>CM059434.1:98002403-103629903 GCA_030390025.1 Squalus acanthias
CAGGTAGTGCAGGAGTACGCTGAATGCATCTCGCTCTCCAACCAGTATTTGGTTCTGAGTACTGGTGAGGGCGATGGTTCCTCTGGGGAGTACAGCCAGAGCTAAGTCCACGGCATCACAGGTGGCTCTGCTGTACCAGGGGGGCGGCAGGGGCAGGAAGAAGATTGGGAAAGCAATAGTGGTAGGGGATTCGATAGTTAGGGGAGCAGACAGGCTTTTCTGCGGCCGGAGTCGTGACTCCAGGATGGTATGTTGCCTCCCTGATGCCAGGGTCAAAGATGTCACTGAGCGGCTGCATAACATTCCAAGGGGGAGGGTGAATAGCCAGAGGTCGTGGTCCATATCGGTACCAACGACATAGGTAGAAAGAGGGATGAGGTCCTGCAGGCAGATTTTAGGGAGCGAGGAAAGTGATTAAAAAGCAGGACCTCAAAAGGTAGTAATCTCTGGATTACTTCCGGTGCCACGAGCGAGTGAGTATAGAAATAGGAGGATAGAGCAGATGAATGTGTGGCTGGAGAGATGGTGCAGGAGGGAGGGCTTCAGATTCAGATTCCTGAGGCATTGGGGCCAGTTCTCGGGGAAGTGGGACCTGTACAGGCTCGACGGGTTGCACCTCAACAGAACCGGTACCAATATCCTCGCTGGGAGGTTTGCTAGTGCTGTTCGGGAAGGTTTAAACTAAGTTGGCAGGGGGATGGGCACCAGGATGTAGCATTAGAAAGGAGAAACAAGGTGCACAAAGGATTGGGAGATTCGGATAACACTAAAGCAAGAAATAGTAAAGGGGGAAGAATTTCTGAAGTGTGTTCAGGAGAACTTTCTTGATCAGTATGTTTCCGGCCAACGAGGAAGGAGGCATTGCTGGATCTGGTTCTAGGGAATGAGGTAGGTCAAGTGGAGCAAGTGTCAGTAGGTGAACATTTCAGGAACAGTGATTATAGTATAAGGTTTAGATTAGCTATGAAAAAGGACAGGAAGCAATCTAAAGTAAAAATACTTAATTGGAGGAAGGCAAATTTCAGTGGGATGAGAACAGATCTGACCCAGGTAAATTGGAATCAAAGATTGGCAGGCAAAACTGTCGTGGAACAATGGGCTGCCTTTAAAGAGGAAATAGTTTGGGTACAGTCAAGGTACATTTCCACGAGGGGGAAAGGTAGGGCAACTAAAGTCAGAGCTCCCTGGATGATGAAAGAGATAGAGTAAGATGAAGCAGAAAAAGAGTGCGTATGACAGACGTCAGGTCGAGAATACATCTGAGAATCAGGCTAAACATAGAAAGTGCAGAGGAGAGGTGAAAAAGAAAATAAGAGGGTATGAGAATAGAATGGCAGCTAACATAAAAGGTAATCCAAAAGTCTTCTATAGGCATATAAATAGTAAATGGGTAGTAAGAGGAGGGGTGAGACCGATTAGGGACCAAAAAGGAGACCTACGCATGGAGGCAGAGGGTAGGGCTGAGGTACTAAATGAGTACTTTGCATCTATCTTCACCAAGGAAGAAGATGCTGCCATAGACATAGTGAAGGAGGAGGTGGAGGAGATACTGGATCGGATAAGAATTGATAAAGACGAGGTACTAGAAAGGCTGGCTGTACTTAAAGTTGATAAGTCACCAGGACCAGATGGGATGCATCCTAGGACTCTGAGGGAAGTGAAGGAAGAAATCGCAGAGGTATTGGCCATAATCTTCCAATCCTCCTTAGATACGGAGGTGGTGCCAGAGGACTGGAGAATTGCAAATGTTACACCCTTGTTCAAAAAAAGGGTGCAAGGATAAACCCAGCAACTATAGGCCGATCAGTTTAACCTCAGTAGTGGGGACGCTTTCAGAAACAATAATCAAGAACAAAATTAACCAGTCACTTGGACAAGTGTGAATTAATTAAGGAAAGCCAGCATGGATTTATTAAAGGCAAATCGTGTTTAACTAACTTGATAGAGTTCTTTGATGAGGTAACAGAGAGGGTTGATGAGGGCAATGCGGTTGACGTGGTGTACATGGATTTCCAAAAGGCGTTGAACAAAGTGCCACCTAATAGGCTTGCCAGCAAAGTTGAAGCCCATGGAATAAAAGGGACAGTGGCAGCATGGATACGAAATTGGCAAAGTGACAGGAAACAGAGAGCAGTGGTGAACGGTTGTTTTTTGGACTAGAGGAAGGTATACAGTGGTGTTCCCCAGGGGTCAGTACTAGGACCACTGCTTTTCTTGATATATATTAATGAAATCGACTTGGGTGTGCAGGGCACAATTTCAAAATTTGCAGATGACAAAACTTGGAAGTATAGTGTACAGTGAGGAGGATAGTGATAGACTTCAAGAAGACATAGACAGGCTGGTGAAATGGGGTCAGTTCTAGGACCACTGCTTTCCTTGATATATATTAATGACTTGGATGTGGGTGTACAGGGTACAATTTGAAAATTTGTAGAGGGCACAAAACTTGGAAGTACAGTGAACAGTGAGGAGGATAGAGATAGCCTTCAAGAGGACATAGACAGGCCGGTGGAATGGGCGGACACGTGGCAGATGAAATTTAACGCAGAAAAGTGCGAAGTGATACATTTTGGGAGAAAGAATGAGGAGAGCAAATATATATTAAAGGGTACAATCCTAAAGGGGGTGCATGAACAGAGACACCTGGGGGTATATGTGCACAAATCATTGAAGGTGACAGGGCAGGTTGAGAAAGCAGTTAAAAAAGCTTACAGGATCCTGGACTTCATGAATAGAGGTATAGAGTACAAAAACGTGGAAATTATGATGAACCTGTATAAAACACTGGTTTGGCCTCAACTGGAGTATTGTGTCTAATTCTGGGCACCGTACTTTAGGAAGGATGTGAAGGCCTTAGAGAGGGTGCAGAAAAGATTTACAAGAATGATTCCAGGGATGAGGGGCTTCAGTTACGTGGATAGACTGGAGAAGCTGGGGTTGTTCTCCTTACTCGTACACCAGCTCTACAGCAAACGCCACAACCTCGAAACCAAGATAGAGTCCATGCTCTCAGCCTGTGCTCAGGACACAGCAGACCAGTTACGAGACACCACCAAACAGACGAGGCAACGGAACTACGCTGCCTACATGCGCATCAAGAACAGGAAGCTTGAGAAACTCGGCATCACCACCAGCAGCAACCAAGCCTCCCCCGGTACCACGGCTGCAACCACAGGGAAGTCCATCGTCAACTTGTCCGACCATACCCTTCAACCAGACGAAATCGAAGTTCTCGCCCTAGGGCTCAAGTTCTGCCCAACCACCAAAATGGACCCCATCGGTCTCGCGGCAGACACGGAGGAATTCATCAGGAGAATGAGGCTCCGGGAATACTTCCACAAATCCCAAGATGTCAGCAACAAACCCAATGAGACAATCAATGATCCAGAACAGCAGACAGAGGGACTCGCAGTGCAGCAACCGAAGAAAAAAGAGTCAAACTGGACCCCTCCGGAGGGTCGCTGCCCCAAGCTTGACATGTATGCTCAAGCTGTCAGGAAATGCATCAACGCCAGATTCATCAGCCGCACTCACAAGACAGTCCAGAATGTCACCCGAGCACAACGCAACGCCATCCACGCTCTCAAGACCAACCGCAACATTGTCATCAAACCAGCGGACAAAGGAGGAGCCATCGTCATACAGAACAGAACGGACTATTGTAAAGAAGCATACCGACAACTGGACAACCAGGAACACTACAGACAGCTACCCGCAGATCCGACCAAAGAACACACCCGCCAACTCAATAGACTGATCAAGACCTTCGATCCAGACCTTCAAAACATCCTACGCGCTCTCATCCCACGTACTCCCCGCGTGGGAGACTTCTACTGCCTCCCAAAGATACACAAAGCCAACACACCCGGACGTCCTATCGTATCAGGCAATGGAACCCTGTGTGAGAACCTCTCTGGATACGTCGAGGGCATTCTGAAACCCATCGTACAGGGAACCCCCAGCTTCTGTCGCGACACTACAGACTTCTTACAGAAACTCAGCACCCACGGACCAGTTGAACCAGGAACACTCCTTGCCACGATGGACGTATCGGCACTCTACACCAGTATCCCCCACGATGACGGCATCGCTGCAACAGCCTCAGTACTCAACATCAACAACAGCCAATCTCCAGACGCCATCCTACAACTCATCCGCTTCATCCTTGACCACAATGTCTTCACCTTCGACAACCATTTTTTTACCCAAACACACGGAACAGCCATGGGGACCAAATTCGCACCCCAATACGCCAACATCTTCATGCACAAGTTCGAGCAAGACTTCTTCGCTGCACAGGACCTCCAGCCAACGCTGTACACCAGATACATCGACGACATTTTCTTCCTTTGGACCCATGGCGAAGGATCACTGAAAAGACTACACGATAACATAAACAAGTTCCATCCCACCATCAAACTCACCATGGACTACTCCTCAGAATCGGTCTCATTCCTGGACACACGAATCTCCATCAAAGACGGACACCTCAGCACTTCACTCTACCGCAAGCCCACGGACAACCTCACGATGCTCCACTTCTCCAGCTTCCACCCTAACCATGTTAAAGAAGCCATCCCCTATGGACAAGCCCTGCGAATACACAGGATCTGCTCAGACGAGGAGGAACGCGATGGACACCTACGGACGCTGAAAAACGCCCTCGTAAGAACGGGATATGACGCTCGACTCATCGATCGACAGTTCCGACGGGCCACAGCGAAAAATCGCATAGACCTCCTCAGAAGGCAAACACGGGACACAACCAACAGGGTACCCTACGTCGTCCAGTACTTCCCCGGAGCGGAGAAACTACGACATGTTCTTCGCAGCCTTCAACATGTCATCGATGACGACAAACACCTCGCTAAGGCCATCCCCACGCCTCCACTACTTGCCTTCAAACAGCCGCCTAACCTCAGAAGTACCATCGTTCGCAGCAAATTACCCAGCTTTCAGGATAACAGCGACCACGACACCACACAACCCTGCCATGGCAAACTCTGCAAGACATGCCAGATCATCAACACAGATACCACCATCACACGTGAGGACACTACCCACCAGGTACATGGTACATACTCATGTGACTCGGCCAACGTTGTCTACCTCATACGTTGCAGGAAAGAATGCACCGCGGCATGGTACATCGGCGAGACCATGCAGACACTGAGACAACGTATGAACGAGCACCGCGCAACAATCGCCAGGCAGGATTGTTCCCTCCCAGTCGGGGAACACTTCAGCAGTCAAGGACATTCAGCCTCGGATCTGCGGGTAAGCGTTCTCCAAGGCAACCTTAGAAACACACGACAACGCAAAATCATCGAGCAGAAACTGATAGCCAAGTTCTGCACTCATGAAGACGGTCTCAATCGGGATCTTGGGTTTATGTCACGATACATGACGTGATCCGGACTCGAGTCGTCGTTAGCTTGTTCACAGATGTGATTCCCAGTAAAAAAGTAAAAATTTTCCCAGTAAAAAAGTAAATTTTTTTTTAAAGCTTTTCGTTTTACATACATACGGCAGCTTTTGACACGTTAGAACCCCTGCGACTTCACCTCATTGTCTCAGTTGTATCTTGCTATGTCTTTTGATGTGGTACCTTCCTGGCTGACTTAATTAACTTTATCACACCTCGGCAGATAGTCAGGATGATTTAATTTATTGGTCTGCAATTGTAAAGTACACATGCTTTTTTTTCCATCTATATATGCTCTGACGATTCTGTATCCAATTTACTTCACCTGAGGAAGGAGCGATAGTTCCGAAAGCTTGTGATTTCAAATAAAACTGTTGGACTATAACCTGGTGTTGTGCGACCTCTCAATTTTGTTCTCCTTAGAGCAGAGAAGATTAAGGAGATTTGATAGAGGTGCTCAAAATCATGAGGGGTCAGGACAGCGTAGATAGAGAGAAACTGTTCCCATTGACAGAAGGGTCGAGAACCAGAGGACACAGATTTACAGGAAAAAGAACCAAAGGCGACACAAGAAAAAACTTTTTTACGCAGCGAATGGTTAGGATCTGGAATGCTCTGCCTGAAAGGGTGGTGGAGGCAGACTCAATCACGGCTTTCAAAAGGGAGTTGGATAAATACCTGAAAGAAAAAATTTTGCTGGGGTACGGGGAAAGGGCGGGGGGAGTGGGACAAGCTGAGATACTCTTGCAAGGAGCCGTCACAGGCTCAACAGGCCGAATGACCTTCTTCCGTGCTGTAACCATTCTATGATTCTATGATTATATAAATGCTAATTTTTTTTTTACTGTTATAAGTCTTCAAGTCTGAAGCATCCTTCAGCGTATGCATGGAGGCTGTACAGTTTGCTCACATGTACTAAAGTTGTACACATACAAACACATTGGTCCTTTGCTGAATTGTGATCACCCAGCACTTGGCAGCAGACTCCTAAAGAATTACTATGAAATACAAGTCTTGGTACTGTACTGTGGAGGATTATTTTGTACTCTTCTGAACAGGCAGTGTCCCCATCAACATCATCCTGGGGGGTCACCATTGTCCAGAAACTCAACTGGACCAGCTACATAAATGCCATGGTTACTAGAGCAGGTCACAGGTTGGGTATTGTGCGGCGAGTGGCTCATCTTCTGACTCCCAAAAGACTCTCTACCAACTACAAGGCACAAGTCAGGAATGTGATAAAATAATCTCCACTTGCCTGGATGAGTGCAGCTGCAACAACATTCAAGAATCTCAACACTATCCAGGACAACGCAGTTCACTTGATCGGCCTAAACATCCACCTCCTCCATCACCGTGGCTGCAGTGTGTGCTAGCTACAGGATGCACTGCACCCACTCGCCAAGGCTTCTTCGACAGCACCTTCTAAACCCATGACCTCCACCCCCTAGAATGACAAGGGAGCAGGTGCATGGGAACACCATCAGCTCCAAGTCACACACCATCTTGACTTTGACATAGCACTGTTCCTTTGTCGTAGGTCAAAATTATGGAACTCCCTACCGAGCAACATTGTGGGAGTTCAAGGAGGCGGCCCACCGCCACCTTCTCAAGTGTAACTATGTATGGACAATAAATGTTGGTCTTGACAGTGACGCCCACATCCCAAGGATGAATTAAAAAACAGGAGCAGCCAGAGATGAGACGGGCTTAGACCTCGAAATGTGTTTTATTAAACATGAAAACTGGTACCTCAGACAACCTAACTGAAAATGGTGTGAAACACTAATTTACCAAATGAATCCTAATCAAGCAAGGTTTCAGATTCAGAACTAAATGCAAGAGGCATTCCAAAATGAGGGAGTTATTTTGAGGAAGATCATGGTGTTGACAAGAACCTTCCCACTTCAAGGCACAAGCCCCAGTAGTAAAAGGATTTCTGATTTCCATGAGGTCAACTACACCAAAGATCGAGGCCTTTGATCTAGGAATCTCTGCCTTTCAACACCGAAGTCAAAGAGAAACCTACAGGATCTGGGATGAAGGAAGACAGAGAGTCCTCGTGGCTGAAAAAACATTGCTCAATTACTGAGCAACAGAACTACGACACTCAAGACTACCATTATGTTCATAATGTATCAGTCTCTTGGGTGCACTGCCTGAATAACTTGAAACGGAATCATTTCTCCTTTTTGAGGTTTCACAAGAAGTCTGCTCTTAAGCCACCACAAATACGGTTCCAGCTTGGCTCTTGGGAGGCATCCGAGTGTGTCTCACACCATCATCTGATTTTTCCTCTTCCTCTGTGGGGAGGCCTCTTGCCTCTGCTCTACACCTCTCATGCAGTGTGACTGAGATTAGGAATTCAATGGGGAGGAAGAATCAAGTATGTGTCCTTCCACTCCTTGGTGTCATGCACTGGTTCTCTATGATCTGCAGCTCCACTGCACCACCATGCTCAATATCCCATCATATAAATGTTATCGGCACTGAAAGTGCAATCATTTCTTCCTTTTTGAAAAAATGTGGTTGGATAAGTTTATCAGAGAGTCTAGCAAGATTTCTTTCAGCTTCGTGCTTAGGTATTTCAACACCATTCATGGACTATGCATGTTGCATCAAATTTCATCTGCCATTGTTCTGGCCACATATACATTTCACCCAACTTATTCATTTATTTATTTCTAAGCTGACTCCTCCAATTCCACTGCCTCAACTAATTTGGTATCATGTGCAAAATTGGCCACTTTCCACTGAGTTTCTGAATCTAGGTCATTTATGCAAGTTACAAACAGTAGTGATCCAAACACTGAGCCCTGGGGCACCCCACTCAGTGCTTCTGCCCACTCCATTGTTTTCTACGCTTCAGCCAGTTTCTTATCCATTCACAGGATTTACTCTGAATAGTATAACTAACAGACTTTTGTTGGAATTTTGTTAGCTGAGAGGGAGGGGAAATATGAAAGCCCCAAAAGTTTGTGATCAAAGATATCTAATGTACATCTCTTATGTACAGATGTACATTAATATAGTATACCTGTAATCTGGCCAACTGTGCAGTACGAGCAACAATCTTGTTATATGGATCAACAATTTTTCCTCTGATCCTATGGAAAGGAAAATAAACAAATACCAGACAAGCAAATAGGTGAATGAGCCAGTTGAAAGGAAGTTTTGTGCAGAACCGAGAATTATAGATTATGAGGTTGTTATATTTGTAGGAGCATTGACTCCAGGTATTTGAAACAAGAACTGATTAACTCATGTGTAATGTACTATAATGTGCTTTGAGTTGTAGACAAAACCAGTGTGCTCCGCATGTATAGCTCACTTTCCCTGACCACACACATCAGCTTCAATACCAGTGCCAGTGTCTTATAATCAGGGGCATCAAAATAGCTTTAAAAGAAATCACTCAGAATTCTCCTCCCCCACATCTGGCATAATATCCAAGTTCACTCCGGTGATATATGAAAAAGGCAATCACTAAGTGCAGGAATAGTTTATTTAACAGAACATCCCATTAGTGTTTACTCCATATCCCTTAATACCCTTGGCTAGCAAAAATCTATCAATCTCAGATATAAAATTATTAATTGAGTTAGCAGCTACTGCTTTTTATGGGACAGAATTCCACACTTCTACTACCCTTTGTGTGAAGAAGTATTTCCTAACTTCTCTCCTAAATGGCCCCTTGTCCTAGACTTCTCCCACCAGCGGAAAAGGTTTGTCTCGACCTGCCCTATCAATTCCTTTCAAAATCCTAAAAACTTCAATCAAATCACCCCTTAACCTTCTATATTCCAGAGAATACAAGCCTAGTTTATGTAATCTCTGCTCGTAATTTAACCCTTGGATCCCTGGTAACATACCATTCCACCATGTGCAAGCTCATACCAACGTAGTGACAAGAGAAGATCACTGCACATTATATCCTCTGCACACCAACCAGCTAGTATCACTGGTTGAGCCATTTTGCTCCTGGTAATGAAAATAGTATAGGACATTGGTTAGCAAGTCCTCAAGCTCATTTTTCAAGATCCTCTAAGAATTCTGAAGATTCAGAGCTGTTTTGCAATGACCAGTATTTTGACCAGTGGAGCGGAGCCACCATGCCGTTTAAAAAAAGATATAAAATGGGCAGAAACATTTGCATTTATTCACAAGACAGTTTGTTTTACGTTCCGAGCTATTATTTATAGGAACAGGAGTATGCCATTCAGCCCCTCAAGCCTGTGCCACCATACAATTAGATCATGGCTGAACTAGATTTCAACTCCATTTACCCACCTTCGCTCCATATCCCTTGATGCCCTTGCCTAACAAGAATGTGATCAGGCATTATGGTTACACTTTGTACAAAGCTCATGTAATTTTTCAATATCATAGACCAAAACTCTTCTTGCTATTTTGTTCATATGATGCTATATAGCTAGGGCCTTTTGTTATAATTGCTGTTCCAACCCCCTAATGGTTATGTGGTCATCATGTTAGACAACTGTTCAGTGAATCAGAATCAGTGAGATACGTGTACTATTTCTGGTACCATTATTTCACACATATAATGTGCCTTCTAGTAGATTATTATAGTCAAAATGTTAAGCTTGCATTGTACCTGTCAACAGTGCACTGAAGAGCAGCAATCCGGGTCTGCATCATCTGGAGAACACCTAAAATACAACAGAGTCAATTTATTTTTTAAAAAGGATATAAACAGACAAACATTTCCATTTATTCACAAGACAGTTTGTTTAAGTTCTGAACTGTTATTTACAGGAACATAGGAACAGAAGTAGGCCATTCAGCCCTTCAAGCCTGTTCCGTCATTCAATTAGATCATGGCTGATCTGTACCTCAACTCCATTTATCCGCCTTTGCTCCATATCCTTACCTAACAAAAATCTGTCATTTTAAGTCTTGAAAACTTCAACTGACCCAGCATCCACAGCCTTCTGGGGGAGACAGCTCCAGATTTCCACTACCCATTGTGTAAAAAAAAAAGTGCTTCCTGATTTCACTCCTAAAATGGCCTAACTCTATGCCCCCTTAGTCTGGATATCCTCACCAGAGGAAATAGTTTCTCTGTATCTACCAATCCCTTTACTTTTAAATAATCTGATTAGCTCACCTCTTAACCTTCTAAACTCAAGGGAATACAAAACAAGTTTAGGCAACTTGTCCTCATAATTTAACCCTCTAAACCCTGGCATCATTCTGGTAAATCTGCATTGTACCTAGCCCAAGGTCAATATATCATTCCTGAGGTTCAGTGCCCAAAACTGAAAACAGTACTCTCCAAATGTTATTATATGGAGGGAAAAACAGGTCATTCAACCCATCATTTTTGTGCTGGATTTTTTTTCCTGCATGAGGCACCTAATCTAATGCCACACTCTCCCATTCCGTTTAATAATTTTTTTGTTGCAAGAAACTAATTCCCTTATTAAAAAAATTTATCAACTCTACAGCATCAATATACATCCTGGAAGATGGAGTAGAATTAGCGATCTAGTATTGGCTGTGCCACTGATTAGGAGATTTACTCTGCATCGACCCATACTGTACATCATGAGTGCGCTTGATCTTGAGACAAAGTACACAAGATGGAAACATGTTCTATTCTCCAATCCTCAAAATTCGCCAAGATTTATAAACAAGCCTTTTTTTTAAAATCTAAGAAGATTCATAAAAAGCATTTCGTGAATAACACAACTGACTGAACTGCTGATTAAAAAGGTGGTATTTAATTTATCAGATTTTATTTTAATGAAGCTTCATGTTTAACTTTGAAATCCAAGGCCTGGACACGCCACATTCAGTACTTTTGTCTTCCTACATCATTTTTAAATTTAAGAGCATTTTGAAAAATCACAGCAGGATGATTTGAATATGTGGGCAGCCACTAGGGAAATTAAAAACACTAACTTCGAAGAGAGGTGAATAAGAAACTTATAGCTATTGTGTTTAGATTTGTTTTTGTGAGGAACCCCTGACTCATTCCTTTATTACAAAGGAATGGATAAGTCAAAAATCGCAGAGTAGACACGGCTAAGGAAGGAATCGTAGCACATCCATCCAAAAGGAATCTGGAGCCCCAACCCCTGCCATTTTCTTAAATGATTCCAGAGGAAATGTTGAATGATTCCCTCACAATTTCTATTCTGCCATATATTAGCTTGGTAAGGATTTTTTTTTAGATATAGCTCAAGAAAAATGGATTTAAACTACTCCATGATCTGTGACATATGAAAACCATTCATTCATTATGGCCACATGATTACCACAGACCAATGAGGGACACTGGCCACTTTCCATTGACCAATGAATTTATTTTTCGGTCGCATCATTCCCATGGACCAATTACACTGCTTAAATAAATGAGCTGTCGTTACCATGGACTCAATTAAGTTAACATGGGCCAAACAAAACCAACTGAATTCCTGCTCTCAACTGACCCATATTAGCTAGCATTGGTCCAGAGCCCCATCAATAAAAGAAAATCTTTCAAATTGGTCAGATGATTAACTGTAGCTAATGAGATTGCCGGGGCAGAAGAAACTACTTTTCAGATTTGGATCTCAACACCTGGCTTTACACTGTTATTTTACATAATCAAATATATTACAGTGAAACCTGTAAATTAGGGACACCAATGGTTATTGTGTGCACAGTAAACTGGCTGAGCCAAATATTCTGGGATTGGCTGTAGTTCCTGCAGCGTGTTCTCTTTTTTTCGCCCTCTACTGGGATAGTGCCCAATTCTGGAGTCCTGCCAGCAAGATATGATTTCAGTTCATTTTCTGTTCGTTCGGTTTCCTAGTTTATTGCCATCCCAGGGTCCTTTTCCACTGAGGGAAGAGATGTCCTGATCTTGGGATCGCTACATTGGCAGCCTGCACAGGGCGAGGTGGCTGCTGTAGGGCCGAAGTGCCTGGCAGATCCCAGCCAAATTTTGGGGGGGGGGGGGGGGGGGGGGGGGGGGAGAGGGGGAGGGTGAATTAATCTCCTGCAGCCCCCTGTCCAGGATCCCCTCCCTCAATGTGCTGCAGCTGCTAATGTTTGAAGTGCTGTGGGGTGGTCAGGAGGCTGTTAGTAGCTCATCAGTACCAGACGTAGACCCGCCCGCCCTGTATGCCTCAGACATGGACCATGTACAGCAGGCACCTCAAAGCACTGGAGAGGTACCACCAACGCTGCCTCCGCAAGATCCTGCAAATCCATTGGCAGGATAGGCGCACCAACATCAGTGTTCTTGCTCAGGCCAACATCCCCAGCATCGAATCTTTGACCGCGCTCGATCAGCTCCGATGGACAGGTCACATTGTCCGCATGCCCGATACGAGACTCCCAAAACAAGCGCTCTACTCGGAGCTCCGGCACGGCAAGAGAGCCCGAGGTGGGCAGAGGAAACGCTTCAAGGACACCCTCAAAGCCTCCTTGAAAAAGTGTAACATCCCCACCGACACCTGGGAATCCCTGGCCCAAGACCGCACAAAGTGGAGGAGAAGCATCCAGGAAGGCGCCGAACACCTCGAGTCTCTTCGCCGGGAGCAAGCAGAAGCCAAGCGCAGGCAGCGCAAGGAGCGCACGTCAACCCAAACACCCCACCCACCTGCCCCTTCAACCACCGTCAGCCCCACCTGTGACAGAGACTGTAGGTCCCGCATTGGACTCATCAGTCACCTGCAAACTCATTTTTAATGTGGAAGCAAGTCATCCTCGATTCCGAGGGACTGCCTAAGAAGAAGGAGAAGAGAGAGTACCAGACGTACTGGTGCAGTAGGGTTGGCAACTCTGGCTGGAGGCATTCCTGAAGATTTGATCGCGTGATGTTCTGGCCACATGACATCAGATCGCAAGATGGCTACGAATGTTATTGAATTTACCGAACGGTTGGGTCCTCCCAACCCCACCACTCCACCACCTCCGACCGGCAGTTCCCAGCTTGTGTGTAATGGAGAACTCTTTACCCAGCATCCATAACGGCAGAGAAACCCCTCTATCCCTGTGATCAAGCTGTGCAAACATTCAATCCCAACAATAGAACGTTTTCTCTGCCGCTATGCATGCTGGGTAAAGAGATCTCCATTACAAAAAAAAAAGCCGTTTTTCACCCGCTGCTACCACGCACTTACCTGCATGTCCGGTATTTTAAGTTGTAAACAGACTTGGTGCATTGAAGGCTGTCTGTAGTTTGGAATTTGAGAGTGCCCATGGTTTCACGGGGCAGTTTGTAGCTATTCTAATGCAAGTTATTTGGGACTGTCAGTGTGTCTGTCCCGTTTGTACAGGTTTCACTGTATTTCAAAATTTGCTTTTATTTTAACACTTACCTTCCAGTGACTCTATGCCAGTAGCTTGAGCAAGCAGGTTTTCATGTCTTGCAACAACCTGCAAAAACAAAAATTGATTTTATGATTTACTTTATATGTTGATTAACATGGTATCTTGCGCAATAGGTATTCTATACTACGTTAAACCTAAACTAGCAACCTAATTCAGAGAGACCATCTCTAGCCAAAAATTTTTTTTTAATTAAACTGGTGCAATAGTCGGTCCTTTTCTCAGGTTGAGTTTTAAGGCACATTGTTGAAGTCGTAATAAAGGCAGCCTACTTTATATCTAGCCTTGCACTGTACCTGTCTTCCCTGTTGGCACTGAGCACCAGAAGTTGAAAAGTGGTAATTCTCAAGCACTAACACTCCTTATATTGATTAGCATAAAAATCCACCAAAATATTTTAAAACACATGACTTCCAGATTGCTCAAGCAATCGCCACTGAGGCAAGAAACGGATAAATTAAAATTCTCCCAATGTTCCCCAACCCTCATCTGCAGTGCCTCCATCATCAGAATTCACCCATAATGCCTCTTCAGTGTACTCTTTTGTGTAGCCACCTTTTGTTTTAGAAACATCGTCATTTATCATATCATTCCCATCAGGAATGAGTGTAGTCCTACCAAACCAGGAATGAGTGTAGCCCTGCCAAACCAGTCCTCTATCAGCCCAACTCAACTCCAGAGCAATGGGATATGCATAGCCCAGAAAAGATTTCCCCATGATCAACCTCCACAGGGTTCAGGAAGAAATAATTGCAGATGGAGAATCCAACAACCAAAAGAGAGAGTAGGGAATCAAGTGTTTCTTCACTTGCGTCAAAATAAAGACATGGTTCACTCTTTCCCATCTAAAAAAATTATTGCAGTTGCTCTATTTATCATCTAACTCGGTCGTGCCTCCCTCTAGATTAGCAAGAAACAGAAATTCGCATCCAGACAAATACATTTATCGCAAAGGCGGCCTAGATAGGCGCAATAGTGGATTGATTTTACAAAATCACAAATACTGTCTCTTAAGTGCTTGATAACTAGTTATTATTCAATTCAAAATAAAAATAACTTAAAACTAACAGTTTTATTAATGGAAAGGTGTCAAGATCTGATTTTTACTTGATTACAAATCTTTGGTACTTGAATGGCTTACATTTTGTGGTTTTTGCAAAGGTTAATTGTAAATGATAAGCTATTTGAATTTGTTCCCTCCCCATATAACCAAGATTGTCTAGTCTCAAGAACCAAAGTCATCCATAGAGAAAGGATTCTAATTCATGTCTCTTCGGGAGGATTAGTGCACAACTTGATTAAAACTGTCCTCGGCACCTGGAATCCAGTCCAGACTGCTGCAATTCACTTTCCCCTCCAAAAATGAACAAGTAGCAGAAATAGAACACTTGAGTTTTCCCCAACACAATGGAACATTTTCTAAGACCCAAGTGAGCAGCAACATCAATACTCACTGTTCAAAATGTTACTTCCCTGAGCATCCTTAAGCTATTTCCCACATTACAACAGTGACTCCACTTCAAAAGTGCTTAATTGGCTGTAAAGCGCTTTGAGACGTCCGGTGGTCATGAAAGGCGCTATATAAATGCAAGTCTTTCTTTTTTTATTCCAAGAAAATCACCCGCCTGAATTTCAGAAGTAAACTCCTACAATAGAAAGCACAAGCCTCCTTATCCAAGTATGGGATAAAATGATGTAATTTTCTGCAAAATTGATGGATGCAATCCCCAAACTGAGTGCACTGCAAGGACATGGGAGGGAGTGATGGGGCACTTTTATTTTTTTTACACTCTTTGTCCACCCTGTTGGGGATAATTAATCTGCTGGGTAAACCACCTTTGCTATGAAAAGCTTTAACTGTTTCATGGATGAGACAGGTTTGGCTGGGCACGATGCCAGTTAAGCCAACCATTTTAAGGTCATTCCTAGGATAGCTCATAAGCTCCTCTGAGGCTTCATGAAACTCTCATACACTGCATCCACATAGTAGCAAGACACCCTTTTGTTACCTGTATATGAAGTTCTTTATCCAGTTGACTAATTCCTTGAGCGAGTTTTGCCAATTGTTCAACTATTACTGCTTGATGAATGGATTGAGCCGTATAGGTCTTTACATCAAACTCTTCCTTCAAGAAGTCTGTATAGCATTCTGAAAAAGTTAGGCTATTTTGTAAATATTTCACGATATCCGTCAACTGAAATAAATTAATCACAAATATAAAATATGATATAGTGGTAAAACAAGTAAATAAATGTCAATACAAAAGGAAAATACTGTGGATGCTGGAAATCTGGAATAAAAACAGAAAATGCTGGAAATACTCAGCAGGTCAGGCAGCATCTGTGGAGAGAGAAACAGAGTTAACGTTTCAGGTCGATGACCCTTCGTCAGAACTGGAAAAAGCTGGAAATGGAACAGGATGGAACGTTAACTCTGTTTCTCTCTCCACAGATGCTGCCTGACCTGCTGAGTATTTCCAGCATTTTCCAAAGAAATGCCAATTTGGACCAAATGTTTTACCTATGAATTACTACTCTATTGTGAACAATTATTGAATCAATGAAATTGTAAATACAAGGGAGCATTTGATAGAGAGCACACAGTCCTGCACCTGTGCAGTTGTGATTTTTGTAAAAAAATTCTGTATAGTTGATATCCTACACTAACCCTATGTCAATTTCATACTTCATACAATTTGACATGTAAAATCCATGAGAGCCAAGAGCCACAGAAAGTAGTGGATCAAGGAGAGAGGACAAATAGTGCAAAAAAATTAAGAAATGTCAGATACAGAGACAAATACCTCTTGTATTAAACTGATACTGATCAGATGTATTTTTTTAATACAATCAAACTTCAAACTGCAATGCCAATAAGCATTATTCTTTCATCTCAAATGAAATGGCAGCCCAGGAACATTATTATGCCCACTTGTCACCAGTTTCACTGAACATCTTCCTTAAATGCATATTCATCAATTACTTTCACTTGTATCACAAAAAATAAAATTATTGCTTTAGTGACCAGAGAGATTTTTTTAATAGAAGAAATACTGTTCTTCATATTTTACTTACAAGTGTCCAAAACATTTTTTAAATATATAATTTAATAGTACTGAAGTTAACATTAGATATTACAAATTTATTTCTTCATTAATCAGTCATTTGACTAAATGTCAAACAGCAAACACCACCATATTTTTTCAACACATTACAACAGCATATAAAATACAAATTAACATTTTGCCAATTATGTTTTAGGTCTTAATCACTCTTTGCACAATCCTAAACTTTAGTTTGTACCTACATTCCCGTTGTACTACAGTAGTGGTTTACCTTGAAATAGTGTTCCAGCTTAATCTTTTCTATTACACTTAGTTCTTACATATCTGACAGGGCTAGACAGACTGGATGCAGGGAGGATGTTTCCCCTGGCTGGGGGGTCTAGAACAAGGGGTCACAGTCTCAGGATACGGGGTAGGACATTTAGGACTGAGATGAGGAGAAATTTCTTCACTCAGAGGGTGGTGAACCTGTGGAATTCTCTACCACAGAAGGCTGTGGAGGCCAAGTCACTGAATATATTTAAGAAGGAGATAGATAGATTTCTCGACACAAAAGGCATCAAGGGGTATGGGGAGAGAGCGTGAATATGGCATTGAGATAGAGGATCAGCCATGATCATATTGAATGGCAGAGCAGGTTCGAAGGGCCAAATGGCCTACTCCTGCTCCTATTTTTCTATGTTTCTATCCTTGAGGTCCAATATTATTTACCTCTTTATAAGGTTGAAGATTCAGAGTTTTTCTAGCCTTTCCTCTCAACTTCTCTTCTATCAGTAGGGATCAACTTGTCTTCTAACAGTAGGGATCGGTGTCCCTTTTCCAACAGATGGGATCAGCGTCCCTTTTCTGAACCACTTCCAGGGCTTTGATGTTTCCCTTGCGCTTCAAAAACACAATACTCAAGGTGCAACTAACATCTTCAGCATGATGGCATTGGATTTATACTCTACGGTTTGGCATTACGACTCAACAATCTGTTTCCTTTTTTCAATTGCTACTCTGGACAGAAGTGTTGAATCTACTGATGTATACCTCATTGAATGTAGCTTTTTTGGGGATGGTATGTTACATTGAAAGTCACCATTGCCCATAGATAAATAACCTGTTGATCTCCTATAGCAATGCTCATAGGTGTGAGGTTTCTGATGTTTAATGCAGCTGCAGCCTAAAAGTGACAGTAAATTTGCAATATTACAGCACTAAGTAAAAATATATACCTGACAGGTACTGACACAGGCCTCATAGAAATATTTGTAATGCTATTTAACTTATATTTTACAAAACTTGTTAAGCAAGTAACTTTGTTTGTTCTACCTTCCCCAAAACCTTTTCAGTTACTTACATTTTTTTTTGTTTTACCATCCACACTGGATTTGCAGTCTCAAGATCGAACAACAACTTGCATTCCTATAGCTCTTTTAACATAGCAAACGTCTCAATGCGTTTCACAGGAGCATAGTCAGACACTAACACAGAGCCAAACAAGGGGATATTAGGACAGGTGAAAATTGGTCAAAGAGGCATCTTAAAGGAGGAGAGCAGTGTGGAGAGGCGGAGAGGTTTATAGAGGGAATTCCAGGGCTTAGATGGCTGAAGGCACAGCCTCTAATGGTGGGGCAAAGGATGTGGGGGATGCACAAGGGGAACTGCCACATTTGATTTTCCTCACTCTTCTCTTGCCAAATCCTTAATTTTCCCCCCTTCACATAATTACCAAGTATTTTTCTTCATTTGTAATTCTTGCTGAAGCTATCATTGGTCTAGCACTACAAGGGCATTTTCACTGTCAAATCTCCAAAACCTAACATCTGAATAAGTAGTCATTTGCCATGGGCTAGGCCTGACTGACTCTAGCTGCAATTTGAGCTTAATACCGAAGTATATCATAACCACCCTGCTCCAGCCTTAGCTCAAACATTGGTCTCCTTCAGGGACATTAAAAAAAATCACAAACACCATTAGCTTTACACTTTTGTTTAGTAATTTAAATTGTATAAAACTTTAAAATGTAATTTTCTTCCTACTGTTCATGCCTATGTTTTATTGTAAATTTTGTCATTTATTCTCATATGACAAAGGTTGTCTTGATGTGCTCGGGGTGCTATAGGAGCAAGGTAAAGCGACAACTTCCATGATGCATCTCTCCCCAACACAGAACTTGTTAGTATTAGTTGGAAATCCCAGCACCTAATCTCCAAATCAAAGCATACGCCTATACAGGGGAAACTACTTGCAAGCATTTCTAATACTAATGACTAATAACAAATATTGTACGTAAATTTAGTGATTTTATCAGAATCATAACTTTTTTTAAATGCTTATTATAAAAACAATTTTTAGCTGTATACACTGACCAGAATAAAGAAAGAAAATTATGACCAAAAACACTGATGACATTATGTAATTACCACAAAATGAATAAGTCCCAGATTCCAGAAGGCTGGGTTTGGACAACATTTCAACAGTTTAATTAGATGATTTTGTGGCTCTTATTTGTTGCAGTTTTTGGAAGTTTTCCTATCTGTTCAGTGAATGGTACTGGTTTCTGGGATAATTGAGCCAAGCAACATGGTCAAGTCAACAGTGGTTATTTGAACCAATAAATGTTTTATCTTAACATGTAAACAGTGACACTGTGGATGCATATTAGATGCAAAACATTATAAATAAGGGGGTCTCTCTATAACAAAACTCAACTCCAGGAAGGACAAATCCCACCCGATTTATGTAAAATTCTATTTATTTACTCTCTTCCGTGCTCACCCCCCCAACCACAATCCATCCAGTTATAATTCATAATGTGTAGAACAAAGTGTGGTCACAAAAATAAGTGCAATCAAAAATACTGGAGCTTGTGGAAAAAGGGGGTCGAAAATAGACTAACCGAAGGTTTGCACCAAGTAGGCACCTTGATAGGGTTGATGTATTGGAACACATTTCCGCCCCCCGCCAAGCAGTCTGGTTTTATTTGGTAACTATAGAGGAGTAATGCGCACTATCTCTGTACCGCCTCGTCTCTTACCATCCAAAAGCAGTTCCTTCACTGAGTCCCGCAGCAAAGCTGCTGCACTTCCTTCCATGTTGGCGAACAGTGACGCGCGCGCGCTCGGCCTGCTGGTCTGGTGACGCGCGCGCGAGTGTGGAGCAGGATGGAATTCAGCGAGGAAACGGTTAACGGTTCGGGGGTTGGTTGGTTGGTGGGGGGGGGGCTCGCGGCACCAACAGCCAATCACAGAGCGGTTGGGATAACACGCGGGCAGTGAGACTGCAGCTCGCTCAGGAGAATCAAGTGGAGGCCGGAGGTCAGAGGTCAGGTCAGAGGTGACAGCCGAATCCCCACGCTGGTTTGTTAGTTCGTTGGGCGGTAAGGAAAGGCCTCAAAACAAGAGTTCTACTCAACGACAGCGGGTGTTCCCAACCCCAAGTCGTTTTATCCAAGTCGGAGGTGATCGTGTGCGGCGCGGTACGAGGAATTTCCATGAACGGTGAATACTTGCCCACCCGATCGTGGCAGCGAAGATGCCTCATCGACTTGTTTCAGCCGGGACACGTTGTAAAGATTTGTGCTCCCATGGTACGATATTCAAAGTGAGTGACGCTGTCCCAACAGCCGTGACATGCCAACAGTGCTTAATGATTTGGCGCATTTTTTTTGTTTGTTATGTGTTTCAAGTACTTATGAGCATTTCTGCAAATATCCTTTAGGTTGGCATTTCGATCACTCGTCAGAAAGTATGACTGTGAACTGTGTTTTACCCCAATGATCATTGCTTCTGCCTTCCTGAAGTCCGGCAGGGCCAGAGACAGTGAATTCACAACAAATTATGGTAACCTATATTTTTGAATTGCATTTATTTTACGTGTGATCAATGCTATGACAAGTTAACCTTTCTTCAAAATTAAAAAAGTATTTTTCGAGTTGCAGTTGGTGTCATGCTTGCTGATTGTGCCTTCTGTCAAAATAACTGGTTGTTTGATTTTGAATACTGCATGTAAACTTTAAAATTAAAACTTTTTAAAGGAACGGGAGACATTTTTAAAACGCTTTTTTTTAAAATAGCTGTTTTCCTTATTAGGATTACACGCTAATTTTGTTTGTACATTACCACTAATAATTGACCCATGGCATTGCTCATGGATGAATATAGGACTTGAAGTACAGCCTGATGTTGACTCAGACTACCACTTTTAAAAACTTGTTTTGAGATTAAAGTAACATTGTTCTTCCTTCACAAACCTTCTTTCCCTGTTAATTGCATTATATCATTTTTTTAATTGCTTGCTATCCCACAGTCGATTTGCAGCATTTGTTTATAATTCAAATACATGCCCCACTCCGGGAGTTCAGCATATAATCTAGATTTATAGAGTCATAACAGCACAGAAGGAGGGCATTCAGCCCATCGAGTCCGTGCCGGCTCTCTGTAGAGTGATCCAGTCAGTCCCATTCCCCCGCTCTATACCTGTAGCCCTGCAAGTTTATTTCCCTCAAGTGCTTATCCAGTCTACCCTTGAAAACATTGAGGGCAGAATTTTCATTGACCCGTGGAGGTGGGTTTGGAGGCGTGTGGGAGGTTAAAATTGCGAAAACTGGCGGGCGGGCACAAGCCCACCTCCATCCCGCCTCCACGCAATTTTCATTAAATCGTGTCTGCTGGTCCCGACTCCGTCCCGCCTCTAAGAGGTGGGATTGGCTGTTAAGGCCCTTAAGAAGCACTAAATTGCCTCTATAATGCCATTTTGAAAGGCCTTTGTGATTTTAACCCTTTTTCTACGTGAAGCACGCCTGTTGTGAACCACGAATGTGAAACCTGGCAGGAGCACATTTCGATAGCTGACTATCAGCTGCAGGTTCAGGTGGTGGGTGGTGCGACAAAAATATCTGGGAGCAGACTTAGGGCTGCTGCTGCTCATTTTGCCTCCAGGTCCTCTCACAGCAAAGGCCAGGCAGTCTTTGCAGACCTTCAAGGCAGCAGCAATGATGACATCATCAGAGGTGACTTTTAGACTGAAAACACTAATTGGGTCATGGGTTCCCACATGCTGGAACTCAATTGCCCAATTAGGTGAAAATCGCATCACTCTCCCACATCCAATTGCAGTCAGGTGGATAACACGAAAAGTGGATAACACTACCCCAGCCCGCCCCAGTATCAAAATCCAGCCCTGAGTGTCTCCGCTTCCACCACTTCCGTCGGCAGCGAGTTCCAGGTCATCACCACTCGCTGCACAAAAGAGTTTTTCCTCACGTCCCCCCTGTATCTCTTGCTCAAAACCTTAAATCTGTGTCCCCTACTCCTTGTACCATCAACTAGTGGGAACAGCCTTTCCCCGTCTAGCCTATCCAAACCCGTCATAATCTTGTACACCTCTATCAAATTACCCCTCAACCTCCTTTGCTCTAATGAAAACAAATCCAGCTTCTCCAACCTGTCTTTGTAGCTAAGATCCCCCATCCCCAGAACCATTCTGGTAAATCTCCTCTGCACCCTCTCAAGGGCCTTCACATCCTTCCTAAAGTGTGGTGACCAGAACTGGACGCAATACTCCAGTTGTGGCCTACCCAGCGCTTTATAAAGGTTCAGCATAACTTCCCTACTTTTGTACTCAATACCTCTATACCTCTATTTATTAAGCCCAAGATCCCATATGCTTTGTTAACCACACTCTCAGTATGTCCTGCTACCTTCAGGGACCGATGCACATTAACTCCCAGGTCCGTCTGTCCCTGCACACTCTTTAAAACGGTGCCATTAAGTGTATATTGCCTCTCCCTGTTCCTTCTGCTAAAACGCATCACCTCACACTTCTGTGTATTAAATTCCATCTGCCACTTGTCTGCCCATTCTGCTAGCCTTTCTATGTCCTGTTGTAGTCGATTGGTATCATCCTCACTGTTTGCCACACCCCCAAGTTTGGTGTCATCAGCAAATTTAGAAATTCTACTCTGTATTCTAATATCCAGGTAATTCATTGCATTACTAAGGGACTACTAAGTTGTCAGAGGTGCCATCTTTTGGATGAGAAAACTAAATCGAGGCCCTGTCTGCCTAGTGAAGTGGATGGAATAGATATCATGCCACTATTTGAAGAAGAGCAAGGGAGTTCTCCTGGTGTTCTGGCTAACATTTATCCCTCAACCAACACCACTAAATCAGATTGACTGGTCGTTTATCTCATTTGTTGTTTGTTAGATCTTGTTGCGGAAATTGGTGGCCGCATTTGCCTGCATTACAACAGTGACTACTTTTGAAATGAATTCATTAGTTGTAAAGTGCTTTGAGATGTCCTGAGGATGTGAAAGGAGTGAAATAAAATCAAGTTCTTTCTTTCTCCATAGGCCAGCTCAAATCTGCTGGCTTGGTTGCAGAGCAGTGTGGATCTGTAAGACTGGTTCCTCATGTTTAGCTTGCATGATGAGAGGTGCTTCATCCAAAGGGTTTATGGACTCAAATTTAAATAGGTTTACTATACCAGTGGTTCACTGCAGCTGAGGTCATTCATACTTAGGAGTGTAGTTGACAGAGGGAGAACTGTAATGTAAAAGTACATTAGAAGAGTTCTTCATATTCTCTGTGCCGAATGACACAGGAGGCAACCCATTTCGTCCACTGCTTTACATCCAGCAGATCTTGCTCTGGGTTGTTTCTGTAACAAAGTCCCTTTTTATGTGGACAGGTCATTAGCCTGACTCTCAACCCCTATCAGTAGAACCGGCTAGATGTGATGGGGATTTGCCACTCCACTCCCATTGGACGCGAGTATCCCGCTGGATGTCAACCCAGTATTCAGACTTGCGTCTCTGCTCACCGGGGCTATTTGGGACCCAAACCCATAACCTTCTGACTCATGGGCTCACTCCATTAGAGGAATTCCTCTAGAATGTGTTGATGATCCAGTGTGGTGCACCCCATAGAATAGAATTGTGTCTCTAAATCTCCAAATAATTACTAGACTGTGAGTCCTCAATGTTTGTCAAGTTGGGAGCACATCTTAACTGTATTCCTGGTAGAGAAGGTTGCTTGGTATAGGGTGCCAAACCAAAGGAGAGAAAAAATATTTAAACGGGGAGAGAAATAGTTTAAAGGAAAACTCTACTGTGACAAAACATGCACTTTATTTTGATAGGTGATCGTCCACTGGTTGTGCAGTTTGCTGCTAATCGTGCACAGGATCTAGCTGACGCTGCTTGTATAGTTTCTCCATTTGCAGATGGTGTTGACTTGAACTGTGGTTGTCCACAAAGGTAAGCTGAACTTAAGAGTAATTGTTTTGTTTCTGTAAGCATTGAAAATACATTGTTTACAATTTCTTGGCACTTTGCTTCCTATTGTATTTAAAATAACTTCAGTTTTGTATTTGGTACAAATGTGTAAAATCTACTGCTTTGCTTAAATGTTTGTCTATTTAGTTGCCTTTAAAAAATCCAATTTGTGAGCCACATATACAAACTTTTCAGTTATTTTGTAGATTGCTAATATTGCAGTATGCATAACATATATTTCAATATTCTTGCAGGTGGGCAATGGCAGAAGGATATGGTGCTTGCCTAATAAATAAACCAGAACTGGTTCAAGACATGGTGCGTCAGGTCAGGAATCAAGTGGAATGTCCTAATTTTTCAGTTTCCATTAAGATAAGGTAAAAACTGTAGTCATGCAAATGAAATAAAAAAATCAGGTTTCACATTACACGATTATTTTACAAATATGTACTAGGGTGATGTTGAACTGGGACTGCTCTTGTACAGCTAGGATTGATGTCGTAAATTGGGTAAAATCTTTTACAATGAGCCCTTCATTTAATATTCATTATTTACAATATAAAACACCACACAGTATTACTATAGTACAGTTACAGTAGTATCTTCTCCATATAAGTAACAGAAATTTGTTAACATTCAGAAAGTAGATTAATTTTCTTAAACTTCGCAGAACGTAGTTTCTTTGCCATAAACACTCATCATTAAAATGTTCTTTGTTAAAATTTCAACCGTTTAGTTTGTAGCCACCATCATTATAGAGTGATGGTGACCCATTGTACTGTGAAACACAAGGGTGGGGGGGATGATGTCATTTTGCTTATTGAACACTTTCTAAACATAATTGTCCTTCTCAACTTAACTCATTCTGTATTACAAATTGTTCGTAACTCATTTCTTAATCACCGGAAGATGAGAGCCAACACAAGAAGCAGCCGGCACAGCAAAAATGTGTTACAAAGCTATCCAAAATCTAAAGGAAAGAATAAGTCAAAGAATCTTAGGTTTAAAAAAATAAGAGTATAATGAAAGTGTCAGGAGGAGGGATGGTTCAGGTAAGGGTAAATTTATACGTCTGAAGAGAAAAGTCAAGGCTGTAGAGCAGAGTAGCGATTTGGGTAAAATCAAGCAGATTGTTTCAGAAAGGGACAAAGAGTTTAATAACAGTAATAAGGCATTACTGACTAAGGGAAAAATAGTAAAAATTTAAAATGAAAGGTGCTATATCTGAATGCACGAAGCATTCGTAACAAGATAGACGAATTAATGGCACAAATAGAGATAAATGTGTTTGATCTAGTAGCCATTACGGAATTGGTTGCAGGGTGACCAAGGTTGGGAACTAAATATTCCAGGATACTTGACTTTTAGAAAAGATAGGCAAAATGGAAAAGGAGGTGGGGTAGCCCTGATAACAAAGGATGAGTTAAAGGCAGTAGGGAGAAAGGATCTTAGCCCCAAAATTCAGGATGTAGAATCGGTATGGGTGGAGCTACAAAGTAACAAAGGGCAGAAAACACTGGTGGGAGTAGTTTATAGGCCCCCTAACAGTACTCATAGTGGTGGACAGAGTATAAATCAGCAAATTAGAGGAGCATGTAACAAGGGTAATGCAATAATCACACGGGACTGTAATCTTCATATAGATTGGGCAAACCAAATTGCCAAAAGTAACTTGGAGGACGAGTTCATGGAATGCATTCAAGACAGTTTTCTAGAACAAAATGTTGAGAAACCAACAAGGGAACAGGTAATTTTAGATCTAGTATTGTGTAATGAGACAGGGTTAATTAGTAATCTTATAGTAAAGGGTGATCATAATATGATAGAATTTCATATTAAGTTTGAGAGTGATGTGGTTAAGTCCGAAACTAGACTCTTAAATTTAAATGAGGGGCAAGTTGGCTGAGGTGGATTGGGTAATTAGATAAAAAAATATGACAGTAAATAAGCAATGGCAAACATTTAAAGAAGTAATTCATAATTCTCAATGAATATACATTCCCTTGAGGAATAAAAACTCCACTGGAAAAGTGGTTCAGCCATGGCTAACTAGAGAAGTTAAGGATAGTATTAGATTAAAAGAAGAAGCTTACAATGTGGCCAAAAAGAGTAGTAAGCCTGAGGATTGGGAGGTTTTTAAAAATCAGCAAAGGATGACCAAGAAAGTGATAAAGAGGGAGAAAATAGAATGAGAGTAACCTAGCAAGAAATATAAAAACAGATTGTAAGACCTTTCACAAGTATGTAAAAAGGAAGAGAATAGTGAAAGTAAACGTGGGTCCTTTAGAGGTTGACAGGAGAAATTATAATGGGGAATAAGGAAATGGCTGAGACGTTAAACAAATATTTTGTGTCTGTCTTCACTGTAAAAAGACATAAAGAGCAAGGAAATTATGGGGAATCAAGGGTGTAATGAGAGTGGGGAATTTAAAGTAATTAATATTAGTAAAGAAAAAGTACTGCAGAAATTAATGGGACTAAAAGCCAACAAATCCCCTAGATCTGATGGGTTACACCCTAGGATTTTAAAAGAGGGGGTTGCAGAGATAGTGGATGCATTGGTTTTGATCTTCCAGAATTCCCTAGATTCTAGAACGGTCCCCATGGATTGGAAGGTGGAAAATGTAACCCCAAAAGGAGGGAGAGAGAAAACAGGGAACTATAGGCTAGTTAGCCTGACATCAGTAGTAGGGAAAATGCTAGCTAGAAACTATTATTAGGGACATGGTAGCAGGGTACTTGGAAAATCACAATATGATTAGACAGAGTCAGCACAGTTTTACGAAAGGGAAATCATGTTAAATGAATCTATTAGAGCTTTTTGAGCGTGTAACTAGCAGGGTAGATAAGGGGGACCAGTGGATGTAGTATGTTTGGATTTTCAGAAGGCATTCAATAAGGTGCCACAAAAGAGATTATTACACAAGATTAGGGCTCATGGGATTAGGGTAATATATTAGCCTGGATTGAGGATTGGTTAAAGGACAGAAAACAGAGAGTAGGAAAATATGGGTCATTTTCGGGATGGCAGGATGTAACTAGTGGAGTGCCGCAAGGATCAGTGCTTGGGCAACAGCTATTTACAATCTATATCAATGACTTAGATGTAATATATCCAAGTTTTCTGATGATACAAAACTTGGTGGTAAAGTAAGCTGTGAAGAGGGTGCAAAGGGATATAGACCGGTTAAGTGATTGGGCAAGAAGGTGCCAGATGGAGTATAATGTGGGGGAAGTGTGAAATTATCCACTGTGGTTGGAAGAATGGAAAAGCAGAATATTTTTTAAAAGATAAATGTTGGTATTCAGAGGGATTTGGGTGTCCTTGTACACAAATCACAGAAAGTTAACATGCAGGTAAGCAATTAGGAAGGCAAATGGTATGTTAGCCTTTATTGCAAGGGGTTGGAGAATTAAAAAAAGAAAGTCTAGCTGCAATTATATAGAGCTTTGGTGAGACCACACCTGGAGTACTGTGTACAATTTTGGTCTCCTTACCGAAAGGAAGGATATACTTGCCTTAGAGGGTGTGCAACAAAGGTTCACTAGATTGGTTGTGAGGGCTGTCCTATGAGTAGAAATTGAGTAGAATGGGCCTATATTCTCTGGACTTTAGAAGAATGAGAGGTGATCTCATTGAAATATCTAAAATTCTTCGAGGGCTTGACAGGTTAGATGCTGAGAGGCTGTTTCCCCTGGCTGGAGAGTCTAGAACTAGGGGTCATAGTCTCAGGATAAGGGGGTCGGCTGTTTAGGACTGAGCTGAGGAGAAATTTTTTCATTCAGAGGGTTGTGAATCTTTGGAATTCTCTACCTCAGAAGGTTGTGGATGCTCAGCCAATGAGTATATTCAAGACAGAAATTGATAGATTTTTGGGCACTAAGGGAATCAAGGGATTTGTGGACAGGGCAGGAAAGTGGAGTTGATGTAGAAGTTCAGCCGTGATCCAGCCATGATCTTACTGAATGTCAGAGCAGGCTCAAGGGGCCATATGGCCTGCTCCTATTTCTTATGTTCTTATGGATATTCTGTTCTTATGACAATTCATCTTAGTAGAACAGTTTAAACTGTGGGAAGACAAAACAGACAAGTCCTGACTTTTCTAGCATGAGTCATTGAACAGTGATCAGAGGAGCATCCCTTGCAGGAGTTTCCTCCTTCAAAGTTGCTGAAGTTTGTGCTTGCAGCCCTATGTGGCTAATATCAGCTAACCTAGCTGAGATGTGGGATTGAAGCTGAAATTTCCCTGTAGTGTGTGGTTCAGTTCTATATTATGCATTGCATTTAGCAACTGAGTTATCAATGGAGCCTAAATATTTTTTTTACACTCTATTTTTAATTTGCAGTTGCTTAATTATCTCTTTATTCAAAGTGTTTTCAACAAAAAAAATCTGTGTTTAAATTGCTTAATTATATAATTTGAATGTATTCAAGCAAAAAAAATTGAATTGACTAGAGAAGACTGTATCAGAGAATCATAGAAACTTACAGCACAGAAGGAGGCCATTTGGCCTGTCGTGCCTATGCTGGCTCTTTGAAAAAGCAGTCGTGCTTGGTCCCACGCCCCCGCTTTTTGTCTACAACCCTGTAGATTCCTCATCCTCAAGTAACTGCAATTCCCTCTTAAAATTATCTATGGAATCAGCTTCCACCACCTTTTCTGGTAGAGCGTTCCAGATTCCGACAACTCACTGAGTGATCAATGTCTCCTCATCTCCCCTCTAAATCTATTGCCAATGATTTGAAATCTATGACCTCTGCATATTGACCCACTCAACCGAGGGAATAGTTTTTCTCTATCTACTCTATCAAAACCTCTCATCATCTGTAAACCTCTATTAAGTCACCTCTTAACCTTCACTACTCCAAGGAGAATGGTCCTAACTTTCCAACCTCTCCTCATAACTGAAGTCCCTCATACCTGGTAACATCCTGGTAAACCTCCTCTGCTCCTTGTTTCTATGTTTCTATACCCTATATATAGCTAAGATTTATATTTTGACAACCAGTAGGCCTTCTAATTTTTTTGTTAACTCCCTCCATCGCGTCCCCTTCCCCCCACCAAAATGTTCTTTCCTAATGCTGATTTATGTTGCCGTACAGTTCAGTTAGCATAGACTGCCCTCCGGTACTTCCCCAAAGTGGCCATTCATCCAGGAGCCTGAAGAGTGGATATTGGTAGATGTTCAGCTGTGGGGGCATCATGGCTGACTCCAGTCTTATCTTCATTCGATGTCGTGCATGCACGCTTTCTATAACTCAATGCCACCCTAGCTGAGGTCAGCTATCTCATTGCCAACAAGACATGGAACCTGGGATTTTCTTGGTCTGTATAGCTCAGTACCACAACTTTGTATTTATCTCGGAAAGACAATTCCAGTGTCTTTAGATGCTATTTCTTTAATTCTTAGCTGTTAGAATCGTTCGACTTCTTAGATAGTCCCAAGTGCTAAGAATCTTTCAGTTGGCTAGTTTGCCAGCCTTTAGAGTTAAATTAAAGTTAACAGGATCAAAATAGAAGAGGAAAATAGGGAACGAGGAAAGAAGGAAAAGAGGAATTAAATGGCGAGCAGAATTTAAGTGCTAATTTTGTTTATATTTCATCTAAAAATTTTAGATATTTTAGCATTTACGGCTGTTATTACAGTAATAAATGTATTCCTTAGATTTAACTAGCTTTTTTACTGTAATATTGAAGTTTATTTCAGCACCACTGGTGCAAAAGATGAAAACCAGCTGGCCCAAGGTGTCATTTCTCTGGACTACTGGCATTCTAAGAGCTGAGAGCTAACTCAATGTTTAAGTATCAATTGGTTTACTTATCAATACAGTGGTGCTGTTGAAAAATTGTCAGATATTCACCTAAATTCACCACTTCTAAAAACATTGTATTGAAATAAACTGCACTGCCAGCAGAGGAGTTTTCTTCAACATCTGAGACGGTAATTGAATGTGTGTGTTTCAGCCACTTCATTTTATATATAATTACATTTTACTACGATAGTTTAAATAGTAATTGTTCTTATAGTACTTCATCTGACAGAAAATATGATCTGTTTTACTGTAGGTTAAATTCACCTCTAGTATTCCATGATCTGTTTTTATTGCAGAATACACAAAGACCTAACAAGAACGGTAGATCTTTGTCGGAAGGTTGAGGCAGCTGGAATCTCTTGGATTATTGTTCATGGCAGAGCAACGGAGGAGCGACATCAACCAGTGCACTATGATGCAATCAAGATTATTAAAGAAAATTTAAATATACCAGTAGTAGCAAATGGAGACGTAAGGAGCAATAAAGATGTTGATTTTGTGCATCAACTGACAGGGATTGATGGTAAGGGATCCTGGTGAAGAAAATACTGTAACTCCAAAATCTTTCAGATTTAATAATTATAGCATAAGCTCTGCCTGTGTAGATATAGCTCTATTGATGGGCTATTTATTGTCCCTTTCAAACAGGTATTGGAAAAATTACAGCAGCCATTTGGCATGAAGAATTTTAATAACCAAGCTCTTTTAGTTGTATTTTTGTTAGTTGAAGTGGTGCCTCTTTTTACATATTTCCTCTGCTCCACTGGAAGCAGTAGTAGGGATTGAATTTTGATGTTCTCTGTCCATCTTTCAGTAAATTTCACCATCCCAAATTATTTCACCAGGACAAAAATCTAGGCTGACAGTCCAGTGCAGTACTGAGGGCGTCCTGCACTGTCTGAGGTGCCGTCTTTCAGATGAGACGTCAAAACCAAAGCCTTGTCTGTCCTCTCAGGTAGACATAAAAGATTCCATGAAACTATTTCGAAGAAGAGTAGGGGAGTTCTCCCCGGTGTCCTGCCAATATTCATCTCTCAATCAACATCACTAAAACAGATTATCTGGTCATTATCACTTTGCTGTTTGTGGGAGCTTGCTGTGCGCAAATTGGCTGCTGCGTTTCCTACAACAGTGACTACACTTCAAAAGTACTTAATTGGCTGTAAAGCACTTTGGGACATCCCTTGGTCATGAAAGACGCTATATAAATGCAAATCTTTCTTTCTAAATGTTAACCTTTACCCCAAATAATTATGTTTTTACACTTTTTTTCTGTGAGTTTTCTTTCATTCATCTCTCCTTTCAAGAAAGCATAAATTTCTTGCTGCAATATACCTCCACAGGCACTAGGTACCCTCCAGTACCTTGCCGAAGCAATTATACATGTGTGAACTTTGATGGGGAGTGTTGGCAGGCAAGGTCAGTTTCGGGAGCATCACAGCTGAGATTCTGTTTTCCGCAAACATCCACACATGCACTTCCAGCAAGTATCACTGAATGGCAATTAGGAGTAGGAATCTTGGTATTTTTGTTTTCTTTCTTCTTGCTAAACCTGTGACATTGAGGGCAATTGTCGTGTTCCTAATGCTACCCAGCTGAGAATAGCCGGTCGGGTTTTGCAAGATTCAAAATGGAGGTTAAAGCAGAGGCTTCCAGACTCATTATAGAAACATAGAAACATAGAATCTAGGAGCAGGAGTAGGCCATTCGGCCCGTCGAGCCTGCTCCGCCATTCAATACGATCATGGCTGATCATCCAAATATTTATAATATTTAATATTATAATTATAATAAATATTATAATATTTAAATAGACAATCCGCCTCCTGACAGCGGATTGGCTGCCCGCCCCGCCCCCCCCCCCGTCCCGCCTCTGTTAAAACCAGAAGTGGGCGGGTTCAGGTCGGGATTCAGATTTTTAACACTTTAACTACCCCACGCCCCCAACCCACCCGTTTTTTTAGGTTCAAATTCCCCCCCTCCACAGACTTTGAGAATGCGTTATGATTTTAATAAGTTCATTAACATCAGAAGACTAAACTGTAACAACTTAGATAGCTGCAATTGTAGAGCATCAGGTTCTTGTGGGAGACTTGCATTTGCTCGCATAGAAAGCTTGTTTGGGGAGGAGGGAAAAAAGGAGGAATCTCTTTCCATATCACTCAGCGTGTTTTTTTTGGACGTTAACATTATCCATGGGATATTACATCTTACCCTGTTATCCAAGGAGACTATTGTGAGTTTGTCAGCTTTCTTTTTTTTAAATGTACAAACATGCCTTTAATTTGTGTTCAGTTTTAAATTATTTGCATTTGTTTACTGTGTACAGGTGTAATGGCTGCACGAGGCCTTTTAGCAAATCCTGCTATGTTTGCAGGATATGAAGAAACCCCTTTGCAGTGTGTTCGGGACTGGGTTGACATTGCTTTGGAGCATGGAACACCATACACTTGTTTTCATCACCATTTGATGTATATGTTGGAAAGAATAACTTCAAAGCAAGAGAAGAAAATCTTTAATGTGCTTTCAAGTACGTCAGCTGTTATAGACTACCTCGGTGACAATTATGGCTTATGAGACCACATAAATAGCTTTTTTTAATCAGTCTGATGATAGGCATATTTTAAAAGACGTTAAAGGATTTGAAAGGAAATCCGAACTCAACTTTTAACCCTGTGGCATGTGGCAGAGCAAACTTATTGCAGACAACGGAAGTTATGATGACATTACAAGCTATTACCCAGAATGCCATGGATAAAGGAGTAGTCACTGTCCCCAGATCTAATGTTACACTACATTTCCTTGCAACTCAAAATAAGGTGATTTGTAGCAGTTTGCCGTTTCAGTAGTTTTCACATCAACAATCGTTTAAGTAGGGTTGAGCACTTCGGCCTTTCAAACCATTTTAATGAGAAATCCACACATGCTTATTAAACAAAATTTTGTATTCCCATAAATTAGTTTTTAAAATGTTAAAATAAGTTGCTTTCACCACTAAAAATTATGAATATGTATTTATTCCATTTTGTGGAAAATGCTGTGTATTGCTTGATGTAGCCTCCTATGTATAGTCATAACATTTTAATGAGATATGGAAAGTTGAACATAAAAAAATCAGCAAAATATTGCCTAAATAGTCAGATATTTTTTATCTAAGAGTTGCTAAAGTACACCACTGACCCAGCATTCCTCCTGATCAGTACAAAATTATGTTTCAGTGATGCCCTGAATTCCTATAACACCTGTCTCCATTCATGAGATCACTGGAATGGAAATTCATGATGTTGAATCGAGAGGATTCTATGCACAAAATTTGTTCCCAAACTGTCTATGCAGCATAAATATAATGCAGGAATCTTCAATGGTAATGTCTAGAAGGGTCCTTATTCCTGCAATAGAGCTTCACACTATGAACTGTGTGGTATTCTATTAATGCAGTGGGCAATTAATCTTAGATTTGTGTTTGGAAAGTGAAAAAATAACAACTTCATTCTACATAGCCCCTTTAACGTAGGATAAACTCCAAAGGCACTTTGCAGAAGAAGAAAGGAATGGACAGATCTACTTTGCTTTGATGTGCATCATCAGTGTATCAGTACAGTCACATGCTGTGATTTGTTATCAATGCTGGCATTTTAGTGACTCTCAAAGTGTTGGGGGCTATGGAGCAGAGCAGGTTTTGAAGTGTTTCTGTGTTGTGCTGGCAGTTGGTGTCTCTGAATTTGTTGTTGAAGCGTAGAAACAGTTTAATAAATTTGGTTGTAATGCAATAAATTATTTTTTAAATGAAGGCAAATAATTTTTAAGATGAATGTAGTATTGAAGAAGAAAGGTTTTTAAATGTTCTGCTGTAGGATTGCTGATCTTCATCACAGGAGTCACTTTTAGGGTGAAACTCCTCCTTTTGATAATTTCAGTGAAAAAGACAGCATGAATACAAGATGAGATTTCCTGTTTGTACACCTTTTTAGTAAAATTATCAAGAGCAAGTATTTTCTACCCACCTCTAACACATTTCCTTTTCTTTTTTCACAATGGTTTAGTATTTTAGTTGATTATATATACACACACACTAGCAATTATTTTATGCAGATATGATGGGAATTATGGATAGTGGCTTTAAATGTTTGAATGAATCACAGTAAGAGGTTCAGATAATGTAAACCACTTACTTAATCTTCTCTCTCATAATTCATCAGTATTATCAGATCCCTAAGATCTGTTAGTTATTGAAACAAATTCCAACATGTGTGCTACATAATAATGTACTGATGAAAATCATGGGGACTTTATTCACCCTTCAGCAAAGTTATTTTTTGCAGTGTTGGGACAAACAGCAATATAAGACAGGCTCTTGCAAACAAATTGCACAATTTTAACTTCAGTAATACCAGATTTCATTTCACTACACGTTACAAAGAAATAACACATCCTGCATATTGAATAGGAATTCTCCATCCCACTCCCACTCTGACCTCCCTATCCTGGGCCTCCTACACTGTTCTAATGAAGCTCAACGTAAGCTTGAGGAACAGCACCTCCTCTAGACCCATCTTTTGTTTCTTTACTTCTCCCATTACCACTCCCTTTTGCTCGCACCATCATCTTGTTTGTCATTTAATCACTCCTGTCTTCCACCCTATCACAGACCTTCCCTTTTGTTCTTTCCTCTCTCCCCTCTTTCCCTGCATCTGTACTTAAAACATGTTACACCTCTAACTTTTTCCAGTTCTGACGAAAGGTCATCGACCTGGAACATTAACTCTGTTTCTCTCTCCACAGATGCTGCCTGACCTGCTGAGTATTTCCGGCATTTTCTGTTTTTATTTCAGATTTCCAGCATCCGCAGTATTTTGCTTTTGTTTTGCCCAATATCTCCATTTGTCATTCTTGGAATAATGCAACAATCACTAGCATACAGTTACATTTCAGTCAACTTTTATTAACATTTATTATTGGGATGAAGCACTTTTTAAGTTTAGTGAAGTAGAACTGAGCAGTTTTATAGTTGCTATGTTAAACAGTTTGTATCATAACTTTCCTTGTTACGTTTTATGAAATTGTGATTTTTCTACTTCCCCACCCCTTTCTCAAAGTTTGGAATAACCTAAAATAGTTAGGAACTGGGTGGTGGAGTATGTTAGACCCTATCTTTTCAAATCTGGCATCTGGATTGCAGCCTAGACTGGTGAGATAAAAGTTTCCTCTGTCAGCTGGCTGTAAAAATCCCACGAAATGAATTTCAGTAGTCTGAACCTAATTCCTAATGGGGATGGACCTACAGTATAATACTGCCAATGTCACTCCAGCCAGCCTAAGGATGGTTGGTGTGGGAAATGGGGAAAAAATACCACACTGGTGGAATGGGTATGCTCTTCTGAGGTTGGGGCAGGATGGAGGGAGCTTTGCTTTGCATCTGGTTGTGCTATGCCTGACTTGGTAGTACTTAATGCTGACACTGAATGCCTGAAATGGAAGATGTTCCATTCCCAAGCATTGACATCCTATTATAATTTTTAAATGTTATTGTCCTTGACTATGCATTGATACTCCAATGGAAACATGGAAAATAATCGCTTTACGCAAAAAGGTAGGCACTGTAGAGGACTGAATATTATTTATTCAAACTTGAAAATTGTTTTCTGAAATTATTAGTGGTGCCTTCATTAGAATAGCAGGGCACTTGTTCTGGTGGCAAATGCCACCACTTATAGGACTGTACAAAATAGGACATGTTCAACACTGGCTGTGATAGTTGGTGACTTTTTACCTCGGCTATAATTGCAGGTCCAAAAGAGCCGTGGAGATTAACCCACTGTAGAATGTGAAAACTGTCTTGTGTATAAAACTGCCAACATTCTGTTTATTCTGTGACTTATATTACCTGTACCAACTTTGGGGTTACACTTGTCAATTACATTTTCTGTGTTTTTATATATATATTGGAACTTGGGTACTCTCTGTCATAAATTATTGCTATAATTTTTTATCTATATTTGCCATTTGAAATTTTGGAATAAAAATAATCTTAATAAAATGTATACTTGTTCATCATTTGTTAATTAGTTCAATTTATATAATCACCATATTTTGTTTGTTAATTAGTTCAGTTTATATAATCAGCATATTTTAATCAGCTTGCCTCTGTTGGTAGTATTCCAAGACAAAAGCACATAATCTAGGCTGACATTTCAAAGCAGTGCTGCATTGTCTAAGGTGTCATCTTTTGGATGAGAGGTTAACCTGAAAGCCTATCTGCCTGTTCCAGTGGTTCAGATGGATGCTAAAGATCCCATGGTACTAAGAGCAGGGAGGTTTCTTGTGTTCTAGCCAACAGTCTTCCCTTAACCAATATCAAACTGGTCACTCATTTGATACTTGTGGAACTTTACTGTGTGCAAAGTGGCTTACAAACAGTGACTGCACTTTAAAGTAAATAATTGTATGTAAAGTGCTTTAGGGTATTCCTAAGAGACATAAGACAACATAAGACAAATAAATAGATGCAATCGTAAATTGGACAATGGCAAATTTTAGCCAGAAAATGCCAACCATTTTATTTAAGTTGTTTAATGTAATGACTTTAATCAAACATTTTGAATCTCAGGGTATTGGGCCGAAAATTGATCCCGGTGCGCGAGAGTACGCACTGCGTACTCTCGCGTATTCCCACTCCAATTGCCAGTTTTCTGCATGCCCTGCGCATGCGCTGAAAACCGGCAATTGCTCTTCTGAAAAGGGGGCGGGTCCTCGGTGCATCGCGTGCGCGCTACAGGCTGCGCGCACGCTGTGCACTTCATGCTTTGGACGCGCAGGTAAGTACGGAAGATTTTGGAAATGTAAAAAGGAGGAGTAAGATCCACTTTTAAGAAGGTAAGTAGTGAATTAAGTATTTTTTTGAATTTTTTTTAACAGGTATATCTTTTTTAGAGACTTTAAAGACAGGTAAGTTTATTTTTATAACTTTTTAAAAGATTTTAAATTTTTTCAAAAATTTAATTTTTTATTTAAAATGGTTAATTTAATTAACTATACTTATTTTATTAATGTGATGGGTTTTTTTTTTAATTTAATTGAGGTTTAGCTGTTATTTTGGGGGGGTGTAAGATTCATAGATTTCACAGCCTGCTGTGAAACTTATGAATGGAAGATGGTGTGCTGCCATTGGCTCTAACTGAGTCACGTGATCCCACAGCTCGCACGAATTCACTACGCCGCTGGGATACGCAAGCACTGCCCAGCTGATCTCTAGAACATGAAGTTCGTGCGAGCTGGATCTGAAAAAGCACAAGCGAGGTGAGAGATCGCGGGAAAGCCTTACCCCCGCGGGAACAGAGCGAGATCAATTTCTGGGCCAATAAGTATGTAAAGATGTGTAAATTTTGGATTTAGGTTTTTACATTTTTTTTTTAAACTATACACATTGCAATAAATTTCCACTATCTTTTTCTACATGTTTTTCCCCCAAATAGCTTACTAAAAACATGTTTTATTTTCTTGTTATGAGAATGCCCACTCCATGCTGCATGTTTTAAAACCTGCTGCTAAGGCATACTGAAAAAACATTTATATGATTTCTTTTTGAAAACCAAAATTAAAAAATATTCCTGACACCAAAAATTTTATATTAGAAGAACCTAGAAAAATAAGGATGGATTGCCCAGAAAGGAGTATTTACAGTGGTTACTTATTTGATCTCAATCTTTTGAGACCTAGATAGATATATGGTATCTTCACTGTTCTAAACCATTACAAAACTTCATAAATTGCAGAATACTATTTTCACATATCAGTTACTGACTTTTGTGAATAAAATGGAAAGTGTCAGAAATTGCAGTAAAAAAATTTATACAAGATTTTATTATTCAAAAATTATTGTACAATTTTTCTAGATTCATATAACATGAATAACTACCCAAAAGAATGCTACCAGCAGGAAGCCTGGCACGCCAGCCGCTAATATTGGAATTCAGGCACACTCCCAATGATTTTCTTTTGTCCTCCAGACAAGACGGGCTGGATTTTCTTTCCAATAGTGGTGGGGTGGATCTCCTACCATGCCCCCAGCCCCATTGCAAACCTAACCCATTTTCCTGAGTCAGGCTTCTTTGGTCATGCTGGGGAGACTCCGACCGCAATTCCCCTTACAAGAGGGAGGCTGCCAGGACCAAAAAGGAAACTGAGACAGGCGGTGCTGCGGGAAAGCCACTGCAGCACCAGAAGAAGCATAGAAGATAGGAGCAGGAGTAGGCCATTCGGCCCCTCGAGCCTGCTCCGCCATTTAATGAGATCATGGCTGATCATCCAAATTCAGTACCCTGTCCCTGCTTTCTCCCCATATCCCTTGATCCCTTTAGCCTTAAGAAATATATCTATCTCCTTCTTGAATATATTTAATGAATTGGCCTCAACTGCCTTCTGTGGTAGAGAATTCCACAGGTTCACCACTCTCTGGGTGAAGAAATTCCTCCTCATCTCAGTCCTAAATGGCTTACCCCTTATCCTTAGACTGTGACCTCTGGTTCTGGACTCCCCCGCCATCGGGAACATCCTTCCTGCATCTAGTCTGTCTAGTCCTGTTAGAATTTTATAAGTTTCAATGAGATCCCCTCTCATTCTTCTAAACTCTAGCGAATATAAGCCTAATCGACCCAATCTCTCTTCATACATCATTCCTGCCATCCCAGGTATCAGTCTGGTAAATCTTCGCTGCACTCCCTCCATGGCAAGAACATCCTTCCTCAGATAAGGCGACCAAAACTGCACACAATACTCAAGGTGTGCTCTCACGAAGGCCTTGTACAACTGCAGCAAGACATCCTTGCTCCTGTACTCGAATCCTCTCGCTATGAAGGCCAACATACCTTTTGCCTTCTTAACTGCTTGCTGCACCTGCATGCTTACCTTCAGCGACTGGTGCACAAGGACTCCCAGATCTCGTTGCACTTCCGCTTTTCCCAATCTATTGCTGTTCAGATAATAATCTGTCTTCCTGTTTTTGCCACCAAAGTGGATAACCTCGCATTTATCCACATTATACTGCATCTGCCCAATCACCCAACCTGTCCAAATCATACTGGAGTTTCTCTGCATCCTCCTCACAGCACACACGCCCACCCAGCTTTGTGTCATCTGCAAACTTAGAGATATTACATCTAGTTCCCTCGTCTAGATCATTAATATATATATTGTAAATAGCTGGGGTCCTAGCACCGATCCCTGCGGTACCGCACTAGTCACTGCCTGCCACTCGGAAAAAGATCAGTTTATTCCAACTCTTTGCTTCCTGTCTGCCAACCAGTTCTCTATCCAAATCAGTACCTTACCCCCAATCCCATGTGCTTTAACTTTGCACGCTAATCTCTTATGCGGGACCTTATCGAAAGCCTTCTGAAAGTCCAAATACACCACATCCACTGGTTCTCCCTTATCTATTCTACCAGTTACATCCTCAAAAAATTCCAGTAGATTAGTCAGGCATGATTTACCTTTTGTAAATCCATGTTGATTTTGTCCGATCCTGTCACTGTTTTCCAAGTGCTCTGCTATTACATCTTTTATAATGGACTCTAGCATTTTGCCCCACTACCGATGTCAGGCTTACCGGTCTATAATTCCCCGTTTTTTCTCTACCACCTTTTTTAAATAGTGGGGTTACATTAGCTACCCTCCAATCCATGGGAACTGTTCCAGAGTCTATAGAATTTTGAAAGATGACCAGCAATGCATCTACTATTTCTAGGGCCACTTCCTTAAGTACCCTAGGATGTAGATTATCAGGCCCTGGGGATTTATCGGCCTTCAATCCCGTCAATTTCCCGAACACCATTTCCCTACAAATACTGATTTCATTCAATTCCTCCCTCTCATTAGACCCTATGTTCCCCGTATCTCTGGGAGTTTATTTGTGTCCTCCTTTGTGAAGACAGAACCAAAGTATGTATTTAATTGGTCTGCCATTTCTTTGTTCCCCATTATAAATTCCCCTGATTATGACTGCAAGGGACCTACGCTTGACTTCACCAATCTTTTTCTCTTCACATATCTATAGAATCTTTTACAGTCAGTTTTTATGTTCCCTGCAAGCTTACTCTCATATTCTATTTTCCCCCTCTTAATTAATCCCTTTGTCTTCCTTTGCTGAATCCTAAACTGCTCCCAATCCTCAGGTTTGCTGCTTTTTCTGGCCAATTTATATGTCCTCTCCTTGGATCTTATGCTATCCCTAATTTCCCTTGTTAGCCACGGTTGAGTCACCTTTTTTGTTTTATTTTTATGCCAAACAGGGATGAACAAATTCTGTAGTTCATCCATGTGATCTTTAAATGTTTGCCATTGCCTATCCACCATCAACCCTTTAAGTAACGCTCCCAATCCATCCTAGCCAACTCGCAGCGAGGGATCTTAAAGAGGACGAAGAGCCCTGAAGAAGACAGAAGGTGCAGCTTTGCAAGCATCGACATAGACTGAAGCTTACAAAGGTAATTGCAAGGGGGCAAGATTGGAAAGGTAAGTGGCCACTATGAGGCCATCTTCCTTCACTTCTGCACATCAAGCATTACCGCCACTATGTAGGACCAATTGCTACTTTCTACCAAGCAGTTCTGGGGAGCAGCAGCAACTGGGAAAGATGGGATGCAATGGGACACCAAGCCCTGCCCCTCCACTGACATTTAAATGCACCAGGCAAGGAAGGGGCGCTCCTGGTGGGGTTGGGCGGGGGTAGGTGGGGGCGGTAAATCGAGGTCATGTCAGGGACACAGCAGTAGGCTTCACTAGCCATTACCCCATTTACCAGCTGTTTCCACTGCAAACCCACCTGATTTTGGGTAGGATAGTGGAGTAAAATCTAGCCAGAACTTACAACTCAATGTTGCGGGAGATGATGATGCTAATGGCGGTCACCAGGGATAGACTGATGGATGAGCTGGTGTCACATTTGATATTTTTTTTTACCATTTTCCACAGAAGGGATTTTGAAATTAGATAAATTTGAATGGTATGTTTTAAATTATAGAGGGTCCACATAGATTTAGAATTACAGCCATATGCTGCAGCTGCTGAGGAATAGGAGTTTACGTGCTAATGAACCAGCATTGATGTGACCAGGAACAATAGTTAATTCATTATCTCATTTTATGCTTCCTATTAACCTCCACATCTATTACTGCTGGAATGACCTATTTATGTCATAGAATCATAGAGAGTTACAGCACGGAAGGAGGCCATTTCGGCCCATTGTGTCCGCGCCGGCCAACAAAGAGCTATCCAGCCTAATCCCACTTCCCAGCTCTTGGTCCGTAGCCCTGCAGGTTAGAGCATCCCAAGTGCACATCCAAGTACTTTTAAATGTGGTTAGGGTTCCTGCCTCTACCATCCTTTCAGGCAGTGAGTTCCAGACCCCCACAACCCTCTGGGTGAAGAAATTTCCCCTCAAATCCCTCTAAACCTTCCACTAATTACTTTAAATCTGTGCCCCCTGGTTTTTGACCCCTCTGCTAAGGGAAATAGGTCCTTTCTATCCACTTTATCTATGCCCCTCATAATTTTATACACCTCTATCAGGTCTCCCCTCAGCCTCCTCTGTTCCAAGGAAAACAGACCCTGCCTATCCAGCCTTTCCTCATAGCTAAGAATCTCTACTCCCGGCAACATCGTTGTAAATCTCCTCTGTACCCTCTCTAGTGCAATCACATCTTTCCTGTAATGTGGTGACCAGAACTGCACGCAGTACTCCAGCTGAGGCCTAACTAGTGTTTTATACAGTTGAAGCATAACCCCCCTGCTCTTGTATTCTATGCCACGGCTAATAAAGGCAAGCATTCCGTATGCCTTCTTAACCACCTTATCTACCTGGCCTGCTACCTTCAGGGATCTGTGGACATGCACTCCAAGGTCCCTTTGTCCCTCTGCGCTACTCAGTGTCCTACCATTTAATGTGTATTCCCTTTCCTTGTTAGCCCTCCCCAAATGCATTACCTCACACTTCTCCGGATTGAATTCCATTTCCCACCTGATCAATTTATTGATATCTTCCTGCAGTCTACAGCTTCCTTCTTCAGTATTAACCACACAGCCGATTTTAGTATCATCTGCAAACTTCTTAATCATACCCCCTATATTCAAGTCTAGATTATTGATATATACCACAAAAAGCAAGGGACCCAGTACTGAGCCCTGTGAGGCCAGCATAGAGTATCTGCCAAAAATACACTCCTTTAGGGGGAAATAGCCGGTTTTATTGACAGATCTACTGATGAATCACTTAATGGGGAAGTAAAATTTAAAAAACTATGTTTAAGGTCAGTCAGTCCTGTTAAGTCTGGGAGGGGAGTCCGGTTTAATAAGGTAAAACTCATCATAAGGGCAGAGCCGATCAGAACCAGAAGGCTGACCAAGGAAAGCTAAGATGGCCCACTAACATGGGACAGCAGAGTGTGGGTACTGTCGTCACGCCACAGGTTACATTATCATGTGATGAGATATTGGATAATACGAGCACACTCCTAAACGTAAGACATTGAAACCAGTTACGGGAGTAACCTATCACTTAACCCAAAAGAATATCTAAGGTGGTCCCAAAATTTGTAACAGTGGGACTTGATATTGGATAGGATACAAGCAGCAAGTTCTGGATAAGTTGAAATTTATGTAGGGTGGAGCTTGGACACCACTAAGGAGTGTTGAGAAATTGAACCTAGATGTAACAAATGGGAGCTTTAGTGGTGGGGGAAGAGGGTAAAACCGCAGCAGAACCAGGTGATATATTGGATGCAGGGTTCGAAGCTCAGTCAGAGTTAACAAGCAACAAGGTTGCACATTGTCCGATTTAGCCTGAGGGAGCACCTGGGAAGCGTACTGAAATTAGGTTAAGATAAAGCTTTGGCCAAGCACCAAACAGGTGACATTGTTCTTGCCAATCTTTAGTTGTAGGAAGTTTAGGCTCATTCATGAGATAGTCACTAATAAATCCAATAAGGAATTCAGGAGAAACTTCTTTACCCAGAGAGTGGTTAGAATGTGGAACTTGCTAACAAATAGAGTAGTTGAATGAACATAGGTGCCTTTAAGGGGAAGTTGGATACGTACATGAGGGAGAGAGGAATAGAAGGATATGCTGGTAGGGTTAGATAAAGTAGGGTGGGAGGAGGCTCATGAGCATAAACATAGACTAGTTGGGCCGGATGGTCTGTTTCTGTGCTGTAAATTCTATGTAATTCTATGACTTGATACCAGGTTGTACAACAACAGTGATAGAGTGGAGAGTGGCTGTGGGAGAGGTATAATTGGCAAATATATGGTGGCTTACCCTGCTGCCTGTCTTTTTTCATTGTCACAGCCATGTTTTTCTTCTTGGTGAAACCTTTCCATGGTATAAATGATAGATTCAAGCAGAACTGCAGCTCCAATGTAGTAACAGCATAAGTGGGTGCTGCAATATACAGTATATATATTTTTTCATTTTTATTCTTATCTTCATTCACATTTTCTCTATGAAAGATGCTGATGGTCATACTGAAAGTGGAGTCCAAATGAAAAGTGTCAGACTCTCAAAATAAAGCCTCCGGAATCAGATTCTGTACCATCGTCTGAAACAAACATTATGATGCATTAAGTTTTGAAATCTAATTTTTTTTCAATAATTAGTGATAATATCATCTGCACCATATGTAGACACATTAGGAATATCCAAACAATTTAGCTTGAATCAGTGTTGTCACTCTTCAATGAAATCTACCAATTTTGTCAGAATTCTATTATCGTTTGTTCTCTATCAAAATTCCAAACCATCACAATAAACATCTTCCGGCGCAGAATAACTAGAAGTTAGTTCAGCACACATGTCACCTTTCAGACAAGCAGATCTTTTTGTCCGATTCACATTGGACCAAAATTTGGGGTCGGAGGCATACCTATGGAGTATGCCTCCGGCCCAGAAAAAATTACGAACCTACCTGCTGGCTCCCGGGCTTCAGCATCTTCGGGTCCTGGGCCTGCAGGCGTCGCATGCGTAAAATCCCCACCAATCCCAGGGACGCAGGCGGTTTGGAAGCGTCCCTGGGATCATGTGGGCCAGGTCAGCCAATTAGAAAGGGGGATTCCTCATAAGCTTATGGGGATTCCATTTACGAACGGAATCCTCATAAGCTTATGAGAAATCCCCAAATAAATAAATAATTAACACAACTCTAATAAAATAAATAAATTAAAAGTCCCTAAATTAAGTATTTAAAATTAAAATTAAATTTTTTGAAAAATAATTTTAAACATTTTAATCCAGGCCAAAATTTACATCAACTAATTTTAAATGTTTTTGCATGTTTTAATCATAGGATTACACTACATAGGATATACGGCACTGAAACAGGCCCAACGAGTCCATGCTCCACTCGAGCCTCCTCCCGTCTTTCTCATCTAAATCTATCAGCATAACCCTCTATTCCCTTCTCCCTCATATGCTTGTCTAGCCTCCCCTTAAATGCATCTATACTATTCGCTTCAACCACTCCCTGTGGTAGCGAGTTCCACATTCTCACCACTCTTTGGGTAAAGAAGTTTGCTCTGAATTCCCTATTGGATTTCTTGGTAACTATCTTATATTGATGACCTCTAGTTATGCTCTTCCCCACAAGTGGAAACATTCTCTCTGGGCTGGATTTTGTGAATGGAGGCGGGACTGCTGCTTGTCGTGTCAATGTCCCGTCTCCATCCTCACCTGACCAATCAGAGGGATTTTCCCCTGATTTAGCTTGTTAAGCCCGCCCCTGCGGGCTCAGCAGGCCAATTAGGGAGGAAGTCACTGACAAATCACGTCAACGTCAGACATGCTATCTGTCAAGACTTCTTGAAAGAAGAAATGTCAGCGTTTGACAGCTCTGTGAAGCTGTCAAACACTGACATTCCCTTTAGTTTGATGATTCTTTGCGGTGAGGACTCATCAAACCTTTCAACCTTGTAAATTTCACATGTCTGTAGGATCGGAGGATCCAACAGCCATTATGTGAAATTGACAAGGAAAATGTCGGCTCTCCCCATCCAGCACGGCTAAAGGTTGTAGAAAGAAAACAAGGTAAGTGCACACTTTTTTAAACTTATCACTCACCTTGCATACTTACCACTCCACACTTGCACCCATCACTCACCTCTACACCTTACTTCCAGGTGCCTCCGACCACCGCAGACCTCCTCCACGTCTCCTCCAACCTGGCGGGGTTCTCCGAAGTCGGGAAGCCTTCATCTGTGAAGGTAAAATGGCACTAATCCTTTTTTCTGCCTGTTAACTACCTGTTAACAGGCAGTTAAAAGGATTAAATGCCTTTCCCTCCTCCAGTAGACGGGACCCGAAGCTGCACATCCTCCCGCCTCCTGACAAAAGGGCATGGAGGCGGGATGGGGGCGGGTTTGCCATCTGCCCCCACTTTCTCCGATTTTACCGGCTGTCCCGCCTCCATGACTGCCTCCTCGGGGCTTGGAAAATCCAGCCCTCTGTATCCACTCTATCAAAACCTCTCAATTTTATTGACCTCTATTAGGTCACCCCTCAGCCTTCTTTTTTCAAGAGAAAAGAGACCCAGCCTGTTCATCCTTTCCTGATACGTATACCCTCGCGTTTCTGGTATCATCCTTGTAAATCTTCTCTGCACCCTCTCCAGTGCCTCTATATCCTTCTTATAATATGGCGACCAGAACTGTACGCAGTACTCCAAGTGTGGTCTAACCAAGGTTCGATACAGGTTTAGCATAACTTCCCTACTTTTCAATTCTATCCCTCTAGAGATAAACTCTAGTGCTTGGTTTGCATTTTTAATGGCCTTGCTAACCTGTGGCTCAATCACTTTTAAAATTTAAATTTAACATTTATTTTAACCCTTACGCTGGTAAAAGCAGGCATTTGTTGGGCAGTAGTTGGGCAAATAGCCCAACTCTGCGCCAGCAAAAGTGTTTTTGGGGCGCATGCAGATGATCTGTCAAGGCAAACCTTGACAGATCACAAGTTCCGGGTTTTCGCACATGCGCAGCGCATGCAAAAACCCGGAACTTGCGGGGCCATTCTGAGGGCTTACAACGGCGTACGCTACACCGTCATCGGCCCTGCAAAATCCAGACCATTATCTTTGGTCTATATAGAGATCACAAGTAGCAATTAAAAACAGCTAAATCACTTCAGTTGGCAATTTATTAATCAATACTACAGCCCTCACAATATTTATGGAACAACAAATATAACATGCAAATAGATGACTTGTTACAACATAAGGTTCAAAACCCTGACTATGCCACTCTTATTAAGTAAATGTATCAGCTTGGCGCAGTTGGTAGTGCTTACTTTCAAGCCCCACTCCAGGATTTGACTGCACATTCTAGACTGTACTTCAATGCAGCATTGAGGGAATGCTGCTTTATTGGAGGCCCTGTTCAGACGTACATAAAAGAATTCCCACGGCACTACTCAAAATAGGGAGTTCATACAGTCTTCTGGCCAACATTTCTCTATCAAGCATCAAATACAGATTAACTGGTCATTCATCACATCAGTGACAGCTGTGGCTCAGTGGGTAGCACACTTGCCTCTGAGTCAGAAGGTTGTGGATCCATGTCCCACTCCAGGGACTTGAACACATAAACCTAGGCTGACACTCCAGTGGAGTGCTGCACTGTCACTCATCGGAGGTGCTGTCTTTTGGATGAGGCATAAACCAAGTCTGCTCTCCCAGGTTGACGTAAAAGATGGCGCTATTTCGAAGAAGAGCAGGGGATTTATCCCCGGTGTCCTGGCCAATATTTATTATAATGTGGATAAATGCGAGGTTATCCACTTTGGTGGCGAAAACAGGAAGGCAGATTATTATCTGAATGGCAATAGATTGGGAAAAGGGGAAGTGCAACGAGACCTGGGTGTCCTTGTGCACCAGTCGCTGAAGGTAAGCATGCAGGTGCAGCAGGCGGTTAAGAAGGCAAATAGTATGTTGGCCTTCATAGCGAGAGGATTCGAGTACAGGAGCAGGGATGTCTTGTTGCAGTTGTACAGGGCCTTGGTGAGACCACACCTTGAGTATTGTGTGCAGTTTTGGTCGCTTTATCTGAGGAAGGATGTTCTTGCCATGGAGGGAGTGCAGCGAAGATTCACCAGACTGATACATAGAACATAGAACATAGAACAGTACAGCACAGTACAGGCCCTTCGGCCCTCGATGTTGTGCCGAGCATTGTCCGAGACCAAGATCAAGCTATCACACTCCCTATCACTCTGGTGTGCTCCATGTGCTTATCCAATAACCGCTTGAAAGTTCCTAAAGTGTCCGACTCCACTATCACAGCAGGCAGTCCATTCCACACCCCAACCACTCTCTGAGTAAAGAATCTACCTCGGACATCCCTTCTATATCTCCCCCCATGCACCTTATAGTAATGCCCCCTTGTAACAGCTGCCTCTACCCGAGGAAATAGTCTCTGAACATCCACTCTATCTATCCCCCTCATCATCTTATAAACCTCTATTAAGTCGCCTCTCATCCTCCTCCGCTCTAAAGAGAAAAGCCCCAACTCCCTCAATCTTTCCTCATAAGACCTCCCCCCCAAACCAGGCAGCATCCTGGTAAATCTCCTTTGCACTCTTTCCAATGCTTCTACGTCCTTCCTATAGTGAGGTGACCAGAACTGCACACAATATTCCAAATGTGGTCTCACCAAGGTCCTGTACAGTTGCAGCATAACCTCACGGTTCTTAAACTCAAACCCTCTGTTAATAAACGCCAACACACCATAGGCCTTCTTTACTGCTCTATCCACTTGAGTGGCAACCTTCAGAGATCTGTGGATATGAACCCCCAGATCCCTCTGCTCCTCCACGTTCCTCAGAACCCTGCCGTTGACCCTGTAATCCTTATTCAAATTTGCCCTACCAAAATGAATCACCTCGCACTTATCAGGGTTAAATTCCATCTGCCATTTTTCGGCCCAGCTCTGCATCCTATCAATGTCTCTTTGCAGCCTACAACTGCCCTCCACCTCATCCACTACTCCACCAATCTTGGTGTCATCAGCAAATTTACTGATCCACCCTTCAGTCCCCTCCTCCAAGTCATTGATAAAAATCACAAACAGCAGAGGACCCAGCACCGACCCCTGTGGCACACCGCTGGTAACTGGTCTCCAGTCCGAAAATGTTCCATCCACCACCACCCTCTGCCTTCTATGAGATAGCCAGTTACTTATCCAATCGGCCAAATTTCCCTCTATCCCACAACTCCTTACTTTCTTCATGAGACGACCATGGGGAACCTTATCAAACGCCTTACTAAAATCCATGTACCTGGGATGGCAGGAATGATGTATGAAGAGAGATTGGGTCGATTGGGCTTGTATTCGCTAGAGTTTAGAAGAATGAGAGGGGATCTCATTGAAACTTAAAAAATTCTAATAGGACTAGACAGACTAGATGCAGGAAGGATGTTCCCGATGGCGGGGGAGTCCAGAACCAGGGGTCACAGTTTGAGGATAAGGGGTAAGCCATTTAGGACTGAGATGAGGAGGAATTTCTTCACCCAGAGAGTGATGAACCTGTGGAATTCTCTACCACAGAAGGCAGTTGAGGCCAATTCATTAAATATATTTAAGAAGGAGATAGATATATTTCTTAAGGCTAAAGGGATCAAGGGATATGGGGAGAAAGCAGGGACAGGGTACTGAATTTGGATGATCAGCCATGATCTCATTAAATGGCAGAACAGGCTCGAGGGGCCGAATGGCCTACTCCTGCTCCTATCTTCTATGTTTCTATCCCTCAAGCAACATAACAAAAACAGATTATCTGGTCATTATCACATTGCTGTTTGTGGGAGCTTGCTGTGTGCAAATTGGCTGCTGTGTATCCCACATTACAACAGTGACTACGCTACAAAAGTACTTCATTGGCTGTAAAGCGCTTTGAGAGGTCCGGTGGTCGTGAAAGGTGCTATATAAATGCAAGTATTTCTTTTTTATTTGAGAAATTTGAAGTGCACAAGTCAGCTACTATTCACTGGGTGTGAAACATGTAGAAGGAGCTCTATAAATGTAAATACTTGGCACTTTCAATCCGAGTGGTGACATAGTTTGACGGGTGATCGCACTGGTTAGGAGTGGAAGGTTCGGTCACTGTTGGACTGAGCCGTATTATTCTGGGGCATCAGCACAGATCATTGGCCGGAAGATGACCAATTGGCGGCCGCGGCCAGTAGCGCGCGGCGATGCTGGTGCCCCGCTTGATTGTCGTGCGCGCCGACGCAGTGCCGTGCGAATCGTCCGAGAGGGTTTTTTTTCATCACCGCCTCCCCACGTTGCTGGTGGCGCTTAAAAGGCAAGTTTAGGCCGTCGTAGATTTTTCGTCCCGTGCGTGTTTATATCCTGCTCGTCGAGTATTATGGAATGTCGCGCAGTTGAAGAGACTGTTTTGGTAAAGTTTTATAGGTGTGTGTGAGGGAGGAGGAAGTAGCCCCCCCCAGGCCGGTGCAGGGTCGCTGACCAGCTCTGGTGCGCACTGGTTGGCGGGGGAAGTTTGTGCCGCTCGCCTGTGTGCCGTTTGAATTAAAGCCGCGGGGACGGCGCAGTAACTCGAGTGTGCGGGGTTACTGTTCACGGGGGTGACTTTAAATTTAGCTTTTGAACTTTACGGCCCCGAAACCATGCGATCTACTTGGCCCACTGTCACTTCCGTGTTTTTTTATTGAGGCCCATCCCTGTTCTGATGGCCACTCTCCCCCCCGCCCTCCCGTGTAAATGATGTCCCAGAAATAGGCCTTTGCTAAATAAGGACCTGATTGGCAAACCTAGTGTGTAGGTCATGTTTAAATGCAAACTGGTCTCTGTTTTCAGTTACTTCAAAACGTCCTAAAAGTTTTAATTCTGTTTAAAGGTCAATAAACGCAGCAGGCAAGCTGCTGTAGATGAAGGCAGCGAGTTAATAATGTGTTGTAACAACAGAAAACGCTGGAAAAACTCAGCAGGCCAGGCAGCATCCGTGGAGAGAGAAAGAAGCTCAGCGTAAGCTCGAGGAACAGCACCTCATCTTTCGTTTAGGCACGCTACAGCCCTCTGGACTCAATATCGAGTTCAACAATTTTAGATCATAACCTCAGCTCCAATCACATTTATATTTTATTTTATCTACCCTTTTATTTGTCCCCCCCACCTTTTTTTTCCTCCTAGAAGCTGGCAGCTGTCCTTCATTCTGCCAGTAGATTTCACACTTCATTCAGCCTTAATCTGTCACATTAACACCACCTCTAGCCTTGCATATCTCTTAATGTCTCTTAATGTCTCTTCATCTCCTCCTTTGTTCCTTTATCCCCTCCCCCTTTTCCCAGCTTTACCCTGGCCTTAAATCTATTTGATTTCCAGCTCTTCCCAGTTCTGATGAAAGGTCATCAACCTGAAACGTCAACTCTCTTTCTCTCTCCACGGATGCTGCCTGGCCTGCTGAGTTTTTCCAGCGTTTTCTGTTGTTATTTCGGATTTCCAGCATCTGCAGTATTTTGCTATCGTAATAATGTGTTGTACTGCGTGGGTCACGTTGGTACAGCAGTTGTAGGATCAGGGTATGGACTCTGCTAGATCTTTGTGTGCGCCTTACAGCTGCCCGCTCTTGTGCGGTTCTGCTCGAGGTGCACGCCCCTCTGGTCAAGAAGGGAACATTTTTGACAACCAGAACTGTTGGAACATTTTTTATTTTTAGGAAAAAGCCATTTGGTCCAAGCAGTCCTGACCTTGAGAGTCGGATTAAGAATTCCTCTGCACTCCCCGCACAGCTCCATACACCATTAAAATGCCAATATGTAATAATGCATAAAGAAATACTGTAGAATATTTATACACTACATTAATAAAGCAGATCATAATCACAATATCCAGCGCTTAACTGAAACTGATCCAGCAGTTGTATGCAGTTTTTCTGTGTTATGGTGAGTTTTACAAGGGTCCCATATTTGGCTGGGACCTGTGCATTAGTCCATCCCTGCCTGGCCTTTTCAGAGATCAATCCCACATACCTACCTGAAAGTATTCCTCAATCCCTTTTTTCCAGAAAATTGTCCATTTGTTGAACTCCTTTATATTGTCTGCTTCAATAGTGCTGCCTGGCAACTTATTTGACCGCTCTATTGTGAATAAGTTGTGCCTGACTTCCCTTTTTACTCCAAACTTTTTTTGATTTTAAATTGTGCTTCCTGATATCTGGCCATTTGCCATAATGAACAATTTATTGGGATAATCATGTAAACTTGATAAATCACAAAGTCTGTTTCAAAGAAAGGAAACCCACTTCTTTAACCTTTCCTCAACTTAAAATTCCTTTGTTTTCCTCTATACCCACTCATGGGCACTGATATCGTTCCTAAGCTAATGCTGTTAAATGCCTTAACCACAGCTTTTTTTAAATAAAGTGCTGTGCACTGCAGCAGTGACATTTTTCCTTTTCCCATACAAGTGATTGTGTGGCATCTGAGGGAAATTGCCAATTGGTGTCAGTTTTGTTCCATTACCCCATAACCATACAAATGGAATAGAGAATTCTCAAGCCTATCTTGTGTAGGTCCTTGCAGGCACAAGAGATAATCCCATCGGGGTGGGCTAGATTTCAAACCAGGTGAATGGCCAATGCCCACCCTCCTTTTATCTCCAGTGTCCTCCCATCATTAGAGCCCTGGAATTGTTCTGCTTGTACTCTCCTCCTTCCCTGCTTTTTTGGCCTGCCATTTTTCCTAATGCCGAGAGGGATTTGTTAGAATTAACTTTTTCATGCATGCAAATGTACTTTTTTAAATTAAAGGCTCTGCACTATAAGCTGTTTTGATTTTGATTATTTTTGAGGGTGGAGAAATCTCTGGGTTTAAATGAACAATGTTATAACTTAAAATTACATCAGATGTTGGAAGCTGGTGTTCTACCACAGAACTGCATGAATATCTGAGCTAGATGTAGACTTGCAGTCCAGTGATTATAGAATTTGCACTGTAATAAACAATGGCCCAGAATTTGCTGGAGCAGTGCATCTCACAACATGCCATGTTAGTTAGACTTGTTCCTGCACTCTTCAAATCAAAACATTTTTGCCCACAAAGTTGCAGGAAGTGCGAGCTGATAATGGCAACAGGGCATCTGGAACCTTAGTGAATGGTGGGACCAACAGTATATCCCCTTAACCAATGAGATGTTAGGATTGAGAAATAAACCGAGGAAGGACTGAGAAGGAGGGTGACTTAGAGTGGGTGAATTCAATGATAAATCAGTTACAGAAAGGGACATAAAGATTTGTTTTAGAGAGAGAAAAAGAGACAAAGGAAAAGTAAGATTGTTTTAAAATGAAAATTTAACATTTAAAAAATCTCCAACATCAATTCATCGTCTGAAGGAATGAAACTCCACACTTTTAATTGTTCACTTTCTGGACAAGAGAGGTTGATTGATAGTCATTAACAATTATCACGTCTTTAAAAAAGTACACATGAGGTTAATTACTAGACTTAACTTTTTGTGGCGCGTTTAATGGTCAATTATTATGCAAATGCAGCAAATTAATAAATTACAGGGAGGCTAAGGGTGCGATGCCGTTTTCACGAAGCTAACGGCTGAGTCGAGCAACTTGGCCAGCAACTTGTGGTGATTCGCAATTCACAGGGTATCTCTTCCTTACCACAAGTTGCTGTTCACATGCTGTTATTTTTTCAGCAAATTCTGGGCCGGTATGATTGTTTCACACACAGTCTGTACAACAGCAAAGTGGAATTATGTTTGATTTTCTTCATTCCAGCTCCAAATGTTTAAATATGGACTAATATATTACTCATACTTGTATTTACATACATGCATGCTTCATTTACTTTTCATAGCATCAAGTGCTATGAAATATGAATTATTTACATAGAATTACATAGAAATTACAGCATGGAAACAGCGCATCTGGTCTATGCTGGTATTTATGCTCTACACGAGCCTCCTCGCACCCTACTTCATCTAACTCTATCAGCATATCCTTCTATTCCTTTCACCCTAATGTATTTATCTAACTTCCCTTTAACTACATCTATGTTATTTGCCTCAACTACTCCCATATGGTAGCAAGTTCCACAATCTAACCATTCTCTGGGTAAAGATACTTCTCCAAATTCCTTATTAGGTTTATTAGTGACCATCTTATCTTTCTGACGGCTAGTTTTGGATTCCCCAGAAGCAGAAACATTTTCTCTACGTCTCCCCTATCAAACCCCTTCATAATTTTAAAGACCTCTATTGGGTCACCCCTCAGGTTTTTTTTCCTGGAGAAAAGAGCTCCAGCCTATTCAGTCTTTCCTGATACGCATAACTTCTCAGTTCTGGTATCGTCCTTGTAAGTCTTTTTTTGCACCTTCTCCAGTGCCTCCAAAAAAAATGTTGGAGTCTATTATTAAGGAGACAGTAACAGAACATTCAGATAAACATAATTTAATAGGACAAAGTCAGCATAGCTTTATGAAGGGGAAGTCATGTCTGACAAATTTGCTCGAGTTCTTTGAGGACATAACGTACAGGGCGGATAAAGGGGAACCAGTGGACGTAGTGTATTTAGACTTCCAGAAGGCATTCGACAAGGTGCCACATAAAAGATTATTGCTCAAGATAAAAAATCACTGGATTGGGGGTAATATTCTGGCATGGGTGGAGGATTGGTTATCTAACAGGAAGCAGAGAGTTGGGATAAATGGTTCATTCTCGGACTGGCAACCAGTAGCCAGTGGTGTTCCGCAGGGGTCGGTGCTGGGTCCCCAACTCTTTACAATCTATATTAACGATTTGGAGGAGGGGACCGGGTGTAACATATCCAAGTTTGCAGATGATACAAAGATGGGAGGGAAAGTAGAGAGTGAGGAGGACATAAAAAACGTACAAGGGGATATAGACAGGCTGGGTGAGTGGGCAGAGATTTGGCAGATGCAATACAATATTGGAAAATGTGAGGTTATGCACTTTGGCAGGAAAAATCAGAGAGCAAGTTATTATCTTAATGGTGAGAAACTGGAAAGTACTGCAGTACAAAGGGATCTGGGGGTCTTGGTGCAAGAAAATCAAAAAGTTAGTATGCAGGTGCAGCAGGTGATCAAGAAAGCCAATGGAATGTTGGCTTTTATTGCTAGGGGGATAGAATATAAAAACAGGGAGGTATTGCTGCAGTTGTATAGGGTATTGGTGAGACCGCACCTGGAGTACTGCATACAGTTTTGGTGTCCATACTTAAGAAAAGACATACTTGCTCTCGAGGCAGTACAAAGAAGGTTCACTCGGTTAATTCCGTGGATGAGGGGGTGGACATACGAGGAGAGGTTGAGTAGATTGGGACTCTACTCATTGGAGTTCAGAAGAATGAGAGGCGATCTTATTGAAACATATAAGATTGTGAAGGGGCTTGATCGGGTGGACGCGGTGAGGATGTTCCCAATGATGGGTGAAACTAGAACTAGGGGACATAATCTTAGAATAAGGGGCTCCTCTTTCAAAACTGAGATGAGGAGAAACTTTTTCACTCAGAGGGTAGTGGGTCTGTGGAATTTGCTACCCCAGGAAGCTGTGGAAGCTGCTTCATTAAATAAATTTAAAACAGAAATAGACCGTTTCCTAGAAGTAAAGGGAATCAGGGGTTACGGGGAGCGGGCTGGAAATTGGACATGAGTTTGAGTTCGGATCGGTCAAGGCCCTGTGGGTGGCGGAGTGGGCCCAGGGGCCGAGGGGCCTGGTCCTGCTCCTGCTTCTTGTGTTCTTTAGAGTTGAGGTTGGATCAGATCAGCCATGATCTCATTGAATGGCGGAGCAGGCTCGAGGGGCCGATTGGTCTACTCCTGCTCCTATTTCTTATGTTCTTATGTCTATCGTTTTTGTCATCTGGAGACCAGAACTGTGCACAGTACTCCCACGTGTGGTCTAACCAAGGTTCTATACAAGTTCCAAAAATGGTTTAATCACAAGAGTACTGTATTAGTTCGCTTAATAAATGCTGCTATAATGTTGATTAGGCAAAGATTTTGTTATTGATAAAAATATTACCCCACCAAATGCATTACTGCAGTTTGTTATTGGCGTTGATGCTTACAGAAGTCATTCAGCATGTCACAATACTGCTAAACATTTTCTCACACTAGTACTGAAGCTACTGTGTGTTGAATTTTGCAACCTTTAATTTCAGCAGTGTTTTAGCTTTGGAATGAATTGAACAATTTGCCCGTCACCTGCGTGCTTCTTGGTAGATTATATTCCAGATATCACTTAGTATAAATATTAAACGACTTGTGTAAAGGGGGCAATTCCTGTATCTCACATTTCTGGCTGACTATGCAATGCCACAGGATGTCTGCTCTCCATAAATAGAAGTCTGTGACACTTCAGACATCAACACACAATGCAAATTTGTGTCACTTTTTTGAAGTAAAAGTACAAAGAAACACAAGCGGAAGAATAACACATTGTGCTTTACATGGTATAATGTTTCAGTCCTTATCATTTTTACCATGAACAGCACTGCAGGAAATCTGATAGTAGAGTAATATTATAAATGGTATATCAGCATATGCAGATGTCACTTTTTTTTAACCGATACAAAACAAAGTTGTTTTTTTGCCAAATTAGGGAAGCCAGTTACAAATCTCCAAGCAGATACAGCTGTCCTTTAATTAACATCAGTTTATAAGTAGCTATAAATCCTGGATTTACTCTACTAACTACAGTACCTTTTTTAAAAAAACACACAAGCCATCTTAGGAGCTAATCATTACAACTACTCATGAACAACGCCACGGGAGATCTCCTATCCCTAACAAAGTCTTGTCTCATATTAGTATTGCACTTGAAAACATCACATTCGTGTGTACAACAACAACAGAATCTTGTGCCTTTTACTATAGAAAAGTGTCCTGAGGCTTAAAAAAAATGAATGGGTTCTGAATCAAAAAAAGAGATATTAGGAGGACTTACCAGAAACTTAATCAGAGATTAGTTTTAAAGAGGGCCTTAAAGGACGATAGGCAGATTAGGGAGGGAATGTCAGAGGAATGGAGAATTTAGAGGGGGCTTTGTAATGCTGGAAGAGGTTAGAGGTAGGGATAGTTGAGGCCTTATGAAGGTTTAAAGACAAGGATGAGAATTTAAAATTTGAGGCATTGGAGGACTGAGAGTCAATGTACGTTAGTAAGGACATGGCTGATGGGCAAGCAGGGCTTGGTGTGCAATATAACATGGACAACAGAGTTTTGGATGAGCTGAAATTTACAGTGTGTTGAGGATGGGAGGCTAGCCAGGCGAGTATTAGAATAATTGAGGTTGACGGGTGGAGGCAAGTGATGTTATGGAGATGGAAGTAGGCACTTATGATGGAGAAAATATGGGGCTGGAAGGTCAGCTTGGTGTCTAATAGGATGCCGAGGGTACAAACAGTCTGGTTCAGCTTGAGACAGTGCCTGGGGAGGGAGATCGAGTTTATGCTGGCAGACAAAAGTGATGGCTTCAGTTGTCCCAATGTTTAGCTGGAGGTTGGACAAGCAGTCTATTAACATGGAGGTATCACTGGATGTCATCAACATACATTATTGAAGCAGACCCTATCTCTGCAGATGATGTTGCCAAGACGCTTCATGTGGGTGAGGTAGAGGAGATGACCAAGGATGGATTCTTGGGGTGTGCCTGAGTTGATTGTGCAGAGATGGGAAGACAAGCCATTGGTAGAGATGCTGTGGCTGCTATTGAATAGGTAAGAGTGCAACTAAGTGAAGGCAGTTCCACTGAGCTTAACAACGGAGGAGAGGCATTGGAGGAGGATGGTGCGGCTGAGCGTGTCAAAGGCTGCAGAGAGGTCGAGGAGGGATAGTGCCCCACAGTCATCAAAAATGTTTTTTGTGGCTTTTTATTGGTGTTGTGGAAGGGGTGGAAACCTGATTGGAAGAATTTAAACAGGGAATTCTGGGAGAGTAGAGCATGTATCAGAGTCAATAATGTATTCAAAGAATTTAGAGAGGAAAGAGAGAGGTTAGAGATGAGACAGTAGTTTGCAAGGACAGAGGGTTGAGGATGGTTTTTATTAGAAGAGATGATGAGGGCAGTTGAAAGGGTGGAGGATGGTGTCTGAGGAAATTTACAATATCGGCCAGGAAGAGAAGTTGAATCATAGAAATTTACGGCACAGAAGGAGGCCATTTGGCCCGTCGAGGATAGGCTGACTGTCCTGTAATTACTCGGTCTATCCCTTTCTCCCTTTTTAAACAATGTTAGCAGTCATCCAGCACCACGCCCAAGTATTCAATAAGAACCATACCCACGTCTTCTGCCTTCACACAGATTACCTTTTTGGTCTCTGATATGCCCTACTGATTCCTTAGTTATCCTCTTGCTCTTTATGTATTTATAAAACATCTTTTGGTTTTCCTTGATTTTACTTGAGTGGTCAGCAGTTTATTGGGCATGGGGTTGAGGGAGCAGGCTGTATGTCTCATGGATGAGATGAATTCAGAGAGGACCTGGGGGGCGGGGAGAGAAACTAGAGAGAGATGGGGTTGAGGGTTAGTAGATGGAGATAGCTGGGGGGCAGGGAGATAGCTGGGGGGCAGGGAGGTTTGGTTTGGATTGGTAGGCAAGGGTGCAAAGCAGCAGAGGCAGCTGTGCAAAATAAATTCATGACTCCCTGGTGTATGTTAGAAGTGAGGTTGGAGAGGGAAGGAGAAAGGAATTTAAGGAGCCGAGCAGCAGTGGAGAAAAGTACCATACCTTTTGTCATTTAATCACTCCTGCCTTCCACCCTATCACAGACCTTCCCTTTTGTTCTCCCCCCTCCGCCTCGTCCCCCTCCCCCTTCCCCCTCCCCCTTCCCCCCCTCCCCCTCCCCCTTCCCCACAACACAAAAGCAAAATACTGCGGATGCTGGAAATCAAACAAAAACAAAAAATGCTGGAAATACTCAGCAGGTCCGGCAGCATCTGTGGAGAGAGAAACAGAGTTAACATTTCAGGTCTGTGTCCCTTCGTCAGAACGGTCTGCTGCCAGTCCCTGGACCCTGCTGCACCAGGCTAGTACATAACTGATTTTGGTCTGCAGATTGTGTGAAAATTTGTCTCAAATTGATCTCTGCAAAGAGAAATACGCCGCCACTATTTTTAGTACTGATTGTTACTACTGTTATGAAGCAATAAAAAAACTTTAAAACCTAGGCCTAGTGGGGCTAGGCTGCAGTATCTCAAGAGGATGCAATATTATCCATGCTTGTGTCACAAGGTTGTGTATTGATAGGCATTGAGGGTTTATAGGGTTTAGATGAGCACTTGAAACGCCATAGCATACAAGGCTACGGACCAAGTGCTGGAAAATGGGATTAGAATAGACAGGGCTTGATGGACGGCGCGGACACGATGGGCCGAAGGGCCTCTTTCTTTGCTGTATAACTCTATGACTCTATCGCCTTATTTGAAAATTTCATCCCATGTGCATTACTCCATGAGCAACTCGGAAACCAAACTGCAAAAGCTACTGTAGATCAATTATTAGTCATGTGTTTTAAATGAAGGGTAGATACTAAACACTAATATGTTTGTGTTCTTTTGGTAGGTTTCATCAAGCACAATGACGCTGCAATGGGTTGCAGTTGCGTCTTTCTTGTACGCAGAAATAGGCTTCATATTGTTTCTGTGTTTACCGTTCATCTCCCCTCGAAGGTAGGTTCGCAGAGCAAAATTGGTTAATAATTAATTTAATTTGGATTTATTTTCTAGTTCAGAATAACGCTTCAGAATCCATAGATATATACACGCCTGTCCAAATTATGTTGGAGTTGTGGGAGGATAGAGGGTATTGATGCAATGGAATCCAGACTGTTCAGTTTTGGAAATCAATAGTGAAACAAATCCCAAGAATAATTTAGTAGAATATATATATAGAAAACATTTTCAATGAGTTGTTTTAGCTGTGAAATTGCAGTTTCAAGGCAATGCATCAGATAAGCACTTCTCCTTTACTAACCTTCAACATAAAATCTATGCTTAAAACATGGTTGCTTCGTACTTGTATGTTATCCACTGCCATGGAGTCCTGATTAGCCTTGTACCCCTGACGACATCAGACTGACTAGTGAGTAAGGTACAGATGGCGAAATATAAGCCCACAAATGGTAACTCCTCCCTACAGGTACACTGACTGCACTCGGCTCTACCTCACCACCACCTCTCTCGACCCCTCCACTGTCTCTGATTTGTCACACTGCTTGTTCAACATCAGAACTGGATGAGCAGAAATTTCCTCCAACTAAATATTGGGAAGACCAAAGCCACTGTTTCCAATGGCTGAAGGGTCGATAACCAGAGGGCACAGATTTAAGGTGAATCGCAAAAGAACCAGAGGCAACATGAGGAAAAACTTTTTTACGCAACGAGTGGTTGGGATTTGGAATGCACTGCCTGATAGGGTGGTGGATACAGATACAATAGTAGCCTTGAAAAGGGAATTGGATGAATACTTGAAGGAGAAAAAATTGCAGGGATATGGGAAAAGAGCAGGGGAGAGTGGGACTAACTGGATTGCTCGTCGAAAGAGCCGGCGCAGACTCGATGGGCCGAATGGCCTCCTGTGCTGTATGATTCTATGATTTATAAAGATCAAAAGGTTGTCAAATACAAATGTTATACACCAGGAAATCTCCAAGTTTTGAAGCTCAAAATCTGCAATTGCAGGACACTGACACTTATACAGAGAGCTTTCAGAGCCATTGCTGGACAGAATAACGCGAATGGCTCTGCACTCAGCAGACATTAGCATATCAACACAATTTTTTTCCACAGGAACAATGATCAGATGCATATTGATGCCTTTGGCCTACTAGACCACAATGTATATTCTCTGAAATTGATGAGTTAGCTAACTGTGTAATTTTAATCCTGTGTTTTCTATGACCAGCAAGAAGTAATTCAATAAATAATCCATCACAGACAAAAATGCTTATTTTTTGTTGCATTCTAAAATAATAAATGTAATTACCTGGCATAGTAACCCTTGCTATGCTGTGCTTTGTTGCAGGGCAGGAAAAGGTTAACTAACTATGTCTGTATAGAATCATATAATTATAAGATTAAAAGAGGTCATTTGGCACCTGTGCTGGCTTACTGAAACATCTATCGACTTAATCCCATTCTGCTGCCTTTACCCCATTCCGTTCAAAAATGTTATTTTCAAGTATTTATCCACCTCCCTTTTAAAAGCTATTATGGACTCCACTGTTTCTGGTGGATCATTTCCTGTCCTAATACACAGTGTCAATCCTTAAAGGGGAATCTCTGATTTCCTCGGGAGTTAGGTTAAACTTGTATAGAACCTTGGTTAGACCACACTTGGAGTAATATGCATAGTTCTGGTCTCCATATTACAAAAAGAATAGAGGCACTGGAGAAGGTGCAAAAATGATTTACAAGGATGATACCAGAACTGAGAGGTTATAACTGTCAGGAAAGACTGAACAGGCTGGAGCTCTTTTCTCTAGAACAGAGAAGGCTGAGGGGTGACCCCCTGGAGGTCTTTAAAATTATGAAGGGGTTTGATAGGGTAGACGTAGAGAAAATGTTTCTGCTCGTGGGGGATTCCAAAACTAGCTGCCATAAATATAAGACAGTCACGAATAAATCCAGTAGGTAATTCGGGGAAACTTCTTTATCCAGAGAATGGTTAGAATGTGGAACTTGCTACCACATGGAGTGGTTAAGACGAATAGCATAGATGCCTTTTAAGGCGAAGCTAGATACGTACATGAGGGAGAAAGGAATAGAAGGATATGTTGATAGGGTAAGATGAAGTAGGGTGGGAGGAGGCTTGTTTGTGCTGAATGGCCTGTTTCTATGTAAATTATATGCAACAATGTAATGCATTTTTAAAAATAGTCTCTTCATTCTTTTGGTGATAAATTTATACTCCTAGTTACTAATTGTACTACAATACTGTGATTCGTGTTTGTGTTTCAGATGGTTGAAAGTCTTCAATTTCCGCTTATGGGAGAAAATTGCTTCCTACTGGAATAGAGCATTCCTCACAATCATTGTAGTGTTGATTGTCTTGTTTTTTGGTAAGTGGGGCTTTTCACAGAGAAATGTGCACATTTTTTCAGGAAAATTGTTTTCTGCAGTATTTTGTATTATATATGTGTATCTGTATTGAAGCACAACATTTTAGCTTGCTGTTTTCACTTTGATCTAGTTTGTTATTACTGTTCTCCATTTTTATTGAACTCTAGGTTAAGAGTGCCCCACATCTTTTCTCTATAGCTGCGTATTATGGATTATCAGGACCACATGTAAAGTTTAAATCTGTTTTCCTATTAATTTTCATATCACAGGTTGCTTTTACTAACAGATCTTGGTGTTCTGATTTAGGGTTTATTCACCCTTGAGACAGCAGTGCTAAAAACAAATCTCTAACTAACAATATTCAAACAGGACAAACCAGCAAATAAGAAATATATGTGCAAATAGGACTTACTTGCCTCAGCCCGGGGGCTGCATTTGCACTTAGGGCTGCAAGTTGGTGACCCTACTTTAAGCAATGAAGATCTAGGGAATCAGCTTTGAAAATTATTTGAAACTTCCAACAACGCAAGAATGTGGGGGCAGGAAACATGATGAAGGCCGACAACCTTTATTCTCTGCACCCCACTTGCCCCCAAAATGCTGCCAAATCCTCATTGCTTCCCCAATGATCTTGCCCTCCTCAATACTCCCGAACCTCAAAGCTACTTCCCGTAATCCTCCCAGATTCTTGGCACACACCCAGCAGTTCCCCCAAGCTCTGAGTAGCCCTGATTCCAGGATCAACCACTGATACTCCCAAACCCCACCACCCCTCTCCCAATTCTCCAAGACCCTGGCACCTACTCCCTTGTCCACTACTTTTTAGTTTCAGGTCTGATATTCAGAAAGTATATTTAAGATTCAAGTGAGCTGAGTTAAATACTTTCCAAATCAACAAAATTTTGGGTGGATGGCAGGGGGAGAAGGAGGAATATAAAAGTGACAATATGGGTGTGAATAACTAGGGAAAGAAGCTGTGAAATGCACAAATTCTTCACAACCTGTCCTCCAATTAGTTTAAAAGCTTTTTAAAATATATTAATCCATCTGAATCTAAATCACGTGTCTTGGAAACGAACACAGTTTAAAGTAGACACTACTGCTCCTTTTTCCCCCCCCAAAATTGGTAGATAAGGGAGTGTTTATGGATGTTATTTATATGGACTTCCAGAAGGCATTAGATAAGGTTCCACACAAGAGACTGTTAACAAAAATGAAACCGTATGGAATTGGAAGCAACCTTTTGACATGGGTAGGAAATGGGTTAGAAGGTGGGAGACGGAGCCTAGCGGTAATGGGTATGTACTCCAATTGCCAGGATGTGACTAGTGGTGTCTCCCAGGGATCTGTACTGGGGCCTTAGCTTTTCAGATGAAGGAATAGAGAGCTGTATGTCCAGGTTTGCTGACAACACCATGTTAGGTAGCACAGTAAGTAATGAAGATGGGAACAGAATGTTGCAATGGGACATTGCTGCTATCTACACTACATATTGTGCACCTAACTTGATAGTGAGTGGGCAAAACTGTGGCTGATGGAGCTCAATGTGCGTGCAAGGTCATCCACTTTGGACTTAAAGATAGATCAGTGTATTTTCTAACTGGTGAAATGCTAGGAACTGTGGGCGAGCAGAGATTTAGATGTACAGAAATCACTAAAAACTAATGGACGGGTACAAAAAAATTATTTAAAAGGCTAATGGAATCACAGAATCCCCACAGTGCAGATAGAGGCCATTTCGGCCCATCGAGCCTGCACCGACACATATCCCACCCTATCCCCGTAACCCCACGTATTTAGTCCCCCCTAACACTAAGGGTCAATTTATCATAGCCAAATCAACCTAACCCACACATCTTTGGACTGTGGGAGGAAACCGGAGCACCCGGAGGAAACCCACACAGACACGGGGCGAATGTGCAAACTCCACACAGACAGTCACCCGAGGCCGGATTCGAACCCGGGTCCCTGGCGCTGTGAGGCAACAGTGCTAACCACTATGCCACCGTGTTAGCCTTCATCTCAAGGGGGCTGGAATACAAAGTGATGGAAGTTATGCTGCAGTTGTATAGAGCTCTGGTTAGGCCGCATCTGGAGTATGGTGTTCAATTCTGCGCACCGCACCCCAGGAAAGATATATTGGCCTTGATGGGGTGCAGTGCAGAATCACCAGAATTATACCCGGGTTTACAGGGTTAAATTGTGAGGATAGGTTGCTTAGACTGGGCTTATATTCCCTCGAGTATAGAATATTATGGGGTGATCTAATTGAGGTGTTTTAAGATATTAAAAGATATGATAGGGTAGATATTTCCTCTAATGGGAGAGTTCAGAACAAGGGGGCATAGCCTTAAAATTAGAGCTAGGCTGTCTACAGTTGATGTCAGGAATTACTACATCATGCAAAGGGTAGTGGAAATCTGGAACTCTCTTCCCACAAAAAAGCTGTTGCAGCTAGGTCAATTGAAAATTTAAAAACTGAGATCGATAGATTTTTGTTATGTAAGGGATATGGAACCCAGGCGGATAACTGAAGTTGAGATACAGATCAGCCATTATCTAATTAACTGACGGAGCAGGTTCAAGGCGCTGAATGGCCTATGTGTGTTCCGACAGAGGAAATCATCAGTACTGGGTCTTGAGATCTGGGTTATCTGATAGTTTCTACGTAAAACAATTTGGCCCTGATACAAATACACATGAACAGGAATTTTAGTCGAGACTGATAAACTGTAGTTGAACTTTCAATGATTTGATGGCAAATAAGGTGTCAGCTGTGGCTCAATTGGTAACACTCTCGCCTCTGAGTCAGAAGGTTGTGGGTTCAAGTCCCACTTCAGAGACTTGAGCACAAAAAAATCTAGGCTGACACGCCAGTGCAGTACTGAGGGAGTGCTGCACTGTTGAGGTGCCGTCTTTCGGATGAGACGTTAAACCGCGGCCCCGTCTGCCCTCTCAGGTGGACGTAGAAGATCCTATGGCACTATTTCGAAGAAGAGCAGGGGAGTTATCGCCGGTGTCCTAGCCAATATTTATCCCTCAATGAACATCACTAAAACAGATTATCTGGTCATTATCACATTACTGATTTTCCTCCTCCCTTACTCAGGGGTATCAAAACCAATTTCAGTGACCCAACCATGGGTCTGAGATCAGCTAACTCGGCACAACTGACAATTGAATTTAGAACCTTTCTGTCTGTGTAGTTAAGGAGGGCAATGGAAGATTTTTTGTCAGAACCTATGATCAAAGATCAAATCTGAAACCTTCCCAGTTATGGCTTAGCTACTCACTATCTTAAGCAGTTGAGATGGAGCAAAACAAATGTTGCAACCTGAGGCATGTAGCTGTGTTGGCTATAATGGAAAGTTGCTACATATATAGTGTGTTTTTAAATATTATTCAACCTCAGATTATGAACTTGTTTAGAAATAATTGAAACCCCTCTCAGTTGTCTTTCATAATGTTCGTTAACAACTCAGTATAATTTTCGGCTACTTCAAATTAGAATAAAAATGTAAATTATAAGTAAGTGCAAATATGTCTTGAGTTCAGTGTAATCTGGAGGAGTCCACTGGTGTGCTTGTTTCCATTATAACTGAGCGGTGTTATGCAATGTTAAACTGTCATTGCTTTCATGGCATCCTTAGTGTCACATGTACTAGATAGTTCCTTGACTCACATAAGCTCAGTGGCAGGATGTTTTGGGACAATAGGAAAGATGCATTTGTGGCCTTGTCAATATCCCTGGGGTAATATTAGGTGACCTTTGCTTCTTTAACAAAATAATGCAGAGCAACTTTGAGTCAAGGTTTTATAGGTCCTGTGGAAAGTCTTTACTTAATGAGAGGTAAGGCCTTTGTGAGGACTTAGCCCCTGGAAAAGAAACAGGTTGGCATCTAGAATCTACCACCATTGTCTCATTTGGCTGGCGTTGCAATGCCCCCTCTTATCTCTGCTAAAGTGAGTGCATGTGATTTGGACACTGTGCAGATGGCCATTTGCAATGACTAACCTTGTAAGTACACCTGTAGGTTGCAGTGAGATGTCAGCATCTGGAGGTATTACCCCATCCCAATCCATGAGACTGAACAGATCTTCAGACAGCCACAACACAAATGTAACGCAACTGGGAATAGAACATAATGTAGACCACATAACACTTATACATAGAGTACAGAAGGGAGGAACATTGTGACATCATGAAAAACATTTTAAATGGACTGCACATTATAAAAATAAACAGGATGAGCATCACTGAAATATTATGAATCCTTATTTGCGTACTGGTTGATCAAACATGGCATTGCACACGGAGTCAATACCAAGTATAGCCTTCAGGTGAAACTGGGTTAGAGGGCAAGGGATAATTGGATCAGGGCGTGCAGATGTTATCTCTGGGGTCCCTCAAGGATCTATCCTTGTCCCCCTCCTATTTCTCATCTACATGCTGCTCCTCGGCGACATCATCCGAAAACCCAACGTCAGTTTCCACATGTACGCTGGTGACACCCAGCTCTACCTCACCACCACTTCTCTCGAACCCTTCATGGTCTCTAAATTATCAGACTGCTTGTCCGACATCCAGTACTGGATGAGCAGAAATTTTCTGCAATTAAATATTGGGAAGACAGAATCCATTGTCTTCGGTCCCTGCCACAAACTCCATCCCTCTCCCTAACAACTGTCTGAGGCTGAATCAGACTATTCGCAACTTTGGTGTCATATTTGACCCTGAAATGAGCTTCCAACCACACATCTGCGCCATAACTAAGACCACCTATTTCCACCTCCGTAACATCGCCCGTCTCCGCCCTTGCCTCAGCTCATCTGCTGCTGAAACCCTCATCCATGCCTTTGTTATCTCTAGATTCGACTATTCCAATGCACTCCCGACTGGCCTCCCACATTCTTCCCTACAGTGTCAGCTGTGGCTCAGTTGGTAGCACACTCGCCTCTGAGTCTGAAGGTTGTGGGTTCAGGTCCCACTCCAGGGACTTGAGCTCATACAGCTAGGCTGACACTCCAGTGCAGTGCTGAGGGAGTGCTGCACTGTCGGAGGTGCCGTCTTTCGGATGAGACGTTAAACCGAGGTCCCATCTGCTCTCTCAGGTGGGTGTAAAAGATCCCATAGCACTATTTCAAAGAAGAGCAGGGAAGTTATCCCCGGTGTCCTGGCCAACATAACAAAAACAAACAGATTATCTGGTCATTATCACATTGCTGTTTGTGGGAGTTTGCTGTGCGCAAATTGCCTGCCACGTTTCCCGCATTACAACAGTGACCACACTTCAAAAGTACTTCATTGGCTGTAAAGCGCTTTGGGACGTCCAGTGGTCGTGAAAGGCGCTATATAAATGCAAGTCTTTCTTTCTACGTAAACTTGAGGTCATCCAAAACTCGGCTGCCCGTGTCCTAACTCATACCAAGTCCCGTTCACCCATCACCCCTGTGTTCGCTGACCTACATTGGCTCCCGGTTAAACAACGCCTCGATTTTAAAATTCGCGCCCTTGTTTTCAAATCCCTCCATGGCCTCACCCCTCCCTAACTCTGTAATCTCCTCCAGCCCCCCCCCCCTCCCCGGAGATATCTGCGCTCCTCTAATTCTATCCTCCTGAGCATCCCTGATTTTAATCGCTCAACCATTGGTGGCTGTGCCTTCAGCTGCCTAGGCCCTAACCTCTAGAATTACCTCGCTAAACCTCTCCGCCTCGCTACCTCTCTTTCCTCCTTTAAGACGCTCCTTAAAACTTACCTCTTTGACCAAGCTTTTGGTCATCTGCCCTAATTTCTCCTTATGTGGTTCAGTGTTAATTTTTTTGTGTTACTAACACTCCTGTTAAGCGCCTTGGGACGTTTTACTCCATTAAAGGCACTATATAAATACTTGTTGTTGTTGTAATACTGTCCCCATTTTTAAGTCGTGCGTTCTGTCCTTGTACTTCAGTTATATATTCCTATGTCCATACTCATAATGGAAGCTGCTTATGTAAATTGTCACACAGTAATTACAGCTTCCTGGCAGTGGTGGCAGTGTGATACCTCCACTTCCAAGAGAGTGTAGGTATAGTGTGATATGCTTGCATAGGAAACTTCCATTAGAAATGTGGACATAGCAATTTATAATAGAAAAGTTGACTAAGTGCATGCAGATGTAAGATTTTTAATGTATAAATAAATGGTCATAACTATGCAGCATTACACTACCAAATTATAGGTAGAGTTTGTGTTTCAGTTCTTGGATGCTAACTAGACAAGCAGGAGTGGAGTTAGGCATGTTGGGTAATTATACCGGCACAGCCTTGATGGCCTGTTTCTATGCACCTTTCTATGTGAATGAGTAATGCTCCCATGTATATTCTATACTTATAGAAGAAAATAATTCTTTAATATAATAGGGTATTTTAAAGCCTGAGTCTTATATTTTATGCAGAATGCTACCCAAGTTGTACAAATCAATTTTGCCAGTATGGAATAAATTAGTAAGTTACTGTACTGGAAATGTATTTGGATGGTTCTGCAAGAAGGAAAATTGCATAATATTTTTTTCCATTTACCATGGGAAGTGTAAATCATTTGTCTGTGAAGAATGCAATCAGCTTAGGATTGACAAAGTTAAACTTGATGAGAAAGACATGCAATTATTGTAGAAGCTAGAAAAAATCTCCTCCCAAAAACATAGCAAATTAAAATATACCTTGTAGTGTTTACAGGACTGCAAGGGTAGCAGTTCTGATAAAGCATGAAGTTGAAGCTTCAATGGCTTTTTCAGTACCCTTTGACTCACTTTTTTAATGCGATCTATCTTTATTCTTGAATAAATATGTTGTGACAATGAAAGAAGCTTTATGTAGTTTCTACAACTGAGTTAGTGTCCTGCAGGACAAACTGTATTGCCACTGATGTAATGTTGGCTCCAGAGGTGTATTATATATTAGTTAGTTTACTAGTTCATATATTCTGGATACAGAAAAAGCTATGGGCCCCATCAACGTCCCAGCTGTAGTGCTGAAGACTGGTGCTCCAGAACTAGCTAGCCAAGCTGTTCCAGTACAGCTACAACACTGACATCTACCAGACAAAGTGCAAAATTGCCCAGGTATGGCCTGTCCACATAAAGCAGGACAAATCCAATCCAACCAATTACCACCCCATCAGCCTACTTTCAATCATCAGCAAAGTGATGGAAGGTGTCGTCGACAGTGCTATCGAGTGGCACTTACTCGCCAATAATCTGCTCACCGATGCTCAGTTTGGGTTCCGCCAGGACTACTCGGCTCCAGACCTCTTTACAGCCTTGGTCCAAACATGGACAAAAGAGCTGAATTCCTGAGGTGAGAATGACTGCCCTTGACATCAAGGCAGCTTTTGACCGAGTGTGGCATCAAGGAGCCCTAGTAAAATTGAAATCAATGGGGATCAGGGGGAAAAATCCACTAGCTGGAGTCATACTTGGCACAAATGAAGATGGTTGTGGTTGTTGAAGGCCAAGCCCCAGGACATCACTGCAGGAGTTCATTGGGGCAATGTCCTAGGCCCAACCATCTTCAGCTGCTTCATCAATGACCTTTCTTCCATCATAAGGTCAGAAGTGGGGATGTTCGCTGATGATTGCACAGTGTTCAGTTCCACTCACAATTTCTCAGATAATTAAACAGTCATGCCCACATGCAGCAAGAGCTGGACAACATCCAGGCTTGGGCTGATAAGTGGCAAGTAACATTTGTGCCACACAAGTGCCAGGCAATGATCATCTCCAACAAGAGAGTCTAACCACCTCCCCATGACATTCAATGGCATTACCATAGTCTAATCCACCACCATCAACATGCTGGGGGCGGGGGTGGTGGTCACCATTGACCAGAAACTTAACTGGACCAGGCACATATATACTATGGCTACAAGAGCAGGTCAGAGGCTGGGTATTCTGTGACGAGTAACTCACCTCCTGACTCCCCAAAGCCTTTCCACCATCTACAAGGCACAAGTCAGGAGTGTGGAATACTCTCCACTTGCCTGGATGAGTGCAGCTCCAACAATACTCAAGAAACTCAACATTGCTTGATCAGCACTCCATCCACCACCTTAAACATTCATACCATCCACCACCGGCGCTACGTGGCTGGAGTGTGTACCATCTACAAGGTGTACTGCAGCAACTCACCAAGGCTTCTTCAACAGCAACTCGCCAAGGCTTCTTCCACTGCACCTCCCAAAGCTCTGCCACCTAGCAGGACAAGGGCAACAGGCACCTGGAAACACCACCACCTTGCAAGTCACACACCATTCTGACTTGGAAATATATTGTTCCTTCGTTGTTGCTGGGTCAAAATCCTGGAACTCCCTATCTAACAGCACTGTGGAAGTACCTTCACCACACGGACTACTGTGGTTCAAGAAGGCAGCTCCTCACCACCACCTTATTGAGCAATTCGGGATGGGTAATAAATGCTGGCATTTAACGCCCACATCCCATGAATGAATAAATTTAGTATAACGTAGTGAAGCTCCCTCTATTCTTTCCTACGACATGCCTTACTCCAACCTCCAATATTATTCCTAAATCTCCTCTCCTCCCCTTCCTTGGTAGCCTGAGTGAGATTGCCAGTTTGTGCTGTTATCAAAGCTATAGGAACTAGAGATAAGGCCTGACACTACCCAAACCCCTTTCACAGACATTTTCATCAGAAAAGAGGAAAATTTCAATCAGTTAGCTTGAGTTGGAATTGTACCCAGGTCTCAGTCATGGAGAAGGATTATGCCAACCCACTGCAACAGCTTGTTTAACTGAGATTTTCTTTCTTTCCTCCTCCTTCCCTGCCCTCAGATTTGTGGGGAAGTGCTTAGCATCCGCCGCCACTGACGTGACTTGAGTCTAGCAAATTAAGTGCAAACCCACATTCTATCACTTTATGGCACAATACATTGGAGAACACATGCTTTGTGAGCACCAGTAAGGTTGAAAAGAGTAATAGAGAAGGTGAAGTAAATCAGGATGTAGCCATTAGGTAAAATCAACCTTGGCTTGAAAACTAGGAGAAAGGAAAAATTGAGGGAGGTGAGGAGTTCAACAATTTTGAGGTCCTGGGAAAGATTGACTTGGATGGATATCAGAAGAGCAAAGTATGTGCGGACAGCCTATTTGGAGTTTAGACGGAACAAGATAGTTCAGAGATCTTAGTATATAAAACTGAGAAAAGAAAGGTCGTGATGGGAAATGAGCAAGAGAGAGATTAGTTAGACAATCACTTTCTCACTTCTATCAGTTGATCAGATTTTTCTTGTATTCTGCCAGCAATGCAAGAGAAATGCTAGAGCCTCCTCAGATATGGGAGCAATACTCCAGTCTTGCAGAATAGATTAGAGGTGCCCTACGATGCGTAGATTTGAAAGTGCACATCTTGAGGATGATGGGAGGAATACCATCATGGTCAGTAGTCTTTGCCAAAGGCTACTGGCCATGATGGTATCCCTCCCATTTATATCACTTTATATCAGTAACAATTTAAAGTGGCATCTGGAGCTTCCTGATGGCTCCGCAGTAAAGCAGTTTCTCAGTGTGGAATTGAGCCATGCATATCTGGAAGGTCCCAATATTGATTCTTCGTCTGCGTTCAGTTGTAGGGTTGCTCCTGGGCTTGGAAAATGAAAAATGAGCCAAAGCTTCCACTTCTGATGTTTTTCTAATGACCCTTGCTGGAAAGTGTGCTTGTGTGGACATTGGGTGAAGGCAGGATGGGCTCTCCATATTTGAATAGCTTGAAAAGTCTCAACATCTGGGCACAGGCATGAGTTACCAGAGCCCAGCACCCTGGACTGCACTCCATAGAAACTAGGAGCAGGAGTAGGCCATTCGGCCCGTCGAGCCTGCTCCACCATTCAATACGATCATGGCTGATCATCCAAATCCAGTACCCTGTCCCTGCTTTCTCACACAGAATCCCCATCGAGCCTGCACCGACACATATCCCACCCTATCCCCGTAACCCCACGTATTTAATTCCCCCTAACATATCCCATCCTATCCCCGTAACCCCACATATTTAATCCCCCCCTAACACTAAGGGTCAATTTATCATAGCCAAATCAACCTAACCTGCACATTTTTGGACTGTGGGAGGAAACCGGAGCACCCGGAGGAAACCCACGCAGACACGGGGAGAATGTGCAAACTCCACACAGACAGTCACCCGAGGCCAGATTCGAACCCGGGTCCCTGGCGCTGTGAGGCACCAGTGCTACGGGCAACACGGTGGCATAGTGGTTAGCACTGGTGCCTCACAGCGCCAGAGACCCGGGTTCGAATCTGACCTCGGGTGACTGTCTGTGTGGAGTTTGCACATTCGCCCCGTGTCTGTGTGGGTTTCCTCCGGGTGCTCCGGTTTCCTCCCACAGTCCAAAGATGTGTGGGTTAGGTTGATTTGGCTATGATAAATTGACCCTTAGTGTTAGGGGGGATTAAATATGTGGGGTTATGGGGATAGGATGGGATATGTTAGGGGGAATTAAATACGTGGGGTTACGGGGGTAGGGTGGGATATGTGTACTGTGGGGATTAAAGCAGGGACAGGGTACTGGATTTGGATGATCAGCCATGATCGTATTGAATGGCGGAGCAGGCTCGACGGGCCGAATGGCCTACTCCTGCTCCTAGATTCTATGTTTCTATGTTTCTAACCACTATGCCACCGTGTTGCCCCTCCAGCGAGAGTCTGCATCTTCAGCAGAGGAGAAAATTGGAAGATAGACTATTTTTTAAAGAATGTCAATCTTTAATGTCGATTCAAGCTCCAAGTCACAAGAACACAACCATTAAGCAGTTAACTATATATATCTGAACCGTGTGTAGGTCACTTCCAGTATCAGCATGAGTCTGCCATTTATTATGTATCAATTATGATCATCAGTTTGATACTGGAGTTGCTGTTTTGGCCAAAATACTGAGAGCAACAAATGTTATTGTTTGTTCACATGCATTCTGAAAGTAGCATCCTGCTCTGGCACATTCTTTGTGTTATTATGCCAACATAGATATTTAAGATTATTTTTGGTAATGTTTCAACATAGGATTCCATGCTGTCTTTATTGGACAACAAAAGTTCCAAACTGCCCTTCATAACTGACCACAAGATGACAGCAGTTTCCTTTCCTCACCACTCCCACCCGCCCTGGAGTGTTTTTGTGATGAAGTAGGCTTATGTTGCTAATCTTTGTTTGGCTATCTGATTAGCCTGCAAAAATCTTGGAAACCACTTTAACACAAATATTCAATCATATTTTTACTTTTATACGGTCGAACCAATCAGTTTTGTAATAGAATGTGGTAACATCACATTGAAAACATATATATTATAAAATACAAGTTGAATTGCATTGTGCCCATTTGACTTTGGCAGATAAGTTGCATCCCCATCACACAGCTCTTGTTTTCCCTTGCCCAATCTGGTGACTACTTGCATAACTTTTCTTTTTACCAAGGTCAAAGCAGAGAGAAAACATTGTTCATACTGGTTGGTTGTTTTTTTAGAAGAAAATTTCTGCAAAAGCCTGACCAATGATGAAACCTGAGCCACTGATGAGCATATCAACTGGCAAAAACAGAGTATAACTGAGCCAGACAGATCAGACGGACCCAGGTCTGATTCTTGAGCTACACTGAGTTAGTTGATCTCAGCCCCAGTAGGGGCACTACAGTTGGTCTCCATGCACCTGGGTTAGGGGAGGAAAATTCTGCCAGGATACCTGCTCCAGATTGCTATCTAATGATGCCAGCTAGAAAGTGGCTTGTGTGTGAATATTGGGTGAGGACAGAATTGGGCTCAGCTGTGATGCCCCTGAGTTGAATAACATGCCAATTCACTTTCTCAGTTTGCACCTAAAGAATGGTCACTTTGGCAAGGTATCTTAAGGTGGGCAGTGCTCATGGAACCAAAACCCTGCATGAGTCAGCAACCTCGGTAGAGGAGAAGCTAGGAAACATAATATTTCATAGCTTTTGGAGACAGATGCATTGCATCATTAAATGTGGTTTGGCATGTAGTTTCCAACAGAGTTTACAAATGGTAGGGAGAATGGGCAGGTAAGAAACAGATACATGATCAGCCTCTGCAACAATGCATAACAGGTAGAGTAATATTGCTAAGACCTAGATATATGACTCTTAACGAGAAGAATTTCTTAATGTCCATTGAATAATTAATGACATTTACATTTATACATTTTTCAGAAATATGATCTTTGTTTTAATGTTCATAATTCAATCTAGTTTTTTTAATTTCATTTCATTTTCCAAGGTTACTGCTGAATAACTGTCAAAGATGCAACATTGCCGCCCCAACAAGACTGCCATCAATCCAGCTATTATTTAAATCTTAAAATAATTTGTATTGTTCGCTTCAGCTGGTACTGGCAATCAGCCTAGCAGCTCAGAAATGTCCTAAACAACTTGGGGAGTTAGCTATTACAAAACAGGCTTTAATTTATTGGATGGATTTTTACCAGTCCTCAGATCTAAAAAAAAATAAGAGCCTCTGCAGGAGATTCTAAGCCAACCATTTTCATAATTTAATTCAATCAAGGTATTTATTTGCCTTAACTATTTGAAAGTGTAAAGACTTTAAAAATGTCACTTATGGAGCACAGTTTTTTTGACCTTTTTGATTATTCTACCGGACCCAAAACAGCAACACAAAAATAAATTGACCATCAATTTGCAATCGCAGTCAGAATGACCGATTATTACAGCTCCCTCAACAGTCTGAGTAAAGGCGCTGCCTGGGCAAACACTAAGCTGTATAGACCAGAAGGTCCAATGTTCTGTGCTGAGTTAGCTGTTCTTAGCGGGGGCAGCAGCTAGGTTGTTAAAATTAGCCTCCGTGTCCCTGGACTAGGTAGGAGAAAAATCAGCAGGGATTCCCACTCCAATTGCTCTCCAGCAACCCATACTAGAAAGTGTGTGTGCGTATTTAAGTAGAGAGAAACTAGGTAACTACAGAACTGTCAGATCCCTGTAATTGATAAACTATCATCAGAGACAGAGCGACTGAGCACTTGTACAAGTATCAGCTGATCAAAAAGAGTCAGCATGGATTTGTGATGGGCAGATCATGTCTGACTAATCTAGTTCCAGAAGGCATTTGATAAGGTTCCACACAAGAGATTATTAGCAAAATGGGTGCGCAATGAATTGGAGGTAACCTTGTCACGTGGGTCGGTAATTAGTTGGGAAGTGAGAGACAGAGAGTAGGGATAAAGGGTTTGTTCTTTGATCAATGAGTGGTGTTCCCCAGGGATCTGTACAAGCTTTTCACCAGAGTTTCATGAGCTTGGAAATAGATTAAAGAACTGGACCTCAAAGGTGGTAATCTCTGAATTACTCCCAGTGCCACATGCTAGTGAAACAGGAAGATAGTGCAGGAGGGAGGGCGTTAGATTCCTGGGACATTGGGACCAGTTCTGGCGAAGGAGGGACCTGTACAAGCCGGACGGGTTGCACCTGAACAGGACTGGGGACCAATGTCCTCGTGGTGGAGGGTTTAAACTAATTTGGCAGGGGGAAGGGAACCAGGATGTAGCAGCAGAGAGGACAGACAAGATGCACAGAGAACTAGGAGGGACAGTGTAGAAAGAGCAGGAATTTGATGGAGGAAAAAAGCAAAGCAGATTAGCATGGTGTTGGAATGCATGTGTTTTCATGTGAGGAGTGTTACAAATAAGTTTGATAAGCTGCAGGCACAAGTTGCCACTTGGGGTTATGATGTAGTGGCTATACGGCCTGGCTTAAACATGGGCAGGAATGGAAACCAAACATTCCTGGCTACAATGTATTCAGGAGGGATAGGGAAGGAAAATAGAAAATAGTTGGTAGTATTGATCAAGGATAATATTACAGTTCTACAGAGGGACGATATAATAGAGGATTCAAAGACTGAATCTATTTGGTTAGAGTTAAGGAACAGAAAAGGAGCTGTTACATTGCTGGGTGTTTACTATAGAACCCCAAATAGTGAGAAGGGGCTAGAGGAGAAAATCTGTAGTCAAATTTCAGGGAGCAGTAATAGTAGGGGACTTCAACCAGTCTAATATAGACTGGGAAAAAAACATTTAAAGGGCAAGGAGGGTGAAGAATTCCTAAAATGTGCACAGATAACTTTCTTAATCAGTGTTTGTAGCCCAACAATGAAGTAACAGAGAGGGTTGATGAAGGTAGTGCAGTAGATGAATATATGGACTTTCAAAAGGCATCTGATAAAGTACCACATAAGACTTATTCGGAAAATAGAAGCACATGGGATTAAAGGGACGGTGGTAACTTGGGTATGAAATTGGCTAAGGGATAGGAGGCAGAGACTTGTGGTGAACAGATGTTTTCCTGACATGCGAGAAGTATGCTGTGTGGTCCCCAAGGGATTGGTATTGGGTCCATTGCTTTTCTTGTTATATATAAATTACCTAGACTTGGGTACAGGGAGTATAGTTTCGAAGTTTGCCGATGATACAAAATTTGGCATCATAATAAATAGTGATGAGGATAGTAGCAGACTTCAGGAGGACATAGACAGATGGTAGGGAGAAACTGTTTCCTCTGGCAAGTGGGTTGGTAACCAGAGGTCGTAGATTTAAAATAATTAGCAAAAGAACTAGAGGGGAAATGAGGAGAAATATTTTTACACAGAGGGTTGTTAAGGTCTGAAACGCTTTACCTGAAAGCGTGGTGGAAGCAGAGTCCATAGAACTTTCAAAAGGCAATTGGACATGTACTTGAAGAGGACTAATTTGCAGGGTTATAGGGAAAAAGGCTGGGGTGTGGGACTAAATTGACAGGTCTTTCAAAGAGCCGGCACAGGCACGACAGGCTGAATGGCGGCCTCCTATGCTTTAAGATTCTATGTTTTAATGACTTCAATGAAGGAATAGAGTTGTATATCCAAGTTTGAAGATGAAACTGTTAGGAGGCACAGTACGTTGTGTAGATGGGAGCAGGAAGTTACAAGGACAAATCTAGACTAAGTGAGTGGGTAAAACTATGGCAGCTGGAGTTGAATGTGGGAAAGTGAGAGGTCATCCACTTTGGATCTGAGAAAAACAAATAGGAATATTTTCTTAATGGTGAGAGGCTCTGAGCTGTGGAGGAGCAAAGGGAATTGGATGTCCATGTACACACATTGCTAAAAGCTAGTGCATAGGTACAAAATCGAATCAAAAAGGTGAATGGAATGTTGGCCTATATCTCAAGGGGGATGGAATTCAAAAGTGAGGAAGTGATGCTTCAGTTGTCCAGAGCCTTGGTCAGACTCCATCTCAAGTACTGTATTCAGTTATGGACACTGAACCTCAGGAAAGATATATTGGTCTTGGAAGGGGTACAGCACAGATTCACCAGAATACCAGGGCTTAAAGGGTTAAATTATGAGGACAGGTTGCATAAACTTGACTTGTAATACCTTGAGTTTAGAAGGTGGTCTAATTGAGGTATTTAAAATGATAAAAGGATTTGATACGGTAGATACAGAGAAACTATTTCCTCTGCTGGGGGAATCTAGAACAAGAGAGCATAATCTTAAAATTAGAGCTAGGCCATTTAGGAGTGAAATCAGGAAGCACTTTTTCACACAAAGGGTAATGGAAATCTGGAACACTCTCCCCCAAAAGGTTGTGCACGCTCAGTCAATTGAAATTTTTAAGAGGGATCAATAGATTTTTGTTGGGTAAGGGTATCACGATGATATGGAACAAAGGCGGTTGAATGGAGTTGAGGTACAGATCAGCCATGATCTAATTGAATGGCAGAACAGGCTCAAGGGGCTGAATGGCCTTCTCCTGTTCCTATGATACCAGTTGAGGATAGAATCATGTTGGACTCGATGCCTTCTGTAATTGACTATCCTGCCAATATTTGCTGTCCAGATTTGCACATGAAGAAAGGTCCCTTGGCCAATATACAGAAGTGTTGGGAGCAACTGCGCAATTGTACCCAGCAACTTTAGGAAAGGAGTGTGAGGAAATGGAAGACTGATGCCAACATAAATGGGTGGGTCATATTTACGATTAAGTAGGGGCATTGTAATTTTGATGCATGGGAGGGTAGCTTTTAAGTTTGAAGGCTAGTGATTTTAGAGAGTGGTGGGGTGGACGAAGAGACTGAAATCGGCTTCAGTTTATGGAGTAGATAAGGATGGATATGAAGTTCAACGTATACAAATGTTTGGCTAGTTTCTTAAAAATCTGTACCTAGATTCAAATTTTAAAAAATAGGTAGAAATATAGATTTTTTTAAACAAATTTTAAAAAAACAATAAGCTGAACATGCTGTAATACAATCTATATATGATGTGGAGATGCCGGTGTTGGACTGGGGTGGACAAATGTGAGAAGTCGCACAACACCAGGTTATAGTCCAACAGTTTTATTTGAAATCACAAGCTTTCGGAGCGGCTGCTCCTTCGTCAGGTGAAGAAGGGTCACCTGACGAAGGAGCAGCGCTCCGAAAGCTTGTGATTTCAAATAAAGCTGTTGGACTATAACCTGGTGTTGTGCGACTTCTCACAATCTATATAGATTACAATCTAAAACGTGAAACATTTCTTCCATGTGACTAGCTTGGTATTCTGAATTAGCTGCAGAAAAATTCAGATTTTATTGTGTTGTCTAGACACAAAAGACATCAAGAGGTATGGGGAGAGAGGGGGAATATGGTATTGAGATAGAGGATCAGCCGGCTCGAAGGGCCGAATAGCCTACCCCTGCTCCTATTTTTCTATATTCTATGTCATTGTGGCGTTACATGTACTTTTAGAACAAGGGAGCATTTATTGAACAGAGCAGAGAGGATGTTGGTATGCCATCTTAAAAATAAGTTGAATGAAGCTTCCAGTGAGTGGCTAGGTCATGTGTACCAGGAAGGTGCAAGATTTGATCCCCAGTCTGTTTTGTTAGCTGTCCTCAGCAAAGAAGTGATAGAGCTGCTATCCCTGAGTTAGTTTAGAGAAACCAGACCTGGGTTCCTGCTCTTAATGGCTATCCTGTGACTGTGTGTGGACTAGGCAGAAGGACAGGAAAAGGTCCATTCTGGTGCCCTCCTTGCTTTAACTAACCTGCCAATACCCCTCATCAAAGCTGCAGCCTATGGCTAGGATCATAGAGGAAGAGAAAGATGGGTTGGAAATACCCATCATTAGAATTAAGAAAAGTGATAGAGGAAAGTTGGTTGCAGGGAATCACTTGGAGGTGATGGTTTTTCCTCTGGAGCAAAGAAGGGAGATCTCTTTACATGTTGGAATTCTTTTGTAAAGACACCATGATAGAACTTGAGCACTTTGGCTGGGGCTTGGTGCATTTTATGCTGTAAAATATGTATTCCATGCTGGAAAAAATCAATTAACTTGTAACATAAGTACATACGTAATAATCTTAAAAATCAGAAATTGAAAATAAAATTTTCCTTTCTTACAGGTGTAGTCCAGCATTTTAGTACTAGTGATTTATCAAGTAATTCAAGAAAATAAACTAGTCATGTGGAAGAAATTCGGGAATAAAATGTTTCAAATGTTTTAGATTGTAATTCCCATTGGTGGCATTACAGTTTATCCAGCTTATTATGTTTTTTTTTGCTTTAATTGCTTGTTCGGTCAGAGTTTTTGCCTTAAAATATTTTCTTTTTGTTTGAATCTAGTAGGTACAGATTTTGTGTGACAAGCCAAAAATTTGTATACCTTGAAGTCTGCTAATGCAAGTTTTACCATTTTATTAACTACCACATGATTAGTTGCAAATGTGTAACAAGCTGCCTTTGCTTGTAGATGCCATTAGAGAGGTGAGGAAATACTCAATGAACCAAGGGAGTGGAAAAGATGAAAAGCTGCTTCCAAATATGTATGATCACCTCAACATGAAGCTTTTTAGGGCACAAAGGAATCTTTACATATCTGGATTTTCACTGTTCCTTTGGCTGTAAGTATAAATGACAAAGAAAGTTTACATTTTTTTGTATGTTTAACCTCCACAAAAAGACAACTAGACCATTATCAAATAATTAGGGTTAGGGTGAAGAACACAAGAATAGTATCTGCTCAACAATGTGATTCTGTGCAGAATCTGTGCTACTCGTGTGGTCGTCCTACCCTGCTGTATAGGTTCTGTTCTGCAAACATAACCTCAGTTCCTATTCTGGTCATTCATGATTTTAATTGGTGTCTGTAGTCTCTTGTAAAGATTCTTTTTAAGTTTGGAAATCAACGTTTATTTTTAGTATGTTACAACTTTACAAAACCTATAACATCTACTTTTCTTCGCAGAACACTTTATTTTAGACAGCACAGGTGACAGTTTTAATCTGTTTGACTCATCCATTGTCGTCTTGTTTTAAGATCTCCACCTTTACTTTAAGTGGTGAGAATGTGGAACTCACTGCCACATGGAGTGGTTGAGGCAAATAGCACAGATGCATTTAAGGGGAAGCTGGATAAATACATGAGGGAGAAAGGAATAGAAGGATATGGTGATAGGGTGCGATGACATATGGTGGGAGGAGGCTCATGTGAAGCATAAACACTTGCATAAATTTGTTGGGCTGAATAGCCTGTTTCTGTGGCTGTAAATTCTATGTCACCTCTGGTTATCAATCCTACCCAGTGACTGTGACACCATGAAAAGTGCTTGTGTTGTAAGAAAACCCAAAATTTCCCCAAGATTGGCAGTCGGGCCTGTCCAGAGTGCTGAATTTATCAGAAATAAATTCTCCAAGTCGATACTTAGTGCAAAAATATCCTGAGTTCCCGCTCCGCAATTAAATACAACCCATGTCAGTAAAGAGTTGAGTACAACTTGGGGCTGCTGTAAAGAATGCTTGAAATCGACTGTATCAGTCAATTGCATTTCATGTCAGCTCTGAAGGTATTGCAGTTCTCCAGGGCGCTCTCAACCTCCTTCAGCTTAAGTCATGTACTTTTAACCTATAGTTGGCCATGTGCCAACTGACGCCATTTAAAAAATTTATAAAAGCATGAAACCATCAACATTAACTAGTATTCTCTCCCTGCACCTCAGTCTGCTCAAATTAGACTAGTTTTGGAGACTGTATTGCCGACAGCTTTTGGCACTACATTTAGTGTGATATGTGCCATTATGCCAGTACTAAATTTAACCAGCAGGGTGAATTTATTCCTACTACAGGAAACCACATCAGCTATGGTCTCTGCACATATATTAGTAAGCACATCAGTATAAGTTATTTCATATCTTCTAGTCCTCTGTTGACAGAAGATGCTGGTTTGTCATCTTGTTCTGAACTGCCTGAGGCTAGTTGGTACTTAAAATCCAATGTGGTGAAACCCAAATTGTTTGGAAGAAGGAAATGGAGGAGGAAATCCACTTTTATTACAGCCCACATTTTATTTGACTCCCACATCACCTCTAAATTAGGTTTTGCTTCCCAATAAACTGTATTTATAGGTTGGACATTTTGCTGGTTTCTTAACATAGTTTATCTAATTTTCCACTTTTTTTCTTCCCTACATGAACATGGTTCATCATTCGGTGCATATGGGAGTTTTATTTAATCAGTTCATCAAATTCCTGTCCAGTTATAGAAAGTCCCAGCAACAAAAGAGGAGACCTCTAGCCCCACTGAGTCACAGATTCCATGTAAAGACTAAATATAGGAAATTGTCAGTACAAAGCAGAGGGATGGAGGTAGACAAAGAATACATAAATGGCACTTTTATACTGCACCAAGGTTATACTATCCACTCTTATTTCCCCAACAAAGCAGGAGGTACATTTCTATTCCTTGCACACGCTCAAAAATGTACACACAAGATTTTCAAATGCCGATGTGAATTTTAATGACAGAAAGGAGTGGATGCAATAGTATTAATCATTTTAAAATTGAGGAAAATGTGAAAAGTTTACAGCATTCCGCAAAAGTTAACTTAAATTTATCTTTATCATTCAGGCTGCAGTGATGAGCATCCTTACTAATGCAAGACCACCTATTTCAGATGGTCCTCTAATACCAATCTCATTATGCACTGGCCTATTTTATATTGCACTTTTGGCGAATGCCAAAAGAATTGTATCCTTTGCAGGAGTTATGGGTTTAAGAGGTGGACGAGAGAGAGGTGATTGGCGTATTCCAAGCAGTCAAAAGCAAGCATTCCTGACTTTTGTAGATTGTCCCGGATTAGACTTATTATAGGTTGAGAGATCTGGTACTTTTTTCCATTTAGATTTTTCTCCAAACGCATACAAAATGAAGAACAGTTAAAGCACTTTGGCCTAGAAATTAGATGAGGCCCGTAAACGGGCGGGGGCATCACCCAGTGCTATTTGTCTGCTCCCTGTTCAAAGTGGTGCAGGCAGCATGCAAAATTCATGCTGCCTGCTCATTTACATGATTACAGCACTGCTGATTGGCTCAGCGCTCAACAGGAGGCCCAATATTGGGTGCAGTCTGCTGGCCAATAAAGTTTGACCTAGGCTCTCTGCACTACTTAAAGGGGAGGTGCTTTGTTGCAGAAGCACCTCATTGTCAGTCTAAGCGAAGCCATGGCCCCAACAGTTGAGGGAAAGGGCTAGAAGATTTTCTGCTGCGGCACTGGAGGCCTTGGTCCTAGGGGTCCAAAGATGCCGTGGGGTCCTCTGTGGGGTAGGAGGCCTTCAAGGATGAACACGAAGGATCTGGGAGGAAATTGCTTTGTCAAAAGACTTTGTTCTTTTGATTTGAATTTGATGAATTTATAAATTATGTTTGAAATGTGCATTTCAGCTTTGTTCCCAGGAGGACACTAATGTTCTGTGACAGAGGGATGATAAGATGGGGAAGTGGGGAGCTGGGGTTTCATTCACTGGAACCGGAGTTTGATGAGGCGCTCACGGACTGCCTGTCCGGAACAGGGATGTACTGCCTGCCTCCTCCCTTCCTCCTCCTGAGATGGTCCAGGAACCTGTGGTGGCAAGGGTTGTGCCTTCATGATGGCCAAGTTATGGAGCATGCAGCAGACCACCACGAAATGGGAGACCTGCTCCAGCATGTATTGGAGGGCTCCTCCTGTGCAGTCAAGGTAGTGAAACTGTTGCTTGAGCACCTGATGGTTTGTTTGATGACGTTCCTCATGGCAGCATGGCGGTCGTTATGAGTACTGGCCACGAGTGGTGGGGTTGCTGAGGGGAGTCATCGGCCAGGTGCAAAGTGGATAGCCTTTGTCTCCGAGTAGTCTTCGGGTTTGACATGGTGGCTGGAAGATTGCTGGCACACCGGACTGGCGTAGGATGATGGCATCATGACTGCTGCCAGGATAGCAGGCATTCGCCATCATGATATACTGGACATGGTCGCACAACAACTGCACATTAAGTGAATGGTAACCTTTGCGGTTATGGAACATCTCAGGATTGGTATGCATAGCCGCAGAGCCACATGTGTGCAGGCGATGGTGTCCTACACCATGGGGAAGCCCGCTATCCTGGCAAAACCACATACGCGCTTGTCCTGAGAGAAGACAATGAAGTCCCTTCTCCTGGAGTACAGAGCCTCTCTGACCTCCCGGATGCAGCAATGGACGGCGAACTGGGAGATGTTAGCTATGTCTCAAGCACCAGACTAGAAGGATCCAGTGGCAAAAAATTTGAGCGCCACGGTGACCTTGAGGGCCACTGGGAGATCCGTGGTCACCCTGCTCTGAGGCTGCAGGTCTGGTTGCAGGAGGTGGCAGAGTTCTGTGACTACCTCCTTGGTGAAGCGGAGCCTCCTAGTACACTGCTTCTGGCTTAGGTGCAGGTAGGAGAAGTGCTCCCTGAAGATTCTAGGTGGGTAATGCCTCCTGCTGAGAGCCCTCCTCCTCCCTCTGCGAGCATCTTGTCCTCTTCTTTGATGCCTCCACTCCATCTCCCTGTCATGCTCGAGCGCGAGGGGGACTGCAAGTAGAAGCCCCATGACTGGGAGCAAGTGGTGTGAACAGAACCCTTTAAATGAGAAGCAAGGCGTTCTTCACTTGCAGCAACACTCCCTGTCAACTCAGCAACTTTAAATAACTTTAGAAAGCTCCAAACAGTTGCACAAATTTAGACAGAGCCAGTAGAGATCAAAAAGCAAGTCAGCTGGAAGTTGTTGATGATCCCTTTAAATAAGCTGCTGGGGGGGTTCCTTCCTGCTGCTGAATGCATGGTCAGCTGGTTGTGATTAGGAGAGTGCGTTAAAAGGAGCGGCGACGTCAAAAATGGCAGATCGTGCATCAAATCAGCGTTGCACAGTCTTTGACGTCACAATCTGCCTCATCTAAATATCTGGAGCGTGCAACGGCAACGCTACCAACCTCCCCAAGATGGCAGCCGCCGTGGGACCCACCGGAAGCGAGGCTGCTGCCATTTTTGCAGCAAAACCGGCTTTAACGGTCGGCATTAGTCCTCCAAATTTTGCGGCCCTTGTATATAAAAAAAAAAGTTACTGGTAAAAACAGCAACAACCCATCATGATGTTTAAACCAACATTAATGAATATCCCAGAGCAAAATAGAGAAACTTCAACTGATGTATCAAATGTAATTTCAGCCAACATTGTGCTTCTGAAATGTGTTAATTTTTTAATACTGTGCTTGCATTTTAACTTGGTTCACAAGGTTACTATTCTTCATGTTCTTATAGCAGACCCACCTTGTTTTCTATGGCATCCAGACAGTGCAGCTAAATTAAACTGGAAATTCAGGTTTATAATTAAAAATACATCTTTCTCAGGAGATTAGGTGCAGAATTTTTCAAGCATACTTCTCGAAAGTAAGTGTTGCTATCTATTTCCATGGAGCCAATTGAGACAATTATTTTAATTTGCTAGCAGAATATTGGGTAAAGCTAAACACAAACCAGTGTTTGGCTACATGAGCTGCATAATGTATATTGTTATTCCTTCGCTGGTTGGAAGAATGTGGGAAAGTTAAACTTGTTCACTTGTGCTACAGCCACATTCTGGATCAATATGCAACCACTTTTCTGTGATGCTATCTGTAAGGCAACCATGTGGTATAATTCAGGGTTCTCAACCTTTTTGCTTCTAAAGGCCCCCTCCCGTGTTGTTAAAATTCCACGGACCCCCTGTAACACAACACAAGTAATTTTTCTGTATAAAAATTCTCTCAGCGCCGCTCCCACTAACCATGTTACTGCTGCTGCTGCTACCCCAGCACTGCAGAAAATACTGGTCCCCATACCCACCCCACCCCACTCCCTCTTTCCCTCCGCATGAGCCCCAATCACCTGACACCCCCCCCCCCCCCCAGCAGTCTCCCTCTTTTCCCCCGCAACCCCCGACTCCCTCACTGACTGTTCCCGGCACATCAGCCGGTCCTGGTGCTCGATTGCCAGTCAAACAGCCTTTCTTCCCCCCCCCCCCCCCCCCCCAATCTCCAATATTTTCATAACTAATAAAACAAAAGTGTACAATGAAAATGCAAAAAACGCTTTTTTTAAGGACGGTATGATTTTTCTCCCAAATTGCTCGCCGCAGTGTCCAGATTAATGTTTTATTCTTGGCGACTCCAGAACAATCCTAGCTGGAGGCCAGAATTGGGTGTGAACAATCGAGTCTGCCTGTGATGCCCTCCTTGGTTAGAGCAAGACTGCTAACACTCAAGTTATAGGCTCGCAGACGAAGAATGAATGAGGTTAGGCACCAAAGGGCAGCCAACACCCTTGTAACTGTATTATAGTGTGAGTCAGCACTCTTGCTAAAACTTGTTGTCTAACCGGTAGTTTCCAGTATTGCGCAGAATAAGTTAAGGCTATAAGTTTTGGGCACGAGTCTAGATGTCGAATCGGTTGGACACTTAGGTGGTTATGGTGGCGCTCTGCTGGTTGTACTGCGATTGTTTGGCCAGTCCGCTCGTATATACAGCAGGATCTGGCGAGAGGAGAGCTGAGGACGGCGAGCTCGGACCGGGGGATCTACGCTCAACGACCAGTGACCGCCGTCCCTCTCCCTTCTCAGCGAGCAGGGGCCTGGGCTTAGCAGCAGCTATCACCTTCATCACACGTTCGGGAGGGTGGAATCAGAGGTCCTTGTTTGGGCCGGAGGCGCCAGTTTGCTGAGCTCAATCCCACCTTTACGCAACAGTGTATTTTTCTTTTCTTAAACCCCGGAGATTATTTATGGTGGACCCCCGGTTGTGAACCCCTGGTATAATTCACACGGTCTTTTTGAAACATTACTGCCTTAATCTGACAGCTCATGATTACAAATACAGGAAACTCTTTATTAACCGGGTGCCGGTTGATCGAAAGTTCCGGATAACGGAGAGTTATATCTACCGAGGCTATTTTTAACAAAGAAAAATAAAAAAATCAAGAAATGTGCAGTATACAGTATTTGGGTACTCACCTACAGAATGTTGTGTTAAATGGATGGTGGAAGATGCTTGATTAAGTACAGTACTGCCAGTTGAGGGTAATCCATAACTCTTTAATTACTTAACAGTAAAACAAAACTTATAAATGACTGTATACAGTACTGTAGTTGACTGTACACTTATTCCGAGTCATCTGGTTCATCAGGAATATCCGTGCCAGCTGGGTCATCAGGGTCACGCAGTTCCACAGATGCCACAGATTCTTCAGGCACTTCCGCTGCTGCGACTCTTTTGGAAGCTTTCTTAAACATGTTGCGGATGTCGGTTTGCTTAGTGGACTCTTGCCTTTTCTGTAGAAAGATGGAATGCAGAATATGGAGTTGCATAACTTCTTGGGCAGAGTAGCAAGTCTGACTTTCAGCAAATTTGAGGAATGTCGATAATCCTTCTGCAGCTTTAGCCCAAGAAATCTTCTCTTCTTCAGAAATCTCATCCTCTTCACTTTCCATCTCACTTTCCTTTTCTTTCTTTGGATTCAAAACATTCTCAATTATTTCATCATCAATACCAACTTCTCTATCTGCATCAACCCACTGCTCGATATCACTTTCACTGAGGTGATGTAGAGGGTTTGCTGGGCCTACATTTTTCACCATGCCAGCCATTTCCATTATTGTACTCTTCTTGGGACGAACATTGAACCCATGAAATTCCTCCTCTGAAGAAGAACCTTCAGCAAACATTACAGAAGGCCACAATTTGCGCCAGGCTTGCCTCAGAGTGTGACCTTTCACCAATTTCCAGGAACATGCAACATTATAGATGGCATCTTTAATATTGTATTCCTTCTGAAATTCTTGAATATTGTCATCTTGGCTTATCAGTTTACATAGGAAGTCTTTCTTGTAATGACACTTCAGATTTTGGATAACGCCCTGGTCCATGGGTTGGATGAGAGAAGTTACATTTGGTGGCAAATAAATGGTGAAAATATTTCCCGAAACCAACTCGGATTCATGCGGATGGGCTCTACAATTATCAAGCAATAAAATGCATTTGCTATCTTCAGGTTTCCCTATTTTACGGAAATGTTCCCTCACAGATGGAACAAAAATATGATGGAACCAATCGGAGAAGATTTCCTTATCCATCCAAGCATTTTTTTGAGCTTTGTACTCAACAGGTAAGTGCCTCACATTTTTTAATGCACGGGGATTTTTATACTTCCCGATAACAAGAAGTTTAACCCGGTGTGATCCAGCAGCGTTCGCACATGTTAGCACGGTTACACGATCTTTATTTTTCTTGTAACCTGAAGCATTAGCCTCACTAGCCCCAGCAAGCGTTGATTCTGGCAAAAACCTCCAAAACAAGCCAGTTTCATCGGCATTATATATCTGTGCTGGCGACAAATCATGTTGCTGCACAATCCGATTGAAATAATCGCAGTATTCTTCTGCGGCGTCGTGATCAGCTGATTTCTTCTCCCTGGAAATATCGAGTCGTCGTATCCCGTGCCGTAACTTGAAGCACGTTAGCCATCCCTCGGAGAAAGCACACTTGTCAGTGAGCTCCATCCTTTCGTAGAAATCCTTCGCTTTCTCGATTAGCATGGGTCCGGAAATTGGAACACCCTCTGAACGCTTAAGAGAAAACCATTCATAAAGCACGGTATCCAGCTCTTCAAGCTTAGGCTTACGAAGCGTACGCCGTTTCTCTACACTCTTAGATGTCTCCGAGCTTGAATAAAACTTGAGCAGCTTATCCTTCTGCGATTTGATGTTGTAGATTGTTGATGAACCGATTTTGAATTCATTCATAATGTTGATACGCTTCTCTCCCCTTTCTAGTCGTTGGCATATCTCGATTTTCTGTTTTAAAGTTAAGACCACTCTCTTCCTTTTGCTTGGACCAGCTTTTGGGAATTCCATAATGCAAGATGGAGGAGATAATTGCCGATGAAGATGGAAAGACACACAGAACAATGGTGGCTAGGAAGAGACTACCAGCAGCGTGGGAGACACACAGTAAAATGGTGGATCAGAAGAGACTACCAGCAGCGTGGGAGACACACAGTAAAATGGTGTATCAGAAGAGACTACCAGCAGCGTGGGAGACACACAGTAAAATGGTGGATCAGAAGAGACTACCAGCAGCGTGGGAGACACACAGTAAAATGGTGGATCAGAAGAGACTACCAGCAGCGTGGGAGACACACAGTAAAATGGTGTATCAGAAGAGACGACAGTACCAGCAGCGTGGGAGACACACAGCAAAATGGCCGATCAGAAGAGACTCCCGGCAGCGCGGGAGAATCAGACTCCTGCTACTGCAGTGTTCGGACTTCCGACAGCGCCAGGAGGCCGAGTAGTGGCACTTTTGAAAACTACCCCTACTGACTAAATCGGCGTTCGCGGGCTCGGGCTCAGACTCGGACTCGGCAACATTGCCGGTTATTTGAGAGGAGTTTTCGGAGTACTCGGCGTTCGCGGGAGACTCGGACTGCGACTCGGCAACATTGCCGGTTATTTGAGAGGAGTTTTCGGAGTACTCGCCGTTCGCGGGAGACTCGGACTGCGACTCGGCAACATTGCCGGTTATTTGAGAGGAGTTTTCGGAGGATGATTTTTGCCGGTTAAGCGAGAATTCCGGATATTTAGGTGCCGGTTAAACAAGAGTTTCCTGTACTTGGATGCTGCAGTGTTTCAGGCTGCATTCATCATTGTAGAGCAATGTTTTTTAAACTCTGTTATGGCCCACCCCCTTGCAAATATTGACACATTCTCAGGAACCCCTTGTCCTAACTTCTGAAAGACAGCATTAGTTACCCAAAGGAAAGCAATACTACCCTTGCAGGAAATCATTTTTCTGCGTGTGTGTCTTCTAGTAAGTTAGCAAATAAATAAAAAATACAAGAAAAAGGGTAGAATACAAAATTCTTGTGATACTGTGCTTACGGAGCATGGTATGCCCTGCCCAGACAGAAACAAATCTGACAACTTCTCTTGGACCCTAGTTTGAAAAACCTGTATTGCAGGTGATCATATCTTTCTACTTTTGTCATAACTTATATTTCTGTGAAGGTTAAAACAATGAGAGTGTGTCTGTTATCCATCCATTGTATGTATGGTATTCCTCAATAAATCAACCTCTGAATCCCCCTTCCATGTTCCTTAGCACTCAGTGCAAACACGGAGCTTTTTTTATATGCTTTTATCCTCCTCGTATCAACTTGATTGCTGCCTTTGATGGGAAAGGAGGTATGATTTCAGAATAAGGTCAATAAGTGTAGTTGCTGGGACTTTCTATTACTGGACAGGAATTTGATGAACTGATAAAAGCTCTCACGCTGAATGATTAACTACATTCATATCGAGAGATTGTGTTGAGGAAAACAGTATTGTCTGTCACAACCTAAGCACAGCACTAAATTCTTAAAGAATGAAGCCCAATTCATTTGAACTATTTTCACAGTAACAGTTGTAGACATATGGAATTAGTTGACAAAAAAACATACTCGGCCAGGAATGTATTAGACTATTTATTCCTTTTATCATGGCCCTTAAGTTCCAGGTAAGCATGAAGACTTGAATAATACACCAAAACTCTTATTTAAACTATAGCAATAAATGTGGGCAACTTGTGAATTTGCACAAAGTTTAGATTTGTGTTGAACCAGTATAAATTAATATCTGAAATAGGAATGCTGATACTTAGATTAAGGTGTTCAACTTGGCTCAGTAGTGGCGCTCTCGCCTCTGAGTCAGAGGTTGTAGGTTCAGTCCCATTTCAGACACTTGAGCACATAATCTAGGCTGGCACCATTTCAGCAATGTCCAGTCTCTTTTAGTTGATGCTAGGTGCCATTCACAGATCTACAGGGGGCATATTCCCGCTTATATAGGCTTAGAGAGCTGGGTCTTATTACTCTGGATAAGCATATTGTTTGGGGAGATTGGATTGACCCCTTTAAAATATTTTTGTAATTGGACCTATTGGGTTAATTGGAAAAAGGGCTTCCCAAAAAAGTTTTATTGTGGTTGTGCAATGCTGCTGAGATAGGTAAAGGAATTGTGAAGGTAACATTGAGACAGTAATAGAAACCATTTTGAATCAGTGCTTTGGCCTGTTTAAAACGCGAAATAAAGATTTTTTTTTTCCTTTCTCTCTCTTTCCCCCCCGCCCCCTAAATTAGAGCATTCCTCAACTGATTCTGTATACAGGCAACTTGCCCCCAGCTTTTGAGCTAATCTATTGGCAACTTACAAAAGTGGCCTGACCATCCGATCAGCTGCCTCTGCCACTTCCCTTCCTTCCCTAGCCCACTGGGCCAAACCTCCCCTAAGGTTCACCCCTGCCCTAGCCCTGAACTCTCATCATTCTCCAGTTTCTTTCCGATCTCCCTTCATGACCTCTCTGCGCTCATCTTGCCCATGAGACCCACTTCCTGCTCCTTCAACCCTATTCCCACCAAACTGCTGATCACCCAACTTCCATTTTTGGCTCCCATGTTAACTAACATTGTTAATGGTTCTCTCTCCTCAGGTACTGTCCCCCTCTCCTTCAAATCTGCCGTCATCGCCCCTTTTCTCAAAAAACCCTTGACCCCCTCCGTCCTTGCAAACTACCGCCCCATCTCCAACCTCCCTTTCCTCTCCAGAGTCCTTGAACGTGTTGTCGCCTCCCAAATCCATGCCCTTCTTTCCCGGAACTCCATGTTTGAATCCCTCCAATCAGGTTTCCGCCCCGCCACAGTACCAAAACGACTCATCAAAGTCACAAATTACATCCTTTGTGACTGCGACAGAGGTAAACTATCCCTCCTCATCCTTCTCGACTTGTCTGCAGCCTTTGACACGGTTGACCACTCCATCCTTCTCCACCGCCGTCCAGCTGGGTGGGACTGCAATCACCTGGTTCCATTCTTATCTATCTAATCGGAACCAGACAATCACATGCAACGGCTTCTCTTCCCGCTCCCGCATCGTTACCTCTGGTGACCCCCAAGGATCTGTCCTTGGCCCCCCTCCTATTTCTTGTCTACATGCTGCCCTTGGCGACATCATCCGAAAACACTGCGTCAGTTTCCACACCCAGCTCTACCTCACCACCATTTCTCTCGATCCCTCCACGTCTCTAAATTGTCAGACATCCAGTACTGGATAAGCAGAAATTTTCTCCAATTAAACATTAGGAAGACCGAAGCCATTGTTTTCAGTCCCCGCCACAAATTCCGTTCCCTAGCCACTGATTCCATCCCTCTTCCGAGCATCTGTCTGAAGCTGAACCACACTGTTTGCAACCTTGGTGTCATATTTGACTCTGAACTTAGCTTCTGACCACAGCTACAGCATAACTAAGACTGCCTATTTCCACCTCCGTAACATCGCCCGTCTCCGTCCCTGCCTCAGCTCTTCTGCTGCTGAACCCTCATCCATGCCTTTGTTACCTCTAGGCTTGACTATTCCAACGCACTCCTGGCTGGTCTTCCACGTTCTACCCTACGTAAACTTGAGGTCATCCAAAACTCAGCTGCCCGTGTGCTAACTCGCACCAAGTCCCGTTCACCCATCACCACTCTGCTTGCTGACCTACATTGGCTCCCGGTTAAGCAATGCATCAATTTCAAAATTCTCATCCTTGTTTTCAAATCCCTCCATGGTACACATGTGCTTGATTTCTCTTTGTCAGCACACAGTCTCCACATCGATACTTCCCTCATTACCCAGATCCTACTCCTTGTACCATGTTCTCTTGCCTTAAAATTATGTTTATTTCATTCAACTGTGTGTGTGTGTGTGTGTGTGTGTGTATATTAAAGCAATTTCTTACAATTGTATACTATTTGTACAATTTTCTTTGTAGTGTTCTTAGACGTATGATCACTCTTATCTCAGAACTGGCAACTGCAATGGGAGAAAATCAGGCAATTAACGTTCAAGCAGATAATGCTAATGATGCAGCCAAAAGGTACATGGAGGAAAATGAAGAACTGAAAAAGGTAATGCAAGTATGAGCCTAGTTCAGATCTACTGAATTGTCTTTACTTTTTTATGACCTATTGTTTAGTCCATGCACTTGAAAGGCATCCAAAATGCAGTTTGTACTTGGTATTTATAAATTGTTTAGTGACTTTAAAATTAAGACCTTTGTACTCCAAACCCATAGAATCACAAATGTCATTAATTGGTCCAATTTTGCAAGTTCTTAGTTTAGGGTGTTGAATGGCTCTGCTGATGTGCAGCATTTGATCGATTAAGCAAGCGGAAAGAAGAATTATTATTTTTTTTTTTTAAAACACCTCCTCATACCCCACAGAAACATGATTTCTGCTGACCAGCTACAGACCAGCTTTGATAATGGCTCTGGACAAATGCTCCCGCCAAGACTACTCTGCTCCCGACCTCATTACAGCCTTGGTCCAAACATGGACAAAGGAGCTGAATTCCAAAGGTGAGGTGAGAGTGACTGCCCTTGACATCAAGGCAGCATTTGACCGAGTGTGGCATGAAGGAGCCCTAGTTAAACTGAAGTCAATGGGAATTGGGGGGAAAACTCTCCACTGGCTAGAGTCATACCTAGCACAAAGGAAGATGGTTGTGGTGATTGAAGGTCAATCATCACAGCCCCAGGACAACGCTGCAGGAGTTCTTCAGGGCAGTGTCCTAGGCCCAACCATCTTCAGCTGCTTCATCAATGACCTTCCCTCCAACATAAGGTCAGAAATGGGGATGTTCGCTGATGACTGCACAGTGTTCCGTGCCATTCACAACTCCTCAGATAATGAAGCAGTTCATGCCCGCATGCAACAAGACCTGGATGACTTTCAGGCTTGGGCTGATAAGTGGCAGGTAACATTCGTGCCACAGAAGTGCCGGGCAATAACTATCTCCGACAAGTGAGAGTCTAACCACCGCCCCTTGACATTCAATGGCATTACCATCGCCGAATCCCCCACCATCAGCATCCTGGGGGTCACCATTGACCAGAAACTTAACTGGACCAACCACATTAATACTGTGGCAGCAAGAGCAGGTCAGAGGCTAGGTATTCTGCAGCGAGTGTCTCACCTCCTGACTTCCCAAAGCCCCTCTACCATCTACAAGGCACAAGTAAGGAGTGTGATGGAATACTTAGCACTTGCCTGGATGAGTGCAGCTCCAACAACACTCAAGAAGCTCGACACCATCCAGGACAAAGCAGCCCACTTGATTGGCACCCCATCTACCACCTTAAACATTCACTCCCTCCACCACCGGCATACCGTGGCTGCAGTGTGTACCATGTACAAGATACACTGCAGCAACTTGCCAAGGCTTCTTCGGCAGCACCTCCCAAACCCATGATCTCTAGAAGGACCAGGGCAGCAGGCGCATGGGAACACCACCACCTCCAAGTTCCCCTCCAAGTTGCACACCATCCTGGCCTAGAAGTATATCGCCGATCCTTCATCGTCGCTGGGTCAAAATCCTGGAACTCCCTCCCTAACAGCACTGTGGGCGTACCTTCACCACACAGACTGCAGCGGTTCAAGAAGGCGGCTCACCACCACCTTCTCAAGGGCAATAAATGCTGGCCTTGCCAGCGACGCCTACATCCCATAAACAAATTTTAAAAAATGATCATCTGGCTTTCCCAATTGAATGAAAAGTAATGACATTTAAAGGGCATTAGTAGGGTATCTGAAGAGAGCATGATTGATGGGGTTAAAAAAAAAAATGAGCATATAACTGTTCCACATAGATGACATTTGAAGGCATGAACTTTTCTACAATTATAAGAATTGTCTTCCAGACCCGCGGGTGATTTGTCAGAATTAGCACTCTATGAAGTCAAAACTGGTTATTTCATTGACATTGAAACAACGTAGGAATGTTTTCACTAAAATTATCCTACCTACCTATCCTCTACCCCTCCCCCCTTTCCGGCTTGACTTTCTCCTCACCTCCCTCCTTAGATGTGTGGTGGACTAGATTCTGCTTTGATGTTAAGAGGCATTGACCATTATATGATGTGGCCTTACAACAACTTGTGAACTTGTAGAAATGTAAAATAAGACAGCATCATAAACCAGCAAATTGTGACCTGTATCTGTCTTCATTTAACAACTAGACACTGAAAATTTGCAGTCATTCTGGCAGGCTCCATTGGTAGTGTACCAGAGCAGCTGCAAACTTGGCTGGAGCCTCCCTCCCCCTCCCCCCACTAATTGCCGGGGAACGTTCCCACGGGTCCCTGGCCGCAGCCTTCTGCTGCCAAATTACCACTCCGCCCACCGGCCAGGTAGTGGATCTTAAAATCGGCAGGGCCTCCATGTCCCCAAACACTCTGGGTGCGCGGCCCACTTTGGGGCTCATGTGCACCATGCCCGTCCTCCATTTAAAATCGCTGCCTTGGAATTGGGTGGGGATTCCGGAAGGCTTGAAGTTTCCACCCTCTGGCATTCCTGACGGATATACCTGGTTCATTAGGCGCGCCTCCCTGACTACCAGAAGAATTTTCCTAAAAGACCAGAAATATTTAAAAGTGGCCCACTTACAAAGGGATACAACTTCTTTTAGATTTTGTTTCTCACCCCCCCCCACCCCACGACCAGTCAGCCACTTATGCTGTAGCACGCAGCATCTTTTGCTGGCTTGGCCCTGCACCCTGACCTCAAGTTTCGCTGGGGTCAGCAGTGGCAGGTCTTCGCCCCCATGGATGTTCAGGGCCTACATATATTGACAAAGCTTCCCAACCTGTTGCACTGAGCTATCTGAAATGGATTGAAGGGCAGATCCCAATACAGCTCTAATACATTTTCATTGAATTTATAGGTATTCTTTGCTTGTAAAGAATATCTAGGAAGTGAAAATCTTAAACCTGTGCAATATTTGTTCTACAAACTACCTTTTTATTTTGAGTGGCTTTATCAAAGACTGAGTGTGTAGTTAGGTGTGGCACAGTAAATAGTGTAGATGGGATCAGAAAGTTGCAAAGGGACATTGATAGATTAAGTGAGTGGGCAAAACTGTGGCAGATGAAGTTCAACATGGGGAAGTTGAGGTCATACACTTTGGAACTAAGAAAGATAGATCAGGATATTTTCTAAATAGTGAGAAGCTAGGAGTAGAGAGATTTAGGGGTCCAGCGACAGAAATCACTAAAAGCTAGTGGACAGGTACAAAAAATAATTTAAAAGGCTAATGGAATGTTGGCCTTTATCTCAAGGGGGCTGGAATACAATGGGATTGAAGTTATGCTGCAGCTGTACAGAGCTCTGGTTAGACCCCATCTGGAGTACTGCATTCAGCTCTGGGCATTGCACCTCAGGAAGGATATATTGGCCTTGGAGGGGTGTAGCGCAGATACACCAGAATGATACCGGGGCTAAAGGGTTATATTATGAAGACAGGTTGCATAGGCTAGGCTTGTATTCCCTTGAGGATAGAAGGTTAAGGGGTGATTTAATTGAGTTGTTTAAGATGATTAAAGGATTTGATAGGGTAGATAGAGAGAAACTATTGCCTCCGGTGGGAGAGTCCAGAACAAGGGTGCATAACCTTAAAATTAGAACATGGCAGTTCAGTGGTGATGTCAGGAAGCATTTCTTCACACAAAGGGTAGTGGCAATCTGGAACTCTCCCACAAAAACCTGTTGAGACTAGGTCAATTGGAAATTTCGAAACTGAGATTGATAGCTTTTTGTTAAGCAAGGATATGGAAGGTTACAGAACCAAGGCAGGTAGATGGAGTTAAGATGCACATCTGTCATGATCTAATTAAATGGCTCGAGAGGCAGAATGGCCTACTCCTGTTCCTATGTCCTTAAAACTTAACAGCAACCTTGAATTGGGAATAATAGCATTCAACTGTATTTTCTTCCTGTTTATTTTCTCCATTCTCCTCTCTTGAAAGTACCAACTGGAGCACGGTTCCACAGGTGTCAGCAGCATCCTGTACATTGTCCAAGTGACCAATCTTCATGTGTGAGCCAAGTCAGTGAATGTATGCAGGCTGCTCTACTGGGGAGGTACCATAGCCGAGAACCTGATCCCATCCTTGCCCAAAGTATACACACACACCAGCAAGGACATGTAATCCTGGCTTCAAAGAGCACTGTGGCCAATTCTAGCACACCTATCACCACCCTTGCTCAGATCTGATTACCCGCCACATGCCAGGACACAACCTAGGCTTTCTTGGTTTAGTCATACAAGATGGGGTATTTACACACTAAGCCATTGCAAGAGCTTGCACTCATTTCTTCCCCCCCCAAAATAATCAGCTATTAGACCTCTACATCCTGCAGTTCCTTGACATGTTCTGCCACTGTAGATAGTCCCAGCTGACCGATTGAATCAAAAGCCTCGGGTGAAAGGTAAAATGAACCACATCACCATTAGACCTATAATTGTTTTCCTGCAAGATAAACAAGATATCTAATACAAACTTTTTTTTATTACACTTCACATCTCACTAAAGCGTTCATACTTGCTGTGTATTTTTATCAATAGGCTTTAAATAAAGGTAAAGGTAAAGGTGATGGAAATAAGAAACTGGAAGAAGAAAATGATCAGTTGGTTAAAGAAATAGAGAGACTAAAGGCGGAATTGAAGACAACCACAGAAGGTAGGACATAAAAATTTATAACTGTTGTAAAATAAATAATACGTGGTATTTTGGGATTTTTAACCAATTTTCCACAAGACAACAACTTGCATTTATATAACGCCTTTAATATAGTAATGCATCTTAAGGTGCTTCACAGGAGTGTTATCAAACAAAATTTGACACCAAACCACATAAGGAGAAATTAGGGCAGAAGAGAGAGGTTTTTAGGAGCGTCTTAAAGGAGGGTACAGAGGTGGAGAGGTTTAGGGAGGGAATTCCAGAGCTTAGTGCCTCGTCAGCTGAAGACACAGCCGCCAGTGGTGGAATGATTAAAATCTGGGATACACAAGAGGCCAGAATTGGAAGAGCGCAGATATCTGAGGGCTATAGGGCTGGAGGAGGTTACAGAGATAGGTAGGGTCGAGGCCATGGAGGGATTTGAAAACAAGGATGAGATTCTTAAAATTGAGGTGTTGCTTAACCGGGAGCCAGTGTAGGTCAGCGAGACCCCCCACAAGGGTGATGGGTGAATGGGACTTGGTGCGAGTTAGGATACAGGCACAAGAGTTTTGGATGAGCTTAAGTTTATGGAGGGTGGAAGATGGGAGGCTGCCCAGGAGTACATTGGAATAATCAAGTCTAGAGGTAACAAAGGCATGGATAAGGGTTTCAGCAGCAGATGAGCTGAGGCAGGTGCGGAGTAGGGTGATGGTAATATGCAGTCGTAGTGATGGTGTGGATATGTGGTCGGTAGCTTATCTCGGTGTCAAATACAAGACCAAGGTTGAGAACAGTCTGGTTCAGCCTCAGGCAGTTGCCAGGGAGAGGGATGGAGTCAATGGCTAGGGAACGAAGTTTGTGGCGGGGACCGAAGACAGTGGCAATATTTAGTTGGAGTATATTCCTGCTCGTCCAGTACTGGATGTCGGACAAGCAGTCTGACAATTTGGAGATAGTGGAGAGGTCGAGAGAAGTGGTGGTGAGATAGAGCTGGGTGTCGTCCGCGTACGTGTGGAACCTGATGTTGTGTTTTCGGATGATGTCGCAGAGGGGCAGCATGTAGATGAGATGTGGGAGGGAGCCAAGGATAGATCCTTATGTGACACCAGAGGTAACTATGTGGGAGCGGGAAGGGAAGCCATTGCAGGTGATTCTCTGGCTATGATTATAAGAAAGGAACCAGCCGAGTGCAGTCCTACCCAGCTGGACGATGGAGGAGAGGCGTTGGAGGAGGATGGTGTGTCCAAGGGTGCAGACAGGTCGAGAAGGACAAGGAGGGGAGAGTATATGAGGGAGTTTAATTGGCAGCTCTACTGACCAACCATAGGACAGGGGAGAGTTTGGAGGTTGAGCTGCCCCCTTCCACTTTCTGTGAACACAGGAGAGGGAAACACATGTTCAGGAAGAGGAGGCAATCTACTTTAAGGTGAAAGCTGACCTAAGTTTAGATAGCTGGTCAGGATGCATAGAAAAAGACTGTCAATAAATGATTGTTTTTTAACCTGCTGAAAGGGTCAGTTTGGTGTATTTTTATTATTATTTAGAAGAGGAACTGAAGTAAAGTTGTACTGGGTACAGTTTGCTACAGCTGTTACACAGTACGTTCACTTCTGACTGTAAAATAAAGCAGCTTAACAATTCGTATTTGGCCTTGTCTCAACTGAAGTGTTGATCAGTCCACCATTCAAAAAATTGGAGGATTGCAATATCCACTTCACCTAACAAGGGAGGCCTCGTAGTTACACCCCCTTCCCATTGGTTACACTATCGTATATCTAGATATTAGGTAATGAAAGCAGATTCCTGTTTGTGAGGGATGCCCACTTGCAGGAGACTGGTGACTCTAACCCAAAGGAATAACTAAGGCAGACCTGGAATTTGTAAAACTAAAAATATATAAATTGTACTGTCATATCTTGTTTACTTACCCAAGATTCATTTAATCTGAATGTCTGTCTGGTGATTCAAACAGTTTTCTTTGATTAATCTCCCTACTGCCACCGGGGCTGAGACCAGTTAACTCAGCACAGACTGGGGATCAAACCCGAGATCTTCCTGGTTTGTATTGCTTAGCTTGAATAAACTCACTGAGCTATTAAAGGAACCCTCAGAACAACTATTTTGTTTCACTTTTACGGACTTTAATGTCTGGCTAATTGTTCAGCTGCCACTTCCTTGAAGAATTGAAAATACTTGCATTTTTCTGACTTTTACTGTTAATTGGCCAATAGCAGTAGGAGATTGATTAAAATCTTGAGTTATGCACATTTTTCTTCTAAGTTTGGACTGATCTGTCTTAAAATGTCCTAGCAATCAAAGTTTCAAATGCAGAACTTTGTATTGCAGTAGGAATGCTACAAATAAAATGCAATTATAAGGGCTGAAATAAAACCTCAAAATATGCTGGTAAAAACACTAATTGTGTAGAATAAAATGACTGTGTAATGGTTTATGTAAAAAAAAATTTTGAGGCAAAGTTAGGTTTTGAATTGGTCACAGGCATCTGTTTAGGGATCAACAATTCAAGAAACAAGTAGTTGTTACCTGTTTGGAGGTGTGAGCAAAAATTGTGAGCGACATATGATCTTGTTTGTGTTGCATAGATCGAATGATTTTCTCAAGATAACAGCATTTTATCCTTCAGAAGGTCAAATATTGTCAGTTATTTCTTTCTTGTTAGTAACCACTCCTGTAGTTAGCATTCGAGTTGACCATCTTTACTCTTAAGTAATTTTAGAATATTGAATTGTAAAACTTTGTTTAAAGGTGTTCTGTATTGTTGATTTAGGAGCCATATAAGGATCATACATATAAAAATAAAAGGCTATTTTCCAGAAGATGATTAGGAATGCTGCACAATCAGTTTGGCAGTGTCTTTACGATACCAGTATGTGTGAAAATATTCAGATGTTTCAAAAAGAGATGACCTCCAAAAATTGGACACTTTTTCAATTATAGCTTCTATAACTGCATTTTATTCATTTTATTTTCCACTACATGCTAAATTCCCAATCTGTTAACTTGCCTCCCAATTTGCTATGGGTATTTTCCCACATGAAAGTGGAGAGAATATGAGGGAGAATTGCCTTAAGTTCTCCTGGCATGTTCTCCCAGGTGATTACTTCTGTATTTTGTTTGCAATCTTGTATCACTCTCCCCTTAACCTTCTCTACTCCAAGGAAAACAATCCCAGCTTTTCTAGTCTCTCCACATAACTGAAGTCCCTCATCCCGGATACCATTCTAATAAATCTCCTCTGCATCCTCTCCAAGGCCTTGACATCCTTCCTAAAGCGTGGTGCCCACAATTGGACACAATACTCCAGCTGAGGCCTAACCAGTGACGTACAAAGGTTTAGCATAATTTCCTTGCTTTTGTACTCTATACCTCTATTTGTAAAGCCCAGGATCCCATATGCTTTTTTAACAGCCTTCTCAACTTGTCAGCATAAGATTTTTGAGAAATGTGGCTTGCCAGTCTTTTTCTGGAAGCACAAGCAATATTGTCCCCTTAGCTGCTCTTATCAAACGGGAAGGAGAGGTGTCTCCCTAAGTTTACACATCCCTTGTAAGTTTTACAAAAGCAAAATACTGCGGATGCTGGAAATCTGAAATAAAAATAGAAAATGCTGGAAATACTCAACAGGTCAGGCAGTATCTGTGGAGTGAGAAACAGAGTTAACGTTTCATGTCGATGACCTTCGATCAGAACTGGAAAAAGTAAATTAAAGTGTCCCATTACTATCTCTTTTTGCTTTGTACTATCATGCCTTTTGTCATTTAATCACTCTATCACAGACCTTCCCTTTTGTTCTTTCCTCCCCTCCCCCCTTTCCCTGCCCCTGCAAATCTGTTACATCTTTAACTTTAGCCAGTTCTGACGATAGGTCATCGACCTGAAATGTTAACTCTCTTGTTTCTCTCTCCTTGTAAGTTTTAATTCCTTTCATCATCAGATATTTGGGAGTCAGATCAGCAAAGGCTTTATTTCTTCTGATGTGATCTATTCCACATATCCTGCTTGATCAATGGTGTTTTGGGTGAAAGACCACATACCCTCAGGACCATAATCAATTAATTAATCAGTATGGCTCTTCAGAAGTCAGTTATCCGTGTGTGGTATGACCGGGCTATTGAATCTGTTTGCAGAAATAACTTGCAAGGGATAAGTGTAAACTTCAATGATCTGTACAACACTTCAGCTCCAGCTGTTAGGAGCTTCATGGAATGCAATATCGGAGAAGAATGCTGGAGTTGAATCATTTTTGACAATTAGCGCAACTCATTGAAAGTTTCCCCCATAACTTTAAACGACAGTGCAGATTGTATACATTTCATTTAGAAATCAGATGGCATTTTTTCATTCTATATTTTAATTCTTGTAACTTTTTTTCTGTTTCCTTTTTGTGGCAAAGCCCTTGAGAAGTCACAGATTGAAATGGCTGCAATCAAAAAACAATGTGATGGACTGACTAGGGAATATGACCGTCTTCTGCAGGAGCATGACAAGATACAGGTAAGAAAACTAGTCCACTTAAGTTACTATAGTAATACAGTAAAATAATAAGGCCATTCTGATTCCCCTACAAAAAAAACATCTTGTGACTACTCTGATTAACCTTCCACAGGTTTTTGAGTTCTCTCTCTTTACATCCTTGTTTCTTTTTCTCCCTTCCTATTGGTAGAAGAGTAGGAGTATCTTTTACAATCAGCAGCCGTCTATGGTTTACAGTCTACAGGCTCTACCCACTAATTAGGATTGTTTTCTGACAACAGTAGTAGAGTCAGAGCAGAAGCAGAACAGCATCTTTTGCTATTGACAGCTTTTCTGCTGTGGGCCCAATCCAACATTGCTTCTCTCTGGCAGCATGAATGGCACTTGGGTGGCTTCTTTGGGCCCAAAACAGTAGCACCATATTGAGATTTAAAGCAGGAAGGCAGAGGCGCAACAGTATGTAACAAAGCGGAGCAGTGAGAAGTACAATTGACTGATTTTGTCTGGCCTTTTAAACCCTGTGCCATACTGAAAGTCTTGTGCTCCTGCTTTCGAGATACTTTCTTGACCCAGTGTCATTTTCAGATGAAGAAATGGCAAACGCAGCCCTTATAAATGTGAACTGTCTCAGTTTTAAAAAGTCAACATTTTCAAAATGCAGTTACTTGGACACAAACCTTAGGTCAAGCGTACACTTCTATTTAAACCAATTAAGTCTGACTGCTTCCTGGTGTACATCCAGTCTAGTGATCCATCAACCATGTTGTTTTACCACACCTCACTTTCTTCAGCCAAAACTGCCTACTCCAGGATCTTCCTGGAGAGAAAGGATAACCCATGGCTCCTTTTTGCTATCACTAACTGCCTCATTAAACCGCTTTACCCCAATCCCACCACCTCCAATATCAAATGCAAAGCTTGTGGATTTTTCACCTCCAAGATTGAGAACCTCCATACAGCTGCCACATTCCCTTTTCCCCCCTGCCCCAATCACCACCTTCCTATTCCCTAACTATTCTATACAATGTTCCCCTGTCATTCTTCAGTCTTTCCCCCAACACCCCTTCCCATGCCCTCTCCTTGCTCATCTCCTCTACAGACACACCTGTTCCCTTGATTAGCTCCTCATCACTCAACTACTCCTTCTGGCCCAAATGCGTGTTGACATTGTTAATGGATCCCCTTCCTCAGGCACCATCCTCTCCCTTTTAAAACTGCTGTCATCCTTCCCACCCTCAACCAATCTGTCCCCTGCACCTGCTACCCATCTCCAACCTTGCTTTTCTCTTCACAGTTTTCAAACACATCATTACTTCCCAGCTCCATACCCATCTCTCTCAAAACTCCTTATCCAAAGTTGCAAATCCGTTCAGGACAGCTTTTGCACAGCATCTAGAATCAGGAATGGCATCTTCTATGACTGTGATCATAGTACATTGTCCCTCATTGTTCTTTTTGATCTTGCCACAAAATTTGATAAATGCCATACTCAACCATTCCCTCTACTCATTGTCCAACTTCCTGAAATTGCCCATTCTCAGCCCCTACTTCAGCCCCTTTGTGGCTGAAACCTTTATCCATGCTTTTATCACTTCTACACTTAATTTTTCCAATGTCCTCCTTGGTGATCTCCCATGCTTCACACTCCAAAGACTACAGCTTGTCCAAACTGCAACCCAATGTATCCTATCCTGCACTAAGTCCTGCTTGCACATCACCACTGTACTTACTGACCTATACTAGCTACCTATTGTAAGATACCCTAGCTGTGTATACATGTATACGTTGGGGTTATGATTTGGTTTAATTTCATATGATTGAGGTTTTTGCTTTCTTTTTACTTATAAATGGCTTGTGGATTTGTACTGTAGCTAGAAATAATGAAATGGTTAAAGTTCTCCATTCCCAGGACGCTTTAGGGTTTTATGTGTCAGGGTACAATTTAGCTGACTGTGCTGTTTAGCTTCTGCTGAAAGTGCAGGATGTGTGATTTGTTGCTGTTGACTTGTTTTTGTGGCCACATTGTGAAACGAGATAGCCAAGGCAGTCTTGAGATAGAAAGTGGGACAATGGAGCTCAGGATGATTAGTTACATCCTAGATGGTAAACAAGTTGGCAGTTGGTGTTTTGAAGGAAATCTCTCATTTCTCGGGGTCTTGTTCACAATAACACTTGTCATGCCATAATGAATCGGCAATGACAGTGTTCGTGAGAAGTGGCCTATAAAGATCTTGAGCTTCCCTTAACAATTTCTAGAGAGAGCCTGAATCGAAAGGATCAACAAAGGTTACCCCTCTACCCAGAGGAAAAAGCGGGGTAATTACGTTTATTTCTCTATGTCTAATGCTTAAAGACATTACATGTGTCTGGACTTGGACGAACTCAATAAAAGGATTACGTTGCAACCACATTTGGTTTGTCAGATTCGAACTTTCCCATTTCAGACCCGCTCTCTGTTCCCAACATTTCAGGCCCGCTCCCTGTTCCCAACATTTCAGGCCCGCTCCGTTTTCCTGACATTTTAGCCCCGCTCCCTGTTCCCAAAATTTCTCTGTTCGCCAGAAGTGCATTAAACTCAAACTGAGCCTCCAAACTTCTCCAGATGACATGGTGTCCACGTTATTTTATAAAGTTTCATCCCAATTAAAAAGTAAACAGTCCCGCCTCCCCAGGGCTGGCAAAATCGCCCCCAAAGTTTCTAGGTGTTTATTGCTGTTAGCCAAATAATTACTAAAATCTGTTGTTGCTTTATCCTTTTCAGAGTCTTGTTGACAAACATGATAAGAAGAACGAATAAACTGGAAAAGGTTTTGCCTTGTGCCTTTTGGATATCTTCTGCAACAGCGGAATATTTATGTGTTTGTTTTGTTAACTGGATAATGGAGCTAAAAGTGAAGTGTTCATAAAATAATTAAGTTGATGGCTAGTTTGACAAAGGAACATTCAGTTTGTCATGCTTCAATCCGTTTACACATCAAAAGTGGGAAGCTGATAACACAGTAGGTTGGAACGTGGCTCTTTCAGCTCTGATGCCTGCTAGGAACTCAATCAAGGTAGGGCCTGAACCCACAAATAAGTGTGCATTCACATACCTGACCTCCAGGTAACATTTTTGTACAGCTGTTGTCCCAAGTTTCATCGTCGGCTATTTGACAAGCCAACCATCTTGAAATTCTAATGCTACATAACGGGCTTAATCCAACTCTTCGTGCAGGGGGTTTTGGCATATTGCTGATGCTCCCCACATTGTTTGGACTCGCATCTTATGCCACAAGCTTAACTTGCTTTGGAACTTTGCTTTCATTAGAGAGATGAGGGTACCCTTTGTCCCTTCTCAGCAGTGTCCTGTAGAACTGTATCCTAGCAATAGTTAGCATCCACCAGAACCCCAAGGTACCACTGTCAATCAACAGTTGGGCTAGATGAGTCTTCTATTTTCCAATCAATACCTTCCGAATGCCCTTTTGAGCAGTGCAGAGGCATAATACTGCACTTGGAGTACTTGCCATATCCTTGTCTATGTTGTACACAGCATGTTTAAGAATGTCACTTTATATAAAGCAATGGGCCGAATTTAATATTTTCATATCTGTTCCTATAACCTTTTTTAGTTTCATTTACAATGAAACCTCCATTATTCCCCATAATGGAAAGAGGCCTTGATTAATGATGGAAATTGGCAGATAAACAAGAGTTACAATTTTTGTCTTGCACGTATGGTACCTCAAAACTCTAGGTACAATATAAATAACTTAAAAATGAAAATAATCTTTCTTGGGCTGAGTGGTTGTTTAATATCAGTCAGGAGAACAAGGCTGTTTAATGGTCTGTGTGTTGAGGCAACTTCTTCTTGTGCTTGGCTTTGTCCTGTGAAAATTCTGGCAGATTATCCGGAGATAGATAAGGGAGTGCAGATAAAAGATGCATCACTGTATTGTGAAAATTTAGATTTGAGTTCAATCTGTTCAACTAAATAGTAAATGATTGTAATAATGCAAAAATATGAAAATATAGTTACTTTCCCTGTTGGTATCTATGTGTTGGACTTTAAAATCTTTGCAAATCTCATTAGTTAATTTTACTTTCATCAGAATTTTTCAAAAAATGTAAAGTCTTAATAGAATTTTATTTAGTGAGTTCACAGTTTGGGCTCCCTGCTGGTGCATAGCTGAATGGAGAGGTTGTACCGAAAAGTTCTCAACCACCACATACTTATTCTGCTTCCCTCCCTTAAAATAATGTCTTCCCCCACCCCCACAGACCATAACAGGTGAAAAAACTTGATTTGTTTGAAATATAAAACTGTTAAAATTGTAATTTATTCTAGCATCAGGTGCAGTATATACAAGAAATGTCTGTTCAGTGTCTGCATGTCAATTTACTTGATTTTCTTTTTTACAAACTGCATTTTTTGGTCAAACATCTTATGCTTGTACAATAAAAATCTAAAATCAAATTTTTTTAATGGTGTTTTATTGCAAACAAGTGCAAGGTTCATTTACTCCTGTAACTGCTACCTTCCTTCACTTTTTCCTCCCCTTTTACTATTTTCATTATTTGTAACTCAGGACAATTTCAGGACATTTTCAACCTATACTTATATCAATCAGTCACTTGGAATTGGAACTTGGGGATGATGGAAGTTTCACCTAAGATTTTCTACAAAGTGGGAGAACAAACTTGAGCAACACATGCATGAGAAAGGAGAAAATGTTGGAAGGAATAAGCACTGAATGATTGATTAGATAAAAATGAAAAAAGCCATAGCTAGAACTCTTGCACCTTTTCCCCACCCCACTCTGTTTGTTACACAAAAGCTACATCTTCCACTACTTGGATTCCTTTTTGAATGTATGTTCGCTTCCACTGAAGGGATGCACTATTTCTTCGTATTACCTCCTCTCTATCAGCCACAGATCTCTGTGGCTGTGATGATGGCTTAGGCAGCCTGCTCTTCAATCACTAGCAATGTTGCCTTTAGCCAGCCATCAGGAAACTCCTGTCTTTTAAGAGGTTGCAGCACAAGGTGACCAATATAATGCCAAGTATCAAGCATCTGTCAGGAGGAGCATTTGAGGAAGTTGGACACCTATGCAACTGTGATCATGGTCCTTTGAATCTGGCCATCCATTAATTCCTACCCCTCCGTTCCACCGTTGGTGTTATAACCTTCAAAAAATCCATCTCTTTACCAAGCTTTTCACCCCATTTCCTAATCTTTCAATCTTTCTATCTTCCACCCTCCAATTCCCTTGGGATCTTGTATATGTTAAAGTTCCTATGTAATTTTTCTGTTCATTCTTCTGTCTTTTTTACTTTGAGATAATCTAACAGAAGCTTCCAAAGTTATTGAGGATAAAATTGATAGATAATTAATCACCAATGAAAAGTTCAAAATCAAGGAGACAAATTAAGAGTAAATAGGGAATTCAGGTGCATTTAGAATGTTAACAGGAAGGGGCAATGAAGCAATTAGTATTAATTGGTTTAGGAGACAACAGTTGGACTCTGAGTATATTTAAGTTGTTTGACTAGTTCATGGGTAGCTCGCCCAACTTGGACACTAGTCTTCAGTGAGGAGAACGTTGCAGGGTTGATTAGGCTTGGATTACCTGAGTCTTGACTTGATCAGAGGCCTAGATCATTGCCAGTAGGTCTGTCTAATATTTCTTTATGATTGTGTTCTGTAGTAATTGTTTACAACTGAGTGACTTGCTGGGCCACTTCAGAGATCATTAAGAGTCATTCACAAATTGTAGGACTGGAGTCACATTTAGGCCTGACATAGTAGTGGTGGCAGGTCCCCTTCCTTGAAGGGCATTAGAGAACCTGTTGCGTTTCTATGACAATCTGGAAGCTTTAATATACTTTTTTCTGGTGCTAGCTCATAAATTACAAACTTACTGAATTCAATATCACAACTTACCATGGTGGGATTTGAACTCACGATCTCTGGGTATCTAGTCAGCACTATAACCACTATACTACAATTACTGGAACCATTTTTAAATTTGCTAATTACATGAAAATATGCAAAGATGAGTAATTCAGACCAAATCAATGGGTTGCAGCCCAGTTTAGACAAGATAGGGGGTAAGGCCCATGTGTGGAAGATGACCTTTTCATGTGGATAATTGCAGTGCTATGTTAAAATATAAGATCAAGAGAGACCTGGGGGTAAAAGCTGATCACACATTAAAGGTGCATAGTGCGAGGTGGCTATGGGGAAAGCAAATAGAGTAATATTCAAGATGGTCCCTGGACAGGCAGCTCCCTTGGGAGCTCCTTGCTGTGCACCTTTGCCATCCGTTGCCAAACCTTGCCCTTTCTCCCCCAATCTCCTCCCACTGTTTAAGTTCCCCTGGCTTGAATAGTGTAGGGTGACCATATTTTCTAAACTGAATCCAGGGACACAGGGTGGGAGCACGGCAAAGTAGCCAGGACGCATTTCAAGAAAACCAGCATGACTACTTTGTTGCTTTTGTTAGTGGAATATGCCTAGAGACAATACCATTTTCACTTTACACTGAATCTCGAATCTTGCTCGTGTTCTGGCAATAGTGCTGTAACATCTATACTCGTTCCCGAATACCCTAACTTTTAATTTCTCAATTTTAAATCTGTTCCAAACAGATTGAGATTTTCCAGAGAAGGTGTGAAACACGCTCTGTCTCAGAAGGTTTGAAAAACCTCTTCTCAGTGAGAGAATTTAGAGATTGCCTTATTTTAAAAACACGATGCACCATACTGATCTCTGAGGTAAAGTAAATCCACTCACCCACCAGCTCTCAATGTGCCCTCTGCTTCTCCCATGCATTTTGAAGGTTCCGCCCTGCGGCTAGTCACTATTGGCTGAAACACAGGGTCAGGTGACTCAATCATCCAGAATGCGGTGCAGCTCGAGCTATCAATGGAGCCTTTCCTCTGCCACGCTGCATTGTGGGAAGGCGTTGGTCCCGTTCAACCTGGAATCCGTTCCTGAGCTTAATCCGGGCGCGAACGGGACAAGATGCTTCCCCCGGGTTTTCTGTACGTTCGTGTTTAAAAACACAAAGATTGAATTTTTCCAGTTTATCCAAAAATAAAGTTAAAATCCAACTCCTGCCGACCAGCAGACCAATGAATAAGGCTCTATTCGGGGCCGAGTTTCCTGAACAGTACCTAATCCGGGGACGTATGGTCAGCCTATAATAGTGGGTGCATTTTAGCCCTCCCTACAAGTTAACTGCTAGTTTAAAGTGCCCACTGCCCATCCCCCGACTGTGCCTGCTCTTTGTTTTCCTCCGTGAGCACTGGATGTTTTCTCAAATTTGACTTCCAAATTGCTGGACTTCTCTGGACATCAAGACTACGTTTCTACACCATAAAACTCAGCTGCTGTATCTCTGATCTGCTCAGTAGTTTAAATTTTAAAGTAACTTTGTCTAGCCTACAGCCCATCCCCCACCACGGCTGTTACCTACTGAGCCTGTGACTCCTACTATTTTCAGCCTCAGCTACAGTCTGTTCCTGGCCAGAATTTCATTCTCCTGGGCTGAAGTCCATTTCTTTGCTGCCTCTGCAGCTTGGGTGACCTCCAACTTCACCACCGTCTTTCATTCTCGTGATCGATCCTGCACACCACCTGGCTCTTCATTCCCAAGGAAATATCTCCAGCAGTGTGTCCTCTGATACTCGACCCTTCAAATAGCTTCTGCATCACTCGCTCTCCACACCTGTCTTCGATCCTGGACATCCATTCGTCGCTGCTCCAAGCTGACTCCACCCTACCTATGTCAACTTTATCCCACCACAGTACCTCTGACTTTAACTCTGGACTCCTTCCTATTGTCTACCTGCTATTCCCCATTTTCTACCAAGATATATGTATCCTAATCTTGCTACGTAACCAGGCCTATGTAACTTATGTTTTCCCTGTGCCCATTCACATGTGCTTTGGCTGCTGCTCCAGACCCGAACCTATCACTTCTATTTCCACTTTTTTCTCTTCTTTTCTATTTACCCCTCCTAGACCCCTCTCTCCTGTTGTCATGCCTCCTTTAATTTCTCCCCTCTCGGGTACACTGCCTTCCCAAATCCACTGCCTACCCCCAACCCTTCAGCACTCCTGAACCTTCCTACTCTACTGCCGCCATCCCAGGCTTGACTCCCTCTTAGATAAGCCTATAGCTTCCCTCTGTGCCTCTCTTGGCATCCTCCGAAGGGCCCATCAAGGCACTAGTCATTGCCTCCTTGCGAGCAGCAACCTCAATTGCCCCATCCTACTCTCCCGCCGACCTTCCCGCCCAGTGCGCCCGCTGGGGGCTAATCTTTCCTACCTCTTTCCTGTTCCACTCACCCCTCTCAATGCTGACCCTCACCTCATTTAAAGTCCTCCTCTTTCCCGCCCACCCTAATACCATGCCAATCTTCTCACCAAGATATCTCACTGCTTTCCTCCCTCAGCCTCTGCACCAAGTGACTTCTCATCCTCAATGATTTCAACCTCCATCTCAACTCATCATGCTCTCTCTTTCTTCTGAGTTAACTGCCCTCCTCTCCTCCCTTAATCTCTCCCTCCATGTAAACTCCCCAACCTTTATTCACGGCCACCCCCTTGACCTTGCCATCTCACATGGCCTTTCTAATCCCATCGTGTCAATCCCAGATAAGTCCATCTCTGATCATTTCCTTTTATTGCTGTCCACCCACATCCCCCTTTCCCTTCCCAACCCTACTTCCTTCTGTGTCCACCCCTGGAAAAAAGTCTCTCCCAATTCAGTTGCAATTGCACGTTTGAAATCCCAACTGTCTAGCCTTTGGCCCTCCTTTCACCACGACATTTCTGCAGCTACCAATCTGCTCAACCACACCCTCACCCTCCACCTTTGATGCCCAAGTCCCCATTAAAACAATTACTCTCTCTCACCCTGGTCGTTCCCCCATATACGACCCTCATCTCTGCTCCCTTAAGTCCAAGGGACGCAGATTTGAACGTATATGGTGGACAATTTGTTTAGCCATTCATCGCCAGATCTGGCTGGACCACATAAAGTACTATTGGGTCCTGCTCTCCTCTGCCAAAACGATTCACTAATCCAGGATCATTCTGGAATCCAAAGATAACCCCCAGCTTCTTTTCTCTACTACAAACCCGCTTCTTTTCTCTACTACAAACCCACTTCTTAAACCCCTCTCCCCTCCCTCCTCCACCCTCACCTCTTTATCTACCCTGCTAGTTACATCCTCAAAAAACTTTAATAAATTTGTCAAACACGATTTCCCTTTCATAAAACCATGTTGACGCTGCCTAATCATGTTATGATTTTCTAAGTGTCCTGATACCACTTCCTTAACAATAGATTCTCGCATTCTCCCGACGACTGATGTCAGGCTAACTGGCCTGTAGTCCCTGTTTTTTCTCTCCCTCCTTTCTTGAATAGCGGTGTTACATTTGCGACCTTCCAATCCGCTGGAACGGTTCTAGAATCTAGGGAATTTTGGAAGACCAAAACCAATGTATCCACTATCTCTTCAACCACCTCTTTTAGAACCCTAGGATGTAGGCCATCAGGTCATGGGGATTTGTCGGCTTTTAGTCCCATTAGTTTCTCTAGTACTTTTTCTCTACTTATATTAATTACGTTAAGTGCCTCACCCTCAGTAGATCCTTGGTTCCCCACCATTTTTGGTATGCTTTTTGTGTCTTCTACTGTGAAGACAGATACAAAATATTTGTTTAACGTTTCTGCCATTTCCTTATTCCCCATAATAATTTCCCCTGTCTCAGCCTCAAAGGGACCAACGTTTACTTTTGCTACTCTCTTCCTTTTTATATACTTGTAGAAGCTCTTACAATCTGCTTTTATATTTCTTGCTAGTTTTCTCTCGTATTCTATTTTTTCCCTTTTTATCAATTTTTTGGTCATCCTTTGCTGGTTTCTGAAACTCTCCCAATCCTCAGGCTTACTATTATTCTTTGCAACATTATAAGTTTCTTCTTTCAATGTAATGCTATCCTTAACTTCTTTAGTTAGCCATGGTTGGATCACAGTTGGAGTTTTTGTTTCTCAATGGAATGTATTTTTGTTGAGAATTATGAAATATTTCTTTAAATGCTAGCCACTGCTTATCTACTGCCATACCTTTTAATCTATTTTTCCAATCTACCTTAGCCAACTCGCCCCTCATACCTATGTAATTGGCTTTATTTAAGTTTAAGACTCTAGTTTCGGACTTCGACAAGTCACTCTCAAACTTAATGTGAAATTCTATCATATTATGATCACTCTGCCCCAGAGGATCCTTTACTATGAGATTGCTAATTAACCCTGTCGCATTACACAATACAAGATCTAAAATAGCTTGTTCCCTGGTTGGTTCCATGACGTATTGTTCTAGGAAACTGTCCCAAATGCATTCCATGAACTCGTCCTCCAGACTACCTTTGCCAATTTGATTTGTCCAGTCTATATGAAGATTAAAGTCCCCCATGATTATTGTATTACCTTTGTTGCAAGCTCCTACTATTTCTTGATTTATATTCTGTCCAATGGTATAGCTACTGTTAGGGAGCCTATATACTACTCCCACTACTGCCCCTTGTTATTCCTTATCTCCACCCATACTGATTCTACTTCCTGATCTTCCAAGCTAAGACCCTTTCTCTATACTGTCCTTATGTCATCCTTTATTATCAGGGCTACTCCCCCTCCTTTTCCATTCTGCCTGTCTTTTCGAAATGTCAAGTACCCCGGAACATTTAGTTCCCAACCTTGGCCACCTTGCAACCACGTATCTGTAATGGCTATTAGATCAAACCCATTTATCTCTATTTGTGCCACTAGTTTGTCTATCTTGTTACGAATGCTTCGTGCATTCAGATAAAGAGCCTTTAATTTTTTTTTTACCATTATTCCCTGCTTTGACCTTATTCTCTGCTGCACTGCTACCGTTAAACTATCTGGGGGAAAAATTGGCTTGCACCCCCTTTGGGGCGCTAACTTCACTGGGGCGCTACTCTTAGCGCCTCCGCACCAGAAATTCAACAGTAGCGCCCCAAGCAGGAGGTGGGACGCTACTGGAAGTGCCATGCGCACGGCACGTAGCACCGCAGTACTGCAGGCCTCCCTCCCCTGATTAAAGGGAAGGGGCCTAGCGCAGCACGCACTGCAGCCCTGCTGGACCACCGGGGAGCGGGGCGCCGGCAAAAGAGCCTGGCACTCAAGAGGAGTGCCGGGCTGACTGATCGCGGCCGGCACCCCACAGAAGGAGGTGAGAGCAGGCCGGTGCTGGCAGGCGGCCCAAAAAAATGGCCGCCCGGCACCTGCCCTTTAATTTACGCCGACCCGGCCGTAAAAATCCCACTCTGACCCTGTCGGACATATCGTCCAGTGGTAGGTCAGGGGGCGCGAGCCAAGTTTGCGGCTGGGGCTCGAGCGGCGCGCTGCGCGTGATGATGACATCATCGCTGGAGGCACAGCAACACGGGGCGCTACCACCGCCACTAACCTCCCGCTGAATTTCGCGGGAGGCGTTAGCGGCGCCGCGCATGGGTGCTAGGTGTTTTGCACCTACATCCGCGACTCTTCCAACGCCCTCTGCCACTTTAACAGTTTCCTGGCCCCAACCGTCTCCTTTTCACTATGGACGTCCAATCCCTCTACACCTCCATCCCCCACCAGGATGGCCTGAGGGCACTCCGCTTCTTCCTTGTACAGAGGCCCAACCAGTCCCCTTCCACCACCACCCTCCTCCGGCTGGCTGAACTTGTTCTCACATTGAACAACTTCTGCTTTGACTCCACTCACTTCCTCCAAATTAAAGGTGTTGCTATGGGAACCCGCATGGGCCCTAGCTATGCCTGCCTTTTCGTGGGATATGTGGAACATTCTTTGTTCCAGTCCTACTCAGGTCCCCCTCCCTCACCTCTTTCCGGTGCATTGGTGACTGTATCGGTGCCGTTTCCTGCTCTCGCCCTGAACTAGAACATTTCATTCACTTTGCTTCCAATTTTCACCCTTCCCTCACCTTCACATGGTCCATCTCCGACTCTTCCGTTCCCTTCCTCGACTTCTCTGTCTCCATCTCTGGGGATAGGCTATTGACAAACATTCACTATAAGCCCACTGACTCCCACAGCTACCTGGACTACACTTCCTCACACCCCGCTTCCTGTAAGGACTCTATTCCATTCTCCCAGTTTCACCATCTCCGCCGCATCTGCTCCGACGATACCACCTTCCATACCAGTGCTTCCGACATGTCTTCCTTTTTCCTCAACCGAGGATTCCCCTCTACTGTGGTTGACACGGCTCTTGACCGTGTCCGTTCTATTTCTCACACTTCTGCTCTCACCCCTTCCCCTCCCTCCCGGAACCACGATAGGGTTCCCCTTGTCCTCACTTTTCACCCCACCAGCCTCCGCATTCAACGGATCATCCGCCGACATTTCCGCCACCTCCAGCGTAATCCCACCACCAAACACATCTTCCCCTCACCTCCCCTTTCAGCATTCCGAAGGCACCGCACCCTCCGCGACACCCTGGTCCACTCCTCTATCACCCCCAACACCCCTTTCCCTCCCCACGGCACCTTCCCGTGCAAACGCAGGAGATGCAACACATGCCCTTTTACCTCCACCCTTCCCACTGTCCAGGGCCCCAAACACTCCTTCCAGGTGAAACAGCGATTTCCTTGTACTTCTTGCAATTTAGTATACCGTATTCACTGCTCACGATGCGGTCTCCTCTACATTGGTGAGACCAAACGCAGATTGGGTGACTGCTTTGCGGAACACCTCCGTTCAGTCCGTAAGGGTGACCCCGAGCTTCCGGTCGCCTGTCACTATAATTCTCCGCTCCACTCCCACTCTGACCTCTCCGTCCTCGGCCTCTTACACTATTCCAATGAAACTCAACGTAAGATCGAGGAACAGCACCTCATCTTTCGATTAGGCACTTTACAGCCTTCTAGACTCAACATCGAGTTCAACAATTTCAGACCATAACCTCTGCCCCTATATTTTTTTTTTCTCTCTCTCACATGCCAGCTGTCGATCATTCTGCCATTGCCATTTACACTTCATCTAGAGTCTTCTTTTGTTTCTTAACTTGTCCCATTACCATCTCCTTTTGCCTTGCAACATCATCCCTTTTGTCTCTTAATCTCTCCTGCCTTCCATCCTATCACAGACCTTCCCTTTTGTTCTTTCCTCCCCTCCCCCCTTTCCCTGCCTGTACACTTGCTTAAAAACCTGTTCCATCTCCAACTTTTTCCAGTTCTGACGAAGGGTCATCGACCTGAAACATTAACTCTGTTTCTCTCTCCACAGATGCTGCCTGACCTGCTGAGCATTTCCAGCATTTTCTGTTTTTATATTATATATGAGCAGTACTATACTTAGTTATAGAAGGCTGCAGTACATCTATACTGGAGTATTGTGGCCAGTTTTGGTCCCCACGGGTAGTGAAGGATCTCAAGGCTGTGAAGAGGATACAGAAGACCATGATGATGCCAAACCTTAGACTCCTGCTTATGAGAATAGGCTCTAAGAGTTAGGCTATTTACTTTGGAGAAGCTGTTGGAGGGGATATGATTGAGGTTTTCTTTTAAATGTACGGATTGGACTCATTCTGGTTGGATAGGTTATTTGAAATTAATAGAGATTGTAGGACTACACAGCATGCATATAAAATGCTCAAGACAAGATGTAGGTAAGATGCCAGGAAATATTTATTTTTTAACAGGAGCAGAGCAGAACAGATTGAGGCCATGGAGGGATTTGTAAATGTGCTAAAGATTTTGAATTCAATGCAATGGACAGAGAGTTGGTGGAGATTGTCAAGGAAGGGCATTGATAGGTGATCAAGACTTCTGATTGATTATCATGCGGGATTCTGAATGTTGGAACTTATGTAGGATGGAACTTGGGAGGCTGGCGAGGTGAGTGTTGAAGTTTAGCCTGGAGGGGAGAAAGGCACAAAGATTTCTGCTGGGGTGGGAGTGAGGTAAAGACTGCTATTGGCAATATTTCGAATGCAGTCTTGATTATGGACTGCATGTGGGGTTTGAAGCTCAGTTCATATTTGAACAGAACACTCCGGTTCAGCCTCAGCGTGCAGCTGGGAAGAGGATGAGATCAAGGGCTAAGTTACAACATTTCTGGTGAGATCCAAAGAGGGCGGCGTGATTCCTTCCACTGTTGAGCTGCACAAAGTTCTGGCTCAATCATGACTTATCATTGTCCAAGCAATCAAACAGCACAACAATTTGTGGAATTCAGGGTAAAGGTGGAGAGATTACATTGTGTATCATTAGTGTACATATGAAAGCTGGCCCCATGCTTATGGATAACATAACCAAGTGGCAGCATATAGATAAGAAATAGTAGGGGGCAATGATGGAAAGTTAGCACCTATCAAAGGTGACCGTTTGGGCACAAAAGAAAAATAACTGCAGGAGAAGTTCTGGCTACATGGGGGAGGTAGGACATTGAACTATCCGAGGGTAGTGCCACAGGGAGAGGTGGTGGGGAATGATGATGTGGTTAACTATCAAAAGGAGGGTAAAGTATTGAGGTCACAGTTACAAGTAATACTACAGTGGTCTCCGTGATGTGGGTGGGATGGAAATTAAAAAAATAATCAGTTCTAAGAGAATCATCCATCAGGGAATGTTTGTAAGGAATTAAGGATATCAGCCAATCAGTTTTGCTCAGTTGGAGAGCTGCCTTAAGACATGAAAGAAAGAAACAACTTGCATTTATGTAGCATCTTTTACAACCTCGGGACATTCCAAAGCGTTTCACAGCCAATGAAATAACGTCATTGTTGCAATGTAGGCAAACGCAGCAACCATTTTGTGCACAGCAAGATCCTACAAATGGCAATGAGATAAATGACCAGTTGATCTGTTTTTGCTGGCCTTGATTGAGGAATATTTGTTTGTCAGAACACCAGGAGAAATCTCCTGCTCCTCTTTGAGTAGTGCCATGGGATTTTTTACATCAACCTCAGTTTAATATTTCATCCGGAAGGCAGCACTCCCTTAATATTGAACTAGTGCCAACCTACATTATGTGCATTTGGAGTGGGGTTTGAACCCACAACCTTCTAACTCAAAGACAAGAATGCTACCACTGAGCCAAGGCTGACCATTCAAACAAGCCTTGTTGCAGGAAACATTGGATCACTAAGGAACACAGTGCTGTTCATGTTACCAATCTGTATTTGGCTATGTCAAGTATTGCATCTGTATATACTTAACTTGATCCTTCCATACAAATTAATCCAAACACATACTGCTGTGATTCACAGAAATAATTCAGGGATACTGGTGCATCCATTATCCATTGAACACCCAACCCAAGTTCTTCTCTAACTGGTGTTAATGTCATGATGTGGAGATGCCGGCGTTGGACTGGGGTGGACAAAAATGAGAAGTCGCACAACACCAGGTTATAGTCCAACAGATTTATTTAATTTTACAAGCTTTCGGAGCTGTCGCTCCTTCCTCAGGTAAGTTAGCAGTGAGAGAATCTCCCAGAATTCACAATTTAAACACAGACAAAATCTATTCAAATATTTCCCTACATCAAAGACACACTAAGAGCACAGCCAAGACAATGAGATGTGTCCCAGGGGGTCCAACGTGTCAAACCACCTGTTGGCTGCATATCCTGTCAATTTGTGTTAGTCTTTTAAAAAAAAAAAACCACCTGGGAAGACCGGCCATGATGTCAAGTCACGTTCTGTATCGTGACATGAACCCGATATCGCGATTGAGGCCATCCTCATGAGTGCGGAACTTGGCTATCAGTTTCTGCTCTGGGGAACACTTCAGCAGCCAGGGGCATTCAGCCTCGGATCTGCGGGTAAGCGTTCTCCAGGGCGGCCTTCGGGATACACGACAGCGCAAAATCATAGAGCAGAAACTGATAGCCAAGTTCCGCACTCATGAGGATGGCCTCAATCGCGATATTGGGTTCATGTCACGATACAGAACGTGACTTGACATCATGGCCGGTCTTCCCAGGTGTTTTTTTTTTTTAAAAAGACTAACACAAATTGACAGGATATGCAGCCAGCAGATGGTTTGACACGTTGGACCCCCTGGGACACATCTCATTGTCTTGGCTGTGCTCTTAGTGTGTCTTTGATGTAGGGAAATATTTGAATAGATTTTGTCTGTGTTTAAATTGTGAATTCTGGGAGATTCTCTCACTGCTAACTTACCTGAGGAAGGAGCGACAGCTCCGAAAGCTTGTAAAATTAAATAAATCTGTTGGACTATAACCTGGTGTTGTGCGACTTCTCATTTTGGTGTTAATGTGTTCGGGGATTCACCAGCACCATGGTTCTCTGCTAGTGTATGCCACTGCGAAGTACAAGAGTTACCTGGGATGTTGTGAAAATTAGACACACATGATATACAGGACTTTTATTTTCAAATTTGCTATTTAAATTTCCTGTATTTATGCCAGTCACTTTGAAAAGCCTCAAGCGTGACAAAACATATAGGCCCAGAAATTCGATAGCCCTCGAAAACGGCCACAGGGATCGCAATGCGATCGGAACCCCCACCTGTTTGGAGGACTGCAGGCAGCACATAACATTTTTACTTTGCATGATTGTAACATTCAGACGAGTGCTGAACACGCTGCTGAGTGTCTGAACGCTCAGCAGGGGTCCCAAGTTCATGCGAGGCTTGCTACAATAAATCTAGCCTGCACAACTTAAAGGCAGCCTGCACCTCTTAAAGGGGAGGTGCCTTCTGTCTGCAACAGGTGGTAGAAGTGCTTGTGGAGGCTACTATCAGAAAAAGAAGTGAGTAATGGCTCAACAGGTCAGAGAAAGAGCTCCAAGTTTCTCCAATGCAGCATTGAAGGCATTGGTTCAGGAAGTCAACTCCAGGAGAGAGGTCCTCTTCCCACAGGGGGCCAGAAGGTCCTCCAGGCAACAGATGGTACAGTGGGAGTAGATAGCTCATGTGGTCAATGCTAGCAGTATAGCCACGAAAACCTGGACTCAGTGCAGGAAGAATTTTAATGACCTCACACGTGTGGTCAAGGTCAGTGAATTCATCTTAAAATGCCATATCCCACCATCTGCACCACTAGCCTCACACACTGCTCAATGCACCACACCCCCATCACTCACCTACCAACAATCTCTACCAAACACGGCTCATACCTTCAAATTCATAGCTTCCACCTCACCTGCACACACTTACACTGCTGCAAGACTCACACCCACATCTCACAGCTTGAACACAGTCAGCTATTCAACCATTACAGGCACATCACCCAAACACATTACACCACACTCACTGACACACTTCCTTTTCTCTTGCAGGAAAAGGTGGCGCATAACAGATGACAGCAGGCCTTAACCAGTGGGAGACAGGCTCGCCTGCATCACCTCACCCCTTTGGAGGAGATGGTGCTGGCGATTCTTGGCAGGGGCATGGCCGAGCCTGTGGCCAGCAGCAGGGCTGAAGGAATACAAGGTGCTGGTACACTCATACGTTAACCCCCTTCTCACATCCCACTTCCCCCTCATTCCACAATTACTTCTGATTTATAATCCACACGTGGTGTAAGCATGCAGCTCTTGCTTTGCCACCCCGCACCCCCACCCCCCGTCAACCACAACCCTACCCTTGTGCCTTTCTCATTTCAGACACCCAAGAAATGTAGCTTGCCCAGCCAGTAGTCGAACAACAAGAGGGAGAGGAGAGTCAAGAAGAAGAAGAAGAAACAGTCACTCGATTTCACACTCCCAGCCACCAGCTCAGATACTGACACTCCACGTACTTTAGAGGATAGGTTAGACGCAGGAACTGCATATGGTGAGACACCGGGGATGAGTGGCCTGCAGCCAGAGCAGGGGGGAAGGGTAGTTCAGGTGCCAACTCCCCGGAGGGAGAGGTTGCACAAGAACTCTGCGGCACAGAACTCAGATGAAGACCTTGTTGGGCCGGCCTACAGAAGAACGCTGATGGGTGTGCACAATGAAATGCTTAGTTCATTGGCAGGCCTGCCAGAAAGCCTGAGTGCAATGTCAAGGAGCATGGAGGAGTCCAGCTGCAGCCTTGCACAGAGCTTTGTGCAGAGCTTGGAGCCCATCCTTTCCAGCAGGGAGGGGTGGGCAGATCCATTAATGCACTTGTAGACCTAACCATCATGGAGCGTCTGATGGCCGATGTCTCAGCTTCCATTGCAGCAAAAGCACAAGCATCCAATGCTTGAGTGCTGCAATGAAGCTCAGTTTGAAGTCATGCAAGCACAGACTGATGCCATCATGGCTGAGTTTACCAGTGTTGAAAGGGGCTTGCAGGGTGTCACAGCAGTCCAGCAGTCTGTACTCCAGCAGATTACTAGGATTGCTGAGGCGCTGCCACTGTGGATCTGTGGAGGATGACCCTACTGTCCTCTCTCAGGATGACCGCATTCGTTCTCCCAGCACTCCCACTCCGCCAGTGCCCTTGCTGCTGCCCGTCAGCCCAGACTGCTGCCACCCATGCGATGCAGTCTGAAGCCGGGCCTACTAGACCTAGAACTCCTGGAGCTCATCCTGCAAGGCCATCTGCAGTCTCCCCCCGCCTGAAAGTCAGCAGCCTTCCACCAGCCATGCTGCAGCCACGAGGATAGGCAAAGGCACTCGCAAGACAGTCACTAAGGGAATGCACAAGAGTGATTAGTTAAATTTTGATGTAATAGTGGATGGATATATGGATAAAGTTTGATTGGAAAGTTTGCTTTGTGATGGCTTTTATTTCAGCATTGTGGCCAAGATGACACTGTGATGGTCAGTAACAGAGGGAAGGTAAGGTGCGGAACTAATGTTGAATAGGAATTGGGGTTGCATTCAATCATACCGCAGGTGAATGATTCAATCCTGGAAATCCCAGCCAGAAAAGGGCTGTCTGGGTTGCCTCCTTTCTTCTGCTTCCTCCTCCTTCTCCAACGCCTGAGCTCGTGGCCATATCCCTGGTGGCAAGGGCTGTGCCCTCATGATGGCCAGGTTGTGGAGGATACAGCAGACCACGATGAATCGGGGACACGCTCCAGTGAGTACTGTAGGGCTCCACCAGAGTGGTCCAGGCAACGGGAGCGTTGTTTAAGGGCGCCTATGGTCTGCTCTATGATGTTTCGTGTGGTAGCATGACACTCTGTACCCATGCTGGCCACGTGTTGTTGGGTTGCGGAGCGGAGTCATGAGCCAGGTGGTCAAGGGATAGCCCTTGTCACCCAGTAGCCACCCGCTTTTTTGTCGTGATGGCTCAAAGACTGAGGGAGCAGCGGACTGACGCAGAATAAACACATCATGACTGCTGCCAGGATACTGGGCATTCACCATCATGATGTACTGAGCATGGTCACACATCAGCTGCACATTCAACCTGGTAGCTTTTTAGAGTTATTTAAAGTTGGTGAGGTGGCAGGGAGTGGTGCTGCACGTGGAGAAGGCTTTGCTTCTGAATTTTAGAGTGGTAACCTTTGCGGTTGCGGTACAACTCAGTAATTATATACGGTGCCCGCAAAGCCACATGCGTGCAGTCAATGGCACCCTGCACCATGGGGAAGTCCGCTATCCTGGCAAAGCCATGTGCATGCTCCTTCTGCTTTTCTCTGGTCAGAGAGGAGACCATGAAGTCCCCTCTCCTGGCATAAAGAGCTTCTGTCACCTCTCTTATACAGCAGTGGACAGCAAACTGGGAGATGTTACAGGTGTTGCCTGCTCTAGCCTGAAAGGATCCCGACGCAAAGAAATTCAGGGCCACGGTCACCTTCACAGCCACTGGCAGTGCTGAACTAAGATGGCTGAATGGCCTTCCTCATCCATAATTATCTTCTGACCTTGTGTCAAGTCAGTTGAAATTTTAACAGATTTTGTTTCGGAACTGAATTAGTAAACAATGCATCAGACTGCTTTCCACTTTCTCATTGACCTAAGGTGATAAATAGAAATAATTAATTGATTACCAAGCCATTGAGAAACATGGATTCTCTTCAAAGACATTCATCTATTGTGATGGGAAGCCTGAATTCTAACACCCTGATCACCTGAAGTCATTCAGCAATGCACAAGTTGGCATATTAAACACCACTTAATTTGCATCCAATTTTATTGAAGAAGATATTGGCCTCAGAACAATGGGGCAGGGTGCAAATTGGCTGCATTGTAAACAAAAAGGAGGGGAGTAAATTTTCAAAATGTCCTGGGGCACCCTAGAGCCTACAAACTCTTGCAAATCTGCATTCCAAGCCAACCTGTTGTGTCTTCCACAATTTACTGTGAAAACACTTCTCCCAATACACAAGAATGTTTCAGTCGTGTCTCCCTCTCTTTTAACCTCTCATATATCACCAATGGGGAAAATTCCTGTATGTCTTGGAGTGGTCTGTAGGAAACAGTTGGGGTGGGGGGGAGGAAGACCTCAAACTAGCAGGGGCACCCCTTTGGAACTACCCACTCTGATTTGCTACCCTGCAGTATGTTTCCCATGGTTGGCTGGCTCTGAGGCAGCTTCACTGCAGTTTGATAACAACCTTCCACCCCCCGCCCCCCCCAGGCTATTTACTATGGAACGATGCTGGATTGCTCCTTGATCACCAGAATAAGCTATCAGGGAGGGAGACCTGGCTTGGGGAGATGTCCACTGGTAAGAAAATGATCTAACGGCTAATATTTTCTGCGATTAAAAAAGGCAGAGTACTTTTGGGGGAAAAAATGCTAGACTTTTCTTCCCATTTAAGTATGTGGAAACTGAAAAACTAGCCTGCTTTAACTGGACTTTAGAAACAGCCTTTGGAAACTTGTGATCTTTGTCCCTAAAGAATGAGCATGTCAAACCAGCACAGTCATATCTATATTTTATTCTAATTTCTGGTACTCAGAAACTCAAACTTCTTATTCATCAAGTTAGCAAGAGTAATCTATTGAACAAATGTATTAACTGTGGTGATGTCCAAATTGGCCTTTTAATGAGCAAGCTCAAGCTCCTTTTATCTACCTGTACATTTAGATGAAAGGCAAAAGGAGGTTCTCATATTGGTAGAAGGGTTAATGGCTCAAAGGGGTTCAAGCCAAAGAATGTTGCTGAACTAGTTTAGGATACAGCAACTGCACTAGTGGCATTCTTAAAAATAGATCCACCCCTTCCTGAAAAAAAAATCCTATTGTTTTTTACTTTTTAAAAAGGTGTAGAGTTAAGAGCTCCTTATTATTCTGATTTAGCTTGCTGAAGTAAAGAGTTGGAGTCAATGAGCAGCCCCAGGCACATAAGGCTTATTTGTATCGATATGCCCCTGGACAACTGAACTTAGTAGGTCTAAACACACGAGTTTCAGGTACGACGCTCTATATTTTTGTAGCTGTTCCCTCCCTTCTACTTTCATGGTTGACTGAAGAGCATCATTAAACATCAAAACTGAAATTTGAGGACAGTATATATGTTCAGAGATCACACGGTTATGTGTTGCTGTACAGGACTCTTGTTGCATTGCTGATTTGCGGTGATGTAGGGTGCAGAGAGAGGAAACGACCTGTGTGTTGCAAATAAATAAACTATTTGTTTCTGCTAAATCTGATTCCATCCATCATTTAATTTCAGAACAAATAGATGCTACTCTGCAAGTTATATGGACCAGACAGTCACGACATTACATTACGGTGACTCTACAGACAGTCAAGGTACAGTCCTGTTATTTATATGGTTTGACAAAAGAGATTGTGCATATATTGTTACTTAATCTGTCGTGTAAACGACTAAAATAAAACAGATCACTAATCTTGTAATATCTAAATATTGTGCTAAAAATTAATGTAATGTAAATGAGAGAAATTGATGGATAATTCTGAAATTACGTTGTTATCCTGTAAAAATGCACATTAGGGAGACAGTGAACGCATACAGGCATGTGTGCTTCAATTGTTTGATACTTTATGGTATATTTTCAGATATATTTGGTGCTGTGAATTAATGTGTTTATTAAGCATTTTTTATATTGAAAGAAAAAAAATTGTTGTGTTAAGGCAATACAGCATGTGTCTCTATCTGTAGAAAACAATGGGATTTAAAAAAACTTTTGCTTTCCAAACTTTTTTCCTTCTACTGAGGTGCTGGTTCTTGCTAGATTACAATTGTAAAGGCATAGGTAGCCCCCAATACCTCACACATATGGCCATGGCCATTTGTGCTTAGACAATGAATTTGACAAGCTAGTTCAAATATTTTATTCAAAAACAATAATACCTGTACAACTCATCAATTACATAGTAAATCCATTACATAGTAAATCCATTACATTCATCCATCACAGTAAAAAATAAAGCCTTAAAAACAGCCTTATAGTTAATATAAATGCAATGATTAATTTTACAAATAATCAATAATGTTTACAGTACAAATACCCTTAAACAATACCACACAACTTTTTAGATTTAAAATAATAAATCTCAAAGTTAACTCCACATAAAACAAAAACCATTTCAACACCAGTGTACAAACACATAGCACCATCATAATCCAATTAAATGCTACAGATAACATTTATTCCAATAAACCAAGAAAAAACCCGATTTACGCCAGTCCTACTGGCATTGTTCATTCGATCATTCATTCAATTGTTCATTCGTTCATTCAAGCGTTCGTTCGTTTGTTGGATCGAGCGTAAGTTCCAATATGTATGTATGAATGCGTGCGTGCGTATCATTTGTCTAAGTGCGCGCCTGCGTGCGTTCGCTCGAATCGTTCGTTCTATCACTGCACAAGTGATCATTCGTTCGATCGAGTGTAAGTTCCAATATGCATGAATGCGTTCGTTCGAATCGTTCGTCCGTTCGTTCACTCGAGCGTCCGTTCGTTCAATAAATTACCAATATTAATTTACTTTATCTTTTCAAACACACCAACACTAGACAATAACCTCAAAGTAAATTCCTACATAACCACCAATACATCATCATGTGCAAATTCCCACAATCCTTATCAAAAAATCAATTAAGCTTCAAGTAAACTGCTTTCAAACAGAAAACCTGAAGCCTTCCCAACAAAACAATTAAATACCAGTTCTACGCCAGTCCTATTGGCAATCCATTAACGAATATCATTTGATGTTGTCGAACCATGTAAAGTCATAGTCCTTGTCCACAGTCTTCAGCCCTTCCACGGAAAAAGAAGCCATCCACTTCCTGAAATCCCGTAAAAAAGACCGAACACTCAAATCTTCTTCTGCTTGCTGTTATCGCTCACAGGACCCAACCATCAAAGAATACTCATCATTCCTTACTGATATTACTTTGCTCTGTCTTTTAATTTCCTTTTATTTTCTGTCTTTTAACCATTCACATTTTCCATCTTGTAAGCGCTCACGCGCCCCATTACAGATGGAAACAATTTGTCTTTCCTTCACCAATATGGCGACGCATAAACCGGTCCCATGATCAAGAAAAAGCCTCACAGCTGCTGCCAGGCAGAGCAGATGCTGGGCCGCTGGAACTCATTCAGGCCCGAAACCATTCTGCAACTTTCAGAACCAGTGCAGCAATGCTCACCAACCGCATCTCCCGACTCCACCTCTGCCGACCAGCCGCCCCGCCCTGGGTCCCCCGCCTGGGGTTCTCCGTGCTGGGCCTCCTGCCCAGGCCACTCTCCTCCGGGTCTTCCACCTTGGGCCTTCTGCACCGGGCCCTCCGCACCGGCATTCCCCGCGAGCAGCCGGAATGTGGAGCAGCCCGCTCACACAGCGCCGAGTTGAAAATCTCACAGCCTTTCCTCCCCGGGCCTTCTGCACCGGGCCCTCCACACCAGCATTCCCCGCAAGCAGCCGGGGTGTGGAGCTCACCCTGTTCACACAGCACCAAGCTGAGCTGAGAATCTTGCAGCCTGGGCTTCGATGAACATGGTTCAGTGCTCAATGCAATCTCAGTAAATCCTGTTCCAATCACGAATGTGGCCTTTCAATGGCGGAGGTTTTACCCAGCATTCCCCACGACAAGCTAGTTCACTGCTGAGCCTGATCCTATTCTCACCTGATATCCACACTATCCAGTAAAGGTTACTGGATAGCAATCAGGAGTGGGCACTCGCTGGCTACTTTTCTCTTCCCCAGTCTATTGTCACTGAGACTAATTGTATCACCCCAACTGCTGTCCCTGCTAAGATCATTAAACACTGCACATGACAAGGATTCAAGCTGTGACCTTCTCATCTGAATGGTCTAATGCTACATGTGGAAATGCTCAAGGGCTGATTAATGCACTGGACTATGGGCCCACGAACAAATATACAATTTTGTTTCACTTAAGCGTAGTATATTGTGATATGCTTTGCTTCATTATTAATGCAGTGTGTAAACATTCTACGGGCCAATTTCTTCATGCATTTTACTACATATTTGTGTTTTAGTGGGTTGAGGGAGAGGATTGTGTGGGGGCATGTGGAAGGACCCCAAATGTTCTTGGTGCTCAGGACTCCAAGAATTATTAATCTGGCTCTGAAAATGCTCTTACCTACTAGATAATGTGGGAGCTTGTTTTATTTTAACTTCTGTCTATTCATGGTAATCATTATTGTGACCTACCTGGGTCAAAATTATTAGCATTGTAAAATCTATAGTTTGGATTTTTTAAAAACCCACAATCATACAACAGCAGTGTACATTTATATCGCACTTCACTTGTGCAGAAGTTGTCTGAGTGCTTTACAATAAGGCAGAATAGGATATGATGGGCACTGAGCTTGGAGAAAAGGGGAGAAAAACAGAGAGGCTAGGAATGGGCACAAAAGGTACAGTCAAGGAGGAGAGTTTTGAGGAAGTTCTTTAAAGTAGGGCGAGAGGTGATAAGGCAGACAAGTCTGGGTAGGAAATCCCAGCTGGCATGAGCATAGTAGCTGAACAAATTTCAGTCCCAGATCTTTGCTTTGGTGTCTCACTTATTGTGATAAATGATGATTTTAATATGATGAGCTATTATTAAATTATAAAATTTAGCAACACTCTAGTTTTGCAATAAAATATTTTAGTAGGCAGGGATATACATATTTTAAAAAGCAGAGTGGTCCAAAGGTTGAACATAAATGGGAATACCCCAATGCAGCTTTCTATAATTTCACAGTTTGCTTTTGTGTTTCTTCTCCAATCGACAGGCTAACATGGTGTGCTGCCCACCTGCTATGTCAGTTGCTGGTGTCGGGGTTTAAACTTCTCCCTCTCCCTCTTGTCCAGCCAAAAAAGCAAGGGAAGCAATTAGGAGGAGGCAATGCCAACCTCCATAAGTGGGAGTGAAAGGGTTCTGTTAAAGCTATGATATCTCTGTACTTAATAAAACCTTATCCTCCTGCTGTGGAGATTCCAATAACACTGCCTCGTAATAGCATTCTCTTGTTTTCTCTGAAGAACAGGAGGGAACAGTGTTGATTCCTGGTAATTGACAATGGCAACTTTAATCTGGTCATTTACTTCAACTGTCCTAGTCAATTAGTGTTTTCCCATTAAAAAAAATGGGAAAAAGTAAATATTGCACATATCCACAAGAGGAAATCTCAGTCAAATTCTAATATCTATAGGCCAATCCAGACACCAATACCTATAAGGACATCAGTATTTCCAAGCATGTTAAAACTTATGATACATTAGTGAATTAGAAATGGTTGCAATATCTCAGTCATAGCAACCTGATATCTGATTGTCAATTTGGTTTCAGGCTAAATCACTCAATTTGTGACACTTTCAATCTGGAGGTCCACTTGTGAAGTAATTGTTTTGATGCCCAGCATAAACTGGATAACAAAAGCTTACATTTATATCGCACCTTTAACATAGAAAATTGTCCCACGGTGTAATCAGTCAAAAATGTACACCGAGCCAGAGAAGGATAACTAAAGGGAAAGAACAAACATGCTTTTGTACAGCCCCTTTCATATCCTCTGGATGTCCCAAAATGTTTCACAACCAATTAATTACTTTGAAGTGTAGTCATTGTTGTTTTGCAGGCAAACACTGCAACCAATTTTTGCAGCAAAGTACCACAAACAGCAGGTACAGACTAGATAATTTGTTTTGGTGGTGTTGGCCAGGACACCAGGATAACTTCCTGCTCTTCTTTGAATAGTGTCATGAGTTCGTTTACGTCCACCTAAGCAGGCTCACGGGGCCTCCATGTAACATCTCATCCAAAAGGTGGCACTTCCAACAATGCAGTATTTCCTCAGTACTGCACTGAAGTTTTAACCTAGATTATTTGCTCATGTCCTGGCCGGGGTGGGGGAGTAAAAGTATTAGAAATGATAAGAGGGCAGTAGAAAGGTTGACTGCAAATAATGCTCTTCCTCCTCCCTACAACCTAACTGTGTTGATATCAAAGCTTATTGCAGTGTGCTTCATACCCTTTCCTCTATTTTTCTTAGGGTTTCAAAACCTTTGTTTGGGAGAAACATAATCATTACTTTTTCCCTTTACCTTGTCTTCCCTCCTATTCTTTTCAGCCACAGTGATACCCTGCACTTTGGGCTTTTGTCTTGGTCTCTCAATAAAAGAAAAAAACAACAATAGGAATCCAAAAATTATTTTTAGCTATAGCTAGTGTGATAGACCAGGTAGATTTTTAAGGAAATAAGTTGGGAAGAGAGACAACTGAGGATCAAAAATGTGTCAGATGTGTTAAATATATATTTTTACACATCAGCCATCTGTATTAAATTTCCAGATGCAGTCATATTGCCTCAAAAATCTCTTATCAAGAGTACACCAATAAAATATTTGTTATGAGGAAATTGATAAATAAAATGTCTAAGTCATGAAAAGATATAATTTAGAATCTACAAAAAAATAGGGAGGAAACATGTGGACCTCTGGCAAATAGTTTTGGGAGCACCATAAACACTCGAGCTATACTAGAGGACTGGAGGATAGTCAATGTTATCTTGATATTCAAGAAAAAAGAGATATAAAAATACTTGAAAGCATTATATGGCATGATGAGCACAGAGACCATAAGGAGTACAAAAGCAAAATGCTGCGGATGCTGGAAATCTGAACTAAAAACAGAAAATGTTCGAAGGTCATCGACCTGAAACGTTAACTCTGTCTCTCTCTCCACAGATGCTGCCTGGCCTGCTGAGTATTTCCAGCATTTTCTGTTTTTAGGCCATAAGGAGTAGTCTGCTTGAATTTAGAAGAAGAATAGGTAATTCCTCACAAACTTATAAAGGTGATGACAACTATCCAGTGAATATAATTTACTTGGGTTTTCAGATGCCATTGATAAAATCCCATATGTAACACTTTTTAGAATGGTTAAAACTCCTAAATTAATCGCAAATTAGCTAGTTAAATTGAAAACTGGCTTGGCAATAAAAAATGAAAAAAGCTCTGTCTCACTGACGAGTGGACATCCTCAGGAGTTTGGTTGTGCTAATTACAACAGTGTTGGGGGAGAGTACGTCTAGTACTGCCAAGCTATGTAAGTGGGTGACAAATGTAACTGGGTGACAAATATAAAGGAATTAAACAGCAACAAAATGATCTTGTACTTCAGAATTTATTTTAAGCACAATGTATGAGTCTAATCTTGATTTATTAGGGACAGAATTTATTGAGGATTATTAAAAATGGCAATGTGTTTTATTATAATGGAGTTCTGCAGCTTGCATTCCTGAAGTCTCCTCTCTCGACACAGCCAGATCTACTTAATTATTTTTACTCAGGTTTGTATGGCGCACTGGTGAGAGAAAACAAGTTTATTAATGCAAAGCAACAGATAAAACAACACAATATATAGGCTGTAGTATCAGGCAGTGCTTACTAAAATACATCAACTAAAGACATTTTTACCGTAGCTGTGGACTGCATGATTCTCCTACTGTTGATGGCACCTAAAAACATAAAGCAAATAATCTCTGAAGTTCCAACAGTACAAGACGTATGTTTTTAGGGGTCTTGTGATCTGTCTTTGGATTAAGTGCTTCTATTCTTCCCATGAAATGCTTAGAGCCTATTTTGGGCACTTGCGAGCATGCATCATAGTGTCATGACACAAGCACACATACAGACAGAACCAGCTGCTCATCAATTCAAGAGCCACCTACCTTCCAATCAGGATGGCATGGTTTACAATTGCTTTAGGGAACCAAGTCTCTATTCCACAAATCAGCTTCCTACAGGGAGAGAGCAGCATCAGAGGAAGACTGGTCATAATATAAATTGGTGCAGTGAAGCAAGGAGAGTCATCTGATTGTTGCTCCCCAGGGACCTGATCGACAAGGTAAAAAGATCCTAAAATATACATAGTATTGTTCAATCACATTACAAGCAAATACATATCATCAGGGAAGTCACAGAATTTTCAAATCCTAGTGACAACTGCTGACAAGGCCCCTTTTGAGCTGTACCCACTGTGTTTATGTAATATCCTGCAGTTCTTTGCATACAAACTGTATTTTTCAAAACTGTAGTCAAATTTCTTAATTCAAGAAACAAAAAGTGCTGGTAAACTTTTGCTACAAACTGAACCTAAACAGATTACAAAGAACTAAAACGGAATATGAAATCATTTCATTGTCGTTCAATGAAAGAATTCGCTCCCTTGTCATCATATGAACTTTTATTTATGTAGGCTTCTCAGTCTTGTTTCTAAAATGTGACCCTTTAGTTTGTGCAGGAGAGAAATGCAACCCTGTGCAGGTTAAAAGTCAATGCAGTCTCTTCACAAGAATGTAAAATAAATAACGGCTTTGATCTCTTCTACTGGACGAACAAAGGTGCAGAAAATTGCTTTTTGAGCAGATTTTTTTTTGGGGGGGTGGGGGAATAACTTGAGAATAAAATATCAGCAAGGGTTTGTCGTTGGAGCAGTTGCTCTTGAACAGAAGAATGAAAGTTCATTAACCATGTTGGTTGAGAGGTGCTCCTGGAATTTAAGACTGCATGGTTTAGGCCCCTAAGACTACCGCCGTACATCATGAAGGCTACTCTCTGCATCCAAGGACAGTGAATCCTTGCAACAGCAGAGACTTGAAGGTACCACCCTAGTGGCCAATGCAGATTCAGTGAAGACATCTCCTCCAATGTCCGAATCAAATTGGGCAAAGGTATCTCTACATGTCAACATGTGCAGATTCTACCTGCAATACAATCAGTGCTTATTTGGAATGACAATGACCCCAACATATTGTGGAATCACTTCAAGTGGACATAGATTCAATATATAAATTAGGTATTATTTATAATGGCTAACAATTTCATCAGATCATACTGACAATGCTCTATCTGGAAAATCCAGTTGCCCATTTAACCCTGTTATATCTATATAATTTATTAAGAACCTTACCTCTGTGTGCACTCAGTGTCCACTTTTCCCATTGTAAGTTCCTATTTCTACATTTGCCTATGCAAACTTCTCAAACTGTAATTACTGGTTTTGTTGCCACTGAGTGGACATAGTTCCAGATTTTAAGTAAAAAAAAGGAAAAAACTGCAAATGCTGAAAATACACAGCAGGGTGGGTCAGCATCCGAGAAAAGACAGGCGAGTGTTTTGGGTGTGTCCTCTTCAGATTTTTAGCAACATAATGATTCTAAATGGATAGCAACTGTTCATGTGTTTTACTTCAGTCAGTAATTTGACTAAATATCTGTTAATACTGTCACCAACTGCGTTCATTTGCGAGTGGGCCGGTGATGCTGGACCTGAGACATTCTCTCCCGATCCGGAGCAGGCTGCTCTGTGTGTGTAATATCAATAAAGCCCAGCAAATATAAACCAGCATGCGACTCAACTCTCTCAATGAAAGCACGCAACACCCAGGGAGGTTCAAGATCGCAGCGGTAAAGTTTTAATTTAAAGTTTTGAACACTACATTCGACTGTTTACCATAGACAGATAACGTTTTGACGAGTTTATAATTTTAAGAGCTTTTACTTCACTCACTGTGTATTTCGAAAGCTGTGGCGGATGTTCCTCGACTGCTATTTCCACAAAACGTTTACGTGTGTTTTTAATCAGTAACTGCCTTTAGTTGTACAGCCTCGGAGTGAATTGGGTCGATAATCTTTGTCAAAATTATGCTTATTTTTTAAAGTCTTCAAATGTAGAAAAAATGTCACCTGTCCGGGGAAAAAAAGTGCTCTGAACTGAAAAGACGCCGCGAACTCATGTTAAAAGTGGGTGGTTTTTTCTCGCTATGAGGTGGTCGGGGGTCACGGGAAATTCCATCCACGTGTTCTGTTTATTGGAAGGGAGAAAGTTTATTAAAAAAAAAACCCGTACGTTATGTCTGATTTTTATGGGATTCACTCACAAGAACATGGGATGGGCGTTTTTATAAATTAGCTCGGGGAAGCGGCGTGGACATGCGGCGCAGGAGCGGGCTGTTTTGGCATTCAGTCTCTCTGGGCTTGACTAGTCTGTTGATGTGCGCCGAGTTGTGGAAAGTCTGGACAAACCTCCCGCTATTATGCGGTCCCGGGGTATTGCAGAATTTCAGATTTCTCTCTCTTTGTGTGTGTGTTACTTGAGCTGGGAGCTGTTTATCCGGAAGTGCTACTGTCTGTAAACTACAGGAGAGATGGTCGCCGTTCAATGATCCCATTTTGAGAGTTTAAAATATCCGCCCCTTCTCCCTCGCCGCTTAAAAAAAAAAGGCATTGCCTTGGTGAATGAAGTCCAGCGGTACATGAATGGATTACAATCTACCAAGTCGGAGTAACTTTTTTTGTAAACTGAAAAATCAAACCTGAAAGAAGAATCCGAGTTGAAAATCGCTGCAGTAGAGGGGAGTGCATTCAATGGGACCTGCCTGGGATGTCCATGTTAATGGTTTGTAACCAAAGATCATTCTCTTTCAGTAGCCAGCCACCTGTTCGGTGAGCAAGACAGCGTTGGAGGCACCGAGATGCCGACAGCAGAAAATCACAACTATTTTGTGGCCCGTTCAGTTTATTCTGAAAATAGTTTCCTAGAGGAAAATGAAAGAAAGGAAAAGGTCACCAAAACTGTACGTGACCGACTGGCCAAGAGGTGCAGGTGAGTGAAGGTTTTCCAGGTCTCAAGGCATCCAGTACGTCGCTTCTTAGCCTCTCGCTACTACAATACGTTTAAACCGTAGCAGCTTCACTTCCCCTCAAATTAGCACCAGCACTGAGACGTCATCAACATTTGCCAGCCATGAGGTGAAACCATGTTTTTCTTAAAAGTCATCTAGTCATCTGGTTTTTCTTAAATGTCACTTGTCAATTGAAAAGAATATCCGAAGAAAGAAAACTGTTGCAGTGATTGTAAAAACCTTAAGGGAACAGAATTTGGTTAACATAAATATGTCCTTTTGGTCTCACATTATAAGTAAGAACTGCTGATTAGAGTGAAGGGACAACTACCATTTCTGCTACTGCCAATCTCGGGTAGGAGGCAAGGCAAGAGCACCCAGCCCATCTAGTCATCTGGTTTAGTTCCACGTAACAGCTATTGTGCAAATACCCATTTTTGTATTTTTCAGCAACAGCATGCATTTATATAGAATAAAAACAGAAAATGCTGGAGATACTCAGCAGGTCAGGCAGCATCTGTGAAGAGAGAAACAGAGTTAACGTTTCAGGTCGATGACCTTTCGTCAGAACTGGAAAAAAGCAGGAAATGGAACAGATTTTTAAGCAAGTGTAGGGGCTGGGAAAGGGGGGAGGGGATGAAAGAACAAAAGGGAAGGTCTGTGATAGGATAGAAGGCAGGAGAGGTTAAGAGACATTAAGAAACATAGAAACATAGACGATAGGAGCAGGAGTAGGCCATTCGGCCCCTCGAGCCTGCTCCGCCATTCGATGAGATCATGGCTGATCATCCAAACTCAGTACCCTGTACCTGCCTTCTCCCCATATCCCTTGATACCTTTAGCTTTAAGAAATATATCTAACTCATTCTTGAATATATTTAATGACTTGGCCTCAACTACCTTCTGTGGTAGAGAATTCCACAGGTTCACCACTCTCTGGGTGAAGAAATTCTTCCTCATTTCTGTCCTAAATGACTTACCCCTTATCCTTAGATTATGACCCCTGGTTCTGGACTCTCCGACCATCGGGAACATTCTTCCTGCATCTAGTTTGTCAGAATTTTATATGTTTCGATGAGATCCCCTCTCATTCTTCTATACTCCAGCGAGTATAAGCCCAATCGACCCAATCTCTCCTCATATGTCATTCCTGCCATCCCAGGTATCAGCCTTGTGAATCTTCGCTGAACTCCTTCCATGGCAAGAACATCCTTCCTTAGATAAGGTGACCAAAACTGCACACAGTACTCAAGGTGTGGTCTCACCAAGGCCCTGTACAACTGCAGCAGGACATCCCTGTTCCTATACTCAAACCCTTTCGCTATGAAGGCCAACATACCATTTGCTGCCTTCACCACCTGCTGCACCTGCATTCTTACCTTCAGCGACTGGTGCACAAGGACACCCAGGTCTCGTTGTACTTCCCCTTCTCCCAATCTATTGCCATTCAGATAATAGTCTGCCTTTCTGTTTTTGACACCAAAGTGGATAACCTCGCATTTATCCACGTTATATTGCATCTGCCACGCTTCTGCCCACTCACCCAACCTGTCCAAATCATCCTGGAGTTTCTTGGTATCCTCCTCGCAGCACACACGCCCACCCAGCTTTGTGTCATCTGCAAACTTGGAGATATTACATTTAGTTCCCTTATTTAGATCATTAATGTATATTGTGAATAGCTAGGGTCCAAGGACCGATCCCTGCGGTACCCCACTAGTCACTGCCTGCCACTCGGAAAAAGACCCATTAATTCCTACTCTCTGCTTTCTGTCCGCCAACCAGTTCTCTATCCAAGTCAATACCTTGCCCCCAATCCCATGTGCCTTAACTTTACATGCTAATCTCTTATGCGGGACCTTATCGAAAGCCTTTTGAAAGTCCAAATACACCACATCTACTGGTTCTCCCTTATCTATTTTCCCAGTTACATCCTCAAAAAATTCCAGTAGATTAGTCAAGCACGATTTACCTTTTGTAAATCCATGTTGACTTTGTTCGATCCTGTCACTGTTTTTCAAGTGCTCAGCTATTACATCCTTTATAATGGACTCTAGCATTTTACCCACTACCGATGTCAGGCTTACCGGTCTGTAATTCCCTGCTTTCTCTCTACCACCCTTTTTGAATAGTGGGGTAACATTAGCTAACCTCCAATCCAGGGGTACAGTTCCAGATTCCATCGAATGTTGGAAGATGATCAGCAATGCATCTACTCTTTCTAGGGCCACTTCCTTAAGTACCCTAGGATGTAGATTATCAGGCCCTGGGGATTTATCGGCCTTCAATCCCATCAATTTCCCTAACACCATTTCCCTGCAAATACTGATTTCTTTCAGTTCCTCCCTTTCATCAGACCCTATGTTCTCCAACATCTCTGGGAGGTTATTTGTGTCCTCCTTTGTGAAGACAGAACCAAAATATGCATTTAATTGGGCTGCCATTTCTTTGTTCCCCATTATAACTTCCCCCGCTTCTGACTGCAAGGGACCTACACTTGATTTCACTAATCTTTTTCTCTTCACATATCTATAAAAGCTCTTACAGTCAGTTTTTATGTTCCCTGCAAGCTTACTTTCATATTCTATTTTCCCCTTCTTAATTAATCCCTTTGTCCTCCTTTGTTGAATCCTAAACTGCTCCCAATCCTCAGGGTTACCGCTTTTTCTGGCCAATTTATATGCCCTCTTCTTGGATCTTATGCTATCCCTAATTTCCCTTGTTAGCCACGGTTGAGTCACCCTTTTTGTTCTATTCTTATGCCACACTGGGATGAACAAATTCTGTAGTTCATCCATGCAGTCTTTGAATGTTTGCCATTGCCTATCCACCGTCAACCCTTTGCGTGACATTCCCCAATCAATCCTACCCAATTCGCGCCTCATACCATCGTAGTTTCCTTTATTTAAATTCAGGACCCTAGTCTCTGATTCAACTACTTCACTCTCCATCCTAGTGAAGAATTCTATCATATTATGATCACTCTGACCCAAGGGGCCTCGTACAACAAGATTGCTAATTAATCCTTTCTCTTTACATAATACCCAGTCTAAGATGGCCTGATCTCTGGTTGGTTCCTCGACATATTGTTCCAGAAAACCATCCCGTAAACATTCTAGGAATTCCTCCTCCACAGTATTTTTACTAATTTGGTTAGCCCAATCTATATGTAAATTAAAGTCACCCATGATGACTGCTGTGCCCTTACTGCATGCTTCTCTAATTTCCCTTTTAATGCCGTCCCCAACCTCCGTATATTCAAGGCAAAAGGAGATGGTAATGGGACAGGTTAAGAAACAAAGGATGGCTCTAGATGAAGTGTAAATTGCGCTGGCAGAATGAAAGACAGCTGCCATGTGGGAGAGAAGAAAAGACACAAACAAAAGGTGTGGATAAAAAATATATATATGATAGGGGCCGAGGTTATGATCTGAAATTGTTGAACTCGATGTTGAGTCCAGAAGGCTGTAAAGTGCCTAATCGAAAGATGAGGTGCTGTTCCTCGAGCTTACGCTGAGCTTCAGTGAAACAATGCAAGAGGCAGCATTCTCTTAGTGAAGACCGATGCAAAGTACTTATTTTGTACCTCAGCCATGCCCTTTGCCTCCACAAGAAGATCTCTTTTGGTCCCTAATTGGCCCCACCCTTCCTGTGACTACCCTTTTATTATTTATGTTTATAAAAGTCTTTTGTTACCCGCTAATCTAGTCTCGTACATTCTCTTTGTCCCTCTTGTTTCCTTTTTCAGTTCTCCTCTGTACTTCTGTATTCAGTCATTTCTCGACTGACATTTATTATAAGCCTCTTTCTGTTTATTTTAATCTATATCTTGAGTCATGCAGAGAGCTCTAGCTTTGGATGTCCTTCCGTTCCCCCTCGTGGGAATGTATCTAGTCTGTACCCAAACTACCTCCTTTAAATGCCTCCCATTGCTCATTTACTGTTTTATCTGGCAATCTTTGGTTCCAGTCCACCTGGGCCAGATCTCCTTTCAACTCACTGAAATTAGCCCTCCTCCAGTTGTGTTTTTACATTTGATTGATTGTTCCTTGTCCTTTTCCATAACTACTTTAAACCTTGTATTGTGATCACTGTTTCCCACATGCTCCACTTGCCCCAGTTCATTCCCCAGAACTAGATCCAGTACTGCTTCCTTCCACATTGGGCTGGAAATATACTGATCAAGAAAGTTCTCTTGTACACATTTCAGGAATTCCTCCCCCTCAGTGTTGCTCGCACATTCACCCAGGGATGTAACGTGCTCTTCTGATCATCTTGAACATTGGCTAACTAATGACGATTGTACTGCGGTAAATGCCCTCAAATACAGTGTAATGGTCTTGCACAACTCGAGAGGACCTTGAAGGTATTGATTGGAAAATATAAGGGGCATCTGTCCCAACTGTTGATTCATATCTGGTACCTATGGATCCTGATGGATACCAACTTCTGTCTGGATATAGTTCTCTGGGACTGTGCTGAGAAGGGCTAAAGTTCAGTTTGGTCTCCCTTGTCTTGCTTCAATGACAGCAAAATCCTAATGCAGCTTAAGCTTGTTGTAAATAACACATTTATTTAAACCATTTTTCTTCGTGGTTTAGAACTCCTAGACATGCAAAGATGGGCTCCCTCCGGTCCTTGTGCAAAATCAGTACCAGACTGTGAGGTGGATTTGTGGTGAAACAAATATGCAGTTGCTGGGAGAGAGCTCCAGCCGATACTGATAGTGTCTCTGAGCTCCTCACATGAGGACCTGGATTAAGGAGTTGATGTGCAGGCCTGGTACATGACATTGGGCTTAGACATAAGGGACATTAGGGTGGCTGGCACAGTGTAGATTCTTCCACCATACTGAAAACAGATACCTGTTGAGGTGACATGCCTGGAAAGTAGCTCGTAAACAAGTCAATCCTCTGTAGCAGACTCAATAACTCGATACCTGAACCAGGCAGATCTGCAGTGCTTCAAGGCACTGTTAATGACTGACTAGCTAATGTGGCTCACCAATGGAATATGGAGGGGTACAACTGTCAGTGGGACAGGAATTCTTATGACTTAGCTCCAGATAATCCTGCAAACCAATACCCCAACAGCTAGAGTGGTCCTAGCTGGACAAGCAGCTCTGGTAAATTGTGCAGCTTCGACTGGTAAACTCCAGCAGTACCCTGTGCACTGGACGGGGGGTGGGGGTGTCTCAAGTCTTTGCTCTCCCAAGCTGTGCCTAAGCTCTCTGTACTTGAGTAAGTGGGATACACCCCTGTGGGGAGAGTCTGCCTGCACTCCACATGGGATAGTACAGGTGGGTGTAAATTTCTTAATAGCTTGAAATGGAGATTCTTAAATGAGTGGCTGGCCAAATAAGAGTAAACTGCCTACTTCTGTATCTAGGTTCAGAATGTTATGGGAAAAAAAGCCTGAAAATTTTTCCAAGAAAGCGTAAGGAAATAAGACTATAAGTAAGAAGCTTTTTGCAATTTATTAAATACAGACAGAAATAGAACATTGGAAAGAAGCTTTTTGCAATTTATTAAATACAGACAGAAATAGAACATTGGAAAATAGCTAAACGTTTGTGCTCTGCACACATTATAACAAGAAAAATGTCTGCGTTTTCAGATGCTAACATAAGAAATAGGAGCAGGAGTAGGCCATTCGACCCTTTGAGCTAGCTCCACCATTCAATAAGATCATGGCTGATCTTCTACCTCAACTACACTTTCCTGCCCTATCACCATATCCCTTGATTCTCTTAATATCCAAAAATCTATCTATCTCTGTCTTGGATATATTCAATGACTTGAGCATCCACAGCCCTCTGGGGTAGAGAATTCCAAAGATTCACAACCCTTTGAGTGAAGAAATTTCTCCTCATCTCAGTCCTAAATGGTCGACCCCTTATTCTGAGACTGCGACCCCTAGTTCTAGACCCCACCCCCCTCCCAGCATCTACCCTGTCAAGCCCTGTAAGAATTTTGTATATTTCAATGAGATCACTTCTCATTCTTCTAAACTCTAGAGAATATAGGCCTAGTCTACTCAATCTCTCCCCATAGGACAATCCCCTCATCCCAGGAATCAGTCTGGTGAGCCTTTGTTGCTCTCCCTCTAAGGCAAGTCTTTACTTCCTTGGGTAAGGAGACCAAAACTGTACACTGTACTCCAGGTGTGGTCTCACCAAGGCCCTATATAATTGTAGTAAGACTTCTTTACTCTTATACTCCAATCCCTTTTGTAATAAAGGCAAACATACCATTTGCTTTCCTAATTGCATGCTGTACCTGTAGCTTTCTGTGAATCGTGTACAAGGACACCCAGGTCCCTCTGAATACCAACCTTTCCCAGTCTCTGAGCTTTTTAAAAAAAAAATTTAGATTTTCTATTTTTCCTACGAAAGTGGATAACTTCACATTTCTCCACATTATATTCCATCTGCCACCTTCTTGCCCACTCACTTAATTTCGGACTTAACTCAATCACTCTCAAACTCTAAAAGTTGGTTGGGAAAGCAGAATGTTCTGAAGAAAAATATAAAATTCAAAGGCATCTATGAAGACACCTGATCAAATAAATCACAAATGAAAAGACTTATGTTAGCCAAACATGTAAACTGTCATCTGTGTGTGGTAACAGTTGGAAGGGAAAATATTATCTGACTATAAAAAATAAATCTGTTGAATAAAGAAATAATTCTGAAATGCTATAGGACATTAAAGAAATCATGCATAGACTATTGGATCTAATTGTGGTCATTAAACTTTCGGAAAGGTATAGAGGATGTGCAAAGGATCCAGAATTTAGAACATTAAGCTATGGAAAGAAGTTAACATTATTCTCATTGGATGAAAGAAGGTTTTTGCTGGCAAAATGCAAGTTATTTAAATAATTAAGAAATCAAGGAATCAATTATGTGGATGTCTGAGGCATTTGATAGAAGTTGAGATTGCCCCATATTAATTGAACTGCAGTGATTGTGATTTGTCTGCACGTATTATAGCAGGTTATAGATTTTGTGATTCTTTTTTTTTTCCCTCCCCAGTTGCTCAACTAAAAAGGTTCTGGGTGTGATTAAAGGCTTTTTCCCCATATTGGATTGGATGCCCAAGTACAAATTGAAACAATGGCTGCCTGGTGACATTATTTCTGGTCTGAGCACTGGCCTGGTAGCAACATTACAAGGTAAGTTTCTTTGCGGAATAACACATTTTCTATTTAACTTTACATCTTTCTGACTAGAATCCAAAGGAATTAGTAGCTCTCCTGGTCTACACTGTTGTAGTTTCTGCTGTCACTGGTTGTTCTTCATTTGACTGTAAGAGACAAAGAATTTTGCCCCACTTCACTGAGTAAGAATCAGTAGTAATTTCAAACTTGTGAACTAAGACCAAATTCCTTTGCAGTTCTTTCTATAATTGAACCTTTAGTTATTGTCCCATTCTATATGTGGCACTGTTAAATACATTTAGTAGTGTAATAATATGACCCTTCCCCACAATTTGTCAGTTAAAAAGAAAAATGTATATTCTTCCCCCTTAACAATGATGTAGCAGGTCTACAATCTTCTACTGAAGAGGGGAATCCACATTAATGTGTTGCATTAATCATTACCAATGGCATTTTATAATTTTTTTTTGCCTAGGGTGACAGCACGCCAAGGACCATTTTTTTTTGAGCCAATGGAACTAAGCTGGTCTTATTTTTAAACTACCGTGCTCCCAAAAAAGTAGCAGAAAGACCATTCTCACCAGTTAGGTAGTAGTGGATGACTTAAGCTAATTAAGAAGAGCCAACACAGATTTGTAAAAGGCAGATTGTGTTTGACTAATCGTCAAAAAATTCAATTAGAAGTAACAGGGAGGATTGATGAAGGGAATGCAATGGATGTTGTCTACACGGATTTTAGGAAGGCGTTTGACAAAGTACCACATAGAAGGCTGATAACAAAATTGAGGCTCATGAAATAGGTGGGTCAGTGGCAGCTTGGATAAGGAATTGGCTTAAGGATAGAAAACAGCGAGTTGTGGTAAATGGCTGTTTTTCAGACTGGAGGATGGTAGACAGTGGTGTTCCCCAAGGGTCAGTGCTGGGCCACTGCTTTTTTTGATTGATATATATATATATATATATATATAAATGACCTGGATATTGGAATACAGTATAATTTCTAAATTTGCCGATGACACCAAACTTGGGGGTGTGGCAAACAGTGAGGATGATGCCAATCGACTGCAACAGGACATAGAAAGGCTAGCAGAATGGCCAGACAAGTGGCAGATGGAATTTAATAGAGAAGTGTGAGGTGATGCATTTTGGCAGAAGGAACAGGGAGAGGCAATATACACTTAATGGCACAGTTTTAAAGAGTGTACAGTGACAGAGGGACCTGGGAGTTAATGTGCATAGGTCCCTGAAGGTGGCAGGACATATTGAGAGAGTGGTTAACAAAGCATATGGGATCTTGGGCTTCATAAGTAGAGGTATTAAGTACAAAAGTAGAGAAGTTATGCTGATCCTTTATAAAGTGCTGGTTAGGCCACAACTGGAGTATTGTGTTCAGTTCTGGTCACCACATTTTAGGAAGGATGTGAAGGCCCTTGAGAGGGTGCAGAGGAGATTTACCGGAATGGTTCCGGGGATGGGGGATCTTAGCTACAAGGACAGGTTGGAGAAGCTGGATTTGTTTTCATTAGAGCAAAGGAGGTTGAGGGGTGATTTGATAGAGGTGTACAAGATTATGACGGGTTTGGATAGGCTAGACGGGGAAAGGCTGTTCCCACTAGTTGATGGTACAAGGACTAGGGGACACAGATTTAAGGTTTTGGGCAAGAGATACAGGGGGGATGTGAGTAAAAACATTTTTACGCAGTGAGTGGTGATGACCTGGAACTCGTTGCCGACGGAAGTGCTGGAAGCGGAGACACTCAATGTTTAAGGGGAGGCTGGATAGGCACTTGAGGGAAATAAACTTGCAGGGCTACGGGGACAGAGTGGGGGAATAGGACTGACTGGATTGCTCTTCAGAGAGCCGGCACAGACTTGATGGGCCGAATGGCCTCCTTCTGTGCCTCTATGACACTTATGACTCCTTGTAGTATTTTATGCACTTTTTACTTCTTAAACTGGTGGCATGAAGTGTGGCAGAGGAAATATGTTTAACAGACCTCTTGATGAGTTTAAAAAACTTACTGAGAACTAGTTGACTTTATGGTCTGAATCACAGGCCCAAGTCTTCCTCGTTAACAAAAGGATCTGAATAAAGTGGGTTCAAATTTGAGGACCTATTTTGGTGTTTGAATAGCTTATATACTGCATTAAGATCAAACCAGTCTTTCTCCATGAAGTATCTGGTCCAGAAAAGGTATACAACTCGAAGACAATGCAGCTTCTGGTAGCATCACAGGAGATACTGAATGGAGGCAACCTTCTTCCCCATGTTGAGGATAGAGGATTAGAGATTACTCACCATAGGTTGCTCCTGAGCAGTTGCAGGGCTGCATTTGCAGAAACTGGAATCCAGTCTTCTGAGAGAATTCTCAGATGGAGAATAATGTTTGCAGTGATAAAATAAAGGGAAGAGAAAGTAAACCAGTAATATTTGAGCAACGCCCCTCCAGATGCTTCTTCCCCTTCACTTTCCTCTGACCGCATCCCTCCTTCCAATCTCACCCTTTGCCATGTTTTCACTATCCCCTCTAACCTTCCCCTCTCTGATGCCCAATGATCCGTCCTCCGCAAAGGCCTCTACTTCGTTCCCTTGGTCCACTCTTCAATCACCCTCAACACCCACTCCCCCTCCCACGGCACCTTGCCGTGCAAGCGCAGCACATGCAATGCCTGCTCTTTCACCTCCTCCATTCCCACTGTCCAGGGCCCCAAACACTCCTAGGTGAAACAGCAATTTACTTGTACTTCTTTCAATTTACTATACTGTATTTGCTGCCCACAATGCGATCTCCTCCACATTGGGGAGACCAAACACAGATTGGGTGATCGATTTGCTAAACACCTTTTAGTCATGGAGACCAAAAGTAGATTGGGTGATCGCTTTGCTGAATACCTCCGTTCAGTCCGCAAGCGTGATCCTGACCTTCCGGTCGCTTGCCATTTTAATTCTCCGTCCTACTTCGACTCTGTCCTCGGCTCCTACACTGTTCCAATGAAGCTCAACGGAAGCTTGAGGAACAGCACCTCCTCTTTCGATGAGGGACTTTTTACAGCCTTCCAGACTTAAAGTTGAGTTCAACAGTTTCAGATCATAACCACTGCTCCCATTCTGCTGTTGCCATTTACAGTTCCTCTAGACCCAGTTCTCAGTTCTGACGAAGGGTCTTCGACCTGAAACGTTAACTCTGTTTCTCTCTCCACGGATGTTGCCTGGCCTGCTGAGTTTTTCCAGCGCTTTCTGTTATTCCTCTAGACCCATCTTTTGTTTCTTTAATTGTCCCATTACCACCCTGTTTTACCTTGCACCATCATCCCTTTTGTCATTTAATCCCTCCTGCTTTTCACCCTATTTTTTTTTGTTCTTTCCTTTCCCTGCTCTATACTTGCTTAAAACCTGTTACATCTCTAACTTTTGCCAGTTCTGATGAAAGGTAATTGACCTGAAACGTTAACCCTGTTTCTCTCTTTACAGATGCTGCCTGACCTGCTGAGTATTTCCAGCATTTTCTGTTTTTATTAAAATAGTGGTAATTGGAAAAACTAGGCTAGAAATTCATCATTTTTACTTCTGGAGAGAATTTTGGTTCCAAGATGCATCAGACCTGTAAACATGGTATCTGGTGGATTCAAGTGATGTGGCAGCTTTGCAACAACAAAGCTATTAATTTGGGAAGCAAATTGTCTTCTGCTATGCTCCATGGTCACATGTTACATGTTTTTTTCATTGGTTATACCAAGAACTAAAATTTTCTAATTAAGGGAGAGAATAGTAAAACAGATGTTAACCTTTTGCTGTGAAATAGCCATAAAGAAATAAACTAAATATGAGGTGTATGTATTTCTCTAGACTTTTACCCGTCCAGGAGTCACATCTTATTACAAGATGTTACTACAACTCTCCCTAACAAACTTTTTCACTGATCCAGTCAGAAATATCATTAAGCAGGAGCGGGCCTCAAACCTCAGATCTCAAAGAGACGAATTCTTGATCAGAACTATTTTGTCGCTTTCTGTGAGATTATATATTGCTGTGATATTACATATTAATGATAAAAGCTAGTATTATAGCAAATATCTCATGTATTTTTTTAACTTTAGGTCTGGCATTTGCTCTGTTGGCTGAAGTCCCTGTTGGCTTTGGTCTCTACTCGGCTTTTTTCCCCATTCTGCCCTATTTCTTCTTGGGAACTTCAAGACATTTAGCTGTGGGTGAGTACTTTGAGCTCTTTTTTTATTGTTATTCATGCCGCTAGTATGGATGTGTTGCAAATAAAGATGTAAATGTTTCCTACATTTGCTGATGTATTTGGGAAGTTATTCATGAGAATGTTTGATCTAAAGCTACTGCTTTATAGGTATAACCTATGCCTTCTGCTTTAGTGTCAGCAGTACTACAACTGAACTTTTATTGGATTAGCAGAAGTATTTTGAATTTTACCCAGTCACATGGATCTCAGTAGGTCAGTTTTATACCCAATCAGAATTAGTCCACACCTAATACAAGCCAACTTTTAGAGTTAGATTAATTACATGAGTGTTTGTGCACTTCCAAAAAATATTGTCAATCAAATCAATACACATACCCGGTAATGACATTTTCTGCACAAGAATAGAAACTGAAATGTGAACATTGGGATGAGGATAGGCTGGCGCTCAATTGTGATGCCCCCATGCGTACTCTCGCCATCTAGATAGGTTCATGTATGAAGAATGGCAACGTGGATAAGGTACCGGAGGGCATGTGGCATGTGTGGAACCTTACTCCAGCATGAACTAGCACCTCCAAGAGGGAAGGAGTGAAAATTATATGGGTAAAAGGGAACTGGTTTGCATATTATGGGAATGTTCCTATTCGAAAGCTCCCAATGTATCATCAGTCACAATGATATGTAATTGTTGTGTTCTGATCCTGACATGGATACATTTATTTGCTTGACTTTGCATAGGACCTTTTCCAATTACTAGTTTGATGATCGGGTCTATGATTCTATCATTGGCACCTGATGAAAATTTCCTGATTTCAAGCAACATGACAGAACTTAATAGTACAGTTGTGGATACTGTTGCCAGAGATAACCAGAGAGTCATAATTGCATCCTCAATCACTGTTCTTGCTGGCATAATTCAGGTAATACACTTTACATTGTGTTGATATTTCTACTCCTCAATAATTACAACATATAATAATGACTTAAATTGTTCATGGTGATAACCGCTGTTTTCTTCAAATTTTAGCTTGTGCTTGGGATTCTACAAGTTGGCTTCATTGTTCGGTACCTCTCCGTCCCATTAGTGGGAGGATTTACAACAGCTGCTGCATTTCATGTCTTTGTCTCCCAATTGAAAATAGTTTTAAGTGTCCCGACACAGAGTTACATTGGAATCCTTTCCGTCATATATGTGAGTACTTTCTTGTGCTTGTTAAGAACAAAGTCCCGTTTTATGTAAAGCAGTTTTGAATATTAAGACTACAATATCAATTTAAATTGTGACTGTAAAATGTTATTTTATTATTTGAGGTATGGTTACTGCAGTCTGCTTTTATTATGTCAGAAGATAACCTGCTCCTTTTTAAACTATTCAAATTGCAACCATCACCCTTTTTTATAACAACATTTTGATTACAAGCAAATTTAAGGTAATTAGAACTAATTAGCAGTCTGATGTTCCATTCCTCATTTCGTAAAAGACATGCGTAAAGCCAAACAAAATTGCCATATAACGAGACTACTAAGTGATGACTGAGAAATATAAATTCATAAGCCACAACAAAAGTAGCAGTCAATCGTGCCCTATGCAAAAAAGGCTGCCAAGCAACCATGTGACTCCCTATCAATTTCAAGAAGAAACTAGCTGTTGCTTATGGACAAATGGTTGAAAACTGGTCCAAAGCACCAGATTGAAGCCATTTTCAGTGAGGCGACTCGACAGTGCTGGTGAATGTGGTCAGAGAGAGACAGGTGTACATTTTTTGTTGGCAAGGGCAATCCTCTGACATGCAAAAAATGTGCCAAAAATGTCACTGACCGTATCAACACTGTCTCTACAGAGGACCTGGCAGGTGGTCTAAATGAAGCTGCACACAATGTAAAGCAGAACACCGGTATAAACTAAATATTATAAAGTTTGGAGTACAGAACATATGTGCACACAAAGGAAAAATTGTAATTGTAAAAGATATGCAAAAAAAAGTTGTATTGGCAAACACATTTTGACAGGAAAGTAAAATGCAAGATATCCGAAGTGAAAATAGCAGACATATGTAGATTACATTCTACACAGCAATACAGGAAAGGCAATATACTGCAGGAAGGAATTTCCATGGGCCAAATCACTGTGGATTGATAACTCAATGCAAACCAGGACCATATTATCGTCTGCCAGCAGCCAATGAAAGGTTGTTGGCTGCCCGTTATACGCTGGGCATTTTCCCAATGTGGGGGTGAGACATATGCACAGGACAATGTGGGATAGGGGGCCTTAGCCAGGTCAGGCATTGGGGCACCATTGCCAGGGGCAAAGGGCAGAGGTGCCCAATTTTGCTTCTAAACTTAAATGTTGCTTCCCTGCTCAAGTGCTCCAGCTACTTTATGAAGGTTACATAATTTACATAAAATGGGGGGGGGTGGGGGGTGAATGAGTCTTGTGCATTGGCTCTTGATCCTGTTTACACTCAGCCTGCACTGACTCACTTTGGTATGTTATAGGCCTCTGGCTTCCATGCCCAAATTTCTAAGCACCAGCCACCACGATATCAGCTCATATATCTCAATCTCCACTGCACTTATATCAAGAGTTTTACCTTTAACCATAATAGGAGGTGATGGCTGCAGACATGAAGGTACTCGTGTTATATGAAGAAAACATGGTGGATTTTTTTGGCAGGAAGAGTCTGGAAGGGATTGAGTGTGGGGATTGGAATGCTACAAATAAATCATGGTCCGTTCCATATTACGATCAGGTATTCTGTAACTCTCAGGATATCTTAGTCTATCCATTCACATGATGGTACACAAACACTTAATAATGCATGTGATGGCAATGCAGTACCACATTGGTAAGCGTGCTCATCATGTTCAATTTGCTGTCTTCATAGATCAGGCCATCACCAGCAACACATAAGGAGCACCACAGAACTGAGCACAAACTGTCATCACCTCCAGTTGAAACAGACACCAGCACAAATGCACACACTGTGGCAGGTGGGGGTCAGCTGGTACAGGGCAAAGAACGAGCACACAGATACAGGCCTTAGTGGGCATGCTTTCAAATGGAGGTTGTAACAGTAGCAGGATGGTATTGAGGAGTCCCCTCCCTGCACATGAAAGGTAGTTTGGGTAGTTCAGCACAATTCAACAACGAGATATGCATTACCATGTTCTACTTGAGTGATGTCTTGGAAAAACAGTTGTTTACATTGCAGTAAGCTATTGAGTGTATGGCAACACCAGAGTAGCTGCAATCAGGACCTTAGTTATGAGGCTATTGGTACAGTAGGAGGCTCACACTACTACTATGGCATCTTTGGGATCAAAACTCCAAAATCTAGTTATGATTGAGGGATTCCAGAGACACAGATGACCACAATTCTTTGCTTAGACAGATCAGTGTGCATCATGAGAATATATCTTCCAGTAATGGCATGAATTGGAGTGGCTCAGTTTGTGCCATTTTGTATTTGTGTCATGAGAAGTTCTGAGCCATCGTGTGGCCCTGTGCAAATGACAGTGGACACTGACTCAGAACTGAGCCCCATGCAAGCACTGATCCCACAGCAAGTACAGCACCCGAGACCCCTGGCTTTGCTTGATATCCTTCATAACTATAGGTAGTAGGTGTTTTGCATTTCTTACAGCTCCACACTGGCTATTCACCTATCCACCAGCACTAGTCTGTCAATTAGGGGAGTACTCCGTTTTAATAGGGCACATGCACAACTAAGATAATATTCACAACTCTCAAAGCATCAACATGATGGCAAAATGCATTAAACAGGTACACTACTAATACGGCACATTTTAATAATATAAATTCACTGTTCCATTTATAGGCTGTCAATTTTCATTGTGCAAAAAAGAGTGCATCAGTTATCCAAAAGCCAAACAAAATAAATGCATTAAATAGGAAAAGAATAGAAAAAAGTCCAGTATCAGAGCTCACTGAAAGAAATGTATAATGAGACCCCCATGCACCTGTCTCCCAGCCTACAGTGACTGGTCTGTTGGTTCTTGCTAATGTCGATGTAGTGGAGTATGTGGCAATACAGAGCTCAGTTACTTCCTTAATAGAATGGCAAAGTGGCTGACTTTATAAATGTCCCATCTGGATTTGGGATTCTCAATCCTGACTGCAAAGGATACTATCTATCCCCCTAATGGTCAAATCCCCTACAACTACTACATTATGCTTTCTCTCCTCCTCCCCTTGAACTGGCTCCTGCTCCACGGTGCTGTGGTTCGCATTCTGGCTAACCTCCCTGCAGCCTTCATCCTCATCCTCACAGGTAGCAGGTACCCTGTACCTGTTGGTAGAACCAGTGCCTACAGGACCTCATTCTCTACCTCCCGAAGGTTCCTCATACCCTGCTGACTGACAGTCACACACTCCCCTTCCTGCACCTGTGCTTTTATCTGGGGTGTGACTGTACTCTGGAGTAAACTATCCAGCAATTCCTCCCCTTCCCTTCTGTGTCTAACTCGAACTCCAGCTCAGTGACTGAGTCTCAAGGCAGATACATTTCCTACAAGAGTAGTCATCCGGGACTTTCTCAGTATCCACAAACTCCCACTTACTGCTGTGCCGACACATTGCCTGTGCTGCCATTTCTAACTTATTTATTTATTGTTAGCAGTAATTTATTTCTAGAGCGAATTAGTTGATGAGTTAGTTTGATTTTAAATTAATTAGTAATTAATTACCCTGATTTTTATTTATTAAATATTTATGCATACTCAATAGTTAGGTCTATTTGTTTACCTAAGGGGTATTATCCTCTTAATACTTAAGATAAATAATAAATTAAGCACTTGGCTCTAATTCCTTGGGCTCCGCCACTCCTCGGTTTTTGCTGACTAACGTCACTTTTTGAGTTTTACTCTCTCTTTGTCTAGTAACTGCCTCTCTCTGCTGCCGCTCCTTTTAAACTATTGCCACTGGGGGTTGCCGTGCTTTTTAACTGCTGCCTCTCTCTTGTATAAGGCTCATCAAGGTCATTCTTAAGGTGTCAGCTTTTTGAAGCTGCTGGGTCAGCTTTTGCTAGTTTTTTAGGTTGTCATGTATGAGAGATACTTGTCTCTGAACCCTGCCACAGCCACACACAAGCAAAAGACCTCGCGGGGAACGAGGTGGATTTGCTATAGGAAGGCCTGTCTGGAACAGTTGTGGCCTCTTCAGTTCAGCATAAGCTTGAAACAGTTGACACATTGTTTGCTTGCACAGTCTACATGTCTAAATTTCATTCACAATGCAAGCGATCCACACTTGCGTGCACAAATTGGGGCATTTTAGGTCTCTCAGAAAAGGGAGATAAACAGGTTTGGGAAGAATAATAAAAACACATCTGTGACGGCGTTCATTTTTTCTCTTTGATTTTTCTCCTCAAATTTTCATTCCTTCCATCCACTCCTGTAGGTATTGATCTGTCATTACGATACAGTCCCGTGGCAAGCAGTTGCCCACTGGTGCCATGCCCAACTCGCCACTGTTCATGCATTAACATTGACAATGACTGCTGGTAGGCTATCTGACTCCCTCTCCCGGGAGATTACATGTCTGCTGGGGGGGGGTGGGGCGTGTGTGCGGAGAGTGTTTGGGGGGGAAGGAGGGGAGTGTCGGAAGAGTGTTGGGGGAGGGAAGGCGTGTTCAGCCATCATGGTGTGGGGTAGGCTTGATGGACTATCTGCTCTTTTCCTGCCCGTCATGTTCATATCTATTTTTATTCATGTTGGTTAAGAGACAAAGATTGGCCAGGACATCAGAAGACCTCCCTGCTCTTCTTCAAAAAAAACGCCATGGAATATTGTATGGCCAGCTGAATAGGCAAATAGGGTCTAGGTTTAACATCTGAAAGACAACACTTTCAACAATGCAGGACATCCTCAGTATTGCACTAAATATATATTTAAGACCATAGTGGGGTTAGAATCCATAACTTTCTGACTTGAGCAAGAATGCTACCAACTGAGATGAGCTAGCATAGTACGAAAGCTTAGTCAATATCCCCTTCCCTAACCCTAGGTGTAGGGTCCAAACTGCTACCCTGGCTGAGAGGCAACATTTGTTATAACTTCTGTTTTTTAAAATTTATTTTGTAGACTCTTGTTGACATATTCCGTAACATTCGACTAACCAATATTGCAGACTTGGTTGCTGGCTTGATCACCTTTGTCGTGTGTGTAGTTGTGAAAGAAATCAACAATCGTTTCAAAGATAAGATTAAAGTGCCTATACCTATTGAAGTGATTGTGGTAAGTAAATTGTGTGGTGAAACCTAAGAAGTAGTTTAAGGCAACCCCGTAGGTGAGGGCGGAGCATCAGCCCTTTTTTTTTCTTTCTAGTTTTTGGTCTTCTCTCCTAAGGGCGCTGATATTTGGTTTCACTGCCACAGGCAGCTATATGGTACTCCAGCCACATGCCTCTTATTCATAGAGCTAACATTGAATGTCAGCAGGGTTCTGACGAAGGGTCATCGACCTGAAACGTTAACTCTGTTTCTCTCTCCACAGATGCTGCCTGACCTGAGTATTTCCAGTATTTTCTGTTTATATTTTTGAATGTCAGCAGACTATTCAACTATCGAAGGGTTAATTGGGTAACCTAATTATCGTGTCAATCGAAGATAAGGCCATCTTTGACCACTTCCTCTATCGCTCTCCACACACACCCCCCTTCCACCCGCCCCCCCACCCCCAACCCTACTTCCTTCTGTGTCCGCCCCTGGAAAAAAACTCTCTCAACTCTCATACTACTGCACTTATGAAATCCCAGCTGTCCAGCCTTTGACCCTCCATTCACCATGACGTTTCTGCAGCTACTGATCTGCTCAACCACACCCTCACCACCACCTTTGATGCCCTAGTACCAATTAAAACAATTACTCTTTCTCACCCTGGCCGATTCCCCCTGGTATGGCCCTCATCTTCGATCCCTTAAGTCCAAGGGACGCAGACTTGAACCGATATGGCGGACAACTGGTTTAGCCATTCACCGCCAGATCTGGCTGGACCACATAAAGCATTATCGGGTCCTGCTCTCGTCTGCCAAAATTGCTCACTATTCCAGAATCATTCTGGAATGCAAAGATAAACCCCGGCTTCTATTCTCCACTGCTAACCGTCTTCTTAAACCCTCTCTCCCTGTCTCCACTACCCTCATCTCTGACAACAGGTGTGAGGAGCTCATGGACTTCTTTGTCTCTAAGATTGAGACCATCCGTTCAGCTGTCTTTGTCACTTCCCTTCCTTCCCCTAGCCTACTGGGCCAAACTTCCTCTAAGGTTCCCCCCTGCCCTAGCCCTGAACTCCCATCTTTCTCCAGTTTCTCTCCGATCTTCCCCTCATGACCTCATCTTGTCCATGAGACTCACTTCCTGCTCCCCCGACCCTATTCCCACCAAACTGCTGACCACACACATTCCTTTTCTGGCTCCCATGTTAGCTGACATTGTTAACAGTTCTCTCTCCTCAGTTACTGTCCCTCTCCCACAAATCTGCCGTCATCACCCCTCTCCTCAAAAAAACAACCCTTGACTCCTCCGTCCTTGCAAACTACCGCCCCATCTCCAATCTCCCTTTCCTCCCAAGTCCTTGAACGTGTTGTCGACCTCCCAAATCCGTGCCTACCTTTCCCGCAATTCCATGTTTGAATCCCTCCAATCAGGTTCCCGCCCTTGCCACAGTACCGAAACGGCTCTCATCAAAGTCACAAATGACATCCTTTGTGACTGTGACAAAGGTAAACTATCCCTCCTCATCCTTCTTGACTTGTCCGCAGCCTTTGACATGGTTGACCGCTCCATCCTTCTCCAACGCCTCACCACCGTCGTCCAGCTGGGTGGGACTGCACTCGCCTGGTTCCATTCTTATCTGTCTAATTGTAGCCAGAGAATCGCCTGCAATGGCTTCTCTTCCCGCACCCACATCGTTACCTCTGGTGTCCCCCAAGGATCTATCCTTGGCCCCCTCCTATTTCTCATCTACATGTTGCCCCTTGGCGACATCATCCGAAAACACAGCATCAGTTTCTACATGTACGCTGACGACACCCAGCTCTACCTCACCACCACTTCTCTCGACCTCTCCACAGTCTCTAAATTGTCAGACTGCTTGTCCGACATCCAGTTCTGGATGAGCAGAAATTTTCTGCATTTAAATACTGGGAAGACCGAAGCCATTGTTTTCGGTCCCCGCCACAAACTCCATTCCCTAGCCATTGACTCCATTGCTCTCCCTAACATTTGTCTGAGGCTGAGCCACACTGTTCGCAACCTTGGTGTCATATTTGACACTGAAATGAGCTTCTGACCACATACCCGCAGCATAACTAAGACCGCCTATTTCCACCTCCGTAACATCGCCCGTCTCCGCCCTTGCCTCAGTTCATCCGCTGCTGAAACCCTCATCCATGCCTTTGTTACCTCTCGGCTTGACTATTCCAACACACTCCTGGCTGGCCTCCCACATTCTACCCTATGTAAACTTGAGGTGATCCAGAACTCGGCTGTACGTGTCCTAACTTGCACCAAGTCCCATTCACTCATCACCGCTGTGCTCGCTGACCTACATTGGCTCCTGGTTAAGCAATGCCTTGATTTCAAAATTCTCATCCTTGTTTTCAAAACCCTCCCTATCTCTGTAGTCTCCTTCAGCCCCACAAACCCTGAGATATCTGCACTCCTCTAATTCTGCCCTCTTGAGCATCCCTGAGTATAATCACTCAACCATTGGTGGCCGTGCCTTCTGTTGCCAAGGCCCTAAGCTCTGGAATTCCCTGCCTAAACCTCTCTGCCTCGCTACCTCTCTTTCCTCCTTTTAAGACGCTCCTTAAAACCTACCTCTTTGACCAAGCTTTTGGTCACCTGCCCTAATTTCTCCCGATGTGGCTCTGTGTCAAATATTTTTGTCGCAAAATCTCCTGTGAAGTGCCTTGGGACATTTTCCGACGCTTTCTAAACCAGTTCTTTCAAGATTGAATTCAGTGTGTCACTCACTGAAGTGCTGCTACTGAGGGCAATATGGTGTTGTGATGATCCACCCTGTTTATTTGCAAGACAGTTTCCACCACATAGACAAATAGATAAAACACCTGCCCGTTCATAAGTGTTGTTTCAAAGTTGCAATTCGTGCTTTTACTTCAGTTGGTTGCGCCTCCCGTTAGCGCCTTAAGAGGGCGCTAATGGGGCACAAAGCAACTAGCGCTCGGGCGCGGCGATGTTTGCGCTGCTCGCGAAATTAACTAGACATTTTGCGGCGGCGCTAAACACTACCGCACGAACTCCTGCGCCGGCAGATCGTGACGTCAGTCGAGTGCGCAACGCCCCGGTAGCGCCCCGGAGCGGATATTGAGTGGCGCCTCCTGCCTTACTGCCTGCCGCTAGCAACGACAGGTTGAGGGGAGCGTTTTGCAGTCAGGAAGGGACGGGGGAGCGCTATTTAAAGGCGACCGCTTCCTGCCTTTTTTTGTTGGTGACATTTTTGAACCACGCATTCAGAGAGAGAGAGAGAGAGAGAGAGACAGACAGACTTCTGGAGTGATTCAACGCTGTGTGAAGGAGTTTTGGCTACTGAGCAGCACTTTGCAGGTTCATTTTGATTTTCCCTTCCTTGTATCGATTTAGAAGAGACTGTGGGGGTTGCACTCTGAGCTCTTTCCCTGGACTCTCCATTGTTCTTTCCAGCAGATTTGATGTACAGGTCTCTCCAGGCCGAGATTCAAGGCTGCAATGAGCAGGATGTGGATGGAAAGCAAAATCAACCCCTTTAAGAACTGGCTGGCGCAGTGTGTCTGTGTTCCATTGCTGACTGACATCACATGAGCTTCGCCAGCACTCTGAGTTAGCGCCTCGCTCCTCGGCCTTTGCGCCTTAAGACAGATGTGTAGTGCCTGATTTAGCGCTCCAATCACCTCCAGGGGCGATAAAAGTCAAGTTTGCAGTCGGAAGTGATAATTAGCAGCAGGCGCTAATCTTTGCGCCCGGCCGATAATTGCGCCCCAAACGGGGCGATACTGAATTTCTCCCCCATAGTGTCCAAATTTTCTTTTGCTGGATTCCTGCCATAACTCCAGGAAGAGGCCAGTGGAATGGCTTGGAAAACGACCTGGATATGCTGGGTCCTAATTTAAGGAGTGAAACCCCTTACTAAACCAGCCATCTCAGAAGGGGCATAGCTTCCCAACACTGGGGATCCTCCTTCCCTCTCCATAAGTGACCTAGTGTAACACTGGAGGCTAATACGCAGGGTCAGTTAAGATGTGAAGGGCGGAAGTGAATCCCATTGGGAGGGAAAGCTCTAAGATGGGGAAGTAGATTGGTCCCCAAAGCTGGGTAAACTTTTTTAAATTTCCGTATCACCTCCATTAATGGAGGCAGGTGGCCACCTTCAATGTGCCCATGGTGGTATGGGCACTCACTGCCTCAATCAAATCAAGTGCCCTCCCACTGACCACGTAAATTCTGCTGGGGGCTGGTGAACACAATCTAGGCATAACCATCAGGATCCAGGTTTTTAAGCCCCACATATCTTTATTAAGAAACTATCATGAAGGGCCAAGGCCCATAAGAAAACAGTAAAATAGATTAGGTAAATCATCAAGTAGTGGTTATGTGATGTCGGGCATGGTTTTTAAGTCTGAAGGTGTAGGAGGAAGGAAAGACTGAGGGGCATTAGGAGTTCCAGTTTTGAGATCCTGGTATAGAATGAGTTACAGTTAGAATATGATTAGTGAAGATGCAGGGCGGAGTAACAATATGTAAATATGGTTGATTTTTTAAATGCAAATGTTTGCTTGTTTCAGACTATTATAGCTACAGGGATCTCCTATGGTGCTAATTTGGAACAGAAATATAATGCTGGAATTATTAAAACCATTCCAACAGGGTAAGAGGATAAAATTAAAAGATTGCTGCATCCTTTTAAAGTCACAATTCTTGTCTTCAATTTTAAGTATGCTGCTTGCGTTCTTCTTTGTTACAGACACACGAATTTTTATCAGATTGAGTTCAGAAACACTTGAGTGATTTCTTTTTACATTCATGTCTACAGATTTATACCACCAGTGCCACCAGATGTGAGCTTGTTTGCTCAAGTGGGAGCATCGGCATTTTCCGTTGCAATAGTGGGATATGCTGTGGCTGTTTCAGTTGCTAAAGTATTTGGCACCAAACACGACTATCCCATTGATGGAAATCAGGTAAGAGAAGGTTTGAATATACCATTGGTTAACATTTGGTGTCTGAGTTACATTAGAAGTTCAAATGGCTATAGTTTGCATCGCCAGCTCGTAAGCATTTAGCTACACTTGGGTTGACTAGACAATGCCAAAATTAGTCAGCCAGATCTTACTGTTGTGTTTCTATAGTTGAAAGTTTTTTTGTTAAAGTTGAAAACTTGTATTTGTTCATCTTGTCTACCTTTTTACCAAGTCAGACATGAAAGATTCAAATTTTGATTTTTATCATTGTCATTAATTTTTACATTATTGCACTTTTAAAGAATGTGATTATTTTGAATCGTCAATCCTCGTGAACCAATGTCCTGCATGATGGAAAGAAAATTCAGAAATCAAATGGTTCCTGTAACAGCAGTTTGTGATGTGACCTGACAGCGATATTAAGATTGTGAAGTTAAATTGGGTGAAACTTGACGTTGGCAGGGGCGTAAAACGGGCAACAATGGATCAGCCACCTGTTATACACCCTTCCTGATTTTTCCTTTCCGTTTACAGGTCGGGTGTATAACAGGCGGCAAATCCACTACAGCCCGTTTTACGTCCCCAGTTCAAAGTTCTGCCCATAATATTTTCATCTTGAAAAATAAGAATAGGGGTTTGAGTGACCAACATAAATTTTAATTAGGAAGATGAGAACTGTCAGTTCCGGGCTGAAATTCTACTGTTTCCATTGCCATAACTCCAGCAGTAAACCGGTGAAAACCTCACAGATTTTTTAGCCCCTTCACATTTAATCCACTAGAAAACGTGAATCTATTAACATAATCAACACATTTTAGGGAAACATTACTTTTTAAAATTCCTTTAGATTGTTCAGATTAACATGAAACTGTGGGGCCAATTTTACTTTGGGGGGGCGGGGGATGCCATGGAGCTCCCAACTGGTGCTGTGTCTGCTACCACACTACAACATTCAAATTTCCCGGCCTGGGTCATTTGCATGACCTGGGTGCTCCCTGGCAGGGCCTTGTGCTGGGATCAGGAGAAGGATGGAAACTGGAGCAGAGCTGCAGGCTTGAGAAGCCTGTGTCTACCCTGCTGGCTGCCAGCATCCGGGCCTTGTGGTTGCCACTGGAGAGCAGTTGCCAGAAGGCCCCAAGGCCTAAACATCATGCTGGGGTGGGGGCTACAAGTTACACAGTGCCTCCATTCATCTTTGGGCTGTTCCTTGACGCCTATCGACCCTCCGGTCCATGGAAGATCCTAGCACAGACTCCACCAGCAGCATTCTTTGGGTACATCTCTATTTGGGCACCTTTATTGGTGGAGTGTCCGGAAAGTGAGGCAGGAGGCGAGAACACCCCTCCCGTCTTATTTACGCAGTTACATTTGCCTGTGTCTGCTGGGGGCTCGGGCCCAGTTATCTGAGTTAAGCTTGGATTCCATGCAGTGTCGTAGAACTTGAGGTCTGATGCAAAGGGTCTCTGTCCCACTTCCTCTTCATTGCACCTGGGAACTAAGTGTTCCCTAGGTGCAACAAAGAGTAGAATCTATCCGTGCATCTCTTGCTGCAGATTTGGGAATAATTTAAGAATATTCTGAACAAAATGCAATAACTGAACAGTCATTTACTGTTTGCATTAATAAAACATATTCTTTGGAAAAGGAGAAAAATCTGCTTAAAACATTCAAAATGTCAGTTGTTTCAAAGGGGGAAGGGTGTCTGATTGTTGCTGATAGTTCTGTTGCTGCTGTGTTATCATTCTCATGTGTATTTATATAATTGTGGAATCTTCCAGGAATTTATTGCTCTAGGAATTGCCAACATTTTTTGCGGCTGTTTCTCAAGCTTTTTGGCAGGCACTGCTCTGTCCCGTACAGCTGTACAGGAAAGCACAGGCGGCAAAACTCAGGTAATAAATAAACGTGGATGTATGTGTGTTTATACTATGTCAATGAATCTTATGGCCACATTGCTCTTGCAACAACTGAGTGACTTGCTGGGCCAGTTCAGAGGGCATTGAATTAACCACATGATAGAGTGAATGAAGAACTAACATAGCAAGTGAAGTAATGTGGTTGATGTGTACATGGACTTTCAATAGGCGTTTATAAAGTACCACATAATAGACTTGTTAGCAAAATTGAAGCACATGGGATTAAAGGGGCAGTGGCAGTATGGATACAAAATTGGCTAAAAGACAGAAAGCAGAAAGTAGTGGTGAACGTTTGTTTTTCAGACTGGTGGGAAGTATAGAATGGTGACCCCCCCCACCCCCCCAGTGGTTGCTATTAGGGCCACTGCTCTTTGATATATATTAATGACCTGGACTTGGGTATACAGGGCATAATTTCAAAGTTTGCAGATTACACGAAGCTCGCAAATGTAGTAAACAGTAAAGACTTCAGGAGGACATAGACGAACTGGTGAAATGGGCAGATGCAATTTAACACCGAGAAGTATGAAAAGTGGTAGGAAGAATGAGGAGAGGCAATATAAACTAAATGGTACAATTTTAAAGGAGGTGCAGCAACAGAGAGACCTGGGGGTGTATGTACACAAATCTTTTGAAGGTAGCAGAACAAATTGAGATGGCTGTTAAAAATGCATACGGGATCCTTGGCTTTATAAACAGACGCTTAGAATACTAAAAGCAAGGAAGTTATGCCAAACCTTTTATAAATCACTGGTTAGGCCCCAGCTGGAGCATTGTGTCCAATTCTGGGCACCGTACTTTAGGAAGGATGTCAAGGCCTTAGAGAGGGTGCAGAAGAGATTTACTAGAATGGTACCAGAGATACGGGACTTCAGTTACGTGGAGAGACTAGAGAAGCTGGGGTTGTTCTCCTTAAAGCAGAGAAGCTTAAGAGGAGATTTGATAGAGGTGTTCAAAATCATGAAGGGTTTTGATTAGAGTAAATAAGGAGAAACAGTTTCCAGTGGCAGAAGGGTCAGTAACCAGAGGACACAGGTTTCAGGTAATTAGCAAAAGAAACTGAGGAGAGGAGAAATATTTTTATGCAGCGAGCTCTTATGATCTGGAATGCCCTGGCTGGAAGGGTGGTGGAAGCAGATGAAATAATAACTTTTAAAAGGGAATTGGATAAATACTTGAAGGGGAAAGTTTTGCAGGGCTATATTGAAACGGCCGGGGAATGGGACTAATTCGATGGCTCTGTCAAAGAGCCGGTACAGGCAGGATGGGCCGAATGGCCTCCTTCTGTGCTGTATCATTCTATGATTCGATGAAAGGACTTGAAAAGAATGTCTGTCGGTCAGTGACAGTGAAGCAAATGTTTGTGATTTTTGATTGGCTGTGCTTTGTGCCTTATGGACTCATCGGAAAAGTTCTCATATCTTGTATACATTTTTGCCCTGTCAATGCTCTGTACCGTCACAAGGCTCTTTTTTATACACATGGTTTTTATATATTATACTGCAACAGAAGTTCTACCTGCTAACATCAATAACTCTAAAGACTCGCATATACATTTATTGCAGATTGCTGGGATTTTAAGTGCGGTAATTGTGATGATTGCCATTCTGATAGTTGGACAACTACTTCAACCTCTGCAGAAGGTAACCTTTTATTCTTTCATGGCATGCTATGTACAGAAACTATGGGCCTGATTCAGCAATGATCTGCTATGAAAGGGCACCATTGCATTTCGGGAGTGCATCTCTCTGAATCAAGCAGGCTGGCCAGCTTGCCTGATTTGTGAAGCCCTGAATTCAGCAATGTTAACATTTCTGTGCTTTCTGAAGCTGCCTTGCCAGAGTGCGAGAGCATCATCATTATTAACACCCACCCCCCACCCCAAAATTGAAACTCTCTCATTCAAATTGGTCCCACAGTGCAGTCTCTGATTGTTTTGCTCCCGTTCACGCCATTAGTATTGCACACCCGCAGGCATTTGAATATCTAGCCTTTGGCATTTGGCTTCTTCGAGATTTGTTGCCCAAGCTCCAGACAACTTCCACCACTAGCATAGCTCTGCCTGTGGTTGTGAAGGTGATCACACTATTAAATTGTTATGTCACCAGATCCTTCCATGCCACTGCTAGAAACAATTGGCAGAAGCTTTGTTTGCCTGGGAAGCAGTTTTATTATTTATTCCATGAACTGGAGGAAGCAGCATCAGAGACCACAGCACTGATCGATCTGAGTATTTTCTGAATGGTGCGAAGCCAGGAACTGTGGATGAGCAGAGAGATTTAGGGGTCCAAGTACAAAAATCACTCAAAACTAGTGGACAGGTACAAAAAATAATTGAAAAGGTTAATGGCATGTTGGCCTTTATCTTGAGAGTTGGAATACAGACTGTTATGTTACAGCTGTACGGAGCTCTGGTTAGACCCCATCTGGAGTACTGTGTTCAGTTCTGGGCACCGCACCTCGGGAAGGATGTATTGGCCTTGGAGTGGGTGGCAGCTTAGATTCACCAGAATGACACGGGGGCTAAAAGAGTTGCAATATGAGGACAGGCCCCATAGACTAGGCTTGCACATCCTTGAATATGGAAGATTAAGGGGTGATCTAATTGAGGTGTTTAAGATGATTTAAAAGATTTGATTGGGTAGATAGAGAGAAACTATTTCCTCTGGTGGGAGGGTCCAGAACAAGGGGGCATAGCCTTAAAGTTAGAGCTAGGCCGTTCAGGGGTGATGTCCGAAAGCATTTCTTCATACAAAGCATAGTGGAAATCTGGAACTCTCTTCTCCCAAAAACCTGTTGAGGCTCGGTCAAATGAAAACGTCAAAACTGAGTTTTGATCAAGTTTTGTTAGACAAGGGTATTAAGGGTTACAGAACCAAGGCGGGTAGATAGAGTTAAGATACAGACCAGTCACGATCTAATTGAATGGCAGACAGGCTCGAGGGGCTGAATGGCCTACTCCTGTTCCTATCTTACCAGGTGACTGATTTCCCTAAAATGCTGAGCCGCATAGATGAAGAGAAAAGGGTTCTTTTGCATTAATGTCCAGGTGATCTTTGACCACAAGAACTGAATCATGCAAGTGAATGTCTGCTGGCAGTCACAGTGCCTTTATTTGCCCCTAGTCCATCATGCCACCATTATTTGATAGAGCAGGCAGACTGGACAGGTGGCTGCTAGGGGATGAGGATATTCACTGCAGCCCTGGCTAATGACCCCATTGAGAAACCCGAGAACAGGTGCAGAATGCAGATAGTGAAGCTTGTGCCTTTACCTGAATTCTGGTGGAATATACCATTGGCCTGCTCAAGCAGATATTCCACTGTTTGGACAGATCAGAGGCTTCATGTGCTGTAACCATAGCAACATCTCCAAAATAATGAGACAACTGGCGCATCATGCAGAAACTTGCCATCCAGAGAGGTGTGATCAAGAGGCGTAGGATCGGGTGGCAGTAGTAGAGGAGGAGGAAATGGGTGAAGGCATTTTGCAGCCAAGAAGACTTGGCCATCCACCTAGAATTCTAATCCATCTGCTGCATGAACAGTCCTAACATGTTGAGCATAATACAGTTGCATGTCAACAACATGCCTTCTATTACAATCAACCCTAAATCAACTACTATGCATGCCTTTAGACCAAATATGCCCTTCTCCAAGAACTCTTGGGATTACATGGAAATAAAGTGCAAGCAATTTATTTCCCTGCTTGTGCTCTGTGTATCTGCTATTACTGTGTGTTTTCCTGGTGGTTTCTATTAGTAATTGTATACAGGTGTACTTTTTACTACCTAATTTACTGCTTCTTAGTGCTATTTTAGTGGGAGGTGGTAGCCTCCTCCTCTTTAATGGGGCCCTTGTGTGATGGCTGTGGCCCTGTACCTCTGATCCAACATTGGCTAGCTGCTCCAGCCCACTACCTGGCACTTCCTGAGTCCTTTTTGAGGGGGTTGTCTGGGTGTGGTGTTGCCTTAAGAGGTAAATGCTTGCTCTATACTTCCTTTTTCTCCCTGCCAACTCTTCCCATGTTCTAGCAGGCAGTCCTCCAGGATGAGCAGGGAGCTGCATAGGAATAGAAAGCTGGTCACCACTGAGGAATGTGAAGCCCTCCATGAGGCTTCCCTCAATCTGATTCCCTCGCCTGTCAAATTCAGAATGGACAGCCCTGTAAATTGGAGCCCCAGATCTCAAAAGTCGCAATCACGGGTTTGGACCTCTGTCCTTCGATGCACCCCTGCGGAGGCCTGTAAAATCACCATCCACTCCATGGTGGACTGTAGCTTTCTAAACCCTTCATGTATTTATGCACGTCTGCAGATTCTCTGATATACCATGCAGAACATTCTCAAAGGATGCACAAAATGCTTGTGCCCTTTAATGGGCTCCTTCTGTAGGCAGCCCCCGTCAGTTATAAAATCCTGGCCCTTGCAGCTGATGTCGGGGGGTGGGGGAAGAGGGGGATTCCATTCAGCAGGTTTTTGCTCCTCTGCTGCCACCTCCACTTGCTCCTCCTCCTTTTATGCTCTGTGTTTCGTCAGGTGATTCCTGCTGACCTCGTAACCTGAATCTCCTGAGGTGAACTGGTAGCTGCAAGCTCAGTAATATGTGATGGGTGCTGATGAGGTGGGCCAACTTCACAATTGTCTCTCTCTTTTTAAAAAGAAGACCCCTATAAAAGAGTAAAGGGACTGCTTTAAGAGCAGTTGCTCTCCAGATATCCTGCCCCCTGAAAATCACACTGCCCTTTGCAGTTGTGACAAATGCACCGGGGACTGATTCAAATTATATTCTTAAACTAATCTCGCAGATTCCGGTGAGCTCAGCTGGCCACTTGTGTTGCGCAGGTCTCGCAAAGTGATCCCAGCACCAATTTAGTCAAGATCACTAAAATTGGCATTTATATTTGCTCTCGGATTGTAATTGGATTGATTGTAATTGGATTGCTGAGAATTAATGAACATAACAATAAATTAGATTTTCATATTGGTAATTAGTGTTATTTCCATTGAGTTGATATAAAACGTCATGTATACCCCTACCCTAGTTTCACCTTGCCCTACTGGCAAGGTGTTGCTAAAAACGGACAATGACCATAATTCAGCTTGATGGCTTTGTGTTTTGAAATGTACAATCGTAATATATGGCGTTTTCTTAACTAATTTCTCAGGCCGTACTGGGAGCAATTGTCATTGCCAATTTGAAAGGAATGTTCTGGCAAACCTTTGATGTTCCAGGGTTGTGGAGACAAAACAAAGTTGATTGTGTAAGTATTTAACTAACAATACTGTTCTTGTAAAATACTGCTTGTTCGAAAATGCACAACCTTTATGGTCAGTTTCAGAATGTGATAATGCTGTTCTGTAGGACATATTTTACTTATTATTTAATGGGAGCTGACATTTTGTGCAGAAGTTCCTCTTGTTGTGATATCATGAATAGGAAATACTGCACACTCACCTCGATTTGTGACATCCCTGCAATAGAGCTTCAGGATATCACATGAAAAGGACTTGCACACGATATTTTCCACACCCAGGCTGCATCTAACCAGCAGAAAACATGCCACTGAGAGGAACTAGTGAATGTACACTATTTACAATAGTATTTAGAAATTATGGAGCAATTCAACTGGATATACCTTTTCTTTAAGCAAGCATTGTGCTGTAGAGTGCAACAGTAATGATGTGTTTCTATAGTGTATCTGTTACTGCAGCGGTAAAATGACTACAAGATTTGCAGCTCACTATTGACCAATTAAGCAGTGTTTCAAAAGCCAAGCCTGTAGTTAATTAAAAGAATGTGCTTTAACTCACTGTCTTGCTTTTCTGTAGCTGATCTGGCTTGTGACATGGATTGCAGCCATCCTTCTGGGACTAGATTTGGGGCTTTTAGCTGGTGTGTGCTTTGAACTTCTCACTGTTGTGCTTAGAGCCCAGTTGTAAGTATTTGATTAGCATCTTATTAGAAATGATACATTATTTTATTTATCACTTACTACATGGAATCTTCATCTGTTTAATTCAATGTTCATTTTCTAGCCCTGTTTCTGCTGCTCTAGGGAATGTACCAAACACTGACATTTACAAGAACTTAAAGAAATACAAACATGTAAGAACATTTAAGTCTGGTTTTTAATGATGTTCTAAAATAAAATTCACGCTTTCCTCATAGTCTAATGGAAAATATCTCTCTGGGTATTCCTCAGCTTGTTGAACCATCTGGAGTGAAGATCTTCAAATTTTCTTCTGCCATATTTTTTGGAAGTGTTGATGTTTTTAAAGAGAAACTGAATGCTGCCGTGAGTAAATTCTGCAATTGTGTAATACAAAACTGTTTGAATATTCATTTATTTTTATGTGTGTTGATTACTGTTGTATGAATGGAATTGTTTCAGGTTGGATTTAATCCAGTTCGAGTGTTTAATAAGCGAGCCAAAGCATTAAAGAAGATTCAGATGCTTATAAAGAAGGGTCAGTTAAGAGCAACAAAGGTGAAGTCATTTACTTTTAAGTGTTGTATTTACACAGTTATTATCCATATCCAAAATAAAGGTCCAGTGTAACTGGCTTTCTATCTCTCTTCATTCTCCTCAATTTTGCTGTCGCTTTTGATGCTGTTGGCCATTTCATCCTTCTCTACTGCAGTCTACCTCTGGCATTACTTTCATCTAGTTTTGCTCATACTGTCATAATGTAGGCACTACATTGTTAATTGTATATCAATTGGGTGTTAATTGTATTCAGGTGGTGGGTATTAATTGGGGACGCTCTTGTATTTGTATATATTATATATGGTGCAAGCTTTTATTGGGGGTGCAGAGTATGTAATGTGCGTCTCTGCAAATAAAGGCTTGTAAGCAACTAAAGCTTAGGCTCTAGTATTCTATCCTTCACCTCCTGGCTATCCGACTTTTACATACATTGCCTCCAATAGATTCTCGTCCTCTTCAGCCACCCTCCCATATATATGCTAATGACACCCAGCTCTTACTCCTCAGTCAATGACTCTTGCTACTCTCTGGATGAGTCCGAATTCCCTCAATATTATAAAAGCCCAAAGCCATCCTGATTGGCTCCCACCAGCACGTATGTGTCTCTGTCTCTGATCTTAACTTGGTCAACATCCAGAAGTATGGAACCTGAGTGTACTGCTTAACCCCAAGTTCAGATTCCTCTTTCACACGTGCTCCATTACCACGATCACTTCCTTCTACCTCCACAACATTGCCTACTTCTGGCCAATGTTCCCTCTAATGGCAGCCGTGCAGTAATGGGATAGGTCCCACGCACTGGCTTTTCCATTGTAAGTACCGCGCATGCGCAGAAATTTAACGGGATTGCGCAGTAAAAGAAACAGGCTGCGCAGAACAAAATGCAGCTTACAGGGAACATTGCTTCTGGTCCTCACTCCCCCCGCCTTCCCCACTTCCAAAGCCTTTGTCCATGTCTCCATCACCTCACTTCTCTAGCACTCCCCTATACGCTTCAACTCGTTCAAACAGCTGCAACCTGTTTTCTCAACTGCACAAAGTTTTGCACGGCCAACCTCCACTGGCTTCCCAGCGTTGACTTAAAAATTCTCTTCATTGCTTGCAGATCTCTCCGTAGCCTCACACTGTCCTATCTTAGTGATCACCTCCTGCTTTATATACCACATGCACCCTCTGCTCCTCAAACACTGGGCTTCTCCATGTCCTCTGTTCCGACATAGGTGAACATTCCTTTAGCCACTACACCCCTGCCCTCTTTTCTCTGCCTTGCCAGCTCTCTCCCTGCTTTTAACAACTTCCTTAAAACTCCTATCCAAACGTGCCTTTGATTCACCCTCTCTCTTTTTTCCTGCCTCGTTGGCATCCACTGCATTTTGCTCTTGATCTTGAGCACCTTTTTAGATGTCCTCTTGCACGTGAAGAATGCAAGTTATTGCTGAATTCAAAAAAATATACCTGTATTGTTTATAGGTTATACAAAAAAGTTGCTTAACTTATTTAATCCATATTGAGTATATGCTAAAAATAAAAGTTCATGATATAGCAGTTTAAAGAAGACAATTTGCCCATGGTTTTTATGTGCTTGATAAATTTCACAATGATCTAGGTTGTCCGGATGATATATTTAAAAAAAAATTGCTCATCTATCTTTAGGATGGCATTGTAACTGATGGAAGTGTTTCTAATGAGGCATTTGAAGATGACCAGGAAGCTCAAGAAGAACATGAAGAGGAAGTTCCAACAAAGGAAGTGGAAATTAAAGTTGACTGGAATTCCGATCTCCCGATCAAAGTCCTGGTTCCCAAAGTTATCATTCACAGCCTTATTTTTGATTTTAGTGGGGTGTCATTCATTGATATTGTAGGAGTCAGAATCCTTAAAATGGTGAGTAAATGTTTGTTATAACTAGTGTTGATACAGAAGTAAAAACTGGAAATGCACCACAGGTCAGTCAGCATCTAGAAGAGGAAAGCTTAATGTTTAGTGTAGGATCCATCATATTATGAAGAGTACATCCGAAAAACATTTAAACTTTTCTCTCTCAGATGCTGGTGTGTATTTCCAGTAATTTTTGTTTTTAATTCAGATTTCCAGTGTTTGTTTTTTTTAACCATACTATTATAGTTATGTTTTAGAAATAGCCCAATGGATTGAATAGACGTTATTGATACATCACTGCATTTTCAAATTAGAATGACTCATTGTCTCATGACCTCCTTCCCCTCTTCAAATATGGGTAGTTTAATGAAAAGTATTTGAGAGAGAATTTTTTGACGACTTACTTCTAATATGCAGTCTCAGGCACCCCCGTACGTGCGCTCTCAAGTTTTCAATGTGTGCTGCCAGCAGGTGAGGCTCACCACTGGCAGTGAGAAGTCATTTTTATATTTATTCAGCAATCCGATGTTCACATTGCTGAGCCGTTCTGGAAAGGAGCATGGGTCAGAGTTGGGGCTACAGCACTGAACCCCAATCCTCCAACCCACATCTCTTCACGTACAGCTCAACACTGAGACTTTATCCCATACATTCTATTTCAGCATCTGGGTACAACTATATTTGTACTAATGGTAATCATTATCATGGAATACTCCTACTTTTGAAAAATATTCTAATAGGAATATAAGCCCATGAATAGGCCATTTGGCTTATTGAGTCTGCTCCGCTATCTTGCTAGCCATAGCAGCTCTTAAATAATCTCAGTTCCCTCATCCTTTCTCCATATCCCTTATTAAACTTGCTTCCCAGGTAAGTATTCATCTCCCTTTTAAACACTCTAAACTGATGCTATATATTTCATTCCTGAGATAGTGTACTCCACAATCTCTCCAAAGCTAGGGGCCATAACTATAAGATCGTCACGAACAAATCCAATAGGGAATTCAGGTGAAACGTCTTTACCCAGAGAGTGGTTAGAATGTGGAACTTGCTACCACATGGAGTAGTTGAGGTGAATAGCATAGTCACATTTAAGGGAAAGCTAGATAAATACACGAGGGAGAAAGGAATAGAAGGATATGCTGATTGGGTTAGATGTCACCGAGCGGCTGCAGAACATTCTGAGGCGGGAAGGTGAACAGCCTGAGGTCGTGGTCCATAATGGTACCAACGACATAGGTAGAAAGACGGATGAGGTCCTGCAGGCAGATTTTAGGGAGCTAGGAAAGAGATTAAAAAGCAGGACCTCCAGAGATGGTAATCTCCGGATTACTCCCGGTGCCATGCGCTAGTGAGTATAGAAATAGGAGGATAGCGCAGATGAATGCGTGGCTGTAGAGATGGTGCAGGAGGGAGGGTTTCATATTCCTGGGACATTGGGACCAGTTCTGGGGGAGGGAGGACCTGTACAGGCTAGATGGGTTGCACCTTAACAGGGCCGGAACCAATATCCTCGTGGGGAGGTTTGCTAGTGCTGTTGGGGAGGGTTTAAACTAATTTGGTGGGGCGGGGGGCACCAGAATGTAACATTAGAAAGGGGAAATAAAGTGCTCAAAGGATTGGGAGAGGCAGAGAGCATTAAAGTAAGAAATAGTAAGATATTGGGGGGGTCAAACTAAGAGAGAATACAGGATGGTCTAAGATGGGTTTACAGTGTATGTATGTGAACGCACGAAGCGTAGTAAACAAGGTAAGTGAGCTGCAGGCACAAGTAGCCACATGGGAATATGATGTTGTGGCAATAACTAAGACCTGGCTCAAAAAAGGACAGGATTGGGTATTAAATATTCCTGGTTATAAAGTGTTCAGGAAAGATAGGGAGGGAAGGAAAGATAGGAGGTGGTGTGGCAGTATTGATCAAGGAGAATGTTACAGTACTGGAGAGAGAGGATGTCCTGGAGGGGTCAAGTACAGAATCTATATGGCTAGAGTTAAGAAATAATAGAGGTGCCATTACACCACTAGGTGTATTCTCTAGACCACCAAATAGTGGGAAAGAAATGGAGGAGCAAATTTGCAGAGAAATTAGAGAGGTGCAAGCACTATAGAGTTGTGATAATGGGAGACTTCAGCTATTCTAATATAGACTGGGATCGTAATAGTGTTAAGGGCAGAGAAGGGGAAGAATTTCTGAAGTGTGTTCAGGAGAACTTTCTTGATCACTATGTTTCCGGCCCAACAAGGGAGGAGGCATTGCTGGTTCTGGGGAATGAGATCGGTCAAGTGGAGCAAGTGTCAGTAGGTGAACATTTAGGGAACAGTGATCACAGTATCATAAGGTTTAGATTAGCTATGGAAAAGGACCGGGAGCAATCTAGAGTAAAAATGTTTAACTGGGGAAGGCCAATTTCAGTGGGATGAGAACGGATCTGGCCCGGGTAAACTGGAATCAAAGATTGGCAGGCAAAACTGTAATGGAACAATGAATGGGCTGCCTTTAAAGAGGAAATAGTTCAGGTACAGTCGAGGTACATTCCCACGAGGGGGAAAGGAAGGGCAACTAAAGTCAGGGCTCCCTGGATGACAAAGGAGATAGAGAATATGATGAAGCAGAAAAAGAGCACGTATGACAGATGTCAGGTTGCAAATACATCTGAGAATCAGGCTATAGAAAGGTCAGAGGAGAAGTGAAAAAGAAAATAAGAGGGTCAAAGAGAGGAGAATAGAATGGCAGCCCACATAAAAGGTAATCCAAAAGGCTTCTACAGGCATATAAATAGTAAGAGGAGGGGTGGGGCCGATTAGGGACCAAAAAGGAGATCTATGCATGGAGGCAGAGGGTATGGTTGAGGTACTAAACGAGTGCTTTGCATCTGTCTTCACCAAGGAAGAGGATGCTGCCACAGACATAGTAAAGGAGGAGGTAGTTGAGATACTTGATAGGATAAAGAGGAGGTATTGGAAAGGCTGGCTGTACTTAAAGTAGGTAAGTCACCAGGAGTGGATGGGATGCATCCTAGGATGCTGAGAGAATTGAGGGAGGAAATCGCAGAGGTACTGGCCATAATATTCCAATCCTCCTTAGATACGGGGGTGGTGCCAGAGGACTGGAAATGTTACACCACTGTTCAAAAAACAGTGTAATGATAAACCCAGCAACTACAGGCCAGTCAGTTTGACCTCGGTAGTGGGGAAACTTTTAGAAACAGTAATCAGGGACAAAATTAACAGTCACTTGGACAAGTGTGGATTAATTAAGGAAAGCCAGCACGGATTTGTTAAAGGCAAATCGTGTTTAACTAACTTGATTGAGTTCTTTGATGAGGTAACAGAGAGGGTTGATGAGGGTAATGCAGTTGACGTAGTGTACATGGATTTCCAAAAGGCAAATGACAAAGTGCCACATAATAGGCTTGCCAGCAAAGTTGAAGCCCATGGAATAAAAGGGACAGTGGCAGCATGGATACGGAATTGGCTAAGTGATAGGAAACAGAGAGTAGTGGTGAACAGTTGTTTTTTGGACTGGAGGAAGGTGGTGTTCCCCAGGGGTCGGTTCTAGGACCACTGCTTTTCTTGATATATGTTAATGACTTGGATGTGGGTGTACAGGGCACAATTTCAAAATTTGCAGATGACACAAAACTTGAAAGTATAGTGAACAGTGAGAAGGAGAGTGATAGACTTCAGGACGACATAGACAGCCTGGTGAAATGGGCGGACACGTGGCAGATGAAATTTAACGCTGAAAAGTGTGAAGTGATACATTTTGGTAGAAAGAATGAGGAGAGGACATATAAACTAAATGGTACAATCCTGTAGGGGGTGCACGAACAGAGAGACCTGGGGGTATGTGTGCACAAATCGTTGAAGGTGGCAGGGCAGGTTGAGAAAGCAGTTAAAAAGGCTTACAGGATCCTGGGTTTCATAAATAGAGGTATAGAGTACAAAAGTGTGGAAATTATGATGAACCTGTATAAAACACTGGTTCGGCCCCAACTGGAGTCCAATTCTGGGCACCACACTTTAGGAAGGATGTGAAGGCCTTGGAGAGGGTATAGAAAAGACTTACGAGAATGATTCCAGGAATGAGGGACTTCGTTAAGTTGATAGACTGGAGAAGCTGGGGTTGTTCTCCTTAGAGCAGAGAAGATTGAGGAGATTTGATAGAGGTGTTCAAAATCATGAGGGGTCTGGACAGAGTAGATAGAGGGAAACTGTTCCCATTGGCAGAGGGGTCGAGAACCAGAGGACACAGATTTAAGGTGATTGGCAAAAGAACCAAAGACTGCGTAAGAAAAAAATTTTACGCAGCGAGTGGGTAGGATCTGGAATGCACTGCCTGAAAGGGTGGTGGAGGCAAACTCAATCGTGGCTTTCAAAAAGGAGTTGGAAAAGTGTCTCAAGGAAAGAAATTAGCAGGGCTACAGGGAAAGGGCGGTGAGTGAGACTCGCTGAGGTGCTCGTGCAGAGAGCCGGCCCGGCTCGACGGGCCGAATGGCCGCCTTCCGTGCTGTAACCATTCCATGATGTAGGGTGGGAGGAGGCTTATGCGGACGATAAACACAGGCAAAGACTGGTTGGGCTGAGTGGCCAGTTTCTGCAATGTATATTCTATGTAATGTCATTCTGTGTGTGAAGAATTTTTACTGGATTTGCTTTTAATGGGCTTAGTTTTAAATTATACGATTATGTTCCTTTGTTTGAGGAAACAATCATTCCATATCTACCATTTTAATTTCCTTCATTGTTTGCACACCTCCATCAGATCACCCGTTCACTTCCTCATCTGCATGGATTATAACACAAATTTACCGAGTCTCCTAACAGCTCAGTCCTTTCAATCCCAGGTATAACCCCCAAAAAATTCATTGCTGTACTTTTTTCAAGGCCTATATATACTTCCTGAACAACATAATCCAAATGAGGTGTGCCTAGCATTGTGTAATTCCAATTGTACTTCCTTTCATTTATATTCTGTAACTCTTGTGATGAAGCTCAACACCCCATTAACCTTTAGTTAATTTGTAATGCCTTGTATACCCAGTACTTCCCCATTTAGACTGTATTCCCATATTCCACTCTTGCATCCAAAGTGTGTTATCTTACTCGTTTTGCTATGTTAAACTGCATCTGCTATCTTTCTTCCGACTTGCTTAATCTAGGTCACGTTTATTTCCAACACCAGATTTCTGATTGGTCCCCTTGGAGGACAAGACACACTCAGCAGTTTACCTGGAATGTGTAAATTAGATCCTGACTGCCTAAGTAATCAAGTACTTTGCAAAGTGTAATTCGAGCCATTCTGACTCCCAGGCTCCAGACAGACAGAGCTCACATAGAACAGACAGGGCTCACCCTCATGGGTTAAGACCTTTTCCACCCCCCAATCAAGCTCCTGCCCCCCCCCCCCCAACAAGTTCCTAACCTTCCTCCCACCTCCTGAGTTTGACCTTTTCCCTCCCAACAAGTTCCTGACCTTTCCTGCCCAGGTTCCTGACCTCTCTCTTCCCCCTTTGACTCTCTCCTTCCCCCCTCTGTCTATCTATGTCTGTCTCTCTCCTCTCCCCTCCCCTCTCTGTCCATCCTCGCTCTCGCTCTCCCGCTCCCTCCTCTCCCCCGCCACCAACGATCCTGTGACCTTCTTACGGAGCCAAGGAAAGCGTGGCCCACAGTGGAGACCGCAACTGTTGGGTGCTGCGCATACGCGGCTTCGGTAAACAATGCGCAGAAGGGGGTCAGCTGTGCATGCGCGGCTCCGGGATACCATGCACAGAAAGCTGCAAAGATGTTCAGGCAGATAATCACTCCCCTTAATCTATCTGTCCTTTTTTGCAATTTTCTGCTCACTTTTTCGCAATTCAGTATACCTCCTACATTAGTATAACTGGGCTAAGTGTAAATTGCTGCAGTTATATCGCGCCGATACATAAATGTAGATTATTACTAACTGCTTTTGTATACTAGTCTATTAAAGAACCAGTCTATAAATTCAGCTGTTTCGTACAATTTTGTTTCTCTGGTGAATACATGAATTTTTCCCCAGCAATATTTAAGATGTATGGTGTTTACAGGTTGGCCCCTGCTGACATGTTGCTGATTATTATTTATTGCAGGTTATCAGACAGTTTGAACGAATAGGCATTAAGGTGTATGTGGCAGCATATGACGGTAACTGGTTTTCATAACTCTATTTTCACTTAATATTTACACACCTATAAAGAGTAACATGGAAAAAAATGATTTGATGGAAGAAAGCTTGTGATGAGCAAAAAATAACTTTTTAACAAATCAATGGCCCGGAATTTGCAGTCAGCGGCGAAGCAAAGGCATTCACCGCTGGCCCCGAAGGAAGCTGGCCAGAGAGATCTCGCGATCTCTGTGGCGAGAAGTTTGCCATTTTCAACGCGCAAGTGATTTCAATGCAGAGTGGTGGGGATTCCCTAGTGCGATGCTGCTATGACATCAACAAGATGTCTAAGCAGCCAATCGCATTGTAGAATTCTCAGACAGGGAGCCAGGAAATGAAGAAGCTCCTTTTATTTGGACTTTTAAAAATGTTAGAGCAAAACAAAGCGTGGGGATAAGGTAGAACTTGAAGTATCCTGAACAAACTCTTTTTAAAAAAAAAATTATCTTTTTTTTTAAGTTTCTTAATTGTAATTTTTTATCATAATGGAGAAATTTGACACTCCACAAAATTAAAATTAGTTTTTCAGGGCTGTTAAAACCCCAGTTACACCTAATCCAACAAGGCCTAACATTTAATGGGGTATTTAACAGACATACCGCAGAAAAGACCAAGTTTTCGTCTTTCACTGATTGCCGGCAATGGGGGGTGGGGTCCACAGCACAGCCAGTGTCGGAGCAGTGAATGATTGACGGCAACTTCAGGATTTGCGCGTTTAGATGCGCATGCGCTACATTCTGAAGTTGTGGTCAGTTTCAAAGGGGTAATACCCACCGCAAATTCCGGCCCATTATCTCCTAGTGCTTATCATAGAATATCATAGAGGCTTCTTTATTCTGTCCAAACTGGTATCCACATGAAATGCCTAATGAAAGGGAAAAAGGATGGTGCTGTGCTCAATCCTGAACCTGTACTGCATCGACTGATTGCAGTCAGAACAAAGTGAGTGCTACAAGTGATCTCTGTACCACTGGCACAAATAAGGGAAATACTAGTCAAGAATTCCCACTCGGAATCACTTTGCAGTGACTGCTATGGAAAGTGCATGTGCGGATGCTGAGTGAGGACAGTACTGGGCTCAGCTATGGTTCTCCATAGTTGGAGCCTGCTGACGCTCACTGTTGAGAATAACACATGAATAATGGCTACTTGCGTGAGGTGCCAGAGGGCAATCGCCACCCATGAAGCCATGGCTCAGTAGGAGAGTCAACCCCTTCAGGAGCAGAGGGGAAGAAAATTGGAGAGAAGATATATATTTCTTTTTAAAAAGAGAAAAACCTAGTATTTTCTGATTTGAGCCTATATTTGCATGTGGAATTTTGGCCAAGACTCCCTTCAGAGAGTTTGTCAACCAACAGTACTTAACTTATCCAAAATCTGAATTGGAGGAGTGGAATATCATTGACACATGCTGTGTTACAATCTTCCTTCTCTCTGGAGAACAAGTGCATTATATCCTGAAACAGAACTGTTGAAGTATAAATGTGTGCAACATGTAACTGCTGTCCCTTGCTCAGATCAATTAGAGCAGATTAGTCTTGGCAGGGTCACCAGTCATCTAGAGATGACACTACTTCTCAAAATACTGCAAGACCCTGAGATCCATCTGTACTGCCACCCCACCAGGCTCACCAGTGCTCTCAGATCCGAGGGTCCCCGCTCTTTCCCCCCACCCCGCCCCCCACCACCCCCAATGCTGATGTCCGTGTTTCTGGTAAAAATACTTGGAATAACAATCCCAATCTTAAAAAACCTCCAACTCAAAGTGAGCAGTGCCACAGGAGGTCTGCCAGCACACATCTGACATCATACTTTGTTAGAGATGGAAAACATCTTTTGTTTTTAAAAAAAAAAGCAAAAATGGCAAAAGAAAGTCTGTCATTCATCTGGAGCCTGAAATTTACAAGCAGTTACATGCACTCTGACCTCCGCAGTTTACAGCAGTCACAATTACCTGGATCTGCACGATCAGTCAGATTACCAGGTAAGCATAATACTGTGCTCCAGACCAGTGATCAGTGCCACAGAAGATTTGCTGGTAATTATTAATTTTAATACTCACGATTCATGCAAAGCTCCCAAGCACTAATATCACCAATCTGTAGGCTACCTTCTAAGAATCAATTCTTGATTAGCTGAGTCAGAAAAAGATGAATGTTATTTCTAGGATGTTTCTAGGATTTTTCCAATTTGTACAGAAAGGATGTTAATATTCAAACTGTTACCAGTATGTTTACAGGCATGACATACTCTGTAAAAACAAAATAAGCACTGATTATTGTGGCTAAAATCATGGGGCTGGGAGTGATTTTAATATTTTTATCATTCTAAATTTCAGACCACATTGTGAAGAAAATGGAGAGCTGTGGCTTTTTTGATGACCATATTAAAAAGGACATCTTGTACCTCACCGTCCATGATGCTGTCGTTTACATACACACTCAGACAATGTATAGAGATATACAAGATCCTATTTTTGAGAAGGTAGGAAAAAATTGTATTCTGTTAACCGATGGAATTCTGGTTCTGTCAGTAGGAAAACTTGTAGCAAATCCAGAGTAGGTGTTGTAGATCACATGAACTGTTTACTTCCAAAACATAGTGCATGCAAATCCTGATCAGATTCTTCCTGTAGATCACACTGTTTTCCTCAGTCTCTCCTGCAGTGTGAGAACAGTCAATGTTGACTATTTTTCCTCACAGGAGGGGTTGCAGTAATATTCCTTTTCTGTTCCTGTGGTAGCACATCCAGCGGATATTTAGGGAGACGGAGGCAAAGAAGAGTTGGGTTGGGAGAGGAACAGGAAAGCATGTTGGACTGGAATTCTGCAGGGTCAGTGTTCATTATCCTTTTTGCGTTGTGCATTTTGGACCAAATCCTGCAAAATACAGACATCCCTGTAGGGATAGGAACACTGTAGACTGTAGAGAAAGGAAAAGATGAAACACAATGCAGAATATCCATTAGAACTGGCCAATAGCGGAATTCCTCCTGTGTCCCTGGTACCTGTGGAACTGTAACAAATGGAACCCTAGTAAATCAGCACCTTTTTAGTAAAGAAGAGAAAACCGAAAAAAGCAAGAGGCTACTCTGTGTACTGGAGCTTAATGTGCAGAGATTAAACTCTTGGGCTAAAATGCAAGAGCTTATGATTCAGCATGTGTCTAAACATGGGCATGTCAGACATGGAGGCAATCACATTAATGTTATCTGAAGAGTAGCCAGTAGTTTTGTTGCAATTTTCCAGTATCATTCATAATTCATAACTCATGCCACTTCTGATTAATCAGGAGCCCTTATCCAGTCCTCAGAAGCTTTCTCAGCAAGTGGAGAGGTACTGTCCACCGAAAAGAATTCTGTCCACATCCTGCCACTTCTTACATTGTCTGAGACTATTTATAAGAATTTTTTAATGACATTGGGAGGTATTTATCATGATGTTGAGACTGCCTTTCCCCTTCTGTTGTCACAGAAATGCTTGGATGATACCTTAGACCACACTTGTAGTACTACGTACAGTTCTGGTCGTCATATTATAAAAAGGATATAGAGGCACTGGAGAGGTTGCAGAGAAGATTTACAAAAATGATACCAGAAATGCGAGGGTATACATATCGGGAAAGATGAACAGGCTGGGTCTCTTTTCTCTTTGAAAAAAGAAGGCTGAGGGGTGACCTAATAGAGGTCTTTAAAATTATGAAAAATTTTGATAGAGTGGACAGAGAGAGAATGTTTCCACTTGTGGGGAAGAGCATAACTAGAGTCCATCAATATAAGATAGTCACCAAGAAATCCAATAGGGAATTCAGAAGAAACTTCTTTACCCAAAGAGTGGTGAGAATGTGGAACTCGCTGCCACAGGGAGTGGTTGAAGCAAATAGTAGGATGCATTTAAGGGGAGGCTAGACAAGTATGAGGGAAAAGGGAATAGAGAATTATGCTGATAGATTTAGATGAGGAAAGACTGGAAGAGGCTCGTGTGGAGCATAAACGCTGGCATGGACTGGTTGGGTCGAATGGCCTATGTAATCCTTGCAGTCCTAAAGTATGGCAGAAAGTTTCATGATAGCACTGTAGGTACAGAGGTATCTGAGTGCTGTCATTAATTATAGTGTATATGACAGTTATTTTCTGGAACATAAATTTAGATTATCTGTTGTGCTCACAAGGAAAAATATTCTTGCTATGCTGAGTAAGAGTTTAGTAAAAAGACACAATATACTAAATATATTGTGCAGTGTTGGAAATAGTTTCATCATTTCTGTCAGATGTAATAATCCTCCTTTGTTGTGTCATAGATATCTAGATTTAGTACCCTTCTTTGCTATTCCATAATTATACAATTATGTTTTACTAATTTGTTAAATTATTTTCCTATTTAGATATCACTCATGCAAGAATCAAAAGAACCAATTCCATCGTCAGAGCTGGAGGATGATGTGGAAGAATTAGAAGATCAGAATCAGGTAAATGCTTGGTTTTAAAATGTTTTGTTTATGGTAGCTATCATATGGTAGCACATCAGTCTAATGTGACATGCTGGAAACAATTTTGCAATTATGGTAGCCAACCTGTGTCTCATGAGCTGCATTTGTCTCTCTTATAAATGGAGTGCGCCATTTATTGAACTGTGGCTCTTTTTGACTTTGTGCCACCCTGTCAGTGGTCAGGGCCTGCAGTACACATTTGACTTTTAAGCAAGCTGACCACAGAGCAAATGAGGTGCAGTATTAATACTACCATGAGCACAGGCATGTACTTGTGATAATGAGTTCAAGTGAAATTTTCAAAACTGAGATCAATAGATTTTTGTGAGATAAGGGTATCGAGGGATAAAGGCTGGTAAATGGAGTTGAGGTACAGATCTGCCATGGTCTAACAGAATAGCAAAACCGGCTCGAGGGCCTAAATGGCCTCCTCCTGTTCCTAAACAGCAATACTGGCCTCCGCAGTGGAAAATAAGCCAGATGCTGTTACCTAGATTATAGATGCTGCATGGTAATTATATCAGAATGAATGAGAGAGTCAGGAAACTGGGAGAAAGAGACCAGGTAATAAGAGGAACAATGAGAGATAGAAGGATTTGAGAGAGACCGATTTTAGAAGGTGGGGGAGGGGGAAGAAAGGTGTGAATGAGAGGGGGATGGGAGAATGAGAGGCGGGAAAGTGAAGGAATGAGCAAGGAAGGGACTGAGTTACGTAAGGCACAAATTGAGGCAGGAAATGAGCGAGGGAGGGAAAGGGAGAGAAAGAAAAGCATGACAGAGTAAAAATACAATTTCAAGAAAACAATTGGGGGAAAAAAAGCATGCCAAAAGTCATATTGTTGTGCTAAGTTTCACAACTTCTTGCATGGCATATTTTTACTCATTGTAGTTACAATGTCTGAGAATACTGACTGCACTATATTTAAAACTTGTCAGGATAAATAGTGGTCATTTTCCAATGTTGTGCTCTTGCCAGAAAGTGGATATTGGAAATTAAGCCTTGCATGGCACATCATTTTCTGGCAATTTTATCAGAAGTTTGTATGCAGTACATGACTGAATTTCCAGCATTTTCTTAGCTGGCAGTGCTTCCTGTCGGGAGCACAAGTCAGAAAATTGTGCCTGATATCTTTCTCTGTCTCTTGAACTTTGAAAGGTTGGCCCAAGCTGAGATATGAATTAGGCCGATTTCAGCAGGCTTCACTCTACGTATTTAAGCAAGGCAATTTGAATCCAATAAGCACTTTGTTTCACAAGAATCCAATATTACAGTAGCCAATTTTCTGATTGGCATTCGTCCAGGGTTCATGGGTGGTTGAAAGCTGGAGCAGTATCTCTGTTATCTCTTGGATGAAGTAGAAGAAACCAACTACGCTTCATTAATTTATCAGTTCTTAACCCAGATGGCGTTCCACTGCATTGCCAATCAAGATTGCTTCTCTCAGGGTGGTTTTTCCTGTATGCTATGCTTCCAAACCCCATTGTGAGTGCAGAAGAACCCATTAGCTCTTTCAGACATCTTGTGCTGAGTTCTGAATTTCCCCAGTGGCACGGTTTATAAAGGCGACATGCAACAACCACACAGACAGAGGTCCCCGATTAGATTCCTGATCTGTGATTGAGTTAGCTGATCTCTGCCAAGGTGGTAGTAGGTCTTACAATTGGCCTGAGCACCCTGGGCTAGGGAGAGGAAAATCATCCAGGATTCCTGTTGTTATTATGACTCTGATAAGTGTATGTATTTGGACATTGGGTGAAGACAGGACCAGGTGGTATTCCCTAGAATTAGAAGGTGAAGGGGTGATTTGATCGAAGTTTTCAAGATATTAAGGGGAACAGATAGGGTAGATAGAGAGAAACTATTTCTGCTGGTTGGGGAGTCTAGGACTAGGGGGCATAGTCTAAAAATTTGTGCCAGACCTTTCAGGAGTGAAATTAGGAAACACTTCTACACACAAAGGGTGGTAGAAGTTTGGAACTCTCTTCCGCAAACAGCAAATGATGCTAGATCAATTGTTAATTTTAAATCTGCGATTGATATATTAAGAAATATGGGGCAAAGGTGGGTATATGGAGTTAGGTCGCAGATCAGCCATGATCTCATTGAATGGCGAAACAGGTTCGAGAGGCTAAATGGCCTACTCCTGTTACTATGTTTGACTGTGATGCCCTCAGTTGAACTCCGTAGTTTTGCACGTGACGAATGGCCTACTCCGTCAGGTACAGATGGTATCGATGGAACCATACCTCAGTATGACTCGACTAAAAAAATGTCAAAGAATCTTTACCAAATGCGCAGGATCTGCTGATTTAACTGATATTATCCTGGGCAGAACTTTGGGTGCCTCAACGCCCCTATGTAGGAAATTCCAGCAGCTATTATTGGACAACAAACTGAATCAAGGGTTTATGCTTCAGTTGTTTATCCCGTGCTACCTGCAGGAAAGTGCGAGCGTTGGATTCAAGTTAGTGTGATGCCCTCTACAGTAGAATAGCCTGTCAACACTCACTATTTAGGCTCACATTTGAAGGACAACCACCTGAGCGAGTTATCAGATTATCTTTGAAAGAAAAAAAAGTGAAGTGGCCCATTAAACTCAAGATATTTTCCAGTTAATGCACTAATGATCTTTAGTAAAATCTAAAATAGTTTATTGGATTAGCAATCTTTCTATGACAGTGTTGTCCATTAGAAATCGCTGACTAGCCACAGGTGTGACTACAGCGATAATGTTTTAGTCACATGCACTAATTTTAACAGAAAACACTTTACACACAATATAAGTAAATGTACCGAGGTTCACGTAAGTTTACTTAACAAACATCTACCACCATTATTTCAAAGCAGTCTTTCTCTCTCACCAAAGTTTGGAATTCTGGCATGAATTTAACCGACGCAACACATTTTAATGCAGCTTCTAAGTTTTTGTCCAGCAGTTGCAAGTGCTGCTTTGACTTCAACAGAGTGTGATTACTGTGAACGTTGACTCGTACAGCAAGACGCGTCCGACCTGCCCCGTTCTCCACCTAGAATGCGATTGGATGCTGCTTGCCCCATGCTGTGACCTGCCTTGTTCGAGCTGCTTCTTGTTGGTTGGGCTTTCTTTGCTGGCCTGGAGCGGTAATTCCGATTGGTTGAGCTGACCATGACGACAGCTCCCCTTCTCCATACAATGTTGCTGGTGTTTCAATGGTGCTGGAGTCCAGTGTTTTCACTCCTGTTACACACTATTTTAGCAGATAACCAATAAGCAGCAACCAAGGAAGTAAAGCACACACAATGATCAAAAAACACTTGCACATGATTTTTGTCTTGCCATTTTACCAACAAACGCACAAAGGTTAAAATATGCGTGCATTCGCTGTGTGAATATGACTTGCGATCACACGCCCAACGATGTTGTCTATTATTCATTTTTTATTTACGAATCAAAGATGCAGTTAGCCACATCTGGACTCCCAAGTAGCTACATGTGGCTAGTGGCTAATCTATTGGACGAGACTGTTCTAGGAAAGCAGTTAGTAGACATTAACACCTTAAACCATCGGTGCTCTGAATGTCCCATCTCTTCAAATTTTAAAGTTTGCCTTTTTTGGCAATTGCAGTTCAAATTATTGCTCTGAAATAAGACTTGTAATGCTTTATTTCAAATTATTTCTCCACAGGGCCACAGTGGATTCAGCTATTAAACCACATCCATCCAGATGATCCTGAACAATGAGAATTCCCTGGGCATATATACATGGTGGTTATTCAGCATGCTGTTGTTACAAATTACAATTTCAATGCTGTTTTCCATACCATGCAGCTATTGTGCTATTATACAGTTAGAACATGAATGATCTTTCAGAAAATCTAAATAATTCTCAATCTATTTTTATATATAAAAAATGTATGGAGATCTTACTTTATTATTCCTGCAATGGTGACTATGAATTTTGTCTGGGAATTAAAGTTATTCATTGTTTCATGGTATATTGGGCACCATTTTGCACTGATACTAACAAGCTGGAGTAATGCTGCACCATAGGACAGCCTGAAATACCCTGCAGTCGTGTCTTACACTTCGGATAGACCTGAAACATAGAATCATAGAATGGTTACAGCACGGAAGGCGGCCATTCAGCCCGTTGAGCCCATGCAGACTATTCACACATTACCAGTGTCAAGTTTGCATTGTTCATTTTCTGCCAACAGCATAGTAACTGCTTTATTTTTTCTTTTAACATTCTGAACATCAAATAATATTTTATTTTGTGATAATCTAACACTGTTCCACATTTCCTCCACTATCACAGGATGATGGGGGTTCCCCATCTTTATTACAGTACTTGTAGTAGCAGGTCCTTCTAGGCCTCACTAACAAGGTGCCAAAATTAACCTTGCAGTGTCATTGAACCAACATTAAGCCTTAGTGACATGTAACCAACCATATCTCACCAGACTGTCAGAACTCTTGCCCTCCCAAAGTTTTGTTATCTCCATGTTGTCTGTTTACTTTACATACACTACAAACATCTGATTTTATAAATAGAAAAGAATTCCAAAACCAAATCTTTTTCTACACCGCATGTTCATTGGATTGTTCGCACTTCAGACATTTTTTATCATAATAACTGAATTCCGAACTCCATATAACACACATAATATATGCATAGAACATTGCTGGGTATTCGAAAACAAAATTATTGAATCTTGACTATATAGCTGATATTTTCTGATTACACCAAATATTTTATTCTTGTTGGAATTTTCAAAAAATACTTAGCAACACTTGCAGGCTTAATGTGAATCTCTGTTCGTGATACTTGCAGTTCACCTCAGTCCATTAAATAATAGAAAGATCTCCTTCGTCATACTGCAGGTGAAAGATACAATAAAGACCTCAAGAAAATGTTTTGGGAATAAAACTGTTGGGAATTTTTTTCTTTGCAACTGGTAATGACTTTTGAGGGTGGAGGTGATGGTTAGTTTCCTTTCTGATGGAAAGCATAAATGTTGCAACTGGTTAAAGAGGAACTGTATTGTGTTTTTTTTAATTTCAAGTTTACCCACTCAATAGAATGCCAGGGAGCATCATGATCAGACCCAATCCTTATTCTTAGCCAAATTCTGTGAGAAGTTTTATAGCGGAGTTCTGGAGCATAAGCCACCTAATTGGTTGCCATCTTTTCAAGAAGGCATTGTATAAAGGAAAAGATGTTTTCTTCGTGGTATAAAAGAGTACTGTTCCAAGACAGCTGCAAAGAACTATATTTCTTGTGGACAACTTGGAACTTTTAGTAAAAGAGGAGACAGTAATGCAATCCAAACTAAATATTACAACCAATATACACCTGCAGCAAGTTATGCGCAGTTTATAGCTGAAAAACAGATCACGCGCTCCTAAGCCTGAAAAATTTAAAAGACAAGAATGTGGCATTTCAATCTCGATGTGAAGGACCCAATCAATCAAGTGTTAGCAAAAGGTACACTGATAACATCGCAGGGCCTTTAATTATAAAACAAACATGTTTCAACCCTGTGTAACTCATTGTTAAGATATGATTTACAACTTTATATGCAATTCTGGGCATACATACTTCCAAAGGACATTGTAGAGACTTCAAAGAACAGTATTTAGGCTTACTTTAGGACCTAAAGCCTTAAAGTATAAAGAGAAATTCAGAGAGCTGAACTTGCTTTCATTAGAGAAGAAATTTGAGAGGGCATATGACTTGGCATCTTGAAATGATGATAGGTGTGGAATGTAGATGGAAGCAGGTTATTTAACTTGGGCTGTGATTGCAGAATTGAAAGATAGGAGTACAGCATTAACCAGTCTTGACCAAAGCTCGAGATTAGAAAGTTTTTTTTGTTGTTGCATAGCATAGCAGATAGTTTGACTAAACTCCAGTAAAAGCAATTAGTGCTCGGTTTATTAACTTCTTTAAGACGATCAAGTATACTGTGGAAAATGATGGGTAATGTGCTGTCAGGACCAGGCACCGGTCACCTTTGGAGGAGTTGCGAGTATGGGCTTTAAGATTGGATTAATATTCCGCACTTTTGTTTGATTTCCCCTTGGGGCTTGGGAGAAATATCAGAGTATTATCCTCTTGGAGGTTTCTCCATTGTTGATTGGTTGGTTGGCTGGGTAGGGTCCATGATGGAGTAGATTGTACATGATGGGCTTGACCGTTGAAAATCATTTCCTTCTGTGTTAAGAATTTGGGGAAGTGGTTGCGATGACTTATCTACTTTCTTTGTAACTGAAATAAGGGGAAAAGCTGGATGTTAATTCCTTACAGCAACCTTTGGTTTTAATTTCTGTTATAAGTTCTCTGATTTGTGTAGCGGAACAATTGCATTTACTGTCAAACACCCTTTTAAAATGTTCTTATTAAAGAAGAGATTTTCTGATTCAGGATATGAAATTAATATCTTAATTTAATAATTTTGCAAGCAAGTTAAATAAAATAAATATTCAGTTTATGAAACTTAAATTTTTCTGATTTTAAACATTTTGGGGACAAAAAAATCTTTCTTGGGTTAAATTGGTTTGATTAAATTTAACATAATTAGTGGTATATTATTACTCATTTTAAGGTCCAGATCAGGTTTCATCAAATGTGCTGTTTAGTGAGAATTTTCAGCATGAGGATCAAGCGATACCAAATAATCATTTTTATGCTCGGTGGAGTACATGAATTGATATTACCTAGAAATGCTGGTAATGTTTGTTGATGAATGCTTAATGTATCCATTATAAATCTGTCCACTTTCTTAGTGAAAGTGTTAATCTGTTTAACACCAATATTAAAATAGTGGACAGAGGAATGTCATTGTATGTGTTGAGCATTGTTCTGTAATATTACCAATTGTAATTTGTAGGCATATATGAATTTTGTGCTCTGCAAGACCAGCTTTCAATTACCTCATTGCTAAGCTCACAATGTTGCGTAAACTTTTTTATTTATCCAACTTGGTGACTGATCACTGTTCAAAATTTCTGCATAGTCGTCCAGTAGGTAAAGGCCACAAAACTACCATTATTTTAACATTTGTACCAACTTGGTTCATAAAATAACACCTTTTACCTGTAGTAAAATATTAGTCTACTGCTGATAATTCAAAGTTTATTTTTATTGTAAAAGTTTGAATTCTCCAATAATTTGAATGAAGTATCGTAAATAATAGCAACGTGGGACTTCAGTGCTAAAGTTGAATCATCAGCTGATATGAATTACAAGCAGAAGACTAATTGTATTGGTTGTAGTCCTTCCAGGAATAATTTGATGTAATACTTTCATTGGACACTGGGTATTATACATTAAAATAATGCATATTAAAGTTTGCCAAATGTTTGATGTAAATAAACCTAACTATTTCAATATGTTTTAATCACATATGGCATGAATGGGACATCTCGTATCTCTCAGTAAGATATAATAAATATTTCATTTTTGAGGTCTATAGCTAACAATAATTTCTGAATTATTTGCTCTGTGTCACTTATGGAGACTTGTGTTGCCTATCCCTGCTGGTGATGACATGCCCACTATGTCATTGGTATGAATCCAAGTACACCGTGCGATGCTTCTTGTTAATAATGCTACAGGATCCTGTTAACAACCTACAATCAATCTTTTGACAAGTACAAATGGACTGTCTTTTATAATAAAAACTGTTCAAAAGGTAAAGGATTATTTACAGAATCTGGTCAATGTAAAAAGAATTGCTATCCTTGACCTAGAATGATCAAAACTGTCTCCAAATCACTATGTCCCATTCATGCCATATATGATTAAAACATATCGGAATAAAGTTACGTTTACTTACATTAAACATTTGGCAAACTTTAATATGCATTATTTTATGTATAGAGCCCATTGTGTCCAATGACAGTATTACAACATAAATTATACCTGGAAGGGCCACACCCAATATAATTACAGTTCCAATGGATACCCTCAGGCAGAGCTTATTTCCTGTTTCTATTAGTCATAAAAATCTGTGTAACAAGATACTAAATCTAGGAACGTTCAAGTGCAGGTGCCTTACTACAGAACTAAGTGTAATCATTTCGACATTTAAGATGCCCTGAATTCCTTGATTAAGTATCTTCCATCTTAATGTTTTGAACAAATGATAAATCCTTGTGCTGTTATAACAAATTTATTAGATGTATTTTTGTATAATCATGAATAAATCAGTTACACAAGAGTTGAAAACATTGACTTATTTGTGTTTGTTGAAAGTTTTGTATTGGATTAATTGCAAAAGTATTAATTCAGATGTAAATGTAGATGAACCTTTTTTGTCTAGTTCCTGTCACTACTACGATCTCTTAATTATTCCATTTCTTTGATGCTCACTCTTAACTGATTCTGTCCTTTTACTGGTTTCTCATCTTTTTCAGAATTTCACACCCTGATCTGAAACACTTTCACCTATCAAATTTTATTTTCTAGTTTGTCCGTCATTTGGTTAAGATTCAGCACAGTCGAGAGCAGCTGATTCATCAGCACACTGACACTTTTTACATACAAACGATGATGGACAGGTAAAGACCCCCCTGGTCCATTGAGCCTGTCCCACACAATTGCAGTACCTTGTGTATCACACTATATACACTCCACCCCACCCCACCTGAAACCATGTGATCTCCTGGGAGAGGCAAAAAACCCAGGCCAATTGGGGGGAAAAAATCTGGGAAATTCCTCTCCGACCCATCTAGGCGATCGAAACTAGTCCAGATCATCACTCTGGCCCTGAATTTCCTGCAGTACCTAACTTCTGTAAGAGGTGATCTCCACCCCAGCCAGAAACAGGTCCAGCTCTCACTTGAAGGAATTCAGCATCCACCGCACGAGACAGCAGCCTGTTCCAGAGATCCACTAGTCTCTGGGAAAAGAACCACCTCCCGACATCTAACCTAAATCTGGCCTTATACAACTTAAATTTGTGACCCCTGGTCCTCCCTAACCTATTTAATTGATGATGCGGAGATGCCGGCGTTGGACTGGGGTGGACAAAAATGAGAAGTCGCACAACACCAGGTTATAGTCCAACAGATTTATTTAATTTTACAAGCTTTCGGAGCGGTCTGTGTTTACAAGCTTTTGTCTGTGTTTAAATTGTGAATTCTGGGAGATTCTCTCACTGCTAACTTACCTGAGGAAGGAGCGAACCGCTCCGAAAGCTTGTAAAATTAAATAAATCTGTTGGACTATAACCTGGTGTTGTGCGACTTCCTATTTAATTGAAACAAACTGGCAACTGGAACACAATCTATTCCCTTCATTATCTTATAAACTTCAATCAGATCACCTCTTAGTCTACACTTCTCTAAAGTGTAGAGTCCCAACTCTTTTAGCCTATCTTAATACAGGAAACTTTCGTTTATCCGGCACCCAAATATCCGGAATTCTCGCTTAACCGGCAAAAATCAGGTAAGTTTTATTGTACAGACAAGACCCCGATTCTGACCTTTCGCCCCCACGAAAGGGGGGTCAACGTTCTTCCGACTCGGACCTGTCACGGCCACGGAGGAAAAAGGCGGAGTCTCGTTTACTTTCCCTCTCCGGGTCCCAATTGTTAAGCCTGTGGCCGTGTACGGGGCTCTCGTACCTTGGTAAGTATAGCTCTCTGTAATCCGGCACTTTCGATCAACTGGCACCACGCCGGTCCCGTCGGTGCCGGATAAACGAAAGTTTCCTGTAACTACAATGCTTTATACTGGGAATTAGTCTAGAGGCCCTCCTCTGCACCCTTTCCAAAGCCTCAATATCACCCACCATGTGAAGAGACCAAAACTGGACATAGTATTCCAAGTGCAGCCTGACTAAGGTTTTGTCTTGGACAAGGACAAAATAGTATGCCTTGTCTTAGTCAATTGTCCTATGGATATACCCCAATGGATTAGGGCACACATTATTAAAAAGAACAATTTTGGGGGTATCTAAAGGCAATTGACTAATTCTTATTTTAAATGTTTCTTTCATCTCACTAATGTTGATTTGGTAAGAATTAAGAACTAAAAAATCAACAGAACTAACTTTATTACTCCTCCTCACCCATATATGATTCCGAACGTGATAGTTCTCCATAGACCTGGCTGACAAAATGACTGAAACAAGTTAACATTACACACATTAGGGCAGATTTTCCTGAGTTTGGCTTGCTAGTGGAGAGACTTTGCATGCCTCGCTTGCCAGACACATGCTGGCAAATTGCGGGCACACTGCCCATGATTTTTCACCTGTATTGGACGCTATACTGAGTGCAGCGTTCCCACATTTCCTGGCATATGCAGCCAGCATTTTGTAGGTGAGCTCTCTCAATAAGGAGTTTTCTCGTGGTCATTGAGAAGGTGGCAGAGCCATTTATCATTTTAAAGAATATAGGCGATTCATTGCTGCCAAAGCAGCTCTCCTGATGTTATTTAAAACACACACTAGATATATATTGAACTTACTATGGATCTTCCATGACGTTGCTCACAGGTAGTCCGGTGTCTTCACTGTAGATTTGATATATAGTGTGATCCCATTTTGAGCCGGGGAGCTGAACACAGTGGGGCAAGAGATGGGTGAGAGGAGCACAATGGGAGGATGGAGTCTGGAGTGCAGAAGGTGAAAGGGACATAGACATATTGGCCCAGAAATTAAACATGGATGGTTCCCGCGGGGGTAAGGATTCCCCGCGATATCGCACTCCGCGCCTACCTTTTTGCTCCGGGCCCCCACGAACTTTAGTTTCAAAGGCTCTCTCTGTTGGAACCGTGCAGTGCTTGCGTGACCCAGAGACACAATTAGTTCGTGCGAGCTCTGGGATCACGTGATTCAGTTAGAGCCAATGGCAGCACACCATCTTTCATTCATAGTTTTGACGGCAAGAGCTGTCAAAGCTATGAATACTACAAACCCCCAAAAGAACAGCTAAACCTCAATTAAATTTTTTTAAAAAGCCATCACATTAATAAAATAAGTATAGTTAAATAAATTATCCACTTTAAACAAAAAATTAAATTTTTGAAAAAATTTAAAATCTTTTTAAAAGTTATAAAAATAAACTTACCTTTCTTTAAAGTCTCTAAAAAAGATAAACCTGTTGAAAAAAATTTAAAATAACACTTAATTAACTACTTACCTTGTTAAAAGGGGGTCCTACGCCTGCTTTCTTTGTGTGTAAAATCTTCACCACTTACCTGTGCGTTCAAAGCTGAAAAAAAAAATAAGTGTACTGCGTGCGCACAACCTGTAGTGCGCACGCGGTTCACTTAGGAACTGCCCCCTTTTCAATTCACGAAGTGCCGGTTTCCCGCGCATGCGCAGTGCATGCAGGAAACCGGCAATTCGGGATCTAATACGCGAGAGTACACAGTGCGTACTCTCGCGTATTAGGTTTAATTTTTGGGCCATTAAAACCACTGGCTCTCATGTGAAGTAAGGGTAGTCTTTTTAATAATGTTGGGGGTGCAGTGAACTGGGCTGGTCTGAGGAGGTTTTTTTTGTGGATCTAATTTACAATTAGTAGGCTAAATCTGGGAGAGACTTTTTGTTTGTATGATCAGAAATCCAGGTGTGTCATTAAAGCACCTGTGCTAGTCAGACTGATTTTTTAATTCATTCTTGGGATGTGGGTGTTGCTGGCAAGGCTGACATTTACTGCCCATCACTAAGGCTACCAGAGGGCAGTTAAGAGTCAACCATGTTGGATTGAAGTCACATATAGGCCATATAGGTTAAGGACAGCAGGTTTCCTTCCCTAAAGGACATTAGTAAACTGGTTGGATTTTATGACAATCTGACAGCTTCATGCTCACTTTTACTGATAGCAGCTTTTTATTTCCAGATTTTTTAAAAACTGAATTTAAATTCTCAAACTGCTGGTGATTTGAACTCGCATTCTCTGGATTACTAGTCCAGTAACATAACCACTACACTATGCTAATTCAGAAAGGGTGCCATCATTTTCTGTTTGTAAGCCCCTCCTTGCTGCCCTGTGTTCATTGATATTTGAGACCATCATAATCATTCCGTTAATAGTTGGTTTTAATCAATATGTTTGAGTGCATGTGTGGCATTGTGCAATATTTTCAAGCATGGTGTGCATTTTTCTGCATACCACAAGAGCAGTGCACAAGATGTTATATATATATTATACGTGTGTATATTTGGTATGCAGAAATATATATATATATATATACTTTTTTCTCTCGATATTTGAATTGGACTGATAACTGGTAAATCAAACAAAAACCTCCATCACTGCAAGAAAAGCACTTCAACAAAGATAGTTAAAAGAACCAGAAAATACTTTGCTTGAGCATGGATATTATGAAAATCAGGTTTTAATTTCTCAAAACACTGGGTAAAGTTATTGACACTAAATTGAAAATACTGCTAGTGTTGTTGCAAAAGAATTCTGGAGCAGCTGCTGTGATAAAACTCTGGTACTTAAAGAAATGAGTGGGCGTGTGAAGGAATAAGCCATATAACCTATTCAGAAAAATACACTATCTTATGAAAGAATTCTGGCCTTATTAAAACATGACAAATTGGGTTTGGAAATTTAGAAACCTAACTATGAAATAGCTATGAAAGAATTCTGGCTATTGAGATAAGACAGTGGTTGACCCTGAATAAATAACCTTATTGAAACAGAAGGTGCATGGCTCCGACAGGCTGACCTTTGGGAACAAAAACAATGGTTCACCCTGGATAAGGTGTTCTAATTTAAATTTCGTAAAGATGGCACATAAGATAAGGAACATCTGCCCTCGTAAAGATGACATAAAATAAGGAACACCTGCCTTTCACACCGTTCTATATGGTGACCCTAGAACACCTGGAGATGAGACAAGATTCTGGCTGATGTAGCAGTAAGAATTGCAGAGGTCGGCAGAAAGATGAATAGGGATAATTGACTTGCATCAGCAGAAACTTTAAAGGAAATACCACTGGAAAAGGGTATAAATATTGAAGTCTCAAATGGGATATCCGACTCGCTTTAATCGGGCAAGGCGATTCTCGACTACAGAGGCAGCTCTGTAGTCTACAACTCTTTGTACCTCGGGGATCAAAGGTATTTGATATTGATGGATATCCTGTATGGAAACCTTTAAGAACTGTAATACTGTAGCAAAGTTAAGATTTAAAAGTAAGATTCTCTGTTAAAAAGATAGTATTTTTTTCTCTTTTTAGAACTGTTAATGTTGTGATTGACTGATTCACCAACTGTAAATTGCATGTTGGTTCTTTTAATAAATCTCTTTATATTTTTAGAATTGTCTCACATAAGTCTTCTGTATCAAAAACTCGCGAAATCAATCTCTGTACACTCTTTGGTGAAGAGTTACAGAATTCTGAGGGAGTTTTCTGGACCCTCATAATATCCGGGACGTTACAGTCTAACTAAACTTATTAAAAGTGCTATCTGGAGGACGGTAACATTCTCGGGTTGTTCCTTTCCTTTAGGGAGAGATAGCCCAGACCTTTAGACCTAGTTAAGCATCTTTAGGATTCGGCTACCTCAAACTTTAGTTGAAAGTGAACGTCTGAGAAATACGCCTGAGCCGGGGCTAGGACTAGTAAATATTCCTTCAGGCTCTTCCAGTATGACAGTAGTTAAGGCCAATACTCACTGCCAAGGCTCACACATAAATGATGTCCATTTGGATAAAGTCATGGAAGGCAATCAGATCCTAAACAACCATACCCCAGCAAAGAGCCAATACCTTTAAAAGAGGAGTGAAAGAAGGAAATTTGCTAAGGAAAACTTTTGAATAATACTTCCAAGTTTAATTTTTTACAAACTCATCTGCTGGACGTCCCAGAATTACACATTATTCCCTGATGAGTTGGCGCGTGATTGCCCTCTTCCCAAACTTCTGACTATGCTACACGTCAGCTGCTTGCTAGGAGTACAGGTCTGTTTTTCGCTCCCTCTCTGTCAGCAAAATATCTCACTCTATGCAGGGCTATAGTGTGGGGCATCACAGGTGCAAATCTACGTCCTACCACATTGGTATAGTGTTGCATAAACATACTCTGTGCTATTGGATTGTCAAGCAGTTCATCTATTTTATAAAAAGGAAAAATCTGCAAATGCTGGAAATCTGAAATAAAAAGAAAAGATTGTTGGAAATACAAAGCAGGTCAGGCAGCATCTGTAAAGATGGGAAGTTAAAGTTTTGGGTATGTTTCCTTCATCAGAACTTGGTCTACTTTTTTCTTTTGCTCATCATTTTTACTAAGATCTTTCATTTCTTTAACCTCTCCTCCACGTTCAAAGATATTAAATGGCCCTGAAATTGCGGTTGGAGGCGTACCTCCAAAGTACGCCTCCGACCCCCGAAACATTTCCGAACTTACCGCCAGGCTCCCATGCTGCGGAGAGTCCGGGTATCGGGTCTCAGGCCTCCAGGTGTGCGTCTGCGTAAAGGCCCACTGATCCAGGGATGCAGGCGGTTTGGAAGCGCCCCTGGGATCACGTGGGCCAGGTCCTCCAATCACAAAGGGGGATTCCATTGCAGTCATGTCCGAACGGAATCCCCTAATGACATACAGTGGACTCCCCAAATAATTTATACAATTCTAATAAATATAAATGTTCTGATTTTCAAATTTAATTAAAAGTTCCTTCATTATACCAAATACAATAAAAATTTAATTTTTGAAAAATAATTTTAAACATCTTGATCCGGGCCAATATTTGCATAAATTAATTTTAAGTGTTTGTGCATCATTTTTTACTTTTAAATTTAATTTTTTATGTTTAATTTAAGATTTATAATAATCCTTACGCTGACAAAAGCAGGCCCTGTGCCTGCTTTTACCAGCTGTAAGAGTTTCTTGGGCAATTGCAGGGCAAATAGCCCAACTCTGCGCCAGCGAAACTGATTTTACTTTTGGTTCGGTAGGTCTGTCAAGGCGTACCTTGACAGATCGCAAGTTCCGGGCTTTCACGCATGCCCACGCGCATGCGGAAACCCGGAAGATTCGGGGCCTTTCAGAAGGATTACGACAGCGTATGCAGGCACTGTAATTTCGGATACAGGCATTGGACGCTCTCCAGTACCTCATCTAAATGTTCATATGTAAACCTTGACAGCAAGTGTTGACGGGTTGTTGGACTGTGGAGGACACCACAACTAAACCTGATCCTGCCCTCATTAAACACATGCACACACATGCCCGTACACACCCTGGAGTTGCTGCATAGCAGACAAGGATAGGAATACTAACTACATTTCCATTTTTTTAAATCTAGAGGTGCTGCTGACAATTGTGGCACCCTTACGGCTGCCCCCATTTGAGATCAGTGAATTCAACTCTATGGCCCTAAAGAAACCCCAACTATTGGTTATTACTGATACAGATCCAATGCTATTGGTATTAAGAGAATTAGTGATGAGTCACGTTGTTAGTCTTGTATTGAGGGGGTGTAGGTAAAGTTCTGTAAACCACTCTAATCTGTTGTACGGTCCATTACTATTCATAGAACCATAGAATGGTTACAGCACAGAAGGAGTCCATTTGGCCTGTCGAGCCCATTACGGCTCTCTGCAAGAGCATTTCAGCTAGTCCCACTCCCCCGCCCTTTCCCCGTAGTCCTGCAAATTTTTTCCTTCAGGTACTTATCCAATTCCCTTTTGAAAGCCACGATTGAGTCTGCCTCCACCACCCTTTCAGGCAGTACATTCCAGATCCTAACCACTCGCTGCATAAAAGCGTTTTTCCTCATGTTGCCTTTGGTTCTTTTGCCAATCACCTTGAATCTGTGTCCTCTGGTTCTCGACCCTTCTGCCAATGGGAACAGTTTCTCTCTATCTACTCTGTCTAGACACCTAATAATTTTGAACACCTCTATCAAATCTCCACTCAACCTTCTCTGCTCTAAGGAGAACAACCCCAGTTTCTCTAGTCTATCCACATAACTGAAGTCTCTCATCCCTGGAATAATTCTCATAAATCTTTTCTGTACCCTCTCTAAGGCCTTCACATCCTTCCTAAAGTGCAGTGCCCAGAATTGGACACAATACTCCAGTTGCGGCCGAACCAGTGTTTTATAAAGGTTCATCATAACTTCCTTGCTTTTGTACTCTATGCCTCTATTTATTAAGCCCAGGATCCCATATGCTTTTTTTAACCTCTTTCTCAACCTGCCCCGCCACTTTCAATGATTTGTGCACATATACCCCCAGGTCTCTCTGTTCATGCACCCCTTTTAGGATTGTACCCTTTAGTTTATAATGCCCCTCCTCGTTCTTCCTACCAAAGTGTATCACTTTGCACTTTTCTGCGTTAAATTTCATCTGCCACGTGTCCGCCCATTTCACCAGCCTATGTCTTCTTGAAGTCTATCACTATCCTCCTCACTGTTCACTATACTTCCAAGCTTTGTGCAAATTTTGAAATTGTGCCCTGTACTCCCAAGTCCAAGTCATTAATATATATGAAGAAAAGCAGTGGTCCTAGTACCGACCCCTGGGGAACACAACAGTATACCTTCCTCCAGTCCGAAAAATAACCGTTCACTCTCTGTTTCCTGTCACTTAGCCAATTTCGTATCCATGCTGCCACTGTCCCTTTTATTACCTGGGCTTCAACTTTGCTGGCAAGCCTATTATGTGGCACTTTATCAAAAGCCTTTTGGAAGTCCATATACACGTCAACCGCATTGCCCTCATCAACCCTCTCTGTTACCTCATCAAAAAACTCGATCAAGTTAGTTTAACATGATTTGCCTTTAACAAATCTGTGCTGGCTTTCCTTAATTAATCCACATTTGTCCAAGTGACTGTTAACTTTGTCGCTGATTATCGTTTTCAAAAGCTTCCCCACTACCGAGGTTAAACTGGCTGGCCTGTAGTTGCTGGGTTTATCTTTAAACCCTTTTTTGAACAAGGGTGTGGTTCTCCAGTCCTTTGGCACCACCCCTGTATCTAAGGAGGATTGGAAGATTATGGCCAGTACCGCCGCGATTTCCTCCTTAACCTCTCTCAGCATCCTAGGCTGCATCCCATCCGATCCTGGTGACTTATCAACTTTAAGTTCAGACAGCCTTTCTAGTATCTCCTCTTTATCAATTTTTATCTCATCCAGTATCTCCAGTACCTCCCCTTTTGCTATGACTTTGGCAGCATCTTCTTCCTTGGTGAAGACAGATACAAAGTACTCATTTAGTACCTCAGCCATGCCCTCTGCCTCCATGCGTAGGTCTCTTTTTTGGTTCCTAATCGGCCCACCCCTCCTCTTACTACCCGTTTATTATTTATATGCCTATAGAAGTGCCCTTTTTCTGCTTCATCTTACTCTCTATCTCTTTCATCATCCAGGGAGCTCTGGCTTTAGTTGCCCTACCTTTCCCCCTCGTGGGAATATACCTCGACTGTACCCGAACCATCTCCTCCTTAAAGGCAGCCCATTGTTCGATTACAGTTTTGCCTGCCAATCTTTGATTCCAATTTACCCGGGCCAGATCTGTTCTCAACCCACTGAAATTGGCCTTCCTCCAATTAAGTATTTTTACTCTAGATTGCTCCCTGTCCTTTTCCATAGCTAATCTAAACCTTATGAAACAAAATTTGACACCGAGCCACATAAGGAGATATTAGGGCAGATAACCAAAAGCCTGGTCAAAGAGGTTCCCTAAATGTTCCCCTACTGACACTTGCTCCACCTCATTCCCCAGAACCAGATCCAGCAATGCCTCCTTCCTCGTGAGGCCAGAAACATACTGATCAAGAAAGTTCTCCTGAACACACTTCAGAAATTCTTCCCCTTCTCTGCCCTCTACACTATTATTATCCCAGTCTATATCAGGATAATTGAAGTCCCCCATTATTACTACTGTACTCTATAGTTCTTTCACCTCTCTGTAATTTCCCTGCAAATTTGCTCCTCTGTATCTGTTATTTGTTATTTGCTATTGTTTATGTTATTTCTAATAAACCTTAGTTTAGAACCTGAGTGTTTATTCTACCACTTTACAAAGTCTAGGAGGTCACAAGAGGGCTTGTTTCAAATCAGTAAGCTTCATACAGTGACATTGGTTTCTGTTTGATTCCCAGACAACTTTACAATACCAGGTATTTGCCACATCTCAGTATGTAGGGAGCGAGCATTTGCTTTGTGGGTTGGTTCTTAATGTTGAGAAAAAGAGTCATAGCTCAGTAAAACCCCAAAATGTAACAAACCTGTGATCTTACTGGTCTGCATACATCGAACCATGCTATACCGGACTTGGGAGTGCTTGATATCATCACTGGGTGCCTGAACTAGGAAATTGTACCATTTCCCAAAATTAACATCCCTCACTTTGATGAGCAAAAAACTTCTCTGCTCTGTTACAATGCTCCTATAACAATATCTGTCTGAAGCAGGTCTATATAGTACCAACTTACATGTTATAAGTAAGATGACATAACAACAGATCCAGCTGAACAATTTTAGCTAGGACAACAACTTGCATTTACATAGCGCCTTTAATGTAGTAAAAATGTCCCAAGGCAACAGGTCTCACAAAACTGACACTGGTGTTTGCTGAGAGTGGAAACACTTGGAGCCATTATAGCAAAGGACGATGGTACATCTCTGGTTTCCCATGCAACACTCCATTACTATGATTAAGTATTTGAAGGATTTCAAATCACTTATCAGCACAAAGGTATTCTACAAACCTACAGAGTTGTGACTTGATTGGTGCTTTTCAAAAAGAGGGTTAATATAGTTTGGCTCAATGATGGAAGTAGATTTGACTATTTCCCATCAGTCCATGGAACCCGTCAGAGAATCACACATTTCTGAACATATCTGAGACTTACACTACACGTGGTCCCTTGTTATAATCTTTTCATCATTGAAACTTAGAATGGAGATACGCTTTAGGGTTCCTAATCTTTTCCATCTACCAAAGCATGTCTGGCCTTGTATAATGCTACAACACGTCCTTTATTAAACCAGAGCTATATCTGAATGACAGTCTTTTACTGTTTTACTGGGTAGGGCAACACTAAATATAATATTGTTGGTATGAAGTGAAACTGGTTTTTCACTAGTAGTGAGATTCCAAGCCAAGTTAGTACCTTCCTGCTTGACACTGTTTAAATCTCCCCAGTCAATCCAGCAAAAAAAGTGTTTATCTTTCCTTTCATGAAAGGTCACCTAAGTGCAGACTAAGTGTTGGTCAGACATACCAACTGATGCTTTGTTTAGTGCTTTCAATTGTTACGGGGAGCTGATTAATTAGAATCTGTAATGTAATTGTACTGAATGATATTGTACAAAGCTGTGAGTCTACGTGTGAATAATTAGTCTAGTCCTAGGAAATAGTTATAAACAGAACTGGGATATTGCGAGGACACAGTTGGGGCGATTCTGAACTGCTGCCTGCTCAGTTCTCGCATGGACCGAGCGGGCAGCAGGGGGTGAATTGCATTGGACACCCAAGGTCCACCTGGTGCCATTTTCAGGCAGGCCTGTAACTGGGCACACAGCATGCCCGCCGGAAACAGGCAGGAGGCTGCTTACAGATTCATTACAATATAATTGACCGGGCGGGAGATGTGGAGCATCTTTCAATGTTCTTGGTGCCCAGGGCTCCAATAATTCTTCATCTGACTTACTCTATAGTAAACTGAATTTTTATAATAAATGTTAAATATCATATTTCTGTTACAATTTTATTTACCATTATGAGATAGCTTGGGTGTGAGGTTGAGGTGATGTAAGGTTCAATCTGTAGGTATTGATTGAGTTTTCTCCCTGTCTATGCAATACCAAGCAGGGTAGTTTGCAAAATATTAAAAATATTATTGCTTACTATATCTATATATATGTATAATATGTATATATTTATATATTTTTCAACAAAGATACTGCAATATTTTAACACATGGCACAGTTTAACACATGACACAATAGTGATATAATGAGCCACAATGAGCTTCTGCTTCTGGTGAGTAAATGACTCAAATGAAAGGCTCAGGACTCATTCTGCATGTGGGAGCCCTTTATTGTCATGCGCATTTGAACTATTCTTTATGTTGGCTTCCATAGCACAATTCTCCTGCAGGTGGTGAGCACATCAAAGTAAACTTGTTTTTCATTGATGTGGAGATGCCGGTGTTGGACTGGGGTGGACAAATGTGAGAAGTCGCACAACACCAGGTTATAGTCCAACAGCTTTATTTGAAATCACAAGCTTTCGGAGCGCTGCTCCTTCGTCAGGTGACGAAGGAGCCGCGCTCCGAAAGCTTGTGATTTCAAATAAAGCTGTTGGACTATAACCTGGTGTTGTGCGACTTCTCACATTTGTTTTTCATTGGATCTTCCTGGCTGCCGGTGGTTTGTTGGGCTGGCAAATTTACCGCTGCAGTAATAGCAGAACGTTTTTGGTGGTGACATCATGACATTGCATCACCGCACAAAGTATTTACTATTATCTATGTATGGCTTCATGACATCACTACTCTGCACAGGCATGCTAGTTAAAATATCACAACCCGCCCTGCACATGTGCACAATATTGGTCTTTCACAATGCCAGACATCAGCTGCATATTACAAAATAAATGCAGGACAGTAGCTGAGTTAGCATGCTCCAACATGCTAGCTGCAATGTAAAAACAGCTATACATATATATAGGCCCTGAATTTGCGGTCAGTATGACAGTGTACTCTCAGAGTACGCCGTCCTGCCGCCTTTGAAATTGACTGCAAGTTCGGGATTTCCGCACGTGCTTGTGCATGCGCTAAATCCCGAACATGCGATCTGTCAAGTTCCGACTGCGCATTGGCTTCGCTGCATGTTTCACTTACCCATTCAAATCAACGTGCTGGCGAAAAGTTGGGCTAATTGCCCACCTGCTGCACATTAATTACCCTGAAAATGTTTACATCTGGTGCAAACAGGCGCAGGAGCCTGTTGCACAGCGTAAGGGGGGGGAGGGGGGATGAAAAAATGGTATTAGTTGGCGGCTGCTGACTGACCCGTTGAGTGTTTCCAGCATTTTCTGATTAGAAATTTACTGGCCAGACACAAAGCTCTTTTCGTGTGTCTAACCACATAGTGTGACTTGCAACCTGCAGCAAAATATGGATGTTGGCTGTGAATAGCATCTTGCAGCTCTCCGTCTTTATAACCGCAGCTCCAGAAATTGATTTAAAGGTATAGCCGGAACACTGGGAAGTGGGGAAACCAGGGAGAAGATGAAGAGAATCTAGTTGACAGCCAGTGGAAATTATGTAACATAAATCAGGAAATACTCTTATGGGCTTTACTTTTGTGGATTTTACAATTGCTCTTTTGTCACAAAAAATAAGTTTTGTGGGGCATAACAGCAAAGGTCAAAGGTGGCTAGACATGAAACTAAAACCAGACAAATGTTTTGTTAAGATCGCTCTCTTGTGAAAAATCCCTCGAGCTAAGATTACCAGTAACGGGTTGAAATTTGTAATTGGTGGGGAATATCATTTGTGATTGGATGGGACATAAGAACATAAGAAATAGGAGCAGGAGTAGGTCATTTGGCCCCTCGAGCCTGCTCCGCCATTCAATAAGATCATGGCTGATCTTCTACCACAACTCCACTTTCCTGCACTATCCCCATATCCCTCGATTCCCTTAATGTCCAAAAATCTATCGATCTCTGTCTTGAATATACTCAATGACTGAGCCTCCACAGCCCTCTGGGGTAGAGAATTCCAAAGATTCACCACCCTCAGTGAACAAATTTCTCCTCATCTCAGTCCTAAATGGCCGACCCCTTATTCTGAGACTGTGACCCCTGGTTCTAGACTCCCCAGCCAGGGGAAACATCCTCCCTGCATCTACCCTGTCAAGCCCTGTAAGAATTTTGTATGTTTCAATGAGATCACCTCTCATTCTTCTAAACTCTAGAGAATATAGGCCTAGTCTACTCAATCTCTCCTCATAGGACAATCCCCCCATCCCAGGAACCAGTCTGGTGAACCTTCATTGCACTCCCTCTATGGCAAGCATATCCTTCCTTAGGTAAGGAGACCAAAACTGTACATAATACTCCAGGTGTGGTCTCACCAGGGCCCGATATAATTGCAGTAAGACGTCTTTACTCTTATACTCAAATCCTCTTGTAATAAAGACCAACATACCATTTGCTTTCCTAATTGCTTGCTGTACCTGCATGTTAACTTTCAGTGATTCGTGTACAAGAACACCCAGGTCCCTCTGAACACCAACATTTCCCAATCTGTCACCATTTAAAAAATACTCTGCTTTTCGATTTTTCCTACCAAAGTGGATAACTTCACATTTTTCCACATTATATTCCATTTGCCATGATCTTGCCCACTCACTTAGCTTGTCTATCCCCTTGAAGCCTCTTTGCATTCTCCTCACAACTTACATTCCCACCCAGCTTAGTATCATCAGCAAACTTGGATATATTACATTTGGTCCCCTCATCCAAATCATTGATGTAGATTGTGAATAGCTGAGGCCCAAGCATTGACCCTTGCAGTACCCCACTAGTTACAGCCTGCCAACCCGAAAATGACCCGTTTATTCCTACTCTCTGTTTTCTGTCCATTAACCAATCCTCAATCCATGCTAGTATATTACCCCCAATCCCATGAGCCCTAATTTTGTTTAATACCCTTTGTGTGGCACCTTATTGAATGCCTTTTGAAAATCCAAATACACCACATCCACTGGTTCCCCCTTATCTATTCGGAGATTAAACTCGGGACGTTTCTATAACAGATGATCCACAACACCAGTTTTATGTCTGGGTGGCAAATTGAAAATCTATCCCGATGTGTTTTTGAACCCAGAAATTAAGCACAGTGAACACCAGCAATAGACACTCTATAGATTGGATATATTGGTTTAAGGGCAAAGTTTGTGTGTGCTGATTATTTCTCAACATATTACAGTACAATAAAGGACAAAGGAAGATGATTGTGGTGATTGAAGGTCAATCATCACAGCCCCAGGACATCGCTGCAGGAGTTCCTCACGGCAGTGTCCTAGGTCCAACCACCTTCAGCTGCTTCATCAATGACCTTCCCTCCAACATAAGGTCAGAAATGGGGATGTTCGCTGATGACTGCACAGTGTTCGGTGCCATTCACAACTCCTCAGATAATGAAGCAGTCCATGCCCGCATGCAACAAGACCTGGACGACGTTCAGTCTTGGGCTGATAAGTGGCAGGTAACATTCGCGCCACAGAAGTGCCAGGCAATGACTATCTCCAACAAGCGAGAGTCTAACCACCTCCCCTTGACATTCAATGGCATTACCATTGCTGAATCCCCCACCATCAATATCCTGGGGGTCACCATTAACCAGAAGCTTAACTGGACCAGCCACATAAATACTGTGGCAACAAGAGCAGGTCAGAGGCTAGGTATTCTGCGGCGAGTGTCTCACCTCCTGATTCCCCAATGCCTTTCCACCATCTACAAGGCACAAGTAAGGAGTGTGATGGAATACTCTCCACTTGCCTGGATGAGTGCAGCTCCAACAATGCTCAAGAAGCTCGACACCATCCAGGACAAAGCAGCCTGCTTGATTGGCACCCCATCCACCACCTTAAAAAACATTCACTCCCTCCTCCACCACCGGCGTACCGTGGCTGCAGTGTGTACCATCTACAAGATGCACTGCAGCAACTCGCCAAGGCTTCTTCGGCAGCACCTCCCAAACCCGCGACCTCTTCCACCTAGAAGGACAAGGGCAGCAGGCGCATGGGAACACCACCACCTCCAAGTTCCCCTCCAAGTCACACACCATCCTGACCATCCTTGCCAGCGACGCCTACATCCCATAAAAAAACAAACATAAATAAATAAATAAACCTACTTATTTATAGAAACATTTTGTACTGGGGTTTGCTACTTTATGGGTACAATTCAAATAATGGAGCATCTAATCTAATACTGAGTAGGTAAGAACCTTATATCTAACAAATGCAGTATTATCATTTACACATAGTTATGAAAGATGTTTGATCAAATGTATATCTGGTATAATTAAAATATATATACCTACCTTTTCAAATCCCTTTGAACCAACATTTCCAATTAAGAGGGGCTATTAAACATTATGTAGATTGTAAATATATGCCAGTAGAAGACTTCTGTCTTCTATTGACATATCTGTTTTAGCAATCTCCTCTGTTTCCTGATTGGCCAAGAGTCAGGAAGTGAAAGGAGCACCGCCCCACGTGATCCCAGGTGCGCATACGCACAACGGTGCGTCACTGGGATCCGTGGGCCACTACGATGCGCACAATTCTGCAGCGTTTGAAAGCAACTTTTGGAAGGGGGGTTTGCACAAGGTAAGTGCGGATTTTGTTCGAACGTCGGTGGCATACTCCTTGGCTACACCACCGACCGCCAATTCAGGGCCACTAAGTTTGAGAGTGGAACCTGACTGGGCTCAAAATGGTTGCTAGTTACTGAGGGACATCAAACTGGAACCATTGGAAAATCACACACGCCAGACCTTACACGTGTTGGTGAGCCTATGGCAGGGATGTTTTATATTGGAATTTAGTATGGAGAGGTCCTTTTGGTTACCTAAATTTTTCCATCTGCAAAGCACATCTGGCTTTTGCTTAACACTGCAGCATATCCTTTTGTTAAACCAGAGCTGAATGCCAGTCTTTTGTTGTTTCAATAGGCTGCGCAACACTAACTATGATCTGTAGAGAGAGAAACAGAGTTAACGTTTCAGGCCGATGACCCTTCGTCAGAACAGTTCTGCTGAAGGGTCATTGACCTGAAACGTTAACTCTGTTTCTCTCTCTACAGATGCCGCCTGACCTGCTGAGTATTTCGAGCATTTTCTGTTTTTATTTCAGATTTCCAGCATCCGCAGTAATTTTCTTTTGTACTAAATATGATCTGCTTGGTATGAAGTGTGACAACTTTTTAATTGGGAGCTGAGATTCCAATCCAAAATAGTACCTTCCTGCTTAATACTTTTTCATTTGCCACAGTCATATAACAAAGCCAATGCTTTGCTTTTTGTATTTCTTTCATGATACCAATGAAAAGCTGATTGACCATCACTTGGTCTGCATTCATTCATGCCAACTGGTGCTTCATTTAGTGGTTTCAAGTTCTTTGGGAAGCTGGTTAATTAGAATATATAGGCTAACTATATTAAACGTCATTCATAGTTCGTGACTTCTGCAGATAATGTGGGTAGTACTAGGAAATGATGACAGATGGAATTGTGAGATTTTGAGCATACATTGGTAATGGAAGATGGAACAGGATAGAGTTAGGAATAGTTTGAAATGGAATTAACACCACCAAGATCATGGACTTCTTCATTACTGTCAGTAGTGCTCAGTGACTGGCTGTCCTTTTAAATTGGGGTTTTACCTGACAGGTATTAACTTCCTCCTGAGATGGGGTTGGGGGGAGGGGCTCTGTTACCATGTAACTCTCTTCCGAGGCGTCTAGATAAGAAATGCAAAACTAAGTGATGGAGGGTGAGTTAGAGAATCAGCTGAGATTGTGATTGAACGTCTCACTTCCCAATGTGGTAACACTGGGGTAGATTTTCACACATTAAATCCTTTATTGGCACGTGCATTTGAACTCAACGGAAATGAAAATCTTGCGGTTTCTATAATGGGCGGCCACAACACCACTTTTACACCTGGGTATCAAGTTGAGAATGTACCCTACTATATCACTACCATATGCAGTACTTTCCACTGCTGAAACTGCTTATCAATTCAGAAACTAACATTAAATAGAAATTATATAATAAATATACTATATTATATATCCATTAAAATGTATATTTTGACTATTAAAGATTCTTACCATTATGGCTACTTTCAGTGACCAACTTGAATTTTCACTGACTCCACCATATACCCCGAAAAATAAAATTAATGACATAACAAACGCATGAAAAGTAAAGAATTCTGGAGTACAAGTCGCAGAACTGACCAATGTATATCAGAAATTCTAGTGCGTGTTATGTGCGATTTAAAATGGCTGGAAAATTGTGTACAACGTGGGCTGGAATTTGCTATACATATTCTCAGCAGGTGGAGTTCTCAAAAGGGAATGCTAAATCGAAAAATTACCCGGCTGTACTCACAGCGACATATCTTGCTTAAGGGGATTTAGTCACAGATTTTCCATTGTTCAAAAGTCTTGGCTCCGCAAATGATGTTCTGCATTTGAGTTTCTGCAAACAAAGGGCAGAGCTCTTGGTGATTACAGCTGTCTGAGTCAGAGTTGGTCAGACAGGGCATCTGTGAGTGAACTTTTATTACTAGTATCCTGCAATCTTTTCAACTCAATACACAACCTTGAGGGGGAATGTAGTAACTGCTTCTTTTGCATTATTGGCATAAATGTGGAGCTCTGATAAACACTGGCAACTCCTAGTCACCATAGTCACTTAAAGCAGTGGTTCTCAAACTTTTTTGGTTGAAGGACCCCTTTTCAAATGGATTAGTAATCACAGACCTCCCATGTAAATTATAATACTCATAATATAAAAGTATTATGGCATAATACATGAAGAATGGTATGCCGATGGTCACCTGTGGTGCTTGATAAATGCTGTAGCTCTTCTGATTAGATTCTGCTGTTGATAATTAACCCTGTGGTACATGTTAACTGTTTCTAGTACATGTTAACTGTTTCTAGCACTTGGGTTTGTTGGGTAATTGTTTTTTTCCAAAAGCATACTGTTAGTAATCAATATTATTGGCTTAATAACAACAGAAAACGCTGGAAAAACTCAGCAGGCCAGGCAGCATCCGTGGAGAGAGAAACAGAGTTAACGTTTCAGGTCGAAGACTTTTCGTCAGATGCTGCCTGGCCTGCTGAGTTTTTCCAGCGTTTTCTGTTATTTCGGATTTCCAGCATCCGCAGTATTTTGCTATCGTATTATTGGCTTTTTTCTGATATACTTCACACAGAGCTAAAAGAATAGAAAGCAAATTGCAGCACGCAGTTGCAGCAGCCTTTTTGAGGGTTGTGTCGGTCGGTTCCTCTCCCTGTGCTTTTCCGCCTCCGACGCCTGTTGCTGGCGGTGGCATTGCGGCCGCACTGGCCCGCAGACTTTTTCCCTCCCTCCTTCTCCTCTTCCCCTCCCTCCTTCTCCTCTTCCCCTCCCTCCTTCTCCTCTTCCCCTCCCTCCTTCTCCTCTTCCCTCCCTCCTTCTCCTCTTCCCCTCCCTCCTTCTCCTCTTCCCCTCCCTCCTTCTCCTCTTCTTCCTGCAGTGGGCTGCCGCGGTACCAATTCACCGCCCCGTTCAGCAGCACCCGGCCACTCCGCACCGACTCGCTCGCCATCACGATTGGTTTTTTTTTTGCGGAACCCCTGGAAAGTTTCTACAGACCCCCAGGGGTCCGTGGACCCCCACTTTGAGAACCACCGATTTCAAGGACTGATAATGGGTTACATCTCTGATGGTGTAGTGGATAGTCGCAGGCACGGATTAGGCCATTGGCATTCAGTCCGCTGGTCTACATGGCTTTGGACAGCCCAGAGTCTAAGACAAAGAAGTATATTTCTGCCGCAACCAGGTAAACATTACCGTGACTAACCTTTTGAAGGATTTCAGGAAAACATAGGCCCAAAAATTGCTCTCCCTCATGCCTGGGAAATACTCCTTTCCCAAGTGCCATAAAGAAGAAAATGGGGTGGAGACCCATTACGTCAGGTCTCACCACCTTTACGTGCCTCGGATTTCCTGTGCTTCCCCACCTAGGTGGCCCTGGGTCTGCACCTAGAACAGACGCAAGAGGCACAGCAGCCATTGTATTGAGGCAGGAGAAGGTGTCCCTGGTCCTCCTACCTCTATTTTCAGAGTCTGCATCTGAAGGGTGCTCATTTCCAGTGGAAACCCAAGAAGCTGGTGGTGGGTCTTTGCACTAGGGATCCCCTCAGATTGGAAAGCCTGAGAGGGTCAAGCAGCAAGGCAAGGAAGGCAGAAAAGGTAAATGTCACCTTACTTTTGCAGCGCAGTCTATCATTAAATCTTTGGTCCTGGAGGCCTGGTGGCTACTGTTCTCCAACAGTAGTCAGGAGTCCCAAGGCAAGTAGCTAGTCCTGCAACAGCAGGCCTCTTAGACCTGCAACAGCAGGCCTCTTAGACCTGCAAATGCAGGCCTCTTAGACCTGCACCTCCAGTTCTGTTCCGGCCCTCATTTCCCAACGCAAGGCCTTGGTGGGAGCAAGTCAGTGCTAGGGGCATGGCGGGAGCATACTAATGACGCAGTCCACCAAATTCAGGCACTCTGAGGCCCGGGCAGGTAGAGTTCACTTAGACTATGTTTCTCTGTGCCAGGACAAGGAGGGAAGGAATACTGGGGCCATGGTGGTTCAGCAGTTCTGTCACTTCCATAGGGAAGTGGCATATGTCTGTAATCTTATCAAATGTTTGGATATTGGGTGTTGGGCTCAATGATGGAAATAGATTTAATAATCTTGCATTAGTTCTCAGAGTCAACAGGGAATCTCACAATTTAGATTTGACACCTAGGGTAAGTCCTTGTCAAAGTCTTTTCGTATTGGCATTCAGCATGGAGGTATCCTTCTGGTAACCTCATTTTTTCCACTGATAAAGCACATTTGGCTTTTGCCCAATGTTGTAGAACTTCCTCTATAACTGACTGCTTTAGTGGGTTATACAACGTTAGATACAATCGCTTTCACATGAGAATAGGCACATTTTTCACTGGTATTTGATTCTAATCCAAGTCAGCAACTCTCTGCTTGAGATTGTTTCAATTGCTCCAGTCATATCAATAAACCTGTGTTTGCCATTCCTTTTTAATTCATTTTTTATGGGATGTGGGTGTCGCTGGCAAGGCCAGCATTTATTGCCCATCCCTAATTGCCCTTGAGAAGGTGGTGGTGAGCTGCCTTCATGAACCGCTGCAGTCCATGTGGTGAAGATACTCCCACAGTGCTGTTAGGGAGGGAGTTCCAGGATTTTGATCTAGCAACGATGAAGGAACAGTGATATATTTCCAAGTCAGGATGGTGTGTGACTTGGAGGGGAACTTGGAGGAGGTGGTGGTGTTCCCATGCACCTGCTGCCCTTGTCCTTCTAGGTGGAGGAGGTCGCGGAGTTGGGAGGTGCTGCCGAAGAAGCCTTGGCGAGTTGCTGCAGTGCATCTTGTAGATGGTACACACTGCAGCCACGGTACGCCGGTGGTGGAGGGAGTGAATGTTTAAGGTGGTGGATGGGATGCAAATCAAGCGGGCTGCTTTGTCCTGGATGGTGTTGAGCTTCTTGAGTGTTGTTGGAGCTGCACTCATCCAGGCAAGTGGAGAATATTCCGTCACACTCCTTACCTGTGCCTTGTAGATGGTGGAAAGGCTTTGGGGAGTCAGGCGGTGAGGCACTTGCCGCAGAATACCCAGCCTCTGACCTGCTCTTGTAGCCACAGTATTTATGTGGCTGGTCCAGTTAAGTTTCTGGTCAATGGTGACCCCCAGGATGTTGATGGCGGGGGATTCGGCGATGGTAATGCCATTGAATGTCAAGGGGCGGTGGTTAGAATCTCACTTGTTGGAGATAGTCATTGCCTGGCACTTCTGTGGCGTGAATGTTACCTGCCACTTATCAGCCCAAGCCTGAACGTCATTCAGGTCTTGTTGCATGCAGGCATGGACTGCTTCACTGTCTGAGGAGTTGTGAATGGCGCTGAACACTGTGCAGTCATCAGCCAACATCCCCATTTCTGGCCTAATGTTGGAGGGAAGGTCATTGATGAAGCAGCTGAAGATGGTTGGGCCTAGGACACTGCCCTGAGGAACTCCTGCAGCGATGTCCTGGGGCTGTGATGATTGACCTTCAATCACTACAACCATCTTCCTTTGTGCTAGGAATTACTCCAGCCACTGGAGAGTTTTCCCCTGATTCCCATTGACTTCAGTTTTACTAGGGCTCCTTGATGCCACACTCGGTCAAATGCTGCCTTGATGTCAAGGGCAGTCACTCTCACCTCACCTCTGGAATTCAGCGCCTTTGTCCGTGTTTGGATCAAGGCTGTATTGAGGTCGGGAGCCGAGTGGTCTTGGCGGAACCCAAACTGGGCATCAGTGAGCAGGTTATTGGTGAGTAAGTGCTGCTTGATAGCACTGTCGATGACACCTGCCATCACTTTGCTGATGATTGAGAGTAGACTGATGGGGCGGTAATTGGCCGGGTTGGATTTGTCCTGCTTTTTGTGGACGGGACATACCTGGGCAGTTTTCCACATTGTCGGATAGATGCCAGTGTTGTAGCTGTATTGGAACAGCTCGGCTAGAGGCGCGGCTAGTTCTGGAGTTTCAAGATGCTAATGAAAGGTGACTTGAATGCAGACTATACATTGCTCAAACATGTCATGTGATGCTTTATTGAATGTTTCATGTGATGTGGGGAGCTGACTAATTTCAATATATTGTAATAATACTGACTGATATTCTGAAGTGTTGGTGATCTTGGTAAGTACAAATGAAAAATGGGAATCATAAAATGAATACAAATGGGGAAGGTCATGCATCCCATGTTACCTCATCCTTCCAAAAAAATAAAACCCTATCCCCATCACGCCATATAATAAACTATTATTCATCTCGACGTTGGTCCTATATTTTCCCTTCACAAATTTAAACCTATATCCCCATGTCCACTCTTGGTTTACTTTGAAATGATGCCCTGGATATACGAATTCTATACAGTATAACAACTTATACAATTCTGTAAGTTCTCCCTGCAGTCATCTTATTTTAAGGCAAACAGCCCCAGTTTCTCTGATCCTGCTTCTTTTCAGTCAGTTTAAAAAATTTTTTTCCAGGGTTTATCTGGAATTCCTACTGTTCAGCTTTGCAGTATTCTTTCATGAGAAACTTTGTCAAAGGCTTTTTAGAAGTCTAAATACACCACACTGGGACATTGTAAAGACACAGAACGCCATCATTTGCAAGTTCCTCTCTAAGTCATTCACCATCCTGTCTTGGACATTTATCATCATTTCTTCATTGATGCTGTGTTAAAATCTGATAATTCCCTACCTAACATCATTCTGGGAGCATTATCAGTCACAAGCAAGGAGTGTAGCGATTCAGAGAGAAGGCCCACCATCAGCTTCTCAGGGCACCTTGAGATGGGGAATAAAAATACAGTTTTGTCAGTGTCAACCACATCCTGAAAACAAATATAATACAAAATAAAAATAGTGGTAATGGAAGATGGAAGTAGACAGAGTTGAGAATAGTTGGGCAGGACCTTTAACTTCAGGGGGGTGTAAAACGGGCGATATCAGGTCAGCCGCACATTATACCCCCTGCCCGAGTTTTGTTTCCATCAAAGGACAATCGGGCAGCTTGTATAACAGGTGGCTGATCTGATATTGCCCGTTTTATACCTCTGCCGAAGCTGAAAGTTCTGGTGAGTGTCTTCTCTATGGCTTTTGTCAAGAACACTCAGTGATTGGCTATGTTTTTTAATTGAGACTGTTCTTGTCACTTTCTTGTTCTCTTGCTGAGATTGCTGAGGTGGGGGTTGGCAGAGCGGGGTTGGGGTGGGTTTGCTGTCATGTAGCCCTCCATCTTGGGGTCCAGGTCAGAAATACAAAACAAAGTGATAGTGAGCTAGATTATCAGCTGAGATTGTGAGAGCAACGTTATACTACTAAAACCTTTAACGAAAACTAATTAAAAAAATTTGACATTGCCTTGAGCATGGAAGCTGTGCGGATAGCGAAGCAAATATGTTTCAACAGCAGCCTGCAGTAAATAAGATGAGAACAAAATCCCCAAAATAATTCAGAATAGCAACTTTTAACTTAAAGTATAAATTTAACAAGTAGCACGTGGTAATAAATGAGTGTGCACTTGGAAACAATGAGATCTTGTTTCTGCTGAGTAAATAACTCAAACTGAAACTTAAGGATTCTTTTAAAAAAAATGTTTTATTAGTTTTTATGGGATCAGGGCATCGTTGGCAATGCCAGCATTTATTGCCCATCCCTAGCTGCCCTTGAGAAGGTGGCGGTGAGCTGCCTTCTTAAACCACTGCAGTCCGTGTGGTGATGGTACTCCCACAGTGCTGTTAGGGAGGGAGTTCCAGGATTTTGACCCAGTGACAAAGAAGGATCAGCGATATACTTCCAAGTCAGGATGGTGTGTGACTTGGAGGGGAACTTGGAGGTGGTGGTGTTCCCATGCGCCTGCTGCCCTTGTCCTTCTAGGTGGAAGAGGTCGCGGGTTTGGGAGGTGCTGCCGAAGAAGCCTTGGCGAGTTGCTGCAGTGCATCTTGTAGATGGTACACACTGCAGCCATGGTACGCGGGTGGTGGAGGGAGTGAATGTTTAAGGAGGTGGATGGGGTGCCAATCAAGCGGGCTGCTTTGTCCTGGATGGTGTCGAGCTTCTTGAGTGTTGTTGGAGCTGCACTCATCCAGGCAAGTGGAGAGTATTTCATCACACTCCTTACTTGTGCCTTGTAGATGGTGGAAAGGCTTTGGGGAGTCAGGAGGTGAGACACTCGCCGCAGAATACCTAGCCTCTGACCTGCTCTTGTTGCCACAGTATTTATGTGGTTGGTCCAGTTAAGTTTCTGGTGAATGGTGACCCCCAGGATGTTGATGGTAGGGGATTCGACGATGGTAATGCCATTGAATGTCAAGGGGAGGTGGTTAGACTCTCGCTTGTTGGAGATAGTCATTGCCTGGCACTTCTGTGGCACGAATGTTACCTGCCACTTATCAGCCCAAGCCTGAATGTCGTCCAGGTCTTGTTGCATGCAAGCATGGACTGCTTCATTACCTGTGGAGTTGTGAATGGTGCTGAACACTGCAATCATCAGCGAACAGCCCCATTTCTGACCTTTATGTTGGAGGGAAGGTCATTGATGAAGCAGCTGAAGATGGTTGGGCCTAGGACACTGCCCTGAGGAACTCCTGCAGTGATGTCCTGGGGCTGTGATGATTGACCTTCAACCACCACAACCATCTTCCTTTGTGCTAGGTATGACTCCAGCCAGTGGAGCGTTTTCCCCCGATTCATTCTGTAGATCAGAGTCCTACAGTGCCATCTGCATTGGGACCGTAGATTGAATTGCAGAGTGGAATCTCATTATTCGCAAAATAGTTCTTAACTACTAAAATGTCAAATGTGTGCGTGTGTTTTTCTGCTTCCCCCTTTTCCTTTGTTCTGTTGCTTTTTAGATGCTGTTTATCTGTAATATCTTCCAGTTCTGATGAAGTGTCCACACCTGAAACGCCAACTTGTCTGTTCCCTCACAGTGTCTGCCTGACCCGTTGTGGTTTCCAGCATTTCCTTTTTGTGCGTCAAGTAAAATATTGTGGTAGCAGCGCCCTCTGTAGGCACGAGGTGGTGCTGCGGAGCTCACTGACAGGCAAGCCTCATTATGGAAAATGCAAATACTCTTGAAGAATAAAGCTCAATTTTGCTATTGCTGTTAGGATTCATGTAAATTAATGTCTTTGTTACAAATTATGCTAATTACACGTGTTACAGGGCTATGGTAGTGTAGTGGTTATGTTATTGGACTCGTAATCTAGAGGTTTGGCCTAGTAAGACAGAAAACATGAGTTAATATCCCACCATGGATGTTTGAGAATTTGAAATAAGAAACTGAAATTAAAAAACCTGGTTTCAGTAAAAGTGACCATGAAGCTGTCGTATTGTTATAAAACTACCCCAACTGTCCTTTAGGGAAGGAAAACTGCTGTCCTTACCAATGTTCACCCTAATTTTTTTTTGGGTGCGGTGCAGCCCATTCAACATTTCGCAGATGCATGAAATCTCCCACTGAGAAGCCAGGAAGCGACCTGCGTGGGACCTCCAGACAGCCACGCAGCTTAGTGGGAACGTTGGTCCTGACCCGGTCTGGCCTATATGTGACTCCAGTTCCACACCCAAGTGGTTGACTCTTAACTGCCCTCTGAACTGGCCTAGCAAGTCACTTGTTATATCAAGTTGCATCAAACTGCTACAAAGGACTGCATCGGTTGAAGAAGAAGACCCATCGCCACCTTCTCAGGGCAACTAGGGATGGGCAATAAATGCCAGCCTTGCCAGAGATGCTCACATCCCGAGACTGAGTAAAAGAAAAACCATAATTACTGGTGGATCGCCCATCATGTTGCTGATAGGAAGCTGGAAGAAACAGTGTCTTACAGGGAAAATGAGAGGGTGAAATGAATTGAACGTGGAAGATTTAATGAACTCATTTATAAGAGGAACAGAATTGTATATTTATTTAAGTGCTGCTTAGTAGGTCTGGGTGATGGTGAATGAATAATTTAAGATTTAGAGACATTACCTTAGATATGGAGTACGAGAGGTATCATGGAGTAGATGAATTAATGTGGAAGATTATATGAATTAATTTGGAGCAAAGATAACATTTTTATTTTATTTTGAACAATAAATAGAAGAAAATTGAGCTGATAAAATGGATTGAAAATCATAAAGGGGGCAGATTCCTGAATGATGCTGACCATTGTCATCTGGGGTTCAGGCCAAGACCCTGGGCCACGTAGGTCCAGGGAGGCTAGTATGCCTCTTTTTACCCGATGTACCAGCCGCCTGAAGGATCCCAGGCCGGGCCCGAGGAAACTCCTCGCCTGGGAATCCCCTCTCATGGCCACATGCCACCCGGGACAGGGGACCGTGTTTGCAATGGATAGAAGTACAGAAGCTCTGGTCGAAAAAAGACCTCACATAAGTTCACAACACAGTCGGGTCTCCTGCCCGACTTTCAGCGGGAGTGCCCTGGAAGGCCCGTGGTTTTATGGGTCCAATGTCATTGCCTTTTTTAATGAAAGTGAAGGATTAGCATCCAACACCATTCAGGGGCCTGCTGTGGCTCTGGCCGTCCCTGTTGTTACTGCAGTTAGTGGTGTTCTTGTGGATCCCGGTTTTGTTTTCTTTCGCAGAGTGGAGTGGAGTGGGTTGAAATGGTGACGGTGTAAGGAGATACAGTGCTGGCCGTGTCATGGCAATGGCACCGGTAGGCATGACGGAGGCATCTGCAGAGTGGCGAGAGAGCAGGTCCATCAGTGAAGGAGCCAGGTCGAGGCCTTAGAACGGAACCTGTTGAAGAAAGTGAGACAGAAGTGGGATTTTCCACAGTGGGTCTGGAAAGATCAGTGGGATTTTCCACAGTGGGTCTGGAAAGAACAGTGGGATTTTTCTGACAGTGGTTTGAAGGCAGCAGCAGATGTCTATCAGCGAAGCCTGAAAAGAGAGTTTGGGTGTGGAGGGATGGGAAGTTTAGTTAGAGTGTTGTTCCAGGGCAAGGGTAAGAAATGAAGAAAAAATATTTTAAATTCACAGGACAGGCTGAGACCTGCCGTACCGGCTTAAGAGGTGGCCAGTGAAAGAAATTTTCATTTAAAACTTTAAAAATCTGTAATATGAGAGTATGAGTCTGTACTAAAGGTGTATTGGGGCAGTGAGAGGCTAGAAGGCTGGATGTGCTCTGAAGCGCCATCTATAGGTGGATCTGGAGCTGCTGCATGACCCGGAGTCATGAAGCTATAGTGTGAAATCCTATCACGGTGCCACCTAGAGGCATGACAGGGAATGGTGATGCTCATAAAGGAATGGAAGATCTACGACCGATTTTTAATACATCACTTGGCAATCTCCTGTGGCGTTGCACAACAGGGGAATCAAGACCAAGTGCAATATTGAGGTCAAGCAGGGCAGGGAATAACTGAATTGGAGCAGGAGAAAGGATGCGGAACAGAGGGTGGAGGAAGAGGAGGGGAGGGGCAAGGTGGGGAGAGTGGGGGAGGCAGAGGGAAGGGAGAGGATGGAGGGGAGAGGTAGAGAAGAGTGGGGGAGATGAGGAGAATGGAGCAAGGAAGATTGGGAGGTTGGTTGCAATCAGCTGTGATGCTCCGTGGGAAGGGTGGAAAGATACACTCAGGTGAGAGGCTGGATCCCAGTCAGTGTGGGAGGTGATGTTTCTTGGCTGGGCGGGGGGGGGGGGGAGTGCATTCAGGTTGGCATGTAATCTCTGGTTAATTGGGGAAGGGGAATCCAATATGATTTGGGGGATGGCGGTGATAGTTCTGCTGTGTGGGGGAGGGCTCATTATTGAAAAGGAATCCATGGGGGTTTGGGTACAACATTTCTGCTCAGTGCGGAGGAAGTGGAATGCGGGTTTGTGGTCTGGTAATTTCTGCTCAGTGGGAGGGAGAAAGTTGAGGTTTAATGTGGGTCAGATCAGCGAAGGGGTGGGGGGGGGGCGGCGGTGGAGGAGAGCAAGTTTTTGGTTGGATCACAGTATTTCTGCTTGGTGAGGGGTGGGGTTCCAGCCTGCATTTCTGTTCAGCAGTGGGGTTTCTGTACAATCTATGACGCCCTGGTCTTTGTGGGCTGGATAGATGGTGGATACATGTGGATCTGTGTTCCGTTCCTTGTGTTAGTTTCATGGTGGGATGTATGGGACTTTGTGTTTGTACTTCAGTGCTAACAGGTTCACTCTGCGGGAGGGGGACGTTATGCCTCATGTCTGCTTGCAGTTACTTTGCTGAGTTGGGCTACAGTAGTTTTTTGGGAGACAGTTCATAAACTCGGTGATGGTTCATGGACTATTTGATCTTGCTTGTACTTTCTGGCTGTCAGGGTTCCATAGCTGGTTGAATGTGGGTTAGTCTCGTAATTCCTATTTATTGGGAGAGGTGAGATAGTTCAGGTGGAATATGGGTTTGCGGTCCTATTCCAGCAAGTCTGCTCCATGGGGGGAGGGGAGTGAGTTACATGTGGGGTTTGTCTTCCATTGTCCAGTGTTCATGTCATGGTATGGTGTGTGGGACTTTGATTTTTACGCTGTGTGTGAGAAGGCTTCAGATCCACTGCCATTTATTTTGCTCACTTGGCCTAACTTTCTCGGGGACGGCTTGTAAGCTCAGCGGCACTTCAACAAGGAATTAGTCTTGTGCGTGCTTTCAAAGTCTCATAGTTCAAGCCAGAGACTGAACACTGTTGTTCTCCAGTCTGGTGGTTGGGTGGCTGAGCCACTCACTCTGATAGACCAAGGGGTACTGCTGGGCTTCGGATTTAATTCAGCTGGACAACTCGGCAGTGCACACGTTTGGTAGACAAACTGATGCCCCTGAAACTGCGGTCTCCCTGACGGCGTACTCTCAGAGTACGCCATAATAATCCACTTGAAAGGCCCCGCAACTTCCGGGTTTGCGCATGCGTGAAATCCGGAACTTGCGATCTGTCAAGGTACACCGTGACAGATCATCCGAACCGCATGGAAAATCAGTATTGCTGCCGCAGAGTTGGGCTATTTGTTCAACAACTGCCCAGCAATTGCCCACAAAACTCTTACGGCTGGTGAAAGCAGGCATAGGGCTTGCTTTCATCAGCGTAAGGGTATATATAAGTCTTAAATTAAACATTTAAAAATCAAAAATGATGCACGTACACTTTAAATTAGTTTATGCAAATATTGGCCCAGATTAAGATGTGTAAAATTATTTATTTAAAAAATTGCATTTTTATTGAAGTTGGTGTAATGAAGGGACTTATGAATAAAATTGAAAGTCAGTACATTTATATTTATTAGAATTATGTACACTGTATAATTATTTGGAGATTCCATTGCATATTATTAGGGGATTCCCTTCGTAAATGACTGCAATGGAATCCTCCTTTGTGTTTGGAGGATCTGGTCCACGTGATCCCAGGGACGCTTCCGAACCGCCTGCGTGCCTGGGATCCGTGGGCCTTTCCGCTGCCGTACGCCTGGAGGCCCGAGACTGGAACTCTCCGCAGCCTGGACACCTGGAGTTGGTTCGGAAAGGTTTCGCGGGTGAGAGGCGTACTCCAGAGTTACGCCTCCCACCGCAATTTCTAGCCCGATGTTTCCACATCCTTTATTTAGAATGATTTCCTCAGGGAGGTGGGAAGCTTCTCTGTGGCCCATACTGTATGATCGATGGGTTCATAGGTGATTGTTGTTTTCGGAGACTGAGAGAATTTACCAACCGCGTTCTGTGCACAAATGGGCCGTCGCGTTTCCTACATTACAACAGCGACGACACTTAAAAAAGTACTTCATTGGCTGTAAAGCGCTTTGGGACATCATGAGGACGTGAATGCAAGTTCTTTCTTTTGCTTTCTGTCTGCCATTCTCCTGGGGAAGCAGTGGTGCAGCGCCAGCTGGTGGATGAAGCCAGGAATTGCATGGAGATGTCACAGCACTGGTCTAAGATCAGTTTGTTGACGGTCAAGCAACATTAGGTGAAGTACCACTTTAGTTAATAGGTCACAAAACATTAGTGTTACAGACCGCCTACAGGTGCAATCCCATTAGAATGGTGTGACCACACTTCTTCTTCTTAGGCAGTCCCTCGGAACCGAGGATGACTTGCTTCTACATTAAAAATGAGTTCTCAGGTGACTGATGAGTCCAATGCGGGACCTACTGTCTCTGTCACAGTTGGGGCAGACGGTGGTTGAAGAGGCGGGTGGGTGGGGTGCTTGGGTTGACATGCGCTGCTTGCGCTAGGCTTCCGCTTGCTCCCAGCGATCACACACTGGGCCGATGGCGGCGTCGGAAGCCTTGTAAAAGGCTCTGCAAGTTCTGGGTTTCTGCATGCACTGCGCATGCGTGAAAACCCAGAACTTGCGACCTGATAGATCATCTGCATGCGCCCCAAAAACACTTTCGCTGGTGCAAGAGTTGGGCTATTTGCCCAGCTACTGCCCAGCAAATGCCCACGAAATGCGTAGGGCCTGCTTTTACCAGCGTAAGGGTTAAAATAAATGTTAAATTAAAATTTAAAAAATAATTAAAACATACAAAAACATTTAAAGTTAGTTTATATAAATTTTGGCCTTGATTAAAATTATCTTTCAAAAAATTACATTTTTATTTTAAATGTTTAATTAAAGGGACTTTTAATTAATTTGAACATGGGGACATTATTTTTATTTTAGATGTGTTAATTATTTATTTATTTGGAGATTCCTCATAAGCTTATGAGGATTCCCCCTTTCTAATTGGTTGACCTGGCTCACGTGATCCCAGGGACGCTTCGAACCGCCTGCGTCCCTGGGATTGGTGGGCCTTTACGCTGCCGTACACCTGGAGACCCAGGACCCGAAGCCCGGGAGCCAGCAGGTAGGTTTGTATTTTATTTCGGGTCAGAGGCGTACTCCGGAGGTACGCCTCCAACCGCAAATTTCGGCCCATTGTTTTTAATATGTAATACATTGCCAGCTCACATTCTAGTTGGCATTAATAATTACTGCTAATGTACCAGTAGTCATTAAGATCCAATTAATTTGATAAATAAGGAATGTAACAACAGGAAAACCACCAGTTAAACTTTTCAACTGCCGATATCCGCGGTAAGCACGGGTGGTGTTTTGTTTAATTTAAAATAGGCCTTAATACAGTAGGAGCCCCATGAGAGTCCTCAGAGCCATATCCCTGCACAGAGGAGAAATAACAGAAGGAAAAGCATTCACCATATTAAAATATTGGCCACTACTTTATCTGAATATGATATAGGTGGTTAAAAATTTCAGAACATAATAAAACATACCTATTGTTCATTACAACAGTGAAGAAACTTCAAAAAATACTTAATTAACTGTAAAGTGCTTTGGGACGTCCTGAGATTGTGAATGGCGCTATATAAATGCAAGCTTTTTTTTGTTCTTTCTTAAACTCTTTTACCTACTTTCCATAACATTATATAGGCGAACATACAGTTCAACATTTTTAAAAGGAACTTCATTTGATGCAAAATCAAAGGTTTCTAAATCATTATATAGAATTGCATAAAATTCACAACACAGAAACAGGCCATTCGCTGGGGTTTATGCTCCACACGAGCCTCCTCCTACTTTATTTACTTCATCTCACCCTATCCACAAATCAAATTTTCATACCTTTTACAGATGATTTGCCTAAAATTGAAACTATGTGCATCCAATGTGCCTTAATTGCACAAATGCCTGGTCCCAAAAAACAGTCTAAATTGGTCACTGGACGTATTTGCAATATCAGTCGGAACTGACGTGGACAAGAAGACAATTGCTGTATAAACTTTGACTGAGCACTAGGTGACACTATCAACAAACAGTAACAAGTGACCTCACAAATTGAGGCTACATTCACAAAGACGTCCTTATTACTTGAAGGAATAGAAATTTTAAGGAGCTGCTTTCCTCCAGTTAGTTTTATTTCCCCTTGTCTCTCCAAATCTCCTGAAGGTGGTGACTCTACTGACTGGCCTCTAGTGTAGTAAAAAAAATGGTCACTGCCTCCTTGGTAAACGCCAGCCCGTGGAAAACAGAAGCCATTGAAAAAGAAAAGTCTTTGGACAACCAACCCCTTTGGTAAACTAAACTCATGGTTAATCCACACTCTCGGAAAACCCACGCTCTCGAAAAACGGGCGCCAGATCTGATCCTGTCAGTTTCCCGCGGGCAGTTAGGTTAAAATTCCCCTATTGTAATTTAGGAACAGTAGTGGTCTCAACACTGAGCCCTGGAGTATCCCACTTAGTACTTCCTCCACCCTGACATCATTCCACTAATGATTTTTATTGCTTTTTACCCTTCAGCCAATTTCTTATACAGTCCCAAGATTTACCCTGAATTCCCATAGCTTTGAGTTTAACTTATAGCCTTTCATGTGGAATATTGTCAAATGCTATTTGGAAGTTTAGGCACAACAGGGCTGATTTTAACTAGCTGAAATTAGTGTTAACAGGGTAGTAATGGTCTCAAAATAGGGTCAGTAGACTAACTGCCTCTTTAACACCAATACTCCAATAGGCATCATTTTAAAGGGGCCTTCTCATGGGTGGCCAGAGCGCCTGCCTGTTTACTGCGCAAATAAGGGTCCTATGATGTACTTAGGATCCTGATTGCAATTTTAAGGGACACATGGATGAAGTGTGTGCTGCACACAGATTGTCCATGTGTCCTGGTGTTGAGTGGCCTTAAAGGGACTGCTGATGGTCACTCCAAAAATAGCCCTGAAACATTTTCCATGTTATATTTTTGTGGAGCCAGGAGGAGCAGGAGTGCTCTTCCTGGCTCTACAAACATACTGCAAACTGATGCCGGCTTGACCTCTTCCCCTTCTGCTTTGCCAGGACCTACCTGCAGGCTGCACAACATCTAAACTAAAGTGTGGTCAGACCAAGGTCCTATATAAGTTTGAGAAGTCGCACAACACCAGGTTATAGTCCAACAGTTTTATTTAAAATTACGAGCTTTCGGAGCTCCGCTCCTTCTTCAGGTACAAGTACAGTGAGGGAATCGATTACACAGTATATATACACAGAAAACAATTTGTCTGCAGAGATACAATCTGTCGGGAGGCATTACATCAAAGACACATCAGAGTACAGCTAAGACAATGAGATGGGTCACAGGGGGTCCAACGTGTCAAATGCTGCCGTCTGCAGTTAAGCTTTTAACTTTTTTTTAAAAACTGGAAAAACAGACAACGATGTCGAGTCACGTTCTGTAGCGTGACATGAACCCGAGATCCCTATTGAGGCCGTCCTCATGGGTGCGGAACTTGGCTATCAGTTTCTGCTCGATGATTTTGCGTTGTCTGTGTGTCTCGAAGGCCGCCTTGGAGAACGCTAACCCGCAGATCCGAGGCTGAATGTCCTTGACTGCTGAAGTGTTCCCCGACTGGGAGGTAACAATCCTGCCTGGCGATTGTTGCGCGGTGTCCGTTCATACGTTGTCTCAGTGTCTGCATGGTCGTAATTTTAAATAAAACTGTTGGACTATAACCTGGTGTTGTGCGACTTCTCATTTTTGTCCACCCCAGTCCAACACCGGCATCTCCGCATCATGACTATATAAGTTTAACATAACTTCTCTGCTTTTGAATTCTATTCCTCTAGAAATGAACCCCAGTGCTTTATTTGCATATTTTATGGATTTGTTAACCTGCATCGTTACTTTTAGTGATTTGTGAATCTGTACCCCTGAATCCCTTTGCTCCTCTACCCCATTTAGACACTTCCTGGATATTAACTATACCCACCAATTTTGTGTCGCCTGTAAATTTTGATATTGTACTTCCAATTCCCGATTCCAAATCATTTATGTAAATGGTGAACCGCAGTGGTCCCAGCACCAATCCCTGTGGAACACCATTTCCCACCTTCTGCCAGTCTGAGTAACTTAAATGACTATTTATTGCAAATAACATGTACACAATTTTAAATGAAATTACAAGATAATTGCCATCTGCTTATCCTGATGTTTTGTCTGACATTGCCCTCTGCCAGATAATACTTAAGTCATTCTTTACATTGCAATTTTTGAAGTGTTAACAAAGATATCTCGATACTTAATATTTAAAGATCGTCCTAGCAATCATTTTGTTTGAGATAATATCATGATATATTGCAAAACCATTCTCAATTTTGCACTGAAACAAGTTCACATGCCCCCCCTTGTGTAAAAAAAAACTTGAGAGTCTCCCAAACAGAGTTTGTAAACAAATTGAGGAGCAGTTGAAGTGTCTGACTAAGCTGCTACTGAGTTTACACTGGATTTAGGTCTCGATCTGAAGCATTATTAGGAGAGAGCAATATGCGCTGCAATAATATTTACACCTACACAAGTTGTATGAAAACTGACGTGATTATTTCATTACCATTAGCGTTGCTGTTACTCTAACTGTGAATTGTGTAATTATTCATGTAAATAGACCCTAATTAAATTTTGACACACTGAATAATTCCTCTGCTTCTAGACTGAATGTGGTTCACCCAGGTTAAGTGTTTAACAATTTAATAAGGCCATTGTATGTAATTCTGGAAGGACCATCTGTAAACATTTGAACTTGTTAACTAAGTCCAGGAATGAAAAGCATATGACGTGTACTTTCACATCTATTTCCCTGGATTCTATTACTCTGATGTGGTAGCGTTCCATTGTTACAACACCCTGAGTCCACATTAAATCAAATAGTGGTAAATATATATTTTGGGTTGTTTCCCACAAAGCATAGCTGGTTAACTCTGGACAGGTTGATGGTTAGTCACAAAGCCAAGTACAATAATAATAATGCGCTGTATACAATTAACATAAAATACCCCTAAACACTGGCAAAGCATTCATGAATCGAATGTAGAAAAGAAAAGGTACAGGACTGACTGTTTCGTAACACTACATCTGATCTCCAGCAGTGTCCTTGTTTAAAATGTCAAGGTTTCTAACTTGACTCTATTGAGCCACTGGCATAGAATAGAATAGACACTTTCGGCCCAAGGTGATGAAACATAAAAAACTCTTTTCAGTTAGGAAAAAGTTTTGTTTCCAATTAGCAAATGATGCAAGTGTAGCTATTTTCAAATTCAAATATTTTTAATTTATTATTAAAATTTGTAAATTACAGGGCAAAAGTCTTACTGAAGGCCTACCTGTACAAATGAAACTGACCTCTTGGCCCACTTCTGACTCATCGCTATCCTCTCTCTGGTGTTTTCAAATTAGTTTTCCAGGAAATTTTACAAAAAGTTCACAATGGGAAGTTTGGCGTAATTAATGGCGTACATAGCTGTTCGTGCTGTTCCAGAAAATTCCGGGCTACTAGGTCAAATTACTATGTCAACATTTCCCATTACATTTTTCTATGTCCACTGTCACAATGTAGTGGTGGCCCTTCCCCCAACGTAGGCACTGTGTTAGATTTGCCCAGTTCTGATCGGCATTTAGATCTTTTTCCTGTTTCTGAAGTGAGGCAACATGAAATTTTGTTCTCCTTTTAACTTTTGATTGTTTCTACTAGATTTTTCCTGTTTCTGAAGTGAGACAAGTTGATTTTATTTTTTACTTTCATGAAACTTATTTTTTATTTTCATGAACAGTCTTCATACTTTTACCTGTTAGCTGCAAAGTGCACACAGATGTGAGATTTTTAATATATTATAGACATAGATATTTACACTCTAAATGAAGTTTTAGCTATAGATCAAAATTTACACTATCAATATTGGCACTATAAATATCTACATTAACATTTACTGTACATATAACATATTTACAGTATATAGTTATGTCAATATTTACATTATTAATATATGAAGATTTGTACTATGCATGAATATTCACACTATATATTGACATTGAATTTTACAGCACAGGAACAGGCCATTCGGCCCTACAGGTTTATTCTGCTGTTTATGCTCCGCATGAGCCTCCTCCCACCTTACTTCATCAAACCCTATCAGCACATCCTTCTACTCCTTTCTCCCTAATAAGTCCTTCCCCTTAAATGCATCTATGCTATTCACCTCAATCACTCCATGTGGTAGCAAGTTGCACAATCTCTGAGTAAAGAAATTACATTTATATATTATTTTTGCACTATTATATATAAGCATTTGCACTATATTAACAATTGTATTTGATACATCAACATTTGCACTATATATTAATATATCAATATGCCCTATATATATAATCAATATTTACACTATATACATTTGCACTGTATCAATCTTTTATTTAGGCCTGCTTTTACCAGCGTAAGAGTTTTAAAAAAACAGAAAAATAAAATGTTATCAATAATTTATACATTTAAAAACTTGTTAAATAAGGTAAGTTTATTTTAGCCCCTTTAAAACATGCACATTTATTTTTCAAAACATTTATTTTTTGTTTTAAGTTTTTAATTAAATGCCATTTTAATTAATTTTAATGTTTTTTAAAATTTATTTGATGTCTAGGTGTATTTTTTGGGGGTATTCCCATTCATACTTAGGGAGATTCTGCACATACGGAATCCCGATAAGATTGAATGGGGATCCCCCTTCTGCCATTCGTTGGTCCGTCCCATGTGATCCCAGGGGTGCTCGCGAACCTGCCTGCGCCCCTGGGATACGTGGGCCTCTGCCCGCGGGTACCCGGAGAAGCCCAGGACCGCGGAGTCTCCGTACCTCCCAGAGTACCAGGTAGGCGCGGATTTTATTTGCGGATCGGAGGCATTTCCCCACGGGAAGCCTCCGACTGCAAATTCAGGGCAATTATATGTTTATATATCAAGATTTGAAATATACATTTTTATTTATCAAAATAGTAATATTAAATGTACTACGTGTAATATTTTGCAAGAATTGAGTTTCCATAATGGAAGGAATCTTAAACAACTGTTTTCCACAATTAACTGGCGATTGCTTGAACAAAGATGTATGCCTAGCTGATTTCCAGCACTCGGGGGATTACTGCCAGCAGTTAATGTGGAAACGTTTGGAGCGGCTATCCAAGTGGAATGGAAAATATTCAGGATTTTACATGTCACCATATAAATGATCTGCACGCTTTTATTTTGGTTGCTGCTTCAAAGGATGTGAACATAGAATATGGTTAATTTGATGAGGAGAGTAAAGAGGATTAGTTCTGTACGCCTGAAGGAGACAGATTGGTTTTACAGAATGAGAGGACAACAACTGGGAAGAGTGATGTCAGCTGAAGTTTGCTTTAAGCTTCCTAAACTGTGCTGTATGGGAGGTAGACAGACAGCAGGCATCTAAATGTGATTGGATTAGACATGCCTGTAACTCTGAAGTGGCTGCACAAGTCTGTGCTGAGCTGGTGCTGGATCTGCTGTGAACCTGCTGAGGTGCTGGTCTGCACATTTCTGCTTCCCCAGCATGCTATCTAGATGTTTCACTATCAATGGACAGAAAACTCCTAAGTGCTGGTCCCTGTCTTCTTAAGCAACAGACCTTTAACCTATTCCCGCTGAAAGCTGGGATCTATCACTACCATCTGTTTGCATGACACACAGAACAGGAAATGGACGTGCCATTGCTAAGAGCAACACGAGGAATTATTTTGTCCTAAGGAGACCCTGATGGTTATTCACGATCTGTTTAGTATAAAGTTTGTTTTTGATACATTTTTCATTGTTTCTTATTCGGATACATCTTATCACCCCTAAAAACAGTAGTAAGTAGGGGGTCTAATATTTCCAGTGAATCTCAAAGTCACTGCGTTTATCAGCTTAAAAGATATAAATTCAGCAAAATGAGAGCAAATAATTTCTTGAAATCAGTCTGCAAAATTACCAATATAATTCCATAATGCTAATATTTTTCTTAAAAACATCACAATGGGGTTAGCGTACTGAACACTGAAATATTTGCAGGTAGACCTATATACACACCATATTTATTATCCTGTATGATTTGTTGATTAGAATGAAAGGTAGTTGGATGTTATAGCACAGAAACTGGCTGATATGTGTCTGGATGTTGGGGGTTGAATTTCCGAAATTTTTCTCCGCTCTGTCACCATATCTTTGCCGGAGTCCAGCAGAACCCGTTTAATTGCGTGAACAGGGTTTCCACCACACAGCCGGCGAAGTTCTGACGGCGGAGCAGGAAAAGCTGGGAGGAAATTCGCACTCTTAGGCCAGAATTTTGCCGGCGCTCAGAGGGTGGGTTCAGAGGCAGGTCTGCTGTCAAAATCTAAAAGATTGACAGCGGGTCGGGATCCCGCTCTGAACCCGCCTCCGTGTCAGTTTCCCAAGTGCGGGGTCTGCCTGCGCTTTGCAGACCCAGCACTAAGTGGCGGGTCAGCCAGTTGAGATAGTTAAGAGGGTCTTTAAAGGTAGTTGAACAGCATTTTACCATTATATATTAAAAAATATATAATAACTTGTATGTGTATGTGTGCGTGTGTGTGTATATATATATATATATCCGACAATTAGGCAAACCAAAAAAAATAAAAATAGTTTTTTTTTCCTTTGCTTTTTTTCTAGACTTTTCTAGACATTTTTCCAACTTTTCCACGAGGTTCCCGGTGCTCGGGGATCACGTCAGGTAAGTGTGTCGGGTTCTCTATGACTCTCCATTGCTGTGAATAGGTGACAGCTGCAAAAGTGGTATAAAAGCTACCATTTCACAGCTGTTCACTTTCAAATGTCAGAAGTTTGAGCCTTCAGGACTTGGAAGACAGTTTTGAGCTGTATGTTGTTTGGAAGTGTTTGGAGGAAACTCTCTATCCACTGTCACCTCCTTTAAGCAAGCCCTCTCACCATTGACATCGCTTCTGTCATCTCAACTTCAGCTGCCATCTATTCCAGCAACAACGGTGCCCTTGAAAAAATCTCACCTGGTCCTCAGAATCTCACCACGATCAGCCCCAACACCAACATCACCAGGCACACCAGCAGCACCAACAACAACACCACCTTCTCCACAATCACCTGATGCTGCACAGAACACAGGGCATCAGCACCTGACCACATTGCTGCCTGGGAGACCAGCGATTGCCTCACCATGGCCAGATTTACTTCACTTGACGCTGAACACCCTGGCTGCCACATGACGCACCAGGTTGGCACCACCCCACACCAACATCCCTGCAATGTCCAAGCCATTCCTTTTACACTCATCAACATTGGGGAGGTGGTGGGGGTGGGGGGGGTTATGTCTCACCATTCACTGGAACTCACTAAGACACTTCCAAAGGTGCACACACACAAATCTGTCCAAGAAGGCAAAGTGTTGAAAATAAAAATTTCAATGCTTGACAACACATCAACAGATACTTTACACGAACATTGGCTAAAGCACCAAGTGCCTACCATTGTGTGTTGTTAGTTTGAATGATTGGACAAGGATGAGTGTGAGGGGTGGCTAGTGAGAGGGGATGTGATAATGTAGATAGAGAGGGATGGGTGGAGATGCAAGGTAAGTTGGTGTGAGTAAGGATGCGCAGGAGTAGGGTAGGGTAGGCAGAGTGATGGGGCTATGATGAGCGGCAGAGGAGGATGAGGTTGAGTGTGGCTTTGCAGTAACGTTTCGTGATCTACTGAGATCATTGAAAGGTTTGCGCCACTGCAGCCAGGTCATCCTGACGACATCCCTGCTTGTGCCCTCCTGTGCAATGTGCAACCAGGCTGCGTTGGTGTCCTGGGGAGGTCTCTTCCACCCATTGGAAGGGAAGAGGACCTCCCTGTGTGCTGTGACTCCCTCCATAAGCTTATGGAGGGAGTCATGGGGGAGCCTGGGTGCAGCCGTGCACCTTTGTGCAGTGCTTGTCGGTGTTTGCAGCACCTCAATGCTGTAGAACACTGACAGCACAACTGTCAAAATGAATGTGGCCACGGTCCCTTTAAGGAAACCGGCTGATGACGTGTCATCAGATGACGTCGTCAGACCTGCTTCCTTTTAATTGGCTGGGAACCTCGCAGGGTGGGCTTAACAAGCCAATCAGGCAAAATCACTTGAAGGAGGCGGGATGAAGACGGGTGCGGGGTTTGAAACTACTGTCTAATCCGGCTGCACCGGACTCGCCATGGTTGGCGAAATCGCGGCCTTAGTTTTTTTTACTCTTGATATCTAGACTGTTGATGTCTTACCTGCTCGTCTCCCAGAGTACTACTGAAGAGTGGAGGCTGAACAGTGCTTTTAAAAGGCTGCACAGAAATTTCCTGCAAGTTCAGCTCCCTACACCCATTTAGCATGGGTTTTACACCAGTATGCAAATGAGCTTACCCAGGAAACTTGCATGCTACTCCCTCTGCTGGCCACCAATCTTGTCGCAACAGTGATTCTCTTCAAGGGGCAACAGTGGAGTTAATCATATTGAGGACATTTGAGGCCTTTAACTAACAATATTTGTGGTTGTAGTTCTAAACCCAGGCAGCAGCCGCTCATTCACCACCTCACCTCCACTCTCGCAGGGAAACTTCGGATGGTATAAAGAGAGCAGTGAAGCATATTTTCTATTTGTGAGCATGCATAGTTTTTTGAAAAAGGGTTAAGTTGACTGCAACCTAAGGTTATCCAAATGGATCCAATGGATAAAAGTTAGGTATTTGTAAAGTAAATCAAAACTATCCAGTTTGGATCATCTTGAGTTTTCAATTTGGATGGTTTGAACACTAAAGTATTTGCTTTAAGTATAATCTTTATTTAAATGCATGTTTCAATTTTTAACAATATGAAGAATTGATTTAAAAATAAACATCTCTTTTGAACTGATTGCTATTTTAATTATATTAGTTGTTGAATTTGTTCTCCTTTATTTTCCTGAAAAAACGAGCACTTGCAGAACGCCTTTAACGTCTTCAGGGCCTCTCGAAGTGCTTCGCAGCCAGTGAATTACTTCTGAAGTGTAGTTACTGGTTTTGTAAGCAAACATGGTGGCCAATTTGGGCACAGCAACGGTAAACAAAAGAGGGTAGAGATTCCAGTGGCGCCATTGCTGGGCGGAACTCCGACCCGTCACTTTGGCTCTTCCATGACTTTATCCTGAAGCCTGGGCATGGGGTCATTACCAATAATAGGGGCTGGGGGCCCACATCAGTAGTGCTGCAGCAGGGGTTCCCACCCAGCAAACAACACAGAATCTCAGAGCAGCGGAACCATAGGCAGGTAGGCTAAAGAATTTATTCCCTCTGTATTAGGCCCAGAATCAAATGGCATTTGATCCCTCTTTCCTGGTGGGGTCCACTTACAGCCCAGAACAGCATCTATCCCTGCCTTCTGCAGGCATCAATACGACTGGGCCTTATGGCACCATATCTAATAGTCACTACACTTCCAAAGTACTTCATTGGCTGTAAAGCGCTGTGGGACACCATGAGGTTGTGAAAGGCGCTATACAAATGCAAGTCTTTCCTTTTCTTTCCTATCTGGCGGGATTCCCGGGGTATCCCAGGGCTGTGGTAGCAACATGGAGGAGAGGGGCAGAAAGAAGTGCCTCATTCTGCCTGGTCGGAAATTTTGGTCATTGTTTGTATGAGATGGAATCTGGAACTTCCACCAACTCAGCCCGAATTCCACCTCAAGAAGGAGTTGAATTTCTGGGCTAAGAAATCTAGATTATGCCTCCCTCCATTAACTGGGCTGAATGTAAACCACTTCCTCTTTACATCTGGAACCAAACAGGAATTTAATACCACTGAAAAATACTTAACACAAGCATTGCGTCTACCACCTTAATCTTAATTTGCTCACATCATGGCGCATTTTAGTCCCAGTTGAATGAGACCCTACTACAGAGGTTTAATTTCACATTTATTTCAAAATAAGATAATTTAGATGTTGAGTTTTAATTTGGAGCAATTTCAATTTTAGTGTTAATAAAACTTAAGCTTATTGTGCCGATAGAAGAGCAGCTGACAGATTGGTATTACAAAACGAGTCACATTCTGGCTTGCTACTCTGAACAGAGTATTTGTACTGTCTCCAGCCTAGAAATAGTGTGTCCTTGTTGCTTCATAAACTGCCCGGTTCCTGATAAGCCTAATTCCTGAGATAGCTACTGTGCTTTTAAGCTTGCTTCAAAATAAGCGGCGTCCTTTTATGTGACTTGCTCTGCCAAGGACAGACTGACCATTCAGCTGACTGGCTAATCAGTAATAGGTAACATTGCTGGGTCTGACCGTGCTCTGCAGCAGCTGAACTCTTTTCCACATATTTGCGAAATTGTGCACAGAATAAATGACATGAAAGAAGAAACTGAAAGCATAACTGTTCCCCCGTGCGCTGGATATGTCCATCAGCTACCCTCATTACAACTGATTTTATATGATGAAATATCTGCTGCTCACCACAGAAGTCAGTGATTATAAATCAGATTTTTTTTTGGTAACTTAAATAATTTAAAAAACATTCCTCAATAATGGAAATGAAAAATCTGCGAAAACTGTTTTTTGTTTAGAGTCAGCATATTTGGAGTGTCCGTGAGGTTTGGCGTGCGAGTGTGGTTTGGTGTGCGAGTGTGGTTTGGTGTGCGAGTGTGGTTTGGTGTGCGAGTGTGGTTTGGTGTGCCTGTGCAATTACTCAGGACTGATTTTTTTGGTTCGCCCCTCTGCTCCAGTGCTGCATTGAGGTAATAGACCTGGAATACGCTGCACCTGTCCAGGCCCAAGAGCACCGGGAGTTTCTATCCTGGGCTATTAACGTGGCCTGTGAATACCACTACTGTAGGCCTATCCACTGGTTGGACTTTGCACCAGAAATCAGTGCAGAAAACAGGAGTGCAGTTGTGGGAGCCTTCAGGCCTGCAGAATCTGGGCCTTCTGGCTGCTGCCAAGGCCCAAAGATCATCCTAAGGGGTGGCAGTAAAAGTTTCGCTGACCTTCCTGCTTCCTCTTCAACTCGACCCCAGGACCCCTCCCCACAGGCCCTCTGATTCACTCTGGTCCCCAGCACCAGGCGCAATGCCTACTTTTTCGAGCATGAAACCTATAGGCATAGAGGAGTTAGGTGCAGGAGACTGGGAATGTGCCCTCCCACCTCATTCCAGTGGGATTGTCCGGTCTCCCTCTACTGCAGGCGCTGACCCTGGTTCCCACCTCCGGGGAAGCCTTGGAAATCCCAGGATTATGTAAAATGGAGGGAGAACTTGCAAAACCTGGGAATGTGAACACCTGGGGGCAAAGGTCAAGAGAATTAGTCCTTATAGCTTTCAAGAAAGCCCCATGTCATTAAATTAATGAAAGGTACACACCTAAGACGTCATAACCCACCTTCTCTGTATTTCCAACATTTTCTGTTTTTATTTCATATTTCCAGAATCTGCAGTTTTCCTTTTTACTTTCCTATTCATTAATCATTTGTTTGACTGATAGCCATTGCTTTGCTCCTGCATCTGATTAAACAGCTGCTCTCCTGTCGGTGATTTTCAAAGATTACTTTTAAAAACTCACATCTAAGGGCTCGTGCTGGAACACACAAATATGTTCACATGGGAGCTGCTGATTTATGAGGCACCAAAAAGCACTGGAACCAATTTATCTGGATAAGAGCTTTCTTCCATCAGGATATAATTGGTGTTGATTTTAAAGAGCAGAGTTAAAAGGTAAAGGGTAAATATTTCTGTGACCTATCTTACTGTGCATCACTGTCCTATATTGAAATCATCCTGTGATATTTTGCTCAATGCTCACGGCTCCAGGCTCCTTTGTATAGTCTGTTTCTCCAGAGTTTCACCAACAGCTCAAAACACATGGGCCTATGTTTTCTTACGTTGCCGAGTTTCCACTAAAGGTACATCAGAGTGGGACTTCAATCCAGGCCACAATCCTGGTTGGAATCTCTAGCTGGGCCCCACTTTAACTCTTCAATGGTTAAATACACTTGATCTCACTTGATGTGTCTTGACGTATTTCCTACATTACAGCAGTGACTAAAGTTCAAAAAGTACTTCATTGGCTCTAAAGCGCTTTGGGACGTCTGGTGACCGTGAAAGGCGCTATATAAATGCAAGTCTTTCTTTTCTTTCTTTTTCCTCTGATCTTACTCCAAACCCCTCTAGAGGCCCAGGAAAATGGAATTATCAAGGTATCTGTGTCCCACCAGAAGGGTTGTAGATTTTCGGGGCCATTTACCTTCTGATGGTACAAAAATCAAGAGTTAATTGTGACTCGTAACGACTACTTTTATTTTGATGCTTAAAATATCTATAAGCATTCCTAAATGTTTTGCTCCAGAGGCAGAATCACAAGACACTGCAAAATGCTGGAAAGTGCACCAAAAATGTCAAAAAACAAAATTTCTTGTGAGGCCATGTCAGGTTTGGATAAAAATAAAATATACGACTGTAATTAGTCAGAAGCAAAGTTCTAGTAATTTGAAGATTGTATGAAGACTCCCTTTAAATGCAATCAGCAAGCATTGCTAAATGCATCCTAGTAATGGGTGGTCCAAAGGTAGAAATGACAGGAATCGGATGGTTGACAACACAGCAGCATTTAAACGTTAATGACATACGCTGGCCAGTATTTGGGCGGGTGCTACTGGCCACTGACCTCAAGCCCAAAGGAGAATGGCCTTCTGAAACAACCCAAGATCAATGGAGGTTAACACCGCCCCGGAAAGCTCGTTGACTGGTAGGTGACCTGAAATCCTCCAATGACTCTTTCACCATTTGGCTGGACCTTTGGCAGTCTAAAGCTGCTATCAGACTGAGAACAGAGTTCTTCATGCCAGTACTATTTGCTCAGTGTACATGATCAAGGCACAGGCATCGCTTTCATGCGAGACAGCTTTAGGGAGACGCCAGGTAATCAATAATAGAAAATATGGTTTGTGTTTCCAGGCAGAGTTTATCAAGATTTTCAAGGATATTCTAGTTGTACAGTAAATTACTTTTAATGTCATTACTTTCCATGGAAATTTTTGTGCCTGTGCCTGCTCAAGCAATTGCTGGAAAATATATTTGTATGTAGAATAGTCAGTTATTTGTGCAAAAAGTGTGGTAATATAGTTTTCAGTATTACATCAGTTTTCTGTTACATTTTGTGTGGCATATCATGACCATTATGTACCTGTGATACCATGTGCCTGTATATCCTTGGGCCCATGTATCCGTGTACCCTTGGGCCCGTGTATCCGTGTACCCTTGGGCCCGTGTATCTGCGTCCCCTTGGGCCCGTGTACCCGCGTCCCCTTGGGCCCATGTACCCGCGTCCCCTTGGGCCCGTGTACCCGCGTCCCCTTGGGCCTGTGTACCTGCGTCCCCTTGGGCCCATGTATCTGTGATAACAATAGCCAGAGTGAACAGGCACTCGCATTTGCCTCTCTGGCTGGCTTCCCACAGGTACAGGGTGCCATCGATTACACACACGTGGAGCACCATCACAGCAACCAGGAGTTTATATCAAGGGATATTCGTCCATCAATGCGTAGCTGGTGTGCAACCACAAGAGGAGGTTCCTGCAGGTGTGCACCAGATTCCCTGGGAGCTGTCATTGATGCTTTCATACTACGGCAGTCCAACATTCCAGACCTTTTCATTCCAGGAAGCGGACTTAATGGTTGACTCATAGGAGACACGGGATACCCACTTCAAACTTGGCTCATAACACCTGAGGAACCCACCAATGAGGTGCAGGAGCGTTACAACGAGACCCACATGACCACCAGGTGTGTCATAGAGCAATTTATCGGAATGCTGTAGATGCACTTCAGGTGCCTAGATAGGTCTGGAGGCACCCTTCAGTACTCGCCAGCGAATGTGTCCAGAATCATAGTGGTGTGCTGCGTCCTGCACAATATTGCGCAGCAGGAAGGTTTACAGGTGGAGGAGGATGAAGCCGCATACATTGCTGCTTGGGATGTCCTCCCAGCTAGAAGGTTCAGTTAATTATTGCGAATGGAACCACTACCAAATGAAAGTCACCACCAGCAGCGACCCAAACCCCCGCCTTGCACCAAACAGTCCTTCAACCATGCATACACCCATTGCACATCCGCCCAGTGGGACCCGTTATGTATTGACATTCATCATGAAACAAGTGAAAGGGCGAGTTGGCACTCAGGACGCAATAATGGGCAAGATGTGGAAGTGGTGCTAATCAATAAATTTCATGTGGTGTTATAAAAGAAGAAAACCTAACAACATAATATTTTGTCAAACACCTATGTGCATACCCCTGGTATGCTTATGCTTCCTACCGCTTCTACGTGGTGAATCCCATGTGGCTGCGGCAGAGATCGAGGCAGGCTGCTCAGATCCCTGCTCTGACTGCTAAGATGCTTTTGGCCTGTGGCCTTTAGGTTTCGGAGCCCCATTAGGGCCCAAAGACTGCTCCACCTGCCTGCACCTATGCAGGGGCAGATTCTGCCATCAGGAGATGAGGCAGCATGTCGGGTACTGGCTGCGGGGGGCGGGGCCAACGGGTGAGAAGTGGGAGTGCTTTGAGTGGTGTTCCCACTTCCCGGTCGCCTTTCGCCATCATCCCTCTCCTGGGGCAGTGCCACATCACTCCTATCACTCTGCTGCAGACCAGTTTGGTGGAGAAGAGTGGCGTGTTGTAAGGCCACGGATAAGGTATCTGTCATCGTTTTTAAGGTGGCAGACATGTTAGCATCCAAAATCTGCATGGCCGTGGCCATGGCCTGCATGGACTCATTTGAGAGCAATGCTTGAAGCTCCGTGGAGGCGGCCCCTCTCCCCATGGCAGACATTCTTGCAATTACCTGCTTCACCAATCCACTAGTGTTTGAGTTGGACTCCTCCATCCTCGCCGATGTTATGGAGAGTGTGCGTGGCACATTTGTCAATACCTCGCAAAGTTGCTGATGCATCTCCAGCATTCTATTTCTCAACGATGGCCCCGGGTTCAGCATCTGTGTCCAACTGAGCACAGCTTGGAGAGGATTACGCCCCCCGCCCCGACGCGGACTCTCCACAGCTGTCCCTGTCACCAGTGTCTGCTCATGTTCACTTGTGAATTATGAATCACCAGGTGAAAACTCAACTAACTCTCTAACTGGACTCACTGAAGTGCAAGTATTTGTGCTGGTGCATGGCTGTACATCCTGTGACGGTGCACCCTCAGAATGAATGAGGTTCTCTGCGGAATCGTCCTCATACATCTCCAGCGACACTTGCTGTATGCGTGAAGGCCCTGGAAGACAAAAAGAAAGCGATATGAATTAGTCTTGGCAAAGTAACAATCTTGACTATCACCATACTCAGTTTTCTCATAGTTCAGTCATTGATGAAATAAAGTCAGCATGTGTGTCGGATATTTTGTAATTCTGTCACCAGCCATCTGCGAGCTCCCAGTCTCCACTTACCTCCATGGAATCCTCCTCTGTATCTGTGAGCTGCACAATTAAGGGTAGCCCACCTCCAGTCCTGTCCCTCTCCTTTGCATTGTGTGTTCTCTCCTACAAGGGGTGAAAAAACAGACCTGTGTGTGTGAATGAAGGTTAAGTATTCCAATGGATGCACCCGATGGATGCAGTGCCATCGGTGAGGGTGACTATGAGACAGATACATCACATTGTATAAGGACTAGGGTGAGTGGCAGCGGTGGATAGATACATGGGAAGGTGAGGAAGTGCATAGAAAGTGAAGGATGGGTGCAGCTGAACTTAAAGTGGATGTAAGGAGTTTTTTTTAATTAATTCATGGGATGTTGGTGTTGCTGGCAAGGCCAGCATTTATTGCCAATCCTTAATTGCCCTTGAGAAGGTGGTGGTGAGCCGCCTTCTTGAACTGCTGCAGTCCGTGTGGTGAGGGTACTCCCACAGTGCTGTTAGGGAGGGAGTTCCAGGATTTTGACCCAGCGACGATGAAGGAACGGCGATATACTTCCAAGTCAGGATGGTGTGTGATTTAGAGGGGAACTTGGAGGTGGTGGTGTTCCCACGCACCTGCTGCCCTTGTCCTTCTAGGTGGTAGAGGTCACGGGTCTGGGAGGTGCTGCCGAAGAAGCCTTGGCGAGTTGCTGCAGTGCATCTTGTAGATGGTATACACTGCAGCCATGGTACGCTGAGGGAGGGAGTGAATGTTTAAGGTGGTCGATGGGGTGCCAATCAAGCGGGCGGCTTTGTCCTGGATAGTGTCGATTTCTTGAGTGTTGTTGGAGCTGCACTCATCCAGGCAAGTGAAGAATATTCCATCACACTCCTTACTTGTGCCTTGTAGATGGTGGAAAGGCTTTGGGGAGTCAGGAGGTGAGACACTCGCCGCAGAATACCTAGCCTCTGACTTGCTCTTGTTGCCACCGTATTTATGTGGCTGGTCCAGGTACATTTCTGGTCAATGTTGACCCCCAGGATGTTAATGGTGGTGGATTCAGCAATGGTAATGCCGTTGAAGGTCAAGGGGCGGCGATGAGACTCTCGCTTGTTGGAGATAGTCATTGCCTGGCACTTGTGTGGTATGAATGTTACCTGCCACTTACCAGCCCAAGCCTGAATGTCGTCCAGGTCTTGTTGCATGCGGGCATAGACTGCTTAATTATCTGAGGAGTTGCAAATGGCACTGAGCACTGATCAACGAACATCCCCATTTCTGACCACCTTATGTTGGAGGGAAGGTCATTGATGAAGCAGCTGAAGATTGTTGGGCCTAGGACACTGCCCTGAGGAACTCCTGCAGCGATGTCCTGGGGCTGAGATAATGGTATGTCTCCAGCCAGTGGAGAGTTTTCCCCCCGATTCCCATTGACTTCAATTTTACTGGGGCTCCTTGATGCCACACTCGGCCAAATGCTGCCTTGATGTCAAGGGCAGTCACTCTCACCTCACCTCTGGAATTCAGCTCCTTTGTCCATGTTTGGACCAAGGCTGTAATGAGGTCGGGAGCCGAGTGGTCCCGACGTCAATCAAACTGGGCATCCGTGAACAGGTTATTGGTGAGTAAGTGCCACTTGATAGCACTGTCGATGACACCTTACATCACTTTGCTGATGATTGAGAGTAGACTGATGGGGCGGTAATTGGCTGGATTGGACCTGTCCTGCTTTTTGTGGACAGGACATACCTGGGCAGTTTTCCACATTGGCAGATAGATGCCAGTGTTGTAGCTGTACTGGAACAGCTTGGCTAGAGGCGCGGCTAGTTCTGGAGCACAAGGCTTCAGCACGACAGCCAGGATGTTGTCAGGGCCCATAGCCTTTTCTGTATCCAGTGTGCTGAGCCGTTTCTTGATATCACGTGGAGTGAATCGAATTGGCTGAAGTCTGGCTTCTGTGATGGTGGGGACCTCAGGAGGAGGCCGATATGGATCATCCACTCGGCACTTCTGGCTGAAGATGGTTGCAAATGCTTCAGCCTTATCTTTTGCACTCACGTGCTGGGCTCCACCATCATTGAGGATGGGGATATTCATGGAGCCTCCTCCTCCCGTTAGTTGTTTAATGGTCCACCACCTTTCACAACTGCAGAGCTTTGATATGATCAGTTGATTGTGGGATCGCTTAGCCCTGTCTACAGCATGCTGCTTCTGCTTTTTAGCATGCATGTAGTCCTGTGTTGCAGCATCCCCAGGTTGGCACTTCATTTTTAGGTACACCTGGTGCTGCTCCTGGCATGCTCTTCTACACTCCTTATTGAACCAGGGTTGGTCCCCTGGCTTGATGGTAATGGTAGAGTGAGGGATATACCGGGCCATAACATTACAGATTGTGGTGGAATACAATTCTGCTGCTGCTGATGGCCCACAGCGCCTCATGGATGCCCTGAATCGGTCCCATTTAGGACGGTGGTAGTGCCACACAACACGATGGAGGGTGTCCTCAGTGTGAAGACGGGACTTTGTCTCCGCAATGACTGTGCGGTGGTCACTGCTACCTGCGACAGGTAGTTTGGTGAGGACGAGGTCAAGTAGGTTTTTCCCTCATGTTGGTTCTCTCACCACCTGTCGCAGGCCCAGACTGGCAGCTATGTCCTTCAGGACTCGGCCAGCAGTGATGCTACCGAGCCGAGCCACTCTTGGTGATGGACATTGAAGTCCCCCACCCAGATTACATTCTGTGCTCTTGCTACTCTCAGTGCTACCTCCAAGTGGTGTTCAACATGGAGGAGTACTGTTTCATCAACTGAGGGAGGGTGGTAGGTGGTAATCAGCAGGAGGTTTCCCTTGCCCATACTTGGCCCGAAGCCATGAGACTTCATGGGGTCCGGAGTCAATGTTGAGGACTCCCAGGGCCACTCCTTCCCAACTCTGTACCACTGTGCCACCACCCCAGTGGGTCTGCCCTGCTGGTGGGTGGTCCTACCCAGGGATGGATGGTGATGGAGGAGTTTGGGACATTGACTGAAAGGTCTGATTCTGTGAGTATGACAGCCTGTCAGGCTGTTGCTTGACTAGTCTGTGGGATAGCTCTCCCAATTTTGGCACAAGTCCCCAGATGTTGGTGAGGAGGGTTTTGCGGGGTCAGCTGTACTGGGTGTCCTTCTGGTTTTATTGTTTCTTGTAGCAGTTTGTTACACCTGAGTGGCTTGCTTGGACATTTCAGAGGACAGTGAAGAATCAACCACATTGCTGTCTGACCAGGTAAGGACATTAGTGAACCAGATGGGTTTTTACGACAATCCAATAGTTTCACTGACACTAGCTTTTTATTCCAGATTTACTTAATCTGCCATGGTGGGATTTGAACTCACATCTCCAGATCATTAGTCCAGGCCTCTGGATTATTAGTCCAGTAACATTACCACTATGCTACCATTCCCAAGTGATGTGATGGAGTACGCTTGGCAAGGCAGAATGAAATGCAGAGGTGGTGGAGCGGTGTGGTTACACTACAGGATGTAGGTGAATCAGCAAATGTACTCACTTTGCCTGACCGGGTTACTACAACAACAACAACAGCTTGCATTTATATAGTGCCTTTAACGTAGCAAAACATCCGAAGGCGCTTCACAGGAGTGTCATCAAACAAAATTTGACACCAAGCCACATAAGGACATACTAGGGCAGACGATGGCAGGTTTTATGGAGCATTGTAAAGGAGGAAAGAGAGGAGGAGAGGGAATTCCAGAGCTTACGGCCTCGGTAACTGAAGGCATAGCCACCAATGGTGGAGCGATTAAAACCGGGGATGTGCAAGAGACCAGAATTGGAGAAGCGCAGATATCTCAGAGGGTTGTAGAGCTGCAGGAGGTTACAAAGATGGGAGGGGCGAGGCCATGGAGGGATTTGAAAACAAGGGTAAGAATTTTAAAATCAAGGTGTTGCTTAACTGGGAGCCAATGTAGGTCAGCGAGCACAGGAGTGATGGGTGAACAGGTGCGAGTTAGGACATGGGCAGCAGAGTTTTGGATGAGCTTAAGTTTATGAAGGAGTATGTTGGAATAGTCAAGTCTAGAGGTAACAAAGGCATGGATGAGGATTTCAGCAGCAGATGAGCTGAGGCAGGGGCGGAGTTGGGCAACGTTACGGAGGTCGAAATAGGTGGTCTTAATGATGGCGTGGATAAGTGGTCAGAAGCTCATCTCGGGGTTAAATACGACACCAAGGTTGTGAACAGTTTGGTTCAGTCTCAAACAGTTGCCATGGAGAGGGATGGAGTTGGTGGCTAGGGAACGGAGTTTGTGACAGGGACAGAAGACAATGGCTTTGGTCTTCCCAATACTTAGTTGGAGGAAATTTCTGCTCATCCAGTACTGGATGTCGGACAAGCAGTCTGGCAATTTAGAGACAGTGGAGGGGTCGAGAGAGGTGATAGTGAGGTAGAGCTGGGTGTTGTCAGCGTACATGTGGAACCTAACGTTGTGTTTTCAGATTATGTCGCCGAGGGGCAGCATGTAAATGAGAAATAGGAGGGAGCAAAGGATAGATCCTTGGGGGACACCAGAGGTAACGGTGCGGGAGTGGGAAGAGAAGCCATTGCAGGGGATTCTCTGGCTACGACTGGATAGATAAGAATGGAACCAGGTGAGTGCTGTCCCACCCAGCTAGACAATGGAGGAGAGGCGTTGGAGAAGGATGGTGTGGTCAACCGTGTCAAAGGCTGCAGACAGGTTGATTATGATGAGGAGGGATAGTTTACCACGGTTACAGTCACAGAGGATGTCATTTGTGACTTTGATAAGAGCCGTTTGTGGCAGGGGTGGAAACCTGATTGGTGGGATTCAAACATGGAGTTACAGGAAAGATGTGCATGAATTTGGGAGGATTAGGTTGTTAAACCACTTCCTGCATTGCATCCAAGACTGGGGCACAATGCGCCTGCTGCTCATCTCCTCGGCCACCTCGAAGCACGCCTGCTTGATGACAGCAGCAGGTTTCTTTCTCCCATTGCTGGGGAAAAGTATGGCCTGACTGCACCCAGCAGTAATTACAGGGAAGCATAATGAAATCTGGGTGCTGCCCTTGCTCTTTGTGTATCCAGCCTCCTGGCTCCTCCAAATTCCATTTCTGCATTGGCCCTTTAAATAGCGGACTTCAGATTACGTCATGTGGGTGCGAATCACACCCGCTGCACAGCTTGGAGACGTGAAACCTGGAATTCAAAATTTATTGCCTCAATCAATCTGAAGTCACAGAATCTGACCTGCTGAATTTACTTCTGGGTTTTGCACATGCATCTCCCCCCCCCTCCCCCGCTTGGAACCCACCATTACATTAATATCGGGGCCATTATCTTTTTCACTAAGACTTACCTGGGATGGTTTAAGATTCCTTAATGTGGGTTTCTAGGATGACTAAAAATGGCTTCCAGGCCGTCTCTTTGTAGGCAGGAAATGAGGAAACCTGGCCAGACCGGTGAAATTCCATCAATCTCTTGATGGCCTCGCCCCGCCTATCTTACCGATCTTCTCCTGGCTGATGTTCCTGCATGGATCCTCCATTCCTTTAACACCAGGTTTCTCATCACCCCTCACTCCCTCTACTCCTCTTACACCTTCACCTGACCTCTCCATATCTCCACTACTTACAATCTCCACACTTCTCATTCCCTTTACTCCTGACACACAACATCTCCTCACCCTTACACAATAGCAAAATACTGCGGATGCTGGAAATCTGAAATAACAACAGAAAATGCTGGAAATACTCAGCAGGCCAGGCAGCATCCGTGGAGAGAGAAACAGAGTTAACATTTCAGGTCTGGGACCCTTCATCAAAACTGAAAAAAGCTGGAGATGTAACAGATATTAAGCAGGTGCAGAGACGGGGGTGGGGGGGGGGGCGCGGCGGGAGGGGGGGGTTAGGAGGGGAGGAAGGAATTGAAACAACATACTGTGCTTATGTAAGAGGCAGGAAAGATAAAATGTTGCAAATGGGAATGGCAAAATCATACAGCATGAAAAATGGGGGCAGGGATTATTGTCTGAAATTGTTGAACTCAGTGTTGAGTCCGGAAGGCTGTAAAGTGCCTAATCGAAAGATGAGGTGTTGTTCCTCGAGCTTACGTTGAGCTTCATTGGAACAATGTCATAGGCCGAGGACAGAGAGATCAGAGTGGGAGTGAAGCGGAGAATTAAAGTGACAGGCGACCCTTTATACCTTTGCTCCTGTAATACTGGATTTCTCCTCTGCACTTTGTCCCTCCCTCCTCTAACACTTTCCCCTTGCTGCTTGTGCTCTCCCCTCTTCTAACACTGAAATTCTCCTCCGCCCGCCCCACCTACATTCCTTTCACACATTCTCCTCAACCCTTGCTGTTTCTGCTCCTTTAACATGTCCTCATCATTCACTTCCTCTGCTCCTCTAACACCAAAAATGAGAAGTCGCACAACACCAGGTTATAGTCCAACAGTTTTATTTGAAATTACGAGCTTTCGGAGCTCTGCTCCTTCGTCAGGTACAGTGAGGGAATACAAATCGGTTACAAAGTATATATAGACAGAGAACAATGAGATTGTATCTCTGCAGACACATTGTTCTCTGTCTATATATACTTTGTAACCGATTTGTATTCCCTCACTGTACCTGACGAAGGAGCAGAGCTCCGAAAGCTCGTAATTTCAAATAAAACTGTTGGACTATAACCTGATGTTGTGCGACTTCTCATTTTTGTCCACCCCAGTCCAACATCGGCATCTCCGCATCATGACCTCTAACACCAGACATCTCTTCACCTCTCCCTCTCTCCATGCTGCTAAAACCTTTGCCACACCGCTCATTCATTGCACTCCTTTAACGCCTTTGCCTTGTCTCTTGCGTCCTCCATTCCTCGAGCACCAGAGTTCTCCTTGCCCCTCACTCCCTTTGCTCATCTTGTTGAGATTTAACATTTTGTGACCGAATATTTGCCATCCTTCTCGAACATAACCGGCATTTATTATAATATTTTCGTTGCTGGCGAAAGGACAGCCTTTATCACCTCTGTATTTAACTTGTGTATACATTTTTGTTTTGTTACAGTAGTTTTTTTTTTCTGTTGTTAATGTTACTTTTGTAATTCGCTGCTGTTTTCCTGGTTGCACGTTGTGGTGTGTTAGTCGAATGTTTGCTTGCTGCTATGGTAGCAGTTGGAGGAAGCGCTCTGTGTGGCACACTGGGTTTTAATGCTTTGTGTAGACTGTGTGTCTGCCAAGTGGGTTTAATGTCTCTTGTGGCAGTGGTTCCCAAATATGGTATCAAGTAGTGCCAGGAAAACAATCATATCCAACATTTATTGTCCACTAGGCCCAGTTCCACTCTATAAAGAGCACTTTCATCCCACCTGTCAAAAGCAGATTTGATGCCAAATCCAGTCTCTAAAAGTAAAAGGTTGTACTTGTGCTGGGGGATCCAATGTTGTAACTTAGAATTTAATTGTTTTATGTAGTTTCTGTAAAATAGCAAAAATAAAACCAATATCTGTAAAATATTTTTTACTGTTTTATTTGAGATTCAATTATAGATTTTACTACTCATTTCACGTATTACATCTTACCTTTTGAAGGCAGTGTTAGCAAATTCAATAATTACTCATTTCAATTAATAATGTAATTAATTTACTAGTTAACTTAATTAATTAACCTTCAGATTATTATTTATGATGCCGGACTCAAATGTTTTATAAGACTGTAGATAAGATTAACAGAAAATTTAAAAAATTATCTGGATATCAAAAAGTGCATAAACTCCATGTCTGTCACCACAGAGGTCGGAATCTAATATCTTCTGTTGTTCAGTATCAACCATGAACCATTATATTGGGGGGAGGAAGGAAATCATATTTTATATGAATGCACTTTATTTTTTATTTTTTTTCTTCAAATTTGATTTTTAACCCTCAGACTTTTGGTGGATCCAAGGAAATTTGAGCCTCCCTGGACTGACTATAACTTCTCTTTTTCAGCTCATCGACCTTCTAACACTTAATAAAACACTAACATTCCAGTAAAACAAAATGACATCAAAAGTAGAATTTCCACGGGGAAAACAGAAATAACAATGCCAACTTCCAGACAACCCCAGCAAAGTTAAGCCAACAACAGCAGGTCAGCTTCATACAGCCAGGTCAGATTCAGTCACAGAACATTGTGCCAGTAAGCTGCTGCAGGACTTTAAGTAATCTAAGTCTCTTCCCCCCCCTCCCCACCCCCCTAAATGGGCATGTGCCCAATCACAAGTGCAACATGTATCCAGTACATGCCCACATTACAACGGTGACCACACTTCAAAAGTACTTAATTGGCTGTAAAGCACTTTGAGACGTCCGGTGGTCGTGAAAGGCGCTATATAAATGCAAGTCTTTCTTTCTTCTTTCTATACCTTACTAAATATCTGTCTATGGGCATTTTCTGTCTGCAAAATCGTATTCCTGTTTCAGTTTTTTTCATTATACATTCCTATGCCTACATTGAAAATTGAAATACCCAAATGTCAACTGGCTCCTGTCACTATGAAATTACAGTCTCAGGCCACGAGGTGTAATAGTGACCAAGAGCCAGTTGACGGAGGACATTTCCATTTTCAACGTGGACATAGGAATTTAGAATGGGTGAAATTCACGAAAAGTGTGATAGCAAGAAGTGACAATTTGTAGATAGGAAATGCAAATAGATTAGATTGCATTTTATTACCTTCCCCCCTCCCCCCCCCCCCCCCCCACACACACACATACAAATGCAATCCAAAAAAAAATCTCTTTCTTTTAAAACAAGATCACAAGATAATTACAGATGAGGAAGCCCATTTGGCCCATCTTAATTTATCCATCCAGAGAGCTCCTACCTTAGGCCATTGTAGCAACTAGTTGTTTCTTAAATGATTCTAGCGTTTTTGCCTCCACTACTCCACCTGGAAGTTATTCCACATGTTGATCACTCTGTGTGAAGAAGAATTTCTTAATATCAGTCCTAAAATTATGTTTCACTAGTTTGAATCCGTGTCCTAGTTCTACTCCCAAAGTACTATTCTGGGTTAATTTTTCCTATATCCTTAACAATATACCTCTATAAGATCACCTCTCAGGCACCTCCTGATTGGGCCCCCCTCCCTCTGTCCTTACCCCAACTCACAGCACTTACCTGAGTGCTGCTGTCGGTGAAATTCGTCCTGCAGAAAGGCCAGCTGCATGTGGAGGCACGACAGGTGCTAGCAGCTCGCCTAAATTATTCAGATGAGGTTCATAGCATCGTCGCTTTCGAGCCTGAATTTGGGCGCCGACGAGTTGTTTTTTGAAATATTTTTTGGTTTTGCAGGCTGATTTACAGTCTGACAGGCCGCAACGTCTTTCCATGTGCCCGTAACCTTCTTTATATCAGCCGATAGAGTGGTTAGCCCTATTGGTGGAAGCGTTTTATGGGCTCCCACAACCCATACGACAAGGGGGGGGGGGATACCCACACCCACCGGATGCAAGTATCCCGCTGGATGTCAACCCAGGATTCAGAGCTGGAGTTCCAGTTTCCAGCGGAGAGGGTTTCGAACACTGACTCAGAGGCGGGAACACTACCACTAAGCCTCCTGCATTACAGCAGTGACTACACTTCAAAAGTACTTCTTTGGCTGTGAAGCACTTTGTAACATCCTGAGGATGTGAAAGGTGCTATTTAAATGCAAGTTCTTTCTTTCTTTCTTCATACTTTAGAATGCAAGAGAGGTGCTCCTTAGAAACTGTTGAAAATTCAATGGTTATTGCTGTAGCCAATTATGATTTTGTATCTTAAAAACGGTATGCCTGAATGTAAATAAAAGGCTCCAGAAATTAAAGGGATAGTTGTCATGCTGGGATAGTGATTCCCTTTTAAGGCATTAAGGTAGGACTTTAGCAACTTGAATAGGAAGAAAATAAAACAAACCACTCGTGGTTAAGTGGCTTCTCTCATTCATGAAAATTTTCCAGGCTCATTTGCTCACTGGCAAAGCTCCTTTGCATAGATTGTTGAGGCAGAACACTTTTTCTGCCGAGCTAAATTTAGAAGCCATGACTCCTTTTTTAAAAGAACTGTGCATTACATATATTTTCTTTTTAGTTTTTCCACACATACTGCTATGATGCTAGATTACAAAAAAGAACACATTTTTAAAAAGAGGATAAAGAACTTGTTTGCACGAGTTTAAATACTTCCCCTTGTCACATAGATTTTCTTGATGGAAAACGTTCCCTTTTTAAACTTCATGGTACAGAAGAAAAGGGCTGCCTAATTCCAACAGTCAGTAGGGTCTCCTAGATAACGTTTAATTTATCCATAATCAGTTGCTGAAAAAAGGAAACATCTGTTCCTGTGTTCTCTGATTGAGAGCCTGAAAGGAAAAAAAAGCTTCTCATGTGTAAATGAATAACTGCAGCCGTGAACTACCAGCTGCTCCGAGAATCTGTCTCTTGGGCTCCCTAGAACTGGCTGTGGTTATATATTGCTTAATTTTACTACAGCACTAAAACACAAAGGGCCGGGTATAGCATTGCAAACTACTGTGGATCAATTTAAATGATACTTAGGTTGGTCTATAGCTGACCCATCCAGGGAAATTGATTTGACAACTAACTTGCACCGCAAGTTTTAGCATCTATAGAGCTCCACTGTGGAGTTTCAAAGGTTCCGCCATTCTACCGGTGTCTGCGAATAGTTAGTGAGCACTAATGAATGGCAGTGCATTCACAACACAACCATATGTGAGCCCTACACATGTACGAGTAGTTTCCTCTGGGTAAGAGCTAAATCTACAAAAACTGATTAACAGGTCCCCAGTACAGCACTGGGGCATGCTGTGATGAATACCAATTTAATACTGGGCAGAGTTGTACTTTCTCATTTCCTTCCTATATGTCTTTAAAGTCTCTTTTAATATGGCTACATTCCTTAACACTATGGCAGTTTCAGTACCCATACATTTACAGGCAGATTATTTATGTTAGCAATTGAATTGATTTTAGTGTCCCTTGCCTTGCTCTATGATCTTCTTTCATGTAATACTAATGTCTGTTGATTGTAAGTGCTGCTTTAAAAGCTAATCACATCTGAATATTTATTACACCATATATATTGTAAGTTGTTATTTTTTGCAGTGGCAGATTTATTTTTGCAAGCGTTATAAAGATTCATTTAATTATGAGGCTCTTTAAATGTGGAAAAGTTCAAGTGTTAGTTTATTCACTCCCTTGAGTTGGAGAGCTAGGGAGGGTGGGTTAGGTAAGGCTTACACTTTTGGTCAATTGAAGGACAAAATAAACTAAGTAACCAAATGCTAGTAAGTTGCACTTGTGACTGTCAGCAGTGCTCCTCTGTGCTTTTTGCTATTGGAGCTCATTGATATTAAATGCCTGCTGCCTGGTTTTACACTTAGATTGTGCAGTGCACTTTCCCCGCCACTGCAGTCGTGTGTGTGGTCTCCACTTCAACTCACAAGACAACACAAAGGACACAGCATACTGGGACACAGAAAGACTTTTTGTAGCTCGTGAATGTACTCTAAGGAACTTGGTTTAACACTTGTCTTTGCAGAACATTCTTCTGCATCACTGCTTTAACATGTGTGGGGGAGGGGCAGTCCCTTTGATGAAGTGCGAAAAGTGTAACATTTTGCCAGTGGCAACTGTGAATAAAAGTGATTCTGCTCTCTGAGATGCATGCGTCTTGTCAGAAATTGAAATTACTTTTCTTGTGTGATGTTCAGAATTGACAGAAAACTTTAATAAAGCAGAACATTGAACGGTATCATAATCTATGCTTTACGTGGTTGATCACGTTTCCCTACACTACAACAGTGACTACACTTCAAAAGTACTTCATTGGCTGGAAAGTGCTTTGGGGCGTCCGTGAAAGGCGCTATATAAATGCAAGTCTTTCTGTTCTTTTTAATATGCCTTTATCAATCTGAGTGTCTGCACTATAAACAAACCACTGGGTTGGCAACTCACCTTTGTGAATTCCCTTTACAGCTGAAATGTGTCTGACCAAATGCACTACAATGTTGTAAATAATGAAGCAAGTACTATTTTTAATCTGTAAATGTACGAGTACTGAAACTGTCATGATGTTAAGGAAAGTAGCTATATTAAAGGAGACTTTAAAGACATATAGAAAGAAAATGAGAAAGTACAACTCTGGTTCATGAGAAAGTGCTATTTTCTGTTGCAGAATTCCATTGCAATTACTAACTGGAATCTCAACAAAGAAAAATAAATTCAACTAAAATTTTTTTTGGTATTCTACTCATACATATTTTCTAACTTGTGTAATTAATCAGGTTAGACTAATATTTTCACACATGTTCCCTCACTTCTAGCCCAGCTCCTTCAATACCACCAGCTGGCTGCTGATCCCTCACATTTAAACTCTATCCCTTTGTTACCGTTCTCTCGTTGGTGAGCCTTTCTATCCGGCCCTGGCCCTTCACTACCATCCTCAGCTGCTGATAAACTGGGCCATAAAAATAAGGCAGTCACTAATAAAGCCAATAATGAATGTGGACGATAGCAAAATACTGCGGGTGCTGGAAATCCGAAATAACAACAGAAAACGCTGGAAAAACTCAGCAGGCCAGGCAACATCCGTGGAGAGAGAAACAGAGTTAACGTTTCAGGTCGAACTTGCTACCACATGGTATGATTGAGGTGAATAGCATCGATGCATTTAAAGAGATAAGTACATCAGGGAGAATGGGCTAGAAGGACATGTTGATGGGGTGAGAAAAAGTAAGGTGGGAGGAGGCTCGAGTGGAGCATAAAAACCGCATAGGCCTGTTAGGCCGAATGGCCTGTTTCTGTCTTGCAAAATTTTAAGTAATTCTATGATACCCTCCCTAGACAAGTGGCAGTTTTTCTTGGGCCACATTGCCATTTGTTTTTATTTTTTTTAAAAAGCTTTTAGAAAGTCTCCCACAATGCAACTTGTAGTTTTGAGTATTATAAATAGGGACATAAAATACAAGAGTAAAGAAGTAATAATGAATTTGTATAAAACATTGGTTAGGCCACAGTTAAAGTACTGTTGGCAGTTTTGGGCACCCCATTATAGAAAGGACATTAAAGCCATCGTGAGTGTTCCGCATAGATTTACCAGGATAATGCCAGGATTGAGAAACTATAGTTATGAGGTGAGACTTGAGATACTTGTACTGTTTCCACTAGAGCAGAGAAGTCTAAGGGGAAATTTAATAGAGGTTTTTAAATTTATGAAGGGCTTTGATAGAGTGAATAGAGAAAGACAATTTCCTCTGGTTGGGATTTAGGTGCCGGGGGGGTGGGGTGGGTGTCATCAATTTAAAAATATCACTAAAAGAGCGGGAAAGAGGTTACAAGAAATGTCTTTACACAGAGTTGTTGGAACATGGAATGGTTTGCTACAGTGAATGGTTGAATCAAAGACTATTGCTTCTTAACACAGAAAACTGGATAAGTATTTGAAGCAAAGAAAGATACAAGGATTGTTGTGGGAAAGAGCTGACACAAACAATGGGCTGAATGCTCTACTCTGTGCTGTAAATGTCTATGGTTCACTTACATATCGCATCATTAAGAAATCTGAAAGTTTTAGATTTGAAAATCCCAGTACTCCTGTTTTTAATTCTAAATGCAAATTGTGCTAACAAAGATAATCAAACCAAAAATTATTATTCTCCATTACTTATTTTCAAACCTTTCTAGGTTCCTTACTACCCCCTCCCCCAACACTGCACCCCAACGAACACTTTGACCTTGACCAATGTTGCTCTGTAACTCTCTTAACCCCCCGCTCCATTTGATTGAGCCCGAGAATTTGCCCAGTGAAGAATAATGGGCCCAAAGCTATATCCGTCACCTCTGAGTCCTCCCAGTACCCATCCTTGGCCCCCGTATTTATCCTCATCTAAATGCTGCCTCTTGACAATATCATCCACAGAGATGGGGTCAGCTTCAATGTGTATGACACCCAGCTCTACCTCTCCGTTACCTCTCTCGACCCCTCCACTGCCTCTGTACTGTCAGACTGTTTACCTGACATCCTGGGTAAGCCATAACTTCCTCCAGCTAAAGATTGGGCAGATCATAGCCATCATCTTTGGCCCCTACCACAAACTCTGTACTCCTGCCACTGGCTCCATTCCCCTTCCCCTCCACTGTCTCAAGCTGAAGCAGACTCCTGTTCAGCCTTTGGGGATACAGAGCCAATGTCGGTCAGTGAAGATGGGGAAGATGGGCAAGTAGTATCTATTATGGGACAAGATGTGAACCGTGGAGGTTTGGAGGCTTTCAAGGTGGTGTTGGAGAAGTTGAGTCTAGAGATAAGAAAGGTGTGTGATTAAGGATTTTGGTGACAATAGATTTAAGATTTGGGGCAGAGGTGAGCAATGTCAGGTGGAAGTATGTGGTTTCGGTGATGGATGGAACCTTCAGCTCTGGGTCAAACAGAATGGCAAGGATGTGTTCAGCGTGGTTCAGTTTGAGTAAGCAGCCAGGGAGGGGGATGAGGTTGATGGCAAAAGTACTGAGCTTTTGGTGTGGGCTTAAAACAATGGCTTTGGTCTTCCTGATGTTCATATTTAGGAAATGCTAGCTGATCCACAACTTATGAGCACAGTTCTGGGCAGGAGGGGCTCCCTGGCTATGACAGCACTGGGGGAAGGAGTCCCAGGCTATGGCCATACTAGTGAGTTGGATCCCAGGGTCTGGCAACATTGTTGTGGAGGCATGTGGGCTGGCAGTATAAGAGAAGGGGCATCACTGGGTCTGGTGGCATTGGGGATATCCTGGGATATAGCAGCACTAGGGTAAGTGACCCCTAGGTCCAACAGAACTTGGGAGGGGTATGGCAGGCTTAAAATCACTACCCGCCCCTGACCTGTAGACCCACCACTGAACCATTGCCGCTATTTTCCTTCCTCCTCCAATCTATCCTCAGTCCTGCAGGACCTGTTGCTGGCTTAAAGCTAATTTCCAGTGCTAAATGTGTTTATGCTGTAATTGCTAACAGGAACAGGTTAGAGGTGGAAGTACAGGTAAGGGGATGACAGGGTAGGTGAAGAATCCACTGGGGTCACAGTGAGCCAGGACAGGTTAGTGTGGGTTGGGAATGGAGCACTGTGGCCTGGGTATAGTGCCTGACAGTTTGGGTTAGGCCACAAACCTGCGTTCCAGGCTCATGACGGAGGTTAGGCCTCAAGGGATGAATCATAATTGACGCATTTCCAAGGGGAGTCGGGTAATTTTATAGGTTAATTTAAATAAATTTTGATTTTTTTTTTTATGTTATAAATTGTAGAGCCAAAATTTCTTAGAATCCGGTGCATTCTCACCTTAATTCCACAACCTGAGCCTAGGAGGAGGTCAGCACATCTTCACCAGCCAGTAGGCCCAGTGGGAAAAGGCTTTCAAAATTCAATTTATGTTTTTTTGTTTGGAAAAGGGGAAAAAAACTCCAATTATTTGATATAAGGAAAAGCACTTTTTCTTTTCCTGAGCTTAGCAATGTCTCTGAAGTAAAAATTAAGCTTTTAATAATAGTTTAAATCTGAAACTTTACCTGACGATTCTCAGCTTGCTTCTGTCACACTCTGGGTGACTAGCCTTGCTGCCAATCATGAACATTTCCACAAGCTTCCTCAGTTAAACATCATTTACCTAGGATAAAAGAGCCTAAAGCTAATGGTTTATTGGTATTATCAGACTCTTATTCAAACAAATCAATGATCACTTGTTTCCCCCAAAATACAAGGGAGCCGGGTTTACATTTGGTCCCTGAATATCCCTGGAGGCCACTTCCCAGCGTAAGTGTCAGGATGCATCGGACCATAGTCCCGCTCCTCCACCCCACTGACCTTGTAAGGGGCAAACGGAGGCTGACACCGCCAAAGTTTGTGGGGGAAGGGGTGGGAACCAGGCGAAGCAGGTCTTTAGTGGTGTGGGGGCACATATCTGTAGCACCACCTTCTCCCTGTCTGCCAAAGTACCTGGAAACACTAGCAGTAGCTGGACAACCCAGGGGAGGGGGTGCCGGTCACCCCCAAAGAACAATCTTGGTGTCCCTGTGGTCCCCTTACAAAGACCTGTGCCTATTGAATGTTGGATCACGACTAAAGACGTAGGAGCAAGAGCTCCTGACTGAGGAGTCTCACCCCACCAGCCCTGCCCCCTTGTATTGATGTGTTTGGAGGAGTGGATGGAAGTTCCGCTCTAAGACCAGCTCAGAAACATGGCCGTAAGGCTGCGACTGGGCCAAATTTGTGGCCATTCTGGCCGGACCACTGCTAGATTTACGGCAGGAGTCTACTAGAACAGCTGGGCATTTTCGTGGCCTTGATCTCCTGAAACTCATTTTACAAATCTGAGTGCTGATGCGTGGTTTTTTTTCCCACATTAATGTCTGCTACATCCATCGTTATATTTGACCAATTAATCTATAATGTTCAGCACCTAGATTTCTATCTTTGAGAAAATGTATACCGTTGAAAGGATCAAACTTATAAAACAGCTTAATAAAACCCCTGTGATTAGATACATTAGCACAAGTCATTTGCTTTCTCTTCCATTGCTTTGCATGGGCGGTTTAATCTGCATAGAAAAAGTGTCTATTGTGACACTGCAGAGTTTCATTCACCTGCACCCTATGAATGGACTGTGTGGGGTAGACACGGGACTTGGTGTCTGATACCTTAGTTTGAGATTCCATTCAGTGCCACATCTTCATTGTCCGCCTTCTCCTGACACTCTATGTACTGTACTTGTGAAAACATGCCGATTGTCTTTCTTCAAGATTGTGCAGCATTACCACACGCATTAGTGACAGCAAGGCATACTTTTAATCGTTGAGTTTGTTTTCCAGTACCTGGCAGTTAATTTTTCTTGTTAATTTGTTCTTCCTATTGAACTGTCAGTTAGCAATAAATTATTCTTCCCTGTCATTCGTACAGCAGCTGGCTGCAGGAAGCCAGTGCCTCGCTGGGCTTCAGCCATCGGCTTATTCCAGCTGTCCTGTGCTTTTTTTTCTGAATCATAATGTGCCTGGCGCTGTACAAGTTCCTCTTAGTGCTTAATGGGGCCTTGTTAGATTTTCTTTCCCCCTTTCATCGTTGTAGCTCCCTCCGCTGTGTGCTTACATGAATCAATCCAACAACTTTTTATGTCGGCGGCTACTGCATGCTTAATCAGCATGTTTACTGCCCAAGAACGCCTTGTGAGGGAGTATTCATTTAATAAGATGTCTGACGGCTGCAAAGTTTTCTCACAGGTCAAAATTTAATGACAAAACGAGTTGAAATGCATGAATCTGCATCAATCATACCACCTCTAAACCTCTGGGGAGAGGGTTGGTACTAGTTACGATGCGGAATGGCCATCAATATAGTGCTCCTGCAAACACTTCCATGCATTTCCCCCCATAAAGGTAACGGATTATAGTGACATACTCTCACTATTCAGACTGCAATTTGCATATTAACAATTTTAATTCATAAAATAGAGGCAAACACTCTATTTTCTCAGTTTTGCATTGATTGAGACCATTTACTTTAATAAGCAGGCAGGCACAGCAGTCTCATCTGTAAGTGTAATTAAGCATTTACTACAGAGCACTCTTTCGACCTGAGTACACAGCACTTCCTCTACATTCATATACAGCACTGCCTCAATGCTTTTACAGCACTGCCTCCATGCTTTTACACAGCAACATTTTTACAATAGTACAAGGCATCACCTCTACATTAGTACACAGATTTATCTCTACATTAGTCCAACACTAATAAAACATCTCTACATTAAGGCAGGCTTTCACTAACAACACCTTCATTTAAGGGCCTGCACCAAACAAACAATGTACAAGTAGTCAACTTCACCCTTACCCAATATATTGGAGCGCTACAATGGCTCACCATTACCCTCAGCTTACATCGAGTAACATTCTTATACTACTGTCTTAAGCTGCCTCGTTCAAAATTACCTGCCACAACTCATTTGAAATACAGTTATAACCCAATTTTATTTTCCTTACCTGTGCGTGGTGCAGGTGTATTCAGTATTCCTTCCCTGGTACTTCTCCTTAGTGAAAGTATACAAGTATACAGCGGTAACAGGAAGTGGGTGTGTGCTGGTTGTCAATATGCATCTCTTATGCTAGCTCTACACCATTGATGCCATTTCAATGATAAAATGGCTGCCTAGGCTTGCTTGCTATCTCTGATATCTGGAATCATTTGAGTGGGTCAGCAGGGTGGTGCCGATATAGCGTTGCACTTAGAAACAGCTGTGCCAACTCCTGCCATTCCCCTGATGTTGGGCAGTCCCTTAGTACGGCCAATGATCTGAGTTGAAGCTGACCACGGACCTGCTATGAGGTCAATGAGGCCCTGAAAAAAGGCTCTCTCAACCTCATTCCCCCGCATTTTGTATCTGGACAAGAAAGACTGCTGTATACTGGTGTCCAAGATGTCTATAGCCCCAATCAGAGCTTTTATTAGTAAAATAATACCTTAAGGACATAATTCCCTGGAGTGGAACCTATTTGATCAAGTATGTGAAGAACACCTTCTGCTTATTGAAACCTATTTGGTGAATTATGTCCATCAAATACTCCACCAAATAGGTTGCAATAACCAGAAATAGTCCTCCACCATTATTGCAGTGGTCACAAACATCTACATTTTTGGCCAACCAGATGGGATTTCATTTTTTCCTATTCATTTCCAATAATTTTTAAAATTGGCAACCCAGCTCTAGGGCTTATACAGATTCTGAGGGCTTTGAATCTCACAGTGCCTATCCACAAATGGAGTTTGATAGTTGAGCATCAATGTTTCATGGAACCATTTGAGAGTGTGTCAAGCAGCCTGCAAACTTTGGGGGTAAGTTTGGAGAAGTTCATTACCCATCCCATGACCACCTAGCTGCAGACCACGTCCACTTTAATCTTCTGTTTTCCAGTGAGAAAACCCTCAATTTTTGAGCATTTCTTCATAACTATAATCTCTTATTCTTGATACCATTCTAGTGAATCTATGCTGTACCTTTTTTGTGGCTCTAATATTCTTCCTGTAATGCCCAAAACTACGTGCAGTACCCCACCTATGCTAACCAAAGTCTTTTATAAATTCACTGTACATCAGGTTTCAAGGCCAAAGATGAGTCCAATTTAACAAGGATGCACTTTCCCATTGACTTTTAAACTTTAAACAAACATTGTAGAAAGAAGGGTCTTTTTTGAATTGTCTGCCAAATTAGAAAACCTCATTTTATTTTGCAGCCATTTTAATGGTCTGTTTCATGTAGATTATACAATCGTTTTTATTATGTCTTAACCTGATCCTAGATATGTCAAAGAGCAAACTTTAGTAACAAAGTAAGTCCTTTCATTACATTACTCACTTTCCTTCAAAATTCGGTGAATGATTCCCAGCTGATGCTTATTTTTTAGCTAATAACATTCTGTGGTCACTTATTCAGGCTGCCTGGGTTGCCTTGACTTTTTTGCTGTGGGGATTGATGTCCCTGTGGATTCACAGTTCCTATGTAACCTCATCCTCTATGAAATCATTCTCATTAAACTTTTGAGTACTGAACCACTATCCAGCTTTGCAAATGCTTACATATGTACATCTATAAAAAATATTGTACATCTCTAATTCAGAATATAATTGTGACAAATCAGAAATCACTTCTCTTTAATGTCTTAAGAATCTTTATATTATATATTTTTAGATTAAGATTTGTGAGGGTACTACTTTAAATTGACTACTGAAGACCTGGTTACTCTGTGTTGGAAGGGAATCTACATTCATATGTCTGCTTAGTGTTTAAAGACATTGCTGGGAAAAATTGAATGGTGCAGTGGGTTAAGTACTAACCTTTCACCTTCGGGACCTGAGCTTAAATCCATCCCAGAGTGTTGGGATGAAAGTCTCCTCTGTCCTATGTGAAATGGGTTTGCGCAGCATCAATCATCCGGTTCCTAGTAAACACGAGCCTACAGCATCCTGTCTTGATTTGGCGTGAATGAGCAATCTCACTCAAAGAGGCCATAGGATGGCTGGTGTGGGAAATGAAAAAAAAAGGCATACTATTTCATTGGGCCTGTGGTGAGTTGTTGGAGTAGAGTAGAGGAAGTTTTGGCTGTGGAATACCTTACCTGGGAGTGCTTGCTGCCTTGTGTCGGAGTCACCTACTGTGAAAGATGGCTGGCCCCAACTATACAAACAAATGGCGTTGAAAGGTTAGACTATGCAAATATCATCAGATTACGTCAATGACCTTTTTACACTCTCAGTCAAGAAGATGTTATTGTTTGAGATGTTGTTTGCTGAAGCTATGAAAAGAGACAAGAGCTCCATTCCTGAGCCACCAGGAGAGGGTGATGGGTTTGTTGGCTTGTTATAGCGAACATGTCAGCCAGGCTCTTTTGATGGGGCTGATTGACAATGCCAGTTCAGCAGTTCTTCATGTTCTACTGTACTGCAGTCTGTGTGGAGGTGAGCGTGTGAGGGCTCTGTGAGGCTTCCACCTCATGTATAAGTTTTGTTCTCCGCATGGTGTTCCAGGTTCAACGTTATTATTTTGTGAACCTAGGAGGTATAAGATAAATGTAGTAATCTAGTGGAATCTGCTGTGTTGATCATTCGTCCAGATTAATTGTTGCTTTTAATAAACCTGATTAATAAAATGAAGCCTAAGCTACATGGCCAGAAAAAGACTCATGTCATTTCTATCAAGCAAATTACAACAACAAGGGTTCAACCCTGGGGCACTCTATAATATCAGATAAGAACATAAGAACATAAGAAACAGGAGCAGGAGTAAGCCAATCGGCCCTTCGAGCCTGCTCCGCCATTCAATAAGATCATGGCTGATCCAATCTTGTCCTCAACACCACATTCCCGCTGTCTCCCCATACCCCTTGACTCCCTTGTAGTTCAAATGTCTGTCAATCTTCGCCTTGAATATATTCAATGACTCCGCCTCCACAACTCTCTGGGGTAGAGAATTCCAAAGATTCACAACCCTCTGAGAGAAGAAATTCCTCCTCATCTCCGTCTTAAATGGGCGACCCCTTATTCTGAAACTATGCCCCCTAGTTCTAGATACCCCAACTAGGGGAAACATCCTCTCAGCATCCACCCTGTCACTCCCCCTCAGAATCTTATATGTTTCAATAAGATCACCTCTCATTCTTCTAAACTCCAATGAGTATCGGCCCAACCTGCTCAACCTTTCGTCATACGTCAACCCCTTCATCCCAGGAATCAACCTAGTAAACCTTCTCTGTACTGCCTCCAATGCAAGTATATCCTTCCTTAAATATGGAGACCAAAACTGTACGCAGTACTCCAGGTGCGGTCTCACCAGCGCCCTGTAAAGTTGCATCAAAACTTCCCTACTTTTATACCCCATACCCCTTGCAATAAAGGCTAACATTCCATTAGCCTTCCTAATTGCTTGCTGTACCTGCATGCTAAGTTTTTGTGTTTCATGTACTAGGACCCCCAGATCCCTTTGTACCGCAGCATTTTGTAGTCTCACTCTGTTTAAATAATAATTTGCTTTTTCATTCTTCCTTCCAAAGTGGATAACCTCACATTTTCCTCATATTGTACTCCATCTGTCAAATTTTTGCCCACTCACTTAACCTATCTATATCCCTTTGCAGATATTGTGCATATAATGTCACACTTTGATTTGTAGGGAGTTAGCTCACTTACAGAAATGATCCTTTACATTGTGCAAGTAAGAAATATTTGGTGTAGCACGGAAATTGCAATAGTGCTGGCAGCGAAGGTGGGGTAAGAATATTACCTGCAGACCAAAAGCAGACTGCTCAAATTTTATAAATGAAAGTAGATTATCATCAGCAGACAGCAATGTTTAGAATGGGCGCAGGAGGTTCAGATCATGAGCCAAAGTTTACCCAACTAGCAATGGAGAAGTACTTAAACTGGATGCTACAAAAGAATATTGCAAATTAGAGGAGGAGAAAAAAAATGATAACTGGCATGAGGAAATGATGCCTCAGTGTAGATTCGGAGCAAGAGGAAAGGACAAACAGTGGCAGCATGAACTTGCAATGGCTGGACAATTAGCAACAAATTTGAGAAAAGCTGCAATAAATTAAACCCATGATCTGGTACGTGATAGTCTCAGTAAATCTAAGAAAGGTTAAGTGCTTAAGTCTGACAGAAATAAATTTGTAAAGCCTATCAAGATGATCATCTCTCAAGCACCAGTACTTAAATCCAGAAATAAGGTTTTTACAGGCAAAACAATTTTGACCTGTTTTGTCCCTGTAAATTGCACTTTTCCTTGGCAGCTGATCCTGGCAAGTCTGCTTTAAACAGGCATACATTATATTCAATGCAAATGAAGCAGAAAATGACAGGAAATTGGATGCATGATGTCATCCACCATTACTGCATCATTTGCATACATCTGCACATAAGTGAGCAGGCACTTTTCTTGCAGCGACCCTCATTTCCAGTGAAAATCCTGACAAATAGGAATGGATATGGATCTGGTGTAACTGGTCCTCACCCTATTTTGCGCACCCGCCCTCCCAGGTTACACTGGTACAAGAGAGGAAAGAAAGAAGAAAGAAAGAAAGACTTGCATTTATATAGCGCTTTTCATGACTACCGGATGTCCCACAGCGCTTTACAGCCAATGAAGTACTTTTGAAGTCTAGTCACTGTTGTAATGTAGGAAACGCGGCAGCCAATTTGCACACAGCAAGCTCCTACAAACAGCAATGTGATAATGACCAGACAATCTGTTTTAGTGATGTTGATTGCGGGATAAATATTGGCCAGGACACCGGGGATAACTCCCCTGCTCTTCTTCAAAATAGTGCCATGGGATTTAATTGGGGAAAAATTGGCCCCCTTTGCGCCTCCGGGGGGGCGATAACGGGGTGCTAAGGGCTTACTGACCGGGCGCGGCGAAATTACTGACGCCCGCGAACATCCATGGTGGGAAAACTTACCGCTTAGATCTCCTGCGCCTCGGAGATCGTGACGTCATACGGTGCGCAGCGCCCCGTTATTGCCCCGGATGTAAAATTCGCTTCCACCCCCTGCAGCATCAACAACGGCAGCTGCAGGAGGCATTATCACCTCGGCTGGCTGCTTGGGGAGCGCTAATTAAAGGTAGTGGTGGTCAGGTAGGCCAAAATTTAAAAATGTCCCCAGTGTGCTTTTTTTCCAGCCTGCGATTGATTAGCCCTGCCCTCTCTTAGATTGCTTGGGGCTGCTATGTGCGTATCACAGGTGCCGTCAACGACCATTCCCAGCCTTAGCCTTCAATGACCGCAGCATTGGCCCTTCCCTTTAAGGGAGGGAAGGAGCCTATAAAAGCGGCTGTGCTGCACACTCCTCTCGCTCCCTTTAGCGCTCTAAGGGAAGTGGTAGCGCTTGATTTAGCGCTCCACTTCCCTCATGGAGCTCTAAACCGGAAGTTCCCGTCGGAATCAATTGTGCAGTGCCCGGCGATACTTTTGCGCTCCCGCAAAAGTTATCGCCCCAAACAGGGCGCAACGCAATTTCTAGCCCTTAATGTCCACCTTAGAGAGTAGATGGGGCCTCGGTTTAACATTGCATCTGAAAGATTCCCTCAGTACTTCAGTGGAGTGTCAGTCTAGATTTTTTGTGTTTTAAGTCTCTGGAGTGTGATTTGAACCCACAACTTTCTGACCCAGAGGCAAGAGGTCTACCAACTGAACCACAGCTGACACTGGTGCAACTGCATCAGGTAAAAGTGCTCAGTATCTAAAAGTCAGAATTGCTCACACTGGTGGGTTTTCAGGGATGATAAACGTACCCTTGGCCAAGGTTTGGTGGGAATACACAACCAGGATGGGTCGGTAAGAGGTTGGGATTCAGTAGCTGTGTCATTCAAAGAGAAAATCGGCAAAGATAACCATGAGATCCCAACAGTGAAAATATTCCAGGCACTGTTCAATGTCATAGAACATTGTTCAACCTCCTCGAGGTAAAGGCAGCTACAATACTAGAGAGAGCAGTTTGGATAAAGTTGCTGTCTGTACGTCATAGTAAGACTGTGACTCATAAAGATAAGGTTCACAGGACGGTGAGCTGTCGATCTGGAATTAGAGCAGTGCACAAGGAAAGGATACTGAATGCTCTGTGGTGGCAGTTCACATAAGGGTTAACAACATAGGGAGAAATAGTATATGGACCTTAAGAGACATATACCCAAAGAGTCCCGGAAAACGAATGCAAAGTAGCATTCTCTGGTATACTTCCATTGTTTGGGAAAGAAGATCGCGCTGCCCAACCGATGGCACAAGCGGGAGGCCTGAAACATTTTCATGTTTGGGCCTCATTAGAATAGAACTGGTGAGCTGCTGGCACTGAGTGAGCACTGACAGGGAACTCGCCGGACAGGACTGGGCGGGAAATTTGACGGCTCCTTCACGGAGCCAAGCCAGTAGTGGGCGCCTAAATGGAGAGGTAGGCAATCCGGGGGCGGGCGGTGGCGGTATGGAGTCATGGAGGGACCAGCAGCAGGTGGAAAGATTTTTGTCGGGCTATGAGGAGCATTCATGGCAGGCAGGAAGAGCAGGCAGTTGTAAGATTTTTAATAAGCTATAGATAATTGAAACTTGGAAGGTACACCAAATACTTTTGTAAAAATATTTATTATATCGGTACTGAAAAACTATCACAGGCCTCAGCCGGTGACGCCATGAAGCTGATGGCTAGGAGAGGGTGCTTCATTTAGGAACTGTGAGCCCTTGATTATATCCTGTACCAATAATTTTCTAGCAGTAAAAATATGTCATAGCAACTCAGGTGGTCTAAAGGAATGAGCACAGAATGTTATCGGCATCTGGGAAACTGAAGTAATCGGCAGAGAACCTGCGAGGGATGAACTGAATGACTTCAATATTGCAATATAGGCACCTTTCATACTTGTGCTATGTCATGCCTGACTTGTATGAGCTGGAGGATTCCATGTCTTGTAGAGTTGGCCTGTGCTTGTAAGCTTGGTCTGTACCAGTTAAACCAAGCGGCATGAAGTGTGATTCACAAGTTAGAACTCGCAGGTAATTTGAGATGACCATCCATTTTGGGACGATACGATATCTTTGCTTTAATATTTAGCGGTTTCAAAATCTGTCCAAACACGAACAGCTTGACGGTTGTGAATTCTGCTGAATATAATTGCATAATCCCTCAGAAATTTCATATAGAGTTAAAAGTGAACACCCTATATAATTAGCTGTTGTTATACAAGGCTCAATCGCCAGCACGAGTTACTTTGAGTTTAGCTTCATGGGGAAAAGTGCTAGAAAGGAGAGAAAAAGAACCCAGAGTGTACAAAGTATTTTACAGGAAACCGTCTGCCTTGTTTCAAATTGCTTATTAGCCTTTAACTGGTTTCTTTTGTGCAACATATTTTCAAGCTCTCTTAGAAAACAGGCCCCTTACATTTTTCTCTGTTATAATGACTAAGTCATGTGTCAAATCTTTAATCTTTTGCAATCTTCAGCTGCTCAGTTATTTTTTTTGTTAATGGCAAGACAAGCTGAATGAAGCAGTATCCCACAGTACTCTGGGATGCCATCAAATCTGCTTAGCTGGATTCCAATGATGTCTCATGCAATTAAATGATAAGATATCCCTTTGTGGTGTCTCAATAACATTTTGTTTAAACTACAAGCATGCTACATTCCGACTATAGGTTCCCTTAAGACCTACTTGAGCTGAGGACAATGCAGTCATCCAGAGCCTGGGACTAGCCCCCTTCTCTCAGTCAGTGCTTCATTGTTCTCCACTGCCAAGGAGACATCTCTCTGTCCGATTTGTCATAATTTCTAGGAGAATTCCAGCTGCTTTCTGTGAGGAATGCAAGCGGGAAGAAGCAATTGCTTCCCCCGCACCCCCTCCCCCCCCCCCTCTCTGGAGAAAGCTTTCATCCAGAAGGTCTTGTATCTGAGAAGCTCTGTGACATTGCCCACTTGTAGACGGGCAGATGAGCCTGTGACATTCAGCTCACAGTTCTACAATCATGACGCACAACCAGGACTAAAGTCTGCGGCTTCATATGTGGATATGTTCATATACTCCTAGTGGATGATGAAAAGGGGTTCCACTTGCTAGAAAAGAGGATATGATCTCATTTGTGAAGCATCTGATCTGGTGTGCCCTTCTCGTGACTTAACTCGAATAGTTCCACTGTGTCCCCTCCTTAAAGTGGCAAAATATCAAATAAAATACAGTTTTCCTAACAATAATCAGCCAATATAACAGAGTAGGCCCAAACACTGAAAAAAATAAAACTTGGGTAGAAATCTTTTCTAAAGTGGCATCATTGAAAAATATTTTCACAAATAGAACTTCACTCTAATACACTAATGCAGTGACCTGAAATGCCACATTCAGATTAGAAAATAAAAACTCAGCAGCAATTTCAGACTGTGTCAGTCTTACTGTCCAATGGATTTAGGAGCAGGGTAACATTAGTCAAATTCCTTGCCAGTCTACAGCTATAATTGCTTCCTGTCAATGTCACTGGTTAGGAATTTGAATCAAACTGTTTGCTTTAATCAGAGAATTTATTGCTGATGATGGAAGTTTGTCATGCTGTGCTGAAAAATATACAGTGCTTTTATTAACGTGTAACATGGACGGAGGGGTCTGTCTTGGCCCAAAATGTTGAATATTGCATAGAATCAGAATTGATCATTTGTGTGTAAACATACCTGAGGATCTCAAAAGTTCACAGCCCTGCAGAGTCAGTTATAAAAAAAACATTAAACAAGACTCTTATTCAGTGTGTTTATTTTTAACAGGAGCACCCTTGTGGCATCCAGATTACTAATACTTTTAATATGTTTAAGAAATGCCAAAAATAATGTAACTGTTTACTTTTCCCCTGTAGTATCTAAGGTAAGTGAGACTTTTTTTTAAAAGTGTGTTTACCCTTCATCAGTGAGAACAGCAGCATCACTGATGAGAAGCTCCATTACACAAAATATCTCAGCGATAGAAACGTTTTATGAATTAATTAGACAGGACTGTATAAGCACATAGGTTTCTCACTTCCTTTTCAAAAAGTGAAGAAAGTTAACTCTTGAAGATGTGTATTAGCAATATTACTGTAACTTGAAGTTAGCAGTTATGTGATATTGTAATTAAAGTTTCCTTTAGTTATTCAGAAAGGGTAGGGCACAAATACAAAGTACAGTTAATACAATACATTATCTGATTATCAAAAGTACCAAAAATACATCACATTTTAATGAAATAGTTGGTTTATGAATTACGATTAATATTAACTGGCTGCATAATAGTGTTGTTCCCGTCTGGCTGCTTCCCTACAGTAGACTAGTAGATTAGTTAAAACTCGCGAAGTAACATAGTCAGACCCTGAAAACTAATAACCAGAAGCAGAGACTGTAAGTTTAGATTTCACTGATGAGGAGAGTGTTGCAAGGTCTGGTTGACTAATATGCTTCACTTGATTATCATTAGATTGACAGTAAAGTTGAGAGAAAGTTCTAACTGGAATAAGGCCACTTATTGTTGTTCCACTCTGCACTCCATCTCTATAATGTGTGATTCAATCTGTTATTAAATAACTTAGTTGGATAAATTGATTAAAATAATTTGCCATTTACATTTGTCTCAGGTAGTAATACAAGGCAAATAATTACTCTGACCCACTTTACTTCCACTGGGGTAGATTTTGACTTTGAAAGTATGGTATAAATAGAAAAGCAATCAATTAAGTAAAAAGGTAAACAAGATAGGCTGATGATTGATTATTCCTTCATGCTCTAGTTCTAGTGTGGTTGGATGCTGGATTAAAATGTTTAATATTAAATATTTTCCTTTAAATGAAACTTCAAAGAAAGAATTCTTGCTGTAATTGGGATGTGTCATCATCATATGTGGCATCGTTTATTTTTAGTAAATTCCTAAGACTTATTATTGAGTACTCAAAGTATTTCCAGGTTTACAATTTGTAAATATCAGCTGCTCATCTGATTACGCAGACCATGGGGGCTAAATTCGACAAGGCCTGAAAACGGGCGCGGGGATCGCGATGTGCAAGCTGCCCGCGCCCTTTGAAAGTAATACAGGCAGTATGCGAAATTCATGCTTCCTGCTAATTAGCATGATTGAAGCGCTGAGCCCAGCACTGAACATGCTGCTGGTTGGCTCAGCACTCAACAGGGGGCCCAATTTCTTGGGAAGTGTGATCTCTATTTAAAGGCAGCCTGCAGTGTGAAAAGCAGTCTGCACTTCTTAAAGGGGAGGTGCTTTCTGAAAGAAGCACCTCATTGTTATTGTAGCAAAGGAAAAGGGAAGATACATAGGGTTCAGCAGTGCAGAGAAAGTGCACCTTGATTCTCCAGCACAGCACTGGAGGCCTTAGTGCAGGGGGTCGAAAGTAGGAGACAGGTCCTCTACCTGCAGGGGGCCAGGAGGCCCTCCAGACAGAGTGTAAGAAGGCAGTGGGAGCAGATTGTTGAAGTGGTCAGTGCCACCAGTCTTTCCCCCAGGACCTGGATCCAGTGCTGAAAGAAGTTTAATGACCTCACACGAGTGGTCAAGGTGAGTGAATGCATCTTCAAATGCCATATCCCGCCAACTGCACCACTAGTCTCACACACTGCTCAATGCACCACACCCCATCACTCACCTACCAACAATCTCTATCAATCATGACTCATAACTCACAATCATAGCTTCACACCCTCACAAACTTAGCACTGTTGCAAGCCTCACACCCACATTTCACACCTTGCACACACTGCCAGCTATTCAAACATGACAGGCACATAAACCAAACATATTGCACCACACTCACTGACACACTTCCCTTTCTCTTGCAGGCCAAGATGGCACATAACCAGCGACAGCAGCAGCTAACAGGCGGGGGCCAGGCACAGCTGCAGAACCTGACCCAGCTGGAGGAGACAGTCCTGGATATCATTGGAGCAGCCGTCACTGAGGCCTGGTGATTGGCGAGGCTGAAAGCAATAATGATGATGGTATGCTCATAAATAATCCTCCTTCTCACATCCCACTTCCCCCTCATCCCACAATCTCTCCTTACTTACAAGCTGCTGATGGTGTAAGCATGCACATCTTGCTTTCCTCCCCTGCCTCACCACAACCCAACCCTTGTGCCTTTCTCTTTTCAGATACCCAGGAACTGCCAGCAGCCCAGCCTGTGCATGAAGAATTAGAGGAGGAGAGTGATGGAGAAGAAGAGGCACCATCACTCGATCTGACACTCGCAGGCACCAGCTCAGAAAATGGCACTGCGCATACTTTAGTTGGTAGTATAGAGGCGGGATCTGCACATGGTGAGTCACCAGGCACGAGTGGCCTGCAGCCAGGGCAGGGGGAAAGGGTAGCTCTGGTGCCAGCTTCCCGGAGTGCGAGGTCGCACACGAGTTCTGCTGCAGAAGATTCAGATGAGGACTTCAATAGGGCGGCCTTCAGAAGAAGGATGATGTGCATGCACACAGAAATGCTGGGGGCATTGGCAGGCCTGTTAGGGAGCCTGTTGTCACTGTCAAGGAGCATGGAGGAGTTCGGCTCCAACCTTGCACAGGGCTTTGCGCAGAGCTTGGAGCCCATGATTTCAGACACAACCATGATGCAGGGTCTGATGGACAATATAATCAGCATCCATTGCAGCACAAGTGGAAGTGACCCAATGTCTGAGTGCTGCAGTAGAAGCTCAGACTTCTGTCATGTAGGCTCAGCTTGCTGCCACGCAAGCTCAGACTTCTGCCATTGTGGCTGCATTTACAAGAGTGGAAAGGGGCTTTCAGTGTCTCACAGCAGTCCAGCAATCTGTCCTCCAATAGATTACTACGATTGCTGATGCGCCACCCTGGGGGAGTGCCACTGGCTCTGTGGAGCATGAACCTGCTGTCCTATCTCAGGATGACAGCATTCGTGCATCCACCACTGCCACCCCGCCAGTGCTCTTGCTGCTGCCCATGCCGAAGTGGTGCAGTCTACAGCTGGGCCTTCTAGGCCCAGAACTGCTTGAGGTCATCCCGTAAGGCCATCTGCAGTCTCGCCCACTGAAAGTCAGAAGCCTTTCACCAGCCATGCTGCAGCCACTGGGGTAGCACTTCGTAGGAGTACTGGGATAGGCAAAGGCACACGATAGGCAGGCACAAAGGGAATGCACAAGGGTGAATAGTTGACTTTGTTATGTAGTTTTGGAATTAATCATTCATAAATTATGTTTGGAATGTTTGTTTTGTGGTGGCTTTCATTTCAGCATTGTGGCCAAGAGGACGCTGTGACGTGGAATGGTAAGGTGGGGAAGTGTTGAACAACGGGGATCTTGGGTTGCATTCAGGGTAACCAGAGTTTGATGATGCATTCACAGACAGCCCGTCCGGAACTGGGATTTGCAGGCTGCTTCCTCCCTTCCTCCTCCTCCTCCTCTTCCTCCTTCTCCTCCTCTTCCTCTTCCTCCTTCTCCTGAGGTGGTCGTGGAACCCATGGTGGCAAAGGCTGCACCCTCACGATGGCCAAGTTGTGGAGGATGCAGCAGACCATCACGAATTGGGACGCCCGCTCCGGCGAGTACTGGAGAGCTCCTCCCGAGCGGTCAAGGCAGCGGAACCATTGCTTGAGCACCCCGATGGTCTGCTCAATGACGTTCCTCGAGGCAGCGTGGCTGTCAGTATATGACTGCTGGCCACGAGTGGTGGGGTTGCGGAGGAGAGTCATCAGCTAGGTATAGAGCGGATAGCCCTTGTTGCCTAGCAGCCAACCTCAGGTTCGATGTGGTGGCTGGAAGATTTCTGGCACAGCGGACAGGTACAGGATGAAGGCATCATGACTGCTGCCCGGACATCGGACATTCACCATCATAATGTGCTGGGCATGGTCGCACACCATGGGTAAGCACACTATCCTGGCAAAGCCACGTGCGCACTCCTCCTGCTTCTCTCTGTTTAGAGAGAAGATAATGAAGTGCCTTCTCCTAGGGTACAGAGCCTCTGTGACTGCCCGGATGCAGCTATGGATGGCGAACTGTAAGATGTTTGCTATGTCACCTGTTCCAGCCTGGAAGGATCCACTGGCAAAAAAATACAGGGCCACGGTGACCTTGAGGGCCACTGGCAGTGCCGTCGTCATCCTGCTCTGAGGCTGCAGGTCTGGTTCCAAGAGGTGGCAGAGTTCTGTGACTACCTCCTTGGTGAGGCGGAGCCGTCGAACACACTGCTCCTGGCTTAGGTGCAGATATGAGATGTGCTCCCTGAAGACCCTGGGTAGGTAAGGCCGCCTGCTGAGAGGCCTCCTCCTCCTCCTTCCTCTGCGAGCAGCTTGTCTTCTTTGCTGCCTCTGCTCCATCTCCCTGTCATGCTGCAGCTCGAGGGGGACTGCAACTAGAGCCCCCATGACTGGTAGCCAGCGGTGTACTCAGAGGTCATCTAGTAGCAGCCAACGCCTTCCCAATGTCCAGCAGCACCCCCTGCACACTTTAACAACTTCATAAATGTCTTCCAGCAACCCAGTATTCATATAAACTCTGCAAGAGCCAGTACAAGAGAAATAATCAACTTACTTGCAAGTAGGATGTATCCCTTTAAATAGCACTGATGGGGGGTTCCCTTGTGCAGCTGAATGCACGTTCAGCTGTGCGTGTTGAGGAGAGGGCGTTGATTGGAGCGGCAAAGTCCAAAATGGCAGGTCATGCGTCAAATCAACATTACACGCTGACTGATGTCATGATCTGCCTACTCTGCATACTGCCGGTGCACGCACGTCCCGCCCGCATATCGCCCTCACCAAGATTGCAAACAGTGCAGGCCGTGCCGGAAGCGAGGCAGATGCCATTTTCTTTCCAAACTGGCCTTAACTACCGGCGCTAAGGTGCTGAATTTCGTGGCCGGGCATGTTCCTAAGACAACCAGTGTCCCAATGTCAAATATGGTATAGTCGGCAGGGGTTAATGGGGATAATTCAAGCAGGGTGTGCAGACGTAATTCAGTCCCTTGTTTAAAAAGTTACACATTCTGTCCTTATTTTTATATCTTACTTTGATTTTACTTATTCATAGTTAAATATCGAAACATATAGCAGTTTGGGAAACAAAGAAGTAGTGTTGGTTGGAGCAAAGGAGTATTTCCGCAATGCAGACTGAGGAGCGGGGTTTGGGGGGGGTGCGGGGTGTGGGGCAACAAAACTGAGGTGCTACAGTACCACCATTGGCAGGAAGGTGTAATTAGAGTAAGACAAGTTTACATAGGCACTTTTCATTATCAAGGTTGTTGGTCTGGGTGTGTGCATTCAAGGAATCTCAGCGCATAATAACTTCATGCACAAAGTCCACATAAGCTACAGGAGAGCATCGTCTACAAGTAGATCTTAAACCTATACAGCCTACTCGTAACAGGTCATAAGGACAGAGGTCATGCTGACAATCCGAGACACCTCAGCTGGTTAGGCAATCAAGATGGAATGAGCCATACTCTTGAAGTGTCAGAACACAATGGGGTTTGCCATATTTACACCCATAAGTAAACAACTCATGACAGATTTCCATTCATGCCAGTGAGTTCCATGGGCCCCACTCTTATCTGTACTCTCAAGGTTGTGTTCCTTACACTGTTCAGCTGAGCTCATCGCTCTTCCATTATCCTTGAACCAGCTTACCTCTGTTAATTATGTTAGTTCTTTTAATCTATTCTACTGTTCATTCTTGATTTAGTCTATATTGTGATTAAGCATAAACTATCTTAGCTGCACTTCTTCCGCTTTCCATTTTATCTCACTCTGACTGTCTGGTTTGCCAAAGGCTGTTTCCTCCCTTTTCAGCAGACATGACCTGCTGCATGACTCAATATATGCTCACACTCCCATCATTCTTTGTGAGGCATTTAAGTTACCACAAGATCTGACCTAATATAAAAATACGTTTCGCAAGATAGTATAAAATATCAAGCATGTAAAGTATCTAGCACGATTCAACATTTCCCACTTTGAAACTCTGTAGCGACGTGCAATGGGTTTCAGAGAAAAGAAACATCAGTGGTGATGACCTTAGGTTGTCCCTGTGCATTCAGAGATCTTACCCGTCATTGGCGTACCCCATCCTTTATCACTTCTACCGATTCTGCAATAAACTGGCCATTTAGTGATTTCCTATCCGATTGGGCGACCGCTTTGCGGAACACCTTCATTCAGTCCGTAAGGGTGACCCTGAGCTTCCAGTCGCCTGTCACTTTAATTCTCTGCTTCACTCCCACTCTGATCTCTCTGTCCTCGGCCTATTACATTGTTCCAATGAAGCTCAACGTAAGCTCGAGGAACAGCACCTCATCTTTCGATTAGGCACTTTACAGCCTTCCGGACTCAACATCGAGTTCAACAATTTCCATCTATAACCCCTGCCCCCATTTTTCATGCTGTATGATTTTGCCATTCCCATTTGCAACATTTTATCTTTCCTGCCTCTTATATAAGCACAGTATAGTCCTTCAATTCCTTCCTCCCCTCCCACCCACCCCCCTGTCTCTGCACCTGCTGTTACATCTCCAGCTTTTTCCAGTTCTGATGAAGGGTCCCAGACCTGAAACGTTAACTCTGTTTCTCTCTCCACGGATGCTGCCTGGCCTTCTGAGTGTTTCCAGCGATTTCTGTTGTTATTTTTAATCTTCTACTAAATTGTTCAGCCAATCTTTGGCGATAACACACCAGAATGATCAGCATGACCAATATGAGTGCCTGGGCTATCACAAATTGCAATGACATAATGCGGACCCAAGGATGTTGGTCAACATTATAAACTATTTCCCACCATTCGTGGTCACGCAGCGTTGATATGCCCTTCTCTATCTCAGCATTTCACTGTTGCATTTGGACAGAGTGTGCTAGATCTTTCCAGAATTAATCTAAGGCTCAAGAACAAGGGTGGAATCAGGTGCCCAAACCTCACCACTGGCCTTAAGGCTTCTACTTGCAGGGTAATATTCACTTGAATTTCGGTAACATCATGCTCTCTAATGGGCACTAGAATTTTATCCCCAAATTTTGTTATTTCACTTGGTGTAAAGCAGTGCGTCGGCCCTGAGAAGCGACAGGTAGTTGAGGCATGCATAAACTGTGCTTGATTAGAAGTAACACAGTATTTTCATTGTTTCAGGTACGCCACATTAGTCCTCGCTGGGCCACATTTAGTCTGTCGAATGGTGTAATTAGGTGATTCTTCATCCAGTTTAAAACCACAGGCTGGCAATGGATTCGGCAACACATCACAGTAGAACACCCGGGCTCCACCTTTCCTGGAGCAGCAAGAGGTATCAGTTCTGACGAAGGGTCATCGACCTGAAACGTTAACTCTGTTTCTTTCTCCACAGATGCTGCCTGACCTGCTGAGTATTTCCAGCATTTTCTGTTTTTATTTCAGATTTCCAGCATCCGCAGTATTTTGCTGTTGTAAGAGGTATCTGGGGCCTTCCAAAATCCCTCCGTCCCTCTAGCTAATGTCCTTTAAAACCATGGAGGCCCAGGATGTTCAAGCACATCGATCAATTCAACTTTAAACATTTCCATTGGAGTAGTGTCACTACTGAGCCACGGCATGGTAAGCACTAATGGGATTAAACCCCAGGCCTGCTGTGTGTGGTTACAAGGGCTGGAATTTTGCTCAGTGGACAGGATCGGTGGCGGGTCGGCGATGAAATTTGATTTGATTGACAGCGGGTCGGAAACCTGCTGTCAAATCGCGCGCACTTGCCTTTCCCAATGTCGGGTCTGCCAGCGCTGAGCAGACCCGACCGGCAGCGGCGGGGGACCTAATTTAAACAATTATTGGCTTGTTGACAAGCCCTTAAGACTGAATTTAATCTTGCCTTTTGACTGCTGCTCCTGGACCCCGTCTGTTAATCTGAGGAGGAAGTTGAGTGGCCATTGAATCAGTTGATGAGTGGCAGCTTTAAATGTAGTATAAAAGCTCCCACTTCACACCTGTTCACTTTCCACGCACAGAGGCTGCTGCTTTCTCCCTTTGGAACACAGATTGAGCTTTATGCAGGCTGCAAGTGTTTGGAGCAAACTCTCTAGCCAGTGTCACCTCATTGGAACAACCACTCTCACCATTGACAGATTGCTTCTGTCATCTCAACTTCACCTGCCATCTATTCCACCAGCATGGGTGCCCTTTATACTCTCCCACCTTGGTCCTCAGAATCCCACCACAATCAGCCCCAACACCAGCAGCAACAGGCACACCAGCAGCACCAACAACACCAACCTTCTCCGCCATCACCTGATGCTGCACAGGACTCAGGGCATCAGCACCCGACCACATTGCTGCCCAGGAGGCCAGGGATGGCCTCACCATGGCCAGATTTACTTCACTTGACACTGTACACCCTGGCTGCCACATGATGCGCCAGGTTGGCACCACCCCACACCAATACCATAAAGCATCCCTACAATGCCCAATCCATTCCTTTCACACTCATCAGCATTGCAGGGGGTACCGTTATGTCTCAACATTCACTGCAACTCACTAAGCCACTTCCAAAGGTGCAGACAAATCTGTCCAAGAATGCAAAGTGTTGAAAATAAAGGTTTCAATGTTTGACACCACATTAACAGAAACTTTACATTAACATTGGATAAAACACCCAAGTGCCTACCCTTGTGTGTCGTTAGTTGGTATGATTGCACTAGGATGAGGGTGAGTATGAGGGGTGGCTAGTGAGATGGGGATGTGATAATATAGATAGAGAAGGATGGGTGGAGGTGCAAGGTAAGTTGGTGTGAGTAAGGATGTGCAGGAGTAGGGTAGGGAAGGCAGAGTGATGGGGATGTGATGAGAGGCACAGCATGATGAGATTGTGTGGCTTTGTACTAACGTTTCGTGATCTACTGAGATCATTGAAATGTTTGTGGCACTGCACCCAGGTCCTCCTGACCACATCCCTGCTTGTGCCCATCTCTGCAATGTGCAACCAGGCTGTGTTGATCTCCTGGGGAGGTCTCTTCCACCCATGGTAAGGGAAGAGGACCTCCCTGCGTGCTGTGACTCCCTCCATAAGCATATGGAGGTAGTCATGGGAGAGCCTGGGTGCAGCCCTGTGCCTTTGTGCAGTCATTGTCAGTGTTTGCAGCACCTAAATGCTGTAGAACACTGACAGCACAAATGTCAAAGTAATGTTGGCCATGGTTCCTTTAAGGAAACCGGCTGATGACGCTTCATCAAATGACGTCACCAGAACCGCTTCCTCTAATTGGCCGGGAAACACGCTGGGCAGGCTTAACAAGCCCAATCAAGGGAAATTCATTCTACACAGCGAGCTGGAGCCAGCAGCAGGGTCGGGACCTGCCACCGACATCGCCCACCGAGGTCAGCAAAATTGCGGCCAAGGTTTCCTGTTACAGTAGGCAGTGCCCCAACGCCTCACCTTACATCAAGCCTGGGTTCCATTTTACCACCTTTGCAAGTGACTTTCTTTAATAAAATTTGGTATCCGATTATCCTCGCTGTGGTAACACAATACAGCTTCCTGTGACTCGAACTTTATTGCATCACTTCCTGTGATTAGTCCAGGATAAATACTGGACTGATCAGTTGGATCCTGGAGAGGCATAGAGTAAGACCTCTTTTGTATGTAGCACCTTTTTAGTTGATTAAAGCTTACTTTAAGTTCACCACGCGTAAGGCTCATTCTTACGACAATTTAATCAACTTTGGAAAACTTCGCACTCAAACTTTTTGGACGAACTCGGAACTAAGGATTCAGGGAATCACCCATCATGGAAAACATTCTTAAACCATCGCGTCTTGACTTGGACCCAAACACCCCAGCAGCCGGTAAGGTGTGGAAACACTGGTATCGCACGTTTGACAATTTTCTTGAATATTGCAAGGCTGATGATGACTCAAAGTTGCGGATACTCATCAACTGTGTCACCCCGAATGTATTTCAGTATGTGGAGGAATGTGGCAATTACGAGGAGGCAATTCGGACGCTTAAGAGACTATATACTAAGACACCGAATGAGGTCTATGCCAGACATCTACTAGCTACAGCCCAACACGGGCCGGAGGAATCCATTGATAAATTCCTCCAAGAGCTTCGCAGACTTAGTATGGACTGTAACTTTCAGGCGGCCTCAGCTGAGCTGTACCGTGAAGAAATGATCCGTGATGCTTTCATCTGCAGGCTTGCCTCCCCATTTATACGCCAGCGTCTACTGGAAAGTAAGACACTTGAGCTCCAGAGAGCTTATGACATGGCTTGCTCTCTAGATCTGGCAAAAAGAAATGCAGACCTTTATACAGTGCCCAGACCTCGGTCTACTGCCTTAACTACAGTCAGGCAATTTAAGAGGCCACAGGTGAACTCTATTAGGGAGGACTTTATCCCTGACGATCAATCTGATGACTTCACTGATGAAGAGGATGATGACCCCACTGTGGCAGCCTCTTGGCAATCTAAGAAATGCTTCTTTTGTGGTGATGAGTTTCACCCTTGGAAATTCTGCCCTGCTCGCAATGCGTTTTGCAGTCATTGCAACAAAAAGGGTCATTTTGCAAAGGTTTGCCTATCAAGAGCCTCTACGAGGGCTTATCAAGCTAAGTCCTACCGAACTGCCCCGGTAAGGGCCTATCAAGATGTTCCGGCTAAAATCTATCGTGCTTCCTCTCGGGTTTCCTCTCGAAGAAACACACCTAGAGTTTCAGCCACTCTTTGTGCAACGACACCAATTACAGCTGCTTGTCCTCAGAACCTATTCCATGCAGCTACAAAAGCATCAATTAATGGACATACTTTAGATGCCTTAATTGACTCAGGTAGCACTGATAGTTTCATTAGGGAACAGATTGTTGCAGAATTAAAGCTACATGTTTTCCCATCGGACCAGGCAATTGCGATGGCTCAGTCATCACTTAATACCAGAATTTCTGGCTTTTGTATGGTTGAAATAACACTTAATGGTCACAGGTATCCCTCCACCCGGCTTTTGGTGCTCAAGGACTTATGTAGTGATCTTATCTTAGGGCTGGATTTTCAAAGGCAGCATAAGAAGCTCACCATTGAGTTCGGCGGATCCAAACCTGAACTCACTATTTCTAATATACTACCTCGATTACCGTTCTGTGCATTGTCAGCAGCTTCACTGGATGAACCCTCACTGTTTACCAGTATCCCTCCTCGATGCAAACCGATTATAACAAAGTCACGACGTTTCAGTCAGGAAGACCAGTCTTTTATTGCGGCTGAGATTTCTCGGCTTTTAGCAGAGGATATCATCGAGCCTTGTTCGTCGCCATGGTGCGCCCCGGTCGTTATTGTTAAGAACCCTCTACAACCTCACAAGAAACGGCTGTGCATTGACTATTCACAGACCATCAATCAATATACGGACTTGGACGCATACCCATTGCCGCGCATCGATGATATGGTTAATAAACTGGCTGAGTACACGGTGTTCTCAACATATGATCTGAAAAGTGCCTATCATCAGGTACCCTTGAAGGTCTCAGACAAGCAGTATACGGCCTTTGAAGCCAATGGACGGCTGTATCAATTTCGTCGCCTCCCCTTTGGGGTCACTAATGGAGTGGCTGTCTTCCAGCGAGCAATGGATGACCTGGTCAAACAGGAAGACTTGAAGGATACGTTTCCTTATCTGGACAATATTACTGTCGCAGGTCGCAATCAGCGGGAACATGACGCCAATCTCCAACGATTTTGGGATGCACTCCAGCACCGTAATTTGACATTAAATGCGGCTAAATCCATTGAGTCACAACCAACCATCAACATCCTTGGCTATTGTGTGGGCAATGGCATCATTAAACCTGACCCTGAAAGGCTTCGCCCACTCCAAGAACTCCCGCCACCTAAGAATCCGGCCTCCTTGCGCCGGGCCCTCGGCCTGTTTGCATACTATGCTAAATGGATTCCTAACTTCTCGGACCGAATCCAACCTCTACTGAAGGCCAGCACATTCCCACTAGACACAGCGGCTGTTGCAGCCTTTAACCTCCTGAAAAAACAGTTGGAGAAAGCGGCTCTTCACTCCATCGATGAGAATCTTCCTTTTGTTGTTGAGTGTGATGCCTCGGAGGTGGCGATCTCGGCCACTCTGAATCAGGAAGGTCGTCCGGTGGCATTTTTGTCCAGGACTTTTCAAGGGGCTGAGCTACATTATCCTCCAGTCGAGAAAGAAGCTACAGCCATCATAGAGGCAGTACGGAAGTGGAGTCATCTCCTAGCTCGCCAGCACTTTACCTTAATCACGGACCAGCGATCGGTCGCCTTCATGCTCGATAATTGAAAACGGACCAAAATTAAAAATAATAAAATCCAGCTTTGGCGGCTGGAATTGGCCTCTTTTGGTTACACCATCCACTATCGACCTGGCAAGGAGAATGTGGCTCCGGATACCCTCACACGAGCATTCTGCTCCGCCATGGCACCCTCTACGCTCGTAGACATCCATGATGGGTTGTGTCATCCGGGCGTTACTCGCATGCTACACTTCGTGCGGTCCCGAAATCTCCCATTCTCTACCGGGGATGTAAAGAAGATGTGCTCGGACTGCAGAGTCTGTGCGGAATTGAAACCTCGGTTTTTCCGCCCCTCGGGTGGTATACTCATACATGCGACCCAGCCAATGCAACGGCTTAGCATCGATTTTAAGGGGCCGTTGCCATCTTCAACTCGCAACACTTATCTATTGACCATGGTCGATGAGTATTCCCGTTTTCCATTTGCCTTTCCCTGCCCCAATATGCTGACGACCACGGTTATCAGCTGCCTTGAGCAGGTATTTGCTTTCTGTGGCATGGCATCCTATGTTCATTCGGATCGGGGCCCTTCTTTTATGTCAGGAGAACTCAAGGCCTATCTCTCGGAACGGGGTATTGCTGCCAGCAAAACGACGCCTTATCATCCGGTCGGGAATGGGCAAGTCGAGCGTTTTAATGCTATCATCTGGAATGCGGTACGTCTGGCTTTGAGATCTCGGGGCCTACCCAACCAGCAATGGGAAGCAGTACTTCCAGACGCATTACACTCCACACGGTCCCTCCTTTCGACCGCCACAAATACGACGCCTCATGAACGGTTCTTCCGATTTCAGCGTCGCTCATCCTATGGGATATCTCTTCCGTCGTGGCTGACTGCACCGGGACCAGTGCTACTCCGAAGATATGTCCGGGCGTCTAAGAATGACCCCCTGGTAGATGAGGTTGAGCTCACTGACGTCAACCCTACCTACGCCTATATTCGGTATCCTGACGGTCGGGAATCTACCGTGTCATTGCGGGATCTGGCTCCCTGCCCGCCGAAACATAGAGGGACACCAGGGGATGATATTGTACCAGGCACATCTCTGGGCTCGTCAGGTGCCTCTCATCACGATCTGGATCTGATGCCGGCTGGTACCTCACTCCAGCGTGCCGACCTGGGGCAGACTGACTATGAGCCCGTCGGGGCTCGCACGCGCAGCCACGATCCACCCCGTACCGTACGCTCGGAAACGGATCTGCCACAGCCCTGCCCGACACCCGTTCGGGCACCAGTACACAGTCAGGATCGTCCTGACCCCTCACAGAGCGGGCTGGATCACTCGGACTCTGGTTCACGGCCCGCGGCGGGTAAACGGGCTAGGGGCCCTCTACCGCTACGAGAACCCAAACGGGTGCGGCTCTCCCTCATCCAGCGGCTATGAAATGGAGGGAGCATCCCGGCCTCCTAATCTTTTGGGGGGGGAGAATGTGGTAACACAATACAGCTTCCTGTGACTCGAACTTTATTGCATCACTTCCTGTGATTAGTCCAGGATAAATACTGGACTGATCAGTTGGATCCTGGAGAGGCATAGAGTAAGACCTCTTTTGTATGTAGCACCTTTTTAGTTGATTAAAGCTTACTTTAAGTTCACCACGTGTAAGGCTCATTCTTACGACACTCGCTATCTCTGTACTCCTCCAATTCTAGCCTCTCGCGCATCCCCGATTTTCAACGCTCCAAAATTGGCAGACGTTACTTCAGCTGCCTAGGCCCGAAGTTCTAGAATTCCCTCCCTAAACCTTGCCGCCTCGCTACCTCTCTCTCCTCCTTTAGGACACTCCTTAAAACCTACCGCATTGACTAAGCTTTTGGTCACATGTTGTAATATCTCCTTATGTGACTTGGTGTCAAATTTTGTTTGATAACTCTCCTGTGAAGCATCTTAGGATGTTTTACTACGCTAAAGGCGCTATATGAATGCAAGTTTTTATTGTTGTTGTTGATATCCTTCAGTCCCTTTTGGATCTGTTTCAATAAGAATCCTCCAAACATGCTACATGTTATGGCCTTAAGAGACATTTTGGTCCCGATGTTTGTTATTCATCAAGCGTATAATTTCATTAATCTTAACCTTTGTTTTCAGCATGCCACCTACTATTTCCCTGATTGAAACTACTGTGCTCAACCCGTCCTTAATTAAATCCCTATCTTGGCTATTCATGTCTGTTAACAAACCCTTCAATTGTTTGCGCATCGCCTCATCATGTTGCCATAATGGTTCGATGTCAACTCTATTCCAAGCTGCAGTTGCTGCTGCTGTTCCTATACCTATCCATTCACATAAATCTCTTTACCGCTGTTTCTTCCCTGTTATTGAACTCCTCACTGGTGTCCATGGCTTATCTAAACCATGACATTAGTGGTATTGCTGAAGGTCCTGGAGCATTTCATCTCCCCATCCCCTTCGATCCACTCCTGTCAGTTGGTTAATGGCCTGGGGAAGGATGAACAAAGGGGGAAAAAAGGGGGAAGATAAGAATGCATAGTTTACAGGAGGTTAATACCTTCAAATATATAAAAATAAAGTTCACTTTAAAATCCATTTGTGTTTCCCTGTCTTTCCTGTTAGTACTTTTTGATAAAGAATTGCTTAAATGGCGACTCATGAGGACATCATTAGGGGAACTGTTTGGGATGCGTGTAGCTGGCTGAGCACATGCATGTTGACATCATGATAATCCGGTTCTAATCCTACCCAGCACTTTGGACTGCAGTCAGCACTGGGTCAACCTCACCTGACAGTATAAAGAAAGCTGAATTTCACACACTAAGTTAAAATAGTGGTTATTGATACAGTTAACTAGGCGCTACAAGTTATTTAGCTTTAACAGAAAAGGAACACGTTGTTCATTTCTACTTTTCATAAAATGACAGCAATAAACCATGTGAGTGGGTGGTGGGGTGGTGGGTGGTCCATTGGGTTACTGTCCTGTTCTTTCACCTCTATGACATCTGAGTTTTACTCCAGATCAGACAGATGGGATGAAAGTCTACTGTCTCTAATGGCTATTTGTATCCTAATTAAGATAGGGTTTGGCAGTCTCAGTACAATTCCCACTGGACAAAGTAAGGTCATAACACAAATCTGGCCTCACAACATACAGTTAGAAAATGCAAAATAACTAAACAGGAAAAATATATCGGAAGATTAGATAGATATTCTAACTTTGAAGTTGAATACTAACATTTATTATTTTGTTCATGGTATCAAACCTCCTCATAGGATAACTGCACTACAACACTTAATCATTAAAGCCCCTTACTGCTGTATATGTGTATAACATGGCTGGATACTGAGATTGCTTCACGATAGGCATTCCGACATACTTTCCAGTGTATTACAGAGGGAGTTTCAACAACTGTTTTAAAAGAATGGGAACAGATGCGGCTGACAGAAGCAGGCCTGTGACAGCCAGCAGTTTCCTTCATCCCTTGTGGAATGTGGTCAGGCGCTATTCAGACTGGGAAAATCCTCCAAAGTTTCAATTTGCAAGGAAGGAAATATCTTGTCGTTTTTACTTGTCTTGTGCTGTTGGGTCATGGTGCATGGATCGGGCAGCAGGGAGTGACCCCAAGTAAACCTACTTAACAATTCTTTTCAGGTCAGCAGCTGCAAAGACCCATATTTTCCCAGGTCTTCCCAACCATGGCTGGTCTACATGTCTACAGTAAGTGCATTGTTCCGGGATACACTGCAAGTCCCACCTGTGGCGTCATGATATCAGCACATGGATGCACGTGTCTGGCTGCACAACTGACATCATGACGTTTAAATACACTACTGGTAAACAAAAGCATGCTTTACAAAAATTAAATTCACTGAAAGGTTCTGGCTGTACTGCGTTTAACTTTCATTATTGTTATTGCCCATCAATGCTGCGTTTTGCAGAACAGTGTTTTTGCATTTATGCCTTGTAACAAAAAAAAGGTGCACGTGTATTGTGTGGCTGGTGGTTATTAATCTTCGCAATGCACTGCAGGAATCACAGTTTGCATTTTAGTAACGAGGTGTGAACTACTCACTGAACACCTGTTTCTGCCCGAAATAACCGACGAGCTTAACACGCCGTAAGCGGTTACTTTGTAATTGACAATAACGGTAATCGCAAATGGTTTGCGCTATTTGCCAAATTTAAACGATTGCCTGATTTAAGCGTGGGTGCTTTAAGTGGTGGGGACTGTACATTTATTGCGCCACCTGCTCACTGCTGCATGAGCAAGTATTTGTGCATTTCAGCAGCTGCTGGTTTTTAAACTTTGTCTCCTGTCATTTCAGTGTGTGTGTGCTCCGTGCGTATCACAGCATTTACCAAAGTGTGGCAGCCTGGTAGTGCCCTGAATGTGGTAACTGCTTCCAATTCCACTTTGCCATGTGCTCAACACAATGTGTGCAAGATTTTCATATATTGTGATTTGACTCTCCGTTAATATAGGTATTAATGACTAGGACAATGATACTAAAATAGGAGGCAGTGCAAATAGTGATGAACAATGCAACCAGATTCCGAAAGATTTTAGATTTTTAACTGAGCTGTAGGTGTCAGATCCAGTTAATACAGATTAGTATGGAGACAAGAAACTAAAGAAAGAAAAGAAAGACTTGCATTTATATAGCACCTTTCACGACCACCGGATGTCTCAAAGCGCTTTACAACCAATGAAGTACTTTTGAAGTGGAGTCACTGTTGTAATGTGGGAAACGCGGCAGCCAATTTGCGCACAGCAAGCTCCCACAAACAGAAATGTGATAATGACCAGATAATCTGTTTTTGTTATGTTGGTTGAGGGATAAATATTGGCCAGGACACCGGGGATAACTCCCCTGCTCTTCTTCAAAATAGTGCCATGGGATCTTTTACGTCCACCTGAGAGAGCAAACGGGGCCTCGGTTTAACGTCTCATACGAAAGACGGCACCTCCGACAGTGCAGCCCTCCTTAGCACTGAACTGGAGTGTCAGCCTAGCTTTATATGCTCAAGCAGCGAAAATGTATTAAATGGAAGAGTGATCAATAGGCCATGATGAATAAACCAATAAATCCAGCAGCACAGGGCTCAGCGGCAACAAAATAAAACAAATAAAATCTTGGGTTCTAGTAGTGGAGAGATAGAGCACAAATCTAAAGAGGTTGTGTTGTTGCTACATGATCTCAGCAGACAGCGTGCAGTTCTGAACATCTCACCGTGGGCAAATTATTACTGCTCAAGAGGGGATAGAGAGGAACAACAAAGATGATTCTGAGGATCAGGAATTTAATTTACGAGAAAAGGTGAAGGCAATTGGACATTGTCTTTGGAAAAGAAGCTCTGATGAGACATTTTAATTGAAGTTGTCCAAGTTATGAAGGGATTTGACCCTGTGGTGAAAGATTGAAATACAGTTAAGAATAAGGAAGTTAGCAATAAAGAAAGAAGTTGCATGCATGTAAAGAAAGACTGCATTTATATAGCACCTTTCACACCCTCAGGACCTCCCAAACCATTTTACAGCCAATTATTTACTTTTGAAGTGTAACACGGTAGGCAAACACAACAGCCAATTCATGCACAGGAATGTCCCACAAAACAGCACTGAGATGAATGACCAGTTGATCTATTTAGGTGGTGTGGTTGAGGGCTGAATGTTGGCCAGGACACTGGGAGAGCACCCTGTTCTTCTTCGAATAGTGCCATGAACTTTTACATCCAGCTGAATGGCAGATGGGTTTCAGTTTATGTAGATTATGGGCTGGATTTTGATACTGGGGTGGGTTGGGGTCGTGTCATCCGCATTTCGTGTTATCCACCCGACTGCAATTGGATGTGGGAGATTGATGCAATTTTCACCTAATTGGGCAATTGAGTTCCAGCATATGGGAACCCATGAACGAATTAGTGGTTTCAGTCTGAAAGTCGCCTCTGATGATGTCATCATTGTTGCTGCATTGCAGGTCAGAAACTGCCTGGCCTTTGCTGTGAGAGGACCTGGATGCAAAATGAGCAGCAGCTCAGAGAGAGAGAGAGAGAGAGGTTTCACTGGCGTGTTTCAGATCAGGCGTGCTTCACGTGGGAAAAGGGTTAAACTAGCTAAAAAGTATCAAAATGGCATTACAGAGCCAATTTAGGGTTTGTTAAGGGCTTTAATGGCCTCTCCCGCCTCTTGGAGGTGGGACGGAGACAGGACCACCGCACACGATTTAATCAAAATTGCGTGGAGGCGGGATCGGGTCTGCCCGCCACTTTTCGCAATTTTAACCCCCCACACGCCTCCAAACCCGCCTCCATGGGTCAATGAAAATCCAGCCCTATGTGTTCAAGTCCTGGAGCGGGGCCTGGAATAACAAACTCCTGACTCAGAGATGAAAGTGCTAGCACTGAGGCAACCTGAAGAAAAAAAATCAGGCAAAACCTTTTTACCAAAAGAATAATAGAGCTGTGATGTAAATTGCAAGGGAATAACAATGAAGCTGACAGTATCAATGGGTTCAAGAGACCATTGGATACATTTCTGGGAAAAGAGAACAAATGGAGGAATATGGTGAGAAGCAATGTTCCCTTTAAGCTGCATGGCCGCGCAGCGCTCTGCAGCTCCCACACAGCTGGCTCACCAGCTTTTAAATAGGAAAAAACGCACATGTGCGGTATTTTGAATGGGCCGTGCAGCCCCTTAAAGGGGCCGCGCACCCAAAAGAAAAATTAAAGGGAACATTGGTGAGAAGGTTAATCTATGAAAAAGGAAGGGGATTTTTAGGGCCTAATAATCTTGTCCTGTTCCTAAAACTTCTTATGATGCAGTATCTCACAAAGAGTGGAATTATATTATTGTCCATAGTTTGTTGTACATACCCAATATAACTTGGTGGTTTCCCCGTGAAACTGCAGGAATCAGGTGCCATTAATTCACATTCGGATGCCCTGAACATGAACTGATAATCATGGACAAACCAGTTGCCCTTGCTTCCACCCCCTCGGCCCACCTGACAAGCTTAAGCACTTCTAAAAACGCTTCCCAAAATGTCCATGTGTTTAGCTCATTCTCTCCATCTGGTGGCATGTATGGTTAGTTCACAAACACTGTCTAACCCAACCTCAAAGCTTCCTTGTAACAAACAGGGCTTCTGGTTGCCTGTCAGGCCCCAACCCACTTCCCGGAGCTTGGGGTTGTTATGGGTGCAGCGCAGGCTCCCAATGGGATCTCCAGCAGCAAGCGGTACCCTGTCACTGCAAGAGCAGGAGGTTCTGCTGGTGCTGCAGTGGGACTGCCGCTGTGACATCAGAAAAGCCAGGGAATATTTAAAGTGGACTGAAGAGCTCCAAACATCAGTATTCAATTTTGTTTACTTGCCTTAAACAGGTGAGAGGTTTGGGCGAATTGGCAGGCCACTATTAACTCCCATTCCCTCCATCCAGGGACTTATGGGGCTTCCTGCCACTACCCCAGGGACTAGCACCAGGCTTTGCCTACCAGTCCTCGGGAGTAGCGAGAAGGGGATGGATAGGAGGGAAATGAGACAGGACCTGAACTCCACCTTCCCACTGTTATTTACATGAGGAGCATGGGAAGTTGAGATCTGGGCATGAGGCAGAGTTCTTATGCAGCTGCCATGGCCAACATTATTAATCACATTTTGAGATTCAAACTCAGGCAGCCCAACTGAGTCTAACACTCTTGGTGTGGCAGCTAGGTGGCCACATGTAGTTCAGGGTTTTTGATTTTGCCTGATTATCATAGAAACTTCAGCACCAACTTGATTGTCTGGTACTCACTTTGGACTAACTGGTCACAGATTTCCTTGGGGGGTTCTGACGGACTCTGCTGTAGCTCCGGCTGAACCCAGAAGAAAATGGCAGGGACCCAGTTACGTCGATTCTGGAATCTCCACCCTCCCCTTACAAGGGCAATGAGGTCAGGTGGTGACCCCCTAGGAGCGGAGTCAATGAGGCAGGGACTTGTGACACTTTTCTAAAAATAAAGTGACCTGAGCAACCACCCCGTCCCCATGGCGCGCTTGCACCAGTTTTCCTGCCCGCATGGGGAGGTGGGCACTGGATATATTCCACAGTATTTCAACTAAGTGTAGGAGATGCTGAAGAATATCCAGGTAGAACGTTCCACAACAATTCTCTGCCTACCTGAGGAATGCTAATCAGAATCCTGGAATTTTTGTTCAATGCTATTTTGTAGGTCACTAAAATTTGGCAAATCCATCCTTGAGCAGTTACAGTAATTTCAAGCCTAATGTGTTTGCCAACGTTAGTTCTTCCAGGAACTTCAAAGCATATTTTATGGTCGTGGCCCTGCAAGCTTTTCACTCATATGAATTGAGAATGGATGACCCAGATCTTTCAAGGTCATCCCTCATTCGGTACGCAAGACAAGCACCTAGCCCAGATTGAACTGCAGTGGAGGGCATGGGATAATGCTTATCATCAGCCCTTAAAGGGCTACAGAATTAAGGAGTTACAGCCAGTGACCACATGCGGAATTTAACTTATTTTTAGCTTTTCCAAACACTGTATAGGGAAAAAGAAGAGACATTATTAACATTAACATTATTAAATTTATCAATTGATTTGTCTTTTTGTGTCTTTTAATTTGTTCACCAAAGTTCTTATTTGAATGGCCTCAGCCTCTCTCAAAACCTGGGCTTGTTCTTGATATTTGTGCCCAGATTTATGATACTTTGAGCTGAATTTGAATTGTGCAGTCTGAACATGTTCCCAGGATGCATAAGCCTAATTTCCCAGGATGCATAAGTGCCAGTGAGCTGTACTGATGGAATATTGTTCCCTGGGTTCCAGCAGTTTCTGCTCGATTATTTTTCTTTCCCGGCTGCAGAAGGCCACACCATGCAGCACCTTGCGCCTGAAAGGAAAGAAGAAAAAAGTCAGAAAGAGAAGCAAAAAGAGAGAGTTGGGAAGAGAGAATCAGAAGAGGAGAAAGTGAGAGCTGGAAAGAGAGGGAAAACAGCAATATAAAGATAACAGAGACAGGTAAGAAAGAGACGATATTCCCCAACTTGCATTGTACAATGTCATAGATCTATTTGTACCATTTTAAAAATCTGAAGTCTGCATACACTTCCTGCTTATAAACTTTACTTCCTGTTGTCACATTTTTGTGCAAACCTTTTCCATTCCATTTCTTAATCAACAAATTATAATGGAAACCACCTATGAAAACTCACCATCACTGTAATGTACAATCTGATCATTGGTGCTATATAATCATTTACTCACAATCACTCAAAATGCTTTCAGAAAATCAATCATCCTCCATTTCTCTCAGTAATCAAAATTTCTAAAGTTGAAAATAAGGGTTTAAAGAAAATGAAAATTTCAAAAATCTGCATATTGGAAGGAGAGGATGCTGCTACGAGGCCCTTTCGTTCCATGAGGGCATCACAGGGCCATTACTGCTGTTTCCTGGGATTTACCACCACTTTCCCCATGGTGGCCCAGGGAAGCGTTGGTAACACAGGTGGACCAGAGGTAAATCAGTCCTGCTCCCATTTATATGTGGCGGAAGGGGAAGGTGAGGCTAGTGATAGTCCTGGTGGAGGCAGGGAAAGAGAAATACAGGTTGGACAGTGAGGCAGCATTAAGCCTCATCGCCCACATCTTGCTTTTACCAGGCGTAAGATTTCTAAGGGTTTTCTGTGGGCGGAGGTTCTCCAGAAAGCGGAACTATCCGCCCACAGAGGCCCTTCTCCAGGGCAGGCGTCCGATCTGTCAAGAGCATTCTTGACAGATCGGTAATGCCGGTTTTCAGCGCATGTGCTTGGCATGCCTGAAACCGTCATTTCCGATGTCCCTACAGATGTGTACACAGCGCGTACACACCCGTAGGCATCGGAATATACGGCCCAGAATGTTTACATTTTCTTACAGCTGTCCAGGAACTAAACACCAAATTCAATGTTTACAGAGATCCCTTAGAAAGTTACAAAACAGTCCTGCCAGACATAGTATCACATCGCCCCCCCCTCCCCCACCCGCCCCACACCCCCCACTTAGTGCTGTCAGGGTACACACATTTAAGCATCATAACCTAATTGACCTCCTGTGTATTTCCAACATTTTCTGTTTTGGGGTTCAAGACTGATGGGCTTCAATGGGAGAGTTTTGGTACAAGAGGGGTGGGATTTGATGGGAGAGTCTAAGTACTAAATTGATGAGCCAGTTTGGGTACTTTGGGTTTTGATAGTCCAAATGGCCGAATCCCACTAAGAGGAACATCTAATACCCGCCAGAAAATGTTCCTTGTATGGACTGACTCGTGGTCAAACATTGGCACAGGAGTTTGGGGAGGATGCAGATAAAAAAAGACTAATTAGGAGAGAAGGGAAGTTTGGAAAATATTAATGGATGGAACAAGGATATTTTGAATTGAGGTTTCAAAACCAAACTACATTATAAAAAGCAAAATCTTTACTTGAACAGCTACACAGTACTGAGGTGGTTTAATAAAATCGCTCCTACTTCAAACTGCCCTGAAGAATCCTCCCACAAGGTTACTTTCAAGGTTTTTGGAATCAGTCCACTTATTGCTCTGGCCTTGATTTTACTGTGAAGTAGTTATTCTGCTGGTGAAAACTTTTTACCATCGCTTTGTTTTGTGGTCTTGCTGCAGAAATATCTGGAGAAAAGAGCAGATTCTTTTCTCATTTTTCTGCTGAAGTTTAATTTGATTAGAACTTTTCTTTTCTTACCGTGTCTCTTACCTGCTTTTGGGGTGTCAGCTGTTTAGTTTTGTAGTCATAGTTTTCAACTAACCAGTGGGCTCTCCTGGTATGTGGTCAGAATTCTTGTATCAAGGTAGTTTCACATTGTTTAATCTTTCTTAGGCCTTCTGTCACTCTTTACCCTTGCAGCAGTGTATAAGCAGGGTGCACACAGCATTCAGCTTCACATGACTGTGAATTTTCCAGTATGTCCTCTTTTAGGAATGTATGAATCACACAACAGTTAATAAATTAATACAGCATCCTTTTTTCAGATCATTTTAACTCCATCAAATGATGGGAGATCAAGTACAGAGACCTGATAATCCATTCCTTGTTCTGTTCTGTAACTAGAGTTTGCTACTAAATTAACTACCACTTACTCCTAAATGAATTACTATTTACTGACTGCTAAATTAACTATCACTTACTCCCCACCGGACACAAGTTAAAACATGCTTGAACAGCTTTGTTACAAGGCAGTAAAGGCCTTCTCACTGTGCTGTGCTTTTAAATTACTATTACATCTATTCAAGCTATTATTGACATAGTGCATTAGACAAGATCCTAATACTTTGTATAATTTGGCTAGTCTTTCTCACACGCAAGTAACAAAACAGCACTTTCTGTTAGGCAGCTGTTGCTGTATCTTCATAATTCTTATGGAGGATTTTCCCAAGTTTGTATTGATAGTTTTCGGGTTCCTCTGTTGTAGAACAGCTGCTGCCTGATACCAGACGTAGTCCAATTTGTTTCCATTGCAACCCAAGCACATTTGTGAACAAGCTTTGTTAATGATAAATGAACAAGGTCCTTTTGGATTTGCTCTTTGCCAGAGGTTTTCAGTTAACTGGGTTGCTTACTTCCATCAGCAGAGAATATAACAGGAAGCACTTTTCCAACAAATGTTATTCTGTGCTTAGAACAACTGCGATGAAAACCCAGATCTCTAAGCAGCTCTTTACAAATTCATTCTCTTTAGCTTCTCCTACACTGATTTCTTAAAGACAATGAGGCTGAAAATCCACAGCTCGGAGAGGGTGCAGAGAGGGTCGACCAGAATGATAATAAATCAGCACTCTCAGTTATGAGGATAGGTTCATTTACTTTGGAGAAAAACAGGCTTAAAAGGGAATATGACTGAGGTTTTTAAAATGATGACAGGATTGAATACAGTCCAGACAGCACTGTAATGTAGGTCACTATATCCTCTGGTTCTGTGACTCTGGCCCCCGTGTATTCCTGTCTTCCGCTCCACCTTCAGTGACAGTGCCTGCAGCTGCCGCGGCCCTACGTTTTGCAGCTTTTTCCCAAACTCCATCACTTCCCTACGCCCCTCCCCCGACCAAGCTTTCCTAACCCTTCCATAAAGGCTCAGTGCCCATTCTTTTCATCTCAGATCTGCAGTTGCTACACCCTGGCAAAGGCAGGCCTGCTAGGGGAGAATCTAGCCTATATAAAAGACCTGAACTTGCGCAGTCAGGCTGTGAAGGACACCTGGGGGCATGAAAAATGGTCCTTTCAACTTCAGTTTGGAACCAATAGAGAGATTGAACTTCCATCTGCAGTGGCAATTGTTGCCACCATCTCGATTTTTCTGCCGGGTTTAGTGGCAACAGCAGAGAAATGAGCCCCCGATCTACTCCAGGACTCTCCCAAAGTTATTCTTTAGCCAATCACAAGAAAAAGCTGTGTAAGGACTTACGGGTGCAGAGCTGCACCTACTGCTACGTCAAAGTGTACTGGGTTGTGAACATGGACATGCTCTGCGACTGCGCCACTAAGCCACCTGAAATATGTTTTTTAAATTTTGAAATAGACACTGATTCTACTTTTTTCTCAGAATCATAGGCCCAGAAATTCGGGCATGCCCAATTTTGGGTGCACAGCGGACGCTAGGTACATTCTCTGCGCCTGAATGGTGAGGCCTAAGGCTCCCCAGATATTGGGCCTCGGCAGTGTTCCCTATAAGCTGCGCAGCTGCATGGCCCTGCAGCTCTCTGCAGCTCCCATGCAGCCGGTTGACCGGCTTTTAAATAGGAAAAACCATGCATGCGCGGTAATTTGAATGGACCATGCAGCCCCTTAAAGGGGCTGCGCATCCAAAAAAAATGAACGGGAACATTGGGCCTCGGGCCCCATTTCAATGAAGCCGGCGTGGCTATTTTGAGGCTGCCGGCGAAGTGGAGTGCAAGATTGGGACACTACTAGTGCTGCAGCAGCCCTCAGTTAATTGGCTCCGTGGGTCGGGGCCAGGGGACGGGGCTGGACTCTGGGATCGTGGGGATCAGGATCGGGGTCATGGTCGGGGCCAGTGATTGTGGGGGCTGGGATCGGGGCCGTGGTCAGAACCAGGGATCATGGAGGCTGGGGTCGGGGTCGAGATGGGGGCCGGGGATCGCGGGGTTTGGGTCCGGGAATTGCAGGGGCTGCGGACCATGGAGTTGGGGGTCCAGGAATCGTGGGGGCAGGAATCAGTGGCTGGGAATCGGAGGGGCCGGGAATCGCAGGGCCTCAATTTTTCAGTTCTTTCCTCATATTTGTATACCCTCTTACCAAGTAGCATCCTAGTGAATCTGCGGTGTATCCTCTCTATTGCTTCAACATCCTTCCCATAGTGTGGAGCTTAAAACTGCACAAGTATTCCAACTGTGGCTTTAATAAGGTTTTATATCACAAAGGCCTTCGACACTGTCAACCGTGAGGGATTATGGAGTGTCCTCCGCAAATTCGGCTGCCCTCAAAAGTTTGTCACCATCCCCCGCCAGCTTCACGACGACATGCAAGCCGTCATCCTGACCAACGGTTCCATCACAGACCCAATTCACGTACGAACCGGGGTCAAGCAAGGCTGTGTCATCGCACCAACGCTCTTCTCGATCTTCCTTGCTGCAATGCTCCATCTCACCCTCAGTAAGCTCCCCGCTGGAGTGGAGCTAATTTACAGAACAAACGGGAAACTGTTCAACCTCCGTCGCCTCCAGTCCAGATCCAAGGTCGTCCCATCCTCTGTCGTCGAATTACAGTATGCAGACGACGCTTGCGTCTGCGCTCACTCGGAGGTCGAACTCCAAACCATCGTCAACACCTTCACCAAAGTGTACGAGAGCATGGGCCTTACACGAAACATCCATAAGACAAAGGTCCTCTACCAACCTGCCCCCGCCACACAGTACTGCCCCCCGATTATCAAAATCCATGACAAGGCCTTGGACAACGTGGACCACTTTCCATACCTCTGGAGCCTACTGTCAACAAGGGCAGACGTCGACGACGAAGTCCAACACCGCCTTCAGTGTGCGAGTGCAGCCTTCGGTCGCCTGAGGAAGAGAGTGTTTGAAGACCAGGACCTCAAACCCGGCACTAAGCTCATGGTCTACAGAGCAGCAGTGATACCCGCCCTGCTGTATGCCTCAGAGACATGGACCATGTACAGCAGGCACCTCAAAGCACTGGAGAGGTACCACCAATGCTGCCTCCGCAAGATCCTGCAAATCCATTGGCAGGATAGGCGCACCAACGTCAGTGTTCTTGCTTAGGCCAACATCCCCAGCATCGAAGCTTTGACCACGCTCGATCAGCTCCAATGGATGGGTCACATTGTCCGCATGCCCGATACGAGACTCCCAAAACAAGCGCTCTACTCAGAGCTCCGGCACGGCAAGAGAGCCCCAGGTGGGCAGAGGAAACGCTTCAAGGACACCCTCAAAGCCTCCTTGAAAAAGTGTAACATCCCCACCGACACCTGGGAATCCCTGGCCCAAGACTGCACAAAGTGGAGGAGAAGCATCCGGGAAGGCGCCGAACACCTCGAGTCTCTTTGCCGGGAGCAAGCGCAGGCAGCGCAAGGAGCGCACGTCAACCCAAGCACCCCACCCACCTGCCCCTTCAACCACCGTCTGCCCCACCTGTGACAGAGACTGTAGGTCCCGCATTGGACTCATCAGTCACCTGCGAACTCATTTTTAATGTGGAAGCAAGTCATCCTCGGTTCCGAGGGACTGCCTAAGAAGAAGAGAAGATATAGATTCACCGTTACATCTCAATGGGTAATTTTAATTATCCAACAATAGGCTGGGGTAAAAAGTAATGTAAGCAGCAAAGAAATGGAGGGGTTTCCAAACTGCATCCATTTCTGGATGAGGAAGGAGATAGTGTTGTATCTAAGAAATGAAGTAGGGAAAGTAGATAATGTAAGAGATGGGGAACATCTAGGAAATAGCAGCATAACATAATTAGGTTAAATATAAAAATTGAAAAAGAGAGGGAAGAGTCAACGCTATATGTACTTGACTGGAAAAAGCCAGTTTCCACCATATAAAAAGGGAACCAGCCCAGATATATTGGAAAGAAAAATTGGCAGGTAAGAAAGTGTACAAAAAATGGCAAATGTCAAAACAGGAGATGATTGGTACAGAATAGATACATTCCCATAAGAAAAAAAGGGTGGCGCAACAAGTTCCTTGGATAATTAAGGAAATTAAAATTAAAATTAGACATAAAGAAGAGGCATATTATAAATCTAGATTAATACAAATGAAAATCAAATAGAATATTAAAAATATAGAGGGTAAGCAAAAAAGGAAATTAGAAAAACAAAGGGAGGGTGTGAAGTGGGATTGGCAGGTAACATAAAGGGAAATAGTAAAGCTATTTATAAATGCATGAAAAGTAATAGAATAGTTAAAGAAAGAGTAAGGTCAATTAAAGATGAAAAAGGGCATTTTATGGCGGATGGAAGTGTGGCGGTGATACTAAATTAATAGTTTGCCTTGATTTTTACAGAAGACCGTAGTAGTGGGACTGAAAGAGTACAGTGTAGGAGAGGGAGCAGTTAAATAGGATAACTACAGATAAGGAATTAGTACTGAAAAAAATGGTTAGAATTTTTTTGTCCAGATTTGTAACCTTACTTTAGGAAGAATGCTGAGGCCAGGAGAGATTCATGAAGATGATTCCAGGGATGAGAGGCTTTAAATATGAGGAGAGACTCAAGAAAATCATCCTGTTTTCATTCGAACGAGTAAGGTTAAGAGGAGATCTGATAGAGGTATTCAAAATTGAACGACTTTAACAAGGTAGGTAGGAAAAAAATATTTGCACTTGTTGGTAAGTTGGTAACTATGGGTCATGGGGGGAATTTCAACTTCGCCACCTCCAGGGATCGCCCGCTCTTTATAGACCTACCCAATTTTCATTTCATTGATCTTGCGATGAGCTTCATCTATTTTACTGACGGTGATAATTTTGAAGATCTGTCTCAATATCTCTCACCACTCCTCTTCCCGTTACAGACAACCTAGGTCTTGTTCCCAGGCTTCCCTCAGGTTTTCTATCTTTTCATTGGTGATGTAGATGAATATGATCCATGGGCTGGGGATAAGTTTGCAGGAAGTAGTTGGAGAGTGGAAGGAATGTTCCAAGATTGTTGGCTCACACTGAAATCTACAAAGTATTGGAGATATTGGTTCATCTGAAGATAGCAATATTGGTTAAGCTGGGAGAGGTGAAATGTGTTGGCTAACTGCTGGATATGCACAGTATACTTCTTATGAAGGAGCTGGCTTAATCTGATGATCCAATTCTCATACTGGGCTCTGAATCTACCCTATATATCTATTTCTAATATTTTAAATTTGGTATGTATGGCATTCAGTCCATTGAAAACTCCAATGTAAACCAGCTATTATGGGAAATCACATTATAAAAGTGACAATGCTTTGTAATTACCTGTGAACCCTGTAGATTGCACTGTGACAGGACTTTCAAGGTTAGAAGTGGGTCACACCTTGCCTGTCACATAATACTGCTTGTCACAAACACCCACTGTTTTAGTGAGTGTCCTGCAGGAAAATCATCTCTATCTTTTCTCTACAAATCAATCTAAAAGCTTTCTGGAAAAAAAATTAACTGCCATTTTTTCTAATGAAATTTCTAATGTCCGGAACAGGACATTCTAGTGTCCGGAACAACTCCTCGAGACTGTTCCGCTATTCAAATAGATCATGGCTGATTCTGTACCGCAGCTCCATCTACCCGCCTTCGTTCCATATCCCTTGATACCCTTCCCTAACAAAAATCTATCGATCTCAGTAAAAGAGGGGATAAATGCAATTGAAAGGAAGGATATTAACTCAGTTAATACAGAATCTACATGGGTGGAGCTAAGAAATAGCGAGGGGCGAAAAACATTAATAGGAGTGGTATATAGGCCTCCAAATAGTAAAATAGAGGTTGGGGAGGGCATCACGAGGGAAATTAGAGAAGCGTGCAATAAGAGCACAGCTGTCATCATAGGTGACTTTAACTTACATATAGATTGGACTAGCCTAATCAGTAAAAATAATGAGGAGGAGAAATTCCTTGAGTGTTTAAGGGATGGTTATCTGGATCAATATGTCGAGGAACCAACTCGGGAACAGGTTATATTGGACTGGGTACTGTGCAATGAGAAGGGACTAATTAGTAATCTTGTTGTACGGGGACCCTTGGGTCAGAGCGATCATAACATGATCGATTTCTCACTCGAAATGGAGAGCGAAGAAATTGACTCAGAGACTAAGGTCCTGAATTTAAACAAGGGGAATTATGATGCCATTAGACGGGAACTGAGTAGGTCTGATTGGACAACGTTCCTGGGAGGACTGGAGGTAGATAAACAATGGCAAGCATTTAAAGATAGAATGACAAAATTGCAAAAATTGTTTATACCAATCTGGCATAAAAGGAAATCTAAAAAGGTGACTCAACCGTGGATAACAGGGGAAATTAGAGACAGCATAAAATCCAAAGATAGGGCGTATAAAATAGCCAAAAAAAGCGCCAGAGTGGAAGATTGGGAACGGTTTAAGATAGAGCAAAGGAGGACAAAGGGCTTAATCAAGAGGGGCAAAATAGCTTACGAAAGCAAGCTGGCGGAAAATATAAAAACTAACTCCAAAAGCTTTTATAAGTATATCAAGAGGAAAAGACTGGTGAAAACCAAAGTTGGTCCATTGCAGTCAGATACGGGGGAATATATAACGGGAAATAAGGAAATGGCAGACCAACTAAATGCATACTTTGGGTCAGTCTTTACGAAGGAAGACACAAAAAACCTCCCTGGGATATCGGGAAAAATAGGGACATGGGCAAAGGAGGAACTGATGCAAATCAATATCTCTAAGGATATGGTGTTAAGGAAGCTAAAGGGATTGAAGGCGGACAAATCCCCAGGGCCTGATAACATGCATCCTAGGGTACTGAAGGAGGTGGCCCTAGAGATAGCGGATGCACTAAGTATGATTTTTCAGAATTCATTAGACTCGGGAACAGTGCCCATGGATTGGAGGGTAGCTAACGTTACCCCACTATTCAAAAAGGGGGGTAGGGAAAAAGCAGGTAATTACAGACCTGTAAGCCTTACATCAGTTGTGGGCAAAATGCTGGAGTCCATCATTAAGGATGAAATAGCGGAGCACTTAGCAAATGGGGACAGGATAGGACAGAGTCAACATGGATTTACAAAGGGTAAATCGTGCTTGACTAATCTATTGGAATTTTTTGAGGGAGTAACTGGTAAAATAGATGGGGGAGAGCCAGTAGATGTGGTGTACCTGGACTTCCAAAAGGCCTTCGACAAGGTCCCACATAAAAGATTAGCATGGAAAATTGAAGCTCATGGGATAAAGGGGAAAGTATTGACGTGGATAGAGAACTGGCTGTCAGATAGAAAACAGAGAGTTGGAATAAACGGCTCATTTTCTGAATGGCAGGCAGTAACAAGTGGGGTACCACAGGGATCTGTCCTGGGTCCCCAGCTGTTCACAATTTACATTAATGACCTGGATCAGGGAGTCGGATGCAGCATTTCCAAATTTGCAGACGACACTAAACTAGGAGGGGGGGTGGGCTCAGAGGAGGAGACCAGGAAGCTCCAGAGCGATTTGGACAGACTGGGTGATTGGGCGGATAAATGCCAGATGCACTATAATGTAGACAAGTGCGAAGTTATCCACCTTGGGTGCAGGAACGGGAGGGCAAATTATTATTTAAATGGCAATAAATTGGGAGAGGGGAAAGTACAGAGAGACCTGGGTGTTCTTGTACACCAGTCACTGAAGGCGAGCATGCAGGTGCAACAGGCGGTCAAGAAGGCAAACGGTATGCTGGCCTTCATAGCAAAAGGGTTGGAATACAGGAACAGGGATACCTTGCTGCAGCTGTACAGGGCACTGGTGAGACCACACCTCGAGTACTGTGTACAGTTTTGGTCGCCTCATCTGAGGAAAGATGTTCTTGCCATGGAGGGGGTGCAGTGGCGATTCACCAGGCTGATACCAGGAATGGCGGGATTGATCTATGAGGAGAGACTATGTAGTTTAGGGATGTACACACTGGAGTTTAGAAGATTGAGAGGGGACCTCATAGAAGTGTATAAAATTCTGACAGGTCTAGACAGACTAGATGCAGAAGGAATGTTTCCCTTGGCGGGTGAGAACAGAACTAGAGGACATAATTTAAGGATAAGGGCTAAACCATTTAGGACAGAAATGAGGGGGAATTTCTTCACTCAGAGGGTGGTGAACCTGTGGAATTCATTGCCACAGAGGGCAGTGTACGCCAGCTCATTAAATATATTTAAGAGGGAATTAGATATATTTCTACAGGCAAAAGGGGTTAAGGGTTACGGAGAGAAGGCGGGGACGGGATACTGAATTGGAGGATCAGCCATGATCTCATTAAATGGCGGAGCAGGCTCGAAGGGCCGGATGGCCTACTCCTGCTCCTATCTTCTATGTATCTATGTATAACTGACTCAGCACCTACAACCTTAGGAGGAGCGAGTTCCAGATTTCCACTATCCTTTGTGTGAAAAACTGCTTCTGGATTTCACTCCTAAATGGCCTAGCTCTAATTTTAAAATGATGCCCTCTTGATCTCGATTCCCCCAGCAGAGAAAATAGTTTCTCTGTATCTACTCTATAGAATCCCTTTATCATTTTAAACATCTTCACTCGATCACCCCTCAACCTTCTAAACTCAAGAGAATACAAGCTAAGTTTATGCAACCTGTTGTCATAATTTACCCCTTTAAATCCTGATAACATTCTGGCAAATCTATGCTGCACCCCTTCCAAAGTCAATGGGGTAAAAATTCAGTTGGTTGCGCCTCCCGTTAGCGCCTTAAGAGGGCGCTAATGGGGTGCAAAGCCGCTAACGCCCGGGCGCAGCGATGTTTGCGCCGCTCGGGAACTTAACTTGACATTGTGCAGCGGCGCTAAAACTTACCGCTGCGACCACCTGCGCGCGCAGATTGTGACGTCATTCAATGGTGCAACGCCCTTGTGGCGCCCCGGCGCGGAAATTGAGTGGCGCCCCCTGCCTTACCGCCTGGCGCTTCCAACGACCAGAAGACTGGAACGCTATCAATCGCTGTGGGGCTGGGGGGGGCGCTATTTAAAGGGGGCCTCTTCCTGTCTTTTATTGTTGGTGGCATTTTTGAACTACGCATTCTGAGAGAGAGGGAGAGACTTCTGGAGAGATTCAACGTTGTGTGAAGGAGTTTTGGGTACTGAGCAGCACTTTGCAGGTTCATTTTGATTTGCCATTCCTTGTATCGATTTAGCAGAGACTGTGGGAGCTGCACTCTGAGCTCTTTGCCTGGTACTCTCCATTGTTCTTTCCAGCACATTTGATGTGCAAATCTCTCCAGGCCGAGATTCAAGGCTGCAATGAACAGGATGTGGATGGAAAGCAAGATTAACCATCCCCTTTAAGAACTGGCCCGTGCCATTGTGTGTGTGTTCCATTGCTGACTGACATTACATGAGCTTCGCCAGCGCTCTGAGTTAGCGCCTCACTGCTCGGCCTTTGCGCCTTAAGACAGGTGTGCAGCGCCTGCTTTAGCGCTCCACTCACCTCCCGGGGCGGTAAAAGTGAAGTTTCCAGTCAGTGCCGATAATTAGCGCCAGGCGCTAATATTTGCGTCCAGACGATATTTGCGCCCCAAATGGGGCGCGACCTAATTTCTACCCCAATATATCTTTCCTGAGCTTTGGTGCCCAAAGCTGAATGCAGTACTCCAGATGGGGTCTAACCAAGGCTCTTTTTAACTGAATTCCTCACTTTTGAATTTCAAAAAATTAACAGCCAACATTCAAATAGCCTTTTTTAAGTTACTTTTTGTACCTGTGCACAAGCTTTTAGTGAAGTGTGTACCTGGACACCTAAATCCCTTTGCTCCTCCACAGCTCTTAGTCTGTCCCCATTAAGACAATATTCTGATTTGTCTTTCTCAGATCCAAAGAGGATTACCTCAATCTTCCTCACATTGAACTCCATCTGCCATACTTTTGCGCACTCACTTACCCTTTCTATGTCGTAACTTCCTGCTCCCATCTATATAATTTACTGCGCCTCCTAACTTAGTGTCATCTATATACCTGGTTATACAACACTCTATTTCTTAATCATAGAATCATAGAATGATTACAGCACAATAGGAGGCCATTTGGCCCGTCGATCCCGTGTCGGCTCTCTGCAAGAGCACTTCAACTAGTCCCACTCCCCCGCCCTTTCCCTGCAGCCCTGAAAATGTTTTTCTTTCAGGTACTTATCCAACTCCCTTTTGAAAGCTGTGATTGAATCTGCCTCCACCACCCTTTCAGGCAGTGCATTCCAGATCCTAACCACTCGCTGAGTAAAGTTTTTTCTTATGTCGCCTTTGGCTCTTTTGCCAGTCACCTTGAATCTGTGTCCTCTGGTTCTCGACCCCTCTGCCAATGGGAACAGTTTCCCTCTATCTACTCTGTCCAGGCCCCTCATGATTTTGAACACCTCTATCAAATCTCCCCTCAATCTTCTCTGCTCTAAGGAAAACAACCCCAGCTTCTCCAGTCTATTAACGTAACTGAAGTCCCTCATTCCTGGAATCATTCTCGTAAATCTTTTCTACACCCTCTCTAAGGCCTTCACATCCTTCCTAAAGTGTGGTGCCCAGAATTAGACACAATACTCCAGTTGAGGCCGAACCAGTGTTTTATAAAGGTTCATAATAATTTCCATGGTTTTGTACTCTATGAGCTGGATTTTACCAGCCCTGAGGAGGCAGGACTGCTGGGAAAATGGGAAAAATTGGAGGGGGTCCGAACCCGCCTCCAAACCATCTTTCCGGGAGGCGGGTCACCGACTCTCACAGGTCCCTGTCTCCTAGCAGCGGAAAGGGGATTAGAGCCAATTATCTGCCTGTTAACAGGTAGTTAACAGGCAGTTAAGAGGCTTTTCCCCATTTTCAGCCTGCTTATGCGGGCTTCCCGAGGGTGGGAAACCCCGCCAGGGTCAGCGAGGCGAGCTGTGGTCTGCTGCAGTGTAAGTGTGCAAATAACAGCTGCAGAGGTAGTGTGATGGGTGAAATTGTGCACAGGTAAGTATGACAGGTGAGAGAATGTAGTGAGAAATATTTTTATTCTTTTTATATGTATCTGCAGGTGACAAGATTTGATGTTTCTGTGAAGCCTCATCTGATAGGGAGAATTGACAGATGGCTTCTGCAATCTCACATGCAGCTGCCATCTGTTTTTTCCTAAGGAGAGAGTCATTGGTGAGCCTGGGTACAAGGGCTCATCTTTGGACAGTAATTGTCAGTGTTTGACAGCACTTCAATGCTGTCAAACACTGAGAATTCATCTGTCCAAAAATTATGGGGCCTGTCCCTTTAAGAAAACCGGCAGATGAAGCGTCATGCACTGACGTCATCTGACACCGGTTTTCCCTTAATTGGCCGGCAAGCCCGCAGGGCGGGCTTAACAAGGCCAATCAAGGGGAAATAGCGTCTGTTCGTTAGACGTCGCTGGGGGCGGGACTAAAACCCTGAAACCAGCAGTCCCGCCCCCAACTTGTCTCGGCTGGCAAAATCCAGCCCCATGCCTCTATTCATGAAGCCCAGGATCCTGTAAGCCTTTTTAACCGCTTTCTCAACCTGCCCTGCCACCTTCAACGATTTGTGCACATATACCCCTAGGTCTCTCTGCTCATGCACTCCCTTTAGGATTGTACCCTTTAGTTTATATTTCCTCTCCTCATTCTTTCTACCAAAATGTATCACTTCACATTTTTCTGCGTTAAATTTCAACTGCCACGTGTCCACCCATTTCACCAGCCTGTCTATGTCCTCTCGAAGTCTATCACTCTCCTCCTCACTGTTCACTATATTTCCAAATTTTGAAATTGTGCCCTGTACACCCACATCCAAGTCATTAATATATATTAAGAAAAGCAGTGGTCCTAGTACCGACCCCTGGGGAACACCACTGTATACCTTCCTCCAGTCTGAAGAACAACCATTCACCATTACTCTCTGTTTCCTGTAACTTAGCCAATTTCGTATCCATACAGCTATTGTCCCTTTTATTCCATGGGCTTCAACTTTGCTGGCAAGCCTATTATGTGGCACTTTGTCGAACGCCTTTTGGAAATCCATGTACACCACGTCAACTGCATTGCCCTCATCAACACTCTCTGTTACCTCATCAAAAAACTCGATCAAGTTGGTTAAACATGATTTGCCGTGCTGGCTTCCCTTAATTAATCCACACTTGTCCAAGTGACTGTTAATTTTTGTCCCTGATTATTGTTTCTAAAAGCTTCCCCACTAACAAGGTTAAACTGACTGGCCTATAGTTGCTGGGTTTATCTTTACACCCTTTTTTGAACAAGGGTGTAACATTTGCAATTCTCCAGTCCTCTGGCACCACTCCCGTTTCTATGGAGGATTGGAAGATTATGGCCAGTACCTCCACGATTTCTTCCTTCACTTCCCTCAGCGTCCTAGGATGCATCCCATCTGGTCCTGATGACTTATCTACTTTAAGTACAGCCAGCCTTTCTAGTATCTCGTCTTTATCAATTTTTAGCCCATCCAGTATCTCCTCTACCTCCTCCTTCACTATGTCTATGGCAGCATCTTCTTCCTTGATGAAGACAGATGCAAAGTACTCATTTAGTACCTCAGCCATACCCTCTGCCTCCATGCGTAGGTCTCCTTTTTGGTCCCTAATCGGTTCCACCCCTCCTCCAACTACCCGTTTACTATTTATATGCCTATAGAAGACTTTTGGATTACCTTTTATGTTAGCTGCCATTCTATTCTCATACCCTCTCTGCCCCTCTTATTTTCTTTTACACTTCTCTGAACTTTCTATATTTAGCCTGATTCTCAGATGTATTCTTGACCTGGCATCTATCATATGCACTCTTTTTCTGCTTCATCTTACTCTCTATCTCTTTCGTCATCCAGGGAGCTCTGACTTTCGTTGCCCTACCTTTCCCCATAGTGGGAATGTACCTCGACTATACCCGAACTGTTTCCTCTTTATAGGCAGCCCATTGTTCAATTACAGTTTTGCCTGCCAATCTTTGATTCCAATTTACCCGGGCCAGATCCGTTCTCATCCCACTGAAATTTGCCTTCCTCCAATTAAGTACTTTTACTCTAGATTGCTCCCTGTCCTTTTCCATAGCTAATCTAAACCTTAGCTTAGATCACTGTTCCCTAAAAGTTCACCTACTGACACTTGGCCTGCCTCATTCCCCAGAACCAGATCCAGCAATGCCTCCTTCCTCATTGGGCCAGAAATGTACTGATCAAGAAAGTTCTCCTGAACACACTTCAGAAATTCTTCCCCCTCCCTGCCCTCCAAGTCATTAATATATATATATATATATATGGTGAAATGCTGAGGCCCCAGTACAGATCCCTGGGGAAGAGCACTTGTCATATCCCACCATTCAGAGAACAAACCCTTTATCCCTACTCTTTGTTACCTACCTCTTCCCCATCTTACCATCCCTCTGTCACAGAACATCACAGTGTCCTCCTGGGCACAAAGTTGAAATGAGAGCCACCACAAAACAAACATTCCAAACATAATTTATAAATTAAATGGTGGAAGGCTGCTGACCTTCAGTGGGGGAGTTTGCAGACGACCTCGAGCAGCTCTGGGCCTTGAAGGCCCGGCTGTAGACTGCACCACCTTGGCATGGGCTGGCTGGATGACAGGCTGCAGCAAGGGCACTGGCAGAGTGGCAGTGGTGGGAATACGAATGCTGAGAGAGGACAGAAGGTTCTTGTTCCATGGAGCCACTGCCACACCCCCTGGGGCGGCACCTCAGCATTCCTAGCCATCTGTTGGGGGACAGATTGCTGGAGTGCTGTGAGACCCTGCAAGCCCCTTTCCACACTCATAAACCCAGCCACGATGGCAGCAGTCTGAGCTTCCACTGCAGCACTGAGACGTTTGGTCGCTTCCGCCTGTGCTGCAATCGAAGCTGCGATATCACACATCACACGCAGCATCATGGCTGGGTCCACAAGGTCTCTCGTGGAGTCTCTCTGCGCAAAGCCCCATGCAATGTTGGAGCCGGACTCCTCCATGCTCCTTGACACTGACCAGAGGCTCTCTGACAGGCTTGCCATTGCACCTTGCATTTTTGTATGCATGCCCGCCATTCTTCTTCTGAAGGCCGCCCCATCAAGGCCATCATCTGAGTCCTGTGCAGCAGAACTTGTGCGCAAACTCGCCCTCCGGGAAGCTGGCACCAGAGCTACCCTTTCCCCTGGCCTGGCTGCAGCCCACTCATGCCCGGTGATTCGCCACGTGCAGATCCTGCCTCTATACTACCCTCTAAAGTTCACACTGTGCCATTTTCCGAGCTGGTGCCTGCGAGTGTCAGATGCAGTGATGGTGTGTCTTCTTCTCCTCTATCACTGTCCTCCTCCGTGACTTCAGAGACTGGCTGGCCAGGCTGGAGTTCTTGGGTAACTGAAAGGAGAAAGGCACAAGGGTCAGGTTGTGGTGAGGGGAGGTGAAGAAAGCAAGATATCCAAGCGCACACCATCAACAGCTTGTAAGTGAGAACAGATTGTGGGATGAGGCAGAAGTGGGATGTGAGAAGAAGGATTAGGTATGAGCATACCGTCATCATCAGCAATGCTTTAAACTTCCCTGCTCGCCACGGATTCTGTGACTGCCCCTCCAATTATGTCCAGAACTGCTTCCTCCAGCTCCATCAGGTTCTGAAGTCTGGCTTCCCCTCCACCCGTCGGCTTCTGCTCCCGGTGGTTGTGAGCCACCTTTGCCTGCAAGAGAAAAGGAAGTATGTCAGTGAATCTGGTGCAATGTGTTTGGGTGATGTGCCTGCCATGGTTGAATAGCTGGCAGTGTGAGCAAGGTGTGAGATGTGGGTGTGAGTCTTGCAGCAGTGTTAAGTGTGTGAGGGTGAAGTGAAGCTATGATTGTGAGGTATGAGTGGTGATAGGTAGAGATTGTTGGTAGATGGGGGTGTGGTGCATTGAGCAGTGTGTGAGGCTAGTGGTGCAGATGGTGGGATATGGCATTTGATGATGCATTCACTCACCTTGACCACTCACGTGAGGTCATTAAAGTTTTTGTGGCACTGGATCCAGGTCCTGGGGACAACACTCGTCACCGTGACGGCTTGAGCGGTCTCCTCCCACAGCCTTCTGGTGTTCTGCCTTGAAGGCCTCTTGCCCCCTTGCGGGTAGAGGACCTGACGGCGTCTTTGTACCCCCAAGATCCAAAAATCTCCTTGCCCTTTCCTTGGCTGTTGGGCCATGGCTCTGTCCACATTGACAATGAGGAGCTTCTGCAACAAAGCACCTCCCCTTTAGGTAGTGCAGAGAGCCTAGGCCAAACTTTATTGGCCAGTAGACTGCACCCAATATTGGCCCCCATTCAGCGCTAAGCTAGTCAGCAGCGCGTTTAGCGCTGAGATCAGCGCTACAATCATTATAATGAGCAGGCAGCACGAATTTTGCGTGTACCACTTTGAACAGGCGCAAGCACATAGTGCTGCGCAATGTCTACGCTCATTTTCAGGCTTTATCCAATTTCTATTAATGGATATAGTTCAGTGAAAACTGTTCATGGTGGGTGTGCTCTCAGACTGAACAGTGCATATAAATCTCTACGAGTCATATTCAATCTCTGCACTGAAAATTAGGATCAATTTATGGTGTTAATTGCAGGTCCACAGAAGAGCATCGGCATTTAAAAGGTTACAGCAGATATAATGGGGGTGAAATTCATCTTGGGCGATTGCACATCAGTAGCCCATTTTACACCGTGCCCGATTTATTGACACTTTCGTTTTCACCCAGCTTAATGCACTTAAAATAGGCACAACAATGTTGAACTTCGGCCGTTTCCATAAATCAAGTAAGAATTCAGCCATTCCCTGTTTGTGCAGTATAAGTTGTATAATGGTGTACGGCCCTTACTGATAGTAAGAAAGCAGGTTCTCCCTGAATTAGGTCACATTACTTCAAATATTTCATCTGCACTTACAGCAAAATATCGTTTTTCCTTAAATGCCCACTTTTGAAATGCTGAACTTGTGCACAGCACAAGTGAGTCAGACTTACCATTTATATTTTGTGACCCAACAAGATAACAGCTTATTGGAAAGAATCTCGGAGGCTGTCCCATTTCAAGGAATGTATGAGGGAGTCTAGTGGGATCATAACGAATTGTTAGAGAGAACCGTCATTTATAAACCTTAAGTGACCCAAGGGTTGGATTTATCTAGCAGCAAGCATGTTACTGTTCTATATAAAGATAAAGTATTAGCAGTTGAGCTTGAAAGAGTTTGAAAATAAATCAAATATTCTGGTTGAAACTTGGATATGTGTGCGAGGAAATGAATTCTAACCAAAGTGATCCTCCGCATGTTGCCAATGTTACAACCTAATATGCAGAGAACAGGCTTTTAGAAAGTGTCTAATTTTATGTTATAGGACAGGTTTCATTATTGTAGTGTGGAGCCTAGCTAGATGAAAGTTAGAGTAATAACACTATACGGACAATTCTGCAGCTCATGCTCCTGTGTAGTGAGGCTCCACGTTGGGAGCAGAGCTTCACAAAATTAATCCTCAACTTAGAAGTATGGAACTACATCGAGGAATGAGAGCATTTTTACAGGTTTGCACAGTAACCTGTCCATAACTTACAATGCGTCAAGAACATGTATATATTCAAGTATGTGCACATAATGGAACATATGGTCATAGTGGGGCAAGTTTTCCCGGCCCCTTCTACCTGCCCAGTCTAAACTGCAGCTTAATTTGGTTTAACGGGCCGTTAATGAGGGCTTCTGTCGGCAAACAGGACAAAGAGAATGGCAGCTAAGGCAGTCAGCACTAGTGTCTGGGTGCGCTGGATGCTGTTGGCTCTAAAGTTCAGTTAGGTGACTGTAAAGAAAAAGGCATTAACCTACATTTGGCTTGCTGCCAGGCCCCTCTCTGTTCTGAGGGATTCCCGGTGCAAGGTGTGGCGGCAGCTTCCTGGGATGCCCCTGCACCTGGCCACGCTGGGCCTCAACGTCTGGAATCTGAGACAGGAGGCCAGGAATGCCCCTCCCATCTCACTAACGTTTGAGTGCTGGGCCTACACCTTTTTAAATTTTAATTTTAATTTTGTTTATTCGTTCACGGGATGTGGGCGTCGCTGGCAAGGCCAGCATTTATTGCCCATCCCTTGTTGCCCTTGAGAAGGTGGTGGTGAGCTGCCTTCTTGAACCACTGCAGTCCGTGTGGTGAAGGAGCTCCCACAGTGCCATCCAGTTTTATTCTTATTGTTTTTCGTAGTGTTTTTTTTACAACTGAGTGGCTTGCTAGGCATTTAAGAGTCAACCACATTGCTGTGGGTTTGGAGTCACATATAGGCCAGACCAGGTAAGGACGGCAGATTTCCTTCCCTAAAGGACATTCGTGAACCAGATGGGTTTTTACGACAATCCGATAGTTTCATGGTTACCATTATTGATACTAGCTTTTTATTCCAGATTTATTTAATTAACTGAATTTAAATTCCCCAGCTGCCGTGGTGGGATTTGAACTGGGCCTACTGCAGGCATAGGCCCAGCTCAGCCCCTGGGGGGACTGCCTTGGAAATCCCAAGGTAATGTAAAGTCAAGTTTGAGGTATTCCTGGAGGCTTGATCACATGATGTTTGACCAAGCGATGTCTGATCAAGTGACATCTAATCACGTGACATCTGCAGCTGTTATTGGAGTCTCCCTCTCTCCCCAGTCTCCCTCTCTCCCCCCGAATCCCCATTCCGCAGTTTCACTCTCTCCCTCAAGCCCTCATCCCCCAACCCCCAGTCCCCTGTCTCCCCCTCACTTGACCGCAGTCCGCTGTCACCATCTCCCCTTGACCCCTAATTCACTGCCCCTTAGTCCCTGTTCACCCTCTTCCAACCCAGTCCCGCACCTCTCCCTGCTCAATCTCTGTCTCTGTCTCTCTCACCCTCAGACTCCAGGCGGTTTCTCCACCAGCCAGTCCTGTTTCCGGTCACCACTAAGCAGGGGCTGGCTCTCCACAGCAGCAGGGGGTGACATCGTGGAGCGGGGCTGAAATTCAAAGGACAAAGTTCTCCCGGGCTGCTAGCAGCAGTGCCTGGGAGATTCATGCCCCATTCCGGGAGACTCCTGAGCAATCTGGGAGAGTTGGCAACCCTATCACTCCTTCCTTTTCTTGGCCTATGTGCCCAGGGATTAGGAATTTTGCAAGACAAATACCAGGAAAATTGACTTCAATGTGTATACGTTCAGCTGCATATGTGCATAGCAGAATATATGAACAATATATGTATACATTCAAGTGTAGTATGTGCACAACAAAACCTATGAGCATTATATGTATACCTTTGAGTATATAAATATATATAAAACAGAACATACCAGGGTAAATGATCCAATCTTAGCACTAAAATTACAGAACCTCAGAGCAATGCTCCCCTAATTTTTTTGGCCTGCACGGCCCTTTTAACGGGCTGCGCGGGCCATTCAAAATTCCGCGCATGCGTGCTTTTTCTATTTAAAAGCCGGCTCACCGGCTGTGTGGGACCTTCCGAGCACAGCGCAGACGTGCAGCTTAAAGAGAACATTGCCTCAGAGCAGTAAGCATCAAAATCACAATGGGCCAATCTAATGGCATTTCTTGCGATCAGCCTCATTACATATTCATGCTGAGCTCCCTGGCCCACATGGGGCCTGCCTGTGGGAGCTCACTTTCACTGGCAATGGCACGCAGCTGCCGCTCTTAAAAGGTTGCAATTTAAAGTGGCAGTTGTTACTGGGCAGAGAAGCAGAAATGGCTACAGGAATCTACACTTTAGCCCCATTCTTGGATTCATGTTTGGAGTCCTTTTACAACAACTACCCTAATTATAGCCATCCCTCAGATGAAAAGTGCTGGCTGCTTGACACGAAGATAAATATAATCTTAAACATTGAGATGAACTAAAGGATGAAGCAAACCATTGAATAATAAAACCATAGAAGTTTACAGCACAGAAGGAGCCCATTTGACGTGTCTCTGCCGGCTCTTTGCTACAGCAATTGAAAACTAATCTCACTACCCTGCTTTCTCCCCATAGTCCTGATCTTTTCTTTGCTTCAAAGGTTTATCTCCACTTCCTTTAAAAGTTGCAATGGTGGCTACCTCGTCTACTCTCTGTGGCAGATCATTCCATTCTCCAACATTCTCTGCGTAAAGACATTTCTGCTAACCTTTCTCCTCATTCTCTCAGTGATAATGTTAAATTGATGACCCTCTGTCACTAACTTCCTAAACACAGGGAGTAGTCGTTCCCTTTGCACTCTATTAAAACCATTTTGTAATTTTAAAACCCTTTACTAAATATCTTCTTAGCCTCTCTGCTCGTCTCTTCTCATAAGCATAGTTTCTCATCCAATTGAATCTGCAATGTACACAATCTATGGCTTTAATTCCTTTCTATAATGGGGCACCCAAAACTCCACACAGTACTCTGTCGCCTAATGATTACCTGATACAAATTGATCTCTTCGCTCCTCTACTCCATGCCCCTAATTATAAAACACAACATTTGATTAGACTTTTTATGGCTTTCTCTGCCTGCACTTGCACTTTTGGGAAATTATGGCCCAGAAATTCACCTCTCCGGCTTGCCGCGGGGGTAAGGATCGTGCGCGCACTTACCTACCGCGCCTGCCATTGTGTTTTGGGCCCACGGGAACTTCAGCTCCTGGGCCTGTTCCAACTGCTGGCGCGCAGTGCTTGCGTGTCCCAGGGGCGCAGTTAGTGCGATGCGTCCCCTGGGATCACGTGGGCCATGGAGAGCCAATGGCAGCAGACCATCTTTCATTCATAGATTTGACAGGAGACCTGTCAAATCTGTGAATTGAAATCGGCCCCAAAAGAAGAGCTAAACTTAAAATAAATTTTTTTAAAAACCCATCACATTTATAAAATAACTATAGTTAAATAAATTAACCACTTTAAACAAAAATTTAAATTAAAAAAAAAATTTAAATACTTTTTAAAAGTGATAAAAATAAACTTACCTTTCTTTAAAGTATCTAAAAAAGATAAACCTGTTGAAATTTTTTTAAAATTATACTTAATTAACCACTTACCTTGTTGAAAACGGGTCTTGCGCCTTCTTTTCATAAGCGTAGGTTCTTCACTACTTACCCTCCCATAGAAACCTGAAAAAAAATCTAAGTTTGCTGCGTGCGCGCAGCCTCTACCGCGCACGCGGTTCACCTAGGAACCGCCCCCTTCACCAGACCGGAAGTTCCGGTTTCCCGCGCATGCGCAGTGCATGCAGGAAACCGGCACTTCGGGACGTCTTACGGGTGAGTACGCACTGTGTACTCACCCGGGAAGGGCCGAATTTTTGGCCCATTTGAACTCCTAGGTCTTGCTATTCATCCACACTCCTCAGCATCTTTTAATTTGGGTGTATATTCCCAGTCCTTAATTTTCCACCTAAAAGGTATTACCTCACACTTATCCACATTAAACCACCTACTTTTGTGTCATCTGCAGATTTTGCGATTGTGCTCTCCATGCCCAAGTCCAAATCATCTGTAAATACTGAGAACAAAATTGAATCCAGCACTAGCTGTGAAGTACACCACTTCTAACCCTTCTCCAACTTGTCCATCATTCAGCTAACCTGTCTATTAACCCCAACCCTTTGTTTCTTGTCCTTCAACCAACTTTCTATCCATGTTGCTCTATTTCTGTTATATCGTATGTCTGAATTTTTCTAACAAGCCTTTTGTGAGACATCTTATTGAACACCTTCTGAAAACCATATATAACACAACTACTGCTTTCTCTTTTATCAATACTATCGATCACTGCTTTAAAATTTTATTTTTAAGTTGTCAAACATAACTCACCTTTAACAAATCCATGCTGGCTATCTTTGATTAACCCATGCATTTTGAAATGTTCATTAAATTGATCTTGAATTAAGAGTTTGCCCACAATTGAACTATTTGGTCTGTAGTTACCCAAGTTATCCTTCTCTCTCTTAAACTGAGGTGTTACATCGGCATCCCTTCAGTCCTCTCTGTACTTTGGATATCTAAGGAGGATTGAAAAATTGTGATCAGAACCTCTGCTATCTCCTTCGGCAACTTTGGGGACATGCCATCAGGGTCTGGTAATTTATCCACCTTGAGTTCTGCTATGTTTCTAAGAAACAGTTGCTTTTCTACAACTGGGGGTGGGGGGGAAGGGATTCATAAAAATGAAACTGGATGCTGTTGTTAATGCTGCTCAGATTTTGTTTTGAATGTTTTCTGCATTCTGATTTTATTCTGATTTAGAATGGATACCAATTAATTTGTGTCACAGAATATATGATGTAACTGAATTAATATTGCATGAGCTCCTTTATGTGACTTATCTAAACATCATAACCATAGCTTTCAAAAATGATCAATGTTTTTCTAATATTCCATAAAAGCCAATCCTTTAAGCTTTAGTGGAGATTTTATTGCTTTTCACAAGTTAACTACAGTAAGATATGACATTGATGCATAACCTCAGTCTACTACAAGCTTAGAAATACTGGGCAATACTTTTTCTTTGACAGGACACCACTGCAGGATACTCTTTCAGCATTCCCATCTGCCTCTACTTTCCGCATTCCCTTCTGCCTTCCTTCTAAAAGCATTCCTGAAGTAGTTTTAGGTGTACGTTCTACCAATGCTTTTGGAAAATATGAAAACCAATTCCCATTAATGCTTCCTCCCATTTAATACTTTAAGAACAGATTCAACTTCTGCATCTTCCCCGACATCATCCCTGTGTTCTAGTGCCGTAATGGAATCCTTTATTAACACTACTACCCCTCTTTATTCCCACTCTTTCCCTCCTCAATATTTTGTGCAGGAATATTCAACTCCCAGTTCTGCCCATGCCTAAACCACTGTTAATGCTTTTATATCACACCTCAATAGCAATTTGTGCCTCTTGCTCACCAATTGTATTCACAATACTTTGTGCATTTATACACTTACAACTCAAAAGCTCCCTCTTTTTGGCAATCATAGTTTTTTTAATTCCTCCCCGTCTGATCTGTTCTTTATTCCTTTCCTGTTTCTTTTTTATGTTTCTTACATGCCTTGCCTCTTTTGATTTGCTCTTGCTTCCTCATCTTAGCCCCAATGTTAACTCCCCATGCCCAACAAGAATGGGGCATGTGGGAGGTCAAAATGCTTGCAGCAACCTACACATCTGATCTTTGCTGGCCTTGCACCATGTACCATTTTAACAGACATGTTCTGGCCAGCCAGTGAGGCCCTCACACCAGGCAGAAGATGGCCTCATTGAAATTCAGAAGTCGGGGTCTGATGTTGTCCTTCAGACCTTTCCCTGGAAACTGTCTGAGGCTGAACCAGACCATTCACAACCTTGGTGTTGTATTTGACACCGAGATGAGCTTCTGACCACATATCCACTCTATCACCAAGACCGCCTAATTCCACCTCCGTAACATCGGTTGACTCCGCCCCTGCCTCAGCTCATTTGCTGCTGAAACCCTCATCCATGCCTTTGTTACCTCTTGACTTGACTATTCCAATGCACTCTTGGCCGGCCTCCCATCTTCCACCCTCCATAAACTTGAGATCATCCAAAACTCTGCTGCCCGTGTCCTAACTCGCACCAAATCCCGTTCACCCGTCACCCCTGTGCTCACTGACCTACATTTGCGCCCGGTCTGGCAACACCTCAATTTAAAAAGTCTCATCCTTGTTTTCAAATCCCTCCATGGCTTCACCCCTCCCTATCTCTATAACCTCCTCCAGCCCTACAACCCTCCAAGATCTTTGTGCCTCTCTAATTCTGGCATCATGCGCATCCCTGATTTTAATCGCTCCACCATTGGCGGCTGTGCTTTCAGTGCCTAGGCCCTAAGCTTTTTTTAAAATTTATTCATGGGATGTGGGCGTTGCTGGCAAGGCCAGCATTTATTGCAAATCCCCAGTTGCCCTTCAGAAGGTGGTGGTGAGGGAGTGAATGTTTAAGGTGGTGGATGGGGTGCCAATCAAGTGGGCTGCTTTGTCCTGGATGGTGTCGAACTTCTTGAGTGTTGTTGGAGCTGCACTCATCCAGGCAAGTGGAGAGTATTCCATCACACTCCTTACTTGTGCCTTGTAGATGGTGGAAAGGCTTTGGGGAGTCAGGAGGTGAGACACTCGCCACAGAATATCTAGCCGCTGACCTGCTCTTGTTGTCACAGTATTTATGTGGCTGGTCCAGTTAAGTTTCTGGTCAATGGTGACCCCCAGGATGTTGATGGTGGGGGATTCGGCGATGGTAATGCCATTGAATGTCAAGGGGCGGTTAGACTCTCGCTTGTTGGAGATAGTCATTGCCTGGCACTTCTGTGGCGCGAATGTTACCTGCCACTTATCAGCCCAAGCCTGAACGTCATTCAGGTCTTGTTGCATGCGGGCATGGACTGCTTCATTATCTGAGGAGTTGTGAATGGCACTGAACACTGTGCAGTCATCAGTGAACAACCCCATTTCTGACACGGTGACAGGGCAACACGGTGGCATAGTGGTTAGCACTGGTGCCTCACAGCGCCAGAGACCCGGGTTCGAATCTGACCTCGGGTGACTGTCTGTGTGGAGTTTGCACATTCTCCCCGTGTCTGCGTGGGTTTCCTCCGGGTGCTCCGGTTTCCTCCCACAGTCCAAAAATGTGTGGGTTAGGTTGATTTGGCTATGATAAATTGACCCTTAGTGTTAGGGGGGATTAAATATGTGGGGTTATGGGGATAGGATGGGATATGTTAGGGGGAATTAAATACGTGGGGTTACAGGGGTAGGGTGGGATATGTGTACTGTGGGGATTAAAGCAGGGACAGGGGACAGGGTACTGGATTTGGATGATCAGCCATGATCGTATTGAATGGCGGAGCAGGCTCGACGGGCCAAATGGCCTACTCCTGCTCCTAGATTCTATGTTTCTATGTTTCTATGACCTTATGTTGGAGGGAAAGTCATTGATGAAGCAGCTGAAGATGGTTGGGCCTAGGACACTGTCCCGAGGAACTCCTGCAGTGATGTCCTGGGGCTGTGATGATTGACCTTCAACCACCACAACCATCTTCCTTTGTGCTAGGTATGACTCCAGCCAGTGGAGAGTTTTCCCCCCGATTCCCATTGACTTCAGTTTTACTAGGGCTCCTTGAAGCCACACTCGGTCAAATGCTGCCTTGATGTCAAGGGCAGTCACTCTCACCTCACTTCTGGAATTCAGCTCTTTGGTCCATATTTGGACTAAGGCTGTAATGAAATCGGGAGCCGAGTGGTCTTGGCGGAACCCAAACTGGGCATCAGTGAGCAGGTTATTGGTCAAAAATGAGAAGTCGCACAACACCAGGTTATAGTCCAACAGTTTTATTTAAAATTACGAGCTTTCTGAGCTGCTGACCCTTCGTCAGGTACCTCTACCTGACGAAGGGGCAGCAGCTCCGAAAGCTCGTAATTTTAAATAAAACTGTTGGACTATAACCTGGTGTTGTGCGACTTCTCATTTTTGTCCACCCCAGTCCAACACCGGCATCTCCGCATCAGGTTATTGGTGAGTAAGTGTCGCTTGATAGCACTGTCGATGACACCTTCCATTACTTTGCTGATTATTGAGAGTAGACTGATGGGGCGGTAATTGGCTGGATTGGATTTGTCCTGCTTTTTGTGGACAGGACATACCTGGGCAGTTTTCCACATTGTCGGATAGATGCCAGTGTTGTAGCTGTACTGGAACAGCTTGGCTAAAAGCGCGGCTAGTTCTGGAGCACAAGTCTTCAGCACGACAGCCGGGATGTTGTCGGGATCCATAGCCTTTGCTGTATCCAGTACGCTCAGCCATTTCTTGATATCATGTGGAGTGAATTGAATTGGCTGAAGACTGGCTTCAGTAATGGTGGGGACCTCAGGAGGAAGCCGAGATGGATCATCCACTTGGCACTTCTGGCTGAAGATGGTTGCAAACCCTTCAGCCTTGTCTTTTGCACTCACATGCTGGGCTCCACCATCATTGAGGATGGGGATATTCATGGAGCCTCCTCCTCCCGTTAGTTGTTTAATGGTCCACCACCATTCACGACTGAATGTAGCAGGACTGCAGAGCTTTGATCTGATCCGTTGATTGTGGGACCGCTTAGCCCTTTCTATAGCATGCTGCTTCCGCTATTTAGCATGCATGTAGTCCTGTGTTGCAGTTTCCCCAGGTTGGCACCTCATTTTTAGGTACGCCTGGCGCTGCTCCTGGCATGTTCTTCTACACTCCTTATTGAACCAGGGTTGGTCCCCTGGCTTGATGGTAATGGTAGAGTGAGGGATATGCTGGGCCATGAGGTTACAGATTGTGGTGGAATACAATTCTGCTGCTGCTGATGGCCCACAGCACCTCATGGATGCCCAGTTTTGAGCTGCTAGATCTGTTCTGAATCTATCCCATTTAGCACAGTGGTAGTGCCACACAACACGATGGAGGGTGTCCTCAGTGTGAAGACGGGACTTCGTCTCCACAATGACTGTGTGGTGGTCACCGCTACCAATACTGTCATGGACAGATGCATCTGTGACAGGTCGATTGGTTAGGACGAGGTCAAGTAGGGTTTTCCCTCATGTTAGTTCTCTCACCACCTGTCCCAGACTGGCAGCTATGTCCTTCAGGAATCTGCCAGCTCGGTCAGTAGTGGTGCTACTGAGCCACTCTTGATGATGGACATTGAAGTCCCCCACCCAGAGTACATTCTGTGCCCTTGCTACCCTCAGTGCTTCTTCCAAGTGGTGTTCAACATGGAGGAGTACTGATTCATCAGCTGAGGGAGGGTGGTAGGTGATAATTAGCAGTTGGTTTCCTTGCCCATGCTTGACCTGAAGCCATGAGACTTCATGGGGTCCGGAGTCAATGTTGAGGACTCCCAGGGCCACTCCTTCCCGCTGTATACCACTGTGCCGCCACTCCTGGTGGGTCTGTCCTGAAGGTGGGACAGGACATACCCAGGGATGGTGATGGAGGAGTTTGGGACATTGGCTGAAAGTTATGATTCTGTGAGTATGACTATGTCAGGCTGTTGCTTGACTAGTCTGTGGGACAGCTCTCCCAACTTTGGTACAAGTCCCCAGATGTTGGTGAGGAGGCCTTTGCAGGGTCGACTGGGCTGGGTGTGCCGTTGCCATGTCCGTAGCCGGTGCCGAGGTCGATGCCGGGTGGTCCGTCCAGTTTTATTCTTATTATTGTGTTTCGTAGCGGGCCAGACCAGGTAAAGACGGCAGATTTCCTTCCCTAGAGGACATTAGTGAACCAGATGGGTTTTTATGGCAATTCGATAGTTTCATGGTTACCATTACTGATATTAGCTTTTTAATTCCAGATTTTATTTAATTAACTGAATTTAAATTCCCCAGCTGCCATGGTGGGATTTAAACTCACGTCTCTGGATCATTAGTCCAGGCCTCTGGTTTACTAGCCCAGTGACATTACCACAATGCTACCGTTCCCGGAGGTTGTAAGTGTGTGGTGTTAACTCTATGTGCACTGTCACCTCCTTGGAGCAAGCTCTCTCACCATTGACAGATCGCTTCTGCCATCTCAACTTCAGCTGCCATCTATTCCAGCAACATGGTGCCCTTGAAAAAATCTCACCTTGATCCTCTGAATCCCTCCAGGATCAGCCCCAACACCAACATCACCAGGCATACCAACATCACCAACAACAGCAACCTTCTGCGCAATCAACTGATGCTGCACAGGGCACAGGGCATCAGCACCCGACAACATTGCTGCCCGGGAGCCAGCGATGGCATCACCATAGCCACATTTACTTCACTTGACACTGTACACCCTGGCTGCCACATGATGCGCCAGGTTAACACCACCCCACACCAGCACCATAAGACATTCCTACAATAACCAAGCCATTCCTTTCACACTCATCACCATTGCGGGGGATACTGTTATGTCTCACCATTCACTGCAGCTCACAAAGACACTTCCAAAGGTGAACACAGATCTGTACAATAAGGCAAAGTGTTGAAAATAAAGATTTCAATGTTTGACAACACATTAACAGAAAATTTACATGAACATTGCATAACACACCCTTGTGTATTGTTAGTTGGTATGATTGGACTAGGATGAGGGTGAGTGTGAGGGCTGGCTAGTGAGATGGGGAAGTGATAATGTAGATAGAGAGGCATGGGTGGAGGTGCAAGGTAAGTTAGTGTGAGTAAGGATGTACAGGAGTAGGGTAGGGAAGGCAGAGTTATGTGATGAGTGGCACAGCAGGATGAGGTTGAGTGTGGCTTTGCAGTAATGTTTCGTGATCTACTGAGACCATTGAAAGGTTTGTGCCACTGCAACCTGGTCCTCCTGACGACATCCCTGCTTGTGTCCTCCTGTGCAATGTGCAACCAGGCTGCGTTGGTGTCCTGGGGAGGTCTCTCCCGCCAATGGGAAGGGAAGAGAACCTCCCTGCGTGATGTGACTTCCTCCATAAGCATATGGAGGGAGTCATGCGAGAGCCTGGGTGCAACCATGCACCTTTGTGCTGTGCTTGTCAGCGTTTGCAGCACCTCAATGCTGTAGAACACTGACAGCACAAATGTCAAAATGAATGTGGACATGGTCCCTTTAAGGAAACCGGCTGATGACGTGTCATCAAATAACGTCATCAGACCCGCTTCCCTTTAATTGGCCGGGAACCCCGCAGGGCGGGCTTAACAAGGCTAATCTACGGAAAATCCTTTTCACAGAGCGGCTGCAGCGGGAGCGGGACCGGAACCCGCCAACCAGCTCTCCCGCCACCATCCCGCCTCCGCTGGGAAAATCCTGCCCAATGCGTGAGGTACAATTGCACCTGCCTTTCTTGTTCCCTCAAAAGCTGCTCTTCCTCTTCCAAATCTAGGAGCACCATTGGAACCTCCAAAGGGATCCCAATTCTGCCCACTTTGGTTGCTACAAGTGAAATAGCAGTTGGAAGCAGGATTGTTGTAAAAAGTGAGGTGGAAGAAAAGTATTGCAATATAAAAATTTAGGTCTAGATAGCAACAAAAATAATACGCCAATAAAACTGGGGATATAACAATGTGATAAAATTCTAACTTTCCAACCAACAATGAAAAAATGATACTTATCTTTTAAGAAGCCTACTTGTACAGACCAGGCCAGGTGCACAGTACTGCACCTGTTTTATCTGGACACACAGCACCACTGGTGACAAAGCAGTGAGAAAGCCTTTGGGCTGGGTTTTCATAGGGCCGTTGAGGCGGGATTGGAGGCGTGTGGGGGGTTAAAATTGCAGAAACTGGCGGGCGGGCCCGAACCCGCCTCCATCCTGTCTCCACGCAATTTTGATGAAATCATGTCTACTGGTCCCGTCTCTGTCCCGCCTCCAAGAGGCGGGAGAGGCCGTTAATGCCCTTAACAAGCCCTAAATTGGCTTTGTAATGCCATTTTGATAGTTATTTGCTAGTTTAACCCTTTTCCCACGTGAAGCATGCCTGATCTGAAACACGCCGGTGAAACCTGGCGGGAGCACAAGTGGATTGCTGACTATCAGCTGCAGCTCAACCATTAAATAGGAGATTTGATCAGCCATCATTTGCAGGTGGCAGAACTTTGTTGTCACAGGTCTGGGGGAACTTTTAGAAGGCATAACCACAGCTCTGGAAGTTTTGAGCCTGACACCCATCTCCAGTGTGACCTCCTGGGAAACCCTTCTCGCCACCTTCATTGAGCGCTTCCTCAACTGAGGCATATACCAGAAGCATGGGAGCCATTTATTTCCTTCCCTTCTGGGCATCAGATGAGGACGAACACCAGCCGCGGCACCAGCAGAACCATGAACAACAGCAGCAGCACCAACAGCAGCAGCAACAACAGGAGCGCCAAGCTGCTGCTCACCCGCCAGCGCATGGAAGGTCGTCGGCACAGGAGATACCCCCCAAACAGGGTCTACAGACACAGGGGGCTGGATTTTGATTCAGGGGCAGGCTGGGGTCGTGTAATCCGCATTTCCTGTTAGCCACCCGAATCTAAATCGATGTGGGAGATTGATGCGATTTTAACATAATTGGCCAATTGAGTTCCAACGTGTGGGAACCCATGGCCAGTGAGTTTTTTCCAGTCTGAAAGTCGCTTCCGATGACATCATCATTGCTGTAGCATTTAAGGTCTGCAACAAGCCTTGCTTCCTCTGCAGACTGCCAAGCTTCTGCCTTTGCATGTTAGAGGCACCTGCAGGAAGAATGGCCAGCCAGAGACCTAGGTCTGCACCTCGATTTGATGACGTCGCCCTGCAAGCTTTAATTGAGGGAGCCAGAGCTAATAAGGAGGTGCTCTTCCCTTCTTCAGGGAGGAAGAAGCCTTCCCATCAAACCAAGGCTGTGTGGATCCAGGTGGCAGAGGAGGTCAACTCGTTATCCATAACCCGCAGAACCTGGCTTCAGTGCAGGAAGAGGTTTCATGACCTGCTGCGCACTGGAAAAGTGAGTATGAATTTCCCATCACCCTCATTCTGATCCCCATTGCCTCTCCTCACCAGCACTCAGCTTTGACAACCTCTTCCTCCACATCCAACTTGACACTGACATCCCTGCACCCTTACCCATTCCCTCTCTCTCTATGGTCACATTCACCTAACTATTCGACTATGCAGCCCTCACACTCCCTATCGCTGTGATGCTATGAAAACAACTTACAACACACAGGGAGGGCCCATGGTCTTGCCACCTCACTCTGAATTTGTCTCCTTCTAACCATCAATGATATAGATTCTCTACACTCACTCCTTCATTCTCACTCAAACTCCACTTGTCTCCCTCATTGCAGGAAAAGAGAGCTCACAATAAGAGGGAAAGAGCGAAGACAGGAGGAGGGCCACCCTCAGTAGCCCAGCTCACCCCCTGGGAGGAGGCGGTCCTGGAGATCATGGGAGTGGAGGAGGATGCGCAAGTGGGGGACGGACAGATGGGTGCATCAGAGCAAGCTGGTGACAGAATAATTTATCATCTCTCTCATTGACATTGCATTAGTCACTGATAATGATTCTGATGCTCCAGCAGACTGACTTATGATCATCTGCAATATGCAATGTGCATGTAACCTTGGACTCACATCTCTGACTCTTTCCTTTACTCCTCCCCAGGACCATCGCGAGCACCCGTCCCCACCGTCCAGGAGGAAGAGCATGAGCCTCACGACTCCTCAGAGGAAGCTGCAACCTCTGAGGTCGCCGCGTCAGCAGAATTCAGTGCACCCAGCACCAGCGCAGACACTCACACCTCGGAGGGAACATCGCGAGATAGAGTAGTGTTGTCACCTGGTGTATCACAGCTCACAAGTGAGCATCAGCAGATAGTGGAGACAGGGACAGCAATGGAGAGTCCTAGTCGGAGGGCGCAGGACTCTCCTAGCTCGGCTCAGCTGCATGTCGACCCTCTGCCTCTGGGTCCATCCATAAGATCAGCGGTGCTGGAACTCCAGGAACAGATGCAGGAGTCTCTGGCAGGTTTTGTCTCCAGGGTCGCTGCGAGTGTGGAGCGAATGGAGGAGTCCATAGCGAACGTGAGCAGAGCCTTTGTGGAGTCATTGGCGCATGAACGCATCACCACGGAAAGGATGGCAACCTCCGTGGAAAGGATGGCTACAGTAGAGGATGGCTACGGCTATGGAGGAGATAAGTCGCCAGAGTGTAGAAAACATGGTCATTGTTCAGAATAGACTGGCATCTCTTGAGGAGCGATGGTCATCTATTGAACACAGAAACCAGACCTTCATGGAAGTCCTTCTGAGTAGGACTTCCAGTGCAGATACGGGTCCCCATGGCCCCCCTGATGTGCAGCAAGGTGCTCTCAATCCACTTGCAAGCGCTGAGGTGGGGCTGACCCATGAGAGGGATGTTGGTGGCAGACAACAAGGAAGTGGGGGCTCCTCTCCAAGCGCTCACATGACCAAGCCACTGCAAAGCCCTCGGTCAGAGCCCCACCAGAGTCCTCACCCAACTGAGATCGGCGTCTCAACCCCTGCACAGCCGCAGGAGCAGCAGACTGTTGCCGAGCCCTCACAGGCTCACAACCCCAGAGGACGCCCGCCAAAGGTGTCGAGGCAGGAGCAGCAAGAAAGTGAGCAAGGGGCCTCCACATCTGCTGAAGCCACAGGGGAAGCACCACGTAGGAGCATGCGTAAAAGAAAAATAATGCACAAGTAGTCACAAGGGTAGTCACTTGGGTGTAATGTTGTGTTTAATCTTGAAATGCTAGCACTTGCTTGGTGTGATTAAAGATTCTGCTGGCAAACTTGTGAAGTTGTGGCGTCTGTTATTTCGCAAATGGGACTTCCACATTGAGGGCTTAGGATGACTTGCAATTGTCAGTATGGTGGTCAGAGTGATAGGAATCCGCAGGTTCCTGGCCATTGTCGATGGTCTGATAAGAAGATGCGAGGCAAATGATTGTGCAGGCTAAGCAAATCTGGTCAAGTGCGTCCCTTGCATCTCGGGCAGCAATGTGGTCGCGCGCTGGCGCCTTCTGGCCTGTGCAGCTTCAGGTGGGTGAGGAGCAGCTTGGCACTCCTGTTGATGCTGCTGCTGGTGGTGCTGTTGTTCATGGTCCTGCTGCTGCCACGGCTGGTCTTCGTCCGAATCTGATGTCCAGGAGGAAAGGAAATAAATGGTTCCCATGCTTCTGGTATATGCCTCAGTTGAGGAAGTGCTCAGTCAAGGTGGCGAGAGGGGTTTCCCAGGAGGTCACACTGGAGATGGGTGTCAGGCTCCAAACTTCCACAGCTGTGGTTATGCCACATAAAAGTTCCCCCAGACCTCAGACAACAAAGTCCTGCCAACTGCAAATGATAGCTGATCACATTTCCTATTTCATGGTTGAGCTGCAGCTGATAGTCAGCAATCCAAATGTGCTACCGCCAGGTTTCACATTCGTGGTTCAGAACAGGCGTGCTTCACGTGGAAAAAGGGTTAAAATCACAAAGGCCTTTCAAAATGGCATTATAGAGGCAATTTAGTGCTTGTTAAGGCCCTTAACGGCCTATCCCGCCTCTTGGAGGCGGGACAGAGTCGGGACCAGCAGACACGATTTAATGAAAATTGCGTGGAGGCGGGCTTGTGCCCGCCCGCCAGTTTTCGCAATTTTAACCCCCCACATGCCTCCAAACCCACCTCCACAGGTCAATGAAAATTCTGCCTAGGGTCAGCTACCTCAACATGTCTGGGCGGCAGTGCCAAAGGTGGCTCTGACTTTCGCGAGAGGTAGTGGGTGACATCTGCGCAATGCTGCAACAAGACCTGGAGCCCGGAGGACCAGGTGGACACCCCTTACCAGTGGCTGTCAAAGTCACCACCGCACTCAACTTTTTTGCCTCAGGCTCATTCCAGGGATCAGCAGCAGACATCAGCGGCATCTCCCAAGCGGCTGCACACACCTGCATCACGCAGGTAACCGATGCCCTCTTTGCCATCGCGCACAATCACATCCATTTCACCAAGGATTGAGCAAGTGTCACGGCGCATGCGGTTGGATTAGCTAATCTGGCAGGCTTTCCAAGGGTGCAGGGCATCGTTGACTGCACACATGTGGCCCTTAAGGCACCCCATCGCAATCCAGGTATTTTTGTCAACTGCAAGGGCTTCCACTCCCTCAACGTTCAGCTGGTGTGTGACCACAAGAAGGAAGTTTTGCATGTTTGTGCCAAGTACCCTGGTAGTTGCCATGACTCCTTCATACTGCGCCAGTCTAGTGTGCCTCCTCTATTTAGTCCGCCAGACCAACTTAACGGATGGCTACTTGGAGACAAGGGCTATCCCATGAAGACGTGGCTAATGACGCCGTTGAGGAGCCCATCCAACGCAGCTGAGGAGAGCTACAACTCCAGCCACATTTCCACCAGAGCCATAATCGAGCAAACCATCGGTATGCTGAAGATGCGCTTCAGATGCCTGGATAGATCAGGTGGAGCCCTGCAATACTCAGCAGCCAGGGTCTCCAGAATCGTCGTGGTTTGCTGTGCACTTCACAACATGGCACAGCGTCGTGGCTTGCAGATGCCGGAGGGCCAAGTGGCTCCTCACATATCCTCCTCAGATGAGGAGGAGGAGGAGGTGGAGGAGGAGGAGAGAGAGAACGAACATCTTGCAGAGGCCCATCAACCAGCGGCAGCATTACACGAGACCATAGCTGCCCGGAATGCAAGGAACGCACTCATCTTGGCCAGATTTGCTTAGCCTAGACAATCAAGCACTTTTGCCTCGCAGCTTCTTACCAGAGCTTCGACAATGGCCAAGAACCAGCGGATCCCTAACAATTTCACCACCATACTGACAATTGCAAGTTATCCTGAGGCCTCATTGTGGAAGTCCCATTAGTGAAATGACAGATGCCACAACTGCAGCAGTAGCCATCAGAGTTTTTATTTACACTTAACATCTGATGGCTTTTTTACATTAAACATCAAATTTCACCCAAGTGTGCAGTATCTTTCTCTTACGCGTGCTCCTACTTGGTGCTTCCCCTGTGGCTTCAGCAGAGGTGGAGGCCCTCTGCTCAGTTTGTTGCTGCTCCTGTCTCGACACCTTTGGCGGGCGTCCTCTGGGATTGCGAACCTGTGAGGGCTCGCCAACAGTCTGCTGCTCCTGCGGCTGTGCAGGGGTTGAGATGCCGATCTCAGTTGGGTGCGGACTCTGGTGGGGCTCTGACCGAGGACTTGTCAGTGGCATGGAAGTGTGAGCGCTTGGAGAGGAGCCCCCACCTCCTTGTTCTCTGCCACCATCATCCCTCTCATGGGTCAGGTCCACCTCAGCGCTTGCAAGTGGATTGAGAGCACCTTGCTGCACATCAGGGGGGCCATGGGAGACCCGTATCTGCACTGGAAGTCCTACTCAGAAGGACTTCCATGAAGGTCTGGTTTCTGTGTTCAGTAGATGACCATCGCTCCTCCAGAGATGTCATTCTATTCTGAACACTCACCATGCTTTCTGCACTTTGGCGACTTATCTCCTCCATGGCCGCAGCCATCCTCTCGTCTACTGTAGCCATCCTTTCGACGGAGGTTGCCATCATTTGCACGGAGGTTGCCATCCTTTCTGTGGTGATGTGTTCATGCGCCAATGACTCCACAAAGGCTCTGCTCATGTTCGCAATGGACTCCTCCATTCGCTCCACACTTGCAGCGACACTGGAGACAAAACCTGCCAGAGACTCCTGCATCTGTTCCTGGAGTTCCAGCACCGCTGATCTTGTGGATGGACCCAGAGGCAGAGGGTCGACATGCAGCTGAGCCGAGCTGGCAGAGTCCTGCGCCCTCCGACTAGGACTCTCCACTGCTGTCCCTGTCTCCACCATCTGCTGATGCTCACTTGTGAGCTGTGATACACCAGGTGACAACACTACTCTATGTCCCGAGGGTCCCACCGAGGTGTGAGTGTCTGCGCTGGTGCTGGGTGCGCTGAGTTCTGCTGACGCTGCGCCCTCAGAGTTTGCAGCTTCCTCTGAGGAGTCTGGATTCTCAGGCTCTTCCTCCTGGCTAGTGGGGACGGGTGCTTGCGATGGTTCTGCGAGGGAGTAAAGGAAAGAGTCAGAGATGTGATGCCAAGGTTACATGCACATTGCATATTGCAGATGATCATAAATCCATCTGTTAGAGCTTCAGATTCATTATCAGTGACTCATGCAATGTCAATGAGAGAGATGGAACACTATTCTGTCACCAGCTTGCTGTGATGCACCCGTCTGTCCGTCCCCCACTTGCGTATCGTCCTCTACTCCCACGATCTCCAGGACTGCATCCTCCCAGGGGGTGAGCTGGGCTAATGAAGGTGGCCCTCCTCCTGTCCTGGCTCTTTCCCTTTTATTGTGAGCTCTCTTTTCCTGCAATGAGGGAGACAAGTGGAGTTTGAGTGAGATTGAAGGAGTGAGTGTAGAGAATCCATAGCATAGATGCTTAGAAGGAGACAAAGATGGAGTGAGGTGGCAAGACCAAGGGCCCTCCCTGTGTGTTGTAAGTTGTTTTCATAGCATGACAGTGATAGGGAGTGTGAGGGCTGCATAGTCGAATAGTAAGGTGAGTGTGACCATAGAGGGAGAGGGAATGGGTAAGGGTGAATGGATGTCAGTGTCAAGTGGGATATGGAGGAAGAGGTTGCTAAAGCTGAGTGCTGGTGAGGAGAGGCAATGGGGATCAGAATGAGGGTGAAGGGAAAGTCATCTTCACTTTTGCAGTGCGTAGAAGGTCATGAAACCTCTTCCTGCACTGGAGCCAAGTTCTGTGGGTTATGGACAAAGAGTTGACCTCCTGGGCGACCTGGACCCACACAGCCTTGGTCTGCTGGGGAGGCTTCTTCCTCCCTGAGGAAGGGAAGAGCACCTCTTTGTTGGCTCTTGCTCCCTCCACTAAAGCTTGCAGGGCAACGTCATCGAACCTGGGAGCAGACCTGGGTCTTTGGCTGGCCATTCCTCCTGCAGTTGCCTCTAAGATACAAGTCCAAAAGGTTAGCAGTCTGCAGAAGAAGCAAGGCTTGTTGCAGACCTTAAATGCAGCAGCAATGATGACGTCAATAGAGCAAAGTAGCAGTGGTGTAATTAAAAACCAGAGCGTGTCAAGAAGGGACAGAATATATAAAGATAAAGGTAAAGTAGTAAAGGGGGTAAAAGCAGGAATAAATTGTCACAAAATATTTTTTAAAGTTCTTTATCTGAATGCACGCAGCATTCGTAACAAAATAGACGAGTTGACGGTACAAATAACTACACATGGGTATGATCTGGTGGCCATTACAGAAACATGGCTGCAAGGTGACCATGACTGGGAACTAAAAATCCTGGGGTATTTGACTATTAGGAAGGACAGACAGGAAGGAAAGGGAGGTGGGGTGGCTTTGTTAATAAAGGATGAAATCACTGCAATAGTGAGAAATGATATTGGGTCAAAGGACCAGGATAGTGAAACAGTTTGGGTGGAGATAAGGAATAATAAGGGGAAAAAGTCACTCGTGGGCATAGTCTATAGGCTTCCTAACAGTTGCAACTCAATTGGTCGGAGTATTAATCAGGAAATAGTTGGGGCTTGTAATAAGGGAACAGCTATAATCATGGGAGATTTTAACTTTCATATTGACTGGACAAATCAAATTGGGCAGGGCAGCCTTGAGGAAGAGTTCATAGAGTGCATTAGGGACGGGTTCCTTGAGCAGTATGTTACTGAACCAACCAGGGGGCAGGCAATCTTAGATCTGGTCCTGTGTAATGAGACAGGATTAATAAAAAATGTCCTAGTAAAGGATCCCCTTGGAATGAGTGACCATAACATGGTTGAATTCCAAATTCAGTTGGAGGGTGAGAGAGTTGGATCTCAAAGCAGCGTACTAAGCCTAAATAAAGGAGACTATGAAGGTATGAGAGCAGAGTTGACTAAAGTGGACTGGGAAAATAAATTAAGGTGTAAGACGGTACAGGAGCAGTGGTGTACATTCAAGGAGGTATTTTACAACTTTCAAGAAAAATATATTCCACTGAGGAAAAAGGGGCGTAAAAGAAAAGACAGCCATCCGTGGCTAAGTAAAGTAATAAAGGATAGTATCCGACTAAAAACAAGGGCATATAAAGTAGCCAAATCTAGTGGGAGGATAGAAGATTGGGAAGCATTTAAAAATCTGCAAAGAATAACTAAACGATTAATTAAGAAAGGGAAGATAGATTATGAAAGTAAACTAGCAAAAAATATAAAAACACATAGCAAGAGTTTCTACAGTTATATAAAAAGAAAAAGGGTGGCTAAAGTGAATGTTGGTCCCTTAGAGGACGAGACCGGGAAATTAGTAGTGGGGAACATGGAGATGGCAAATACACTGAACAAATATTTTGTATCAGTCTTTACAGTAGAGGACACTAAAAATATCCCAACACTGGACAAACAAGGGGCTATAGGGGGGGAGGAGCTAAACACGATTAAAATCACTAAGGAGATGGTACTCGGTAAGATAATGGGACTTAAGGCGAATAAATCCCCTGGACCTGATGGCTTACATCCTAGGGTCTTGAGAGAAGTTGCGGTAGGGATTGCGGATGCATTGGTCGTAATTTTCCAAAACTCCCTGGATTCAGGAAAGGTCCCGGCAGATTGGAAAACTGCTAATGTAACACCCTTATTTAAAAAGGGAGCTAGACAAAAGGCTGGAAACTATAGACCAGTTAGCCTAACATCTGTGGTTGGTAAAATGTTGGAGTCCATTATTAAGGAAGCAGTAACAGGACATTTGGATAAGCATAACTTAATCGGACAGAGTCAGCATGGTTTTATGAAAGGGAAATCATGCTTGACAAATTTGCTCGAATTCTTTGAGGACGTAACAAACAAGGTGGATAAAGGGGAATCAGTGGATGTGGTGTATTTAGACTTCCAAAAGGCATTTGACAAGGTACCACACAAAAGATTACTGCACAAGATAAAAAATCATGGGATTGGGGGTAATATACTGGCATGGGTGGAAGATTGGCTATCTAACAGAAAACAGAGAGTTGGGATAAATGGTTCATTCTCGGGTTGGCAATCAGTAATCAGTGGTGTTCCGCAGGGGTCAGTGCTGGGACCCCAACTCTTTACAATCTATATTAATGATTTGGAGGAGGGGACCAAGTGCAACGTATCCAAGTTTGCAGATGATACAAAGATGGGAGGGAAAGCAGTGAGTGAGGAGGACATAAAAAACCTGCAAAAGGACATAGACAGGCTAAGTGAGTGGGCAGAAATTTGGCAGATGGAATATAATGTTGGAAAGTGTGAGGTTATGCACTTTGGCAGAAAAAATCAAATAGCAAGTTATTATCTAAATGGAAAGAAACTGCAAAGTGCTACAGTACAAAGGGATCTGGGGGTCCTGGTGCATGAAATACAGAAGGTTAGTATGCAGGTACAGCAGGTGATCAGGAAGGCCAATGGAATCTTGGCTTTTATTGCAAGGGGGATGGAGTATAAAAGCAGGGAAGTCTTGCTTCAGCTATACAGGATACTGGTGAGGCCACACCTGGAGTACTGCGTACAGTTTTGGTTTCCATATTTAAGAAAAGATATACTTGCTCTAGAGGCAGTTCAGAGAAGGTTCACTCGGTTGATTCCGGAGATGAGGGGGTTGACTTATGAGGAAAGGTTGAGTAGGTTGGGCCTCTACTCATTGGAATACAGAAGAATGAGAGGCGATCTTATCGAAACATATAAGATTGTGAGAGGGCTTGATCGGGTGGATGCGGAGAGGATGTTTCCACTGATGGGTGAGACTAGAACTAGGGGGCATAATCTTAGAATAAGGGGCTGCCGTTTCAAAACTGAGATGAGGAGAAACTTCTTCACTCAGAGGGTAGTAAATCTATGGATTTGCTACCTCAGAGAGCTGTGGAAGCTGCGACATTAAATAAATTTAAAACGGAGATAAACAGTTTCCTAGCTGATAAGGGAATTAAGGGTTATGGGGAGCAGGCAGGGAAGTGGACATGAGTCTAGGTTCGGATCAGCCATGATCCTATTGAATGGCGGAGCAGGCCCGAAGGGTCGTATGGCCTACTCCTGCTCCTACTTCTTATGTTATGTTATGTTATGTCATCGGAGGCGACTTTCAGACTGGAATAACTCATTGGCCATGGGTTCCCACACGTTGGAACTCAATTGACCAATTAAGTTAAAATCGCATCATTCTCCCACATCGATCTAGATTTGGGTGGGCAACACGAAAAGCGGATAACACGACCCCAACCCGCCCCAGTATCAAATTCCAGCCCATTGAATCTGACTTGGGACCTAAAACTCAGGGTTGTTCTTAACACTGAATTTCCCTTGATTGTCAAATGCATTCCACACAGTTATCGGTGGTAGTAAGTCGCTATTCTTAGTATTATAACATCAGTACTTTTTAAAGAAATAATTATTGTAAAACAGCAACAGTTGCACTTATACAGCCCCCACAAAGCCAATCCCTTTTTGTCACTGCAAAATGTATTGTGAATTAGGCATGCTAGCTTGCAAAGTCTAGTAAAATTGTGGCTTAAATCCTTAGGAGTCTCCTTCCTTGTGTGATATCAATCCTAAATTTACCTTTCACTATATGTCCCCATTAGGGCAGCGTTTGCCTTGCCTTGTGTATAGGTTTGGTTTGGGGCCCTTACATTTTACTAGACAATTATTATAAATACTAGCTACTTCATCTGGGGTCAAATCCACATGTGTACAATAGCAAAAAGGCCTGTTTTCAATCGGTAATATAAAATAGTTGACAAAATGATAAGCGCTAGATAACACAAGAGTAAATGACATTGAATGAATATAAAGGTCTTGAAACACCAATGTTATTTCACTATATGAGCCGTGTGACAACTCAGAAACGGACTTTTCTTGCTTCAGTTGCAATAATATCTTGTATAATATCTGAGTAGTCAAGTGGAACAGTTTTTAAGAACTGAATTTTGTCTTCTCCTTCTCCCACCTCAACCATGACTGCAGGTGGGTGAATGGGGTAGGTAAGAAGGTGAGGGCTGAGGTCATTGACTTCAATGGAAAGTAAAGTCGAGCGGGTGTATAACAGGCAGCCAATCCACTACTGCCTGTTTTGCGCTCCACCGAGGTCGAATTTCACCCACAAATAGTTTCCTTAAGACTCTGGGGGTGATTTTGCCAATGGGAAGCTTTTGGAGGCGGGACTCCCACTTGTCGGGTTTCAGTCCCACCTCCAACAACTTCTAGCCAACCCCACGCTCTTTTCCCTTGATTGACCTTGTTAAGCCCGCCCAGCGGGTTTAGCAGGCCAATTAAGGGAAAGCCGGTTGCAGAGAACGTCAAAGTATGATGTTTCATCTGTCAAAAATTTTTGACAGATGAATTGTCATCGTTCGACAGCTCTGTGAAGCTGTCAAACAGTGACCTTCTCTGTAGTCTGATGAGGTCTTGAATACAAAACCTCATCAAACTTCTTTCTTTTACAGAAATGAGATGGTTGTTGCATCTGAGAATGTAACAGTCATCTGTCATCCCCAAAGCGGAGGTGCGAGACTCTCCGCATACACACCGACTGAAGCCTGCAGGAAGAAACAAAGGTAAGTACACTTTTAATAACACTTTGCACTTACCTCAGATACTCACCTCTCCACTCTTGCACCCATCACTTACCTCCACAGCACACTTTTGCACCTCCCCGACCCCTGCAGACCCACTACTCGCCTCGCTCACCTGGCGGGTTTCGGAGCCTTCGGGAAGCCCGCACTTGTGAGGGCAAAAAGGGAATAATCCTATTTTCTGCCTGTTAACTACCTGTTAACAAGCAGTTAATAGGCTTTAATCCCTTCCCGCCTCCAAGGAGATGGGACCCGGCGCGGGACGGCTACCCGCCTCCTGGCAAGATGGCATGGAGGCGGATTGGGGGCAGGTTGGGCACCCGCCACCAAATTCTGCCATTTTCCCAGCAGTCCCGCCTCCATACCCGCCTCCCCAGGGCTGGCAAAATCGCCCCCTATGATTCTTTGCCAATCTAACAACATGTTAAGAGCAGCTAAAACCAATTGAGCGTATATATTGACTAAAATTGGAGTCAACACAATACAGAAATATTTGTAAATCTTTATACAGTTCTACTTGCACACATGCTTCAGGCTCATTCATTATAAATCTGAAATGATTTTGCATGACTCAGGTGGCGGAAATCACTCTTTTATGGGCAATCCAACAGTGTCTCATAGCTCACTCTAGACTAGTAACAGTTATAAAGTACCTTCTATTTCTCAAACATAGAAGGTAATTTATATCTGTTACTAGTCTAGAGTGAGCAGCATGACAGTGTTGGATTACCCATAATTCAGCGCTAATTGGTACAAAATTGGCATTCACACTCAAAAAGGATATAAATGGGATTGATGTCAGAAATATAAATGTCATACTGGTGTACAGCAAGGAGTAGACTTCTCAGACTGGGTTTTAGGGCTCACTATAGGAGCATTGTACAGAAAGTTTTTTTACCCTCCATCTAATCTTATCTGAGGATGCTTGAGTTTGACACTAAAAGGTAACATTTCTGGAGAAATCATGGAGGGGGCGGGGATCATATAGTTTTAGGTGGAAAAATGTTCCATTCTGCAGCACTGACCTCCCTCGCTTTAAATACAAAATTCACCCAAAATTTAAGTATAAGAAAAAGAATGCTCTTATTCAAGGTATGGTTTCCCATGTTAGTACAGTATTAGAACATGGAAAAGGAGCTAAAACAGAGTGCACTCACTGTTTAAACTCCTTGATGTACAATTTGACAGCATAACATTCACACAGTTGTAGAAATTCTCTGTTGTGGATTTAATTATTTCCAGGGTAAGTGAACCAGTATGCAATAAATGAACTTTAACCCTTTCAGTATTGAATTTATAGCTTTTTAAATGTACATCTGTTTTCAATCATAGCCATAAAAATAGCTTTCTGTGACTTTCTAATCATCCAGAAACCTGCACGTGGGGTACATTTAATTCACACATTTATCCATTTCATTGTGTGCAAAGATGATGTGGACTTTGAATGATGCTCCTTTAACTTTGATATGTTTGCAAAAATATATATTGTTCTTGAAATTCTGTAGGACGGCATTTATTAAGTGTGACATAAACAGTAAGATAAGAGAAAATGATGTTTGGTGATCAAATGATGTTGGAGATGGTTATATGTTACCTACTAACTGAGTGACCTCAACTACACTGATGAAATTGAATCGCAGAGAATGATACACAGTAAATCATTGTGTACATATTATGCCTAAAGAGCAATACAAATGAGACCAAAATCATGCAAGTGCTTTAGCAGCTACCCAGGTCAAACATCACAACAGATGACAGTGCTGAATCTGGGTGGTATTAGACTTCATATATCTGGGCAGTAGTACATCTAGGGATAACAAAACAAGGCAATATGAACAATCTGAGAGTATCCATAGGTATCCATGTGAGGAACACAGTTATGAGCAAGTATAATACACATTAGAAATGACACAAACGGTTTTGATATGAGAAGGAAATTTGAGTCTTATTTTATGATAGACTGAGGAATGCCAATTATTTCCTCAAGGGGTCTCCTGATCAGTCACAGTAACTTTGGCAAAAGATCAACGGAAACAACATTTACACCAATGAATGGGATATCCGTCAATATTCCACTGAACTTACAGCAGCCAATCTGGAGAACCCCCGAGGAAATTCACGGCGATAGAATTTTATAGGACAGAAGGATTCCATTTGGTCCATCACACCTGTGTCAGCTCTCTGAAAGAGCTATTCTCTTATTACCATACTTATATCTTCTTTGGCTTGGCATCCATTTTTTTCCCTTTGCAGTGCCTTGGGACATTTTTCTAAGTTAAAATCACTATAGAAATGCAAGTTGTTGTTAGTTTGTAGGTGAACTAAGAATTTTTAATAGTGACTTAGGTTTCCGTCTTATTTATCTTTACTGCTGTGTCCTGTTCCAGAATGTTTTAATATTTTGCTTCCTTAATTCCTAACGATTAAAGTAGATATCCCACAAACTTAAGTCTTGATACTCATGCATGCACCCTGAACCAATATAAAGGAACAAAAAATGAGGGAAGAATTTTGTCTCATGAAAATAGAAAAATAAAGAGCAAGTTTGAAATATCCATAGACAGTTAACATTAGTTCAAACTGGTCCCTTTCAACAGAACACTCGGTACATATTGCCCCAGTTATACTGCATCAGCAAACACTTCTCAGAATAGTGAAAGTGGGCAACCAGTGCTCACTTGCATTGCTGTTGAGTGGGGCAAGTCAAAGCTCCAAGCTAGTACAGTGTTGAGTGCTCGTAAAATTTCTAAAACTAGAATATAATTGATATGATTGTCAACATTAACATTAGAATTCAAAGGCAGCATAGGGTGCAGTCTAATGTTTTAAACTTTATGTTTAAATTTGATATGTTGTTTACTGCACAATGCTAGTACGGCTAGGTCACCTTTTTCATAGAAATCAACTGTGGTACACTGCACCTTTGGCTTTGGTGCAATGCAAAAGATCACTGTTCGTAACATGTAGTATAACTGACATAACCAAAAACCTTGGACTTCAATCCCAGGGCAACCAAAAGAAAAATCTCATCAGTCAATCTAAAGTAGTTAGATTACATACTTGTGCATAAATAAATCAAATGCCAGAAGAACAAATTGCAGGTTAAAAATTCCAATTGCACATTCCTAGCATAAAGCCTTTCCCACCAGGAGCACATATCATGGGTGCACAGCCCATGATTTTCCATCCATTGCCTGCTGGGAGCACAGATTAGGAAATCACAGCTATGCAGTCCATATTCTTTGATCCATAATAGGCCCTGCACTGGGAGCATGCAATTTGAAAATTTATGTATACATTAGCAAGGAGAATGACATATAAAACTAAAAGTATAATTCTTACAACAGCAAAATACAGCAGATGCTGGAAATCTAAAATAAAAACAGAAAATGCTGGAAATACTCAGCAGGTCAGGCAGCATCTGCGGAGAGAGAAACAGAGTTAACGTTTCAGGTCAATGACCTTTCAGCGGATTTTGGGCAGGTCGGCAGCACTGCCGTTGCCTGTGCTCGCTTCACATATCTGGTATTTTGAACGTCGCCGCTCTTATTAACGCCCTCTCCGAAGCATGCACGGCAGAATGTGCGTGCAGCAATACAATGGACGCGCTGCCAGCACTTCTTAAAGGGACACACATAACTTTCAGGTAAGTTTAGATTTTTGCTTTTGTACTGGTTTCTTTACATTTTATTGGAGTAGTGGCTTGGTGTGATACATTAAAAAAAGTTGTTCAAGTGTGCAGGGAGTGCTGCTGGACGTTTGCAAGGCCTTGGCTCTTAAAGGAAGGCCTCTGAGAACACCACTTGCACCCAGTCCTGGGGGCTCTTGTTGCAGTCCCCCTTGGGCTGCAACATGACATGGAGATGGAGCAGAGGCAGCAAAGGGGACAAGCTGCTCACAGAGGGAGGAGGAAGAGGCAGAAGCAGAAGAGGAGGAAGCAGAAGAGGAAAGAGCAGAAGAGGAGGAAGCGGAAGGAAGGAGGCAACCCAAACAGCCCCTTTCTGGCTGAGATATCTGGGATCGAATCATCTGCCTTCGGTATCAGTGAGCACAACCCAAATTTCCCTTTCAACATTTGTCCCACACCTTGCCTTCTATCTGTTACTGACCATGACAGCCACAATGCTGAAATAAAAGCCACCACAAAGCAAACTTTCCAATCCAACTTTATCCATATATGCATCCAATATTACATCAAAAAATCAACTAATGACCCTTGTGCATTCCCTTAGTGACTGTCTTGTGTGTGCCTCTGCCTGTCCTAATGATCTTATGCAATACTACCCCAGTGGCTGCAGCATGGCTGGTGGAAGGCTGCTGACTTTCAGTGGGGGAGACTGCAGATGGCCTTGCAGATTGACCTCGAGGAGCTGGTGATTGGGAGTGTAAAATCGAGTGACGGTGTTTCTTCTTCTTCACTCTCCTTTCCCTCTTGTTAAACCACTGGCTGGGCAGGCTGGATTTCTTGGGTGTGTGAAATGAGGAAGGCACAAGGGTAGGGTTGTGGTGAGGGGAGCGGGGTAAAGCAAGAGGTGCATGCTTACACCATGTGCAGCTTGTAAATCAGAAGATATTGTGGGATGAGGGGGAAGTGGCATTTGAGAAGGAGGATAACGTATGAGGATATCGGCACCTTGTATTCTTTCAGCCCCGCCACTGGCCAAGGGCTCAGCTATGCCCCTGCCAAGAATGGCCAGCACTGCCTCCTCCAAGGGGGTGAGGTGAAGCTAGGAATGTGAGGTGTGCCTCGTGTTTGGTAGAGATTGTTGATAGGTGAGTGATGGAGGGTGGATCGTGCATTGAGCAGTGTGTGAGGCTAGTGGTGCAGTTGGTAGGAGATGGCTTTTGAAGATGCATTCACTGTTCACTGACCGTGACTACTCATCTGAGGTCATGAAACTTCTTTGGGCACTGGAGCCAGGTCCTGGGGCAACACTGCTGGCAGTGATGGCCTCGGCGATCTGGTCCCACATCCTTCTTTTTGGAGGGCCTCCTGGCCCCCTGTGGGTAAAGGACCTCTCTTCCAGTGTTGACCCCCTGCTCAAACCTCGAGTGCTGCGTCCGAGACCCTGGGTGCCCTTTCCCTGGCCTGTTGAGCCATTTATGTTAGTGCTGAAGCACTTTTACTATTTCTGATCAGCAGAAGGCAGCTCATCTTTAGGAGGTGCAGACTGCCTAGTGCTGAATCACTTTAAAAAAATTTCAGGTGCAGAAGGCAGCTCACCTTTTAGAGGTGCAGACTGCCTTTAAGAGGAGGAGGCTAGCTTTAAGTAAAGCTAGCCTCGCTGGAGCAACGTGAACTTTGGCCCCCTGCTGAGTACACAGCCTGTCAGCAGCGCATTCAGCGCTAGGCTGTGCGCCACAATCAATATAATTAGCAGGTGACATGAAGTTGACATGCAGCCTGTGCTTTTTGAACGGGCGCGGGCATATCTCGCTTCACAGTGCCCTTTGCCTGTTTTTCAGCGCTATCCAATTTCAAGGCCTTTTTTCTTCGAAATTCCTCTCTGTGCTATTTTAGGCGATGGGGTTTGCAGCTTAAAATTGGGGGTTGAAGTCTCCACTAAAATAGCAGAGAGAGCAGCAATTTCAATGTCATTTCAAGAACTCCGATGAAAATAATCGGATCGGATATTAAAACTATGTGTTACTGATGTTGAAAAACTATAAACTAAACTGCAGAACTGAAGTGTTGAACTTCGTTGTTATATATAATTCAACCACTACTCCAACCTGTCCTGTCACCTCCTTGTATTTTTTTGCGCCTATCAACTTGCGCACTTCATCAGTGAAGATATTTCTGAGACGGTACACACAGGGTTACGAATGTAAATAACACACGACAAATTAACACAACCTGTTATTTGTAACGATTCGATGCGGATCTATATGTTACTGTGGTTGCGCACTCATTTCAGCTAAAGCCCCTTTACAAATTAGGAGTAGCTTTTTTCCCCCTCTCCCCCCCCAACTCAGTACGGTGCCACCTGAGTCTGTGACTGCTGTCTCCCCAGGACAGGTACCGTCGGCCTCACCTGCTGCTGTCTCTCAGTCAGTAGGCGAATCAGGGAAAGGAGGCGAGTGCGGGGGAGCCAAGGGGAGAGACCAAATAATGCAGTAAGCAATTCATCTCCGCCATATGGCTAGCTGGTCAATCAAATTCAGGACAATTCCACATCTGCTGCCTCTAACTGCCACAAGACTGTGAAGAGCAGCTTCGTTGGTGCTCCAGGCATAATGCTATTGTAATAAAGCTGGCAGCTTTATTTTTGGTTCTATTTTAATGTGGGTAATATACTACGTGCCTCTTTCATTAAAAAATAAACATTGCGCGAGGGTTTAGACTGTACGAAACAAGTTGAGTACAGAATCAAGTTATATATCTATCAATAAACAAGGCTTAATTTCGATAAGTAAGAGTTATTGGAAACCAAGTTTTCACTAACTTTATAATCGAAACATTGTAGAAATCACGGGGCAATGTTTCTGTATTTCGCAACTATAAAAGTCGCAGCTCAATCTCCAAACAAAAAGATCACCGAAGATTTGCTGCAAGTGTCCACAATTATTAGTTTTACTCTACATGCAACATTCGAAATCATGGATATGTGAGTTGGATTATTGTTAAACTCACTATCGTTATTCATGAACTGGGAAAAGCATTTGAAGTTCAGAATTCAGAAAAGCCGAACGAAATGTGGTTAACGATCCCTGGAATTGTTTCTATTTATACTTCCCCTTCACTTTACAGTTAGTGACTTGTAGATAACTGTAATTTTAAATGACTTTCAGCAACAAGATGAATCAGTGAGACCGCCAGTTGAGTAAATTACTGATGTAAACTCATCTCTGTAAACCCACATTGGATGAGTTTTCAGGGTAAAAAAAACCGCCCATAATTTCTTCAACCTGCTTTAACAGTGAGTCAGAAAGTTCGACGTCAATTACCCCCTTTTAAAATGTCTCGAACATCATTCAGTAACTAAAAAAAACCCAGGCAGCTTTGGGTGAGACCATTTCTCATTGGAATGTCCATACTTAAAGCATAAAATGTGCATACTAGCTGAACGGTTAACAGTCGAAAAAAATAGATTTCCATTCAGGTAATTATGCACATATATTGCAATAATGCAAGCATTACTAAAGAACTGTTAGCTTAAAACGTTGTAAGGAACAACATTTTCTCAACACGTGCCTGACTAAACCAGGTCGCTGAGTGCAGGAGCTGGAGGATAAAACCTGCTGCCAACCCTACAGCTCTGGCCGGCCGTGTCCTGCGGCATTTTTTAATTAAATTGTGTTAAAGTCACTGTGTGATTTTTTTTGGGTCACATTCCTCCATTTTCGAGATGTTAATTTTGGATTTTGGACAAAATAAGAAGAAGAGCCTCGTTGGGTAACTGTTACTGACATTTGGAGTAGACTATCTTCCCTTCAATTGCTGCTCCAGCGGTCGTATCCACCCCCACCTTGCATTCTTCTCAAAGCTGCTGAGACTTTTGGTCCCTTGCAGTGCGGATGAAGCACAAATCTGCCCGGCAACAGGCAGCGCGCAACGCAGGGGTGCAACGCGCCCATATGCTCAGCAGATAAACAGAGAGGCAGGTAGCAAAGTACACAATTCAAGGTATTTCAGAACATCACCAACTTAAACACACACATCAACTTAAACAAAATACCCAACACACACAGAAAATTAAATACAATCAAAAGGCAGCTTACACAAACACGCAACTGAAACACAGGAACACAGGAACTTAAACAACACAAAGGTCACCGACCCGAAACGCTAACTCTGTTCCTCTCTCCACAGATGCTGCCTGACCTGCTGAGTATTTTCAGCATTTTCTGTTTTTATATTAAACAAAACACAAGTTGCGGTGTGTTCCTGTGTTTAAGTTGTGTGTTTAACTCGTTCAAATTGCTGTGTTTTGTTTAAGTTCCTGAAACACGCCACTTAAACACACAGCAACTTAAAACAACTGAAACGCACAATAAACAGAAGCTTAGTCAGCACAATCCTTAGACAATTCGGCATGCTACTGAAGCTGCAGGAATAAACAGCCCTCACGTATTGACAGGCATATTTTAATAAAAAGCTACATGCTCGTGTGCTGTATTTTCGGGATATATTTGGACAGTTGATCTCCAAATCATCTCTCTGTGTACACAGAACAAATCCTTGAACGGTGATTAAAAGGATTTGTGCAGATGGGCTGGAGTTTGAAACTGGGTACCGGAGATGGTGTGGTTCTCGGCCCACTGTACTTGAATCGCGAGCAGCCGCACAATCTTATTTCCTAGAAAGTTGCTGGCGTGTCATCGACAGCAGAGAGGCTGACGCTTCGTGTTTTGTATTCGAGCCAATTAAAAAAAACCACAACGGAGAGGCGTGGCAATCAGCACAGGAAGCGGCAGCTGCCCCTTTGAAACCATGCACTAACTACAGAGAGCCTGTCAATCACTGAATGGGGAAGTGGACATCATCTCCGATACACAGCACCTGTCAATCACAGGCTGTGGGCGGGGCCATCCCTCTGGAGAACTCAGCCTGTCAATCACTGGCTGGGGGCGGGGCCATCCCTCTGGATTAAACAACCTGTCAATCACTGGCTGGGGGCGGGGCCATCCCTTTGGAGAACATAAACTGTCAATCACAGGCTGGGGGCGGGGCCTTCCTTCTCTGGAGAACCCAACCTGTCAATCACTGAAATAAAAACAGAAAATGCTGGAAATACTCAGCAGGTCAGGCAGCATCTGTGGAGAGAGAAACAGAGTTAACGTTTCAGGTCGATGACCCTTCGTCAGAACTGGAAAAAGCAGGTTTTTAAGCAAGTGCAGGGGTAGGGAAAGGGAAAGAGGAGGAAAGAACAAAAGGGAAGGTCTGTGATAGGATGGAAGGCAGGAGAGATGAAGAGACATTAAGAGATGGTGCAAGGCAAAAGGAGATGGTAATGGGACATGGTAAGAAACAAAAGATGGCTCTAGATGAAGTGTAAATGGCAGAATGAAAGACAGCTGCCATGTGGGAGAGAGAAAAAAATTAGTGGAAAAGAAAGAATAGGGGCAGAGGTTATGGTCTGAAATTGTTGAACTCGATGTTGAGTCCAGAAGGCTGTAAAGTGCCTAATTGAAAGATGAGGTGCTGTTCCTCGAGCTTATGTTGAGCTTCATTGGAACAGTGTAAGAGGCCGAGGACGGTGAGGTCTGAGTGGGAGTGGAGCGGAGAATTAAAGTGACAGGTGACTGGAAGCTCGGGGTCACCCTTACGGACTGAACAGAGGTGTTCCGCAAAGCGGTCACCCAATCTGCGTTTGGTCTCCCCAATGTAGAGGAGACCGCATCGTGAGCAGCGAATACAGTATACTAAATTGCAAGAAGTACAAGTAAATCGCTGTTTCACCTGGAAGGAGTGTTTGGGGCCCTGGACAGTGGGAAGGGTGGAGGTAAAAGGGCATGTGTTGCATCTCCTGCGCTTGCACAGAAAGGTGCCGGGCGAAGGGGAAGGGGTGTTGGGGGTGACCAGAGTGGACCAGGGTGTTGCGGAGGGAGTGGTCCCTTTGGAATGCTGAAAGGGGAGGTGAGGGGAAGATGTGTTTGGTGGTGGGATCACGCTGGAGGTGGCATAAATGGCGGAGGATGATCCATTGAATGTGGAGGCTGGTGGGGTGAAAGGTGAGGACAAGGGGAACCCTATCGTGGTTCCGGGAGGGAGGGGAAGGGGTGAGAGCAGAAGTGCGGGAAATAGAACGGTCAACCACAGTAGAGGGGAATCCTCGGTTGAGGAAAAAGGAAGACATAGACATAGAAACATAGAATCTAGGAGCAGGAGTAGGCCATTCTGCCCGTCGAGCCTGCTCCGCCATTTAATACGATCATGGCTGATCATCCAAATCCAGTACCCTGTCCCTGCTTTAATCCCCACAGTACACATATCCCACCCTACCCCCGTAACCCCACGTATTTAATTCCCCCTAACATATCCCATCCTATCCCCATAACCCCACATATTTAATCCCCCCTAACACTAAGGGTCAATTTATCATAGCCAAATCAACCTAACCCACACATTTTTGGACTGTGGGAGGAAACCGGAGCACCCGGAGGAAACCCACGCAGACACGGGGAGAATGTGCAAACTCCACACAGACAGTCACCCGAGGTCAGATTCGAACCCGGGTCTCTGGCGCTGTGAGGCACCAGTGCTAACCACTATGCCACCGTGTTGTCGGAAGCACTGGTATGGAAGGTGGCATCGTCAGAGCAGATGCGGCGGCGATGGAGTAACTGGGAGAATGGAATAGAGTCCTTACAGGAAGCGGGGTGGGAGGAAGTGTAGTCCAGGTAGTTGTGGGAGTCAGTGGGCTTATGGTGAATGTTTGTCAATCACTGGCTGAGGGCTGGGCCTTCCCTCTGGAGAACACAACCTGTCAATCACAGGCTGGGGGCGGGGCCTTCCCTCTGGCGAACACAACCTGTCAATCACAAGCTGAGGGCGGGGCCATCCCTCTGGGGAACCCAACCTGTCAATCACAGGCTGGGGGCGGGGCCTTCCCTCTGGAGAACCCAAACTGTCAATCACAGGCTGGGGGCGGGGCCTTCCTTTGGCGAACCCAACCTGTCAATCACAGGCTGGGGGCGGGGCCTTCCCTCTGGAGAACACAACCCGTCAATCACAGGCTGGGGGCGGGGCCTTCCCTCGGGCACACGGAGCCTGTCAATCACAAGCTGGGGGCGGGGCCTTCCGTCGGGCACACGGAGCCTGTCAATCACAGGCTGGGGGCGGGGCCTTCCCTCGGGCACACGGAGCCTGTCAATCACAGGCTGGGGGCGGGGCCTTCCCTCGAGCACGCGGAGCCTGTCAATCACAGGCTGGGGCGCGGGGCCCACCCTTGGGCATACGGTGCCTGTCAATCACAGGCTGGGGGCGGGGCCTTCCCTCGGGCGTACGGTGCCTGTCAATCATAGGCTGGGGGCGGGGCCTTCCCTCGGGCGTACAGTGCCTGTCAATCATAGGCTGGGGGCGGGGCCTTTTCTCGAGTACACGGAGCGCGAGCGGCGGGAGGCGGGCTCGGGTTTTAATCTCAGTTAAACCCGCAGCTTCAGCCTCAGCCTTGATTCGAGCGGTTCGTCCTGTCACCAGCTGTGGACGGCGGCCTCCCTCCCCTCTCCCCGGAGATGAAGGCTGTGTGGGCCGGAGCCCTGGCCTGCCATCGTGTCGGAGGCCTTTAACGCGGTGCCCCGATGTGTATGCGCGCTGTGCCCTGCCGCCGGCCTCCCCGCTTCCCTCGGCCAGCCTTTGATGTTGCGCGCCGCCTCCGCCTCTGCCTCTGCCCAGCTGCTCGACAGAACAAGCGGCTGCCTGCTCGCTGCGTCACCGCGTCCCGCTCGGCACCAACGTCTGAGGGAGGCCCGGCCCGGCCCTGCCAGGACAGGACAGGCAGCGGAGCCCGACACCCAGCTCCCCCCGCCACCGCCCCTTCCCGCACCGGCCATGGAGCTGCTGTGCTGCGAGCTGGAGACGGTGAGGAGGGCGCTGCCCGACCCCAGCCTGCTGCACGACAAGCGGGTGCTGCACAACCTGCTGGCGCTGGAGGAGCGCTGCCTGCCGGCCTGCTCCTACTTCAAGTGCGTGCAGCAGGACATCCAGCCCTTCATGCGGAGGATGGTAGCCACCTGGATGTTGGAGGTTTGTATTCCGAGGCCTGGCGCCCGATCTCCGCCCCCCCCCCCCAGCACCGGATGACCCCAGGCCGGTGAATGCGGGGATTTTATTTGTTCCAGCTGGCCGTGGGCCTGAAGCCTGGGAGTCCCATGAAAGCTCACCCCGAGCTCGAGTCCGGGTGCATCCAGGCACGGATCGCGGCCCGCTGTCTCTCGCCGCTCGGCCCGGTGTTCGAGAGGATGGGGACGAGCAGCGGCGGCAACCACCGGACCCGCTCCTGGTGCCGTCCTGCTCCGTGGTATTCCTCGGTCGCAGACTTCAATGTTGTTGGCCTTGAGGCACCGACCCGAACCCGCCCGGCCCGAGTCTGCGAAGGGGGTGAACCAGATTGTGGGGGGACGGGGCTGTGGGCATCAGATTGTGGGGGAGAGGGGCGGCTGTGAGATTGAATCATTCGTGAAGGAGAGATTCAGATTGGGGGGGGGCTGAGGGAGATTCAGATTGGGGGGGGCTGAGGGAGATTCAGATTGGGGCCTGAGGGAGTGAGCGAGATGGGACTGAGGGAGTGATTCAGATTGGGGGGTGTTCTTGGTCAGACTGGCTGTGGGTCACACTAGCTGGAGCAGGGCAGCTGAGAGTTGGGGGTGGGTGGGCTCTGAGTGAAATTGGTGGGTGTGATTCTGACTGTGGCTTCGTGTTGGGTGCTGTGTGTCAGACCATGGGCATATTTTTGTTTTAAGTATTGTTTGGAAAGTGACAGTCAGACTGCAGCCACTGGTCTCTAAGCGTTTTGGTGCTGCGATTGTGACTTTGATTCATTTCTTGCTGACTGAGCCCAAGGAATGTGATGGATTAGGGCTGGTGCCAGGGCCTCACTCTCCACTAACAGCACTTTTTATGACCTTGTTATTCCTCATTTTTTAGCCCATTTTTCCCCAGGTCTGCGAGGAGCAGAAGTGTGAGGAGGAAGTCTTTCCTTTGGCAATGAATTACCTGGACAGATTCTTATCAATTGTACCGACCACCAAATGCCACCTGCAGCTGCTCGGAGCGGTCTGTATGTTCCTTGCATCCAAGTTCAAAGAGTCTATTCCTCTGACAGCGAAAAAACTTTGCGTTTACACTGACAACTCTATCAGACCATGCGAGCTTCTGGTAATTTCACAATTTGCATCTCTGTACAAAAAGACCAAACAATGCTGCAAATTAGTACCTATCTATACTTGGCTTTTTATCAAAATAAGCTTCCAACAGAAGTGTAAATGACCGTTTAAGATTTGCACTTTCTCGGAAATCTTGAAGGCGTTCAACTCATTCAGGTCTTAAACTACACCCAAAATTGGGATGGTTCAAATATTTTATTCACAATACAACAGAAAGTTATAGAGGATGTTTATAGAATAAATTCAATTTTTATTCTTCAACATTTGAAAAACAAATCTTAAAAATTGCTGCAGTTACAGCTTTCCTCAGTGATAAATGTGGATAAACCTCTTGTTAAAGTGCTGAGAAACTGGATGGATGAGCTGCGAGAGCCTACAGGGCACAGAAATTAAAATGTAAAATGATGAAAACGAGATACGAGTATGCTCCATAGTAAAATACATTTGTTCTGCAACCAAGTAATTTAGGCAGCTTCTGGTATCATTGCTTACTGAATAATTTTAACAATGCTGAGTCCAATATTTGAAGTGTATTGTTGAAAAGGGTGGTATGCCCTTAAAGTGCAGGAGTTGTCTGTCCCTTCTAACAATGAAGCGAATGGTGCAAATTTCAGTCTGTAGCCCCCTCTAGAGGTAGATATTCAAGACATTACCAAAAACTTCACCCTGAATATGTGCCAGTTGTGCTTCTACTGTACAGTGTGCTGCTTGTTTGAAAAGTGCTCTTTTTAAGACTTTCTGGTATCGTTTATTTTCTCCTCTCAATTGTTGTCTTCATGTGCTGCATTTTAATGATAAAGGCAACTGTATCTCAATTTTTATTTGTTAGGAGTGGGAGTTGGTAGTTTTGGGAAAGTTGAAGTGGAACCTTGCTGCAGTGACTCCACATGACTTCATTGAACACATCCTGAAGAAGCTTCCCCTTCCTAAAGACAAGCTGCCATTGATCCGAAAGCATGCACAGACCTTCATTGCCCTTTGTGCCACAGGTATGAGTGGTCTAGTGTCTGCAACAGGTACTGTTTATGTCTGTATAGACAGGATACGTTGGTGGGGGAAGTTTGTACTTATGATTGCAGTAGTGGACCAGACTGAACCTCTAGTTGGCTTTGATTGTGCTTTGAAGGTGTAGAGGGAACTTCAGAAATTTGTGATGTAAATGGTGATCCTGCTGGTGATGCAAAATTATTTAGGTTTGTATGGAATTGGGCACAATATTGTGCAGGGTACCATAACATCATATCAATATTTGTTTATTCTAGAATTTCTTCAGTTGGGTTTTGTGTTAGAACTTTTAATCAGCAAAACATGCTTTTATGTGCATTATTCAGCTGTGCAAGTGTAAGAACATAAGAAACAGGAGCAGGAATAGGCCACTTGGCCCCTCAAGCCTGCTCCGCCATTCAATAAGATCATGGCTGATCTTGGGCTCAAAGCCACTTTCCTGCCTGCTCCCCAGCTGTGGCTCAGTTGGTAGCACGCTCACCTCTGAGTCAGAAGGTTGTGGTATTAAGTCCCACTCCAGGGACTTGAGCACATAAAGCTAGGCTGACACTCCAGTGGCAGTGCTGAGGGAGTGCTGCACTGTCAGAGTGTGCCGTCTTTTGGATGAGATGTTAAACCGAGGCCCCGTCTGCTCTCTCAGGTGGACGTAAAAGATCCCATGGCACTATTTCGAAGAAGAGTAGGGGAGTTATCCCCGGTGTCCTGTCCAATATTTATCCCTTAACCAACATAACAAAAAACAGATTATCTGGGGGTGATTATCACATTGCTGTTTGTGGGACCTTGCTGTGCGCAGATTGGCTGCCGCGTTTCCTACATTACAACAGCGATTACACTTCAAAGTACTTTATTGACTGTAAAGTGCTTTGAGACATCCGGTGGTCATGAAAGGCACTATATAAATGCAAGTCTTTTTTCATTCATTTATCTATAATATATTAAAAACTTATGTCGGCATGCACTTCCTGTCAACATTTTCCATTCCAAATTCCTATATCCACATTTATAATGGAAACTCTGTGTAAACTTGTCACACTGTAATTATACCATCCTTTCAGTGAAGGAGCTGTAGTGTCCCCATCAGTGGAAGGGTATAACTACAGTGCAACAAGTTTACATAGGCAATTTCCATTAGAAATGTGGACATAGGAATTCATAAATGTACAAATAAGGACAGAATGTAAATATTATAATTGTGGCTCAATTACGTCTGCACGCCCTGGTCCAGTTATCTCCTCCCTCTAACAGCTTTACCTAAAGAATATACCTGGTTTTGACTCCTTGTGACCAAGTCATGGGAGATTGACTGGTATATTAATATATATTTTGAGATTTATTTGCAGAATATCTTCTTGCTAATTCTCAGCAATTTTGTTCAGTGCTGGTTGATGGAGTACTGCATGTTTCTCACACTTAAGGTTTATAAAGAGATTGTACACACTCAATTTACAGGGAGATATCTTTGACCAACTCTTTGAAGATCGTTTCTTTCATAAAATCGTAGGAAAGATCATTTTATCATTAGTAATACACATGAGGCTGGAATTTAATACAGAATCCTTTAAAGTATTTTCACGCCTTAAAACATGCCAATTAGATAAAAGCAAAGTTCCAAAGCTAGCTGAGAACCCTGTAGGTAGCAATACCATGGCTTTTATTTTGTATAGTGTAATAAACGAAGTTCAAAGACCACTCCAATAACTGTAACAATAGGGGACGTGTAGAGTGACCTGCTTACAAAAGGTGGGTCCCTGTTCAGGGATTTAACATATTCATAATTCAGAGTTATAAAGCCACCTGTCAGTCATTGAAAGATGCTGAGAAATTTGAGATTTAAAAAAAATTGTATCGTATTATACTATTAAACCCCACACAGAGATATGTGTAGACACAGGAGGGTATTTGGACCATCTGGTTTGTCCTTCTGTAGAAAATTTAAATCCTCTCCCATACACCATCCAACTGCCTATGAATATGAAATATGTGATGCACAGTGGATCGATGTAGACGTTTCTGAGATTTGGTGGCACTGAAAACAGTTTACCTTTGACACTGACATCGCACTAATTGCAGTCTCCAGAGCATTCTTTCACTTACATTTAATTCAAAAGCCAAAAGCTTGATTTTTTTAAATCCCCCTTTAACCATTGTGACTACCAATAATGTTCTTGTGTAGACTTTGTTTAGTGTCATATTTACACTAGTTCATAAAGTGACTGCTAAGGTAATTCTGAGCAGCATGCAGAACTGTAATTATTGTCTTGATGCAAACTTGAATCTGTTTCAGCTATTGATGCATAGAACAGAGACACTTGGGTGTAGAGTTAAAGTCACCATACTGCTCCCCCTTGGTTGGAGAAGTATAGGATAGTTCAATGGCAGAGTGTTGTCTTACCAGGCCAATATTTACACAACATTAATTCTGATCTAGAATCTATGGTTGGAAGAGTGGGGTCCAGGAAAGGTGTTACGTCAGTGCAGGCAGATTACCCAGGGCAAGAGTCTCTTCCACATTCTCTGGCACACACTTTGTACTGTAAACTGATGTTAAAGTGAATTTCAAATATTAAGCTCAGTAACTCAGCCCTGAATGTGCTTTCTGGTGAAGATAACAACCACATATTAGCAATACTGTACTGTACATTAGCATGCAGTGCCCACTCTATCTGTAAATATTGCAGTTAGAATGAAAAGGGGGAATAATAATTCATTACTTAATGTAGCAGGCTACTAGTTAAAAAATCAACAGTTCTGTAAATTACTCTTAGTTTGGTTGATACAGTTGATGGTTATTGTGTTTTAAGTTAATTTACAAGATCAAAAAATAATTACAGTTGGGAAGGCCATTCAATCCATCCAGAGGCATCCTACAGTGTCCCCTCCACATCCCAACATTGCAACATCCAGTTGTTTCTTAAATGTTTCTTGGGTTTTTGTTACACTGATTCCAGGAATCTGTTATATGTGTTGATCGCTCTCTATGTGAAGAAGAGTTTTCTGATGATATTCCTAAATTTGCCTGTGTTCAATTATCCTATTCTTGCAATTTTATTTGAAGTAATATTCCAGATTTAGCTTGTCCATTCCCTTAATTTGTCTTGTATGTCTCTACAAGATCACCTCGCAGAAGTCTTTCCTCATAATTCAGACCGTTGAGGGATCAATCTTCTAGCTATTCTCTGCACTGCCTCTAGCAGTTGAAAGTCATCCTTATGTCCTGTTAACCAGCACTGGATGCAGTATTCCAGGTCTGACTTAGAGCCCAGTACAGTTTGATTATGACTTTCTCTGACTTAGATTCTACTGTTTCCCTTATCTAGTTCAACATTCTTTGTTGCTTGTTGTTCTACATTGGTTAGACATGTTTCGTGTTGAGTCAACTAAAACTCCTAGGTTTCTTTAAGTTATATCCTTAACTATTTCAGCAGCATTTGATTTATATAGTTGATAGTTATTGTGGTGTGGGCGGACTTGGAGTGTAATCAGGGCTGGGGGTGCGGGGACAGGAAATGATTACACCAGGTCCCCATTCTGAGAAAGTTCCATGGGGATTTCCTCTGCGGGCAGATGGTAATCCATTCCTTGCAGCCTGATGTATGAAAAGGTGGCTGAGTATTTCAGGCTGGGTCCATGGCCCAGAACACTCCAGAAAGTTAATTTCTGCTATCTTATAAACTTCCTATTGAAGCTACAACTGGACTTACTGGCTTCTCCTGCAAGTGACTAGCCGGTGCTGCATTCTGCTTGCTGCCTAGCGGGCACATCAGATGCACCAATACTGCCGTAGGTGCCTTTTGGGAATTCATGCATTGCCTGGTCCTGGAAGCGGGACGGCTGATTTTTGGTCCCTGTGTCCTTAGTAGTTAACTTGATAATCCAGTCACTGATTATTTTGTTGATGGTAGATAGGTTTAGAAGCTAGTGAAAATGCAATAAAATTTAATGTAGAAAGAACATTTAAAAATATTAAGGCATGGAGATGGGATGAAATCGGTCATGTTTTGATTAACTTCTAAATAAAAAGATCATGTTGTATACAGTAAGGAGAACTAAAGATGTCACATTAATGAAAGTAATTAATAGAAACCAGCACCTATTCAATAGAAGTGCAACATATGACGAAGCTATGCAGTGATGCAATACAAAAGGGAAATGTTATGACTAAGTAAGTACTTGGATAGTTTCTAACACCTAGCAGTCTCAAAGACAAAAGTTGGGCGTAGTTAGTTTTGCACTGGGCTTCAGTTTATTAGGGATGCAGGAAGCCCACAGCACTAGCTCAATGACCGATTCTGACACAAAGATGTTCTTTTTAACTCATTATCTGATGTTACCCATCTGTGATAAGTGAGTTTTTGTATGTCTTCTGCAGAGGTTTTATTTTTCAGACTGTACATACTAGTAAAGTAACAGAATTACTTTCTAGAGAGCTGTATGGAATTATATCCTCCTATTAACATTAATTAGAGTGGATTTTTCCTACTTTTTAAAACAACTTGACTGAACCCACATGAATTATATCAAACATAGTTTCAAATGATGTTTATATATTATGCGCAGTGTATTATTCTGCTGCTGAGGTGAAGCTGTGTCTCTTTAAGGCCACAACGTCTAATTGCTGATAAGTAAACACTGGTTAGAGTTTTAATTGTAAGCTGCAGATCAAAACCCTGGCTTTTTTATAACCTGAATAATGTCAACCAGAGGTCATGGATATTCAGGCTGCTTTGTCAGCTACGGTATTTTCAACTGCTGGGAACCTTTTTTCTTCATACTTTTTTGTATGAGACTTGAAGTGTGATGGAGAAATATGACAGACAGGAAATGGCACACTAAATGTTTTGTTTTACATTTTTCTTTATATCCTCCAGTAGCTTAAATTGGATGCAACACTGTCTTGTAGTGACAGGCGTATTAGATCATGTAATGCACAACGTATATTTCTGCTGCTAAGGCAGAGCTGTGTTTAAACTGGCCTGTCCTTCTAAAAAGAATGAATTTGTATTTACTTAGTACCAACATCACTCCTCAGGGTGTCCCAAAGCACTTCACATTCAATAAATTACTTTTTTGAAGTAGTTGTATAGGTAAATGTGACAGTGAATTTGCACACAGCAAGATCCTACAAATGGCAAATGAGTTGAATGACCAGTTAACCTCTTGGTGATGGTAGATGAAGGTCCAGAGCAGTACTTGCTTTTTTTATGGCTGGAAATTCTAGTCATTTGGTTAGATTGTTGTTTGGTTAGGCAAATTTGCAGATTGCAATGCGCTAGTCAATGTTGAGCTGCCAACTGAGAAGCACCTAGTATGTTCCGTAGGTCCCTTGCAGTCAGAATCAGGGGAATTTATAATGGGGAACAAAGAAATGGCAGACCAATTAAATACATACTTTGGTTCTGTCTTCACAAAGGAGGACACAAATAACCTCCCATAGATGTCGGGGAACATAGGATCTAATGAGAGGGAGGAACTGAATTAAATCAGTATTTGTAGGGAAATGGTGTTAGGGAAATTGACGGGATGGAAGGCCGATAAATCCCCAGGGCCTGATAATCTACATCCTAGGGTACTTAAGGAAGTGGCCCTAGAAATAGTAGATGCATTGCTGGTCATCTTCCAAAATTCTATAGACTCTGGAACAGTTCCCATGGATTGGAGGGTAGCTAATGTAACCCCACTATTTAAAAAAGGTGGTAGAGAGAAAACAGGGAATTATAGACCGGTAGACAGGTTGGGTGAATGGGCAAATGTATGGCAGATGAAGTACAATGTGGATAAATGTGAGGTTATCCACTTTGGTGGTAAAAATAGGGAGGCAGACTATTACCTGAATGGTGGCAGATTAGGGAAAGGGGAGGTGCAACGAGACCTGGGCGTCATGGTACATCAGTCACTGAAGGTGGGAAGGCAAGTGCAGCAGGCAGTCAAGAAAGCAAATGGCCTTCATAGCAAGGGGATTTGAGTACAGGAGTAGGGAGGTGATGCTACAGTTGTACAGGGCCTTGGTGAGGCCACACCTGGAGTATTGTGTGCAGTTTTGGTCTCCTAACTTGAGGAAGGACATTCTTGCTATTGAGGGAGTGCAACGAAGGTTCACTAGATTGATTCCTGGGATGTCCAGACTGACATATCAAGAAAGACTGGATCAACTGAACTTGTATCCTCTGGAGTTCAGAAGAATGAGGGGGGATCTTATAGAGACATTTAAAATCCTGACTGGTTTAGACAAATTAGATGCGGGCAGAATGTTTCCAATGTTAGGGAAAACTAAAACCAGGGGTCACAGTCTAAGGATAAAGGGGAAGCCATTTAAGACTGAGATGAGGAGGAACTTCTTCACCCAGAGAGTGGTGAATCTGTGGAATTCTCTACCACAGAAGGTTGTTGAGGCCAGTTCGCTAAATATATTCAAAAGGGAGTTAGATATAATACTCACAACTAGGGGGATCAAGGGGTATGGCGAGAAAGCAGGAATGGGGTACTGAGGTAGCATGTTCAGCCATGAACGCATTAAATGGCGGTGCAGGCTCGAAGGACCGAATGGTCGTCTACTGCACCTATTTTCTATGTTTCTATGTAAGCCTGACATCAGTAGTGGGGAAAATGCTAGAGTCCATTATAAAAGATGTAATAGCAGAGCACTTGGAAAGCAGTGACAGGATCGGACAAAGTCAACGTGGATTTACAAAAGGTAAATCATGCTTGACTAATCTACTGGAATTTTTTGAAGATGTAACTGGTAGAATAGATAAGGGAGAACCAGTGGATGTGGTGTATTTGGACTTTCAGAAGGCTTTCGATAAGGTCCCGCATAAGAGATTAGCGTGCAAAGTTAAAGCACATGGGATTGGGGGTAAGGTACTGATTTGGATAGAGAACTGGTTGGCAGACAGGAAGCAAAGAGTTGGAATAAACGGGTCTTTTTCCGAGTGGCAGGCAGTGACTAGTGGGGTACCGCAGGGATCGGTGCTAGGACCCCAGTTATTCACTATATATTAATGATCTAGACAAGGGAACTAGATGTAATATCTCCAAGTTTGCAGACGACACAAAGCTGGGTGGGCGTGTGTGCTGTGAGGAGGATGCAGAGAAACTCCAGTATGATTTGGACAGGTTGGGTGATTGGGCAGATGCATGGCAGATGCAGTATAATGTGGATGAATGCGAGGTTATCCACTTTGGTGGCAAAAACAGGAAGGCAGATTATTATCTGAACGGCAATAGATTGGGAGAAGGGGAAGTGCAACGAGACCTGGGTGTCCTTGTGCACCAGTCACTGAAGGTAAGCATGCAGGTGCAGCAGGCGGTTAAGAAGGCAAATGGTATGTTGGCCTTCATAGCGAGAGGATTCGAGTTCAGGAGCAAGGATGTCTTGCTGCAGTTGTACAGGGCCTTGGTGAGACCACACCTTGAGTATTGTGTGCAGTTTTGGTCGCCTTATCTGAGGAAGGATGTTCTTGCCATGGAGGGAGTGCAGCGAAGATTCACCAGACTGATACCTGGGATGGCAGGAATGATGTATGAAGAGATATTGGGTCGATTAGGCTTATATTCGCTAGAGTTTAGAAGAATGAGAGGGGATTTCATTGAAACTTATAAAATTCTAACAGGACTAGACAGACTAGATACAGGAAGGATGTTCCCGATGGCGGGGGAGTCCAGAACCAGGGGTCAGAGTCTAAGGATAAGGGGTAAGCCATTTAGGACTGAGATGAGGAGGAATTTCTTCACCCAGAGAGTGGTGAACCTGTGGAATTCTCTACCACAGAAGGCAGTTGAGGTCAATTCATTAAATATATTCAAGAAGGAGTTAGATATATTTCTTAAGGCTAAAGGGATATGGGGAGAAAGCAGGGACAGGGTCCTGAATTTGGATGATCAGCCATGATCTCATTAAATGGCGGAACAGGCTCGAGGGGCTGAATGGCCTACTCCTGCTCCTATCTTCTATGGTTATGGTTGTTTTGCATCTGTGACAGTGTGCTGGCTGGAGTGCAGTTTTCAATGTATTGAATTTCCTGTGGCATTGCTCATAAGTCAGATAATGTGCTGTAAAGGAACATTATACCATGTCACGCAGCATATTATTCTGCTGGTACGGGTAAGGCCATAAAGTCTAATTGCTGTTAATGGTGGAGGTGGCTGTTCGGAGTTTAATTTTTCTTCCGGCTACAGGTCAGAACCCAGAATGCAATGCTTTTGTTTTGAAGTGTGATTGCTAAGATCGGTCAGAGATTATAGACCTTCTGACTCCTGTGTCCAAACATTTCTTGTTGCGAAGGGAATTTCTGTGCATTCCAAATTATCAATTTTCTTTCCTTATACCTATTTTAATGTGTGATGCAAATTTGCATGTTTGGCCCCTGAAGTGTGACAAACACAGATGCATGCTAAATATACTGTTTGAATGTTGTATATACTTACATATTGGAGAATAAATTCATATAGGTAAAATAGAATTGCAGCCTCTGTAGATTTTTGATAGTACTACATAGAGTGGCAGGAAGATTTTATTCACACAAACATTAACACATTTCAAGAAAAAAATTTCCTTTTACAATATTGTAAATTTCTAGTTAGTGTTGTAGTTAAATCTTTGCTTAATTATCCCTAGTTCTAACACAACCTTCTAGGTGACCCACAGTGATGCAGCCCTTTTCATTTATAAAAAAAAAAATCCTCCCTTGCTAGCTTGGTCGGGTGAGCTGGCAAACCGCGTGTGTGAAATTGGTGCCCTGCCCCCCAGTCCTTTTGTGAGCATGTCAGCTTGAATTCATATCAGTAGGAAGGTCATTTCCATGATTTTCAATAGCGAAAGATGAGGCGATGGCTTCAGACAATGGTGCCACACTCTCCTGTTGGAGACACTTGCCTCACCAGTTGCAGTAGTTAATTAATATGCTAAAAATAGGAGCCACTGATACAAATCACTGCCTGTTGCACAACAAAGAGAGGACATGTGGAGCTTTGATAGCCAAGTTTATGGTGCTTGTTATGGAGGAAAGGAAGAGTGAAGATGGAAGCTATGCAAGTCTTTTGGAAGCTAGGCATTAGTCATTCTGGGCCTCTGGCCATTTGCTAGCTGTCTCATTTGCATTGTGAATGACATTAAAGGAGCTTACAAGGTTATTGGGTATTGAAATGCGTTCATGTGACCACACGTGGAAGCAGACCTACAGCAGTGTTGGTTGGCAGGGGCACTGTGGCTCTTTATTCAGACTTGCATGATCAGTGTGTTTCTGGGATGTCATTTTACTGAAAAGGGGGCCATATATTCTGACTCTTTTAAACATGCTGTAATTAATGCGAGTTCTCTTTAGGTCAGTCTGCTCAGATGTAGTTGTTTTAATGTACGAGGTGTGTGTTCAAGGTGGGAGTGAGTTATTTTAGAAATTTGGTTTAAAAATCATAGCTGATAGCATTATTTGAGCACAGTTCAAGATTTTAAATTTCTGTTGTGCCTGCCCCTGCAGACTTCAAATTTGCCATGTATCCACCATCAATGATTGCGACTGGAAGCGTGGGGGCAGCAATATGTGGACTTCAGCTCGATATTGGCGACAGTTCACTTTCAAGTGACAACCTGACAGATCTCCTGGCCAAGATCACGCACACAGATGTGGTGAGTATCCTGTTACACTATTCAAAGGCACTGACAGATGGTTGGCAACCAATAGCTTGTCCATAAGTATGTTCAATCTTAAACCTCGAAAATCCACATGAAGTTAACTTGCTGTAGGTGCAAGCAAGATAGAACTCTTGGAACATTACATTTCAGGGTACTTGCAGATTTAGACCCTCTGGGATAACGTGTTAAAATGAATCAATTGGCAAAAAGGAAAAGGAGAGAAAGAGGTTTAACTTTGTGTAGCAGTGTCTATCTGTCAAAAGTATGAAGGGGGATTCCCTTCTCCCATTGGCTCGCCTGGGCCACGTGATCCCAGGGACACTTGCGAACCGCCTGCGCCCCTGGGATACCTGGGCCTCTGTGCGCGCGCACCAGGAGAGGCCCAGGAGCAGAAGAGTCCGGACCTCGGGAGCCCTCAGGTAAGGGCGTAGATTTTTTTCCCGATAGGAGGCTTCCTGTGTGCGGATGCCTCCTATCGGAAATTACGGGCCACTGTTGTACTTAATTACCACTTTGTGTTCTTTCTAGTTGCTTGATCTACCATCAGTGGCTAATTGTGATTAAGGGCACATGATGTGCATGCAGTTGATTAGCTCGGCACAGTGCAGTTGGAATGCAAGTATGGAACGATGCAGTCATTGTACTTATCAGAAATTTGGAATGCTTAAAAGGTGATTTTAAGAGTGTTAGATTTGTAGTAGTTAAAATATGCGAAACCAGGGCTGACTATTGCTGCTTGGACTGCCATAAATCATTTTTAGAACATCCATTTCAGAAAATCTCTTGAAATCAAGTGTTCTGTATCTATATCTATATTTAATTTTGTTCAATTTAAATTGATGTGGCACTCCTGATTTTCATATGGACTGTTCAGCTGGAAGATAGTGTGTTGGGGGGAAAGATAATGCACAGAGGATGGCTGAGCTTCAACTTATTACATCAGTGGAAAAGTCTATTGAGAAAGGGGGAGTAATAAAATCCAACGGCTATATTCAAGGTTTTTCAGCCTTTTCAACATTATTTTAATAGATCTATTTTTAAAACTTAAGTTTGCTGTCACTAATTAAATTAGAGAGTTACTTTAACGCGAAGCAGCTATGCATTCCATCAGTTGGTAAGTAATTTGATGCTTACATATCATGATGATATCTATTATTTAGCATCAGGGTAGATTGTCACAAAGTGCTGCTGTAGACTTGTGCAGTCTTGTCATAGCTTTAGCATGACATTACTTTCCAGACATGGTACTCCTACATTCAGCATTTTCCTGTCCAAAATAGCAGGTACTGTTCAAGTGCAACACTTAGCTTACAGCCGTGAAGCATAAAATGTGAATAAAGTATACGTCATGTGTGGTTTTTATCGCCAGAGATGGAATGGTGTTTGTATATGAAGGAATTACTAGTTCTTGAGAATTAAGGGTATATTTTAACGCTGATTTTTAGCAAGAAATAGATGTTCAGGTAAAATTAGTTTTTTTTTAATGCCTGCAATCATTTTTCTTCATAAATTATGACCCAATAGCAAAAATTGCAGGAACAAGCAGTTTTAAAACATGCCCTTCCTGAGAATGTAATTTTGTTTGCAGTAACAAAAGATAGCTGTTGATTGTTGCACACCTGCATTAATGATCCTTTAACACTTCTCATGCAACTAAAATCCATGCAATAAATGTTCAAAGGTTTGTTAATGTAGCTATGGAGCCTGCAATATCTGTAGATAATGGCTCAACGACAATTGAGGAAAACCAAATTTACCAGCTAGGGCCTTGCAAGTACCGGTAGCCTATATCGGAGCATCACAGTTAGATTTTTGGTGGGGTGGAGGGGGACACACGACAATTTCAAATATGTTAAGAAGCAACAAGTGTGGGTATTTGTCACTAAAAGACTGAACCCCATGAAGCTACTTGCAGGATCTGGCCGGTACTTGGGAACAAGTTGCACAACTTGAACACAAAGACTAGGCATAAATATTACTGTAAATTAACAGCACAGGGCATGAAATTACATGAAGGAAAGCACTAGGTGTTGGATTTGTATATACAAAAAAAGACTGCACTTACACAACCAATAGCAAGAATGCAACGTGTAAGATACTAAGAAGTGAAAGTAGCAGGTAATGAAAATGACATTGTTCGTGCCATGATGGGAAAGATAAGTGTTGCAGAAAGGAGTTTCCTTATGCCAAATCACTACCTAAATCCCCACTGCTCTTATTTTTAAAGACAAAACTGGCACATAACAGGAGGGCCCAGCGTGCAGCAGGTATTTGTGCAAAATGACCACAAACAACTCCCTACATATAAGGAAGCAATTTTGATTTATTCGGAAGGTGGTAGCTAGAAGGCATTGGAACTACAGAGATTGGAGCATTGAACTACTGGTATGTAGCATATATTTATTGATCATAAATGTGTTGTGCATTGCTTGTGCACATGTGTGTAATATTGCATGTAATACCCAAATAGGTAAGTGTGCTTATATACTGCTAATGAGCCACCTGGTCTTTTCACAGATCAATCGGAACCCAGTGGTCAACCAAGTGCAGTCAAAGAGTACTGGGTCACCTGCGCACCAGCCATCACCACTCCCACTTGAAGCAGGCACCAGTGCAGATACACCCTGATGGGAGAAGTTTATAGTGATGTTGAGCAGAAAGCACAAGGGAAGGTACTGAGCACTGATTTAGAGTGGTAATGGAGGGGCCAGCTGGTACAGGGTAGATGTCCAGCATGCTGAGTTCCCTTCCTTGGTTGTATGGGAATACAGACCTTCGTGAGGCTGCCTTCTAATGGAAGCTGTTAAACATGTTAAGAACACAAGGCTCATGCTGAAGCATCATTTGCCTATATAGCCATGGCGCTATATTTAGGCTACCCAATGGTCGTGCGTACTGTAGTCAGCCATTGAGCACACAATAACGCCAGTGGTAGTTGAGATCTCAGTTACGCAGGCCATAAGTGCATGCAGAGCATCTTTCATGAATACTCCCACTCCTGTAATGCAGGCTTTGGGATCCAAACTCCAAGATGCAGCTGTAGCAGGCTTCAACTTGCTAAGAGAATGGTTACAGGCAATCATGAGGGAAGCATTCTGAAACCTCGTGGATGCAAACTGTTGTATACTCACGTAGGTATGTGGCCATCATGAGGGGGTACCCTCCAGCAGTAGTGTGTGTGGAATAGTGTAGGACCAGGTGGTTGGCAGTCAGTGCTATTGCATAACACTGCACAAGTGATGGAAGAGCCCACCTTTGAAAGTAGTGAGCCCACAAAGACTCCAGCAGATGAGCACCTTCATGCTACAGCAGATCCATCGGGGTTGTCAAAACTTGTCACATATATATGTAGTGATTCTCTATCCTAGGGAGCTTTCCAGTTAGAAATGCAGCCATCCACAAAATGGTACTTGCTGACATAGGGGAGCACAATAGTGACACAAGTTCATGACCTACAAGGGGGAAAAGTGATAGTCAAATATGTAAAATATAAATTGCTGGTACTGAAAAATTTAATAAAATTAATTGATCATTGATAAATTGTAGTCTGTCTTTTCTCATTAAAAAAACACACGTTAGGGACAACTTTCCTGTCAGTTGTAATGGGCATGAAATTTGGTGGGATGGGAGGTGGGAATTCCACCCACCCCCTGCCTATGCTGACCGTGGCCTATTTCCTGGAGTCTGGGTCAAGTCCATTTAAGGTTTGCCAACTCTGGGTATATTCCTGGAGATTTCATCACATGACCTCCAGGCTCCAACCGCCCCACTCAGGCAAACAGGCTTTTTTCCCCCATCTCCAATATTTTAATAACTAATAAAATGAAAGTGTTCAAAGAAAATTAGAAAAACCGCACCATTTTTTTTTAATGCCCCCATGATTTTTCTTTTGGGTTGCTTGCAGTAGTGTCCAGGAGATTAATCTTTTATTCCTGGAGACTCCCAAGACAATTCTGGAGGGTTGGAAATCCTAGTACATATATAGGACAGGCACTGGAGACCTTTATGATACAGCTGCAGGTGTGCGGGAAATTGCTGTAGTGACTTGCCACAGCATAATATAGCCAGTGGTGCTTGCTGAAGATTTAAAAATGTGTTCAACTTTAATATTTTTTCAATTACTGCTTAGACTCTGCGCTCAATTTATTTAGTTAGAACGGCCCTTAGATTCTTTTTCTTTCCTCACTACCCCTGCCGCCCCCCCCCCACCCCCCTGGCGCCAATTAGCCAATAACAACGTGGGACACCAGTGGGGGGGGGGGGGGGGGGTCATTGCTGTAGTCCATTTAATTTGTTTTGCATATTTAAATACAAAACTACACAAGGATCATCTGAAATACCATGCCTTTTTCCTCAAAAGACTGTTTATGTATCTTCATGCTTAGGACTATATGAAAGTACAGGACCAGAAGATATCTGGCCGGTCAAAAACAAAACTAATACCCATCAATTCCCTACCTTGTCAAATATCTATCCAATTCTCCGTTAAATTTTTCTGTACTATTAAGCTCCTATGCCTTCCTCACAGCCTGTCCCACATGTTAATCACCCTCTGTTTAAAGTAGTTTAGTCTAAACTCTGCACCTTCCATCTTCTAAGGTTGATGTGTGTCCCCTAGTTCTAGAGTTTGTGGCAATCACAAACATATGGGGGTTCAATTTATCTATTCACTTAAGAATTTTGAATAATATCCCCCTTGATCCTTCTTTTGAGAATAAACAATGCCAGGCTTTTCAACTTCTTAGTTTAGGTGACTTAATCTAGTTATCAGTTTGGTTGCCTTTTTCTGTGTTGGGTTATCACAAAGTAACATTTGAAGCACATAGAAGTGTGTAACCAGCTTTGTGTATACAGGAGGCACAATGAGGGACTGGAAACCGTGGCCATTCCAGTAGACTCCTGCCATAACAAGGGAGGTCTACTGGAATAGCCAGAAACTATGCCAGGACACTGATATGCCGGGTCCTGGCCATGAGCCGAAGTTTGCGAAATGGTCTTGTGGGGGCCAGAGCCTCTGCCCACTCTTGCAAGGCCATCAATGTAAGGGGCGCAGGGATGAGGATTCCCTAAAATCAAGAATTCCTAAGTCTCAGCTGTGAGTTGGGAACTGGATTTGAGTTGCCTTAACCTGATTCCAAGTGTACCTCACTGGACAGATGTGGCCTGGACCGCTGAAGATGAGGGACTGATATTTTTTATATAAAAGCTACCGCCTGCATTTCTTTGAGGGGGGAGTGCCTCAGATGCACCCCCCAAACCGGCAGTGACCTGCCACTTACAGCTCTTGCCCCGACCCCATGAACTTCAGTGAGTTCAGTGGCAGATGCTACTAGTTGGTGTATCCTAGGATTTACACACTTTCTCCTCCCCTCCCCCCCCCCCCCCCCCCCCCCCCCACAAACCCCCCCCGGTGGATTTTCATCCCCCAATGTGTGAAGCTATTGGATCTGCATAGGCTCTTTGTATTTCAAAGTGCTGTTGATACTAGGAAAACCTCACGTGTACTGTCCACAGTATCTCCCTCAAGGTATTAGTGTTTTTAGGATGGGGTCATGTAATACTTCTCCAGGCAAACTAAACGTTTATTCACTCTTTGTGCTGCTTAATGCTTGTGGTTTGGAAGCATATGACAGGACTCGCTCCCTCATCCTGCTTTGTTTGTTTGCAGACTGTACTTAGTATGCAAGAAAACAGCAGCCAGGATTGACTGAAATGAATGGAAGAATGAGATCGTTTCCTACTTGTATTTGGTTGAGTTGGCAGCTATTAGCATTTATTCAGCTTCTCAATCTGAGTGCTTTGCATGTGGAGTAACAGTGGGGTGATGCAACTACAGTACAGAATAATAGTGCTGTTCCATCAGATCCCATTCGCAGTGGAAAGCAGGGTGTCGCAGATGACTCTGTGCCAGTGAGCTTAAAAATCAAAGAGAAGTGAGTTTTAAAGTATTTCTAAGGGTGGTTGTAAATAATCTTTAACTCTTTGTGTGCTGAAGTAACCATAGCTTGTTTTATACACTGTTAGTATAAACTCTGCCACTGTAATGTATTTGAGGGTGTCAGGTTGGCTTTTATGATATTCTGTTACAGCTTGGGCGATAATCATGTACTTTTATTAATGCTGAAGAATTTAAATAACATGTTTTTACACATCCTGTGAAATTTGGCCTTTAAATAAAATGTGTAATGGAAATAAAAAGCAGAATTATGTTTTTAGCCTAGAAAGCAGTTTTTAAATAGTGAGACACACAGACCCATAATTAAAAAAATAATCGGATGCATACTTCAATGTACAGGAAACTCTTTATTAACCGGCACCGGCGTGGTGCCGGTTAATCAAAAAGTACGGATAATGGAGAGTTATATCTCCCAACGTACGAGAGCCCCGTACACATTGACATGCGCCTGCATTCGGAGCTCCGTCTCCCCGGGGACCGCCAGCTGACCATCTGTCGTGTCCGCTGCCTACCCGGGCTGCACATTCCCCTCCCAATCTACACGCTCCGATACAAGGCAAACGCCTCGGGGTTTTTTTTAAAGTTAATTTTAAACGAGAGATGAAGGAAAACCCCAGTTACCTACTCAAGAATTTTGCCGGTTAAGAGAGATTTCCGGATATTTGGGTGCCGGTTAATAAAGAGTTTCCTGTACCTTTCACGGTGAAATCCAAAGTTGAGTCGAGCCTTATTTGTGAAGAATGGTGACTCATGATCTCAGAGACTAAAGTTCAATTTTATATTCAACCAGTGGGACATTTTGTCAAAATAATTTTCCGTTTTAATCTTCCTGTCCAAATTCATCAGTCTTTGGAAAAACCTGCAGCTCTCCCTTGTGTTCTTATGTGTGAAAACCTTCAGTACCCTTCCCCCGATCATTTACATAAAATCTTCAGTACCCCCTCGTCCACTTATAGAAGCCTGCAGTCGTCTTTCACCCCATGTCCCCTTCCTAGTTCATTTAGCAGAAAAATAGTAGGTTCCTATGTTTTAGTGTTGCTAGGGAAGACTGTCCCACTGCCAGAGTCTAATTTCCTGTGTTCTTTTGATCCCAGTAATTTGAAGCAGTGGAATAGATCAGCTACTTTCCACAAGCTGTTAACAGCCAGTAATAATGGGTACCTTATAATGGATAAAATTAATCCTAGCTGATTATTTTTCTTGTGCTAATATGTATGAGTCTTCATCTCCATCCACAATTTGTTTAGTTTTCTTCATTAATTGAAAATCTTGGTGATTAGGACTGCAATCTGCTTTTTACTGCTGTGCAAAGGGAGAGCACCTTACACCCCTTAACAAATACAAATATTTAACAGCCAGCTTTGTTGTTAGATTTTGAACCACATATAACCATCACGTACAACACTTTACAAGTTTGTTGTACACCAATGTTAAACTAAAACAATACTTCAGTATCCCTTGAAACACTGATTGTTATTTCAGCTAATGTTCTGATAACCGTAACCTGTTAAATGCCATTGTTTGTTTTCAAGGGGGATAACTTCTGATGCATTTGCAAATAGTTTCCCTTTAGTAATGCAAAGGTGATGGCATAACTCTAGAATAATGTCCTAAATGGACTCCAGAACACAGTGGTGTGTGATGCTCTCGAAGGCTCATGGAGTATAATTAATCCCATCTCCCCCCCCCCCCCCCCCCCCCCCCCCTGTATCTCCTAGGTACTTATAAACTGAGGCAGAGTTTTTGATGTTTTGAGAGTGTGGGGACACTCATTTACCAGCTGGGAAGCAGAGCCTTATGATTCTGTAAAGGTTCAGTAGCCAAAACTGAAAGCACTATGCATGTAATGAGGACCAAAGGAATTCATAAACCAAACATTGAATTCAGACTTGTAACATTTATATTTATTTTTAGAATTTTTTCCTCACCATTAGGGTTCTCTTGTGTTGCGTGCCATTTTTCCTCCTCTGTTGCAAGGCTGAGATCAGGAACTTGTCCATGGAATTGTGGGCATGAAGCTACGACCTGCCACTCCATGGTGCAGAACATAGTATGCACACCTTGTAGTTTCAGTTTGATTTTATGTGTTTTATAAGTAGAATCCTTCTGTGTTCTCACCTTGGATAGTTCCACTTGTAGCTGATGTGCGTAAAAAGTAAAATGGTTCCTTTGTTCACTTGCCATGGAAGAAAGGGGTTTGATAAAGGTTGACGGTGAATTGCAAAGAACGCTGTGTGTATTTTAAGTTAATATAGCAGTAGCTGACTTTCTAGTCAGCACTTTAAAAGGGCAGGGTAGTCTAGTAGATTGTCTTACATTTTACAAAAAATGGCATCTGAACAGTTTACTGTGTGTCTTGGACATTCCTTAACTGTTACAAAGGAGCACATTTGGCTCTCCATCCAGTAGTAGCACAATCACCTCAAGCCCCACTCCAGGATTTGAGCATGTAATCGAGGCTGATGATTCAGTACAGTGCTGAGGATGTGCTACATTGTTAGAGGCACCATGTTTCAGATTAGATGTTAAACCAGGGCCCCATCTGCCTGTTCAGATGGAGCTAAAAGATTACATTTCACTATTCACAGCAGAACAGGAGGTGTCTAGCCAACATTTATTTCTCACTCAACACCACCAACGAGATGAACTGGACAATCTTTTTTTCATTTTCTGTTTATGGGACTTTGCTATCTACAAATTGACTGCTCCATTGACTGCTCCTACAAAATAAAAAGTTAACCCATTTGGTTGTAAAGCTCTTGGGGATACCCTGAGGATGTGAAATGCACTATATAAATGCAAGATCTTTCTTAACAGACTATGTGCTGTAATGGTGTGTTGGAGTGTATGCATGAGTGAGGGAAGGAAGAATAATATCAAAAGAACGGTAGTAGCACTGAGCTGGGAAAAGACCTCCAGCTTCATCCTCTCCCACTCCATCGATACTATCCGGTCGCATGATAGGTAAAGTGGCCACTTCAAATCCATGAAGATCAGTGTCAGTGTCCTCCTCCAATGTAGGTTTATTCCCTCCTGCTATGTGCTACTTTGGCCTGCAACCAGTGAACTAGTGCTGAGATGGTGGATATTTAAAGAGCACATACAGTGGCATGCAGGTGCCTATCCTGTATCGTAACATCTGTGAATAAATGAACATGCATCATGCACCAGGTTTTGTTGGAGTCTTGCTTTATGGGACCACCTTTACAGATATTAGTACAACAGTAGTTCCAATTCTAATTTACAGTTGGAAAGTTTGCCTTGCTGAATAAGATCCATTAATAAAGTCCCTGGGCCAGATGTGATTCAGGGATGGGTTTATATGAAGAAAAATGGGGACTTTGACTGTTTTGGGAGGAAGGCTGACAATTGGCAGATATGGTTTAATGTAGATAAGTGTAAAGTTATACCCGTAGCAATATGAAAAGCGGTTGTAGGGGCAAGTGGCTTAGATCTCTTCAGGATCAAATTGGACAAGTATCTTGAGAAACACATCATCAATTTACAACTGGAAGGAAGATAGACTAGATGGACTTTGGGTCTTGTCCAGTCTTGAAATTGTGTAGCTATGTGATTTGGACATGCATACGAAGATATGAAAGAGCTGAAATGCTGTCTGGTTGCTTTTCATTTGCTGAAGTTAAGCTGTAACACTTCGTGCATGCATGCTTTTGCCCATCTATTTGGTGTATATGATGCTACTGGGTAGTTGTAACAATTTTTCTTTCTGATCTACACCCTGTTCCTCTGGACACAGAATTCACCCTTTCCACTAACTTCCACACAGTCTGCACAACTTGCCTGTAAGGAGGAAGCCCTTCAGCGCCAAGCAGGGTAATTCTTTCATCCGTTTCTGAAGGAGCAGCTGCATCAGTGAATGGAGAGGTTCTGTGCAGACGTTGCACCATTCTTCAGCAACTGCAGTGATTTCCTGACTCCTTTCTTCTTGCTGCAGAAATAAATCAGTTTGCCTTTAACTTGTAACTGCAGCTGTGCCAGATTCTCTCTCTTCTCCCCACCCCCCTCCCAACCCAGACTAGGAACTGACATTGAAATTGTAAATGGGCCGAACCCAGAAGATTTAGTAGGGTCAGTTGTTCCTGTACGTGCACAGTCAAAGCCTGCAGTGCGCAGGTCCCATACCCCGAGTGCAAGATGGGAAAATCTGCCCTATGTGCAGGAGCTAAGCTGGATTGGTGCTGGTGTAGTGCTGGATTCCCAACCTATCTCTAACCAGCAGTTTAGAGTAACTGGCGTGCTACTCAAAATAGAGTTATACAGCACAGAAAGAGGCCCATCGTGTCCGCGCCGGCCATCAAGCCCTGTCTATTCTAATCCCATTTTCCAGCACTTGGTCCGTAGCCTTGTATGCTATGGTGTTTCAAGTGCTCATCTAAATGCTTCTTGAATGTTGAGGGTTCCTGCCTCTACCACCCTTTCAGGCAGAGAGTTCCAGATTCCAACCACCCTCTGGGTGAAAAAGTTTTTCCTCAAATCCCCTCTAAACCTCCTGCCCCTTACCTTGAAACTATGCCCCCTTGTTATTGACTCCTCTACTAAGGGGAAAAGTTCCTTTCTATCTACCCTATCTATGCCCCTCATAATTTTGTACACCTCAATCAGGTCCCCCCTCAGCCTTCTCTGCTCTAAGGAAAACAACCCCAGCCTGTCCAGTCTCTCTTCATAGCTGAAGTGCTGCAGCCCAGGCAACATCCTGGTGAATCTCCTCTGCACCCTCTCCAATGCAATCACATCCTTCCTATAGTGGTGACCAGAACTGCACACGGTATTCCAGCTGTGGCCTAACTAGCGTTTTGTAGAGCTCCATCATAACCTCCCTGCTCTTATATTCTATGCCTCGACTAATGAAGGCAAGTATCCCATATGCCTTTTTAACCACCTTATCTACCTGCCCTGCTGCCTTCAGGGGTCTATGTAAATGCACACCAAGGTCCCTCCGATCCTCTGTCCTTCCTAGGGTCCTACCATTCATTGTGTATTCCCTTGCCTTGTTAGTCCTCCCAAAATGCATCACCTTACACTTTTCAGGGTTAAATTCCATTTGCCACTGTTCTGCCCATCTGACCAACCCGTCTATATCGTCCTGTAGCCTGAGGCTTCCCTCCTTGCTATTTACCACTCCACCAATTTTTGTGTCATCTGCGAACTTACTGATCATACCTCCTACATTCATATCTAAATCATTCATGTACACTACAAACAGCAAAGGACCCAGCACCGATCCCTGCGGTACACCACTGGACACAGGCTTCCAGTCACAAAAACAACCTTCGACCATCACCCTCTGCCTCCTGCCACTAAGCCAATTTTGGATCCAATGTGCCAAGTTGCCCTGGATCCCATGGGCTCTTATCTTCTTGACCAGTCTCCCATGTGGGACTTTGTCAAAAGCCTTGCTGAAGTCCATGTAGACCACACACCTAGTCACCCCCTCAAAATTCAATCAAATTGGTCAGACATGATCTCCCCCTGACAAAGCCATGCTGACTATCCTTGATTAATCCTTGCCTCTCCAAGTGGAGACTAATTCTGTCCCTCAGAATTTTTTCCAATAATTTCCCTACCACTGATGTTAGGCTCACTGGCCTGTAATTCCCTGGTTTATCCCTACTACCCTTCTTGAATAATGGTACTACGTTAGCTGTTCTCCAGTCCTCTGGCACCTCCCCTGTGGCCAGAGAGGTTCTGAAAATTTGTGTCAGAGCCCCTGCAATCTCCTCCCTTGCCTCACACAGCAGCCTGGGATACATCTCGTCTGGGCCTGGGGATTTATCCACTTTTAAGCCCGCTAAAACCGCTAGTACCTCCTCCCTCTCAATACTAATTTGTTCAAGTATATCACAATCCCCCTGCCTGATTTCTATGCCTACATCATCCTTCTCCATAGTGAACACAGATGCAAAATATTCATTTAAAACCCCACCCACATCTTCTGGCTCTACACACAGATTGCCACTTTGGTCCCTAATGGGCCCTACTCTTTCCCTGGTTATCCTCTTGCCCTTAATATACTTATAAAACACCTTGGGATTTTCCTTTATTTTGCCCGCCAGTGTTATTTCATGCCCCCTCTTTGCTCTCCTAATTTATTTTTTAAGTACCCCCCTGCACTTTCTATACTCCTTTAGGGCTTCCACTGTTTTTAGTCCTTTGTATCTGCCAAAAGCCTCCCTTTTTTTCCTAATCCATTCTCGTATATCCCTTGACATCCAGGGTTCCCTGGGCTTGTTGGTCCCACCCTTGGCCTTTACGGGAACATGTTGCCATTGTACTCTCTCCATTTCCTTTCTGAAAGACTCCCACTGCTCTGATGTGGATTTTCCTACAAGTAGCTGATCCCAGTCCACTTTGGCCAGATCCTGCCTTATATTAAAATCGGCCTTCCCCCAATTTAGAACCTTTATTTCCGGTCCATCTTTGTCCTTTTCCATGACTACCTTAAATCTCACCGAATTATGGTCACTGTCACCAAAATGCTCTCCTACTAACACTTCTACCAGTTGCCTGGCTACATTCCCTAGAATTAGGTCCAGTACCGCCCCCTATCTTGTAGGACTTTCTACATGCTGGCTCAAAAAGCTCTCCTGGATGCACTTTAAGAATTCTGCACCCTCTAAGCCTTTCACACTCTGACTATCCCAGTTAATATTGGGGAAGTTGAAATCCCCTACTATTATTACCCTATTATTTCTACACTTCTCTGAGATTTGCCTACATATCTGTTCCTCTATCTCCCCCTGACTGATTGGGGGCCTATAGTACACTCCCAGCAAAGTGCTTGCCCCCTTTTTGTTTTTAAGTTCTACCCATATGGCCTCATTAGAGGAACCTGCTAAGATATCCCTCCTTACAGCAGTAATTGACTCCTTGATTAATATTGCAACACCCCCTCCTCTTTTACACCCCCCTCTGTCTCGCCTGAAGATTCTATACCCCGGAATATTGAGCTGCCAGTCCTGCCCCTCCCTCAACCATGTCTCTGTGATAGCAACAATATCATACTCCCATGTGTTCATCAACACCTTCAATTCATCTGCCTTACTCGCAAGACTCCTTGCATTAAAATAAATGCCATCCAGCCTTGCCATACTCCCTTGTGCCGTTACATATTTGCTCTGCCTTCCAGGCTGACTTGTTTTTTCCTCTATATTTGGCTGTGCATCACCCCCTACTATAGCTCCACTCCGTATCCCATCCCCCTGCCAAGTTAGTTTAAACCCCCCCCCCCAAACAGTACTAGCAAACCTCCCCGCAAGGATGTTGGTCCCGTTCCAGTTCAGGTGCAACCCGTCTGACTTGTACAGGTCCCACCTTCCCCAGAAGCAGACCAGGAAACTAAAGCCCTCCCTCCTGCACCAACTCTTTAGCCACGCATTCATCTGCTCTATCCTCCTATTCCTATACTCACTAGCACGTGGCACCGGGAGCAATCCAGAGATTACAACCTTTGAGGTCCTGCTTTTTAATTTGCTACCTAGCTCCCTAAATTCTTGTTGCAGGACCTCATCCCTCCTTCTACCTATGTCGTTGGTACCACTGTGAACCACGACCTCTGACTGTTCGCCCTCCCCCTTCAGAATGCCCTGCAGCCGTTCAGTGACATCCTTGACCCTGGCACCAGGGAGGCAACATACCATCCTGGAGTCACATCTGCGGCTACAGAAACGTCTATCTGTTCCCCTTACGATAGAATCCCCTATCACTATTGCTCTCCCACTCTTTTTCCTCCCCTCCTGTGCAGCTGAGTCACTCGTAGTGCCACGGACTTGGCTCTTGCTGCATTCCCCAGAGAAACCATCTCCCCCATCAGTATCCAAAACGGAAAATCTGTCGGAGAGGGAGATTGACCCAGGGGACTTCTGCACCTACCTCCTAGTTCTTTTACTCTGTCTGGTGGTCACCCATTCCCTGTCTGCCTGTGCACTCTTTACCTGCGGTGTGACCACCTTGTTAAACGTGCTATCCACGAAGATCTCAGCTTCGCGGATGCTCCACAGTGACTCCAGCCGCAGCTCCAGCTCCGAAACGAGGATTTCGAGTAGCTGCAGCTGGAGACACTTCCTGCACATGTGTTCGCCCTGGACACCTAAAGTGTCCCTGACTTCCAACATAGCACAGGAGGAGCACTCCACGCTGCCGAGCTGCCCTGCCATGTCCTACCCTTAATTTACTCCTTTTAAATTGAAGAATATTAAATACACTAGGGACCTTACTTCCCTTTAAACACTACTTACTCTAAACTAGAGACCTTACTTTTACTTTAATGACTGGAATGTAGAAAAACTGTAGAAATACTCACCGCTGGTTCTCTGTCCCCGCTTGTGCAGCTTTTTAGCTCCTGCTCTCCTGGAAGCTGACAAAGATAGAAAAAGAAAGGAACACCTCCCTCCCCGAACTCCCTCCCTCACTCACCAAACTCGCAGCTTAACACTCTGTTCCGATCTGCATCCCAGGCTGCCACTATCCTGCAGTTCAGAGTATAAAGTATGATAATGAGAAGTAGCAATCACACTGGTAGGTGTATAGTTAATATTTAAGATCATGTAGCCATTCAATAAACTTTCAATTTGCATGTATATTTATGTAGCATTATGGGAAATTTAGGAGAGGTGGTCAAAAACTTGGTTTAAAATAATGGCCTAGAAATTCAGCTACTTACCACCGCCCGTTACCGGCAGATTCCTGAAAAAAATGGCGGCCACCACTGGCATGCGACTGCGGCCGCCATCTTGGTAAGGACCATAGCACAGCTGTTAGCAGCGCTGGCCCTGGACATGCAAATCTGGAGAGCGTGACGTGCAATGCCGACTTAACACCACGCTTTGCGAAACTGGACCTTTGCGGTGAGATTAGCATTGGGTCCTAAGCTCATTCTGATGAGCATGCGTGCAGCAGACTTGAGAGATGCTGTCAGCACTTCTTAAAAAGGACACGCACATCTTTCAGGTAAGTTTGTACTTAAGCTTTTGGACTGGATTTTTTATATTTTATTTACGTAGTGGCTTGGTGCAATAGATGTTAAAAAATTTTTTTAAGTGTACAGCGAGTGCTACTGGACGCTTGCAAGGCCTCGGATGGTAAAGGAAGGCTTCTGAGAAGACAGAAAATGCTGGAAATACTCAGCCGGTTAGGCAGCATCTGTGGAGAGAAAAATAGCGTTCACGTCTCGGGTCGAGATGCTGCCTGACCTGAGTATTTCCAGCATTTTATGCTTTTATTTCAGATTTCCAGCATCCGCTCGCAGAGGGAAGAGGAAGATGCAGAAGAGGAGGAAGCAGAAGGAGGATGCAACCCAGACAGCCCCTTTCTGGCTGGGATAACCGGGATGGAATCATCCGCCTGCGGTACCAGTGACCACAACCCTATTCCCCTTTCAACATTTGTCCCACACCTTACCTTCCCTCTGTTACTGAGCATCACAGCGTCCTCTTGGCCACAATGCTGAAATAAAAGCCACCTCAAAGCAAACTTTCCAATCCAACTTTATATATCTATCCCCTTATGCATTCCCTTAGTGATTGTCTTGTGTGTGCCTTCACCTATCCTACTGATGCTACCCCTTGGCTGCAGCATGGCTGGTGGAAGGCTGCTGACTTTCAGTGTTGGACACTGCAAATGGTTTTGCAAGTCAACCTTGAGGAGCTGGTGACTGGGAGTGTGAAATCGAGTGACTTGTGTTTCGTCTTCACGTTGGCCAACCACTGGCTGGGCAGAGTGCGTTTCTTGGGTGTGTGAAATGAGGAAGGCACAAGGGTGAAGTTGTGGTGAGGGGAGGGCGGGAAAGCAAGAGGTGCATGCGAGAAGGTGGATAATGTATGAGAATACCAGCATCTTGTATCCTTTCAGCCCCGCTGCTGGCCAAGGGCTCAGCCATGCCCCTGCCAAGAATGGCCAACACTGTCGTCTTCAAGGGCGTGAGGTGAAGCTAGGAATGGGAGGTGTGCCTCGTGTTTTGTAAAGATTGTTGGTAGTTGAGTGATTTCTGGTGGGGGATCGTGCATTGAGCAGTGTGTGAGGCTAGTGGTGCAGTTGGTGGAGACGGCTTTTGAAGATGCATTCACTGACCTTGACCACTGGTCTGAGGTCACGAAGCTTCTTTGGGCACTGGAGCAGTGACGGCCTTGGTGATCTGGTCCCACAGCCTTCTTTCTGGAGGGCCTCCTGGCCCCTGTGGGTAGAGGACCTCTCTTACAGTGTTGACCCCCTGCACAAAGCTGGAGTGCTGCGTGCGAGACCCTGGGTTCCCTTCCCTGGCTTGCCATTTAGTGCTGAAGCACTTTTCCCATTTTTGTTAGGTGCAGCAGGCAATTCAGCTTTAAGAGCTGCAGACTGCCATTTGGGAATTATTTTTTAATTTCAGAAGGCAGTTGAGCTGTAAGGGCTAAAAATTGCCTATTTTTAAATGATTTTTATGTAAAGGCAGTTCCACTTTAAGCGACCACACTGCTTTCTGAAATGACAGCCTTGCTTTAAGTGAAGGCTGTTTTTGCTCCAGTGACGCTACAGCCACGCTACATTGGGCCTCCTGCTGAGATTACCACCCAAAAACCAGCCTTGCACAGTAAGTTTTGCGCTGGGCTAATGTTAATTAGCAAGCAGCACCAATATACTGATGCTGCCAGCGCTATTAATTTTGGTGGCCGTTAACTGTGGCCCGCAGTGCCACCGGCAGGTTCCCAGCGCTCTGGATTTTATAGGCCAATGAGTTTTAAGAATGTTTTTAGAACTGTGGAGAGGTGGCGTCAGAGAGGTTTAGGGAAAAAGTTCAAAAAGTACGGCGGAGGTGGCTGATGCCTCTGCCACCAATGGCTGGGTAAAAGGAAGAGTGATGCTTAAAAGGCTAGAGTCAGAAGAATGCGGAGAAGGATTTAGTGGGCAGGTTTGGGGCGAGGCAATAGAGGGATTTGAAATTGAGGATAATTTTATTTTAGTGGGTTGGAGGTCAATGAGTTATTGTAGGTCAGCAAAGTCGGGTGTCTGGGTGAATGAGACTTGGTGTGGGACAGCTGAGTTTTGGACAAGTTTGAATTTACGGGGGATGGGAGGCCGACAAGGAAGATACTGGAGAAATCGAATCTCGAGCTAACACAAATGTGGATATGGGTTTCATCAGCTGTGGAAGCAGAGGCAGGTAATGTTGTGAAAGTAAGTGGTTTTGATGATGGATAAAATTTAGGATTTGAATTGAACCAAGGGGATGAATCACTTTTGCTGTTGTAGGACACACCCGATATTCAGTTTTATTGCAGCCAATGGAACTGAACATTGGGCGGGGTGTTTAACAGGTGACCGATGTGATGCCGCCCATTTTGCATCCCTGCCCTGCCCATGTTCACTCTCGTCCCCTGTGGCTTTTGTAAGGCTTCATTTAGCCTGAGTGAGTGGCTGGAAAGAGGGATTGAGTAAGTGACTAGGAGTAGAGTTTATGGATGTGACTGAAAACGTTGGCTTTGGTGTTCCCAATGGAGGCAGCCTAGACTTACCTACAATGTAATGCCAGACAGGTAGGTGGTCTGGTTGCACAGTAATGCATTTTATGCTGAGCTGCAAGTCAAAAATAATTTGGCAAGAAACTGAAAAAAATAACTAAAATTGGTAATGAGGATTTGTTAGTGCTGGAGGTAGATAATAAATTAGTACATCTTTAGTATCACTCTGTCTTGAGATGTATTCTGTAATTAACTGACTAGCATATCTCTTCTAAAATGACTGCAAATAATTGATTCTGAATGTACAGTTGTAATAAGTTTGTGTTTTGTTCACAAGCAGTTGGAAAATGCTTCTGAGGTTCTGTTGTACTTTTTCTTAGTCACTTGTTTCTGTATTTTGACATTCAATCAATAATTTTTATTTAACTTTATTCTTGGAATCATGTTTCATTTAAATACCAGTATTTAACTGTGTGACAGTAATGTTTCTTTACTAAACAGGTGATTTATTTAAATGTAACCTCTGATTGAGATACTGAGAGTAAACTTACTGTTAAACAGAAACAAAATGATTGCAAACCTGGAAAGAACAGTGAAAGAGAACGTGGATTGCAGGATATATTACATCTTCCCTCACCCTGCAGAAGAATAATTGAAGTGTGTCACAGTGTGATATTTACCAATGCCTCAGAAGGTATAGATGTTTATGGTTTGGTTTATCTTTTTCCCATTAGGATTGCCTGAAAGCTTGCCAGGAGCAGATTGAATCATTGCTGGTCAGCAACCTGAGACAAATTCAGCAGCACCAACAGCAGACGGATCCCTCAAAGAGGGTGGATGAACTGGACCAGGCCAGCACTCCCACAGATGTAAGAAACGTTAACCTGTGAGGCTGCTGGAGTGGAAAAGACCGTGCGTGATCTTCCCTTTTAGGAAGAAATCTTTGTTTTTCCTTTTAAAAATGCTCCCACATAGTAAAGCTTCTTTTAGAAAAAAAACTGATATTAAAAACTCTGGTGCCTATAGTGTTCTGCAGAAGGGAATCCCACCGTATGTGTTTGCATAATTGCTGTTATATTATCAATGATGAACATGCTTAAAAAGCATAAAAATAGCTAGCTAAATGCAGGCCTGTGTATGTGGGATCAAATGATTAGATATTTACTGTTCTATTTTATGGTGCTTGCACCCTCTTCAGATTTAAGGAAATGAGTGAACGATTTGTGGCTCAATTTAGATTGCAAAGCAATAGCCTGAGGGATTGGGGAGGGTTGCTGGGAAATAGTCTTCTCTTTTATGAATGAGTCTTCTCTTTTATGAATGAACCATCTTCAATGTAGAAGGAATGTAACTGCCTTAACATATTGAACCTTTTATCTTCCAGTGAAGTTTAGTTATTGGCAGGATCGCGGTGTGTAAAACTGTACTATGGGTATATATTTTGCCTTAAATAATAAGTGCTTGTGTGGAAGGTTCCTTTTTAGACCAACTTTAATTTCTCTCCTGTGTGTGTGCGTCTTTGATGTTTTGTGTATGTCTGCATATTTCCTCACCCCTTGTCTGTGGCTGTATGTCTCCTCCCTGGTGTCACTGTCTATGCCTGGCTCTCACTTTTCCCCATGTCTGTCTCACTTTTTCCCCATTTGTCTGTCTCTCACTTCTCCATGTCTGTGACGTCTTTCACTTTCAATGTGTCTTTCTCTCTTTTACATCTTTGTGTCTGCGTGTTTCACTTCTTTTCCGTGCGCATGTGTGTTTCACTATTTGTATGTCTGTTTGTGTATGTCTCACTTTTCCCTGTATCGTCTAGTTCTAATTTTGTTCTGTCTGTCTCACTTCTCCCTACATTAATGTATGTCTCTAGCTCTTTCTGGTTCCTTCTTCAGAAATGGTTCATTCTACTCACAGCAGCATTGTTAGCTCCAGGTAGAGCTGCTCCTCTAACTGTGGGCCAAACTTGAATGCGTCCAGGGAACTCCTAATCCAACTGCCAGTCAGCTGATTACACTGCCATGGAACTCTGCATTAGAAGACATAAAACAGGGTTGTCCAGGTTGATGTAAATCTTTTGATCATCCCTATTGATCTCGCATAGAGATTTCAACTGTATGACTACCTAACATTTTGTGTGAAGAGCGGAGAAACCGAACTATATCCTTCCACTTGAAATGAGGCGTAAAACTTTTCAAAGAGAAAAACTTCCAAACATATATTTTGTTTTTTTGTGCAGACGTTGGCCCACAGTTAGCATTATTGTAAACCATTTCATTTGAAAAGCACTTTGAATATATTTCCCAAGGGATGAATGGAATGGTTTATGAAATTGACTTGTTTTTTGTTTCCCAGTATCTGGTGTATTATATAATTATGGTGTTGCTGGAAAAAGAAACAACACTTTGTATGGAAGACATTCCAGTTTGGGTTGCAACATTCCACAGATGTTCAGTAACTTCATGTATTTTCAGTGTCACAGAAGGATCTTATGTGCCATGGGTGTGCCAAGCCTTGGACATTTGGATGAGAATCATTGCTGGTGCAAGAAGCAGCAAATATCATGGTTCACAACTTGTTGTTATTTGAGAAAATTTGTATTCAGTCTACTTGAATTTTTCTGCTCCATCGTTAGGGCATGGATGGTAAAGAGTTGGGGCGGTGTTTATTTGCACATGTTTTAATAACGGTCTGAAATTTGCAAAATGAAGCTATTGATTGAAATGTTGAACTAGGGATTTGTGAAAGGCTGGACTAAAGAAAGTATTTGGGGGAAATAGATTTTTGCTGAATTGGCACAGCCTGACCTGGGTTGATGAGGGTAGAAAATGGAGTACGAATCTTTATTTTGCGCTGCTATGAAAAGCTATGATTTGTTTCATTCTTATTCACATTAACAGTACTTGGCTGTATTGTTTCACTGAGTGTGCTGCTATTTTATAAACATTTTTATAATATATTATTTTACCGCTTAAGTTTCAAAATCCTGAAGTAGTGGGTAATGGAAAATGAGTACATTGATTTACTGGAAGTGCCCATGTACAGTTTTTCCAATAGTGTTTCATGATTTTCTTTTTGTCACATTCTGCAAAGACAGCATAGTTACCTCAGGTTTACTGGACAATAAAATGGTTCCCATTCACAATACCTCACACTTCTACAGTTTTTGGGGAGCCTTACAGGCTTCGTTGCTATAGAGATAAGGTTGGGCACACTAGTACAGTGCTGCCTGAGCTGAGAGATGCACAAGGCACAGGCATAAGGCTCCCTTCTGGGCTCAGTAACATTACCATGTACCTCATTTACTTTCAGATGCACAACTCTGTTCTTAAACTTTTTGCTTTACTGAGTGTGATGCCATATCAATACAATGTTATTCTCTCACAATGTGCTCTTATGTTTTATGGTTGTGCATATGGTTAGGGATAAGTAGACAGCATTTATAGTTTGAGTACAATTTGGAAAACTTGTGGGGAGTATATGATCAGTTGATGGCTGAATTCAGTAGATTTGTGAATAAATATGAAAGGTCTTGTTTGTTCAGTATTGAAAAGGCTTTTTTATTCAACTTATAACGACTTTGATTGGATCATAGATGGTTTTATGGTATGAAGGAAATAGGCATGACTTATGGGCAATAAAGTCACTTGGTCCAAAGTGTATGTGTGTATGTCTTTTTCCCTCTTTCTCTTATTTTCTCACTTGTCACCCAAAAAGTGACAACTCTTTGGATTATAGTTTTCACTTCATTCTATTGTAATGCATCATTATTCACAAAATGGGTGATAATCCTCTAAGCACATTTTGTTGAGTCGGTGAAACTAAACTTGTGCTAAGAGATGCATTCTATTTAATTTAATAAATAGAGCAGAATCTTTAAAGAGAAATATAACCGAGTTGCAAATGCAACCGTTTCATTGCATTCTTTACATTGTTTTTTGGCAGAAGGACGAAAATCAGACATTATGATTAATCCTATAGTCAGAGCATTGTGCCCTGGCTTACTAAACATTGTGGTGCTATGTCATACGTAATCCATTACAGATTTGGGATATAATGCTGTTGAATAGTGGTGGTTCTGTGTAAAATTCAACTCTTTGCAGCATAGTTTTGGAATTCTGCTGATAAGTGTGATCATCTATTTGAACAACCTGAAACAGCCTGGTCTGTATGATCTGGGTATTCACCATCATAACCAGCTGAACCAACAGAGGACTCAGAAATATTCAGATCATTTTAAAGGTGAATTATCAAAATTTCCTTCTGGTTGGAGTAAACCGAGAATTCATGTCTTACCTTTGAGTATCATTTGAGTATCATATTGTTGCAAATACATTGCTTTAATGGAAGATTATAGGGCATGTTAATACTTCCCATTTCACTCAATTAAAGTGGCTCTCACTTGTATCCACATGTGAGTAGCCACTACCTTGGATGTGCCCAGAGTGGGGATAAAGAATTCCAATTGACCATTAATACTACTGATGTGAACATTTAGCTAAGCGAATCCAAACCAAGGTATCATTTCCTGCGAATGTTTCTGTTGGCCACTATATTGAAAGAGTAAATGCTCCAGTTCTTCCATACAGTAGACCATAAGCCTAGAACTACTATTACAGAGCCAGAGTGCCTAAATAAAGCAGCTATGGGAAAGATAAAATAGTTCTGGTGATGTTATACTGATTACATTTCATATCCCACTAAGATGTGGTAACATTTTACCTTCAAGTGGGTTAGTAAATGAGTCATCATCTTATTGCTGCTATGTAATTTTGATTTTATGGTTCATGTAAGATCATATCTTTTTAAAATGAGCCCTTGTGATTTTTTTTGCAGTTTGAGGATTACTGCCATAAAGATTTAAAAAAAAAAAATCAAATTACGAATATATTTTAAAAAGGGTGTTTAGTGGCTGTAGTCTTTCAGTGGACTTTTCAGATCTGATTTTGCTGATCATCTATTCACTCTCCCTACTTGCCAATGGAGTATTCACAGCACTATGACTAACCCAACATGAGACCAGTCAGTCTGTAATACAAAACTAATAACAATTCTGGGCACCACACTTTAGGAAGGATGTGAAAGCCTTAGAGAGGGTGCAGAAAAGACTTAGAAGAATGGTTCCAGGGATGAGGGACTTCAGTTACGTTGATAGATTGGAGAAGCTGGGGTTGTTCTCCTTAGAGCAGAGAAGGGTTGAGAGGAGCTTTGATAGAGATGTTCAAAATCATGAGGGGTCTAGACAGAGTAGATAGAGAGAAACTGTTCCTGTTGGCGGAAAGGTCGAGAACCAGTGGACACAGAGTTAAGGTGATTGGTGGAAGAACCAAAGGCGACATGAGGAAAAACTTTTTTTACGCAGCGAGTGGTTATGATCTGGAATACACTGCCTGAAAGGGTGGTGGATGCAGATTCAATCGTGGCTTTCAAAAGGGAATTGGATAAGTACCTGAAGGAAAAAAATTTGCAGGGCTATGGCAAAAGGGCAGGGGAGTGGGACTAGCTGAAGTGCTCTTGCAGAGAGCTGGCATGGGCTCGACGGGCCGAATGGTTACAGCACAAAAGGAGGCCATTCTATGATTCTATCTTCAGAAGATAAGAACCATCCAAAAAATGTTTGTTACACAGTTGATGCCTGGTTAAGAGTTTGGGGAAAGCGTCAACAGAGGCTATTTCCAAAATTCAATGCCTTTGAATTCTCGTGCCTTGCAATGTTTATCTCACGCTGGCAAAACTTCAAATTTGTTGTAAAGTGCACATGCTCTCCATGTTCATCAATGGATTGTCTACAATTACAAGTTATGAGTACTTCTAAATTTTTTTGAAATAGTGAAATTGTGTACTGGCTGTAAAGGTCTTACGTGAAATGAGTTTGGGCACTCCCAACCCAGCTCCTAGGAGACATGGACCACAACACTAAACAGCCCACAATCCAACACTAAATTGGCAATCTCAGGCCAAAGGGATGAGTAGCAGAAGTGGAAAAAGTCATACTGTTGAGGTGAGTTTGAAACACATTTTGGCGGAGTGTAAGGAAGCTTCATTATGCATATGGCCGTACTGTTTCTGACCTGGTAGTACCTACAAATGTGGATGTTTATTCCCCAGCATTATCTCCACTTTGATGAGTGCAAAGCTAACCATTTTTTAAGGGGGTTGCTGAACAAATTGAGTTTTTTTTTACTGTATAGAAAATACTGTAAGTATCGCGTGGTTTCAAATCAATGTTGAAGCTCTGAAAGATGGAAAATAACACTATGTAGAAACAGCAGTGCATGGTGTACATGTGCAGTATGTTTTCCAAAAACCGGTCTCTTCCTTGTCCCCCTTAAAGATTATGATAACATTTTTCCATTTAAAAATGACCAGAAGCCATAATTTAAATGCAGTATCAAATAGTTCTAATACAAAGTACTTTTCTCTAAACCTGCCTGCAACAATAATTGCTTCACTTGCACAAGCTATGTTAATAGCATGTTGTAGATTGTGAAATAAGGGTTAAATCGAGGTGGATAACAATCCTTTGCTAGTCACAGATTAAAATATGAAGTGGTACATGGTAGATTATGCTTTCAACCTCACTTTAAAAATGTTTTTCAAAGCATATAAACAAACAAATATCAGATCATAGAGACGTGAGTGTGCTAAGGGGTAGTGAGGGAGGGAGGGGTATTGAATAAATTTCTTCCTGTCTTACTATTGTATATGCTATCCTGCATAACCCCAGATTATACTTACCGTACTTACTCTGCCTGAACACTGCCCATAATGTTTCCGTCCTACTCCCATTGTTGTATCATTCTAAATTTTCTTACTGATTCCCCTATTAAAATTCAGTGTTTTAGCCTTTAAATAAAACCTACCCTCCGGCTGCCTCTAAATTCAGTAGAACACCATTTCTTATCAAAGCCACTAATGTGCAGTTTTCAGAGAAAAATGGGCAGTTGTGGACTGTAGTCTTGAAAACCACGTTCAAAATTCTGGAAATTCCCGTGTAATAAAAATGGAATTTGACTTATTCAATCGCCATAAATTTGCTGTAAACCAGTGACCTTGCTGATCAATTCTACTTCAGTTTCTTTTAACTTAAATAAATAAAAATGATCTCTCTCTAACAGTAAATTATAAATATGGATATTTTAGTAAATGGTTCTTTTCAGGCCTCCATCATTAGTGTGTTAACACCAGCGGTTTGACAGCAGCCCCAATCCCTGTTGTGCTGGCTTTAACCACATTTTCTAACCAATTTCTCACTACATATTCTCTGGAATGCACCAGCAATGCAAGTAAGAAATATCCAAAGTTTTGAAGTTTAAAAATACAGGGTTGTTGTGCTGCTACTAAGTTCCAAGTGCAAAATAAACCATTTGCACTGGAATCGACTGCCCAGTAAACAAACATTTTGATGATCTGAATCACTGCTTCTTGTGTTTGCATGCTTTAGGTAAAATATTAGAATTCAGAAGATTTATTTTACTTAGTTTCATACTGTAAAGTTGAGGGTAAATAAATGTGTTGGAAATAACCCATAGACAACATTTGTCATTTATTATTTTGGCTGAACCACTGGCTCACTTCTATACGCTATTTGGGATTATTTAAATTACCATGTTCATGTGCCTTATAAAAGTAGCTAGATTTGATTTCCAGTTTAATGTTATCACGGCAAAATCTGAATGAGGAAGTGAATACTGAAAACAATATGTAGGTTGTATTAAGCATTTTCTTAGATCACAGCAGCTTGTAATACAGACTCATTTACTTCATCGGGTACAAGCCACCAAAGCAGCTTTTTATTTTGCTCTTAGATTTCTATCCAATTTCCTGAAAGTGATAACTTTTGTTAGGGTTCAGTTCCACAGGCAGAAGTATCCCTACTGTACATTGCCAGAGTGGATCTGGACAATTGTCAGCGTCACACGTGTGCCTTACCCTATCCGGATCCAACACTCATACATGCACCTTTTCAGCAGGAGTCACTGGATTCCAATCAGGAGCAGCAACCCTCTCTGGCTCTTTCCCCTCCCTAACCCAGAGATGCTGAACTTCATTATCATTGTATTATGCAACCACCAAGCTAGTAGAAGGTGAACTAGATGGACCTTGGTCTTTTTAGTCTAGCAATTCCTCAACTGCCTCCCAGCATAAATCAGCTAACTCGGCACAGACGAAAAGTCGAATCTGGGAGTAAATTAAAGACTAACATAATTTAAAGCATTCCAAAAAATGTATAAAATGTCAGTCTTTATGCTTATTCTTTATGACGCCATCTAAAAACAAGGCTAGTCCTGTATCTGCCTGCCAGGAATCTATTCTGCGACACTTCCTGTGCAGTTGTTATCATTGAATGTGCTGCTGTTAGCGTGTCTACTTTTGCGGATCCCATTTAAGTAGTAATATTTATCCCTCAACCAAGATCACTAATACAGATTAACTGGTCATTTATCTCATTGCTGTTTGTAGGACCTTGCTCTGTGCAAATTGGTTGCCACTTTTCTCCACATTACAACAGTGACTACACTTCAAAAAGCACTTCATTGGCTGTGACGTGCTTTGGGATGTTCTGAGGTTGTGAAAAGGTGCTATATAAATACATGTTCTTTTTCTTTAACAAATAACCGAACCTTCAGTTAACTCATGGGTTAGTAAATTCCACAGGGGTTCTTCCTATCTTCTGACGTAACATCAGCAAAAACCCCAGAGAAAAAGCATAAATGGCCGTTGGCACCATTTTTCTAATCACAAGAGATCAGGAACCCCTGCAGAAATTTTACCGCATGGACCCCAGTGTAGAAAGCTGACTTCATGTGAAGGTTTAAACTGTGAACAGAGATATGTACCCATCGGCATTCTAAATTACCTAGAACTACACTTTTCCAGTGACTATAGGTCTGTTGTACATTTGGGGTTTGAACTAGACCTACGGTACCCAATTAAATTTTTTCCTGAGTCCCCTTCAGAGAATCATGTCCCATGCGCATCCTCCGTCCGCCCCCACCTTCTACTTAAAAAAAAAAAAAGTGGGTGTGAAATTGGTCTTTGCCAGTAGCATGAAGCGGGCAACAGCAAACTGGCATGATTTTCTTTTCCATTGAAGTCAATGGAAAAGAAAATGGAGTGCAATGTAAAATGGGCTGTCGATTAATTATCGCTCATTTCACACTACTGACGAAGACCAATTTCACCCACGCCGCCCCCGTATTTTTGCATAGAATGAGAGGATTTTATTTACTGGGCTAACATCACATATTGCTTAAGACTGAACGCAACATAAATTGCACTACCAGTACTATACTACTGAATAAACTTGAATGTGAATGAACACTTGATGACTTGCCCTTATCTCAGTGCATAGTATGAATCTGTCTGCTAGCTCACAATTTGTAAAATCTCAGTTTGATTTTGGAAATTTTTAAATGCAAATCAGTCTCTACAATTCAAACTACCTCTATACTTGCTTTGATGTAAATAAGTGAAGAAAATCTCACTTCACACAGATACATTGAGCTAAATTTTCAATAACTCTTTGGGACAACTCACAGACAATTTTTTGAATTGAGAGTCCGAACTGATCAAGAGGCATGACTTTAATATTGTTTCTCAGAACAGAGTCACCAGCACCATTGATATATGTCTCTTCTAGAATCACAGTAATCTTGGCCTTTGCTATGGCGTCCTCTGAAAATAGATTTTGGGCCAAGGTGAAATCCTGCAATTCATTTACCACTTTTTCAGGAAAATATTCATTGAATTTTGCACAAAGCTGAGACAAATGGTCAAGAATTACATCTTTAACATTTAGGACTGACATTTTGTAGTCAATAATAACGAGACAATATCAGGAACACAGTCGCATTGCCTTGCAGCACATAGTTATTCTGCAGCAAATGTTTTTGACAAAGCTTTGTAACTTTTTCTGCATGATGAAGATGTTACATTTCTTACTTTGCAAAGAAAGGTTCAGTTCATTGAGCCTGTCAAATAGGTCGCCCAGATAGCTCAGTAAAACCTGGAAACGTGGATGAGGAAATTATAGTGAAGTGATGATTCATGCAGCACTCCTCCTTAAGCTTGCAGATTCTTGCCAAAAGAAAGCAAATGGAATGTTGGCCTTTCTTGCAAGGGGGTTAGAAACATACAAACATAGAAAAATAGGAGCAGGAGTAGGCCATTCGGCCCTTCGAGCCTGCTCCGCCAATTCAATATGATCATGGCTGATCCTCTATCTCAATACCATATTCCTGCTCTCTCCCCATACCCCTTGATGCCTTTTGTGTCTAGAAATCTATATCTCCTTAAATATATTCAGTGACTTGGCCTTCACAGCCTTCTGTGGTAGAGAATTCCACAGGTTCACCACCCTCTGAGTGAAGAAATTTCTCATCTCAGTCGTAAATGTCCTACCCCTTATCCTGAGACTGTGATCCCTCGTTCTAGACCCCCCAGCCAGGGGAAACATCCTCCTTGCATGTCTAGCCCTGTCAGAATTTTATACGTTTCAATGAGATCCCCTCTCATTCTTCTAAACTCTAGTGAATACAGGCCTAGTCGACCCAATCTCTCCTCATACGACAGTCCTGCCATCCCAGGAATCCGTCTGGTGAACCTTCGCTGCACTCCCTCTATGGCAAGTATATCCTTTCTTAAGTAAGGAGACCAAAACTGCACACAGTACTCCAGGTGTGGTCTCACGAAGGCCCTGTACAACTGTAGTAAGACATCCTTGCTCCTGTACTCAAATCCTCTTGCAATGAAGGCCAACATACCATTTGCCGTCTTAACTGCTTGCTGCACCTGCATGTTTGCTTTCAGTGACTGGTGTACAAGGACACCCAGGTCCCTTTGTACATCAGCATTTCCCAATCTATCATCATTTAAATAATACTTTGCCTTTCTGTTTTTCTTACCGAAGTAGATAACTTCACATTTGTCCACGTTATACTGCATCTGCCATGTATTTGCCCACTTACTCAACTTGTCTAAATCGCCTTGAAGCCTCTTTGCATCATCCTCACAATTCACAATCCCACCTAGTTTTGTGTCGTCAGCAAACTTGGAAATATTACATTTGGTTCCCTCATCCAAATCATTGATATATATTGTGAATAGCTGGGGCCCAAGCACTGATCCCTGTGGTACCCCACTAGTCACCGCCTGCCACCCCGAAAAAACCCCATTTATTCCTACTCTCTTTTCCTGTCTGCTAACCAATTTTCAATCCATGCCAGTATATTACCTCCAATCCCATGTGGTTTAATTTTGCACATTAACCTCTTATGTGGGACTTTATCAAAGGCCTTCTGAAAATCCAAATACACCACATCCACTGGTTCTTCCTTATCTATTCTACCAGTTACATCCTCAAAAAACTCCAGTAGGTTTGTCAAACACGATTTCCCTTTTCATAAATCCATGTTGACTTTGTCTAATCCTGTTGATATTTTCTAAGTGTCCTGTTATCACATCCTTTATAATAGACTCTAGCATTTTCCCTACTACTGATGTTAGGCTAACCAGTCTGTAGTTCCCGGTTTCTCTCTCCCTCCTTTTTTTAAATAGTGGGGTTACATTTGCCACCCTCCAATCTGCCAGAACTGTTCCATAATCTATAGAATTTTGGAAGATGACAACCAATGCATCCACTATTTCCATAGCTACCTCTTTTAGTACTCTGGGATGCAGATTATCAGGCCCTGGGGATTTATCAGCTTTCAGTCCCATTAATTTCTCCAGCACACTTTTTTTACTAATACTAATTTCCTTTAATTTCTCCTTCTCACTAGACCCTTGGTTCCCTCGCATTTCTGGGTAGTTATTTGTGTCCTCTTCCATGAAGACAGAACCAAAGTATTTGTTTAATTGCTCTGCCATTTCCTTGTTCCCCATTATAAATTCTCCCATCTCTGACTGTAAGGGACCTACATTTGACTTCACTAATCTTTTTATTTTTACATACTTGTAGAAGCTTTTACAATCCGTTTTTATGTTCCTTGCAAGTTTATTCTCATACTCTATTTTTCCCCTCTTAATCAATTTCTTGGTCCTTTTTTGCTGAACTCTAAACTGCTCCCAATCCTCAGGCTTGCTACTTTTTTTGGCAACTTTATATGACTCCTCTTTGGATCTAATACTATCCTTAATTTCTTTTGTTAGCCATGGTTGGGCCGCTTTTCCTTTTGTGTTTTTGCGCCAGAAAGGAATGTATAACTGTAGCAATTCATGCATTCGTTCCTTAAATGAAGCTCCCCAATTTATCATAGCCAACTCACTCCTCATACCATCGTAGTTTCCTTTGTTTAGAATTAGGACCCTAGTTTCGGATTGGACTTCTTCACTTTCCATTTTAATGAAGAATTCTCTCATGTTATGGTCACTCTTCCCTAAAGGACCCTGCACAACAAGATTATTAATTAACCCCTTCTCATTGCACAATACCCAATCTAGGATAGCCTGTTCCCTAGTTGGCTCCTCAACGTACTGGTCTAAAAAACCATCTTGTACACACTCCAGGAATTCATCCTCCACAGTATTATTGCTAATTTGGTTTGGCAAGTCTATATGTAGATTAAAGTCTCCCATGATTACTCTAGTACCCTTGTTACATGCATCTCTAATTTCCTGTTTGATGCCGTCCCCTACATTATCACTACTGTTTGGAGGCCTATAGACAACTCCCACCAATGTTTTCTGCCCCTTGGTGCTTCTTAGCTTCACCCAGACTGATTCTACATCTTGATTTTCTGAGCCAATATCCTTTCTCGCTATTGCTCTGATTTCATCTTTTACTAACAACGCCACCCCACCTCCTTTTCCTTTTTGCCTGTCCTTCCTAAATATCAAATATCCTTGGATATTCAGCTCCCAGCCTTGGTCACCCTGCAGCCTCTGGGTTGGAGTATAAAAGCAGGGAAGTCCTGCTACAACTGTACAAGGTATTGGTGAGACCACACCTTGAGTACTACATACAGTTTTGGTCTCCTTATTTAAGGAAGGATATACTTGCATTGGAGGCAGTTCAGAGACGATTCACTAGGTTAATTCCAGAGATGAGGGGGTTGACTTATGACGAAAGGTTGAGCAGGTTGGGCCTATACTCATTGGAATTTAGAAGAATGAGAGGTGATCTTATTGAAACATATAAGATACTGAGGGCTCGACAAGGTAGATGCAGAGAGGATGTTTCCCCTCGTGGGGAAATCTAGAACTCGAGGGCATAGTTTCAGAATAAAGGGTCGCCCTTTTAGAACTGCGATGAGGAGGAATTTCTTCTCTGAGGGTCGTAAATCTGTGGAATTCTCTACCCCAGAGAGCCGTGGAGGCTGGGTCATTAAATACATTTAAGGTGGAGATAGACAGGTTTTTGCAAGATAAGGGAGTGAAGGGTTATGGGGAGCGGGCAGGGAATTGGCTTTGAGCCCAAGATCAGCCATGATCTTATTGAATGGCGGAGCAGGCTCGAGGAGCCAAGTGGCCTATTCCTTCTCCTATTTCTTATGTGCTTATGTTCTTAAAACTTTACCACGGCAGCCATCGAACATCTTCGATGACCTTCATCTGTACTTTCAGTTGAAAGCACTTTAGTTTGAAAAAATCTTGATGTATCTTTAGGATATTTGAATTACCACTGATTTCTAAAAGTGTAAGTTAGAAAAATCAGAGCTGCTCCTGGTGCATAGTTACTGTTTCAAACATCCCACACTGCTGAGATCGTCCTATGCGAGGCTGCATCGATGTATACCTTTTCTTTGAATTTAAACTTAAATTTGCTCAGTTTCTTTATAATTTAAAGAAATTCTGAGTTTTGACACACCCCCTCTGGCTGTGTGAGGTTGCATCGTTTTCTCGCCTCCTCGGTCAGCCTGTTCTACTTGTATCCAGGTAAATAACCTGAACCTGTCCTATGGGAGGTTAACCTTCAATCCAAATCTCCCTTCCCAAAGAATTGATTATAATTGTGGTCCATAATACCATACATGTACAAGAAATAATTGGAACATACAAGTTACGATGGAAGAAGCAAAGAAAATGTTCATTTGAAAACTTACTTCAGATGGAACTGGGATATGTGGTGTTAATCAGAGATATATTTAACCTAATACAGGAAACTCTTTGGTATCCGGCACCGACGGGACCGGGGTGGTGCCGGTTGAACAAAAATTCCGGATAACGGAGAGTTATATCTACCGAGGCTATTTTTAACAAACAAAAATAAAAAAATCAAGAAATGTGCAGTATACAGTATTTGGGTACTCACTTATACAATGTTGTGTTAAATGGATGGTGGAAGATGCTTGATTAAGTACAGTACTGCCAGTTGAGGGTAATCCATAACTCTTTATAAGTTTTGTTTTACTGTTAAGTAATTAAACGACTGTATACAGTACTGTAGTTGACTCTACACTTATTCCGAGTCAGCTGGTTCATCAGGAATATCCGTGCCAGCTGGGTCATCATGATCATGCATTTCCACAGATTCCACAGATTCTTCAGGCACTTCCGCTGCTTCGACTCTTTTGGAAGCTTTCTTAAACATGTTGCGGATGTCAGTTTGCTTAGTGGACTCTTGCCTTTTCTGTAGAAATGTGGAATGCAGAATATGGAGTTGCATAACTTCTTGGGCAGCGTAGCAAGTCTGCCTTTCAGCAAATTTGAGGATTGAAAAAAATCCTTCTGCAGCTTTAGCCCAAGAAATCTTGTTCTCTTCAGAAATATCATCCTCTTCACTTTCCATCTCACTTTCCTTTTCTTTCTTTGGATTCAAAACATTCTCAATTATTTCATCATCACTTAGCATATGCACAACACCAACTTCTCTATCTGCATCAACCCACTGCTCGATATTACTTTCACTGAGGTGACGTAGAGGGTTTGCTGGGCCTGCATTTTTCACCATGCCAGCCATTTCCATTATTGTACTCTTCTTGGGACGAACATTGAACCCATGAAATTCCTCCTCTGAAGAAGAACCTTCAGCAAACATTACAGAAGGCCACAATTTGCGCCAGGCTTGCCTCAGAGTGTGACCTTTCACAAAGTTCCAGGAACATGCAACATTATAGATGGCATCTTTAATATTGTATTCCTTCTGAAATTCTTGAATATTGTCATCTTGGCTTATCAGTTTACGTAGGAAGTCTTTCTTGTAATGACACTTCAGATTTTGGATAACGCCCTGGTCCATGGGTTGGATGAGAGAAGTTACATTTGGTGGCAAATAAATGGTGAAAATATTTCCCGAAACCAACTCGGATTCATGCGGATGGGCTCTGCAATTATCAAGCAATTTGCTATCTTCAGGTTTCCCTATTTTACGGAAATGTTCCCTCACAGATGGAACAAAAATATGATGGAACCAATCGGAGAAGATTTCCTTATCCATCCAAGCATTTTTTTGAGCTTTGTACTCAACAGGTAAGTGCCTCACATTTTTAAATGCACGGGGATTTTTATACTTCCCGATAACAAGAAGTTTAACCCGGTGTGATCCAGCAGCGTTCGCACATGTTAGCACGGTTACACGATCTTTATTTTTCTTATAACCTGAAGCATTAGCCTCACTAGCCCCAGCAAGTGTTGATTCTGGCAAAAACCTCCAAAACAAGCCAGTTTCATCGGCATTATATATCTGTGCTGGCGACAAATCATGTTGCTGCACAATCCGATTGAAATAATCGCGGTATTCTTCTGCGGCGTCGTGATCAGCTGATTTCTTCTCCCCGGAAATATCGAGTCGTCGTATCCCGTGCCGTAACTTGAAGCACGTTAGCCATCCCTCGGAGAAAGCACACTTGTCAGTGAGCTCCATCCTTTTGTAGAAATCCTTCGCTTTCTCGATTAGCATGGGTCCGGAAATTGGAACACCCTCCGAACGCTTAAGAGAAAACCATTCATAAAGCACGGTATCCAGCTCTTCAAACTTAGGCTTACGAAACGTACACCGTTTCTCTACACTCTTACATGTCTCCAAGCTTGAATAAAACTTGAGCAGCTTATCCTTCTGCGATTTGATGTCGTAGATTGTTGACTAACCGATTTTGAATTCATTCATAATGTTGATACGCTTCTCTCCCCTTTCTAGTCGTTGGCATATCTCGATTTTCTGTTTTAAAGTTAAGACCACTCTCTTCCTTTTGCTTGGACCAGCTTTTGGGAATTCCATAATGCAAGATGGGGGAGATAATTCCCGATAAAGATGGAGAGACACACAGAACAATGGTGGCTAGGAAGAGACTACCAGCAGCGCAGGAGACACACAGTAAAATGGTGGATCAGAAGAGACTACCAGCAGCGCGGGAGACACACAGTAAAATGGTGTATCAGAAGAGACTACCAGCAGCGCGGGAGACACACAGTAAAATGGCCGATCAGAAGAGACTCCCGGCAGCGCGGGAGAATCAGACTCCTGTTATTGCAGTGTTCGGACTTCCGACAGCGCCAGGAAGCCGAGTAGTGGCACTTTGGAGAACTACCCCCACTGACTAACTCGGCGTTCGCGGGAGACTCGGACTCGGCAACATTGCCGGTTATTTGAAAGGAGTTTTCGGAGTATGATTTTTGCCGGTTAATAGAGAATTCCGGATATTTAGGTGCCGTTTAAACGAGAGATTTGATAGAGGTGTTCAAAATCATGAGGGGTCTGGACAGAGCAGATAGAACAAAACTGTTCCCATTGGTAGAAGGGTCGAGAACCAGAGGACACAGATTTAAGGTGATTGGCAAAAGAACCAAAGGCGATGTAAGAAAAAACTTTTTTACGCAGCGAGTGGTTAAGATCTGGAATGCACTGCCTGAAAGGGTGGTGGAGGCTGATTCAATCACTGCTTTCAAAAGGGAGTTGGATAAGTATATGAAGGAAAGAAATTTGCAGGGCTACGGGGAAAGGGCGGGGAGTGGGACTAGCTGAAGTGCTCTTGTAGAGAACCAGCACAGGCTTGACGGGCCGAATGGTCGTCTTCCGTGCTGTAACCATTCTATGATGTAAGTAAGCGGTCTTGGTGATGGTGAACAGTCTGGTTCAGCCTGAGACATTGGCTAGGGAGAGGGATGGAATCAGTTGCTAATGGAAGAGAGTTTGTGGAGGGGGCTGAAGACAATAGCTTTGATCTTCCCAATGTTTAATTGGAGGTATTTATGCTCATCCAATACTGGATTCCGGTCAATCAGCGTGACAACAGAGGCAGTGGAGGGGTCGTGAGTGGTGGCGATGAGGTAGAGCTGGGTGTCATCAGCATACATGTGGAACCTGACATGTATTTGGATGATGTCGCCAAGGGGCAGCATGTAGATGAGAAATAGAAGGGGCTAAGGATAGATCTTGGGGGACTCCAGAGGTAACGGTGCAGGAGCGGGAAGAGAAACCATTGCAGGAGATTCTCTGGCTACGACTGGATAGATAAGAATGGAACCAGGTGACGGCAGTCCCATTCAGCTGGACGATGGAGGAGAGGCACTGGAGGAGGATGTGGTTAATCGTGTCAAAGTGTGTCATTAGGAGGGATATGCTGCACAATAGTGTCACTAATGACAGAAGAATGGTTGTGTGTATAAGGTGGTCAATAGCTGGAGCCAAGATCATTAGAATGTTTCTGAAAGATACTCTTATGAAATGAGACACAGAAGTGACAGCATTTGTGACCAATGCACTGTCCCGCCTTGATCTTCCAAAACAAGTTTTTCTTTGCTTCTGATGTAAACACATGTAGTTACATTTTTTACTTGCTGCTAGATGGTCAGAGAATCACCTTCAATGTATGTTTTAATGTAATGGTACTACGAATATGTAAAACATCTTTCTCATCATTCGTGGCACAAAAACAGTATTTTACTGTCAGAAAAAGTGAATTTTGATATGTTTATGGTGGCATTTTGGGTTTGAGATGGAACATTAATTATTACAAGTAGCATTGTAGCACGTCTTAATGTTATTATTGTATAAAGATACAGCCCCAACTCAAGATGTAAATCGGGACTGCTGAGGAAGACTAAATTTGGTCTTGAACGAAATGACTTGTTTCCTGTGGAAAAGAGTCCTTAGATGATTTTCACAATTACATTCAAGGAACTGCTGATGGTCAGTGGCCCGCTAAATCAGTATTTAAACAAAAAAGCATTATTAAAATATAGAGGATTTTGCACACTTGTGTGAAAATAGAATTGTACTGATGTTTAAAAATTGCAACCCAATACTCATTATTCTGCTTGTCCTTTGCCAGTGTTTAGTGTTACTTTGACATTAAAATTACTTTTGGTTTCATGGCTGCTAAGTCATATTTGCCTAAAGCTACTGACGGGCTTTATATTTTACTAGTCAAGTACAGTACCATAGTGGTTATGTTACTGGACTAGTAATCCAGAAGCCTGGATTAATAATCCGGAGATGTGAACTGCCCTCTTAAATGGCCTAGTAAGTCACTCAGTTGTATCAAACTGCTACAAAAAAGTATAATAAAGTCTCATGGCATTAGGCAAGGAAACCTCCTGCTGATTACCACCTACAGCTCTCCCTGAGCTGATGAATCAGTAATCCTCCATGTTGATCACCACTTGGAAGAAGCACTCTGGGTGGGGGACCTCAATGTTCGTCACCAAGAGTGGCTTGGTAGCACCACTGCTGGCCGAGTCCTGAAGGACATAACTGCCAGACTGGGCTCATGGTGGTGAGAGAACCAACACGAAGAAAAAACCTACTTGATCTCATCCTCACCAATCTACCTGTTGCAGGTGCATCTGTCCATGACTATGTTGGTAGGAGTGACCACTGAGGACACCCTCCATTGTATTGTGTGGCACTACCACTGTGCTAAACGGGATAGATTCAGAACAGATCTAGCAGCTCAAAACTGGGCATCCATGAGGTGCTGTGGGCCAGCAGCAGCAGCAGAATTGTATTCCCCCACAATCTGTAACCTCATGGCCCAGCATATCCCTCATTCTACCATTTCCATTAAGCTAGGAGACCAACCCTGGTTCAATAAGGAGTGTGGAAGAGCATGCCAGGAGCAGTACCAGGCGTCAACCTGGTGAAGCTACAACACAGGACTAATGCATGCTAAATCACCTCCCCTTGAAATTCAATGGCATTACCATTGCCGAATCCCCCACCATCAACATCCTGGGGGTCACCATTGACCAGAAACTTAACTGGACCAGCCGCATAAATACTGTGGTTACAAGAGCAGGTCAGAGGCTGGGTATTCTGCAGCGAGTGATTCACCTCCTGACTCCCCAAAGCCTTTCCACCATCTACAAGACAAATTGTGATGGAATATTATCCACTTGCTTGCAGCTCCAACAACACTCAAGAAACTCAACACCATCCAGGACAAAGCAGTCTGCTTGATGGCTGGAGCAAAGAGCAGGTCAGCTCCATTTGCAGATATCTGATTGGAGGTTCTCAGAGGAAATGCAGCAAAGGAGGGCTGCGCTCTTTGGCATCCCAGGGCACCCTCCTGTGAGAAGAAATGTTCAAGTTGCCTTGCAAGGGGTGGGTAACAGAGTGAATGTGGTCTCAAATATCCAGAGGATTTGGAAGCAGATGAAAGAAAAATTGAATAGCCTCAGGAAGTCTGCCAAGTTAAAGCTAGTCAGCATTGTGCTATATTAAGTAGCTGGGCAAAATATTGAGCCCATTGATTTCTATCACTCTGTTACATCCCAAGATTCCATGCTGAGCCCTCAGAAAACAGCTCTTAAGTGTCATATTCAGGCTGCAACAAGGCACACTTTATTACTGTCATGTGACCATTTGAGAGGTTAACTTCCCACCCCCGCCCCCGAAAAACCTTACCATACTACTAAGCTATGATGCAGGGTGTTCACGGTTCTCACTAGTCTATGTGCTCTTCCAACCTCCAATATCTTAGCATTAGACTGCAAGACAAAGCTGCTTCTACCAGAAGGGGAGCAGAGCTGAACTGGAGGACAATGTCCTCACTTTGGACTCCTCATACAGTACAAGCAGGCTACGCCTGCCCAGTGGTGCTTGAGAATATGGAGCATGATGAGGTTGGAGGGCTAGATGAAGGACAGAGCTAACAGCCTTTTCTTGTTACTCTTCCCCCCTACCCCCCCTACACATTCTCTCTCCGCCTACATTCACATATGCACAGACTGCAACAAAATACCATATACATAATATTAACTATTGTAACTTCTGGTTCATGGGTTGCTTCTTGGCCACCATTGTAACTTAAGACTCTTCTGTTTCTGTAGATGTTGTTGAAGGACTAGCAGCCCCAAGCTAGCACCTCACAGTACTTTGAGTCACTCACTCTACATGAAACAAGCACCAGCACAGGTACATCCTTTCTGGGATATCAAGAGCTGGGTGAAATACAAAGTCGTTAGAGTATGTCAAGAAGTCTGCAAGTGAGTGTGGGGGAGTTCAGAAGCTACATCTACACAGCTGTGCACAGAAGCTTCTCAGCACTGCAAGCCAGAATGGAGTATGTGACATCTTCAGAGTCATCTGCAGTGGAGCCATCAGAGACAGAGGTTCTAAGCTCATCCAGAATTTTCAGACTGGAGCTATAGAGGTCCTGGACTCCAATCTCTGGGCTGTCTTCTCTGACCTCAGCATGTTGGAGGATTGGATGAAGAGAGCTCTTATGTAGGTCTTCACTGTCCTGTTTCCTGCCCAGAAGTTTCATCCCACAGGTCATTCAACATGCTGAGGGAATGCCCAGCATCAGCAGCTGGAGTAGAAACTGTTGAGGCTGTTGCCTCTCAGGGTGCCATAACTACGGGCTACTCCATCCACTCCATTTAAATGGCAATTGATCAACCCAAAAGCAGGCAGGACCAAGCAGCCACTACAATAGCAGAGCCAGCTCATAATCCAACACAAGGAGGCAGAGGGACACATCAATTCCAAGAGGCCCTTGCTAAGATCCAGCAGCCAGCCTCCTCACTTTTTCCTGCCACTGGGAGATTACCAAGAAGCAGCACGAAGTTAGCCTCCAGTGCTCAAGAATTACACACTGTCACCGAAGGAAAGCACCAAGATAAAAAATAAACAGGCTGCATTGAGTGGAACAGTGTGAGTATGAATGGCCTGTGGCAGCTACAGGCTGCATTGAGTGGAACAGTGTGAATATGAATGGCCCGTGGCAGCTACAGGCTGCATTAAGTGAAACAGTGTGAATATGAATGGCCCGTGGCGAGTACAGGCTGCATTGAATGGAACAGTGTGAGTATGAATGGCCTGTGGCGCCTACAGGCTGCATTGAATGGAACAGTGTGAGTATGAATGGCCCGTGGTGGCTACAGGCTGCATTGAGTGGAACAGTGTGAGTATGAATGGCCCGTGGTGGCTACAGGCTGCATTGAGTGGAACAGTGTGAGTATGAATGGCCTGTGGCGGCTACAGGCTGCATTGAATGGAACAGTGTGAATATGAATGGCCCATGGTGGCTCCAGGCTGCATTGAGTGGAACAATGTGAGTATGAATGGCCTGTGGCGGCTACAGGCTGCATTGAGTGGAACAGTGTGAGTATGAATGGCCCGTGGTGGCTACAGGCTGCATTGAGTGGAACAGTGTGAGTATGAATGGCCCGTGGTGGCTACAGGCTGCATTGAGTGGAACAGTGTGAGTATGAATGGCCCGTGGCGGCTACAGGCTGCATTGAGTGGAACAGTGTGAGTATGAATGGCCCGTGGCGGCTGTATTGAATGGAACAGTGTGAGTATGAATGGCCTGTGGCGGCTACAGGCTGCATTGAATGGAACAGTGTGAGTATGAATGGCCCATGGTGGCTACAGGCTGCATTGAGTGGAACAATGTGAGTATGAATGGCCTGTGGCGCCTACAGGCTGCATTGAATGGAACAGTGTGAGTATGAATGGCCCGTGGTGGCTACAGGCTGCATTGAGTGGAACAGTGTGAGTATGAATGGCCCGTGGTGGCTACAGGCTGCATTGAGTGGAACAGTGTGAGTATGAATGGCCCGTGGCGGCTACAGGCTGCATTGAGTGGAACAGTGTGAGTATGAATGGCCCGTGGCGGCTGTATTGAATGGAACAGTGTGAGTATGAATGGCCCGTGGTGGCTACAGGCTGCATTGAATGGAACAGTGTGAGTATGAATGGCCCGTGGCAGCTACAGGCTGCATTGAGTGGAACAGTGTGAGTATGAATGGCCCGTGGTGGCTACAGGCTGCATTGAGTGGAACAGTGTGAGTATGAATGGCCCGTGGCAGCTACAGGCTGCATTGAGTGGAACAGTGTGAATATGAATGGCCTGTGGTGGCTGCATTGAGTGGAACAGTGTGAGTATGAATGGCCCGTGGTGGCTACAGGCTGCATTGAGTGGAACAGTGTGAGTATGAATGGCCCGTGGTGGCTACAGGCTGCATTGAATGGAACAGTGTGAGTATGAATGGCCCGTGGCGGCTACAAGCTGCATTGAATGGAACAGTGTGAGTATGAATGGCCCGTGGCGGCTACAGGCTGCATTGAATGGAACAGTGTGAGTATGAATGGCCCGTGGCGGCTACAGGCTGCATTGAATGGAACAGTGTGAGTATGAATGGCCCGTGGCGGCTACAGGCTGCATTGAATGGAACAGTGTGAGTATGAATGGCCCGTGGCGGCTACAGGCTGCATTGAATGGAACAGTGTGAGTATGAATGGCCCGTGGCGGCTACAGGCTGCATTGAATGGAACAGTGTGAGTATGAATGGCCCGTGGCGGCTACAGGCTGCATTGAATGGAACAGTGTGAGTATGAATGGCCCGTGGCGGCTACAGGCTGCATTGAATGGAACAGTGTGAGTATGAATGGCCCGTGGCGGCTACAGGCTGCATTGAATGGAACAGTGTGAGTATGAATGGCCCGTGGCGGCTACAGGCTGCATTGAATGGAACAGTGTGAGTATGAATGGCCCGTGGCGGCTACAGGCTGCATTGAGTGGAACAGTGTGAGTATGAATGGCCCGTGGCGGCTACAGGCTGCATTGAATGGAACAGTGTGAGTATGAATGGCCCGTGGCGGCTACAGGCTGCATTGAATGGAACACTTAGCTGTTTGAACCACGCGCCGCGCGGGAGCCTCCTGCTCCGATTGGTTACTTCGCGGATGATCTCAGGCGGATGCGTCAGCGTATGGGATGGTGGTTTATTGCGGTGTGAAGTCGTTGTGGGCGAAACGGGACACGAGCTGTTGGCAGCATGAAGTTCGGGATCACCTTGGTTCGTCAGTAAGTACCGAGTGAGTGGGCAGGCGGGCTTTGACCTTCAACCCAGGTCACCGGCGCTGCCATAGTAACCAGGGCAGCTCGGTAATAGCAGGGCGGGCTGCCACTTGAACCATGGACCCGCGGCCCCAAACTGACCTCTGGTGGGCAGTGTCGCTGGGCCGGTCACTGATAGCACGGGTGCCTCTAGCCCTTTAACTCGATCTGCGGCCCCGGAAGGCAGGCTAACTAATTCTGTTCGTGTTGATATTTCTTACTCGCTGGCCAGCCCTGTTTGAATTTGGTGGGTCTGCAGATTTTGGGAAGGACGATTCTTAACCATTGTGGTGGGTAAATCCTACCTCCTTAGCACGAAGGCCCGTTAGCCGCAGAAACTTGAGAGGATTGCAGAGTCATCGAAGCGTGGATTGAAATTTCATTCGTGGCCCTTGAGGTTCCGTAATCTGCAACCCACCAGATTGGGCCAGCACCCCTAATTTAACTGAGTGGTTAAAGTACACTTTTCAGACTTTTCACAAGTTATAGGGTCATTAATAGTCTAGCAACGTTTTTTGTTGGGTTTAGTGCACCTGAAGATGGAGGATGTCGAGTGTTAGGAAACAAAATCATAGAAACTTGCAGCACAGAAGTAGGCCATCGCTCTTTGAAAGAGCTATCCAATTAGTCCTACTGCCCAACCATGTTTTCCTTTTCGTGTGTGTGTATATATTCTGTTTTGAAAGTTCCTATTGAATCTACTTCCACTACCTTCAGGCAGTGGATTAGTGAAAGCCACTGGTGCTCCAATATAACTGAAATTTAAAAATACCGTTTCTGCATGATCATACGGGGTTTTTTTTTACTACTTTTAATGGAAAAGTGGACGTGAGTGAGAAGGAGTTTTTCCATCACCCTTTTCACCACTGAGATTGTTTGTTGAAAGCTGGCACAGTGCAATAAGCAGATGTTGGCATGATGCATTGAGTTTGTCATCAAACCAGTTAAATTCCCATTGTCACTCATCCATTGCTAAATTTTGTAACTAACCAGTTTTTAAGCCCCAATGTGTGTGTGTGTGTGTGTGTGTATATAGCATCTAGTGTGTTTTGTCCATCACTATTACATTTGGATGTTGCACTTCTCTATGTAAATTTTGTGAGGCACTTGAAACTGATGTAGTCCATATGTCATATTCCTGTTAGAGAAGCCTGAGTTATGCACCCTGCTATATGCATTTTGGCACTGAGTGGCAGTAGCAGAGTTCCAGGCAACAAGGTTTCTTTATTGACAGTTTCCCAGGTGTGCAGGGCATTGTTGATGACATACACATGCCCATGCCCATTTGGGCTCCAATAGGCCAACCTGTGCCACACAAATAGAAAAGGATATTAATGTCAGTGTGAATATAGTGTATGATGTCAACCTGAGCACTGTCCACATAAATATCAGGTATCCTGGAGTTGCTATGCTTCTTGCGTACTGTGACAGTCCAACATTCAAGATCTGTTCCAGGGAGATAAGCTGGATGGATGGCTCCTGGGGAATCCGACTATCCTCTTCGACCTTGGCCGATGACACTAATTGCCATGACAGCCAGCAAGGCTGAGTAACAAAACAATGAGGTCCATGCCAAAACCTGGGTGCTCACTGAACAGTGTTTTGAAGCAATGATTCTGTTGCCTGGGTGACTTAGAGGGCCTTCCAGTACACCCGAAAGAATTTGTCCAAACTAGTGATGGTGTGCTCTATGCTCCATGATATCACAGTCAATAGAGGCATCAGCATGCAGGAGACTGATGAGCAGGACAAAGAGGGATTTGAGGATGTAGATGAGACATTCCTGCGTGGCAGCCAGCAGTGTCAGCAGATCATTCCAACATTCTTCAGCTGAGCTGCAGCATTGTCATTGTCACTGTTGAAAAATGGTGGGCCATGATGACTGTTCCTTCTGCTTGTCCTTGCAGTGCTGATGCTGCCCTGCAGCTTATAGAAAAGGTACAGTCACTTGCTGGTTAGTGACTGGGGGAGACGGAGAGAAAGAAATCCAACTGTTTAAGGTACAGTGCATTTAACGTGAAAGGTCATTCTCCACCTTCTGTGGCCTATGCTGCTTCTGATGGGTGTTTCTCTCACCCTTGATAAGCTGTAGATACATGGGTATTGTACTCGTTGTAATAAGGATACCATTGATATAGAAGGGGCAGCTTTCATTCTGTTGAAGGCTGAGCAAAATCTACCATCCTCTTAACAGACACCATTTCTACAGAAACACATACTTCTTAGTGGTTGCAGACTCCCCACCTCTGGAGTCTCAACTTCACTGTATTACAGGCCCAATAAAATCAACCATGCGTTCTTCCCAGACATTTCACGAAGAGTCAACCATTGCCATTTCATGCCTTCACTCTTGAATTGTGTACGCCTTGGCCTGCAACAAGCAGAATGGTGGCATATTATGACAAACTTTGCATAGATTTAGTAACATGAGAGCTACTAGGCTTAATTATCCTACAACTGCTCACATAGCTCTTTTTTGCCACTTATTATTGTGTTCGTGCCAAATAGGAATGAAAAGATGTGCACTCCATTACCAATTTTATCTTCACATCGCCTTTGCTTGTTTGCAGCAAGTGTTCATTTATTCCAAGTGGCAGTTTCCATAGCTATTGGCTCATTCATTCATAAATGTTGAATCCATCTTTCTATATGGTATCTTTAGGGTGACAATTCACTCTTTAATCTTCAGGCAACCCATTATTGTCAATTATAGGTATAGCAACATAACCCTTCTAACCCTATTGGCTGATCAAAATACAGAGCTGTACAGTGCAGGGTGTAGTTTCCATTCCATCACTTCCCTTGGTGCCTTTCTTCTGTGGCTCCTTGATGCTTCTCCTGGTTTCTGACACAGCACTGATGCTGCCCCCTTCTCCCCACCTGGCACATACAATAGCTTAGTAATTGCATAACCCACCCACCAATATATTTGCTGCTGGTGAGTCAGCACTTCATCTACATGTACGAATACAGTAAGGTCAGTAAAACACATTTTTCTGGTATGGCTAGCAGCTCTATCACTTCTGTTCTTGCACTCTTCACAGAAGCTACTATCGCAACTATTTTGTTAAGCTATTGAATAGATGCCCAATGGCCCATGCTCTGCTTTTTTGTTGTTGCTACTAACCTGAACAGCATGGGGCGTTAAATTATCGTCCTTTGGAGGGCTCGGGCTACATCCCAGTTGCATTGATGGCTACTAATGATGTGCCTTAATTAGTGGTATTACCGGCCCCTCCCAAACCCGCGACCTCTACCACCTAGAAGGACAAGGGCAGCAGGCGCATGGGAACACCACCACCTGCAAGTTCCCCTTCAAGTCACACACCATCCTGACTTGGCAATATATCGCCGTTCCTTCATCGTCGCTGGGTCAAAATCCTGGAACTCCCTCCCTAACAGCACTGTGGGAGTACCTTCACCACACGGACTGCAGTGGTTCAAGAAGGCGGCTCACCACCACCTTCTCAAGGGCAACTAGGGATGGGCAATAAATGCTGGCCTTGCCAGCGACGCCCACATCCCACAAGTGAATTTAAAAACAGCAACTCCATGAGTGGAGAAATTGGGCCCTGATCATGCGATTGGTCGTATTTTCCTCAATTTGCTGTTTTTGGTCTTGTGCTAGACTTTGAAACATTGTCATGCTGAGTGTTATGATGATGACTCTCTGGAGCATGGAGCACTGCTTTAGGGGGGGTCTCGGGTATTTTTCCTCTTGCTTATATTTCCTAAGATATTGTACATTAATAGTATCTGAATTTGTCATGTAATCTGAAGTATGTGCATAACAAATTTGTTTTGGGGTTTTAATCCTTCGATTCTCCTGTGTTGATGGCACTGCTCTAATACAGTGTGTTCATTTGTTTATAGAAATAATCAATGTGTGATTGACCTGTAGATATGTGAACCTTGTATTGTGAAGTGTGAAATTGGGATTATTTTACTATTTGCTGGTTTAACATAGTGCTTCTTTAAACATTATTTTTTAGTGGTGAAACAAGATACAATAAAGCAAAAATTCTTCAAGGTAAGTCTAATATTCAAAATTAATGTCATGTTTTATCTCAAGCTTGGATTTCAAATTATGATTAACTGAGAATTCTACCTTATTGCTTTTTTGCTGTGGAGACTCCGCTTTTGAAGTATTGTCTCCCCTTATTCATTTGCGGGTTCCCAAGCAACACTTGTAGGAGGATGACCTGCTTCCAAGACTCTGCCAACCCCCGTCAAAAATAGGATGCTAAGATGTGTGCCAAGGCGCTGTGAAGTGGCTGAACCTCTTAGTTTGAGCCTCTTGATTTGTTTTTCTTTCTCCCTGGTTTTTCAGCTTCTTGTCATTGCATGGTGTAAACCCATCACCAACCAGTCTGTGCCACTTTGCCATCCCATTCTGCTCTGCCACTGTACCACCCTATTGGTTTTTATTTAAAAAGTGTTAATGCAGGCTTCACAAATGGCTTAATAGTAAATGTACATTGTAGTGTGGTACTGAGCCATACAGCCCAGGAAGGCTCCAGGGATTATCACTTGTCTGCTGTTTACTCTGGTGGCAGTATGAGTGCTGGGATTTGCTTTGGTGTCTCCAGGTGTAGATGAAGGAAATACTGGCTCAGGTTCTTGACCACAAAGAAAGAACGAACTTGCATTTATATAGCATTGTTCACATCCTCCGGACATCCCAAAGTGCTTCATTGTTGTTATGAAGACAGACTCAGCACCATTTTTGCACAACAAGGACCCACAAACACCAAATAAGCAGTTAACCTGTTTTTACACCTCCAACAATGCACTACCCCCTCTGCACTGAAGTGTCAGCCTAGATTATGTTTTAAAACTATAATGGGGCTTGAATCCACAACCTTCGAAGTGAGAGTGAGCATAGTGACCACTGTGGAGGAACATAGATGTGCAATAATACATGACTTAAGGAACGCCTTTTCCCATCAAAATATTTCCACAAGCTTCACATAATGAATAACTTTAAAGTGTAATAATTGTTAGGTGGGCCTGCGTAGCAGCCAAATCTGCATCAGCAATATCTCTCAAACAGTAATGAGATAAATAAGCAGTTAAAACTATTTTGATATTGTTTAAGGGAGAAATGTTGGCAAGGACAGTGGGAGAACTCTTTGGTCTTTGTATAGTGCCAAGGGATTTTTAACATCCATCTGAGCCACTGCAGTAGGCAGACTAGGCCTTGATTTAACATCTCAGCTGAAGAATGACACTTCTGGCAGTGTAGCAAAGCCTCAGTACGTCACTGAAATATCAACCTATATTATGCGCTCAAACCTTGATGTAGGCTCAAACCCATAACCTGAGCCAGAGGTAACAGTGGTAACAACTGAACAAGCTGACAGTTGTGAATATGGAGTGAGGACAAGCATAGGGTTTTGACTGACTCCACAGTATGCATTCTGGATGAAGTACAGGAGGGTTCCCAGTGCCGTGTGGGCTGTATCCCAGAACTTTCAGGAGAGGAGAAATTCATGGAGCAGGATGAAAAGTTAATTTTACTGAGGAACAGAGTGTTCTAAATATTCTGAATCATGTACTTCTGTGTTCTGGAAAATCCAACTTGTAATCTTGCATTTTTATCCTCCACTACAAGGAACACTGTTGCATTTTCTTCAAGTTGTACCTGTGGAAAGGATGAGTTCCAGCCCCAGGTAGTCTGTTTTTGATTTGTAACTGTTCAAAATGTAAATTTTGCAGTTAGTTTGGGAACCAGTGACACTTTTCGTTTTATACTAGCTGGGTGATTGTTCTCCTATATTCCTTACTCTTTTTGAAATGGGCACATTAAATACTATCCATAGGCCCTTCTGTTTTACCACTGCCACCTGCTTCTGCAGGATCTGCCATAGTATGTTTCACTAGACCATAGATCCAGTAAATTCTGGGTTGGTAAATAGGAAATGCTTCATTGTAGTTGGAAGATATGGTTAATATAATGTTTACTTTATATTTAAATGAGATGCTAATGGTACCAAATTTTAAGAAATAACTTCATTGCTTGAGGAACATTAGCGATTAGGTCAGTAAACCATAGAGCCTCATTAGAAATACCATTAGTGAAAGATCCTTAAGTACCTAGGATCTGAAATTTCTTGGTCTGGGAGGACACTGAACAGTGCAAGTCAGATGGACTTGAATTTGGTGTGGGATCTGGTTCTATGAGGTCTTTGACCATTTTTTCTTAATTCCAAAATTTCACGAGATGTGGGGACGGATACTTCTTGCACCCTCCCTCGGTGGACAACATCAGAAGAGATGGGATGGCGTCATCCATGAGAAATCCCATCAGTTCTGTCTCCAACGCCCCCAACACAAATTATGCTTGCATGCTAAGATTTCCCAAACTCCTATTATGTTGGATTTTTATAGAAGGATGCTAACCTATCTTGTCTCACTGGAAAAATATGAATTACTGCAAATGGGTACCAACCAGTGCATGTGTAGCAGAAAGACTGTGCTGCAGGCTTAACCAGACTCTCTTACTTTGTTCTGTTTTAATTTAGAACATTTTTACAGTTGTGTATCTTAAATAACACTAAGCATAGAAAAACATGTTCTAGTATCTATATATTCCTTATCAGGGCAGGGAGTGGATGAACCACTGTCAGAGTTTGGCTTCGAGCAGGCTAAGGCTGCAGGCCAGTTTCTCAGCGAAATCAAATTCACTCATGTGTTCTCAAGTGACCTACAACGTGCTAAACAGGTGTGTTTAATTTTCACTCTGCTGGTTTTTACTCAGTGATGAATCTGTTTCCAGAAGTTGTTTAGTTTTATATAACCAGTACTGTGTATCTAAATTGGACTAAAATGTAATATGCTAGGAAATTGGCTGTTTTTATATGCATTTCATTAACTGTGTCAGGAAAATAATAATAATTGAATGTTGAAACGATAAAGATAAAACTGCTGTAAATGCACAGCAGGTCTATCAGCATCTGATGTGGAACCTTTTCCGCCTTTACTTGTTTCAGATGCTGGTGTAAGTCTCCAATTACTGGTGAGACAAAGCAACTTTGTCCCGCCCAGCAATCTTCTAATCCCTCAACTTTTTTTTTTATTGTTGAATGTTGTCATTTTTTTGGGTACAGATACTAGTTCATTTTCATTGTTAAGAATGTAGTTAAGAAAGTTTGGCTCAGTGAGCTTGATGGTGCTGTGGGCCCACATCCTATCCTTTCACATTTGGTACCTAATTTGAATTGAGTCACAAATGGGAATGAAAGTATGTTCTGTGCTAGCTGTAAGGGTGTTGTATGAAATGAGCTTGCGCAGTCTTAACTTGTCCTCAGAAAGGTACAGGCCCACATCACAAATAGGGCCCACACTCAGCCCATAAAAACGGTTGTGAGCCTACAACCTAAATAGCGTGCATGCTGATCATCAGTGTTTTTCACTGACTGTCAACGTTCTAGGGTCCCAAACGTTGACAATCATTGCAACTGGATCCCTTCTGCTCTGCCCTGCCCAGCCTTGCCTCTCACACTGGCTGTTCTTTCTTCATCCTGTGTTTTATGCATTGGGAAAGCCCTGCTCCTTCTGTCAGTACGTTTCCAGTGCTAGTGTTCTGGTTGCTGCCTGACTACACTATAGGCGAGAACTCTTCGCAAGAATGGGTGTTCCCACATACAGTATGCACAAATGGCAATTTGGGCTATTAACACTGAAAGGGGGAGCAGGACCTGTCTGATGCATAATCACCAGGCTCAATAGAAGCACGCTGGGGAAATGGGGATTAGGCAGGGAAGAGGGAATGATTGTTAGAGTAGGAGGTGGAATGCACAGAGGTGAAAAATGAATTGTGAGGGGAAGGGAGCAGAATGGTTGGTAAGGAGAGGGGGCAGAATGTATGGCAAGGATAAGGGAGGGGGGCAGAATGCATGGCACAGTAATAAGTAGATGGGATGGGGGGAGTTGATGTCAATGAAAGGTGGCAGAATGGATGACAGTGGAAGAGGGGTGAGTGGATGGCAATGAACGGGGAGCGACAAGAAAGAAAGAATGAACTTGCATTTATATAGCGCCTTTCCTATCCTCAGGACATCCCAAAGTTCTTTACAACCAATTAATTATTTTAAAGTGTGGTTACCTTTGCTACAAGGCAAAGGGGGAAATTGATGGCAATGAAGGAGATAAATGGATGGCAATAGAGGAAAAGTGGAAATGAAGGGGAGAGGGAAAAGGGCAGAAGTTGAGAGTGGTGCTTTGGGGAGAAGCAGGGAGAAACTGGGAGCAGGACTTTGGGGTGGGGGAGGAAGGAGAGTGCCAGCATTAACTAGGGGTAGGTGTAAGATCCGTCTGGACGTGACACCAATAGGTTACAGTAATTGATCCTTTTATTTTGAGCAAGAGCAAGGATTAATACATACAAATATATAAGCGGTAATTAACAGAGAACAAAGTATTATATTACCTGGTTGCCCTCTGGGTAGAGGCTGTAACCTGGTGGGTGCCTGATCTTGTTCCTCTACCACAATTGTCTGGTCTCGCTGTATAGTTATACACTATCTTAATCGCCAACCATCAATGTAGTATGACGTGGGACTGTGGCAAAACAGGCCAATCAGCTCTCCTTACTTTGTGCCATGGTCCATATGTAAACCTGATCATGTGCCGGGGTCTTGCATCACCCAAATTTTTAGTTATCTGCCTCCTCCAAATCACCCTCTTGCAAGTATGTAGGCACCAACGTTCTCGCTAAGCTGCACGGCCAAGCAGCGGTCTGGAGGTCCCGCACAGGCCACTTGCAGGCTTCTAAATGGGAGAAACTGCGCATGCGTGAAAATTTGAATGGGCAGCGCAGCCACTTAAAGGGACCGTGCACCCAAAAAAAATTGGTAAGTGGTGATCCGGTTGGTCTATTGAAAAACCAAATCATCTGAGCCCTAGGACACTGCTGCAAGAGTTCCTTAGGGCAGCGCCCTAGGCCCAACTATCTTCAGCTGCTTTATCAATGACCTTCCCTGCATCATAAGGTTAGAAGTGAGGCTGTTCACTGACGATTGCACAGTGTTCAACTCCATTCACAATTCTTCAGATAATGAAGCAGTCCATGCCTGCCTGCAGTCAGACCTGGCCGACATCCAGGCTTGGGCTGATAAGTGGCAAGTAACATTTGTGCGACACAAGTGCCAGGCAATGACTATCTCCAACAAGCAAGAGTTTAACCTCCTCCCCATGACATTCAATGGCATTACCATTGCCGAATCACCCACCATCAACATCCTGGGGGTCCCCATTGACCAGAAACTTCTCTGGACCAGCCACATAAATGCCATGGCTACTATAGCAGGTTAGAGGCTTGATTTCTGAGGTGAGTGGCTCACCTCCTGACCCTCCAAAGCCTCTCCAAGGCACAAGTCAGGAGTTTGAGGGAATACTCTCCTCTTGCCTGGATGGGTGCAGCTGCAACAACACTCAAGAAACTCAACACCATCCAGGACAAAGCAGTCTGCTGATCAGCACCCCATCCACCAGCTTAAGCATCCACTTGCTCCATTACTGGTGTACCCTGGCTGGAGTGTGTACTAAGGCTTCTTTGCCAGCACCTCCTAAACCCGTAACCTCCACCTAGGGCAGCAGGTGCATGGGAACACCATCGTCTCCAAGTTCCCCTCCAAGTCACACACCATCCTGACTTGGACATGTATCACCATTCCTTCATCGTTGCAGGGTCAAATTCCTGGAACTTCCTATCTAACAGCATTGTAGGAGTACCTTCACCACAAGGACAACTAGGTATGGGCAATACATGCCAGCTTTGCCAGCGAGGCCCATATCCCGAGAATGAATTTGGAAAAAGTGCCGGAATTGCTCATTATATAAGTTTCTCCACTTGAAAGCATGTGGTTCAGAAGCAATTTGTCGCCAATTGTAACAGAAAATGAATACTAAATAAGAGCAGCTACTGATGTGTGTCAGCTTTTCTTGGAAAATTAAACTCACTATCAGCAGGAATTAACTGTATTTCTACTTTAACTTATCCTTTTAAAGAAGCTTTGCATTTCCATCAACATAATAATTGTGTTGGACAAACAAATGATTTAGAGCTGTTTTGTAAACTTTATAATCTTTCTACAAATTGGTTTTATCTGCTATTAATTCACTGCATTTTTGGTGTTTGTAAACTGGTTCTTGTATGTTTCAGACCGCATCTGCTGTTTTATTAAAAAACAGTTTGGGACATAAACTTGAAATAATCTGTGATCCACGGCTTCGAGAAAGAGTAAGTATCAAACATATAAAATGAACAGAAAGTTTAAATAGGTTGACGAATGATTTAAAGAAAAATGTGGGACACTTTAATTTTCACAGAATCTGTTGTAAAATATTGCACTTAAGCTAAAGCAATTTGTGTAGCTGGCATTGGCTAAAATAAACTCGTTGAAAAGCTAAATAGCTCTGCGACAGACAAAAAATACTGCCTTGTATCAGGAGACAGTGCAGCTACCCAAGCTCCCAGCTCACGATCTTGCTTTTTCTTTATACTATTGCAATTCTCTTTCCTGTAACTTCTTGATAGTCTTCCTGTATATAGACCCATAAAAAATGCACCAAGAAAATGAGTAATCTATTCAATTGCTGTGATGTTTCACTCGGATAGTAAAACATCCATTAAGTGTTGTGCAAACCATAAATCAGTTTATGAAGTAAAAACAGTAAATGTTGGAAATACTCAGCAGGTCGGTATACATAAATGCAGTCTTAACATAAGGTATAGAATCACAGTCTGGTTACCGCACGGAAGAAGACCATTCGGCCCGTCGAGCCCGTGCGAACTCTCAGCTAGTCCCACTCCCCTGCCCTTTCCCCAAAGCCCTGCAAATTTTTTTCTTTCTGATACTCATCCAATTCCGTTTTGAAAGATAAGATTGACTCTGCCTCCACCACCCTTTCAGGCAGTGCATTCCAGATCTTAACCACTCGCTGCGTAAAAAAGTTTTTTCTTACGTCGCCTTTGGTTCTTTTGCTAATCACCTTAAATCTATGTCCTCTGGTTCTCGACCCTTTGCCAATGGGAACAGTTTCTCTCTATCTACTCTGTCCAGACCCCTCATGATTTTGAACACCTCTATCAAATCTCCTCTCAATCTTCTCTGCTCAAGGAGAACAACCCCAGCTTCTCCAGTCTATCAACTTAACTGAAGTTCCTCATCCCTGGAATCATTCTCGTAAATCTTTTCTGCACCCTTTCTAAGGCCTTCACATCCTTCCTAAAGTGTGGTGCCCAGAATTGGACACAGTACTCCAGTTGGGGCCGAACCAGTGTTTTATACAAGTTCATCATAATTTCCACACTTTTGTACTCTATACCTCTATTTATGAAACCCAGGATCCTGTAAGCCTTTTTAACTGCTTTCTCAACCTGCCCTGCCTCCTTCAACGATTTGTGCACATATACCCCCGGGTCTCTCTGTTCATGTTCATGCACCCCCTTTAGAATTGTGCCATTTAGTTTATATGTCCTCTCCTCATTCTTCTACCAAAATGTATCACTTCACATTTTTCTGTGTTAAATTTCATATGTCACATGTCTGCCCATTTCACCAGCCTGTTTATGTCTTCCTGAAGTCTATCACTCTCCTCCTCACTGTTCACTATACATCCAAGTTTTGTGTCATCTGCAAAGTTTGAAATTGTGCCCTGTACACCCAAATCCAAGTCATTTAATATATATCAAGAAAACCAGTGGTCCTAGTACCGACCCCTGGGGAACACCACTGTATACGTTCCTCCATCCTGAAAAGCAACCGTTCACCACTACTCGGTTTCCTGTCACTTAGCCAAATCCGTATCTATGCTGCCACTGTCCCTTTTATTCCATGGGCTTCAACTTTGCTGGTGAGCCTATTATGTGGCACTTTGTCGAACGCCTTTTGGAAATCCATGTACACTACGTCAACCGCCTTACCCTCATCAACCCTCTTTGTTACCTCATCAAAAAACTCGATCAAATTGGTTAAACTCGATTTGCCTTTAACAAACCTGTGCTGGCTTTCCTTAATTAATCAATCCACACCTATCCAAGTGACTGTTAATTTTGTCCCTGATTACTGTTTCTAAAAGCTTTCCCATTACCGAGGTTAAACTGACTGGCCTGTAGTTGCTGGGTTTATCTTTACACCCTTTTTTGAACAATGGTGTAACATTTGCAATTCTCCAGTCCTCTGGCACCACCCCCGTATCTATGGAGGATTGGAATATTATGGCCAGTATCTCCGCGATTTACGCCCTCAATTCCCTCAGCATCCTAGGATGCATCCCATCCGCTCCTGGTGACTTATCTACTTTAAGTACAGCCAGCCTTTCTAATACCTTTTCATCAATTTTTATCCTACAATTGTCTCCACTACCACCTCCTTCACTATGTCTATGGCAGCATCCTCTTCCTTGGTGAAGACAGATGCAAAGACACCTAGCTGGGTGGTAGGGACTATAGATTCTGAGACCACGGCTAAGATCTTACAAGGATAAGTCAACAGGGTTTAACTTGTGTTGATCAGTGACGAATGAAGTTCAACATAGACAAATGAAAGATAGTGTATATTGGAAGTAAAAATGGAAGGCATGCAAACTCCATGGGTGGGATAGAACTTACCAAGGCAGGAAGTTGAAAAAGATGTGGATTTATACAGAAGAACAACAATAGGTGGTCAGCAGGGTGGTTGAAGCCAGGACACTGAATTAAAAAAAAACAGCTAAATGCTACAATGGGGAAGATAGTCAATTTTGTATTTTCGACGAATGAGATCAATGAGCTAAAAGGCCGCCTTTCATTTGATCCTATCTTGAGATCTTTAAATTATCGAAATATGGGTTAGCCATTTCGAAATTTGGCAAAATTCAACAGAAGGTTATAATTATGTTGGTCCAGTGGCTTTGCTTCTTTCCTTCCTTCTTTTCTTTCTTTTGTCCAGTTCAAAAACCTTTTCTGGCATAGAATCTTTGTAAACATTGAAGCATTGTTATATAATTTCTCCTATTTTCCACCGTTAGTATGTTAGATTCTTAGTTTAACAGTTTAGTTTCTTTACAATTTGTGACTCCTAGGTGAGTCACTTTTAACTTGAACAAGACAAGCAAAAGTAACTTTGTTCTATATTTCCCAACAGCTTGGCAAAATATGATGCAGGGTATAATGTCTGTATTGGCTTTCTTTTGAACTGCAATTCCTTGTTATGGACCAGGACTGTCTACTTCCACCTCTGTAATATCGCCCGTTTCTGCCCCTGCTTCAACCCATCTGCTGCTGAAACCCTCTTCCATGCTTTTGTTACCTCTAAACTCGACTATTCCAATGCTTCCCTGGCTGTCCTCTCATCCTCCAGCCTCTATAAACCTCAGCTCAACCAAAACTCTGCTACTCGTTTCCTAACTCGCACCATCCCATTCGCCCATCATCCCTGTGCTCACTAACCTACGTGGGCTCCCAGTTCAGCAACGCCTCGAATTTAAAATTCTCATCCTTGTGTTCAAATCCCTCCATGGCCTTGCCCCTCCCTATCTCTGTAAATTCCTCCAGCCCTACAACCCTCCGAGAACTCTGCATTCCTCTAATGCTGGCCTCTTGTGTATTCCCAATTTCCTTCGCGCCACCATTGGCGCCCATGCCTTTAGCTGTCTAAGCCCTAAGCTCTGGAATTCCCTCCCTAAACCTCTGCACATCTCTACCTCTCTCCTTTTAAGACGCTCCTTAAAACCTACCTCTTTGACCCAACTTTTGGTCACCTGGCCTCATATCTCCTTATGTGGCTCGGTGTCAAATTTTATCTGATAACGCCGCTGTAAAGTGCTTTGAGACGTTTTTCTACATTAAAGGTGCTATATAAATGCAAGTTGATATTACAGGATGGAATATAAGACAGACTGGGTACAAGATCCTGACATTTTACACGATGGAATGTAGGACAGTCAGTACAAAGTCCTGACATTTTACAGGATGGAATATAGGGAATTGTGGATACAAGGTCCTGAATGGTCCTTTCTCTTCAAATTATACTTTATATAATGAAAATAATCCCATTAATTTTTAATAATTGTTAACATTGAGTAATTAAAATACTGGAACATTTCAAGCTTCCATGTGTTGTATTTTTCTAATATAGATTTATCTACAGCAATATCCCTGAGCTGTGAAATGCAGTTTTCGGTAAATATAATTTCTATGTTGTTTGATCTCTTCTAAACTGAATTTATACTTGCAGACATTTATTAATTACTCTGACAAGGGAGAGCTTTATGAATACTTTTGCTACAAATGTAATATAGGCAAAATCTAAAGCCAGTTTAAAATGGAGGGAGAAGTCATTTACTTGGATCTAATCCACATTAAGGGATATTCCACAGGTGGTGTTGACAGGGCAGACAGTTATCAGATGATGCATCATTTTTTTTTATTCGTTCCTGGAATGTGGGTGTCACTGGCAAGGCCAGCATTTATTGCCCATCCCTAATTGCCCTTGAGAAGGTGGTGGTGAGGCACCTTGAACTGCTGCAGTCCATGTGGTGAAGGTACTCCTATAGTGCAGTTAGGGAGGGAGTTCCCGGATTTTGACCCAGCGACGATGAAGGAATGGCGATATATTTCCAAGTCAGGATGGTGTGTGACTTGGAGGGGAACTTGCAGGTGGTGGTGTTCCTTTGAGTCTGCTGCCCTTGACCTTCTAGGTGGTAGAGGTTGCGGGTTTGGGAGGCGCTGTCGAAGAAGCCCTGGCAAGTTGCTGCAGTGCATCTTGTAGATGGTACACACTGAAGTCACGGTGCGCCGGTGGTGGAGGGAGTGAATGTTTAAGGTGGTGGATGGGGTGCCAATCAAACGGGCTGCTTCGTCCTGGATGGTGTCGAGCTTCTTGAGTGTTGTTGGAGCTGCACTCGTCCAGGCAAGTGGAGAGTATTCCATCACACTCCTGACTTGTGCCTTGTAGATGGTGGAAAGGCTTTGGGGAGTCAGCAGGTAAGACACTCGCCACAGAATACCCAGCCTCTGACCTGCTCATGTAGCCACAGTATTTATGTGGCTGGTCCAGTTAAGTTTCTGGTCAATGGTGACCCCCCAGGATGTTGATGGTGGAGGATTCGGCAATGTTAATGCTGTTAAATGTCAAGGGGCGCTAGTTAGACTCTCGCTTGTTGGAGATAGTCGTTGCCTGGCACTTGCATGGCGCGAACGCTACTTGCCACTTATCAGCCCAGGACTGAATGTCGTCCAGGTCTTGCTGTATGCGAGCATGGACTACTTCATTATCTAAGGAGTTGCGAATGGAACTGAACACTGCAATCATTAGCGAACATCCCCACTTCTGCACTCACGTGCTGGGTTTCGCCATCATTGAGGACGGGGATACTCAAGGACCACCCTCCTCCCGTTTAGTTGTTTAATGGTCCACCACCGTTCACTACTGGATGTGGCAGGACTGCAGAGCTTTGATCTGATCCGTTGATTGTGGGATCGCTTAGCTCTGTCTCTAGCATTCTGCGTCCGCTGTTTTGCATGCATGTCGTCCTGTGTTGCAGCTTCCCCAGGTTGGCACCTCATTTTTAGGTATGCCTGGTGCTGCTCCTGGCATGCTCTTCTGCACTCCTCATTGAACCAGGGTTGGTCCCCTGGCTTGATGATAATGGTAGAGTGAGGGATGTGCTGGGCCATGAGGTTACAGATTGTGGTGGAATACAATTCTGCTGCTGCTGATGACCCACAGTGCCTCATGGATGCCCAGTTTTGAGCTGCTAGATCTGTTCTGAATCTATCCCATTTAGCACGGTGGTAGTGCCACACAACACGATGGAGGGTGTCCCCAGTGTGAGGACGGGACTTCATTTCCACAAGGACTGTGCGGTGGTCACTGCTACCAATACTGTCATGGATGGATGCATCTGCGACAGGGAGATTGGTGAGGATGAGGTCAAGTAGGTTTTTCCCCTCGTGTTGGTTCTCTCTCCACCTACCGCAGAGCCAGTCTGGCAGCTATGTCCTTCAGGACTCTGCCAGCTTGGTCAGTAGTGGTGCTATTGAGCTACACTTGGTGATGGACATTGAAGTCCCCCACCCAGAGTATATTTTGTGTCCTTGCTACCCTCCGTGCTTCTTCCTAGTGGTGTTCAACATGGAGGAGTACTGATTCATCAGCTGAGGGAAGGCAATCTGCTGCATTGTATTAAATTGTACACCAATTCTTAGCAGCTTTCAAGTTTTTTTTCAACAATGGAAATGTATGATTTCCCTGCTGATCAAAGTCGGAGGATATCAACACTTATAAACCTAAATGGTCGCTACATGTTTATAGTTACCAGGTGAGAAACTGCACAAGCTTTATTTCTCACCGTGTATCATATATTGTGCTTTGTAAATAAAGTTAATTTAAATAATGATGCAATTGGGGTTCTTAAGTTCTTAACACTGCTCAGTGGGCTAGTGACTTTCCGAGAAAACCTGACGAGGTATGTGTTGCATATATTTCTATAAATTCAGTATTTGTTTGAGCATGAATCCTCAAATATTTCCTTCTAGATCTGTTTGCTCTGCATATCTGTTTGCCATTGGCATGACTGCCTCAATTCCATAGACAATAGGCTGCAGGATAGTTGTTTTAACACTTGTAATTTACAAAGAGATAAACTAAATTATTTATTTAATGTCTATCTTACAGTAAAACAAGCCTTTCAGTTACACAGCTCAACACATTAAGTGCTGCATGGAATTGCAAGGAGTGTGTACAGGTTTTTCAGTAGAAAGAATGGGTTTCTCTATGAAACCACAGGAACTTATAGGTCATAGTAGCATACCCCTATTTGATCACTGCTAGTCAATCTCCATGGTGTTGCACACAGGGCATAAACACGAAGTGTAATCTTCAGGTAAAGCGGGAGGGAGATAATTGAAACAGGGCATGTAGACATAATTTAGTCCCTATTTTAAAGTCATACATTCTGTCCTTTTTTGATGTAATAAGCTTTGTCAAAGTACATTATAATTTGGGAAGCAATAAAGTAGAGTTGGTTACCCAAAACGAGTTTCTCTGCAGTACAGCCTGAGGAGCGGGGAAGTGCAAAACTGAGACACTACAGTGCCACTACTGGTGAGAGGATGTGATTACAGGGTGTCAAGTTTACATGGGCTTCTACTTGTGGACATATGAATTAATAATGAGAAAAAGTTGACTAAGGAAGTGTAAAGATTACATACTTATAAAAGGTGAACATGTAAAATGAAGCAATTAATTTTGTATATCTTATTCCTTGCACACAAGAAAAGTTCAATGTAATGTATAAAGTTAATATAATTATGTAAAAACTTGCAATTGCTAAAAGAATAAGTGCACTATAAGTATTTCATTTTTAAATTTCAGCAACATATTTGCAATTTTAACCTCATTTTTGTTAATAGAAATATGGGATTGTTGAAGGAAAGCCACTGAGCGAATTAAGGGCATTGGCAAAAGCTGCAGGACAGAAGTGCCCTTATTTTACTCCACCAGGAGCAGAGACTGTGGATGAAGTAAGTCATTTATTGCTGGATGCATGTTGCAGATCCCAGGCTTGAACATATGAACTACTTCACCAAACCATATATATTTAGATTAGGACTTGGATAGAGTTCATGTAATGAATGTAATTATTTATTATTCAAACAAACTTTTTAAGCTATGCACCTAAAATTGATAAGAAATTAATTCAGATTCATTTATCCATGACCCATCAAATTAGTTCAGAAATGATAATTAAAGGAATAGACCTGCAAAAGTTGTTTATTGCTAACAAGGTATAAAATTACACTTTTGATCTCTTTATATCTCTGTTCTTCTGTCTCTGTTTGTCAATCTCTGTTAAATATTATATTCAGCCTTGGCTCAGTGTTACTCTTGCCTCTGAGTCAGAAGGTTTGGATTCAAGTCCCACTCCAGAGACTTCGGTACATAATCTAAGCTGACACTTCAGTGCTGCACTGTCGGAGGCGTCACCTTTTGTGCGAGAATTTAAACTGAAGACCCATCTGCCCTCTCAAGTGGATGTAAAAGATCCCATGGCACTGTTCAAAGAAGAGCAGGGAAGTTCTGTCAGTTTCCTGGCCAATATTCATCCCTCAACATCACTAACAGATTATCTGGTCATTATGTCATTGCTATTTGTGGGACTTTGCAGTATGCAAATTGGTTGCCTTACAACAGTGAGTACACTTCAAAAGTACTTCATTGGCTGTAAAGCACTTTGGGAAGTCCTGTGGTCGTGAAAGGCGCTATATAAATGTAAGTTCTTTCTCTCTTGTATATGTGCCTCAAGCTGGATTTCAATTCCATGAGAAATGTGTTCAACAGGTTGTGGCTTTATATAAGATTACAGATTGTTGAAAGCTCCAGGGGGATCCCTAATAACATTGCTTTTGTTGATTTCGTAAGACTTCAAACCTCACGCCTCATGCTGTGCTCATGAAAAAGCTAAAAGCTATGGGATTGCATGGCTATGCTAGGGTAGATAGAGGATTTTTTAAACCTATCTCTCAAAAGAGGTGTAAGGCAAGGTTATGGACGTTATCAAAAATACTCCAGTCCTAGTCGGAGTGGATTGTATGTTCGTGTTGAGGAGGAGGACTAAATGCCAGTTCTTCAAGTTTCGTCAACCCCTCTTCAACCCATCACTAGCGTAGCACTTACATGGCCTGTTCATTAAGATTCTTGCTGAGCTCAATAACCGGAAACAAATCTAACATTACATCAGTTTCTGTCTTGAATATACTAACAAATTCCATTTTCTCTAACTGATATGGTATGTTTTTTTTATTCGTTCCTGGGATGTGGGCGTTGCTGGCAAGGCCAGAATTTATTGCCCTTGAGAAGGTGGTGGTGAGCTGCCTTCTTGAACAGCTGCAGTCCATGTGGTGAAGGTACTCCCACAGTGCTGTTATGGAGGGAGTTCCAGGATTTTGACCTAGCGACGATGAAGGAACGGCAATGTATTTCCAAGTCAGGATGGTGTGTGACTTGGAGGTGATGGTTTTCCCATGCGCCTGCTGCCCTTGTCCTTCTAGGTGGTAGAGGTCGCGGGTTTGGGAGGTGCTGGTGTGGAAGCCTTGGTGAGTTGCTGCAGATGGTACACACTGCAGATACGGTGCGCAGTGGTGGAGGGAGCGAATGTTTAAAGTGGTGGATGGGGTGTCGAGCAGCTTGAATGTTGGAGCTGCACTCATCCAGGCATGTGGAGATTATTCCATCACACTCCTGACTTGTGCCTTATAGATGGTGGAAAGGTTTTGGGGAGTCAGGAGGTGAGACACTCACCGCAGAATACCCAGCCTCTGACCTGCTCTTGTAGCCACAGTATTTATGTGGCCGGTCCAGTTAAGTTTCTGGTCAATGGTGACCCCTTCCCCCCCCCGTCCCTCCAGGATGTTGATGGTGGGAGATTCGGAGATGGTAATGCAATTGAATGTCAAGGGATGATGGTTAGACTCACTCTCGTTGGAGATAGTCATTGCCCGGCACTTGTGTGGCGTGAATGTTACTTGCCACTTATCAGCTGAAGCCGGACTGCAGGTGGGCATGGACTGCTTCATTATCTGAAGAATTGTGAATGGAGTTGAACACTGCAATCATCAGTGAACATCCTCACTTCTAACCTTATGATGGAGGGAAGGTCATTGATGAAGCAGCTGAAGATGGTTGAACATAGGACACTGCCCAGAGGAACTCCTGCAGCGATGTCCTGGGGCTAAGATGATTGACCTCCAACAACTACAACCATCTTCCTTTGTGCTAGGTATGACTCCAGCCAGAGGAGAGTTTTCCCCCCAATTCCCATTGACCTCAATTTTACTTGGGCTCCTTGACACACTCTGTCAAATACTGCCTTGATGTCAAGGGCAGCCACTCTCACCTCACCACTAGAATTCAGCTCTTTTGTCCATGTATGGACCAAGGCTGTAATGAGGTCGGGATCCGAGTGGTCCTGGCGGAACCCAAAATGAGCGTCGATGAGCAGGTTATTGGTAAGTAAGTGCTGCTTGTTAGCGCTGTCAATGACACCTTCTATCACTTTGCTGATGATTGAGAGTAGACTGATGGGGCGGTAATTGGCCGGATTGGATTTGTCCTGCTTTTTGTGGACAGGACATATCTGGGCAGTTTTCCACATTGTCGGATAGATGCCAGTGTTGTAGCTGTACTGGATCAGCTTTGCTAGAGGCGCAGCTAGTTTTGGAGCACAAGCCTTCAGCACGACAGCCGAGATGTTGTCGGGGCCTTTGTTGTATCCAGTACACTCAGCTGTTTCTTGATATCACGTGGAGTGAATCAAATTGGCTGAAGACTGGCTTCTGTGATGTGGGGACTTCAGGAGGAGGCGAGATGGATCATCCACTTGGCACTTCTGGCTGAAGGTGGTTGCAAACGCTTCAGCCTTGTCTTTTGCACTCGCGTGCTGGGCTCCGCCATCATTGAGGATGGGGATATTCATGGAGCCTCCTCCTCCCGTTAGTTGTTTAATTGTCCACCACCATTCACGACTGAATGTGGCAGGACTGCAGAGCTTTGATGTTATCTGTTGGTTGTGGGATTGCTTAGCTCTGTCTATAACATGCTGCTTCCGCTGTGTAGCATGCATGCAGTCCTGTGTTTCAGCTTTCCCCAGGTTGGCACCTCATTTTTAGGTACGCCTGGTGCTGCTCCTGGCATGCTTATCGGCACTCCTCATTGAACCAGAGTTGGTCCCCTGGCTTAATGGTAATGGTAGAGTGAGGGATATGCTGGGCCATGAGGTTACAGATTATGGTGGAATACTATTCTGTTGCTTCTGATGGCCCACAGCATCATGGATGCCAGTTCTGAATCTATCCCATTTAGCACAGTGGTAGTGCTAAACAACAAGATGGAGGGTATCCTCAGTGTGAAGACGTCACTGCTACCAATAGAGAGCAAGGTCAATTAGGTTTATCCCCTCGTGTTGGTTCTCTCACCACCTGCACAGGTCCAGTCTGGCAGCAATGGCTACTGAGCCATTGAAGTCTCTCACCCAGAGTACATTCTGTGCCCTTGCTACCCTCATTGCTTCTTCCAAGTGGTGTTCAACATAAGAACATAAGAACTAGGAGCAGGGGTAGGCCATTCAATGAGATCATGGCTGATCTTCTACCTCAATTCCATTCACCGGCCTTATCGCCATATCCCTTGATGCCCTTACTAGTCAGAAATCTATCGACTTCTGTTTTGAATATACCCAATGACTGAGCGTCCACAGCCCTCTGGGGTAGAGAATTCCAAAGATTCACCACCCTCTGTTTGAAGAAATTTCTTCTCATCTCAGTCCTGAATGGCCTACCCTTTATCCTGAGGCTGTGGCCCCTGGTTCTAGACTCCCCAGCCAAGGGAAACATTCTCCCAGCATCCACCCTATCAAGCCCTGTAATAATTTTGTATGCTTCAATGAGATCCCCTCTCATTCTTCTGAATTCAAGAGAATACAGGCCTAGTTTACTCAATCTCTTCTCATACGACAGTCCCGCCATCCCAGGAATCAATCTCGTGAACCTTCGTTGCACTCCCTCTATGGCAAGTATATCCTTCCTTGGGTAAGGAGACCAAAATTGTACACCGTACTCCAGGTGTGGTCTCACCAAGGCCCTATATAATTGGAGTAAGACTTCTTTACTCCTGTACTCAAATCCTCTTGTAATGAAGGCCAGCATACCATTTGCCTTCCTAATGGCTTGCTGCACCTGCACCTGCACATTCACTTTCAGTGACTCATGTACAAGGACACCCAGGTCCCTTTGAGCATCTGCATTCCCCAATCTTTCACCATTTAGGAAATACTCTGCCTTTCTGTTTTTTCTACCAAAGTGGATAACTTCACATTTATCCACATTATAATCCATCTGCCATGTTCTCGCCCACTCACTGAGCCTGTCGAGATCCCCTTGAAGCCTCTTCACATCCTCTTCACAACTGACACTGCCACCTAGCTTTGTGTCATCAACAAATTTGGAAATGTTACATTTAGTCCCCTCATCCAAATCATTGATATAGATTGTGAATAGCTGGGGCCCAAGCACCAATCCTTGCAGTACCCCATTAGTCACAGCCTGCCATCCTGAAAAAGACCCGTTTATCCCTACTCTTTGTTTTCTGTCTGTTAACCAATTCTCAATCCATGCTAGTATATTACCCCCAAGTCCATGTGCCCTAATTTTGTTCACCAACCTCTTGTGTGGGACCTTATCAAATGCCTTCTGAAAATCCAAATACACCACATCTACCGGTTCCCCTTTGTCTACTCCACTAGTTACATCCTCAAAGAACTCCAATAGGTTTGTCAAACAGGACTTCCCTTTCATAAATCCATGTTGACTCTGCCCAATCTTACTATTAGTTTCTAAGTGCCCAGTTATTGCATCCTTTATAATAGATTCCAGCATTTTCCCAACTATTGATGTGAGGCTCACAGGTCTGTAGTTCCCCGTTTTCTCTCTCCTTCCTTTCTTAAATAGCGGGGTTACATTTGCTATCCTCCAATCTGCAGGGACCGTTCCAGAATCTATAGAATTTTGGAAGATGACAACCAATGCGTCCGCTATTCCAACGGCCACCTCTTTCAAAACCCTAGGATGTAGGTCATCCAATCCTTGAGATTTATCGACTTTTAGTCCCATTAATTTTGCTAGTACTGTTTTTTTACTAATTTCTTTAAGTTCCTCATTCTCGCCACACCCTTGGTTTTCTCGTATTTCTGGGAGGTTTTTTGTGTCTTCCTCCGTGAAGACAGAAACAAAGTATTTATTTAATTTCTCTGCCATTTCCTCATTCCCCATTATAAATTCTCCCATCTTTGACTGTAAAGGACCTACATTTACCTTCGCCAGTCTTTTCCTTTTCACATACCTATAGAAGCTTTTACAATCCGTTTTTATATTTTTCGCTAGTTTGTGCTCATTCCATTTTCCCTTTCTTTATCAATTTCTTGGTGCCCCTTTGCTGATTTCTAAAAAGATCTCAATCCTCAGGCTGACTGCTTTTTCTGGCAACTTTATAAGCTTCCTCCTTAGACTTAATACTAGCTTTAATTTCTTTTGTTAGTCATGTGGATCACTTTTCCTTTTGGGTTTTTATGCCCTAGAGGAATATATGTTTGTTGCAAATTATGCATTATTTCCTTGAATGTTAGCCATTGTATGTCCACCTTCATACCTTTTAGTGTAGTCTCCCAATCTACCATGGCCAACTTGTCCCTCATACCCTTGTAGTTTCCTCTATTTAGATTGAAGACCTTAGTTTCAGATTGGACTACATCACTCTCAAACTTAATGTAAAATTAAATCATATTATGGTCACTTGTCCCTAAAGGCCCCTTTACCACAAGATTATTGATTAGCCCTTTCTCATTACACAGTACCAGATCCAGAATAGCCTGTTCCCTGGTTGGTTCCTCCACATACTGATCCAGGAAACCATCTCGCATGCATTCCAAGAATTCATCCTCCACACCATTAGTGGTAATTTGATTTGCCCAGTCAATATGTAGATTAAAGTCCCCCATGATTACCGTATTGCCCTTGTTACATGCACTTCTAATCTCTTGATTGATACTGTGCCCTACATTACCACGACTGTTTGGTGGCCTATACACAACTCCCACCAATGTTTTCCGCCCTTTGCTGTTTCTTAGCTCCACCCAAACTGATTCCAGTTCTACATCACGATCTGCCAAGCCAAGATCTTTTATCTCTACCGTACCAATCTCATCCTTATGGCAAGCATTTAAAGATAGAATGACAAAATTGCAAAAATTGTTTACCAATCTGGCATAAAAGGAAATCTAAAAAGGTGACTCAACCGTGGATAACAGGGGAAATTAGAGACAGCATAAAATCCAAAGATAGGGCGTATAAAATAGCCAAAAAAAGCGCCAGAGCGGAAGATTGGGAACAGTTTAAGATAGAGCAAAGAAGGACAAAGGGCTTAATCAAGAGGGGCAAAATAGCTTACGAAAGCAAGCTGGCGGAAAATATAAAAACTAACTCCAAAAGCTTTTATAAGTACATCAAGAGGAAAAGACTGGTGAAAACCAAAGTTGGTCCATTGCAGTCAGATACGGGGGAATATATAACGGGAAATAAGGAAATGGCAGACCAACTAAATGCATACTTTGGGTCAGTCTTTACGAAGGAAGACACAAAAAACCTCCCTGGGATATCGGGGAAAAAAAGGGACATTGGCAAAGGAGGAACTGACGCAAATCAATATCTCTAAGGATATGGTGTTAAGGAAGCTAAAGGGATTGAAGGCGGACAAATCCCCAGGGCCTGATAACATGCATCCTAGGGTACTGAAGGAGGTGGCCCTAGAGATAGCGGATGCACTAAGTATGATTTTTCAGAATTCATTAGACTCGGGAACAGTGCCCATGGATTGGAGGGTAGCTAACGTTACCCCACTATTCAAAAAGGGGGGTAGGGAAAAAGCAGGTAATTACAGACCTGTAAGCCTTACATCAGTTGTGGGCAAAATGCTGGAGTCCATCATTAAGGATGAAATAGCGGAGCACTTAGCAAATGGGGACAGGATAGGACAGAGTCAACATGGATTTACAAAGGGTAAATCGTGCTTGACTAATCTATTGGAATTTTTTGAGGGAGTAACTGGTAAAATAGATGGGGGAGAGCCAGTAGATGTGGTGTACCTGGACTTCCAAAAGGCCTTCGACAAGGTCCCACATAAAAGATTAGCATGGAAAATTGAAGCTCATGGGATAAAGGGGAAAGTATTGACGTGGATAGAGAACTGGCTGTCAGATAGAAAACAGAGAGTTGGAATAAACGGCTCATTTTCTGAATGGCAGGCAGTAACAAGTGGGGTACCGCAGGGATCTGTCCTGGGTCCCCAGCTGTTCACAATTTACATTAATGACCTGGATCAGGGAGTCGGATGCAGCATTTCCAAATTTGCAGACGACACTAAACTAGGAGGGGGGGTGGGCTCAGAGGAGGAGACCAGGAAGCTCCAGAGCGATTTGGACAGACTGGGTGATTGGGCGGATAAATGGCAGATGCACTATAATGTGGACAAGTGCGAAGTTATCCACCTTGGGTGCAGGAACGGGAGGGCAAATTATTATTTAAATGGCAATAAATTGGGAGAGGGGGAAGTACAGAGAGACCTGGGTGTTCTTGTACACCAATCACTGAAGGCGAGCATGCAGGTGCAACAGGCGGTCAAGAAGGCAAACAGTATGGTGGCCTTCATAGCAAAAGGGTTGGAATACAGGAACAGGGATACCTTGCTGCAGCTGTACAGGGCACTGGTGAGACCACACCTCGAGTACTGTGTACAGTTTTGGTCGCCTCATCTGAGGAAAGATGTTCTTGCCATGGAGGGGGTGCAGCGGCGATTCACCAGGCTGATACCAGGAATGGCGGGATTGACCTATGAGGAGAGACTATGTAGTTTAGGGATGTACACACTGGAGTTTAGAAGATTGAGAGGGGACCTCATAGAAGTGTATAAACAGGTCTAGACAGACTAGATGCAGAAGGAATGTTTCCCTTGGCGGGTGAGAACAGAACTAGAGGACATAATTTAAGGATAAGGGCTAAACCATTTAGGACAGAAATGAGGGGGAATTTCTTCACTCAGAGGGTGGTGAACCTGTGGACCTCATTGCCACAGAGGGCAGTGTACGCCAGCTCATTAAATATATTTAAGAGGGAATTAGATATATTTCTACAGGCAAAAGGGGTTAAGGGTTACGGAGAGAAGGCGGGGACGGGATACTGAATTGGAGGATCAGCCATGATCTCATTAAATGGCGGAGCAGGCTCGAAGGGCCGGATGGCCTACTCCTGCTCCTATCTTCTATGTATCTATGTATCTATAACAGCGCTGCGCCACCTCCTTTTCCTTTTTGTCTGTCCTTCCTCAATGTTGAGTACCCTGGAACATTCAGTTCTCAGCTTTGGTTACCCAACATGCAACATCATCAGCTGATAACCAGGAGGTTTCCTTGCCCATGCTTGGCCTGAAGCCATGAGACTTCATGGGGTCCGGAGTCAATGTTGAGGACTCCCAGGGCCACTCCCTCTTGACTCTGCCACTACCTCTGGTGTTGGAGGGGTCTGGGACATTGTTTGAAAGGCATGCTTCTGCGAGACAGCTCTCCCAATTTTGGCACAAGTCCCCAAGATGTTAGTGAAGAGGGTTGACTGGGCTAGTGCCGTTGTCATGTCTAAAGCCGGTGCAGTAAGGCCATTTCAGAGGGCAGTTAAGAGTCAACCACATTGCTGTGGGTCTGGAGTCACATATAGGTAAGGACAGCAGATTTCCTTCCCTAAATGACATTAGTGAACCAGATGAGTTTTTAACCACAATCCGATAGTTTCATGGTCCAGATTTATTTAATTAACTGAATTTAAATTCCCCAGCTGCCGTGGTAGGGTTTGAACTCACGTCTCTGGATCTTTAGTCCAGGCTTCTGGATTACTAGTCCAGTAACATAACCACTATGCTACCATTCCTGAGTCTGAGAAACATAATTCTGCTTGCTAGTAGTCCTAACTACTGAATTGAATACACATTCCCAGATAGCTTGTGTGTTCTTCAAATTTAACTTAATAGCATCTTAATATACATTAGTTTGAAATCCCTCTTAAGCTAAATAGCCAAAAATCTTGAAATGTGACAATGCTGTTATATATCTATTGGGAATCTGTGCTCTAGCACTACAATTGCTATGATACATAGTCTTAATATTGAAGCAGTAATGGTGAGAAAGTTGTTTTGCAAATGAAGACTATTGGTAGCAAACATTTCTGTAACGTATTGCATCTGTGACAGTTTGAGTAACAAGGTGCTGTTTGTTTTACAGGTTCAGGCTCGAGCAAAGGAATTTTTTAATTATTTATGTCAGTTTCTTATGAAACATACAGAAAAATGTAACAGTGCACCAGATCAGCTCGACACAGCTGCTGACCATTCAGAAGACTTGCACAGTTCACTAAAAGGTTCCAGCAGCGTGGACTCCAACAGCTGTGATATAAATGAAAGCAATTCAAGTACTGCCGAAGATCTGATGGCTAATGTACTTCTAGTCAGTCACGGTGGATTTATACTACAATGGGTTAGGTATTTTGTAGAGGAGCTGAAATGTCCTTTACCACAGTCCTTTGACCAGTCTAAGGCATTTTCTGTCTGTCCAAATACAGCAATAAGCAGTTTTGTCATCACTTTTAATCAGATAGCTAGCTCTTCTCCTCAGATAGTGTGTGATTATCTATATAAATGTAGCCACCTTGATGACATCAGTACTCCACATGATGTATTTTCAGTCTGAGTCCATGGTAATAAATTACTCTTTGTAAGGCACGTTCGTTGTAAGAGTATTTGCCAGATTCAATTCCTATAATCAGTCTCTAATTAAATCCAGTGATTATGATAAATCCATATTAATCTCTTTATGGACTTTCACTTCAGTATATTAAAATAGTGCAGTGAAACTGTAATTTATTTTAGAAAACTACCTTTAATATTTCCTTTCATACAGCATGTAGCAAAAGATTATCCATGTCCTTAATGGTTATGAATATTGTATCATTGTCATTTAATTTCCTTACTGAGGGAAAGCATCTATAATTTATTGCTTGAAGACTACGGTTACTGATTGATCCTGTGATAAATTCCTCACAGCAGAGTGGTCATATGGTGCAAAAATATTATAGCTTATTGTGCAACTTTAAAAACTAGTAGGGTATAATATGACCTGTATTCTGGTCTTTACACCAGTGACATTACAATGCTCATTATTAATGGATTTTAAGCACCTTGAAAAAGGTTGTTACTGCTGATTGAAAACGTGAATGTGTGCTGCATTGAACAGTTTACCTTGTTGCATGTTAATGTAAAACAATTGTATTTGTTATACATGAAAATTTGATTAAACTGATTTATAAACAAATAAACTTCAGGCAATTATGTATGCTATAATAGAGATGAGAATAAATACAATGTAGCATGTTATGACTTGATTGGGCTTTTTACCTCTACTGCGTATCTAAATAACAGTTAACATAGTGCAACACTTCATATTGAAGCACTGACGCCTCAGTGAGAGTGTTGGGATGTGACTTTGTGACCTCTTGAGTGTTCCTCCACCACTTGAGTTTCCCCAATCCCAGTTGTGTTGCTGTGCACCGGCAGGGTCCACGCATTTCCCATTGGGAAGGACGGAAAATAAGGAAAGCTAAGATGCTGTCTGAGAATCATCAAACTTTGCAATACAGCAGGAGACGATTTGCCCATCATGCCTGTACCAGCTCGCTGAAATAGCTATCTACTTAGTCCTATTCCCCTACCCTTTCCCGCACCCTTTAAGATTTTTCTTTTTCAACAATTTATCCGCTTCCCTTTTAAAAGGTATTAAGGATTCTGCTTCCCCCACTGTTTCATGTCCTAACAACCCTCTGCATAAAAATTCTAACCTCTCCCTCTGTTCATTTGGTGGTAAGTTAGTTAATGACTCACTGACCAGTGGAAATAGTTTTTCATGATTTACCTTGTAAAAACCCCATATAATTTTGAAGGCCTATAGCAGATTGCCACTTAATTGTTTTCATGAGAAGAATCCCAGTTTCTCTTGTCTGTCATCCCTGGTATCATCCTTAATCTTTTCTGCACTCTCCGTGATCTTGATATCCTTCCTAAAGTAGGACACAATGGAGCTGAAATTCCATTACCAGCACCAGAGAAATTTTATTCCCTGCCAGCACACAACAGTGACCCTCCACTGGGTTTTCCAAGGTCCCCTCATCAAAATGTGGCAGGTGTGCTCCACCACGAATCGTATCGCATGCAATGAGTGGAGGGGCGGGGTGGGGACAGAATTTCCTTGGCACAGCTTTGAAACGCAGGTGTAGCCTTTTAAACCTGTACTTCCTGTTCAGGTAGGGTGGGGGAGATAAGTTTCTTTTTTTTAAATTGAATTGACTACTCCAATGAGTCAAAAGTCTTAACAATTCCTGTGGGGGGAGGAGAGAGAACAGCTGCCTTCAGTATGAGAGCCCTGGAGTTGCTTAGCGAGGTCATGGCAAAGAGGAATGTCATTTTTGGACTACAGCATATAAACTCAACTTTGTTCAATTTTCAGAGATATCTGTGCTCCAATTCTGGCCTCTTGAGCATCCCTGATTTCATTCACTCCGCCATTGGCACCCATGCCTTCAGCTGCCAAGGCCCTAAGCTCTGCAATTTCCTTCTTAAACCTCTTCGCCACTCTACCTCTCTTTCCTCCTTTGAGACACTCCTTAAAGCCGACCTCTTTGACCAAGCTCATCTGCCCTAATATCTCCTTATGTGGCTCAGTGTCAAATTTGTTTGATAACACTCCTGTGAAGTGCTTTGGGGCATTTTACTACGTTAAAGGTGCTATATAAATACAAGTTCTTGTTATGATGCATTCCCTCATCAGCAAATTACTGATGAAGAGGTGACTAAGCTGGTCAATTCAATTGCTGCAGTTAAGTGATTGCCTTCTCAGATGAAGAAATTCAATGCCTTCAAGAAGTTTGCCAATGTAGGTGAGCCCTGCACCTATCTCTTTCCCCTCAATCAGTTGCATATTTACCTGGAATGTTTCTTATCTTTATACACCTCTTTGCTCTCTACCACTAGCACAAGGCAACCATAGTCATGCATTACCCACTTTCACCTTCACAGATGGACCCCTTTCACTTCGGTAGATAGGACCATTACAAACTCCCAAAAATTCAATTGCATATGCGTTTTCTTGCCTTCCTGTTTAGGGAGATTTAGGGCTGGATTTTCATAGGGCTGTGGAGGCGTGTGGGGGGTTAAAATTGTGAAAAGTGGCGGGCGGACCTGATTCCGCCTCCACGCAATTTTGATAAAATTGTGTGCGGTATTCCCGACTCCATCCCGCCTCCAAGAGGCAGGAGAGGCCATTAAAGCCCTTAAGCCCTAAATTGGCTCTGTAATGCCATTTTGAAACATTTTAGCTAGTTTAACCCTTTTCCCACGTGAAGCACGCCTGATGTGAAACACGCCAGTGAAACCTGGCGGGAGCACAAGTGGATAGCTGACTATCAGCTGCAGGTCCACTATTACAACGGAGATGTGATGAAGGTAGTAGTAGTATTAGGTCTGAAAGTCGCCTCTGATGCTGCTGCATTGAATGTCTTCAGAGACTGCCTGGCCTTTGCTGTGAGAGGACCTGCATGCAAAAAAATTTCTCTCTCAGCTGCTGCTCATTTTGCATCCTGGTCCACTCACAGCAAAGGCCAGGCAGTGTTTGAAGACCTTCAATGCAGCAGCAATGATGACATCATCAGAGGCGACTTTCAGACTGAAAACACTAATTGGTTCATGGGTTCCCACATGCTGGCATTCAATTGCCCAATTAGGTGAAAATTGCATCAATCTCCCACATCCAATTGCAGTCGGGTGGATAACACGAAATGCGGATGACACGACCCCAACCCGCCCCAGTATCAAAATCCAGCCCTTAGAATTGGAACACTGGCAGAAATGCATATCGTGATTCAAGAGAAGCAGCCTGAAGTAGGCTAGGTTGCCAGCTTCAGGCTAACCCTAATACAATCAGTTCTGAGATAGGTGCCATCAGGGCATTAAAGGTTACTTTCTGAGCACCATCAATGCATTGAGTCCTTTGAGAATTGCAATATGAAGAAAAGCAATGGTACTAACACTTTGGAGACACTACTGTTTACAACCTGAAAATTTCTCTTAACCAACGCTGCTTGTTTTTTGTTCAAAATTGCTATCCATTCTGCTACATTCCCTTTAATAACATTTGCCTTCATTTAACCGACAAGTTTTTCAGTATTGAGAGTGATGACACCTCGAAGGAGTGCAGTCCGGAGCATAGCATTGTGGGGGCAAAGGATTGCACGGGGGAGGGGGGAGGGGGGAGGGGTGGGGGCTCAGCGAAGTGTAGGAATGCAGTGGTTAGAGGAGATTCAATAGTCGGGAACAGGCAGGCATTTCTGCAACCGCTGACGTGAGTGCCACATGGTGGGTTGCCTCCCTGGTGCTAGGGTAAAGGACATTTTGAGGGGGGAGGGGGAAAGGGGAACAGCCAGAATTTGTGGTCCATGTCTAGGGAATTCGACTCAACTCCAATTGGATACAATGGTACTTTATTTAAGACTTGTAAAAGTTAACACATTACAGTACATGAGCAATAGTTTACAGAACCAAGCAGAAAGTATATCACTCACTCCATCCTGGATAGAAGTGTGCCTCTTGGTGTTATGTGATAGGTCTGTTCCCTTCCTCCTGGATGCTTCGCCTCTCACCTCGAAATTCTTCTGCACTAAACACCCTCGAGTGTTGTCCTTTACACGCCAGAAAATTGAACTACACACAGCCTAATCCAATCAGCATGTAGCACACTTCCCTTGTTTTCCTTAATGTTCCTGCTCTGATCACACCATATCCCTGCACCATTCCTGATCATGTCCTGTCTTCCTAGCATTGTAACTGAGGTTTGTTCTGGCTTCAATAACATGATATAGTTTGCTGACTACTGTTCTCGTCACAGTAGCTGCTAAGTTAGTTGCTTATAAATGCTATTACAGTACCAAGCTTTTGAGCAGATTAACCCTTACACATGTGGGAACCAATGACATAGGAAGGAAAAGGGTGTGGTCCGGCAGTCAGGGTCTCAGGAGCTAGGGAGGAAGTTAAAAATCAGGGCCTCAAAGGTAGTAATCTATGGATTTTTTCCCAGTGCCACACACTAGTGAGTATAGGAATAGTAGGATAAGACAGGTTAACGCATGGCTGGAGAAATGGTGCAGGAGGGAGGGCTTCAGATTCCTGAGGCATTGGGACCTGTTTAAGATGGATGGGCTGCATGCACCTCAACCGAGCTGGGATAAATGTTCTCGCAGGGAGGTTAATTAGTGCTGTGGGGGAGGGTTTAAACTAATTTGGCGGGGATGGGTGCCAGGATGAAACATTAGAGAGGAGAAAAAAGGTGTACAGAGGACTGGGAGTGACAAATAGCACTAGAGTAAAGAATAGTTCAGAAATAGTAGGGATCAAACGGGGAAAATGCGAAGCAGTCTAAGATGGGTTTGGAGTGCATGTGCGTAAATGCTCGTAGCGTAATAAATAAAGTTGGTGAGCTGCAGGCACAATTCACCACATGGGACTATGATATAGTGGCAAAAACAGAAGATCTGGCTCAAAGAAGGGGAGGATTGGGAACTTAATATTCTTGGCTACAAGGTATTCAGGAAAGATAGGGAAGGAAAAAAAGGAGGGGGGTTATTGGCAGTATTGATCAAAGAAACTATTATAGCACTGGAAAGGGATGATGTAGTTAAGGGGTCAAGGACAGAATCTATTTGGTTAGAATTAAGGAACAATAGAGGAGCTATTATGCTGTTGGATGTATACTATAGGCCACCAAATAATGGGAGGAGATAGAGGAGCACATTTGCAGGCAAATTACAGAAAGATGCAAGAACTATAGAGTAGTGACAATGGAGGAGTTCAATTATCCTCTTATAGACTGGGATAATAACAATGTAAAGGGCAAAGAGGGGGAGGAATTCTTGATCAATCTGTTTCCAGCCCAACGAGGAAGCAAACTGTGCTGGATCTAGTTCTGGGGAAGAAAGTGGGGAGCATTTAGGAAACAGTGATCATAAGATCATCAGGTTCAGAATAGTTATGGAAAAGGACAAGGAACAATCAAACACAAAAATACTTAACTGGAGGAGGGCTAATTTCAGTGAGTTGAAAAGGGATCTGACCGAGGTGGATTGGAATCAAAAATTGGTAGAAGAAACAGTAATTGAACAATGGGAGGCTTTAAAGAGGGGATGGCTCAGATACAGAGTAGACACATTCCCACGAGGGGGAAAGGGAGGGCATCCAAAGCTAGAGCTCCCTGGATGACTAAAGATATAGAGGTTAAAATTAGACAGAAAAAGGAGGCTTATGAAAAATGTACGGTTCATAATACAGTATAGAACCAAGCTGAATACAGAAGTACAGAGGAGATCTAAAAAAGAGAATAAGAAGGGCGAAAAGAGAGTATGAGAATAGATTAGTGGCTAACTTAAAATGAAACCCAAAAGTCTTTTATAAACATATAAATAGTAAAAGGATAGTCAAAGGAAGGGTGGGGCCGATTAGTGACCAAAAGGGAGATCTTCATGTGGAGGCACATGGCTGAGGTAATAAATACTTTGCATCTGTTACTAGAGAAGAAGATGCTACAAATGTAGCAGTAAAGGAGGAGGCAGTAGCGATATTGGATAGGATAAAAATATATAAAAAAGAGCTACTTAAAAGGTTGGCAGCACTCAAAGTAGAAATGTCACCCGGTCCAGATAGGACGCATCCTAGGTTACTGAGGGAAGTAAGAGTGGAAATTGCGGAGGCTCTGGCCACAATCTACCAATCCTCCTTAAATATGGGGGTGATGCCAGAGGACTGGAGGATTGCAAATGTTACACCCCTGTTCAAAAAAGGGGAGAGGGATAAACCCGGCAACTACAGGCCAGTCAGCCTAACATCGGTGGTGGGGACACTTTTAAAGACAATAATCCGGGACAAAATTAATTGGCACTTGGAAAAGTATGGGTTAATAAATGAAAGTCAGCATGAATTTGTTAAAGGCAAATGGTGTTCGACTAACTTGATTGAGTTCTTTGATGAAATAACGGAGAGGGCTTTTGAGGGTAGTACGGTTGATGTGGTGTATCTGGACTTTCAAAAGGCATTTGATAGACTTGTTAGCAAAATTAAAGCCCATGGGATTAAAGGGACAGTGGCAGCGTGGATACAAAATTGGCTAAGGGACAGCAAGCAGAGAGTAATGGTGAATAGTTATTTTTCAGACTGGAGGGCAGTATACAGAAGTGTTCGTCAGGGGTCGGTTTTAGGACCACTGCTCTTTTAGATTTATATTAATGATCTGGATTTGGGTATACAAGGGCATAACTTCAAAGTCTGCAGATGAAACAAAACTTGGAAATGTAATACACAGTGAGGAGGATAGTAACAAAATTCAGGAGGACATAGACAGACTGGTGAAATGGGCAGACACATGGCAGATGAAATTTAACGCAGAGAAGTGTGAAGTGATACATTTTAAAAGGAAGAATGAGGAGAGGCGATATAAACTAAATGGTACAAATTTAAAGATGGTGCAGGAACAGAAAGACCTGGGATTATATGTACACAAGTCCTTGAAGGTGGCAAGACAAGCTGAGAAGACTATTAAAAAAGCATATGGGATCCCTGGCTTTATTAATAGAGGCATAGAGTACAAAAGCTAGGAAGTTATGCTAAACCTTTATAAAACACTGGTTAGGCCTCAGCTGGAGTATTGTGATCAATTCTGGGCACCACACTTTGGGAAGGATGTCAAGGCCTTAGAGAGGGTGTAGAAGAGATTTACTAAAATAGTACCAGGGATGAGGGACTTCAGTTATATAGAGAGACTGGAGAAGCTGGGATTGTTCTCCTTATAACAGAGAAAAATAAGATGAGATTGGATAGAGGTGTTCAAAATCATAAATGGTTTTGGTAGAGTAAATAAGGAGAAATCGTTTCCAGTGTCAGAAAGGTCAGTAACCAGAGGATACAGATTTAAGGTAATTGGCAAAAGAATCAGAGGGGACATGAGGATTTTTTTTTACACTGCAAGTTGTTGTGATCTGGAATATACTGCCTGAAAGGGTGGTGGAAGCAGATTCAATAATAACTTTCAAAAGGGAATTGGATAAATACATGACAGGAACATTTTTTACAGGACTATGGGGAAACAGCAGGTGAGTGAGATTAATTGGATAGCTCTACCAATGAGCTGGCACAGGCATGATGGGCCGAATAGCCTCCTTCTGTGCTGTATCATTCTATGATTCTAAGTCTCATAGGCAGTACCTTATCAAACACCTTGAAACATTGAAGGTCCATGACTAATGTCGCGAGGCTCTTGTGAAAGCAAATGAGGGTGTTAGGATGTATAGCTAAGATAATTAAATATAAAACCCAAATTTACCTAGTATAAGGTCGGCCACATTTAGAATATTATGTCCCAGTTTGATTCCTTTGTAATGGGGAACATTGAGGCCATGAAAATGTTTCAGAAGTGGGCCACTTGACTGATACCTAGTTTGATACCTAGTTTGAGACCCAGAGAACTGGGTCTTTTTACTTTGGAAAAGCGTAAACTTAGAGGGGATAACATTGAATACTTTAAAATAATGAAATGATTAGATTCTGTCCAAGTGGATCGGTTATTTGAACTAGATAGAAAGGAAAGTACAAGTTGCATTGTAGAGTTATGTTAAGTGCCAAGAAGTATTCTTTTCACACAGAGACGTCAATCTCGGGAATAGGTTGCAGTATGTGTGCTGAGCTTGGATTCATTGCAGGCCTTCAAAAGGGAACTGGAGAAGTGTCTGGGAATGAAAGACATCTCAAGTAATAGCAGGTGGGTGGGTCAACTGGGACTAGTGGGATCAATCACTGGGGTTTTCTGGAGCCACTTGTAGGTCTTTGGGGGTTGGAGAGGAATTTCCAAGAGTTTTCCCTAAATTGGCCTACGGTATTTTCTGTTTTTTTTGCCTCTTCCCATATGATCTCGTAACTTGTGGTGGTGGTGGTGGCGGGGAGGTGAGGAGTTGATGGTGTGTGTAGGTTGCACCATATCAGGATGAGGCAGGCTTGATGGATCAGCTGGTCTTTTTCTGTCCCTTTCCGTACGTTTGTAATATTTCCACATCCAAGGATGTTTGAACGATTTTGGTCAGAGCCCTTGCTATCCAGCTCGGCGGACAGCCCTCACTTGGTTCCACTCTTGCCTATCTGATCATAGCCAGAACAGCTCTACCAATAGCTTTTCTTCCCACCCCAAACCCTCACCTCAGATGCTCCCAACGGTCCATAAATCTACATACTGCTCCTTGGTGACATCATCTGGAGACATGGGATAAGCTTCCACATGTACGGTGCAGATGCTCTACTTCTGCACCAGCTCTCTCGCTCCCTCCACTACCTCTGTGCTGTCAGATTACTAGTCCAATATCAAGCTTGAATGAACCGCAGTTTCCTCCAGCTAATCATTGGGAATACCAAAGCCAATGTCTTCGGTCCTTGCTGCAAACCCTGTACCCTTGCCAATGTTTGTAATATCAGTGTCCTATTTAACCCCGAGCTGAGCTTCTGACACCATATCCTCTGTAGCACAAAGATCACCTCTGTAATATTGCCCACCTCCAACCCCTGCCTCAGCCTATCTGTTGCTGAAAGCATCATCCACGCCGTTGTCGCTTCCAGAGTTGACTATTATAAAGCTCTCCTGGCCAGCTTCCCATCTTCCACCATCCAGAAACTTCTGCTCATCCAAAACTGTTCTGTCTATATCTTACCCTGTACAAAGTCTCGCTCGCTCATCACCCCTGTCCTCTCTGATCTCATTGGCACCTAGTCCCCAAACTCGTCCAATTTAAATTTCTCAGCCTTGTATTTAAATCCTTCAGTGGCCTTGCCCATCCCTATCTCTGTAACCTCCCCCAAAGTCTCAGTTCCTCTTACCCTTGTGCATCTTCTCTCCCTTCATCCCACCACTGGCAGCCATGATTTCAGCCGCCTGGGTCCCATATTCTGGGATTCCCTCCTTAAACCCCTCGAGCTTCTTCACCTTTAAGACTCTCTTTTAAACCCATTACTTTATCCAAGCTGTTGATCGCTCCTCCAAATATCCCCTTCATTGGCTCAGCATCGATTTTTTCATTATGCATCTGTGAAGTGCCTTGGGACGTTTTTCTGTGTTAAAGATGCTATATAAATGCAAGTGTTGTTCTTGTTGCTATATCCTCTCTGACTCCCCTCAGCATTTTAGAAATCATACCATCTGGTCTGATGTGTTTTCTGCTGTCTGTAGTTACTCTTCATATTCTCTTCCTCCTCTTGTACCCTTTCATTCCCATTCCCATATTCTTCTTTGAAAACCGAGACAAAATACTCATTTAATATCTTCACCATTCCTTATCCTGCAGAAGAATATTTCCTTTTTCATCTCTAATCAGCTCTACCCTTTCTTGAATTATTCTTTTACTTTTTATGTATTTATAAAAATGCTTTATTATTTTCTCTCTTAGCCGTTCAAATCATTTTTGCCTCCCCTCCAAATTCTCTACTTGATTTCTTTTGCGTTAACAGCCCTAGATTTTACAGTATAATTGTACGGTAAACAATCCACAAACACGAGCGGCCTTAAAAGTCTCTCATCCCACTCGTTGGTTAAGTTGAGCTGGAGTTAAGTTCAGGCTGCTCTGAAATGGTTATATTATCTCTCCACAATCTAAACATGCTCTTCCACCTCTCTTAGTTTGTCATTTGTAACTATCGGCCTTATTGATGTTACATTATCTACTGCACAATCCGTGAGTGGCACAGAAATGAATATCAGCACAATTTATATTGTAGAATATTACTCCCTTTCTGCTACGGGTGGAAATTTGTTTATTTTGTAGCTTTTTTTATATTTTAATTACAGTACATTATACTTTTTGTAACGTTTATTTAAAATATTATTTAATATTGGTAGCTGTTATTGTTATGTGATTTTGTTTTGTTTTTAATTCTCACTGATTTGCACATTTTTGTGTTCACTATATGCACAATTTGCTGAAGCTGTGGTTATATTCTGAAAAACAGATTTATGTTATTTTGTGGAATTTAAAAAAAAATCAACCCTGTTGAGCCACCTGCTTATCTCTCAGCTGTAAGATCTGATGAAGGGTTACACCTGAAATATTAACCTGTCTTTTCTCTTTCAGAAAAATCTAGGCTGACACTCCAGCGCGGTACTGAGGGAGTGCTGCACTGTCGGAGGTGCCGTCTTTCGGATGAGACGTTAAATCGAGGTCCCGTCTGCCCTCTCAGGTGGACATAAAAGATCCCATGGCACTATTTCGAAGAAAAGCAGGGGAGTTATCCCCGGTGTCCTGGCCAATATTTATCCCTCAATCAACATCACTAAAACAGATTATCTGGTCATTATCACATTGCTGTTTGTGGGAGCTTGTTGTGCGCAAATTGGCTGCCGCGTTTCCCACATTACAACAGTCACTACACTTCAAAAGTACTTCATTGGCTGTAAAGCACTTTGAGATGTCCGGTGGTCGTGAAAGGCGCTATATAAATGTAAGTCTTTCTTTTTTTCCAGATGATTTCTGTGTATTTCCAGCATTTGCTGTTTAAAAAAAGAATTAATTGTCCTGTATAAAAATATAAGCCTGAAAGTTTAGTACTATTATTTAGGGAATAAATTTTGATTATCTTTGCATGGCTTTGAATATTCAATATTTGTTTACAGTAAAACAGATGAACTGACATTGCGCCAAACAATAATTCAGGGTTTTGCCCTGCACAGGTTGAATGTGAACACTAGGTGGTAGCAAAGTGCAGAAGCTGACCGCTCCAGTGAGGAAGAAGATTTGTGGTCCTCTTATAACCATCAATCTATGTTGGAAAAGCGGCATAAGATTTTACAGGGCTAGGAAAAGGGCATTAGATTCTAAACAAGCCCATCCATTTTTCATAGATCAACCTCACCTACCCACCTTCTCACCATATCCCTCAATCCTTTCTATCTCCAGAAACATATTGAATTGCCTCTTGACTCCATCTATACTTTCCGCTTCAGTAGCCTTACCCGGTAACAACTCTTACCCTTTGAATAAAAATGTTACTGATTTCTATTTTTGCTCCTAATTTTTTTTAACTTGTGTCCGCTGGAATTTCTTCACTATGGTGAAAAAAATGCCTGCATCAGTTTTGTCAATTCCCTTCATAATCTTGAAAACTCCAATTAGATCTCCTGAAATGAAACTTTTCCTCAGCATTTAAATTCCTGATAACCTAGAAACATCTATGGCTCCTCTGTCCTCTGTGAAGGGCAGTAATATCCTTCCTGTAATTCGGTGGCACTATAGTGAAGGAATTCAGATGGGATCTGACACCATAAACAGCAACAATACAACCTCTTAAGGTTTGTATCCATCCCTCTGCTAGTGTAACCCGGGACCTAATAAAGCAATGATGTGACTGCATTAGATTTGTACTGTAAATATTATAACAATGAGATCATTGGTTGATGACTTGTAAAGAAACTAGCATTTATATAGTACCTTGTTATGTCTTTAGGACATCCCAAAGTGCCTCACAGTCAATTAATTCCTTTTTGAAAAGCAGTCACTTCTGTTATGTAGGTAAACACAGCGAGGTCTCACAAATAGCAAATGAAAGAAATCACCAGTGTGCTTATTGTGATGTTGGATCAAGAGGAATGTCAGCCAGTAGACCAGGGCGATTCCCTGCTCTTATTTTGAATGGTGCCATGGGATCACCCAGGCAGACTGGGCCTCAGGTTAACAGCTGATTCAAAAAACAGCGCTTCCAACAATGCAGCACCTCCCTCGGAACGGCACTGAAGCGCTGGTTAGGCCACAACTGGAGTATTGCGTCCAGTTCTGGTCACCACACTTTAGGAAGGATGTGAAGGCCCTTGAGAGGGTGCAGAGGAGATTTACCGGAATGGTTCCGGGGATGGGGGATCTTAGCTACAAGGACAGGTTGGAGAAGCTGGATTTGTTTTCATTAGAGCAAAGGAGGTTGCGGGGTGATTTGATAGAGGTGTACAAGATTATGACGGGTTTCGATAAGCTCGACGGGGAAAGGCTGTTCCCACTAGTTGATGGTACAAGGACTAGGGGACACAGATTTAAGGTTTTGGACAAGAGATACTGGGGGGAAGTGAGGGAAAACTTTTTTACGCAGCGAGTGGTGAGGACCTGGAACTCGCTGCCGACAGAAGTGCTGGAAGCGGAGACACTCAATGTTTTCAAGGGGAGACTGGATAGGCACTTGAGGGAAATAAACTTGCAGGGCTACGGGGATAGAGCGGGGGAATGGGACTGACTGGATTGCTCTACAGAGAGCCGGCATGGACTCGATGGGCCGAATGGCCTCCTTCTGTGCCTCTATGACTCTATGAAGCCTAGGATATGTACTCACGCCCTGATGTGGGGCTTGTAAGTTAAAAGCTGTCAGTATCCAGTCTATCTTTCAGACGGATGACACAAATGTGCTAAAAGTCAACATGGAATGGTGGACATTACCCAAGTACAAAGATTTGAAAGATACCTATTTAATCTTTCACAAGCCTTTCATTTCAAGTCTATTGCATTAAATTAATGATAAACAGGCAAGTTATAGATTTAAGGATCATCACAGATTTGTGTGAAAGGGATTCATCAAATGGTATTTTTCTTTGGTGAAGTTTTGCGCTGACTGAAGAAGGAAGCCATTGCTGACACTTCCATTTTAAGCTTCCAGTCTCGACGGCAACATCCCCAGGTATGCAAATAATTTAATGCTGGTGCAGGTTGCTGTGTGCATTTAGGAGATGTACAGAACAAGGCTTCATAACAGTAACATATTTCAGGAGACAACTATTAAGCCACCTTGCCTGTCCATCCAACTATCCATTTTATTTTCTGTAAGGTATCTATTTATCATTTATAAAAATAAAATATTGCCGAACATAGATTCACTCTAACAGTTGTCAAAGGCTACCTATCCATCTATATCTCTCTATCAAACTATCTCAATCTCTCTATATATTTCTATGTATCTATTTCAATATCTCTCTATCGCTATCGATCTTTCTATGTATGTAACTATACCTACCTCAATCTGTATCTTGAGATATTTTTCTATCTATCTCTTCTTTCTATTTATGAATTTTATGCTCTCTCTTAATGAGAGCTATTGGCTCAGGCATGGAGACACATGGAGCAATAGTTTTCCTGAGGCCTGTGAGGAGGGGAGAGGAAGTCGCAAGTGTCCTAAGGACCTCCACATTAGTATTATTGACCTGACAAAACTGAAATACATTTCCCTTCCGGAGTAGAACTTCCTTTGGTACTGCAGATACATTATTTTTTAGTGGTAGTTGAACTTGTCATTTATATTATCTTTCTATGTAAAAGTTGGCGACTATTAATAGTCAGGGACAAGAGTGCAAACAATAGAGAAAAAAAAGCATGCTGTGACTTCTTTTTGGTTATCTTACTGACCGTTTTAGTTACAGTTACAATTTTGACATAAAAATCCAGATGCCTACTTCATCACAAAGGAGACTTCTCACATCTTGAAACTGGAAACTTTTGACAAGGCATTTTCCAAATAAGTAAAAATAAAGTCCCAAACAGGAAATTAAGTCAATGGATTAAAAGTAGAAAAGTCATCAGGCTCAGATGGTACTCATCCTATAATACTGAGGCGGAGGGATCGTGCAGGAGACAGTGTCAGCTGTGGCTCAGTTGGCAGCACACTCGCCTCTGAGTCAGAAGGTTGTGGGTTCAGAGTCCCACTCCAGGGACTTGAGCACATAAATCTAGGCTGACACTCCAGTGCAGGGCTGAGGGAGTGCTGCACTGTCTGGGGTGCCGTCTTTCAGATGAGATGTTAAACCGAGGCCCCATCTGCTCTCACAGGTGGATGTAAAAGATCCCATGGCTAATATTTATCCCTCAATCAACATAACAAAAATGGATTATCTGGTCATTATCACATTGCTGCTTGTGGGAGCTTGCTGTGTGCAAATTGGCTGCCACATTACAACAGTGACTACACTCCAAAAGTACTTCATTGGCTGTAAACTGGTTTGAGACGTCCGGTGGTCGTGAAAGGCGCAATATAAATGCAAGTCTTTCTTTCTTTTTAAACATCATTTTCCAAAAATCTTTGGAAAAGGGAACTGTGGCAAGGGATTGGATGGTGGTAAATGTTACATGCCTGTTCAAAGAAAGGAAGGGTTAGACAAGTAATGAGGGCTAACTAATCTTACCCCTGTTGTGGGGAAATTTTTTGGGTCCATAATTTGGGATGAAATCAGTGAACACCTGGACAGCATGTAACAGGTCAGTCATGTTTCACCAAATGAATTTTTTGAGGAAATCATAAAGTATATCGACAAAGGGAATAGGGTGGACGTTGTGCATGGATTTTCAGAAGGCATTTGAAGGTGTTACATAGGATTATTAGGGCCCAAGGTATTAAAGGGAATGTAGCCACATGAATAAGGAGAAGGCTAGGGGACAGAAAGGGGTAAACTGAGTGTTCATAAACTGAGGATTATCACTAGAAGAGCAAAGGGGAAAATTAGAAGAATTTTTTTCACACTGAGGGCTGTGACTTTTGAGGCAGAGACTCATCATTTAAAAGGGAATTGGATATCATTTGAAAAGGAAGATTATAAAAGGATACAGAGAAAGAACCAGGCAATGCGTTTAAAGTAGATAACTAGTTGAAGAGCTAGCACTGGGGCAGACACAAAGGGCCAAATGGCCTCCTTCTATGTTGCAATTCATATGATTTTATGAATTAAATGTGCAAAGAAAGAAAGATTTATTATTGTTTAACCTGTGACAATCCCTATATATTGCTTAGTTTGAAGAGTTCAATTAGAACTTGAACTTTGTAGTTTCTACATATCCATATCCATAAATTGTAGACTTTGTTTACAACAATTTTCATAAAATTATTTATTTTTGCTGCTTAGGACTTTACTGATACAAATCTTTCTGTATATGTGTATATGGTACAGTACATGTCGTGTGATTATGTTTATCATAATTTGTTGAATGAAAATTTTAAAACTTGGAAATGTCTGCCACCATGTGGTTCTGGATGGTACTGCCAGTGACATGTTACAAATAGTGCCAGGTAATGGTTAGATATACTGACTGCCCAGGAAATGCCAGTAACTATGAATAGGTGACCATAAGGATATATTGTGTAAGTGGTGGTAATACTAATACTGTAAAAATGGCAAATAAACTGGGTTTAAATGAGGCAACGTTAGTTAAGATGTGGAACTTGGTATAGCCTGAGAATACCAGTCTCATTAATGCGTAAAATGCATCAAGTGTACAGCACGGTACTCAGGAATACCAGACTGGCACAAATTGAAGAAGAATTACAGGGTGGGCTGCTCCTTTGTTGGGTTAATTTATATACAAGCGGTAATTAGAAGTTTAAGTAAAATGAACTACAAGAATTAGACTAAAGAAACTGGAATTGTTCTGCTTAGAACAGAGAAAGTTAAGGGGAGATTTGATAGAGGTGTTCAAAATCTTGAAGGATGTAATAGAGCACAAAAGGAGGCCATTCAACACATCATGCCTTTGCTGGTACTTTCAAAGACTTATCCAAATAGTCTCACTCTTTTAATCTTTCCCCATAACCCTGCAATTTTTTTCCCTTCAAGTATTTATACAATTCCCTTTTGAAAGTTATTATTGAATCTGCTTCCACCACCCTTTCAGGCATTGCATTCCAGATCATAATAACTCACTGCATAATTTTTTTCCCCTCATGTCGCCTCTGGTTCTTTTGCCAATTACCTTAAATCTGTGTCCTCTGGTTACTGACCCTTCTGCCACTGGAAACAGTTTCTCCTTATTTACTCTATCAAAACCCTTTCATGATTTTGAACACCTCTATCGAATCTCGTCTTAACCTTCTCTGCTCTAAGGAGAACAACAACAGTTTCTCAACATAACTGAAGTCTTTCATTGCTGGTACCATTCTAGTAAATCTCCTCTCCATCCTCTCTAAGGCCTTGACATCCTTCCTAAAGTGCAGTGCCGTGAATTAGCCACAATACTCCAGTTAGGGCTTAAGCAGTGTTTTATAAAAGTTTATCATAACTTCCTTGCTTTTGTACTCTATGCCTCTATTTATAAAGCCAGGATCCCGTATGCCTTTTTAACAGGGTTCTCAACTTATCCTGCCACCTTCAAAGACTTGTGTACGTATACTCCCAGGTCGGTCTGTTCCTGCACCCTCTTTAAAATTGCACCATTTTTGTTTATATTGCCTCTCCTCATTCATCCTACCAAACTGAATCACTTCACACTTCTGTGTTAAATTTAATCTGCCAATTGCCTGCCCGTTTCACCAGTCTGTCTATGTCCTCCTGAAATCTGTTTTTTTTAATTTGTTCCTGGGATGTGGGCATTGCTGGCAAGGCCAGCATTTATTACCCATCCCTGATTGCCCTTGAGAAGATGGTGGTGAGCCGCCTTCTCAAGGGCAATAGATGAATTAATAGCGCAGATAGAAATGAACAGGTTTGATCTAATAGCCATAATGGAGACGTGGTTGCAAAGTGGCCAAGGTTAGGAACTAAATATTCCAGGATACATAACTTTTAGAAGGGATAGGCAAAATGGAAAAGGAGGAGGGGTAGCCCTGATAATAAAGGATGGGATAAAGACAGTAGAGAGAAAGGATCTTAGCTCCAAAAATCAAGAAGTAGAATCAGTTTGGGTGGAGCTAAGAAACAGCAAGGGGCAGAAAACATTGGTGGGAGTTGTTTATAGGCCCCCAAACAGTAGTTGTAATGTAGGGCAGAGTATAAATCAGAAAATTGGAGGTGAATGTAACAAGGGTAATACAGTAATTCTGGGGGACTTTAATCTACATATAGACTGGGCAAACCAAATTAGCAGCAATAGTGTGGAGGATGAATTCATGTGTATGCAAGATAGTTTTCTAGATCAGTATGTTGAGGAACCAACTAGGGAACAGGCTATTTTAGATCTAGTATTGTGCAATGAGAAACGGTTAATTAATAACCTTGTAGTAAAGGTGCCTTTAGGGAAGAGTGACCATAATATGACAGAATTTTATATTGAGTTTGAAAGTGACTTTGTTAAATCCGAAACTAGGGTCTTAAATCTAAACAAAGCAAACTACGTAGGTATGAGGGGCGAGTTGGTTAAGGTAGATTGGAAAACTACATTAAAAGGTATGACAGTGGACGAGCAATGGCTAGCACTTAAAGAATTAATACATAATTTACAACAAATATACATTCCTTTAAGGCACAAAAACCCCACAGGAAAAGTGGTCCAACCATGGCTAACAAGAGAAGTTAAAGATAGTATTAGATCAAAGGAAGAGGCTTATAATGCTGCCAAAAAGAGTAGTAAGCCTGAGGATTGGGAGGGTTTTAGAATGCAGCAAAGGAGGACCAAGAAATTGATAAAGAAAGGGAAAATAGAATATGAGAGTAAACTAGCGAGAGACATAAAAACAGACTGAAAAAGCTTCTATAGGTATGTAAAAAGGAAAAGATTAGCGAAAGTAAATGTGGGTCCCTTACAGGCTGAGACAGGAGAAATTATAATGGGGAATAAGGAAATGGCAGAGAAATTAAACAAATACTTTGTGTATGTCTTCACGGAAGAAGACGCAAAAAACATTCCGGAAATAGTGGACAACCAATGGTCTAGCGAGAATGAGGAACTGAAAGATATTAGTATTAGTACTGGAGAAATTAATGGGACTGAAAGCTGATAAATCCCCTGCACCTGATGGCCTACATCTTAGGGTTTTGAAAGAGGTGGTTATAAAGATAGTAGATGCATTGGTTGTCATCTTCCAAAATTCCATAGATTCTAGAACAGTTCCCACGGATTGGAAGGTAGCAAATGTAAACCCACTATTTAAGAAAGGAGGGAGAGAGAAAATGGGGAACTACCGACCAGTTAGCCTGGCATCAGTAGTAGGGAAAATGCTAGAATCTATTATTAAGGACGTGGTAACAGGGCACGTAGAAAATAATAATAGGATTGAGCAGCGTCAACACAGATTTATGAAAGGGAAATCGTGTTTGACAAATCTGTTGGAGTTTTTTGAGGTTGTAACTAGCAGAATAGATAAGGGGGAACCAGTGGATGTGGTGTATTTGGATTTTCAGAAGGCATTCGATAAGGTGCCACACAAGAGGTTATTAAACAAAATTAGGGCTCATGGGATTGGGGGTAATATACTAGCATGGATTGAGGATTGGTTAATGGACAGAAAACAGAGAGTAGGAATAAACGGGTAATTTTCGGGTCGGCAGGCTGTAACTAGTGGGATACCGCAAGGATCAGTGCTTGGGCCTCAGCTATTCACAATCTATATCAATGATTTGGACGAGGGGACCAAATGTAATATATCCAAGTTTGCTGATGATACAAAGCTGGGTGAGAATGTAAGTTGTGAGGAGGTCGCCTTACCTGACTTTAATTTACATATAGATTGGGCTAACCAAATTAGTAAAAATACTGTGGAGGAGGAATTCCTAGAATGTTTACGAGATGGTTTTCTGGAACAATATGTCGAGGAACCAACCAGAGATCAGGCCATCTTAGACTGGGTATTATGCAACGAGAAAGGATTAATTAGCAATCTTGTTGTGCGAGGCCCCTTGGGTCAGAGTGATCATAATATGATAGAATTCTTCATTAGGATGGAGAGTGAAGTAGTTGAATCAGAGACTAGGGTCCTGAATTTAAATAAAGGAAACTACGATGGTATGAGGCGCGAATTGGGTAGGATTGATTGGGGAATGTCACTCAAGGGGTTGACGGTGGATAGGCAATGGTAAACATTCAAAGACTGCATGGATGAACTACAGAATTTGTACATCCCAGTGTGGCATAAGAATAAAACAAAAAGGGTGACTCAACCGTGGCTAACAAGGGAAATTAGGGATAGCATAAGATCCAAGGAGAGGGCATATAAATTGGCCAGAAAAAGCGGCAGCCCTGAGGATTGGGAGCAGTTTAGGATTCAACAAAGGAGGACAAAGGGATTAATTAAGAAGGGGAAAATAGAATATGAAAGTAAGCTTGCTGGGAACATAAAAACTGACTGTAAGAGCTTTTATATATATGTGAAGAGAAAAAGATTAGTGAAATCAAGTGTAGGTCCCTTGCAGTCAGAAGCGGGGGAAGTTATAATGGGGAACAAAGAAATGGCAGCCCAATTAAATGCATATTTTGGTTCTGTCTTCACAAAGGAGGACACAAATAACCTCCCAGAGATGTTGGAGAACATACAGTCTGATGAAAGGGAGGAACTGAAAGAAATCAGTATTTGCAGGGAAATGGTGTTAGGGAAATTGACGGTATTGAAGGCTGATAAATCCCCAGGGCCTGATAATCTACATCCTAGGGTACTTAAGGAAGTGGCCCTAGAAATAGTAGATGCATTGCTGATCATCTTCCAACATTCGATGGAATCTGGAACTGTACCCATGGATTGGAGGGTAGCTAATGTTACCCCACTATTCAAAAAGGGTGGTAGAGAGAAAGCGGGGAATTACAGACCGGTAAGCCTGACATCGGTAGTGGGGAAAATGCTAGAGTCCATTATAAAGGATGTAATAGCTGAGCATTTGAAAAACAGTGACAGGATCGGACAAAGTCAACATGGATTTACAAAAGGTAAATCGTGCTTGACTAATCTACTGGAATTTTTTGAGGATGTAACTGGGAAAATAGATAAGGGAGAACCAGTAGATGTGGTATATTTGGACTTTCAAAAGGCTTTCGATAAGGTCCCGCATAAGAGATTAGCGGGTAAAGTTAAGGCACATGGGATTGGGGGCAAGGTATTGACTTGGATAGAGAACTGGTTGGCGGACAGAAAGCAGAGAGTAGGAATTAATGGGTCTTTTTCCGAGTGGCAAGCAATGACTAGTGGGGTACCGCAGGGATCGGTCCTTGGACCCCAGCTATTCACAATATACATTAATGATCTAGATAAGGGAATTAAATGTAATATCTCCAAGTTTGCAGATGACACAAAGCTGGGTGGGAGTGTGTGCTGCGAGGAGGATACCGAGAAACTCCAGGATGATTTGGACAGGTTGGGTGAGTGGGCAGAAGCGTGACAGATGCAATATAACGTGGATAAGTGCGAGGTTATCCACTTTGGTGTCAAAAACAGAAAGGCAGATTATTATCTGAATGGCAATAGATTGGGAGAAGGGGAAGTGCAACGAGACCTGGGTGTCCTTGTGCACTAGTCGCTGAAAGTAAGCATGCAGGTGCAGCAGGCGGTGAAGAAGGCAAATGGTATGTTGGCCTTCATAGCGAAAGGGTTTGAGTATAGGAACAGGGATGTCCTGCTGCAGTTGTACAGGGCCTTGGTGAGACCACACCTTGAGTACTGTGTGCAGTTTTGGTCGCCTTATCTGAGGAAGGATGTTCTTGCCATGGAAGGAGTTCAGCGAAGATTCACAAGGCTGATACCTGGGATGGCAGGAATGACATATGAGGAGAGATTGGGTCGATTAGGCTTATACTCACTGGAGTATAGAAGAATGAGAGGGGATCTCATCGAAACATATAAAATTCTGACCGGTCTGGACAAACTAGATGCAGGAAGAATGTTCCCGATGGTCGGAGAGTCCAGAACCAGGGGTCATAATCTACGGATAACGGGTAAACCATTTAGGACAGAAATGAGGAAGAATTTCTTCACCCAGAGAGTGGTGAACCTGTGGAATTCTCTACCACAGAAGGTAGTTGAGGCGAAGTCATTAAATATATTCAAGGATGAGTTAGATATATTTCTTAAAGCTAAAGGTATCAAGGGATATGGGGAAAAGGCAGGTTCAGGGTACTGAGTTTAGATGATCAGCCATGATCTCATCGAATGGCGGAGCAGGCTCGAGGGGCCGAATGGCCTACTCCTGCTCCTATCTTCTATGTTTCTATGGGGGAAAAATTCAGTTGGTTGCGCCTCCCGTTAGCGCCTTAAGAGGGCGCTAATGGGGCGCAAAGCCGTTAGCGCCCGGGCGCAGCGATGTTTGCGCCGCTCGGGAACTTAACTAGACATTGTGCGGCGGCGCTAAACTTTACCGCCGCGACCACCTGCGCGCGCAGATTGTGACGTCATTCCATGGTGCAACGCCCTTGTGGCGCCCCAGAGCGGAAATTGAGTGGCGCCCCCTGCCTTACCGCCTGGCGCATCCAACGACCGGAAGACTGGAACGCTATCAATCGCTGTGGGGCTGGGGCGGGCGCTATTTAAAGGGGGCCTCTTCCTGTCTTTTTCTGTGGTTGACATTTTTGCACCACTCGTTCTGAGAGAGAGAGAGAGAGATTCGGAGAGAGAGAGAGAGAGACTTCTGCATTGAGCCAACGCTTTGTGAGGTAGTTTTGCCTACTGATCCTAACTTCGCTGGTACTTTGGTTGCTGTCCTTCATAACTTTGCTTGCAAAGAGACTATGGGGGCTGCACTGAATGGGGGCGTCGTCCTGCTCCAGCTGAATCGGAGGACACAGAGACGCAGAGAGAGAGTGGCAATGATGGCCGGACGGAGGAGGGCCAACAAGCGTATGTACAGGAGAGCTTACCCTCCCAGGGTATATCGTGAACAGCTCTCCTACATTCATATGTCTGAGGAGCTGTGTTTGCGAAGGCTGCGATTCAGCAAGGAGGTGGTCACTGAGCTCTGCCACCTGCTGCAGCCAGATCTGCAGCCTCAACTGAGGTCCAGGACATCTCTGTCGGTGGCAGTGAAGGTCACAGTGGCTCTCAACTTCTATGCTACTGGCTCATTTCAAGCTGCTGCTGGGGACCTCGCCAATATCTCCCAGTTCGCGGTGCATTGCTGCATCCGGCAGGTCACAAATGCCCTCTTTAAAAGGAGACGAGAGTTCATCTCTTTCCCCATGACCCCAGACAAGCAGCGTGACCGCGCTCTGGGCTTTGCGAGGATAGCGGGCTTCCCCATGGTGCAGGGCGCCAGTGACTGCACGCATGTGGCTTTGCGTGCTCCACATGAGAATGCCGAGGAATTCCGGAACAGAAAGGGGTTCCATTCCTTGAATGTTCAGTTGGTCTGTGACCACAGACAGCTGATACTCGCTGTCAATGCCCACTATCCTGGCAGCTGCCACGATGCTTTCATCCTGCGCCAGACTACTGTGGCAGAACTTTTCGAGGCACCGCATCAGCCAGTTGGTTGGCTTCTCGGGGACAAGGGGTATCCATTGAGCACCTGGCTGATGACACCGCTCCGTACGCCCAACACCCCTGCTGAGCTGCGGTACAACGAGAGCCATCAAGCTACCAGGAACATCATTGAGCGCACAATCGGCGTGCTGAAGCAACGGTTCCGCTGTCTCGACCATTCTGGAGGAGCCCTGCAGTACTCGCCTGAGCGAGTATCCAACTTCGTAGTTGTGTGCTGCATGTTGCATAACATGGCAATCGTCAGGACCCAGCCAATGCCACCAGGCCTTGGAGCACCACCAGAGGAGGAGGAGGAAGAGGACGAGGAGGATGATCATCAGCAGCACCAAGGCGGGAGGGCGGCCCACAATGGTGAAACTGCAAGGGCCGTCCGTCAACGGCTGATAGCAAGCCGCTTCTAGGGCCCCTGCTGTGGAAATGGCTTCTGCCATTGCTAACAACATCAATGAACCCAGCACGCAACCCCTAAGCCGGCCAAGGCACCAATGATTCCAAACACGAAACATGTATATTTTGAATACAAAAACTTATTTATTTTACAAACTCTGTGTGTGTCATTTCCTCATGACAAACTCATAGAAATAAACACAAAAAAACAGTCATTAACATAACTGGTTCTCACAACCTGGAGATAATGTCCAAAACACTAGACAAAAGTTGGACCACGAACCTCAGCCTTTAATAAAAAAATGACCAGCATTTTGTCACACCTCCTACTTTTTGCCCTTCGAGGGTGATCTCCTTCCCTTGCGCACTTCCCCCCTTCTAACCCTACTGCTCCTCCGTAATGGGACCTCAGTGGCTGCAGCAAGGCTGGTGGAAGGCTGCTGATTGTCAGACCCTGACACTGCAGATGCCCCTGAAGGACGGCCTCGACCAGTTCTGGGCCTGGAGGGCCCAGCTGCAGACTGCACCAACTCTGCATGGGCGGCAGCAGTCTGTCCTACAGGCGGTGGCAAGTGCAGTGGAGAAGTGACAGTGTTGGCAGCAGGAATGCTGTCATCGTGAGAGAGGACAGCAACTCCCTGCTCGACCGACACACTGGCACTCCCACGGGGCAGCACTTCAGCATCCGGAGCAATCTGCTGGAGCACAGATTGCTGGCCTGATGCGGCGCGGTGAGAGCCCCGGGGACATGTGAACGAACCATCGAGGTTGGCAGCAGTCAGTGCTCGCGTGGCCTCAATCTGAGTCTGCATGAGAGCAGTCAGAGATGGGATCATGGCAGTCAGTGACTGAATTGCAGCACTAAGCTTTAGTGTGGCATCCGCCTGTGCTACAGCGAACTGCTCCACACTCCTTGCCAGTGACTCAATGCATTCGGGCACCCTTCCCACTGCACCCATGAGCTCAGTGTGCATGCCCACCACCTGGGTGTTCATTTCTGCGATCAGCCGCTCCTCCTCTGCGTCCATTGCAGTAGGAGTCGCTGGCATACTCTCCCTCTGGGGAGAAGGCCCACGTTCTTCCCTACCCCCATGGCGTTGCTGCAGCCCGCTGGGTCCTGGAACTTCACCCTCATCAGACCCTTCCCCCCTGCTCCCCTCCAGGGAAGGCGTGTTCCCAGTGTGGGCATGGGCTTCCTCGGGAGAGGGTGGCACTGATGCTCCAGCTTCCTCTTCCTCCTCGGCTGCAGCTTCACTCCCATTGGCAGCTTCAGGGCCCGTCTCCTCAGCTGGTGAATCACCATATGAAAGCAGGGAGGTACAAGAGTGGCTTTAGCGTGAGGACAGGGTGGCAGTAAGGGAGGAATAAGTGCAGCGAGTTAGCAAGTTGGATTGAAAGTGTCAAAGGCTGGTGTTGTGAGGGACAAGTGGAAGGACAGAGGACAAAAAGGTGATGACCTTACCATTGCTGTCCAGAACGGGGTCGGCGTCTCCAGTGGCGACGGGACCGATCACCCGGCTTGCCACAATCCTGTGGACGCGCTCCTCAAGATCGCTGAGGGGTTGCAGCTGAGGCCGCCCTCCACCTGTCCGTTGCTGCTGTCTCCTATTATGCGCCAGCTTGGCCTGCAAGAAAAAGGACAGCATCTGAGTAAATATACAGCCATGGTCTTGCCTGATGTGCCTCCCATAGGTGAATAGCCCTTACTGTATGCAAAGTGTGGAATGTGTGTGTGTGTTTCATGAAAGGGCCATAGGTGTTGGATGAGTGTTGTGCATTGGGGTTTTAAGACCCTCTGGCCATAGAGTGAGGTTGAGATGGAGGGATGGAGAGGTATTGAGAAAAAGCCACTCACCCTGACGACCCGAGTGAGGTCGTTGAACTTTTTGCGGAATTGAACATGGGTCCTGGGCACCATGCTCCTGGAGGAGACGCTCTGAGCCACCTCCCTCCACACTCTTCTGTACTCGCGTGGCAAAGGCCTCCTGCCACTCTCAGGGAAGAGTATAGATCTTCTGCGCTCCACCGCGCCAACCAGAGCATCCAAGGCCCGCTCGGTGAAGCGCTGAGCTCGTTCTCTCACCCTCTCCATCCTTGGCAGCAAAATGGATTCACAGGTCTCTCCAGGCTGAGATTCAAGGCTGCAATGAGCAGGGTGTGGCTGGGGAGCAAGTTGGCCCCCCCCCTTTAAGAACTGGCCGGCGCCAGTGTGTCTGTGTTCCCTCGCTAACTGGCAGCACCTGCGCTGCGCTCGCGCGCTGAGTTAGCGCCTCACTGCTCGGCCTTTGCGCCTTAAGACAGGTGTGCAGCGCCCGATTTAGCGCTCCACTCAGCTCCCGGTGCGGTAAAAGTGAAGTTTCCAGTCAGTGGCGATAATTAGCGCCAGGCGCTAATTTTTGCATCCAGACGATATTTGCGCCCCAAACGGGGCGCGACCTAATTTTTCCCCCTATGTTTCTATGTTTCTAAGGAAGGATATACTTGCCATAGAGGGAGTGCAACGAAGGTTCACCAGACTTGTTCCTGGGATGGGGGGATTGTCCTATGAGGACAGATTGAGTAGACTAGGCCTATATTCTCTAGAGTTTAGAAGAATGAGAGGTGATCTCATTGAAACATACAAAATTCTTCCAGGGCTTGACAGGGTAGATGCAGGGGGGGATGTTTCCCCTGGCTGGGGAGTCTAGAACCAGGGGTCACAGTCTCAGAATAAGGGGTCGGCCATTTAGGACTGAGATGAGGAGAAATTTCTTCACTCAGAGGGTGGTGAATCTTTGGAATTCTTTACCCCAGGGGGCTGTGGAGGCTCAGTTGTTGAGTATATTCAAAAATGAGAAGTCGCACAACACCAGGTTATAGTCCAACAGATTTATTTAAAATTACAAGCTTTCGGAGCTGTTGCCCCTTCGTCAGGTAAAGTTACAATGAGGGAATCTGCAATATTACACAGTATATAAACACAAAAAGCAATTTGTCTGCAGAGATACAATCTTTCGGGAGGCATTACATCAAAGACACACCAGAGCACAGCCAAGACAATGAGATGAGTCACAGGGGGTCCAACGTGTCAAATCCTGCTGTCTGCAGTTGAACTTTTAACTTTTTTTTTTCCTTTTTGTGTTTTTTTTGGTTTTTTTTATGTGTTGTTGAAAAAAAAACTACCAAAAAAACACAAAAGAGGAAAAAAAAAAGTTAAAAGCTCAACTTCAGACAGCAGGATTTGACACGTTGGACCCCCTGTGACTCATCTCATTGTCTTGGCTGTGCTCTGGTGTGTCTTTGATGTAATGCCTCCCGAAAGATTGTATCTCTGCAGACAAATTGCTTTTTGTGTTTATATACTGTGTAATATTGCAGATTCCCTCATTGTAACTTTACCTGACGAAGGGGCAACAGCTCCGAAAGCTTGTAATTTTAAATAAATCTGTTGGACTATAACCTGGTGTTGTGCGACTTCTCATTTTTGTCCACCCCAGTCCAACACCGGCATCTCCGCATCATGAGTATATTCAAGACAGAGATCGATAGATTTTTGAATATTAAGGGAATCAAGGGATATGGGGATAGTGCAGGAAAGTGGAGATGAGGTAGAAGATCTCATTGAATGGCGGAGCAGGCTCGAAGGGCCAAATGGCCTACGCCTGCTCCTATTTCTTATGTTCTTATGTTCTTGAACCGCTGCAGTTCGTGTGGTGAAGGTACTTCCACAGTGCTGTTAGGGAGGGAGTTCCAGGATTTTGACCCAGCGATGATGAAGGAACGGCGATATTTTTCCAAATCAGGATGGTGTGTGACTTGGAGGGGAACTTGCAGGTGGTGGTGTTCCCATGCGTCTGCTGCCCTTGTCATTCTAGGTGGTAGAGGTCGCGGGTTTGGGAGGTGCTGTTGAAGAAGCCTTGGTGAGTTGCTGCATTGCATCCTGTAGATGGTACACACTGCAGCCATGGTGCGCCGGTGGTGGAGGGAGTGAATGTTTAAGGTGGTGGATGGGGTGCCAATCAAGCGGGCTACTTTTTGTCCTGGATGGTGTCGAGCTTCTTGAGTGTTGTTGGAGCCGCACTCATCCAGGCAAGTGGAGAGTATTCCATCACACTCCTTACTTGTGCCTTGTAGATGGTGGAAAGGCTTTGGGGAGTCAGGAGGTGAGACACTCGCCGCAGAATACCCAGCCTCTGACCTGCTCTTGTGGCCACAGTATTTATGTGGCTGGTCCAGTTAAATTTCTGGTCATTGGCTTAGGATCTGTGAGCAGTTCTGGGCACTACACCTTAGGAAGGATATATTGGCCTTGGAGGGAGTGCAGTATAGGTTTACCAGAATCATACCTGGACTTCAAGGGTTAAGTTATGAGGAGAGATTACACAAATTAGGGTTGTATTTCCTAGAATTTAGAAGGCTAAGGGGTGATCTGATCGAAGTTTTCAAGCTATTAAGAGGAACAGTTAGGGTAGATAGATTGAAACTATTTCCACTGGTTGGGTATCCTAGGACTGGAGAGTATAGTCTAAAAATTAGAGCCAGACCTTTCAGGAGTGAAATTAGTAAACACTTCTACACACAAAGGGTGGTAGAAGTTTGGAACTTTCTTCCGGAAATGGCAATGATGCTAGATCAATTGTTAATTTTAAATCGGAGATTGATAGCTTTCTGTTAACCAAAGGTATTAAGGGATATGGGCCAAAGGCGGGTATATGGAGTTAGGTCGCAGATCAGCCATGATCTCATTGAATGGAGGAACAGGCTCGAGGGGCTGAATAGCCCACTCCTGTTCCTATGTTCCTACGTTCCTATGGTCAATGGTGATCCCCAGGATGTTGATGGTGGGGGATTCAGCGATGGTAATGCATTTGAATGTCAAGGGGTGGTGGTTAGACTCTCGCTTGTTGGAGATAGTCATTGTCTGGCACTTGTGTGATGCGAATGTTACCTGACGCTTATCAGCCCAAGACTGAATGTCGTCCAGGTCTTGCTGTATGCGGGCATGGACTGCTTCATTTTCTGAGGAGTTGCGAATGGAACTGAACACTGTGCAATCATCAACAAACATCCCCACCTCTGACCTTATGATGGAGGGAAGGTCATTGATGAAGCAGCTGAAGATGGTTGGGCCTAGGACACTGCCCTGAGGAACTCCTGCAGCGATGTCCTGGGGCTGAGATGATTGACCTCCAAAACCACAACCATCTTCTTTTGTGTTAGGTTTGACTTCAGCTAGTGGAGACGTTTTTCCCCTGATTCCCATTTACTTCAATTTTACTAGGGCTCCTTGATGCCACACTCGGTCAAATGCTGCCTTGATGTCAAGGGCAGTCACTCTCACCTCACCTCTGGAATTCAGCTCTTTTGTCCATTTTTGGACCAAGTCTGTAATGAGGTATGGAGTTGAGTGGTCCTGGCGGAAGCCAAACTGGGCATCGGTGAACAGGTGATTGGTGAGTAAGTGCCGCTTGATAGCACCATCAATGACACCTTCCATCACTTTGCTGATGATTGAGAGTAGACTGATGACGCGGTAATTGGCCGGATTGGATTGGTCCTGCTTTTTGTGGACAGGACATACCTGGGCAGTTTTCCACATTGTCGGATAGATGCCAGTGTTGTAGCTGTACTGGAACAGCTTGGCTAGAGGTGCGGCTAGTTCTGGAGCACAAGTCTTCAGCTCGACAGCTGAGATGTTGTTGGGGCCCATAGCCTTTGTTATATCCATTGCGCTCACCTGTTTCTTGATATCACGTGGAGTGATTCGAATTGGCTGATGGCTTCTGTGATGGTGAGGACCTCAAGAGGAGGCCGATATGGATCGTCCACTTGGCACTTCTGGCTGAAGATGGTTGCAAACGCTTCAGCCTTGTCCTTTACACTTGCGTGCTGGGCTCCACCATCATTGAGGATGGGGATATTCATGGAGCCTCCTCCTCCCGTTAGTTGTTTAATTTTCCACCACCATTCATGACTAAATGTGGCAGGACTGCAGAGCTTTGATCTGATCCGTTGATTGTGGGATTGCTTAGCTCTGTCTATAGCATGCTGCTTCCGCTGTTTAGCATACATGTAGTCCTGTGTTGCAGCTTCCCCAGGTTGGCACCTCATTTTTAGGTACGGCTGGTGCTGCTCCTGGCATGCTCTTCTGCACTCCTCATTGAACCAGGGTTGGTCCCTTGGCTTGATGGTAATGGTAGAGTGAGGGATATGCTGGGCCATGAGGTTACAGATTGTGGTGGAATACAATTCTGCTGCTGCTGATGGCCCACAACACCTCATGGATGCCCAGTTTTGAGCTGCTAGATCTAATCTGAATCTATCCCATTTAGCACGGTGGCAGTGCCACACAACATGATGGAGGGTGTCCTCTGTTACTAACCTCCTCATTTTTACTACATTTTCGAGTTTGGTTTCATCTGCTAACTTTGAAATTATGCCCTGTACACCCAAGTCCAGGTCATTAATATGCATTAAAAAGAGCAGTGGTCCCAACAGCAACCCTTGAGGGACACCACTGAGTTTCCTCCAGTCTGAAAAACAACCGTTCACAACTAATCTCTGATTTCTGTCCCTTAGCCAATTTCGTATCCATGCAGCCACTGCCCCTTTAAGCCCATGGGTTCAATTTTGCCAACAAGTCTCTTATATGGTACTTTAATAAACACCTTTCGAAAGTCCATATACACAATATCAATCACACTACCCTCATCAACCCATTCCGTTACTTCATCAAAGAACTCAATCAAGTTAGTCAAACACGATTTGCCTTTAACAATTCTATGCTGATTTTCATTTATTAACACATATTTTTCCAAATGCCAATTAATTTTGTCCCGGATTATTGTCTCTAAACGTTTCCCCACCACTGACATTAGGCTGACTGGCCTGTAGTTGCTGGGTTTATCCCTATCCCCTTTTTTGAACAGGTGTGTAACATTTGCAATTCTCCAGTCCTCTGATACCGCCTCCATATCTAACAAGGATTGGACGATTGTGGTCAGAGACTCCGCAATTTCCACCATTACTTTCCTCAGCATCCTAGGATGGATCCCATCCGGACCGGATGACTTTGAGTGCTGCCAATCTTTTAAGTACCTCCTCTTTAACTATTTTTATCCTACTCAATTTCTCTACCACCTCCTCCTTTACTGTGACATTGGCAGCATCCTCTTCTTTAGTGACGACAGATGCAAAGTACTCATTTAGTCCCTCAACCATGCCCTCTGCCTCCATAAGAAGATCTCCTTTTCGGTCCTTAATCGGCCCCACCCTTCCTTTGACTACCCTTTTACTATTTATATGTTTATAAAAGACTTTTGGGTTTCATTTTATGTTACCTGCTAATCTATTCTCATACACTCTCTTTGCTCCTCTAATTTCCTTTTTCAGTTCTCCTCTGTACTTTTTGTATTCAGCTTGGTTCTCTACTGAATTATGAACCTGACATTTATCATAAGCCTCCTTTTTCTGTTTCATTTTAATCCCTCTATCTTTAGTTATCCAGGGAGCTCTAGCTTTGGATGCCCTTCCTTACCCGCTCATGGGAATGTGTCAAGTCTGTACCCGAATTATCTCCTCTTTGAAGGCTTCCCATTACTTGGAGGAAATAATCGAAAGAACTATTTTATGCTCATCCTCAGTTTTGTCCCCATTAGCATTCTTCGTGGTTCTCACCGCTTCTCTGATTACCCTCTTTCTGTTACAGTACTGAGATAATTTCTTACTGTTACATTTTGTGTTTGAGGCTTTGCTCATTTTCAGATTCCTCTTTACCCATCTGACTGTCCTTTTAACCTGTTTCTATATATTATATCCAATCCCGTGTTCCCCCAACTCACCTTTCTCTCTACATGATTCGTAGAGTTGTTCTTCTTCCTTATTTCATTGGGTAACCAATGCTTATTAGATTGCCCTTGCTAAGTATTTATCCTGCATGCCAAGCAATATGCCTTTAAAGGTATTTTATGTGACCCCCTACTAAAGTGTTGAACAATCCATCCTAATCAATTTGCTTAGGCCCTTCCCTCGTTTTCTTGAATTTGGCCGTCATAAAATATATACGTGGCTGTTGATCCTCAGTATTGCAGAATCCCAGACTTACATCAAACTTGGTCATTCTGTGCTTTTTCTCACCCAACATCCCCTGCCTGTTATCCTGAGGTATTCGGTAATGCTGCAATGTTTTATCACTTTTGGCTCACTTTATCACGCACCGTGCTTCATATCTTTTCACTTTCGTTCATCTCTACATTTTGTTCAAGGCTGTGACTTTCACCTGCTTCTGACTTTTGGCACTTGGACAATTGCGATCAGCATATCCTATTTAGGACACATACTTGGCTGGTAGCTCTCTGATTACTTCATTTTTTTGTTGCATTTTCTCCAAGTTTTTACTTGCTCATCATTTAACAATGTCTTCATTATACAACTGTTACCAACTCCTGTCATTCTCATTTTCCAAGGGCAATATTTTTAAATTGTTGATTCTATGTGGAGGTTATCAATAACTCACCGGTCAAGAAAACAAGCTGTTCTGTCATTCATCGATCCCAATTGGGTAAACAAGTACTCCAGACTTTGTTGGCCACAGGTGATTAAACAATGGATCCTGGTGTCCATGGTCCATTGAGGAGTAAGAAGAAGCCATCAGAGGCAACCTTGCAAAGTAAACAAAAACTGCCACCAGGCTGGCATTAAAAACCAAGGGAGAGGATATCACTTAGTGCCTCCAATGAGTAGATGCTAGTGGTGACAAAGATAAATGTCTGCACCTGTGGCACTTGTATTGTGTCTGCCATGTTCGGTCTGGTTGCAGGTGGGCTAAAACCTCTCAGCCTGCCTGTACAATTCAGGAATGCATTTTTGCCATTGTTATGTGGTGAAAACCAGCCCCAATATATGGAAAGCTCTCAGCCCAAAATGGGTACTTTAAAAACTACTGAACAACTGCACATGTACAGATGTTCGAACATCCCAACTCTCTATATCCGGCGGTTGGCCACTCGATGTTCATTTACAACTGCACATCCAACTCCCAACTGCCTAACCTTTGGCACTCTACCCACCTCGACACTCATGTTACGGTTAATTTACTCAGCTTTTTCTTCCTTCTACTTTTGATGCTTTCATCCCCTACAAAGCCTTCAGTGTCTCCCATCCATGCTGTTCCCCTGGTAGGCCCCTTGTCTTTGCACCCTCAAATCACAGTGACGCAAACTTGAGCGAACCATCTTTCAGATGATACGTTAAACTGAGGCCACATCTGCCCTTTCAGATGAGTGTAAAAAAATCCCACTATTTCACAGAGCAGGGGAGTTCTCCTGGTGTCCTCACCAGCATTTATCCCTCAACCAACACCTAAAACAGATGTGCTCATTTATTTCATTGTTGTTTGTGGGACCTTGCTGTGCACAAATTGGCTGCCGTGTTTCCTACATTACAACAGTGACTACATTTAAAAAGTACTTAATTGACTGTAAAATGGTTTGGGATGTACTGAGGTTGTGAAAGGTGCTATACAAATACAAGTTCTTTTTCTTTTGACCTGGCACGCAACTGGCTTATTAACCATCAGTTATGGCTTGACCACATCTAGCTCTACCGGGCCTCACTACCAAACTTACCTCTCACGCTAAGTGCCAGGAATTTATGGATTTTTTGACTGAGATTGAGACAATGGGCCCGTATTTTGCGGCCCATACGGGTGTGTACGTGGTGTGTACGCACCCGTAAGTACACGCGAAAACCCAGAACTTGCGATCTGTCAAGAAGATTCTTGACAGATCCAACGCATCCCCGGGAAAAGGGCATTTGCGGACGGAGAGCTGGGCTATTTGCCGAAGTACTGCCCAGCAAATGTCCGTGAAATTCTTATTCCTGGTAAAAGTGTAAGGCCTGCTTTTGGCAGCATAAGAGTTTAATTGAATATAAAAAATAATGTTTTTCAATTATTTAAACATTAAAACACCTGTAAAATAAGTTAAGGTTATTTTTAGACCCTTGAAAATATTTAAATTTATTTTTCAAAAAAAATTTAAGTGTTTAATTAATTGTATTTTAATTAATTGTTAATATGTAATTTTTTTAATGTATTTGTTAAGTAATTGAGTTTTTTATGTGATCCCCATTCAGGCTTATGGGAGTTCCATTCGTATGGAATCCCCATAAGCATGAATGGGGATCCCCTTCCTTAATTGGTTGGGCCGGCTCACGTGATCCCGGGGCGCTTGCGAACTACCTGCACCCCGGGATACGTGGGCCTCTACGCACGCCTACGCACAGAGGCCCAGGAGCGCGAGTCTCCGTGAATCCAGGACCATCAGGTAGGTGCGTAGATTTTTTGCGGGTCGGAGGCCTCCAACCGCAAATTCAGGCCCTGTATTAGCGGGAAGGGCAGCATAGTGGTTATGTTACTGGACTAGGAATCCAGAGGCCTGGACTAATGATCCAGAGATGTGAGTTCAAATCTCACCATGGCAGCTGGGGAGTTTAAATTCAGTTAATTAAATAAATCTGGAATTAAAAGCTAGTATCGTTAATGGTGACCATGAAACTATCAGATTGTCATAAAGACCCATCTGGTTCACTAATGTCCTTTAGAGAAGGAAATCTTACCTGTGACTCCAGACCACACAGCAACATGGTTGACTCTTAACTTCCCTCTGAAATGGCCTAGCAAGCCACTTGGTTGTAACAAACCGCGACGAGAAACAATAATAATATAACCGGCCAGACCACCCAGCATCGACCTAGGCACCAGCTTCGGACATGACAACAGCACACCCAGCCCAGTCGACCCTGCAAAGTCCTCCTCACTAACATCTGGGGACGTGTGCCAAAATTGGGAGATCTGTCCCACAGACTAGTCCAGCAACAGCTTGACATAGTCATACTCACAGAATCATACATTTCAGCCAATGTCCCAGGCTCCTCCATCACCATCCCTGAGAATGTACTGTCCCACCAGGTGGCGGCACAATGGTATACAGTCAGGAGGGAGTGGCCTTGGGAGTCCTCAACATCGACTCCGGACTCCACGAAGTCTCATGGTCAAGCATGGGCAAGGAAACCTCCTGCTGATTACCAACTACCACCCTCCCTCAGTTGATGAATCAGTACTCCTCCATGTTGAACACCACTTGGAAGAAGCACTGAGGGTAGCAAGGGCACACAATGTACTCTGGGTGGGGGACTTCAATGTTTATCACTAGGAGTGGCTCGGTAGCACCATTACTGGCTGAGTCCTGAAGGACATAACTGCCAGACTGGCCCTGCGGCAGGTGGTGAGAGAACCAACACAAGGGAAAAACCTACTTGACCTCATCCTCACCAATCTACCTGTCGCAGATGTATCTGTCCATGACAGCATTGGTAGCAGTGACCACCACATAGTCCTTGTGGAGACGAAGTCCCGTCTTCACACCGAGGACACCCTCTATCGTGCTCTGTGGCACTACCACCGTGCTAAATGGGATAGATTCAGAACAGATCTGGCAGCTCAAAACTGGGCATCCATGAGGCACTTTAGGCCATCAGCAGCAGCAGAATTGTATTCCACCACAATCTGTAACCTCATGGCCTGGCATATCCCTCACTCTACCATTACCACCAAGCCAGGGGACCAACCCTGGTTCGATGAGGAGTGCACAGGAGCAGCACCGGGCATACCTAAAAATGAGGTGCCAACCTGGGGAAGCTGCAACACAGGACTACATGCATGCGAAGCAGCATGCTTTGGACAGAGCTAAGCGAGCCCACAATCAACAGACCAGATCAAAGCTCTGCAGTCCTGCCACATACAGTCGTGAATGGTGGTGGAAAATTAAACAACTAACGGGAGGAGGAGGCTCCATGAATATCCCCATCCTCAATTATAGTGGAGCCCAGCACGCGAGTGCTAAAAGACAAGGCTGAAGCGTTTGCAACCAACTTCAACCAGAAGTGCCGAGTGAATGATCCATATTGGCCTCCTCCTGAGGTCCCCACCATCACAGAAGCCAGTCTTCAGCCAATTCGATTCACTCCACGTGATATCAAGAAACGGCTGAGTGCACTGGATACAGCAAAAGCTATGGGCCCCGACAACATCCCGGCTGTCGTGCTGAAGACTTGTGCTCCAGAACTAGCCGCGCCTTTAGCCGAGCTGTTCCAGTACAGCTACAATACTGGCATTGTAATATATGTGGGTAGAACAAATGAAGGACAGAGACATGTGGCAGCACATGTGCTTGCTTTATTAGGCATGTGTATGCTCAAACTAAACCATGTGACAAACCATTACACTGTTTCCCCCTTAAAAAAATGTATGTATTCCCCTCTCAAATACACCAAAACTATGGTCCCACCTTTCCCAGCATTACATGTACCACATAACAAAAACTCCTGGCTTCTTTTTCTTTTAAATGAACTACAAATCCAGTTTAATAACAGGTTTGCGGAGCCTTCCTCATCTGCTTGCTGAAGGTTTTGGTGTTGAACCAATTTTTGGGCTGTTTGTTTTGGTTCTGAACTCAAAGATGATCCTGTTTCTATCTCAGACTTGTTTGAACCTGGTACTTCAGTTACTGAAGTCTGAACTGTGTCAAACTCATGTATGAGTTCATGATCATGTGGTTCACAATCCAATCCAGGACAGTAAACAAAGCTGCTTGCAACTGATTTCATACTGATGATCCCTGGATGTTCAGTATGAAGTTCAGCCAGAATTCTACCTCTCAAAGAAGTAGGTACCACCACTCTGTTCCCCACTAGATACAACCTTGCTCACAAGACAATTCAGTTTGACGGTTAAGGAATGGTTTCAATTCTGTGTCCATACACTGATCAGTCCATTCATTTAAGGCGTTTTCATACACTCTTTTCAACCTTTTCCTTCACTGGTTAGGCAAGTCATTTGCATCAACTTTCAGACCAAGGTACACAACCTGCGGCTGCACAAAAGCACATTTGCTCCTTTTCAATTTGATGTTGTGGGCATTCAATCTTTGAAGAACACTTCTAGATTTTCTTCCTCGCTGCTTGTTGCGATCAGCACATCATCTTGATTGCATAAGCAACTTGGAACTCCTTGCAAAATCTTATCCATCGTAGTCTGGAAGATTTTTGGGGAGGACTTTACATCACATGGCAGCTTGGTGTATGAGTACAGTCCCTTGTGTGTGTTGATGGTGAGATACTGTTGACTCTCTTTGTCAACATTCAGCTGAGTGTAAGCGTGAAGGGATAATTACTAGTCCTAGCCCCTTTTAGGGCTACCCCGGATCAGGCATATTCCCCAGACGTTCACTTTCAACTAAAGTTTGAGGTAGCCGAATCCTAAAGATGCTTAATTGGGTCTAAAGGTCCAGACTATCTCTCCCTAAAGGAAAGGAACAACCTGAAGATGTTACCATCCTCCAGATAGCACTTTTAATAAGTTTAGCTAGACTGTAACGTTCCGGATATTATGAGGGTCCGGATAACTCCCCAGAATTCTGCAACTCCTCACCAAAGAGCGTACAGAGATTGAGTTCGCGAGTTTGATACAGAAGTATTATGTGAGACAATTCTAAAAATATATAGATTTATTAAAGAACCAACATGTAATTACAATAGGTGTTTCTATCGCAACATTAACAGTTCCAAAAAGAGTAAGCTTTTACAATCTTATTATCAGAGATCCTTATTCTCAAATCTTAACTTCGTTACATTTTTACAGTTCTTAGTCTTTATTCCAGGATATCCACCAAAATCAAATACAGTACAATACCTTGATCCCCGAGGTACAAAGAGTTGTAGACTTACAGAGCTTGCCTCTGAAGCCGAGAATTGCTTTGCCCCTTTACAGCGAATCTATCATCCCATTTGAAAGTTCAATATTTATATCCTTTTTCAGTGGTATGTCCTTTGAAGTTTTCTGCTGATGTAAGCTAATTATCTCTAGTCATTTTTCTGCTGACCCCTGCTATTCTTACAGTCAGTTCAGCTGGTAGCAATGCAGACTTGTGTCTATCCTTTAGGTGTTCAAAGCTTATCATAAAAAGCGGTGTAACAGCAAGTGCATCTATTTGATGTCATTCTTACCAAGGTCTTCTGTTTGTGTCTTTTTACGATGTGTAATTTAAAACACCTCAACCAGGGTGATCTATGCAATTCTTAATTACCTCAGCTGGTTGCAACACAGAATCGTGTCTCCTGTGTTTCATTTGATGTCATTTTTACGAAGGCATATGTTTCTTAATTTTCTGTGTTTCTTTCCGAAGTGTAATTTAGGACACCTTAACAGGGTGTACCATTGTGTTCTTTCCAAAGCTTCAGACTTCAGGAGCTTCCAGCCTCCTGTTACAATAAGGTTATTGATTCAGTGTCAACAACTTATCTTATCTCAATAGCCTGTATGCTGTTAACAGCTTTAGATTGTTGAGGCTTCCAGATTTCCAAACCCAATTTGTCATGTTTTAATAAGGCTAGAATTCTTTCATAGAATGGTGTATTTTTCTGAATATGGCTTATTCCTTCACAAGCGTGCGTCAGATCAAGCTTGGAGAAAACCTTTGACCCAGAGAGTGCTGCATACAAATCTTGGGATGTAGGTAACGGGTACTGCTCATCATGAACTGCTTGGTTGATAGTAACTTTGTAGTCACCGCACTAGCGTACAGTTTTGTCTGCTTTGGGCACTACCACAATCGGGGTAGCCCATTCACTTTTGTCAGTTTTTACTAGCACTCCGTTCTCTCTGAGCTTCGCTAGCTCTTCCTCCATCTGACTTTTCAACACAGAGGGGACCGGCCTTGCCTTACAATAGACAGGCTTCGCGTTGGACTTGATGCGGATATGTGCGTCATACCCAGTGATGCCCTCAGGTATGTCTGTGAACATGGTTTTGTACTTGTTCAGCATTGTGTCGAGTCACTTCTTTGAAGCATCTACACTGAAGATGTTTTTCCAGTCTAGTTTTAACTTTCTCAACCAGTCTTTGCCCATGAGGGTTGGCCTGTTGTTGTAGCTTGCTACAATAATAGGCAGCTTTACTGACTGGCCATTGTGCTGAACTGTAGATTCCATTTGTCCACATGTCTCTATGATTTCTCCAGCATAGGTTTTTTACTCTACGGTACTCTTTGTAAGTGGTATTTGATTAAACTTACTCCCATATGTGTCCTTACTCATGATAGAGCAGTCTGCCGCCGTGTCGATACCTTTCAATATATTGCTCGTTGATCAAAAGTTTTGTACGGAAGTCTTTCTCACAGCTGCTAGCATTGCCGCTAATGGCATAGATACTGTAGATGTCTAGTTCTTCAACATCAGGTGTGTTCACATCAATATTGTGAACTCCTCCCTTTTGTTGTCACTGCTTTGCATTGCCACTAGAATGGTTCTTACTTCCTGCTTTAGATCTAGCTCTGCAAGCTGTTGAAATATGGCCTTGCTTCTAGCAGTGAAAACACTTTGCATTTCTATATTGGCAGGACTGTGGTGAATGATTTCCATTGCAGTGATAACAATTCACTGAACTGCTCTCACCGACATGCTTTTGACTTGGTCTCACAGCTTTACGTTTGGCGGTGGCTTTGTGATTGTAGACCTCAGCTGCACTAGGCACTTGAGTTGGACGGAGCTCCCTAGCATTCTTCGAGGCCATCTCCATAGATAGGGCTATTTTGCATGCTATGTCAAACGTTAGGTTTGGAGTGTTCAGTAACTTGGACTGTGTGTGCTCATCCACCAGTCCACATACAAACTTATCTCGCAATGCACGATCCAAAAATGTGCCGAAGTTACAATGCAAAGACAGGTTCTTAAGAGTTACAATGTACTCACTGATGGTTTCACTTTGTGTTTGGTTTCTGGTACCAAGCTTAAGCTCTCTGCTATTTCTAATGACTTTGGGTCGAAATGGTCCTCAAGTTTCTCGATAATGTCTTCAAACGACGCATCCTTCGCTTTCCCTGGCACGAGTAGGTTTGTCAACGTTCCGTAGACATCTGACACGATCTCCATTAGAAAAATTGCTTTCTTCCGTTCAGGAATTACTTTATTTTGAGCTTGAACATTCTCATCTTCACCTTAAAAAACATCTCCATCCACTCAATGCAAGAACTGAATGGTTCGCGAGCTCGGTCATACATGTTGAGGCTTCCGTAGGCGTAGGCGCGGCCATGATTGTCCCGATCCCATTGAACAGTGACTCAGCACGCTACCCGTGTACCTGTGAGAATCAATGCTGCTGTTGCTGTGTATACAGACACACGAAGGCGAAACACAGACGATTCTGCACGAGCATTAACAGTAAAACAGTGCAAAAATTCAGTTTAGCTGTCACAAATTCACCTTAAACTTGTCCACTCGAAGGTTGAACACAGTGTCCTTCCATGATCCCTAAAAATGGCTTTGGGATCCCATCCTCATCGCCAAAATGTAATATATGTGGGTAGAACAAATGAAGGGCAGAGACATGATTAGTTGCTAGTCCATGTGCTTGCTTTATTAGGCCAAAGCGAACTGAGCATGCTCATACTAAACCATGTGACAAACCATGTGATAATACATTATAGGCATCTACCCAACAATATGGAAAACTGTCAAAAAGCAGGACAAATCCAATCTGGCCAATTACCGCCCCATCAGTCTACTCTCAATCATCAGCAAAGTGATGGAAGGTGTTGCTGACAGTGCTATCAAGCGGCACTTACTCACCAATAACCTGTTCACCGATGCTCAGTTTGGGTTCCGCCAGGACCACTCGGCTCCAGACCTCATTACAGCCTTGGACCAAACATGGACATAAGAGCTGAATTCCAGAGGTGAGGTGAGAGTGACTGCCCTTGACATCAAGGCAGCATTTGACTGAGTGTGGCATCAAGGAGCCCTAGTAACATTGAAGTCAATGGGAATCAGAGGGAAAACTCTCCACTGGCTGGAGCCATACCAAGCACAAATCATCTCAGCCCAGGACATTGCTGCAGGAGTTCCTCAGGGCAGTGTCCTAGGCCCAACCATCTACAGCTGCTTCATCAATGATCTTCCCTCCATCCTAAGATCAGAAGTGGGGATGTTCGCTGATGATTGCACAGTGTTCAGTTCCATTTGCAACTCCACAGAAAATGAAGCAGTCCAAGCCCACATGCAGCAAGACCTGGATGACTTTCAGGAGTGGGCTGATAAGTGGCAAGTAACATTCATGTCATACAAGTGCCAGGCAATGACCATCTCCAACAAGCAAGAGTCTAACCACCTCCCCTTGACATTCAACGGCATTACCATCATCGAATCCCCCACCATCAACATCCTGGGAGGTCACCATTGACCAGAAACTTAACTGGACCAGCCACATAAATACTGTGGCAACAAGAGCGGGTCAGAGGCTAGATATTCTGCAACAAGTGTCACACTTCCTGACTCCCCAAAGTCTTTCCACCATCTACAAGGCACAAGTCAGGAGTGTGATGGAATACTCTCCACTTGCCTGGAAAAGTGCAGCTCCATCAACACTCAAGAAGCTCGACACCATCCAGGACAAAGCAGCCACTTGATCAGCACCCCATCCACCACCTTAAACATTCACTCCCTCCACCATCGCGCACCGTGGCTGCAGTGTATATCATCTACAAGATGCACAGCAGCAACTCGCCAAGGCTTCTTCGGCAGCACCTCCCAAACCCGCGACCTCTACCACCTAGAAGGACAAGGGCAGCAGGTGCATGGGAACACCATCACCTGTAAGTTCCCCTCCAAGTCACACACCATCCTGATTTGGAAATATATCGCTGTTCCTTCATCGTCGCTGGGTCAAAATCCTGGAACTCCCTACCTAACAGCACTGTGGGAGTACCTTCACCACACGAACTGCAGGGCTTCAAGAAGGTGGCTCACCACCACCTTCTCAAGGGCAATTAGGGATGGGCAATAAATGTTGGCCTTGCCAGCGACGCCCACATCCCAGGAACTAATAAAAAAATATCCAAGCATTTTTCAAATTGTGCCATAAGATCTTTTAAGTCCACCTAAGCAGGCAGATGCGGCCCTACTTTAATGTCTAATCCGAAAGACAGCAGCTCTAACAAAGCAGCATTCTTTCAGTACTCATTGGTTGCAATCCTGCCTCTAAGTTGGAAGGTTGTGGGTTCAATTCTCACTCCAGGCTTTAAGCACATAGTCTAGGCTGATACTTCAGTGCTTAAAGTGCTTAATATCGCCCGTCTCAGCCCTTACCTCAACTTATCTGCTGCTGAAACCCTCATCCATGCCTTTATCACCTCTAGACTTGACTATTCCAATGCACTCCTGGTCAACCTCCCTAGTTCTACTCTGCATAAACTTGAGGTCATCCAAAACTCTGCCGCCCATGTGCTAACTTGGCCCATCTCCCCTGTGCTTGCTGACCTACATTGGCTCCCAGTTAAGCAGCGCCTCGATTTAAAAATTCTCATCCTTGTGTTCACATCCCTCCATGGCCTCGCCCCTCCCTATCTCTGTAATCTCCTCCAGCCCTATAATCCCTCTAGACCTCTGCGCTCCACCTATTGTGGACTTTTGAGCATCCCTGATTTTAAATGCTCCACCATTGGTGGTCGTGCCTTTAGTTGCCTAGGCCCTAAGCTCTGGAATTCCCTCCCTAAATCTCTCCGCCTCTCCACTTCTCTTTCCCCCTTTAAGACTCTCCTTAAAACCTACCTCTTCGGCCAAGCTTTTGGTCATCTGCCCTAACATCTCGGTGTAAAATTTTTTTTTTGATAACCCTCCTGTGAAGCGCCTTGGGACGTTTTATTATGTTAAAGGTGCTATATAAATATAAGTTGTTGTTGTTGCTGACCTGTTGGATATGCTGTTGTTCAGATGAAACCTTAAACTGAGGCCCTGTCTACGTGTCCAGATGGATATAAAAGATTTAATTTATTCCTTAACTAACACCACTTAAACCGATTATCTGGTACAGCGGGACCCGCTTAATTGAAACCGCTCGGGACAACTTTGCTAATTGCAATAAAACATGACTTTCTATAAAGCGGGAAGCAACAAAAGCAACAAAACTCAAGGCTAGTCTTGTGCATAACAACCTGCGTTTGCCCAAATTTTGTACATTTTACAACAAGCACGAATGCAATGTGAATTTTTTTTATGCTGCAAAGAATTCTGTGACTTTTTTGGTGGAGATCAAAAGTCATCAACCAGTGCACTGTCACTTCTAGTACATAAAATTCATCAAACTTTTCAATATCTACTTAAGCAGCGCTTCATCAACACCGGACATCTTACTTTCTTGCTGTACAAGGGATGAAAGCCACATGGGGTTGTGGATTTTGCAGCTTTGTAGAGGCTGCCACAAAAGTGTTTGCAAGTTTCCTCGATTGGGATGTTATACAATGGGATAGTAACAATGATTCGTTCAACAGTATCTGTAAACCAAGTCCAAACAGCTTTCCTCAAATTCCATTGGGGTTTCCTTTTTACGAGTCACGGGCCAAAATGGATAAGTGATGGTCGGTGTTGACTGTTAGGAAAGTTGTTGTGAACAGTACATGGAGTCAAAATGAGTACCTCTCTCAACTTTTCTGCCATTGGCTTCTTCAAGGCTGCAACCGGGGAACTTCTGTAACATCACCCAGGATGTCTTCTGGTCCTGCATTTGCTAGGTCACAGATGTCCTCTTTAGGAAAGCTGATGAGTGTTGGAATGACACCAAGGCAGGAGCATGATAGGACCCTTCAGGGGACCTGCATTATATTGTGGGTCCTTACTATGAAAGGGATTCTACTCCCTGAATATTCAGATAGATTGTGACCAGCAGCAATGGATTCTCCCTGTGATTGCCAGATTTTCTGGGAGCTCTCATAATGAGGCAGTCCAGCCTCCCAACTCTATTCAGGGAAAACAGTTGTCATAAATCGCAAGTAACAACTCAGGAAGTACTACTGGGCGGCCAGCTGGGGCGCCGTCCAGGGAGTATAAATACTCAGGCATGGGCCCACCTTGGGCAGAGACAATCTGGAAACAGGAAGCTAGTGACTGCTAACTAGACCTCCATGTTTTGTTACAAGTTGATTAAAGCCTTGCTTTATGTTCAAGTGCGTAGTGAGTCTTTATTACGTCAATTTAATCAACTTGATATCGTCTCCACGCTTTGGGTGATTCGGAACAACCAGCTGCAACTCGAACCACAGAAGGGAACTAGGGCAAGAAACTGATCCATCATGGAAAAACTCCTTAGACCCGCTCGTCTCGACCTGGACCCGAATGCACCTGCGGCAGCGAAGGTATGGAAGCATTGGTTTCGTACCTTTAGCAACTTTCTTGAAGAATGTGGGGCGGATGTCCCTAATAAGTTACGAATGCTTATCAACTACGTGTCTCCTCATGTGTATGATTATATTGAGGACTGTATAGTCTATGACACTGCTATTGAAATCTTACAGCAGCTATATGTCAAGTCCCCAAATGAAATATTTGCTCGACACCTACTGGCCACAACTCGGCAGCAGCCTGGGGAATCACTCGATGAATTTCTCCAGAAACTTCGCAGGCTCAGCAAGGATTGTAACCTTAAAGCAGTTACAGCTGAACAGTATCAAGAGGAACTAATCCGCGATTCCTTTATCAATGGAATCGCGTCCCCTTTTATACGTCAGCGCCTGCTGGAAAATAAAACCCTCAATTTACGGGCTGCTTATGACCAGGCGTGTTCCTTGGACTTGGCCAAGAAAAATGCAGACACTTATCTCCCACCACGTGCACGGGCGGCGGCTATCTCCTTTAATGAGTCTTTCGGTAGGTCTCGGGCGGATGCCCCCACTGATGTTGACTCTACTCTAACGGACGACGACCCTACCCTAGAGGCCTTCGCTGATGACGACCCCGCCCTAGCAGCATCCTGGCAATCAGGAAGAAAGTGTTTCTTTTGTGGAGGGGCGTGCCATCACAGAAAATTTTGCCCGGCTCATAATGTGACCTGCAATCATTGCAGCAAGAAAGGACACTTTTCCAAGGTATGCCAGTCACGGGCCTTTGCTAACAAGAAAGGCCGCTCCTCTAAAGTATACCGGTCGAGAGCTCCTGTTAGCTTCACAGCTGCTATCTATGGAGCTGCTCCTCCCCCAAGAACTACTGTTAAGGCTACAGTTGCCGAAGGGAAAATTGCCCCTCCTCCCATCACGGCTGTTTTTCCCCAAAGTTTGTCCCATGCAGCCACGAAGGTTTCAGTAAATGGGCACACTCTAAGCGCGCTAATCGACTCCTGCAGCTCTGACAGCTTCATTAGTAAGCGGGCTGTCAACAGGTTAAAACTGCACATTTATCCCTCGGACAGGGAGATTGCAATGGCTCTGACGACTCTGACCACCAATTCTTCTGGCTTCTGTCTGGTCAACCTCATCCTCAACGGCCGCACGTATCTCTCCACCCGGCTCGGAGTACTCGCAAACTTATGCAGCGATGTGCTTCTGGGACAGGACTTCCAGAAGCAGCACAAGAAGATCACTTTTGAGTTTGGAGGGTCAAGGCCGGAGCTTACCATTTCTAAGGTGCCGTTTTGTGCACTCTCGGCGGCCTTACTCGGTGAACCCTCCCTGTTTGCCAATCTTCCCCCCCGCTGTAAACCCATAGCCACCAAATCGCGGCGCTTTAGCCAAGACGATCGAGCGTTTATTGAGGCGGAAATCTCTCGCCTTTTAGTCGACGGTATTATCGAGCCATGTTCATCTCCCTGGTGGGCTCAGGTCGTCATCGTGAGGAATCCCTTAAAACAACATAAAAAACGTCTGTGTATCGATTATTCGCAGACTATTAATCTATATACCGATCTGGATGCCTACCCGCTGCCACGCATTGATGACATGGTCAACAACCTTGCCAAATACAAGGTATTCTCGACCTTCGATTTAAAAAGCGCGTACCATCAGGTGCCACTGCAAGACTCCGACAAGAAGTATACGGCCTTTGAGGCCAATGGTCGGCTTTTCCAGTTTCGCCGCCTTCCATTCGGGGTCACCAATGGGGTGGCCGTCTTCCAACGGGCCATGGATGGCCTAGTCCGGCAAGAGAACTTGACGGATACCTTTCCGTATTTAGACAATATCACTATTGCCGGCCATGATCAAAAGGAGCATGACGCCAATCTTCAGCGATTTTTAGACGTACTCCGCCGTCGCCACTTAACGTTAAACGAATCCAAATCGGTGAAGTCGGTGCCATCGGTGAACATTCTTGGCTACTGGGTGGGCAACGGTGTTATTAAACCGGACCCAGAGCGACTTCGTCCACGTCAGGAGCTCCCTCCCCCGACGAACCTCGGCTCTCTTCGTCGGGCACTTGGCATGTTTGCTTATTACGCAAAATGGATACCACACTTCTCCGATAAAATACAGCCCCTGCTCCATGCGAAGTCTTTTCCATTGGAAGCTACGGCTATTTCTGCCTTCAACCTCCTCAAACGACAGCTGGAGAAAGCCACGCTTCGCTCCATTGACGAAAATCTTCCTTTTGTGGTCGAATGCGATGCATCGGAGGTGGCGATCTCCGCTACCTTGAATCAAGGTGGCCGACCCGTGGCATTCCTATCCAGAACCTTGCAGGGTAGCGAGCTCCATTACCCCCCCGTCGAGAAGGAGGCTACGGCCATCATCGAGGCTGTACGCCAATGGGGTCATTTTCTTGCTCGGCGTCATTTTACGCTTATAACTGACCAGCGCTCTGTGGCCTTCATGTTGGATAACCGGAGGCGCACGAAAATCAAAAATAATAAAATTCAACTCTGTAGGATGGAGCTGGCTGCCTTTGGATATACTATCTGTTACCGACCCGGCAAACAGAACGTGGCCCCAGATACCTTCACACGGACATTTTGCTCCTCAATGTCAACGTCGACTCTGGCGGATTTGCATATGGACTTATGCCATCCTGGTGTGACCCGCATGTTGCACTTTGTGCGCTCCAAAAATCTACCATTTTCAACCGAGGACGTAAAGAAAACATGCTCCTCCTGTAGGATTTGTGCAGAATTGAAACCACAATTCTTTCGCCCATCAGATGGCTTACTCATACATGCAATGCAGCCTATGCAGAGGCTCAGCATAGACTTTAAAGGGCCATAGCCTTCGTCGACAAGGAACACCTACCTACTTACGATGGTGGACGAGTATTCACGCTTTCCCTTCGTCTTCCCCTGCCCTAATATGCTTACCTCTACGGTAATTAAATGCCTCGATCAGGTCTTTTCCCTTTGCGGGACGGCCAATTTTATCCACACTGATCGGGGTCCCTCCTTTATGTCGAATGAACTTAAAAGTTATCTCTCCCAACGGGGAATCGCCTCAAGTAGGACGACACCATATCACCCAATCGGTAACGGACAGGTTGAACGATACAATGCCATCATCTGGAACGCTGTCCGTCTGGCACTAAGGTCACGCAACCTGCCGGACCAGCAGTGGGAAACGGTGCTCCCCGACGCGTTACACTCTATCAGGTCTCTTCTCTCCACATCTACTAATGTCACGCCTCATGAGCGATTCTTTAAATTCCGGCGTCGCTCTACACATGGGACGTCTCTACCGTCATGGTTGGTGGCTCCAGGCCCGGTGCTACTCCGGAGGTTCGTCCGGTCTGCCAAAAACGACCCTCTCGTTGACGAGGTGGAGTTAACGGAGGTAAACCCCACGTATGCGCATGTACGGTACCCTGATGGCCGGGAGACCACCGTCTCGCTCCGAGATCTGGCTCCCTGCCCAACCGGTCACACGGGCCCGAATGATGAAGGATCCCCCGACAATGATATCAACACTCCGCACCCCTATGAAAATGACGCCCCGCCTGGGACATCGGGGGATCTGCCGGCAACGCTACCGGATCAACTCAGGGAGCTGGACGCTCCCCGTAGGATGGCCACCCGAAACCAGGACGCCGGACAATCTCCAGCCACGACCCGGGATGAGGCCAGCTCAGCACCTGTGGGGACCCGCACCCGGAGTCATGATATTCCCAGTCCTCCACAGGATGATCAAGATGACGCGGACTCTACTGACTTACCGGTACGGGCCAAGCGACCCAGGGACCAGGACACGGTCCGGGGAGACGTGCCTTCCAGTCACAAGCAGAGAGCTAAACGTCTACGGCTATTTCTGGTCCGCCTAGTCCGTTAAAGGAAGACTGGACTTCCAAACCTTTTAGGGAGGAAGAATGTCATAAATCGCAAGTAACAACTCAGGAAGTACTACTGGGCGTCCAGCTGGGGCGCCGTCCAGGGAGTATAAATACTCAGGCATGGGCCCACCTTGGGCAGAGACAATCTGGAAACAGGAAGCTAGTGACTGCTAACTAGACCTCCATGTTTTGTTACAAGTTGATTAAAGCCTTGCTTTATGTTCAAGTGCGTAGTGAGTCTTTATTACGTCAACAGTCAGGTATCCCGATGGTATTCTGTATGTCATGGCTTTCCCAACATCAGGAGAATCATGATTCAGGGGAGTGCATTGTCCTAATTATCAGGGAGATATGGAGGCAGATTATTAGACAGGCATTCTCATATCATTAATATCACTCCCCTGACTGCACAACCATCGCAGCAGCTCCCCAACATTCATGGTTACTCTAATTCTTTCTGTGTTCTCTGGTCTCACAAACCAATCATGCCAAGTCACCTCACCAGACCTCATGGAACCTAATGAGATCACTATAGAACAGAGCCAATGCAAACATCAATATCTGTTTAATAATTATTCTTCATGACACAATCTACAAATATTTCTACTTAGCTCTACTTACTCTGTGTGTCTAGACAAGCACTACTATGACCTATCCTAATGCTACTTCTAGGTGCAACCTAAGAACCATTGTTTTGAGAGGTAGTAGCTGCATGCGTGGACCAAGAACCACTTGGGACTGAGGTGACCCTTGTCCCATGATAGCTGTGTCCTGTGAAGGACCTAGTTTGGGCTGCATGTCTTATGCAACTGCCTGGATAGCTGGCCCTGCCCCCTACGTGCTATTTGACTAGGCCTCTGAGGATCTTGGTGGGAGCCCTGGTATGTGCTATCATCCTGAGAGATAACTGCATCATGTTGGATGACTCCTGCTGTGCCACTTGTACTGGGCGCAGGTTCAGTGAGGCCACTGATCACTCAGGTGGCAGATCTAATGGTTCCCAGTGTGTGGCTCTGAAGAGGTTCCACTGGTTTGATCTGTTTCCCTGTTAAATTAAAGAGTTGAAATAAGTAACTGATAGCAGACAAATGCAATTATTTTGAGTGGATGGTGCATGTAGCCGATATACCTTGTTCTTACTGTGAAAATACAGAAATATGCACTGGTTTGGTGTTTTGTATCTTTAATTATAATTAGTTGCTGATAGTGGATAATTGCTGTGATATAATAGAGCCTGGGTATTAAACCTACAGAATGTACAGTTAGCTGTTATTTGTGTGTGTGACAAAATTAAGCAGTTTAATTTAAGTACATTGTGATATGATTGGCCTAATTTTTAATGCAGTGTGTAAACATTCTATGGGCCTGTTTCTTTATGCATTTTACTACATGTTTGTGTTTTAGTGAATCGGGAGGGGGTTGTGCGGGGTGGGGGGCGGGGGGTGTGAAGGGGCCCCGAATGTTTTTAATCCGGCTCTGTTACCAGTGCTAGAAAGATCCTGTAAAATGAGAGGTTGGAATTGGGCCACATGCAAGAAGGGCCATTGAGAGGAGTTCCAAACACAGATTGCAGGTGGAATAGTTAGAGAGCCTTTGAACCATAGTGTTCTGTGCATAAGATTTTTCATTCCATTTAAGAAGTGAGGGGGAGCAGTGCAGAGGGTCCTATGGCACCAAAGTGAATAGAAGGAAGCGGAACTTTTCTTATCTTGCCTGCCCTTGTCGGGTCATTAAACTTTTTGCTAATCTGCAGACCTGGAAGTGAGAAAAGTGGCACTCAGCACCACTGCCAGCTCACCCCACAGGCCCTGGCTACGTTTTTGACTGGCTTCCTCCCTCGCGCCCCCAGCAATCTTTCCCTGCACGTTCTCTTCCTGATCTGCGACATTAACATTTCCAGGTCAGCTTCTGAGAAATTGTGAGCTCTGTGCTTTGGTCTTTTAAGTGCCAGGGAATTGGCTGCACTGGTGACACTTGTGGTGAGGCTGCCTTTACATCACCAGATCCTTGGAAATGACACTGGCTCTATTGAATCTCTGCTTGCAGAAGCACAAAAATGTTTGGTGGGTATCCAGTGGAGTTTAACATGCTTCAAATACTGCAAGAAAATTCATTTACCCGCTTGTGCTCCAGGGAGGCTGCTGCCATTTTAAGATGCTGCATACTTTCAAACCTAATAGCAACAAGTTTCCTCTCCCACGTATTTCTCCAATGTCACATGGGAGTTGCACTCCTGGGTTGCCAGTGACAATGATAATGAGCTCACCCTGCAAATTGTCGCAGGATTAGTCGCGTATATCACCAGTGGGTGGAGATCCCGCCCGATCAGTGTTCTGTCCTCCCCACACACTCCAAGGAAATTCAGGTCCAACTCAGTTTTACCTAATACAGGGATTTAATACCATATGTCATATTTCAGGATTTTTGACTAGGCATTCATGGGGGGACCCTGGCATAATATGGGGTAGAAATTGATATGCATTGCGCCCATTTTTTGGGCATAAAACGAGCACATAATATACGAATTTAGCAGTAGGACGGCCCGTGCCCACTCTGTGGAGGCGTAGTTCCCACTGCTAAATTCGTGGGAACCAGCTGCAGTTTGTCATGCGGAGTGTGTAGGGTAGGATAGAAGTAAGAAGGGAAAAAGAGGATAAGTTGTGAAGAAACCCTGCGTGACATCTCCTCCAGCATTGCCAATTGCCATGGCTATGAGTTTTCCCCCTGCCCGTGATGGCCAGCATTTCTTCTACAATGGGGGAGAGGTTGTACACACAGACTTGCCCTTCCCTGGTGACAGCCTCCTGTCTTAGGTTGTGGGCGACCTTCCCATGCAAGAAAGAAGGCCGTGTGTTAGTGATAGTCTTGTGAGGTGTTTAGAGGATGTGACTGTCATGGTTGATTAGTATGGAGTGTGTGTAAGATGTAAGGTGTGGGGTAGTGAGGGTTGGAATAGTGGTGAGTTTGTGAGGTTGAGGAGAAGGAGGTAGAGTGGAGTAGAATCATAGAATCATAGAAAGTTACAGCACGGAAGGAGGCTATTTCAGCCCATCGTGTCCGCGCCGGCCAATAAAGAGTTACCCAGCCTAATCCCACTTCCCAGCTCTTGGTCCGTAGCCCTGCAGGTTAGAGCATCCCAAGTGCACATCCAAGTACTTTTTAAATGTGGTTAGGGTTCCTGCCTCTACCACCCTTTCAGGCAGTGAGTTCCAAACCCCCACAACCCTCTGGGTGAAGACATTTCCCCTCAAATCCCCTCTAAACCTTCCACCAATTACTTTAACTCTGTGCCCCCTGGTTTTTGACCCCTCTGCTAAGGGAAATAGGTCCTTTCTATCCACTTTATATCCCCTCATAATTTTATACACCTCAATAAGGTCTCCCCTCAGCCTCCATTGTTCCAAGGAAAACAGACCCAGCCTATCCAGTCTTTCCTCATAGCTAAGATTCTCTACTCCCTGCAACATCCTTGTAAATCTCCTCTGTACCCTCTCTAGTGCAATCACATATTTCCTGTAATGTGGTGACCAGAACTGCACGCAGTACTCTAGCTGAGGCCTAACTAGTGTTTTATACAGTTGAAGCATAACCCCCCTGCTCTTGTATTCTATGCCACGGCTAATAAAGGCCTTCTTAAACACCTTATCTACTTGGTCTGCTACCTTCAGGGATCTGTGGACATGCACTCCAAGGTCCCTTTGTTCCTCTACACTACTCAGTGTCCTACCATTTAATACAAAAAGAAAATACTGCAGATGCTGGAAATCTGAAATGAAAACAGAAAATGCTGGAGATACTCAGCAGGTCAGGCAGCATCTGTGAAGAGAGAAACAGAGTTAACGTTTCAGGTCGATGACCTTTCGTCAGAACTGGAAAAAAGCAGGACATGGAACAGATTTTTAAGCAAGTGTGGGAGCTGGGAAAGGGGGGAGGGGATGAAAGACCAAAAGGGAAGGTCTGTGATAGGATAGAAGGCAGGAGAGGTTAAGAGACATTAAGAGACATTAAGAGATATTCAAGGCAAAAGGAGATGGTAATGGGACAGGTTAAGAAACAAAAGATGGCTCGAGATGAAGTGTAAATTGCGCTGGCAGAATGAAAGACAGCTGCCATGTGGGAGAGAAGAAAAAAAAATGTGGAAAAAAAATATATATGATAGGGGCCGAGATTATGATCTGAAATTGTTGAAGGTAAGCAGCAGGTGGTTAAGAAGGCAAATGGTATGTTGGCTTTCGTAGCGAAAGGGTTCGAGTACAGGAACAAGGATGTCTTGCTGCAGTTGTACAGGGCCTTGGTGAGACCACATCTTGAGTATTATGTGCAGTTTTGGTCGCCTTATCTGAGGAAGGATGTTCTTGCCATGGAGGGAGTGCAGCGAAGATTCACCAGGCTGATACCCGGGATGGCAGGAATGGCGTATGAGCAGAGATTGGGTCGATTGGGCTTATACTCACTGGAGTTTAGAAGAATGAGAGGGGATCTCATTGAAACTTATAAAATTCTAACAGGACTAGACAGACGAGATGCGGGAAGGATGTTCCCGATGGCCGGGGAGTCCAGAACCAGGGGTCACAGTCTAAGGATAAGGGGTAAGCCATTTAGGACTGAGATGAGGAGGAATTTCTTCACCCAGAGAGTGGTGAACCTGTGGAATTCTCTACCACAGAAGGCAGTTGAGGCCAATTCATTAAATATATTCAAGAAGGAGTTAGATATATTTCTTAAAACTAAAGGGATCAAGGGATATGGAGAGAAGGCAGTGACAGGGTACTGAATTTGGATGATCAGCCATGATCTCATTGAATGGCGGAGCAGGCTCGAGGGGCTGAATGGCCTACTCCTGCTCCTATCTTCTATGTTTCTATGTAACTCTATGTTGAGTCCAGAACACTGTAAAGTGCCAAATCGAAAGATGAGGTGCTGTTCCTCGAGCTTACGTTGAGCTTCGGTGGAACAATGCAAGAGGCCGAGGACGGTGAGGTCTGAGTGGGAGTGGAGCGGAGAATTAAAGTGACAGGCGACCGGAAGCTCGGGGTCCCCCTTACGGACTGAACGGAGGTGTTCCGCAAAGCGGTCACCCAATCTGCGTTTGGTCTCCCCAGTGTAGAGGAGACCGCATCATGAGCAGCAAATACAGTATACCAAATTGCAAGAAGTACAAGTAAATCGCTGTTTCACCTGGAAGGGGTGTTTGGGGCCCTGGACACTGGGAAGGGGGGAGGTATAAGGGCATGTGTTGCATCTCCTGCGCTTGCACGGGAAGGTGCTGGGCGAAGGGGAAGGGGTGTTGGGGGTGATAGAGGAGTGGACCAGGGTGTCGTGGAAGGAATGCTGAAAGGGGAGGTGAGGGGAAGATGTGTTTGGTGGTGGGATCACGCTGGAGGTGGTGGAAATGGCGGAGATGATCTGTTGAATGTGGAGGCTGGTGGGGTGAAAGGTGAGTACAAGGGGAACCCTATCGTGGTTCCGGGATGGAGGTGCAGGGGTGAGGGCAGAAGTGCAGGAGTTAGAACGGACACGGTCAAGGGCCGTGTCAACCACGGTAGAGGGGAATCCTCAGTTGAGGAAAAAGGAAGACATGTCGGAAGCACTAGTATGGAAGGTGGCATCGTCAGAGCAGATGCGGCGGAGACGGAGAAACTGGGAGAATGGAATAGAGTCCTTACAGGAAGCGGGGTGGGAGGAAGTATAGTCCAGGTAGCTGTGGGAGTCAGTGGGCTTGTAGTGAATGTTTGTCAATAACCTATCCCCAGAGATGGAGACGGAGAAGTCGAGGAAGGGAAGGGAAGATTCGGAGATGGACCATGTGAAGGTGAGGGAACGGTGGAAATTGGAAGCAAAGTGAATGAAATTTTCTAGTTCAGGGCGAGAGCAGGAAACGGCACCGATACAGTCATCAATGAGGTCGGTGTCGGGAGCGGAGAGAGCAACGGTACAGTGAGGATTTAAACTCACTTTCGCAGGCTTTTTTTGCAGAGGCCGGTGTCAGGAGCGGAGAGAGCGACCGTACAGTGAGTATTTAAACTCACTTTCGCGGGCTTTTTTTTGCAGAGGCTTACCAATCTCACAGACCGGCGGCGGCCTTCCAGAGTCACGTCACGATTCAAAAGGTGACGCGGGCAAGAGGAAGCAGCTGATTGGGTGAGTACGGCCAGGTGAGTATTTATACTACTCTATAGTTTGACAGTTAAGGTTAATAGTTTATAAAATTTAGAAGGTCTTAATTTTGTGGTTACAGTTTCTAAGGTCTCTGTTGTGTAGCAGGGAGTGCTAGTAAACAAGGGCCCTTGACTATATCATTTAATTGTAGTGTAATTTGTGGTATTGATTTGATTTAATTTAATTTAAATTAATTAAAGGGTAAGTCATGGCAGCGCAGCTCAGCCTCGTGGCATGCTCCTCCTGCACTATGTGGGAAATCAGGGACACTTCCTGTGCCCCTGACGACCATGTGTGCGGGAAGTGTATCCAGCTGCAGCTACTGGCAGACCGCATTGCAGCGCTGGAGCTGTGAATGGATACATACTAGAGCATTCGCGATGCTGAGGACGTCGTGGATATCACGTTTAGGGAGTTGGTCACACCGCAGGTAAAGGCTGCATAGGCAGGAAGGGAATGGGTGACCGCCAGGCAGAGTAGTAGGCGCAGGCAGGTAGTGCAGGTGTCCCCTGTGGCCATCCCCCTCTCAAACAGATATACCGCTTTGGATATTGTTGAGGAGGATGGCTTATCGGGGGAAGGCAGCAGCAACCAACTTCCTGGCACCATGGGTGGTTCTGCTGCACAGAACGGGAGGAAAAAGAGCGGGAGAGCTATAGTGATAGGGGATTCTATTGTAAGGGGAATAGATAGGCGTTTCTGCGGCCGCAAACGAGACTCCAGGATGGTATGTTGCCTCCCTGGTGCAAGGGTCAAGGATGTCTTGGAGCGGCTGCAGGGCATTCTGGAGGGGGAGGGTGAACAGTCAGTTGTTGTGGTGCATATAGGTAACAACAATATAGGTAAAAAACAGGATGAGGTCCTAAAAGCTGAATATAGGGAGTTAGGAGGTAAATTAAAAAATAGGACCTCAAAGGTAGTAATCTCAGGATTGCTACCAGTGCCATGTGCTAGTCAGAGTAGAAATAGAAGGGTATTTCAGATGAATACATGGCTAGAATAATGGTGCAAGGGGGAGGGATTCAAATTCCTGGGACATTGGAACCGGTTCTGGGGGAGGTGGGACTAGTACAAACTGGACGGTTTGCACCTGGGCAGGACCAGGACCGATGTCCTAGGGGGAGTGCTTGCTAGTGCTGTTGGGGAGGGTTTAAACTAAAATGGCAGGGGGTTGGGAATCTGTGCAGGGAGACAGAGGAAAGGGAAGCAAGGATAGAAGCAAAAGACAGGAAGGAGAAAAGCAAAAGTGGAAGTCAGAGAAATCAAGGGTGTAAATCAAACATGGCCACAGTAAACAATAATTCTAAAAGGTCTAAGAGTGTTAAAAAAACAAGCCTGAAGGCTTTGTGTATTAATGTGAGGAGCATTCGCAATAAGGTGGATGAATTAGCTGCACAAATAGATGAAAACGGATATGATATAATTGGGATTATGGAGACATGGCTCCAGGGTGACCAAGGCTGGGAATTCAATATCCAGGAAGGACAGGCAAAAAGGAAAAGGAGGTGGGGTAGCAGTGCTGGTTAAAAAGGAGATTAACACAATAGTAAGGAAGGATATTAGCTCTGATGATGTGGAATCTGTATGGGTAGAGCTGAGAAATACCAAGGGGCAGAAAACGTTAGTGGGAGTTGTATACAGACCCCCAAACAGTAATGCTGAGGTTGGGGATGGCATTAAATGGGAAATTAGAGATGCATGCAATAAGGGCACAGCAGTTATCATGGGTGACTTTAATCTACATATAGACTGGGCTAACCAAATTAGTAACAATACTGTGGAAGAGGAATTCCTAGAGTGTATACGGGATGGTTTCCTGGACCAATATGTCGAGGAACCAACTAGAGATCAGGCCATCTTAGACTGGGTATTATGTAATGAGAAAGGATTAATTAGCAATCTTGTTGTGCGAGGCTCCTTGGGGAGGAGCGATCATAATATGATAGAATTCTTCATTAAGATGGAGAGTGAAGTAGTAGTTGACTCAGAGACTAGGGTACTGAATTTAAATAAAGGAAACTATGAAGGTATGAGGCACGAGTTGGTTAGGATGGATTGGGGAATGTTACTTAAAGGGTTGATAGTGGATAGGCAATGGCAAACATTTAAAGATCGCATGGATGAACTACAGAATTTGTTCATCCATGTTTGGCATAAAAATAAAACAAAAAAGGTGACTCAACTGTGGCTAACAAGGGAAATTAGGGATAGCATAAGATCCAAGGAGAGGACATATAAATTGGCCAGAAAAAGCAGCAAACCTGAGGATTGGGAGCAGTTTAGGATTCAGCAAAGGAGGACAAAGGGATTAATTAAGAGGGGGAAAATAGAGTATGAGAGTAAGCTTGCAGGGAACATAAAAACTGACTGTAAAAGCTTCTATAGATATGTGAAGAGAAAAGATTGGTGAAGTCAAGCATAGGTCCCCTGCAGTCAGAATCAAGGGAATTTATAATGGGGAACAAAGAAATGGCAGACCAATTAAATACATACTTTGGTTCTGTCTTCACAAAGGAGGACAGAAATAAACTCCCAGAGATGTCGGGGAACATAGGATCTAATGAGAGGGAGGAACTGAATTAAATCAGTATTTGTAGGGAAATGGTGTTAGGGAAATTGACGGGATTGAAGGCCGATAAATCCCCAGGGCCTGATAATCTACATCCTAGGGTACTTAAGGAAGTGGCCCTAGAAATAGTAGAAGCATTGCTGGTCATTTTCCAAAATTCTATAGACTCTGGAACAGTTCCCATAGATTGAAGGGTAGCTAATGTAACCCCACTATTTAAAAAAGGTGGGAGAGAGAAAACGAGGAATTATAGACCGGTAAGCCTGACATCGGTAGTGGGGAAAATGCTAGAGTTCATTATAAAAGATGTAATAGCAGAGCACTTGGAAAACAGTGACAGGATCGGACAAAGTCAACATGGATATACAAAAGGTAAATCATGCTTGACTAATCTACTGGAATTTTTTGAGGATGTAACTGGTAGAATAGATAAGGAAGAACCAGTGGATGTGGTGTATTTGGACTTCCAGAAGGCTTTCGATAAGGTCCCGCATAAGAGATTGGCGTGCAAAGTTAAAGCACATGAGATTGGGGGTAAGGTACTGACTTGGATAGAAAACTGGTTGGCAGACAGGAAACAAAGAGTTGGAATAAACGGGTCTTTTTCCGAGTGGCAGGCAGTGACTAGTGGGGTACCGCAGGGATCGGTGCTAGGACCCCAGTTAATCACAATATATATTAATGATCTAGACGAGGGAGCTAGATGTAATATTGTAATATCTCCAAGTTTGCAGATGACACAAAGCTGGGTGGGCGTGTGTGCTGTGAGGAGGATGCAGAGAAACTCCAGTATGATTTGGACAGGAAGGCAGATTATTATCTGAATGGCAATAGATTGGGAAAAGGGGAAGTGCAACGAGACCTGGGTGTCCTTGTGCACCAGTCGCTGAAGGTAAGCATGCAGGTGCAGCAGGCAGTTAAGAAGGCAAATGGTATGTTGGCCTTCATAGCGAGAGGATTCGAGTACAGGAGCAAAGATGTCTTGCTGCAGTTGTACAGGGCCTTGGTGAGACCACACCTTGAGTATTGTGTGTAGTTTTGGTCGCCTTATCTGAGGAAGGATGTTCTTGTCATGGAGGGAGTGCAGCGAAGATTCACCAGACTGATACCTGGGATGGCAGCAATGACGTATGAAGAGAGATTGGGTCGATTAGGCTTATATTCGTTAGAGTTTAGAAGAATGAGAGGGGATCTCATTGAAACTTATAAAATTCTAACAGGACTAGACAGACGAGATGCAGGAAGGTTGTTCCAGATGGCCGGGGAGTCCAGAACCAGGGGTCACAGTCTAAGGATAAGGGGTAAGCCATTTAGGACTGAGATGAGGAGGAATTTCTTCACCCAGAGAGTGGTGAACCTGTGGAATTCTCTACCACAGAAGGCAGTTGAGGCCAATTCATTAAATATATTCAAGAAGGATTTAGATATATTTCTTAAGGCTAAGGGGATCAAGGGATATGGGGAGAAAGTAGGGACAGGGTAATGAATTTGGATGATCAGCCATGATTGCATTGAATGGCGGAGCAGGCTCGAGGGGCTGATTGGCCTACTCCTGCTCCTATCTTCTATGTTTCTATGTCTATGTTTCTATGAGGTTGGCGGCTGTGGGGGGAAGATCTCCAGAGGAGATGAGGTCAGTGACAGTCTTGGAAACAGTGGCTTGATGTTCGGTAGTGGGGTCATGGTCCAGGCGGAGGCAGGAGGAGGTGTCGGAGAGTTGCCGTTCAGCTTCCGCTAGGTAGAGGTCGGTTCACCAAACAACAACAGCACCATCCTTGTCAGCAGGTTTAATGACAATGTTGGGGTTCGATCTGAGAGAATGGAGTGCTGCAAGTTCAGAGGGAGGTAGGTTGGAGTGAGTGAGGGGAGCAGAGAAATTGAGACAGCCGATGTTATGCGGCAGTTGGCAATGAAAAGATCTAGAGAGGGTAAGAGGCCAGAGGGAGGGGTCCAGGTAGAACGAGAATTCTGAAAGCGGGAGAAAGGGTCAGCCATGTGGAGGGAAGACTCCTGGCCAAAGAAGTGGGCACGGAGATGAAGGCGGCGGAAAAAGAGCTCAGCATCGTGCCGAGCTCGAAATTCATTGAGGTGGGGCGTAAGGGGATGAAGCTCAGGCCTTTGCTAAGGACTGATCGTTTGGGGTCAGAGAGGGGAAGGTCAGAGGGGATAGTGAAAACGCGGCAGGGGGTGAGATTGGGAGAAGGGGGGTCAGAGGAAAGTGAAGGGGAAGAAGGTTCCGGAGGGGCGTTGGTGTCCAAGAGTTGTTGAAGCTTGCGATCCTTGACACCTGAAAGGAAGAAAAAAAGTTTTTTGTTAAAGCACCGGATGAGGCGAAGGATGAAATGGAACTGCGGACCAGGACAGCTTTGAGATAGAGTGAGTCGGTGCTGCTAAAGAGAGAGGTCGAGAGTGTTCATGTGGTGTTGCATGGCATTCAGCGTGGATCTCAGGATACGGCGAGAGCAGTGGTTCGAGGAACGCTGAATATCTTGGAGATATCTGTAGTCCTGGGTGGATCCAAAACACGAAGGGTGGAATTTCAATTGGAATCCACGTGGAGTAAGTCAGAGCCGGAGACAGTTGCTGAGGAAAGATATATGGCTGTGAAAGTGAGTTTTGGTAGATACCTGATCAAACACAAGAAGGGAGACAGAAAGCAATGAAGATGAACAAGGTAAAAGAGACAAACGGAAATCCCGTCGGAGAGAAGAGCAGAACTTCTTCAAGGTGGGCATTCCTGGAAGAGAGGTGACAGTGAATTAAACACTAATACAAAAAGAAAATACTGCAGATGCTGGAAATCTGAAATAAAAACAGAAAATGCTGGAGATACTCAGCAGGTCAGGCAGCATCTGTGAAGAGAGAAACAGGGTTAACGTTTCAGGTCAATGACCTTTCGTCAGAACGGGAAAAAGCAGGAAATGGAACAGATTTAATGTGTATTCCCTTTCCTTGTTAGCCCTCCCCAAATGCATTACCTCACACTTCTCTGGATTGAATTCCATTTGCCACTGTTCTGCCCACCTGACCAATTTATTGATATCTTCCTGCAGTCTACAGCTTCCTTCTTCAGTATCAACCACACAGCCGATTTTAGTATCATCTGCAAACTTCTTAATCATACCCCCTATATTCAAGTCAAGATCGTTGATATATACCACAAAAAGCAAGGGACCTAGTACTGAGCCCTGCGGAACCCACTGGAAACAGCCTTCCAGTCACAAACCACCCATCAACCATTACCCTCTGCTTCCTGTCTCCGAGCCAGTTTTGAATCCAACTTGACACTTTGCCCTGGATCCCATGGGCTTTTAACTTCGTGACCAGTCTGCCATGTGGAACCTTATCAAAAGCCTTGCTAAAGTCCATATACACTACATCAAATACACTACCCTCATCTACCCTCCTTGTTACCTCCTCAAAAAATTCAATCAAGTTTGTCAGACACGACCTTCCCTTAACAAATGCGTGCTGACTATCCTTGATTAATCCGTGTCTTTCTAAATGAAGATTTATCCTGTCCTTCAGAATTCTTTCCAATAATTTTCCCACCACCGAGGTTAGGCTGACTGCCTGTAATTACTCGGTCTATCCTTTTCTCCCTTTTTAAACAAGGGTACCACATTAGCAGTCCTCCGGCACCACACCTGAAGCCAGAGAGGATTGGAAAATGATGGTCAGGGCCTCTGCTATTTCCTCTTTTGCTTCGCTTAACAGCCTGGGATACGTTTCATTCGGGCCTGGGGATTTATCCACTTTTAAAGCTGCTAAACCCCTTAATACTTCCTCTCTCACTATGTTTATTTCATCTAATATTTCACACTCCCCCCCCCCCGATAGCAATGTCTGCTTCGCCCCTCTCCTTTGTGAAAACAGACACAAAGTATTCATTAAGAACCCTACCGACGTCTCCTGCCTCCACACACAGATTACCCTCATGATCTCTAATAGGCCCTACCCTTTCTTTAGTTATCCTCTTACTCTTAATATATTTATAAAACATCTTTGGGTTTTCCTTGATTTTACTTGCCAAGAATTTTTCATTCCCTCTTTGCTTTCCTAATATCATTTGTAATTGCACCCCTGCACTTTCTGTACTCCTCTAAAGATTCTGGAGTATTTAGCCCTCAGTATCTGTCATACGCCTCCCTTTTTTTCTTTATCCTACCCTGTATGTCTCTAGACATCCAAGGGGCTCTAGATTTGTTAGTCTCACCTTTTTTCTTTAAGGGAACATATTTGGTCTGAACCCTCCAGATCTCCTCCTTGAATGCCTCCCACTGCTCTGACACTGATTTACCTTCAAGTAGCTGTTTCCAGTCCACTATGGCTAAATCCCCTCTGAGCTTAGCAAAATTTGCTTTTCCCCAATTTAGAATTTTTATTCCTGGTCTATCCTTGTCCTTTTCCATAACTACCTTAAATCTAACAGAATTATGGTCACTAGCACCAAAATGCTCCCCGACTGATACGCCTTCTACCTGCCCAGCTTCATTCCCTAAAACTAAGTCCAGAACCGCCCCCTCCCTTGTTGGGCTTGCTACATACTGGCTAAAAAAGTTCTCCTGGATGCATTTTAGGAATTCCGTACCTTCTATACCCTTCACACTAATTTTATCCCAGTTAATATTGGGGTAGTTGAAATCCCCTACTATTACTGCCCTATAGTTTTTGCACTTCTCAGAAATGTATCTACATATTTGTTCTTCTATCTCCCTCTCACTGTTTGGGGGTCTGTAGTACACTCCCAGCAGTGTAATCGCCCCTTTTTTGTTTTTCAATTTGACCCATATGGCCTTGTTTGGTGATCCCTCCAACATATCATCCCTCCTCACAGCTGTAATAGTTTCTTTAATCAATACTGCGACCCCCCCCTCCCTTTTTACCTCCCTCTCTATCACGTCTGAAAATCCTGTAACCAGGAATGTTGAGCTGCCATACCTGCCTCTCTTTCAGCCATGTCTCTGTAATAGCTATAATATTCCCAAGTCCCAAGTATCTACCTGTGCCCTCAGCTCATCTGCCTTGTTCGCTATACTCCTTGCATTGAAGTATATACTATTTAGTACAGGCAAACCTCCTTGTTGACTACTATCTAGCCCTTGATTCCTCTGTCCTTCCAATTTACTTTCTACGTTTTTGTTTTCCAATTCCAGTTTTTCTTCCCTCCCTATTGACTCTATACTTAGGTTCCCATCCCCCTGCTAAGCTAGTTTAAACCCTCCCCAACAGCACTAGCAAACCCTCCCGCGAGGATATTGGTCCCGTTCCCGTTGAGGTGCAACCCGTCTGGCTTGTAGAGGTCCCACCTCCCCCAGAAATGATTCCATTTCCTCGGGAATCTAAAGCCCTCCCTCCTACACCATCTGTCCAGCCATGCATTCATCTGCTCTATCTTCCTATTTCTGAACTCACTAGCATGTAGCACTGGTAGTAATCCGGAGATTACTACCTTTGAGGTCCTGCTTTTTAACCTCTTTCCTAGCTCCCTAAACTCTGCCTGTAGGACCTCATCCCTCTTCCTACCTATGTCGTTGGTACCGATATGGACCACGACCTCTGGCTGTTCACCCTCCCCCCTCAGAATGCCCTGCAGCCGTTCAGTGACATCCTTGACCCTGGAACCAGGGAGGCAACATACCATCCTGGAGTCACGTCTGCGGCCGCAGAAACGTCTGTCTGCTCCCCTAACTATTGAATCCCCTACCACTATTGCTCTCCCTCTCCTCTTCCACCCTGCCTGTGCAGCTGAGCCTTCCATGGTGCTGTGGGCTTGGCTCTGGCTGCACTCCCCAGAGGAACCATTGCCCTCACCAGTACTCAGCACCGAATACTGGTTGGTGAGCAAGGTGGGCTCAGGGGATTCCTGCACTACCTGCCTGGTCCTCCTCTTCTGTCTGACGGTCACCCATTCCCTCTCTGCATGCACACTCTTAAGCTGCGGGGTGACCACCTCCCGAAACGTGCTATCCACGTAGCTCTCAGCCTCGCGGATGCACAGCAGTGACGGCAGCCGCCGCTAAAGCTCCGTAACCCGGTGCTCGAGCTGCTGTAGCTGGCGACACTTCCCGCACATGTGGTCCTCCAGACCATGGGAGGTGTCCAGGACTTCCCACATGGCACAGGATGTGCATTCCACGAGTGTGAGCTGCCCTGCCATACCTCTAATTAACCTCTAATTTACTAACCTAGCTGGAATAAACTTAAAAACTTTAAGCAAGCCTAGTATAAACACTTACCAGATACTCACCAATCTGCTCCCTCCCCAAGTCACTGAATACATTTAAGAAGGAGATAGATAGATTTCTAAACACAAAAGGCATCAAGGGGTATGGGGAGAGAGCACGAATATGGTATTGAGATAGAGGATCAGCCATGATCATGAATGGCAGAGCAGGCTCGAAGGGCTGAATGGCCTACTCCTGCTCCTATTTTTCTATGTTTCTGTTTCTATATTACACCAGTGTCAGAGCTAAAATTACACCCTTGATCGGAACCAATTGAGAAATGAGTAACTGGATGAAAGTGGAAATATATTTTTATCAGAACTCAGCAATTCTCCAAAGCAGTCCAGCCTTACAGCTTATCTCAGTCATATCACTTATGGTAAGACAATTGTGACACCATCCCTGTTTGCTTTGGCAAGTTGATCAACAAACAACCTGTTGTGAAATCTACCAGTAAAAATCCAGTTGCTGGCACATGAAATACCTTGGATAGAATGATTAAATATTGTATAGAATTTAAAGGAATATCTAGTTTTATTGTAAAAATGTGTATTTAGTTTACATACTTCAAATCTTGCTAACTAATGTCATTCCTCAGTAATGCTGGACAGTTCCAGCCTGAAAAATACACAAAATAAGCTATATCCTCTCCAACCCTTTCCGGTACTGTTAACAACACCCTTAACATCAAGAGATTGAAACTGGGTGATACTGTGCATGATGTAATAAATGGCCCCATAAAATTACACACCCATTAATTATATAAAATTAGGTAAATTATGCTGCAAGCTGACAACCCTAATGCTCTTGGCCTCCAAAGATCTTGCGATCTCTGTGGCGAGAAATTCAGCTTTTCGGACATACAATTGAAATCAATGTAGTTTAGTGGAAATCCCACAGCACAAGCGGCTGTGACGTCAACAAGCTGTCTAAGCAGCCAATCACAATGCACAGTTCTCACAGACTGGGAACCAGCAAGTGAATAAGCTCTTTTGATTCCAGCTTTTAAAAAATGTTATAGAGAGCAAAACAAAGATTGGGGCTCTCACATAGGGAAAAGGTAAACCTGAAATAAAAATGAACAAACTTAAAAAAAAAAATTTTTTTTAATTAAAGTTTCTTAAAAATTTACATTTTTATTAAAATGGATAAATTTGACACTCCACAAAATCAAAATTAGTTTTTTTTTAGGGCCATAACATTTGTTTAGCAATCAATACCCTGTTAAAACCCCAGTTACACCTAATACAAAAGGGTCTAACACTTAATGGGGTATTTAATAGCGATATTACCGCGGAAAAGCCGCAGTTTTCATCAGTTTCGCTGATTTCACAGATTACACTGATTGCCAGCTATGGCGGGGGGGTGGTGGTGCGGGTCCACAGCGCAGCCAGTGAATGACTGACTGCAACTTCCGGATTTCTGTATTAGGATGCGCATGTGCTACATCCTGAAGTTGCGGTCAGTTTCAAAGGGGTAATAACAGCGAACGAATTATTACCCACTGCAAATTCCAGGCTAAAGAAAGCTAATGGAGCTTGACAAGGATATGTTTAATTGCCGTTTGTTCAAGCACAGCAAGTAAAATGATGTCAGTGATAATCTGTCCACTTAATAATCTGTTCTGTTATAATAAGACACCATCAACAATCCTTGAATAATTATTCAAACAAATGTAAAGCTTCATTAGGGAACAAAGTGCCATTTATTTTCTACTTCTGTTATATTATCTAAGTTGTACAAATCACCAATTAAGTAAAAAAAAACATTTTTTATAAAAAGTATTGGCATATATATAAATATAAATATTGACAGCAATAATTTAAATAAATAGATAATTCAGAGTAGACAGTACAATTTCACAAACAAGATTAACTTACTATATACGGAGAGGGAGTGATTCAAGTCTTTTGCATAAGTGAAATAAAAAGCTCTTGCCCTTCTGCTATTTATATATAAAATTTGTATGTGTGTAACTTTCTTTCCAGGTAAAGCTAGCACTGAGAAGTATGGAATCATGGAATTTACAACACAGAAGAAAGCCATTAGCCCATCTGGATTTAGAAGGGAAAGCTTCTGCTTGATCAGCCTCCTTAACTTCTTTGAGGAAGCGTCAATCCAAGTGGACTGTGGTAGGCCTTACGACATGGTGTACATAGACTGTCAAAGATCCACACAAAAGGCTACTAGTTAAATTCAAACTTTAGGGTAAATCGTGGGAATGGAAAAGAAACTGGTTGAAGGGCAGAAAACAACCAGTACTGGTTAGAGGAGTTATGTCAAGGTGGGAGAAGTACTAAGTGAGGTGCCCCAGGGCTCAGTGTTGGGACCGGTACTATTTCTAATTTAGATCAATGACCTGGATTTAGTGCCTCAATGCACAGTGGCCAAATTTGCAGATAATTCCAGATTAGGAGTGTCAGTGGAATCATTGGAATGAGTTGGATTAAATATGTATGTGGGCAGAGTAATGCCAGGTGAAACTTAATGCAAGCAAGTGTAAAGTAGTGCACATAGGAAGGCAAAAATAGGAGACACACATAATCCATGGATGGTGTTAAAGTAGCTAAGAATTAAGACTAATGATAGCTAGGAGTCTTATTGGACTGCACTGGACACTAAACATGTCCACCCAATGCAGAGCAGCCATCAACAAAGGCGGCAGAATGTTGAACTACCTAGCCCAAACAATAGAATACAAGTCAGAGAGTCATGATTAAACTGTACTACGCTTTGGTTAGACCGCACCTTGAGTACTGCATCCAGTTCTGGTCATTGAGACACTTGGAAGATATTTAAGCTCTGGAGGCAGTGCAGTGAAAAGGGTGATCCTTAGTATAAACGGTCAGAGGTATGAGGAAAGACTGCAGAAACTTGGGCTCTTCATCCTAGAAAGGAGGCAGCTGAAAGGTGATCTTATAGAGGGATACAAGATAGTTAAGGAAATGGAAAAGATAAATCTGGAATGTTACTTTAAATTAAATGGCCAGAGTAGGTAATGGGACATAGGTTCAAACCAGGGAAAGGCAAATTTAGAACTGAACTGATGTCGGGATTGTTTTTTCTTTACACAAAAAGTGAACAATGTATGAAATAGACTTCCAGGAAGAGTAGTGGAAATGAAAATCCTGGAACCTTTTAAGAAACAATTGAATGCTGCAATAGGAAGACTTTAGGTGGATTAACTGAGAATGGCCATCCTCCTTTGTAATTGTTTTGTGATCTTGTGACCGAGCCTTGCCAGTGGCTCTTCAACTGGTGCTATTTACTCTAATTCCGTTTCCTAGACTATATGGCTGTACAACACAATAAATAAATAAGTAGAATCGAACCCGAGTAACGGTACTTTTGGCCTATGTTGATGATCACAGTCATCGGATTTTTAAAGTCTGAAAAAGAGAGGTGTGTCCCGTTATCCTCTGCTACTTCTGGAGAACTTTGGACTCGCCTGCTGTCCGGATCTCATCCCAAAGGGGTCTGTGTCGTTGGCCTCTCTCTCAGGGCTCCTTCTGCTGTGCGCCATGGTAGGTAACTCGTTTTCTCGAGGCAAAAACATAGAAAGAGGAGGCAGTTCTCTGTTGGGGATGAATGGGCGCTTCTCTAGGCTCAGGCTCAACACCTTCTTGTGCCTTGGGGAGTGGTACACGTTATAAAATGTCTGTAACTGCTCCTCTTTGAAATTGCAGTCATCCTCACGGTAAGTCGTCTGTTCAAAAAGGGAAACAGATTAGAATTAAACATCTCAAAGTTGTGGCAGGAGCAAGCTCATCCCGATAGATTTCCCTCACATATTAATCAAGACTTCGTTTTAAATTCAGAATCGACAGGGTTAAACATGGTTCGGGATGAAGTGGGGTTTTTCTCGTTGAGTATCTTGCTTTGCAGGCAGCATTGCTATTTTTGAGCAGCCAGGTGCCAATACTTACTGATCCAAAAATGCTGCCCTCATTGTCCATGCACAGGTAGCGCCCTGTCCTCACCCCTCTGATCACCACGTGCCCCGGTTCCACTGCTTTGATCTCCAGCAGCGCTGTAACCCAAAAAAAAAGGCTCTCGTTAGACACCGGCACCGCTCTGTAATGTAACTGAGGGAACGAGTCAAACAGTCTCTGGATGTCATACCGCTTTCATGCGTTTTGTAAAGATATTAAGGAGACAAAACAGCTAAATACTGGAAGTGTGCAGGGCTGTGGGTAGGGGACAGGGGAATGGGACTAAATTGGATAGCTCTTTCAAAGAGCCGGTACAGGCACGATGGGCCAAATGGACTCCTTCTGTGCTGTATCATAGAATCTGACAGTACAGTAGGAGGCCATTCGGCCCGCCGTGCCTGTACCGGCTCTTTGAAAGAGCAGTCCAATGTAGTCCCACAGCCCAGCCTTTCCCCCCACAACCCTGCAACTTAGTCCTCATCATTCTATGATTCTATGAATATTTAATGGTTTTAAGTATGAATGTACGAAAAGGAAACTTGCAATGTCTGTTCAAATTATCTTTAACCAGTAATGGTCTCATTGGAGTTGATAGAATTGTTCGGTATCAAATTGAATTGAGGCAAGGTGGGTTTACCTTAAACATATTTTGTGCTCAGTGACCTACTTTATGAGCTGAAATTGGATGATCCCCGACAAACCTCTGGGAATCGCATAGATCCCTGTGTCAGAGAGGGGACAAGCTCCGAGGATGCGTGCAGTCCAATTATAGCGAGGAGCCCATCTCACAGTGATGGTTACAGATTATTTCGAAGTGTTGGTTAAAATGACAACTATCAAGCAATGATAGATTAAACGCTTTAACGGTAACAATAGTCTAATGTTGCATCTTTTACAGGATATAAACAGAAGAAATTAAAGTAAAAAGAAAGGAAATCAACATTAAAAAAATTGTCATGACTCGTCTTTGCAAAAATAAAACTTACTGTAAAAGTTCTGGGAGTTTGAGCTGTCAATGTGCCCGTCAGGGTTGATTTGCAAATGCCTGCTGTTCCCTTCCATGTACAGGTGCTTGAATCGGACCTGCTGACCCCAGTCCCGCTCCAGTTGATCTCCTGAATCTGTCCTAACCAGAGGAGTTGACCTGACAAGTGAAACACTGAGAAAGACGGCGAAGTGCAGCAGCAGGAGAATCAAGTTGGTAAAGCTGGCGCCCATCCCGAACACGAGACCTGGAGCTGGGAGCTGGGAGCTTCTCTTGGAGACAATCTGGGATCGTTCTTCCGCCTCCGAACCCATTGCGCTGCTTTTAAAGTCAATGCAGAAAATGACATCAGAATCACCTTAAACCCCCGGCAAAAAGCCAGTGATGTGACAGCTTTTCATAAGGTTATGGGTTTCTGCACTGGATCCTTAGTAAAGCAGGCATTCTGGGGGAGGGCGAGGGGAGGGGGGTCAATGCCACAGTTGGAATCAGTGATGGAGATACAGTGCGAGCCCTTCGACACACACACTGTAACAGCATGAACTTCAGCCAGAGTTTGAAATGCAGACTTTACTTGAACTGTGAGCGTCCACAACCAACCGCTGGTAACTCCCGAACCGTGTCATCAGTTACCTGAACAATGATTCCTAACCAGAGGATTCCTTCCTTAACTCACTTCACCTACTCCACGGTCTCTCTGCCTCTTCCTGCAACCGCTTCACCTGAGGTTATGGCCTTTATTCACCGTATCCCCCCTTTCTTCGAGCCCCTTGTCCATTTTGGCTCGGCTTTATTTGTTTGCTGTATTTGTGTATTTTTTTTGTGTGTACACACACTCCTTTACCATCACACCATTGCGTCATTTTTGATCGGCTTTATTAATCTGAAGTAGTAACATTTACTTGTTACAAAAACCATGAATTGGAAATGTAAGTAATTCTCTCTCTCCCCCACCTCACTGGCCCTTCCAGTTAATACAGCGACAGACCGCGCTCACTGGGGAAACAGCCAATGTCACCCTTTAGAATTTGACTGCAATAACTTTCAACTCCGGCACCGAGAACTTCAATTGTACATAAAAGTGGCATCAAATGTATTTTAAAAACTGCTAAAGTCTGACAAACGGACTGCACCGGGACATGAAGCTGCAGTCTTTGCTTTTATTTTATATGAAAAGCTGAATTTAGCTCCATTTCTCAAAGTCTCTCGATCAGCCGGTGATGACAATGGACTGGGGAGAGTTTCTGTTACCTGCCCGGAAAGGCTGCTCTCGGTTTATTTAAGGTCCTATTAGCAGGTGTTTCATTAGGTTTGGGGAAGTCAGTAAAGTGTCTGGTTCTGTGAAGTTCTTGTTCCACTGGGCAAAGCGCGCAGGCTTTCTGGGGGTTACACTAACCGTCGGCTCTCAGTTTCCTTGTTACAATCACGTCTGCAGTAATCGAAACCGAACGACCGACTTTTCCAATTCCCACACTGAGGGCTCCCAGGGTGTTTTCTGCAGCGCAGGACACGTATCCGTCACAGCTTATTCCCTGACCCTTCCCCGCTTTCACGTCCTACGTGTGAATCTCTGAAATCCCGAGGAAACAGCCAATTAATATAATGTCATTTCCAGAAACCTGAAATGGGTGGCTGTGGTTCCGGGAAAGTTAACTGGATCAACATTTTGATGAGGTCTGTAGCCGTGAAATGTACATTGACCCAGCCGCATGCCCCGCACGTATCTCGGATAAAGTTCCAATTGTTCTTATGAATGGATTCACACCATTTCTAATTTCAGCATTAAATAACCTCTATCGGTTGATTCTGATTATTAAATTATTAAATGAATCAAGATATGAAATCAATACTCCTCACGGTATGCTTTGCTCCACTCACCTGCGGCCGAACGTCAGTTTTAGCAGCTTTATCATGAAAGATTCAGGCATTCTGAAAACTGGGAAAGTCTCACAGTTGTTAGGAGAGTTATTCTGTAAATAATTCAGCACAAAGAGTTTCATTCCAGTAACACACATCTTTGAAACCACCACAAGGAGGCGTACATTAACCTTTGTATTGCACGTTTCCACTGATCCCAGACCCCAAATGGCCAAACCCTCCTTAATCTTCTGTTAAGTGGCCATTTGAGATCTCGAGTCCAATCACACCTCACACCCCGAAAAAAAATCAGACAAACTCTGACATCCGTGCGAAGATTTTAAAAAGAAAAGTAATGTTCTTGCACAGAAACCTTCTTTGGTAAAATTGTCTTTTTCATATTGTACCTTAACATGTTAAAAGTTAGGATGACATCTCATCGCTTGAAGGTTTACAGACTTTTAGATTTTGAAGTCTCAAAGTTTAATTTTGAAGTTATCTATATTTTCTGCATCACCTATCTGCTAAGATTTTGCTACTCCTGGTCAATGCTATTTAAAAATGTTACTGCATTCCCTGCAGCACATTGACAACAATGACAACTTGCATTTATATAGAGCTTTTAACCTAGAAAAACACCCCAAAGTGCTTCACTGAGGCATAACCAAACAAAAATGGACTGAGACAAACAACAAGATATTAGGAGGGGTGACTGAAAGCTTAGTCGAAGAGGTGGGTTTTAAAGGGGAGCCTTAAAGGAGGTGGTAGGGTTTAGGGAGGGGATTTCATTGCGTGGGACCTAGTACAGATTCTTGGGGAACACCACTTGTCATATCCCGCCAATCAGAGTAAGTGCCCTTTATCACTATTCTCTGTCTCCTCCCTCCCAACAAATTTCCAACCAATGTCACAAGGTTGCCTCCAATTCCGTGCGCTTTCATTTTTGCTAATAATAAGAACACAAGAAATAGGAGCAGGAGTAGGCCATACTGAGCCTGCTCCGCCATTCAATAAGATCATGGTTGATCTTCTACCGCAACTCTACTGTGAGATATAGGAGCCATATATCAATGTAAGCATTATTACCACTAACATACACTAACATGTGAGATAGTTACAGATCCAAGGTCGTCCCATCCTCTGTCATCGAATTACAGTATGCAGACGATGCGTCTGCGCACACTCTGAGGCCGAACTCCAAACCATCGTCAACACCTTCACCGAAGCGTACGAGAGCATGGGCCTTACACTAAACATCCGTAAGACAAAGGTCCTCTACCAACCTGCCCCCACCACACAGTACTGCTCCCCGATTATCAAAATCCACGACGAGGCCTTGGGCAACGTGAACCACTTTCCATACCTCGGGAGCCTACTGTCAACAAGGGCAGATGTCGATGACGAAGTCCAACACTGCTTTAGTGTGCCAGTGCAGCCTTCGGTCGCCTGAGGAAGAGAATGTTTGAAGACCAGGACCTCAAACCCAGCACCAAGCTCATGGTCTACAGAGCAGTAGTGATACCCTCCCTCCTGTATGCTTCAGAGACATGGACCATGTACAGCAGGCAGCTCAAAGCACTGGAGAGGTACCACCAACGCTGCCTCTGCAAGATCCTGCAAATCCATTGGCAGGATAGGCACACCAACGTCAGTGTTCTCGCTCAGGCTAACATCCCCAGCATCGAAGCTTTGACTACGCTCGATCAGCTCCGATGGACAGGGCCACATCGTCCACATGCCCGATACGAGACTTCCAAAACAAGCGCTCTACTCGGAGCTCCGACACGGCAAGAGAGCCCCAGGTGGGCAGTGGAAACGCTTCAAGGACACCCTCAAAGCCTCCTTGAAAAAGTGCAACATCCCCTCCGACACCTGGGAATCCCTGGCCCAAGACCGCACAAAGTGGAGGAGAAGCATCCGGGAAGGCGCCGAACACCTCGAGTCTCTTCGCCAGGAGCAAGTGGAAGCCAAGCGCAAACAGCGGAAGGAGCGCACGTCAACCCAAACACCCCACCCACCTGCCCCTTCAACCACCGTCTGCCCCACCTGTGACAGAGACTGTAGGTCCCGCATTGGACTCATCAGTCACCTGAGAACTCATTTTTAATGTGGAAGCAAGTCATCCTCGGTTCCGAGGGACAGCCTAAGAAGAAGAAGAAGAACATACACTAACATGGGAGATACAGGAACATTATATGACACAAAAGTAGGAGGGTTAGGCAAACAGTGACGAGGACTGTAAAAGACTCTAGGAGGACAGGCTTTTAGCACAATGATAACAACAGATGCAATTTAAATGTGGAGCAGTGTGAAGTAATACATTTGAGGAGGAAAAACAAGGAATGGGATTATACAGTCAATGGAAAGCCAATGACGATAGAATAGGAAGAGATCCGGGTTTCATATACCTCATTTCCTAAAAGTATGAGTGCAAGTAGAGAAAGCTGTAAACATGCCAAAAGCATTCTGTGTTCTATAAAAGGGGGCATAGGATAGAAGAGTAAAGAAGTAATGATGAATTTGTACAAGGCAATGGTTAAGCCACAGTTATAGCTCAGTGTTCAGTTTTGGACAACCCATTGTAGAAAAGACTTTAAAGCCATAGAGTGTGTACAACATTGATTCACCAGGGTGGTGTCAGAGTAGGAAACTACAGTTATGAGGAGAGGCTTGAGATACTGGGACTGTTACCACACAGAAGGTTAAGAAGAGATTTGGTGAAGATTTCTAAAATGATGAAGAGTTTTGATAAGGTGAAGAGAGAAAGATTATTTCCTCTGCTGGAGCAGTCAGTGATGAGAGGTCATCAATTTACAATTGTCGCTTTGAAAGTGAGAGGAGAGGTTAAAAAGAATTTCTTTGCACAGAGGGTTGTTGGAGCATGAGTGCTTTACCACAGGGAGTGGTTGAGGGACATGGGTTCAGGCCCAACTGGAGGAATAAGCAAATAATCTAGTTCAGTGCAGTTGCTAACGTGGTGAAGATCAGATGCTTGGCCTAACAATGCTCAGTGTTGAATAACAATGGGAATAGAAGTAATTGACTACATTTTATGACTGGATGAGAACTACAGATAATGAACTGTAGAATTGGAGTGAATGGGGGGTAACCTTTGTATACTAGAACGTAACTCCCTCCCCACCGCTCAGAAATCCCGCCCCAGCCAAGATCAGGGCCTTAATGTCAACCAGCAGTTGATTGCTATAATTCTCCGAATGGTGAGTTCCAGATCTCGTCAAGGTCATTGCGGGGAAGGAAAGCGCCAAGACTTAGAGCATAATGAGCACAAGGGCTGCAACAGTTCAAGGACAAGGCCTACTGCCACTTTCTCAGGTCAATTAGGGATGGGCAGTAAATGCCGGCATGCCCATGTCACCCACATTGCAAGAACAAATAATAAAGAAAATGGTTCCTTACGGAAATGGAGATAGAATCCACTTGCGCAGTCGTAGCAGCTGGTTTCCCAGTGTCTCTGGCTTAGGCAGAGGTTTAGGATCAGGTCACTGACTAACCCCCTTAGCTAAGGAGTGGTGTGTGTGGCACAGATGGAACTGAAGGAGCAGGCAAAAAGTTTCCTTTTTAAAGTTCCACCCAGTTTTGCAAAGTTTTTCAGATTTACACAATTTACCTAATGTTTACTGTCTAGAATTTCTGAATCAGAGGTAAAAATAGCAAACCAGATGAGCTTTAGTGGGCGGAGGGAGGTATAAAAAGATAGACTGTATGTAAGCTACACTTTAAGTAAGACTGTGTGTGATGCTGTAACTATTCAAGTACTTTGTGCGTTCTGATAGAAACATAGAAGATAGGAGCAGGAGTAGGCCATTGGGCCCCTCGAGCCTGCTCCGCCATTCGATGAGATCATGGCTGATCATCCAAACTCAGTACCCTGTCCCTGCCTTCTCCCCATATCCCTTGATACCTTTAGCCTTAAGAAATATATCTAACTCCTTTTTGAATATATTTACTGACTTGGCCTCAACTGCCTTCTGTGGTAGACAATTCCACAGGTTCACCACTCTCTGGGTGAAGAAATTCCTCCTCATCTCTGTCCTAAATGGCTTACCCCTTATCTTTAGACTGTGACCTCTTGTTCTGGACTCACCCGCCATCAGGAACATCCTTCCTGCATCCAGTCTGTCTAGCCCTGTTAGAATTTTATAAGTTTCAATGAGATCTCCTCTCATTCTTCTAAACTCCAGTGAGTATAAGCCCAATCGACCCAATCTCTCCTCGTACGTCTCCTAACAACTCGATAGTCAGATGCGACATTGAATGAAATTTGTATTACATTCGTAGCGAGGCAGAGAGGTTTAGGCAGGGAAATCCAGAGCTTAGGGCCTAAGCAACAGAATGCACGGCCACCAATGCTTGAGCGATTATAATCAGAGATGCACAAGAGGGCAGAATTAGAGGAGTGCAGATATCTCGGGAGGTTGTGGGGCTGAAGGCGATTACAGAGATAGGGAGGGGCGAGGCCATGGAGGGATTTGAAAACAAGGATGAGAATTTTGAAATCAAGGCGCTGCTTAACCGGGAGCCAATGTAGGTCAGTGAGCACAGGGGAGATGGGCGAACGGGACTTGGTGCGAGTTAAGACATGGGCAGCCGAGTTTTGGATGACCGCAAGTTTACGTAGGGTAGAATGTGGGAGGCCAGCCAGGAGTGTGTTGGAATAGTCAAGTCTAGAGGTAACAAAGGCATGGATGAGGGTTTCAGCAGCGGATGAGCTGAGGCAAGGGTGGAGACGGGCGATGTTACGGAGGTGGAAATAGGCGGTCTTAGTTATGCTGCGGATATGTGGTCAGAAGCTCATTTCAGGGTCAAATATGACACCAAGGTCGCGAACAGTGTGGTTCAGCCTCAGACAGATGTTAGGGAGAGGGATGGAGTCAATGGCTAGGGAACGGAGTTTGTGGTGGGGACTGAAATCAATGGCTTCGGTCTTCCCAATATTTAAATGGAGAAAATCTTTGCTCATCCAGAACTGTATGTCGGACAAGCAGTCTGACAATTTAGACACTGTGGAGGGGTCGAGAGAAGAGGTAGTGAGGTAGAGCCGGGTGTCGTCAGCGACATGTGGAAACTGATGCTGTGTTTTTGGATGATGTCGCCAAGGGGCAACATGTAGATGAGAAATAGGAAGGGGCCAAAGATAGATCCTTGGAGGACACCAGAGGTAACGATGCGGGAGCGGGAAGAGAAGCCGTTGCAGGTGATTCTCTGGTTACGATTAGATAGATAAGAATGGAACCAGGCGAGTGCAGTCCCACCCAGCTGGATGATGGTGGAGTGGCGTTGGAGAAGGATGGAGTGGTCAACCGTGTCAAAGGCTGCAGACAAGTCAAGAAGGACGAGGAGGGATAGTTTACCTTTGTCACAGTCACAAAGGATGTAATTTGTAACTTTGATGAGAGCCGTTTCGGTACTGTGGCAAGGGTGGAAACCTGATTGGAGGAACTCAAGCATGGAATTGCGGGAAAGATGGGTATGGATTTGGGAGGACGACAACAAGGATACGGACCAAGTGCTGGAAAATGGGATTAGGGTGGATAGCTCTTTGTCTGCCGGCACGAACAAGATGGGCCGAATGGCCTCCTTCTGTGCTGTAAATTTCTATGATTCTATGATAATGGGACAAGAAACAAAAGATGGGTCTAGAGGAGATGGAAATGGGAATATCAGAATCATCAACAACAGCTGCCGTCTAAAAAAATGGGGCAGAGGTTATGATCTGTATCCTGTAAATGTGTGGTTGGATCAGTTGAGGGTCAGTCCTGCTCCTGACCTTCACTAGTGCGAGCCTGAAATTGGTTTCCGGGGTTCGTGTGCTTCCCTTCCTCTACGTTGGAGTCAACAAACTGTGTCACTGAACTGCTGGACAAGGTATGTCTTTACCCGGAGTCACCTCGAGAATACACTGCTGTTCAAGGTATACATTGATATAGAGTCTCCTCAAAATTTTTATTATTTATTTGCAGTTACATTTTGTATACTTTCTAGATCTGTAAAATATTTGAGTCTCGTTGTCCATCTTCTTGCCTCCCAAGTGTAGATGGTGTATGCTTTCAACAGCATTTAATGCTCCGTATTGCTATATGGAAATTCGAATTATTGCCATGAACTTGTAAGACACACAGCAAAATCAAATAAAACAGGATTCCAGGTAAAACACACATGGTATTTCCTTAAAAACAATAAATGCTATTGTGCACGGCACATACTTATAAAAATAAAACAAAAACTGTATTTTTTTCCTTCAACAATTTTACTGGATTCCTAAACTGTACATTCTACGTTATACTCCAGCACTGGTGTGATTCTGAGGTACGCATTGTTGTGAAACTACTATTAATAAAGACGGTCATTGTTACATCGGGCGCACTGTAGATTTCACAGGAATTTCAGCACCATACGAGGCAAAGAAAAGCTACTCCAAGTGCATTGGTAAGGAAATGTCTCTTTCTCAGACAAGCATTACATTGTATCATACCTTTGGCTGAGAAAATTAGTAATGGAGCCAAACAGATGCAGAATCATCGCATTTACAGCACATGAGGCCTTTCAGCCCTTTAGGGGCGGGTCTGGGTGGAGAGCAGGGCTGGGTCTGGATGGAGAGCAGGGCTGGGTCTGGATGGAGCGCAGGGTCTGGATGGAGAGCAGGGCTGGTTCTGGGTGGAGAGCAGGGCTGGGTCTGGATGGAGAGCAGGGCTGGGTCTGGATGGAGAGCAGGGCTGGGTCTGGATGGAGAGCAGGGCTGGGTCTGGATGGAGAGCAGGGCTGGTTCTGGGTGGAGAGCAGGGTCTGGGTCTGGATGGAGCGCAGGGTCTGGATGGAGAGCAGGGCTGGGTCTGGGTGGAGAGCAGGGTCTGGGTGGAGAGCAGGGTCTGGATGGAGAGCAGGGCTGGGTCTGGATGGAGAGCAGGGCTGGGTCTGGATGGAGAGCAGGGCTGGGTCTGGATGGAGCGCAGGGTCTGGATGGAGAGCAGGGCTGGTTCTGGGTGGAGAGCAGGGCTGGGTCTGGATGGAGAGCAGGGCTGGGTCTGGATGGAGAGCAGGGCTGGGTCTGGATGGAGAGCAGGGCTGGGTCTGGATGGAGAGCAGGGCTGGTTCTGGGTGGAGAGCAGGGTCTGGGTCTGGATGGAGCGCAGGGTCTGGATGGAGAGCAGGGCTGGGTCTGGGTGGAGAGCAGGGTCTGGGTGGAGAGCAGGGTCTGGATGGAGAGCAGGGCTGGGTCTGGATGGAGAGCAGGGCTGGGTCTGGATGGAGAGCAGGGCTGGGTCTGGATGGAGAGCAGGGCTGGTTCTGGGTGGAGAGCAGGGCTGGGTCTGGATGGAGAGCAGGGTCTGGATGGAGAGCAGGGCTGGTTCTGGGTGGAGAGCAGGGCTGGGTCTGGGTGGAGAGCAGGGTCTGGGTGGAGAGCAGGGCTGGGTCTGGGTGGAGAGCAGGGTCTGGGTGGAGAGCAGGGCTGGGTCTGGATGGAGAGCAGGGTCTGGGTGGAGAGCAGGGCTGGGTCTGGATGGAGAGCAGGGCTGGTTCTGGATGGAGAGCAGGGCTGGGTCTGGATGGAGAGCAGGGTCTGGATGGAGAGCAGGGCTGGGTCTGGGTGGAGAGCAGGGTCTGGGTGGAGAGCAGGGTCTGGATGGAGAGCAGGGCTGGGTCTGGATGGAGAGCAGGGCTGGGTCTGGATGGAGAGCAGGGCTGGGTCTGGATGGAGAGCAGGGCTGGTTCTGGGTGGAGAGCAGGGCTGGGTCTGGATGGAGAGCAGGGTCTGGATGGAGAGCAGGGCTGGGTCTGGATGGAGAGCAGGGCTGGTTCTGGGTGGAGAGCAGGGTCTGGGTCTGGATGGAGCGCAGGGTCTGGATGGAGAGCAGGGCTGGTTCTCGGTGGAGAGCAGGGCTGGGTCTGGATGGAGAGCAGGACTGGTTCTGGGTGGAGAGCAGGGTCTGGATGGAGAGCAGGGCTGGGTCTGGATGGAGAGCAGGGCTGGGTCTGGATGGAGAGCAGGGCTGGGTCTGGATGGAGAGCAGGGCTGGGTCTGGATGGAGAGCAGGGCTGGGTCTGGATGGAGAGCAGGGCTGGGTCTGGATGGAGACGGTCTCAATCGGGATCTTGGGTTTATGTCACGATACATGACGTGATCCGGACTCGAGTCGTCGTTAGCTTGTTCACAGATGTGATTCCCAGTAAAAAAAGTAAAAATTTTCCCAGTAAAAAAATGTTAAAGCTTTTCGTTTTACATACAGACGGCAGCTTTTGACACGTTAGAACCCCTGCGACTACACCTCATTGTCTCAGTTGTATCTTGCTATGTCTTTGATGTGGTACCTTCCTGGCTGACTTAATTAACTTTATCACACCTCGGCAGATAGTCAGGATGATTTAATTTATTGGTCTGCAATTGTAAAGTACACATTCTTTGTTTTCCATCTATATATGCTTTGGAGATTCTGTATCTAATTTACTTCACCTGAGGAAGGAGCAAATCGATAGCTCCGAAAGCTTGTGATTTCAAATAAAACTGTTGGACTATAACCTGGTGTTGTGCGACCTCTCAATCTGGATGGAGAGCAGGGCTGGGTCTGGATGGAGAGCAGGGCTGGGTCTGGATGGAGAGCAGGGCTGGGTCTGGATGGAGGGCTGGGTCTGGATGGAGCGCAGGGTCTGGATGGAGAGCAGGGCTGGTTCTGGGTGGCGAGCAGGGCTGGGTCTGGATGGAGAGCAGGGCTGGGTCTGGATGGAGAGCAGGGCTGGTTCTGGGTGGAGAGCAGGGCTGGGTCTGGATGGAGAGCAGGTTCTGGATGGAGAGCAGGGCTGGGTGTGTAAGGAGTGCACCTGTGCCAGTGCTTACTCTTCACTGGTCTAATTCCAGTTCCCTTTCCCCTCATATTTTTACTTTACCAATACTTATCCAATTGCTTTTTATATGATCTAGAGAACGATTTTCCTCTCAGCTCCCACCACACAGGAATAGCGTATGGAAATTGTGCTGCATCTATAAAAACAGCAGTGCCACTCAATTTCCTGACCCAGGTGCCCTCCCAGTGCTGGTCCCCCACACCCCCTCTTCCAGGGGCCTCACACTGGGAATGGGGACCACAAACAGCACTTTAGGTGTAGGTCTGAGAGGCCACTTGTGACTGAAATAACCAAAAGGCCCCAAGACCTGAAGATTTTTTTTTTTGGGGGGGAGGGGGGAGGGACCAGCAAACCTGCTGCCACCTTGGATGTTCAGGGTGTTCCTGGTACCCTGCACATCTGCAAAGGGTATTGCCAGCTTTGTGGGGCATCCCTCCATTTGGGAATCTCAGGAAATCCTGGGGCAGTATAATGGGGGTGGGGACCAGACATAATGGGTCTCCGCCTTCATTTCCTCTTCACTGCACCTGGGAACTAAGTGATTCTTAGGTGCAATGAAGAGAAAAGCCTATCCCATCGTCTCTACCTCAATGGCAAGCCAATTTGGTAAAGCATTCCATGTTCCAATAACTTGTGTGGAAAAAAATCTAACTTCTCTCTTCATTCCTCAATTGATAATCCTTCATCTATGTCCCCTTGCTACCGATTAGCCAACCAATTTTTGCTTCCTACCCTCTCAAACCTTACATCATTTTGCAAACCACTATTAGAGCCCTCCCCCCAAAACTTCCCTGTTCCAATGAAATATGCCCGTCTTTTGAGCTTTCTTCATAACTATAACCTCTCATTCGCGATACCATTTTAAAAATTATTTGCTCACAGGATATGGGCAGCGCTGGTAAGGCTGCCCATCCCTAGTTGCGCTGAGAAGGTGGGGTGGCAATTCTCCTTGAACTGCTGCATTCCTTGTGAATTCTAGTGAACCTTTGCTGTAATTGGGTACCTGAAACTATTCTAATCAATGTTTCATACAAATCACTGCCTTGCTTTTGTATTCAGTGCCCCCATGTATAAAACTCAGAACAGAGGTAGCATTAAGTTTTATGACTATGATAAATAGGAAGAACACAAATTAAATGTAAAATTATTTACAATAGTTTATCTATCCTCAATCATTAGATATAATATTGAAGCTAAAGGTAAAAGTGATATCGATAAATTTGTTCAGCCATAAAACAGAATACACAATTGTGAAAATTAAGTGAAAACTTGGCATCAGACTAAGGTAATGTGCATATTAATCTACAATTGTCCTGCAAAAACACCATTTCCAGGCAACCATAAGTCACATTGGGATCCATGGTTTATTTGCAATCAAGTGTTTCTACTCTCTGAATCACTTAGTAAAAACAGGATGCATGGTTGGGCTGCATGTACTGGAAATAGATTCCCTGACATTTACCGTAAACTATTTCTTCATAGTACTTCTGCTGTCAAAAAGGTTACTACCTTATGATAAATACTGGAACTCCTAATTATTTCTGACATTAAAATGTATTCACTAGAGTTTAGAAGAATGAGAGGGGATCTCATTGAAACGTATAAAATTTTGACAGAGCTAGACAGACTGGATGCAGGGAGGATGTTTCCCCTGGCTGGGGGGTCTAGAACAAGGGGTCACAGTCTCAGGATACGGGGTAGGACATTTAGGACTGAGATGAGAAGAAATTTCTTCACTCAGAGGGTGGTGAACCTGTGGAATTCTCTATCACAGAAGGCTGTGGAGGCCAAGTCACTGAATATATTTAAGAAGGCGATAGATAGATTACTAGATGCAAAAGGTATCAAAGGGTATGGTGAGAGAGCGTGAATATGGTATTGAGATAGAGGATCAGCCATGATCATATTGAATGGCGGAGCAGGCTTTAAGGGCCAAATGGCCTACTCCTGCTCCTATTTTACCATGTTTCTAAAAAAAATAGTATAGAACGAGTTTAGAAGAATGAGAGGGGATCTCATTGAAACTTATAAAATTCTAACAGGACTAGACAGACTAGATGCAGGAAGGATGTTCCCGATGGCGGGGGAGTCCAGAACCAGGGGTCACAGTTTAAGGATAAGGGGTAAGCCATTTAGGACTGAGATGAGGAGGAATTTCTTCACCCAGAGAGTGGTGAACCTGTGGAATTTTCTACCACAGAAGACAGTTGAGTCCAATTCATTAAATATATTCAAGAAGGAGTTAGATATATTTCTTAAGGCTAAGGGGAACAAGGGATATGGGGAGAAAGCAGGGACAGGGTACTGAATTTGGATGATCAGCCATGATCTCATCGAATGGCGGAGCAGGCTCGAGGGGCCGAATGGCCTACTCCTGCTCCTATCTTCTAGTTTCTATGAGTCAGCATGCTGCCTGTGCAAAATTAAATTCAAATTTTCTTTGTGTGTCCTGTCACGTTCAGGATTTTTTTGACCATTTTTTCACATGAAATATTTGGGAAAAGTTATTTTTTTAAGTGTTGGGGGTTTAAAAGGAAAGTGGGCTTGCACAGGTTTAAACAGCAAGGTGACAGGCTGCAGGCATCTGCAGGATGTTTATTAAGGCCAGACAATGATACAGTTATAAAAACAGAAAATGCTGGAGATACTCAGCAGGTCAGGCAGCATCTGTGAAGAGAGAAACAGAGTTAACGTTTCAGGTCGATGACCTTTCGTCAGAACTGGAAAAAAGGAGGAAATGGAACAGATTTTTAAGCAAGTGTAGGGGCTGGGAAAGGGGGCAGGGGATGAAAGAACAAAAGGGAAGGTCTGTGATAGAATAGAAGGCAGGAGAGGTTAAGAGACATTAAGAGATATTCAAGGCAAAAGGAGATGGTAATGGGACAGGTTAAGAAACAAAGGATGGCTCTAGATGAAGTGTAAATTGCGCTGGCAGAATGAAAGACAGCTCCAAGTGGGAGAGAAGAAAAAAAGACACAGACAAAAAGTGGTACAGTTATCCTGGATGATCGAGAACAATAGAGGAGTTGTTATTTCATTCCAGAGGCTCCCAACAAACATTCACACCATGGGGGAATGGAATGCCCCTTCCTGTTAAGTTTTACATGAAGTTAGTTTCAAAGGGAGGGGATTCAGTAGCAGGTTTGATTATTAAATCTTCTAGCCAACCCCTGGACAGGACGACGAGTCAGGAACCAAGTCTGAACCTTATGTGGGGACAGGAAGGAGATGAACAAAGACCACATGTTGGCAGTCAGGTTTGAAAAAGGAAAAGCTGTGAGGACCTTTGCTAAGGCAAAGCTGGCGAACAGTGAGAAGGCATCTTGTTTAAGTCAAGTAAGATGACCCACTAATGAGGGGAAGCATGGCATGTTCTTATTTTGTATCATTACACAAAGATAAGTTTCACTGATTGAACTGAGTGAATCTGATCATAACTGTTGCTCTATATGTTCACTCGCTGTGAAATAAAGAAGTTTTACGATTTGTATCAAGCCTCACCTCACTAAGTGTTTGCTCAGTCCACCTTTGGAGGGATTAAAGAAGTAGCGAATGACACAGATATGTGGTCCAGGTCACAAGTGGGTATTATTGTTACAGGCCCAGGCTATGCTATTGCACAAGTAGATATAGGACAGTCTGAGTCAACTCCCCAAAAGGTAAGATGCTCAAACCATTTATGGGAATGAATGATACTACCCGAAAAGGTATCTAATCGAGACCTGATGAGACATGCACAGCTCTTGCACAGGTCCCTCTTCCAGTTTTGTTTTTGGTGCCCGCTCCGCCAACCACTGAACACCAGGCACCCAGGTCTAAACTGGTCTGCGTCATCCAGTGTTGCTGCAATGCGAATGGCAGAAAACACAGCGGGCACTATGTTTCCCTCATTTGCATGTCATATGGGCAGATGCAGTGGGGACTGGGCAATGTGCAACCTTGAGTTGCTTTCTGCCTTCACCTGCCACAGATCCACCAAAATAATTGCTGGGGGAGGCAGAAACCCTAGTCCACAATGTGCTATCTAAGTTATTTTAGAAAAGTCACAGAGTTAGTGGTACAGGGACATCTTTCCAGGTAGAAAATACCACCTTGCACCAAAGTCAAATGCACAGTATAACTTGGGAGTAACTGGTGAGATGCACTGGATTGGGACATTCTGTGAGTTCAAGACTGTAACAGCCCCTTTATAATAATTAGGAGCTCAATTCATTCATTAATTCAGTTCCCACTTTCCACTGTAAATGTGCCTTCGGAGTGGGTTACTGGGAACCAAAGATGAAAACTCCTGTGTTTGGTTTCAGGGTAACTAAGAACGGAAACAGTGCCAAAAGCAATGGCAAAGGCAGCAGAAAGAGCAAAAGTCCACGATTGATCCCAGCACAAGTGGCCAAAGCCCTCACACTTCTCCCTGTACAGATTGCAAAGCATTTTTCACCAGCTCTTGCCTGTTCAGAGCTTCCCCGGTGAATGCGCTGAAGCTGTAAATAAAATTGAAGCTGTGGGCGCAGAAGTCAGTGCAGTTTGCACATCTGCAGTTGTTTTGAAAAAGACTTTAAACTAATTTTTTTTATTTAACAACTTTGCCAATTACTAGGAAAGATCCACAAATAGAAATAATGGTGAAACTGCTCACTACCTGGACATAAGTGAACTGGAGGGCTTCAGTCATGCTTGTAGCCATGTTCATTTGCCAGTTGTTTCACCCTCCCTCCTGCCAAAAATGCCCCATTCTGCAAACAGTAGCAAGAGGACAGACATTTTTAAAAGAGCATCAGCATTACAGAAATCCAACCTATGATCTGTGCTATAAAAGCAGTATTCTATAGTCCATATTATAAAAGACCCATTCTATAATCTGTAGTATAAAATCCTCATTTTATGATTTGTACTATTAAAGTCCCATTCTATAATCTTTATTATAGAAGCCCCATTCCGTAATCTGTATTATGAAAATCCCATTCAATATATTGGCCTTAGAATCTTGCTTGAAGCATTTAGCATGAATGATGAGATGTCACAATATAACAAAACAATACAGCTAGTCTACTTACCCATTAGGACACATGCTGTTGCCAGCTCTTGCACCCTGCACTTAATTCCTTCTAACTTTACCAGTTTCCTGACCATAGTCACCTGAACCATTTTTAAATATACTGTATTAAGTATTGTATATATCATATTGAATAATAAAAAAACAAGCTGTTTGTAGGTTGCAGCACATCTCAAGGTTCTGATGACATTCCTTAATTAAACAAACTGCTTTTATTGTTAATGATGTCATCTGTATGCTAAAATTTGCTGCAGCCTTGTAGCACTGCCCTAAGTATCCATTATCCCATATGTAACTCAGCCCAAAGCATCCATTAATCTATATTTAACGTCAAATGCTACACAAAGCACTGTTTGAGTCCAGGAATAATCATTGTCCAGATTCTCCAACAGAGCTGTTCCTTTTGTGTCAGAACTTTTAACAGTGACCTTGTACTAACATTGAATTAGACGATGGGACATTTCATTAATGCAGAATTCTTAGAGCTTCTAGCAGCAACCATTTTGTAATGACAACTGGAAAAAGAGGGTCCTTAAGTATTTTAAAGGAGTATATACCATGACATGATTGCACTCTTTGACGGTTAGATAAACAAGGGGTATCACATGGTATCCTATGACATTTTAACATTCAGAAACAACTCTTGGATTCACAAAGTCTTGCACTATTTATCAAAGTCTCTATAGGAGAGTAACTGGAAGTGATTCTTTGGCAAACATGACATTTAAGAAATAAATACTAAGTAAATCTGAAATCACAATAAATATATATAAGATTTTGACATATAACTGGATTAATATTAACACCAGAAAAACTAAAAACAATATTTTGCATTTGGTTTTGGAGTTTGTATAAGGAGTTCTAGCCACATATACATATACATAATACATGTGTGCCTATTGCACACATATCTATACATCTACAAATATTGCTGTATAAAATATTAGAGTTAACTACTGTAGTTCCAAATGTGCAAATTAGCCACAGTAAATAATATCCATTTTTTTGTTCTCTTCATAATCTTGGTAAAAAGTGCGTCATTAACATGGTGGGAGAGACGCGGTTTCCTTTTTTTACTTTTCCGTGTTTGCTTAATGCTATATATGTCCCTTTGTAAATTTTCGATTCGTAGGCATTATAATTGTTAGGTAACAGGGTTTCCCTGAATTTGCATTCATCCTGGAAATTAGCCTACACAGGGGAAAAAAAACAATTGCATGTCTGTATCTTAATTGATTACATACCAATGGTCTCATAGGCTACTTGTAAGATATCAGTAATAGAAAATTCTTTGAATGACTCTCATTTAATCATTTACTGAACAATACACCAACACTGTAACTAATGTAGAAAGGCCACAGTTCTTTATTACCGACGAAAAACAATAAATCTATTGTTGTGCATAAGTAGTTTGCATTGGCTTAGACAATAGTAGTCTTTGTAGCTGTTTCATTAGTAATTTTTGATTTTATTCTTATACGCATGTGAAGACAGAACAACTAGACATTTAATATCATTAAACAACTGTACAAGTTTGAAAGGGTTTCACTTTTCATTGTTTTGTGGTAGATCTTATTAAAATTGTACCTGATTCAATTCAGCTCTTTCTTTCAAAGTGATACAAAATACATAACTTTTAAAGGCTAGTTATACATTCATTATTAATTATGGTTATCTATTTGAAATAAGAAATCAAAGGGCAGTTTATCTATAAGGTAATTTGAAATGAACCTATTGTGTTCTTATCAAAGTCATGCAATTGAACAGTAACAGTTCAATTCAGAACAGAACAGCAACTTCAAACAATATTACAGATGCATCATTACATTTTTAATAGATTACATACCACTTTTACAGAATGTCTAGAAGTTGATATATAATTTGATTTCATGAAGGAAATACCCATAGTTTATTGAAGTTACCAAAGAGGTAATATCACTCTTATTTGTCTATGAATGATACATTTGAAAGCAACATTCAACCCTTTACTTTAAACATCAGCCTTGCCTATAGTACAAAGCATTTAATAGAAGTTTAGCAAATACGTGTAGTAGAGTAAGCAGCCATAGCAGATTTAAAATGATTCAGGAAAATGTTGGGGCAGAATTCAGCAGAATGTTTCCGGATATTATTCAAACATTTCTGAATAAGTTATGGTTTCATTATTGGCCATACATATGATGTTATGAAGACCTCACTTGTCTTAAATTTGTATTCCAGTATATGTTAAAAATGAATCTGCATCTAGAAAGCTTGTGTGACATTAGGATACATACGGTGTATCAGGAACAGTTCATCATGTTTTTAATTGTTGAACTGTTTCCATTCTTTTCCACTGGTTGCAATTAAATGGAGCATATGTGCATTTTGCTAAATATTTACAATGCTGTAACTACCTACCGTTCCATATGCTCGTCCCTTATTATTCATTGCAAGAAACAGGCCACTTGTCACTCCATATAGACTAACAACACCTCTTTCTACAGTTGAAATTTGTAACAGACCTAAGGAAACAGAAAAGGTATTATATAACTTAATACACACACACACAACAGGAATGCTACACACTGATCAAGTTTTACAAAAGGCAAGTAGCAGCATATCTGATCTGCTAGTGACAAATAGTTTAGATTGTTGTTCTGATTCTTGCCCCCATCTCCTGAAACAAGAGTGCCCTAGTTTTTGTCTTTATGGACTGTATAGGTGTTTACCCATATTCCCATTAATTTGCATACATCTCAAGTGGTGAATGGCAATAGATCTTGGTGGTTTGATTTAGGATTTATTCACCAGTAACAGTGCTGAAAAGAGCCCTTTCCAAATCTTCAGGCCCAAAAATTCAAACAGGACAAACAAGCAAATCAAAAATCTAAGTGTAAATAAGGTCTAAATTATTAGGGCTCAGAGGCCACAGGTGACCCATGAGCTGCAGTTTGGACACCCCTGCCCTAAAACATTTATTACTTGCCACATACTGGGTGATGACCCTAAATAGCTAATGACACTGTACAGGGGTTCATCATTTATTTATACTGATATTTTACATTGACAGTAAGATGACTATTAGATGCCAAAATATGTCTTACGACAACACACAATACATAACCCAGTACACTATTACAACACATTAACCTCATACAATAGAACGCACAATAAAGCAAATACAACCTAATACAACAGATAACACATTAATGTAATATAACACAAAATAATTACAACACACAACCATTAATCTAATACAGTGTCAGCCGTGGCTCAGTGGGCAGCACACTCGCCTCTGAGTCAAAAGGTTGTGGGTTCAAGTCCCACTCCAGAGACTTGAGCACATAAATCTAGGCTGACACTCCAGTGCAGTGCTGAGGGAGTGCTGCACTGTCGGAGGTGCCACCTTTCAGGTGAGATGTTAAACCGAGGCCCCGTCTGCTCTCTCAGGTGGACGTAAAAGATCCCATGGCACTATTTTGAAGAAGAGCAGGGGAGTTATCCCCGGTGTCCTGGCCAATATTTATCCCTCAATCAACATAACAAAAAACAGATTATCTGGTCATTATCACATTGCTGTTTGTGGGAGCTTGCTGTGTGCAAATTGGCTGCCGCGTATCCCACATTACAACAGTGACTCCACTTCAAAAAGTACTTCATTGGCTGTAAAGCACTTTGAGATGTCTGGTGGTCATGAAAGGCGCTATATAAATGCAAGTCTTTCTTTTACAACACATTAGCCTAATACAACATAATACATTAAACACATTAATCTAATACAACTAACTTAATACAACACATTAACCCCGATACAATAGTGCCCACAACACATTAAACACATCTACCTAATACCACACATTAACCTAATACAACATATTCCAGATTAAATACATGAATCTAATACAACACCCAACACATTAACTTAATACCACAAATTTACCCAATCATTAGGTCAACGTGTATTATAGATGAATGCGTTTAATGTTTTGTTGTGTTATATTAGGTTAATGTGTTATGTGTTGTATTAGGTCCTAATACACATTAATCTAATATACCACACAATACATTAACCCAAAACACAAGACATAAGACATTAAGCTATAACACGTTAAGCCAATACAACACACATATTAATCTACTGAAGTGCTATAATTCAGTATTAAAGTTGCTTAAGGACATTCGTTTACACTTGTTGTCGTCGTAATGATATGAACTTCAATACTTTTCAGAGTTAACTCACTGTACTGAGTTTCGGTATGTACACCGTTTATCCTCCCGCCAGGCAGAATCTGAAGGTGAAACCCGATGCCAACATTGCAGTAAAGCCTCCGTAGTCTTTTGATTCCCAGCAAATAGTCAGGACTGTGCCAGATCAGCTCTGATGTGTACCCTGAGATCCCAATCACAGACCTGGATAGCAAAGTGTCCCAGTTTATTCCCGAGGTGCTGTTAGTCCTGGCTGTAAATGGATACGGATACAGGGATATAGTTCCAGGCTGAAGAGCCAGGAGAACCAGTGCAGCTAACCTCGCATGAATAGCTGCCTTGCAGGACATGGTGAGGAGCAGCCTTTGCGCTCTGGACATACGGCGCCAGATAGGCACGTGGTTTCAATTGATGGCCCTAAAAATACCGCCGTTCGACGTTTTCTGCCTTGTGTGTGGGCGCAGGGTCTTATTTTTGGAAGGCAGATTAGTATTGCTGACATGGAATAAAGGCCTGCGAGTTGGGAGAGCGGCGGAGAAAGAGCAGATGACATCAGGGTCCCCATGGTTGGTGGTTGGACCCGTGCTGGGGCTCTTGACACTTTGTGTAAGCGGCCAGACCTCTCTCTACACTCGGACAGTGCCTGGAACTACAGAAAAAAATGGAAAGATTGATAAGATAAAACGTGAGGGACTGGTCGTCTGGGGATGATGGCATGGCAGATCCCCAGTTGGGTTGGCACTAAATTTAGACGGAAAGTGCAAAAAGGGTGCGATTTATATCAGGAACTCTGCATACTGTATTCGACTTCACTCGATCATATATCCCAGTGTTTGTGTGCACAGCTTCCCAATAGTCCTCATGCAGTGCCCACTGAGAGTAGCCGCACCCTTCAACTGTCCAAAACATAAACAGGAAATGCTGGAGATAGGTCAGTCAGCATCTGCAGAGAGAACAAGAGAAGCTAACGTTTTCGATGTAGATCTGACCAAGGTCTACACTTGAAAGGTTAATTTCTCTGTTCTCTCCACAGATGTTGTGCCTGACTTGCTGAGTGTTTCCAGCATTTTCTGTTTTTGTTTCAGATTTCCAGCATCTGCAGTGTTTCTTTTTGGTTTTTATTTATACTCGTTAACTATCCATGGACCACTGGTGAATTTTAGATTTGCGATTTCTGACAATGTTCAATTGTAAAAGTACATTGTTTGGAGGCAATATTGACTTTGGGTTATAGTGTAAAATGGGCGATATCGATTCAGCCACCCACTATCGGCAGACATGTATAACAGGCGGCTGAATCCATAGCGCCTGTTTTACACTATCACCCTCAGGCAAGATTACCCCCCATAGACTTGAAATGTATTGGCCTGGAATTTGCGGTCAGCGGTGAAGTGAAGGCACTCACGGCTGGCCCTCAAGTAAGCTTTGCACAAAGATCTCGCAATCTCTGTGTCAAGAACTTCGGGATTTCCGACCTTCAATTCAAATCAACGGAGGTTAGTGGGGATTCCCTTGTGCGAGCTGTTGTGACTCAACAAGCTGTCTAAGCAGCCATTCAAAACGCAGAACTCTCACAGACAGCGAACCAGGAAGTGAGTAAGCTCTTAAAATTCTAACTTTTAAAAAATGTTAGAGAGAGCAAAACAAAGATTGGGGCTCTCACATGGGGAAAAGGCAAACCTGAAATAAAGATGAGCAAACTTTAAAAAAACATTTTTTTTTAAGTTTCTTAAAAATTGTAATTTTTATTAAAATGGATAAATTTGACACTGCACAAAATTAAAATTAGTTTTTCAGGCCCATAACCTTTGTTTAGCAGTCAATACACTGTCAATACCTCAGTTAGACCTAATCCCTTTGGGTCAAACTTTTAGTGGGGAACTTAACAGTGTAATTACTGCGGAAGAGCCGAAGTTTTCATCAGTTTCCCTGATTTGGCTGATTACACTGATTGCTGGCTCTGCGGGGCGGGGGGTGGGGGGGGGGGGGGGGGGGAGGGGGAGTGTCAGAGCTGTGAATGACAGACTACAACTGCATGCGCCAAATCCCAAAGTTGCGGTCAGTTTCAAAGGCAGAATGACAGCGAAGGCTGCCAGTTTGCCATCATCCGGATTGCAAATTCCGGGCCAATGCACATTCATCAGTGAAATCAAAAGGGGTAAACATGGGCACAGCTTGATAATTAAGGAATGTCACAGCGTTCAGTGATGAGTATAAATGTATTATGTCATATGCTTAGCTGTTTGCTTAGAACAAATTACATTTCTTTGCACATGTCACAGAAGCCATTATGTACCATGGAGTATGTTATTTTCTTTATCCATATTTATTCTGATAACCTTCACTCCTATACCTAACTGGAATAGTAGCAAATAGAAAAGGTATCGGTGAGTATGAATATTAATTTAAAACAAAATGCAGTTCATAAACATTTTTATATCGATTCCATATTATTTTAATTTGCTCAGTTGATTATTGTTTTGTAATGTACTGATACTGGTTGTAGAATTCCCTATGATAAATTGGCAATAATGAAACCACAATCATTAATCTTCAATGCAAATATCAGCATAGATTGATAATATGGAATGTGCTGGTAGTCACAGTCAACACAAAATCTGACCACAAACTAAAGTAAATTAGTCCAGAAATGTAATAGTATAGATTATCCAAAAAAAGGCCACCTTGGGGTGATTCCTTAGGTTTTAGGTGACAGTTCTACACTACTGGAACTTTACTGTTATCTTGGATATAATATATATTAACTGTGGCCAATCCTAATACTCAATTTAGCTTCTTTACGAGGACAGTGTTCCATTTCAGGCTATCTTTTATCTGTTTAGCTTTAGATTAAAGTTATTCATATCCTTTTATTGAGTTAAGACAGTATCAATATCGTTAACATCATTCCACATCAAAACAGAATTAACCCTCGTCCACTATTACTTGCAAAGATATAGTTCCAAATATCATAAAAATGAATAAATTCAACTTATAATTATGAGAGTTAAATTCAATATTTGAATTACTCAGATAGACTTGCACCTCACTCCCAGATAATTATAATTCTTAATTAGTTCCATTGGTCTAATTGTTCTGGCAGCAGCTGGAACATAGGAGAGGGTTTGTCCCCTTCATTTTCAGCTGCTGGCAGGGTAATCACTTCTCTGCTATTACCACCTTATTTCTTGGCCCATAAAAGCTTTCCTCTGCCTCTATGATCTTCTTCCCAGGATTACAAAACTCAGTTGATATATTTAATTCTATATAAAATGTTAATATTTTAATAAATGTTGTTATATTCGTTACAGAAATCCAACCAGAATCAAAATATAAATAAAATACATGCTAGATTACTATGCTTTAAATTTTCTCAATGCAATCAGGAGCTATGTAAATACAAGGATTGTTTATTAATATTACTACAGTACCAACACCAATTGCAACTGCATTGTTCATTAGCTTGGGTACAATTATATAAATAACCTATTCACCAGAACTCTTAACATTTTACCTTCATAGGGACATTGAACATACCGCTCCTCCCTTCTGCAATTGTTATCATATTGCTCCCCTACCTCTTGGTCTCCTCTCCTCTGCTAAAATCACATCTTGCTCAAATTCTGCTACTTTTCCTACTTCTACTACTTCTGTGCTACTAACTTTTCCCCCCTTGCTGAGATGTCTAGATTAAATGCTTGAACCTCCCCCTGCATTAATAGTTTAAATCCTTCTCCACTGCTCAATTTAGCTTCTTTATGAGGACAGTGTTCCATTTCGGGCTGTCTTTTATCTGTTTAGCTTTACAGCTGCCACTTGCTCCAGAACCCATCCCAATACCCTGGAAATCTCCCTTTGACACCAACTCTCAAACCATCCCTTGATGTGTCTAGTTTTCTTTTTCTGTAACTGACCTAGCATGTAGCACTATTATAATTCTTGAGGTCCTGCTGTTTAATCTAACACCTCACTCCTCAAAGTCCCTTTGCAAGACTTTCCCACATCAACTGGTCTTTGTGAACTATGACTTCTGGCCGCTCGCCTTCTCTTTAATGAAATACAAGTATTTCAATATTTAATTTACATGCACAGTTTCCTTAATAAGTGTGTTTAAAGTTCAAGGAATTTTTATTGAACGGCTCTACATATCTTAGTTTATTGATGCGGCTAGTAGGTTCATGTGCAAGGAATAATATGGACATTCAACATTATTTTAATTAATGAAAAAATTGCATTGGAATGTCACAACATTTATAACTCAGTATCATTGAGGGAACAGAACAAAGGTGCTGTACAAAAGAGCAAGACGTTTGTTAGCATGTCTCATTGCATGGAGATCTGCACCATCAGTGGCATTTAATGCAAACTATTAACTCTTCATCTTGTATGCTCAACTTTTCACAATATATTTTTAAAGAAGCAGTTGTTTCTTTCCAGTGATATTTTTATCCTTTTCAGTGAATACTCTTGTTCCACAGCTTTGATTGCAGGCAACAGGGTCATCAGCTGTTGCACTTGACCTCAAGCACTGCAGTTTCAGTTGGGGTGTTCGTGCTCCATGATGGGTGGCAGCAGTGGTGTTTCAGAAAGATGTCAGCTGGCTGCTTCTTTCAGCAATCAATCAGCAGTTTAAAATCTGACCTGATAATGTTGAATGAGCTGAAATGTCTTCTCTAAGTGTAAGTTTGGTACAACACAACCACAGAAAGCTTCAAAGAAATATCGTTATCTGAGTTTGGTTGTTCCTTCTTGAATTTCAAACTCTTATTTTTTTTCTCTGCAGAACTCAATTAATACTCGAGAAACATTTTTCCTTAATGTTTCAGGCCAGCTCTCCTCATTAGTAATCCGGGGGCCAATTAGACAAAGAGTTAGCTAGGCCATCTGAAACAGCACAAGTTCAAGGTTAATTCAAGTCAGAAAGACAATGAGCTTAGAGCTGAAGTGTTAAGGTTAATAAAGATTCCACATTCAACTGACAGAAGTAACTTGTATAGTGTATCAAAATGGCATTTAACCTCGGGCCTTCGGGCACAGTGAAGGTGAGGTACAGTGCCACTAAATCCGACAGCACTTGCTGTGTAGCTGAATTTCTGGGTGGTCTTAAATTTCCTCTGTTCCTTATGTATGGTGGGGTGGGACTTCTGACTGTCCACTAATTGTGCATCTGACCCCATCCCATTTCCAAGGGTCGGGTATTTAAATAATTCAGGTGGGCACATATGCCATTTATGGGGCAGCTGGGCACCTGTGAGTGGGAGGAAGCTCACTGCAGCATCCTGTCACAGAGTAGGTCGGCTGGCTGTGTTGGTTGATGTTTTTTTAAAAAAAAGACTGTTAGATTTATAATTTGTCGATTTCCCTACTGCAATTGTTCACCTCATGACACGCTATATCCTGTATACTAAGAATTGCTCCCACATTATCATTTTAGATGATAGTGTGGGCTCCTATGGAAACTGCCTTTTGCGATGAGAATAAGTATTGTGAGCAAGCCCAAATCATAGTAATTATTGACAGCTGCTACAGTGATAAAAATGTTTAAAACTTAAATGAAAAATATTGCAAACAGTTAAAAAGTTAGAGGTGCGAAGGCGATAGCAAAGATTATGTTCAAGGCTACAGATCAATTCAGGAATTGATATAACAGTTTGTATGACTTCATCTGAACTTTATCTTGTTTATTAGTAAGGAAAATGTGTAACAACTATCCCTGTTTATTCCATGTTATTCTAACCAGCTGAAATGAATTGTTGAAACTGAAGGTTTTGTGCAGGTAACAGATTTAAACTAGTTGGAGTAATGAATTGTGAGAAGGGAAACTAGGATCAATCAATGGGAGAATGAGTGAATGTGCTGGAAAACGAGATGAGATTAGTTTAGGATAATGTGGGAAAATAGAGGGGTGAAATTACCGCGTGTTACTAACAGGCGTGTGTCATAATTTGAAAGCAACCCGGAACCAACCCGCTTTCACACACTTATCAATAGATTTAGTTAATGTTTAAATTGTAGCCACAAAATGACTCCGCCCCCAACAAAGGGGCTGTAATGAGGGATTCTCCAGAGTGGAAGCGGCGACTGGGAAGTTTGGTGGGTAATGCTTCCGCCCGCTATATTTCTGTTCATCCTTCACTCCTGTGCAGTTTACTTCCGCTACTGCAGTGGGAGTCAAATTACTTATTCATTGAAGATGTGAACGAAAGTCCATTCATGTTAACGAGTTTTTGGACGGAAATTCCGCCCTTGAAAAGTAGGCGGAAAAGACAATGAGCTTCCAGGTCCCTATTTAAAGGAACAGAAGTAAACTATTGTTTATGGATTTTTAAAATATATTTTTCATCCAACATAAAGTGTTTTAATGTTATATCGAATTTTACAGGGAATTTCAAGCATATATTATTATTTGGAATTACACATGCGTCTGATTACATACATTTATTTATTTAGAAATAATTTCTAATAATCTAAATTACATTAAATTATGGGTAATTTCAAGTTTATTTAAATATAGGTACTGTAAAGTACATTAATTTATTTAGTATTGTACTGACAAAATATTTTGAATCCTGTAATTTAAAATACATTGATTTAATATTTGGAGAATACAGATATTTCACTACGTATTTAAATGTTTTTTTAATAATTTAGAGTGTATTGATTAATCTGATTGTACAGGGAATAAAAGGGTTTTCATTTCTTTTGTGGAATTGTAGACATAATTTAGAGTATTTTCATTATATAGCGTTAGATACTTAATTTAAAGAGCATTCATTTATTTAGAATTGTATTGGTAAGTTGAAGTGCATCATTTTATTATCTGGATTATACAGGTGACTATATGGTCTGAATTGGATAGCTACTTTAGAGTGAAAGTTAACATATTGAAGTGTATGCAAATGAAAGTGCACTAATTTATTATTTAGACTTGTACAAGAATTTAAAATGCATTAACTTACATAGGAACAGGAGTCAGCTGTTTAGCCCCTCTAGCCTGTTCCACCATTCAATTAGATCATGGCTGATCTGTACCTCAACTCCATTTACTGCCTTTGATCCATGTCACTTGATACCCTTACCTAATAAAAATCTGTCAATCTCAGTCTTGAAAATTTCAATTGACCCAGCATCCACAGCCTGTTGGGGCAGAGAATTCCAGATTTCCACTACTGTTTGTGTGGAAAAAGTGCTTCCTGATTTCACTCCTAAATGGCCAAGCTAGATTGTGCCCTCTTGTTTTGGATTCCTCCACTAGAGGAAATCGTTTTTCTGTATCTGCCCTAGCAAATGCTTTTATCATTTTAAACACCTCAATTAGATTACCCCACAATGTTCTAAACTTGGAGGAATACAACTCAAGTTTATGCAACTGGCCCTCATAATGTAACCCTTAAGATATAATTTTGGTGAATCTGTGCTGCACCCCCTCCAAAGCCAGTATATCCTTCTTGAGGTGCGATGGCGACTGACGAAGGCTCTGTACAACCAAAGCATAACTTCCTCTCCTTTGTATTCCAGCCCGCCCCCCCCCGAGATAAAGGCCAACATTCCACTGGCCTTTTTGTACCTGTTCTAGCTTTTAATTATACTGGCAATTTAAAATACAATAATACATTTGGAATTCTAAGTGTTATTTACAGTGCATTTACTTATTTTTGGAATTGTACAGGTAATTGCAATTTCACATAAATGATTGTCCTCTAAATTCCAGGTACAATTTCATATAATAAATTAATGTACTTTCAATTACCTGTACAAGGTAGTACATTAACTTATGTGAAATTGTACCTGGAATTTAAAGTACAATTATTTATTATGTGAAATTGCAATTATCTGTATAATTCCACAAAATAAATGAATGCACATTAAATTACCTGGACAATTTTGCATAATAAGTTAATGTAAAATATTATTTAATTTTACAGGTAATTTAAAATGGACTAATTTATTACATTCAGTTGTATGGTCAATTTAAAGTGTAGTAATTTATTATATTGAATTTTACTGGTAGTTTGATGGACATTAAAATGGGTACAGTAATGTAGTGGTTATGCGACTGGATGAACAACCCAAAGGTTGTAGTCCTGCCATGGCAAGTTGTTGAATTGAATTCAATAAACCTGGTGATTGATGAGCTAGCACCAGAAATAAAATCACAATGAAAGCTGCCTTTTGGCTATAAAAACTGAACTGATTCACTAATGTTCCTATTTAATTGAATGGGTAACTTAAAAGTACATTAACCTGTTGTAATTGTTCATATTTAATGTATACATTTGGAATTTTACATGTAATGTAAAGTATGTTTGTTTATTATTTGACCTGCATGTCATGTACATTGCAATAATTTACTGAATTCTACAGAATATATATGCATTAACTTCTTGTTTTAAATTGTAGAGGTAATTTAGAAAACATTCATTTATTATTTGTAAAAATATACTAGACATGACTTGCCTTTTACAAATCCATGCTGGCTGTCCTTAATGAACCCATGGCTTCTAGGTGAATATTAATGTAATCCTGCGTTATAGCCTCTAGAAGCTTACCCACTAAAGATATTAGGCTGTCCAAAATACAGTCATTTAATATCTGGAATTGTACAGATAAAGTACATTAATTTATTATTTGGAATTGTACTGTCATTTAAATTACAGTAATTTTTAATATTGAAGTTAATAAGTAATGTGTATTAAATTACATGTAAAATTGCAAATAAATTAATATACATATTTAGAATTGTACAAGTAATGTAAAGTATATTCATTTATTGTACAGGTAATTATAATGCATTCATGTACTATTTTGAATTATATGGTAATTTCTATTACATTGATTTATATTGTATAGTACAGTTATTTAAAGTGTAATAATTTATCACATTCAATTGAATTCAAAGTGCATTAATTTATTTGTAATTGTTTAAATTATTTTTTGAGGAACATATTTAGTATTTTACAGATATTAAAGTACATTAATTTATTCTCTTGAATTGTACAAGTAATGTATGGGTAATCTGAAGCATATTAATTCATTATTTGCAATAGTGCAGATAATTTAAAGTGCATTGAATTACTATAAGAAATGCTACAGTTAATTTAAATTATGATCATTTATTATTTGGAGTAAAACAGGTAGTTCAAAATGGCCCCATATATTCCAATATACAAGTAATTTAATGCATATTAATGTCATATTTGGAATCATATGGATAATTTAATGTACATTCATTTATTATTTGCAATTTTACAGCTTAAATATATTGTAATGAAACTTTAATGTGCTGTAATTTCTTATTTATAATTATACAGATCATTTAAAAGCTAGCAATTGTTTATGCAATTTAATGTACATTAATTATTTGTAGTTCTACATGTAATTTCAAGTCTATTCAATTATATTACTGAATTCTACCGTAATTATATTAATTTATCATTGTGAATTGAACAATGGAGGTAGAGTACATAAACCTATTATTTGTAATTATACACGTAATGATGCATTCATTTATTATTTGATATTGTGCATGTAATTTGAGGTGTATTCATTCATTATTTACATTTTTATAACAAATGTGAACTACATTAATATATTGGTAATTGTGTAGGTACAGTAAGATGCATTAATTTATTATATTGCATTGCAGTGGTAATTTAAAGAGCATTAATTTATTATTTGGCATTCTACAGGGAATTTCAAGTGCATATTGTATTGCATTGTACTTCATTATTTAGAATTGTATAGCGTATTCATTTATTAAATTCTACGGGAAACTTAAACAACATTCATTTATTATTTGGAATTGTAGAGCTAATTTATTTATTAAATTCCAGCTTGGCTTAGTTAGTAGCACTCTTCCCTCTGGGTCAAAAAGTTGTGGGTTCCAGGACTTGAGTATATAATCTAGGTTGACACTTCAGTACAGTACTGAGGGAGTGCTGCATTGTCACAAGTGCTGTTTTTTTGGAGACGTTAAACCAAAGCCCCGTCGGGTTGTTCAGGCAGATGTAAAAGATCCTATTGTACTATTCAAGGAAGAGCAGAGCGTTCTCCTGGTGTCTTAGGCAACAATCTTCCCCAAATCATCACCACCAGAAACATTATCTGGTCATTCATTAATTCATTTACTCTTTCTGGGACCTTGTGCAAATTGGCAGGTAACATTCGCGTCACAGAAGTGCCAGGCAATAACTATCTCCAACAAGCAAGAGTCTAACCACCTCCCCTTGACATTCAATGGCATTACCATCGCTGAATCCCTCACTCAACATCCTGGGGGGTCACCATTAACCAGAAACTTAACTGGACCAGCATCATAAATACTGTGGCAACAAGAGCAGGTCAGAGGCTAGGTATTCTGCGGTGACTGTCTCACCTCCTGACTCCCCAAAGCCTTTCCACCATCTACAAGGCACAAGTAAGGAGTGTGATGGAATACTCTCCACTTGCCTGGATGAGTGCAGCTCCAACAACACTCAAGAAGCTCGACACCATCCAGGACAAAGCAGTCCGCTTGATTGGCACCCCATCCACCACCTTAAACATTCACTCCCTCCACCACCAGCCTACCGTGGCTGCAGTGTGTACCATCTACAAGATGCACTGCAGCAACTCACCAAGGCTTCTTCGGCAGCACCTCCCAAACCCGCGACCTTTTTCACCTAGAAGGACAAGGGCAGCAGGCGCATGGGAACACCACCACCTCCAAGGTCCCCTCCAAGTCACACACCATCCTGACTTAGGAATATATTGCCGATCCTTCATCGTCGCTGGTTCAAAATCCTGGAACTCCCTACCTAACAGCACTGTGGGAGTACCATCACCACACGGACTGCAGCGGTTCAAGAAGGCGGCTCACCACCACCTTCTCGAGGGCAACTAGGGATGGGCAATAAATGCTGGCCTTGCCAGCGACGCCCACATCCCATAAAAAATGAATACATTTAAAAAAAAAGAAAGCTCCCCCAGCTCTACTCCCTCCTCGAGCTTTCCATTCTTCCGAATCCAGCCTCTTGTGCGTGCCCCACCCCTCCCTTTGCCTCACTATTGATGGATGGTGCCTTCAGCCACCTAGGACCCACTGTCTGGAAATCTCTGTAGCCTGCTATCCCAGATATTTTGCAGATAATGCAAAGTTCTGGTTTACAGGAAGTGTGCTTTATGGATGGTGACTTTTGTGGATTGCACAAAAGGAGAGCATTGGGAAGTAGCCAGAATTATAACAGGGTAATTCAGTAGAAACACAGAAACTTTCTTATAATGCCATCAATCCTATAGTTTGGAATTCCTTTTCATTGAGTTTTGTTTTGTAGTTGCTACTCAAAATTTTGGTTGTGTTTTTCTCTAGTTTTTCTGCATGTTTCCCTTTTGTGGTTTGTTTGCTAAAGCAGCTCTGTTCATGACATCCTTCTTTGGGCTTATTTGCTTTACATCTTGCCAGAGTTGCTGTCCAACTATTCTCTTGGTTTTGACTTCTCTTCAGTCAATATATTTGATTCTTCGTCTTACTACTGGCTGCCTTCAACTGCCTCCACAGCCACTTACCTTTTTGTACCTTTCTCCACACATTTCAAACCATCTCAATTTCAAATGCCAGTTACCTGGACTTTGAGCTGACAGGCCCTTAAAGAGGAAGCTAAGAAGAGGACAAATACTTTATATTAAAGTACTCCCACAGTTTACAATGGGGAAAAATAGATTTATCAAAATCTAGTCTGTTTTTTGATGTATATGAAACAGGCTCTGAGTCAAAGCATTGAACTAGTTAACAAATGGATTTAGAATTTAGAATATTTAGACATAAATAGTCAAATAGTCTTTGAAGCACTATGGTCCCCAGGACTTTGGACATGTTGTCTATGGAATGCAACTGGTCAGGGTTGAATAATATGGATTGCACTTTTAGATATCCAGGAATTTTGTTAGATTATTTTATGGGGTCAAGGAGAAACTTTATATTTTCACCTCAGGAGATTAAATGAGTTGGGTGGAGTCCGTGATGATGCAATTGTACATGGTCTGTTGTAAGAATGGACTTTTAAGCTGAATGACCTTTCCTTCCATATATATATACAGGGTTGCTGATATTAAATCAGAAACTAAAATAACAAACAGAACTAAGTTTTAACTTAGTTTTTAAGCATTAAGGATTACAAATGCAAGTTTTGTATGCCATCTATAGAGTATCTCTTTAAATTATGTTTGGGACTGTTCTAATTAGTCTGGTATAGCATCTACAGACCTGGAGTGAGTTACAACAGTAAGTTTTAATTAACATTCGGGTAATCTTTCTATCTGTACAATTCTATAAATCGTGCATATTGTTTATTATGGTCTATAGGTAATTTTATTTCTTAACTTGCAGCACTTACAACATCCTTCTACTTTTCTTGGTCTGAAATATATTGTGTATTTAGTAATGTCACATTTCTCGTGAATATTGTGCAATTTGTATTGCAAATTAAGAACAACAGTGACCACACTTCAAAAGTACGTTGTTAGCTGTAAAGCACTTTGGAATGTCCTGAGGTTGTGGAAGGCGCTATATAAATGCAAGTTCTTTCTTCTTGCTAAGTAATTCAGGTTGAAGAGCCACCACTGGGACAGATAGTTGGGATGAATGAACTCCAGTGTTTACATTTTGTAATTCTGCTCAAGCTGATATTCTGATTCAGGAAAGCTTCAAACAGCAAACCACTACCTTGGAATGGAAGAAACAAGCATTGTTGCCATTTCAGGCACTGAATATATGCATAAAACCAGAATCAAGAAATAAATGTGTGTTTTGAAATTTATATCACCGTCCTGCCATGGCTACTGGGATATCAAATATTTCAAGGATAACTTTAATGAACTCTGAAAACCATTGATGTGTAAAGTTTTAACAGCTGCCTTTATCAGCCATAAATAGAACATCATGTGATTTACAGACACATTCAGCAAAATTTCTAAAATAAAGATGGGACTTTACTGTGATTTATTATGTAGGTTTGTATACTGGACAATAGGTTGCGGGTATCATTACAAAACACTAATTCATAATTATAGCATCTTGGCATTTACAGCACAGAAGGAGACCATTTGACTCTTCAACTGAAACTATCTAAACAAACCCCATTTTCTATCCTTTATCTGTCTTTCTGTATTCTTCCTTTTCAGATCCTTATTACAATTCCTTCTTAAATGTCATTTATAAGGGTGCACCTTCTGCTTGTACGTGCTCCAGTCATGGAGCCTTGCCTACTGGGAGCATCTTTCAGAAAATTACATATGCACAGCCTATGATTTGCACATGCAGTTCCTGATACATGCTCTTGGAGAGCAAGGCTTCATGTTGCAAGTGGTAAATCTACCCTATATTCTCTGCCTCAATAGCCACTGTCATAAAACATTCCATGCTCTAATAACTCCCTGTGGAAAAAATAAATTTGCCAACTTGCCCCTTTGTTTTTCTATCGATAATCTGGAGTCTGTGCTCCCTTGTTACTGATTTGCCTACTGTTGGAAACCATCCTTTACTAGTTACCCTCTCCAAACCAAATGCTCCTGATGTCATAAGTGAGAGTGAATTTTTGGCAGTTTAATTATCAAGTTTCAAGATGAAAGTATTGTCTTGGACCTATTGATAGCTATTCGATATTCTTCAAGAATAAAGCTTATTTAAATATTTATTCTCTTAGTAAAGGTATGTGAAAGGGCAGCTGTTTGTTGATAGTATTATAGAATGATGAACAAATTATGAGGGACTTTTGGCAGGAAATTACTGGGGAATAAACAAATGACAGCAATTGTGTTGCAAGATGATAATCTGTGACCATTTAGTATCATATTGTATTTACAAAGCAAGTTAAAGACCCTAAGCAGATTTTCGTTACTTTGGCAGCTATCTTTCTGACATTGACCTCTGAAATGTAGACGTGAATGGACTGAGAATTTCACAATCCCAGTGACAGAGCTGATTTTAAAAGTGTATCAATGTCTAATTGTACAATTCATTTCAGGTTAGAGGAAAATGAGATTTAAAAATATTAGTATGACAGAAATTATCAATATGTAGGAGGGGTATGTACAATATGGAGACACAGTTGTCTCTAATTATCAATCTACAGAAGGGGTACTTGTAATAAGGGGAGACACAGCTGCCTCTGAGATGGGACACCTTTCAGAGGAAGTTGGCAAAACTCAGAACAATAATCTTGGTAGATTCGAGTGGCCGAGAAATTGGTTTGGGCCCAACTGCTGTGCGGAAATTGATGCACCTTGTGATCCAATTTCTAGGTCAAGGGTTTATATTAAACAACTGTTGTAAACTTATAATTATGTAGTATCAAAGTATCTTGCTGTGGATTCAAAATAAATAAAAAAATATATAGGATTTTTGAGGTCAGACCCAAACAGGCTTTGGGTGTATCAATCAGGCTGTATTTATCAACTACATAGCACTCCTTTAGTAAGACATCTATTTATTGCTGACATTTAACACTGTTTAACACTGGAATAAGCCCTCCACATCTGGAGATAGTTGATGGTAAACGTTATCCACTTTATCTGATGGAAAGAGACCTGAACAGTTAGTACCTTTAGTGTCCTGTGGCTCAGTTGGTAACACACTCGCCTCTGAGTCAGAAGGTTGTGGTTTCAAGTCCCACTCCAGGGACTTGAGCACATAAAGCTAGGCTGACACTCCAGTGCAGCGCTGAGGGAGTGCTGCACTGTCGGAGGTGCCGTCTTTCGGATGAGACGTTAAACCGAGGCCCCGTCTGCTCTCTCAGGTGGACATAAAAGATCCCATGGCACTATTTTGAAGAAGAGCAGGGGAGTTATCCCCGGTGTCCTGGCCAATATTTATCCCTCAACCAACATAACAAAAACAGATTATCTGGTCATTATCACATTGCTGTTTGTGGGACCTTACTGTGCGCAAATTGGCTGCCGCGTTTCCCACATTACAACAGTGACTCCACTTCAAAAAAGTACTTACGAACATACGAATTAGGAGCAGGAGTAGGCCACTCGAGCCTGCTCCGCCATTCAATAAGATCATAGTTGATCTGATTACTCCACATTCCCGCCTACCCCCGATAACCTTTCACCCCCTTGCTTATCAAGAATCTATCTACCTCTGCCTTCAAAATATTCAAAGACTCTGCTTCTACCGCCCTCCGAGGAAGAGAGTTCCAAAGACTCACGACCCTCTGTGAGAAAAAATTTCTCCTCATCTCTGTTTTAAATAGGCAACCCCTTATTTTTAAACAGCGACCACGCGTTCTAGATTCTCCCACAAGAGGAAACATCCTCTCCACATCCATCCTGTCCAGACCCCTCAGGATCTTATATGTTTCAATCAAGTCATCTCTTACTCTTCTAAACTCCAGCAGATACAAGCCTAGCCTGTCCAACCTTTCCTCATAAGACAACCCGCCCATTCCAGGTATTAGTCTAGTAAACCTTCTCTGAAACTGCTTCCAACGCATTTACATCCTTCCTTAAATAAGGAGACCAATACTGTACACAGTACTCCAGATGTGGTCTCACCAATGCCCTGTATAACTGAAGCATAACCTCCCTACTTTTGTATTCAATTCCCCTCGCAATAAACAATAACATTCTATTAGCTTTCCTAATTACTTGCTGTACCTGCATACTAACCTTTTGCGATTCATGCACTCGGACACCCAGGTCGCTCTGCAATCTCTCACCATTTAGATAATATGCTTTTTTATTCTTCCTGCCAAAATGGACAATTTCACATTTTCCCACATTATACTCCATTTGCCAGATCTTTGCCCACTCACTTAACTTATCTATATCCCTTTGTAGCCTCCTTATGTCCTCTTCACAATTTACTTTCCTACCTATCTTTGTGTCATCAGCAAATTTAGCAACCATACCTTCGGTACCTTCATCCAAGTCATTTATATAAATTGTAAAAAGTTGAGGCCCCAGCACTGATCCCTGTGGCATACCACTCGTTACATCTTGCCAAGCAGAAAATGACCCATTTATGCCTACTCTCTGTTTCCTGTTAGGTAACCAATCTTCTATCCATGCCAATATGTTACCCCCTACACCATGAGCTTTTATTTTCCGCAACAACCTTTGATGTGGCACCTTATCAAATGCCTTCTGGAAATCTAAGTACAGTACATCCACTGGTTCCCCTTTATCCACAGCACATGTTACTTCCTCAAAGAACTCCAATAAATTGGTTAAACATGATTTCCCTTTCACAAAACCATGTTGACTCTGCCTGATTACCTTGAACTTTTCTACTTGCCCTGCTATAACGTCTTTAATAATAGCTTCTAACATCTTCCCTATGACAGATGTTAAGCTAACTGGCTTATTGACTGTAAAGCGCCTTGAGACGTCCGGTGGTCGTGAAAGGCGCTATATAAATGTAAGTTTTCTTTCTTGCGGTTTGCTTTCTCTCTCAGGCTTTGAAATCTCTTTATCTCAACATTGTGGGGAAAACAAAGCACAAAAGTTTTTTCTTATATTTGTAGTTCAACCTTTCGCTTTCTGCTCATTTCATGGAAATCTTCCGCATGGATCTTCTCTCTATATGGTTCCACTGACTGCCTAATAGGTCAACACTTGAATCGGTTCTGGATGTCAAAAGTGAGTCAGCAAACTGTAGTAGTGGTTCTGTACACAGAAGTTTCTAGAGGAACAACAGTGTTGGGAGGGGGGAAAAGGAGAATAACCTAATCCAAAACAAGGAACTAACTTCAGCTTGTACAGGTCCTGACATAGAATCAGGAACTCTTGAGGACAAAATTGTAAAATATATTTTTTATTCATTCACAGGATGTGGGCGTCGCTGGCAAGGCCAGCATTTATTGCCCATCCCTGCTTGCCCTTGAGAAGGTGGTGGTGAGCCGCCTTCTTGAACTGCTGCAGTCCATGTGGTGAAGGTACTCCCATACTGCTGTTAGAGGGAATTTCACGATTTTGACTCCACAATGACAAAGGAACGGTGATATATTGCCAAGTCAGGATGGTGTGTGACTTGGAGAACTTGCAGGAGGTGGTGTTCCCATGAGTCTGCTGCCCTTGTCCTTCTAGGTGGTAGAGGTCGCAGGTTTGGGAGGTGTTGTCGAAGAAGCCTTGGCGAGTTGCTGCAGTGCATCTTGTAGATGGTACACACTGCAGCCACGGTACGCCGGTGGTGGAGGGAGTGAATGTTTAAGGTTGTGGATGGGGTGCCAATCAAACGGGCTGCTTTGTCCTGGATGGTGTTGAGCTTCTTGAGTGTTGTTGGAGCTGCACTCGTCCAGGCAAGTGGAGAGTATTCCATCAAACTCCTTGTGCTGTGTAGATGGTGGAAAGGCTTTGGGGAGTCAGGAAGTGAGTCACTCTCCGCAGAATATCCAGCCTCTGGCCTGCTCTTGTAACCACAGTATTTATGTGGCTGGTCCAGTTAAGTTTCTGGTCAATGATGATGCCCAGGATGGTGGGGGTTTCGGCGATGGTAATCCCATTGAATGTCAAGGGGAGGTGGTTCTTCTGGAGATGGTCATTGCCTGGTACTTGTGTGGCACGAATGTTACTTGCCACTTATCAGCCCAAGCTTGAATGCTGTTCAGGTCTTGAAGCAATCTATGCCTGCATGCAGCATTATCTGAGGAGTTGCAAATGGAACTGAACACTGTGCAATCATCAGCGAACATCCCCACTTCTGACCTTATGATGGAGGGAAGTTCATTGATGAAGCAGCTGAAGATGGTTGGACTTAGGACACTGCCCTGAGGAACTCCTGCAGCGATGTGTTCTTATGAATTGTTATGCTTCAGGTTTTTAAAACTCCTTTCTCTTTCAGCAGTTGTAGCAGATTCTATATGACTGAGGTGTGCCCCTTATGATCCAGGAGTGTACCTCTGAGTGGGTAGTTTAGAGTTATGAATGACCCTACTGAACATTATGTAATCTACAATATTTCTGAATCAGTGGAAATATTACATACCAGACCAATCTTGTACCAGCTAAAGCCACTACCAGCATCGACTTACAGATATACTGCAACTTAGGTACTAGACAGAATACTGAACAAGGTATTGCTATTTACACCTCCTCTAGACCCATCTTTAGTTTCATTACTTGTCCCATTACCACCCCATTTTGCCTTGAACCTTCATCCCTTTTGTCATTTAATCACTCCTGCCTTCATCCCTATCACAGACCTTCCCTTTTGTTCTATCCTCCCCTCTAGCCCCCCTGCCCCCACCACTTCCCTGCCTCTCTACCACTTTTCCATCACCCCCTCCCCTTCCCACGGCAACTTTCCATGCAAGCACAGGAGATGCAACACTTCCTCCCTTACCACTGTCCAGGGCCCCAAACACTCCTTCTAGGTGAAACAGTGATTTACTTTTACTTGTACTACTTTCAATTTAGCGTACTGTACTTGCTGCTCACGATTTGGTCTTCTCTACACTGAGGAGACCAAACACAGATTGGGTGATCGCTTTGCTGAACATCTGTAATATTTTCCAGTTCTGATGAAAGGTCATTGACCTGAAACGTTAACTCTGTTTCTCTCTCCACAGATGCTGCCGGACCTGCTGAGTGTTTCCAGCATTTTTTGTTTGTATTTCAGATTTCCAGCGTCTGCAGTATTTTGCCTTTATTTTAAAGAGGAAAACAGCTTGGAAAGGTGCATCTAAATATTGTTTTGCTCTCTAGTAGAAATGCTTCTGTAGTTTTAATATTAAAGGGCTGACTATCTGAATGCTTGCTCCCAGCTAATGGACAGAAAATCATGGGGATTGATTTCCTAATATGCACTCTTGGGTGAGTGAGGCTCGTGCTTGGAGTGCACATTTGAAAATCAGCTCCAAACAGTCCAATAAATATTCCTTCAGTATCTTTCTGGATTTGCAGTCTCCCCTTTTGCTGGATCTAACATCATTGTACTGTGTATGTAATACTACCTAATGTGGATGTACCACCAACAAAAGGATGAGTGTTAATAATGGTGTTCATTAGAAGACTGGACCTTACAGCAGGGAAAAGAAAGAAGAAAAATGTTTACATTTATATAGCACCTTTCGTGTCTTTAGGATGTCCCAAAGCGCTTCACAACCAATAAAGTGCATTTGAAGTCACTGTTGTTTTATAGGCAAATATGGAAGCCATTTTTTTACACCACAATGAGATAAATGAACAGATAATCTGCTTTAGTGGTGTTGGTTGAGAGATAATGTTGGCCTGGGTAGAACTCCCCTGCTCTTCTTCAAATGGTTCCATGGGCCTTGGTTTAATGTCTCATCTGAAAGCTGGCATCTCGAACAGTGCAGCACTCCCTTAGCGCTGTATTAAAGTGTCAGCCTGGATTACGTGCTCAAGTCCCTTGAATGAGACTTGAACGACTCGTGTAAATTGGTGCAATGCGAGTTGTGACATTAACACAGTAACTGTGTTGCAATTAAGATCTTATTTTGCAAGACCCACCAACTTGATTGGCCTGAAGCACTCTGAATCCTCCATTGTGTCCATTTCAAAAATTGAGGAATAATTAAGAAAACTTTTTTTTGCAAAATAACTTAATTTTACACAGCCTTTACCTTAAAGTCATATTTTTCTGTTATTGCACTTGGGCATGTTGGATCACTGGACAGAGCAAACAGACAAAAATTGGGGACACTCCATTACTCAGTAGGATTCTCCCCAGCCAGTTTTCCTCTCTGCATTGAAACATAGAAACATAGAAGATAGGAGCAGGAGTAGGCCATTCGGCCACTTGAGCCTGCTCCGCCATTTAATGAGATCATGGCTGATCATCCAAATTCAGTACCCTGTCCCTGCTTTCTCCCCATATCCCTTGATCCCTTTAGCCTTAAGAAATATATCTAACTCCTTCTTGAATATATTTAATGAATTGGCCTCAACTGCCTTTTGTGGTAGAGAATTCCACAGGTTCACCACTCTCTGGGTGAAGAAATTCCTCCTCATCTCAGTCCTAAATGGCTTACCCCTTATCTTTAGACTGTGACCCCTGGTTCTGGACTCCCCTGCCATCGGGAACATCCTTCTTGCATCTAGTCTGTCTAGTCCTGTTAGAATTTTATAAGTTTCAATGAGATCCCCTCTCATTCTTCTAAACTCCAGTGAATATAAGCCCAATCGACCCAATCTCTCCTCATACGCCATTCCTGCCATCCCAGGTATCAGTCTGGTGAATCCTCACTGCACTCCCTCCATGGCAAGAACATCCTTCCTCAGATAAGGCGACCAAAACTGCACACAATACTCAAGGTGTGGTCTCACCAAGGCCCTGTACAACTGTAGCAAGACATCCTTGCTCCTGTACTCGAATCCTCTCGCTATGAAGGCCAACATACCATTTGCCTTCTTAACCGCCTGCTGCACCTGCATGCTTACCTTCAGCGACTGGTGCACAAGGACACCCAGGTCTCGTTGCACTTCCCCTTCTCCCAATCTATTGCCGTTCAGATAATAATCTGCCTTCCTGTTTTTGCCACCAAAGTGGATAACCTCGCATTTATCCACATTATACTGCATCTGCCATGCATCTGCCCAATCACCCAACCTGTCCAAATCATACTGGAGTTTCTCTGCATCCTCCTCACAGCACACACGCCCACCCAGCTTTGTGTTGTCTGCAAACTTGGAGATATTACATCTAGTTCCCTCGTCTAGATCATTAATATATATTGTGAATAGCTGGGGTCCTAGCACCGATCCCTGCGGTACCCCACTAGTCACTGCCTGCCACTCGGAAAAAGACCCGTTTATTCCAACTCTTTGCTTCCTGTCTGCCAACCAGTTCTCTATCCAAGTCAGTACCTTACCCCCAATCCCATGTGCTTTAACTTTACACGCTAATCTCTTATGCGGGACCTTATCGAAAGCCTTCTGAAAGTCAAAATACATCACATCCACTGGTTCTCCCTTATCTATTCTACCAGTTACATCCTCAAAAAATTCCAGTAGATTAGTCAAGCACGATTTACCTTTTGCAAACGATTGCAAACAGGTGATCAAATATGCCCAAGTGCAATAACAGGAAAGTCTGCCCTTGTATATGACATTATTACACTAAAGCAGTTCGGAGGATTATTAGTAGAATCAATACCTACAGTAAGATGACTGTAGGGGGAAGATTTGCTTTGTGTAACAACATTGTAAACCTATTCTTTATATATAAGTTTATGACAGTGCTACACAGTGCAGAGGAAGTGTTCTTCCACAGGTTATACCTCGAGTGAGCTCAGTGGATTTCTGTGTGCAATCCTGCTTGGTTATCATGGTTTTTAATGTATTTCAGCACAACAAGGTCCTGAATCTTCCTCTGTTTAAAAAAAAAGTAACCAATTTGCACACAGTAGCCACTGCTTGCAACAAAATATTGGAAATGAATTTATAAATAGTATAGATGTGCACTTTGTATTTTTTAATTGTCAAAAGTGAGTTCATTCCAGTTATTTTGAATTATAAACAAAAGGTGTAGCTGAGAAATGTGAAGAGTCTTCAAAACTATAGGATTCTTGGTACTACTTCTAACGCAAATTGTTTTTACTGCTGAATGCAAAAAGGCTTGTTTTCATAAAGTGCTGTATAATGCCTGTGTTACAGTCTCAATAACTGTAATTAATGTAATTTAAAAAAATTAATTCCTGGGTTGTGGGCGTTGCTGACAAGGCCAGCATTTATTGCCCATCCCTAATTGCCCTTGAGAAGGTGGTGGTGAGCCGCCTTGAACCGCTGCAGTCTGTGTGGTGAAGGTACTCCCACAGTGCTGTTACAGAGGGAATTCCAGGATATTGACCCAGCGACGATGAAGGAATGGCGATATATTTTCAAGTCAGGATGGTGTGTAACTTGGAGGTGGTGGTGTTCCCATGCGCCTGCTGCCCTTGTCCTTCTAGGTGATAGAGGTTGCGGGTTTGGGAGATGCTGCCGAAGAAGCCTTGGCGAGTTGCTGCAGTGCATCTTGTAGATGGTACACACTGCAGCCACGGTACGCCGGTGGTGGAGGGAGTGAATGTTTAAGGTGATGGATGGGGTGCCAGTCAAGTGGGCTGCTTTGTCCTAGATGGTGTCGAGCTTCTTGAGTGTTGTTGGAGCTGCACTCATCCAGGCAAGTGGAGAGTATTCCATCACACTCCTTACTTGTGCCTTGTAGATGGTGGAAAGGCTTTGGGGAGTCAGGAGGTGAGACGCTCGCCGCAGAATACCCAGCCTCTGACTAGCTCTTGTGGCTCAGTGTTTATGTGGCTGGTCCAGTTAAGTTTCTGGTCAATGGTGACCCCTAGGATGTTGATGGTGGGGGATTCGGCGATGGTTAGACTCTCGCTTGTTGGAGATAGTCATTGCCTGGCACGAATGTTACTTGCCATTTATCAGCCCAAGCCTGAATGTCGTGCATGCAGGCATGGACTGCTTCATTATCTGAGGAGTTGCGAATGGAACTGAACACTGTGCAATCATCAACGAACATCCCCACTTCTGACCTTGTGATGGAGGGAAGCAGCTGAAGATGGTTGGGACACAGCCCTGAGGAACTCCTGCAGCAATGTTCTGGGGCTGAGATGACTGACCTCCAACAACCACAACCATCTTCCTTTGTGTTAGATTTGACTTCAGCTAGTGGAGAGGTTTATCCCCTGATTTTTTTTTTCCCCATTAGTTTATAGGATGTGGGCGTCGCTGGCAAGGCCAGCATTTATTGCCCATCCCTAATTGCCCCTGAGAAGGTGGTGGTGAGCTGCCTTCTTAAACCGCTGCAGTCCATGTGGTGAAGGTTCTCCCACAGTGCTGTTAGGTGTCCATCCAGTTTTATTCTTATTATTGTGTTTCGTAGCACTTTGTTACAACAACTTTGCAAGGCCATTTCAGAGGGCAGTTAAGAGTCAACCACATTGCTGTGGGTCTGGAGTCACATATAGGCCAGACCAGGTAAGGATGGCAGATTTCCTTCCCTAAAGGACATTAGTGAACCAGATGGGTTTTTACGACAATCCAATAGCTTCATGGTTACCATTACTGATACTAGCTTTTTATTCCAGATTTATTTAATTAATTGAATTTCAAATTCCCCAGCTACTGTGGTAGGATTGGAACTCACAGTCTCTGGATCATTAGTCCAGGCCTACTGGATTACTAGCCCAGTGATATTACACTATACTTCCGTTCCCGTGATTCCTATTGACTTCAATTTTACTAGGGCTCCTTGATGCCACACTCTGTCAAATGCTGCCCTGATGTCAAGGGCAGTCACTCTCCCCTCACCTCTGGAATTCAGCTCCTTTGTCCATGTTTGGACCAAGGCTGTAATGAGGTCGGGAGCCAAGTGGTCCTGGCGGAACCCAAACTGAGCTTTGGTGAGTAAGTGCCGCTTGACAGCGCTGTCGACAACACCTTCCATCACTTTGCTGATGATTGAGAGTAGACTGATGGGGTGGTAATTGGCCGGATTAGATTTATCCTGCTTTTTGTGGACAGGACATACCTGGGCAGTTTTCCACATTGTCGGGTAGATGCCAGTGTTGTAGCTGTACTGGAACAGCTTGGCTAGAGGCGCGGCTAGTTCTGGAGCACAAGTCTTCAGCACGATAGCTGGAATATTGTCGGGGCCCAAAGTCTTTGCTGTATCCAGTGCGCTCAGCTGTTTTTGAGATCACGTAGAGTGAATCGAATTGGCTAAAGACTGGCTTCTGTGATGGTAAGGACCTCAGGCTGAAGATGGTTGCAAACGCTTCAGCCTTGTCTTTTGCACTCGCGTGCTGGACTCTGCCATCATTGAGGATGGAGATATTCATGGAGCCTCCTCCTCCCGTTAGTTGTTTAATTGTCCACCACCATTCACGACTGGATGTGGCAGGACTGCAGAGCTTTGATCTGATCCGTTGATTGTGGGATCGTTTAACTCTGGCTATAGCATACTGCTTCCGCTTTTTAGCATGCATGTAGTCCTGTGTCGCCGCTTCCCCAGATTGGCACCTCATTTTTAGTTACGCCTGGTGTTGCTCCTGGCATGCTCTTCTACACTCCTTATTGAACCAGGGTTGGTCCCCTGGCTTGATGGTAATGGTAGAGTGAGGGATATGCCAGGCCATGAGGTTACAGATTGTGGTGGAATACAATTCTGCTGCTGCTGTTGGCCCACAGCACCTCATGGATGCCCAGTTTTGAGCTGCTAGATCTGTTCTGAATCTATCCCATTTAGCACGGTGGTAGTGCCACACAACACGATGGAGGGTGTCCTCAGTGTGAAAACGGGACTTCGTCTCCACAAGGACTTTGCGGTGGTCACTTCTACCATGCTGTCATGGACAGATGCATCTGCGACAGGTAGATTGGTGAGGATGAGGCCAAGTAGGTTTTTCCCTTGTGTTGGTTCTCTCACCATCTGCCGCAGGGCCAGTCTGGCAACTATGCCCATCAGGACTTGGCCAGCTCAGTCAGTAGTGTTGCTACCAAGCCACTCTTGGTGATGGACATTGAAGTCCCCCACCCGGAGTACATTGTGTGCCCTTGCTACCCTCAGTGCTTCTTCCAAGTGGTGTTCAACATGGAGGAGTACTGATTCATCAGCTGAGGGAGGGCGGTAGGTGGTAATCAGCAGGAGGTTTGCTTGCCCATGCTTGACTTGAAGCCATGAGACTTCATGGGGTCCGAGGACTCCCAGGGCCACTCCCTCCCGACTGTATAATCACTGTGCCGCCATCTCTGGTGGGTCTGTCCTGCTGGTGGGACAAGACATACCCAGGGATGGTGATGGAGGAGTCTGGGACGGTGATGGAGGAGTCTGGGACATTGGCTAAAAGGTATAATTCTGTGAGTATGACTATGTCAGGCTGTTGCTTTACTACCCTGTGGGACATTAGTGAACCAGTTGGGTTTTTACAACAATCCGATAATTTCATGGTCACCATTACTGATACTAGCATTTTATTCCAGATTTATTTAATTAACTGTATTTAAATTCCCCAGCTGCCGTGGTGGGATTTGAACTCACGTCTATGGATCATTGCGTGCAGACCTCTGGATCACTAGCCCAGTAACATAACCACTATGCTACCATTCTCGGTAATGCCAGCAAATGGTGGACTTCAGGTGATGCAACTCCGCAAACAGCAATAGACATGCACAGTGGCCCAGAATTTACGGGGCCCATGATGGTATACCCCGTCATAATTGCTGTGAATGGCCCCGCAAGTTCCGGGTTTCTGTATGCGATGCGCATGCGCGAAAACCCGGAACTTGCGATGTCAAATTTCTCGACAGATTGTCCGCATCCGCTGTAAATTCACTTTCGCTGGCGCAGAGTTGGGCTACTGCCCAGCGAATACCCACAAAACCCTTACGCCTGGTAAAAGCAGGCGTAAGGCCTTCTTTTACCAGCATAAGGCTTAAAATAATTTTTTAAAATGATTTAAACATTCACTTATATTTAAAATTAGGTTAGGTAAATTATTTTAAAAGTTTAATTAAAAGGTATTTTAATTCATTGTGAACCTGTGATCATTTATTTTTATTTGTGTGGTGAAATTGTATTTATTAGGTGATTTCTATTAAGCTTATGGGGATTCCGTACATAAATGGAATCCCCATAAGCATAATCGGAATCCCCCTTTGTCATTGGTTGGCCTGGCCCACGTGATCCCAGGGACGCTTGCGAACCGCATGCGCTCCTGGGATGTGTGGGCCTTTACGCAGGCGTACGCCTGCAGGCCCAGGACTGCAAGAGTCCGAAGCTCCGGAGATACAAGGTATGTACGTAGTTTTCTTTCGGTTCGGAGGTGTACGTGGGCGGCAAGCCTCGGACCACAATTTCCAGGCCATTAGTTTCATCAATATAAATGTGAAATTAACCAGCACCACAGATTATTTTTAAAGCAGTATGTTTACTTCTTCAAATACAAACAATGTGTAACAGTGAGACAGACCATTCTGTATTAAATGACACTGCAAATAACTAATCACTCTGGATCCTAACTTAGCATTATTAAAAAAAGGTTTTCGTTCCTCATTCTCCACACTGAAGTGCAGTGGCACACTAAATTTTCCCTTACACTACAAGACAAATATGCAGAAAATAATGGATTGTGTGATGTAAGAAATATTTCCCTGTGAGCCAATTGAATAAATGAACAATAATGCTACAACTTAATTACTACTGGCTCACTGTTTATACCGCCTTTCAAACATTATTTTCCAGTTATAAATTTTAATTAACTTTTGAAGTGATTTGCGTGCAGAAGGTCCTTTAATGTCACTAACTGTACCCATGTGAGCCATCTCTCCCCTCAGCAGTATCTTCAAATATCCCATAAATCAAGTATTAAGATTTAAATTCACAGGGTCAGCCCAGGGAATCATGGCAGCAGTTGAAATTTGTAGGAATATACTTGCACTAATTGTCTCGTGATAAGTGCATTAATTTATGCCATTATTACTGGACTTGCACATTACTGCAGCATGCCTATGTTTCTGACAGCACGTCTAACTTTTTGTATTTTGGGTGACGGGACTAAAAAGTTGTTAGGTGAATGCCTCAATGCTGAAAAAGTTGTACTGGATGGTCTAACTAGCTGCCATAACTTTAGATAATGAAGGACTCATGGGAAAAGAAGTTCTAGTTCTATAATTAAATACCCATGTGCGCACAAATATGAAAATTATCAGCACATAATGTAAGTTATCTAAACAAGAAATGGACAGTAATAAATCAGTTTCACAAACCTAATTAAATCTTAGGCCAACAGCATCAATTCAGACATGTACAAATAAAGAGTGTACAGAAACTGGAATCATTTTTACATTTTCTCAGTATGATATACACATTATAGTCTGGACATTACTGAGGATGTGACTGTACAAAGGCTTAATGCATTCATATCAAATCCATCAATTTGCTATTTTGTTGGAGGAGTTAATACTTTTGCTGAAATTATGGAAAGAGGAATTTGATACAAGCTCATTAAATCTGCTTATAATAACATTGCTCAGTAATTTCCAGGCTTATAAAAGTAGATTTAAATGTCAGTATTACAACATATCACCAATCACAGTGACAGTACAAATAGTACAGAGGCTATGATGCATAGTTCAACTTAAATCACAACAATTCTAAATGTTTGAGATTCTGCTGAAGTGAGGAAGAGGATCCTTCTCTACTTCCATGGGAAACATCATACAGTTTTGATTTTTTTTTAATATACTGTCCGAAGGGCACACAAAAAGTGATCAGTCAGCATACCTCACTCGCTGTTCAGTGGATATTTGCGTTTGTTTATCGTTTGGAGGTCAGGGTCAGGGTAGATGACACTCTAAAAATCTGAGGTAGCATGTTGCTCAACTGGTAGAACATTTCCTCTGAAATACTCTGTTAATATAAAATTGTATTATCATTTACTTTGCATGGTACAGAGCACACATTAACAGCAATATGCATACCTAGACGGTGGTTATACTGCACTATGGGTGCGAGACTGGTAGTTGCAGAGTCTGAACAGCAGTCAGCAACACCTTTCCTATAATGCCTGGCTGCAATTTGCACTCTGCCTGCCAGAAATAAACTTTGCATCTGCACAGTTACACAAGTGCATTTGTGGCTGCTGGCTGGTAAAATGTTATTAACCTGGACAGGAATGCATGATTTCCCAAAGTGCTCAGGAGGTTCAATGGATCAGAGCATTTTTTAAACCTGGCTTGACACGGCACTGGAGTTATATTGCACCTGATGACAAGTTCAAGTGATGGTGACAGCTTCCCTGAAGAAGTGTAGTAAATTTTTATATCGGGAACCATCTTCAGACAGAGGCCAAATTGGTAGTTTAACTTCCCTCCTAAATTAGTCTTTACAACATATATAGATAGCTCTTACTTCTCATCTACATGCTACCCCTCGTCGACATCATCCAAAAACACATCAGATTCCACATGTACGATGACAACCCCAAGCTCAACCTCACCACCACCTCTCTCGAACCCTCCACTGCATCGAATTTGTCACACTGCTGGTCTGACATCCAGTATGGGATGAGCTAAAAACTCCTTCAATTAAATATTGGGAAGATCGAAGCCATTGTCTTCAGTCCCTAGCAATTCCCATCCCTCTCCCTGGCCACTGTCTGTGGCTGAACCAAACCATTTGCAACTTTGGCGTCCTAATTGACCCTGAGCTGAGCTTCCGAACCCATATCCTCTCCCTCACCAAGACCACCTACTTCCAGCTCCGTAATATCGCCCATCTCTACCCCTGCCTCAGCCCATCTGCTGCTGAAACCCTCATCCACGCTTTTGTCACGTCTAGACTTGACTATTCCAATGCTCTCCTGGTCTCCCTCCCATCTTCTCCCTTCCATAAACTTCAGCTCATCCAAAGCTCTGCTGCCTGAATCCTGACTCACAGCAAGTCCTGTTTACCCATCACCCTGAGCTCACTGACCTACACTGGCTCCCAGTCCAGCAATGCCTCAATTTTAAAATTCTCATCCTTGAGTTCAAATCCCTCGACGGCCTTGCTCCCCCCCCCACCCCCCACAATCCCTGTAACCTCCTCCAGCCCTACAAATTTTCGAGATCTCTGCACTCCTCAAATTCTGGCCTCTTATGCATTCTCAATTTTAATCGCGCCGCCATTGGCAGCCGTGCCTTCAACTGTCTAGGCCCTAAACTCTGGAATAACCTCCCTAAACCTCTCCGCCTCCCTCCTCCTTTAAGACGCTCCTTAAAACCTACCTCTTTGACCAAGCCTGTCCTAATATCCTAATTATGTGGCTCAGAGTCAAATTTTGTCTGATAATGCTTCTGTGAAGCGCCTTGGGACATTTTACTACATTAAAGGCACTATATAAATGCAAGATGTTGATATAGCAAACTACAGTAGAGAATTGTTTATTATTTTCCAAAATGTTTTCACTAGGATTCTTATACACCATATTTTTTGTTCTCTATTTAATCTCCACACAACACTGCAGAGTGGGCTTTTGTCCCACTAGATATTTCTGGGCTTCTGCCAGCAGCACTGCCAAAATCCACTCCTGTGTAATTCTGGGATTATGCCTTCCTGATGGTGACAGCCTAGCTTTGATACTAAAGTGTTTGTCTTGTACAGTACAATGCTTGTCCTGGTATTCCTTGTATGTTGCAGTGTTTGCCCTGTAGGCTTTATTTGTTGCGATGCACCTTATCTCAGCGGTCTCTGCTGGAATATAGAAAATGCAAAGATACCCCAAGTCGTAAGTGCGACTAGTTTTAAAGTTTAATAACAAACATGCAGCGCACTTTACTGACTCCATCAGTTATTTTTGGAATCACATCTAAAATTTTACCCTTCTGCTGGGATCTGGCTGTTTCTAAATTATGACACAATCATTTGCAACACATTGGTAGTTGATCCATTTCCCTCTCTTCCCTTCCCACCACCCCCACAGATTAGACTGCTGACCCCTTCCCAAGCCTCTGTTAGCTATGTCCAGCTGACAGTAGAGTGAGAAAGCTCTGAAAGCTGCTGGTAACTCTATGTTTACCACTGCTCCAAGGTTCCATTTCACTAAAATACACGTGCTGCTAACACAGCTGAAAGGTGTTGGAACCTTTAGCATGTATCTGATCCAGCTTGTATCTTTGTGACAGTTACACAGCTAGAGTATCATGACTGAGAACTTTTAAATATGTATCTTAAGGAATCTATTGCGTTATTAAATTGTCTGAAGAGGGAAGAGAGATAAACTCTCACATGTGGCAAACCTCTTAAATGTCAGATTACAGTATCTTCACTGTTGGTAATGACAAAATAACAAGAGTTAATTTCAAAATGTTCTATTGCTCTCCTAAAGTCCTTGCCAGTAACCCTTGATTATTGCAATCCTGAAAATGAATTGTAAGGTACCCAAAAGGCAAAGTATTGCAGGTGCTGGAAATCTGAAAACAAGAACAGAAAAAGTTGGAAATACTCAGCAGGTCAGGAAGCATCTGTGGAAAAAAAGTCAGTCAGTCGACGTTTCAGGTCTTAAGAGCATTTCCAACTCTTTGTTTTGTAAGCTACCCAAACTGGATAAACATTAATGCCTGTAATTAAGATCAAATACATAAATGTAGATGGCTCAGTGCCACGGCACATTGCAATATGTTAAAAAATATATTTTTCCCCTCACAAAATCCAGTGTAATATTTATTATTTAAAGTCCAATGGGCATTGAGGTGAAATGTGCAAATGAAAACAGCCAATAGTTTAATATCTCAATTTTTAACAGAATCTATTATTTGATAATGGGGATTTTTTTAATGTTAGTTTGCATCGAATTTCGTAAGCTATGGAAAATGTACTTTTACAGGCAGTTGGACAATGTCATAACAGACCCCCCCCCCCGCCCCCCTCACCCCAGTAATAGTGGATTAGGAGACAGAGAATTAAAACGTTTTTTTTCAATAATTGGATCTGTACATACATACAATTACATAAGAACATAAGAAATAGGAGCAGGAGTAGGCCATTCGGCCCCGCGAGCCTGCTCCGCCATTCAATAAGATCATGGCTGATCTGATCTTGGCCGTAACTCCCCTGTAGTTCAAAAATCTATCTCAGCCTTGAATATATTCAATGACTCCGCCTCCACAGCTCTCTGGGATAGAGAATTCCAAAAGATTCACAACCCTCAGAGAAGAAATTCCTCCTCATCTCCGTCTTAAATGGGCGACCACTTATTCTGAAACTATGCCCCCTAGTTCTAGATACCCCCACAAGGGGAAACATCCTCTCAGCATCTACCCTATCAAGCCCCCTCAGAATCTTATATGTTTCAATAAGATCACCTCTCATTCTTCTAAACTCCAATGAGTATAGGCCCAATCTGCTCAACCTTTCCTCATAAAACAACCCCTTCATCCCAGGAATCAACCTAGGGAACCTTCTCTGAACTGCCTCCAATGCAAGTATATCCCTTCTTAAATAAGGAGACCAAAACTATATGCAGTACTCTAGGTGTGGTCTCACCAACGCCCTGTACAGTTGTAGCAAGACTTCCCTACTTTTATACTCCATCCCCCTTGTAATAAAGACCAACATTCCATTTGCCTTCCTAATTACTTGCTGTACCTGCATGCTAACTTTTTGTGTTTCATGTACGAGAACACCCAGATCCCTCTGTACCGCAGCATTCTGTAGTCTCTCTCCATTTAAATAATATTTTGCTTTTCTATTCTTCCTACCAAAGTGGATAACCTCATATTTTCCCACATTATACTCCATCTGCCAAATTTTGCCCACTCACTTAACCTATCTATATCCCTTTGCAGACTCTTAGGGGGAAATTTTCCCAGCCCTGGGGAGGCGGGTATGGAGGCGGGACTGCCGGGAAAATGGCAGAAACTGGGAACGGGTACCGACCCCGCTCCCAACCCGCCTCCGTGCCATCTTCCCGGGAGGCGGGTCCCCAAGTCGTGCAGGGACCCGTCTCCTTGAGGCGGGAAGGGGATTAGAGCCAATTAACTGGCTGTTAACAGGTAGTTAACAGGCAGTTTTGAGGCTTTTCCCTATTTTACGCCTGCAATTGCGGGCTTCCCGACGGCTGCGAACCTCGCCAGGGTCAGCGAGGCGAGCAGTGGGTCTGCGGGGGTGAGAGGGGTCGAAATGTCAGCTGTAGAGGTGAGTGATGGGTGCAAGTGTGGACAGGTAAGTAGGAGAGGTGCGTGTAAAGTGTTGGATAATCTTTCCTTACCTTTGCTTCTTCCTGCAGGCTTCAGCCTTTGAGGATCTGGAGGTTCCTCATCTCAACGGCAGTGATGACAGAATGGCTGCTGCATTCTCAGATGCAGCAGCCATCTGCTTTCTGCTGAAGAGAGAGGTCTTGGTGAGCGTGTGTGCAAGGGCTCAGCTTAGAACAGAGATTGTCAGTGTTTGACAGCTTCTCAAAGCTGTCAAACGCTGACAATTCATGTCAAAAAATTTTAGACAGATGAAGGCGTCATCTGTCACCAGCTTTCCCTTAATTGGCCGGTAAGCCCGCAGGGCGGGCTTAACAAGGCCAATCAAGGGAAAATAGCATGGGTTGGTCAGATGTCGCTGGGGGCGGGACTGAAACCCGGAAACCAGAAGTCCCGCCCCATTGAGAAAATCCAGCCCTTTGTGTCCTCACAACTTGCTTTCCCACCTGTCTTTGTATTGCCAGCAAATTTGGCTACAGTACACCCAATGCCTTCATCCAAGTCATTAATATAGATTGTAAATAGTTGAGGCCCCAGCACTGATCCCTGTGGCACCCCATTAGTTACAGTTTGCCAACCTGAAAATGACCCATTTATCCCAACTCTCTGTTTTCTGTTAGTTAGCCAATCCTCTATCCGTGCTAATATATTACCCCCAACGCAGTGAGCTCTTAACTTGTGCAGTAACCTTTTATGTGGCACCTTATCGAATGCCATTTGGAAATCCAAATACACTAATTCTTTCAAATCTGAGAATAGAAACAGAAATGACACACTGTTGAGTCATCAATTGATAGGTATTGATGCAAGAAGTGATGTTAAAGACATCAAGGTTGAATGGTAACTCCAAACTTTTTCTAGACCGGGTCACAAACTTTGTACATTAAAAACCTAAAACGGCCTGTAAGCTGAATCAAGTTCACAAAGTTATTAATTAACCGATCTTACATTTTTCTTGCCAAAAGGACAGAAAACCTATGTCTATCCAAAAAGAATTAACAGCAGTATACCTTACAGGTACTTTTCATGGAAGAAACAACATGTAAACAGATACACCATTACAAAAAAATATCCCAAGATAAGTAGTCCAACGGTGATAGTAGGAATTCGGGTGAGAGGAGGAAGGCGGTTTCTCACGCCCAACTCAAAAGGAGTGGAGCCGCAGAACCCAAGTATTCTAAGCTAAGTATCCAGGTTAAGTATCTAGATATCTACCCTAGAAATTCGATTAAGCTCGAAAATGGGCGGTGCCACTGCGGGCCAAGGTTAAAGGTCGCCCGCAAAAGAGCGCAGGCAACAATGGTATTTTGGTGCTGCCTGCTGATTTAAATGAGCGCAGTGCAGAATCTCTTGTGCAACGCGATCTTTCCGGCTGTAACATCAGCAGGAGGCCAAAGGTCGTGTCTAAAGGATTGGTGCAGCGTTCTCCGGCAATGTGCTGTTTGGGATAATTTGGTGACGGCTCCTGAGTTTTGCTGGGTCAGGAGGTTTCAAGTCTGCTGATGGCCCTTGTAGGGTTGGAGCATTATCCGTTGTGGCACATCACGAGGCATTTGTTTGTCCATGGCTCCCCGCTTACTTTCTCGGACATTTGTCTGGGTCTTGTGTGGGGTCCACAAATGGGTACCAGACTGCCTTGGTACTCCCACCTTCGCTGACTGCCATAGGTCCACAGATCTTTCACCCAGATGTTTGCTGTGTGGAGGTTTGTGCTCCACCATGGTGCTGGAGGGAGAGGGGGAAGGGGGATGTACCGTCTTGCAGCGAGCAGTGACAGTGCACTAGCCTGCATATCACACAGGGGAATCACGCCCTGGTGAGTGGGTCTTAAAGCACAGGCTCAGATCTGGAAGGATTGTGACTGGAAACACTACATAAAGACTGTGGCACAGATGTCGTTAAACTGTTGCATGAGAAATTAAGTGAAATAAATTTAGAAAAGGGAAACATGAACCTCTTGGTCACCAGTTTACTGGTGTAAATCGTGCAGAAGAGAATTTAATTACATTTTTAACAACAAACTTTTGAAGAATTCTTGGTGAGAATATGGTGTTAAATCTTCCTTAATTCTTGGCATTTTAAAAACAGACTTCAAAACTTTATTTTATCAGTTCCTATGCATAAACTTTAAGGAAAAGCAGTTTTGATTTTTTCCTGAGATTATTACAACTGTAGTACAGTATAGTTTATTTTAAAAGTATTTATCACCTGTAATGTTTAACTGACCAGGGGGGAGATTTGATGCCTCTCACTGGAAGCAGTTTTCACTCCAATGACATAGTCTGAGCTCTCCATAGTTACCAGTTATCTCAGCAGCTGTTCACTGTACGGTTTATAGCTCACCGCTGCTTTCTGCCGGCTCTACGCGCTGTCAATGGCATGCTTTAAAGAGAGCGGTAAGAGGAGTGGCGAGGTCAAAAAATCTATGAGCATGCGTTAATTTGGCGTTGCACACCGATTGACGTCACGCCCTTATAATTAAAATACTTGTGGCGAGAGCAGGCAGCGCTGCCGACCTACCCAATATGGCGGCCACCGCGTTCCTCGCCGGAAGTGGGCGGAAGCAAGGTGACCACCATTTTTTCTACAAAACCGGCCTTAACGGCTGGCATTAAAGCTTCTAATTTCTAGGCCCTAATATTTATGTTCTTTGTGTTTAGTATCTCAGTGGTTCTTGTTAAGCTTAAGTAAATAATTTAGTCTTTGGTTAGTTCGCATTAAGCAGCAAATAGAAAAATAACAGTGTAGTTTAGACCTAGTTAATAGCAATTATATAAATAAATAATCATCTTGTCTCTAAGGAGTTTATTTTATGTTTCTAATTAGAACGGAGGGACAGCTACGACCCGTAGTCTGCAATTCCTGCACCATGTGGGAACTTCAGGACGCTTCATGTGGCCCGGAGGCCCATGTTTGCAGGAAGTGCCTCCAGCTGCTCGAACTTATGCTGAGGCTTTCTGAACTTGAGGGGCAGCTGGATTCACTGCAGGGCATACGGGTGCCTGAATGTTTCCTGAATCGCAGGTTCCAGGAGATGGTCACCCCACAGCCAGATAGAGCTCAGAATAGCAAGTGGGTGGCCACCCGGAAGGGTAGAAAAACTCAAGCAGTGCAGGAATCCTCTGGGAGTGTGGTACTCTCAAACAGATATGCAGCATTGAATACCAGTGCGGGTGATGACACCTCGAAGATGTATAGTCCCGAGCCTGGCACCGTGAGGCAAAGGAACTGCACAGGGGGGTATAGCAAAGTGTAGGAATGCAGTAATAATTGGGGATTCGATAGTCAGTGGGACAGACAGGCAGTTCTGCTACCGTCGACGTGAGACACGTATGCTATGTTGCCTTGCTGGTGTCAGGGTAAGAGACATCACTGAGAGGGTGCAGAACATTCTGCAGGGGGAAGGGGAAGAACCAGAAGTTGTGGTCCATGTTGGAACCAACGACATAGGGAGGAAGAGGGTTGAGGTCCTGCAGTCAAAGTTTAAGGAGCTAGGGAGAAGTTAAAAAGCAGGACTTCAAAAGGTAGTAATCTCTAGATTACTCCCAGTGCCACGCGCTAGTGAGAATAGAAATAGGAGGATATAGCAGGTTAATGCTATGCTAGAGACATGGTACAGGAGGGAGGGCTTCAGATTCTTGGGACATTGGGACCAATTCTGTAGCAGGAGGGACCTGTTCAAGATGGACTGATTGCACCTGAACAGAGCTGGGAGCAATAACCTTGTAGGTAGGTTAACTGGTGAGGGTCGGTTTAAACTAATTCGCCAGGCGGTTGGGCACCAGGATGTAGTATTAAAAAGTAGAAACAAGGTGCACAGAGGACTGGGAGAGACAGTTAGAGTTAGAAATAATACAGAATTATGTGGGATCATAGAAAATACAGAGATCTAAGTTCGGTTTGGAGTGCATGTGTATAAATGCACAAAGTGTTGTCAATAAGGTTGGTGAGCTGCAGGCACAAATAGCCACGTGGGAATATGATGTAGCGGTGATAACTGAGACCTGGCTCAAGAAAGGGGAGGATTGGATGATTAATATTCCTGGGTACAAGGTATTCAGGAAAGATAGGGAAGGAAAAAAAGGTAGCAGTTTTGATCAAGGAAAATATTAGTGCTAGAAAGAGAATTTCCTTGAGGGATCAAAGACAGAATCTATTTGGTTGAAGTTGAGAAACAACGGTTGGAATTTTAATCTGGAGGCGGGTCGGGAGCAGGGGGTCTAGAAAGCGGTTGGGAAACCCGGGAGAATGAGTTTCCCGCAGACCCTGCTAAATTTAACGGCAGGGCCTGATTAGCGTCTCCCGCCCGTAGATGGAGAGGCTGGCTGGTTGCAGGCGGGTAGGCCTGCGGGACTAGGCCACAGAGAGAAGGGAGGGGTCGGGGGGGTGTGGTTGAGGGCTGGAGGAGTTTTGGGGCCGGAGGAGCATCGGGGGTGGGAGGACGATCGGGGCCGGAGGAGCATCGGCGGGGGTGGGGGTGTGTGGTGTGGAGGGTAAATCTTAGGGGCCGGTGGACGATCTGGGCCAGAGGGGGGTGCTGGGAAGGCGATCGGGGGCCAGATGGGGGAGGTCAAAGGCCGGAGGGGGGAATTGGAGGCCTCAGGGGGGTGGGGGGAAAAGAGAGGAGGGGGGAGATCGGAAGGGTTGGGGGTGTCTGATCGCAGGGGGGGGGGGGGGGGGGGTGAGTGAGGCAGGGACGCTGGATCCAGCAGGTAGGTGTAAAGGCACTTACCTCCTCGATCTAGCAGTCCTCGCCTCCCTTTAGCTGGTGGGTTACCAAGGCCTGGGAAATCTGGCCAGCCAGAGTTAAATTTGAAATGGTGGATCACCATGAGGCACCCCAGCCTCATAATATTTAAATGGACGACCCGCCTCCTGGGAGCGGGTTGGCTGCCTGCCCCCGGTTCCCGCCTCTGTTAAAACTGGAAGTGGGTGAGTTGGAGGTGGGTTGGGCTCGGGATTCAGTTTTTTGCCTCTAACCTCCCACCCAACCCCAGCCCACCCGTTTTTTGGGGTTAAAATTCCCCCAATAAAGGAGCTATTTCGGTACTTGGTGTATTTTATAGGCCACCAAATAGTGGAAAGGAGATAGAGGAGCAGATTTGCAAAGAAATTACTGAGAGGTGCAAGAAATATATAGTGATAATGGGAGACTTTACTCCAATACAGAATGACACAGTGATTGTGTTAAGGGCAGAGAAAAGGAGGAATTTCTGAAGTGTGCTCAGGAGAATTTTCTTGATCAGTATGTTTCCTGCCCAACGAGGAAGGAGGCATTGCTGGATCTAGTCCTGGGGAATGAAGTGGGTCAAGTGGAGAATGTCACAGTTGGGAACATCTCGGGAATAGTGATCATAGTATCGTAAGGTCTAGATTTGTTATGGAGATGGACAAGGAACAATCTAGAATAAAAATACTTAACTGGGGGAGGGATCTGGCCTGGGTAAATTGGAATCAAAGACTGGCAGGCAGAAATGTAATGGCGCAACGGGCGGCCCTTAAAGAGATGGTTTGGGTACAGTCTAAGTACATTCCTACAAGGGGGAAAGGGAGGGCATCCAAAGCCAGAGCTTCCCGAATGAAGGAGGAGTTAGAGAGTAGGATGAAGCAGAAAAAGGGGGCATATGACAGATGTCAGCTTGATAATACAAGGGAGAGTCAGGCCAAATATTAAAAAAAAAGTGAAAAAGGAAATAAGAGGGGCAAAGAGAGAGTATGAGAATAGAATGGCAGCCAACATAAAAGGGAATCCAAAGGTCTTTTATAGGCATACTAAGAGTAAAATGGTTGTCAGAGGAGTGGTGGAGCCAATTAGGGACCAAAATGGAGATCTATTGGTGGAGACAGAGGGCATGGCTGAGGTACTAAATGAATACTTTGCATCAGTGTTTACCAAGGAAGAGGACTTTGCCAAAGCTATGGTAAACGAGGAGGTTGCTGGGATACTGGATGAGATAAAAATAGATAAAGAGGAGGTACTAGAAAGGCTGGCGGTACTTAAAGTGGATAAGTCACCCGGTCAGGATGGGATGCATCCTAGGTTGCTGAGGGAAGTAAGGGTAGAAATTGTGGAGGTACTGGCCACAATCTTCCAATCCTCCTTAGATACAGAGGTGGTGCCAAAGGACTGGAGGATTGCAAATGTTACACCCTTGTTCAAATAAGGGGAGAAGGATAAACCTGGCAATTACAGGCCAGTCAGTTTAACATTGGTGGTGGGGAAACATTTAAAAACAATAATCCGGGAGAAAATTAACAGCCACTTGGACAAGTATGGACTAATAAAGGAGTTTTTGACTAACTTGATTGAGTTTTTTGATGAGGTAACAGAGAGGGTGGATGAGGGCAGTGCAGTCAATGTTGTGTATATAGACTTTCAAAAGGCGTTTGATAAAGTACCACATATTAGGCTTGTTTGCAAAATTGAAGCCCATGGGATAAAAGTGGCAGTAGCAGCATGGATACAAAATTGGCTAAGGGATAGAAAAGAGAATTGTGGTGAATGGCTGTTTTTTGCACTGGAGGGAGGTATACAGTGGTGTTCCCCAAGGTTCAGTACTAGGCCCACTGCTGTTTTTGATATACATTGATGACTTGGACTTGGGGTTACAGGGCATAATTTCAAAATTTGCAGACAACACGAAACTTGGAAGTGTAGTAAACGGTGAGGAAGATAGCAATAGACTTCAAGGAGGACACAGACAGGCTGGTGGAATGGGTGGACACATGGCAGATGAAATTCAATGCAGAAAATTGTGAGGTGATACATTTTGGTAGGAAAAATGAAGAGAGACAATACATGCTAAATGGTACAATTTTAACGGGGGTGCAAAAAACAGAGACACCTGGGGGTGTTTGTGCACAAATCGTTGAAGGTGGCAGGACAGGTTAACAAAGCAGCTAATAAAGTATATGGGATTCTGGGCTTTGTAAATAGAGGCAGAGAGTACAAAAGCCAGGAAGTTATGCTAAACCTAGCTGGAATATTGTGTCCAATTCTAGGCACCACACTTTAGGAAGGACGTGAAGGCTTTGGAGAGGGTACAGAAGAGATTTACTAGAATGGTTCCAGGGATGAAGGTTTACAGTTATGTGGATAGACTGGACAAGCTGGGGTTGTTCTCCTTAGAGCAAAGAAGGCTAAGAGGAGATTTGATAGAGGTATTTCAAATTATGAAGGGTTTAGATAGAATAAATAAAGAGAAACGGTTTCCAATGGCTGAAGGGTCAATAACGAGAGGGCACAGATTTAAGGTGATTGGCAAAAGAACCAGATGCGACAGGAGGAAAACTTTTTTACGCAATGAGTGGTTAGGATTTGGAATGCACTGCCTGATAGCGTGGTGGATAGATTCAAAATAGCTTTCAAAAGGGAACTGGATAAATACTTGAAGGAGAAAGAGTTGCAGGGATATGGGGCAAGAGTTGGACTACACTGGATTGCACTTCAAAAGAGCCAGTGCAGACTCGATCAGTTGAATGGCCTTCTTCTGCACTGTACCATTCTATGATTCTATGAAAGGGGAAAATATGTGAACATGGCAACCTTTGACCGCCTGTTACTTTGTTTGATACACACGAGAAAGCCTTGAGTGTCAGTATTACTACTTATAGTTCTACACTGAACTCCTCCACTGTTCCAGGTACTGATTATTTCAGCACATTCCTGCTGATGTTAGCAATTGTGCTGATTTAAACAGCAGCAAAACACAGACCTCGAAATTATGCTGTGCAAATATTAGCTCGCATGAAATTCCTTGGTCTGCTATTTAAACAACGGTGTTAATCTGTTTAAATGAGTTGATAAAGGAATCTCTTACTAATGTGTTAAGTGCTTATAAGCTAATAGTCACAGAGTGTAATTCAAGGCTATGGTCTATTTCCTGCTAGCTTGAATTTTCCACTATAATTATACATGAATACCAGTTGGGTGACAGCACTGTTACTAAGCAAATGCAAATCATAATTGCAGTGGAAAGAATGGTGGAAGAAGCTCACACAGATGATTTTAGAATCTACTACTAAAAACAAAGAAGATTAAATCAGTTTAATTTTACCACTGCAATTTTCTTTGGGAGGGTACATTACCCTGGCTTAACCTTTTTTTAAATTCTCCTAGGTCCTCTAAGCCATGCACCTCTCGGGGCAAAAATCTCTCAGCCATTGACTAAGAGACAGGCTTCAGCAGCTCCGTAGAGACACCCTACCTAACTCCTGCTGCCCCAATTGTGCCCTCTTGTGGAGGCAGCCAGTGTGCTTGAGATCAGGGTTTCAGTAGACTCGGGACTCTCAGCTGATCACTCGATATGCTGCAAGAAACTGTGAACTAAACAATGTAAACTAACACAATTCTGCATTTATTATAAAACAAAATGATTAAGAAATTGTGGCAGGATCAAGGAAAGTAGATTTTTCACTGGGATTAAGAGCTTTTTTGTACATGGAATCTTCATTTACTCAAAATGTTTGAAGCTGTGGGCAATTTGGAGACAATTTCCAAATAAATGCATCTCACTTTAAATGCAGCTATGTACCACAGTCTGGAGAATTAGTGGAGCTGTCTATTCTAAATCGTAACCTTAAACATTCCCTATCCCTTTAACTAGGAACAATTGTATGCAGGGTCAATAGTTTTCGGGATTGTGACCTTCTCCAGGTGCTGCTCATTACGTTTTTAGGTTTTAACTAGATATTTTTTTAGGGTTCAACAAATCAAATCACTCCTAGAGGTGGACCTTACTCCCAATGACCCAGTGTGAACCTTTAACTGCCCAGGAATTTGTAACGAGCCTGGGGTCAAACACATGATCTTCCCTAACTTCGCAATGCAGTAGAAAAATACTTCCCTAGACTGTGGCTTAGGCTATAAACTGATGGCTTTATTAAACAGTAAACATATAGCAAAGACAAACGGCAGATTTACAGTAGTTACAGCCTTAATTATCCCCTCTTGAAAATAGAAAAATAACTAACAGTTGCATTGGTTATGCTAAACTGCAATATAAAATGGACCAAGAATGAACCTTTATGTGGGGGTCGGCCATCCATGGAATCTCGCTCTGATGGTTTCAATTTTAACAAGTCAAACCAAGAAATGTAAAATGAGTCTCAAACTTCGAGAGACCAGACAATCAAACATATATACAAATAAAAACCACAAGATGCTTATATTTCAATTTAATGGGTTGACCGTTCCTTTGGACACCTGGCCAGACACAATCTCTATTCTGATTGATACACAATCAAAATAAGAACAAACAAGTTAGACCATTTTCTGTGACTGTACCTGACTTTTATTCCTATACGTACGGTGATAGAAAGAAAGATTATAGACAAAAATACTTCATTTTGGTCATGCTCTTCTAGATTGAAAGCAAATCTTTTCATTAGCAGACCACTGATCAACGTATTTTCTGCAGATCACCCACTCTCTCATTTTTTTGAGGCTCTATTTATTTAATTGGCTATTTCTGCCTCGGCTGCTGACAGGACCTTTGGCATGCTTTTTAAACCCTTGGAGTTCGGCTGTAAATGATCTAAATCAGGGCAGGGGCACTCAACAAGATAGTGAGTGACAGTACTTCAAACAGTGTCAGCAGCAAGACAACCACAATAATCTTCATAGCCTGTGAAGCCTATTTTCAGCCAAACTCCAATCTTGAAAAATGCAGGTCACATCTCCAGAATGGTGAGATCCAGAAGCAAAGAAAGCAATAAGGAATATACTTATGCTTTTCTTCAGGTAGTACGAAAATGTGTTAAGGAAGTTAGAACGGAATAAATTAAGTCAGAAGAGGCCAAGTTTAAAAAAATCATAAAATTAGAAAAAGAAATGAATGGGAGAAATAAGGGGAAGGAAGAGATGGCAAGAAAACAAAAAGACTTACATTATTGCAGCATCTTATCACCTCAGAAATATCTCAAAAGGCTTCATATACAATGAATTATTTTGAAGTACAGTGAATATTATGTAGGCAAATGCAGAGCCATTTTGCGCAGAGCAAGAGCTCAAACAGGAATGAGATGAATGATCAATCTTTTGTTTTTGGTGGTACTGGTTGAGGGAGGAATGTTGGCCAAGACACCAGGAGAACTCCCTGTTCTTCAAATAGTGCCATGGGATCTTTTACGCCCACTTGAATCATCAGAACAAGCAGAAGAGACATTGGTTTAATGTCTTATCCAACTGATGGCACCTCTGACAATGTGCACTCCCTCAGTACTGCACTGTAGTGTCAGGTTGCATTATAAACAAAAGCAAAATGTTAAAAAAAAGTATTTGGTTTAGTAGTGTAGAGTTTTTTTCTTTTTAAATATTACATAGAGCTTTATTTTGTGAAGTTGCATCATGCCGGCAGGTGAACATATTGGTATCTTGGGTTTGCTGATATACCTGTACATATGCTAGGGGCAGTTCGTGATTAAGCGTCACGATTTCAGAGGTTCAGTGGGTTAGTCAAGTGTGTATGGGAAGGGTCTTCCCTAAATTATGAACATGGGAAATAAAAGGCAGAAAAGGCCAGAAAAGACCATCAGACTCATCAATGTTCACCCTAGATTGTGCAACCTAATGCATCACCTGCCCCAACCACTGGTAATGTTAAGTCCTGGGGAAAGCTAAAAAAAAAAATTGAAGCCAGTTTCAGGAAAAACTCTGGGAAATCCTCCTTCCCAACCTCTTAAGGTAACCAAGCAAGTTGCAGAAGACCATGCGTACCCATGACACATCAGTAGATGTACTTAACCAATCCATAGTATTGGCATATTGATTAATGGTCAGATACCAGCATGAGCCAAGTTTTGGGTGGGGTGCTGCTGTTGACATCCATTGCATTGGCTCTGCTCTTCTGGGGAACATTCCGAGTATTCCAGGGCTTGGATATTATATATGTGACGGGTGAATCCACAGACGGCCTTGTTTTAACCATCTACAGATTGAGGCTGTACATCATACTTTTGGATTGGGTATGTGAATAGTACAGGGTTAATATCAGAGTAATAGAAATGTACATGACCTTCAAGTACCATCATATTTTATTTCACAGTTTTGGTGCCTGAGCTGAAAGCTTTAAAAAATGGTTTAAGATTCAAACATGCAATCAAAGAATTTGCTCATGAATGAAGTTTCCAAAACGTGATTTATGTTTCCTCTCCCACACGGCTTCCGGACTTGTTGCTTACCATAGACTTTCGGTTACTTAGTGTAACTGAAAGTAATTCGAGACCAGTTTTTAAGACTGTAGGGCTCATTTTGGGGTCATTAATTTCCACAACCGCAACTTGTACATGACTGAATGGGTAAACTAACTGCTAGTGGATTTACTACTCTTCCAAACTCTTGCAATATTGCTTTGGCAATAATTGTGCGGATTTTCAGCTAAGTACATTTACCAGTAGCCAAGAGGAACTGACTAAGTGCTCGAGTTTCTGACAATGTTTAATGGCTCATTTATTTGGTATTTATTCTCGATTGTTCCAGTATTGGTTACAATGCAGTAAACAAGTTGTGTTTAGCTGTTAAGAAAAGGAAGTCAACCAGTTTTGTTTGTTTAGTGAACTAGCACCTTCCAGTGAGAAAACAAAATGTTATACAAGGTATCCTGAAACAGTTTAAATTTTCTGATGTCTAAATATTAAAACCAGTTAAAAGACAATGGCCGGAAATTTCCTCGGACCAGCTCTCGCAGTAACTTCACCAGAAGTGCAGTGGAAACTGCGCCAAGGAAATTCCGGGTATATGGGCTGGATTTTAACTCCTACCATCTAGGGGAAATGGGGCAGTAGTGGAGTTCAAATGGAGACAGTAGACTTACCACCCCGATCCCACTCTGATACCATAAATACCTGGGGCCTTCCACTGGGTGGCCAAGACGCTTACCTGACTCAGATGGGAGCCTCATTAATTTATGCAAATCAGAGACCTATGACGTACATAGAGCCCCGAAGCCATTTTAACTGCCTACTGAATGGAGCTTCCACCGTGAACGCTCTGCTCAGTAAAACCTGGAGATACATCAGAACAGGCCCGATAAGGCAAGATTCATAATTATTTTTAAGGGGCCAGGAGGAACAGAGGTGATGAAGAAATAATGGGGGTTGCTGCTGCCTTGGGATCCCCCCCTCTGCGATCGCAACATTCACCACCCCAATCCCTGACCTACCCTTTTCCGGCCAGGTTGACCTCTGGGTTGGAGCCCGTGAGCTGCATCGGGACCCTGCCATTTGGCAGTGAGACCGGGCCTCTCGCCAGCACTAGCGTGCAGCCAGCTGGCGCGCTCTGCCAGTCGGCTGCCCAATAGTTAAAGTCTACCTTTATAAATGCACTTTACTTGGCACACTGGAACAGCTCATGTTTCTCCCCAATTTTACTAAAATCTTTAAAAAAAAACTCCAACAATAATTAAAAGCTGAAGGAATGAGACTCCACGCTTGTAAAAGTTATTTTTCAGTGCCAGAGAGATTGCTTGGCAATAATTAAGACTTACCACGTCATTAAAAAGGTAGTTAGACTGGAATGGACAAGCCCTAACTTTTTGTTGTGTGTTTGGTCCATATCTACGACATCAGTAGAGGAATTTCATGGCATGGAGCCAAACAGCGAGATGCCGTTTCATGCAGTTTACGGAGCAGCGGCGCATCTCGGACAGCAAATTCTGGACTTCCATCTATAACTGCGCATCTCCACTCGCTGGAAGTTGCTGTCCAATTTGTGCATAAATAACGGTGAGTGCTGCTGGCCTCACCATTATTTTCACAGCAAAATCTGGGCCAATATCTCAGGCTGACTGTTCAGGCATTGACAGTGCGCTGGTTCAGGTATCAAATTACCAAGCCTGTCACAGACTTGGTTCTGAGCTTCCATTGTCAGATGGGACATCCTGAAGACACTTTGGCCCAAGGTTGATAGTCACTACTTTATTGTCAGAAAACTGACAAGAGCAGGTTTGAGCCCTTGCCACGTGGACAGCCGGTACCAGGAGCTCCTCATGAGTGAAGGGGACGAGTGGCATGATAAGTAGCATATCTCACTATAAGATGTGTGAGTGCATTGTCACTATCATTTTGATAATGCACACAGTGAACACGGACCCCTACCATTAAACCTCGGTTCGACTGCTGGAGATACAGGTTGCTGCTTGCCTCACTGCAACCCAATCACAGCAGGCACTGAGCCATAGATATATGAGCTCGTACTCTCATATCCGGCCTCTAAGTAACACTTTTGTGCCACTGTCATCCCAAGTCTTAGTTTGTTCATCAGCCATTTGACAGGCATCGACTTTCAGCGTGGGGGAAGGAACTACATAGTGCCGTTTGTGTCATGCTAGCCACCTTTGCTCTTCTTGATGTCCAAATCCAGTACTGCATATCGAGTTTACTTATCACCAAGTGCTTAATCCAAGTCCTCATGCGAGGGAGGGGCTTTGGCAAAGAGGCAAGAGGTAAATTCCCATCCAGGTTAATGACGTCGCTGTAGAATAGAACCCACTCTCTGCAGCCACTTCTTGTTTTTGCCATAGACCCATCTGAATTTGGTCCTGGATCTTCTAATTTGATGGTAACTATGTGATAGAAACATAGAAGATAGGAGCAGGAGTAGGCCATTCGGCCCCTCGAGCCTGCTCCACCATTCGATGAGATCATGGCTGATCATCCAAACTCAGTACCCTGTACCTGCCTTCTCCCCATATCCCTTGATACCTTTATCTTTAAGAAATATATCTAACTCATTCTTCAATATATTTAATGACTTGGCCTCAACTACCTTCTGTGGTAGAGAATTCCACAGGTTCACCACTCTCTGGGTGAAGAAATTCTTCCTCATTTCTGTCCTAAATGGCTTACCCCTTCTCCTTAGATTATGACCCCTGGTTCTGGACTCTCCGACCATCGGGAACATTCTTCCTGCATCTAGTTTGTCCAGACCGGTCAGAATTTTATATGTTTCGATGAGATCCCCTCTCATTCTTCTATACTCCAGCGAATATAAGCCCAATCGACCCAATCTCTCCTCATATGTCATTCCTGCCATCCCAGGTATCAGCCTTGTGAATCTTCGCTGAACTCCTTCCATGGCAAGAACATCCTTCCTCAGATAAGGCGACCAAAACTGCACACAGTACTCAAGGTGTGGTCTCACCAAGGCCCTGTACAACTGCAGCAAGACATCCTTGCTCCTGTACTCAAACCCTTTCGCTATGAAGGCCAACATACCATTTGCCTTCTTCACCGCCTGCTGCACCTGCATGCTTACTTTCAGCGACTGGTGCACAAGGACATCCAGGTCTCGTTGCACTTCCCCTTCTCCCAATCTATTGCCTTTCAGATAATAGTCTGCCTTTCTGTTTTTGACACCAAAGTGGATAACCTCGCATTTATCCACGTTATATTGCATCTGCCACGCTTCTGCCCACTCACCCAACCTGTCCAAATCATCCTGGAGTTTCTCGGTATCCTCCTCGCAGCACACACACCCACCCAGCTTTGTGTCATCTGCAAACTTGGAGATATTACATTTAGTTCCCTTATCTAGATCATTAATGTATATTGTGAATAGCTGGGGTCCAAGGACCGATCCCTGCGGTACCCCACTAGTCACTGCCTGCCACTCGGAAAAAGACCCATTAATTCCTACTCCCTGCTTTCTGTCCGCCAACCAGTTCTCTATCCAAGTCAATACCTTGCCCCCAATCCCATGTGCCTTAACTTTACACGCTAATCTCTTATGCGGGACCTTATCGAAAGCCTTTTGAAAGTCCAAATACACCACATCTACTGGTTCTCCCTTATCTATTTTCCCAGTTACATCCTCAAAAAATTCCAGTAGATTAGTCAAGCACGATTTACCTTTTGTAAATCCATGTTGACTTTGTCCGATCCTGTCACTGTTTTTCAAGTGCTCAGCTATTACATCCTTTATAATGGACTCTAGCATTTTCCCCACTACCGATGTCAGGCTTACTGGTCTGTAATTCCCCGCTTTCTCTCTACCACCCTTTTTGAATACTGGGGTAACATTAGCTACCCTCCAATCCATGGGTACAGTTCCAGATTCCATCGAATGTTGGAAGATGATCAGCAATGCATCTACTATTTCTAGGGCCACTTCCTTAAGTACCCTAGGATGTAGATTATCAGGCCCTGGGGATTTATCGGCCTTCAATCCCGTCAATTTCCCTAACACCATTTCCCTGCAAATACTGATTCCTTTCAGTTCCTCCCTTTCATCAGACCCTATGTTCTCCAACATCTCTGGGAGGTTATTTGTGTCCTCCTTTGTGAAGACAGAACCAAAATATGCATTTAATTGGTCTGCCATTTCTTTGTTCCCCATTATAACTTCCCCCGCTTCTGACTGCAAGGGACCTACACTTGATTTCACTAATCTTTTTCTCTTCACATATCTATAAAAGCTCTTACAGTCAGTTTTTATGTTCCCTGCAAGCTTACTTTCATATTCTATTTTCCCCTTCTTAATTAATCCCTTTGTCCTCCTTTGTTGAATCCTAAACTGCTCCCAATCCTCAGGGTTACCGCTTTTTCTGGCCAATTTATATGCCCTCTCCTTGGATCTTATGCTATCCCTAATTTCCCTGGTTAGCCACAGTTGAGTCACCCTTTTTGTTTTATTCTTATGCGACACTGGGATGAACAAATTCTGTAGTTCATCCATGCAGTCTTTGAATGATTGCCATTGCCTATCCACCGTCAACCCCTTGAGTTACATTCCCCAATCAATCCTACCCAATTCGCGCCTCATACCATCGTAGTTTCCTTTATTTAAATTCAGGACCCTAGTCTCTGATTCAACTACTTCACTCTCCATCCTAGTGAAGAATTCTATCATATTATGATCACTCTGACCCAAGGGGCCTTGTACAACAAGATTGCTAATTAATCCTTTCTCGTTACATAATACCCAGTCTAAGATGGCCTGATCTCTGGTTGGTTCCTCGACATATTGTTCCAGAAAACCATCCCGTAAACATTCTAGGAATTCCTCCTCCACAGTATTTTTACTAATTTGGTTAGCCCAATCTATATGTAAATTAAAGTCACCCATGATGACTGCTGTGCCCTTACTGCATGCTTCTCTAATTTCCCTTTTAATGCCGTCCCCAACCTCCATATTACTGTTTGGAGGTCTATATACCACTCCCACTAACGTTTTCTGCCCCTTGTTATTTCTCAGTTCTACCCATACAGATTCCGCATCATCAGAGCTAATATCCTTCCTTTCAATTGTGTTAATCCCCTCTTTAACCAGCAATGCTACCCCACCTCCCTTTCTTTTTTGCCTATCTTTCCTAAATATTGAATACCCCTGGATGTTGAGTTCCCAGCCTTGGCCACCCTGGAGCCATGTTTCTGTAATCCCAATCAAATCGTATTCATTTACCTCTATTTGCGCAGCTAATTCATCCACCTTGTTCCGAATGCTCCTTGCATTAAGACACAAAGCCTACAGGCTTGTTTTTTTAATGCTCTCAGACCTATATGAATTATTATTTACTGTGACCATGTTTGATTTAAACCGTTGAGTTCTTTGCCTTCTACTTTTGTTTTTCTCCTTTCTGTCTTTTGCTTTTATCCTTGTTTCCCTTTCCTCTGTCTCCCTGCTCAGGTTCCCAACCCCCTGCCACTTTAGTTTAAACCCTCCCCAACAGCACTAGCAAACACTCCCCCTAGGACATCGGTCCCGGCCCTGCCCAGGTGCAGACCGTCCCGTTTGTACTGGTCCCACCTCCCCCAGAACTGGTTCCAATGTCCAAGGAATTTGAATCCCTCCCCCTTGCACCATTCCTCTAGCCACATATTCATTTGAAATATCCTCCTATTTTTACTCTGACTAGCACATGGCACTGGTAGCAATCCTGAGATTACTACCTTTGAGGTCCTATTTTTTAATTTACCTCCTAACTCCCTATATTCTGCTTTTAGGACCTCATCCCGTTTTTTACCTATATCGTTGATGCCTATGTGCACCACGACAACTGGCTGTTCGCCCTCCCCCTCCAAAATGTTCTGTAGCCGCTCCGAGACGTCCTTGACCCTTGCACCAGGGAGGCAACACACCATCCTGGAGTCTCGTTTGCGGCCGCAGAAACGCCTATCTATTCCCCTTACAATTGAGTCCCCTATCACTATAGCTCTTCCACACTTTTTCCTCCCGTCTTGTGCAGCAGAGCCACCCATGGTGCCAGGAAGTTGGCTGCTGCTGCCTTCCCCTGATAAGTCATCCCCCCCAACAGTATCCAAAGTGGTATATCTGTTTGAGAGGGGGATGGCCACAGGGGACCCTTGCACTACCTGCCTGATGAGGATATAGTTACTGCCACAGGAGCCACTGTGCCTGTACACAGGTGAATTCAGCCCCAACATTTTCAGAAAGCACACACACCCAGAGAACATGGTTTCCAAATTCAATTCTGCAGAATTTTTGAAAGGAGTATCAATGTTAGGTACTTTCAATATGTGGCTATCCCATCCCAACTCTAAAGCAGAATCTGAGACAGGTACAAAGCTGCGGAATACTTCTCAAGTCAAAGTTCTCTCCATAGATGCTGACTTACCTGAGTGTTTCTAGCATTTTCCATTTTTATTTCAGATTTCCAGCATTGTTGTTGCAGTCTGTTAATATTGGTACTAAAATGCTCTTTTACCCTATCAAATATATGAATGCAACTGGCAAACTGAGTAGGGGTAAATTAATACGGGTATAAAAAAAAGGAAATGCTTATTTAGAAACATTGTTTGTGCTCTACCTGTGGCACAAGGAACTGCACTGTGCGAGAAGTTCCTCCATCCCAGGATGCCATTTCCATCATAAAACCTGAAGGAAAAATAAGGCACACACAGTTAAATAGAAAATCAGCGTTTCACTCAGTTTGTATTTTTTCCCTCATCCACCTATCAATTCTAAAGATGGGTCTACACTCAAAATGTTAACCTCTTTACAGACGCTGTGTATTTCCAGCAATTTTTGATTATGTTGCTAAAAATTGTATAATTACTGGCCAAATATTTTAATCCAAAATTGCTGGTTAGAAAGTTTCCAACATTGAGGCCAAACTGCTTGGCTAGGTGGACATTTCATGGTTCATTAGGCTTTCTGTATTTGCTCCAGAGTCTTTTCCCAAGACTTTATGGGGGTGAAATTCATTATCGCCCAGGAATGGGCGCTAACTTCTGAAAAGTTTGAGATTTCGTGCCAGGGGCTAATGAATCTTGCTGCACGCAAAATTCAGTGTCATCGCTCAAGGAAAGGGCAGGAGCACTAAATCAAGCGCTAATGACTTAGCTCAGTGGCGTTAGACTCAAAGCGCTAAGCAATTTCAGGTGCAGTCTAATCGTTAGTCAGGCTCTTTCCAGTTCTTAAAGGGGAGGTTCAATCATGCCACAGAACCTCATTCTCAGCATTGCTGGTTCTGCAGCTGTCTCAGCAAGCATCAGAAGGCCAAGGAGAAGGAACCGGACCACTGAAGGAGGTGTCATTATGGCAGGTCAACGGCCCAGGGAGAGAGCTCGCAGAATCTGCAACCAGGCGTTGGAGGCGTTGGTCTTCGCTGTGGAGAGACGGAGGGCGGTGCTGTACCCAGCAAGTGGCAGGAGGCCCTCGCCGCAAGTCTTCCGCGCCATGTGGAGGGAAGTTGCCCAGCAGGTCTCGGGCAGCACTGTGGTCCTCAGGACCCACACACAGTGCAGGAAGAAATTTAACAACCTCACTCGGGTGGTCAGGGTGAGTCAATGCTTCAACAAATGTTAAATACACCATCTGAACCTCAGTCTGCACACACTGCCCGAAGCACCACACCCCCAGCACTCACCCACCAACAATCTCCACCTACCAACACTCACACCCACATCTCACACATTGCACACAATGACAGCTATTTAACTACGGCAGGCACATCTCCCAAATACATTGCTCCACACTCACTCGCTCACTTTCCTCTCTCTTGCAGGCCGTCACTCACAACAGGAGGGAGCAGGACCACACAGGCAGGGGACAACCCGACACCCAACCACTTTCTGAGCTGGAGGAAAGAGGGCCACCGGCGATGTTGACCCCCTTGGGGACAACAACGGTATGTTCATCCCTACTCTTTCTTCTCACATCCCACTTCCCCCTCACCACACAAGCCTTTCCCACTTTCCAGCTAATCATGCTGTATACAAGCCTTTCTCACTCCCCTCACCTTAACCCGACTCTTGTGCCTTTATGCTTTCAGATAATGAGCAAGCAGCTGAGCAGCCTGTCCTGAGGGTACCATAGAGAGTGAGGCGGAAGAAGAGGAAGACAAAGAACACACCGCGTCACTGCATGTCTCACTCACAGGCACCAGCTCAGATACTGGCACTACGCGTTCGGGAGTCAGCTCTCCGGAGGGCGAGTTCTGCTGCACAGGACTCGGATGAGGACCTCGGTGGGGTGGCCTTTAGAAGAAGGGTGATGGGTATGCACACGGAGATGATCGGTGCAATGGCAAGGGTGCCGGAGAGCCTCTCGGCAATGGTAAGGAGCGTGGAGGAGTCCGCCTCCAACATTGCAGAGCTCTGCGCACACTATGGAGCCCATTATTTGCAGTCTGCAAAGGATCGTGGACTCCCAGAGAGACCGTGGCAACCCAGACCTCATGTGATGGGCAATGTCACAGCTTCCATTGCAGCACAGATGGAAGCTAATATTGTTGTTGTAAATATGTGTTCACTGATTATTGATACATTTATTAATTGGCTTTGGATGATTTTGTGGCGTCTCTCATTTCAGCTTTGAGCTGTGATATGGCCTGAGACAGGGATGGAATGATGGGGATGTGGTGCGGAACGGGAATCTAGGGTTTAATTTATTGAAACCGCAGTCTGATGAGGCGGACCCTTCCAGAAGGCTGATTGAGTGGCTGCCTCCTCCCTCGCTCCTGTTCCTCCTCTTCCTCTCCCTCTTCATCCTCCTGAGGTGGTCCCGCAATCCCTGGTGGCAAGGGCTGGGCCCTCATGATGGCCAAGTTGTGGAGCATGCAGCAGACCACGACAAAATGGGACACCCACTCCGGCGAGTACTGGAGGGCTCCTCCTGAACAGTAAAGGCAGCGGAACCGTTGCTTGAGCACTCTGATGGTCTGCTTACTGATGTTCCTGGTGGCAGCATGGCTCTCATTATATGAGTGCTGAGCAAGAGTGCTCGGGTTGCTGAGGGGAGTCTTGAGCCAGGTGGACAGCGGATAGCCGCCAGCCGCGAGCTTGATGTGGCGGCTGGAAGAGTGCTGGCACACCGGTCTGGCAGAGGAGTAAGGCATCACGGCTGCTGCCAGGATAGCGGGCATTCACATTGAGGATTTGCTGTCTGTGGTCACACACCAACTGGACATTAAGTGAGTGGTAGCCTTTGCTGTTATGGAAGATCTCAGGATTGTTATGCGGTGCTCGCAAAGCCACGTGGGTGCAGTCAATGGCGTCCTGCACCATGGGGAAGCCCGCTATCCTGGCAAAGCCACATGCACGTTCATCCTGCTTCTCTCTGGTGATGGGGAAGGAAATGTAGTCCCTTCTCCTACTGTAGAGAGCCTCGGTGACCTCCCGGATGCAGCGATAGACGGCGAACTGCGAGATGTTCACTATATTTCCTGTTGCAGACTGGAAGGAACTGCTGGTGAAGAAATTGAGGGCGACGATGACCTTGACTGCCACTGAGAGAGCTGTGGCCGACCTGATCTGAGGCTTGAGGTCTGGTTGCAGGAGGTGGCAGAGTTCGGTGACCACATCCTTGCTGAAGCGAAGCCTTCTAATACACTGCTCCTTGCTTAATTGGAGGTAGGAGAAGTGCTCTCGGAATACCCTCGGAGGGTAAGGCCTCCTGTTGAGAGCCCTGATGGCCCTTCTCCTCCCTCTGGCCACATCTTGCAATCTTTCTCGCTGCCTCCGCTCCGTCCGCAGTAGATCCTGGAGGGTGAGGTCGACTGCCAGTACAGCCCCCATTAATGTAACGATGTGTAGCACTTTGAAATTTTGTCAGAATAAATGTAATATTTTTAGTAGCCACAACACTCCTGATACTAAAGAACCTTTAAATGACTGAATGAAACTCTTGCACAATCGCAAACTGACAAGGAAGCAGTGAAACAGCACTAACCTGACAGCTGCGACTAATCCTTTTAAATAGCACCCTAGAGACGCCATCCGCCTGCTTCACGCCTCCTCTTCCTGTTGTTGTCGGGGCGGGGCACTAAGGCAGGAGGCGATAATCAATTTGGCAGATCGGGCGCTAAGTGAGCGTTGCACGCTCACTGACGTCACGATCTGCCTGGCGCTAAAGCCCCAGGTGCTAACTGTTAGCAGCAGCGCTAAGGGGCGACTGGATTTGGCGTGCGGCGCTACCTCATTAGCGCCCCCGCCAGGTGCTAACGGGAGGCGCTAACCAACCGAATTTCTCCCCCTATGGGTCTTGTCCCCAAGAAACAAGTGTGATATTATGCTGTGTAGCAAGTGTGGAGCTTCTTTATATGCTGGGCTCCAGTGTCAGCTGCAGGCTACCCATTTCATTCCTCTCAAACCTTGCAATTTTGGCCACTCACTGCCAGAATATAAACTTTTAAAACCTAAATTGTAATATGGACTAAATTTAGGGGAATCTACAAAGGAAGAATCAAAGACTTGAACAATTTCAATTTGCATTTGGAATTAAATATAAATTTTTACTGTTTACTAGTATGCATAATTTATTGGACTGTTAAGTGATTAGTAAAATTAACCACAATTAGCTTTGTGATTAAAATTTTTATTCTAAGTTAATCTAGGTTTTAATTGTATTTTTAATTGGTACAATTACTGTATCCATTGCATTCAAGTTTGTTCTATACACATTTTTAAAAATCAGAACCGAACCCCTTTAAATTCATGCAGTATTACTAAAATCTGTTATTAAGTAAAGAAATGACTGAAAAAAGGTTCGCATTTTCATAACGAAAACTAAAAACCAAGCTCCGCTAAATTGCAGTAGCACCTCGGCCCAACAAATTGAACTGAGCCACTATGTGAAAAGCGCATCTAAACCCCTGCTGTTTGCTATTAGTTACATCACAAATCAGCAAGTTTTATAAAATATCAGTTTACTTAAACTTTAAACTTTACATAGAAAAGCTGCATAACCCACGCACACCATGGGTTTGAGCCACCCTGGGAATATGTTCACTGTATAAACAAAAGATTAAAGTTCTGCAAACAAACAATACTTGTCCTTAGTCTGCGCTTTAATTTTCTGCAACAAACAATTTTAATGCGCGCTTCCTACATTTTAGGGGGAATTTTCCCAGCCCTGGGGAGGCGGGTATGGAGGCGAGACTGCCGGGAAAATGACAGAAACTAGGAGCGGGTACCGAACCCGCTCCCAACCCGCCTCAGTGCCATCTTTCCGGGAGGCGGGTCCTCGATTCGCGCAGGGACCCTTCTCCTTGAGGCGGGAAGGGGATTAGAGCCAATTAACTGCCTGTTAACAGGTAGCAGTTTTGAGGCTTATCCCCATTTTAGCCCTGCAAGTGCGGGCTTCCCGACAGCTGCGAACCTCGCGAAGCGAGAATTGGTTATGCGGAGGTGAGAGGGATCGAAAAAAAAAGTCCGCTGTGGAGGTGAGTGATGGGTGCAAGTGTGGAGAAGTAAGTATGAGAGGTGAGTGTAAAGTGTTAGAAAAAGTTTACTTATCTTTGCTTCTTCCTGCAGGCTTCAACCCTTGGGGATCCGGAGGTGCCTCATCTCAACAGCAGAGATGACAGAATGGCTGCTGCATTCTCAGATGCAGCAGCCATCTGATTTCTGCTGAGGAAAGAGGTCTTGGTGAGCCTTCAGTGCAAGGGCTCACCTTAGAACAGAGATTGTCAGTGTTTGACAGCTTCTCAAAGCTGTCAAACGCTGACAATTCATCTGTCAAAAATTTTTTGACAGATGAAACGTCATACGCTGACGTCCTCTGTCACCGGCTTTCCCTTAATTGGCGGGCTTAACAAGGTCAATCAAGGGAAAATAGCGTGGGTTGGCCGGATGTCATTGGGGGCGGGACTGAAACCCGACAACCAGCAGTCCCGCCCCCAACGCGCCCCCATTGACAAAATCCAGCCCATAGTCTTTTTGCTCATTATTGTGAACAAGATTGGTCACCGGGGTGCAAGATGGTTTGCTAGAGCGGAGAAAAGAGCACATGTTTATTCAAAAGCACCACCAGCAGAAGGGGAAGTCACGGTTCAGCAAACTAAATTTCTGGGCTGTTGGAATGCAAAAACTTATTCCTACCTAGGTACTCGCTGTGTAACCTCCACGATTGATGCATGTTAAAAACATTCATTTCCCCCCAAAATTAACTTGTTAATCACAGAGGTTAACAGAGATTAATTGGCAGCCCTAATAATTTACTGACCTTTTACACACTTAAACACAAGCTCTGCTCTCTTCAGACACCAAGGTATAGTCATCTCCTGTAAAAAATATGAAACATTACTGACAAACATCCAAGTAACCTGAAATATTCATCATGGGTTTCATAAATAAATGGTCATAACACACCCATGAATTATTTCCTAACTGGGTCTCAATAAGCTTTAGTAACAAAAATAAATAAATGCAATAGCAGTCTTGCATTAGATACTTCTCATGGTTTTATCATCCACAAAATTATATATCCTGATTTTTTAAAATGATTGCCTTTCCTTTCACATTTTAGTTTTGTCCGGAGGGTCTGCACAGTAGCTCTGGCTATCTGGAATAGTACATTTTTTGGCTTTGTGCATATTCAGTGTAACAGTTAAAAACTTTAAGATTGCTAACACACTGCCATATCTCCTCAATGGTTCAAGCTGCCAGAATAATTTTGTATTTTATCAACTTCCCAGCAATTTATCAAGCGGTCATATTTTCAGTTTCCGCAACACCGTTCATGGCCTTGGTAGCTGTGGAAATGGCATGGTATTCTTACAGCTCAGGTAAAAACCTGTAACTGAATTAAAATAAGAGCCAGGTGGCTGAAAACATAAGTTTGTGCTGCAGCTAAAAGACATGATTGTCTGTGATGTCAATTTGGGTATCTTCACCTCTGAAGGAAGTTATTTTTAATTTTATTTCAATGCTGCTAAGCTGCAACAAGTGACAACAATATCTTTTCTGTCATTTTAAGTTAAATTAGTTGCAATGAAATTTCACTTTAAAAAAAACAACTTTAGATGCATTTTAATTTTATTCAAAATTTTAAAATCGAGTCTATGACAAATATAATTCTTCCATTGAACTACTTGATTATGTATAGAATATAAAGAGGGAGTTGACAATAAGTTACGAGGCTGTAATTTAACAGAATGGTTAGGACGCAACATGTGAGTAAAGTTTGAGTGATTTGTGACATGCACCAGAACACAGATTAAATCATTAAATTCAGCAGCAGCCATTAACAATTCTAAAATAAAATAAAATAAAATTGGTGTTTCCACCCTCCGCACCCAGAGAGTGAGAAATTTCTTTCTTGGTAACCTCGACCCATGCATTGACGAGTTGAACTTCTTCCAGGTCTCTGTCAATGCCTTTGAACCAGCTGCCAAGAGCTGCCTGACAGTGACTCAGGGAACAACATTTCACTGATTTTATGTAACCCTGTCTTTGGCTTGGTGTCTGGCCACATCAGCAGTATGGAGATTGGATATTTCGTGGGGTAGGGATTAGGCCCCTGATTCAGCACTCCATGACACGATGCACTGGTGTTTAACTTATGCATGAGCAGAGGGAGGAAGCAACAGATGGTGTAATCTATGCAAGAGAATATGGATACTAACACAAGATTACAGTATGGCAGGATTACCACTTTCACAAGTGCTTTCCTGGTACCGGACTATCGTAAATATATCTAACAAATAGTGTCATGATGCCAAGCCATTTGGTTACTTTTTCCTGTATATAAACAGAAAGTTTTACTAGATTGCTTCATAAAAAGACTTCTACTGAATGATGAAGAAGGTCTGTTTGATGTTAGTTATTCAGCACATCAATTTAGCAAAAAGTTAGGGATTTGACAGAAGGTCACTGTTGTATGTTTGGGAAGTGAGGCAACACAAAAGCAGGAAATTGTATGCAATTACATTTTTTGTAACTAATTAAAAGATTATGGGAATTTTTTGGAATTGTGCAATAGTGTTGTTGGATCTCATCATACTGTATCCTGTTGACATTCAGCTTTCCATCATGCAATATATTTTAACGTGGTCTAGAAACTACGTAATTTACTGAAAATACAGAATTATTTCCTATTAATTTCCACAGTTTATGCCATGTTATAATACATAGTTATCAATTGTCTTTAGTTAAAGCATAATGAATTAAATATACATATACAGGAAACTTTCGTTTATCCGGCACCCAAATATCCGGAATTCTCGCTTAACCGGCAAAAATCATCCTCCGAAAACTCCTCTCAAATAACCGGCAATGTTGCCGATCCCGAGTCCGAGTCCGCGAACGCCGATTTAGTCAGTAGGGGTACTTTTCAAAAGTGCCACTACTCGGCCCCCTGGCGCTGTCGCAAGTCCGAAACATTGCAGTAGCATGAGGAGATTCTCCCGCGCTGCCTGGAGTCTCTTCTGATCGGCCATTTTGCTGGGTGTCTCCCACGATGCTGGTAGTCTCTTCTGATACACCATTTTGCTGTGTGTCTCCCATGCTGCTGGTACTGTAGTCTCTTCTGATACACCATTTTACTGTGTGTCTGCCATGCTGCTGGTACTGTAGTCTCTTCTGATACACCATTTTGCTGTGTGTCTGCCACGCTGCTGGTAGTCTCTTCCTAGCCACCATTGTTCTGTGTGTCTTTCCATCTTCATCGGCAATTATCTCCTCCATCTTGCATTATGGAATTCCCAAAAGCTGGTCCAAGCAAAAGGAAGAGAGTGGTCTTAACTTTAAAACAGAAAATCGAGATATGCCAACGACTAGAAAGGGGAGAGAAGCGTATCAGCATTATGAATGAATTCAAAATCGGTTCGTCAACAATCTACGACATCAAATCGCAGAAGGATAAGCTGCTCAAGTTTTATTCAAGCTCGGAGACATGCAAGAGTGTAGAGAAACGGCGTACGCTTCGTAAGCCTAAGCTTGAAGAGCTGGATACCGTGCTTTATGAATGGTTTTCTCTTAAGCGTTCAGAGGGTGTTCCAATTTCCGGACCCATGCTAATCAAGAAAGCAAAGGATTTCTACGAAAGGATGGAGCTCACTGACGCGTGTGCTTTCTCCGATGGATGGCTAACGTGCTTCAAGTTACGGCACGGGATACGACGACTCGATATTTCCGGGGAGAAGAAATCAGCTGATCACGAAGCCGCAGAAGAATACTGCGATTATTTCAATCGGATTGTGCAGCAACATGATTTGTCGCCAGCACAGATCTACAATGCCGATGAAACTGGCTTGTTTTGGAGGTTTTTGCCAGAATCAACGCTTGCTGGGGCTAGTGAGGCTAATGCTTCAGGTTACAAGAAAAATAAAGATCGTGTAACCGTGCTAACATGTGCGAACGCCGCTGGATCACACCGGGTTAAACTTCTTGTTATCGGGAAGTATAAAAATCCCCGTGCATTTAAAAATGTGAGGCACTTACCTGTTGAGTACAAAGCTCAAAAAAATGCTTGGATGGATAAGGAAATCTTCTCCGATTGGTTCCATCATATTTTTGTTCCATCTGTGAAGGAACATTTCCGCAGAATAGGGAAACCTGAAGATAGCAAATGCATTTTATTGCTTGATAATTGCAGAGCCCATCCGCATGAATCCGAGTTGGTTTCGGGAAATATTTTCACCATTTATTTGCCACCAAATGTAACTTCTCTCATCCAACCCATGGACCAGGGCGTTATCCAAAATCTGAAGTGTCATTACAAGAAAGACTTCCTACGTAAACTGCTAAGCCAAGATGAGAATATTCAAGATTTGCAGAAGGAATACAATATTAAAGATGCCATCTATAATGTTGCATGTTCCTGGAAATTGGTGAAAGGTCACACTCTGAGGCAAGCCTGGCACAAATTGTGGCCTTCTGTAATGTTTGCTGAAGGTTCTTCTTCAGAGGAGGAATTTCATGGGTTCAGTGTTCGTCCCAAGAAGAGTACAATAATGGAAATGGCTGGAATGGTGAAAAATGCAGGCCCAGCAAACCCTCTACGTCACCTCAGTGAAAGTGATATCGAGCAGTGGGTTGATGCAGATAGAGAAGTTGGTGTTGTGCATATGCTAAGTGATGATGAAATAATTCAGAATGTTTTGAATCCAAAGAAAGAAAAGGAAAGCGAGATGGAAAGTGAAGAGGATGAGATTTCTGAAGAAGAGAAGATTTCTTGGGCTAAAGCTGCAGAAGGATTTTCTACAATCCTCAAATTTGCTGAAAGGCAGAATTGCTACTCTGCACAAGAAGTTATGCAACTCCATATTCTGCATTCCACCTTTCTACAGAAAAGGCAAGAGTCCACTAAGCAAACCGACATCCGCAACATGTTTAAGAAAGCTTCCAAAAGAGTCGCAGCAGCGGAAGTGCCTGAAGAATCTGTGGCATCGGTGGAACTGCGTGATCCTGATGACCCAGCTGGCACGGATACGGATATTTCTGATGAACCAGATGACTCGGAATAAGTGTACAGTCAACTACAGTACTGTAGACAGTCGTTTATAAGTTTTGTTTTACTGTTAAGTAATTAAAGAGTTATGGATTACCCTCAACTGGCAGTACTGTACTTAATCAAGCATCTTCCACTATCCATTTAACACAACATTCTGTAGGTGAGTACCCAAATACTGTATACTGCACATTTCTTGATTTTTTTATGTTAAAAATAGCCTCGGTAGATATAACTCTCCGTTATCCGGTACTTTCGATAAACCGGCACCACGCCGGTCCCGTCGATGCCGGATAAACGAAAGTTTCCTGTACATAAATATGCAAGTACATATAAATCTTTATTTGTGCTTGATGTGAATTAATGTACTGTTTACAATGAAATGTGTTAGCATGCTGAGGTGGGGTTGGTGGATAAATGAACTCCTATGCTTTGAACCTGGACTCAGATGGCCCAATACTGTGTTTTTAACCAGTTCTTGGTCACTTTGTAGCAATTGAACATGTCATCTCAGGAAGAGATAAAGTTGGCTGAAAGACTTGTTCTGCTTCATTAAGCATGTCTCTTGTCAATAAATAAGGAGCAACACTAACTGTGGCTGTGAATTGTGCCGCCCACACCAACCTGATCCCTGCGCTGAAGTAGTATTGAGGAAGGAAGACAGCAGGATATAAAAGTGGGGAAATACTAATTAGCACGTGAACAGACATGAGCCTCAATTTAATCACTTAAATTTATTTTGCAATACTTGTATGAGAGTTTTTCACTTTATCTTATCTCATTTCATTAGTTGTATTTATTTGCATTTTATTTCTACTTCTATGGTTTTTAGTTGTTTTAATAAATGACTCTACTTAAGGTATAAGTGACTTAACATAAACTTAGCTCAACAGTGACAGGTATTGTACTTGCAAATGCTTGGAGACGAGATTACTTTTTTTACGTTCATAATATATTCAGCTGATGTTTTTACCACTAAGATATTGTTGCATCTTTGTTTTGTCTGACTATTTTGCTGCTTACCTCAGACATATCATGCACCAGTAAGAGTGGGATAGTTATTGTAGTAATATCATGAGTGCAACAGACTTTCAGAATGTTCCGCAGGCCCATAATTGCTGGATCACGGGCAGTAATATTGCTAGATCTCACATTATCATCCACGCACAGGTGAAAGACAACGTGAACTTCAGAAAGGTTAGAATGTCTTGTGGTGTAAAATTCTCCTGTAGGAAGTAAATAAAAACCTTGCATATTAAAATCATACATTTTTAATTATAATCATCTCAATCATAAAAAACACACCTGCAGAAATAGTTGTAGAGTTTGGGAAAAATACCTTAACTGAAGATGGGGAAGATATTAGATAATATCAGTTTTTTAAAAAGGAGCATTATACCATGTGTTATGATACGAGTAAATAATAGAAGCATTATACCAATGTAATTATGGAATATCAATAAATAACTGCTCCACCCAAGCGTGAAGAAAACCACCACATTTCTTAATGAATGGAAAGCACAAAAGTCATTCGTCAGGGTTGGCATGGAGAGGTTGTGTGTGATCATTCCAACTCCATATTGCAAAACACTTAATAGTAATTCATTTTTAAAAAACCATCAGGAAACTTGCAAAGTAGAAAATGTTGGGGCTAAAATAAAAAATGAAAAACGTGTGTTTAAAAAAAATACTAATGCAAGGTTGCCATGGTCAGAAATTGCCAGGTTTGGGTACAATGGCACATATGGACAAATCACTAGAACAATCATACTTTAAACATGTATAAACCCTAATCCATTAAATATATATATTTTTTTAAATTGAAGCCACTAAACAAGCTGCTGCTGGATCAGGATGAGCCACATTTTAATTTGAGACTATGTGATCTTGTCAGTCAGAGGGTAATGAATAAAACTTCAATGATTCACAGGCAATGTGTGTTCTTGTGGTTACTTCCTACTTTTCTGAAATTTCAACCTTTTTATTTTGTGCTAATGGCCTTTCTGTTGTTCTGTATCCAAAGATAAATGAGGGATTGGATTACTCCCCAGAGGAAGAGGCACATATAATATTGAAAAAATCAGTTGTTTAAGCAAAATATTGAGCTCACCTTAAGTCACAAATTTGTGTGGCTTATTAGAGTGATCATTTTAAATCTAGGAATCTACAATATACCATATTTTGGCTAATAGCCAGACACCTCCAGTGGGTTGAATTGTTTGCATGTAATAAAACAATTAAACTATATTTTGCCAAATGTGTATTTCATAATAGTTTCCATGCCTGTGTGTACTAAATTAGAGGGAGGCCTTTTCCAGCCCCGCTGATGGAGTGGCATTGTTAACAGTTATGGAGCATTTTGTGGGCTAAATAATCCCACCCTCCTGGATGTGACTTGTCCAAAAATACTACAACAAATATAATATACTCTTTCCAAAACATGTTTATTTGATACACTCAACAATATTGTTAAGCTTGATCACTGATGAAGATTTGTTTTTTTCTTTGAAATTTTTTTTACATGCTACCAATCCGAGAACCATTACATTACAAAAAAATCTTGGTGTTTTTGTAATCATAACCAGATACGTTTTACAAGAATGAAACTGTAGTTTTCAGTATTGAAAGGCCAAGCTGCAAATAAAATTATAAGCTAAATAAGTAGCTTATAGCCCATGAACAACGTGTTTCCTATTTTGATGCTCATAGCTTGATCTTTTCTTTTTCATTTGCGGTTGGCTTTAATAACTGCTGGGGAAAGTTCTGTGCTTTCAGCTTTTGGACATTCACATTGACTTCAAAATCCACCGATTAAATTCCTGCCTTTAATCTGTGTTCCTCACCTCCTCATACACATACAAGGATCAACATCAGCTCTGGGTCTAGCCAAAGTCACGCTGTAACAAATTGCCGCTACTGTGTAAAGTCCAGCGCATACGCAGAAGTGATCGCTGGAACAGTATTGAGGGAGATTTTAACAGTCCTGAAATTTGTGAATATTTCCAACACTGTGCAAGTAGTGTGTGGACACAGGTCAGAATTGCTGATGGTTCACTCAAAGTGCACAGTTGGCGACTACGTTTGAACCCGGGTACCAGAGGTGAAAGGCTGGGCCCAAGTTTAAGGGAAACAAAGCCCAACACAAGAACAAGGTGCAAGCAACACCAAAAATGGAGTCCCAAGTTCCTGAGACATTGGTAGGCACCTGGAGAGAAAGATTGTACATCCAACTATCTGATTTTAGTGTGCATTAATAAGAAACTCATAAAATGTTCTAAATTTTATTTATATGAGCATATATTCAGCTGTCAGAAAAATCAAGATGGTCACCAATAACAATTTGAAAATTATTGTCTTGGTTTTAGATTGGTTGTGGAGCTTTTCCTAACTGTCTTGTGACAATTGTACATTTGAGTAAATCTAATGGTTAATTGGTTATTTAAGCCAATATATATGTTATATGTTTAAATCATGACAGATCAGATGCCCTGATTGCGACACCCAATGAAAGTGTGGCATTCTTAACTATTATTAGATCAATATGGAGTGGTACTTCTAAAGTTTGCTGATGACGTCTTGCTTTGTGGTCAGGTGACTAGTAGAAAGGTGATTGGCAGCATTCAAAGAAATCACTTCAAATTAAATGGCTAAGGAATGATAAGTCTAATCTCAAGAAGAAGGAAATATTTTTGATACAAATTATTTCCCTACATGCATTATTTTTATTAAAAACTTGCATTATACACCTTCGATTTTGTAATAGTATGCATTTGTACTCATAATTGAAGTAACTTTGATGCTCAAGGTAGAAGTGCTTCCCAAAATACCTCACCTACACCAGGGTCAGCACTTCCAAACAAACTGGTTGAAAAATGGAAAGCCCAACTGGCACTTAACCTTTTACGATAGCAAAAATACTGCGGATGCTGGAAAATTGAAACAACAACAGAAAACGCTGGAAAAACTCAGCAGGCCAGGCAACATCCGTGGAGAGAGAAACAGAGTTAACGTTTCAGGTCGAAACCCTTCGTCAGAACTTAACCTTTGCCTGCCCGAAGTGCTAATGAATGGAATGATTCTAGGACGTAACTGGAGCAGAAGCTGTCACAGCAGCTCGGATACGAACGTGGTCTCACATGCCTCCCGAAATCACGTCTGGTGAGAGTGCAGCGCAAATGCCGAGGTAAAGAAGCTGCCACAATATTAACCGCCCCTATCTGCCCCATTCCCATCGGGCGTGGAGGATTAAAATCGGAGGGCAAGATTATTATACTAACTTACAATGCATTTGCAATTTGCAGTTCCACTTACCTGGTAAAATATTGGATGGATTTCTTTCTCCAATCTTTGACTTATCTTCATTTCCCCCATTTCCATTTGGTAGCTCTTATACAGAAAATAGATTCTGGCATTAATTATTTTATAACCACTGAAACGTGCTGCTTTCACATTTACTTTTCTATATGTAACAGATCATCCAGTGTTTCAAAATAATTGCTGTACAAGTTCTACAAGTCAATACATTGCAATTGTAACTTAAAATAAATGAATTGCACTACTTAACATAAAACAAACTAAGCAGCTGCTATAAATTACAGTATATTTTGATCATAGACAGGTCAGCAACAACATGGCAGTTGCAGGGAATCTGCTAAGCCAAACAATTGCTGGTGACATTTTGGGAGGGAAAACCGCTTTGAAACATCCATAAAACTAAAATAGTATTTACAATGGTCCCTGTTTTTTCATTATGAGGCAAAAAATATTGAAAGTCAGCAATAATTACAGATAATTATTTTTTCCTAATTAAAACCCAAGACTTAAAGATGGCTTCCTGTCATAGGGGTTGTGGTATATAAACTTCCAGAGTACAAGGTGTGAAGCCTGTAATTTCATTCATTTGAGAAACAGACCAGACATAAAGTAGAAACACAATAAAAAAGTATACAACTGTAATGTGTACTTTCTAATTTACCAGCTTTTTCCTTTATCTTCTTGTTACGCTGAGCACTTGCATAAAGTACAACTTGTTGGACAATCTGAAGCTGCTGTTCTATTCTAGGAAAATGGAAATCTGTGCACTCCTGGCAAACTGTTGCAAAATCTGGCATATACAAAAAAGAAACAATAATCAATAAGACAACAACAACAACTTATAGTTATAGGTTGACAAACAGTTTATTTTCTGAAATCATCACCAACATCTACAAAATGGGAGTTGCAGGGAATGGTTTCTTCCTCATTTATATTAACAAGATACTGCTATTGGTTACGTCGGAGCATAATTGTACAACACAATTCTGCACTATATACTGTATGTAACTGTACAGACTCAATGCAAAGCAAGGGAAGTCACACAGCTGTGTCATGTTGAAAATAGCTTCTGGCAACCAAAATTTTTCTTGGTAACTGCAGTTACATTATTTCCAATTTGTATCACAGATGTGGCATTAGTCCATGCAAATATTTTCCATATTTTCTCGGACAAGACATCATCAGAAGAGAAAGGAACTAAATCCCAGAAACTAGCTGTTACACCCCAAAACATTTTAGTACTAGTTAACCCCCTAGCCCTGGCTCCCCTGATGGCTCAGTGAGTAACCAACTCATACAAACTTGAAGATGCCAGGTTAAATTCCTGGTCTATGCTGCATTACCTTAACTCAGCTGGGTAATCAGCAAGAGTGTTAAAATTGGCTTAAATCCCCCGGTTTAGGGAGGGATAAAAACTCTTGTTTGCTATTTAGCCCTTCCTGTTGGAACTGTTCAGGTGTGGATGTCAAGTGGATGCAAAATTGGATTTAACTGTGATGCTCCCCATAGTTAAATATCGAGCCTCACACAATGATAATAATCACTTGGATGAGGTACCAGAGGGAATCCAGTGCCTATGGAACTGCAATTAATAAAAAAAACTTCTGGTTCCATGATTTGGAACTATCAAACTCATGTCAAATATAACAAGATCTTTTTGGTAGTACTCAATGGCCCAGATTTTGCGGTCAGCGGCGAAGTGACAGCACTTGCCGCTGATCTCGAAGAAAGCTGACCAAAAAGTTTTAGGGGGCTCTGTGGCGTTGATTTCCCCTATTCCGACGTGACTTTCCATCTGGCACGATCTATAGGGGATCTGTGGCGACAACAAAAGTGATGTCATCAAGCAGGCTGAGCAGCCAATCACATTGAAGAATTCTCACAGATAGCAATCCAGGAAGTAAAAAGCAGGTTTCATCATTCACTTTTTAATAATTTTACATAAAGTTAAAGATTGGGATTAAGGTAGAAGCTGAAATATCATAAACAAACTTAAATTTTTTTTTTAAATTCTATGGAATTTTTAATCATGGAATGGAGGAAATGACACTCCACAATATAAAATTAGTTTTTCAGAGCCATAGAGGTTGTGTAGCTGTAATTATGACTTAGTACGCCATTAAAACTCATGTTACACCTCATTCAACAAGGTTTCAATTTTTCAAGGGCTTTTATAGCGAGAATAGTGCTTAAAAAGTTGAAGTACACGTCAAATCAGTGATTTTTAATTGATTCCATCTGTGAAGACTACAACAACGAGGAACAGGGTATCGCTGACAGCAACTTCCAGATTTCCGCAGTTAACTGCGCAAGTGCGGATGCCAAAAGTTGTCAGTTTTACATAGTAATGATGGCAAACGCAGACAGTTTTGCCGTCATTACAACCGCAAATTCCGGGCCAATATTTTGACCAATCTTCTGAGAGACAGAATAGCTACTGGTAAAGTTGGAATTCTACAAACATAAATGTTACTATCCTTTGAAAAGGTGCCACTGGTGATGAGGGTGTACAGGTGGGGTACAAAAAGAGAAGGAAAAAGAATACCTATGAAGAACTAATCAGCAATTCAATGTCCTTTAAACTTCAGGAATTACGGAGATAAATTAATTATCTTTGCAGAATTTATTTTGTTTGTACGTTGTGTTTTATTGACTGCCTTCATCCAGAGTGGTGGATGCCACTGAAGGTTATGGAAGGTAAATGTTTCAAGTTGAATGGATGGAGTAGCCCGGGACTTATCACTGAGGAGAGTGATTGGTCACAATGTTAAAAATAAAAGAACATAAGCGCACTTTTATTGTGTCCAATGTAACAGATTATGAGGGTTTAACCATCTCCAATTAAAGATGCTACATTTTTTGGGATGGGAGAAGTTGAACAGAGGATGAAAGAAAAATGAACATTTTACTTATTAAAATAATCAGCTGCACACTTAAGACTCCAACATTAAAAATATTTTACTTCCAAGTACGTAATAAAAATTTACATGTCTATAAGGTCACTTTATTTCTTTGATTGTTTGTGTTAACCTCACCCTATTTGAATTTTTTTTCCAAGATACAGATTTTTTCTTGGGCTTGGTCCAATAAAGTTTGAGAACCATTGTGGTAAACAATTCTAAAGTCATGGACAATTCATACATCTGTTCTTTCAGTTACTGAATATATTGATCCAGTAACACATAATTTTGTCTATTGCATTTACTGAACGGGGATAGTAGGGTTGTGAGATTAATTTCCGATTGCTAAAACAAATACATAATGGGCTGAATAGCCTCCTTCTGTGCGATAAACTTCTATGGAATCATAAATAGTGTGTTTATATACCTAGGTAGAAACATATCAGTATACATTATTCTGCTGTTTGTGTAAAGACAAATATTCCACCATCTCCCTCCAATCTATGGGAGAAGGATGCATTATTAAAGAGTTGCTGGGGATTAATCCAACCCTTCAACTTGATTACACCTCCTCCCACCTCACTTCCTGTAAAGACTCTATTCCATTCTCCCAGTTTCTCCATCGCATCTGTTCTCATGATGCCACCTTCCATACTAGTGCTTCCGATATATATCTTACTTTTTCCTCAACCGAGGATTCCTCTTCACCATGGTTGACAGGGCCCTCGACCGTGTCCATCCCATTTCCCGCAATTCTGCCCTCACTCCTTCCCCTCCCTCCCAGAACCATGATAGGGTGCTCCTTGTCCTCACCTTCCAAATTCAATGGATCATCCTCCGCCATTTCAGGCACCTCCAGTGCAATGCCACAACTAAACACATCTTCCCCTCTCCTTTCAGCATTCTGAGGAACTGTTCCCTCCGCGACACCCTGGTCCACTCTTCCATCATCCCCAACACTCGCTCCCCTTCCCATGGCACCTTCCCATGCAAGCGCAGGAGGTGCAATACCTGTCCTTTCACCATCTCCCTTCCCACCATCCAGGGCCCCAAACACTCTTTCCAGGTGAAACAGCGATTTACTTGTGCTTCTTTCAATTTATTATATTGTATTTGCTGCTCACGATCTGGTCTCCTCTACAACGAGGAGACCAAACAGAGATTGGGTGATCTCTCTCTTAGGCAGTCCCTCGGAACCGAGGATGACTTGCTTCCACATTAAAAATGAGTTCTCAGGTGACTGATGAGTCCAATGCGGGACCTACAGTCTCTGTCACAGGTGGGGCAGACGGTGGTTGAAGGGGCGGGTGGGTGGGGTGCTTGGGTTGACGTGCGCTCCTTGCGCTTGGCTTCCGCTTGCTCCCGGCGAAGAGACTCGAGGTGTTCGGCGCCTTCCCGGATGCTTCTCCTCCACTTTGTGCGGTCTTGGGCCAGGGATTCCCAGGTGTCGGTGGGGATGTTGCACTTTTTCAAGGAGGCTTTGAGGGTGTCCTTGAAGCGTTTCCTCTGCCCACCTGGGACTCTCTTGCCGTGTCGGAGCTCCGAGTAGAGCGCTTGTTTTGGGAGTCTCGTATCGGGTATGCGGACGATGCGACCCGTCCATCGCAGCTGATCGAGCGTGGTCAAAGCTTCGATGCTGGGGATGTTGGCCTGACGTTGGTGCGCCTATCCTGCCAATGGATTTGCAGGATCTTGCGGAGGCAGCGTTGGTGGTACCTCTCGAGTGCTTTGAGATGCCTGCTGTACATGGTCCATGTCTCTGAGGCATACAGGAGGGCAGGTATCACTACTGCTCTGTAGACCATGAGCTTGGTGCTGGGTTTGAGGTCCTGGACTTCAAACACTCTCTTCCTCAGACGACCGAAAGCTGCACTGGCACAATGAAGGCGGTGTTGGACTTCGTCATCGACGTCTGCCCTTGTTGACAGTAGGCTCCCGAGGTATGGAAAGTGGTCCACGTTGTCCAAGGCCTTGTCGTGGATTTTGATAATCGGGGGGGGCAGGTTGGTAGAGGACCTTGGTCTTACGGATGTTTAGTGTAAGGCCCATGCTCTCGTACGCTTCGGTGAAAGTGTTGATGATGGTTTGGAGTTCGACCTCCGAGTATGCACAGACGCAAGCATCATCTGCATAATGTAATTCGACGACAGAGGATGGGATGACCTTGGATCTGGACTGGAGGCGACGGAGGTTGAACAGTTTCCCGTTTGTTCTGTAAATTAGCTCCACTCCAGCGGGGAGCTTACTGAGGGTGAGATGGAACATTGCAGCAAGGAAGATCGAAAAGAGCATTGGTGCGATGACACAACCTTGCTTGACCCCGGTCCGTATGTGAATTGGGTCTGTGGTGGAACCGTTGGTCAGGATCACGGCTTGCATGTCGTCGTGAAGCAGGTGGAGGATGGCGACAAACTTTTGAGGGCAGCCGAATTTGAGGAGGACACTCCATAATCCCTCACGGTTGACAGTGTTGAAGGCCTTCGTGAGGTCAAAGAAGGCCATGTACAGCGGTTGGTGCTGTTCCCGGCATTTCTCTTGTAATTGACGCGCGGTGAAGATCATGTCCATTGTGCCCCTTAGTGGGTGGAATCCACATTGCGACTCTGGGAGGAGCTCTTCAGCCACTGGGAGAAGGCGATTGAGGAGGATTCTTGCGATGACTTTCCCTGTGGCAGACAGCAGGGAAACTCCTCTGTAATTACTGCAATCGGACTTGTCACCTTTCTTGAAGATGGTCACAATTACGACGTCTCGGAGATCTCCTGGCATGCTCTCCTCCTTTCAGATAAGAGAAATGAATTCATGCCAGTAGTGCTTCTCCGCCATGCTTTAGTGCCTCGGCAGGGATTCCATCTGCTCCTGAGGCCTTGTTGTTCTTCAGTTGTCAGATGGCCTTTTCAACCTCATGCCAGGCTGGGGTTGTGCCGAGGTGGTGGCAGGTAGCATGCTGCGGGATGGAGTTGAGGACATTCTCATCGAAGACAGAGTCTCGGTTAAGGAGAACTTCGAAGTGCTCCTTCCAGCGGGCACTGAATGCCTCCCTGTCCTTGATGAGTACCTCTCCGTTCTTGGCCCGCAGTAGGGTAGGACCTTGGGTACTTGGGCCGTAGGTGGTCTTGACTGCGCTAAAGAATCCACGCACGTCGTGGTTGTCGGCTAGCTGCTGGATCTCCTGCGCTTTCTCCACCCACCATCTGTTCACTTTGCTGAACACCTACATTCAGTCCGCAAGTGTGACCCTGAGCTTCCCGTCACTTGCAATTTTAATTCTCCACCTCACTCCCAGTCTGTCCGCGGCCTCCTACACTGTTCCAATGAAGCTCAACAGAAGCTCGAGGAACAGCATCTCATCTTTCGATTAGGCACTTTACAACTTTCTGGGCTCAACATCGAATTCAATAATTTCAGATTATAACCACTGCTCCCATTTTTTCAGACATCCGGTGCTGGTAATGATTCTGCTGTTGTCATTTACAGCTCCTCTAGACCCATCATTTGTTTGTGGAAAAGGAGGAGAGGTGGGTAGCCTTGATAATAAAGGATGACATAAGGACAGTAGTGAGAAAGGACCTTGGCTTGGAAGATCAAGAAGTAGAATCAGTAGAGATAAGAAATAACATGGGGCAGAAAACACTGGTGGGAGTAGTTTCTAGGCCCCCAAACAGTAGCTATACCATTGGACAGAGTATTAATCAACAAATAATAGGAGCTTGTAACAAATACAATAATCATGAGGGACTTTAATTTTCATATAGACTGGGCAAATCAAATTGGCAAAAATAGTCTGGAGGACGAGTTCATGGATGAATTTCCTAGAATAATGTGTCATGGAACCAACCAGGGAACAGGCTATTTTAGATATTGTATTGTGTAATGAGACAGGGTTAATAAGTAATCTCATAGTAAAGGATCCTCTGGGGATGAGTGATCATAATATGATAAAATTTCACATTGAGTTTGAGAGTGAAATACTTCAGTCGGAGAGTCTTAAACTTAAATAAAGACAATTACATAGGTATGAGGGGTGATGAAGGGCCATCGACCTGAAACGTTAACTCTGTTTCTCTCTCTACAGATGCTGTCTGACCTGCTGAGTATTTCCAGCATTTTCTGTTTTTATTTCAGATTTCCAGCATCCGCAGTATTTTGCTTTTGTACGAGGGGTGAGTTAGCTAAGGCAGATTGGAAAATTAGATTAAAAGGTACGACGGTAGATAAGCAGTGGCAAACATTTAAAGAAATATTCCAAAATATTCAATGAATATACATTCCATTGAGAAATAAAAACTTCACGGGAAAAGTGATCCATCCATGGCTAACTAAAGAAGTTAAGGATGGTATTAGATTAAAAGAGGCTTATAATGTTGCGAAGAATAGTAGTAAGCCTAAGGATTGGAAGAATTTTAGAAACCAGCAAAGGATGACCAAAAAATTGATAAAAAGGGAGAAAATAGAATGAGATTAAACTAGCAAAACATATAAAAACAGATTGTAAGAGCTTCTACAAGTATGTAAAAAGGAAGAGAGTAGCAAAAGTAAGCGTTAGTCTCTTAGAGGCTGAGACAGGTGAAATTATAATGGGGAATAAGGAAATGGAAGAGACTTTAAACAAATATTTTGTAGCTGTCTTCACAGTAGAAGACACAAAAAGCATACGAAAAATAGTGGGGAACCAAGGGGCTAATAAGAGTGAGGAAGTTAAAATAATTAATATCAGTAGAGAAAAAGTACTTGAGAAACTAATAGGACTAAAAGCTGACAAATCTCCTGGACCTGATGGCCTAGGGTTCTAAAAGAGGTGGCTGCAGAGATAGTGGATACATTGGTTGTGATCTTCCAAAATTCCCTAGATTCTAGAACGGATTGGCAGGTAGCAAATGTAACCCTGCTATCCAAGAAAGCAAGGAGAGAGGAAACAGGAAACTACAGGCCAGTTAGCCTGACATCAGTCGTCGGGAAAATGCTGGAATCCATTATTAAGGAAGTGGTAACAGGGCACTTAGAAAATCATAACATGATTAGGCAGAGTCAACATGGTTTTATGAAAAGGAAATCTCTTAGGGCTTCTGAGGCATGCAATTGACTATCTGAAATCTGTTGCTTGTTCTATGCTCTGAACAGCCACCAAGGTCACTTTTTTGGAAAACCTATCCTGGTCACAGATACCCAATATAAAATCTATAAGGTTGAAGAGCCAAACGAAAATCCCGTCGAAGAGAAGAGCAGAACTTCTTCAAGGTAGGCATTCCTAGAAGAGAGGTGGCAGTGAACCAAACACTAATACGATAGCAAAATACTGCGGATGCTGGAAATCCGAAATAACAACAGAAAACGCTGGAAAAACTCAGCAGGCCAGTAAAATCTATATACTTCCCAAGTTGTGTTTATATATTTATTAAGACGTACACAACCAACTTTTGTGTATGTTAGCTATACCGAGAACAAGTAAACTGTTCAAGTACTCTTGCCAATTGTTTGCAATAAGAAACATGAAGTTTTAAAACTGCTTTGTAATACCTCGTTTGATGCCACTATAGGAATTGATGCGGTTATCGACAAGTAAGACAAGCCCACAGAGAGAGGTGGAGTACAGCGACAATGCTGTCTGTAGTCTCTGAAGTTTGACTCCACTTCGTTGATTGCGCTTGTGTTTACAAAAATCAAGGACATCAGCTCTCACTAGCCGTAAGTTGTGCATAGTTTTCAACTGGGCTCCTGTAAACAGTGCAAGAAAATATAGATATTTTAGCTGGCAGGCTAAATAGATAAGTAACTAAATTTCAATGTCAAAATACCTCCAAAGCTTGAACTACATAAACTGTAAAATAATTTCCTACCTAAATGTATAGTAAAACTTTCCTCCAACAGAGATCGTTCTTCAAACATTCGTTCATTTGCTACAGTGGATTGACTTTGTTTCACTTTGATTTCCTCACTTCAAAAAGCAGAAAAAAAACATTATTTGAAAAAATATTAGTGTATATAAAACCAAATTGAATTACTGCAGAGCTATATTTTTTTCTACCTATATGTCAAGTTTAAATTATGTGACCAGTCTGTAAATTTTTGATTGGTTGAAAAACGAAAGATAATCCGGTTTTCTTCACTTACATATGTGACTGAATTATTCAGACACTGTGCCGAAAATATTGGTAAATGTAATTACACGATTATGGTAAAGGCTACTGGGAACTAAAGCCACTATTTTCAAAATATGTGCAATTCAAGTGCAGTTTGCACATGCACTACCTATTTTGTTGCAGGGATCAACATGTGTGTTATACACATACTTGGAGATCAACCAACTTTTTCATTCTTACAGAATTGTAGTTAATCACAGTCTGGGGGCATTACATTTCATCAGTGTGCATCTGTTGTGCCATTTCAATTATTACTGCGGAGGGAGGAATCAGTGAGCAAGTTGCAGATGTTGAACTTTTTAGTCTTAGAAATGTTTAATTTGCTAGCTGAAAAATGACAAAGGACAAGCAGTTAAGAGGCAAAGAAAGAAAAAAATACAAAATGCATGAAAAAAAAGAGACTTTTGGCTGAGGTACCGATACAGCATGGTGCCTTAATGCCCAAGAACTAGTAATTAACAAGGGCATTTCTTGCTCTGACTTGGCAGGTGCATTTTAAAATGTTTATTTTATGATAACAATATAAACATCACTGACCTGAAAACAAATTCATAAATACCCTACCTGACTGTACTGTTGTTGGGATTTTGCATGTCCTGATGTAGTTTTATTACCCACTCTTGGTACTCTTGTCTCTGAATAGCCATTAGTTGTTTCAGCTCACTGGCCCATTTGTTCTCCAACACCTGATCACAGAAATTTTACCCACATTACAGAATTAAAGTAACAACTGCCTTTGGAGTTTCCCAGTTTCGAAGACAATGGTCTGAACAAGACCAGACATCTTTGTATATTGACTATATATGCTGTGCCGATATACATCTCTTCACTTCACCTGACGAAGGAGCAGCGCTCCGAAAGCTTGTGATTTCAAATAAAACTGTTGGACTATAACCTGGTGTTGTGCGACTTCTCACATTTGTCCACCTCAGTCCAACACCGGCATCTCCACATCTTTGTATATTCTAATTGGTTTGCAAAGACACTCAGCTAGAATAGTGCCATGTTCAGTCTGTAGAAATCCTTATACAGAACAGTACGTTAGACTGCAATCAGCACCAGTGATGAAGATTTTAATTTTTGTTTCTCTTCAAGTGGGAGTGGGTGGGGGTTCAGTGGAGCATCACTCATTTTGCCCAAATATTTTTTGCAAAACCTTTTGTACAAATAAGTGCAATCTTCCCCACAAAAAAAGCATAAATAGTGGTATTTTAGGTAAAGGAAGGTTTCATTTTATATTTTAATTCTCGTGGCCCAATACTGAAGGAACTAAGGCAGCGGAGAGCATTTCCACATATTAAAAAGTTACAGGATTAAAGTTTACACTTTCTCAGTGAAGCTAGAGTTGCATTACCTGTTGGGATTCAAAATGCTGAGCAGCAACTAAGTTTACATCTTGATCTGTAAGGGTTTTCCCTAGTTCTTGCATCACTTTGTCCATTTCCACAGACTGCCTGTTGAGAAAGAAATTAAATTTAAGTGTATTGCTTTTTTTTGGAACAGGAATAAACTACTAATCTTTAATCTACATATAGACTGGGCTAACCAAATTAGTAACAATACTGTGGAGGAGGAATTCCTAGAGTGTATACGGGATGGTTTCCTGGACCAATATGTCGAGGAACCAACTCGAGATCAGGCCATCTTAGACTGGGTATTATGTAATGAGAAAGGATTAATTAGCAATCTTGTTGTGCGAGGCCCCTTGGGGAGGAGCGATCATAATATGATCGAATTCTTCATTAAGATGGAGAGTGAAGTAGTTGACTCAGAGACTAGGGTCCTGAATTTAAATAAAGGAAACTACAATGGTATGAGGCGCGAATTGGCTAGGATGGATTGGGGAACGTTACTTAAAGGGTTGACGGTGGATAGGCAATGGCAAGCATTTAAAGATCGCATGGATGAACTACAGAATTTGTTCATCCCTGTTTGGCATAAAAGTAAAACAAAAAAGGTGACTCAACCGTGGCTAACAAGGGAAATTAGGGATAGCATAAGATCCAAGGAGAGGACATATAAATTGGCCAGAAAAAGCAGCAAACCTGAGGATTGGGAGCAGTTTAGGATTCAGCAAAGGAGGACAAAGGGATTAATTAACAGGGGGAAAATAGAGTATGAGAGTAAGCTTGCAGGGAACATAAAAACTGACTGTAACAGCTTCTATAGATATGTGAAGAGAAAAGATTGGTGAAGTCAAGCATAGGTCCCTTGCAGTCAGAATCAAGGGAATTTATAATGGGGAATAAAGAAATGGCAGACCAATTAAATACATACTTTGGTTCTGTCTTCACAAAGGAGGACACAAATAACCTCCCAGAGATGTCGGGGAACATAGGGTCTAATGAGAGGGAAGAACTGAATGAAATCAGTATTTGTAGGGAAATGGTGTTCGGGAAATTGATGGGATTGAAGGCCGATAAATCCCCAGGGCCTGATAATCTACATCCTAGGATACTTAAGGAAGTGGCCCTAGAAATAGTAGATGCATTGCTGGTCATCTTCCAAAATTCTATAGACTCTGGAACAGTTCCCATGGATTGGAGGGTAGCTAATGTAACCCCACTATTTAAAAAAGGTGGGAGAGAGAAAACGGGGAATTATAGCCTGACATCGGTAGTGGGGAAAATGCTAGAGTCCATTATAAAAGATGTAATAGCAGAGCACTTGGAAAACAGTGACAGGATCGGACAAAGTCAACATGGATTTACAAAAGGTAAATCATGCTTGACTAATCTACTGGAATTTTTTGAGGATGTAACTGGTAGAATAGATAAGGGAGAACCAGTGGATGTGGTGTATTTGGACTTTCAGAAGGCTTTCGATAAGGTCCCGCATAAGAGATTGGCGTGCAAAGTTAAAGCACATGGGATTGGGGGTAAGGTACTGACTTGGATAGAGAACTGGTTGGCAGACAGGAAGCAAAGAGTTGGAATAAACGGGTCTTTTTCCGAGTGGCAGGCAGTGACTAGTGGGGTACCGCAGGGATCAGTGCTAGGACCCCAGTTATTCACAATATATATATATGATCTGGACGAGGGAACTAGATGTAATATCTCCAAGTTTGCAGACGACACAAAGCTGGGTGGGCATGTGTGTTGTGAGGAGGATGCAGAGAAACTCCAGAATGATTTGGACAAGTTGAGTGATTGGGCAGATGCAGTATAATGTGGATAAATGTGAGGTTATCCACTTTGGTGGCAAAAACAGGAAGGCAGATTATTATCTGAACGGCAATAGATTGGGAAAAGGGGAAGTGCAATGAGACCTGGGAGTCCTTGTGCACCAGTCGTTGAAGGTAAGCATGCAGGTGCAGCAGGCGGTTAAGAAGGCAAATGGTATGTTGGCCTTCATAGCGAGAGGATTCGAGTACAGGAGCAAGGATGTCTTGCTGCAGTTGTACAGGGCCTTGGTGAGACCACACCTTGAGTATTGTGTGCAGTTTTGGTCGCCTCATCTGAGGAAGGATGTTCTTGCCATGGAGGGAGTGCAGCGAAGATTCTCCAGACTGATACCTGGATAGCAGGAATGACGTATGAAGAGAGATTGGGTCGATTGGGCTTGTATTCGCTAGAGTTTAGAAGAATGAGAGGGGATCTCATTGAAACTTATAAAATTCTAACAGGACTAGACAGACTAGATACAGGAAGGATGTTCCCGATGGCGGGGGAGTCCAGAACCAGGGGTCACAGTCTAAGGATAAGGGGTAAGCCATTTAGGACTGAGATGAGGAGGAATTTCTTCACCCAGAGAGTGGTGAACCTGTGGAATTCTCTACCACAGAAGGCAGTTGAGGCCAATTCATTAAATATATTCAAGAAGGAGTTAGATATATTTCTTAAGGCTAAAGGGATCAAGGGATATGGGGAGAAAGCAGGGACAGGGTACTAAATTTGGATGATCAGCCATGATCTCATTAAATGGCGGAGCAGGCTCGAGGGGCCGAATGGCCTACTCCTGCTCCCATCTTCTATGTTTCTAAAATAGCGAAAGCAGGGAAAAAAATTGTAATATCACACATCAAAATATGGATTAAACTTCAACTCACCACTAGTACACATCAAATGTAATACTCAAATTCAATTCTCATTGAAGATGACCAACAAAAAAACCCTGAAATGTTACATGTTAAATTCAGTCACAATATTAATTTGAAGAAGGAGTTGAATATTTTTGAGAGTATGGATGCTGTCCATCACAAGAACTGGATTGGAGGTAGTATCCACAAGTCTGCCAGTAGTACAGAGCTAGATATTATATAGAGATGTACCTTAGAGTCTAGGGGTTCTCAACCGGGGGTCCGCGAGAAGATTTCAAGGGGTCTGCGACACGGGAGATCGATTAGTTTTAGCAGGTGGCTTTGGGTGGACCCGCCTCACTGCTGCCGCCTGCAGGTGGTGCCCTGCGGGGAGGTCGGCGGCTGTGCCTCGGCTCCCCGGGCCTTCGGTAGCGGTAGAGTCGCTCGCTGCCTGTGGGCGCTCTGAGAATCAATCGAGAGCAGCAGGTGGAGGAGGATGGGCTGGAGCTTCTGTGGGAAATCAAAAACTTGAGGGTCCGTTACACTGCCAAGCCGGCCCGGGGCCTTGGTATCTGTTTTAAATTGGCGCAGGTGGGCCCGAGGGAAAAAAAATTCAATATGACCCCATAGGAGCCATGGCGAAGGTGGAGGTGAACAATGTGGTGGTGCTGGACAACCCGTCGCCAATTTTCAACCCTTTTAAGTTCAAGATCACCTTCGAGTGCATCAAAGTTCTGTTGGAGGATGAGTGAGGCCTGCGGCTTGGACGCAAGGGCATCCAAGCGCCTTAAAGTGGGTGGAAAGTTATTCCTGTTTGTGTTGAGGCCGAGGCCTAGTGAACTTTGACGGTTGTTAATGGCAACCATGTGAGATGACCCCCCAACCTCACCCCTCACACACCCCCTTCTTCCCCCTAGACCCCTTTCTCCCCTCCACCCCCTTCTCTCCCCCCCCACCCACAAGGGGTCCGTGGAATTTTTATAACATGGGAGGGGGACCACAGAAGCAAAAAGGTTGAGAACACCTGCCCTAGACTAATGACTGTTGACTGCCATCAATTTAGTTCCCTCATACTTTCGGACTCACTAACTCCTCCCAGTCAATTGCTCCAAATTTTATCAGCATTCCATATTTAAATAATCAAAATATTTTCCAAAAAGAACTTGATACCAATGGTCATACTTCCTATCCAACAGCAATTAGTTCTAGTATGAAATGCCATGGTTATTAAATCACTGCCTCATTCATCCTGGATTCGACATTATTCGGCTAGTTTCTAGGATTAAAAGCAGCGTTCCCTCTTGGTGCTGGATGGAGAAAACTGGATTCTCTGCAGATACTTTTACCTGTATGCAAAATAACTACAAACCTTTCCTGCAGCTTCTTCAGTTCCATGTCTCTTTCGCTAATAAGTTCCGAGACTCTGACAAAGTAATTATGTTCCAAGTTGAGCAGAGCCTCAGAGGCTGGAGAATGAATCAAATCATGATAAACATCTGCAAAATCTTCATCCCAACTAGGCTCTTCAGGCCTAGCATATTCTAATGTGGTCTAGAAAATAATAAAAGCAATTAGTTAATTGTAGCCTGATGTCTTGTTATAACTTGCTCTGTATTTTAAACAATTAATACATTGCAGCCGTAGAATGAAATATGTTGAAACCCAACTTGTCAACTGGCACTTGACACAGGAACAGAGGGCTTAATAAGAAGTAGAAAAATATTAAGAGCTAAATGCAGGGAAATTCAGTAAAACATTCAAGGACCAGAATTCTGTAGCTGTAAAGTATGGGGAATTCCTTTCAAGACACTTCCTCTGTACCCATATGTCCCTGCTTCTTTTTTTTTTTAAAACAGTGCGTTTGGCCTCATTAACAGTGTGATTTAACGAAGGCCATACTATGTGAGCTGGTATCATGAGCCAGTCTGTCACTGCTGCTGTCAATTCTTTTGATTCCAAAAGGAAAAGGGGGGGAAAAAAATGCTCATTTAAGTAAAAAAGGCTTTGACAATGAAACACTCCAATAAACTTAAACATGAGAAAATATCAAAAAAGTAAAGTCACGAGCTGCATTCAAACCCATTACCCATAATCTCCAATGCCACAAAACTGCGTAAATCACGGTGGAGCAACCTTGTATTGCTGCTACGTTAAATCCTAGTCACTAAAAAACTGAGTATCACTAAATACAGAAGACAAAACTGCATTAGTCATACAGGAGTTTTACCAACAGTTCTCCGAACTGCCCAGAAAATTAACCTTTCAGACACAGCTAACACTGTACCACAGTACTAAACAAAAATCTTTCTTCATCTGTTAATTATCTGGGTGGTTTTATACCATTGGACATATCAGGTATTACCACTGATCAAACTGTAGACTCCTTTATTTTTAAAATACGCACCTCATGGTAAGCTTTAGCCCAAGTATTAACGAACTGTTCTGTACACAAGTCACTGGTTTTTAGTTTTTCTAAGGCAGCTTCTGCTTCTTTGTCGTAATTCTTATTAGTTTCTTCATCAATAAACTGATCAAGAGAATTTTTTAAATCTGTAAGACATTTAAAACAAAATGTTGAAAAAGTATTTTTTCCTCCCATCTAAAAAAACCCCAATAAGTTCATTTAATGCCGAAAGATGCAACCAAATTTCATCCATTCTGTACTGCTATACATATTTTACAGAATGGTCCAAATTTATAAAACACTACATTATAAAGAGTTTAACATTTTGCACTTGGGTATATTTTTTCACTTTTTGGTGATCAAGGTGAGAGGTGTTAGTGCTGGGGAATGGAACATGCTCCATTTATAAGGCAGCCAGTATCAAACACACCCAGATCGTGTTTCGTACAGCTAGATAGAATAAAGTTCCTTTTACACTGCCCCAACAATGTGCCTCAGTCCCAACTTTAGAAGTTTGTTCCCATTGCATCAATGCAACATTCTTCCATTTCCCACACCAACTGTCCTGTAACCACTCTAAGGAAGGTGGCCAATTTAATGCCAAAATAATATGAAATTACAGGCTGTTTTATGCTGGATGACAGGGAGGGGCGTGGCCAGTATTAAATAGATTTCATCACATAGGAGCCAGATGAGAGTTTCATCCCATCAGTCTGGGATGGATTTGAAGCGAGGCCCTGAAGGTGAACGATCAGTGTCTAATTCACTGCACCATCCCCAATTGTACTGTTAATAAATAATTATCCTTTATAGTGCCATTTGACATATGTACAAAGTGTCTTGGAGCTTGCTGTCATTGTAAAGTGCAGTGGGGATACTCTTTGTATTGAGTTTTAAAATAGATATAATAGACTGCATTCTGGGTCAGAAGACACACTGTAGCCAGTTGATTTCTGCAAGGATTTGTTTTTACATGCACAATTGTTTTTACTTATGAACCAAAAATTTGCAGACAATTGTTAAGTGTTTAATGGTGTACAAATTTCAGAACAAAGTGTGTGTTTATTTTTTTTTTATATAAACAAAAAAGGTTTGTTTTCAAGAGGTAAATTTTGGCATTACTCCGTACATGTCCTAACCCTTGTATGTGGTCCTTCTCCTTGTTGCCTCCTTCGGAGAAAAGGACAGCAGCCAAAATAAATCAATCAATCACCAATTTTAATGTGCACACTAGCAGCACACAAGCTAGAATGGAGAATGTTGGCATAGCACTAGTGGGGGGTATGTGACCAGCAAGACAGCACAGCTCATCATCTGGGTAAGAGAGTATTTAGGGGTGGATGGGTAGGCATAGGCTAACCAGCTGGCTCATAGCATGAGGGAATGGCTAAAAATGAGAAGGACAGTTGGGGATTTCTTAATACTGGAGGAGGCAGGAGGATTACAGCTATGCTGAATGGCCAAGGGCAGAGGTAAGCCTGTTTGGAGAGAGATGCATCACATACAGTTGTGCATGCCTCAAGTCTGGAAAATGGACCGCACGGCCTTCAAATTTCAGTATAATACTCACCATTCTCAACAAAATAAGGAAGATTATGTAAGAGCATAAGACGGCCATGTAAATCACTGATACTTCCTTGCATAGGGATCTGGAGGGGTGCAGTTAGCACACATGACTGTTGTCCGGTCTTAAAATTAAAGACAAATTGTTTTTCTGATGACCGAAAATTTGCAGGATTCTCTTTCATTCTTGTGCTCATTAACATCTCACCAGTTCTGAAACAAACCATAATAATAGATTATACCACCAGGAGGTCATAAAACAGTAGATTATTGCACTGGTCTGTTGTATAACAGATTATAGTCCTGGTAGATTCAGAATATCACAATTTACAGCACAGAAGGCGGCCATTCAGTGCACTGCACATCCAATGCGTGGAGCAAAGAACCTTTGGCTGCACAAAAATTAACCTAATAATTTATACATTACAGGAGTAGGATCCCATGTGTGGTATCATATGTTATTACGCATGGTGCAGATTTTCTCAGAACCCATCAAGCCAGGTTGTTTCATATGCTCTATGAAGGATGTGGAATGAAGAAAAAATTATATTTTTTCCACTTATAATATAAATTGTAAATGCAAATTTAAAAAGATCCATCATGAGACTAGGAGGTAGGCAGGAATGTTTCTATTTAAGACATTTACGGCTATAAATTCGTTTGCCCCCAAAATGGGCTCGGGGATCGCAATGCGGGATCGGCCCGTGCCTGTTCAAAGTAGTGCAGGCAACACGCTAACTTCGTGCTGCCTGCTGATTAACATGATTGCGGTGTTCAGCCCAGCACTGAACGCGCTGCTGAGTGGCTGAACGTTCAGCAGGGGGCCCAAGTCCGTGCGAGGCTCACACCAATGAAAGCTAGCCTGCACTTCTTAAAGGCAGTCTGCACCTCTTAAAGGGGAAGTGCATTCTGCCTGCAGCAGGTGATTCAAATGGCTGGGGAACTGAGTTTGAGCAGCAAAAAGTACGACTGATGTCACAACAGGGGAGAGAGCGCGCTCCAAGGTTTTCGGATGCAGCACTGGAGGCCTTGGTGCAGGAGGTGAACAGGACAAGAGAGGTCCTGTTTCCAAAGGGGGGCAGGAGGCCCTACAGGCAAATGCAGAAAAGGCAATGGGAGCTGATAGCTGTCGCGGTCAATGCCAGCAGTCTAGCCCTGAGGACTTGGACGCAGTACAGGAAGAAGTTTAATGACCTCACACGAATGGTCAAGCTCATCTTCAAATGCCTATCCCACCATCTGCACCACTAGCCTCACGCACTGCTCAATGCACCACACCCCTATCTTCACCTCACATTTTTAGCACTGCTGCAAGCCTCACACCCACATCTCAGCTTTCACACACTGTCAGCTATTCAACCACAAGAGGCATATCACCCAAACACATTGCATCACACTCACTGACACACTTCCTTTTTTCTTGCAGGTCAAGGCAGCTCATAACTGGAGGCAGCAGGACCTAACCAGTGGGAGACAGGCATACCTGCATAACCTCACCTCAATGGAGGAGATGGTGCTGGCCATTATTGGGAGGGCCATCGCTGAGCCCGTGGCCAACGGCGGGACTAAAACAATACAAGATAACGGTATCCTCATACGTAATCCTCCTTCTCACATCCCCCTCATCCCACAATCTTTTCTGATTTACAAGCTGCACATGGTATAAGCATGCACTTCTTGCTTTCTTCCCTACCCTTGTACCTTTCTCCTTTCAGATAGCCAGGTACTGGTGGAGGAGCAGGAAATTGAAGAGCACCAAAACAATGATGATGAAGACACAACACCGTCACTCAATTTCACACTTGCAGCCACCAGTTCAGATAGTGACACTCGCGTACTTTAGAGGTTAGGTTAGAGGCGGGGTCTGCACATGGTGAGTCATCGGGCAGCCAGACCGGGCGAAAGGTTAGCGCAGGGCCAGATCCCCGGAGGGCAAGGTCGCACACGAGTTCTGCTGCAGAGGACTCAGATGAGGATTTCAATGTGGCGGACTAAAGAAGGAGGCTGATGGGTATGCACAAAGAAATGCTTGGTGCATTGGGAAGCCTGCCAGAAAGCCTGAGTGCAATGACAAGGAGCATGAAGGAGTACGGCACCAACCTTGCACAGGGCTTTGCACAGAGCTTGGAGCCCATGATTTCCAGCATGGTCGTGATGGGCAATTCCATTAGCGCACTTGTGGACCCAACCGTGATGCAGCGGCTGATGCAGTCTTCCACCAGCCATGCTGCAGTCACTGGGGTAGCACTTCGTAGGAGCACTAGGACAGGCAAAAGCACACGGAAGACAGGCACTATGGGAATGCACAAGGGTGATTAGTTGACTTTGTTATGTAATATTGGATGGACTGATGTATAAAGTTGGTTTGGAATATTTCATTTGTGGTGGCTTTTATTTCAGCATTGTGGCCAAAAGGACCCTGTGATGGGGTGGCAAGGTGTGTGACTGTTGTACAATGAGGATTTGGGGTTGTGTTCAGTGGAACCTTAGTCGAATGAGGGAATCATGGACAGCCTGGCCAGAGACCGATGGTTGCCTCCACCCTTCCTCCTCGTCCTCCTCTTCCTCCCTCTGTGAGCTGCTTGTCTTCTTTGCTGCCTCTGCTCCATCTCCCTGTCATGCTGCAGGCCAAGGGAGATGGCAACTACAGCACCCATGACTGGGAGCAGTGGTCTGACCAGAACTTTTGAAGTCAGAAGCAAGGCCTTCTCCACTTGCAGCACCACTCCCTGTCACCTCACCAACTTTAAACAACTCTGGAAAGTACCAAATACTTCTACAAACTTACACAGAGCCAGTAGAAATTAATCAGCAACTAACCTGAGAGTGGTTGCTGATCCCTTTAAATATCGCCGGTTGTGGGGGGGGGAGGGTGGTCCTTGCTGCTGCTGAACGCATGTTCAGCTGTGCGAGGTTAAGACAGGGCATTAGCTCCAGCGTTGAGGACGAAAATGGCAGAGGTGGCGTCAAATCAGCATTGCACGCTGATTGACATCACAATCTGCCTACTCTACATACTTCCAGCGTACACTCCTAACGCCTGCCTTTCGACAGAAAACAGCACCCATAGCGCCGAAAAATCGGGCACTACGGAGCCGAATTTCTAGCCCTTACTCTTTTAAGAAAACCTTTATTAATTGTCAACTCAAGTACATTCAATAGCAATACATTTATTTAAGAAAAAATTGGAATATATTTCCAATGCTGAGGGCTCATCACACTTTGTAATCAAGGTGGGAGAAAAATGAAGTTTGTCTATGATGTGTTATATCATTAGCTTCTTATTTTCTTGCTACAGAAAAGAAAGACTTGCATTTATATAGTGCCTTTCATGACCTCAGGACGCCCCAAAGCGCTTTACAGCCATTAAGTACTTTTGAAATTTAGTCACTGTTGTAATGTAATGAAACAAGGCAGCCTATTTGCACACAGCAAGGTCCCACAAACAGAAATGTGATAATGACCAGACAATCTTTTTTAGTGATGTTGATTGATGAATAAATATTGGCCAAGACATCGGAGAACTCCCCTGCTCTTCTTCAAAATAGTTCCATGTGGTGAATGTGAAGATATGTGGAGAAACACAATGGCACAGACTTTATGGGCTGACTTCACAGAAGCACTTTACTACAACAACAACTTGTATTTATATAGCGCCTTTAACATAGTAAAACGTCCCAAGGCACTGCACAGGAGTATTACAAGACAAAAAATTTGACACCGAGCCACATAAGGATAAATTAAGGCAGGTGACCAAAAGCTTGGTCAAAGAGGTAGGTTCTAAGGAGTGACTTAAAGGAGGAAAGAGGGGTAGCGAGGCAGAGAGGTTTAGACAGGGAATTCCAGAGCTTAGGGCCTAGGCAACAGAAGGCACGGCCACCAATGGTTGAGTGATTATAATGCTTGTGATTTCAAATAAAACTGTTGGACTATAACCTGGTGTTGTGCGAGTGATTATATTCAGGGATGCTTAAGAGGGCAGAATTAGAGAGCGCAGATATCTCGGGGGGGTTGTGGGACTGAAGGAGATTACAGAGATAGGGAGGGGCGAGGCCATGGAGGGATTTGAAAACAAGGATGAGAATTTTGAAATTGAAGCGCTGCTTAACCGGGAGCCAATGTAGGTCAGCGAGCACAGGGGTGATGGGCGAACGGGACTTGGTGCGAGTTAGGACACGGGCAGCCGAGTTTTGGATCACCTCAAGTTTACGTAGGATGGACTGTGGGAGGCCAGCCAGGAGTGCTTTGGAATAGTTAAGTCTAGAAGTAACAAAGGCATGGATGAGGGTTTCAGCAGTGGATGAGCTGAGGCAAGGGCGGAGACGGAGGTGGAAATAGGCAGTCTTTATTATGCTGCGGATATGTGGTCGGAAGCTCAATTCAGGGTCAAATATGACACCAAGGTTGCGAACAGTGTGGTTCAGCCTCAGACAGATGTTAGGGAGAGGGATGGAGTCAGTGGCTAGGGAACGGAGTTTGTGGCGGGGACCGAAAACAATGGCTTCGGTCTTCCCAATATTTAATTGGAGAAAATTTCTGCTCATCCAGAACTGGATGTCGGACAAGCAGTCTGACAATTTAGAGACCGTGGAGGCGTCGAGAGAAGTGGTGGTGAGGTAGAGCTGGGTGTCGTCAGCGTACAAGATACAGTGTAAAGCTCCCTCTACACTGTCCCATCAAACCCTAAATGCAGCCAGAACTGGCTGTGAAGTCAGTGAATGGAGTGCAATAATTTTCTGGCCAGACCCTTTGGGGCCATAAATCAGCATTTGCAGACAAACTCATGATTCAACAGATGATTTGCTTCCTTAGGGGATAAAAAGTGTACACAACTGTGTACGCCTAGTTATGCTGATGTTCGAAGTTTAAACAACTGTTTCAAAATCAGTACGTCATGGTTATAAATTAAACAGATGCATCCACTCCATACAAAGTTTATTCCCACAATTTATAAACATTTCCAAAAATTTCAAAATAGTAGTTTAAACATCAGGGTTTTGATCTCAAGCTTTACCTGAATAATTAAAATATTTAAGTAAAATCCTGGCCTGAATGACAGAAAAAAAATGGTAAGTTTGTAAACATGCTGATGAAGGATACACACCCAAAATGGCAAACCCTCTCTTACTCTTTACAGATGCTGACTGACCTGCTGTGTATTTCCATTATTCTCTGTTTTTATTTAAGATTTCAGACACTGTTTTTACCTCTTCTTGGCACTTCCATGGGTACTTCACGATATTGCGGATCTTAAAGAAACATTCTGAGAATCCGCATTATGGCCATGCATTACTTTGATCACAATTGATTTACAGGCCTATTTTCAAACCACCCAATTGTTTAAAACAAGAGGATCTTTTGGTGTTCTTCAATTCTGCTTGGATTTCTGGTGCTGGTCTAGATAAATGAGCCTTTCACTAACATATTTCCCTATAAGACATAACAATATTTCAAGAGACTGTAGCTATATATATATATAGCTAGCAGGAAGGACGATCTAAAAAGTCTAATGAAAGAAATATTTGCTGAAAGGCTTGTTTTTAAACTGGAAAAAGTCTGAAGCTTGGAGAGTGAATTAACTCCATTCTGGCTGTTTCTAGATCTTTCATATAAATTTACTACTGTGCTCGACAGTATCTGCAGAAAATTTTTCCTGCTGTAATTGCAATGCAATTAATTGGATTATTTTAGCCTTTCTGAAGCTAATCTAGTGTGTGACATTTACCATCTACATAAATTCCATAAGCAATCAGGGTTAACTGTTAGAGCCGGGCTGTGTTAGTACTGGAACGCAGAACGAGATAGTTTTAGGTTGTAAAGGACACGATCCACTTACAAAAAAATTTATGTTGCTAATTCAGTGAGGAAATGGTGCTTATTAATTCTTAAGTGCTACAGTTCCACATAAATCGCTGGCCAGGCAAAGCAGAACTCTAATCTTCTTTACCCAGCTTTAAAGTATAATAAGCAATGTCTTTTTCCAAATACCATTTATCAGCTTGGCTAGCTTTTTCCAATGGAAGCAGAAGGTTGTGGGTTTAAGCTGCACTTCAAGACACATAATGAAGGCTAATACTTGAGTGTACTACTTAGGGAGTACTGAATTACCAGAGGTACCATCCTTTCAATGAGATGTTAAACCATAGAGCAAAACAGAAATTATAATCACATTGAGAAAAAAAGTGTGTCAAAGAGAAAAAGAAACAAAAAGGAGACACATAGGAAAAAAACACGCACTAGGAACTGTGAACACAAATAGTACATTGCAGAGATAGTGGCACCTGGCAAGGTGAGCAAGGACACAAAAACCTCACAAACACTCGGACCAACTCCCAGTGCACCTAGCAGAGGAGACACTAAGGCTGCAACCCTACCTACAGCAGAACAAGAGATCTCCAGGGACATAGATTAACCATTGTAGATGCAATTTAATCTCATTTTACTATTAAATAAGTTTAATATCAATTTCTATATAATTTCTCCAGAACAATTTGATCTATTTTATAGTCACGCTTATGTTCTTTTAACTAGCATCTCTTTCAACATGTAAAATATACCATAATATTCTCTGTTACATCCCCTTATTCTTGTAAAGCAGCATATTCTCCTATGAGCAACAACATGGTATAGCAACCATTATCACAAAAAAGGAATGTCTAGTGAGTGGTTTGCCTGCCACACTTAGGCATCACACTTCCTTTTGTCCATCATATTCCAGCATCAATTAAAATTTCTGGCACACTTTCACCCAATTGGTTAAAATTTAATTTTCAGAAAACAGCAACAAACAACAACTAAATAGGTAGATACCAATCAGCAAGTAGCAAGCAGAAATTAAAGCTACCAATCATAACGTTCAAAAATCTGCAAATTAAAAATGAGCAGTCAGCGGAGTAGTGTTTTTATTTTATCTTTATTTTATTTTGTTTGTCGTCAGCCTTGGTAGCACTCTCGCCCCCGAGTCAGAAGGTCGTGGGTTTACACCCAACTGCAGAGACTTGAGCACATAATCTAGGATGACACTCCGGTGCAGTATTGAGGGAATGTGGCACTATTGGAGGTGCCATCCTTTGGATGAGACGTTAAACCTTGGCCTTATCTGCCCTCTGACGTAAAAGATCCCTTGGCACTATGCGAAGAGGAGCAGGGCAGTTCTCCCAGTGTCCTAACCAGTATTTATCCCTCAACAAACATTTTTAAAATAGATTATCTGATCATTTATCTCATTGCTGTTTGTGGGGCCACCTTTCCCTAAATTACAACAGTTACTACACTTCAAAAGGTACTTCACTGGCTGTAAAGCACTTTGGTGAGGTCTTCAGGTCATGAAAGGTGCAATATAAATGCAAGCTATTTCTTCTTTCACTTCATTTTATGTTTGTTTGTTGGTGTATAAAGACACTCAACATAATTAACCACTCCCCTCCCCACCAATCTGGCACAATTTCTTTTCGGAACATGCGAGCGAGTATACAGGACCAGAAATGGCCCTCTCCATCCATCCGGCCGATCCCAAAGATCACAGACTGCTTACCCCACTTTACCTCTGATACTCTTCAATAGGCCTCTTGTCAAAAATGCATACATCACCCGAGTCACAAATAAATGATTAGGAGATTTGTGTGTCCCAACACTGGATCAGCACATTGTATCCAACTGAATTTCAAAAAGATTTCCAATTATACCTTTTTTTAAAAAAAAGCTGTGCTAGAAATTCCAAAAAATGTTCAATTTTGAGGTACAGTTATGACGGTGTCCTAGTTGGGGGAGCGGGGGATATTTTGGATTTTTGTGACAGTATAGGGACAAAATTCTCTGATTAATGTGTTGGTTTTATTTTATTTGTTCATGGGATGTGGGCGTCGCTGGCAAGGCCAGCATTTATCCCTTGAGAAGGTGGTGGTGAGCCGCCTTCTTGAACCGCTGCTGTCCGTGTGGTGAAGGTACTCCCACAGTGCTGTTAGGGAGGGGGTTCCAGGATTTTGACCCAGCGACGATGAAGGATCGGCGATATACTTCCAAGTCAGGATGGTGTGTGACTTGGAGGGGAACGTGGAGGTGGTGGTGTTCCCATGCGCCTGCTGCCCTTGTCCATCTAGGTAGTAGAGGTCGCGGGTTTGGGAGGTGCTGCCGAAGAAGCCTTGGCGAGTTGCTGCAGTGCATCTTGTAGATGGTACACACTGCAGCCACGGTACGCCAGTGGTGGAGGGAGTGAATGTTTAAGGTGGTGGATGGGGTGCCAGTCAAGCGGGCTGCTTTGTCTTGGATGGTGTCAAGCTTCTTGAGTGTTGTTGGAGCTGCACTCATCTGGGCAAGTGGAGAGTATTCCATCACACTCCTTACTTGTGCCTTGTAGATGGTGGAAAGGCTTAGGGGAGTCAGGAGGCGAGACACTCGCTGCAGAATACCCAGCCTCTGACCTGCTCTTGTTGCCACAGTATTTATGTGGCTGGTCCAGTTAATGGTGACCCCCCCAGGATATTGATGGTGGGGGATTTGACGATGGTAATGCCGTTGAATGTCAAGGGGCGGTGGTTAGACACTCGTTTGTTGGGAGATAGTCATTGCCTGGCACTTGTGTGGCGCAAATGTTACCTGCCACTTATCAGCCCAAGCCTGAATATCGTCCAGGTCTTGCTGCATGCGGGCATGGACTGCTTCATTATCTGAGGAGTTGCGAATGACACTGAACACTGTACAGTCATCAGCGAACATCCCCACTTCTGACCTTATGATGGAGGGAAGGTCATTGATGAAGCAGCTGAAGATGGTTGGGCCTAGGACATTGCCCTGAGGAACTCCTGCAGCGATGTCCTGGGGCTGTGATGATTGACTTCCAACCATCTTCCTTTGTGTTAGGTATTACTCCAGCCAGTGGCAAGTTTCCCCCCCCACCCCCGATTCCCATTGACTTCAGTTTTACTGGGGCTCCTTGATGTCACACTCGGTCAAATACTGCCTTGATGCACTCTCACTTCACCTCTGGAATTCAGCTCCTTTGTCCATGTTTGGACCAAGGCTGTAATGAGGTCGGGAGCCAAGTGGTCTTGGCGGAAACTGGGCATCAGTGAGCAGGTTATTGGTGAGTAAGTGCCGCTTGATAGCACTGTCGACGACACCTTCCATCACTTTGCTGATGATTGAGAGTAGACTGATGGGGCGGTAATTGGCCGGATTGGATTTGTCCAGCCTTTTGTGGACAGGACATACTTGGGCAGTTTTCCACATTGTCGGATAGATGCCAGTGCTATAGCTGTACTGGAACAGTTTGACTAGAGGCGCAGCTAGTTCCAGAGCACAAGTCTTCAGCACGACAGCCGGGATGTTGTCGGGGCCCACAGCCTTTGCTGTATTCAGTGTGCTCAGCCGGGTTGAAATGGCATGTTGGAGCCGTTACCAGATTGGTCTTGTAGTTGCAATCTTGTATATAATGTTGCATTTTATTGGGGTATGTGTGAGAGTTTGGAATGTTAGTACTGGTACCTTGGCCTGTGCGTCTGGGTTTCCATTCATTGATTGTGGATTGCCACCAAACTGGTATGCAGTGTTATTCACTATTGCTGTTTGATGAGGGAAAGCAAAGGAATGTTGTTGAGAAACAAGACCCTCCTAATATTCACAGAGCAAATGAAAGGATTCCATTAAAATTATGGGCCACATAGTTTTAGTGGAATTATTGCTCCCATAAATTTTTCCTGGCCTCTGTCCAGGATAGCACATTTGAAATCAGGACCTTATCATGTAGGTAATTGCAGGTGCAGACCACTATCCCATCACTCTATAGCAGAGCATGTTGGAGCATTCCTTGAAATGGCCCTTGAGTAAGATGCTATTTGGATTATGGCCTTGGACAAAGGATTGTGGAAAACACTGGTTTAGAATGTCCCATGGTGACATTACAATAACCTGCAGCCTGGTGGTGTCCTGAACAAGGTCAAAGTAGTCAAAGAGAAACTCTTAACATATGGCCAAGGGGAGTTGGAAGTGGGAGCAAAAATCAACTGAAAATCAAAGTCAAATTTCCATGGGGTGTTTTTCTATGTTAAAGGTGCTACAGAACTGCAATTTGTTGCTTTTGGATATAAATTACTGGAGGGAAGATAAATCTTTAGCATCGGCAAGACTGCATAAAACTCTAAGTCATGTGATGAATCTTAGACAAAGGTCAAATGTGCTTTGTGGTACGTCACTGAGCCATGCAGACCAGGAGGTCCCAAGTATAATCCTTGCTCTGTGCTGAAATCAGCTGATCTGTGGCAGACTGCAATTGGTCTCAGTGTCACAGAAGTAGAAGGAGGGTAGGAGAGAACTCAAAAAATCAGCTAAAGTTCTACTCCCAACTGTTATCCAGAGTTTCTGCTGTAAAGTAACTATATGTGGAGTTAAGGAAAGGCATAATTGGGTCCAACTGGGAGGCATACTAGTCAAACAGCATGTCCCATTTACTATGTAAGGTCATACAGCTCCTTGGGCAAAGTACTGGAAAGGCTGCCAGGGGAAGGCTGCCTGTGGAGTGGCTGGGAAAAACAGAGAGAAAATGGATAAACAATAGAAAGTAGTTCAACGATCAGAACAAATTAGATTAATGTGTATAGGCTAGGTATTAAACAGTTGTTGTATATAGAGAAGCATACGGTTTGCATTGACAATAATAGGATTCACAATAACTTGATAAGAACCCATGTGAATGACAACATATATCATTTCATTCATGTTACCAAATGAATTTTTATAGTGGCTTAAAAAAATAATTGACAACAGCTGGAGGAATATTCCTGTGACCCTGTAGGTCAATTGAAGGAACAGATATTGTCCCTAACCCATTATTGCAGGATTAAAACAGTATAAAATGGGTATAGAGATCTCATTTAGTTCAAGGGTAGAGAATTAATGGATACCTAGGTATGAGTATATTAGGTTTCACATAATATCTTAATCGGAGTGAAATTACAGTGGTTTATATCAGGGATGAGAGTACAGTTTTGCAATCATTCCCAAAAACTGAGAGTTTAATGGGGGCAGTTTTATTTTGTGTTGTGATTCTTTATTTGCCAACAACTATTATAGTGAACATTAACAAACAACAATTTCCATGTATTTAATGCATAGTAATTACTGCACAGAAGGAGGCAATCTAGCCCATCAGGCCTGTGTGTCATTGCTACCTCTCAACTGGAGTTATTTAATCTAATCCCATTTAGCTGTTTCTTTCCTGTATTCTTTCATAACCATCCCTTTTGTTATGCTTATGAGTTAGAGGACTAGAGAGCACAGGGAATTTAAAAGTCTTCTATAGGCATATAAATAACAAACAGGTAGTAAGAGGAAGGGTGGGGCCAATTAGGACCAGGACCTACGCATGGAGGCAGAGGTACTAATGTACTTTGCACCTGTCTTCACCAAGGAAGAAGATGCTGCCAAAGTCATAGTGAAAGAGGAGGTAGTGGAGATACTGGATGAAATAAAAATTGATAAAGAGGAGGTGCTAGAAAGGCTGTCTGTACCTAAAGTTGATAAGTCAGGACTGGATGGGATGCATCCTAGGATGCTGAGGGAGGTTAAGGAGGAAATTGCGGAGGTACTGGCCATAATCTTCGAATCCTCCTTAGATATGGGGGTGATGCCAGAGGACTGGAGAATTGCAAATGTTACACCCTTGTTCAAAAAAGGGTGCAAGGATAAACCCAGCAACTATAGGCTAGTCAGTTTAACTTCAGTAGTGGGGAAGCTTTTAGAAACGATAAACAGGGAGAAAGTTAACAGTCACTTGGACAAGTGTGGATTAATTAAGGAAAGCCAGCATGGATTTGTTAAAGGCAAATCATGTTTAATTAACTTGATCGAGTTTTTTGGTGAGGTAAGAGAGGGTTGATGAGGGCAATGCGGTTGACGTGGTGTATATGGATTTCCAAAAGACGTTTGATAAAGTATCACATAATAGGCTTACCAGCAAAGTTGAAGCCCATGGAATAAAAGGGACAGTGGCAGCATGGATATAAAATTGGCTAAGTGACAGGAAACAGAGAGTAGTGGTGAACGGTTGTTTTTCGGACTGGAGGAAGTGGTGTTCCCCAGAGGTCGGTACTAGGACCATTGCTTTTCTTGATTATATATTAATGACTTGGACTTGACGTACAGGGCACAATTTCAAAATTTACAGATGACACAAAGATAGTGATAGACTTCAAGAAGACAGAGACAGGCTGGTGAAATGGGCGGACACGTGGCAGATGAAATTTAACGCAGAAAAGTGCAAAGTGATACATTTTGGTAGGAAGAACGAGGAGAGGCAATATAAACTAAAGGGTACAATCATAAAGGGGGTACGTGAACAGAAAGACCTGGGGGGTATATGTGCACAAATCATTGAAGGTGGCAGGGCAGGTTGAGAAAGCGGTTAAAAAAGCATATGGGATCCTAGGCTTCATAAATAGAGGTACTGATTACAAAAGCAAGGAAGTTATGATGAACCTTTATAAAACACTGGTTTGGCCTCAACTGGAGTATTGTGCCCAATTCTGGGCACCGCACTTTAGGAAGGATGCGAAGGCCTTAGAGAGAGTGCAGAAAAGATTTACGAGAATGATTCCAGGGATGAGGGACTTCAATTACGTGGATAGACTAGAGAAGCTGGGGTTGTTCTCCTTAGAGAAGAGAAGGTTGAGAGGAGATTTGATAGAGGTATTCAAAATCATGGAGGAGTCTAGACAGAGTAGATAGGGAGAAACTGTTCCCATTGGCGGAAGGGGTCGAGAACCAGAGGATACAGATTTAAGGTGACTGGCAAAAGAACCAAAGGCGGCATGAGGAAATACTTTTTTACACAGCGAGTGGTTAGGATCTGGAATGCACTGCCTGAAAGGGTGGTGGAGGCAGACTCAATTGTGGCTTTCAAAAGGGAATTGGATAAGTACCTGAAGGAAAAAAATCTGCAGGACTACTGGGAAAGGGCAGGGGAGTGGGACTAGCTGAAGTGCTCTAGCAGAGAGCTGGCACGGGCTTGACGGGCCGAATGGCCGCCTTCTGTGCTGTAACCATTCTATGACAAGAGAGGCTGTAATATTGGAGTAATTTTCAGAAGTATGGAAGAGCAAGAACATGAAGGAATTTGTAGACAAGAACAACATTTTAAATTCAATCTATTGGTGGTGAGCGAGCCAGTTTAGATCAGTAAGTATCAGGTGAATGGGCAAATGGGCTTGGTGTGGGCAACCTGAACTTTAAGGAGGGTGTTGGAAAAGTTGAGTGTGGAGGTGACAAAGATATACATAAGGGTTCCAGCATCAGCAAAACTCAGATAGAAGCACACACAAAAAATGTTGTAGAGGTGGAGTTAATTGGTGATGGGTAGAATATGGGGTTTGAAGCTTAGCTCTAATTGAACAGAATGCCAAGGTTGTATACGACCTAAGAGAGAAGCCATGGATGATGAGGGAGTTAGTGACAAGGGTGTCGAGGTATTGGTGGGAGCCAAAAATGATGGCTTTGTTCTTCCCAATTTCAATTTGAGAAACTCGGACATATCCCAAATTTAATGTCAGAGAGGCTGTCTGACAGCACAGAGGTGGTTGAGGGAAAGTGGTAGACAAGAAAAGCTCTGAGCATACATAGGGAAACTGACTCTGTCCATGCCTGTGGACAATGTCACCAAGACGTAGTATGCAGAGGCAAACAAGGAAATGACTAATTAAGAATCCTTGGGGAACTGTAGAAGTGACTGCATAAGGGCTGGAGCAAACACCATTGCTAGAGATGCACTGGCTGTGTTGGGAGTGGAAATGTAGTTGAATGGTCAGGAATTGGGCGGAGAGGGGATGAAGAAGACAGGAGGTGGGCATCATGAAAGAGATGTGCTTGGGAGGAGAATGGGAGAGAAGCTGCAGAGTGACAGAGCTTACCCATGGACAATGGGAAAAGAACTAAAAGAACAGCCCAGGGAATGTGCTTTTTTTCTAGTGTGGGAAGGAACAGCCACACATCCCAATCTTAAGGGCAACACGGTGGCATAGTGGTTAGCACTGGTGCCTCACAGCGCCAGAGACCCGGGTTCGAATCTGACCTCGGGTGACTGTCTGTGTGGAGTTTGCACATTCTCCCCGTGTCTGCGTGGGTTTCCTCCGGGTGCTCCGGTTTCCTCCCACAGTCCAAAAATGTGCGGGTTAGGTTGATTTGGCTATGATAAATTGACCCTTAGAATTAAGGGGGGATTAAATATGTGGGGTTATGGGGATAGGATGGGATATGTTAGGGGGAATTAAATACGTGGGGTTACGGGGGTAGGGTGGGATATGTGTACTGTGGGGATTAAAGCAGGGACAGGGTACTGGATTTGGATGATCAGCCATGATCGTATTGAATGGTGGAGCAGGCTCGACGGGCCGAATGGCCTACTCCTGCTCCTAGATTCTATGTTTCTATGTTTCTATGTTTAAAGCAGCCCTGTTCTCCACAATTCTCCCTGTTGTCAATTTACTTATTTATAACACGTGTAGAGAGAGAGAACTGCAACTCCTCCGTAGGTGGTTTCTAAAGCAGAAACTGCTCTACAGAGAGAGAGAGATTCAGCAACCAATCTAAATCGCAGTTAACATCAGCACTGGTAACAACCAAAACACAGACTCCTATGGTACATGTAACTAAGAACTTCAAAAACATCACCCAACTGTCCACAGGATTTTCTATATTATTTCCATTCCCTTATTGATCAAAACAGATACTAATACAATACAAATAATACCAGTAACTTTGCAGACTTGGTATTTAAGGAAACAGAGCATTACCTGCAGCTGAAGCCTAGTGGAACACCTCCTGCCAGCAACAGGGAGGTCAGCTAGAGCCAGGCAAAACAGGCTTCAGCTCCCGACTGCGGATTCTCTGCGACACAATCTAAATATCTACAAGGGGATACATCACACTGCTGTTTATAGGTAAATATGTCTGAGTATATTTTTTAATGTTTTTCAGGATTTATTAATTCTTCAGATGGAAAAAGCTGTTGAGCTGGTGTGACGAAAGTGCTGCTGAGAGTGGCGGGAGCGCGGGCGGGTTTATTTACCGATTGCTGCAAATTGATGGATTCGACCCATAGCCGCTGATCCTGTGAAGCAGCTGTGATGTCCCGGCCTGTCAGGTTCGTAAGTATAACTGGCAACAAGGGAGGAGGGAGAGGAGAGGAGGAAGGAGGAAGAGGAGGGAAGAGGAGGAGGAGGAAGTGAGACTGAAGAGAGAGAGAGACTGGGTAGAAAGAGGGATGAGGTCCTGCAACAAGAATTTAGGGAGCTAGGTAGCAGATTAAAAAGCAGGACCTCAAAGGTTATAATCTCTGGATTACTCCCGGTGCTACGTGCTAGTGAGTATAGGAATAGAAGGATAGAGCAGATGAATGCGTGGCTAAAGAGTTGGTGCAGGAGGGAGGGCTTTAGTTTCCTGGATCACTGGGTCTGCTTCTGGGGAAGGTGGTACCTGTACAAGTCGGACGGGTTGCACCTGTACAAGTCGGACGGGTTGCACCTGAACCGGAACGGGACCAACATCCTTGCGGGGAGGTTTGCTAGTACTGTGGGGGGCGGTTTAAACTAACTTGGCAGGGGGATGGGATACGGAGTGGAGCTATAGTAGGGGGTGATGCACAGCCAAATATAGAGGAAAAAACAAATCAGCCTGGAAGGCAGAGCAAATATGTAACAGCACAAGGGAGTATGGCAAGGCTGGAGGGCATTTATTTTAATGCAAGGAGTCTTGCGAGTAAGGCGGATGAATTGAAGGTGTTGATGAACACATGGGAGTATGATATTGTTGCTATCACAGAGACATGGTTGAGGGAGGGGCAGGACTGGCAGCTCAATATTCCGGGGTATAGAATCTTCAGGCGAGACAGAGGGGGTGTCGCAATATTAATCAAGGAGTCAATTACTGCTGTAAGGAGGGATGATATCTTAGCAGGTTCCTCTAATGAGGCCATATGGGTAGAACTTAAAAACAAAAAGGGGGCAAGCACTTTGCTGGGAGTGTACTATAGGCCCCCAAACAGTCAGGGGGAGATAGAGGAACAGATATGTAGGCAAATCTCAGAGAAGTGTAGAAATAATAGTAGGGGATTTCAACTTCCCCAATATTAACTGGGATAGTCAGAGTGTGAAAGGCTTAGAAGGTGTGGAATTCTTAAAGTGCATCCAGGAGAGCTTTTTGGGCCAGCATGTAGAAAGTCCTACAAGAGAGGAGGCAGTACTGGACCTAATTCTAGGAAATGTAGCCGGGCAAGTGGTAGAAGTGTCAGTAGGAGAGCATTTTGGTGACAGTGACCGTAATTCGGTGAGATTTAAGGTAGTCATGGAAAAGGACAAAGATGGACCGGAAATAAAGGTTCTAAATTGGTGGAAGGACGATTTTAATATGATAAGGCAGGATCTGGCCAAAGTGGACTGGGATCAGCTACTTGTAGGAAAATCCACATCAGAGCAGTGGGAGTTTTTCAGAAAGGAAATATGATGCGGAGATGCCGGTGTTGGACTGGGGTGGACAAAAGTGAGAAGTCGCACAACACCAGGTTATAGTCCAACAGTTTTATTTGAAATCACAAGCTTTCGGAGCTGCTGCCCCTTCGTCACCAAAATGCTTCACCTGACGAAGGGGCAGCAGCTCCGAAAGCTTGTGATTTCAAATAAAACTGTTGGACTATAACCTGGTGTTGTGCGACTTCTCAGAAAGGAAATAGAGAGAGTACAACGCCAACATGTTCCCGTAAAGGTCAAGGGTGGGACCAACAAGCCCAGGAAACCCTGGATGTCAAGGGATATACAAGAATGGATTAGGGAAAAAAAGGGAGGCTTTTGGCAGATACAAAGGACTAAAAACAGTGGAAGCCCTGGAGGAGTATAGAAAGTGCAGGGGGATACTTAAAAAATAAATTAGGAGAGCGAAGAGGGTGCATGATAAAACACTGGCAGGCAAAATAAAGGAAAATCCCAAGGTGTTTTATAAGTATAATAAGGGCAAGAGGATAACCAGGGAACGAGTAGGGCCCATTAGGGACCAAAGTGGCAATCTGTGTGTAGAGCCGGAAGATGTAGGTGAGGTTTTAAATGAATATTTTGCATCTGTCTTCACTATGGAGCAGGACGATGTAGGCATAGAAATCAGGCATGGGGATTGTAATATACTTGAACAAATTAGTATTGAGAGGGAGGAGGTACTAGTGGTTTTAGCGGGCTTAAAAGTGGATAAGTCCCCAGGCCCAGACGAGATGTATCCCAGGCTGCTGTGTGAGGCAAGGGAGGAGATTGCAGGGGCTCTGACACAAATTTTCAGAACCTCTCTGGCCACAGGGGAGGTGCCAGAGGACTGGAGGACAGCTAACGTAGTACCATTATTCAAGAAGGGTAGTAGGGATAAACCAGGGAATTACAGACCAGTGAGCCTAACATCAGTGGTAGGGAAATTATTGGAAAAAATTCTGAGGGACAGAATTAGTCTCCACTTGGAGAGGCAAGGATTAATCAAGGATAGTCAGCATGGCATTGTCAGGGGGAGATCATGTCTAACCAATTTGATTGAATTTTGAGAGGGGGTGACTAGGTGTGTGGATGAGGGTAGTGCAGTTGATGTAGTCTACATGGACTTCAGTAAGGCTTTTGACAAAGTCCCGCATGGGAGACTGGTCAAGAAGGTAAGAGCCCATGGGATCCAGGGCAATTTGGCACATTGGATCCAAAATTGGCTTAGTTACAGGAGGCAGAGGGTGATGGTCGAAGGTTGTTTTTGTGACTGGAAGCCTGTGTCCAGTGGTGTACCGCAGGGATCGGTGCTGGATCCCTTGCTGTTTGTAGTGTACATTAATGATTTAGATATGAATGTAGGAGGTATGATCAGTAAGTTCGCAGATGACACGAAAATTGGTGGAGTGGTAAATAGCGAGGAGGGAAGCCTCAGGCTACAGGACGATATAGATGGGTTGGTTAGATGGACAGAACAGTGGCAAATGGAATTTAACCCTGAAAAGTGTGAGGTGATGCATTTTGGGAGGACTAACCAGGCAAGGGAATACACAATGAATGGTAGGACCCTAGGAAGGACAGCGGATCAGAGGGACCTTGGTGTGCATGTACATAGATCCCTGAAGGCAGCAGGACAGGTAGATAAGGTGGTTAAAAAGGCATAAGGGATACTTGCCTTCATTAGCCGAGGCGTAGAATATAAGAGCAGGGAGGTTATGATGGAGCTGTACAAAACGCTGGTTCGGCCACAGCTGGAATACTGTGTGCAGTTCTGGTCGCCACACTATAGGAAGGATGTGATTGCATTGGAGAGGGTGCAGAGGAGATTCACCAGGATGTTACCTGGGCTGCAGCGCTTCAGCTTCAGGTAAGGGGCAGGAGGTTTAGAGGGGATTTGAGGAAAAACATTCAAGAAGCATTTAGATGAGCACTTGAAACACCATAGCATACAAGGCTACGGACCAAGTGCTGGAAAATGGGATTAGAATAGACAGGGCTTGATGGCCGGCGCGGACACGATGGGCCGAAGGGCCTCTTTCTGTGCTGTATAACTCTATGACTGGGGGGGAGAGAGAGAGACTCGGGGGGAGGGAGAGAGAGAGAGACTGACTCAGGGGGAGAGACTGGGGGAAGAGAGAGAGACTGGGGGAAGAGAGAGAGACGGGTGAGAGAGGGAGGGGGAGAGTGGGATTGGGGAGGTGGAGAGAGAAGGGGAGAGACTGGGGGGAGAGGGGGAGGGATTGGGGAGGTGGAGAGAGAAGGGGAGAGACTGGGGGGAGAGGGGGAGGGACTGGGGGGGGAGAGGGGGAGGGACTGGGGGGAGAGAGGGGGAGGGACTGGGGGGAGAGAGGGTGGAGGGACTGGGGGGGGAGAGGGGGAGGGACTGGGGGGAGAGAGGGGGAGGGACTGGGGGGAGAGAGGGGGAAGGACTGGGGGGACAGAGGAGGGGGAGGGACTGGGGGGACAGAGGAGGGGGAGGGACGGGGGGAGAGAGGAGGGGGAGGGACTGGGGGGAGAGAGGAGGGGGAGGGACTGGGGGGAGAGAGGGGGGGAGGGACTGGGGGGAGAGAGGGGGGGAGGGACTGGGGGGAGAGAGGGGGGGAGGGACTGGGGGGAGAGAGGGGGGGAGGGACTGGGGGGAGAGAGGGGGGGAGGGACTGGGGGGAGAGAGGGGGGGAGGGACTGGGGGGAGAGAGGGGGGGAGGGACTGGGGGGAGAGAGGGGGGGAGGGACTGGGGGGAGAGAGGGGGAGGGACTGGGGGGGAGAGAGAGAGACGGGGGAGCGAGAGAGAGACGGGGGGAGCGAGAGAGTGGGGGAGAGAGGAGGGGAGATTGGGGGGGCGAGAGAGAGAGACTGACTCGGGGGGAGGGGGAGAGACTGGGGGAAGAGAGAGAGACTGGGGGGGGTGAGAGAGGGAGGGGGAGAATGGGATTGGAGAGGGGGAGGGGGAGAGTGGGATTGGAGAGAGAGAGGGGGAGGGGGAGGGGGAGGGTGGGATTGGAGAGAGAGAGGGGGAGAGACTGAGGGGGAGAGGGGGAGGGACTGGGGGGGAGAGAGGGAGAGGGACTGGGGGGGAGAGAGGGAGAGGGACTGGGGGGGAGAGAGGGGGAGGGACTGGGGGGAGAGAGGGGGAGGGACTGGGGGGAGAGGGGGAGGGACTGGGGGGAGAGGGGGAGGGACTGGGGGGAGAGGGGGAGGGACTGGGGGGGGGGAGAGAGGGGGAGGGACTGGGGGGGGGAGAGAGGGGCAGGGACTGGGGGGGAGAGAGGGGCAGGGACTGGGGGGAGAGAGGGGGAGGGACTGGGGGGAGAGAGGGGGAGGGACTGGGGGGAGAGAGGGGGAGGGACTGGGGGAGAGAGGGGGAGGGACTGGGGGGAGAGAGGAGGAGGGACTGGGGGGAGAGAGGGGGAGGGACTGGGGGGAGAGAGGGGGAGGGACTGGGGGGAGAGAGGGTGGAGGGACTGGGGGGGAGAGAGGGTGGAGGGACTGGGGGGGAGAGAGGGTGGAGGGACTGGGGGGGAGAGAGGGGGAGGGACTGGGGGGGAGAGAGGGGGAGGGACTGGGGGGGAGAGAGGGGGAGGGACTGGGGGGGAGAGAGGGGGAGGGACTGGGGGGGAGAGAGGGGGAGGGACTGGGGGAGAGAGGGGGAGGGACTGGGGGGGAGAGAGGGGGAGGGACTGGGGGGAGAGAGGGGGAGGGACTGGGGGGGAGGGACTGGGGGGGAGAGAGGGGGAGGGACTGGGGGGAGAGAGGGGGAGGGACTGGGGGGAGAGAGGGGGAGGGACTGGGGGGGAGAGAGGGGGAGGGACTGGGGGGGAGAGAGGGGGAGGGACTGGGGGGGAGGGAGGGGGAGGGACGGGGGGAGAGGGGACGGGGGGAGAGGGGAGAGGGGGGCGGGACGGGGGGAGAGGGGGAGGACTGGGGGCAGAGAGAGAGAGCAAGAGGGGGGAGAGAGACTTGGGGGTGGGGGGAGAGAGGGAGAGAGACGGGGGGAGAGGGAGAGATACTGGGGGGAGAGAGACTGGGGGAGGGAGAGGGAGAGAGACGGGGGGGAGAGGGAGAGAGACTGGGGGGGGAGAGGGAGAGAGACAGGGGGGGGAGAGGGAGAGAGACTGGGGGGAGAGGGAGAGAGACTGGGGGGAGAGGGAGAGAGACTGGGGGGAGTGGGAGGGAGCGAGACGGGGGGGTGGGAGGGAGAGAGACGGGAGGGGGAGAGGGAGAGATACTGGGGCGAGAGACTGAGGTGAGAGAGGGAGAGAGACTGGGGGGAGAGAGGGAGAGAGACTGGGGGGAGAGGCTGGTGTGGGGAGAGAGACTGGGAGAGGGAGAGAGACCGGGGTGGGGGGAGAGAGACCGGGAGAGAGGGAGAGAGACTGGGGGGGGGGGAGATAGGGAGAGAGACCGGGGGGGGGGGGGGAGAGAGGGAGAGAGACCAGGGGGTGGGGGGGAGAGGGAGAGAGACCGAGGGTGGGGGGGGAGAGAGGGGGAGAGACCGGGGGGGGGAGAGAGACTGGGGGGGGGGGAGAGGGGGAGAGAGACTGGGGGGGGGGGAGAGAGGGAGAGAGACTGGGGGGGGGGGGAGAGAGGGAGAGAGACTGGGGGGGGGGGGGGGAGAGGGAGAGAGACTGGTGGGGGGAGAGAGGGAGAGAGACTGGTGGGGGGGGGAGAGGGAGAGAGACTGGTGGGGGGGGGGAGAGGGAGAGAGACTGGTGGGGGGGGGAGAGGGAGAGAGACTGGTGGGGGGGGAGAGAGACTGGTGGGGGGGAGAGAGGGAGAGGGTGTGGGGGAGAGAGGGAGAGGGTGTGGGGGAGAGAGGGAGAGGGTGTGGGGGAGAGAGGGAGAGAGACTGGTGAGAGGGAGAGAGACCGGTGGGGGGGAGAGAGGGAGAGAGACCGGTGGGGGGGGAGAGAGGGAGAGAGACCGGTGGGGGGGAGAGAGGGAGAGAGACCGGGGGGGGGGAGAGAGGGAGAGAGACCGGGGGGGGCGGGGAGAGAGGGAGAGAGACCGGGGGGGGCGGGGAGAGAGGGAGAGAGACCGGGAGAGGGAGAGAGGCCAGGGGGGGGGGGAGAGAGGGAGAGAGACCGGGGGGGGGGTGGGGGGGAGAGAGACCGGGGGTGGAGAGAGGGAGAGAGACCTGGCATGCAAATATTTCTGGCACACATAATTGACAAAGAGAGACTGTCCATTCAGTGTCTGCCAGAACTTGCTGTTTGTAGCCCCTGCCCCCATCTCCTCCAATCCATCCACCAAGGAATGGCAGCAATGAAAAGCCAGACAGCCAGTTATTTGCTGCACTGAATATTTTAATAGTAACTGTGGAAGTATTTGTGGAAAAGATTAGTGACTGGTGTTACACAGTGATCTGTGCCAGGGCTGATCTTATTTATTATATACATTAATGATCTGGAATTAAGAATGAGAAGTCGCACAACACCAGGTTATAGTCCAACAGATTTATTTAAAATTACAAGCTTTCGGAGCTGTCGCCCCTTCGTCAGGTAAAGTTACTGTGAGAGAATCTATCAGAATTCACAGAATATAAACACAGAGAAAATGCATAGATTAAATCTTTCCCTACATCAAAGACACACTTAAGAGCACAGCCAAGACAATGAGATGTGTCCCAGAGGGTCCAACGCGTCAAAACACCTGCTGGCTGCATATCCTCTCCATTTTTTGTGTTTGTTTCTTGTGTTTGGTTTTTTTTAAAACTGGAAAGACCGGCAACGATGTCAAGTCACGTTCTATAGCGTGACATGAACCCGATATCCCGATTGAGGCCGTCCTCATGAGTGCGGAACTTGGCTATCAGTTTCTGCTCGATGATTTTGCGTTGTCGTGTATCCCGAAGGCCGCCTTGGAGAACGCTAACCCGCAGATGCGAGGCTGAATGCCCTTGACTACTGAAGTGTTCCCCGACTGGGAGGCAACCATCCTGCCTGGCGATTGTTGCGCGGTGTCCGTTCATACGTTGTCTCAGTGTCTGCATGGTCTCGCCGATGTACTATGCTCTGGGGCATCCTTTACTGCAACGTATCAGGTAGACAACGTTGGCCGAGTCACATGAGTATGTACCATGTACCTGGTGGGTAGTGTCCTCACGTGTGATGACGGTATCTGTGTCCATGATCTGGCATGTCTTGCAGAGGTTGCCGTGGCAGGGTTGTGTGGTGTCGTGGTCGCTGTTCTCCTGACAGCTGGGTAATTTGCTGCGAACGATGGTACTTTTGAGGTTAGGCGGCTGCTTGAAGGCGAGTAGTGGAGGCGTGGGGATGGCCTTAGCAAGGTGTTCGTCGTCATCGATGACATGTTGAAGGCTGCGAAGAACATGGCGTAGTTTCTCCGCTCCGGGGAAGTACTGGACGACGTAGGGTACTCTGTTGGTTGTGTCCCGTGTTCGTCTTCTGAGGAGGTCTGTGCGGTTTTTCGCTGTGGCCCGTCGGAACTGTCGATCGACGAGTCGAGCGTCATATCCCGTTCTTACGAGGGCGTCAGGAGAACAGCGACCACGACACCACACAACCCTGCCACGGCAACCTCTGCAAGACATGCCAGATCATGAACACAGATACCATCATCACACGTGAGGACACTACCCACCAGGTACATGGTACATACTCATGTGACTCGGCCAACGTTGTCTACCTGATACGTTGCAGTAAAGGATGCCCCAGAGCATGGTACATCGGCGAGACCATGCAGACACTGAGACAACGTATGAACGGACACCGCGCAACAATCGCCAGGCAGGATGGTTGCCTCCCAGTCGGGGAACACTTCAGTAGTCAAGGGCATTCAGCCTCGCATCTGCGGGTTAGCGTTCTCCAAGGCGGCCTTCGGGATACACGACAACGCAAAATCATCGAGCAGAAACTGATAGCCAAGTTCCGCACTCATGAGGACGGCCTCAATCGGGATATCGGGTTCATGTCACGCTATAGAACGTGACTTGACATCGTTGCCGGTCTTTCCAGTTTTTAAAAAAAAAAACACAAGAAACAAACACAAAAAATGGAGAGGATATGCAGCCAGCAGGTGTTTTGATGCGTTGGACCACCTGGGACACATCTTATTGTCTTGGCTGTGCTCTTAGTGTGTCTTTGATGTAGGGAAAGATTTAATCTATGCATTTTCTCTGTGTTTATATTCTGTGAATTCTGATAGATTCTCTCACAGTAACTTTACCTGACGAAGGGGCGACAGCTCCGAAAGCTTGTAATTTTAAATAAATCTGTTGGACTATAACCTGGTGTTGTGCGACTTCTCATTTTTGTCCACCCCAGTCCAACGCCGGCATCTCTGCATCATGGAATTAAGAAGTAATGGACAATTAACACCAAATTGGGGAGTATGGTAAATTGTGCTGAGGATTGTGAAAGACTGTAGAAGTACTTAGATAGGCTAGCAGAGTGTGCGGATAGGTGGAAAATGCAGTTTAATGTAGAAAACTGAAGTCATACATTTTGGAAGTAATAGGAAAAGGAAATCCATTTTAAACGGGAAGGTTTTAACTGGAGTGGGAGAACCTTGGTGTGCAGATACATAGGTTATAAACGATGAACCATTCAAATGGATAAGGCAGTAAAGACAAAAACGAAATCCTAGCTTCTGTATCTAGAGGCATAAAATACCAAGCAGGAAACTGGTGATAAGCTTGTTAGGTTGCAGTTGGAGTACTGAGTGCAGCTTTGAGCATGCCCTTGTACGAATGCCATAAATCAATGGATAAAAGGTGCACCATAGATTCACTAGGGATGTAACCAGGGATGAGGGAATGACGGTTGTGTAGAGAAACCTGAGAACTTTGGCCTTTTTCCCCCCCGAGTTGAGAAAGTTTAAAGGTAATCTGCTAGAAGTCTTCAAGGTTATGAAGTGTTGTGGTAGGGTGTTTGTAAAAATGAAAGGGCACAAATTTAAGATAACTAGAAAAAGAATTAAATGGATGGCTGGAAAATATTTCTTTATACAGAGGGTGCTTAGAATATGGAATTCTCTACTACAAACCATTGTTGAAGCAAAGTTCATCAATTCTTTTATAAGGGAACCATAAAAGCATACAGCAGAGGAAGAGGCTTATTGTGTCTGCCTGGACTCTTTTCTAAAGCAATCTAAAACTAATCTCACTTCCTGTGTTCTGCCCAGTCCTGTATCTTCCTCTGCTTCAAATGTTTATCTGCACTTCCCTTAAAAATGCAGTAGTCTTTCCCTTAGTTATCCACTATGACAAAGCATTCTATGCTTTCATAATTTTTTTTTAAAAAGCTTTTAATTCTGTTCTTGGCTTTCTCTGCCCCAGTGGAAATAGTCCCAATACCTTTAGTCAATCCTCATAACTATAGTTTCTCATTCCTGGTATCATCCTGGTAAATAAATGTACACTGTATGCTCTCAAAGGCTTTATTATCTTTTCTATACTGGGGTGTCCAAAAGTGCACAATTACTCTGTGGTCTAACCATTGGGTAATGTGTGCATTGTTACCTGTTTACTCTTGTACTCAATGTCCTTGATTCTAAAACCCAAAATACTATTGTTTTGTGGCTTAATCGACCTGGACACTCACTTTCTCTCGAGGCAGTACAAAGAAGGTTCACTCGGTTAATCCCCGGGATGAGGGGGTGGACATATGAGGAGAGGTTGAGTAGATTGGGACTCTACTCATTGGAGTTCAGAAGAGTGAGAGGCGATCTTATTGAAACATATAAGATTGTGAAGGGGCTTGATCGGGTGGATGCGGTAAGGATGTTCCCAAGGATGGGTGAAACTAGAACTAGGGGGCATAATCTTAGAATAAGGGGCTGCTCTTTCAAAACTGAGATGAGGAGAAACTTCTTCACTCAGAGGGTAGTAGGTCTGTGGAATTTGCTGCCCCAGGAAGCTGTGGAAGCTACATCATTAAATAAATTTAAAACAAAAATAGACAGTTTCCTAGAAGTAAAGGGAATTAGGGGTTACGGGGAGCGGGCAGGAAATTGGACATGAGGCTGAGTTCGGATCGGTCAGGGCCCTGTTGGTGGCGGAGCAGGCCCAGGGGCTGAGTGGCCGGGTCCTGCTCCTACTTCTTGTGTTCTTTGGATTTGAGGTGAGGATCAGATCAGCCATGATCTTATTGAATGGCGGAGCAGGCTCGAGGGGCCGATTGGCCTACTCCTGCTCCTATTTCTTATGTTCTTTCAAGGAATTATATATTGCATCCCTCGGTGTCTCTGTTCCTCCACACCCTTCAGCATTTTCCCGTTAATTGTTTTTCCACTCGGACTGCTTTATTTCACACATTTCCACATTGAATTGCATCTCCCACTTGTCTGCCCATTATGCTAAACTCTGCCCTCCTGAAGTCTTTTACCGTCTTCCTTGCTGTTTGCCAAGCTCCCAACTTTTGTGTTGTCAGCAAATTTTGATACTGTGCTCCTTGTGCCCATTACACATCATCCATGTTAGTTGATCCCCTGTGGGGTTGCCAATGGGGAAGCAAAACTCAATGTACTCTTCAGGTCAAGCGGGATTACGGGGCAGGGGATCATTGGAATAGGGCGAGGGAGGACCGCTATGCTGGAGATCAGAGAGGAAAGGTACTGCAGGGTGGGGAAGAGAGGGGGGAAGATAGAGTGGCGTTTGATTATCTTTAACCTGCAGCATTTCAGTCTCTTAATGGACCTAGAAAAATAGGGTAAAGTAGTTTGAGACCCCAGTCCACAAAAAATAGAACAGGGCTCAGTTGTAGTAGAAGGTGTGTGCGTACACGCACGCGTATGTGTGTACGTACATACAGCCAGGGACAGATTTGTTGGGTGGGGGGGATGCGATGCCTTGCCTGTGTATGGACCCAGTTATTTGGCAAGCTTCAATCCCAGGAACATTCACAAGAAACAGGGAAGGCTGGAGTTTGCAGAGAGGAAGAGACATTAGGGGGTTGGCCACAGGCCACAAGAAACAATTATTAAAAAAATAGTGTTCGTAAGCAGGGAAGTTCCTTTTGAGGCTTTGAAAAGCATTGATGAGAAGCCGGGGCTGGTGAGGAAGAGGAGAGCGAGGTTTTTAATCACATCAGTGTAGCTGGTTTTGAATCTACTTACTATTCACTTGTAAATAAAATGGTTCTTTCAATGAGCAATTATATTATGTAAATATACTTTAACCATGGGTTACATTTAATTTGTTTTTCACTCCCTTGTTATCCATTTATCTGTGTACGGTAATATTTTTAAAATTGTGTATTCAATATAATTTGTATGGTGTATTTTGTATATAGATATAATAAATATTTATGGACTTTTATGTTTGTGAGTGTCTATTCGTGTGGTGGGAAGGTTCTGTTTATATTGGTGACTGGCACTGGATGTGTCATGAAGCAGGGAGCTGTGGCAAAGTGTTTTTATCTGGAAAATTTGCTCTTAAAGGGGATATGGTGACTTTGCAGTTTATCTGAGAGTGTCAAGTTGTATGTGTGACTGGTGGCGGGGAGAAAGGTTGGGGTGTCTGGGTTCAGTGATGGAGAGGTATGAAATGTAAGGGGTGAAAGGAAAAAGGGGGCACCAGAGGTTGGTGATGAGTGGGAAAGAGGTTAATGATGGCAAGTGGTTTGAGTGATGGGGTGCAACGGAAGGTTAGCGGACAAAGGAGGAAGAAAGTTAAGGTTGCAGATAGTTTGGTGGTGAGAACAAAAAGAGATTGGTGGGATGGGGTACTGCGAAGGAGAGGGGATGATGAAGGAAAGTGGTGAGAGAAAAGGTATGGAGGAAAGCTTTTTTTTAATGTATAAACACTGGAGGAGAGTATTGGGTGGGTTTCAGAGTGAGAATTTGGGAAAAGGATTTATAGATTGGAGGAAATGAGGATGGTATGGGTAGGATATGCAAGTAGTGGAGGGGTGGTCTGGGAGTGATATGTGGGGAGGAACTAGTGGTGGAAGGGGAGTTACAGGGCTAGGCAGTGGTGGAAGGAGGGTTGAAGGATTTGGCTGTGATGGGAGGAGGATTAAAGTTTTTGGCTGTGTTGGGAGGAGGATTACAGGGTGTGATAGTGTTGGGGCGGTGCCCAGATGAGAGAGAAATGGGTGTGGGATTTAGGTGTTGTGGAAGTGGTTTCCAATATGTGAGTACTGGGAAGGAGTTTAAGTTTTAAGGTACAAGAGTTGATATAATCTAGGGTAAGAAGGTTGGTGGTAAAGACCCAAAGATATCACATGGTGTCTTGTTATCCTAAACTGAAGCTCAAGTGGTAGGATCTCACTGGTGTCATCCAGATAATATGGCATAGATGTTGTTTATCTGATATTTCTGTACTGCACCAATCTCACTTTTTGTAAATTTATATGTAGTTTAAAAAAAAATTAAATTGATATTTTTCTGATTGAAGATGTAGTTTAGTTTATGCAAGTGGCAAAAGCAAACTGATTATCACTTGATCAACCAGATGCAAGTTTCCAATCAAGTATCAAAAGACAGGATATTTGAAAACCCTTGAAATGAGATACTAGGTTATTGTTTTTTTTAATTAACACTGGTATATTGTGAGTTCTAAAATAACATCATAGAATCTTGCAGCACAGAAGGAGGCCATTCGGGCCATCATGCCAGTGCCAGCTCTTTGAAAGAGCTGTCCAATTAGACCCACTCCCCTGCTCTTTCCCGATAGCCCTGCTAATTTTTCCTTTTCAAGTATTTATCTAATTCCCTTTTGAAAGTTACTATTAAATCTGTTTCCACCACCCTTTCAGGCAGTATATTCCAGATCATCATCATTTGCTGTGTAAAAAAAAATCTAATTTCCCCTCTACTAAGAGCAATGCATTTAGCTCACAAATAAATAAATCCAGTTAATTGTCATAGCTGCAAACTTAACTTTAAACATAGCCTTAAGCAATGTAGTCCTTGAGTTAGCTTGTATTGTTTTGGATTTCCAAAATTTTTATTCCTTTCTTAAGTATGTCTAATTTTGATATGTTCTTCAAAGATATTTCAGGTTTTTTTTGGAGTTTTCTACTTTAAGATTGTGAAATGTAAAAGATGTTTCTTTTCTATCATTAGGACCAAGAAAGTTGTAAATTATTCACAGTGTGGAGACTTTGATGATGGTGAGTTTTGAGTAAAAGTTAAAAAGTGTATATTGGCTTTCTGTAGAATACAGAAATGCTGGTGCATAACAAAGCCATTCAGCCACATGTGTCAGTTCTAGCTCCCACACTGGAGCTGCCTACTGTAATCTCATTTCCATGCTGTTTGCCTGTGGCCTTTTTCTTCGTGTTTAATTCCAATTTAAATGTGATTGAATCAGCTTGAATAGCCACGTGGTAAAGTATTCCATATCCTAGGCATGAAAAAAAATCCTCCTAACCTCTTCCATTAGGCTTCAAGTACTAATCCTGAGCTTATGCCTCTTTGTTACTGATCTACTGACCAGTAGATAAAGTCTTTCACCAGTCACCATCTCAAATTCTTCCATAATTTTGAATATTTGTATTAGAACCCTCCCCCTAGCCTTCCCTGTTCTAGCAAACACAGCTTTTGTTTTTAAGAAGCATATATAAAGAGCGAAAATATGTGCTGAAATATGTATATTACATTAAGAAATAAAGTCCTTTCAGCCCAGCCATTTCTCCAATCATCTTTGAAGTCTGATTCTGTCCATTGTTCTTGTTTCCTACCTAAACCCCATATCAACTCCCTTCAGAATTAGGAATCGTTGCAATTCCATTTGTTTAGTTTTACTGAATCATCATTTATTGGCTAAGTGGCATTTGATTTAGTAATTTGTTAAATTACCCTCAGCTCATAGTTTCTTTAGCCTAGAATAATATTTCCTGGTTTCACAAGTTTCTCCTTAACTACAGTTAATTTTGAGTGTGAAATAATCCTTTAATCTGTGAGCTCTGCTGGAATAGTGATTTTTCACAAGTGAATAATTGCGGGTACACTGGAACAGTGAATATTCCTTAGTGTTTATATATTTTATTTTTTTGCAGATGAAGATTTTGCATGTGTATCAGCTCCTCCAAGTAAAAAGTCCCGTCTAGCAACTAAAGATCAGAAGCAAAAAAAGGAAAAAAATATTAAAGATTCTGACAGTCAAGATGCAAAAGCCGAAACGGTACCACCTAAGGAAAGGTGAGGTTGGTTTGTAACTAAAGAGAATATCAGTGAGTACTGCTCGTAGTTGGGCTATCTGCACAGCCTGATTTTTTCCTCCTGCAGGCAGTGTCAGTACCACTCCTTCCTCCAGATTTTCCATCATTTCTTTTCCCTTAGTACCTTGCAATAAATGCACAGCATTATTGATCTACTTACAATTTTGCAGGCTATTCTAAGTATTGTGAATAAATGCAAGTTTTTTCTTTCTCAAAAATAATATCTGTTAACTTGCATATTCTAATTCTATTTATTAAAAATTACTGTTCTTCTGCTGGATGTTTTTTTTCTCATGGCTGAGATTTGGAAATTGCAGAATTGCAGGCGCAATTCTGAATCCTGCCAATACAGTGCACTAAACTCAAACTGATCTAAAGGGAAACATTATGTGAAAATTTGAAGTCACTTTGCCTTTAAGGTGTTCTGTTGCTGCTTATCTTCAAAGACCAGGTTGTTTTGTGAACAGCTTTACCAATAAAGTGCATCATATTTATGATTCAAATTGACAGATACAGATGGCTAGTAGTGACTTACAGGATAGTAATGCAATGAAGTAGTTTGATTATACTATAAATTTATGAACAAAACAAATGCTGAGTTTAAATTGCTTTAAACTCACTACCAGCCATTTGTTGTTCGATGTAACATGGATTTTTTTCCTCTTTGTGTTGAGGTAATGCTCATTTTTTTTTAAGGATTGCTGTGACTCCAAGAGAGCTAGGGAGTGGACAGGTTCATTATGCTGGAGCTTCTTGGAGAGCTGGATTGCACAATTATGCTTTGACAGCACTGTACTGATTAGTAGCAATGAGGTCAGACAACAAAAACTCTAATAGATGTGAGTGGAAAATTAGTCCCTGCTAATCAGAGTCTTTATCGGCATGCCCAGTTGGTGACTTCATCCTGTCCTTCCTCAGTGTCACTATTTCCTTGAAGTGTAATGCCTTTTTAATGAGTGGCCAGTTCTCAGGGGTGTTCATATCATTTTGGTCTCGTAATTTCAGCAATTTTACTTTATTCCCTGAACTCAATTCTGTGGAGAATGTTTCCAGCAAAAAAAACTGAAGCAACTGAAAATATCCATAATAAATGTGCTGTTAAATGGAGTGAGGAAGAAATGAGAAATACCAATAATCTTTGTCATCGTTCAATGTGTGAAGATTTGGAGAGATTTTTTTTTCTTTGTGTTGTCAAATAGTTATTGACAAAACTTGCATGTCTGTGTGTACTTTTCCTTATATTTGGGCTGTTAATGTGGTTTACATTGGAATTTTGATTATTTTAACTCACTTGTCAGATTGCTTCATACCACAGATTGCCACTTGATGAAAAGCTTTACCAAAGAAACTTAGAAGCTGCATTAGTCCTATCAGTACAAGAGCCAACCAGTGAAGGTGAGAACTTTCTTTTTAACCAGGTAGAAGTTTTCAATGTATTTAGTAAATAACACAGAATTCTTATCCCAGTTGAATTGTTATCTTCTATTTTTGCATCCTATTTTACCAACATAATGAATAAAACATTTTATTATATGTTTATTGTGTAATTGGGCTGAAACATAAATGAATTTTCCACACCATTAAAAATATCTATTTAGTACATGTATTTTAAAGGTTACTAACACATTTATAGGTGGAAATACAGTTAGGACTGAGACTCCCCACCTCTACTTTTATGTAAAGAATAATTTGTGACTTGGGCACTCATAAGTTGTATGGGCTCACTCCCTCTTTAGGGTGATGAGTGAGCTCAGTGAGTTATTTTCAAGGATGTACAATTCAACAAAAAGTTGATCCTTTGTTTTTCCTCTGGCTAAAATCTGTCATCACTCAGTCAAAGGGGTTATTCTAGGCTAGTACCAATAACTAACAAGTCTGGTGCTCTATAACAAAGTCATGGGGGTACCCTTAGTATCTGGAGAGAGCACTATACTGAGGTGACATCTGTTTGTAATAGGTGCCCATCTACATGGGGGTTGGAAAAGCTGGTGAACAGAAGTGTACAGATAGAAGTAAGTGTATAGATAGAAACCAGTCCAATGGAAAGAAGTGGACCTCACCCTGTGTTGCCTAGCAAATGGTAAGGCAGCAGATGTAAGTTTTTATTCATGCCAAATTCCTAAAGTTGCTTTAGGCAAGTGGAGGGAATTGCAGTGGTCTTGAAGTACAATGCCAGAAATCACCAACTAGTCTTGGATCTTCACTTCTGAGGCTGCTGAATGAGGAATCTGTTTGAGGCACGTACAGTGTTTAGAACATGGTTATTGTTTCTGCCCACAAAAATGGGGATCATAATGATTCTGAAAAGTACTGAGGAATCTGGCGGATATCAATGGTTCTCAAGATGCTGTTTTGGGTTATCTCATTACATGTCTGAGGCCTTCTGGAGACCTGCAGAGAAAGCAGAAAGGAACAGGCTGGATTTTGCTTTCATAAGAAATGTGTAGGATTGATCGTGGCTTTATATAATCTTGCAGAATGTTGTAAGGCTTAGGGAAATCCCACTTACACTGTTTTAATCGATTTCATAGGGCTTTCAACCTGGTTTGCCTAGATTACAACAGTGACTACACTTCCAAAAAAAAACTTAATTGGCTGTGAAGTACTTTGGGACAGGTGCTATATAAGTGCAAGTTTTTGGTGCCTCGTGTGGTCCCCATAAAGAAGCCGGAAGCTGTGGGAGTACATGCCAAATCTCGAATTTTATTCGAGATGTGTGCTCCAACTCCAAGATCTGTATAGAGGTGCATAAGAAACTTTCTGAATCTACCTCTCGCATAGAAGGAGTGAGCCAAGGTTATACAGTGTCGCCAATTCTATTTGATGTTTTCATCAATAATGTGGTTGATGGAATCAGTGTTGGACTTGTGTCTGTCCGATGCCCAGGCATTTCTGTTATCATTTGCAAAAAAGTGTCATAATATTATTGTGTTGCTGACAGCCTCATCTGGAATCCAATGCCCTCTTGAACATTTGGCTAACCAGTGGGATAGCCAATTGCGGTGTTATTGGCTTTGCACAGTTCAAAAGGGCATCTAGATGGTATTGATTGGAAGATTCAAGGGGCATCGTTCCCAACTGTTGATTCATATCGGTACCTGGGGATTCTGGTGAATGCCAACTTCATCCTGGATACAATTCTCCAGGACTGTGCTGAGAAGAGCTGAAGGGCTCTTTGGTCTTTCTCATTTTCTTTCAATGACTGCAAAATCCAAATGCAGTTTAACCTTGAGGTGTAAAGGATATGTGCCCAAACAATTCTCTCATGTTTCAAGGCTTCCTCTAGCCCATATGCAAAACCAGGAACCAAGCTGTGAGGTGGCAAAAAGGTGACGTGGCTGCAGGAAGGGAAGGCTCCAGCTTGCACCAGCCTGTCACTAAGTATTTTGGAGGAGGAGTCAGCATCAAGGCAGGCACACCTCTTTGCCAAAGCTCTTCATGTCACCACCTGAATGAAGAGTTGGTGATGAAATTAAGCTTGTTACATGGCACTGGACTTGGTATCAGCCTGTAAGTCAGAAGGTCATGGGTGCAAGCCCAACTCTAGGACATAGGCGGACGGTTTACTGCAGTACTGAGGGACTGCTGCACTGTCTTAGGTGCTTCGGATGAGACGTTAAACTGAGGAGCCCCGCCTGCCCTCATGGGAAGACGTAAATGATCCTATGGCACTATTTGAAGAAGAACAGGGGAGTGTTCTCGGTGCCCTGGCCAGCATTTATCCCTCAACCAGCATCACTAAAAAGCAGATTATCTGGTTATTAGTCTCACTGCTGTTGTGGGACCCTGCTGTGTGTAAATTGGTTTCTGTATTTGCCTATATTACAACAGTGACTACAATTTAAACGTATTTCTTTGGCTGTGAAGCTCTTTGGGATGTCCTGAAGTTGTGAAAGGCACTATATGAATGCAAGTTCTTTTTCTTGCTTTGGAACTGAATGTCTAACATCAAGGTGGTTGGCACTAGGCAAGCTGATTTCCTAGCTCCTTCGGCCATACCGAAGGCAGATGCCTATCATACAGCTGAAAGGAAAACTCTGAATCTGAGGTTGACCGCTGTTGGAAGGTGTTCGCTAGAGGCCAGGTCCGAGAACATGCATTTATATATCCAAGGTTGGATGCCTAGCATGATTAGGTTTCAGAGAGGCAAACAGTTGCTGCTAAAGCTTTGCATATCTAACTGGTGGTATCACGTATCCATGGGGTTGGTCGATGGTCCTGGAGACTCTGGATGGGGGTTATACTGTATTTTGTGCTCTGATCTGTCCAGACACCTGAAATGCTACTTCAAAATATGCCAATGGTATGCTCAAAAAATTATCCTGGTGGTTGCATTGGCCTAGTATCTGTGGTTTGCTGCTGTCTGTAGCTGCTGCGAGTGTAATTGGTCATGGTTAAGAGAAGAGCCATCCTTCCATTCTAACATGCCCCTCAAATAATCCTGGCACAATATAAGTACATTATGGGAGCTACCGAGGAAGGAGGCATTGATCCAGTGATCACAGATCAGTTGGACACCGAGAGTAGAATCTCTTTGTTCAAGTAGTCCACAGGATTATGAGCAGGGACACAAATGGCTAGGTAGGTAGAATTAGTCACTCCTTGTACTGATGGAAAGCCAGCAGTACAATAGAATTGTGAAACTCTCTCACAATGCTGCTGCTGCTAATTGGAGAAAGTTATGAAGGCATTGGTGCTTCTGAATAAAGCATCAGTCACCTTATTGATGCATTTATGGGCAGTGAACTGGGTGATAGTTCGAATATTCTCAGCTCGAGCCTGGAGGAGCTTAAAAATCGAGAGTCTTAGTGACTTAGATTGCCAATGGCTGTGCCGCCTGGATTCCACATGTTGTTTCGAGATCTTCATATGAGAGATGGCACAAAGGCATAGCTCAGTTTATTTGCCCTTTACTAAACCTGTTAAATATAACAGTTATTTACTGACCGTATGGCACTCAATAATTTATAACGGATGATGTAATTTTTAGATAAATATCTCTTTGTCTAACAGGATTTTTAACCTTTATAGTGCTTTATCTGATTATAATGCGGAGATGCCGGTGTTGGACTGGGGTGGACAAAAGTGAGAACCTGGTGTTGTGCGACTTCTCACTTTTATCTGATTAAAGTAATTGAAACACAGAGTGTGTTTGATTGTATCTGTGTATTAAAACATGTAGACATCAATTATATTCTGTTTGGTGGAACATTTATAGTATAAAGGACATCATGAAGTTTTTGCTCAGTTCTGAAAAGGGTAATAACTAGTGTCTGAATATAAATATCAACAAACCGTTGCAGCATCCAACCAATCTCCTTTTGGTAAAATTCCTTAAATTCAACTTTGAATCCTCTACAGTGTTAATCTACCCAAATAAGTTTAAATTCAACAAGTTTAAGTTAGATCTTTAAAGAATGATAAAAGAAGAGTTGACATGAAAATACGTTTCCTCCTGTATCTTATTAAATTTAAGTTTAGCATGGTTGAGAGATATAGGGTCATTTTCAACTTCTCCACCTAAGAGGTAACCAGGCAGGTATTCTGCTCAGCCCATTGTAGACCCCTCCCGATTTTCTGTTCCACTGAAATTAGTAGAATGAAAAATGGGTGGATGATCCGCTTCACCAGGTTACTGTCCAGATGGCGAAGTTGAAAATGACCCCCTTGCTTTTCAAAAGTTAAAGCAGTGCCTGAATGCATATACTGTTTTTGTAATCTAGGACTTCAATAGATAATAATTGTAAATCTGGAAAGTAAAATTGATACTATATTTAATAAACAGCTAATGAATCAGCTAGAGAAGCTACAAATACGAATCCATCATTACACTCCAACTGCAGTGTGGATAGCGACTTTCTGGGTAAGTTTGAGACAATAAATTGAATCATCGCTGTGCCTCTTACTCATGCTGTTCATTTTTGCTTTCCCTTTCAATTGATTGTGAAAAGGGAATTTCAGATGGCCAGTCAATTTTCATGAATTGTCTTTAGAATTACAGTTACTAGCTGATAACTGAGTCACTTGTTTAGTGTGCAGCTGTATGTATTTTATGTCTATCTCCTTTTTAATTTTTTTCTACGGTTTTTTTCTTTTTTTAAAGAAAACAGAAATCATATGATTAAATTTATCAATTGAATTATCATTTGTGTCTTTTATTGCCTTCTTTAAAGGTTTTACTTGAAGGCCTCAGCCCCTACCAAAAGGTTGGACTTGGATTTGATTTTTTTCCCCAGAACTATGACACTATGAGCTGAATTTGGAATGTACAGTCTGAGTATGTGCAGTGTATCTACTAGGATACAGCAGTACCCTTCAGTCGGCTGTACTGATGGAATATTTTTCTTGAGCTTCGAGCAGTTTCTTCTTGAGTGTTTTTCAAAATTATATAAAGAAAAGACAGACGGGGAATCAAAAAGAGTTAGAGAGAGAGAAGCAGAAGAGGGGAGACATAGAGAAATAAAACAGCAACACAAAGACAACAGAGACAGGTAACATAGACCACATTCTTTGCTTTGTACAACACCATGAGAGATCGACTGGTGATTTTTTTTAAAAAACCTCCTCTGGTCTGTCTATCCCATCTCTTAAATATCCATGCTGCTGATCTGGTTCCTTTGCTTATTCTAACACAGTGGGTCTCACATTTTCAGGCTGTGTGCCACCAATAAATTCTCAACCTCCTACATAGCCTTTAGCTATGGATTCTGATACCAATATATAGGACTTGGTCATGTTGTCTTAAGTTATATTATGTGCATATTAGGTAAACTCAAAACTAAAAAGGTCAAATGAAAGTACAGTATACTTGCTGAAACCTAATATCACTGGGCTGGATCACAAATTGCAGTAATTTTTAATCATCTAATCACAGTACATTCCCAATGATGGCATTAGATTTTGCTTTCTATCTGTATTTTGTATTAAAAAAATTGTTCGAGGAATATGGGCAATGGCACACGTGTTGCCCATTCCTATTTGTCCATAGAAGGTGGTTGTGGGCCGCCTTGAATCGCTGTCTGTGTATATATGTAGATCAAATCATAGGAACAGGAGCAGGCCATTCAGCCCCTTGAGCCTGATCCGCCATTCAATGAGGTCATGGCTGATCTGTATCCTAACTCCATCCACCCTTCTTGGCTCCATACCCTTTTATGCCCATGGCTAGCAAAAATCTATCAATCTCCGATTTAAAATTATTAATTGAGCTAGCATCTACTGCCATGTGGGCATAGGAATTTATAATGGAAAAGGTGACAGGAAGTGCATGCAAACAGAAGATGCTTATTATATTATGTAGATGCTATGTAATGCGTATGTTCTCAATTTTACCTCTTACCTTTTTTAAAGCTCAGGATGCAAAGCAGCATCAGAGGTAACATATACCAAGTTGGAGACTGATACCTGGTAATTTAGTAATAATGGGGAAGGTTGGAGCGTTGTGGGGTTTAGCAGCACTGTAGGTCCTAGATTTAGTAGCACTGGAATTGGGGTGAGGATTTACTGTACTCTGGTATTGAGGTTTAGCTAGATTGAAAGGAAGAGGTCTGGCAGCATTACAGTGGGGGTCCTAGGTTTGATAGCAATCGGTCTATTGTTTGACTACACTGTAGAGGGGAAACTTACGGTTTGACAGAATGGGGGTAGAATGTGGGGTTTGAAAGGATGGGTGGAGGGTCCTTTAGTGTGGTAGCCCACAAGTAGAGGGAGAATTTGGAAGAAAATCTGGATTGAGAGTTTGATTTGTTCTTGTACAATAAATTAATGTTTTCAGGCACTAATAGTTATTATGCATGTGGCTGCTTAATTAAACATAAATTTTATATATATATAAACAACTCTCAGTATATACATTGTTACCCTGTGGAAAAATTACCTCATAAGACGGTTCATGTTTTGCATTGTTTTCATGTGGGTGGTGGTGCACATCTCCAGTAAATGAATTGTGTTCCAATTTTCCATTTGTTTGTCTGTGTCCACCACTCGCTCGCTCTTTCTCACATTTCTCTTGCACTCTGTGAAGCTGTCAAACACTGATATTCTGTGTAGTTTGATGAGTCCTTGTGTTCAGGACTCATCAAACCTTTCTACTTTGCAGAAATCAGATGACTGTTGCATCAGAGGATGCAGCAGCCAGTCTGTGATCTCTACAATGGAGATGTTGGGGACTCCGGCTCCACAGCGGCTGAAGGCTGCAGGAAGAAACAAAAGGTAAGTTAACATTATCTAACACTTTACACTCCCCTCACATACTTACCACTCCACACTTGCACCCATCACTCACCTCTACAGTGCACTTTCAGACCCTTCCGACCCCCGCAGATCCACTGCTCGCCTCCTACACCCTGGTGGGGTTCCCCCTGGTCGGGAAGCCTGCACTTCAGGGCACAAAATGGGGATAATCTTATTTTCTGCCTGTTGACTATCTGTTAATAGGCTTTAATTCCTTCCGCCTCCAAGGAGATGGGACCCGGCGCAGGACGGCTTCCCGCCTCCTGGCAAGAGGGAACGGAGGCGGGTTGGGCACCCGCCCCCAAATTCGGCCATTTTCCCGGCAGACCCGCCTTCTCGGGGCTGAGAAAATCGCCCCCTTGAGTTCAAAAAGTTTTTTCCAATTTGTTTTCAAATCATGAGTAAAGACACATTTGATTTTTCACGGAGAAAAACAAAATAACTCTTAGGCTGCGATTTTGTAAATAGATGCAGGTTGGGAGCGGGTCAGGTGGTTTCCGGCTTCCAGTACCTACCCCCCCCCCCCCCCCCCACTACATCTGGCCCACGGACGTGATTTTACGCTGATTGACGTTGTTTTGCCGGCCAATTAAGAGGAAGCCGGTCAGATGACGTCATTTGATGACGTGTCGTCTGCTGGTTTTCTTAAAGGGACCACGCACAATTTTTCTTTGACAGCTAATTTCTCAGTGTTTGACATCATTGAAGTGCTGCAAACACTGACAATCACTGTACAAAGGTGACCTCTTGCACCCAGACTCTCCAGTGACTCCCTCCATAGGCTGGAACAGATGGTAGCTGCAGGTGAGGTGACAGAAGCGATCTGTCACTAGTGAGAGAGGTTCTCCCAATGAGGTGGGACTAGACATCGATTTTTACCTACAGAAAAGTGTCAAAGCATTAAAAATGATTTTCCCAACATTTCCTTACCTCTGAAACTCACCAGTGCACCATTGGATCCTTCACCCCACTTCTGCAGCTGTCATCACTACAGCAGACACACAACACGCCACACTTACCTGGCATGGTGTCCGGACGTTGGGAACCCCGAAGCAGAAGTGGCAAAATTGAAAAAGAGCCTGTTAACTACTATCAAGTACCTGTTAACAGGCAGGTAAGTGGCTTTAATCCTCTTCCCACCACTAGGTGTTGGGTCCATGCGCAAATCAGGGACCCGACACTTGGGAAAATTGTTTGGAGACGGGTTGACGGTGGGATTGAAACCCGCCGTCAATCAAAACGATTTTGACCCTTGACCCACCTCCAAACTCGCCCTCTCAGTGCCGATAAAATCGCGGCTTGACTCTCTCACTCTCACTTATAGCTTAAGTCTGAAACTTTACCTGAATAAAGCTGTTAAAAGTTATTCTCTGGCTGATTTCCAAATAATTTGGTAAAACAAAAGAACTGAGAAAACCCATTACAGAATAAGGACACACAACCTAGCAGTTGCATTGAAAGAATCATACTAATGCATGTTGGCAAATGCTCAGATTTGGGTATCTCTCAAATCTGAGGCATTGTATTAGCTCTGGGAAATGTATCAAATATAAGCCTAGGCTTTTGATAGAGGCTGAGGCTTTCAAGCAAAAATCTTAATGAAGGCACTCAGGCAAAAAGATAATAGTTTTATTTATGCTGCAGTGAAATGTAATTTTAAAAATGTTTTTATTATATTAGAAACCTTATTTTGAGCCCATGATTGGCAGCAGAAGGGTGAATGAAAACATTTCAAGTCTTTTGAGTAATTTAGTTGGTTGGTTGCCACCTTTCTTTTACTGGTTGTTTCTCCTGGAATATCATTCATTCAGATCATGCTTCAGTTCACAGGTAGTGCAGGCTTACCCATTTAAGCTGGCTTTTGTGTTGAGTATGAGAAAAAGTATCTGGACAATCCCAAATTGCAACAATTGGGGACAGCGAAGGTGGGATATTAGTACCACATGGCGACCAATTGGCTGAAATTAAATGAAATGAGTAGAAGCAAAGAACAGTATTTTAAAAATATCCTACAAGAGTTTGATTGCTGGTTAGGCTCCAGGACAGAATCCTGGCTTTCACATTTTTTTTTAAATGTGATTGATCAAGAAGCTGTACAAGACTTCTGTACATTCCAAATGACTGCCACTGTTTATTATTTTTAAAATATAAGTGTGACATTTGAAGTATGACTGACAGGAATTGGAGAAATGTGGCAGAGGGCAAATGTTTGCTAGACGTACCATTTTTATTATATAATGAATTATAGATGATTTAGATAGTATCATTATATTTTCTTTATACTATACAGAACACTAACTGTTGTAATCTATAGCCAGAGCTTTTCTATAGGCCTAGATAAGATTACAGCTGAAAATGAAGGCCCCTCGGTTCGACCCAGACAGAGGCAAGCAGCATCTGGAGCTGCATCAAAACAGCAGAAAATTCTACTTGATGATAGAGGTAGCGATGGTGAATGTGAAGAGGATTCTGGAAGTGAGCAAGACTACATGGCGAGTGAGTAGTTGGTAACTAATAATTACAAAATCATTACTGTCTGGGTTAAGTAAATGTTTCCATTAAATGTAGAAGAACTGATAATCTAGAACTATTTTCTCTTTCAACACATTGTAGTAATGCCTGGTAACAAAAGCAGTCTCGTGGTTTACTCTTATTGCGTGAATATTTGAGGTTCACACATCAATAGCCCTAATTATAATTTTTACACACGTTAAATGAATAAAGATTACATTTTGAAATTTACAATTGAAAATACAGCAGAAAATACAAGATTTGCTAATATTTTAGTTTGAATTTCATTAAAAATTATTCACTTTGTTAATAGGAGTTGACTTCTCTAATGGTATTTGTTTTTGGCGCACAACAATATGCGGCGCACATTTTTGCCTGCGACGGTGACTTTTCTCCTTGATAATTTTCCAAATCTAGTTTCAAGCAAACTATTCCAAAATAATCCGTCCTTTTATTGATTTGGTTAATCGTTAAGAACATTCTAAAGTATAGGATGAGAAAGGATAATTTGGCTCATTTAGTCCATTCCTGCCAGAAGACCATGCGCAGCTTGTATTACTGTATTCTACTCGACTGAACCAGCCTGAGGAATGTAAACAACCACAGGCAAAACCTCCAAGATAAAGCTGTATGAATTGAACCCTAAGACAGCAAAAATCCACCTAATGTATCGATCCACATTATTTAATTCCAAGCAGTTACATTTTACATGAACTATGTTGTATTCCAATCAATATTTAATCTATGTCCAAAGTTATTCTTAGACTATTCAGTCTGAATTTTAACCAGATGTTCATCTAGTTTTTTTTTTAAGGGATTAACTGACACAGCATTAGTTGCTTTACCATGTTGACTTTATTTGCACTTATGAGATCAATCAAAACTGGACTTGTAGGGCCTAACATATGCATTGACTTAAGGGGAGCAAGTACTCTCCAGTATTTGGCAATAAGAATTGTACCTGTGGGATTTGGGTAGTGGTGTATCCCTGGGATCTGAAAGGACATTTTTTCATTTTCCATTCATATAAATGATTTGGACCTAGGCACAAAAGGGAAGATATCTAATTTTGCTGATGATACAAAATCAGGGACATTGTAAACTACGAGGAAGAATGTAGACGTGCATAGGCAGGTTAGTGGAGTGGGCAGGTAGATGGCAGATACAGTTCAGTACAGAGAAATGTGAAGTTTTAAATTTTGGAAAAACAACAATAATGGAAGTAGACTATAAATGGTAGAATTCTTTGAGTGGAAGAATTAAAAAATCTCTGGATGCAGATACAAGGATCTTTAAATGTGAGTGCAGGTAGAATAAGCAGAGACAGTAAATAGGATTTTGGATTTTGTACAAAGAGGCATTGAATATAAAAGCAAAGAAGTGATAAGTGTGTACATTGATCAGGACACATTGATTAAGGCTTTTTTGGGAACCATATTAAAGCAAGCATATTAGAGCCATGAAAGGGTAGTGTGAAGATTCACAGGAATTATACCAGGAATGAGAGGTTCTGATTGTGAAAAAAGGATTGAAAAATTTGGACTTTTTCATTGGAACAGTGAAAATTCACACGGATCTAATTGAAGTTTTCAAAATTATAAAGTTTTGAGAGGGTAAATAGTGAAGGATTGTTTCCATTAATTGCATCGGTAACGACAGGACATAGATTGAGGATTATCATAAGAAGAAGGAAGGAGGGTGTTGGAAGAAATTGTTTCGTACAGAGGGTTATTAGAACATGGAATGCTTTATCACAAGTGGCTATTGACACAGAGTGTATAATTAAGAGGTAAGTGGACAGTACTTGAAATGGAAGCATATAAAAGGATATGGGGGGAAAAAAGCATGAAATGAGAGTTGTTGGGTCCAGTTGAAGAGCTAGCACCGGCATTGATGCAATGGGCTAAATGGTCTCCCCTTATGCTGAATATTAATATTGGAAGTGCAGTGTATTCCCAGTCTGAGATAATTACCTTCACCATGTTCAGTCATAGACTGGGCTAATAATCAGATCTTGCTGCCTGGCTGCTTGATTGTCCATGTTTGCATTACAGATGAATCACCAGGTGTAAATCTGGATAAGGGATTAAATATATGACTGGAGAGATGGTGTAGGAGGGAACAGTTCAGATTCCTGAGACATTGGGATCAGTTCTGGTGCAGGAGTGGCCTGTATGGGATGGATAGGCTGGGACTGTTGTCCTCACTGGGAAAGTTACTAATGCTATAGGAGTAAAGAAAAATATAAGAGGAAAGGAAAGGATAAAAGGACAAGGAGTGTTGTAAGGATAAAAGGGAGAAAGCAATAAACAATGTTAATTTTTGGATTTTTGTCTCCAGAATCTGAACTGTTCCCTCCTATACCATCTCTCCAGTCATACATTTAATCCCTTACCCAGATTTACACCTGGTGATTCATCTGCAGTGCAAACATGGACAATCAAGTGGCCAGGCAGCAAGATCCATTCCCGTAAGCTGACTTCACGTCCCTATATCCCCGGAGTGTCCTTTTTCTGCCCAATCTCTAGGTAAATTATATCGAGATTCAGGGATCTTAACGGAGTACTCTTACTCTTTTCATCGCTACTAGCATATACCATGTGCCGTCATGTGATTTCTCCTCTTTTTCTCTGAAAGTGGACAAGATGTACACTCTTACCAAATTGAAACACAGGCTTTGCAAACATATGGACATACATAAGAACATAAGACGTAGGAGCAGGAGTAGGTCATTTGGCCCCTCGAGCCTGCTCCGCCATTCAATAAGATCATGGCTGATCTGATCTTGGCCTCAACTCCACTTCCCTGCCCACACCCCATAACCCTTGACTCCCTTACCATTCAAAAACCTGTCTATCTCCACCTTAAATATAATCAATGACCCAGCCTCCACAGCTCTCTGGGGTAGAGAATACCAAAGATTCATGACCCTCTGAGAGAAGAAATTCCTCCTCATTTCTGATTTAAAAGGGTTTCCCCATATTCTGAAATTATGCCCCCTAGTTCTAGATTCCCCCACGAGCGGAAACATCCTCTCTGCATCTACCCTGTCAAGCCCCTTCAGAATCTTATACATTTCAATAAGATCCCCTCTCATTCTTCTAAACTCCAATGAGTATAGGCTCAACCTTTCTTCATAAGACAACCCCTTAATCTCCTGAATCAACCTCGTGAACCTTCTCTGAACTGCCTCCAATGCAAGTATATCCTTCCTTAAATAAGGAGACCAAAACTGTACGCAGTACTCCAGGTGTGGTCTCACCAACGCCCTGTACAGTTGTAACAGGACTTCCCTACTTTTATACTCCATTCCCTTTGCATTAAAGGCCAACATTCCATTTGCCTTCCTAATTACTTGCTGTACCTGCATGCTAACTTTTTGTGATTCATGTACAAGGACCCCAGATCCCTCTGTACCTCAGCATTTTGTAATCTCTCCCCATTTAAATAATAATTTGCTTTTTTATTTTTCTTACCAAAGTGGATAACCTCACATTTTCCCAAATTAAACTCCATCTGCCAGATTTTTACCCACTCACTTAGCCTATCTATATCCCTTTGGAGATTCTTTGCATCCTCCACACAATTTGCTTTGCCACCTATATTTGTATCATCAGCAAATTTGGCTACATTACACTCGGTCCCTTCATCCAAGTCATTAATATAGATTGTAAATCGTTGAGGCCCCAGCACTGATCCCTGCGGCACCCCACTAGTTACAGTTTGCCAACCTGAAAATGACCCATTTATCCCGACTCTCTGTTTTCTATTAGTTAGTCAATCCTCTATCCATGCTAATATATTACCCCCAACCGCGTGAGCTCTTATCTTGTGTAGTAACCTTTTATGTGGCACCTTATCGAATGCTTCTGGAAATCCAAATACACGACATCTACTGGTTCCCCTTTATCCACCCTGCTCATTACATCCTCAAAGAACTCCAGCAAATTTGTCAAACATGATTTCCCTTTCATAAAACCATGCTGACTCTGCTTGACTATATTATGATTTTTTAAATGTCCTGCTATCACTTCCTTAATGATGGACTCCAGCATTTTCCCAATGACAGATGTTAGGCTAACTGGTTGATAGTTGCCTGCTTTCTGTCTCCCTCCCTTCTTAAAAATGACGGATAGAAAAAGATCAGCTGGTGCATCAAGCCTGCTCTAAGAGAAACCAAAAGAAAAATATCCTAGGCCAATTCAGGAGAAAAAGATGTGGGAAATTCCTCTTTGATTCCCAAAGACAATCAAAGTGATTTCCAGAAGACCATAGTGACCATTGCCCAAAACCCCACATATATGTTATTGTAAGTCGAAAGATCAGCCACATCCAGGAACTCGTCCAGCTCCCTTTTTGAATGTTTGCAGTGAATACACACTCGCTACATGAGCTGACAACGTGTTCCATAAGGTCAATGACGCAATGAAAAGAAAAACCTCCTGACATGTAATCGATTTCTATGCTTATGTAACATATGCATGACCCCCCTGGTTCTCCTTAACCTACTCATTGTTTATTCACATGAACAGAGTCTAGTCATAGGGGGTGATTTTGCCAATGGGGGCACGTTGGAGGCGGGACTACTGCTTGTCGGGTTTTAGTCCCGCCTCCATCGACTTGTGGCCAACCCACGCTATTTTCCCTTGATTGACCTTGTTAAGCCCGCCCAGCTGACCCTGGCGGGGTTTCCCGACGTCGGAAAGCCCGCACCTCTGCTGGAAAAATGGGGATAATCCTCTTAACTGCCTGTTAACAGGTAGTTAAGTGGCTGTAATCCCCTTCCCGCCTCCAGGAGACGGGACCTGGTGCGGGTCGGGTACCCGCCTCCTGGGAAGATGGCACGGAGGCAGGTTGGGGGCAGGATGGGTAGCCGCTCCCAGATTCTGCCATTTTCCCGATAGTCCCGCCTCCCCAGTGCTGGCAAAATCGCCCCCATAGAATCAGTCCTTTTATTATTTTCAAGAACTGAAAGGATTCATGTACGGTGCTGGTTCAGTTTCTTATTTCTGTTCAGATGTCTAAAATTGAGAAGCCTGCATGTAATTTGAATTAACACATAGTTTTATTTACATAAGGTAAATGTCTGACAGTACAGTTTAACACAGTGAAATGCATATTTCTCTACACTCAATAAATATATATATATATATACACACACACAAGATGCAACTCATTTTATCTGTATATATAGTTTCTAAGCAGAGGTTTATTTGCCTTAGCAACAATCTAGTCTAGTTCCTACTGGTTGTGCCAGCATTCACCTTTATAATATAGATATCCTGCTGGCAATTGACTGCGAGACTCACTCACTGGCTGCACACTCAAGACTGGCTCTGGTCTGCTGGTATAATTCCGTAAGAGGAAGTCCTTGAGCTCAAGCTGGCCATTACAGAGGGCTCCAACCAAACAATTGCCTCGTCCATCTCTCGGATGCCAATCAAAGTCACAAGCCCAAACTGGAGCCCATCCTTTGATCTGTGTCCTGGGTCTTCCATTCATTTAGACACCAAAACAACAGACAATACAATTATGAATAAATCAAAGTAAATAGCCATTAATCAGTATTGAATTAAGGCTTTATTTGACACTGGTAAAAAATACTTGTCATTGAATGTGATGGCTCTGTGCATTTAGCACCTTGAATTTGTTATTGTTATCAGCCTCTTCAATTTGCACTCAGGAAGAATGCCATAGTCAGCTCATCTGGAAATAAACTAATGTTCTCCTTTTGAGAAGTACCTTGATTGATGCTGGTTTAACCCCTTACATGCTGATTCTAACAATGAAATACAAATCAAAAGATTTAACGCATGCAAAAATGTTTGTTTTTGTCACACCACGAAACTAGGCCTAACATCAGTAATGGGTAAGCTTCTCGAGGCCATAACAATTAATACTAGTCTAAAGACAGCCAGCATGGATTTGTAAACCACAAGTTAAGTCTTAAAAATATAATAAAGTTTGTTGAGGAAATAGTGGAGTGTATTGATAAAGGAAATGCATGTTGTGTATGTGATTTTCAAAAGGCGTATGATAAGGTGCTGCATAAGAGGCTTTGTGATTAAAATTAAGGCACATGATATAAGGAATGTCACAAAATGGATAGAAAGTGTGCTGAAAGGGCATAAAACAGAGTACTGGTTAATATTTTTCGGACAGTTGAAAGAAAGATCGTGCATTTATATAGTTGAAATTAAAAATGAAAATTACTTGCAAACTAAATTAATTGAATGACCAAGTGTTTAATTTCTGTGAAAGAAATACTGTGGGGATTATGTGTGTAAACTTGTCCTTTGGTTGGTTAATATTATTTAAAGTCATGTTTGGGATTCTACAAATTATGGGGATGTAACAAAAAAGCATGAGACTGCCTAATTCATGCTAACAAAATAACATTTTTTAGTGATGGTTAATATCTAACATCCTGGAAAAGCATTTAAGCACAAGTCTAAATAAAGATGCAATCAATCCACTTCTGGACATGTGTGTCCTCACGTACTGGGTATTTACACAGAGTGAGAGGAAGGTCAGTGAAGTGTTGCTGGAAGCGAAATCTTGCCTTGAACTCAGCCAGTAAACGTGAATATTTTATGGTTATCTCTATTGTAAGCAAAAGCCCATAGACCTTTTGTGAATATTCATTCTTTTAACCATAAAAATATTTTTTTTACAGTTGACCAGTTCATTGCATAAAAGGCCTGATGCATTACTCAGCTTTTTGTCGTCAGTGCATTCCACAAATTGCATTGCACTGCATAGCTATTTAAAAAGAGTTAGTGTTATGATATGCATTTTTGTTTTAATCTTTGGAATTTATTTTGTTCCATTCATTGCTATAAAGCCCAAATCAGGCACTGAGCAGAACATTGCTTGATGCTCATTGGAACTTCAAACAGCTATGCAGTGCTCTGCTTTGCTCAGGCTGCTGTTCTAAGGCTAGGAGCAAAGAAAAACCATTTTAAAAACCAGTTTGATTATATAAAATGAATGCCAAGTTTTAAGATCGCTATTAATTAAAGAAAAATATTTTCTCTTCAGCATGACAATCGAGGCAGAAAGTGAGAAATTAATCAAAGGACAAGGAAAGGTCTTGCATTTAAGCACCTTTCATGGCCTCAGGATGTCCCAAAGTGCTTTACAGCCAATGAGGTACTTTTGAAGTGTAGACAATGTTGTAATGTAGGGAAACACTGCAGTAAGTATGCGCACAGCAAGGCCCCACAAATGGCAATGAGATACATGACCAGACAATCTGTTTTAGCGATGCTGATTGAGGGATAAATATTGGCTAGGATACTGGGAGAACTCCCCTGCTCTTTTTTTTGAATAGTGCCATGGGATCTTTTACGTCCTCCCAAGCAGGCAGACGGAGCTCCTCGGTTTAATGTCTCATCCGAAAGATGACACCTCTGACAGTACAACATTTCCTCAGTACCGCACTGAAGTGTCGGCCTGGATTATGTGCTCAAGTCTCATGACCCCATGATCTTTTGACTCAGGCGAGAGTGCTACCAATGAGCCAAGGCTGACACTTTAATCACAATGTGAAAGGTTTCTTGGGGTAAAGAGTACCGTAGGGGAATATTTTCAACAAAATGGACAATTGTGTCATTTTATATTAAGAAAAAGGCAGCTTATTCCATAGGAACACAAATATATTGCTTTTGGTATGACTGTCAATGTATAGTCACCTTCTTTTGTAACTATTTTAAATATCCCTACAACTAAATTTATCCAATTACTTTAATTGAATAATAAACCCACATTCAAAAAAGTCTAAATAAAATATTTACACTGTTGCGGGTTTGGATAAAATTTTCGTTTTAAGTGGGATTTTTCCATTCCATATCCCCATGACAGAAGTTGGCTTCCCTTGACAGAGGTCACCAGACATTACCACCTAGTACCATGAACTAAGTAAAAACAAAAAAAAAACTACTGGCTGCGAATTGACGGCATGTCACAGAGTCCTTTTGTGTTTTTAGCAGTTGACTCATTTCCGTCACTAGAAATATGTCCTCACTGCAAAGACTTTGAGCCAAGGCTATTTTTTCCGGGGAAGCAGATGGGTGAATATTGCCAATCTTTTGAGATGTTTGTGTAATCTCATTAATTGTGCACTGTTGTACTTGAATGTACAATGTTATGCTACAATTATTTATATTATTTTTACAAAAGTAGGTTAGGTGCTAGGAGGTACTTCTCTTCACAGAAAGTCGTCGACCTCTGGAACAAGTTGTCGGCACACGCAGCGAGTGCAGATTCGCTGCAAGCATTCAAAAGGGAGTCAGACGAGGTAACTTAGGCTGGGGTACATATGGTTCCTTGCCAAAGTGACAATTTCTTCAGTGCAAGCTTGTACAGCGAGTGCCAACAGGCTACTCAGGAGACATAACAGCAGAACCTGTTAAATGGTGAGAAACTTTTAAATGTTGGTGTTCAGAGAAATTTGGGTGTCCTCGTGCAAGAAACACAGAAAGCTAGCATGCAGGTACAACAAGCAATAAGGAAGGCAAATGGCATGTTGGCCTTTATTGCGAAGGGGTTGGAGTATAAGAGTAAGGAAGTCTTGCTACAATTGTATAGGGCCTTGGTGAGACCACACCTGGAGTACTGTGCACAGTTTTGGTCTCCTTATCTAAGAAAGGATATACTTGCCTTGGAGGCGGTGCAACGAAGGTTCACTAGATTGATTCCTGGGATGAGAGGGCTGTCCTATGATGAGAGATTGTGTAGAATGGGCCTATACTCTCTGGAGTTTAGAATAATGAGAGGTGATCTCATTGAAACATACAGGATTCTGAAGGGGATTGACAGGGTAGATGCTGAGAGGTTGTTTCCCCTGGCTGGAGTGTCTAGAACTAGGGGGCATAATCTCCGGATAAGGGGCAGGCCATTTAAGACAGATGAGGAGGAATTTCTTCACTCGGAGAGTTGTGAATCTTTGGAATTCTCTGTGGATGCAGAGTGTTTGAGTATATTCAAAAATGAGAAGTCGCACAACACCAGGTTATAGTCCAACAGATTTATTTAAAATTACAAGCTTTTGGAGCTGTTGCCCCTTCGTCAGGTAGAGTTACAATGAGGGAATCTACAATATATCACAGTATATAAACACCGAAAGCAATTTGTCTGCAGAGATACAATCTTTCAGGGAGGCCTTACATCAAAGGCACACCAGAGCACAGCCAAGACAATGAGATGGGTTACAGGGGGTCCAACGTGTCAAATCCTGCTGTCTGTAGTTGAGCTTTTAACTTTTTTTTTGGTGTGTGTGTTTTTCTTTTAAAAACTGGAAAGACAGACAACGATGTCGAGTCACGTACTCTGCACAGGCATTGTTCTTTGTCTATATATGCTGTGTCGATTTGTATTTCTTCACTTCACCTGACGAAGGAGCAGCAGCTCCGAAAGCTTGTGATTTCAAATAAAACTGTTGGACTATAACCTGGTGTTGTGCGACTTCTCACTTTTGTCCACCCCAGTCCAACACCGACCGACATCTCCGCATCACGAGTATATTCAAGGCTGAGATAAATAGATTTTTGGACTCTAGGGGAATCAAGGGATATGGAGATCGGGCGAGAAAGTGAAGTTGAGGTTGATGATCAGCCATGATCTTATTGAATGGCAGAGCAGGCTCAAGGGGCCATATGGCCTACTCTTGCTCCTATTTCTTATGTTCTTAACCTAATGCTGTTCTCAGCTGATGTCCACACATACGCATTTTTGAGTCGGGTACACTATAATTTATCTGTCTGTCTGCCTATCTACACTTTGTTGAATAAAACAGTGACCAATCAGACCTGACAAGGGAACATATGAAAGAGCAGCTAGAAAATACCCAATAAGAAACTATTAAGGACATGTGTGAAAATGAAGGACAGATAAAGACCAGCTGATCCATCAAGCCTGTCCTGTACTGATCTGGTGTAACTTCTGTACACCATGCCCCCTGCCTGGCCCTGAAGCAACGCAATCTCCTGGGAGAGGTAAAGAACCAGAGGAAAAAACCCTTAGCCAATTTAGGAAAAAAACTAGGAAATTCCCTCCAACCCTGAAAACCATCAAACAAGTTCCAACAGACGTCGGTGACTGGGTGATGCATCCCCTCTTCTACATGTAGTTATGTTGGCAGCTCTCGAACTCGTTCAGCTCCCTTTTGAATTTTTTTTTTAATGTATTCGCTCCTGGGATGTGGGCGTCGCTGGCTAGGCCAGCATTTATTGCCCATCCCTAATTGCCCTTGCAGCGAATTTGTACTCGCTGCATGTGCCAGCAACTCATTCCACAGGTTGACGACTTTCTGTGAAGAGAAGTACTTCCTAGCATCTAACCTAATTCTGTGCTTACGTAACTTATACTTGTGTCCCCTGTTCCTCCCTAACCTACCTATGTCAAATAGCCCATCTACTTGGACTGACTAAAATCCTTTCATTATTTTCAAGACCTCAATTAATTATGTTTTTCTCAAGTAAAAAGCCCCAGCTCTTTCAGTCCATCGTGGTAATTGAGGGACGGTAAACAATATATCAATCTAGTGTCCCTCCTTCGATGCCTTTCCAAGTATCATGCACCATGTGAGGTGTCCAACTCTCTATTCTCGATGAGACCTGACCAAGGTCTTGTACAGAGAAAGAATAATGCATCATGTTTTGAATTTAATTGTCCCAGCAATACATCTTAACACCCAATTTGCTTTTGCAATAGTTCTGCAGCACAGGTCATGGACCTTCAGTAACTCATGCACTCTTCTCCCTCTCATCAGTCTTGAGCATACAACCTTGCATGATGCACACATGGTGTCACCCCTACTCGAGGGACTTCACTAGTGACTGGTACCCCTGCCCCACCCTCCGCAGAACCACTACCATTAATAAATACTTTTTGTCTATGGGAATGTAACCAGTTTCTTATCCAACTCAAAATCTGCCTCCCAGTCCCACAGGACTCAACCTATTTAGTAGCCTTTTGTGTAACACCATGTCAAAGCCTTTTTGAAAATCAAAATACACAATTTCAACCAGGCTTCTGACTTCCATTGGCTTAATAACTTCCTCAATGAAAACAGTCAAACTGTCAGAAGAACCTACCAATAAAAGAAAGAAAATTGAACTAATATTGCTCAAAATACCTTTTTGAATTTGTTTTATCTGCCACCTTTTCCGCTTCGGCTACCAACTAACATTTGTATCACAGTAAAAGCATTTTTAAAAATATAGGTATTTTCACAATAGCATGATTAATCATACCTATAAAATGATCTTCTCTGTCTTTCAGAACCTTCATTGAGGTTTTTACTTGAATGCAACCTCTTTCAAAAGCCTAGGCCTGCAGTTGATACTTTTCCTAGAGCTATCACTTTGTATACGCAAATCCCTAAATCATATTCAATATTTTCTTGCATGCGTCAGTATGATTCTCTCATGGTAACTAACAAGGTGTATGTCCTTATACTGTAACAGGAGTTCCTTTGTTTTGCCAAAAGATTTTAAAACTAATAGGCGAATGAATGTTAATAGGTAGAGTTAATAGGTTAGTTCAGAGAGACCTTAGCTGACAAATACAATAGAGTGATTGCATGTACCAGGGATTGTTAATTTACTGTTGGTGCCTGAGAACACTTACTAATTTTTCCATATCCAAAAAATACTCAACTCACTGTCTCTTGGAGATCTACAAACTTCTTTCCAAACTTTTCCCACCCACATAGCTGCCCCGTGCTGCTTCTACCCTCCAGTTTTGCCAAACTCCAGGTTACCACGCTGCAGTACTGTCAAACCCCAGGGTCGCTTCACAGTGGTACTCAGCCCTAGGCTCCCTCTGGTGCTGCCAAACCTCAAGACTCTCACCCATTGCTATCAAATCCTGGACCCTACCCTACTAGCCTCAACCTACTGTGTTCTATTTGAAGTTAGTTTAAAGTTTTATTTTAAGTTTATCCTTCCCTGCAGTCCCTTTCTTGCCGCCCCTAGTCCGCTGTCTGGCATCCCATCATTTGCTGCTTCCTTTGTTTTGGTCTTTCCTCTTCCCACTCTCCGCTGCTTACTCTCCTGCTGCCTCTAGACCTCTCTTTGGGCCTGTCTTTCCACCTACTTTCAATCCTATCCTGTTCCTCCTCCTCCTATTCTCAGACTCCCTGCTCCTGATTGCCAATTTCCTGGCATTAGCGGTGGCACCTTCACGTCCCTCTGCCACACTGACTCCTTTTTGCAGTTTTTGAAGCACACATTGCACTTCATAACCTATTTGCCAAACTGTCCACCAACTTTATGGATTTTTAATTAAGACCTTCCATATCTGAAGGTATTTTTTTTCTTGCTTTCCTTAATTTCCCCAATTTTCTTAGTTTTTTGTTTGTGTGAGCCTCTCCCATTTTTTTCACCATTTTAGCTATTTGTATGTTCTATTCTTTTTGATGTCTTTCCATTCAGATTATTGTTTATGATTTAACAGTTTTCTATTAAACATTTCGCAGGTCATTCAAGCTAATAGCATTTTCTTTGTGATTGCATTATCTGTAGTTCCCTTCCCCCTCCCTTTTCCTCAGTCTTACTAAAATGCTAGTTTGTTTTCACTTGTGACAATATAAACTTGTCTTTGTGCTTTTCAGATACTGACTGATATGCTATGTGTCTCTTTTTATCAATATCAGTGCAGTGTTGTGAATTACCCAGTGTCCTAACTTAAAACATTTCAGTTCTTCTGTCTATGCACCTCTTGTTTCTGCTCCTATTCTAATTTTTTCATAATTCTGTTTATGTAAGCAACAATAAATATGAAGAGCCCTAGTGAACTGATGGTAATGAGGAGCTTCAAGGAGCATATATATCAGGGTTTTGATCACGCCAACAATAATTTTTAGCAGTTGGCTTTGCTTCATGCCTAAAACATCCCTGGTACTTTGTTTAGTATGTAAAGAAATATTGGATTTGGTGGAATTTTCACACAAATCTACATCCATGTTCCAGGTTGTTGTATATGTTCATCTTTGCCCACCATATTTCTTCAGCCAAAAATAAGAGGGAGAGGGTTAATTGAGGTTGGCTGTATTGCAAAATGGCATTTGCGAGCATGTTCTGTTGCTCTCAGTTGGTCTGAGTTCAAGACCAATATTTAAGGTGGATTGAAGCCAAGTGAATCTTGGCAGAATTGTGGCAATCAAAATGTTCAATGTTTCAAATAAATGTCTGATTTCACAGAATTCACACTTGAATCTGACATCTATTTACCACATTGAGCAAAGTATATGGATAGTCTCGTAGGCAGGTGGCCCTCATTATACCTGAAGACTTTTTTGTAAATGATGGATAAAACATTTAGCCCATACTTTATATACCATACTTATATAAAGTGCAAGATGCTATATAAAGTGCAAGATGCTAAGCAAAGTATCTTCAGCACCCTGTGCTTAACTGTAACATGGCAAATGAATTTCAATGTCGATAAGTGTGAGGTGGTACATTTTGGTAGGAAGAATAAGGAGGCCACATACTGTTTGGATAATAAGAGTCTGAATGGGGTAGAGGAGCAAAGGGATCTAGGGGTACAGATACACAAATCACTAAAAGTAGCGACGCAGGTTAATAAGGCCATAAAAAAAGCAAACCAAGCACTAGGGTTCATTTCTAGAGGGATAGAACTGAAAAGCAGAGAAGTTATGTTAAACTTGTATCGAACCTTGGTTAGACCACACTTGGAGAACTGTGCACAGTTCTGGCCTCCATATTATGAAAAGGATATAGAGGCATTGGTGAAGGTGCAAAAAAGGTTCAGAAAGATGATACCTGAACTGAGAGGACATACTCATCAGGAACGGTTGAACAAGTTGGGGCTTTTTTCCTCTAGACCTGACAGAGGTCTTTAAGATAATGAAACGGTTTAATAGGATAGACGTAAAGAAAATATTTCCACTTGTGGGGGAGACCAGAACTGGGGGCCATAAATATAAGATAGCCACCACCCCACCCTCCTATCTGAGGTGGGGCACCCCAGTTAGGAATATAGGAACGGGAGTTTGCCATTTAGCCCCTCGGGCCTGTTCCGCTATTCAATGAGATCATGGCTGATCTGTGACCTAACTCCATATACCCGCCTTTGCTCCATATCCCTTTATAACTTTGGTTAACAAAAATTTAGCAATCTTCGATTTAAAATTAATAATTGACCTAGCATCACTTGCCGTTTGCGGAAGAGCGTTCCAAACTTCTACCACCCTTTGCATGTGGAAGTGTTTCCTAAATTCACTCCTGAAAGGTCTGGCTCTAATTTTTAGACTATGCCCCCTAGTCCTAGACTCCCCAACCAGCCAAAATAGTTTCTCTCTATCTACCCTATCAGTTCCCCTTAATATCTTGAAAACTTTGATCAAATCACCCTTTAACCTAAATTCCAGGGAAAACAACCCTAGTTTGTGTAATCTCTCGTCGTAATTTCACCCTTGGAGTCCAGGTATCATTCTGGTAAATCTACGCTGCACTCCCTCAAAGGCCAATATATCCTTCCTAGGGTGTGGTGCCCAGAACTGCTCACAGTACTCCAGGTGTGGTGTAACTAGGGCTTTGTATAGCTGTAGCATAAATTCTACTCCCATGTATTCTAATCCTCTAGATATAAGGGCCAACATTCCATTAGCCTTTTGATTATTTTCTGTACCTTTCCAAGACATTTTAATGATCTATGTACATGGATCCCCAAGTCTCTTTGGACCTCCACTGTTTCTAGCTTTTCACCATTTATAAAGTCTCTGTTCTGTCCTTTTTAGGTCCAAAGTGGATGACCTCACATTTGTATACTTTGAAATCCATTTGCCACAGTTTTGCCTAATTGGAAATTTAGCAAAATGGCTAAAAATTTGGTTGACGAGACAGTAAACAAAGGCTGAAATTTTGCCTACCTGGGCGGGTCCTGTGTGGCTGGTGTCCGTGGCGGGTTGTGACCCCGCTGCTGGCTCCATCCTGCTGTTGAAAATGAACCTACCTTAATGGGGCCTATTAAGCCCACCCAGCGCGTTACCCAGCCCAATGAGATGTGGCGGGCCTGGTGACATCATTCAGCCGGGATCCTTAAAGGGACCATGGCCACATTACATTTGAAGTTTTATTGCAAGGAGGTCCTCTTCGCTTCCAATGGGTGGAAGATACCTCCCCAGGAGACCAAGATAGCCTGGTTGCAGATTGCAGAGGAGGTCACAAGCAGAGATGTGTTCAGGAGGACCTGGGTGCAGTGCCGCAACCGTTTCAATTATCTCATTCAATCAGGAAACATTAGTACAAAGCCATACTCAACTGTATCCTGCTATGCCTCTCATCTCATCCCCATCACTCTGCCTTCCCTACCCTACTCCTGCACATCCTTACTCACACCAACATACCTTGCACGTCCACCCATCCCCCTCTATCTACATTATCACATCCCTGTCTCACTAGCCACCCCTCACACTCACCCTCATCCTAGTACAATTATACCAACTAACAACACACAAGGGTAGCCACTTGGGTGTTTTATCCACTGTTTATGTAAAGTTTCTGTTAATGCGGTGTCAAACATAAAAATCTTTATTTTCTGGTCTTGGACAGATCTGTGTGCACGTTTGGAAGTGGCTTAATGAGTTGCAGTGAATGGTGAGACATAACGGTACCCCCCGCAATGGTGATGAGTGTGAAAGGAATGGCTTGGTCATTGTAGGGATGCTTTATGTGGTGTGATGCCAACTTGGCGCATCATGTGGCAGCCATATGAGTGTACAGCGTAAAGTGAAGTAAATGAGGCCATCCCTGACCTCCCGGGCAGCAATGTGGTCGGGTGCTGATGTCCTGTGCAGCATCAGGTGATTGCGGAGAAGGTTGGTGTTGTTGTTGGTGCTGCTGGTGTTGGGGCTCATCGTGGTCCGATTCTGAGGACCAAGGTGAGACAGTATAAACGGCACCCATGTTAATGGAATAGATGGCAGGTGAAGTACAGATGACAGAAGCATTCTGATGGCAGGTGAAGTACAGATGACAGAAGCATTCTGTCAATGGTGAGAGAGTTCTTCCAATGAGGTGATACTGGATGGAGACTGTGCTGGAAACACTTGCAGCCTGCAGAATCTGTGCTGGAAATGGATTGAGCAACAGCTTCTGCCTGAGGAAAGTGATCATCTGTCAGGTGGGAGCTTTTACTGTACATTTGATGTCAAGTAATCAGCTGGAGAAATAGCTACGAAACTCCTGCCTCAGGTTGACAGACGTGGTTCCCGAGCTGCGTGAATCCCATGGCCATGCAGGGAAATGAATAAATAAGTGGAAAAAGGCTCTTAAGTACCTGTAAACTACCTGATAATCATCTCAGTTGGGCCCCCCACAGCTGCTGGTCGGGTCGGCTCCACGATGACAGACGCGCCTGGGGGAAAGGCGCATGGGAGCAAGATGACAGCGGGTTCCTGACCCGCTGTCAAAAAATAACAACTTTCCCACCCGACCCGCCACCAATAGCGCCCGCTACCATTCCGGCCAGTGTGTTGGGGTTAATGTGTGTTGTTCAAATTAGAGAAGGGTTTGAAGTGATGTACCCTGTTGGCCAGTGCTGGGTCTGTATTTATTCTATATAAATAAATATAAATATAAAATTTGGACTTGGGCATAGAAAATATGAGAATAAAACTTGTTGATTACACAATCGGGATTTGGTAAACATCGATGAGGCCTGTAAAATTTTTCAGGAGGATGGAGACTGGTTATTGGGATGATTCCACAAATGGGAGATGCTATTTAATGTATAGAAGTATAAGGTAATGCATGTTGGGAGAAAAAACAAGGAATGGAAAGATATTGAAGGGTGTAAATGAACAGGGACACCTAGGAATTAAATTATACAATTCCTTGAAAATGGCAAGTAGATAAAGCCATAAAGTCAAAAGCATTGTGTGTTTTATAAATAGAGGCATAGAGGGTTCAAGAGCAAAGAGGTAATGATATATTTGTACCTTACAATGTTTAGACCACAGTTAAGAGTACCGTGTGTAGTTTTGGGGATCCCATTATAGAAAGGACATTAAAGCCATCGAGAGAGTACAGTGTAGGTTCAGCAGGGATGACACACTATAGATGTAAGGAGAGACTTGAGATACTGGTACTGCTTCCGCCGGAGTAGAGAAGGCAAAGAGGTTTTTTTAAATAATGAAAGGTTATGATGGGATGAAAAGACTATTTCCTTTGGTTGGGGGGCTTAGTAACAAGAAGGACATTGATTTAAAAGAGTCACTAAGAGAGGATAGAGGTTAGGAGAAATATATTTACACAGTTGTTAGAGCATGGAATGCTTTGCATGGAATAGTTGAGGCAGAGATTGTATCTTTTAAGGGAAGAGTAGATAAACATTTAAAGCAGAGACATATACACGGCTATGGGGAGAGAACAGAGCAGTCGGATCGGTTTTGAATTGCTCTAGCAAAGAACCAGTACAGACAGAACAGGCCAAATAGCTTCCTCCTGTGTTGAACATCCTGTGTTTAGCTATAATAGGAATGTACAGGTATTTCCAAAATTTTCAGGCTTTTACCAGGTGTTCAACAAGGGAATAATCATGGATGATGAATATTTAGTAACTTCACTTAAGGTGCTCAAGGACAAATTGGTAAATCATTTATTTATTTAAAAAAAAAGTAGTTGGTTGGTCAGCATTGCATTTTTTGTGCTGTTGCACATCATTCCCATCCATAAATCAAAGTATTATATTACATTTTCATCATTGTTAAACATTCAGAAGTGGCCATAACCAGCATTTGTTACAGTGACACATCATTTCCTTATCTGTTACTTGGACAAAGTATGTAACAATGTCCACACAAACCATTGCTATCAATCAATAATAATGTATACAGTTATCTGATTTAAACAATAAATGTTATCTTTGACTTATTGCCTCATTGTATATTACACAAGAGGGAAAAGTCCAAAATAAAGCCATTATTTTTGATCAGTTTAGTCATCCAGTAATCCCTCTCTTGGTTAGTTAAAAGTGGTGTTTGGATAAATATTTTTAGACTTATTTTAGAAATAATAAAGTGCTATTGACAGATTTGTAAAAGTGCATTATTTGCTACTTGTTCCATTTTATGTTGAACACCCACCAAACCCTAGGTCAGTTATTCCAAAACAAACTACTTAGTAGCCTGTTCTTTTTTAAATTGAACTTTATTAAGTTGCAACTACATTTAGATAGAATTTGCTTATATCTATGCATTGCCTACAAAAAATAACAATTGAATACTTTTATACAATTGGGATTAATAAACCTGTTCTCAAAAGTAGGACATATGACTCAAACTGCAGTTATACCACACTTTTGCATTAATGTAAAGCAGTTTCAGGTGTGCACTAATATTACAAGTGGCAGTATTAATCAAGCACCACATCAAATCTGATGCCCGAAAGCACTAAATCATAGACACACTGCTTCAAGTACACGTCGGTTGCATTATAACTCTAGTCCAGTATAAAGTCACATTTAATAGTGTATGGGTGATCCAACTCTTAATACTCTTAATTAATTGGAATCTTAATGTTAGGTGGTACAAATCAAAAATGCTGCTGCTCTTGCTCTGCTAACAATGAGCTGCTGGGGGTGTACAAGTACACGTGCGTAGAGGTACATTGTCACTGCATCTTGCTGCAAGTCGGACTGTGGTTCATCTGTCGCACAACCAAGGTCTGTTGACTGTACACTGCAGCCTGCAGATACTGTTCTCAGAAAATCAATATACCTTTAACCCATCAGTGTTCTTCTCAATGGTGAAATTCCTCAAACAACATGCCTGAGGAACAAATCAAAGGGAAAAATGAATTTGCTCTTAAATCAAATTTAAAATGAATTCACATACTGCAACATATTTTCACCCAAGATGCACTTCAGCCTCGACTCTGATGCCTTTGATCTTGCTCAAAGTATAGTACCCAACAGTGCACTGTAAGTGACCTACAAATCCTAAAAACATTGAAATAATTGAATGATGAGAAAGTCAGTGTATGATACAGATTGAAGGAAACCTCAGGTTTTTTTTGTTGCAAATTTTCTCCCAGACTCCATTCCTGAAAGCATTGACTCTTGCTGGAATACTGTTCCACAGAAGCCAGGTGTTTCCACCTCCTTGCCCAAGTGGGCATTCTTTATATGTAAACCTAGTCAGTGAATGTTGGCACTTTGCAGCAGGGGTCGCTGAAAACAGTCAAGAGTAGGAAAACTTGCTGATTTTCTATTCCCCATCACTGGGATAAGGTGGATCACCATGAGGGGAATTTTAACCTAGAAAAACGGGTGGGTTGGGGGTGTGTGGGAAGTTAAAGTGTTAAAAATCTGAATCCCGCCTCCAACCCGCCCACTTCCGGTTTTAATGGAGGTGGGACTGGGCCAATCTACTGCCAGGAGGCGGGGTGTCTATTTAAATATTATAATGAGGCTGAAAGCCTCTGCTTTAACCTCCATTTTGAATTTAACTTTAGCTGGTTGGGTTTTGCACGCCTTGTGGAACCTGTCAGTTAATGCAAGGCGAGGACTACTGGATCCAGGGGGTAAGTGCCTTTACACTTACCTCCTGGATCCAGCGTCCCTACCTAACCCAACCCCGTGATCGGAGACCCTCCCACGAGGCCTCTGATTTCCGCCCCCCCACCCCCCCATCACCTCTGATTTTCCCCCGGGCTTCCGATTTCCTTCCACCCCGGCCCCCGATCACTTCAGAAATAGTACCATCAGATCTTTAATTGCAAACAGGATCTTGGTTTAACATCTCATCCAAAGGGTGACCTCTCTAACAAAGCAGCACTCCTTCAGTACTGTGCTCAAATCCTAAAGTGAGGCTGGAACCCACAACCTTCTGATTCTGTGAAAATTTCTGATCTGTATGGTTCAGTTACACACTAGTTTTTTGCAATTCATCCTAATGCAGACGAAGGAATAGTAAACCATTGTGATAATTTCAATCTCCTTGCTATCAACCTGTACCTAGTTCCCTTGGCCCATTGTTTGCGTAGGAGCAATTCGGCCAAACCAGCGAGAAAGATTGCAGAATTTCAAGCGCAAGTTATATTCAGCGCAACTCAAGTTTCCGCGATCTTTTGCGCTCGTTAAAAAATCAGCGCAATGGAAGCCGGCTCCGCCCACAAAACTGGGCACGCCCCCATATCGAATTAATCACCGCGGCAAATTTCCGCTAATTGCGCCCATTTGTGGGACATCGAGGAGGCTCTTAAAATCAAGCTTTTTTTAGGCACAAGGGCACTAATTTTAAACAATGGCCCGAAAATTAGACCTAATGCGGGAGAGTACGCACTGTGTACGCTCGTGTATTAGGTCCCGAAGTGCCGGTTTCCTGCATGCATTGCGCATGCGCGGGAAACCGGCACTTCGGGTATTGCGAAGGGGGCGGTTCCTAAGTGAACCGCGTGCGCGCTACAGGTTGTGCGTACGCAGCGCACTTAGTTTTTTTTTTCAGGTTTGAACGCGCAGGTAAGTGTTGAAGATTTTACACATAAAGAAAGCAGGCGTAAGACCCCTTTTAACAAGGTAAGTAGTTAATTAAGTATTATTTTAAATTTTTTTCAACAGGTTTATCTTTTTTTAGAGACTTTAAAGAAAGGTAAGTTTATTTTTATAACTTTTAAAAAGAATTTAAATTTTTAAAAAATTTTAATTTTTGTTTAAAGTCGTTAATTTATTTAACTATAGTTATTTTATTAATGTGATGGCTTTTTTTAATTTAATTGAGATTTAGCTGTTCTTTTGGGGGCTTGTTGTATTCATAGTTTTGACAGCTCTTGCTGTCAAAACTATGAATGAAAGATGGTGTGCTGCCATTGGCTCTAACTGGCCCACGTGATCCCAGAGGTCGCATCGAATTAACTGCGCCTCTGGGACACGCACACACTGCACGCCGGCACCAGGGAGAGGCCCAGGAACTGAAGTTCGTGTGGGCCAAAACCATAAAGGTAGGCGCGGAGTGCGATATCGCGGGGGATCCTTACCCCCGCGGCAACCATCGAACTCCAATTTCTGGGCCATTAATAAATATTTAATTTACTAAAAATCTGACTACTGCACACCAATGAAGCTAGTAAATAGTTATGTATAGTTTTTTTAAGTTATTTTCAGTTATTAAAATCGGGTTAATCACAGGTGGTGGACTAGACACTCTGATTAAAAAGGCTTATTTTTTGTGATTAAACCCATTTTCAGCTGTATTAATAAAACTGCACCAGGTTACCACCACTCTTAAATATATCAAGGAATATTTTTCTATGCAAAAAAAAAAGTTCTAAAATGCTGCCCGATTGCACTGGTTCATGGGCGATTTTTATGTTTGTGATTATGCAAATGAGTGAGCGGAAACTTGAACCATAAAATCAATACGGAAAACTAGGGCAATTTGCAGCCAGATTGCACCCAAAGCGGAAACTCTACCCCCTCCCCACCTCTCTGCTTCCTTTGGACCTAAATATCGACTACAGCTCACTGTATGTGGCTCACCAGCTGCCTTCCTGACCTCTGCATTATCTAGCTGGGCTTATCTGTTCCAATCCAGGTTCTTTGTTTCTTGATAACCAGCTTGAACTCCTGCCAACTAATTACAACTTGCAAGGAATTGTATTTCCTTGCATGAGTTTGTGATTATACAGGAATAAAAATAGTTTTGAGCTGAGATATTCTCTGCAAAAAGACCGAGTTCATGTTGGGTTTGGCAGATCCTAATTCACATATCTGCTTATAAAGTAATCTGGTGAAAATGTTGCTTATTTAAACTGGTTAGCCTGTATAACTCAGGTTGTAACAATAATCAAGAGCAAAGTATCTCATTCACAAACCTAGACATATAACTGCCTTTCTCTTTTCTGAATCACTTGGCCAAAAATGTACATAAACCCTGTTATGAATGCTGTTTAAGACGAAGAGTTAAACTATGCAGTCATTGCTTTCAAATGATTTGAATCAGCTAGTACCACTCTTGCCTCTGAAGGTTGTGGGTTCCAGCTTGGGCTTGAGCACATAATCTTGGCTGATACTGCAACACTCTTAATTATTGTTACAAATGTGAATGGTGTAAAATGTTTCTTCTTTAATGGTGAAAGATCTTGCATTTATATAGTGCATTATTACATCTCCAAGAAACAAAGTGCTTCACAACCAAAGAATTACTTTTGAAGTGCAGTCACTGTTATTGGATAGGCAAATGCAGCAACCAATTTGCAGACAGCAACGGCCCACAAAGAGCAAATGCGATGAATGACCAGTTCTTCTATTTTGATGGTGTTAGTTGAGGGAAGAATGTTGGCCAGGACACCAGGAGAACTCTGTTCTTCTTCAAATAGTGCTATGGCACCTTTTATATCCAGCTGGAACAGGGAGATAGTGCCTCGGTTAAATGTCTCATCTGTAAGATGGCATCTCCAACAATACAGCACACCTTCTGTGCTCAAATCTGGAACTAAGTTGAATATACAGCCTTCTAAATCAAAGGTGCGATTGCTACCACTGAGCCAAGATAACACTGACTATTAAATTTAGAAGCAATTAAAGATCAGTTGGTTTCACTGATAATACTGCGGATTACTTCCTGTGTAGATTGCTGAAACATTTGTTTGGGAAATTTACTGGGATGGTCAAGGTTAAAACATTATTGCAGTTTAAAAAAAAAAAATACTTTTCATTGATAAATGATGAAATAAAGATTTCTTGGAAATAAGTAATCTGTATCCTTGGAGCTTTATATAGCACTAGTGATTAACAAAAACTGTTGAAATGACTGATCTGGTGACTTTTTTTAATGTTAGAAGATTATCCATTCACCCTAGGACTTGGGTTCAAATTCACTAAAGTCTGAAGGGTTGAAAGTTTCCTATGTCAACTGGTTCTAAAGATCCTACATGAAATGAGTTTGAGGCATTCTAAACGCAGTCCCTAGTGGGTACGGTCCCACAACACAAAACTACCCACAAATTGGAACTGAATTACCAATCTCATCCAGAGAGGCCATAGGCATTGTGTGGGATACTGAAACATTCATACTGGTTCAGATGCGGAACTGCTTTTCCGAAGTTTACTTTTAAGATAGGAAGAGTGAGTTTAATCTGTCCCTGCTTGTTATGCATGATCTAAAGAGTTAATGTTGTATGCTTAAACTGCAAAGTGCTCCGGTCCCCTGCACTGACCCCTTCCACCTCGATCAACACACACATTTAAAAAAAAATGGAACTTTAAATTGGAAACCATTTTAATATCAACCTAACATATACCTATGTAACTCTTCTTGCATTACTAGTGATTTTAACTAGTGGATGCTGGTAATAACTATACTCATCACCAGCAGCCCTTCCTGTATTGACAAGTATATATCAGACTGACCTGGTTGTGTTGTTGCCTTAGGTTCGATTGACTGAAAGTTGAGCATTAAAGACACTGTACAGATGCAAGTTGTTGTTGTTTAGATTTCACAAGTGATGGTGAATGCTGTATTAGAAATTCTGCATAAAAGGGACAGAGTTCCAGCGAGACTCTGAGAGGAACCTTTTATAGGCAGAAGTGCTGTGTGAAGCTTTGGTGCTGGTATTCCGTGTGGACATTTTGATTCAGTAAAAAAAATACTGAGGTGTAGCTGCAATAGTTGTAATGCTCCTTACATTTAAAAAAAATGAAGATCTGGCTTAAATATTGGCAACAATTTCAGACGCAGTCTTATGCAAGAGAGCGGACTGACATAATGTAGGTCATCTTTTCTCCTGTCCTGGTCTACATTACTTGAGTCCAGAAGTAACAGATTAATTATCCCCCAAAACGTACTAAACAGGACCTCAGTTTTTCATTGGAGGAAGAATTGTAGGAAAGCTTTACAGAACACCAAATTGGGGAAAATCAATCTTCCACTTCTGGACTCAAAGGCATACATCACGCTATAATCCCCAAAAAAGGTGACTAAATATGAAAACCATCAGACAGTCTAACTTGCCATCTAAACATGGTATCACTGGAGTTCGTCAGGAGCTGGCTCGAGCCACATTTTAAGGAACAAATGGCAGAAAAAACAAGCTGGCTTGCAACCAGATTACATGCGCAGATGAACAAGTATTCATACTGAGAAATTCCATTTCCTGGAAAGGTACTTGGAAAAACAAAAGAAATATTGCCATGTAGTAGCAATTAAAAAAAAAAAAATGTAATCATATCTGGAATTAAGAAATTCAAAGCATGCTAGATATCTTCGACATATAACCATAGCTCATCACCAGAAAATAGACATCTACCAGCAACAGTGTAAATAGAAGGGAATATCTCTGACTTAAGAAATTCACATGTCACCAGCTTTTTGAACCTAAACGAACAATCAAGCTCACCAGACGTTTAAGTTGCATGTTGCTGTGGCCTAAAAACAATTACCACCATACAGATTTTTAGGATTAACAGCAAAAGTATATTGGAACTTCCAAAAACATCAAACCAAAGACTACTACACTGTTGAAATGGACCGGCTAACTGGTTGGATTAAGAAACAATGGGGGTAAAATATACACCCTGCCCAATTTTCCTTTCCATTGAACTTACTATCAGGCAGGGGGCCCGTTCCACTCCCGCCATTTTGTGCCCTCGCCGAAGTTGAAGTTTATCCCCAATGTAAGCAGTGTGCTAAGTTGCAGTATGGAATAAAAATAGCTGAAGAGCCAGGTTTGGTATTTTACCCCAGCAGGATGTTAGTTAGTGTTACTGACATCTACTGAGATATTTATTCATTTTTGTTTTACAATTTATGTTTTCTCTGGAGACGTATAAAATTGGTTGAAATGGCATTTTGCTTATAATGGTAACACAAATTTTGACGTATAACCTTTTTCGTATATCTACTGTACTGGAGAAATTCAAATGTTACGTATTAATTTATATATTTGTCATCCATAGGAACACACGCGTGAAATGCTGTGTTAAGAAAATATTAGCTTTAAAAAAAGTGCTCTTAAGTATTTTGAAAAATGTTTCAGTACTTTATGCTACATTTATGTTGTTGGATTGCTCCCTCACTATTGCCTGCTAGAGGAACCACCCAAACAACTGGTTTTGTGTGACACCTCAGGTGCTGACATGAACACAAAGCGGGTCAGAGGCAAGCTGGACTTTTGGTCATGGGTGGGCTGCATGACTGAAATGCTCCTGTTTTTCTGTACAGGCCAGGGAAACACTTCAGTGTTTGCTGACATGTATAGACCTTCCCCAGCTACCTAGCTAAGTATTAACAAATAGCAAGACAATCCAAAGCAAGAAAGGATTATTCATTCAGCTCTTCAATCCAAATCCATCCAAGTATGATCGTATCATGAATTGCCCTCACACAACGCCTATTGATTCCCTGTATTAGAGAACATTAATTACCTTCCCTGACCTCCCTGAAAAATATCATCAAGCCCTCTGGGGTAGAGAATTCCAAAGATTCACCACCCTCTGACTGAAGAAATTTCTCCTCATCTCAGTCCTAAATGGCCGACCCCTTATTCTGAGACTGTGACCCCTGGTTCTAGTCCCTGCATCTACCCTAGAATGGCCTCCTTCTGTGCTGTATTATTATATGAGCTGGTTTTCAACCACTGAAAAACATTCATGTTTAGGTTCCTACCGCCTCCAAAATCGTTGCTCAGATTGAGGAGGAATCTTAGCACTGGCACAGGCACAGATTTCTAACACTTCAACTGGTGCTATCTACGCTAATCCTATTTCCCTGCCTTTTTCTCTATATCCTTTTATATTTTTCCTTTTCAAATACATACCCAATTTCTCTCTTAAATTGTATAGTCTCTTGATTCAGTAGCCACTTGTGGTAAAACATTCAATTTTCTAATAATGTTCTGCATGAAAGCAATTCTTTTAATATTCTACTTTGCTCTTCTGATGACGGTGCTAAGTTTGTGTTTCCGTGTTACTGATTTCACTCCTTACCCTCGCAAAACCTTCCATAATTTTGAAAACATCTATTGGATCCCCCTTTAACCTTCTCTATTGAAGTGAAAAAAGACCCAATTTTTCAAGCTTTGCTTCATGTGCTTCACAACACATTACCTCACAATCTACCATCACAGGAGCTCACTAATTCTTTAAAGGTCCTCTATTTTCATCTATAGCTCTCCTTCAGTTACAGCAACAGGATCCCACTGGGTGAATGAATGGCTAGCAGATTTTAGCTTCAGTTTATTTACGACTCCAGAGGCAAGAAAATGATTAACCATATCATTTGCTGTTGAGTCTACCCTATCATCAGGCACATAGACCCAATCTCATGCTTCATGATCACCAATATCCTTTCTATGGCTGAGCACCTTAGTACAATTAGTCTTTGTACAAGAGGTCAACAGCCACTCCAACTTTCTGGTCATCCTTTATTGCTAAAAGAAAGAAAGACTTGTATTTATATAGTGCCTTTCACGACCACCGGACGTCTCAAAGCGCTTTACAGCCAATTAAGTACTTTTGGAGTGTAGTCACTGTTGTAATGTGGGAAATGCAGCAGCCAATTTGCACACGGCAAGCTCTGTTTTTGTTATGTTGATTGAGGGATAAATATTAGCCAGGCAAACCGGGGATAACACTCCTGCTCTTCTTCGAAATAATGCCATGAGATCTTTTACGTCCACCTGAGAGAGCAGACGGGGCCTCAGTTTAACGTCTCATCCAAAAGACGGCACCTCCAACAGTGCAGCACTCCCTCAGCACTGCACTGGCGTGTCAGCCTAGATTTATGTCCTCAACCTTGAACCTTCTGACTCCGAGGCGAGAGTGCTACCCACTGAGCCACAGCTGACACTAGCCAGCATCAGAAGACAAAGATGGAAAGTGTACTGGTGATGGTCACATATTGACCTTGATAGTCCTGTTTTCTCATCTTCTTAGTCGTAAAGTAAGTAGCATAAAATTACAGAGACATTGATAGATTAAGTGAGTGGGTGAAAATAATCAAAAAGGCTAACGGAATGTTAGCCTTTATAACTAGAGGGCTAGAATATAAAGGGATGGAAGTTTTGCTACAGCTATACAAAGCCCTGGTTAAACCATATCTGGATACTGTGTACAGTTCTGGGTACCTTAGAAAGGATATATTGGCCTTGGAAGGAGTGCAGCGCAGATTTACCAGAATGTTACCAGGGCTCCAAGGGTTAGATTATGAAGAGAGATTTCATAGACTAGGCTTGTATTCCCTGGAATATAGAAGGTTAAGGGATGATTTGATTGAGGGTTTTAGGATTTTGAAAGGAATTGATAGGGTAGAGAGAAACTTTTTCCGCTGGTGGGGGAGTCTAGGACAAGGGAACATAACCTTAAAATCAGAGCCAGGCCATTCAGGAGAGAAGTTAGGAAACACTTCATGCAAAGGGTGGTAGAAGTATGGAACACTCTCCCACAAAAAGCAGTAGACGCTAGGAAAATTAATAATTTAAAAACTGAGATCGCTAGATTTTTGCTAGACAAGGGTATAAAAGAATATGGAGCCAAGGCAGGTGGATGGAGTTAAGATACAGATCAGTCGTGATCTAATTGAATAGCGGAACAGGCTCAAGGGGCTGAATGGCCTACTCCTGTTCCTATGTTCTCACATTAAGCAGGGCTGAGATCATCTCTCAGGCATTCAGGAGCTAACTCCATATTCCAGCATCTCTCTCTCTCTCTTTTTCATTGTTCCCTACCTACAAGGTACTAAGATTTATGTACAGTATTCATATATTGCATTCTTGTATTTTTACCATAGGATGAAAGCTACCACTTGCATAAGAAGTTGAAGTTAAAGAAAGAATTTGCATTTTTATAGTACCTTTCATGACTTCAGGATGTCCCAAAGTGCTTCACAGCCAATGAAGTATTTTGAAGTGTAATCACTCTTTGAATAGTGCCATGGGATCTTTTGCGTCCACCTGAGAGGACAGGCAGGATCTTGGTTTAAAGTCTCATCCAAAAGACAGTACTTCTGACATTGCAGCGGTACTGCACTGAAGCGTCAGCTTAGATTATGTGCTCAGGTCTTTGGAGTGGGGCTTCAACCCATGACCACCTGATGCAGAGGCAAGAGTGCTACCACTGAGCCAAGGCTGACACCTAAACTATGGCCAATTCATTTTAATTCACAGAAAATTGTGGACTTGGGAGCGCAGAAGTAGAAAACCTAAGTCCAGCTGTGATACAGTTTTTATCTAAATACAAGATTGTTATATGCTGATATTGTGCATTTCTGGGAAACATCAATCAGAATTAGAATTCATCCTTTCATGCAACAGGGATGAGCAAAGGCTATTTAGTTCATCTAAACCATGCAGCATATTTGCTCTTCCATCATAGCATCTACTTGAGTTTAAAATGACACCAATGCTTGTGCCTCTTATTACTTTGCTTGGTAGACCATTTCAGTCATTCATAACATTTTTGAGTAATAAAACCTTTCTGATATCTGTTCTGAACTTTACTTTTTATTATTTTCCATTTACTTCCTTTTATCCTACTTTTTTGACTTACTTTGAAATAAATCTGCATTTACCTGGTGGCATAGTGGTTAGCACTGTTGCCTCACAGCGCCAGGGCCCCGGGTTCGAATCCGGCCTCGGGTGACTGTCTGTGTGGAGTTTGCACATTCTCCCCGTGTCTGCGTGGGTTTCCTCCGGGTGCTCCGGTTTCCTCCCACAGTCCAAAGATGTGCGGGTTAGGTTGATTTGGCTATGATAAATTGACCCTTTAGTGTTAGGGGGATTAAATACGTGGGGTTATGGGGATAGGGTGGGATATGTGTCGGTGCAGGCTCGATGGGCCGAAATGGCCTCTATCTGCACTGTGGGGATTCTGTGATACTTATTATTCAATATGCCTCAGTGGGTAGGTTCTCCCTTTACTATCTCTTTCTCTTTAGACTATGAAACTTAATCTCCAATCTTCCATCATAGCTCACGCTTGACATCAGTCCTGTTGCTTTTTGGTATATGACATGACCACATGTTATGTTGTGGCAGTACTGTGTATATGCACCATAAGTTTTTTAACTAACAGTTCATTTCAGAAAAGTTCATGGGTAGCATAACTAATATAACAAATTTATAGCCTAGGGTTTATGGTCTAAATAAAATCTGGAACAGGAAATAGCCACATAAGAATAAATTGACTTTTAGAGCATACTTCAAGCCAGTTCGATATAGCTTATTTTTACTGCTGTGTTTTGTTTAGATTATTATACCCTTGACTCTCTGTAGCTGTATTGTGGCATTCTATGAGAAAATTCTTACATTTGGCATGTACAAAATGCATTCAAAACCGGAGTTTCAATTTTGCTCCCAAGAGGTCAGTGTTGGGATCTCCTGCTCCCCATGTACAAAAATGAATTAGACATGGGTATAGGGGGATAATGACATTTGCTGAAAATACCAAATTGGGGCCATGACAAACCAAGGAAGAATGCAGGAAACTACAGGAAGACATAGAGAGGATAGGGGTATGGGCAGATATGTGGCAAATGCATTTCAGCATCGGTAAGTCTAACATGTTTTGTGAAAAAGAGAATGAATATACATCTTGAATGGTAAAACTCTCAATGGAGTGAAGTAACAGAGAGAGATCGAAGGGTGCAGTCACACAGATATTTAAAAGCAAGATTTGCAGTGCAAAAAGCCATAAAGAGGGCAAATGGGAGAAGAAATGTTTACGTTCAAAGGGATATTAGATGATGGAATACATTATCACATGACTATTGAAGCAAAGTCAATCAACATTTAAGAGAGAATTAGAAAAACATTTGAAGAAGTGGTAAAGCATATGGTGAAAGAGCAGGGAACTAGGATTAGTTCTGATGTAGAGCTATTATAGGCACAGTATACCAAATGGCCCCCTTCTGTGCTGAAATTTTCAATGATTTTATATTATAGTCTATAAAAAGGTCGAGAATAAAACTGGAACAATTGAATATTATTTTGGCAATTCACCTGATGTTGAGTTTTACGGTTTGTGTAGATCTAGACTTTAAACTGCATTGTGTTTGTTGCAGCTGAAGAATCAGAAAGCAGTGGGAGTAATGCAGATGAGGATGAGGAATTCACTTTAAAAAATAAAAACAAGAAAAGGAATAAAATCAAAATACAAACGAAGAAGAAAGAGAAAAAATCTCCCAAACCCAACACCAGAGCTACAGGTAAGAACTTAAGAACATAAGAAATAGGAGCAGGAGTAGGCCATTCGGCCCTTCAAGCCTGCTCCGCCATTCAATGAGATCATGGCTGATTTTCTGCCTCAACTCCATTCACCGCCCCTATCGCCATATCCCTTAATGCCTTTACTAGTCAGAAATCTATCGACTTCTGTTTTGAATATACCCAATGACTGAGCCTCCACAGCCCTCTGGGATAGAGAATTCCAAAGATTCACCACCCTCTGTGTGAAGAAATTTCTTCTCATCTCAGTCCTGAATGGCCTTCCCTTTATCCTGAGGTTGTGACCCCTAGTTCTAGACTCCCCAGCCAAGGGAAACATTCTCCCAGCATCCATCCTATCAAGCCCTGTAATAATTTTGTATGCTTCAATGAGATCCCCTCTCATTCTTCTGAATTCAAGAGAATACAGGCCTAGTTTACTCAATCTCTTCTCATACAACAGTCCCGCCATCCCAGGAATCAATCTCGTGAATCTTCGTTGCACTCCCTCTATGGCAAGTATATCCTTCCTTAGGTAAGGAGACCAAAATTGTACACAGTACTCCAGGTGTGGTCTCACCAAGGCCCTATATAATTGGAGTAAGACTTCTTTACTGCTGTACTCAAATCCTCTTGTAATGAAGGCCAGCATACCATTTGCCTTCCTAATGGCTTGCTGCACCTGCACATTCACTTTCAGTGACTCATGTACAAGGACACCCAGGTCCCTTTGAGCATCTGCAGTCCCCGATCTTTCACCATTTAGGTAGGTTCCTTTGATCATTGCATGTGTTTAACAAAATGCTTCCTGTATAGTAAACTCATGCTTTAAATTATAGAGCAAGGCCATTGTGGATGCTGTAATCCGGTTAACTGTAGAATGATTGTGGAATATATGGAAGTCAGCAATAATTAACAGACCTTCATATATGAAGTGCAGAGTTCTTTTTGTAGCTATCTGGAGACATTCTGTTTATTTATAGCACTCTGTTACATTGCTTCAATGGCATTTAGCAAAAATGTAGTTTTTCTGAAAGTTGCTTACAAAGATTAATGGATTGTGCCATTTTTATTACTTTTTTCCCCATCTGAACCATTAAATAATTTGCTTAATTCTAACTGAAGCAATTTAGTTACCTGGCAAGGTTTAAAAAATAGATTAAAAAAAAAAAATCACCAAATACCATACAACACTTTATTGCAAAACCAATTGCTTAGAAATTAATAAGAAATCCTTAAAAACTACTTCTAGCTATTTGGAACTGTAGAGTTACGGCTGGTAAATCCCAAATGTACCCTAATCCCAGAGTGCACTATTTACAATGAACGAATACTATATGGACAGAAGAGCCAATGTTCGATTAGTCCATTGCTTCTGCACTATATTTAGAATCATAGAATGGTTACAGCACAGAAGGAGGCCATTCAGTGTGTCGAGCCCATGCCAGCTCTCTGCAAGAGCACTTCAGCAAGTTCCACTCCCCTGCCCATCTCCATAGCCCTGCAAATTTTTTTACTTCAAGTACTTATCCAATTCCCTTTTGAAAGCCACGATTGAATCTGCCTCCACCACCCTTTCAGGCAGTGCATTCCAGATCCTAACCACTCACTGCATAAAAAAGTTTTTCCTCATGTCGCCTTTGGTTCTTTTGCCAATCCCCTTAAATCTGTATCCTCTGATTCCCGACCCTTCCGCTAATGGGAACAGTTTCTCTCTATCTACTCTGTCTAGACTCCTCATGATTTTGAACACCTCTATCAGATCTCCTCCCAACCTTCTCTGCTTCTCTAGTCTATCCACGTAACTGAAGTCCCTCTATTTTATGAAGCCCTGGATCCCGTATGCTTTTCTAACCGCTTTCTCAACCTGCCCTGCCACCTTAACGATTTGTGTACATACACCCCCAGGTCTCCCTGTTCATGCACCCCCCTTTAGGATTGTACCCTTTAGTTTATATTGCCTCTCCTCGTTCTTCCTACCAAAATGTGTCACTTCGCACTTTTCTGCCTTAAATTTCATCTGCCACGTGTCCGCCCATTCCACCAGCCTGTCTATGTCTTCTTGAAGTCTATCACTATCCTCCTCACTGTTCATCATTATATTTCCAAGTTTAGTGTCATCTGCAAATTTTGAAATTGTGCCCTGTACACCCAAGTCCAAGTCATTAATATATATCAAGAAAAGCAGTGGTCCTAGTACCGACCCCTGGGGAACACCACTGTATACCTTCCTCCAGTCCGAAAAACAACCGTTCACCACTACTCTCTGTTTCCTGCCACTTAGCCAATTTCATATCCATGCTGCCACTGTCCCTTTTATTCCATGGGCTTCAACTTTGCTGGCAAGCCTATTATGTGGCACTTTATCAAACGCCTTTTGGAAGTCCATGTACATCACGTCAACCGCATTGCCCTCATCAACCCTCTGTTACCTCATCAAAAAACTCAAATCAAGTTAGTTAAACACAATTTGCCTTTAACAAATCCGTGCTGGCTTTCCTCAATTAATCCACACTTGTCCAAGTGACTGTTAACTTTGTCCTTGATTATCGTTTCTAAAAGCTTCCCAACTACAGAGGTTAAACTGACTGGCCTGTAGTTGCTGGGTTTATTCTTACACCCTTTTTGAACAAGGATGTAGCATTTGCAGTTCTCCAGTCCTCTGGCACCACCCCCGTATCTAAAAAGTATAACTACTTGAATCAGAATGGTGGAAGGTAAAATTTGGCAGTTTGCTTCAGACACCCTTTAAGCATGTTATTTGTTGCATTTAAAGATTTAAGCACTTTTATAAAGCATGGAACAAATTGGAATAAAAGTAAACCTACATTAAAACGCAAGGCAGTCTTTGTTGCTTCTGCACCTTCTAGTGGCTTGTTTAAGAAGTGCATAAGCAAAGTCTTAGAAGCAGATTCGTTGTGTGATCTCTTGGGATATGTAGCAGTAGAGAGACCTTGGCTGGGATTTTTCACATCAGTGCTCCCAATTCCGCACCCCTGTGGCCCTCATTGGAGCTCCAACGTGTTGTGTCATAAAGTGGTTTGATTCAGGTTCATTTTTGCTGTTCTTTACACAGAGAGTTACCAACTTTAGTCATGTCATTGTGGGCATATTCTGAGTGGACCAAGCACTTCTATACAGTGCAGGAAAGCAACAGCTACTCAGTGCTGCTCTTGTGCACCTCCCATGAGCTGATTATAAAGTGGCAGAGGAAAACAACAAATAGCAACAGTGAAATTATACACACACAATATATATAGTGTATAATATTTTAATATTGTATTGTTCCCTGTAGCTGTAGTTCCTGCAAAAAGCAAGCCATTGTTATTGGAGGCAATGCCAGCTTCTCCACCATCTTCCAAATCATTACAAGTTTCAAGTTCTTCCACTGGAATGAGAAAACCAAAGTGGACTCCACCAGGTATATGTGTGTTATCCAATAAATGCAATTTTATTTTGTAAATTACCTATCATATAGAAACACATGTAGAATGAGGTCAATAGAAACATAGAAAAATAGGAGCAGGAGTCGGCCATTCAGCCCTTTGAGCCTGCTCCGCCATTCAATATGATCATGGCTGATCCTCTATCTCAATACCATATTCCCGCTCTCTCCCCATACCCCTTGATGCCTTTTGTGTCTAGAAATCTATCTATCTCCTCCTTTAAATATATTCAATGTTAAACCTATCTATCTATATTTTTTTTATCAAATATTTAACAACTTTACTTGCCTTAAGAGGAAAATAAGTAGAGTTAAAACTTCTGAGGAGAGAAAATTGGCTCCCAATCGAGCAAAAAATTCTGGATAGGTGAAATTAGAATAATTGCATAGAATTAACCCCCAATTTGGAGGTGAAATGATGAGTGACTTCATTTCTACTGTACACACAACAAAGCAACTTTTTTTACTGATAGGTTTATGTAAAAACACCCAGATCACAAAACATGCATTATAGCTTACATGTGCATCATGAGGCAAAAACACAATACCATTAGTGCGCTTCTCATGCCAGGAATACTGGTGTGAAGCTATTGAATCTGAAGGTGACGTCAAATGAGATAGTGAAAGGAAAGATGTCCTATTATCCAAGCAAGGTAGCATGGGCGGGTGGCCAACACTGAAATACTAGTTCTGATTGCTAAGTGGTCTTCTCTTTGAATCCTGCAGTGACTATTATATTTAGTACTCAATCCGTGTAGAATCTGTTACCAATAAATGAAGAATTTCAATTGACATTAGATCTAATGTTCTAGCACTCCCGCTCCTCCTGGCCCCACAGGGAAATAAAAAGAATCTTAAACTTACCTTTTCTGGCCCTGATCCACAACCGCGATAGGTTGGCCTGGCAGGAAACTCACTACTGCTTCCCGCTCAGGCCTCCTTGTAAACATTGCAGTTGGGTCCTGTTGCGTCATCGGAACATGACCTTGCATATGTTAATAAGGAATTCAGTGGAACAGGTTACAATCACGTCAGGTCAGCTCCCAGCGGTTACAGGCAGAATAAGTGACCTGGGCTATTTTAACTGCATGCCCACCCACCCACTTTCCACCAGGCAGGCAGGGTTAAAATCGCTCCCCAAGTATAAGTTTTCAGGTGAAGTGGGGGTACAGGGCAGGAGGTAATTAGACCATAATGACTTGGGTAATTCAGTCACTATTTTGAAGTTATACATTCTGTCCTTATTTTTATATACTTTTGAGTAAAATACTATTGAATTGATATTATTTATAGTTAAATAGCAAAATGTGTAGCAGTTGGTGAAGCAGAGTATTAAACCTGGTTGTAGCATAGGAGTTTCTCCGCAGCACAGTCTGAGGAGCTGGGAGATGTAAACTGAAATGCTACAACACCACCATTGTTGGGCGTGTTTAATTAAAGTGTGTGTGTGTGTATATATATATATATATATATATATATATATTATTCAGTTTCCTTCTTAATTGTGGACATAGGAATTTATAATGGAAAAAGTTGACTGTGTGTGCAGGTGTATTTTTATATCGATAGATAGGTGCACAAGTAAATATATAACAGTAATATACTTGTATAATTACAAGAGATATACTGAGCAACTCTTTGAAAGAAACTAAATTAATACAGTCTCTATGCCATATTGTTATTTTAGAGGGTTAATCTTTATTTCTGCAGTAATCCTTTCCTGTAATTTTTCTAACTGTAGGAGCTAACTGGTCTTTACCTATCTCTCTGAAGATTCTAACCGACTGATTTGAACAGTTCAAACTTATTTAAGTGCCCCGCAAATAGTTACTGGAAGGTGGGGGGCGGGGTTGGTTTAAATGCCTGTCAGCTCAGTTCAAAAGGAGCTATCAGTCATGCATATAACGGGACAAATCACATTATGTTTTTGTTTGAGGCTCCTCCCTCCAGCCTGTAGTCTTGAAGATAACTGAACAAATCTTAGCAGCATTTGTATCGAATTAGGCTGGGGATATGACTCTGTCTGCAGCTGTTTGTTTTAAACTCCTTGTGACTGAGTTAAAGGAACTGCTACCATAATAACACTACACCGTCACACTGTAAAACTCCATGTTATACCAAGCAAATGTTGTAGATCCTGGAACCTGGGTCAAAAATGATGTGAAGTGATTATTTTGTTACACTCCTGTTTTGAAATTGGAAAGTTTAAGAATTGAATTAATTAATCTTATCAGTGATTAAAATGATGTGCCTTCAGCCATTTATATTTGTACATTTTAAAAATCAGACATTTTTAATCTTCTCTTACAGCCTCTAAAGAAAGCAGCAATAATTCACAGGAAGGAGTTTCTGTCAGAAGTCCATGCCAAGGTCTTCGACTAGGCCTGTCTCGATTAGCCAGAGTGAAACCTTTGCACCCCAGTACTGACAATCATTGAACATGGTTTAAAACTGCTTGCAAGAAAGATGAAACTTAATCTTCTGTTGCTGTGAGATTGAGATTTCAGAACCTGTTTACAATTTTGGTAGAAATGGCGATTGGAGGAAAATCTTCTCTATCACATTGACAATGTCGTTCCACATAGAGGCCAGGAGGAAATCTTACCCGGTGTGTCATTGACAATTTGAGTATGTTTTTATGTCCGCCCTCAAAACCGAGGTATCTTATTACTGATCATTTTTCAGGCAAGACTCAATGCATGGGTGATGCAGAACATAGGGCACTGTACTTGTTTACCTGTATAATCTGGATTAAAATCCATTACAGGTGAATGGGGTAAAAGTTTTTTGTACATTAAATCTGAACAGTTTCAACCCAGGCCCAACAGGTGCGAGACCACATCAGAAAATGCCCATATTTCTATGATGCTCTTACGTAGAGGCCATAGGGTTGCTGGTGTTTTACGGCATGCTTTTATGGCTTTTGTTTTAAGATAGATTGAGGGATGATTTCCTCTGTGCGCTCAACGTGATGGAATTTTAAACATGTTCTTTATAAGCACATTTGCAATACCAGATACACACAGTAAATCTTCTCACACCAGTGCAGTAGTCTATGTGGTGGTAATATTGGCTTACACTTGGAACTTTTATCCAAGTGATTTATCATAGCCTAAAAGCAACTCTGACAAGACTCACACTGCTTGTCAATACTTTATTTTTGTGATTGTCTTTCTATAATGTTTAGAGGCTGAAATACTGCTGATGCTTAATAATTCGACTATTATCAGATTGTTCGTATTAAGCAAGTATGATTTAATAACATTGAAAGTCTGTTCATGCCCGAATACAAATTACGTAAGTCCTTTTTAACCATGTCGCCTGTATTTGGTATCCATTTAAGGCAGTTCTAAGTTTGGAATTAAAATAACTATTTTTGTAAATTTAAAATAAACACATGTTTGTAACAAATGTGAAGGGTGTAGAGTATTTCTTTTTTAATGGTCCCAGAAAACCTGAATTTATAATAACACCCTATTACGTCTGAGAAATGTCCAAAAACACTTTGCAACTAATGAATAACTTTTAAAGTGCAGTCATTGTTGTTATGTTGCCAAACAAAACAGCCAATTTGCACATGGCAAGGGCCCACAAACAGCAGATTAGAGGAATGACCAGATAATTTTTTTTGTGGTGGTTGAGGGAAGAATATTGGCCAGGAGACCAGCAGAATAATGCCATGGGATCTTTTACACCTACCTGAACAGGGACATGGGGCTTCAGTTTAACATCTCATTGGAAAGACGGTGCCACCAACAACGGAGTACTCCCTCAGTATTACACTGAATTGTCGGCCAAGATTACGCGCAAGTCTTCGAATGAATCTTGAAACCACAACTTTTGAGTTCACAAAATGGGGTACGGTAAAATAAACTTGTTTCTCCACTGTAAAACTGAAAATGGTAGAAATGTACAACATGTTGATTAGCATCTAAAGAAAAAAGGCAGGTTAACATTTTGGTGTAACCATTCATCAGAACAGAGTTTCCAGCATTTCTTATCTCCAATTTCCAGCATTTCTGTTTTTCTTTTTCCCTCTTCTAAGTGATTGGCTATTTTTGGTTAAAAAACTTATTTTTTTTTAATTAAAGTTTAAGTGCTGATTCTTACAAGCAACAAGGGCATGATAATGGTCCACATTATCTCTCCAGGTATGACTTTCAACCATCTTAAGGAGCCATTTATAGGTTTCTGTTTTCCTGGGCAGTTGAAGCGCCCGCCTGACTCGGGCGGTTAACTCGTCAATATATGCAAAGCCATTTTGTTGACCGACTGAGTGGAACATAAGAACATAAGAAATAGGAGGAGGAGTAGGCCATTTGGCCCTTCAAGCTTGCTCCGCCATTCAATAAGATCATGGCTGATCATCTTCCTCATCTCCACTTTCCTGCACTATCTCCATATTCCTTGATTCCCTTAATATTCAAAAATCTATCGATCTCTGTCTTGAATATACTCAACGACTGAGCCTCCACAGCTCTCTGGGTTAGAGAATTCCAAAGATTCACCACCCTCTGAAGAAATTTCTTCTCATCTCAGTCCTGAATGGCCTACCCTTTATCCTGAGGCTGTGGCCCCTGGTTCTAGACTCCCCAGCCAAGGGAAACATTCTCCCAGCATCCACCCTATCAAGCCCTATAATAATTTTGTATGCTTCAATGAGATCCCCACTCATTCTTCTGAATTCAAGAGAATACAGGCCTAGTTTACTCAATCTCTTCTCAAAAGACAGTCCCGCCATCCCAGGAACCAGTCTGGTGAACCTTCGTTGCACTCCCTCTATGGCAAGTATATCCTTCCTTAGGTAAGGAGACCAAAATTGTACACAGTACTCCAGGTGTGGGCCTCCGTGGACTCTCGCTCAGTAGAAGTTCTCCGACAGAAATGGTGGCACCAAAAGTACAAAACTTGTCTTTGTGGAGCCAAGATAGCTCTGGGCCCCACTAGGATAGATTGGGCTGCTGCTGCCACAGCCCCCGTCCCCACCCCACCCCTTCTGTTTGTGAAGCTCTCCTGAACCTCCCCTGACAACTTACCTGAGTGCCGGCAGGGGACCTACAGGCCACCCGATTTTCGCTGGCCAGAACCCGTCGAGCTGTCTCTGCATGCCCGTTTCAGGTGAGAAGCTCACCTGCTGCATTTAAATGAGGTGCAGCCATTAAAATGAACCGAGCCTCGCAGCCTCACCTGGATGGTCGTCCTGCCCATTCTGCCGGCCTTCAACCTGTGAGTTAAAATACCCTCTTTGTAATCCTTTTAGTGGAAGTATTAAATTAACTGAACGTTTTAACTCAACCACCATTGTTCTGAAAAATATTTACCTCCATGACTGCAAGATAAAAAGTTGGTGTATTTTACCAAGCCGAGAGGATTGACCCAATAAAAGTCTCCGGGATTATGTTAACGTAAATGGTGGTAAATTGTTTCCACTGGTTGATGAGACGTTAACAAGAGGACATAAATTTTAATATAATCACGAAAAGAATTTGAAGAAGACGGTAGGAAACATGTCCTTACATGGGTGGAGATGATGTTACTAAGATTATTGTGAGATTCTGTTGCAAAAACAGTAAAGGCTTGCCCCCAAAATTTCTCGCAAGACATTTTCTTTCACAATACAGAGCGTAATGAATAAACTAGCATTGTTTATTATGTGAAGTGCTTGCATCCTTGACTGTACAGACAGCAGCATGATTAATAAAGTGTTTATGCGCAGAAAAACTGGGCTATCTACTAAAAAGCCGAAACAGAAGCTTGCTCGTAACTTCAACAGTTGACGAGCACTGACGTCAATAGGCGACGCTACTTCAAACCGCATTAGCATTTCAACATGTTGCATTACCGATAATGACCTTGCATGTCTAGAGTTAAGTATCAAAAACATACTGTTAATGCAAGTTCCAGAAATGGTCAATGTTTGAAACCATGTGTATTCAAGGTAAATTTACTGATGCCTACAGTGCTTAATGATCCAAAAAGGCTTCTCTCCCTTATGAGCTGGGGAATAAATTTATTCCCTCATAGTGCATTTGATAGCATTGAGACATAGTAATTCACAGGCTGAAAAGCAGCCTCTCTCTCCCCCACACACAAGCACCCTATTACCCTCCCAACCCCCCCACAACAGGCACACACACTCACAAATGAACACACTTCCACACATGCACACAGTTCCTTTCTCTCCCTCACACTCCCTTTCCTTTCACAGGTATCTTCTAGGTGGCCCAGCTTTGGATAGGTAATAAGGGAAGCCGATTGAATAACTAATTTAAGCTATATTGCTCTAGTTGCATCCCATCCCAAACATTTAAAAAATCTACACCAACTTTTAACTGTTATTGTAATGTCTCCTGTGGCGTTGAAGTGGGGTTAGAAGGCAGTAGATAACGAACATCTGTCTTTTTATGTAATAGCTTGATTTTGTATTAAGAACTTGTATTTCTATAGTGCTTTCCATATCCTCAAGACATCAGAAAAGGCTTCACAGCCATAATAGCTTTTAAAGGGAAAATCAATTAATATTTAAAAAATAAAAATTTGTAAGTGTATAGGGAAAGGACAGGGAGTGGGACTAAAGGGATAGCTCTTTCAGAGAGCTGGCATAGCCATGATAGCTTCTAGTTTTGTAAAATTATGACTCTATTAACCTCCCTGTGTTGAAATAATTTCCTACTTACCTGCAAGGTCCAAGAGGTACCATGAGTGCCTTCTGCAAGTGTTCTTTCACTCACAGCCCATCATGAGGGGAAACATTTATATGGTGCATATTTACTTATGTTCTGGATCTGTTAACACCCCCATTAAGGAATGTTTACCCACACCAAGGTTACATTCCAAAAGATGGCAAACAGAGGGCCTCCTTTCTTCAAGTAGAAAGTAACCAGCAATCAGTGAGAGAGAGCTGCCACAGGTAGGGAATCCCCAACCTCCACCTGCTCGCCCTTTATGAGGAGTAAGCCCTGGACTACTTGGCCAGGCAAATGGGAGTTGGGGCAGTGGGAGGGGAGGTGCCTGTTTTAGTATGACCATGAAATCCATTTTCCTCTGCTTTGGTTCCTGCAGCACAACTAATGCATTGTGAATACTTCAGTTCATATCTTGTGCTGAAAGCGTTCAGCCACCTCGTTTTCTGTTTCACCCCCTCTCTTCCCCTCACCACCCCCCTCCCCCCACCCCAGTGTGCTACATCAAAAGGAATCTGGTTCATGTTCTTCAGGTTCTGTCAGCCTCTCTACAGCCATGATGCCATTTACTCTCACCTTCCCAAGCACCAGTTCAGATACCCACCCGAATGGCATTAGTTAGTAAAACTGAGGGGAGTGCACTGAGTGCAAATGGCTAGGAGGAGCAACGAGATGGAAAACGAGGAGGCACTTATTGCTGGCCAAAGGGTCTGTCCTCGGCTGAGGAATCTCAGAACCCAGATTTTAGTGGTCCGGCATTTAAAAGGATGCTTGTAGAGCATCACGTTTATGTTCAGGTATTGGGGATAGTATCCTAGTGTGCTGTAGGTAATGGTTAAATTGAATGAGCCCTCTTGAAGGGATAATTACAAGTCCTAGCCCTTTTCGGGCTACCCCAGATCAGGCGTATTCCCCAGACGTTCCCCTTCAACCAAAGTTAGAGATAGCCAAATCCTATAAGATGCTTAATTAGATCTAAAGGTCAGACTACCTCTCCCTAAAGGAAAGAAACAGCCTGAAGATGTTACCGTCCTCCGGATAGCACTTCTAATAAGTTTAACTAGACTGTAACCTTCCGGATATTATGAGGGTCCGGAAAACCCCCCTAGAATTCTGCAACTCCTCACAAGAGTGTACAGAAATTGAGTTCGCGAGGTTGATACAAAATTACTCTGTGAGACAATTCTAAAAATATATAGATTTATTAAAGAACCGACATTCAGCTAACAGCTGTTGATTCAATTGCAACTTTAACAGTTCAAAATACAAATAGCTTACATTTCTTATCAGAGATCCTTACTCTCAAATCTTAACTTCGTTACATTTCCACACTTCTACTTATTCTTAATCCAGAATAGCCACCAAAATCAAATACCTTGATTACCCGAGACTCAAAGAGTTGTAGGCCTACAGAGTGGTTCTGAAGGCGAGAATTGCTCTGCTCCTTCCAGTGACTTCTGTTTTCCCATTTGAAAATCCCATATCTTATACTCTTTTTGCAGTGGTATCTCCTTTGAAGTTTTCTGCTGATGTAAGCTAATTATCTCTAGCCATACCTCTGTTGAATTCTTTTCTCTTCTTACTGTCAATTTAGCTGTTAGCTTGCAGAATTCTGTCTGCTGTATAGGTGTTTCAAAACCTATCATAAAATGGTTATTACAGATTTATCTCTTTGATGCCATTCTTTTGAAGGTCTTCAATTCAATTCTTAATATTGGCTTAACTGGTTATAGCAGACGTCGTGTCTCCTAACTATTCCATTTTCAATACAAACACAATGTGATTGCTTGATGTCATCTATTGATGTAATATTTTCAAAGTCTTCTGTAGGTATATTTTACAACATGTAAATTAAAAACACTTCATCTAGGGTGTTCTTTGCATTTCTTAGCTACTTCAATTGGTTGTATATATAATCGTGTTTCCTGTTTCATTTGATGTTACTTTTACAAAGGCACATGGTTTTTTAATGTTCTGTTTTTCTGTTCGAAGTGTTAGCTTTTAACACTTTAAACTGGGTATAGCTATTGTATTGGTTCCAAACTGCAGACTCCTTGGAACCAACTCTTTGCTTCTTCAATAGGGCCATTGTCTCAGTGTCAATAACCAACTTCCATTTCAAAAGCTTGTATGGTGTTTACAACTTTTGTTAAAAACTGATCTTATCTCAGAAGCCTGTGTTCTGTTTGCAGCCTGTGTTGTTGAGGCTTTTAGATTTTTAACCCCAGTTTGTCATGTTTTAATAAAGTCTGAATTCTGTACAGAGGATGGTGTATTTTTCTGAAATATGTTTGGCTCATTCCTTTACATTCTATCCACATCTGTAGCACCGTGATGGATGTGCGTATAGGCATGCAGTCAGCCCTGGATCATGTGGCAGCTCCAGAGTGATCTGTAGTAGATCCACCTGCACCACCCCCCACCTTTGTGACCTTATTTGACCGCTTTCTGAAGCAGGGTCTTGGCTGCCTGCTCACCCTGCTGGACTTGTTCACCTTCCTCCTCCTCTATCGGACATTAATCAGGGGTCCTTTGCAAAATGCTAAATTATGCAGCATGCAGCAAATTAATGATTTGCGATACCTTTGGTGAACTCCCCAGATCTATTAAGGTACCCGAAATGTGCTTCAGGATGTCAATAGTGTCAATAATGTGCTCCATCACAATCATGGTGGCAACCTTCGTGTTTAAGAAGGGGATCCAGGGAAATGCACCAGAGTAATAAGCTACTGCTGCAGAGGATAGTTCTGATGCTGAGAATCTGTGGCGCTTCTGATGATGAAAATCCATAGCCCTTCTGATGCACTCCCATTGCACTGCATTGCAGAAATTGGAAATTAGGCTGGGAGGATACAAAAGGTACTGCCCACGCCATCAGTTTCAATGGAACCTTATTCGGAGTAGAACCTCTGTCCATCTCAAACATGTTCCCATATCAGAGGACGGGGGGAAGGGGACATCCAGGCTAGGAATTTCCTCATCCCCTGCCTAATGGAAGAGTGGCAGGCTGGTATGCTGAGTGACAGCAGGTCACTGGCTAGCAGAGGTGGGCCTCATCTAGGGGTCCAGACCTGAGTCCTGAAGAATTTGAACACCATTTTTCAGCCCACTTATAAAAATGGACACAAGTATATCATCTTTCAGGGGCAGCACCCCAACACCGCCCCCCCCCCCCCCCCCCTCAAACAACCTGGAATTGGGCATCCTCTGCTGCACTTTGTGGCCCTTCCCCTCTGGCGAGTGTCCAAGATGCACCCTTAGTGATGCAGGCACCTGCCTGCTTTATTCAAGTGAGGTGACCTCACCCTGACCCTGCTAACTTTGGTGGGGCCACCACCGGAGATCAGCAGCGGGCACATCCTGGCACTTACACTAAGATAGAAGGCCTGCGGATTTTCATGGTCCTGTTTCCGTGTTGAATTCTGGGGTAGGTTGTATGTATGCCCAAAGAGACAAAATAATAATAATATAATCTGTCAGGGCCATTTTACAACCCTCGCATTGATTTTGCCACTTTTATACAACTTAAAAGGTTCACCATTCCAAGTGAAATCCATCTTTCAAATCTTGGGTGAAGTGTATCAATAAGATTAATTGTTAAAAAGAAACATGATGATAATGTTATTAATTGGGGATAGCCACCATGATGATATCCACTTCCACTACAGAGCTACCATCAAGATGCCTCACCCCATTTTAATTATATTATCATCTGTCACAAATACCCCATTAAATTATAAATCTTTATCTGACAACCAATCCTGAAGAAGGTATCATATAAACTCTGACCACAAGATGGCAGCACAAAGCTGTTTCGTTATTTAGGTCATGATGTGGAGATGCTGGACTGGGGTGGACAAAAATGAGAAGTCGCACAACACCGAAAGCTTGTAAAATTAAATAAATCTGTTGGACTATAACCTGGTGTTGTGCGACTTCTCATTTTCGTTATTTAGGGATATGGATAATGAACATAAGGGGTGATTCCATAATCCCACTGGGAACCGTGTTCGTAGGGAGTAGGTGTCAGAGAATGGGGGCTGCAACATTGTAGCCCTATTTCTGACCCATGCTCTCTTTGAGCACCTTAGTCCCCACTGAGAGCATGAATCACCCCAAAGAAATGGGTTTACCCCATATTGATAAATAGGGGCACAGAGTAAGAGTGAAGAAGTAAGAAAGAGTTATGATAAATTTGTACAAGGCAATGGTTAAGCCACAGCGAGAGAACACAGTAGAGCTTTGCATTCCCCATTATAGAAATGACAGTATTGTGCACCGTAGACTCACCAGGGTGATGTCAGGGATGAGAAACTACAGTTATGAGGACAGACTTCTGACACTGGGATTATTTCCACTGGAGCAAAGAAGGCTAAGAACAGATATTTTTTAAATAATGAAGGGTTTTATGGGATCAATAGGAACAAACTATTTTCTGTGTTTGGGGAGTAATTGATAGAGTTAACAATTTAAAATTGTCACTCAGAATGAGGAGGAGGGTAGGAGAGATATCTAAACACAGAAGGTTGTTTCACAAGTAATGTTTGAGGCAAAATCATTACATCTCTTAAAGGGAAAATAGGATACATTTTCCCCATCACCTCTACCCCCTCACTTCTAACCCCTTCTATGTCCTGTCCCTTACCCCTTAACCCACTCAACTCTAGTCCCCCAAATCCCACTTCCCCTTCAGCCTCTTTTACATAGGATTACATAGGATATACGGCACAGAAACAGGCCATTCGGCCCAACCAGTCCATGCCGGGCTTTAGCTCCACTCGAGCCTCCTCCCGTCTTTCCTCATCTAAATCTATCAGCATAACCCTCTATTCCCTTCTCCCTCATATGGTTATCTAACCTCCCCTTAAATGCATCTATACTATTCGCTTCAACCACTCCCTGTGGTAGCAAGTTTCACATTCTCACCACTCTCTGGGTAAAGAAGTTTTTCTGAATTCCCTATTTGATTTCTTGGTGACTATTTTATAATGATGTCCTCTAGTTATGCTCTTCCCCACAAGTGGAAACACTCTCTCTATCTACTCTATCAAAACCTTGAGTATAGAGTTAATAGGGAGGGAAGAAAAACTGGAATTGGAAAACAAAAATGTAGAAAGTAAATTGGAAGGACAGAGGAATAAAGGGCTAGATAGTAGTCAACAAGGAGGTTTGCCTTTACTAAATGGTATATACTTCAATGCAAGGAGTATAGCGAACTAGGCAGATGAGCTGAGGGCACAGGTAGATACTTGGGACTATGATATTATAGCTATTACAGAGACATGAAAGGCTGAAAGAGGGGCAGGTATGGCAGCTCAACATTCCTGGTTACAGGATTTTCAGACGGGATAGAGAGGGAGGTAAAAAGGGAGGGGGGGGTCGCGGTATTGATTAAAGAAACTATTACAGCTGTGAGGAGGGATGATATGTTGGAGGGATCATCAAACGAGGCCATATGGGTCGAATTGAAAAACAGAAAAGGGGCGATCACACTGCTGGGAGTGTACTACAGACCCCCAAACAGTAAGAGGGAGATAGAAGAACAAATATGTAGACGAATTTCTGAGAAGTGCAAAAACAATAGGGCAGTAATAGTAGGGGATTTCAACTACCCCAATATTAATTGGGATAAAATTAGTGTGAAGGGTATAGAAGGTGCGGAATTCCTAAAATGCATCCAGGAGAACTTTTTTAGCCAGTATGTAGCAAGCCCAACAAGGGAGGGGGCGGTTCTGGACTTAGTTTTAGGGAATGAAGCTAGGCAGGTAGAAGGCGAATCAGTGGGGGAGCATTTTGGTGCTAGTGACCATAATTCTGTTAGATTTAAGGTAGTTATGGAAAGGGACAAGGATAGACCAGGAATAAAAATTCTAAATTGGGGAAAAGCAAATTTTGCTAAGCTCACAGGGGATTTAGCCATAGTGGACTGGAAACAGCTACTTGAAGGTAAATCAGTGTCAGAGCAGTGGGAGGCATTCAAGGAGGAGATCTGGAGGGTTCAGACCAAATATGTGCCCTGAAAGAAAAAAGGTGAGACTAACAAATCTAGAGCCCCCTGGATGTCTAGGGACATACAGGGTAGGATAAAGAAAAAAAGGGAGGCGTATGACAGATACTGAGGACTAAATACTCCAGAATCTTTAGAGGAGTACAGAAAGTGCAGGGGTGCAATTAAAAAGGATATTAGGAAAGCAAAGAGAGAGCATGAAAAATTCTTGGCAAGTAAAATCAAGGAAAACCCAAAGATGTTTTATAAATATATTAAGAGTAAGAGGATAACTAAAGAAAGGGTAGGGCCTATTAGAGATCATGAGGGTAATCTGTGTGTGGAGGCGGGAGATGTCGGTAGGGTTCTTAATGAATACTTTGCGTCTGTTTTCACAAAGGAGAGGGGCGAAGCAAACATTGCTATCGAGGGGGAGGAGTGTGAAATATTAGATGAAATAAACATAGTGAGAGAGGAAGTATTAAGGGGTTTAGCAGCTTTAAAAGTGGATAAATCCCCAGGCCCGGATGAAATGTATCCCAGGCTGTTAAGCGAAGCAAAAGAGGATATAGCAGAGGCCCTGACCATCATTTTTCAATCCTCTCTGGCTTCAGGTGTGATGCTGGAGGACTGGAGGACTGCTAATGTGGTACCCTTGTTTAAAAAGGGAAAAAAGGATAGACCGAGTAACTACAGGCCTGTCAGCCTAACCTCGGTGGTGGGAAAATTATTGGAAAGAATTCTGAAGGACGGGATAAATCTTCATTTAGAAAGATACGGATTAATCAAGGATAGTCAGCACGGATTTGTTAAGGGAAGGTCGTGTCTGACAAACTTGATTGAATTTTTTGAGAAGGTAACAAGGAGGGTAGATGAGGGTAGTGCATTTGACGTAGTGTATATGGACTTTAGCAAGGCTTTTGATAAGGTTCCACATGGTAGACTGGTCACGAAGTTAAAAGCCCATGGGATCCAGGGCAAAGTGTCAAGTTGGATTCAAAACTGGCTCAGAGACAGGAAGCAGAGGGTAATGGTTGATGGGTGTTTTTGTGACTGGAAGGCTGTTTCCAGTGGGGTTCCGCAGGGCTCAGTACTAGGTCCCTTGCTTTTTGTGGTATATATCAATGATCTAGACTTGAATATAGGGGGTATGATTAAGAAGTTTGCAGATGATACTAAAATCGGCTGTGTGGTTGATATTGAAGAAGGAAGCTGTAGACTGCAGGAAGCTATCAATAAATTGGTCAGGTGGGCAGAACAGTGGCAAATGGAATTCAATCCGGAGAAGTGTGAGGTAATGCATTTGGGGAGGGCTAACAAGGAAAGGGAATACACATTAAATGGTAAGACACTGAGTAGTGTAGAGGAACAAAGGGACCTTGGAGTACATGTCCACAGATCCCTGAAGGTAGCAGGCCAAGTAGATAAGGTGGTTAAGAAGGCATACAGAATGCTTGCCTTTATTAGCCGTGGCATATTTGAAATCACAAGCTTTCGGAGCTATCGATTTGCTCCTTCCTCAGGTGAAGTAAATTAGATACAGAATCTGTATCTAATTTAATTCACCTGAGGAAGGAGCAAATCGATAGCTCCGAAAGCTTGTGATTTCAAATAAAACTGTTGGACTATAACCTGGTGTTGTGCGACCTCTCAATAGAATACAAGAGCAGGGGGTTATGCTTCAACTGTATAAAACACTAAGTAGGCCTCAGCTAGAGTACTGCATGCAGTTCTGGTCACCACATTACAGGAAAGATGTGATTGCACTAGAGAGGGTACAGAGGAGATTTACAAGGATGTTGCCGGGAGTAGAATCTTAGCTATGAGGAAAGATTGGATAAGCTGGGTCTGTTTTCATTGGAACAGAGGAGGCTGAGAGGAGACCTTATTGAGGTGTATAAAATTATGAGGGGCATAGATAAAGTGGATAGAAAAGACCTATTTCCCTTAGCAGAGGGGTCAAAAACCAGGGGGCACAGATTTAAAGTAATTGGTGGAAGGGTTAGAGGGGACTTGAGGGGAAATTTCTTCACCCAGAGGGTTGTGGGGGTCTGGAACTCACTGCCTGAAAGGGTGGTAGAGGCAGGAACCCTAACCACATTTAAAAAGTACTTGGATGTGCACTTGGGATGCTCTAACTTGCAGGGCTACGGACCAAGAGCTGGGAAGCGGGATTAGGCTGGATAGCTCTTTGTTGGCTGGCGCGGACACGATGGTCCGAAATGGCCTCCTTCTGTGCTGTAATTTTCTATGATTCTATGATTCTTTCATAATTTTAAAGACCTCTATTAGGTCACCCCTCGGCCTTCTCTTTCCAAGAGAAAAGAGACCCAGCCTGTTCATCCTTTCCTGATAGGTATACCCTCGTATTTCTGGTATCATCCTTGTAAATCTTCTCTGCACCCTCTCCAGTGCCTCTATATCCTTTTCATAATATGGCGACCAGAACTGTACGCAGTACTCCAAGTGTGGTCTAACCAAGGTTCAATACAAGTTTAGCATAACTTCACTACTTTTCAATTCTATCCCCTCTAGAAATAAACCCTAGTGTTTGGTTTGCCTTTTTTATGGCCTTGTTAACCTGTGTCGCTACTTTTAGTGATTTGTGTATTTGTACTCAGAGATCCCATTGCTCCTCTACCCCATCCAGACTCGCACCCTCCAAGTAATAAGTGACCTCCCTATTCTTCCTACCAAAAAGTAACACCTCACATTTATCTGTGTTGAAATTCATTTGCCAATTATGGCCCAGAAATTGATCTCGCTCTGTTCCCGCGGGGGTAAGCCTTCCCCGCGATGTCTCACCTCGCTTATGCTTTTTCTGATCCAGCTCGCACGAACTTGATGTTCCAGACATCAGCTGTGCTGGGCTTGCGTATCCCAGCGGCGTAGTTAATTCGTGCGAGCTGTGGGATCACGTGACTCAGTTAGAGCCAATGGCAGCACACCATCTTCCATTCATAAGTCTCACAGCATGGCTGTGAGACTTATGAATCTTACACCTCCCCAAAATAACAGCTAAACCTCAATTAAATTTAAAAAAAAACCCATCACATTAATAAAATAAGTATAGTTAATTAAATTAACCATTTTAAATAAAAAATTAAATTTTTGAAAAAATTTAAAATCTTTTAAAAAGTTATAAAAATAAACTTACCTGTCTTTAAAGTCTATAAAAAAGATATACCTGTAAAAAAAAATTCAAAAAAATACTTAATTCACTACTTACCTTCTTAAAAGCGGCTCTTACTCCTCCTTTTTACATTTCCAAAATCTTCCCTACTTACCTGCGCGTCCACAGCATGAAGTGCACAGCGTGCGCGCAGCCTGTAGCGCGCACGCGATGCAGCCAGGCCCCGCCCCCTTTTCGGAAGAGCAATTGCCGGTTTTCAGCGCATGCGCAGGGCATGCAGAAAACCGGCAATTGGAGTGGGAATACGCGAGAGTACGCAGTGCGTACTCTCGCGTCCCGGGATCAATTTTCGGCCCAATATGCCCATTCTGCAAGTTTATTAATGTCTTCCTGTAATTTGTTGCGGTCCAACTCAGTATTGACGATCCTTTTTTATTATTCGTTCATGGGATCTGGGCATCGCTGGCAAGGCCAGCATTTATTGCCCATCCCTAATTGCCCTTGAGAAGGTGGTGGTGAGCTGCCTTCTTGAACCGCTGCAGTCTGTGTGGTGAAGGTACTTCCACAGTGCTGTTAGGTAGGGAGTTCCAGGAGTTTGACCCAGCGACGATGAAGGAACGGCGATAGTTTTCCAAGTCAGGATGGTGTGTGACTTGGAGGGGAACTTGCAGGTGGTGGTGTTCCCATGCGTCTGCTGCCCTTGTCCTTCTAGGTGAAAGAGGTTGCAGGTTTGGGAGGTGCTACCGAAAAAGCCTTGGCGAGTTGCTGTAGTGCATCTTGTAGATGGTACACACTGCAGCCATGGTACATCGGTGGTGGAGGGAGTGAATGTTTAAGGTGGTGGATGGGGTGCCAATCAAGTGGGCTGCTTTGTCCTGGATGGTGTTGAGCTTCTTGAGTGTTGTTGGAGCTGCACTCATCCAGGCAAGTGAAGAGTATTCCATCACACTCCTTACTTGTGCCTTGTAGATGGTGGAAAGGCTTTGGGAAGTCAGGAGGTGAGACACTCGCTACAGAATACCTAGCCTCTGACCTGCTCTTCTTGCCACAGTATTTATGTAGCTGGTCCAGTAATTTTCTGGTCAATGGTGACCTCCCAGGATGTTGATGGTGGGGGATTTGGCAATGGTAATGCCGTTGAATGTCAAGGGGCGGTGGTTAGCATCTTGCTTGTTGGAGATAGTCACTTGTGTGGTGCGATGAGTGGGCGATTCTGTGAGTATAAAGAGCGGGAGATTCTGTGAGTATAAAGAGCGGGAGATTCTGTGAGTATAAAGAGCGGGCGATTCAGTGAGTAAACAGAGCGGGCGATTCTGCGAGTATAAAGAGCGGGAGATTCTGTGAGTAAACAGAGCGGGCAGATTCTGTGAGTAAACAGAGCGGGAGATTCTGTGAGTAAACAGAGCGGGGGATTCTGTGAGTAAATAGGGCGGGAGATTCTGTGAGTAAATAGGGCGGGAGATTCTGTGAGTAAACAGGGCGGGAGATTCTGTGACTAAACAGGGCGGGAGATTCTGTGAGTAAACAGGGTGGGAGATTCTGTGAGTAAACAGGGCGGGAGATTCTGAGAGTAAACAGAGCAGCGGGAGCGACGGACCTGCAAGGAAGCAGCGGCTGTGAGAGAAAATAAAGGTCGGTGATTTTCAGGCCCAGTCGAGCAGCGGGAGTGGCGGCAGAATTCGAGAGTGACGTCACAGTACAGAAAGTGACGCCGGCGCAGGGGAAGAAGCTGATTGGTGAGTAGTGGGTGAGTGCTATTTTTTTCTTCAATTTTAAGTTTATTTCTTTTAAGGTAGTTCATAGTTAAGGTAGTACAGGAGAGCGAGAATCCGAGAGTTTAAATTTGAGGTAAGAGTTTTTTAATTAAAAGTATGGCAGGGGACCTCAGTCCTGTGCATTGCACGGCCTGCAACATGTGGGAATTCCTAGACGCTTCTTGCAGTCAGGATGACCACATGTGCAGTAAGTGCCAATGGTTTGGCCAACTTGAGATCCGGTTTTCAGAGCTTGAGCGTCAGCTGGAGGCACTACGGTGTATCCGCAAGGCTGAGAGTTACGTGCATAGCACGTTTTTAGACATGGTCACCCCGCAGCTTAAGAAAGTGCAGTCAGAGAGGGAATGGGTGACCACCAGTCAGAAGAAGGGGGGCAGGCAGGTAGTCAGGAAACCCCAGAGTGCATCTCACTCAACAACTGTTTCTCTGTGTTGGAAAACGGTGAAAGTGACGGTTCCTCTGGGGAGTGCAACCAGAGCCAAGTTCAAGGCACTGTGGGTGGCTCAGCTGCACAAGGAGGGAGGAGTAAGAGTGGAAGGGCAGTGGAAGGGCAATAGTGGTAGGAGACACAATAGTGAGGGGTGCAGACAGGCGTTTCTGTGGCCGCAGACGTGACTCCAGGATGGTATGTTGCCACCCTGGTGCCATGGTCAAGGATGTCACTGAACGGCTGCAGGGCATTCTGAAGGGGGAGGGCGAACAGTCAGAGGTCGTGGTTCACATTGGTACCAACGACATAGGTAGAAAGAGGGATGAGGTCCTGCAACAAGAATTTAGGGAGCTAGGTAGCAGATTAATAAGCAGGACCTCAAAGGCTGTAATCTCTGGATTACTCCCGGTGCCACGTGCTAGTGAGTATAGAAGTGGGAGGATAGAGCAGATGAATGCGTGGCTAAAGAGTTGGTGCAGGAGGGAGGGCTTTAGTTTCCTGGATCACTGGGTCTGTTTCTGGGGAAGGTAGGACCTCTACAAGTCGGACGGGTTGCACCTGAACCGGAACGGGACCAACATCCTTGCGGGGAGGTTTGCTAGTGCTGTTGGAGGGGGGGGGGGGGGTTAAACTAACTTGGCAGGGGGATGGGATACGGAGTGGAGCTATAGTAGGGGGTGATGCACAGCCAAATATAGAGGAAAAAACAAGTCAGTCTGGAAGGCAGAGCAAATATGTAACGGCACAAGGGAGTATGGCAAGGCTGGATGGCATTTATTTTAATGCAAGGAGTCTTGCGAGTAAGGCAGATGAATTGAAGGTGTTGATGAACACATGGGAGTATGATATTGTTGCTATCACAGAGACATGGTTGAGGGAGGGGCAGGACTGGCAGCTCAATATTCCGAGGTTTAGAATCTTCAGGCAAGACAGATGGGGGTGTAAAAGGGGAGGGGGTGTCGCAATATTAATCAAGGAGTCAATTACTGTAGTAAGGAGGGATGATATCTTAGCAGGTTCCTCTAATGAGGCCATATGGGTAGAACTTAAAAACAAAAAGGGGGCAAGCACTTTGCTGGGAGTGTACTGTAGGCCCCCAAACAGTCAGGGGGAGATAGGGGAACAGATATGTAGGCAAATCTCAGAGAAGTGTAGAAATAATAGGGTAATAATAGTAGGGGATTTCAACTTCCCCAATATTAACTGGGATGGTCAGAGTGTGAAAGGCTTAGAGGGTGCGGAATTCTTAAAGAGCATCCAGGAGAGCTTTTTAAGCCAGCATGTAGAAAGTCCTACAAGAGAGGGGGCGGTACTGGACCTAATTCTAGGGAATGTAGCCGGGCAAGTGGTAGAAGTGTCAGTAGGAGAGCATTTTGGTGACAGTGACTATAATTCGGTGAAATTTAAGGTAGTCATGGAAAAGGACAAAGATGGACCGGAAATAAAGGTTCTAAATTGGGGGATTGTCGATTTTAATATGATAAGGCAGGATCTGGCCAAAGTGGACTGGGATCAGCTACTTGTAGGAAAATCCACATCAGAGCAGTGGGAGTCTTTCAGAAAGGAAATAGAGAGAGTACAGCGCCAACATGTTCCCGTAAAGGTCAAGGGTGGGACCAACAAGTCCAGGGAACCATGGATGTCAAGGGATATACAAGAATGGATTATGAAAAAAAGGGAGGCTTTTGGCAGATACAAAGGACTAAAAACAGTGGAAGCCCTAGAGGAGTACAGAAAGTGCAGGGGGGTACTTAAAAAAGAAATTAGGAGAGCGAAGAGGGGGCATGAAAAAACACTGGCGGGCAAAATAAAGGAAAATCCCAAGGTGTTTTATAAGTATATTAAGGGCAAGAGGATAACCAGGGAAAGAGTAGGGCCCATTAGGGACCAAAGTGGCAATCTGTGTGTAGAACCAGAAGATGTAGGTGAGGTTTTAAATAAATATTTTGCATCTGTGTTCACTATGGAGAAGGATGATGTAGGCATAGAAATCAGGCAGGGGGATTGTGATATACTTGAACAAATTAGCATTGAGAGGGAGGAGGTACTAGTGGTTTTAGTGGGCTTAAAAGTGGATAAAACCCCAGGCCCAGATGAGATGTATCCCAGGCTGCTGCGTGAGGCAAGGGAGGAGATTGCAGGGGCTCTGACACAAATTTTCAGAACCTCTCTGGCCACAGGGGAGGTACCAGAGGACTGGAGGACAGCTAACGTAGTACCATTATTCAAGAAGGGTAGTAGGAATAAACCAGGGAACTACAGGCCAGTGAGCCTAACATCAATGGTAGGGAAATTATTGGAAAAAATTCTGAGCGACAGAATTAGTCTCCACTTGGAGAGGCAAGGATTAATCAAGGATAGTCAGCATGGCTTTGTCAGGGGGAGATCATGTCTAACCAATTTGATTGAATTTTTCGAGGGGGTGACTAGGTGTGTGGATGAGGGTAGTGCAGTTGATGTAGTCTACATGGACTTCAGTAAGGCTTTTGACAAAGTCCCGCATGGGAGACTGGTCAAGAAGGTAAGAGCCCATGGGATCCAGGGCAATTTGGCTCATTGGATCCAAAATTGGCTTAGTGGCAGGAGGCAGAGGGTGATGGTCGAAGGTTGTTTTTGTGACTGGAAGCCTGTGTCCAGTGGTGTACTGCAGGGATCGGTGCTGGGTCCTTTGCTGTTTGTAGTGTACATTAATGATTTAGATATGAATGTAGGAGGTATGATCAGTAAGTTCGCAGATGACACGAAAATTGGTGGGGTGGTAAATAGCGAGGAGAGAAGCCTCAGCCTACAGGACGATATAGATGGGTTGGTTAGATGGGCAGAACTGTGGCAAGTGGAATTTAACCCTGAAAAGTGTGAGGTGATGCATTTTGGGAGGACTAACAAGGCAAGGGAATACACAATGAATGGTAGGACCCTAGGAAGGACAGAGGATCAGAGGGACCTTGGTGTGCATGTACATAGATCCCTGAATGCAGCAGGACAGGTAGATAAGGTGGTTAAGAAGGCATATGGGATACTTGCCTTCATTAGCCGAGGCATAGAATATAAGAGCAGGGAGGTTATGATGGAGCTCTACAAAACACTAGTTAGGCCACAGCTGGAATACTGTGTGCAGTTCTGGTCGCCACACTATAGGAAGGATGTGATTGCATTGGAGAGGGTGCAGAGGAGATTCACCAGGATGTTACCTGGGCTGGAGCATTTCAGCTATGAAGAGAGACTGGATAGGCTGGGGTTGTTTTCCTTTGAGCAGAGAAGGCTGAGGAGGGACCTGATTGAGGTGTACAAAATTATGAGGGGCATAGATAGGGTAGATAGAAAGGAACTTTTCCCCTTAGTAGAGGGGTCAATAACCAGAGGGCATAGTTTCAAGGTAAGGGGCAGGAGGTTTAGAGGGGATTTGAGGAAAAACTTTTTCACCCAGAGGGTGGTTGGAATCTGGAACTCACTGCCTGAAAAGGTGGTAGAGGCAGGAACCCTCACAACATTCAAGAAGCATTTAGATGAGCACTTGAAACGCCATAGCATACAAGGCTACGGACCAAGTGCTGGAAAATGGGATTAGAATAGACAGGGCTTGATGGCCGGTGCAGACACCATGGGCCGAAGGGCCTCTTTCTGTGCTGTATAACTCTATGACTCTATGAATGTTCCCTGCCACTTATCAGCCCAAGCCTGAATGTCGTCCAGTCTTGTTGCATGCGGGCACTGAATGGCACTGAACACTGTGCAGTCATCAGTGAACATCCCCATTTCTGACCTTATGTTGGAGGGAAGGTCATTGATGAAGCAGCTGAAGATGGTTGGGCTTAGGACACTGCCCTGAGGAACTCCTGCAGTGATGTCCTGGGGCTGTGATGATTGACCTTCAACCACTACAACCATGTTCCTTTGTGCTAGGTATGACTCCAGCCAGTGGAGAGTTTTCCCCCCGATTCCCATTGACTTCAGTTTTACTGGGGCTCCTTGATACCACACTCGGTCAAATGCTGCCTTGATGTCAAGGGCAGTCACTCTCACCTCACCTCTCGAATTCAGCTCCTTTGTCCATGTTTGGACCAAGGCTGTAATGAGGTCGGGAGCCGAGTGGTCCTGGCAGAACCCAAACTGGGCATCAGTGAACAGGTTATTGGTGAGTAAGTGCCGCTTGATAGCACTGTCGACGACACCTTCCATCACTTTGCTGATGATTGAGAGTAGACTGATGGGGCGGTAATTCGCCGGATTGGATTTGTCCTGCTTTTTGTGGACAGGACATACCTGGGCAGTTTTCCACATTGTCGGATAGATGCCAGTGTTGTAGCTGTACTGGAACAGCTTGGCTAGAGGTGCTGCAAGTTTATTAATGTCCTCCTGTAATTTGTTGCAGTCCCCCTCAGTACTGACTATCCCTCCCAATTTGGTGTCATCCGCCAATTTAGAAATTGTGTTTTTGATTCCAAAGTCTAAATCGTTAATATAAATTGTGAACAACAGTGATCGCAGCACTGATCCTTGTGGAACACCACTTCCTACCTTCTGCCACTCTGAATAGTTATCCTTTACCCCTACTCTCTGCTTTCTGTCTTGAAGCCAGCTAGCTATCCATTCTGCTACTTGTCCCCTGACTCCGCATTCTCTGACCTTATTCATTAGTCTATTACGTGGTACTTTATCGAAGGCCTTTTGGAAATCTAGATAAATTACATCTACTACATTACTCTTGTCTACTCTCTCTCTTAACTGTTCAAAAGATTCAATGAGGTTGGTCAAGCAAGACTTTCCCTCTTGAAATCCATGCTGACTATTCATTATTATATTTTTGGTTTCTAGATGTTCTTCTATTTTCTCCTTTAGTAGGAATTCCATTATTTTTCCTACCACCGATGTTAAGCTGACTAGTCTACAATTCCGTGGACATGATCTATCTCCCTTCTTAAATATAGGTATTACATTAGCTATCCACCAGTTCTCTGGCACTACACCTTTTGCTAATGAATTATTAAATATGTGTAGTAATGCCTCTGCTATCTCTTCCCTAGATACTTTTAAAATGCACGGACGTAATCCGTCTGGGCCAGGGACTTTATCCTCTTTGAATTTGATTTGTTTATTTAATATATCTCCTATACTTATTTTAAATGCTGTTATCTCATTACTAATCTCATCATTCGATGCCATATCCACCTGTTCTATCTCCCTGGTAAATACTGTAGCAAAGTAATTATTTAATATTTCTGCCATCTCTCTATCCTGCCTGTGGTATTATCCTGTCCATCCCTTAGTGGCCCTATTCCCATCCTGACCTTCCTTTTTTAAATTTATGTGCCTGTAAAATATTTTACTATTTTGTTTTATGTTCCTTGATAAATTAATTTCATAGTTCCTCTTTGCCTTCCTAATTATTTTTTTGACTTCTCTCCTAATCTCTTCATATTCTCCCTCATCATGCTCTCCCCTGCTGTCCATGTACTTAATGTATGCTTCTTTCCTTACCCTCAATTTTTCCCTTATGGCTTTATTCATCTATGTTGTCTCATTAGTGTTTAGCTTGTTCTTGTTTTTTAGCGGAATATATTTTTCCTGGGCTCTGTTGAACACCGTTTTAAATGTTTCCCATTGTTGTTCTACGTCATTGTTTGCCAATATTGATGTCCATTTTATTTTCCCAAGTTCTATTCTCAGCCCCTCAAAATCAGCTTTTCTCCAATCTATTACCCTGGTCTTCGTCATACCTATGTCCTTCTCAATTATTATCTTAAAGCGTATTATATTATGGTCACTATTGTCTAGATGTTCCCTACTTTAACTTCTCTTATCTGCTCTGGTTCATTCCCCATTACTAGATCCAATAGCGAATCCTCCCTTATTGGACTTCTTGCATATTGGGTTAGAAAGGATTCCTGTACACATTGTAGGAACTCCATTCCCTTATCCCCTTAACCTACCTCTTCTGTCCAATTAATATCGGGGTAGTTGAAATCCCCCATGATTATGTTTTTTACTCATTTCCCTAATTTGTTTGCATATTTCTTCCTCCACATCCCTTCCACTATTAGGTGGTTTGTAGACTAGCCCTATTAATGTGTTTGATCCTTTATTATCTTTTATCTCTATCCACACGGATTCTATTTCTGTCTTGCTGATAGAATCATAGAACGGTTACAGCACAGAAGGAGGCCATTCAGCCCGTCGAGCTCGTGCCAGCTCTCTGCAAGAGCACTTCATCTTGTTCCACTCCCCCACCCCATCCCCGTAGCCCTGCAAATATTTTTCCTTCAGGTACTTATCCAATTCCCTTTTCAAAGCCATGATTGAATCTGCCTCCACCACCCTTTCAGGCAATGCATTCCAGATTCTAACCACTCGCTGCGTAATAAAGTTTTCCCTCATGTCGCCTTTGGTTCTTCTGCCAATCACCTTAAATCTGTGTCCTCTGGTTCTCGACCCTTCCGCCAATGGGAACAGTGTCTCTCTATCTATTCTGTCTCGACCCTTCATGATTTTGAACACCTCTATCAAATCTTCTCTCACCCTTCTCTGCTCTAAGGAGAACAACCCCAGCTGCTCCAGTATATCCACGTAACTGAAGTCCCTCATCCCTAGAACCATTCTTGTAAATCTTTTCTGCACCCTTTCTAAGGCCTTCACATCCTTCCTAAAGTGCAGTGCCCAAAATTGGACACAATACTCCAGTTGAGGCCGAATCAGAGTTTTATAAAAGGTTCATCATAACTTCCTTGCTTTTGTACTCTATGGGCTCGATTTTGCCAAGCCCGAGGAGGCGGGATTGGAGGCATGTGAGGTGGTAAAATCGCAAAAAATGGCGGGCGGGCCCGATCCCGCCTCCATCCCGCCTCTGAGCAATTTTCCCAAATACGTGTTTTCTGACCCCATTTCCATCCCGCCTTCAAGAGGCGGGAAAGGCCCTTAACAACCAGTTAAGTGCCTCTATAATCCCATTTTGAGAGGCCTTTCTGATTTTACCACTTTTCCCACGTCTCCTCTGGAACACGCCAGTGAATCCTGGCGGCATCACAAGTGGACTGCTTACTAACAGCTGCAGCTCCACCATTAAAAAGGAGTTTTCAGCAATCATCATTTGCAAGTGGCAGAACTTTGTTGTCTCAGGTCTGGGGGAACTTTTAGCAGTTGTTGTGGAAGTTTGAAGCCTGACACCCATCTCCAGTGTGACCTCCTGGGAAACCCCTCTCGCCACCTTGACTGAGCGTTTCCTCAACTGAGGCATATACCAGAAGCATGGGAACAGCAGCAGAACCATGAACAACAGCACTACCAACAGCAGCAGCAACAACAGGAGTGCCAAGCTGCTGCTCACCCACCTGAAGCTGCACAGGCCAGAAGGCGCCAGCGCGCGACCACATTTTGCCCGGGATGCAAGGGACGCACTCATCTTGGCCAGATTTGCTTAGCCTGCACAATCAAACACTTTTGCCTCCCACCTTCTTATCGGACCAGCGACAATGGCCAAGAACCTGCGGATTCCTATCACTCTGACCATCATACTGACAATTGCAAGTCGCCTTAAGCCCTCAATGTGGAAGTCCCATAAGTGAAATAACACATGCCACAACTGCAACAGTTTGCCATCAGAATTTTTTATGACAATAAGCAACTGATGGCTTTTCAAAATTAAACACAACATTACACCCAAGTGACTACGGTAGCCAGCCTTACCACGGAGGTAACCATCCTTTCCAAGGAGGTTGCCATCCTTTCCGTGGTGATGCGTTCATGCACCAACGCCTCCACAAAGGCTCTGCTCATGTTAGCGATGGACTCCTCCATTCGCTCCACACTCGCAGCGACCCTGGAGACAAAACCTGCCAGAGACTCCTGCACCTGTTCCTGGAGTTCCAGCACCGCTCTCCTTCCGAACGGACCCGGAGGCACAGGGTCGACATGCAGCGGAGCCGAGCTGGGAGCATCCTCTCCACTGCGATGAGGACTCTCCACTGCTGTCCCTGTCTCCACCATCTGCTGATGCTCACTTGTGATCTGTAATACACCAGGTGACAACTCTACTCTATGTCCCGAAGGTCTCACCGAGGCGTGAGTGTCTGCGCTGGTGCAGGGTGCACTTAATTCTGCTGACGGAGCGCCCTCAGAGGCTGCAGCTTCCTCTGAGGAGTCTGGAAGCTCAGGCTCTTCCTCCTGGACAGTGGGAACGGGGGCTCTCGATGGTCCTGTGGGGAAGTAAAGGAAAGAGTTAGAGATGTGAGGTAAAGGTTGCATGCACATTGAAATGTGCAGATGATCATAAGTCAATCTGTTAGAGCATCAGAATCATTATCAGTCACTCATGCAATGTCAATGAGAGAGATGCCAAACTATTCTGTCACCAGCTTGCTGTGATGCGCCTGCCTGTCCATCTCCCACTTGGGAATCCTCCTCGATCCCGGCAATTTCCAGGGCCGCCTCCTCTGAGGTGGTGAGCTGGGCTACTGAGGGTGGCCCTCCTCCTGTCCTTGCTCTTTCCCTCTTATTGTGGGCTCTCTTTTCCTTCAATGAGGGACACAAGTGGAGTTTGAGTGAGAATGAAGGAGTGAGTGTAGAGAATCCATAGCATAGATGCTTAGAAGGAGACAAAGGGCCCTCCCTGTGCGTTGTAAGTTGTTGTCATTGTGTCACAGTGATAGGGAGTGTGAGGGCTGCATGGTCGAATAGTTAAGTGAATGTGACCATAGAGAGGGAATGGGTAAGGGTGCAGGGATGTCAGTGTCAAGTGGGATGTGGAGGAAGAGGTTAGCAAAGCAGAGTGCTGGTGAGGAGAGGTGATGGGGATGAGATTGAGGGTGATGAGAAAGTCATACTCACTTTTCCTGTGCGGAGAAAGTCATGAAACCTCTACCTGCACTGCAGCCAGGTTCTGCGGCACATAGAGATGGCATTGACCTCCTGGGCCTCTTGCAGCCACACAGCTTTAATCTATTGTGGTGGCTTTTTTCTTCCTGAGGAAGGGAAGAGCACCTCCTTATTAGATCTTGCTCCCTGCACCAGAGCTTGGAGGGAGGGCTCATCAAAGCGAGGTGCACACTTTTGCTTGCTGGTGGACATGGTCGGTAAATTAAGTCCTTCATACAATGTCCAAAGCGTTTCCAGTCTCCAGAAGAAGCTAGGCTGCTTGCAGGCCTTAAATCCAGCAGCACTGATGACGTCATCAGAGGCGAATTTCAGGATGGAAAGACTATTTGAGCCAGGTGTTCCCACACGCTGGAACTCAAGCGCCCAATTAGGGGAAAATCACACTTTTTTCCCACTTCACATCGGACTCGGGGTCCTGACACGAAAACCACCTGACATGCCCCAGCCCGACCCCAATGGCAAAATCGAGCCCTATGCCTCTATTTATGAAGCCCAAGATCCCATATGCTTTTTTAACCGCTTTCTCAACCTGCCCAGCCACCTTCAACGGTTTGTGCACATATACCCCCAGGTCTCTGTTCATGCACCCTTTACAATTGTACCCTTTAGTTTATATTGCCTCTCCTTGTTCTTCCTACCAAAATGTATCACTTTGCACTTTTCTGTGTTAAATTTCATTTTTTTTAATTTATTCGTTCACGGGATGTGGGCGTTGCCGGCATGGCCAGCATTTATTGCCCATCCCTAATTGCCCTCAAGAAGGAGGTGGTGAGCTGCTTTATACAACTGAGTGGCTTGCTAGGCCATTTCAGAGGGCAGTTAAGAGTCAACCACATCGCTGTGGGTCTGGAGTCACATATAGGCCAGATCGGGTAAGGACGACAGATTTCCTTCCCTGAAGTTAGTGAACCAGATGGGTTTTTACAACAATCCAGTAGTTTCATGGTCACCATTACTGATACTAGCTTTTTATTCCAGATTTATATTTATATCTGCCACGTGTCCGCCCGTTCCACCAGCCTGTCTATGTCCTCTTGAAGTCTATCACTATCCTCCTCACTGTTCACTATACATCCAAGTTTTGTGTCATCTGCAAATTATGAAATTGTGCCCTGTACTCCCAAGTCAAAGTCATTAATATATATCAAGAAAAGCAATGGTCCTAGTACCGACCCCTGGGGAACACCACTGTGTACCTTCCTCCAGTCCGATAGACAACCGTTCACCATTACTCTCACTCTCTGTTTCCTGTCACTTAGCCAATTTCGTATCCATGCTGCCAATGCCCCTTTTATTCCATGGGCTTCAACTTTGCTGGCAAGCCTATTATATGGCACGCCTATTATATGGCACTTTATCAAACGCCTTTTGGAAGTCCATGTACACTACGTCAACCGCATTGCCCTCATCAACCCTCTCTGTTACCTTATCAAAAAACTCAATCAAGTGAGTTAAACTCGATTTGCCTTTAACAAATCCGTGCTGGCTTTCCTTAATTAATCCACACTTGTCCAAGTGACTGTTAATTTTGTCCCTGATTATCGTTTCTTAAAGCTTCCCCACTACCGAGGTTAAACTGACTGGCCTGTGGTTGTTGGGATTATCCTTACACCCTTTTTTGAATAAGGGTGTAACATTTGCAATTCTCCAGTCCTCTGGCACCACCCCTGTATCTAATGAGAATTGGAAGATTATGGCCAGTACCTCCGCAATTTCCATCTTTACTTCCCTCAGCATCCCATCCGATCCTGGTGACTTATCAACTTTAAGTACAGCCAGCCTTTCTAGTACCTCCTCTTTATCAATTTTTATCCCATCCAGTATCTCAACTACCTCCTCTTTCACTATGACAGCACCTTCTTCCTTGGTAAAGACAGATGCAAGGTACTCATTAAGCCCTCTGCTTCCATGTGTAGGTCTCCATTTTGGTCCCTAATCAGTCCCACCCCTCCTCTTACTACCTACTTACTATTTATATGCCAATAGAAGACTTTTGGATTCCCTTTTATGTTAGTTGCCAATCTATTCTCATACTCTTTATTTGCCCCCCTTATTTCCGTTTTCACTTCCCCTCTGAACTTTCTATATTCATCCTGGTTCTCACTTGTATTCTCAACCTGACATTCTGCTTCATCTTACTCTCTATCTCTTTCATCACCCAAGGAGCTCTGACTTTGGTTGCTCTACCTTTCCCCCTCATGGGAATGTACCTCGACTGTACCCGAACCATCTCCTCTTTAAAGGCAACGCATTGTTTGATTACAGTTTTACCTGCCAATCTTTGATTCCAATCTACCCGGGTCAGATCCATTCTCAACCCACTGAAATTGGCCTTCCTCCAATTAACTATTTTTACTCTAGATTGCTCCCTGTCCTTTTCCATAGCTAATCTAAACCTTATGATACTGTGATCACTGTTCCCTAAATGTTCCCCTACTGACACTTGCTCTACTTGACCCACCTCATTCCCCAGAACCAGATCCAGCAATGCCTACTTCCTCACTGGGCCGGAAACGTACTGATCAAGAAAGTTCTCCTGAACACACTTCAGAAATTCATCCCCCTCTCTGCCCTTTACACTATTACTATCCCAGTCTATATTAGGATAGTTGAAGTCCCCCATTATCACTACTCTATAGTTCTTGCACCTCTCTGTAATTTCCCTGCAAATTTGCTCCTCTATATCCTCCCCACTATTTGGTGGTCTATAGAATACACCTAGTAGTGTAAATGCACCTCTATTGTTTCTCAGCTCTAACCAAATAGATTCTGTCCTTGACCCCTCCAGGACATCCTCTCTCTCCAGCACTGTAATATTCTCCTTAATCAATATTGCCACCCCACCTCCTGCGTCACTTTTTCTACAGCCATTATCCCTAATAAGTACAGCTACCCCACCTCCCTTTGTTCCCTCTCTATCTTTTCTAAATATGTTATACCCTGCAATGTTAAATTCCTAGTCCTGATTTTTCCGTAGCCATGTCTCAGTAATCCCTACTATGTCTGGTTCCTCATAACGCATGATTGCCTCCAGGGCCCCTGTTTTATTACGGACACTATGTGCATTTCTGTGCAGACAGTTTAACTTATTTTTAATAGCAGTTCCTCTCACTTTATTTTTAACCATCTTTTTGACCTCCTGTTCTATAACTCTATTTATTCCCTGGCCATCAATGTCCTCCCTTACTTTATTCTTTCCTATGCTCTCCTTTCCTGTTTTGTTTATATTTAGGCTGGTTTCATTTCTTGTAGATCCCTCCCCCCGTCTTACTAGTTTAAAGCCTCTCTATTTACCCTTTTTGCTAGAACACAGGTCCCATCCCGGTACAGGTGGAGCCCGTCTCATCGGTACAGCTCCTTTCTGTCCCAGTGCTGGTGCCAGTGTCTCATGAAAAGGAACCCCTCTTTCCCACACCAGCCCTTTAGCCGCGTGTTAATTCTTCTGATCTGACTGTTTCTATGTCAATTTGTATGTGGCTCGGGCAATAATCCAGAGATTATTACCCTCGACGTCCTACTTTTTAATTTTGCTCCTAACTCCTGATACTCCCTCAGCAGGACCTCCTCCCTATAACATTTGTTTCGACATGTACCACGACAACTGGATTTACCCCCTCCCTTTCCAAATTCCTCTCCAGCCGCCATGAGATATCCCTTACCCTGGCACCGGGTAGGTAACACACCCTTCGGGATTCTTGTTATTGGCTGCAGAGGTGCTATCTATCCCCCTAATTATAGAATGCCCTATCACTACCACATTTCTATTCTGCTCTTCCCCCCCTTGGACAGCCTTCTGAGCCACGGTGCCTTGGTCTGCATTGTGGCTGTCCTCCCCGCAGTCTTTCCCCTTGTCCTCACAGGTAGCGAGTACATGGTACCTTTTGGACAAGACCAGTGTCTGCTGGACCTCCTTCTCAACCTCTCCTAATTCCCCGCTACCCGGCTCCCTAACAGTCACACCCTCCCTTTCCTGAACCTGTGCTTTCCTCTAAGGTGTGACTCTATTCTGGATAAAACTATCCAGAAATTCCTCCTCCTCCCTTATGTTTCGGAGTGTCTCTAACTCGCACTCCAGCTTAATGACTCTGAGCCGGAGTGACTGAAGGCAGAGACATTTCCTGCAGATGTGGGAATCCTTGATTTTTTTTTTGCTCTCTCTCGGGCCGGCACTCTTTGTATCCCGGCCGCTGGTCCTGCTCTCGCTGTGCTCTCGGACCGGCGCTCTTTGTATCCCGGCCTCTGAACCTGCTCTCACTGTGCACTCGGCCCAGCGCTCTTTGTATCCCGGCCGCTGGTCCCGCTCTCGCTGTGCTCTCGGACCGGCGCTCTTTGTATCCCGGCCGCTGGTCCCGCTCTTGCTGTGCTCTCGGACCGGCGCTCTTTGTATCCCAGCCGCTGGTCCCGCTCTCGCTGTGCTCTCGGACCGGCGCTCTTTGTATCCCGGCCGCTGGTCCCGCTCTCGCTGTGCTCTCGGACCGGTGCTCTTTGTATCCCGGCCGCTGGTCCCGCTCTCGCTGTGCTCTCGGACCGGCGCTCTTTGTATCCCAGCCGCTGGTCCCGCTCTCGCTGTGCTCTCGGACCGGCGCTCTTTGTATCCCGGCCGCTGGTCCCGCTCTCGCTGTGCTCTCAGGCCAGCGCTCTTTATATCCCCGCTGCTGGTCCCGCTTTTCTTCTCCACAGATTCCCAAATTTCCAATGTTGAGGGGGTGTAATATTAGGACATGGTTTGAGGCCAGGACAGGTGGGTTGGAAGCCATGGCTTGATCATAGGTGGGGCACACAGATATCAGTGGTGAAGCGGGAGAGAAGGGGGTGGTTGGCCTGAGCTGATGGCTCCACGACCTGAAGCACGATGCTGGCAACCCAAATCCAGAGGCCCGTGAACTCATTAGGGGAACAGGAGTAGCAATGGAAGAGAAGAAGCTGAATAGAGGGGACAAGTAGGCCATAACCTGAAGTCTAAACTCAGCATTGGCAGGCAGCAGCAAGAGTGGGTCAGAAGGTGGTACAGAGAGCATGAACGGGGGGGCAGAAAGAGAGGGAGCCCTGCAGAAATCGTGAGCCTTGGGATATCATCTGTTCCAATCAGAGGTAAAAATCAGAAGATTAGTGCACAGCTGCATCTAGCTGAGAGATTCAGCTCGGATTAAATGAGCACCACTGAAGTAAGATAATTCAACTGTGACAGCAATAATGTGAAGGAAATACAACAATAACTTGCATTTATATAGCACCTTTCACGTGGTAAAACGTCCCAAGACGCTTCACAGGAGCATTACCAACCAAAATTTGACACCGAGCCACATGAGGAGATATTAGGACAGGTTGGTCAAAGAGTTAAAGTTCAGGGCCTACGCAGCTGAAGGCACAGCCGCCAATGGTGGAGCAATGAAAATGGGGGATGTGCAAGAGGCCAGAATTGGAGGAGTGCAGAGATCTTGGAGGGTTGTAGGGCTGGAGGAGGTTATAGAAATGTTTTTTTTCTTATTCCTTTATGAGATGTGGGTGTCGCTGGCAAGGTCAGCATTTATTGCCCACCCCAATTGCCCTTGAGAAGGTGGTGGTGAGCCGCCTTCTTGAACTGCTGCAGTCCGTGTGGTGAAGGTACTCCCATAGTGCTGTTAGGCAGGGAGTTCCAGGATTTTGACCCAGCGACGATGAAGGATCGGCGATATACTTCTAAGTCAGGATGGTGTGTGACTTAGAGGGGAACTTGGAGGTGGTGGTGTTCCCATGCGCCTGCTGCCCTTGTCCTTCTAGGTGGAAGAGGTCGCGGGTTTGGGAGGTGCTGCCGAAGAAGCCTTGGTGAGTTGCTGCAGTACATCTTGTAGATGGTACACACTGCAGCCACAGTACACTGGTGGTGGAGGGAGTGAATGTTTTTTGAAGTGGTGGATGGGGTGCCAATCAAGCGGGCTGCTTTGTCCTGGATAGTGTCAAGCTTCTTGAGTGTTGTTGGAGCTGTACTCATCCAGGCAAGTGGAGAGTATTCCATCACACTCCTTACTTGTGCCTTGTAGATGGTGGAAAGGCTTTGGGGAGTCAGGAGGTGAGACACTCGCCGCAGAAAACCTAGCCTCTGACCTGCTCTTGTTGCCACGGTATTTATGTGGCTGGTCCAGTGAAGTTTCTGGTCAATGATGACCCCCAGGATGTTGATGGTGGGGGATTCGGCGATGGTAATGCGTTGAATGTCACGGGGCGGTGGTTAGACTCTCACTTGTTGGAGATAGTCATTGCCTGGCACTTGTGTGGTGCGAATGTTATCTGCCACTTATCAGCCCAAGCCTGCACATCGTTCAGGTCTTATTGCATGCGGGCATGGATGCTTCATAATCTGGGGAGTTGTGAGTGGCACTGAACACTGTGCAGTCATCAGCGAACATCCCCATTTTTGACCTTATGTTGGAGGGAAGGTCATTGATGAAGCAGCTGAAGATGGTTGGGCCTAGGACACTGTCCCGAGGAACTCCTGCAGCAATGTCCTGGGTTGTGATGATTGACCTCCAACCACCATCACCATGTTCCTTTGTGCTAGGTATGACTCCAGCCAGTGAAGAGCTTTCCCCCTGATTCCCATTGACTTCAGTTTTACTAGGGCTCCTTGATGCCACACTCATTCAAATGCAGCCTTGATGTCAAGGGCAGTAACTCTCACCTCACCTCTGGAATTCAACTCCTTTGTCCATGTTTGGACCAAGACTGTAATGAGGTCGGGAGCCGAGTGGTCCTGGCAGAACCCAAATTGGGCATCAGTGAGCAGGTTATTGGTGAGTAAGTGCCGCTTGATAACACTGTCGGCGACACCTTCCATCACTTTGCTGATGATTGAGAGTAGACTGATGGGGAGGTAATTCACCGGATTGGATTTGTCCTGCTTTTGTGGACAAGACATACCTGGGCAGTTTTCCACATTGTCAGATAGATGCCAGTGTTGTAACTGTACTGGAACAGCTTGGCTAGAGGCGCGGCTAGTTCTGGAGCACAAGTCTTCAGCACGATAGCCGGGATGTTGTCGGGGCCCATAGCCTTTGCTGTATCCAGTGCGCTCAGCCATTTCTTGCTATCACATGGAGTGATTCGAATTGGCTGAAGACTGGCTTTTGTGATGGTGGGGATAGAGAGGGGCAAGGCCATGGAGGGATTTGAAAACAAGGATGAGAATTTTAAAATCAAGGTGTTGCTGGACAGGGGGCCAATGTAGGTCAGCGAGCACTTGAGGTCATCCAAAACTCTGCTGCCCGTATCCTAACTCGCCCCAAATCCCGTTCACCTATGGGTGAACGGGATTTGGTGCAAGTTAGAATACGGGCAGCAGAGTTTTGGATGACCTCAAGTTTACGGAGGGTGCGTGGGGGGAGGCCAGCCAGGAGAGCATTGAAATAGTTGAGTCTAGAGTTAATGAAGGCATGGGTGAGGGTATCAGCAGCAGATGAATTGAGGCAGGGGCGAAGATGGGCGATGTTATGGCAGTAGGAGTAGATGCTCTTGGTGATGCAGCAGATATGGGGTCGGAAGCTCATCTCAGGGTCAGATAGGACACCAAGGTTGCAAACGGTCTGGTTCAGTCTCAGACAATGGCAAGGGAGAGGGATGGAGTCAATGGCTAGGGAACTGAGTTTGTGGCAGGAACCGAAGGCAATATTTAATTGGAGAAAATTTCTACTCATCCAATATTGGATGTCTGACAAGCAACGTGACAAGTCAAAGGCAGTGGAGGGGTCAGGCAAGATGGTGCTGAGGTAGAGCTGGGTGTTGTCAGCATACATGTGGAACCTGACATGTTTTCGGATATTGTCACCGAAGGGCAGCATGTAAATGAGAAATAGGAGGGGGCCTTGGGGGATTCCAGAGGTAACAGTGCAGGAGCGGGAGAAGAAGCCATTGCAGGTGATTCTCTGGCTATGACTTGATAGATGGAAATGGAACCAGGCGAGGGTAGTCCCACCCAGCTGGATGACGGAGGAGAGGCTTTGGAGGGGGATGGTGTGGTTAACTGTGTCAAACATTGCAGAAAGATCGAAAAGGATAAATAGTGATAGTTTACCATGGTTACAGCCACATAGGATGTCATTGGTGACTGTGATTATTTTTTAATTCGTTTATGGGATGTGGGCGCCGCAAGGCCAGCATTTATTGTCCATTCCTAATTGCCCTTGAGAAGGTGGTGGTGAGCCGCCTTCTTGAACCACTGCAGTCCGTGGGGTGAAAGTACTCCCAAAGTGCTATTAGATAGGGAGATCCAGGATTTTGACCCAGCAACGATGAAGGATCGGCAATATACTTCTAAGTCAGGATGGTGTGTGACTTGGAGGGGAACTTGGAGATGGTGGTGTTCCCATGCGCCTGCTGCCCTTGTCCTTCTAGGTGGAAGAGGTCGTGGGTTTGGGAGGTGCTGCCAAAGAAGCCTTGGCGAGTTGCTGCAGTACATCTTGTAGTACACTGCAGCCACGGTACGCCGGTGGTGATGGGAGTGAATGTTTAAGGTGGTGGATGGGGTGCCAATCAAGCGGGCTGCTTTGTCCTGGATGGTGTTGAGCTGCCAGAGTGTTGTTGGTGCTGCATTCATCCAGGCAAGTGGAGAGTATTCCATCACATTCCTGACTTGTGCCTTGTAGATGGTGGCAAGGCTTTGGGGAGTCAGGAGGTGAGACACTCGCCGCAGAATAGCTAGCCTCTGACCTACTCTTGTTGCCACAGTATTTATATGGCTGGTCCAGTTAAGTTTCTGGTCAATGGTAACTCCCAGGATGTTGATGGTGGGGGATTCGGCGATGGTAATGCCGTTGAATGTCAAGGGGCGGTGGTTAGACTCTCGCTTGTTCCTGTAATACTTCATTTTGTCACACTATATTGAACGTTTTGTTGCCTCCCAACTTTCCCGCAACTCCATGTTTTAACCCCTCCATTCTTCATTATCTGAGGAGTTGTGAATGGCACTGAACACTGTGCAGTCATCAGCGAACATCCCCATTTCTGACCATATGTTGGAGGGAAGGTCATTGATGAAGCAGCTGAAGATGGTTGGGCCAAGGACACTGCCCTGAGGAACTCCTGCAGCGATGTCCTGTGGCTGACCTTCAACCACCACAATCATCTTCCTTTGTGCTAGGTATGACTCCAGCCAGTGGAGAGTTTTCCCCCTGATTCCCATTGACTTCAGTTTTACTAGGGCTCCTTGATACCACACTCGGTCAAATGCTGCCTTGATGTCAAGGGCAGTCACTCTCACCTCACCTCTGGAATTCAGCTCCTTTGTCCATGTTTGGACCAAGGCTGTAATGAGGTCGGGAGCCGAGTGGTCTTGGCAGAACCCAAACTGGGCATCAGTGAGCAGGTTATTGGTGAGTAAGTGCCGCTGATAGCACTGTTGATGACACCTTCCATCACTTTGCTGATGATTGAGAGTAGACTGATGGGGCTGTAATTGGCCAGATTGGATTTGTCCTGCTTTTTGTGGGCATGTCATACCTGGGCAGTTTTCCACATTGTTGGATAGATGCCAGTGTTGTAACTGTACTGGAACAGCTTGGCTAGAGGCGCGGTTAGTTCTGGTGCATAAGTCTTCAGCACAATAGCCGGGATGTTGTCGGGTCCCATTGCCAGTGCGCTCAGCCGTTTCTTGATATCATGTGGAGTGAATCGAATTGGCTGTAGACTGGTTTCTGTGATGGTGGGGACCTCAGGAGGCAGCCGATATGGATCATCCACTCGGCACTTCTGACTGAAGATGGTTGCAAACGCTTTAGCTTTGTCTTTTGCACTCACGTGCTGGGCTCTGCCATCATTGAGGATGGGGATATTCATGGAGCCTCCTCCTCCAGTTAGTTGTTTAATGGTCCACTGCCATTCATGACTGGATGTGGCAGGACTGCAGAGCTTTGATCTGATCCGTTGATTTTGGGATCGCTTAGCCCTGGTTATAGCATGCTGCTTCTGCTTTTTAGCATGCATGTAGTCCTGCGTTGCAGCTTCCCCAGGTTGGCACCTCATTTTTAGGTATGCCTGGTGCTGCTCCCAGAATGCTCTTCTACACTCCTTATTGAACCAGGGTTGCTCACCTGGCTTAATGGTAATGGTAGAGTGAGGGATATGCCGGGCCATGAGGTTACAGATTGTGGTGGAATACAATTCTGCTGCTGCTGATGGCCCACAGCGCCTCATGGATGCCCAGTTTTGAGCTGCTAGATCTGTTCTGAATCTATCCCATTTAGCACGGTGGTAGTGCCACACAACACGATAAGGGCCATTTCAGTGGTGTGGCAGAAGCGTAAACCTGATTGGAGGGGTTAAAACATGGAGTTGCTGGAAAGTTGGGAGGCAACAAAACGTTCAATATAGTGTGACAAAATGAAGTATTACAGGAACTAAGGGGGCGATTTTGCCAGCCCTGGGGAGGCGGGACTGCCGGAAAAATGGCAGAATTTGGGGGCGGGTGCCCAACCCACCTCCATGCCATCTTCCTAGGAGGCGGGTAGCCGTCCCGCGCCGGGTCCCATCTCCTTGGAGGCGGGAAGGGATTAAAGCCTATTAACTGCCTGTTAACAGGTAGTTAACAGGCAGAAAATAGGATTATCCCCTTTTTGCCAGCTCAGCAAGGCAAGTACTGGGTCTGTGGGGGTCGGGGGTTGCAAAAGTGTGGTGTGAAGGTAAGTGATGGGTGCAAGAGTGTAGAGGTGAGTATCTGAGGTAAGTGCAAAGTGTTTTTAAAAGTGTACTTACCTTTGTTTCTTCCTGCAGGCTTCAGTTGGTTTGTATGTGGAGAGTCTCGGACCTCCGTGTTGCAGATGAGAGATGGTCGTTGCATTCTCAGATGCAACAACCATCTCATTTGTGTAAAACAAAGAAGTTTGGTGAGGTCTTGAATGCAAGACCTCATCAAACTGCGGAGAATGTCACTGTTTGACAGCTTCACAGAGCTGTCAAATGATCACAATTCATCTGTCAAATATTTTTGACAGATGAAACGTCATACGTTGACGTGCTCTGCAACCGGCTTTTCCTTAATTGGTCTGCTAAGCCCGCTGGGCGGGCTTAACAAGATCAATCAAGGGAAAATAGCGTGGGTTGTCCACAAATCGATGGAGGCGGGACATCGACCCGCCAAGCAGCAGTCCCGCCTCCAACGCGCCCCCATTAACAAAATTGCCCCCTTCATATCAGACTGACAGGAAGTATACGCAATGTATATCTTTTAAGGTATTATATTTATATATTTTCGATAGATTGACCAGCTGATCTTTTAAACAGTGGTATAGTAAATATTGGGTTATGTAATGGGTTGCTAATTGTTCATGTGTGTGATAATAAAAGAAGCATTCATTTTGTTACAGTTATTTTCAATTCTTTTTGGCTGGTCACAGCACTCACAGGGTTAATAATGGTTTCCGCTGGCTGTTTCTGCATGCTGAAGGACTACACATCACAGTCTGATAAGCCAAAGCCAATACCATACATCTTGGTTTCTGTTGAACAAAGAGGAGATTAATATACTAATGCTTACTGAATGCAGAATCATAGAGTCAATTTGTCAAATAGTGTCCTCGATAGATTGTTGGACAACATATTCATTACCAGCCATTGTAAATCATACAAAATGGATTGGGACAAAGATCCTATGTGATGACACGCCAGAAGTCCCTGGGGTAGTGGATTGACTGACAGTTGTGTGCGTGTATGGGGGTGGGGGGGGGAGGTGTGGAGGGAGCAGGGCCAGTCATTCTTTGCATTACCTTTGAAGGATTGCTTGGTGGCCTGGAGTTTCCGATCATGGACTTATACTTAGCTGCATGAACTTAGTGAATGAGTCAGTCTAAAGCCAGCAGAAAGACTAAGATAAATCTAGCTCCGTGGAAGCTTTTTGTGACATAGAAGTAAGTGACCATGTTTCAAGGATTGATGAAAGGTAGTGCTGAATTTGTAATTACTGTAAATATATCGTTTCTACTGAATACTGTTCATGTGCCTGTTTAATGTTAAATCATTTTGTCTGTTGGTTTGTAGCCCGAGCTTCAGTCTGAATACAGTGTATATTCATCTGCCCACAGAAATGAGGAATCATGTGGTGATACATGATATTTTCCAGTAGACCAGAATACAGTTTGATCCCTGGGTTTTTCTACATTTATGTACATACTGGGCAGTTAAAGACTTACTCTGGTTTGTAGGTGATGAAAGATCTGCTTACAGGGGACACTTAACCCAAATAATACAAGTTGTGTAAAAATAAATGTAACAATATGTTTCCATTTTACTGTAATGAATAAGCCCAGCTATTAAATTAATCTATTGCTCTGAACTATACTATGATGCATTACTACAAGTTAACCCGTCTTACACCACGTGTTGTGATAGTAAATTAAATTTATTTCCATTTCTCATATTAACCAAGTATCATCCTTAAACAGAAAACCTCAAAATATTTCTATAACTATCTATTTTATATATTAAAAATGCTGCAACAGTCCAAAAGAATTGCACCTATAGGTGCCACTATCAGCATAACATTAAAAGACATAACGTTATGTGACAGGCCACCCAAAGCAAAAATACATGAAACACTACATTGAACACGACATACATTAAAACTACCCAAGAGGGAGAATTTAAAAAAACATTTAAAAAGTGCAGAGCTTCCTTAAAAATACAGCAATTTGCTTGACCTAAAAAATAAATGAAAGACCAGTTAAAGAGCGACATGAAAGGCACCCACCAACAGCTGCTGTTTTGTTAGAACTGTGAATTAGAGTTGATGAGAAAAGAACGTGATAATTAAATTCTTTATCCGCAACAAAACAAAGGAATCAGAAAATGTAATACCAAACTAGTCAGCTGAAAAAACGCGCAAACAAAAGAAAATGGAAAGCAAACAGCTAAATGTCCCATTCAGTTATGTCCCATTCCTCATCAGAAATTAGTCTCTGCATCTCCCCCATGTTGCGGCAAAGATCTATTATGGAACCCACACCTGATGATGCAAGGATCCATCTAGGAAACCCCCACCCACCCTCTCTGAGATAATAAAACACACCTGGGCAACCCTTCCCTGCTGAGGCAAGGTCATTCTCAAAACCTCCCTGCTGAGTCAAGGCTCCATCTCTGACCACCGCCCCCCACCCTCAGCCCACTGCCCCCCACACCCCCATTCTGCTGAAGCAAGATGCCATTTCTGAACATCTTCCCGTTGAGGCAAGAAATGCTTCCAGCAACCCAACCCCCACTGCAGGCGGGGTAAATCAATCCGTGGACCCTCAAACCCCCTTCAAAATCACTAATGACAACAATTATGTTCCAGCATCCCCTCCACATTGAGGTACAAAGTGATGAACACCCCTCACCCCCTTGAAACAGAAATCTCCCCACAGAGACCCAACACTCTATCCGACACTCCTTACCAATGAAAAGAAATCCATACCAGCCTCCCAACCCTTGCTGACACAAATGTTGACCTCAATTTCTCCCTCTCCGCTTCCTCTTCCTTGTTCCCCCTCCCTTTCTGCTCCTCCCCTCCCTCACTCCATCTAACCTCTTTCTCTACTCCTCTCACCTTCCACCTCGCCCATTCCTTTTCTCCCCTCCCCTATCTTACTTCCCTCTTTCTCCTACACCCTCCCTTGCCTTTCTCCCCTTCTCAGCCCTTCCCTCTCATCCATTTTCCCCTCCCTCTCCTTTCACCACCCCTCCCTCTCCCCTGTCCCTCCTTTTCCACCCTCCCCATCTCAACATCTTCCCCTCCTCTCCTCCATTCCCTTACTCCACCCTTCTTTTCTCCCCTTCCCCTTCCCTATCCCCTCATACTACCCTCCTTTCTCCTCCTCATCGCACCAACTTCTCTTCTGTCCCCATCTCTCTTCTTTCCTCTCACCTCTCCTCCTGCTCCACTCCCCTTCCATTCTTCTTTCCTCTCCCCTTCTTCTTTCCACTCCTCTCGCATCCTTCTCCGCTCCCCTCCCTCTCCTCTCTTTCTTTCGTGTTGAATCTCCGTGTGCAATACCACAGGAGGTCGACTAGTATATATAAAAAAAGAACTTGCATTTATGTAGCACCTTACCACATCTCAAAGTAAAAAAGCAAGTATCCAGACACATTTATTTTAAAATACAGATTAAAATTACATTTGTTAATATGCTTAAGCGATACATACCTTTATATTGACATATAAAAACTGTACTCTTCCCAAATCTCTATCTCTCCCATTGCTTTTGCAATCTTTAGCTCTTCATTTCTAAGGGTACATAGATTCCGATGAGGACATGATCCTGTCTTTTTCTTCCTTTACAGGTCCCCTGTGTGCCACAGAATTCGTACAGCAAAGAAGGCAGGGCAGGTTATTGGTCTTACTTGTCTGTCAGGCAGGAACAACAGCGCCCCAGTGGAGGCTCCCTATCCAATTCCCCTCCACCACCACTCCAGGGAGACATCTAGTCCCACACAATGTGGCTCAGCCAAGTATGGGATTGTACTCATATATCTGCAATCTGTAACCCTGTACACTGATCTCCAAAATGCACTGCCACAGCACCACTTACATTGAAAACTGCATTTGGGTTAATTGACAAATTTGCCTTGTTGACAAAGTCGCTTGTTATCCATTCTCATAGCTGTTGCATTCTCTCTCTCAAGCCTTCATTATCTTCTTGCGGTTTGTTGCAAACCTTTCTATCTCTCCTATTAATTTCATTTTTTTCTTCTACTGGCTGTCCACTACTTCACTCTTCTGCTACAATTCTGTCGTCCATCCGCTTCAATATTTTCCTTGTTGTTGGTTTCACTAACAGACAGCTCTTCATTTTCTGGTCATTTTGCAAGGGGAGGGGGAAACAGCCAGAAGTCATGGTTATATTGGAACCAATGGCATAGGTAGGAAAAGGGTTGAGATCCTACAGGCAGAGTTTCAGGGGCGAGGAAAAAGATGAAAGAACAGGACCTCAAGGTGGTAATCTCTGGATTACTCCCAGTGCCATGTGCTAGTGAGTACAGAAACAGGAAGATAGTGCAGATGAATGCGTGGCTGAAGAAGTGGTCCAGGAGGGAGGGCTTCAGATTCCTGGGGCATTGGGACCAGTTCTGGGGCAGGAGGGACCAGTACAAGCTAGGGGGTTGGACCTGAACAGGGCTGGGATCAATGTCCTTGCGGGGAGGTTAATTCATGCTGTGGATAAGGGTTTAATCTAATTAGGCAGAGGATGGGGAACCAGGACGTAGCAGCAGAGAGGAGAGACAAGGTGCATAGAAAACTGGGAGGGAGAAACAGCATCAAAATAAAAAATAGTGTAGAAAGAGCAGGAGTTAGATGGAGGAAAAAAGCAAAGCAGACTAGTGTGGTATTGGAATGCATGTGTGTTAATGCGAGGAGTGTTACAAATAAGGTTGACGAGCTGCAGGTACAAGTTGCCACATTGGGTTATGATATAATGGCGATAACAGAGACCTGTCTTAAACATGGGCAGGAATGGGAACTAAACATTCCTGGCCACAATGTATTCAGGAAGGATAGGGAAGGTAAAAAGATAGGAAGGGGGAGCGGGCAGCATTGATCAAGGATAATATTGCAGTTCTACAGAGGGATGATATACTAGAGGGTTCAAAGACTGAATCTATTTGGTTAGAGTTAAGGAACAGAAAAGGAGCTGTTACATTGCTGGGTGTTTACTATAGAACCCCAAATAGTGAGAAGGAGATAGAGGAGCAAATCTGTAGGCAAATTTTATAGAAATGTAACAATAATAGAGCAGTAAGAGTAGGGGACTTCAATTACCCTAATATAAACTGAGGGGAAAACAGTGTAAAGTGCAAGGAGGGTGAAGAATTCCTAAAATGTGTACAGGAGAACTTTCTTCATCAGTATGTTTCCAGTCCAACAAAGAAAGAACCAGTGCTGGATCTAGTTCTAGGAAATGAAGTAGAGCAAGTGGAGGATGTTTCAGTGGGAGAACATCTGGGTAATAGTGATCATAATATAATTAGATTTAAAGTAGTAATGGAAAAGAGCAAAGAAAAATCAATGGTAAAAATACCTAACTGGCAGAGAGCCAATGATTTGAGAAAGGATCTAACACAGGTGGACTGGAAATAAAGATTGGCAAGAAAACAGTAAATGAGCAATGGCAGGCCTTCAAGGCAGAGATAGTTTGGGTACAAACCAAGCATATTCCCATAAGGAGGAAAGATGGGGCATCCAAAGCTAGAGCTCCCTGGACGACAAAGGAAATAGAGGTTAAAATAAAACTGAAAAAGGAGGTTTATGACAAATGTCAGGTACAGAATACAGTAGAAAACTAGGCAGAACACAGAGAGTGCAGGGGGAAATTGGAAAAGGATATAAGAAGGGCAAAGAGAGAATATGAGAAAAGATTAGCAGGTAACCTAAAAGGGAACCCAATTTTTTAATTAACATATAAAAAGTAAAAAGATAGTTAAACGGATGGTGGGGCTGATTCAGGACAAAAAGAAGAAAATCTTGTGGAGACAGATGGCATAATTGAGGTACTGAATGCGTACTTTGCATCTGTCTTCACAAAAGTTAATGTCCCAGTAGAGGAGGAGGGAGTAGAGATTTTGGATAGGATAAAAATAGATAGAAAGGAGGTACTAAATAGGTTGACATCACTCAAAGTTAACAGGTCATCCGGTCCAGATGGGAAGCATCCTAGGCTGCTGAGGGAAGCAAGGGTGGAGATAGCAGAGGATCTGACCACAATCTTTCAATCCTCCTTCGATATGGGAGTGGTGCAACTGGACGACTGCAAATGTTACACCCCTGTTCAAAAAAGTGGATAGGGATAAACCTGATAACTACAAGCCAGTCAGTCTAACATCAGTGGTGGAAAAACTACTAGAGATGATTGTCAAGGACAAATTAATTCTCACTTGGAGAAGCATGGATTAATAAGGGACAGTCAGCACGGATTTGTTAAAGGCAAATCATGTCTGACTAACCTGATTGAGATCTTTGATAAAGTAACAGAGATGGTTGATGAAGGTAGTGAAGTAGATGTTGTATATATGGACTTTCAAAAGGCATTTGATAAAGTACCACATAAACCTATACGGAAAATAGAAGCACATGGGATTAAAGGGATGGTGGTAACATAGGTACAGAATAGGAGGCAGAGAGTAATGGTGAACAGATGTTTTTCTGATTGGAGAAAAGTATGCAGTTGGGACCCCCAGGGATCTGTATTAGGACCATTGCTTTTCTTGTTATATATAAATGGCGGTTAAGAAAGCATATGGGATACATGGCTTTCTAAATAGAGGCATTGAATACAAAGACAAGGCAGTCATGCTAATCCTTTACAAATCACTGGTTAGGTTAAATCAGCTAGAGTATTGTGTAGAATTCTGAGCACCACACGTTAAGAAGGATGTCAAGGCCTTGGGGAGGGTGATACCAGGGATGAGGGACTTCAGTTATGTGGAGAGATTACAGCAGCTGGGATTGTTCTCCTTAGAGTAGAGATGGTCAAGGGGAGACCTCATAGAGGTATTCAAAATTATGAAGGGTTTTGATAGAACAAGTAGGAAGAATCTGTTTCCTCTGGCAAGTGGGTTGGTAACCAGAGGTCATAGATTTAAAATAATTGGCAAAAGAACTAGAGGGGAAATGAGGAGAAATGTTTTCACACAGAGGGTTGTTAAGATCTGGAACTCACTACCTGAAAGTGTGGTGGAATCAGATTCCATAAGAACTTTCAAAGGGCAATGGGATATGTACATGAGGAGGACTAATTTGCAGGGTTATAGGGAAAAAGCTGGGGCGTGGGACTAAATTGAACAACTCTTTCAAAGAGCCGGCACAGGCACGACGGGCGGAATGGCCTCCTTCTGTGCTGATTTTTCTCCTCTGTTGACTCTCTGCTGCTTTCTCACCCCCTCCCCCACCCCCACCCTCTTTTACTTCTCTCTGGCTTTAATCCGACATCAGAGAAATGCGGGAGTAAGATTTAGACTGAGGCTGCAAGCCTGAGCCTGTGATGAAAATAAATATGAGTGCGCTTCCTATATTATCTCAATGGCACATCACACAAATTACATTTTTAAGCCCACCAACTGGTCACGCGCGGCGCGCGGCCGCTCTCCACTGCTGCTGCCGCTCACGCGCTTTGAACCCATTGTAAAAGGCGGCGGTGGGGCGGCCGCGTGGCAGAAGCAGCTCGGATGTCACAATGGTTACTCGGTCTCTATGGTTACGCGCTAACGTTGCTATGGGCGAAGATGTTGGAGATTAGGAGCGCGCGGTGCCTCCAGCCCCCAAAGTCCAATCAAACACATCTGCGCCAGACATGAGGAACATGCCACATGGCAGCAAGTAAGTAGCTTACGCATTGCTTATATTCTTTTAGCTTATTGTGCAAAAAAGGAACAAGGCGCGCGCAGTGCAGACAGCTGATGAGCAGCACACTCTGCATCCCCACCCACCTAGGAGAGAATTCAACAACTTTCGGAGTTGCTTTGGCAGGTAGCGGGGGTTGTCACCTGCAATGTCTGAAATGTCTAGTTACACACAAATAGCGCTCGAGCTACCCGAGCAGAGGAAGCGCACGGAGGGAGATGCTTTCTGCATTGTCACATACTGATTACAAACCAGCTCCAGTGTTTTGCTACACGCACCAACAAACTAAGCAATTGCTGAAACCAGAGACCGATTATCACAGTATTTGCACTATCCATAGGTCGCGAGATGCCACCATATGGTGACAGCCACTTCCCTGTGTTTTTGTTACAAAATACCGAGTTACAGCTTTTTTTCCGCAATGCACGAATATAGCGAGTTTTTTTCTAAATACCGTGTAAATGATTTTTATATAATTTCGGCATAAAATCGCATTACATGTTTTAATCGAACTTCTCTGTGCAGTTTGATTGTCACACAGTACTTGCATTTACCGTGGTAAATATAAAATATTAACAAAAAGAACTTCCGATAGATTAAAAGATTTTCCTTTGAGTGTTTCTTGCCTTAATTTTAAAACTTTCAGTAGAGATTTTTGGTTGTGTCACTCATCTGCAACCTATACCTTACACAGCTAAAACAAAACATGTATCTTTTGACTTTTTGTTTCCCTGCAGCAAAGGAGTTTTCAATGAAAAAGTATGAAATGTGCTAAAATATGGCTGCTTGTGTTGTGGATGCAGGCATGGCAACCACTTCCCTAACACATCTTTTGATTGGACTGACTGGCAAATTAGTGCACCAGTGGGACCGAATGCAAATGAATAAGTTCTTCAAAATTATTTAGGCATTTAATGATTGTTTCTGTTTGTTCATGTTAGAGGGTCAAAAGATATTTACTTTCTCTAATTATTTACTTCAAATCCTTTAAGGGCTTAACATCATTTGCAAATGTGAAGAAGTGAATATAATTGGTATCAAATATCTGTAAATAGCTTATGCTGGATATTTTAAAAAGTAAACTGAAAGAAATGAATAGAACCAGCAACATATTTTAACTTTTCTTGCTCCGAATACGCGTATGTAGTTTGGCTATGATTTTGTTGAGGCAATTATACAAGGGCTTCTGAGTTCCCAGCTGTTCAGTGGCTGTTAAAGTCCGACTTATGAACGTACACAGTTTATGTAATGTGTAAGACAAAACACTTAGATTGGTCTCACTTGTCCAAGCGTAGTTAGCAATCTCCATAAGTTCCTGATTTTATTGTTAGCCAATTTACTAGTTTGGCTTCTTAGTTTCATATCTCTTTGGCTAGAAATGTATTGATTAATTAAAATGGATAATTCAGAGATATGTTACATATTGTTATTATTGCAAGGTACTTGTATAATTCTTTTGTGAATTTAGAACATTTTTAATGAAAACAAACCAAATTAGACTTGAATAAGATGTACAAACATCAATTTACAGGAAGTCACTGTTGCGTAAGCTAGAGAAACTGAAAAAAGAAAGAAACCTCCTGCCAGTCCTCCTAAAAGCAGGAAACCCCCAGAATTCCTTCATTGGTCTGGTAAGGGAAAGCACATTTGATATTCTGGAGCTATGCATGTTAAATATGGAAGGTTGGGTTTTGAATGTCATAATGATTTAGAGGAGACTTTATTAGCAATGAATAGACCTCCTGTGGTGTTGCAGACACTGATGGAGAATATAGGGGGTAAAATTCATCTTGGGTGGTAGCACAAAACGGGCGATCGCTCATTGGTTACCCATTTTACACTCAATGGCAAAGAAATTCGGGCAAAGAGCAAAATGGGCTGCCCATGCGTTCTCATCCATTTTGCGCTACCGCACAAGACCAATTTCACCCCCACGGTCTCTCTCTTTTCCTGTTACCGTCTTTCTCTGTCTCACCTACTTTTAACTCTCTCTTTCTCTTCTTCTCTCTTCCAATTCATTTTGCTTCTCATGCTGTCTTTTGCTTTTTTTCTTCCTTTTTGGGTGGGAGCTGGTGGGTTGCATGGTATAGTGTGGCAGAGAAAGGAGACACGTCTGTCTCTGCTGCAGTTCTCTGGTTGAATCCATCCAGTCAATTGCTATGTTGATTTTAGTAAACAATGCCTTGGTGTGTGACCTGAGTCAGGGTTTGATTAATGACTTCAGTATTCATGGGACTATCAGTGTAGTAACTGTGCCATTGCACTGCTGTCCTTAATTCATACCTAACTGGGAATGAAAGACTGACATTTGCTACCATATAAAGAATATAGTTATCAAAGCAGGACCTATAGATGATCCAGTCCCCTGTTTAAAAAAAAAATCCAAATTGCACAACACGCATTTCATTTCCTGTCAAAAGTCAAGCCCAGAGATGCACACACATCGTACCTGTGACATCAATGTAGCACATAGTGTACTTCTTAACATCACGGATTTGATGTGCGTACATCTCGAGACCCAACTTTTGGTAAGAAGACAATGGGAAATTCAGGGGAAAAGTCAGTTTTTACTGATTTAGTAACTGGAAAAAATCAGGGAATTTATCAGTGGATATTTCTAAAATTTGATTTGACTGATCCCTAAATAAGACAAAACACATAATGTATTATTATATAATACAGACGTGTTACACCTTGTAACACCATGTATTATTGTATAATAGAGGGCATAACATGTTATTGTTATGTAACAGAGAACATAACATTCTGTATTAATATATAATAGAGGTCATTAGACTCTGTAACATTGTATTATTGTATAATTGATGGCATTATGCCATGTAGCATATTATTATTGTATAATACAGGGGTGTTATATCATGTAAAACACATTGTATTATTATATATTACAGGGCATTATACTACACCGGGGCCTAAAATCCTCAGCCCCTCTCTCTACCAGAAAGAGGTGTGTAGACAGGGCTCTAGTGACGTCCACTCTTAACCATGCTAGAGAATGTGGGGTCACTTCATTTCAATTTTGATGGCAAGCACACATGCCACTATGGGTGCATGCTGGCCCCCCACCAGAGAAAAGGGGGGGCGGAGATGAGTCAATGAGTTCTCATTGTCACCACTCTCTGTAAGGAAATTCCTTGCTTGTGCTTTTATACTTTTTTTTAAGTGTGGCAGAAAAAATGAATTAGACGGTGTGTCATCTGAAGTATGACAGATGGTAAGTGCATGCATATGTAATTTTTTTACAACTTTATAAATGTGCTAGCAAATCTTCCATGGCATTTCAAAAGGCAATTTGGAGGATTCACTATATTGCAATGATAGGAGCATTTTACCTTGTAAATTGCAGTGGGGTTGATATTCAGTTATTGGTGTAAATCGATACTAAATGATTAAGAATTAGTGCAAATACCACCAAAATTATAATATGCTAAAAGTACTCAATTTTTATATTTGCATAATTATTCATAGCTCTAGGTACAGATTTGGATAGGTGCAAGGAGCACATTAGTGGTGGGAGCGGAACATTGTGTGTAAGTGAAATTTAAAGGGATCCACACAATTAAAGAAAAGTGGCAGAATAGGGGACATAAATACGTACCACCTTTGGAATGGCTCTAAAGGCATCCGAACCCATTAGCAGTCTTTGCCAAGGTTGAAAGGAGAGCGGGTTAAGAATTAACAGGCAAAAATGAAGGCAAAGGAAACCCAACGTGCAGACATGAGTCTGCAGGCAAGTGATGAAGCAGCCCAGCACTGACCTCTGTTTGATAGCTGCTGAACAGATGGTACTGAATGAGGTGAATGTGCCACCCCCATAAGTCTACATTATTTGGAAGGAAGTGGCAGAAAGATTGAGGCCACAGCTGACTGTTGCTGCCATTGGCTGTGCCAGCCCTAATCTGGATAATAGCAACAGATGTCCTTAACAGCAGATGGCACAGCCTGCATCTGCCTCTCTGCTGAACTGGACCATGTGAAGATAGTTTCCCCTAGTCATTGCTAGATTGGTACAATAATAATGGTTGGTGGCATCTTGACGTGTGTGACCAATCAGACTTTGTTGGCTGATGGTCATTCTGACATGCCTTCATTTCTGCAGTATCATTAAAAGCATGACATACTGTGATTGAAGTGCTTCTGAAGAACCAACCAGTAAAATGGTTACAAAAAGAAAATACTGCAGATGCTGGAAATCTGAAATAAAAACAAAATGCTGGAGATACTCAGCAGGTCAGGCAGCATCTGTGAAGAGAGAAACAGAGTTAACGTTTCAGGTCGATGACCTTTCGTCAGAACTGGAAAAAAGCAGGAAATGGAACAGATTTTTAAGCAAGTGTAGGGGCTGGGAAAGTGGGGAGGGGATGAAAGAACGAAAGGGAAGGTCTGTGATAGGATAGAAGGCAGGAGAGGTTAAGAGACATGGTAAAATGGTTAGTCAGGGCTTCACATGTATCTGTACCATTGGGCCAGCTGCAACAACCTACCTTGAGCTAGAACCTCCAGATACACTAATCTGTTGACAAAGCAATGTATGTGCACTACTGTCTGATGCGGGTGTGAGGGTGCTGGCAGTTGGGCAAGGAACATTTCTGTTGCAGCCTGACTGCCCTTATTCCTCCAAAAAGCTCACATATTAATACGAATGTTGAGGAGCACAGGGGCTCCCAACATCTAAATTCAGGGCTGTACATTGGGAGGAAGAAACAAATCGCAGTAATACTCCTGAGAGATGGTGAGCAGAGTGATCGGGTAGTCTGTCTCTGGAGCAGTAAGTAAACACTTGGCTGCTTTAATAAACATAAGTCACATAAATAAACTCTAGTCTATGGGTGCTGAGCCAAAGAAGGAGATATTAGGAGGAATGACCAAAAACTTAGTCAAAGATGTGTGTTTTAAGGCACCGTCTTTAAGCACTTTGGGATGTTTTTCTACAACAACAACAACTTGCATTTATACAGCGCCTTTAATGTAGTAAAAAAAATCCCAAGATGCTTCACAGGTGCGATATCAAACAAAGTTTGACACTGAGCCACATAAAGAGATATTAGAACAGGTGACCAAAAGCTTGATCAAAGAGGTAGGCTTTAAGGAGCGTCTTAAAGGAGGAGAGAGAGGTAGAGAGACAGAGAGGTTTAGGGAGGAAATTCCAGAGCTTAGGGCCTAGGAAGCTGAAGGCACAGCCACCAATGGTGGGGCGAAGGGAGTGTGGGATGGACAAGAGGCCAGAATTGGAGGAACGTAGAGTTCTCGGAGGGTTACAAGACTGGAGGAGATTACAGAGATAGGGAGGGGCGAGGCCTAGTAGGGATTTGAAAACAAGGACGATAATTTTAAAATTGAGGCGTTGCTGGAACCAATTTAAGTCTGCAAGCACAGGGGTGATGGATGAATGGGACTTGGTGCGAGTTAGGATATGGACTGCAGAGTTTTAGATGAGCTGAATTTTACAGAGGATGCAAGGTGGGAGACCGGCCAGGAGAGCATTGGAATAGTTGAGTCTAGAGGTAACAAAGGCATGGATAAGGGTTTCAGCAGCAGGTGAGCTGAGGCAGGTGTGGAGACAGGTGTTAAAAGTACCATATAAATCCTTGTTGTTGAGGGCTGGAGGAGTTTAGGGAAGGAATTCTGGAGCATTTTGCATTGATGAATAAAAATACGGCCGCCAGTGGTGGGGCGAAGGGAGGGAGGAGTACACAAGAAGTCAGAGGAATGGAGCTTCTGCCAAATTGAGCCCCAGGTTTGCAACATAGGAGTAGGCCTCTCCAAGGAAACATTTTCCATGGAATGCTTCCTGAAAAATAGTGTTCCCCTTACTCACTGCCACTGTGTATATATATATATATATATATATATATATCTGCATGTAAACAATGATTATTTTTGAATTTTCAGTAGAAACAAGATAAAGCAAAGGGGCTAAATTCACTCTGTGCCACTGTCCATTGTAAGGTAGAGAGTTTAGATGGTAAAATGTGTCCCATGCATACAGAATAAACCCTCATAATTTCTGATATTCAGTCTGAATATGTCAGAGGTGTCCAACCAATCTTTTCCCTTTCTCCTCCCATGTATATACAGACTAGATCAGATTTCTACTATATATCTAAGATTTATAAGATTCCACTTTGGCTTTTTATTATATATTAGTCTAGAATAATTTACTAGTTACCCCATAGCCAATTAACGTTGCATGACCGTACAACCTGAGTGAAATGAGCTAATTGTCAGAGTTCCCAAAGATGGAATCAGACACAGATGTTGTAACTGTACTAAATTTAATACACATCTACATTAATAAACTAACATTCTCATACAATAAAGCATTAATATTTCAACAGTATTTGGCTAGGTCTTCTGTTTCAGCAAACAGTATTTCATTAAACATTTAATTGACAGCAGGTATTCGATTAGCAGTGAGTTTATAGTCAGTGTTACATTACATATTTATTTTGCAGCAGTTAAAAGTATTAGAAATTTAAGTAGAGATTTTTAAACTGACAGAATATATAAATTATATAACACCAATGGGCTGTAACGGCTTACTATGCTTCAGCTGTAGCTGAGAACAGTTCAATCTGAGGTTGCCGTATGACTCAATCGTGACTCAATGGAGGTAATTTTAACTTTTGGTGGTGGTGTAAAATGAACGTTGTTGGATTTGCCGCCCACGCCCAATTTTCCTTTCTGTTAACTTCAATCTAAAGGAGAATTGGGCAGGGTGCATAAAGGATGGCCGATCCAATATCACCCGTTTTAGGAGACCACAAAATGTTAAAGTTACTTCCAATAAGTGTGTTTATCGCCTGGTCCTTCAGTGGATCAATTTCGTGACGCCAGCTGTTTGGCTGCCTCCTGGATGCTCTGTTTCTCCTCAGGAATGCCTGTGGTGAGTCACTGTGCCGCCAACTTATTCCTTCGTCTGACCGTCCGGGCTCAGCTAACTAGCAAGTATGCTTTCCTTAATACTGCTGTGCTACAATCTAAGCTTCATAATGTGCTCAGAGGAATTAGATTAAATACTGTGGTGATGGATCTTACAAGTTTACTTCTGTCAGTTTAATATAGAACCTCTCTCAGTTAATTGTTGGATCTTTTGATCACTTTGGCTGTTCAGCTCACTCTGGCTGTTTTCTTTGACTGGCCTGACCATCAACTGATTAGCCTAACTGCCTTGCTGATAGACTATGTGGTTGCCCGACTGCTGACAGTCAAACTGTTGACTGACTTGGGGACAAAGGGATGATGAACCTTTTTATACCTTAAATTTTACTGACAAATCACTTTTTTCCATTCAAACCGCAATGTCCAATTAGGAAGGGTTAATTAGGTCATGTGGGTCCCTTCCAATTTGCCAATCAATTTTTATAAATGTATGTCAGAAAATATGACTGGCCAAAACATCCTGGCAATGTTTATATTTTTAAAATATCCTCCATAGCAGGTTAAATACAGCTATTCTGTAAATTCTCTAAAAGAAATAAGTCTGGGGTCACTTGACCAGCTTCCAAAATGTGTCTATCCATCAGCTTCTCAGGCTGGTTGATGAACAGTTTTATGATACCAGTGTCCCGTCCCCCTTTTCTGAAGTTTTTATTCTTTTAAACCTTATTTTGGTCAATAGGAACTTCAGTTACTGAGAAACAATTATTGGACAAAACGGGGGCGATTTTCTGACGTCGGAGGAGACGGGTTTGGAGGCGGGAAAATCAGATTCAAAGAGGTCGGGTTTGGAACCCGCCTCCGCGGGATTTTGCCGGTGACGGTTTTGGAGGTCGGGAAACGCTCCCGCCTCCAGCTGGCCATTGCGCTATTTAACCTCCTTAAATGCTCGTTAAGGGCCTCTCTAAGCCTATTTTGAGAGGCCCTCCTGATTTTTCCAGCATTTCGGCATGCTCCACGCACCTCCTGAACCACGCCAGGTAAACCTGGCGGGTTGACTCGTGGGTGGCCTCCTCACTGCTGCAGGTCTAACAAGACATCGTTTATTGCAGCAAGGATTACTTGCAGGTGCCAGACCTTGGCTTTAAAAGGTCTCTGAGCACTTTTAGAAGGCCTTCCGAAGTCGGAGGTGCTGCAGCTTGACTCCATCAACTGCGGGACCTCCTTGGAAGACCCTCTACCTGCTTGCAATGAGCACTTCCCCAAAGGAGGCATCTACAAGCAGAATGGGAACCATTCGTTTTCTTTCTGCATCGACCTCCGATAAGGATGAGGAGTAGGAGGAGGAGGAGGTCAGAGCGCCGGTGTATCGATCAGCGGCAGAGGCAGCACGCGAGCACATGGCTGCCCGGGATGCAAGGGATGAACTTATCATGGCCAGATTTGCATAGGTTGCCCAAGTTGGCACATGTCCTTGGCTCCATCCTAGGACATCATTGACAATGGACATGACTCTCTGGCCTCCTTTCACTCAGGCCACCAACCTGACAACGCAAGTGTGCAATGTGGAGCTGCCTAAGGCGAAACAACAGATGGCATAATGCCAACATTTTGGCTTCAAATCATTTTAATGCTTTCCAACAGGGATGGCATTTCATCAATTCAGTCTCCCTATCTGCACACATATCTGGAGGTTATATCCCTTGCCAGCTGTACTCACACAGCCTTGGTTTCTTTGGCAGGCCCCTTCCTCCGAGATGAGTGGAAGAGCACCTCCATGCTAGCTGTCACCCCCTCCAACAACATTTGCAGCGCCTCATCCGAGAGCCTTGGGTAGGCCCTTGCTTTGGAATTGGACATAGTGATTTCTCAAAAGATGTTGGACGTGGTGCAGGAGACGCAGAAATGCTGTGGAATGAGCCAAGGGAGCAAGAAGTCATAAAATCAGACTGGAAAAGTGCTGTCAACAGAGGCGAGTTTCAGTCCCAATACACTAATTGAGCAAGGACACCTCTGAAATCAAGTGGCCAATCATAGGTTTCAAAAATTTGCGATTTTCCCATCAGTGGAGGCGAGTTTCAAACCCACCCAAACTGAAACCCGCCTCCATCTCGCCTCCAGTGGGAAAATCGCCCCCAACATTTTCCAAAAGTGTTTTGAGGTTATTCAAGTTGTTCCCCTTCTTTAAATTATTGGTAGGTTTGCCTGACTGCTTATTCAGGACTGGTTGTCTTCATAAGTCCTTAGTTTCTAATTGGCAGTTTTCTAGCTGCATTCCTAATTTTTGATTCATACGTTCCCTACCTCTTCTTTTCTGATTTGCTGCTATTTTACTTTGAGCCAATTAAAAAGTACGACAGCAACAGAATGATGGCAAAAGTGTAGTAAACAGTGAGAAAGCTAGTAATAGACTTCAAGAGGACATAGACAGGCTGGTGGACACATGGCAGATGAAATTCAATTGCAGAAAAGTGTGAGGTGATACATTTTGGTAGGAAAAATGAGGAGAGACCTGGGTGTGTGTGTGTGCACAAATCTTTTAAGGTGGCAGGACAGGTTAACAAAGCATCTTCTCTGATGATGCCACCTTCCATACTAGTGCTTCCGACATGTCTTCCTTTTTTCTCAACCGAGGATTCCCCTCTACTGTGGTTGATAAGGCCCTTGACCGTGGCCGTTCTATTTCCCGCACTTCTGCCCTCACCCCTTCCCCTCCAAATCGGAACCACGATAGGGTTCCCCTTGTCCTCACCTTTCACCCCACCAGCCTCCACATTCAACGGATCATCCTCCGCCATTTCCGCCACCTCCAGCGTGATCCCATCACCAAACACATCTTCCCCTCACCTCCCCTTTCAGCATTCCGAAGGGACCGCTCCCTCCGCGACACCCTGGTCCACTCCTCTATCACCCCCAACGCCCCTTCCCCTTCGCCCGGCACCTTCACGTGCAAGCGCAGGAGATGCAACATATGCCCTTTTACCTTCTCCCTTCCCACTGTCCAGAGCCCCAAACACACCTTCCAGGTGAAACAGCGATTTACTTGTACTTCTTGCAATTTAGTATACTGTATTCACTGCTCACGATGCAGTTTCCTCTACATTGGGGAGACCAAACGCAGATTGGGTGACCGCTTTGCGGAACACCTCCGTTCAGTCCATAAGGGTGACCCCGAGCTTCCAGTCGCCTGTCACTTTAATTTTCTGCTCCACTCCCACTCTGACCTCTCCATCCTCGGCCTCTTACACTGTTCCAATGAAGTTCAACGTAAGCTCGAGGAACAGCACCTCATCTTTCGATTAGGCACTTTACAGCCTTCTGGACTCAACATCGAGTTCAACAATTTCAGACTATAACCTCTATCTTTTTTTCCCATTTTTTTTCCTCTCACATGGCAGCTGTCGATCATTCTGCCAATGCCATTTACACTTCATCTAGAGTCATCTTTTGTTTCTTAACATGTCCCATTACCATCTCCTTTTACCTTGCACCATCATCCCTTTTGTCTCTTAATCTCTCCTGCCTTCCATCCTATCACAGACCTTCCCTTTTGTTTTTTCCTCCCCTCCCCCCGCCCCCCCTTTCCCTGCCCCTACACTTGCTTAAAAACCTGTTCCATCTCCAACTTTTTCCAGTTCTGACGAAGGGTCTTCGACCTGAAACGTTGGCCTGCGATTTTGCCGGTGCTCAGAGGGCAAGTTTGGAGGCGGGTCAGGTGGTAAAATCGCAAAAATTGACAGCGGGTTCCGATCCCGCTGTCAACCCGCCTCCGTGCAAATTTCCCAAAGACAGCCTCCCAGACTCCCGATCAATCCCGCCACCAAGCCATAGGCCCTTAAGGCAGTTAACTGCTTGTTAACTGCCTGGATAATGCTATTTTGACAGTGGTTTTAGATTTTACCACTTTTTCTGCTTGTTCCATGCCGTTCCCAAACCATGCCAGCTGATTGTGGCGGGTTCACAAGTGGCTGCCTTCTTCACAGCTGCAGCTCCAGCATAAAAACGGAGCTGTCAACAAGGCTCGGCTGCAGATGGCAGAACTTTGTTTTTTCAGGTCTTGGAAAACTTTTTGCAGGTCTACTGATCTTGGAAGTGGTTAAGCTGAGATCCATCTCCACTGTTACCACCTGGGAAAACCCTCTCTCCACACTGACTGAGTGCTTCCTCAACTGAGATATCTACCAGCAGCATGGGAACCATTTATTTCCTTTCATCCTGGTCCTCAGATTCGTAGGAACAGCAGCCGTGGCAGCAGCAGAACCAGGCACAGCAGCAGCAGCAGCAACAGGAGCGGCAACCTCCTGCTCAGCCACCTGATGCTGCACAGGGCAGAAGGCATCAGCACAGGGCTGCACGTCGCCGCAGGAGATAACCCCAACACAGGGTTTACAGGCCGAGGATGACCTTCCTCAACATGACTGAGCAGCAGTGCCAAAGGAGGCTGAGACTTTCGCGAGAGGTAGTCACTGACATCTGCGCAATGCTGCACCAACACCTGGAGCCCAGAGGAGCGGCTGGACACCCCTTACCAGTGGCTGTCAAAGTTACCAACTCCCTCAATATTTTTGCTTCAGGGTCCTTCCAGGGCTCATCAGCAGACATCAGCGGCATCTCCCAGTTGGCTGCACACACTTGCATCACGCAGGTAACCGATGCCCTCTTTGCAAAGGCGCACAATTACATCCACTTCTCCACAGATGAAGCAAGTGTAACCGCGCGTGCAGTTGGCTTTGCAAATATGGCAGGCTTGCCAAGGGTGCAGGGCATCATAGACTGCACACATGTGGCCCTTAGGGCACCCCATCACAACCCAGCTGTTTTTGTCAACCGCAAGGGCTTCCACTCCCTTAACATGCAGCTGGTGTGTAACCACAGGAAGGACATTTTGCATATTTGCGCAAAGTACCCTGGCAGTTGTCATGACTCGTTCATCCTGCGGCAGTCTACTGTGCCTCCGCTCTTCAATCCACCAACACAACTTTCCGGATCACTACTTGGAGACAAGGGCTATCCCCTGAAGACGTGGCTGATGACACCGTTGAGGAGGCCATCGAACGAAGCTGAGGAGCGCTACAATGCCAGCCACATTTCGACCAGATCCATCATCGAGCAAAGGATCGGTTTGCTGAAGATGCGATTCAGATGCCTTGACTGATCAGGTGGAGCCCTGCAGTACTCAGCAGCCAGGGTCTCCAGAATCATCGTGGTCTGCTGTGCACTGCAAAACATCGCACAGCATCGTGGCTTGCAGCTGCCTGAGGAACAAGTGGCTCAGCGCATAGCCTCCTCAGATGAGGAGGAGGAGGAGGAGAGGAAGAAGAACTTGCGGAGGCGGATGAGCAAGCTGCAGCAGCATGCGAGCACATTGCTGCCCGGGATGCAAGGGATGCACTAATCTTTGCCATATTCGCTTAGCTAGACGAATCAAACACATGTGGTTGGCACCTTTTTATCACACCATAGTCAATGGACAAGAACCTGTGGGTTCCTATCACTTTGATCACCATCATTACAAATGCAAGTCGCCCTGAGCCCTCAATGTGCAACTTCCATTTCCCAGATCACATAGGCCAGAACTTCAACTGTTTGCCATCGCTTCTGTTTAATCAATGCACAAAAGGATGACAATGGCAAAAATTAAAGACAACAGAACAGAACACCCAAGTGACTACCCTTGTGACTAATTGTGCTTTATCTTCCTCTTACGTGTGCTTCTACGTGGCGCTTCCCCTGTGGCTTCAGCAGATGTGGAGGCACCTTGCTCACTTTCATGCTGCTCCTGCTTTGACACCTTTGGCGGGCGTCCTCTGGGTTTGCAAGCCTGTGAGGGCTCGGCAACAGTCTGCACCTCCTGCGTCTGTGCAGGGGCTGAGACGCCCATCTCAGTTGGGTGAGGAATCTGGTGGGGCTCTGACCGAGGGCTACTCGGTGGCATGGGAGTGTGAGCGCTTGGAGAGGAGCCCCCACTTCCTTGTTGCCTGCCACCAACATCCCTCTCATGGGTCAGCCCCACTTCAGTGCTAGCAAGTGGCTTGACAGCATCTTGCTGCACATCAGGGGGGCCATGAGGACCCGTATCTGCACTGGCAGTCCTACTCAAAAGGACTTCCATGAAGCTCTGGTTTCTCTGCTCAATAGCTGCCCATCGCTCCTCCAGAGATGTCAGTCTATTCTGAACATTCACCATGTTTTCCAGACTCTGGCGACTTATTTGCTCCATGGCTGTAGCCATCCTCTCCTCTACCATAGCCAACCTTTCCAGAGAGGTAGCCATAATTTCCACGGAGGTTGCCATCCTTTCCGTGGTGGTGCGTTCATGCGCCATTGCCTCCACAAAGGCACTGCTCATGTTAGAGTTGGACTCTTCCATCCTCTCAACACTCGCAGTAACCCTGGAGACAAAACCTGCCAGAGACTCCTGCACTTGTGCCTGGATTTCCAGCACCACTCTCTTTCTGGATGGACCCGGAGGTACAGGGTCCACATACAGCTGAGCAGAGCTGGGAGCGCCCTGCGGACCCGATGAGACTCTCCACTGCTGTCCCTGTCTCCACCATATGCTGATGCTCACTTGTGAGCTGTGATACACCAGGTGACAACACTACTCTATGTCGCGAAGGTCCCACCGAGGTGTGCGTATCTGCGCTGGTGCTGGGTGTGCTTAATTCTGCTGACGCTGCGCCCTCGGAGGTTGCAGGTTCCTCTGAGGTGTCTTGCGGCTAAGGCTCTTCCTCCTGGACAGTGGAGAGGGAGGCTGTCGATGGTCCTGTGGGGGAGTAAAGGCATGAGTTAGATATGTGATATTAACGTAGCATGCACATGGAATTGTGCAGATGATCATAAGTCAATCTATATGAGCATCAGATGCCATATCAGTCACTTATGCAATGTAAATGAGAGAGATGCAAATCTATTCTGTCACCAGCTTGCAATGCTGCGCCCGTCTGACTGTCCCCCACTTCCACATTGTCATCGCCTCCAATGATCTCCAGGGCCGCCTCCTTAGTGTTGGTGAGATGGGCTATGGAAGGTGGCCCTCCTCCTGTCTTAGCCCTCTTCCTCTTATTGTGGGCTCTCTTTTCCTGCAATGAGGGACACAAATGGAGTTTGAGTGAGAATGATGGAGTGAGTGTAGAGAATCCATAGCATAGATGCTTAGAAGGAGACAAAGATAGAGTGAGGTGCCAATACCAAGGGCCCTCCCTGTGCGTTGTTAGTTGTTGTCATAGCATCACAGTGATAGCGAGTGTGAGGGCAGCATAGTCGAATAATGAACATAGTCGATTGTGAACATAGAGAGAGATGGATGGTTAAGGGTGCAAGGGATGTAAGGGCAAAGTGGGATGTGCAGGAGTAGGTTGACAATGCAGAGTGCTGGTGATGAGAGGAGATGGGGAGCAGATTGAGGCCAAGTGTGATGTTATACTCACTTTTCCTAAGTGGACCAGGTCATTGAACCTTTTTCTGCACTGCATCCAGATTCGAGGGCACATGGATCTCGAGCCCACATCCTCAGCAATTTGCAGCCAGACTGCTTTTGTTTGCTGTGATGGCTTCTTCCGCCCAGAGGATGGGAAGAGTACCTCCCTGCGCCCTCTGACTCCCTCTACAAGAGCATGAAGGGAGTCATCGTCAAATCTGGGAGAGGCCTTGGCCCTTGAGGTGGTCATGGCAGCAGTTGTAACAAGGAAATCCAGCAGCAAATAATGAGAAAATGAACCAAGGCTACATAGGCCCCTTAACTGCAGCTGGCTCACAGACATCAGCAGAGGCGAGTTACAGACCCAAAACACTAATTGGCCCGGGGAGCGCACACGCAGGGACTCAATTGTCCAATTAGGGCAAAATCGCAAATCTTTACCAGCTGAAAGCGGCGGCGGGATCAGAACCCACCGACTACCTGACCCGCACCCAACCCGCCACCAATAACAAAATCGCGGCCGTTAACTCTGTTTCTCTCTCCACAGATGCTGCCTGACCTGAGTATTTCCAGCATTTTCTGTTTTTATTTCAGTTAATAAAGCATTTGGGATCCTGGGCTTTATAAATAGAGGCATAGAGTACAAAAGAAAGGAAGTTATACTAAACCTATATAAAACACTAGTTCGGCCCCAGCTGGAGTATTGTGTCCAATTCTGGGCACCACATTTTAGGAAGGATGTCAAGGCTTTGGAGAGGGTACAGAAGAGATTTACTAGAATGGTTTCAGGGATGAGGGATTATAGTTACGTGGATAGACTGGAGGAGCTGGGGTTGTTCTCCTTAGAGCAGAGAAGGCTAAGAGGAGATTTGATAGAGGTATTTAAAATCATGAAGGCTTTAGAGCAAATAAATGCAATGGCCGAAGGGTCGATAATCAGAGGGCACAGATTTAAGGTGATTGGCAAAAGAACCAGAGGCGACATGAGGAAAAACTTTATTATACAACGAGTGGTTAGGAATTGGAATGTACTGCCTGATAGTGTGGTAGATACAGATTCAATAGTAACCTTTAAAAGGGAATTGGATGAATACTTGAAGCAGAAACAATTGCAGGGATATGGGGAAAGAGCAGGGGAGTGGGACTAACTGGATTGCTCTTCGAAAGAGCTCGCGCAGACTCGATGGGCCAAATGGCCTCCTTCTGTGTTGTGCTATTCTATGATTCTATGTGACAACAGGAATTAAGTGTGACAAACAGCAAATGCACACCAGACACAAGATTTTTAATATATTCAGGCAAATCTCATGTGGCGTTGCTCACAATGAGTAAGAGGATACACTGTTTTGTTGCCCCATGACCACCTAAATGGTTCCCCCATGAATGATTACATGGTGTGACCTGTACCAAAACAAGAGGTAAGTTTAAAAAAATGAGAAATCTGTTTAAGATTATAATGTGAAAATCAAACAGGCAGCAGCGGGAGACCCAATTAATCTCATTATCATCTAGTTGACAGATCATTAACTGGCTTTTTTAACTTACCTTTTCACTTCAACTTCATGGCCACGGGAACCACGGCTGTCAACCTGAGGTGGGAGTTCAGTGGCCATTGCTCCAGCTGATTACTTGACAGCTTCAAATGTACAGTAAAAGCTCCCACCTGACATATCATCACTTTCCTCAGCCACAAGCTGTATCTCAGTCCATTTCCAGCACAGATTCTGCAGGCTTTCCACTTTCCACTCTCCATCCAATATCACCTCATTGGAAGAACTCTCTCACCATTGACAGAATGCTTCTGTCATCTGTACTTCACCTGCCATCTATTCCATCAACATGGGTGCCGTTTATACTGTCTCACCTTGGTCCTCAGAATCGGACCATGATGAATCCCAACACTAGAAGCTCCAGGCACACCAGCAGCATCAACAACACCAACCTTCTCCGCAATCACCTGATGCTGCACAGGACACAGGGCATCAGCACCCGACCACATTGCTGCCCGGAAGGCCAGGGATGGCCTCACCATAGCCAGATTTACTTCACTTGATGCTGTACACCCTGGCTGCCACATGATGCGCCAGGTTGGCACCACCCCACACCAACATCATAAAGCATCCCTACAATGTCCAAGCCATTCCTTACATACTCACCACCATTGCGAGGGGTACCGTTATGTCTCACCATTCACTGCAACTCACTAAGCCACTTCCAAAGGTGCACACAAATCTGTCCAAGAACGCAAAGTATTGAAAATAAAGGTTTCAATGTTTGACAGCACATCAACAGAAACTTTACATGAACATTGGATAAAACACCCAAGTGACTACCCTTGTGTGTTGTTAGTTGGTATGGTTGCACTAGGATGAGGATGAGGATGAGTGTGAGGGGTGGCTAGTGAGATGGGGATGTGATAATGCAGATAGAGAGAGAGCGGGATGGTTGTAGGTGCAAGGTAAGTTGGTGTGAGTAAGGATGTGCAGGAGTAGGGTAGGGAAGGCAAAGTGATGGGGATGTGATGAGCAGCACAGCAGGATGAAGGTGAGTGTAGCTTTGTACTAATGTTTCGTGATCTAATGAAATCATTGAAAGGTTTGCGCCACTGCACCCAGGACCTCCTGATGACATCCCTGCTTGTGCCCTCCTGTGCAATGTCCAACCAGGCTGTTTTGGTCTTCTGGGGAGGTGTCTTCTGCCCATCAGAAGGGAAGAGGACCTCCTGCATGCTCTGACTCCCTCCTGAAGCATATGGAGGAAATCATGGGAGAACCTGGGTGCAGCCGTGCACCTCTGTGCAGTCATTGTCAGTGTTTGCAGCACTTCAGTGCTGTAGAACACTGACAGCACAAATGTCAAAATGAAGTTGGCCATGGTCCCTTTAAGGAAACAGGCTGATGACGCGTCCTGAAATGACGTCACCAGACCCGCTTCCTCTAATTGGACCAGCAAACGCACTAGGTGGGCTTAACAAGCCCTATCAAGGGAATGGAGCCAGCAGCAGGGTCGCTCACCGACGTCGCTCACCCCGGACCCGCCAATGTGAGCAAAATCCCGGCCAATAAGTGGGTTGGGATGGACCGTGGAGGAGGATCGCCTAGGTGTAGCTTAGATGTCGTGGGGTCAGGTGGTTATAGGGTCAGGAGTTGTAAAATCGGGGATCACTTTGTGGAAGATGTGAAACAAGACAGGTAGGCTCAAGTCTCGGCCATTACTAAGAAGGATAGGAAACGGAGAGGGGTTTGGGTGCAGGAGAACCCAACACTAATATGGTTGCTGGAAATGGGTCAGCTGCATAGGCCCAAGTGCTAGGCTTGAAGCCTACCCAGTATTAATGAGAAAAGGAAACAGGCTGGTGCAGAGTGGGCTGGCCACAGCCCAAGGTCTGAAATCAGAATCAGGTGTCCAGAAATAGGCAGGGTGGGTGATGCGGAATCCTGGCTGCCCCAAAAATACCACTTTTGAAGTGTAGTGAGTTTTGTAATGCAGGGAAATGCAGCAGCCAGTTTGCACACAAGGTCCCACTAACAGCAATGATGTAATGATCAAATGATCTGTTTTTAGTGATGTTGGGTGAGGGATAACTATTGGCCAGAACTCCCTGCTCTTCTTCGAATAGTGTAATAGGATCTTTTATGTCCACCTGAGAGGACAGACGGGGCCTGGGTTTAACGCTTCATCTGAAAGAAGGCACCTTTGACAGCGCAGCACTCCCTCAGGGAGTGTCAGTCTGGATTACATACTCTAGTCTCTGTAATGGGACTTGCATCCACAGCCTTCTGCCCTAGAAGCTGACACCTAGTCATGGTTTCTTGTTGTAAACTTTTGTGTTTTCTTATTATTGAATAGTAAAAGCTGGTTTATAACATGTCACTGAAAAATATTAGTAAAGGATAAAGTGACACAGCCAGTTTTTATCTTTTATTTGTAATTAGGAAAAACATTTCTCCCTATTGTGATTTACAATTCCATTGTGGTACCAAAGAGAATGAGCCTATTCAAGCATGAGTAAACATAAGCTTGTTCTGATCTCACTACAATACTAAATCAAGATAAAACATCTTTGAATGTAATCCTGTTTGTCCAGGATTTACAGCTGAGCATTAAGTAGCTTATTGGTGATTTTAATAAGCTGATTTTACAAAATCGCACTGCTGGCAAAGAGCCACACCCAGAGCCACCCCCAGGGGCACATATTAGGAACCACACATGCTCATAAAATTGCCCCTTGTATGTGTTGCCATTACATGATTTGTTACTAACTAATAAAGTTGTACTAATTTTAGACAAATATGCAGCTAGATTTTGATTCTGAAGATGGAAATGTGAGACTTTAGCCTAGATATTACTGTTGTTCATATTAGCAAATGAGTGCTACATATTCATTTGATGTTCCTCTGTCTGCTAACAGATGTTAGCATGTTTATTTTGTGTTAAACAAGTTAACGCTCCTGCTAAAATAGTAGAAGAAATTCATACAAATGCATTGGGCATTAATACGCTCTTTTGGTCACCTGACCTTATATCTCCTTATGTGGCTTGGTGTCAAATTTTGTTTGATAACGTTCCTGTGATGTGCCTTGTGATGTTTGAATAAATTAAAGGCACCATATAAATGCAAGTTGTTGTTGTAATATATCCAACACTAATTTTCTATCCTCATTTGTGTTGTGAATGTGAGGGACTGAACCTGATTGCTTTTATGTTAGTGTTAGAACTAACATGATACCAATAGTAAAAGTTTTTACATGAGGACTTATTTTTTTGTGTTTTGCGGCATGTTTATTGGCACGGCCATTATAGCATTTAAATTAGGTAACATTCTTCTCACACACTGTTGCAGACGTTTCAGATTCTGGTGCCAGAGAGGAATATTTGGCCTTGGCTATTCTCTCCTGCATTCATTTTATCTATCTGTCTATTTCCGACCATCTATCTTCCTTTATCTCCTTCAATCGATCTTGCTTATAGTCCGTGTCCATAGGAAGTAACCATCAGACCTTAAATGCATCAGTAAGGCAAAAATAAATCATAGAAAATGCTGGAAATACTCAGCAGGTCAGGCAGCATCCATGTGAGCATCTCTCTCCACAGATGCTGCCTGACCTGCTGAGTATTTCCAGCATTTTCTGTTTTTATTTCAGATTTCCAGCATCTGCAGTATTTTGCTTTTGTTAAAGAAAATCATAATTGGCTGAAATAACTACTGTCTGTTAAGTTAATGATGCTGATTGGCTCCAGTACCTGATTCATTAAATATAAAAAGTTATCAAAAACCAGTTTCACTCACTAGACAGGTAATTAAAGCAACAAATTAGCAATGAACAAGCACCACAAACCCACCCAGTCAACTTTGCATTTCTTTAAATTTATCACACGAACCACATTTAGGCCTGTCTTAATAACATTGCCAATTGGTGCTGAATTAGGGACAGTTTGTGCTATAGGTCCAAGCCCATTAGGAACTTGATGGAGCCTGTCAAATTCATTTCACATTACTCTGGGCTGGTTTAGAACTCAGATCAGAGAGATGAAAGGTCACTGTCTAACCCACTGCATTACCCAGTTCCCAGAATGCTACAGGTTTAATCAGTTTAATCAGAAAAACAATAAAATACTTTAAGTAAATGACAAATGCTTACAATTGTTTTCAGAAATCATAATACTGAAAGTCGTTGGCATGGATCACTAGTGGCTCATCCTCCATGGAACTTCATCCAACTATTGGTAGATGATGCAAGTGATTTAAGGTGTGCTCTGTATTGATGCTCCCCATTAGAACAGATAGAAGGTGAAGCACACCCTGCTCCAAACCAGGAAAATGGATGATCTATGACGACATTGACATTTTTGAATGTTGTTGGTTTAATTAGTCTTAATTTTGGAACTCATTTTTTTTTGGTGGGGGGGGGTGTAATTATTGGATTTCACCCTTAAAGTTTTGGGGCAGGCAAAGTTTCAGGAACAGACAACTTTGAGGACTTTACTGAAAACTTGTCATATTGTCATGTTGTAACTCTGAAAGCTGCTGGGGTAATTTCTTTCTGTTACAGGCAACTTATTTACCAAAGTGCAAATGTCCCGGTTTTAATGTCTTGTATAGGTTTTTTAAACTGTTTCTTCTCTATTTCTGTTTTTTTCTTCCTGCATTCCGACTTGCAATTTAAAAAAAAATCACTGAGTCTGATTAGACATCCCACAGGGCTTATTTTGTGTGCCTCTCATCTAGTTATGGGTATCCCATCACCCTTCAGCTGTTGGCAGTAATTTCACTGATTACTTCGGCAACTTAAAATCCTGTCTTAACAACAACAACAAAGTTTTTTAGATAGCATGTGTAGCCCTGTGCAACATTTTTATTCATATAAAAAAATCAAGTGATTATTCCTAAAATCTGCTACTTTTTCTGCAGTGTTAAAGTTGTGAGTTAATCGTAGATATTGAAGTGTGTGCCAAACTTGCGGGAAGTTTTCTCTTTCGTTCATTTGGTTGGATGTATGCCATGACTTAGAAGCAGTTTCACACAGATGAATAGATATGTCAATTTACACAACAGAACTAAAATCGTCATTTGGTAAAAGGCAGCAATGTTTTCCTGTTGAGTTTTACACAAAAGCCAATGAAATCCAAATATTTGTCATCTCTTGTTCAACAGTTTTTCTTTTGACACCACAAGAAATAAATTCTTTGACTGCTGTGAATATTAATCAAGTGCCAGACCTCCTTGCTAACTCAAACAAAAGCAAAATACTGTGGATGTTGGAAATCTGAAATAAAAACAGAAAATGCTGGGTCATGCAGCATCTGTGGAGGAACAGAGTTAACGATTCAGGTCTTTGACCTTGCTAACTCTCTGCCTCTTGTCTTTGCAATCTAAAGTTTTATCTTATGTCCACCAGCTTTCACTTATTGGCTGTGGCCCAGACCTCAGTATCCCTCTATCGCCTTCCTCTTGGCACAACTATGACCTCTCTTCCTCTCCACCTCTTCTTGCTCTAACTCTCTTTACTGTTTTAACCCCACCTTTTTCTTTTCTTTCAACAACATGCCACTCTCAGCTCCTGGCCCCAGCAAGTTCTATTCCCAGTTGAGGTTTTCTCCTGCTGCTGCCCCAGGATTTAAGTCTTTCGAGTCTTGATGACCCCATGGAACTCTTTTGCTCCACCCTTGGTATCCTCCACATGTCCACTGCAGCACCCATTGCTGGATCTCCTAGAGTAGCAACTCCAACCACCTCATTCTCTACTCTTGGTGCTCTTCCCAGTTCATTCCTTCGGGATCAATCTCTCTAATGTCCTCCATATTTGTCTCTTCCTCCCCACTAACTCCTTTCTATGTCCAATGTCTTGTCATCAATCACAGACCCATTCTGTACCACCTTCCAGAACATTAATTCCCTCATAAACAAGACTCTCATCATTCACAACCACGTTGTGGTTGAACAAATTGACATCCTGGCACTGACAGAAACCTGGCTTATGGGCAGTGACACCTCCACCACCTCATTGAAATTGCCCACTTGTCAATTCCTTCATCTCAAAGATTGAGAACCTCTGTGCAATTGCCTAAGGTGCTAACTTCTACTGCTCCGCTCAATTATCCTTAGCACCTCACTCGTCTTAAACCCGACACTCCCATCTTCCTGCCACTTCTGTCCCATCTCCTCCTGTCCCAAGAGGAGTATATCAATGATTAGTGGAGCAGGCAGACAGATACAAGTTAATACAAAGAAGTAGGAGCTAATGCAGCTGGGGAAACAAAACAAGGAAAGGGAGTATGCACGCAATAGAAAGATGCTGAAGGCTGTGGATGAACAGAGAGACCTAGGAGATCTAATACATAATTAATTGAAGTGTAAATGCAGGTAGATAAAGCAATAAAAAGGAAAATAGTATTTAGTGTTTTATTAACACGGGCACAGAGTATAAGAGTAAAGAGGTCAAGATAAATCTATGTGTTGGCATCCATTCACTAATATCACCAACTCATTTCCAGCTTTATACATGTAGTATGTGAATTTAACCATTTATTGTTTAATTCTGTGCTCCCAGTGGGGAGCCATGCTGAAAAGAGAGTGCAGTTTGTAGATAGGGCTACATCCTTTGACTCAAGTTCCCTCCATGTGTGGCACCCTACAGAAAGAATGGGATCACAAAATTAGCCCTAATATTGCTATAAACTCAACCAAATGGTCTAAAATGATTTTAACTTTGTACAAATATTAGCTGGCATTTTGTTATGTTTTAGCCATCTCAGAATTGCTTACATCTACTGGTTACTGCAGAAAATAATCACTTAGATGCCAGCAAGACATACCAGCTGGTACACACATTGTACACTCTTCCAAAGAAGTCACAAGAGATTGCCATTAATCTGAGGTGATATTGGTGTATTACAGCTCTTAGCTATCAAACTTCACAAATTATTCGCCACAGTTTAATAAAGGCTGGAATTTTGCCTACATCGGCGGGTCCGATGCGGGCGGTGTCCGTGGTGGGTCGTGACCCCGCTGCTGGCTCCATCCCGCTGTTGAAAATAAACTTACCTTAATGGGGCCTATTAAGCACGCCCAGCGCGTTACCCTGGCCCAATTAGATGGAGCAGGTCTGGTGACGTCATTCATGACACGTTTTTACCTGGGATCTTTAAAGGGGCTATGGCCACATTAGATTTGAAGTTTCATCTAACATAGTGCTGTCAGTGCACTACAGCATTGGAGTGCTGCAAACACTGACAATGACAGCACAGAGGCAGAGGGCTGCACCCAGATTCTCCGATGACTCCCGCCATATGCTTATGGAGGGAGTCAGAGCACGCAGGGAATGTCTTCTTCCCTTCCGATGGGCGGAAGAGACCTCCCCAGGAGACCAAAACAGCCTGGTTGCAGATTACAGAGGAGGTCATAAGCAGAGATGTGGTCAGGAGGACTTGGTGCAGTGCCGCAAACATTTCAATGATCTCATTAGATCACGGAACGTTAGTACAAAGCCACACTCAACTTCATCCTGCTGTGCCTGTCATCACTTCCCCATCACTCTCCCTTCCCTACCCTACTCCTGCACATCCTTACTCACACCAACTTACCTTGCACCTTCATTCATCCCTCTCTCTCTCGATCTACATTATCACATCCCCATCTCACTAGCCACCCCTCACACTCACACTCATCCTAGTGCAATCATACCAACTATCAGCACACAAGGGTAGCCACTTGGGTGTTTTATCCAATGGTTATAAAAAGTTTCTGTTAATGTGGTGTCAAACATTGAAACCTTTATTTTCAACACTTTGCATTCTTGGTCAGATCTGTGTGCACCTTTGGAAGTGGCATAGTGAGTTGCAGTGAATGGTGAGACTTAACGGTACCCCCGCAATGGCAATGAGTGTGAAAGGAATGGCTTGGTAATTGTAGGGATGCTTTATGGTGTTGGTGTGGGGTGGTGCCAACCAGGCGCATCATGTGGCAACCATATAAGTGTACAGCGTAAAGTTAACTAAATCTGGCCATGATGAGGCCATCCCTGGCCTCCCGGGCAGCAATGTGGTCGGGTGCTGATGCCCTCTGTCCTGTGCACATCAGGTGATTGCAGAGATGGTTGGTGTTGTTGTTGGTGCTGTTGGTGTGCCTGGTGCTGCTGCTGTTGGGGCTCATCGTGGTCCGATTCTGAAGACGAAGGTGAGACAGTATAAATGGCACCCATGTTGCTGGAATAGATGGCAGGTGAAGTACAGATGACCGAAACATTCTGTCAATAGTGAGAGAGTTCTTCCAATGAGGTTACACTGGAAACACTTGCAGCCTGCAGAATCTGTACTGGAAATAGATTGAGCAACAGCTTCTGCCTGAGGAAAGTGGTGATCTGTCAGGTGGGAGCTTTTACTGTACATTTGATGCTGTCATGTAATCAGCTGGAGCAATGGCCACGAAACTCCCGCATCAGGTTGACAGACATAGTTCCCGAGCTGCGTGAATCCCATGGTCATGCAGGGAAATTTAAAAAGTAAGTGGAAAAAGCCTGTAAACTACCTGATCATGATTTCAATTGGGTCGCCCGCTGCTGCCGGTCGGGTCGGCTCTGCGATGACAGATGTGCCTGTGGTAAAGGCGCATGGGGGGCAGGATGACAGTGGGTTCCCGACCCGCTGTCCAAAGTAACAACTTTCCCACCCGACCTGCCACCGATCGCGCCTGCTACCACTCCGGAAAATTCCGGCCCAAGAGTTTATAATCTATTAAAATGTAAAAAGTGAGAAGAGGCCGAGCTTATAAATTAGATATTAAATTACAGCAGGACACTCATGGTGCAACCGTCAGTACAACAGCACTGTTATTTTTTTTGTCACAATTGGCATAAACTATATGGCCAATTCTCTGGCACGAACCCTCACCTGTCAGGATCGGGAAATCACAGCCGCACTCCCAACTGTTTTCCAGATTACCTGCTGGGAATCAAATGTCACTATCAATCAGGGATGATTACTTGAATTTCTTCCTGAAATCTCACATAGTTTAAAGTAGTAACAGTTGCCAGCTCAGAATTCTTCACATTGTTGGCTGGTAGAATAGTCTGTAATTTCATCCGTGCCTCTGATCAGAAGGTTGATTAAGTGGATTGACTATATGACGACTCACAGGTTTCATATATCTTTTTATTAGAGATATGCCTCCATTGTTGGTCCCCTCCCCCAGTTGGAACACCCTGCCAAGCACTCTATAGTCAACAGTTTGAGACTACACCAACATGACAGTATCTTACCTCAAATACCCAACAAAACCTTGTCAAATCGGCATACGCTGCACCAGGTAACAAAAAACCTACTCAGATTCAGTTATGAAGTGCTTTGTGATAGAATGTTATTTATAAAATCAATAGGCTAAAAGTTTTCATTTTAAATATATTTAAAACAATGAAGTATCAGTTTTGCCAGTGAATATTATTATTGCAATAATAAGGTGTGTTAATGTCATTGTTCAAGCTGTGTTTTTATGTTTAAATATTGTGGAGAATGCAGAATGGGGCTGATTATATGGTCCCATCGCAGTGCTGGTGGGATGCTGCTCTCAGTGCGTGCGTATCTGCAATGCTGTTAGCTGGCCTTTCACTATAAAGTGAAGCCAACTACTTAACATTATTTAGTGGTGCTTCTGACGCACAGCCCATAATCTACTTGGAGCATCCGGGGTCAAGGGGAGGGATATCTGGCACCAGCAGCTCTTAAAGGCTTTTGACCTCACCCTTAAAGCTGTCCTGCTACTGAGAATGAAGAAGTGGCTCCACCAATGGAATGAAGAACTGTACCTTTTAAAATTGCAGCTTTGGAGGAGATCCTCCAAAGAAGGGTGTTCCTATTTGCAGGATAAGGTCATCCTCCCATTAAAAGCAATGCCAGAACAGCCTGGACAGAGATTGCAGGAAAGGTGAATGAGCTTGATGTGTGGAGTGGATAAGGAAAATATTTGCTGATCTTGATAGATTACCAAGGTAAGTGTGCTCACACTTTGCGGCTTTTACAATCTTGCCTTAGCTCTAAGCTTGGTGTAGCATCACAGGAAAATATGCATAACACTCTGGCAACTGTTCACCTGCTTTCCAAATGCACAGGCATCCCTGTGTTTTCGCAGAGCACTCTGTTGCTGCCATACTAATGCCCATGTGCTGACTCTTTACATCTTGCAAGCTATGAACATCAACCACACTGCCACCACAATTTAGCTGAATGCTGTACACTCATGGACTCACAGAAGGTGGTTGGTGGGCTAAGCACTTACGTGATACTGATCATCTCTCATTTTCCTCATTCCATCATATGTCCTTGCTCTATCTACTAGCAGAAGGCCATGCATAACAGGCAGTACTGCACATAGACCAGGGGAGAATATTTGAGACCTTTGGCTGCTTATGAGATAAAGGCACTCCAGATTCCCAAGCATGAAGACAAGACCGGACTATCGGAGGGGGAGGTCCAAGCCCTCCATCCAAGCTCATGACTTGTACCATCCTTTACTTTTCCCTTTTTTATTTCCCTATTCCCTCACATACAAGTATATAATGCAGTACAATGTAAGCTCTTTCTCAAGGGATATCTAACTGCCAGCATTCTAAAATTTGTTTCTCATTAATTCTCTATGTCAGGAATTCCCAAACTGGGGGGCGGTGAAAGGGGTCAAGACAAGGTTATAAGAGAGGCATGAGGACACCTGGATTTTGTCCCTCAAATCCCGAGATTGTTGGTGGTAGTAGGTGGCTATATGTTGCATAACTTTGCTGTGCAATGAGGACAACACATACCTGCAGCCAGAGTTCTTTGACAGCATCTCATTGAACAGCACTTCAGCTGAACATTCCCTGCTTCCTTGCATTAACAGTCAGGGCCAACATCTCTTTTAGGCCTTATGCTGTCCAATAAACTGAATCCGCCCAAAGACCAACATCGATATTCACGTCAACTAACATTGCAAGGTCTGACTACTACAGAAACATTCTCTGCACACAAAGATTTCAAAATAGGTTATCATTTTACTGGCTTATACAAATGGCTACACACTAATTATCACGCTAGTGTGTGCCCCTAGTGCATGTCTTAAGTGTTCAGTGAATCACCCAATGCAGACACCTCCAACTCACTATCTATACCAAGCAAGATGCTGATTTCTGTGTTGGTGATGGGGCATCTTAGGGAGGGTTCTACCCCTTAGTCTGTGCTGCTGCAGGGCCCGAGTCATCTGATGGGCCAGAAAAAACAGCAGAGGGACAAGCGTTAACACGTAATGGCAAGGGTAAGCAAAAGCAGATGAGTGGCAACTCAATGCAGCATTAGGTTGCCATGCTAAGTATGTGTGGTTTTTGTGTGTGTGTGAGTTAAATAAAAAAAGAAAAGGAAGGGAAACCCCATAGTGCCTGGCAGTCTCCAATGTTGTGTGCCTTCTCTCTGCCTATGATAATATGTGGCTGCCTCTTCCATTGGTGTCAGAGTTTGCAGTGCAGCAGGACCTCCTCCTGCTCTTGAAGTCTCCTTTCGATTGTGTGACAGCTTCTCCTGCAAGAAGAGTGACAGTGGTTTAGTGTGTGACCTGTTGAATGGTTTTGAAGATGTGTGAGGCAGCTTAGCACAGTGTGCATGATGAGAAGAAGAAGCAGCAAGAGGGAGAAACAGTTATGAGGGCAGTAGCAGGTTTTGAGGGTGTGAATGCCAGCAGGATGGAGGTGCAGTGACGTGTTTCATGCTGACTTGTGGAGAGGCAAGGAAAGTGGGGAAGGGAAGGATTGATAGTGCTGGGGCTAAAATCGGATGGTGCAGGGTTATATAGCAAGTAATAGAAATGTGAAGAGGAGTCTTACCTTGGCAGTCCAGGTAACATCATTACATTTTTTCCTGCAGAAGAGCCAGGTCTTTGGAACAATTAAGTTGCTCTGCCACCTCTCTCCATTGCGACTGGCTAATTTGATCGGTCACCCATCACCCATCAAACGGGAAGAGGACCTCCATCCCATTACTCACTTGCTGTATAAGCACCTCCTCAGAGAATTGGATAGGCTCTGAATGACATCATGCTGTCTGCTACTTCAATAACTTTCTCTCCACTGACCATGTTTGAAAAGTGCACCTCCCCTTTCAGGGGCTGCAGGCAATGTTCCCTGTAATTTTTTTTTCCATGCGCGGACCCTTTAACTGGCTGCGCGACCCATTCAAATCTTTCCGCATGTGCGGTTATTCCCATTGAAAATCAGATGAGCGGCCTGAGCAGCTTAACAGGAACGTTGGCTGCAGGCTGCCTTTTCAGCAGTAGCTGGCTTGCCGGATTCCTAATTAGCAAACTGCCTGGAAGGAATGTGATTAGCGGTGGCAGCTCATCTATTTAATATAAATGAGGCCTGACCATTGATTGATCGGACCTCCCGCTGACTGCATTAGGCAGGCAGAGCAGATGTCATGCCCACTGCCCACCAGATATATGTTAGAAACGAAAAATGCCCCCATATATGTTAAGCCATTAATTCACTTCTTACACTTACACAGCTAATGCCGAACACTAAAGTGTATCCATTGCCAATATTGAAAATGTAGCAATCAACAATAATATTAAGACCAGGGAGCAAAATAAATACATTTTTTTATTGCCAGGATGAGAGCTCTGGTGGCATTAATTCGCAGCAGATATTCCAATTTGGCTCAAAGGAGAATCAGCCAGAGGTCAGCTGTAAAGTCTTCACAATGAAATCTGACAAGGGGAAAACTTTTGAAGGTTTCCAGTTGCCACTGACACCTGAAGGTATTATATTGACCAGCAAGGTCTTGGTATCACAGCATTCATTCTGTTTTTTGCTGGGGAAATGGAGAGAGATGAGGGGAGTCTCCTGTGTTTTACATGTGTGTGTTTATTAAGTGTTTGCTTTGTTTTATGGTGGAACTTAGTTCTCATTCTGAGCAAATTTTCACACATGCAAACTGAATCAGAACAGCCATAATTACAAGTTTATGAAAAATCAGGTGTTCACTTTTAATTTGGCTTGGGCCTCACACCACCAATAATAAGCAGGTGACGAGTGCCCTCCGCCTGCTGCCCGCCCATTATCTGTCTGACATTAAAATTGGCCCTCTTATATATTTGACTATCTTTATAGGTTTAGCTACCAAGCCAAATATATTTTATTTTTTTCACGGTCGTATTTTGGCTTATTAATTGCACCATCTGACCCAGCACAGAAATTTACTTTGTCCCAAACTGGACATAAAAAATGACTATTTATTGGTCAGCAATTAGTGGGTCAGTTTAATTTCTATTTTCATTGCAACATAGGAACAGCAGTAGGCCATTCAGCCCCTTGAGCTTGTTCTGCCACCTTTCAATTAGATCATGGCTGATCTGCACCTCAATTCCATTTACCCGCCTCTGATCCATATCCCTTGATACCCTTACCTAATAAAAATCTGTCAATCTCAGTTTTGAAAATTTCAATTGACCCAGCATCCACAGCCTTTTTGGGGAGAGAATTCCACATTTCCACTACCATTTGTGTGAAAAAGTGCTTCCTGATTTCACTCTGAATGGCCGAGCTCTAATTTTAAGATTATGCCCCTTGTTCTGGATTCCCCACCAGAGGAGATAGCTTTTCTGGATAAATCCTTTTATCATTTTAAACACCTCAAGTGGATCACCCCAGGTTTATGCAACCTGTCCTCATAATTTAAGCCCCGGTATCATTCTGGTCAATATATCCTTCCTGATGTGTGGTGACCAGAACTGAACACAATACTCCAGATGGGGTCTGACTAAGGTTCTGTACAACTGAGCCCTTTTGTATTCCAGCCTCTTGAGATAAAGGCCAACATGCTATCTATTAGCCTTTTTGATTACTTTTTGTACCTGTGCACTAGCTTTTAGTGATTTGTGTACCTGGACATGCAAATCCCTTTGCTTCTCCACAGTTTCTAGTCTCTTGCCATTATGAAAAAATTCTGATTTGCCTTTCTTGGATGCAAAATGGATTCCCCATATTGAACTCCATTCGCCACTGTTTTGCCCACTCACTTAATCTGTCTATATCCCTTTGTAACTTCCTGCTCCCATCTACACAATTTACTGTTATACCTAACTTAGTGTCACCTGCAAACGTGGATATACAATTCTGTATTCCTTCATCCAAGACATTGATATATATGGTGAAAAACTGTAACCCCAGTACAGATCCCTGGGGAACACCACTTGTCACAGTCCGCCAATCAGAGTACATTCCCTTTATCCCTACTCTCTGTCTCCTACCTCCCAACCAATTATCAACCCATGTCCCAAGATTACCTCCAATTCCAGGTACTTCCATTCTGCTAATAATCTCTTGTGTAGAACCTCATCAAATACCTTCCGTAAATCCATATAGACAACATCCACAGACACTTCCCTGTCCAGCATGTAGACCCGTTCAGCCTAGGGTTTATTGGTCTTTCTGATCCAAAATTTCTATCATGTATCTATTTTTTTAAATTTGTTTGTGGGATGTGGGCGTCACTGGCAAGGCCAGTATTTATTGCCCATCCCTAATTGCCTTTGAGAAGGTGGTGGTGAGCCACCTTCTTGAACTGCTGCAGTCCATGTGTTGAAGGTACTCCCACAGTGCTGGTAGGTAGGGAGTTCCAAGATTTTGACCCAGCGATGATGAAGGATCGGCGATATATTTCCAAGTCAGAATGGTGTGTGACTTGGAGGGGAACTTGGAGGTGGTGGTGTTCCCATGCGCCTGTTGCCCTTGTCCTTCTAGTTGGAAGAGGTTGCGGGTTTGGGAGGTGCTGCCGAAGAAACCTTGGCAAGTTGCTGCAGTGCATCTTGTAGATGGTACACACTGCAGCCATGGTACGCCGGTGGTGGAGGGAGTGAATGTTTAAGGTGGTGGATGGGGTGCCAATCAAGCTTTGTCCTGGATGGTGTCGAGCTTCTTGGGTGCTGTTGGAGCTGCACTCATCCAGGCAAGTGGAGAGTATTCCATCACACTCCTTACTTGTGCCTTGTAGATGGTGGAAAGGCTTTGGGGAGTCAGGAGGTGAGGCACTCACTGCAGAATACCTAGTCTCTGACCTGCTCTTCTTGCCACAGTATTTATGTGGCTAGTCCAGTTAAGTTTCTGGTTAATGGTGACCCCCCACAATGTTGATGGTGGGGGATTCGGCGATGGTAATGCCATTGAATTTCAAGGGGCGGTGGTTAGACTCTCGCTTGTTGGAGATAGTCATTGCCTGGCACTTGTGTGGCACGAATGTTACCTGCCACTTATGAGCCCAAGCCTGAACGTTGTCCAGGTTTTGTTGCATGCGGGCATGGACTGCTTCATTATCTAAAGAGTTGCGAATGGCGCTGAACACTGTTGTAGCTGTACTGGAACAGCTTGGCTAGAGGCGCGGCTAGTTCTGGAGCACAAGTCTTCAGCACGATAGCCGGGATGTTGTCAAAGCCCATAGCCTTTGCAGTATCCAGTGCGCTCAGCCGTTTCTTGATATCACGTGGAGTGAATTGAATTGGCTGAAGACTGGCTTCTGCGATGGTGGGGACCTCAGGAGTAGGCTGATATAGATCACCCGCTCGGCACTTCTGGCTGAAGATGGTTGCAAACGCTTCAGCCTTGTCTTTTGCACTCACGTGCTGGGCTCCACCATCATTGAGGATGGGGATATTCATGGAGCCTCCTCCTCCCGTTAGTTGTTTAATGGTCCACCACCATTCATGATTGGATGTGGCAGGACTGCAGAGCTTTGATCTGATCCATTGATTGTGGGATCGCTTAGCTTCCGCTTTTTAGCATGCATGTAGCCCTGTGTTGCAGCTTTCCCATGTTGGCACCTCATTTTTAGGTGCTGCTCCTGGCATGCTCTTCTACATTCCTTATTGAACCAGAGTGAGGGATATGCCGGGCCATGAGGTTACAGATTGTGGTGGAATATAATTCTGCTGCTCATGGATGCCCAGTTTTGAGCTGCTAGATCTGTTCTGAATCTATCCCATTTAGCATGGTGGTAGTGCCACACAACACGATGGAGGGTGTCCTCAGTGTGAAGACGGGACAATGACTGTGCGGTGGTCACTGCTACCAATACTGTCATGGACAGATGCATCTGCGACAGGTAGTTTGGTGAGGACGAGGTCAAGTAGGTTTTTCCCTCGTGTTCTCTCACCACCTGTCACTGGTCCAGACTGGCAGCTATGTCCTTCAGGACTCGGCCAGCTCGGTCAGTAGTGGTGCTACCGAGCCACTCTTGGTGATGGACATTGAAGTCCCCCACCCAGAGTACATTCTGTGCCTTTGCTACTCTCAGTGATTCTTCCAAGTGGTGTTCAACATGGAGGAGTACTGATTCATCAGCTGAGGGAGGGCGGTAGGTGGTAATCAGCAGGAGGTTTCCTTGCCCATGCTTGACTTGAAGCCATGAGACTTCATGGGGTCCGGAGTCAATGTTGAGGACTCCCAGGGCCACTCCTTCCCGACTGTTCCGCCACTCCTGGTGGGTCTGTCTTGCCGGTGGGATGGTGATGGAGTAGTTTGGGACATAGGCTGAAGGGTATGATTCTGCCAGTCTGTTGCTTGACTAGTCCGTGGAACAGCTCTCCCAATTTTGGCACGTCCCCAGATGTTGGTGAGGAGGACTTTGCAGCGTCAACTGGGCTGGGTGTGCTGTTGCCATGTCCGTAGCCAGTGCTGAGGGTCCGTCCGGTTTCATTCATATTATTATCATATAGCGGTTTGTTACAACTGTGGCTAGGCCATTTCAGAGGGCAGTTAAGAGTCAACCACATTGCTGTGGGTCTGGAGTCACATATAAGCCAGACCAGGTAAGGATGGCAGATTTCCTTCCCTAAAGGGCATTAGTGAACTAGATGGGTTTTTATGACAATCCGATTGTTTAATGGTTACCATTACTGATTCTAGTTTTTTATTCCATTTTTATTTAATTAACTGAATTTAAATTCCCCAGCTGCCGTGGTGGGATCATTAGTCCAGGCCTTCTGGATTACTAGCCCAGTGACATTACCACTATGCTACCGTTCCCGTTATATATCATGTAGATATATTATGGAGATTTATTTATAGCCAAAAAATAACTTTGCTATTTAAAAAAAAATTCTTCTGTAAATGTTACTTTTTAAATTAAGAACCAGAGTTCCAAACTGGTATTTTTTATGTAACATTTAGTTTTGCTGTCAGAGATGATGGACCCATTCATTTCTGTGCACTAAGTTACAGTAAGGTAGCTGCATGTGTGCTGACAATTTCTAAGGGCATTTACTCTGGTTTCATAACACAATAAAACAATGTTATTTGGTAGTTTGTAGGTGGTTTAAATGCTTTTAACCTGAAGCAATTTTTATATTTTTGCTTGTTTTAAGTCTACAAATGTCTAAAATTGTTTTTTAATGATTGTGAATGGGTGTAAGATGGTCAGACAATTTTGCTGTTAAACATTCTAAGCAATAATGAAAAATGCTCTTATCTGAAATACAGTTGGAGAAAAGTTACTTGTAAAACTTACTGAAGTCATGTTTTCTTCATTTGAATAGAAGCACTGATACATTTTAAAAGTAGACTGACAATTTATGAACACAAGGAAATCCTAAATACTGAAGAAGTCTGGTTTCTTGGATTGAACCCCCAAAAGATAGAAGGTTCTCCTGAAAACCAGCACAACAATGGCTATGATGATGAACATGGCTCTTATATTAAGGTAATAATATATATTTATATAAGGATTTGTGTAACTTTCACAAATGCTCTCCTTTTTAAAGTTTTTCTTGCTGTAAAAAGTTAAATGATTGAGATTGTAGTTTCTACTTGTATGTAATCATCCTTCACATGCTACAGAAATAAACTCATGAACAAGGATAATCATGGGACTTTCCGCGTTGCCATTCTATTGGCGAAAGTGCACGTCCGTCCGACCACATCTATGCTGCTGACCCTGGAAGATTTCCTGGGGTCAGCCTATTTGTATAATTTTCAGCAAGCTCCCGAACTACCAGAGATTGGCTGCATTCACCCGTAGGTGCAGAAACTGATGTGTTGCTACCAATGTTCCCTCTTATTTTTTTGTGGGTGCACGGCCCCTTTAAGGGCCGTGCGGCCCATTCACAGTTTCGCACATGCGCAAAGCTTAACATTGAAAAAGCTGGTCCCGGGCTGCATGGGACCGGCAGAAAGCGTGCCCGCGCAGCTTATAGGAAACGTTGGTTGCTACAGGATTTAATGTCCTGTAGCAATTTAAAGGGGACGTGTTCCTGCATTATGAAGGGGACATCAACTGGTAGTCATGGCTGCAAGCAGACTTGCAGGAAGAGGAGCCTCCAACTTCTCTGACACTAAGATGGATGATTGTTGAAGGAGATGAGGGCCAAGGTGTCAGGATTGCTTAGCACCCAAGGGAAGAGACCATTCTGTGCCATAGTGAGAGCACAGTGGAGAGAGGATGCTGAGGCCATGAATCGCCACTTCCAGATCCTCCAGATCAGCAATACAATGCTGAAAGACTTGGCCAACATGAACATGGTAATTGCCCACCCACCCTACTAAAGGACTCACCAGCGCCACCTTGTCTGATGTCCATTCAACACAATCTCTGTCACTGTGTTGTTTGCGCTACCAAATCAGATATTTGTAAAGCACCCATGTTCCCTCCTATGCTCACTCCACAGTTGTCTGACCATCATTGCCCTTGTAAGAGATTGCTGTACCACCAGCATCCTTCATGCTAATGTATGAAACTTAGGGCTGGATTTTCATTGACCCTTGGAGGCGTGTGGGGGGTTAAAGTTGCAGATTCGGGGGTCCCGAACCCATCCCGCCCCCAACCCGCCTCCATGCCAGTTTCGCTGGAGGCAGGTACCCGACCTGTGCTGGGACCCGCCTCCCCGAGGCGGGAAGGGGATTAGTGGCAATAAACTGCCTGTTAACAGATAGTTAACAGGCAGTTTTTTGCCTAATCCCTATTTTGATGCGTGAAATGTGGGCTTCCCGACAGGTCCCAACCACGCCAAGTTAGCGAGGCAGACCGTGGGTCTGCAGGGGTTGGAGGGGTCGATATGTCCGGTGGGCAGGTGAGTGATGGGTGCATGTGTGCAGAGGTAAATGTGTAAGGTAAGTGTAAAGTGTGGGAAAAAGTTTTACTTACCTTAACTTCCTCCTGCAGGTGTCAGCCCTTCAGGTCTCGGGAGTCAGAAATCTCACCGGCACAGAAAGCAGAATGGTCGTGGCGCTGTCAAAAACTGCAGCCTCTGTTTTCTGTGCTGGAATGATTTCTAACTCAGCCTGAGAGGAAGGACTCAAGTTAGAAGACAGATTGTCAGTGTTTGACAGCTTCACAGAGCTGATATTTCATCTGTCAAAAGCTCTTGGGCAACACGGTGGCATAGTGGTTAGCACTGTTGCCTCTCAGCGCCAGGGACCCGGGTTCGAATCCGGCCTCGGATGACTGTCTGTGTGGAGTTTGCACATTCTCCCCGTGTCTGCGTGGGTTTCCTCCGGGTGCTCCGGTTTCCTCCCACAGTCCAAAGATGTGCGGGTTAGGTTGATTTGGCTATGATAAATTGACCCTTAGTGTTAGGGGGATTAAATACGTGGGGTTACGGGGATAGGGTGGGATATGTGTCGGTGCAGGCTCGATGGGCCGAAATGGCCTCTATCTGCACTGTGGGGATTCTGTGATTCTGTAAAATGTCAATCTTTGACGTCACCTGGGCGGCCTCAACAAGGTCAATCAAGTGAAAATGCAGTGGGTTGGCCACAACTCGATGGAGGCGGGACTACAACCCAAAAAGTGGGAGTCCTGCCTCCATCACGTCCCCAGTATCAAAATCCAGCCCTTAATGTCCGCTCTCACTGTGTCAGAAACATAAGTCTTCCGGTTTGTATGCTGCCCTCGTCACCTCTGAATTCCCCCATAAGCAGAAAGAGACTGCCATTTAACCTTGTCTGCATATGTTGTGCAGGACAAAAGGTATATAATCTCAGAGAGGGTCAGCCTACAGGGGTGACATAGCAAATCTGCATTTGTTGACCCCCAAGGTCAAGGCACTCACCAGCCTGGGACAGCCAGTAGCAGAGGGAATTGGAGATGGTGAAGTTGGTGTGGGGGTAGCAGCTGGATGTTTGTGTCCAGATGATGGTTCGCTTTCATCTGAGGCTGTAAAAGCTAAACCGCCTAATTCTGTTGCATGCTACTCATGATGACTTAGTGGTGCTCACTGATATTTGGCCACATATCTGTTACTAAGTCCTTCTGCAGCCAGCTCCTAACCAATTGACATGGTAATAAAGAAGTGCCACTCTGCTCTGGCTGCCACCCTGCCTACATTCCATCACCCATCCCATCATTCATTCCATCTTTTCCAAATGCCAGTCCAAGCATCAAGGTAGTAATCAGAAAGCACAGGGTGAGATATAATGCACAAGTGATCAGGAAGAAGGGGAGTTGGATGAAAAGGATGTTGACATCTGTGGTTCCCTTGAGAAGGGTCATCAATAGGGGATTTAGGACTCTGAAAGATACCATTCATTTTGCTTTCCCATCAATTAGTGGTCTTCCAGATACATGCAACAGCACCAATGGCCTAGAAGACAGGTCTTCTCAGGATGCTGCATTCTCTTAGGAATACAGGTCCAGTGAGTCTGCTTGTCAGGTCCCTGAGAAGCCTGAACATGTTGATGTGCAGCACAGGATCAGGTTACCTAGCATCTGTACTTGAGATGCAACCTGCAGCTGTTCCTTCTCCAGACAATGGCCCAGAAATTAAAGACGGAGCCTTCCTGCGGGGGTAAGGCTTCCCCGCGATATCTCACTGCGCGCCTGCCTTTTCCTTCCGAGCTCACACGAACTTTAGTTTCAAGGCTGCAGCTGTGCAGTGTGTGCGTATCCCACAGACGCAGTTAATTCGTGCGAGCTGTGGGATCACGTGATTCAGTTAGAGCCAATGGCAGCACACCATCTTTCATTCATAGTTTTCACAGCAAGGGCTGTCAAAGCTATGAATCTATACCCCCCCAAAAGAACAGCTAAACCTCAATTAAATTTAAAAAAAACCCATCACATTAATAAAATAAGTATAGTTAAATAAATTAACCACTTTAAACAAAAAATTAAATTTTTGAAAAAATTTTAAATCTTTTTAAAAGTTATAAAAATAAACTTACCTTTCTTTAAAGTCTTTAAAAAAGATATACCTGTTGAAAATTTTTTTAAAATAATACTTAATTAACTACTTACCTTGTTAAAAGAGGGTCTTACGCCTCCTTTCTTTCTGTGCAAAATCTTCCATGCTTACCTGCGCGTTCAAAGCACTAAGTGCACTGCGTGCGCGCAGCCTGTAGCGCGCACGCGGTTCACTTAGGAACCGCCCCCTTTTGAGTTCACCAAGTGCCGGTTTTCAGCGCATGCGCAGTGCATGCAGAAAACCGGCAATTGGAGACAGAATACGCGAGAGTACACAGTGCGTACTCTCGCGTACTAAGACTAATTTTTGGGCCAGTAGCTGCTGAAGACAACAGCTGCCTCAGTTCCAGGAGGTTCATAATAACAGTCAGCAGCTGGCCAATTCATGCTCTCAGGTGTGATTTTAAAAGAAGCTCACACCTAGCTACTGGTACACGTAGAGGCACAAAAGGGAAGTACTATGGGCATAACAGAGTATCAGGCATTTCTTGTGTTCAGTGTAAAACAATATATTTACTTCACACTTATTAACTTGTTTGTATTCCAATGGAATTAATGAGGGTGCTGGGATTGGGGATTGTTGTGTGCTGATCAGAAGTGAGAGAAAGATATTTTTGGGTTAACAATGTTGTGGGAAAAGGGTGGTGATTAAGGGTATGGGTGCCGCTGGAACTTCGGGAGAAAATATTTTATTTTTATGTGAATGTATCCTTTTTGAGAGCACTTCTAATGTTTCTGGGTCCTACCACAGGCTGACCATCTGGTTTATCCTCAAGTTCTTGCTGACCATGATCTTTGTCCTCATCCTGCTCCCTTATCCCAGATGGTTCATCGTTCTCTGCAGCTGGAGTATAATAGTGTATAAGGCATAGAAACATAGAAGATAGGAGCAGGAGTAGGCCATTCGGCCCCTTGAGCCTGCTCTGCCATTCGATGAGATCATGGCTGATCATCCAAACTCAGTACCCTGTACCTGCCTTCTCCCCATATCCCTTGATACCTTTAGCTTTAAGAAATATATCTAACTCATTCTTGAATATATTTAATGACTTGGCCTCAACTATCTTCTGTGGTAGAGAATTCCACAGGTTCACCACTCTCTGGGTGAAGAAATTCTTCCTCATTTCTGTCCTAAATGGCTTACCCCTTATCCTTAGATTATGACCCCTGGTTCTGGACTCTCCGACCATCGGGAACATTCTTCCTGCATCTAGTTTGTCCAGACCTGTCAGAATTTTATTTGTTTCGATGAGATCCCCTCTCATTCTTCTATACTCCAGCGAGTATAAGCCCAATCGACCCAATCTCTCCTCATATGTCATTCCTGCCATCCCAGGTATCAGCCTTGTGAATCTTCGCTGAACTCCTTCCATGGCAAGAACATCCTTCCTCAGATAAGGCGACCAAAACTGCACACAGTACTCAAGGTGTGGTCTCACCAAGGCCCTGTACAACTGCAGCAGGACATCCCTGTTCCTATACTCAAACCCTTTCGCTATGAAGGCCAACATACCATTTGCCTTCTTCACCGCCTGCTGCACCTGCATGCTTACCTTCAGCGACTGGTGCACAAGGACATCCAGGTCTCGTTGCATTTCCCCTTCTCCCAATCTATTGCCTTTCAGATAATAGTCTGCCTTTCTGTTTTTGACACCAAAGTGGATAACCTCGCATTTATCCACGTTATATTGCTTCTGCCCACTCACCCAACCTGTCCAAATCATCCTGGAGTTTCTCGGTATCCTCCTCGCAGCACACACGCCCACCCAGCTTTGTGTCATCTGCAAACTTGGAGATATTACATTTAGTTTCCTTATCTAGATCATTAATGTATATTGTGAATAGCTGGGGTCCAAGGACCGATCCCTGTGGTACCCCACTAGTCACTGCCTGCCACTCGGAAAAAGACCCATTAATTCCTACTCTCTGCTTTCTGTCCACCAACCAGTTCTCTATCCAAGTCAATACCTTGCCCCCAATCCCATGTGCCTTAACTTTACACGCTAATCTCTTATGCGGGACCTTATCGAAAGCCTTTTGAAAGTCCAAATACACCACATCCACTGGTTCTCCCTTATCTATTTTCCCAGTTACATCCTCAAAAAATTCCAGTAGATTAGTCAAGCACGATTTACCTTTTGTAAATCCATGTTGACTTTGTCCGATCCTGTCACTGTTTTTCAAGTGCTCAGCTATTACATCCTTTATAATGGACTCTAGCATTTTCCCCACTACCGATGTCAGGCTTACCAGTCTGTAATTCCCCGCTTTCTCTCTACCACCCTTTTTGAATAGTGGGGTAACATTAGCTACCCTCCAGCAGCAGTATATGGGGTGCTGAAGAATACTGTGGAGCTTCATTAGACCTGTCCAAGCAGCACAATCCAATTGTGTGTTCTATCGTTACTCTTGTGGCTGAATGGACCTCATTGTATCTCTTCTCAGTCTCACTCTGAGGAATCCTGGCCAGGGTTAGGAGCCAGGTTTGAAAAGAGTATCCTTTGTCTCTCAGAAGCCAACCAGATACTTGCCTCTGGTCTAGTGAAAATTACTGGTACAGTTGACTGTCTCATGATGAATGCATCCTGACAGCTGCTTGGGTAATGCAAGTTGACATGCAGGATCTTGTGGCAGTGGTCACATTCCAGCTGAACATTTAAGTAGTTATGGCTGTTCCTGTTAATATTTGCCATGGCATCAACATGGTGCACACATGGCCATATGGATACAGTCCGCAACCTCTATCACCGTGAGAAACCCTGCCACCATGAAAATTCATAATGGCCCGAAAATTAGACCTAATACACGAGAGTACGCACTGTGTACTCTTGCGTTTTAGGTCTCCAATTGCCGGTTTCCAGCATGCACTGCGCATGCGCGGGAAACCGGCACTTCGTGAATTCAAAAGGGGGCGGTTCCTAAGTGAACCGCGTGCGCGCTACAGGCTGTGCGCACGCAGTGCACTTAGTGCTTTGAACGTGCAGGTAAGCATGGAAGATTTTACACATAAAGAAAGGAGGCGTAAGACCCTCTTTTAACAAGGTAAGTAGTTAATTAAGTATTATTTTAAAAAATTTTCAACAGGTTTATCTTTTTTAGAGACTTTAAAGAAAGGTAAGTTTATTTTTATAACTTTTAAAAAGATTTTAAATTTTTTCAAAAATTTAATTTTTTGTTTAAAGTGGTTAATTTATTTAACTATACTTATTTTATTAATGTGATGGCTTTTTTTTAAATTTAATTGAGGTTTAGCTGTTCTTTTGGGGGGGTATAGTATTCATAGCTTTGACAGCTCTTGCTGTGAAAACTATGAATGAAAGATGGTGTGCTGCCATTGGCTCTAACTGAATCACGTGATCCCAGAGCTCACACGAACTAATTGCGTCTCTGGGTCACGCAAGCACTGCACAGCTGCAGCCTTGAAACTAAAGTTCGTGTGGGCCCGGAGGAAAAAGGTAGGCGCGGAGTGAGATATCGCGGGGAAGCCTTACCCCCGCGTGAACACTCAGTGTTTAATTTCTGGGCCAATGTGTTTTCCCATTGAGCTGCTGGTCATTGAAAAACAAAACAAACAGGGTAGCTCCAGTAAAAATGGCACCAATGCCCTGTCTGATGCAACAGTGCACGGCAGACTTGACATGTTGCAAAGATCCTTCACTGGAATGTTTGTCCTACTCAGCATAATGGAGAGTGACCTCACTGTGAAGATGAGATTTTGTCTTCATAAGACTTTACCATGGTCCCTCCTACCAATAAGGATTATACAGTGGTCACTCCTACCAATGCTATCATGGAATGAGGTGTTTGCAGCAGGAAGGTTGTTAAAAATGAAGTCAAATAGATTACTCCCTTGCGTTGGTTCCTTCACCACCTAACGCAGGCCCAGTCTGGCAGCTCTGTCCTTCAGGGCTTGGTCAATGGTGGAATTATTGAGCCACTCGGTGGTGGACAAGAAGGGCAGTAGCTAGTCAGTTGTTTGATAACTGATGAGCTTGAGTTTGAGCCCTTGCTAAGGCTAGGGCTCAAACAACAGAAAGGAGGAGCTCCTCATGAGTAGCATAGTGATCATCACAACTCACTGTAAAAAGTATTAGTGCATTGCTACCATTCTCCTCACCAGTGGTTCCAGAGTGGGAGGTGCAGCGCTTCAGTTTCATCTACCAAGTTCTATGTAACACAATTATGGTAGATATCAATTCCTCAAAATGTGAGCACTTGTTCTCATACTCAGCCTATGGGTAATGACTTCCAGCAGATGGTGGCCCAAATTTCAGCATGTCCTTTTCAGTTATTCAGGGACATCCAACTTCCAAGTGGTGGAAGGACCTACACAAGGCAACTTCTGACATGCTCGCCAGCTTGATGTTTTGGCTGTTCAAGTTAGATGCCTCATACTAAGTTTACTTGTCATCAATTGCATAATACAGATCCTCATTTGAGGGGCATTGCACAGATGTGCTCACCATGAGGCTGACACCCCTTCCAGGGTAATCAGTGACAGGTTGGTATAGTTCTGAGCCCTCTCTCCCTGCAACTGTTTCCCTTCTAGTGCCATAAATCTACCTCACGACTTGGCCCTGGATCTCACGCATGAGCCAAAGGAAGCCCTTCTGTTGTATGCTTACAAGTTCTGATCTACAAAGGAGAGCTGTTTATGTATAATCTGCAACAAACTTTGAGACTCTGCTGACATTGAACAAAAATGGGGGGGAAAAAGCTCCCTTTGCCCCTTCTCAGTAAGATCTTGGAAGACTGTCCAGGCAGGAGTTGGCATCCCATAGATATCAATATGAGTCAAGATTGGGACAGATGCTGCTTCATTCTTCTAATACCTTTTTGGGTCCCCTTTTGAGCTGTAAAGATGATACTACTGCACTTGGGCACATCCACCAACCTATTCCACTGGTTCGCCCAAATGATGATTCAAAATGATGAGTTGAATGTACTACATCCCCAAGTAATTCTGCCAGCAACACAGTATCTGAAAAACGCAGCAATTTTTCTGGAAATGCCTGGAACAGAGACTTCAAGTCGATCTCTCAATGCTATCCAACATATCATTGATGAAAGCATCAAGTAGGACCTTTACTCTGAATCTTTTAGTCCACAACTGGTGGATTTCTTGCCAATAATTTATCAATATAGTTAGAACTTATTTGGTTTCAACTTTAAATTCTCATTTTTATCCTTGCTTAATTAACTAAGCAGGTTTGGGGATACTAGTAGTTAGTAACTTGTCTTTTTCTAATTGTGAGCCAGATGCTATGAAGTTCAGGATAATCAACTGTTTTCTGGGCCTCATTACAGGAATTATAGCATCATCCTTCCTGTGGCTGAGCACCTTGAACTGATGAGTCAGCTTCTGTTTGGCAATCATCGATTTTTGTGAATATTTCGACCTTCTGCCTCTTACAGCCATGAAGAAGTTGGAAGCTATGCAAGTACATGACTAAATCTTGGATTTTATCCAAAAGAGAGAGGTTCCAAAAGTTTCTCATTCACCTTTACATGGATCTTGAAGCCAGAGTACACATCCTGGATAAAATCCAAGATTTAGTCATGTACTTGCATAACTTCCAAGTTCTTCATGGCTGTAAGAGGCAGAATTTCGAAATATTCACAAAAATCGATGATTGCCAAACCGAAGCTGACTCATCAGTCCAAGGTGCTCAGCCACAGGAAGGATGATGCTATAATTCCTGTAATGAGGCCCAGAAAACAGTTGATTATCCTGAACTTCATAGCATCTGGCTCACAATTAGAAAAAGACAAGTTACTAACTACTAGAATCCCCAAACCTGCTTAGTTAATTAAGCAAGGATAAAAATGAGAATTTAAAGTTGAAACCAAATAAGTTCTAACTATATTGATAAATTATTGGCAAGAAATCCACCAGTTGTGGACTAAAAGATTCAGTGTAAAGGTCCTGAAGCCATCTCAAGTTATGAAAGGTTTTGAAAAGATAAATAGTGAAAGATTGTTTCCGTTGGCTCATTAAATTAATAATATGGGGGCATTGACTCAGGATTATCATCAGAATGTGTTAGAGAAGTTAGAAGTTGGAGATTTTTTTATTTTTGCACATAGGATTATTAGCACATGGAATGCTTTACCACAAATGGCTGTGATGGCAGAGACTATAACATAGTTTTAAGGAAAAGGAAGAATATAAAAGGATAACAAGATAGGAAAAGGAAATAAAATTAGAGTAGACAGTGGAAGAACAAGCACTGGCACAGGCACAATGGTCTGAATGGCCTCCTCCTGTATCGTAAATTCCACGGCCATTGAATTCCTGGGGTTGGGGAGGGTACAATTGCACTGTGGGGTCAGGAATTTGGGGCATGACGCAGATCTTCTGTTTTTTCTGCCCCCTTTAAAATGCTTTTGTCTTCCCTGCGCTGTGACAGTAACATTTTCTCATCTGTACCATTTTGGAAATCTCCAGTGACTCTATCTGGAATGGTGAGCATGTGAGAGTGAAAGTGATGGTTGGGTGAGTGTCTGCAACCAGTGCTAGATTTAGACTGGCTTGTATCCAATCTTCAGCTGCTTTCTGTGCTCCATCTTTGCTTGCTGATTCTGTGGATATGAAAGATAAAACAAAGCTTATTAGAGGTCTGCTGTCACTGAATGATATTCTCATCTTACTTTGTAGCTTCAGGCAAACATTTTCTCCTGCCCTGATCTGTTTCCATAATCAGAGTTTAAAATATATATATTTGGCCACCACAAACCAACTGTGGGCTAGGACCTTCAACTTCTCCATCTCTCACAGCTTGGGAAGGCTTAGTCCCCAGTATTTCCACATTGCCTTTTCCTCCTGGTGAATTAATGGCTGGATGACTGGGGGTCTTTCGCCTGTAGCCTGCCCTTCTCTAGTGTTGTGTGCTAACGTCTCCTGCAAGCAGAAGGCATAAAAGTGAAATAGCAGCAGCAGTCTCTGATCTTTATCTTGGGTAACTCTGCTTGTATTCAAAATGTGCGGGAAAGTAAAAAGCGCTGTAAGGAACTTGGATATGGGAGGTGAGCTTCAAAGGGGAAACATGTTTGGCAAGATGTGTAGGTGTGTTGAGTGGAGGGATCTATGTTAGAGACATACTGGTGCATGGAGCAAAATGTGTTCTGTGAAACCCCATAGTGCAGTGACTAAACATTAAGGGCAGGGAGTGATGGCTTCTCTCCGAAAGTCTCACCATGTGGTCGTGGCACTTTGTTAGCAAGTTACTTACCTTTCAGCACATGTTGGTTCATTAAACTTTTTCCAACATTATAGAACATCATTGGGGTTATGGACATGCCATTGACTGCCATTGCCACCTCCTTCCACATCACATAGGCACCTGCATTGGCAGGTTTTTCACTTCCAAACCCGCGACCCCTTCCACCTAGAAGGACAAGGGCAGCAGGCGCATGGGAACACCACCACCTCCAAGTTCCCCTTCAAGTCACACACCATCCTGACTTGGAAATATATCGCCATTCCTTCATCGTCGCTGAGTCAAAATCCTGAACTCCCTACTCTAACAGCACTGTGGGAGTACAGTCACCACATGGACTGCAGCGGTTAAAGAAAGCGGCTCACCACCACCTTCTCAAGGGCAATTAGGGATGGGCAATAAATGATGGCCTTGCCAGTGATGCCCACATCCCATGAATGGGAAAAAAACTGATCCAGACATTTAAATCATGCTTGAGGACTTAAACTCAGCCTTCCTCTGCTCCCCCACCTGAGTTTTCTGGGCTTTCCTGCACATAGATAACCAATTGCTTGTGGCACTCCCATCCTGGTCCCATCCAATAATATTCCAATAAGTTGACCCTGGGATTTGTGACAGGGTCAGTTTCTATCTCTATGAGAGGATGGAAGTCTGCCTCGCTGTACTTCTGGGATCAGAGTGAAGGGCTGGAATTTCAGGGCCCATGAATCTCTAAGTTCCGGAAATGATGATTTGAAAAGGAGAGATTAGCTGAAAGTGGCTAAAGGACACTTACTACAGATGAAGCTCCAAATTTGCCCACACAGAATAACAATCGAATTGGTTGTTTAAACCTTATTTTATTAAATGGAACAATAAATGCAGGTCTCAGCTTTCATTGTCTTTAATTTCTTTGCATCTATTTGTCTTATTAACAATTAGCAGCTTGGGTAGAAACAGATATTTGACAAAAGCACTCTTGCTTTTATGTTTAGGTGTTACATGACCATATTGCATACCGGTATGAAATTCTTGAAGTGATAGGTAAAGGATCCTTTGGACAAGTGGTAAAATGTATGGACCATAAAGCAAATGAACTTGTGGCTATCAAGATGATAAGGAATAAAAAGAGGTGAGTTGCATACCATATATATGCGTTTGATGCGGAGATATACTTTTCAACTTGTACTCGGTTAATCCTACTGATGCATGCTGGAAACTGGGGAACAGGCTTAGATTACAGCATCTCCCCATAACTGACAGAGTGACACCCCAAAGAAAAAATATATTAAGTGCAATCGCAAGCTTTTGAAAGAGACCAAAGCCTTGAAGTTAAAAACCTCAATGAAGGTACACAAAAGACAGTTTTATAATTAAGTTTAATAATTTTATTGTGAAATAATTCTCTATGTCATTATTATGATTTAAACTTTAGAAATTTCAGTAGTTGATTGCAGAACACCGATGGATTTTATAGTGAAGACAAGGAAACATTAAACTTAAAAGCTTTAACTTATTTGTATGTTTCCTTCTTTATCAAATATCTCTGCAATAGTACTTAATGTTACTAAAGTGTTCTGCTTAAATAAGCATGTTAAAATTTAGGATCTCCCACCAAACTTGAATAAAAGTACAATCCTTCAGAATTACCGCTGTTTATATTAATGATTTTGTTTTGCTTGTTGTTTTTGAGTTCTGAGTTGAATATAAATAAAAGAAATAGAGTTGGTAAAACAGTTTAGCTCATATTACAAAATATAATGATTAAACAATGACACATTACAAATTGAAAAATGTTATTTGTCACACATGTAACATTCTGCATTTGCTAAATAAATAGCTCCTTACATATAGTAACCTACATTGTTTTTACATCAGGAAAACTTGAAATGCTTGCTTTATCTTGTCTTTCCATCCAAGAAACTTCCTTTTACTCCTTTGCCCTCTGCTTTCCCACTATCTCTCCTTCTATGTGGTAACGCCCCTCTTATTTCCCCTCTACCTGAGCAATTATCAGGTGGAGCACACCCAAAGTGCACTTTGTTGCACGTGATTGGAACCCATCTGTATTTCTGGGTTCAGGTCATTAGCATTGGCTCGATGTTTCCCAGACAGGTGCCTGTGTCCAGAACTGGGGGTGGAAATCCAGCTGCTGCTACAGGCTTGAGAAGCCTGCTTTCACAGCAATGGCCGCCAGCAGCAGGGCCTTCTATCAGCTGTCCAACTAGAAGGCATCTAGGCCTAAAAGTCTTCCTGCTGGCCTGTGTTTCTCTTCAAGATATTTGTCCAGTTTTACCCTGAAGAGATCTAAACTACTTGTCTTTTCACCCTCCCTTGGTAAGCTATTGCACAACTGACCATGCTCTAAATAAAGTGATGTTTCCTTTCATCCTGCCTGAATCTACCTCTTCATGGCTTATGCTTATTAGTCGATTAGGCTTATATTTGCTAGATTTTAGAAGAATGAGAGGGGATCTCATTGAAACTTATAAAATTCTAACAGGACTAGACAGACTAGATGCAGGAAGGATGTTCCCGATGGCAGGGGAGTCCAGAACCAGGGGTCACAGTCTAAGGATAAGGATAAGGGTAAGCCATTTAGGACTGAGATGAGGAGGAATTTCTTCACCCAGAGAGTGGTAAACCTGTGGAATTCTCTACCACAGAAGGCAGTTGAGACCAATTCATTAAATATATTCAGGAAGGAGATAGATATATTTCTTAAGGCTAAAGGGATCAAGGGATATGGGGAGAAAGCAGGGAGAGGGTACTGAATTTGGATGATCAGCCATGATCTCATTAAATGGCGGAGCAGGCGCGAGGGGCCGAATGGTCTACTCCTGCTCCTATCTTCTATGCTTATGTCCCTTCATTCTGATGTCTCGTCCCAGCACAACTAGCCCCAACTCTTCTTGCTGGCCCTGTTGAACGAAAACGTTTAATTTTCTGTTGGAATTCCAGTGGCACTCAGGCCCCACTTAGATCCTCTGATCTGACTGAGGCTGGTGCAAAATTATTGGCAACTTCTTCTCGGAATCTCTGCCAATGAGTGCCCCGCTGGCAAAAAAGGAAGGAAATCAGCCCTCTCACCTCATTTATATAATTGCCCCTTTGCTTGCCCCTACTTCAGCCACAAGATCTCCTTGGGGATCCCCAGCAAATAAAGGGGACAAAGACCTGGTCCTAAAAATTCAATTGCGCAGCGCCTATTTCTCACCCGAGGGTGAGACCCAAGGGCCCAATATGGTTTGTGGCGTGTGCACACTCAGTCCACACCTGAAGTGCACAGCACGCCATATTGCTTATATTGCTTATATAAAACAGACACTAAACTATGCAAATCAGGGGCCTAATGCCTGTTTCAGGCCCCCTTGGCGAATTGGGTTGCGATTGAGCGCAGCGTGCACCGTGCATGCTATGGTCAGTTTTCTCGTGCACACAGCCGCCAAACCAGCGGATGCTGCCACCAAAAAAGTAAGTAAAAAAATTTTAATCATATCCAACTACCGTTAACAAAAATACATCCCAAAATGCTTACGAACCCAAACAGTGAAAATTGATCATCACAAATGCCTGAATGTGGAGCCAGGAGGAGCTCCACATTAAAACTACGGGCCATAGCTGGCATCTGCTCTCCACCCTCCTGATTGCCTCCACCCCCGCCCCCCCCCAAGACCTAACTGCTACCTTTAGCTGTGTCCCTGCTGGCTGAGCTGGCCCTGCCCCCCGGCGACAGCGAGCTGCCTCTGGAGTCGCAACTGGATATACAACTGAGGTTGGTGGACCAATTTCTCAATTTCGAATTTGAGCACAATCCAATTTCCATGTCCTGATGTCATTGGTCTCTGCCTTTTTTCCCTCTCTATAATACCTTGGAATTGAGCACTCCCCATGCACATAACAGAGGAAAATCTGTCCATTTTCCTGCTGTCCTGTGGTTGTATCTTATAGAATCATAGAATGATACAGCACAGAAGACCATTTGGCTTACCGTGCCTGTGCCGATTCTTTGGTAGAGCTATCCAATTAGTCCACTTCCCTGCTCTTTCCACATAGCTCTGCAAATTTGTTCCCTTCAAGTATTTATCTAATTCCCTTTGAAAGCTGCTATTGAATCTGCTTCCACCACCCTTTCAGACAGTGTATTCCAGATCGCAACAACTTACTGTGTAAAAAATATTTTCCCATGTCGACTCTGGTTTTTTGCCAATCACCTTAAATCTGTGTCCTCTGGTTACCGACTCTTCTGCCACTGGAAATAGTTTCTCTCTACTCTATCAAAACCGATCATGATTTTGAACACCTCTGTCAAATCTCCTCTTAACTTCCTCTCTGCTCTAAGGAGAACAACCCCAGCTTCTCCAGTCTCTCCATATAACTGAAATCCCTCATCCCTGGTACCATTCTAGTAAATCTCTTCTGCACCCTCTCTAAAGCCTTGACATCCTTCCTAAATTGTGGTGCCCAGAATTGAACACAATACTCCAGCTGAGGCCTAACCAGTGTTTTATAAAGGTTGAGCATAACTTCCTTGCTTTTGTACTCTATGCCTCTATTAATAAAGCCAAAGATCCCATATGCTTTTATAACAGTCTTATCAACTTGTCCTGCTACCTTAAAAGATTGTGTACAAACACCCCCAGGTGTCTCTGTTCCTGCACCACCTTTAAAATTGTATCATTTAGTTTCTATTGCGTCTCCTCATTCTTCCTACCAAAATATATCACTTCACACTTCTGTGTTAAATTTCATCTGCCATTGTGTCTGCCCATTTCACTTCCTGAAGTCTGTTCCCATCCTCCTGATTGTTTACTACATTTTCGAGTTTTGTGTCATCTGCAAACTTTGAAATTATGCCCTGTATACCCAAGTCCAGGTCATTAATATTTATCAAAAAGAGCAGTGGTCTCAATACTGACCCCTGGGAAACACCACTGTATATTTCCCTCCAGTCTGAAAAACAACTGCTCACCACTGCTTGCTGTCCCTTAGCCAATTTCATATCCATGCTGCCACTGTCCCATTACTCCCATGGGCTTTAATTTTGCTAACAAGTCTATTGTGTGGTACTTCATCAAACGCCTTTTGAAAGTCCATATACACAACATTAATCGCACTACCCTCCTCAACCTACTCCGTTACTTCATCAAAGAATTCAATCAAGTTAGTCAAACATGATTTGCCTTTAACTAACTTTCATTTATTAGCCCATACTTTTCCAAATGCAAATTAATTTTGTCCTAGATTATTATCTCTAAAAGTTTGCCCACCAGCGACATTAAGCTGACTGGCCTATAGCTGCTGGTTTTATCCCTCTCCCTTTTTTTTTAAACCGGTGTGTAACATTTGCAATCCTCCAGTCCTCTGGCACCACCCCCATATCTAAGGAGGATTGGAAGATTGTGGCCAGAGTCGCTGCAAATTCAACCCTTACTTCCCTCAGTAAGCTAGGATGTGTCCCATCTGGACCGGGTGACTTTTCTACTTTGAGGACTGCCAACCTTTTAAGAACCTCCTCTTTATCTATTTTTATCCTATCGCTACTACCTCCTCATTTGCTGCTACATTGGCAGCATCCTCTTCTCTAGTAAAGACAGATGCAAAGTACTCATTTAGTACCTCAGTCATGCCCTCTGCCTCCACAAGAAGATATCCTTTTTGGTCCCTAAGCAGTCCCACCCTATCTTTGACTATCCTTTTACTGATAATGTATTTTTCTTCAAGATACTTGTCCAATTTTATATCGAAGAGACCTAAACTCTACACCCTCCCTTGGTAAGCTGTCCCATAACTGACCGTGCTTTCAGCAACATAATGGGGAGAATTTTACCCTCAAAAAATGGGTAGGTTGGGGTCAGGTGGGAGGTTAAAAGTGTTAAAAAACTGATTCCCAACCCCAACCCGCCCACTTCCGCTTTTAACGGAGGCGGGTTGGGGGGCGGGCATCCAACCCGCTCCCAAGAGGCGGGTTGCCCATTAATTGATTCTTCCTTAGTAGTTTAATCAACAAGTGCAAAAATAAAGAAGTTGCGTGTCTTGCGGGATTTTGTTCACTTTGAATGAAAGGAAGTGTTCTGTTTAGTTAGGTTCAGCCAGATCCTTTTTGTTTTACCCCAGATGGATAACAGCATGAGGAACTCCAGACATTAATCCTAAACATACTTGTTGACACCTGTCTTTTCTTCTCAACTCCTCCCGCTCCCCCCAAAAATATCACCCAATAACAGATCACCCTCAGGCATTTCCAAAGTGTTTAGAATAGCATGTTATTAAGGCAGATAATTCTGCCCTCTTGAGCAACCCTGATTTTAATCGCTCAACCATTGATGGCTGTGCCATCAGCTGCCTAGGCCCTAAGCTCTGGAATTCCCTCCCTAAACCTCTCTACCTCTTTCCTCCTTTAAGATGCTCCTTAAAACCTACCTCCTTTCTGCTCTAATTTATCCTTATGTGGCTCGGTGTCAAATTTTTTGTCTTATAATACTCCTGTGAAGCATCTTGCGATGTTTTACTATGTTAAAGGCTCTATATAAATACAAATTGTTGTTGTTGAGGTCCAATTCAGAGCCAACCGCTTTGGGATTTGAGCAAGAATGCAGCCCTCTCCTTTTCATTTGTACTTAAGCGTTGTAGTACAGGTCTCCCCTCTAACGTGGGAGAAATTGGATAGAATTAAGAACTGAACAAGACTGGTTTTGTGTCTCAGTGTCACAAAAGGGAATTTCATGTTCTGTATTTTACCACTCTAAATACATCACCTACCAACACCGGGGTGGGGGGCAGCAAAGAGAAGAGATTTTGTATCCACTGTGGCAGTGGAGAGACCCAAGCAGTTTTCAGGTGTGGGTCTCAATCCTCTCTCCTGCCTCCCCACCACCCCCCCCCCCCAACCCCGATCCTCCGGTCCTGATGCTTCCTCCCCCACCCCCTCCCTGATGCTCCGGCCCCGATCCTCTCTTCCCCCCCACCAATCCTCTGACCTCGATGCTTCTGTCCCCCCTCCGATCCTCCTCCGGCCCCCAGCCCCCACCAGATCCCTCCCTCCTTCCTCTCTGTGGCCTAGTGCCCCAGGCTGACCCACCCGCAACCAGCCAGCCTCTCCATCTGGCTGGCTGCGGGTGGGAAACAGATCTTTGAAATGCTAATCAGGCCCTGCCGAATTCGAGAAACCTGTTCTCCCAGGTTTCCTGACCGCTTCCTTGCCACCCCCCCCCCCCCCTTCACCCCTCCGCTCCCAACCCGCCTCCCAATTAAAAGTCTGGCCAATGTTTCCAAAAATCTCACCTGAATCTACTTGTTCACAGCCTATATTCCTGTCTGGTCATTCTGCTGTCTTGTGCCAATACAAATAGCCATCAGTTATTCTCTATGTCCTTGATCTTCAATCATATTCTCCCTCAGTATTTTCCTGTCCTACAAGATGAGTCCCAGTTCTTTGAACCTATCCCATGTGTTTATTTTTCTCCCTTATCATTTTCATAGCTCTTCTCTTTACATTGTCAAGCCCAGCCATATCCTTTCTGTAGTGTGAGATCCAAAGTAGCACTTAATATTCCAGGTGTACTTTGACCAGTGCTCTATATAACAGCAAGACACTTAGGGGGAAAAATTCAGTATCGCCCCGTTTGGGGCGCAATTATCGGCCGGGCGCAAAGATTAGCGCCTGGCGCTAATTATCGCCTCCGACTGCAAACTTGACTTTTATCGCCCCTGGAGGTGATTGGAGCGCTAAATCAGGCACTTCACATCTGTCTTAAGGTGCAAAGGCCGAGGAGCGAGGCGCTAACTCAGAGCGCTGGCGAAGCTCATGAGATGTCAGTCAGCAATGGAACACAGACACAATGGCCCCGGCCAGTTCTTAAAGGGGAGGGTTGATCTTGCTTTCCATCCACATCCTACTCATTGTAGCCTTGAATTTCGGCTTGGAGAGACCTGTACATCAAATCTGCTGGAAATAACAATGGAGAGAACCAGGGAAAGAGCTCAGAGTGCAGCCCCCACAGTCTCTTCTAAATCGATACAAGGAAGGGCAAATCAAAATGAACCTGCAAAGTGCTGCTCAGTACCTAAAACTCCTTCACACAACGTTGAATCTCTCCAGAAGTCCCTCTCTCTCTCTCTCAGAATGCGTGGTTCAAAAATGTCGCGAACAAAAAAAGGCAGGAAGCGGTCGCCTTTAAATAGCGCTCCCCCAGTCCCTTCCTGACTGCAAAACGCTCCCCTCAACCTGTCGTTGCTAGCGGCAGGCGGTAAGGCAGGGGGCGCCACTCAATATCCGCTCCGGGGCGCTACCGGGGCATTGCGCACTCGACTGACGTCACGATCTGCCGGCGCAGGGGATCGTGGCGGTACTGTTTAGCGCCGCCGCAAAATGTCTAGTTAATTTCGCGAGCGGCGCAAACATCGCCGCGCCCGGGCGCTAGTTGCTTTGCGCCCCATTAGCGCCCTCTTAAGGCGCTAACAGGAGGCGCAACCTACTGAATTTTTCCCCCTTAATATCATCTGTACTACTTTCCTCTTTTTCTGCAGACCAACATCCCATTGGCTTTTTTAACATCAACCAGACAATGGTTTGATCGATATATCTAGTAAGACTCTCAAATCTGTTTCCTGATCCAGCTTGGTCAGTATTTTCTCATTAATCCTGTAATATCACTGCCTGGTCCATTTTGCTTTTACCTCTGTACTATTCCTTTTTCTTTTAAATATTAAACTGAAGAATTTGTTTTACATTGTTGACTACACCAACATCTTCACTAATCTTACACTTGTTTCTGTAGTCAGTGACACTAAACTTTCATGTTTAATCCTTTTCCCCCTGATGTACTTTCTTGGTTTCCTTAGCAATTCCAAATTTGTATGGTTGCTCTGGAAAATTGTGTTAATGCTCCAGCACAATAGTAGGAGCCTACTATTTCTTCTTTGCTTTCCTCAAGATCATAAGATGCAAACCATCAGTTCCTGGTGATTTGCATACCTTAAGTTTGAATAGCTTCCTTAGTAGCATCTCTCTTTGAATAATATCTTCCACTAGCTGTTCCGCCCTAACTTCTGGTGATTCTACAATCTCACTAACCACCTCCACTGAAAACTGAGGCAAAGTACTCAATGTATCTGTCATTTCCTCACTCTCCACTACAAGCTTGCCTCTTTCATCTCTTAGCAACCATACCACTAGCTTGTCTATCCTGTTAATACAAATTGCTTACAGTAAACCTTTTTATTGCCTACATGTTGTTTTACGATTTTTCTATCATACTTCCTCTTTTTCTTTTTAATCTCCTTTTTTGTAACTTTCCTATATTTGTCATAGCTTTTATTTCTATTAACTGCCCTGTAAATGCTAAATGCTCTTTAGTTTCTGATTTTGTCTGATCTCCTTATTCACCCATGAAATCTCAGCCTTAAGTGCACCTTTTATCTCTTACAGGAATGTACTTGATTTGTACCCTTTCCATCTCCTGTTTAAATATTTCACATTGTTAATTTATAGTTCAGTTTGCTGATCGTTTTTCCTCCAGTAATTTATGCAAGATTCCCTTTTTAATCATCTTATAATTTGCATTATCCAGTCAAATACTCATGTCCTTAATTTTTCATTTCCCTTTAATATTTTACATTAAACTGAATTATACTGTTTCCCAAATGTTCCCCAACTTTTCGGTTGCCACCTTGCTCTGCTTCATTACCCAGAACCAGGTCAGGTAGTGCTTCCTTGTTGAAAAATAGCAATACAGGAAACTCTTTATTAACCGGCACCGACTGGATCGGCGTGGTGCCGGTTAATCAAAAAGTCCGGATAACGGAGAGTTATATCTCCCAACGTACGAGAGCCCCGTACACATTGACATGCGCCTGCATTCGGAGCTCCGTCTCCCCGGGGACCGCCAGCTGACCATCTGTCGTGTCCGCTGCCTACCCGGGCTGCACATTCCCCTCCCAATCTACATGCTCCGATACAAGGCAAACGCCTCGGGGTTTTTTTAAAAGTTATTTTTAAAGGAGAGATGAAGGAAAACCCCGGTTACCTACTCAAGAATTTTGCCGGTTAAGAGAGATTTCCGGTTATTTGGGTGCCGGTTAACAGAGAGTTTCCTGTATATTGACTTAGAAAACAGCCCTGAACAAGGTTGCAAAAAAAACTCTCCTTCCTCACCACAAACATTTTCTCTATCCCATTCTATTTTAGTATAATTAAATCGATTATATCTATATTGATAATACATGCCTCTCTAATATGTCTACACATATGATCCTTAATTTCCTTTCTACTGTTTGGCATTCTATAATATACTCCCAGTAGTGTGACCAATCCCTTCCTATTCCTCAGATCAATCCATAGGGATTCTGCTTGGACCACTTACCTAATTAAATCCTTATGCTGTATTGTATGATATCTCTAATTGACGTCACTACCCTCCTTCCTTTCTTCATGCTGCGTCTCTCCTGAAAGTTTTATACCTAGGTATATTTAATTCCTAATCCTGACCCAACTGCAGCCATGTTGCAGTTACTGATATTATATCATGATTTCCTATTTTAATTATTGACTAGCTCTCCAATTTTGTTTCTCAGACTTTGTGCATTAATATATATATATACATTTCAGTTTGAATTCCCTTGGAAAAAATATCTTTTTACTCAGTTTATGCAATAATTGTTATGGAATTTTAAGTATAAACAAAAGAAAGCACAAGTGGTGTGATCACTCTTCTCTCTCACTCTCTGCTCTGATAGGCTTTCTCTGAAAAAATAAGTATTTGAAAATAGCTTAAATCTGAAACTTTACCTGATAAAAGTTTTAAAAATCCATTTGCCAGCTTGTTTTCAAATTATTGGAAAAAAATAAGGAAACTCACAAATCCTGTTACAGCATGAGGGGTATATGTGCACAAATCATTGAAGGTGGCAGGGCAGGTTGAGAAAGCGGTTAAAAAAGCATACGGGATACTGGGCTTCATAAATAGAGGCATAGAGTACAAAAGCAAGGAAGTTATGATGAACCTTTATAAAACACTGGTTCGGCCTCAACTGGAGTATTGTGTCCAATTCTGGGCACCGCACTTTAGGAAGGCTGTGAAGACCTTAGAGAGGGCGCAGAAAAGATTTACGAGAATGATTCCAGGGATGAGGGACTTCAATTACGTGGATAGACTAGAGAAGCTGGGGTTGTTCTCCTTGGAGCAGAGAAGGTTGAGAGGAGATTTGATAGAGGTATTCAAAATCATGAGGGGTCTGGACAGAGTAGATAGAGAGAAACTGTTCCCATTGGCGGAAGGATCGAGAACCAGAGAACACAGAATTAAGGTGATTGGCAAAAGAACCAAAGGCGACATGAGGAAAAACTTTTTACGCAGCGAGTGGTTAGGATCTGGAATGCACTGCCTGAAAGGGTGGTGGAGGCAGATTCAATCGTGGCTTTCAAAGGGGAGTTGGATAAGTACCTGAAGGAAAAAAAATTGCAGGGCTGCGGGCAAAGGGCGGGGGAGTGGGACTAGCTGAAGTGCTCTTGCAGAGAGCCGGCACGGGCTCGACGGACCGAATGGCCGCCTTCTGTGCTGTAACCATGCGATGATTCTATCATTGGTTTAAGTTTATACACTGAGAGAATCATGCCGATACATGTTGCGAAATCTGTGCACTGCACATTGTCAGACTGCAACATACTGAGAAATACAGGCACAGGTGTAGTTGGTAAATCCCTATCAGCTACAAGCCTCCAAGGAGGGCTGGATTTTGTCTTGGGGTCGGGTTGGGGTCGTGTCGTCCGCATTTCGTGTTCCCCCCCCCCCCCCGACTCCAGATTAATGTGGATGAATGATGCAATTTTCACTTAATTGGGCAATTGAGTTCCAGCATGTGGGAACCCATGAACTAATTAGTGGGTTGAGTCTGAAAGTCGCCTCTGATGATGTCAGCATTGCAGGTCAGAGACTGACTGCCTGGTCTCAGAGACTGACTGGATGTTGGTGAGAGAGGACCTACATGGCTTTTGCTGTGAGTGGACCTGGATGCAGAGGCAGAGGCAGAGGGAGAGGGAGAGAGAGAGAGAATGAATTTTTTATCCAAGTCCTCTCACAGCAAAGGCCATGCAGTCTCTGAAGACATTCAATGCAGCAGCAGCATCAGAGGCGACTTGCAGACCTAATAGTAGTACTACCTTCATCACATCTCCGTTGTAATAGTGGACCTGCAGCTGATAGTCAGCTATCCACTTGTGCTCCCGCCAGGTTTCACTGGAGTGTTTCACATCAGGCGTACTTCACTTCGGAAAAGGGTTAAACTAGCTAAAACGTTTTAAAATGGCATTACAGAGCCAATTTAGGGCTTGTTAAGGGCTTTAATGGCCTCTCCCGCCTCTTGGAGGCGGAACGGAGTCGGGAACCCCACAACTGATTTTGTCAAAATTGCGTGGAGGCGGGATGGAGTCGGGACCCCCAACCCCGCAAATTTAACCCCCCACACGCCTCCAAACCCGACTCCATGGGTCATTCAAAATCCAGCCCAATGGTACTGCTGGGCTAGGAGCCTGGCGGTGTAGATGCTGGGCTAAGATTAGCCCCCTGCTATTGCTAGGTTTGGATCGACCTGTTTGCTGTTGTCACTAGGCTGAGACCTGCCGAATGCTGAGGATTGTGAGATCATCAGTGCATCTAGGCAACCCTCAACAATAATCAATGATATCATTGAACACTGTTGATTGACAGGTATTTGCAGACAAAATAGTTCATGTAACACGCAGTAATTTTCAGGCAAGGTAAACCATTGGTCTATCTAGCCTCCCCATCCAATTTACCACAAGACTGCTGTTCTATTTTTTGAGTCTTCTCTACCCTTCTTTAATCTAGATTTTTTGGCTATTATTTCTTCAATCACTCTCCTAAATGGGTCCCAACTCCCTAGGCCTTGGAGAGCGTCTTTACTAGCCTTACATTCTAGGTAAAATATTCAAGTCTGTCAATTATTTTTAAGCTACTAGAATTATTCTTATGCCTCCACTAGTCCTCGATAAGCAATATAACATAACATTAGATTTTGTACTACTTTTAAACATATTAAGCAAAGTTATTAAATAAAAAGTGAATAATTTGCAATAATATAACATTTTTATGTAGAAATTCTATCCTCTTCAAAGGGGAAAAAAACAAAAAGTTCACAAATCTAAATACTAACCTTTTACCTCTGTAAACAATTGCTATAGACACACCTCCCCCTGCTTGTCTTCCTACGAGCTATGGGCACTAGCTAAAATCCTCCTGCCTCTCTTGAAGATCTCAGTTTGTTTGATTGATTTATATTCTGAGATTTTTATCCATTAGTTCCTTTTCATAGCTTGCGAGCTATTGCTTGTTTTAAATTCGTAACTGCCAGCCTCATTTAAAAAATAACAGACCGTCATATTCGTAACTGAACTGATCCCATAGTCTGTGAATTTTTGAAAGTCATGTGTTAGTTTATCTTTCAAACCTCTTATAGGGTGACTATAACAACGAACTTTGCAACATATGTAATGATATAGCTTTGAGGCTGTGCAGCTGACCTCTCAAACTCTCATTTGAAGGCACAGCTACCAAGCCAGAACAAGACAGAATTTCTTCATGATTGTCACAATTACCTTGATGTGTTTCCAAATCTATTATTCCTGACTCCAATTGTAGATGGGAACTTTCTGAACCCCATAATAGATTCTTGCTCCATCATCCTTGCTTGGAAGTCTGTTTGAAATGTTTAGCCCCTTTTTACTGACATTTTTATTTTGCCTGAATGTCCTATTTTCTTTTAGCATCCATAATTTGTAACTACAAGCCCTTGTTCTTGAATTTCATATCAGGCAGATTATGCTGTCTGATATGTTGGGCTGGTGGTGGCCTTGGTGGTGTTACTGGGCTGGCATCTGGATGCTGGCGTTACTGGCCTGGATTCCGGTTGTTGATGTTATTGGGCTTTGATAACACGGCTAGTGTTACAGGGCTGGAATCAGGCTGCTAGTGTTGCTGCACTAGGATCAGCATTAGCATGCTGGTGGTTGTTTCAGAAGCTAAGATTGGCCTACCGATACTGCGAAGACAAAGAGACATTTTTATAGGTTTAATCATGTTATTACGAAATAAGTAATTTTAAGTTTTTATTATGTTAGAAACTTTATTTAGAACCATATATATTTGAGTCTGTAGAAAAAGAAGAATGGCAGATGGCAGTCCTTTTTGTGAAATAACATTTTAAATGATTTGATTGGTTCAATTTCATTTTTATTGGTAAATTTTCTCATAGAGTTCTGATCTTTTTAAATTATTTGAGCCAATTAATAGCGTAAACACCAGTGTCTGATGGTTGAACTGTGACACAATAAATGCGATGTGGTAAACACAAAATGCACACTATCATGCCATTTTAAATACATTTCTAATGGATCTCCCATGGCAGTGCTCATGGATAAACATTTAAAAGGAATAATTAATTACATATAAATGTCTACCCCGGAGCTTATCTACTTAGATAACTAGATCTGTGCCTTTTAATCAGCCCAGTTTGATTAAAAATGTGCAGTTATAGGAAGACTGTGGCAGTCACCCAAGCTAGTTATACAGATAAATCTGTGGCTCACCCAGCTCTACTACTCAGTATTTAATTAGAAATGGAATGGGGTAGAGATTGAAGAAGGTAACAGGATGTGAAGAACGTGCATTGCAAAGGTTGGGTGGAAGGCAAGAAGATGCTGGATAATCAGTGGGATAGCTGGCAAGACAACAGGTGAGTGTAAGAGAGGTTTTCATTGAAGGGGTGGAAGGATGAGGTGGTGGCTGGAGTGATAGGCAGTGTGAGAAATGACTAGGGTGATTTTAATAGTGATATAAATAAAGTATCATTGTGGAGAGCTTGACTATAGAGAGGAGGAAGGCTGAGGTGGGGAGCAGGGGCCAATAGTGACGAGAATGCAAAGAATGGAACATAGGAACAGGAGCATTGAGCCCCTCGAGCCTGTTCCGCCATTCAATGAGATCATGGCTGATCTGCGACCTAACTCCATATACCCGCCTTAGGCCCATATCCCTTAATACCTTTAGTTAACAAAAAGCTATCAATCACCGATTTAAAATTAACAATTGATCTAGCATCAATTGCCTTTTGTGGAAGACAGTTCCAAACTTCTACCACCCTTTGTGTGTAGAAGTGTTTCCTAATTCAGCCTCTGAAAAGTCGGCTCTAATTTTTAGACTATGCCCCCTAGTCCTAGAATCCCCAACCAGTGGAAATCGTTTCTCTCTATCTACCCTATCTGTTCCCCTTAATATCTTGAAAACTTCAATCAGATCACCCCTTATCCTTCTAATTTCTAGGGAAGACAACCTTAATTTGTGTAATCTCTCCTCATAACTTAACCTTTAAAGTCTGGGTATCATTCTGGTAAATCTACGCTGCACTCCCTCCAAGGCCAATATATCCTTCCTAAGGATTGGTGTCCAGAACTGCTCACAGTACTCCAGGTGTGGTCTAACCAGGGTTTTGTACAGCGGCAGCGTAACTTCTACCCTCTTGTATTCTAGTCCTCTAGATATAAAGGTCAGCATTCCATTAGCCTTTTTGATTATTTTCTGTACCTGTTCATGACATTTTAATGATCTATGTACCTGGACCCCCAAGTCTCTTTGGACCTCCATTGTTTTTAGCTTTTCACCATTTAGAAAGTACCCTGTTCTATCCTTTTTAGGTCCTTTTTAGGTCCAAAGTGGATGACCTCTCATTTGCCTACATTGAAATCCATTTGCCACAGTTTTGCCCATTCACTTAATCTGTTGATATCCCTTTGTAATTTTATGCTTCCATCTACACTGCCTACAATTTCACCTATCTTTGTGTCATCGGCAAATTTGGATATATGACTTTCTATGCCATCATCTAAGTCGTTAATAAATACTGTGAATAGTTGAGGCCCCAACACAGATCCCTGCGGGACACCACTAGTCACCTCCTGCCAATTTGAGTACCTACCCATTATCTCTATTGCCTGTCTCCTGCCGTTCAGCCAATTTCCTAACCAGGTCAATAATTTGCCCTCAATTCCATGGGCATCTACCTTAGTTAACAGTCTCTTATGTGGGACTTTATCAAATGCCTTCTGGAAGTCCATATAAATAACATCCATAGACATTCCCCTGTCCACTACTTTAGTCACCTCTTCAAAAAATTCAATCAGGTTTGTCAGGCATGATCTACCTTTCACAAATCCATGCTGGCTCTCTGATCAACTGAAAATTTTCAAGGTGTTCAGTCACCCTATCCTTAATTATAGACTCTAGCAATTTCCCAACAACAGATGTTAGGCTAACTGGTCTATAATTCCCTGGTTTCCCTCTCTCACCATTCTTAAATAGCAGAGTGACTTGCGCAATTTTCCAATCTAAAGGAACGACTCCTGAATCGAGAAAACATTGGAAGATTATAGTTAGGGCATCTACAATGTGCTCACCTATTTCCTTTAAAACCCTGGGATGGAAACCATCTGGTCCTGGGGATTTGTCACTCTTTAGTACCATTATTTTCTTCATTACTGTTATTTTACTTACATTAATTTTGTTGAGTCCCTGTCCCTGATTTAATATTAGTTTCCTTGGGATTTCCGGCATGCTATCCTCTTCTACTGTAAATACTGACGTAAAGTAATTATTCAACATGTCTGCCATTTCCTTATTATCATTGACAATATCACCGCTTTCAGTTTTTATCAGGCCAACATTGCTCCTGACTACCCTATTTTTCCTAATATAATTGTAAAAAAATTTTGTGTTGATTTTGATATCCCTTGCAAGTTTCTTTTCATACTCCCTTTTTGTAGCTCTTACTATCTGTTTTGTCACCCTTTGCTGTTTTTTGTATCTTTCCCATTCCCCAGGATCTGTGCTTTTTTTGCATTTTTGTATGCTTTTTATTTTAGTTTTATGCTGTCCCTTACCTCTTTAGTTCTCCATGGCTGGTTTCTTTTGGCAAGTAGAGCTCTTGCCCCTCAGGGGTAGAAACTGGTTCTGTATCACCTTAAATTCTTTTTGAACACCTCCCACTGATCGTCTGTCGTTTTACCCATTAACAAATTTGCTCAGTTTACTGTGGACATTCTCTGTCTCATCCCTTTGAAGTCGGCCTTAACCAAATCTAGAATCTTAGTAGCTGTTTCGTGTTTCTCCCTTTCAAATGCTATGTTGAACTCAATCATGTTATGATCGCTATTGGATAAATATTCACGCACAGTTAGGCTGTTAACTAAATCTGGCTCATTACTCATTACCAAATCTAATATGCCATGCCCCCATGTTGCCTCTAGGACATATTGTTGTAGAAAACTATTCCAGATACACTCAAGAAATTCACTACCATTCTGACAGGTGCTAGTCTGCTTATCTCAATCTATATGAAAGTTAAAATACCCCATTAAAACCACAAAAGAAATAGTTTTGAAGTTTGTTGTAGGGTTAGATGTGGACAAATTTAGAATGAATTTAAGCAGAAGAGAAAGTACAAATATAAGTTTTATCTGTAAAGTCTGCTGATGGAGCAAAGAGGGAGTCATACTGAGTGGTTAATGAGAAAGTAGCAGTTGGAGCTCAAGAATCACAGTTGGGAATCAAACATAGGAAGAATGAGTGATTTAAAAGTAAGTAAAAGAAATTTGCCAATATGTACATCTGGGAATTACTATAATAATTACAATAAATTTTACTATGATTAAGCATGAATTAGAAGTTACAGAAAGTGTTACACAGAAGTGTGGGATAGGGGAGCCATTAGATAAAGGCACATGCCAACATTGGCCATCATCTTGCTGCAGCTCTGGAGGGACTGACCTGATGAGGCACTGACCCTATAGGAGACCTGGGGTGTAAGAATAAGCATCATCCTGCAACAAAATATACCTGTCAATCTTTAAGCATTGTTCTGTATGTTATTGTGCTAGGATCAGGTTGCTGATGTTGCTGGGCTAGGATCAGAATGCTGGCATTGTGGTCTGGGACCAGTTTACTGGTGTTTATGTTTGGCTGAGATCAGGCTGCTGCTATTGCTGGGCAGCAATCATATTTCTGACATTAACGTGTTGGGGTGTACTGTTGTTACTGGTCTGGAATTAGGCTGCTGGTGCTGCTGTGCTTCGATCAAACTGCTGGTCTTGTGGGCTGAGATCAGAGTGCTGCTGTTGCTGGGCTTGTTTCTGACTACTAGTGTTGTTGATGGGCTGAGGCTCAGATGCTAATGTTGCTGGCCTGGATTTGACAGCTGATGTTTGTGAGTGAGTATCAGACTGCTGGTGTTGCTGAGCTGGGATCAGGCTGCTGGTTTTACAAGGTAGGATTTAGCTGGACAAGCACCCTGACGGTGTTCATGTAGGGTTTTGGTCAACCTTCGGCTGTCACTGCTGGTTGGGATCAGTCCACTGCTGATGATGGACGAGGATCAATGGTTAAGATCAAGCTGCTGGTGTTGTTTGGTTGAGGTCTAACTATTGTTTTCACAGGGCCAAGATCAGGCTTCTGGTGTGGTGCTGGGCTGGGATAATCTTGTTGATTTTACTTGGGATCAGATTGCTGGTGATGCCTGGCTGGAATCTAGCTATAGTATTTCTGCTGAGATAGGAAGCTGGTGTTGTTGATCCTGGTCTGGTATTGGGCCGCTGAAGTTACAGGACTAGGATCAGACTGCTGCTGTTGTTGAGCTAGAATCTGACTGTCGTAGTCATGGACTAGGAGCCTGATGATATTCCTGCCAGCCTGGGATCAGCCTTCTGTTGTTGCTGAGCTGTGATCAGTCTTCTGATCTTCCTCCTAGGCTAGGATCAGGGGGTTGGCGGTGCTGAGCTAGAACCACACAGCTGGTTTTGTAGTCTGACATTAACCCAGTGGTGTTGATGTTGCATTGAGATCAGGCTGCTGGTGTTCGGCTGGCATAAGACTGCTGATGACAGCCAGAATCAATCTACTATTGATAATGCCCAGGATCAGCTTGCTAGTCTTACTGCTGGCCTATGATCAGCCTGCTGTTGATACTGAGCCACGATCTGTCTGTTGGTATTGTTGGCATGGGATCAGCCTAATGCTGCTACTTAGTCTAAGGGTTATGAGATCCTCCAGTTTCTGATGTTGTTGAGCTGGGGTCCAACTGCCAGGGCGTTTCTGATCTGGGATTGGACTGCTTAGGTTGCTTGTCTGGGATCAGACTGTGCTTATGCTACTGAGCCATAATTAGCCTGCTGCTGATGACGAGCTGGGATCAGCTGTTGTTAGTGCGCGGGATCCTGTCATTTTGTTGGTGCTAGGCTAGGTGGTCCATTCATGTGCCCATTTTGGCTGCCGCTCCGAACCCAAGTGCATTGCTTCTACCTCCCTTTATTTTCAAAAATAAAGAGAAAATGCTGGGAACACTCACCAGGTCAGGCAGCATCGGTGGAGAGAGGAAGGTAGGGTTAACAGTGCAGGTCGATGACCTTTCATTGGGACAGTACTTTGCTGTTGCTGGACTGAGATCAGACTGCTGGTATTGCTCCTGTGCTACGATTAGACTGCTGGTGGTACTGTACTAGGACCATTCTGCTGCTGTTTCTGGATTAGGATCAGACAGCTAATGTGATCTGATGTACCTACTGGTGTTGCTTCCCAGTATAATCAGTTTGCTGTTGTTGCTGGGTTCCGACTGCTGATGTTGCTGGGCTGGGATAGGACTGCTCATGTTTTTGGCTGGGATCAGGCTTCCAGTGTTACCATGATCAGGCTGCTGGAGATACTGTGATGAAGTCAGACATGTTGCTCATCCACTATCAGGCTGTTGATGTTGCCAGACTAAGATATGACTGCTGGTGTTTCTGGGCTTAGATCAGATGGTTTGTATTGTAGCTTGAAGTCAGTTGATGCTAGGACGCTTATCAGCATGCTGGTATTGCTGGGCTGGGATTAGCCAAATGCTGATATTTATCCAGAGGATTGTGACATCATCACAATGTATCCAGGCAACCCACAACAATAATTAATGACATTATTAAACACGAGCTGACTACACCCTGTCTACAGGTCACCTTTATCCCACCACCACAGGACCTGAGAATTTAACTTTGGACTGTCATATCATCTCTTCCCTGTCCTCTGTTTATGACCAGAGCTCCTGGTTCTCCTAATCTTTACCATGCCTATGTATCCTGAATTCCCTCTATGTCCATTCACGTGCGAAATTTAGCTACCACTCTGAGCCAATCCCTTCTTCTTCTTCTTCTTAGGCAGTCCCTCGGAACCGAGGATGACTTGCTTCCACACTAAAAATGAGTTCTCAGGTGACTGATGAGTCCAATGCGGGACCTATAGTCTCTGTCACAGGTGGGGCAGACGGTGGTTGAAGGGGCGGGTGGGTGGGGTGCTTGGGTTGACGTGCGCTCCTTCCGCTGTTTGCGCTTGGCTTCTGCTTGCTCCCGGCGAAGAGACTCGAGGTGTTCGGCGCCTTCCCGGATGCTTCTCCTCCACTTTGTGCGGTCTTGGGCCAGGGATTCCCAGGTGTCGGTGGGGATGTTGCACTTTTTCAAGGAGGCTTTGAGGGTGTCCTTGAAGCGTTTCCTCTGCCCACCTGGGGCTCTCTTGCCGTGTCGGAGCTCCGAGTAGAGCGCTTGTTTTGGGAGTCTCGTATCTGGCATGCGGACAATGTGGCCCGTCCATCGGAACTGATCGAGTGTGGTCAAAGCTTCGATGTTGGGGATGTTGGCCTGAGCGAGAACACTGACGTTGGTGCGCCTATCCTGCCAATGGATTTGCAGGATCTTGCAGAGGCAGCATTGGTGGTACCTCTCCGGTGCTTTGAGGTGCCTGCTGTACATGGTCCATGTCTCTGAAGCATACAGGAGGGCGGGTATCACTACTGCTCTGTAGACCATGAGCTTGGTGCTGGGTTTGAGGTCCTGGTCTTCAAACACTCTCTTCCTCAGGCGACCGAAGGCTGCACTGGCACACTGAAGGTGGTGTTGGACTTTGTCATCGACATCTGCCCTTGTTGACATTAGGCTCCCGAGGTATGGAAAGTGGTCCACGTTGTCCAAGGCCTCGTCATGGATTTTGAACCAATCCCTACCCCAAACTATCGCTACTCTTCTGTTTTCCTACTCTCTTGCTGCTGTCCCAGGCTTGAATACCCCTTGAATTAGCCCACAGATACCTTCTGTGCCTTTATGCCTTCTCCGAAGGGCCCATTGTGGCATCTAACGCTGTCTGCTTACCTCAATTGCTCCATCTTCCTCGCTCACCAGCCTTCCCACCCAACGTGCCACTGGAGGCTAATCTTGCAAACCTCCTTCCTGTTCCGCTCACCACATCCATCGCTGTTTCTTAGGCCGGAATTTTCCAGGGGGTCAGCGGGCAGGATCGGTGGCGAGTTGGGTGGGAAAGTGTTCTTTTTTGACAGCGGGTCGGGACCCCGCTGTCAACTCGCCACCACACGCCTTTCCCAATGTTGAGTCTGGCAGCGCTGACAGACCCGACAGGCAGCGGCGGGGGACCTAATTAATCTTATTAACATCTAGTTGACAGATGATTAACAGGCTTTTTTTACTTACCTTTTCACTTTAACTTCATGGCCACAGGAACCACACTGTTCAGGGACCACGGCTGTCAACCTGAGGCAGGAGTTCAGTGGCCATTGCTCCAGCTGATTACTTGACAGCTTCAAATGTACAGTAAAAGCTCCCACCTGACAGATCATCACTTTCCTCAGCCACAAGCTGTATCTCAGTCCATTTCCAGCTCAGATTTCCACTTTCCACTCTCCATCCAGTATCACCTCATTGGAAGAAATCTCTCACCATTGACAAAATGCTTTTGTCATCTCTACTTCACCTGCCATCTATTCCATCAACATGGATGCCATTTATACTGTCTCACCTTGGTTCTCAGAATCGGACCACGATGAGCCCCAACACTAGAAGCACCAGGCACACCAGCAGCAGCAATGTTTGACACCACATTAACAGAAACTTTTCATAAACATTGGATAAAACACCCAAATAACAATAGAAAATGTTGGAACCAGTTCTGACGAAGGGTCACAGACCTGAAACGTTAACTCTGTTTTTCTCTCTCCGCGGATGCTGCCTGACCTGCTGAGTGTTTCCAGCATTTTCTGTTGTTATTTCAGATTTCCAGCATCCGCTGTATTTTGCTATTGGATAAAACGCCCAAGTCGCTGCCCTTGTGTGTTGTTAGTTGGTATGTTTGCACTAGGATGAGGATGAGTGTGAGGGGTGGCTTGTGAGACGGGGATGTGATAATGTAGATAGAGAGAGAGGGATGGGTGGAGGTGCAAGGTAAGTTGTTGTGAGTAAGGATGTGCACGGGTAGGGTAGGGAAGGCAGAGTGATGGGGATCTGATGAGAGGCATAGTAGGATGAAGGTGAGTGTAGCTTTGTACTAACGTTTCGTGATCTAATGAGATCATTGAAAGGTTTGCGCCATTGCACCCAGGTTCTCCTGACGACATCCCTGCTTGTGCCCTCCTGTGCAATGTCCAACCAGGCTGTGTTGATCTTCTGGGGAGGTGTCTTCTGCCCATCGGAAGAGAAGAGGACCTCCCTGCGTGCTCTGACTCCCTCCAGAAGCATATGGAGGGAGTCATGGGAGAACCTGGGTGCCGCCGTGCACCTCTGTGCAGTCATTGTCAGTGTTTGCAGCACTTCAATGCTGTAGAACACTGACAGCACAAATGTCAAAATAAAGTTGGCCATGGTCCCTTTAAGGAAACAGGCTGATGACGCGTCATGAAATGACGTCACCAGACCCGCTTCCTCTAATTGGACCGACAAACGCGCTGGGCGGGCTTAACAAGCCCTATCAATGGAAAGTCATTTTGGACAGCAGGATGGAGCCAGCAGCAGGATGGGGACCCGCCACCGACGTCGCCCGCCCCGGACCCACCACCGACGTCGCCCGCCCCGGACCCACCGAAGTGAGCAAAATCCCGGCCTTAGACTCTGACAGTGGATCAACAATCAATGTTGCCCTCCAGAAATCCATTCACTTACAAATAATGCCCTTGCCATCCATGACCTTATTGTTAATAATTGCATTGACATCTTGGCTTTAACTGAAATTTGGTTCAAGGTGGCAACATCTTGCCCCTTACCGAAGCCTCTCTGTCTAGCTATACTTTCCACCACGTGCCCCGCCTGCCATGGTGGCAGTGTGGTCCTGATCAATAAATCATTCTTTGGTGTCTACACTATTCTGGTACCTTCTCCTCCCTTGAGCACCTCACCATGTTTCACCTCTCTTGTTTCTCCTTTAAAATCAACTCCCCCAAGCCTCACCCCGAATTTCTCACCAAGCTATCCTCCCTCCTTTGGTTGAGCGTGAGAGCAAGTGAGAGTGGGGTAGTGGATGGAGGGTTAGGGTGAGGTGAGTGACAACAGAACAAGGGAAAGGGGGGATAAAGGGGTTGAGTAGGTAGTTCAAAGGGAGGAGGTAGGGATAATGATAGGAGTGTTGATGTGGTAGGCAGGGGAATGAGTAGGGGGAAGGTGAAGGGGTTGGGGACATGTTAGGGGCAAGGTAAAGGGAGGAATTGACGGGAAGGGAGCTACTATGGCCCATATCCTCCCTGAAAACTCCCAGCCAGCAGTCATTGGTGGCTCCTTTCCCTGCTACACCATACCAGACTATAAACCCATCACTTCTCAGCCGAAAGGAAAGGAAATAAAAGAAAAAAACAGAGAGAAAATCAAAAGAGTTCAGGGTAGTAAAGTAGAAGAGAAAGAGACAGAGAACCAGAGGAGGAGAGACAGAGAGAGAAAATGAACAACACAGACAGCAGTCAGGTAAGAGGGATATTCTCTGACTTACCTTGTGCAACGCCATACGTTATCGACTAGTCAGATATTTAAAATCTTATGTCTGCACACATTTCCGACCAATTTTTTCCATTATAAATTTCTCTATTCACAATTATAATGGAAACTGCCTATGCCTACTTCTCAGGGTATAATTAAACTCATACCTGCTCCGTTCTTCTCCCTTCCTCCCCTCCTCCTCGTACTGCTTCCCCCTCCTTCCTTTTCTCCTCACTCCCTTCCACTCCCTCTTCCCTCCTCTTCCCCTCTGTCCTCTCCCCTATACTTACAAAGGTAATTACAAAGGTATGAAGGCAGACTTGGTTAAAGTGGACTGGGAAAATATATTACAGGGTAAGACTGTAGAAAAGCAGTGGCAAACATTTAAGGAGATATTTCATAACTCTCAGCAAAGATATATTCCAGTGAGAAAGAAAGACTCTAAGAGAAGGATGAACCATCCGTGGCTATCTAAGGAAATAAAGGATGGTATCAAATTGAAAACAAAAGCATACAATGTTGCGAAGAATAGTGAAAGGCCAGAGGATTGGGAAATTTTTAAAAAGCAGCAGAGGACGACTAAAAAAATGATAAAGAGAGAGAAGATAGCTTATGAGAGTAAGCTAGCAAGAAATATAAAAACAGACAGTAAGAGCTTCTACAGATATATAAAAAGGAAGAGAATAGCTAATGTTATCGTTGGTCCCCTAGAGGATGAGTCTGGGGAATTAATAATGGGAAACAGGGAAATGGCGGAGACCTTGAGCAAATATTTTGTATCGGTCTTCACGGTAGAAGACACTAAAAGCATCCCAATAATGGATAAATCAAGGGGCTATTGGGGTGTGGGGGAACTTAAAACAATCACTATCACTAGAGAGAAAGTACTCGGCAAACTAATGGGACTAAAGGTGGACAAGTCCCCTGGACCCGATGGCCTGCATCCTAGAGTCTTAAAAGAGGTGGCTGCAGAGATAGTGGATGCATTGGTTGTAATTACCAAAATTCCCTGGATTCTGAAGAGGTCCCAGTGGACTGGAAAACCGCAAATGTAACGCCCCTATTTAAGAAAGGAGGGAGACAGAAAGCAGGCAACTGTCGACCAGTTAGCCTAACATCTGTCATTGGGAAAATGCTGGAGTCCATCATTAAGGAAGTGATAGCAGGACATTTAGAAAATCATAATATAGTCAAGCAGAGTCAGCATGGTTTTATGAAAGGGAAATCATGTTTGACAAATTTGCTGAAGTTCTTTGAGGATGTAATGAGCAGGGTGGATAAAGGTGAACCAGTAGATGTCGTGTATTTGGATTTCCAGAAGACATTCGATAAGGTGCCACATAAAAGGTTACTACACAAGATAAGAGCTCACGGGGTTGGGGGTAATATATTAGCATGGATAGAGGATTGGCTAACTAACAGAAAACAGAGAGTCGAGATAAATGGGTCATTTTCAGGTTGGCAAACTGTAACTAGTGGGGTGCCGCAGGGATCGGTGCTGGGGCCTCAACTATTTACAATCTATATTAATGACTTGGATGAAGGGACTGAGTGTAATGTAGCCAAATTTGCTGATGATGCAAAGATAGGTGGGAAAGCAAATTGTGTGGAGGACGCAAAGAATCTCCAAAGGGATATAGATAGGCTAAGTGAGTGGGCTAAAATCTGGCAGATGGAGTTTAATGTGGGAAAATGCGAGGTTATCCAACTTGGTAGGAAAAATAAAAAAGCAAATTATTATTTAAATGGGGAGAGATTACAAAATGCTGAGGTACAGAGGGATGTGGGGGTCCTTGTACATGAATCACAAAAAGTTAGCATGCAGGTACAACAAGTAATTAGGAAGGCAAATGGAGTGTTGGCCTTTATTGCAAAGGGAATGGAGTATAAAAGTAGGGAAGTCCTGTTACAACTGTACAGGGCGTTGGTGAGACCACACCTGGAGTACTGCGTACAGTTTTGGTCTCCTTTTTTTAAGGAAGGATATACTTGCATTGGAGGCAGTTCAGAGAAGGTTCACAAGGTTGATTCCGGAGATGAAGGGGTTATCTTATGAAGAAAGGTTGAGCAGGTTGGGCCTATACTCATTGGAGTTCAGAAGAATGAGAGGGGATCTTATTGAAACATATAAGATTCTGAAGAGGCTTGACAGGGTAGATGCAGAGCGGATGTTTCCCCTCGTGGGGGAATCTAGAACTAGGGGGCATAATTTCAGAATAAGGGGCACCCATTTAAATTGGAAATGAGGAGGAATTTCTTCTCTCAGAGGGTCGTGAATCTTTGGAATTCTCTTCCCCAGAGGCTGGGTCATTGAATATATTTAAGGTGGAGATAGACAGATTTTTGAACGATAAGGGAGTCAAGGGTTATGGGGAGCGGGCAGGGAAGTGGAGTTGAGGCCAAGATCAGATCAGCCATGATCTTATTGAATGGCAGAGCAGGCTCGAGGGGCCAAATGACCTACTCCTGCTCCTACGTCTTATGTTCTTATGTTCTTACCTCCACCCTCTCCATCTTCCTCTACTACTCCCTTGCCTCTACACTTGCACTACTTTTCCCCTACTCCCACCTCTAACCCTGCTCTATCTACCCCTTTGGCCACCCTTGGCTCTAATCCTCCTTTACCTTCCCCCTTCCAACCTCTAACTCCACTCTACCTGTCCCCCTCTCCCACTCACTCTGCTGCACCTACCCCTTCTGCCGTTCAGTGTTGCAGTCCTGCATCAGCCCACCGTTTAAGTCCACTTAAACCTGAAGACTGCACTTTGTCTTACTGGAAGGTGGACAGTACCTTCTAGAACTGTGCCCAGCAAAGAGCAAGCACCTTTCGGCAACGGGGATGAGTGGAACAAAGCAAATCGGCAAGAAAGAAAAGATCTTTAAATTTCCATGCTATGATCCGTACCATTTTCTTCACTTTCCCACTGATAGATTTTTCTAATGTCCAAATATGTTGTATCTTTTCATTTTTCATCAGATGAAAGGACTTATTTGGAAGCTTATGTAATTCTTTTGGTTTATTCCCCACTTTCTACTGGAGGATCAGTCTGGCTAATTGTTCAAATTTTTAAGTAGCACTGGCTCTTGAAGTTGATCTTCTGTGGTACAAGCACGATCATGTGTAAGTGATACTGAAGACTTATTTTGTTTTCTGACCAGCCTTTTAAATCGATTTCCAATCCTAAACCTACTCGTCTATAAAATATCATTGTAAATAAAATCTTACAGCACCAATTAATAAAATATAACATGTTTCTAACATTTGTGAGTTAATTTGTTACTAAAAAAACCCAGAAAACGTTGGAAATACTCAACAGGTCAGGCAGCATCTGTGGAGAGAGAAAAACAGAGATAACTTTTCAGGTTGATGCCCTTTCATCAGAACTGGAAAAAGTTAGAGATGTAACAGGTTTTAACTAAGTACAGAGGCAGGGAAAGGGGGGAGTGGAGGACAGAACAAAAGGGTGGAAGGCAGGAGAGATTAAATGACAAAAGGGATTGTGCAAGGCAAAAGGAGATGGTAATGGGACAAGTAAAGAATCAAAAGATGGGTCTAGAGGAGGTGTAAATCATCTTTTGTGTCTTTAATTGTATATTTGTTACTAATCCATTCAAAGGACCTGCAACAAAACTGTGCACAAAGGAAGTTTTGCATTGCAGCAAATTATATAATTGTAGATTGAATTCTGTTGCAAATTAAATTATAACACTGTAGATAAAGTTTTAACTGTGTAAATCTCAATGAAGCACATTTGTGGATTGCATATAGTAACCATTGCTCAATAAAATACAGAAATTATTTAATAGTACAGATGAACTGTTGTTTACTTATTTGTATTTTAAAAATAGGTTTCAGCACCAAGCTTTTGTGGAACTGAAGATTTTAGATATTCTGAATAAGAAGGACAAAGATGGCAGTAACAATGTTATTCATATGAAAGAATATTTTTACTTCCGAAACCATCTGTGCATTTCCTTTGAACTTTTAGGGTAAGCTACAGTTCACTTTGTCACTGCAATCAGTCTCCAGCTCAGCAAATGACCTAACTAAATGAGTTCAAAAGATAAGCTATCAAATGAAACCGGCTGATACAAACACCTTACTCATTCAGTTTCTATTGTTACAGTAATGGAATGCCTTTGTTAATGCCTCAGTTCGCCAGGTGTCTGTATCACTCCTATTATCTCAGCCCAAGGCTTTCGTTACAAACTGAATTATTACTCTCGACGTATCTTTGGTAACAGTGTCTTCAGATTTCAACTCTTTAAGAGTTAAACTTGGTGAGATGGCAATGAAATGGTGCAAATTTAGGAGACTCTCAAAAATAATTAAAGGAAAAGTAAGAAAACAAGTATTTGCACAGAGGATGGTTAGACTGTGGAATCTCTGCCATAAAGCAATGTTCAAGCAAAGTCCATAGTTCTTTTAAAAGGGAATAAGATAGTTGCTTGAAAAAGAGGCATATGAGCAGCACCTATACCAACTAGCAAGGATAGGGTCATTTGCATGTCTGCGTGGGCCATCGGTACCTGCAAGGGCACTTAAGCTGAGCCTGTTCCAAGCCACCTTCTGGGTTGATGAAAAAAGAAATGAAAGAAGCCTTAAATTCCCAGTAGAACCATTTTGCCTTACAGATTTGAGGCCTCAGCAGAACTCACACCAGCTCTCAGCCTGGGACCTCCCACACACCATATATTGGAGATTGTCTCTAAACGTCACAATTGACTTGGCTCCAATTGCTACTTCTGGTAAAATAGTCCATATCCCAAAAATCTTTCCCATGAAAAAAATCATTCTAGCCTCTCCCTTTATGTTTCTAGTACAAATCTTAAGGTTCTGTAAAATATACCACTTCACATTTATCTATATTGAACTGTATTGGGGGAGAAATTATTCCTCGTTGCACCTGTTTTCAGTGTAAAGTAGATCCACCCCTACCGGGGCTTGCCAGCCCTCCCGTGTCCGAATTAAAGTAAGTAAAGATGGTGGCAGGGGGGCGGGAACACATCACAGGAGTTATTAATATACATATTTGTGTTCTCTGATGCTTCGAGGTCTGTTTGCAACTTTGCAATTCCCAGACAGTATGGCATCTCTGAAGTGCACTCTTCTGTCCAAAGATATTCAAATTTCCGTTTTAGCATTGCAATAAGAAATCATAAGGAAGAGATAAAACAGGGTCACGTTGGAAAGGGGAGGAGATTAGTTAAACACGCTAATAACTGGTCTAATAGGGCATTAAAAGACTCAACTTTCATCGATCCTCAAATGTTGCATAGTTCTGCGTGAGTTTCATGATTGGCCTGTAACAAGGCCTGAGCATCAATAATCGGCATTTTAAGTACATTTTCAGTAAAATTCATTAATCTATTTTGGAGGAATCTTCACAGACACATTAAACACGGATACTTGTCATCATTTTCTCTCCACACTCTGACACTTTTTACCAAATCCACTTTTTTCAATAAATTGGTTGAATAAAGGAATTTTGCCTCCAAAATGGTCATTTTCAGACTGCAGTTTGAGGTTTTAGCAGACATTTAAGTTTATCTCACTTTGCCCTCTACTGGTTGTATTATGTATTTGATGACTAATATAAACCATAGTCCATGAACAGGACACAATTCATTAGGACAGGAAAGCGTCAGTGTTGTAGTGTTGTAGTCAGACCTCACCGTCCTCGGCCTCTTGCATTGTTCCACGGAAGCGCAGCGTAAGCTCGAGGAACAGCACCTCATCTTTCGTTTAGGCACTTTACAGCCTTCCGGACTCAATATCGAGTTCAACAATTTCAGATCATAACCCCGGCCCCTACCACATATATATACATTTTATCCACTCTTTTGGTCCGTGCCTTTTTCCTTTTTTTTTCTCTCTCTCCCCCCACGGCAGCTGTCTCTCATTCTGCCAGCATTTCACACCTCACCTTTTGTTTCTTAACCTGTCCCATTACCATCTCGTCTTGCCTTGAGCATCTCTTAATGTCTCTACTTACCATAGACCCCCCCTTTTGTTCTTTTATTCCTCCCCCCAGCCTCCCCCTTGCATTTTTATCTGTTTAATTTCCTGCTCTTTCAGTTCCGACGAAGGGTTTTGACCTGAAACGTTAACTCTGTTTCTCTCTCCACGGATGTTGCCTGGCCTGCTGAGTTTTTCCAGCGTTTTCTGTTATTTCGGATTTCCAGCATCCGCAGTATTTTGCTATCGTGCCAGTGTTGTAGTGTTTGGCAATGATAACCCATTCTCTATAATATAAATACAAGATAAACAGTGTAGAGACTCCCACTGGACCTTAAACTGAGACAGTCGAATGATTATATGTCTATCACAGAAACAAAGTAAATGGAACATTACGAACATTGTGCCCAATGAGTTTAATATTTGTACAAGTTTCAATGTACAAATAAGGCAAATGTGATCTATCTGCTTCACACCAAATCTGCTATTATGCAAACCAATTTCATAAAATTTAATTCTACCAAAACTATTATAAATCAAATGTATGAATAGCATTCCTACCATATAACTACTATATATATATATATATATATATAAATTTACTATGAGTGTCAGCCATAGCTCAGTGGGTAGCACTCTCGCCTGTGAATCAGATGGTTGTGGGTTCAAGTTCCCACTCCAGAGACTTGAGCACAAAAATCTAGGCTGATAATCCAGTGCAGTACTGAGGGAGTGCTGAACTGTCGGAGGTGCCGTCTTTTGGATGAGACGTTAAACTGAGGCCCCGTCTGCTCTCTCAGTGGATGTAAAAGATCCCATGGCACTATTTTGAAGAAGAGCAGGGGAGTTATCCCCGGTGTCCTGGCCAATATTTATCCCTCAATCAACATCACTGAAAAAACAGATTATCAGGTCATTATCACATTGCTGTTCGTGGGAGCTTGCTGTGCGCAAATTGGCTGCCACGTTTCCTACATTACAACACTTCAAAAGTATTTCCTTGGCTGTAAAGTGCTTTGGGATGTCCTGAGGTTGTGAAAGGTGCTACATAAATGCAAGTCTTTCTTTCTTTATATAACTGGACTGAAATCTTGCAGTACTAACCAATCTTTAATTAACTACGAGACATGGGCCTGGATTTTACAGAGCCTATGACCGTGTACGCACAGCGTATGCGGCCGTAAGTGCCCTGCAAGTTCCGGGTTTCCACGTGCGCTGTGCATGTGCGAAAACCCGGAACTTGCGATCTGTCAAGTTTCAGCTTGACAGGTCTGCCGCATCCGCAGGAAATGGACATTCGCTGGTGGAGAGTTGGGCTATTTCCCCAACTACTGCCCAGCGAATGCCCACGAAACCCTTACGCATCGTAAAAGCAGGTGTAGGGCCTTCTTTTGCCAGTGTAAGGGTGAAAATAAATATTAAAATTAATTTTTAAAAATCATTTAAACATTCTAAAACCTTTAAAATTAGTTGAGGTTACTTTTAGCCCCTTTAAAAAAATATATAATTTATTTTTCAAAAAATTAAATTTTTGTTTTAAATGTTTAATTAAATTGTATTTTAATTAATTTAAAAAATGTGGTGATTTATTTTTATTTAGGTTGTGTGAAAATGTGTTTATTATGTAATTCCTATTATGCTTATGGGGATTCCATACGTAAATGGTAAGTTTAACGGTAAATGTGAGAACGTGCACTCTGTTGCATTTGCTGACTAATAGGATGTAAAAAGACAGTCCCAGGAGAGCAGTGAAAGCCAAAGCATTAGATTATGGGAACTCTGAATGACACAAAAGGGAAAAGAATCATATCGCAGCTGACTCAAGCCCGGCAGCACGTGCTCTCTTTGCAGTAAGATCTCCATAATTCATCTTATCTTTCAGCAGTTACACTACTGAAATTAAATAGCACTGCCTTGTCATTGGGCTACATGATTTATGTCACTGATTTTTGAAATTTTTGACCCCGAAAGGTTATTTGAAAACATTCCCACAGAAAATGACATTCAACACTAGTTCAGAAATACACGTACAAACTTTTTTTCGCTGGGTAGGAAATTTTCAGGGTTTGATTTGCTCAGAAGTGGCTTTTATATTCCACGTACTCCTTACCTGAATTTTCGAATCATTTTCATTTGGCAGACCAAGTATTGCTAATTATGTCCTAATTTTAAAAAACAAGTAAAAGATACTGATCCAAAGCGTATTTTATTTGTAACTTTCTTTTTAAAATGATGAAACAATAGGGTCAGTTTTCCAATTATGTGCTCTTGGAGCAGAGTCTCACCCATTGGGAGCACCTATTGGGAAATCACACATGTGCAGCCCACGGGCATAACATCATGGTTGTATGTGCCCAGTTTCTCAACATGTGCTCCTGGGAAGCGAGGCTCTGTGCTGGGAGCACACATTTGGAAAATGTACTCTATTGTTTCAAAATGTGTCAAGTTTGGGAACGGTAGCGTAGCGTTAATGTCACTGGGCTAGTAATCCAGTGGCCTGGACTAATAATCCAGAGACGTGAGTTCAAATCCCACCATGGCAGCTGGGGAATTTAAATTCAGTTAATTAAATAAATCTAGAATAATTACTAGTATCAGTAGTGGTGACCATGAAACTATCGGATTGTTGTAAAAAACCCATCTGGTTCACTAATGTACTTTAGGGAAGGAAATCTGCCATCCTCACCTGGTCTGGCCTATATGTGACTCCAGACCCACAACAATGTGGTTGACTCTTAACTGCCCTCTAAAATGGCCTAGTAGGCCACCCAGTTGTAACAAACCGCTACGAAAAACAATAAAAAGAATGAAACCGGACGGACCACCCGGCATCTACCTCGGCACCGGCTATGGACATGGCAATGGCACACCCAGCCCAGTCAACCCTGCAAAGTCCTCCTCAGTAACATCTGGGGACTTGTGCCAAAATTGGGAGAGCTGTCCCACGGACGAGTCAAGCAACAGCCTGACACAGTCATACTCACAGAATCATACCTTTCAGCCAATGTCCCAAACTCCTCCATCACCATCCCTGGGTATGTCCTGTCCCACCGGCAGGACAGACCCACCAGGGGTGGCGGCACAGTGGTATACAATCGGATAGGAGTGGCCCTGGGAGTCCTCAACATTGACTCCGGACCCCATGAAGTCTCATGGCTTCAGGTCAAGCATGGGCAAGGAAACCTCCTGCTGATTACCACCTACCGCCCTCCCTCAGCTGATGAATCAGTGCTTCTCCATGTTGAACACCACTTGGATAGAAGCACTGAGAGTAGCAAGGGCACAGAATGTACTCTGGGTGGGGGACTTCAATGTCCATCACCAAGAGTGGCTCGGTAGCACCACTACTGACCGAGCTGGCCGAGTCCTGAAGGACATAACTGCCAGTCTGGGCCTGCAACAGGTGGTGAGAGAACCAACACGAGGGAAAAACCTACTTGACCTCGTCCTCACCAATCTACCTGTCGCAGATGCATCTGTCCATGACAGTATTGGTAGCAGTGACCACCGCACAGTCTTTGTGGAGACGAAGTCCCGTCTTCACACTGAGGACACCGTCCATTGTATTGTGTGGCACTACCACCGTGCTAAATGGGATAGATTCAGAACAGATCTGGCAGCTCAAAACTGGGCATCCATGAGGCGATGTGGGCCATCAGCAGCAGCAGAATTGTATTCCACCACAATCTGTAACCTCATGACCCGGCATATCCCTCACTCTACTATTACCATCAAGCCAGGGGACCAACCCTGGTTCAACGAGGAGTGTAGAAGAGCAAGCCAGGAGCAGCACCAGGCGTACCTAAAAATGAGGTGCCAACCTAGGGAAGCTGCAACACAGGACTATATTCATGCTAAAAAGCGGAAGCAGCATGCTATAGACAGGGCTAAGCGATACCACAATCAACGGATCAGATCAAAGCTCTGCAGTCCTGCCACATCCAGTCGTGAATGGTGGTGGACCATTAAACAACTAATGGGAGGAGGAGGTTCCATGAATATCCCCATCCTCAATGATGGTGGAGCCCAACACGTGAGTGCAAAAGACAAGGCTGAAGCATTTGCAACCATCTTCAGCCAGAAGTGCCAAGTGGATGATCCATATCGGCCTACTCCCGAGGATCCCCACCATCACAGAAGTCAGTCTTCAGCCAATTCGATTCACTTCACGTGATATCAAGAAACGGCTCAGCGCACTGGATACAGCAAAGGCTATGGGCCCCAACAACATCCCGGCTATCGTGCTGAAGACTTGTGCTCCAGAACTAGCCACGCCTCTAGCTAAGCTGTTCCAGTACAGCTACAACACTGGCATCTATCTGACAATGTGGAAAACTGCCCAGGTATGTCCTGTCCACAAAAAGCAGGACAAATCCAACCCGGCCAATTACAGCCCCATCAGTCTACTCTCAATCATCAGCAAAGTGATGGAAGGTGTTGTCGACAGTGCTATCAAGCAGCACTTACTCACCAATAACCTGCTCACTGATGCCCAGTTTTTGTTCTGCCAAGACCACTCGGCTCCCGACCTCAGTACAGCCTTGGTCCAAACATGGACAAAGGAGCTGAATTCCAGAGGTGAGGTGAGAGTAACTGCCCTTGACATCAAGGCAGCGTTTGACCGAGTGTGGCATCAAGGAGCCCTAGTAAAACTGAAGTTATTGGGAATCGGGGGGAAAACGCTCCACTGGCTGGAGTCATACCTAGCACAAAGGAAGATGGTTGTGGTGGTTGAAGGTCAATCATCACAGCCCCAGGACACCGCTGCAGGAGTTTCTCAGGGCAGTGTCCTAGGCCCAACCATCTTTAGCTGCTTCATCAATGACCTTCCCTCCAATATAAGGTCAGAAATGGGGATGTTCGCTGATGACTGCACAGTGTTCAGCACCATCCACAACTCCTCAGATAATGAAGCAGTCCATGCCCGCATGCAACAAGACTTGGACACGTTCAGGCTTGGGCTGATAGGTGGCAAGTAACATTCGCACCACACAAGTGCCAGGCAATGACTATCTCGAACAAGCGAGAGTCTAACCACCTCCCCTTGACATTCAATGGTATTACCATTGCTGAATCCCCCACCATCAACATCCTGGGGGTTACCATTGACCAGAGACTTAACTGGACCAGCCACATAAATGCTGTGGCAACAAGAGCAGGTCAGAGGCTAGGTATTCTGCGGCGAGTGTCTCACCTCCTGACTCCCCAAAGCCTTTCCACCATCTACAAGGCACAAGTAAGGAGTGTGATGGAATACTCTCCACTTGCCTGGATGAGTGCAGCTCCAACAACACTCAAGAAGCTCAACACCATCCAGGACAAAGCAGCCCGCTTGATTGGCACCTCATCCACCACCTTAAACATTCACTCCCTCCACCACCGGCGTACCGTGGCTGCAGTGTGTACCATCTACAAGATGCACTGCAGCAACTCGCCAAGACCTCTTCGGCAGCAACTCCCAAACCCGCGGCCTCTTCCAACTAGAAGGACAAGGGCAGCAGGCGCATGGGAGCACCACCACCTCCAAGTCACACACCTTCCTGACTTAGAAGTATATCGCCGATCCTTCATCATCGCTGGTTCAATATCCTGGAATTCCCTCCCGAACAGCACTGTGGGAGTACCTTCACCATGCGGACTGCAGTGGTTCAAGAAGGCGGCTCACCACCACCTTCTCAAGGGTAATTAGGGATGGGCAATAAATGCTGGCCTTGCCAGCGACGCCCACATCCCATAAACGAATTTTTAAAAAAGTACAAACTTCTAAACCCAGAATCAGCTATGTTTCTCCAGTGCATAGAGCTGGTTGCTGAATCAGACCATAGTGTTAATTGATCCTATCTAGTGGAGGTCTGCTCAGGAACCTGCTGACATCACAATATTAACCTTCTAAAATCTAACATTACAGTATCAATACAATGGAGAGGTTACCAGTGTACTTATTGTGAACTTGTTGGGTTTAAAGCGCTTGGCTAAAGACTTGGGGGTAAAAATTCACTTGGTTGCGCCTCCCGTTAGCGCCTTAAGAGGGCGCTAATGGGGCGTTAAGCCGCTAACGCCCGGGCGCAGCGCTGTTTGCGCCGCTCGAGAACTTAACTTGAGATTGTGCGGCGGCGCTAAAACTTACCGCTGCGACCACCTGCGCGCGCAGATTGTGACGTCATTCCATGGTGCAACGCCCTTGGGGCGCCCCGGAGCGGAAATTGAGTGGCGCCCCCTGCCTTACCGCCTGGCGCTTCCAACGACCGGAAGACTGGAACGTTATCAATCGGTGTGGGGCTGGGGGCGGCGCTATTTAAAGGGGGCCTCTTCCTGTCTTTTTCTGTGGTCGACATTTATGCACCACTCGTTCTGAGAGAGAGAGAGAGATTCGGAGAGAGAGAGAGAGAGAGAGACTTCTACATTGACTCAACGCTTTGTGAGGTAGTTTTGCCTAGTTCATCCTAACTTTGTTGCTACTTTAGTTGCTGTACCTCATTACTTTTCTGGCAAAGAGAATATGGGGGCTGCAATGATTGGGGGCGTCGTCCTGCTCCAGCTGAATCGGAGGATACTGAGACGCAGACAGAAAGTGGCAATGATGGCCAGACGGAGGAGGGCCATCAGGCGCATGTACAGGAGAGCTTACCCTCCCAGGGTATATCGTGAACAGCTCTCCTACATCCATATGTCCGAGGAGCTGTGTTTGCGAAGGCTGCGATTCAGCAAGGAGGTGGTCACTGAGCTCTGCCACCTGCTGCAGCCAGATCTGCAGCCTCAGCTGAGGTCCAGGACGTCTCTGTCGGTGGCAGTGAAGGTCACAGTGGCTTTGAACTTCTACGCCACTGGCTCATTCCAAGCTGCTGTTGGGGACCTCGCCAATATCTCCCAGTTTGCGGTGCATCGCTGCATCCGGCAGGTCACCAATGCCCTCTTCAGAAGGAGACGAGACTTCATCTCTTTCCCTATGACCCCAGACAAGCAGCGTGACCGTGCTCTGGGCTTTGCGAGGGTAGCAGGCTTCCCCATGGTGCAGGGCGCCATTGACTGCACGCATGTGGCTTTGCGTGCTCCGCGAGAGAATGCAGAGGAATTCAGGAACAGAAAGGGGTTCCATTCCTTGAATGTGCAGTTGGTCTGTGACCACAGACAGGTGATACTCGCTGTCAATGCCCACTATCCGGGCAGCTGCCACGATGCTTTCATCCTGCGCCAGACTACTGTGGCAGAGGTTTTCGAGGCACCGCATCAGCCAGTTGGTTGGCTTCTGGGGGACAAGGGGTACGCATTGAGCACCTGGCTGATGACACCGCTCCGTACGCCAAACACCCGTGCTGAGCTGCGGTACAATGAAAGCCATCAAGCAACCAGGAACATTATTGAGCGCACAATCGGCGTGCTGAAACAACGGTTCCGCTGTCTGGACCATTCCGGAGGAGCCCTGCAGTACTCGCCTGAGCAAGTTTCGAACTTCGTAGTCGTGTGCTGCATGTTGCACAACATGGCAATCCTCAGGACCCAGCCAATGCCACCAGGCCTTGTAGCACCACCAGAGGAGGAGGAGGAAGAGGAGGAAGAGGACGAGGACGATGATCATCAGCAGCACCAAGGCGGGAGGGCGGCCCACAATGGTCAAACTGCAAGGGCCGTCCGTCAACGACTAATAGCAAGCCGCTTCTAGGGCCCCTGCCATTGCTACAAACACTAATCAACCCAGCACGCAACCCCTAAGCCGGCCAAGGCACCAATAATTCCAACCACCAGCCATGTATATTTTGAATACAGAAACTTATTTATTTTACAAACTCTGTGTGTGTCAATTCCTCATGACAAACTCATAGAAATAAACACAAAAAAACAGTCAATAACATAACTGGTTCTCACAACCTGGAGATAATGTCCAAAACACTAAACAAAAGTTGGACCATGAACCTCGGCCTTTAATAAAAGAATGACCAGCATTTTGGCACACCTCCTACTTTTTGCCCTTCGAGGGTGATCTCCTTCCCTTGCGCACTTCCCCCCTTCTAACCCTACTGCTCCTCCGTAATGGGACCTCAGTGGCTGCAGCAAGGCTGGTGGAAGGCTGCTGCTCGTCAGACCCTGACACTGCAGATGCCCCTGAAGGACAGGCCTCGACCACTTCTGGGCCTGGAGGGCCCGGCTGCAGACTGCACCAACTCTGCATGGGCGGCAGCAGTCTGTCCTACAGGCGGTGGCAAGTGCAGTGGAGAAGTGACAGTGTTGGCAGCAGGAATGCTGTCATCGTGAGAGAGGCCAGCAACTCCCTGCTCGCCCGACACACTGGCACTCCCACGGGGCAGCACTTCAGCATCCGGAGCAATTTGCCGGAGAACAGATTGCTGGCCTGCTGCGGCGCGGTGACAGCCCCGGGGACATGTGCACGAACCATCGAGGTTGGCAGCAGTCTGTGCTCGCGTGGCCTCCATCTGAGTCTGTATGAGAGCAGTCAGAGGTGGGATCACGGCAGCCAGTGACTGAATTGCAGCACTAAGCGTTAGTGTGGCATCTGCCTGTGCTACAGCGAAGTGCTCCACACTCCTTGCCAGTGACTCAATGCAATCGGGCACCCTTCCCACTGCACCCATGAGCTCAGTGTGCATGCCCACCGCCTGGGTGTTCATTTCTGCAATCAGCCGCTCCTCCTCTGCGTCCATTGCAGTAGGAGTGTCTGGCATACTCTCCCTCTGGGGAGAAGGCCCCCGTTCTTCCCTACCCCCCCCATGGTGTTGCTGCAGCCCGCTGGGTCCTGGAGCTTCACCATCATCAGTCCCTTCCCCCCTGCTCCCCTCCGGGGAAGGCGTGTTCCCAGTGTGGGCATGGGCTTCCTCGGGAGAGGGTGGCACTGATGCTCCGGCTTCCTCTTCCTCCTCAGCTGCAGCATCACTCCCAGTGGCAGCTTCAGGGCCCGTCTCCTCAGCTGGTGAATCACCATCTGAAAGCAGGGAGGTACAAGAGTGGCTTTAGCGTGAGGACAGCGTGGCAGTAAGGGAGGAATAAGTGCAGCGAGTTAGCAAGTTGGATTGAAAGTGTCAAAGGCTGGTATTGTGAGGGACAAGTGGAAGGACAGAGGACAAAAAGGTGATGACCTTACCATTGCTGTCCACAACGGGGTCGGCGTCTCCAGTGGCGACGGGACCGATCACCCGGCTTGCCACAATCCTGTGGACGCGCTCCTCCAGATCGCTGAGGGGTTGCAGCTGAAGCCGCCCTCCACCCGTCCGTTGCTGCTGTCTCCGATTATGAGCCAGCTTAGCCTGCAAGAAAAAGGACAGCATCTGAGTAAATATACAGCCATGGTCTTGCCTGATGTGCCTCCCATAGGTGAATAGCCCTTACTGTATGCAGCCATGGTCTTGCCTGATGTGCCTCCCATAGGTGAATAGCCCTTACAATATACAGCCATGGTCTTGCCTGATGTGCCTCCCATAGGTGAATAGCCCTTACTGTATGCAAAGTGTGGAATGTGTGTGTGTGTTTGATGAAAGGGCCATAGGTGTTGGATGAGTGTTGTGCATTGGGGTTTTAAGACCCTCTGGCCATAGAGTGAGGTTGAGATGGAGGGATGGATAGGTATTGAGAAAAAGCCACTCACCCTGACGACCCGAGTGAGGTCGTTGAACTTTTTGCGGCATTGAACATGGGTCCTGGGCACCATGCTCCTGGAGGAGACGCTCTGAGCCACCTCCCTCCACACTCTTCTGAACTCGCGTGGCAAAGGCCTCCTGCCACTCTCCGGGAACAGCATGCATCGTCTGTGCTCCACTGCGTCAACCAGAGCATCCAAGGCCCGCTCGGTGAAGCGATGAGCGCGTTCTCTCACCCTCTCCATGCTTGGCAGCAAAATGGATTACAGGTCTCTCCAGGCTGAGATTCAAGGCTGCAATGAGCAGGGTGTGGCTGGGGAGCAAGTGGCCCCCCCCGCTTTAAGAAGTGTCAGGCGCCAGTGTGTCTGTGTTCCCTCGCTAACTGGCAGCAGCTGCGCTGCGTTCGTGCGCTGAGTTAGCGCCTCACTCCTTGGCCCTTTGCGCCTTAAGAGAGGTGTGCAGCGCCTACTTTAGCGCTCCACTCACCTCCCGGGGCGGTAAAAGTGAAGTTTCCTGTCAGTGCCGATAATTAGCGCCAGGCGCTAATGTTTGCGTCCGCACGATATTTGCGCCCCAAATGGGGCGCGACCTAATTTCTACCCCTTGAAGCTTTGTATGTGATAACTGCCTTGATAAGCTTTCCAGTCCACTAGTGGCAGGTCAGATGCATACTTAAGACCTCATTTTACGCATGTGCGCTAAGAGTAGGGAGCATCACCCACCAGCCATGTATATCGAGAAATCAGGGGTCCGCTGCTCACGATTTCAATATATATCTGCTCCCGGCTGGCGAAACTCCCCGCCATTCTTATAGTTCTGCAGCCAAGGGTGGACGTGTAAGGATTGAGCTAGATTGTAAACAAGTTCTTACGGCTAATAGTTACTGCACAGTTAAAAATAGAATGTTCAGTATTTTATGCTGATAGAACATTAGAGTAAATTTTATGAGTGTACATTCTGCCATAGGAACTAACCTGCCGGGTCACATATCAGGAAATTGCACATGGGTTGTCAAATGATATTCACGATAGAAAAGTGTGGGCAGCATGTGCACAATTTTCTAATATGTGCTCCAGCCAGCAGGACTTCCCAGTAGTGAGCAACCGTAAAATCAGCCCCTTAAGCTCACGGAGGATGATAATTGGAGTCTACTCTTTTCACAGAATGAATCTGTATGAACTCATCAAGAAGAACAACTTCCAGGGTTTTACCATATCGCTTATTTGCCGATTTGCATACACTTTACTAAAGAGTTTACAGATGCTCTGCAGGGAAAAAATCATTCACTGTGACCTGAAACCTGTAAGTAATGTAATAATGTTACAGCGTCATATACAATATCACCATTATACTGCACTGGGCAGTACAGTACCGACAGCATTTGTGTTATGCAAATAGGCTACATAGGATTACATAGGATATACGGCACAGAAACAGGCCCTTCGGCCCAACCAGTCCATGCCGGCGTTTATGCTCCACTCGAGCCTCCTCCCGTCTTTCCTCATCTAAATCTATCAGCATAACTCTCTATTCCCTTCTCCCTCATATGCTTGTCTAGCCTCCCCTTAAATGCATCTATACTATTCGCTTCAACCACTCCCTGTGGTAGCGAGTTCCACATTCTCACCACTCTCTGGGTAAAGAAGTTTCTTCTGAATTCCCTGTTGGATTTCTTGGTGACTATTTTATATTGATGGCCTCTAGTTATGCTCTTTCCCACAAGTGGAAACATTCTCTCTGTATCCACTCTATCAAAACCTTTCATAATTTTAAAGACCTCTATTAGGTCACCCCTCAGCCTTCTTTTTTCAAAAGAAAAGAGACCCAGCCTGTTCATCCTTTCCTGATATGTATACCCTCTCATTTCTGGTATCATCCTTGTAAATTTTCTCTGCACCCTCTCCAGTGCCTCTATATCCTTTTTATAATATGCCGACCAGAACTGTGGTCTAACCAAGGCTCGATACAGGTTTACCATAACTTCCCTACTTTTCAATTCTATCCCTCTAGAAATAAACCCTTGCTTGGTTTGCTTTTTTATGGCCTTGCTAATCTGTGTCGCAACTTTTAGTGATTTGTGTATTTATACTCCGAGATCCCTTTGTTCCTCTACCCCACCTAGACTCGCACCCTCCAAGTAATAAGTGACCTCCCTATTCTTCCTACCAAAATGTAATACCTCACATTTATCTGTGTTGAACTTCATTTGCCAATTATATGCCCATTCTGCAAGTTTATTAATGTCCTCCTGTAATTTGTTGCAGTCTTCCTCAGAATTGACTTTCCCCCCAATTTGGTGTCATCCGCAAATTTAGAAATTGTGTTTTTGATTCCAAAGTCTAAATCGTTAATGTACATTGTGAACAACAGTGGTCCCAGCACTGATCCTTGTGGAACACCACTACCCACCTTCTGCCACTCTGAATAGCTACCCTTTACCCCTACTCTCTGCTTTCTGTCTTGAAGCCAGCTAGCTATCCATTCTGCTACTTATCCCCTGATTCCACATTCTCTGACCTTGTTCATCAGTCTATTATGGGGTACCTTATCGAAGAGCTTTTGAAAATCTAGATAAATTACATCTATTGCATTACCATTGTCTACTCTCTCTGTTACCTCTTCAAAAAATTCAATGAGGTTGGTCAAGCAAAACTTTCCCTTTTGAAATCCATGCTGACTATTCATTATTATATTTTTGGTTTCTGGATGTTCTTCTATTTTCTCCTTTAGTAGGGATTCCATTATTTTTAACCGATGTTAAGCTGACTGGTCTATAATTCCCTGGACATGTTCTATCCCCCCTTCTTGAATATCAGTATTACGTTAGCTATCTGCCAGTCTTCTGGCACTACAACTTTTTCTAACAAATTATTAAATATGTATAGTAATGCCTCTGCTATCTCTTCCTTAGATTCTTTTAAAATGCGTGGATGCAATCCATCTGGACATGGGGTTTTATCCTCTTTGAGTTTGATTAGTTTATTTAATATATCCCCTCTTTTTATTTTAAGTGCACTTATCTCATTACTAATCTCATCATCCAATGTCATGTCCACCTGTTCTATCTCCCTGATAAATACTGAAGCAAAATAATTATTTAATATTTCTGCCATCTCTCTATCGTTACCTATGGTATTATCCTGTCTATCCCTCTATCCTGGCTATATTACCTACTCACGGCTCTGCACTTTCACATTCAAATACACGTGGAATGTGATGTACTAGTCTCTTGTACTGCCTGTCAGTTTTCTGAGACATTCGAGATAATAGATCATTTCCCAACAGAACAAAAATCTATCGAAATGTTAAACCAAAGTAAGTAAAAGGAGTCAGAAAGCAAAACCAATGCAAGTTTCTCTCTTGGAGGCACTGGGAGGGTTATATAGCACACTCATGACTAAGTCAGAACATGTGGAATCAGGGGGCAAGTAGCAGACTGGATAACAAGCTGGCTACAAAACAGAAAACAGAGAGTATGGGTTAAAGATAGTTACTAAGATTAGCAAATGGTGGGAAGTGGTGTTCCGCAAGAATCGGTGCTGGGACCACTGTTGTTCACCATTTACATAAACGATTTGGACTCGGGAATCAGAAGCACAATTTCAAAATTTGCAGATGACACCAAATTGGGGGGTATAGTTAATACAGAGGAGGACTGCGACAAAGTACAGGTAGACATTAATAAATTTATAGAATGGGTGTGTAATTGGCAAATGAACTTCAATACAGATAAGTGTGAGGTAATACATTTTGGTAGGAAGAATAAGGAGGCCACATACTCCCTGGAAAATAAGTGTCTAAATGGGGTAGAGGAACAGAGGGTTCTGGGGGATACAGATACACTAATCACTAAAAGTAGCGACACGAGTTAATAAGGCTATAAAAAGCAAACAAAGCACTGGTGCTCATTTCTAGAGGGATAGAATTGAAAAGCAGAGAAGTTATGTTAAACTTGTATAGAACCTTGGTGAACAGTTCTAGTTTCCATTTTATAAAAAGGATATAGAGATACTGGAGAAGGTGCAAAAATGATTTACTAGAATGATACCAGAACTGAGAGGTTATACCTATCAGGAAAGATTGAACAGGATGAGGCTCTTTTCTCTAGAGAAGACTGAGGGGTGATCTGATAATGGTCTTCAAGTTTATGAAAGGGTTTGATAGGGTAGATGTAGAGAAGATGTTTCCAGTTGCAGACACGACCAGAACTAGTGGCCATAAATATAAGATAGTCACTAATCCAATAGGAAATTCAGGAGAAACTTCTTTACCCAGAGAGTGGTTAGAATGTGGAACTCGCTACCACAAGGAGTGGTTGAGGCGAATAATATAGATGCATTCAAGGGGAATCTAGATAAACACATGAGGGAGAAAGGAATAGAAGGTTATGTTGATGGGGTTAGATAAAGATGGGTGGGAGGCATGGACTTATTGGGCCAAATGGCCTGTTTCTGTGCTGTAAATACTTTGTAATACTTTGTAACTTTGTAATACACTGGCAGTATTATATAGCACACTGGCAGCATTATATAGCATACTGGCAGCATTATAGAGCACTTTGTTTCCAAATGTAATACAGTAGTAGAGACATAAACAGTGTTTTGAATTGATTCAATTTGTCATTATTCGCAACATTTTTGTGGCTACCCTGTTACTTTTTACCATAAAGTGGAATTCTACAATAAAGGTTTTCCAGAAACATTCTAAATTGCAGAAAATTAGCAGAAATTTGCTTCATGCCATTTAACAAAACTTTTGTGAACAAAGGCTTTACCAGAGAATCCTGTACTTGGGAGTTAGCACATATACACAATCTTTCTTTCATAGATATATAAATATATCAGTGCCGGGCTGCCATCTAGTGGCAATAAAATAAAATAAAATTAGATGATATTTGACAGCTGTTATTATGGGATAGATTTTCCAGTGGTATGCAGAAGCTTTACACAAACATCTCACAGCCAACTCCACCGGATTTTCCAGAGTTGGCGCTAGTTACAGATTCATGTCAAACTCCGAGTCGGGATTGGACCTCATGCTGGGAGCTCACTTAATCAGGGCAGAAATTCCGGTGTTGCTGCAGCTTTTAAAGGGATTACAATAGCCACTTAAAGAAGAAGTTTATTTTTGGCCAGGGCCTGGAAATATTTCCAAAGGAATAATGATTTCACACTTCACAGTGCAGCTACAGAACTGCTGCTTTCTGGAAGACAGCAATGAAGAATATGTGGGAGGATTGGCAGAGTGGGTAAATGTGGTATCAAGCATTCAGAGGAACTGGGGGCAGCTTGATAGCTTAAGGAAATATGCCAAGATATTGCTAACCAGCATTTCCCTATACCAAGTAGATGACCAAAGTATGCATGTGGCAAAATGTTCCTCTCAACCCGTTACCTGTTGACTAAAACTGCATACAAAGCACTTGGACAAATTTGCAGCTTTCATAGCTTCTCCTTGTGAATTCAAGTTCATAACTACAATAGACCTTCACCTTCCCCACTTCACAGAACCTTCTGGATTTTGCCTTATATACCGAATAATCCCCTCCCTTTGGCAGGGGTGGAAGGAGCCACAACTTCAATCTCCCACATCTTCAGTCTCCAGGATTATTACATCAGTATAGTACATATCAAATACCTGTCAAATGAAAAAGTTTAACATGAAAACATTGAAGAACCATATATACATAGACTACTATAATTATAACTAGTTCCCTGGTGATTGCTTGGCAATTACACTGGGACAGTCAACCTTTTTGAATGTATATTATATTCTGTACCAGAAGAACATACTATTATGTAATATAATCATTTGTTTATTCTTTTTGCTAGGAGAACATATTACTTTGCCCCAAAGGACAAGGATTAATCAAAGTAATTGACTTTGGATCAAGCTGCTTTGAGAATCAAAAAGGTTTGTACAGATAAAATATCTTTCATTTTATGCATTCTTCTTGTACTTTCAAAAGAAACCAATGTTTATCTCCTTGGTGTGCACGGACTCGCCATCATTTGGGAGCCATCTAGCAGCCTACACTATGGGCAAAACAGCTTGTATACCTGGAGCAGCACTCCATTTAATGTAACAAGATCATGTTAAAGGGTTAAAGAAAGGGAGAGCTGGTCACATCAATAATGTGACTGTATTACTCTTCACAATTTCTGGCCTCAACTGGCTAGGTGGGGGAGGAGGGGTAGTGGAAACAGCCTTTGGAGTTGGTTTTCACCCAATCAGAGTTCAGTTGTTTGTTACATAGGACACACTTCCAAAATAGACAGTGGCTGCTACGAGGCAGAGAAAAGAAGGTCAATAAAGCATTTATTTTCAAAAGATTCGTTTTTGTTTTACCAATTTCAAGAGATCAATGGGTGGAATAGGGTACATTAGATAGAAATAAAAGTAAAGTTTAAAAAAGAGAAAGAATGCAGAAAGAGAAAAATTGGAAAAATAAAAACAGTATGAGCAGAATAAAATGTTTATTGCCTTTTATTTGTGTTTAGAAGTCCTTACTCAAATGGCTTAAAATGACAGTAAAGCATTGCTCCTGACATTTGAATAGTGTTATTACTGCAATATAAGGTGCTTGTTTCAACATCACAGTATGTGAAAAGAAAACAATATAAATGGTCATTGGAGAGACACACACATTCCCCCGGAGATAAAGAGATATACTAGGGGAGATTTTACTTTATTGCCGTGCACCTGAAAAGCCATGAGGAAATGTGAGGGCAATTGTAAACCTGAGGGAAAGCAGCAGAGCTTGTCTCTGTTCTTCCTTCCTCATGCCGGAGCAAAGTCCACATCCAGGCCCACCTCCTCTTGGGCCTTATGCCTAAAAAACACAAGGAACTGCAAGTGCACTTGAGGCCTATTGATCATCCTAGGAGTGGAGGTTCAGTAAGAATTTTGAGACTTGCCTGTAATGTCATCAGCCTGCTCCAGGACCCCTACAGACCTTCTGTTCTGTGGCAATCTGGCAGCAGGCCCTTGTGCCAGTTCTTCATAGGCACTGCTCCACTGGGGTACCAAAATGAGCATTAAGAGAGGAAATATTAGGAGGTGGTGGGGGTGGGGGGGGGGGGGGGGTGCCAGGAACACCCTCTCCAACCTCATTGTCATAGCTATGCTGGGTCTCTGCCTACTACAGGCACAAGCCCAGTTACAACCACTCAGATAGTCCTCGAAAATCCTGGGGCAGTGCATTGCAGGCAGAGACCTGACATAATGGGTCTACACCAATGTTCCCTGTAAGCTGCGCTTTGTTCTGCGCGGTCTGTTTCATTTAATGCACGGTCCCTTTAAATTTCTGCGCATGTGTGGTAATTACAATGGAAAAGCCGGTGCAGGACCTTGCAGATTGCTGTGCGGCCACGCAGCTTAGAGGAAACATTGGTATACACCCCATTTTCCTCCTCTCCCTGCCTGGGGAATGCCGATTTCTCCAGGCAGAGGGTAGAGAGACATCTACCCATCTGTTTTATAAGAAATAGATCTTCTGTGGTGTTTATCACACTTAGTGAGCAGCTATGTTGTTTGGGGGCGGGCGCTGGGTTTGTAAGGTTTCAGGAGAGGGTTGTGGCAGTAGTTAAGGGGACTGTGGAAAGAGAAGTCTACAACCTCCCTCTCCACTGTTCCTGGAACCCGGGCACTCCTCCAGTGCTTCCAAATTCTGGGATGCCCCTCAAACTACTGCCAGACCCTGAGACCCCTTTGAAGTCTTGCCAGTCCCTTTCCTTGTGCCCCCAGTCCACAGGCCACCCTCAATGCTCAGAAGTCAGTGTCCTTGGTAATGCTTGGCATAACACCCTTGTTCTTATAAAACCTCTGACTCACCATGAGCAATGCCAGGGAGACCTGTTAATAATATATGTTATAGGTTAAAAACAGAAATTGCCAGACGCTTGTTAGCATCTGTAAAGAGATAGGATGGGTTGAACCTTCGGGTGTGCACATTCTTTATTATTCATTTTATTTCATTTTAATGTTTAAAATCTATTACGTTTGTACAACAGTTTACACATACATCCAGAGCAGATTCTACCGCTCGCCTGAAGTAATTCTGGGCCACCAATATGGATTGGCAATCGACATGTGGAGCTTCGGCTGTATCTTAGCTGAGCTCTACACTGGTTACCCTCTCTTTCCTGGGGAAAATGAAGTGGAACAGTTGGCTTGTATCATGGAGGTATGAATAAATTAGGTTCCCATGTTTTTAATTATATATTTCTTTTTGGATTATCTCTTACTGGATTTATACATTTTTTCCTTAAGGTATTTGGGATTCCACCAGCAGAAATCATTCAAACTTCACAAAGAAAACGTTTGTTTTTTGGTAAGAGCTGGAATTGAATTGAGAAAAAGTTTTATTTTTAAGTTCAAGTTCAATAATGATGCAAAATATTTTGAAATATTTTTTAAATTACTTGGACAATAATTTGTTTTTAGCAATTTATTGACAGTTATGGGTTTGGGTGGAAATAATCGTAACCTAAAGATAAGAAAAATAAGTGATGAGAGCAAAGGTCAGAGTACAAAAAGAGATAAAGGTGATAGAAATACTCAGGGAACAAAAAAGGTTATAAGAAGTAATAATAATATACCTGTTAAAAATCAAGCAGGAGTAATGGAAAAAGAGTATATTAAATTGCCAGTACAGCAATGTACAGAGCATCAGCAACAGAACAGGGTAATTGGAGACAGTAATTAGAAGTGAGGAAACAGATGTAATAGGGATAACAGAAATATGGCTGCAGACAAGAAAGGATCGACAGTTAAATATTGCAGCCTATAATGTATTTAGAAAAGATAGGGAAGGAACAAGTGGTGGTGGCATAGCTGTGTTAATCAGAAATATCATAATGGCAGCAGCAAGAAAGGACATAACTAACAAAGAAATAGAAACAGAATCCATTGGATTGAGATAAAGCGTAGGTAGGGATTGGTGACACTATTAGGGGTAAACTACAGATCACCAATTACTGGAAGGAGAGGAGAGAGATATATGTAGGCAAATCTATTAAATGAAATGAGCAAAACAATACAATTGTAATGATGGGGGATTTCAACGACAATCCCCACCACTTATACCAACCCTCTATTAATGATAACCATTTCCATCACCATAGAAGTCAATTACAAAGGCGACGCTTACAACGTATTCAGTGCACCAGCTATTTCGGGCAGACTCAGCTGTTCAAGAAGCTCCTTGCAACTTGTTAAAGTGCGATTACCTTAATTACTTAATCCTCTATACTTACCATTTTAAAAGCTCTGCAAAGCAAACATTTTGTTCTTCTGGTTCTGAGTAAGGTATATACATCTTATACCTATATTAACCTACGGGCTTTAAAACTCTTTTGAAGAGATATTGCAAACCTAAAATAGATATTTAACAGCTTGAACACGGAGCTCATATAATAAGATCATTTCGGTGCCAGTTCCTTCAAAAACACAAACTTTTTTGTTGCATCTAGCCACTAGTCATTGATACCTGTTAAATTACTTCTTAGGTCATTTTTTCCAGCATATTTGTCTCTTCCTTTATTTATAGAAATACCAATTATATCGTTCGTCGCTTATTGGGGCAAATCGCGTGAACACCAACGTGGCCGCTATAAGTGGTGGGGACTGCGGTCACGAACGTGGTAATGCGATTTGCCCGCTAGACGCGGTGGACGGTAAAACAAATGCAATGAAATAACAACCAAAGCTGCTTGGAAGTCTCCACTTTGCGACTTGCCCTCTGTAATTGTGAACAGTGCAAACAGCTGATGGAGACTTTGGGTAGCTTCAATCATCTATTCACACTGTTAACAACTACTGGAGGCAGTTGGAGGCTTTAGGCAGCTTCAAACCCCTGATTGAAGCTCCTTGAAAACCTGATGTTGCCTGAAATCAGCAGAGCTTTTAAATCGGTAAGTACTGAACCGGACGAAATAGCCGGCGTGCTTAATAGGTTATAAGTGCCGCCTTTGTAATTGATGCCTATGGTAATGCCCTTTGGTTAGCACCTTTTGCCCAATACAGACGACTGTCTGTGACAAGTGTGCACAGTGTAAGTGGTGGGGATTGTACTCCCAAATAAATTGGCTGGGGAAGGGAGTAAAAGGGGAGAAGGGGTTGGAGTTTTTACAGTGTGTACAACAGTCTTTTCTGGTCCAAAATGTAGCCCAACAAGGAAGGAAGCACTGCTGGACCTAGTAATCATAAATGAACCTGAGCCTTGTGAGTGAGTCCAGAACAAGGGGTCATTACTATAAGATCAAATAAAGAATTTAGGATGAATTTCTTTACAGAGAGTGGTGGGAATGTAAAACTTGCTGCCGTATGGAGTGGTTAAAGCAGATTGCATTGACACATTTAAGGGAGGCTTGATGCATACCTGAGGGAGAAGGGAATAGAAGGATATGAGGACTAGGTAGGAAGAGGTAAAGAGAGTAGGAGCAAGTTCGTGTGGAGTATAAAAACCGGGATAGGCAAGTTAGGCCGAATGGCCTGTTTCTCTTTCTATGTTATAGACAAGTTGAAGATAATTTGCCTACAAATTGTAAAACAAAATGTGAATTTAAATCTCACCTATTTAAACATTAGTTTTTAGTAGGATACGTGCTTCGTGAGCTTTACATTTCTGAATGAATAATCAGTCACCGTGTCTATTTTAAAATTAAATTCCAAGGTTCAAAAGTGTCCTATTACAGTGCCATCTAGGGGTGCGCTGAATGTACTCATTAACTGGCACAGCTGTATGTGAATGTGAGGGTGAGTCAGTCAGACAGACTGCTGGGTGGGATGCACTACAGATAAATTTATGGAATTGCGCTCTAGTTGAGGAGTCTCACCTGTCAGCAGTGCATATCAGAAATGCAGGCAGGCATTCCCTACAACTTTCTGCCGGGAGTATGCTTTCATAACATTATTCCTACTGTATTGGCCTTTGCCGTAACATGAAACACACTCTGGGGTTTAAATTGGATAACCCCGCGATTAACCTGCGCCCGTTGATTGCACTGCAGGCAGGACACCAACTTCGTGCTGCCTGCTCATTTCCATGATTTCTGCATGCAGCAAGCGCTCCCCATGTTGTTCGTTGGCTGAACGCATCAGCAGGGGGCCCAATATCGTTAGTGCCTAGCACTACTTAAAGCTAGCCTGCACCTCTTAAAGGGGAGGTGCATTGTGGCTGCTGGTGGTGCTGAGATAATTCTGAATATTGTGCTGTGGAAGAATCAACAATGGCTGACCATGGGAGAGAGCGGCATCAAGGTTTACGGACGCTGCACTGGACATCTTGGTGGAAGAGGTGAAAAGAAGGAGTGATGTCCTGTATCCTCAGGGGAGCCAGAGGCCTCCAGGCACATGCTCAGAAGCCAGTGGCAAGAGCTAGCTGCGGAGCTCAATGCTCAAGGACCTGGATGCAGTGAAGGAAGAAGTTTAATGATCTCACACGAGTTGTCAAGGTTAGTGAATGCATCTTCAAATGCCATATCCTACCAACTGCACCACTAGCCTCATCCACTGCTCAATTCATTACACCCCCATCACTCACCTACCAACAATCTCTATCAATCAGGACTCATACCTAATAGACATGTGCTTTACCTCACCCTCACACACTTAGCACTGTTGCAAGCCTCACATCCACATCTCAAAGCTTGAATACACTGGCAGCTATTTAACCATGACTGCCACATCACCCAAACATATTGCATGACACTTACTGACACACTTCCCTCTTTCTTGCAGGAGAAGGTGGCGCACAACAGGTGGCAGCAGGAATTAATGGGAGGGGGAGAGGCGCGCCAGCATGTTTTAACCCCCATGGAGGAAATAGTGCTGGCCATTATAGGAAGAGTTATTGCTGAGGCCGTGGCCACCGACGAGGCTGAAGCGATTGAAGATGAGGGTATCCGCGTACTAATCCTCCTTCTCTCATCCTACTTCTCCGTCATCCCTCAATCTCTTCTGACTTACAAGCTGCAGATGGTGTAAGCATGCACTTCTTACTTTCTTCTCTCTCCCTTGTCCCTTTTTCATTTTAGATACTCAAGAACTGGAGACGGCCCAGGCAGTGGAGGAACAGCAAGAAGAAAGTGAAGATGAAGGGACACCATCAGTCGATTGGACAGTCGCAGCCACCCGCTCAGATACTGACACTGCACATAATTTAGAGGATAACATTGAGGTGGGATCTGCATGTGGTGAGACACCGGGCACAAGTGCCCTGGAGCCAGGGCTGGGGGAAAGGATAGCGCAGGTGCCAGCTCGCCGGAGGGCACACAGAAATGCTTCTTCCCTCTTCTAGTAGCTTGTCCTGCTCTGCGTGGCCTCTGCTCATTCTCCCAGTCATGTTCAATGCCAAGAGGAAGCCCTACTAAGCCACGAGTGTGTGGAAGCAACTGGTTTGTGCACAAGCTTTTAAGTCACGAAAAAAGTACTACAGCACCAGCCAGACCACTCCCTGAAGACTGTTGAAACTTTAGACAAGTATGGAAAAGCACCTAAAACCCGTAGAATTGCAGGAACAGCCAGAAGAAATAATTCAGCAACTAACCGGTAAGTAGATTCTGATCCCTTTAAATAGCGCTGGTGGGGGGCCTTTCGATAAGGTCCCGCATAAGAGATTAGCGTGCAAAGTTAAAGCACATGGGATTGGGGGTAAGGTACTGTCTTGGATAGAGAACTGGTTGGCAGACAGGAAGCAAAGAGTTGGAATAAATGGGTCTTTTTCCGAGTGGCAGGCAGTGACTAGTGGGGTACCGCAGGGATCGGTGCTAGGACCCCAGTTATTCACAATATATATTAATGATCTAGACGAGGGAACTAGATGTAATATCTCCAAGTTTGCAGACGACACAAAGCTGGGTGGGCGTGTGTGCTGTGAGGAGGATGCAGAGAAACTCCAGTATGATTTGGACAGGTTGGGTGATTGGGCAGATGCATGGCAGATGCAGTATAATGTGGATAAATGCGAGGTTATCCACTTTGGTGGCAAAAACAGGAAGACAGATTATTATCTGAACGGCAATAGATTGGGAAAAGGGGAAGTGCAACGAGACCTGGGTGTCCTTGTGCACCAGTCGCTGAAGGTAAGCATGCAGGTGCAGCAGGCGGTTAAGAAGGCAAATGGTATGTTGGCCTTCATAGCGAGAGGATTCGAGTACAGGAGTAAGGATGTCTTGCTGCAGTTGTACAGGGCCTTGGTGAGACCACACCTTGAGTATTGTGTGCAGTTTTGGTCGCCTTATCTGAGGAAGGATGTTCTTGCCATGGAGGGAGTGCAGAGAAGATTCACCAGACTGATACCTGGGGTGGCAGGAATGACATATGAAGAGATATTGGGGGGAAAATTCAGTATCGCCCCGTTTGGGGCGCAATTATCGACCGGGCGCAAAGATTAGCACCTGGTGCTAATTATCGCCTCCGACTGCAAACTTGAGTTTTATCGCCCCTGGAGGTGATTGGAGCGCTAAATCAGGCGCTACACATCTGTCTTAAGGCGCAATGGCCGAGGAGCGAGGCGCTAACTCAGAGCGCTGGCGAAGCTCATATGATGTCAGTCAGCAATGGAACACAGACACAATGGTGCCGGCCAGTTCTTAAAGGGGAGGGTTGATCTTGCTTTCCATCCACATCCTGCTCATTGCAGCCTTGAATCTCGGCCTGGAGAGACCTGTACATCAAATCTGCTGGAAAGAACAATGGAGAGATCTAGGGAAAGAGCTCAGAGTGCAACCCCCACAGTCTCTTCTAAATCGATACAAGGAAGGGAAAATCAAAATGAACCTGCAAAGTGCTGCTCAGTACCCAAAACTCCTTCACACTGCGTTGAATCTCTCCAGAAGTCTCTCTTCTCTCTCTCTCTCTCAGAATGTGTGGTTCAAAAATGTCACCAACAAAAAAAGGCAGGAAGCGGTCGCCTTTAAATAGCACTCCCCCACTCCCTTCCTGACTGCAAAACGCTCCCCTCAACCTTTCATTGCTAGCGGCAGGCGGTAAGGCAGGGGACGCCACTCAATATCCGCTCCAGGGCGCTACTGGGGCGTTGCCCACTCGACTGACGTCACGATCTGCCGGCGCAGGAGATCGTGGCGGTAGTGATTAGCGCCGCCGCAAAATGTCTAGTTAATTTCGCGAGCGGCACAAACATCGCCGCGCCCGGGTGCTAGTTGCTTTGCGCCCCATTAGCGCCCTCTTAAGGCACTAATGGGAGGCGCAACCAACTGAATTTTTCCCCCATTGGGTCGATTAGGCTTATATTCGCTAGAGTTTAGAAGAATGAGAGGGGATCTCATTGAAACTTACAAAATTCTAACAGGACTAGACAGACTAGATGCAGGAAGGATGTTCCCGATGGCGGTGGAGTCCAGAACCAGGGGTCACAGTCTAAGGATAAGGGGTAAGCCATTTAGGACTGAGATGAGGAGGAATTTCTTCACCCAGAGAGTGGTGAACCTGTGGAATTCTCTACCACAAAAGGCAGTTGAGGCCAATTCATTAAATATATTCAAGAAGGAGTTAGATATATTTCTTAAGGCTAAAGGGATCAAGGGATATGGGGAGAAAGCAGGAACAGGGTACTGAATTTGGATGATCAGCCATGATCTCATTAAATGGCGGAACAGGCTCGAGGGGCCGAATGGCCTACTCCTGCTCCTATCTTCAATGTTTCTATGTTTCTTTGCCATTGAATGTGTGTTCAGCTGTGCAAGGTTAAGGCGTAAGCTGGAACGTGGAGCTCCAAAATGGCAACGCTGGCGTCAAATCAGCGTTACACACTGATTGACGTCATGATTTGCCTGCTCTGCATGCTGCTGGCACTCGTTAGGCGAGCGCAAACCTCTTTACAAATATGGCGTCCGGCGCACTTCCCATCGGAAGTGTGCGCGCATATTACGGATGCCATTTTGGTAGTTGAAGAGGCCTCGTAGCGCCCAAAAAGGGGCGCTACAGAGCCCAATTTCACCCCCTCTCTCTCTTGCAGCGATGGAGGGAGAGAACTAGGAGTCTACTGTGTGACCAAGAAAAGCCAAAGCACTTTTTTGGGGGGGTGGGAATATCTCCTCACTTCCAAAGGTAGAAGTTGCAATGAACAGGCTCGCATGTATTTGCATATAAAAATTTGGCACACTGTATATAAAACATGCTTCAAAGTGAAGGTTGATATTACATATATCATTTAATTTAATTGCTTCCTTGTTTAATGCTTTTAAACTGTTGGCCAGAGGCACCCTGACAGGAGAATACTTGGTTCTGAATTTCCTCCCCTGTTGTTGAAAAATCGACAAAAACGCTATATTCTGCGCAGCTGAGGGTGGAAATTGGGTTGGGACCCGGTAATTATGCTCCGTGCTTTTTATTTCTGCTGTCATGATTTCTCTTGCATTTAGAGGCAGGTGCATAATATATATGGACAGGCATAATGTAATGCCATATTACTGAGGGAAATACTTCAGACAACATTTTCCATAATTTGTGCACTAGTAGTGCTGGCTGCAAGAAACACATGTGCGTCCTTGGCGTCCACTGTTGCTAACGGCCTCAGGGAAGGGCAGGTCTCGCTACAGCAATTGGTTGCAGAGCATCCAATCACAGAAGGAAAATCGTGAAATTCAAACCTAGGCCATTTTATTAATTTCGATAAACATTTAGGTGGCACAGCAGGCCCACTTACACTGCAGCAAGGCACAGCAATGAGTTTCCACCACCCCACCCCACTATCTGAGGTGGGGCACCCCAGTTAGGAACATAGGAACAGGAGTAGGCCATTTAGCCCCTCGAGCCTGTTCCGCCATTCAATGAGATCATGGCTGATCTGTGACCGAACTCCATATACCCGTCTTTGCCCCATATCCCTTAATACCTTTGCTTAACAAAAATCTATCAATCTCCGATTTAAAATTAACAATTGACCGAGCATCAACTGCTGTTTGCGGAAGAGAGTTGCAAACTTTCCACCCTTTGCGTGTTTCCTAACTTCACTCCTGAAAGGCCTGGCTCTAACTTTTAGGCTATGTCCCCTAGTCCTAAACTCCTCAACCAGCGGAAATAGTTTCTATCTACCCTATCAATGCCCCTTAATATCTTGAAAACTTTGATCAAATCACCCCTTAGCCTTCTAAATTCCACGGAATACAACCCTAGTTGCGCTGTAAAGGGTGCAAGCATCTGCCCAAAATTTGTAAATGTTCCGACCTGACAAGTGGGCAAAGGTCAGGGGTACAAATAATTGGTGGGCTGAAGTCTTGCCTGTCAGATATGTAAAGAGTGTGTTTAGATGCCAGGAAGAATTTATTTTCACAGAGGATCATCACCCTTTGGAACAAACTGCCAAGACAGCTGGCTAGTAAGAAGTCATCACAGTCCTTTAGAAGGAAGCTTGACAAGGAGATGACATTTCCATTTATAGCAGGGTAAGTTGCTAGTTATTTGTGATTGTGTTAAGTCATGGGTTACTATGGCATCCTGAAGTCTTGCTTGATTGTCGTAAGGAGACATTGTTGAATTGGCTGCAAAGGGTTTCTTCCCCTTTCTTTTGCCTCTCCTAAGAGATTGTGTGGTTGTGGGGGTTGACCACTGTGCAAGATTGCACTGTATCTGAATGGGGTGGGCTTGACGGGTCTGATGGTCTTTTATTGCCCCTCCCTTTCGTACACTCGTGTATCCCCTTTTTAGATATTGTGGTAGTTCAATAGGAAACTGTTCGTGCTAATTTATGACAACGACAGGTTACATATATAACAACATGAAAATGACATGATTGTACGAGGTAGATTTTAAACTTGCCGCCCGAGCATAAAACTGTTGTTGCAGATTGGCTGCTTCAAAATCAATGGCAATGAAAATCGGGCATTTCTATAATGGTCGGCCGATCTGCAATGCCCGATTGGCAAGTTGAATATCTATCCGTATATTTTTTACCATTCTTATTTATCTCTTGCAGCAAAATTGTAATCACATATTGATTTAAAACACTATGGAGGAGAAATTCGGTATCGCCCCATTTGTGAGCGGTAACTTTTGAAAGCTGGGAAACTTAGCGGCAGGCGCTAATGATTCCCAGCTTTTGCAAAATTCGGTGTTTGTGCTCCAGGAAGGAAGTGGAGCGCTAAATCAAGCGCTCCACTTCCTTCCTGGAGCGCTAAAGGATGCAGGCGGGGCGGTAGTGGTGCGGCGCTGCTCAATGTCCCGTGCCGCGCTGCCGCGATCCGAGGCTCCTTCCCTCCCTTAAAGGGAAGGGCCATCGCTGCAGGCTCTGCATTGGGACCAGTTAGCTGGTCCCCGACAGCAGCCGGGATCCGGCCCAGTCAGCCCCATGCACTCCAGCAGAGTGCCGGGCTGAACGATCGCGGCCAGGGAGATTTTTTAAAAAGTGAACAAAATCAGTTTTATAAATTTTGCTACTTACCTCAGCAACCTCCCCTTTAACTTCCGCTCCCGACCTCCAGAACAACACCTCTTGCAGCTGTCGGTGTCATTGCCCGGCGATGCTACAGGGGGCGGAACCGAAGTTCGGGTCCTGGGCGCTACCGGGGCGATGCGCAGCTGGATGACGTCATGATCTCCGGGCGCAGGAGATCGTGGCGCATGGGGATACTGCCACCGCAAACCTCCACCTCAATTTCGCGGGCGTGGTACTATTGCCACGCCCGGTCGCAAAGCCGGTAGCGCCCTGTTAGCGGCCCCCCAGAGGCGCTAACGGGAGGTGCTAAGGTACTGAATTTCTAGCCCCATGATCTGGATTTTTGAATGCGATGGGGTTCCAGACGGAAGTGGGACTTCGCTTGCTCATCCCAAACATGGAGGAAGCACTAGAAATCTTGGGGGTGGGCAGGGGCATACAGGTGAAGTAGTAGGAGATGGGGAAGTAGGATTGAAGATGAAAGCTGAATGTTGTCTTAACATTCATCTTCTCACCTTTCTTTGGCTCCTGCAGTACACATATAATCTGCAATTACAAAACATTGTGAATCCCTAATATCATATACTGAAAGTGCTGCTCATCTACCCATGCTTATCTCACTTATTTTGTGCCCTCCTAGGTGTGCCACAGCAACAAGCAGAGGAAGAGCAGTAAGATGAACCTGGTCCCTTTGTGAGGAGTCACACATTTGGATACACGATCAGGAGATGTCTGTCCTGAGGCTGAGGAGCCTCAGGACCCAGACATCATGGGTCCTACTGTTAAGAGAATGATGCTTGCAGTGTATCAAACATTACAAGCACTGAGGGGAGTGTCACAGATGTGCTGCAAAATATAAAGGAGTTCACTGACCCCATCTGCGACACCATGATGAGTGTGTGTGCAGCACTGCAGTCAGCCCTGAAACGCATGACAACTCCACAACAATCTGAAGCACAGGACCCCCAACAGAGATTGGGTACTCTTGAGTATCTGTGACAGGTAGCTTGCCTCCTGGCCCATCAAAGCCTCACTACCATCTGGCATGGAAGGTATGACTGCTGGTGATGATGTCTTGAGTGCTAAAGTGGAGAGGGCTGTCTTGTCCGGACTCCAATTGACTCGGGATGGAATCCAGACAACCATCTCTCAGCGCTTCCGTGATGTGATTGTAACTGTTCAGGTAGCTTTCCCAATGATCAATGGCCAACCAAAGCCAGGGCCCAACACTAATGGCCTGAAAGGTGTGCACTCCCTGAATGACGCCTTCGCTTAGGATAGTATCACTTGTGTACCTTCTCACCAGGTTCCTCAGATGCCTGCCCTGCAGCAGTATATGAGACACAGCCTGCAGCAGGTATCTCTGGGGATTAAGATGAGAAGCACCCAAGTCCCAAAATGTTACTGAAGGAAAGCATCAGCCAGCTGCCTTAAACCTTTCCGTCACTAGGGAACACCGAGGAGAAACAACAGATTAAGAATGACACCATGCACAATTGCAGGCACCTAGGAGAAGCACAGTATGGAGAAAGAGTGGAGAAGCACATTGATCTTTTTCCATTAAAAATTCGGCAGCAGTACAGTGATATGTGCAGTGCTTCTTCCAAGGTGGAGGAGTGCCTTGGATAATGTGTCAGAAAGAGTAGAGATAAAACTTGTCTCTGCTAGAAAAATTGTCTGCATATCAATGAATTATTGTTCTTGGTTAAAGGAAACATGGAGACTGGACTATTAAGCAGTGGGCTGAAGTAACATTTAGGAGGATATGCTCTTGAATGATCTGTAATGACAATATAAGCATATAAATTGAGAGGCTGTGCAGTGCCTATGGTCCAGATGGGCTCTCAGTCTGGAGCCACCTTGTGGTACAGCTTCAAGAGTAACACGTAACCTACACAAGCACCGCTCATTGCTCAACTGCCGTGGACTGTGCATGTGAGTGCGAGGCTACCTAAGGGTGGGGAGCACTGTTCCCTTTAAGCTGCGTGGCCGCGCAGTGCTCTGAAACTCCCGCACAGTCGGCTCACCAGCTTTTAAATGGGAAAAACCACCCATGTGCAGTATTTTGAATGGGCTGCGCAGCCCCTTAAAGGGGCCGCGCACCCAAAAAAAAATTTAAGTGGTGGGGAGTACCTGAAGTTGCAGCCCAGAAGCCTCCTATGCTGCCTGATGGATGTGTCCTGCTGCTCCTCATCCTCTTCTTCCTATAAGTCACACAGATAATGGGGTATTCCAAATGAAAAGACCATAGTTTCCTCTGTGGAATGTGTGAAGGGAAAACATGAAGGGCCCAGACCACAAGACAGTGATGGTTTTTGAAGTGAAAAAGCGTGCACTGTCTGGGCGGTAGGACAAGACTTCCACTGCCTTATTGACTCCCTTCTGGTCACAGAGCCCCTATGTTCTCGAACTCATCAGTAGAAGAATTGTGAGAAGAAAGAGCACTTTTTTAACTGCAAGAGACCAACCGAAGAGGCAGTGTGGGTCCAATGGAGGGAGATTGCCTGCTTGTCACTGGCGCATCCATGACTTCCCACACAGCACTCCAGTACAGAAAACAATGTAATGACCTCACTAAGGTAAGAGAGGACCTTCTAAGACTGCATTGTAACATGCGTTGCACTTACAACCACTTTCCCATCACTGTTTTGAAGTGCTCACTAGATTATCTCTAATGTACTGGAGGTACTGCAAGACTCTTCATGCCATATACCTTCAACTGTTTCTTCAATCACCTCCTAACATGATTTGATACCCCAAAAGTCTTACTTGATTCAGCGCTTGCTTGTTACGTGCGCCTATTACCATCCTCATAATGGTTTGCTTTCTGACAGTAGAATGGGATTAGATGTCATTGGAATTTTTATTAACGGAGAAATCTATGAATAATAGTTGACACCACAAAGCCACAGTTGATAGACTCTCTCCAATATCCATCCTTTTACCTTCATGAAGATGTCCTACAACTACTGGGCAGGTGAACAGGAGAAGCGGTAGGAGATGTGGAAGTAGGAGGGCAGATGCCAGCTGCAGGTTGGTCATTACATTTATCATATGTTCTCTCTTATGCTACTGAAGCATCCATATCTGTTATTAAAAATGTTAGCCAATAGCATGACATTCCTTGTAGTGAAAGTCACAAAGGTATAGTGTTGCTCATCTATTCACCTCTCCTCTTTTGGCCCTCTCTTAGATATGCTGCAGCAGCAAGCAGATGAGGAAGACCCAGTTTCCTCTCTTTCCCACCTTCCACAACCTCAGTCTCATGGAGGAAGGCAGCAGTGAACAAATCTCACACACTTCTGCCTACTAAGGGCCTGGATTAGAAGCATAGAAGATAGGAGCAGGAGTAGGCCATTCGGCCCCTCGAGCCTGCTCCGCCATTTAATGAGATCATGGCTGATCATCCAAATTCAGTACCCTGTCCCTGCTTTCTCCCCATATCCCTTGATCCCTTTAGCCTTAAGAAATATATCAATCTCCTTCTTGAATATATTTAATGAATTGGCCTCAACTGCCTTCTGTGGTAGAGAATTCCACAGGTTCACCACTCTCTGGGTGAAGAAATTCCTCCTCATCTCAGTCCTAAATGGCTTACCCCTTATCCTTAGACTGTAACCCCTGGTTCTGGACTCTCCCACCATCGGGAACATCCTTCCTGCATCTAGTCTGTCTAGTCCTGTTAGAATTTTATAAGTTTCAATGAAATCCCCTCTCATTCTTCTAAACTCTAGCGAATATAAGCCTAATCGACCTAATCTCTCTTCATACATCATTCCTGCCATCCCAGGTATCAGTCTGGTAAATCTTCGCTGCACTCCCTCCATGGCAAGAACATCCTTCCTCAGATAAGGCGACCAAAACTGCACACAATACTCAAGGTGTGGTCTCACCAAGGCCTTGTACAACTGCAGCAAGACATCCTTGCTCCTGTACTCGAATCCTCTCGCTATGAAGGCCAACATACCATTTGCCTTCTTAACCGTCTGCTGCACCTGCATGCTTACCTTCAGCGACTGGTGCACAAGGACACCCAGGTCTCGTTGCACTTCCCCTTTTCCCAATCTATTGCCGTTCAGATAATAATCTGTCTTCCTGTTTTTGCCACCAAAGTGGATAACCTCGCATTTATCCACATTATACTGCATCTGCCCAATCACCCAACCTGTCCAAATCATACTGGAGTTTCTCTGCATCCTCCTCACAGCACACACGCCCACCCAGCTTTGTGTTGTCTGCAAACTTAGAGATATTACATCTAGTTCCCTCGTCTAGATCATTAATATATATTGTGAATAGCTGGGGTCCTAGCACCGATCCCTGCGGTACTCCACTAGTCACTGCCTGCCACTCGGAAAAAGACCCGTTTATTCCAACTCTTTGCTTCCTGTCTGCCAACCATTAGAATTGAAAGGACACAACATTAGGGGTACCATGGGTGAAAAATTAAAAATACTTGGTCAGGACAGTTGAGTCTTCAGACATTGGTTTTATTTAGGTGTGTAAATGGTTCAGTTGGTGGTATGAATGGGAGACATGTAACGTGGGAGTGTGTTTGTCATGTGTGTGTGGATGAACACATATCTAGGGTGGGAATAGGAAGACAGCGCAGGACTGTTAATGATGTGGGCAGATGTTGCCATTAGAAAGCATTCTAAGTAAGATTGCTACAAATGTCTCTTGCAGCAGGCAATTGATTGCGCTCTGTATTCTCCTTTCCTTCCTCCAAATATCTGGGCCCTTGTCTTCATAATAACATATTCCCAAAGGAAAAGCCTTGGTAACCGGGGTGACTGGTTCCAGGAGAAAAACTGCCAAGTCTACAGTACAAGACAGTAAGACGAATGTCAATCCTGCAGCGCTGAATGTCCAAATGGTGAAAAAACTATGGCCGGAATTTTCTGGGGTCCGCGTGAGCGGGAATGGAGGCGAGTTGGGTGGGAAATTTGAAAAAAGTGGGAGCAGGTCGGGAACCCGCCGTCATCCCGCCCCCACACGCCTATCCCTCGGGCACGTTTGCCTGTGCAGCAGCGACTCGACCGGCGGAGGCGGGCGACCTAATTGAAATCATTATAACTCTGTTTACTGACACTTAAGAGCCTTCCCCCCTCACCCTACATTTTAAATTTACCTGGATGGCCACGGGAACCACACTGTTCGGGAACCACGTCTGTCAACCTGAGGTGGGAGTTCAGTGGCCATTGCTCCAGCTGATCAATTGACAGTACTATAAAAGCTCCCACCTGACAGCTGATCACTTTCCTCAGGCAGAAGCTGTTGCTCACTGCATTCCCAGCACAGATTCTGCAGGCTGCAAGTCTTTCCAGCAAAGTCTCCATCCAGTGTCACCTCACTGGAAGAACTTCTCTCACCATTGACAGATTGCTTCTGTCATCTCTACTTCACCTGCCATCTATTACATCAACATGGGTGTCATTTATACTGTCTCACCTTGGTCCGCAGAATCAGACCACGATGAGCCCCAACACCAGCAGCACCAGGCACACCAGCAGCACCAACAACAACACCAACCTTCTCCGCAATCACCTGCTGCTGCACAGGGACACAGGGCATCAGCACCCAAGCACATTGCTGCCCGGGAGGCCAGGGATGGCCTCAACATGGCCAGATTTACTTCACTTGAGGCTGTACACCCTGGCTGCCACATGATGCACCAGGTTGGCACTACCCCACACTAACACCATAAAGCATCCCTGCAATGACCAAGCCATTCCTTTCACACTTTACCACCATTGCTGGAGGTACCGTTATGTCTCACCATTCACTGCAACTCACTAAGCTGCTTCCAAAGGTGCACACAAATGTTTCCAAGATGGGAATGTGGTGAAAATAAAGATTTTTATGTTTGACAGCACATCAACGAAAACTTTACATAAACATTGGATAAAACACCCAAGTGGCTACCCATGTGAATCTACCTGTGTGTCATCTTTGTCTTCCACGTGCTTCTACGAGGTGCTAGCCTTGTGGCTTCAGCAGAGGTAGAGGCAGCCTGCTCACTTCCCTGCTGCCAAGGAGCTGGAGAGCACCTTGCTGCACATCAGCGGGGCCATGAGGACCCATGTCTATGCTGACATCCCTCCTAGAAAGGAGGTGTATGAGCCTCTGCTATCTAGGATAACTAAAGAAAGAGTAGGGCCTATTAGAGACCATGAAGGTAATCTATGTGTGGAGGCAGAAGACGTGGTTATGGTCCTTAATGAATAATTTGCGACTGTGTTCACAAAAGAGAGAGACAATGCAGACATTGTAATCCGGGAGGAGGAGGAGTGAAATATTAGTTGAAATAAACATAGTGAGAGAGGAAGTATTAAGGGGTTTAGCATCTTTGAAAGTGGATAAATCCCCAGGTCCAGATGAAATGTATCTCAGACTGTTAAGAGAAGTAAGAGAGGAAATAGCAGAGGCTCTGACCATTGTGTTTCAATCCTCTCTGGCTACAGGTGTGGTGCCAGAGGGCTGGAGGACTGCTAACGTGGTACCGTTGTTTAAAAATGGAGAAAGGGATAGACCGAGTAATTACAGGCCAGTCAGCCTATCCTCAGTGGTGGGAAAATTATTGGAAAAAATTCTGAGGGACAGGATAAATCTTCATTTAGAAAGACACAGATTAATCAAGGACAGTCAGCATGGATTTGTTAAGGGGAGGACGTGTCTGACTAACTTGATTGAATTTTTTGAGGAGGTAACAAGGAGGGTCAATGAGGGTTGTGCGTTTAGTGTAGTGTATATGGATTTTAGTAAGGCATTTGATAAGGTCCCACATGGCAGACTGTTCACAAAAGTAAAAGCCCATGGGATACAAAGCAAAGTGGCAAGTTGGATCCAAAATTGGCTCAGAAATAGGAAGCAAAGGGTTATGGTCGCTGGGTGTTTTTGTGACTGGAAGGCTGTTTCCAGTGGAGTTCCGCAGGGTTCAGTACTAGGTCCCTTGCTTTTTGTGATATATATCAATGATTTAGACTTGAATGTAGGGGGTATGATTAAGAAGTTTGCAGATGATACAAAAATTGGCCGTGCGGTGGATAATGAAGAAGAAAGCTGCAGACTGCAGGAAGATATCAATGGACTGGTCAGGTGGGCAGAACAGTGGCAAATAGAAATCAATCTGGACAAGTGCGAGATAATCCATTTGGGGAGGGCTAACAAGGCAAGGGAATACACAATAAATGGTAGGACACTGAGAAGTGCAGAGGAACAGAGGAACCTTGGAGTGCATGTTCACAGATCCCTGAAGGTAGCAGGACAGGTAGATAAGGTGGTTAAGAAGGCATACAGGATACTTGCCTTTATTAGCCAAGGCATTGAATATAAGAGAAGGGAGGTTATGCTTGAACTGTATAAAACGCTAGTTAGGCCTCAGCTAGAGTACTGTGTGCAGCTCTGGTCACCACATTACAGGAAAGATGTGATTGCGCTAGAGAGGGTACAGAAGAGATTTACGAGGATGTTGCCTGGACTGGAGAATTTTAGCTATGAGGAAAGATTGGATATGCTGGGGTTGTTTTCTTTGGAACAGAGGAGGCTGAAGGGAGACCTAATTGAGGTGTATAAAATTATGAGGGGCCTAGATAGGAAGGAAATATTTCCCTTAGCAGAAGGGTCAATAACCAGGGGGCATAGATTTAAAGTAATTGGTCAGAAGTTTAGAGGGGATTTGAGGAGAATTTTTTTTACCCAGACGGTGGTGGGGGTCTGGAACTCACTGCCTGAAAGGATGGTAGAAGCAGAGACCCTCATCGCATTTAAAAAGTACTTCGATATGCACTTGAAGTGCCGTAACCTACAAGGCTACGGACCAAGTGCTGGAAAGTGGGATGAGGGTGGATAGCTCTTTGTCGGCCGGCACGGACAAGATAGGCCGAATGGCCTCCTTCTGTGCTGTAAATTTCTATGATTCGCCATACATAGCCATCTATCTTCCATAGGTAGCCATCTATTCTCCATAGAGACCATGTGCTCCTATGAGTGGCACATTAGCTGCTCCATGTAGATGGCCATCCTATCCATGGAGGAGCCTACAGTCGCCATCGCCTGCGACACGGTGGTGCTCATGTTAGAGATGGACTCCTCCACTCTCTGAACATTTGCAGACATCGCGCTCGCAAAACCTGTCGGAGCCCCCTGCACTTCTTCCTGCACCTCCAGGACTGCCCTCTTTCTGGATGGCCCCCGAGGCTCAGTGTCTGCATGCAGCTGAGCAGAGCTAGGAGCATCCGACGCCCTCCGGCAAAGACTCTCCACTGCTGTCCCAGTCGCCACCATCTGCTCTTGCTCATTTGTGAGTTGTGAGACACCAGGTGACAACACTACTCTATCTCGCGTAAGACCCACCCAAGTGTGCATATCTGTGCTGGTGCTGGGTGCGCTTATGTCTGGTGATGGTGCGCCCTCAGAGGCTGGAGGCTCCTCTGAGGTGTTGTCTTCCTCTTCCTCCTGGACAGTTGGGGTCGGGGGGGCCTCTTGATGGACCTGTGGGAGAGTAAAGAGATGAGTTAGATATGTCATATGAAGAATGGGTACAGATACCATTATGCATATGATGAACATTCACTGGCTGCTGACATCAGTCCCCGTATGAGTGATTGATGTATGCCATGTAGCTGTATGATATGTAATTTTGTCACCAGGTTGCTGAGATGTCCCCCTCGCTCCGCTTCCCACCTCCAGCTGCTCGGCAATCCAGATATTTCTAAAGCAGTCTCCTCTGCTGTTGTAAGGTTTGCAAATGATGGAGGGCCACCGCCGGTTCTCCCCCTTTCCCTCTTATTTTGGGCTCTCTTTTCCTGCAAGGAGGGAAAGAAGAGAAGGTTGAGTGAGAGTGATGGAATGAGTGTAAGGAATGGATGGGTTACATCTTTAGAGGGAGACTATGATGGAGTGGTGTGCCAGAGCCAAGTGGCCTCCTTGTGTGTTGTTAGTTGGTATGATTGCACTAGGATGAGGGTGAGTGTGAGGGGTGGCTAGTGAGATGGGGATGTGATAATGTAGATAGAGAGGGATGGGTGGACGTGCAAGGTATGTTGGTGTGAGCAAGGATGTGCAGGAGTAGGGTTGGGAAGGCAGAGTGATGGGGATGTGATGAGAGGCACAGCAGGATGAAGTTGAGTGTGGCTTTGTACTCACGTTTCCTGATCTAATGAGATCATTGATACGTTTGCGGCACTGCACCCAGGTCCTGCTGACTACATCCCTGCTGGTGACCTCCTCTGCAATCTGCAACCAGGCTGTTTTGGTCTCCTGGGGAGGTCTCTTCCGCCCATTGGAAGTGAAGAGGACCTCCCTGCGTGTCCTGACTCCATGGAGGGAGTCATCGGAGAACCTGGGTGCAGCCCTCTGCCTCTGTGCAGTCATTGTCAAAGTGTTTGCAGCATTCCAATGCTGTAGTGCACTCGCAGTACTATGTTACATTAACCTTCAAATGTAATGTGGCCATGGCCCCTTTAAAGATCCCGGCTGAAAACACCATCATGAATGACATCACCAGACCCGCACCATTTAATTGGGCTGGGTAACGCGCAGGGTGGGCTTAATAGGCTCTGTGGAGTGGGATGGAGCCAGCAACGAGCTCACGACCTGCCATGGCGGCCGCCCACACCAGACCCGCTCAGGCAAAGAAAATTCCGGCCTATGAAAAAAAACTTCCGAAATGAACAGCAATTTTGCCAGGAGTGGTCAAGACCAGATATGGGTGGGTACATTCTCCCATTGATGCAACTTCTGCTGGAAAATTATTGTCGTTATTTCCGTTGGCTGGTAGGTGCCGTTCCACATCCCCACTCCATCTTGCACACCTGAAATTCATCGAAATAAAGAGCAGACTATCCAGGCTGATGTCTCAGTCAGGTTGCTGTGACTACTGGTTCAGTACAGAGCTATTGTACATAAAGGTCTCACATTCAACAAAACACAGTCTGGCTTTCCTGCAACAGGAGTAAACTTCTAATCTTCTTCCCTCCCCAGCAATAACAGTGAGAGAGAATTAAGTTTAAATGTGTAGATAAAATGGGGGTACATTTCTTCTGTTACTGTGACCTCCGGATAGCATTGTAATAGGAGATGGAGTTTATGATACTGCGTGCAATTTTGGAAAATAAGCCTATTGGTGAACTTTCTGCTGTGATGTAACATTAGTTCAATACCTTTTTCAAGAATATTTTACAGCAGTATTTACATTGTGTTTTTTTAATGTGCATCACTAATACTGTGTTTTTTTTCTAATTGAAATGACAAGTGGGACTAAAATATGTAACTTGTGATTCAATTGAATAGGTGGTTTGCTATATCTAAGTATTACTATAATGCAAGTTGTACTATAATGCAAGTACTATGAAGACTTTAGGATTGTTTGTGGCTCGTCTTTAACGATGCTCTCACTGTTTATCTTTAAATTTCAAACACCTTATTTTAGTTTACAAGTATTTTTCTGTTGAAGATTCTAAAGGATTCCCTAGAAACGTCACAAACAGTAAAGGGAAGAAGAGGCGTCCAAATTCCAAGGAGCTTGCCAGTGTACTAAAAACAAATGATAACCTTTTCCTAGACTTCCTGAAAGGATGTCTCATGTGAGTTTTAGCATTTTAACATGCATGTAGCAATAATACGGTATTAGTGATATTTGTTATCTGTTCAATGAACATATAAGAGTAAATTTTATGACTATCTGCTCGCATTGCCGAGCTTCACCCACCAGGGAACTCGCATGCGATTTTCCGTCCATTAAAAATAAATGATTTTATGTTGGTAACATTAGCATCTCTGAAGCAAATGCAATATCTGCATTACAGTTACTACAAACCATTAGTTATTCGGAGTTTATTTGAAATAGATACTCATTTTAAAATTTTAGTCAGTTTGTGAATTTGAAGAGAGAAGTTCTGTGTTAAACAAGGTATTTTGCACACACACAAGCACACGTGTTTAGCAGTGTACATATTTGTGGGTAATATTTGCCATATTTTATCAGTTTACCTCAGTTGTTAGCACATCAAAATCAGGTTATAAGATCAAGCTGTTCAACTGAGGCCCCATCTGCTTGTTCTGGTGGTGTAGGTGTCATTAAAGCGCCCATGGTGTTATTTGAAGAAGAGCAGGAAGTTTCCCTGGTGTCATTGCCAATATTCATCCCTTGACCAAAACCATCAAAAACCAATGAACTGGTCATTCATCTCATTGCTGTTTGTGGGGTCTTGTGGATGTATTTCAGAGTTATTCATTGTATGAGAAGTCTTCAAAGTTTTCACTGGAGCAGAGAAAATTAAGAGGAGATTTAGTAGAGGTTTTTTTAAATTATGAAGGATTTTGATAGGATGAAATGGGGAAAAGACTATTTTTTCCAATTGGGTAATCAATGACAAAAGATTATCAATTCAAAATGTGTTACTAAGGGAGATAGGCTTCACACAGACACAAAAGCAAAATACTGCAGCTGCTGGAAATCTGAAATAAAAACAGAAAACGCTGGAAATACTCAGCAGGTCAGGCAGCATCTGTGGAGAGAGAAGCAGAGTTAACGTTTAAGGTCGATGACCTTTCATCAGATGAAAGAAAGATCGTTGACCTGAAACGTTAACTCTGTTTCTCTCTCCACAGATGCTGCCTGACCTGCTGAGTATTTCCAGCATTTTCATGCTTTACACAGAGACTTGTTTTACCATGGAATGCTTTGGCACCGGGAATAATTGAGGCAGAGACCATTACATCCTTTAAGGGAAGAATAGATAAGCATTTAAAAAAGTGAATGATTCAGGTCTATTGGGAGAGAGCAGGACAGTGGGATTGGTTTTGGATTGCTCTAGCAAAGAGCAATCACAGACATAAAAGGCCGAATGGCCTCCTTCTGTGCTGTAAACTTCTATAGTTCTATGGAGATGGTATATAAATGCAAACCAGTCTTCCAGTCTTTCTTTCTTTCTTTCTTCTTATTGTTTGTTTCTGCAAGAACTCAGCCTGTTTGACATTAGGCCTAGAAATTGGAGGTATTAGCGCTGGCCGTTAAGGCCCGTTCTGGTGAAAGAAACGGCGGCCGTCTCGCTTCCCGTGGTTCCCACGGCGCCTGCCATTTTCGGCAGGTCGGCAGCGCTGCCGTTGCCTGCGCTCGCAGCAAGTATTTTAATTAGCAGGAGCGTGACGTCAATTGGCATGCAACGCCGAATTGACGCACACTCATCCATTTTGGAACTTGCTGCTCCTCTTACCAACCTCTCCAAAGCATACCCGTGCGTGCAGCTGTTGACAGTGTGGAGAGGTGGGAGAAAGCGGCGGTGAGCTAGATCACGGACAGTAAACAGCTGCTGGGATAACTGTTAATCATGGAGAGCTCAGACTATGTAATTGGAGTGAAAACTGCTTCCAATGAGATGCATCAAATCTCCCCCCCTCCCCCCCAAATCAGTTAAACATTACAGGAGGTAAATACTTTTAAAATAAACTGTACTGTGCTGCAGTTGTAATAATCTCAGGAAAAATCAAAGCTGCATTTCCTTAAATTTTATACATTGGGGTTTTCTAGTTTAGGAACTGATGATAAAATGGTATGCAAAGTTTGGAGCTGCAAGACGGTGCATCCCCCTCTCCATCTCCCTCCAGCACCATGGTGGAGCACAAACCTCCACACAGCTAACATCTGGGTGAAAAACCTGTGGACCTATGGCAGCCAGCGAAGGTGGGAGTACCAGGCAGTCTGGCACCCATATGTGGACCCCACACAAGACCTAGATAAATGCCCGTGAAAGTAAGAGGGGAGCCACCATGCACAATGCTCCAACCCTACAGGCGCCATTAGTGGACTTAATAGCAAAACCCAGTAGCCGTCACCAAATGATCCAACACAGCACATTGCCTGAGAACGCCGCACCGCTCCTTCAGACATGACCTTCGGCCTCCTGCTGAGGTTAGCGCCGGAAAGAGCACGTTGCACAACAGATTCTCCGCCCTGCTCATGTAAGTTAGCAGGCAGCACCAAAATACCAGTGCTGACGGCACTCCTTTTGCAGGCGGCTGTTAGCCTTGGCCCGCGTTGTTACCGGCAGATTTCTGGCCTACTCGAATTTCTAGGCCTTGATTCCAAAATCCCAGATCCTGCAGTCATGCCCCCATTAAGCCATTGTTATGAGCTTTATTTGAATATGGCGTCAATAATGCAGTCCCAACACAATGGTGACAGGACAACTGTATGTTGAATGCCCGTGGGGCAAAGGCTGACCCTGCGGTATAATGTGAGGCCAGCTAATTTATATCATTTTTGTGCATGCCAGAACTCAGCACATGGTGCATTTGGAGCTCTTGATGTAAGGCTGGAAATTGTGGGGGTGAAATTGGTCTTCGCCAATAGCGGAAAATATGTTAGAATTCCTCTTGTCCTCAGGGAGTTTGAGGGTGAGGAGGAGTTGCAGAAGAATGATCAGAGGTAGATCTGCCTGCCTTTGAGGCAGTCTATGTGGGCCTGCCATTGCCTAAGAATGTGAATCTATAAACCCTGCCTGACCTATTTCAGCATGTCAGAAGAGATCTGTATTTGCCAACTAAGCTGGGGAATATACCATTTCCTCTAGTCTGACCTGCAAACTATGTCGAGACAGGAATGGCTCTACCTGTAATGGTAAAAGTGACCACAGCTTCAAACCTTTATGCAAAAGGCTCATTTAAAGTTTACCAGGGCAAAAGAGCTGCGGAAGAGAGTAGCTAAAGTAAACGTTGATCCCCTAGAGGATGAGTCTGGGGAATTAATAATGGGAAACAGGGAAATGGCGGAGACTTTGAACAAATATTTTGTATCGGTCTTCACGGTAGAAGACACTAAAAGCATCCCAATAATGGATAATCAAGGGGCTATTGGGGTGGGGGGGAACTTAAAACAATCATTATCACTAGAGAGAAAGTACTAGGCAAACTAATGGGACTAAAGGTGGACAAGTCCCCTGGACCCGATGGTCTGCATCCTAGAGTCTTAAAATAGGTGGCTGCAGAGATAGTGGATGCATTGGTTGTAATCTACCAAAATTCCCTGGATTCCGGAGAGGTCCCAGCGGACTGGAAAACCGCAAATGTAACACCCCTATTTAAGAAAGGGGGGAGACAGAATCAGGCAACTATCGACCAGTTAGCCTAACATCTGTCATTGGGAAAATGCTGGAGTCCATCATTAAGGAAGTGGTAGCAGAACATTTAGAAAATCATAATATAGTCGAGCAGAGTCAGCATGGTTTTATGAAAGGGAAATCATGTTTGACAAATTTGCTGGAGTTCTTTGAGGATGTAATGAGCAGGGTGGATAAAGGGGAACCAGTAGATGTCGTGTATTTGGATTTCCAGAAGACATTCGATAAGGTGCCACATAAAAGGTTACTACACACGATAAGAGCTCACGGGGTTGGGGGTAATATATTAGCATGGATAGAGGATTGGCTAACTGACAGAAAACAGAGAGTCGGGATAAATGGGTCATTTTCAGGTTGGCAAACTGTAACTAGTGGGGTGCCGCAGGGATCAGTGCTGGGGCCTCAACTATTTACAATCTATATTAATGACTTGGATGAAGGGACTGAGCGTAATGTCGCCAAATTTGCTGATGATACAAAGATAGGTGGGAAAGCAAATTGTGTGGAGGATGCAAAGAATCTCCAAAGGGATATAGATAGGCTAAGTGAGTGGGCAAAAATCTGGCAGATGGAGTTTAATGTGGGAAAATGCGAGGTTATCCACTTTGGTAGAAAAAATAAAAAAGCAAATTATTATTTAAATAGAGAGAGATTACAAAATGCTGAGATACAGAGGGATCTGGGGGTCCTTGTACTTGAATCACAAAAAGTTAGCATGCAGGTACAGCAAGTAATTAGGAAGGCAAATGGAATGTTGGCCTTTATTCCAAAGGGAATGGAGTATAAAAGCAGAGAAGTCCTGTTACAACTGTACAGGGGCGTTGGTGAGACCACACCTGGAGTACTGCGTACAGTTTTGGTCTCCTTATTTAAGGAAGGATATACTTGCATTGGAGGCAGTTCAGAGAAGGTTCACGAGGTTGATTCTGGAGATGAAGGGGTTGTCTTATGAAGAAAGGTTGAGCAGGTTGGGTTTATACTCATTGGAGTTTAGAAGAATGAGAGGGGATCTTATTGAAACATATAAGATTCTGAAGGGGCTTGACAGGGTAGATGCAGAGAGGATGTTTCCCCTCGTGGGGGAATCTAGAACTAGGGTGCATAATTTCAGAATAAGGGGGCACCCTTTTAAATCGGAAATGAGGAGGAATTTCTTCTCTCAGAGGGTCGTGAATCTTTGGAATTCTCTTCCCCAGAGAGCTGTGGAGGCTGGGTCATTGAATATATTTAAGGTGGAGATAGACAAATTTTTGAAAGGTAAGGGAGTCAAGGGTTATGGGGAGCGGGCAGGGAAGTGGAGTTGTGGCCAAGATCAGATCAGCTATGATTTTATTGAATGGCGGAGCAGGCTCGAGGGGCCAAGTGACCTACTCCTGCTCCTACGTCTTGTGTTCTTATGTAAATGATTTTGTACCTTTTCTAATGGAAAGCCACCAGCACCAGAAAGCCCAGTGCTTTTCAAGGTAGCTGGTTTGTCATGGGTGCAGGATTTCATCGATGGAACTTGTGGTCACATGGCCAGCCAATTTCTGCTCCTCCTCTGGTACCACCACTTGTTTCTTCTCACCTGTGCACTGTGACTTACCAAGTGCTACCTCCTGAAGTTCACTAGTTGCACTTGTGCTGGTGCTTGCACACTATGGTGAGGAGGATGAAGGATGGGTTGAGGTGCTGTCTTCTTCTGGGCCATCGGCAATACTGGCAGACTGCTCTTCAGCCTACAATCACAAAAAAGGGACAAATGTTAGAATACTAGATCAAAGAGATAGCTACAAACACAGTTTCCTTTATTGATGGTACTCATGATGCTGATGGCACTGATAGTATTGATGATGCTGATGTTGTTGATGGTACTGATGATGCTGATGGAGTTGATGGTACTGATGATGCTGACAGTGGTGATGGTACTGATGATGCTGACAGTGGTGATGGTACTGATGATGCTGATGGAGTTGATGGATATTGCTCAGGATGCTGATGGTACTATTGGTACTGATTGTGCTAATGATGCTGATAGTACTGACGATGCTGATAGTACTGATTGTAGTATTAGTGCTGATGTGCTTATACGCTAGAAATGCTGATGGCGCTAATAGCATGGACAGTACTGAAGGTGCCAATATTGCTGATAGTACTGATAATGCTGATCTGGTTGATGGTGTCGATCGTGCTTTTAGTGCCAATGGTGTTAATGGTACTGATGGTAATAACGGTGCGGATGCTGGCAATGATGCTAATGGTGCTGATGATGCTGATCTTAACCCATCTTAAGTTTTATGATTTTAAACATTTATTAAGGTGGAATCCTGAACACCGCCTGACTCCAGATGAAGCAATGGAACATAAATGGATTCAGGAATCCAGAGCACAGAAATCTCGTCTTAGAATGAAAATGATGCCTGTGACTGAAAGTAACGGTAAACACATTTGCAAAAAAACACAGCTTCTAAAGACAGGTAATAAGAATATAAAAGATGTCAGGGATAGGAAAACTAATCAAAACTAATCCTTCCAGTACGTTAACTCTTGGCACCTTTTTTTTTTATTTGCAATATCCTGGAGTGTTTCTGTGAACTCATTTGTGCCAAGAAGGAAGAAATGGGAAAATCAGTGTCAAATCGTTTAGAATGCCAGTAAAGAGGGTAGGTCGCAAAAAGGACCCTGCTTTGATGACAAGACCATTGAGCAACTGCAGCACGAAATGGAGCAAAGGAGGGATGCACTGTTTCCCTGCCATGGGAGGAAGGTTCTGAAGGCAGTGGCATGCAGAGTATGGCAAGAAGTGGTTGAGGTCATCCACAGCAGCAGCACTGTGCCAAGGATGTGAATGCAATGCTGTAAGAAGTTTATTGACCTCACCAGGAGGGGGAAAGTAAATGTGAACCTTTACACACTTGTGAAATTGTTTTTTTTGCCCTGTGGTTACACCCTAGTGTTTCCTGTCACCCAGTGCACTTTGTTCTGTGATGTAACATGCTTAAGCATGGTACAGTCTCATGCCCACCTAGGAAACACTCCCTGGTCACAAGCCAGAGAAAGTGTACATAAGTCAATGCAAGGATGTAATGCATGAAAGAGCAGCAACGTAGCACCACACTCAGTCACTGCTATTCATTCTTAAATTCAAAGGGAGAAGGATATGCAAATATTGTGGGGTATCCTGATGCTGCACATATTCACAAAAATGTAACATTTCCCTGCAGGAGAAGGAGGCATTTAACAGAGACTCACTGGAGGAGGACCTGCTGTGACCCCATTTGAAGAATGGGCAGTAGAGCTCCAGCAAAACAACTTGAGCGAGGTAGCAGGAGATGGGAAACAGGTGGGCAAGTCCCCACTGAGGGTTCATTGTTCTCTTTACTTCCTTGCTTACCATTCCTGGTCCATGTGTCTGAAACTGTCAGGACCTTTCTGTGCAGATGACAGTCATGATGCAAGCCCATGAGTACACATGGACATAACTATTAATGTGACTTTCTGTTTGCCCATCTCTATCTTCACAGGAACGGCACAGAAATCAGAGGCAGACCCTTCACAGCACCTGCAGGAAGCAACTCGCAATTCAACAATTCCACCACTTGACAATTACCATTGCTTTCCATTTGGAGATGATTATGTTATTCCTTTGTGTAGGCATTCCACCACCTTGCTTCAAATAATTTTGCGCATATCAGATCAGTAGCAAAAGCATATCACTAATAACAGATCTGACAACCAATTTACTGTTTAAAGCCAACATGGCTCTTCTTGATGTATACTCTTGTGTCCCCTTTCAATCTTATTCTGCTACTTCTCCTACACTGGCAGGAGATTCTGTGGTACTTAAGGAAGTGGCCCTAGAAATAGTAGATGCATTGCTGGTCATCTTCCAAAATTCTATAGACTTTGGAACAGTTCCCATGGATTGGAGGGTAGCTAATGTAATCCCACTATTTAAAAAAGGTAGTAGAGAGAAAACGGTAGTGGGGAAAATGCTAGAGTCCATTATTAAAGATGTAATAGCAGAGCACTTGGAAAACAGTGACAGGATCGGACAAAGTCAACATGGATTTACAAAAGGTAAATCATGCTTGACTAATCTACTGGAATTTTTTGAGGATGTAACTGGTAGAATAGATAAGGGAGAACCAGTGGATGTGGTGTATTTGGACTTTCAGAAGGCTTTCGGTAAGGTCCCGCATAAGAGATTGGCGTGCAAAGTTAAAGCACATGGGATTGGGGGTAAGGTACTGACTTGGATAGAGAACTGGTTGGCAGACAGGAAACAAAGAATTGGAATAAATGGGTCTTTTTCCGAGTGGCAGGCAGTGACTAGTGGGGTACTGCAGGGATCGGTGCTAGGACCCCAGCTATTCACAATATATATTAATGATCTAGACGAGGGAACTAGATGTAATATCTCCAAGTTTGCAGACGACACAAAGCTGGGTGGGCGTGTGTGCTGTGAGGAGGATGCAGAGAAACTCCAGTATGATTTGGACAGGTTGGGTGATTGGGCAGATGCATGGTAGATGCAGTATAATGTGGATAAATGCGAGGTTATCCACTTTGGTGGCAAAAACAGGAAGACAGATTATTATCTCAACGGCAATGGATTGGGAAAAGGGGAAGTGCAACGAGACCTGGGTGTCCTTGTGCACCAGTCGCTAAAGGTAAGCATGCAGGTACAGCAAGCGGTTAAGAAGGCAAATGGTATGTTGGCCTTCATAGCGAGAGGATTCGAGTACAGGAGCAAGGATGTCTTGCTGCAGTTGTACAGGGCCTTGATGAGACCACACCTTGAGTATTGTGTGCAGTTTTAGTCGCCTTATCTGAGGAAGGATGTTCTTGCCATGGAGAGAGTGCAGCGAAGATTCACCAGACTGATACCTGGGATGGCAGGAATGACGTATGAAGAGAGATTGGGTTGATTAGGCTTATATTCGCTAGAGTTTAGAAGAATGAGAGGGGATCTCATTGAAACTTATAAAATTCTAACAGGACTAGACAGACTAGATACAGGAAGGATGTTCCCGATGGCGGGGGAGTCCAGAACCAGGGGTCACAGTCTAAGGATAAGGGGTAAGCCATTTAGGACTGAGATGAGGAGGAATTTCTTCACCCAGAGAGTTGAGGTCAATTCATTAAATATATTCAAGAAGGAGTTAGATATATTTCTTAAAGCTAAAGGGATCAAGGGATATGGGGAGAAAACAGAGACAGGGTACTGAATTTGGATGATCAGCCATGATCTCATTAAATGGCGGAGCAGGCTCGAGGGGCCGAATGGCCTACTCCTGCTCCTATCTTCTATGTTTCTATGTTTACTGGATTACAGGCAATAACATGTCAGCTGAAGAGTCTTTAAAATCATGGGCTCGGTCTTCTGAAAAAGCACCAGCCTCAGACATTGCAGTGAGCCACATGGTTACATATAAAATATAGCTGCCATGACCCCTTCTGCTGATGCACCAGCATAGGTAGACAGTCCATAGAGGGCACAAATAGCACCTGGAGCCATCCAGGAATGTTTAATGAAGTTCATTGAGGAAATTTTGGTAGTTCTACTGCATTTCTTATGGTAAATCCACCGATAAAGAAAATTCAGCCCAAGGTCACTTATTTTCATCTTCAGATCTAAATGGTTTAGAACAGGTGAAAATCCCACTGAGGAGATCAGGGCCTGCATTTTCCTTCGCAGTAAGTGCCCGATTTCAGGCAGTGTAGTGGCAATGCAGCAGGGGAAATGGGGCTGGGAGGCCTACCACTGAATCCACATTTAGGAAGGACAGACAAAAAAGAAAAGGAGGTGGCATAGCGCTGTTAATAAGGGATGAGATCGGTACGGTAGAAATAAAAGATCTTGGCTCGGCAGATCGTGATGTAGAACTGGAATCAGTTTGGGTGGAGCTAAGAAACTGCAAAGGGCGGAAAACATTTGTGGGAGTTGTGTATAGGCCACCAAACAGTAGTGGTAATGTAAGGCACTGTATCAATCAAGAAATTAGAAGTGCATGTAACAAGGGCAATACGGTAATCATGGGGGACTTTAATCGACATATTGACTGGGCAAATCAAATTACCACTAATATGCATGCGAGATGGTTTCCTGGATCAGTATGTGGAGGAACCAACCAGGGAACAGGCTATTCCGGATCTGGTACTGTGTAATGAGAAAGGGCTAATCAATAATCTTGTGGTAAAGGGGCCTTTAGGGACAAGTGACCATAATATGATTGAATTTTACATTAAGTTTGAGAGTGATGTCGTCCAATCTGAAACTAAGGTCTTCAATCTAAACAGAGGAAACTACAAGGGTATGAGGGACAAGTTGGCCATGGTAGATTAGAAGACTACACTGAAAGGTATGAAGGTGGACATACAATGGCTAACATTCAAGAAAATAATGCATAATTTACAACAAACATATATTCCTCGAGGGCATAAAACCCCAAAAGGAAAAGTGATCCAACCATGGCTAACAAAAGAAATTAAAGCTAGTATTAAGTCAAAGGAGGAAGCTTATAAAGTTGCCAGAAAAAGCGGTCAGCCTGAGGATTGGGATCTTTTTAGAAATCAGCAAAGGGGGACAAAGAAATTGATAAAGAAAGGGAAAATGGAATATGAGCACAAACTAGCGAAAAATATAAAAACGGATTGTAAAAGCTTCTATAGGTATGTGAAAAGGAAAAGACTGGTGAAGGTAAATGTAGGTCCTTTATAGTCAGAGATGGAAGAATTTATAATGGGAATGAGGAAATGGCAGAGAAATTAAATAAATACTTTGTTTCTGTCTTCACGGAGGAAGACACTAAAATCCTCCCAGAAATACGAGAAAACCAAGGGTGTGGCGAGAATGAGGAATTTAAAGAAATTATTATTAGTAAAAAACAGTACTAGCAAAATTAATTGGACTAAAAGTCGATAAATCCCAAGGACCGGATGACCTACATCCTAGGGTTTTGAAAGAGGTGGCCATTGGGATAGTGGACGCATTGGTTGTCATCTTCCAAAATTCTATAGATTCTGGAACGGTTCCTGCAGATTGAAGGATAGCAAATGTAACCCCGCTATTTAAGAAAGGAGGGAGAGAGAAAACGGGGAACTACAGACTTGTTAGCCTCACATCAGTAGTTGGAAAAATGCTGGAATCTATTATAAAGGATGCAATAACTGGGCACTTAGAAATTAATAGTAAGATTGGGCAGAGTCAACATGGATTTATGAAAGGGAAATCCTGTTTAACAAACCTATTGGAGTTCTTTGAGGATGTAACTAATGGAGTAGACAAAGGGGGAACCGGTAGATGTGGTGTGTTTGGATTTTCAGAAGGCCTTCGATAAGGTCCCACACAAGAGGTTGGTGGACAAAATTAGGGCACATGGACTTGGGGGTAATATACTAGCATGGATTGAGAATTGGTTAACAGACAGAAAACAAAGAGTAGGGATAAACGGGTCTTTTTCAGGATGGCAGGCTGTGACTAGTGGGCTACCGCAATGATCGGTGCTTGGGCCCCAGCTATTCACAATCTTTTTCAATGATTTGGATGAGGGGACTAAATGTAACATTTCCAAATTTGCTGATGATACAAAGCTAGGTGGCAGTGTCAGTTGTGAAGAGGATGTGAAGAGGCTTCAAGGGGATCTCGACAAGCTCAGTGAGTGGGTGAGAACATGACAGATGGATTATAATGTGGATAAATGTGAAGTTATCCACTTTGGTAGAAAAAACAGAAAGGCAGAGTATTTCCTAAATGGTGAAAGATTGGGGAATGCAGATGCTCAAAGGGACCTGGGGTGTCCTTGTACATGAGTCACTGAAAGTGAATGTGCAGGTGCAGCAAGCCATTAGGAAGGCAAATGGTATGCTGGCCTTCATTACAAGAGGATTTGAGTACAGGAGTAAAGAAGTCTTACTCCAATTATATAGGGCCTTGGTGAGACCACACCTGGAGTACTGTGTACAATTTTGATCTCCTTACCTAAGGAAGGATATACTTGCCATAGAGGGAGTGCAACGAAGGTTCACGAGATTGATTCCTGGGATGGCGGGACTGTCGTATGAGAAGAGATTGAGTAAACGAGGCCCGTATTCTCTTGAATTCAGAAGAATGAGAGGGGATCTCATTAAAGCATACAAAATTATTACAGGGCTTGATAGGGTGGATGCTGGGAGAATGTTTCCCTTGGCTGGGGAGTCTAGAACCAGGGGCCACAGCCTCAGGATAAAGGGTAGGCCATTCAGGACTGAGATGAGAAGAAATTTCTTCACACAGAGGGTGGTGAATCTTTGGAATTCTCTACCCCAGAGGGCTGTGGAGGCTCAGTCATTGGGTATATTCAAAACAGAAGTCGATAGATTTCTGACTAGTAAGGGCATCAAGGGATATGGCAATAGGGCTGGGGAATGGAGTTGAGGCAGAAGATCAGCCATGATCTCATTGAATGGCGGAGCAGGCTCGAAGGGCCGAATGGCCTACTCCTGCTCCTATTTCTTATGTTCTTATGTTCCTGTCCCTAAATTGGGCCTTAAATATTTTTCTTCCCCACCCTGCAAACATCCTGGCTGCCCGCACTTTGCCTGCCCTGCTGCATTTAAATGATGGCGAGGAAGTAGGGTTATGAAAACTATCCAATTTCCCTGCCTTCCCACTGCAGTACCACCGACTCGCAGTAAGATCAGACGAGGGGTGGTGGTACTCAGTCTGCAGTGGCAAGAAGATTGCCAAAGGCAGCGAAAGAGGGAGAGGACCAGGTTTTGGCCACTTCTCCCTCTTATCCCCCCTTCCATTACTGGCAACTTGGATATGGGTTCATGTCCCCTTTAACTATATCTGAGTGCCTCACTACAGCACCAAAAGATTTTCCAAGTTTGCAGCATCAGTCTCTGTGGAACAGAGATAATACCGGGAGCCCAATCTGAAATTTTAATGAGAAGCTCGTTCAGAAAATCAGCCCCCTCCAAAGACATAAAAATAGTTAATAGTAGTTAATAGTTAATAGCAAGTTGTGCCCATTGCGTGGACACAAGGAACAGCCAAGTTTCATCCATATCCTTTTCTTTCCTACCTTTTGCTTTCTTTTTCTCTCTTTCACCTTTTTCTCTTTCTCTCTTCATAGTATGAAAATTATGGGCACATTCAGCTGTGAGATCATGATCCTGATGTGCAAGGGCAGGAGAATACCATATTTTAACTGAGATCTGAATGTGGGCATGTTCATAGGCCTATGATTAGTGAATGCGGTAGGCCTGTACAGTAGCTTTATACATGAGATCCGCAAATGTGGGAGAGTTGGTAGGTCTGTGATTAACATATGTTGAAGTGTTGTTAGGCCTATACAATAATAATTTACCCGAAATTCCCAAATATAGGAGTTTTGATAGGCCTGAGATTCCTGAAGGCAGAAGCATTTGTAGGCCTGAGATTCCCGATTGTAATGATGTGGGTAGGTCTGTACAAAAGCACCATACCTGAAAATTAAAATGTAATTCCTGAATGCAGGAATGTTCATAGCCCTGTGATTAGCAAATGCAGAAGCATTGGTTGGCCTGAGAATGGTAAATCTGAACAAAAGCATCATACCTGAGATTCTCAAATATGAGAATATTGGTAGACATGTGGTTCCCAAATGTGGGAGTGGGAATGTAACCCTGTGTTTAGTGAATGCAGGAGTATTAGTAGGCCTGTACAATAGCTTTATACCTGAGATTCCTAAGTACAGTTTTGTTGGTGGGCCTGTACATTAGCACTATATCTCAGATTCCCAAACCAGCAGTATTGGTTGACCTGTACAACAACCTTAAACCTGAAATTCCCGGCCTCACATACACTTCTCCAATTTTTCAGAAGACGGAGGGAAAAACATTTCGTCAGGTGAGGCCAATACGATCATTAAGCTGCTTTCCTTCATAGGCAGCAAGTGAACATACAGAGTAGCTATCAAAGTAAATGCCACTTACTTCACTCAGCCTCACTTCTCTGCTCGAAAAATTATGAACCACACTCCCTGTCCCTTTAATGGGCTAACACTTGCTTTTGGCTTTAACTTTCCTTCTAGACAATTACAGAAATGGACCTCCTGCATTTTATCTTCCAGACCTGAAGCTTACAGTCCCCTGTTTAAAAACCTGACTGACTGCCCATGTGTTCCTTTGTCTTTTTCATTGCATCTCCAGCCAGGGGGTGGGTTGTTACTCTGACTTCCTCCCTTTCTTGTGATTCTCTTGTCATTTTGGGACAGTTGTAAAGAATGGCATCAAGTGAAGGAATGGACAGTGGAATGTATTGCCACATGGTTTGTCACATGGTTTAGTATGAGCATGCTCAGTTCGCTCTGGCCTAGTAAACTAGCTCCTGGACAAGCAACTCATTCTGTCTCTGTCCTTCCATGATCCCTAAAAATGGCTATGGGATCCCATTCTCGTCGCCAAAAATGTAATATATGTGGGTAGAACAAATGAAGGACAGAGACAGAATGAGTTGCTAATCCAGGAGCTAGTTTACTAGGCCAGAGCAAACTGAGCATGCTCATACTAAACCATGTGACAAACCATGTGATAATACATTACAGACAGGGGCACCCAAAGAAGGGAGCAAGGCATTTGAAGAAGGCAGAAAAGAAGAGCACAAAATTTTAATGAGGCTGACCTACAAACATTCCTGGATGAATTACAACAAAAGAGAGAAAAATCACTGGATACCCATGGGAGGAAACCCCAGAAAAGTGTGGAGTGAGGTGGCAGCGGCACTGGCTGCAATCAAGGTAACAGACGGTCTACTCTCCCTTTTTTCCCTTGGGCACCAATACACTGTTCACTTTCTAAAATAAATAGCCGTACAAATCACTCTTCACACTGCACTGTGGTCAAGGGATTCCCCGACTCTGTATCTTACAGTATGTGTTTCTATTTCTCCTAACAGGAATTAGTTCCATGCAGAAGCTGTAAAGCCATTCAGAAAGCTCACCCTATACAAGGAGCAAGCCATAGAGCTGATGGGAAGCACTCTGCTCAAGCAGTGGGAGATGGCGAACTTGTCATAACAGTGTAGGCTGCAGGTTAGTGGGTGCACACCTAAACAGATGCCATGACAGCCCTGTGAAGGAGCACACAGGCAGAAACGTCTACACCCTTTTCTGTCTCCTTAGTCCCAAAGTGGTCATGCTCATCCATTCTTAGCTTATGCCCTCCTTTAGTGCAGATCCATCACAGCAACAGGGGCAGAGGATAAGGAAGATGGGGAACATGATGAAGAGGAGGAGGAGCAGCAGGGAAGAAATTTCTTTCTCATTGATTATGATGATGACAGTGATGATGAGGGGGAGGATGATGAGGACCAGACCACACAAGAGGCCCAGGAGCAAGATCCTGCCCCATGTTCCTTTGCCCCAACCCTATCAATCTCACCCCCTGCATCAATCACCTGCTTTCTTACTCCCACGCAGCAGCTCAGATATTATCACCCGGGAAGAATTAGATGCTACAAGTGAGGATGTGGCACCAGGTGATTAACAGAACACAAGGGAGCTTGAGGAGTGGGGACTGGATGAGTTTTCCACCTTTCCAGCAAGGGCAGAGGAGAAGACTACCCATGGTTTTGTAATCATGGGATCCAGAACTCATGACTACTCACCTAAAAAGAAGGATATTTGAGGAACATCACATCTACATGCAGGTTCTGAGGTCAGTCTCCGAGGATGTGCGGCACCCGACAGCTGTGACATTATTTGTGGGAGCATCAGGAAAGATTTTTCTTCATTGCAGACATCAATGAAGCATGTGGTAGTTTCATTGAAATCTGTGGCAGCCCCCTCACCTAAGAAGCAGGCTGGGACCAGTCAGTGACTGTCTCCACAGAAGCACAGACTGCCTTCCTGGTGGCAGTAGGGGATAGAAAAGAGAGCACCCTGCTTTCTGACCCTGGGGGCTGGGATGCAAGCTGCTATCTCTCAGGCTTTCATGATCTGATAGCTGCAATTAGACAAGCATTCCCCGCTGATCAGTGGACAAACAGATCCAGGTCCAGTTCAGTGGTGCCAACTGAATGGGGCTGCTGTTTCTCAGGACAGCATCACATATCAGACATCTGGCCTTCTCTCTCAAAGCACCACACAAGTGGTACATAGAAGGTAACACCAGACACAAGTTGCAGAGATGCAGCCATTAGTGGTTCCATCTCAAGACCAAGCTTGCATTGGAGGCAATTCAGAGACGATTCACTAGGTTAATTCCAGAGATGAGGGGGTTGACTTATGAGGAAACGTGAGCAGGCTCACGTTTATACTCATTAGAATTTAGAAGAATGAGAGGTGATCTTATTGAAACATATAAGATACCGAGGGGGCTCGACAAGGTAGATGCAGAGAGGATGTTTCCCCTCGTGGGGAAATCTAGAATGCGGAGGCACAGTTTTAGAATAAAGGGTAGCCCTTTTAGAACTGAGATGAGGAGGAATTTCTTCTCTCAGAGGGTCGTAAATCTGTGGAATTCTCTGCCCCAGAGAGCTGTGGAAGCTGGGTCATTAAGTACATTTAAGGTGGAGATAGACAAATTTTTGCAAGATAAGGGAGTGAAGGGTTATGGGAAGTGGGCAGGGAAGTGGCTTTGAGGCCAAGATCAGCCATGATCTTATTGAATGGCGGAGCAGGCTCGAGGGGCCAAGTGGCCTATTTCTGATCCTATTTCTTATGTTCTTATGAGGCTCTCTGGACAGGTAGTGGTAGAAAGGAGATTGATTACCATTGAAGAAATTTGGACCATTTATGTAGATGGGCTGAGAAGTGGCAAATCCATTTTAATGTGGATGAAAACACTTTTACTGTGTTGGTAAGTATAATTTTCAGAAGAAATAAAGATTCACCAATCCCACAGCTCCCCAAAGGGATTGTGACATTTGTGAATTATCCCAATAATGTGTAAGTCATGAAATTAGCAGCTATTAAGTGATATTTACAATTCATAAATTTTGGTAATACATATAGAAAATAGTAACAGTAAACATATACATAACATGGACGGGTCCTATTTAAGTAGACCAGTGGACTTGTGGGGTTAGGAGAAGCCACCTCTTATCGAAGATTAAGGAGTGATCTAGAGATGTTTAAGATAATTAATGGAGTTGATAGGGTGGATAGAGAGAAACTATTTCCTCTGGTGGGGGAGTCCAAAACAAGGGAGCATAACCTTAAAATATGAGCTTGGTTGTTCAGGGATGATGTCAGGAAGCACTTCTTCACACAAAGGGAAGTGGAATCTGGAACTCTCTCCCCCAAAAAGCTGTTGAGGCTAATTGAAAATGTCAAAACTGGGGATTGATAGATTTTTGTTAGGCAAGGGTATTAAGGGTTACAGAACCAAGGCGGGTAGATGGAGTTGAGATACAGATCAGCCACGATCTAATTGAATGGCGGAACAGGCTCGAGGGGCTGAATGGCCTTCTCCTGTTCCTAAGTTCCTAATCCAACTCCACCAGAATACAATCAAGTGTCTCCCCATAACATAGAAGGGTTCTATTTTGTGTAGTCCATTATAAGCATGGAGTCAGGCAAGCTTGGCCCCACAGAGACCATGAAAAGGGCCCTATTTTATGAGAGAGCATAACATTAAAGGCTCCCCACTGGGGGAGGCTGAAAAGCAAAAGGATTTGGGACTGATCACTGGGCATACCCTGAAAATCAGGCATGTTGGCTACTGGGGTCCATCTGGATGGCACTGTGCTGTGTCCCACCCAATAATGTGCTAGTGATGTGGTAATTATTCAGTGATATTAATATATATTTAGTGCTCCCAAAAAATAAACCTTTACTCTGTTGATAAGCACAGTTTCCAGAAGAAGTAAAGAGTCAATTCACCAATCCCACACTGGTTGGATTGTGGGAGTGTGACATTCGTGAATTAACCCTATAATGTGTAAGTCATAAAGCCATCAGCTATTCAGTGATATTTACAATTTACAAATTTTGAACGAAAAGGAACTTTAAAAATATTGGGGTAGATTTTCGTCTTCAATGCCTGATTAGTAATCTGGCGGAATGGATTGCCCATCCATTATAGAAATCGCCCAATTTTCATTCCATTAATTTCAATAGAATGAAAGCAGGCTGGTTCTACAATGGGTGGGCAGGCGATCCACTCACCAGATGAAAATTTACCTCATTGTGTGGATTAGTGATGAACTGTGATTTTTAATCACACTGAAGTTCAATTATTACAGTCAACATATGATTCAAATTGCTTGCCAATTTTTCATGTTGCACTTCATATTTTACAACAGAAAAGATCTGTCATGAAACAGACGATAGGCACCAGATTCATGTCAAGGCAGTAGAAGAAGAGACCGCACTCGCTGTACGTCTGAGACCTCTCGGGGCTTCTGCAGAAGAAGATATAACAGAAAAAGCAAAAGACAGATGTGAAGCACTTGCTGAAAAAGAACTGGAAGACAAATCATTGAAAAATATACAGCAAGCTGTCCAATCAGAATCACCTAAAGAAATAAAGTGTCAGGAGCACACATAGTTCCTGCCACCTGTTGTGTAGGTCATGCTTGTGGTCCTGTTAGATCTCACTAAATTTAGTTCCTCCAGTAAGGCTGCTGCTTCATCAGAGAAAACTACAATATAGAAAAGTCATTTTATTTTTGATGTTATCTATGATGGAGATTACAGTAAGTTCAATGTGCCATTTGGGGCATTACAAGGAAAGTGCAAATGGCTGCAGGCTGTCCATGTGAGATACCAAATTGGTGTATTTATGCAATAGCTTCTATCTTCTAAACATGATCTCTTCACCCACTAATTTATAATAATAATATCAACAAAATATCAATATATTTTCAAAGCCAATGATGCAAGCAATAAAAGAATCTCAAATATCACCTCTTAAATCTTTAAATGCTTTCTTTGTTTGCAATCACGTTTTTGTAACTAAAATGTTACACTATAAACAAATTCATCAAATTGATTAAAACTTTACATTCTCTATGAGGCTTTGGAACAAAACCTGAAAATATAGGGGCGATCCCAGCAATTAGGCTGGGGTCATGTTCGCCAGTGATCTCCGCTACTGGCCCCATTGGAGTATGCAGGGTTAGTGGGAGGTCACCTAATCTGCGTATGGGTAGCAGGCGCCCACACCATCAGGGGTCCATCTCAGGCACCTGTGTGTCCTGGGATGCTGCAAAATTCAGAAAGCAGCATGCAGTGCCCCGTCAGACCCCTTACATGTGCACCCAAGATGATCCCCACATACACCAGGGAGGAGACCACCGTGCTTCTTTTCTTTAGGCGTACTGGCCTCAGAAGATAACTTTACCGTTTGCAAGGCCGAGGTTGTGGGAGATTGCAATTTAGCCTCTGCTCTATGTCATTGGCCTTGTTAGGGGTGGGTAGGGCTCTGCCCCATACAAGGCCAAATGGGAACTCTAACTTTAAGTTGGGAGTTCACCGGAAGGGCTAACGATTTTTAACCGCAGAACTTTTAGCACAGTAGATCACTCACCCCTTGTTGCACTGAATTTAGGCCCTGCTTGCGGGCCAGTTTTACACTTTTCCATTTTTCTGCTTTTGCGCCAAACTAATCCCGTTGCCCTGCTTTTCTCCGCAGACCCTTTTATGTTCCTCTTTAAGTAATTATCTGGTACTTTTTAAAGCTATAATTGATTTAGCATTGATCACCACTTTGGCAAAGCAATCCGCATTCTGCTAACTTTTTGCATGAAAAGGCTTCTTCTAATCTCTCCTTTCTTGTATCTATTGTTTATCTTGAAGTGATAGCCTCCTTTTCTCGTAAGTGCACAATTATCACCTCTATCAAACATTTCTGAATACAGAGTAAAGCTATTGTCAGAAACCGTTGGAACAGACAAATAAATTTTGTGTACAAGGCACCACTTCTGTATCTTTGCTGTACAGTGACCTTACAACAAGTTTTATTCAGTTCTAATGCTCTCTTGTTTTAAAATAACATTGGGAGCTGAAAAAAATGTATCACCCAATTCAATATAAAGGCACCATCAGAAGTGTGATGCCCCTGTCCAGCCACAACGACCCTAAATTTGGTGTCCCAAACCATTAACAAGTATTATTGCAATTCTGGCACAGGCCCACCTCTTGCCAGGGCCTTGTGCAGATACTGAAGGCGGAATCAGTACCAGGCGTGCAGCTGCAGATCTGAATAGGGTTGCCAACTCTGGTTGGAGATATTCTGGAGGTTTAATCACATTGACATCTGATAATGTGATATCTGCACATGTTATTGCATTTACCTTATAAAGCTTGGGTCCCCTGTAGATGAGTATCTTTGCCCAATATTTCGTGCCAACACCTGTTGTGCAAGAAGATCAGAGAACCAGTAGGCCACCCGTGAGCAGGCAAAGAAGGAAAACCAATGGTGGGGAAGGGGGCTACGTAGGGAGGAAACCAGATTTGGGAGAAATTTTGATTCCATGAGCAACTAAGAGTAACTCACTGAAATGGCAGCGAAAACTAATAGTTTTCATAGAATGATAGAAATTACAGCACAGGAGGCCATTCAGCCCTCGTGCCTGTGCCAGTGCTGACACTTGCTCCTGTAATTCCATTCCCCCCAGATCCTTTAATATTACTCCTTTTCAAATATTTATCCCATTCCCTTTTAAATGATGTTCTAGTCTCTGCTTCAGTTGCCACATGGTGAATAACGTTCAGTTCAAAACCGTTCCTTCTCCCTTGGTTCTTGCAGTGAGATTCCTCCATCTCCATCCCATTTGCCCACCAGTGGAAACAATCTTTCACTATTTACCCACGGTAAAATACCCAGATTTCACTCACCTCTTTACTGGCTTCCCCTCCCTTGGCGCCGCCCCCATTCACCATGTTGCTGCTGCTGCACCCGTCTCTGTAGGAAATGCTGGGCCCCACACCAACTCCATTCCCCAGTCTCCCTCTCTCCCCCCAGCCAAGCCCCAATCTCTCCGACCTTCACTCCCACGCTGGAGCCCCAATTCACCAACCCACTCCCCAGTCTCCCTCTCTCCCCCTGCCCAAGCTCTGGTGAAATAGCTGATTTTTCTTGTGAAATGTTGACAAGCTGACACATGGGTTGAAAAACTGACTTAAAAAACTGAGGGTTGGGATATTTTTAATATTGTTTGAATGGACACCAAAGGGACGATTTTTACCCTGCCCATCCGGCGGAAACTAGGCAGGCTGGCAGTTAATATGGCTGGTACAACTTACCCGCACTCATCCCACTGCCTTCAAGTGGGTTGCGATCTGAAATTGCTCTTCTGAACAGGCAAGAGGGACACCCGTCGAAAGGCAGCAGCGCTCTTCTTTAAATATGCAGATCGGGCCTGACTGGAAGCCTGTGCAAGGAAGCCATTGTAGCTTCCCCACTAGGCCAACCCGACCGGGGTCAGGGCTAGAAGAGGCCCAGTAAGGTAAGTGCATTTTTTCTTTAGCTTCTTTGTGGGCCAGGAGGACAGCCACGGTGCCCATCTGCAAAACTCCTTGCCGGGAGTTAAAATCGGGGCTCATGTTTGACTATTTCACAATTGTACCTTGGTACTGTATGTTGAGAATACACTGACCCCTGCAGTCTGTATTCCGACAGTTGTGGCAACACCTCTTTATCAAAATGATTCTGTACCATTAATTTCATTGAGTACTTGGAATAAGAAGTTGTGATAGCTTTGTGTCTCTAAATGTTGTTACATATGTTTTTCTTCATTTTCAGACTTACTTGCTTTCCAGGTGCACCCATTTCAAGGGCACAACACACATGAATAGTTTTCTACAACAATATGTCCTAGAGGCAACAAGGGGGCATGCCATATTAGATTTAGTAATGAGTAATGAGCCAGATTTAGTTAACAGTCTAACTGTGCGTGAACATTTATCCAATAGCAATCATAAGATGATCAAGTTCAACGTAGCGTTTGAAAGGGAGAAACGTGTAACAGCTACTAAGATTCTAGATTTAGCTAAGACCGACTTCAAAAGGATGAGACAGAGACTGTCCATAGGAAACTGGGCAAATCTATTAATGGGTAAAACGACAGAAGATCAGTGGGAAGTGTGCAAAAAGAATTTAACATGATACAGAACCAGTTTCTACCCCTGAGAGGCAAGAGCACTACTTGCCCAAAAAAACAACCATGGATGACTAAAGAGGTAAGGGACAGCATAAAACTAAATGGAGGCCTCTAAAAAAGGTACGGTAATAATCATGGGTGATTTTAATCTCCATATTGATTGATTGGACAAATCAAATTGGCCATGGTAGTCTTGAGGAGGAGTTCATAGAGTGCATCCAGGATGGTTTCCTAGAACAGTGTGTAATGGAACCAACCAGCGAGCAGGCTATCTTGGATCTGGTACTGTGTAATGAGACAGAATTAATAAATGATCTCATAGTAAAGGATCCTCTAGGAAAGAGTGATCATAGCATGGTTGAATTTCAAATTCAGTTGGAGGGTGAGAAAGTTGTATCTCAAACCAGTGTCCTGATCTTAAACAAAGGCAGTTACAATGGCATGAGGGCAGAACTGGCTAAAGTGGACTGGAAAAATAAATTAAAGGGTAAGACAGTTGAAATGCAGTGGCGGACATTTAAGGAGATATTTCATAACTCTCAACAAAAATATATTCCAGTGAGAAAGAAAGATTTTAAGAGAAGGGAGCACCATCCGTGGCTAACTAAGGAAGTAAAGGATGGTATCAAATTGAAAACGAAGATTGGTGGGAGACCAGAGGATTGGGAAATTTTTAAAAACCTGCAAAGGATGACTAAAAAAATAATAAAGAGAGAGAAGATGAATTATGAGAGAAAACTGGCAAGAAACATTAAAACAGATAGTAAGAGCTTCTACAGGTATATAAAAAGGAAGAGGGTAGCTAAAATAAACATTGGTCCCTTATAGGATGAGACTGGGGAATTAATAATGGAGAACAGGGAAATGGCAGAGACTCTGATAAAATATTTTGTATCTGTCTTCACGGTAGAAGACACTAACAACATCCCAAAAATGGATAATCAAGGGCCACAGGGAGGGGGGAACTAAAGACAATCACTATCACTAGGGAAATAGTACTTGGTAAAATAATGGGACTAAAAGACGACAAGTCCCCTGGACCAGATGGCCTGCTTTCCAGGGTCTTAAAGGAAGTGGCTGCAGAGATAGTGGATGCATTGGTTGCAATATACCAAAATTCCCTGGACTCTGGAGAGGTCCCAGCAGATTGGAAAACCGCAAATATAACACCCCTATTTAAGAAAGGAGGGAGACAGAAATCAGGAAACTATAGACCAGTTAGCCTAACATCTGTCATTGGGAAAATGCTGGAGTCCTTCATTAAGGAAGCAGTAGCAGGGCATTTGGGAAATCATAATGCAGTCAAGCAGAGTCAGCATGGTTTTATGAAAGGGAAATCATGTTTAACAAATTTGCTGGAGTTCTTTGAGGATGTAACGAGCAGGGTGGACAAAGGTGAACCAGTAGATGTGGTGTATTTGGATTTCCAGAAGGCATTCGATAAGGTGCTACATAAAAGGTTACTGCATAAGATAAGAGCTCACGGAATTGGGGGTAATATATTAGTATGGATAGAGAATTGGCTAACTAACAGAAACCAGAGAGTCGGGATAAATGGGTCATTTTCCGGTTGGCAAACGGTAACTAGTGGGGTGCCACAGGGATCGGTGCTGGGGCCTCAACTATTTACAATATACATTAATAACTTGGATGAAGGGACCGAGTGTAATGTAGCCAAGTTTGCAGATGATACAAAGATGGGTGGGAAAGCAAGTTGTGCAGAGGACTCAAAGACTCTGCAAAGGGATATAGACAGGCTAAGTGAGTGGGCAAACATTTGGCAGATGGAGTATAATGTGGGAAAGTGCGAGGTTGTAAACTTTGGCAGGAAAAATAAAAAAGCAAATTATTATTTAAATGGAGAGAGATTACAAAATGCTACAGTTCAGAGGGATCTGGGGGTCCTTGTGCATGAAACACAAAAGGTTAGCATGCAGGTACAGCAAGTAATCAAAAAGGCAAATGGAACGTTGGCCTTTATTTCAAGGAGGTTGGAGTATAAAAGCAGGGAAGTCCTGCTACAACTGTACAGGGTATTGGTGAGACCACACCTTGAGTACTGCATACAGTTTTGGTCTCCTTATTTAAGGAAGGATATACTTGCATTGGAGGCAGTTCAGAGACGATTCACTAGGTTAATTCCAGAGATGAGGACTTTGACTTATGAGGAAAGGTTGAGCAGGCTGGGCCTATACTCATTGGAATTTAGAAGAATGAGAAGTGATCTTATTGAAACATATAAGATACTGAGGGGGCTCGACAAGGTAGATGCAGAGAGGATGTTTCCCCTCGTGGGGAAATCTAGAACTCGGGGACACTGTTTTAGAATAAAGGGTTGCCCTTTTAGAACTGAGACGAGGAGGAATTTCTTCTCAGAGGGTCGTAAATCTGTGGAATTCTCTGCCCCAGAGAGCTGTGGAGGCTGGGTCATTAAATACATTTAAGGTGGAGATAGACAGATTTTTGCAAGATAAGGGAGTGAAGGGTTATGGGGAGCGGGCGGGGAAGTGGCTTTGAGCCCAAGATCAGCCATGATCTTATTGAATGGCGGAGCAGGCTCAAAGGGCCAAGTGGCCTATTCCTGCTCCTATTTCTTATGTTCTCATGTTCTTAAAAGAAAAAGCATACAAAAATGCAAAAAATAGCACAGATCCTGGCGAATGGGAAAGATACAAAGAACAGCAAAAGGTCACAAATCAGATAGTAAGAGCTACAAAACAGGAGTATGAAAGGAAACTTGCAAGGGATATCAAAATCAACACAAATTTTTTTTACAATTATATTAGGAAAAGGAGGGTAGTCAGAAGCAATGTTGGCCTGATAAAAACTGAAAGTGGTGATATTATCAATGATAATAAGGAAATGGCGGACATGTTGAATAATTACTTTGCATCAGTATTTACTGTAGAGGAAGAGGATAGCACGCCGGAAATCCCAAGGAAACTAACATTGAATCGGGGACAGGGACTCAATAAAATAATGTAGGTAAAATAACAGTAATGAAGAAAATAATGGCACTAAAGAGTGACAAATCCCCAGGACCAGATGGTTTCCATCCCAGGGTTTTAAAGGAAGTAGGTGAGCACATTGCAGAGGCCCTAACTATAATCTTCCAAAGTTCTCTCGATTCAGGAACCATTCCTTTAGAATGGAAAAATGTGCCTGTGAAAGGCAGGTCAAGCCTGACAAATGTGATTGAATTTTTTGAAGAGGTGACTAAAGTAGTGGACAGGGGAATGTCTATGGATGTTATTTATATGGACTTCCAGAAGGCATTTGATAAGTCCCACATAAGAGACTGTTAACTAAGGTAGAAGCCCATGGAATTGAGGGCAAATTATTGACCTGGTTAGGAAATTGGCTGAGCGGCAGGAGACAGGCAATAGGGATAATGGGTAGGTACTCAAATTGGCAGGAGGTGACCAGTGGTGTCCCGCAGGGATCTGTGTTGGGGCCTCAACTATTCACTATATTTATTAACAACTTAGATGATGGCATAGAAATTCATAAATCCAAATTTGCCGATGACACAAAGATAGGTGAAATTGTAGGCAGTGTAGATGGAAGCATAAAATTACAAAGGGATATCAACAGATTAAGTGAATGGGCAAAACTGTGGCAAATGGATTTCAAAGTAGGCAAATATGAGGTCATCCACTTTGGACCTAAAAAGGATAGAACAGAGTACTTTCTAAATGGTGAAAAGCTAAAAACAGTGGAGGTCCAAAGAGACTTGGGGGTCCAGGTACATAGATCATTAAAATTACATAAACAGGTACAGAAAATAATCAAAAAGGCTAATGGGATTGATGTGCTGGCCCAAAATTTACTAACATCTTAGAATTTAGGGAGGGTACCATCCACTACAACAGAATAGGAGGCCAATTTAGTATATATGTGTTATTTTCAGGAAGAGGAGGAGGAAGATGATGAGCAGGAGGCTACCTTGGAATCCAGGTACATGAGGCATCCCCAAAGGAGAAGGGCAGCTGTACAGCGTTACCCTGTGGGCAAAATATATCAGCTATGATGGCTTTTATTTACAACTCATAGTGGAGCAATGCCTTCACTAGCTCCAGTTCAGTACGGGGTAGTCCACAAGTTTGTGATCTGCTGCCAGACAAACTGCAGCCACACTGCATGGTGCTAACAATTACAGAAAAGGTCACCATGGCCATGAATGTCTATGCCTGGGGAGATTCTAGGGAGCCACTGGTGACATTACCAGCATTTGTCAGTTGGAGGTGCATCAATTCATGAAGCAAATCACTGATGCACTATTTGCCAAAGTCAACCAGTACATCATCTTACTAATTGAGCCCTATGAGGAGCAGGCACGAGCACTAAGCTTCTTTCATGTGTCTAGATTTCCAAAAATACAGGGAACAATTGATGGCACAAATGTGGTACTGCATAGATGAGTATCCCTTACATATATCACAAGGGATTTTACTCTATTAATGTGCAGCTAGTGTGTTTCCACCACCACAAGATTATGTGAATATCAGATTCCGTGGAAGCTCGCATAATGGCTAATTACAGTGGTTCTCAAACTGGGGTCCGTAGAGACTTTCCAGGGGGTCCGCGACCGGAGGTAATTTCAAGCCTGCTCCTCTTTATAAAACCAACACTAATTCAGTTCTTGCAAATTATTCTCAACGGCTGGGCCCACGTCCTCACAGAGGCCCACAGCTCTCACTCACTTTGCAACAAGCACTCCCTGCCGGTTGAGCCGATACCTGTCCCTGGCGCCGCGACCCTGTGCCATCCTCCCGACACCTGATCAGAACGCCTGCGGGACCCTTCAAACACATGCCTGAACATGTTCAGCAAACACGTACAATCCCACAGTGCAGCTATTACAGAACATGACAGTGTTGAGTCATGCTTCCAGCAGCATTACAGTATGTGCACGGGTGCTCGTGCCCTCACTCACCTTGGCCAGCCTGCTGACGACTTTAAAAATTGTCCAGCACTAAGTGGCTAATAGTGGCCATCTGTTGCTGCGGAGTACCCAAAATTAATATGAGAAGCAGGCACACCCATCTCACTGATGGGTGTGCCATCAAGAAAATACCTGTTTTCTTAAAAGCATTATTAGAACATAAGAACATAATAAATAGGAGCAGGAGTAGGCCATTTGGCCCTTCGAGCCTGCTCCGCCATTCAGTGAGATCATGGCTGATCTTCTTCCTCATCTCCACTTTCCTGCACTATCCCCATATTCCTTGATTCCCTTAGTATTCAAAAATCTATCGATCTCTGTCTTGAATATACTCAACGACTGAGCCTCCACAGCCCTCTGGGGTAGAGAATTCCAAAGATTCACCACCGTCTGAGTGAAGAAATTTCTCTTCATCTCAGTCCTAAATGGCCAACCCCTTATTCTGAGACAGTGACCCCTGGTTCTAGACTCCCCAGCCAGAGGAAACATCCTCCCTGCATCTACCCTGTCAAGCTCTAAGAATTTTGTATATTTCAATGAGATCACCTCTCATTCTTCTAAACTCTAGAGAATATAGGCCTAGTCTACTCAATCTCTCCTCATAGGACAATCCCCCCATCCCAGGAACCAGTCTGGTGAACTTTCGTTGCACTCCCTCTATGGCAATCATATCCTATCCCACATTACAACAGTGACTACACGCCAAACAAAAAGTACTTCATTGGCTGTCCAGCGCTTTCAGACGTCCGATGGTCGTGAAAGGCACTATATAAATGCAAGTCTTTCTTTCTTCTTTCTTCTTCTTTCCTTAGGTAAGGAGACCAAAACTGTACACAATCCTCCAGGTGTGGTCTCACCAGGGCCCTATATAATTGTAAGACATCTTTACTCTTATACTCAAATCCTCTTGTAATAAAGGCCAACATACCGTTTGCTTTCCTAATTGCTTGCTGTACCTGCATGATAACTTTCAGTAATTCGTGTACAAGGACACCCAGGTCCCTCTGAACACCAACATTTCCCAATCTCTAACCATTTAAAAAATACTCTGCTTTCTATTTTTCCTACCAAACTGGATAACTTCACATTTCTCCACATTGAGGCAGAAATTCCGATCCCTATGGGTGTGTACGTGCTGTGTACTCACCCGTAGGGCCAACGGAAATGCCGGTTTTAGGCATGCGCTGCGCATGCGCTGGAAACCAGCATTTCCGATCTGTCAAGAAAGCTCTTGGCAGATCCTCCGGCTGCCCTGGAGCAGCGCCTATGCGGGTGGAGAGTTCCATTTTTTGGAGACCCTCCGCCCGCAGAAAACACTTACAATTCTTGCGCCTAGAAAGGCAGGCGTAAGGCCTGCTTTTACCAGGATAAGAGTTGAAAAAAGTAAAAAAAAATTCCACTGATTTATCATTTAAAAATACTTTAAAGAAAGGTAAGTTTATTTTTAGCCCCGTTAAAAACTTTAATTATTTTTTTAATAAATACATTTTTATTTTTTTTAAATACTTAATTTATGTAATTTAAAGTCATTTTAAAAATGTGATTTTTTTTACAAAATTTATTTAAAGTTTTACTATGTTTTGGGGGTGATTTCCATTCATATATTTGACAGGTCTTCCTGTCAAATGTATGAAGGGAGATTCCCTTCTCTGATTGGCTTCCCATGGCCCACGTGATCCCAGGGACGCTGCGAACCGCCTGCGCCTCTGGGATACGTGGGCCCTGCGCACCGGCAGTTGGAAGAGGCCCAGCAATGGAACTCTGCGCCTCCCGGAAGCCCTCCGGTCCAGGCGCAGATTTTTCCAGATCGCAGCCCTCTGCCCGCGGGAGGCCTGCAAACGGAATTTCTGGGCCAATATTCCATTTGTCATGTTCTTGCCCACTCACTTAGCTTGTCTATATCCCCTTGAAGCCTCCTTGCATCCTCCTCACAACTTACATTCCCACCCAGCTTTGTATCATCAGCAAAATTGGATATATTACATTTGGTCCCCTCATCCAAATCATTGATGTAACTTGTGAATAGCTGAGGCCCAAGCACTGATCCTTCGACACCACTAGTTACAGCCTGCCAACTCGAAAATGACCCATTTATTCCTACTCTCTGTTTTCTGTCCGTTAACCAATCCTCAATCCATGCTAGTATATTACCCCCACTCCCATGAGCCCTAACTTTGTTTAATAACCTCTTGTGTGGCACCTTATCGAATGCCTTCTGAAAATCTAAATACACCACATCCACTGGTTCCCCCTTATCTATTCTGCTAGTTACAACCTCAAAAAACTCCAACAGATTTGTCAAACATAATTTCCCTTTCAGCCTTAAAATATTAAAACACTCTTAACATGCAGCATTTTCATCATATGAGTATTATACAGTATTATAATTGAGATGGGGGTCCTTGATTTGAAAGGGGAGTCCTACAACAAAAAAAGTTTAAGAACCACTGCCTTATTATATCATACTCCCCGCGTAGGAGACTTTTACTGCCTCCCAAAGATACACAAAGCCAACACACCCGGACGTCCTATAGGATCAGGCAACGGAACCCTGTGTGAGAACCTCTCTGGGTACGTCGAGGGCATCCTGAAACCCATCGTACAGGGAACTCCCAGCTTCTGTCGCGACACTACAGACTTCTTGCAGAAACTCAGCACCCATGGACCAGTTGAACCAGGAACACTCCTCGCCACGATGGACGTATCGGCACTCTACACCAGTGTCCCCCACGATGACGGCATCGCTGCGACAGCCTCAGTACTCAACACCAACAACAGCCAATCTCCAGACACCATCCTACAACTCGTCCGCTTCATCCTTGACCACAATGTCTTCACCTTCGACAACCAGTTTTTTACCCAAACACACGGAACAGCCATGGGGACCAAATTTGCACCCCAATACGCCAACATCTTCATGCACAAGTTCAAGCAAGACTTCTTCGCTGCACAGGACCTCCAACCAACGCTGTACACCAGATACATCGACGACATCTTCTTCCTTTGGACCCACGACGAAGGATCACTGAAAGGACGACACGATAGCATCAACAGGTTCCATCCCACCATCAAACTCAACATGGACTACTCCTCAGAATCGGTTTCATTCTTGGACACACGAATCTCCATCAAAGACGGACGCCTCAGCACTTCACTCTACCGCAAGCCCACGGACAACCTCACAATGCTCCACTTCTCCAGCTTCCACCCTAACCACGTTAAAGAAGCCATCCCCTATGGACAAGCCCTGCAAATACACAGGATCTGCTCAGACGAGGAGGAACGCGATGGACACCTACGGACACTGAAAGACGCCCTCGTAAGAACGGGATATGACGCTCGACTCGTCGATCGACAGTTCCGACGGGCCACAGCAAAAAACCGCATAGACCTCCTCAGAAGGCGAACACGGGACACAACCAACAGAGTACCCTACGTCGTCCAGTACTTCCCCGGAGCGGAGAAACTACGCCATGTTCTTCGCAGCCTTCAACATGTCATCGATGATGACGAACACCTTGCTAAGGCCATCCCCACGCCTCCACTGCTCGCCTTCAAGCAGCCGCCTAACCTCAAAAGTACCATCGTTTGCAGCAAATTACCCAGCTGTCAGGAGAACAGCGACCACGACACCACACAACCCTGCCACGGCAACCTCTGCAAGACATGCCAGATCATGAACACAGATACCATCATCACACGTGAGGACACTACCCACAAGGTACATGCTACATACTCATGTGACTCGGCCAACGTTGTCTACCTGATACGTTGCAGGAAAGGATGCCCCAGAGCATGGTACATCGGCGAGACCATGCAGCCACTGAGACAACGTATGAACGGACACCGCGCAACAATCGCCAGGCAGGATGGTTGCCTCCCAGTCGGGGAACACTTCAGCAGTCAAGGGCATTCAGCCTCGGATCTGCGGGTTAGCGTTCTCCAAGGCGGTCTTCGAGACACACGACAACGCAAAATCATCGAGCAGAAACTGATAGCCAAGTTCCGCACTCATGAGGACGGCCTCAATAGGGATATCAGGTTCATGTCACGCTACAGAACGTGACTTGACATCGTTGTCTGTCTTTCCAGTTTTTAAAAAACAAACACAAAAAAACAAACACATAAAACAAACCCAAAAAGGACACAGAGAGAGGAAGGGATATGGAGAGAGATCGGCTGCAGACAGCAAGATTTGACACGTTGGACCCACTGGGACAGATCTCATTGTCTTGGCTGTGCTCTTGGTGTGTCTTTGATGTAAGGAAAGATTGTATCTCTGCATTTTCTGTGTTTATATTCTGTGAACTTTTGTAGATTCACTCATTGTAACTTTACCTGAAGAAGGGGCGATCGATAGCTCCGAAAGCTTGTAATTTTAAATAAATCTGTTGGACTATAACCTGGTGTTGTGCGACTTCTCATTTTTATTATATCATGACAACAGGATAGTCAGGAGTTGGCTAATGGGGGGCCAGTACAACTGTATGATGCCCTGACTCATACTACGTGCACTGGCCCTATTGAAAAACTGCGCTGTGTATGGTGCACTGACCCTATTGATACACAGCGAGGTGTATGGTGCACTGACCCTATTGATCCACAGTGCGTTGTATGGTGCACTGATCCTAGTGACTAACAAAGCAGTGTATGGTGCACTGACCCTATTGATACACAGCTTGGTGTATGGTGCACTGACCCTATTGATACACAGCTTGGTGTATGGTGCACTGACCCTATTGATACACAGCGCGGTGTATGGTGCACTGACCCTATTGATACACAGCATGGTGCATGATGCACTGACCCTATTGATACACAGTGCATTGTATGGTGCACTGACCCTATTGATACACAGCTTGGTGTATGGTGCACTGACCCTATTGATCCACAGTGCATTGTATGGTGCACTGACCCTATTGATACACAGTGCGGTGTATGGTGCACTGACCCTATTGATCCACAGTGCTGTGTATGGTGCACTGACCCTATTGATACATAGCGTGGTGTATGGTGCACTGACCCTATTGATACACAGTGCGGTGTATGGTGCACTGACCCTATTGATCCACAGTGCATTGTATGGTGCACTGACCCTATTGATACACAGTGCGGTGTATGGTGCACTGACCCTATTGATCCACAGTGCGGTGTATGGTGCACTGACCCTATTGATACATAGTGTGGTGTATGGTGCACTGACCCTATTGATACACAGTGCGGTGTATAGTGCACGGTCCCTATTGATACACAGCGCGGTGTATGGTGCACTGACCCTATTGATACACAGTGCGGTGTATGGTGCACTGACCCTATTGATACATAGCGTGGTGTATGGTGCACTGACCCTATTGATACAAATGAGAAGTCGCACAACACCAGGTTATAGTCCAACAGTTTTATTTGAAATCACGAGCTTTCGGAGCGCTGCTCCTTCGTCAGGTAAACCTGACGAAGGAGCAGCGCTCCGAAAGCTCGTGATTTCAAATAAAACTGTTGGATTATAACCTGGTGTTGTGCGACTTCTCATTTTTGTCCACCCCAGTCCAACACCGGCATCTCCGCATCATGGCCCCTATTGATACACAGTGCGGTGTATGGTGCACTGACCCTATTGATACACAGCGCGGTGTATGGTGCACTGACCCTATTGATACACAGCGCGGTGTATGGTGCACTGACCCTATTGATACACAGCTCGGTGTATGGTGCACTGACCCTATTGATACACAGCGCGTTGGATGGTGCACTGACCCTATTGAACACAGCGCGGTGTATGGTGCACTGACCCTATTGATACACAGCGCGGTGTAAGGTGCACTGACCCTATTGATACACAGCGCGTTGGATGGTGCACTGACCCTATTGAACACAGCGCGGTGTATGGTGCACTGACCCTATTGATACACAGCGCGGTGTATGGTGCACTGACCCTATTGAACACAGCGCGGTGTATGGTGCACTGACCCTATTGATACACAGCGCGTTGGATGGTGCACTGACCCTATTGATACACAGCGCGGTGTATGGTGCACTGACCCTATTGATACACAGTGCGGTGTATGGTGCACTGACCCTATTGATACACAGCGCGGTGTATGGTGCACTGACCCTATTGATACACAGCGCGGTGTATGGTGCACTGACCCTATTGATACACAGCGCGGTGTATGGTGCACTGACCCTATTGATACACAGCGCGTTGGATGGTGCACTGACCCTATTGAACACAGCGCGGTGTATGGTGCACTGACCCTATTGATACACAGCGCGGTGTAAGGTGCACTGACCCTATTGATACACAGCGCGTTGGATGGTGCACTGACCCTATTGAACACAGCGCGGTGTATGGTGCACTGACCCTATTGATACACAGCGCGGTGTATGGTGCACTGACCCTATTGAACACAGCGCGGTGTATGGTGCACTGACCCTATTGATACACAGCGCGTTGGATGGTGCACTGACCCTATTGATACACAGCGCGGTGTATGGTGCACTGACCCTATTGATACACAGCGCGGTGTATGGTGCACTGACCCTATTGATACACAGCGCGGTGTATGGTGCACTGACCCTATTGATACACAGCGCGGTGTATGGTGCACTGACCCTATTGATACACAGCGCGTTGGATGGTGCACTGACCCTATTGATACACAGCATGGTGCATGATGCACTGACCCTATTGATACACAGCGCGGTGTATGGCGCACGGCCCTATTGATACACAGCGCGGTGTATGGTGCACTGACCCTATTGATACACAGCGCGGTGTATGGCGCACGGCCCTATTGATACACAGCGCGGTGTATGGTGCACTGACCCTATTGATACACAGCGCGGTGTATGGTGCACTGACCCTATTGATACACAGTGCGGTGTATGGCGCACTGACCCTATTGATACACAGTGCGGTGTATCGTGCACGGTCCCTATTGATACACAGCGCGGTGTATGGTGCACTGACCCTATTGATACACAGTGCGGTGTATAGTGCACGGTCCCTATTGATACACAGCGCGGTGTATGGTGCACTGACCCTATTGATACACAGTGCGGTGTATGGTGCACTGACCCTATTGATACACAGCGCGTTGGATGGTGCACTGACCCTATTGAACACAGCGCGGTGTATGGTGCACTGACCCTATTGATACACAGCGCGGTGTAAGGTGCACTGACCCTATTGATACACAGCGCGTTGGATGGTGCACTGACCCTATTGATACACAGTGCAGTGTATTGTGCACTAACCCTATTGATACACAGTGCGGTGTATGGTGCACTGACCCTATTGATACACAGTGCAGTGTATTGTGCACTAACCCTATTGATACACAGTGCAGTGTATGGTGCACTGACCCTATTGATACACAGTGCGGTGTATGGTGCACTGACCCTATTGATACACAGTGCAGTGTATGGTGCACTGACCCTATGGATACACAGTGCGGTGTATGGTGCACTGACCCTATTGATACACAGTGCAGTGTATTGTGCACTAACCCTATTGATACACAGTGCGGTGTATGGTGCACTGACCCTATTGATACACAGTGCAGTGTATTGTGCACTAACCCTATTGATACACAGTGCAGTGTATGGTGCACTGACCCTATTGATACACAGTGCGGTGTATGGTGCACTGACCCTATTGATACACAGTGCAGTGTATTGTGCACTAACCCTATTGATACACAGTGCAGTGTATGGTGCACTGACCCTATTGATACACAGTGCGGTGTATGGTGCACTGACCCTATTGATACACAGTGCGGTGTATTGTGCACTGACCCTATTGATACACAGTGCGGTGTATTGTGCACTAACCCTATTGATACACAGTGCGGTGTATGGTGCACTGCCCTATTGATACACAGTGCGGTGTATGGTGCACTGCCCTATTGATACACAGTGCGGTGTATTGTGCACTGACCCTATTGATACACAGTGCGGTGTATTGTGCACTAACCCTATTGATACACAGTGCGGTGTATGGTGCACTGCTCTATTGGTGGTCGTTGGCTCCTCCCCCTTTAGGCTCGCGGTGACGTCGCGTAGCTTCGCTCGAGGATTGGATGTTGGGTGTCACCTGACACAAGATGGCGGCGGTGCTCAGTGGCGGATCCCGAGGCCGCGTCCTCCCAATGTCACGTAAGTGTGTCTGGGCTCAGTTTCAATCTTATTCGGCCTCTCTTCCCCCTTACCCCCGGTGCAGCTTGTATATAATGTTGACGGTGATTCTGGCAACTCTTGTTAATGGGATTGAAGTGGTGAGGCCCAGAGGGAACAGATGTTCACTAAAATGATCGTGCAATTTGCATTTGATCAGTTCTATGTAGAGAATACCGCAATGTTACCAGCAAATACAGCATAATAGATTGGAGAAAGTGTGCAAATTGCTGTCTTACATGGAAAGAATATTTGGGGCCTCAGATAATTGTGTATTTGCCACAGTTGTGTGTTGTCGTTGGACTGCTTGGTGAGGATAATCTGGAGCTGGATATGACGGCTCATGGGGTAGAAAATATGCAACAGAGGGACTTTTCTTTTGTTGTCATAAGAGGGAGAGAGGTGAGCGATGGTTCAGGGTCTTGACCCTAGATGAGGGTATTTCATCAACTCTGATGTGAAAAATTGTCATCAGATCAGATACAATGCAGAAATCCAAGTAAGTGTGGGATCGTGTGGATTTGTGATAAATATCTGTTCAAAGCCCACAGCCAGAGGTGGAGAGAGATGTTTAGGAAAAGGAGGAACAAGTCAGAGATGGACCATATAAAGATGGGCGGTATGTGGAACTGGAAACCACAGTTAATGAAAATGCATTGGGGAGTCAGGTCAGCAACCTTTTATTAACCCTGTTAATGAATCAGATCTGTTAGAACCAGTACATGAATTAAACTTTGAGTAACTGCATCATTATGCAAAATGTTGCTTGTTGGATGTAGAATGTGTATTTTGATATGAGCCCTATGTTGTGGCCTTTATGAAAGTCAATCTGGTATTCAGAGGGAATTCTCTTTAAAAAATCTTTTAGAATATTTGTTTGCTCTTATAAAACTTTATTGTTCTCAGACAATATTTTAATAGCTTCTACTATAGAGTAATTCTGCTAATTTGTTGGATAAGCTGCAGGTAGCAACTGTCTTGCTGATCTGTGTATAAAACATTGTTTCATTAGAATGTGTAGAATTGGTGTGTAGGCAATATTTCCTGTAAATATAAATTGTAATTACCTGTTGCATACCATATGTAGGTAACCTTCAGTGCCTGCATTGACTTTCAGGTGCTGTATCACCAGGTTTGGCCTCAGCAGTGTCCATTTTGATTCAGAAGAGGAAGCTTCATCATGCTCTCATTCCTGGTGGTAAAGGTGGACGTTCATCTTTTAGTGGGATTGTGGCTACAGTTTTTGGAGCAACTGGATTTCTCGGACGATATGTGGTTAACAGGCTTGGTAAGACCCAGTACTTATTATTGATAGTGACTTGCAATAGGCATTATGAACATATATTTCAAAATCAGTTTTTACTGCATAGAGACTTTCTTAAACATTTGTGCAATAAAAAAAACATTATTTTCAAACTCAGTACAGTGCAAAGGGGGTTCTAGTAATACCCAGACTGCACTGTGAAATCTGTGTCACACAACAACTTGAGATAAAATTTACAAATAATAGTGAGCAGAGCATTGAAAATATCAAATAATTTTTTCAGCATTTTATACAATTTAAGACATGAAATTACATTTCTGAGGTAATGCTGAGGTGCTAATTTGGATGGCATAGGAGGGGAAAGCCACTATAATGTAAGACACTCATAATAAATTAGTATTTATTGTCTTAAGACATCTCCAAACTTCTTTTCATTAACTTAAAGGCAGATATCATCAAAGGTGATCTCTTTGCTGGTAACACCACCAATGTTCCCTCTTATTTTTATTTGTACTGAGCGGGCCACGAACTCCTCTGAGTGTGACTTTTTTGTCCATGGGCAAATTTTACAACAAAAGCAGCAACTTTCATTCACCTGAGCCAAATAAAATGATTTGTGAGGAGGATGCAAAGAGGCTTCAAGGTGATTTAGACAAGTTGAGTGAGTGGGCAAATACATGGCAGATGAATAACTATGAAGTTATCCACTTCAGTAGGAAAAACAGAAAGGCAGAGTATTATTTAAATGGTGATAGATTGGGAAATGTTGATGTACAAAGGGACCTGGGTGTCCTTGTACACCAGTCACTGAAAGCAAACATGCAGGTGCAGCAAGCAGTTAGGAAGGCAAATGGTATGTTGGCCTTCATTGCAAGAGGATTTGAGTACAGGAGCAAGGATGTCTTGCTACAGTTATACAGGGCCTTGGTGAGACCACACCTGGAGTACTGTGTGCAGTTTTGGTCTCCTTACCTAAGAAAGGATATACTTGCCATAGAGGGAGTGCAGCGAAGGTTCACCAGACTGATTCCTGGGATGGCAGACTGTCATATGAGGAGAGATTGGGTCGACTAGGCCTGTATTCACTAGAGTTTAGAAGAATGAGAGGGAATCTCATTGAAACGTATAAAATTCTGACAGGGCTAGATAGACTGGATGCAGGGGGGATGTTTCCCCTAGCTGGGGGGTCTAGAACGAGGGGTCTCAGGATAAGGGGTAGGACATTTAGGACTGAAATGAGGAGAAATTTCTTCACTCAGAGGGTGGTGAACCTGTGGAATTCTCTACCACAGAAGTCTTCCTGCGTGCAAAGGCCTCCGATCTGGAAAAATCTACGAACTTACCTGAGGGCTCCCAAGGCGCCTATACTTCCGATCCTGGGACTCTCCAAACTCCAAGTGTGCAGGGCCTACGTATCCCAGGGGCGCATGCGGTTCGCAAGTGTCCCTGGGATCACGTGGGCCAGGCCAGCCAATAGCAGAAGGGAATCTCCCTTCAAACACTTGACAGATAAACCTGTCAAATATATGACTGGAGATCACCCTAAAAACATAGTAAAACTTTAAATACATTTTTAAAAAACCATCACCTTTTTAAAATTAGTTGAAATTACAATAAATTAAATATTTTAAACAAAAATTTAATTTTTTGAAAAAATTAATTAAAGTTGTTTACAGGGCTCAAAATAAACTTAACTTTTTTTTTAAAGTATTTTTAAATTATAAATGAGTGAAGAAAAAAATTTGAAAACTTTTTTTCAACTCTTATGCTGGTAAAAGCAGGCCTTGCTTTTACCAGGCGTAAGATTTCTAAGGGTTTTCTACGGGCGGAGGTTCTCCCGAAAGCGGAACTATCTGCCCGCAGAGGCCCTTCTCTAGTGCAGGCGTACGATCTGTCAAGGGCATTCTTGACAGATCGGAAATGCCGGTTTTCAGCACATGCGCTTCGCATGCCTGAAACCGGCATTTCCGATGTCCCTACGGGTGTGTACAAATGTGTCTCCCTCACTAAAAACCAGTTGATCCTAACTTGCTGAAGTCAAAATTTACACAGATCTTGTACACCTTTCGCTCCAAGTACGCCTTCATTACTCTTATCTGCATTAACAGAAAGGAGATCGCAGAAACCCATTTTTTTGAACAAGCAAGGTCGCTGTGAAGCAATCGGCAGCTCTACATGTTAAGAAAGGATGGCGGGAATAGAATACCACACAGTTAGATTCAAGTTTAGTAACAATTTTTGAGATTTATGAGAAACGTTGCTTCTTGGTTTCAGGGTCGGTTTAGGGTGCATTCTGTGCAATAGGTACGTGCAAATCAGTTTTACTATTTTAAAAACGTGTTTCCCCAAGAAGATTTGGCACGCACTCAGTTTTTAAATGTGCAATGTCGCTTTATTTACCGTGTTTGGATTTTATGCAGAGCCTTCAACTCCCCCACTTTTTTGGGGCCAAAAAAGGAAATCCATTGAAAGGGGTGAAGTGTTTGTGGAAAGCTGCTAAGTGCAGATTGGGGAGGGTTGCAGTTGTTTGCCTCTTCGCACGCACTTTAACCCGAGCAGGACAGCCAAGGGATCGAGTCTGCGATTGTTTAAACCATGTCCTAGCAACCGTGGTCACCCCGAGCAAGCTTGTGACTGCTAGGAAAGGATTCAAAGACATTCACAGATATTGCTGCACACTGCCACTCTGCCTTGATACAACTTTCTAACTGTTCTAACTTTCTGCCACTCGAGTCTCTGGCTCAATCTTCTCTGAACTGCACCACAAAGCAACGTATTGAATCATAGAATTGTACATCACAGAAGGAGGCCATTCCGCCCATCGAGTCTGCGCCAGCTCTTTCGAAGAACACTCTAGTTAGTCCCACTCCCCCGCTCTTTCCCCATATCCCTGCAATTTTTTCTTCAGTATTTATCCAATTCCCTTTTGAAGGTTACTATTGAATCTCTAGCCACCACCCTATCAAGCAGTGCATTCCAAATCCTAACCACTCATTGTGTAAAAAAATTTTCCTCGTGTCTCCTCTGGTTCTTTTGCCAATCATCTTAAATCTTTGCCCTCTAGTTATGGACCCTTCAGCCATTGGAAACAATTCCTCATTATTTACTCTCTCTAAATCCTTCATGATTTTAAACACCTCTATCAAATCTCCTCTTAGCCTTCTCCGCTCCAAGGAGAACAACCCCAGCTTCTCTAGTCTATCCACTTATTATTCTGCATGCAACTTAAATATAATATTTGTGACTAGACTTGTCAATGCCCTGTTAATTTTTCTCATTTAATACATAATGTTCATTAACATTTTTTGTTGAGCTGGCCAGCCCTGAAGTTCAAAAAATACGTTGCGTCCCAATATTTCAAGCCTCAGGATTTCTAACAGCTAATTTTTGGTCGGGATGGGGTGGAAGGAGAAAGCTGCATTGAGTGATCCCAAAGACTGGGGATGGAAAACCGTGCCATTGAGGGGGGCGTGGGTTGTTCCCTGACACGGGTCAGGAAGTATAAGAAAGGTGGAGGGACCTGATGGCCTGCATCCTAGGGTCTTAAAAGAAGTAGCTGCAGAGATAGTGGATGCATTGGTTGTAATCTACCAAAATTCCCTGGATTCTGGAGAGGTCCCAGCGGATTGGAAAACCGCAAATATAACACCCCTATTCAAGAAAGGAGGGAGACAGAAAGCAGGAAACTATAGACCAGTTAGCCTAACATCTGTCATTGGGAAAATGCTGGAATCCATTATTAAGGAAGTAGTAGCAGGACATTTAGAAAATCATAATACAGTCAAGCAGAGTCAGCATGGTTTTATGAAAGGGATATCATGTTTGACAAATTTGCTAGAGTTCTTTGAGGATGTAACGAGCAGAGTGGATAAAGGGGAACCAGTAGATGTAGTGTATTTGGATTTCCAGAAGGCATTTGATAAGGTGCCACATAAAAAGTTACTGCACAAGATAAGAGCTCATGGGATTGGGAGTACTATATTAGCATGGATAGAGGATTGGCTAACTAACAGGAAACAGAGAGTCGGGATAAATGGGTAATTTTCAGCTTGGCAAACTGTAACTAGTGGGGTGCCTCAGGGATCAGTGCTGGGGCCTCAGCTGTTTACAATCTATATTAATGACTTGGATGAAGGGGCCAAGTGTAATGTAGCCAAATTTGCTGCTGATACAAAGATAGGTGGGAAAGCAAGTTGTGAAGAGGACACAAAGAATCTGCAAAGAGATATAGATAGGTTAAGTGATTTGGCAGATGGAGTATAATGTGGGAAAATGTGAGGTTATCCACTTTGGTAGGAAAAATAAAAAAGCAAATTATTATTTAAATGGAGAGGCTACAAAATGTTGCGGTACAGGGGGATCTGGGGGTCCTTGTACATGAAACACAAAAAGTTAGCATGCAGGTACAGCAAGTAATTAGGAAGGCAAATGGAATGTTGGCCTTTATTGCAAGGGGGATGGAGTATAAAAGCAGAGAAGTCTTTCTACAACTGTACAGGGCGTTGGTGAGACCACACCTGGAGTACTGTGTACAGTTTTGGTCTCCTTATTTAAGGAGGGATATACTTACTTGGAGGCAGTTCAGAGAAGGTTCACTAGGTTAATTCCAGAGATGAAGGGGTTGTCTTATGAAGAAAGGTTGAGCCTATACTCATTGGAGTTTAGAAGAATGAGAGGTGATCTTATTGAAACGTATAAGATTCTGAGGGGGCTTGACAGGATAGATGCAGAGAGGATGTTTCCCCTCGGGGGAATCTAGAACTAAGAGGCATGGTTTCAGAATAAGGGGTTGTCCATTTAAAATGGAGATGAGGAGGAATTTCTTCTCTCAGAGGGTTGTGAATCTTTGGAATTCTCTACCCCAGAGAGCTGTGGAGGCTGGGTCATTGAATATATTTAAGGTGGAGATAGACAGATTTTTGAACGATAAGGGAGTCAAGGGTTATGGGGAGCGGGCAGGAAAGTGGAGTTGAGGCCAAGACCAGATCAGCCATGATCTTATTGAATGGCGGAGCAGGCTCGAGGGGCCAAATGGCCTACTCCTGCTCCTATTTCTTATGTTCTTATGTTTTGTTTTCAATAAGGATTTGGGATATTTTATCTTCAGACTGTTTGCCACAAGATCCTAAGGACGAGAAGCTCTGCTAGAAATTGTTCTTCTTAGGCAGTCCCTCGGAACCGAGGATGACTTGCTTCCACATTAAAAATGAGTTCTCAGGTGATTGATGAGTCCAATGTGGGACCTACAGTCTCTGTCACAGGTGGGGCAGACGGTGGTTGAAGGGGTGGGAGGGTGGGGTGCTTGGGCTGACTTGTGCTTGGCTTCCGCTTGCTCCCAGCGAAGAGACTCGAGGTGTTCGGCGCCTTCCCGGATGCTTCTTCTCCACTTTGTGCGGTCTTGGGCCAGGGATTCCCAGGTGTCAGTGGGGATGTTGCACTTTTTCAAGGTGGCTTTGAGGGTGTCCTTGAAGCGTTTCCTCTGCCCACCTGGGGGGCTCTTGCCGTGTCGGAGCTCCGAGTAGAGCGCTTGTTTTGGGAGTCTCGTATCGGGCATGCGACGATGTGACCCGTCCATCGGAGCTGATCGAGCATGGTCAAAGCTTCGATGTTGGCCTGAGCGAGACCACTGACGTTGGTGCACCTATCCTGGATTTGCAGGATCTTGCGGAGGCAGCGTTGGTGGTACCTCTCCAGTGCTTTGAGGTGCCTGCTGTACATGGTCCATGTCTCTGAAGCATACATGAGGGCGGGTATCATTACTGCTCTGTAGACCATGAGCTTAGTGCCGGGTTTGAGGTCCTGGTCTTCAAACACTCTCTTCCTCAGGCGACCGAAGGCTGCACTGGCACACTGAAGGTGGTGTTGGACTTCGTCATCGACATCTGCCCTTGTTGACAGTAGGCTCCCGAGGTATGGAAAGTGGTCCACGTTGTCCAAGGCCTTGTCGTGGATTTTGATAATCGGGGGGCAGTACTGTGTGGCGGGGGCAGGCTGGTAGAGGACCTTTGTCTTACGGATGTTTAGTGTAAGGCCCATGCTCTCGTACGCTTCGGTGAAGGTGTTGACGATGGTTTGGAGTTCTGCCTCCGAGTGAGCGCAGACGCAAGCATCGTCTGCATACTGTAATTCGACGACAGAGGATGGGACGATCATGGATCTGGGCTGGAGGCGACGGAGGTTGAACGGTTTCCCGTTTGTTCTGTACAGAACAAACGCTAGAAATTACATCCCAAAATAAGCACAGAAACTCAAATTCAAGTAACAAACCTAGTATAAGATGTCATAAAAACCCACACCCAAAATGAACAGGTTCACTTGACTGTCTACCCGACACCATCAGACCTCAAAACCCTTTCCCATAATTAGAGGTAAAATCTCAACTTCAATGTTACAAAAGCGTACATTAACTAGTCTGTTTTATGAAGGAAGCACATAAGATATGAAGCCTATAGAACTTGCTCACAGTTACAGGGGACTTTGCTGCACAACTCAGCAATTTTGGAGCAGGATTAACTTTGAGACCAATGAGGTCCAAAGAGTTCACAAACTCTCCGTGCTACCTGCAAATGTTCAATGGTGCAATCCATGCTTGTCCGTTAATGTTCTACTCCAAAGCAGTTTCTAAAACTCATAGGGAACACCACGGTGGTGGCAAATACTTTACACAAGCCACGCAAAGCCTTGCAGGATTAAAATTGATTTTACACCATTAATAGAAAACTGTTATAAGTTGCACATTTATAAAATGATTTGTTTAATACACAGCGCTTCTCTTGTTAACGTCAATGCTGTCGATTGAGATACTTTACGTTGTTGAACATTACTCCCATTGCTTGTAGCAACAGGCGGTTTAACACTAAATTAACTGGTGCACTTAATGGATTTGATCTTGCGGCTGAGATGTCCCAAAGCAGCTATTCTAGAAAACTGCAACTAAAAAAATCTTATCTTTTGAGGAGCAACCTGAGACTTACTGAGAGAGCGTGAGAAGTGAGGGGGTTGGAGGGGGGGTAATTGAGAGTAAAATCCATACAACCCATGCAATCCCTGGGAATCTATGCAGCAGAGCTGAGAGTTTCAGCCATGTTTACTGCCCGAGGCGATCCGAGTCAGCGCCAGATCGCGTGTGGCGGTACAAATATTTATCCCAGATTGTAGTTTGAGACTAACCGACCAGGTCAAAATATTGTTCCTATTTCTTAATTTTTACATAGAATGCACGGCACAGAAACAGGCCATTTGGCCCAGCTGGTCTGTGCTGGTGTTTATGCTCTACACGAGCCCCCTCCCACCTTACTTCATCTCGCCCTAAAACATATCCTTCTATTCCTTTCTCCCTAATCTACTTATCTAGCTTCCCCTTAAATGCATCTGTTATTTGCCTCAGCTACTCTCTGGGAGCAGATTTCACATTCGCACCACTTTCTATTTCTAAAGTGTCACTATAGGGAAGAATCCATCATGACATCTCTGCAAATATATATTTTTTTTAAATGTGCACAATGCGCCTAAACAATGTATCCCCACAAAATGAGCAATATTTACATTTTAAGTTTGGTGCCTGAACAAAAAGCTTCCAAAACACTCCCAGCTGATCTGACCTGTCAATCACCGTACTATGCATCGCCCATCGCAAATCCCATTGGCTACCACTTCAAGACTGGCCCGCACTTGATTGGCTGCTGTGGCTGTCAATCACTCACGGAATAAAGTTCGGTCCGTACCGTTTCACACAGCAACTGATGGCGATTGAAACTATGGCTGAAGTGAGACAGCTTTGTGATACTCAACAGAAATCTCCACCACTGTTACGTGTTAGTGCATTTTCTTAGCAACCCGCTGCCCGACTAAAAAAAACTAAAATATTTTGGGAATGTGGCCTTTTATAAACAATCTTTTCACCTCCCTGTAAAAATCAGAATTCCATTGAAACCCTCCAGCATTTAAATCAGGTGAAAATTGTTGGCGTTTTAAAATCTGATATTGGGAGCTGGGTTTGCGGTGGAGGAGCAGCCTGAGACTTGCTGCCGGCAGTTTGTCGAAGCGGCTGCTCTCTGGCAGCAGTGTTCTCACTGGCAGGTCTCCGTAAAAACACCTGGGTTTCCCTCTCTTCCTTCACTCTGCATTTCTAACATTTGCACAAAGAGCCATTAGCTCTGAACCCACGCTTAGAACACAGTACACCCAGACCGTGGTCGCCTCCTCAATCAGATGAAATTCCCTGCAATCCCCCTCCTGCACTTTACCCGCGCTCTCTGCAGCCGCTCGCGCTTTGACTGTTGGGCCCCATCCCTCGCTCCAGGTCTCCACTGTGTGCGGCTGCTCACTTTGAGTGCGCGGGACCTTGCAGATCGTTGCACACCTATAGGGAACATTGAACACCACTCTCCCATAGAATGATGAGCTGCAGTCAATGCAGAAAGTGGATGCACAAGTGTTATCTTACTGACTCCGGCTTCTGATTGTTGAACTGTTAAGAACAATTGACTAATATAGTAGCATGGATAGAGGATTGGTTAACGGACAGAAAACAGAGAGTAGGGATGAACAGGTCTTTTTCAGGTTGGCAGGCTGTAACACACAAGGATCAGTGCTGGGGCCTCAGCTATTTACAATCTATATTAATGAATTAGATGAAGGGACCGAGTGTAATGTATCCATGTTTGCTGACGATACAAAGTTAGGTGGGACAATAAGCTGTGAGGAGAACGCAGAGTCTGCAAAGAGATATAGATAGACTAAGTGAGTGGACAGTAAGGTGGCAGATGGAGTATAATGTAGGGAAATGTGAGGTTTTTCACTTTGATAGGAAGAATAGAAAAACAGAATATTGTTTAAACAGTGAGAAACTTTTAAATGTTGGTGTTCAGAGAGATTTGGGTGTCCTCGTGCAAGAAACACAGAAAGCTAGCATGCAGGTACAGCAAGCAATAAGGAAGGCAAATGGCATGTTGGCCTTTATTGTAAGGGGGTTGGAATATAAGAGTAAGGAAGTCTTGCTACAATTGTACAGGGCCTTTGGTGAGACCACACCTGGAGTACTGTGCACAGTTTTGGTCTCCTTATCTAAGGAAGGATATACTTGCCTTGGAGGCGGTGCAACGAAGGTTCACTAGATTGATTCCTGGGATGACAGGGTTGTCCTATGAGGAGAGATTGTGTAGAATGGGCCTATACTCTCTGGAGTTTCGAAGAATGAGAGGTGATCTCATTGAAACATAATAAGATTCTCAAGGGGATTGATAGGGCAGATGCTGAGAGGTTGTTTCCCCTGGCTGCAGTGTCTAGAACTAGGGGGCATAGTCTCAGGATAAGGGGTCGGCCATTTAAGACCGAGATGAGGAATTTCTTCACTCAGAGGGTTGTGAATCTTTGGAATTCTCTGCCCCAGAGGGCTGTGGATGCTGAGTTTGAGTATATTCAAGGCTGAGATAGATAGATTTTTGGACTCGTGGGGAATCAAGGGATATGGGGATCGGGCGAGAAAGTGGAATTGAGGTTGATGATCAGCCGTGATCTTATTGAATGGTGGAGCAGGCTCGAGGGGTCGAATGGCCTACTCCTGCTCCTATTTCTTATGTATTGTTGCCCATTATTCTGTACTCTGCATATGTTGTAGATTTTCTTCAATTGCAGCCTTTGCACTCCTTAGCTTTGTCATGTTTTGGGATTTTTGTTCATTCTTCACAGAAAGGATTTTAGGATTAAGTTATATTTAAGGGTTGTGTTTTAAACATTGTGAATTCACACAAGTTTAAGAAGAAAAGCCACAGGTAACAGGCGTTGAATGTGTGTATTGAAGCCAGATGGGTCGGTTTGTGGAATTCACAACTAATACAATGAGGATCTGTTGCATCATCCTAGGACCATTAGCCAGGATGGCCTCCATTCATGTAGAGAATAGTCGGAGGCGACTTTCAGCTTACACAGCAAAGTGGGGGGAGGTAACTGGTTTTATTGACAGGCCTACTGGAGAATCACCAGAGGGGGGAAGTAAGTGTCTCTGCCCTCTCCTACTGGAAACCTACAAAGGGACACATCGGCAAGCTGGTTTTAAAATGACAGGACTGTGAGAGACTGCCCTTTGCCCAGAGCTGGAAGCAAAAAAATGCAGGAGATCAGTTTTTGCAGTTAGAAGTAATCTGTAAGAAAGGTAATGCCTAAAACATGTAAATTTAGCCCACGAAAGGGACAGGGTACGTGGTTTATTATTTCCTCCCCCCCACCACCCCAATGTTTTCAAGGAGAGAAGCGAGTTTGATATAAGTGAGTGGACTTTGCTTTGACTGTTGCTCTGTATGTTGGGACATAGAGGTTGTCTGTTTTGTCAGATCTGGAGCCTGGACAACAATTCAAAAGTCTAGGAACAGGATAACACCACTTCTTCTCAGCTTTGGACAGTATGTTGATCTTTTTTCCTTCATGATTATGTGTAGGTAGCTGCATTTTGTAAAGGCCCAGCTTCACTTTTTTGTGACAATTCTTTTGAAAAAGCCTAATTCTTTGTAGTCACTAACTAATGTTGTGCACAGAGCTGTCAGAGAGACCTTTGTCATCTCATTTGGCTAGTAGAAAATCTTTATCCCCTTTCCCTGTTGAATCACAAATCTATCAGTTTCCTGTTTGAATTCAAACAAATTCACATTTATTGTACTTGCTAATCTATTTGAAAGGTGTTCACTAAGGTCTACAGATGAAATGCTACCCTTCCAAGCCTCTCCTGTAGCCCTTGGTACAATCTGTCCCTGCCCACAGCTAGGTAGGCTCGGAAGATAGAAAATAGAGAAAGAACTGTGAAATAAATAAAAACAGAACGGGGCAGAGTGAGAGAAAAGAGTACTGCTTTGAAGGATGCATTCTTGGTTCTAGTTTCACAACAGTGTAAGTAAAACTACATTTTCACTCTTCTCATTCCTTTGTGAGATTAGGGAAGCCAGGGCTCCACGCATGGATGCAGTCTCAGTGTGGTTATTATTGAAAGAAAATAGTTGATAAAGTAGCTAGTTCTTTGCAATCATTAAAATGTGAAAAGTATATCAGAGTTTGATTTAACTTCTAAAAATTGCCTTGTTTTGGTGGGGTGGGTGGGAATGAATCTCTGCCTCCTGTTTACGACTAGTGCCCATTCTTGCTGATGTGAAAGCAGTTATTCTAGGTCACTTTCAATGTTCAAATAAGGTGGTGAAGGAATTTTTTTTAAGATAATAAATTGTTAGCATATACAGCCAGAATGGTAGAATATAAGTCTACATAGGTTATTCTACGGCTTTATAATGCACTGTTCAGGTCATAATTAGAATGTTTCTTTTGGTTATCACACCACAAACATTACTCTTGCATTAGAAAGAATATGGGAAAAAAGGGCTGGTCCCAGTGTAAAAGGGGTGAGCTATGAGGAAAGGCTAAAGAAACTCTAGAGGGAAGATGATTAAGGGGTGAATATCATGGAGGGATATTAAATAGTATTGGTTAGTGAACGGTAGCATAGTGGTAATGTCACTGGGCTAGTAATTAGGCCTGGACTGATGATCCAGAGGCGTGAGTTCAAATCTCACCATGGCAGCTGGGGAATTTAAATTCGGTTATTTAAATAAATCTGGAATAAAAAGCTAGTATCAGTAATGATAACCATTAAACCGTAACAACCCATCTGTTTTACTAATATCCTTTAGGGAATTAAATCTGCCGTCCTTACCCGGTCTGGCCTATATGTGACTCCAGACCCACAGCAATGTGATTGACTCTTAACTGCCCTCTGAAATGGCCTAGCAAGCCACTCAGATGTAACTAACCGCTACGAAACACAATAATAAGAATGAAACTGGACGGACCACCCGGCATCGACTTTGGCACCGGACACGGCAACGGCACACCCAGCCCAGTCGACCCTGCCAAGTGCTCCTCACCAACATCTGGGGACTTGTGCCAAAATTGGGAGAGCTGTCCCACAGACTCGTCAAGCAACAGCCTGACACAGTCATGCTCACAGAATCATACCTTTCAGCCGATGTCCCAAACTCCTCCATCACCATCCCAGGGTATGTCCTGTCCCACCGCAGGACAGACCCACCAGGGGTGGCAGCACATTGGTATACAGTCGGGAAGGAGTGGCCCTGGGACTCCTCGACATTGGCTCCGGACCCCATGAAGTCTCATGGCTTCAGGTCAAGAATGGGCAAGGAACCTTCCTGCTGATTACCACTTACCGCCCTCCCTCAGCTGATGAATCAGTACTCCTCCATGTTGAACACCACTTGGAAGAAGCACAGAGGGTAGCACGGGCACAGAATGCAACCATCGTCAGCCAGAAGTGCCGAGTGGATGATCCATATCGACCTACTCCTGAGGTCCCCACCATCACAGAAGCCAGTTGTCAGCCAATTCGATTCACTCCACGTGTTATCAAGAAACGGCTGAGCACACTGGATACAGCAAAGGCTATGGGCCCTGACAACATCCCGGCTATCATGCTGAAGGCTTGGGCTTCAGAACTAGCCGCTCCTCTAGCCAAGCTGTTCCAGTACAGCTACAACACTGGCATCTATCCGACAATGTGGAAAACTGCCCAGGTATGTCCTGTCCACAAAAAGCAGGACAAATCCAATCCGGCCAATTACTGCCCCATCAGCCTACTCTCAATCATCAGCAAAGTGATGGAAGGTGTTGTCGACAGTGCTATGAAGTGGCACTTACTCACCAATAACCTGCTCACTGATGCCCAGTTTGGGTTCCGCCAAGACCACTCGGCTCCCGACCTCATTACAGCCTTGGCCCAAACATGGACAAAGGAGCTGAATTCCAGAGGTGAGTTGAGAGTGACTGCCTTAGACATCAAGGCAGCATTTGACAGAGTGGCATCAAGGAGCCCGAGTAAAACTGAAGTCAATGGGAATCGGGGGGGAAAACTCTCCACTGGTTGGAGTCATACATACCACAAAGGAAGATGGTTGTGATGGTTGAAGGTCAATCATCACAGCCCCAGGACATCGCTGCAGGAGTTCCTCAGGGCAGTGACCTAGGCCCAACCATCATCAGCTACTTCACCAATGACCTTCCCTCCAACATAAGTTCAGAAATGGGGATGTTCGCTGATGACTGCACAGTGTTCAGTGCCATTCACAACTTCTCAGATAATGAAGCAATCCATGCCTGCATGCATCAAGACATGGACGCCGTTCAGGCTTGGGCTGATAAGTGGCAGATAACATTCGCGCCATGAAAAGTGCCAGGCAATGACTATCTCCAACTCCCTCCTTGACAGCACTGTGGGAGTACCTTCACCGCACGGACTGCAGCGGTTCAAGAAGTCGGCTCACCACCACCTTCTCAAGGGCAATTAGGGATGGGCAATAAATGCTGACCTTGCCAGCGACACTCACATCCCATAAACAAATATAAAAAAAACCCTAGGTTATTACTTCATAGTATACCAAGAAAGTAAGCAAAGGAAATTAGTGAAGAGTAAATTTAGAACTGATATCAGAAAAACTGTTTACTCATGCTTAATGATCTACCAAGCAAAATAATAGACAAAAGCATTGAGATTGTAGAAAATACAATTCGATGTCATGATGACTAGAGGGATGGGCTCCATGGAAGAAGCAGTGGGAGAGTTTGTGTACTAGAACGATGCACTTCAATGGGAGAGCTAATGTTCCAGAGGGATCTAGATTGATGGCAAAGTTAGTGTAATAGAGGGTACTTCAGTGAGCTGAATGGCTGTTCCCTATGTTTGAATGTAATAAAGAATTTTTTTAATTGAAGAAATTTATTTTTTTTAAAGATCTTTTTACTCTGCATAAGTTACATTCTAAGGTTCACATGTCAGAAACACCCATTAGGATTTACAGATTTAGCACCAGGTTTTGCAGGCGAGCGTATGATCTGAGAATTGTCCTCAATATATACCTATTGTCTATTAAATAGAAGGTGAGTTTTGGCCTTCTATGCAGCAGCTGTTATGCAGATAGCACTGTGATAGATGATTTCAGTGCTATATTTCATATCATGTTACCTGCTAAAGTGATAGCTGTGATGGTGTTTTGAGTTTGCATGCAGCTCCATACTGACCAGGTACATTATCACCAATGCAACTTCAATTTCTTGGAACTGGCAAGTATTAATTTAATTTATTTCAATCTCGCAGTAGCTAATCCAACTCTGTGTATTCTGGCCTAAATCCCCAGCCCCTCGCTCTTCAACTTCATGGTAGAATAGTAATCCTTGCTCCTTACCTTAACCCTGCCCCTCCTCCAAAAACTCCACTTGGCATTGACTTCCTGTGTGCAGCGCCGCAGGAAATCGACTCGTAAACATGAAACCTGCGAACTAAATTTCAGAAGACTTTTAGGAGGGTGGAAGGAGAAATTGAAATGACTTTCCATTTAAAATTAATATTATTCCCGTACATGCTGATGCCACCGATGTGGATTTAAATCCATCTCCGACAGGTAGGAACACCTCATGGCTATTTCATGACATTTTTATAATTTTCAGCTACACTCTATTTTGGGTAAAAAGAAGTTCCACATCAGTCCTTTGGTTTGGAGACTTTTAAAGACGGTGATGGGACGAGTTTCTGCAGGTGTCCGAGTCCTGGTTGACTAAAATCAAAAAAACATTTTACTAGAAGTAACACATTGCACGTTATTAAGGAATATTCAAAAAGTGCATATTAAGTGATTCTGATAATGTTTGTTTGAAGAAATCCTGTTGCAGGTATTCATACGCTCATTTCAGTGTGCACAATACCAAGAAGGTTTCATTCTAATGTAAAGATTTTTTTTAATACTAAAATCTTTCTTGCTTTTAGGGCGGATTGGCTCTCAGGTAGTGATCCCACATCGCTGTGATCAGTATGATGTTAATCATCTCAAACCCATGGGTGATCTGGGACAGCTGACCTTTATGGTGAGTCTCAAATACTCTTGCAAGAAAATTTGAAATGTTTAACTGATGGCTATCTTTCATGAGTTTTCAAAAGTATGATCATGATATTGACACAAATTCATACTGCAATTTCTCCTGGGGCTGAATTACCAGGCTGGAATGAAGTTGTGAGGGGATAAACAGCGACCTAGCACATTCCCATACAGTTGGAGGGAAAATTAGCCAGCTGCATTGGGGGAAGTGGAAATGTGTGAGTGGGTCACTCTCGATGTTCCCCCTAATATTTTTTTGGGTGCGCAGTCCCTTTAACGGGCTGTGCGGCTCATTCAAAATTTCGTGCACAAAATCTCGAATTGAAAAGCCGGTGAGCGGCCTGCATCGGACTTCCAGACAACTGCGTGGCCGTGCAGCTTAACGGGAACATTGGTCACCCACCCTCTCAACTTTCGAAAGCAACTTTCACTCAAATTTGCTGTAATTTATCCAGTTAGTGGGGTGGTGTTTTGGATTCAGATTACTTGGTGCCCTATTGAAAACTGCTGGGAAGATAAAATGTTAAAAATAAATAGGAGACAGGGTTAATATACAGTATATAGGAGTGATACTGAACTGAGGATTTGTAGATTGGTGCTGTTGTTAAAAAAAAAAAATCAGAGTTGAATGGTTGGAAAGTGTATGCAATCCACATGGTGGAAATGTCCCAATCTAAGGAATTGGTTGAAATAACTGGCTACCCTCTCGAGCAGGAGTGTCTATCCCTTTGTTTTCGTGGGCTGAATGGGTGCATATCATGGCCACGTGTAAAGTTTAAATCCATATTCCCCAAAATTTGCATATATCTCAAGTTGCTGATACTGACCAATCTGATTTAGCCACAAGGAGGCAGTAATAGTAAAAGTAGCCCTTTCCAAACCTTCAGCCCCAAGAAATTCAAATAGGGGAAACCACCAGATAACAAATATGAACACAAATATACTGAGTCGCCTGGGCTTCAAAGGCTGGATTGCCAGGTTTAGGAGGCTGCATGTTGGGACACCAATGCTCTAGAGGTATTGGCCCGAAAATTAGACCTAATGCGGGAGAGTACGCACTGTGTACTCTCGCGTATTAGGTCCCGAAGTGCCGGTTTCCTGCATGCACTGCGCATGCGCGGGAAACCGGCACTTCGGGTATTGCGAAGGGGGCGGTTCCTAAGTGAACCGCGTGCGCGCTACAGGTTGTGCGCACGCAGCGCACTTAGTTTTTTTTCCGGTTTGAACGCGCAGGTAAGTGTTTAAGATTTTACACATAAAGAAAGCAGGCGTAAGACCCCCTTTTAACAAGGTAAGTAGTTAATTAAGTATTTTAAATTTTTTTCAACAGGTTTATCTTTTTTAGAGACTTTAAAGAAAGGTAAGTTTATTTTTATAACTTTTAAAAAGAATTTAAATTTTTTCAAAAATTAAAATTTTTGTTTAAAGTCGTTAATTTATTTAACTATAGTTATTTTATTAATGTGATGGCTTTTTTTTTAAATTTAATTGAGGTTTAGCTGTTCTTTTGGGGGCTTGTTGTATTCATAGTTTTGACAGCACTTGCTGTCAAAACTATGAATGAAAGATGGTGTGCTGCCATTGGCTCTCCATGTCCCACGTGATCCCAGAGGTCGCATCGCACTAACTGCGCCTCTGGGACACGCACACACTGCGCGCCGGCACCAGGGAGAGGCCCAGGACCAGAAGTTCGTGTGGGCCAAAACCATAAAGGTAGGCGCGGAGTGCGATATCGCGGGGGATCCTTACCCCCGCGGCAACCATCGAACTCCAATTTCTGGGCCAATGTTACAAAGGCCGACTGAATTTTTAACCTGTCTTCTAATATGATAATCAGTACTTTTACATTTGATTTTTATCAGGACTGGAATCCTAGAGATAAAGATTCTACCAGACGAGCTGTAGAACATTCCAATGTTGTTATTAATCTTGTTGGAAGGGAATGGGAAACAGGGTAAGCATCGATTTAACAAAGAAAGAACAATAATTATTTATTTTGCTGTACAGAATTCATTGTATTGAATGTAGATCAGCTAACATATATTAGGATCCCTTTTTTGTTTCCGGGCTAGGGAACCTACAGATAATTGGGTGCAAACCCAGAATGAGGCCTACATGACTACTGCAAGAGTGGAATTTGTATTATGGTTATCTACCCTCTTTCCAAGGCACTGACTCAAACTAGTCTGCGGTTCCCACAAGGACACTTTAGCACTGATATAAATAGCAGCAGCTTACAACCACCCTTGGATGATATTGCTTAACTCTGCACAGAGCAGTTTTTAACCTGGGAAACCTCTGGTCCATAAAGCCCAGCACCATCTTCACAGTGCAGTTACCCACTGAGCCATCAGGAGGGCAGACTGATTTCAACAAAATTATCTAAAACTGGACTTCTAAGTTAGAATCAATGATTAAAGTTGGACAACAAATGGAGGGCACCATGTTGACATTGGCACAATGTACAGTATAAGCATAATGGGGGTAATTTTGTCTTTGGGTGATAGTGAATTGGCCGCCCGTTTTACATTTCCTGAAATCGGGTTATAAAACAGACTGCCGATTCGCTATCGCCCATTTTACACTATCGCACAAAGACAAAATTACCCCCATTGTGTCAGAGGGTAGGATGGATGCTTGTGTCCATGATTTCCTCAGACACTGAGTTGCCAGTTTCTAATGTTTAATTTCAGCTCCTACATTATGAAAATAATACTAATAACCAATTTATCCATGAAGGCAGAAGGTTTCCCCTTGCAGACATCAACTACAGACATGGGGCCAGCTTCCACGTGTATGCTGAGGACACCCAGCTCTACTTCACCACCACCTGTCTCGACCCCTCCATGACTTGTATTGCTAGACTGCTTGTCTGGCATTCAGTCTTGGACAAACCACAATTTCCTCCAACTGAACATTGTCTTTGGCCCCCAGCACAAACTCTGCACCATTGCCACTGTTTCTATCCTCCCCTCCCCACTGTCTTAGGCTGAACCAGACTGTTCGCAATGTATTGAGGTGAACTTTACTCTGCATTTAGCTTACATTGCACTTGACTTGGAGTATTTGATGCCAATGACTGTCAAAAATGCTACATTTTTCCAGAGTGTTTTGTTTTTGCTGTTGTGTATTAGTGGTTAAATCCTTTTCTTTCTTTTAGTAACTTCAAGTTTGAGGATGTGAATATCAAAATTCCACAAGATATTGCTCTCGCATCCAGGGAAGCCGGAGTTGAAAAATTCATCCATGTTTCTCATTTGAATGCTCACATGAAGAGTCTTTCAAAGCTCTTAAGAACAAAGGTAGGAAGAATGGTACATTATAAAAGTTTAAAGCTTATGTATTAGCACAAACTGCACAGAGCAAAATGGAAATAAGCTTGTTTCGAATCTTTTCTGTTAGGCTGTTGGAGAAAAGGCTGTGAGAGAAGAATTCCCAGATTCCATCATCATCAAACCATCTGAAATTTTTGGAAGAGAAGACAAATTCCTAAATTATTTTTCACGTAAGAACCTTTTTGGAGGCATATGGTGATTTGAATCTCAATTCACGTCTTGAATTATTAAAATATTTGGGCTGGTGTATTGCTTGGTTGCTATAGACCTCTTTGCCTATAGAATCTTAGAATAATAGAATCTTACAACACAGAAGGAGGCCATTCGGCTTGTCATACCTGTGCTGGCTCTTTGAAAGAGCTGTCCAATTTAGTCCCACGCCCCAGCTTTTTCCCCATAACCCTGCAAATTAGTTTGCTTCAAATACGTGTCCAATTGCCTTTTGAAAGTTCCTGTGGAATCTGATTTCACCGCCCTTTCAGGTAGCGCGTTCCAGATCTTAAGAGCCCACTGTGCGAAAAAAAATTCTCCTGCTTTCCCCTCCAGTTCTTTAGTCAATTATTTTAAATCTGTGACCTCTGGTTTCCAACCCACTTGCCAGAGGAAACAGTTTCTCCCTACTTGTTCTATCAAAACCCCTCATAATTTTCAATACCTCTATTAGGTCTCCCCTTAACCATATATATTCAAATATATCATCTGCAAACTTATCAACTTGCCCTGCCACCTTCAATAATTGATGAATATGCACCCCCAGGTCTCTTGCAACCCCCTCAAAATGGTACCATTTGGATTATACTGCCTTTCCATGTTGTTCCTCCCAAAGTGCATCATTTCACACTTATTTGCATTAAATTGCATCTGTCCTGTGTCTGCCCATTTCACCAGTCAGTCTATGTCCTCTTGAAGTCTGCTACTATCCTGTTCACTATTTACTACGTTGCCAAGTTTTGTATCATCCACAAACTTCAAAATTGTACTTCCTATAACCAAGTCCAGGTCATTTATATACAACAAGAAAAGCAATAGCCTATAGGGGACCCCACTACATGCTTCTCACCAGTCAGAAAAACATCCGTTCACCATCACTCTCTGCCTCCTATTCCTTAGCCAATTACATACCCAAGTTGCCACCGTCTCTTTGATACCATGTGTTTCTATTTTCCAAGTAAATCTGCTATGTGGTACTTTACCAAATGTCTTTTGAAAGTCCATATATACATTTACTTCACTACCCTTATCAACCCTCTCTGTTATTTCATCAAAGAACTCAATTGGTTAGTCAGACATGATTTGCCTTTAACATATCCATGCTGGATGTCCCTTATTAACCCATGCTTCTCCAAATGAGAATTAATTAGTCATTGTATATACAACACAGATGTCCATCGCCTGCAACTAGACGAAGCTCGGTTGTGATATGACTGACTACATTACAGTAAAGTTTGTGACAGTTGAGTTTTTCTCAGTGCAAAATATTAATTCCTTATTCACTGCGGTGAACTGCTGTAGGCTTGGAAAGGCTGCTTTAGTGAGGCTGTCTCACTGATGGATAAATCCTAGATCAGAATATCAAGATCTGTATCGGCACCCTTTCTGTATATAGAATGGAATTCTATGTCAAGGTGTACGTGACACATCAGCAGCTAAACGGCGAATAGCAATAGAGAAAAGTTAATCTTGCACACAAATTACATACAAATTTATAAAACTAAAATCAGCAAATATTAACTGAGGATAATGGCCTAAACTAAAAGTTATGTGATGGGGCCCAAGGTCATGAGGTTGGAGTCAAAGTTTATGCCGGGCAAGGGAAGGGTGTGTACCCCTTCTTAAATTCCACTTCAAACATTGGAGACAGCCCAGCCAGATAGATACTGGCTGAGGAGAAATCACTCAACAGCAAGAGTATGGAGGAAGAGTTTCCATTTAAATATCACAGTGCTGCAAATTTTGTTTCATTGTACTACTAAATGTTTGTAGTAAAGCTATGAAGAGTGAATCATCAGATATGTTTGTTGCAGATATTCATTATGGAAAACAATCACCTGCCGCTCATTAAATTAGGTTTTATACAGAATTTTACTAATTTTCAAGCATATAATTGGATAGTGTTGCAATTCTTTTTTCCTAGACATGCGCTGGTTTGGACGTGCCACACCACTTATTTCTATGGGCAAGAAGACTGTAAAGCAACCTGTATATGTATGTACATTGGAAACTGGTTTCTGATTTGTTTAAATTATTCAGCTGTAGTTATAATCCTGCTAATTGTTTCATTTAACAAATTGTGTAAGCATATTTTTTCTGTGTTAATAAATAGGTGGTGGATGTGGCCAAAGCAATTGTAAGTGCTATTAAAGACCCTGATTCCTATGGAAAGACATATGTTGTAGTTGGGTAAGTTTTTAGTAAACTAACATTTACTTCTGCCGCCTCCTGCCTACAACTTCCCCTGACCTCTCTTAGCCCCCTCCCAACCTTTGATGCTGTGCAGTTTCACCTCATTTCTTCCCCCCCAGCCGTCATCAAAATTATTTCCTACTTGAGAGCCAATACTTGATCCCCTCCAGACCCAGATCTTTTCATCAATTTATCCAATTCTTCAGACATTGTTCCTTTCTTTTAAAAGTACTGTTATCACCTCGTCTTCAAAAAGTCCATCCCTGGGCCTTTCAATCTTTCCAGTTATCGATTCACCTGTAACCTTCCTTTCCTCTTAAGTCCTTAAACATCACCACTCTCTATTCAAATCCCTTCAGTTTGGTTTCTGTCCTGTCCACAGCACCACAAACACCCTACTCAAAGTCATCAACAGTATTCTTTGTGAATGGAACCACAGCCCACTAGCTCTTCCTGTCCTTCCTCAGCTTTTGACAGGCGATTACTCCTGTTGTTTTCTCCATCATATTTTCCTCCACAGTCCACTACACTATCTTGGTTCTATTCCTACCTGTCCCAATATATCCAGTACATCTCTTTCAATGGATTCTCCCCCTGCCCCCACACAATTACTGTGGCTGTGTCCCACGACTCCTGCCTTGGCCCCTTCCTTTTCCTTATCTACATGCTGCTTCTCAGTGACAGCCATAAACATGGGGTCAGCTTCCATACATATACTGATGACACCCAACTTTACCCCTCTACCATTGCCACTATAAGCCAGAACATTCTCCAGCTCAACATCAGCAAGATAGAAGCCAACCTGTCAAGAACGTTGTGCCTCAATTGCTGATTCCATCCCCATTCCTGAATCCCAGGGTACACAACCTCAGTATCCTAAGCTTCAAACCCTACAATAAATCAAAGGCTACCTAATTCCATCTCTGAAATAGTCTCTACCTTACCGCCACCTGTACTGAATCCCTCATGTGTGGCTTTGTTACCTTCTGCAGTGATGCTGATTAATATCAAACCCTGGAACATGGCTAGAGTTTTTCATTTTCTGTTGTGGGTGCAAAAAGGGTTGCCATAGGACAACAGTGCAGCATTCATGGAGTGAGTGAGGCCTAAAAGATAAGGCCTTGACAGCCACTGGCTGTGACGTGCCTGTGATGGAGGTTGGCTGGAAGCCAGATTCCAGGAAACTGCACAACAGTCGCACCTTTCTGGTGAATTTTTGCTTACAAAAACATTGTTATCCGGCTACTCAAGGTACTGCACTACTTCTATACATGACTGGGAACAGTCCTCTTATGCTGCAGCTTCAGCTGCCTGACATCTCTCTCTTGGCACTCCTGTTTTTCCTCCAGGAAACTTATATTGGGATTCCTATGGGGAAACTTATTGGCCAGATTTCTAAACCCCATGACTGTGCCAGAACCTATGGCACAAACCTTCTCACCAACTGTGAGTAAAAACTGCAAATAAACCCTTAAAAACATCCTTCTAAAACGCTGCTTCATCTTTCTTTGTCTGTCTAAATCACTTCCATATCCAGTTACTACCGAGCATCCTTGATGACCATTTTATAAGGCATATTGATGACTGAATTCATAGCCAATGGTGAGAAATAGCATGGGTGTCACGTGCTGTATTATAATATTGTAAGGAAGATACCACCTCTTTGAGGGGAAGCTTCCCCTCAGCTTGTCATAATGCACAGCAGAAATGGTCATTTTACGCATTACAGATGGAGTTTGAACATAAGTGATCATCATCTATATTTATGCTTCATTACATCTGGTTATGAATTGTAATGGAGCTAAAATTTGGACTAAGTGTAATTTTTTTTGACTTTGGGACTGACCTTATGGACTGCAGTTCTGTACATTCCAGTGTTATTAATTTTATTATAAACATATATTGTGTGATGTACTATTCATGGTGTCCAGAGAGGAGATGAGAAAATCTGCCAGCCATGCCAAATGCTACTTCCATGTGGAGCTGAAAAGGAACCACAGAATTACATTTTGAAAAATCCACATTTTGGGATATTCTGAGAATGATCAGACTGTTTAATTTTTGTCTGAAGATTGACTCAGCCAGACTTGGAGTAAATATAAAATCTTGAAATTGATTATAGTGAAAATTGGGGGTGGGGGAGTGAAAACAAAGAATCTTACATTTGGACAATCAGTGAGTGAAGCATTCATGAGAAATCATAGGATCAGTAGAAACTGTGACAAACAGGGGGACGTGATGGTGGCCATAGATAAGGGCAATCAGTTAGGCCTGACAGCAAGAAATGATGGGATAAAAGAAAGAAAAACCGTATATTTTTACAGTGCCTTGTCACATGTCAAAACATCCCATAGTGCTTTACAAACAATAACTTGCTTTGATGTGCATTCATTATTAGTAGTGCAATATAATGGTCATGGTGAGGTGAGAACAGCACTGAGATGAATATCAAGAATAGAATAATCTGTTGTGGTAGTTGAGGGAAGAATGGTGGCCAATACACTACTACTCCTCATATAGTGCCATGGGACCTTTAACATCCACCTTGAGCATTGGAACAGGCAGATGTGGGTCTCGGGTTTAATGTCTGACACCTCCGACAATGCAGGAGTCTCTCAGTACTGCACTTTAGTGGCAGCCTAGACTGGGACCTGAAACTACAACCTTCTGCCTCGAGCATGAGTGTTACCAATTTGAGCCGAGTGAACACTTAGCTGAGCTCTGCATAATATTTGGAATAAGAAGCAACAGCACCAGCCGAACCTTAACAGATTCACAAATAGCAGAAATTTAAAAAGCATTGTTATCTGAACTTTAAGTTCACCGCTGGGTAAATTATGCTGGAATACGCTTGGGTCAGTTTCTACATGTATGCTGACGACACCCAGCTCTACCTCACCACCACTTCTCTCAACCCCTCCACGGTCTCTAAATTGTCTGACTGCTTGTCCGACATCCAGTTCTGGATGAGCAGAAATTTTCTCCAATGAAATATTGGGAAGACCGAAGCCATTGTTTTCAGTCCCCGCCACAAACTCCGTTCCCTCGCCACTGACTCCATCTCTCTCCCTAACATCTGTCTGAGGCTGAACCACACTACGCAACCTTGGTGTCATATTTGACCCTGAACTGAGCTTCCGACCACATATCCGCAGCATAACAAAGACCACCTATTTCCACCTCCGTAACATCACCCATCTCCGCCCTTGCCTCAGCTCATCCGCTGCTGAAATCCTCATCCATGCCTTTGTTACCTCTAGACTTGACTATTCCAATGCACTCGTGGCTGGCCTCCCACATTCTACCCTACGTAAACTTGAGGTCATCCAAAACTCAGGTGCCCATGTCCTAACTCACACCAAGTCCCGTTCACCCATCACCCTGTGCTCGCTGACCTACATTGGCTCCCAGTTAAGCAATGCCTTGATTTCAAAATTCTCATCCTTGTTTTCAAATCCCTCCATGGCCTCGCCCCACCCTATTTCTGCAATCTCCTTCAGCCCCACAACCCCTCGAGATATCTGCGCTCCTCTAATTCTGGCCTCTTGAGCATCCTTGATTATAATTGCTCAACCATTGGTGGCCGTGCCTTCTGTTGCCTAGGCCCTAAGCTCTGGAATTCCCTGCCTAAACCTCTCCGCCTCGCTACTTCTCTTTCCTCCTTTAAGACGCTCCTTAAAACCTACCTCTTTGACCAAGCTTTTGGTCTCCTGCCCTAATTGCTCCTTTTGTGACTCGGTGTCAAATTTTTTGTCTTTTAATATTCCTGTGAAGCGCCTTGGGACGTTTTACTATGTTAAAGGTGCTATATAAATACAAGTTGTTGTTGTTGCAAGGAAACTGGGATTGTTCAGGTTGATTTTGTTACTAATGTGACTTCTGATTTTGGTCAAAATTAAGCTTGTTGGAAATGTGTTTCTTGTCTCCTGAATGTGGTAATGAATTGAAGACTTACAGATATGTTGCTCCTGTTTTAGTGTTCATACAGTATATTGAAAAACATTTCTTTTTTAATTTAACAGGCCCCATCGATACCTCCTTCATGACCTTGTGGAATATGTTTATGCTGTTATGCATAGACCATTTATTTCATACCCATTGCCAAGGCCTATCTATCAGTAAGTACCGGTCATAAAGTCAAAGTGCTAGAATACACAGTGGGCCCATCAGCATCCAAAAGTAAAATGACAAATTACCATCTAATTTCACTCCCTATCCCCTTCAATTTTCTCCTAGCCTATGGTTGAGAGGATGCTCCGAGGGAGCTGTTGGGCAGGAGCAACTCTAAAACCAGTCTAAATGCTTCTGAAATTCTTTCAGAAGCCTGTGATTGTCATATAAAGCCTGTTATGTGTGCCTCTAAAGAGAAAAGGCTCACTGTAGTATGATTTTGTGCACCCCTCCATTTTCCTGGCTGTTGTCCTGATTTGCAATCTGTCCGTGAAAGCTCAAGTCCACCCTCACTGTGCCGTGCCTGCCCGGATTCACCATGTTGTTTTTTTCATTGTAAACTCACTTGATCGTGCTGCCTCCCTTTACAGCTGTCTGTCTTGCTTCATTTTTTTTTTAAACAACTCAATTTAAAAGTGAATATCATTTGCTAATACTTAAATTCAAATTATTTTTGCTCCCTCATCTTATTCTCATTTTCTCCTCTTTTAAAAAAAAAATTAAATGAGATGTGTAGTCTCCATTCACTATTTCCCACAGTGACATGACTGAAAACAGGAACTCAGTAGAGAGGGGGATTCAGCCGAGTGAACTGCAGTTGTTACTACAATCTGAAGTTAAAACATGAAGATACTAAAAATGTATTATATATATTTAATATGTGTGTATTATCTTCCCAAAACTTACAAATTTTGTAAGTGAAAGCTGCATGACTACACAATTTTATGTTCTAATTAAAATGAGCTACTGGATCAGCAAATTTTGTTGGGTTCTAAAGATAGAATTATGTCATATTTTAGCATTCATAAGCTTCTTATTGTGCCAGACATCGAAAATGAGGGTTTACGTTGAGAAGCGGTGTATGCTTTCTGATTCGCAGTTCGTACCTGCTTTTATATTGATCTTTGTTCACTGCCTGGCCCAACTGGGGTCTCCCTCAGCCAGCAGCCAGTTAAAGGTAAAACTGCTTGATCTAATTAAACTGGTAGCCGTTCTTTCCTTGTTCTTGGTGCTTAACACTGGTCTAACCTTGCCCATTGACAATACTGGACTGACAGATCTTTGTGGAGTTTAAGCATACCTCTGATATCAGCATGTACATGTCTGTCTCATCATAGAATCATAAAATGATGCAGCACAGAAGGAGACCATTCGACCCATCATGTCTGTGCTACTCTTTGAAAGAGCTATCTAATTAGACCCACTGCCCTGCTGTTTCCCCATAACCCTGCAAATTTCTTCCCTCAAGTATTTATCCAGTTCCCCTTTGAAAGTTGTTATTGAATCTGCTTCCACCACCCTTTCAGGCAGTGCATTCTAGATCACAACTTGCTGCATAAAAAATTGTTCCCTCATGTCGCCCTGGTTCTTTTGCCAATCACCTTAAATATGTGTCCTCTGGTTACCGACTCTTCTGGCACTGGAAACTGTTTATCCTTGTTTACTCTATCAAAGTTGTTCGTGATTTTGAACACCTCTGTCAAATCTCCTCTTGACCTTCTCTGCTCTAAGGAGAACAACCCCAATTTCTCTAGTGACTCTACATAACTGAAGTCTTTCATCCCTGGTACCATTCTAGTAAATCTCCTCTGTGCCCTCTCCAAGACCCTGACATCCCCTTTCCCCCCCCCCCCCCCTCCTGGCCCACCACACACACGCACACAAAATGTGGTGCCTAGAACTGGCCACAGTACTCCAGCTGGGGCCTAACCAGTGTTTTATGAAGGTTTATCATAACTTTATTGCTTCTGTACCCTATGGCTCTATATATACAACCAAGGATCCCATATGCCTTTTTAACAGCCTTCTCAACTTGTCTGCCACCTTCAAAGACTTGTATACGTTTGCCGCCAAGTCTCTCTGTTCCTGCACCCACTTAAAATTGTACCATTTAGTTTATATTCAGTTAAACAGCATCCTTCACCATATATATTGGTGATTTGGATGAAGGAACAGAGAGTTGTATATCCAAGTTTGCAGATGAAACTATGTTGGGATGCACTGTAAATTGCATGGATGGATGTAACAGGCTGATGTTATATAATTACGTTGTGCATGTGCAGTGACCAATCTGTTTTGGTTTTAATCTAATAAATGGCTTTCATATTCTTACCACAGTTTGGTGGCGAGGTTCTTTGAGATAAGCCCATTTGATCAATGGACATCTCGAGACAAAGTGGACAGGGTACGTGTTTGGTTTTAGTATGCACTATTACCATATTTAGTACATTATTTTATTAGGTCAGTTAGCACTAGATGCTTTTTTTTAATCAAAATTGTACAAAAAATAACCAAGTTATTAAAAGTAAGTTATTTTCAGAGTGTGCTACACCCATAGGGCTTCAATCATGATTGGGTATAAAAATCCTATTACTGTAACAACTGTAATAATGTAGAATTGAGTAAAGTTTCCACACCAAGCTCACCTTGGGATTTATGTTGGGTTGAGTTCTAGGACTTGAGCATGCAATCTAGACTGATACTTCAGTTCATTACTGAGAGTGCTACATTGTTGAAGGTGGCAACTTTTGAATGAAATGTGAAACTGAGGTACCATTTGGCCTGCTAGTGAACGTAAAAGATCCTATGACACTTTTTGAAGAACAGCAGGGATTTCTCCTGTATCTAGCTAACATTTCTCAGTCAGCCAATGATTAGGACCTCCGTTTAATATCTCATCTGAAAGACAGTACCTCTGACAGTGCAGCACTCTCTCAGTACTGCACTGAAGTGTCGGCCGAGATTACGTGCTCGAGTCCTGGAGTGGGGCTTGAAACCATGATTTTCTGACTGAGACGAGTACTGCTACTGAGCCACGGTCGACTTTTCCATGGAAGACATATAGGGGAAAGCTATATATTCAAATTGGTTTGAATGGTAGACATGCAGGAAGTAAGCTCTATAAGCTGGTTTCAAAGGCAGATATATAAAGGCAAGTTCTAAACTGGTTTGCATGGCAATCATTTTACTGAACTGCATAAATGGGATTAAACATTAGTGTCACTCATTCTGTGCTGGTATACAGTATAAGTTTCTGCAGCAGCTCAGCTTTTTAGAAATGCAAAGTAGATACAGACTTGTTTAATTTTTAGGCTCCATAGTAATTGACTTTATTAAGAGCTTTTCTATTCAAAATTAAAATGTTGATCAAAAATTTAAGTGTTGCTCTTGAAAAGGAAAATAGATTTTATTGGGGAAAGATTTACACAGGACTTGCGTAAATAAAAATTCAGTGATCAGTGGAATTGTCAGAGCACTGAAATAATTGCAGTTTGTAAAATGTCACATACATTGTTTGTGAATTTATTTTAGTTGCACATCACAGACATGAAGTACCCTGACCTTCCTGGTCTGGACGACTTGGGAATTACACCAACACCTATTGAGCAGAAAGCAATTGAAGTTTTGCGACGTCATCGCAGATACCGCTGGTTAGATGCTGAACTGGGGGATGCAAAACGAGCAACACCTGTGAATTACTAATGTATTCTGAATTAAATACTCCATGTGTTTCTGAAGAGAAGGATTGCCACATCCCACCTACTCCTAATGTACATAAAAAGTTGAAATGTCCAGTTTTAAAGAAATAAATTCAGATATTTAAATCTTTTCCTTGTGGTCTAATAAATTTAAGGACAAGAGTGAGAAATAGCTCTGCTCTGATATGCTACAATATTCACTTTTGGCTTGATTGCGCAGCTCAACTTGTGTCTTAGGTGTCCGTCTTAACTCAGTGGTAGCACTTTCATCTGAATCAGAAGGTTGTGCGTTCAAGCCCCACTCCAGACTTTTGGGCACATAATCTAGACTGCCATTTCATTGAAGTACTAAAGGAATGCTGCACTGTTATAAGATCCCAAAGGGACCCTTGGTTCCAGACGCATGGGAACACCACCACCTCCAAGTTCCCCTCCAAGTCACACATCATCCTGACTTAGAACTATATCGCCGATCCTTCATCGTCGCTGGGTCAAAATCCTGGAACTCCCTACCAAACAGCACTGTGGAAGTACCTTCATCACATGGTCTGCAGCGGTTCAAGAAGGTGGTTCACCACCACCTTCTCAAGGGCAATTAGGGATGGGCAATAAATGCTGGCCTTGCCAGCAACGCCCACATCCCATAAAAACGAATTTTTAAAAATGATTTGAGGTTGACCCGTATTGGGGACAGTGATTTAACTTTATTCAGCACAAGCAAGATTTAATACATTACAGTATTCGAGCAGCAGTTTACAGGGTATAATTGAGACTTATATTGCCACTTATACTCTGAAGCCTCGACCGTGAGTAAGCTGCACCCTGTGTCTCTTGTCTCTCACCTCTCCTCGTCTCCTGGGTGTCTCTTTGATTCTTCCTGAAATCTTCTACTCCTGAAATCTTCTACAATTTGTGGCTGTTAAGACCCCCTTCTTATACCCTTACTCTAATTCAAAACCTATGGAGTCCTGAACCAATCACTGGCTGACACCCAAACCCAAAATCCAATCATAACGATGCCACATTCGTAGCACCCTGGCTTACACAGGATTTTGGTCTGATACTCTTACATCATCTGTTTTTGACCACCAAGACTCCTATCTGGGGTAGTTATGGAAATACAAAAGGAATATGTCTGCATAGGTTGAGATACAGTCCCAGCTGTTGGCCTTTGTTTTTATAATTCACTGTGGGTATTCTAACATTTTAGCAAAATGGTAACTGCAGCTAACCTTAGTTCCCAGGCTATCTGCAGTCTATCCGACCATGGCAATCTTTCTCACCCCAGGTTGTCTGATTACAGCTTACTCACAGACTTTCAATTATAAGCAAAAGGGTTACATGTCATATATAATTCAGGTTACCATTGCATACAGTTGATGATTACAGACTTTTATATTTATTTCTTACACACAATTATAAGATAGTAAAGCAAGTATTCTAAAAACCAACTAATCCATGATAATCTTACACTGTTGGAGGTGCCGCCTTCCAGATGAGATCTTAAACCGAGGTTTTGTCTGCCCTCTTCTGTGGGCATAAAAGTTCCTGTGACACTATTTGAAGAGCACAGCAATTCTTCCTAAATGTTGGCCAGAACACTGGAATAGGTGTTTGTAATTCAGTCACTGAAGCCTAATCTGCCATGCAAATATAGGAACAGGAGTAGACCATTCAGCCCCTCGAGCCTGTTCTGCCTTTCAATGAGATCATGGCTGATCTGTGCCTGAACTCCATATACCCATAGCCTCATATCCCTTAATATCTTTGGTTAACAAAAATCTATCGATCTCAGATTTAAAATTAACAATTGACCTAGCATCAACTGCCGTTTGTGGAGGAGAGTTCCAAACATCTACCACCCTTTGCGTATAGAAGTGTTTCATAACTTCACTCCTGAAGTGTCCCTCTATCTCTCTAACCTCCTCCAGCCCTCCAATCCTCAGATATCTGCGCTCCTCTAATTCTGGCCTCTTGCGCATCCCCGATTTTAATCGCTCCACCATTGGCGGCTGTGCCTTCAGTTGCCGAGGCCCTAAGCTGTGGAATTCCCTCCCTAAATCAATCCGCCTCTCTTAACTTTCTATCCTCCTTTAAGATGCTCCTTAAAACCTACCTTTTTATTCTGCCCTAATATCCCCTATGTGACTGTCAAATTTTAATTCATAACGCTCCTGTGAAGCGCCTTGGGACGTTTTACTATGCTAAAGGTGCTATATAAATGTAAGTTGTTATATCCTTATTCAACAAACATTTATTGATCTCGGTCTTGTAACATTTCAATTGACCCAGAGTCCATAGCCTTTTGAGGGAATGAGTTCTAGATTTTCACTACCCTTTGTGTGGAAAAAGTGCTTCCTGATTTTACTCCTAAATGGCCTAGCTCTAATTTTAGGATTATGCCCTCTTGTTTTTGATTCTCTTACCAGAGGAAATAATTTCTCTATATCTATCTTATCGAATCCCTTTATCATTTTAAAGACCTTGATTAGATCACCTCTTAACCTTCCAAACTCAAGGGAATACAAGCCTAGTCTGTGCAACCTGGCCTCTTAATTTAAACCTTTAAGCCCCTGCATCATTCTGGTGAATATGCGCTGCACTGACTCCAAGGCCAGTATATCTTTCCTGAGGTTTGGTGCCCAAAACTGAACGCAGTACTCCAGATGGGGTCTACTACTGAAGCATCACTTCCTCACTTTTGTATTCCAACCCCCTTGAAAGTCCAACATTCCATTAGCCTATTTGATTATTTTTTGTACCTGTGGACTAGCTTTTAGTGATGTGTGTACATGGACACCTAAATCCCTTTGCTTCTCCGCACTTTGTAGTCTCTTGCCATTAAGAAGATAGTCTGATTTTTCTTTGTCGAATCCAAAGTGGATGCCCTTGCACTCCTCCCACATTGAACTCCTTCTGTCGTAGGTTTGCCCACTTACCTAGTCTGTCTTTGTCCCTTTGTAACTTCCTGCTCCCATCTACGCATCTTACTTTGCTTCCTAATTTAGTGTCATCTGCAAACTTGGATATACAACTCTCTATTCCTTCATCCAAGTCTTATATAATATATATAGAGAGAAAAGCTGAAGCCCCAGTAGAGATCACTGGGGAACACCACTTGTTACATCCCATCAATCAGAACGTTCCATTTATCCCTACTCTGTCTCTTACCTCCCATGTCACAAACTTAACACAAATTCTGTGTGCTTTCATTTTTGGTCATCTTTTGTGCAGAACCTTTTCAAATGCCTTTTGGAAGTCTGTGTAGACAATATCCATAGACACTTCCCTATCCACCATGCTAGTAACCTCAAAACATGGCCTACCCTTCACAATTGCATGCTGATTCTCTTTATCCCATAACCATCACCACCAAAACAGATTGAACTTACTGTCTCATTGCTGTTTGTGGGACCTCTTCTGCACAATTTGGCTGCTATGTTTTCCTATGTTGCACCACTGGTTAAACTTCAAAAGTACTTTGTTGGCTTGGACATTCATTTGGATATCCTGAGGTTGTGGAAAGTGCTATATAAAAAAAAAATTCTTGTTCCCAAAGTACTTTGCCAAGAACCAGTAGACTGTAACTTCACACTTCTGATTATTTACATATTGCTTGGGAAATGAGCAAAATACTTCCATATTAAAGGAACAACTAGCAGATTGTTAGAGAGGATACAACACAGATTCACTCAGATGCTGCCTGGTATGAGGAAATACAAATACAAAGAAAGACTTGAAAAATTGGGGCTTTTCTCATTAGAATAGTGCAGATTACAGGGCAGTATAATACTGTTTAAAATTATGAAAGGATCAAACAGGGTAGACAGAAGCAGACTGTTTCCAGTAATTGAGGGGTTTAGAATGAGGGGCCTTAGATACAGGATTAATTGCAAAAGATTTAGAACAGAGAGCAAGAAAAACTTAAGAGTTGTGAAGCTGTGCAATTCACTTCCAGGTTTAGTGGTTAAGGCAGAAACTATGTTAATATTCAAGATTAGATTGGTTAGGTTGATGAAGAAAATGGGGATATCGGAACAGGGAGGATGAATGTGATTAGGACTATTTGCTTGCATGGAGGATGAACACCAACATGGACTGGTTGAGCTGAATAGCCTGTTTCCGTGTTGCAACCTCTATATTTCTTCTGTACCGTCGACCCTGTCCTTGCAATGGTTGGCCCTGCCTACAAATTTTTAACTCACCCTTGCAACCTTTACCTTGGAGAGCTGTGGCAGAAGTAAGGCTGGCAGTCAGGACAGCATCAAGGATAGTTTTGCAACCTTTCTCTAAAGAGAACAAGTATAATCAACCCTGTCAAAGTAAAAATCCTCCTTTGACAAAAAAGTCTTCTTTGAAATAACCCTAAACAAAATTCTAAACTTAAGTGTTATATACTTAAGAAAACATCCTAAGGTGCCTCACAAAAGATTAATGAGACAAAAATTGGCACTGAGCCAAAGGAGATATTAGACAGGATGACTAAAGGCCTGGTCAAGCAGATAAGTTTTGAGCAAGATCTTAGAGGAGGAGAGCTGGAGAGGCAGAGAGGTTTAGGGAAGGAATTCCAGAGCTTAGGACCTAGCTAGCTAAAGGCACAGCCACCGATGGCGAGGCGAAGGGAGTTGCAGATGCACAAGAGACGAGAGTTGGAGGTACACAAAGTTCTTGGAGTGTTGGAGGGCAGCAGGAGATTACAGAGATAGGGAGGGACAGGGACATGAAGTTGCGAACAGTCTGGTTCAGCCTGAGACAGTGGCCGGAGAGGGGGATGGAATTGGTGGCGAGGAAACAGGGTTTGTAGCAGAGGGGGCGAAGACAGTTTTGGTCTTCCCAATGTTTAACTGGAGGAAATTGCGGTTCATCCAGGACTGGATGTCTCACAAGCAGGCAGACAACAGAGGCAGTGAAGGGTTCGAGAGAGATGGTGGAGAGGTAGAGCTGGGTATTGTCAGTGGAACCTGACATAATGTATTTGGATGATTTCACCAAAGAGCAGCCCAGTAGATGAGGAATAAGAAGGAGCCAAAGATAGATCCTTGGGGGCCTCCAGAGGTAATGGTGCGGGGGTGGGAAGAGAAGCAATTACTGGAGATTCTTTGGCTACGATTGAATAGGTAAGTGAGGGCATTCAGGGGGACAATAGAGGAGAGGTGATAGAGGAAGATGGGCATGGATTTGAGAGACAACAACATTCAAGGACTTTGGAGAGGAAAGGGAGGTTGGAGATGGATGATAGTTTGCAAGGACAGAGGGGTCAAGGGTGTTTTTTTGATGGGGGTGAGGACAGCAGGTTTGAAAGGGAGGGGGATAGTACCTAAGGAGAAGGAACCATTTATAATGTCAGCTAGCATGAGGGCAAGATGGGAAGTTGGATGTTAGGCAGTTTAGTGGGAATAGGGTCGAGAGAGCAGGAGGTGGGTCTCATGGACAAGATGAGCACGGAGAGAGCATGAGGGGAGATGGGAGAGAAACTCGAGAATGATATGGGTTCAGGGCTAGGGCAGGGGAAAACCTTGTGGACTGTTTGGCTTGGTGGACAAGGGGAAGAGAGAGATGTGGTAGAGGCAGCTGAACGGATGCTCTCAATCTTAGTGAAAAAGACATCCACGAGCTGCTCGCACTTGTTGTTCGAGGTGACGGTGGAGGAGACAGGGGAGAGGGGTTTAAGGAGGTGGTCGGCAATAAAGAAGCCATTAATTACCGAATAGAGGAGTTATCTTTGCAGTCCAGGATGATCCTGGAATAGTGAGTAGTTTTGGCAGAGGATAATGCCTGATGTAGTCCACCCAGATCTAGCGATGAACGGCTAAACTAGTTGTGCCACAGATAGCTTCATGTCTGTGCCCCTTGGTCTTGAGCGAGCAAAGATGGGGCCATATGAGAGGGAAAAACCAGGGTGGGAGAGAGTAAGAGTTTTGCTAGGAACACGGGCATCAAAGGCAGATGTGAGAGGATGATTGAACAGATTGACAGGTGACCTGCGGGTGAGTTTCAAGGGCTGATAACTTCAACTGTGACTTTAACCTATGCCTTGTCAACATACTGGGGTGTAGGTAGCTACAATCTTACAGCACAGAAGAAGGCCATTCAGCCCATTGTGCCTGTGCTGGCTCTTTGAAAGAGCTGTCCAATTTAGTCCCACACCCCAGCTTTTTCCCCATAACCCTGCAAATTAGTTTGCTTTAAATACGTGTCCAATTGCCTTTTGAAAGTTCCTATGGAATCTGAGTCTACTAACCTTTCACGTATTCCAGATCATAACAACCCTATGTGTGAAATAATTTCTCCTCATATCCCCTCTAGTTCTTTAGCCAATTATTTTAAAACTATGGCCTCTAGTTACCAACCCACTTGACAGAGGAAACAGTTTCTCCCTACTTGCTCTATCAAAACCCCTCATAATTTTGAATACCTCTATTAAGTCTCCCCTTAACCTTCTCTGTTCTAAGGAGAATAATCCCAGCTTCTCCAATCTCTGCACATAACTGAAGTCCCTCATCCCTGGTATCACCCTCTCCAAGGCCTTGAGTCCTTCCTATACTCTCTATACCCAAGTCCAGGTCATTTATATATAACAAGAAAAGCAATGGTCCTAAAACTGACTCCTTGGGGACCCCACTGCATGCTACTCTCCAGTCAGAAAAACATCCATTCACCATGACTCTCTGCCTTCTCTCCCTTACCCAATTACATACCCAAGTTACCACCGTCCCTTTAATACCGTGTGCTTCTATTTTTCAAATAAATGTTGAGGTATTTTTATCAAATGCCTTTTGAAAGTCTGTATATACATCTACTGCACTACCTTCATCAACCCTCTCTGTTACTTCATCAAAGAATTCAATCAGGTTAGTCAGACACGATTTACCTTTAACAAATCCATGCTGGCTGTTCCTTAACGCATGCTTCTCCAAGTGAGAATCAATTTTGTCCTTGACAATGACACCATGCTTAGAAATCTGCAGCTGAAAAGCAGGGCATCTACTTTTCATTAAGAATATTAAATACAATATATCTAAGAAGAATTTAACAGAGGGACATGGGTTGCAGGAAGCAGAGGATATAACGTGACTGATACAGACAACCTAGTTTTGCCAAGAGCCTGATCAGATTTCTGGACCAGTGTATTCGATTTGTATTCACAAAGGAATAGAAGGATGTGCTGACAGGGTTAGATGAAGTAAGGTGGAGCCGGCATGGCCCAGTTGGGCCGAATGGACTGTTTCTGTGCTGTAAAATTCTGTTATTCTATGAAATAATTACATGGACATGATTCGAACCAAAAGGACAGACAGTTTTATTTTGCAATTTGATACCGAGAGATATTTCACCCTTGTCTGAGCTCCTCAGTGTTCATGTGTTTCTTGGGCTCTGGGTTGACTTTGCCCTGGAGCTGATACTGTTCACACGCCGCTCGCTCTCCGGACCCTTCCCGATTGCCTCCTGCAACAAAAACAGAAAATACTGGACACACTCAGCAGGTCAGGCAGCATCTGTGGAGAGAGAAACAGAGTTAGCGTTACACTCGCCTGCCTTGCCGGCACGCTCGAGGCCTTCCAGGACCGGTGGGCACTGCAGGGACTGGAGTGCATCATCAGTGTCAGCTGTGGCTCAATGGGTAGCACACTCGCCTCTGAGTCATAAGCTTGTGGGTTCACGTCCCACTCCAGGGACTTGAGCACAAAAATCTAGGCTGACACTCCAGTACAGTGCTGAGGGAGTGCTGCACTGTCGGAGGTATCGTCTTTCAGATGAGACGTTAAACTGAGACCTTGTCTGCTCTCTCAGGTGGATGTGAAAGATCCCATGACACTATTTCTAAGAAGAGCAGGGGAGCTATCCCTGGTGTCCTGGCCAATGTTTATCCCTCAATCAACATAACAAAACAGATTATCTGGTCATTATCACTGCTGTTTGTGGGAGCTTGCTGTGTGCAAATTGGCTGCTGTGTTTCCCACATTACAACAGTGACAGTACTTAATTGGCTGTAAAGTGCTTTGAGATGTCTGGTGGTCGTGAAAGACACTATATAAATGCAAGTCTTTCTTTTATCACCCTGGGGAATAGAATTTTATTGATTTGTTAAGTTTCATTTAATTTTTTTTAAGTTACAGGTTTATGGGTTGCTCAAAAAGAGGACACTCGCCAGCCGGAGATCGGAACTGCGCATGCATCAACCGGGGAACTACAGATCCCAGAATGCATTGCCAGCGCGGCGCAGGCGCAGCAAAGGCCGAGTCGCAACGGCCGCCTTTAAATCCGCCAATGAGCAGTGAGCATTTTTGACGCGTGAGTAAATTTAAAATATCAGCGAGGGGGCGAAAGAAGAAAGCTGCCGTTAGTGTGGGAGAGAGGTTCCGGGAGAGGCTGAGCGCTGGTGAGAACCGGGGGGTCAGACATTATTGGGGGGAGGAGGGCCAGCGGGTTCCCGGCATCTAGGCCAAGGCTGACCTTGTGCTCGCCATGTCCAAAACTGCAGGCACTGGATTGGGTTCAGCAGCTGCTTTTCTTTAGCCCCGCGCACTGAGGCGGGTTGTACTTTCACTACTGTTGCACACTTGGCAGTCACTTAACTTTGAACTGTGGTCGGGGCTCTTCTGGTGTGTATGGTTTAGCAGTGCAGTGTGTGATGCACTTCACTGTGGGAGCCATCCTTGACTGTGGGCCAGTTGTCTGGGGAGAGGAGAAGCGTTAAAGCTGTGTGCTGCTTGGTCTGGGGGAGGAGGAGGGACTCCCCAGATTAGTGTCGTGTACTATTGTTCAGGACAAGGTGACTTTGCTAGTGGCTGCTATTAAGTAAGGATGAATATGGAGTCTAGAGTCCTCTTTTGTTTCTTAACTTGTCCTATTACCATCTCCTTTTACCTTGCACCATCATCCCTTTTGTCTCAATCTCTCCTGCCTTCCATCCTATCACAGACCTTCCCTTTTGTTCTTTCCTCCCCTCCTCCCTGCCCCTACACTTGCTTAAAAACCTGTTACATCTCCAACTTTTTCCAGTTCTGCTGAAGGGTCATCGACCTGAAACGTTAACTCTGTTTCTCTCTCTACAGATGCTGCCTGACCTGCTGAGTATTTCCAGCATTTTCTGTTTTTATTTCAGATTTCCAGCATCTGCAGTATTTTGCTTTTGAATATGGAGTGGTTTGTTATTGGAACAAAATTAGTTTAATGTGTGTGTTTATTACTATTTAAAGGGTTTTACATGTACTTTAATTTCAGTGCAGAAGAAAAGTGTTCTGATATAGGCCTGAAGTTGGTTGGAAGTAAAAACGTGTTCTCTGACAGACTTCCAAGTTGGTTTAAAAATCAATGTGCTCAGGTTTAGGTATTGTGGAAGGCTAAGGGCCAAAGCGAGAAAGAAAATAGACTAGTGAGCGATGGATGCTACGAATAGAGGAATAGGTTTAAACAACCAAGACCAGAGTGGCAATATGATGAGATAAAACGTGTGGATGGGTACTTTAGGGAGATCCTGAGAAAGTAGTGGATTTGAGAATTTTAATGAAAAAAGTAAATACTTTGATGTGTTAGTTAAATAAATTGCTACTACTAGTGCTAATTCTTATCTCTTTATGATAAATCCAAATAGCCTATTCTTGTGTTGGGCTTGAATGTGTGTGGTTATAATTGCTTTCTGTATATTTAAACTTTAACCAAAGTTATCTGTTGTGTAATGTTGTGGCTTTAAAAAAATCATTTATTTACAGGGTACAAATCAATACTAGTTGGTAACAGTCTTTCTGTCTATGCTGTAGAAACATGGGGCTATGATTTATGGCCAAACTTGTTCCCAACACAGTCTGATATTGAGCTTCAGAAAACTTAATTTCCTGACTTTTACTGTCCATCAGAAACTTTGACTTTCTGGTGCCATACTCAACAACCACCTCCCCAATGTGCTCTCACCCTCTGCTCCTGCCACCTTACACCATCACCCTCCCAATGCTCCCAGGACCACCCTCCCAACACTACTACCTAACTACTTGGCTCTCTCCACTTATCAGTACTGCTACATGTAGTACCTACCACCGAGCTCCAACTTGCTTGCATCCTAGAATCTCTCCTGGGCTTTGGACTAACAGATAAAATGAACTACATATTTAAATGGGCATATAATGATCAAGGCCATTGTTTTACAATTTCCACAAATATACCCATAAATCATAGAATTAGACCCAAAAATAGCACTTGGCACTATCATGGTATAATCACTAAATTAGTGACCCTAATCTATATTGTAACATTACATGGGATAAAGCAGTATATCCTCTAACTCGTGAGCAATGGGGCATGGAGATGTGATAGTGTAAATAAAATATAAGCAGTTTCTGAGATTAAATTGCTTGTGTACATACAGATGAATAGCCAGGATTGTAATTTCCTGAAAAATATATTTTTTTCATCATTTTACTGTTTATATTTACTTGTGTTCTCTTACAGTGCTTGAAAACTGAATCCTCAGTTTCCGCCAGCTGCAGAGATCAATACAAGAAATGGATTTGCAAACTGACCGTGGTAGTATAACTTTATTATATGGGATATCTTGTAGCAATCCACCCGTACAGGACAGATTCCTTTTCAGCTGGGTTTGATCTCTGGAGCACAGATGACTTTAATTAGCTTGTGCATCTTTCCAAATAAAAAGTGCCATGCCTTCATCAAAAGGCAGTAAGAGGGAGTTCAGTGGGTTAGACACTAGCCTTTTGCCTTTGGAATCTGGTTCATCCCAACCAGCTCATACTGATGGGATTCAAATCTCATAAACCTCAGTTTGGCTCAGTTGCTAGGATTCCATTACCTGGCTCTGAAGGTTGTGGATTGAAGTCCACAATATAATCTGCTCTAATGCAGTGTGAAGGTACCATCCTCCAGATGAGACATTAAACTGAGGTCCTTTCCTTTTGTTCAAGTGGACATTGAAATATCCCAGGGCACTATTTGAAAACGAGCAGGGTGTTCTGGTGCCCTGGCCCCTCAACCAGTTTAACTGGTCATTCATCTCATTGCTGTTTTGAAGCAAGAAAGAGGTTATTCACCGAATATAGGAACATGTAGAAACCTCTTGAGGCTAATCATGGTGATCAGATGGGCAAAGAGAGACTGGGCGGGGGCCAGGGAGGGTGGGGGGCGGAAGCATAGCTGCAGAGGTAAAATTATAACAGTAAGAAACTCTCTTTTTCAGTACTAAAATAGTAAGCGGGCAGTCAGGGGAAGAGGTGAGAACCATAAAAGATGCAGATGAGTTTGAAGCAGTGAATAAACACAAGATAGTACATATCCTGAATGATTACTTTCACCAAGTATTCCCAGTGGAAAGCATGTACAACATGCCCTCCACAAACTGATAACCTTGGCAAAAGTCATGACTTTTGATTATAAATGAAGTGGAAGCCTTAGACAAGCTAAAAGGGCACAAACCAATGAATCACTGGATGGTATATGGATCCCGGAGTGCTTAAGGAAACATTGCCAATCATTACAAGGGAATTGCTGGACACTGGGGAGATGCCAGGCTAATGTGACCATATTCAAAAAAGTGACATAACGGACGTGGGCGACTACGGACCCATTGGTCTTCAGTCCCATATAAAATAATTGAATTGATTTATTAAGAGTATTATCGGTATAATAATAAGATAGTAAATAGCAGTCAACATGGATTCAGAATGGAAGGTCGTGCTCAAGTAGCCACCTTGATTTGAGGAAGTGACATCCCAAGTGGACTGTGGAAAGCTCTAATACGTGTTACACCTAGACTTTCCAAAAGGCATTTGACAAGGTTCCACAGAGAGAGATATTAGTTAAGGCCAAAGTTGTAGGAATCTGGGATACATCTTATGAGTGGATAAGAAATTGCTGAAGGGTAGAAAACAACGGGTACTTGTTAACGGAGCTATATCAAGATTGGGGTGAGTGAGGGGGGTATAAATGTTGGTGCCACTTTGGTCCTTGTTGGGCCACTACTGTTTCTAATTTACGTCAATGACTTGGGCTCTGAAATTGTATGCAAATTGGTCAAATCAAATTTGTAAACTATACTAAACTAGGAAGGGCACTGCAATTGACAGAGGAAGCTCAGAAATGACAAAATTTACAAGTGGACAGAAAACTGGCAGATGAAAGTTAATGCATGCCGAAGTAAAGTACTGCACATACAAAGGAAAAGTGGACAACGCACATACTCCATGAATGGTGTTGAAATAGCTAAAGCAGAAGTTGAGGGAAACCTTAGTCCTATAGACTTGATGCTCAACATGCCCAACTAATGCATTTGGCTAAATAGAGAGAAAGTCTTGATCAAGCTGCATAGGTCTCTGCTCAGACCAACATTGAGTACTGTGTCCAGACTTTGAATTTCTTGGGACGTTTTGCTACGTTAAAGGTGCTATATAAATGCAAGTTCTTGTTGAATCCCTTCTATCTTGGACACAAGGCATTCAAGTCTTGGATGCAATGTAGAGAAAAGCTCTAATCTCAGCATCCAAGGTTGGCGTTATATGGAAAGACCTGTAGAAACTTGATTTTTCAGCCTTGAAACACCAGAGGTACAACTTTAGAGGTATATAAGAAAGTTAATGGTATAGGAAAAAGTAAATCCAGAAAAATAAATTGAGTAAGACAAGGGGTCATAAGAACATAAGAACATAAGAAATAGGAGCAGGAGTAGGCCAATCGGCCCCTCGAGCCTGCTCCGCCATTCAATAAGATCATGGCTGATCTGATCCTAACCGCCAATCTACTATCTATCACAGAACCATCTCCTGCATCTAACAGAATTGCACACAGTAAATAGGAGCAGAATCAGGCTACACAGTCCCTGGGCCCGCTCCACTACCCACAGGGCCATGACCGATCCGAACCTAGACTCATGTCCAAATTCCTGCCCGCTCCCCGTAACCCTTAATGCCCTTTACTTCTAGGAAACTGTCTATTTCTGTTTTAAATTTAATTAATGTTGTAGCTTCTACAGCTTTTTGTGGCAGCATATTCCATGGACCTACCACCCTCTGAGTGAAGTAGTTCCTCCTCATCTCAGTTTTGAAAGAGCAGCCCCTTATTCTAAGACTATGTCCCCTAGTTCTCGTCTCACCCGTCATCGGGAACATCCTCCCCGCATCCACCCGATCCAACTCCTTCACAATCTTATATGTTTCAATAAGATCGCCTCTCATTCTTCTGAACTCCAATGAGTAGAGTCCCAATCTACCCAACCTCTCCTCATATGACCACCCCCTCATCCCCGGGATTAACCGAGTGAACCTTTTTTGCACTGCCTCGAGAGCAAGGATGTCTTTCCTTAAGTAAGGACACCAAAACTGTATGCAGTATTCCAGGTGCGGTCTCACCAATACCTTGTACAACTGAAGCAATACCTCCCTATTTTTATATTCTATCCCCCTAGCAATGAAAGCCAACATTCCATTTGCCTTCTTAATCACTTGCTGCACCTGCATACTAACCTTTTGAGTTTCGTGCACCAGGACCCCCAGATCCCTTTGCAAACCATTTAAAGGCAAATTTAGTACAGCGATCAGGAAGCTCTTCACACAGTGGTGAATACATGGAATAGACCCTGGATAGAAAAGTAGAGGCAAAGACCCTGGACTTATTTAAGAAGCAATTGGATACTGCAGTGTGGGACTTCAGGGTTTTTCCTCATTCATAATCATCTTGAGGACTGGAGGTGGTGGGTTGTTTAGTGCACACTCAATTCAAGAGATTGTTTGTTTGCTCCAAAGCTGCTGTCGACTACTAGTTTGAAAATATAACATTTAGGAATAAGAAAAGACTAAAATGGGGGTAAATGTATAGTTATTCCTTTTTACCCTCTGGATTATGTTACAATTTATTTGGGTACTGTTATCCTTTAAATGGGGAAATTCAAAGTTAAAGTTGCAAAAACGTTCTCTTTAATATCTTCTCATTAGTATTCCACGTGTCTCTGTCAATGAGTTCCGCATGTAATTTGTATTTTCAGATTTCAACCTTTTGTCTGAAGAGAATTCTGACTTTGACATTCTGTTATCTCCTGGAAGGTAAACATTTTCAATTTCTCAAGCTTGTTACTACTGTAGTGGACAAACAAAATGCAGTGACTGTCACATTCCAATTGCAATAAGCATTTGATAAGGTTCTATATAAAGACATTGGTGATTGTGGTCTAGTTGGGGAGATGGGGTATGCTACTGGTTAGAAAATAATTTCAACCAAAAAATGGAGGGTAGTCATAAATGGAAACTTTGTGCCAGAATGGGGTTGTGTGTGGAATCAAACACAAGATTTCCAAATGTTACAGCACAGAAGGAGGCCATTCAGCCCATTGAGTCTGTGCTGGCTTTTTCGAAGAGCAATCCAGTTAGTCCCACTTCCCTGCTCTTTCCCCTTATCCCTGCAATTTTTTCTCCAAGTATTTATCCAATTCCCTTTTTGAAGGCTACTATTGAATCTGTTTCCACCATCCATCGGGTAGTGCATTCCAAATCCTAACCACTCGTTGCATTAAAAAAAGTTTTCCTCCTGTCGCCTCTGGTTCTTTTGCCAATCACCTTAAATCTGTGCCCTCTCGTTATTGAGCCTTCTGCCATTGGAAATAGTTTCTCTTTATTTACTTATTTATCTAAATCCTTCATGATTTTAAATACCTCTATCAAATCTCTTCTTAGCCTTCTTTGCTCTGAGGAGAACAACCCCAGCTTCTCCAGTCTATCCACGTAACTCTATTCTCTCATCCCTGGAACCATTCTAGTAAATCTCTTCTGTACCCGCTCCAAAGACTTCACATGCTTCCTAAAGTGTGGGGCCCAGAATTGGACACAGTACTCCAGCTGGGGCCAAACTAGTATTTTATATAGGTTTAGCATAACTTCCTGGCTTTTGTACTCTACCTCTATTTATAAAGCCCAGGATTCCCATATGCTTTCAAGTCAAATAGCCTGCCCACACTTGCTGTCTGGACTCCTAATATATAGCATTAGTCCTTGGATGAGGTACCAGAGAGCAACCTGCACTTGTGGCGTCCTACTCTGGGAATAGTTATAATTTGGGAACAGAAGGGAGAAGATTTTAGGCTGCTTAATATGTACATTTGTTCAAAATCTCCATGTGTTGCTGAGCACAAGTGCAAAATGGAGCTCAGACACTCTCTCTGGGAAGGAGAGGGGGACGAGAGAAAGAGCTGTCTCCAGGCCATGTCCTAGAACTGGTTCAGCAGCATTGGTATTGTCTAGGAACAAGTTAGCTGCAGTTGGCGTACAGCCTTGAAGCAGAGTTCAGTTTAACTAAAAGTTTAGTCTATACAGTATGTTCACATAACTTAAGGGCGTTTAATGTTTGAGCGTCAAACTGAAGAAATTATACATTTTATAATAACTTTTCAATCTTAAACTAGGAGGTTTTTTTTTCTAGTGGAAAAAGTGATGACGACGATGAAGTTTTTCTTGGGCCAGTTCGACATGTGGAAAAATGCGTTGCTGTTGGTATTGACTTAAATCATGAGGAGAAAAGTTTAAAGTCAACAGAAACTGTGAGTTGGAGTCCTCTGAACACAGACAATTTTGTTGAAGTTTTCAGAGAAGCCAACTTACTAGCACAACACTATGAAAACCATGTGGAGGGGAAGTCGACAAAAATGGGAAATAAAATGATTCACAATCAACTTGTGGAACAATTTATAGAGGAATCAAAATTAAAACTAACCCTTCTGAAGGGTGTTAGCAGTCCAAGTTGTTCAAGAAGAGAAACCTTTGTAGTTCAAGATAGTTCACTGAAGTTACTTCCACCCGCAATCCAGAAGCAACTTCAGGTTTGTTCTTCAGATGCTCGTCCTGGGTTTCCATTAAAATCACCTAAGAAAACTGGTGTTCAGAAAACCAACTCTTCTATGCAGCCCTTACAAAACTGTGGAATTCCATCCTCATTAGTCAATAAAGACATGGCTTCTTGTACTGAGAACACCACTTTCAAGGAAGCTCCATCAGGTGAACTACCAATATGTGCACCAACAAATCTCATGACTTCTGAAAAGGTAAGCAGTTTTATTGGTCTTGGTAAAGCAAAGCAATTCAGATCAGAATACTAGAAGTTTATTGAAGAGAAGTTATTTAATGTTACCTGTTTCTCGTAAGCTGTTTAATGTTAACAATTTCAGTACGTGTGATGGGCTGGTTAGATGCAAGAGTTTTATTATATGTACTGGTAGATCTTTTGTAGCATAGTTTATGGCTAGTGCAAGATCTGGAGTGTTTCTGTTTACTGTGATCCTGCTGCAGCATAAACACAACAGTGGTTTGCCCATTGCTACCATAACAGCAAACTTTTTCAATCAACTCTAAAGCTTTGTTTAAGATGCAAATACATTTGTCCTTCCCCAAAGCTACCTCTATTATTTACTTTTTTTAACATTTACAGTTTTTTTTTTTGTTCTACCTTCCAAAATTGGAATTGTAGCATCTACTTAAGGTGCAAGTAGTTTGTTCCTCCTTCCCCCAAAATGAGTTTCCACTAGTGGAGTTTAATTCAGTATCAGAGTGCCTCAAATTGCCCTCTGGCCCAGTGCAAACATGAGCCCCCCTCAGTGATACCAAAACATTTCCAAATAACACTGGCTCAGAATTTTTATTTCATTGCTCAATTTGTATAATTTTTTTTTAAAGAAAACTTAAATATTTATTCTCCCCTCTTATGCCACAGTTATTTGTAAATCTGCCTAGTTGCCATGAGGTGGGGATTTGCACATAGAATTACATAGAAATTGCAACATAGAAATAGGCTGTTTGGTCCAACCAGTCCACGCAAGCAGTGTCTGCCTTTATTCCCTCTTCCTTCAACCACCTATCTCCTCTATAAGTGCTGACATAGTTACTTCTTCAATCTCTAATTGGTAGTTTATTCCACAGCAATCAAAACCATTTTTTTTAAGTTTCTCCTATTCTGTCCTAAATCTTTTACACTTAATCTCCTATTTATGCCCCCTTGTTCTAGACCCCTCAATCACTGGAAACTATTCCTATCTACACTGTCCCAACTATCTTTAACTCTTTTTAAACATCTGTCAAATCACCTCAATCTCCTTGGTTCTAATCTAAAATAGCCTACTTTTTCATGTCTTTTTTTTTTGTATTTGTATTTCCTTGTACCATACAGCAAGCTGGTGACTCTGTGCTGTACCATCTCTATTGCTTCAGATAGTGTGGAAACTGTACTCCAGCTGTGGTCTTAATAAAGTTTTAAATAGATTCGCCATTCCTATTGTCTGCTCCTGTCCTAGTATCGTCATGGTACACTCTGGGAATTGTCACAGGAGTGGGGTGAAAACTATTCCTGTGATGCATCACAGAATTTGTGCAGGGGAGCTAGAAATCCTCAGTACCACAAATTTCCGCTCAAGCACCAGACTGAAGAGTTTGTCACGTGGGAGAACATTTATCCAGGCATTTCTAACTAAATATTTTGTAAACAAAATTATAATTTTTAGCTTGTTGCAAATGTTAATGGTATACATTTACCTGCAAGTAAAACCCAAAAGTAGAGATTATTCAAGAAATGTGATTTATTTTGTGATAGTTGTTGGTTTTTGATTATTTGGGTGGTCTTGTGGATCAACATTGTTCAGTTAAGTGATTTTTTTTTTGAGATATCATGTTAGGACTTTTTTTAGCCCAGCAAGTGTGGCTGACACTTTCTTGCACCAAACTGAGGTGCGCTGGGTGCAAAATGCTTAATCGTGTTCGTTGTAAATTATACTGAATAATCCTTTACAGTGCACCAGTGCATTTGGTTGGGATGGGGTCAGATACTATCTGAATTGCCAGAGTATGTTCCAAGAATTTTGTTCACTGGACTACTTTCCACTTTTGAGCTGTTAATTCTAGTGTTACAGAGTCAAGTCACATTTTTATTTTTCAAAATAAAATACAAATGTGACTTTGGGTTGTTTACTGCCCATTTTATAAATGGTTTCGTAATTGTATGGGTCTGTTGTATCATCTGCCCCATTTATTCTGCAGGGCAGATTGCAATCGGTGCAAAATTGCTGTTGCAACTTTCCAGCCCCTGCACAGATTTTGTTTTGGGGAAGGGATTTACAGGCTAGCGGTGCCAAAAATGCACTGCTGGTTTGCACTGGCTTTCCCACTAGGCAGCATAAAGTTTTGGAAGACCAAGCAGAGCAGGAGAAACTTTGAACAACCTATGCTTAGGAGGAAAACCTCTTTTTTTTAAACTGTTAAAATCTGAGAAAAAGACTTGGTTTTATTGTAGCTCAGCCTACGAAAGGTATCTGGGTCTAAGGCTTCGAGTTCTATGAAGAAGAGCGGTGCTGGTATGGCAGTAAGGACTCTCAACCATACTGTGTCATCTACATCCAGTCTCCATTCTAGTCTTCACGCTTCCCCTACTGCTGGCAGAGGTAAGTTGGATTTTCAATCTTGAAACATTTTGTAACCAGTAACTCAAATGGGTGGAATATGGCTTTTGTTTTTCATGCCTACCACTTTTAAATTCATGCTATGCAATCTCTCCCAAATTATGTTTCTTAAAAAAAAATTGAGGGGCCTTGTTAACTTTTGACACACAATCACCTGATGTAGATATTAGGTGAACATCAGTAAATTGGAGTTATCTTCGTAACCCTACAGGGCTCTGTTGTATGCCCATTGAAAAGTTAACACTATTGCTGTAAAATTAGGAAGTGCCAAGTCTTGCTATTTGCGGTGATGCACTACTTCAAATGAGATGGGGTGCCCCTATTCACCCAGGAATATGCTCTCTGGCAGAGTTGGTACTGTAGCAGGTTTTCTGTGTAGCAGCACTACACCCAAAACCAAAAAAGTAAGATTGTACAATATTTTCATAGTTCTATCAAACAGTCACTGCTACTAACTCTTTTTAAAAATGTATAGTTTCTGTTTAATCAAGATTGTATGAATTTGCAAGTCATTGAATTACTAATTTCTTTTGACCTTTCTCCTCTTCCATCCAAATCTCTTACTATTCTGAAAAGCCAGAGAAAAGATGGACCCTTCTTTGGCCATGTAGGACTTTGGTTTTGGACTTTTGACTGGGACAATTAGACAAAATTCTTCAAATGAAAATGTAGAGATCTTGATCCAGATTGAAGTTTGTGACAGCAGTATCTGGCATAAAAAGCATTGTGATGGAACTCTTCTGTTCCTGGTGAGAGAGAGAGGGGGCAACATTTGTGGCTCTCTAGAATGAGCATTCTCTTAAATTCCTCAAAGGACCAAGGAAAGTGTTCTGTTTGAGGCAGGTGGCTGTGACTTGTAAACAAAATGTGTAGTTTTAATCATTTGAGTCCCCTAATGTATTGTTGAGCCTTGTTCCAACACTTTATACATTAATACCAAGAAGTTTTTAATTTTTACCTGTTCAACCTCCATATGTAAATGAATAGGTAGCCATTCAAATGGGGCTATGGGGATCACTGGGGCACTCTTATTTGCCATGGCAATATTTGACCCATCTGTATCAGTGTATAGGCCCCATTTTGGAAGTATACATTAGTTGGAAGTTGAACAAATAATGTTAGATTGACTACATTCAAAGAAACATCTACAGTAGCAAAGCACCTTTATTATCTAATCCTCTCTTTGACCTTAAGAAAATCAAAGTTTCACATTAACTCCTCTTGTAAGCTGCTCTTCAGAAGAAATCAAATATGCTTCCAGATCAAGGGGTGTGTGTGTGTATTAATCTGTGAATGTTGTAGCCTCAAAATGACACTAAACTCTTAAGGGAGCATTGTCCCATTGAATTTTCCCCAACAGGAAGACTATTTGTTCGTATATGAATGCTGAGCTGCATCCAATGAAGTAGACCGCACCTAACATCCTATATTTTCTTTTATTTCCCACTGGTGGTTGTGTAAGCTCTGTTCCAGACTTTAACATATCATATTGTCCTGCACTCAAAATAAGCCCTTTGCCATTCTCAGCTTATAACAATGGGGGTGGAATTCTTGATTTTTCATACCTCATGCCTCTTCCAGAAGTGCTCTGGAACTGGGTAGTGCACAAGAATGTAGCAAATGCCTTTATTTTCCTCCTGAGAAGTAGTAGGTCTCTGCTTTATGCTTACCCCAAAGTGTATCTCATAGTGGTGTTAACTGGGGAGTGAGCACACCCACTTTCAAATAATATATTTTGGAAAGGGGGTGTTGTGCAAATGAGAAACTACTATATTGAATGGAAAAGTGCAATTTATAATGGGTTGAAAGTGCTATTTGTGCAAAAGGGCATGTCTTTTTATAAAATGCAATTGAAATCCACTAAACTCTGCCCATAGTCCCTTGATTATATAAAATCCCATTCTGGAGTAATGGAGGGGAGGTGAAATAATGGGCTAAATTATATGGTGAACTAACTGATATGTTCAGGATTGTTATAGTTGGAAAAATAGTTTATTTTAAAATGTTAGTTAGAATACAGTGTCAAGTGCTAACATAAAAGGGCAAGTTAAGCTATTAAAAATTCTGCCTCTGGTACTGCAATATTTGCCAAAGGTAATTTCTTGCTATGTAATTCAAATTCAGAGTAGTCTGTTTTCTTGCCTTAGTTTTTGTTTAAGTACTTTCAATTTCTCTTGCAGCAGTGTCCCTGAACATGCCCTTAAACTCATCAAAATTGCAAGCCCCAAAAAATGGCAGCAGAATTGCCGCCCCAAAGAGCAAGTCGTCAAGTTCTACATGTGCAATCAACGTTCCAAACACTAAATTAATGAAACCAGCAAATACTTGTAAACTAACCACTCCTGGAAAGGTGAATCAGCAAGGATCAGTGCTGCAGACTCTGTTCAATAAAGGTTTACAAAGAATTGGCTCAATAACCAATATGAAGGTTGATACTAAAATCAAATCAAACAAAGTTGGAAGTGCACTTGGGAGGGATCAGTGCCCAAAGGCTAAGCCATCTATTGTTCCTAGTCAAGCTTCAAAAAGATCCAGTGGTAAATATAAACACTTATTGTTTGAAATATGCAAGTCTTGGTCTTGTGTAATTTTAATACCAGGTTTTCATGTAATTTACTATGTCAATCTAGACTAAACTGCATCAAGTACATGAAATGTTTGTCACCTAAGTGGAATTGACTGTTGAATTTTCTTTGTCTGCAGTGGAAAATAGAAAGTAGTTAAGTGGAAAAATACATATTCCAGGGGGTGGGGGGGAAGAATCATCATCCCTCTCCTAACTGATCTGCATCTACCAAAACAGGATTTTTATTTTTTTTGCCTGGTTCTCCAATTACATTTGAATGCTACAGGAAATGTTTCTTTCTGGTAGACAACTTTTAAGAATTACCTTACATATTTTTTAATAGATTACAGTACAGTAAGAGCGATTATAGTCAAATCCCAAAAGTAGATCTATACTGTTAGATTCAAGATTACCTTATCATTGGTGTATAAGACCTAAAAGAGAGGACCTGCTCTTTTAGATTTTTTTTTTTGTATCCTGTCTTTTTTGGGAGAGGGGGTTGGGGGTTTGGAACATGCAGGATGAGGGGAGAGATTTGTGTACAATTCTTGTTTACTATTGGACTATTGCAGTTGGATATGACTGCTTCATTTTGTGTTTTCAGAGGGGTTATTGACTTGTCTATTCATTATGTTTTATTAACTCCCATTAAGTACCTTCACCCGGAACTACAAGGCCAAAAATAACAGAACCAAAGAAGCTGTTGTCTTGCAGTGCAGTTGAAAGGTAATGAGAATGTCCTGATATATGCTTGTTTTGACATTCTATTGTACATTATAACTGCACTTTCAAACTCCCCACAGCCTAGCCTTTTTTTAAAATCACCATCACCCTCCTCCTCAAAACTCCCACGCTCAACCCCTCTGTCCTTGCAAGCTACTGGCCCATCCCAAACCTCATTTCCTCACAGGTGTTTGTATTGCCTTCCAAATCTATGGCCATCTTTCCCATAACATCCTATTTGAATCTCCATCAGGTTTCTGCCTTGCCACAGCAACAAAATGGTCCTAACTAAATTCACCAATGACATTGTCTGTGATTATGACCGTGTTGCATTATCCCTCTTTGACCTCTCTGCAGCATTTTATACAGTCGACCGCACCATTCTCCTCCAACGCCTCTCCCCTCTGTTGTCCAGTTCAATGGAGCTGCCCTCACTTGGATCGACTTTTGGCTATCAAATTGTAGCCAGAGCATCTTCAGCAATGGCCTCTCTGCCCCCTTCACTGTTACCTCTGATGTCCCCAAGGACCTATCCTTGGTGCCCTCCTCTTCCTTATTTACATGCTGACGCTTGGTGGCATCATCTGGAGCCATGGGGTCAGCTTCCACATGTACACTGACAACAGTCAGCTCTACCTCTGCACCAGCTCTCTTGACATCTGCACTACCCTGTCTTGTCAGACTGCTTTTCTGACATTCAGTCCTGAATGAGCCACAATTTGCTCCAGTTAAACTTTGGAAAGATCAAAACCATCGGCCTCAGTCCCTGCCACAAACTCCATACCCTTGCCATGTGTCCCATTCCCCTCTTTAGATGCTGTTTGCACTCTTGAGATCAAATAGGACACCAAGCTGAGCTATCGATTTCATGTCCTCTATATCACAGACTACCTACCTCCATCTCCGGAATATTGCCCGGTTTTGCACTTCCCTCGGCTCAACTGCTGCTGAAACCCTTTTCCATCCCTCAGTCTGTCATCTCCATACTCCACTATTTCAGTACTCTCCTAGCCAGTCTGCCATCCTTCACCTTCCGATAACATCAACAAGTGCAAAACTCTGCCCCTATTCTATTCCACACCAAGTGGCGCTCACCTGTCACCCCATCTTTGCTGACCTACATTGGTTCCTGGACCGCCAGTGCTCCATTTTTAAAAGTCTTTATTCTCGTTTTTAACATTCCTTCATGGCCTTGCCTTTCCCTATCCGGTGCTACCACCCAATGTCCCCCGTAGGCTGCGTGGCCTGCCTCCCTCAATCAGTGGCCCATTCAAATTTTTGCGCGTGCGCGGTATCTACAATATAAAAGCCAGTGAGCGGCCTGCACAGGACCTTGCAAAGCGGGAACATTGCCACCACCCTTCTCTTTCTAACACACCCACCAACGCTCCATTGAGTAGACTCTGGCTTCTTCTGCATTCTCTCCCCTTGCGCCCCCCCACTTTTTTTTTGCCCCACCATTGTTGGCTGTGTGTTCAGCTGCCTAGGCCCCCATGCTCTGAACTCTTCCCTTAACCTCCCCACCTCTGTCTCGTCCTTTTAAGACTCTCCTTAAACCCAACCTCTGACCATCCTTTGGTCAGCCCTCTTGATGTCTTATTTGGATAAGAAATGTGGCCACCATTAAGTGGCTGGTTCTCATAGGTTCTAATGTCTTGGAGTGAGGTTGTAGAAATGTTTTCCTCGTTTCAAAGTAAGTTTGTCCTCCAAATATTGGATTAAAAGTATTTTACTCTGATGTGTCCTTTTTGTTTATAGCTTGCTAATTTCACATTAAATCTTTTTCATCAGTGGTATTGTGGCTAGTACTCCAAACAAACCTCCTGTTCGAGGACTGCTGCAAACACCTAACATTCCAAACAGACCAGTTTCGGTAACGCCTGGCACAAGACGTTTATCTGCTTTACCTACACCATTAAATCATCGCATGTCGGGTGTTCCAGCATTCACTCCCCAAACGCAACCAAGACCTGGGTCATCATCTCACCAAACTACAGCTAATCGAAACCGTCGCATGTCTGGTGTTCCAGCATTCACTCCCCGAACACAACCAAGACCTGGGTCATTATCTCATCAAACTACAGCTAATCGAAACCGTAGTATGTCAGCCAGTGGAGCTATTCTGGCAAGGTGAGAGATTTTGTTTGAGGTTTTTAAAATCTCTGGTATGCTTTGGCTACTTTTTTTTTTGCTAACCAGAAGATAGTTGTCTTTTTTCAAATGTTTGTCTATCTTTATTAGGAAATTCAAACAAATCTTATTCAATAGGGAGTGCATCAGACTCTTACAGGAACTACTGTTCAAAGACATTTAAAAAGGAAAAATGGATATTGGTGAATGGCTGAATTCCATTTTCTTTCTACCTCCTCTCCCATTAACAAACTGAGTGCAATTATACTGCCATAAATATTTCACCAGATAGACTGGTAGCCAGTTCTGCCATTTTGCAATGCATTTTGAATATAATATGAAAATGTGGTGCTTTTGAAGTGTCAACCATGAATAACTGGAGACAGTGACTTAATTTTTGCTTAGCTCATTCAGCAATGCAACGATTTCTCTGAATTCAACACTAGTACACAGTAAGTCTTCCACTAGCTTTGGATGTCTGTAGCTAAGCAGCTAATGAGTGAGAATGCGCTTGCAGCATGTCATGGAGATGTTGCTGGGGGGGGGGGGGGAGAATTCAATGTTTACAATTTTAGCCATTTTCGGCCTGTTGCCATGAACTGTTTGTTTGTCTCGGTAGTAAACAGAAACTGTCAGGGAAGCCACAGGTTCTTTGGCCATCTGATTCCTCTGAAGAGGAAATATCTCCACCTCTGGTTCCTTGCTTTCTGGATTTCTCTCCTGATAAACCACAGACCACATGCCAAGAGACCGCCAAAGAGCAGCCATCCGAGACTCAAATCAAGGAGGTATGAATGCACTATAGATCAACGGAAGTTAATATTGCAATAATAAAGCTACTTAACTATAAAGATGCTTTTTTAGCTAGTAACCCTATGAGTATAATTGTTTTAAACACATCTGGTTTGTATCTGTCCACTCTTCTATTCTTTCCTCTCCTATCAAATATGACTTGGAATTCTATATTTCTTTAACAGAAAATTCTTGCCTGTTTCCTGCTGGGTCTTGCCTTTTGGGAAGTGGGAGCAATATTAGTATTTGATTGTGTTAAAACTTGGCATTATTACTTATCTCTGTGCTGTTTGCCTATTTTTTTTCAAATTCTCTTTATTTAGTGGCATTCTACTTTAGAATTAACTTTTCATTGTTCCAAGACCAATTTCAAAAGGCACAATTTTGTTGAATTTGGGATGGGCAATATCAACTTTGAAACATTCTAAAAAGGATATCAGTCAGCCCATGAAACCTTTTTTGATTTAAATTTTTTTTAATTCTCAGGATGTGGCCAACTCTGGCAAAGCGAACATTTATTGCCCATTCCTAGTTGCCATGAGAAGGTGGTGGTGGGCAGCTGCCTTGAACCGAAGTAGTTGTTTTGCATAGAATCTACAGCACAAACGGGCCGTTCGGCCCAACTAGTCCATTACCGGTCTATATGCTCCATACAACTGAGTGGCTTGCTAGGCCATTTCAGAGGGCAGTCAACCATGTTCATGTGGGACTGGAATCATGTTATAGGCCAGACTGGGTAAGGCCAGCAGAGTTCCTTCCCTAAAGGACATTAGTAAACCAGTTGGCAATTTATGGTAATCCAACAGCTTCATGGTCACTTTTTACTAATACCATTTTTATTTTCAATTCTCTGGATTATTAGTCAAGGCCTCTGGATTACTGGTCCAGTAACATAATCACTACACTACCGTCCCCACTGGCTAATGTGTTCCCTCTTCTGAATTTACTTTGACACTTGAGGATGACCTAACTAGTGTATGACTTTACGTCTGCCATCTACTGAATAAATAGGCTGTAAGCCTGTCTTTGAGAAGAGAATGGTGTTCAGCATGGATAACTGTTCACAACTCCTTCAATTATCACCCAAGCTGAAAGCTTTCTGTTTAAGTGTTCGATTTTCCGTTTTTTTTTTCCTGTTTAGGTGACAATATGTCTATTGTAGATTTTAGAAAGTTGGCTTAATTTTAAAATTTTGAATGTCTTTCTGGGTGTGTGTTCTCTATTTTAGTCATCTAATAAACATTGAGGTAGCTAACTCTGTTCACTATGTATGTTTTTAGTTATTTGATGCACTGCTTTATTTAATGGAATAATTTTTGGAACTGCTTACCTGGCCTATTTGAACAATTAATTGTCCACTGATTGGATAAGACCAATTTCATACTTTACATCCATATTAATTTTTTCTCCATTAGAATCTTATAGTTGAAGTTAATACAAAAAATATGCAAATTGAAGACCGCCCACTTATTGATCTCTCAAACACTCCTGATCTAAAGAGATTTGCACCCGTGAAGACTGTTGAACCGGTAAGTTAGTTATTTTCATATTGGTTAGCTCGTTTCAGGATGCTTGAACAGGAAACTGTTGTAAATTTAACATTTATATGCCAGGGATATCCAAACTATAGTCCATGGTCTTCAAAGCCCAGGCAACACAATTCTATTTGTGCTTTTTTAACTCGCTGGTCTGACTTGCGTTTCATGGACCTGGAGGTTTGGAGAGAATTCTCATTGGTGGTAAAATCTAAATCAGAACACCAAGATCGGTTATTATCCCCAGCTTGTGAATGTATGCAAATTAATAAGAATGTTGACTTGTGCTTTATATGTGGCTCCATGATATGCACCTAGGTGGCTTACAGACAAGCCACTGAGCACCATGTTGCCCAACCCTGTTAACAGTAGCAATATAAAATAGATAATGTCAACTGTGGCTCAGTTGGTAGCACTCTCTCCTCTGAGTCAGAAGGTTGTGGGTTCAAGTCCCACTCCAGAGACTGAAGCACAAAAATCTAGGCTGACACTCCAGTGCAGTACTGAGGGAGTGCTGCACTGTCTGATGAGATGTTAAACCGAGGTCCCATCTGCTCTCTCAGATTGACACAAGATCCCATGGCACTACTTCGAAGAAGAGTAGGGGAGTTATCCCTGGTGTCCTGGCCAATATTTATCCCTCAACCAACATCACTAAAAAAACAGATTATCTGATTATTATCACATTGCTGCTTGTGGGAGCTTGCTGTGTGCAAACTGGCTGCTGCGTTTCCTATATTGCAACAGTGACTACACTTAAAAATACTTCATTGGATGTAAGGCGTTGTGAAAGGTGCTATATAAATGCAAGTCTTTCTTTCTAATACCAATCACTTGGACAAACTGACATTTATATAGTAAAATGTATAAAGAGAAGATGGGTTAATATTTTGGGTGTATTCCCTTTGTGGTTCACACCTGAAATGTTAACTCTTTTTTCTCTCCTAGATGTGATGGGAAGTGGGACAGCCAGAAGTTGTGGTCCATGTTGGAACCAATGGCATGGGTAGGAACAGGGCTGAGGTCCTACAGGCAGAGTTTCAGGAGCTGGGAAAAAGATTAAAGAACAGGAGCTCAAAGATCTCTGGATTACTCTCTGCCATGTGCTAGTGAGTACAGAAACAGGAAGATAATGCTAGTGACTGCATAGCTGAAGAAGTGGTGCAGGAGGGAGGACTTCAGATTCCTGTGGCATTGGGACCAGTTCTGAGGCAGGAGGGACCTGTACAAGTTGGATGGGTTGCACCTGAACAGGACTGGGACCAATGTCCTCGCGGGAGGTTAACTCGTGCTATGGGGGGAGGGTTTAAACTAATTTGGCAGGGAGAGGGGAACCAGGACGTAGCGGCAGAGAGGAGAGATGAGGTGCATAGCAAACTAGGAGGGACAAATGGCAACAAAATGAAGTGTAGAAAGAGCAGGAGTAGTCTGCTTTGCTTTTGTCCTCCATCTATCATGGTGTCAGAATGCATGTGTGTTAATGCAAGAAGGTTGATAAGCTGCAGGCAGAAGTTGCCACATGGGTTTATGATGTAGTGGCTATAACGGAGACCTAGCTTAAATGTAGGCAGGAATGGAAACTAAACATTCCTGGCTACAATGTATTCAGGAGGGCTAGGGAAGGAAAAAAGAATGGAGGGGGGTGGGGAGTGGCAGTATTGATCAAGGATAATATTGCAGTTTTACAGAGGAACTATAAAGTAGAGGATTCAATGTTTGGTTAGAGTTAAGGAACAGAAAAGGAGCTATTACATTGCTGGGTGTTTTCTATAGAACCCCAAATAGTGAGAAGGAGATAGAGGAGCAAATCTGTAGGCAAATTTCAGAGAAGTGTAAAAATAATATAGCAGTAACCGTAGGGGACTTCAATTACCCTAAAATAGACTGGGGAAAAATGTAAAGGGCAAGGAGGGTGAAGAATTCCTAAAATTTGTGCAGGAGTCTTTCTTAATCAGTATGTTTCTAGTCCAACAAAGAACCAGTGCTGGATCTAGTTCTAGGGAATGAAGTAGGGCAAGTGGAGTGCGTTTTAGTGGGAGAACATCTGGGTAATAGTGATCATAATAGAATTAGGTCTTTAGTAGTAGTTATGAAAGGGGACAAAGAAAAATCAAAGGTGAAGATGGCTAGTTTCAATGATTTTGAGGATCTAGCACAAGTGGACTGGAAACCAAGATTGGCCAAGAAAACAGTAAATGAGCAATGGCAGGCCTTCAAGGCAGAGATAGTTCGGGTACAAACCAAGCATATTCCCATAAGGAGGAAAGATGGGGCATCCAAAGCTAGAGCTCACTGGATGTCAAAAGAAATGGAGGTTAAAATAAAACAAAGGTTTATGACAAATGTCAGGTACAGAATACAATAGAAAACCAGGCAGAATATAGAGCGCAGGGGGAAATTGAAATAATGATACAAGGGCAAAGAGAGAATGAGAGAAAAGTTAGTGGGTAACATAACCAGGAACCCAAAATTCTTTTATAAACCTATAAAAAGTAAAATGGTATTTAAAGGAATGGTGGGGCCAATTCAGGATAAAGAAGGAAATCTTCTTGTGGAGGCAGAGGACTTGGCTGAGGTACTGAATGCGTACTATGCATCTGTCTTCATGAGTATGAAGTTAATGTCGCAGTAGAGGAGGAGGGAGTAGAGATATTGGATAGGATGAAAATAGATAGAAAGGAGGTGCTGAATAGGTTGGCATCACTCAGTTATCAAATCACCTGGTCCAGATGGGATGCATCCTAGGTTGCTGAGGGAAGCAAGGGTGGAGATAGCAGAAGATCTGACCACAATCTTTCAATCCTCCTTCGATATGGGAGTAGTGCCCAAGAGCTGGAAGTCTGCAAATGTTCCACCCCAATTTGAAAAAAGGGAAGAGAGATAAGGGACAGTGGTAACTTGGGTATGTAATTGGCTAAGGGATAGGAGGCAGAGAGTAATGGTGAACAGATGTTTTTCTGGCTGGAGAGAAGTATGCCGTGGAGTACCCCAGAGATCGGTATTGGGACCAATGTTGTGGCCTCTCAGCTGTCTGGCGGTTCCGCGCAGGCCGTAAAAGAAAGTCTTACATTTATATAGCGTCTTTCAGGACATCCTAAAGCGCTTTACAGCCAATGAAGTACTTTTTGAAGTGTACCGTCTCTGTTGTAATGTAGGAAACGCGGCAGCCAATTTGCACAAAGCAAGCTCCCACAAACAGCAATGTGATAATGACCAGATAACCTTTTTTGGTGATGTTGATTGAGGGATAAATATTGGCCAGGACACTGGGGATAACTCCCCTGCTCCTCTTCGAAATAGTGCCATGGGATCTTTTATGTCCACCCGAGAGAGCAGTACTGCACTGGAGTGTCAGCCTAGGTTGTTTTTTTTAATTTTTATGCTCAAGTCTCTGGAGTGGGACTTGAACCCACAACTTTCTGACCTCTGGGTGAGGGTGCTACCAACTGAGCCACAGCTGACACTAGGGGCTGTGCACCCAAAAAAAATTGAGGGAACATTGATTAGGACTGTTGCTTTCCTTTTATATATAAATGACCTGGATTTTGGTATAGGGAGTACAATTTTGAAGTTTGTGGATGATCCAAAACTTGGCATCGTTGTAAATAGTGAGGAGGCTAGTAACTGACTTCAGGAGGACATAGACAGACTTGTGAATTGGGCAGACACATGGTTGATACAATTTAATGTGGGTAAGTGTGAAGTAATGCACTTTCGGAGGAACAACATGAAGAGGCAGAACAAATTAAATGGTACTCTTTTTTGAGGGGGTACTCTTTTTTTTTTTGAGGGGTGTGCAAGAGCAGAGGGACCTGGGGGTGCATACACTCAAATCTTTGAAGGTGGCAGGGCAAGTTGATAAAGCAGTTAAAGTGTGTGGGATACTTGGCTTTATAAATGGGGGCACTGAATACAAAAACAAGGAAGTCCTGCTAAACCTTTACAAATCACTGGTTGGGCCTCAACTGGAGTATTGTGCACAATTCTGGGCACCACACTTTAAGAAGGACTCAAGGCCTTGGAGTGGTTACAGAGGAGGCTTACCAGTCATGTGTAGAGATTGGAGAAGCTGGGATTGTTGTTCTTGGAGAAGAGATGGTTAAGGAGAGACCTAATAGAGGTATTCAAAATTATGAGGGGCTTTAATAGTGCAAGTGGGGAGAAACTGTTTCCTCTGGCAAGTAGGTCAGTAACCAGAGGTCACAGATTTAAAATAATTGGCAAAAGAACTAGAGGGGAAATGAGAACTTTTTTCAGAGGGTTGTTAAAATCTGGAACACACTACCTGAAAGGGTGGTAGCATATTCCATAGGAACTTTCAAAAGGCAATGGGACATGTACTTGAAGAGGACTAATTTGCAGGGTTATGGGGAGAAAGCTGGCGTGTGGGACTAACTTGGACAGCTCTTTCAAAGAGCTGGCAGAGGCTACGACTGACTGAATGGCGGCCTCCTGTGCTGTAAGATTCTATTGTGTACTTCAACTTTTTCTAAAAGTAAAACAATATTCTATTTTAGCTTATAGATTTCAGCTCTCCTCTGATTATGTTGAGCCCTGCAAACAAGGAAAATGTGGACTCGCCTTTGCTGAAGTTTTAAAAAGGCTCCTGTTGTGATCTACAGTTACTATACACGTTACGGTCTTAAGATTGCTTCAACCTTGTTCTTCAAACTGCTTTGTTCTCGTGTTGTGTAATTAACTTTTTTATGTGAGTATAAGCCTACAAATTCCTTGTTTCTAAGTCAATGGATGGCTGAAATAATGAGTCAGTGTCTTTTTCTTTTGGATTACTATCAATGTATCTTATTCAGACTACAATATTTAAAATTAATTTTGGATTACACTGAGTAACTATCAAGCGGTACTTGCCATATTTTTCCTTGGTAGTCAGTGAATTTTGTCTTGTGATTTTGAAAAAAAAAATTGTTTTAAAACTGAATAAAAGACTAATCAAATGAATAACTGGAGAAAAAAATAAAGTGTGTACTTTTTCAAGACCTGATACCCCTTCCAATTTGGTATGTATGGATTTTCTTGTTGCAATGGTTACAATTTCAAAACTGTATTAGTATAACTGGATAGTTAGAACATAATATTTTAGTAAGTATTTGGGGAATTTAAATTCAGTTAATTAAATAAATCTGGACTAAAAAGCTAGTATCAGTAATGGTAACCATGAACCTATCGGATTGTCGTAAAAACCCATCTGGTTCACTAATGTCCTTTTTAGGGAAAGAAATCTGCCGTCCTTACCTGGTCTGGCCGATGTGACTCCAGACCCACAGCAATGTGGTTGACTCTGAAATGGCCTAGCAAGTCATTCAGTTGCAACTAACCGCTACAAAACAAAATAATAATGAAACCGGACAGACCACCCGGCAACAGCACACCCAGCCCAATCAACCCTGCAAAGTCCTCCTTACCAACATCTGGGGACGTGTGCCAAAATTGTGAGAGCTGTCCCACAGACTAGTCAAGCAACAGCCGGACAGTCATACTCACAGAATCATACCTTTCAGCCAATGTCCCGAACTCCTCCATCACCATCCCTGGGTATGTCCTGTCCCATGGGCAGGACAGACCCACCAGGGGTGGCGGCACAGTGGTATACAGTCAGATAGGAGTGGCCCTGGGAGTCCTTAACATTGACTCCAGACCCCATGAAGTCTCATGACTTCAGGTCAAGCATAGGCAAGGAAACCTCCTGCTGATTACCACCTACCGCCCTCCCTCAGCTGATGAATCAGTACTCCTCCATGTTGAACACCACTTGGAAGAATCACAGAGTAGCAAGGGCACAGAATGTACTCTGGGTGGGGGACTTCAATGTCCATCACCAAGAGTGGCTCAGTTGCACCACTGCTGACCGAGTCCTGAAGGACATAACTGCCAGTCTGGGCCTGCGACAGGTGGTGAGTGAACCAACACGAGGGAAAAACCTACTTGACCTCGTCCTCACCAATCTACCTGTCACAGATGCATCTGTCCATGATAGCATTGACAGCAGTGACCACCGCACAGTTATTGTGGAGACGAAGTCCCATCTTCACACTGAGAACACCCTCCATCGTGTTGTGTGGCACTACCACCGTGCTAAATGGGATAGATTCAGAACAGATCTAGCAGCTCAAAACTGGGCATCCATGAGGCGCTGTGGGGCAGCAGCAGCAGAATTGTATTCCACCACAATCTGTAACCTCATGGCCCGGCATATCCCTCCCTCTACTATTACCACCAAGCCAGGGGACCAACCCTGGTTCAATAAGGAGTGTAGAAGAACATGCCAGGAGCAGCACCAGGCGTACCTGGGGAAGCTGCAACACAGGACTACATGCATGCTAAAAAGCAACATGCTATAGACAGGGCTAAGCAATCCCACAATCAACGGATCCGATCAAAGCGCTGCAGTCCTGCCACATCCAGTCGTGAATGGTGGTGGACCATTAAACAACTAACGGGGGGAGGAGGAGGCTCCAAGAATATTCCCATCCTCAATGATGGTGGAGCCCAGCACGTGAGTGCAAAAGACAAGGCTGAAGCGTTTGCAACCAACTTCAGCCAGAAGTGCCGAGTGGATGATCCATATCGGCCTACTCCCGAGGTCCCCACCATCACAGAAGCCATTCTTCAGTCAATTCGATTCACTCCACGTGATATCAAGAAACAGCTGAGTGCGCTGGATACAGCAAAGGCTATGGGCCCCGACAACATCCCAGCTATCGTGCTGAAGACTTGTGCTCCAGAACTAGCCGCGCCTCTAGCCAAGCTGTTCCAGTACAGCTGCAACACTGGCATCTATCAGACAATGGAAAACTGCCCAGGTGTGTCCTGTCCACAAAAAGCAGGACCAAATCCAACCCACCCAATTACCGTCCCATCAGTCTTAGTCATAGAGTTATACAGCACAGAAAGAGGCCCATCGTGTCCACGCCGGCCATCAAGCCCTGTCTATTCTAATCCCATTTTCCAGCACTTGGTCCGTAGCCTTGTATGCTATGGTGTTTCAAGTGCTCATCAAAATGCTTCTTGAATGTTGAGGGTTCTTGCCTCTACCACCCTTTCAGGCAGTGAGTTCCAGATTCCAACCACCCTCTGGGTGAAAAAGTTTTTCCTCAAATCCCCTCTAAACCTCCTACCACCCTCTGGGTGAAAAAGTTTTTCCTCAAATCCCCTCTAAACCTCCTACCACCCTCTGGGTGAAAAAGTTTTTCCTCAAATCCCCTCTAAACCTCCTACCCCTTACCTTGAAACTATGCCCCCTGGTTATTGACCCCTCTACTAAAGGGAAAAGTTCCTTTCTATCTATCATAATTTTGTACACCTCAATCAGGTCCCCCCCTCAGCCTTCTCTGCTCTAGGAAAACAACCCCAGCCTGTCCAGTTTCTCTTCATAGCTGAAGTGCTCTAGCCCAGGTAACATCCTGGTGAATCTCCTCTGCACCCTCTCCAATGCAATCACATCCTTCCTACAGTGTGGCGACCAGAACTGCACAGTATTCCAGCTGTGGCCTAACTAGTGTTTTGCACAGCTCCATCATAACTTCCCTGCTCTTATATTCTATGCCTCGGCTAATGAAGGCAAGTATCCCATATGCCTTTTTAACCACCTTATCTACCTGTCCTGCTGCCTTCAGGGATCTATATACATGCACACCAAGATCCCTCTGATCTGTCCTTCTTAGTGTCCTACCATTCATTGTGTATTCCCTTGCCTTGTTAGTCCTCCCAAAATGCATCACATCACACTTTTCAGGGTTAAATTCCATTTGCCACTGTTCTGCCCATCTGACCAACCCGTCTATATCATCCTGTAGCCTGAGGCTTCCCTCCTCGCTATTTACCACTCCACCAATTTTCGTATCATCTGCGAACTTACTGATCATACCTCCTGCATTCATATCTAAATCATTAATGTACACTATAAACAGCAAAGGATCCAGCACCGATCCCTGCGGTACACTACTGGACACAGGCTTCCAGTCACAAAAACAACCTTTGACCATCACCCTCTGCCTCCTGCCACTAAGCCAATTTTGGATTCAATGTGCCAAATTGCCCTGGATCCCATGGGCTCTTACCTTCTTGACCAGTCTCCCATGTGGGACTTTGTCAAAAGCCTTACTGAAGTCCATGTAGACTACATCAACTGCACTACCCTCATCCACACACCTAGTCACCCCCTCGAAAAATTCAATCAAATTGGTTAGACATGATCTCCCCCTGACAAAGCCATGCTGACTATCCTTGATTAATCCTTGCCTCTCCAAGTGGAGACTAATTCTGTCCCTCAGAATTTTTTCCAATAATTTCCCTACCACTGATGTTGGGCTCACTGGCCTGTAATTCCCTGGTTTATCCCTACTACCCTTCTTGAACAATGGTACTACGTTAGCTGTCCTCCAGTCCTCTGGCACCTCCCCTGTGGCCAGAGAGGTTCTGAAAATTTGTGTCAGAGCCCCTGCAATCTCCTCCCTTGCCTCACACAGCAGCCTGGGATACATCTTGTCTGGGCCTGGGGATTTATCCACTTTTGAAACCGCTAGTACCTCCTCCCTCTCAATACTAATTTGTTCAAGTATATCACAATCCCCCTGCCTGATTTCTATACCTACATCGTCCTTCTCCATCAGCAAAGTGATGGAAGGTGTCATCGACAGTGCTATCAAGCGGCACTTACCAATAACCTGCTCACTGATGCCCAGTTTGGGTTCCGCCAAGACCACTCGGCTCCTGACCACATTACAGCCTTGGTCCAAACATGGACAAAGGAGCTGAATTCCAGAGGTTAGGTGAGAGTGACTGCCCTAGACATCAAGGCAGCATTTGACCGATTCTGGCATCAAGGAGCCCTAGTAAAACTGAAGTCAATGGGAATCGGGGAAAACGCTGCACCGGCTAGAGTCATACCTAGCACAAAGGAAGATGGTTGTGGTGGTTGAAGGTCAATCATCACAGCCCCAGGCCATCGCTGCAGGAGTTCATCAGGGTAGTGTCCTAGGCTCAACCATCTTCAGCTGTTTCATCAATGACCTTCCCTCCAACATAAGGTCAGAAATGGGGATGTTCGCTGATGACTGCACAGTGTTCAGCGCCATTCGCAACTCCACAGATAATGAAGCAGTCCATGCCCGCATGCAACAATACCTGGACAACGTTCAGGCTTGGGCTGATAAGTGGCAGGTAACATTCGCGCCACAGAAGTGCCAGGCAATGACTATCTCCAACAAGCGAGAGTCTAACCACCTCCCCTTGACATTCAATGGCATTACCATCGCCGAATCCCCCACTATCAACATCCTGGGGGTCACCATTAACCAGAAACTTAACTGGACCAGCCACATAAATACTGTGGCAACAAGAGCAGGTCAGAGGCTAGGTATTCTGCGGCGAGTGTCTCACCTCCTGACTCCCCACAGCCTTTCCACCATCTACAAGGCACAAGTAAGGAGTGTGATGGAATACTCTCCACTTGCCTGGATGAGTGCAGCTCCAACAACACTCAAGAAGCTCGACACCATCCAGGACAAAGCAGCCCACTTGATTGGCACCCTATCCACCACCGGCGTACCATGGCTGCAGTGTGTACCATCTTCAAGATGCACTGCAGCAACTCGCCAAGGCTTCTTTGGCAGCATCTCCCAAACCCACGACCTCTTCCACCTAGAAGGACAAGGGCAGCAGGCGCATGGGAACACCACCACCTCCAAGTTCCCCTCCAAGTCACACACCTTCCTGACTTAAAAGTATATTGCCGATCCTTCATCGTCACTGGGTCAAAATCCTGGAACTCCCGACCTAAGCACTGTGGGAGTACCATCACCACACGGACTGCAGCGGTTCAAGAAGGAGGCTCACCACCACCTTCTCAAGGGCAACTAGGGATGGGCAATAAATGCTGGTATTGGCCAGCGACACCCTGATCCCATAAACGAATTAAAAAAAAATTTTTTCAATTTGAAAATATTTATGGCAAACTTTGAGCAGGGCCTTGGTATTAGCCTGCTCACTTTCTGTAAACTTAAAAGTTGCAAAAGGTTTAATGCAGCACCACACACTTGGGTTACATCTTGTGCTGAGATCCTGTAATAAAGTACAAGTATGGCAGGACATTTTTAACGTACAAGTTGAAACTATAAAAAGACACTAAAGTTATACTGGGCTCAGTTTTTTTTAAAAGGGGAAAAAAACTTTAGACTTCTATTACAAGAGCTCCAGTATAATGTTTGTATTTTCTTTCCAACTGCAATTATTGTATAGCAAACCTTCTAAAAGGTTCCAAATTAATATTTTTCTAGACTAGATAAACTACTACACGTATTGAGATCCTCCAGTCTATAAAAATATTGCAGGCTGTGTTAATGGTCACCTAATTCTCATGTAGCAGTGTGGCATAATTATTTAATTACAAGGTGTCTTCATTTTTAATTTAATGAATAATGTGACAAAGCTCTTCAGGACTGACATTTCCTCCAGTTATTATAACCACGACAGTCTTTCCTTTAAGACTGATTTTCTCTCCTAAAATGGCAGCAAAAGCAGCTGCTCCTGAGGGTTCCACGACCAAGCCAACCTTGTATAGCATAGCAACGGCTGCTTTTATTTCATCATCTGAAACCAAGAGGATTTCCTTCACATGTTGTCTGCAAATCTGGAATGCATTTGAACCTGTTGAATAAAAAGTTTCTGAGAAACACTGCTGGATAAAATATTTCTACTAGTTTGTGTGACTGAGTATTAAATTAAATATTTCACTTTCTCTTGTAACTTTGGGTTTTGATGCCTAGAATTGTTTGCCTTGCAATGTATCTCGAGTCCTGCTGTGCAGCTACTAGATTTTTAAAAAGCATACCAGTAAATTGGAATTGTAACAAATATACTGAACCTCTGAAACAACCTGCTTTTTGCAATCCTAATGTTCAACTCATCACCATCAAAAGCTAGGGCTGTATATTTTCTCTTTCACTTACCTGCAAATGGTGGAGCAAGTCCTGTGGCAATGCTCTTTGCATCCATAAACACTGGCATGTTTTCACTAAAACTTCTGTACATGGTGCAAGCTGATGAGAGAGCATAATTTGTGAAAGTGGTGCTTTCAAAATACTTGATTGCTAAAATTAGTTTATACAGGAAACTTTTGTTTATCCGGCACCCAAATATCCGGAATTCTCGCTTAACCGGCAAAAATCATCCTCCGAAAACTCCTCTCAAATAACCGGCAATGTTGCCGAGTCGCAGTCGAGTCTCCGCGAACGCCGAGTACTCCGAAAACTCCTCTCAAATAACCGGCAATGTTGCCGATCCCGAGTCCGAGTCTGAGTCCGCGAACGCCGATTTAGTCAGTAGGGGTAGTTTTCAAAAGTGCCACTACTCTGCCTCCTGGCGCTGTCGGAAGTATACTGCACATTTCTTGATTTATTTATTTTTCTTTGTTTAAAAATAGCCTCGGTAGATATAACTCTCCGTTATCTGCTACTTTCGATAAACCGGCACCACGCCGGTCCCGTCGGTGCCGGTTAATAAAGAGTTTCCTGTAGTTTGAAGTATAAGTTTGTTACCTTCCTTTGGCTCCACTCCATATACACTTGTGGTTGTACAACCAGATAGTTTGATGGCAGCAGCCACCCCTGCAAGCAAACCACCACCTCCACAACAAACTACCACCACATCAGGGTTTGGAATTTCTTCAAGAATCTCCAGGCCGATGCTAATAAAATGCAAAATGAGACATATTCTGGGTTTAGAACAGTGGTTTCCATTTTAATGTTTTGGAAGTAAAATGGTAATGTTTGCAGTGGTTAGTTATGCTGCTTACTGAAATATGTGCTCAGTTTAGTGACTTCATTCTCCATTTCTACAGGTTTTGTTATGCATATGAACTATGACATAAATATAGTATGTCTTGTGGATAGCATTTTGCTATTAAACATTCAACAAAACACTTGTTCTATATAGATGCAATTAGCAGTAGCTGATTAATCCATTAAACAATAATTTCCTGGTAAGAATAGCCATGATAAATTGTTTCTCAACACAGCTTGGATATGATCATTAAGAGTATCACAGACTGATGGGATATAATTCTCCTGTATGTCAGTTGTGACATCTTCAAGAGACCATGTGAAGGTCAGACATTCTCTCAGTTGGGAGTACTACATCCAGCATAGCCAATAATTCTATAGGGGGAGTGAGGATGCCTGGAATAAGACACCCTATCCTCTGATGTGATGCAGCGCATAAGCACCAATTTAAAAAGAAACAATTAGATGAACTTGATCGTTACCTTCCATGGCCAGCAATCAAATCTATGTCATCAAAGGGGTGCAAGAAAATCATGTTCTGATCCTTAACAAATTGTTCCACTGTAGGCAATAATGACTTGGATGGCATCTGCTCAACTTCTACACCATAACTCTAGGTTGTAATATAAAAATGTGCAGTATTAAAATTACTAATGCCACTGTGGTAACCACAATAAAGACTCATGCTATTTATTAAGGCGTGTGAAGTAACTCTTAACACCCTCAATTAACTGGTGAGACTTGTTAATTACAGAAATGTTATACAAGTGGCGTCACTTGCAAAAGCATAATTCTTTATTCTTCAAACGCTATGAGCCCAGCTGGTGGTGGTACATTACATTTTCTTATGACTACAATTTTGAAGTAGTTTAATGACCACCAAATTGTGCATACAAGTTCTGAATATGGTTCAATTCAAGTTCAGATACTCTTACTCAAAATCCAAGTTGCCCAGAAGAGTCTGAAACCATTTGCCAATTCACAACTCTTAAATATATCTCAAATATATCTTACCAAAATACTTTTGTACCACTTCAAATATATTTAAGATGGTCATCAACAGCATTTTATTATTTTGAAAGTGTTGAGTCACCACCACATTTCATGTCATTGTTCCCCACCAAATTTGTATTTTTTTTAAAGTGCAATAAAGCAGAAACCAAGACCAAACTATATTTAATAGTGAGAAGTCGCACAACACCAGGTTATAGTCCAACAGATTTATTTAATTTTACAAGCTTTCGGAGCAGTTCGCTCCTTCGTCAGGTAAGTTTAGCAGTGAGAGAATCTCCCAGAATTCACAATTTAAACAGACAAAATATATTCAAATCTTTCCCTACATCAAAGAGCATAGCCAAGACAATGAGATGTGTCCCAGGGGGTCCAACGTGTCAAACCACCTGCTGGCTGCATATCCTGTCAATCTGTGTAGGTTCTTGTGTTAGCCTTTTTAAAAAAAAAACACCTGGGAAGACCGGCCATGATGTCAAGTCACGTTCTGTATCGTGACATGAACCCGATATCGCGATTGAGGCCATCCTCATGAGTGCGGAACTTGGCTATCAGTTTCTGCTCTATGATTTTGCGCTGTCGTGTATCTCGAAGGCCGCCTTGGAGAACGCTTACCCGCATATCCGAGGCTGAATGCCCCTGGCTGCTGAAGTGTTCCCCGACTGGGAATAGATGGAATAGATGGCAGGTGAACCAAGCAACCAAGACACCACACAACCCTGCCACGGCAACCTCTGCAAGACATGCCAAATCATGGACACAGATACCATCATCACACGTGAGGACACTACCCACCAGGTACACGGTACATACTCATGTGACTCGGCCAACGTTGTCTACCTGATACGTTGCAGTAAAGGATGCTCCAGAGCATGGTACATCGGCGAGACCATGCAGACACTGAGACAACGTATGAACGGACACCGCGCAACAATCGCCAGGCAGGAGGGTTGCCTCCCAGTCGGGGAACACTTCAGCAGCCAGGGGCATTCAGCCTCGGATATGCAGGTAAGTGTTCTCCAAGGCGGCCTTCGAGATACACGACAGCGCAAAATCATAGAGCAGAAACTGATAGCCAAGTTCCGCACTCATGAGGATGGCCTCAATCGCGATATCGGGTTCATGTCACGATACAGAACGTGACTTGACATCATGGCCGGTCTTCCCAGGTGTTTTTTTTTTTAAAAGGCTAACACAAGAACCTACACAGATTGACAGGATATGCAGCCAGCAGGTGGTTTGACACGTTGGACCCCCTGGGACACATCTCATTGTCTTGGCTATGCTCTTTGATGTAGGGAAAGATTTGAATATATTTTGTCTGTGTTTAAATTGTGAATTCTGGGAGATTCTCTCACTGCTAAACTTACCTGACGAAGGAGCGAACTGCTCCGAAAGCTTGTAAAATTAAATAAATCTGTTGGACTATAACCTGGTGTTGTGTGACTTCTCATTTTTGTCCACCCAAGTCCAACGCCGGCATCTCCACATCATGATATTTAATAGTGACACATTGATCAGTTTTCTTGTAACCGTCACAATAATTTTTCATCTGTGGTCGACCAATTTTTTTTTTACAGCAAAGGCACTTTCAACCAGGCACAATCCGATTAAATCCAGGTGTCTACTGTGGCATATTAAATTTATTTGATCAGAACAGCTTTAAAATCATTTCACTAATCACCAAACCAATGTGGTGCATCAGACAGTAACAAGATGCAAGCTCACACCTGTCCACTAGGTGGTTACAGAACAGCATTCAGTTTTAAGTCTGGTCCCCCTTGGGGGCGGGGGGGGGCACAAAAATTCCGTCACTAAAGATATTAATGGAGAGTTTCTGGAAATTCAGAAATCAATTATAAAATGCCAGAGGTAAACGTGCCTGATTTTCAAAATTGTAATCCTAGTGTAAAAGTATTTTCCATATTATTTATGCACTTTATGCTTTTTTTGTGGTGCGACTTCTAATGTATATTCAATGAAGCCTCCATAGGTCAAAGTTGAAGAGACTGACCAAGAACATAGATATATTATCTTTGGAGAATTGCAAAGCCAAGTATTGGTCCTATCGCATCACATTTTGGAACTTTTCCCTATTTTTAGTGTTTTTCCCCTTGTTGCCATCATTCCCCATCAAAATATGCAAGTATAGGATTTTAGACTTTTGCCTATAAATTTGTAATCTGTCTACTTGGACAATATCATATGCTCCTTTTCCTCCCTCCAACTGTACAGGGAACCACGTTTCCTCTGATTCGTACCTCCACCTGCTGGTACAGTCACATCAAGGCTGTTGTGTAGGTAATCAGAGGCACAGACCTGTAACCTACTCTCAATAACACTGGCAAATATAACTCCTACAACCTCTCCCTCCTTGCCACCTCACTGTTAAAATTGAGACGAACTCCATAGTCTTTTACTCTAACCATTTCTTTTCCAGCACCTCAAAATGACATAACTCCCTACCTCCCTCAGTCTTTCAAAACTCAGACTTAGAGTCACCTGTCACTACTTCTTCATGTACTTTGCTTTCTCTGACTATTCAACCGCTGTAGTGTCCTACACCATGAGCCTTGTCCTTCCATCAAGTTTCCTGAATTGAAATGACAGATATGATCGTCTGCATGAGCTGATGTCGCTGTAGCAACAATCGTCCCTCTTCACGTGCTGCAAAGCAGCCTTTTCCTCTTGTTTTTAGACACACCAAAGTTGTATATTCACTTCAAAGTTATGATTTCCTAAAGTTATGTATATTCATGCTTACGGCGATTAGGGCGGCCCTTGATGCTGGTGCTGTGTCTGCCATTAGTACTTTTGCTCGATGCCCAAAGTGCTTTGAAGCATAAGCAAATGCTTTCCCATAATTTCCTGCTGACATTGTAATGAAAGGCCCACTTTCTCTTCTAGAAAACTGATTAGCTACTCCTCTGATCTTGAATGAACCTGCAAAAGAATTAGGAATTTATGTGTTATCAGCACGACAAGGCCCATACAACTAAGTGTGACATTGAATGCTTCAAAATCAGCTCATTTTCTGAGCAACTTCAAAAGCGGTAATATTCTGATGGGAGCATTAAGGTCATAAAATTAATTTACATTCATCAATTTATCCATAAACAAATGAGTCAGCCAGGAACATTTAAAGTGCAGTTACAACTCAACAGATGAAAAAATTCCTATTCACTAATGGTTTACAATACATCTGTAAATAAATTTTAAGTATTAAGGATTTCCATTCCATATTTTATTATATTTCACTTAGTCCTGAATTACTGGCTAAGAATGGCTATGTAGTTTAATCAGATTTTGGTTTAATAAAAGGCTAATTATTACACTAAAAATGGTCCACTATTAACACCACTTGTTTACTTTTTTGGTTCACTTTATTTTTTGGTCATTTTTCAGTTTCAGAAATTCATTATTTTAATTTTATCAAAATAAACACCATATTTAAAATGTACTATTCCATTGTGTTTTTACCAGTTTAACTAGTAACTCTGGAATGGTAATAATCATGCAGAAACGTGTCCCGCCCCTTATCTAAAAAAAATAGAAATTCACAGTCAACATACTGTAGTGCAGTGCATGGAATACACAATGTAAGCCCCCACAGTACTGACCTGTTGTCTGCATGTTTTCGAGCTTCATGTACAGGTTACAGTTGATTTTGATTGGAACTGCCCCATGAGGCAGATGAATCAGAGGAGTTTTGATAACTTGCAAAGTGCTCCTTTTTACTGTCTCCCTGGCTTCCTGCAGCATCTGTATGCTCAGTAATGTTTGTGCTTCTTCCATTTCTGGTGCTATTGTGAATTGAAAAACATAGAAGTGTATTTATAACTTTTTTTAAAGAGTGAATTGTATCTGCCTCATTCCCATCTTCAAAGCTCCAGCAAAACTCTACCAGGAAATTTTAATTCACTATCTCGAAACTGACTCGGTTTCTGACTAGGTTTTGCTACAACTTTGTTACGATTCAGATGGCCATTTAAAAGTCTTCTTGTGCATTACATGTTCAAGTGGTGAGGTAACTTTTTATTTCCAATTTTCTTTCCTAAAATGTGTTGAAGCATGTTGGGGTATGTGCAGTGAGTGTTTCAACTTCAGATTCCTCCACAGCTTCAGTCCCACCCTATCTTTGCAGCTTTCTCCAGCTTCATGCCCTCGCCCCCATTCTTTAGGCCTCCAACTCTAGCCTTTATGTGCCTCTCACCTGCCCTTCACTCCACCATTGTTGGCAAAGCCTTCAGCCACCACGGCCTTACTTACTAGAACTCCCTTCCTAAATCCATCCACCGATCCAATTCTCTTTCAAGATTCTTTTTTTTTGACTGAACCTTTGGCTCTCTCTTCCAACTCTCCTGGCATGGCTTGGCATTCCTCTATTTTATTTGTTTTGTTCTCCCCTCTGTAATGTTTCTTCAGATGTTTTCTATGTTGTCTGAATGCAAATTGTTGTTGCCTGAACCCCTTGTTACCTTGCCCAAATGACCGTTCATGCTGTGTGAGCATAGACAACAAGTGTTGGAAAGTTTTCTAATTGTAAGGAACAGTGCAGCTGTGTTATCCCATTCTCATTTGTCATCCACACATACTTTTCAGTAGGAGTCGTTCGAGAGCAATCATAAGCCGGAATCCTAGCTGATTTCCCACCACCTTGCTAGCACAGGGAACACTGAGAGCAATTGTGACACTTGTCACTACCCCAGGTAAGTTCACCTATTGCTGAGTTCCTAATTTCTGATCCATATTTTTGACATCTAGCTTCATTGGCACACTCACTTGCTATTGATTTCTGTGGTAACTTTCATTTAATTTTGAATTTTTTTTAATATATCATGGGGGGGGTGGGGTCATTGGTCTAAGAAGAGGAGCCGTCTCATCATTAATCTGAGGATTTATATTCATTTTCAAATTGTTTACCTTCCTCCAGACAAAGAGGCAGCCCCTGTCCACTCTAATTTATTTCTAATGGTGCATAATGCAAATAAAATATTTCTTCTTTGTTAGCATCTATATCTAAGGCAATTAAAATGTCTAGGTATTTGGACCATTCAGGGCACCATCATTTGATTGGGACTTGTATGCAGTCAGAAAGGGGGAGGGGAGGGGCAAACCTCATCAACCTGTTACTGAGCAAGCTGAGCAGCAATCAGCCTTACTGTGAGCAAGTCTCTTTGTCAAGGGCCTGGATTAAACAGTTAGCTGTGTGCAGCATTAGACTTGGAGGTCTACAACATCAAGCTGGCTGCCATGTTGCAAGCTGAGCTACATGGATACTTCCACCACACAAAGTAAGTATCTGTCATACAGCTGATGAAGAATCTCTTAAATTTTAGGAGATTGTAAGCGTTAAATGAAAGATGGATTCAAGAATGCACGTTTACATAATCCAAGGTTTCGTTAATATCAAGATTAGGTTGGAGATTGTGTGTCCTTTCTATAGTCAGGAGGATGGAGGCAATGCATTCACACATTTTATGCCCAGTTATGCTATCACTATGCCATTTGTGAGTAGTTCCTGGTGAATGCTGTCCACCTAGTGAAGGCTCAAACCTACAACTTGGGGAAATTTTAAATTAGTGACTAATTTCCTTGGGGTTAAGATGACTCTATGGTAACATGCTGGGGGAAGGAAGACTCTGTGGCAGACTTGATAATCTGAGTCATGCAGGCCCATAGTACTCCAGAATGCTAGAAATGATTGACCAGGCAAGATGTGTCATTAATGGGACCTGGAGAGATAGACCTGTCGCTTGGGTCTGCGATTCTTCCCACTCATCTCCACATAATCTTGCAAGCTAATGCTCTAATGAGCAGGTGGGCTGAGCTGGACAAACAGCATGATGCTAAGGTGCAAGGTGTTAGCTATAATACCTTGACACACACTTTGATTGCCTATGCCTCAGCTGCTGCCAATCTGCACCTAACCTCTCAGAATTTAGATAAGTGGGATGTCTCCCTACAGGGAAAGAGCGTGCATTCCATATTCGGCTAATAGAGAGTCTAACTGTGTGGCCTCTTCAGAGTTTGCTTTGGAGACTCCTATGCCTGGTGATCTTGCCTGTGTTAGGCACCTGTCTGGCCAAAACAAAAGTTGGAAATGGTATTACCTCCAATTTGCTCTAATCAGTTCTAATGAGCACAAAATATAGGCTGACAGTCCAGCGCTGAGGGAATGCTGCACAGCCAAAGGTGCTGTCTTTCAAATGAGACATTAAACCAAGGCCCTGTCCATCCTCTCAGGTGGATGTAAAAGATTCCAAGGCACTATTTTGAAGAAGAGCATGGGAGTTCTCCTGAATGTCCTGGCCAATATTTATCCCTCAACTGTGCTGTGTGTGGGACCTTGCTGTGTGCAAATTGGCTGCCGCGATTCCTACATTACAACAGTGAATACACTTCAAAAGTACTTAATTGGGATGTCCGGTGATCGTGAAAGGTGCTATATAAATGCAAGTCTTTATTTTTTTATACTCTCAAATATTTTTTTTAGAAATCTCATGGGTATCATCCTTCCCCTCCACCCCACCCCCCAGTCTCCTATATCACACCTTTGATGACGACAAGAGCACATATCATTTTGACCACAGATCAAGTTAGCAGGTCTCGAAACATCATTAAAGGGAGAAGAGTGATCCACTGCGGCCATGCCAAAGGAATCTGATCTAATTTTAGCGACACAATATTTTAATATGAATCATATCATTAGATCAAGTATTTATAAAAAAAAGTTTGCTCACAACTTTTCAAGCCAGTGAAGTTTATTATAGTTCTACATTCAATCTTGTGATGGCTCTTCTCCTGATGTTCCTGTGCAACGTTAAACACCTTCCTATATGCATTTCCGGTGTTCTGTCAAAAACTGAAAACCACCTTTCAAAAGTATGCAAACATTGCAGAGTTGTGCTGTTTTGCTAAATGAATGTTTTCAGTTTCATTGCTAAATTATGCCGAAAATTCAGCACCGGGTCAGTCGCCTCCGCCGAGACAGGGCAGCGGGGGTGAAATGCTCTTTGTGCGGAAGATCAGACTCCCTTAAAATATTATTTAAACTATATCATCGGGTCAACTTTAATTCACGTCTTCTGTATAGCATGAAACTGCCAATTAAATATTCCCGCGAACTTTTGCACATTTCGGAATGGGTCTCCAGAGATCTGTGTAGAAAGGGCGGCCATGTGCCAAACAGTGAAGTTTCTGCTCCGCCATCCTTCACTGCCCAGCAGTGGGTTTTACCCAATGTGGAGGGAGACACTGCAGCCCCTGAGAGCTCGTCCTCTGCCAGCCATACACTGCCGCCTTGCCGGCCTCCACTCCCAGTTCAAAGGGAGGGAGGGACAAACAGCCCCGGGCCGGACACTATTTTCCGGAGAGAGTTTGCTGGGGACTGGTGTGGGGGGAGTTGGGCGAGCTGAGGATGGCGGCGGTGCGGGGTTAGCCGGGGGAAGAGGAGCGGCTCGGGCTCTGGCTTTCCTCGCTCTGTCCGGCGGGATGAGCCGGGCGCTGCGGCGTGTCGTGTGCGCCCTGTCCGGCGGCGTGGACAGTGCTGTGGCGGCGCTGCTGCTTCGGCGCAGAGGTGAGGAGCTGTCACCCAATAGTTACAAATGTGATACACTGGCACAACGGGTGTCACAAATGTGATACAATGTCACAAATACAACAACAACTTGTATTTATATAGCACCTTTAACGTAGTAAAACGTCCCAAGGCTCTTCACAGGAGCGTTGTAAGACAAAAAATTTGACACCAGCCACATAAGGAGGAATTAGGGCAGGTGACCAAAAGCTTGGTCAAAGAGGTGGGTTTTAAGGAGCGTCTTAAAGGAGGAAAGAGAGGTTTAGGCAGGGATACAATGTTATAAATGTGATACAATGTATTCTTCAGGTGATTGCGGGAATACTGGGGTCTGAACATTAAGAGGGTGCAAACTCCTGTCCTTTGATCTGTCAGACAGGGACATTCAGACTTTAGTACAGGGTTTCATCTAGAGTTTTGCATCATTACTTTTGAGGACTAGGGAGCCTCAGTAGGTTAAATATTTGGGGTATCGAGTTGGTTTGTGGAAGGATCGGGCTCCAGACCCCAAAGCATGAATGGCCTTTTCTTCCACCATGTTTTCTAATGGAGTGTTTTCCTTCATTAGAGGCTGTTGAAGGCAGGCAGTACTCCCATTGCCGAAAGCACACCATCAATATAAAGGAAGTGAATTCTGTATCACCAGGGTCAACTACACAGGTCTCTAGTGAGCTGTTGTTGGGGGCAGCAGAAAACCTGAGTGCTGGTCCCTATTGGTCCTCTACTCTGGGCCCAGTAGAGACTGATGGTACACTAAAAATAAATTGGGAAGCTCCATGCTCCCACTGACATATCAGCAACTAAAAATGCTTATATACTTGTTATAGGAACTGTCTTATGATTTACTCCTCAAATCAATAAGGTTCTTGAACATTGAAGTCATAGGTTTATTAAGCATACAGTACATGCAATAGTACAAATGTACACTTAAAAGGTTGTACTTACAACCGCACATAGTTTGGTTGGGGATCCAAACATGTTACAGTTCTGAGCTCAGTATCTTAGGCCTTTATGAATCCAAATACTCATTTAAAAACTGCCACTTTTTATACATTTCTCTCACCCCCTCTACGAGATAATTTGCACATTTCTGCATTGGATAATTATATAAAAGTTAAATTACAACTCCATATAAGAATTTAATTCACTTATCCCTTATCAATAACTTTAGGTTTTTTTTCTTTGGGCTAATGAAAAAGAAAGAAAGAAAGCCTTTCACAACCACCGGATGTCCCAAAGCGCTTTATAGTCAATGAAGTACTTTTTGAAGTGTAGTCACTGTTGTAATGTAGGAAATGCAGCAGCCAATTTGCACACAGCAAGCTCCCACAAACAGCAATGTGATAATGACCTGATAATCTGTTTTTGTTATATTGATTGAGGAATAAATATTGGCTAGGACACCAGGAATAACTCCCCTGCTCTTCTTTGAAATAGTGCCATGGGATCTTTTACGTCCACCTGAGAGAGCAGACGGGGCCTCGGTTTAACATCTCAGCCAAAAGACAGCACCTCCGACAGTGCAGCACTCCCTCAGTATTGTACTGGAGTGTTAGCCTAGATTTCTGTGCTCAAGTCTCTGGAGTGGGACTTGAACCCACAACTTTCTGACCCAGAGGCAAGTGTGCTACCCACTGAGCCACTGTTGAGATTGGTGTAATTTCTTTACTTTTATATCTTCTCAATAGTTTCACTCTTGTTACATAAATTGCTATTCTACCAAGCAAAACATTTAAGTATAAGTCTGTCTTTGTTTCTGTATCATTGATACCAATTAAAAAGGATGATGTATGGCCAGATGTCTTCCTTTGCTAAGCTAACTGTTTACCCAAACTCGTTATCAAATAATTAAAGTTCTCTCAACTTATGAATGGAATGTCTTTAATTAGGTTTACTGAAGTGATTAAACTGACCGTGCTTTAGGGACAGGCTTAGTTCAACAGTTCAATGGTCACTGGTTTAAAATTGACTTATACTTCCCTGCTTAACAGGCAAAGGCTAAAGGTCAATATTACTACAATATAAAGAGAAATCAATAGCAGTATAGCATTAGTAGACTGCAGGGTAGTCTGATTAACACTTTCCTTACAAACATAATGTATATAACACACAATGACGTCAAATAGAAAAAGTTCTATTTCTTTTGCTTCCTGATCGACTCCATTTACATTACTGACTGGATTCCAACAACAACAGAAAAACTCCACAATTGTGGCTCTTGGTTTCTGGCCATACGCCTCCTTTAATGTTTCAGGAAGGTCTGTGTGGTTAGACTGAGGACCTGGCACTGTATCCTTTTTGCTCCTTTTTGAAAAGCACTCTGCGACGTCTTCCTGCGTGAGGAGTGCTATAGAAATGAAAGTTGTTGTTTTTGTTGAAATGTGATTGACTAAATCGTTCAGAGCCTTCAAATCTGATTCTTCACCCAATCAGGCACTGAAAATTATTGACGTGATACCAAGTCCTAAGTAGAAGTCTAGATTATGAAAGTGCTGTACAGTTCTAAAATTATTTAAAAGATTTTTTTTTAAAAACAATAAACTAGAAATAATATAAAGTCAAAGTTCAAATAGAAAAACAAAAGCAAAATACTGCGGATGCTGGAAATCTGAAATAAAAAAAGAAAATGCTGGAAATACTCAGCAGGTCAGGCAGCATCTGTGGAGAGAGAAACAGAGTTAACGTTTCAGGTCGATGACCCTTCGTCAGACGAAGTTCTGACGAAGGGTCATCGACCTGAAACGTTAACTCTGTTTCTCTCTCCACAGATGCTGCCTGACCTGCTGAGTATTTCCAGCATTTTCTTTTTTTATTTCAAATAGAAAAAAGTAGACTGAAGAGCGGAGGAGCAGAAGTAGTTTTTAAAGCTTATTCAAAATCTTAAAAATATGAGGTTAATATTTAATAAAATTACTCATTTGAGCAGAATGACTGTTGAAGTAAGATTTATTTCAGTGGCACAGTAAATGAGCTGAAGCCTTTAAGGAAAAGTCCTAGGAAGCCTGGCATTTGCTTGAGCTACTGTTGGTCTAAAGTTTAAATATAACCTTGCTTGGACCCAGAACATGACAGTAACAAAATATACTGTACCAGTCACATTTGGCTGGAGGATTTGTAGTTCATTAAATTCCCACTTCTGATGTGGTTTGTGCTTTCTTGCCACATGGGTGCTTATTACCGGTGCTGTTGTTATTCTTAACTATCTAATCGCAGCCAGAGAATCACCTGCAATGGCTTCTCTTCCCGCTCCCTCACCGTTACCTCTGGTGTCCCCCGAGGACCTATCCTTGGCCCCCTTCTATTTCTTATCTACCTGCTGCCCCTCGGCGACATCATCCGAAAACACAACGTCAGGTTCCACATGTACACTGACGACACCCAGCTCTACCTCACCATCACTTCTCTCGACCCCTAATAGCTCCTTATGAGGCTCGGTGTCAAATTTTGTTTGATAATATTCCTGTGAAGCGCCTTGGGGTGTTTGCCTACGTTAAAGGTGCTATATAAATACAAGTTGTTGTTGTTGTTGCTCCCACGCTGATCATTCCTGTCCAGCAATTTATAATGACTAGTTGAACACTGTTTACTTATGTTCTGTAGTGGGAAACTCATCACGCACCATTAATTCTTCACAAACTGATCTTTTCCTGTAATGTTTTAATTAACTGTGGCTGCCTGATTGTTTTTATCCTGTACTTAGAGATCAATCAGCAAGAAAGTGACAATGAGAAACAACCTTAAACTGGTTGCACTGGTTCTTTATCAACTAGGGCACCACCAGAGGGGGCTCTAGAATAGCCTAATAACATTTCAAGATCTAGACATGAATTTGAAGGAGTGAAATTTAGAGCAGCCAGCTCCCCTGATGGCTCAGCCAGTTAAGTTAGTAGCTTAACATTAGCTCCCAGTTTGATTCAGGCTTGGCTGTGTTAGCGGATCTTGGCCAGGGGACAGTAGGGGTTATGGAGGGGAAGATCAGTTACGGTTCCCATTCCTGACTGCTATCCAGCGACCTGTTAATGAAGTGCACATGTGGATATTAGGTAAAGAGAGGATCAAGCTCCGCGTTGGTGCCTTCCACCATTGAATAGCCTGTCAAGACTCACTGTCTAGCTGACACATGAAGCATGGCCACTTCGCTACGATACCAATAGATGATGGAGGCCAGTGAAACCGTTATTTCAAGCAGGGAGGAAAGGCATTCAGGAAAAAATGAAATTTAGAGCTTTTTTCTGTGCTATATTTACGACTTTCGAGGTGAAAATGGGATGTCAATATCATAGTACAATGTTGTCAGATCTCCGTTTGCTGTGACTGCACAGCTTTCACTGAGATACACTGGTCGGTAATCTGTGGTGGAATAACATTGTGTGAACTCCAGTGTTGACATCTGAATTGGCATTTTTACATTGTTGCTAGGGTTCTGGAAACATGTCATTCAAACAAAGCTTCAGGTACCAATCATAGAATTACACAGGATTACATAGGATATACGGCACAGAAAAAGGCCATTCGGCCCAACCAGTCCATGTCGGCGTTTATGCTCCACACGAGCCTTCTCCCATCCTTCCTCATCTAACTCTATTCCCTTCTCCCTCATATGCTTATCTAGCCTCCCCTTAAATGCATCTGTACTATTCGCCTCAACCACTCCCTGTGGTAGCGAGTTCCACATTCTCACCACTCTCTGGATGAAGAAGTTCCTTCTGAATTCCCTATTTGATTTCTTGGTGACTATCTTGTGTTGATGGCCTCTAGTTTTGCTCTTCCCCACAAGTGGAAACACTCTCTCTGTATCTACTCTATCAAAACCTTTCATAATTTTAAAGACCTCTATTAGATCACCCCTCAGCCTTCTCTTTACAAGAGAAAAGAGACCCAGCCTGTTCATCCATTCCAGATAGGTATAACCTCGCCTTTCTGGTATCATTCTCGTAAATCTTTTTTGCACCCTCTCCAGTGCCTCTATACCCTTCTGATAATATGGGGACCAGAACTGTACGCAGTACTCCAAGTGTGGTCTAACCAAGGTTCAATACAAGTTTAGCATAACTTCTCTATTTTCAATTCTATCCCTCTAGAAATAAACCCTAGTGCTTGGTTTGCTTTTGTTATGGCCTTGTTAACCTGTGTCCCTACTTTTAGTGATTTGTATATTTGTCCTCCCAGATCCCTTTGCTACTCTACCCCATTTAGATTCTTATTTTCCAAGTACTATGTGACCTCATTATTTTTCATACCAAAATGTAATACCTCACACTTATCTGTGTTGAAATTCATTTGCCAATGATATGCCCATTCGGCAGTTTATTCAGTTCTGACGAAAGGTCATCGACCTGAAACGTTAACTCTCTTTCTCTCTCCACGGATGCTGCCTGGCCTGCTGAGTTTTTCCAGCGTTTTCTGTTGTTACGGCAGTTTATTCATGTCTTCTTGTAATTTGTTGCAGTCCTCCTCAAAATTGACTATTCCGCGACCCCCCCGCCCCCTCCCAATTTGGTGTCATCCGCAAATTAAAAATTGTATATTTGATTCCAAAGTCTAAATCGTTAATATACATTGTAAACAACGGTGGTCCCAGCACTGATCCTTGTGGGACCCCACTTCCACCTTCTGCCACTCTGAATAGCTACCCTTTACCCCTACTCTCTGCTTTCTGTCTTGCAGCCAGCTAGCTATCCATTCTGCTACTTGTCCCCTGACTCTACATGCTCTGACCTTATTCATTAGTCTATTATAAGGCACCTTTTCGAAGGCCTTTTGGAAATCTAGATAAATTACATCTGCTGCATTACCCTCAATGTGTACTCTCTCTGTTACCTCTTCAAAGAATTCAATGAGGTTGGTCAAGCAAGACTTTCCCTTTTGAAATCCATGCTGACAATTCATTATTATATTTTTGGTTTCTAGATGTTTTTCTATTTTCTCCTTTAGTAGGGATTCTGTTATTTCTCCTACCACCGCTGTTAAGCTGACATCATTCCCTGGACATGTTCGATCTCCCTTCTTAAATATAGGTATAAATCTCTGCTTTTCGCTCCACCTGTGTGTTGGGAAGGTTTGTACAAGGAGGTGCTTATTTTCTATAGGAGCCCACTAAAAGTTGGGTCCTCTGTGTTGTCAGGAATTGAGAGGACGCAACCTTTATAATGGAGAGTAGTGTAGATGGCAGTAGTACTGAGCACCTATCATTGACACTCAATTAATTATATTAGAAATGCCTAATGCTGCAGAACACAGTGCACATCACGATTTTAATTCTCCTGGTCAGTGGACAGTGCACCAGTAGTAGATATAAAATGTTTGCAGGGTGCATTGATAGTAATGCTCCAAGTTCAGAAAAAAATGATTGTGTGCAGTCAGTTTAATCTGGCTGAATAAAAAGAGAAAAAAAACCCTGCAAATACTAGATATCTGAAACAAAAACAGAAAATGCTTGAAATACACAACAGGTACTGCAGGGCTATTGGTGTTTGTGATGCAGTACCCCAATGAGAGTGACTGCCTTCAGCATGCAGGCCAACTCTGAAAACTCACAAAGGCTACCCAACAGCCCCAGAAAAAGCTGACCGCTTGAAAACAGCCCTGAGCATAGACCTTATGATGTAAAGACGAGAAGTTAAGACATAAAGTTCCTCAGAACACTGGCTGATCAAATCTTGAGCTGCAGGTATACCCAACATTCGATCATTTTTATTGCAGGGAAACATAAAGTACACAAAAGGACCATTTGCAGCAGTGTTGAATTTAAAAAATAATGACGGGGTTGTGAGTGCTGAAGATGTGATTTATTTTCTAGTGGGATCTGAGAATGTGCCCCTCCTCAGAAAATACTGAATTTTGACACTTTATTTGGTACATATTCTTGCATTATGTTTGTGTGTGTGTGTGCTAGGCCGTTGTAGCAGAGCCTGGTCTCCAATTGTCTTGGATCCCCTTGCCATTGGACCAAGACCTTGCTCTGTCAAGCCCGTGTGGTAGCTGGTGTGCAACGGCCACCCCACGTTAAAAGAATTCACGCACAGGCATCTTCCACCCTTTAAAATGAAGTTCGGGACCTGGAATGTCAGGACCCTCATGGACAACCCCAACAGTGACAGACCGGAACGCCGTACTGCTATCGTTGCCCGGGAGCTCAGACGTTTCGACATTGACATCGCCGCCCTAAGCGAGACCCGGCGGGCAGGGGAAGGCCAGCTCAAGGAGCAAGGCGGTGGTTACACCTTCTTCTGGAAAGGCAAACCTGAAGAAGAACGCCGCCTCCATGGGGTAGGCTTCGCCATAAAAAATGAACTAGTTGGGCGTCTCAGAGACTCCCCTAGCGGTATAAACGAGCGCCTCATGACTCTTAGGCTCACCCTAACCCGGAACCAGTGCGCTACGGTCATCAGTGCGTACGCCCCAACACTGGAAACCACAGACGAGACCAAAGAGGAATTCTACTCCAGCCTCGAACAATCCCTGTCCCGAGTCCCAACGGGCGACAAGCTGATCCTCCTTGGAGACTTTAACACCAGAGTTGGAAAGGACACTGACCTCTGGGGAGGTGTGATCGGCAGAGAGGGGGTAGGGAAAGCCAACTCCAATGGTACCCTCCTCCTGTCGAAATGCTTAGAACATGGCCTTGTCATAACCAACACCTTGTTCCGTCAGAGAGACAAGTACAAGGCTTCATGGCAGCACCCTCGCTCCAAGCACTGGCATCTGCTGGACTACGTCATCGTCCGAGCGAGGGACCGCAAGGACGTCCGCATCACTCGCGCCATGACAGGAGCTGACAACTGCTGGACAGACCACCGCCTAATCCGCTCTGTCATCTCCATCAATGTAGCCCCAAAACAGCGGCGGCAACAGAAACAATGCCGCAGGAAAATTAACGCTGGAGCACTCAAAGACCCTGCTAAGAAAGCCCTATTCAGCCTGCACCTCACAAACAACCTGATGACTCCCAGTGATGCAGAGACACAGAGTGTCCACAGCGCCTGGTCTGCACTCAAGGCCTCCATAATCAGCACCTGTGAAGAGACGCTCGGTCACTCGACCAGGAAACACCAAGACTGGTTCGACGAGAATGACCAGGAGATCCAGGAGCTAATAAGCCGCAAGCGCAAGGCATTCCTGATCTGGAAACAGCAACAGAACTCGAGAGCAAGAAAGCAGCTCTACAGACGCCTGAAGGCCGAGGTCCAACAAAAAACTCGCGACCTAAAGAACAGATGGTGGGTGGAGAAAGCGCAGGAGATCCAGCAGCTAGCCGACAACCACAACGTGCGTGGATTCTTTAGCACAGTCAAGACCATCTACGGCCCAAGCACCCAAGGCCCGACCCCACTGCGGGCCAAGAACGGAGAGGTGCTCATCAAGGACAGAGAGGCAGTCAGTGCCCGCTGGAAGGAGCACTTCGAAGATCTCCTTAACCGCGACTCTGTCTTTGACGCGAGTGTCCTCAACTCCATCCCGCAGCATGCTACCCGCCACCACCTCAGCACAACTCCAGCCCGGCATGAGGTTGAAAAGGCCATCCGACAACTGAAGAACAACAAGGCCTCAGGAGCAGATGGAATCCCCGCCAAGGCACTAAAGCATGGCGGAGAAGCACTACTGGCGCGAATTCATGAACTCATTTCTCTTATATGGAAGGAGGAGAGCATGCCAGGGGATCTCAGAGATGCCATAATTGTGACCATCTTCAAGAAAGGTGACAAGTCTGATTGCGGTAATTACAGAGGAGTTTCCCTGCTGTCTGCCACAGGGAAAGTCATCGCAAGAATCCTCCTCAGTCGCCTTCTCCCAGTGGTCGAAGAGCTCCTCCCAGAGTCGCAATGCGGATTCTGCCCACTAAGGGGCACAATGGACATGATCTTCACCGCACGTCAATTACAAGAGAAATGCAGGGAACAGCACCAACCGCTGTACATGGCCTTCTTTGATCTCACAAAGGCCTTCGACACTGTCAATCGTGAGGGTTTATGGAGTGTCCTCCGCAAATTCGGCTGCCCTCAAAAGTTTGTCACCATCCTCCGCCAGCTTCACGATGACATGCAAGCCGTGATCCTGACCAACGGTTCCACCACAGACCCAATTCACGTACGAACCGGGGTCAAGCAAGGCTGTGTCATCGCACCAACGCTCTTCTCGCTCTTCCTTGCTGCAATGCTCCATCTCACCCTCAGTAAGCTGCCCACTGGAGTGGAGCTAATTTACAGAACAAACGGGAAACTGTTCAACCTCCGTCGCCTCCAGTCCAGATCCAAGGTCGTCCCATCCTCTGTCGTCGAATTACAGTACGCAGACGACGCTTGCGTCTGCGCTCACGTGGAGATCGAACTCCAAACCATCGTCAACACCTTCACCGAAGTGTACGAGAGCATAGGCCTTACACTAAACATCCGTAAGACAAAGGTCCTCTACCAACCTGCCCCCGGCGCACAGTACTGCCCCCCGATTATCAAAATCCATGACAAGGCCTTGGACAACGTGGAGCACTTTCCATACCTCGGGAGCCTACTGTCAACAAGGGCAGACGTCGATGACGAAGTCCAACACTGCCTTCAGTGTGCCAGTGCAGCCTTCAGTCGCCTGAGGAAGAGAGTGTTTGAAGACCAGGACCTCAAACCCGGCACTAAGCTCATGGTCTACAGAGCAGCAGTGATACCCGCCCTGCTGTATGCCTCAGAGACATGGACCATGTACAGCAGGCACCTCAAAGCACTGGAGAGGTACCACCAACGCTGCCTCCGCAAGATCCTGCAAATCCATTGGCAGGATAGGCGCACCAACGTCAGTGTTCTTGCTCAGGCCAACATCCCCAGCATCGAAACTCTGACCACGCTCGATCAGCTCCGATGGACGGGTCACATTGTCCGCATGCCCGATACGAGACTCCCAAAACAAGCGCTCTACTCGGAGCTCCGACACGGCAAGAGAGCCCCAGGTGGGCAGAGGAAACACTTCAAGGACACCCTCAAAGCCTCCTTGAAAAAGTGCAACATCCCCACCGACACCTGGGAATCCCAGGCCCAAGACCGCACAAAGTGGAGAAGAAGCATCCGGGAAGGCGCCGAACACCTCGAGTCTCTTCGCTGGGAGGAAGCGGAAATCAAGCGCAGGCAGCGCAAGGAGCGCACGTCAACCCAAGCACCCCACCTACCTGCCCCTTCAACCACCGTCTGCCCCACCTGTGACAGAGACTGTAGATCCCGCAATGGACTCATCAGTCACCTGCAAACTCATTGTAATGTGGAAGCAAGTCATCCTCGGTTCCGAGGGACTGCCTAAGAAGAAGAAGGATTCTTGCATTTTGGAGCCTATTGTAATCCTTCTTTCCCAGACAAAAATAATTTATCCTGGAAAGATTATGAATATTTTAAATATAAAAATAGTAGTTGATTGGACTTCAATACAACTTTAGTATTCAATTCCTCCCACTGTGAATCCAACCTCCGATTTATCATATTGGTTTGTGAATTGAAACCCTTTTAGAACACCTACAATAACGGCAACTAACCATGCATTCTACATTGACAAGACAAATCTGGCTCACTCGTGCACCTGTCACTGTCCCATACCCCATGGCAGCCCAGAGTTTCTCTCTCTATTTTTAAGTAATTTCAGGGGTTTAAGGGTGAGTTAATATCATCAAAACAAAACTTTGGAACCAAATTTTGATGATGGATCACGCTGAAACATTAACCTCTCCTTTCCTCCTTCAGATGATGATCAGCCTACTGTGCGTTTCAAACATCTCTAACATGAGGCGAGAAATTGCTGTTGGCGGTAACAGCAGATGAATACTTAATACTTAATGTATTTGTGTGAAACTCCTTTTCATTATTTTAATGCCCCCATTAGAGTAGGAGATAGAGGAATGCATTAAATATTCATCAGTTATTGCCAACAGACACTTTTAGCCTTGCTCAAAGTACCTATTGCAGCTATTTTAAAAACAAATGAAAGTGCACAAATGTGCAGTTTGCAGAAATAGGTATGGGAGCTGAATTTTGTGCTGTGAGGTGAGCCTGACTGCCTGCCTGCAGCTTGGGGTTTGTAAAGTATTCTACTCTTATTTATGTCACTCCTCACATTTTCCTGTCAATGTTGACCACCCTAATGTGGACATTGCAGAGTTTCTCCCCAGTAATGGCATGGTGACAAAGGGGCCTCCACCACAAGTGTTGTTTCCTTCAGTGTTGGTCATGCATTATCTTGAGTCAGAAAAGCAAAATTAAACAAATGGAAAGCAGCTTTCAAAGTTCAGAACATAACTGGACACTACAATTCACCAGAAGTCTATACTGCTCACCACAATAGTACAGTGCAGTAAAACCTTGAATCATTGTGTAATTTTACAAAGCTCATTACCACTCCTATTCCACTTCACATTTTATTTCCAAACCCTGGCAATTCTGCAAGTGCAGTGACAGGAATGCTCAAATAAAGCTAGTTAATGCATCCGCAACAAGCCGCATCCTCCTTATCTCAAACAAAAGTGGCTGCAACTAGTCTGAAGAAAAATAAACGTTCATGTAAGACAACAGCAAGGCATGTCCCAGAAAATAGTTTTGTGGAAAGCGAAAAGTTTTTAAAAGCTGTATTTTAGCAGCTTATTTGTTTTATATAAGTTTGGAGACAAACACCAAGTGAACACACCAGTAATTGACTCTCAGAAACTATCTTACATTAAAACTATATTACCTCATAGGGAGAAAGTAATGATTGATTTATTATGACCGCCTCCAGTCCTGTTCTCCACCAATCTGATTGGTTGGAAAGTGGTACCCAATCAGTTCAGCACTGACGGCCTCCAGCACTGCTGTCGAACTGATCTGATTGCTTGATACTGGAAATCCCCAAAAGCCAAATCTTCTTGTGAAACACAAACAAGATGACACATGGATTGAAATGTTGATTGCCTGTTTAAAATGCTTCAGGAGAAGTGTGTGTTGTGGTGACGATACATAGCATTTGACAGAGTAGGCCATGAGCGTAACAGCAGTGGAACATGTAGATTGATCTACAAGCAAACTACACAACTGTCACCATCGACCAGCACTGCAGAAAGTTTGGATAATGGGCACCGCTGGGCAAATTATAAAGCATAAATCTAATTGATGGAACAAAAACGGAAAATGCTGGAAATACAAGGCAGGTCCATCAGCATCTGTAAAGAGAAAGGACAGGTTAACTTTCCAAGTGTAAAATTTTATAATACTGTAGCAAGAGCAGGCATTTCAAACTGAGTTCTGCCAAAGTTACATCCAAAAACGTAACCTGTTTTTTCTCTTTACAAAGAGAAGGACCTGCTGTGTGTATTCAGCATTTTCTGTTCCTGTTTCAAATTGCTGGTAGTGGTAGATTTATTTTATTTTTATTTTTGCTACACAGTGCTTGCTTGATGTAAAGACTTCTCATATTTGAAGAGGAAAGTTATTTTGCTTGATGCAGTGTTCCTTGTATTATTGGCAGCTATTTTGGATTGATTGTATCGGTAGTATATCTGAACATGTGACACTAACTGCAGTATTACCTGTACATTGCAAACATTTTTTTAATTCATTCTCGGGATGTGGGCATCGCTGGCAAAGCTGGCACTTATTACCCATCCCTAGTTGCCCTGAGAAGGTGATGGGCTGCCTTCTTGAACCATTGCAGTCCCTGTGCTATTCTTTATAGTGGTTTGATACAACGAAGTGGCTTGCTAGGCCACTTCAGAACATAGTTAAGAGTCAACCACATGTGGGACTGGAGTCACATATAGACCAGACTGGGGTATGGATGGCAGGTTTTCTTCCCTAAAGGATCTAGTATATAATGGCAACTAGAATCCACTGTACTGTACCACTTATTTAATTCAGTCTTAAGGCCCTCCGTGAATTTGGCAGAATAAAAGTCTGCCTCAGGGGGTTAGAATATTGTAGTTTTTCACCTCTTGGCCTGGACTGTTGTCCAGTTCAGCTTGATGGAATGACGGTCTCCTCTGTACTTTTCTTAAGTAAGATGACTGGACAGTAGTCACCCAATTCTCAGAAAGTGCAAGTTCATGATACAATAGTGCACAACAATTTACACTAAATTATCATTGTTGCTGACAGAGATCAGAAGGATAAGTGGTGTGGGAAATGGAAATATCACAATAGTCTTTTGAAGTTGAGGTTAAGTTACAGTGTTGGGGGAATGTTGAGGGAACTTTATTATTTATTATACCTGACTTGAGCATGGCTGAGGCTCTCACTGCAGGTAGAGATAAAATACTTTTACATTTACTCCATCTTGATAAACAACACATTTATCCCCTTACTGAATAGAATATGTCACAAACAATGTTTTAAGTATGCCTTTGAAGTGGTGCATTGCTTACATACCTTTTTAGTTAAGCTGATACGCAGAATCTTATCTGTTGCATTTGTTAAAAGAACATAACATAAGAAATAGGAGCAGGAGTAGGCCATTCGGCCCTTCGAGCCTGCTCCGCCATTCAATAAGATAATGGCTGATCTTCTACCTCAACTCCACTTTCCTGAACTATCCCCATATCCCTTGATTCCCTTAATATCCAAAAATCTGTTGATCTCTGTCTTGAATATACTCCACGACTGAGCCTCCACAGCCCTCTGGGGTAGAGAATTCCAAAGATTCACCACCGTCTGAGTGAAGAAATTTCTCCTCATCTCAGTCCTTATATGGCTTTGATATTTTGTTCTTGATATCCTTTCCTGTTACATACAGCACTGTGTTACTAAATAGTTGATCTTTTATGACCTGAATCGTATTTCTGCTCATTGTTTCAGGTTACGTTGGTCGCAATTTTAAAACTCCTTTGCTCCTTCGAAGATGTGTGGTCTTAGTAACCCGTTCAAACTTTAAAATGTAAATGCAATCTAATAAGGCTATCAAACAACTCCTGAGCTATTGTGGTGTCTGGTTTACTTTAACATTTCTCTGAATGCAGCTATGAATTCTCAAACTTGTAACAGTTTGCTTTCAGCTCACTTTGGAAGCTGTGTCTGAATCTGACATTAGGAGAACTGCTTTGGAAGGAGGAGAAATTCTGTTTGTTGTCTACATCCTTGTAGGACTTGAAGCTAAATGTGCCCAAAGATGTTAATTTTTGTGATTATTTAGCAAGTTTGTTACCTCTCTTGAAATGCATTATTTATCAGTGTGCACTGAATGAAAAGTTACATTCTCCACCACAGTGACGAGGCCCTGTGCTTTTAAGCACATAATCAGCAGGGTGTTGAGCTGTAGAGCTGTTAGTCACAATGGCCCGTAATTTCCGATAGGAGGCTTCCTGCGTGCTGATGTCTCCCAGCGGGAAAAAATCTACGCCCTTACCTGAGGGCTCCCAAGATCCGGCCATTTCCGCTCCTGGGCCTCTCCACAGTCGAAATGCGCAGGACCCAGGTATCCCAGGGGCGCATGCGGTTCGCAAGCATCCCTGGGATCACGTGGGCCAGGCCAGCCAGTAGGAGAAGGGATTCCCCCTTCATACTTTTGACAGACCTGTCAAAAGTATGAATGGGGATCACTGAAAAAAGACACTAAAACATTAAATAATTTTTTTTTTAAACCATCATGTTTTTAAAATGAGTTAAAATTACATTACATTAAATATTTTAAACAAAAATTTAATTTTTTGAAAAAAATAATTAAAGTTTTTTACGGGGCTAAAAATAAACTTACCTTTTTTAAAAGTATTTTAAAATTATAAATGAGTGCTTTTACCAGGCATAAGATTTTTAAGTGATTTCAGCGGGCGGAGGTTCTGCAGAAAGCGGAACTCTCCCCCCGCAGAGGCCCTTCTCCAGGGCAGGTGTGTACACAGCTCGTACACACCCGTAGGCATCGGAAGATACGGGCCTAAGTGTTTGTGAAACTAGTAAAGTACTAAAATCTGTGTGATTCTGGTCATTTTTCTGCCCCACATAAAAATCTATGTGTGTATAATGTACTGTTCCCTAGCCACCGACTCCATCCCTCTCCCTAACATTTGTCTGAGGCTGAACCACACTGTTCGCAACCTTGGTGTCATATTTGACCCCGAAATGAGCTTCCGACCACATATCCGCAGCATAACTAAGACCGCCTATTTCCACCTCCGTAACATCGCCCGTCTCCGCCCTTGCCTCAGCTCATCCGCTGCTGACACCCTCATCCGTGCCTTTGTTGCCTCTAGACTTGACTATTCCAACGCACTCCTGGCTGGCCTCCCACGTTCTACCCTACGTAAACTTGTGGTGATCCAAAAGTTGGCTGCCCGTGTCCTAACTCGCACCAAGTCCTGTTCACCCATCACCCCTGTGCTCGCTGACCTACATTTGCTCCCGGCTAAGCAACGCCTCGATTTCAAAATTCTCATCCTTGTTTTCAAATCCCTCCATGGCCTTGCCCCTCCCTATCTCTGTAATCTCCTTTAGCCCCACAACCCCCTGAGATATCTGCGCTCCTCTAATTCTGCCCTTCTAAGCATCCCTGATTACAATCGCTCAACCATTGGTGGCCGTGCCTTCTGTTGCCTAGGCCCTAAGCTCTGGAATTCCCTGCCTAAACCTCTCCGCCTCGCTACCTCCCTTTCCTCCTTTAAGACACTCCTTAAAACCTACCTCTTTGACCAAGCTTTTGGTCACCTGCCCTAATTTCTCCTTATGTGGCTCGGTGTCAAATTTTTTGTCTTTTAATATTCCTGTGCAGTGCCTTGGGATGTTTTACAATGTTAAAGGCGCTATATAAATACAAGTTGTTGTTGTTGACCAATGTGACAAATCTGATTTGGCTATGATTTTGTCTTGTTCTCTCTAAAATGGGTGCAAAGCATTTGTCATTAAGAAAAATGCTCTGAAAAGATTTAATAAAACAAATATTGGCTGTGGTTTTCAGTCTATAACTGGCAAACTATTGCCCTGTGTAGGTGGCTTCAGCTTTCTCTCGCCCTGCTCTATTTCTATTCTAGCTTACCACTATAGCTCTCCGTTGTATTCAATATGTATGTTGTGTGAAAAATTATAACAGTGCATTTAAGGATTGACAAAACAGGCTGGACCAATAAGTGAGCTGTATGAAACTGCTATGGTAATCTGTTTAAATGCAGGTATAGAGCAATGATTAATCAGTGGTAAACTTTTTTTTAAAAAGTAGAACTTTTCTGAGATTGGACTGGCAGCAAATTTATTCCAGAATGACTGTAGTTTTTGAGCTTGTTCAGTGCTGTATCGTATATTTGATCCATGTCCTGTGGATGAGGTATTCTTGCTATCACATTTAGTTTCCATTACAGATCAGGCATTGTGCCAATGAGCCATTCCAGAACTTGCTAACCAGAGTCCTGTTTCCTAAAAGCACCACTCCCTGGTCCCACATGCAGCTGACTACATTGCCTAACCTATTAGATTATAAAGGACAAAACTGGGTTCAAAATACCTGTAAACTGTTGCACAAGTTAAAAGAGTGAAAGTTGTGCTCCCCCCAGTAACTGTGAATCTATCTAGTGACTAGCTGAGTGTTCCAGCATGGGAAACATGCTTGTTTGGCCAAACTCTGTCATGGACAGAGGGGGTAAAATTCAACTTTGGCCGGGCCACAAAACGGGCAGTAGTGGACTGGCCGCCTTTATACACTCCACTCCTGATAAATCTGTTGTTAGTACCCTATTAGCAGCTTCTCAAAAGTTTAATGTTTACATTGAATACATTTACGTAATGGAGTTGGAAACTATTAATCCCATTGAAGCTCTGGATGTTTTCAGCTGAAGAACGTAATTGCTTTCCTAGAGTAACTTCTCTTTACTTACTGTATTTTTGGTCATGTTGCAATTTGAGGGTGCACGCTTCTCAAGTTATACAATAGTAAAAGAAGAATCTAAACTGTTTTCACTAGGCTACCAAGTGACGGGTGTCTTTATGAAAAACTGGGACGTGCTAGATGAACACGGTGCTTGTACAGGTGATCAGGACTGTGAAGATGCATACCGGCTCTGTAAGATGCTTGACATCCCTTTCCACCAGGTTTCCTATGTGAAAGAGTATTGGCACGAGGTCTTTAGGTAATACACAAGTTTTCACATTTGTCTTTGCTTTTAAGAAACCTGTATGTAATTACAATTTTGAAGGATATTTTTTGTTAGTTTTTGTATGGCTTACTAGAGTTGGGTGATGGTGTTTTTACATAGTGATTCTAGGCAAAGTTTCCATTAAAACTTGATCCCATCAATGTGCACAAAATAGATAATATGGTATTGACTTGGAGGGGCAGAGCGATGTTTGTCAATGTGCCCAAGCCTTGTACCCTAAGGTGCATTGCAAGAAAGACCACTTGGCACCACCTTAGAAAGTTGCTTACAAATAATGCTTCAGATTAATAAGTACTGCAAAAACAATAATTATAATCAGGAAGAGGTAAATAAGATTTAAACTGGATGATGAAACATTTAGAATTGGGAGATCAAAAAACTAATGATTTCTATGATTTTTGTTTAAAAACTTCTTTCATTCTACAGTCTAACTCTATGAGAGTTATTTATATGGTAAATTCACTGGTCCTACACTCCCTGCAGGGCACTGTGCACAGTGTTGTAGCCCTATCCCTTTCCGTGAATTTCCTCTTGTATGTTTTAAAGTATTGCTGCTTGTGGTGTTGCAATGTGCTGTTCCCATTGCTGTGTGCCTTAGATTGATTGGATCCAATTCCACATGTTGGCTGTATTGCCAGAAAAAAAGCACAGAGAGAGGGAAGGTGAAAGAGTTTGGTGAATAACCCTGAACCTCCCTCAACACTTCCTAGCAGCAGCCTCAACCACAAGAGGCAAGTGCCCGAGAACAGGTGCTTGTCGATGTATTCTCAGTTGTGGAATGGTTGCTGGCATGTGGAAATCTTAATGGGAAGGATATTGTCTTTTATGGTGGGGAGAAGTAAAAGAGGTTTTAGGGGAACTGATAGGGTAGACAGAGAGAAACTATTTCCACTGGTTGGGGAATCTAGGACATAACCTAAAATTAGAACCAGGCCTTTCAGGAGTGAAGTTAGGATACACTTCTGCACACAAGGGGTGGTAGAAGTTTGGAACTCTCTTCCACAAATGGCAGTCGATGCTGGGTCAGTTGTTAATTTTAAATCTGAAATTGATAGATTTCAGTTCACCAAAGGTAATAAGAGATATGGGCCGAAGGCGGGTATATGGAGTTAGATCACAGATCAGCCATGATCTCATTGAATAGCGGAACAGACTCGAGGGGCTAAATGGCCAACTCTTGTTCCTAAGTATATTTTTCAGAGTCCAACCCAGTAGTAGGCTACATTGTAATTCCAGAGAGCGACTGGAGAGGAAAATTAAATGGGGTCTTTCAAAGTGTATAAAAATATATGGATAGATGACACTTTGAATTTACTGTATTAATTAAAAATGATGTTCTCAGTATTAAATACAACTGTTAAGGGTCAGGTACAAGTAATTGCTTTTTGATTGTAATATATTTTTGGAGCAGTATATAATGCGTTGTGATAATCAATCATTAAATCATCCGACCCATCTTACACAGAATTACATAGAATATACAGCACAAAACAGGCCATTCGGCCCAACCAGTCCATGTTGGCATTTATTCTCCACTCGAGCCTCCTCCCGTCTTTCCTCATCTAAATCTATCAGTATAACCCTCTATTCCCTTCTCCCTCATATGCTTATCTAGCTTCCCCTTAAATGCATCTATACTATTCGCTTCAACCACTCCCTGTGGTAGCGAGTTCCACATTCTCACCACTCTCTGGGTAAAGAAGTTTCTTCTGAATTCCCTATTTGATTTCTTGGTGACTATCTTGTATTGATGGCCTTTAATTTTGCTCTTCCCCACAAGTGGAAACACTCTCTCTGTGTCTACTCTGTCAAAACCTTTCATAATTTTAAAGACCTCTATTAGGTCACCCCTCAGCCTTAAAGAGACCCAGCCTGTTAATCCTTTCCTGATGGGTATAACCTCACAGTTCTGGTATCATCCTTGTAAATCTTTTTTGCACCCTCTCTAGCGCCTCTATATCCTTTTTATAATATGGTGGGTGACCAAAATTGTATACAGTACTCCAAGTGTGGTCTAACCAAGGTTCGATACAAGTTTAGCATAACTTCCCTACTTTTCAATTCTAACCCTAGAAATAAACCCTAGTGCTTGTTTTGCTTTTTTTATGGCCTATTGACCTGCGTTGCAACTTTTAGTGATTTGTGTATTTGTACTCCGAGATTCCTTTGTTCCTCTACGCCATTTAGATTCTTATTTTCCAAGTAATATGTGATCTCCTTATTTTTCTTACCAAAATGTAAAACCTCACACTTATCTATGTTGAAATTAATTTGCCAATTATATGCCCATTTGGCAGTTTATTAATGTCTTCTTGTAATTTGTTGCAGTCCTCCCGAGTATTGACTATCCCCCCCCCCAAATTTGGTGTCGTCCACAAATTTAGAAATTGTGTATTTGATACCAAAGTCTAAATCGTTAATATAAATTGTGACCAACAGTGGTCCCAGCACTGATCTGTGTAGGACCCCACTTTCCACCTTCTTCATCATCCCTTCCTTCTCCGGTTACAAAGGAGGGTTGAGCTGAGACAATTCTGTTGTATTGCAGCATGACATAACCAAATGTAGTCATGTATTTCAGAAGGTGCCTCAACGCTCTAACTAATCTAAGTAATTAAACTTTGAGATGATGCAGTGGTGTAAAGTTTCATGTTAGAAAGGCACATTGCCGGAACATGAATGAATTAAAATGTGTTGTTTTGTCTGTTCTTTTCTAGTAATTTAGTAAAGGAATATGAAATGGGAAGGACTCCAAACCCTGATATAATGTGCAATAAAAACATTAAATTTAAATATCTGTTGCAGTTTGCTGTGGAAATGCTGGGTAAGTGCTTATGTATTCCATGGATGGATGAAAACATGACATTTTATGCATTGTATCAAGAAGTCTAACATGTCTAAGAATTATTAATAATTCAATCTGAAAATGTCCAATAACATACTGGGTTTTATGTACTTCTTACACCCTGTAATTTGGAACTGTTGAAGCAGTAATATTTCAATTCAGCTTTCACCAATTTGTTACGTTTTCTTTAATAAAATGTACATATGTATTACTAATGTTATTTCTTTATAATCAACTGCAAATGATCACTCAATAAACTGGCATTAATTGTGTCACTATCATTAATTCTTTAATATGGATGCCCTTATACATTAATCAAATGAGCTGTGATAGTTTTGACTTTACACCTGCTACTTCATTGTTCTTTTTTTATTAGTTACTATTCGATCTCCTGTGGTGTTTCACACTGGGAGTCACAATCAAGTCAGGTCAGGCAGAGTTACTGCGCAGCAGAATAATTGGACTAGGAGGGGGAGGGTGAGATGAGAGAAGAGGGGAGGAAAGGAATGTAGAGGGACAGGGAGCGAGGAAAAGGGGGGATGGGCAGAGGGAGAGATGAGAGCAGGAAATGGGAGGGAGGAGGGAAGGTTTGTTAACATTATAAAGGCCTATCATAGCCTAACTGGTACTGCAGGTACTTGTGAACACTTTCAAAATTGAAAAATATCATCATTGGTAACCAAGTTTTGCATTTATTTTGACCCTCCCACCAATTCTAATAAGTACTGTACAAGCAAGACCCTGGTGGCAGAAATACAATGCTATCACAGCTGTCATTTATATATGGGGGTGAGTATGTTTCAGTTCGTGCTTGTTCGTGCTCATCTGCCCCAGATCCTGTTTCCCAGGTAACTTGTGGTACTGTGGAAAAAAAAGGATGTTAGCCCTAATCATTATTCTTTGAGATTTCTTTTTGTCCAATCTTTTCTCCATCATTTCTCCTCTCCTGGGATTGGATCCTGGGTGATTCCAGCCCTCTGGTGCCTCACTTCATGTGCAAACTTAGATGGTCAGTGTCGTGGGGGAAGTGGGGGACAGGAGCAGAGGAAACTGCTGAGTCAGTCCATCATCACCCGGTGTTCACATACATGCACATTCAGCAAGGGATCCATGAAATATGTATCCAGGAGCGGGAACCCACCCAGGTTTGATTTTGCATCTCCCTAACTGAAGGACACTTAAGCCAATTATAGCACACTCCATGCTGGCCTGACTGAAATTGACAATTGTTTTTTTTTAAAAGGTTCCTGATGTTTAGACTCCCACTTCAAATATTAAAATAGATAGTGTGCATTCCTATGTTTATCAGAAAAGAAAATAGAATGTGTAGCAGTTGTGTAACTATTGCATTCTTGATATTGAGGTAGGGGCAGATGCAATGGCAACCGGTCATTATGCCAGAACATCACAACACGATGAAGAAGTTTTCCAACAAAAGTCTACTAGACGTACTGAAGATATTTTTCATAACCACTGTAAAGATGGTGAGTGAAGGACATTACATTTCCGTATTTCTTGATTTATTAAGATATAGGGTTCAATGATGGGAAGTGTTTCTTTGGTCAAAATTCAATTTGAACACCGTGTAATAGGAACATAGGAACAGGAGTGGGCCATTTAGCCCCTCGAGCCTGTTCCACCTTTCAATGAGATCATGGCTGATCTGTGACCTAACTCCATATACCCGCCTTTGCCCCATAGCCCTTAATACTTTTGGTTAACAAACATCTATCAATCTCCGATTTAAAATGAACAATTGATCTAGCATCAACTGCCGTTTGCGGAATAGAGTTCCAAACTTCTCCCACCCTTTGTGTGTAGAAGGGTTTCCTAACTTCATTCCTGAAAGGCCTGGCTCTAATTTTTAGACTATGCCCCCTTGTCCTAGAATCCCCAACCAGTGGAAATTGTTTCTCTCTATCTACCCTATCAGTTCCCCTTAATATCTTAACTTCTCCACATCTTTTTTGTTATTCGTTTATGGGATCAGGGCGTTGCTGGCAATGCCAGCATTTATTGCCCATCCCTAGTTGCCCTTGAGAAGGTGGTGGTGAGCCGCCGCCTTGAACCTCTGCAGTCCGTGTGGTGAAGGTACTCCCACAGTGCTGTTAGGGAGGGAGTTCCAGGATTTTGACCCAGCGACGATGAAGGATCGGCGATATACTTCTAAGTCAGGCTGATGTGTGACTTGGAGGGGAACTTGCAGGTGGTGGTGTTCCCATGCGCCTGCTGCCCTTGTCCTTCTAGGTGGAAGAGGTCGCGGGTTTGGGAGGTGCTGCCGAAGAAGCCTTGGCGAGTTGCTGCAGTGCATCTAATCTACTTGGGCTGCTCCTGAGGATCTGCACCTACAAATAATTAAACTACACACAGTCGGAGCCAATTGCCAATGTTTTCCATTCAGCTTTCACCAATTTGCTCATTTAAAAACAAATCTATATACACTTACCACTAGAGTTATTTCTTTATAGTCAATAAACTGGCATTTACAGTGTTACTATCATTAATCCTTTAATATGGATGTCCATACACAATCATATGAGCTGCAATGCCCCTGACGTTATACCTGCTACTTCACTTTTCCATTTTCTTTTTTAAACATACAAGCATGGCTCGGGTGGCAGGAATGCTACTCTACCAGAGATGTCATTTGTATGTGCGTAGTTTGAGTATGTTTCCTAAAAGCCAAGTGCTCCTTTACTTTTGTATTGTCTCCCTCTCCATTAAATGCTTTATTTCCTCCCTCACCCCAATGCTGATGCAGGCAGGTAATTAGAAGATTAGAACTGAACTGCAATTGCTGTTTAAGATGAGACAAAAGGCTGGCCAGATCTAGATAATACTTCTGTAAGAAACTAACTATGTAAAAAAAATAGATAAGCAAAAGTCATATAAAATAGATTTAGGATGCATTTAGATGGCAAGTTTAGCATCGATGCGGAGCAGTTTTCGCTAAATTTGTGAAGTTTAAATCCTGAGTTAAAGCCTGACCTGACGCTGGAGTGAAGTGGAATGAGACTACACTTCATTCCATGCCAGGTTGGGCCCTGACTCTGGATTCAGACTATACTTACAGTATACATTGGTGCCAAATGAAACTGCTTTGCACTGACATTACAGTTGTAGTGTAAATGCACCATAAGAAAGGAAGAAAATAAAAGAGTAATAAGAAAGTAATGCAAATGGAAATATAAAGAAAGCAAAACATGTCTTTGAAGAATTGAAAGAAGGAATATTTTTATTGTCTCATCAAAGGGTTTGGAGATCAAGGTGTAGTGAGTGGTTTGGCCATTGAATTGTAAGAGGATTGTAGGCGGCAAACAAAGGCTGGGAGGACGGTGGGTGGGGGCGGTCTGAAGGAAATTGGTGAATGTAGAGTGAAATCATCGACGAGAGTAGAAAAGGTAATATGATGAGTGGAAGGGAAATTAATATGGAGAAAGCACATTGTGAAGTAGAACAGAATTGTTGGGAATCTCTGAAAAGAGTTGGAGGATGAGCCATCAACTACAGCACAAGTGGAGCAATTTGAAGTGAAATTAGGCAGGTATGAACATAAATTTAGTCAAAGATCATATTATGATAACTTGTTTAAAAGTTTATTGTGTCAGATCCAGTCCAAGGCTTTGGAGATGTCTGATGTTAAGTGTTCAAGAACAGAAGTATGTAACATAGGCAAGAAGATCTCCAGTGGAACAGTTATGCTGAAAACTATTCTTTAGATCATATATTAGCCAGAACTTTCAAGGTAATGGGTAATCTGAGCGTTAACAGCAGCTTCCATACCTTTAGTAAGTAGGAATGGAAGGCAGTTGGTCAGTTTAAAAGGTGAGAGAGATCACGTTTGTTGGGAATAAGATGAAAATGAGCAAATTTTCAAGAAGAAAAGTTGGACTGGGAGCAGGGGAGACTCCAGAGATAAGACTGGGTAAATTTGGGGACATAGAACTTGAAGACAATAGGAGTTACAGCATCAACACTCAGCCTTATTGGTGTCCAGAGAGCAACGGTGCTGATAAATGTTGCAGGGATAAAACTTCCTGTCAGTCCCTATGACTTAATGGCCATGCTTTACATGCTAATGTATTGTGATGTCTGAACCGTTGTCTCTGTTATTATGTGAGAAGTCGCACAACACCAGGTTATAGTCCAACAGCTTTATTTGAAATTACAAGCTTTCGGAGTGCTGCTCCTTCGTCAGGTGAAGTGAAGAGATGCATATAGGCACAGCATACATAGTCAGAGAACACTGCCAGATGATTACAGTTAATCTTTCTAACTGCCCTTTATCACACCTCGGCAGAGAGATAATCACGGCCATCAAATTTTCCTTTGATTGCCGTGATTATCTCTCTGCTGAGGTGTGATAAAGGGCAGTTAGAAAGATTAACTGTAATCATCTGGCAGTGTTCTCTGACTATGTATGCTGTGCCTATATGCATCTCTTCACTTCACCTGACGAAGGAGCAGCGCTCCGAAAGCTTGTAATTTCAAATAAAGCTGTTGGACTATAACCTGGTGTTGTGCGACTTCTCACATTTGTCCACCCCAGTCCAACACCGGCATCTCCACATCATGTCTGTTATTATGTACACTGTAGTAGTTATGGTATAGATTTTGAAATGTATTTCTTATTTGAGCTATAGTAAGAATTGAGAGCCACCAAAGGTAGAACAATATCTTAATGCATTGAGATATGATTTAAAGTAATTTCATTTATGCAGCTGTCGCGTTCGGGAAATTTGTGAGCGTTGTTACTAAAATTAAATGTTGAAATCGATGGGTCTTAAATTGTACTAAATTTTAAATTGAATCTTGGCCTACATAAACTATCGGCATTCTGTCTCTAACAGCCCATTTGTCTCCTTACCTGTTGCAGCTGTGAAACTCTTACAGGCAGCTGACCCGAGGAAAGACCAAACCTTCTTTCTGAGTCAGATATCCCAGCATGCCTTGCGCCATACCATCTTTCCCCTTGGTGAGTTGAGGAAAAATGTTGTCAAGGAAATGGCAGCAGAGGCAGGATTTCACCATATATTAAAAAGAAAAGAGGTAAGACATTCTTTTATTGTAATTTTGTTCTTGAACCTTGATTTATCCGAAAGTAATTGTGATCATTGATTCAGGTTTTTAATAATTGTTAAATACTTCCTTATGGTGATATATTCATTTTTTGCTTCTTACAGAGTATGGGAATCTGTTTTATAGGTGAAAGAAATTTTGAAAACTTTATCCTTGAGGTTAGTGTGCATGTTTTTCTTATATCAGTCCTATTTTCAAAATGGAACTATCCGTGTTGGGAATTAGAATTGTTTTCTATAGTCTGTGTTTGGATCAAGAATACCAAGATCATGAATTAGTTACGAGGTTCTGCTCTCCTTCTACTGTAGCCTAGAATTTACTGTTGCCAATATCAGTGGGTGAACAGTTAATGCCTTCATATGACATTCTAATGAAGATGTTAATATACTTAAAATAGGTTAGCAGACATAAAAATGTCATGAATGTGTTAAGTGTTTTCCCACTAATATCACCAACAGTAATTTCTAGATTAATGTGCCTTTACTCAGAGCATTTCCTACAGCTCCAATCTGACATTTCTATTGCTCATATCAGCCAGCCTGGTCTGAGTGAAATTCCTAACATGGTGCGGGATTGTAGACAGTATTGTGCTGTGGACTTGTGTCTACTGGAAATGAGGTTCCGAATACCCAAACTCATTTTACTTGGGACCTGTAAAACAGACAGAGAGAAGAGACGTTAATTCCGTTAGTTTGGGCTAGATTCAAACCCAGTGCCCAGTCTCTTATTGAGTATTTTGGAAAACCAAATGCATCTGTTCTGTTGAGTTTTGACAAGATTTTCGTATAGAAATTACTTGATCTTAATTTTGGACATTTAAAGTAATTTCATTCTTAAAACTTTTTTTTTAGTATCTAGAACCTCGTCCCGGAAACTTTGTTTCTATAGAAGATGGAAAAATTATGGGAACACACAAAGGTAATTACAATGTAAGAAAATTAGTACTAAAATTAAATCTGTGTGAAGTTGATAGAAAAACTTGAACATCTTTCTGTTTCTGTAATTTTTAAAATGGTGACATTACAAAGCTGTACGTTGGAGCACGAGCAGAGTGCCACATATATATAGGTTTGAGCCACCCATCTCCGAGGGAAAATCTGATGGGAGTCAATGTAATAGCAGCTCACCAGAAACACCCTAATGGCAACACTGTAGATAATCTAGAATCTTTATTAATATCGTTAGTTGTCTTCCATTTCAGTTCATCTTTTGTTGCTCACTTTAAAGCAGCTGCTTGGCTCCAGTTTGGCCTAACCAAGGCTCGTCAAACTAAAGGCATCACTGAAATGCTATAACTTTGCTCCTTCTGACAGCAGCATCTGTTTTTCTCAGCACCCAAAAACTGGTCAGGCTTCATTTGGGTGTGTGCTCAACACCGCCCAATTTTCCTGTGTTTGCTACACCAAGGCAATCCAATAACCCAGGCGCAAGACCAAGAAAATCCGTCCCAGTATATATTTTTTAAATGGCGATATTACAAAGCTGTATGTTGGAGCACGAGCAGAGTGCCAGATTGCGGCGATATATAGTTTTGGGCCACCTATCTCAGAGCGGAAATCTGATGGGAGTCAATGTAATAGCAGCTCACTAGAAACACCCTAACGGCAACATTGGAAGTGTTCTGCGAGAAAGCAGGCCGCCCCTCTTGGAAAAAGCATGAGTTTTAATTTGGGGGGGGGGGGGGAAAGTACAGGCTACTGTGGTGTTATAGTACAATGGTATAAGGAGCCATTTGTAGATCTTATTCCAAAATAGTGCTCGTGGCAATAATGGGATAGAGGTGAGCTCAATTAAATTTAAAATATAAATCTCATATCTCTATATTTTCTTTTGTGTCCTTTTTGTATCAAGATTTAAATAAGCCTTTAAAATCAAAACCAGAAAAATTCAAGGTATTTAAATTCCCTGTGGAGTGGGCCTTTTAATGGTTTCAGCTGTTGTCTGCTTTGCATGTTGTTGAGGAGATATCTTAAATTTTGAGTGTAATGATCAAATGATTTATAACAGTGATACGAAGCTTGAGATGAGGTTACAGCACAGAATCCACTCCCATGCACTAGTTAGCATTTTTATAATAGGCAGTGGAATTGATGGGACTGTGTTATTTCACACTGAGGGATTAAAAAATGGTAACATTATCTCAAAGTTTATGATCCCTGGTAGACTACAGGTAAGTAACACACTCAGAATATATTGTGAACTAGTAATCTATGATACATTATAAAATGTTTGTGGAAAAACCCCAAGATTTGGTGCTATATGCTTATACATTCTTCAATTGTGCTCTCTTTATGTTAACTTTTAGGTTGGTTCCTGTTCACTTTGGGACAACGAGCCAGAATAGGTGGTCAACGAGATGCCTGGTTCGTAGTAGATAAAGATATAAATACAGGGGATGTGTTTGTGGTGAGTGTTGTGGACTCCATGGAAAAGTTAGAACACAAAAAGTTTACTGAATAAGCATGAAACACATATATACATTGGACATTTTATCACCGTGAAGCTTGTACCATGTGCGTACGATAAATTCAAACTGGTAGAAGTTTCAATATGTTTTTGAGATGTCTGGACCTGCATTTGTTGTTGACCCAGATGGATTACTTTGCTGGCCCACTTTACAATTATCTGGTTAACATTAGAAACGGCTTTATTACTTTTTTTTAATTCATTTTCCTGGATATAGGTGTCACTAGCAAGGCCAGCATTTATTGCCCATCCCCAGTTTCCCTTGAAAAGGTGGTGGTGAGCCGCCTTCGTGAACTACTGCAGTCCATGTGCTGAAGGTACTCCCACAGTGCTGTTAGGGAGGGAGTTTCAGGCTTTTGACCCAGCGACGATGAAGGAACGCCGATATATTTCCAAGTCGCAATGGTGTGTGACTTGCAGAGGAACTTGGAGGTGATGGTATTCCCATGTACTTGTCGCCCTTGTCCTTCTAGGAGGTGGAGGCCATGGGTTTGAGAGGTGCTGTTGAAGCCTTGGCGAGTTGCTCTAGTGTATCCTGTAGATCATACACACTGCAGCTATGGTGGAGGGAGTGAATGTTTAAGGTGGTGGATGGGGTGCCAATCAAGCAGGCTGCTTTGTCTTGGATGGTGTCGAGCTTCTTGAGTGTTGTTGCAGCTGCACTCATCCAGGCAAGTGGAGAGTATTCCATCACACTCCTGACTTGTAAGTGGTGGGAGAGGCTTTGGGGAGTCAGTAGATGAGCCACTTGCTGCAAAATAGCCAGCCTCTGACCTGCTCTTGTAACCACAGCGTTGCCACGTGGGGCAATTCTCAAACAAATTTCTACAGCATTAGTAGGCCTCCAATTTCTCCTCCTGCTTCTTCTGACCCTGACACTGATTTGAACTCATTGTATCCGGCATTTATTGTTTCAGGTTAAAGCCTCAGCCCTTGGGGGGTGGGGGAATAAGGCCCAGTGTCTTTAAACACAAAGTCAAAAGTCCTAGACTTTTGCATATACTTTTAAAAAAACAATTCATATTCTACCAAGAAGTCTCAAAATAAAAAAACGAGATCTTTCATAAATGCTTAAAGTGTAATATTTTGGGGCTAAATTAGACATCATTCCTCTCTACCGAGGGGATTTTCAGTATGGTGACCAAACACTTTATCAGTGGTAGCGTTTAGTGTGGTCCGTAATTAAAAAAATAATTAGAATGGGAGCAAAGTCCCAAAGGCAGGTATATGTGCTAACTGGACCAGTGACAAAGTGTGATGATTAGGAAAACCTTCTGGGGTTATAGTTGATAAATCTGTGAAGTTGTCAGCACAATGCTTAGCTACGGTGAGTAAGGCAAATAAAGTACGAGGTTGAATTAGCATAGGGATTAAGAATATATGAACATAAGAAATAGGAGCAGGAGGAGGCCATTTGGCCCTTTGAGTCTGCTCTGCCATTCAATAAGATCATGGCTGATCTTTCAACTCACTATCCCACCCGATTTCCATATCCCTTGATTCATTTACTATCCAAAAATCTAGTGATCTCTATCTTGAATATACTCACGACTGAGCATTCACAGTTCTCTGGGGTAGAGAATTCCAAAGATTAACAACTCTTTGAGTGAAGAAATTTCTCTTCATCTCAGTCCTAAATGGCCGACCCCTTATTCTGAGACTGTGTTCATTCCTACTCTCTGTTTTCTGTCCATTACTCAATCTATGCTAATGTATTACCCCCAAACCCATGAGCCCTAATTTTGTGTAATAACCTCTTACGTGGCACATTATCAAATGCTTTCTGAAAATCCAAATAAACTACATCCACTTGTTCCCCCTTATCTACCTTGCTAGCTACAACCTCAAAAAACTCTGTTAGATTTGTCAAACATGATTTCTCTTTATAAATCCGTGTTGTCTCTTCCTAATCAGATTATGATTTTCTAAGTGTCCTGTTAACACGTCCCTAATAATAGATTCTAGCATTTTTCCTACTACTGATGTCAGGCTAACTGGTCTATATTTCCCTGTTTTCTCTCTCCCTCTTTTCTTGAATAGCAGGGTTACATTTGCTACCTTCCAATCCACGGAGACCCTTCTAGAATCTAGGGAATCTGGAAGATCAAACCCAATGCATCCACCTCTTTTAAAACCCTAGGATGTAGGCCATCAGGCCCAGGGGATTTTTCGGCTTTTAGTCCCATTAATTTCTTCAGTACTATTTCTTTACTAATACTAATTTCTTTAAGTTCCTCATTCTCACTATTAAGTACAAATCAACCGAGGTTCTATTAATGCTGTATAAGCCATTGGCCAGATTCCCATCTGGAGTGTTGTGTTCAGTTCTGGTCAACTCATTGGAATTAAATTTAAATTAAGAGATTTTTCTTTGGAAAACAAGAAGCTTCAACGTCACCTAATTGAGATTTTGAAAATGACGAAGGGAATTGATAAAGTCGAATGGGGCAAATTGTTTACTATGACCACTCAGCCTTCCGCAATTCTGTAACTATGGAAATTGCAGTAGAATTTTTACTCCGCTAATCAATTTCTCCTCATCACAGAATAGGAAGCAGGAGAGCTGGCAAGAGCAGAAGAGGCATGAAAATCGGGTGCGAGAGAAGTACAAGCACCTTTTGCAGTAAACCTCTAATTAATATGAAAGCCTCAGGTTTCTCGTGAAACCAAGAGTTTTACAGCAAAAGGCGTGTGTAACACGCGTTTCTCCCATTCCCGATTTGCATGTCTCTTCTGCTCCTGCCAGCTCTCCTTTCAGTTCTGTCACTACCTCCCCCAGTCCTGCTGCTTCTCTTACTCTACTGTTGCTCCTGATGATTATCGTACTGCTTCTACTTCCATAACCTGGGGAACCTGAATCACCCCCCCTCTCCCCCCGTCTGCTGGTAGTGGTTGGCTGCTCTAGGTCTCTAGTTCAGCTCCTGCTCTTAGTCTCCTCTCCTCATCAGGTACTGTAAGTTTCTCGTTCAAGTAACATTCCCGAAACTTGTGCTGTTTTAAAAAAATAAATCTATAATTGATGCTGTTATGCCTTTCTTAAGATATAATTATCAGGTCACTTGATAATGTGCCATAGAATCTCCATTGACAGATTAAAAGTAGGGCAGGAGAGACAGATTGTTCTTCCTCAAATCAAACACTGATTTCACACCAAGATATTCAGCAATTTAGACATGTGCTGCAGAACAAAGTTTTCATACAACTCTAGGCATCTGCCAATGATCTGTTGCACTAGCAGCTGTTAATTCAGCTCCCTCACACTGTCAGGTTTAGTAACTCTTTTCACTAAAAATGTCAGCTTTTAATGCCATTTTTTGGGGGGTGGGGTGAGGTTGCTTATTCAATAGAATTATTATATGCTTTTAAACACATTACTTCCTTTTAACGGGGTTTTGATGGTGAGTTTTATTAGTTTATTGCCAGCATGTTGGTTGAAATATTTCATAAGACTCTTGCCTTTGAGGGACGGTCAACCTTACTCTGCTGCCCTTTTTTCCTGCCAGTTGGAAAGGCCTCCTTAAAACCCCGGCCTGTGTCAGTCTGTCTTCCCAAGTGCAGGAATATGCATAATGAAAAACCATATTTGTTGTCTGTCAGGCACCAGGCACCAGTCACCCAGCTTTGTACAGGAATTCACTGCAAACTGATCCAGTCCATTGGATTGCTCAGGATCCACCACTAGAACTGCTCAGGGACAGAGTGATGCAATGTAGCTTTCGCTTCCAGCATCAGATGCCACTTGGTAAGAAACGGTCGGGCTTAGCTTGTAGGTATCCAGACTGAATAGACATTGCTTCAGTACATGTGAATATTTTGAGTCACCTTTGAAGTAAATGATAGTGTTTGTGTGGATATAATCATGCATTGTTCAATATGATTAGGTTAACCATTTTTTCCCTACATGTTCTAAGATGTGATGCCAGTGTCAGCAAAACACCTGAATTTGTTGAACAATTTTCTGCCTGGCTGTACATCAGACCTGTTACTGCTGCCAAGGAGACACTGATGTGATTAATATTGAACAGAGAGTTGTTCGTTGTGTGAATGGCAAATAGAAATGTTCTCACCTTTTGTACTTGCTATATAGATTAAGCTGTTCCAGGCCACTGTAACATGGTTTAAAGCTTGCTCTAACTGACATCAATAATTGAATTGTTCTGTTTCCAGTAGTATCCTTGTAACTGTTCTAAATGAGATGGTGAGTTTCCTGTTGAATTGTGTGTTGCTTTGTGCTGTGGACTAATGATCATTAAGACTAGGCTGAGACTGCCCAAACTCGTTTCTCTTGAGCAGCTTATTGTTGGCAGAGGGAACACTTTAATCGATAAATTCAGACTGAATTTGACCCCAGGTTGAAAGGCAATGTTCATTCTAACCCAATGCTGCCCCTTTACCAATTTAAAGAGTATAAATGATGCAGAACTGCAATCTGAGACATTTAATCTAACTAACTCAACATGGGCAGAAAGAAACAATCTTCACGTTAGTAAATGCATTTTCTTTCATCTTATTTTTAGTTTCACTTCATTATGTTATTCTTACCCATACTTTTCATATGATGAGTTTGCCTTGTTTACTGAGTATCAGGAATAGTTATGATCAAGTTTTCACATTGTGTATACTCTTCCTTCAAACTGTATATTTTTTTCCTTCAGTGCAGTGTCAGTTAACCCTAAATCCAGATGATACAGTTTGGGTGACCCTTGCTAACCCAGTCAGAGCACCAACACCAGGACAAGTGAGTTCTGTCTTATATGAATCTAATAGAGTTCAGATAAATGGAATGAGAAATGACTACGGATATAAATCTGCCACATTCGAGTATTTTACAAAACTAGTTCTTTGGAATTGAAGTGACAAGAACACATTTCTTTTTGAGAGAAAAACTGGTGATTATTTTTTTTACTAAACCTCTCCTCTCAAGTCACACTTGTATTATTTAAGCTGAATCAACTGTGATATTAGTGTATTTATCCTTTTTATTTTGCTCGGCGCCCCAGGAGTACCATTTGGCATGCAGCCTCCATTCCTACATAGCAGCTAAAACAATAGCTGGAACTCCCTGTACCCAATGAAGGGGACTGATGTTTGCTTAGTGGTACCGGTACTGGACTAGCAACCCAGAGGCCAAAAGTTCAAATCCAACTATGGCAATTTGAAAAATTGAATTCAGGTCATTTGCGAAATGATAGAGCTGCCCACTTCCCAACAACAAATATGAAAAAAGAAAATCTGTTTTGGTAGTGTTGGTTGAGCGATAAATGTTCGCAAAGTTACTGGGAAAATTCTTCTGCTCCTCCTTGAATAGTGCCAAGGGATCTTTTACATCTACCTGAACAGGCAAACGGTGCCTTGGTTTAATGTCTTATCTGAAAGACAGCACTTCTGGCAAAGTAGTGCACCCTCAATACTGCACTGAAGTATCACCCTAGATTATGAAGCACTTTGATGCTGACCTCGGACATGATTGTCACAGTCAGTAAGGCAAAGGGCACTTGTTCAATGTGGGGAAGTGTGAGGTCATCCACTTTGGACCGAAGAAAGATAGATCAGAATATTTTCTAAATGGTGAGAAGCTGGGAACTGTGGAGGAGCAGAGAATTTTAAAAGAAAAGACTTGCATTTATATAGCGCCTTTCACGACCTCAGGACGTCCCAAAGCGCTTTACAGCCAATGAAGTACAATGAAGTATGTTAGAGGTCCATGTACAGAAATCATTAAATCTAGTGGACAGGTACAAAATTTTTTTTTCAAAGGCTATTGGAATATTAGCCTTTATCTCAAGGGGGCTGGAATACAAAGAAGTTATACTAAAGTTATATAAAGCTCTGGTTAGACTGCACCTGGACTACTGTGTTCAGCTCTGGACACTGCTCCTCAGGAAGGATATATTGGCCTTGGAGGGGGTGCAGTGCAGATTCACCAGAATGATACCAGACAGGTTGAATGGACTAGACTTGTATTCTCTTGAGTATAGAAGATTAAGGGGTGATCTAATTGAGGTGTTTAAGATGATTAAATGATTTGATATGGTGGATAGACAGAAACTATTTCCCCTGTTAGGGGAGTCCAGAACAACCTGGCATAAACCTTAGTTAATTTGCGTGGTTAAATAAGATTATGAATTTTAGTTAAAGCTTTCAAGGGAATTTTTTTATTGGTTAAGTGATTTAGTCACTGAGGTGACTAAATGTCAGTGCTCTCATCTTCTATTGAAAACAATAGTACGGTATGTGTACAGGCCCAAATCATTCTGCCTAAGGCAAGATGCAATATCAACCCCCTTGCTAGTCAAAGGGTGAAATAGGATGTAGCAACAAATTTAAATTTGATTCTATTTTGTAATCATTATGCTCTTCATTTAACCACTGTTGTCATTCAGCCTGGTGGATTACACTGTGGAGTAATTTTGAGGCATGGAGCTGCAGGTTGCTGGAGATTAGTACAGCTTCTCTGTCAGTATGCAAATCTTCTGGCTCCAGAGCAATTTATATATACTTTGTAAAAGGATTCTTGAGCAACTTCTGAAAGCTCTGACAGATGCTTGGCTTAAAGCCGCCATGTTGAGACACATTCCAGAGTCTTACTTGAACTTGCATTGCTAAACAGCAATATCGTATTAGTGTATTTGAATCCCGTCTCACCATCAGCAAAGAAAACAATCATAACCACTGGTTATGTCTTTAGTAAGATTATATCATGTATGTTAGAGGCTTGGTAGTAAATGGTTGGGATTCTGGTCAAACAACATGTAATGTTTTTTACGTTGGTTACAGTTTGCCGTGCTCTATAAGGATGATGAATGTCTCGGCAGTGGCAAAATTATGGAGCTTGGCCCTTCCATGTACACACTACAAGAAGAGAGGGCAAAATTTGCAAAACCCAGAAGACTGACATAACCTGTTAAAGAACCCACCACATAACCTTCTATTCAACATGACAATATGCTGTGGGCCAACAGAACCTGATTAGGATAACTGAGTGAGTGCATCTGTAAACACGCTGGAATCCAAATATACCACAATGTTGGCATGAACAACACTTCCCTCTACCTTTCTTTCAACCTTATTTTAGAATATACCATGATAAAGTGACGTAGTTATAATTATATTTTAAATATTTGCAGAGGAAGTTAACACTGCCTTTTGAGATTCTGCTCCCCTTATATTTTAGTGATTATTTTATAGGGTAAATTTTCAAAGTCTCTGCTCCTGGAACTCTCATCAGAGCTCCATCAACTGAGATCAGTGCAACCAATTCATGGCTGTCCTGATTTTTCCAGTCAATTTCAGAGCAGAATTATCCAGATTCTACACAGAGATGTATTCCCAGTTACCAAACGATATATGGATATCCTTAAATGATCATAAGATGTGTGTTTTAATAAATTTTTTGTGGCAATCATTTTGTAATTTGTTTTCACAATGCTTGCAGTTACTGCAACTTATTTTCCATATAGGATAAAGATATTTTAATTCCGATTATGAATTACATCAATAATCTTTTCAAAAGTAATAGATTAACTTTAATAGAACCAGAGAAAAATCATTTAATGATGGCAGTATTTGTGTTTTAGAATAAATGATGATTAACCTTGAGAGAGTAGCATTTATAGCGAACGCTGCAACTCTGAAATAAAACAGAAGATCCTGGAAATGCACAACAGAGCATCTGAAACAGAAAGATAGGTTAATATTTTGTGTAGGACCCTTCATCAGAACTGGTAATAGTCAAGCACGCGAGCCCCTTATAGGACTAGTCAAAAGGGTAACAGAAAACAACAGGTAGAGGTGAAGAATACAGAAAACGCTAAAAACTTTCACAAAGCGGCAGCTGATTGGATTACTATCTTCAATAGAGCAGAGAGAGATAAAGTGCTGTATACTTCACCTACTTATTTTAGAAAGTGCTCTCATGCCTATCTATTACCAGTTTTGATGGAATCCCATTCAAAATATTAGCCAACCTTTTAAATGCTGATTGCTCTGCTATGCATTTTTTTTTAATTTTAGAATTTTAATGTCCTCCTCACTTTTATCTTTTAAAAGCAGAATAGTTCAAGTGTTGTTCTCAGTCAAGCATGTGAAAAGACAAATGATGTGAGAAGTAAGGTTTTTTTTTTATAGTTGGGCCTGATGCCATTATGACCGAATGACCCAAGCAGTGCCTAACAGTATAACAAGCTACAAAGCGGGAACAATATTCTAGCTCTGAGCTTATAATTCAATAAGATAAAACAGACAGAAAAAGGCCATCCTTCTCAATCTAGTGTAGCTTACAAGTACAGCAGCACTGTACACTTTTATAATGTTGTTCCCAAGGTGCTTCACAAGGAAGTGGGGGGTGGCCAAAGGGCTGGTCAAAGAAGTAGTTTTGAGGAGGCTTTTGAAGATGGAGAGAAATGGAGCAAGTTGATAGGTTTGGTGAGAGATTTCAAGACTACAAGGTCATGATGGCTGAAGCTATACCACTGGAGCAATGGAGGGAGGGGCACACAGTAGTCTGAACTTAGAAAGATGGAGGATACAAACTGGGACATGAAGCTGGATGGGGTTGGGGAGGTAGGATATAGGCAAGGTCATTAAGAGATTTGTAAAGGAGGATGAGGATCTTGAAATCAATGCATCGAAGGATGAGGAGCCAGTGGGTGTTTGATGAACAGGACTTTGTACAGGATAGAGTGCAGGCAGAACAGTTCTGGATGAGTTGGAGTTTGTGACAGGTGAAGTTCGAGAGATCAACTAGGAGAGTTGTTGCAAAGTCAAGTCCAGAGATGACAAAACGCATGGATGAGGGTTTCCGCGGCAGTGGGGTGAGGCAAGGACAGAGGCAGTTTTGGATGGTTTGAAGCTTACTTCTTGGTCAAGCATCTCAGCCACTCATTAATGCAGTTTAAAGAAATGGATGATTTGGTGAAACAAAAAAATCCAAAAATGTCTTTACAAACAGTGACAGTTTTTGCAACTGATAGTTGTAATTTCTTAAGAGGGACCAGAAGAACAGAAGGATTCATTCTGTGGAAGTGCTAGAATAATAAAGTAAGAGATGGGTTACAATGGCCTTTTCTTTGAGGAGGCCATGACAGATGAGAGCATAGCATAGTGTTATTACTCCTAATTATCATACTTTTCCTACAAATTTCACATTGAACCTGTTAGATAAAGAGCCTGCTATGTAGACCTTAATTTTATCTAATCTGTTAATTGATATGCACTGATGACAGCTAGCAGCGACAGTAGTTGCCCGTGAGACATTTCTGTTGCTGCAGGTTAATGCATGTGTGTGTTCAGGGTTATATAAGCTAATTAAAGTTTGCTGGACATTATGAAACACAAAGTACAAGTTAGTTGTGTTATTGTGGCAATTGGAGAGTGATTGTTAGAAAGCCATTGTTGGCAAGACAGTTTCTGCTTTCAGATGTTGTTTTTATTTTGAGGCCCTACATCTTATCCAGGTATAGTACGAATCTAAACTGCTAATTAATCAGTAGTACAACATATTTCTCAAAATATTTTTATTTACTCATTATTCCACTCCACATTTTAATTTTCACCACATGAAATGCACCTCATTTAATTTTTTTCCCCCCGTTTCCTGGTCGGCAGCTAGATTGAGAAACTGGCAGCTGTCTAGCAGGAAGGCCTATGCCACAACTGGGGAGGAGAGAGGGGGAGATAGTGGATGGAAGGTCGGGGGAGGGAGGCTGATCGTGGGGAGGGTATCAGGTTTGCTTGAGGGACCGGGGGAAGTGCTCCTGCTCCTCCTGGCCCACAAGCAGTGTTGCAAAGGCACTTAACCTGCTGGATCCACCCCTTCTCACCTCCCTTCAGCTGCCGGGTTTCCCGAGCCCTGGAAAACCCGTGCTGGAGACGTTAAATTTAAAGGTAAGTAAAATTCAATACAAACACGTCTCATAAGGACATTAATTGCTGCGATAAGTTCCCGCCTGCCTGCACTAATTAAGGTCACAACTACCGTCAGTAATTTACTCGCAGGCTTCCAAACACACGTCTGCGTTGGAGCCGGGTTGTGGTTGTGAACTAAAATTATTTATTTTAACTACCCACCCGCCCACAACCCACTCGTTCTTGGGGGTTAAAATTCCCCCCGTTGTCTCTATGTCAGGAATTAAGGTTCTAAATGCAGTCTTAGTTTATAAAATTTATTAGAGGAAATGATACTCATTGACAACACACACTATAATGCAAAGGCAGCAGGAGACCTCACGTTACAGTTGCTGAGTTCAGCCACAAGGTGATTCACCCCCGACCCTGACCTGGGTCGTTCCTAACTTCCTTAAGGTCTCACTTTTTAAATCTCAGCTAAAAAGCCATCATCATACCTCCTCCATGACATTTTCTCTTGGTTTATCTAATTTATATTAGCTCAGCCGCAGGTAAGGAACCTGCTGTTGCATTAGTGGGGGGGGGGGGTGAGCGGGGGCGGGGGGTGATCCCCAAACCTGGGGGTCCAATCCCTGGAGGGGAGAGACTGATTACGGGGTGGGGGGGGGGCCTGATGGAAGGTGAGCTTGGGAGCCGGGGGGAAGCACTCCTGCTCCTCTTGTCCCACAAGCAGTGCTGTAAAGGCACTTACCTTTTCCCCAAAGCTGTCCTCGCCTCCCTTCAGCTGCTGAGTTTCCCGAGGCCCAGGAAACCCGGCCGGCCAGGGTTAAACCTGCAAGATAGTTTAAATGTGAGGCACGCAGCCTCATTATAATATTTAAATGGCCATCCCGCCTCCCAGGAGCGGGTTGGCTGCCTGCCTCCCTGACCAGTCTCCACTAAACCTGGAAGTGGGCGCTTGGAGTCGGGTTTGAGATTTCAAAATTTTTTACATCTCACCCGACCCCAACCCACCGTTTTTGGGGATTAAAATTACCCCATAGTCATCAAACAGATGGATGTATCTATTAGAAGATTAGAACTACACAAGGCTGTTTTTATAATGTCCACAGTTATGGCCTTGCAAACGGGGCCTTGGTGATTTTAAGCTAACTTGGAGACATTCTCCAAATATCAGCAGTTTCAACAGATTCTGCAAACTCTGTCTTTTAACCACAAAATGGAGTCCTGAACATAAAATGGATTCTTTAATAAAACTTTTCACGGCAGCGTTCCTAACAGTAAGCACCTAACCTCCACTGAATCCCTCTGTCTAAGCAAATATCTGCCCAGCATTCAATGCCTTAACATAGCCGGGCCTGCTCAGGATTCTTACGTGGTGGTAAGCCTTTTTTTTCAAATGTAAAATTCATTGCTGTGGAGCAGGACTGCTCCCCCAATCCACAGCATCCCGATCGGCTTCTTGCCTGACTTACCTTAGGGCCATTGGCAGATATTAGTTGTGGTTGAAGGTCAATCACAGCCCCAGGACAGCGCTGCAGGAGTTCCTCAGGGTAGTGTCCTAGGCCCAACCATCTTCATCTGCTTCATCAATGACCTTTCCTCCAACATAAGGTCAGAAATGGGGATGTTCGCTGATGACTGCACAGTGCTCAGTGCCATTCACAACTCCTCAGATAATGAAGCTGTCTGTGCCCGTATGCAACAGGACCTGGATGACGTTCAGGCTTGGGCTGATAAGTGGCAGGTAACATTCGCACCACACAAGTGCCAGGCAATGACTATCTCCAACAAGCAAGAGTCTAACTACCGCCCCTTGACATTCAACCGCATTACCATCGCCGAATCCCCCACCATCAACATCCTGGGGGGTCATCATTGACCAGAAACTTCACTGGACCAGCCACATAAACACTGAGCAGGTCAGAGGCTGGGTATTCTGTGGCGAGTGACTCACCTCCTGACTCCCCAAAGCCTTTCCACCATCTACAAGGCACAAGTAAGGAGTGTGATGGAATACTCTCCACTTGCCTGGATGAGTGCAGCTCCAACAACACTCAAGAAGCTCGACACCATCCAGGACAAAGCAGCCCGCTTGATTGGCACCCCATCCACCACCGGCGTACCGTGGTTGCAGTGTGTACCATCTACAAGATGCATTGCAGCAACTCACCAAGGCTTCTTCGGTAGCACCTCCCAAACCCTCGACCTCTTCCACCTAGAAGGAGAAGGGCAGCAGACGCATGGGAACACCACCACCTCCAATATCCCTTCCAAGTCACACACCATCCTGACTTAGAAGTTTATCGCAATCCTTCATCGTCGCTGGGTCAAAATTCAGGAACTCCCTCCCTAACAGCACTGTGGAAGTACCTTCACCATGCGGACTGCAGCAGTTCAAGAAGGTGGCTCACCACCACCTTCTCGTGGGCAATAAATGCTGACTGCGTCAGCGATGCCCACATCCCATAAACAAATTAAAAACAATCTTTTTCTTAAAATGGCCGAGCTACCTATGGAGGCGTGACAGTCTATTGTAGTTGAGTAAAGTAAAAGTATACATGTATCCTGGCGTCATTTTATTACACCTTTTATGTATTTCTATAACATTTTGTCATCTTATGCCTTGTAATCAGAAATTCCACTATTATCATAAATCTGTTACTTATTAAATATTGACCACACTCTGTCAGTACATTACTGTATATATTATTTAGGTGATATAAATAAACTTGCTTGTTAATTTCCATTAATCTCAAATTAAGAAACACAGAAAAAATGTGTTGAAAGTAAAGACCTGCACACGTACAATGTTTGAAGAAATTTCTGCATAAAATTTACATGTCACGTTGGTTCAAAAATAAACTGAGATAAAACGGCATAGGATGTTAAAAGACCTTATTAACAAAGTTGGGCCTGTGCCAGCTCATTTCAAAAGCAGCTATCATTAGATGGCACTGTTCAACTTATTTCTGTTTTCAATTTCTGCTTGAAAGCTCCTCAACAGCCAAGGAATTAATAAGTTGAAACATTGAACAGTATTTCCAGACAAGCCAACAAGTTACATATTGCCACTTGCTTAAGTGTTCTGTACCCCTGAAATCTCTCTCTAGTGTTGGGTATAATCTTGTGGATCAACGGTCATTTGAACATTTCACTTCATTATTCAGTAGATTACACACATTCTATCATTTTATTTCAGAAAAGCAGCACTTGTAGGAAAACAAATGTAAAATATCTCTTCCCTCAGCCTTTAATTGTAAATGCTAGTGGTTTGGTTGCCTCCCTGCTGCAGAAAAAGTATTAAAATGCTGAATAAACCACAACTAAAAGATTTGCATGACAGATCCTGTCTCTCCAAATCTGCTCTCTTGAAATGATTATCAGGCACTTTTTTCTGTACAGAACCTTTTGTTTTTTTTTATTTATTGCAATTATTAAAACAAGCTGTAGTAAGGATCTTTGGTTGACAGACATTTTTATCCTTAGCTTCCAGGCATCCCAAGATGATTTGGCATTTTAAATTTTCATGAGGACTATTCATTTAAGATTGGCACAGCGAAGTTGCAAACTGAAATGTGGGCTTCCAATAGAACACAAATGAATAAAAGGCATGGAATTATTTTACTATGAACACAAATGAAACTTCATCCCTCGCTGTCCAGCAACTAATATTCTAAACCTTGGATTCTGAGATGATAAATAAGATGGAAGGTTTTATCTGAAATGACTATTAAAAGTGTCTTTTTCTGTTTATCGAACTTTATAACAATGAATGGGTGAAAAATATATAATTTTCTTTAAAAAAACAGAATGTTTCACAGCACAGTATTTGCAATTGGAAAATGAGCGGCTGATCTAAGTAACTGATTCTCTCTTCTCTCCTCTCTCTCATTGCTCCCACCCTGTGCGGCTCTGTGGGCAAACTCTATTCTTGTGCATTTGTTGTAAGTTCAGCTGCTATGTCCGAGCTTATTGCTGCCAAATCCTATTCAGTACTGCTCTTCCATTGTGTCAGTCTCCCTTCTGCATATTTCTCTACACATTCCACAACTATTGAAAAGCTTTAGCTCCTTAACACTTTAGCTTCTGCATACTCAACTTACTGTTTGTTGGATGGAAGACTGCCAACACTCATAGTTCATCAAATAAAATGCATTTTGTTAAAATGCCTTTTTCATGACAGTATAAAAGTCACGTTTTAAATTTCCAAGACTTTAGTCGCAACTCGAGGTCCATTATTCTGTTTAATGATGCAGTAACAGATCAAAGAGATTCAGTCTGTCAAAGCAAGAAAGAATTGCTTTTAATTTTAAAAGTAGTACGCGTGGACTTTAATTAAAATCACTAAAACTTTAATTATTTGATGTAAAACTCTAATGTTTTAAAACATTTTTTAGTTATGGTATTTCAGGGATGGCCAATTTTCCTTTAGCAAAGTCTAAATGTTTTTTTAAAAAGTCGAAGGCCATGGACTGATCTGTGCATTAAAGTATCAGGTGACACACTAACAGCATATGCAGTGCTTTGGTGTGGCACTAGTCAAAGCCATGCATTGGTAAAAAATTGGGATTATTCCCACAACCTCCCATTTGCTGAGTTACCAATGTCAGCCTCATTGCTGAGGCAAGGCCAAGTACTTCTAGCTAACAACTATCCTTAGAATCATAGGGGGAGAAATTCATTATAGCCAGAAATGGGTGATATCTTTTGAAAAGTTTGAGAATTTGCGCCAAGCGCTAATGCTTCAGACTGCACGCAAAATTAAGTCTCATTGCACAAAGAAGGGATTGGAGTGCTAAACCAAGCACTAATGGCCTAGCTCAGTGGCGTTACACTCGAAGCACTGACCAATATCAGGTGCAGTCTAATCACAAGTCATCATTGCTACAGGCTCTTCCAGCTCTTAAAGGGGAAATTCATTGATGCTGCAGAACCTCATTCTCATCATTGCTGGTTGTGCAGCCATCTCAGCCAGTAGCAGCAGGTCAAGGAGAAGGAGGCGGACGACTCAAGCGGATGTAATGATAGCAGATCCATGCCCGCAGATTCTGCGACCATGCATTGGAGGCGTTGGTGTTTACAGTGGAAAGACTGAGGGCGGTGCTCTACCCGGCAAGTGGCAGGAGGCCCTCGCCGCAAGTCTTCCACACCATGTGGAGGGAGGTAGCCCAGCATGTCTTGGGCAGCACTGTGGTCCCCAGGACCCACAGACAGTGCAGGAAGAAATTCAACGACCTCACTCGGGTGGTCAGGGTGAGTCAATGCTTCAACAAATGCTGCATACCACCATCTGAACCACAGTCTGCACACACTGCCCAAAGCACCACAGCCCCCAGCACTCACCCACAAACAATCTCTACCTAACTCACACCCACATCTCTCACAATCACAGCTATTCAACTATGGTAGGCACATCACCCAGACGCATTGCTCCACACTCACACGCAGGCCAAGGTGGCTCACAACAGGAAGGAACAGGAGTGCACAGGCGGGGGAAAAGCCTACACCCAACCACTGTCTGAGCTGGAGAATAGAGTGCTGCAGATTATTGGGTGCCAGGTGGTGGGTGCTGTGGCCACCGGCGACCTTGACCCCCTTGGGGACAACAATGGTATATTCATCGCTACTCCTTCTTTTCACATCCCACTTCCCCCTCACCCCACAAGCGTTTTGCAGTTTCCAGCTAATCATGCTGCATGCATGCATTTCTCCCTTGCTGCCCCCTCCCCTCACCTTAACCCGAATCTTGTGCCTTTATGCTTTCAGATAATGAGCAAGCACCTGAGCAGCCTGTTCCTGAGGACACCATAGAGAGCGAGGCGGGAGAAGAGGAGGAGGAAGAACACATCGCGTCACTGCATGTCTCACCCGCAGGCACCAGCTCAGATACTGGCACTAGGCATTCTTTAGAGGCTAGTATAATAGCGGGATCTACACAAGGTGATGCACCGGGGACGAGCGGGCTGCAGCAAGGCCAGGGGGAAAGGGTAGCTCGGGAGCCAGCTCCCCAGAGGGTAAGTTCGCGCGCGAGTTCTGCTGCACAGGAGTCAGATGAGGACTTCGATCGGGAGGCCTTTAGAAGAGGGGTGATGGGCATGCACACAGAGGAGTCTGCCTCCAACATTGCACAGAGCTATGTGCACACCATGGAGCCCATCATTTCCACTCTGCAAAGGTGGTAGACTCCCAGAGACACCGTGGCGACCCAGACCTGATGCCGCATCTGATGGGTGATCTGGCAGCTTCCATTGCAGCACAGGCAGAAGCGACGCAACGTCTTAGTGCTGTAATGCAGTCTATGCTTGGTGGCATTCAATCTCAGACTGCTCTCATGCAGTCTCAGCTTGATGCAACGCAAGCTCTAACTGCTGCCATCATGGCTGGGTCTACCACCGTCAACCGGGGCTTTCATGATGTCACAGCAGTGGAACTGTTGCTTGAGCACCCCGATGGTCTGCTCGATGATGTTCCTGGAGGCGGCATAGCTCTCATTATATGAGTGCTGGGCAGGAGTGTTGGGGTTACGGAGGGGAGTCATGAGCCAGGTGGAGAGCGGATAGCCCTTGTCTCCGACCAGCCAACCGCGATCTTGACATGGCTGGAAGAGTGTAGGATGAAGGCATCGTGGCTGCTGCCAGGATAGTGGGCATTCACATTGAGGATTCGCTGTGTGTGGTCGCACACCAACTGCACATTAAGTGAGTGGTAGCCTTTGCGGTTACGGAAGATCTCAGGATTGTTATGTGGTGCCCACAAAGCCATGTGGGTGCAGTCAATGGCGCCCGCTATCCTGGCAAAGCCACATGCATGTTCGTCCTGCTTCTCTCTGGTGATGGGGAAGGAAATGTAGTCCCTTCTCCTCCTGTAGAGAGCCTCTGTGACCTCCCGGATGCAGCAATGGATGGCGAACTGTGAGATGTTAGCTATGTCTCCTGTTGCAGACTGGAAGGATCCGCTGGCGAAGAAATTGAGGACAACGGTGACCTTGAATGCCACTGAGAGAGCCGTGCTCATCCTGATCGGAGGCTCGAGGTCTGGTTGCAGGAGGTGGCAGAGTTCTGTGACCACCTCCTTGCTGAAGTGGAGCTCCTCGCTTAATTGGAGGTAGGAGCATTGCTCTTGGCATACCCTCGGAGGGTAAGTCCTCCTGTCGAGAGCCCTCATGGCCCTCCTCCTCCCTCTGGCCACATGTTTCAATCTTTCTCACTGCCTCCGCTGTAGATCCTGGAGGGCGAGGTCGACTGCTAGTACAGCCCCCATTAATGTAACCAAGTGTAGCACTTTGATATGTTGTGAGAATAAATGTAACTAATTGTTAGTAGCCACAACATTCTTGATACTAAACAACCTTTAAATGACTGAATTAAACTTGCACAATGTTAAACTGACAAGGAAGCAGTGAAACAGCACTAACCTGACAGCTGCGACTCATTACTCATGATCCCTTTAAGTAGCCGGCATCCACCTGCTTGACGCCTCCTCTCCCTGTCGCTGTCGAGGTAAAGCGCTAAGGCAGGGGACGACAATGAATATTGCAGATCAGGCGCCCAGTGAGCACTGCACGCTCACTGACGTCACGATCTGGCTGGCGCTGAGGTCCCCAACGGTAACTTGTGGCGGCGGCGCTACGGGGGGGTGACCGGATTTGGCTACTGCATCGGCGCCCTGTTAGCGCCCCTGCCAGGCGCTAACCAACTGAATTTTTCCCCCATAGAATCATAGAATGGTTACAGCACAGAGGTCATCTGGCCCATCGAGCCCGTGCTAGCTCTCTGCAAGAGCACTTCAGCTAGTCCCACTCCCCCGCCCTTTCTCCATAGCCCTGCAAATGTTTTCCTTAAGGTACTTATCCAATTCCCTTTTGAAAGCAATGATTGAGTCGGCCTCCACCACCCTCTCAGGCAGTGCATTCTAGATCCTAACCACTCACTGTGTAAACTGCTCTGCCACCTTCAACGATTTGTGCACATATACCCCCAGGTCTCTCTGTTCATGCACACCCTTTAGGATTGTACTCTTTAGTTTGTATTGCCTCACCTCGTTCTTCCTACCAAAATGTATCACTTCGTACTTTTGTGTGTTAAATTTCATCTGCCACGTGTCCGCCCATTTCACCATCCTCTCTATGTCCTCTTGAAGTCTATCACTATCCTCCTCACTGTTCACTATATTTCCAAGTTTTGTGTCATCTGCAAATTTTGAAATTGTGCCCTGTACACCCAAGTTCAAGTCATTAATATACATCAAGAAAAGCAGTGGTCCTAGTACCGACCCCTGGGGAACACCACTGTGTATGTTCCTCCAGTCCGAAAAAACAACCGTTCACCACTACTCTCTGTTTCCTATCACTTAGCGAATTTCGTATCTATGCTGCCACTGTCCGTTTTATTCCATGGGCTTCAACTTTGCTGGCAAGCCTATTATGTGGCTCTTTAACAAACGCCTTGTGGAAGTCCATGTACACCACTTCAACCGCATTGTCCTCATCAACCCTCTCTGTTACCTCATCAAGGGGCAGATAAATCAGGTCTCTTTGGAATCGGTGTAGCTCCAAGGTGATGTGCCGAGTTATGGTTGATTGGAACTGAGTTGATTTTCTGGTAAATTAAGTGATCTGCTAAAGATTTTAAAATGTAGTCCGATTGTGGAGCCAGGTATGTCCATACTACTCAAGAACAAAAACTTGCACCCATGTAGCACCTTTAGTGTAGCGTAACACTTCATAAAGTGAGGGTCAGACTCATTGAAGCAGGGAGTGGTAGCCTTTAAGGAGGAGCATTGGGGGGGGGGGGGGGGGGGAGTGGAGGCAGTTGAGGGTCAGAGGAGCATCAGAGCTGAAGGCGGAAGGTCGGAAAGGCGATCAGAGGCCTCGTTGGGGGAGGGGTGGGGGCGGGAAGTGCAGGCAGGAGATTGGAGGCCTCGGGGAGGGGAGGTCGGGGGGTGAGGCAAGGACGCTGGATCCAGGAGGTAAGTGGAAAGGCACTTATATCTCCTGGATCCAGCAGTCCTCGCTTTACTTTAGCTGGCGGGTTACCCATGGCATGCTAAACCCGACCTGCCAGAGTTGTATTTATAATGGTGGTTAAATATGAGGCATGCCAGCCTCCTGGCAGCGGGTTGGCTGTCCATCCGAAACCCCAGTCCCGCCTCCGTTAAAACCGGAAGTGGGCAGGTTGGAGGAGGGTTGGGGTCGGGATTCAGTTTTTTAACACTTTAACCTCCCACCCGACCCCAAACCTCCTGTTTTTTGGGGTTAAAATTCACCCCTGTATTTTTGAAACTTCTATCAGCTCCCCCTTTGTTACAATCCTTGAGGTGACCTCGAGCTGAGATACCAGCTGGTGTGGTAGGAATGCTGACCTAGTGCAAAAATCCCTAACTTCTCAAGTCTCTCTTTATAATTGTAACCCCTCATCAGAGGTAACATCTTAGACTAGTGAATCCACACTTACTTTTTGCACTGTTTTATATCCTTCCTAAAAATGAAGTGCTTAAAACACAATACTCCAACTGTGGCCTAATGAAGAACTTGTACAAATTCAACATTACCACCTTGCTTTTGTATTCGGTCTTTAGGTAGAAAAACCAAGGATTGAATTTTCTATTTTTTATGGCCCTCTGTACTTGCACTGCCACCTTTAATGATCTATGTATTTGCACAGCAAGATACCTCCTCCACTTAAAATCTTACCATTTAAAGTGCATTTCCTTTCCCTATTATTACTGCAAAAAATGCATTACTTCATATTTTCTACATTGAAATATATCTGCAACCCGTCTGCTAAGACTTCTAGCCTACTTATATCCATGTGCAGTATTTGCAATCCTCATCGCAATTCGCCATATCGCCGAATTTGGTTGAATCAGCAAATTTTAATATTCCTCAATTCTCAAGACCAGGTAATTTATGCATCATTTCTGCTCACTTTTCCAACATTACCTTGGTGTCCTCAGCCTGTGATCATTACCTCCTATGTTCATTTGCTTTGATAACGCATTTTTATTTCCTCTGCCTCTGCCTCCCTTCTTGCATGTGAGTAGTACTATATTGGTGCTAGAGCTTATTCAGACTCCTTAGAGTCACAGAAAGTGCCTCATGTTCACTATAGAACTTCAGTGTGTGATACTAAGAAATCTAAGGCTGGGGACAGGGAGAGTGGGAGAGCATGAAATAAATGGCAGGAACAGACACCTGAACCAGGAAGTGAACTTTTCACTTTTGACCTAAAACAAGCGGTAGTGGATTGGCTGCTCATTATACACCCTGTCCGATTTTTCTTTCCAATCTAGGGTCCATTGCAAGGTTGCCTCAAAGAACAAGACCCTGAAGAAAACACAGAAGCAGAGACTGGATGCTTTTGGAAAATCTGTTTGAGGAGGATGATAGATATCAGTTGTGAGCTTTTGGTCATCTGCCCTAATATCTCCTTATGTGGCTTGGTGTGAAATCTTATTTGATAACACTCCTGTGAAGCACCTTGGGATGTTTTACAATGTTAAAGGTGCTATATAAATACAAGTTGTTGTTGTGAGGATAGAGTGATCAGCACTGACATAATAAAAGAGTGGCCTGGATGGGGTAGCAGAGCATGTTTTGGTGAGAATCTTGGGACAGGGCACACGTGGAACTCTGTACACTCAGGTGGTGATGGAATAGGTCCTAGCTGGGAAACAACTACATGGAAAGCCAAAGTGGAAGTGGTGGCATTGCGTATAGAAGAGTGACAACAGGCAGACAGCTGAAGATAGCAGAGGTAAAATGTGATTAATAGTCAGCTTAGAGCTGACATTGAGTAGTTAAGATCCTTAAGAGAATATGTAAACTGGATTACCAGTGGAACATTCAATATTGACAGAAAGTCTAAGGCAAGGGAGCACGTTCCAAACTTAGATAAAAAAAAGTTGAATACACAGTTATGATATAACTTCTTTGCACAGAGGACAATTAAAAATGCGGAATAGCCTACCCAGGGAGCATTGAAAGCAGCAGATATTCCAAATTTGAAGAGGCTGATGGATAAATGTTCAACAGACAGGACTATTGTTGGAGGATATTGAAGGTAAAGTAGAATAAGAGGTCTGTGACCTTTGGGACCAGCTCAATGCATGAAGATGGTAATTTCCTGTCCTGTATTGTTCTATGTTACTAAGGAAATTGGGACACATTGTGGGGGAGCAAGAGTAAAATTGAAGTATGTCTAGTGATGTATCATGGGTAGCCATGGTCTCCTGGAGCTTGCTTCATTGCCGTAGGCATTTCGGAAAGAATTTCCCAGAGTTTTTCCTGAAATTGTCCACAGTATTTTTTCCTGTGTTTTGCCTGCCCCAGGAGTTTGTATTACAAGTTTATTACCATTTAATAAACAGAGTGGGCATTGTTTGGCCTGATGGTCTTTTGTCACCTTTCTTCTCATATGTTATGACGACTGCTTGGCTGACTGAATTCAAATTGTAGTAAAGAACAAAAGTGGCACTTTAGTCTCAATGGAGTAATAATAAACCACAATCAGCAGTAAAGTGTGGGGTAACATCAATACATACATAGTAGGCTAAGCAAAATAAATGTACTCTATATTCAGTTCCTATATATTATAGCATCATGTAAAATATGTCTCAGTGTTTCTGTATTCATATGTCCTTTGATGTGCAATAAAAGTACAACCATGTATGTTTATGCCAAATGAAACTCAGCACATTGATTAGAAAACTCCAATGAATTGGTTATAAAACAATGTAGGGATATCACCATGAGAATTACTTTTATGGTATGAATTACCGCAACTTGCGGCACAAAGGTTTTGATTTGTTCATAAGCTGCTAACAAATCCTTTCATCACTCAGTTTCCTCAGCAACCTGCAGAATGCATTAAACAAACATCTTTCCCATTAGATAGTACGTGTAACTCTAATGAGAAAGAGAAATTGAAAAAGACCACGTCGCATTTCTTTGACATTAGCACACAAATAAATTTCAATTTTTTATAATTTTTTATTCCAAGAATATTCTTGGGGAAAAAATAAGGATAAAGAGAAAAAATGCAAATGATAGAAATCCAAAAGAAAAACATAAACTGCTAGAAATGCATGGCTGGTTGGTCAGCCTCTGAACAATAAAGGCAGGTTAATATAAGGACCTTTACCTTGAAAAGTTGATTCCAGAGCTGAAATATTACAGTCCTCAAAGGTTTACTATTAGCTATCTCGCTGTTTGAGGTAAAAGATAATATATTACAAGTAACCATTTGTCATAAAGCAAATTAATTGTTAAATTATGATGATTTACTTCTCAACTCACCTTATGGCATTCTCTCATTTTCTACTTTCCACAGACTTTTCTTTTCTCTCTGGTCTCAAAGGGCAATCGAACATAACTCTAGAATACTGATCCAACCTAGCAACCTACATCAAATTAAAAATCTGTATCATGTCCCATCTCAACCTTTCCTCCAGTGAAAACAATTTTCGTTTTTTGTCTCTCCATCAATGTTCCCACTAATTTTTTTTTGTGGCGGTCCCTTTAAATTTGCTGCTGCGCAGTATCTTTTCCAGCGGCAATAGTTGGTGAGCAGCCTGCATGGGACTTCCCGATCGACGTGTGGCCGCGTGCCCGCACACCTTAGGGGGAACGTTGCTCCCCATTAATTCATCACAAGTTTAATTTTATTTACTCTTTTGTGAGCCCTCTGTAAACCAATGTCCTTTAGAAAAGTGCACACAATATTCTAAATATGCACAAGCTCCGACTAGTATTTCCAGGTCTTGAATTGCCAACCCAGCGGTCCTTAAAGGGCTGCAAGAGGCCACTCAAAAACACGCCTCAAAACTTGAGATACAAGACTGAGGCTGGGACTCGGGCTGGTGGGGAGGTTTTTTGAAACAGTATGACCATGAGGACAATCAGGGTTTTAAAGAGAAACCTGCGAGGGAATTTGTTGAGATTAAGCATCGTCAGAAATGCTGGAGGAACAATTAAAAGCATCTTTTAAAACGAGCCACTAATGTGGGAAGTGTGGCGTTTATTTTGCATCATTGCATGAAAATAAGTTGTACTGTTTCAATTGGGAGTCCAACCAGAACTGCCATTCAGAACGCTCATCTTACTGTGAAACAAATCAATTTAACAATTTGCACCAGGCCTCGCCTCACCAACTTTTTACTCGAGCCACCTTCAGAGAGATTGAACAGTACACATGCAAAACACACAAGATATCCATTTCAGATCACAAGGGGTTATTATTGGCACACCCGCAGGTTACAGTTTTTTAAAAACTTGTCTGAGTAGATATAAGGCAGTGTGAATCACCTTCCACAAAAGGTGACTCACACTGCCTTACGGGACTGAGTGACACCACTGAACCCAAGATGGAACGATAGCAGATCCAAACAATCAGGAAAGAACTTCTTAGTTGGCCTATGCAATCTGTCTGTTGTTGCCTTGTTAGGAACATATACAGTGGATTACATTCAATGGATTACATTCACATAATTGAGTGATCTTGGTCCAGTCACCAGCCAGAACATTGGGGGCACGAGAGACATAATCGCAAGCCTTCTGCTTGTTTGTAGAAGTATACGACGATAATAACCCATAAATCCACCTTTTCTAATTAATGGAATATAGCCAAAGGAGTACTTCTCACTACATCCGCTTCTGGGAGCCCTGCATTACTTACAAAAGCTAGTTAAACAATGTCCGAAGAACAATACAGCATGCCAAAGGGGGCACAATTCTCACAATAGAGCAAAAGTCATGCAACTAATCAGGCTGTCACGAGAAAACGAAAAAATTGCCACTTGGAAAGACCTTTATAAAATGAAGCAGAGAGGTCATGTGGCTCTGCCTCAGAAGTCTTTTAAAGGGTTTCCCCCACTATGATCAGTGGCATATCCATAGTATGTGGAATATAATTAAGAATATGATTTGTTTTAAGTTGCAAAGAATAAAGGTTAATATTACTGTTCACCTATTGACTAACAGCACTATGTGTAGCAGGAGCCCATGATCTTGACCAGGCCATCATCAGGGGCACAGAGTGGAAGCCGTGCACTTATCCACAAGGCGACAGGGAAAATCAACTAGCAAGTCATCTCCTAGCAACTACTTTTACAGCTTTGTTGGCAGAAGCTTGTGACAAGGTTGAACAATCGCCATCACTGGTGGGATGTGGTTCATGGTACAGATGAGGGGACCCAAAAGGAGGGGGAAAAACAAAAAAAAGTGGAAAGAATATAAATAAATTGTAAAAAATAAATTAGTAAAGTTAGGAGAAATGTTCTGCTATTTGCCTTGGTTTCATTTCATTTTCATATTTACAAACACCAGCAAATCCATAGCAACATATTTAAAACTGCAGCTTGAATCAGGCTTAACCAGCTATTACAGCCCTGAAGATTTTAATAGATGGGACCCTTTGTTAATATCTATAGTAATAGCTCTCAGACAGAAAAAGGTCACATACAGGTGGGTCCGTGTAAGCTTTGTGCACCACACAAAAGAAGATTAGGCAAATTACGCAAAGATTTCAATATGAAATACAAGAATGCAGAAGAGGCTTTTGTTAACGCGTTGACTGGCATATAAATGGCACTGGAAACCTGATACAGAAGTCTAAAGTTTCACTCCTTATTGCCTTTGTGCACTGCTTCGTGAAGGCATTAATATCAAATCTTTTTTTTAATTTCAGAGGGAAAAGTAGTTCCCTGCTGTTGGGAACAAAAATACTTCTTTCACTGTTGCACACAGTTGCTTAATCTAAATGTGCAGAATACTCACCAACACCGGGAAAGTGGGAATTGCTGGAGTAGCCTTCACTCAATTATCTCCTTTTGTTTTTGGACTGAAAGCCATTTACAGTTAATGACATGCCATCCTTCGTTTGAGTGATGTCAGCAATCCCACAAGAAGTTCTGTGATGCATAAATGTCTTTATCAGATAAATTGAAAGGCTGGCTGCTCTTGGCAGGTTCCCACAGTCTATTGTCCACTGACAACCAGAAGATAAAGTATTATTTGGAGGTACAATGCAGCAAATAGTTGGTTAGACAGTGGAAGAAAACAAGCATGCATCTGCTCAATTACGAATTAGCTTAATACATGTAAAACTTTTACTTTTGTAATTTCCTCTTTTCCAAATTATCACCCACATTCACTTACATTGCTGTTCTCCGTCATGAGCATTCAACCGCTGATAAACTGACTGATATTCTCACCTGCATCAGAAAGAGGCACTCTTGAAGAGTGCTCTAGAGGTTTCCATGTGCCCAATTCTGCCTCTTTTCTTCCTTTGGCCTAGACCGAGAATATTTTATTTTCAGTTACTTTTTCTTCCCTATTTTCCCCCGTAGATCGACAGCTGTAGAAGTATCATGGCAAATGAAAGTCCAAAGGCTAGGCAGTTAGGAGTTTGAAAGTGCAGTTGTAAGTGAGTGGTGAAAGAGTTTTTTCAAGGGGTGTTTAATGATCGAGACCATGGAGTAGAGAGGCCACGTGGTGGGAGTGCCCATGAATATGGTAAGAGGATTTATATGGAAGGAGAGTTTTAGGGAAGACAGAGGGGCAGTGCAATCAGAGGAGAGGGGGCAAGGTGAGTTGAGATGAAGTAATATATCAAGAGGAATGTCAAATTCCTACCGGTACAGTATACCAGGACTCTTGTACGTTCATCCTCTGAGGGAGGTGGTCTCAGAAAGAACCTCCGTATTGTAACCTCCAGATAAAGATGGAACTCAGTGGTCATTCTAAGACATAGTTCTTCCTTACTGGGCAGGACCAATGTGGAAAAATATACGTAACTTGAACAAATGTTTTCTAAATGGAGTTAATATCATTCTGTCCTCTGAAAGACTGAATATTTGAAAACAAGGACATTTTGAGAACAGTTAGCTGCTGGGAAAGCAGAATGTGGAATGGGCTTTGTACCACGGCACTTTCTTCTTTCAAACAAATTATTGAAGTGCTATAATAAAAGATGCCAGTCAACAGTAAAACATGTACTGAGTAAAATTGAGGGCAATCCAAATACTCCACAGGTTGGAACCAGCTGACTGAAATATTTGGAGCATTCTCCCCACAAGCAGCAAATAAAGATGAGGGAGATCAGAACTATCCAAAGTGATTTTACGTAGGACCCTTACAGCTGGCTGAGAGCGAAGAGTTTCAGATCAGTGTGAGCTGGAGAGAGACTCAGGAACAGAAGGGAAAGAACAATGAGCTGCTCTTTGCAGCATCCTCTGCTGGTGCTTGCCCACTGTGGAATGCATTTTGTTATATAAAGTATGTATTTCCCTATAGAGTGCATGTATTGCAGTTAAATAAACATTTCATCATGTTTGAAAAGTCTTCAGATGTTTTCCGAGTGTTTTGATTGAATGTGGTTGCAGCTTGTACCAATATTGTGGATTGGAGACACGTCCACATGTTCATGTGATTTTTTTTGATTGGTTAGTTGCACCATGTGATAGTCAAACACTGAAGATTTGCAAGTCAAGACGTGGAAAAATTGTAACTTCATAAACTTGGCTATCACTTCCTGATAAGGAAATCTGCCCCATGGCCTCTGCCAATGGTACTCACTAACAATTGCTGAGAGATGTGTGGCAATAGCCTGACTCACTTTCTCCCAAGCAGGCAGTTCCTCAGCTCTACTCAGTCGCTCACTTCATTAGGAACTTGCTACATGAGGAGTAGTGGGAGTGATTATGTCCTATAACCCACAGCACAGCACACTGATACTCCAGTATTGCTGCATCTCTGACAAAACTTCCTATATAGGACTGTCTAGTAGACAGAGAAGTCAACACAGGCAGATGGAAAAAGTCAAAATCTCTTTATTTTACAATTTTGTTTCTCTGTACTGCGTTTCCAGTGTTTTGCATGTTAATAAATATCATACATCTGTCTTTTTTTTAAAAAAACTCCAGTTTCCATCATAAAATTTAAAAACATCTTGTTTTAAAATGTGCCATGAATAAAATTGCATTAAAGTTTAAAGAAACATTCTGAAATAAAGCAGAAGAATTTACTACAGCAGGTGAGTCACAATATACAAATGGGAACTGTTCCGACAGTTTCTGTCTAAAACAATTAAAACCAAATCTACAGTATTAATAATGCCAAAATATTCACAGGTATCCAAATAAAAACAAGCAAGATTGGTTGGCAAATACCCTTCCTGGTCAACTTCTGGTGAACTCTCCCTCACTCCCCCCAACCCCGCACTTTCAACATAGGTGCGCTTGAACTAAAAGTGATTTTTAAAAAGCCTCAACACAAAAGCTCAAGTGCACGGTTAAGCTAAAAATGGGCTTGGTTTGATTCCTAAATGTTTCCAATAATTTTGTCTTAGAAGTTACACATTCAAATTCTATTTCTCTTATAAATTGTTACAGCTTTCTTTTAATAGAAAAAATGTTGACTTTACAATATAAACACACCAAATTCAAGTAAAATTGTGCAATCTTCTAGTCTTTATAAAAGTCAGAAGATTTACCTATTCAGCAAACCTCTTGTAATCAAATTAACAAAATCAAAACAATTTAAGCATGTACAAATGAGTTCTTCAGAAGTATCGACTTACAAAATATATAAAAGTATCTATACATCTTAGAATTTTGTTGTACAAAAGGCATTCATTTTAAGACTACCCCCTCCCACCCTTGAGGCAAATGATGAGATGGAAGGACACCTGCAGCCTGAAATTGGTGTCACTAGCACTTCCACCGACGTGTAGGACTTTTCCTGTTCTAACTGATTTACCGGCACTCCCAATATGGAGACCAACCGTTTGTCATTGATGCACTGTCTTACTGTATAGTGCTTTTTTAAAAAGTAAATCCGGCTGGCTGCAGTTCCACCCAGAGGACAGAACATGGGGCAGTGGAAACACTTCAGGTTTTGCCTTGGGATTTGCCCATTTCCTCAGGATATCCAATTAGTCCACAATCAGTTGAGCTGCGTAGTGGTTACATGTCCATTCTGTATTTTGGCACGAGTCAAATATGCCACCTTGCAAGCCACATGTACCTGTCCTTCCAATTCCATACTCGTATAGTTTTCTACATTCCATGGGCCTTATTTCCCTTTTGCAGTCACTGGCTAGAAGAAAATCCTATTCATGTAGACAACACCAACACACCACGGCGCAGTGGAGGGGTCTGAGGTACATAGGAACTGGTATCACCAATGGTGAGTATTCTCATGGGTCCAATCATTCTTCTGATCTCCTGATGGGTCAGATTGAGGTTTCATTACTTCCTCTGCACATGAGAAAAGGAAGGAAGGGGAAACATGCAGAATCATGGTTACGTGGTACAAGCAGGTGAGTTCAAAGAAAAAGGTTGTACTGAAATTAGCATGCAGTTTCAAATCACAATGCTGAAACACTGGAGAAGGTATAAAACAAAGTCTATGCAGTCTCATTTTAAAAGTGTGAGAAACAGTGAAGTTAGTTTACAAAGACAAGTAATACAGTGTTAGGTTAGGTTACCTCGCCGGTTAATGCTGTTAAACTCCAGATTTGAAGACAGGGTTTTAATATAATTTCTCAAGTTCACTTGTCTTACATTTACTAAAAATAAAACGTGCAATTGTTTTAATCAAATTAGGCCTTCTAATTTACTAGAAAGATTAAAACTATTCTGACGTCATGTATCTTCTTACTAGTATGATTTGATCCTTATTTGCAGATAATATAACTGAAGTTGTCAGCATTTCTATTTAATGATCTTAAAATATATGAAATTGTAAAATCATTAAAAATAGTGAAGTGGTTTAGCTTGTAAAATTGTTTGGTTAAACATTAATGTAGCATGCAACTTGCAATTACAATTTATCAGAGCACAATATATAGGATGTTCATAACATATCAGCACAACAAAGTCTACATTTTCAGAATTAACTTGGTACCGTGGTTACTTAGCCTCACCAAAATACATAACTATAACTTGAAATAATGTTAAACTATTCCAGTAGGATTTTGCCTCAGTGACAGTGAAGCAGCACCAGGAGCACAAACAAACCACAATTCAATGTCAGTTCTGACGAAAGGTCATCGACCTGAAACGTTAACCCTGTTTCTCTCTTTACAGATGCTGCCTGACCTGCTGAGTATCTCCAGCATTTTGTTTTTATTTCACAATTCAATGTGGATCAGGACGATCTGTCTGCCCACATTAAAAAGGTGCAGTGAATATATATTAGTGTGATACTGTTAATTAAACAGTCAATACTTAGATTATATTAAAGTTACAATCTTCATGAAAATCTATTTGCTAAATCTCTTTTTCATTTACTTAAAAACTTACAACAAAATTATATAAATTGCATCAAAATATATAATTGTGTCATTGCATAGGTAAAACTTGCATGCAAAGTAATTGTGACAAAGAAGAATCACCAAACAACACCAGATGGTTTCCCTTCAAAATCCATTCCCAAATGGTAATTGTGATGGGAAATTACAGTGATAATAGCCTGATCCCAGAACATGTTTACATCTTCTGATAAATAATTGGGGTTCTTTCACTTGTATGAAAGAGTTCAAATGCTTCAATGCTAGTGGCACTCCTTAACAATTAGCACTCTCAAGATGTAGAGGACCGTAGGTGATGTGCTTTGCTTCTGGTGCTTATCACTATTAGGCCTTTCTCAGTCAATAAACCAACTAAGTAAAACAACTCTATCAGTGTAATATACCAGATTAATATAACAGTTACTGTACTTTAATATTAATTAATTATGCAAACCACAGATAGTTTGATGTGATAAGAAATTGTATAAATTAAAGATTAATAACAAAATGCACCATAGTTTATTTTAAAAAAACTGCTCAGTTTCCCAATGGGTTAGGTAGTAAGGGCAGTGTGCAACTGAGCTAGCACCCAGAAGTTCCGTGACTTGATTCCTAGTCTGTACTGAGTTGGCTACCTCCATTGTGACTGAATTTGAGGGCTACAATTGTGAAAAAGAATCACCAAACAACACTAGTTTCCCTTCAAAATCCATTCCCAAATGGTAATTGTGGCTGAGGAAAATTAGCCAGGGTTCCTGCTCCTAATCATTATTATGTGACTCTTGCTTGAAAGTGTACATGTGAACATCAGGCAATGACAGGATTGGCATGGTTGTGATGCCGTCAATGGTCAAATAGTCATGCTATGCTCGCTGTCTGGGCTAACGCATGAAGAATAAACACTTGGGGAATGCATGGGAAGGGGTGGGGCTGTTGGGACTCATGCATCACACTCTAGCAGGGGGCAATGCTCTGAACGGACGAGGAAGGAAGAAAATTCACAAACAAAATAAGTTAAAACAAAAATGATTACATCGCCCCCAGTAGCTCTGGGGCAAATCTAACATGGTAAGGTACAAAGCCTTACAGAACAGGAAGGTCATAGGCTCAATCTGGGCTGGGTTGACAGATGTGGGGTTGTTTCAACTGACTTTGATGACATAGGTCTAGGGAGGAGAGGAGGCAAAATCAGCCTGGATTCACACTCCTAACTTTACAGCGACTCTTCCTGCAAAGTGTGAATGTGGACCTTGGTTGAGGGCAGGATCCAGCTCTTTTATGTTATTTCACCCTTCTTCCCACCCCCACCTTCAAACATCAACACGCACACTGTTGAAGAACCTGCCAACATTCAGAGACAAGCTTCAGACATGAGACGACTAGCCGGATAGCTAACATATCAAACAGCTGCTAGCACTCATGAATCTGTACCTTAGTGTGAGTCACCATCTTCAGCAGGGAAGAAGTAAAAAGGTGGAGAAAATTGGAAGGGAAAAAAATCACGTAGGAAGTTTAAAACATTAACAATGACTAAACAGTAATACTTCTTTGAGTCTCTGCAGCTAAAATCAAGGAGAGGTTAAAAATCTTTTTTAAATAAAGCAATCTAAGGGCCATTTTGCTTTTCTATGGGATACTGTACCTCACAGTATAACATACAGTATCTAGCAGCTAGCACTCAAAAGCCAAGTAACCAATCTAAATAGGCCAGCTACTACATGATTAAAGCTAGAGGGTGTTTTCTGGTCCTTACATTCAAACTATTCAGTTCTAAGAATGTATTGTCTGTGAGGTTTTATGGCGTGTCTAGTCACACACCTCTTCTAGGCATCTACAATCTTGGCAGTTACCTCATGGTGCTTTAGAAAATTATATAACAAAAAAATCCCTTCAAGTGCTTAGTTTAATTGGGGTTTTGTTCAGTTCTGTTGCTAGGATACCATCATTATGGATAAACCATAGACAGTAAGGTTATTTACTATGGTAAATATTTCTGGAATATTAACAGACTGCTATTGTAGGAGTGTCCCCATTCTGCATAAAGATCACATTCAATGTATAGACAACTACAATATTTGGTACAATAAGTTATTTACAGCAAAGGAGCAATATTTTTAAATGTTATTAGAATATTTAAGATTCTAACACCAATCTTCCAGGAAAAACATTCCTACATTACAACAGTGACTACACTTCAAAAAGTACTTCATTGGCTGTGAAGCGCTTTTGGACGTCCTGAGGTCGTGAAAGGCGCTATATAAATGCAAGTCTTTCTTTTCTTTGTATAGAAATTACTGTGTACGATATTAGCATACAAGTGCTCAACATATTCGTATGATAATACTTTGTCCGATTTATAACAAAGGTGTTAAGCTGTTTATTTAAGCAGGCTAAACAGCAAGGTAGTATCAGATGAACAAATTTTGAAGTGCAGTTTAACTCATTGTTGAAACAGTTTTACTCTGTATGTAATTGTACTATACCTGACCTGGGAGTACTCAATGAACATTGGGAGCGTGAAATGGGAAAATGTTGCACTGTCTAACACTAACATCTGCCACTTTGATCAGCACAAGATTCACCAACATTTTAAAAAGTAGCTAAGGACAAAAACGAAAGCAGTGGGAAAAAGAGATACGGGATAATTAGGAAACGTGGAGGAAAGGGAATGTTGAAGGCTTAGGGATAAGAGGCAGTCGTGTGAGAGAGTCCTTTTACGTTTAAAAACCGCAGCTCATGGCAAACGAGTGGTTCTTTTGGCATTGACTGCAGCCGAAAGTAAACTGCTCAATTTACCTAGTTTCAGCAGCAGTTGAGACTCACTTTTATTTCTGAGTTTGACAAACTGCTGCAGTCTCCATTTTTGCTCCAGCCCTAAAGGAAAATTTCAACAAGTGGAAACAGGGGAGGCGATGCTGGGAGTCCTGGAACAGCCCAGCTCTCCCAAAACTGACAGTGGTGGGATGACATGGTATCACTTCCAAAATGTTTCTTATGAGCCTAAATGGGCAATTGGAGAGTGCACTGATGGAGGCCTGTGAGCTTCCTCGGACAGGAAACGTGCGGGGCATATGAAGACCCACAAAAGGCAGAAGGACACCTTAAACAAAAAGATATAAAAAGGCTAAAAAGACTGGGTGCGTTCCCACCCACCTGCAACCTGAGCCCGTTTCTCACACTGCCAGTGTTACAGTAACCAATTATTGTGTTTGTTACTTTTGCTGGTTGGGAAAGAAAGAAGAGCAGCTGGATAAAGGTGTAAAACTCTAAAGATAAAGCAAAAAAACGACTTCACGGGGGGAGATGATGCATAAAAAAAAATCAATAATTAAGACAAACCATTCTTTCAAATATGCCATCTATACAAATGTGAAAAAAATGTAATATTTCACTTAAAACTTCATCTAAGGGCCCAAGAATACACAGAAGTTCTGCCGGTTTCCTGTCGCATATCTGATGGAACAGCCTGGGTGAAGGGAATCCCACCACTGGGGCCCAGAACAGGAAAGCGGCTGGAACCCTGAAAATAAATTTGTACTTAAAAAAAAAATCCATATCAACCACCTTACACAGGTGGTCAAGTGGGACATGGCTGGGGTTGGGGCAGGGGTGGAGGGGCTGAGCAACAACCCCCTCCCAAAGGCGGGCTGGCGCTGGATTTTCCAGCTGCAAGAGGCAGGCAGGTGCCAATGATGTGCCCACCTGTCCCTTACAAATCAGGTGCCCTCCCACTGACTCTGCTAACTCTGGCAGGAGCAGGGCACCGACGGGTGTGATCCCAGTCTATCCAGAGGTCATGTCCTGAGGAATAGCAGGGCCTATTAAATGTTCAACCTCACAGCAAACATTTAACTGACTAATAAAAAATACTAGGCTTCAAGAACTCAACTAAAATGCACAATGCAACCGGTTCCTATTTTATTGACATAATTGTTTGTCAGCCTGTTGGTGATATCATTTCCAGGCCTGTTGGGTTTAATTAGAAAAATGTCCTGTTAACATTTGCAATGGCACAAACAATTCATAGCCACATGCAAGGTACGGCCTATATGTTAAGATGGCTTATGGGTTAAAATGGCCTCTATGCAACAACAGTAACAGCAGCAGCATGGAAATTAACACCATTCTGGTGCCGAGGAAATAAGTTGCTTCAATTATGTATTCTGTACCTGTTCACAGATAAAATACAAGTTCTAATCATGGAATAAAAGATACATTTCTGGGTTGATGTTTGCTTTAAAATCAATTTGAGCAAGGAGGAGGATTCAGGAATAGCGCTGTTACTATATGCGCCCAACTGTAGAACATATAAATCATAATCATAAACAGTACAGCCAGTACTAGGAGCAGAAGAATTCCATTATCCTGAGTAACAGTGGAACCAATCTCGACAGACTATGACTGCTCACACAGACACCTCTTTATAATATAAGTAAGCATGTAATGAGAGAAGGCCAGTTACCTTATCAAGCCAGATCACTCCACAGAGCACTAGCCTACCCTATCCTATCCTATCCGAGACTCCACCCACTTATTTAATTTCCTGCATAATTTCTCCCTGACCTGCAAAAGTAATCAAATAAATCTGTAGAATATCAATCCCTCTCCACATGTCGATTATTCAACCTGACTGGTTGCTTTTCACAAATGACATTACCTTGCTTCCAGCAGCACAGGAATCGTTGTGTTCCACGCAGTATTGGATTATCTCTGGTCATACATATTCCTACGACCGTCGATTCCTTTCTAAGCCAAATATTTATTCATTGCTTTGAATTAATTCTCAATAATTTATTAGAATTGCTACATTTGGAATATTTTGTTCACTTTTGTGCACATTACTTTCAAAGGAAAATTAGAAGGCTGAGAGTATAATTACAAGGGTGATTGAGAGATTTAGGGCTCTAAAATAGATTTAGATTCTAATTTTACTGAATTAATTTTCATTCGATTAAAGATGGTTGGGGGAGCATTATCCAAGCATTTAAGATGTTGATGGGTATAGATAATGTAAATTTACTCATCTTCACTTATAGGCCATTCTTACATCAAGACTGCTTTAAGGAATGTGGAAGGTCATATATCCCTTTAAGAACAAAGTAAATCATAGCAAGACGGGTCAATGAATGAAGTGGTCAAAAACCAAAATGAATTATTTTAAATGATACAAGGGATCAAAATAATGAGAACTGGAATACTTACAAAAAACAGTTGAGGATAATTATAATGAATACTGGGACTTTAGGAAGGGTGTTATTTGGCAAAAGTAAAATATTAAGTCCACATGATCTGTTAGAAAGAATGGGCTTGATGGAGTTTAACCTGATGATTTTTGGCGTCTATATTTTTTTTTTTACTAATGATCCCTTCATAGAATCATAGAATCGTTACAGCACGGAAGGCGGCCATTCGACCTGTCGAGCCCGTGCCGGCTCTCTGCAACAGCACTTCAGCTAGTCCCACTCCCCCGCCCTTTCCCCGTAGCCCTGCAAATTTCTTTCCTTCAGATATTTATCCAACTCCCTTTTGAAAGCTGTGATTGAATCTGCCTCCACCACCCTTCATCAAAAGATATTCTTTAAGGTAGTTGTGCAAGTGTTAAAGATGGTGGGATCCACTGCCCCGATCACAGGCTGTATTGTTTACTTTACCTCAGGAGAAACATTCCATTTTGCCCAGGATACTCACTCTGAATCGGAGGTGTCTCCGTGGACAGTGCTTGTGCCCGTTTTAATACTCATGGGTATAGGCGTCATCCCATTTAACTGGTCTCGTGATTGTTGCCTGCTCGGTTGCTTTATCAATATGCCCGTGCCTGCGGCCGTACGGGTTCCATCGCTGGACCCTATTGAGGAGGTCCGTGAGGAAATGGTTGTTGCTTTACAATTAGAGAGTTCATTGTGTATTTGATTTATCCGATTCTTTTCTTTTAAAGGTGGTGGATAAGTGACTTTATTTTTAAGGATACCTGTGACAGAAAAGAATTACAAAATGTAATAACAATTTCTTGAAATAACATTTGAACATATCAAAGAATTAATTTCAATTAAATGTATTTTCAAATATCAATGTTCCGAGATATCTCTGATGATGACATCACCAAAAAGCATAGCTTTATTTTCCCCTCATTTTCTTTTTCTTTGTCCAACCCCAACCCCATCACTCATACATTTGCATAAACTCGGTGATTAAGGAGGCTGGACATCCAGCTTGTGAATGCCAATGATGCCAAATCATTGCTCTAAAGAAGACCAGTTGAGTGGGAAATGTGAAAGCATCAGACTGATCTTCACTCCATCCAGTTGATCTAGCTGAGACTCATGGTAACCATTCTCATTTGGGATTTAAGTGATGCCATTAAGAGACTTGTATTGTGGGCCAGCTCAGAAAAACTTATTTTACATAAACTTAACCGTTAGTAGCAAAGAACAGTCCAAGCACCAACTTAAAGACTGGGGGAGGGGATATTTTCCTCTCTAAGCAAAGTGAAAAGTTGTTTTACTAACTGTCATTACAAATCAACAACAGATTCAGTTTTTTAATAAACTTTAAATAGACAGAAAAATATGCCCCAAGAGGTTTCTCTGCTATTTTTCATGGTTAGGGACCCTCCCTATTCCACGCACCTGCCACTCAATTCATCCACTGACATATAACCATATAGATATACTTATACACTGTACTTTCATTAGAAATAGGTCTCTGCATAAAATCTGAGTAATATCAGATTCAACCGAAATAAATATCAGAGGTTTTTGCTTTGTAAACTCCTCAAATCTGCTCCTGTAATGTTTAATTACAATAGACTAAAAGATCTGATACTAATAAGAGTAACCGGTACTTGCTCCAGTATAAGGTGGCCATAATAAACATCTATTGATGACCAGTGCTGAACAGCAGGTTTTTAAACAGGTTAGCACCTACTTGAAAATAGCATTCCTGAAGGTAGTACAGTTGTGTAGGTGAACTTTACCAATCATAAGTTCTACCGTCAAATATCTCTACCCCTTTGGATCTTTGTGGGCAAGTCATCAACATGCTCTTCTGGGAAGAGAGAGGAGTAGCTTGTTACAAGAACTTGCTAGATTGGTGGGTATTGCCCTGATTCCTCGCATCATGAGTTTATCATCTTGTTATGTTGACATAGGAGGTCCTGTAGACTGAGGGCAGATGCTGCCTCACAGGGAAAGACACAGAGGAACTTTGGCTGCTGAATCACCTGAACTACTGCTGTGCACCACCTCCTAATATCCATTGGTCTCTGTGGCTGGAGACCTGGATATCGTACCAGCCACCATCACTTTTAATCGGTGCGGAGTGTCGCAAAAATGTCAAATATTTAAAAGATGAATTTCACATAGGATCCGTACAACCAGCAGAGAGAGAAGAATTCTGTCCCATCGATCTGCCCTGGAAAGGACAGCAAGCTCAGCACCTCACTACGCAGTCTTCTGTCAAACAAATTTTTAATACGGGTCTCCACTGTAAAAATTAAACTAGTACCAAGTGGGTCAGTTATTCCTCTGTCTAATGTTCTAGTTGAGAATTATTAAATTCTCCCATTGGAGTGACTGCATTTCCAAGATTCTAAATATGTGCCCTCTGCTCAAACATTAGACATTTGCCATCAGCCTGTCCTGCCTTCCATTTGACTTTAGGTAATTGAATGAGGTGCTGGTACAAGTATGTTAGATTCTGCAGCAGATTGCTTTCAAAACAAAATGAAGCTAATCTTTAAAACCTATAAAAAATAAAAGCTTTGTGAACGGCTGTATATTTTGTTTCAAACTTCAGCTTAAGTTTGTTTGTTCTGTATAGAAAAAGAAAAACAAATCCCACTTACATACCTTGTAGAAGAATAAAGTTACATTTTTTCATTTTGAGAGGAATACTTGCCTTTTCTTTGCTCTGGTTGTGGATTGGAGTTTGGCTGAGGTGCAGATGCACTTTCCTTTTCCTGCAGCTCATCCTCACTTCCTCTAGGAATGTCACTACAGTGGTTTGTTTTATTTTCTCTGTGCAGCTCAACATTTACTTTTGTTTCCACCTTCAGTTGCTCAGATGTTCCAGGTTCCTCACTGTCACTGGCTGTTGTACATTCTGCTGGCCAGTAATGTTTCACATGATTGGGCATGGACTCAGCTGTTGGGGGCAATGGAGGTTAAAGCTTTATTAGAAGTCCAGCTCAGTATTATTCATCCTTACAAAACAAGGGCACTCAAAAGTACCAAGAATATCAATCCTCTGTTTAAAGGACATTTAATAGGAATACTGAGGACATCCACATTTTACTGTGGCACTCTAATGTAAGGTGCTCAGTACTCAGGAAACTGTAGGCACGCCACAGTGCAACGCACTGTATATCAAGGGAGCTCTTGGCTTACTGCCCCCAATATCTGCTCCTTTCGTTCAGCGTCCATTTTTGTCTGATTACACCTGTGAAGCGCCTTGGGATGTTTTTCTATGTTAAATGTTCCTTATAAATATGAGTTGTTGTTGTCGTTATTGTGTGTGTGATCAAATTTGCCAAGGTGCATGTCAAGAATCTGGATTATTTTTTAATCCAGCCATTAGAATAGGACTATCTGGACCATGGATTTCTCCAAGACTATAGACCATCATTAATGCTCAATTGGCAGTTGGGCAATGTTAGATTTCCGCTCTCTCCTGGAAGGAAAGCTTTGCCCCCAAATAGTACCCGATCCAGCCCATCTGAGAATGGATTAGACTCACTCAGTGGAAGCAAATGAGGCAAATGCCAGGCTGAGAACTTTTCATCTCTACTTGGAGGCAGAACTCTTAGTCAGTGGAACTACCACACACCAAGACAGCTCTTTATTGCGTAGGTGACTGACAGAAAACAGGTACCACTTCTTTCTTACTGTTACTTGTTGTATTTTGTCTTACCCTTTGGTGTACTGTGTATGGGTTTTTTTTCATTATTTTTAGGTGCTCCTTGCTTCCAGTTGGGGTCTGCTTGAAACTCATCTTCACTATCTGATGAATGACTAGAAGCATAGGAGCTGCTGTGATCATCTTCCAAGGAAAGCTCGCTGTCTGAGTCAGAATCTGGCTCTGGAAAAAAGAAACAAGTGGAAAAAAAATCCATTAACTAGAATAACAAAAAGGTGTAACGTTTACTGATCCAGTCCATTCTTAATCAAAATCCATAGCTTCACAGCACCAACACCAATACCATTAGAAGCTACAACATAATTGTAGATCAGGACCTATAGTGGACCTGGCCCCATGGACTATGCATTGTCAGTATAGGTCTGATACCACTATATGAACTTCTGATACCCAACTTGTATTGGAGTATAATTACTTACAACTTTTGAATAGATTGCTGTAGATATCACCAGACAGCAGAGGAATATTTACTTCATCCGATGTATTCAAATTATTTGTATTTATTCTGTATCAGAAAACCTTATATTCATTGCTAAAACTGTTAAATAACTTTTAAAGTAAATATTTTGCACAAATGGACTATACAGATTGATTAACCGAACAGCCTTACCATCAGGTTTCTTTACTTTTTTGTGGAATATTGAAGAATCTGGTTCTGTATGGCCAACTTCTGCTTGACTTGATAATAAGCTCACTCTCTGAGCTTCATCCCTGAGAAAAGATGCAGAACATTTTCAGTAGTGATACAACTTGGTCATATAGTTAGACAGCAAAACAACCAGAGGCACGATAAGGTTATAGTAGTTCAGAGGTTGGATGCCTCCTGTTTTAAGTAAATGGATGAGCAATTCTAAGAAATAAGAAAACATTTTGCCTTCTCAAGAAAAATTGAATAATCTTAGACAGGACAGTCAATGTTGGAGAACAGAAGGGAAATTCAATTTTCTAAAAGCAGTCCTAGATCAAGTCTCATGAGGATCATAGATCATAGAAATTTACAGCACAGAAGGAGGCCATTTGGCCCATCGTCCGTGTCGGCCGTAAAAGAGCTATCCAGCCTAATCCCACTTTCCAGCTCTTGGTCCGTAGCCTTGTAGGTTACGGCATTTCAAGTGCATATCCAAGTACTTCTTAAATGCGATGAGGGTTTCTACTCTACCACCCTTTCAGGCAGTGAGTTCCAGACCCCCACCACCCTCTGGATGAAAAAAGTTCTCAACTCCCCTCTAATCCTTCTACCAATTACTTTAAATCTATGTCCCCTGGTTATTGACCTCTCTGCGAAGGGAAATAGGTGCTTCCTATCCACTCTATCTAGGCCCCTCATAATTTTATACACCTCAGTTAAGTCTCCCCGCAGCCTCCACTGTTCCAAAGAAAACAACCCCAGTCTATCCAATCTTGCCCCATAGCTAAAATTCTCTAGTCCTGGCAACATCCTCGTAAATCTCCTCTGTACCCTCTCTAGTGCAATCACATCTTTCCTGTAATGCGGTGACCAGAACTGTACGCAGTACTCTAGCTGTGCCCTAACTATTATACAAGTTCAGGCATAACCTCCCGGCTCTTATATTCTATGCCTCGGCGAATAAAGGAATGCATCACATATGCCTTCATAACCACATTATCTACCTGTCCTGCTACCTTCAGGGATCACTGGACACGCACTCCAAGGTCCCTCTGTTCCTCTACACTTCTCAGCATCCTACCATTTATTGTGTATTCCCTTGCCTTGTTAGCCCTCCCCAAATGCATTACCTTGCACTTCTCCAGATTGAATTCCATTTGCCACTTTTCTGCCCACCTGACCAGTCCATTGATATCTTCTGGCAGTCTACAGCTTTCTTCCTCACTATTAACCAGAGGATATGTGACCCAAGATCATCCACCTTGATCATCATGCGCCAATGAAAGGGAGTAAGTGACTGGTGGAACTGTCTTTACTGATGGACAAACCAATATAAATCTAGTATTTATTCAACAGTGGATAAGTAGGTCACTGTGGCAATGCTGAAAAGCTATCCACTGTCTCTTGGGACAACTCTAACTTAGAAAAAAGGACAAGAAAGCAAAACAAAATTTAAAGGGAGAAAAGGGTCAGAATCCAATGATGAGGTGGGTGATGGCACAAGACTGAAAGGAAAAAAATTACAACCACTAAATTGGCCATGCAACAGAAAATCTGTATGACCAATGTAGGATATTTCCTATGTTCTTATGAAAATGTCCCTGTTAATTAGCTGCAGTAGTTCTTTATCTCCTCTCAGTGGCTGACTTCATACTTAACTCTTCAAAAATAAAGGCCACTAGTGCTGTCTTTGCCAGCTCTGCTATTTAATCCTGCAGCCCTTTCCAGTTTCTTCGCTGCACGGCTTAGTCATACATAGGTATCCTATGTACAGTCATGTGAATTTTAGAGCAGTCTTTCTTTTGCACACAATGCTGTTATTCAGTGACTACCTGTCAGTGTTCCAAGTAGATTTACGCAGCCTCAGGTAATACTTAACCAGAAATTAAACACACCTCGTCAACTAATCACTGGTGCCAAGTCATCACATTTTCATGGTTTTGAATGTCTCATTGCAAGGGTTTAGTTTTAATGAAAAGCATAGATAGCAGCAATAAACTGGGAAAATACAAGCATGGTCAATTAGATATTGTAAAAGAAAGATTACTTGACACAAATGAGCATTAGATTAAGCAAATTAACGCAGTATGATGGTAACAGACCATGCAATTGGTTATATTAGAAGTATACCAGAAAAGATCAGAATCATGCACCCTCCACCTGATTACCTGAGTTTAGAAGCAATGCAGCTATTGTGGCTCTTGGCTGACCTGACAGTGCTCTCCATGGAGGCTGTAGACTCTCCAATGGCAGTGCGATACATTCGTCCTTCATCCACGTATGTGTTGTTACAGTTGAGAGACCGCTGGAAGAGAGCACATAGTTTCATTCCACCCATTAGTGCCACCTGTTAAACTAGCCAGGCTTTCAGTCACTAAGCATATGGGTGAAGACAGGATGATCCAATTACAGCATGTGACATTTGATGCTTCCTGTGGTGAACTGAACTGTTGAACTAGCAGCAGTTCTCTTCAATTACATAGCATGGATTGTGTGCTATCATTTATCATAATCTACCATTAGTCCTGATCTACCATTCATCATATTCTGGAAAAGATTCACCGGCCCCGATATTGGGTTCTCAACCTCCCCATTTTTTTTTGTAAGCAGGGAAGGGGGCGGTAGCAAGACCAAAATTACAGAAATAAACTTAGCACTGACCTCCCGCCAGATGCCTGCCTGATGCCATTTTCGAGCAGGCCTCAATTTAGGCGGTCAATGCCAGAAACAGGTGGGAGCTGCTTTATTCAATGCAAATTGGAGATTTAGGACCCTGATGCCATTCTGGTGCAGTTAAGTGTGGCAACTGCTGAGCTCACCCATTACATAGGGCTGGATTTTCCCTGTGGAGGCGGGATGGCGGTGGGAGCGCTGGTTGGTGGGTTCCGGTCCCGCTTCCGTCTGCAGTCGCTCTCTCAAAAAGATTTTCCGTAGATTGGCCTTGTTAAGCCCGCCCTGTGGGAGAGCTGGCCAATTAACAGGAAGCGGGTCTGATGACACGTCATCAGCCGGTTTCCTTAAAGGGGCCATGTCCACATTGATTTTGACAGTTGTGCTGTCAGTGTTCTGCAGCATTGAGGTGTTGCAAACACCGACAAGCACTGCACAAAGGTGCACAGCTGCACCCAGGCTCTCCCATGATTCCCTCCACATGCTTATGGAGGGACTCACAGCACGCAGGGAGATTCTCTTCCCTTCCCATGGGCGGAAGAGACCTCCCCAGGAGATCAACGCAGCCTGGTTGCACATTGCATAGGAGGCCACAAGCAGGGATGTCGTCAGGAGCACCAGGCTGCAGTGGCGCCAACCTTTTAATGATCTCAGTAGATCACGAAACGTTACTGCAATGCCACACTCAACCTCACCCTGCTGTGCCACTTATCGCATCCCCATCACTCTGCCTTCCCTACCCTACTCCTGCACATCCTTACTCACACCAACTTACCTTGCACCTCCACCCAGCCCTCTCTATCTACATTATCACTTCCTCATCTTACTAGCCACCCCTCACACTCACCCTACTGCAAGCATACCAACTAACAACACACAAGGGTTGGCATTTGAGAGGTTTAGCCAATGTTCATGTGAAGTTTCTGGTAATGTGTTGTCAAACAGTGAAATCTGTATTTTCAACACTTCACATATCACAGATCTGTGTGCACCTTGAAAAGTGTCTCACTGAGTTCTAGTGAATGTTGAGGCATAACTCCCCTCCCCCCCGACCCCGCTATAGTGAGGAGTGTGAATGGAATGGCTTGGACATTAAAGGGATGCTTTACGGTGCTGGTATGGGATGGTTTCAACCTGGCGCATCATGTGGCAGCCAGGGTTTACAGCGTCAAGTGAAGTAAATCTGGCCATGGCGATGCCATCGCTGGCCTCCCGGGCAGCAATGTTGTCAGGGAATGATGCCCTGTGTAGCATCAGGTGATGGCAGAGAAGGTTGGTGATGTTGGTGTGCCTGGTTGTGAAGGAATAAGCCTTATAACCTATTCATAAAAATACACTATCTTATGAAAGAATTCTGGCCTTATTAAAACATGACAAACTGGGTTTGGAAATTTAGAAACCTAACTATCAAATAGCTATGAAAGAATTCTGGCTATTGAGATAAGACAGCTTGTTGACCCTGAATAATAACCTTATTGAAACAGAAGGTGCATGGCTCAGATAGGCTGACCTTTAGGAACAAAAACAATGGTTCACCCTGGATAAGGTGTTCTAATTTAAACTTCGTAAAGATGGCACATAAGATAAGGAACATCTGCCCTTGTAAAGATGACATAAAATAAGGAACACCTGCCCTTCACACAGTTTTTATATGGTCAACCCAGAACACCTGTAGATCAGACAAGATTCTGGAATGCTACAAGCTGATGTAGCAGTAAGAATTGCAGAGGTCGGCAGAAAGATGAATAGGGATAATTGACTTGCATCAGCAGAAACTTTAAAGGAAATACCACTGAAAAAGGGTATAAATATTGAAGTTTCAAATGGGATATCACACTCGCTTTAATTGGGCAAAGCGATTCTCGGCTACAGAGGCGGCTCTGTAGTCTCCAACTCTTTGTACCTCGGGGATCAAAGGTATTTGATATTGATGGATATCCTGTATAGAAACCTTTAAGAACTGTAATACTGTAGTGAAGTTAAGATTTAAAAGTAAGATTCTCTGTTAATAAGATAGTATTTTTTCTCTTTTTAGAACTGTTAAAAGTTGCGATTGACTGATTCACCAACTGTAAATTGCATGTCGGTTCTTTAATAAATCTCTATATTTTTTAGAATTGTCTCACATAAGTCTTCTGTATCAAAAACTCGCGAACTCAATCTCTGTACACTCTTTGGTGAAGAGTTACAGAATTCTGAGGGAGTTTTCCGGACCCTCATAATATCCGGGATGTTACAGTCTATCTAAACTTATTAAAAGTGCTATCTGGAGGACGGTAACATTCTTGGGTTGTTCCTTTCCTTTAGGGAGAGATAGCCCGGACCTTTAGACCCAATTAAGCGTCTTTAGGATTCGGCTACCTCAAACTTTAGTTGAAAGTGAACGTCTGAGAAATACGCCTGATCCGGGGTAGCCCTAAAGGGGCTAGGACTAGTAAATATCCCTTCATGGTGATGTTGGCGTTGGGGCTGATTGTGGAAGGGCACCGATGTTGCTGCATTAGATGGGAGCTGCAGGTGAGGTGACAGAAGCGATCAGTCAATGGTGAGAGAGGTTGTTCCAATGAGGTGGCACTGGATATAGAGTTGGCTCTAAACATTTGCAAGCTAAAGAAATCTCTATAGGCCTTACAAATGCAGTAACCAGCAGTTTCTGAGCTCTGAAACTGAACAGCTGCAACATGGCATCCTTTACACCACTTCTGCAGCGGTCAGGTTATCGGATAAATCAAAGCAGACTCAACTCATGACAGGGTGAGCTGGTGTGTTCCCCGAGCAGCGGGTAACCTGTGGGGTAGCACGTAAAATTGCAATGTAGGCTCAAAATAGCATTAAATTGGCTGTTAACAAGCCATTTATCGATCTAAATTGTCTCCCCCGCCGCTTGATGTCGGGTCAGTTCTGCGCCGACAGACCCGCCACCTGGGAGACTCGCATAGAGGCGGGTTGACAGCGGGTTTCCTACCCGGTGTCAATCTTTGCTCTTTTGACAGCGGACCCGCCTCCAAACCCACCCTCTGAGCGCCGGCAAAATCCAGCCCATAGAGTGGGAATAAGCCAAAACCAGCATCACTTAAAGCGATCAGTGGAAGCAACTCTGAGATAATAAACCATAATTTATTTGGCACTTTTTGGGCAGTAGGATGAACATAATTGCTCTCCCAGTGCCTCACTGCTAATCCTCTCTCCCTTTAATGATGGTCTCTGTCACCCTCCCCCGATCAGCCCAGCCCTGCCCATTAATCTCTTGCTGCAGGTCTGTGCTCTGCCGGCCGGATTGCCTGCCTCCCTAAAACAGCGTGCTGCCTATAAGTGCTCGGAGCAAATGAGACCCAATCATCAAAATGGTTTGGACTTCTTGCTGGTGACACCGGGCGTGTGTTGAGACCGTTCCGCCCCATGAATGGTGAAGGTGACAATCGATCCACTATCTCACATCTGATAGCCTTGCAATAGTTCATAATATCACTAATCCAATAGAGGAGTAGTGATCTGAGGGGCAATTTTATCAGTCCACGCTGCGGGCGTGCACCGAATTTCCGATATTCAGGGTCAGTGGGCGAGGCTCCTGCTGGCAGTGTGGACGCATAACATTACTTCTTACTGTTAAAATTATTACAAAATATATAACAATTTTAAACCATAAATCAATTTATTATAGAGCTCTCAAACACAGAACTATTCACTGTTCATTTACATATAAATTTATCTTTTTAATGTCATAAAAATATTGAAATGAATCAGACTCTGCTGTAACGGTAAAGAGGACTACACCACTTCAGCTGTATGACTAATCTTAATTTAACATGCAAGGCCCACTGAATGCCTTTCCCACTTAGTCTCGATGACAATGGCTCTATGACTACACTGAGAAATGCCTTTGTGGTTGTATTAGTGTTCAACTCTACCAGATTTTAGAATTCCTCCCTCAATCCCCTCTGAGTAATTTTGCAACCTCTCAACAAATCAATCTCTCATACTTTTCTTTCGCCCTGTTAAGTTCTCCTTTTATTTTTGCAGATAATATTTAGCTCTACAATTACCTGAATGTGCTTCTGTAAACCTGCTTGATGTTAGAGGTGTGGCAGGCGATTGAATGTGACCATAAAATGTTGTAGTTTATGTTGCTAAGATTTTGGTAGCCACCCAGAGAGAGGATCGATAATGTTCTTTATTAACAAGGCACTGTCTTCACAGTGTTTGGCAATTCATTTACAAAAGATTTGATGAAGTGATTAAGTCACGATAAAACATGCATTACTTGAGTAAATTGGCATTAGAACAAAAATAACATTAAGCTTTTCTCTCATCCCAGACAAAAAAATTGCTTCATAAAGGCAGTAGTTACTAAAATGAAACAATTACTGACAATGCTTGATTCAGCTCAAGACATTGTAATACTCATTAGTAAGATCACATTTAGAACATTGTGTGCACCTTCGGGCACCCTACTTTCAATGGGACATTGACACATTGCCCTTTTTAAATGTGCTACAATGAGAATCGTTTCAGGATCAAGTACTTTACACTATGGAAACTCTCAGAACTGAAATTGATTTTAGTGCAAAAAAGATTAAGGGGGGGGGATATAATTCAGCTCTTGTTATTTAACTCTGACTGGTGAATACAGAACTAAACGACACAAATATAAAATCAGCAAGCCTGAAGAGAGCCCACAGATCAGCAGAAACCCACCCCCTCCCAGAGTAGTGACTGTCTGAAACAAAATCAGTTAACACTATGGTAATTAACGGCACTAAAAAGGAGCCAGATAAATATCTGTTTAAGAATAAGCCTGAAAGTTGTAAGGACCAGTACATACATAAACCATTGAATATTTAATGGAGCACAGTAGTTCCTGTGTTGCTGAGCTCATGGAAATGCCATCTGTGGAATGCAGTTGGTCAGGGTTCAATAATGTGGGTTGTAATTATCGAGTGATATTTGGGTGATTTGTTGGGTTGGGCAGAGGGCTCAGGAGGACATTTCATAGAGCTTTGTCTTCTTGGAAGTTTTACCTGTTGTTATTCACCTTCCTCAGATGAAATAAGAGAGGCGGATTCAATGATGGGGCACACGATCGGCAGAAAGATTGGACCTCATGGATTCAGGGGCCTTTTTAACGCTCTTAAATCCTCTCCCATAAGGAATTTTCTAACGTGGTTTCTCATGTTCTCAGAATCCACACGACATCTGGCAGTACAGTAACTCGTGGAGTCAAATTTTATTAAGATACATTTACACAAAATGCCTGAACTAGAGACTGTTGTAGCAGTGGGAAACTAATAGCAATAACAGAAACCTGGTTTACCCCAGTAGATGGAAATGAATAAAACCTAGAAGGATATAGAATTTTCCAGAAGGATAGAATATATCAGAAATGATGCAGTGTAGCTTGTGGGTTAATTTTGAGTCCACACACCGGCAGGAAAACTTGCTCACCTAGTATGAATCCAAAATTCAGCCATGCACGTCCCACTATTCCTCACTACTAGGTCTATTTCCACTGGAGCAGAGAAAGCTAAGAGGACATTTATTAAATGTCTTTAAAATAATTAAGATTTTGTTAGGGTGAATAGGGAAAGACTATTTCCTGCAATTAGGAAGTCAGTCATGAATTTAAAACGGTCACGAAGTGACTGAGGAAAGAGGTTAGGAGAACTTTCTTTACACAGAGGGTTGCTGAATGCTATGCCATTGGAATTAGTTGAAGCAGAGATCATTTCATCTTCTAAGGGAAAAGTGGATAAACATTTAGAAAGGATGAAATGAGTTTCTTTCTTAACACTTGTTGCATTTATGGGTGGGAGCAAAAAAAAGAGTCAGGCCAAAAGCGAGTGAAGACAAAATCAACATCAAGGCACAAAGCAGAGTTTGTGGGCTGGAGTGGTACAACCCATGAGCTTTCAGTTGGTGGCTGGTGAAATGCATGTGCTGCTGCCCGAGGTGAGCGCAAGGAGGATTTGCCCCTCTGGAGCACCATCCTCTCAAGACAGCAGTAGATCATGCCTGGCAAAAGCTAGTAACAAAGCAGAACAAGACCCGGGATCATATGTGGGAGAAGACTGGGTGCTTTAAGGAGCCTGGCACACCCAACAGTGCCATGTATAAAGCATGTGGTCCAACACTCTATGCCAAAAATGTTGCATGTCAAGCTGTAGCACATTCACTATCCCCATGTCAGGCTTACCACAACCGCAATGTTCTGTCATTGTATCTCCTGCACACCCATATTTCAGCAGTGCACACAATCAAGCTGCAACTTACAACTGAAAGCCTTGCTTCACACACACTTTCCAAGAGTTTTACTTATCAAACTATTGTAACACAAACATGGCCACCTACTGACACCACTCTGGGTGGATTTCAAGTTGGGCATGTGGCAGGTATCAGTGACCCCCTTGTACTTTGGGAAATGCAGCAGTGCGGTGACATTGGACAGCTGTTCCATTCTGTTCAATGGCGAAGGAGACAAAAGTGTTGGCCATCTTGACTGATGCATCTGTTTGATCCACGTGTCAGCAGCACATGAGTTGATTTTGCAATATTTGATGGGAATAAGCTATGAGCATAAAAGTTGAGAGCAGTGGTGACCTTGCCAGTCACTGGCAGTGTCGATCTCTCCAGCCACCGGCAGTGTCACACCTAGGTTGTAGTTTGGGTGTAAATGGCAAAGCTCTGCAACTGGTTCTCTGCTGACCCAGAGCAAGCTGAGGCAGTGCCCATGGCCATTGCCATGGTCTGCAGATATGGTTGGATACTTGGTTATCTCACCGGCTTTCGTCCTTTCATCTTGTACCACTTCAAGCAGCAAATACTGTATGTGAGGCACTTTAAAAACAAACTTACTTTGAGTAAAAAGAAATTGCCCTCAAAAATTATTTAAAAACTATAAATAAAAATTTCAGAAATAGGGAAAAAAATGTCCTACAAAAACAATACTAAAACTGTACTGTCACCATTGCTAAAAATACATCAAAATCCTTTGCCACTTTAAGAGCTCATTCACCCATGCAGCGTCCCTTGCTCCCATTTCAACTGGGGGCACAAGGGGAAAAAAAGAGCAAAGCTGGCACAAATCCCACAAAATTGTATTAGGTTCTTATTTCAATATTTTTTCAGGAAATCTGAGACCACAATGAGATAAAAGCATGAACTAGGCCCAAGCACGAGCGCACAATGCAGCGGAGTGTGGAAGTGTAGTGCGGTAGAGAATGAGTGCAGAGCCTGTTCTTCTAATTCTGAGATTCTCCTGTGCCTATGGTGTAACTGCTCCTCTGGCACAAATCTCCACAAAATCAATCTCCATTAGTCAAAGAATGTCATGCTAAAACTGTGCAGTTCTCTTGTCAGACCATACTTTGAGTACTGTGTTCACCAAGCATAAGGGAAACATTCAAGATCTAGTATGATGCAGAGAGAAGCTGATCCTTAGATTGAGGTGTGAGAAACTGGGACTTTAGTCTTACAGTGAGGGGACTTAGGGAGGACCTCATAGGAGTATACAAAATATTAAATGATATACAGAAGTTAAATCTGGAGTACCTCTTCAAGATAAGCCAAGGGGCTAAAGCTAAAACTGGTGAAAGGACAGAGTCAAAGGAGAACTTCCTCACACAAGGAGTGACCAATACTTGGAATGGTCTTCCAGATAGGGGTATGGGAGCCAAGGCCATAGATTCATTCAATATGACATTATGGGGAGGGATTTGTATTTTTATCTGATAGAACAGAGATGGGCTGAATGGCCTCCTTCATCATGTGATCTTGTGAATTGAGAAAGCTGCCTGTAGATGCTCTAGTAATAACTTTCAGCACATTGAGAGTGGAACTGGGATGATTTTACAAGCTTAACACTGCAATCTCACTACAGAATAATTAACCTCTGTTAAACTGTCAACTTTGAGCTATAAAAGCTCAATGAAATACAACCATCATTTAATTTCAGGGTTCACATTGGATAGGTCAACCAACAAATGCTTTTAGACTTTATAATTCAAGCATCACCAAAAATATATGAATTAGTTTAATATCTAAAATATTTTTATTTTACATACACAAAGCGTATTAATGTTATTGTTAGTGTTCCTAGGATAGCAGATTATGGGCACGCAACTGGGTTGTGTAGCCTCCGTTGTTTGGGCACTATGGGTGCTGTTTGGGGGTCAAAATGGCGGCCGCTGCACGCGCACACACACCTCTGCCATGAATCGCGCGGGACGCCATATTGGTGAAGGCGTTGGCACGCGGGCAGCTAAATTCCGCTGGAAGTATGCAGAGCAGGCAGATCATGACGTTTTGACGTCAGCGCTGCCATTTGGGAGCTGCACGCTCCAGCCGTCGCCCTCTCTTAACCTCGCACAGCTGAGTATGTGTTACACAGCATGAAGGCAAACCACCCCCCACCTGCCAACCCCCCCTCCCCCCGCTCCCTCCAGCACTATTTAAAGGGATCATCAACTACTTATAGATTAATTGCTGGTTGATTTATTTTGGCTGTTGCTACAATTCTACAAGTGTTTGGTGCTTTCCATAGTTGTTTCAAGTTGCAAAAGTCTACAGGGAATGGTGTGACTTCAAGGCTTCTGTACAAACCAGCTGCTTTCAGACAGGGGTGCACTAGTAGGCCTTCCTCTTGGAATAGAGCGTGACTGAGAGAATGAGCAGAGGCCACGCAGAGCAGGGCAAGCTACTAGAAGAGGGAGAGGGAGGAGGAGGAGAAGGGCTCTCAGCAGGAGGCCATATCCGCCCAGGGTGTTCAGGGAGCAATTCTTCTACCTGAACCTCAGCGAGGAACAATGCGTGAGACGTCTGCGCTTCAATAAGCACGCCCTCACTGAAATCTGTCAACTGCTGCGGCTGCAACTCCAACCTCAGAGCAGGGTGAGGACCACATTGCCAGTGGCTGTGAAGAAGGTGACCGTGTGTCCGGCTCCTTCCAGGCTGGAGCTGGAGATATTTGCAGCATCTCGCAGTTTGCCATCTACTGTTGCACAGGGGAGGTCACTGAGGCTCTCTATTCAAAGAGGAATAACTACATTTCATTCTCTCTTGCCAGAAACTAGCAGGCGGAGCCAGCACAAGGGTTTGCTAGGTTTGCAGGCTTCCCATGGTGCAGGGTGCCATTGACTGCATGCACATCGCTTTGCGGGCACCGCATGTCAACTCTGCCATGTACTGGAACCGAAAGGGATTTCACTCCCTCAACGTCCAGCTGGTGTGTGACCATAGGCAGCACATCATGCAGGTCAATGCCCATTATCCTGGCAGTAGTCATGATGCCTTCATTCTGCAGTAGTCTGCTGTGCCAACTGTATTTCAGCCACCACAGCTATTGGGTGACGAGGGCTATCCGCTGATGACATGGCTCGTGACTCTGGTTCGCAACCCACGCACACGTGCGGGACAAGCATACAGTGAGAGCCATGCTGCCTCAAGAAATGTGATAGAACAGACAATTGCCGTGCTGAAACACGATTCCGCTGCCTGCACTGCTCTGGAGGAGCCCAGCAGTACTCGGCTGAGCAGGTCTCAAGATTCGCGGTGGTCTGACGCATGCTGCACAACATCGCCACCATGAGGGGACTGTGCTTGCCACCAGCTATACGGCGAGCAGTTGAGGAGCAGAAGCATGAGGAGGAGAAAGAGCAGGAAGAAGGAGGAGGAGGAAGAGGAGCGCCAACCTACACAGCCCGTCTGCCTGGGCTGTCCATGAAAAACTAATTTGAGTGCGATACCAGTAATCTCAACCCCAATTCCCCATTCACCAACAGTCCCATACTCCTTACCTTCCCTCTGTCACTGACCAATACATCATCCTCTTGGCCTCAATGTAAAAATAAAAGCCACCACAAAATAAACATTGCAAACAAAATTTATAAAAGAAATCATGCCATATTCCATTCACAATTAAACCATCCCTGTGTATTCCGTTAGTGCCTGTTCCGTTAGTGCCTGTCTTCTGTGTCCCTATGCCTGTCCTATTGCTCCTTCGAAGTGCTACCCCAGTGGCTGCAGCATGGCTGGTGGAAGGCTGCTGACTTTCAGTGGAGGAGACTGCAGATGGTCTTGGAGGACGACCTCGAGCAGCTCTTAGAAGGCCCGGCTTCAGACTGCACCATCTCGGCATGGGTGGCAGCAGTCTGGGCTGGTTGGCTGACAGGCAACAAGCAAGGGCAGTGGCAGGGGTGGGAGTATGAATGTTGTCATCATGAGAGAGAAAAGAAAGAAAGACTTGCATTTCTATAGCGCCTTTCACGACCACCGGACGTCTCAAAGCGCTTTACAGCCAATGAAGTACTTTTGAAGTGGAGTCAGCAGATTCGTCCTCCCTGGAGCCACTGCCACTCCCCAGGGGTGGCGCTTCAGCAATCTTAGTAATCTGTTGGAGGGCAGATTGCTGGACTGCTGTGACACCCTGCAAGCCCCCTTTGAACACTGCTACCCGCAGCCATGATGGCAGCACTCTATGCTTGCACGAGAACAATCTGAGCTTGTATGACAGAAGTCCGAGCTTCCACTGCAGCACTCAGACTTTTGGTGGCACCTGTGCTATCCTTGTCACCTGCTCTGGCTGCAGTGCACTCGTGCCCGGTGTCTCCCCATGTGCAGATCCCGCCTCTAATCTATCCTCCGAGATATGCGCAATGTCAGTATCTAAACTAGTGGCTGCGAGTCACTCTCTTCTTGCTGTTGCTCCACTGCCTGGCCAGGTTGCAGTTCTTGGTAAAAAGCACAAGGGTAAGGTTGTGGTGCGGGAAGGGTGGGGGGGAAAGTAAGATGTGCATGCTTACTCCATCTGCAGCTTGTAAGTCAGAAGAGATTGTGGGATGAGGGGGAAGTGGGATGTGAAAAGGAGGATTAGGTATGAGGATATCGACAACTTCAATGGTTTCAGCCCTGCTGCTGGCCATGTCCTCAGCAGTGTTTGTTCCAATAATGGACAGCACTGTCTCCTCCATGGGGTTTAGGACATGCAGGTACACTTGTCCCCCTCCGGTTAGTTCCTGCTGCCTCCGGTTCTGCGTCACCTTGTCTTGCAAGAGAGAAGGAAGTGTGTCAGTGAGTGTCGGCAATCTGTTTGGATGATGTGACTGTCATGGTTGAATAGCTGGCAGCATGTGCAAGCTGAGAGTGTGAGGTCTGAGTCGTGTGACAGAGATTGTTGGTAGGTGAATGATGGGGGTGTGGTAAATTGAGGAGTGGCTAAGGCTAGTTTGGGAGGATATGGCATTTGAAGATGCATTCACTGACCTTGACCACTCGCGTGAGGTTATTGAACTTCTTGTGGTACTGCACCAAGGTCCTCGGGGCTAGACTCCTGGCATTGATCTCCACAGCTATCAGCTCCCATTGCCTTTTGACCATGTCTGCAGGGCCTCCTGCCCCCCTGCGGATACAGGACATTGCTCCTCTTTTCCACTTCCTCCACCAAGACCTCCAGTGCAGTGTCGGAAAACCTTGGAGCCCGTTCTCGGCCATGTTGTGTCATTCTTCACTGTTTCCCAGGTCAGATTCACTTCCTGCACAACTCCCAGCCATAATGCACCTCCCCGTTAAGAGGTGCAGGCTAGCTTTAAGCAGTGCAGGCTAGCTTTAAGTAGTGCTAGGAAGTTACGATTTTGAGCCCCTGCTGATACGTGCAACCTATGAACAGTGTGGTTAGCGCTGGATGCATGCAGAAATCATGCTAATATGCAGGCATGAAGATGGCTTGCTGCCTGCATTGCAATCAACAGGCTCGGGTTAATCACGTATCGTGATCCCCGCGCCCATTTTTGGGGCTATCCAATTTAACCCCCTATGTATCTCCACTGCTTATGGTAAGGAAAGTCTGCTCAAGGAAGGATTACATTTCTTCAGTGTTTCAGTCTGGACAGACTGGAAAGTGTGATACAATACCCCGATTCTGAGGACCCAGCAACTTACTGATAAAACTGTGGTTCTGGTCAGTACCGTGTCATCTGGATGTTGTTTCTTTCCGGTGAATATGTTCTTCAGACCTTTCCAAACTTCTTTGTTGAAGATACAGTGGCAGAAGAAAATGATGAGCCCCTGAAACCACAAAACAATTCATGACTGATACGACTGAAAGATGTCTTAGAATCACACCAAGTTAAATCCGGTAACGAGTTCACATTGTGGTGTAGTGCTGCTGACCCATAGACCAGCAAGATTCCTGCCCTGCGCTGAGTTAGCCAATCTCAGTCAGGGTGCCATGGGACGACTTAACTGGCCTTGGCGTTGCAGCTTGGGTTCTTGCTCCTGGTCATATCCATCTACCCCTCTGCTAAAAAGTAAGTTTACATGTGGATGAGAACAGGATCAAGCTGGGTTTTGATGCCCCTACAACCAAATATCCCACCAACACACTGTAGGCTTAGACATAAAGAACGGTTACTCAACTGAGACAATGGAGTTGGGGGTAAGTCATTTAGATGTCTGCTTGAAGACCTGATGGCTATCTTATTCAGGGGGTACCTTAAATACTTCCTCTCCAATAAAATATTTTAAATACTTCCTTTTGGAAGGAAGTTTTTAGAAGTAACTTTTAGTAAGATAACCATTACTTTAAATACTTCTCCACAAAAGGATACTGTCACCAGATGATAAAAAGTGATAATGTAATACATGGACACATATATTGCAATATCTGTGCCCTGTGGTGTAGTATAACAACTTTTTCACGTAATTATTTTCATCTGTGGCAGGGGAATTTCAGTTTTAAAAAGGACATCAAAATATCAATTAAACTAAGGAACACAATAAAAATGTAAATACCTGGAAAACTGATACCTTTTTTATTACCTACAGTAATGTTTTCCAAATTTTAGAAAGTCTTATCTTTGTATAAAGAATAGCACATGTAATACAACATTTAAATAAATCCTCTATTATTCCTGTGCTATGAAATTGGTCCAATCACTGTCTAAGTATCACAGCACACCGAGACTGATCTGATATTGTATCAACCTCTCCAAGTAATCTTTGTACCACATATGAAAAATGGTAATTATGACTAGCCCCTTATCAACTATCAAATTTAAACCTTGATTAAAGTAATGTTTGTAATGTATTTGAACAAAAAGTTTGAAAGTTGTTAACATGTATAATCACAACAATGTAATAAACCAGACTCAATCTACATAAACATGAATTTGTCCAGTTCTGACTATCAAGCCATTTTTTGCTTCAAATGTCTTACTGAATACTACATCAAGTTTGATTTTTAGTCAAGCATTTCTTAAAACGCTTTACTTTGAACAATGCATTCCAATGTAAATGGTCTTTTGTGCGATGACTAATAATGTGTCAGAAAGAGATGAATGAAAAGGAGTGGTGCAGAGGTTTAAATTCACATCAGCCCAGGAGCTCCAGGATATTATAATAGGAGTCAAGGTGAGCAAAACAAGTCAGATTCTTGTATTTCAAATGTTGGAAGTGTGGTTAGCTATTCATTTCTATCACAGGAAGTTCCTCACTTGAGCAGCAAATGCATGTTTAAATTTGCAACCTACATGTGCTGAAAATATCATTCCCACAAAAGGATGGTTACTAACTATAGAAACACAGCAGCATGGGAAATGGCAGAATGACATTCACTCACATACAAACACATAATTCAAGCTATGGACATTATTGACAGACTACCAAATGTGCTTTGTGAGTAGTCCAATTGGTTACGAATTATATGAAACAAACTCACACATGTAGAATTTCTACCCTCTGGCAAAGTGATTCACTAACGTCCTGTCATACTAGCAGCTTTAATCTTACCTGTAAACAGCTGAAAATGGCAAATAGGTAATGGAAGGTCATAGTGTCATTATTCACCGCCATCAACCCCAGCAACCAAGTAGCGCTGATGAGAAGCAGCAGAAGGAAGGCTGTCCTCAGACCAGATCTAAAAGAAAACATATGTATCAAACTCAATCAATATTACAGAGGAAGGAACGTGCTGGAAACTCATCAGACTGATCTCGTTCCGTTTGAACATTGTTCTGTAGCCTCTATTATTAGAACATAGCAAAATAAAATTTGAAGTATCCTTCTCATTGAGGGATTTCCTTAACAGCTACAGCTGTGTTATCCATTTCCTTTTGACAGCTGAGCTGTCCACAGTGGTAAGTTTTCACTCTAAAGTATTTCTATTGTTCTTCTGAAAATTTACAGCCTTGGTTCATGAAATCTCTAAATCAAATCCATTGAGTCATAATTTCCCTTCTGCTTCTGCAATAATGCTGAGCCCTTTGCCATCCTGAATGATGTGACCTTGAACAAATTATCAATCAGCCTACACATATCCCTGATTGTCCTACTAATTCCGAGACCATTTCCTATCATCCAAGCTCGAATCCTACACTGTATCTGTCTCCTCACCATTGGACCCTTCTGACTACTGTTTTGTATCTATCCTTTGCAGAAAACCCTGCAAGAAATCATTCTGTAAATGAGTCCTGTTTTGTTGGGCATTATATGACGGCGTTTACACTCCAACGGTAGTATTGGTCAGGAGCTAAAATTTTGTAAAGTAAGTCTGGAGGTAGGTCCTGATCTGACTTAGGAGTAAAGCAGAGTAAGACTCCCGCCTCCACAGATTGTAAAATCAGCCCAAGTCAACCAACTGGGATTGTCTTCAAGAATTCTTTGCTGGTTTTGCTTAGGCCACTTACTGCTTTTATTCTGCTGTGGTATAGTCTCCACTGTTAGAATTTTTTTTTACCCATATCAACCTTTTTTGATCAACTTATCAATAGGAAGAATATTGCCTCTCGTACCCTCCCCCCTCCAGTTGCTCATTGATTACCGATTATAGAAACTCTCTGGGCGTGGTAGTGCATCAAGACACTGTTCTTTCACTAATGGGATCTGGGTTCACGTCTAAGCCAGACTAATAATATGGAAGTTTCTTCTTTTTTTTCTCTTTGAAGGAGTTCTAAGTCACACTGAGGACACCCTCCATCGTGTTGTGTGGCACTACCACCGTGCTAAATGGGATAGATTCAGAACAGATCTAGCAGCTCAAAACTGGGCATCCATGAGGCGCTGTGGGCCATCAGCAGCAGCAGCAGAATTGTACTCCACCACAATCTGTAACCTCATGGCCCGGAATATCCCTCACTCTACCATTAACATCAAGCCAGGTGACTAACCCTGGTTCAATGAGGAGTGTAGATGAGCATGCTGGGAGCAGCACCAGGCATACCTAAAAATGAGGTGCCAACCTGGGGAAGCTGCAACACAGGACGACGTGCATGCTAAACAGCAGAAGCAGCATGCTATATACAGAGCTAGGCGATCCCACAACAAACGGATCAGATCAAAGCTCTGCAGTCCTGCCACATCCAGTCGTGAATGGTGGTGGACCATTAAACAATTGACGGGAGGAGGAGGCTCCATGAACATCCCCATCCTCAACAATGGCGGAGCCCAGCATGCGAATGCAAAAGACAAGGCTGAAGCGTTTGCAACCATCTTCAGCCAGAAGTGCCGAGTGGATGATCCAACTTGGCCTCCTCCTGAGATCCCCACCATCACAGAAGCCAGTCTTCAGCCAATTCGATTCACTCCACATGATAACAAGAAACGGTGGAGCGCGATGGATACAGCAAAGGCTATGGGCCCCGACAACATACAGCTGTCGTGATGAAGACTTGTGCTCCAGAACTAGCCGTGCCACTAGCCAAGCTGTTCCAGTACAGCTACAACACTGGCATCTACTTGACAATGTGGAAAACTGCCCAGGTATGTCCTGTCCAAAAAAAGCAGGACAAATCCAATCCGGCCAATTACCGCCCCATCAGTCTACTCTCAATCATCAGCAAAGTGATGGAAGGTGTTGTTGACAGTGCTATCAAGCGACACTTACTCACCAATAACCTGCTCACTGATGCCCAGTTTGGGTTCCGCCAAGACCACTCGGCTCCCGATCTCATTACAGCCTTAGTCCAAATATGGACCAAAGAGCTGAATTCCAGAAGTGAGATGAGAGTGACTGCCCTTGACATCAAGGCAGCATTTGACCGAGTGTGGCATCAAGGAGCCCTACTAAAATTGAAGTCAATGGGAATCAGAGGAAAAACGCTCCACTGGCTGGAGTCATACCAAGCACAAAGGAAGATGGTTGTGGTTGTTGGAGGCCAATCATATTGGCCCCAGAACATTGCAGCAGGAGTTCCTCAGGGCAGTGTCCTAGGCCCAACCACCTTCCCTCCATCATAATGTCAGAAGTGGGGATGATAGCTGAAGATTGCACAGTGTTCAGTTCCATTTGCAACTCCTCAGATAATGAAGCAGTCTATGCCCGCACGCAGCAAGACCTGGACAACATTCAGGCTTGGGCTGATAAGTGACAAGTAACATTCGCACCACACAAGTGCCAGGCAATGACCATCTCCTACAAGAGAGAGTCTAACCACCGCCCTTGACATTCAACGGCATTACCATTGCCGAATCCCCCACCATCAACATCCTCGGGTCACCACTGACCAGAAACGTAACTGGACCAGCCAAATACTGTGGCTACAAGAGCAGGTCAGAGGCTAGGTATTCTGCAGTGAGTGTCTCACCTCCTGACTCCCCAAAGCCTTTCCACCATCTACAAGGCACAAGTAAGGAGTGTGATGGAATACTCTCCACTTGCCTGGATGAGTGCAGCTCCAACAACACTCAAGAAGCTTGACATCATACAGGAAAAAGCAGCCCGCTTGATTGGCACCCCATCCATCACCTTAAACATTCACTCCCTCCACCACCGGCGTACCGTGGCTGCAGTGTGTACCATCTACAAGATGCACTGCAGCAACTCGGCAAGGCTTCTTTGGCAGCACCTCCCAAACCCGCGACCTCTACCACCTAGGAGGACAAGGGCAGCAGGCGCATGGGAACACCATCACCTGCAAGTTCCCCTCCAAGCTACACACATTCCTTCATCGTTGCTGGCTCAAAATCCTGGAACTCCCTCCCTAACAGCACTGTGTACCTTCAGCACAAGGACTGCAGCGGTTCAAGGCGGCGGCTCACCACCACCTTCTCGAGGGCAATTAGGGATGGGCAATAAATGTTGGCCTTGCCAGCGACGCTCACATCCCAGGAATGAATAAATAAAAAATTTGGCCTGTCCCAACACAATTCCCTTAAAAAGCAGGTGGATGCACAAAAACTTGGATACTGACATTGGGTGGCAAAACCGAGACAGAAGTTCTTTTTCCCAGCATAGACATCCTTCAACTCAAAATGAAAAAAACCCCAGCTCAGCGTCGATTTAAAGCTTTGCTCCCAAGTCAGACAGGGCAGGGCACGTCCCGATCCAATTTCTGCCCTGCTCCACCAGCATCTCTTTACAGCCCCCTACTGCACCAATATGAATATCTGCATTTCTCAGCCAGCCATTTTTTCTGATCGTGAGTTGCCTTGATACCATTTTGTGCTAAATTATGGACAGTTCTGGGCCCTCTACAAATAATACTGTTTTCAGGAATGCTCTCACAACCCATAATCAACCAGCAAATGGCCTCTTTGCATGTTTACTTCTGAAAATATTGCAAAGGTTCTACATGTTGCCTGGGTGATACTCACTGTTAGTAATAAAATATAAAAATGTTGATGCAAAACTCACATGATCCCAGTCTTTTCAAAAGACCTGTGCCTAGGCCCACAGGATGCTTTAGCAGCTAGTATGAAGATGACGATATTTATCTGAGGTGACAGAAATTTAAGATAAATTAGTTCCCACATATGTTGCTTAGAATACTAATAAGCCAGAACTACATCCGGGAAGCTGAGGTGGGGGGTGGAGGGGGAATTTCGGTCATCCCTAGTAATAGCAATAAGTCAGCATGAGGAAAACGTGCTCAAAATTTACTCAACATTTTTTCTAAAATTAGTAAAAACTTGAATGTCACATTCCTAAATTTTACAAAGATAAATGTTTGTATTAAAATACTGTATAACTAAATGAAAAATGTTTGTGAACACCATACATTTTTGGTTCCAGAATGCTGGTAATGAAGGGCGACAAAGAGTACTTACAATGACTACGACACAGATAGGGCCAGCAAAGCTCCAGATCAGGGTGTCGTGCACAGACAGCCAGCAGAAGTCAGGGTTCCCATAACCTTGTGGATCCAACCCCATAGCCAGACCTTAAAATAGCACAAAACAGTTCTACTTAGTGCATTCCTTCATTTAATTCCTTTCCATGTATAAAATGTTTTCTTGCACACTAAGCATGAAGACATCATCACTCCTCTCAAAAAGTAAAATACCGCAGATGCTGGAAGTCTGAAATCAAAACACAAAGTGCAGTAAACACTCAGCAGGTCAGGCAGCATCTGTGGGGAAAGTAAAGTAGGGTTAATGCTTCAGGTCGATTACATGTTGTCAGAATCCACCTGAAACATTAACCCTACCTTCCACTCTCCTCTCACACTCAATGCGGTAGATTTTGACTTTGTCTGATAGTGTAAAATGGGTGACAGCAAATCGACAGTCTGTTTTACATCTCTCCTGATTTTTATTTCTGTTAAAGTCAACTCACTATCACCCGTTTTACACTATCCCACAGTCGTCAAAATCTACCCCATATGTGTGAGAGATCAACCTGTCAGAAATGCTTCGAGCATTTGAGCCACTATCTGAGCCACACAGCTGCCAGCTCACCCAAGGTTTTTCCATCAATAACCAGGAATCAGGTTACCTGTTATAATAGCAGGAATTCCCCATCCAATGGTGTAGTAGAATCTCATGTGCCCATAGTTCACATTCCTCATGTCGGTCAGCATGCGGTAAATGTGGAGACCCTCCACAAATGTCCAGGCAAAGGTGCACAGGTAGAAATAATGCAGTAAGAGGGCTATCACACTGCAGACAAACTGCAAGAGAAGAGAGTCAGTCAGTGCTGAACAATTTTAGCATTCTCTTTTTTTGTTGCTCTAGAACTGTTTGCTTGGCCCAGCCGGTAGCTCTTTTGCCCGAGTACTTCAGCACATAATCTACACTACCAATCCAGTGTTGGAGGGAAAGCTACAATGTTGGTGGTGTCAGCTTACTGATGAGATGTTAGACGATTCAGATGGAAGCTAAAAAACAATTGCATGTGAAACTTTGAGACATTTAAGAGATGTGATAAGTTGCTACGTAAATTAAGTAATTCTTTCTTATTTTAAAGCTCTGTTTCATCACATTTAGTATTATATATATTCTACAAGAAATATTTAATAAAATACAAGCATCATTGTACAACTTTTTCTCAAAGTGCGCTCCTCTTTTATGAAGTAAGTTTGAAAAATGATACTGCATTCCTTTAGCGATGTCCACCATATTAAGGAAACACAACATAGGTCATAGGCAGCATTTATCAACCGAGAATCCTGTCCAGTGTGAGCTCTCACTGTCCCTATTCTCCAGGTAGACCTTTGTTCTGACAATGCCAGTGTCTAGAGATGAAAACAGCAGCTTTCTATTACAAATCATATAGGGGTTACCAGTCACTTAAGTAAAAAGCTTTAATAAATCTTGATGCTTGTAAGTAACAACTTTTCAAAGTTTAAAAACTGCAGTGAATTTCTTCTAAAGACAAATCCAGGTTTAGTGGGTCATTTAATGGCAAATATGAATAATAAAGACACAGAATTCTAATCATTTACAATATTTGATAATCCACAAAATCTCCCCAGTGTTTGCCATTCTCTATCAAAGACTAACAAGGGCTTGGATGAATGCCAAATACTTGCAAATTGTTCTATTATTAATGTGTTACTTGCACAGAAACTAATCTGTGCAGGCCCCCTATGATAGAGTGCAGTAGTCCCCCATGTAACATTGTTATTTTGCACAGAGTTAACGCACCTGTGTTAAGAAGCTAGCATTATCCAAATGCTTGTCTACTTACACTGAGTGCAGCTTTATCGGTTGCTCCATACAAATTATGTTATTGGGAGGGTTTTGCTTTGAGGACGCCAATCAGCGCGCTGCATCAGGATACCTGATTGGTGTCTGCAGTGCACTGGTATTACGTAGATGAGGCCCGGGGCCTAATTTGCAGAAAATCTTGGGCCTTCAAAATTTGAAAAATGGGGAATGCATCCCCGGCCTTGTTGGATTTTCCCCTTGAGATCCCCCGCACCCTTCCCACCTCCCCGTAAATACCGCGGTCCTATAATCTGCCAAATGTACAGCTAGCAAAAACATCATTCATTATCCAGCTGGGGGATCTAATTCATGCGAACACTGCCATGTGAATTAGCAAATCTTTGCTTTCTTGTTTTTTTGGACTCGTTTTCAGCCTTATAAGGCAAATGACATCATCAGACACGGTGACACTTCCAAAGGACAGTCAGCTAATCAGCTCCCCGACACGGAGCAGCCGCGATGTGCTTCCCAATCAAAGTTCTCAGATTATTTTGCCTTTCTACTCATGCGTGAAGAAGCTTTTTGATGTGTGCTTTGCCTGCAATCACATTATGTTTTCACTAGGTGTTGCTATTGGGGTTTCTCTGGAGTGACCACCAGTATTGAGGTGGATGGATTCATTTCAAAACTTCTTTAAAATGAAATGATCATTCACCAGCTTGGTGGAAATGGAGAGTTGGTTTAGAAACATTTGGGGCCAAGTTTTGTAAAAGTCCAGTTACTGGTGCCCAGCAGTCAACAACAACAACAACAACTTGTATTTATATAGTGCCTTTAACATAGTAAAACGTCCCAAGGCGCACGAAGACTTGAGCTGGGGAGCAAATATGATTTTTGCATAAAATGAATTTGCAGCTGACACTCAAGAGGTCTGAAAAATTCATGCTGCATGAAACTCACAAACAGTAGAATTACATTTTTTTTTTAAACATGCAAATCAGGCGGGTGCCACAATTTTTCAATTTCAAAAGCAGTCAGAGTGAGTTTCATGCAAATGAGATGCAAATACTGTTTCACACAGACAGAAAAGGGATATAAATACCATACAAGCAATAACAGGTAAACCAGCTGAGCAACTGTAAAACGGTACACAATATATCCACCGAGGTGACAAAAAAGGGACGATTAATGACACAAGGAGCCCTTGTTCCTGTGTAATGTATGTGCTGTTGGGATTCCACACACTAAACAACTCCAATAAACATCAATGTTACCGTAAACTACTGTTTTATGTCACACTGTTGCACACTGCAAGGGACTCCATACTATTTACAGTGTTTCAAAGTCTTGTGTTGACTAGTAGGGCTTGAATTATAACACTGTGGAATATCAACTTTGCTGATATCATCAATCAGCTGGCAGTTCGAACAGATAGTGAAGAAAATTACTAGACTTAATTAAAATGAGAACACCAGAACAAACTCTACTTCTACTTTACTGTGGTAATTCGCACCACAGATGTGACATTGTGATGAGACTATAAATCTACATCTTTCCACCACTGATTATACTTCAACCACAGGACACTGAAAAACTGTTATTTCTCACTAGGAGCTGGATTGAGACTCCCCTTTCTCATTTCACAACTAGCAGACAGAAGAAACTTTCATCCCATCAGCCTGGGTTGAATTTGAAATCAGTTCCCAGAGCAAATCACCGAGATCTGGTAAAACAATAGGTAAACTGGATCTGAAGTGCCCGTTGACCCAGATTACACATTACAAAAGTTCACAGTTTGCCATACCGATTATACTGAGATTTAACAGTGCCGAGATATAAAACAATATGAAAGACAAATAAGCACTTACTGGATTGTCTGTCTGGTTAATTCCAATGAGGAAGACGAGTTCTGAGAAGAAGAGAGCTGCCACCAGGTTTTTGTGGATATTATGGAGGTTTGAGCGCAGGGTTCTGACCAGGATGAGGAACAGGAAAGTCACAAACAAAGCAAACAAGGAGATTGAGACAGTGGTATATGTGACGATCTTCAATGGGAGCACCTCACCATGCTGGAAAAGAATTGAGAATAAGGACATCCATGTTCATATACATGCAAAGTCATAAGATATGGAGACTACTTAGCACTGCCTGCGACAAACTGAAGGTTGTTCAATTTTGCTGGGAGCGAGTTTCGTGAATTTTCAACTGGGTTACTAGATACTACACCCTGCTAGGATGGGACACACATTGCTGGAGGATGCTGGTGATGCCACCTCTGCACACTAACTGCAAGCACACACCTCATATCAGATCATCAGAATGCAAAATTAATATTAGGCTTGAAGAAATCTACGACCCCCAGCGTGACCCAGCTGCAAGCTGATAAATAGATGTTCGTGTGCAGCTCCTCTGAAAATGAAAATAAAGTTCAGAGTCCACTATTGTTTTACCGTAAAGTGAAATTAACAGTGGATGTGCACTAGGCCCAGTGACATTTATCCCAGATAAGGAGGATGACTTGTTTGCAAAGGGATTCATCCACTTACAAACTGACCATTACACATAGTGCAGTGGTCATGTTGCATGCTTAGTACACAAGTTTAAAGACAGCCTAGAATATTTTCCCGACATTGTGGAAGTTATTCTTGCATTTGAAGTTGTTTTATGGTTAATGAGATAAATTTACAGCAACAAACTGTTTTATTGACACGCCAAAAGATCACTTTTGATGGTTATATATCTGATCTTTGGCTTGTGTTGTTTGTGACCCCTCCAAATTCATTTCGTAGCCATTGTTATTTTTGGTCAAGTATTTGTGTACTCTGGAGCAGAGTTTCAGTTTACACTGTGAATATACTGATGGCAAAATGTCTTCTATACTTGAGGACACTAGATAGTGACTGCTGATCCAGGAATAATTCAGCTCACAAGGAAAGATGGTACTTTCCATGTTTTAATTGGCACTCCACAAGTTTATAACATTATAAAATCAATGTACCTGGGAACAGTTATAGCTCCATTAGTCCCTTAATAAACTTTTAGCTATCAAGGAAAATTAGCAACAGGTTATTTTAATAAAAACATTATAGCTACAATTAGAACAGCAAAGTTACTTTTCAAGGCTTCTCTTTCTGTACACTTAGATTACTGTGCCACCATTTTATCAAGAATTATTATTTTAAGTTTCTTATGTGTATTGGGCTTACTGTAGTCCTAACTGGGGAACTCACACCAGAGTAAACTGGAAACCATTATGGGGGCTATTTTAACCCTACCCACCTGTGGAAACCAGGTTAGTGGGAAGTTAAAATCGGCCAGTTCACTTACCTGACATGAGCAGGAGACAAGGACACTCATGCAAAGCCGGTGGAGCCCTTTTTAACTTACTCTTGTTGGGTCCTGTTAACGTCATTGAGACCCAACTGCAATATTTACGAGGTGACCCGAGTGGGAAGCAGCAGTGAGTTTCCCACCACGCCAACCCAGCACAGAAGCAGAAAAGGTATATTTTAAAATTGATCTTTTTTGCTTTCCCTACATTACAACAGTGACTACAATTCAGAAGTACTTCATTGCCTATAAAGCGCTTTGGGACATCCTGAGGTCATGAAAGGCGCTATATAAATGTAAGTCCTTTCCTTTTTCGTTGCAGGGCCAGGAGGAGTAGGAGTGATCCTTCCGGCCCCACAAGGAAAGCTTAGGCCTCCACCGCCATGTTCTTGACCTCTCTCCACCCGCCCACTCCCCCCCCGCCACCCCAAACTGATCGTGGGATTCCTGCGGGACAGCCTAGCAGCCAATCCCGCTGCTGTTACTTGTTGTTGGCGGGTGACCTCTGGCCACGCGATTTTCCACCACTTCCCAACGACGTCTCATCTGGACCTAGTGGGAAGTCAACCAGCGGTATTTAAATGAGGCCTGGGAGTGAAAATATCCTGGGCCTCATTTCTGGACCAGAGGATGAGTTTCTATATCATACCACTGCTCAACCACCAAAAACTGTCCTGAATTTAAAATCTGGGCCTATGCTTTGAAACAGATGATCACTTGATAGTTTTAGTGCCTTGATGTTATGATGTTGTACAATCTGTACAGTACTGTTTTCATCAGTGTCCCACCCACCAAAGAACACGTGTACTTATTCTCTGTGCTGGGGACTTCCTTCTGGCACTGCCTTACGGAAAAAATCTTTTCCATTTTCAGGACCAACTTTTAAAGAATTTCTAGCCATGAAACACAAAATTATCTCCCTTAAAATACCTTCAAAAGGCTCCATTCCAGAAATAAAGACTCACATTTATATAGTGCCTTTCATGACCTCAGGACGTCCCAAAGGCTTTTACAGCCAATAAAATATTTCAGGGAAGAATCTCGATCGTTCCCTTTTAGTTGCATCAGAACATCTGTAGCACTTTATTATTGTTACACAAAGCCCATTGCTGGTTGCAACATTAATCCGATTGCAGCATGATTTTAAGCTACTGGCTTTCATCTTTTGCTTTCCTTTTTGCCTCATGATATGATTGGTAAGAAGTGAACTTATGTTTGTAACAGGTATTCTTATGGTCACAGCGGAGAGGGACAGAGACAACATATTCATAAATCCTTTCAGACTCCTAGGAAGAAAAGTAACTGATGTGCTGGACAAAGTACAGGAAACAAAGTACAAGGGCCATATGGACCAATCCGTAAATGGAGAGCAGTATACAGAAACTATCAAAAGCAAGTGCTGATAACATTCTCAAGAGCAGGCGCAGCAGATGTTGCTACGTTGCCATAACATTCCACCCCCACCCACCACAAATTGTGAATGTGGGAACAATGGATCCTCATTAGTCTTCCTTTGTCATTAATGCATTCTATCTTGCAAGCATTCCTTTCATTTCAAGGCAGAAACTGAAATAAACTAAATAGCACAAACTAAAACTAATTCCACAGTGCTTCTGAATCTATTAAATAACTCGCATTTTGAGGACCTATTCAGAATGAATACCAGTTACAGACATCGTTACATAACCCCACCTTCTCATTTTCTACTAAATGCTGGAGCTTTGTTGAGACTTGAGTATCAATAATACTGTAATAAAATATTATTAGCTCAAAAAGACACTGCACTGCTGCAGGCTATGTTTTTTCAGCATGCTCAGGTCCTGCAAACTGCTCTTACTATTGGCAAATGAGGCAAAAAGAGAGGCATGTCTCTGCTTGTGTTCAATAAGTGGAAAATGTGTTTAATAAACTGGAAAATGTGTGCTGTACTGCCGTGGGCACAATGGAAGCATTTTGTATCTAGTCATGTGATCAGGTCTAACTTACCTCCCGCTTGGAGATGTCCATGAGCACTGCAAAACTAGTCATGTGGTTGCACTGGCAGTTGATATGGGACTCATTCCGAAGGACAAGTTCACACCCTTTGGAAGACCACCCTCCTGTGCCTCCAATCCTATCAAAGGAAACAGATGAAGGGATTACAAAAGAACCAAGAACCACCAGCCAAGTTATGTAACCGTCTAATATTTGTGCATCTGTTAAATAATGAGTATGTCGAACCGATGGATACATATTCTGAATGAGCTTTATTGCTTTTCTATTTTTCCCCATTAACTCTTGAAGTGTGCTCACATTACTTTTGAGCTAAATACTGTATATGGAGATGACGTTCGTAGGATTGGTTGTTTCTTGGGATTACATTTGGCAAACTGGGTGTCAGAACTGTGGTGGGAGTGCGCCAGAAGGCCTGCCGATTTTTGGGATCTAAGAGTACTTTGGGAAATAAGACTGAATGTAAAAGAAAGCAGAGCATCTCCACAGCATCAATTTGGGATCAATACAAGCAGAACTACAGTGAGAGACATGTAAAGAGAGGAGTTTTAAACAGTTCTCCAATTATGAGGGACTGATACAATGGGCTTTATATAAGAGGTGATGTGATGATGGAGCCGATGGTGTTATAGTGAAGGGTTGCTGTAAGTTGACCATATGACCAAATCTGGTACTTAAAAAAAATCATTAAGATACACACTGGACCCTTTGTATTCACCAGGCAATTTGTATTATTTTTACCTCATCAGTTCAACAAGTCCAAAGAGAAGAGAGAAGCCAAATGTTTTTCTGTCTCACTTACGCAAGAGTGTGGTTCCAAAATACACAGAGGGGCTTGGTCCTTTCCTCCGTCACAAACAAACGATACTTCAGAGTTATTGGAGTCTCCAACTGCTGTGGCAAAGACTGGTCCTCAGTGTAAACTGTAGCACTTACGATGGGCGTATTTATGACTGGCCGATTAGGTACTCTGAAGACAAACAAAATTTTGAAAAAGGCACACTAAAGCCATCCATATATTTCAGGCAAGGCAAGGCCTGCCGCAACACCGGAGATTTCAAAGTCCTTAAATATACATCATCAAAGGATCTCAAAGTAAAAACACAAATAGCTGTAATTGGCCTCCATCTTACAACACATTTTAAAAAATCCGGATAAGTAAGTTCTGCTCCCCAGCTCAAGGCTGCTGTACAATGCAGACAGATGTCTACATAAATCAGATTTTTTTCCATTCTGAGAAAGTGATTTCTGGATTTGACATCTCGTTGTATACAGTTGATGTTTTTGTTCCGAAACGACCCATGGAATAATTTTACCTACAATCCTTTCGTCAGAAATTTACAATCCGGAAAATCTACTGGAATCCAATGCTATCCTGCTCAGTAGCTGCAGATTTTGCATCTTTCTTTGTGAGTGGGTGAAACACTTAAGTTGTACCTATTGTGACTGTAAATTCCTGAGCAGAATCAGACTTTAAAGCTCACCTTATCTGGTTTTCAGATTTGGTACAAATTAAAAAGTCACCAGGAACTCTTGAAAGCTGCTGTTTTTTTTCAGAATTGAGATCGATATCTGGAAATTGGGCACTTTGGCCTCGACTGATCAAGTTTGGACATGATGGAAGGGGCTATGCTTTTCAATTTATTTTAGAAACTCCACGCTGGAAAGCTCACTAGTGGTTCAGAAATTTGAGTGCGTAATAAACACGTGCAAAATCTCACCTCATACTTCTTCGATCAGGATCGTACCGTTCAGGCAAAAGCAGTCCCAGCGATCTGTATATGATGACCACGGCAACTGCATACTGGTGGGATCCATCTGCACTTCTCTTCTTCCTTTTTGAAAAGGCATCTTCTGGCTTTCCACTGGTATTGTGCTTAGGGTGGTACCCCTGTCCTGGAGGTTTATTAGGAGGAGACATTGTAGAACAGCAAATAATCAAAGTCAATCTTTTCGCTAATTTTAGCGCCCCAAAAAAGTTAGCGTCCCCGCGGCCGATTTTCCCAGGTAGCGCCCCGAGAGGGAGGAGGGACGCTACTGGAAGTGCCCGTGTCCCTCTTGGGGTGCTGCGAGCCAATATCGTGGCACTATGTGCCGCGGTACTGCAGGCCTTCCTCTCCTTCTTAAAGGGGAGGGCCCTGGCGCAGCGCGTCCCGGCGCCCAGCTGGGACACCAGGGATCGGAAGTGCCGGCAAACGAGCCCGGCACTCAAGAGGAGTGCCGGGCTCACGGAGAACAGCCCCGGCACCCCGCAAGGGGGGGGGGGTGCTTCACGGGGGCTGGGGACAGCAACGGGGGCAGGTGCTGGCAAGCGGCCAGCAACAAAAATGGCCGCCCGCCACCGCCCCTTTAACTAGCGCCACCCCGGCCGCAGGTAGGCCCCCCTGACCCCATCGGACATAGCGTCTGGCGGTAAGTCGGGGGACGCCACCCAATATTACAGCCGGGGCGCGAGCGGGGCGCTGCGCAAGGCGATGATATGGTTAGCGCCGCTGCTAACCTCCCGCTGAATTTCCCGGGAGGTATTAGCCGCACTGCGCCCTGGCGCTAGTTGATTTGTGCCCCGTTAGCGCAAATCAACTGAATTTAGCCCCCTAGGTATTTTCTTTTAAGAAACAGTTCCTTACAACGTGCAGCAGTTGCTCTGCTAGAGAACCTCTCTGAGGATGTCTGATATGCCCATTATAAAAGATGTAATAGCAGAGCACTTGGAAAACAGTGACAGGATCGGACAAAGTCAACATGGATTTACAAAAGGTAAATCATGCTTGACTAATCTACTGGAATTTTTTGAGGATGTAACTGGTAGAATAGATAAGGGAGAACCAGTGGATGTGGTGTATTTGGACTTTCAGAAGGCTTTCGATAAGGTCCCGCATAAGAGATTGGCGTGCAAAGTTAAAGCACATGGGATTGGGGGTAAGGTACTGACTTGGATAGAGAACTGGTTGGCAGACAGGAAGCAAAGAGTTGGAATAAACGGGTCTTTTTCTGAGTGGCAGGCAGTGACTAGTGGGGTACCGCAGGGATCGGTGCTAGGACCCCAGCTATTCACAATATATATTAATGATCTAGATGAGGGAACTAGATGTAATATCTCCAAGTTTGCAGACGACACAAAGCTGGGTGGTCGTGTGTGTTGTGAGGAGGATGCAGAGAAACTCCAGTATGATTTGGACAAGTTGGGTGATTGGGCAGATGCATGGCAGGTGCAGGATAATGTGGATAAATGCGAGGTTATCCACTTTGGTGGCAAAAACAGGAAGGCAGATTATTATCTGAACGGCAATAGATTGGGAAAAGGGGAAATGCAACGAGACCTGGGTGTCCTTGTGCACCAGTCGCTGAAGGTAAGCATGCAGGTGCAGCAGGCGGTTAAGAAGGCAAATGGTATGTTGGCCTTCATAGCGAGAGGATTCGCGTACAGGAGCAAGGATGTCTTGCTGCTGTTGTACAGGGCCTTGGTGAGACCACACCTTGAGTATTGTGTGCAGTTTTGGTCGCCTTATCTGAGGAAGGATGTTCTTGCCATGGATGGAGTGCAGCGAAGACTCACCAGACTGATACCTGGGATGGCAGGAATGACATATGAAGAGAGATTGGGTCGATTAGGCTTGTATTCGCTAGAGTTTCGAAGAATGAGAGGGGATCTCATTGAAACTTATAAAATTCTAACAGGACTAGACAGACTAGATGCAGGAAGGCTGTTCCCGATGGCGGGGGAGTCCAGAACCAGGGGTCACAGTCTAAGGATAAGGGGTAAGCCATTTAGGACTGAGATGAGGAGGAATTTCTTCACCCAGAGAGTGGTGAACCTGTGGAATTCTCTACCACAGAAGGCAGTTGAGGCCAACTCATTAAATATATTCAAGAAGGAGTTAGATATATATCTTAAGGCTAAAGGGATCAAGGGATATGGGGAGAAAACAGGGACAGGGTACTGAATTTGGATGATCAGCCATGATCTCATTAAATGGCGGAGCAGGCTCGAGGGGCCGAATGGCCTACTCCTGCTCCTATCTTCTATGTTTCTATGTTTCTATATTAGATCCACCAACACCGACGGCCTTTCTCGCCCTCCTTTTTTCCCCCAAAATTTCTCCCTTCCTCTCGAGAATTTTGGCTATTGCCGAGTTTGGTTCCATCGGCACCCGAGTGGCCATTCCTCATATGTCAGCCTATGTAGTTAAGTGTTGGCAGGCTATTTGGCTGTGGGGTCATCACAGCCAAGCCTGGATAGTGACCAGGAGCAGGAAGCTCAGCTGATTTTCTGCTCCCTGACCCAGGCATGCTGAGGCCAACTGTGGCGTCCCGACCACTGACCTGGCTAAGACCAGCTAACTCAGCACAGACCAAAGACTAAACCTGCAAATTACCTGATCTGTATGGCTCAGCTACTCAAAAACCAGTATAAAATGTTACTTTTCATCAAACTATGTGAGGGTTTTTTTTTAGTGTGGAGTTTATTTGGCAGGATACTCAATGAGGATATGACTGAGCTGTCTCTTAAATGATTGTGGCAACACCGCATGTCACAAAAATAAAATCGCACATGACCTGCCTCGCCAGTGTAAGAAAGCAGCTAAGGGCTATGAAAATAATCTCTTCATTTTGTTTCATTAATGGCAAAAGTCCCACATCATTGAAGTCATTCGACATTAAACTGCTGTGAAGCTGATGTAACACTTCCACTGAACGCTTGCTTTCAAAGGCTTCAGTTTTTTTCCCCATGAACAGTTCAAATGAAAAGCTAAACAATCTGTCTGTTATATTAGGACCCAGTGCTCAGCTAAACTTCATATTCTGAACTTACGAAAGTTCTCAAACATTCAAGAGCATTTTCTTCATTGATGAAATTCTATAATCCAAATAAACCCATCTGATGGGAAAGAAAAGCATATTTTTTTGGTGAGGTTTCCAATTTTCTCCTCCTCCTCTCCTCAAAGCAGCAAATCAGCTGGGACATTGTTCTATAGGTGCCAGCAGTACCCTAACCCAGTGCCCACTCATGATGAGGGCCAAGACACTGGGTGTTAGCAGACAATTCGACTGTGAAAGCAGCACAGTTGAGTTTGATCCTGTCCTCATCCAATCGCACGCGTGCACACACACACACATATTTTGGCTTCACTGGATAGCAATCAGGTTTGGGAACCTTGGCTGATTTTTTTCTCCCTCCATAGAGGCCAGTTGAATCCCCGGACTGTTCGAGTCAAGACCAACTAACTCAGCATGGATCACGGATAATGTCTGGCAGCTTGTCTGTATGGCTCACGATCATGCTTGGAATACACTAACCAGCCCAAGATTTGAATAAAAACACTTCAAGAACATATTAGAAGCAGGTGTTATGTACCTTTGTCACCTTCAGCTTTGAGGAGAGCATCTGGAAAGAATACACTGGATTCAAGGTCTTTGGGAATTTCTTCACGGATTTTCTCGAATTGTGGCATGCTGGCACCTAGAAAGTTCGACATCTCAAAGAGGTCGACTGCAATAACTTGAGAAGAAAGAAAGATACACACATAAAGCTCAGATACATGGGAAAATGTACAGTCTTGCTTTCACATTCGTGGGTTGTGCATTTAAAAAATATTAATTTCTATGGGTGTCAGTTTCTATTATGTAATTAATAAGTGATTTTCTCCAGATTCCTGAATGCAAGAAAGATTGTTGGAGGAGTTTTTGCTTGGATGGTTCACAGCTTTGTGTACAGTCACTTAAGGCCAGGGTTATATGGTATTTTCAAACAGCATTCAGCAGCTGTAACTATCTGCACTGAACTGAACTGGGTGATGCAGTGGGTGGGTTGAGGGAGGAGTCACCGACGCTGACAATTTTTTTTGTCTTATAATACTCCTGTGAAGCGCCTTGGGTTGTTTTACTACGTTAAAGGTGCTATATAAATACAAGTTGTTGTTGTTGTGGGGGGACAGGACGGTACTGCTCTCTCACTCTTTACCTGGCTGTGGCAAGAGGAGCTAGTGGTACTTCTGCAGGGGCCGTCTGTGGGATGTGACGGAGGCTGAAGGAGACTCCATAAAGAAACCAAGTAGTGGTAGCCTATGCATCAAGGCAAGATTAGTTAAGTCTGTAATGTGGAAGAAAACAGCATTAACTTTTCATTAACTCAGGTGTTCCACTGATGGGGAAATTGGTGGGGCACTAATGACCAAGCTGTTGAAAGGAAGTCCGACAGACCATGCATTTTAGTCTTGCACTCCCAATGCTGCAGATATGGCGACTCCTATCAGCACATGTTGAAATGCCAACAGACTGCACCACAGCATGTACACTGAACATGATTTTAAGTACACCAACTCATCATAAAGACAACGGCCTGGATATTAACAGGGGTGGGGGGGAGATGGGGGCGGAGTTTCAGACAGGAAACCCAGAAGTCGAGGCTTCTCCGTATGCTGTGGAGTTTTAACTCCATGGCGTGAGTCTTTTGTCCTCAACAGGTTCCCCACCCGGAAGTCAACCTGGTTGATAGCCTTGGCTTCCAGTCGGGCAGAGAGTAGTAGGGAGCAGACAGGAGGAGGAGGTAGGTCTGACCATGACCCTGGGGTGTCCGATCCCCGACCCCAAGGGTCTTTGAATGGAGGGAGGTTGCACTCCTGCTCCTCCTGGCCCACAAGCAGTGCTGTAAAGGCACTTAGCTTCTCCCCGAAGCTGTCCTCTCATCCCTTCAACGGTCGGCCTGGGAAACCCAGCCAGCCACTGCTAAACCTGTAAAGCAGGTTAAATCAGAAGCTACGAGCCTCATTAAAATATTTAAATTGGCAACCCGCCTCTTGGGAGCGGGTTGGCTGCCCGCTCCTTGTCCCGCCTCCATTAAACCTGGAAGTGGGCGGGTTGGGGTCAGGTTTAAGATTTTTTGAAATTTTAACATCTGTCCCGGCCCAAGGGGCTGTCATTCTGAAAAGTTGCACCGACACAATTACACTGCACACGAGATTGTCTCTATTACTCACTCAGATTTGGAGTGACAATGGTGAAGGGTCGGAGGTAGGTTTTCCTCAGGTTTCGTGCTATGGTGTGCGCATACTCATCATAGTGTTTCATCAGATGCGCGGTGCCTCCTTCTGTTCGCTGGATCTGTTCCCAGTGCTCCTTGTTCTGAGGATCCAAAATGGCGCTAGCAGCTTTGATAATATTCTGAAACAAAAACCATGGCAAATATTTAAAACTTGTAACTTTGCCTTCCAGCTGAGTTTGTGCCAGAGATAAGAATTATAAGTTCCTCCTTTTATGTAAATAGTGTTCCACCTTTCTGCCTGGGATAGGCGCCAGACAAAAGGAGATTTTGTAGCTGTTTCTAACCTCCATCCCAATTACCAATGAACAAGAATATTACTCTCTATGGTGCTGTATTATTTACAGATAATCTTTTAAGCTTTTTTAAGAATTGTGGCCAAAGTCACTGATTAATATCCTCTCTGGGGCTGAATGCTTCAGTTTATGGCCAGTAATGCTGTAAATGATACTCCATTTGTGAATACGGAGGTCTCTATATCATTACTTTAACTTGCTGGGAACATTTTTTTAAAAAGAAAACAAACTTTAAACTACAGTCGTAAAAGCACAAGGTGGTCATAATCCTGCTCCTTGGCTCTACATAACTAGCTTTAAATGGGGCCGCAATTGCAGATAAGATACAACTACTGACAAAACTGAAGCCCAAATATGTGCATATGGGTCATCTTGTCTTGCACAGAACCCAAATCCACATCCTTTACCGAGGTAAGATCATAAAGTATTAACTTCAGGATGATTCAAAAGAAGAAATGAATTTTTAAATGATACAACAGCAAGAATGAAAACTTAAAATATTGGCATTTGATTTAATAACAATAATAAGCCCTGTTCAAAAAATACTAATATCTTCCCACTGCATTTACATGTATATCTGTGTAAGTGTGGCAGCTTCGTCTGCAGGCTATCAATGGATACATTCGCATGTAGTGGGCAGAATAATGTTGGCACTCAAAGAGGGATTTGCATCCTTTCAAGAGCTTTAAACATCATCTAAGAGAAGGAATCTAACTTGCACAAGGTGCAAAAACACTATTCACATTACTTTCCTTTCAGACGTTTGAAAAATATATTATCCTCTCTTTCCTGTAGCCCACACACACACACGTAGCCTGCGTTATAGGGTAGATTGACCATCTGTTCGTAGGTGTCTACTAGGTTCTCTAACCAGTCACTCCAAGGTGACCAAGAGCAGCCCAGACCACCCCCATTGTTCTAATTTCCCAGTGCTCCTGTAGAAAGTGCTCGTCTCTGCAGAATGCCCTCCTTAGGCAGCACTACTGAATTGGGACTAAGGTGCGAACCACATCAGTGTGCTGAGCTCCAGGGAACACTGCTACTCAGCATATTACTCATTATACGGCAGTGTCGATAGTAACCTGAGCACAGCTAGAAAGGCTAGCTCCTGGAAACCTCTCAAGGATGCCTATATATACTGTAACCAGACATCTACACAAAGGAAAATCAGCATCAGATTCTCCTATTAGCATTACATACTGCTAACGACAGTTAAAACCTTATAGCACCACATCAGACAGCATCGCACATCATTTTTCTTTGAACACAAGTTTATAGAGAGCTGGGGAGGGGCAGACTGGATGAGGTCACATTTCACACTTGGTGTCCCAACCATCAGATCAGATTTTCACTGTAGTGCAAGAAGTTACTAAGCTTAAAAATACAAAGAAATGACACTGTCCAACATGAGCTTTTGCCCAGAGCACAGCAAGTATCAGTTACAACAGATTCCAGCTCTGTTAAAGGCAGCAGCTCCAGCTGGAAGCAACTGTTGGGTAAATGTAAAAAAGCATTTCTTCATGGGAGCTAATGAGGAAAGAACCAGGCAGCACTTTAAGACCATTAACCCTGGTATCAAGGGTCATGGTTAGTGGCTTATACCAAAAGCCCAAATCTCCTGAGTTTACATATTCACATGATGGTGTTAATGAAGGAATGTTCTGCCATTCCTTACACGCCTCTGACCTGAATGTATACTACTCTGCTGCAGAAAGTGAAGTTCCAGCAAACAGACAAACTTCAACCAGGCCAATAGAAAGAAAACCTGATCCGAAACTGAACTGATTGGAACACCTGGCTCTCTGCATCTGGAGCAAATAAACAATCTGTTTTTACACATCGTGTGTGTGGTTTGTGTGTGTGTGTGTGTGCGGTGTGAGTGTGCATATGTGTGTCGTGTGCCTGTGTGTGTGTATTAAATAAACAGTAGCTATGGCCTCAAGCAGACTTCTTTCCTCATGGCTGAACATATTAGTAGCAAGGTTAGATAAGGACTAATTAGGTTCCAGCCTGACATTTCCAAAGCTTGGGGGGGAGAAATTCGGTATCGCCCCGTTTGGGGCGCAATTATCGGCCGGGCGTAAAGTTTAGCGCCTGGCACTAATTATCGCCTCCGACTGCAAACTTGGCTTCTATCGTCCCTGGAGGTGATTGGAGCGCTAAATCAGGCGCTACACACCTCTCTTAAGGCGCTAACGCCGAGGAGCGAGGCGCTACCTCAGAGCGCTGGCGAAGCTCATGTGATGTCAGTCAGCAATGGAACACAGACACACTGGCGCCAGCCAGTTCTTAAAGGGGAGGGTCGATCTTGCTCTCCATCAACACCCTGCTCATTGCAGCCTTGAATCTCGGCCTGGAGCGACCTGTATATCAAATCTGCTGGAAAGAACAATGGAGAGGCCCAGGGAAAGAGCTCAGAGTGCAGCCCCCATAGTCTCTTCTAAATCGATGCAAGGAAGGTCAAATCAAAATGAACCTGCAAAGTGTTGCTCAGTACCCAAAACTCCTTCACACAGCATTGAATCTCTCCAGAAGTCTCTCTCTCTCTCTCTCAGAACGTGTGGTGCAAAGATGTCGCCGACAAAAAAAGGCAGGAAGTGGTTGCCTTTAAATAGCGCTCCCCCAGTCCCTTCCCGACTGCAAAACGTTTCCCTCAACCTGTCGTTGCTAGCGGCAGGCGGAAAGGCAGTGGGCGCCACTCAATATCCAGTCTGGGGCGCTACCGGGGCATTGCACACTCGACTGACGTCACGATCTGCAGGCACAGGAGATCGTGGCGGCATTGTTTAGCGCCGCCGCAAAATGTCTGGTCAATTTCGCGAGCGGCGCAAACACCGCTGCGCCCAGGCGCTAGTTGCTTTGTGCCCCATTAGCGCCCTCTAACAGGAGGCACAAAGCAACCAAATTGTTCCCCCTTGGGCTTTAATACAATTAGCTAGTGGAAAGTAGACACCTGGGAGGGAAAAATTCAGTTGGTTAGCGCCTCCAGTTAGTGCCAGCAGCTGGCATCAACGGGGCGCTGATGCAGTAGTGCCGGGGCGAGGCGAATCCAGTGCTGCACGGCAAATCTGACCCCCCCCTCCCATTGCGCCGCTGGGGACTTCAATGCCAGGCAGATTACTGGGCGCCTGATCTGCAAAATTCATTGACCTGACAGCGACAGGGAGAGCAGGCGCACCAGCTGATGGATGCCGGCTCCAGCGACGTTATTTAAAGGCATCAGCATTAATCACTCGCAGCTGTCAGGGCTGGTTAGTTTCAGTGGCTTCTTGTCAGTTTCAGCCAGTGGAGCAGTTTGTATGAGTAATTTCAAGCTTCTTTTTTATCAGCATATTTTATTCCATGTTTGAATCCCTCCAATCAGGTTTCTGCCCTTGCCACAGTACCGAAATGGCTCTCATCAAAGTCACAAATGACATCCTTTGTGACTGTGACAAAGGTAAACTATCCCTCCTCGTCCTTCTTGACTTGTCTGCAGCCTTTGACACTGTTGAGCACTCCATCCTTCTCCAATGCCTTTCCACCATCGTCCAGCTGGGTGGGACTGCACTCACCTGGTTCCATTCTTATCTATCTAATCGTAACCAGAGAATCACCTGCAACGGCTTCTCTTCCCGCTCCCCCATCATTACCTCTGGTGTCCCCCAAGGATCTATCCTTGGCCCCCTCCTATTTCTCAGCTACATGTTGCCCCTTGGCGACATCATCCGAAAACAAAGCGTCAATTTCCATATGTACGCTGACGACACCCAGCTCTACCTCACTACCTCTTCTTGCGACCCCTCCACAGTCTCTAAATTGTCAGACTGCTTGTCCAACATGAGCAGAAATTTTCTCCAATTAAATATTGGGAAGACCATTGTTTTCAATCCCCGCCACAAACTCCGTTCTCTAGCCACTGACTCCATCCCTCTCCCTAACATATGTCTGAGGCTGAACCACACTGTTCGCAACCTTGGTGTCATATTTGACCCTGAAATGAGCTTCCGACCACATATCCGCAGCATAACTAAGACCGCCTATTTCCACCTCCGTAACATCACCAGTCTCTGCACCTGCCTCAGCTCACCGCTGCTGAAACCCTCATCCATGCCTTTGTTACCTCTAGACTTGACTATTTCAACGCACTCCTGGCTGGCCTCCCACATTCTACCCTACGTAAACTTGAGGTCATCCAAAACTCGGCTGCCCGTGTCCTAACTCGCACCAAGTCCCATTCACCCATCACCCCTGTGCTCGCTGACCGACATTGGCTCCCGGTTAAGCAACGCCTCGATTTCAAAATTCTCATCCTTGTTTTCAAATCCCTCCATGGCCTCGCCCCTCCCTATCTCTGTAATCCCCTCCAGCCCCACAACCCCTCGAGATATCTGCGCTCCTCTAATTCTGGCCTCTTGAGCATCCCTGATTATAATCGCTCAACCATTGGTGGCTGTGCCTTCTGTTGCCTAGGCCCTAAACTCTGGAATTCCCTGCCTAAACCTCTCCGCCTCGCTACCTCTCTCCTCCTGTAAGACGCGCCTTAAAACCTACCTCTTTGACTAAGCTTTTGGTCACCTGCCATAATTTCTCCTTATGTGGCTCGGTGTCAAATTTTTTGTCTTAAAATATTCCTGTGAAGCGCCTTGGGATGTTTTACTACATTAAAGGCGCTATATAAATACAAGTTGTTGTTGTACCAGTCTTCTGGCAAGTGCAAAGTTGCTACATTTATTATTCAAAGATTCAAACTGCTACACTTGGCAACATTAATGGGGGCTGTACTGGCATGCCCCCTCGCCCTCCAGGATCTACTGCGGAGGGAGCGGAGGCAGCCAGAAATACAGGAACATGTGCCCAGAGGGATGAGGAGGGACATCAGGGCTCTCACCAGGAGGCCTTACCCTCAGAGGGTATTCCGATAGCACTTCTCCTACCTTCAATTAAGCGAGGAGCAGTGTATTAGACAGCTCCGAATCACCATGGTGGTGGTCACAGAACTCTACCACCTCCTTCAAACAGACCTCCAGCCTCACACTAGGATGACTCAAACCCCAGATCCCTTTTGCTCACCACATGCCCATCATACCATGCCTCTGTCATGCCATATCACAGCGTCCTCCTGGGCGCAAAGGTGAAATGAGACCAATAAATATTGCAAACTCCATTAATAAATTTATGCATAAACATATCACACATATCACAATCATTCTAATAACTAATGACCCTTGTGCCTACCATAGTTGAATAGCTGTCATTGTGTGCAAGGCGTGAGATGTGGGTGTGAGTGTTGGTAGGTAGAGATTGTTGGTGGGTGAGCGCTGGGGGTGTGGTGCTTTGGGCAGTGTGTGAAGCTTGCAGTACAGATGGTGGTATGTAGCATTTATTGAAGCATTCAGTCACCCTGACCACCCGACTGAGGTGGATCTGCCATGAGCACACCTGCTTCAGTCCTCCAGCTCCTTCTCCTTGTTGAGGCAGCTGCACAGCCAGCAATGCTGAGAATGAGGAGCTGCAGTATCAATGAACCTCGCCTTTATACTGGGAAAAGCCTGTGGCAATGATGAGTTCAGATTAGACTGCACCTGATATTGGTCCACCCTTTCAGTGTAACGCCACTGAGCTAGGCCTTTAAGACTTGATTTAGCGCCCCAATGATCTCTTTGAGCAGTGAGAATGAATTTTGCGTGCAGTCTGAAGCATTCACGCCTGGCGCTAATTCTCAAACTTTTCTAAAGATACTGCCCATTCCTGGGCTATAATGAATTTCTAACCCCTGATCTTTGCAATCCACTACCATGCTCCACTGCTCCCAACCAAGAACCTTATTCAGAATCACGGCACATAGATATCTCTATTAAAACGTTGATTAGAGAGGTTAAGGTATCATGATGATCATGAATGGGTGTGTGTATTGGGGGGGGTGGGTGGGGGGCAGTTGTAGTAGTTTGATCGCCTTCCAGATATTGGTCAGTGCTTCTGTTTACCCATGAGACAGGCTGCCCACATGTCTCAGTGAAGAAACTGTACAGACTATCCCTGCACTATCACCCACTTTATATATCCATGCTCTATCACCACCAGAGTATTTTACCATAACAGATAGTTTCTCGTGTTATTTCTCTCATGATACTGTAACCCGTGTGTTAATACACTGGAGGAACAGGAGCTGCTCCATTCATTGCCTCTCCCAATTTAATGCCACAGTTATTAATGAACAGGTTACTCTATTTTATAACTGTAACAAACTGCTGTTGGGAGCAGTCAGGAGGCAAGGGAGAGGAGAGAGGTGGGACTCAGCTAGGGGAGAGAAGTAGGAAGGACACAGTATAAAGAAAATAGTTTTAGGGTTGATAAGTTTAACACATTGGATATGAAAATCTGCAACAACTGGCACTTTAGATTAGAAATTACTCCTGTACCCCAAACATCCCTGCACTCAGTGCATTCAAAATTAGCCAAGAAAAAGAAGAAAGATTCCAATCTGTGGGCGTGTGAAGGTTGGAGGGGGGGCGTTGGAAAATTATGCTATGGTACAGCAAGTTTTGGAATAGAAGGCAATGGGAAATATACTTTGAGTGTCTTCTGTATTGTGGAACTGCTTGAACAATGCTTCACAGATGTAGTGCACAAGAGGGAGCCTAAAAAGAGATCAGCATCTTCTACTGGCTATCTAAAAATAAACTATGCAGCATTGATACCACACCTCATTGAACTCAACATCTTGAGTTGCTGCTAGTTCAAAGTCCTGTTGGTTTCCTTCATACTGAAGAATCCTCTTTATTAGCTCGTAAGCAATCTTCACGTCATTCCCATAATATGTCGGTGTGTGTTTGGTGGCATTCTGCAGCATGTTGGCAAGTTTCTTCGAATTGCGTGTATCCATCTTGGTTTCGTTGCGATACAGTTTTTCCATCTGTTTGTAATAAAACACAAAAGAATTCAGTAAACTTGTGCACCAAAGGATTGTAAGAGCAAAAATAAAAACAGAAAATGCTGGAAATACTCAGCAGGTCAGGCAGCATCTGTGGTGAGAGAAACAGTTAACGTTTGAGGTCGATGACCTTTCGTCAGAACCCTTTATTTCAGATTTCCAGCATCTGCAGTATTTTGCTTTTGTATTGTTGCTATTGTAAGATCAGAGTCTGACTGACTTGGATACGTTTGTATTATGAGTGTAAATGGAATTTTCACCATTGCTGTACATTAATAGGCTCAGCATATTGATGTCTCTAACAAATTCTGCCACAAAATAGAAGAACACCCCACAACTGTATTGCTCTCAGCTAGGCCAACCAGGAAAGCATCAAAGTGCAACAGAGGACACCTGTGCTCACTTCCACATTATTTCCATTGATTCCAATATTACATTTGGATGACAGCACTTTAGATTGGACCAAAAGGCTGGCCAGAAGATGACACACTGCATACAATGGGCAGAGATCCAGTGAGAGCGATTCACAGCAAATTTCCTGGACTCCAGTTGCCCATTCCACACTGGTGACATTGGCCATGGCAACCAGAAAATCAGCTCTATAAATTTTTCTAAGCCGGTTATTTTTTTTTAATTCCACTTTCCAATACCAAAAGTGTAACTTAGTGTTATGCATTGAGGCAGGACAGGAGAATACCATACACTTCGAGGTGGCACAGGCATGCTGATGTGCCATGCATGGTTATCACAAAGTGGTAATATAAAAAAGAAAGGATGAATTTTCATTTATATAATGCCTTTCACAATCACAGGATGTTCCAGAGCACTTCACAGCCAATGAAGCACTTAGTGAAGCGTAGTCATTGTTGTAATTTAGGAAAACACAGCAGCCAATTTGCACATAAAAAGGTCTCACAAACAGCATGACCAGCTAATCTGTTTTTTGGTGGTGTTGGTTGAGGGATAAATATATTGACGAGGACACCAGGAGAATGCCCCTGCTCTTTGTCATATAATGCCAGGGGATCTCTTGCATCCAAGATAGACGGGAACCTCAGTTTCAAGCAAAAGACGGCACCTCCGACAGTGCAGCATTCCCTCAGTACTGCACTGAAGTGTCAGCATAGAATATGCACTCAGGTCTCTGAAGTGGGGCTTCAACCCACAACCTACTGACTCGAGGCGAGAGTGTTACCACTGAGCCAAGGCCAACATACCTTGGGCTTGAGAGGTGATGATTCTCCCCATGGTGATCTCTACATCTGCCCAGATAAATCCTATAAAAGTGCAGAATGGATACTTCCTCATTCTGCGGGACAGAAAAGTATTTATATGAAAACCTGAGCACTTTTATACATGCCAGGTGGTATGGACAGAACCGTAAAAAGGTGGAAATGAAAATGTAGTGAAAAAAAAATTCAAAAACTGAATCTGCAGCAGAGGATTAGACTGCTGTTTAGTTGGTTCCTGCAGCTGAACTCAACTACAACACAGTTCTTGGTGTTTAGGAGACCATATTTATTAAAATTTAACAGACTTTGCTTCATTCACTGTTGTCCCTGAGGATGGGCTAACAGCTGAACAGCATCTAACCCGATTCTTTGATGGCAATCCCAGAACCACCAGTTAGTCCATCGACCTGAAACGTTAACTCTGTTTCTCTCTCCACAGATGCTGCTGAGTATTTCCAGGTTTCCAGCATCTGCAGTATTTTGCTTTTGTGTTAGTGGCAGCACAAACATGTACAATGAAGGGACCTACAATAGACTTGAGCTGAACGAAGGTGAGCGTGGTACAGTTGAAAAGGTCTGGAGGGAGCCAGCCTTTCTCTTCATTGCAGTGACGGATTGCAGTTCCTGCATAAAGAAAAATGAAGATCCGATTACCAGAGTGATTGCTCACTTCACTAATTAAATTCAATATATTCAAACACCTACAGGGTGACAACGAGACAACCTCATAAGTTACAGCCAAAGTCATCCTTTGTTCAGTAATGCAACTTTTAATTTACTGCAATGCCGCTGGCTCAGAGAATAATTATGTTAGACTAAAGTAGAGAGAGAATGAGTGAGAGAGAGAGAGACAGAGAGAGAGAAAGATAGGGAGAGGACGAGGGCGGGAGGAGGACATTAGGAATCTTGTGCACAACTATGATTTTACACATGAAAATGATATGCGTGAATTAACAAATAGTTGGCAGCAATGCACATTGTTCCAGAATTCAAATAAAGGTATTAAAGGTTCCCTTAAGGTCCTAGTTGGAGCCGACGCCCATTGCTTAAACAGAACATTTCACCAGTGACAGGGACAGGGACATTCTTTCATTTTCTAGAAGAGTCTGTCACAGCTCACAATCAATTGCAGTGTGCTTGGCATTTTGGCCCCTCACATTCATCAAAGAGTTCCCAGCTTTGGTGAGATTATGCTTACATGAAGTTGTAAGTGAATGCATTTTGAGAACAGTTTGACTCTTAAAACTGCTTTTATATTGCACTGGTGCTACTGAATTCCCCAAATACAGGTTGTGCGTGACCGGTTGCAAGTCAAATGTAAAACTGCTGGGACTCACTAATTTCAGCGGCCCCGAAGAGACCAGCTAAAAACGTCCTGGCAGCTGGTCTGTGAATTCCGACAGTTAGAGTTATAGGACTATACAGTATAGAAGGAGGCCATTTGGCCATTCACTTCTGTGGCAGCTTTATGAAAGAGCTAGCCACTTAGTCTTTCAGCCTATCCTCATTTTAGAAAGATTACTCACTCTCATTGCTGACAAGCAGTCAAAAAGAGTTCTAGATTTTAATGGTTCTAACTATTTCTTGAACTTGTTCATCAAGCTAACATACAACTTCCGGTGGTAGAAATCAAAACATCCCGAGAAGAATCAGTTAAAAATTCAAAGATATTTTCCAAATTAATACACTTTCAGCCATTTATTCAATATTATGCAAGCCTGTCCCATGTCCATTCGATGTATTACTACTTAATTCAGTACAATTTGATGGGGAGTACAGTATAATACATAAACTGTGACATCAGGGAGAAGATTAAGCAAGACGCTATATCCTTAAGGCTACTGTGTCATGAAAGCAGGCATTTTAATAACTTTCGTAATGCTCCCTTTTGTCTGAAACAAAGTTGCATCTTCTAATTTTTCCAAATGCTCATTTTTCATTTGTAGAGTGACATTTCTGCTAATTACTTTAGAGTAGATCTTTTAATGCTCCTGGCTGCAATTTTTTAATTAAATTACGTAATACATTACATGATAGTCAGGGTTTGGGAGAGTAAAAAAGTAGAGAACCACAACTAGTTAACCCAGGTCATCTCTTTATTGTTACTCTTAGTTAGTGTGCTTCCAGCTGCCAGATTAACAAACATTGGAAGTTAGGAAGCAACAAACCATACGTGATGGTTAAGTATTACTCAGAAACCTCTCTCTCTTGGGACAAATGTTCAAATTCTACTCAGTTTTGGTAGCTCACAACCCAACTGAAATCTGGTGCTTCAATCGATGCTGATTTATACAAGTTGTGGGAGGGGTCTTGTACGCAAATTTCCAGAATGACTGTAGTGCAGCTCACTCCAGCTGTGACTGGACATTCTTTAGACAATTTCAGTTCTTGGACCACCAGATGCACAGTGTCCTCAATAAATAGCAGTAAAGTTCCATGTCACTGTACTAGCATCACTGCTGTGTGGAGATAAATAGTGCAAATGAAACACAGTCTCGCATGTCAAGCCACAGAAAATTTAAAAGTATGCTACGAAAATAGGGCCAGAGGACATATCAGGGAATTAGTGAAAAGCACATTTTGAACCAATTTCAGGAAAAGTTCTTTACTGAAAGTGAAAAATGTTTGGAATAATCTCCTACGGTAATAAAATGAGATGCCATAAGCGTACTACAGGAATGAGCTTTGACAGCCCGAATACCCTTTTCTTATGTTCCTATATCATTGTTTACACTCCGTCAACATCAGTGTCATGAAACCCCCTGATCAGAGGGGTGGAATTCTCCAGCTCTCCAGTGGGACGCACTTACACCACAAGATACAAATCTGCCCTATGTAAGTCAGCATTGAATCTGCTGAGAATGGAAATATCAGGCTGGTGCATTTCTGATGTGGAAATGATCAGTCCCATCATAGCATGCAGAAGGTGCAACACATGGAATCACACCACCCTGTAGCATCACTAATCATTATATCTACAAATAGGTTCAACTAACCCCTGTTCAAAAAAAGGGCACAGGTATAAATCAGCCAACTACCGGCCAGTCAGCCTAACATGGGTGGTGGGGAAACTTTTAGAGACAAAATTAATTGTCACTTGGAAAAAGTATGGGTTAATAAATCACAGCCAGCATGGATTTGTTAAAGGCAAATCATGTTTATCTAACTTGATTTAGTTCTTTGATGAAGTAATGGAGAGGGTTGATGTTGTGTTTCTGGACTTCCAAAAGGGATGTTTTTGTACATTAAAGGCACTACATAAATGCAAGTTGTTACTGTTGTTGATTACTGTGTTAGCTCAAGTTATCCAACATGATAGAGACAAAACCAGGCATTCCAACTACTGTCATTTTTATACACCCTTATAAAGATGCATATTTTGACAATCCCAATTTTAAAAGATCAATAAAAACCAACGCATGAATTTTCAATAGCAGGGGTTTGATTCTTTCAGAGATTAAGAAATGTATGTACTGGCCATCAAACCGTAACACATGCAAGGAAGTAGGATTGAGAAAAGGCTACTCTAAGCAAACTTGCATATCTCATCATTTAAATCTATATGTATATAGGATCCCTTCACTCCAACACCGTGCAACACCAAAGCAGAAGATTAGGGGCAATGTTTTCACAGTAACTCACCAATCGATCCTTTGGGGCACGGCATGGCCGCTGGTCGTCCATATTTTGTTCTTGGCCACCAAATGCCTGCTTCAAAGGCTTTTGGACACACATCATATTTCACTGAAACAAGTCAGACAACAGTTAGCTCAGAATGATTTTATAGCCATGAAAATAGCAAACACAGTCTTTGGATATATCTGACACATTGCAATAGTACAAGCACCAACATGCAAATGTGAAATTCTCTTAGTTCATTCAGTTATTATCTATTAGACAAAGTATGTTGGCATTGTGTTTTTTAAAAATATTCAAACCGTTTAAATTGATTATTATATAAAAACAGGTAAAACCTCTCCAAGGAAGGCATTTAAAAAAAAACTCTTCTGTTATTTCCATAAGCCCAGCATTGGGCCCCAGCATACCTTCACAGCCATTAGTGGTGATTTCAGCGAAAGGGTTGTCACAGCGGTTGCAGTGCTGTCCAATCACACCAGACTTACAGGAACATTGACCCGTTTCCACATCACAGGTGCGGGCTTGCGAACCCGTGGGAAAGCAATCGCATGGGTAGCATGTGTCGCTATCCTGGGGCTGGTAATAGTTGTCCTGCAAAGGAAAGGTCAGCCAGATTTGAGATTTTACATGTGTGGGAGACACCGTCCTCCCCGACATTATTCCGAAAGGCTCAGACAGGAATAAAACGTAGAGGTAACCTGTAAAAGGACGTTTCACAGTTTACCTCTGAACTGAATAACAAAAACTCTTCTGCCAGCAGGATTTAAAAAAAAAGTTAAACAAGTTTTGTAAAAGTACAGACATTATCTTAAAAGAGGTTGATCACAGGTTAAGAATCATTATGTGAATACATCCAACCAGCTTACAGAAATTCTCTGAAGTTCGATGAGATAGTGGCCCCGCTATTTATGGGGAGGCAGGGAGTGTATGGTGGAGCACGCAGTGTGCGGGAAACCCGGCAATGCCGAGGATGTGGAGGTCCTGCCGAGTTTAACAGAAGGACCTCACTACAATTGTTCTCTTCTGTTTCCCACCTGGCAGCCAGCCAAATTGACAGGCTGCCGGGTGGGAAAACCAGAGGCAGGAGGCTGCACCCGGGGACCCTTGGGGACAGTCCCCGGCTATCGTGATCAACATAAGAACATAAGAAATAGGAGCAGGAGTAGGCCAATCGGCCCCTCGAGCCTGCTCCGCCATTCAATAAGATCATGGCTGATCTGATCCTAACCGCCAATCTACTATCTATCACAGAACCATCTCCTGCATCTAACAGAATTGCACACACGAAATAGGAGCAGAATCAGGCTACACAGTCCCTGGGCCCGCTCCACTACCCACAGGGCCATGACCGATCCGAACCTAGACTCATGTCCAAATTCCTGCCCGCTCCCCGTAACCCTTAATGCCCTTTACTTCCAGGAAACTGTCTATTTCTGTTTTAAATTTAATTAATGTTGTAGCTTCTACAGCTTTTTGTGGCAGCATATTCCATGGACCTACCACCCTCTGAGTGAAGTAGTTCCTCCTCATCTCAGTTTTGAAAGAGCAGCCCCTTATTCTAAGACTATGTCCCCTAGTTCTCGTCTCACCCGTCATCGGGAACATCCTCCCCGCATCCACCCGATCCAACCCCTTCACAATCTTATATGTTTCAATAAGATCGCCTCTCATTCTTCTGAACTCCAATGAGTAGAGTCCCAATCTACCCAACCTCTCCTCATATGACCACCCCCTCATCCCCGGGATTAACCGAGTGAACCTTTTTTGCACTGCCTCGAGAGCAAGGATGTCTTTCCTTAAGTAAGGACACCAAAACTGTATGCAGTATTCTAGGTGCGGTCTCACCAATACCTTGTACAACTGAAGCAATACCTCCCTATTTTTATATTCTATCCCCCTAGCAATGAAAGCCAACATTCCATTTGCCTTCTTAATCACTTGCTGCACCTGCATACTAACCTTTTGAGTTTCGTGCACCAGGACCCCCAGATCCCTTTGGACTTCAGTACTCTCCAGTTTCTTGCCATTAAGATAATAAATTGCTCTAGGATTTTTCCTGCCAAAGTGCATCACCTCACACTTTCCAGTGTTGTATTCCATCTGCCAAATCTCTGCCCACTTACTTAGCCTGTCTATGTCCCCTTGCAGGTTTTTTATGTCCTCCTCATTCACTACTTTCCCTCCCATCTTTGTATCATCTGCAAATTTTGATATGTTACACTTGGTCCCTTCCTCCAAATCGTTAATATAGATTGTGAAGAGTTGGGGACCCAGCACTGACCCCTGTGGAACACCACTAGTTACTGATTGCCAGTCTGAGAATGAACCATTTATCCCAACTCTTTGCTTTCTGTTAGATAGCCAATCCTCTATCCATGCCAGAATATTACCCCCAATCCCGTGATTTTTTACCTTAAGCAATAATCTTTTGTGTGGCACCTTGTCAAATGCCTTTTGGAAGTCTAAATACACTACGTCCACTGGTTCCCCTTTATCCACTCTATATGTTACTTCCTCAAAGAACTCCAGCAAATTTGTCAAACATGACTTCCCCTTCGTAAAACCATGCTGACTTTGTCCTATTAAATTATGATTATCCAAATGTCCTGTTACTGTATCCTTAATAATGGACTCCAAAATTTTACCTACCACAGATGTTAGGCTAACCGGTCTATAGTTACCAGCCTTCTGTCTACTGCCCTTTTTAAATAAGGGTGTTACATTAGCAGTTTTCCAGTCTGCCGGGACCTTAGCGGAATCCAGGGAGTTTTGAAAAATTACCAATGCATCTACAATCCCTACCGCCACTTCCTTCAAGACTCTAGGATGTAAGCCATCAGGTCCAGGTGCAGATCATGGCTTGTGGCCGGGGGGGGGGGGGGGGGGGAAGAGAGAGAGAGAGAGAGAGAGAGAGAGAGAGAGAGAGAGAGGCCGCAATCTGCAGAAGGGAGGCCGAAGGCTCCTTGAGTGGCCGGGGGGAGCATTCCTGCACTGCCTGGCCCACAAGGAGTGCTATAAAAAGCACTTACCTTTTTAGAGCCAGCGGCTCCCACCTCCATTTCGCTGCCGCGTTTCCCGAGCCCTGGGAAACCCAGCTAGGAGTTAAATTAAATCAGGCTCCCAAATGTACAGCGGGAGCCTGATTTAAATATGTTAATGAGGTATTCGCATGCCTCGCTAGCTGCCCCCGTAGAAACGACAATGGGTGCCATACGTGGCGGATGGGGACACGTTTCCTCCTTTTAGGGTTTAATCCCCACCTCTGACCTCCTTCCGCCCATTGTGGGGGAGACAATATGGAGGCCAGTGAGTTCAATTCTACTCAGTCGCCACGTTGACAACCATTTTGTCATTTATCTGTAGACAATCGGCTAAGTGGAGCACTGAGAGGAAAAGTGCTGAATCCTTCAGACACCAAACTACAATTACTTTTCTTTATCAGGAGATTACCTGTTGGAGGATGGCATTCTTGGTACACCTTCCTGCACCCCCACATTTTATTTGTGTCCTTGTTTCCTAGGACTGATGCTGGGGTAGGAGAGCAGGAAAGTTCTAATCCAGGCTCCATCCAGACTTTGTGGCAACATTAATGTTACCAAAACTATTAGCATTGAAGTCAACGTCAGGCCCACATTGAGCTGGTTTTCCACCCATTGACTATAAACGGGCAGCTAATATTTGCCATGGGTCTGTACTCCTGATATCATAAAGCCCAAAACCTTTAAAATCAGTTAAGTTGAAAACATAATAGCAGGACAGCAGAATTCAGCTTCAGTACAGTATTCGGGGAAGAATGACTTCTCATGAGTGGGATTAAGTCCACACTCAGTTTGACAAATGGAGAAAAAGCAGTTTGGCTAACTGGTTTGAATTAACTTTTTCAATTTTGTATGCAGGGTTGTGGAGGAGAACTGTGATCACAGTATCATAGAATGGTTACAGCACAGAAGGCGGCCTTTCGGTCCGTCGAGCCTGTGCTGGCTCTCTGCAAGAGCACTTTAGCTAGTCCCACTCCCCTGCCCTTTCCCCGTAGACCTGCAAATATTTTTCCTTCAGATACTTATCCAACTCCCTTTTGAAAGCCGTGATTGAATCTGCCTCCACCACCCTTTCAGGCAGTGCATTCCCGATCCTAACCACTCGCTGCGTAAAAAAGTTTTTTCTTACGTCGTCTTTGGTTCTTTCGCCAATCACCTTAAATCTGTGTCCTCTGGTTCTCGACCCTTCTGCCAATGGGAACAGTTTCCCTCTATCTATTCTGTCCAGACCCCTCATGATTTTGAACACCTCTATCAAATCTCCTCTCAACCTTCTCTGCTCCAAGGAGAACAACCCCAGCTTCTCCAGTCTATCAACGTAACTGGAGTCCCTCCTGGAATCATTCTCCTAAATCTTTTCTGCACCCTCTCAAAGGCCTTCACATCCTTCCTAAAGTGTGGTGCCCACAATTGGACACAGTACTCCAGTTGGGTCCGAACCAGTGTTTTATACAGGTTCATCATAATTTCCACACTTTTGTACTCTATACCTCTATTTATGAAGCCCAGGATCCTGTAAGCCTTTTTAACTGCTTTCTCAACCTGCCCTGCCTCCTTCAATGATTTGTGCACATATACCCCCGGGTCTCTCTGTTCGTGCACCCCCTTCAGGATTCTACCATTTAGTTTATTTGTCCGCTCCTCATTCTTTCTACCAAAATGTATCACTTCACACTTTTCTGTGTTAAATTTCATCTGCCACGTGTCTGCCCATTTCACCAGCTTGTCTATTTCATCCTGAAGTCTATCACTCTCCTCCTCACTGTTCACTATACTTCCAAGTTTTGTGTCACCTGCAAATTTTGAAATTGTGCCCTGTACACCCACATCCAAGTCATTAATATATATCAAGAAAAGCAGTGGTCCTAGAACCGACCCCTGGGGAAAAGCACTATATACCTTCCTTCGGTCCGAAAAACAACCGCTCACCACTACTCTCTGTTTCCTGTCACTTAGCCAATTCCGTATCCATGCTGCCACTGTCCCTTTTATTCCATGGGCTTCAACTTTGCTGGTAAGCCTATTATGTGGCACTTTGTCGAATGCCTTTTGGAAATCCATGTACACTACGTCAACCGCATTACTCTCATCAACCTTCTCTGCTACCTCATCAAAGAACTCAATCAAGTTAGTTAAACACAATTTGCCTTCAACAAATCCGTGCTGGCTTTCCTTAATTAATCCACACTTGTCCAAGTGACAATTAATTTTGTCCCCGATTACTGTTTCTAAAAGCTTCCCCACTACCGAGGTCAAACTGACTGGCCTGTAGTTGCTGAGTTTATCTTTTACATCATTTTTTTAACAATGGTGTAAACATTTGCAATTCTCCAGTCCTCTGGCACCACCCCCGTTTCTAAGGAGGATTGGAATATTATGGCCAGTACCTCCTTGATTTCCTCCCTCAGCATCCGAGGATGCATCCCATCCGCTCCTGGTGATTTATCTACTTTAAGTACAGCCAGCCTTTCTAATACCTCCGCTTTATCAATTTTTATACTATCAAGTGTCTCCACTACCTCCTCCTTCACTACGTCTATGGCAGCATCCTCTTCCTTGGTGAAGACAGATACAAAGTACTCGTTCAGTACCTCAACCATACCCTCTGCCTCCATGCATAGGTCTTCCTTTTGGTCGCTAATCAGCCCCACCCCTCCTCTTTCTACCCTTTTACTATTTATATGCCTATAGAAGACTTTTGGATTCCCTTTTATGTTGGCTGCCATTCTATTCTCATACCCTCTCTTTGCCCGTTATTTTCTTTTTCACTTCTGCTCTGACCTTTCTATATATATATATATATATATATATATATATATAGCCTGATTCTCAGATGTATTTGCAACCTGACATCTATCATACACTTTTTCTGCTTCATCATAGTCTCTATCTCTTTCGTCATCCAGGGAGCCCTGGCTTTAGTGGCCCTGCCTTTCCCCCTAGTGGGAATGTGCCTCAACTGTACCTCAACTATTTCCTCTTTAAAGGCAGCCCATTGTTCCATTACAGTTTTGCCTGCCAATCTTTGATTCCAGTTTACCCGGGCCAGATCCGTTCTCATCCCACTGAAATTGGCCTTCCCCCAGTTAAACATTTTTACTCTAGATTGCTCCCTGTCCTTTTCCATAGCTAATCTAAACCTTATGATACTATGATCACTGTTCCCTAAATGTTCACCTACTGACACTTGCTCTACTTGACCCACCTCATTCCCCAGAACCAGATCCAGCAATGCCTCCTTCCTCGTCAGGCCGGAAACATACTGATCAAGAAAGTTCTCCTGCATACACTTCAGAAATTCTTCCCCTTCTCTGCCCTTAACACTATTACGATGCCAGTCTATATTAGGATAGTTGAAGTTCCCCATTATTACTACTCTAGTTCTTGCACCTTTCTGTAATTTCTCTGCAAATTTGCTCCTCCATATCTTTCCCACTATTTGGTGGTCGATAGAATACACCTAGTAGTGTAATGGCACCTCTATTATTTCTTAACTCTAGCCATATAGATTTGGTCCTTGACCCCTCCAGGACATCCTCCCTCTCCAGCACTGTAACATTCTCCTTGACCAATACTGCCACACCACCTCCTATCTTTCCTTCCCTATCTTTCCTGAACACTTTATAACCGGGAATATTAATACCCAATCCTGCCCTTTTTTGAGCCAGGTCTCAGTTATTGCCACAACATCATATTCCTGTGTGGCTATTTGTGCCTGCAACTCACTTACATTGTTTACTAGGCTTCGTGCGTTCACATACATACACTGTAAACCCATCTTAGACCATCCTGTATTCTCTCTTAGTTTGACCCCACCTAATACCTTACCATTTCTTACTTTAGTGCTCTCTGCCTCTTCCAATCTTTTGAGCACTTTATTTCCCCTTGCTAATGTTACATCCTGGTGCCCCTCCCCCTGCCAAATTAGTTTAAACCCTCCCCAACAGCACTAGCAAACCTCGCCACGAGGATATTGGTTCCGGCCCTGTTGCAGTGCAACCCGTCCGGCCTGTAAAGATCCTACCTCCCCCAATGTCCCAGGAATCTAAAGCCCTCCCTGCTGCACCATCTCTCCAGCCACGCATTCATCTGCTCTATCCTCCTATTTCTATACTGACTAGCGCATGGCACCGGGAGTAATCCGGAGATTACTACCTTTGAGGTCCTGCTTTTTAATCTCTTTCCTAGCTCCCTGAAATCTGCCTGCAGGATCTCATCCCTCTTTCTACCTATGTCGTTGGTACCGATATGGACCACGACCTCTGGCTGTTCACCTTCCCGCCTCAGAATGTTCTGCAGCCGCTCAGTGACATCCTTGACCCTGGCACCAGGGAGGCAACATACCATCCTGGAGTCACATCTGCGGCCGCAGAAACGCCTGTCTGCTCCCCTAACTATCAAATTCCCTACCACTATTGCTTTCCCACTTTTCTTCCACCTGCCCCCCCCACCCACAGCTGAGCTACCCATGGTGCCGCAGACTTGGCTCTGGCTATACTCCCCAGAAGAACCATTGCCCTCACCAGTACTCAGAACCGAATACTGGTTGGAGAGCGAGATGCACTCAGCGTACTCCTGCACTACCTGCCTGATCCTCCTCTTCTGTGAGTTGGTCACCCATTCCCTCTCTGCCTGCGCACTCCTTAGCTGCGGGGTGACACCTTCTGAAACGTGCTATCCACATAGCTCTCAGCCTCGCGGATGCACCACAGTGACGCCAGCTGCTGCTCCAGCTCCTAAACCCAGAGCTCGAGCTCCTCCAGCTGACGACACCTCCTGCATACGTGGTTGCCCAGGACACAGGAAGCGTCCTGGAGACCCTACATGGCACAGGATGTGCATTCCACGGGACTGAGCTGCCCTGCCTTGCCTTTACTTAATAGATTATTAACTAGAAAGGCAACAGCACCTACTGCTCTTCACGGGCAGGATAATCAGAATTCAATAAACAACAATAAATAAGTGAAAGCGTTTGTTTATTTAGTGGCATTCAGAAAGGGAATAAACATTCCCATTTCAAGGAACTTGCTATGAAGGTAAGAGTGCTTTCAGAGAATTTCAGAAACTGCTTATTTTTAATATTCAAATACACACTAGAATGGTTCTCTTGAAGGACATTGCTGTGCATCAAGTTTCTTCTGTCACAGAATTACCCATTTGTAATGAAGGAGCGCAAGTTGACAAATGGTACTTTGATTACTGGGAAAGGATGGTTGGGTTTAAACAAGGTCTATGTCTATGGAAGTATTCTGCCATAGTACGGCATCATCCATGAATTCATTCATAAAATTTACGAGCACCATGGTAACCATTTTAGCCCTGACATTTTTACTATCCTCATGTAAACAAGTTACATCATAGTGGGGGCAAGTGATTTACTGCTCCTGAAACATCATTTGACAGCGTTCGAGACACTTCATGCTAAATTCCAATACTGTAAAGCAGGCAGCAAATTGTGCCACATGGTCAAATGTAGAAATTCACAGGAAATCGTTGCAGGATGTTGTGTTGCAACAAATCACTCAGACAAATGGTAGCATTTACTGAGAATCAAATGAAATGAACCATGCCAACATATTATTTCAATGAATACGTATGTAAATATGGGGGAAACGGAATAACATTTCTGCAAAATCAAAAATTTGAGTGGTTTAATAAGCCTGTTTTAATCTCAAATTATTTTTGAAAAATGCATTCCCTGCAGAAATCTATTATTGATTGGGGTTCTGTACACGGCGATCTAGTCACAGACACAGTATTTCCTCACCTTGCACCTGCATTCCCCAGTGGTTTTGTTGCAGTCAGGATCAAAGCCCTTGTCGGTATTGCAGTTACAAGGACCACAGATGGGATTCCCCCACCTTCCCCTTGGACACGGCAGGTCAATTCTGGGAAGAAGAAGCAGAATATGCCTTTAAAATGGCAGTAGTCACTACTTTTGAAACCATGCCTCTTTTTCTGAAACAAAAGATGGATAATTACTTTGAATGATAGCCACCCCACCCCCACCTCAGGATGGTTTTATTTAACAATGAAAGCCTCATCCACCTCCCCATCTCCTCAGTTTTAATCTTATCCAATCAGCACTGCCAATAGATGCAGGAAGTTTGGCAATTTTTAAAAACAATGTATAAATGAAAAGTATGGAATCAGAAAAGATTATTCGGCCCATCAACTCCACAGATCATGGACCATCTGCTTTAACATGGACTCTGTGCAACTCAATCAATCGCCAGATGGAAGCAACCAGCTACAGGTGAACCTCCACAATAAAGCTCTCCAACCTCCCCCCTCCAAAGGTGATCAATTGAACCCCAAAACATGAATCAATCTTACAAATTGCACTTACAACAGCGTAGTATTCCAAAGATGACTTATCAACAATCCCAGGAACCATTGTGTTGCACAAAGCATTTGATCACTTAAGTCTATCTTTACAACCTTCAATCCCATTCTTAAACAAATATTTATCCAGTTCTTTTTGAATGTCAGCAATGTCAAAATTAAATAGATTTTCCAAAATGTAGAGAATTATACCAAAACATGTCTGGCTGCTTGGTTGCTGCATAAAGGTTACATTTGTTAATGAGAAGAAGTCAAAGGAAAAGGTGAATGTGCTCTGGCACAATCAAACAGTGGCGTCACTTGTTCAGAAAATAGTTCCAAATAGATCAGCAAGTCTGTCAACTTATTGTTTAGTTCATTCTTACTTGTTTTCACAGTATTGGCCGTAATAGCTTTCTCCACAGTCACAAGTATATCCGTGTGAGGAGCTTGGTTTATGGACACAGCTAGACACGTGTTCACATGGATTCAGTCTGCAGACATCCACACAGTTTTTCCCAAAGAACCCTGTTCAAGGGGGTGAAGACAATCATTAGCCTCAGTTTAACTTTCACTTGCACTGCCCTTTCTTTTTCCAGGGTCTGTTATGCACCAAATAATACTCAATGGAATTCTAAAGTGGAATGAGAATAAGGTCCAGAAAGCCATAAAGCATTAACAAAAGCAAAAGACAATGGCCCAGAAATTAAACAGTGAGTGTTCGCGCGGGGGTAAGGCTTCCCCGCGATATCTCACTCCGCGCCTACCTTTTTCCTCCGGGCCCACACGAACTTTAGTTTCAAGGCCAGTCCCACATGCAGCTGTGCAGTGCTTGCGTGACCCAGAGACGCAATTAGTTCGTGCGAGCTCTGGGATCACGTGATTCAGTTAGAGCCAATGGCAGCACACCATCTTTCATTCATAGTTTTCACAGCAAGAGCTGTCAAAGTTATGAATCCTACACACCCCCAAAAGAACAGCTAAACCTCAATTAAATAAAAAAAAAAGCCATCACATTAATAAAATAAGTATAGTTAAATAAATTAACCACTTTAAACAAAAAATTAAATTTTTGAAAAAATTTAAAATCTTTTTAAAAGTTATAAAAATAAACTTACCTTTCTTTAAAGTCTCTAAAAAAGATAAAACTGTTGAAAAAAATTTAAAATAATACTTAATTAACTACTTACCTTGTTGAAAGAGGGTCTTACGCCTCCTTTCTTCATGTGTAAAATCTTCCATGCTTACCTGCGCGTTCAAAGCTGCAAAAATAACTAAGTGCACTGCGTGCGCGCAGCCTGTAGCGCGCACACAGTTCACTTAGGAACCGCCCCCTTTTGAATTCACGAAGTGCCGGTTTCCCGCGCATGCGCAGTGCATGCAGGAAACCAGCAATTGGAGACCTAAAACGCGAGAGTACACAGTGCGTACTCTCGTGTATTAGGTCTAATTTTCGGGCCACTGTTCCTCATTACACTGTATATAAAAAGCTACCATAGTTGATGAAGGGCTACATGTCTCAGTTTGACAGGAACACAACACAGATACACACCCATCAACCCAAACTTATCTAAAATGAGATGGCCCCAGGCCCTCGCCAGCTCAGTGAAAAATTCCCTCAGTTCCAAGGATCTTGATCATAAATTTTCAAAATTAGCTTTTTCTCCATTGCGTTTTCATGAGATGCTTCAATACTTTGCTATTTAGTGTTATTCATGCCATTCAAATGGATTTACCGGTCTGATGTATCAAATAAGCCACATTACGAGGTTAGATATTCCTTCATAAAGCTGGATTTTGAACTGCCTAACTTGCTGTTAGCTTCCTGCTTATAGTCGCATAATTAAAGGCTTCAGTATTATTCCTCAGTAGACTTTAGTCCCTTATTCTTATCAGCAGTTAGCAATTTATGAGAGATTGTTGCCAACTGTGACCTTCCCTCTCTTTCTCTGCATAGATTGACCCATGTAATCTATCATCTTCTTCTTAGGCAGTCCCTCGGAACCGAGGATGACTTGCTTCCACACTAAAAATGAGTTCTCAGGTGACTGATGAGTCCAATGTGGGACCTACAGTCTCTGTCACAGGTGGGGCAGACGGTGGTTGAAGGGGCGGGTGGGTGGGGTGCTTGGGTTGACGTGCGCTCCTTCCGCTGTTTGCGTTTGGCTTCCGCTTGTTCCCGGCGAAGAGACTCGAGGTGTTCGGCGCCTTCCCGGATGCTTCTCCACTTTGCGCGGTCTTGGGCCAGGGATTCCTAGGTGTCAGTGGGGATGTTGCACTTTTTCAAGGAGGCTTTGAGGGTGTCCTTGAAGTGTTTCCTCTGCCCACCTGGGGCTCTCTTGCCGTGCCGGAGCTCCGAGTAGAGCGCTTGTTTTGGGAGTCTCGTATCGGGCATGCGGACGATGTGGCCCATCCGTCGGAGCTGATCGAGTGTGGTCAGAGCTTCGATGCTGGGGATGTTGGCCTGAGCGAGAACACTGACGTTGGTGCGCCTATCCTGCCAATGGATTTGCAGGATCTTGCAGAGGCAGCGTTGGTGGTACCTCTCCAGTGCTTTGAGGTGCCTGCTGTACATGGTCCATGTCTCTGAAGCATACAGGAGGGCGGGCATCACTACTGCTCTGTAGACCATAAGCTTAGTGCCGGGTTTGAGGTCCTGGTCTTCAAACACTCTCTTCCTCAGACGACTGAAGGCTGCACTGGCACACTGAAGGCGGTGTTAGACTTCGTCATCGACATCTGCCCTTGTTGACAGTAGGCTCCCGAGGTATGGAAAGTGGTCCACGTTGTCAAGGCCTCATCGTGGATTTTGATAATTGGGGATCAGTACTGCGTGGCGGGAACAGGTTAGTAGGGGACCTTTGTCTTACGGATGTTTAGTGTAAGGCCCATGCTCTCGTATGCTTCGGTGAAGGTGTTGACGATGGTTTGGAGTTCAACCTCCGAGTGTGCGCAGACGCAAGCGTCGTCTGCATACTGTAATTCGATGACAGAGGATGGGACGACCTTGGATCTGGACTGGAGGCAATGGAGGTTGAACAGTTTCCGGTTTGTTCTGTAGATTAGTTCCACTCCAGCGGGGAGCTTACTAAGGGTGAGATGAAGCATTGCAGCCAGGAAGATCGAGAAGATCAATTTATACCTTAGCACCGAACCAAGATCTTCACACAGAAGAATTTGTATGTGCAAAATGACTGACATATTTGTGTGTGCAACACAGACATTTCTAAGAGAGATAAATGTAAGTATTTAAAAAAAATCTAGTTATCCCTTCAACTTCCTAGCTGCATCCCTGAAGGTCACTCAACTATGTCTCTTCGATCTCCCAGCTATGTATATCCCAATCACCTAGTTGTACACTTTCAATCTCTCAGTTCTAACTTCTTAATCTCCCAAGCTCCATGTTTCTCAGCCTCTCAGCTCCATTCCTTCAAATTTCCAGTTCTACCCTTTCAATCTCTCAGCTTTGTCTCCAGGCTCATCTCCTAGCTGTTGCTTTTGTCGGTTTTCTCACACTCTGGCACTAACCGTGCAATCAAGCATTTGCAAAGCTCAATGGAGAGCCCGACAAATGGGAATATTCAGAACATGAAATTAAATCATCTTTCTTTTACCATTCACAGCACTTATTTCCAGAGTTTCCTTTGCTCTTAAAACTATTGAATTTCCCAACTGTATGACATTTAATAAAGGATACAGATATAAATACTAAAAACCATTACTGGTAAGTAATAGGCGAAACAATTCTCAGAAACAACATTTAAACCAGAAGCTCATGCCAAGCTTCAAGTGAGAGGGTCAAATATCTATTCAAAAAGTCAGAATTGTACCATCAATGTCATTTTTTATTGGTAACCAAACATTGCACTGTGTCAAGCGAACACTTCAGATATAATTACAAAAGCAAAATACTGCGGATGCTGGAAATCTGAAATAAAAACAGAAAATGCTGGAAATACTCAGCAGGTCAGGCAGCATCTGTGGACTTGAAACATTGGCTCGGTTTCTCTCTCCACAGATGCTGCCTGACCTGCTGAGTATTTCCAGCATTTTCTGTTTTTAACTTCAGCTATAATTACCTGGCTCACAGGTACAGGAGTAGCTGTCCCAGTCATTACTGCAGTAGCTGTTTCTGGGACAGGGACTGGAATCACATGGATCTGGAATATCACAACCATCCTCTACTAGAGACTTTACAGCCCGATCCATGTTCAGAGTGGCTATATTTGTTGAAGTATCACCCATTCGCAGGCCCTATTACAGAGAATTAATAGTAAATTAATAGGCACCCCAGCTACTCCAAAGAAAACATCCTCACTGCAATACAACGTAATACTGATTAAGCTTCTTATTTGAGAGACATTCTGATTAGAGATTTACAAACCACAACAGGACAATTCACCAATGGAACTACAAGTGTAAACAAAGTTGGGTGCCAGAGGGGTCATAAGCACCCAACAAACTCAGCGTTCTCCTACAGGTAAAGAACTCTCCCACCCTCCACCCCCTTCTCTTCCCAACTAGTATAAGGAGAAAGGTTTCACCTGCATCTGAGCGCACATATGCCGCCCCAGTCATTTCTGGTGGGAATTTCCAGAAGTGGTGGTGACAGACAGAGAGCCAAGAGAAAGGCTCCCAAGGAATTCCCACCACTTGCTGCTAGAATTACACCAGCTCCCAGGCGTAACTGCAGCACAAAATCTAGGCTAGAATGCCAAGACACAGACAGCCGCCCGTAATCCTCAGTACAGTGAGTTACTGATCTCGGACATACTGTATAGGGACATGGGGGGGGGCCATCTCCCCATCGGAGCAGGAGGGAAAGCTGGGGAGTGAGTCATACTAAGCTGCTGCCACACAACTCTCACTGCCTGGTTTCAATGTGGGACAATTAAGTCACTGGGAGCAAACTGGCTATCTGCCCTCTGAACTAGGGGAGGGTTCACAGCACAGGCAGAGTGTTGGAAAGAGAAAAGAAAGTGCTTGAAAAATAAAAGAGGGCGTCTCACCAACAACAAAAATAAATACAACCTGGTGGCTTCACAGAAATTCAAATCAGATTAGTGACACTTTCATAGACTTGGCTCCGAATTTAGAGGAGAACAAAACAGGACTTACACCTCTGTCCAAGTGAGCAAGTTTCAAAAGTGAATTTCAGTGAGATGATGGACCAATAGTGACAACCCCTCAGCCTACCTTACATGTTTAAGATATTGCAGGCAAAAGTTAATTTACTTTAGAAACAAAATGATAATACCAAATACAGGTCATAACACTAAATGGCACAATCCAAATGCAAAAAATGTGGAATTTATAAATTAAAATGAAAACAAAAAAGGCGACATGTGGAATATTCAGTGAGACTGTGAAAACTGCCAGCAAATAATAAGACTTGTAACACACCCTTAGGAACACCTCCCACAAACATGCATGTGTGACCTACAAGTCTTTTAGATGAATTAATACAAAAGAGTTACAGAGGCCTGGATTTTCGGCCGAACCACTGCCAACTTTTTGTTGGCAAATCTGGAAGTGGAACATTGCTTGGGAACACGCTCCACCGCATCCTGGCCTTGCTGTACGTCCACCTCAGTTCCCACTCCTGGGGCCCAGCGGCATAGAATACACCTGCCCTTATATGGGCGGACAATACTGTAACACACTGCAAATTAGGGAAATATGTTCTTTAATGTATTTCAGGGATTTCCATCTTTACAATGTTGGATGAAAGCAGCACCCGAGAGTCCCCGGTGTGCAGCGCTGTAATGGTGGTAGAAGGGGCCCAGAATTTTTGCTTGCTGCTGGGGTCTGTGCAATTGCTCACAGAACAATGGATTGCTTGCCACAGCCAAACTCCACCCGTCGTTCGGCGCAACTCCCTGGAAGAGGCCCGGGGAACCAGCCTCCAATGTTTAAATGATCCAGAGGCCCAACAGATCAGCCAGGGTCAGGGGCACAGCTCTGTGGCAGGCAGAAGTCCAATCCTGCTGGAGAGGTGCCCCAGTGGAAAATCCACAACTTAATGTCTGGATGAAAATAACTAGGTTGCATGATTGAACAAATACAAGTCTCCATAGTAAAAGGAAAAGAATGGCCCTCAGTGATCCTTTGGCTCCTTACCTGCATACAGCCATAGAACCCTTGTTGTTTTGTGCCCACATCTTCAGGGAGGCTTCCAACAAAGATACTTTTCAATTTTAATCCTGGTAATTCATTCCCAATTTCTACACTGTCCTGCAATGGTACATAGTCAAAGATTAGAGCCTTGAAATTACTTTTGCAGAGATTAGTAGATGAATTAATATGGCATTCCACTGTCTTTTAACAGACTCATAAACTGATAAATGCCTGTGATAGTGGACAGAAGATTGTTATACAAACGCATGAAGTGTTCGTCCTCTGATATAGCCAACATTAATTCTAGCCTTAAGTAGCTTAGCAGAACCTCTACAGAGTGCAGTGAAAAGGTTTGCCATAATAATCAAACGCAGCTATCGACACTCATCATTAGGTTTACTCGACATTCGCTTTCTATTTTGTTGGCAGCAGACTGCTCGGTGTTATGCAGGATTAAACAACAGGGTTAATACCACTTGTCAGAAGATACCTTGGTAAATTGCATCATTTTGTCTGATCTGCTCTTCCCCCTCAAAATGCAATTTGTAGGAATATTTCCAGTGTGTTACTCATTACATCAGAAAATATAAATCATGATCAAAATCCCTCATTACGGAGCAAGCTCGATTCTGTTAAAATTCTGAGCTGGTCAGTTTCACTATCGGAACGACCACGCATTCCAAAGGAGAAACTTTTGATTGGTTTTGAACTAAAGAATTTTGAATTTGCGAAGCTGCCAGTTTAGACAGTGTTGCAGCATCTTTAAAATGAATGGCTCGATAAAGGAATCACGCGAGAGACAAAGAATCTTGAAAATTCTATTTTAAATCCCACAATACATCCCAATGCTGTACAGTCCCCTTTAATGGATCCCACTACCAAGTCTTTTGGAGTTTTGATCATGATATACCCAAGGCAAATTTTGCCGTCGGGGCCTCGGCCCAGCGCTTAGAGGTCAGAAAATCCTGAGGATTTGTTGTGTGCCTGAATTAATGAGACATTACTTGAGGCCAAATAATGAAGCTGCATTACCTTATTAAAATATTAAAACCCCCTCTGAAGTTTGGGCATCACCCATAAAAACTGAGCATGCAGGAATCACAGCAGCTCGCCTGCTTTTTAAAGGTGGAAGGCAGGTTTCTGGAACATTTTTGACACCTACATGTTCCCTTTCCTACATTTTGCCCCCTGTATTTGTTGGTTTAGTTTGGTTAGCCTCCATCTTTGTATTTTTGTGTCTCCCCCCCCCCACCCGCCCCCCCACTGATACTTTTCTTGATTACTCCTGTTGGCTTTGACATCACATCTTAGGAAGAGATGGGTATTTTCCTTGGGGGGGATGCGGAGAGGGGCGGAGTCTGAAACTATTGCAAAATTTCGATGAGAAAGCAGAAATTGTGAAGGGCCAACAAATGCAGGTGCAACCTCCCCTGAGGCACTTTGGCCGCCCAAGGCACTACTGTGCGACTATAGCTGAACAAGTCACAGGAGTCCTGCTTTCACCATCTCCACTTCTCAAGGCAGGAAAAAGAAAAAAAAAGTAAACAGAAAAATGAAAGAAGAAATGAGGGAAGAAAAGCCAGAGAAGGAGAGAGAAAAATATCAAAGAGAACAGTCAAAAAAGACAGCAAGAAGAGATAAAGGGTTGAGAACAGAAAAGCAACGTGGGAACTAATGGTGAGTTATAAACATTATAATTAAATATATGAAATATTATAAACACTATAATTAAACCGCTAGGTATGTGGCAAAAATATACAATGGTTAAAACTGTGAGATTCCATGGCTGGCCTGGAGCCAGTGACGAGTGCAGGTGGGAGAATTAGTGCTGCAATGTTGTAGCCCTCTCTCTGGCACCTATGATGTAATGAGGCTCTGTACCACGAGTGAGACCTCGCAATTTTGCCCGATGAAGAGAACCTGGAATCAGTTTTGTTGTTTCTATATTTTGTTTTCTCGAGTACCTGTAGAAATGACCAAATAGATATACAGAAAAAAAATGCAGGGAATAAAGCGTGATCTGCAGGAGATGTCTGAAGGTATTGGAACACAATAAATGAAAAGGGGTTTTCTTCCTAATAACCCAGAAACTGGTGCCATTCCATTTTGAGCTGGTGATACTTAGATTTTGCAAAGCGACTATCCATTTGGAACTGTACAACACCATTCCCAGAGGGCCCAAAGCAAATCCAGGGAACTGGAGGAGGAGATGCTCAGGTGTTCAGTAATATTTCCAGTTTTGAATGTAATGATGCAATTAAACAATTTCAATCTGACCACTGGAGATTGCTAAAATATGCAGAAATCTCCCTCGTATGAGTTACCTGGTACATTCCATAATCCAAAGACATGACAGCCAGGTATTTGATGTCCTTGCCATCCTTAATACTTTTTATCTCAATCAATAAATGGTGCCAGTCTCCATCACTGACCCGTGTCTGAGTCAGTCTCCGTTCGGCTTTTAACCCGTGTCTGCTGTACACTTTAAACTGTAGGTTACTGTCAGTTATCTGCCAGATATGGAACAGCAAGAGTACCAGAGTTAATTCACACTGTCCACAGTGAAAGAAAGACATGTACACTATTTCAAGTTTGAATGTACTCCCCCACTCCAGGAAATTTAGGCATGAAGCCAGTTTATACTTGTCAACACACACAGTAAATAGAAAGACAGAAACACTCCAGCTCGTGAAACATACCATGGAAATCCACTGATAATTTTACAGCTGCTTAGCGTTAGAGAGGTCAGTAAATGCTTTGGAGTTTTTCTTTTCTGGAGATTATTGCAGTCCCTGCCTGCTGCACAGTATCCTGTCTAATAGATGATGATCAGAATAATCAAACTCATGACCTTCCAGGGTTGAGACTCAGACCCTGCTCTCAAAGCTGATGGGCCAGTTTATTTTTAAAAAGAACATTTTATTCAATGGCCTGATTTACTTCATTAGACTGGAAAGCATTCCAATCTGGATAAACAAAGTCACTGTCGACACTTGAAAAAAAATTCTCAAGAAATCAGACAAGATTAATATCACATTTAATTTTTAATTAACGAAGATCAGCAGTACCTGAACTTATCAACTCTGGAATGGATGAGAAATAATGGTGAGTTAATCTGCAACACATTTCACTGCTAATGCATACAGAAATATTGCTGCTACACCCCACTAAAATGTGACAAATAACGTTGTCTGAATTCAGCAGCGGCAGTAATATTATCCAGTGCATGGTGTTTCAGGACAGATGCTCACCTGAATGTTAATTTTGGAGGAAGTCCCAGCATTTGCCTGCACGAGGAATCCATTGGCTTTTCTCGTGCGGAACATTAGGCCGATGTACCAGGGCACAGAGATAGTGATATCAAGGTCAGCCCAGGAGATCCGACTGCTGCCCTTGAAACGCTGGGAGTAGGGCATTACTGGAGAGAGAGAGAATACCAGCATGTCCATTAGTATAAAGCAACCTTATTTCTGTACAACACAAGAAAAGTGCACAAAAATAATTTTCCAACATGAAATTATTGCCCAATTACTTCATTCGTTAGATATAACACTCACAACTAGGGGGATCAAGGGGTATGGCGAGAAAGCAGGAATGGGGTACTGAGGTAGCATGTTCAGCCATGAACGCATTAAATGGCGGTGCAGGCTCGAAGGACCGAATGGTCTACTCCTGTACCTATTTTCTATGTTTCTATTTCGTAATGGCAACCATAAACTGAAGCAATAAAGTTCTGGTATCAAATGAGCCCTTTATGTAGAATAAACTTAGGATGTGAAATTATAGGGCACATATTGTGAAACTATAGGAACAGGAGTAGGCCATTCAGCCCCTCGAGCCTGTTCCATCATGCAATTAGACGTCAGATCTGTATCAACTCCATTTACCCACCTTGGTTCCATACTGTTACCTAGCAAAAATCTATCCATCTCAGTTTTTAAATTTTCAATTGACCTAGCCTCAGCTTTTGGGGAAGAGAGTTCTAGATTTCCACTACCCTTTGTGTGAAGAAGTGCTTCGTGACATCACCCCTGAACAGCCGAGCTCTAATTTTAAGGTTATGCCCCCACCCCCCTTGTTCCCGACTCCCCAATCAGAGGAAATAGTTTCTCTTTATCTAAACACCTCAACTAGTTCAGTCCTTAATCGTCTATACTCAAGGGAATACATGCAACCTCTCCTCATAATTTAATCCTTGGTGTTGGCACTCACATTGACTGTATAACAGCGGTTAAATGTTGCACTGATCAGTGTAGCACAGTGTTGGCACTCACATTGACTGTGCAAGACTGCTAGGATGTGTACTGATTATAGTGGCAAGGGGAAATACCAATGGTGAAACTTCCTCTAAAAAAAAGTACATTGATAAGTAACTACTGCTGTAACCACAGGCATATAAATTCAAGTCAAAAAGTGCACAGTAGCTGCTTAGAGCAAGTAAAGCTCCCCTGTGACCACCCATCCACTTTAGAGTAATGACATGACTTTTTTGGGTGTCTGCCGCAGTGGGATTCTTGCAAAAGAAAACATCTCTCTTCTTGCTGGAGAACGGAAGTGCTTTATAAGCAGTTGCAAGTGCCCAGGCAAACCCCGAGTACACTTATATCTGGTCCCAATTAACAGACTCGCAGAAATGGTCCGTCCAAGTCAGTGGTAGAGAGAGATCAGTTCAGATTAAATCAGGTAAACCTGCTGTGCTGCTATGTCACCTATTGGCCAAAGCAGTCAGTTCCACTTATGCCAGCTTTTTGTTCACAGAGAACATTGTTGGACCATTCCCCTTCGTTTGAAAGGCAGAATTTTTTTAACCTTTTTATATTTTAAAATTAAAGAAAAGCTGCCATGATTCAGCCAGGGTCATTCAGAGTATTCAGGGACAACATCAATTATTACTGGAATTATAAAGGAAACAGAATTTGTTGACACCATATAATGTTCTCAGATGATGCACTTTGATATAATTAGTCTCTATTTAAGTAATTTGCAGCTTGTACAGCAGTAACTGCAAATACAACATAACTAGATAGAAAGAATGGCAAATGAATCACGTGCTGGACGAATTATCATATTACTCGTCTTAGATTCGGACCTTTGATTTTCATATTTTCTCGTTATCATGGAGAAAGTGTTATAGGGCTAGCGCTGATTATACATTTTTAACCGGGAGGACGATGCTCGTAAGTGCACTCAGGGCAGAAGTGACATTTGCGCACCACTTACTGTACTCGAGGATCTGAAATTCAGAACCGTGCTGGGGAGTAACAGCAGCAGAGTGAAGTCAACTACAACACCAACATTCCTCTCATAACCTGGAGATAAAATCAAGGGTCAACTCTTGTATTACACTAGAAATTTGTTCATACTGTCAATACCAATGCTGCACCAGCATGAAACTCATGTCCAACCGGATGAGGTCTTGGGCCAGTTTGATTCTGAAGTTCAATCCATGTTAGATTTCCTCCAGGCTCAGTTATGCAGTGTAAACGGGACAATCATTTATCATGGGCTTTCATTTATCATCACATCCTTGCTTCATTGGTGTGTGCCCAGTCACTGATCACACACATTTTAATAAAAAATTGTGGTTTAATTTATTACCAGCTTCAAGTCTTATTTACCATTTGTCAGTGTATGTGTTACAGCAACAAAATCTCAATTCCATAAAGACCAAGTATCTCAGCCACAAGACCTTGCAATGACCTCTGTAACCACAATTCTATGTTTGTCTCAATCCCTATCCTATCTCAAGATCCACAGGCAATAATCAAACCGGGAATTCTACAATTCTACTGAGGACAACTAAACTCTAACCTGGACAGAATCCTTTCCTTCAAAGCGAAGCCCAATTGTTAAAGAACTTACAGACAACATGGTAATCACTGAAATGTGAAGTTCTTAATGTGCAGGGAAGCAGATATTCTGGTTATTTACATTTTATTGTTGGTAAATTTCCCCATATTATGCAGGTGTGTAAAAAAACATGCAATACTAATATTTAGAACAGCGGACTGGGGTGGAGGGAGACACTGTGGGGGTGATTTTCCCCGTATACTTTAGCTAAAGAGCCTCCAAGGTGGCCAAGATGGGGTCTGGACCTGCGACGCCGGTTTAACCCGCCTTGGTAAAGGAGTTGAAGCGCCCGCTAGGAACAGCCGCCCTGAGGAACATTAAGGCTCCGATTGACAAGTAAATTGCCTGCTAGCGCTCATTAGAGGCTGCACGCCATTTTGGTGGCTAGTACTTCAATGAACGACCTCTCCGAACAGCGACCAGCTGAACAGGAGTAAAGAAGTCGTTGCTGAGGATTTCTAGCGTTATTTAAAGCCATGCTCAACTTTCACTGTTCACTTGCTGCTGGAGATAGACTGGGTTTGAAGAGGGCTTTTGAGACACATTGGGAGACATTCTGGGACACTTTGTCGAGACTTCACCAACATTCTGTCAACATTTTTCCCGGAAATTATCTGAGGACTTCACCTAAAGAGAGTGAGTGCTGTGCTACTCTACCTTATTGGAGACCTTATAGGAGTCACCAGGAGAAAGGGAGTGCTTGGTCATGGGGATATTGCTAGGGGTCCCTCACTTGGTCTGGAGGAGGACTGGGAGGAGGAGATGAGGTCAGGCAGAGCAGCACCAGCTGCTGCAGGAGAGAGGGACAGGAGGACGAGGAGGGCTCCTTACCCTCCACACCCCCCGCTCCGGGTATAGGACATCCTCCTCCTCTGGACCTCCTCCACCAGGACCCCCAGTGCCATGTCTGATAAACTGTGTACCCTCTCCCTCAGTCCGAGTCATCCTGAAACGATCCGTTGTGTGTCAGCCAACGCACACAACACCTTCAGTGGAAGTGGGTGTGTGGAGGCTACATATACCGCTCCACGAAAATTGCTTCTAAACCTGCAGGTGTCTGTTTTAGCGCCTCCAAACACGTTTAAATCAAGTAATCATCAATTAGCTCCAAAATTGCAGGCTAAAACCAGACTTTCAAACAGGCGCCTCTTATTAGCGCAGCACCCATTTAGCGCCCGTTTGCACTCTTTCATCAAAATAACCTAGTGAGTTCGAAAAAGTCCTTCCATATTTGGAACCTGGGTTCAAAAGCAGACCAGAATAATGGGATGAAAGTATCTTATTTCTGCTGTGAATCTTCTGTGAAGTGAATTTCAGGTGTCTGAACCTAGTTCCTAGTGGGTACAAGTCACTAAAAAACAGCCTCACTCAGTGAAGGATACAGATAGGCCCCAAAAACGTACGGGCCTTCCAGCAAACTCCCGCCGTGACTCCAGCGGGAGTTCAGCAGAGGTTCCAGGATAAAGGACAGGACCTGGATACCTCATCTGCCCCAAAAGAGGTTCCTCATATCAGAGGGAATGTGGGAGCTCCCGCTTCCCTGGCCTCAGTGGGACACAGGATAACTGTGGAGGGTGGTCGCCCCACAATGGGGAGGGGGGCCTTCACTCTGCATCTGATCTACACTGTGCCTGACCTGGAAGTGCTTTGTACTGACACTGGATGCAAAAATGGAAAGATATTGCATTCCCTACCACAAAAATACACCAAAACATGCTACTAAAAATTAAAATAGCTTTGAAAGTAATTATTAAATTGTCTTCTTTTAAAAGCAACCGATCCAACACAACAGGATTTTGTATTAGACTTCGTGTAAACTTTAATCCAAACTTTGACAAATAAAAAGCTTTCTTTGGAGGAAACACTGGCACATTAACATTCTCAGTATATACAGGAAGTGACTGTGTCTCTCTGACTCTGCCTGTCCTTAAATCTCAGCAATTATCAGCCTCGTGGTTCATTTGAAGCATTGTGAATCACATCAGCTCGGGCAAGGTCAAATAAAGCAGACAGACAAGCTCAATGTAGAAAGGGGAAAAAACTGCTCTTCCTTTATTTTGTAACTCAAACTTTAACACTATATATAGAGGCATTAATACATTAAACAGGATATTCTTTTATTTTACCAAGTTTTTATGGCTGTAATCCAGTCATAAAGTCCAAAACACAGTGGAGCCTTTTAACGATATAACAAAATCAAGTGACACACTATCGAGATCCATTAATTGGATGGAGCTGGAGTAAGAGACTCTCTCTAATGTAAAAATGTTACTTATTTTGATGTATCTCACTCTAAAATATAACTCAACTGTTTAAATTATTCTGGAATCTGTCTCACTTTGTGAGATCACAAAATGGAATCCTAATATTTCCCTAATGTTGATCGCTCTGGGTTCGGTGACTGAGTGACACTGACACAGGAAGCCAATCACAAAAACTGCCAGGAAGCTAATCACAGAAACAGCAAATCCTAGTAGGCCCCATTAGCTCATCTTGCACATGGTGTATCCTTGACATGGGTTCAGAGAGTCATTAAATGTGCTCGTATAAAATTCCTCTGGCTGCTGTTTTAACAAACGTGTACCCTTTCAAAAAAGACTCTAATCTAATGTAGCTGCTCCATTTTTTTTTTGCTCCCTTAGGATACGAGTTGGGCCTGAAGCTGAAACATAATTTACAGAAAGAACTGTGATCCTGAGGCTGACCATTTCCAGTAGCTGAACTGGAATGAATGATTTAAATTGGGCAATTAAGTGAGTCAAATTACAGGTAGCGGTTAATGCTTCACAACTGCAGGAACTGGTTTCACTGATTTATGGAAAGCACTAGCTCGAGTGATAAAGCATTTAATATCTTACGAGCTTAAAACTGAAGAAAAACACTAAGTGGAGAATATCTTCATTATAAGAGTACAATTTATTTAGTTAAATGCTAAGTAAACAGACCATTGTATTTTAGGGCTAAGCTACTAAAATTAAAAACTGAATCTCGGCAATTGAATATTCATTATTAAATATCAGCTGCAATGATTGTTTTTATAAGTTCAACCTGGCAGTGTTCTGACTCATTTTACAAAGAAGTTAATTAAACATCCTGGCAAATGGAAATCATTACATTTTTTGGAGAGTTTTTAGATTTCACCTTTGCAGACGTGTGCCCTAACCACATCAAGTAGCTAAAGTGATCTGACCCTGCCTTATTCCAGGGGGGTGTTTTAGAATTAGGTGTAAAACACCATGGTTTGTGGTTGTATAATAAAAACTATTGGCAAAAAGAAACACAAGAAACCCTGTGGAGCTGAACATGGTGTCCACTGGACCAGTTTAGCCGGCCTGTAGGTTGGTCAGTTCTCTGTTGCCACAGTCACTGAATCAGTTGAAACTTAGCCAATTCACTGGTGCCACAGACAGTCAGTGGATCAGTTCAAAAAGAAAAGAAAGATTTGCATTTATATAGCGCCTTTCATGACCTCAGGACATCCCAAAGCGCTTTAGAGCCAATGAAGTGCTTTTTGAAGTGTAGTCACTGTTGTAATGTAGGAAACGCGGTAGCCAATTTACACACAGCAAGCTCCTACAAACAGCAATGTGATAATGACCAGATAATCTGTTTTTTAGTGATGTTGGTTGAAGGATAAGTATTGGCCAGGACACCGGAGATAACTCCCCTGCTCTTCTTCGAAATAGTGCCATGGGATCTTTTACGTCCACCTGAGAGAGCAGACAGGGCATCGGTTTAACGTTTCATCCAAAAGACAGCACCTCCGACAGTGCAGCACTCCCTCAGTACTGCACTGGAGTGTCAGCCTAGATTTATGTGCTCAAGTCTCTGGAGTGGGACTTGAACCCACAACCTTCTGACTCAGAGGTTAGACTGTTATCAACTCAGTCATGGCTGACAATTCAGACCAACATCTAGATTGGCCAGTTCACTGGTGCTACAGTCACTGGATCAGGTCAGATCTGAGTGTAGGTTCACATTAAGCTAAAGCAAGCCCTTTTTCTCCTATTCCCGGTGGACAAAAATCACTCACCTTGCTCACAGTTCTTGCCACCAAATCGCAAGGGACATTCACAGCTGTACGTATTCCACTTATTCACACAGTGTCCACCATTTTGACATATGTTTATGTCACAGAAGTTCTTTTTAGCTGCACACCCTGCAATTAAGAAAAGGAAGGGGTTAATTAAAATCCCTCTTCCAGCCCTGCCAGTAATTCCATTCTACCTGGACTTCCCCGCTCACTTGGCGCCCATTTATTTCTATTCTCTGAGACATCTTTCCAATGTGAGGAGTGCTATCTAAATGCAAGGTCCTCTCAGCATATATAGGAAGTGACTGTGGCTACATCTAGCTTATTCTGTAAACAGCAAGAACAAAAGTTTAAATCTGTGACAAGAGATATGGGGGTAGAAATTTGTCTTGGGCGGTATTGCATCACCCACCCGCTATACGCCCCGACCGATATTCAGCTCCATGTGATACCACCTGTTATTCGCTACCGCCCAAGACAAAATTCTAACCCATATAGTATTTGAGAGAGAGAGAGAGAGAGAGAGAGAGAGAGACCACAACAGTCCTTATTTTTAAATTAAATGTACTCAAACCACAGTGAAAGCCGTGAAATTCAATACTGCTCTAGTGCTAAAGTGTTCATCACAGTTTACCTTTTATAAACTTGTTCTTCCTTGCTCAGCCAATATATTCATTTCCTGTCTTGCTGTTCTAAGTCTACTATTAATAAAAGATTCTGAGGCGTTGACAATTGTATATGACCCAAAAGAAAATAATTTTTGAAGAACAGGAAAGGCCATTTGGCAAGCCTGTCCATTGATAACTGATTTCAAACCTTCAAGCTCCTCTCTCTTCAGAAATACTTCTACTTGCCTCCTTAATCCATTTACACTAATCAGTTTAAAGCCCTTCTCTCAGATCTTTTTCCACAAGTTTATTATCCTGGAGTTGAAAAACCATTCCTCCTGACTGCCCGTCCTCTAATTTTTGGATTTATAACTTGTGTCCGCTGGTAATTGAACCCTACTTGCAGGCAATCAAAGCTGTTGTTTTGGATGCCTATAATCTAATTATTATTAATCATTAAAAAATTCAAATTATGTACACAAGATAAACATAATAAAGAATCATAAGCCAGTTACTGTCATTGGGAAAATGCTGGAGTCCATCATTAAGGAAGTGATAGCAGGACATTTAGAAAATCATAATATTGTCAAGCAGAGTCAGCATGGTTTTATGAAATGGAAATCATGTTTGACAAATTTGCTGGAGTTCTTTGAGGATGTAACGAGCAGAGTGGATAAAGGGGAACCAGTAGATGTCGTGTATTTGGATTTCTAGAAGGCATTCGATAAGGTGCCACATAAAAGGTTACTACACAAGATAAGAGCTTACGGGGTTGGGGGTAATATATTAGCATGGATAGAGGATTGGCTAACTAACAGAAAACAGAGACGGGATAAATGGGTCATTTTCAGGTTGGCAAACTGTAACTAGTGGGGTGCTGCAGGGATCAGTGCTGGGGCCTCAACTATTTACAATCTATATTAATGACTTGGATGAAGGGACCAAGTGTAATGTAGCCAAATTTGCTGATGATACAAAGATAGGTGGGAAAGCAAATTGTGTGGAGGACGCAAAGAATCTCCAAAGGGATATAGATAGGCTAAGTGAGTGGGCAAAAATCTGGCAGATGGAGTTTAATGTGGGAAAATGCGAGGTTATCCACTTTGGTAGGAAAAATAAAAAAGCTAATTATTATTTAAATGGGGAGAGATTACAAAATGCTGAGGTACAGAGGGATGTGGGGGTCCTTGTACATGAATCACAAAAAGTTAACATGCAGGTACAACAAGTAATTGGAAGGCAAATGGAGTGTTGGCCTTTATTGCAAAGGGAATGGAGTATAAAAGTAGGGAAGTCCTGTTACAACTGTACAGGGCGTTGGTGAGACCACACCTGGAGTACTGCGTACAGTTTTGGTCTCCTTATTTAAGGAAGGATATACTTGCATTGGAGGCAGTTCAGAGAAGGTTCACGAGGTTGATTCCGGAGATGAAGGGGTTGTCTTATGAAGAAAGGTTGAGCAAGTTGGGCCTATACTCATTGGAGTTCAGAAGAATGAGAGGGCATCTTATTGAAACATATAAGATTCTGAAGGGGCTTGACAGGGTAGATGCAGAGAGGATGTTGCCCCTCGTGGGGGAATCTAGAACTAGGAGGCATAATTTCAGAATAAGAGGGCACCCTTTTAAATTGGAAATGAGGAGGAATTTCTTCTCTCGGAGGGTCATGAATATTTGGAATTCTCTTCCCCAGAGAGCTGTGGAGGCTGGGTCATTGAATATATTTATAGTCGAGATAGACAGATTTTTGAACGATAAGGGAGTCAAGGGTTATGGGGTGTGGGCAGGGAAGTGGAGTTGAGGCCAAGATCAGATCAGCCATGATCTTATTGAATGGCGGAGCAGGCTCGAGGGGCCAAATGACCTACTCCTGCTCCTACGTCTTATGTACTCATCAACAGATGATTAAGTTATCAAGACTGACAATATACCATCTAAAACTTTTAAATTACACACCCATCTCCATTAGAACAGGAATACTATCAGTCATACTGCAGCACATTTCTCACATTCACTGGCTAGATGCGTTTCTCCTTACCACTTATGAGTTCATACTGATGTATAAGTACCTTTGCACAGTACAAGTTCTGATTACTCACCTGCAAGTGTGCCATTATTGGCTATAAAACTAGCCATATCAAGCTGCTTATTGTCGATGGTCAAGTTTCTCATACATCCCACAAATTCACGATTGCGCACAGGGAAGTCTTCAGGCAGGTTCGGGACACCTCCAAGCAGTAAAGGACCAGTCAAATCCAAAGACCTGAAGAAGGCAAAGAGATACCGTTATCCTCAGCACAAATTCTTTAGGTCAGTGCCACAGCCTCGGGGGGGAAAAAAGAGGATCGCAAGCAAAAATAACGTAGAGAGCTTAAAAAATACATATAGCCATTTGATCAGGGTGATAGTTATAGTCCTTTCAATTATGCACCATGACAGGAACTGAAAGGACACTTGGTGCAGAACTGGATACCATCTTTATCCTACAAGGAATGAAGGTATCCTTTCACTGGAGGAAATGTGGCTTTCCACAATTACACATGGAATAGATTATTTCTACAGCATACATTTATTTAAGATAAATAATTTATTTAAAAGATGTGTTTTACTGAACATTAATGGGGACTACAATGAGCTTGTAACAGAATATTTATTAAAACTCAGTTTATGGTTTCACCAACCTTTCTCTTTGTTGGCAAATGGTATAGATTAGAATTTGAGATAAAAATACTGAGAAGATGGGGTTTCACCAGCAATCAAAATCCTTTTAAAATAACACAACAGAACAGTGCAGCAGTTGTTCTATTGCTTTATATTTTAAACTAACTTTTAGGGCTGGATTTTGATACTGGGGCGGGTTGGGGTCGTGTTATCCACCCGACTGCAATTGGATGTGGGAGATTGATGCAATTTTCACCTAATTGGGTAATTGAGTTCCAGCATGTGGGAACCCATAAACCAATTAGTGTTTTAAGTCTGAAAGTCGCCTCTGATGATGTCATCATTGCTGCTGTATTGAAGGTCTTCAGAGATTGCCTGGCCTTTGCTGTGAGAGGACCTGAAGGCAAAATGAGCAGCAGCAGCCCTAGTTCTGCTCCCAGATATTTTCCCTACTACTACTTCGCCATTGTAATAGTGGCCCTGCAGCTGATAGTCAGCTTTCGAAATGTGTTACCGCAGGTTTCACAATTGTGGTTCAGAACAGGCGTGCTTCACGTAGAACAAGGGTTAAAATCACAAAGGCCTTTCAAAATGGCATTATAGAGGCAATTTAGTGCTTGTTAAGGGCCTTAACAGCCTATCCCGTCTCTTAAAGGCGGGACGGAGTCGGGACCAGCAGACATGATTTAATGAAAATTGCGTGGAGGCGGGATGGAGGCAGACTTGTGGCTGCCCGTCAGTTTTCGCAATTTTAACCCCCCACACGCCTTCAAACCCGCCTCCACGGGTCAATGAAAATCCAGCCCTTACAGTCTGAATCACAATGCTCACTATCTGACAGACTAGCAAAAGTAGTTATGTTCTGGGCTGCACTTTGCTCATTGAATGCACTACCCAATATAGTGTTGTTTTAGTGGGTGGGTGGCAGGGGACAGAGAGTGTGGATGGAAAGCAGAACCAGTCTGAATGCCAGCCGTAGAATAACATTCTTTTATTCCCACCTGGTGTAGCACTAGGTCAAAAAGAGACCAAAAGGTCCCAGGTTTGATTCCTGGCCTGTGTGGAGTTAGCTGATCTCAGCCAAAGCAGTGGGTGCAATGGTACAATTGGCCTCAGTGCCCCGGACCAGGGATGGAGGAAAGATTAAAGTAAGCTGAGGCTCTGCTCCTGATCACGATCCAGTTATCTAATCACCCTTGCTGGAAAAGGTCTGTATGATCATTGGGAAAGAACAGGACTGCGTTTGGCTCTGATGTTCTCCGTAGTCAAAGAGCCTGCTGCCCATCACACATAAAGAACGATCACTTGAGTGAACTACTGAAGTGCCCTCGGTTCCTGTCGAACCATAATTCAGCATGAGTCAATGTGTGCAATGGGGAGAAAAAGATAAAGAAAACTATGTTCCCTGGAAATCTGTTTTTAATGTGAATGGTGTGGGTAAGGTTTTTTGCTCAAGTTAATTGAAACAGAACATTTATTTTTGTGCTTTTTTTTTGCGAAGAATATAGCCCACCCTTTATCAATGCCTTAATAACTGCAAGTCTAAAAATCAGGGGATGAGGTAGGACCTGCACGGTCAGTTTACACGCTGAGCCTTCAACCTGTCAAATCACCATCGTTAGATCTCACTTTCCGGGCCCGGACAGGGAGAATACAAACAGAAGTCAGGTGCTGCCCCACAGAAAGGGAAGAAAAATCAGAGGGAGAGTCACCAGGGCTGGTCCTGCACATCTCTCCACGAATAGTTAGTTATACAGCAGCACTGACAGAACTGGGAGCAGGTCTCCAGCCTGACCACAGGGAAAATTAAATTCTACTAGGTGCCATCTTTTGTAATGTTTATTAAAAAAATAAATGCATTTTACTTTTTACAAACCTGGAGAATTTCAATTAAACCAAAATGATAAAATATCTATTGATAAGTAAATTATTTGATCTTACTTCTTTGATCCAGTCTGCGTTCCCTGAGCAGCACATGAATAGTTTCCAATATGGTTTCCGAATCGCACAGATACTGCAGTGTCACAATCATCAACTGTAACTACAGCAACCTTTTCTCCTGATGGCCCATGAGGAATACCTAATCTGCCAATATTTGGCTAAACAAAAGAACAGATCAATTAATTTTTGCAGTGAAGCAATAGGAGTCATATTACCCATTTTTAATTACTCCTGACATACTGAGATATGAAACAGAACAATATGGATCCAATGAAATGAGAAATTTTCTATTTAAATATCACAATGTGTGTTTGGGCCTGGATTTCTCCAGAGTACCTATCCGGGCTCATCATCAGGAAAGGTGCAAGCAGATGCAAGGTGTTTTCCCCAAGGGCATATGGAGGAAAATCCAATGGCAAGTCTCTCCAGTCTGCACTTGGAAACCTTCTCTCAATCAGCTCAAGAATGGCATTAACAGGAGGCCTGGGTCCAAACTACTTTCTCTGGCTGAGAAACAGGCAGGTGCATGGTGATCAAATGACAGAAGAACATTTAAAAATAAAACCCACAGCAATAATTTGTTTTCTCCGCTTCGAATGGAAAAACAAAAAAAAAATTGCTACAGATTTTAAAAAGATGAAGAGAATTGACTGAAACCGAAGCTCAACAGAAAAAAGGCTAGATTAATTATTTTATACATTGACAGTTGTGCACAAAACCTCGCTGGTAATCCATTAAAACAGTCTAGAGCTGGCCGTGTGTGTCCATTGGGAAATGCAAAATCACATTAACAAGAGATGAATGAATCAAGAACTACTGTATCAAAATCAGAGCTGCTTCTTGATTAAAAGACCCACCAAGTTGTTTTGGGCAGCCAAGTTTCTGATATGCATGGAAATCCATCACTCCAAACCAAATCAGTGAGCAGAATTTTTGTTTACCAATATGCAGTACACACATTCATTCTAGGAACACTTTCATTCTAGGAACACATTCCACTTACTGATTCCAGGGAGTTTAAATGCAGGTTGGCAACAGTCAAGGCTTAGGGACTTTCAGGTGTGCACTGGTGTACTACTGGTATTTAACTGGCTTAAACTGCAGTTTAGCCGCACAGAACAATAGCAAACTTCCCACTGTTTTTCCATGAAGCCGGAATCTCTGTCCCAGCTCACAATACAACTATCAAACACATCAGCAGTGCTGGATGTTCCCTCCCCTTTTACCCCAATCTGCAAATGAAGTAGTCTGCCCCGCTCTGTGAAGCACTATAAATGGGACATTCCCATTAATTTGCATCTACAATGAGGAAGATCTACAGCGGTTTCATTCTTGGTATGAGGAAAACAGACTTTGTATCTCACGAGCCCAGATACAACAGTATGGCCTAAAAATTCGGTTTCAGCGGGAGGTTAGCGGCGGTGGTAACCGTTAGCGCCCCACAGTGCTGTGCCGCCGGCGATGACGCCATCGCCGTGCGCAACGCCCCGGCTGCGATCTTCGGTAGCGCCCCCTGACTTACTGCGAAGTTAGCACCCCAAAGGGGGCGCAACTCAATTTTTCCCCCTATGTCTCTGTGAAAATAGAAGAATTAATCCTTTAGTTCCCTGCATATTACAAGTGCAGTGGCAAACAAAATCCAACTCTGGAGTTGTGAGTTTCATATTAGTTTTCTTGTGGGCATCAAAGTTCACATGGCACAACACCAGTACTGGCATTCCATCCCACTAGCTTTACAGTTTCACAGTTTGTTTTTCCCAATGGGAAATGTGGCGCAAGAGTGTATCCATATCATGAGTTATGTGTATCCCAGGATACTAATTTCACAATCCATACTTTTTTCTGTTAAAGGGGCAGCTCTCGGCTGATCACACAAGCACCCGATGTGTAGTAAGTCGTCACTCACCAACACCATGGGAAAAACTTGCTGCTGAATGTTGTAACAAGTGGAATTTGAAAGATGCCCAGAAATCTTGCTGCAGTAAGAGTTTAAAATGGTTTGAATGGCTACACAAAACAGTGATTAGATTAGTGCTGATGTACTAATGAAACTGCACCGATAGGCATGAGCATTTGGTTGTGTTTGTGCCTTCCAATCCATCCATCTAAAATGTGCACACTGCAGTCAAGTTTCAGATTTGTTTCAGTCAACAGCTAGGACCTGACTTTCAAAGAAGTTGCTGGTTTTACGTAACCTGTGCTTACATCACATTTGACACCTTCAGGTTGTTGAAGAAAAATAGCACCTTGTGGCAGGCTGCGAGCTCAGTCGGCCTTTTAAAATAGTCGCCAGGTTCTTGTGCTAGACAAGGGGTGTGAACCGATACAAGACTCTGGATGAACTGCAGAAAATGTTAAAACTTACACATGGGAGAAAGTATCTGTTCCTGAGGAAGATGCTCTTCAAAAAAGTAAATACGCAAATGATAGTACGAGGCCCAGATGAGGGATAAAGGCCTCATTTGATAGCTTAGTGGCTGAATGCACCCTGGGGTGTGGCCATGAGTTACACAGGCCAGAAGAGTCACAAGTTCAATCCACCATCTGTACCAAGATCAGCTGATGGACAGGAGTACCATAAATCAGCCTCACTGCCCCCATGTATCAGACAGAAATCAAACAGTTCCTGCATCCAATCGCTATCTAGAGACCACCTACCAGAAAGTGCAAGATGTGGACGTCAAGTGAGGGCAAGGTTGGGCTCAGTTGTAATGGTGGAATAGGTCACTGGCTGAACTCAGTTTGACGTTGAGCGTGGGACCTTCATGGTCTGTGAGGCACACTGCCACACCCCACGATGCACTCACTAACCAATCGGGGGAGCTTTTTTCGTCTTGGTCTGTGCTGTAGCCCAGAGAACTGACTGTTTCAATTTATATATTTGCATGACGACCAGAAACTTGAGTGAATGGATCAAGCTTTCGATGTCTGTGAAAACGTACTCCAGCATCTCACTGCCTTGGGAAAAGGAGGAAAGCGGAGAAAATTGAGGACGGTAATAACACCTGTGTGCAAACATGAGTCACTATTAGAAGAGCTTTGGCAGCAGACTCAATCGCTGTAGTCGTCAGTCAGCTATGATCAATCTGCATTTCTAAGAAGCGGAATGCTGTATCCGAGAAGAATCCAGTGAAGCATTGTCAGTGGCATAATTTATTCAAAGCTTCATGCAAATGGCACAGCTAATGTATTTTTCCAACAGACATCTTAGAGTCAACACTCCAGTTTTCTGCAAGTGCTGAATGTCACCTCTTCTCTTCCTGGTTAGAGCTGCACATCTGCCTCCTACTGCCGCAGTTCCTCCATCAGCTGGGGCGACATCTCCTTGATTACCCATCAAGAGACAGGCTTCTTAAAGGAGGGGAACTGGTCTGGTTGGATCTAGATAGAATAATCCAGTACGTCAAAATGATCTACCTAGCAACTGGTTGAAAACTTGGCCATTGATGATTCTGACCGAGTTGTAATGAGAATCAAGACAAGAGTCAATGTGGAGTTAAACTTGAAATGAAGTCCAATACTCAACCAGCAGAGTGACGTGGCTGTTATCTTCTGAAGCTTTTGAAATCCAAAGAATATTTTTATCTTTTTAAGCCGCATTCTTCATTAAAAAATCAGGATTAAAACATGTTCTATTTTGGACTTCAAATTTTGTTGTATAGTCTGCAAGACTGGCTGTCCAATGTAGATGGATTATAAATAGTGATGATAATAAATAACCTGCAATAAATAGCATGTCAAACTGTCTCAAACCTCCGCACAATTAATTACTTTTGGAGAACAAACATTACTCCACTCAGTATGCACACACATTTGTAGGCGTGCATAGGGATGCACGCTCGCTCACACACATTGTAGGCATGCACGCTAGCATATACATTGTAGGTGTGCGCGCACACACACACACATTGTAGGCGTGCACATACAACAACAACTTGCACATATATAACATCTTTAACACAGTAAAACATCCCAAGGCGCTTCACATGAGCGTTATCAAACAAAATTTGACACCGAGCCACATTAAGAGATATTAGGACAGATGACCAAAAGATAGGGCTAAGAGGTAGGTTCTAAGGAACGTATTAAAGGAAGAGAGAGAGGCAGAGAGGCGTAAAGGTTTAGGGAAAGAATTCCAGAGCTTAGGGCCGCGGCACGGCCGCCAATGATGGAGCGATTAAAATCAGGGTGCGTAAGAGGCCAGAATTGGAGGAGCGCAGATATCTCGGAGGGTTGTAGGGCTGGAGGAGGTTACAGAGATAGGGACGGGTGAGGCCATGGAGGGATTTGAAAACAAGGATGAGAATTTTAAAATCGAGGCATTGCTCAACTGGGAGCCAATGTAAGTCTGCGAGCACAGGGGTGATGGGTGAACAGGACACACACACACACACAAGGACTATGTCATCGCAGCAGATCATTGACCACAGGCAGACAGAACCTTACGGACAACCTTTACAAAACTGATTGGTCTGAAAAGCAACAGAATCAAGTTCACTGTGCAGAGCTCTAGTTTTCCCATTCAGGTCTCCATAGCAGCTACATGGCCTCCTTCAGCCAGAAGAATGCCACGATCTGATCAGTTTATAATTAGTGAGCTACAGCAAGGTGAACTTATGGGGAAAGTTCAAGTCGAACTGCCCAGCTGAGAAGTGATGAACCATCATCAGCCAAGAGAGTTAAACTAAGTGAAAGCCACCTCTGAGACCCAAACCCACTACCATCTGTTCCAAGAACCATCACCTATGTACTCAGCCAGTAGGTATTAGTAAGTTTTAACGCAATTATACTTTGCATTAATTACGGACTGCACTTCAACTGCTACTGTACTGTAGTATTTATAGGGTTAAAAGTTCCATATCAACAAAACACTCTTCAATTATATTTTCTTGCTGCACTGATTGAAAAACAAAGCTTGTATCGTCTAATCCAAACCCTAGCCACAGATAGCTATTTTGACCACTCAGTTTTTCCATGAGTTCAGTGCCATGTTGTACAAATATTCAATCGCTGGCTAGCTTCGATTGTTTTTCCTGGTCTACACAGTCCACAAAGTTCCTTTTATCCTCAAATACTCATACATTAAAATCTCAAAAGGTTTGTCTGACATCGGTCCTTTTATTTAAAAGTGCCTGTTGGCCCCAGCAATGCCACGTGATGTTTATTCAGTCTGTGACATACTCAATCAAATCCAAAACCTGCAGCTGTCTACACAGTGACTACGAGGCGTTACACTGATTGTTAGATAACACCAGCACTGACAAACAGCCACAGCCAGGTTTTGGCTTCGACAGTTCCATTTCCAGGTCAATAGTCCAACAGTCCCAATTATATGGGGTGCAGGTTTAATAAGTTACAACTCCTAGTGCCAGCAACCGCAGAAAAAAAATTAATAAAACATTTTCTTTATTCATAAATAGGTAACCAGAAATAGCAGGAAAGGTTTTAGCAGAATAACAACAGTGGCCATTTGCACAGTGCTGCTCTTAGAAAGGAACTTAGAGCAGAAAGGTGGAAAACACCGAATAGGAAAAAGGTGGGAGACCGCAGGCAAAGTTAAAGGTTTTTTAGGAATCTTTTGAAGGTAGGAGGGAGCGAGATAAAGGAGTTCTGACAGAGAATTTCAGAGAGTAGAGACAGTGAATGGTTTCCATGGTGGAACGGAGGGAATGAGGAACAAGCAGTAATCTAGGAATCAGAGAAGCGGAGGGTACAGAGGGATCTGTGGCTGGAGAAGAATGGTGAGATAGGATGGATGTGCAGGACATTGTGTAGGAGACGGCACTTCTCACCGAGTTCTGGAACTGCTGAAGCTCGCAAATAGTTTGAAGTGGGGAGACCAATGAGGAGAGAATTAGACAAGTCAATGCTTGAGATGATTGAGCTGTGGATTAGGGTTTCAGCAACAGTGGGGAAGAGGTAGGGGTATAAACTGCAATGTTTCAGCGGTCAAAAAAAGCAGTCATGACAACGAATCAGATGCGCAGTGACAAGATCAGTACGAGAACAAACAGGACAGCGAGATTGAACCACATTAGATTTTGCCTGTGAAGGCAGCCAGCAAAGTTGACGGAGTCAGGGCCAGAGGCACGTAGGTGTGATCAGGCACAGAAAGAATGGCTTAGGTTTTACAAACATTAAGCTGAGTGAAATCTCAACATGTCTTGATGTAAACGATCAAAAAGTGCAGCAATTGGTGTTGAACATTTTTGTTAGTTAAAGTATTGTTAAGATTATGGGTTAGATCTTGCCGGAAAAATAATGGTGTGTTAACGTCGCACACCGTTATTAATGTTCAAATTGGACAGCAAATTCAGGGGATTAAGAGATACACCATCAGTTGTGAATCTCTAGAACTTGCTGGTCGATTTACGCTGCTCCGTCGTTAGCTTTGCATAATCGGCATCTCGCCCTTAGCCTCCCTGTTATTTTTAAGAAATTGCTAGATTTGCACATTAATTGTCCATTAAACTCACCAACAGAAAGTTAAGTCTGGTAATTAACAGCGCATGTACCTTTTGAACAATGTGATAATTGTTAATGCCGTGCAAATCAACCTCTCTGGCCCAGAAATTGAACAATTTCAACTGTGGAGTCTCATCCCTTCAGGTGGTAAATTGTTCTTAGGGCGCAAAACATTTTTGAGCTGACTGGTGCAGAACAAAAGTCTAACTCATGGGGCACATTAGATGCCCCGCTCCAGCAAGATCCGGGCCACTGTTTTTTCCCTTAATGACAAATCAGGTGTGAGGTAATGTATCCTAACCGACCATCTTAACCATATACATATTGTATGTGTAGTAACACAGCATTGTGCAGAGTTATAATAATGCTGATGCTAGTACAATGTCCATTGCTTTGTGAACAATTGTGCTAGTTCAGTGATAACCTGTCATTTCAGCTATAACCTGGACACAGCAGTGATCAGGTGTGCAGCAGCCCTCTCCATATTCACCTTTGCTGACTGCTGTCGAGGCTGCACTTCATATTCAGTTCCTGGTATTTCACCGAATCTTTCTATCCTCGATGATGCTACTTAAGGGCCCCACCGGTAGATTTACATAAGAACATAAGAAATAGGAGCAGGAGTAAGCCATACGGCCCCTCAATCCTGCTCCACCATTCAATAAGATCATGGCTGAACTTTTACATCAATTCCACTTGCCCGCCCTATCCCCATATCCCTTGATTTGCTTAGTGCCCAAACATCTAGCGATCTCAGTCTTGAATATACTCATCAACTGAGCCTCCACAACCCTCTGGGATATTGAATTCCAAAGATTCACAATCCTCTGAGCGAAGAATTTTCTCCTCATCTCAGTTCGAAATGGCTGACCCCTTATCCTGAGGCTATGACCCCCTACTTCTAGGCTCTCCAGCCAGGGGAAACAACCTCTCAGCATCTACCCTGTCAAGCCCTCTTAGAATGTTATACGTTTCAATAGGATCACCTTTCATTCTTCTAAACTGCAGAGAATATAGCACCATTTAATTCAATCTCTCCTCATAGATAGCCCTCTCATCCCAGGAATCAATCTAGTGAACCTTCTTTGCATCCCATCTAAGGCAAGTATATCCTTCCTTAGGTAAGGAGACCAAAACTGTGCACAGTTATGGTCTCCCCAAAGTCCAATATAATTGCAGCAAGACTTCCTTACTCTTATACTCCAACCCCCTTGCAATAAAGGCTAACCTACTGTTTGCCTTCCTAATTGCTTGCTGTACTTGCATGTTAACTCTCTGTGATTCATGTACAAGGATCCCTAAATCTTTCTGAAAACCAACATTTACCAGACACTCACTCACCTTTTAAAAAATATTCTGCTTTTTCATTCTTCCTATCAAAGTGGATAATTTCACACTTCCCTACATTATACTCCATCTGCTACCTTCTTGCCCACTCACTTAATCGGTCTATATCCCTTTGCAGCCTTTTTACGTCCTCCTCACAGCTTACTTTTGTACCTAGCTTTGTATCAACAACAAAATTGGCTATATTATCCTCAGTCGCCTCTTCTAAGCCATTGATATAGATTGTAAATAGCTGAGGCCTAAGCACTGATCCTTGCGGCACTCCATTAGTTACACCCTGCCATCCCGAAAATGACCTGTTTATTTCTACTCTCTGTTTTTTGTCCATTAACCAATCTTTAATCAATGCTAATATGTTACCCCCAATCCCATGAGCCCTAATCTTGTGTAACAACCTCTTGTGTGGCACCTATCGAACGCCTTCTGAAAATCCAAATATACCACATCCACTGGTTCCCCCTTATCTACCTTGCTAGTTGCATCCTCAAAAAACTTGAATAGATTTGTCAAACACGATTTCCCTTTCATAAAACCGTGTTGACTCTGCCGAATTATATTGTGATTTATAAGTGCCCTGTTACCATGTCCCTAATAATAGATTCTAGCATTTTCCCTACTACTGATGTCAGGTTAACTGGCCTATCGTTTCCTGTTTTCTCTCTTCCTCCTTTCTTGAACAGCAGGGTTTACAATTTCTACCTTCCAATCCACGGGGACCATTCTAGAATCTAGGGAATTTTGGAAGATCAAAACCAATGCATCCGCTATCTCTGTAGCCACCTCTTTTAAAACCCTAGGATGTAGGCCATCAGGTCCAGGGGATGTCAGCTTTTGGTCCCATTAATTTTTCCAGTACTATTCCTTTACTAATATTAATTACTTTAAGTTCCTCACAATTTCTGGTATGTTCTTTGTGTCTTCTACTGTGAAGACAGCATTACAATCACCGAATCTCACACCATCAACATCCTGGGGTTCACAATTGACCAGAAACTTAACTGAATCAGCCACATAAAAACTATAGCTACAAGAGCAGGTCAGAGGCTGGGTATTCTGTGTCGAGTGCCTCACCTCCTAACTCCCCAAAGCCTTTCCACCATCTCCAAGGCACAAGTCAGGAGTGTGATGGAATACTCTCCACTTGTCTGGATGAGTGCAGCTCCAACAACACTCAAAAAGCTCGACACCAGCCAGGACAAAGCAGCCCGCTTGATCAGCATCCCATCAAGCACCTTAAAACATTCACTCCCTCCATGGCTGCAGTGGGTACCATCTACAAGATGCACTGCAGCAACTCGCCAAAGCTTCTTCGACAGCACTTTCCAAACTCGCGACCTCTACCACCTAGAAGGACAAGTGCAGCAGGCACATGGGAACACCTTCATCTGCAAGTTCCCCTCCAAGTTGCACACCATCCTGACTTGGAAATATATCACCGTTCCTTCATCGTCGCTGGGCCAAAATCCTGGAACTCCCTCCCTAACAGCACTGTGGGAGCACCTTCTCCACACGGACTGCAGCAGTTCAAGATGGCGGCTCACCACCACCTTCTCAAGGGCAATTAGGGATGAGCAATAAATGCTGGCTTTGCCAGCGACGCCCACATCCCTGGAACGAATAAAAAAGACAGACAGAAATTATTTGTTTGTTGTCTCTGCCATTTCCTTATTCCCCATTATAATTTTTCCTGTTTCTGCCTCTAAGGGATCCACATTTACTTTTGCTAATCTCTTCCTTTTAATATACTTGTAAAAGTGTTTCCAAATTGTTGTTATATTTCTTGCTAGTTTACTCTCATATTCTATTTTCTCTGTCTTTATCAATTTCTTGGTCATCCTTTGCTGATTTTTAAAACCCTCCTAATTCTTAGGCTTACTTTTCTTTTTGGCAACATTGAAAGCCTCTTCTTTTAATCTACTACTATCCTTAACTTCTGTAGTTAGCCATGGTTGCACCACTTTTCCAGTGAAGTTTTTATTCCTCAAGGGAATGTATATTTATTGAGAATTATGAATTATTTCTTTAAATGTTTGCCATCATATCTTTTAATCTAATTTCCCAAACTACCTCAGCCAACTCGCCCCTCATACCTCCATAATTGGCTTTGTTTCAATTTAAAACCCTAGTTTCAAACTTAACCACATCACTCTTAAACATAATATGAAATTCTATCATATTATGATCACTATTCCCCAGAGGATCCTTTACTATAAGATTACTACCTTGTCTCATTACACAATACTAGATCTAAAATAGCCTGTTCCCTAGTTGGTTCCACGACACATTGTTCCAGAAAACTGTCTCGAATGCATTCCATTAACTCATCCTTCAAGCTACTTTTGCCAATTTGATTTGCCCAGTCTATATGAAAATTAAGGTCCCCCAAGTTAACTGCATTACCCTTATTACAGGTTCCTCTATCTCCTGACTTATACTCTGTCCAACACTATGATTAGTGTTAGCGGGCCTATAAACTACTCCCACCAGTGTTTTCTGTCCTTATGTTATTTCTTAGCTCCACCCATACTGATTCTACATCCTGATTTTCTGGGCTAAGATCCATTCTCATTACTGCCTTTATCACATCCTTTATTATCAGGGCTATCCCACCTCCTTTTCCATTTGGCCTATCTTTTCTAAAAGTCAAGTACCCTGGAATGTTTAGTTCCCAACCTTGGTCACCCTGTAACAAGGGGGGTGATTTTGCCAATGGGGGCGCGTTGGAGGCGGGACTCCCACTTGTCGGGTTTTAGTCCCGCCTCCATCGACTTGCGGCCAACCCACGCTATTTTCCCTTGATTGACCTTGTTAAGCCCGCTGGGCGGGCTTAGCAGGCCAGTTAAGTGAAAGCCGGTCACAGGTGACATCAGCGAGTGACATTTCATCTGTCAAGAGCTTTTGTCAGATGAAATGTCAGCGTCCTGACAATCTGTCCTCTAAGTTGAGCCCGGCACGGGTCGGGTACCCACCTCCTGGGAAGATGGCACGGAGGCAGGTTGGGGGCAGGAAGGGTACCGCCCCCAGATTCTGCCATTTTCCCAGCAGTCCCGCCTCTTTACCCGTCTCCCCAGGGCTGGCAAAATCACCCCCCAGGTCTCAGTAATGGTTACTAAATCAAACCCATTTATCTCGATTTGTGCCGTTAATTAATCTATATTGTTACGAATGCTTCATGCATTCAGATATAGTGCCTTTAATTTCAACTTTTTATTATTTTTCCCTGTGTGGCCTTAGTCGCTAGTGCCCTATTACCATTATTAAACTCTCTGTCCCTTTCTGACACAATCTGCTTGATTTTACCCAAATCACTACTCTGCTCTACAGCCTTGACTTTTCTCTTTAGACTAATAAATTTATCCTTACCTGATCCCTCCCTCCCCCTCATTAGTTTAAAGCCCTATCTACTTCCCTATTTACTTGATTCTCCAGGACACTGGTCCCAGCCCAGTGGAATCTGCCCCAATGGAACAGCTCCCTCTTTCCCCAGTACTAGTGCCCCATGAATTGAAACCCCTTCTCCCACTCCACTCTTTCAGCCACGCATTTAAACCTCTAATCTGTTTGTCCCTATGCCAATTTGCGCGTGGCTCTGGTAGTAATCCAGAGATTATTACTTAGGACAACATTACTATTGCCATTTTCAGATGTGGTTTATGGCTTTTGGTGCATTTAGCTCTGAGAATTGCAGCCACTGTTGAGTGTAGCAGTACAATACTAGCTGCAGATGTGAAGATTCTATTCTAAAAAAATGCACACCCAATAATTCCAGTTTCCACCGCATGAATACATTTAAAAAATGTCATTTTTTTTCACGATACATTAGTCCAGTTAAAATAGTGTGTCCAGCTTTGGATGCCTTACTTTAAGAAACATGTCAAGGCCATGGAAAGGGTGCAGAAGAAATTCACTAACATGCTACCAGGGATGCAAAGCTTTAGTTATGAAGAGAAACTACAGAAACTGGAGCTTATTTTGTTGGAACAAAGAAGATTAAGAGGAGAACTGATAAGAGGTATTCACATTATGAGGGGTTTTGATAAAGTAAATTGGAAATACTATTTATACTGATTGGTGGGTCAGTAACTAGATGACATAAATTTAAGATCATCAAACTTGGATAGAGAACTAGTTGGCAGACAAGAAGCAAAGAGTTGGAATAAACGGGTCTTTTTCCGAGTGGCAGGCACTGACTAGTGGGGTACCGCAGGGATCGGTGCTAGGACCCCAGCAATTCACAATATATATTAATGATCTAGACGAGAGAACTAGATGTAATATCTCCAAGTTTGCAGACGACACAAAGCTGGGTGGGCGTGTGTGCTGTGAGGAGGATGCAGAGAAACTCCAGTATGATTTGGATAGTTTGGGTGATTGGGCAGATGCATGGCAGATAATGTGGATAATGCGAGGTTATCCACTTTGGTGGCAAAAACAGGAAGACAGATTATTATCTGAACGGCAATTGATTGGGAAAAGGGGAAGTGCAACGAGACCTGGGTGTCCTTGTGCACCTGTCGCTGAAGGTAAGCATGCAGGTGCAGCAGGCGGTTAAGAAGGCAAATGGTATGTTGGCCTTCATAGCGAGAGGATTAGAGTACAGAAGCAAGGATGTCTTGCTGCAGTTGTACAGGGCCTTGGTGAGACCACACCTTGAGTATTGTGTGCAGTTTTGGTCGCCTTATCTGAGGAAGGATGTTCTTGCCATGGAGGGAGTGCAGCGAAGATTCACCAGACTGATACCTGGGATGGCAGGGATGACATATGAAGAGAGATTGGGTCGATTAGGCTTATATTCGCTGGAGTTTAGAAGAATGAGAGGGGATCTCATTGAAACTTATAAAATTCTAACAGGACTAGACCGACTAGATGCAGGAAGGATGTTCCCGATGGCGGGGGAGTCCAGAACCAGGGGTCACAGTCTAAGGATAAGGGGTAAGCCATTTAGGACTGGGATGAGGAGGAATTTCTTCACCCAGAGAGTGGTGAACCTGTGGAATTCTCTACCACAGAAGGCAGTTGAGGCCAATTCATTAAATATATTCAAGAAGGAGTTAGATATATTTCTTAAGGCTAAAGGGATCAAGGGATATGGGGAGAAAGCAGGGACAGGGTACTGAATTTGGATGATCAGCCATGATCTCATTAAATGGCGGAACAGGCTCGAGGGGCCGAATGGCCTACTCCTATCTTCTATGTTTTTAAAAGAACAAACTGAGTAATGAGGAGATTTTTTTTTTAATGCAGAAGGTTGTCAGGACACGGGTGGTTCTACTAGAAGCAATGGTGGAAGCAAAAGCTATAATAGCTTTTAAAAGGGAAGTGGATAAATACTTGACAAATAAAAATGTAATACGATAAGGGGAAAAGGTAGGGGAATGGAATTAAGTGGATAGCTCTTGCGAGAGCGGGCACAGACATGATGGGCTGAATGGCCTCCTTCTGTGCTGTGAAATTCCATGATTCAAATAACTGGAAAGATAAAACAACAATTTTATCATCACAAATCTGTCAAACTGTATACATGGTGAAAGGATAATTAATGGCTCATCTGAACAAAAAATATAATTTCTTACTAAGGGTTAATTCTTTCTACTCATTTGAAATTCCAGATTAACAAAAATTTTCAACAGTTATTGTGTCTGGCTGAATGGTAAAGAGTGAGATACTGTTGCCAGAACTCTGGGAAAGGAATGGGTTTTTGACATTGGTCCCAGACAGTCTTCGTCTCCACACTGATTGAAATGTTCCTGTTGCATGTGGATATTTGTATACGATTATTATTCTCACTCAGGCTGAAAGAACTTCAAAGTACGTCTCACTGAGCCAAAGCTTGAAATGTTATGCTTTCATGAAGAGCACCAAAGAACCCCAAGTTGTTTCTACTAAACCTGTAAGCTGGAGAGCCATAGGAATACATAGGAACAGGTGTAGGCCATTTAGCCCCTCGAGCCTGTTCCGCCATTCAATGAAATCATGGCTGATCAGTGACCAAATCCACCCGTCTTTGTCCCACATCCCTTAATACCTTTGGTTAACAAAAATCTATCAATCTCAGATTTAAAAATAACAATGGACTCAGCATCAACTGCCGTTTGCAGAGTGGCGTTCCAAACTTCTACCACCCAACTTCACTCCCGAAAGGCCTGGCTCTAACTTTTAGGCTATGTCCCCAGGTTTGAGACTCCCCAACCAGTGGAAAGAGTTTCTCTCTATCTACCCTATCAGTTCCTCTTGATATAATGAAAACTTTGATCAAAACACCCCTTAACCTTCTAAATTCAAGGGAATACAACCCTAGTTTGTGTAATCTCTCTTTGTAATTTAACCCTTGGTGTCCAGGTATCATTCTGGTAAACCTACGCTGCACTCCCTCCAAGGCCAATAAAGTGTGGTGCCCAGAACTGAACAATGTACTACAGGTGTGGTCTAACTAGTGCTTTGTATAGCTGTAGCATAACTTCTACCCCCTTGTATTTGATAGATATAAAGGCCAGCATTCCATTAGCCTTTTTGATTATTTTCTGTACCTGTCCATGACATTTTAATGATCTATGTACATGGACCCCCCAAGTCTCTTTGGACCTCCACTGTTTCTAGCTTTTCACCATTTAGAAAGTACTCTGATCTATCATTTTTAGGTCCAAAGTGGATGACCTCACACTTGCCTATTTTAAAATCCATTTGCCACAGTTTTCCCCTTCGCTTAATCTATTAATATCTCTTTGTAATTTTATGCTTCCATTTACACTGCTTACATAGCCAACATAGATAATTGTAGAGGAGACATAATCTCTGCACATAGATTGGATTTCATCACTTCACCAGCACAAATCTATATTTTAAGAAACCCTGCCTGGACAGTGTTGATCACTATCGAGGTGTAGCCATCAACCAACAGCATAACGTATCTGCTGCACCCACCAGCACAAACTCCTCCTTTCCCAGACTGGTGCTTTGTATCTCCCTCAGTTTGTCTTTCCTCTTACAATCATCAGGCTTTTAAAACCCAAGATCGGCGCCACTACTTCCCCGATTTACCTAATTTCCTGCTTTATTTTTCAGCCTTGGCAGTATCTTGGACTATGTGACTTTGCTCTTCACCATTATTTCCCAATTTAAAAAGTGAATTCTCCAAACCAGAGCACAGCCATACATATTGGATGATCATTAACGCAGCATCTGAGGATGTTCTATATATCAACAACAACTTGTATTTACATAGTGCCTTTAACGTAGTAAAACATCCCAAGGCGCTGCACAGGAGTATTTTAAGACAAAAAATTTGACACCGATCCACAAAAGGATAAATTAGGGCAGGTGACCAAAAGCTTGGTCAAAGAGGTAGGTTTTAAGGAGCGTCTTAAAGGAGGAAAGAGAGGTAGCGAGGCGGAGAGGTTTAGGGAGGGAATTCCAGAGCTTAGGGCTCAGACAACAGAAGGCATGGCCACCACTGGCTGAGCGATTTTAATCAGGGATCCTCAAGAGGCCAGAATTAGAGGAGCGCAGATATCTCGGGGTGTTGTGGGGCTGGAGGAGATTACAGAGATAGGGAGGGGCGAGGCCATGGAGGGATTTGAAAACAAGGATGAGAATTTTGAAATCGAGGCGCTGCTTAACCGGGAGCCAATGTAGGTCAGCGAGCACAGGGGTGATGGGCGAACAAATGAATATCACATATTGTGTTCGTGAAGATGACGCAGTTGCTGCATCACAGAATGGTGGGATGGGAGTTTGTGGCTACCAAGGGGAGGGTACGGCCAGCAAGGAAAGGAACAGAAATTGATTCTTATTCTCTCTCTCTCTCTGACTTTCACGCACCTGCCAATAACTAGTTTCAAATTAAATTGGCACTGGCCTGAGAGTTAGGGCATCTGTCTTCTAAGCCTCCTTGGCTCAGGCCTGAGAGTTAGGTCATCTGCCTTCTAAGCCCCAGATAGCACATGGGACGGGGACACAAAAAATACAATGGAAGGAAAGAGAAAAGATAAAATACCTTAATAAGCTCACCTGCAGCAAAAAGAAAAAATAAATAAACTGTGGCTGTAATCTCTGTGTTGTTACCTGATATGCATGTGTACCTGGTTATGAATAACATAGCAACACTGAGCCACCAAAGGTTATAGCGACACAATGAATCGTGCTGTTCTTCATAGCAATTACACCAGAATTCAAACATGAATTGCTATTACTGAAAGATATCAGGCCTTTTTGTTAGTTAGGTAGCAAAATTACTGGGGCACAGATATGGAGACTGTGGAATATATTATAGTAGTCCTTTGTAGCTCAGGAATATTTATTTTGAGTAATAATCAGAGTTATCAGTATACTATTATAAATGTGATGATATATGATAATCCAAGACATCCTGTCAGACTACATTGTTCCAGACGCTTCTGTGATGCGAGAAAACTCAGGAGAATTCTATCACTGTCCTTTTCTGACAATTCAAGTATGCCCAGGCTTTTTAGACAGTGAGCCAAACATTCAGAAACTCTTCGATTACCTGCTGATGATAAATCAACAGTTTGGGGGAAAGGCATCAATTCCTCAAAAAAAATTAAAAAACAGGAAACCTGACCCCCAACCCACCCACTTCCGGTTTTAACGGAGGCGGGTTGGGGGATGGGCGATCAACCCACTCTCAGGAGGCGGGTCGGTCACTAAAATCTTTTAAGGAGGCCGTGTGCCTTAATTTTAACTCAAGTTTTATTTTTAACACCTGCAGGCCAAGGATTCCCAGGCCTTGGGAATACCGACAGAGGAAAGCAGGCGAGAAAGGCCGGATCCATGTGATGTCAATTCTCCTCACCCCCCACAATGTCTGATTCCCATCAGCCCCCTCCCCCCAACAATGTCCCATTCCCCCCCACCCCCCGCAATGTCCCATTCCGCCCCTCCGACCGGCAATGTCCCACTCCCTCTCCGCAAAGTGCCATTCACCCCACCACCCCCCGCTTTATTCCATTCTTGCCCCGCCCCCGCGATGTCGGACTTACCCGACATCCAAACCCTGGCCACTTTCCAGCCCGATAGACAATGAGCCTGTCAATCTGGCTGACTGTCGGGCGGGAAACCTGCTGAAATTTAAAAAAAATAAGTCCTGCAGTTAAATTCAGCAGGACCCACGGAAAGCCCATACTTCCAGGTTACCCGTCCAAAAATCCCCCCATCCCTTTTCCCAGTTCCGAGTTATTATCGGGCCCCAAGTGTCAATACACGATCTGATCATCACAGCTGATTGGGATCATGTGCTCTCCTTACACGTGTACTGCAGCGGCCACCAGACGGCAATCAAGAACGACAGTCCCAACCGAGCTTTACCTCCTTAGCCAAAGAGCCATAAAGGAGTAGCTCCATCACTCAAGTACCCTTCAGATACCCAAGTGCTAGTTGAAAGCACCTTCAGTCTTGTAAAGGAACTGCTCCTTCAGCCGAGAGGACATTCCTATCCCTAAAGAACCTGTCTGCTAGCACAGAGCACAGCCCAGCCTCCTGAAGGACGCACACTGAAACAACAACTTGCATTTATATAGCACCTTTAACGTAGCTAAACGTCCCAAGGCTCTTCACAAGAGAGTCAATCAATCAAAATTTGACACCGAGCCACAGGAGGAGATATCAGGCCAGATGACTGAAAGCTTGGTCAAAGAGGTAGGTTTTAAGGAGCATCTTAAAGAATCAGAGAGAGGTAGAGGGGCAATACCAGAGCTTAGGGCTCCGGAAACAGTACAACTATGCAATAAGGTTTACAATGAATCTGAATAATGAGTTAGGTTTAGTACTGAAAGGGACTGAGTGCAAAAATAAAATTAGGACTAAAAATTAAAGAAACAGGAAAAAAATCATGAGAACAGAACAACAGAAACCAAAACAAGCAAGAAAAAAACCCACCAACAACAATATACAAGAGAAATGCAAGAATGAAATATGAACTCCTCACTTTGGGGCTGCTGAAAATTAAGTATAGAAAGAAAGAACTTTCTTTTATACAGTGCCTTTCACATCCTCGGGATGTCCCAAAATACTTCACAGTCAATGAATTATTTTGAAGTGCAGCAGTGACTGATGTTACGTAAGCAGTATAGGAATTCTAATCAACTTTTAGCTTCTGAACCTTACACCTTAGGGAGAACTGACACGGCATAACGTACATGTGCTGCTCAAAAACTGTCATCATATAGACCATATGACCATCACTGCATTGTTTCATTGCTCTCTCAGGAAGCACAAGAGAAGACTGAGGCCTTTCTTCTTGAAGGATGATAGATGCCTCCTTCTGGGTTCTTCACCTCACCAGCACTTGATGCTGTTAATAACAATCCCTAGCAGTGGCAGGAGCTGTAAATCAATCCCAACACACTACCGCAGCCTTTATATTGTGGTCTGGAATTTACTTCACTAATTATTAGCACTTATTTTTTCCAGCTACTTTGGTTTTTACACATTTGTTCATCACAAAATTTATATAAATGCCCGAGACACGCTTCACATCATTCTAAAGTTACTGTCACTGGATCATATTTGTAAATCAGTTTGATATATGCAGCTGTTGATAGTTGAAACTAGATATGCCCTGAGCAGATCTCGAACCATCATCCCCTGGATTCTCTAGTTTAGTGAACTATTTATCATAACAGATTTACCTTCTGAAAACTACCATGGCATTTTTCATATTAAGAATAACGAGGATGCAGGTTGTAGCTTGACCAATAAAGCATCTGTAGATGTGAAACAATTAAAACAGTCTAATCTATCGCAGCACGAAAGGTGAGTTCAGCACTCCAAGGGGTAGAAATTAGTCTGGGCCTAGATAATGCTCGCGAGCAACGACCACTCAAAGAGAGAGGCCTGAAATCAGGCCTCATCTACATCTTTGGGGTGCGCTGCCGGCGCCTGTCGCACCTCCACAGGCAGCTCACTCCACGAGAAGAATGAAATTCGGGCCACCAGTAGCAGCAGCCATCAGGTAAGTTCTGGGAGGTGGCATTGGATCACGCAACAGGGTGGCTGATCGGCAGGACTGTGGAGTTGGGGGGGGGGTGGGGGGAAGTATTCCAGCTCCACAGAAAGATTTACTTTACTAGCATTTGTTTTTAAACTTACCTTTACACGAGGCTCGCTAAAGAATCATGAGTGGGGCAAGCCCAACGCCAGCACAGATTGGGCACAGGCTGTCCCACTGCTAAATTGGTATGTTTTGCTCCCATTTTACGTCACAACGCATACCAATTTCTACCCCCAAGGTCAAACAGTCACTGAGCAGTCAAATATCTTCAGGAACTGACCTTATTTTGTGGTCTAATTGGGTTTTCTTACATCTGACTCGCTGCTTAGTAAGTCAAGTAACCAATGAGTACAAAACTGCAGACTGTAGTTCCTTCCAGTCTAACTGCACAGGACTTGACATTTATTTAAGGAATGTCTGCCACAATACTTGGAAGGAAAGAAATATGATTTCCTTTTTCTGTTAAGTTCTTTTTACCGACAGTGTAGACTAATTACACTCTCTCAGTAGGTGCATGTGTAATACATTTCCACCCCGAGTCTAACCATAACCCCTCAATCTTCTGCCTTCAACCTCCTGCAGGCAGTCAGTTATGCTGGGGTTCCAAGATACCAGCCAGCCTCCAGCACCGTGTAAAATCGGCAGTTCCTCACGAACGAGTGCCAGCAGTCTACTTGGTCATGGGGCATCTTAGTTGAACTCAATCCTGTCTTCATTTAATGCCCACACAGACATACTTTCCAGGAGTCACCGCTGAGCAATCAAAAGCAATCATCGCTAATTTTATCCCACCCCAGCCCAGCAGTACTGAGGCCAACTGTAATAACCCTACTGCCGCCCCAGACAAATGTGAAACATTCCAGGCCTATACGACTCAGCTTCTCAGGGCAGTGCATTTACTCATTAAGCAACTGGGGTCTGACATTTTGCTTAATTTTTTTTAAATTTCAGAATACTAACTGATCTCCAGTGGTGCTGCTCATAGGTCATCTGCGGTCTGAAACAATGTAGTCTCACTGCTAACCTGGCCTGTCACTTTAAGGACATTGCTCAGATGTTAATTATGGGAAAGTGAATCCGGAGGTCAATTAGAGACAAATTATTGTTGATGCTTTAAGTTTCTCTTGATTGGGAACTGCTTGGCTCTTCTTGTTATCTCAACAACCTCTGCAGATTATTCTACAGTCAGAAAAACAGCTGGATTTCTTTCTTCCCCTTTTTGTATTATTTTTTAGAAGATTGTTCAGGAATGTTTTATACCAAGTGTGAAATCTGGACTGTGCTGTCTGGCGAGTGACAGTCCCTCTCAAAACTTTTACATAAATTGATAGGAGTCAACACTTGGTTCAACAATGTCTCCCCACAGGCCCAGGGTATACAGCAGGTTCAGGAGCTACAGCAGTTACCTCTCAATTACAATTCAATAGATTTATTCACAAGTTACCTTCACTGTAAAATCCCTCATCATATGGGCAGTGAGCTGAAAAACATCAAGTAATAACATTGTTACAAGCTGTTTTTTTTGATAATTCTGATCTGAGAATGCAATATGAGTAAAATGTCACAAATGCAAAGTCAATTAGTACTGGAACCAATGGGCATGGAACAAAAACCATTCATTCATTTATAGGCTGCAGGCATCCGACATCAATAGTATCATTTTATTTTCCATGCCAGGACAGAACCCAGTTCTGTTCCTGCAGATTTACTAATGTGGGATAAATTAGGTTCGTGGAAGAATGGATTTCCAGGTGGTGAGTGGAGGCAAAAACCCTGGAATCATTTAAGAAACAATTGGATGCTGTGATGGAGGGACTGTAGACTTTCTAGATAGCTAAACTGGGATAGGCCAAATTACCTTCCTTTTCTGCATCAACCTTGTGATCTTCTGAATTCCCAAACAGCATTGTACGTACAGTGGCTCATCATGCATACACAGTGTATGACATTAGGGTAGGCACATCAATAAACAATGTAGGATTTAGAGAGAGCCAATGAATGGCGTGCGATTTAATTCTCAGCTGGCACTTCTACAGTAGCCAACATAAAATGAGGCCATGACAAGACCAGTTTATACTCTTTGTACATTGTACCAGGGCTATTACATTATATGAAAGCAGAAAATGCTGCCAACAATCAGCAGGTCAGGCAGCATCTGTGGAGAGAGAAACAGAGTTAACGTTTCATGTTTTCTGGCCTTTCAGTAGAACCAAGGTCATCGGCCTGAAACTTGGGCCGCGATTTTATGAACCTTGGCGGGTCCGTGGTGGGCGAGGTCGGTGGCGGGTCCAGACCCCACTGCTGGCTCCATTCCGGCCTCGGAAATGAATTTCCCCTGATTGGGCTGGTTAAGCCCACCTAGCGCGTTTCCCGGTCAATTAGAGGAAGTGGGTTTGGTGACGTCATTTGATGACGCGTCATCAGCTGGTTTCCTTAAATTGACCATGACCAACTTTAATTTGACATTTGTGCTGTCAGTGTTCTACAGCACGGAGGTGCTGCAAACACTGACAAGCACTGCACAGAGGTGCAGGGCTGCACCCAGGCTCTCCCATGACTCCCTCCATATGCTTATGGAGGGAGTCACAGCATGCAGGGAGGTCCTCTTCCCTTCACATGGGCGGAAGAGACCTCCCTAGGAGATCAATACAGCCTGGTTGCACATTGCAGAGGAGGACACAAGCAGGGATGTGGTCAGGAGGACCAGGCTGCAGTGCCGCAAATGTTTCAATGATCTCAGTAGATCTCGAAACGTTAGTACAAAGCCACACTCAACCTCATCCTGCTGTGCCTCTCATCACATCCCCATCACTCTGCCTTCCCTACCCTACTCCTACACATCCTTACTCACACCAACTTACCTTGCACTTTCACCCATCCCTCTCTATCTATATTATCACATCCCCATCTCACTAGCCACCCCTCACACTCACCCTCATCCTAATGCAATCTTACCCACTAATGACACACAAGGGTAGGCACTTGGGTGTTTTATGCAATGTTCATGTAAAGTTTCTGTTAATGTGGTGTCAAACATTGAAACCTTTATTTTCAACACTTTGCGTCCTTGGACAGATTTGTGTGCACCTTTAGAAGTGGCTTAGTGAGTTGCAGTGACTGGTGAGACATAACGGTACCCCCGCAATGGCGATGAGTGTGAAAGGAACGGCTTGGGCATTGTAGGGATGCTTTATGGTGTTGGTGTGGGGTGGTGCCAACCTGGCGCATCATGTGGCGGTGCAGGGTGTACAGCGTCAAGTGAAGTGAATCTGACCATGGCGAGGCCATCCCTGGCCTCCCGGGCAGCAATGTGGTCGGGTGCTGATGCCGTGTGTCCTGTGCAGCATCAGTTGATTGCGGAGAAGGTTGGTGTGTTTGTTGGTGCTGCTGGTGTGCCTGGTGATGCTGGTGTTGGGGCTGATCGTGGTGGGATTCTGAGGACCAAGGTGAGAGAGTTTCAAGGGCACCCATGCTGATGGAATAGATGGCAGGTGAATTAGAGATGACAGAAGCGATCTATCAATGGTGGGAGAGGTAATGAGGTCAGACTGGATGGAGACTTGTGTAAAGACTTGCAGCATCCTGAATCTGTAGTGGAAATGCAGTTCAGAGAAGCTAGTGGTTAAGGGAACATGTCTCAATCAGCTGGGAGCTTTAACTTGACATTTGAAGCTGTCAACTCATCAGCTGATTCAATGACCACAGACCTCCCGCCTCAGCTTCACAGACAAGGTCTAGGCACAGCAGGAAACTGGTGGGCGACCTGTCAAATCCAAAATGCTGGGAAAAAAACCATTGATGAGTGGCTGTAAACAAGCCACGAATGATTTTAACTGCCTCCCCCGCTGCCGCCTGTCTGGTCTGCTCAGCGATGGCAGACCCGACATCGGAAAAGTCCCGCTGTCAATCATTTTAAATTTAACAGGTGGCCCGGCACCCATCCCGTCCGCTGAGTGCCGGCAAAATTCCGGCCATTAACTCGGTTTCTCGCTCCACAGATGCTGCCTGACCGGCAGAGTGTTTCTAGCATTTTGTGTTTTTATTTCACATTTCCAGCATCCGCAGTATTTTGCTTTTGCTATTACGTTATATGTTTTGGACCAAATTTTAGCAAGTGTCAGTGCATTTGTGATCGCAATAAAGTGTATAAACTAGGGCTTCTTATTTCTCACTTCAAAGGTTTCATGCTACAGATGAATTCAGCTTCCGTAGCTTTGTTTGCACCTTTACCTTGATTGAAAAGTTCAACATGTAATCTAAACAAAACAGTGTCAACAATCTCACCAGGATATTCCTTCCAGAGGCAAACAGTTATGACATTCCTGAAGGATAAAGTTGACCAAAGCATCTCAGCCATTCCAATCCACTTCAAGCTACTGTCATGCTAACGGAATGCGAGCCTGAATACTTTGAGAAAGTTTACACCCTTACTAAGAAGGAGGAGTAGCCTGATTTGGTCTATAGTATAGAATGTAGACTGACTTGGATGAGTCACTAGCCCAGCAGTATGTGAGCTGAATTAACATAAACAGCTGAAACGGAGGTGCGACAGGATTTTTTTTTAAACGGATAGTAATTTAGTTGCCTCACACCACTGGGTTCAGTGATGCCGTGACGTTTGATTGAACTCATCACCATTCGTGTTTAAATTAAAATATTTCACACCCATGAAAGAACCCAGTGAGAGAGATAAACAAAAGGGTGTTAAATGTAACAATAATTACTTGTAATTGTTTGATTTTTTAAACAAAAACAGCGATTGTGACAGCAGCTCTTAATCACAGTAATGCAGGCTCATTTTAATAACAATAGGTTAAATTAAGCAATCCTATATTTCAAAAACAAAGCTCAGGCACTGGTAGAAATTTGGTTGCTTCCATAGGTTTTAGACTTTGTTATTATGGACTGATAGAACAGGGCATTCCTATGTAATCGTTCGACAGGAGATGGCAGCTTTACCTCAAAAGGCAATATTTTATTTCAGCAGAAGGTCGTGGAAATCTTGCAAGTAGGAAAGAGCGAAGAAATAATTTTCAAATCTGAGTCGGGATCATTTGGATCTGTTGAGGCACTTGTAAACTGCCCTTCTTTAAAGTGAGATGGAATCTGATGGCATGGCTAGTCAGTGGTGGTAGGTGCAGTGACTAAAAAACATACACCAGGATTGAAGCTGCAATCTGTGGGATTGAGAGAGGCAAGCTGCTGCTGGGAATTGGTCAATCTCCTCATTTATTTAAAAGGTGCTGACTCACATTATCATCCTCCTCACAGTTTTATACAGTCTTCCTCAAAATTCAGTTGTAAATGGACCTCTTCTCTCGGAGCAAAGCATAAAAAGCAGATCACGAATTTTGCTAATTATTTTCCAGTCCACTAAAATATAGGAAAATAATCAGTTTTTCATTTCTATAAATACTACATTTTAATTACTTACCAAAGCCCTATTCTAAATTGCAACATCACTTTAACTACAGTCAACAGAAACCAACCAATCTAGAAACTAACTGCCTAATATATTCTTCTCTGCATAGACGATAACTCTGTCACTTAAACACCTAAGTTAGTTAAAAGTTATAGCACCCTGTTGGGCTGGTACTGTCTTTACACAGTATAGGAAATGGGAATAGTGCGACCTAAGCCTCGTCACTGCACATTCGTATATTGCTCTGTTGTTGGTAGCCACCCTGCAAGTTGAAGTCCTCGCCCCCAGGTATACATAATGCAATTCTAACTGGGGAAGACAGGAATGACTGCAGGAATCAGCATCATTTTCCTCACTTTTTCTTCCCTCCATTCACATAAGAACATTGGGCCGAAGCTACAAGAATACCATTGATAGCTAGTCACTTTATGAAAGCATGCTGTAAATACTGGCACCTCCGCCTTGTACTCCCTGGAGGAACAGGAGAGTTTTCAGGAGTTGACTACTGACCACGTAACTGTGAAATGCAGTGGGCCAATAAGACAAGACAACAAACAGCAGAAGTTGCCGTTTGCTTGGAAGACTGCTGTGAAATTCTTCTTTGAATATAGTGTCAAACATGTGCAAAGGGAAACAGGCAGCAAGCTGTCCTTTTGTGTGCATGTGATGCTACTTTCATAAAATGAAACCGTATCGATACCGGCCAAGCAGTGGCATACGGCTCTAGTGCCAGAGTGGAAACATTGGTACTCTGGATGATTGAATGGTAGCAGGGTTCTTGTGTGCCTAATGCTGCCCCCTTCCCTCTCTGCCCTTCCAGGAAACTGGTTTTATTTGGAAAGCTCACTGAACCAAAACATTGAGAAATGAAATAAAAAGGAAATTTTCCAAATATTAAAAGATTATTGGGATGGAAAAATAGTCCTATTAACCAGTTAACTCCTAAAAAGACTGCATTCTCTTTAGAAATGTCACTAGCTGCTTGTTCTTTAAAAGAACGTTTGAAATATTCTGACTGCAACAATGTTCAGCATGAAGCATGCTCTGGTGCAATGCTGAGCCATGAATTTTAAAGGAATCTTATCAAAGAGATTTCATGACATCTGACATGAGCCACATAAAATTTCATAGCCTAACGGACAAACAATTAAAACATTGTATAAAATTCTTCTGTCTACTATTTTACGAGTTATTAACTCATTTAAAATAAACACGTATTCACTATTATCACCAACAGGAATTATTAGGCTCTTACTGTGTTTAAATTGCTTAAATTTCAAGGCAACATTGTAGCAACCTCCATTAGATGTAATCCACCAACAGCATTATGAAAATCACGAGGAGGGCAATAATGGTACAAACCTTCATTCCAATACACTGTACTATAAAAGCTGTCCTTTTATGTGCATGTGATGCTACTGTCTCCTCAACGCAGAAAAGTACGAAGTGATACATTTTGGTAGGAAGAACGAGGGAGGCAATATAAACTAAAGGGTACAATCCTAAAAGGTGTGCATGAACAGAGAGACCTGGGGTCGAGAACCAGAGGGCACAGATTTAAGTTGATTGGCAAAAGAACCAAAGGCGACGTGAGGAAAAACATTTTTACGCAGTGAGTGGTTAGGATCTGGAATGTACTGCCTGAAAGGGTGGTGGAGGCAGACTCAATCGTGGCTTTCAAAAGGGAATTGGATAAGTACCTGAAGGAAAATAATTGCAGGTCTACGGGAAAAGGGTGGGGGAGTGGGACTAGCTGAAGTGCTCTTGCAGAGAGCCGGCATGGGCTCAACGGGCTGAATAGTCTCCTTCTATGCTGTAACCATTCTATGTTTCTATATGACAAAATTCAGAACTTACCGTGAAGAGAGCTAATTCTTCATGCCCGGTGGTCTAACACCATGCTAACAGCAAATATCTTGGGGTAGAGGTTCCGCTTTGGGAGCAAATTGCATCCAAAATTGCATCTGCTTTGAGAAGTGTTTTCCCCTGCCCCCCCTCGAGTTGCCGTTCAAACTCATTTGTATATCACCAAACGCAAAATCTGCCATGAGCCAGCGCAATCAGGCAGCATTTTAAAATGTAATTTAAAAAAAAAATTTGCTTTAAAAAAATATTCCTTGATCTCTTGAAGAGTGGTAACTTGGTGCAGTTTTATTAATAAGCTGAAAATGGGTTTATCACAAAAATTATGCATTTTTAATCACAGTGTCAATCCACCGCCTGTGAGAAACCCGATTTTAAATGACTTTTAAAAAATATACAGAACCATTTGCTAGTTATATTGGGGTACAGTAGTCAGTTTCTTAGAAAATTAAAAAAAGAATTACATTCAAAAAGCTTTTAAAACATGCCTATTAGTGTCCTTGTGCTCAAAAGAACCAGCTTAATTTCTGGAGCCTCCGCGAAGGCCTGCAAACGAGTCCAATTAGGAGAAACTCGCCACAGTGATGAATTCATCTAGGGGCGTGGCCAGTTGTGGGCGGGGCTGGATTCTAGGGCAGTGTTTTTTTAAACCAGCGGAAAAGATAGCGGAAACTCGATGCGCGCTGAACGTAATTTGCGCTTAAAATTCCGCGATCTTTTGCGCGGGTTAAGTTGATTTTGGGTGAATTGTGCCGAAAAAACCAGCACAACTGAGCGGAAACTCTGTGTCCATATTGACATAAATGCTGCACAATATTCAATGCTTGTTACCTGCACAGTCTGTGTTAGAATTGGGACACAGAGATGATTGTCAAGCACATTAATCAGCGTGAGGTACCCTATTTAACATTTAAAAAAAACACTGGGATATCCATTAGTAGATAAATGCAATTAATCTGTGATTCAACTGTTCAGCTATAGCAATTGAGCTCATAGTGGGTATTCAGGCTCATTTACTACATTTATTTTCATTTTTACCACAGAATGCAGGATTGTACCAGCTATTAATGGCTTCTCAGCCAGCACAATTGCTGTTTTCGATAGCCTACTTGCTATTGTGCAATAAAGTAGTGCAGACACAATGACCAAATCCAACCACACCATTGTCTGATGTGGAGACCCAAAAGCAGAAGCCACATTGTCTGCATAGTCATGAAGGTGGAGAAAGGCAGGGTTCTATGCATGGCATTAAATGCTCACATGGAGCACTGTTCACTGATTCCTCTCTCTACCTCTTTCTGTAGTTACCAGCAAATGCGATCGCTGATCGCTGTAATGATAATTACCTAACACCATAATGGGATCATCATCACAAGAACTACAGCACATCAAGAAACCCACCACCACATTTCCTGGATAATTATGGATGGGCAATAATTGCAGCCTTGCCAGTATGGTCCACACCCCAAGAACATTCATATCAGCGATGCTAGATCAACTTTAAATTAAAGCACTGATGGGCCATCTCCTGCAACTTGTGCAATGGATTCAGCTTGTCACTCTTAACTGTGTTGACTCTTCTGATATGAAGCAATGCCTCAGGTTGATTACGACTGGAAATCTCACATCTTGTGCTTGTCCAGTGTTGGCAGCTCTGCGTACTGTTCAGAGCTAAAACAGAGTGAAAATTCCAAATACAAAAAGATAGTAGATCGACTGTTAAAAAGATCTGATGGAACAACAATTAAAGACTTAAAAAATGCTGTGCCTGCAATGGTTAATTGCACAGTTTGGCACTGAACCATAAAGAGCAGGTAGATCCCAGGTCCAATCCGACTACATGTTGATTTAGCCAATGTCAAATGAGCCAGAAATTCACTACTACAATTTACTTCAGCATCCCCACACTGAGGAAGGGTGGGAGGGAAGAAGCAAAATCAACCAAGGAACTTGCTCCTCAACACTATCAAACAATCTTTACTAGAACTGTGCGTGCCGACAACAGGTGATGACAAAATCAGCTGTGCTGGCTTCCATGGTAAAATTATTTACTGATTCCCATTGTCCAAACTTATACAGGAAGAATGCACAGTTGAATGAGGCATTCACTGAACCACACCTCAGCATGATATCCCACCATTAGGAGAGAAATGATAATGGAATAAAATCAAAGGCACAATTGGAGAAAAACAAAGTAATTCTATAAAGCCTACAACCCAAAGTTTCTTCATAAGCCATAAGAGTCAGAAAGGCATAGTATCCCTCTGGTCTTATTTAAGCTTCCTTTCAAAATTACTGAAAGGCAAATCTTGTGCCTCCACTCCAGCTTTCTCAGAAAATGCCAGCAATGGTACAGAATTATCTTTGTGTAAAACGCAGAAGAATGTTGTGTAAACATGATTTCAGATAATGATCAAATGTAGGCTACTTCTGGACTCAAATAGGAGAAGGGTTGTTTTAATAAATCTTCACAGCTTCTTCAAGCTGTTCCAGGTGTTTGAACTTACATAAGGAAGGCCCAGGCATTATCTTTGCAATCAGCTGGTGGTATTAGCTGACAGATGTGCAATCTCATCAATGAAAATGAGCGGTTCTTTTTTCTTCTGTGGTTGCTGGTTTACAATTCCACCCAAGCATTCTACTACAAATACCTGTCTGCCTCCCCTATTGAAGCTTAATTTACTTTAACTCATTGTGAAAACATGCTGGAGAACTCAAAACAAGCATTCTGATAATTGTCGGTATTCTTTATTGTGTGTGGTTTTTAAAAAAAAATTAAAAAGCACATTTATAAAGGACACCGGCAGAATCTCTATTTCTACCAGTCCTTGGGTATTTAGTCATGCTGAATGTGAAACTTTATAGGCCAGTTAAATACCTGGGTTATTCCAAGTAATGCTTGGCTTTTGAATGAGCCCACATGGAATGGGAAATAGTTGTGACTACCTTTGAGCGTAGGAGGTCCATGGTAAGAGAGGATCTCTCACAGTTATCTTAAGAAACATATCCTTCTTCATCTAAGAAGTGGCATATTTTAATTGCCTTAATAGGAATGTAATACTCCTATAATATCTCCTATCTGCTTCCTATGTGTTTTTAAAAACTCTTTTCAAACATTCTAAATCTAAATTGATTTAAAACACTTAACTCACCTTGGTATCTTAGGCCATAAGGTTCATTAACTGTGTAGTAGGTCTTTCCCTAACTATCATTTTTTGCGTAAGTTCTCAATCTCAGGAACATATTAAATAAATAGTTGGAACACTGTATCCTTCACAGTTCAGGAATACCTTAAGCTTTAAGTTGCACTGAAGGAGAGCGGAGGGTAATGGGATCTTTGCATTTCACAGGTTATCCTTTCATTTATTGAATTAGAAAGTCTTGCTGCACCTTGATGAGGAATAAACTTCTAGATGTCCCATACTTCAATTAGGAACTGATTTATTTTTGCTCATTCACTTTCTGACGTAAAAACATATTGGCAGTGACTTCCTGAAGAATGGCCTAAACAATTACCTGCTGACTGCACGTTGTCAGTTAGCTGGCTTTTCGAACAACCACATGTAGCTACCTTTATTAACCAATATTAGTGACTTTGAAGCAGTTTCCACTTCATATTTACATTTACTTTTTCATGAACTAGTGAATGGAAGGAAATACAACACCTCATGCCCAACTAATTGCAGTACCCCCAAACACATTCACTCTTCTGGTTTCTCTTCAGTCTCACTTATTTTAAAAGCTAACCTGTGGCAAAAAAATCTTTCTTGCTGGTCACAGCAAAGAGCTATTTTTGGTATTACTAGCTGTTTCTATACATACCAGAGATGATACATTATGGTCTGGTATGCCACAGGCATTAATGTGGAACAAAGGATAGTCAAATATGGTAATGTCTGTTGAAGTGCAGAGCTATTCCTGCCATTCACTCCAAAATGAATATCCCCGATAGCTGACTGGAGACCTGGTAATTTCCTGCGATCACAGGTTGAACAAGGTATTTGGCATAGATCAGCGAGTCAACACATTCCATTCAATTCAACCATCCTATGTAAATGATCATCCTACGCTCCTTTTTTGGGGTAGTGGGTTTGGTTGACATCTCTGTGTGGGGTGAAGATATTTCCACATGAGAAATCAGTAATCATGTTTCATGGATCAATTTTATGTTTTGGATTAGCCCAGGAAAAGTGTCTTTGTTATTTTTACATTGAAGAGAATAGGGGGGAGAAATTCAATATCGCCCCGTTTGGGTCGCGATTATCGGCTGGGCGCAAAGTTTAGCGCCTGGCGCTAATTATCACCTCCGACTGCAAACTTGGCTTTTATCGCCCCTGGAGGTGATTGGAGCGCGAAATCAGGCGCTGCACATCTGTCTTAAGGCGCAAAGGCCGAGGAGCAAGGCACTAACTCAGAGCGTGGGCGCAGCGCAGGTGATGTCAGTTAGCAATGGAACACAGACACACTGGCGCCGGACAGTTCTTAAAGGGGAGGGTCGATCTTGCTCTCCAGCCACACCCTGCTCATTGGAGCCTTGAATCTCGGCCTGGAGAGACCTGTGACTACATTTTCCAGCCAAGGACTATGGAGAGGGTGAGAGAATGAGCTCAGCGCTTCAGCGAGCGGGCCTTGGAGGCTCTGGTTGACGCGGTGGAGCGCAGAAGATCAATACTGTACCCTGAGAGTGGCAGGAGGCCTTTGCCGCACGATTACAGAAGAGTGTGGAGCGGGGTGGCTCAGCACATCTCCTCCAGGAGCATGGTGACCAGGACCCATACTCAATGTCGCAAAAAGTTCAACGACCTCACTTGGGTCGTCAGGGTGAGTGGCTTTTTTTCAATACTTCTCCATCCCTCCATCTCAACTTCACTCTATGGCCAGAGGGTCTCAAAACCCCAATGCCCAACACTCATCCAACACCTATGGCCCTCTCATGAAACACACATGCACATTCCACACTTTGCATACAGTAAGGGCTATTCAACTATGGGAGGCACATCAGGCAAGACCATGGCTGCATACATTAAGGGCTATTCAATTATGGGAGGCACATCAGGCAAGACCATGGCTGTATATTTACTCAGACGCCGTCCTTTTTCTTGCAGGCCAAGCTGTCTCATAATAGGAGACAGCAGCAACGGACGGGTGGAGAGCGGCCTCAGCTGCAACCCCTCAGCGATCTTGAGGCGTGTGTCCACAGGATCGGTCCCGTCGCCCCTGGAGAGGCCGACCCCATTCGGGACAGCAATGGTAAGGTCATCACCTTTTTCTCCTCTCTCATTCCACTTGTCCCTCACAACACCAGCCTTTGACACTTTCACTCCAACTTACTAAATTGCTGCACTTATTCCTCCCTTACTGCCACCCTGTCCTCATGCTAAAGCCACTCTTGTACCTCCTTGCTTTCAGATGGTGATTCACCAGCTGAGGAGACGGGCCCTCAAGCTGCCAGTGGGAGCGAAGCTGCAGGCGAGGAGGAAGAGGAAGCCGGAGCATCAGCAGCACCCTCTCCCGAGGAAGCCCATGCCCTCACTGGGACCACGTCTTCCCTGGAGGGGAGCAGGGGGAAAGGGTCTGATGAGGGTGAAGCTCCGGGACCCAGCGGGCTGCAGCAACGCGATGTGGCTAGGGAAGCTCGGGGACCTTCTCACCAGAGGGAGAGTAGGCCAGCGAGTCCTGCTGCACTGGACGCAGAGGAGGAGCGGCTCATCGCTGAAATGAACACCCAGGCGGTGGACATGCACACTCAGCTCATGGGTGCAGTGGGAAGGGTGCCCGAATGCATTGATGCACTGGCAAGGAGTGTGGAGCACTTCGCTGTAGCACAGGTGGATGCCACTCTAATGCTTAGTGCTGCAATTCAATCACTGGCTGCCGTGATCCCATCTCAAACTGCTCTCATGCAGTCTCAGATTGAGGCCACGCAAGCACTGACTGCTGCCATTGTCGCTGGTTCAGACAAATTTCCCTGGGGCTCTCACCGTGCCGCAGCTGGCCAGCAATCTGTGCTCCAGCAGATTGCTCCGGATGCTGATGTGCTGCCCCGTGGGAGTGCCAGTGTGTCGATCGAGCAGGGAGTTGCTGTCCTCTCTCAAGATGACAGTATTCCTGCTGCCACCACTGTCACTTCCCCATTGCACTTGCCACCGCCTGTAGCCCAGACTGCTGCTGCCCATGCAGAGTTGGTGCAGTCTGCAGCCGGGCCCTCCAGGCGCAGAGTTGGTCGAGGCCGTCCTTCAAGGGCATCTGTAGTCTCAGGTTCTGAATCAGCAGCCTTCCACCAGCCTTGCTGCAGCCACTGGGGCCCCATTACGGAGGAGCAGTAGGGTGGGAAGGGGGGAAGTGTGCAAGGGAAGGAGATCACCCTCGAAGGGCAAAAAGTAGGAGGTGTGACGAAATGTTGGTCAATTTTTTATTAAAGGTCGAGGTTCGTGTTCAAACTTTTGTTTAGTGTTTTGGACATTATCTCCAGGTTGTGAGAACCAGTTATGTTAATGAATGATTTTTTGTGTTTGTTTCTATTAGTTTGTCATGAAGAAATGACACACACACAGTTTGTAAAATAAAAAAGTTTTTGTATTCAAAATGTACAGGTTTGGCCTTTGGAATCATTGCTGCCTTGGCCGGCTTAGGGGTTGCGGGTTGGTTTTATTCATGTTGTTCTCCATGCCAGAAGCCATTTCCTCAGTAGGGGCCGAGAAGCGACTTATCAGCCATTGACGGACGGCCCTTGCAGTTTCAACATTGTGGGCCTCCCTCCCGCCTTGGTGCTGCTGCTGATCATCCACCTCCTCCGGTGGTGTTCCAAGGCCTGGTGGCATTGGCTGGATCCTGAGGATTGCCAGGTTATGCAGCATGCAGCACACAACTATGAAGAGGGAGACTCGCTCAGGCGAGTACTGCAGGGCTCCTCCTGAGTGGTCCAGATAGCGGAACCATTGCTTGAGCACGCCGATCGTCTGCTCAACGATGTGGCGAGATGGCTCTCGTTGTCCCGCAGCTCAGCAGGGGTGTTGGGGTTACGGAGCGGTGTCATCAGCCAGGTGTAGAGTGGATAACCCTTGTCCCCGAGGAGCCAACCACTTGGCTGATGCGGTGCCTGGTAAAGGTCTGGCACACCAGTCTGGCGCAGGATGAAAGCATCGTGGCTGCTGCCAGGATAGCGGGCATTGACAGCGAGTATCAGCTGTCTGTGGTCACAGGACAACTGGACGTTTAAGGAGTGGAACCCCTTGCGGTTTCGGAAAACCTCTGCATTCTCATGCGGTGCCCGCAATGCCACATGCGTGCAGTCAATGGCGCCCTGCACCATGGGGAAGCCCGCTATCCTCACAAAGCCCAATGTGCGTTCATGCTGTTTGGCCCGGGTCATCGGGAAAGAGATGTAATGGCGTCTCCTTTTATAGAGGGCATTTGTGACCTGACGGATACAGCAATGGACCGCGAACTGGGAGATATTGGCGATGTCCCCAGTAGCTGCTTGAAAGGAGCCGGTGGTATAAAAGTTCAGAGCCACTGTGACCTTCACTGCCACCGACAGAGACGTCCTGGTCCTCAGTAGAGGCTGCAGATCTGGCTGCAGCAGGTGGCAGAGCTCAGTGACCACCTCCTTGCTGAAGCGCAGCCTGCGCAAACACTGCTCCTCAGACAAATTAATGTAGGAGAATTGTTCCCGGAATACCCTGGGAGGGCAAGGTCTCCTGCACAGAGGCCTGTTGGCCCTCCTCCGTCTGGCCATGATTGCCACTCTCTCTCTGCGTCTCTGTTGCCTCCGATTCTGCAGGCGCAGGACGACGCCACGAATCAGTGCAGTAATGAAGGTCAAATCCAAAAGTACCTGCAAAGTGATGCTCAGTAGCCAAAACTACTTCACACAGCGTTGACTCTATGCAGAAGTCTCTCCTTCTCTCTCTCTCAGAATCTCTCTCTCTGTCAGAATGAGTGGTGCAAAAATGTCTACCACAGAAAAATCCAGGAAGAACCCGCCTTTAAATAGCGTCCCCCCAGCCTCTCACCGACTGAGAAATGTTCCAGTCTCCCTGTCGTTGCTAGCGCCAGGCAGAAAGGAGGGGGGCGCCACTCAGTATCTGGTCCGGGGTGCCACAAGGGCGTTGCACGCTCGACTGACGTCAAGATCTGCGGGCGCAGGAGATCGGGGCGGTAGTGTTTAGCGCCGCTGCAAAATGTCTGGTCAATTTCGCGAGCGGCGCAGACATCGCCGCGCCCGGGCGCTAGTTGCTTTGCACCCCATTAGTGCCCTCTTAAGGTGCTAACGGGAGACGCAAACCAACCGAATTTTTCCCCCTAGAGTTTACAATTACTGTAAATATACTTTGTACTTCTCATTCACCTATTTAATTTTAAATAAATTTGTTATTGGCTTACAATCAGAGTTACAGCCCGATAGAGCGTCTGCTCTTCCGTTTTTGAAGTGGGGGGGGGGGGGAGGGTCATGTGGCAGCGTGGGACATATCTCAGTAAGCTGCATTTTCCTACCCTCGAGACAAGCTCCCGGAACAAGCTATTCCTGTGCCAGTAATCGATTCAAATTAAGGGAAAGGGGTCCCATCAGAAAATTAGGTCAGGTCAGCCCTCTGTGAGGCAGGTGCAGGTGAACCTACACACTGGGCCATCCCAACCCCATTTCTGCGGGACTTGGAAAATTGAGGTTTATATTTCAAGCAATCCATAACCCTGGTTCCTTGTTCAGTTATTAAAAACATAGCTGTGCAGAAATAAAAGGCATTCTTTATCCAGTAGATTTTTTTCAGGTTTGAATCAATTAAAAGATTCTAAATCTTTTCATTTTTCTAAGATATGCTGGTGGTTGGAAATTGCAGCTGTTGGATATAAATGCATTTTCACAGTTTATCAATTTTATGAGGGAAAGATTTCCTATCAAATGAGTGGAAGTTTTTCAAATTCCATTACAGCGATGGCACCTTGACAGGCAATTTATAGAAGCAACACGACATGTGCAGTCATGCATCTGTTTTTTAATACACCTTTAGTCATGAAGCTGTCACTTACTGGATTGTTACAGTTATCGCTGCAATCTCAGTGCTGATCTCATGATATCTAAAAGGGGAAGGGGGAGCGCGTTGCAATAACTTAATTATATATATTTTTTTCATTTGCTCCCACCTATGACATTCTGTGCCTGGAATAAATAGCGCACAAAAGTTTCACTGTCTGACCCTGACCATGAAGGTACTGGATCAGGTTTGATCTTTGGTCTTGTTGCAGTAATCTCAGTTTGGGAGGGGAAGTTGGGGGGTTTACAATTGGCTGCAGCAACCCTGAGCTAGAGAGGGGGGAGAATCAGCCAGGATTCCCATTCCTCACCACTATTCAACGGTGTGTGTGTGTGTGTGTGTGTGTGTGTGTGTGTGAGTGAGAAGAGGATTGAGCTTGGCTTTGATTGCCAACCTCACAGTCAAATAGTACGCCAACACTCACTGCCTAAATTCATACATGAAGAATTATGAAGAACTAACAGAGGGCAGCTAGGGGGCTAATGGAGCGAATGCTGGCATCTTTCTGGGGCACCAGTGGCAGTAGGACGAGGCAATGGCACCATGGGAATTTTAAATATTGCTGTGGAAAAGCATAGTTTAAATCTGTGACAGCTTGGGTCAGATTTCCACCAGTTGTAATTAATACATAATTGGTCCTAAACCATTACAGGAAGCAGACCAGCACTATTCAAGTAACAAAAACTCCATGGAAACCATCCTGATGTGTACATTGTACTTATGCCAAAACCGACTGAAGCCAGAGTTGAATGACATGTCTGCTTATTCTCTGTACCCATCTCACTCTTTTGTGTCAGTATCTATTCCTTGCAAAGACACATCTTATTGTTATACTAAAGCAAATAATTTTAATGACAGATTGTTTCATTATTGTGAGCAAATTGTTACTTGTTTCCTCTTCTCTTCCCACCTCATTTTTCTACATAGCATTCTTGACATTTTCTGAGCATTTGTATAATTATTTGATGATATATGGATTCCGCACTAGGTGTGAAGTGGTAAGTAGATAACGCACCATTTTTCAATCAATAGTTAAAGGAACATTCTAGGGAAGACTCAGATGTGATTTATAGGATTCCCATATGGATTTGCAGTATTGTGATGAAAAATAAAATCTAAACTTATTTCCAAACTGTTGCTTTACATTTGAGTACATCAGTGGCTGCTTCACATATCAAGACAGCTGCAGCCATTCCCCAGCTCATGAGCATTATAATGATCTATATCTGGAAATCTCACTGCAGAGGGTGAGCACCAACAACAACTTTCATTTATATAAGAACATTAACAGTAAAAGAAAAGTCCCAAGGCACTTCACAAATAGGCATCTGGAAAATGAACCCTAGATTAGGAGGGGGTGACAAAATTATTTGAACAGATGGGCTTTGAGGAGGCTTCTTAAGGAGGAGAGATGGCAGGGTTGAGAGAGGGAATTGCAGCGAGTAGGACTAGGCGGCTGAAGGCTCTGCTGCCAGTGATGGGGCAAAGGGTGAGCGGATTCACAAGACCCAGGAGTTAGATAACATTATAGTTCAGCACCATATACTCATCGCATGAAGAGTCTATACTACTGTCCATCAGACAGCAATACAGCCAAAATAAAATGTCACTGGGTTCTGCTTATCTCTGTGCTGTAACGGTTAACTATAGGACTTGGCATCAAGCACTCCTACATCAGCATGTGAGAGACACTGTGAACTTAAGCATGGGGTCTGGGAAGTGATTGTAACCATTCTGATACACTGCACAAGACAACCTTACTGAAAAATCAAAGCCACAAATTAGTGTTGGTGATATTAGCAAAGTTTGGTATGATATTTTTCCACCTGCTATTTTAACAGAGAAATCAACCCATTTATCCTTATGAGCTATTATCCCCAACAGCAATTTCAATTAACTCACTGAAGGCAAGTACAGATTTCATTTGATATTATGTTATCGGCCACTCCTGAGGCAGAGCATCAAATTCTTCATTTCTGAGAGTCTCCCTGGAGTATATTCCTTTAAATACTGGAGCACCTGTTGCAGTTTGATCGAATCTTCTGTTTCAGCTTCCTGGCACAGTAACTGAGTATTTCTCATTTTGATTTGCAACCTGCTGCACTGTTACTTCATTGGCCAGATGTTGCTGTGATCACTATGATTGCTGCTGGACTCTATACGAAGGTCCCACATGCCTGTTCGACGCCAGACAGTGTTCCACCACTCTGCTCGAAGCATGAACTGTGGAGCACATTTCTGATCAATGAAGATTTCAGAAAGCACTGACCAATTCAGTAGAGTGCAGCTTCAGGTATTTGTTTAAAAGTATCTGCTGTCGAAAAACAGAACACCAAACTTAAATATCAGATTAGGAGCCCAAAATAAAAACAGAATCCCAAATTTAGATCAGAAGATGCGTCACTTTTTTTTATTATTCATTCTCAGGATATGGGCGTGGCTGGCATGACCGGCATTTATTACCCATCTCTAGTTGCCCTGATGGTGGTGGTGGGCAGACTTCTTGATGCAACTGAGTGGCTTGCTAGGTCACTTCAGAGGGCAGTTAAGAGTCAACCACTTTGGTGTGGGAGTGGAGACACATGTAGGCCAGACCAGGTCAGGACGCTAGGTTTCCGTCCCTGCAGGATATCAGCGAACCAGTTGGGTTTTTACTTCATGGTCACTTTTACTGATACCAGTTTTTCCAGAGTTTTTTTTAAACTGAATTCAAACTGCTATGGTTCTCTGGATTAATCCAGACCTCTGGATTGCTAGTCCAGTAGCATAACCACTGCACGACCATTCCTCAATTAATATTGTGCCTCAGCAGTGCTGTCCCACATATATTCCAGGAATCAAACCCAATATGTGTATCACTTATCCCAAGCGCTAGGCCCACTCTTCAAACATACAAGAGCACCCTGAGCAACCATTAATGTATCAACACACAACATGAAATACATCTTCCATTGGTGATAAAATGCAAGAATGTTCATTTGATCCAAGTTATATTGGTCTAGCCTGGTTGCAGTGTGTTTAGAGTTTAACTCTTTAGGATCACAGTCCCAATTCATGAACTGCGCCTCAGTCCTGGCAGCTCAATGCGGTGCTTCCCACCACACACCAACTGTTTTCATATCTGCTTTCAATAAAAACAAAGCATAAATTCTGCCTCAATGTTATCTTCCTGTCGTTCCAAGCCAGCACCTCAGATCATAAACCTTTACACTTTATCATGAATAGAACAGCCAATGAACCGACTTTAAACAGGAAGCTGTAAATTCCCCAGTCACATTTTGCACTGAAGCTCATGTAGAAAAACTGAGAAGCTGCAGCGATAAACAGTGCTGACTACTTGGCAGAGGAAGGGGACAAATCCATCTCCAATAATATTATTAAACTACTGCACCTGACAACAGCCACATATTTCATTTCTCTAATGAGTTGTTATGGTGTTTTTAGATGGAAGTTTGGGTTAACCTATGAACACTCCAACCTTTTCAAGCCAGATTGTCTATCCTGTCAGTCTGCTCTGGTACTTTCCACAGAAACAGTACCCACAAATGGAATATGTGCAGAAACTTAAACACAATCATGTAATAACAATTAATCTGCTGGTTATTAAAGGCACTAATACAGTACATAAAAGGTGCAGTTAAACATCCAGGACTTCAGAAGACCGATGTATATTCCCAGCATGTTTAATCAGGGGATTAGATTACCACGCAAACCAGTCGAACCCAAATTTGATCCCTGGTCTATGCTGAGTCACCTGACATCACACAAGGCAGTAATGTGGCACTAGAATTGCAGATAAAATAAAATCAGCCACGGTTCCCGTTGTTCACCAGCATTCAGTGACCCTACTGGAATGTGATCATACCTGGCCGTTAGGTACAAAATTAGGCTTGGCTGTGACCCTCAACAGTAGAATAGCCCACCAGCGCCAATGAAGAATGGCAAATTAGGCAAAGTACGAGAGGGCTGGTGCCACCTGTGAACCGCACCCCAATGACATGTAAATCCACTTTGAACTGATCACTTGAAAACGTGCAATAGTAGCTCAGGGATTATTCTCCTTCTCCCCACACCTTCCAGTAGGGAGTACACACCTTGTGCTTGGCAGCTCTTCATATAAAGCATGCACTGTCCATTGTCATGCACATGGGTCCAGATTATTTCTGATACACTTCAGACTTTTTACAAAAGTATATAAAGCACTATAAATGAGAAGAATTCCTCCTCATTATATAACTGCCAGCAGGAAGCGACATGTACGAGCTAAAAAAAGACTCAATTTAACAGCATTCCCACCCACTAGACAACTCTTTACACTAACTTCTCTTGAATTTGTTACTGACACCTGTCCAAAATGATTTTGGAATATGTGAAGATACTTACTTTTGTAACAAAACTAAGGGGGGAAAAAAATCATCAAATAAGAATAAAAGCTTGAATAGACAAGGAGTTTATAATCTATTCTCCAGACTATTTCCGGATTTTATTTCCTGTTTTCTGTCTCCATTTCTTTCAATGCTGCTTCCAACATCACAACACAGTCAGGATCTGGGATGTTCTGATGATGTGATTTTAAATGCTTTGAATTATTCATAATAATGCTCACACTTTATGATTTAAGATGGAAAAATGAATAAAACAACTCATTAATATTAAAACAAAGTCTGCAATAAAGACTAAATAGCGAGACTATATTAGGTGTCAGCACAAAGTATCTCTGATAGCTATCGACACTTCTAAAAGGCAATGACACCCAGAATTCTTGCACATAATACGCCTCTAAGACAGTTTATTACATAAGTACTTCTGATGCATGTAATTTTTTTTGAGGTTTTCTTCCCCCAAAAGAGAAAATATTTGTAGAAACTTTAACAGTTTTTAAATATCCATGCATTTTTTCCCTTTCTGGTTTCCCCATGCACCTGCACCATCCCCTGACGGAGTGGATCTGTGAAACGCATCAGTTCGGCACCAGGAGCTGAGTGGCAGCAGCACGGGATGACTTATCATCCAGTTTCTGTCCCTCCCCTGAGATGGGGGAAATACAACCCCCTTTGCTCCTCCCCAACTGTTCAGTCGAGGATGGGAACTTACCATGTGGAGAATTGTGTCGACAATCCAACAGAGCAGCACTCTGTGACAGTGTGTTTACACGCCAGCCTCCCACACCCCCAGGCTGTCTAGTGCATAGATACTTCTGAAAAATTAAAAACCAAGCAACAGGTTTCCCAGCTAGTCGGAGTGAGAAACCAATAAAGGAAATGCAAGGTTGAAATTTCTCCCAGTAACCAGATATGGCTTTAGAACCCATTTCACATAAACATCACTGAGGATAAATTGCATTCCTTTTAAGTGACTGACACATTACAGTGTACGATAATGAGCACACCAGTGTGCACAAAAATTAATAAGCTTTAGACATGCTCAAAAGAGACAATTATTGTTTTAATAAAGGTAAATGAGGCGTTGTGCGGTCACCAACATTTGAAGCAGGCTGGAATTTGTTGCGTATGCAGAAAGCAAATCTGAGTCTGGCAGTGTCTCTGGAGTTGAGTAAGAAAATACCACTGTCAATTAATATAAATTAGTACCTGCCAGTTACTGCAGAGGCAAAAGAAAGAATCTTAATGGAAAAAAAAAATCTGTTTGGGATCCATCCAATCAATACAAGATGCTCCGAAGAATGTGTATACTCCATTTGAGAGGCACTCTGCTAATAAGTCTCATTTCTTTAGGCACCGAGTCAAACCCTGTATATTGGGTTGGTATATGGTTAGTGTTCCCTCCTGGTGATTACTTTAAATGTGATCACATTAATTATCAATGGCTGAGAAAAAACTATTGTTTGCTGTGCTATCAGGTACCTTAAATGGAAAGTCCATCTGAACAACATGTATGATAGGTTTAAATAAAATCACATTTAAAAAAAATGATTTATATCCAGTGATAGATATTGGAACACGCAGCTTAAAGCTCTGTCCCACTATGAACAGCACTCTGGCTGGACATCCTTTCTAGTTAGACTAACCTGTGATTTTTGTTGTGCAATAAAAAGGGGAAAACTGGATCAGTCTTTCCACCAGAGCCCAGAGGTAAAGAGGAACTCAGGATTGGCCAATCACAAGCTGGATAAAGGGAACGTTTGATCATTTTGTGGTGCCCCCTTTAAGAAGCTTTTACCTGAAATATTGGAGACTGTTTCCAGTGCAGGCAGGCTGAAGTACCTTTGAACTTGGTGACCAACAGCTTGAAAGTGCTTTCATACTGACCCTCACTAAATCCACAGCTCGGTAAATGGTCAACAAAAAATGGAGTAAAAATTAAGTAAAGCAGGACGGGTAATGGACACCAGTCAACACATGGTTAAAGCCTTGCTATGGGAGGGTACTGATCATAGTCTTACAATCAGGGTCAAGAAAACAAGTCGTTTTTAGCAAGCCTCCTGCATTCATTGAATTTACAGGAAAACAATAACCTATTCACGAGAGGCTACAGTGCCTGAGGTCAGATGGAATTATTACGCAGAGTGGATAATAAACTGTCATTCAGGTTAACACCCATCTAGTTTTTTTTTTTACAGTCAGTTTTATGAGGAGGATTTACAGTTTTTATCTTTAATGGTAATCGAGCAGCAAATGTCAGGGGTCATTTTCACTTCCAGCGATGATGTAAAACGGTCGATATCGGATCAGCTGCCGACTGAAGTCGATGGAAAGGAAAATCGGGCGGGTGTATATCGGACGCCAATCCGATATCGCCCATCTTACACCATCGCAAAAAGTTAAACCTTTGTGTCCGTCTTTGATCATTCTTTTTTTCATCTAGCATTGCAGGGTTTACAATAAACTATCAAAACTCGGCCAATTCAAAATATTGCAGTGACGGCAAAAGCAGCAGAGATGATGTTCAGTGTCACCAGCAAGGAGTGGAGGGGCTGGGACCAATTATAAAGATACATAACATGTAAACAGAAAGAAAGAATTCAGGTAAAGAACTTGCACTAACTGGGATGCCTCCAAATAAAGAGACATAAACACAAAAACTGAGTATCAAAACTAATACCCGAGACTGTTACCAGACAGAAACAGCATCTAGTGGAGATAACCTATTAATCAAAATAGTAAACAGGGTAAAACAAGAGCCATTTGTCAGGTTGGGCAAGAGAAAAGATAAAAAGGAAAAACCCTACAAGGCATCTGCCCTGAAAAGCAGGTCCCCTTTCAACTGACATGGTATAACTCTGACTGTGGTCAAGGAAAGATCTGCAGAATACAGTATACTGTACTGCTCTGGTTTGCTGAACTAAGTCAATATAAGAATTTACGCAGCACAGAGCCGACCATGAATGGGGGCAATGACACATGCACATACTTCACAATTAGGATAAGGCGCACAGAAACAGGTCACTGGGCAGGTCAGCTCACTGCGCCATGGGCACTAGGATGTATTATGATCCCTTAAATCAATTAGGTTTACAATCTCAGCTGTATTGCTGTGGGAAGGTATTGAGAAAATCAAAGCAAGGTTCAGCTTGGGCTGCTCTTTCACATATTCTGGCAGCCTGTACACAGCTACTTTGGGCAAAGGCCAGTGAGGTCACTCATTTCTTTGGCTGCAGGTGGTTCATGAGCTGGAAGAGGAGAACTGGGCAGAAAAACAGACGGATTTCGAGGCCTCAGCAGTGACGGTCGTCATGGTCAAACAGTCGGTTGACACTCACTCTCCAGGCTCACACCTGAAGAACGGATTTGTGGACAGCACTTCACAGGACTGCAGGCACCATACTCTAGCACGAGTCACCGTCATCAGAAAAGGAGGAGTAAGGAGAGTAAATTGGAGGAAAATTATAGATACAGCAGCACCCAAAGCATTAAGAAAAATCACTCTCTTTTATTTTACTGTGGCTTATTCTATAACCAAGGCTGCAAACTGACCACAAGCTCAGATCACAGTAAACAAACCTGTTCCGTTTCCATTTTTCTGACTGTTCCCGGTACAAAAAACAAGAAGGAGCCACAAGCCACTATCAGATAGGACGTACTGCTGGTCACAACACACAGCGGACAATTGAGTCCTGCACAACACACTTCATCCAGAATAAAAACAGTAAGTGGAATAGCAAAGGCCATCAAAATGCTCTGTTCAGCAAAACATGTAAAATTTGTACAATTATGGACTCTTCCCCAATGTCCAAGGGACGTGAATAACTGAAGCTAACAGTTGAGATGCCAGCTTTCCAAACAGCAAAGTTAGTTTTGCATAATATAAAGGACATCCCTTCACATTACTGTCAGAGACACTCACATGTGCACGCATATATACATATTTTACTAGCTCAGTCACAGTTTTCCATCCTGCAATCTCATCTTTCACCTACCTTATTGTAGTACTGCACCTGGACGGAGTGCCACTGTCCATCACTTACTCCCCCTGGTATGAAGGGTGCCACTGTGGTGGTCGACTCTCCTGTTAAACATTAGCGGTTCAGTTAGGAGCGCACCATGAATGCAATCAAGCCAGTGTCACATTACATTTGTAAAAATATAAAAATAATTCCTAGATTTTCTGAAGGTTTCCTGCGTGTATGGCCTTCTCTCCTGTGTTCTGGATCGTACAGGTGGAGTCAAACAGATCTGAGCTTCAGTAAACTAAGTGGATTATTGCAATAATACAGCCTTTAGCAGACTTTGGGAAACGTTGGATATTGGTTCATCTTTAGCTTTGTTGGGTGGCAGTAAATCCAACAAATAACTCATAATTAAAGTGATGAAACGGACATCGAGAAAAAGAAAGATCCACCGATAACATTCAGTGGAATGTTTTGATGTGTGCAGTTTAGGGATGTATTTTATCGTGAAAGTACTCTGTGGCTGTGTATCCAGCATATTATACAGAGGGAATTCTGGAATAAGGATGCATCAGAGATATAGGAATAAATGTTTCTGAGACCCCCACTTCATTGGTGGAGCTTTGCACGCACAGAATCATACAGCACAAAAGAAGACCATTTGGCCCATCATGCCTGTGCTGGCTCTCGCTCCCCTGCTCCTTCCCCATTGCCCTGCAAATTTTTCCTTTTTAAGGAGCAATCCAATTCCCTTTTGAAAGTTACGATTGAATCCACCACCACCCTTTCAGCCAGTGCATTCCAGATCACAACAACTCACTGAGTAAATATTTTTATCCCAGAATTAAATGAATTTTCTCCTCGACTTGCATTGTAACCATTGGAGTGATGGGAGGAGAACAGGAATTACACTTCACTGCTAAGGGGCAAGTTCTCCTGTCAGCTGAACAGTAATCCTCCCAGCTCAAGAGAACCCCCGCATGCCCCCTCCCCCTCTGCCCAACCCCCATAATGCCCCAGTCAGTAGTTCTAAACAAGTCTGTCCCACTGCCAAATGAAACATGAAAAACGGCAACTAAGACAAAACAGCAGCTGGGAAAAAGAGTATAAATCTTCTTTCAACAATCCTCATCAAACACAAAGGAGTGCCTATTTGGGGCAAAGTAGAATCCTAACCAATCTAGGAAGAAAGAGGGTAAAGCAAATGCAGAATTCCAATAAAAACGGGGTTAAATAAACTAGAAAGTTACAGCAAACAAGAGGGAGCAGAATTCCAGTGAGTTGGGCCATGCAGTAATCTGCCCATCTTCCTTTATGGAGGGCAATGAGGGACAGAGATTGGGAAATGTAGCTGGTCAGAGAAGTGGAAGAGTTTTGATCAGTGCGACTGAAACATAAAAATGACGTACATGACATCAGAATATAAATCCTTTCAGATATAACAATTATAAATTGGGGTTAATTCTTTGTTGTGTTCAAACATCTAAAACATCAGAACATACAAAAGCACTGGAATTACAATTCTAATAAATAAGGTAATTATCAGTAAGAGAAATGAGACTACACAAGACTGTGCATTTCCGTAATACCATACCCATCAAGCCAAAAATCTAGCAAAAACTGACCAACAGCTTCAAAAAAACTGGCACACCCCAACAAAAGCTGACACTTTCAAAACAGTCCACAATATAAGTCTATGGCATGCGAAAGTGAGTAATTACCCTGAAAGTGCAGTGGAACATGGACCTGTAACTAAGCTATAGGTACAGGTAACATTACTCCATCACACTGGGGAAGGGAGTGAAATATAAGCACATGAAAGAGCAATATAAATGTTAAAGGCGCAAGATTTTTTGACAGAAGATCTGATGAGAAATTTTGGGGATTTCTTACACTATTTAATCCATTTTTCAGTGCTTTGGAATTTACAATGAACGTGGGAATTGTATTGCTTTTCTTTTAGAAAGGAAATTACTCCCTATGTGTCATTTTTTGAAATGTTTTTTATATCCTAAAACTTTGCTCTCAGTCGCACCAGATAATATATTACCGGAGAAAAAAGTTTTAATTAATGTTTTAAAAAAAAAATTGTTTAAGAGGAAGTAAGGGTTGAAATGCAGTCTTATTGACCAAAGGATTGTTCTAGCAGGGCTGTAGAAATTTTCAAGTGTACAGTCCTTTCAAATGCTGTACTCTTTCCCTCTCCACCCCCCACACCCCGCCCCCCCACACACAACCCCCAACTGGTTAACTTTAAACATGTTTATACTTCATAATTGATTGTTTTTCCTTTTTCTAGATTATAAATCTAAGTGACATTGGGTTTCAACAGAACTAGACCCAGCTTTCCTAAAAGCTACAGTAAAAGTCACTCACGCCCTCCAACACCTCACCCCAGGTTCATAGATGCTTGTCATCTTTTCCAGACCAAGTTCACACAGACACTGTATCACATCCAATTCCCCTTCCTCCCTCAATTTTCTAGCACTCTCCATCCTCCTCTCCTCAGTTAACACTGGCACCCTCCTTTCTTTCTCCCTCCTCCTTCCTTTCTCCCTCCCCTCCCTTTGGTTAATATTGACACTCTACTTACTGCCTTCCTTCCCTCCCTTTCCTTCAGCCCCTCCCCAAAATGCTACTGCAAACTTCTATGCTCTCTCTTTCTCTCCACCACCCCCGCCCCCCCGCCCAGCTCCCCAGCCCTGCTCCCGAGTTTCCTCACACACAGAAAAGCAGTGGTATTCTGAGGTAGGGACCCAGGTATATTGCTGAAACTGAGTAGATGGAGCTTCAATCTCCATGGATCCCGTTTTCCTCTATTCACTAATTTGAGGCAAAAAGTAGACTGCATATTTGACTTGAGGATGCTTGATGCCAATATGGGTGCCTAAAAATGGAACAGTGTTCCAATCTCATCATTTACCTTGATGAGCACAAACATTTCCCTCCAAAAATGTAATGAAAATATAGGGAAAAAAATTGTGCAGCAGACATTCCCCAGAGGAGCAAAATCCACTACATTCATGATTTCCAAGAATAGCAATGTTTGATAAACTAACTGGAAGATGTGGCCCAGGCTCTCAATCAAATATCTGGGATTATAACGGAGATAAAACACAATTTCAAGGATATAACTAGGGTATAATCTGCTACTTGGGATATGACTAAAATGTATTCTGGTACCAGGATATAAAGTGTGTTGTAATCTGGTAATTAGTACATAACTGGGGTCTAATTTGGTATTTGGGATTCAGATGTAATCTGGTAGCTGGAGTATCATCATGGTCTGGTATATAACAATGGTCTAATCTGGTGCTTGGGATATTACCGGGGTGTCATCTGGTATATAATGAAGTGTAACTTATTGTCTGGGATATCAGCGGGCTGTAGTCGGGACATAAATGGGTTTGTCAATTGGTCTCTGAGATTTCGGGTGCACATGTTTATTGCATTAGCAACAGCTATACAAAGTAAAACCAACCTCTCAGTCAACATGTTGTGGACTGTGAACCCTTACACAAAGGAACTAGGTTTTATTTATTTATTTTGTGTGTTTTTTTTTAAAAAGAGCAAAACTGAGCAAGCCTTTATAAAGACAAACATTTGGAAGGTACTGAAAGGCTGGGTGCAGGGTGGGCTGTCACACTGTTGTGATCTCTCCGTAAATTTACTTTGGGTTGAGCATTTTGGGAGCACCCAACAGATCTTTAAACAAATAGAAAAACAACTGATATTACCGCCATAACTTTTAATCAACTTAAACAAGGTAGCTTGTTAATGGAAGGGTACCTAGTCCAGACTGTAATAGCTGGAGTAAGCAGAAGGGAAATCAGGTAACCTGTTAAGTTGTAAAAACATTGGGATGTAGTTTCCGTTGTGAAAAGGAGGAAAAGCACACACACACACACACACACACACACACACACACACACACACACAGGAATCTCTCCTTCAGTTCAGCTACATACACACATAGCAGCTGAACTATTTTAATCGTAAACAAACAAATTTTGACTCCAATCAATGTCCACTTGTCTTAAAATGAAATGTGCCAACTTAAAAACATCTGAGCACCAACTCAAATGAAGCCGGCCGAGCTGTGGTGCTTCTCATCGTCAGTCATTGGAATGTAATGTACACCACATCAGACATTCAGTTACACATGGCAACACAGTCCATCACAATTATGCTTAAATGTCAACTCTTGAAAGAAACTGAAAGAGTAATCTGAAGTATGTAACAAAGAAAATCTCGCTGTCTGGCCTTCTTTTCTGTAATAGCATCTGGTTCACATCCCTTGACAGGCTGGGCAATTATAACCAAACTAAAAAAAAAACACCTATAATGATCAGTCCAGTAGTCTGTTTGCGCAGATCACAAAACAGTGCACGAGGTGCAGCAGTAACATTTTCTTTGATGTTTTAGGTGATATAAATGCAAAGCACTGTTGGAATGTTTAGAATTCTGTCAGTGTTGCCTGTGCTGCATTAGAATATCTAACATAATAAAAGATAATTAGAACCTGGCATCTGGTAACTGGAGAATCACAAACACCTCAACTGAGAAATTTGTTTGAAAAAAATGCCATTGCATTTCCAATGAGAATAGGGCTGCAAAAAGAATTCTATTGGAATCTGCTTTCTTGTGCTATTTTCTTAAACCCTTTGACAGCTGTCACACAAAAATAACACAAGGTATGAGATTTTGATTTTATTCAGAGGATACAAATCTCACATTTTCTGTACATATGTGCCCCTTGGGTTTGACACTATAATTTGAGTTTAAAATACTTTACTTTTTTTTTTTAAAGTTAGGGCAGGCAGATATTGCTAATTTAATGGCAGGGAGGAGGGGTTTACAGACTCAGTAACCCCACCAAACAATGATGAAGCGATGCGACGACTATCACGCTGCGATGGTTAGAGCCAGTCCTTGGAATACCTTGCTTCAAAAGACTCACAAATATACAGAACCCAACCAGCACCAGTGAGGAGCACAACACGGTTCTGTACTCATCTCCACGGGCTGTGCCCACCAAAAGTGACCCACACCACAGTTAACAGGAAGAGCTCGATAAGAGCGGCAGTGTGAGACTGACACCAATAACTTGAGAAATTCAAATTATTGATAACCATAGAAGACCCCATGTGAGAACAGATGCTTCTGATCATGTCCTGCTAAGGTAAGCTAATTATGTCATGTAAAGGGGTGCAATCTCAAAATCTACAGGCTTTGACAGTGTCATGGTTTTTCACACAAAGTTTAAACACAAAAAGGGCACAGTTCTAGTTTTAGAACACTGTGACACAAACCTCGATAAGTCCCCGAAGAGTAAGATAAGCACACAACCGGTTTGGCTAAGACTTGAAAATACATCTCTTATAGAAGTTCAATAGATATTAATCGAACCCTGTTGCGATATGTATACACGTTAATCATTAAAAGGAGGTGGCGTTAATTAAAGTGACTTTTAACGCAGCCAAAGTGCATCGCTGAAGGAAATGGTGAAAAGCTGTTGGTTATTCAGATTACATTACATGTTGCCAATTGTTAGAAAATGTTTTGTTTGTAACTTATCCTCCTGATTGAAGGCTGCAAGCCAGGCACAGATTTAACCCCCCTTCCCCAACAGAAGACTAGCTAGATAATTTGCAGTGGAACCTCAGCATTCACTAATTTCACCAACGGTGGGATAGTGCCCCTCCAACTCCAACTAACATTTATTCCCCACTGCTTCTTTACTGGAGGCTGATCTTTTGGCTATTATACCCTGTCCTCTGGAACTTTCTCCCCCAAAAAATTTACCTTTCTCTCATTTCTTTCAAAAGCGCACCAAATCGTGTCTCTCTAAGTGTGATTTTGGACCCCCTCCCAATCTGTCCAGTTTCCTGTAAAGCACACCGAGATATTATTCCATATAAAGGGTCACTATCTGAAAGCAAGTTATTATTTTTTACCCCGATCTGGCTCACGTGTGTTTCAGTACTAAATGTTATTTCTTTCCCCTATTATTTTCTGCTTCCATGATTCATGGCCACCAAGCACAACCCTTCAGTTGGAGAGGTAGGACATTCTAAGCTGCACACATTCTGTGAACCCCAGGTATATTGCTCTGTGAACAGATGGTACATTTCACATAAGGAGTCATGGATTTTATCCCTCTCAAAATGAGAGCTGGCTGCGAATGGGCAAAAATCAGCCCCCTGTTTGAGTGCCATGCAACACTGGGACACAAACCTCGAGAGGCCCCAATAGCTCTCAACCTGTTTAAACATCTGAGAAATAGGCAGGCTTGGCTTTTATTTAACAACTTTCAATTAAGGAAACGATGAAGAATTGTACTTTTCGAAAGGTGGACTAAAGCAGCATAAAAATACGGACACTATCGCAGATCAGCTATGAAAGTCTTGCAAGTTGTGAAATTAAGTGAAAACAGATGGTAAAGATTCTTTAGATTGTAACAGTTGGTACAAATCAAAGCACTAATGGACCCACGGCTCTTACGCAGCATGTCTGTTATCAGGCTCTCAAGATGATCAGCATATGGCCTTTCACTTGTTAGGGCTGCATGCAATTCTTAACTATGTAAGCTTTTGTCAAAGTGTAGCAATGCTTAAGGCACTTGTTTTTTTTAAAAAGCAATGTACTTGCTGCAGAGATGATTATCTGATATAGTTCTTCAAAGACTGCTTTCCTTCTCAAATGGATGTGTAAATATTTGGTGGACAGGTGCTTCAGATAGTGATTCAGATTTTCCTTTTTTTTAATCCAGATCGTATTTCGTCAAAGCTTGTGCGAAAAAACATCAAATGCTTTTTATTGGCCAGTGGGTTGATTAAAGATCTAAACAACAGTGTTTGGGAAGGCAATGCAAAGCTGCTCTCCTTGTGTGCCATTTCTTAGTAGCTCAGCCTCTATCAAGTGTGCTAGCCAGTGGACTGGATCGAGCACTGATTTTATATTTTTGTATTATCGAAAGAACATCGAGCTCGAGTTATATATTTGATCCTCTATGGTTAATTATGCTTTAACAAAACATCAAAACACATGCTGATAACCAGTGTTCACTTTGGCTAAGAGGAATCCTTAACAGTCTATTTTACATTCTAAACAGATGAAACAGATCGCAATTGCTGCCTTACCCGCTGAGAATGTCAGTTGGATTTGTTCTTCGATGATCTCCAGTGCAATGAAATCATGTTTTTCATTAAAACGCCCGTTGTAAAGTAGCAAGGCATTTCTTTCCTTTGTTGCAAACCTGCAGCAGAGAGAGAGAATGAGAAAAATTTATTACCAATTAAGGAAACACGCAGGAGCTGCTCAAGGAAATTATTCCTGACGTACTTTTTCAACAGCATGGTCTGTCTCAGCTTAACATCCCATCAAACAGAAGCACTGAATACTAGGATCTGGGATTTAGATAGGAAATGTAAATGCATGTATTCATACAAGTAGATTTGAAATGTTCATTAATTCATCAAGAATTTGGGGCAGAATCCAGTTACACCATGATTCCACCCCATTTGCACTGGCCCTTCAAATTCATGGGTGGATCTTCCACCCACCCTGCACATCGATGGAGGTATGTCTGGGCTGGTCCCTGCCATGCACCCCCCGCCCCCTGCCAATTGTGCCCATTACGGTCTTCATAGGCCTCAACGGAACTCATGAAACTGAGAGCTGGTGTGAGTCATACCGAGGGGCCTTAATATAGTCTCCAAACCTTTACTAGGGAAAGGTAATCAATCATCTTCCCAAAGAGGCATACTTCTTCCATTGGGCGCAGAAGATCCAGAAGTCAATTTTCTTCAGGGCCTTGCTGGGCCAACTCGCCATCGTCGGAGTGGCATGGTGCCTCTCTGTCATCCTAACTGGCGGTTTGGAATGGGCGCCACTGATGTGTTTTTGCAAGTGTGAAGAGCCCACTGCACCGGCCTGTGATCGCCACCACTGACCCTGGTAAAGTTCACAGGGCCAGGAGGCGGGGCCATGAAAAATGCACCTTTGACACTTGGAGGGGGGCCCCAATCAGAAAAGGCCGTGGTTGGGCGGCTGCCGGATGCTTGCAACCATCTCTGCAAACTGAATGATGCAGCCACCCCCAACCCTCAAAAGCTCCTTCGTAAGAGGACTTCTGCTGCATTTAAACAAAAAATATTCTCCTCACCTTCAGGGGTCCAGGCCCTGATCCCTCCCCCCAATTCAAGGTACTCATCATTGGATATTCGACAGTGGGAAAAATATCCCTGGTCCAGTCCTATGCCAATGACAGCTTCAGCAAGAATAAAAAATCTATATCGATTAAGTAATGAGGAGAAAAGTATCTTTTATAATCTATAAATAACTGACGAGGAGGAGAGAAGAAGAAACAAATAAATAAATACTTGCAAATAAATAGTGCAAATCCACTGAGGGAGGTGAAGAAAAACTGATAATACAAGTAACAGGGAATGAAAGGTTTTGGTACAGAAGAAGTTACTTGCATCTTAAACAAGTTTTTGAAGTGGCAGGTAATATTAAATGTGAGGCCTACCTGTACCTTTCAGTTATCAGTAAGGGGAGTAATCTTTTTACCCTAGTCAGTTGTGTGATAAATTGTGTTATTAAACCACTATCGTATTTAGGATGAGAGGAATCCAGGAGACATCTGAAACCCGTATTCCAGAATGGGATTACCTAGGAGCAATGCCACTACAGAGCCACTAATACTATCAACATTTTAAAATTTAACGAGGGGAAAAAAAAGAAACAATTTAATCAGGAATGCAGTTCTGCATCCAGGTTTTTATTATTTTGATGTTAAAATGAACTTGCTCTGAAATTGTTCTCACTAAGCTTGTTAACATGACAATCAGTAATAAGTATCTGTGAGAAATGTTGAACAAATTTGATAATTGTGGATAATTCACATTCACTCTGAAAACAGTCTGCTGCTTATGAGATAATGTGCACTCTATTGGATTTACAAATGTACCCTTCTATTAGTTAGGAAAACAAGGAGCGGTTTGTATCGGAGATTGGCAGAAGATCTACAGGAAGAAGCTCGTCAACTCAAGCCAGGCGCAGTGTGGGGCTCTGCTTTAAACTGGTCAGTCACTAATACATCTAATCTATTTAACCTGCATTGGCAGAAACCTTTTTAAGGCTTTCAACTACTGCACCTCCTTTAAATTAAATAAGCCTCTAGAGCTGAAGGGTTAATCTTTCTACTTAGCCCCCCCACCAGAGATTGATTAGTGGCACCAAATGAAGGTTTTTTTTTGTCAGACTGATGCTTAGATCCCCTGAGGCGACACAACCTACACAATATCAGACACATGACAGTGGTAATGAGGCTAAGGCTTCATGAGGTAAAGCCCTCTCTTACATTCCAGAGACCCCTTTGTAACACGCAAGACGACAAAATACACCCTCTTCAGATGCGCCTGTCACTACATGCTTACAGGTGGTCTTCATTACATGTCCAGACTTAGCCAGCTTGCAGTGCTTCTCCATACCTTTAGCACACCTGTCTCCCAAATGAAGCTTTCAGCTGCAACAGGTTCAGTCAGCTCAGCAATTGCTGTTTAGTGACCAGGAGGTATTTGATTTTCTCCCTCCCTAGCCCAAAGGCACAGAGGCCTCTTGTAATGTCTCTAACACCATCCTGGGGATCAAACTGGCTCAGCACAGGGGTTCGAACCCGAGACCTTCCCGGTCTGTATGGCTCAGTTCCACACTAGCACATCTAGCAACTGGACCACTGGAGGATCCAGAAACACAATTATTTTTGTGGTAAGTATTGGAAAGTGGATTTAGAGAATGATACAGAAATGGTGAGCACTTCATTATTCATGACATTTTATTTCATGTCCATTCTAATACGATTTATTCCTGGATTAGGACAATGATTCATCTGATTAGCAGTTCCTTTCCACCTACTCTACTGTTTCTGTGTTGCTGCATCACTTAAAAAGAATCCACATGGCTGGATCATCCTCAGCTCAGAAGTCAGACTGCAATTTACAAATTAAATGCTCTCCATTATTCTCCTCAATCTCTAGCAGATAACTTGGTCTCAAATGAACTACGGGATGAATATGACCAGAAACAGCCTAAAATGATTCACTGGCTAGAAAACAGAACATGTAATGGCTAACAGGTTGCTCGTTAGAAATCCAGTATTAGAGTAATAATTTTTGAAAATCAGAACCATTTCTGAACCAAACCCACTGATATTAGCCTCAACTATATTCGCACTGACATTTAGCCAACAGATTGCATCTGAAATCTAACTGACTTTTTAAACCAATAAATACTGAGACCGATACATGCCCAGTAATACCAAGATGGCTGGAGGAAAACGTTAAAATGACCTGCGCGGAGTGTTACAAATACATTAAAGATATACGACTTCTCAAGTTGGCAATCTCTTGTTACAATGAAGGAAAATCAGTTGACAGTACAAACACTGGCGGGGTATCATAGAAGATGGGCTGTTCAGATTAGCAGCTATTCAACAGGTAATTGCCAGGATAGTCAACATAGGATTATGGAGGCCCTTCAAACAAAAAGCTTAATTGTTGAGAAGTGGAAGAGAAGAGGGATCAATATCAGTTTCAAGTAGATCAGCTCAGTGGCAGGTTTCATGCCAGTACCAATTCTAATGCTCATCAAGAAGCCACTCTCAGCAGAGAATCAATCATTCGGTCACCCTATCCTCTGTTGCATCATTTCCTACAACATTCACACTTATGAATGTCCAACGTGGTCATTCCATGTCAAGGCTGCGGTATAAAATGGAGTCAGCCATGTGCAGCTAACACTACAGATTTGAGAAATCATGGTGTTCCATTGAGAGAACACAACGTTAAATTGATGCAATGAGGTGGGGATGCAATTACGGAGCCTGGATTAGTGCACTGGATCTTAATGTACACATGACACTAGGGTATATCGTAAGCACTCACCAACAGGGCAGTCAAGATTTAGACCCTATGGGGAAGGAGAAATGAGGGTGATGTTGAAGATGATTCTCTTTCTTTTCTCTAGTAGACACAACACTTGTCAAAGGCATCTAGGGCCTAGTTTGGTTATATTTGGCTTTATGTAGGCTATCTAAAGACTGTTTCTGACTGCCTTTACTCAGACAAAATTATGTCACTGTTTAGGGGTTCAAAGTACAAAGGGAGGTCACCTTATACATGAGTCATTTCATAGAATCATAGAAAGTTACAGCACGGAAGGAGGCCATTTCGGCCCATCGTGTCCGCGCCGGCCAACAAAGAGCTATCCAGCCTAATCCCACTCCCCAGCTCTTGGTCCGTAGCCCTGCAGGTTAGAGCATCCCAAGTGCACATCCAAGTACTTTTTAAATGTGGTTAGGGTTCCTGCCTCTACCACCCTTTCAGGCAGTGAGTTCCAGACCCCCACAACCGTCTGGGTGAAGAAATTTCCCCTCAAATTCCCTCTAAACCTTCCACCAATTACTTTAAATCTGTGGCCCCTGGTTTCTGACCCCTCTGCTAAGGGAAATAGGTCCTTTCTATCCACTTTATCTGTGCCCCTCATAATTTTATACACCTCAATAAGGTCTCCCCTCAGCCTCCTCTGTTCCAAGGAAAACAGACCCAGCGCCTATCCAGTCTTTCCTCATAGCTAAGATTCTCTACTCCCGGCAACATCCTTGTAAATCTCCTCTGTACCCTCTCTAGTGCAATCACATCTTTCCTGTAATGTGGCACGCAGTACTCTAGCTGAGGCCTAACTAGTGTTTTATACAGTTGAAGCATAACCCCCCTGCTCTTGTATTCTATGCCACGGCTAATAAAGGCAAGCATTCCGTATGCCTTCTTAACCACCTTATCTACCTGGCTTGCTACCTTTAGGGATCTGTGGACATGCACTCCAAGGTCCCTTTGTTCCTCTACACTACTCAGTGTCCTACCATTTAATGTGTATTCCCTTTCCTTGTTAGCCCTCCCCAAATGCATTACCTCACTCTTCTCCGGATTGAATTCCATTTGCCACTGTTCTGCCCACCTGACCAATTTATTGATATCTTCCTGCAGTCTACAGCTTCCTTCTTCAGTATCAACCACACAGCCGATTTTAGTATCATCTGCAAACTTCTTAATCATACCCCCTATATTCAAGTCTAGATCATTGATATATACCCAAAAAGCAAGGGACCTAGTACTGAGCCCTGCGGAACCCCACTGGAAACAGCCTTCCAGTCACAAAAACACCCATCAACCATTACCCTCTGCTTCCTTGCTCAGATTTCCTCCTGGATGATTTCTGTCCGAGAGCAGCATTTCCTATGGAGAGTGGTGACTGATACCAATTGGTACTCCAAAGACTAGATCCAGCAGCAACATCACACAAGCACGTTCCTATCAGCTACTGCTCCAATGCTCCCAATTCCTCCGGTGCTGCGATATTTAAATGTCACATTAGCAACTTCAGTCCTGGCTCCCACTGATTTTTATTCTTCTCACCCCGTGTCTCGGATTTTAAATCAGATGCAGAAGCCGGAACTGAAATTGAGAGGGCGAGTTACTATTAGTATCACAGCACTAGAGCAGAGCAATAACAGAGAGGAATGCATGGGCTAAGAACATAAGAAATAGGAGCAGGAGTCGGCCATTTGACCCCTCGAGCCTGCTCCGCCATTCAATAAGATCACGGCTGATCTTCTACCTCAACTCCACTTTCCTGCACTATCCCCATATCCCTTGATTCCCTTAATATCCAAAAATCTACCCATCTCTGTCTTGAATATACTCAACGACTGGGGTAGAGAATTCCAAAGATTCACTACCCTCTGAGTGAAGAAGTTTCTCCTCATCTCAGTCCTAAATGGCCGACCCCTTATTCTAAGACTGTGACCCCTTATTCTAAGACTCCCCAGCAGGGGAAACATCCCCCCCTGCATCTACCCGGTCAAGCCCTGTAAGAATTTTGTATGTTTCAATGAGATCACCTCTCATTCTTCTAAACTCGAGAGAATATAGGCCTAGTCAACTCAATCTCTCCTCATAGGACAATCCCCCATCCCAAGAACCAGTCTGGTGAACCTTCATTGCACTCCCTCTATGGCAAGCATATCCTTCCTTAGGTAAGGAGACCAAAACTGTACACAATACTCCAGGTGTGGTCTCACCAGGGCCCTATATAATTGCAGTAAGACATCTTTACTCTTATACTCATTAAATTAAAACGTAGGGGGAGAAAATGTATTTGTTAACATGAAGGCATGGACTATTTGAGGTTCGACTGGAATGTTGGGGGAGCTGCTTTATACATGGATTGCTTTGTACACAGCAATTAGTCGTGTAGAAGTACTGCAAAATTATGCAATTATTCTCAGGGAGGCCTTAATTAACTTGAAAGAACAGAACTTGAGCTATAATTAACTAGAAAAAAATGTAAACAGAGTAAATAACTAACCAGTTTTACCAGCACAGTTATAAAAGTTTCCCGGACTATAGTAAACACTTGATAACACATATTTTATTACAGCAGCTGGCTTCTTAACGTAACAGATAATTTATTAGAAAGCACTGAGCAAACCTGTAAATTTACTGATACTATTAGCAAGTTGGGGAATGCTGCTGAAAGGGATTTTAATCCTACGAGGTCTTTTTAAAAACTTCAAAAATATGCACACACAATGTATTTTCATCTCCAGAAAGATTTCCCATTGCTTTCTCAGGATAAATACTGAAAAGTACAATTATGACAACATGCAGAACTTTCCGAATCTTTAAAACTGTTCACATTTGGGAGGTGAAGCACTGCAGACGTCTCTCCGAAGGGCTCAGGTACTCTGCCTCTTGCCCCCATTTTATGCACTAGGAGAACACACGTTCTATGAAAAAAAATCTGATGATCACTAAGGCTACAAACAGAAGACACAAAGAGAATACCCAGTTGTAAACCTGATGAATTGCCAAATGGTTATGTCATAATACTTTGATTTTTTTTATGGTTTCTGTTGCATGAAATCAGATCACTGTGTTATCTGGATTGCTTGTCGTTCCCAAAGATACAAGCTGGCAATAACTATTTATTCTTTCTTTGAATCTCTGGGGTACCAAGCATTGCTTCCATGGCGACACCAATAGATTTTGTTAAGTGTACCAAGGCTTGGACAAGATTAAACAAATGGGTATTTGGAATCTAGCATGCTGCCCATTATATAAAGAGCTGCCCCAGTTCATTAACATGCATGAAGCAACTCTTGTGCAAGACAGAGCCAAAGGCTTCTTTGTGGAGAAATGGGAGACATTCTCCAATACCCAGTCTATTTTATAACTCCCTGGAAAACTGCCAGGGCACATAATTTAAAACTAGGCTAACCAATGAATGAGGAGAACACAGATTGATTGAAATACAAATTCAATGCAAAAAGGCACAAATCAGCTTTTTGCACGAACGGCTCAGCAACGTAACCACAATGTGCTAACTACAGGTTACAATCCCCTGATTTCCAAGTACAAGTATTAATGGAGTGAAAGTAAAGAAACATGTAATTAACAATCCAAGTCACACAGCAGAGGTTTTCCAGTGTGTTTTGTGGTGTAAGAGTACAACACAGCAAATCACATTCATGGGCCTATTTTCAGTGCTCTCGCTGCTGGCTGGAAGCCTTGTCCACTGCCGCACATATTGGGATATCATAGGAACACCACCTACAATATTCTACCTGCTAATTCTTTTTAGCTTTTTTTATTGGGACCTCAAGAATGCATATTTGCATTGTATAATGTTGTTATACATGTGTACATTGATGCATTATTTTGTGAAGCCATTGTACAGGAGTACATTCACACTGATATTTTATGAGGTCATTGTATATGTAGACATTTTACGAGACTGTACATTCCCACACATAGTTTATGAATTCACTGTGTATCCTGACTGCACACTGCCTGTTGCGAGCAAAGGAGGTCAGGGATGTGAAGCAGCTTGTTTGGCCCTGGGTTCTGAGGATAGTTAGAGTTGGGGATAGTGGGGAAGGGTCTCTGAATACTGATGATCGTGTTGGTGGGGTTGGTGCCACTCCTGGGGCAGTGGGTGGTTTTCTACACTGACTGGGTATTTTCTGTTTAGTGGATTTCCAGTAACATTTTCCAGACTGCCTATTATTTCTCTACTTCCAAAGAGGACAAACATTGTTCTGAGTGGCAGAAGTCCCACAGGTATTTTAGTCATGTGTCTGTTGTGGCTGGGGCTGCACCCTGGTTGGAGCAAGAGTCATATTAGCCTGCTCACTGCAAGGAGCACTTCTCTAAGGCCCAGCAAGCACTCAGCCCTCCGAGATTATTCATAATGATCTCTCAGACTGCAGTCTACAATGGCTGGATGAGGGAGCATGATCAGAATATGTGGAGGAGGGTGTCCTTCTGGACTCAGGCCCCCAGCATGGTATGGAGGGGTGGAACTTGTGGATTTTGGCCAGAGTGCAATACATGCAATGTTAAGATTAGGATTTTGAATTGATTTTCCTTCATTTTGCTGTAGGCGATGGCGTTTACGGTATGACTCTATACATTTGCAATTCCTCCTCCCTTAACAGTCACCCTGGGTCACATTCTCAGACAACCTTTGGGCTCTCTGCTTGTCCTTGGCTAGAGGTAAAAATGGCACAAAACAACAACTTAGTTATAGGGCACCTTTAACGCAATAAAACATCCCAAGACACTTCACAAGAGCGTTATCAAACAAAACACTGAGACACACAAGGAGATATTAGGACAGGTGACTAAAAGCTTGGTCAAAGAGGTAGGTTTTAAGGAGTGCCTTAAAGGAAGAGCGAGTAGAGAGGCAGAGAAGTTTAGGGAGGGAATTCCAGAGCTTAGGGCCTAGGCAGCTGAAGGCACAGACACCAATGGTGGAGCGATGAAAATCAGAGAGGCACAAGAGGCCAGAACTGGAGAGATCTCAGAGGGCTGGAGGAGGTTACAGAGATAGGGAGGGGCGAGGCCATGGAGGGATTTGAAAACGAGGATGAGAATTTTAAAATCGAGGCGTTGCCAGACCAGGAGCCAATGTAGGCCAGTGATGGGTTCTCTGAGCTAGTTGTAGCAAAATCAGAAAACATTTACCATTTCACTAGACAGAGAAAATCTTCCCCATAGATCCTCTAAGACCTGGATGCATTTTTTCCAAGATTTATGTAAGTTTGTGTATTTTGTTTTGAATTTTGCATTTGCGAAGGAGTCCAGCCCGATCTCCACATATTTGTTCAACGAACGTATGTGACGTCTAAGACACTTCGCCATCCCATATATCAGAGATTTTCTTGACCTTTAACCAGGTAATGTTATATGATTGGTCTATTTGATTCCTGACTGGACAAGAGGCTAGTCAGAAAGAATGATGCAATACAAAATTTATGATGATACTGCAAAGGATTTCAGGTGGAGGAAGAAACACATTGAAACATTATAGAATGATGAATAGCCATTCAGTCCATCAAGCCCGTCCCTCCAGAGATCACACTTCTCAACTGTTCCATTTTAATCAAAGCATCTCAACATTAAGCAGCAGTATCATGAGAGAGTCTCAAGTCAGCAAAATCAGCCACTTTGCTCGAAAAACACACTCCTGCATCAACTGCACACCTGAAATCCATCCTTTGCAACAAATTGCAAAGCGAGAGGTATACCACAGACCGTGCGGAATCTGGTCTGTCTGCCCCACTCACCAAGCAACTGACCACAAGTGCAATCTGAACAAGATAAAACTCAGAGATTTCTCCTCAAGTCTAAAAGGAGATGAAGAAAAACTCCAGACTTTAATACAGTCTGAATTAAAACCTACACTATTCAGCCTGACATTCCACAGATTGCTCAGCCACCATCGTGGCAACACTGGGACCATCATTTTCCACAGAGCATTAAATCATCCCTGATCTTCAAACCATTCTTAGACAGATATTTATCCAGTTTTTTTTAAAGAATTATTTAACATTATTTTTGTTGGATGTCTTCCCTATATCTACTATTCCATGAGAAAATAAATTTCCAGTTTCAGGACTTATTTAACACTTATTAATTCTGTACTGAAATGTTACAGTTCTGCCGTGCAAGCTGGAGAGTCATCTTGTCTTTAACTTTGCCAATTTTGGAAAATAACCACGGGCCAATTTAATGACAGAATTTTGCAGTCTCGACTCCTATACTTCACTCCAATTCAAGATCAACACTCAATCCACAGCTCATGTCACTTTTCTTGAGAGTTTTAATTGCATGAGTTTGTCTTTAGTCATTTATACTCACATGAGGGAGACAGTGAAATGGAAGCGCTGCCGTAGGCCTTTGAAAGTCACAAAGGACTGTGGAGGAAAGCTACGTGTTGTAATTTCACAGTATGGTCTCTCATACTCGCCAGATGGGCATTCACATCTGAAGCCACCAACAAGCAGATTGATACAGGTTCCTCCATTCTTGCAGACTCCTGGTGCACAGCGGCCTGACCTGGTGCTCACTTCACAATGTTCACCTAAAACACAGGAGAGAATATATAGTGAATATATGGTGTATGATTCATTGTCATCTCTAGCAATCATTGAGAAGGGCTATTGAGCAGTTGCAGATGTTTGTTTTTACTTCATCTTTCTTTCCTCATACTCTTCCAGTTCCTGAAGAATCAACACTTCTATTTAAAGACAAGATGGATCAGCAGCAACCCATCGTGAGGCTCATCTCTGCAGGCCCAAGTTTCCCCCACTGTCTCAGCCACTGTGATTTAATAGTAAACGAATCAACTCCCCAACACTGGCTAATGTGCTGTCACACCAACACTGCTACTCCTCCTGTAGCTGCTGTCGGATTAGTTCACACGGATATTTTTCATTTCAACTCAGCTGGAAATGATAGAAAGGCAATAAATCAACATAAACATTTGACCGACAACTATGGAGCTACGGTTTCAAGCTAATTCTTTAGTTGATTCAACAGTTACTAGAAATTATTATAGCCAGGCACTGTGATATATAGAGTGTGGCAGGTTTTGTCGAGTCTGTTTTAGGTTTCGTTAAAATAATGCCAGAATATTCAAAAAATAATTTTCACCCAATATGAAATATTGGGATAAGGAATAGCAGCTGAACTATTGTGAAGAGCTGGTTTAAGCTGCGAGTCCTCTGAAACTACCTTGTCAAGGTCTCCCAGCAGGCTGTTGTGATCTGGAATGCACTGCCTGGAAGGGTGGTGGAAGCAGATTCAATAGTAACATTCAAAAGAGAATACTTGAAAAAAAAAATTACTTGGCTATGGGGAGAGAGCAGGGAAGTGCGATTAAGAACATAATAATTAGGAGCAGGAGTAGGCCATACGGGACTTCGAGCCTGCTCCGCCATTCAATAAGATCATGGCTGATCTTCGACCTCAACTCCACTTTACCGTCCAATCCCCAGATCCCTTAATTCCCCTAAAGATTACATTGGATAGCTCGACCAAAGAGCCAGCACTGGCACGATGGGCTGAATGGCCTCCTTCTGAGCTGTGTCATTCTATGACTCTAATTCCTGGTGAAGGGATCTAATAGTGCTGTATTTCTGATGTAAGATGACACTGTACTTCTGCTGCTAAAACTAAGAGATACATGACTAGGAATGTAAAGCCTTTATTTGATAGATTTTAACAATGGAAACAACTCTTCCTTTGTAACAGGAGCACCAACCAAAATTTGGGATGGAGATTATTTGCATCTCAGCAGAGGTAGTTGGGGTTTTGCCAGTATGTGACAATAGTCCTTTTTAACCTCTTCATCAGCTTGTTAGGATCAATGAAAAGCTTATGATGCCATTGCTACTGCTGTTCATTGTGTCTGAACTTTACTTTTGTGAATTATTTAAAAGAATGCTATTTGTTAGAAACTTGACAAATTGTTTCAGAGAAAAAAAAACCAAGCTAAGCTGTGGGTGTCTGCATTTAATTAGGCCTAATACCAGCTGTCACATCCCAATTAGTATCACTGTCACAGACACTATCAATTGGGCTCTTCATTTTAAAGTGCCATGACACTTCACCACTGGCTTTCATGTTTTGAAATCATTTGGCACACATGGACAGGGCAAGCATCATCTCTCTCTAAAAGGGAGATTAGGCTATTATTCGAAGATGAAGGAGGTCTTTTCAGTCGCTTAAATTAACTCTAGTCCAGTGGCATTCACTCAGAGCCAACAAAGGTTTCCATTTCAGCGCCTAAGTGTCTAAAAAAAAGTGAGTTAATGCAGAATAAACACTAGAAAAAAAATAGAAACCCAACATTATCAGATACACAACAAAGCCAGGACAACTCAGCAAATCCATGGTTTGTAATGATAAAACTGTAACTCTGACATTCATAACACAGCTACAAATGTATTGAATCCACCATTTTTAGTGCAGATAAATGTATTTAAAGCTTTTTTTTTGTTTCCACCTTGCTTTATGGTTACTTCAATTATGTGCAACTGAGCAAGAAAACTGGAGATGTTGTGACACCTTAGGAAATGCTTCATGTTTTTCTTAAGTAGAGTTAAAATTATTTCAATTGCAAAATAAAACAACCATGGTTTGTAACGCGCTGTGTTCATCTTTCCCCTGGGAGACTATAAACACGGCTGTAGGTGTGACCATAATACAGGGATAGTCTTGTGATACTAATTCCAGACTCTACAATTAGCACTAGCAGGAATTAGCATCACAAGACACCGTTCTTTTTTGTTAAGAAAAGCCTACGTAAAAACTGTACCTTTCAAACAAGATAAAGCAGTTTTGGGGAGGTTGCTGCTTTAAGGACAGATAACCAGCAGATAAATGTTGAAAATCAGGAGACCATGTGTCACATGACAAATGCGTGCCTCCTGCTAACGTGATGATTCCAGACAAAGTGGCTCTTTATTATGTTGGCTTAGCATTATTAAAAACTTAAAGCCTTCAGTCCTTGGATGCTCAGTACAAAACAGTAACTGTTATATTTTGATGATCTGCCCTCTGAAAGCTGTTTCTGTTTCTGTTTCTATGTAATGGCCTGTTATTACTGTACATACTGGGCATTCACTTGCTTGTACGTGGATAACAGTAAAAATATGGTGACTCAATAGCATCTGGTCTAATACCGACAAAGTTGATTCACACAAGCAACCTAAGTCACTTGTAAAAAGAAGTCCCACCAAGCTTTCCGAATTTTGTTGATGGTTGTAAGGGCCATCCACAAATGTCATTATTTTCAGGAGAGCACAAGCAACACTTTTTTGGAAAACTCCCTTTCAAAAACATATAATTTCTAAGACATAAATATTGAAGAAATTGTGTATACAAAACATTAATTCCCCAAGCCACAAGTACTCTTGTAGAAATTGTGATAATTATGGCTATCCAACTGAATGTGTTTCAATGGGACCTCAAGTATGAGAATGTTCTTCATTGTTTCTCCCATGACTGTCACTTAATATTTCATCAGTAAGATAACTGAAAAAACAAATTAATTCATGTATTGCAAATAGGGTAATGGAGACACCCAACAGAATTGGAATACAGTATTTTGCTGGATAACATCAGAGAGAAACCCAAATTCAAGCAGATTATCAAAACATAATTGGCAAGGTACAAATCCACATTTTTAACACTAAAGGTGCAATTCCACAGTATGACATAAATTCCTTAGGTACAGGTATGAGGTAAAGATACTGTACTCTCATTGAGGGAAGCTGCATCCATTTTCTTAAGCAGGGTCCACACGTGTCAAAAGTTAAAAGAGCTATTTCTGCAGGTTGTGCATAGTGAGGACATCTCTCCACTCTACACTAGAATGGGAAGATACATGCTTACTCCTGCATTGAAACTTTGACAAATGCCCAATCTCCCATTGAGAAGAGACTGAGATGAGGTGTGCCATTTTCCCATGAGATGTCCCAATAAATCAAACTAACTAGGAAGTCTGTTCCTGAGCACCTCCTTGTACAGGCTGAGGGAGTTGATAATCTACTTGTTTTTTTGGCAATGAATGATGCATTGCCCAGCAACGTTTGAAGAGGGGGAATGGGGCTTTTAGGACCAATTTTATGCCCGAGCATGAATCCGATGGCGTGCTTTTTGTAAATACCTGGCTTGATAACACAGCTGTTTTTCCGGGTTCAACTCATTCAAATGGACGGCGGGGCACCAGGCAGGTCTGTTGCCATGGAATCAGCATTTACTAAAAGTGGGGGAGCAAGAAGTGTTTGCTGCTGTGGGCTTTAAAGGCATAAGTTCAAAGCATTTTTTGATCTGGTGGTCAAACAGCATCCACTGCCCACATTTCAGTTTTGCTGCAGTGAGCAGCAAGAAAACAAATCGACCTGCCTGAGGTGTGAGAAGTTGCTGATTGCTCAGTTCCAGATCCTCCAAACAGAAAGGGAAGCCCCACAGCTTGTAACACCCAGTTTCATGGATGGTCTTCAGGCCAGGCATCCACTAAGCAGAAACCCTGGATTCAGTTAATATTCAGTGAAAAACCAGCTCCAGTATATGTTTCCAGTTAATGACAAGAAATGAACAGCGTCACTTAGGAATATATTTTTAGGAAAATTAGAGGTGAATATACAAGAGGAAACGCTACTTTACACTCCCGCCCTTTCTTTTTGCTAAAAATAGTGTACAGAAGGAAAATATACCACTTAGTACTTTCCTCACATGGACAGCCTCGAGATACTAATGGAACCAGTGCAGAGGGGAAAAAAAATCACTCGATGAATTAACTGAACAAACAGCAAGAACAATAAAGGTCACTGGTGTCAATCCCAATGAGAAAATGCCTCTACCTGCAGGCTTACACATTCTACAGATCTGCACAGACGTTGGGATGTGTAATTCTCATTGATACTGTATAATTACGGAGGTTACTTGATTTTTTCCTCTGAGGTATGATTTTAACTTACTCTTAAATGAGGCTGACTGGATAATTCCTGAACTAAAAATCTCCCTCATACCTGGAAATTAATGTATTTCAGGAGGAGGCACAGAATATCCTTCTCATCACACACACAATGAATTCTACACAAGTAGAAATGCGGAGAAAAATGTTATGAACTAATGAATGCTGTTGTGCTGAGACAATGGTAGAAATCTCCATAACTGGCATCCCAAATCAATATAAGGAACAATTCCCCCCCCCCCTCTTTTTTAAACCAACCCACTTGATGTCCATAATCCAGATCCCATCCTTTTCCAGCTAAGAAAGTGGAAATAAGGAGCTCCACGTGGAATATATTGCCAAAAATGTGTTTTAGTGTACAGTAATTAAAGTTCCTATCTGCTGGTCTGAATAGGTGTTGATTCAGATTCATAGTTCACAGTATTTGTGGGTGGACTGAAGCAGTGAGCACTGCTGAACATAGACCTGTGATCACAGTGTATTCAGGAACAACCTCCATCAGGGAGTGTGCAGATCTGCACCTGACCAGATTTAGCAGGTTGATGGGATTTACCGTGATCAATACAGACCAAACTCGATGCACAGGGAGACTTCAAAGATTAAGTGGCCATTTATTTCATTTACTGTTTGTGAGACTTCGCTGTGTGAAAATTGGCTGCCACATCTGCCTACATAACAACAAAATCACTTTGAAAATAATGAATTAGCTGTGAAGTCCTTTGGGATGGCCCGAGGTTGTGAAAGGCGCTATATAAATGCTAGTTCCTTCCTATTTCTTTATATTAATAATCCTTTTTTCAAGATCTTCAGATGCATGTTTGCTTGTTCCCAGCTTGTTTATGATAATAGAAATAACTTGCACTGTCACAACACCTTTCACAGGACGTCCCAAATCCTTTCACAGCCAATGAATGACTTTTGAAGTGCAGTTCCTGTTGTTATGTAGGCAGACAGCACACAGCAAAGTCCCATAAATGAGATAAATGACCAGTTAATCTGATCTGTGGGCTGAAGGATGAATACTGACCAGGACATCGGGAAACCCAACTGTTTGGAAAGCTTAAAGAATATTTAACAGAAAAATTTAGTGCAAGACAACTTAAAAAATCACCACCTAAGAAATTAGAAGTAAGCAACACCAGCATATTTGTGCACCTTGACCCCTACAAATTAGTTTGTCCTTTGACAAGCACTCATTTTAAGCACAATATTTTCCACAAGTGAATGCTTGTACAGGAAACTCTTTATTAACCGGCACCCAAATATCCGGAAATCTCTCTTAACCGGCAAAATTCTTGAGTAGGTAACCGGGGTTTTCCTTCATCTCTCTACACTGGATCGTAGCATTATATGGGCCAAGTCTTTGCTGAATGCTCGCTGTAAGATCGCTGTAAGATCTGTCACAAGAAGGGAGATGCAGAAAACATGCTGTTGTGTGATGGCTGTGATCGAGGGCACCACACATACTGTTTGAGACCAAAGGTTAAGGTTTGTACATAGTACTTTTTAAATCAAAAAAAGCTGGCTACTCAAAAGAAAATTCTTTAATGTGACCGGGGTTCCAGCACCTGTGGCCGTGCACCAGGGACTCCTGGATCTGTGGCCATGTACGGGGCTCTCGTACCTTGGTAGATATAACTCTCCGTTATCCGGACTTTTTGATAAACCGGCACCACGCCGGTCCCGTCGGTGCCGGTTAATAAAGAGTTTCCTGTACCTTGACCAAAGGCTAAACTCTTCAATGAGCTATTTAACTATCAGGTTAAAAAAGGGGCACTGGCCTCATGAAATAGACAAACATTTCTTGTTGGGAGTGGGAGACAGGAACCGGTGAATTTTCTTCATGACGATATTCTGTGCAAGCACCCGGATGATGTGATCTATGTCATTGCACCATATGCCTGTAAAAACAAGATGATCCCGAAAATGCATGAGCCATGTAACACTGGGATCCTGCCATCATAGCCCTCCAGCACTGACCTCACCAGAGTTGAGGTCAGGGGGAGGGCACTTCATTTGCATGTGGCTGACGTGCACTGATGGGAACATTCTGGCCCTCATCTGCCCCATGCTGCCAGAACCTCCAGCACTTGGCCACCATTGGAGGAGGGGGTGGTGGCCAGGCACCCTCACCCGCTTCGAGACCCCATGACTCAGTCCCCTGTGTAAGAGAGCCAATTCTCTTCTTTTCTTCCCCCTATGTTCAGGGTGCAAGTTGGCTCTCTAGCCTGAACCCCCACCTCCACCTATCGCAGTCCCCAGTCTTGCGCCAGGTTCCTTACGGGCCAGATAAGCAGGAACTCTTGGCGTGGGGAGTCCTCATCCCACCTGACATGGCTGGCCTTGTAAGGGGTGTATGGAGGCTCTGGCCCGTCAAAAGGCCAACCCAGCATTTACCAACTAAGATCAGGAACTGGCATATCCAGCTCACAGCCTATATTCCAAACCGCTCCACCAAGGGAAATTCAGTTTAAATTGGCTGCCATTTTTTTGTGAAGCTGGCACCCCTTTAAAGTAAATGGTCAAAACAGCCAATTAAATTAGTTCATCACCCCCCCCCCCCCGCACTATAAAGCAAACATTTTGAAGGTTCATATGCACATTCGTCATGAAAAAGTGTTCAGCAAACATTTTTTTTAATGTTATTGATGCAGAACTTTATTATGTAAATGGATCATTTGTAAAGATGAAAACAATGCATGGTTATTCTGGGTCCCTTTCTCCACTTTCAATACCAGATTCACTATACACATTCTCATACAGACAACACCTCTTTAAAATGGAAACCTTCTAAATAAAGAGGCAGCTTACAGATTCAATAATTGACTATTTCAGCACAATTTGTATAAGCTTCACTTTGCTACCTTCAACCCTGGCCTATCGTGAACCTGAACCATTAGATTGTCTCCTGTTTGGGTTGATCTCTATAGAAGAGGAAGCCAGGCCAGCTCCAGAGGTAATTAGCTAATTGTCATATAATCCAATTTTGTAGAAGACTGTCAAGTACTTAAAATCCTTTTATGTTGGCAAAAGTAGACATATGAAGACAGGTCAACTATCATCACCTGAAGACATTACAAATAATTAGTTCATGGAAAAGACAGCATGAAAGAGAAAAAAAAAAGAAAAAAAAGACTTATTTGAAAGTAATTACTGTGCTCAGGAAGCAGAGGATACACTGAATATGGTGGCAGTAAGAATGGAAAGATTGGAGGTGCTGTTATATTGGGTTATTTTGATAGCCTACCCTATCATCATGCTGGGAAAGTTTATCAAATAGATGACAGATATCACCTGACATTTCCTTTCCTTCCGAGAGTAGATTAGGGCAAAGCGACTCAACATTCTTTTGCACCACTGCAAGGCTGTTTGTGAATCAGTATTTCTGTTGCAAATTCATTTTGCTGCTTTTCTCATTTAGTATCAAAAAGGGAATGATGAGCAGCTTCAAATCATTAACATTATCTCAGCACTTTGCCTTGAGTAGGGCTGCTGTACTACAGTAAATTCTAAACTCCGCTGGGAAGCTAGTCTTATTTGTCAAAACATAAATCAGACCAAAAACTTAAGACAAACTGCTTAAAATCACCCCAAAACAAATATAGTTGCACCTACATTGGATTGGAGGAAACAAATTCTGCAGAACCGCATTCATCAATTAGTTTCACATAAATACTTAGAACTGCTTAACTCAGGAGTTCCAGAACAGATTGAATATTGCACAGAATGTATCAACCATACTCAAAAGGCAACATTATGCCATTGTGCCTCTTTCTCTTTACGTCTGGAGGTACCACGTTAGGACACTTAGAAATGTTGTTCAGGCTTGCCCAGTGGCTCAAGGCGGTGATTCTCTTCGAAAATGTTCTCACGCCCGCTCACATACCGCGAGCTATGGGTACAAAGTCTGACAAACAATTGCCAGCATCGAGAATGCCTATAATTACTGCACACAGTAAAACTTTAATATACAATATGAAAGTATGTAACATAGATATTGTACAACCCTAATTGATTTGGACAGAATGCTTACTTTTAGATTACTAAAAGAATGTCCATATCCTATTATTCCTTCTTTCCCGTTAAATTTCTTTATCATGTTCAGCTATAAATGAACCCAGATGGTCTACCATTCAGTGGACTTTCTGATGGTGCCAAGGATTCCTCAGCTGACTAAGATGTCCCATGTTTCTGACTTCCACTTCCAAATCTATTGGCCCAGAAATTGATCTCGCTCTGTTCCCGCGGGGATAAGGAGCAGGCGCGATCTCTCACTCCGCATTGGCTTTTTCAGATCCAGCTCGCACGAACTTGATGTTCCAGACATCAGCTGTGCTGGGCTTGCGTATCCCACCGGCGTAGTGAATTCGTGCGAGCTGTGGGATCACGTGACTCAGTTAGAGCCAATGGCAGCACACCATCTTCCATTCATAAGTTTCACATACGTGCTGTGAAAGCTATGAATCTTACACCCCCCCAAAATAACAGCTAAACCTCAATTAAATTTAAAAAAACATCACATTAATAAAATAAGTATAGTTAAATAAATTAACCATTTTAAATAAAAAATTAAATTTTTGAAAAAATTTAAAATCTTTTAAAAAGTTATAAAAATAAACTTACCTGTCTTTAAAGTCTCTAAAAAAGATATACCTGTTAAAAAAAATTCAAAATAATACTTAATTCACTACTTACCTTGTTAAAAGTGGGTCTTACTCCTCCTTTTTTCATTTCTAAAATCTTCCGTCCTTACCTGCGCGTCCAAAGCACTAAGTGCACAGCGTGCGCGCAGCCTGTAGCGCGCACGCGGTGCACCGAGGAACCGCCCCCTTTTCCAAAGACCAAGTGCCGGTTTTCAGCGCATGCGCAGTGCATGCAGAAAACTGGCAATTGGAGAGAGAATACGCGAGAGTACGCAGTGCGTACTCTCGCGCAGCGGGATCAATTTTTGGCCCATTAGCTTTCCCACCATTAAATCTAGAATTCTCATTAAAACTAACAGTTTGATCTTCATATCGGGCTAATTCTTCGCAAATTTCCAATTGTAATGGGGTTGTGTGAGTGCCATGTTCTAATTTTCAGTTCTCCAGCTTGAATCCCATCTATGGAAATGTTTTGCATGCAAAGTGAAATAAAGTTTCTTAAAACTTTAATGGTTATGATATCCGCAATCCTTGATCAAGAGTCAACTGGAAAGACCGAAACGCATTCTGGACCACTTTAACTACTAAGTCACAGCAAGCCAGTATGCCCCAGTTTGGGAACCACTTGCTTAGTGGGTACAGGTGCCAGCCTGTGTAATAGCAAGCCACCTGGATTGATTCACAGTCTATGCTTAGCAGGGGCAGAAAATGGGCTCTATAATCAGCTTCAGTGCCCTGGGCTAGCAAGCAGAAACAAAAAAAGTCAAATTTCTGCTCCTGATCTCTGCCCTGTTTAAAATAGTGTCAGATGAGGACAGGGTAAGGCTCAGCTCTGATGCCCCTGGTAGATGAATAGTCCGTCAACACTCACTGTCCAGGGTCACACAAAAACAACATCGAGCGAGTTACCTGGAGAACTTCTGGCGTCTATGGAACCACAGCCTCGCGTGAAAAGGGGGGGGAAAAAAACCGTTGCTCATGCATAACTTTGGGTACAGGAAACATCCGTTTCTGCAGACGAGAAGTACTGAGCATGGTGGCATTGCAATTGAAGTGTTGAGGAGACTGTATTCATCCACTACTCAAGATATTTCAGTCATAAAATTATCACTGGTTCAAATAATCTTTCTAAGTAGGTTTTCCTTTTGATTTGGTCCTCATGTATCAATGTGCTCACCCCAAAACCCCCACATGTTCTTTGTCAACTTCCAGGAGTTTCTAAACTCTACTTTTGGGGAAGCCAGAGAAATCTGGATTGCAAAACTGGAGCCCTAAATATTTATTGGTATCATTAGTTGACAGACTCCCTATGGACTACATGGTATGACAGGCATAGGGAGGGCTGAGTGTTGGTCTGAGCACGGAGGAGTCCTTCCTCGTTTCCCCACCCCTGCACAATCCAGGTACAAAGTCAAAATGACTGTGCTTTTTGAGAGACCAGCCATGAGAGAGTGATTTGTAACAATAAATAAATCTGCTTCTCACTATCAATGAAGTAAAACAAAGATTTTCCTAGCTTGAGAATTTTGATGATTATGATCGAGCCTATCGTTGATGTATTCCTTTACATGGAGTAACATACAAATTATAGTGCAGTACCTAGTTTAAAGCCAAAATGCCTCAAACAAAAGTGGGGAAAGACCATGTGTGAGTCACAAGTCACTTTTTAACAGCACAATCCAAGATGATGGCTACATAGCAAGGCCTCTGATTTGCTTTGCAGTTGAAGGCACAGGTAGATATGTGCATGCTTTCTTGGCTATAATTGAGGCCAACTAGTGTCAAACAGTGACACATAAATCAATATTTCACCTGTGTGATACACTATTTGAAATGAGTTTCAAATGAGAAGCTTCCACAATCCTGATTAAAATCTGGCTGCTCCTTCCATGTGAACAGGAGGAATGTCTGCACAGAGTAAGTGAACAGCAGGTGCTCATTTGCCCTCTCACTGACTCGACCCAACCCACTTAATCTGCTGAGGGAGCGAGGCATCCAAAAACACACATCTCCTCAAAAGTTTCTTCCCAGCCCTCAACGGTAGTCAAGCAAAACTCCAGAATTTACAGTTGCATTTAACACATGACTCACCCACAGTCCCAGTATTACAGGAACCATTGAATTTCAGAGTATTGGATCATCTGTTTCTACTTTACCATTATTTATCCAGCTCTTTTCCAAGGTGTCACATTGACTCCGCTTGTTGGGAATCCATTCCGTATATCCACTGCCCTACAGAAAAAACACCTTGGGCTGGATTCTCCTAAGGTACTACCATGTGGTGAAACATCCCGCCGCTGGCCCAACACCGCTGAAACCCCAACCCATTGTCTTAAGCCAGGAGCCATTTGCTATATTAGGCAGATTCCTGGTGGGATCCCCGCCACCAAGAGGGAGCCTTCTGCTGCAAAGGAGCAAATCCTGTTGGAGGTGCTGTGAGGATTTAAAGGGGACTAGAGAGTTCTGAAGAGGATTCCAAGAAATCTTTAAGCGTTGGCTGAAACTTAGGCCTAAGAAGGTCAGTCAATTGGGCAGTTATGCAGAGACAGAAGGTCTCTACTAGGCCCTGGCCTCCACTGAAAGAAATTTGGAGCCTTACCACCATTACCCTGAGCCAACTGCCACCTTTCTACATGCAGTCCCAGGGAGTGGCCATTAAGAGGGGCAGTCAGCAGGAGAGCCCAGGCCCCGCACACCACACCAACAGCATTTACATGCAGCGGACAGGGAAGCTAGCTCGAGGCAGGAAAGCAGCGGTATGCCTTACCACTCAGTTTTGCCCCCTTTTCCGCCACTGTCCTGTTGATTTTGGGTGGAATAGCTGAGGAAAATCCAGCCCATTCATTTCTTATTTCTAAACTAAGATTGTACTCCTGTCCTCTAGTTTTGCAATCACAGTCTAAGTCAATTAGCTTGCTTACATTTACTTCATCTGTGTCACTCATCATTTTGAAAAGTTAGATCAATGAAAACAAGTCCACTTTTTTGAGCCCCTCTTCATAACTGAGAACACTACATCTCAGAATCATAATTGTCACAGTTCTCTTAAGTCTCTCCAGTGCATCAATGATATTTTGAAGTTAGGGTGCCCAAAGTTTCAAGCAAGATTAGAGCACAATATTCAAAATGTGACTTTGACAAGAAAACACTGGCAGTCTGACTAATTATCCCCTTAAACCAGAGATGGAAAATCTTCATTTTAGCAACTGTTCCCAGAGGGTTTCCTCGTTATTGGGAAAACCAAATGTAGACTGGGTGACTGCTTGCTGAACATTCCATTGTGTGTATAAACATGATCTTGACCTCCCTGTTGCTCACCTCTTCAACTCCCCCTCCATTCCAAGTCTCACCTTACTGCCTTTGGCCTTCTACATTGTTCTAACCAAGCTCAAAACAAACTTCAAGAACAATATCTCATCTTCCTTCTGGCTACTGTGCAACTTTTAATCTGAACATTGACTAGCAACTTCCGACCTTAGCCTTTCCCCTATTTTCTTGCCAGTTTCTCCCATTTGTGTTCTACTTCACTCCCTTCTACTTTGGAGCGGTTTTATTCATCTTTTGTTATTGCAGTGCCTTTTCCAAGCCTGTTTGATGTGATCTTCATGAATCACCCAGCATGTTTCACCTCCTTTTAGCCTTTAACATTTGTCCACAGGCTTTTAAAACTTTTAGCTGCTTCTTCCTAGTAGCAGTTACATAGAAGGACAGACGTTACAACATGGAAACAGGCTGGTTGATCCAACCAGTCTGTGCTGACATTTATCCTCCTCCACACAAGCAGTAGTCCCAATCCGATGTGCCAGACAGGGTTCCCCCTTTCCTTCAACTTCTTATCTAACCTGTTTTTAAATGTTTACATGGTCTCTGCTTCAATCACTAACTCCACAGCCTCACAACCCTCTGTGTAAAATAGCTTCCCCTGCTCCCTGTCCCAAATCTCATATTTAATCTGACATCTATGTCCTCTTGTTCTAGACCCCTCAACCACTAGAAACAAAGGGCTGGATTTTCCCAGCCCTGCGGAGGCGGGACTGCTGGGAAAATGAGAAAAATTGGGAGCGGGTCCCAACCCCGCTCCCAACCCACCTCCGAACCATCTTCCCGGAAGGCGGGTCCCTGACTCCTAGCGGCGGGAAGGGGATTAGAGCCAATTAACTGCCTGTTAACAGGCAGTTAAGAGGCTTTTCCCCATTTTACGCCTGCTGATGCGGGCTTCCTGACGTCGGGGAACCCCGCCAAGGTCATCGAGGTGAGCTGTGGGTCTGCTGCAGTGTAAGTGTGCAAATGACAGCTGCAGAGGTAGTGTGATGGGCGCAATGGTGCACAGGTAAGTATGACAGGTGAGAGAATGTAGTGAGAAATATTTTTATTCTGTTTATATATATCTGCAGGTGACAAGATTTGATGTTTCTGTGAAGCCTCATCTGATCGGGAGAATTGACAGATGGCTTCTGCAATCTCACATGCAGCTGCCATCTGTTTTCTCCTAAGGAGAGAAACACTGACAATTCATCTGTCAAAAAATTATGGTGCCCGTCACTTTAACAAAACCAGCAGATGAAGCATCATGCACTGACGTCATCTGACACCGAATTTCCCATAATTGGCCGGCAAGCCCACAGGGCGGGCTTAACAAGGCCAATCAGGGGAAAATAGCGTCAGTTCGTCTGACGTCGCTGGGGGTGGGACTAAAACCCAGAAACCAGCAGTCCCGCCCCCAACGCGCCTCCTCAGGTAAGATCCCGGCCATACAGTCCGTTTCTATTTACCCTGTAACATCTCTTCATCATTTTAAATACCTCTATCAAATCACCCCATAAATGTTCTAATAAAAATGGACCCAATTTTAAGTCTTTTTTTCATATTTGTTTTTCCTTATACTAGGCAGCATCTGAGTGAATCTGAACTGTAACGTCTCTATGGCCTCAACATCCTCCCATAGTGTGGAACCCAAAACTGCATACAGTACTCCAACAGTGATCGTACTAAGCTTTTATATAGATTCATCTTGACTTTTACATTTTACACCTCTTGCCATAAAACCCAGTATTCCACTAGTTTGTTTTTCCAAAATGGTCTTATCCACTTGAAGTACTGCTTTTAATAGCTCCACAACCTCAGCCCCAAAATCTCTCTGCTCTTCCACATCACCTAACCTTCCCCCATTCAAAGTATAATTATGACCTTTTTAACCATCTTATCCCTTTACAGCTTCCTTTGGTCCTCAGAATTATTTACTATGCCTTCTACTTCAGTATGATCTGCAAATTTAGACACCGCTCTCGCTCACCCTTTATTCAAATCACTGACGTACACAGTGAACAGAAGCATTTCCAGAACTGAACCCTGTGGGATACCGCTATCTACTTCCAACCACTCTGAGAAACTGCCCTTAATGCCTATTCTGTTTCCTACCTTCTAACCAGTTTTTAATTCAATTTGCTACCCTCCCGCTAATCTTCCTTAGTCTTCTCAATTAGTCTCTGCATGATACCTTGTCAAAGGATTTCTGAGAATCCATGTACACCACATCCACCATATCTGTCACCCCTTCAAAGATCTATCAGGTTTTCAAGCATAATCTTCCTTTCTTAAATCTGTGTCATCAGTGTCTAATCATTTTCTCTTCATCTAGATATTTAGTAATTTCATATTTAAAGATTCAAAACATTTTCCCTACCATAGATGCTAAATTAACTGGTCTGTAATTATTCAGGTTAGCTCAACCTCCCTTTTTGAAAATGATATTACATTGGCCACTCACCAGTCCTCCAGCACGCATCCACTCAATAGAATCCTGAAATATAATTCCTAGGGCCTCTGCAATTTCTTTCTCCATTTCCCTCAAGATCCTTCAATGTATCCCATCACGTCCCGGCGCTTTAGCTTAACTAACTTCTTTCATACTTTCCTTTTATTTATTATATCTTTCATCTTGCTTTTAACTAATTAAGGATTTACCTGCTCCCCAATATGCTTCTGTTTTGTACGCACTGATGCAAAGTACTTGTTAGAAGTATTCCGGTCAAATTCTATTTACTCTCTACTAACTCATTATCCTCTCCTCTCAGGGGTCCCTCCACACATTTAGCAATTCTCTTTTTACGGATGTATTTGTAGAATACTTTATTGTTCTTTTCAATATTTTTGAGACTCTCTTCTCATATTCCCTCCTTGGTATCCTTATCCGTCTTAACTCTTACCTTATTTTCTCGTATTCTCCCTTTTAAAAAAAATCATACCTCTAAGTCCCATATCACTCTTCTTCAACTTTGGTTTGTTTCTACTCTCTTTAGTTAGTATAGGTCACTCATCTCCTCTTTGCTTTATTTAGTCCTACAAAGCATCTCGGGACTTCCTTCTTTTTCAGTTCTAGTGAAGGGTCTCTACCCAAAACATTAACCCACCTGTTCTTTTTGTCAGATGCTGTATTTCCAGCACGTTCTGTTTTTATTCATGAGCATGGTACAGGCTACAGATTGGGTCTATTCTACCACTTCACAGTTTCCTAATAAAGTTAGGTCCAGGAGGGTGTTTGGATTTAGAAAAACTGTCCAATACATGTGAACCTGGGAAAGACATTATAAATCAGGTTCAGGAAAATAGACCCGTGGCTCTAATCCATGCATAACATGAGACATCTGTTGAAGAGGCTCCTAGTTAGAATTCCAAATAAAAGTGGGACTTAGTTGCCATATACTGCTACCTTATTAGGAAGGATGCTGGGTGGTTGTGACATCATACAGTATCAACGACCCATCTGTAACCTCAGCTGGATGAAATACCCCACTTCAGGCTTCTTGCATTGACCTTTAACCCTAGCACCGAATAATTGAATACAACTATCTATTGCAGTACTATTTATCTGTGATGGAAGCCCACCTAGATGACCTTGTCACAAAATAACATGACAGTTGATGAAATGGCCCAATTTAAATCGACACACTGCAGCTGAAGATGACAGAGGTCCAAACGCTGGTCACAAAAAGGCTTTCATGCAGAACCAACCTGCCATCAAGTATAACTGTACGATAAAACCAACCAAAATGAGTAACATTAGGTTCACACTGTCAAAGGGGAATGTGTCTATTTTTATTTTTTCATCTGCTTTCTCAGAACAGGGAAATACTTCCCTGCTTCTGTCTGGTCTATTCCAGCATGATAAAATGGTTGAGGAGGCGAGGTTGAAACATATAGTTCCTAATATTAAATTTAAAGTGATCTTCATCTATGAACCTGAACAACTCTGGGATGCTGGTACAAGTCAAATACAGATACACATAGATTTGACTGTATCATCTTGACTTCATCTCATGTGATACCATACACTCTATAGCAGAATCAGGCCTTAATCTTAAATAAACAAATTTAAAATAAAAACACGTGAGACACTAACCTGTATAATCTTCACGACATTCACAGTTATAGCCTCCCTCCCTGCTTCGGCAGAGACCATGACTACCACATGGATTCGAATAACAAAGGTCAATTTCCGTTTCACAATAATCGCCAGTAAATCCAGGAGGACACCTGCACCGCAGTCCATTGATGGGATGAATGGGTCGGAATAAGACCGTGTCAGATGAAATGAAAGGAGCTGAACTGTCAAACTTCAGCACAGACACACACTTCATGTAGTTTTCACAGGGCTCTCTCAGGCAGATATTGTCATCAAAGGGGAGGACCCTCTGAGTGGAGATAGTGGTCAGCAGTGTCCGGTTGAGGTAAATTTGTTCTTGCAGATCCTCTGAAGGGAAGTATTGGTTTCGAACCCCACCTGGCAGCAATGCAGAGAAACTCACATTCAGAATGTTTGCGCTAACATCCGTATCATTTTGAATATTAAAAATAAAAATGTCATCTTTGGTTGTGGACAACACAGCGGCAACTCCTTCCACAAAGAGAGACAGCAGTGGAGACAGAAATTTGTCCTGGGACATGTTCTCCAAACGCACGGTGATGCTGTTCGTCAGCATGTCTTCCGTAATGATGGTCACTCTCAAAGTACAGAGTGCGGTAATGATGTGAATACCATCTGGAGGAAAAAAAGAGAAACCATCACAATCTGACAGAAAAGTGTAGCGGTTAGTATAATTGGCATAGGTAAGGGAAGAACTTACCAGAACTTATCTACACTTCATAACAATGTGTGCAGCCAAACACTGAAGAGAGAATACATTGGCATTACCAGGCAACTTACCTACCCACAACTGACAACCCTAAATCTGGATTAAGGTTACAGAGGGTTGGGTGGGGTGTTGTAGGAGGAGAAAAAAAATTGTTGACAGAGCACAATCATGATCCAAGAAGGAGGAAAATGACTTTAGTTACTGTACCGGAGAGTGGAGGGAAGATGTTTAAAGATAAATTTAAAATATTTCACCACTTCCTCAGAGTAAGTATTAAGACACATTTGGGTGATATTACACTCAAGATAGTGTCATCGTAGTCTATGACAAATATACAGCATCCTAACAAAATCTTGACTCATTTATTAGGCATTATATAATTGTAATGCCAATGCCAAAATGAAAGGCGTCTGTGGGTTTAGTTAATCCTTTCTGCATACTTTAAGGATTATTAATAATTAATTACTGCCTTAGGACATATATAAAATATGTTTCTTTAATTCTGTACTCTATAATTCAAAGAAAACATGAAAGCAAGATATTAATCTTATTACAATAGAAACCCATCAATAAGAATTTTTTTTTAAATGGTATCCACGAACCAACCGCAAATTCTTCTTCACAATAAATGACCCCCTTTGATCTTTCTCCCCGGCCTTCTCTTCTCATCTCTGCAGGAACGTGTGAGGAGCTCATGAATTTCTCCCCAAAATTGAGGCTACCTGCTCAGCTAACTCAGCCTCCTCCTGTCCCAACCACCAAGCCTCCTAAGACCGCATAATACTCTGTTGCTTTTTCCCTATCTCACCCCAGCCCTCATCAGACTGGTTTCCTCCAAGACACCCACTACTTTTTCTCGTGACTATGTGCTTAATCACTCAATGCTAACATTGTTAGCTCCTCCTTTTCCTCAGCCATTATTCTCTCCTTCAAAACTGTTACCATCACCTCTCTTTTAAAAGCCTATAGTTGACCCCTCCGCCCTCTCCAACAACTGCCCAACTCCAACCTTCTCCTCTGTAAAGTCTTCAAATCATCAACACATAACTCTGCGGCCACTTCTCCTTATTCAAATTCTTTCAATCTGATTTCTGTCCCTCCCACAGCACCAAAATTTCCCTGGTCAAACTTAACAATGAGATTGTGTGACTGCAACTGTGGTGCATTATTCCTCACGATCCTATCTGAGCTTTCATCACAGATAATCTGTATGTCCCCTTCCGCCACCTCTCCTTCGTGATCCACTTCGATTGCACCGTTATTGCAATGGCTTCTCTTCCTATGCCACACAGTCACCTCCAGCATGTCCAAAATTCTATCCCCAGTCCCTCATTCAACTATACGCTGCCTCTTAACTTTATCGTTAAGTGTAGGGTCAGTTTTCATGTATCCACAATCGCACATGATTTCATGACAGTTGTGTTATCTGACTGCTTCTGCACCATTAAGTCATAGATGAGCCAGGTCTTTCTCCAGCTCAAAGACAAGGCAAAAGCCATTCTTTTTGGCTACCACCAGAAACTTCACAAATTAGTCTCCGATTCCATCCCATTTTCTAATTAATTGCTTCGGCCAGATGATGTGCAACTTCAGAGTTCTGTTTAACTCTGCACTGAGTTTCAAACCCCACATCCAGTCCAACATCGAAACCTCGGATTTCCACCTCCAAATTATCACTCACCTGGGCCTATATACCTCGCCGGTCTGGAATCCTCATCCACACCTTTGTCACTCCAGACGTAATTTCCCCAATCCCTTTGCCAGCCACCCAAACTCAAACCTGTGCAAACTCCAACTTAACCAAGACTCTGCCACTCACATTCTATCCCATACTAAGTTGCGCTCACTCATCAGTCTTAATCTCATTGACCTCCACTGGCTACCCATCACCCAGTGGATTGATTTTGAAATACTCGTTTTAGCCCAACTCTGCAACTTCCTCCAGCCCTATGTATCCACTTGCACGCTCCATCTTCCAGCTCTGCCTTACTGTGAACCTCCCCTCTCTGTCCACTCCACCATTGCATGCAGACCCTTGAGCTTTCATACCATCCCCTTTACCAGGTCTCTCACCACCTTCAAAAACCTCCTTAGAATCTCTTCGAGAGTGGCTACAGAACTCTTCTCCCAACTTCTTCTTGGGTCTGACAGACCCCCTCCCTTGTGATGTACCTTGGGATACTTCACGACACTAAAAGGTGCTATACAAGTGCAAGTTGCTGTTTTGAAATGAAAACTACCACTATCACCGCAGATTTTTTAAAGAGGCATTTTAAAAGGGATTTGGCAAACCTTTTTCCAATTGGGAAAGGAGAAGAGCCAGAAGAAAGATGTGCCACTTTCATCACAATAACATTATGTGCAAGTAAGACAACGATGCAGGTGAATACAAGTTACATCATTGCACATTGTATTTTTACACAGTTGGCCAACCAATTTTTCTTAATACGGTGGCCCTTTAAATTAACCATCAGCAAGCTCTCCCCGTTTCACGATTTTTGAAATGAAACTCAGGGAACAGCACTGAAAGCCATCGGCAAAGAGATTATTAATTCACGCAGCAGTTGGTGGGTTCATAAAGTACACAACAATCATTTTAAACTCAACTTAAAAATAAAAAAATATAATGCCTGACCTGCTGAGTATTTCCAGCATTTTCTGTTTTTAATTTAAAAAAATATATTGCTCAGTCATAAAAATCAAATACATTTCCTATAAAAATAAACCATTACTTTGAAGAAACTGCGCGGGGGACCCACGGATGAAACCCCGATTCTGCTGTTCTGGCAGCAAACAAGAATTGCACATCAATTCGACATTGAGCGTTATTTTTGACAAACCAGGTATTTATTTAAACTCACTTTTAAACTGCTGGTACATGACAGCTCTCCCGATTATCTCCTACAGATAAACACTACCTTTCGCACCAACATTTTAACAGAAGTGTTTTTACTAAAAATAACTCAAGAAGTCTCATTCAATCCTTGCAGAATCAAATACTGAAGTGTGGAAAAAAAAATTGTCAGTGCTTTTCTTTTAAAAATGAGGGAGTAGAAGTTAGACTTCGGGTGTAAAACAGGTGCAAGGAGATCCAATTTCAGGGGCCAACCTCCCGCACCCCAAGGATGCCGATAAGACGTCCAACCGAAAATTGGAAAAACTCAGCAGGCCAGGCAGCATCCTGCTGAGTTTTCCAGCGTTTTTCTGTTTGTTATTTCGGATTTCCAGCATCCGCAGTATTTTGCTGACCTAAAATTGGGTTGGGCCATTTTTCAGGCAGCCCTGGCGGATAGAACTAAGCATTGGGTCCCTTACATATGTAAATGGCGCAGACGATTCGCTGCGACCTAAAACAAAAGTTTTGATTTTTTTAATTCCAAAAATATAGCTGTGGAGCCAGGAGTGCTCCACCAACTCCACAGTATTCGCAATCATTGCCACATTCCCTCTTCTGTTCCCCGACTTGCCTTCAGGCCAGGCACGTGGCCCAATATCCGTGCAGGCAAAATGGGCGAGCTGCATGTGGAGACGCGACAGGCAAATTAAGCCAAGGAGACCCGAGGCCCACGTTCAGGCGAGCCTCTGGACTCCCGGTTGGTGCGTGCCCGAAAACCAAATTTCTACGCCGAGATATTTTTGGGGGAAAAGTCTTGTAAATAGATTGACAGCACAACAGAATACTTGGTGTTCAATCACAGCTTCATGCACACTCCTCTATATAGAAAGTAATGCTTTACAACCCCCGTGCAATTTATAGAGCTGATTTCACACAACTAATTGAAACCAGCGTGTGCAGGATGATCCTCTAAAAGATGCCGGGAGACTTTTCATCAACAAATCAGTTTGAAGTTAATATTTTATTAAGTTCTGTTGAGAACATGTAGCTAATAGTTTACAAAATGTAAATTTTAAATATGGGTGTATCATTTTAAATTGCTTGATTTGAAAGTTGATGCACATTAAGAGCATAAAAATAGTATCTGTTGATTCTCTCCCTCTCCCCATTCCCCCTTTCTCTCTCAATTTTTGCCAACCTTACTAAAATGCCTGTTCACCTTTCAGTCTTCAGTTCTCATGAAGGGTTACACACCTGAATGTCAAACTGCATACAAATGCTGAATGACCTGCTGTATATTTCCAGCATCCTCTGTTTGTATTTCAGATTTTCAGCATTTGCAGGATTTTTCTTTTTAGCATAGAAAATAGCTCTTGGAAGGGTTCATTTGCCAATATTTTTTAGAACAGGAGATGTAATATTGCTCCCTATAGCCTGTAGGGAGGTTGAGTAGTGCTATTTTTGCATCTGTCGCTATTACTCTTTCTGGCAAGACACATTTCTTATGCTGCCACAATCACCACCATTTTTAATCGTGATTCTGTGCAACATGCTGCTGTCACTGAATTTAAAATTGTGACAATTCTGGCTACATGCATGAAATAAATCCTGAATTCAACGTCATCAGAATAGCTGTTATAAATTGCGTCAGGGGATGAAGATTCTGTCAGCTTTCAAAGTATAAACTGCAGAATGTGCTTATTGTGCAAGTCATTCTGGGAAAAAATAGAAGTTGGATTAAACATGGCAGAAAACAGAGGGACCAGCAGACTGTAATTCCTACCGTCAGACAGACAAATTCGGGGAGATTTTCCTGGGTCTGTGCCCAGGTGCACTTGATTGCCTGGGCAAAGCAAATGTCAGAAAAATCGGGTGGGATCCTTTACAGGTGTGCGCTCCAACCCAACCAACTTTCCGATATTTGCTGAACTCAGGCGGTCCAGTACACCTGGGAGCAGACCTGGAAAAATCTATCTATTAAACTGCAATAAATGAGCAGGCCATTTTCCTTGACTTTTCTGACCCTGAACCGCTTTCGATATATAAGGGGCTCAAAGCTTAGATTAGTTCAGTTCATTTCTTTTGAGCTTTTCTTCCTGAACTTGCCCGTATTTAGACTTGTTCCCAACAACTGCTAGCATGTAGTCAGACACAATGATTAATGCAGCTTGCACCACTCTCTCCATTGCCTCATTCGCACCACACCAAGTGCCAGGTAATGACCATCTCCAACAAGCGAGAGTCTAACCACCGCCCCTCGACATTCAACGGCATTCCCATCATCGAATTCCCCACCATCAACATCCTGGGGGGTCACCATTGACCAGAAACTTAACTGGACCAGCCACATAAATACTGTGGCAACAAGAGCAGGTCAGAGGCTGGGTATTCTGCGACGAGTGTCTCACCTCCTGACTCCCCAAAGCCTTTCCACCATCTACAAGGCACATCAGGAGTGTGATGAGTGCAGCTCCAACAACACTCAAGAAGGTTGAAACCATCCAGGACAAAGCAGTCTGCTTGATTGGCACCCCATCCACCACCTTAAACATTCACTCCCTCCACCACAAGCGCACCGTGTCTGCAGTGTTTACCATATACAAGATGCACTGCAGCAACTCCCCAAGGCTTCTTCAACAGCACCTGCCAAACCCGCGACCTCTACCACCTAGAAGGACAAGGGCAGCAGGCACATGAGAACATCACCACCTGCAAGTTTCCCTCCAAGTCACACACCATCCTGATTTGAAAATATATTGCCGTTCGTTTATCATCGCTGGGTCAAAATCCTGGAACTCCCTCCCTAACAGCACTGTGGGGGTACCTTCACCACACGGACTGCAGCAGTTCAAGAAGGCGGCTCACCGCCATCTTCTCAAGGGCAATTAAGAATGAGCAATAAATCTGGCTTTGCCAGTGACACCCACATCCCGTAAATAATTTTTTTTAAATTGCACAAGATCACAAGGCAGGTAAATGATGAGCAAAGCCATTCGGCACATTCTAACTCATCTATCCATCACAGAATACAGCTATTTCCTCAGAGTTTTTGCCTCTTCGACCCTACTTGACTGTGTTGAACATGCTTTGTATGAAGACGAGCTACCTGGTATCAGTCCCAAATTTGCCTTTTGCTAGTTTTAATTAATGCCCCTTATCCTAATTTGAACTAATTTTTCTAGATTTTTTCTATACCATTTACTATGTTACGTAGATCTGTGACATGCCACCTGTCAAGGCTGAAAAGCCCACAACTATCCAATCTTTTCTCAGTTCCATGACACGGGACACAATCCTGCTACTCTTTTCTACAAAGCCTATCAGCGCAACCTCAAGTGAGGAGAGAAGATATAATCAGAGCAACCTCAAGTGAGGAGAGAAGATATAATCAGAGCAACCTCAAGTGAGGAGAGCAGATATAATCAGAGCAACCTCAAGTGAGGAGAGCAGATATAATCAGAGCAACCTCAAGTGAGGAGAGCAGATATAATCAGAGCAACCTCAAGTGAGGAGAGAAGATATAATCAGAGCAACCTCAAGTGAGGAGAGCAGATATAATCAGAGCAACCTCAAGTGAGGAGAGAAGATATAATCAGAGCAACCTCAAGTGAGGAGAGCAGATATAATCAGAGCAACCTCAAGTGAGGAGAGCAGATATAATCAGAGCAACCTCAAGTGAGGAGAGCAGATATAATCAGAGCAACCTCAAGTGAGGAGAGAAGATATAATCAGTGCAACCTAATCAGAAGAGAACATAAAAGCTCCGATTTTAACTCAGGGCGGGAGTTATGCAGAAGGGGGCCGCGTCAAGCGGCAAACTGTCCTGACCTCTGCAGCCTGAGACCTGGGAGATTTTAACTCCCAGACCTCATCTACATAGGCCCCGTCAGTCTCCAACCCAAAACTGGTGGGAAGCGGCAGCTAGCTGGCAAGCGAGAGTGGAATGTCAGGCAGCAGGAGGCCGGCATCATGGACCGAAGGTAAATGGCTGGAAGGGAGATCAGGAGGGTCTTGTGGCCCGGGGGGAAAGAGGGGGGGAGTTTGGGGCAGGGGGGGCCTAAACCAACATTGCCCAATAGAAATTGCTGATTAGCCACAGGAGTGGCTACGGCAACACCGTTGTGCTAAAGTAACTGGCACAAACAACTTTGTGCCGTTTAAATCAACCCTTATTTGATAAACATTTGTGTTTCTCATAAAAATCAAGCAAGGAGAATACTTTCAATATAACTCAGAAAAGCAGCTGCTTAAAATAATAATACTATCTATGGTAGATAGATGAATGAATACCGCCACGGTTAAGATACCAGACGCTTTGCATTGTTTTGTACAATACCACAACTATAAATTGCACTGACATAAACCTGCAAGATTATGGCGATTTGAACAGAGTCTAGTATTCTGTGCTTCTGCATTTGGAAACCTACATTCCAACAGCCACCACATTTTTAAAAAGATTAGACATGAAGCCATTAGGTTAACTATTTTTCTTTAAAATGATTTCCAAATGCTTCTACACTGTATGTTTTTCTTATTATCTAGAACAGTGGGAGTGCCAATCAGATCCCATTTCATCATATTCTTAAAAAGTAACCAGGCAACTGGAGCATGGACACACAGGCGAGTAAAGCCCTGGCACCTGGCATCTTGCAACAATCCTCAACATTATATCAGCTTATCTATCAAAAGCTATTTTCAGGACTTGGTTGATGTCAATGATCTTCTTGTTTTTACAGTTGATCGGCCTGGAGTTTATTTTACATTAACTACAGCTGAGCAATGGTAATGTCGATCTACAAGGAAAAGTGTAACTCCAGCAGACTGGGAGAGCTATAAAAAGCAGCAAAGATACAAAGAAAATAATAAGTTGTGCAAAAAGGGAATTTGAAACAAAACTTGCTAGGGATATCAAACCTAACAGCAAAAGTGTTAATAAACATATTAGGAGAAAGAGAGTGGTAAAGGAGAATGTGGACACATTAAAGATGGATACAGGTGAGACAATAATGGACAATAAGGAAATGGCAAACTTGTTAAATGAGTACTTTGTATCCATTCTCTCAGTGGAGGAGGAGGACAAAAAAAGCAGTACAAGGGAACCTAAAACTGTCAAGGGGGGGGGGGGGGGGGGTGCGGTTTCTTAGTGGATTTATTATAAGTTTTTTTTAAATGGTAATGGAGAAAATAATGGGACATACGATAGACAAATCTCCCAGACCTGATACTCTCCACCCCAGACTATAAAAAAAAATAGATGAGGAAATTCCAGATCCATTAGTCATAATTTTCCAAAACTCTCAATGCAGGAATTATACCTTTGGATTGGAAAATTGCAAATGTAACTCCTTTATTTAAAAAGGGAGGGGCTGGGGATAAAACAGGCAACTACAGATGATCAATTTAACATGAATTATGGTGAAGTGACTGGAATATATCATCAGAGACAGAGTGACAGAGCAGTTGGAATATATCATCAGAGACAGAGTGACAGAGCAGTTGGAAAAGTATCAGGTGATCAAAGCCAATCATCGTGGATTTGTGAAGGGTAGGTCATGTCTGACTAATCTATTTGAATGTTTTAAGGAGGTCACTAGCATGGTGGATAGGGGACTGTCCATGGATGTTGTCTATAAGCAATTCCAGAAGGCATTTGATAAGGTTGTACACAAAAAATAGCTATGAGTTCACGGTGTAAAACAGTCCAAAATTCACAATCTCAGAAAGACCACTTCGGTGACCACAAAAATAGAAATGGGGCTGATTTGGTAGCGGATGCTGTTTGGATGTTGGGGTGCAGGTGTGGTGCCAGGGCAGTATCAAAGTAATTTCATTCTGTATCTAACCCATAATGTACCTGATCAGTGGGTGTTTGATACTGCAATTCCTCAACAAGATAAATAATACTGGGATAATTGGATATTCTAGACTTTCGCAATTTACACTTTTGATCTCCAGGCTTTAAAAAAAATCAAGAGTTTGACACATCAGAAACAAACTTTTTAAAATATAAGAATAGTCAGAATAAATAAACATCATCTACAGCTCCAAATAGAACATCTCCTGTATGGTATACCCTTTACTGGTGCATGTATTTTGCTCAGTACCAAAAGATCCTCAAGAAAATCTGGTATCCAACAATGCTGGTATTTACAATAGAATCCAAAAGAAGTTTGAAAAGTTCTAATAACCAGACATCAGTCATACTTATCGCACCACCTGTTCAGTGAATTGTTGCCATATGTTTCAAGAAACTGTATGCCTTCATTGAGCTAAAAGGGCGGAAATGAAATGTCAGCCTCATACGATACTCCTGTTTATCAGTTGCAACCATCTCTAATCCATATAATTAACATTCATGGTAAAGACAACTTCAGTTATATGATAGATGAGCTCTAACCTATACTTTACAATGAGTGCAGTAATGCACAGGTTACATGTACATGTTGGTCACTGGCAGTTGTAAGCAGATTATCAAGTGTTTTAACAAGCAATTTTCTTCCTCATACCCTCAAAAGTGGTGATGCCCAGCTACACTCAGAAATGTAACACAAACACGCTTTCTTACCCACTCAGTCGATTAATCGGTCATGTTTAGTTCGCATTGCCAAATAACTATCATTTGATAGCTGTGTACAGGTATTTTGAAGGAAACTAAAGAAGGATTTTGTGTTAGATGCCACATGCTGGAGTGTTATTGGAGAGAGAGAGGTTACTAATGTGGACACACGCGAGGGAGAAAACCCAGCTCCTCAATCAAATATTTTCATCCCAGTTTGTGTTTTGATAGACTTTTATTATGTGTCAATCTTAAGAGCAAAAAACACTCCAATCACATACATTGTGTGACATGCTGGCAGGTCTAGACACATTGCTACCAATATTCCCAATAGTATTCCTCATCTGCAGCTGGTACAATAATCACACTTTACTGCACACTGAGAACAACATACATCACATAAAAAAGCAATTGTCATAGAACAACTATAAAGAATTACTAATTCGTATGCATATAGTGCAAGAATAGAACCAACATCTGACATAAACACATGGTGGTGAAGTGAATCATGTCTAAAGACATTGTGAATCTAGCTTTCTTCTGTAGGCACCTGCAAGCCACAAAGAGTCTACCTCATAGACACGACCTATTTGTCTTCATTAATCCATTGCTGTGGCATTTCCCCAGTTGGTGTCAGAGGCGATTTCTCAATATTTTGACAGTTTTATTGCAGTCTTTCCTTAATGTCAAAACACATGCATTTGACACAACTGTTATATTTTATTTGATACCTTACACGGCTTAGGTAAAAGGAATCCAAAACTGCAAAAATGAACACTGGCCAGAAGTATGAAGTAAGGGTATAAAAACCAGTGGCAAAACAGTACGAGAGGCTCCCATGTAAAGGAAATTATTAGAACATTAGTGGAAGCCGCTGGCCTTAACCTCCAAAGCATGAACATGAACCTGGTTCAGGGGTGAGTGGTAAAGGTCACTCCAGTGATAGATGTTGAATGCTGAATGTGACTGGCAATCAGATCAGACACACCCAATTATGCTGATGCTTCTAAGTGTAACTCACGACACTAAACTGCCCTGTTCTGGCAGAAAATAGTTGTCTCATGAGAGGAGCTTTTGAAAATGGAGGTCAAGTTAGGTTAGTTGCATCCAGGGAGATTCCAGAGAAGGGAACCAATGAGAGCATGTTATTAACCAATGAACTGAACTGAACTGAACTGAACTGATGAATGAGGAAAGGATGCAATGTGGCTATTCTGCTGGGCAGGAGCCACATCAGAACAGTCATTCATTGATAGCAAAACTGCTGTCCATTTAGAACCAGATTTTCCATCTCTTACACCAAGTGAAGACTTAGGATCCCCGAGAGCACGATTTCATGAAATTGGCCCTGAAGGATAAACTTCACTAGGGACAAAATTAACCATTACGGGAATCCTTTAACAAACTCTTTAAACCCAACATCTTGATAGAAATGACTGAACTGAATGAATATGTAAACCTGTACCCACCACACAATGCACTCTCACAATTATACTCCAATCTCGGCACTGGGTCTGCCACTCTGCTTCTGCTTCAGAATCAGGTCTAAACCATTATTATCTTTTGGTTGTAGCTTTGCGTTTCTAACTGTTCTGAAACAGCAGCTCAAATCCAAGAAGCCTCGTTGATGATTAGGCTTCCCACCATCTAAGGATATGTGTAGGAACTACCCTAATAGAACACTGAACTTGGAGATTTTTTTTTCATTTTGGGAAATAATGTAAAAGGAGTGAGTCATTAAATTTATAGCATACCTGTCATGAATATCAGAAACAGTGGGGGATCTCAGGACAGAACCTGCAGAACTCTTCTAATTACTGCCGTACACAGGACCCTCCTTGTCCATTTACCACTACCGTTTGCTTTCTATTTCCAAGCTAATTTGCAATCCAGCAAGCCACTTAATTCCATGTGTCTTACGGGTCAATTATCTATGCGTGATATTGGTATTTTAAACAGGTTAACATCTGTATTAAAATAGCTTTGGAGGAATTTCATATGAATGCACTAGCGTGATCATTATTAATACCTACCCATGTTGCACCTTTATAGATTTGTAAGAAGCCTGCAAGAAATCATAGACAGAAGCTTCTCTTTATGGATAAGTTAGGGTAGAACTTAATACATGCGTGCTTTTTGCCCACATATCAAATTAACAGAATTGGATGATGGGATGGAGGAAGGTGTCACGATTCCAGTGTCTTAGGCTTTATGTCAAAAGCAGTTCACATTACAATTTGGACAACTAGATACAACAAGGATAGATCATATATCCCATTATTTGTGTAGCTTATTCACCATTTCATTTGTAGTGTTTCATTACGTGAAATGCACATCGGATAGAGAATACTGAACGGAGAACTGGAACACAGCACTAAATCTACTCGTCAGGAAACCTTTTATAAATCAATAGTGACGAAAACTCAAGGTATTCCCTTACTCCCTGTCCAAGCATCACATAGTAAGTCATTAGCACAAAACCTAAGATGCACACTTAGTTATCTTAGTGCAGAATACTGCAGATTAAACACGGTCTTGAAATAAGCAACAGCTTCCCTCTTGAGCTCATATTGCTGCATGCATCTCAGCTATTTTCTTATTCAACAAGGTATTTTTAGTACTCGGATCTCTGCTAACATACACTCTGGAAGCCTTGATGTCAGGGCTCTTGCAGCTGTCTACTCGTTGACAATTGGATACTATTATGGCTGCTACTTCAACCTGTTATAACTGGCAGTTGGAGCCCCGTTCCCAACATCCTCCACACAATGTCTGCAGGTCGAGGCTCAATCTGTCAAAAAGATTTCCTTGTGGGATCACTATTATGTGCATGGGAAGGGTCAAGGTGACCAGTCACTCCCCTGTCACAATATTGATTTCATCTCTGTTAAACATATTACAGATCTGTTGCATTTTATCCCGTCACTGAGACCATATGATATACAGTAAAACTGCTGTTTCACATATTCACTATGTTCACACATTGTGTTTGAGTTCTGCAAAATATTGTTTAACCATTATTTTCTGGTTAGGCTACATTTTTGTTTCTAAAAATACATTTTAAAAGCAACCTACCAATGAAAGCACACAAACATAAAATAAAAACAAAATTCACAAGCAGCGTGTAGTTTTTTGTTGTAGTCTTTACAGATATTCTCTTTTAAAGGTCCATTAATTGACTTTCTGTTTGCTTCTGCCATTGTACATGTTCCATTATCCCATGCTCGGGTAAATGCTCAACTCAGCCCATGTCAAACCTCACTTCAAGTGTCTACGGTTGCATTCACACTACAAGTTTAGCATTGGTCCAAAGTGGTTTCGGCCTCACTGTGACACTACACTTGTGTAGTGTAAATCACTTGTTAAGGCCCAAACAAACTCCAGAGGGAAGCAGAATGGGACTCCCACAAGCGTCTTCATGTCAGGCGTGAACTATGGAGCCATACTGCATTTACACTATAACTGCAGGGTCGATGCAAAGCGAAACCTCTTGTAGTGTGGATGCATTCAAAGCTGTGTATTCTGTGCCTTCACTTTGCAGGAAGGATTCCCACTTGCACTTCACAAAGAACTTTTTCAGCTGTCTCTGTACTCTGACTTAAAACATCAAGATTTGTTATTCAAATGATGTTGTAATCTTTTTCAGAAAATCTTTTTGCCTTTTGCTAACCACTGTAGTAATATCATTCAAGCATGCACCATATAACAGAATAAGCAATCTTATGAGAAGGGAATATGGAAAGGCCTCAACATTGTGCATTTTTATTGCACCTTTAACATAGAAAACATCCCAAGGTGCTTCACAGACAAAAATGGATGCCAAGCCAAAGGAGGAGATATTAGGAGGGGTGACTAAACCTTGGTCAAAGAGGTGGGTTTTAAGGATGGTCGAGGTGGAGGTTTAGGGAAGCAATTCCAGAGCGTGGGGGCTCGACGGCTGAAAGCACAGCCGTCAATAATGGAGCAAAGGGAGGGGGGATTACACAAGAAGAGAGCAGATGGGATTGGGATACTTCACAGCTATTTACTTTTGTGGTCTGTGATTGTGTATTTTTTTTCTGATTATGTGGTGTTGTTCATGCAAAAATATATTGGCGCTTGTGCGCTCTATTCTAGGAAACCAGTCACATGAAATATACCATATTCAAAATGTACCAATTTTTCTTTATACTAGTCAGCAACAAAATGTTTAAAGTCCAAATACACATGTTGAATAATGCTCCTTCCACCAAATGGATAAAACCGGAGGGAAAGTGTATGTCAGGGCGGCGGCAGCAGGGAATGTAATTCCCATTCAGCATAAAGGACAAGTTGCGTTATTTGGACTCATGGCACTAATGTCACATCTTATCAAGTCAGCAAACAAGCAGCTTTGGCAGTGCAATGTTTCACTCTCACCTGGAGGACACCAGCTTTAATAGTCTGTCCAAACTAGTTACTTTCAAGGACTGCTTTCACTGGTTCAGTTATCAGCCAGGATACAAGATAGGGAATTCAACAGGTACTTTTACACTCCCAGAGTGTCGCTGACTGGAGATGGGCAGTCCTTCCTCCGTCGGCTGCACTCTATAGTGTGAATCAGCCAACCTACAGTAAACCAGTAGCATGAAAACATGGGACCATGACAGCGTTGTAGGATTACAGGCATTGGTTTAAAGTAAAGGAGGGGAGGTGATCCCACACTTTTGGACTCTGCATCTTTAGATCAACAGTGGAGCTCAGCAATGCTAAAGAATCTGATTCCTTGATTCAGAATGTCAAAAAGCAGAAAGCAACACATGGAGATTCCTTTCCAATAACCGGGTTCAGAAATCCTATAAAATATAAAAGTACCTTTTGCCAGATGGGGGTTGAGTTAATGACTAGCGGGGGACAAATGTGTAATGTGTGTGAATCCTTGCAAAGCTGAGCCCTCCAACCTATCACTTAGCCTGCTGCTGCTGGAGGCATAGTCATCAAGGTAAATATGACAGGGGACTGCTTCCCAAAAAACATACCCTTCAGTCTTTTCTTTATATATTATTTAAGTAAATTAAAGAATGGGGAGTTTATTTGCGGAAAATGAGCCAGCCAGGCACACAACTGGTGAGCCCTCACTTGACTCTACACCATTCTCAGCACATAGTTGGTGGGCCTCTGGCAGGCTGAGGGCCTTACTCAGCACATAAGCAATAATGCCCAGTTAGCAGAGCACCACGCCCAGCAGTCAGCTGGTGGGCCTCCACTTGGATCAACACTAGTCCTGGCACATAGTTGATACACCTCCAGTTGGTTGAGTGCTGCTCTCGATAATTGTTTACTACAGTCTTCTTTGACCATCCCCCTGCACACATTTCTTAAAGTCCTGCTCTCTCTCTCTCTCTCTGAGCCTTTTAATCAGTCAGGCGCTTCAATTAAACCTGTAACTCCTTTGTCCTGTGTTGTTCCATTTATCAGTATCTGGCTGGAGTCCTAATCCCTTCCTGTCATGTATATGCATGTTTCACTGCTGGACAGGTAGAATGTGTCCACTTTGCCAGCTCCATTAGCCACTAACCAATTCCATTTCATTTATTTGTGCCGGGATCAGAAATATCTTGGTATGCATTTCATTATCCTGTAGAAATGCTCTACTTGCATGCATTCAAACTGAAATAAGCTGCAAAAAAGTTACCTTTTATTGACCTAATTGGACAAATCCAGTTAGAAAGTACCTGCTGCAAAACTTTTGTATGTGCTTCTGAATGTGCAGTTTATTTGTACTATCCTAATTGCAATCTTTATTCCAGAGTTTTCAAATTTTTCCATGTGGGTGGACCTCCTGCCAATAGCAACAAACTCCTGGGGTCACCTGGGCAAAGACTTTGACACACTTCCAGGAATCTCTTTCCTCACTTCCGAAAGAAGGTGTCAGCTACAAAGGATGGAATCTTCCCATTGCAAAAAAAAAAAATTTTCTTAGTCAAAAGCAACAGAAATAATGCGCTAGTTGGTCAACAAATACAGAAATCTGATGACTTTGGTGATCCCCTAGAATCCAGGGACCTCAGTTTTAAAACCTGTACTGTATTCAATCAAAACATGTAGCCAACATAAACTGTCTGAGGAAGCTGTCTTGACTACAGTACATGGTTTTATGGCTGTGGTGGAAAAAGCAACATTAACTATAGCAAAGCCAGTGTGTAACATGCCAGCATGAAAGCCATTTGGAAAAAAGGAATAGCAGATGCTATGACAAACAAGATATACAACTAATCCATCAAGTTACATGGACACATTCATGGAACCTACTGCATGAAAACACAATTGTTACTTAAATTCCTAAAGAGTATTCAAAGCACTACCAAGTAACACACTAGCTGGATTCAAAAAAACTGTCCAAAATGATTTAACGTGGATCTCACAAGGAGATCACTATCCTCATCTCGACTGTCCAGAACTTCGTCCAAATAATATCTTTAGGGAAGTTTGCCAAGGATACTTAAAAGCCCTTACAAAGCAGCAGGCAAGGGGTGCAGCTCAAAATATTAGCTTGCAGATAATGCAGTAATTGTTTAAGACGGAACCTGTATTCAATGAGGATTGCTGCGTAGGTATAAAGGTTGCTAAAGGGCACAGCAGTGTCCTCCCTTGTTACTGTATTTTTACACTAGTGAAAATGACTATCAGAGGCAACCTGGGAACAGAGATCCGATGCAGAAAACTCCTCCGTGGGGATGTCACAAAATCCTACTCCAGTAAGGTTGTGAATGGGGAGTGGAATTCATCATGTGGCAGACGGTGGGTTGTGAACAGCAGTCTCCTCCATTCACAGTGTCACTGCAGGAACTCTCTGCTCCCAGACTGTCTCTAATCAGCAGCTCGAGGAAACATAAAATGCATCAACAAAAAGAGACAGGGACACCAGTGAGTGTAGTGCTCTCTCCTTCTGTGTCTAGCTGCCAAGAGGTGGGATATGATGATGATGGGGGGAAAAATACAAATGCAATGAAAATCAATACTTAGTTTCCCACAACAACTTCTCATATGATTCTGCCATTTTTCCCACCACTCCCAACAACTTACAGTTGTATATGCTTCCCTCATCCAAAACATCTTAACCCCATGATAACGAAAGGAAAGAGGTCACCGAGGTGGAATGAGAGATTGAAGGGACTAAAAGCACAACTGAAGAGATATGTTTTTAGGAGCATTTTAGAAGGAAAGTGTCAAGGTACAGTGATTTAGAGAAAGGCTCTGCAGGTGACAGTGACTGAAAGATCGCCCATCAGTGACACAGCAGAGGGAGTTCTGAGCAAACAGTTAACCAGAGTCCAAGAGCACACGGCACAAGCTGGGACATTTGGTTTGAAGAAATCATTTAGGTAGGAAGGGGCAAAGCACAGAAGGGATTTGTAAACTAGGCCAAGGACCTTGAAATCGATACGCTGAGATTCCAGAGAGGCAGTTATTCTATGAAATGCAACTAATCTCATCTAATTCCATTCAGTTAATTTTTAAAATGACAGTGTCTTTTTGAACTTGCGCTGCAAGCAGTTACCTGTCGGGCATTAGCCTAACAGTAGTTCTGTGGCCTGCGGGCCTATCTCGTGCTATTCAGAACTTCAACAGGTTCCGTTGTAAATCTCACTGTGATGTGCCATTTACAATTTTAGCAAGTTAACTTTGTCCCAGTAAGTCCTCACTTCCTGAGACAATCTCCTCTTTTTCTCTTTTGTATTAATGGATTAATCCTCCCTGGATTATTAGATTCCCACTGCAATAGTTAACATACATACAGGCTTTCTTAAACCGTGGTTAGAGTGAAAATTGTACTAAATTTTAGCCCTGTGCGACCTTTGACCCTACCTTTTATCTTTCTCACACTACATATACACGACCTTCCCCTTTTCTGACTCTTCTCTTTTTCTCCATTTTTTATGCTACCCCAAAATCTCTCTATTTTCCTTGCCTTTCTCTTACTTTTATCTTCCACGTCTCTATTTGCCCACATATTTATCCCTCTCACCACATCTTATTCCCCCTTTGTCCTCATTCTCTCCCCTCTCCACTATATCCCTGTGCTATATTTCTTCCCAATCTGTCTCCCCATTCTTTTTTTCTCTTCCTCCTTCCCTCTCCCTTTAACCAACCCTACCCATCTCTCGTTTTCCTCATTACCCTGGTCTGTCTTGCTTTTCTCTTACTTCCCCTTCTTTCCCGAACTCATCTCCAGATTTATCCTCTCATCCTCCCTTTACCACTCCCTCCATCTCCTTCCCTTTCCGCTAGCATTCTGCATCTTACCTTTTATCCTCACAGCTTTGTTACACACACCTGAAGCACAGCAGTCTCCGACCTAATGTTGCAACTTATCTCAGTCAATTGCATTCTTTGGGGGCATAATTGGGTTGCGCCCCCTTTGGGGTGCTAACTTCGCCGGGAAAAAGTTAGCACCCCTGTGTCCGAAATTCACTGGTAGCGCCCCAAGAGGGAAGTGGGGCACTACTGGAAGCGTCCCCCTCCCTCTTGGAGCGCTGCGAGTGAATATCACGGCGCTACGTGCGCTGCGGCATGTCGCGCCGCGGTATTGCAGGCCCCTCCCCTTATTAAAGGGGAGGGGCCTAGCGCAACTCGGGGCCCAGCTGGGCCACCAGGAATCGGAGTGCCGGCAAAAGAGCCCGGCACTCAAGAGGAGTGCCGGGCTCACGGAGCGCAGCCGGCACCCTGCGGAGGGGCTGCACAGGAGACCGGGGACAGCAACGGGGGTATCTGCTGGCAGGCGGCCAGCAACAAAAATGGCTGCCCGGCACCTCCCCTTTAATTTGCGCCGCCCCTTCCGCACGTATGCCCCCCTGACCCTGTCGGGCACAGCGTCCGGCGGTAAGTCAGGGGGCGCTACCGAAGATCGCGGCCGGGGCGCTGTGCACGGTGATGACGTCATCGCCAGGGGCGCTAACTGTTACCACCGCCGCTAACCTCCCGCTAGTTGCTTTGCGCAAATGAACCGAATTCCCCCCTCCCCCCCTCCCCCCCGAGACTTATTAAACCCCAAATGTTACCTGAACATATTGATTGGCACCTGACCTTTCTCAGTTGTGATTGGTGTATCCCTTTGACAACTGCAGAAAGGGGTAGTGTTGGTGGCAGTGCCTGTGAACCTTGCACTATCTGATAGCTGGAAATTAGCTTTACTGTGACTGCGGCAGCCTGTATCCAGTCGAGACTGGATACAGAAGGCATCACAGTTTCAAGGCATGAGATCCATGCGTCTGGAGCCTGCATGACTTTTATACTCTTCAGGTGAACACTGCAAACAGCTATGCACGCTACACACTAGATTGATGTTTAATGGCCAGAATGGCATACTAGACTGTTGCTGACCACTTCATTTGCTGATGCTAAAACACCTCCTATTCTTTGTCAAATGGTGAATATATTAAAATTAGGGCATCAATGTCATTAAAGAACTATAGGCAACTGTGTGAACAACCACAGGAATAAAACTTTAAACCATCTTAAAAGTGCTGATGAGCTTAGCAACACTAAATCGTAGATATCTTAACATGTATTTCTTTGACCCATTTTATGCAGTCTAGCGCCACTAAACCTCCAATATTACTGTATCGAATAAAATGAAATGGTAATTTAACACGGCAGTTCCCCAACTAACCAGCACAGTCAGTACCAAGTGAGAACCAGCACAACTCTCTCAAAGTTGTAGCAAAACAGGTTTTCAGTTTCACAGAAAAATTCAAAAGTGCAATAAATGGATACTTTTCACCAGCTGCTCCTCACAGTCCAACTCCACTAATAATGATGTGAAGTTACAACTCACTCATTGCACTTCTTTATAAACACAAAGAAATCGTACAGCTCGAGCTCCTCTAATGGTTTAGTTGGTAAAGATGGGGTTTAACGAACATACAGACCAGAGGTTCCCAGTTTCAATGCCCAGTCTGTGCTGAGTTAGCCGATTTCAGTCAGGACAGTGATTTGGTGCTACAATTGGCCTCAGCATTCCTGAACTAGGGAGGGGAAAATCAACAACAGTTTCTCTGCCTGATCACTGGTAGAAAAGGCACTTGTTGGTGGATGTCTGCTACAGATAGGATCTAGCTTTTAGCTGTGATGCCCGCCATGGTTAAATAGCCTGCTGATAGTCGCTGTCTAGGCTCACAGATGAAGAATGTCGATTTGAGCGATACGGGAGGACTGCCAGCACTCATGGAACCCCACCTCAGCACAAGTCAACACCTTCAGGAGGAGAGGAGGGACGTGATTTCTTGCCAGCTCAGCAATCTACTTATTTTCAAACCTCGTTGGCTCTTTCACATTCATTGCTGCTATGTGTGCATTCCAGATTTTGTTCGAGGGCAACATGGTAAGAAACAGATCTCAACAAGTATATACAGTGATATTGCAACGAGTATGTATTTAAAATGCAAAATTTAATAACACTGTCATAAACTGATGAATAACTGGGAACAGAATCCAACTGAGCCTAATTCCATATTACCGTAAGACCTTATCTGTGCCTGTTGCGTGATGCTTCGTGCAGCTCGCAACCCTGTAACTGGGCTGATTGTGTCCATGTATGTGAAATGCAAATCCAATAAATAACAGTTCTGTAGCAGTACTGGTCCACTCATTTCTGCAGAAATGGTGGTGGCTTGGCACTAAAAGCATGAAGCCAAGCTCTTATCCTTCTCAGTTTCTCTTTGCTTCTTTGTGCAAGTTTCTCTAATTCTGTTTCTTTCCAAATTGTTGATATTTTTTTCCCCATGTATTAAAGCTATTTTCTTTTCTACTCGATCGCGCAATCCACATCGAAAGTCTTGATTAAACCATGTTTGCAATGAACTGATTGTGGAGGGATTCCCTAAAAATATCAGACCTTTAATAAATTCACTTCAGTTCACTCCATGAATATTTGTGACCACACATTTTTTTCCCCCAAAACTAACACCTCATCCCCAGTAATTCTGTCTCCATCGCTCTGTTTCTTGCAGAGATGCTGTTCTCTGGGTCCGGGCAGCCCCCTGGTATCTCATTCCAATGGCCATTCTTCACGTAGAGCCTTAACAGAGAACGTCAACAGCATCACTACTAAGTGCAATAACTTTCCTCAGCTGAAGCCCAACAACAACAACAACAAGTAGTATTTATATAGCACTTTTAACGTAGTAAAACGTCCCAAGATGCTTCACAGGAGCACCATCAAACAAAGTTTGACACAGAGCCACATAAGGAGATATTAGGGTAAACTTGGTCAAAGAGGTAGGTTTTAAGGATTGTCTTAAAGGAGGAAAGAGAGGTGGAGAGGTTTAGGGAGGGAATTCCAGAGCTTTGGGCCTTGGCAGCTGAAGGCACAGCCGCCAATGGTGGAGCGATTAAAATCAGGGATGCTCAAGAGGCCAGAGTTGGAGAAGCGCAGATAACTCAGAGCATTGTAGGGCTGGAGGAGATTAGAGAGATAGGGAGGGGCGAGGCCATTGAGGAATTTGAAAACAAGGATGAGAAATTAAAATGAAGGCGTTGCTTAACCGGGAGCCAATGTAGGTCAGCGAGCACAGGGGTGATGGGTGAACAGGACTTGGTGCGAGTTAGGACACGGGCAGCAGAGTTTTGGAAGACCTCAAGATAGATACTTTTCAGCAGCAATGATGGGATGGTATTCAAGAGTGGGAGTCTTGGCTGGTTTTGTCCTTCCATAGATCAGATGAAATTGACTCCAGCTATCAGCTAGCTGCTGATCAAACCTGGGACTCTGCAAGTTGATATGACTCAAATCCACACTTGGCCGTGTGTTTACACCAACTGAGTTATCAAAACAAAAGTTTCTTAGAGAGACACATTATTTTGACCAATTGGCTTCTGAATTACTTTTCTGCAATCCTCCCGCAGATAGTTGAAAGCTTGCGATGATAATTTCAGTGCCTCAAAAGATATTTTTTGATTCTGAACTTCCTAAAAACAAAGCTTTTTATATTTGCTTCTAAAAGGTGTTTTTTTGGTTTGAATAAACTCCTACAGTAATAAGGCGGTAAAATACAGGAATGATTGGCAGTCTGAATGTACAAATGAACTTGTTAAAGCATGTTACCTCAAGAGTTAGTGCCCAAACGCCTCCATTGAGCAAACAAAAAAATCTCTTGAGGCTTTATAACATTAACAGTATTAATCTATGATGGAAGAAAACCAACTTCTTTGATCCTGAAATTCCGGGGGCTGGAGAAGGCGAAAAGCTCGATTTCAGCTCTGTAACATGGCCGCGGGACAGGAATTTGGGATGGAGACCACTTGCTCCAGGATCACACTGGCCCTTTAATTCCACGTAGGAGGGGGGGTTCATGGGTGGATTTTCCTCCCACCATCAGATTAAGGAGCCATGGCTGGGCGAGATCTCAGGCTTCCCCGGGAAATTCACCCAGTAGGCGTCACGATAGGCCCACTGCAATGTATACGTGCTGAGAGTGCCGTAGGTCCCGTTATGGGCCAAAATGCAGGAGAGAAAAGGTAATTGATTCCAGAGGGGAGCAATTACCTTTCAGAGATGGCCGACAGCTCCTTTGAGAACTGAAAAATTCAGGTTGCTCCACATCTGGGAAGGCCATTCCTGGGGTGCTATGCTGTGTCAGAGTGGCATAGTGCATCTCCGTTGCCAGGCCTATGTGGCGGTGTGTGCTGCTGATGCATCCTAGGTGCCGGAAGCTCACCCAAAGTGTGCTAATGGCCCTGTCTGCAGGATTTGGGACAGGGTCTAGGGCGAAGGACATGAGTGAACAGGGGCTCCGCAGGAATTTTTGGCTCTTTATCTTTTGTGATTTTTTTTTTGAATCTATAGGTGGTTTTGGTGAATTGGCAGCCCAAAGGATCACCACTTCATACCCATCAGAATGGAGCATAATATTTCACACTCTTACTGATCAGCAGTGAGCAAGTTACCACAGAATTTCAATCAAATTGATAGACCACTAGTCAGCACACGTACATGGAGACTGCTAGCTCAGATATCCAAGTTTGGACTGGTATTTGCAGTCTTAACATCTCCCACAGGGTAATTCATGTCATCTGTGGTAAGGAGGAAAGTTCCCCTGTGCCTCGGAGGACGGGTCAGAGAGCTCCTTTTCAGATTTGTTCAAACACATGGCAAGTTGAGCAGCATGGACTTTGTGAGCATTTGCTGCCTTGATTGTGGTGGAGAGCAAAAGAAAATATGGAGAAAGTTATTCATATTTTTACATTGCTAAAATAATAAAATGTAACTTTGAGGATATCATCTTGTACAAGTCATTTAAGGGTAGAGTTTCCACTTTGGCCACAAACTGGAAATTGGACCCAAAATGTGCTCGAAATTGCGCTGGTCAGATTACAGTTCAAGCTGCCACTAAAATTAATTTGCATAATCACAAAGGTAAAATCTTCAATGAACCAGTGCAATCGGGCAACACAACAGACAGTAATCATTTTTTTCCTCCCATTAAAAAGTATTCCTTGCTGTATTTAAGAATGGTAACCTGGTGCAGTTTTATTAATGCAGCTGAAAATGGGATTATCACCAAAAATAAGCATTTTTAATAAGAGTGTCCCGAACCATCGCAATTAGCGGAATCTCGCAATGCCGACCTGGGGACGTGGCCAGTTTGTGGGCGGGGCTTGATCCGATGAATTTAATCTTGAACCAGCACAAAAGATCGCGGGAAACACAATGTGCTTTTGGATGCAACTCACTTACGTTTAAAATTCCCCGATCTTTCGTGCTGGTTCAGCAGATTCCGCCCGGATTACGCTGATATTACTAGTGGAAACTCTACACCATAATGTTTATTATATGTGCGCACCATAGTAAACTGCTTATTGTCGTTATCCTAAGGAGAACTTATGTTGGTCTCACTGACTGAATGAGTTGCTTTTGTTGGCCTGCACATTTTAAATGTGCAATTACATTAATTTTTCACCAATAAGCCCATCAACAGTCAAATGTCTAGGTTTAAGCACCAAGAATGGCTACTTGGTTATCAGCAGCTGTGGACCCAAACCCCAGCAAAAATTCCCATCTTATAGTGAGGACTACAGACAGAAATGATCTGGACTAAGGAATTGAGGGAACAATAATGAAATGTGCGGATGACATCAAATTGGGGGGTATTTAAAATTGACCACAAGAGGAAATAGATAGGCTAGCAGGATGGGCAGATAGGTGACAGATGCAATTCAATGTACAAAAGGGTGAGAATATGCAAACTATAGGATAATGGCAAGGCAACATCATCCGACATATTTCCTGTCGTTAATGCTTTAATAGTGCAGGCCATCAGAAACACCATTGCATTCCTGGTGACCAGCATTGCTAATAACACGGGGGTGGGAGGAGATTACAAAATGGAAGGGCTACCTTGCCTAGTGCAGAGCAATTGACTCCACTAACCACTGTGGGAGTTTAAATATAAATTGAACAAAATATGTACTTTTCCTTCAGCCAGTGCAGCCAACCGTGCTACACTGGAACAAGAGCTGCAGTTGTTGTATTCCTCCTCCAGCCCAAGTCGATCTCCCAAAATAGCACAGAGTCTCTACCATGAATACTTCAAATCATGATGCGGAGATGCCGGTGTTGGACTGGGGTGGACAAAATTGAGAGGTCGCACAACACCAGGTTATAGTCCAACAGTTTTATTTGAAATCACAAGCTTTCGGAACTATCGCTCCTTCCTCAGGTGAAGTCACCTGAGGAAGGAGCGATAGTTCCGAAAGCTTGTGATTTCAAATAAAACTGTTGGACTATAACCTGGTGTTGTGCGACCTCTCAATTTACTTCAAATCACCCAGACCCTGGGAAATCTGCGGGGGACGTGGGTGGGACTCCTGCCCCCACACACTTCCAGTGGAACCCCCACCACAGAAAAAAAATATCGGCCCTTGTTTCCTCTGATCAGTGAGATGGTAATGAGAGGGCACAAATTTAAAATAATTAAAAGAATCAACAGGGTGTTGAGAGAAAAAAAAAAAATCTATAGAATATGGAAATCTCTGGCACAAACCATGTTAAAACAGAGTCCATAAATTCTTTTAAAAGGGAATTACACAATAATTACTTGAAAAAAAGCAATATTAAAAGGTTTGGGAAGCAAGCAGAAGAGTGGGATTAGCATTGGTGGCTCCTGGGGGAAAATGACAGGTGCGTACTCGATGAGTTGATTCTATAGATGGGCAGAAAATTGACCAAAAATGTTATTGGAAAATTTTTGTAACAAGAGAGGCTGTTTGGATCGGTTTTGTGATGTCGAGAAGATTTTTAACGTGACTCTCGACTGGAATCTTACAAATTTGGCAATAGGTTAACATAGTGTATCTAAACCCTGCCTGAAACTGCTCAAGTATGTTAGTGCCAAAACCCAGATTGATGTATCTGACAGACACAAGCTAACGAACAAAATGCATGTCCTTCAACAGATACAGACCCATCACATCAGATAATCCATCAGCACATGAAGAAACATGTTTGCAGCCAGGGCTGAAACTGCTGTTTGGCAAAGTCCAATCCAGTTCCAATTTCAGGCACTAACAGGAACAAGGTCTGGTCTCGCAACTGCATTTTCACAAATATTTCTTATCGGTAAACTAAATATCAATTACAAAAACTAAAGGCCTCAATTACTGAAAATCTGAAACTAGTTTGAATGGAAGAAATGTGGAATTTAAATAAAAATAAAAAAGGTGAGGTATTTAAATGGGGCATCACAGTGGATGTTTGTATCTGTCAAGTGAGTTTACTTTATGTATCAAATAGAAACATTAATTACATTTAATTACTTGAAGAGATGCATAGCATTTAAACCTTGTATATGCCGTAATACATCAGTTCAAAACAATATTTCTTTTAGCACAGAAATCAGTTCTGAATGAGCTGCACTCCTCACACAAATACAGAGAGAAATGAATAGTAAAGAACAGCACCTCCTGGGGTTCAATCTATCCTGTGGCATCATCTGGAGAATTTATTCAGACCCTGGACCAGGACACCTGTTTCAGCCTCCATGGGAGAAACGTGGAATTTGTTGAATCAGGGTCCCTTTATCCCAACTGTCACATAAGAATGTCCAGCTGTTCATTCTGGAGAGATTGTTCTGTTGAAACTGCGGATATTCAGCTTCATCTCTGGCGTATGAAGCAGCTTCTCCTGAACTGGGATGAGGGCGGGTGGGGGGGGGGGGGCGTGTGGGGTTTGAGGAGAAAAGAAAGAAAGCAAGCGAGAAAGAGAGAAAGTAAGAGGGAAAGAAAGGAGAAAAATGAGATGGACAAACATTGACAGAGATGGGACAAAGAGGAAAACAAAAGAGATGGACGGACAGTCAAAAAGATGAGAAAAATGCAGACAAAAATAAATGACACCAAGATAAAAAGAGAGGAGATAGAGTCAGAAAGAGATAAAGAGGAGAATCTTTAGAAATACAGGCAAAGTTTTCCAAAAACATGGCAAATATTATAGAGAAAAAAAAACTTGCATTTATATAGCACCTTTCAGGATGCTCCAAAGTGCTTCACAGCCAATGAAGTGCTTTTCAAGTGTAGTCACTGTTGTAAAGCAAGGAAACATAGCAGCCAATATAAAGACAGCGGGGCAGAGTTTTCTGATCCCCGCCTGGGCAGCAGTATGGGTGCTACAATTAGCCTCTGTGCCCTTGGGTTAGGGAGGGGAAAGATTGGCATGGGGTCCCTCTCCTAAACCCTGCTGGAACAAAAAAAAACTTTCACGCATATAGTGTCTTATCACATCTCCCAGAAATATTTCAAAGAGTTACACAATAATGCAATTTGCAGTATAGTGACAGTTATTATGTAGGTAAATGGGACAGTCATTTTTTATTCGTTCTCGGGATGTGGGTAATGCTGGCAAAGTCGCATTTATTGCTCATCCCTAGTTACCCTGAGAGGTGGTGATGGGCCTCTTGAACTGTAGGAGTCCTTGTGGCGATGCTGCTCCCACAATGATGTTAAGTAGGGAATTCCAGGATATTGTTCCAGCAATGAAGAAGAAACAATACATGTCCAAATCAGGATGGTATGTGACTTGGGAAGTGACTGTGTTCCAACAGCATTGCTGCTCTTGTCCATGGTAGAGGTCGCTTTAAGTAATCTTGACAGCTGCAGTGCAGAGCAAAATCTCACAAACAGCAATGAGATGAATGAAAGAAAGAGCTTGCTTTTATATAGTACTCTTCATTACCTCAGGACATCCCAAATGCTTCACAGCCAATGAAGTGCCTTTGAAGTGTAGTATTTGTTGTAATGTAGGAAAAAGCGGTCGCTAGTTTATGCACAGTAATGTCCCACAAACAGCAGTTAGATAAATGACAGATAATCTGGTTTTTTTTTAGTTTTTAATGCTACAGCATTAATGAAAAAATCTGATATAGTGTTTATAACAACTGGCTAGAATGTGTTAAAAGGATATTGCATGTTCAAGGGGTTTCAACAACAACTTGTATTTATATCGCACCTTTAATGAAATAAAACATCCCAAGGCACTTCATGTGAGCGTGATCAGCCAAAAACTGACACCGTGCCACAAAGAAAGACAGTGGGAGAGATGACCAAATGCTTGGTCAAAGAGGTAGATTTTAAGTCGCATCTTAAAGGAGGAGAGAGAAATGGAGAGACAAAGAAGTTTGAGGAGAGAGTTCCAGCGCTGAAGGCACGGCCGCCAATGGTGGGGCGAAGGAAGTCAGACCAAAGTTGGAGGAACGCAGAGTTCTCAGAGGCTTGTAGGACTGGAGGAGGTTACAGAGATAAGGAGGGGCGAGGCCACAGAGGGATTTGAACATGAGAATGAGAATTTTAAAACTGAGGCATTGGTGGACCAGGAGCCAATGTAGGTCAGCGAGCACAGGGGTGATGGGTGAACGGGTCTTGGCGCAAGTTAGGAAGCGGGTAGCAGGGTTTTGGAGGAGTTGTAATTTATGGAGGGTGGAAGATGGGCGGCCAACCAAGAAAGCACTGGAATAGTCAAGTCTGGAGGTAACAAAAGCATAGATGAGGGTTTCAGCAGCAAATGGGCTGAGGCAGGGGTGGAGAAGAGCGATTTTATGGAAGTTGAAGTCGGCGGTCTTTGTGATGGAGAGGATATGGGGCCGGAAGCTCAGCCCAGGGTCAACTAGGACATAGAAGTATCGAACAGTCTAGTTCAGCCTGATCGAGTGGCCATGGAGCAAGATGGAACTTGAATGGCTTCCAAACAAAGTTCTAAGAGTGAATTATTCATTCCAACTTATTCTTACGCTTTTCAATTTGAGCTGCGCTACTGGACTTGTACCTACTGCTACCATCTCCCATTGAACCTTACCATGACAATCGCTATGGCTACCAGGGATTCCATCATGTGACAGCAAACAGATACATGAGCAAAGATTATAAATATGGACCAAGGTTGTAACATGCCTGACAGGATGGAAGAGTTTTATTAAAAATGAATACAGCATAATACACTTGGCTTTACTAGGAGAGACTTTTGAATTATTATTTATTACGCATTAAGGAATTTGTTCACATTAGAGCAATAGCCATAGGGAAATACTCAAATATTATTTTTTTTTAAACCAACAAATAAGTCTGCAGCCTCCAAGGAATCCACCACACCCTTCCCACCTCAAACCAGCAAATTCCACAGTGTGCCAACTCTTAGTTTCAATTTTCCTAATACACACGCACAGCAGATGTTGTGGGAACTACAGACTGACAGATAAGCTTGTATGGAGATAGGACATCAACTGATGTCTATTTTATCAGTAAAATTACAAACACAAACTAATTCATGCCACATGTTTTGGCTAACTGTGCAGTAACAAGACATGAAGCGAGCGAGATTCTCAGATTCACAGATACATAAAAGGATGATTCACCATTTTAGTGCAGACACAAAGAAAATGCAGTTTAGTTTGGGCCCTTTTATTACCTATGGGATCTTTGACAGTGTTGCTTAAACATGGGATTTCTAACATCTGTAGTGGACCCTGTATTTCCAGACACACCAGATATTCTCATTTACAGAATACCATGGAGTACAGGGAACACCATTTCAAAAGAATTTAGTTGCAGTTCTATGAGTTGTCCTCCAGGGTGAACACAGCCAGTCTCACAGTACAACAGGCCCAGATTTGATTTGAAGTCAATATAATTGAAGGCCTCGTCAACTCACTGGTGAGTTTTTTGTTCGGACTCAGTTCTTTGGACCACTACGAACGGTGTGCATTGAAAACTAAATTCAGTGCTGCCTTCCAGGGAATGTTAATGCTCTAGCAGATGCTTTTGATCCTGCAGCATCAACTTCTGTAATGTCATTTTCAGATTTTTATGTTAGATTTAATTGTTGAAACTTAGATAACACCTTGCATTGATATAGCACCTTTCACACAGTAAAACATCCCAAGGCGCTTCACAGGAGCGTTATCAGACAAAATTTAATAGTGGGTGCATTTTAGCCCAAACTACAAGATCACGCTGCAAGTTTATATAATTAAAACATTCAACAGTGCACTACCAGTGATGAGAAGACACCACTGCATAAGTCTGTAATTTTGTGCATTCGTTACTTTATTAACTTGGCTGTGTGGGGTGGGGTGGGGGGAAATTTTCTCTGTTCAGTATTTGGAGGGAAATCATAAATTGATTCTTTGCAAACACATTCACAATTTCACAACAAACAATGCACAGAAGAAATCTTTTCCTCTGGTAAACGGTCTCACATTTACCAGATAATGTTCCTTCAAAGGCAACTTGAAAGATAAATGAACAAATCTAACAAATTATATTGAGCTCTGTGTTAACTAAAATCTTTCTCTACAAAAGTTCAACCGAACAACTTTCCCCAGGTTATAGCAGCAAAGAAACTTGCTGTCTTTGGGGCTCGATTTTGGCAGAAACCCTGTCACTGCTTTAGTTGTAGCCCTGGAATAAACTACTAGCTGATGACAAATGCAAACCTTTCGGCATGTTGTTGACAGCATAATCAATGAGAAGTGAAATTTCCGTCTCAAGTTGTTGCATTCACAAGCATTTGCAAAACTAATCAAATCGGATTCAAGGCCCTTGTTTACTTCAAGTTATAACAGTGATTGACAAATCTGTAGGAGTTATTCATATAGGGCTTGGCAGGAGCAGCAGGATAAGTTATTAATCATTGGCTCATGACAACTGTCTACAAACTATACCTTCTGTTGACAAAGACTTAACATTTGAGCTGGGTGAAGCCCCTACCCAACCCTCCTTCACATTTGACCCATTCCTATTCTACTATGCTTTCAGGTCATTAACCTGCCTGTTAGGAAGAGCATTACCTGCAGTGACCAGGAACTGCATAGACTGTTAAACAATCCTTCCATCATCTGCTGGATGTTATTATAGACACACACAAATACACACATACTTACTGGAAGCAAATTTTAACAGCAATGGAGGGTTGAAAAGCTGGCACTCGTACACTATATAATTCAATAGGGTAGTAACATTTAACTGTGGCACAGAGAAAAGACTATGCAATAAGCCAAAAAAGTTAAATGTGCTTCAGTAAATCCTTACACAACACTCACGTGTAAATGGGCAAGCAGTGCTCAGAACTGTGCCACCCAAAGTATATACTTTGATGATGGAGACGCTTATTTAAGCAATGTTGAGCAAGAGAATGTGTGCGTCACACCAACCATTGTTTTAGCAGTCAGTCTGACCTTGTATCAAACACCAGCATCACTTGACTTACATGTGCCTTTGAATCCATTACTGCCATAAGATTTCATTCACTGATCTGAGAGTGAGGTCACTGACTGGTTTAAAATCAGGAACTGTCTCAAACCACCAGCTACACAACAGAACGGTTTCTGGACTGAATTCAAAATGTAAAGCAGTAGTTAACTGCACAAATGATGGGCAGAATCTTTATTTAGAGACATATGTGGGAGTATTTTTCAAAAATTTAACTCGATATCCCAAGAGTAGTTTGGAATAGTTATCAGAGGAAACCAACATCAGTTATTTTAAGCCACTGACACATGCATCAAAGGTACGCAACATCCTATCCTCCCCAGCAGATGTAGCAGTACTGTCAATACCCTGATCTAGAAAGAATATTAGACAGCAATCCAGGCTCTTGCTGATAGAAATCTTCAGGAGATCCAATTGTGAAAACTAAAAATAGTCCAGTTCATGCTTCACCACTCTGTCTGTCTGCCTGGGGTGTGTGGAGAGAGGAGAGCACAAACTAAAGCTATAGGCAAGCTGACAGATTGAACTAACCTGCTCAAGACATTGCGCACACCCATTCCCTTCAATATCTGAAAAAACATCGGTTTGTGGAAATGATGTCTGAAGCCGTCACAGCATCAGGAAACTGTCCTCTATTTACAGTATTTCCAAAATGCAAGTCACACTTGTGAGTATTCTGCAAAATATTGCTCAGAGTTGTTGAGGAGTTATTAATATGCACATTTCAATAAAAATGTTATCCACTGTCTTTTTCAGTAATAAAGCAAAGTGGAACACCGAGCATCCATTTCTGAAATCTGCACAATACCTGAGGCAGTGAGTTCAAAAGGGACTGGGAACCTGTCAGGCTCATTAGCAACCGCACCCCCCGCCCCTGCCCCCCACCCAACCTCACCCCCGGCCCCCACCCAACCCCACCCCCGGCCCCCACCCAACCCCACCCCGGGTCCCCACCCAACCCCACCCCGGGTCCCCACCCAACCCCACCCCCGGCCCCCACCCAACCCCACCCCCGGCCCCCACCCAACCCCACCCCGGGCCCCCACCCAACCCCACCCCGGGCCCCCACCCAACCTCACCCCGGGCCCCCACCCCTGGCCCCCACCCCACCCCACCCCACCCCCGGCCCCCACCCAACCCCACCTCGGGCCCCCACCCAACCCCACCCCCCGGCCCCCACCCAACCCCACCCCCGGCCCCCACCCAACCCCACCCCCGGCCCCCACCCAACCCCACCCCGGGCCCCCACCCAACCCCACCCCGGGCCCCCACCCCACCTCACCCCGGGCCCCCACCCCACCTCACCCCGGGCCCCCACCCCACCCCACCTCACCCCGGGCCCCCACCCCACCCCACCTCACCCCGGGCCCCCACCCCACCCCACCCCTGGCCCCCACCCCACCCCACCCCTGGCCCCCACCCCACCCCACCCCCCACCCCACCCAACCCCACCCCCGGCCCCCACCCCCGGCCCCCACCCAACCCCACCTCGGGCCCCCACCCAACCCCACCCCCGGCCCCCACCCAACCCCACCTCGGGCCCCCACCCAACCCCACCCCGGGCCCCCAGCCATCCAGAATTCTGTTCAAATGAGGTGGCTGCCCAAGATGTGGCTGAAACACTGTCAGTGCCCCAGCTGCAATAGCACCCATTTGGAACTGGCACTGAAGTGGGGGGGGGGGGGCGGAAAGAGAGAGAGAGGGGGGGCGGCACCACTCCACTTTTTAAGTGTCAACCGTAACTCAGTGGTAGCACTCTCGCCTCTGATCAGAAGGTCGTACGTTCAGGTCCCATTCTAGACCCGAGCACATAAACTAGGCTGACACGTCAATGCAGTACCGAGGGAACGCTGCACTGTTGAAGGTGCTGTCTTTTGGATGAGACATTAAATCGAGACCCTGTCTGTCCTCTATGGTGGATAGAAAAGATCCCATGGCACTATTTGAGAAGAGCAGGGAAGTTCTCCCGGTGTCCTGGCCAATATTTATCCCTCAATTAACACCACCAAAACTTGTTTATTTGGTCATTTATGTCATTGCTGTTTGTGGGGCCTTGCATGTGTGCAAATTGGCTCCCCATTCTTTAGTTGGCTGTGAAGCGCCTTGAGATGCCCCGAGGACATGAAAGGCACTATATAAATGCAAGTTGTTATCCTTCTTCTTAAAACTAAATTTGGGCACCTTTACCTTCGCCCCTCAGCATGCCTGCCTGGTGCTCCTCCTGCCACATTAGTAAAGTGCCATCCACACAAGAAGCCAGCAGTCCTTTGCTGGCTGCTGGCGCCCAACAACGCAGCCCTGGTCCTCCCAGAGTGTCATGAAACACAGGCTTGGGGCACCAGTAAATTATCCAATTGGTTGACCCCACATCTAGTGAGATCAGCCCCTTTGTGGCAGGCCCTATAGTGCCCATACTGCGCTGGTCCCATTGGCACAGTGCTCAGGCCATTATCAGCTTCTCACTGTCAAAAGCCACACAAAAAAACCATGATGTGCTAAAAGCTGCTGAGAATCATGCCCACCAATGAGTCAACAACTTCAACAGATGAGGGGAAAGGAGAAAAATTGGCGAGAGAAAAAAAAATGGCAGTCAATGACAACGCAGGCGTCTGGTAGAAGTTACTTCAAATGGTGTTGCACCATCATGACTGATAGAGTCTGAAAGGACTCTGTCATATCAATAACAGGTGCTGAAAAGAAGTTAAATAGCTGAGGAATCTCAAGAGGCTCTTCCACCAAGTACAGGCTTGTAACTAGAGTAACCTGATCAATTTCTCCAAAAGCAAAGCTGCACCCAGTAAATCATGAAATACCATGTTCTTGCACTGAATAGGTCCAGACGTGTTATCGTATCCAAAGTGGATACTCATACACTAGATAATTAGACGTAGAGAAGATATTTTCATTTGTGGGGGAGACCAAAAGTAGGGGCCATAAATATAAATCTAATAGGGAATTCAGGAGAAACTTCTTTACCCAGAGAGTGGTCAGAATGTGAAACTTGCTACCACAGGGAGTAGTTGAGGTGATTAGCATTTAAGGGGAAACTAGATAAGCACATGAGGGAGAAAGGAATAGAAGGATATGCTGATAGGCTTAGATGAAGAGGGGGGAGAGGAGGCTCAAGTGGATCATAAATGTCGGCATAGACCAGTTGGGCTGAATGGCCCGTTTCTGTGCTGTAGGTTCTATGTAATCATTTATAGTTCTAGACAATTAAGAACTGTAACTGAATCATAAAAATGATGATATCAGTAAGAAATTAGAAGTAGGAGTGATTTGGCTGCAACAGACCACAAAGCATTGGAGGTAGAGCAGAAAAAGCAATCAAAGAGGGAGCCAGTGCAGGAGGACATAATCGAGCAAGCTACTGGAATGTAGAGGACACCAGCGAACAAACACACAGAGGAGGAAATAATGTGGGACACTATATCCTCCCCTGCTTGAGCGATATGGGCAGAATGTCCTCCTTTATCGATATTTATCTGTTAATTTGTGCAAGCAGGAGAGAGACTGGAAAGCAAATCTGTAAGCAAACAGAATGCTAGCAGGCAGATGGAGACACAAAGCAAGATACTACAAGCAGAGGCAGATGCGAGCAAACAGACAAGTACACGGCAGGGTGTTAAAGTAACAATTCAGACAATGTTGGTAAGTACACAGAGCAGCATGCTGGGGAATAGAGGAAGATGAGAGAGATGGTATGAGTCATTTGCTGATGTTATAAACTAAGCATGCAAACCTGAGGATCTCTCTCATTGGCAGTCAGCAGCCTTTGATCTGAATACTGACTTCACCAACTTCAGGCCTCTCCAATTTACTTGCTGGTTTCTCCCATTTACCTTCCACTTCATCTTCCTCGATTTTGAAGCTTTATCTTTTGTCTTTCCCTCATCTTTTCACCGCTTTATTCAGCAATTTTTACAGCCTTTTCTCTGCTTTACAGGTGATTTTTGTGCCTCATCCAGCACTTTTTCACCTGTCCAGCTTTTTAAAAAGTCCCTTACGTACCCGAGTCTTCATCTTTATGTGCCGTTCTACCTCCCCGTCATTTCAGTTAGTTTACTCTGATAAAAGTCCTTGCTTGCATTCCAGCTGCCAGAAACTCTGGAAAAATGACATAAATGACCTTTTACACCGTTTCTCTGTGGTTTCAGCCGATAAAGGGTCTGCACCCAAAATGGGATGGACATTTCCCTTTTCAGATGCGGACAGATCTGCTGTGTATTTCTAGCATTTTTTGAGAGATGCATTGCTTTTCAGTTTGCCAATCCGAGAAGGTAACTTGTCTGGGGCCGGTCACGGAGTAGAATTCGCTAAAAGATCCTTTACATTACAGACAAAAGGGGTAGAATTGCCACAGGGTTCCAACGATCACTCGCCGTAACCTCAGTGGAAGATCGGCTGAAACCGCGGAGAAACGGTGTACAAGGTCATTTACGTCGTTTCTCCAGAGTTTCTGACGAAGTTATGGCATCAGATTTGGAGAACCCCTCCTCACCGGCAGAAATTACTGCCGGAGGGCTTTAGAGAGCCGACCAAGAGTGTCGCCATCCTGAATTTACACTGGAATCACGCTGCCAGTCTATCTCTGCACTGGCGGTAAAGTGAATCGGGAGTGCTCAATGTGGCCATGATAAGATGGCCATTGCACAATTGAGTCACAATGTTATCCAGACATTATGTCATACAATCATGGAAATTTATGGCACAGAAGGAGGCCATTCGGCCCATCGTGTCTGTGCCAGCTGAAAAAGAGCTATCCAGCCTAACCCCACTTTCCAGCTCTTGCTCTGTAGCCTTGTAGGTTACGGCACTTCAAGTGCATATTCAAGTGCTTTTTAAATGCGATGAGGGTTTCTGCCTCTACCACCCTTTCTGGCAGCGAGTTCCAGACCCCCACCACCCTCGGTGAAAAAAGTTCTCAACTCCCCTCTAAAACTTCTACCCATTACTTTAAATCTATGCCCCCTAATTGCTGAACTCTCTGCTGGGCCCCTCATAATTTACATCTTCAGTTTGATCAGTTTCTGTGTTTGCATGTTGTGCAAAATGTGTAATGATGTGCAAAATGTCCTCGGTTTTACTGGCACATTATGTCATGACATTACAGGCTGTGTACATGATGGCATTGTGAGGTTACATCACGACATCACCAGGGGAACATTCTCAAAATCCTTGTAAATCACGCTGCGGTTGGTGCTGTGCTTTTAGTGGCCGCAGTTAGACTGACAGCAGGCACTAAGATCCAGTGTAAAAGTGCTCTTCCTGGTTGCCAGTCTAACAGAATACAGTGGTTTTACATTTATCTGGCTGTGAGACCCCCAGGCTGAGGGAATAGGCCGGCAAAAAGCAGCTTTAGCTTCACATAACCTCTATACAACAGCCCAACCACAAAGGATCCATGAGCTTTTCTAACTGAACAAAATAAATCCTTTATGAAATCGCAGAAATGTAAAGCGTAATATTGAAAAGACACATCCACTGCACTTGAACAAACAGATGATACAAATCTAAAAGGCACTCACCCACTTTTTATTCAATGTGGCTGAAGGTGGCATTATGCCTTCAAATGTTTTGCAAAGCAGCCAAACCACAGCTAAGACTACTTTTCCCAACTTGCAACTCTGTGCCACCTCTTTATCACATTCAGCTTTGTTTACATGGAGTGAATGCAGCAACATGCAAACAAAGGAACTGATCAAACGGTAAGAAAACCATAAAACCCGATCTCAGAATCTGAACACTACTACAACAACAGAGGTCACCCTGGATGAAACCCGTGTGAACATCATGGAAGATTACACAGGTTTCTAACAACTCTATTTCCTCATCCACAGAAGGTCAGATGGTTGTAGCTTCAAGCCCCACTCCAGGAATTGAGCACATTGAGCTTTTATATTGCGCCGAGACCCATGCTAGTAGTGAGCAACAATGGCTGCACTTCAAAGTATTGTGCAAAACGTGACTCGAGATGTTGTTAAAGAGATACAGCACAATATAAATGGAAGTATTTCTTTATCCGAGATAATACCAGGAATCCCAGGAGAACTTTCTTCCATCTTGCTACTTTGCTCTTTTTAGCTATTTCCTGCTTAAATTTCAGTTTTCAAGGTTTCAAAGCATTTCTTGAACAGCAAGTCCTAATATCTATTAGTGCAACCCAATTTTTTCAGTAACTAGAATTTGAGAGTTATTTATCCATGCTAACAGAATGACCATTTTCCAGCCTTTGCTCTATTGATACTTTACTAAATCCACCCCTTAGCGCCTGTCTGTTGCTCACTGACCGCTTGTGAATGGGAAAAGCTAGCTAAAGTCATACTGGAACCTGGAAACTGCATCCTGAAGAGACTGGAACAATGTCTTCCAATACTAGACACCTACTATGAAATTGCTGTCTAAATGAAAACACAGATTCCTGCTACACTACAGTACAAATTGAGAGGAAATTCCTGTCACAAACAACTTGTTTGCAAAGCACCACCTGTTACTAATTGTGCCTTGCTGCAATTTGATTCATAAAGGCAGCACAGAAGTGAAATTTAAACAAATTTGGTTTTCCATATAATGACATAGTTGACATTCCACTTAATATCTTTGATCTTCCAAATGAAACCATTAATTTCCACCTGATGAAGCTCCAAACACACTTGAAGCATATATTTGCCCCAGTGAAGGGATGGACAGCCAATGCATTTTGCTCCATGTCCTCAGTCAGTGTTGCTCTGTAACCAGCCAGAGTTCATTAATCCTCCATCTGTGGAAAGTGCTCTTTTTCCACCAAATCCATAAACTATTGGCCAGGCTGAAGTCAGAGCTCTCCCTGTGTGCTTTTAGGAAGAAACGCAAACCTACAACCTATCTGAGGCTGGGTAACACACATACAGAGAGCCCAATGAAGCTGGGTAACACACACACACACACACACACACGGCCCAATGAGGCTGGGTAACACACACACACAGCTCAATGAGGCTGGGTAACACACACACACGGCCCAATGAGGCTGGGTAACACACACACACAGCTCAATGAGGCTGGGTAACACACACACACGGCTCAATGAGGCTGGGTAACACACACACACACACGGCCCAATGAGGCTGGGTAACACACACACACGGCCCAATGAGGCTGGGTAACACACACACACAGCTCAATGAGGCTGGGTAACACACACACACGGCTCAATGAGGCTGGGTAACACACACACACACACGGCCCAATGAGGCTGGGTAACACACACACACGGCCCAATGAGGCTGGGTAACACACACACACGGCCCAATGAGGCTGGGTAACACACACACACACACACACACACACGGCCCAATGAGGCTGGGTAACACACACACACGGCCCAATGAGGCTGGGTAACACACACACACGGCCCAATGAGGCTGGGTAACACACACACACAGCTCAATGAGGCTGGGTAACACACACACACACACACACACAGCTCAATGAGGCTGGGTAACACACACACACGGCCCAATGAGGCTGGGTAACACACACACACACACACACACGGCCCAATGAGGCTGGGTAACACACACACACACACAGCCCAATGAGGCTGGGTAACACACACACACACACACGGCCCAATGAGGCTGGGTAACACACACACACACACACACAGCCCAATGAGGCTGGGTAACACACACACACACACACACACACACACGGCCCAATGAGGCTGGGTAACACACACAGACAGCCCAATGAGGCTGGGTAACAGATCGTATCTGAGCCCCACCCTGGCCCTTCAATGACTCTAACCACTTTACAACAGATTGCTGAAACACTTGAATCAACAGTAAATCATTGTCCATTTAAATCTGCTGAGTTCTGCAAGTACTGCATGACCTTTGTAGCCTTCAAAACACAAACATTTTTTTTTGCACACACCGAACATTGTAATGATGAGATCAAACATTTACAGAAAGTAGAATTTGAGGGATAAAAGGCATAAGATATCCATGTCCTTCCATGCTATTTCCTTTGAATAACATTAAATTTTAAAATATTTTGGCGTAAGTCATTAACTTTGCTTCAGTCCTGAAAGGATTAGTGATCTTTCTTGACATCACCACAGCATTTGGCTTCCAACACAGCAAAGCTTTCCGATCGAATCGAGAGAGATACCTCCGGTTTCATTTGGCTGGGAGCAGGGAGGCTATGGGAGTGCACTGTTGCACCTTTTCCTGCACAGGTATGCATGTCATGGTTTTCTCACGAAAAATAACTATATTCAACTCTACAAGAGCATTTGTTGAAACATGCACCAGGGAAGTCGGTTACCAGGGCATTCTTCCATCTTGTGTCAACTAACCCCAGGTATTATTCCACATTCCCAATTTGATAAACATTGTGGCTCTAAAGATATTTCCAATTGGCCATCAATGCCTGCAGCGTTTCATTTTTATTGTGATTGGGAATTAAAAACAAACCTATTTTATGCCCACACCCATACTTGGTTGCCTGTTGGCCATGTATTTCGTTTTGTTTGGATTACATGTTTTTCTATTATGCCAAGCAATTATACATAATCCTATTCCACCTCTTATCCTACAGTTCAGGCACTCCACTGATATTGTACAACCTAAAAGTGAGCAAACAGTACAGAAGTGTGTACATTTTATAAAAGATCTTTATCCATCAAGGAAAGGCACCAAAGGTAGTTCACCCAGGGCCTACGGGGATGAGGCTGTAGTACGGGAATAGCAGAAACCTGGGAGCAAGTATTTTGGTCAAGGAATGGTTGAGCCAGGGAAAAATAAAGCTCAACAGAAGTTCATTATAAACAAGGCATAAGCATGACAAGGTCTTGCATGCAAGATATGCAGCTGTGGCTGGCTAGTAGTAACTTTACACTGTAAATATATATATATTAGATATTAGGAGACCGACAGTGGAGGCTGATTGATGGAGGTGTGTGCTGACACAATATTCGCCCCATCAAAATGACCTTCTGACAGGATACTTTTACTGAAAGGAAGATTGCAAAAAATCCAGTTTTGAAGTAAACTACCCTCATGGATTTTATCTGTTTCTTTGTTTGCACACACACACACCATTCAGAAAGTAAAATATCTCCATTCTAAAGAAAAAATAATAAACAACATTCCACCAGTTATCTTAGAACTCTTAGGTGATAAGTGAAATATCTTTATTTTTTTAAGATATTAGTTTCACACTGGTCATGTGTAAAGACTCAAAAGGGTATTGGCAATGGGAGAGTCTGGGGGAGGGGGGGGAGAGAGAAAGAGAACACTTCCAGAATATACCAACATGAGTTACCAAATTGAGCTGCAGGAAGGAGAGTCAAGGCTTTATAAAAATTCTAATCTTGGTGTCATGCTTGAAGTACCTTTATAAAACACAAAGGAAGATTACAGAAGCATCAACAAATAATGCAAGAGTTGTCAATCATTACTTTTTCAAGCTGCGCAGGGAAGCAAACTAAAAGATAGCGGGGCTGAGAGTCCTCGGCTGAGAGTCCACGGGAGTTCCACCGCTCTCCTGTTAGAATTTCAGCCCCAATTTCTTCTATTCAATTGTGTGCCTTGTGGTACTGAAGATAACAGAGGTACTGAGAAAAAGGAATGATAGGAGATCAGACGCCTCTTCAAGCCAGAATATTTGAAAAAAACATAAGACTGAGAGTTTGGTCTCAACACTCTCAGATATTTAATCTTGCCTGTCTCAGTCAGTGAATCTGATTTATTCAAAGAAAAACCACATCACTCTTTCCCTCTTTTCTCACGCTGCCCTCACTGTTGCTCCATGCCTCCCCTCAATATTTTCCCCATCTTCTCCTCTCCCTAATGTTGTTTCAAGTCTCCCTCCCCATTTCCCTCTTCCTTCCCCCCACAATCGTCAAGCATTACCACTCTTCCCCCTTACTCCCGCCCCCCCACCCCTGCCCACCACTTTCCCTTCAGCCTTCTACTTTTGTGGCCTTTTTCCACAGTATCCTGGAGTTGTATGTGCCTTGGATCAGCTCCTGTCCAACACGGCTGGCTGCTGCTTCCTTCTTACTTAACCTGTTCTATTCTAACTGTTTGATTCAGGCTGTGTGTGTGTGTGTGTGGGGGGGGGGGGGGGGGGGGGGAGGGCAGGGGCAGGGTGTTGTGTGTGCATTGCTATTAGGGGATTTAGCAACCGACAGTGAGACAAATTTGCATATTTCGTTGGAAATTCACAAAGAAATGTGACTTAGCTCCAGAATGCCCACCCCGCAGTCCTCCAGGTGCGGCGGTACCAGTACCTTGTACAGATTCATGAACAGCCCCTGGGTCCTTCTCCTCGGGCTGTACATCCCAAGGTTTAGTTAGTTTCCTTTTCCGCTGCCACACACTGTGCTGTTAATTTCAGGGAGCCATCCACTAATGTCTCCCAAATCCCTCTCTTGCGTTCGATTTGTAGCCTAGAATAATCCATTTATATCGCTACTGTTTCTTTCCCTTCCCTAGTTTTGTGACCTTGCACTTGCCCACATTAAATACCTTTAGCCACTCATCAGCCCCCCCTTCCCAATCTATCCCGATTCTTCGAATTTGGTTTGCCCCTTTCCTATCATCTGACACCCCTGTAATTTGGTGTCATCTACAAACTTTGACAGCTTTGTTTCTGTCCCCAGCTCCAAATTATTTATATACCCTGTAAACAGCAAGGCCCCGAGCACTGCTCTTTGCTCACCCACTACTGACCCCTTGGCATGTTGACACAGCTTTGTTCCCAACCACCCACTGCTTTCTCTGGCTTAGCCAATGTGCAATCTACCTCGGACGCTTGCCTCCAATTCCAGGTCTTCCTTTATTTCCTTATGTTGCACAATACCAAAAATCTTGCTGAAATCTAAATATATAATATTTTGGAAGGATTTGAGAAAGTAAATTAGCCAAAGATTATTTGCACTGGTTGGTGAACAAGGGAATGGTAATAAAGGTATGAGAGATAAATTTTGCCGTGCAAACAAAGAAAGATTTGCATTTATATAGCGCCTTTCACAACCTCAGGACGTCCCAAAGAGCTTTATGGCCAATTAAATACTTTTGAAGTGTAGTCACTGTTGTAATGTAAGAAATGCGGCAGCCAACTTGTGCACAGCAAGCTTCCACAAACAGCAAGGTAATAGTGACCAGATAATCTGTTTTACTGATGTTGATTGAGGGATAAATATTGGCCAGGACACTGGACCCCTGCTATTCTTTGAAATAGTGCCATGGGCTCTTATCCATCCACCTGAGAGAGCAGACGGGGCCTCAGTTTAACGTCTCATCCGAAAGTGCAGCACTCCCTCAGTACTGCACTGCAAAGGGTTATTAGAATATGGAATGCGTGCATTGGCTATTGAATATGGAATTAGATAAACATTTAAAAAATACTGAAGGATGCTGGGGAAAAACAGGAAAATGGGATTCAAGTAGGTAGGTCTTGCGTGCAGCTAGTACCGGCCTCCTCCATGCTGGAATTTCTAAGACAACCACCAAACCAACACTTTAGAATTACCTCACCTTACAAATCATGTTAGCATTTTAATCAGTCAACTGAGGTCAAATTGGTCAGTTGGTTTAATTTTCCCAGACACGATTGACCTTTCTGGATAGACCTATCTGTTCTGGGTGAAGCAATCACAAGTATAGGATCAAGTTCAACTGGCAACTGGCCAGAGCCCTACAAACATCCATAATAAAAATCGCACTCCAGTATCCAGCTTTCTTTCTCAAGTTGGTTTGAACGTCTACTTCTAAACTACTGTAACCTTTAAAAAGGGAGTGTTCTCTGCAGCCAGGTTCTCAATTATAGAACCTGTGCTACTGGAATGCTGAATATGATAAAAACAAATCAAGAAATGTGAAGAACCTTAGCTCACCTCTTAACTGGCAGTCTTCTCAGAGTTGTCTACTAGGCCTCAATCCTCCCTCTACAGACAATTTACTCAACCGCCGCAAAGTGATATCCTCCACAGCCAGAGGTGCGGCAATAAAACCTCAGGGAAATTCTAAACAATAAGACAATGCTTGGCCTGTATTACAGCATCCATTTTATATGGAGTACTGGGGTAGGAGGAATCACTACATGGCATACAGATTGTCAGAGCCATTCTGTCCAAAATGTATTTTTAATTGTTGAAAAATAAACCTAAAATAGGGGGGATAAGAATATATATTTTTTTTAACAAAAAGGTTTGCCCTATTTTGTGACATATCAAATGGAAGATACAGGATAGCATGCTTGAGATCTTAAATGAATTAACACCCATATCAGACACAACAACAGTTTGAATGATAACAGAGGCCACTAGGATGAGTGGCACACCCAACTGTTAGGTAATGTGCCAATAGTTGCCTAGCAGTAGAGTTATTAGCCAGTCCAAGATTAAACAATCGTTAATCTTCTAGTAGCAGTGGTTATAAAATGCCCTTTACCTTGGTATTGTTGATATTCATGTCAGTGTGCCAAATAAGTAGCAGTAGGAGTCAGTAGAGTTCAAGCTCCAGTTGAAAGAAAGAAAACTTGCCTTTATATAGCGCCTTTCACGACCTCAGGACGTCCCAAAGCGCTTTACAGACAATGAAGTACTTTTGAAAGGTATTCGCTGTTGTAATGTCGAAATTTTTTTGTAATGCTGTAATGTAATTGTCCTCTCATTCCAAAGGGCTGATTTTACCTCCCAGTGGGAGTCGTGTGGGCAGGGGACAAGGCGGACAGCAAACCATCAGCCCTCCGCAGCAGGAGGCCTGGGAGATTTTACCTCCCAGGCCTCCTCGTGTCGACCCCTTCAGTCTCCCGCCCAAACCCCAAAGGAAGCGCTTCTCGCCACATCCCCCTCTCTAACCTTCCTTTCCAAGATCCTTGAATGTGTTATTGCCTCTCAACTCCACGCCAGTACTCCATTTGAATGCTTTTGGTCTGGCTTTCAAACCGCTCTCAGCACTGAGGCTGCCTTAACCAAGGTCACAGATGACATTCCCTGTGACTGTGACCATGCTACATTATTACACATGTTACACGTGAAAACAGAGTGCAGAGTGCAGAGGTCACTGCTGGACCTTTCTTGTAATTAATTCATAAACATTTGCAAATAACTGTTTTTTAAACACCTTTCCTTCCTGACAATTAAAACAACTCTATAGGGGCTTTGAAAAGGCAGCAGTTGTTTTCAATGCCCCCATCCTAACTGGATGGAATTCTCACAGGTTCTCAATGGCAGGTTTTGGTGTATCAGGTGCAGGGAGTTTGTCTTTTCAATTCATAACAAAACAGAAGGACTGATTGAGTTACATCTGACCTGGTAAATATGCGTTCTTTCTTTGTATATACACTCACACAGATACAGCTACACGCCCAAACATTTTAAAATATATTTGTCCTTGCGGCATGGCAAGGCAGTGCTTATTGTCCATTCCTAGTTACTCTGAAGGAATGAAGAGTCAACCACTTAGTGTGGGACTGGAGTCACATGTAGGCCAGACTGGGTAGATGTAGCAGGTTCCCTTCCCTGGTGGGTAGAAAGAATAGAGATATATTGAGGAGAAACTCAGGGTTGGGCTTGGGGAGGGTGGTACTTGAGGATTTTAAAAGCGAGGCCAGAAGGGTGGAACAGGGTGAGGGGCTTGAAGGAGAAGATGGTGCCAGTGGAGTAGGGAGAGAGACCATGGTGATGGAAAGTATAGCCAGGCAGGGAGGCTCAGACAAGGCTGACACGTATAGCACTATGTACCCAAACATACACAGCAAAGATTTAAATTCAAGAAAAAACATTAGTGTGATAAACGGCAAAGCCAGTGATTTGCAAATCACATTTGTTTACACATGTATAGTCATGCAAGGAAATAGCAGTGAAAAGAAACAAGCTAGTTTCACAAGTACAATGTTACAATGTAGATGGAAGGATTGATTACAAAGCAGTTTCAACAGATTCACGGGGGCTGCAAATGTAACAAAGATAAGAACTATACTTTAAAACGTAAAAGTGTTTTGTCTTGACCAGAGACTGGGCTAGCTCACCACTTTTTCGGCTAGAAATTCATTATAGCCCAAGAATGGGCGGTGTCATTAGAAAAGTTGGAGAATTAGCGCCAGGCGCCAATGCTTTAGACTGCACACAAAATTCAGGCTCACTGCTCAAAAAAATGATTGGAGTACTAACTCAAGTCTTAAAGCCCAAGCTCACTGGCGTTCACTCAAAGGGTGGACCAATATCGGGGGCAGTCTAATCGCAAGTCATGATTGCCACAGGCTTTAATCAGTACTTAAAGGGAGGTTCATTGATGCTGCAAAACCTCATTCTCAGCATTGCTGGCTGTGCAGCTGCCTCAGCAAGCAGAAGCAGGACAAGGAGAAGGAGCCGGAGGACTGAACCAGCTGTACTCATGGAAGATCCACGCCCCAGGGAGAGAGCCCGCAGATTCTGCGATCAAGCATTGGAGGCATTGGTGCTCGCTGTGGAGAGACGGAGAGCGGTGCTCTACCTAGCAAGTGGCAGGAGGCCCTCGCCGCAAGTCTTCCGCACCATATGGAGGGAGGTAGTGCAGCACATCTCGGGCAGCACTGTGGTCCCCAGGACTCACACACAGTGCAGGAAGAAATTTAACAACCTCACTCAGGTGGGCAGGGTAAGTGAATGCTTCAACAAATGCTACATACCACCATCTGTACCACAATCTTCACACACTTCCCAAAGCACCACACCCCCACCTACAATCTCTACCTACCAACACTCACACCCACATCTCACACCTTGCACACAATGGCAACTATTCAACTATGGCAGGCACATCACCCAAACACATTGCTCCACACTCACTCACACACTTTCCTTTCTGTTGCAGGCCAAGGTGGCTCACAACAGGAGGGAACAGGAGCGCACAGGCGGGGGACAAGTTAACACCCAACCACTGTCTGTGCTAGAAAATAGAGTGCTGCAGATTATTGGGCGCCGTGGCCACTGGCGACGTTGACCCCCCTGGGGACAACAATATGTTCATCCCTACTCCTTCTCACATCCCACTTCCCCCTCACCCCACAAGCGTTTCGCACTTTCCAGTTAATCATGCTGTATGGATGCATTTCTCCCTTCCTGCTCCCCTCCCCTCACCTTAACCCGACTCTTGTGCCTTTATGCTTTTATGCTTTCAGATAATGAGCAAACACCTGAGCAGCCTGTCCCTGAGGGCATCATAGAGAGCGAGGCGGGAGAAGAGGAGGAGGTAGAACACACCGTGTCACTGCACGTCTCACCCGCAGGCACCAGCTCAGATACTGGCACTATGTGTTCTTCAGAGGCGAGTATAGTAACAGAATCTGCATAGGGTGAGGCACTGGGGACGAGTGGGCTGCAGCAAGGCCAGGGGGAAAGGGTAGCTCGGGGGCCAGCTCCTCGGAGGGCGAGTTCTGCTGCACAGGACTCAGATGAGGACGCCTTTAGAAGAAGGGTGATGGGCATGCACATGGAGATAATAGGTGCAATGGCAAGGGTGCCCGAGAGCCTCTCGGCAATGGTAAGGAGCGTGGAGGAGTCTGCCTCCAACATTGCACAAGGCTCTGCGCACACCATGGAGCCCATCATTTCCAGTCTACAAAGGATGGTAGACTCCCAGAGAGACCGTGGCGACCCAGACCTGATGCCGTGTGTGATGGGCAATCTGGCAGCTTCCATTGCAGCACAGGTGGAAACGACGCAACGTCTTAGTGCTGTAATGCAGTCTATGCTTGGTGGCATCCAACCTCAGATTGCTCTCATGCAGTCTCAGCTTGATGCAATGCAAGCACTGACTGCTGCCATCGTGGCTGGGTCTACCACCGTCGACTGGGGCTTTCAAGGTGTCGCAGCAGGCCAGCAATCTGTGCTCCAACAGATTGCTAGCGATGCTGAGATGCTGCCCAGGGGGAGAGGCAGTGGATCAGTGGAGCAGGAACTTGCTGTCCTCTCTCAGGATGACAGCATTCCTGCTCCCAGCACTGCCACTCCGCCATTGCCAGTCATCCAGCCAGCCCAGACTGCTGCCGTCCATGCTGAGGTGGTGCAGTCTACAGCCGGGCCTTCCAGGCCCAGAGCTGGTCGAGGGTGTCCTGCAAGGCCATCTGAAGTCTCCCGCACGGGCACTCAGCAGCCTTCCTCCAGCCCTGCTGCAGCCACTGGGCCAACACTTCGTAGGAGCACTGGAGTAGGCAAAGGCAGAGTAACAAGGGGCACTAAGGGATTGCACAAGGGTGAATAGTTAATATTGTTGTTGTAAATTATGTTCACTGATTTTTGATAAATTTATTCATTCAGTTTGGATTCTTTTGTGGTGTGTCTCATTTCAGCTTTGCACTGTGATATGGCCTGCAACAGGGATGGAATGATGGGGATGGGGTGAGCAATGGGGATCTGGGGTTTAATTCATTCGAACCGCAGTCTGATGAGGCGGTCACGGACTGCACTTCCGGGAGGCCGATTGAGTGGCTGCCTCCTTCCTCGCTCCTCTTCCTCCTCTCCCTCTTCCTCCTCCTGAGGTGGTCCCGCAATCCCTGGTGGAAAGGGATGGGCCCTCATGATAGCCAAATTGTGGAGCATGCAGCAGACCACCACGAAATGGGACACTTGTTCAGCCGAGTACTGGATGGCTCCTCCCGAGCAATCAAGGCAGCGGAACCGTAGCTTCAGCAGGCCGATGGTCTGCTCGATGATGTTCCTGGTGGCAGCATGGCTCTCATTATATATGAGTGCTGGGCAGGAGTGTTGGGGTTGCGGAGGGGAGTCATGACCCAGTTGGTGAGCGGATAGCCCTGGTTTCCGAGCAGCCAGCGGTGAGCTTGATGTGGTGGCTGGAAGAGTGCTGGCACACTGGTCTGGTGCAGGATGAAGGCATCGTGGCTGCTGCCAGGATAGCAGGCACTGACATTGCAGATTCACTGTCTGTGGTCGCACACCAACTGCACATTAAGTGAGTGGTAGCCTTTGTGGTTACGGAAGATCTCAGGATTGTTATGCGGTGCCCGCAAAGCCACGTGGGTACAGTCAGTGGCACCCTGCAACATGGGGAATCCCGCTATCCTGGCAAAGCCACATGCACGCTCGTCCTGCTTCTCTCTGGTGATGGGCAAGAAAATGTAGTCCCTTCTCCTGCTGTAGAGAGCCTCTGTGACCTCCCGGATGCAGCGATGGACGGCGAACTGTGAGATGTTAGCTATGTCTCCTGTTGCAGACTGGAAGGATCCGCTGGTGAAGAAATTGAGGGCGGCGGTGACCTTGACTGCTACTGAAAGAGCAGTGGTCGCCCTGATCGGAGGCTGGAGGTCTGGTTGCAGAAGGTGGCAGAGTTCTGTGATCACCTCTTGGTGAAGTGGAGCCTTCTAATACACTGCTCCGCACTTAACTGGAGGTAGGAGAAGTGCTCTCAGAATACCCTCGGAGGGTAAGACCTCCTGTTGAGAGCCCTGATGGCCCTCCTCCTCCCTCTAGGCACATGTTCCAGTCTTTCTCGCTCCCTCCGCCGTAGAACCGGAGGGTGAGGTCGACTGCCAGTACAGCCCCAATTAATGTAACCAAGTGTAGCTGTTTGATTTTAAGAATAAATGTAGCTACTTTTTAGTTGCCACAGCACTCCTGATACAAAATATCCTTGAAATTGCTGAATGAAACTGTTGGACTATGTGAAACTGACATGAAACCACTGAAACTCCACTAACCTGACAGCTGCAAGTCATTACTGATGATCCCTTTAAATAACGTCCCTGGAGCCGGCTTCCTGGCGCTTCATACTTAAGAAAAGACATACTTGCTCTCGAGGCAGTGCAAAGAAGGTTCACTCGGTTGGTCCCCGGGATGAGGGGGTGGACATATGAGGAGAGGTTGAGTAGATTGGGACTCTACTCATTGGAGTTCAGAAGAGTGAGTGAGAGGCGATCTTATTGAAACATATAAGATTGTGAAAGGGCTTGATCGGGTGGATGTGGTAAGGATGTTCCCAAGGATGGGTGAAACTAGAACTAGGGGGCATAATCTTAGAATAAAGGGCTGCTCTTTCAAAACTGAGATGAGGAGAAACTTTTTCACTCAGAGGGTAGTGGGTCTGTGGAATTTGCTGCCCCAGGAAGCTGTGGAAGCTACATCATTAAATAAATTTAAAACAGAAATAGACAGTTTCCTAGAAGTAAAGGGAATTAGGGGTTACGGGGAGCGGGCAGGAAATTGGACATGAGGCTGAGTTCGGATCGGTCGAGGCCCTGTGGGTGGCGTTGCGGGCCCAGGGGCTGAGTGGCCGGGTCCTGCTCCTACTTCTTGTGTTCTTTAGATTTGAGGTGAGGATCAGATCAGCCATGATCTTATTGAATGGCGGAGCAGGCTCGAAGGGCCGATTGGCCTACTCCTGCTCCTATTTCTTATGTTCTTATGTTCATGCCAGCTCTCCCTGTCGCTGTTTACTCCAGGCGCTAAGGTAGGTTGCAACAATCAATTTTGCAGATCGGGCGGTCAGTGAGTGTTGCACACTCACTGACATCATGATCCACCTGGCATTGAGGCTCCCAGCGGTAACTGTTACCGGCAGCGCTACGGGGGGGGGGCGCGAGATTTGGCATGCTGCACTGGATTTGCCTCGCCCCAACGATAATGCTCTAGCACCCCGTTAGCACCATCTGCTGGCGCTAACGAGAGGCGCTAAGGGGACAAATTTTTCCCCCTTTACCTTTTGACCAGAGACTGGGTTAGCTCACCATTTTTCACCTCGTGTTCAGGGACTGGTCGAGTTCACAATGTATCTAATTAGTGACAATCGGGAGACCTCTGGGCCAGAAATGGTGCAACTTGGTGACAAGGTCAGACATCCAGTGACAATGTATTCTTGGTCTCATGTTCCACCAGATTAGGTCTCTATTTTCCAGTGACAACCCATATTAATGGTATCCTTTAACAGTTACGAGACAGTTGAAACTTCATACAACCTGCTATCCCAGTAAAATCTTCCTTGAAAAATTATTCCCTGGTTATACAGGTACGGTGAGGTCTGATTGGCTCTGAAAATTGGCTGTAGTCCAGGCACAACCCACCAAAATCATAGGTGCCGGGTCAAAATGACAGAGGTAAAGTAACCACAGAGGTTAGTTACAGCCAGAGTGGACACATATCGGTACCCCTTTGCTAACATGAGATGGCACCAGCCCAAAGCAACTGCTAAAGAGCCTTGTCCTGCTGCCCCGCTTCGTTATCATTACAAATTAAAAAGGTGTAGAAATATTACCAACTCTTTTGCTGCATGCATAGCAACAACACGGGCCCTCCTCCTGAAAACACAATTACTTCAGAGTTCATCCAGTGTACACGAGTCAGTTCCACTCGCTCCACCCAGGGAATGCCGCACAGAAAAAACCAGGGTAATAATGGGGAAGAAGGCACTGTAACCCTAGAATGGAAATATATTCTTGTCTGGACAAATTTTTTTTTCAACTCCTCCTACACTATTCCTCCTGTGCTTATCTAACACTTTTGCTTGGTTTCTAGTTCTTGCACAAAATGAAACAATTATACTTCAGGCCACTCAGTAAACAGCACTCCTCTTTGGTGGCAAACTGATTTGCTGCATCCTGCATATAAAATAAGTGGTGTAATAGAATCTGGATAAAATGACAGATATAGTTTGCCAAGTAAAATACAGCATGCAAAAAAGGATTTGTACAAAGTTGAGATTTTTAAAAAAAAGCAAAATTACAAATTTTGTACTATAAACCAATCACAATCATTCACCCAGCAATTCAGTCGAAGCAAATACAGAAAACACTTGAAGCAACAGATTTTACATTCAAGTAATAAGATAGCTGAAATACGCTGCATATTTTGAGATAAATTAGTGGATTGACGTCATTTGCTAGAATTAAGAATGGGAAAACAAGAGAAAAATATATTGTTTGGATTGGCTATTCAATATAATGTAAGCGAAGAGGAATGAGTTTGGTTGATTTGAACTCTATACAGGGTTGTCCATTTGAATTCTATGCAGTGCGAGCAAACAATGTCGAGTTAGCCCCTTGAATTTTGACAGTGGAGTAAATGGATCTGGTTAGTTTCATTGCAATTCTATGTTCTGATCAGGTGGATGTTTTAGATTTAACTATAAAGCCAATATTTTGTTAGAAAGGACGTTTTAAAGTTATAATAACAGATCAAATTTGAAGTTTATAGTACATTTATATTATTTAGACTCGGCCCACCCACAGCCCAAATCGAGCACTGCAAGCAATAGTCACTTATGTTTGTCACCAGTGCTGTGAGAAAAAACACCTCTTAAAATAAGTCTTAGTGCCGTTGGTGGCACTAACATCACCTCAATTATATTATACAGCACCATCACTGAAGTCAGGTCTGTCGCCAGCTGCAGAAATTGAACATAAATGGGGCATTAGATGGCCTCTAGTTACAATATTAAACCAATTGAGGATGTATCTTGGGCAGCACAAGAGGGAAAAAACAGATCCACAGATCAGGCCAGGCTCATGAACTGAGGCATTTATCACATCTCAATGCTGCACATTCTGTAATGGGTTCAAAATGCCATTCGCTTTAGGAATCTGCACCACTATGGCACAAATCAGAGAAACAGCACAAACGGCTATTTTTATAAGATGCCCTGTGGAAATTCAGGGCCAAATTTTTTAAACTGAACAATTAATAGATTTACATTCAGAGACAAATGTATGACATATTTATCACTTTTAAATCAGTAAGTTTATCCATCAGGTAGCGGAGCCATACAAACTAGGAAGATCCCAGGTTCAATCTCTGTTCTGTACAGATTCAGAGGGAGTGGCAGTAGGGGTGGTGCAAATCAGGTGAGCACAGGATCTGGCTCAGCTGCAATTTGCTTGTGATCGAATGTGTTGACTCTCACTGTCGAGCCTCACATATAAATAGTGGCCACTTGAGGTAACAGACGGTGGTGAGGACCAGACGGTGGTGAGGACCCAGGATACTGTAACCACCAAGGAAGCAGCACTTTCAGGAGAGGAAGAGACAGAAAGAATTGATAAGAAAAAAAAATGAAAATGGCTCATCTTCTAAACCTACCAGAACAGAGATTAATGTTGGAAAAGATCAAATGGAAAAGGATCAAATGTTCAGCTCCACTGTAATTCTATACAGAATGCAAAGAATTCCAAAGATACCTTATACATGAATGTAAACAAATTATGGGTAATTTTGCACCTGGATACTCTGATCTATAACCATTTCTCAATTATTTTTGTTCTTACATTAGCTTTAAGTTGGTGAAATGTTGGCTTTTAAATCTCTATTTGTTTGCCATATTATATATATTGCCATAGAGTTGGCCATATTATAGGGCTTTATAGTACTAAACCACTTCAAAAAAAGTTCTGCAAGTTTGTATTTTTTTCTTTCTACTGTCATAACAGTCCTGTTTACAATGTAGGCAATTTAATAGCAACAAGAGTAGAAAACTTGCTAAGAGTATGACTGCTGTTTGTAATGAGGGGATATCACGGTCTCCGGAAACCGTCCATCCCACCACACCCCACGCCCTTTAATGAAATAGTTTCCACGGGCACTTCTTTTGATGACAAAATTACAAAAGAATCAGACTTGATGTCAGAGGCAGGACTATTTTCTTGGACTGAGCAGCTTAGCCTACAAGTAAAGGCTAGTCACTCTGTACCTACTCCAGGCATTGGGGAACATGATCGACCAATACATAGTGGCAAATATGACTTAAAAGCAACTGCACAAGGGACCAGAACCAGTATTGGAGAAGCACTTCCTAAATACTAACGCACCACAAATCGATGAAGCCTTCCCATTTCCCTCTTCATTGTAAAATTTGAAACTATTTACAAGAGAGTCCAACAACTTCTCCAATGGCTGGGAAATAAGTGATTCCAAAATCGCCTCGCTACTTGTACAGGAAGCAGGGAGGGAGTTCTGTCACTGTCTTCACTTTCAGCACTGCTGCTCCTTATGGCGATGCTGATTTTAAGGCAGACCCCGCATTTGTGCCTTTGACCTCCGTAATTAGACCCAGAGATTAGTTTCCGATAAGTCAATAAAATCACCACATTACAGCGAAAGAGCTTAATGGGTTAATAGGGCTCCTGTTTGTTTATGTAAGAGAGCTGACTTGAACAAAGTGTGGCATAAAATCCCCAAGAGCCTGTTAGTTATTTTTTCCCCGTTCAATCCACAAATTGTATTTGCCTGGCACTGTATCAGATATTTTTTGGCACACTGATCAAAGCTCCAGTGCAGTTGCTTATTGTCCCAGGCAGAATGACTGACTGATCTGTATCTCCATAAGAAGCAATGACCAGCACTTAATCCAGAGCACCACTTCTGGTGTAGCACTGCGGAGCACAAGTGGCAAAATGAGCCGCTCCAGTTTTTTTCTTTTTATGGTTGGTTGTTGGCACCAACATGGATACTAATGGGCTTTTGCCAGCCTCTAAACACCAGCCAGGAACCCAATCTATTTTATAACAATACTGTTTCTAATATTGTTCCACTGAAAAGGTTGTGTAACTATTGACAGATGGTTTTATTACCACCAATGCCACTAAAAAAAACCCACAGGCAACCATTGTACATAACTTTCAAACAAACATTGTTGGCTAAAGTTTTTGCTCCCTTTCCATTTTTGTTAAGTCTCCCTCGGCCACATTTTGTGCCCTCGTTAAGAGATGTACAGTGACCTGCTTCCAGACCGTATGTATCAAATAGCACATCAGAAATCTGAACCAGCAAGCGGGAGAGAAGATAATGAAAGCTGTAGAAGTTTCAAATGATTTCTGTTTAGGACTGCTGGGTCCCATAGTTCGTATAGGTGATAGTCAAGGTTCACAGTGGAGGTCAATTTTAGGAAGGCACGGTTTGTGTACTGATATCGCTGAACTCTGCTCTTTCACCTGGGCTACTGGTCCTGCAATTGGCACTTGCCAGGGCAAAGAGAAAAGGTCACCAGACAACAAACATAACGCACCTTTGTGAAAGTCACCTACACTGCAGAAACCTTTAACTGCTTCATAGTGGAAAAGGCAAGGGAAAATGTCCCCCTCCTAATGTCCCCCTCTTCTCTGCCGAAGGAGGTAACTCATGCTGGGATTTGGTTCCGCAGCCTTCCAGCATCTTGTCCAAGTGGCCACACTGCAGCTCGGAGCCTTGATGGTGAATGTTGGCACCAGGAGAATCACTGAATACTGATCAGGAACAGGAACCCCAACTGATTGTCTATCCTCCCTCCCTTGCCTTTTCCTTGTCTAAGAACTCCCGGGTTATCGGGAGTTTGGAGGTCGACAGGTAGGCAATCACCTCCTAAATGTTGAAACGTTGGGGTCCGATGACATCATTCAGCCCCCATGCCAATTTAACTCGGAGAAGTGTAAATCGTACAAGCCGCCAGGAATAGCTGAAAAGGTTCAGGTTAATACTACATTTTTTTGAAAGGTTCCTTGTGGCCCAGGAGGAGCAGGCGTGCTTTTCCTAGCCCAACGAGGGAAATTTGCCCCGGGCTTCTCGCCAGTCCTCTGGCTACAACTGGCCCAGGCCCCCACCCCACTCACTGACCTTGCTGAGGACTGTTTCCATTGGTCACTGACTGCGGCCACTCCCGCCTACCTCCAGGTTAACCCGCCGTCTTTGGGTGGGAATCACCGTCAGGAAATTTTAGTAAGGCCTAGGAGTTAAAATCTTCTGGGCCTCACAGTCTGGGGGACTGGATGGATAGCCACCCGCTTTGGGCCCCGCAGCCCCGACTCGCGCCCAGAGTTACAATCAGGGCTTATGTCTCCTGTAGTGATAATAATGGATGTTTAGTTTTGTCCTCTCATCCCCTTGCTGCCCTTCAGTTCCTGGAGTCAGTTGTCCTAAGACCATGACAAAGCATTAGTCTTGCCCCAGCAGAGTGCTGTGACAGCCGAACAATGTAAACCAATACAAACATAGTTTGTTGTCAACTGACCATCTGGCACCAGTGATCATGCAGTTATTTCTGCACTTGACAAAATGTTTCTCCTGCTTTATAGAGGACACATGTTCATAACTAAAAGCCTGAGAATCAACATTACAACTCCACAGTGCAAGACACAATAAAAAAAATTAAAGGTTATTACAAGACAAATGTCGTAACCATGAAGAAAAGAGCATGTGCACGTGTATGTGAGAGTATACTCTCAAATTCTGGAGTGCTGGAGCATAGCCAGCCCTACCACCAGTAAATGAACCTTATCACAGTCAACACAAGGTATGGAGTCCACAGTGGCGCCAAAGTCTAATGAAGGCAATGTGCACGTGATTTACACAGGTATCTGAATGGACAGTAATACCAAGTGGACGGGCATCTGGTGGGCAGGAACTGGAACAGTTTGGATTTCAGCTGTGGTACAAGCCTAAGTTCACAGCAGTTGTACTTGCTCGACTACTTTTTTTTTTAACTTAATTTTAGGGCACAACACAGAACACACTGTACAACAAGGGGATATCATCATATGGCACTGTACAATGCATTGTGTGATTTTCAGATATACTGCAGCCAGATCCAAGGCAAACTGATCTGAAACCAGCACATCAAAACAACTTGATTGATTTCATTATTGATCAGACTAGGAACAAGCAGAGTGCTTGTACACCACTTCTGGATCGGATATTGGCCAAATTCAGAGCCATTCTCTTCTCAGAAATGCAGTGTAAATGGAACATTAATACAGCGTTTACACTTTCAGTAGAGTTTTAATTTGCCTCAAGACTGCACAGCACAAAATATTACACTGGCCCATCAGTTAATTACTGTAATAAAATTACTCACATTTAACTCAATGGGCCAATAAAACCTTTCCAACTTTGAAACTAAACTAATTTGTAATGAGATTTTCTTTCATGATTTGAAAATATGATGTGAAAGATTCTGTTGATAAAATTGAGTCCTCGAGCTTTAAACAAGACATGTTGGGAGTTTTCTTTAACCATTTCCTGGAGGTCAACTGAAATGAGGGACTGCACTGAGCTAAATGCATACTCAAGAGAACCATAGTAACCTTGCGGGGGAGGGGGAAAGGTCAAGAAGAACCAGCCCAAAGTTCAGAGGTCACATGGAACACATTGCTATTTGTGGTGCCATTCAGTGATGACAGTGAAGTGAAATGTTTCAATTATTCACCAGTTGTTTTGAAAAGCAACAGGCCCACAGTTCAAAGGTTGAGGTGTGTTTATAGTACATCACAAGACGATTTCCTCCCAAGAGAATATACAAAAGCCCCAAATCTGTTCAGAGCAATAACTTGCTCTCATTATTCAACAACTATCCTTAAATAAAATCAATTATATCGGTAACAACTTTGCGTTTTTTCGTTAAATGAATCTTGTCGCTCCGAGTAAAAAGATGTGGATTTACGGCAATAATTTCTCAAGTGTATTCTTAGTCAGCCTGTTGGGGGAGGCATGAGTGTAGGCAGGTGCTCCATTCAGGTGGGAAGAGCGTGAAATCGCTATCTCAGTCTCCCCAATTGGGATTGTGCCTCTTGCTGGCAAGATATCCAACATTACTAACTGGTCGAAGAAGTCTGTGGCTCCTATTGCTTTGCAGTGGGTTGGGGTGGGGGGTGGAAGCAAGACAGAGAGAAACGAAATGTATTCTGGAGACAGAAAAGTTGTCAAGCTGCTGATAACTGAAGGAAAGCAATTGATTGTTTCCTTTAAAAACAGAAAATTCTGAAAATACACAGCAGCTCACTCAGCATCGACAAATTCATTTTTCAGGTGAACCATTTCTTATAATCGCCGACCTACCAAATCTCACTCACTAGTAATGAGACAATCATTTTGGTAATATGTTAACTTGTTAACTATTTTCATATAAGCCACTCTGATAAAAGCACAGTACCATATGATTAAATGTGTTTGTGATCGGTCTCGTTCTTTTGGTCTTGTATATCTCACTTGCAGCAGTTTCCTGATGCTGCTGGAACTGTACAAACTATAAACAGGGATTTAGAGTGCTAGAAGTCTTAACCTCTTGACAGCACTTTGGCACAGCAACTAAGTGATTGTATTGTGCCGAACCACTTTTTGTTAAAAGTCATTTATTTTCAGCAAGTGTATTGTAATGCAATCCCCTCCAAACTAACACATTTAGTGAAATGGGGTCAGATACAGCCTTTGTTAACTGGACTGTGCATTTACCACATGAAACTGCCCCATCAAAGTAAGTAGATCCTATGGTTCTACAGAGCATAGTAGATACTGTACCATGTGTAGGACCTCACGCAGCCAACAGTGGCACCATAGCTTTTATATTTTGTTGTTTGTTAAGCAAAACATGTTTTGGCTCGTGGCATTATGAATGCAGCAAAAAAAATGTTTCTCTCAAGATGCAACGTTTGAAAAGAAAATCATAGGAAAAGAAGTTTTACCTTCACCCATTAAAAATTCAATTAATCAGCTTTAGATTATGGTCTTGTTTTGGAGGTTTGCTAAATGAAAAGATTATCTACTTTTCTAAAAACTGAACTCTCCCTTTAAATTTGCAACCCCTCTCAAAATTCCCATTCCATCTGTCCGTCCTCGCTGCACTGCCCCAGTAAAATAGAGCGGATAGTACAAACAGGAATCTGTTGTGATCTCAGGAAATTTGGAGAAAGGGATTAAAAAGGAAGCAGTTTTCAGATCCGTACTGCATAAGGGATAAACTAATTGCTCCTGTTCAGCATAGCTCAAGACATGAGCTAGAGATTACTGTTGCTGATATTCACAGATGAATGCTCGACACTTTTGTATGACATTCCTTTATCCATTATTTTAATAGAGGCACTAACCGGTTTATTTTAATGTTACCTAATGTATTGATAATTACATTATATTCCTCAACCATGGACCCTTAACCATGGACCCTTAACTCTCATCCTTCTGTGACCTCCTTCTATTTCAATCATTTAGCTGACTATATCGATCACAAAACCGGTATTTTAGACAATGGAATGCATAAATGTACGTACGACACAACATAGACAGAATGAGTCCTACTACAAAAACACAGCAGGCTTGCAGTTCCATCATCTTGGATGTTTCAAATTGACTGCTTAAAGGACAAAATTCTTGCTTTCAGATTGCACCCTCCTTGATATTCACCAGAATAGACTCTCCACTTTCCTTTTCTTTTATCCCCCTCTATTCCCGAAGGCACCGACTCTTAATGGTGTATGATTCCATGGGTGCCAGCCACCATCCGTCACCTTGCCCAGCAGGCCATTTTTCATGTGGCAGCCTTGACAGTGAATAGTACAAATAGGACTCGGCTGTGATCTCAGAAAGTCTGGGGAAAGGGTTTAAAAAGGAAGCAGTTTTCAGATCCGTACTGCATAAGGGATAAACTAATTGCTCCTGTTCAGCTCTTTGACTGAGGAGGGCATCAAAGCCAAGTGCAATTTGGTTTCTCACCCAACGTTCACATACGTGTGTCTTTTCCAAGGGAAATCACTTGATAACAATCAGCAGCGAGAATTCTGGTTGAAAGTTCTCCTCCCTAGAAATCAACTGTACATGCTAGTCCATCTGAGACCAACTAACTCAGCACAGATTGCAAGTGGAACCTGGGATCTTCTGAATTGAACTCAATAATATCCACTAGGCCATCAAGGGAGATTCAGACTTTTCACTTTCTAAACATGCAATTTAAAAAAAAAAATGGTATTAACACCTGCTTCCCCAACAACTTTCCACCCCCTCACCCCGAAAACGTTGACTCCTTGCTAGGGTACAGTTCCAAGGGCACTATTCGCCCTCTGGAATACCAAGTGGTCATCATGTAGATATACGCCTCGATAGTGACCATCAATTGTAGTACCCTCAGCATGGTGATTAACTAACTGGGCACAGGCCAGGGATTGAACCTGGGCTCTTCCTGCTCTGTGCAACTAAGATGCTCACTGTATAGCCTCGCGTAGCCAGCCACTGGAACAGCTGCTTACACAAGCAGAGCGGAGCTTCATTTTAACATCTATAGTGAAAGCTTATACTGTACAATTTCGAACATGATTTATTTAGCAGAGGTTACTGCATGCTCAGAGTGTAAAGCACAGGCACACGCAGGGTCTCGCTCACTTTCTCAGCAGTTTTAAATATCATTCCGCAAGATTAAACTTAAGCATGATAATAAGAGTAGTAACCACCTGCCTTTTATGTGTGGATTCACAGAAAATACTTTGAAATATTCCAACGGAAGATTCAAAGCACTGCAAGAAGTTCTGAAAGTCCAAATGTTTTGAAGGGTATATTGCAAGAAAAGATCAAAATCAGCTTAACATTAATTTAAAGTCGGAAGTAACATAAATATTATTTTGTCTGTTACAAGTTACTGACAGGGTGTGGAATCCAACCTGCAGAATCTACAGTACTGTACTAGCAGCCCCAACAGGTCATGGGTTCGATTTTCTTTGCAGTTCTGTAATACAGAGAGCTATCAAACTATTCTTGGCTGAATGCAGGATAGTCACTCATATATGAACTCCTTTAGCAAAGCTTCCAAGTCAGTCCCTATTTTATAGCCACCATTCTCTTGAATTTATGTATTATAGCAGCAATAATATTTAAGTACAAACAGGCCCTCAATCTCTCAGCGAAAGAGGGCTGCATATACTGACACCACTATTCCCAGAGTGGAGATGATTGGGTAATTCCCCCATCAATCATGCCTGGAAACCACACTGCTGTAAGTGACTGGGATTAATGTTAAACACTTAATTTGTATGTAACTATCCTCCACTCACTGTACTTTTCTGGAGAAATAATCAATTTGTATATTGTAACTATCGTCCACTCACTGCATTTTGCTGGAGAAATCACCCTGTTTTTAAATCGGGAGACATTGCTGTAGTTTGAGTCAGGAGTTCTGTTTGCTGTAGTTCGTAGAGACTCTTTTTGAATAGACTCTGTAGACTGTGTGCGGTTTGAATAGACTTACTTTGTTTTGCTGTAAAAGAGGATTGTTTGCTGCGAGTCCTGCCGTAAGTCCTGCCCCGCCTCCAACTCATTGGCGGACACAGCTCAACTCATTGGCGGACACAGCTCAACTCATTGGCGGACACAGCGCAACTCATTGGCGGACACAGCGCAACTCATTGGCGGAGAGAGTGCAACTCATTGGCGGAGAGAGTGGTGTCAGTAGAAACTCTGGTGAAAGAGAAGCAGCTTCTTTCTAAACCAAGCAGAATCTGGGAAAAGTCTCCCATAATGTAACAAAATGAACTAATCAGCCATGTGAAAGTGATCTGTTTCATGGCATTACTTGCTTCTCTCATTTTACTCACTGCAAGGATTTCTTATTCTTCTGGTCAAAGTATTTTGAGCATACTTATTCAGATTGAATTTGTACGACATTCTTCCTTCTAAACGTTACAAGTATATAATGCTATCATAAACACATAGTACTGTACCTATCTTTTTTCACTTGTTTAATTGATTAAGTAACACAAATGATTTGGGGTGGGATTACACTGGAACAGACATTTATGCCACCTGGGTGGATCAGTGATCATAGAGTGTTCTGATTAGAGGAATGAGAAACAAACCTTCAGCATAATTATATGGAAAGAGTAGTACAGGAGCAAAATGAAGAACTTAACCACTAAAGTTTACTTTCCCTTTGAGTCACACTGATATTGCGCCAAGATTTAGTTTACCTGTGGGAGGAAAACGCACTTTTGAATGATACAAGTTGAAACTTGAATTATTGCTTGAATAAATAATGTTTAGCAATATGCTCAGGCACTGGATTGAATTCCATCCTACTGATTTGACATATTGAATTACTGTATTAATTTATTATACAACTTGTGGTCTCTCACCTGCAATGCGGTCAGTGTGCTGTTATGTTTGGTACCTGGCAGAGCTCCAAAAACAATTTACCGTCCCTCTGATGCCAGCTTATTACTCCCTTAGTCATTTCATCTATATACACTTTTAGGGCTAATGCTTACCCCATTTTAAGGTAATAGACTGGACTAATTTTGAGCATTCTGTTCCAGTCTAATAGGAATAGCATACGAAAAGATGCCCTAGTCAAGTCTGATTCCTTATAGAACCCACGTTTCTACCCAATACACAAGACATCCAATTCCAGGCCAAATCATACCAACCAAATTAAGGTTGGCAAATATTTTGCCTTGTATTTGTGCTCATTACCTCACAAGGTTTCTGATAACTACTGAGCAAGTTCATAATTGTGTTATGTTGGGATCAGCAAAGAACAATTTGAAGGACTTCTTAAGCTCATTCTTGTGTGACGAGGGTTTCCCCAGTGATGACTAGCCCTTTTCCCCAGACAAACGAACCAATGGGTCTGACTGACCTGAGTGTTGGTGTGCAAAGGCAGGAGCACATTGTTTGGTTGGCAGTACAATGAACTATAACTTAGTTTGGTCAATGAATGCTCAGTTCTGTTGTGTTGTTGCACTGTAGGCTCATGCTATCAGGAACAAACTAGGTGTAAGCTAGTCAGTGCAATGTCAAATCCACCAAAGAAATGCAACAAATATGTTATGGCAGAGGTTCCCAAATTGCAGGTGGGAGGTGGGCACAACAAGGTTGTCGGAGGTAGGGGGTGGGCTAGGAGGGCGCGGACATAGTAGTCAGGAAATTACTCAGACCTGCTCCTGCTTTTCTGCTGTTACTTCACTGTAAGTAACTCTCACCGATTTAAAAACAATCAAAAGAAATCTCTTCTCAAATTTTATCATAAATTAAAAACTTACTGGCATTCGAAGGCCTATAACTAGCTGCAAGTGAATGGTATCTTCTGCCAACCCCTATTCGAGCGTGATGCAATTGAGATTATACCCAGAATTTCCCTGCTTGTACTACTCCACAAACACGTCAGTAATGCTCCGGAGCGTGCAGTGTAACAACAGCAAACAGACAGGTTCTGGCTGACCAGCTGAAGAATTCAGTATTTGGAAAAAAAAGGTAAATCAACAATAAAATAGAATCAGGTGTGGCATGACTGGTATTCTTACGAATCAGCTCGTGTATCCTCATCAAAAGCCTTGCTCCTTCTGCAGCCTACTGCCATTTCATCTCTCCGTCCCCCACTACACCAGGCCGGCCAAGGGAAATGGACCATTTTGTCCACTACAATGTCAGTCGTACTCTGGAGTGTAACTCAACCCTTATCCACCTTTATCTTCATCACAATAAGGGGATGAGTCAGCAGCAACAGGTCAAGATACTCAAGAATAAATGTGAACACATCAAATACAAAAAGTGAGCAGGTGCAGCATATTCCAATCCCATGTAAATATAACAACAGTGTAAAAGTACTTAGTAATTTAAAACAATTAATTTTGCACATCGGCCCAGTGATCAACAACATTAAGTTCACATCAAAATATTTTCCATGGTGCGTTAACATCTGCTTTCAGAACACTACAGCTGCTGTTAGCAATTACTTTCAATCCTATCTGAAAGCTCTGACACATATGCTGACATGAACAGTGTGTTCCAGTATGAAATATCAGACTGCCACCCAAGATTTATGATATTTTAAATTTTATGTTGATTGGAGTCATTAAGATTCCCACACTAAAAGTTCAAACTGCACAATGATCTAGCAGGTTTTTCTTACCCGGTTTCTTACTCGGGGTGGGGGGGGGGGGCGCGGGGGGTAGAACTCTTTATTTATTAGTTCAATGATATCGCCCATGGCCTCGAGTGTTGTGGCATCTGCCCTGTCTGTACTGTTGGGTGTATTCCACAGCACTGGAACAACTGAAAAACAATTACACAACTGTGCAAAACTCTGTGTGTGCAATAGTTTTGAAGTTGTGTTTCTGACTGTCATTTCTTCCCCAATTTCTGGGGAAGGTCTCTACGGGCCAATAAGCAAAAAAAACACATCACTTGAGAGGAGGGGAGCTGAGCTGCGCTGCTAAGCCTACTAAGGTAGGAAAAACAGTGAACTCCAGCTCCAGAAGGATGGCCCAACGATTCACGGAACTTCTGTAGGCAGCATCCATCACCTCAGGTACTTCACTGTACTGATGCCAAAATCAGGGCTGCTGTTAATGAGAATGTGATAATATAAATGAAGCATTAGACTACTGAGGCCTTCCGACACACTCAAAAAACAATTTGGTTGAGCTTTGAATTTTGCATTTATAGAGGGAAGATTGTCCCATTGGCCATTATCAATGACCTGCAGGGTGCAGACATACCCACCTCCTCATACTTTAATAAAGCAGAAGATAACTGTCATGAAAATACTTTTAAAAGAGACAGATTTCATATTTATTTACAGATGCTCAGATCCTTGAGGTAATTTTACAAGTTTGTACCCCTGACACAGAGCCTTACCCACCTGAAGCCCATGTCAACAATTACAGCACATGCCTGCCCGCCCCCACCCCACAAGTATGGTCTATTAAATAGAAGGAAAATCATTAAATTATCCATGGGTTGTGTTCTAATGAAGGGTCAATACATAAAACGTTAACCTGTCTCTTTTCAGGTGTGCATTTCTAACATTTTGTCTGGTTTTAATACAGTTCCTCAGATGTTATCTGGTATCATAGTCATGGACTGGTTAAATAGCCTGGAAATTACAGACCAAAGTTAACAGACTAGGCCAAGGCAGCTCGCTAATCGTTGTTGGAGACTGTGAGAAACAACCAGGCAGGCAGTCAGTTTGAAAAGGATACACCAGCATTAAAGAGAGAAAATTACCCTTTTATATATCAGAGACAGAAACCCTGCAGGGCCTTGTCGTACAAAGACAGATCAATGCAGGCCGATAGATCACAGCTTATCCCAGCTGCCTGTACAGTCACAGCAAGGAAAGCTGCAGAAAAACGGAGGAATGCGAGAGTATTGCTGTATGAAGAGATTGTATTCAGGAGGAGTTCATGTGCACTGTTGTGCTCGGTAGGTGCACAGTATATGTTCCACGTTGTATTTCTAATCTATTAATACCTGGTTGTGAACTTTATTTTCAGAGATCCTCAATAATGAATCATTGTTTAAAGTAGATCAGTAAAATGCCTTCAAAATTAACAAACAAACATCAGCTAGAAATCTAGCAGCACAGTGACAGAGCGTGACCGAGTGCTAGGCTGGAGGTTCACACACACAGTGAGTTACCCATTTCAGCCATGCCACCATGGGGTGACTATGCATTTCCTCACATGCATGAAAATAAACATAGCAACCAAGAATTAAAAGCTAGAGTTACCCCGGTCTGCTGTACTGCATATCCTTGTAGTCAACTATACAACATCATCAGCAGAGTCCTAGGATTATGACACCTGCGTGTCCTCTTGACCTGGGTGTATGGTGATGTAGGAAGTCCCATGAGAGGAGGGGTAGAAAAAAAAGAGATTAACAGAAAAGAACAGGAACCCACTAGAACAGGTGGCACGGAAAAGGCAAAAGAAAACTCCACAGAAGGTAAAAAAAAGTTATCAAAAAGCACAAATGACTAAACATGATTTCCCCCCCCACCCCCAAGATCTCACAAAAGGTACAGCACTACTCCCATCGGCTACTTGCTGCATCACTATAACGCACAACAGTGGAGCTTCCAGAGTCACAGGAACCCCCATTACAGAAGCGGAAAATGACACTCAGATGGACATCCCTTTTAGGGCACTTTTACATTGGTGCTGGGGTTCAGGAAAATCAGCTGCTCTGACCCTTTCTAATGCATCTGTGTGCCTCCATCTCCCTATAGAAGCTGTTAGAAAAGGGCAGTGGCAGAGACCTTGGGCTGGATTTTGCCATTGGTGGCGGGTTGGGGGCGGGTCAGGTGGGATAATTTAGCTATTTTGCCCTAATTGAGCAATTGATTCCCAGCGTGTGCGCACCCCTGGCCCAATGAGTCTTTTGGGCCTGAAACTCGCCTCTGATGACGTCATTTATGTAGCTGCATTTAAGGGCTCCAAGTAGCCTTGGTTCATTTTCTGCCTCAAAACTTTTATTTGCTAATCTTCTAACGGTTTGGTCCTCTTGAAATGTCTAGTTCAAGGGCTAAGGCCTCACCCCGGTTTGATGATGACTCCCTCCATGCTCTGGTGGAGGGAGCCAGAGCGCAGAAGGAGATGCTGTTTCCTTCCTCTGGGAGGAAAAAACCTCCCCAGCAGACAAAAGCTGTGTGGCTGCAACTGGCACAGGAGGTCAGTTCGAGATCAATGTGCAGCAGAACCTGGCTGCAGTGCCGAAAGAGGTTCAATGACCTTGTCCGCACAGGAAAAGTGAGTATGACATCACCATTACCCTCAATCTGCTCCCCATTGCCTCTCATCACCAGCACTCTGCAACGTCAACCTACTCCTCCACATCCCACTTTACCCTTACATGCCTTGCACCCTTAACCACCCCTCTCTCTATGTACACAATCACTTAACTATTCGACTATGCTGGCCTCGCACCCCCTATCATTGTTATGCTATGACAACAACACACAGGGAGGGCCCTTGGTCTTGGGACCTCACTCCATTTTTGTGTCCTTCTAAGCATCTATGCTATGGATTCTCTACACTCACTCCATCATTCTCACTCAAACTCCACTTGTGTCCCTCATTGCAGGAAAAGAGAGCCCACAATAAGAGGGAAAGGGCGAAGACAGGAGGAGGGCCACCCTCAATAGCCCAGCATACCAGCGCTGAGGAGGCGGCCCTGGAGATCGTGGGAGCAGAGGAGGATGTGGAAGTGGGGGACGGACAGACGGGCGCATCAGAGCAAACTGGTGACAGAATAGTTTTGCATCTCTCTCATTTACATTGCATGAGTGACTGATATTGATTCTGATGCTCAAACAGATTGACTTATGATCATCTGCACAATTCCATGTGCATGCAACGTTTATATCACATGTCTAACTCATTCCTTTACTCCCCCACAGGACCATCGACAGCCCCCCTCCCCACTGTCCAGGAGGAAGAGCCTGAGCCGGAAGACTCCTCAGAGGAAGCTGCAACCTCTGAGGGCGCAGCGTCAGCAGAATTAAGCGCACCCAGCACCAGCGCAAACACTCACACCTCGGTGGGACCTTCGCGAGATAGATTAGTGTTGTCACCTGGTGTATCACAGCTCACAAGTGAGCATCAGCAGATGGTGGAGACAGGGACAGCAGTGGAGAGTCCTCGTCGGAGGCCGCAGGGCGCTCCCAGCTCTGCTGTATGTGGACCCTGTACCTCCGGGTCCATCCAGAAAGAGTGGTGCTGGAACTCCAGGAACAGGTGCAGGAGTCTCTGGCAGGTTTTGTCTCCAGGGTCACTGCAAGTGTGGAGAGGATGGAGGAGTCCATCGCTAACATGAGCAGAGCCTTTGTGGATGCATTGGCGCATGAACGTATCACCATGGAAAGGATGGCAACCTCCATGGAAAGGATGGCTACGGTAGAGGAGAGGATGGCTACGGCCATGGAGAAGCTAAGTTGCCAGAGTGTTGAAAACATGGTGATTGTTCAGAATAGACTGACATCTCTGGAGGAGCGATGGGCAGCTCATGGCCCCCCTGAAGTGCAGCAAGGTGCTGTCAAGCCACTTGCTAGCTCTGAAGTGGGGCTGACCCATGAGAGGGATGTTGGTGGCAGACAACAAGGAAATGGGGGATCCTCTCCAAGCACTCACTATCCCATGCCACTGCGGAGCCCTCGGTCAGAGCCCCACCAGAGTCCTCACCCAACTGAGATGGGCGTCTCATCCCCTGCACAGCCGCAGGAGGAGCAGACTGTTGGCGAGCCCTCACAGGCTTGCAACCCCAGAGGACGCCCGCCAAGGTGTCGAGGCAGGAGCAGCATAAACGTGAGCAAGGGACCTCCACATCTGCTGAAGCCACAGGGGAAGCACCACGTAGGAGCATGAGTAAGAGGAAGATAAAGCACAAGTAGTCACAAGGGTAGTCATAAGGGTGTTCTGTTGTGTTTAATTGTTAAATGCCGTCCTTTAGTCAATGTAATAAAATAAAGTGACGGCAAACTGTTGAAGTTCTGGGCTGTGTCATTTCGCAAATGGAAGTTCCACATTGAGGGCTCAGGGTGACTTGGATTTGTCATGATGGTGGTTAGAGTGATAGGAAGCCGCAGGTTCTTGTCCATTGTCTATGGTGTGGTAAGAAGGTGCGAGCCAAATGTGTTTGATTGGGCAGCCTAAGCAAATCTGGCCAAGATGAGTGAATCCCTTGCAGCAATGTGCTCATGTGCTGCTGCCGCTGGTTGATGCGTCTCCGCAAGGTCTTTGTTCTCGCTCTTCTCCTCCTCCTCATCCCCATCCTCATCCGAGGAGGCTATGCGCTGAGCCACCTGTTCGTCAGGCAGCTGCAAGCCTCGATGCTGTGTGATGTTGTGAAGTGCACAGCAGACCATGACGATTCTGGAGACCCTGGCTGCTGAGTACTGCAGGGCTCCACCTGATCTATCATGGCATCTGAATCGCATCTTCAGCAAGCCGATGGTTTGCTTGATAATGGATCTGGTCGAAATGTGGCTGGAGTTGTAGCACTCCTCAGCTTGTTGGATGGCCTCCTGAACGGTGTCATTAGCCACGTCTTCAGGGGATAGCCCTTGTCTCCAAGTAGCCATCCGCAAACTTGGTTTGGCGGACTGAAGAGCGGAGGCACACTAAACTGCCGCAGGATGAATGAGTCATGGCAACTGCCAGGGTACTTGGCGCAAACATGCAAAATTTCCTTCTTGTGGTTACACACCAGCTGCACGTTGAGGGAGACGAAGCCCTTGCGGTTGACAAAAAGAGCTGGATTGTGATGGGGTGCCTTAAGGGCCACATGTGTGCAGTCTACGACGCCCTGCACCCTTGGCAAGCCTGCCATATTTGCAAATCCAACCGCACGCATGGTTATACTTACTTGATCCTTGGAGAGGTTTGTGTAATTGTGCGCCTTTGCAAAGAAGGCATCGGTAACCTGCGTGATGCAAGTGTGTGTGGCCGACTGGGAGATTCCGCTGATGTCTGCTGTTGATCCCTGGAATGAGCCTGAAGCAAAAAAGTTGAGTGCGGTGGTGACTTTAATGGCCACTGGTAAGGGGTGTCCACCCGCTCCTCTGGGCTCCAGGTCTTGCTGCAGCATTGCGCAGATGTCACCCACTACCTCTCGCGAAAGTCTCAGCCTCCTTTGGCACTGCTGCTCAGTCATGTTGAGGAAGCTTATCCTCATCCTGTAAACCCTGTTTTGGGGGTATCTCCTGCGGCGACGTGCTTCCCTGCGCTGGTGCCTTCTGCCCTGTGCAGCTTCAGGTGGGTGAGCAGCAGGTTGGCGCTCTTATTGTTGCTGCTGCTGTTGTTCCTGGTTCTGCTGCTGCCACGGCTGGTCTTCATCCAAATCAGAGGTCCAGGAGGAAAGGAAATAAATGGTTCCCATGCTGCTGGTAGATACCTCAGTTGAGCAAGCGCTCAGTCAGTGTGGGGAGAGGGTTTTCCCAGGGGGTCACAGTGGAGATGGATCTCAGCTTCACCACTTACAAAATCAGTAGACCTGCAAAAAGTTCTCCAAGACCTGAGAAAACAAAGTTCTGCCACCTGCAACTGATCCTTGTTGAAAACTCCATTTTTATGGTGGAGCTGCAGCTGTTAGGAAGCCAGCCACTTGTGAATCCGACAGGATTAGCTGGCGTGTTCCAGGAGAGACGTGCAGCATGCTGGAAATGTGGCAAAATTTGAAAGGCCTCAAAATGGGATTATAGAGGTCATTAAGTAGCAGTTAAGTGCCTTAAGGGCCTATCCCGGCGCTTGGAGGCGGGACCGAAACGGGATTGGAACCCGCCGTCATTTTTTACAACTTTCCCATCTGACCCGCCTTCAAACCCGCCTCCTTGGGCTGGTAAAATCCAGCCCCTAGAGTTCATTTACTTTATAGTAGTGTGCCTGCAAAGGAGAACACTGCATGGCTGCCATAGCATCAGTATAAATGTCAATAATTAAGTGAATTCTCCTGTTTTTAGACCATCGAATCTGCATAATTATCCCAGAACACGCAGTGCATGTACTTTTACACCAGTGCTCTCAGTCCTGTTATTTCTAATTGGTATTTCTGTTTAGGCAGAACTTTCAGGGCGAGATACTTTAAGCTACTTTTCGATGGGTGCTACGGTGGTCATCTCCTCACCTATGGGTTTGCAAAGCTGGCAATAACCCCAGAGTAAACAGGCCGTATTTGCTAAGGCCAACTGCCAAGATGACTCAGTAAAGCATAAGCAGTGGGAACACTCGACTCCCAGCCAATCGTAAATCTGAGTGTCAAGGGCATTCACTCATTCAGGAGAGTTTGGTGTTTTCAACTGGGGTGCGCTGCGGAAAGGAGTGCCTTATGGGGGCTGGGATCAGGGGGAAGGGCAGACAAATATACTTCATTCTGCTGGCATCTCACTCCCCAATTACACAGAGCATCTCAGGACGTCCCATCCTGAAGACTGGAAACTAAAAAAGGGACCGCTGGGAAATTTAAAAAATGGAGTTGGAAGTAAACAGGGAAGTTCTTCTGTCGGGCACAGGATTGAAGGACTAGGGTTTAAATTTAGGGAGTCAAGAGAAAATAGGAAATTTAGTTTTTTTTCCTGAACCTAAAAAAAATAGGAACGTGATAAGAGTTGTGGAACAGATTACCAGTGGCGGTTGTAGTATAGAAAACCATGGCAAGTTTTTTAAAAAGGACCTGGGTGAATTCCTGCCATGAAAGGGGATTCAAATCATGTACAGAAAGCAAAATAAAGAGGGAAAGACAGATGGGACTAAGAGAGAGATACAAGAAAAAGATAAAGTAAAAAAAAAATTAAATTTTTAAAAATCTCCAACAATAATTAAAATCTGAAGGAATGAGACAACACACTTGTAAAAGTTAATTTTCAGTGCCAGAGAAGTTGTTTGGCAGTAATTAGGACTTAATTATGGTGTTAAAATCCACTTACGCTAGAATGGACAAGCCTCAATTTTTTCTGGCGAGTTTAGTGGGTATCTAGTGAGTAAGTACAGCAACTTCACGCCGTTCCAGGTGTTTCAATGCAGAGTCTCTCATCGAGGTATTGGTGTAAAAAAGCTTCCGGAGGAGCAGGGCAAATCGGACAGCAACTTCCTGATTTCCATGTTTAACTGCGCATGTTCGGTCGCCAGAAGTTGCTGTCCGATTTACTCCATAATAATGGTGAGCGCTGCTCGCCTCACTGTTACTTTTACCGCAAAATCCGGGCCATGAACTGGTCATTTGTCTCATTTACTGTTTTTGGGACCTTGCTGAGTGCAAATTAGATATTGCTTTTGTTTACAGAATAATAGTGACTGGACCTCAAAAGTAATTTATTGGCTGTGAAGTGCTTGGGGCATCCTGAGGACATGAAAGGAATTATATGAATCTTTCTTTAGCTCCAAAGTCACAGTAAGGAAACTTGATGGATAAGGTAGGTTAAATGGACAAATGGGCTTCTCCTGCCTATAACATTATTCTGTAAATAAGTGTCTGCACTAGGATGGATATTGCCATTCATTTTTTAGGATATTAAATTTCAGAGAAAAGCAAGATTTTCCACTTGATAAACAAATGATCAAAACCGACCCCACACACTTCTATCCTCCAGCCTGACCCACGAATCACCCCATTAACAGTCCATAGTCAATGAAAAGCCTCCTAATGTGTCACTTACTTTTTAGTAGCATAAACAACTGTATCATGCTAATGTGATGGCAGACCAATAAAACAATCTTTCGCACTTCAAAAACCTCCTCACAACCTACCACTTTGATCAGGTCTTTGGTCACTTCCTCAGTGTCTGCTCTCCTCCCCCTTTGTTTATGAAGTGCCTTGCTATAAAAGCGTCAGCCTTGGCTCACTTGTAGCTTGTTCACCTCAGAGTCAGAAGGTTGTGGGTTCAAGTCCCACTCCAGAGGCTTGAACAAATAATCTAAGTTGATACTTCAGTACAGTGTTGAGGGAGTGCTGCACTGTCGCAGGTGCAGTCTTTCGGTGAGATGTTAAAACAAAGCCCTGTCTGTCCCATCAGGTGGACATAAAAGATCCAATGGCACTATTCAAAGAAGAGTAAGGTAATTCATCCTGGCGTCCTGGATGACATTTATCCCCCCAACCAACACCACCGAACAGATTATCTGGTCATTTAAGTCATTGCTATCTGTGGGACCTACAGCACCACAGTAACTACACTTCAAAAGTACTTGATTGGCTGTGAAGCACTTTGGGATGTCTTGAGGTCATGAACAGTGCTATATAAATGCAAGCTCTTTCATTTTTTGCATTTTGTCAGGTTAAAGGCACTAAGCAAGTGTTGTTATACCAGCAGGTTGAACGGCTCAGCCTTCCCACAAAACCTATTTTGTTTTTGATTGTTGAATTGCAGATTTTCCCAGTTACTGAGGGAAAAAAACAGCTGCCAAAAACATCAGCAAACACGAGCTGCACATGTGCAAGCTCAGTAGTTTTTCCACTTGTTCTGCTGCTATGGAATCCACGCCATTGTAAAAATGGGGCAAACTGCCTAACACTGGGAGCCTCCGGCCACGAACAGAACCGCTTCTTAATATGGAACATGGATCGGCAATACATTCTCTTAAAATAGGCTGTACGTCTTCTACTTTCTTCTATTCACTTTTTTTTTTAAAGTCAGGTATCCAACTGGTTCAACCTCTTTCTGTCAGATGGAGTGATAATGAGGCCATGAAGTTGATCACTGTACAGCCTGTGAAACAGGGTTAATTATGTTGCAGGAGGGCAGGAACGTGCACCTCCAGCTTTGCTCAAAACGTTGGGCTTTAGGAGGGTAGCAGATGTGTTATTCTGCCAGAACTTAAAATGACTATTTTTTTTAAATGGTATATATTTTAATCAGCAGATTGTTGGTGATTAAATCAGTACTAATGAATTATATCACTAATTCTTTCAAAAGGGAATGGTATAAATACTTGGAGGAGAAAAAAATTGCAGGGATGTGGGGAAAGAGCCGGGGAGTGGGACTAACTGGATTGCTTTTCGAAAGAACTGGCGCAGACTCAATGGACCGAATGGCTGCCTTCTGTGCTGTACTATTCTATGATTCTATGATAACAGCCTGTTGTGTTATAAAGATAATTATGAGATACTTGTGGCGGATTCTGACTTGGCATTGTCTTATCAAAACCGCTTACCATAACACACAAGCATTTCAACATCTTTGAAAAGTTATTGCCTCCTTAAACCTTGCAATTTATGAGGTCAAATCAACATTATTATTCCAGATAAAATTCAGTCAACAGCCAGGGCCTTTGTAAATCACACAGCCTTAAATCAATCAATCTGCATGGCTCTGCTGAATGAACACCAAAGCAAGAAAGATGTTGCTTCCCTATGTACTGGAGAGCTCAGTTACAGTGTCAAAATACTTCACCACAAAGAGAAAAAGGATTTTCTGGATCTACAATTATTGCTGGTTATGTAGAATTAATAAATACTACCGGGGCCTTCGTGTCTGAGTATTTTTGCAAGCCATGGAAAAATGAAACACAGAAAGGAACCCCCAATGTTAATGAATAACAGGAAATTTATCATAATTTTGTCGTTATCTCCAACTGCAGGTTTGTTAGGAGAAGAGATCGGATCCATATGCAGAGCAATGCACAGTGCGGAACCACAGCACCATCCCATTCACTACCGTCACCATCAACTCGTTTCTTTGGCAGCTCAGTGTCGGGCAGAAAATAAAAACCACATGCCCATTTTCCGTCTCCATTATCTTTACAGTTTCACAGTTTAAAATCCACCTTCCTGACAGTAATCCTGCTGAGGTGGGCACCTTGCTATCTGAGGGTGGGGGAAGGGCGTTCTGAGATCACATGTCTGTTGAGAGTATGTCCATAAACCAGGACTACCAGTCCAAGGCACGGTGCACTAACACACTGCACAACAATTCTCCTTTATCCTGAAATGAATTTACATTACATCCATATTGCAGTGCAGGCTGCATTCTGGGTGTCAAATTTAATATAGGACCTTGAACCTCGAATAAGAACAGTTAAAAAGATGTGGTTATCCCTAGTTTGACGGTACAGGTGGTCGGTTGGTACACCAACAAAAATAAGTAGCACCTAGTTCGCCTAGAAACTCCGTACAGCATAATTTCGCAATCTGACCATGGGCTACTCAAGGTATATACTATGGCAGACCTTTTTGAGAATTTGTCTAAACATTTAGAATCGAGTATTTAGATCAAGGAGTAGAGGATAGCAACTCACTTGTATGGAGTCACGCTACCAAAGTTATAGGAACCAACCCAGTTTCAAAAATCCTGTTTCTGCGTTTGATTTTGGTACGGCTGGCCTATTTAGAAAGTCTCCCCATGGAGCACCCTCACTGCTAGGATCTACGGCTCATTTACTTTGAGTAGTGTGGCCCAGCACATGCAGGTGCTTCCCAAGTCATTACACCCTATAAAGGGTACCATGGGGCTGCTAACTGAAGGCGGTTGAGAAACTGGGGTTGGCTTACAGTCTGCATCAGTTTACATTGCAGTACCTCAATGAATGCTACCCAAGCTTAAGTTTATTTATGTCATAATTTATGAGTTTTACGTTATTTTAAAAAATAAATTACTTCTAAATTGGCTAATTTGCATGATGCTGGGCTCACTCAGCCAACTGTATGAATGGACACAGGAACAATCATAGCTGTTCACACAGCCACAAAATCTCATTGTATTTATCGGCGGTGAAAACATGACAATGAAAGCAGACTATTGGCGAGACCCAATTTATTTCTAAGCAAATACAGTAAATTTATATAAAAGTTAGACAGGTACAAGAGAGTTTTTTTTTAATTGCGTTTTTACTTAATATAAATGGTCGATAAAAGGGCAAGGCCCTAAAGCTGTAAATAAAACCTGTACAAATTCCTCTGTACACATTCCTACAGTTCACAGTAACCCCGCTATTATTTACAAAGTAACCCTCACACCCATCGGGGTTATCTGCTTACCAACTATACTGATACAATGCTGATGGCAATACTGGGCCACTGCGTCGTTGCTATTCATTACAGTCTAATTACATTCCTTGCAGCTTCCAAACTTAAGTTCTGCCTAAAATGAGACAAGCCAACAGCTGCCCACTGCTTTCCGATCCCGTCAGACCCAAACTCAGTTTATTTACATTTCCTTGGCACTTTCATTTTAACACTTCAGAAGACACGGGGCATTAAGAACAACAAATAGTGCTTTGCTTTTTACAACAACAAAAAATGCTGCTACACAGTCTTATCAGGAGAGTGGAAGATTACAAGTTACAACATGCTACAGGAGATGTAGCTAGATGTTTCAAGTCTCTAAGTGCTCATCACAGCACTTGTGCTAACCATTCGAAGAGCCGATTTATTCAGCAGGTTAACGGATTTATAAATACAGCTAATAGTATTGTATTCGACATTGCTAAAGAAAAATATACAAGAGAGAAAAATTAAATGACATATTAGTGTTAACAATGTGAAGAAAGAGGATCTTTTTAAATTCCCACAAACCTCCACAGTTTTAAATGCTTCTGTACATATATATTATACATTCCACCCCCCTGCTCCAATTTTCCTTCCTCCTCTCCTGAATGCGCTGTGCCAACTATCCTCCTTTAATTTATCTAAATGGTCATTCTTCATATGCAAGTCAGAACAATGGCCCAGAGTTTCCTGGAGACCTGGACCATTGGGATGGCTCATCTATGGCGCTGGGTTTTATGCCATAAATGTCCCAGGCAATTATGACATAAGTGAGTTACGCTATTATTTACAGCGCATCATAATTCCCCGGAACGTTTGCTCCGCTCACCAATATCTTGGCCGAAAGCGTGCAAAATTGATCATAGCTCCGCCCTCAAGTTCAGTTAACACCAATCAAATTTCATGGATTTACACCAGTTTTCTCACTGAAGTTACTTAGACTGAAAAATAATGGCACAGGTGTATTTAAATTCATGAGTACAGAAGAATTGATTAAAGTCTCTGTTGTTTCTTGATATTTTTAATTCTTAGCTAAAACCAATCAAAGCACTTCTTTGTCATTATGTGTTATGTTTAGTGCACAGTGTAGAGCACTGAACTGCCTGCACATGCCATTGATAAAAGCAAAAGTGGCGGAGAAATTTTTTTAGGTCCGTTTTCGGGAATGATTGGTGCGCTTGAAACACGCACCTGAGGCCTGAGGCCAGAGGCTTGTTCGAAAGTCGGCTTTAGGCTCATTCGAATAATTCTGGTGAGCTGAGGGGGTTTCCTGAGGCAGCTTGCTGGTTTTCTCCGGACCAATTTGGGCCGGCTGTGACACCAGTAACAACCCTCAAGTAGATTCTAGGAAGCGGGTAAGACGAACGGGAAGGGGGCAACATGAAGGAGCCGAGCCAGAAGGAACATTCCAACGCCTGGCTCCACATCAAAGTAATTGAAAAAGAAAAAGCAGACCTGTATGTTGGTGGCCTCCAGCAAAACCTTTAAAGACCGCTGGTTAGGCCACAGAAAGAATCGGAAAAACTGAGCAACGGCGAATGCTCAGCGAATGTTCCACTCAGTTTCTGACCAAATTCAGAGCAGATTCCTTAAACAGGCATTAGGCCCCTTGTATATGCCAACAAAGAGCCCAACACCTGTGTAAGGCAGCCACCAGGGATGCCTGAATATCGCCCGAGCCAATATGACATTGGACTTATTTCAGGCGCCATTGGGACGTGGGACATAACCCCCAATATTGGACCATTTTGAACTAGTTCAGTATAGTGAAAGGATTTGAAATTCAGAATTCTATGATTCAGGTCATGCCAATAGTGATCTGTTTCATTGATGTAAATAGGGTAAGCCACTGGTTGTGCCACTTCGGAGGTCCCGGATTCACCATTATGCTCGCTGCAGCATAGTCAAATTACTTTTCCAGGAAAGTTTGGAGTAAATTCACAATAGGAATATCGGGGGACGAAACATGTAATTTACAGATCGAGGAAATTCTGGGCCAATGAGCGTCATCAAAGCATTTAACCATGAGGAGCATCACAGCTGCGCCCAATCCTATCCCAATCCAATGTCCACACGTGTACTCTAGCAAGAGCCAAAGAATAGTGATCACGAGTGGTAATGATAGCCATTTGTGGCATCCTCTGTCCAGCTCAGAGGCACAAAGACCAACAGTCTTTACTAACCCAGCTGAGAGTAGCTAACTCCTTCCAGCCCAGGCATCAAACCTGGCACCTTTGTACCCTGTATGGCTCATTGGGCAGTACATTGACCAACTGAACTGTGGGGGCTGCCTTCACGCAAGTATTCTTATGTGGGAAGCATCAACCAATACGAACGAATGCACGACTACAAGCACCTAAAGCATTCTGTAACTGACAGAGAATTAAACGCGATTTACTAAAACTGCTGTCCATAATCCCCGCCACGACTAAGTTCACCAATACATAGAGCTCACTGCACCACAGGACTGGAGAGAGGGGCATCATATCAAGTTTAAACACAGGAAGCTACCATGACATTTTTCATAAATTGTGGAAGACAAATATTGTGATTGTGATTAAAACAATAAAGCACAGTTTCTGGGAGAGACTGGCATGCAATACTCCCCAATGTTATCGCAACTTCCTGGCATATTCTCATAAGAGAAACTGCAGTGCTACAACTGAAAAAGAAAAAAATCATTTCACCATTTTCTGGGAGAGGAGCCGCTTATACTCATTGTATAAATTCAGATGGCACATCTAAACAAAATATAGCTATAATAAAACAAACAGTCTCGTCGTCACGCCTTCTCTGTATACTTGCACAGAAAGTCACTGTATTTTAAAAATTCTAGCAATTAAGTCAAAGCTGTGATGATTTGCAAACCCCGTGCTCCCCACCCACCACAGATTGTAGAAGAATTCTGCAAGCTTTGTTACTTTTGATTCTTTCATGTTACCATAGTGTGCCGATGGAGCGGTGCAACATACTGCGTAGTTGGCGGAGTGGGGAGGGGCTGTCACAGTTGTCGCAAATCATCACTAAATCAGAATGAGTTCCATCGACCACCACTGTTTTGGCTGCTGCCAACCCACAGAACTGAGTTAACAGCAAGAAGTTCAGTTTTATGACCTGCAGTAACAATAGCTCCTGGGTGCCCGAGCAAGCTTTTCTCATGAAGCCCAAGGCAGCCTTCCTAGGAATGCCAGGATTTTCAACGCAATTTTATTTTAAATATGAACTGATCTGGAAACGACAAGCAGGAAGTCGGGCTGATTTTTTTCCCCCTTTTCCTAATCCAGTAACCCTGATGACAATTGTGGCATTCTAATTACTGCTTCAGCGGAGATCAGCACAGACTGGCATTCAAACCTGGGGTCTTCTGGTCTGTGTGGCTTAGCACCATGCCATGGGGTGTATTTATCCTTTAAGCAACACTCGCCTAACTCTTAACAGATTCTTGTAACAAAGGCCATCTAAAAGTCAGTTTCTATTTGCTGCTCCACATTTGGTTGGAAGTGGCATTTAGCACATATTACTACAAGTGCATCAGATTACTGGCGTACTCAAAGTATCACTTTCAGTTAATCAAACGGTCATTCATTTTTTTCTCAATAGGTTCAAAAGGTACGACACTGGATTTACCAAAGACGGGCGTGTGGCATACATGAAGCCAGTACTCAAATCCAGACAACCTTTTGGTGCCACAGTGTAGTGACATCACTGCATAAGCATGTGAAGTGTAGCTACAAGCATCACGTGCGCCTGCACACACAAGCATCACAATAGGAGAGAGAGAAAAGCGCAAGCAAGTTGTTCCATTTATCCATGCACTTGGGAACTGTCTTAGCTTCTGGACAAACTGGAAACCAACTTTGCTATTCCCTATTATAGAAACATAGAAACATAGAATCTAGGAGCAGGAGTAGGCCATTCGGCCCGTCGAGCCTGCTCCACCATTCAATACGATCATGGCTGATCATTCAAATCCAGTACCCTGTCCCTGCTTTAATCCCCACAGTACACATATCTCACCCTATCCCCGTTTATTTAATTCCCCCTAACATATCCCATCCTATCCCCATATTTAATCCCCCCCCCTAACACTAAGGGTCAATTTATCATAGCCAAATCAACCTAACCCGCACATTTTTGGACTGTGGGAGGAAACCGGAGCACCCGGAGTAAACCCACGCAGACACGGGGAGAATGTGCAAACTCCACACAGACAGTCACCCGAGGTCAGATTCGAACCCGGGTCCCTGGCGCTGTGAGGCACCAGTGCTAACCACTATGCCAATAGAACTGGTAGTGCCACCACTAACTGTATTGGCTCACAAATGAAAAATTGCAGCTTGAAAGAACTGCAAGAGGATCCTTGATACCCAGGGAACTGTATCCCAGCATGAGCAAGTGCCTTCAGGAGTGGAGAAGCAATATAGGAGGGGGAAATCTTAATTTAAAAAACAAAATTACAGATTTTGAATAGGCAAGACTTGGGGGCCAGCAATAGCTGATCTATACAAGTGCCTGGCTTCACAAACAGAGCCTCTATTTTAATAAATGGCCCAGAAGAGAAGCACTGGTCAGTGAAATACTTAGAAAGACACCCCATGCACGAAGAAACCTTGCAGCTGCTGTTAAAAGAAAATCCACCGTTGTTGAAGGCATTTCAAAAATTCCTCACAGAATTATTTTGCTGAAATCTGGATTAAACATTCAAAAAAAATTTGAAAAAACTTAAGATAGTTTGCAGGATAATGATTTATCTTCACCTGAGGCACTTAATCTGTCAACAAAAAGCACAGAAGAAATCCAGATTGCGTGATGTATAGTCAGTTTTAAAAAATGGAAGCAGGCTTTGATCCCCAAGTGAAATGTAGTAATGACATGACTGACAGCCTGCTGAGCAACATGCAAATAAAAAGCAACTACTTTGAATGCATCTCAGTTAACTTCCCACTTCAATAACTCACAAACAAAAAATAATGTTTTTCTGCAGGTGCTGTTTATTTTGTTGACTGCTGACGAGTTGATCCTTTGATAAATGATTGTGAATTCAGCTATGCCATTCAGTAATTCACACAGTATTTGTATGATTGCTGAGTTCCAAACAATAGTTCATTATGAAACATTACATTCAGCCTCTTCTCAGAGTGAACAAGGCAGAGAGATCTGGGGTTGGGGGTGGTGAAATTGGTCTTCGGCGCTAGTACAAAACAGGCAATCGCGAATCGCCAGCCCGTATTGCACCCTGTCAGATATTATTTTCCAGTGAAGTCAATGGAAAAGAAAATGGGGCAAGGTGTAAAAACAGGCTGCTGATTCAGCATTGGCCGTTTTGTGCTACTGCCGAAAACCAATTTCTCCCCCCAGATCTCATCTACAACTGTGTTCAATTTGCTACAATGCTCCTTGATGTAGGCAAAGCACACATTCATTGACATGGTAACCAGTGCAAACACTTGTATTCATTCCCAGTGCTGGGTCAATGATTATCTTGCACACTTAAACCAGCCAGAATCAGTTTACCTGCAAACCAAGTCAAATCAATGTACTGCAGAGAAGTTCTATACTGAATCTGCGACTGAATATTTGGAGACATATCTGCATGAAAATAATTCAAGACTTACTCTCAATTACAAGTGTTGGCGAATACTTGCATAAGGTAATCATGCTGGACCACATGAAGTGCTATTGAGCCTCAGTCTCCTCCACCAAAGCCGCCCACTACTCCAGGATCATCCTGGAGAGTGAAGATAACTCCTGGCTTCTTTTCTCCATTACCAATCGTTTCCTTAAACTTCTCTCCCCTACCCTCCAACAACAAGTGCAAGCTCACGGACTTCTTTGCCACCAAGATTGATATCATCTATCAGCTACCTCTGCTGCTTCACCCCCGCCCATTCCCTTGCCCACCAATCCAAACCTCCCCGCAGGCGCCTTCCTGCCCAAACCCTAAACCAGTGTCTTTCTCTACCTCCTCAAACAATTCAACTAGATTACACAGACATGACCTACTCTTCACAAAACCATACAAAAATGACAGGAAAAGACCCACTGGTCCATCTAGCCTGTCCCATAAAGTTGTGATGCCTAGTGCACCATGATACAGACATTTCCCACCCACCCAGAGCCATGAAATCACGTGGGAGTGGCAGAAAACCAGGTAAAAGCCCAGGCCAATTAGAGAAAAAATATAGAAAATTCCTCTCTGACCCCTTTAGGCAATCGAAACTAGTCCAGGAGGTCACAGACACGAATTTATATTACACGATGCCTAACTCCAAGGTGATCTCTGCCCCAGCCAGAAGCAGGTCCAGCTCTCTCTTGAAGGAATACAGCGAATCAGCATTCACCGTACAAGCCATTACCTGTTCCACAGCTCCACTCGTCTCGAAGAGAAGAACAACCACCTGACATCCAGCCTAGTTCTTGCCTTACATAACTTGTAAGTGTGATCCCCTGTTCCTCCCTAACCTATTCAGTTGAAATAATTTGTCCACATAAACACAATTCATTATTTTATAAACCTTGATCAAATCGCCCCCGAGTCTACACTTTTCTAAAGTATACTGACCCAGCCCTTTGTGCCTATCTGGATAACTAAGGTGTTTTAAACGGGAATTAATCGTGTGGCCCTACTGTGCACCCTTTCCAGAGCCTCAATATCCTCCATCATGTGAGGGCACCAAAACTAGACACAGTATTCTAACTGAGGCTGAACCAACGACAAAATGGTATGCTTTGTTTAACAGTGAATTGTCCTGTAAATACAGCCTAGAGCCCCGTTTGCTTTAACTATAGCTTCACAGCATTGGTTATGATCCTTTAGAGTGATGCACTGTAACTCAAAGTTGCCTTACTTAAATTTAAAACCTTAGTTTGAGACGCTTTCTTCTCCCTCTCAAACCTAATATCAAATTCAATCCTATTATGGTCACTATTTGCAAGATGTTTCCTTACAGTCAGATGATTATCTAATTCTGCTTTGTTACTCATCATTAAATGTAGCGTGACTTGTTCCCTAATCGTTACAGATTTTTCTAGAAAACTGCCCTGAATAAACTCAAGGACTTTACCAGCAGCCACATAACTGGCCTACAGTATCAGCCAGTTCAGGTTTCCAAAGGAAATATTGGTTTAGTTTGAACTGCAACCAAGTACAATTTAGATCTATATTTGCTCCCATTAAATGGTCAGATTGAGCAATACAATTTAAGTAGTCAAAGGGATATTAGTCTTCTCCACAATGCAGCAATTTATTTATCATCCCTTGGCCTCTGGGAAGAGGGTATATGGGAACATTACCTGAAAAAAAGCACTTTTGCACACTATATGCGCAGCTGGTGGAGAGCTGGTCTCCCTCTATTGACGACACTCCACAGTACAAACAAGTCCCATTCTCTTATCTAAATTGCATCAGAGACCCGCAAAATTAAAATGGGAGTCTACCATTCTGCCACTAGGGTAAGGGAACTTGCTGTAGCAATGTAAATGCAGGGAGTGAGTCCTGCACATTATCGGTCTTCAGGCTTCGCAATTTACCTCCCCATTGTGAATGTAAAAGTGGGAGAGCAGCACACAGACATTACTCTCCTGAAACCAGATGCAGTATATCTGTGAAGATAAAAGCACCTTAAGTGTTGGACTTTTGTGAGGTAAAATGTTAGCAGGGTAGATCTTATAGCATAAGTGATGCAGTAAATGAGCTCAGGCCAGTTATTTAAGGAAAGGGACACTGATGGAAAAACTCAGATTTCCTAGTTGTAAAAGTGACAGGTCTCTTATTTCAACATCTGCAGAAAATTATCTGTCATGATTCGAGAATAATATTACAAAACAAACAAGGAGCTACAGGAGGATTATTTGGGGTTTCTAGTTATAACACTCCCCTCTTTTTGTACAGAAGGACTTTTTCAGTAATGTACATATAATGTGCCATTATTAGTCTAAACTATGTAGACTAATCTCATTTTGTTACAAGTAAGATGATCCCTGGCCACTGACAAGACACCGTTAAACTGCAACTGGAGACTGTTTTTGTACAAGCCAATGCTGTGTTTCTGCAGCAGGTGGACTGCTTGCTTTACTTACTTATTTGTTTAAAGATCCCGATAGGATTGTAAGACATGGTCAATTTAAGGAGCAAAATGCCATCCAGTCTTGTGTTCTTTGTCACTTTCTTCTCAAATCAGTATAGGTTTCAAAAGGGCAAAAGATTAGGGGATGGACAAGAATAGTCCTGTAAAAATAAGCCTGAGGGCTGGATTACATTCCTCAGCAAGTCTATAGAGCAGCATTTCCAACTCCTGCTAGCTGTACCTGATAGATCATTTGGGTTTGAATTGTTTCGCTATTACCTTCCTGTGAAAATTCCTCCCCACCCCTCTGGTTTGACTGCAGCTCGCTAGCACCAATTTGAAAGTGCCACTGGTACTATGGCAACAGCAAAGCTATCCAAAAAGATTCAATCATTTACTCCTTGGCAACTGCACTGGGCAACTCTGTTCATAAGTAACTTGAGGGCACAATGACTTCAGCTGAACACCAATTCAGTATATGGAATCCAAAACAAAAGCAGCAATGTGAGACACACCATCTTGCCAAAGAAAAAAAATGAACTCCTTGTCTGATGGCACTTCTAAAAACCAACTGATATTCTCTCTTTGACAGTGCCCATTACAGCTTGCAACTGAATGTGCTTTCTCTGTATAACTCCAACAGAAATTATTTAAATTTCTTTTACATTTGTGCCTCATGGGGATCAAGTTCGTCTTGGGCGGTAGTGAAGCGGCAGCCCATTTTACACGCTGCCTGATTTTTTTTTTTCCCCATTGAAGTCAAACTCAAACTTCTTCCTGCGCTTCACTGAAGCCTGTGGATTCTTGCGCTCCACACTTACATCTGCTCCAAATCTGCAGCACAGTCACTGTATCTCAAATATAAGGCGAGATTATTTAATCAGACAAAGGATGAAGAACGTCCAGCACTTGGCCGTGGAGTTCATGACAGCAACTCCAGAAAGCCACATCAAGCTGGCGGAACTCTTTTCAGCAAGAATTTACTAGGCACTGCAAATGGTGAATGTGAACCACAAAAGGCGGCTTCCATTGCTGCAGGGGTTTAGCAGCAGCTGTCAATCACCTGTTGTGCTGAGCTAGAGATCAAAACTCAGTGCCCATGTAATTTATTAGCTATTGGCCTGCAAACAGACTCTGAGGCCATCAAGACTACATACCTAGGTGAAGGGCGTGTCCTGATTTGGGCTTTCTCCCAACAGTACTTGCATTTTGTGCTTACTGCAAAAAGGCACTTCCCACAAGCAGACCAAGTCTCCTATTATCTGAAAGCTGCACCCCTATATCCATCATGAATGGGATAGTACACTACAGGTTAATAATTACCCCTCATCTGTAAGAGAGAAAAGAAAAATAAGCAAAAGAAAATAAAAGACGACATGACACAAAGTATAAAATGGGTTTTCAATTAAAATGATTTACTGAACACAAGAGATGAGGATTGCATTTGATTCCATTCAAATGAACCAGTGCAATACAGATTTTGAAATGATCACAGATAGCTACAGATGGAAGAGGTGTGAAGTTTTATTGTTCCATGTAGCCTTAAATTCTCTGAAGCACAATAGAAATTATACATTAATGATCTCAGAAAAGACTAGTATCCAATTTACTCACCGTTTAATCTTCCTTGCTCAAAAGTGCAAAATGTTCCCGTAGCTATCGGAAGACCTAGCTGCCTGTTGTTGTGGTTCAACTGTACATTAAAGAGCCCATGCCACTATGCAAACAACAGCAGAGAGTTCACCAACTGTCCTGACCAACATTCTGCCCTTGCTCTGTGCAAGTTGGCTGTGTTTGCCTCCAAAAACAACAGTAACTACACGGAGAACTTAAAAGGCACGATAAAAAAGCAAGTTCTTTCTTTCATTGCAAATTGTGGAATCTTGTCATGCCGAACATGGCTGTTGCGCTTGTGGACTTAACAGCCACTGCATTTCAAAGCAATTCATTGCATGTGAGGTGTTTCACAGATACCTGATAATATACAAGACTTTCATTTTTTTTTTCCAACTCATCATTTTGAACTTCATGAACTAGCTAAAGAAATGCCGTGTATTACTAGACACGGGAACCAGTAAGCTAGGTATTGCAGGGCTGTTTGAATGGAATGTATGAAGAGGAGTAACATGAGCTATGTATGGCTGTTAGGCACCACTCCTAAAGGTGGATTTCATGAGAAACTCTGAACTTGGAGAGTCACTGACTGGGCCCACATTATCTTTCATTTTGTAGTGACATGAATCCCAATTGTAAAGACTTTGGAACATTAGCAGATCCACTAAAACTTAGATCCTAGATAATATTAAAACGAATATCTAATGACAATGAGCAGAAATAACATCAACATTTTTAAAAAGCAAAAGCTAAAGTTTTATCTTAAAATTTGAAGTCTTCTGAAATCAATGGAACTTCAGTTCTGGGATGGGGATTGATTGCAAGATTGTCACTACTTTGCTGCCTTATATTGAAGATGAGGTAAAAGAACACTACATCAGCAAACTCATACTGGAGTGCTTGGCATGCAATCCACCCCCCCACCTCCCACATCACCTCAGCACTCCAACATAAAAACTCACTCCAAAGCTCCAGATGTCACACCATAATTGAAGGCGGTGTTGGAGGTTAGGTAATAAACTATCCCTGGTTTGACACCATGACTGGCCTCCATTTCACCAGCATGTCTACAAGATGTAAAGGAAGGAGTTACCCTGAAGTCAACACAATGGTTTCCTCATTCGGTAGCACATTCGATTTTGAAAACCTAAGGCACTGCAGGCCTGTGCAGAATGAGGACACTGGAGTCACTCTACAGGATTGCGATCTCGAGATCCTACCCCACCCTGCCCCCGATAATACTTCCTGCTCAAATTTACCAAGCTGTGCTTTTCAAATTCACCCGTGGCTAACCATTCACAGGGTGCTTTATCAATGTGATGAGCTTGTTACTGCACCACTCAGGGAAAGTACAGGCTCTCTTACTACATCCACTGATCCATGTCTCTCCTCAAAACAATTCAGCCATATAATGCCACCAAATGGATTCCTAATCCCCTCTTGGGTTGCTTTTGTTGCAATCCATTTAATTTACCATTGATACATAAACATGTCTCTAGAGTGCTTTTGTTTTATAAGTGACACAAATCTGCATTCTAACAATAATGCTGGTTTCTTCCATTAACATTTTCCTCATTTAAAATGCAGAACAATGATCTATACTAAAACCTACTTCCCTTTCAAATTTCCAAGAGAAAGTTTGAGTCACCATAACAACCTCCATAAAACAGCAGGATATCTATTCCTGCCACCCAAAATACGCCACTGGAATATCCATAAATGTTGTTCATTAATGAATAAACCCTCTGGAAAGTACTATAACTTCTTCCAACTATTGCTATAAGAGCAAAAAAAACCCTACACCATATATTGTGAGGAGGGTCAGTCATTTCCTGTGTGCGTGTGTGTGTGTGAACGGTCTGATTCCGACGGAGATAGTTTTCAAGGTGCAATACGTCAAAAGTTTCACCACTTAATCCACCCCTTATTCTGGGATTAGGCCTGACACTGACACAATTTGAAAGAGAGATCTTGGGCAATGTCATGGCTGCATTAGCTTTCAATTCTGAAATGAAACATGAAAGAAAGGGTTACTGTTAAACACAATTAGTTTGACGTGATGGTTAACATTTTAATCCCATTGTCCCAAAGACAAGAGTTCCAAGTACTTTTGTCTGTAGTCACAGACAGGTCTTGCTGAAGGTCACCAGTATTGATGCACCAAAATAACCTCCATTTCAAATTCTGATTATGAGGATGAACTAGAAAATTATAGTAGTCCACTTAAATTCATAATTTGAGTTTTTTTTAAACTATGGCTGGGAAATGGTTTCCAGTAGCGATCGCTGTTATTTTGTATTCACAGTGGCACTGACAGCTTTCACTTCAGATCATTGAATTAGCCCGAGAAAGGAAAATTTACTGTATTGCAAACGTCCACTTCAAGAGAGTTTTCAAGAGTTTTCCAGGAGTCATGGATGCCCGGCATCATCCTTTGTCCTAAACGCACACTCTTGCATCTTCTATTTGCAAAATGTGTCATCTTCAGTTAAGTAAAGCCTATCAGACAATGTGATCGGTTAGTCTAAGTAAAGCTACTGGTGAACAGAGGGGATTAAAGCATTTAACTGTGGGATTTATTTGACCCAGTAACAGGACTCGGAGTCTACCTAGGCACAGGCACGAAGGGCCAAATGGCCTCCTTCTTTTTGTCAAATTCTATGTAATGCGACTGACACCATAATGTGGTTGCAGAATGGAGCAAATTTGGAGAAAAGAACTGTGACACTTCCGAGAAAAGTTGCGTTAAAGATGTTAAAGATAAATCTGAAACTTAGAAACAGATTTCATGCAGCGCTTAATAATTGAGGTGTGGAGTAATCACATAACCAAGAGCTCATCAGATGGCTTAGTGGACAAATGCACTGCCCAGCATGATACTGAGCCACACAGACTAAGAAAGTCCCAAACTTCAATGATTTTAGCTGTAGCAGCAATAGAGAGGCTACAAATTGCCTCGACATCCCTGAGCTAGGGCGTGGAGGGAAAAAAAAATCTCATCCAGGTTACTACATAGAAACATAGAAGATAGGAGCAGGAGTAGGCCATTCAGCCCCTCGAGCCTGCTCCGCCATTCAATGAGATCATGGCTGATCATCCAAATTCAGTACCCTGTCCCTGCCTTCTCTCCATATCCCTTGATCCCTTTTGTTTTAAGAAATATATCTAACTCCTTATTGAATATATTTAATGAATTGGCCTCTACTGCCTTCTGTGGTAGAGAATTCCACAGGTTCACCACTCTCTGGGTGAAGAAATTCCTCCTCATCTCAGTCCTGATAGTTGCCAGTGACCCCTGAGGGAATGGTGCAGGAGTAAACAATGGGCGAGATCACGATTGGGTTCAGCTATGTGGCCCTCTATGGTCAAATAACTTGCCAACACTCACTGTCTAGGCTCACATATGAAGAATTGCCACTTGGGAGAGGTGCCAGAGCCTGTGGGACCAGATCGCAGCAGGAGTTTGCACTCAAGAGAAAAGGGGAGAATACTAGAGATAGTGTTTTAAGAAAGATTCATATGGAAAGGATTTTATTTCAAACTAGGAAAGAACCGTTTCCATAAACTGGATAAAGCTCATCACATCTGCAGTTTTCATTCAAAACTTTTCAAACTCAAATTCTTGACACTCATTTTCAGGCATTGGTGGTACCTCTCAAAGCACTGGAGAGGTACCACCAACGCTGCCTCCACAAGATCCTGCAAATCCATTGGCAGGATAGGCGCACCAACGTCAGTGTTCTTGCTCAGGCCAACATCCCCAGCATCGAAGCTTTGACCACGCTCGATCAGCTCCGATGGACGGGTCACATTGTCCGCATGCCCGATAAGAGACTCCCAAAACAAGCGCTCTACTTGGAGCTCCGGCACGGCAAGAGAGCCCCAGGTGGGCAGAGGAAACGCTTCAAGGACACCCTCAAAGCCTCCTTGAAAAAGTGTAACATTCCCACCGACACCTGGGAATCCCTGGCCCAAGACCGCACAAAGTGGAGGAGAAGCATCCGGGAAGGCGCCGAACACCTCGAGTCTCTTCGCCGGGAGCAAGCGGAAGCCAAGCGCAAGGAGCGCACGTCAACCCAAGCACCCCACCCACCCGCCGTCTGCCCCACCTGTGACAGAGACTGTAGGTCCTGCATTGGACTCATCAGTCACCTGCAAACTCATTTTTAATGTGGAAGCAAGTCATCCTCAATTCCGAGGGACTGCCTAAGAAGAAGAAGATTGGTACAGAGATTTCTCCAATAAACTAGTGCCATGATTTAGAGTCTCTCTGACACTGGATAGACGAATAGAAACAAATTCCATATAAAATGTATCTACAGAATATGAATGAGGGAGTTAGACTGCTGTAGTTCAATTGAAGAATTTTGCTAACGTCCTAAAACAGCAGCATGAGCAGTGCAACCTCGTCTCCCACCCAGGGACTTGTTATCTTATAGATTCTAACAGCTCAGTTTGTTGAATGACCAATCCTCATTGTGCCTGCAGCAGAACAACAGGAGAAAGGATATAATAATCACATATTTAGAAGATTGACCACAAAGATAATCCTATTATTGGCAAACGTTGCAGTGTAATCCTGCTATAGTTTTCAGAAGTTTAAAGGATTACAATATATACAGCAGTAGATTCAGATGAATTATACTTAATTACTCTGTAGCATTTTTTGAATCGGGTGATGTTCTGTGGTGCGGTACCTTTCAGAACCTATCGATGTAATGACATTTCTTTTCTGCAGCGTATGATACATTACATGTGAAGAGTGGCAGATCAAACATGTAGGGTGGCAGATTAAATGTATCCATAGCAGAAAAAAAGGACAGACAATCTGGAGAGTACAGCTTTTCTCACTGGTTCAAGTAAGCAACCTAAGAATACTGACTTGCTGAAATAACAGCAAAAGTCCCACAGCAACCGACAGAAAATCAACCACTTGAAATGCTGAAATTTCAAGCAATCCAATTGCTGAACTTATTTCTGAACGTGGCTCCAGCTGTTAGTTTTATTTCTGACCCAGTTGAATATACAGCCACAAAAATAACATTTACAAGATAACATTATATATTTTTTTAAATAATGCTCCTAAATTCTCATACAGTTGCGCCAATTGTATTCCACATTTCTACACTACTGTTTCTTTACAGAGTGGTGACAATGTAGAACTCGCTGCCACATGGAGAGGTTGAAGCAGCTGGCACTGATGCATTTAAGGGGAGGTTTGAGGCACACAAGAGGGAGAAAGGAAGAGAGGGACATGGGGGCATGGCGAGAAGAGTTCATTAGAGTGGCAGGAGGCTTATGTAGAGTATGAACACCTGCAGAGAGCAGTTGGGCCGAATGGCCTGGTTCTGTGCTGCAGATTCCATGCAATAATTCGATGTCTCTGGGAGATTTTAAACTCACTTTTTCTCCTTGCCTGCAGTTTCATTTCTTCATCTGGATATTGTTACCTGTTTATTTGCCTTACAAAAAGTCCAAACCTGGGACCCTACTCGTCAGAAGTGCATGATCTTTAAAAGAAGCTTCCTTCTCTCTCATTATTTCTCATTCATATATCATTGTGCTCCTTTGATCCAAACTTCTGTGCATGTGCATTTCTCTACTGAAACAACACACTGACAAAACAATGATACTTTGTAGTCTGAAGAGAAACACAATGGGCCAAAAATTAGTGCCGCTACGCGAGAGTACGCAGTATTCTGTCTCCAATTGCCGGTTTTCTGCATGCACTGCGCATGCGCTGAAAACCGGCACTTGGTGAATGGAAAAGGGGGCGGGTCCTAGGTGAACCGCGTGCGCGCTACAGGCTGCGCGCACGCTGTGCACTTAGTGGTTTCAACGCGCAGGTAAGTACGGAAGATTCTACACATAAAAAAAGGAGTAAGACCCACTTTTAACAAGGTAAGTAGTGAATTAAGTATTATTTCGAATTTTTTTTAACAGGTATATCTTTTTTAGAGACTTTAAAGACAGGTAAGTTTATTTTTATAACTTTTTTAAAGATTTTAAATTTTTTCAAAAATTTAATTTTTTATTTAAAATGGTTAATTTATTTAACTATACTTATTTTATTAATGTGATGGTTTTTTATAAAAAATTAATTGAGGTTTAGCGGTTCTTTTGGGGGGCTATAGTATTCATAACTTTCACAGCACTTATGTGAAAGTTATGAATGGAAGATGGTGTGCTGCCATTGGCTCTAACTGAGTCACGTGATCCCACAGCTCGCACGAATTAACTACGCCGGTGGGATACGCAAGCCCAGCACAGCAGCTGTCCAGAACATCAAGTTCGTGCGAGCTGGAACTGAAAAAGCCAACGCGGAGTGAGAGATCGCGGGGAGGTCTTACCCTCGCACGAAGGCTTCCTCACGAATTTTTGGGCCATTACCATTTAAAAACAACTTAGAAAAGTACAACAGAAGAGATCACACACACACAGGCAGGAGCACAACATAGAAAAGAGAAATAGACACATGTTTATTTTTATTTTCTCTGAACAAGATCAACTAGTACTTCTAAACATCATCAGAAAGCCATAGAAAACAACTTTCCAGGTGTAATATTAACAGTAGTTGAAACGTTAGCGATGGGCCAAATGGCCTCCTTTGTGCTGCAATTTCTATGAATCATAAAATTGTTTATTTAAATTATAACCAATGGCTTTCTTTGCTACTTTTTGTGAAACCAGATGCAGTAAAACTGCTAACCTATTTTTACATACTGGTTTGTGCTGTAGAGAGTGAATGAGGAATCAGGAATTTGAGAACACAATGTACTCACAGTGAAGGTCAACATTTTTCATTTTATTTCAACTTACTTCACAAAAAAATGATTTATAAGTTCTTTATATAAAAAAACCCTGCTCTGGCACAGGAAGGTCATTCATGCAACAAATCACTATATTTCAACAAAAAGACTCACCTGTAGTTAACAATACTAAGAGCTAAAGTAGACCCTTGCCTCAGGTATCAGTTTTATAAATCTATCTGCCAGTTAGTACATAAATCGGTAGAGTCGTCCCAGTTTCTTGGCACTGGTGCCTCACAGCGCCAGAGACCCGGGTTCGAATCTGACCTCGGGTGACTGTCTGTGTGGAGTTTGCACATTCTCCCCGTGTCTGCGTGGGTTTCCTCCGGGTGCTCCGGTTTCCTCCCACTGTCCAAAAATGTGTGGGTTAGGTTGATTTGGCTATGATAAATTGACCCTTAGTGTTAGGGGGGATTAAATATGTGGGGTTATGGGGATAGGATGGGATATGTTAGGGGGAATTAAATACGTGGGGTTACGGGGGTAGGGTGGGATATGTGTACTGTGGGGATTAAAGCAGGGACAGGGTACTGGATTTGGATGATCAGCCATGATCGTATTGAATGGCGGAGCAGGCTCGACGGGCCGAATGGCCTACTCCTGCTCCTAGATTCTATGTTTCTATGTTTCTATACCATGAGACTGGTCATGTGATTATGATGCAACTTCAGGACTTAAGTCACAATCACAGCAACAAACTTTGTTCCAGATCAAACTGACTCAACCACTTGACTGATATTCAGTGTACTCGAGGTGCAATATCAAGAAAAATATATATATTTTTTACATTTGATTTTTATACAACAACATTGGAAATGAAGGTAGATCTACTTCAGTGGGGGTCGGAGGAGAGTATTTGGATAACATCTACAAACTGATTGACGTCTGTTCACTTTCTTTGTTATCAGAACTCAACTCCTAACAGACTTTCAGGGTGGGTCTAATGCTGAGTTTGTACTGTACTCTGGAAACTAGAACACTTCCTAGTTCTAGTGCAAGCCTGTTTCTAAAGGGCAGCATAACTGGTTCAGATTCTGCCCAGGAGTGCAGGCCAAACTGTTCACTGACAAATCTCCTGTTCACTTGACCTATACTACAAATTTCCAGTCAAGCAGCAGTATAATAGGTAGCTGGTTTCTGCACCTTACAGGTTTTAACACTGGAACAAATTGATGAATGAGATGCAAGCTAAGATAGATATATAAAATCTATATGTCATAAAAGCAGAAAGATACTGATCCCAGCTCGGTTTTGAAGGTGCCATTTCACCCTGAATTAACTACCTTCTCTGGGAGCCTATTCCACACACACCCACTAACCTGCAGGAATATTTTTTTCCAATCTTTAACCTTTTTTGAGGTTTGTGGATTTTGTACTTTTGTCCTCTAGCCTATACCCATTATCCAAGTTAAATAGCTTACTTACTTCAACCATACCTATATAGCTTTTATTACTTTAAAGACTTGTATCATGTTTCCCTTCAAGTCTTTGTTCCAGCTTGAGTCTTTCTTCATAACTTAGTCCCCCAAGGCCTGCATATCATCCTGATCACCCTTCTCGAAATACTTTCGAATACATTGATATCCTTTAAGGTAGTTTGGCCAAAACTGTATGCCTCTTAAAGGGGAGGCACTTGAATGCATTTCAGTGAGGCTAAGCTTCACTGGAAGGTCGCATAATTCCATTGGCCTACTTAAAATAGAACCAGTTGACTGTGATTTGTTATCATAGTTACTTTTCTTACACTTTTGTTTAAAATCCAGTTCGGGTGGGCTAATCTCTCCTTGAAATTTTAGTGCTATTGTCCCTTTATGGCTCCCACTGGTCTATTACTGAATAGGACCTGTCCCCATTATCCCTTGAGGGGATGTGCCTGATGCATCCCAAGATCGGACTTAGCCCAATAATGCTATTCCCAATAGTCTATCATTGATATAACAACAGAAAATGCTGGAAACACTCAGCAGGCCAGGCAGCATCTGTGGAGAGAGAAAGAGTTAGCGTTTCAGGTCTGTGGCGAAGGGTCACAGACCTGAAACGTAAACTCTCTTTCTCTCTCCATGGATGCTGCCTGGCCTGCTGAGTGTTTCCAGCATTTTCTGTTGTTATTTCAGATTTCCAGCTGCGCAGTATTTTGCTAGTCTATCATTGATACCAGATAGCATCTTGCACAATACCCTCAAGCACTTTTCCCACAAAATAGATATTTTGTTAACCGGTCTGCAATTACTCGATTCATGCATTACACCTTTTCAAATATGAGAGTCAATGAGGTTTCAATATAGCATTCATAGTGGTAATGAGTCCACAATCCAACCTCCAGTTTAGAGTTAAGATAGTGTGGCACTGCTGCATATAGCACAAGGCGTGCCAACCAGAAGATACCAGGTTCAACTCCTGGTCTGTCTTTAGTTAACTGATCTCACTCAGGACACTAGCTGGGGCACTTCAATTGGTCTCAGTGATGTTGGACTAGGAAGGGGGAAAATATTTGGCTCTCCAGTGATCCCAATGTAAAGTGCATGTATGTGAACATCAGGTGAAAGCATGTTGGGTGAATAGCTTTCTGACACTTTTTAGGCTCATGCATGAAGAATGCCTACTTTGCTGAGGTACCAGAGGGCTGCCAGTACCTGTGGATCCGTACCCCATACCTCACAAAGAAGGGAGAAATTTGAAAAGAAACATTATTTTTTGATGAACAATTCAGGCTCTATGCTCTAAATGGGCTCTTGCAGACTGTGAACCCACCTCAGGGTTAAGGCTGGTGCTGCGAGTGGTTTGGAGGCATTGTAATGCAGATGGCTATTAAGGAATTAGCTCTTGCCCTCCCCCATTCACGATCCTGTTCTGCTGTTGTAACTATAGTGAAGCAGGAGTTACAACCCACTGATAAGAAGAAAGCGTGACTCTTCCAGAGTTTCCAGGCTCAGGCTGGGGTCAGGCTATTAGGGGCATTAAGGGGATGCCCATGCCAGTAGCAGCCCATCTTGATCACCTGTTGGGAAGGGGGGGGGGGCAAAAATCAGCGCTTGAAAGCCCCACGTTGGGTAAAGTCAGTAGGACCAGGTTCAAAGTGCAGATCCTTTTCAAACTAGCCCGCTTTGTAAGAGACCCAGTTTCAAGTGGCAGCTCTTCTAGGTGTTCCAAGCCATGAACACCCGTCAACTGCTTCAGCGAACAGATGCCAGTATCTTGCTGGCATCCAATGTGTTTGGGTCACGGGACTCATGAACAACAGAAAATCTGGTGGATGATGCCATCCACTAGTCCAGCCTAAATTTACAAACAACAGGCTTCCAGGGGCAGGCAACATCTGTGCCCACCCACCCACCCCCACCAGAAACTCCAGCGGGCAGCTGTTGCCGGGTCCTGCCCTGTATTCCACCCCTGCCAGTCGTCTGCTGCCCAAATGCTGCCTTGGATATGCCACTGGCCCCAAGGAAATTCAAGACCTCCATGCCTTCAAAAAGCAAACCGTCAAATACAGGGCCCCCTGCACAGATTCCCTCTGTTAAAGGGGTTGCCTCACAATCAACCCACGCGTATTCACTTTCGCCCCACCCCGCCCCCACATCTCTTTATTTTTCATGAAGCCCTGACTCAAGCAGTATTGTTCCATACCTCAACCAAAACGCTAATTCATCATGTTTGAGCCGGATAGTATTAGCCAGGTATTCGGCCATCACAGCTGATCCCGGCCTTGTTCACACATGATGCCCACACACATACATATGTTGCTGCATAGCAATCAGGTGCATTAAAAGCTTTCTCTATAACCCAGGGGCATTTAGCACATGGCAATCTCCCCAGCACAACACTGGCTAACTCCCCGTGCATGGCAAATGCCAACCCTGCCTTTGCTGGTTTGTGCAAGGAAGCTGAGCCACTCAGTGACCAGAAACCACCATGGCTACCTATGCCTCCCATGGCAAGAGCATTTGTGCTTGTATTGCTTGGCAGAGGGGGGGGGGGGGGGGCAAGATGAGAGGTGGGGATAACCGCAAATGGGGAGAAACCATCTCTTTTTATGGTTTTGAATCCTGCAGGCCAGCACTGTCACCATGTTTATTTTACCACCATGCCATGAAGCCAGAGTTGCCAGCTTGACAAATATGCTTTTAATCTCCTGCTTTATTTAAAGTTGAACAGCTCACACATTTGCTTATCTGCTAAACTCAATAACCGTTTGCCAGTAAGAGTTGATAATACTGTTGCCTCAGAGTCAACAATATCCGAGCCAACTGAAGAGCAGCGGAAAAAATACACAACACTCTGGTGAGCACTGGCTCTTCTGCCACTTGCAAAGATTATTTCAATTATCACTATTCAGAACAGTTCACCAAACTCAGACAGCAACAAAATAAGGAGAATGGTTTCACACAGAGAACTTTTCAATGTGTCCAACTGCTAACAAGTAAGGCAACAACAAATGTGAAACGTGTTTCCCGATCATCTCTCAGGATGGTTCAGAGGCAGGACAACATTTCCAGCCTGCGGGGAAATGTTACACCTTTAGCACCCGTTGACTTTTTGCTGTCCGAGCCTCCTTCTGCTCATCTCTTCTAATTACTGCTCTGCACGACCAGCGGCAGTGTCCCCTGTCCCTTTGAAGCGGATTCCACGTGAGACTGAAATAAAAGGGTTGGATACCATTCACAACAATGGCATCTCATTTTATTGGTGAATAATGATCGCCTAAGTTAGGAAATAGCATGTGTTTTTTTTTAAAAAAGGGCCTTGTGCCAAAAGGTACATAAAAAGTGTTTTCCCAAGACCTGCAGAATCAATAAAACAAATCTTTGATAAGCCCCACAGCACATTGCTCACATCACTGTGATCAAGCCCTGTTCAGAGAGGGACTCATTAACTCTAACGGAATGTGAGCCTGTATTAATAATTAATCCTGCACTCTCACCTTGTGTCTTTGCAACTTTGCTTAAAAAAAAATCGTTACAGATTGAGTATTAATTGAAAAAAAACATGCAAACATTCTTGAAATACCCAAACAGGTTACAAAAGAGAAGAAAGTGTAAGTTAAAATCATCAGCTATTTACATGTTCAGGAAAAATAAATCACTGATGGTGCTATTTAAGCATCAAGAAAGTGTAATGCTCCCGTGTAAAACCAGCGAATCCTGCAATACGAAAAGTGTCACAGCACAAAGTTGCAATTAGAAACCTGCTGGGCTCACTAAATGAGAACTTGTTATTGAATCACTGATTTCAATTGCTGTTATTTACCTCCACAAAACACAAACCTTAAGAGGCACTTATCAACTGGGGAGGAGGCAGCAGTATTTTGTTTCGCCTTTGCTGCCACAGGGTATATGCAAGGAGTTTCCCTGACTTTTCACCCTGTTCAAAGTGTTTAGCTCTGGTTTACCAGAGGAGCTTTTCAGTACCCACTGCTAACAGGCTGTTTCCATCCCTCCTGGGCTGTATCAGGCCCGTTCTGTTCAACGTCTCCTGTGCTGGGTTTCCCACTCTTATTTTTCATTCCCGGGCTTTCGAGAGCAGTAAGCTTCAACACCTCTTTCCGGAGGCAAAGGTGATTTCGCTGCCCCTAAAGTTGGCCCTGGCGGTTTCCCCACAGCAGCATGACAGAGGTGGGGGGGTTCCGGGTTCTCAGCGATTTAGCAAGTGAGTTGCGCTGTAGGAAGGACAGCAACTCCAAAAAAGGCAGCGTTTAGGCACCAGTATCCAGGGTGGGCTGCGAGATAATTTCAGGAGAGCTGGGCGAAGTCAACACCGTTGCCTTCGGATTGCTCTGGCTGCTTGCCCTCTGTGTTTGTCGGGAGTTTGTCCCGAGGGTGGAGAATAGTGTTTCGATCTCCACCCATAATCACTGTATTTCCCACATGTGGGGTGAGTGTGAGGAATGTTGAGGTGAGGCAATGCTTGTTCAGGTCACACATGTTAAGCATTGTTGTCAGCTCACCCACTATTCAACCGTTTATTAGGTTGGGGATGGTTGTCTCTCGGATGATGGGGAGGCTATTATTGATTAGTGTAGCCACTCCTCTGCTCCTCTATATTCATGCAGGAGGTGGTGAAGTCTGTTAATAATGAATTGCTCGATCTGCTTCAGCTCCCAGCAATTCCTAGCACACCAGCTGTGTTGGGGAGGAGGTTGAATCCTTTTACCAAAAAAAAACCAGAACAGTGTTTTGTCTGTAATTAACAGCCAGTTAGTAAATTCTTATTCTCAGCAATCACACATTTCAAAGACATGCATGCATGCAATTTTGTTGACAGTTTGTTAATTACACAGGAAACAGACATTCTGCTTTTCATCAAAAAGGAGGAATTTTACTCCTCAGATATTTAATAAATATATAAAAATGTGTAGAAGATGCCACAATAACATCACTGCATGAAGTATGCTAGCACATGTGGTAAACTCTCTTGCAAGACACTTAACTAGACCACAATGCCACTTTAGTGGGTGCACTCAGACAGCCCCTCTGTGGTTTACCTTATTACATGCCCTTTCAAGCAACAAGAAAGGTGTACTTTGTGACTCAAAAATGTACTCAGCTATGTACATGTTCTGACTCATAAAAGGACAGCAGTGAAATATTCTAACCTGCAAGTAATAAGAAAAACATTTGAAACAAGCTGTGTCAGTAAATACTTGGCAAGCAATTGGGTAGGACCATTATTTAAAACGAAGTAAAAGATACTGAAGGATTGAAGCCGAGTGATTAACTAACATACATCTGCAGCAATCCTGGATCAGTTTGCATAGCGGTGAAGGTAACCCAGTGATTCAGTCAGTATTCAGGTTTATTTAACCAAAGGGCTTGCTTCAGTTTGGATATTCTCACATACAGTGAAAACACATATATACTTTCAGTCACACAAGACCCAACTACAACTCAAGATTCAATTCACAAAGTAACTAGAGATACTTTAACGGATAACCCTTAGATTAATGTAATATACTGTCTACTAATTGGAACCAAATACTTCAACTAATTGAGGATATCTAGTGGGTAATTTTTACCAATTATAATGCTTTACTGTGTTAGCTCCAAGTCTTTTTATTCCAATTCAACACTAAACCTTCCAATTTGAATGGCCTTTTAATCTGAATTAAAGTATCGATTGAAAATCTTCAGATTCGGTATTTTTTTTAACAAAATGAATGTAAAACTGATATGCTTTGTTTTTCAGTGGCAGCTCCAGTTCTATCTACTTTCAGAGATTAAATAGAATTTGATTTTTTTCTTTTACAAATTAAAATGAAACATGAATTACAGTTGGACTTCAGCATAGAATGCATTATATAAATGTCAAAATAAATCATTTTAAAATATAAATGCGCATTCATTGCCATCCCTAGATTGTGATGAAGGATTATTGAACCTTTATATATTCTTCAATAAGAATTTAAAACTTAATCTTCCCTCTTATTTCACTTTCTTTCCTCTTACTGTCATCACACGAGCCAAAAGCTTTCACTCAATGGACATCTAGCCATCAACAAAGCAGAAAAAGTGATTGAAAGAAGGGACAGAATTAAAATACTCTGAGTGAGTGAAAGAAAGCAGGCACTGGTTTCAGATTACATCATCTTGAAGGAACAAGATTAAAACATACGGCATTATATATAGTACTGAGCTTGCATTCTGTGGGAAAAATCTGTCCTGAAGTCGTACAATGAGTACTGGTCAGTTGTACAAGACTTGAACAAACAAGTTTTACCAAGTACACAGCCATAAAAGTTTCTCCCACTGAAAGAGCATGTAGGATGATGTCCAAAACAGAAGCAGAATAAGACTATCGATCCTAGTAACCATGCAGCTAAGCACCAATTCCACAATGACGACAGTGAAAACGCACAGATGCCTCCTTCAAACGTATTACTTGTGCTCGGAAACTGGAATATTTCTTGTTCGTTCCACCTGCACCAAAAGCAGAATACGTACTTCCCGGCATTTAGATAATCTGCCGGATTATTTGAACTTTTGGTACATGAATGTCGGTCAATCATACTGCACTGCAGAACAATGCAATTATTTTATATGCATTATTAGGTCATTGCACTTTGCATTATAAAAAGGCGTAAACCAAACAGTAAACTGCAGCCATGCAGCACTTGAGCTGAACGAGCACACTAGAAGCTTTGTTTATTCTAGCAGTGTACAGTATACAAATTATTGTGGCTATACAATATAAAAACCATTCTGATAAAGGGTCAGTACCCAAAATGTTAAGCCAATTTTTCTCTTTACAGATGCTGATGGAGGTGGTATAATTCCAACATTTACCGTTTTTATTTCAATTTACCAGATTTGCAATTCTACCTTTTCATCTCTCTGTTTATAACTGATAATGGACAATGGCTGAATTTAGTCATTCTAGGTATAAATGAAACCTAAACCTTTAAAAGGGGAAACCATAAAACCAAGATGCAAGGAACAAAGTTTGATGTCAGCCCACCTCATCACCTGGGCACATTCAGCAAGAACCAAGGAAACGGACTTAACCTAATTGGTTGAACTTTCCACAGTGCATGCTGTATCCTCAGATATCAAATATCTTTAATAAGATGCACCATTCATGTTTTGTGCTCCATTTTTATAAACTTTTCCCCAAGCCATCTTTTGATATTGCAGCAAAGCCTGTGGGCCCCGACAACATCCTGGCTATCACGCTGAAGACTTGCGCTCCAGAACTAGCCGCGCCTCTAGCCAAGCTGTTCTAGTACAGCTACATTACTGGCATCTATCCAACAATGTGGAAAACTGCCCAGGTATGTCCTGTCCACAAAAAGCAGGACAAATCCAACCCGGCCAATTACCACCCCATCAGTCTACTCTCAATCATCAGCAAAGTGATGGAAGGTGTCATCAACAGTGCTATCAAGCGGCACTTACTCACCAATAACCTGCTCACTGATGCCTAGTTTGGGTTCTGCCAAGACCACTCGGCTCTCAACCTCATTACGACGTTGGTCCAAACATGGACAAAGGAGCTGAATTCCAGAGGTGAGGTGAGGGTGACTGCCCTTGACATCAAAGCAGCATTTGACCGAGTGTGGCATCAAGGAGCCCTGGTAAAACTGAAGTCAATGGGAATCGGGGGGAAAACGCTCCACTGGCTGGAGTCATACCTAGAACAAAGGAAGATGGTTGTGGTGGTTGAAGGTCAATCATCACAGCCCCAGGACATCGCTGCAGGAGTTCCTCAGGGTACTGTCCTAGGCCCAACCATCTTCAGCTGCTTCATCAATGACCTTCCCGCCAACATAAGGTCAGAAATGGGGATGTTCACTGATGACTGCACAGTGTTCAGTGCCATTCACAACTCCTCAGATAATGAAGCAGTCCATGCCTGCATGCAACAAGACCTGGACGACATTCAGGCTTGGGCTGATAAGTGGCAGGTAACATTCGCGCCACAGAAGTGCCAGGCAATGACTATCTCCAACAAGCGAGAGTCTAACCACCTCCCCTTGACATTCAACGGTATTACCATCGCCAAATCCCCCACCATCAACATCCTGGGGGTCACCATTGACCAGAAACTTAACTGGACCAGCCACATAAATACTGTGACAACAAGAGCAGGTCAGAGGCTAGGTATTTTGCAGTGAGTGTCTCACCTCCTGACTCCCCAAAGCCTTTCCACCATCTACAAGGCACAAGTAAGGAGTGTGATGGAATACTCTCCACTTGCCTGGATGAATGCAGCTCCAACAACTCAAGAAGCTCGATACCATCCAGGACAAAGCAGCCTGCTTGATTGGCACCCCATCCACCACCTTAAACATTCACTCCCTCCACCATCGGCGTACCGTGGCTGCAGTGTGTACCATCTACAGGATGCACTGCAGCAACTCGCCAAGACTTCTTTGGCAGCATCTCCCAAACCCGTGACCTTTTACACCTAGAAGGACAAGGGCAGCAGGCGCATGGGAACACCACCACCTTCAAGTTCCCCTCCAAGTCACACACCATCCTGACTTAGAAGTATATTGCCGTTCCTTCATCGTCACTGGGTCAAAATCCTGGAACTCCCGACCTAACAGCACTGTGGAAGTGCCTTCACCACACGGACTGCAGTGGTTCAAGGCCTGATAGTGAACAGCTAGATAGCTGGTCATACTTCTTATCACACTCTGGACAGCAGAACTAAACAAAAGTATTTGCTGGTAAGAGGAATATGTTGCTCGCAACAAGAGTTCAATCCCATTGAGATGAGGAAAGAAACATCCACACACATGGAACCAATGTGCCCTTCAATGGAGTAGAAGAGAAGAGTTCAACATTAAATCTGCTGGACCACTAGATAAATGTCACTAATTCACAGAAAACACACACGAGTCTGCCACCAATTTAACAGAATACTCCAGTCAACACTTCCTAATTTAAAGTAGGCCCCCTGTTGATCACATCTACAGTGGTTACAGCAATTAAGCTCACATCCCAGAACACGCTCTCAAAACTGCACTGGTTTCCCTTGACTAACTCATGCAAAAGTTTGCAGGATATATGAGGAAATGTACACAAAGTCGAACAGACCGTTCACATTTTACTGCAGCTGATCAATTTCAGAAATAGCTACTCTCAGTTTTGCAATTCAGCTTTAATTTCAGGGCAAGCTAATCAATCAAATATGACTCGAAGCCTTTACATACATGCTATCCAATTATATTTGGAACACATGGACTTCAATACAACCAACTTGAGCGCTGAACTCACAACTGTGGCTCCCCCACCCCCACCCCCCAGGGATATGCAGCAAAAATACAGGTGATAAGTTTCAAACCCAGGCCAACAATTTAAATATTTTACACTGAAACCATTAATGTTATTGAAGACTTTTACTGCGCTAAGATGTTCTTCCAGTCCAACTTCACTTTTATCACTTTATAACAAGAGATAAAAGCCTACAAAAGAGTCTTGCCTGCAGCATTCTCAGCCAGCTTACATGCCCATCAAATACCAGACTGGGGGGCTTAAGATCTTATCTTAATAAAAGAAGCAAAGTCCTTGCTTAACTATTCCTGATGAAAACCTGTAGAAAGCATCATCTAAAAGGGTAAAAGGGGAAATTAGCTCTTGAACTGTATTACCAGAAACAGGTTGAAGTCTATGTTTCGGTCTAGAAACAATATGAGGTGGCCAGGCCAAGGAAGGGACACTTTAGCACAATCAAATATCTGTTTACCAGACAGCCAAAGTTAGCCTGTGTGGAATCACAACACCTAGACAGTGGTTAGACCCTCAAAGGTTCTTTCAAGAAAACAGTAAATTGAGACAACTCACTATTCAGTCCTACTGCACTTTATGAAAAGGGTTCTTTCAATTTATCTTCACATCTTTACCCTACAGGCTGTACCATTCACATTTAAATATTAGATTTCAACTTCAGATACAGCTATCAGATTTCTCCAATGTGCTGACATGTGAGGCTCTGTTTGGTCTGTAGTCCTTGCGTTCCATTTTCACCTTGCTGCCCATTATCTGTTTTACAAGCAAACATAAAAGCTCCCACCCCTCTGCACATACAAAGTATCTTGTATACCCTATGACACGCCCACAGGCTAGAGCTGAACTTTCAAGACTTGACACTTCAGGACTAGTCACTACTGGCAGCAGTTTTAGAACGTTTTAGTTGATCCCAATGGTCAGTCACAATTTGCTAGCACTGAAAACGAATGTTTTCTTTCTGTAGTAATGGATTCCTGTGCTACAATTGCCCTTCACAAAAATATTTTCTCCACATACCACCATTGTTATATTACAGTAGCAGATCAAGTTCAACTAAACAACCTTTAAATTTATGGTACATTCCAAATAACTGTACACAATACTATTGCTTTTTCATTTTACGTACTGCAATTTTGGTTTAATCGCCCAGTAAATCCAGACACAAGAAATTCTGATTCAGCATGGGGCTGTAGTGGGTCGGCCAGCACACACTTTAGCTAATTTAATTTTGGTCTTTTAATTCAAATTCTGGGAACAGAGCATCCAGGAGCCAGCTGCCAGGGGTAATGCTGTTAAATCTGGTTTCCATAGACCAGTTGCAGACATGCAGAACCATTTTTACTTGGAAAGCAACCTTCCCAACTCTCTTCCCCATCACTCGACTAAGTCTACTTTTGTTCCCAAGTGTAGCTCTAGGTCAACACAATAAAGACTTAAACTGGAGTAAGTTACCTTAACATATACGCTGGAGAAAAGGCCTTCAAACATAGATTGGACCCAAATCTCTTCAATAAGGAATGAAGATTTAATTTCAATCATAACTTACATACCTGCAATTCCACAGAACTAGGGCATGCACAGCAGGATGTACTTTTCTAGTCTCTAGCTCTTTAAACGTTACAACAGTGACTACACTCCAAAAAGTATTGCATTGGCTGTAAAGCGCTTTGAGACATCCGGTGGTCGTGAAAGGCGCTATATAAATGCAAGTCTTTCTTTGCCTTGTTCTTTAGCAGATATCAAACAGGACAATATAATTGGCCTCAGTGCTTCTGGGTTTTGGCAGAGATTAAATCTGTTGTTTCCTACACTGCCCCCGTTATCAGTTTTTCCTTCCAACTTTCGTTCCTTTTTTCCCTTTATCTCCTTATAGTGGTGGCTTGGCCTGGGATATATTTGCCTCAGTGACATATAGAAAAGCACTTGACAATGTCTAGAATATGAAAACACGGTGCAAAACAAATGCTTTGGACAAGAATAGCATTATTGTATTTTCTTGAGCATGAGACTGGCTTTCTATCAGTCCTGCATTTCTAAAAATTAGTTTGTTCAAGTCCCAGTCTGGTCCTGAATGGCATTTATTTTCAAGTTCTTGATCAGAGAAATGAATTTTTTGTTCAAGTGAGAGAAATTCTAGGTTAGGTCATGATGATACTGTAGTTATTCCACTTTAATATTAGGTGTAATTTAAGCTCTTTTATTTGTTGAATGCAACAGCCTCCCACTAGAGCTTTCCTTCCTATAGCAACCTCTGACACAATGCATAGATTAGGAATTCCTCATTTAAACTGAGAACCCTTACAAAATAAGCCTCGTGTGCACCACCCCTAGAACATGCTTTTTGCTATATTTTCTACAGACCATTGTATATAGAAGGCCCAGTCCACTTTCATTCACCATAATAATCCGCATTCCAAGGTGAAGCTCAACTGAACCAGACCTGCAGCAATCATCACCCTCAATCTGTTTCTTGTGCAGGTCAACTCATGAATTTGAGAACACGCAAATTAGATTTTCCAACTATTCCTGGATTTCTCCGATTCCAATTGAAGCAAACAGAGGTACATCGAGCACCGGGATTCAGACTGACCAATGGAAAAAGAACATGGACCCACACAAAACAAGTGTATCGTAGCGTGGCAGCTGAAGAAATGATAGATCAAGCAGTGAAATGGAGTTTTAAAGTGCACTCCATTCAAAAGTGTCCAACGAAAGGTGGAATGTGGAATCTTTATAGTCACACGAGTCTGTATTTTAAACAGGAAGCGGTGGACTCTCAAGTTTTAAAATTCAAAAGAAGATCTTACAAGCTACCTAGGAACATATTATTTTGTACATTTCCATTTATCAGCTAACTCTGTCTGTATTATTAAGTGATTGAAGGGTATTTTCCCCCAAATTTAATAATCTACATGAAAAAACTTCAAGCACAATGACAAGTGTGAACGTATTTCAGGACCGGTGTATAGAATATTGTTTATTTTTCATTATAGTTCAGAAGATTATATTGTCTTGTAGGTTTCCGGGCATTTTCAATTCAACCTTGATTCCCCAAATAGTTTCCAGCTCCACCTGTGTCAAGATCAAGATCATCAAGGCAGTGTGCAAGACAGACTGAAGGGCATGAGGGGCTGCCGTGCAGTTATTTGAAACTGGGGGCTTAGTAAACATGGGAGACAGCTGGCTGACAACACGAATTGCCAGCTGGGTTTGCTACTCTCAACCAATCAGCCAGTGGCATCTTCCTATTTTTCACTCTAGTCAGGTGATAGTGTAAGTGCCTCCCTTTGGCCCACGCAACATGCGAAGAATAGAGCAATACGTTTGATTGGGCAGCTTACAATTTAATAATCGGAGGGGCCATGAAAATAACGATCAGACTGCAGCCTTGAAATCACTCCCCAGTGACTTCTTTAATGTGTACTGTGTGGACTTGGTGAAGGCAGATTTAGGGTCATTGTTCCCCCGACGGCAGCGGTCATGAGAGATATCAAGTTTAGTCCACACAACCGACGGGTGATGATACTCACATTGAGCAATTAAAGATTATTCACAATCACTGCAAGTTTAAGTGATTACCCATAATTTACGAGAAATAGCAGTCAGAACACATTAATACAATTTACAAGGTAATAAAAAATCCTATACAAGAGTAAAGACCATGCTCCAGCCAAACGTTCCTTTGACTGCACCAGCAGGGTCAAGGACCGACGGTTCAGTTTCATCTTCCCAAGCAGGGCATGATAGAATGACACTGCTGACAAAGTGACCAACTAGAAAGAGATTAACGCTGGAAGCAGCAGACTCCGTGCGATGCATTGGCTGAGGTGAGATGCATTCAGGACTGACTGCATTCTTTCAAAACAATCTTCATTAGAGGGTTGAAACCATAGTTTTGCTGCCTCTGGCTATTATGCTTTTCTTTTTACATTGATATGTTTCTCAATGGTATGGAATTATCCTGCAAGATTTAACATGAATTCAAGCTCATTTTTAGTCTTCAAAGCACACACAAATAACACTGAGCTATATTCTCTTTAAACTGTTTCACTTTAGGTGACGCCTATAAGTAATAACCAGCACTAAATTATATCTGTCCATTTCAATAAAGGGGCATAATTTCCTCTAAGAGCGAGGGTTTCTAAAATTCAGTAATTATATAAAGACTGTGAAGGTTCTGTAATAAGAGTTTGAGGGGAAGCATTGGATAGAACAGAAAAATAACTTTTAAAAACTTAAAAGAAATAATCTTTTGTGGTTATGACACCTAGAAAACATTCATCACTTGAAAAATGTATTCAAGATGAATCTGTAAACTAAATCATCACCACTGGCCACTGAGCTGAAGTGTGTGAAACCTTCCTTGGGTTTAAAACCAATGCTGGTTAGCCAGGTATTTGACAGGTGGGCATGTTTTTCAGAGTTTCCAAACCAATCCACACAGGTAGCGCTCCCGTTTGCCTGATATGGAATGCACGCTCCCTCTCCCATAGAGAAATTAAGCACAGGTTCGCAGATCCCAGGCTTATGGAACCCACAAGCGTGTGTAGGAATATGGCTGAAGATTAACCAGCTGAAACTATTCAGTCTACCAGCACACAGCAATGGTGTACTTTCTGTTGCTTGTCCAGTCAGGACCACTCCAATGGTTAGGGAGTTGGCTTGCAGGGTTACCTAAAGCCAAGTGGTTACATTAGTCAGTCAGTCTGGCTGGTCACTCACCAACAGTCCCCTGGAGTACTATGGGCCTGTCTGGTTCAGGTATTGGATTACTGAAGGTTAACTTGGCTCCAAATTTCTATCACCAGACGTGTCATCTTTGAGCCACCTTCATCCCAAAGAGACCTGATCAACCATTCTGTGAACAGACAGCAGATGGCTCACTCAAGTAGTCATTCTTCATGTATGAGCATAGATAATGAGCATCAACAGGCTAATCAACCACTGCCTGCATTATCACACACATGTACTTGCTAGCAGGGGTTACTAAACAACAATCAGGAATGAGCAGCCAGGGTGATTTTTCCTCTCCCTACCTGGTTGAAGCCAATTGCAGTATCAGATTGAGGCAACAGGTGAAGTCATGCTAGACATTCAATCCCTGGCCCCCTTAGACCCCATCTGGAGCACTGCATTCAGCTCTGGGCACCACACCTCAGGAAGGATATATTGGCCTTGGAGGGGGTGCGGCCCAGATTCACCAGAATAATACTGGGACTAAAGGGCTAAATTAGGAGGACAGGTTGCATAGACCAGGCTTGTATTCCTTGAGTATAGAAAATGAAGGGGTGAACGAATTGAGGTGTTTAAGATGAATAAAGGATTTGACAGAATAGAGAGAGAGAGAGAGAGAGAGAAACTATTTCCTCTGGTTGGGGCGTCCAGAACAAACAGGCATAACCATAAAATTAGAGCTAGGCTGTTTAGGGGTGAGCTCAGAAAGCACTCTCACACACATAGGGTAGTGGAAATCTGGAACTCTCTCCTCCTCCAAACATCTAACCACCGCCCCTTGACATTCAACGGCATTACCATTGCCGAATCCCCCACCATCAACATCCTGGGGGTCACCATTGACCATAAACTTAACTGGACCAGCCACATAAATACTGTGGCTACAAGAGCCAGCCAAAGGCTGGGTATTCTGCAGCAAGTGTCTCACCTCCTGACTCCCCAAAGCCTTTCCACCATCTACAAGGCACAAGTCAGGAGTGTGATGGAATACTCTCCACTTGCCTGGATGAGTGCAGCTCCAACAACACACAAGAAGTTTGACATCATCTAGGACAAAGCAGCCCGCTTGATTGGCACCCCATCCACCACCTTAAACATTCACTCCCTCCACCACTGGCACACCGTGGTTGTGGTGTTTACCATCTACAAGATGCACTGCAGTAACTCACCAAGGCTTCTTCGGCAGCACCTCCCAAACCCGCGACCTCTACCACCTAGAAGAACAAGGGCAACAGGCACATGGGAACACCATCACCTGCAAGTTCCCCTCCAAGTTACACACCATCCTGACTTGGAAGTATATCATCGTTCCTGCATCGTCGCTGGGTCAAAATCCTGGAACTCCCTCCCTAACAGCACTGTGGGAGTACCTTCACCCCACGGACTGCAGCGGTTCAAGAAGGCAGCTCACCACCACCTTCTCAAGGGCAACTAAATGCTGGCCTTGCCAGTGACGCCCACATCCCATGAACAAATAACAAAAAAAGCTGCTGTTGCGGCTGGGTCAATTGAAAACTTCAAAACTTATATTGATAGATTTTTGTTAGGCAAGGGTATTAAGGGTTATGTAACCAAGGCAGGTAGATGGAGTTAAAATACAGATCAGCCATTATCTAATTAAATGGCGGGACAAGCTCAAGGGGCTGAATGGCCTGCTCCTGTTCCGGTGTGCCCGTGGGCAAGGCTGTATCAGGCTTGGCTTCTATTGACTAGCCGACTGACACTCACTGTGTAGGCTTATGCATGAAGAATGACCTTGGATAAGATTTCGGAAGGATACGCCTACCTAGGAAAGGGAGGGGTTAAAAAAAATGCAAGAACCAACTCAAGATTGGCTTGGGTGAAACTCTAGGAGTAGACCATTTGGCAATCTCTCAATCTGGAAGAGTGCAGGAGCCCTGAAGAGAGGGGTGGGGATGGGAGAAGTAATAGAAACCAGATAAAATGAGAATGTTGGCTGAAACACACACAGCAAGTCAGTCAGTCAAATGCACAGATTACTCAAGTCAGGTACATACAAGTAGCAGAGATTACTTATTACAATTGATATTCAGCCCAGTCAGGTACCTGTCTGTTAAAACCTGCCTCCATTCTCGCACGCTCATGATGCCCGAGGCCAGGCTTTTATCTGTCACGGATCAGACATGCTTGTCCTTTGCTCACTTTCCCCATCAGCTTGTACATGTGGAGGGACAGTCAGCTGTGGCTTGAAACTTGGAAGCACCTTCTTGCAGGCCTATGGGATTGTGCTGTAGAGTGGCAGAGAGGAAAACCCCTTACAAACATCTCATGCAGCACCACCTTGACTTCAATAGTCATCAAAGAGACCAAGTGCTGGTTTGCATTATCACTTGCCTGCAGACTCAGGCCTGCACCTGTGGGTCCCTTTCCCTTCATCCTAGCCTGCCACTTCGTAATCCCAAGCCCCTTCAGCTTTGGCAAAGGTTGCTGATGGGTTTAGATGCTTTTTAATGCACTTCAGAGGCTTTCTAAATGTTTGTCCCCTTCCTTATGACACTCCCCTTTAATTGTCCTCATCCCTTTAAATTTGACTTGCATGCAATTTTTGTCTCCTACTAGTGGCATCATCCCTGGACCCAGTAGAGTTTGCATCTAGAATTGTGGATCATTATGCAAATCACATTTAGACATAGAAATGACATGCTCTTAGCATTTGGGATTCTGGCAGGCCTTATAGCAATATAAACTAGAATATAAGCATTTTATACCTGAAGATGAAAATTGTGTTACATGAGTAGCATCATATAAATGCAAGTCACTGTACATAAGTGATGTGACGGTCAACATATTGGAACCCATTAATGACTAAACAAGTCAGTCAATGGACTCCCAACAGTCCAACACCCCACTGCACAAAGGTGTTCTTGGAAAACAGTCCTTGGTTAAACAGAATCGGTACAAGTGTTCCACATCTCGAATGAGTAGTACAGCTCCTTTCATTCTAGTACATGGAATTTGTGGGAGTTACTCAGTCTTTTACAAAGAAATTGAGTCACCATTTCCAATGCATGCAGAATCCAGGAACAATACATTGTCAAAATGTGGTTACTTTTAACAAGAGATAGGCAATTATGTGAAGAGAAAAAAAAGTAATTCCTGTTCCAAAATAAATCATGGTTTTCACACTTAGTTTTTTGTCTCTTTCTAAATATTATTTCTCCTCTTCCCTTTAAGAGCCCCACAACACACACCATTTCCTGCTTTAAGAGATTATGCCGGCAAGTGACTTGTTTCCAAATATCTGCTAGCAAAGACCGAGCATGGAGCGCCCAGGCTTATGCATCGCCCTTTTTGTTTGCTCCACGGAAGAATCTGAACCCCATTCACATCTCCGCCAATTGCTCAGCCGAGATCAGGAATTCAAATATGGGGAAAATGGAAGGTGCAAACCCAACACTGCTGAACATATAGTATATCAGGAAACATGGAGGCAACTTAACAAGTAATTGCAGCTTGAAGTGTGAAGAAGCAAAATAGATGAAAAAAACAGGAAAGGGCCATATTAGGTTGTGCAGAAGGGTTGGTAGTTCTGATTATTCAAAGCCATTTATTTAACACTATCAAACTATTTTTATTTTTGCTTTGCTGATAAATTTAACACCAGTCTAAATCTAGAACCATAAATTGGAGGCTCATGCTCCAACAAACATGCTCCTTCAGGGCTCCTTTTTACTGAAGGGAAGAAGTTGTTTCAGTATCTAATTTATTTCTGGTGTTGGCAAAGGGTAAAAGACATCAAACTATTAAACTCTGCTTTTGAAATCGAAAAATAAGGATAACTGATAAGCATCCCATATATTAACCAATTTAATTAACGAAGTTGTGAACACTGACCTCCAGATAAACATTTAAAACAGCCATCTCTCTTCACCCAACCAGAAACACAATCTAGCAGCTTTCAACTGATACCTTCACTGAACAGAACAGTCACAGTGCAATGTTTGGTGCATTCTGGACTAAGCAATGGTGAGATTATAATAATACTCATGCATGATACAAAGGTCATATATCACCATCAATTTATAGCATTCCTGCATCTTTTAGCAAGTTGCCAAACCTATGTTACAGTACACGCCAGCTAATGGTGGGTTAGAACGTCCTTTAACTTCATGCACCTGAATCCATATCCATCTCAGTCTGATGGGATGGGATGAAAGTTTCTCCTCTGCCAACTAGTTTGTATTCCAGCGATCATGAGCCAGCCTCCTGCATCGACATCAATAAATTTGATTTCTTTACCCTGGCAACAAAATCATAAATCCCCCCCAAAAAAATACTGGGTCTATAATTCTAGCACCAGGATAACGGCAGCAGATTTAGTGCAAACACATTGAATCCAGCCCAACAATGTTGGTCTCTAGAATCCAAACTCAATAAAAGGGGCAGTGTAATAGCAGCTTCCTTTTATCACAGCCCACAGAACAAACTGCAAGTGACTCCACACCAATTTGTTGTATTTAAAGAGGGTGTGAGGCTGGTTGAGAAATGAAGATTAAAATTCAGGAGGTAGGACTGCTGTTCTGAGTTTGGCTTTTAGACACCAGAGTCTAAATTTAACATTGTTGCGCCTGCTGTATGGGCCTAAAACAGGCGCACGGAGATCCAATTTAGCAGGTCAGAGGTCTGCGCTCTATCTGCACGGGCATGCGGGTCACTGCTAAATTGGTCAGGGCCTTTTTTTTCATATTGAAATGAGGCTCCTGCGTTCATTTACGGCCCGGATGAGTAAATTTGATTCACACCTTTGGCTGGTATTTCTGGGTCTTGAGAAGACCAACCAACAGTCCTTGAAAACAAGCTCGAAAACGGCCCAACGTCTTTTAAAATGTTTGAATTTTGTGGAGTTGGAAGGAGCAGGGATGCTTTTCCTGGCTCCATAAAACAACTGTGGCCACTACTGGCAGCCCCCGGATGTGCCTGTGGTCCTTGGCATGGGGCATAATTGGTAAGGCCCCGACAGGCAAGCTACATCGGTTTTCAGGTTGTTTTCTAATGGTAGCTTAAATGGGTGAATGCCTGATTCCTAACCAGAAGAAAAAAATGCCACCCATATAATTTTAAAAAGCTGCTAACTCTGGAAAAACATCTACTAATAGCTTTATGCCATGCCTAAGACATGTTAAATGGGTATTAATAGGAATATCCCAAAGTAAATATTCAGAAGCACGCACACAGAGTGAAGGAAAGCACGCACCACAAAAAGTGCTTACAGTGCATTTTTGCCTAACACAATCATCCCACTAATCCCCTTCTTCAGATGCTACAGTCACCAAAAGGCTTTAAAAAGATTACATTGTAATTTTTTCACTCTTCTGAACAAAAGCCTGTGGAAAGTACAATTCTTCTATTTTGACTTTTAAAAATTAGGCACTTAACTGTTGTATGATCCTCCAGAAACTTGGACCGAGTGAGCTGCCAATACTTCACTTATCAAACCGTAATGCCATGAATACAAAACCTTGAGACAAACTGGGATTTTGAGTTATTATTGCCTTCCACATTTGTCTCAAAATTAAAAAAGATAATGGGTGCCTTCACTGAAGTGAAAGTTCAGCAATGCCCAGCAGCAAATGAATTGAAAAGCTAGAAAAACCCCAGGCTCGCCAATTCCCTCAGTGAGAACACTTCCTGTATGTAGCCTTGATCGAAAAGAGTGCCTTCAGGGAAGAGCCAGAAGCTTTTTACTGTGTAAACATCTTCAGTGTATAGAGTGGAAAATATTTCAACAGATATCTTGTGCACCAAAAAATTGCCACCAAATGATGGATCACACAATGACTTAGGTCAACCAATGGAGAGGTGAATGGAAGGAAAAGTAAGCACAAAAATAGAAACATCACAAGCCAACCCAACCACACCAGTGATGGGGGTTCAGTAGACAAAGATGGTGACAGAAGTGGAAGCCTGTTACAATCTAGAAAGAGAAATATTTCTGGAGATACAAAAAATGCAACATTCATATAAGTCTTTTCTGCAGAACAGAACAGCTGAAAAGTTCCAAAACATCATCTTTATCTGCACTATTTCTGCCACCATCACAGGTGATCTAAAATTGTAGGAATTTATGAACCTAAAATTCTGGAAAAACCAGGCCTGAAAGCTTAAATTTTCACACCTGGGCATAGTTTAATGCTCATGGACAGAAATGAGTGCAAATCTGACAAAAGTGCTAATTGCACATCATTTTCTGTCGTCAGCTTATTAGCATAATTACTCTTAACTCCATGTGCAACTTTGGCCTTGTACAGGCAGGTAGCCCAAAGTGGGGGGCACGGACCAGACAGAAAATCTCCAATGAAATTTAAAAAGGATCCGGATAATTAAAAAACTAAATGGCAGATAGGGATCAGAAAATGCCATGCATCCCATCTGGCCGGTTCCAGGTGGGGGAGGGGACAAAAGTTGTGCAGCATTTGAAAAGGTTCAGAAGGAATTTCAACCAGTTAGCAGCCTTTGCCCAGGCTGAAGGGAGAGAGGGAAAGAAATGACAGGCAAAAATGGAGTGAAAGGGAAATTAATGTGGAGTCTGCAGGCAAGTTCTCGACCCCCCTCCCCCCACCCCATTTGATGGCTAGTGCTACCAGATGTGGTTGTAAGGAGGGTAACCTTGTTTACCACTTAAGAGTGCCAACACCATGAGTCAACACGGCAACATGCCTGGAAGGAGGTGGTACCACACTTGATACTGCAACTGACTGTTACTGTCACTGGTTATTGCTGCTCTATCGTGCAATTTAACTACAGGCATCCTTGCAGCAAATAGCAAAGCTCTGCACTTGGCTCTCTGCTCACCTGGAGCCAGTACAGCAGGTAGGTGTGTCAGGCTCGGAAAATATGGTTGGCATCTTGATCGGTGCAGCTGTCCCAGCTGTTGATCATCCCGGCATGTCTTCTTTCATGCAATGCTACTTAAAGCACGACATACTGTGATTGGGATGCATTTGAAGGCCCAGTGTTAAAGTTAGTCTGATCTTCACATATCGCATTTGTGCTTTCAGGTCACAGCCTCCCTTGGGAATTGGAGCCACTGCATGCACAAATCTTCTGGTAAAGTGAAGTACATGCACCTCTGAATGTAAATTTGAGGGCACTGACAGGTGGACAAGAACTCCTCTGGTAGTCAGGTCTGCCTCAAATCCCTCTACTAGTCCTTCTCTTCTTTCTCCAAAAAGGAGATTTTCCCATTGGGAAACTCATTGTGCAGGGAAAAAAGGCAGCTGCAGAACAACAGTCACAAAGACCCCCAAAAACCTAATAGCAGAAGAAAAATATGAAAAAATGGTGCAGGAATACCCTGAAAATTGTTCAGTGACACTTCTTACTGGGCTGTTTTAAAGAACCTGCCTATATAGCTCATCTGACAACTCTGGACATCTGATATAGGTGGTTGCATCACTCCATGTAATAGACCCACTAATGTTGGGAAATCGTGAGCCAGTCAAAATGATGTAGCTGCATTTTAACTTAGGAAGTGGGAGCTTCTTTAACCCATTTAAATCTGTGCCACATTTTTGCGTGGCCGTAGATCCTGTGTTACGGATGGCTGTCCAATCTACCAATCAAGGGTTTGACCAATTCCGCCCATCTATCAGGACGTATACCTTCACATGCCCCAAAGATCCTTCAAAATAGCCCTCTCGTATGAAACAACATTGGCTTTGCTTGCATTGTGCCGTTTCCAGGTCTGTAGCATCCATCTCCATTATTGGGAGGTAAAACCAGAGGGATTCAATTTTTACACTTTTAATGGATGGTTAACTTCAGTCTTCAGTTTTACTGCAGATATTGCCCTGTACATTATTTTCAATAATCAATATAAAAATGGAACAGAAGGACATGGCAGAAAACTGGATACTATTGCCTTTTGGAAGGGCCGCATTAAGAAAATAATACCAATTAGCTTATAACATTTCCTCATAATCAAACTACAGAACGCCTGAACAACAGCTGTGTTACAAAAAAGAAAAAAAACACAAATACCTCTGGGAAACATATGGACACACCCACCTCTACACACATATCTGCATTGTCTTCACAGTTTTGAGAGGAGGTACAGCCCCAAATAAACCATATTTAAAAAGCATAACTGCAGCTAAAATAGATTAATTGCGATTTTTCACAGAACAATAGTACACACACAGTTACTCAGGTCCAGAGTATGCAAATACCACACACACACACACACACACACACACACACACACACACACACAGCTAGTGCGTACAGATCACAAGCCAACAGGATGCATACACTATAATTTGACACACCTGCTGTGTGTACACAACAGTTCCATAGGTCTGCAATAAAAATTTAGTATATGTATCGCCAACCTCCGCTGCTGCTGAAACCCTCTTCTATGCCTTTGTCACCTCTGGACTTGACTATTTCAATGCCTTCCAACCTCCACCAAAATAACAACTACAACTTGTATTTATATAGCACCTTTAACGTAGTAAAATGTCCCAAGGCGCTTCATAGGAGTTCTAAGACAAAAATTTGATACTGAGCCACATAAGGATAAATTAGGGCAGGTGACCAAAAGCTTGGTCAAAGAGGTAGGTTTTAAGGAGTAGCTTAAAGGAGGAAAGAGAGGTAGAGAGGCGGAGAGGTTTAGGCAGGGAATTCCAGAGCTTAGGGCCTAGGCAACAGAAGGCACGGCCACCAATGGTGGAGCGATTATAATCAGGGATGCTCAAGAGGGCAGAATTAGAGGAGCGCAGACATCTCGGAGGGTTGTGGGGCTGGAGGAGATTAAAGAGTTAGGGAGGGGCGAGGCCATGGAGGGATTTGAAAACAAAGATGAGAATTTTAAAGTCGAGGCGTTGCTTAACCGGGAGCCAATGTAACCTCCGTAAACATCAGCTCATTCAAAACTCTGTCGCCAATAGCCTATACCGAATTAAGTCCCGCTCACCCATCACTCCTGTTCTTACTGATCTACATTAGTTCAAATTTAACATTCTCATCCTCATGTTTAAATCCCTTCATGGCCTCGCCGCTCCCCATCTCTAACACCCCCTTGCCCTACGATCCCCCTCCGAACTCTACTTTCCTCCATCTATGGCCTCGTGTATCCCCCCACTCCCTTCGGCCCACCACTGGCAACCGTTCCTTCAGTCATCTAGGTCCCAAGCTCAGCACTTCCTCCATGTCCTCCTTTAGGACCATCCTTAAAACCCACTTTTTCCACCTAACTTTTGATCACCCCTCCGAATACCGCCTCCTTTGGCTCGGTCCTATTTGTCAGATTACACCTCGGTGAAGCGCCGGAGGACGTTCTTTTACATTAAAGTGCTGTACAAGTGCAAGCTGTTGCTGCTCCTGTAAATACGGCAAATTTTACACGTGCGCCAGCTGCATTTTAACAAGTTATTGCTGACAATCCTTTAAGTTATAACATCAATTCTTTGAATACTGAAACAGTCCCAGTTTTCAAACCCCACAACTCTTGCCTAACATGGTGAATGTTTTCTGAAGAATTCTAATAATGGAGTGATGAAGTTGAGCAACAAACATGCATAACAACCACAGCCGAGCTGGAATTCCCCGTGGTTCTCAGAGTAAATTAGGTCAACTGAAATCCAGGGCTAGTTGGGGGCAGCTGCTCCTACCAGTTAAGTTCAATTGCAGGTCGTGCACTGATATTAATTACTGCAATACCGATAGGAAAGGCTAGGGCTGGGAGAGCCACAAAATCAATCATTAGTTAATCATTGCCACAAACAAATTCAGCCACTTGCATTAAGGCACTTAAACAGGCCTTCGCTGCCCAAATCCTAATCGTTGCTTGAAAGTCCAATTGTTCTCAGTTGGTAAAAATCATACTTCCAGAAACAAGAAAATAAGCAGTCTGTGGGTATTTTTTATTAGGAAGTTGCTGACTGCACTGAGGCACACTACTAAACCACACACACGGACACCAACTCCCACAACTTCCAATGAAATTAGATGAATAAATATGGATGTCATCAATCACAACATGACTAATTCTGTCCAGATCAAAGCATCAAGTAAAATGTATTTTAAATGACAATCACCGCAATTCAAACCCAATGAGAGAGATTTTAATCCAAAAATAAATTTTAGATTAGCCCATTGAGAAAAATAAAATTAAAATACACATTTATTCAGAATATGAGCAACTTGGCTAAGTCAGAGAAAACAGCACACACACATCAACAACGGTTGAATTTAGATGAAACAAGAACCCAGCTGATAGTTATATTTCTAAGCACCAAAACCAGATCCATGGCCTGGTCGGATCGATGCTCATGATGTCCTGAACTCACTCACACAAGGTACAGTTGCCACTTGTGCAAAATGCTATCACTGCCTGCTGCATATTTCTCATATCTTCTTTACCTATAAAAATTCAAGCAACATTCCAAGGTTTACAGGAATAGCATTTGCACTGTGCACTTTTTCCAAACATTTCACAGAGACCCCTCTCTCTATTCCTCACCCGAAGTGAAGTTCATAGTCTATCCATATGGGATCACTAGATAGCAATTAATAGGGCTTCAGTCTGGAAATATAAAGCCATGTACAAATATTAGCTAATATTTGAATTTCATGGGAAGGAGTGATTAATTGGAAAATTCATTAGACATTCCTAGGTCTAATTATATCCACCCAACCCGCAATTTTCCCTTGTTTTGTCCCGAGGATAAAGACTTACACTGGAGTACAGTTCCAGGAGTACTTGCACATGGTATCTTGCCCAGACAGAGAATGTCGGTTGCCTATTCAATCAATGGGCCTTAATCCGCAAAAGCACACTGCCCAGTTAGAGTCACTGAATGGAGATCAGGAGTAGAAACTGTCCACGGTGCTGAGTCCAACTGTGGTGTCCATGTCAACATCCCAGCTGAGATAAGCCAGCTCATCAGAGAGCAGTGATTGAACCAGGCATTTTCCTGGCTTGTACAATTCAGTGTCACACTAGCCAGTTCTTCTTCTCACCAGCCATTAGAGGTAGTTAATTATATTCTTTAATAGCAAACCCCCCACCCCCCGCCGTAAGTGTAGATTGTGTTTTGGTCCTGTACAATTCTACTTGCTAGTTTGTACTGCTGAGTTTTATTTTTTCTGAGTTGGAATGTAGACGATGTTAGACTCTTTGTAAAAGGAGTTTCATAGCTGTTGGTAAATTTGGCTCTTTTATTTTCCTTAGACTGTATTTTGATTGCAACAGTAAAATTCATGTAAAACGATCCATTGTTATTTCTGAATGACAGACTACTGTACAAAATGGATTTATCGATTCTGAACAAAATGTTTATATTTACAGTAATATTTTTCAAAATTAGACATTTATAGTACAATCACAGAGAATGAACAAACAGCCAACACAGTGGGTAACAAGCAAATCCTTCATGTGAACCATCTAACACCAGGGGACTATACAGAACAATGTGCAGATTTTGAAATAATATGCTAAAAGTTCTATGTTAGTAGTGGAAAACAGAAGAAGATGAAATAGTTACATTTTAAAGTACATTAATGTTTAATTTAAGGACACAAGTAAACAACCTGAAGGAGAGAATGTGGGTGGATAAGTCTGTCCATATACAAGTCAGCTACTCCAGTGAGTTCCAAAATTTTATTGCATCTACTCAGCAGTCGAACACAGAAATAATTCCTAGGCACAGGCAAACTTCACGAACAAGAGTTCGGTATATAGGAGCACATGCTCGTACAAACTTAATCCATCTGCTCTGACACAGTCCCTCTACCTACATTTCAGTGAATTACAGCCTAACACAAAGAAGATAAAACTTGAAGTCCTAAATAATGAGATTCATCTGTAGGAACAGAAAGACTGTGCGCCCGTGTTGTCAACAGATATAATAAAGCCAGGTTACAGGAGAACTAACACAATGGGAAAGGAGCAAACACAGCACAACACACACAACGTGATGAACATTCTGTACTCTCTCATTTCAATTGGCTAAGAAGCATTATTGTACTTTAATAAATGCCATAATGAATCACCAAAACATGAACTGCCACACTAAGTGACCGACAAGACTGACAACCTGGGCCAGTGCAGTTATTGTTCTTCTGATGACTTTCTTGATCGTTCTGACATACAGCTTCAAAAACCTCTTGCATTCACCCAACAGTCCTCCTTCCTTTGCAGTTACCTTAATAGGGTACTGCTTAGTGGATTAATTGTTCGCAAGCTCCAGCTTTAGTTTGTTTATGGCCTCAGCTGCAAAGACAAGAAATCATTGGCCACATCATCTGCCATCGTGTCTGGCCTCTCAGCAGGCACACAGACTCTGCATGCAGTCCCTAGCAGAGTGTGCTACAGGCCACACTTTTCCTGTACCAGTATGCCGATTCAAATTAGCACACTCTGAATGCAAAATATGGTGCAGCCAATCCCAAGCTGTCAATGTAGATGAGTCTGCACCACCAACCAGCAGAACCTCATTTCTGCCAGACTCGGAAAATTGGGGCTGCAGAATTTACAGCCTAGTTTGCAAAGTAAAGATTCCAAAAAGCATTTGGCTCCGTGTCATGTGATGTTATTTTAAAGTCGTATGATCAGATTCATGTGTCCCATCTATAATCATGCATTATTTCCATCAAAAACATTTCCACCTTCAGGTTTAACTGATGAGCGGTGCTCCAATAAACACAAAAATAGTCTGCTAAGAAAAGTGGTGCTTGAACCAGGATTTCTTCAAATTCCATAGAAAAACCATAGCCAATTCACCAACCTTTGACCCACAGTCCATTTCATCACTCATGAACTCAATCACTAGTCATTCATTTGTAAAATGTGCTGTAAACTTTAGAAGTTAAAATTAGACTTAATGTTTAGATTTTTTTTTTTAAAAACTGTTGGAAACATTGCATGGTTGGATCAGGAATTCTGTTTAATGGACAGGAATAGGACATGGTTCAAAGTACAAGCATTCTGTGCTTCAACAGCAATTCTGTCAGGAGAGCCAAACAGACCAAAACGTCCCAGGTTCAACATCTTGGTTGGCTGATCTCAGCTGTTGTCTATTACATTTAGCTGGGGGGATGGGAAATCATTTTGGGATCCTGCCCCAAATTGGCACTTGGTGGGACATTGGTGAAGACAGGATCAGGTTCAATTTTGATGCCCCCGCCCCCCACCACAGATAAATACCTTGTTCGCACTTATTGTCTCATGTATGAAGTACAGGAATGCAGCCAATGCCCCGCAGACCTTACCATAGCAAGAGTCTCTAACCTCGGGAGAGAATAGGAAGGAAAGAAACAAATGCTATACAATGAATGTGACTGGAATGCGATTTGCTAAATTGGAATTCGGAGGTAGAATTTTATCTGGAGTTGCCTACATTTCCTTCCAAGGAAGGACGTTCAATGATAAAGTCGCACAGTTTGGCAGCAAATGGGAAATACAAACCATGAGAGACAGGAAGCACTTCATAAGGAGGCTGATGATCCTCTTCAGGAGACAGTGCCAAAACTGATTTTAGTATACATGGCATGTAGGCAGAGGGGTTGACACTCCTGGCTGACCTCCCACGTTCTACCCTATGTAAACTTGAGGTCATCCAAAACTCAGCTGCCCGTGTCCTAACTCACACCTTGTCCTGGTCACCCATCACCCCTGTGCTCGCTGACCTACATTGGTTCCCAGTTAAGCAATGTCTCGATTTCAAAATTCGAATCCTTGTTTTCAAATCCTTCCATGGCCTCGCCCCTCCCTATCTCTGTAATCTCCTCCAGCCCCACAATTTCCCCGAGATATCGGCCCTCCTCTAATTCTGTACTTGAGCATCCCTGATTATAATCGCTCAACCATTGGTGGCCGTGCCTTCTGTTGCCTAGGCCCTGAGCTCTGGAATTTCCTCCCTCAACCTCTCCGCCTCGCTACCTCTCTTTCCTCCTTTAAGACACTCCTTAAAACCTCCCTCTTTGACTAAGCTTTTGGTCATCTGCCCCAATATCTCCTTATGTGGCTCGGTGTCAAATTTTTGTCTTTTAATACTCCCGTGAAGCGCCTTGGGACATTTTACTACATTAAAGGCGCTATATAAATACAAGTTGTTGTTGTTGTTCACACGTGTGTCAGTACATTGAAAATCCTTTCACCTGCTTTCAGTAAAACGTTCATAAGGATGATACCAGAAAACGTTCAGCAAAAACTTGCCTAGTTGCACTTTCAAATTTAAAACCGTCACACCATTTACATTTTAATTTAGAATCTAAATTACAGCACAATGCATGCACAATACCCCCAAACTTGGAGTACGGTGAAACAGTGAAATAAATTCCTCCTGGCCCTAGAGAGCATTGGTCCTCTTTCAGGCACTGCTACTCCCCACCACACTCCCAAACATAGCCCATGGGCTATGAAGCAAGGACACTTTCACTGCTTGTTGATGCTCATTAACCTCTGGCAATTTCTCAGTATGTCTAGGCAGTGTCACTCCCTTTAATACAAGCTGATTTGTTGGTCTTGAAATAGCCTATTCTTAACCTTTTCATCAAATCCCTAATTGAGGGACAATTCCAAATAAAAATGTTAAAAAGAAAAAAGACTTGCATTTATGTAGCGCCTTTCATGACCTCAGGACGTCCCAAAGCATTTTACAGCCAATGAAGTACCTTTTGGAGTGCAGTCACTGTTGTAATGCAGGAAACGCAGCAGCCAATCTGCGCACAGCAAGCTCCCACAAACAGCAATGTGATAATGACCAGATAATCTGTTTTTGTTATGTTGATTGAGGGATAAAGATTGGTCAGGACACCGGGGATAACTCCCCTGTTTTTCTTCAAAATAATGCCATGGGGTCTTTTGCGTTCACCTGAGAGACCAGACAGGGCCTCGGTTTCACATCTCATCCGAAAGATGGCACCTCCGACAGTGCAGCACTCCCTCAGCACGGTACTGAGTGTCAGCCTAGATTTTTGTGCTCAGTCTCTGGAGTGGGACTGTGAACCCACAACCTTCTGACTCAGAGACGGGAGTGTTACCCACTGAGCCACAGCTGACAGAGAAGGTTTTCAGTGCTTTTAATTCTCTAACGTACTGCAGAATTATTTTTCAGAGAATCTATAGAAACTATTACCTGCTTTAAGATGTAGAGAAATTCAGTAGGACCGCCCAGATCTACTTCATGCTGGTACAGAAACCAATTCTACTGTAGTTCACTCCAGGTTCCCTACCAAGAAGTAGTTCTGACCTGACTGGTCCCTACAAGCTCACGTGAAACACTGCCCTCGTTTTTACTGCTTCATAACCCATTTACTCGACACCTGGGGCTGATTTTACATAGGATATACGGCACAGAAACAGGCTATTCGGCCCAACCAGTCCATGCCGGCATTAATGCTCCACTCGAGCCTCCTCCCGTCTTTCCTCATCTAAATCGATCAGCATAACTCTCTATTCCCTTCTCCCTCATATGCTTGTCTAGCCTCCCCTTAAATGCATCTATACTATTCGCTTCAACCACTCTCTGTGGTAGCGAGTTCCACATTCTCACCACTCTTTGGGTAAAGAAGTTTCTTCTGAATTCCCTATTGGATTTCTTGGTGACGATCTTATATTGATGGCCTCTAGTTATGCTCTTCCCCACAAGTGGAAACATTCTATCTGTATCCACTCTATCAAAACCTTTCATAATTTTAAAGACCTCTATTAGGTCACCCCTCAGCCTTCTTTTTCAAGAGAAAAGAGACCCAGCCTGTTCATCCTTTCCCAATATGTATACCCTCGCATTTCTGGTATCATCCTTGTAAATCTTCTCTGCACTCTCTCCAGTGCCTCTATATCTTTTTTATAATATGGCAACCAGAACTGTACGCAGTACTCCAAGTGTGGTCTAACGAAGGTTCGATACAGGTTTAACATAACTTCCCTACTTTTCAATTCTATCCCTCTAGAAATAAACCCTAGTGCTTGGTTTGGTTTTTTTATAGCCTTGCTAACCGGTGTTGCAACTTTTAGTGATTTGTGTATTTGTACTCCGAGATCCCTTTGTTCCTCTACCGCACCCTCCAAGTAATAAATGACCTCCCTATTCTTCCTACCAAAATGTAATACCTCACATTTATCTGTGCTGAACTTCATTTGCCAATTATATGCCCATTCTGCAAGTTTATTAATGTCCTCCTGTAATTTTTTGCAGTCCTCCTCAGTATTGATTATCCCCTGAATTTGGTGTCATCCGCAAATTTAGAAATTGTGTTTTCGATTCCAAAGTCTAAATCGTTAATGTAAATTGTGAACAGCAGTGGTCCCAGCACTGATCCTTGTGGAATATCACTACCCACATTCTGCCACTGTGAATAGCTACCTTTTACTCCTACTCTCTACTTTCTGTCTTGAAGCCAGTTAGCTATCCATCCGTTCCATTTCCCGCACTTCTGTTCTCACCCCTTCCCCTCCCTCCCAGAACCACGATAGGGTTCCCCTTGTCCTCACCTTTCACCCCACCAGCCACCACATTCAACGGATCATCCTCCGCCATTTCCGCTACCTCCAACGTGATCCCACCACCAAACACATCTTCCCCTCATCTCCCCTTTCAGCATTCCGAAGGGACCGCTCCCTCCGCGACACCCTGGTCCACTCCTCAATCACCCCTAACAGCCCTTCCCCTTCGCCCGGCACCTTCCCGTGCAAGCGCAGGAGATGAAACACATGCCCTTTTACCTCCTCCCTTCCCACTGTCCAGGGCCCCAAACACCCCTTCCAGGTGAAACAGCGATTTACTTGTACTTCTTGCAATTTAGTATACTATATTCGCTGCTCACGATGTGGTCTCCTCTACATTGGGGAGACCAAATGCAGATTGGGCGACCGCTTTGCGGAACACCTCCGTTCAGTCCGTAAGGGTGACCCCGAGCTTCTGGTCGCCTGTCACTTTAATTCTCTGCTTCACTCCCACTCTGATCTCTCTGTCCTCGGCCTCTTACATTGTTCCAATGAAGCTCAACGTAAGCTCAAGGAACAGCACCTCATCTTTCGATTAGGCACTTTACAGCCTTCCGGACTCAACATCGAGTTCAACAATTTCAGACAATAATCCCTGCCCCCATTTTTCATGCTGTATAATTTTGCCATTCCCATTTGCAACATTTTATCTTTCCTGCCTCTTACATAAGCACAGTATGTTCTTTCAATTCCTTCCTCCCCTCCCAAACCACCCGCCCACCGTCTCTGCACCTGTTTAATATCTGTTACATCTCCAGCTTTTTCCAGTTCTGATGAAGGGTCCCAGACCTGAAACGTTAACTCTGTTTCTCTCTCCACGGATGCTGCCTGGCCTGCTGAGTATTTCCAGCATTTTCTGTTGTTATTTCAGATTTCCAGCATCCGCAGTATTTTGCTATTGTATTAGCTATCCATCCTACTACTTGTCCCCTGACTCCGTATTCTCTGACCTTGTTCATCAGTCTATTATGGGGTACCTTATCGAAGGACTTTTGAAAATCTAGATAAATTACATCTACTGCATTACCATTGTCTACTCTCTCTGTTGCCTCTTCAAAAATTCAATGAGGTTGGTCAAGCAAGACATTCCCTTTTGAAATGATAGCAAAATACTGCAGATGCTGGAAATCCGAAATAACAACAGAAAACACTGGAAAAACTCAGCAGGCGAGGCAGCATCCGTGGAGAGAGAAACAGAGTTAACGTTTCAGGTCGATGACCTTTCGTCAGAACTGGAAAGAGCCGGAAATCAAATAGATTTAAGGCCAGGATAAAGCTGGGAAAAGGGGGAGGGGATGAAAGAACAAAAGGGGAGATTAAGAGACATTAAGAGATATGCAAGGCAAGAGGTGGTGTTAATGTGACAGATTAAGGCTGAAAGAAGTGTGAAATCCATTGGCAGAATGAAGGACAGCTGCCAGCTTCTAGGAGGAAAAAAAAAGTGGGGGGGGGGGCCAAATAAAAGGGTGGATGAAAAAATAAAATATAAATGTGATTGGAGCTAAGGTTATGATCTAAAATTGTTGAACTCGATATTGAGTCCAGGGGGCTGTAGCGTGCCTAAACGAAAGACGAGGTGCTGTTCCTCGAGCTTACGCTGCGCTTCCGTGGAACAATGCAAGAGGCCGAGGATGGTGAGGTCTGAGTGGAAGTGGAGCGGTGAATTAAAGTGACAGGCAACCGGGAGCTCGGGGTCCCCCTTACGGACTGAACGGAGGTGTTCCGCAAAGCGGTCACCCAATCTGCGTTTGGTCTCCCCAATGTAGAGGAGACCATATCGTGAGCAGCGAATACAGTATACTAAATTGCAGGAAGTACAAGTAAATCGCTGTTTCACCTGGAAGGGGTGTTTGGGGCCCTGGACAGTGGGAAGAGGGGAGGTATAAGGGCATGTGTTGCATTTCCTGCGCTTGCACGGGAAGGTGCCGGGCGAAGGGGAAGGGGTGCTGGGGGTGGTAGAGGAGTGGACTAGGGTGTCGCAGAGGGAGCAGTCCCTGCGGAATGCTGAAAGGGGAGGTGAGGGGAAGATGCGTTTGGTGGTGGGATCACGCTGGAGGTGGCGGAAATGGCGGAGGATGATCCGTTGAATGTGGAGGCTGGTGGGGTGAAAGGTGAGGACAAGGGGAACCCTATCGTGGTTCCGGGAGGGAGGGGCAGGGGTGAGGGCAGAAGTGCGGGAGATAGAACGGACACGGTCGAGGGCCGTGTCGACCACGGTAGAGGGGAATCCTCGGTTGAGGAAAAAGGAAGACATGTCGGAAGCACTGGTATGGAAGGTGGCATCATCAGAGCAGATGCGGCGGAGACGGAGAAACTGGGAGAATGGAATGGAGTTCTTACAGGAGGCGGGGTGGGAGGAAGTGTAGTCCAGGTAGCTGTGGGAGTCAGTGGGCTTGTAGTGAATGTTAGTCAATAACCTATCCCCAGAGATGGAGACGGAGAAGTCGAGGAAGGGAAGGGAAGAGTCGGAGATGGACCATGTGAAGGTGAGGGAAGGGTGGAAATTGGAAGCATAGTGAATGAAATGCTCTAGTTCAGGGCGAGAGCAGGAGACGGCACCGATACAGTCATCAATGTACCGGAAAAAGAGGTGAGGGAGGGGACCCGAGTAGGACTGGAACAAAGAGTGTTCCACATATCCCACGAAAAGGCAGGCATAGCTAGGGCCCATGCGGGTACCCATAGCAACACCTTTAATTTGGAGGAAATGAGTGGAGTCAAAGGAGAAGTTGTTCAATGTGAGAACAAGTTCAGCCAGGCGGAGGAGGGTGGTGTTGGATGGGGACTGGTTGGGCCTCTGTTCAAGGAAGAAGTGGAGCGCCCGCAGGCCATCCTGGTGGGGGATGGAGGTGTAGAGGGATTGTACGTCCATAGTGAAGAGGAGACGGTTGGGGCCGGGAAACTGGAAACCGTTAAAATGGCGGAGGGCGTCGGAAGAGTCGCGGATGTAGGTGGGAAGAGACTGCACAAGGGGAGAAAAAAATAGAGTCGAGATAGGAAGAGATAAGTTCCGTGGGGCAAGAACAGGCTGAAACGATGGGTCTACCGGGGCAGTCCTGTTTGTGGATCTTGGGAAGGAGGTAGAAGCGGGCTGTGCGGGGTTGGGGAACTATGAGGTTGGCGGCCGTGGGGGGAAGATCTCCAGAGGAGATGAGGTCAGTGACGGTCTTGGAAATGGTGGTTTGATGTTCGGTAGTGGGGTCATGGTCCAGGTGGAGGTAGGAGGAGGTGTCGGAGAGTTGGCGTTCAGCTTCCGCTAGGTAGAGGTTGGTACGCCAAACAACAACAGCACCACCCTTGTCAGCAGGTTTAATGACAATGTCGGGGTTGGATCTGAGGGAATAGAGTGCGGCAAGTTCAGAGGGAGGTAGGTTGGAGTGAGAGAGGGGAGCAGAGAAATTGAGACGGCCGATGTCACACCGGCAGTTGGCAATGAAAGGATCTAGAGAGGGTAAGAGGCCAGAGGGAGGGGTCCAGGTAGAACGGGAATTCTGAAAGCGGGAGAAAGGGTCAGCCGTAGAGGGGGGAAGACTCCTGGCCAGAGAAGTGGGCACGGAGGCGCAGGCGGCGGAAAAAGAGCTCAGCATCGTGCCGAGCTCGGAATTCATTGAGGTGGGGACGTAAGGGGATGAAGCTCAGGCCTTTGCTGAGGACTGATCGTTCGGGGTCAGAAAGGGGAAGGTCAGAAGGGATAGTGAAAACGCGGCAGGGGGTGAGATTGGGAGAAGGGGGGTCAGAGGAAAGTGAAGGGGAAGAAGGTTCCGGAGGGGCGTTCGTGTCCAAGAGTTGATGAAGCTTGCGATCCTTGACATCAGAAAGGAAGAAAAAAAGTTTTTTGTTGAAGCGTCGGATGAGTCGAAGGATGAAATGGAACTGTGGACCCGGACAGCTTTGAGATAGAGTGCGTCGGTGCTGCTCAAGAGAGAGGTCGAGAGATTCCCTTTTGAAATCTATGCTGACTATTCATTACTAAGTTTTTGGTTTCTAGATGTTCTTCTGTTTTCTCCTTTAGTAAGGATTCCGTTATTTTTCCTACCACCAATGTTAAGCTGACTGGTCTATAATTCCCTGGACATGTTCTATCCCCCTATTTAAATATAGATATTACGTTAGCTATCCACCAGTCCTCTGGCACTACACCTTTTTCTAACTAATTATTCAATATTTGTAGTAATGCCTCTGCTATCTCTTCCCTAGATTCTTTTAAAATGCGTGGATGCAATCCATCCGGTCCAGGGGTTTTAACCTCGGAGTTTGATTAGTTTATTTAATATATCCCCTTTTAAAAATTTTAAATGCACTTCTCATTACTAATCTCATCATCCAATGTCATGTCTGCCTGTTCTAGCTCCCTGGTAAATACTGAAGCAAAATAATTATTTAATATTTCTGCCATCTCTCTATCGTTACCTGTGGTATTATCCTGTCTATCCCTTAATGGCCCTATTCCCATCCCAACTTTCCTTTTTTATTGATGTGCCTATAAAATATTTTACTATTTTGTTTTAGGTTCCTTGATAATTTAATTTCATAGTTCCTCTTTGACTTCCTAATTGTTTTTTTTTACTTCTCTTGTGTACTGGTGTAAACCTGTTCTAAATGGTTGAACAAGTGGTACCAATCTCACTTGAATGGTAATGTGCTAATAGCATTCCAATTTTGTCGCTCGTTTATTTGCATAATTATTCACAGATCCCGGTGCCGATTTGGGCGGGTGCAGGGAGTAGAAAACTACAGGTAATAACATTTAAGCAGATGAAGACAATTAAAGGGAAGTGTCAGAATAGGGGGGCAAAAATTGTGAAAGCCGTTATAAGATACTTCAACCCATTAGCAACATATGTCAAGAGTAAAGGGGATGAGGAATAAAAAAATGACACAAAAAACGGAGAGACAAGAAACCCATGGTGGAGGCAAGTAATGCATGCTGTTTGCTGGCTAGTGAAATGGAGGTGGCTGTGAGGGGCTTTGCTCTCTGCCAGTCCATGGCATTATCCCCATAAGTCACAAACCTAGAGTGGGAGGCAAGCTTGAGGCTGTAGCTGACCAATGTAATGCATGTTAGCAACAAGTGTCCTTACAGCAGCTAACTGCTCTGCATAGAATTTTTGAGAAAAGTAATCACTGATTTTGGGACTAAGTGGATGTTCAATAAGGCGCCTCACAGAAGGCTTGTCACAACAATTGAGATGTCTTGGGCAAGAGGAAATGTAGCAGCGTGAATTCAAATCTGGTTGATGGACATGAATCAAAGGGTTTAGGATTAATGGGGGTAATTTTAACTTTTGGTGGCAGTGTAAAACCAATCAGCCGCCTGCTATACACCTCTCCTGATTTGCTATAATGGGTGGCCGATCAGATATCGCCCATTTTACAATATCAACAAAAGCTAAAGTGACCCCCATGAGTGTTGATCTGATTGTGAGAGGGTTGGAAGTAGTGTACCCCAGGACTAGGTCCACTCTTGTTCTTGATATACAAAGATAATTTGGACTTAGGTATAAAAGGAGCAGGATATTGAAATTTGCTAACTACATAAAAATAGGGGATTTGACAAACAGCAAGGGAGACTGTTAGAGGTTTCAGGAGGAAATGGACAGATTAGCAAAATGTGCAGACAGGTGGTAGATGCAATTTAAATCAGGAAACGTGGGAGGTAGTGCATTTTGGGAAGAAAAGAAGGAATGGAAGTATAAACTCAATGGAAAAATGCTGAAAGATGTGGTGGCACAGTTGGCAGTCCATGACTAGGGGCTATTAATTTAAAATTGCTACTAAAGAGGTTAGAAGAAATGACTTTACACAGTGAGTTGTCAGACAATGTGTGTTTTACCATAGGGAGCAGGTGAGTCAGAGACCACTGCATCTTTAAAGGGACGAGTAGATAAACATTTGAAGCAGAGAAAGATACAAGGCTATGAGGAAGACAACATGGCAGTAGACTCATTTTGGATTGCTCCAGCACAGACATTTTGGAGCAAATGTCCTCCTTCTGTGCTGTAAATGTCTATGGTTCTCTGTTCGCTCTCAGGTGACAATGCCGATAAATATGGTTGGTGGCATTTTGACAGGTGCAGCTAGTTGAGCTTTGCTGGTCGTTAATCACCCTGGCAACACGGTGGCACAGTGGTTAGCACTGTTGCCTCACAGCGCCAGGGTCCCGGGTTCGAATCTGGCCTCGGGTGACTGTCTGTGTGGAGTTTGCACATTCTCCCCGTGTCTGTGTGGGTTTTCTCCGGGTGCTCCGGTTTCCTCCCACAGTCCAAAGATGTGCGGGTTAGGTTGATTTGGCTATGATAAATTGACCCTAGTGTTAGGGGGATTAAATATGTGGGGTTACGGGGATAGGGTGGGATATGTGTCGGTGCAGGCTCGATGGGCCGAAATGGCCTCTATCTGCACTGTGGGGATTCTGTGATGCCTTCCGCCATGTAGTATGGCATAAAGCACGAGATATAGTGTGGAGAACCATGCAGTGGAATGGTTAGTTAGGTTTTCACACATCTGTGCTGTCACAGCTTACCTTGAAAGTTGCATAAAAAAATACTTGCATTTATATAGCGCCTTTCACGACCACCGGACGTTCCAAAGTGCTTTACAGCCAATGAAGTCCTTTTGAAGTGTTGTGATGTGGCAAACGCAGCAACCAATTTGCACACAGCAAACTCGTACAAACAGCAATGTGATAATGACCAGGTAATCTGTTTTTGTGATGTTGATTGAAGGATAAATATTGGCTAAGACACCAGGGATAACTCCCCTGCTCTTCTTCAAAATAGTGCCATGGAATCTTTTACGTCCACCTGAGAGAGCAGACGGAGCCTCGGTTTAACGTCTCATCCGAAAGACGGCACCTCCAACAGTGCAGCACTCCCTCAGTATGGCACTGGAGTGTCTGGAGTGGGCCTTGAGCCCACAACCTTCTGACTCAGCGGCACGGGTGCTACCAACTGAGCCACTGCTGACACTCCAACACGCTAATTATCTGCCAAAGTGAGACATGTTCACTTAGTTGGCAGATGCAGGAGCTAGCATGTGGTCACAGAGTACCTCGTGTAGCCTGACCTACCGAGCATTCCTCCATTGGCTCCACTCTTCAAAATGAATTAGAGTATTATTACATAATTTCTACGATATTATATTCCTCCCCAAAAATGCAAGCCATGTACAAAAGTGGCAGAAATTCACATTAAATCGGCTTCTGCCACTTTTTCCTGCCATTACACCCCAAAGAACTGGCACACATGGTGCATTAACAGCATGAAATCAGCCCCCCTATTATCTTGTGGAGACTTTTAACATTGACTTTTAATATCAGCAGGCATTACGGGAGATGATAGCAACAGTAACAAGAGATGGGATACTGCATCAGGGATTTCGATCAACTAGTGAGTTTGGTAAGGCAGAAAGTGATGAAGTTTGTGTGAGGGCACATACTAACATCATGAGACAAGGGCAGTGTTCCCAACCAAACAAAATCTAAAGTTGATGTTGCGCTGGAATAACGATTGAACTGACAGCAAACAATGGAAAATTCTCACTGAACCATTGTTAAACCAGCATTAATTATTTTTATGTCAACAGTAAATTCTTGAAACCACAATGGTTTCTACACAGCGTCATCTCTGGATAAGTGAACCATTCTGCCAGAGTAGATTTCTGATCCAAGCATAGATATTTTATGTATCGTATCTATTTACTCCCAACATATGAAGACCCGGATCCAAGATACAAATGAGATATAATTCACGTGCATTACACATTGTAGTGTGCTTCTTCAGCTAAAGCATACTTTGAATACTCCCAACTAACAGACAGCGAGCCAGCCGAACACTCCCAGCTACTGGATTTCGGAGAAGCTCTCAAATCTGGTTGGCCTCCTCCTGAGGCAGTGCAGTAGAAATTAACCTTAAAAACACTCCGATAAAGCCCATTCCTTTAGCTTACTCTTAAATAAAGTAAGGCTTGAACAACCAAGATTCTGTCTTCAGATCATGTTGACATAGCAACAATAGCCCATTCAGAGACCTCAATATGTCACTTGTATCAGATCTACATATTGTGCGGACGAGCCAGGTTTTCCAGTAGCGACATGAATATCTCCCCAGTGCATTTCGGATGCAAGTGTATTTTCTTTGTGATCTTTGTGCACAATAAATGGGGGAAGGGGTTTTCCATTTATAATAAACAATGAGATGCAGCATCAAGTTACCATTATTTTTAATAGAAGTTAAACTTCAGGTCCACGTTCACATCCTGATCAATTTCCATTAAATTCAAACTGAACGTACCATCTCAATCACTGAACAGGCAGATGTGTTTGAACATTTTGTTCAGATCCACCTACAAGAGATGTTGAAGCAGTTATATGGGATGCCCCAGGAACTCAAGAGCTTCAATCTTTCAGACAGAATACATTAAAGATGTTCTGTATTGAAACTTGCTCATTAAAAATTCTGAATAAAGTTTTAACTGTAATGATTCCTGTGCAACATCATTTTGCACTCACAAAATTCACACTTTGCACATCGACCATCACAGCACAAACTTCTAAAAGTTATACATTACAAACTTTATATAAAAAAATGAGGCAAGCAGTTCCAGTTGACTGGTAGTATAATGGAGGACTAGGATTCAGCAAAAAGTAATTGTGTTTTGCACCATTTAATGGTAATACAGCCAAGTGAATTACAGCCTTTAATGTGTGGGAAAGAACTTTAATTTGATTTTGTTTTCTTCAGTTGAAATAGCCGAGAAGTCAGGATTCAAGCAATGAAGCAAGTCAGTTAACAAAATACCCGAGTTACATTGTGACCATTTTAACAGAAATACAAGCAGCTACGGTTTTTTGGTCAGCCAGGTGTCAGACACACACAGAAGCCCATCTCTATGTTTTAGAGTCTCCAATTCAAGCCACTGAGAAATCTACATCCACCTGTAATGATGCTGTTTGCTCCAGATTGAATGCACACTCTCTTCCTCCCCCGCCAACCCTCCATATGAACATTTACCCAAGTCCAGGGAACATAGCTGAAGGTTGGCAAAGCTAAGGTTTCGGGAAGTACAAGTGTGCGCAAGGGTACTGCTGGAGGTGAACCAGCTAAAACAATGCTGCTTGCCGGAGCAACTCACTGTTGCGATTCCTGCCGCTTGCCCAGACGGCATTACTGGTCAGGGATTTTGGCCGCAAGATTATCTGGAGTCGAGTGGGGAGAATCATAGCCAATTTTATTTGTAGTAAGTGTAGCCCTGGGGATTAAGCATTTGTTCCAACACAAACAATTACAACCTTTTTGTGAACTGTTTTGTGATGTTTCAGAACTATGTCTCTGTAAGGCTATTCCAAATAAATTCTGGAATGGGCCTCAGAAAGCCTCTTAAATTGTTTGGAGGAGAGGAAGGAGACTGAAACATAGATATTCTCATATTTCAAGAAATAAAACAGTAGCATAATTCTGACTTTGAGCTGCATTAGCACTAGCGTGACCAGAAGCTGCACATACAAACAGGTACAAGACAAGTGACAATACAGATTAGAACAGGCCGAAAGGTTCCACTACTAGTTCCGCTTCCCAATGAATCTCTCCTCTTTCAATTATAAAACCACTATCTTAATAACACAAACTTGCATGAACAGTGTCCAACATGGGGAGACATCAGTTTACTGAACAGGTTAGGATATAAGCAATATAAACCTACTCATGGTATTTCAATTTAACTGGAGGGAAACTGGGCTATGGGAAGGCAATAAAAGCACCCCAGTGCAGCCAGAGATACATCAGTTTCATCCAGTCCAGCAGTAAGTGGGATGAGGAGGTCATGTAGTTTAAAAGAACTGCAGCTGCCTTCACGCACACACTAGACAGGACTTGATTTATGCTTTGATGGCAACACTGTAAGGTATAGGGTGTTTACTGCCACCAGCAGCATAAAGAACGGACTCAGGAGGTGCCTCTTTCTTACATAGGATATACGCTCAGAAACAGGCCATTCGGCCCAACCAGTCCATGCCGGCGTTTATGCTCCACTCGAGCCTCTGGCAGCCCTGAATGTTAGTAGTAGTTAATTTTTTCTGGCTACAGGGCATCAACCTTGGCTCAGTGGTAACACTTCGACTGCAACAAGTCCCGTTCACCCATCACCCCTGTGCTCGCTGACCTACATTGGCTCCCAGTCTACCAACGCCATGATTTTAAAATTTCATCCTCGTGTTCAAATCCCTCCATGGCCTCGACCCGCCCCATTTCCGAAACCTCTTCCAGCCCTACAACCCTGAAAACTCTGCTTTCCTCCAACTCTGGCCTCTTCTGCAACCCCCACTTTCTTTCGCTCCACCACTGACGGCCGTGCCTTCAGCTGTCTAGGCCCCAAGCTCTGGAAATCCCTCCATAAACCTCTCCACCTCTCTCTCCTCCTTTAAGATACTCCTTAAAACCTCTCTCTTTGACCAAGTGTTTTGTCATCTGACCTAATGTCTCCTTCTTTGGCTCGGTGTCTGATTACTCTCCTGTGAAGCGCCTTGGAACTATGTTAAAGGCGCTATATAAATGCAAGTTGTTGTTGTTGACAACTGAATCACCAGGTTGTGGGTTCAAGCCCCATGCTAGAGACTGGAGCACGTAACCTAGGCTGGCACTTCAGTACAATACTGACGGAATGCTGCACTGCTGGATATACCCTCTTTTGGATGGGATGTTAAACCAAGCCCCTCTCGCGTTGGCGTAAAAGATCTCATAGCGCTATTTTAAGAGCAGGGGAGCTCTCCCAGTGACTTGGCCAATATTGATAGCTCAACTAACATCACTAAAAAAAACCAGATTATTGGGTCATTATCTCATTGCTGTTTGTGGGACCTTGCTGTGCGCAAATTGGCTTCCATGTTTCCCTACATTACAACACTACACTTCAAAAGTACTTAATTGGCTGACGTCTGGAGAGTGTGAACGGCGCTATATAAATGCAAGTTCTTTATAAGTGTCAGAGGGACCTTGCCCATCCAGCTGGAGAGTTGTAGCTGGTGACTTAAACACACACAAAACCACCCACACACACACACACACACACACACACACACAAACAAACACCACATATCTATGGGCAGATTCCAAAGCACTGGCAGTAAAAACAAACAGAACTGCTTCCAGTTGAAGTAGTTCAGCACAATGCAAAGGCAGCATTAAACTAGCACCAATGTTATTGTTTCAGCACTGTGAGGCAGTAGTAACACTGCTGATGGCCTGTAATCAATTGTAGATTTTTTGATATGGTACTCCCTTGTATGTCATCTTTATTTATTCTTCAGAGAAGTAACCAACTTTAAACCCCTATTAAAAATGTATTTGCTATACTCTGGGATTTTACAGATCAGTTAAAAGGAATTTAGCTTGATAGCACAGTTAAGTAAATAATTATTTTCACCAATTAAGTGTATACTTGAAAGATAAATGTGTACGTTACAAGATCACACAATTAACTGTACTATGCATGAATACAGTAGATACTGTAATGTCACCATTCAAACTAATGTCCATTTAGATTACAATGCTGTAATATAAATAAGGCAACACATGCCATATAAAGTAGCGAAAGCCAATACACAAGATGGTTTTATTCACTGCCTTTAGTTCCAAAGCACCGGCAATGTCCAAGTTAAATGGTCACTGTCGGCTTGGTGTCGGAGCCTCCATTTTAATCTGTCCATGGGCAGGCCGAGCTCTCAGAGTAGCAACGCGACTTTGATATTTCTGGTCCGCAGACTCTCCCACAAAGGTCTGCAGCCAGAGAGGGAAAATCTCAAATGCAACTGGCAGCAAAGCCATACATGCATTTTTTTTTAAAGCCACAATTGCAACTTTTCAGCAAATATACACACACAGACTTTGTGCATATTGTAGTTGTTTGGTGTTAGCAAACCCAGTAAATGGCACAAATTCCAAACAATGGGAACGGAATCATACTGTGGAACAGCTTTCAAAGGGTTAAGGTATATAAATGGGGTAGTTGAGTCCCTCAAAATGAAGAGCCAGGTCTGTACTGCAAAGCTTTATAAGCTGAATATTGAAGAAATAGCAGTTTAAGTCACAGTGATTACAGCCTCATTTCTTCCACGAACTCTCCGTTACTCCTCTAAATTAACTATAACCAATGGCAATTTTACACTTTATTTATGATCCAAAAGAGAAATAGTCAAATGATTTTCCCTTAGCTGGTGCCACCGTTACAATCAAGGCTGGTTCAAAGTGGGAGATTCATAATTTCCACAACTAAAAAGGGAAGAAATTCAGCTCTGTGGGTTTAGATTGAAGTGGAGAGCTGATGGTAGCTTGCAAGATCCACGTGGATCTCCAATTGGATCTTTTACATTACAGGGCCTGCACAGCAAGAGAGCAGAGTCTCTGCAGTACCAAAGGTTCGGGTGACTATACGTAGTCAACTGTTGGGATTATTCACTATTATATAGACATCACAAACAGTTATACCAATGGCAAATAGAGAAAGCACGCAAACACAAACTATTATATTTAGGAATCACAGTAAATTACATGGAACAACTTATTCTGCAATTAGAATATTTTGTACTAATCATAAAACAACATATAATAGTTCCCAGTTACAGTAATCACTTCATAACACATTTCACTGCAATAAGATGCACTGTTATACAAATGTGTACTTCATGGTCGATCAGCCTTTGCAAGCATTTTGCATAATTCACAGCATTAAATAGAGATGAGAACGTCCAAGAGCGAGCAAAGGAAAAGGAGCTGTTGCCTACTTTCAATTAGAGCACTGTTCAAAATACCTTAAAGGACTTTAATTGCTGGAAGAAGAGAATTAAATAGATGAATTTATAGATCTATGGTTTCAAACCGTGGTGAATTTTAAGCAGTTGAATTGCTGTGGCTGTGTGGATTGTGTTTAGTGACTACAAGATTCAAGTAAAAGAATTTCTGTTCAAGAGAGAGATTTCTTCAGGGCTGATGGGAGACAATGAGTCAGAGGCTGGGTGTTCTGTACACCTCCGGACTCCTCAAAGCCTCTCCACCACCTACAAGCCACAAGTCAGGAATGTGATGGAATATTCTCCACTTGCCTGGATGTATGCAGCTGCAACAGCACTTAAGAAGCTAGACACCTATCAGCAGAAAGCAGTCTGCTTGATCCACCGACATACTGTGGTTGCAGTCTGTACGATCTACAGGATGTACTGCAGCACCTCCCAAACCCATGACCTCTACCACCCAGATAGACATGGGCAGCAGGTGCATGGGAACACCACCACCTCCAAGTCACACATCATCCTGACTTGGAAATACATCGCCGTTCCTTTTTTTCTTCCTTTCTGCTATCAAGGATCGCAAGCTTCATCAACTCTTGAACACCAACGCGGCCGCCCCTCCGGAACCTTCTTCCCCTTCACTTTCCTCTGACCCCCCTTCTCCCAATCTCACCCCCCTGCCGCGTTTTCACTATCCCTTCTGACCTTCCCCTCTCTGACCCCGAACGATCAGTCCTCAGCAAAGGCCTGAGCTTCATCCCCTTACGCCCCCACCTCAATGAATTGCGAGCTCGGCACGATGCTGAGCTCTTTTTCCGCCGCCTGCGCCTCCGTGCCCACTTCTTTGGCCAGGAGTCTTCCCCCTGCTTTCAGAATTCTCGTTCTACCTGGACCCCTCCCTCTGGCCTCTTACTCTCTCTAGATCTTTTCATTGCAAACTGCCGCCGTGACATCGACCGTCTCCATTTCGCTGCTCCCCTCACTCACTCCAACCTACCTCCCTCTGAACTTGCAGCACTCCATTCTCTCAGATCCAACCCCGACATTGTCATTAAACCTGCTGACAAGGGTGCTGCTGTTGTTGTTTGACGAACAGACCTCTACCTAGCAGAAGCTGAACGCCAACTCTCCAACACCTCCTCCTACCTCCACCTGGACCATGACCCCACTACCAAACATCAAGCCACCGTTTCCAAGACTGTCACTGAACTCATCTCCTCTGGAGATCTTGCCCCCACGGCCGCCAACCTCATAGTTCCCCAACACCGCACAGCCCGCTTCTACCTCCTTCCCAAGATCCACAAACAGGACTGCCCCGGTAGACCCATCGTTTCAGCCTGTTCTTGCCCCACGGAACTTATCTCTTCCTATCTCAAATCTATTTTTTCTCCCCTTGTCCCACCTTCATCCGCGACTCTTCCGACGCCCTCCGCTACTTTAACAGTTTCCAGTTTCCTGGCCCCAACCACCTCCTTTTCACTATGGACGTCCAATCCCTCTACACTTCCATCCCCTACCAGGATGGCCTGAGGTCGCTCCGCTTCTTCCTTGAACAGAGGCACAACCAGTCCCCATCCACCACCACCCTCCTCCGCCTGGCTGAACTTGTTCTCACATTGAACAACTTCTCCTTTGACTCCACTCACTTCCTCCAAATCAAAGGTGCTGCTATGGATACCCGCATGGGTCCTAGCTATGCCTGTCTTTTCGTGGGATATGTGGAACACTCTTTGTTCCAGTCCTACTCGGGTCCCCTCCCTCACCTCTTTTTCCGGTACATTGATGACTGTATCTCCTGCTCTTGCCCTGGACTAGAAAATTTCATTCACTTTGCTTCCAATTTCCACCCTTCCCTCACCTTCACATGGTCCATCTCCGACTCTTCCCTTCCTCGACTTCTCCATCTCCATCTCTGGGGATAGGTTATTGATAAACATTCACTACAAGCCCACTGACTCCCACAGCTACCTGAACTACACTTCCTCCCACCCCGCTTCCTGTAAGGACTCTATTCCATTCACCCAGTTTCTCCGTCTCTGCCGCATCTGCTCGGACGATGCCACCTTCCATACCAGTGCTTCCGACATGTCTTCCTTTTTCCTCAACCGAGGATTCCCCTCGACTGTGGTTGACACGGCCCTCGACCGTGTCCGTTCTATCTCCCGCACTTCTGCCCTCACCCCTGCCCCTCCCTCCCGGAACCACGATAGAGTTCCCCTTGTCCTCACCTTTCACCCCACCAGCCTTCACATTCAACGGATCATCCTCCGCCATTTCCGCCACCTCCAGCGTGATCCCACCACCAAACGCATCTTCCCCTCACCTCCCCATTCAGCATTCCGTAGGGACCACTCCTTCCGCGACACCCTAGTCCACTCCTCTACCACCCCCAGCACCCCTTCCCCTTCGCCCGGCACCTTCCCGTGCAAGCGCAGGAGATGCACCACATGCCCTTATACCTCCCCCCTTCCCACTGTCCAGGGCCCCAAATACCCCTTCCAGGTGAAACAGCGATTTACTTGTACTTCTTGCAATTTAGTTTCCTGTATTCGCTGCTCACGATATGGTCTCCTCTACATTGGGGAGACCAAACGCAGATTGGGTGACCGCTTTGCGGAACACCTCCGTTCAGTCCGTAAGGGGGACCCCGAGCTCTCAGTGGCCTGTCACTTTAATTCACCGATCCACTCCCACTCAGACCTCACCGTCCTCGGCCTCTTGCATTGTTCCACGGAAGCTCAGTGTAAGCTCAAGGAACAGCACCTCATCTTTCGATTAGGCACCTTACAGCCCTCTGGACTCAACAAAGAGTTCAACAATTTCAGATCATAACCCCGGCCCCTATCACATATATATATTTTTTATCCACACTTTTGTTTGGCCTTTTTTTCTTCCTTCCCACATGGCAACTGTCCTTCATTCTGCCAGCGCAATTCACACTTCATCTAGAGCCATCCTTTGTTCCTCAACTTGTCCCATTTACACCTCCTCTTGCCTTGACTATCTCTTAATGTCTCTCAATATCTCTTAATCTCTCCTGCTTTCTATCCTATCACTGACCTTCCCTTTTGTTCTTTCATCCCCTCCCCCTTTTCCCAGCCCGAAACTTGCTTTAAAATCTATTCCATTTCCTGCTTTTTTCCAGTTCTGACGAAAGGTCTTTGACCTGAAACGTTAACTCTGTTTCTCTTTCCACGGATGCTGCCTGGCCTGCTGAGTTTTTCCAACGTTTTCTGTTGTTATTTTGGATTTCCAGCATCCGCAGTATTTTGCTATTGCATCGCCGTTCCTTCATCGTTGCTGGGTCAAAATCCTGGGACTCCCTACCTAACAGCACTGTGGGAGTACCTTCACCACACGGACAGCAACAGTTCAAGGCGGCGGCTCACCACCATCTTCTCAGGGCAACTAGTGATGGGCAACTAGAGATGTTCAATAAATAGTCACCTTGCCAGTGATGCCCACATCTCAAAAATGAATTTTTAAAAATCTTTACTGCCCAATATCTGGCCGTACGATAACGTGGCCCAAGGCTGCAACAATGAAACCGGTTATATGAACTGGATACAGTAATCCTGTACATGCATTTCTCCAATCTTCTGATCTGACAAACACTTCAGTGAGGCAAGGCCAAATATAAATCAACAAGTGGGTAACTTTACAAACAATGTGAACAGAGTAACAATTACAATGAATTGTGATTTATTTCATAATACTCCTCATAACACAGAAAATAACAAAAACCAGAATGATACCGGGGCTAAAAAGGTTAAATTACAGAGGACAGGTTGCATAGACTAGGCTAGTATTCCCTTGAAGTGTTTATGATTAAAAGGATTTGATAGGGTAGATAGAGAGAAACTATTTCCTCTGGTGGGAGAGTCCAGAAAATTAGAGCAAGGCCGTTCAGAGGTGACGTCAGAAAGCACTTCTTCACACAAAGGGTAGAGAAAATCTGGAACTCTCCCCCAAAATGCTGCTACGGCTAAAATTTCAAAACTAAGATTGATAGTAACCTTGCCTAGTAAAAATCTAAGGGTTACGGAACCAAGGTGGGTAAATGGAGTTAAGATACAGATCAGCCATGATCTAATTGAATGGCGGAACAGGCTCAAGGGGCTGACTGGCCTACGCCTGTTTCTATGCCACACTCTATTAGTGGGCTGAACATAACTTCTCATTTCTTTAGAGGATTTAATTTTTTCCCGTTTTTTCCCCTAACAATGTTGGATTAATTCAGAAGACAGTTTCTCGCTACATCTGCCAAAAATTTGTGGAATTTTAAGAAAAATTAAAGGAAATGGTCTAAAAAGATTTTTGTAAACTCAAACTTGTTGTATAAAACCAAACGTATTGGAGACCAATGGTTTACAGAAAAAACTAACAACATAACTTACTCTCTGCATAACAGCGACTGCAGTTCATAAAGTAAATCATTGTTTGTTAAGTACTTTGGGATATCCTGAGGACGTGATGAGCTGCTATATAAATGCCTGCAGTATTTTTCAGTTTCACAGGCAGCATCACTCAATACAGTATTCCATAAACTAGTGGTGCCATACACATATACATCAGTTACTGGGGGGTTACACTTGGTAATTCCAGATCATCAGCTGGGTTCATTGAGGCAGAGGACACACACTGGAAACCAGAGGGTAGTCCAAGAATGACAAAGCCACGAGCTGCACCAGCTATATTGCAAGGGATTTATTTTCTAAAGTCTACCATTATTTCAGTATCTTTTATTCATACCATACAGTACAAGAATCTTCGTAAGAATAAATCTATTTATGAAAACAGTTATTATGATCTAAATTGCATAGAGCGAGCAGTTTATTTTGATGTGCCTCGTCCTAGTGCCAGAGTTGTGTTATCAGGCTGGTAATTTATTTCAATGCCATTGGGCACAAGAACTGAACCAGGCCAGAGGGCAATGTAAATCCTACAATGCACATTCAACTCAGGCCATCCTGACCGAAATTTGTTTCATCACAGAAGTATCTTTCCAGATCCTGGTCTCAACAGTTGACCTTGTGGTAGAGCTCCATAAAATCCATTTGTATCTTAACAAGGGGTTTGATTTCTTGTAGCTGTAGGGTTGCCATTATGAAAAGTTAATCCCTTTAACACCTCATTTATACCTTTAAACAAAATCTTCCCAGAACAATGAAGCAGACAATATCGAGTTCAACAATTTCAGATCATAACCCCGGCCCCTACCACATATGTATACATTTTATCCACTCTTTTGGTCCGTGCCGTTTTCCTTTTTTTAAATCTCTCTCCCTCCACGGCAGCTGTCTCTCATTCTGCCAGCATTTCACACCTCACCTTTTGTTTCTTAACCTGTCCTATTACCATCTCGTCTTGCCTTGAGCATCTCTCAATGTCTCTACTTACCATAGACCCCCCCCCCCTTTTGTTCTTTTATTCCTCCCCCCAGCCTCCCCCTTGCATTTTTATCTGTTTAATTTCCTGCTCTTTCAGTTCCGACGAAGGGTTTCGACCTGAAACGTTAACTCTGTTTCTCTCTCCACGGATGTTGCCTGGCCTGCTGAGTTTTTCCAGCGTTTTCTGTTGTTATTTCGGATTTCCAGCATCCGCAGTATTTTGCTATCGTATCGAATGAAGCAGACAATCTTTGTTTAACTAGTGCAGCTTCAGGAGATGTTTAAAATTATCTGTGCAAAGTTAAACACTTTCAAAAGAGACAATTGTGATTTGATGTACAACAATATTTTATTCACTCATGCTGCATATATCAGCTAAAATGTTTGTAGATCGTTACATTAAATGTCAGCTTGACTCAGGCAACTCACCCTTGCCTCTGAATCAAAGGAGTGTGGGTTCTAGCCCTACTGTGGACTTGGGAACATACCGAGAGAGTGCTGAACTGTCAGAGGTGTTCTCCTTTGGACGAAGTGTTAAACTGTCTGCTTGCTCAGGTGGACGCAATAGATCTCCTGTTGTCCTGGTCAATATTCCTCCCTCAACCAACATCATCAAAATCAGATTATGTAGTCATTTGTTGATTTGTTATTTGTGGGATCATGCTGTGTGCAAATTGCTGCCACATTTGATTACATTACAACAGTGACTACACTTCAAAGTGATCTCACTGGAAGTGAAGCACTTTGGTACATGCTGAGTAGATGATAAGTCCCTGTATAGATTCAGCGTTGGTGTTCACTGTCTGGCGTAGTTCTTTTATTTTCCTTGAAATCAGCAATTAAAAATACTTTACATTAAAAAGTACAATTATGGAGACTATGAAGTACAAGATCCATTACTTAAAATGTTCTTGAATTTTAACTCTGTTCCAATTAAACATATGGTACCACTGGAAAGAGAAAGTCTGCCCCTTGCTTAGCCTAATGCAGACTCCAATATATTATGAATTTTGAAATGTATTTTTTTTAATTTCAACCACTCAATTTCAATCATATTGAATTGCTGGCAAATAAAACATGCAGTTGAATCCTCAAAATGCCTTGTGTGCAGAATCTAAACACAGAGGATTAACTGGAACATCGGTCCAATTAAGATAGGATCAGGGATCAAGCCTACCACCTTTGTGGTTTATTATGATTCGCTGAGCAATATCATGCACAATATGATACAGATACATGGGCTCTGAAGCTCTCCGGTCTGATCTTAGCTGGAAAGGTGACAAGGACATGGCAACTGGTCCCAGTGTCCCGTGTTAGGAAGGGGGGGCGGGGGGTGGGGGAGAAAGGTGTTGGGCGGCTGGCAGGGCCTGTAGAAACATACCCTAGCACAAGGCAATAACTTCAGGAGGGGGATAAAAAAAAATAGATCACTGGTAAAAACAAAAACCAGACACTTCTCTTTACACACTTCTTGTTCTGTCAATATAGCAGCCATCCCGCTACACCCATTGATCTACAAAAGTTTGCATTTCAGAAAGCCAATTACCTAGACATTTCTTGTAAGATCTTCTATTTTTAATATTCCACTTCATCACACTGAACTGTCTAAACATTAGCAATAGAAAATGTTCTAATTTTGCAGCTAATATATTAAGACAGAGAGAATTCTAGGTTTGGGAAAAGTCACTTTTAATGTTAACATGACCAATGAGCTCTCTGCCCCCACTGTTCTTGTGCTGTGACATTTCTTATACTATGATTGACAGCTGAATGCTCTCCCTCCCTGTTATCTCTGCTTTGAGTGTACTGTTACTCCCAGCTGTCCTTTTACACAGCTGTTGGAATGTCAGAAGTTATCTCTGGTATTTCACTACAGAAGCTTCACAAGTAATTGATACAGTTTGAAAAACTGTACAGATGATTATGTCTATAAATGCTAAGCTTCATAAAGAGCTGGAATCTGAATGGACTGGAGAAGGAATGTCATGAAAGAAACTAGACACCAACAGCTACACTTAGGGAAAGAAAAACAGAAGCTGGAAACAATGACAGGTGATCTAGTAGGATTTTAGTTAAAGGCTGGATGTCCTCAGGAACTCTTCTGTTACAGGGGTACATCAAAGATAATGGCAGGACTGCAAGTTGACCACAATCCTTGAATGTTACCTTGCTTCACAACCTACCTGTCCCCATATTTATTTTTTGTTTTCTCCCTGTTCTAATAGGAAGCAAACAAGGAGGCCAACACATAACCTAGTTCCAGGACTCTACCAATCCAACTCTATAACCAGCGGTTAGGAAATAACATTCATCAATGCAGGTTGTGTCCTCTTCAGAGGTATCTACATTGAATACTTCCTTAGGCAGTCCAGCTAAGGCTGGAATCCAGTCACAAGAAGAACTATTATCCAACCACCCCACATAGCAAACTAATGCATTGTCACCAACGTGAAAATTTAGTAAATGAGATCTCCATAGTCAAGGATTTAACGTGAAGACTACACTTTCAAACCTCTGCAAAAAAAACCTTTCGCAGTCTGAGGGAATCATTCTCCCCAAGACTTGGAACCCATTTCTGGACCACTATGAACAGCTGGTCAGCCCATCAGCAACACCTCTTCCATAAGTCATACACGAAGCAGCTAAAGCACATTCCACTGCATCCAAATAAGGTCACTGTCCAAGCTCTAGCAATGCAACCAAAAACTGCCAGGTAGTGACTCATTGGTCAGCACAGCAGTACACATCAACACTGTTGATACTCCCTGGAGTCAGTCTCCAGGGTCATCCACTACCCAAGCCACTCAGTGACATCCACAAGGTACTGTGCACATTACACCACATACACTGAATGTATGTACCTCCGTATTAATACAATGTGCATCAATCGGTTATATCCAAAAAGAACTACAGTACTTCAATTATTAATATACAATTAAAATCCTTCCAATTTCCAGCCCCATCAGTAATTTATAGAGCCAAAGCAAAATTACTCTTATAGTCTGTAACCGTCATCATCAAAACACACAGGGGTTTTAGCCGACTTCTTTCTTAGTCATAAGGATGGCAAGTGATTTGGCACAGTGTGACATCCACAATAAGTCTTACAAATCTCTCTGCTTACCACATGTAGTGCAATTTACTGCCTAAGTGTCACAATTCTGACAACTCAAAGTGTTGAAATGCCAGTTTATGAGTGATATCACTTGCCCTAATCATGGGTTTCAATCCACTATTCACCTACAGAAAGAATTTGAACAGCTCCCAGCCAGGCTGCTGGGTTGGGCACAGCATCAGAGCTGGTAATTCAACTCTGGGTCAAAAATCGAATAATGGTAACCTTTATTATAACCTGGAGCAAACCTGACAGAGCAGAAATAGCACTGAAGTCATCTGTTCCCCCAGTGTTCTCTGGCAGAGATTCTACTATGATTTTAGAACATTTAACCTCACATTCTGAAGAGTTCAAATATTTAACCAATCAGGAAAAAAACTGTCCCATTGCCTCTCATTTTGGTTTCCCTCAATAATACACCAAAGTCACGTCTACATATAGGATTTGTTTGTCCACTCAATGGACTCTATTGGGGCTGTGTCATGGACCTGTCTCACTTAGGTTCATTTTTCTTTCACTTCTCCATAGGTTACCATCCTCCAATTAAAATTTCATTTTTCGGGTGAGAAGTTAAACCAAGGTGAGAAGTCTGCCTGCTCAGGTGGACATAAAGAAATCCGATGGCACTACTCAAAGAAGAACCGAGGAGTTCTCTCAGTGTCCTGGTCAACATTTATCCCTCAACCAACATCACCAAAAGAAAACAGATTAACTAAACATTTATCTTATTTGCTGTGTGAGACTTTGTTGTGCATAAATTGGCTGCCCCATTTTCCTACATTGTAGGCGCTGCACTTGACTGTTAAACATTTTAGGATGTTCCAATGACACAAAGGATGCTATATAAAAGGGAAGTCACTCTTTTTAACACCCTCCAAGAAGATATGGAAGGGCATCATAGTTTCTCGAAAAAATTTCGAATTTGAAACAAATGTGTCGCCTACTCCCAATAAAAATGCAGTGAGGTGATCAACTGTGAACTGCAATCAAGACACGAGATCCAGGAGAAAAATTAACAAAAACAAAAAAGCATTTATTCTTAAGTGGAACTGTAGTTACTATTAATCAAAACGGACTGCACTGTTTCACTCTCCCATACCACAAACAATTAAACTTCCTAGTACTGAGCTTTGATTGACACTAGGACAAGTAATCAAAGAATTCTAGGTCGAGGAAGTGCTTTGATGTGGCTTAGCATATTTTAAATGTCCTTTTCCACCTTGGGGGAAGAATTGCACTGGTTACAAGTTCAAAAAGAGCACGTTTATGATTTTGCTACACACAGTGTCAAAGGAATTCTTCCCCCACCCTTATATTATCAGATGGCACTCTTCTGCCTTAAGTTATGGGAAACTATGTAAACAGCTCTTTACTGATAAAAGTTAGAGGCTTTAAGCACCTATAACTGAAATGTTTCCTGTTACATGAACTAAACTGGCAAGACAGCCACGTTGTCCAGAAATCATTATTAACGGCACTTGATTCAGAGAAAGATTACACTCCGAGCTCCAGGATTTTAATGTATCTAGTCAGTTGGTAGGATTCCTTGAAAAATGGCGCCAGTGATAGAATACATTAAGTGAGGGTTTCTCTCCACTGTTTAAAAGTCACATGTTCATTTCACTGTATTTTCACAAATCAAAAAAAAGAGAAAGGCAGCAGCTGTGCAGGGAATGAGAAAGGGCAATCATTTTTAACCTGCTGCAATATGGTACCAATGAGAGTAGTTTTTGTTCAACATACCATGATATAAAATCCTGTAGGTCAAATTTTAATAAGGTCGGAGACTACTAATACTGCAACACACACTCAACCTTAAAGGGAACCGGTCATTATCAGAGAAATGTATAAACTTGAATTAAACAGCATGTAATGTCCATACATCTATCTCTTTCTCAAAAGATCAAAAAGATCAACTGGCTGTGTATGAAAATTTAAAACAAGCACTGCTTTCTCAGAATAACCACTCAAAATCTATTTTAAAAACACAGATATATATATATTTTTTAAAACCTTCGATAATGGAGAGGCACCAAACACAAAAGTCCATTTCACGGTAACTAATGATCACATCACATTCAAAAGCACAAATGTCCTCTCAGGTAACACATTATTCAGTGATGTAGTTTCAAAAAAATTGCCAACCCAATGGAAATGACTTTCAATGCATTGTCATATAAATCACATTTAACTTTAAATTCACGCATTAGCTCTTGGAATCTTAACCTTTGACCACATTAATCTTCAAAAGCAGACTTTTTGTCAAGAAAGTGTACTTCCTCAAAATGCAAAAATATTCCAAATAAATTATGAAACCCAAGGTTAGAGAAATATCAGCAACAGGTCTCACTGAAATAACTATTTTCCCCTTTTACATTCTCTTCATCTTGACAAAGTGTTTACATTCCAACATAACTTAAAAGCACCACTTCAAACACTGCTGAAATATAAAATTGTAGAATGCTGCTTATTTTTCAAAGTTGTTATAAAGTACAACAAAGGTTAAAGATAACTGACAGCAAAGCTACATCAACATTATATATAAAAAGTTTACCCTTCTCTTCAGAAATTAAGTAACCATTTTAACCTTATTTATTTATTTCCTGTCAAGTGTGCCAAGTTATCACTATACATTGAACCATTTAAGAGATGAGTTTTGCCATCTTACCTGTGACGGAGATCTTTAAGTTTGCTTCCAAAGGCCTGTTATTGTCCAAGTCCTGGCTCAGTTTAAGGTGTCCAGTGTTTTGGTCCAAAATCAAAAGGTTAAGATCATTGCCCTCCACAAAGGTGTAAAAAAGACTATCTGATACATCCGGGTCATAGGCTGGAATCTTCCCTATCACACTAGAAGGAAAGCTGTTTGATTTGTTGGTAACGTAGTTGTTAAAAATGATCTCAAAATTCCTAAGCACTGGAGCATTGTCATTTTTATCCACAAGTCGAATGTGGATTGTGGCTCGATTGACCAGAGGTGCTGAAGTGGCCTGGACCACAATGACATATTCAGTTTTGGTTTCATAATCCAAATCTGTGAGGGCAATGAGGTCCCCGGTAAACATATCCAACTGGAAGACCTCAGGGATGTTTCCTTCCACAATCTGGTACATTATTTGTGCATTTGTTCCCTCATCAGGATCGGTTGCCGTGACCCTGGCCACTGATGAGCCGACAGGACTGTTTTCTTCTATATAAATATCAAACTCATCCTTTTCAAAAGCGGGAGCATTGTCATTTACATCAAGCACAGTGATCTGGACATTCACAGCTGCCTTAAGAGGTGGGTTACCCTTGTCTACAGCAAAGGCTCTCAAGTTATAAACTGGTACATTTTCTCTATCTAACTTCCTCCCAGTTCGAATAATCCCCGATGAGGGCTCTATGTAGAAATCCCCATCTCCATCATCGCCACCATGGAAGGTGTAATGGACTCTTCCATTGAGCCCTGAATCCCGGTCAGTGGCCGAAATCTGCAATACGCTAGTAGACAAGGGAACGTCCTCATACACGGTGCCGTGGTACAAATCTCGCACAAATTGAGGGTTGTTATCATTAGCATCATTAACCAGGATTTCAACATATGTTGTATCAGATTTCTGTGGGATTCCATTGTCTCTTGCTGTTATTGCCAACGTGTATGATGCCTGGTCTTCATAGTCCAGCTCCATCTGTGTGGTTATGGTTCCAGAGTCAGAGTCAATTTTAAACTGGGGAATATTGTCCTCCATAATATACGTTATCCTAGCATTCTCCCCTGTATCTTCATCAGATGCACTGATAACCACCACCGTTGTGCCAACTGGTTTGTCCTCATTGATGCTGACTGTATAATGTGAGCTCTGGAATACTGGTCTGTGTGTGTTGGCATCAGTGACATTGATATAGACCTGAACTGTGTCCAACCGAGTTCCATCTGATGCAGTAACCGTAAGACATACTGCCTTTCCTGCTTGTAATCTAGGGGCAAAGCTAAAGTAATTAGCCCACCACCACTCTGGCTGGTTATTGAAAATCGATTTCTTGTATTGCCACTTGATATCTGATATGTAACCACACTGTTAACATCCCTATCAATCGCGGTGACAGTCAACACACTGCTACCCACAGGTGCATCTTCATTCAACCTTAGATAATAAACCCTCTCAGTAAAGGTAGGATTGTTGTCGTTCACATCCAGCACAGTGATGCTGATACCAGCTGAGGAAGTCATGGATGGGATCCCATTATCTCTAGCTTCGACACCAAAAGCATAAAATTCAGTCGTCTCTCTATCCAATTCCATAGCAACTGTAATCCAGCCTGTATTGTTACTTATAACAAGTGGAAAGTCTGGAGGTGTATCTATCAGTCTGTATTCCAAACGAGCATTGTCCCCGGAATCAGCATCAATAGCCTGGATGTGAATTACCGAATACCCAATAGCCACATTCTCCAACACTGTGGCCTGAAAAGGTGTGCTTACAAATATTGGAGCATTGTCATTCATATCAATCACTTGTATCATGACCAAACCAGTGCTATTGATCAAAGGCGGCCTTCCTCCATCCTGGGCTTTAATTCGAAGGGTATATTCTCTAGTTGTCTCATAATCCAATGGGTTGATGATATCAATATTGCCATTTAGAGAATCTATGTAGAATTGACCTCTTATATTTCCACTCACTATGCTATAGTGAATTATGGCATTGTTCCCTTTATCTCGATCAGTAGCTTTGACCTGCAGGATTTTGGTGTTCACAGGAACATTTTCAGGCACTTGGACAATGTACCGCTTCTCACTGAATTGTGGGGAATTGTCATTCTCATCCTCCACGGTTATGTAAACAGTTGCTGTGGCACTTAGAGGACCAGGATCTCTCCCTTGATCATTTGCCTCCACTATTAGGTGATATTCAGCCACCACTTCCCGATCTATGACTCCTCTTGTCCTTACAATCCCAGATCTGGTGTCAATCTCGAAGACAGAGTTATTTCCATTATTGTTGACAATACGGTACAGCATGTTGGCATTGGAAGGCGCATCACTATCAGTTGCTCGAATGGTCAGCACCTCATAGCCCACCTCCACATTCTCCCGAATGACTTCTCTATACTCGGATAGTTCAAAGAGCGGGACGTGGTCATTCGTGTCACTGACAGTCACAGTGAGGATGGCAGCAGTCATTCGACGTGGTGTTCCATTGTCGTATGCAGTAACTTAAAAAAAAGAAAAAATAAGTTAAAACAATCAAGAATATGTTGGCAAAACAGTAAACTCCTCAACTCTGCAGTGAATCATGCTATGATGCAGTTCTACAAGTGCTGCTGACCTTCAGCACTTCCTCCATGTGGCCAATCTTCTGTGAACCTGGATATCACACATCAGCAAGACATTCAATCATGTGTGACAAATCGGAAGTCAGTCAACTAAGCAAAGATCAGGAATCAAACGTCGTATCTTTCCAGTCTGAATGGCTCAGTACCACACCACACACTGCATTTAATCACAGCAGCATTGGGGAACTGATCAATAATAAGTAAGTTAAAGTCAAATCAAATACTTGTGTCTTCATCAATAGATGTATGGACAGCTTCACAATACAGAAGCACTATATGCTCGATACACAAGCTATTGAAAATGCTTTAAACACTTCCCTTCATCATCTCTCCAGGAAAGGGGGCAGGCAACAACCAGCTCCCATGTCTCTGCCGATGCAGCTCACTGCAGTTCTGATGGATAATGCACCAGAATGGCTCTCCCTCCAAATTTCCTCCCTGTCGGCAAACCCCTCGTCTCTGCTTACCATAGATCAGATTGGTAACTGGTATAAAGTGTCAGTTTGGCTCTGTTAGTACTGCTGCTGCCTCGGAGACAGAAGGTTGTGGGTTCAAACCCACTCCAGGATTTAAGTACATAATCTAGAATAAGACTTCAGTACTGAGGGGGTGCTGCATTGTCAGAGATGCAATCTTTCAGAGAAGTTGTTAAACCAAGGCACTGTCTGCTTGATCAGGGTAAAGATGCAATGGCACTTTTTGAAGAAAAGCAAGGCGGTCTTCCAAGTGTGCTGACCGACATTCTTCCCTCAAAAAGACACCAGAAAAAAGTCAGTCAATCATTGCCGTTTGTAAGATTCTGCGATGTGCAAATTGGCCGTCACATATGCCTACATGACAAGTCATTGCACGTCAAAAAAAATTCAGCTAAAACGCTTTTAGACATTTCTCAGATAGGATAAAGTGCTACATAAATGCAAACCTTTCTTTTTTATACATCAGGAAATTGCAGTTATAAGCCTATAATTCTGTGACATGGCGAGATGGAACTCAAATGACCTGAACCACAGCAACATCTGCATTGAGGTTTAAGCTGTTTATTGTAAATATTTATTCCAAATACTAGATTATTTATATAGCCCAGTGTCAAAACCATACAGAAATGGCCATCACACCCTGCACTGTGAAACTGTCCCCCTAATCCCTGTTGCCTTACTATCTCACTCTGCATAAACAATAGTCTCCTCAAAACTTACCTCTTCGGCTACACATTCAGTCATCTCCCCAACTTTTCTCCCTACATTTTGGTATAAAATTCCGGAACCCCGCCCCCAACCCCACATCAGTGAAGTGCCTTGGAACAGACATTCTGCTACGTTAAAAGACCTTATGCAAGTGCTAGGCTGTTGTAAGTTACTTATCAAAACATTTGCACAATGCAAAAAATAACTAATTCATTCTGTGTCGGGGTTTAAAAAAAAGTCTAAGACTTTGCACAACACATTCCTATATGTCTGAGGAATTATTGGCACAAAGTCAGTGTTGGCTTACAGAAGGCCAGCCAAAGTGGTATATCAGGACCTGGTAATGATTTTCCTTTTGCACTAATTGTAATTGCTGCAATTTAGTGGATACCAAACACATAGGAGAATAGGCTATATTGAAAAGCACACATTGTTTCAAAATCACATGCAATAGCTGTACGTAAGCATAGATAGATGGCTATGGGCTTAAGTGACAGTAACTGAAAAGTAAAAATTTGTAAAAACTCAATTTTAAAACTAAAAGTTCAATAATCACAAATTTAAATAATTACCTATTTACCTGTCTGGAGGTGAATAAAAGTAGAGTGAGGGAGTGCAAATATGTCCATCACTGGAACAACTATACGAGTTATGTATAATGCGATAGTAATGTTATCATACAAAAAATAAACAAACAGAGCTATAATCTGGGGTAGGGTTTAAAAAGAGTTCCTCAGGGCTGATTACACCCGGTCTCTAGGATTAGAGAAACAATGGGCACCAAAGCTCGATTCTAAAATTCTCACCCTTGTTTTCAAATCCCTCCATGGTCTCGCCCTGATTTTAAATCGCTCAACCATTAGTGGCCATGCCTTCAGCTGCCTAGGCCCTAAGCTCTGGAATTCCCTCCCTAAACCTCTCCGCCTCTCTATCCTCCTTTAAGAAACTCCTTAACACCTACCCTAATATCTCCTTGTGCGGCTCGGTGTCAAATTTTGTGTTATAACGCTCCTGTGAAGCGCCTTGGGACGTTTTACTACGTTAAAGGTGCTACATAAATACAAGTTGCTATTGTTGTCGTTCCTGCAATCTTCAGACTTTTAAAACTCAATTTTGGCATCCTCTATCACTATCCCCGGATTTACTTCATCTTCCCTTCTTTGGGCCTTCACTTTTCACCTTGGTTTCTCAATTTAAAAAAAAACTTCTGCAAAAACAAGTGTGTTTGAAAAATTTCTAACCTGGCATAAAAAAATAATGTAACAATCAAAAGCTGCGGTATTGCATCCAAAATAGCATGTCTGAATTGGAAAGGGTGGAAATAGTTAGAGGAAGGATAGAGCTGCATTGTGCAAAATATGCATATTGCAAAGAGTGATTTTTGGATTATTTGCAATTTTAAAATATTATATAGCATGAAGCACCACCCACAGGGTAATAAAAACATTGTCTGCGATTTCACTCTCCGCCGAGTCATAAAAACTTCTGACTTTTCATTTTCTCACATTACAATAAAATATAGCCAAAAATAGCAAATGTTAAAAAACATACTGCCCAGGGATTGCAGTTTGTCTTACTCGGTGATATCTACACTAGATTCTGAATGCTTTTGCTATATTCTAAAGTTCATTCAGCTTTGTGATAAGCTCACTCACGAGTCTGGCTCTATGTTGCATGTTATGGATAGACACAGTAATCTGGAACGCTGATTATGTTCTGCCTTTGTCAATGAATTATCACTTCTCCAATTTTGGCAAGCAAAATGGTTAGCACAGTAGTTGCTATGTACTCGAAACAACTGCTGCAGGTTAGTTTCATATATTTAAAAGGACAGGCAATACTGTTACATTTTGACACCTCTAAGTTTTATAATTGTTTCCTGGACAAGGGGAGAATAATCTATTACACTGAAGTCCATTTGCTGGTCAATGGCAATCCATATCTATGAGACTATGTATTAGGGAAGGTTATCTTAGATGTAGATCACTAGGGTCGTAAGCAGCAACATAAAAGGTTAAATATATTGTTTCTACGGTCATTACCTGTTTTTATATAAATCTGACAAGTTATTGGCAGAAATTAGTAAGCTCTCAATTTTTATTGATGGCTCTAAATTTAACAGACCCTACAGGTGTGGAAAGAAGTTTTCTTTTTCAATAGCATACAAGAAATTTACACATGGCAATCACATAATAGTGAACTTTCAGTCATTATGCAAGTTGTAATTGAGGACAAATGACTTTATTCAAGGATGAAACCACAAATCCCGTCCTTTATCCTCGAGGATGGCAGCAGCATTTGGGTATTAAAAAAAATGACAAGCCTGCATTGTTAAGAGTGTTAAATTGATCAATTAAGCAATGCTCTTTGCTTCCTAACAAACCTTTTAAATTTATTTCTGGAGCAATAACTGTTGGAAGTATATCGAATCATAGAACGATACAGCACAAAAGGAGGCCTTTCGGCCCATCGTGCCTGTGCCAGCTCTGTGAAAGAGCGATCCAATTAATCCCACTCCCCTTCGCTTTCCCCACCGCCCAGCAATTTTTTTCCTTTTCAAGTATTTATCCAATCCCCTTTTGAAATGTATTATTGACTCTGCTTCCACCACCCTTTCAGGCAGTGCATTCCAGATTATAACAAATGTGGAAATGGAAGAAGTAGTGTAAAACTGAAATAAAATGGAGGAGTCACCATGTGTAAGGGACAGTGGATAAATAATGCAGAGGTTCAGTAATGTTCTGAAACAGAGGGCTCATAGGTAACCTCGTCAGACACGGGCAAGGTCACTACAGACACCAGTTAACAAACAATGGGTCAATTAAAGAAAATGGATGAAGACAGACGTAAACTAATCAAGGAGATGGGACAGGTTGTAGAATAGGATAAACTAATCATCAGGGCACAGGAAAGAGGGAACAAATGTGTAACCAAAGAGATGGGACAGATTATAGAATAGTATAAACCAGGAGGAAAAACCGCAGATAGAGAGCGAGAACCTAGCAGCAAGAACCTGGTAGAGAGAAACCTGGGAGCAACACTCGACAGCAGGGACCTGGGAACAGACACCCTACATAGAGGTTTGGACAGAGATTGATCGCCTCAGACCAAATCGGGTAATTACAATATAAGTTGTGAGTCTTATATTTTGGAGTTGTACTTTAAACTACGAACGGTGTTTGTTAAGCATTTATTAAAGATAAATCTTTGTACGCGAAATCTGTTGTCTGTGTGTTTGTTCAGACCAAACTTACATTTGAACCCTAAAAAGGAAAAATTGCGAACCTATTTGTTCGATCTTTCGAACATCTAGCGAATTCGGAGCAACAATTGGCGACCCAGATGGGACTTTAGAACTTTGGTTTGGACAAAATATACCACAGTAAGGGGCTGAACAAGCAACAGACAATATCTGTTAGAGTCGGATAAGGTTTTAAAGCAGTAACTATGGTGGAACGTGACGCGTCTAAAGGGGAGACCTCCCAGGATTGGGAAGAACAGTTTAACCAGTTAATGGTAGGAAAATATAAGGACTGGGCGGTGACGATCGCCGGTCCAAGTTTCAAAGGAGGTCAGACCTTCTTTGAGCACAATAATAAAAAGGGAAAAATGAAACGAAAAAAATTTAAATATTTTCTGATGGCAGCCTGTTACTCCGAACTAATAAGCGAGCGAGCATTAACACACAGTCAGGGTCAGACCCAAAACCAATTGCAGTCTGATTTAGACCAGCTCCGGAATCAGGTTAAAAATTTGCAAAAGGAAAATGAGGAATTACGTAGTGATAAAAGATTGCACCAGTCTCCATGTGGCCTCTAGTATGACTGCAGTCGAAGCAAGTAATCAAAAATTACACCGAATGCAGGAACAACTAGGCGAGTCCACAAGGGACTGCTGTGCCCGAGAGGAAAAATGTCAGGATTTGAAATCAGCCCTCAAGGTCATACAACAGTCTCACCAGCGGGAAAAATACGATAAAACGGATCATTCCCACTGTCGTCAAGAAATAGAAGTATTAAAGTCACAATTATCCTCACACAGAGGCATAATATGTGCTTTCTCCGACGGAGGCGGAGAGGGTATCGACTACTCAAGTCTGGCCGAGGCGGCCCAGAACTATGAGAGGGACCGATTAGGAGAAGGGGACTACAGCCCCCCTGACCCGTCATGATACAATCCCCCGCCACCCTATAGAAATAATAAAGGTCCTACTGCCCCAGAGGATGGGCTTGCTGCCCCAGAGGAGCCGCCACCCCCACTACCCGTGAACCCTATGGTCACTGTTCGGACACAGGAAAGGACCGACGGTCAAGCGGTAGACACTGTGCCCAACGGACCCATCAATTATGCCACCCCTTTTACTCTCTCCCAATTGAATGATATTGCCAAAAACGTACCTAAGTTCAATGGCAAGATTAATTTTGAATTATGGAAGGTCCTCCAGGCCTCTGAGACTCAGGGACTAGATGAGGGAGAGCTGAGGAAACTAGTGACTTTGTGTTTGGGACCCGTTATATTCGGGGCCATGCCCCAAACCCAGAGAACAGGGCAGGGCACCATAGTTGAAATGTGGATCGCCATTAAGGAGGCGGCAGGAGTTAACAGCAAGGATCCCATTATGGAACTAGCAAACTTTAAACAGGGTGACGAAGAACACCCCCGCGCTTATGCGGAACGCTTGTGGGTGGTTTTCTGTAACCTGATGGGAACATTGAACCGTGACAATCTGGATGATGGTCCTCGTGCCACCTGGTTTAAGTCCCTCATTTCCCATGCCTCCGATTCCGGTAAAAGGGCATGTAAGCTCTTCGACCCGACTGACGACACTCATAATGAGGCCTGGATCTTAAGGCGTATGACCAGGGCTTGGCAGGATGATCAAAATCTGTCGGGGTGTGTCCGATTCCAGGAGGAGGTGTGATTTTGTTGGACCATTTTCACTGCATTAAAAAAATGTTTGTGCATATTGCCTCTGGTTCTTTTGCCAATCCCCTTAAATCTGTGTCCTTTAGTTACCTTCTGCCACTGGAAACAGTTTCTCCTCACCCTCTATCAAAACCCTTCAAGATTTTGAATACCTCCCCTTAACCTTCTCTGCTCTAAGGAGAACAACCCCAGTTTCTCTAGTCAATGGCTTTCTAGATATTAAAAGGAGGTGGTCCTTACTTTGAAAGCTGAAAAGTTCTTGTAGTTTTCATCCCTGCCAGTCATACTGTACTCTAAAGTTTTATAATCCCCCATGATAATAATACTAGATGCCTACATCCTTCCAGCAATTAATATTAAGCTTACAATTCAGGTGGTGAGATTAATTCACCAGTTCTGATGAAGGGTCATCGACCCGAAACGTTAACACTGTTTCTCTCTCCACAGATGCTGCCTGACCTGCTGAGTATTTCCAGCATTTTCTGCTTTTATTTCAGATTTCCAGCATCCGCAGTATTTTGCTTTTGTATTGGTGAGATTAATTTTGTGATTTAATAGTGTCATTAATGTTAAACTCTGTGCGCTACATAACCCATTTTCTGCACTTCAAAATGGCAAGTTGATGTGAAGTATCACTTCAGTTCCACTCCATTATTGAATGTGAACCAAAAAATCCCAAAACAAGCTTCACCTTGAAGGGCTCACTGTTGGTGAGGTTTCCCCAAATTAGTCCATGCACCAACACCAACAACAACAACAACTTGTATTTATAAAGCACCTTTAATGTAGTAAAATGTCCAAAGGTGCTTCACAGGAGCATTATCAAACAAAATTTGACACTGAGCCACATAAGGAGCTATTAAGGCAGTTGGCCAAAAGCTTGGTCAAAGAGATAGGAGATAAGAGGAGGTGCGACAGGTAGAGGCGGAAAGGTTTAGGGAGGGAATTCCAGAGCTTAGGGCCTTGGCAGCTGAAGGCACGGCCACCAATGGTGGAACGGGATGCTCAGCAGACCAAAATTGGAGGAGCGCAGAGATCTCGGAGGGTTGTGGAGCTGGAGGAGATTACAGAGATAGGGAGGGGTGAGGCCATGTTGGGATTTGAAACAAGGATGAGAATTTTTTAATTGAGGTGTTGCTTAACCAGGAGTCACATTCGCATCCCCAGCAAGCACAGGGGTGATGGGTGAACAGGATTGATGCGGATTAGGACGCGGGCAAGAGAGTTTTGGATAACCTCAAGTTTACAGAGGGTAGAAAATCGGAGGCTGGCCAGGAGTGCGTTGGAATAGTCAAGTCTAGAGGTAAAAAAGGCATGGATGAGGATTTCAGCAGCAGATGAGCAGTTTAAACTACCTGCTACCATGCACTGACTTGTGATTAAAAGTTCTTTTTGCGTATTAACATTAGTCAAATATAAATCTGCTGCATCACAGTTCAGGCAAAAGGGCAATACAAAGTTGTGAGTCTGAATGTCTTCTCCCCTCTAATCATTTTTCTTGCTCCCCTGAAAGTAGTCAGTCATTCTGGGATACAATGCATCAGACAACAGCCTTCTCCCTCCTCCAGAACCTTGCAGAAGTGACCAAACGTCTTGTGTAAGCCTGATCAGTGAATGCTGGTCGGCTATTTTACCATGAAGAGCGTCATGACCAACTCTTTAAACCAGGATGGGTGACTACCCCAGTCTTAATGAGAGAGATTTGGCAGATCTGAAAACTGAGAATATAGCTTTTGAACCCTGCAAGAAACTTTTAGCACTCAATTTTTGTTTTTCTATATCATACACATAGCAAAAGATTTGGGAGCTCACTTTTAAACACGTGGGTGTCCTTGGTCTCCCGGTCGAGTGGCTGCGTGGTGGTAACTGCTCCAGTGTCAGGGTCCATCTGGAAATAGTCACTGGACCTGCTGTCAAACAGCGACTCCATGGTGTAGTCCAGCCGGCCGGCCTCCCCTTCATCCAGATCATTGGCGCGGAGAACGATGACCCGGGTGCCGGCGCGTTCGTTCTCGGGCACAGACACCTGATAACTGGGCAGCTGGAACTGAGGGCTGCGGTTGGCGCTTCTCTTGCTCCGGAGACGCCAAGCCCGGGTCCTCTCCTCCTCCTCCCCCTCGCCGGCCCCGGCATCTCCCACCGCGCTCACCTGAACACGGATGGAGAGCGTTTCCCGCTGGTGGGCGGCCAGCCGACGGCTGCAGACAAGATCGGCGACAGGACGGGCTCCCGTCGCCACGCAGCCGTCTCCCGTGGAAAGGACGCCGCCGGGACTGAGCAGCAGGAGCCGGGAGGTGTTGACACTTGTGCAGAGCAGAGTGGCGGGCTGCAGCAGAGCGGGCAGAAAATCCCTCACATCCAGCAGGACCTCGCCGGCTGCCAGGCAGGAGGTTTGCACCTCGATGGAAAGGTCGGGGTCGGGCTCGGGCTCGGCTTTCCGCTTGTATTTGATGTAACAGTCCTGGCCGTGCACGTAGACGGCAAGCCGGGCTCGCACGGTGATGGAGCCCGGCGGCTTGTCCGCCCGCAGGCGGAGCTGGAGGTGGAGAGGCGCCGGGTTGGAGGGCAGCAGCGCGCAGTCCAGCGGGCCGCTCTGCCTCAGCTCCCCGGTGTGGGCGGCCAGCGCCAGGCAGCCCCTCAGCGGCTCCGGCGTTAGCGAGCTGTCCACCCGGTACAGCCAGCCTGCCGCCCCCAGAGACAGGTTGGCCAGCGGCGGCTCCCCGGAGCCCGGCTCCTTCCTCTGGGAAAGGTGCAGTCTGAAGCAGCCCGACGTGGGGATGTGCAGCAGCAGAGTGAAGAGGATCCGGCAGCGAAGCGACATGGTTCGGGGCGGCTTTTAAAAAAGTCAAATCTCTCACTGGTAAAATCTCCAGCAACTTCTCATCCTAACACCCAGTGCCCTCAGCACATTCACCCCGTCTCGGTGGAGCCTGGCATGTTGAGCTTGGACCCACACACACACAATACCCTTCACTTATTTTCCCTCCCTCTCGCTCTTTTTTCCTTCCCCTTTATTTTCTCACCCTCCTTTCTACTTTTTCTTCCCCTTTTTTTCTCTCCCTCCTACTTTTTTCTTCTTTCCTCTCCCTCCTACTTTCTTTCCCCTTTTTTCTCTTCTACTTTCCCCCTCTCTCTCCCCCCTTTCTACTTTTTTCCTTCCTTCCCTCCCCCCCAACTCCGATTTGCTTTTAGGTTTTAGTTTGAACCCGATTTCATTTCAAGATGGCTCCGCCGCCCCTGGGTCTCATTAGCATTAAACCTGCTCCCGTTTCTCAGCCGCTCCAAACTTTCCCAACAACAACAACAACAACAACTTTTGTTCTCCGGCGGGACCTGCGAGTAACTGAGAGCCCCGAGAAAGAGACAGGCGCCGCCGCCGGATCCCATCTCAGCGCATCGGGCACCCTCCCCTCCTCTCTGTCTGATTCACCTCCTCTCGATCCTGAACCTGATCCCTCTCTCACCTATTTCCCACCACCCCCCCTTCCTCCTTTTCCCAGTCTCTGGCCGATCACCACGGCGGCGTCTCCGATGCAACAAGACTTTTTTTTTTGCCTCTCAGGTACGTTTGCGGCTCTCTGCGCAGGATCTGTCTCCGGACCCGCCTGCTCTGATCTGTAGGTTTTTTTTTAAAAAAAGGTACAACATTTGTAAGAAGAAAAGCAAGGATTCGGCGGAACAAGCAGTTGTAGCGGGATCCGCACACCCGGCGCCAATAACTCCACCGCCACCAAATGGATTAAAAAGACAACACAGTCGCCATGTGACCCACTTCGCCGACTGTGGGGGAATTATTAACCAACAAGTGGGCTGGGTACAGTTGTTAAAAAAAAGTGTTGAAAGGGCGATTGTGCGCTTTTTAAAAAAATGTAGATTCATCCGTTTGTAGTGCTTTAAAAGGTGGGGAAATGCAGGTTGTTGCCATGGTGACTCTGAGTTTAACCAGGGATCCCAGGGGACGCGATGTGGGCGTTTCATTTAGAAACAAAAGCGAAAAACGAAAAGAGAGAGAGAGAGACTGTCTGTAACCTGAAGCCACAGCGGCACGGAGCGAGAAATCACTTGTTCGCAAACCTACCCAGGCAGAAATTACAAGATGTACACAGGCCGTTCAGCTAATTCTAAATGAGAACAATTTTCACTTTCGTTCCAGATTTTTTTTAAATCCACTTAACTTTTTGCATAACTTGGGGTACAATGTGATCAGCACAATAATTATATTCATCCTTTATGGGGAAGCTTGATTTTAACAAGAATGTGAGGTAAAGCTTTGTTTCCCTTTTTGTTTTTTTTATTCCTGTTTCAATTTCAACATAACATACCTGTCATTTTCACTAATGTAAACTCCACTGATTGATTTTGATTCGGGTTGAAATTGGAACATGGTGCCAGCTGTTATTTCTATTTTGCGATACATTCTACTTATTGAAAATTACGAAGTCTATCTATTGTTTAACAAACTCTTTTTTGATAAGATTCATAAGGAAGATATTCAAATAATCATTCGAACTCAAGTGCATGACACACGGTGCAAATCTGCTCCGCGTTTTCTGGATTATTGGCAATTATTTGAATCTTCGACATGAATTCAAACGAATATGAATAACTAAAGTAACTAATAAATGGCGGGAAGCCCGCATGGTTTCTTCCTCTGAGAATTCATAAAGTGAAAAGCTGCTCCTCGTAAATTATTAATATAAAGGAGGGGGAGGAGGAAAGAACAGATGATAGACGCCAGGTAACCTGGCCCTTGAAGTATTTCTGCGATACCACTCAATTTTTTTTTTGGTTTCTTTCAAGTATGAAAGGTTTTCTGATTTACAGCCTGGGTAAATGGTCCTATTAAAACGCTGTTTCTGGTTAAGATTTATTTTAATAGGTTGACCCTAGGAGTTAAAGAAAAAAATGTGCTTCAATGCACCTCTTTTCAACTAAATAAACCCTTTTCGCTATCATCGCCGTCATTATATGAAATTCTGTACATTTCTGAATTGCATAGATACCAAATAAAAACATGTCATAATTTTATTAAATTAAGCCATGATGGAGATTACAAGGTACATTTAGAGCAGGTACTGGCTTGCAGTCTATCATTCTGCTGCTGTGTTTCTTTTCTGGTCCGATATTTTGTTGCAAGTCCTTACACAACACTGACAGTCCCTCAGCAGACTTTGAAGTGATGGCGTGTGTTATATACCGTGTGGGGGTTTGGAGTCCTGTTATGATTACAAAGTAACAAATAGACACAAGTGTGGCAGTTCTGATAGCAGAATAAGAGTAGCCATATCGCTTTACCCATTATCTGAACGGGCCGCTCCACTCCTGTTTAAATACATACAAATACACGCTTCTCGTAAATCTTTACACACCACTTATTTAAACTGAGAGATTTCATGCACAAGAATCGTATATTATTTTGTAAAGTTATATCCAGTTTACCAAATAAAGTGGTTAAGTACATCAGCAGTAACAAATGTATGAATTTTGCTTAATAATTCGAACGATTCTGTTCCTTACTGAGATGTGTTGTGATAATACCACACCTTGTTCATATTTCTCCCAAAGTGTTTATTTTATATCTCTGGTGTGTTGAACTCTTTGCAAAAGAAACCAGTTCTTAAGTAAACCATGCAATAACTGTACAGTTATTGTAGACACGTGCAATGCCAACATTTAATAAGAGGTTAAGAAGAAATGAGCAGACGGCCAGACTTTGATGACGACTGCACTCAGCTGTTTCAAACTCAGTTTTATGTCTCAACGTCAGTATTGACCATTTAAATCAGAAGCAATTCATTTTTAAGTTCTACTGACAAACTGTGTTTTGCAGCACAACTTTTAATTTTACTTTTATTTCGCAAACATTGACATTTTGTCATTTTAGTCAACTGTTCTATTGCTGTAGTTTTTTTTCACATGCCCCTTGCAGTGTATAAAACATATTGAACTATTTCATTTTGTTGCGATTGTACTCGTGCAAATAGGTGTAACCATGTAACGTTTTATAATCCAAATGATTATAAATTTTATTTCACATGGCCAATAAAATGTAATCCCGCAATTCCATGTTTGAATCCTTCCAATCAGGTTTCCGCCTTTGCCACAGTACCTAAATGGCTCTCATCAAAGTCACAAATGACATCCTTTGTGACTGTGACAAAGGTAAACTATCCCTCCTCGTCCTTCTCGACTTGTCTGCAGCCTTTGACACGGTTGACCACTCTATCCTGCTCCAACGCCTCTCCACCGTCGTCCAGCTGGGTGGGACTGCACTCGCCTGGTTCCATTCTTATCTAATCATAGCCAGAGAATCACCTGCAACGGCTTCTCTTCCCTGCACCTGCATCGTTACCTCTGGTGTCCCCCAAGGATCTATCCTTGTCCCCCTCCTATTTCTCAGCGATAGGTTGCTCCTTGGCGACATCATCCAAAAACACTGTCAGTTTCCACATGTATGCTGACGACACCCAGCTCTACCTCGCTACCACTTTTCGGTCCCCACCACAAACTCCGCTCCCTAGCCACTGACTCCATCCCTCCCCCTAACATCTGTCTGAGGCTCTTCCACACTGTTCGCAACCTTGGTGTCATATTTGACCCTGAAATGAGCTTTCGACTACATATCTGCAGCATAACTAAGACCACCTATTTCCACCTCCATAACATCGCCTGTCTCCGCCCTTGCCTCAGCTCATCCACTGCTGAAACCCTAATCCATTCCTTTGTTACCTCTCGACTTGACTATTCCATCGCACTCCTGGCTAGCCTCCCACATTCTACCCTATGTAAACTTGAGGTCATCCAAAACTTGGCTGCCCATGTCCTAACTCGCACCAAGTCCCGTTCATCCATCATCCCTGTGCTCACTGACCTACATTGGCTCCCGGTTAAGCAACGCCTCGATTTCAAAATTCTCATCCCTGTTTTCCATTCCCTCCATGGCCTCGCCCCTCCCTATCTCTGTAATCTCCTTCAGCCCCATAACACCCCCCCCCCCCGAGATATCTGTGCTTCTCTAATTCTGCCCTCTTGAGCATCCCTGATTATAATCGCTCAACCATTGATGGCTGTGCCTTCTGTTGCCTAGGCCCTAAGCTCTGGAATTCCCTGCCTAAACCTCTCCACCTCGCTACCTCTCTTTCCTCCTTTAAGACGCTCCTTAAAACCTACCTCTTTGACCAAGCTGCCCTAATTTCTCTTTATGTGGCTCGTTGTCAAATTTTTTGTCCTTTAATACTCCTGTGAAGCACCTTGGGACGTTTAACTACGTTAAAGGCGCTATATAAATACAAGTTGTTGTTGTAATCATAATCTCACAATTGTATCAGTATCACATGACCAGGATGTGGCTGACTTCTCTGTGGCTTTTTGGAAACTGTGTTGATTTGGTGATTGCGCAGGAGGTAGACAACAGAGTTTATGGAAAATTATTATTCTATTAACAATGCAATATAAGTGTAAATAGAGCCACTCTGTGGGCAGTAATGGAATAACATCACACTTCTAACATAATAATAAAAAAAAAGATTTGCATGTATTATATAGGCCTTTCACGACCTCAGGATGTCCCAAAACGCTTTACAGCCAATAAAGTGCTTTTGAAGTGTAGTCACTGTTGTAGTGTAGGAATATAGGTGCAACAATTCTTTATTTCATGATTATGTTCCTTCAATAAGAGTTTTAATAGGAACAGGAATAGGTCATTCAGCCCCTCGAGCCTGTTCCGCCATTCAATTAGATCACGGCTATAGCTTAACTCCATTCATTTACATTTGTTACATATCCCTTGATACTCTTACACAACAAAAATCTATTTAATAGATAATAAAAATGATCACAAACCATAGTCTTGTTTTGTGGGTCCTACAAGTATGTAAAAAGGAAGACAATAGCAAAAGTAAGTATTGGTCTTGTAGAGGCTGAGGCAGGAGAAATTATAATGGGAATAAGGAAATGGCAGAGTGTTTAAACAAATGTTTTGTATCTGTCTTCACAGTAGAAGAAACGAAAAGTATACCAAAAATAGTGGGGAATCAAGGGCTAATGAGATTGAGGAACTTAAAGTAATTAAGATCAGTAGAGAAAAAGTACCTGAGAAACTAATGGAACTAAAAGCCAACAAATCCCCATAACCTGATGGCCTACATCTGAGGGTTCTAAAAGAGGTGGCTGCAGAGATAGTGGATGCATTGGTTGTGATCTTCCAAAATTCCCTAGGTCCTAGAATGGTCCCAGCGGATTGGAAGGTAGAAAATGTAACCCCGCTATTCAAGAAAGGAAGGAGAAAGAAAACAGGGATCTTCAGTTAGCCTGACATCAGTTGTCGGGAAAATGCTCTAATTCATTATTAAGGAAGTGGTAACAGGGCACTTAGAAAATCATAATATGATTAGGCAGAGTCAACATGGTTTTATGAAAGGGAAATTGTGTTCAACAAATTTATTAGAGTTTTTGAGGATGTAACTAGCAGAGTAGATAAAGGGGAACCAATGGATGTAGTACATTTGGATTTTCAAAACGCATTCGATAAGGTGCCACATAAAAGGTTGCTACGCAAGATAAGGACTCATGGGGTTGGGGGTAATATATTAGCATGGATAGAGGATTGATTAATGGACAGAAAACAGAGAGTAGGGATAAACGGATAATTTTCCAGTTGGCAGGCTGTAACTAGTGGGGTGCTGCAAGGATCAGTGCTGGAGCCTCAGCTATTTACAATCTATATTAATGATTTAGATGAAGGGACCGAGTGTAATGTATCCAGGTTAGCTGACAATAAAAAGCTAGGTGGAAAAGTAAGCTGTGAGGAGGAATAAGGAGAATGCAAAGGGATATAGATAAGTGAGTGGGCAGTAAGATGGCAGATGGAGTATAATGTGAGGAAATGTGAAGTTATTCACTTTGGTAGGAAGAATAGAAAAGCGGAATATTTTTTAAATGGTGAGAAACTATTAAATGTTGGTGTTCAGAGAGATTTAGGTGTCCTCATACAGGAAACACAGAGTTAGCATGCAGGTACAGCAAGCAATTAGGAAGGCAAATGGCATGTTGCCCTTTATTACAATGGGGTTGGAGTGTAAGAGTAAGGAAGTCTTGCCACAATTGTACAGGGCTTTGGTGAGACCACACCTGTAGTTCTGTGCACAGTTTTGGTCTCCTTATCTGAGGAAGGATATACTTGCCTCAGAGGCGGTGTAACAAAGGTTCACTAGATTGATTCCTGGGATGAGGGGCCTGTCCTATGAGGAGAGATTGTGTAGAATGGGCCTATACTCACTGGAGTTTAGAAGAATGAGAGGTGATCTCATTGAAACATATAAGATTCTGGGGGGGATTGACAGGGTAGATGCTGAGAGGTTGTTTCCCCTGGCTGGGGAGTCTAGAACTAGGCGGCATAGTCTCAGGATAAGTGGTCGGCCATTTAAGACTGCGATAAGGAGGACTTTCTTCACTCAGAGGGTTGTGAATCTTTGGAATTCTCTACCCTAAAGGGCTGTGGATGCTGAATCGTTGAGTATATTCAAGGCTGAGATAGATAGATTTTTGGACTCGAGGGGAATCAAGGGATATGGAAATCGGGCGGGAAAGTGGAGTTGAGGTCAAAGATCAGCCATGATCTTATTGAATGGCGGAGCAGGTTCGAGGGGCCATATGGCCTACTCCTATTTCTTATGTTTTTATGATTATAAACATTTGTTAAACCATTTAAATCCCAAAATGCAATTATTGCCTTAAAATAGTAGAACTATTTTTAAAAAATAAATAATTCTACCTATATGTGGACAGGTTGGAGGTTACTACCATATAAATGCAGTGTGTTACTCTGCTGCTAAAGTGCAGCTATATGTAACTCATTGGTGCCCTGTTAAGGCCACAAGTTGTAATTGGCAAGCATTCCTGGGCCAATTAGTGCCTAAATATTCTTGATGCGGAGATGCCGGTGTTGGACTGGGGTGGACAAAAGTGAGAAGTCGCACAACACCAGGTTATAGTCCAACAGTTTTATTTGAAATCACAAGCTTTCGGAGCTGCTGACTGAGGACCAAAAAGAGCAACACCAGGTTATAGTCCAAGGGGGAAAAATTCAGCTGCTTGCGCCTCCCGTTAGCGCCTTAAGAGGGCGCTAATGGGGCGTAAAGCAGCTAACACCCGGGCGCAGCGCCGCCCACGCCTCCCGAAAAATTTAGTGGGAGGTTAGCGGCAGTGGCAGCCGGTAGCGCCCTGTGGCGCTGCGCCGCCGGCGATGACGTCATCGCCGTGCGCAGCACCCCGCTCGCGCCCCGGCCGTGATCTTCAGTCGCGCCCCCTGATTTACCGCCAGACGCTATGTCCGACGGGTTCAGGGAGGCGTACGTGCGGCCGGGGCGGCGATATTTAAAGGGGAGGTGGCAGGCGGCCATTTTTGTTGCTGGCCGCCTGCCAGCACCTGCCCCCGTTGCTGTCCCCGGCCCCCGTGAAGCCCCCCCCACCGTGAAGTGCCAGCTGCGCTCCAAGAGCCCGGCACTTCTCTTGAGTGCCGGGCTCTTTTGCCGGCACTCCCGATCCCTGGGGGCCCAGCTGGGCCCCGGTTCGCGCTGCGCAGGGTCCCTCCCCTTTAAGAAGGGGAGGAAGGCCTGCAATACCGCAGTGCGACGTGCCGCAGCGCATGGCGCTGCGGCACGTAGCGCCAGGATATTCACTCGCAGCGCCCCAAGAGGGATGCGGGCTGCTTCCAGTGGCGCCCCGCTTCCCTCTTGGGGTGCAACCACTGAAGTTCCGGCGCGGGGCCGCTAATTTTTTCGGGGCGCTAAAAGTCGCGCCCCGGCGAGGTTAGCGCCCCAAATGGGGCGCGACTCAATTTTTACCCCCAACAGTTTTATTTGAAATCACAAGCTTTCGGAGCGGCTGCTCCTTCGTCAGGTGAAGTCTTGGGCTGATTCCTAGGTCAATTCGAAGTCAGCCTGGCTTTTCATTTTCTAAGTGTGACTTCTGAGTCATTTAGAAGGTTTTAGAAGTCATTTGCTGTTGGTGGGGAAGTTTCTGTACTTTGGTAATGATTATCTTTCACTTTTTTATTACTTTTTTTGAAGTGTGACACAAAAATTTGCATGTGTGACAGCTGATTAAAACTGAACTGCCAGTGCCTTTCTCCTCCTGCTCTATTTATTTTCATATTATCTCCTCCACCGCCCCCCCGTTCCCAACAAATTGACAAACTTGATGAGATTGTTTAACCCCTCATGTTAGCGTGACCCTTGGTCACTTAGTATCAAAACTTCAGTGTTTGTGAATCCAGTCTGTATACGGGTGCATTTAAGTTGCTCATAATTAGTGCACTGGAAAGAATCGAGATAGCCCCAGTTTAGCCTCTAGCGCTGGGAACATAAGAACATAAGAACAGAAGAAATAGGAGCAGGAGTAGGCCAATCGGCCCCTCGAGCCTGCTCCGCCATTCAATAAGATCATGGCTGATCTGATCCTAACCGCCAATCTACTATCTATCACAGAACCATCTCCTGCATCTAACAGAATTGCACACACGAAATAGGAGCAGAATCAGGCTACACAGTCCCTGGGCCCGCTCCACTACCCACAGGGCCATGACCGATCCGAACCTAGACTCATGTCCAAATTCCTGCCCGCTCCCCGTAACCCTTAATGCCCTTTACTTCTAGGAAACTGTCTATTTCTGTTTTAAATTTAATTAATGTTGTAGCTTCTACAGCTTTTTGTGGCAGCATATTCCATGGACCTACCACCCTCTGAGTGAAGTAGTTCCTCCTCATCTCAGTTTTGAAAGAGCAGCCCCTTATTCTAAGACTATGTCCCCTAGTTCTCGTCTCACCCGTCATCGGGAACATCCTCCCCGCATCCACCCGATCCAACCCCTTCACAATCTTATATGTTTCAATAAGATCGCCTCTCATTCTTCTGAACTCCAATGAGTAGAGTCCCAATCTACCCAACCTCTCCTCATATGACCACCCCCTCATCCCCGGGATTAACCGAGTGAACCTTTTTTGCACTGCCTCGAGAGCAAGGATGTCTTTCCTTAAGTAAGGACACCAAAACTGTATGCAGCATTCCAGGTGCGGTCTCACCAATACCTTGTACAACTGAAGCAATACCTCCCTATTTTTATATTCTATCCCCCTAGCAATGAAAGCCAACATTCCATTTGCCTTCTTAATCACTTGCTGCACCTGCATACTAACCTTTTGAGTTTCGTGCACCAGGACCCCCAGATCCCTTTGCACTTCAGTACTCTCCAGTTTCTTGCCATTAAGATAATAAATTGCTCTAGGATTTTTCCTGCCAAAGTGCATCACCTCACAGTGTTGTATTCCATCTGCCAAATCTCTGCCCACTTACTTAGCCTGTCTATATCCCCTTGCAGGTTTTTTATGTCCTCCTCACTCACTACTTTCCCTCCCATCTTTGTATCATCTGCAAATTTTGATATGTTACACTTGGTCCCTTCCTCCAAATCGTTAATATAGATTGTGAAGAGTTGGGGACCCAGCACTGACCCCTGTGGAACACCACTAGTTACTGATTGCCAGTCTGAGAATGAACCATTTATCCCAACTCTTTGCTTTCTGTTAGATAGCCAATCCTCTATCCATGCCAGAATATTACCCCCAATCCCGTGATTTTTTACCTTAAGCAATAATCTTTTGTGTGGCACCTTGTCAAATGCCTTTTGGAAGTCTAAATACACTACGTCCACTGGTTCCCCTTTATCCACTCTATATGTTACTTCCTCAAAGAACTCCAGCAAATTTGTCAAACATGACTTCCCCTTCGTAAAACCATGCTGACTTTGTCCTATTAAATTATGATTATCCAAATGTCCTGTTACTGTTTCCTTAATAATGGACTCCAAAATTTTACCTACCACAGATGTTAGGCTAACCGGTCTATAGTTACCAGCCTTCTGTCTACTGCCCTTTTTAAATAAGGGTGTTACATTAGCAGTTTTCCAGTCTGCCGGGACCTTAGCGGAATCCAGGGAGTTTTGAAAAATTATTACCAATGCATCTACAATCCCTACCGCCACTTCCTTCAAGACTCTAGGATGTAAGCCATCAGGTCCAGGTGATTTATCCGCCTTGAGTCCCATTATTTTACCGAGTACCACTTCCTTAGTGATTTTGATCGTGTTTAGCTCCTCTCCCCCTATAGCCCCCTGTTTGTCCAGTGTTGGGATATTCTTAGTGTCCTCTACTGTAAAGACTGATACAAAATATTCATTCAGTGTTTTTGCCATCTCCATATTTCTGGGAACTGGGAAACAGTAATTTATTAATAAAAACATTGCTGGAGCAATTTACAGCTGCAGTTATGGATGGAACAGACAACCGAGGGCTGAAAAAATAAAGTTTTAACAGTAACAATTCAACAAAAAAAGACCGACAGAGAGGTCTTGGGGAGAGGGAGCAGGACAGCCCAAGGGTTGAAAAGTTATTCGTTGAAATATATATCATATTTAAAAATAAAAATTAACAGCTATATATTCTCAGGAAGAGAGGTGGACAGTTGACAAAATACAAAAACATGAGGCCTAGAAAGGGGAAAGATATACAAATGTTTAAAAAGAACTTTAAAAATAATCTAAAAGAAGTTAATAGGAAATCAAAACAAATAGTTAAATATTTTTATCACGAATTATCAGTATAAAATAGCACCTGCTGTGTGGGACACCAGGGTGGGTGAATCCGTGACAGGTAAGGTGTGACACCCTTAACATTGAAAACTCCTATCACAGTGCCACCTTCATGTGTAACTGGTACTACAGTTACTAAGAGTTTACCCATAGAAGCATGGATCACATGAAAATTTTGGTGAAATACTTGTGCCATATATTAAATTTAATGTGTAAGTAGTCAATCTCTTTCTTAACTGTTGTTGTGTTGCTGTTTCTCTTTGCCTCTTCTCTTCTGCTTCCGTTTCTTTCTCTACTGCTTCTCTTCCCTTAACTCTTTTTGGTTCTCCCTCTGTTCTCTTCTGCTACTTTCTCTGTCTTCATCTTTTCTTCTTTCCTTTTGGGTGGGAAGTGGTGGATAATGTGGTAGGGAAAGGTGCCACCAATGGCTGCAGGTTGCATTTGGGGTGAGGGTTGTGCCCCTTATTGACTCCCGTCCCATCACCTTGCCTGATTACTCATGCTTCTGCCACCCCCTCCTATCCCCTAATTTTTCACCTTCCCATTCTCCTTCCTATCGCCTCATTTATATCTCTGCCCATACCTCTTCCTGCATCCTCCCCTTTGCTCTGCTATGACTCAACTTACCCTTAATCCGCCATCCATTCCCACTCGTTCCCTTCAAACATGGGTGGCACGACGCAAGAAGCCTTCTCACTCTCAACTTGCTTCCAACCTCCCCTCCTCCTTCTACCTTTCTGCCTATTTGAATCCCTCAAAGAGGCTTTGTTTGCTTTCAAAAGTCAACATGTTTTGCTTTTTAAGAATTGAAATTAGAATGAGGAAATAAACTTCATAACTTCTTTTATTTCTATTTGAGTCTGTCTTTCTCTTTCTCATTTATGTCTCATAGGTGTTAGAAATTAGAATCTCTGTCTCACAGGTGTCAGTGATTAGCATTGACTTTTCCTGACTGTCGACAAAATACAGGTGCAGATAATTAGTTGTCTGGAGTGGCGTTGGAATCCAACCCTTCTGACTCAGCAGGTGGGAATACGACCACTGAGCCAGTGGTCACTCCGTCTGAACATGAGTGTCCCACTGGTTGTCAACCCAGTATTTAGAGACTGTATTCTAATCTCCACTCACTGGGGCTAAAACAGATTAACTGTTCATTTATCTCATTTGCAGTTTGTGGGACTTTGCTGTGCACAGATTGAGTGCTGTATTTGCCTACATAACAATAGTGACTCCACTTCAAAAGTAATTAATTGGCTGTGAAGCGCTTTGGCGCACCCCGAGGATGTGAAAGGCACTAGATAAATGCAAGTTCTTTATTTATTGTCTATTTATTTAGTTAAGACTGGAACTGACACACTTTTTTAAAAAAAACTCTGTGACCTGAACTCAAATCCAGCTCAAACTGATGAGTCTCTGCTGTTTGTAAGTCTTTTTTAATATAAAATGAGACTGGACAGTATCATTCCAGTTTTTTAATGGATATGATCCCACAGCACAAATATGCCAATAATTGAGTACAATTTGATACTAAGTTGGCAATACAGTCTACTTCTGTTAATTCAAAGTTGCCAATTTCAAATTACTGGATAACTTGAATATGAATTGTGCCAAAAAACCTCCTGCACTGTTTCATTGAAACTGCTTAATTTGAATTAGTGAATAATTTGAATTAACAGAAATAGACTCTCATTCAGACCGATGACAAGAAAAAGATTACAGTAACATGCATTGCAGTGCCAAAGATTGAAGGAATGCAAGTTGAATGACCAACTCTGGTGAGTTCCTGGTCTCAGCTGTGGTGTCACAGAAGGGAAAATCAGTTGTAGTGTCTTCACCAGGTAACTTTTTGGTGTTTTCAAGGCACAAGCAACATTAGTCCAGGAGCAGGCTGCCCATCGTAACCATTACAGGTGGGTGGCCAGGAAGGACACATTAGGGGAGAAAACACAGCCAAAAAGTAGATAACATGGCACAAAAAATCCTGCAGAATAGTACCAATCTGACTAACAGCAATGCAATGCCAAATTAATTTGTTTCTTCAATACTTTTTTGGCTTTTTCTATCCAATTTACTTTTATTACTCACAACCCTCGTCTTCTGAAAGCAAATATCCACTGACAGGTACTTTATAGCAAGGATCATTGAAAGGTAGTCAGGAGCAAGAATACTGGCTGATTTTTCTACCTTAGGGCTGCTGAGTCCAATTGTAACACCCCCTACTACTAAGTAACTTAAATAACTCAGCATAGACCAGGGAATGGATCAAACTGGTAAGCTTCATGCTCTGTATGGCTCAGTGTAACACCAGGTTCTTCTTTAAAAAATTCATTCATGGGATGTGGGCGTCACTGGCAAGGCCAGCATTTATTGCCCATCCCTGATTGCCCTTGAGAAGATGGTGGTGAGCCGCTTTCTTGAACTGCTGCAGTCTGTGTGGTGAAGGTACTCCCACAGTGCTGTTAGGTAGGGAGTTCCAGGATTTTGACCCAGTGACGATGAAGGAATGACGATATATTTCCAAGTCAGGATCATGTGTGACTTGGAGGGGAACTTGGAGGTGGTGGTGTTCCCATGCATCTGCTGCCCTTGTCTTTCTAGGTGGTGGAGGTCACAGTTTTGGAAGGTGCTGTCAAAGAAGCCTTGGTGAGTTGCTGCAGTGCATCTTATAGATGGTACACACTGCAGCCACGGTGTGCCGATGGTGGAGGGAGTGAATGTTTAAGGTGGTGGATGGGGTGCCAATCAAGCAGGCTGTTTGTCCTGGATGGTGTCGAGCTTCTTGAGTGTTGTTGGAGCTGCACTTATCCAGGCAAGTGGAAAATACTCCATCACACTCCTGACTTGTGTCTTGTAGATGGCGGAAAGGCTTTGGGGAGTCAGGAGGTGAACCACTCGCCGCAGACTACCCAGCCTCTGACCTGCTCTTATAGCCTTAGTATTTATGTGGGTGGTCCAGTTAAGTTTCTGGTGACCCCCAGGATGTTGATGGTGGGGGATTAATTGAACCATTGGAGGATGCTGTTCAATAACAATTTAATCCAGACAGTACTTTTATGCATGGAACAACTGTTAACAACATACATTTGTTCGTATTATTCTCATGGACTTTTTAACATGTTCCCACTATAGATCAACCTGCATCAAAAGGAATTTCAAGGCCATCCTATGTACCTGAAACATTCCAAGGAAACAATCGCACCAGTAGCACCAAAATGGAAATTTGCCACATCAGTGGAATATGGAAATACATATTGGAGATCAATGGAATTGTATGCAGTAAAATATGTGGGACCTGCACTCCACCTATATACTATGGCCAATCTGCATTGATTTGATGTAGTTGGACACAAACAGACTTTCAAATGTTTATAAATAGTTTTGTTGCGTATTGGAATCTGGCTTTGAAAGACTTCAGTGTGCTTTTCATATTGTTGCAACTGACATAGCATCTGCATCATAATCTGCTCTATAAATTAGTGGAACCAACATGATGGGGGAGTGACGTTTAATAACTGCAATCTAGTACGGTAGTACAACTACCATAATTAGGATCTGCACAGAGAGACGACCACTATTAGAAATAGCTGCAATCTTGTTTGCATGCTGGTTTAACTGAGTGGGAGTTAGATTACAATCTTCTCTGGATGTTGGTTTAGTAGGTAAGGGGACTGGATTACAATATGCTCCGAATGTTAGTTTAGTTGACATAAGAGATGGCTTCCAGACTGTGTGGGATTATCAGATTTACAAGTTGTCATGCAACTGTTCTCAACCAGATGGATGACCCTGAAGAATTTGTAAGTGCAGTATAATTAGGCTTTTGAACACCTTAATCAGAACAATAGCCCTGTGACTAGTGTTGTGTATGATGACAAATCTAAGCAAAACATTCACTTTGATAACAGAAAACTTTCTGCCCTGCAGTGAGAAAGCAGAAAGCCTTTGTGCATCCGTTTGTGTTTTAACAGGGTATTTAACAGCCCTGCTGTAGGACGCAAGAGGGCGCTCCTGTTAAGGCACCACACTATTACTGTTCATCTGTGGCTGACCTCCAGTTAGAGGTCACTCTACACTGCTAATTTTTTGCTTTCTAATTCTTACATATTGGCTGATTAGACATTATAGGGGGGGATTTCCTTTGTGTGTTATATTCAATATTTATTGCACAGAGGAATTTTTTTTAATATTAATATATACATGTTATTCTCTAACTCAAGGGTCACAATCCTTGGCAAACTCTTGTTCAAAGGCCTCTCTCAGAGGTGCCCCAACCCCCAACACCATTGGTCATGGGCTGCTTGTGCAGTTCCTGATTTCAATCATGTCATTTTAAGTGAAGGCCAAGTAATTTCCTACTGGAAGAAGTGCAAAAGAAATGTCAGGTCTGCTGCTTTTAATAGGGCTATTAATGACCCCGCTTGCTTGCAGCATTTTTTGCTTTTTCTTACTGGACAGCAAGAGAAAGAGACATGGGGCAGTTGGTCTGCCAAGACCACAGATGAAGAGGAGTTTGGCTACAAATGCTCCCAGCGCCCTGTGATGAGTACCACAGTTATAGTTTGAAGCCATGTTAAAAACAGCTTTCTTCTTTAAAGAAAAGTAATGCAGAGGCTCCCCGATTGCTGTGTGGGTAAATGTGTGTGCTGTGGTACTGAACAATACACAGCAGAAAGATGTCAGGTTCAATCACTGGTATGTGTTGAGTAAGCAGATCTCAACCAGGGCAACAGAGAAGGTGTTGCATTTGGTCTCAGAGGCCCCTACTGCGTAACTGAGGTCTTCGCTGGTCTTGCCAAGCAGGTTCTCTAACATTGCTTCCTTTGCTCATCTTTCTTGGGGCACCTACCTTTATTAAGTGACTTGGGATGTTTGTTATGTTAAAATGCACTATTAAATGAAAGTTGTAATGCTGCTGGCAAATAGTTGCAGGGGGAGAATGAGGTCTTGCTGGGTGTGAAACCATATGGAAAAGTCAGTACAGCAATTGAGAAACATTCTGAGAGGGGAAAATCCTGTCATTGTTTAGTTTCTCATTGCAATCCTGCAATTTTTACTTTTGCATCAGTATTTAATTTGCCATTATACCTATCCCCTAGAATTAATAAAACATTGCTTACTATAGTGTCCCTGAGGCAAAAACACCAGTCAATGATAAGTACTGTGTCATCTATCAGTCCCAGATCACAGTCTCTTTGTAAGGAATTGGTTACATCTGTTCCTCAGTGTTCTATTACTGTTCAAACACAAGTGACACAAAGACAAGAAAAGCAGTGAAAATACTGAGAACAAATACATGGATCTCACAAGGTAGAAATACTATGTTCACCAAAGGATTTATCACAACATTTTGTATTCAGTGAGCAAAATTCACTCAAGCTCATTTGTGTTTTTCATTTCACTGTGCCTATATTTCATTTGAGTTATATTTAAAATATAGGATTGTAAGACATCAGCCTCACTTGTATGTTCATAAGGTGAGAATCCTTGAGGTAGTTTGTGCAAAGTCACCTTTTTGTATTATACATTGCTGTTTTTTATCATTTGAATGCAGAAGCTAACCAGGTGCAGTTTTATTAAGGAAATGGTTCCACTGAAGGAAAGGTAACACCTTGGAAGATGTTTCTGTTGGCTTCAGCCCTCCCAAATTTTACAGTTTATCTCCTTCAGTTTTTTACACCTCACGCACATTTTTTTTGGATGGAGGGAAGTTTAGCTTTATTAACTAAAATGTCCTTGTATCGCACATGGATTGATTTCCCTCTCCTCACAACTGTCAAGGATAATATGTTTCTCTGGATTGTTAGATTGCTTTGCACACAGTATTCATAGGAAGGAGCATAAGAACAGAAGTAGGCAATTCAGCCCCTTGAGCCTGTTTACCATTCAACTAGATCATGGTTGATCTGTACATCAACTCCATTTGTCTGCTCTGATCCATATCCCTTGATACCAACAAAAATGTGTTGATCTCAGTATTGAAAATTTCAATTGACCCAGTATCCACAGCCTTTTTGTGGAGTGAGTTTCAGATTTCCTCTACCCTTTGTGTGATAAAGTGCTTCCTGATTTCACTCCTAAATGGCCTATCTCTAATTTTAAGATTATGTCCTCTTGTTCTGAATTCCCACACCAGAGGAAAAAGTTTTTCTATATCTACCTTATCAAATCCCTTTATCATTTTAAACATCTCGATTAGATCGGCCCTCAACCTTCCAATCTCGAGGGAATACAAGCCAAGCTTATGCAACTTGTCCTCATAATTTAACCCTTTAAGTCTTGGTGTAATTCTGTGTTATACCCCTTCCAAGGCCAATAGATCTATCTTGAGGTTCAGTTCCCCAAACTGAACACAGTATTCCAGATGGAGTCTGACCAAGGCTGTGTACAACTGAAGCATCACTTCCTAACTTTGGAATTCCAATCCCCTTGAGATAAATGCCAACATTTCATTCTTACTTTCTTTGCATCCCTTTGTTGCTTTTTATAGTTTCCTAGTCTGCTGGGATAGCTTCCATGAATGGAAACCTTGGCCAATATTTTCCCCTTTCACTGCCTAAGTCCAATTGAAGCTTCTCTGTTGCTTGGTTGAGACTAGCGAACTCATCACAGACTAGGATTTGAACCTGGGACCTTCCCAGATTGTATGGTTCAGTGCCACACCAGTTGCCTGGAATTTCTGCAGGAGTTTTCCGGATTTGCTGCCATAACTTTGGTGGAAGTTTGGTGGAATCCCTGGAGATGTTTTAAGCGCCTTGGGACTACATTAAAGGCTCTATATTACCGCAAGTTGTTGTTGTTGAGAAACCGTGTAAACGGCTAAAAACGACCATTTATGCTGTTATTTCAGGGTTTCTATCAATCTTCCACCAAAGTTACAGCAGATGATTGGAAGAACCCCTGTGAAAATTTTACTCCAGTTCATTTACCCATTAAGCTGTTGGTGGAACTTTCAGAATCAATTTTAATGCAAATATTCTGCACAGAATATTGCTCATGAAGCTTAACATACCATTCTCCCTACTCGTGGAACTCCCTCTGAGATAACATCATGACTTGAACTCTATCCTTGTATATAAAAGTTCTAAATGCAGATTTAACCATTACTTGTTAAACCAGGGTTGCTGGAATATGCACTAAGGGAAGCCTGTGACTTGCCTATTCTTACCTCAGTATAATTTCTGTAAGTTTTACTGTGCTTCTAACAATCATTGCAATCAAACTTGTGACACAGTTCTGCTTACCACTGTTGTCTCTTGCAGCACTTTTATACTAAGAAAATCTCCTAAAGAAAATGCATGTATCGTGTCATGGAGTTTCCACGTGGGAACAACACCCAGAACCTGTGAAAGATCTACAACAGTGTAAAAGCACTGCCACGATAATGTGTTGGTGTAAACATTCCTTGGTGCCTTGAAGGAGCCTATGGTGTAGAAATTCATAGCTGTAGTTATTTTCACAGCTACAGAAAAAGGCTGATGATTAGTAGAGGTGATTCCAGGTCAGTATTTAACAAATGACAGATGTCAGTCAGAATATCTCTGTAGAGATTAACCTAATGCATACTCTACTCTGCCAATGCCAACTAGTTAATTCTTGCCTGTAAATCCTCTGAACTGGATAAGCTCGTTTTCTCCTTCCTCTGTTCTCCCACTGTTGCTGTTAAAGCATTAGTAATCAATGCAAGCATGACAGTCAGATAAGACATTGCTGAACTAAGGCAGCAGAAGGCTTGGTTGTGTTCCAGTGCATTTTCAGTCAGGAACTTAGTGTATCTGGAATACAAGGGAATTCAACACATGTCAGGTTGACTTAATTCTTCAAGTGCGACAGGAACTAAGACTTCCAAGCTCCCTGGGCTGCTCATTTTTAAAAGTTTTTAGCTTATACACTGACGCTTACTACAAATGCTTTCTGGAATTCAAGCTACACCATGTCACAAGGATTTCCACAAATGGACTCCCATTTTGCCAGGTGCACAGAAGAAGTAGGCCTTTTCCTCGAAGGATCAGAGCGGGACATGCAGTAAATGACAGAGGACTCAAGGTAAGTCTCTTTATTTTCCTTTCAGGGACAGAATTTTGGACGGCAACCAGAAGGTTTCGATGCAAGCAGCCATTCCCATTGCTACAGGCCTCTTAAATCTGCTACATTTCTGCCCCCAATTTCCAGGTGCAAGGCCCTATTAGAGAGTAGGCCTGCGCCAGGGACAAGTCAGGTTGGATAATGAGCTGAACCCAGCGATATAGGCAGGTTCAAGTCACTGCAGGTCTTTGGGTGCATTCTGACTGCCTGGTGTCCAGGCGCAGGGGAGACAGGAAAGATGGCCCTGTTGTGTATTGAAAGAACTAGTACTCCTAGATTCCTTTCAACTTCATCTTTAGCTATTTCAGTATCATTCATGGAGTACTTGGGCTCATTTTTTTCTTCCTATGTGCAGTATTTTAATTTGTCCATGTTAAATTTCAACTGCCCACTTATCTATTTTGTAGGTCCGAGTTGCTGCTACTGATTCAACTGCCCCTTCTAGTTTGGTATTTTCACCAAATTTGACCAGTTTGCATTGTACTGTAAAGGGTGGTAGAGGCAGGTACCCTCAACATTCAAGAAGCATCTAGATGAGCACTTGAAACGCCATAGCATACAAGGCTACGGACCAAGTGCTGGAAAATGGGATTAGAATAGACAGGGCTTGATGGCCGGCGCGGACACGATGGGCCTCTTTCTGTGCTGTATAACTCTATGACTCTAACCCAAGTTGTTAATGTCAATTAGAAATAGTAGCTGTGCTAACAACAATCCCTGGAGCACCTCAATTAGCTTGTCTCACATCCAGACAGAACTCCTTTAACTAGTACCTGCTGTTTCCTACCCTTGAGGTAATTCCTTATCCATGAATCTCAACCACTTTAAAGTTAAATAGTAGCCTTTCATGCAGAACTATGTCAAATGCTTTTTGGAATTCAAGGTAAACCACATCACAAGGATTTCTACAATCCATTTGAAATTTCACTTCCTCAAAAAAGTCAAGGAGGCAGAATGATCATCTAAATTCATGTTGGCTGTTTTTTTGCTGGTGATTATTGTTACGTTTTTGGGTCTTTTCTATCCTTCTTCCTCTCATTTGTTTGGCGTCAACACTACAGACCACTCTCATAGTTGAGTCCCAATTCCCTCTGTCTTTGAGAGTATCTCCACTCACTTTGATATCTAGGTATGCTTTCAGTAATGTGCCCAAGATAATGAATAAAGTCAGTATATGTATGTTAATCTAACCAGAATTAATTTTATGCTTTTAAAAATTACCTTTTTTTTGTTGGGGGAAGGTAGATTACAAAACAAAGCTATATTTGCAGATTAATTAGTGGCGAATAACCTAAAATTGAACAATAGTACTCAGGCTGGCTAGCGGTTTCATTGGATATTTAAAGAGTTACTTCCACATATAGTGGAGCACAGACCAAAACTGTTAGAATTGTAAGATATAGCCAGCTCCACCGAGAAATGAATTCAATTTCACCAATGACCACAACAGTGGGATGAGAGACTTTAGCCACTGCACACTCATTACTAGACTCCTACCACTGGATTTTTCAGCCTGGATTTTTGTCAACACTCCAACAACTGTCAACATCTTTGAAACTGTCTCAGATGAGATTAAGATCATGTACAGCATCAGTTGATCCAACTGCACGGCCAAGAAATTTGACGCGCCCAAAATAGGCACAAAGTTGGTGGAGTAATGACAACGTACCGGCCTGAGGCCGGAGCCAAATTCAGCTTCAGGCTTGATTTAACTGCCGGTGAGCTGTAGGTGAGAAATAGGTGCCTCACTGCAGCTCCCCAGTCTTAGCGGACGGTTCTCACACAGAGCTGGGCGGCTCTGGTGGGGTGGGGAAATGATCTGGGGCCAGGGGCTGCAAAGGTGGCAGCAGCAGGTCAGAATTCTTTTGTAGGCCCAGGAGGAGCACTCTTGCTTCTCCTGGATCCATTAAAATAAAAATGATCCAGTGATCCCTTTAAGAACTGCTGGTAAGGCCTCTCAACACCTTGGAAAACTGGGTGGAACACTGTAAGGGGGGGGCGAGGTGAGGCTTTCGTTGCCTGTGATTCTTTGCTATTGCTTGCTCTGGTCTCCGGCCAGACTTTTTGCAATAATCACCTGTGAGTGGTTCGACCCACTCGCCCTTATGGTTCTGACACCTGGACTTAGATGCAAAGGAGCAGTAATGCAGAGAAAGACTCAAATAGACCTGGTTGAATAACACAAAATGAATGCCTTTATTGTACGGTGTCCAAAATAATGAAATACATGTCATATGCGCAGATCAAAGAAATTACAAGTATACACACGTCTATAAAACTTGGTCTATACAAATGGGGAACACACGGCACATCGTAAAGGGGGGAACACATTACACATTAACCTTAGCAACCACCCTCCCTTACAATACCTAAACTACGTCTGGATTTGTAGGATTGGGAAACATGCTCACCACTCGGGTTACTTCGGAATTTAAAATGAGGCTCGCAGCCTTTCGCTGCAGCGCCTGGCTGTCACGTGGCTGTAAGGGCTTCTGAGCTCGACTTGTTTACACTCGCTGCCGCGATGGACCCACTTGAGACAGCCCTGATGAACGTTCGTCGCGGATGGCCCAGGCTACCCGCTCAAATAACCAGAAGATAAGCCTGTCTTCCTGGATCTTCGGTAGGATTCAAAAAAGGTGGATTTGAACCTACTTCGTCATTTATCTTCGGGTGCGGTCGGGGTTTTACTGACCGTGGCGTCTCCCACGTGGAATCTTTTCTCGTCACTCGGGCCTCACTCGGCCGAGATTCTTGTCTTCTTCGCTACCGGCGGCTGGTCGTTCGGGAACACACCGCTGCGTTGCCCTGATGGATCCGGACACCGTTTACCGACGATCGGGATGGTGTACCCTACTGCCTGCCGTGTCGAGGTGGCTCGTTCTGAGGTTCCGTTTCTGGCCGACACGGACCACGAACAACGAACTCGAACCCGAACTTCACCCAACACTCGAACAACCGACCAACACAGCACCGCGGAAGGAACAAGAGACCGATGGACATTCGTCCTCTATAGTTATACTGTTTGGCTGGGCCTTATCTCCCGCTCAAATCAAGATGCTGTCTTTTGTTTAATTTTTGGCGCCCAAAGTTTTCTCGGTATGGGATAATTGTCTTCTCAACTGGTTTCGGGATCACCCGAAACTGGCCAACTACCCGTTAATGTCTCTCTCATTGTTGAGCTGGGTGGTATTTGTGTATTGATGTGTCTGGATGGGCCCTCGACTGTCCAGTGCAATGATTCTCACCGTGCATTTGAAACGAGTCAAGCACTTATATCATTGTTTTTGTCCAAAACGCAAATGGGTTGCATCCTGCCTTCCCAATCTGTACCGAGTATGGTCTTATAATGAATGTATATTCAGCGCCATCTTGTCTGCCCACTGTGTTCTGGAAACGTCTGCCACGATGCTCGGCGGCCATTTTACAGGCTGCTGTGCCCTTATATTAAAAGCAGCCTTTCGTTCAATAAAAATGTAGAATTGAACCTGCTTCTCTCACATTATTAGAATCGCGATAATTGCGAAACTCTACAAACATGCATGGCACAAACTCTGCCCATTCGTACCAGAATTTCAACTTGCATAGGATCCCAATTTGCATCTTTAAACAGTCGTACAGCTGTTTGAGTGGCACCACAATAGCTGTAATTGTAAAGAACAACATTTGCTCGTTTGAAGGTACGTTCACTTGCAACCTATAACTCCGGATGTTCCTGCCATCTGATATGCCTGAAAAAAAAAAGCTGCATCTGCACCGACTGCTCATGTAGAACATCCAGACTTTCACTTTGATAAGGAATCCAAAAACAATACTTTGTAGATGAGGAAATGTGTGGGTTTATAATTTATTGCTTTAATGCACAATAATCATCTTTTATTCTGTCTTACAGTTCCAAGAGAAAGGAAACACTCAAATAAAGCCCAAGGCTCTTGTTATTTGGAGAGGCAGAGATTTTATTGTACATAAATACTCAGTGGCTGCTTCTGCATAAATGCACTTTAAAACAGGGAAATAGTTTCCCCTCCCCAGTGAACTTTGTTTCAAGTGAAGGTATCAAGAACCCAAGAAATAGTCTTTAAGCTGACAAAACCTTTGAGCAGATCCTGTAACAGAAGTATATTAGGCATTTTTAAATAATAAAGATCTGGGAATAGGTAGTTTGCCTGGCCTCTGGTCAGGAACTGCAGATATATTAATGGCCCAGAAATTCCGATCGCAGGCCTCCCACGGGCGGAGGGCTGCGATCTGGAAAAATCTGCACCAAGACCGGAGGGCTCCCAGGAGGCGCAGAGTTCCGCTGCTGGGCCTCTCCAAACTGCCGGTGCGCAGGACCCACGTATCCCAGAGGCGCAGGCGGTTCGCAGCGTCCCTGGGATCACGTGGGCCATGGGGAGCCAATCAGAGAAGGGAATCTCCCTTCATACATTTGACAGGAAGACCTGTCAAATATATGAATAGAGATCACCCCCAAAACATAGTAAAACTCTAAATAAATTTAAAAAAAGATCACATTTTTAAAATGACTTTAAATTACAATAAATTAAGTATTTTGAACAAAAATTTTATTTTTTGAAAAAAATAATTAAAGTTTTTAACGGGGCTAAAAAATAAACTTACCTTTCTTTAAAGTATTTTTAAATGATAAATCAGTGGAAATTAAAAAAAAAAACTTTTTTCAGCTCTTATCCTGGTAAAAGCAGACCTTACGCCTGCTTTTACCAGGCGCAAGAATTGTAAGTGTTTTCTGCGGGCGGAGGGTCTCCAAAAAGCGGAACTATCTGCCCGCAGAGGCCCTGCTTCAGGGCAGCCGGAGGATCTGTCAAGAGCTTTCTTGACAGATCGGAAATGCCGGTTTCCAGCATTTCCGGTTTCCGGCATTTCTGATGTCCCTACGGGTGAGTACACAGCGCTTACACACCCGTAGGGATCGGAATTTCTGCACCATTACTTTTTGTATTCAGTAGAGAGACTCCAAGTGTTCTTTAAGTTCCCGCTGTCTGTATTTCCTCACAGGTTCTTCCGTTTCCAAAAACTCAAAGAATTTCAGATAATGTTGACATTCTGGTAATGATGGAAGTAGATCTAAATAGGGAAAGAAAATTGCTTTCAAATTGAGGTTAAAAAAGAATAAGATGTAACATGAAAATTTTGGGGAACCAAGATCTAGTTGGAATAGCAAAGTAACAAAGAGCCTCATAATGATGGTGACCGTACAAAACTGTTGCAACATGTTATCATGTTTGGTTTGTTACATTTTGGTGGAAAAGACCACACTGTAACATGTGTAATCTTTGATGCAAACAGCAACTGCATGTAATATGTTAATCTACTAAAATACATAATCTAGACAAAAAATATTTATCTAGCAGGAATTTATAACAAACACTATGCAGATAAGTGAATAGGAATCTAAAGAAACTTTAATATTTTCTATGTCTATTTCTATGTCCTTATTTTAATAAGAACATTTCTATTTCCTTTTTCATATATTCATGTGTCTGTGTCTGATAGAGATGAGAATCAGCAAATTATATTATGAATGGATAAAATTGTAGTTCAGTATATTTCATGAATGTTTTTGGAAAGCATGGGCAATAACATAGCTACACAATGTTCCTCTTGGTGTTGGTCAGGCACTTCACCATTTTAGAAGACAAATTGTGACCATCGATGCAGATTGATTACATTTATTGTGATCATCTTTAATTTTGGGTAACACTGAAACAGCCAAACAGCATGTACATTTGAAACAAAAATCTAATTTGTCATGTGCTTGTACATCACTAACTGCAACATTCTTAACCTTTATTTGCCTTGATAAACATTCCTGATAATCAAATTGCACATTTAAAGCTACTGTAATGCTTTCAGCGTTATGGTATCACAGATTGAGTAGCACTCTGCTTGTCTCTGGTGACTAAAGTCAGTTCCAGCAAAAACATCTATTTAGGTTGTTTCTAAATATATATGTAGCCCCTTCCTCTTTTGCAGCCCCTCGCACAGTACCTCTTCATTTGGAAGGTGAGCAAACAGACTTAAATTCTGAAGCCAAGCTAATTGCATGATTCAGTCGAGAAGAGGTACTACCCGTCGGACAAGATGGAGGGTGACGTTTCACCTCTCAAAACAAGCCACAGTACATTGAGAGGACAACTGCATGAGTTGTACATAGTGCTTTTATTTTATACTTTACCTGTGTTATGGTCTCTATTTTATCATATCAACAAAAAGTTGATTAATTCTAATTTTATATATTGTATAAAATTAATAATTTTAATTGTTATCAAGAGATTTTTTTTTAAAGGAAGTAATTTTCTGACTGCGAACAGAACGTTTATTTAAGCAAAGTGACCTGCAACCCCACTGTGATCTTTTTGATTGCTCTGTGTACCGTATTTAACAAGTTTAAACAGTGCAATCTTCAAATGGAACTTTTTATTTGAAGAGTGAGCTGACTAAACTAATAGAATCCAGTCCTGTTGCTACCAGTAACAGTATGGACTGCGCGAAGATGTTGAAACAAAAAAGAAAATCCAAAATATAAAAGGGAAATCCTAGAAATATAGAGATCGGTCAGCAGCTGAAAAAAAGAGGCAGGTTAACGTTTTGGGTGGAGAACTTTTGTCTGAACAGTTCAATGAAGGATCTTTACCCGAAATGTTAACCTGTCTCTTTTTTTCAAATGCTGGTTTATTTCCACTATTTTGTGCTTTGATTCCTGTTCTAAGTTGTTACAGGAACTGATATCCTCTTACCCTTCCCAGCTGAATCACAAGACATCTTGAACTGGAAATTATGCAGGTCCAAACATTTTGCGGGGATTCCGTCAGTCTCTCACAGTAACTCCAAAAGGAGATCAGCGGAACCATGGAAAACGGTGGAGTTTCTAATCTGTCTTGAGGGGCAGAAAATCGGCTTCCTCCCTTATAAGGCAAATAACACAAACAGGGTCGAGGCAGGGGCAGGGCCTCCCGGTGCTGAGCCTCTCCAGTTTCTCAGTTAAGACGCAGCCCATGTATAGAAGATGATATGGCCAGTGAGGTCAGTCACACCAGTCTCGCGTGTCTGGATGTGGGGTTTAGGATGGGAAGAGGCCTGTAACATCGCCCGCCTCGGCCCCTACCTCAGCCCGTCTGCTGCTGAAACCCTCATCCACGCCTTTGCCACCTCCAGACTCTCCTGGCTGGACTCTCATCCTCCATCCTCTAAACTTTAGCTCGTCCAAAACTCTGCTGCCTGCATCCTATCCTATACCAAGACCCACTCACACATCATTCCTATTCTCGCTGAACTACATTGGCTCCTGGTCTCCTAATGCCTCAAATTTAAAATTCTCGTCCTTGTGTTTAAATCTCTTCATGACCTCATCTGTCCCTACCTCTGTAACCTCCTCCAGCCCTAAACCACCCCCCGCCCCCCCCCCCCCAGCTCTCCATTCCTCTGACTCTGGCCTTTTGTGCATTCCCCCCACCCCAATCAGCGGCAGGGCTTTCTGCCATCTAGGCTACACATGCTGAAATTCCCTGCCTAATTCCCCATCACCTCTTTTTTTAAAAAGAGTCTCCTTAAAAACTTCGACTAAACTTTTGGTCACCCCTCTTAATATCCTCCTTCTTTGTTATTTTTGTCTGATTACGTGTCTGTGAAGCATAGGCTTTTTTCTATGTTAAAGGCACTATATAAATGCAAGTTGTTCTATATCTCAGGCTACAATGAATCAGGTTCATTAAATATTAAGATTAGTAGAAGCAAAATTCAAATACAGGTTGAGCGTCCCGAATCCGGCAACCTCGGGACTGAGGCCGAGCTGGTTTTCGGGTTTTTCCGGACTTCGGAACGTGTTTCTGATGTCCGAAGTCCGGAAACGCCCGAGCCCAGGTTGCGATATTTCCGGACTTCAGAAATCAGAAACATGTGCCGAGTCCGGAAATGCCTGGGCCCAGGTTGTGTTTTTGGTAAGCCTCCCTCAGGGTGTCCAGATTCTGGAACATTTTATGGATTCCGGACCCCTGCCACCAATCGTCCCGGAGTCCGGATTCCGGAACTCCGGATTTGGGATGCTCAACCTGTAACAACAAATCCATAGTGTTCACTTAACTTACAAAATAATAAAATGTCTCAATTTCCGTAGGTCTGACAGGTAATAATCTTAGCGTGATAATGTTTATATATGAAACTGGATATTCAAGGATTGTTCAACTTGCCCCCAGCTTATAGCTGCCTGGTAAAGTGGGTATTGACTAAAGAAACTTTGATATGGGAACCAAATTATATCCCCTCCTTACTTTCAAGTCTAAACTGTAACAAAGATCATGGGTGTCTTTCACTTTCAAATATAGCTGTCAATCATAAAACATTTTTCAAATGGACAGTCAGCCTGAGCAGGTTTTCTTGACGTTACATTTATCCATGTGAAAAGAAACAATTCTTGGAGAGCGATAGCTTCACCTTCTCCCCCTGGTGGTTCAGCAATCGCAAAAGATTAGCTGCCTCCTTCTCAAAGTCAAATAATCCAAAGTACAGGAAACTCTTTGGTATCCGTCACCGACGGGACCGGCGTGGTGCCGGTTGATCGAAAGTTCCGGATAACGGAGAGTTATATCTACCGAGGTTATTTTTAACAAAGAAAAATTAAAAAAATCAAGAAATGTGCAGTATACAGTATTTGGGTACTCACCTACAGAATGTTGTGTTAAATGGATGGTGGAAGATGCTTGATTAAGTACAGTACTGCCAGTTGAGGGTAATCTATAACTCTTTAATTACTTAACAGTAAAACAAAACTTATAAACGACTGTATACAGTACTGTAGTTGACTGTACACTTATTCCGAGTCATCTGGTTCATCAGAAATATCCGTGCCAGCTGGGTCATCAGGGTCACGCAGTTCCACAGATGCCACAGATTCTTCAGGCACTTCCGCTGCTTCGACTCTTTTGGAAGCTTTCTTAAACATGTTGCGGATGTCGGTTTGCTTAGTGGACTCTTGCCTTTTCTGTAGAAAGGTGGAATGCAGAATATGGAGTTGCATAACTTCTTGGGCAGAGTAGCAAGTCTGCCTTTCAGCAAATTTGAGGATTGAAGAAAATCCTTCTGCAGCTTTAGCCCAAGAAATCTTCTCTTCTTCAGAAATATCATCCTCTTCACTTTCCATCTCACTTTCCTTTTCTTTCTTTGGATTCAAAACATTCTCAATTATTTCATCATCACTTAGCATATGCACAACACCAACTTCTCTATCTGCAGCAACCCACTGCTCGATATCACTTTCACTGAGGTGATGTAGAGGGTTTGCTGGGCCTGCATTTTTCACCATGCCAGCCATTTCCATTATTGTACTCTTCTTGGGACGAACATTGAACCCATGAAATTCCTCCTCTGAAGAAGAACCTTCAGCAAACATTACAGAAGGCCACAATTTGCGCCAGGCTTGCCTCAGAGTGTGACCTTTCACAAAGTTCCAGGAACATGCAGCATTACAGATGGCATCTTTAATATTGTATTCCTTCTGAAATTCTTGAATATTGTCATCTTGGCTTATCAGTTTACGTAGGAAGTCTTTCTTGTAATGACACTTCAGATTTTGGATAACGCCCTGGTCCATGGGTTGGATGAGAGAAGTTACATTTGGTAGCAAATAAATGGTGAAAATATTTCCCGAAACCAACTCGGATTCATGCGGATGGGCTCTACAATTATCAAGCAATAAAATGCATTTGCTATCTTCAGGTTTCCCTATACGGAAATGTTCCCTCACAGACGGAACAAAAATATGATGGAACCAATCGGAGAAGATTTCCTTATCCATCCAAGCATTTTTTTGAGCTTTGTACTCAACAGGTAAGTGCCTCACATTTTTAAATGCACGGGGATTTTTATACTTCCCGATAACAAGAAGTTTAACCCGGTGTGATCCAGCGGCGTTCGCACATGTTAGCACAGTTACACGATCTTTATTTTTCTTGTAACCATTAGCCTCACTAGCCTCAGCAAGCGTTGATTCTGGCAAAAACCTCCAAAACAAGCCAGTTTCATCGGCATTGTATATCTGTGCTGGCGACAAATCATGTTGCTGCACAATCCGATTGAAATAATCGCAGTATTCTTCTGCGGCGTCGTGATCAGCTGATTTCTTCTCCCCGGAAATATCGAGTCGTCGTATCCCGTGCCGTAACTTGAAGCACGTTAGCCATCCCTCGGAGAAAGCACACTTGTCAGTGAGCTCCATCCTTTCGTAGAAATCCTTCGCTTTCTCGATTAGCATGGGTCCGGAAATTGGAACACCCTCTGAACGCTTAAGAGAAAACCATTCATAAAGCACGGTATCCAGCTCTTCAAGCTTAGGCTTACGAAGTGTACGCCGTTTCTCTACACTCTTAGATGTCTCCGAGCTTGAATAAAACTTGAGCAGCTTATCCTTCTGCGATTTGATGTCGTAGATTGTTGACGAACCGATTTTGAATTCATTCATAATGTTGATATGCTTCTCTCCCCTTTCTAGTCGTTGGCATATCTCGATTTTCTGTTTTAAAGTTAAGCCCACTCTCTTCCTTTTGCTTGGACCAGCTTTTGGGAATTCCATAATGCAAGATGGAGGAGATAATTGCCGATGAAGATGGAAAGACACACAGAACAATGGTGGCTAGGAAGAGACTACCAGCAGCGTGGCAGACACACAGTAAAATGGTGTATCAGAAGAGACTACCAGCAGCGTGGGAGACACACAGTAAAATGGTGTATCAGAAGAGACTACCAGCAGCGTGGGAGACACACAGCAAAATGGCCGATCAGAAGAGCCTCCCGGCAGCGCGGGAGAATCAGACTCCTGTTACTGCAGTGTTCGGACTTCCGACAGCGCCAGGAGGCCGAGTAGTGGCACTATGGAGAACTAGCCCCACTGACTAACTCGGCGTTCGTGGGAGATTCGGACTCGGACTCGGCAACATTGCCGGTTATTTGAGAGGAGTTTCGGAGTACTCGGCGTTCGCGGGAGACTCGGACTCGGCAACATTGCCGGTTATTTGAGAGGAGTTTTCGGAGGATGATTTTTGCCGGTTAAGAGAGAATTCCGGATATTTAGGTGCCGGTTAAACAAGAGTTTCCTGTAACTGTTTTAACACCTGGATGAACTCTATATCTAATAGTTATTAAGCAGTCCATCTAGATAGAGATGGCTCGTCTGCTGTTGAAGTGAAAGTTGCCTACGTGCCAACAAGATTGATTATCTCCAGTACAGAGAAATCAAGTCAGTAGAAAATTACTCCAAAATGCAATTTGCAAAGGCCATTTAAAGTGGTCACAAAGCTGGCACTACAGAATTTTAATAAAGTAATGCTAAAATATAGAAGCTTACATAGTATCAGAAGGATATGGCTTCAAGAACCACTCTCGAGACTTGAGCACATAATCTAGGCTGGCACTTCTGTGCAGTACTTTCAGATGAGATGTTAAACGGTCTGCCCTCTCAGGTGGACATAAAAGATCCCACCTCACTATTGGATGAAGAGATGGGGAGTTCTCCCGGTATCCCTCAACCAACATCACTAAAAACAAAATTATTGTGTCAATAGCTCATTGCTGTTTATGGGGCCTTGCTGTGTGCAAATTGGCTGCTGCGTTTCCCTACATTACAACAGTGACTACACTACAAAAGTACTTTGTTGGCTGTAAAGCACTTTGGGACGTCTAGAGGTTGTGAAAGGTGCTATATAATTGCAAGTCTGTCTTTATTTCCCCTCATTGTTATTTTAACTCCAGTGGTAACCCATTTATTTTAAATAGATTATAGTTGATGTTAAAGTGATGCCAAACAAAAAAATCTAGGCCACGGTATCTTATATGTAATAAGATAGATCTCCAATCACAATGGCTTCACGGATTTGTGCTTTTAATCCTACCTATGGTTACCAGTCTGAGCTATGGTGCTTTGGGAAAGTAGTAGATTTAAGCCAGGTGCTTCCCTGCAAGGATGAATCCAGCCCCATCTCATGTACTGAGCTGGGATTTTGTGCTGTGGTTCGCCTGGTTTTGGGGCATAAATAAGTGTCCAGGAGTGAAAAATTACAGAAGTTCCACCCCACCAGAACTCTATCTACTTTGCTCTCAATGCAGTTTTCTGTAGGCCAGACCAGCCTCAAGCAGACAAGCACTTCAGTTAAATATTTATTTAGGGGCATATCATTCCTGCATGCTCTGTCTCACCATTTTGGCTTGCGAAACATCAAATGTTAAAACATTCCCATGTGACATGGATTTGTTAGGCAGTGGTTACATATATGGAGGTCTTGGAAAGGGCATTAAGGTAAATGTACTTGAATCAAAAAACTTTTTTTCTTGTTTTCTTGCCAATCTGTCACTTAGGCTCTCGTGAGACTCTGTGCTAATTGTTATGTTTTGCCCCCACATCATTATCGGCACCAGGCTGGCTTTGAAATGAGAATCCTCCTTTCTGACAGACTTGAATATAGAGAACGAGAGAAGGGAAATATCTACAAAGGGATCTTAATAACACGAGAGATACTCTGTGCCGCACACCCACACCTGCTGACAGATACCTTGCTTTGGCAGACAATTATACAAGTGGATGTTCCTCTTCCCAGAGGAAATTGGGACAGTAGACCTGATGACATCACTAAGATATGCGAATACCTGATTTATTGTAATGTCAGATTAAAGAAGCATCCAGTATAGTGGAGATAATTTTAATCTAACTCTCCAGGCGGGAAACTGACAGGATCAGGTGGAATGTCAGTTTTATACCGCGCCCAATATTACTCGATAGGGTGAGGTGTAAAACCAGCGTTACACCTGATCCTGTCAGTTTCCTGCCCAGCGAGGTAGGTTAAAATTGCCCCCAAGTATCTCATGCTTTCAGTGACACTGCATACTAGAAGGTATGTCAGGGTAATCAAGTGCCAACATAGTCTTACTGGCCACACCTGCTAGGATGCCAATAACCATTTGTGCAGGTCACGGCACATCTAGGAACTGTCTTCTCAAGGTCTGGCTTAATAGAGAGACAGATGAAAAATTTAGCCATCTGCTGCAAGGACACCTCCAGTATATCATGCAGGATAAAGCTGTCGCATCTAGTGACAATAACAGTCAGCTGTGGCCTGAAGCTTAGCTCCACCTCCTTGCAGATATGTTGCAACATTGATCTATGGGGATGATGCTGTGGAGCGACCTCATGCAGCTCCAGCAGCCATTAAACTGGTTGGGTGCTGGGCTGTTTTGTCACTTGCTTGCAGATTCATGCCTTGGATTTCATTTTCTTTCATTTTTGCCCGTCTCTTAGTCACCTGCCCATTCATACTTGGCAAAGGCTATTAATGGGTGAAGATGTTTTTGAGGCTCTCCAACGGCTTTCAGAATTTTTCCCATACTATTGTGATAATTCCCTTTAATTGCCCTCATCCCTTTAATGTTCACTTACATTCAATTTTCTGCTCCCATCACTCGTGTCCTCCACACACTTATCTGAATTGACACCTGAAGCTAGCTAATGAGCAGGTTGCAGACAATTGGGTCGAACCAGCATATTTCCATTTAAGTTTGTCTAAAGATCTTTGAAAGCCATTCTGACATAAACTCTGGTATAAGCAGAAAATCTAGGTTAGCACCTCCGAGCAGTTGATTTCGGAGTAGCACCGGAGGTGGCCAGGTAGTAGTTTGCTGGTCCTCTCAGCCAAAACACACATAAGAGAGAAAAAAAAAGAGGCAATTATTCTCAAAAAAGTGTTAACTTGGGTAACTAAATAGCAATGCAACCTAGAAGTAAAGGTATAATGAAAAATGCATTTTACCTAAATTTGTTTGGTAAATATTTTAATATTTCAACTATAGAGTTCAAATAATTGCCTCTGACTAAAACAAAATCATTTAAAATACTAATTTATATAGATGACATAAAATGCAGTAAAATATAGTTTGGAAAGTGCACTAATCCCTTATTCCATGGTCAGCAAAACAATAAAATGTTATACTAGCATATAAATAACTTCCCTAAATATAGAATGTATAAAATGTACATGTGTATAATTCATCTATTGGTTTATACCTTCTACATATAGGAAAAATGTAAAATTAATTGATTGGTTTCAGTTATGCAGTATCTCACTATATTTTTCCATAAAATGTGTTTGGTTTGACTTTTGGCCCATATGTTTGAAATAACTTCTACACTGTATTAGCCATAATTAGTCAGAATCTGACTGCAGTACAGAGTACCAATTTGGCTATTTTAATTAATTTTTTCATCTACTTCTTGTGCTTGTCCTCCCTACCCAATAGCGTTCTGTAGCTTGCATATAATACGGTACACAGTATTTGCTTTCAGACATACATTCATCACCACTGGTGCCCCATCAATCTCGGGGTGTGAAACTGGAAATCCAGGATTCCCTCAAGCGTCCCAACAATGGCGTGCAGCCCCCATGTCTACCAGCAGGGTGTACTGTAACATAGTTAAAGTGTATGAGTGAAAAGATTCACCATCCTTAAAGGAAAATTATATTCTACTGAATTCTGTTAAACTTGTGTTATATCAGGACATATGTGCAAACCTGCCTTTCTCCCTCAGTCAGCTCTTTTTGTTATCTGTTCTGCTAACTTGGAGCAGTGACAACACTATTACATTTGATTCAGAAGGTTGTGACTTTCAGAATGAGAGTGATTGATGGGCTGTTGCTGCATGTATTCCAACAGAAAACTCATTCAGCCTTATCAACAGTCCACTTACAGTCTATTTCTCATCTTTAGGAAATGCATGGGAAGGGCGGTATGGGAAATATAAAAGATAAATGGAAGAATATCATACCATCAGAAAACATTGATTGAGAAATATTGATCTGTGCCTAGTGCTCTCTTTTAATCATTTAACGTTATGTGACAATTCAAAAGATATACTTCCCCTTTAACTATATTTGAATTAATTATGTCCATTGAAGGGGAAGTAAATTATTGGAGTTACTTTTGCTACAAAGTATTTTCTTGTTTTATAGAAAAAATAACAGATTTATCAAGAATTTCTTTGATATTAAACAAAATGCTTGAATGTTATTGCGGACGTGGAAACCCTTGAGTAGGTTTTTTTCCCCGCTACACCACTCTTGTAAAGTCAATTCCAGAGACTATCCCCATGCATCTTTAAGCAGTTCCACTGCAAATATTAGAGGGTGCATCCGTAAACTAGCCTGAGGGCAGTACAAAGCCTCCTGATTCCAAGAAATCACATTACTGGCTGGGAAATCTGCATTCAAAAAAATGTATTTTTTTTTCTGTAACAAGGCAGAGTACTTTTGAACTTCCTGAGACTTCCCTTCCAAGACAACTATTTAGTCTAATATACAATAGATCAGGAAAATTAATGAGGCCAAATTTTAGTTTTTGTATTAATATTTCTATTATATTCAACTGCAGTTCAAAAAACTTATGAGTATTCTTAAAAATCTTGTACATATTGTGTTGTACTGGTTCTTCGCTGGAGCAATCCAAATCTGTTCCCATTCAAATGTCACACACCTTTCCCTTAAAAGATGCAATAATCTATGCCTAAATTATTCCCTGTTCTCAGAACTCTCCGTACAAAGAAAATTTTCCTCACCTCACTCTCTTAGTGCCAATTTTAAATTAAGAATCAGCATCAGCCTGCGCACAAATAAACTGAGGATACGGTGAGGATTTCACCATGCTCTAACGACCGTGAACTCAGAGGAACCACTTGGGTAAAGGGAGGGCACAAAGGAACTGTCAGCTTGCAATTTCAATTTCTTCTTTCATATGTATTAATTTCTTTAATTATCTGAGTGCTGACGAAAGAACCTCTTTTTAATGTTTATTTCTAAATGAATGAGTAATTGAATATCAGTTGACTGATCTGAGCCCACCAATGCCATTCTGTAACAGTCTAAGTGGCAGCAACAATCGAAGTGGCAGCAACAATCGAAGTAGCATTAATTCACCAAACTCGTGATCGCCTTTGATTTTGATGTGGGCAAAGCTATTATAATTAACTTTCAATTAATTTGGCAAGAGTAACAAAATTATGATAATGGCGCCAGTAATGGTGTAAGTTAGTCTCGTCAGAATCTCCTGGAACTTCTGCACTATAATAATGGCGTACATCCTAAGTGTTCAGGAGATATCGGGCCATTATTTCCTACATGCATCATAGTGAATATATCTTTCTATCGCACCTTTAATGGTGAACTTTTGTCAAGTTTCCTTTGTTAGCCAAAGTGACACAAACTATATTTATTGTTTAAATTACACACCTCCACCTTAGATGTCACATCTTTCACAGTGACTGGGATTTTCTGTGAGCATGCAGAAATATAAAACAAATGATTACCATAGGGACTGCGTAGGATAGGGCCTAGAATCTACTGGTGTGTCATTTAGGCTGTAAATGGAATATTTATCAAGACAATTATAAGATATAAGAAAACCTGAAAATAATTTATAATGTTAACATCCTTAACTATGCTTTATAATGAAGAGGCTATTTCAATATTGTGATTATTCATGATTATATATTCATATCTATGCCATCAGCTTTTGGAACATGTTATATTTCTAAACTGAACAAATTGGCCCAGATTTTGTTTTAACAATAACGGTAAGGCTATCAGTGCTCACTGTTATTATGGAGTAAATCGGACAGCAATTTCCGGCACATGCGCAGTTAAATGCGGAAATCAGGAAGTTGCTGTCCGATTTGCCCTGCTCCTCCACAAGCTTCGCTATACCTTATCTTGCCGAGAGACTCAGCATTCACATACTTGAAGAGCGTTAAGTTGCGATACTTAACTACTAGTTCCCCACTAAACATGCCAGAAAAAGTGTGACGTCTCATTCCTTCAGATTTTAATTATTGTTGGAGTTTTAAAAAATTAACATTTTTTTAACTTTTTCTTTCTACTGGACTGTGCCTGAGGTTATACATTCAGTCAGTAACAAAATGGAAAAGACTTCAGAGTCTCCAAACTTGTGCTCAGCCATTTTAACTAACTACATGTAACTGTCAATCATATAAATATCTCCAGATCAAAAGGAGCAGTCAAGGAATTTCCTGTACTTGATTATGGATACAAAGGTACAATGAAAATTGATACATTATGTACCATGGAATTATAGGGGGAAATTTATAAAGTTTAAATTCACGTTCCCATTAATTAGCAAATATCTAAAATTGCAGATCTTGGTCATTTATGAAAGATTTATCCACTTATCAGGCAACAGTGCTAAAGACAACCCTTTCCAAATCTTTAGCCCTACAAAATTAAAACAGGATAAACCAGCAAATCAGAAATAGAGGCACAAATAAGACCGAGTTGCCTGGGCATTGTGGGCTAAATCGCCAGAACTTGATGGTTGTATGTATCCTTGGGCTTCAATACGGACACTCCTGATCTGTAATCTCTGAATTTCAAACATACCTTGAAATGCTTGACACTGTTCGCTCATGTCAAATAAACAGTCTACTGGACTGTGCCCGAGGTTATAAACTAATAATCAGATTTATTGAAAATTAACAGATAAATGGACAGTTAAAGCAAACATGTTTATATTAAATACAGACTTTTCTATACTTCACACAATATCGCAAACAATAAAGGTGCTTGTTCTGCACTAACCCTCAATATAAACTGTAATATTAAAAGACATTTCCCGATTTATCTTGCAGGGCGATTTGATACCACAGAGTCTCTGACTGGCCCCTATCCCAGAAAGCTTCAGCCTAACTGCTGACTGAGAGGAAATCAGCCTCAGAAATACCTTTGAAGAGATATCGGACCAAGGGACATTACAGAATGTGTGTCTTATAAATCATTAGGTGGTCAGCCATTCACAGGATTCAAAACAGTGTTTGCCCACACAAGTAAGGCTGTCAATCAAACATCTACTTCCAAAAAGATCCACAGGATATTGGCCTTTGAACTGAATGGCTTGACCCCTCCCACTTTGAAACCAAACTATTCTGTCCCACTTGACTGCTGATGTAACAATCTAACGGTCAGCTGTTTGGAGCAGAGTGAACCAAGCAAGTGGTTACAACACTATAATTTACATTTGCATAGCACCTGTTTTATTGAGCTGTTACATATCAAACAGGCTGGGCCATTTTCTGTAACCCCAAATGTACCTTGGCAAAATAAAAGAAAATAACACCATAGACAATGATGCTCCATTTTTTTCACACTATCAGTTAAAAGAAATGGGAGCACGGGAGGAGCAGGAGGAAAGAAGCATGGTCAGTAGAGGAAGATTGTCAATAGGAAGGCTTGAGGTCAGAGCTCAAGGGGGAAAAGCACAAAAAGAGCAGTAAAAAAATAATAAAATTCTCTAAGAAAAGAGATGCTACTGCAACTGCTGAACAATCAGTATACCAGTGAGTGTAAAACCAGGCTAGTAATGGTAGTACAACTCTTAATTATGAATGGTGATTTTATGAATTTTTGATTTGCAGAATTGCAGGAGACTTGGCATTGGCTGCAGGGTTCAGTTAGATGCAATAATCATTTGTGCTACTTGCCAATTATGAAGAAAATTATTAGCCTTACCCGTACAATGGCATTTCCTGCGTCTGAAATGCCTCCAACAATGAAAACTGTGCCAATGCGAGAAGCTTCAGCTCAGAGTTGATGGTCAGTTAAAGAGACTCAGCAGCCTGCAGGGAAGCTATGAAGGTAATTTGAGTGTTTTTGTGGAAATAATGAACCAATCACATGCAGCCCCTCCAATGGAGTGTCCTTCTTCCCACAGCTAAATTTCTAAAGTCCATCACTATGGTGATGGATGTGGAGCTGGATGCAATTATCTTTTCTGACATATAGGGCTGGATTTTGTCAGCCCCGAGGAGGCGGGTATGGAGGCGGGACTGCCGGTAAAGTTGCAGAATTTGGGGGGGGGGGGTGGCAAACCCGCCTCCATGCCCTCTTGCTAGGAGGCGGGAAGCCATCCTGCCCCTGGTCCCGTCTCCTTGAGGTGGGAAAGGGATTAAAGCCTATCAACTGCCTGCTAACAGGTAGTTAACAGGCAGAAAATAGGATTATCCCCATTTCTCCTACCGAAGTGCAGGCTTCCCGACCTCGGGGAACCCCGCCAGGGTGTAGGAGACGAGTAGGAGGTCTACGGGGGTCGGAGGGGTCTGAACGTGCGATGTAGAGGTGAGTGATGGGTGCAAGTGTGGAGTGGTAAGTATGTAAGGTGTGTGTAAAGTGTTAGAAAATGTTCACTTACCTTTGTTTCTGCCTACAGCCTTCAGCAGCTGTGGAGCCGGAGTCCCAACATCTCCATTGTAGATATCACAGACACGCTGTTGGATCCTCTGAACCAGGAGCCAGGTGATTTCTGCAAAGTTGAAAGGTTTGATGAGTCCTGAACACAAGGACTCATCAAACTGCACAGAATGTCAGTGTTTGACAGCTTCACAGAGCTGTCAAACGATGAAATTTCTTCTTTCAAAAGTTCTTGACAGATGGCACGTCATACGTTGACGTGCTCTGTCACTGACTTCCCCCTAATTGGCCTGCTGAGTCCGCTGGGTGGGCTTAACAAGGACAATCAGGGGAAAATCCCGTTGGTTGGCCAGAAGCTGATGGAGGCGGGATTGAAAGCCGGCAAGCAGCAGTCCCACCTCCAAAAGCTTCCCATTGAGAAAATCCAGCCCATAAGTGCAATACAGCAAAAGGTCCTATTGGTTTATTACAATTCTCCCTTCCCCACTAGTGACTGCAATCACGATCGTACATATTAACTGCATGTTAGAAAAGGCCTATACATAGAGTCAAGATAAACTCCAACATTGATTCCCGTTTGTGCTGTATTAGCTGATCTCTTCCACTGTGAATGTAAGGGCTTTGCAATTGACTTTAATACTCCTGAGTTAGGAAAGAGAAAATCATCTCAGGCTCCTGCTCTTGATCACTACTTTGTGGGCCCTGTTGGAAATTTCCATGTTAATACAGGGTGAGGACAGGATCAGGCTCAGCTATGATACCCTCTACAGTTGAACAATTTGCCAACACTAACTGCCCAGGCTCACACTTGGAGAATGGTCACTGGGTGAGCTATCAGAGATGCCCACTGACTATGGAACAGTAACCTTCAGGAGAGGAGAGAAAAATCGGCAGCAGTGCACGACCTTGGATTTATCTTCTCCAGATTTACTTACACACGTAATAATTGTATTAGTTTTTGCAACTGCTACCCTACACTGTAATAGCATTTCCAATGTTTTAACTACCACACTTAGACCGTTATGCTGATTCAGTTTATTCAACAACATACTTTTCATTTTGTAATCATACTTGTCAATTTTAGTATTAATACATATTACCTTACATTTTCAATGTTAAATTCCATTGTGATTCATCTGTCCAGTTGTTAATTCTCTTGAGATTGCTTTAAATGTAATACTTTCATTAAGAATATTTATAATTTTGTGAATAGGTCCCAGGACTGAAACCCAGAATATTCCATTGGTCACAGCTGTCCATCAAAACTACAGTCATTGATCATTGCCATTTCTCTCCTATAATTTAGCTAATTTCTGATCCAATTTACTACTGCCGTCTTTAACCCAAGAGCTTTAATTTCAGCTAGAAGCTTTTTTGAGAACCCTGTTGAAAGTCAAAATATAATATAACCATCTAGCAAATCTGTTATTGCCTTAAATAATTCAAATAAAATTGTTCGATATAATCCTCCTTTTATAAACTTGTGTTGGTTCAGAATTATTGCCATTTTACTTGTTAAATGCACTTGAATTGCTTCCTTTGTAATATACACAGTAGCAGGTCATTTTTACTGTCTGGAACTGTTTCCATCATCTCCCTAGGGAGCCTGTTCCATAGACTGACCACTCGCTCACTGAAATATTATTTCCGCAGATAGTTGTGGGTTCTGGGTAAGGTGAAATAGCTTATCATGGTCTACATTATCCAGTCCCTTTAGAATTCTAGAAACAACAATAATATCACCTCTCAGCCTTCTCTTTTTCCAGTGAGAACATGCCCAATTTACATAATTGCTCCTCATAATCCAATCCCTCCATCATTCTGATTGCTATCTTCTGTATCCTTTCAATAGCTGCAATATGCTTTTTGTACTGTGGCGCCCAGAACTGTACACATAGGAACAGGAGTACGCCATTTAGCCCCTCGAGCCTGTTCTGCCATTCAATGAGATCATGGCTGATCTGTGACCTAACTCCATATACCTGCCTTTGCCCCATATCCCTTAATACCTTTGGTTAACAGAAATCTATCAATCCCAGACTTAAAACTATCAATTGACCTAGCATCAATTGCCATTTGCTGAAGAGAGTTCCAAACCTCTACCACCCTTTGCGTGTAGAAATGTTTCCTAACTTCACTCCTGAAAGGCCTGGCTCTAATCTTTAGGCTATGTCCCCTAGTCCTAGATTCCCAACCAGCGGAAATAGTTTCTCCCTGTCTGCCCTATCAGTTCCCTGTAATATATTGTAAACTTCGATCAAATCGACTCTTAATCTTCTAAATTCCAGGGAATACAACCCTCGTTTGTGTAATTTAGCCCTTGGAGTCCAGGTATTATTCTAGTAAATACACATATGCTCCAAGGCAAATATATCCTTCGTAAAGTGTGGGGCGCAGAACTGAACACAGTACTCCAGGTGTGGTTAAACCAGAGCTTTGTATAGCTGTGGAATGAGTTCTAACCCCTTGTATTCTAATCCTCTAGATATAAAGGCCAGCATTCCATTAACCTTTTTGATTATTTTCTGTACCTGTCCATGACATTTTAATGATCTATGTACATGGACACCCAAGTCTCTTTGGACCTCCACTGCTTCTAGATTTTCACCATTTAGAAAGTACCCTGTTCTATCCTTTTTAGGTCTAAAGTGGATGACCTCACACTTGTCTATATTGAAATCCATTTGCCACAGTTTTGCCCATTCACTTCATCTATTACTATCTCTTTGTAATTTTATGCTTCCACCTACAATGCTGCCTATCTTTGTGTTATCTGCAAACTTGGGTATGTGGCTCTCTATCCCATCATCTAAGTTGTTAATAAATACAGTGAATAGTTGAGGCCCCAACTCAGATCCCTGTGGGACTCCATAGTCACATCTTGCCAACTAGAGTACCTGTCCATTATCCCTACTCTTTGTCTTCTGCCATTCAGCTAATCTCCTAACCTGGTCAATAATTTGCCCTCAATTCCATGAGCTTCTTTAGCTAACAGTCTCTTATGAGGAACTTTATCGAATGCCTTCTGGAAGTCCATATAAATAACATCATAGACATTCCCCTGTCCACTACTTTAGTCACCGCTTCAAAAAATACAACCAGGTTCGTTCGGCATGACCTACCCTTTTCAAATCCATGCTGGCTCTCTCTAATCAGCTGAAAATTTTCAAGGTGTTCAGTCACTCTATCCTTAATTACAGACTCTAGTAATTTCCCAAGAACAGAGGTTTGGCTAACTGATCTATAATTCCCTGGTTTCCCTCTCTCACCTTTCTTAAGTAGCGGAATGACATGTGCAATTTTCAAATCTGAAGACACGATTCCTGAAAAGAAAACTTTGGAAGATTATAGTTAGGGCATCTGCAATGTCCTCAGTGTAAGGGATTTGACGTGCGTGTCTCTCAGCCTGTGAGATTCACGCGGCTCTGTGCAGCCTGTATGTCAGTGCGGGTTTAGGCCTTGTTGCCTGTTCTGGTCTCCAGCCAGTCTGGGAGCACTAGACACACCTGTGAGTGGTTCGAATCACTCGCCCTTACGGTTCTAGACACTGGACTTAGATGCGAGAGCAGTAATGGAGATGAAACTCATGTAGACTCGGTTGAATGGTACGAAATGGAAAAATCTTTATTGCATGATATTCAAGATTACGAAATACATGTCATAAGCACAGATTAATGACAGTACAATCTTACACGCAGTTGTATAGCTAATTCTAGGGAAACGAGGAACGAACGACACACCGTAAATAGGGGCACACATTACAAGTATCCTTAATACTTAAACCCTCCCCTATCAATATCTGTCCTAGCTAGATTCGTAGGATTCGAGACTCATGCTCACCACTCGTGATAACTCGGAGAAATTCCGAATAGCTGATCGGATGTTTTCACCACAGCACCCACGTGTCGATCAGGGGGTCTCCTGGTCCCACTTGTTTACTTGCTTCTGCTCCGGCTAGCAGGCTGGAACGTCTGCTGTGATGAAGATCTGTGTTGGTTGGTTTAACAGGCACTGTCCGGATGGGTTTCACAGACCAGTCAGTATCATCTTGGAGGATCTTCCGAGGTCCGTTCTTGCAAGTTCAAAGAAGTCTCCCTGGCAAGGAAACTTGGCTATTCGACCTACAGGCGCGGTCGGGGCTTACTGACCGTGGCGATGAGTATGGTCTTCCTCTCTTCTCATCTCATCTCATCTCATCTCATCTCATCTCGGGCCTTTGGTTCCGATGCCAGTTACCAACATAGGTCTTCGTTACGCGACACGAGGTAGATCCGAACGGATCATAAAGTTCAACAGTCTTTTTCAAAGAGGCACCAGGCAAGCAGGAACAAGACTACGAGTCAAAACACAGGAGCAGCCACGAGGATACGAGTCGATCGGATAAGAGAAAGATGGACGGTTGGAGCTTGTAATTATAGTACAAAATCTTCCGTTTCCCGCCCAACCTTAATGCCCTTTCTTTTGTTTGGGTTTGGCGCTCAAATGTCTTGTATGGGTGATCTCCGTTCTTAATGGGTTTCGGGGCTACTCGTAAATGTCTGAGTACCTGTTAATATTTCTCCCATTGTTAAATCGGTCGGTGTTCTCCCTGGAGGGGTTTTGGGGCTTCCAAGTGTTTTGTATAACTACCCGCTAATGGCTCTCTCATCGTAGAGTCGTTGGGATTTTACATATTAATGTCTTTGGATGGGCCCTTGATTACTTGGTACAATAGCTTTCATTCGTACCTGGGAGACCGATTTCAGTATTTATGTGTATACTGCAAACCCATAATGTCTCGTGTATTATCTTCAATGTGCTGAATCTTAATCGATCTTGCACAAATGTTTATTGGAACGCCATCTTGTCTGCCTGTCGAAAAGTCTAGAATGTTCTGCCACGAGGTGCGGCGGCCATTTTACAGGCTGCTTGTGTCCACTTTGAGAAACCTGACAGCATTCTGCTGAAATAAAAGCTGTTTGAACGAAACTCTGTGTTTTCTCCTTATTAATAAAATCGCGATATATTGCGAATTCTACAGTCCCTCCTGTTGATGCGAATAACTCCGCTTATTGTATCAAAAATAATAGTGGTGAGCAATATTATCTTGATTTTCTCCGAATCCAGAAAATTAATCCCATAACTTTAACCTAGCTAGGGTCTCTGTGTCGTCCTTATTTCCCAAGAAAATTACATTTTATAGCACCGTAGGCATTATTTGCCTTTAAACTTACACCACTTGTTTTCCTTCCCGGCGTAATCAGGCCGATGCCTCTCGTATCACCTGTATATTCATCTTTTATTCAGGGAAAGGAAAAACAAAACCCAAAACCAAACAATCATTTTTAACTATCACACCATCACCAAAATAATTAACACCAACTCTTAAAACATGTCGAGTTCCCAACGTATTTACAATCTTTGAAAATCATGATCGAGTACAAACTTCCGCGGCGCACGTGGCGAGCGGGAGTGACGCCATTTTCCGATTACACGGTGCTTTCATCGTGCACGCGCACGTAACGTTCTCGCCACTCTCCCGTGTTTTCATGCTTAGTGAGGCGTTTGTCTCTTTTACAATGTACGACCAATAGGTACACTACAATAAAAACTTGACATACGACTAAAATGTGGGAGGCTATTCTGATCCATGAAGGCACTTCAATATTGGTGAACAGATTCCACCACGGTGGAACTACTATATCCAGAATGTCTGTCCCTATTTCGACAGTTTTCTGTTCTAATGTGTAAAAATGTTTCTGTGACACCGCGACGGCTTTTAAAAGCTTGGTGAGGTGTTCAGGGAGAGGGGGAATGAGGTATCCGAAATGCGCGACGAATCGCTGCAAGTCGGTGAAATTCTCTTTTACTGTGAGATGAACAGTGGATGGTTCAGGGATTGGGATAATTCGCTGTTGTGCTACTTGAACTTCCGCCCTGGGTTTGAAACAGAAACTGCTGTCACTCACCGGACACCGGCTACGGTTTCCATGCTGGTAGTGTTGCGCTGCAGTGGTAACACAATATGTTCCACCCCCGATGTATGCTACCTGCGGAGGCACATGATCTTGTGCCATTGCCTCCATGGTGCAATTCATGGACTTGGCGCCAGCCGTTCTGAACCCGCACTGTGGTGTTAAAAAGGCATTCAAGTGCTAGGGACACAGTATTATGTGTGCTCCCCTGCCATGACAACCAGAGAGATCTGTACCTGTCATCGTTTGCTCCCAGTGGATGACGTAGGGTGGAACCGCTGCATAGCGAATGTGGGCTCCCCCCTGAATGACACCAATGTTCTCTACCCGATACACCGGGGCGGGCTTTGCTGTGTCGCCCAAAACCGGCATACGTAAAACTATACCCATAATGGTATGGTTTGATCGTCCGCAGTCCACGGGGACTGGGTAAGCTTCTGAAGCTAGCCTGAGCTGGCACGGGCTTAATGCGTTCTGAAAAGGGTGGAGCGCCCGCAGGTGTTTGTTACTTATCCAGGACGGGACCAAACCTTGTTTTAAATCCTCCAAATTACTGCGGCCCTCACCCAGTAACCACGCCCCGTAAAGCACGCACACCTCGTTCTGCGCAGCTTGATCGGATGCATTCCGATCTTCCCTAATCAGGGCATTTACCGTCTTTGCATGTTTCTCCAGCTCTGCTATAATTTCCTTTAAATGGAGAGTCATGGCTTGGTCCTCGTGTAAACCCGACCCAACCACTTTATTCTCATCTGTTAGAATGTCTTTTAATTGTGTCTTTAAACCATTAATCTGGGTCTGCAGCTCCACACTGTCTAGAGCGTTGACCACAGATGTACCCGTGTTAAAAGCAGTGAACGCATCGTTCACTACACCCCTTCTTTGCCTCCCTACTTGATCCAAAACTTCCTGTGGTGCGGTGTACAAACTTGTTTTATCAATTTCCGCGAAATCGAATTCGTAAAATTGTCTGAACATCTTGGTCAACAGGACCTGATACAACTGTTCCGTCTTTTTGGGGCACCACTCTGGTAACCGCACCTCGGTGAGATTTAAAATCACCGAGGCCACCGCGTAATGTACCCCCTGAAATAGTATCTGGTCTGTGGGGACCAGTACCAAACCATTCCCGGGTCCCTTACTGGTTTTAGGGCACCCTTCTTCCTTAGCTAGAATCACCGGAATTGTGGGCGGGGCTTTGCGTGGGCGCGTAATGAGTTCAGTGGCATTTACCGGGATCGAAGAGTATGGGGCTCCGCACCCCCTGGTGCTCGCATCCCACCTCATCCCCTGTCCGTTATCCTGCCATTGATTAATGAAAAATATGGATATGCCTTTGGGGCAAGGGTATTTTGACCCCCACATGCAAACATAAATTCCCTCATCCGGTTCCCACCATTTGTCCCAACAGACTCTCACTTGTCCGTTTGTCCCCGTAATTGTCCGATGGGTATTATTACCCAGTCGTTCCCACTCGACCGAAGAGTTCCTCATATTTTTGCTCAGCTTTCGCAGCCACCACCATCGGCTCAATGGGACATTCCCACTACAAGTCAAACAAATCCGTTTGCCGACGGTGACGCTGATCCTGGGTGCGATGATCCTTACTTTGGGGCACATTAAAGAAGTCTCTTGGTAGGCAAACCCCGATGTGCTAGAATACTCCGTTGAGTTCGTTCCCAGCCATCCTGGCCACCTTCCCTTGTGGAAATAGGTTGTGGTCTCCTCAGCCTCCCGTCTTCCGGTCCCATCCACCGCGATGGGGGCCGTGTCCCCGGAACATCCGAACACCACGACATCCTTGGTGCGGCCTCGATAGGCCAATCCACATCCGATTGCCGCGAGCAATACTAGAATTCGTTCCATCCTTCCTTGGTTCCTGTGATCAGATAGAATGAGGTAGCCAGCCTCGCAAGAGTCTCTGGCTTTTGTGAAGGGTGAGCGGGTCCCCTGACCTCGCCTCACGTAAACTTCAATGTTCGCTGAATAAACTTTAACTAAACCTATCTCTAAAGCTCCCATCATTTTATCATTTTCTGTTAAAATTAAACTACAAACTTAACCTTATTTAAAACTACAAACTTATAACCTTATTTAAAACTATAAACTTGGAAACCTATCCTAAACTTATTACTGTACAGCGCCGCCCGTTCTCAGGGCGGCCCCCTTTTAAATTCTGAGAAGGCTGCTGCGAGCTCTTCCCGACGGTGGGAGGGCTCTGACCTTTTCCTCTGATCTGCCGCAGCCTGTTGCTGCACTGACCCCTTCCTCTGGGCTGCCGCAGCCTGTTGCTGCTGCTATGGGGCCGGGCTGTATCTGGGCTGCCTTAACCTTGAGTCTACGCCTTGGGACAGTCTGGGGCCATACCCACATCTTCCTGGGCTGGGGTTCTCTACTTGACCTACGGGGAGTTGTCAGGGGCAGGGATCCCATGACCGACGGACCGGGTTCCGAGACTTCCATCGGGACGACCTGTGGTTCCACCACAGTCGCTGGCTCCGCCTCCGCTGACTCCGCCTCCCTAACCTCGGGGCTCGCAGTTTGTGGCTCCGCCCTGCTCGGCCCAGCAGGCGGCCCTTCACTCGCGATCTCTGCCTCCCCCGAGGGCGGGACGTTCAAAGCGGGCGGCTCGGGCTCGGGGGTTCTCACCGTCACTCCCTGTGTTCCCACTGCGGCTGGCTCCGCCTCCCCTAGCTCCTCCCTCCTGTCTTCGGGACCTGAAGCTTGTGTGTCCACCCTGTGTGGATCTCTATCTGCAGCCCGTGTCCTCCCTATACCTAAAATGGGAACGTTCCTTACGTTTCCCAAAAACCACTCGCCTTCATCACCATCCTCATCTGACTCCCATCCCCACAAAAATGCTTCATGATCTTCCAGGATGTCTCCTCCCCTGATGCAAGCTGCTTTACCTGCCTGTGTGCCTTGTGGTCCTACCTGGGGCTGTGCTTCCCCACTTGCGGGGTTTACCCCTGTGGTTTTCCCTTGCGCACCTGGCTTGTACAGTTTGCACTGGTTTACATGGAACCACTTAGTGCGCCGAGGTACTTTTACGGCGTATACCATGGGACTCGCCTTATCTACAATGTTGTAGGGTCCCATATACAGTGGTTCCAGACTCCCTACTCTGGCGTAGTTTCTGACCATGACCTGGTCTCCTACTTCCCACTCCCGCGTTTTGCGGGGTTCCAGCAACAGGCGATTGCCCTGATGCTGCCTTCCCATGTTCCCAGCCGCCTGCTCATAAACCTGTTTCAGGCGCTCCAAGAGGGTCTGGGTGAACTTGTCCCTGCTTATCTCTTGGAGCTGACCCTCAGTGAGCACCGGCGCTAGCACATGGGTGGGGGTTCGCATGAGCCTCCCAGTCATCACCTCGTGCGGGGAATACCCCGTACTTTTTGACTGGCTGGCCCGGACCCCCATGAGGACTAAAGGCAGAACTTCCGCCCATTTTTGGGGCGAGTTCCTAGTCTCTTTCCTCAATTTCTCCTTCAGGGTCCGGTTCATGCGTTCAACAATCCCGGATGACTGGGGATTGTGTGCTACGTGCCACTTCCCTTCAATGCCCAAAAGCATGAGGGTGTTCTGCATCACCTGGCCGGTGAAATGACTCCCTTGGTCTGACTCCACAAAACGGGGGAGTCCCCACCGCGAGAACACTTCCCTGACCAAGATTTTTGCAGTACCCAGTGCCGTAGCTGTTCGACAGGGGAAGGCTTCCACCCACTTGGAAAACACATCCACCAAGACGAGGCAGTATTTATAGCCTCCCTGGGTGGTGGGCAGGGGTCCTATATAGTCGATCTGTATCGACTGCCATGGTCCCTCTACCCTTCTTACGTGTCCCATGGGCACTTTCCTCTTCTGGGGGTCTGGGTTGTTTGCAGCGCACACAAGACAGTTTGCACAGAACTCGCGGACTTGTTCCCTGAGCCCTGGCCACCATCCCGCTTGCTCTACCCGTTGCCAGGTAACCTCGGGCCCGGGGTGCCCTGCCCCTGGTCCCTCGTGAGCCAACTGGAGGAATTCCCTCCTGTGCTGCTGCGGCACAACCCACTGCTCCTCGCGGAACAGCATGCCTTCCTTAACTGAGAGGGTTGCCGTACTGTACGGACCTTCAACTGTAGAATTCGCAATATATCGCGATTTTATTAATAAGGAGAAAACACAGAGTTTCGGTCAAACAGCTTTTATTTCAGCAGAATGCTGTCAGGTTTCTCAAAGTGGACACAAGCAGCCTGTAAAATGGCCGCCGCACCTCGTGGCAGAACATTCTAGACTTTTCGACAGGCAGACAAGATGGCGTTCCAATAAACATTTGTGCAAGATCGATTAAGATTCAGCACATTGAAGATAATACACGAGACATTATGGGTTTGCAGTATACACATAAATACTGAAATCGGTCTCCCAGGTACGAATGAAAGCTATTGTACCAAGTAATCAAGGGCCCATCCAAAGACATTAATATGTAAAATCCCAACGACTCTACGATGAGAGAGCCGTTAGCGGGTAGTTATACAAAACACTTGGAAGCCCCAAAACCCCTCCAGGGAGAACACCGACCGATTTAACAATGGGAGAAATATTAACAGGTACTCAGACATTTACGAGTAGCCCCGAAACCCATTAAGAACGGAGATCACCCATACAAGACATTTGAGTGCCAAACCCAAACAAAAGAAAGGGCATTAAGGTTGGGCGGGAAACGGAAGATTTTGTACTATAATTACAAGCTCCAACCGTCCATCTTTCTCTTATCCGATCGACTCGTATCCTCGTGGCTGCTCCTGTGTTTTGACTCGTAGTCTTGTTCCTGCTTGCCTGGTGCCTCTTTGAAAAAGACTGTTGAACTTTATGATCCGTTCGGATCTACCTCGTGTCGCGTAACGAAGACCTATGTTGGTAACTGGCATCGGAACCAAAGGCCCGAGATGAGATGAGATGAGATGAGATGAGATGAGAAGAGAGGAAGACCATACTCATCGCCACGGTCAGTAAGCCCCGACCGCGCCTGTAGGTCGAATAGCCAAGTTTCCTTGCCAGGGAGACTTCTTTGAACTTGCAAGAACGGACCTCGGAAGATCCTCCAAGATGATACTGACTGGTCTGTGAAACCCATCCGGACAGTGCCTGTTAAACCAACCAACACAGATCTTCATCACAGCAGACGTTCCAGCCTGCTAGCCGGAGCAGAAGCAAGTAAACAAGTGGGACCAGGAGACCCCCTGATCGACACGTGGGTGCTGTGGTGAAAACATCCGATCAGCTATTCGGAATTTCTCCGAGTTATCACGAGTGGTGAGCATGAGTCTCGAATCCTACGAATCTAGCTAGGACAGATATTGATAGGGGAGGGTTTAAGTATTAAGGATACTTGTAATGTGTGCCCCTATTTACGGTGTGTCGTTCGTTCCTCGTTTCCCTAGAATTAGCTATACAACTGCGTGTAAGATTGTACTGTCATTAATCTGTGCTTATGACATGTATTTCGTAATCTTGAATATCATGCAATAAAGATTTTTCCATTTCGTACCATTCAACCGAGTCTACATGAGTTTCATCTCCATTACTGCTCTCGCATCTAAGTCCAGTGTCTAGAACCGTAAGGGCGAGTGATTCGAACCACTCACAGGTGTGTCTAGTGCTCCCAGACTGGCTGGAGACCAGAACAGGCAACAAGGCCTAAACCCGCACTGACATACAGGCTGCACAGAGCCGCGTGAATCTCACAGGCTGAGAGACACGCACGTCAAATCCCTTACAGAAAATGGCGACCGCGGCAGGACACTGGCAGCGAGAGGGTAGTGTGTTAGATTTTGGAATGACTGTACGAAATGTTATGCAGGAAAAGATAGCAGATTATGTGTTCGGAAAGGTTAATCTAACTAAGAAATGGATAAGTGAATTGTTAGCGGATAAAAGCCCACTAGAGGCAGCCGAAAGGTGGACAGATAGTAAAGAACATAAAAAGACACTCGAGAAAGCAGTCTGGCTAATGTGTTACAAAAGGCAGGTCCAGATTTCAAACCAGACCATTACAGCGCTAACAGCTCGAATCAGTCATTTAGAGGGAGAAATGGATGAGAAGGTTTCTGGAGGGGAATTGCTCATTAGGAATTTAAGTGCGCTGCACCAAGAACGCCAGGAAATCTCCAGTCACCATAAAACAAGGATAGATTACCTCGAGTGCCAGGTCACTGAGGCAAAGTTAAATGAGGGCCGATTAAAGGAACGATGTGCCCGCCAAGCTGCCCAGATAAGAACTCAGGAAGAGAGCTTAACGGGGGTTAGGGCGGCATATAAGTTGGCCCTTGAGGATAAGTTTCAGGGAGCCGATCATAGCGCCTGCCAAAAGGAGATAGAGCACCTCAAAAGGGCCGTGAACAAAGCGCACGGCATGGTGTGCCTTATCAGCCTGTCAGCACACCAGCCGCTAGTAAATGAGGAGTTTAAGAAATCCCCACCAAGTAAAGCAGAGGAAGTATTAGCCACTGCGCCCTCCGCGCCACCCAGCTATTCGGAAACCTGGGTAAGGGAGGAAGCAATGGAAGAAACGAAAGAGCCCATTGAGAAAGAAATGGAAAAGGGACCGTTGTATCCAGTAACGGGTATAAAAAGGGGCCCAAACAGAAACGGTGGGGAGGAACCAGGGGATCTCCTCGGCCAGCTTGTGTTGCCTCACAGCTCACACCAGCTGAGAGTTATGATAAATCACGTACGGAAGCTGACCGAGTCAGACGACCCTTCCGTACATTTCAGAGAAGTTGAGCAAACCGCAGCCATTAACGGCTGCGATGATGGGGAAACAGCAAAAATGCTGTTGTTTTCGTTAGGCAGTTCAATCCTTCAGTGTCTCTCGGGCGAGAGCAAGAGGGGAACCAAGACTTATGAGGCATTAAAGAATGAGGTCCTGGAAGTGTTGGGGGCGGACGATGAAGGTCCGTTTGCTAGAGTGGGACAGACAGTGCAGATGGAGGGAGAACCCCCGAAGGTTTTTGCCGACAGGCTGTGGCCAGTATATCAGCGCAGCTGTCTAGGTGCGCCAGAGCGCGACGATGTGGAAGGCGCCAGTTTAGCTCATTGGCTTAGGTGCATAATAGCCAACAGTTTACCAGCCGTCAGAGAGCAGGCAAAAGCATGGTTTGATCCCAATGACCCCAACATTACAGAAGAGTCGGTCTTGAATCGACTCACGTTAGGATATCGCAATATAAGGGGTATGGGAACACGTCCCCTTAAGGGAAAAGTACATGAGGTACGACCCGCAGCCCCGTATCAAAGGGAGTGGCATCAGGAGGGTAACCGTGCCCCGCAGGCAAGTAATGCTTGTTACGGGTGTGGGAGGACAGGGCACTGGCGCAAGAACTGCAGGAACCCTTGGAAGGATTCCAGGGATAAAAATCCCGCAGCCCGAGCCCAGATGCCTGTCTCTGTTAGGGAAGCTAGTGCACCCACCCCTCCCGACGACCTCGAAGTAGTGTTGGGAGCCATGCGCAAATTATTGAGTGCACATGGAAAGGTGGCGGTTGCTACCGGCCCCGTAGGTGCCGCAGGACCGTCTAATAGTACCCAATGACTAGAGCCCACGCAGCCTGCCTACCTGTGTCCTTTTAAAAGACACGCACAGGAGGGGGTCTGCGGTGAGGAGGCCAGGTTAAAAGAGCAGGCCTTGCGGGAGGAGAACGCCCGCTTAATAGGGAAAATAGATGGGCTGGAAGGGCAGCTTAGAGAGCAGGCCCTGCGGGAGGAGAACGCCCGATCAATGGGAAAGTTAGACGTGCTCAGGCTAGAAGCGCAGCTTAGTGAGATAAAAGCAGCCTACAGGGTAGCCAGGAGCAGGGAGTATGAGGATTTAAAACAGGATAGAAATCTGCAGCCTCCAGCAGGTGAGATTTCACAGAAACAAGCAGGGGCGGTGGCCTGTCTTAGGGGAGGGGCCAGACCTGCGAGTGGGGACTCGCAGCCCCAGGTAGGACCACAAGGCACACAGGCAGGCAAAGCAGCTTGCATCAGGGGAGGAGACATCCTGGAAAATCGTGAAGCATTTTTGTGGGGTTGGGAGTCAGATGAGGATAGTGATGAAGACGAGTGGGATTTGGGGAACTAAAGGGTCGCCCCCATTTTAGGTATAGGGAGGACACGGGCTGCAGATGGAGATCCACACAGGGTGGACACAGAGGCTGCAGGTCCCGAACACAGGAGGGAGGAGCTAGGGGAGGCGGAGCCAGCCGCTGTGAGACCACAGGGAGTGACGGTGAGAACCTCCGAGCCCGAGCCGCCCGCTTTGAACGTCCCGCCCTCGGGGGAGGCAGGGATTGCGAGTGAAGGGCCGCCTGCTGGGCCGAGCAGGGCGGGGCCACAAGCTGCAAGTCCCGAGGTTAGGGAGGCGGAGTCAGCGGAGGCGGAGTCAGCGACTGTGGTGGAACCACAGGTCGTCCCGATGGAAGTCTCGGAACCCGGAACCTTTGAATTAATTTCCCAAGAACAGAGGTTTGGCTAACTGATCTATAATTCCCTGGTTTCCCTCTCTCACCTTTCTTAAGTAGCGGAATGACATGTGCAATTTTCAAATCTGAAGACACGATTCCTGAAAAGAAAACTTTGGAAGATTATAGTTAGGGCATCTGCAATGTCCTCAGCTACTTCCTTTAAAACCTTGGGATGAAAACCATCTGGTCCTGGGGATTTGTCACTCTTTAGTGCCATTATTTTCTTCATTACTGTTAATTTGCTTATATTAATTATGGTGAGTCCCCATCCCTGATTCAAAATTAGTGTCCTTGGGATGTCCGGCATACTATCCTCTTCCTCTACTGTAAATCTGACACAAAGTAATTATTTAACATGTCCACCATTTTCTTATTTTCATTTATATCATCACCATTATCAGTTTTTAAGGGGCCTACATTGCGCTTAACTGCCCTCTTTTTCCTAATATAATTGTAAAAGTTTGTGTTGATTTTGATTTCCCTTGCAAGTTTCTTTTCATACTCCCTTCTTGTAGCTCTTAACTGTTTTGTCACCCTTTGCTGTTCTTTGTATCTCTCCCATTCCACAGGATCTGTGCTATTTTTTGCATTCTTGTATGCTTTTTCTTTTAGTTTTATGTTGTCCCTTACCTCTTTAGTCATCCATGGCTGTATTTTTGGCAAGTAGAGCTCTTGCCCCTTAGGGGTATAAACTGGTTCTGTATCATGTTAAATTCTTTTTGAACATCTCCTACTAATCTTCTGTCATTTTACCCATTAACACATTTGCCCAGTTTACTGTGGACAGCGTCTGTCTCATCCCATTGACGTCGGCCTTACTAAATCTAGAATCTTAGTAGATGTTTTGCATTTCTCTCTTTCAAACACAACATTGAACTCAATCATATTATGGTCACTATTAGATAGATGCACCGTTCGGCTGTTAACTAAATTTGACTCATTACTCATTATTAAATCTAATATGGCCTGCCCCCTTGTTGGTTCTAGGACATATTGTTGCAGAAAACTATCCTGATCACACTCACAAAATTTGGTACCTTTCTGACATGAGCTCATTTGCTTATCCCAACCTATATGGAAGTTACTATCCCCCATTAAAACCACTCTGCCTTTATTACATTATTGTCTAATTGCTGCAGTAATACATTCTACCACTTCACAGCCACTACAGGGGGGCCTATACACAACTCCCACTACAGTCTTAAATCCTTTTCTATTTCTTAATTCTATCCATAAAGTCTCCACTGCCTGCTTACCTCTTGTTATATCATTTTACCATAGAAGTTATTTAATCCTTAATCACTAATGCTACTCCTCCCCCTCTACCAGATTCCCTATCCTTCCTTACAACCTGGTACGTTCAGTTCTCAGTCCTGACTGTCCTGCAGCCATGGCTCAGTAATGGCTACCATGTCCTACCCTCCAAGATGAATTTGTGCCTGCAATTCATTCAATACAGTTTTCTAAGTGTGGTCCACCAATGATTTATAAAGTGGCAGGATTACCTCACTATTTTGGCTCAATATTGATCTTTTAATACATCCCAACATCTGGTTTGCTGTACTCACTGTCACCGAGCATTGTTGCAATAGCTTTAATTTATTGTTAATCAGGGTCAGGGGCCATGGCCCTGGTCCCCCATCTCTTTCATGTTCCACGCACATTATTTTCTTTTCATTTAATTAACAGTCCCTTCCTGAATTTGTTTGTCCCCATGTAAAGCACTTTGCATTTCCCTACATTGAATTTCATCCACCACCTGCCTGCCCAATTTCCAAGTATATTGAAATCCTCCTGTCGCCTATCCTGTTGAGCTTTGGAATCTACCACCTTCATTAGCTTTGTATCATCTGCTCACAAAACTTCCTCATCCTCAAAAGTAAAACCCGAGCAGAACATCTAGCCACCCTCGCCATCCAACCTTGATCGGCCGTTTTAAAAAAGAAAGTGCTATTTGGAATTTGCAAGGTGCGTCCATCCTTTAAGAGCGGGCGGGTCGGAAATCACGGATTGGCGGCGGTGGGAGTGTTTGGAACGGGAGGAGGGAGGCGAGGCAAGGCGCGGAAGGAGAGAGAGAGAGAGAGCGATCGGGAATCCGGGCGGGTGGCTCCGGCTCCAGCTCCAGCTAGCAGTGCAGGCCCGGGCTTTGGGTTTGGCAGGCGGCCGCTGGCGCTGCTGTGTACCTGGAGCGGTGTGGCTGCTTGTTGTGAATAAACACGCGCTCGGAGGCGGCAGCGGGACCGGCACAACCGGACAGGACAGGACGTGGCTTTAACGTTTACTGCCATTGTTGGTTGAAGCGGCGGGGTCGGCCTGGGGCTCGGCAGGTGTTAATGAAAGTTAGCTGTGATTTGCGTGTCAGAGCCGGGTGAGTGCCTTTGTTCCTTATTTTTATTGCCAGGTGTGGCGGCGGCGGCGGCGGCGGGTGGATTTTAATCATATTTTCTGCCGCCGCTCGGATCGGGCCTTTCTCGCACTTACTGTTTTCACGGAGGTAGAGCCCGAGCTGAGCGATGGGTGGCAGCCGGGGGGTCGAGTAAGAGAGGGGCGGGGATGAGCGGCGCCAAGCCCCAGGCTCGGGCTCCCTGCGCCGCTGATCCGATCGCCAGAAGCCTTCCTTCCCCCCCGCTCGAAATCCTTGGGCTCGGGCGTCAGCTGAATGTCAGTAACGGGATAGGGGTGTGTGGGTGGGGATCCCTCGGTGTGGCTGGCCTTGTGTCAGAGACGCCGCTTTTGTTCACTTTCCAAGGCCCAATGCGCCCCCTTGACAACAGAAGGCTGGTGTTGCCGTGCCAGAGATCAGCGTGGTCCCTTATGCTCACCCCCTGATTTCATGCGAATAGTTGGCGAAATGTTCGTGTTACAACCTTTTGAAATGCAAACCCAAAGTAATTTTCGCGAAACAATTTTTATTTGAATAAAGGATGCAATATAATTCTTAAGCGATTTTTGGGATTGAATTGGCAGTATTTTTCCGTATGGATTACATGATGGCGAAGTACTACTGTTGGTATAATTTTTATTAATTAAAATTTGGACTTCCAGCTTTGGTTGCTGTGATTAACGCAAACACATTTAAAGCTGAAAGATAATCCAAAAACAAGGCAGCGATTATGAATTAGTGCAGGAGTTTAGGCCACAGTGGAAGCAGCATTGTATAGTTCTGAACACTCCATTGTACCTGGGCAGAGCCAGGGAAAGGGTACAATATCAAGAATGAGGTGTTATGGTTATGAACGGAGGCTTGAAATATTAGGGTTTTTTCACATCGCACAGAGGAACTTAAAAGAGGAGTGAATCCATTAGAGGATTTCAAGATTAGGAAAGGTTGAGGGGATAAATAGTGAAATATTGTTTTCACTGGTTATCAAATCAGTAACCAGGAGGCATAGCCTCAAGATTGTCGCCTAGAAGGAGGAAGGGGAAAGCAAGAAGATTTTTTTTCCATTCCGAGGCCTATTGGAGTATTGCCACAAGTGGTTGTTGAGGTAGAGCATAGAAAAAAAATTGAAAAAGTATTTTGAATGAAAGACCATAAAAGGATATGGATAAAGAGCAGGGAAATGGGATTAGAGTAGACAGCTCTGGTTCATAGGCTTGCACAGGCAGGAGGGAGTGAATGGCCTTCAGTGCATCAATTTCTATGATCCTAAGTAGCCCTTGCTTCTAATGACTTACTATTCCTATTCAGTAATCAACTACTGAGTTGAATTTGTACATATAGGTATATGAAAACAGAAAAATAAGCAATGCTGTTTTTTTAATTTTTGTTTTATGGCTTATCTTCAGTAATTTAATCAATAATTTTCCTGAATGGTAATGGCACTGGTTGTTGGATTACCATTTTGCACCTGAGCGTTTTATTTGAAGAAAAAAATGAATTTCTCGAGACATTTGTGTGAAAGAGCATCTTGATACCTTGCTTACTTCTGCAATCCTGATAAGTTATGCATCTTTCACTCTTGTTCACCTGGTGTAAATTGTCAGCATTGATAAGAGAATTATAATTTCTGTAGAGTAACATTGCTGTAGCAATACTGCTAAATAGTTGCGAATGGGATGAAAAAAAATTCAACAACATATATGACCTGTTTAACCAAACTTATAAAAAAGAATGATTTGCATTTATATAGTGCCTTTCACAACCTAGAGACGTCCCAAAGCGGTTTAGAGCCAAATAAGTACTTTTGAAGTGTAGTTACTGTTGTAATGTAGGAACTGCGGCAGTCAATTTGCACACAACAAGCTCCACAATCCGCAATGAAATAAATGACCAGATCATCTGTTCTAGTGATGATGGTTGAGGGATAATTGTTGGCCAGGATACTGGGAGAACTCCCATGCTCTTTGAATAATGTCATGGGATCTTTTAGGGACAGAGAGGTCAGACAGGGCCTCAATTTTAACGTCTCATCTGAAAGACGGCATCTCTGACAGTGCAGTACTGCACAGAACTGTCAGACTAGATTATGTAGGGTGTCAGCTTGATAGATCTGTGTCAGACTTGTCAACTCTTGTACATTAGGTGGACAGCACGAACACGTAACTTGAAACGTAGCCACACTTTTGTGTTTGTTTCTAAAATCTCAAGCAAAGCAGTAACAGTAAACGGCAGTGATGATGTGTCGTACTGTCACTCCAGCAATGTCTTTGGAGGTTTGTATATGTTATCGTTACTGAAGTGTTGCAAGTTATTTTTCAGTATATTAATAGCAAGAGGTTACAGTACAACCTGAGAGTTACAGTCAGTTCAATGTAATGGCACTATTTTATGTCACAAGAACCATGTTTCTCAACTCATAAGCTTTTACCATCATGTTTGGTACTGTACTCTGTGTTAGTGCCTGTTACAATGTACAGTAATGATACAGATGGACATTTACTGTTTCTAACTATGTTTTACAGAATAAAATGATTTTGCTTTTCTTCATTGCTGACTCATTAGATTTAGAATATTTCAGCCCAAAATGTCCTGTGAATTTCCACTATTGGGTATATGAGTAAATTAATGGTATCTGCTACCGCATTCTTTTTGGCTTTTGGACAACACGTGAAGAAAGAATTTCCCTCTTTGGTGGCCTGTTTGTATTTTGGCCAGCTAGATTTTCAGTATGTATTAAAGGAGGGTAAAGAAAATGTTGTGCACGGTCTAGGTAGCAGTGGCTTGTTGTAGCTGCCTGGCTCTTCTCTCGAGTAGTGTACTCTCTTAGTGGCCGCATTGCATTACCTCTTGCTGTTAATTCATTTACTGGCATGGCCCCAAGTTATTGGAGTTGGATAGCTCTTACAATTTGTGATAGAAGTATCTGTAACACCAAGTTTGGAGAATAATTGTAGTGCTAACTTGAATTTGGGAAGTAGAAAGAATATTATAATGTGGATTTTTACACTGCTTCAAGTGTAGTGTTTCTCCCCTTCCTCCAGCAAGAATTAAGTATTTTTGGTGTTTGACCCCTGTCCCAGAGAGCAGGAAAATGTACCTCCAGTCATTTCATCAATATTCTTGGGTGAAGATGAGACTGCTTTCAGCACAGAATCTCCCAGAAAGTTAGTAAGATTGGCAGCTGCAATGCTTGTAGGTTGAGATAGTGAATAGGCTATGGGGAACAGGAAGGAAACATAAGAGGTAAATGAAAATTGTTGGTTGTGGTTTTTTTTCTTAAAAAGAAATACACTGAGTAAACTTTATGCAGTGAAGATAAGGGAAGTGAAATGAGAAAATAAAGCTGAAATGTAGTCATTTAAAAATAAATTGAAAGAAAATTTAAAATATAACTTTTCCCAATCCCACATATTTTTGTATGCCGATTCTTCAATTGTCCTTTGTTTTTTTGCTGAGGAAAGAAGAGAGACAAAGAAAGGGACATTTCTTTCCTGCTTTCTAGCTGCAGACAAGTCGCTCAACAAAGAATTCTTTGTAAAAACTATAAATGACTTACAAATGAATTACAACATACATTGCTTTAATTGATGTGTTTTCCTTAGCCCCTTACTCAACATCAATGCATTCCTGTCAATAGATTTCCTTTTCTCCTCCCCATTTTGTGGTAATGCATCATTTTGTTTTACTCAATTGCAGTTACATAGAATTACAGCACAGAAACAGGTCATTCGGCCCAACTGGTCAATGCCAGTGTTTATACTCCTCACCAGCCTTTGCCCGCTCTTAATGACCTCTTCCCACCCTGCCCCAGTATCCACTATTTCTTTCTCCCTCAAGTATGCATCAATGCTATCTGCTTCGGCCTTTTAGATTAGTACATTGCAAGGGGAATATTAAATTCTTGTTCATTCTTAAATATACAGTGAGTTTTTTTTAACATTAAGGAATGAAGCGCTTGTTACATTTTATACACAGAAGCTATGTATGTACTTAATTTGTTTTTATTTTAACTTGCACCTCATTTGCAGTGCATTTGCATTGTCAACTTGTTGCTGGGGAAAAATGGTGGTGTAAATAAGGTGGTGCATACCACTTGGGTGAGTTCCATTTGGCTGTACTGTTAGTATATGGAAAAGCTTGCATTTATATAGTGCCTTTCATCAGGACATCCCAAAGTGCTTCACAGCCAATTAATTACTTTTTGAGGTGTAGTCACTATTATGTAGGCAAGCGCAGCAATCAATTTGCACATACCAAGGTCCCACAATGAGATGAACAATCTGTTTTGGTGGTGTTGGTTGAAGGAAGAATCTTGGTCAGGGCACTGAAAGAACTCAACGTTCCTCTTCAAAAAAGCACCATGCATCTACCTGAATCTGCAAGTTTAGCAATTCGGTTGAAAGATAACAGCTCTGACAATGCAGCACTCTCTTGGTACTTGAGTGAAGTGCCGGCCTATATTATGTACACCAGTCTGTAGTGGGACTTGAGCTTACAACTTCCTGATTTAGAGGCAAGAGTGCTACTAATGAGCCAAACTGACACTTTACAGATTAATAATATATGGTTAATCCAAAGTGGATTGCTATTGGAGGCTGCCATGTTTCTTGGACACAGACTGGCTGAAATTCTGATGCAACAACAACTTGCGTTTATATAGCACCTTTAACGTAGTAAAACACTGATGCATACCACAAACAGGCCAACAAAGCAATTTTTGGTACACCTACCCAATATGGCCCTCCACATATATTGGGGAAGGTAATGGTCTTGGAAAATTGTTGATGTTTGTGACTTCACGTCAGTTGTTTTAAAGTGAATTAGCCTGCTGTAGGAATTGTCTTGCAGTACAAATGGGGAGGCTTCTACAACTTCAGGATCTGCAGCTAGTATTGCAAGTGACCCTGCAATATAAATGCAATATTACTATTCCAAATGAATACCAGATTCACTCCATCCAAATGGATACCAGATTCACTGAATGGAGTGTCCATTTGGAATATTAAACATTTCAAACTCCAAATTGGTTTGGGTGTTGGTCTTCATTACTCCCAAGTTATTTAGTCAGCACACTTATGAGAGATGCATTGTATTCCCATAGCTCCTCTGCATGCATTCCCTGTCGCTAGTCTTGAAGATCAGCTTTCCCTTTTGCCTGAATATGTGTATTTTCCACGTCTATATTAATTTTTCTACTTGTATTGTTCCATTGATGCCTTCACCTTTCCCCTCCATTTGACATTGATATTGGAATGTTTCATATTGATCTTTGTTGTATCTACTTATCGTTCCAGTACTCTGTTGTGTCTGTGATTTGGCTTTGGGCAGCAATATATTATAAAGAAGCTTCCAAACGTACTTGGGTATCCTTGAGAAGTAGCCAGACCTATTTCTGATCTTAACTGCAGTTACAATATTCTAATATACTCATGCGTTTGTTTTGTTATTACAATAGTAAAAATTTGTAATTTCTGAATGATCTGTTATATTAAATTATTGAGTTACGAAAAGCCATGATATCAATTACTGTGACTGTTCTGTGATCTGGTTAGCATATTAGAAGCTCATCCAGTAGTTATGAGCTGTCTAGTAGTCTCATTTATGCTGAGATGAAAACCAACAAGAGGATTTTGTTATATTTTAATGCAGTGTTTAAATGGCACTGTAACAAATTTTATTTTTTGATTCACTTGTTAAAAATAACTAAACTTTATCAAGAATTGGGCTAGAAATGTCTCATTGGGGCCAGTAACAGCTTTGAATCTGACCTATTTTGCTGATCTATGTTACTGTTTGTGGGACCTTGCTGTGTTCATATTGGCTGTCATATTTCCCTACATTACAATAGTGACTACACTTCAAAAGTACTTATTTGGTTGTCAAGCACTTTGGGACATCCTGAGGTCATGAAAGGTGCTATATAAATGCAAGTTCTTTTCTTTTCTTGTCTGTCTGTCTATCTGATGTAAGCTATAGGTTTTTTTTTTATTCATTCATGGGATGTGGGCATCGCTGACAAGGCCAGCATTTATTGCTCATCCCTAATTGCCCTTGAGAAGATGGTGGTGAGCCACCTTCTTGAACCGCTGCAGTCCATGTGGTGAAGGTACTCCCACAATGCTGTTAGGGCATTTGACCCAGCGATGATGAAGGAACGGCGATATATTTCCAAGTCAAGATGGTGTGTGACTTAGCTGGGAACTTGGAGGTGACGGAGTTCCCATGCACCTGCTGCCCATGTCCTTCTAGGTGGTAGAGGTCAGGGGTTTGGGAGGTGCTGTCGAAGAAGCCTTGGCGAGTTACTGCAGTGCATCTTGTAGATGGTACACACTGCAGCCACAGTGCACCGGTGGTGGAGGGAGTGAATGTTCAAGGTGGTGGATGGGCTGCTTTGTCTTGGATGGTGTTGAGCTTCTTGAGTGTTGTTGGAGGTGCACTTATCCAGGCAAGTGGAGAGTATTCCATCACACTCCTGACTTGTGCCTTTGTAGATGGTGGAAAGGCTTTGGGGAGTCAGGAGATGAGTCACTCGCCGCAGAATACCCAGCCTCTGACCTGCTCTTGTAGCCACAGTATTTATGTGGCTGTTCCAGTTAAGTTTCTGGTCAATGGTGAACCCAGGATGTTAATGGTGGGGGGGATTCGATGCTGGGAATTTCAAGGGGAAGTGGTTATACGCTCTCTCTTGTTGGAGATGGTCATTGCCAGGCACTTAAGTGGCAAGTAACATTCGTGCCACACATCAGCCCAAGCCTGAATGTTGTCCAGGTCTTGCTGCGTGTGGGCAAGGACTGCTTAATTATCTGAGGAGTTGTGAATGGAACTGAACACTACAATCATCAGTGAACATCCCCACTTCTGGCCTTCTGATTGAGGGAAGGTCATTAACAAAGCATCTATAGGTTTAAATTACCTATGCATGACTAAAATAAGGTGGTTTGTAACACAGTACCATATACATCAGTTAGACAAAAAGAGTGGTAAATGCTGGAAATCTGAAAGTTCTGGAAATGTACAGCAGTCCTTCAAAATCTTAAAGAGAAACAGTTTCATATTTCAGTTGGAACCCTTCATCAGAAATACTGATTTTTCGTTGACTTTCAGATGCTGACTGACTTGCTGTGCATTTTCTGTTTTTTATCTACACTTGTTTTATAGGAACAAAAAGTGTCCTAAAGTTTTCTTTTAGGATGGTACAGCATCATTCACAACATGTGAGGTGTTGTGATGAATGTGTAAATGATCAAAAGTAAGCTTATAGAAGAATCTGCACAGTTTTGAAAAACTTTATTTTATCAGATACATAGGTTACAATATTGGATGCTCTCAATAATTTGATGGGTGAATCAAAATTTTTTGAATTCACAAAAATGTAAATCTCCATCCCACATCCCCCCCACCCCACCTTGTCATGTTGGGTAACTTCTTTTGGATAATTTTTGTTGTGATTACTATAATCTTGTACATGGGTATAGAACACGGAACATATTAAACGGGTATATAAATCTCAATCCCTATAAATCACTGCTCCCTCACTCAGCACAGAACACTCCTTCCTTTTGCTACAGTTTGCTACAATGTTAACAGCAATCCCACATCCCAGTACTGTAATTCTTCCATTCTCTGCTGCAAATCACCCCTGCAGTCAAAACATAATCCTAATTTAAAAATAAATTGCCGTTAAACAATTTGTTAAAGTATACTTTTAAAAGGAAAGGTAAACCACTGGTGGATAAATCATTTGTGTGTCTGACTTTGTCACTGGTATATTAGTTGAGTCTGCTTGTTGGATACCTTCTTAATTCAGTGGCAGCTTGATAGTTATTTTCTGCATCATTAAACAAGATCAAGTTTTTAAGTAATATATTTCAAATTTATTGGCTTTCATAGGAGATGTGATGCATAATTGGCAATGTCCCAGCTATAGCACAGCGGTATATTTTTGTGAAAGACCGCATAATTCAAGCCTCTGGGCTCTTCAAGAGTTGCCCCCTAAGCTTGTAGATTCATATGTCATGAATATATTTATGAAAAAGAAAGGACTTGCATTTGTATAGCACCCTTCACATCCTCGTAGCTCAGTTGGATTGCCCCTGAGCAGTTTTCAATTTTTGCTGGGAGGGAGTAATTTAGTAGAGCCTGCTACTGATGAATCATGATGAATTAAACACTGTGATTACTTTTATTACATATGAGATCTAATCCTGCTGAAAGTTGTTTCATCCAGAATTTTTATTGGGAAGGGAGAAAGACGGGGAATTGATTTAGTGCCAAATGATTTAGTTGGGTTTCCATGCTCTTATAAATTAGTCTTGATAAATGTCTGGATCATCCTGCAGTTATACTGGCCATAGAGTGTGAAGTGTAGCTGGCAATGCCTCTGTTATGTTGTGGTCTTCAAATTCTACTCTGCCTGTCAGGAGAGAGCTCCATTCGTGCCTGATTACATATGTGTGAAAGGCTCGACTTCTAGCCAGTAATTTTTTTATGTTTTGAGGGCATGTCCAGGAGCATCTGTTTTCTTGTAACATTTAATAGACTCTTCGGCAAATTTAAAGTACCCAAGAGGTCTAGTGGACCACCCGAGTACTTTTTAAATCTGGCTTCATATCAGACTGGAGTTATACTCCACAGCTGTCAGTGTAAGCACTGTGAGGCGGCCTCCCTGGGAGGGTTTCACACTGATTGGTTTGTTCCAGAGTCTAATCAGGACTGGGCTAGTTATGTTGCTGGTTTTGTGCCAGTTTTACATCTGAAACAACTTCTTATCAATGTGTAGGTGTCAGTGTAACTGTATCTTTGGTCTTGCACTCTGAGGAGTCCGTAGTTGGCCTGTAACTGATGATTGGAATTCCTGAATGTAGCTGATTCACAAGTGAAATGATCTAAACATTCTTTTTTTTCCTCCCCTCTCCCTGCGCCCTCCGCCCCCCCCCCCCCCCCGCCCCCCCAACAAGCCAAATTTCCCGCTCTTCCCCATATTCCTCAAAAGTACTGAATAATATAGTTTAATTTCTTTGAAATATGCATGTGTATCTTTTCATTTAAAATAGCAATTAACTACTAAAACCCTATAGAGGTCAATGACCCAATCATATGATACTCCTGTATGCAAGTATAGCACGTGAACTCTTTCTCACTCTGCTGAACTTGAGTCAAGCAAGGATACTCATTCCCGAAGTGCGTGATTTCCATGGCGTGCTTTACTGTACCAACAACAGCAATATGGTCATTGTATTCTTCTTGAGTCCATGTAACAAAACTGGCCAGTGACTTCACAGTGTATGTTTTAAAAGAAAAATATGTTTAAATATTGTATGAAAACTGGCTTTTTGAATATAACAAAAATAAAATTTCATTTTAATTTGTGAGAAAAAGAACTGATAGTATGTAATTCCGAATTTTCATAATGAATTTTAATTCTGGAGAGCATTTGGGAATAAATGTAATCCTTTAGATATAAATATTCTATTGTAACTTCATAACAGTGTAAATTAATTTGGTTGTAGAGTTGTTCACTGCAGTCATATATTTGACTTTTGTGTGCCAGTTTCCCATCCTGTACTCAATTTGGTTCACGGTTGACCACGATCCCGAGCAGCCACATCTGCAGTAAGTGTCTGCAACTCGAGGAACTTCAGCTCAGAATTGTTGAGCTGGAGTACCATCTGCAAACATTGCGATGCATCAGGGAGGGGGAGAGTTTCCTGGATACTTTGTTTCAGGAGGCAGCCACACCCTTTAGGTTAAGTAGTATTTTAGAGTTCGTCAGGGACAGGAGGGTGTGACCACAAGTCAGGAAGGTATGGGGACCCAGGATGTAGTGATGGAGGAGCCTCAACCCTGGACCTTGTCCAACAGGTACGAGGTACTTGCTACCTGTATGGATGAGGAAAAGTACTGCAGGGAGGATGGACAAACTGACCACGGCACCGTGGTACAGGGGGCCATCTAAGTGGGGGAGAAGGAAGGAATGTGGTAGTAGTAGGGGACAGTATAGTCAGGGGGATAGATACTTTTCTCTGCAGCCGCGAAAGAGAGTCCCAAAGGCTGTGTTGCCTGCCCGGTGCCAGGGTTAAGGATATCTTCTAGCGGCTGGAGAAGAACTTGGAGTGGGAGGGGGAGGATGCAGTTGTCGTGGTCCATGTAGGAACCACGATATAGGTGAAACTAAGAATGAGGCTCTGCTGAGGGAGTTTGAGGAGCTAGAGTCTAAATTAATAAGCAGAACCTCAAGGATAATAATCTCTGGATTACTACCTGAGCCACGTGCAAATTGGCATAGGGTCAAGCAGATCAGAGAGTTAAATGCGTGGCTCAAAGAGTGGTGTGCGAAGAAGGGGAGTTTCAATTCACGGGGCACTAGCACCAGTATTGGGGAAAGAGGGAGCTGTTCCGTCGGGACGGGCTCCACTTAAACCGGGTTGGTACCAGCATCCTGGCGAATCGAATAACTAGGGCTGTAGATAGGGCTTTAAACTAAAAAAAAAAGGGGGGTGGGAGTGGTGGGGTCAGGTGAAGGGAAATTTAGAAATCTAAAGAGAAAGTTCAAGGCAATAGAGCAGTGTAGCAATTTGGGTAAAAATAAGCAGAGTGTGACAGGAAGGGACAGAGAGTTTAACGGTAGCAGTGCAGCAGAGAATAAGGTCAAAGCAGGGAATAATGGTAAAAAATTTAAATGAAAGGCTCTTTATCTGAATGCACGAAGCATTCGTAACAAGATAGATGAACTAGTTGCACAAATAGAGATAAATGGGTTTGATCTAATAGCCATTACAGAGACGTGGTTGCAAGGTGACCAAGGTTGGGAACTAAATGTTCCAGGGTACTTGACATTTCGAAAAGACAGGCAGAATGGAAAAGAAGGGGGAGTAGCCCTGATAATAAAGGATGACATAAGGACAGTAGAGAGAAAGGATCTCGGCTCGGAAGATCAGGAAGTAGAATCAGTATGGGTGGAAATAAGAATAACAAGGGGCAGAAAACACTGGTGGGAGTAGTATATAGGCCCCCTAACAGTAGCTATACCGTTGGACAGAATATTAATCAAGAAATAGTAGGAGCTTGTAACAAAGGTAATGCAATAATAGTGGGGGACTTTAATCTTCTTATAGACTGGACAAATCAAATTGGCAAAGGTAGTCTGGAGGACGAGTACATGGAATGCATTCGGGGCAGTTTCCTAGAACAATAAGTCATGAAACCAACCAGGGAACAGGCTGTTTTAGATCTTGTATTGTGTAATGAGACAGGGTTAATTAGCAATCTCATAGTAAAGGATCCTATGGCGCTGAGTGATCATAATATGATAGAATTTCACATTAAATTTGAGAGTGACTTGCCTAAGTCCGAAACTAGAGTCTTAAACTTAAATAAAGCCAATTACATAGGTATGAAGGGCGAGTTGGCTAAGGTAGATTGGAAAAATAGATTAAAAGGTATGTGGTAGATAAGCAGTGGCTAGCATTTAAAGAAATATTTCATAATTCTCAACAAAGTACATTTCATTGAGAAACAAAAACCCCACGGGAAAAGTGATTCAACCGTGGCTAACTAAAGAAGTTAAGGATAGTATTAGATTGAAAGAAGATGCTTATAATGTGAAGAATAGTAGTAAGCCTGAGGATTGGGAGAGTTTCATAAACCAGCAAAGGATGACCAAAAAATTGATAAAAAGGGAAAAAATAGAATATTAGAGAAAACTAGCAAGAAATGTAGAAGCTCTCACACAATCTGCTTTTATAAGTATGGAAAAAGGAAGAGAGTAGCAAAAGTTAAACATTGGTCCCTTAGAGGCTGAGACAGGAGAAATTATTATGGGGAATAAGGAAATGGCAGAAACGTTAAACAAATATTTTGTATCTGTCTTCACAGTAGAAGACACAAAAAGCATACCAAAAATGGTGGGAAACCAAGGGTTTAATGAGGGTGAGGAACTTAATGTAATTTATATAAGTAGAGAAAAACTCCAAGAGCAACTAATGGGACTAAAAGCCGATAAATCCCCTGGACCTGACGGCCTACATCCTAGGGTTCTAAAAGAGGTGGCTGAAGAGGTAGTGGATGCATTGGCTTTGATCTTCCAAAATTCCCGAGATTCTAGAATGGTCCCAGCGGATTGGAAGGTTGCAAATGTAACACCGCTATTCAAGAAAGGAGGGAGAGAGAAAACTGGGAACTATGGGCCAGTTAGCCTGACATCAGTTGTTGGGAAAATGCTGGAATCCATTGTTAAGGATGTGGTATCAGGGCACTTAGAAAATCATAACATGATTAGGCAGAGTCAACATAGTCTTATGAAAGGGAAATCGTGTTTGACAAATTTATTAAAGTTTTTTGAGGATGTAACTAGCAGGGTAGATAAAGGCGAACCAGTGGATGTAGCATATTTGGATTTCCAAAAGGCATTCGATAAGGTGCCACATAAAGAGGTTATTACACAAGATTAAGGCTAATGGGGTTGGGGGTAATATAGTAGCATGGATAGAGGCTTGGTTAATGGACAGAAAACAGAGAGCAGGGATAACCTGATCTTTTTCAGGTTGGCAGGCTGTAACTAGTGGGGTGCTGCAAGGATCCGTGTTGGGGCCGCAGCTATTTACAATCTATATTAATGACCTAAATGATGGGACCGAGTATAATGTATCCAAATTTGCTGACTATACAAAGCTAGGTGGGACAGTAAGCTGTGAGGAGAACAGAGTCTGCAAAGGGATATAGATAGACTAAGTGAGTGGGCACTAAGGTGGCAGATGGAGTATAATGTAGGGAAATGTGAGGTTATTGACCTTGGTAGGAAGAATAGAAAAACAGATTTTTTTAAATGGTGAGAAACTTTCAAATGTTGGTGTTCAGAGAGATTTGGGTGTCCTCGTGCAAGAAACACAGAAAGCTAGCATGCAGGTACAGCAAGCAATAAGGAAGGCAAATGGCATGTTGGCCTTTATTGCAAGGGGGTTGGAGTATAAGAGTAAGAAAGTCTTGCTACAATTGTACAGGGCCTTGATGAGACCACACCTGGAGTATTGTGCACAGTTTTGGTCTGCTAAGGAAGGATATACTTGCCTTGGAGGCGGTGCAACAAAGGTTCACTGGATTGATTCCTGGGATGAGAGGGCTGTCCTATGATGAGAGATTGTGTAGAATGGGCCTATACTCCCTGGAGTTTACAAGAATGAGAGGTGATCTCATTGAAACATACAAGATTCTGAAGGGGATTGACAGGATAGATGATGAGAGGTTGTTTCCCCTGGCTGGAGTGTCTAGAACTAGGGGGCATAGTCTCAGGATAAGGGGTAGGCCATTTAAGACCGAGATGAGGAGGAATTTCTTCACTCAGAGGGTTGTGAATCTTTGGAATTCTCTGCCCCAGAGGGCTTTAATGCGGAGTCTTTGCGTATATTGAAGGCTGAGATAGATAGATTTTTGGACTCGGAGAATCAAGGGCTATGGAGATTGGGCGGGAATGTGGAGTTGCGGTCGATGATCAGCCATGATCTTATTGAATGGCAGAGCAGGCTCGAGAGGTCGTATGGCCTACTTCTGCTCCTATTTCTTATGTTCTTATGATTTAATGGGTGCTCATATTTCTCCAATGTCTTGCCTTAGTAGCCACTCTTTGTATATGAGGGTAGCCAAGATGTTGGTGGGCTATTTGATCATGGGGGATATCATAGACAAGGCCATACTTATCCATTGTGTCAACTGTAGCACAGTTGGTAGCACCCTCGCCTCTGAGTCAGAAGGTTGTGGGTTCAAGTCCCACTCCAGAGACTTGAGTTCAAAAATCTAGGCTGACACTCCAGTGCAGTGCTGAGGGAGCCTAGTGGTAAAGGCACCACTTAATGGAGTACTGAGCCCTACAAACCAAGGAGGATCCAGGTTCAATCCCTGTGTTCAAGTGTCAGCTGTGGCTCAGTGGGTAGCACTCTCGCCTCTGAGTCAGAAGGTTGTGGGTTCAAGTCCCACTCCAGGGACTTGAGCACATAAATCTAGGCTGACAATCCAGTGCAGTGCTGAGGGAGTGCTGCACTGCCGGAGGTGCCGTCTTTCAGATGAGACGTTAAACCGAGGCTCCGTCTGCTCTCTGAGGTGGATGTAAAAGATCCCATGGCACTATTTCGAAGAAGAGCAGGGGAGTTATCCCCGGTGTCCTGGCCAATATTTATCCCTCAATCAACATAACAAAAAAAAATTATCTGGTCATTATCACATTGCTGTTTGTGGGAGCTTGCTGTGCGCAAATTGGCTGCTGCGTTGCTAACATTACAACGGTGACTACACTTCAAAAGTACTTCATTTGGCTTTAAAGCGCTTTGGGACGTCTGGTTGTCGTGAAAGGCACTATATAAATGCATGGCTTTTTCTTTTCTCACTGACGTACGTACAGAAGAATTTTCAATCCGGGATCACCAGATGGTAATCAAGAGCTGGGCCATTGTTAATTTATTTTCTTCCTGTTGTAAGTCCTAGGCCACTGCTACGGTCGTGCTCTTGTTGAGGTTAGCTCACCTGAGCACAAGAGAGAGATTAAACCTGGAATCTTCTTGCCACATCACATTGCTGTATTTACATGTTAAGGGAATAGGAGTGTTTGATTCTTTCATTTTGTAAACTGCTATTGTAATTCAGGGCTGTTTTTTTATGAAAGAGGGGGAGAAAAGGGGATGTCACTTACCATCCTGACCTAATGTCTGGAAAACCTCCACATTATGTCTTTGATTTCTGTAAACCCATTCTGCTTTGAAGTTCTAATGAGTAAATGTTTTTATAGTTTTGTTTAGAAAGGGTCACAGTGTTTACATGTGGGCCTGTATAAATTAGAAATGACAAGTACAAGTCTCTACCATGTAGTACTTCACCTTGTGCAAGTGTACAACCACTTCCAGTATGCTTTTCTAAACCTACTCCTTTTGGTCTAGGTTGGCTAGTATTTTTCATTGCAAAACATATGCAAACTGTGTTTGATGACTTAATTTACCAAAACATTGCTAATTAGAGTTGCCAACTCTGATTGGCCATATTCCTGGAGGCTTCATCACATGACCTGCATCCAACCACCCTGCCCCCATGCTCCCGTCCTTGGCCACCTGACACATTCACTCTTGCAGTGCACAGCCTTCCCACACCAATTAGAAAGTGAAAAGACTCTTTGTTTCCCATTGGATGATTATTGAATTAACCAGCCTTTTTTCCCCTATCTCTAATGTTTTTATAACTAATAAATGTGTTCAAAGAAAATGGGGGAAAATACCCTTTTTTTTCTTGAGTTGCGTGCAGTAGTGTCCAGGCGATTATCTTTAATATCTGGAGACTCCAAGGGGGTTAGCAACCATGTTGCTAATCCATTGATCTTATTGTAATCTCTTTAAGAAATACATCTTCAACCTGCCCATTTTAAATTAAAATAATAGATTGAAGCAGGGTTCCTTGTTTTCACTCAAATCCTGTTGTTTTGGAACTCAGCCAGAGTGTGTGCCATAGGGGGAAGTGAGCTGGGTGGATCTGTAACTGTTTGATTGCACTCTTGCTTTCTTTTTTTTTTCTCCCCACCCCCATATTACCAGATACCATATTGTTCAGGATCGTGTACTACCTTGTGATAATCTTTGCGTCACACAGTGACATGCACCAGATGATGGCCGCTACAGTGGCAACTCCTATGACTGGCTACTAAGTTGTCTTTGAATGTTGCTTTTATTTCTTGTGAATTGGCTTTATGTTGGGGTTGAATTGTTTTATCATTGTAAGTCCTGTCACAACTATGGGTCTGCAATGTTATAAATTTCATGTTTTAATTGAAGATAACTGTGCAAACAGTAATGTAAGTCAGTGTCATCTAAGGCAGTGGTTCTCAAACTAGGGTCCGTAGAGACGTTCTGGGGGGTCAGTGAAACATTGACCAATTATTTGTTGGAGAAGATCTCTGAAAAATTGCAAACTGTAAAAATGAACCAGTGAGGATCGGGGAGGAGGCGGGACCTGAGTGTTCATGTTCAGGCTCCTTCCAATGACCTCATTGGGGTCTGTGGGAGGAGAGTAGAGGTTGGCTGGCTGGTAATGAGGCAAAGGGCGACTGAAAAATAGAAAAGTTTAGTCGAGAGTTGGTAAGTTTTAAAGTTCAACCAAAGGCGCGTCGCCATCATTCACTGCGAGTCTCCTGCTAGCTTCGTGCAGTCTGCTCGAAGGTTATTATTTGTTGCGTGAAGTTTTCCTGAAACAGTTGCATGAGATAATCTTGGATCATTAATGTCGGCGAAGTGAAACCGGCACTGGGCCGAATCGAACCGAAATCTCGTTACCAAGGCAGCACTGATTTATGTGCCGGAAAGTTCTGGTAAAGTTACGCATTGGAGAGCCGGGGCCCATCAGGTTGTCCGGCTGTTTTTTGGGGGGAGAGGAGAGTTCGGATTTGCGTGTCACTGGCTGGAGACGGCAGGGTGCGGACTGGTTAAGAGCTGGAAATGCAGGACTTGTTCCTGACCCACTGAGAACGCCCTGATTGCGAAAAGAACACATTTGCTTGATGTGGATGTCGGTGGATGGGTGTGAAGCAGACAATCCAAGCACTCAAGCGGCTGTATGTTTTGGGAAGTTTTTTTTCATCTTCAGTTTGTTTTAATTTCACTCCTTGAGCATTGAATTAAAATTGAGGCTTTTGCTAATTTCAAATTACATTTTTTTTTAAAGTTTGAAATTAAAATTGGTGGATGAGCAGTAGTTTTTAGGACGGTTTTTAAAATTAATGTAAGAAGTAGGAAAGTGAACAGCAGGCGCAGCTTTAAAAAAATTGCAAGCAGATCCCGCTAATGTGACCAGTTCAGATCATGATTAAAGTTCTGAATCAGAAGTGCCATACAACCATCGTGTGCATTATTCACCCTTCCAAAAATTCCCAACAACATACATTTGTGAAACATAATTTTTTGCTATGGCAGCAATGAACATAAGAAATAGGAGCAGGAGTAGGCCATTTGGCCCTTCGAGCCTGCTCCGCCATTCAGTGAGATCATGGCTGATCTTCTGCCTCAATTCCATTCACCGGCCTTATCGCCATATCCCTTGATGCCCTTACTAGTCAGAAATCTATCGACTTCTGTTTTGAATATACCCAATGATTGAGCCTCCACAGCCCTCTGGGGTAGAGTATTCCAAAGATTCACCACCCTCTGTGTGAAGAAATTTCTTCTCATCTCAGTCCTGAATGGCCTACCCTTTATCCTGAGGCTGTGGCCCCTGGTTCTAGACTCCCCAGCCAAGGGAAACATTCTCCCAGCATCCACCCTATCAAGCCCTGTAATAATTTTGTATGCTTCAATGAGAGCCCCTCTCATTCTTCTGAATTCAAGAGAATACAGGCCTAGTTTACTCAATGTCTTCTCATACGACAGTCCCGCCATCCCAGGAATCAATCTCGTGAGCCTTCGTTGCACTCCCTCTATGGCAAGTATATCCTTCCTTAGGTAAGGAGACCAAAATTGCACACAGTACTCCAGGTGTGGTCTCACCAAGGCCCTGTATAATTGGAGTAAGACTTCTTTACTCCTGCACTCAAATCCTCTTGTAATGAAGGCCAGCATACCATTTGCCTTCCTAATGGCTTGCTGCACCTGCACATTCCCCAATCTTTCACCATTTAGGAAATACTCTGGCTTTCTGTTTTTTCTACCAAAGTGGATAACTTCACATTTATCCACATTATAATCCATCTGCCATGTTCTTGCCCACTCACTGAGCCTGTCGAGATCCCCTTGAAGCCTCTTCACATCCTCTTCACAACTGACACTGCCACCTAGCTTTGTGTCATCAGCAAATTTGGAAATGTTACATTTAGTCCCCTCATCCAAATCATTGATATAGATTGTGAATAGCTGGGGTTCAAGCACCGATCCTTGCGGTACCCCACTAGTCACAGCCTGCCATCCTGAAAAAGACCCGTTTATCCCTACTCTTTGTTTTCTGTCTGTTAACCAATTCTCAATCCATGCTAGTATATTACCCCCAATTCCATGTGCCCTAATTTTGTTCACCAACCTCTTGTGTGGGACCTTATCGAAGGCCTTCTGAAAATCCAAATACACCACATCTACCGGTTCCCCTTTGTCCACTCCACTAGTTACATCCTCAAAGAACTCCAATAGGTTTGTTAAACAGGATTTCCCTTTCATAAATCCATGTTGACTCTGCCCAATCTTACTATTAGTTTCTAAGTGCCCAGTTATTGCATCCTTTATAATAGATTCCAGCATTTTCCCAACTACTGATGTGAGGCTAACAGGTCTGTAGTTCCCCGTTTTCTCTCTCCCTCCTTTCTTAAATAGCGGGGTTACATTTGCTATCCTCCAATCTGCAGGAACTGTTCCAGAATCTATAGAATTTTGGAAGATGACAACCAATGCGTCCACTATCCCAATGGCCACCTCTTTCAAAACCCTAGGATGTAGGTCATCCAGTCCTTGAGATTTATTGACTTTTAGTCCCATTAATTTTGCTGGTACTGTTTTTTTACTAATAATTTCTTCAAGTTCCTCATTCTCGCCACACCCTTGGTTTTCTCGTATTTCTGGGAGGTTTTTTGTGTCTTCCTCCGTGAAGACAGAAACAAAGTATTTATTTAATTTCTCTGCCATTTCCTCATTCCCCATTGTAAATTCTCCCATCTCTGACTGTAAAGGACCTACATTTACCTTCACCAGTCTTTTCCTTTTCACATACCTATAGAAGCTTTTACAATTCGTTTTTATATTTTTCGCTAGTTTGTGCTCATATTCCATTTTCCCTTTCTTTATCAATTTCTTGGTCCCCCTTTGCTGATTTCTAAAAAGATCCCAATCCTCAGGCTGACTGCTTTTTCTGGCAACTTTATAAGCTTCCTCCTTAGACTTAATACTAGCTTTAATTTCTTTTGTTAGCCATGGTTGTATCACTTTTCCTTTTGGGTTTTTATGCCCTAGATGAATATATGTTTGTTGCAAATTATGCATTATTTCCTTGAATGTTAGCCATTGTATGTCCACCTTCATACCTTTTAGTGTAGTCTCCCAATCTACCATGGCCAATTTGTCCCTCATACCCTTGTAGTTTCCTCTGTTTAGATTGAAGACCTTAGTTTCAGGTTGGACTACATCACTCTCAAACTTAATGTAAAATTCAATCATATTATGGTCACTTGTCCCTAAAGGCCCCTTTACCACAAGATTATTGATTAGCCCTTTCTCATTACACAGTACCAGATCCAGAATAGCCTGTTCCCTGGTTGGTTCCTCCACATACTGATCCAGGAAACCATCTCTCATGCATTCCAAGAATTTGTCCTCCACACCATTAGTGGTAATTTGATTTGCCCAGTCAATATGTAGATTAAAGTCCCCCATGATTACCGTCTTGCCCTTGTTACATGCACTTCTAATCTCTTGATTGATACAGTGCCTTACATTACCACTACTGTTTGGTGGCCTTTACACAACTCCCACCAATGTTTTCCGCCCTTTGCTGTTTCTTAGCTCCACCCAAACTGATTCCAGTTCTACATCACGATCTGCCAAGCCAAGATCTTTTATCTCTACCGTACCGATCTCATCCCTTATTAACAGTGTTACGCCACCTCCTTTTCCTTTTTGTCTGTCCTTCCTAAATGTTGAGTACCCGGGAACATTCAGTTCCCAGCTTTGGTTACCCTGCAACCATGTCTCTGTAATGGTAATTACATCATACCCATTTACTTTTATTCGTGCCATTAATTCATCCACCTTGTTGCGAATGCTATGTGCATTTAGACAAAGTGCCTTAAACCATTGCCTGTTTAATATTTTTCTGCACTTTGACCCTCTTTACTGTTGGCCTTTGTTTCTGCTCCCTACTAGTTTTGCTGACTACTTTTCTAACTTGCACTTCCAGCTTTGTTTCTCTCTGTTCTGGGCCCATACTTAGGTTCCCAGCCCCCTGACAAACTAGTTTAAATCCTTCCCAACAGCACTAGCAAACCCCCCTGCGAGGATATTGGTCCCGGTTCTGCCGAGGTGTAACCCGTCCAGCTTGTACAGGTCCTACCTTCCCCAGAATCGGTCCCAATGCCTCAGGAACTCAAATCCCTGCCTCCTACACCATCTCTCCAGCCACGCATTCATCTGGTCTCTTCTCCTAATTCTGCTCTCGCTAGCACGTGGCACTGGGAGTAATCCTGAGATTACTCCCAGTGCCACAGTTGCACATTGGAGAGTTTTTAATTCTCCATTTATGCATCAAGCATCCGCATTTGTTACTACAATGAAGACAAAGTTCAGGTCCCATCTGGAAGTGGAGAATGATTTATGAGTGTCATTGACAAACACCACACCAAGGATAGATAAGACTCTGCAGTGAGGAGTAGGCACACCCATTTCACTGATATCTGTAAGTAAATACCTGTTTTCTTAAAAGCATTATTAAAACACTCTTTACACGCAGCATATTCGGAGTATTAAATCGTATAATAATTTAGATAGGGGGTCCCTGATTACTACTGCATTTGAAAAGGGGTCTTTCAGACAAAAAAGTTTGAGAACCACTGATCTACGGTAATTATGCTTAAACATAACTACTTTCTGTTGGTAGAATAGAGGGGAAATAGAGTGAGGGAGTACCACTCCTACTTTGTATGGTTGATGTAGATGTAGAGCAACAACTATAATTTTACATTTTAGGTGATTAAGCCAGATATTTGCGTCCGGAGTAGTGGAGTGTATTGCTGTAATGCCTTCTTTGTATTTGTAAATGGGGCATTGGGTCGTTATATGTTCCATGGTCTGTTCTTGGAGGCCACAGTTGCACATTGGAGAGTTTATAATTCTCCATTTATGCATCAAGCATCCGCATTTGTTATGGTTTGTACGGCTGCGATTCAGGGTTGCCCATAAGCTTCGCGAAGATCGAAACCCGGGATCTTCCGCGTCGGGCCTTTAACGAGGTGTTTATTTTTGACTTCTTGTAAACTCCATTCGGCTTTCCAAGCATCATCAGGATTGAAGTCGCATTGTCGAAGATTAAGCGCGTGGGTCCAAAAGGGCTTGTGCGACTTCAAGTGATGGTGAGGGAAGTTGTTGAGATCCTGGTGGATGGGGAGATGTTTGTTTTCCACGATTCACTGGACTTCTCGGAGGGTTGCGGCATTGTGGCGAATGGATTGGGGTGGGTCGGGGGGCGGGGTGATGTGCAACAGCATGGGCAGCCAGGGTGTTGGGGTCGACTAGAAGTTTACAGTTATGCACTGAGGACACGAGCCTGTAAGGGGATATAGACAGGTTAAGTGAGTGGACAGTAAGGTGGCAGATGGAGTATAATGTGGGGAAATGTGAGGTTATTCACTTTGGTAGGAAGAATAGAAAAACAGAATATTTTTTAAATGGTGAGAATCTATTAAAATGTTGGTGTTCAGAGAGATTTAGGTGTCCTCTTGCAGGAAGCCGAGAGTTAGCATGCAGGTCCAGCAAGCAATTAGGAAGGCAAATAGCATGTTGGCCTTTATTGCAAGGGGGTTGGAGTACAAGAGTAAGGAAGTCTTGCTGCAGTTGTACAGGGCTTTGGTGAGACCACACCTGGAGTACTGTGCACAGTTTTGGTCTCCTTATGAGGAAGGATATACTTAACTTGGAGGTGGTGCAAGGAAGGTTCACTGGATTGATTCCTGGGATGAGAGGGTTGTCCTATGAGGAGAGATTGAATAGATTGGGCCTATACTCTCTGGAATTTAGAAGAATGAGAGGTAATCTCATTGAAACATACAAGATTCTGAGGGGGATTGACAGGGTAGATGCTGAGAGGTTGTTTCCCCTGGCTGGAGAGTGTAGAACTAGGAGGCAAAGTCGCAGGATATGGGGTTGGCCATTTAATACTGGGATGAGGAGGAATTTTTTCACACACAGGGTTGTGAATCTTAGGAATTCTCTACCCCAAAGGGCTGTGGATGCTGAATTGTTGAGACATTCAAGGCAGAGATAGATAGATTTTTGTACTCCTAAGGGAATCAAATGATATGGGGATCAGGCGGGAAAGTGGAGTTGAGGTCTAAGATCAGCCATGATCTTATTGCATGGCGGAGCAGGCTCGAGGGGCCATATGGCCTACTCCTGCTCCGAATTCTTATGTTCTTGTCCAACTGAACACTGCAATAAGAACACATCAACAAATCGAGTGTTGCTACTTCTGGTCCATACACAGTGAGGGGGTAAGGAGGTTTAGACACAAGCATAATTACATTCAGACATATGGCACTAGTTCTCAAAGAGCTGGTGTACAGCAAATGGGAAGCATTGTCCAAACTGGCGTTCAGTTTTTTTGAAGGTATCGGAAGTGTGGAGATGATCCATTTTGTTGTGCCTTCTAGAAATTGCTTTGCATCTTTCTCACTTCAAATAAAATCTTTATAAAGCACACCATGTATCAACTTTACAGTTTTGCTATTTTGTATCTTGAACTTGGTATGTTTTGAAGAATCCGTTTGATACCCTGCCCTGCAATAGCTATATGTAGCAATTGGATTTGCACACTTGCCCTTTGTTAATATGCCAAAAATAACCTCTTGTCTTTTGTCACTGTATGATGTAGATATTTTAATTATTAAATCGTCCGACATTATTATTGCTCCCCCTGCACAAAAATAAATGGGGTCCAAAGCTTGAATTAAAAAGGAAAGATCGGATGATAAATTGTACATAATGGAAGAGAAGAGGACATTTTTGAAAACTGGCTCCAAACATTAATACTTTTAATATTCTAATAATTATTTGTAGTTTTTGAGGCATTGCGTCTTTTAGTAGGTCTTGTGTGAAGTAGTTTTGGCCATGAATTGTTCAATGAAGCTGTTCCAGTTGGTTGCACTGAATCAGAAGGTTCTTCATTCAAGCTCTATTCCAGGACTTGAGCACATAATCTGGGCTGATACTCCAGTGCAGTACTGAGGGGAGTTCTGCATTGTCAGAGATGACCTCTACAGATGAGATACTAAATAAAGGCCCTATTTGTCTGTTCAGGTGAACATTACAGATTGCAGGACACTTGTAGAAGAAGAGCAGCAAGCAACACTCTTGCCTCAACCAGCACCACCAAAAAAATAAATAACTGGGCCTTCATTTCATTGCTGTTTGTGGAATCTTTTGCATTAATTGGCTGCTGCGTTTGCCTACATAATAAGTGAGTACACTTCAAAAAGTCATTTGTGTGAAGCGCCTTGAGATGTTTCTCAGACATGTTGAAATACTCTATAAATGCTTGTCGGTCTTTGTCTTTCACCTCAATTGGTAAATACACTGACCCTCCATAAACCCACCTCCTTGACCAAGCTTTTAGTCACTCTCATAATATCTCCTTCTTTGGCTTGGAATCTATTTTTGTTTCATTATGCTTCTGTGAAGTTCCTTGGGATGTTTTTCTAAATACAAGTTGTTTCTGTTGAACCATAATGTCCAAGATGGTTCCACGTTTAATTCCTGGGATCTATGCCTCATTAGCTGGTCTCAGCTGCAGTATGGGAGTTGTGCTATAATTGGCCTACGTTCTTTTGTGTAAGGAAGGGAGGATTGGCCAGAGTTTCCATTCTGAGTGGATATCGGCATTTGGTGGAGATAACACTGGACTTGGCTTCAGTGCTCCCCACTGTTGAATAGATTGCAGGCATTCACTGTCTAGGCTTACTCACACCGAATGGCTTATTGGATGAAGCACCAGCGAATGGTCAATGGAACCATAGCTATGTATGAATCATGCTTTCCTTATGAGCATATACAGTTCCCTTGGCCTAGAAGTTCATCTTGGGCGGTGGTGCAAAATGGGCGGTATCAGATCGGCTGCAATGACTGCAATGGAACTGAATATCAGATGCTGTGTATAATGTACAGCCGACCTGATACCGCCCGGTTTTGATTGTTAGCTGTAGCTACTAGATAGAAAGTGTGGACCACATAAAGATGAGTGTTTTCAGTGAATGTACTTGCGGTTTTGTAACATGGCCTGCTATTGATCTCGCCCTGAACTAATATACTTTACATAACTGAATAATTAATCATTTGTCTTTTAAACTGAAAGTATATAGGTGTTATTGTGATGCTTGTGACCCGTTTTGTTATTTGCAAAAGGCTGACAATTTTCATTTGTTTTAAAGTTGATAAGTTCTGGTGAGAGCAGATAGGTGATGGTTTTCTCTCTGAACAGGTGACGGAGTCTGTTAATTATAAGTGAATTTCTTTTCACTAATAGGAAGGTGGTGTAGTGACGGCAATGTGATTTAATTTGTGGGTGGGTCTAAGTTGAATTTATATAATTACTTTATATAATTATACATTGGTGGAGATGTGGGTATGGTGGTTGCCATGTCTTATAATAGAAGATAAAGTACAAATTTCTCTTTGTACAAGACCAGTCATCAGCTTGGAATCTTTTCTGGCTCATATACTTTCTGTTAATTTCTGTGGGAACTGGTTGACTGTTCTTAAAATGTACACGTGGTTAAATAGCATGAATTGGTAGCTTAATGGTTCTTGGATTCACAAGAGTATTTTGTAAAGGTGCTGTGTTTTCCTCTCTATCAGGAACAACATTCATCATGTTAAAGTGAAGGAAAAGAGCTCCGTATTGAACATGCTAAAACGATTGGACAAAATAAGATTTAGAGGACAGAAGCGGGATGAAATACTCGATCTAGTAGAATCTCCCAATGCATCAGACAATGAATGTGGTGATGATATTCCGGCGAAACCTGCTCGATGCTCTACAAGAGATTCTGAGGAGCTAAAGGACCCTGTAAGTATCCATTTTAAAAAAAATGACTCGAATGACTGCTGCTTTCCATGGTTAAGATTTCTTGATATACAGTTAAGGCAGTGATAGTCCTAATACAGTCCAGAGGTCTTTGTAGCCCATTTTCCTGTCACTTATGGCCTGGTCCAACTTGATATTCCATGTTCATTCATGGCATTCCCAGCTGCATTGTTAATTGAGTACAAAGCAGAGAACTTTTAAGGCTAGAAAGAGGTTGCAAATGTGGAAGCCAGGGGTTGGTCTTTGGACCTTGCTGTTTTTAATGTATTAATGAATTGGATGAGAGTATTATAAGAAAAATTTATAAGTTTTCAGATACTACTAAATTGTGACACAGAACAAATTTTCAGGAACTGTACTACCAGATTCAGAAGGTTTTAGATGTTGAGGTAACTGGGCCAGTAGACGGTAGCAGCAGTTGAATGTGCATGTCATAGTCATAGAGTTATACAGCACAGAAAGAGGCCCATCGTGTCCGCGCCGGCCATCAAGCCCTGTCTATTCTAATCCCATTTTCCAGCACTTGGTCTGTAGCCTTGTATGCTATGGCGTTTCAAGTGCTCATCTAAATGCTTCTTGAATGTTGTGAGGGTTCCTGCCTCTACCACCCTTTCAGGCAGTGAGCTCCAGATTCCAACCACCCTCTGGGTGAAAAAGTTTTTCCTCAAATCCCCTCTAAACCTCCTGCCCCTTACCTTGAAACTATGACCCCTGGTTATTGACCCCTCTACTAAGGGGAAAAGTTCCTTTCTATCTACCCTATCTATGCCCCTCATAATTTTGTACACCTCAATCAAGTCCCCCCCTCAGCCTTCTCTGCTCTAAGGAAAAAACCCCAGCCTGTCCAGTCTCTCTTCATAGCTGAAGCGCTCCAGCCCAGGTAACATCCTGGTGAATCTCCTCTGCACCCTCTCCAATGCAATCACATCCCTCCTATAGTGTGGCGACCAGAACTGCACACAGTATTCCAGCTGTGGCCTAACTAGCGTTTTGTACAGCTCCATCATAATCTCCCTGCTCTTATATTCTATGCCTTGGCTAATGAAGGCAAGTATCCCATATGCCTTCTTAACCACCTTATCTACCTGTCCTGTTGCCTTCAAGGATCTATGTACATGCACACCAAGGTCCCTCTGATCCTCTGTCCTTCGTAGGGTCCTACCATTCATTGTGTATTCCCTTGCCTTGTTAGTCCTCCCAAAATGCATCACCTCACACTTTCAGGGTTAAATTCCATTTGCCACTGTTCTGCCCATCTGACCAACCCGTCTATATCGTCCTGTAGCCTGAGGCTTCCCTCCTCGCTATTTACCACTCCACCAATTTTCGTGTCATCTGCGAACTTACTGATCATACCTCCTGTATCAGGGCAAAGAAAAAAAAGAGGGTCTAATTGTTAAAATGAAAGATTCGTAGAATGCGCTGATCAAGAAAGAGATTCAGTTGGTTTTATGGTTAAATCTACGAAATTGGTAGTCCTCTGAAAAGGGCAAATTAGATACTGGGTAGTGTTATCAAAGTGATGAGTACAAACCTGAAGAAATTGTACTTTTGCTGTAAAATATATTAGACCCCCATCTGGGGTAGTATGTACAGTTCTGGTCATTTAATCATAGTATTGCCCTGGAGAGGGTACGGAGTGAGCAATGAAGATTATAGGTATCAAGAAAATGAAGTAATGAGAAATGGTTAAGGAGAGTGCATTTGTGTTCTTTAGAAAATAAGTTTTCAAAGCTCTTAAGGGGCTTAACTAAGTTGTTTAAGGCAAATTATTCACTATGATGAAGGGTTCAGTTACTGGGTGACATGAGTTCTAAAAATTAGGAAGTTATGAATAAGGATAAATGTAACTTGTTTTTCTGCAGAGTGATAACCTTTTAGAATATGTCATCAGGGAATACCATTGAAACAGGCAGTATAGATGGTTGAAAAGGCAATTGGATGCTTTTTTTCCCCAAGATAAAAGGGTTTGAGATGTGGTGAGAAGGTAAGTAGCAGGTTTGCAGGGGGCCCTAGATTTATATTGTTCCTAAAAATAATATTCTTGAAAACGTGATGCTAAAAATGTTTAATAACTTGAGTGGCAAAAACTTGGATGCTGAAGCTCTCTGATGAAAGCAAGCCACCTCCAAGAGGTATCCTGAAAAAGCTACTACTTTTAAGTAAAGAACTCTTTTATGTCCATAGAAAGTTACAGTTTACAGAGGGGGGAGGGAAACTACTGCAGGCAGAAGAAAATAATAAGTAACCATCTCTGTAAAATGTATTAGATAGCTAGTGGATCTGCTGTGTGTTGCTCATGGAAAATATGGAAAAATGTGGTGACACCATGAAAGGTAAGTGGATAGTGATGAACTGTTTTTGATTTGGCTCAATGTTTTTAGAAACCAGTGAGAAAAGCATGGCAGACATATTTAAAGTATGATGTACTATACGGCAGGTTTTGAATATATTGCTAATGTATCTGCCATGGCATTGCTCGCAGGAAGTCACAGATATGCTGTGCAGGAGAGGAGCATAATTCACAACATATTATTTTGCTAGCAATTTGAGCTGTGCAGCCTTGCCAGTCCCTTTAAGGCCACAAGGCCTAATAGCTGAAAATAAACACAATGAGGTCAATAAGAGGGTAATTATGTTCTGTAGATTGATAGGGCTTTAAACTATTCAGGATTCAGGAAAGGGTAAATTCAAAACCAGTAAGAGAAATGTCTAGGCTGTAGAGCAGAGTAGCGATTTGGGTAAAAAGAAGCAGTGGGTCAGGAAGGAATAGAGAGCTCAACAAAGGTGTTGCTGACTAAGGTGACATCAGGGTAAAATAGAAAAAAGTTAAAGCTGAGGGCACTATATCTACATGAAGCATTCGCAGCAAAGTAGATGAATTAATAGCACAGATAGAAATAAATGGGTTTGATCTAATAGCCATTATGGAGACATGGTTGCAAAGTGACCAAGGTTGGGAACTAAATATTCCAGGATACTTGAGGGCTAGCCCTGATAAGAAGGGATGGGATAAAGACAGTAGAGAGAAAGTATCTTAGCTCGGAAAATCAAGATGTAGAATCAGGGAAGTTCTCTTGGTACCCAGGCCAACATTTATCCCTTAACCAACACCACGAAAAACAGATTAACTGGACATTTAAGTACAAAACTACAGTGACTACATTTCAAAAGTAATTTATTGGCTGTAAAGCACCTCGTGACATCCTGAGGACATGAAAGGTGCTATACATAGAAACATAGAAGATAGGAGCAGGAGTAGGCCATTCGGCCCCTCGAGCCTGCTCCGCCATTCAATGCGATCATGGCTGATCATCTAAATTCAGTACCCTGTCCCTGCTTTCTCCCCATATCCCTTGATCCCCTTAGCCTTAAGAAATATATCTAACTCCTTCTTGAATATATTTAATGAATTGGCCTCAACTGCCTTCTGTGGTAGAGAATTCCACAGGATCACCACTTTCTGGGTGAAGAAATTCCTCCTCATCTCAGTCCTAAATGGCTTACCCCTTATCCTTCGACTGTGACCCCTGGTTCTGGACTCCCCCGCCATCGGGAACATCCTTCCTGCATCTAGTCTGTCTAGTCCTGTTAGAATTTTATAAGTTTCAATGAGATCCCCTCTCATTCTTCTAAACTCTAGCAAATATAAGCCTAATCGACCCAATCTCTCTTCATACGTCATTCCTGCCATCCCAGGTATCAGTCTGGTGAATCTTCGCTGCACTCCCTCCATGGCAAGAACATCCTTCCTCAGATAAGGCGACCAAAACTGCACACAATACTCAAGGTGTGGTCTCACCAAGGCCCTGTACAACTGCAGCAAGTCATCCTTGCTCCTGTACTCAAATCCTCTCGCTATGAAGGCCAACATACCATTTGCCTTCTTAACCGCCTGCTGCACCTGCATGCTTACCTTCAGTGACTGGTGCACAAGGACACCCAGGTCTCGTTGCACTTCCCCTTTTCCCAATCTATTGCTGTTCAGATAAAAATCTGCCTTCCTGTTTTTGCCACCAAAGTGGATAACCTCACATTTATCCACATTATACTGCATCTGCCATGCATCTGCCCAATCACCCAACCTGTCCAAATCATACTGGAGTTTCTCTGCATCCTCCTCGCAGCACACACGCCCATCCAGCTTTGTGTCGTCTGCAAACTTGGAGATATTACATCTACTTCCCTCGTCTAGATCATTAATATATATTGTGAATAACTGGGGTCCCAGCACCGATCCCTGCGGTACCCCACTAGTCACTGCCTGCCACTCGGAAAAAGACCCGTTTATTCCAACTCTTTGCTTCCTGTCTGCCAACCAGTTTTTTATCCAAGTCAGTACCTTACCCCCAATGCCATGTGCTTTAACTTTGCACGCTAATCTCTTATGCGGGACCTTATTGAAAGCCTTCTGAAAGTCCAAATACACCACATCCACTGGTTCTCCCTTATCTATTCTACCAGTTACATCCTCAAAAAATTCCAGTAGATTAGTCAAGCATGATTTACCTTTTGTAAATCCATGTTGACTTTGTCCGATCCTGTCACTGTTTTCCAAGTGCTCTGCTATTACATCTTTTAGAATGGACTCTAGCATTTTGCCCACTACCGATGTCAGGCTATAATTCCCCGTTTTTTCTCTACCACCTTTTTTAAATAGTGGGGTTACATTAGCTACCCTCCAATCCATGGGAACTGTTCTAGAGTCTATATCATTTTGGAAGATGACCAGCAATGCATCTACTATTTCTAGGGCCACTTCCTTAAGTACCCTAGGATGTAGATTATCAGGCCCTGGGGATTTATCGGCCTTCAATCCCGTCAATTTCCCTAACACCATTTCCCTACAAATACTGATTTCATTCAGTTCCTCCCTCTCATTAGACCCTATGTTCCCTGACACTTCTGGGAGGTTATTTGTGTCCTCCTTTGTGAAGACAGAACCAAAGTATGTATTTAATTGGTCTGCCATTTCTTTGTTCCCCATTATAAATTCCCCTGATTCTGACTGCAAGGGACCTACGCTTGACTTCACCAATCTTTTTCTCTTCACATATCTATAGAAGCTTTTACAGTCAGTTTTTATGTTCCCTGAAAGCTTACACTCATACTCTATTTTCCCCCTCTTAATTAATCCCTTTGTCCTCCTTTGCTGAATCCTAAACTGCTCCCAATCCTCAGGTTCGCTGCTTTTTCTGGCCAATTTACATGTCCTTTCCTTGGATCTTATGCTATCCCTAATTTCCCTTGTCAGCCACGGTTGAGTCGCCTTTTTTGTTTTATTTTTATGCCAAACAGGGATGAACAAATTCTGCAGTTCATCCATGCGATCTTTAAATGTTTGCCATTGCCTATCCACCGTCAACCCTTTAAGTAACGTTCCCCAATCCACCCTAGCCAACTCGCGCCTCATACCATTGTAGTTTCCTTTATTTAAATTCAGTTCCCTAGTCTCTGAGTCAACTACTACTTCACTCTCCATCTTAATGAAGAATTCTATCATATTATGATCGCTCCTCCCCAAGGGGCCTTGCACAACAAGATTGCTAATTACAGGAAACTCTTTGGTATCTGGCACCGACGGGACCGGCGTGGTGCCGGTTGATCGAAAGTTCCGGATAGCGGAGAGTTATATCTACCGAGGCTATTTTTAACAAAGAAAAATAAAAAAATCAAGAAATGTGCAGTATACAGTATTTGGGTACTCACCTACAGAATGTTGTGTTAAATGGATGGTGGAAGATGCTTGATTAAGTACAGTACTACTGACTAACTTGGCTTTCGCGGGCTCGGACTCGGCAACATTGCCGGTTATTTGAGAGGAGTTTTCGGAGTACTCTGCGTTCGCGGGAGACTCTGACTGCGACTCGGCAACATTGCCGGTTATTTGAGAGGAGTTTTCGGAGGATGATTTTTGCCGGTTAAGAGAGAATTCCGGATATTTAGGTGCCGGTTAAACAAGAGTTTCCTGTAATCCTTTCTCATTATATAATACCCAGTCTAAGATGGCCTGATCTCTAGTTGGTTCCTTGACATATTGCTCCAGGAAACCATCCCGTATACACTCTAGGAATTCCTCTTCCACAGTATTGTTACTAATTTGGTTAGCCCAATCTATATATAGATTAAAGTCACCCATGATAACTGCTGTGCCCTTATTGCACGCGTCTCTAATTTCCCGTTTAATGCCATCCCCAACCTCAGCATTACTGTTTGGGGGTCTGTATACAACTCCCACTAACGTTTTCTGCCCCATGGTATTTCTCAGCTCTACCCATACAGTTTCCACATCATCAGAGCTAATATCCTTCCTTACTATTGTGTTAATCCCCTCTTTAACCAGCAATGCCACCCCACCTCCTTTTCCTTTTTGCATGTCCTTCCAGAATATTGAATACCCCTGGATGTTGAATTCCTAGCCTTGGTCACCCTGGAGCCATGTCTCCGTTATCCCAATTATATCATATCCGTTTACATCTATTTGCACAGCTAATTCATCCACCTTATTACGAATGCTCCTCGCATTAAGACACAAAGCCTTCAGGGTTGTTTTTTTTAACACTCTTAGACCTTTTAGAATTATTGTTTACTGTGGCCATGTTTGATTTACACCCTTGATTTCTCTGACTTCCACTTTTGCTTTTCTCCTTCCTGTCTTTTGCTTCTATCCTTGCTTCCCTTTCCTCTGTCTCCCTACACAGATTCCCAACCCCCTGCTATTTTAGTTTAAACCCTCCCCAACAGCACTAGCAAACACTCCCCCTAGGACATCGGTCCCGGTCCTGCCCAGGTGCAAACCGTCCAGTTTGTACTGGTCCCACCTCCCCCAGAACTGGTTCCAATGTCCCAGGAATTTGTATCCCTCCCCCTTGCACCATTCTTCTAGCCACGTATTCATCTGAAATATCCTTCTATTTCTACTCTGACTAGTACGTGGCACTGGTAGCAATCCTGAGATTACTACCTTTTTGAGGTCCTATTTTTTAATTTACCTCCTAACTCCCTATATTCAGCTTTTAGGACCTCATCCCGTTTTTTACCTATATCGTTGGTACCTATATGCACCACGACAACTGGCTGTTCACCCTCCCCCTCCAGAATGCCCTGCAGCCGCTCCGAGACATCCTTGACCCTTGCACCAGGAAGGTAACACACCATCCTGGAGTCTCGTTTGCGGCCGCAGAAACGCCTATCTATTCCCCTTACAATAGAATCCCCTATCACTATAACTCTCCCGCTCTTTTTCCTCCCGTCCTGTGCAGCAGAACCACCCATGGTGCCAGGAAGTTGGTTGCTGCTGCCTTCCCCCGATAAGCCATCCTCCTCAACAATATCCAAAGCGGTATATCTGTTTGAGAGGGGGATGGCCACAGGGGACCCCTGCACTACCTGGCTGCACCTACTACTCTGCCTGGCGGTCACCCATTCCCTTCCTGCCTGTGCAGCCTTTACCTGCGGCGTGACCAACTCATTAAACGTGCTATCCACGATGTCCTCAGCATCGCGAATGCTCCAGTATGTATCCATTCGCAGCTCCAGCGCCGCAATGTGGTCTGCCAGTAGCTGCAGCTGGATAAACTTCCCACACACATGGTCATCAGGGACATGCAAGATTGTTCGGTTTTTGCATATATCGTACATTAAACCTATATAAAGGAAGTTGTACTAAACCTATATAAAACACTAGTTCAGCCCCAGCTGGAATATTGTGTCCAATTCTGGGCACCACACTTTCGGAAGGATGTGAAGGCTTTGGAGAGGGTACAGAAGAGATTTACTAGAATGGTTTCGGGGATGAGGGAATTACGTGGATAGACTAGAGAAGCTGGGGTTGTTCTCCTTGGAACAGAGAAGACTTAAGAGGAGATTTGATAGAGGTGCTTAATATCATGAAAGATTTAGATAGAGTAAATGAAGAGAAACTGTTTCCAATGGTTGAAGGGTCAATAACGAGAGGGCACAGATTTAAGGTGATTGGCAAAAGTCCCAGAGGCGACATGAGGAAAATCTTTTTTACGCAACGAGTGGTTAGGATCTGGAATGTACTGCCTGAGGGTGGTGGATACAGATTCAATAGCAGCCTTCAAAAGGAAATTAGATAAATACTTGAAGGAGAAAAAATTGCAGGGATATGGGGAAAGAGTGGGGTGGGGGGTGGTGGGACTAACTGGACTGCTCTTCGAAAGAGCTGACGCAGACTCGATGGGCTGAATGGCCTCCTTCTGTGCTGTATGATTACATGATTCTATGATTAGTTTTCATCAAGTCTTTAGATAAATATATCACATTCAAAACATTTTCATTGACAGTAATGTTCACAATTTTGTTGAAGAAACCCAGCAAATTTGTTAGGCAAGACCTCTTTCCAATAAATTCACGCTGTCTCCAACTTACCATACCATGCCATACATATCTCGGTGTTAACTGATCTCCTCTTTCAAGTTGCTTTCAGATATTGGCCTTGCTGGTCTGCAGTTTCCTGGGTTGTGACTATGCTCCTTGTTTAAAGATTGGTGTTATGTTAGCTACCTAGGTTACTTTATTCTAAATTTAGTCAGATTAACTTAATGGTTTGTTCAATGGCATTTTTCTCATAACACCACAGAGCACATTTTATTTTGCGTGTTTACTTGTTTGACTTGAGACACACTCATTTTGGATTGTAGTGAATTTTCTAATTTAATTAGATCTAGTCCCACGGCACTGTGCATGGATCAAAATAATGGGTGTGTGGCTACTTATCCTGGTTAAGTGGTAGGGCTCTTGGAGAGTGGGCCAAGCTGCATCTCTGGTACATGGTGCTGGGAACACGATGGCTTTCACTCTCTCTGAGCATGGGCCCCAGAGAGTCCTCTTGCAAGTGGGTTGGTAACCAGAGGTCATAGATTTAAAATAATTGGCAAAAGAACTTGAGGGGAAATGAGAAACTTTTTCCACACAGAAGGTTGTTAAGATCTGGAGTGCACTACCTGAAAGGAAGCAGATTCTATAGGAAATTAAAAAAGGCAATTGGACATGTACTTCAAGAGGACTAATTGGCAGGGTTATGGGGAGAAAGCTGGGGTGCAACGTTCCCACTAAGCTGCATGGCCCGCACAGCTGTCTTGAGGTCCGGGACTGGCTTTTCAAATGGGAGATTTCCCACAAGCGCGAAATTTTGAATGGACCGAGCAGCCCGTTAAAGGGACCGTGCAACCCAAAACAAAATTAGGGGAAATATTGCTGGGGTGTGGCGCTAGATTGGACAGCTCTTTCAAAGAGCTGGCACAGGCATAACAGGATGAATGGCCTCCTTCTGTGGTGTAAGATTCTATTACAAGCTATGAACTCTCTGCAGCTGCAGGGCCAGCCTTGTTGGAGTACTGTGGAAGTGCAGCTTTTCTGAAAGAACCATGCATAGACACATCTATTTCCTAACCAGGTCAATAATTTGCCCTCAATTCCGTGGGCTTCTACCTTAGTTAACAGTCTCTTGTGTGGGACTTTTATCAAATGCCTTCTGGAAGCCCATATAAATAACATCCATAGACATTCCCCTGTCCACTATTTTAGTCACCTGTTCAAAAAATTCAATCAGGCTTGTCAGGCATGACCTACCTTTCACAAATCCATGCTGGCTCTCTCTGATCAACTGAAAATTTTCGAGTTGTTCAGTCACCCTATCCTTAATTATAGACTCTAGCAATTTCCTGACAACAGATGTTAGGCTAGCTGGTCTATAATTCCCTGGTTTCTCTCATGCGGAATTAGGAGGCATTCCAGCTTGGGAGCTTTTAGCAGCGTGCCTGTATCTTCAAATCTTGTCATGGCCTTGCTCCTCCATATCTCTGCAACCTCATCTAGCCCTACAACCCTTCGACAACTCTGTGCTCCCCCAACTATGGCTTCCATTTGATTTGGCTCCTTAACGGAATTTATCCTCATCGTGCTGAATAAGCAAATTTCAGCTTGTTCAGGTTTTGCTTCAGGCTTAAAAAAAACATTTTCAGTATTTTACTTATTGCAATAAGCCAAGTTTAATTTGTAAAGTGCTCAACTGGATTCAATGTATTGTCAGTTCTGAGCGATTGAATGGTAAGTCAATTCATTAGTTGATTTTACAACTAGGCAGGTTCACAATAAAATATTTTGATCCAGATTAAATTCTCTTGTTGGAACAATGTAAATGGAATGTATCTTGTTGAAGAGAAAGGCCTAGAGATTCGCCTCGGGCGGTGGTGCATAATGGGCAGCATCGGACTGCAATGGAACCGAATATCAGGCACTGCACATAACGGGCGGCCAATCCCATACTGCCTGTTTTGCACTACCGCCCAAGACGAATTTCTAGCCCAAAGAATTGTTGAGCGAGAAGTTATGATTTTTTTTAAACAATCAGTCTATTAAATAAAATCAAACTTGCCTAGCTTGTTCTGAATAATTATAGTATTTTCAGTTTAACTGACAGTAAGATTGCTGCCATTTTTTTTAAAGTAACATATAACGCGTACACTGTATTTCTCCATACCAAGTTTTTCCAACTGAATTAAAAACATACTCTGAATATTCCTCTTCCTCTTATAACTTTTCATGTCACTATTGTGATTAATTGCTTGACATTGACCTGAGACAGCTGAGGTTATAATAGCTGCCTGAGCGCTAAGGGATCATTTAAACATTTTTAGAGAAGAAATCAATGCTATTATTGTTACACATGCACCATCGTAGAGAGGACTTTACAATTTCACTTTCTTCCCCCACCCCCCCAAAAAAATCCTCTGACTTTATTGAGAGAGATGAGAACCAAACCTGCAGTCACCTACACCAGCCAGAATTATCATTTCATCTGGAGACCAGAAGGTCTCATGTTCAATTCCTGGTCTGTGCTGAGTGAGCTGATATTAACCAGGGCAGTAGTTGCTACAGTTGCTGCACCTAGGCTAGAGAGGGGAAAATCGGTCAGGATCCCTTCAATGTGTATCTGGTGACCGGTTTACCTGTGTGGATGGCAGAAGAGGATTGGACTGTGCTTTAAAGCCTGCCTGGGGAAAAATGCCCTGCTGGTGCTTGCCGTCAAGTCTGTCATGATGAGGTGCCAGAGGGCTGTCTGTGTTTGTGGAGCTACATACTTCATCTTGCCTCTCTACCTCTCTTTCCCCCTTTAAGACACTCCTTAAAACCTACCTCTTTCACTAAGCTTTCCGTCATCTGCCCTAATTTCTCCTAATGTGGCTTGGTGTCAAATTTTATTTTATAACACTCCTGTGAAGTGCCTTGGGATGCTTTACTAAGTTAAAGGCGCTATATAAATACAAGTAGTTGTTGCTGTTCAAAAAATGACAGGAAAAATAGAGTAAATGCTACAGAATGTTTTACAACAATGCATTTCATACTTCAGCACTACATTTATCTTGTGCATACCAGAGAACAGAGATGGGCTCAAGAGGGATTTACAATTTATTGATCAGAGAATTGTTTGAAGTGTGGTAGGCCAGCTGTAACTCATACTGCCTTTGAGCTTGAGAGTGCGAGATCAATGAATTTATCTGGAGATGTGCTGCAGGAGAGAGGAGAGATTGAGGGGTCTGTTGTGAAGGTGGGGTAGATCTGTCAAAAAAGTGATGGCCTTGTTTGGACATGTCCTGTTTCAAAAGTTCTTCTACTAATACAAACAGGCACAGCATTAAGATTCCTGTTTGACATTTTTACACATATGGATATTTCAGAAAAGGCGATGCAGCAATGTAATTTGGATTCCGTGAATGCACACTGGTTGCAGTCTATCCCTGATAATTCCAAGTCATTATTGCACGAAATAAAATTAGAATTATCCAATAACTTTAATGTAAATAACACAACAAATTTGCAAGTCAGTGCTTAAGATTTTTTGAATTAAGCATAGATTATGCTATCCCAGAGAGTTGTAGAGAATGTACAGTGTAGGTTTGCCAGGATGATGCCAGGGATGGGAAACTATAGTTATGAGAAGAACTTGAGATATTAGGACTAATTCCACTGGAGCAGAGAAGGCTAAGGGGAGATTTAATATAGGCCTCTAAAAATTTTGGTAAATGAAGTGAAATTGGATACATGAGCCCCGATTCTGAGCGAGAGGGCAGCGTAAGGCCAGCAGGGCAATGACTGACTCGCCGACATGAGGCTCAGGCCATTTTAACTCCTAGGCCTCATTACCATAGTCCGGGCCTGACATCCACCTGAACCTGGCAGGAATTATGTGCAGGCCAGAGGCTGGCTGACGGGAACAGGACAAACGCGGCAGGAGGCTGCTGCTGGGAACCCGCAGGAACGGTCCCCGGCAGTCCGGTGAGAGGATTGTGGGGGAGGGCAGATGCAATTGCTGTCAGGGATGGCGGGGGGTGGGTAGTGGGGACATGGTGAATAGCACACTGCTGCAATTTTTAACTCCCCACATCCCTGATCTTGTCGAGCGTGGGGTTAAAATCGGGGCTTTGGACTCCAATCTGAATGAATTTGCATGTGATGACTCAATCAGTAAACTTGCATTGAACCAACTAAAACTGTTGGGCTTACTCAGTACAATGGTACTGTTGCTGGATGTGCTTTAACTCCGATACTAGAGATATTTTACCACAACTGATGCCAAATTATATCAGCTGTTGAAATGTGAAAATACAAAAATGCGTTGCTTAAAGAAACTAAGGCTTTTCATGATATTGGGATATAGAATTGCTATCCATTCCATTGTAGGCAGTCTTGGATGACACCACCTTAACTGGAAATAATAAGAGCAAACCTCAGATAATTTCATTGCTACTAGCAATTAATTCTATTGGTAACATTTTTAATTTGTCTAATTAAATGGTAAACCAGCAATTAAAGATTGTATGTTAGATGTAATTGAAGTCTTTAAGTCCACAGTACTTTTTTGTGGGAGAATTGAATCTATTCTGATCACGGCGAGGGTCAGTTGTGCTTTTTTGTCATGCTCTCATTTCCTTATAATTTTAAATGTGAACTCCCTGTGCACAGTGATGAAATTGTGCTTCGATGCTAACCAACCTCTCCCAAACATGACCTCTGTTTGTGTAGCTTCTGTGCTTTTGATTTTCCTGACATGGATGGCCCACCACCAGCTTAAGTCGTCAGATCATGGAAACACACAAGTAACTTCACCATTGCAGTCAAGAAGGAGAAACTCTGGGTAGGATAGTGGGGTGGGGAAAAGCTGAAAACATTCAGTAAGTACTGCGTGGATTGTTGGGTCTTTCTGATTAGATTAGATTCGATAAATTGGCTGAATGATCTTCCTCATCCGTATCTATCTTGTGATCATGTCAAAGTTTGTTTACAGTTTGCAGTCTTTTTTCATGGTAGATTTCTCTGGTTTTAGAGGTGAAAGGCTACTGTCAACCCTTCTGCATCAGTCATGTGAGCTTAGAAAATGCTATTTGCCCAGTTTCACCACTTCTTCCTCATTTTCTCCCATCAGCTGCTGAAGGTCATAACTCATACTATGTTAAGTATGGGCATGCAACCATTCTTCATTTGTGAGCTCACCTAACCAGTAAATAGGCTGTTTGGCCATGAACACGAGGGGTGGGGGTTGCATCGTATCCAAGTTCAATCCTGATCTCACTCAATATTTACACATGTATATTTTCCACAGGGGCCACTAGATAGAATCGGGAGCAGTAACTTTGGCTGGTTTATATTATTCTCTCTCTCTCTCTCTCTCTCTCTCTCTCACACTCACACACACACACACACACACACACACACACACACACACACACACACACACATCTAGAAACATCGAGACCAATTGTAGTCTCTCTTGCATTGTGATAAAACAGCACACACCCAAGATTGAGCCTGAGGCCTTCCTGGTGCATATACACAGTGTAGTGCTTCAACCACTGAGCAGTCAGGGTGTTTTTTCCCAAACTTCTCATTCATGTTTGGCTAAATTAAAAAAAAAGTTGTCTCAAAACGAGCTCTGGAATTCCCTCCTTAAGACGCTCCATAAAACTGCCCTCTTTGACCAAGCTTCGGTCACCTGCCCTAATATCTCCTTCTGTGGCTCGGTGTCAAATTTTGTTTGATAATCACTCCTGTGAAGCGCCGTGGGACATTTTACTATGTTAAAGACGCTATATAAAAGCAAGTTCTTGATGAAGTAGGGTGGGAGGAGGCTCGTGTGGAGCACAAACACTGGTGGAGACCAGTTGGGCCGAATGGCCTGTTTCTGTGCTTTAAACTATATGTAAAAACATTGTTTGAGGAATTCTGCTTTCAACAATTAGCCTCTTCTAAAATTACTTCCCAAATACTTGGGCAATTCTTGTGGTAGCTGAACCCATAGTCATTATGCATTGTGGCAGCACCTTCACTACATTGACTGAACATGAAGGTTCAAGAAGAAGGCCCACCACCACCTTCTTGAGGGCAACTAGGAATTGGCAATAAATGCCAGCCATGCCGGTGACACCCACACCTCGAATGAATTTAAAAAAAAATCTGGCAATGTAAAAGTAGGACCCCTTTGAGGTCAGAACTGGATATTGTCTCTTTTGCACGTGCACTTCTCCAGTATTTCGCATGGTAGAGTGAAACACTTCAGTCAGATGAGACCAGATACAAATCATTTAAGTTGCTTTATTTTACACAGCAAGTGAATGTACAGAGTAGCCGTTATAATTTCAATTTGATTCAACGAACTACAGAACCCTCCTCAAGAAGAAAGAAAGATAATAAAAATATGGCACACTATATTTATTAAGGGGTTTGTTTACTTTACAGATTAGCCTTCTGAGCCTGACTGCACTCGCCAAGATGCCATGAACCATTCCTGTAGGCCCAAACACATTTACTTGGGAATGGGAATCTGTCTTCTCGGGGTCAGGATCAGCAAGAGGCAAATGCAGTACTGTGCCATCTGCTGCAAGGATACCTGCAATGACCTTGCACCATAGACTTGACACATGCAGGGGTAGCAGTGGTCAGCTGTAGCCTGAAATTTGACTGCACCTGCAAGCAGCCATGCTACAATGCTAAACCTACAGGGTAGTTTCTATGGAGTGGCACGGAGGGCTTGCCCACCTTAGCAGCACCTTGTGCAATACCACATCCACCTCAGCAGCAACAAACGCGATTGCAACAGTAAGTTTTGGATTATCTGCATGAAATTGGTTTACTAACCAATTTATATTAATGTGAAATTGTATCTTTTATTTAACTAATGTGAAGACTTGCAATAATAGATAGCCCTTTTTCTATTGCTGTTTTAAGAAGAAAATGCATATTTTGTTTTTTACTCGTGCTTTCTATTTTGGTAGGGAAATTCAGCCCATCATGCCTGTGCCAGCTCTTTGGTAGAGCTTTCCATTTAATCCTTGCTCTTTCCTCATAGCCCTGTAAATGCTTTCCTTTCAAGTATTTATCCAATTCTCTTTTGAATGTTGCTATTGAATCTTCTTCCACCACCCTTTCAGGCAGTGCATTCCAGATCACAACAACTCGCTGTGTTTTAAAAAAAAAAAAAAAAAGTTTCCTCATGTTGCCTCTGGTTCTTTTGCCAATCACCTTAAATCTGTAATCTCTGGTTACTGACCCTTCTGCCACTGGAAACAGTTTCTCTTTTTATTTACTCTATCAAAACCATTCATGATTTTGAACACCTCTATCAAATCTCCTCTTAGCCTTCTATGCTCTAAGGAGAACAACCCCAGCTTCTCCAGTCTCTCCACATAACTGAAGTCCCTCATCACGGGTACCATTCAAATAAATCTCTTCTGCACCCTTTTCAAGGCCTTGACATCCTTCCTAAAGTGTGGTGCCCAGAATTGAACACAATATTCCAGCTGAGGCCTAACCAGTGTTTTATAAAGATTTAGCATAACTTCCTTGCTTTTGTACTCTATTCCTCCATTAATAAAGCCAAGGATCACATGTGCTATTTTAATGCCTTCTCAACTTGTCTTGCCACCTTCAAAGATTTGTGTTCATACATCCCCAGGTCTCTCTGGTCCTGCACCCCCCTTTAAAATTGTACCATTTAGTTCATATTGCCTCTCCTCATTCTTCCTACCAAAATGTATCGCTTCACACTTCTCTGCGTTAAATTTCATCTGCCATGTGACTTCCCATTTCCCCAGTCTGTCCCTATGTTGTCCTGAAGTCTGTTACTATCCTAACCATGGTTCACTACATTTCCGAGTTTTGTATCATCTACAAACTTTGAAATTATGCCCTGTATACCCATGTTCAGGTCATTAATATATATCAAAAAGAGCAGTAGTCCTAATACCGACCCCATGGGAACACCACTGTATACTTTACTCCAGTCCAAAAAACAACCATTCACCGCTACTCTCTGCTTTCTGCCCCTTAGCCAATTTTGTACTCATGCTGCCACTGTCCTTTTAGTCCCATGGGCTTTAATTTTGTTAACAAGTCTATTATGTGGTAGTTTGTCAAACGCCTTTTGAAAATCCATATGCACAACATCAACTGCACTACCCTCATCAACCCTCTCAGTTACTTCAAAGAACTCGATTAAGTTAGTCAAACACGAATTGCCTTTAACAAATCTGTGCTGACTCTCATTTGTTAGCATATACTTTTCTAAATGCCAGTTAATTTTGTCCCGTAATATTGTCTCAGTTTCCCCACCACCGACGTTAAAGCTGACTGGCCTGTAATTGCCGGGTTTGTCCCTCTCCCCCTCTTTAAGCAGGGGTCTAACATTTGCAATCCTCCAGTCCTCTGGCACCACCCCCATATTCAAGGAGCATTGGAAGATTGTGGCCAGAGCCTGTGCAATTTCCACCCTTAGTTCCCTCAGTAAGGTAGGATGCATCCCATCTGGACTTTTCTATTATGAGGTCTGTCAACCTTTTAAGATATTTCCCTCTCCTGACAGCAAATGCAAAAATATCTCAAAATCACACTGAGAAGGGATCCCTTCCAATACTTACTTCAAGAACCTGTTTCTGTGTCCTGATCGTTGTGTTTTGTATTCAAAGTGATCTTCATTTCAACGCTTTTAATGTATAGAATTACATAGAATATACAGCACAGAAACAGGCCATTTGGCCCAATCAGTCTGTGATGGTATTTATACTCCACATGAATCTCCTCCCATTCTTTCTACCTCATCTCAGCCTTTCAGCATATCTTTCTATTCGTTTTTCTCCCATGTACTCATCTAGTTTCCTTTTGAAACCATCCAAGCTATTTGTCTCTACCAATTCCTGTTGTAGGGAGTTCCACATTCTAACCATTCTCTGAGTAAAGAAATTTCTCCTTATTGCCCTATTTTACTTATTAGTATCTATCTTGTATTTATGGCCCCTAATTTTGGATTCTCCCACAAGTGGAAACATTCTCTCTACATCTACCCTGTCCAACCCATTCATAATTTTAATGATCTCTTATCAGGTCACCTCAAAGTCTTCTCTTTTCTAAAGAAAAATGCCCCAACCTAGTCAATCTTTCCCGACACTATAATCTCTCAGTTCTGGTACTATTCTTGTAAATCTTTTTTGCACCTTCTCCAGTGCTTCTATGCCTTTTATATTGTATGGAAACCAGAAAAGTGCACAGTACTCTAAGTGTGGCCTGACTAGGGTCCTATAAAAGATTAACATAACTTCACTACTTTTGAATTTTATAGTCCTCAAAATAAATCCCAGTGCTTTCTTAGCATTTTTAATTGCTTTACTAACCTGCAATGTTGCTTTTAATGATTTGTTCACCTGCATTGCTAGATCCCTTTGCTCTTCTACCCCATTCAGTTTCTATTCTAAGGTGTAGGTGATGTTTTTATTTTTCCTACCAAAGTGTATCACTTCACATTGATTCATGTTAAAGTTTATTTGCCACTTATCTGCCCAGTCTGCAATTTTTCTAATATCTTGTATTATGTTGCATTCTTCCTCAGTGTTAGCTATGTCCCCCACTTTGGTATCATCTGCAAATTTTGATATTGAGTTACTTGTTCCTAAGTCCAAATCATTAATGTAAATTATGAATAACTGGTCCCAGCACGGATCCTTGTGGAACACTGCTTTCTACCTTCCTCCAATCTGAATAACTACCCTTTATCCGTATTCTCTGCATTTTTTTAAGCTAATTTGCTGTCTGTTGAGCTATTTGTGCCCTGACTCCACATGCCCTAGCCTTTGTCATGAGCCTATCTTGTGGTACCTTATCGAAGGCCTTTTGAAAATCTAAGTATATGATATCTACTACATTACTCTTGTTTACTCTTTCCATTACCTCTTAAAAGAATTCTATCAGGTTAGTTGAGCACGACTTAGCCTTTTGGAATCCATGCTGACTTTTATTATATTTTCTGTCTCTAGATGCTTTTCTATCTCTAGATGCTCTTCTATCACTTTTTAGTATAGATTCCAGAATCTTTCCTACCACTGACATTAAGCTGACTGTTCTATAGTTCCCAGGTTTTGTTCTATCTCCCTTGTATATAGGAACAACATTAGCTGTCCACCAGTCCTCTGGCACTATCCCCTCTTCGATGGAACTTTTTAATATATATATTATATACTAGTGCCTCTACTATCTCCTCCCTAGTTTCCTTGAGTATGCATATATTTCATTACCACAGTTATATTCTCTTTTTTCTAGGAAGTCCAGATCTATTGAGAAGAGGCTGTCACCTTGAATTGGTGGTTTAGAAAAATGTTCTAGGCAAACTTTCCTTGCAAATTCTGTCATTTGATTACTATGATGACAGACACTTTCTTTGAGCTATAATTCCTGCCCTAAAAGAAGGGATTTAGAGTCAAACGATGTAATGATGACTGTGTACAATGTCTCTCTTAGGCAGATCCTCGGAACCGAGGATTACTTGCTTCCACATTAAAAATGAGTTCTCAGGTGACTGATGAGTCCAATGCGGGACCTGCAGTCTCTGTCACAGGTGGGGCAGACGGTGGTTGAAGGGGCGGGTGGGTGGGGTGCTTGGGTTGACGTGCGCTCCTTCCGCTTGGCTTCCGCTTGCTCCCGGCGAAGAGACTCGAGGTATTCGGTGCCTTCCCGGCTGCTTCTCCTACACTTTTTGTGCGGTCTTGGGCCAGGGATTCCCAGGTGTCAGTGGGGATGTTGCACTTTTTCCAAGGAGGCTTTGAGGGTGCCCTTGAAGCGTTTCCTCTGCCCACCTGGGGCTCTCTTGCCGTGTCGGAGCTCCGAGTAGAGCGCTTGTTTTGGGAGTCTCGTATCGGCATGCGGATGATGTGACCCGTCCATTGGAGCTGATCGAGCGTGGTCAAAGCTTCGATGCTGGGGATGTTGGCCTGAGCGAGAACACTGACGTTGGTGCGCCTATCCTGCCAATGGATTTGCAGGATCTTGCGGAGGCAGCGTTGGTGGTACCTCTCCAGTGCTTTGAGGTGCCTGCTGTACATGGTCCATGTCTCTGAGGCATACAGCAGGGCAGGTATCACTGCTGCTCTGTAGACCATGAGCTTAGTGCCGGGTTTGAGGTCCTGGTCTTCAAACACTCTCTTTCTCAGGTGACCGAAGGCTGCACTGGCACACTGAAGGCGGTGTTGGACTTCGTCATCGACGTCTGCCATTGTTGACAGTCGGCTCCCGAGGTATGGAAAGTGGTCCACGTTGTCCAAGGCCTTGTCGTGGATTTTGATAATCGGGGGGGCAGTACTGTGTGGCGGGGGCAGGCTGGTAGAGGACCTTTGTCTTACAGATGTTTAGTGTAAGGCCCATGCTCTCGTACGCTTCGGTGAAGGTGTTGACGATGGTTTGGAGTTCGACCTCCGAGTGAGCGCAGACGCAAGCGTCGTCTGCATACTGTAATTCGACGACAGAGGATGGGACGACCTTGGATCTGGACTGGAGGCATATAAGCAAACTGAAGCTGAACATTGTGATTGACTCTGTTTCTCAGGAAGGTAATTGGTGAGACTGTGGCTTGGCTCAGTGATTCCTTCCTTAATCCCTATCTATTGACATTCTTAGCCTTGCTGCCTTTGACCTCACTTCATTGCTAATGCTGCCTCCACAAAGCTTGATTTCTTCTCTCATGCCAAACACTTCTTTTCCTCTTGACAGTTCTTAACACTCTAACACCAAGTCTGTCTAGACTTGAATACAGCTCCGATATAAGGGAAGGCTCTTATAAGACATCACTGGCACTTGATTAGGATTCAGTAAAAAGGTTGTTGTCTGATAGCCAATCCACTATCACCCCTAGTTTCCAACCTCTTTCTTGGCTTACTTTTATTGATGCTATTGCGGTAATTGCTGCTCTGAGCTTTTTCACGTTGCATCTAAGGTGCAAAAAGGATTTCTTGCACGCTTGTCATCCTCACTGTTTCACAATCTCCTTTAGTTTTGTTGTCCTCCTATAATCTACATGCTTTTAAAAGTCAAGCTTTGCATGGCCTAATCAATACTTAATAATTTTATCCATTCTTTGCTGCAACATGGTAGAGTTCTGAACCTTGGTGTCATATTTAACCATGAAATGAGCTTCTGACCACATATCTGTGCCATAACTAAGACCGCCTATTTCCACCTCCATAACTTCGCCTGTCCCCGCCCCTTGCCTCGGCTCATCTGCTGCTGAAACCCTCATCCAGGCCTTTGTTACCTCTAGACTTGACTATTCCAACACACTCCTGGCCGGCTTCCCACGCTCTACCCTACGTAAACTTGAGGTCATCCAAAACTCACCTGCCCGTGTTGTAACTCGCACCAAGTCCCGTTCAGCCATCACCCGTGTGCTCGCTGACCTACATTGGCTCCCTGTTAAGCAACACTTTGATTTTACAGTTCTCATCCTTGTTTTCAAATCCCTCCATGGCCTCGCCCCTCCCTATCTCTGTAATCTCCTCCAGCCCCACAACCCCCGAAGATATCTGCGCTCCTCTAATTCTGGTCTCTTGAGCATCCCTGATTTTAATTGCGCAACCATTGGTGGCTGTGCCTTCAGCTGCCCAGGCCCTGAGCTCAGGAATTCTCTTCCTAAACCTCTCCACTTTGCTACCTCTCTTTTCTCCTTTAAGACGCTCCTTAAAACCTACCTGTTTCTGCCCTAATTTTGCCTTGTGTAGCTTGGTCAGATTTTGTTTTATAACACTCCTATGAAGCACCTTGGGATTTTTTACTGTGTTAAAGGTGCTATATAAATACAAGTTGTTGTTGTTGTTGTAGTGCTTGGACCTTCACTTAGGTTTATTATTTTTTAAATAGGAGACTGGGTGTTGCAGTGGCTTTTCACATCAGGGGTCTGGTTTCAAATGCATTCCATGGAATGGAAATCACTTCTGTCTGCTGGTGATAAAGAGCCAGTGTGAAACCCATGAGCCCATAGCATAAAATTGTCCCTGATTTGTAGAAAGGCCTTCAGGGTGGCTGGTGGTCCAAAAAGATAAAAAATCACCTGGGGAGTGCTCTTCTAAGGTACTTTGTTGAGCCAGGGGAGGGAAGTTTTTTTTTTGCATCAAACCATGCTGCATCAAGTGTAGGAGTGCTTGATGTCTAAAATAGAAATGATTCCATTCTCTGGCACTAACATCCCTTGTACTGATGAGTGCAAAATTCATACAAAAAACCTGTACCAGAGCATTATTCCCTGAGTGGATGTGTCCCAAGTGAACTTGTCAGAAAGAATAAAGGTAAGCTTAGTTTTTGATAGTGGGAAAAGCGATTTCATTTGTTTCCTGTCTAACAATTAGCCTGTTTTTTGCTGTCTGGATAGCTGAAATTTAACAGATCTCTTACTGCTCCAGAAATATTTATAACTATGTGTGGGTGGAAACTGCAACTGGCTGATAGATCCATAAGGTTTGCTTGAAGGGGAAATTTTAGTATTGGTTTTGACAAGACATGAAAAGTACTTTAAATACCCCTGTGCTCTGTGGTAGCTTTGATGAATACTAATGAGTACTGTTTAGAAAAAGAGTACAATGTGCCCAATTACAGAAAGGTTTGGAAGGGAGTCTGTAGGCTGTAAGCCTGACTTGGCTAACAGCACCTCAGAAAACAGAAGAGTTCCTTAACTGTAAAGAAACTTAATGAAGCAACTCTTACAATATAAACCACTTTACCCAAATCTACTTTAATAATCTTGCTTAAAAATCTTTTAAATGTTAAAAATATTACTTTATAGCACTTTACTGCACTTATAGGAGGCTGAAATTTTAATTGGGATAAATGCACTTGCAAGTACTCAGCCATTATTGGATTGGAATTTATCTACTGGATCAACATCCTATCTTTCCTCGATGTATATCTGAAGTAACCAGGACAAGGTAGTAAGATATGTTACGTGCTGTCCTTGGTGGAAAAGCCTGGCATGCTGCCGAGGCATGTCCATGTTGATGAGGTGGCTTCCAGGTAGTGATCAAATGTAGCCTGTGGTAACTTGTCCACTAATTCCCCATCTCCAATTACCATTAAGAAGTGCTTGGTACTCCCCTGATGGAATAGCTATATTGAGAACTAGCCACCTGGGGACTCTCTGGAGCAATCCTGCATCCTATTGTTTAATAGTAGGAGGGACTTTCAGAAAGGGCTTTGGAAAAGGCAGTCATTGAGGTGATAAGTGTGTAGATTAAACTTTCAACAGTGGTGAGGGAAAGGATGAACAGGGATTAAGTTTGGCCGTGGCCCGATAAACTGCAATGTATATTTTCCAGTCCTGTATATTCCTATGTTCCTGTATTCTGCAGGTAGAAGAAAGCAATGTATACAATGTGGGGATCAGAAGCTTGGCTTATCCAGGATTGCAAATGTTACATCCCTGTTCAAAAAAGGGGAGGGGGATAAACCTGGTAACTACAGGCCAATCAGTCTAATGACAGTGGTGGGACAACTACAAGAGACCATTGTCAAAGACAAAATTAATTCTCACTTGGAGAAACATGGGTTAATAAGGGACAGTCAGCACGGATTTGTTAATGGCAAATCATCTCTGATTAACCTGATTGAGTTCTTATGATGAAGTAAGAGAGGGTTGATGAAGGTAGTGCAGTAGATGTTGTATATATGGACTTTCAAAAGGCATTTGATAAAGTACCTCATAACAAACTTACTTGGAAAATAGAAGCACATGCTATGAAAGGAACAGTGGTAACTTGGGTACATCATTGGTTAAGGGATAGGAGGCAGAGAGTGATGAACGGATGTTTTTCTGATTGGAGAAAAGGATGCAGTGGATTCCCCCAGGTATTGGTACCATTGCTTTTCTTGTTGTATATAAATGACCTGGACTTTTGTACAGGGAGTACAATTTTGAAGTTTGTGGATTATACAAAACTTGGCAACGTAGTAAATATGAGCATGATAGTAGCAGACTTCGGGAGGTCATAGACAGACTGGTGAAATGGGCAGACACATGACAGATGCAATTTAATGCGGGTAAGTGTGAAGTGGCACACTTTGGGAGAAACAACATGGAGAGGCAGTATAATCTAAATGGTACTATTTTGAGGGGTTGCAAGAACAGCGGGACCTGGGGATGCATATTCAAAAATCTTTGAAGGTGGCAGGGCAAGTTGATAAGGCGGTTAAGAAAGCGTATGGGATACTTGATTTTGTAAATAGGTCATTGAATACAAAAACAAGGAAGTTGTGCTAAACCTTTACTGCTTAGGCCTCAGCTGGAGCATTGTGCACAATTCTGGGCGCTACACTTTAGGAAGGATGTCGAGGGTCCAGAGGGTTTTGGATGATCCCAGGGATGAGGCAGTTCAGTTATGTGGAGAGATTGGAAAAGCTGGGATTGTTCTCCTTAGAGCAGAGATGGTTAAGGGGAGACCTATTGGAGGTATTCAAAATTATGAGGGGTTTTGATAGAGCCAGTATGGAGAAACTGTTTCCTCTGGAATGTGGGTTGGTAACCAGAGGTCGTAGATTTAAAATAATTGGCGAAAGAACTCGAGGGGAAATGAGGAGAAATTTCTTCATAGAGGTCTGTTGAAATCTGGAATGCATTACCTGAAAGGGTAGTGGATCAGTTTCCATAGGAACATTTAAAAGGCAATTGGATATTTATTGAAGAAGACTGATTTGCAGGGTTACGGGGAAAAAGCTGGGCTGTGGGACTAAATTGGACAGCTCTTTCAAAGAGCTGGCACAGGCATAACTGGCTAAATGGCCTCCTTCTGTGCTGATAGATTCTGTGATTCCAGTGAGGTGCTAAGTTGCTGTACCAGTGGATTGCAGCTAGTTGGAACTAAAAGGGATGGTTTCAGTTTTGTTGTTGTTAAACTGAAGGACATTTTTAACTCACCCAGGACTTGATGTTGCAGTGCTGGGAGAGGTAAGTGTGTAGTTGGCTGATGATGACATACCCATCTTATTCAAATGACTGTCGACGTTGCTGGAGGCACTTGCTGCCACGATATTTTACAGTGTTGTCACTGAAGTCCGGGCTGCCATCACATGCAGCACTGTAAGGGTGAAGGACCTTGTTTAATGGTATTCACCATTTTGGCGGTGAAGTCTTTTTCAGCGTTACAGTTCTTTGCAACAGGTGATATTTGAGCTTTTTCCTGACTTTTTTAGAAAAGCATTCCTGTAGTAATTTATTTAAAATTAGAAATCTTTATGCATTTTGAATGTTATTAGAAGAAACAGTAAATGCTGTGTGGTATGAACTGTTTTTTAATAGTTACATTATATTTTAACTATAAAAAGCATTTTCACATTTGTTCTAAATTGCAACTCCCATACTTCGTCTTTTGAATTGATATTTGAACCATTTTTTAACGAGTAGTATTTTAGAGGTTATAATTGCTAGTTGGTTCTGAAAGTTCGAAGTCTTGCAATTTAGAAGATAGAAATAACAGTTCACCATTTCCTTCCAGTATTGTTCATGTTTGTCACAATTCGTGCTTGTGGTTTATTTTCCTGGAATTTGATTGGAGTGTGTCTGTGTGGGCGGGACTAGTTTATTACAATTCATGCTTTCTAATTAGCCTAATGATGTACTATACTCCTGCCAAAGAGACACACACTTGCAGTACTGTATATTGAAATGGATATTTTGAATGGTGGTACACTGAAGGGTGGTTCATATTTACAAAACACAAAGTATTATACTCACTCCTCTGAAATGTAAATCTTGCTGTAATATATAAAAAGTCTTCATAGAAATTTACGGCACAGAAGGAGGCCATTTGACCCATCGTGTCTGCCGGTCTTGTATTGAGTTAACACAGTTTCACACTTTCTATCAAACTGTGTCACGTTTTCTGTTTGTTGCACTCTTTTTTAATTTTTGCTATAACACCTTGTTGACTTGTGATTTGCTGCTGTTTTATCTTGAACCACTGAATGTAAAAATCAAAAGCCAAGAAATTGTTAGAAAACTGCCAGTAAGAAACTACTAAGGACTTATGAAAACAGTCAATCCTGAGTAAACAGTTAGGTGAACTTACCAATGATTTTTTCCCCAAGAAGGGAACACATTGAATCAACAACCACTTTTTGAAAAGATTTTTGGCTGCCATCTTTTTCTTCAGAAATTTCTAATGCCTGAAATAAGATTTTATACAAAACAAAAACTATATATTTCACAATAACATGATTAAATTTACCCACTGTATTGTCTTTTGTATCTTTTAATATGTTCATTAAAGTTTTTACATGAAGCACTAAAAGCCTAGCTTGGCCTTGATAATCTTTCCCAAAGCTTTATCTCTAAGCAGAAGGCAGACCCTGTCACTTGAGCATGTGCAAGGTGTATAATTTCCAATGATACTTCAAAGGCATTTAGTCAGCCTAATTGTTTCTTTTCAGCTTCTAGAAAAATTATTTGAAGAAAAGCTAGAGGAAAAATTTCAAAAATGTTATTCAAGTAAAGTATTGTATCGAGTATTTTTTAATTAGAAAAAGAAGCTGTGTGCGTGTTCACGCTTCAGTATGGTGGACTATACTGATGACACGCCTGTTGTAGCTCTTTGTTTTTCAAAAACAAATCAATTGGATTTTGAAAGCTTTTCAGGCTCTGATTAGGATCAGCTGTGTTTGATTTGGTCAGAAAATGTAAACATTCTAATTAGTGCCAGCAAGAGCATGAGGGAGAGAATTGGGCATGGAGAGCAAGCAAGAGCTAGAGGGAAATAATCAGACAGAAAGAGATCGCTGGAGAAAGAGAGTTGCGCATCCAGGAACCAGTCACAAAACACTGTTTGCAGAGATCTTAGAACCTTGTAAACTAGTGTTGCTGGGCCCAGGAACCCCTTCCCCTCATTGTTAACAGTCCACAGGAATGCACCGGTGAGCTATGCACTATGTTCTGTCCCCGGTTCCCTCTCTACAGTGGTGCCAGACTACAGGACATCTTCCCTCCTGCCCCCATGTTGCCAATCCCCAGGACCTCCACGCCCCCCTTCCCATCCCCAACCCTGTGCAGATAAACTCCAATCCTTCCTCAATACTTATTGTTACATTCCATCAAATGGTGCAACTTGCATATCATCTTGCTGTGTATCTGCAGTTTTAAAATGGTCAGGGAGAAGAATCAAATACATGGGTAACGCAAGTGAAAAAACAATCTCTTGAAAGTAAAGGCCACGATTTTCACAGAATAATGGGGAAAAGTTGTGGAAATCAAAGCTTCAGTAAAATTTCCAGAATACCATAATAACTGAATTTAGCTTATTCAGTCACCACAAATCACCAGCACTGATGTTAGCACTTCATGGCCTAATGCCCCGATTTGATGTATCCGCTGACTCGGTGTTCACAACACACAGGGGGACCTGCTAATCTGTATTTTTAAAAGTCTCACATACGTTTTGTTCGTCACAATTGAGCATCATACTTTCTATATTCAAATTTTGCATCACACTTGGTCTTGAGTATGCAATTTCATAAAATCCTGAAATGGTAACATCACAGCTGAGTAGTTAGGGAACATATCAATCACAAGTAAGCAATGCGGGTACCTAAAACTCCAATGGAAAAATACTAATTAAAATAATCAATCAACTATGAGCAATCAGCAAAAGCCATCAATCTGGGCGGGGAAAAGGCAAACCAATGAAATGGTTCTAAATATCTTGTGAAAATCCTTTCAGCTGCCAACTTGGACTCTCACTAAGACAAGAAACTTTGTACGAGTTTGTAACATAATAAGGACCTAAATAATCATTACATTTATCAACATATTAGTATTTGTGTTTAAAATGTGTTTAAAAATATTTCTCTTCAGAAGCTTATGCATCTGAGAAGCCGACAAGTTGAGTTTGTGGGTTTCCCAGAGCTATCACTGTCAGCTAAGAGACCCAACAATACAGCAGGCTACAATTCTCAGCGTGCATCATTACTTATCAGGAATGATGTGACTCGCAGTAAGCTTGACCAGTCACTGAGCATACCAAGACTTACTGTTTGTAATCCCCGTCCCCTCTTCCATAACTATATATTGACAACACATTATTGAGGATAAAAACACCCAGGGAAGCCATTTTTCAGAGCAGTAAAAGTAACGTGAATAGGTTTTTTTTTGCATAAAACATAAACAAAGTAGAGCAAGAACTCATCTCGGTTTTTCCTGAGGTAACGTTCCTACTCTTTGTCCCCCTTAGCCTAACTAACTTTTCTAAAATTTTCCTTTTATTCAACATTAATATCACTCATCTCACTCAACGCTTCAGGATTCACCCCCTCTCTGCTATCCTTATCTTTTAATAAAGGCAGATGCAAAGTACTTATTAATTGGTGTCGTTCTTTCTTTTTTGATCACCTACAAATTGATAATCTTCTCCTTTCAAGGGCCCCACCTCACTTTTAACAATTCTCTTCAGTGATATACTTGTAAAATACTTTATTGTTCCTTTTACAACAAAATTCTCATTCCCTCTTGTCTTTCTTTATCGAGCTCTTAACCTCTTATTTTCTCATACTCCTTCAGTTGTTTTCACTTATTGTAGTCCTCATAGGCCCTCTTCATTTTTAACCATCTTGTGGCAAAATGCTATACATAATTGCCTTTTGATTTGTGAAAAAACCCCACTATCTTTTCTGCCCAACATCTCTCTCAGTTCTTTTCAATGCAGAATTTCATGGATGCCTTGAGTGGGTATGGACAAACTGCTCCCTGTTTGACATACCAATCAGGAAATAAACAATCTCATCATTTTTCAGGAGAGAAAATTGCTTAGATCTTGCTGCGAGAGTCAGGACAGTTGAGTCAGACTCAACGGTCTCATTTTTTGGTATGAGATATTTCGGTATGCTTTTTCACTTTTTTATAATAACCAGAATTGTTTGTAAGATTCAATCAAAGGAGATGTACTTGAGCAGACGAACTGCATAAAATACAAGAAGCCAAAAATCTGGAAGCGTACATTCCCTTTTATGTAGTAGGTAAGTTAATGTGTGCATGCACACGCATTGTGTGCTGAAGTTTTAAAATTCGAATAAAGAAAATCCAAAGAACTGGAGGATCTATCTTGTATTCAACGCATGACTGGGGAAGATTAGGGTTGTTAAGTGCCATGATTATACAATCTAAACTATTTGCATACCAATTTGAAAATTGTATGTCCAGGAATATTTAATTGCCAATCCTGACCTAGCTGCAGCCATATTTCAGTCACTGCTGTTATAACATGATTTTCCAATTCAATGGTTGCAGTTACCCAATTTTGTTTCTTATACTTTTGTGCATTAATTTACTTTAATATGTGCTTTGGAGAGAACACAATGCTTTGTAGAACCTCGTTCTTTTATATTGATAAATCCAAACATATTTGCAAACTTAAGCAGTTGTTTTTATTTGGTAACAAAATATTAGGTAAACTCATTATGAAGCAGTGTTAGGCTAAGTAGATAAGTATTGTATGTGTATTACTTGTTGGTTGAGAGTCAGCAGGCCGTGTAAAGGTCTGCTTTTTAAGCTCTCCGCCTTGTTTTCAAATTCCTCCATGGCCTTGCCCCTCCCTATCTCTGTAACCTCCTCCAGCCCTACAACTGTCTGAAATATCTGCGCTCCTCCAATTCTGGCCTATTGCGCATCCCTGATTTTATTCGCTCCACCATTGGTGTGCCTTCAGTTGCCGAGGACCTAAGCTCTGAAATTCCCTCCCTAACCGTCTCCGCCTCTCTACCTTTCCTCCTTTTAAGACGCTCCTTAAAACCTGCCTCTTTGACCAAGCTTTTGGTCATCTGTCCTTATATCTCCTTATGTGGCCCAGTGTCAGTTTTTGTTTGATTAAAGCTCCTGTGAAGCGCCATGGGACATTTTACTACGTTACAGGCGGTATATTATTGGTGGTGGTTGTTGTTGTTGCTACGACCCTCATGATTATTTTCATGCAACTTTCAACAGATTAGAACCCTGTCCCTGAGATGTTGGTAGTGTTCTCCTTTACAGCTGAGAATGGGACTGTGAGGAATGTAATGAATTACTGAATTGAGGATTTTTACTTACAAATGTAGAAACCATGTGCAGACTTTTACTGTGAACCATCTATTACCTAAGGCCAGGAAGTACCTACATTTTATTTCCCATTATGTTGTCAAACCAGTATTGCATATGGTTTGCTTTTCTTAACTCTCCATATTGAAGAGGAAATTTAATCCCTGCAGCAACTGTATGCAATAGCTCATCTTATTCTGTGTATTATTCAACCGATGCTTTGTGCACAGTGCAATCTTAAACCCCCAAGTATCCTTGTGTACTGTAAATCAAGATCCATAAATGGATTTGCTGTAAGTTATTATATAATTTTGCTAAAACATATGCAGCATCAGTGTGGTAAACCTGACTGCATTCTGGATAAATTAGCTTCCTGTTCTTGTTGGAGGAGGCAGAGAAGGAATAGACAGTGTATTGAACAATTACTTGGGACTTATTGATTCACTTTAAAGGAAATGAGCAGATTGAAATAGTCTCTTGTATGCATTAAGCTGTATCAGCAAAATTTGGTTGGTTGCAGCATTCAGCCAGTTGACTCACGATCTCAAATATATGTTCTGTGCAGTTTACGATGATTCATGCAAGGTGCTTTTGGTAGATTATTTGTTTCCTGTAAGTATTTTCATTTTTGTTTCAGGCAGGCCCAGGGGCATCGATTATGGCTTCAGGAATTCAAGATTTCAACAGGACAGAATCTGAACGACTGAATGAAATCAAGGGACATCTTGAAATTGCTTTGTTGGAAAAACATTTTTTACGTAAGTATTTTGTACGGTATACATTACGGGACAGCACAACTATTTGTGTGTGTGTGTATTATCTTGTGTATATCTGCAGTAGATCAAATTAACGACATTGAAGAAAATTGTTACTATTCTACCTTTTAAAAATAAACCAAAATATTTTATTCCTAATGTTTTCTGCAAACCTTTGTGAGAATTGTGCAGATTATTTTTCACTTTTAGCATCTGAGTGCTTTGGGCTGCTGCATCACACCATCATTTTAACACCAATACCAATGCTCTGCTGCCTCTGTTTCCAATTGCTTCATCCTAATAAAGTGCTGTTCATTTTCATATATCAAAATGAGGAAACAAATACTTAGCAAACTAGATAGTTCAGGATGAAAAGCAGAATAGTATAGCCATAGTACAGTATTGGTTGTGTTACTCATGTGTTTTCTGGTACTAAACCAACTATGTACTGCAGACATTTCTGTATTTGACCTCCTCTTTGTTCTATATCATAGGTTTTCAAACTAGGATGCACTGACTCTAAGGTGTATAAAAGGGCATCCCTGTGGGTCTGTAATGTCACGAGGCTCGCAAATCTTCACACCCATTGTGGTGAGAACGATTCTATTCATAAGGGTACAGCATAAGATGTTTGCTAACGATGTACTCTTGGAAGTGAAAGTAGTCGATTTGGTTGACAGGCTGGCTGGCAAATCCCTGCATGGGGAAAGTATCTGAGACACTGCCCCTCTGCTTCCTAGATCAGAATTAAAAAATTGGGAGTGGGGAGGAAACCATGTTTAGGGGCCAGTCAGACTTTGAACAAAGGACTAAAAGGGGTTGAAAGCTAAATTGCATGTCAGTTTTTGCAGGTAAAAGTTGTCTAGAAAATAAGGTCATGCCAAACCAAGTGAGTCAGCCCACAGAAGGGACGAGGCATGTGGTTTATTTTTTTTCATTTTTCGAGCAATGAGACTGAGTGACTTAAGTGGAATTTTCTTTGATTGTTACTCTGTTTAAATTATTGTATTTGCATAAGCCAAATAATGATTCCTATCTGGTCTTGTCTCACTAAATATTTGTTGATTCACCTTCAGAAAGATTTGATGTGTATGTGAGGGCATGTGGGAAAGACATGATATGAAAGATCAAATTACAAGGGGTTTCTATTGTTACACCCCCTAGGTTACATTATTTTATAATTAGATAGAGGGCTGTATGAAAGGCACTTGAACTGCTTATGAGTGACCAACACAAATGTGGTTCATAAAGTAAAGGCTGGTCCAGTTAAGTATCTAGTCAATGGTGACTTCCCAGGATGTTGATGGTGGGGGATTCGGCGATGGTTATGCCATTGAATGTCAAGGGGCGGTGGTTAGACTCTCGCTTGTTGGAGATAGTCATTGCCTGGCACTTTTGGGGCGCGAATGTTACCTGCCACTTATCAGCCCAAGCCTGAACATCGTTCAGGTCTTGTTGCATGCGGGCATGGAACTGCTTCATTATCTGAGGAGTTGTGAATGGCACTGAACACTGTGCAGTCATTAGCGAACATCCCCATTCTGACCTTATGTTGGAGGGAAGGTCATTGATGAAGCAGCTGAAGATGGTTGGGCCTAGGACACTGCCCTGAGGAACTACATAGCAATGGTTAGTATGACATCTCTCAGTTCACGCTTGAGTGGAGAATGCAGCTGAAGGTAGTTCAGGAAACCTTTTAGATTATGTCAATCCCCCTGCCTCGTAGGAGGGACCTTCTCTCTCAGTTGGAGGAGGGAGGGGGTGCAGTATTACATCTGAAACCAGACACATTCCAGTTGACAGCCTAGTTACTGAAAGATGATTAGGTTGGGGTCTTCCATCCTTGGTGGTAGATACTTTGATTAATTCCCATAGGACATTCATTAATAGAATTTATAATACAAAATGGAAGATGTTTGTCCATTGATCTACTAAGTCAATCATCTTGCCTTATACTGTCCAGCATATTCTGGATTATCTCCAACACCTTTTCCCAGCTTTATCCTTGCCTTAAATCTATTTCATTTCCTGCTATTTCCAGTTCTGACGAAAGGTCTTCGACCTGAAACGTTAACTCTGTTTCTCTCTCCACGGATGCTGCCTGGCCTGCTGAGTTTTTCCAGCGTTTTCTGTTGTTATTTCTGTTGGATTTATGTTGTGGCAATTAGTCTTTCATGACCCATTTGAGTTTGGATTGTTAGGGAATCACCAGTTGGTGCCCTGTTTACTGCAAGCTATTTGGAAAGTGTGACCTTGATTATTCCCAACTGGGACCTTAATTTAATTCCTTCCCATTTCATCAGTTGGGAGTGTTTGGGCTGCGGCAGTATAAAGGACCGTATTCTACTGCAGTTCACCCGCTTGTGTCCTTGTGCTTATTTAATTTCAGACTGGAATTAATGTGCCCTTTATTCAAACCTCCTTTGAATGGTTGCCATGTCTGCATATATAATAGACACTGCAGTTGAAACTTAATTCATTGCCCTACGTGAAACTTTCAAGATGCCTTGACATGATAAGGTGATGTGTAAATGCAAGTATTATATTCCAATTGTGTTGCACCTCCTACCTGAGCTTGCTTCAGGAAAGTGATACTTTAAGACTCTTGCAAATCAGAAACTTGAAGTAACCATTCACTTTCTTCAAGCATTGTTGTACCAGCTTGACTGCTAAGAAAGACTTGCATGTTGGCAGAGCTGTGTTCAATTTTTCTCTATCTCAGACAGACTAATTCTCCCTCTTCACAGTGAAGCACTTGTGTGATATGGGCACATGGTAGATGGAGTATATTTAGATATAGAAATTATTCTTGGAATAAAAATTATACCCCACATACTGTAAATCTTGCCTTTCTCTCCATTGGATTAATTTTGACATGATTTTTCTGGTGTGTTCTTCAGTGGCTTCAGCTTTTGCAAGGGAGATGAATCCATATATGCTCAAATTTTACTAAAATTTTCTATATCTCATTTTCAAGAATTTTGATTTGTTTTATGGGAAACAATTAATTATATAACTTTACCAGGAAGTGCAATAATTGTTAAGCAATTGTCATTTTTTTATATTAAAAAGATCACATTTCTGTGGAGGTCTGTACACCTTCCCATTTCATCAGTTGGGAGTGTTTGGGCTGCGGCAGTGTAAAGGACTGTATTCTACTGCAGTTCACCCGCTTGCATCCTTGTGCTTATTTAATTTCAGACTGGAATTTTGTCCTTCTTGACCTGAGGTGTTTGTCTTCCCTAGCTTGAGTTTTCCTGTTATTTTTCTGATTACATTTTACATAAAACTTTAGCAGCTTTTCAGATTTGACATGATTTTAGTCATTATTTCCAGAGGTAAACTCTAGTCAGATAAAGCTGTTAATTGGTTGTGTTCTAATTTGATTGAAAACAATCAGAATATCTTCATTTCACAACTTGTAATTTGGTACAAGTGGTGTATGGATCAAAGTACAGAAACTTGGAAAATTGTACCTAATAAATTAGCTTGATCTAGTGTGTTTGGTCAGTGGTTACACATTATAAACAAACAAACCAATGAAACATTACATATCATTGTGTTGAGTGCAAGGCAGAGCATGGTGGTATGGTCCCATTTCCAGACTGACCCTCCCTTGCTCCCCTCTACTTCTGCAACCATCTCCAGCCCTACATATTGCTTTCATCCTCTGCTCTGCCAACTCTAATCTACTGTGTACTCTAAAATCAATGATGCGGAGATGCCGGTGTTGGACTGGGGTGGACAAAAGTGAGAAGTCGCACAACACCAGGTTATAGTCCAACAGCTTTATTTGAAATCACAAGCTTTCGGAGCGCTGCTCCTTCGTCAGGTGAAGACTTCACCTGACGAAGGAGCAGCACTCCGAAAGCTTGTGATTTCAAATAAAGCTGTTGGACTATAACCTGGTGTTGTGCGACTTCTAAAATCAATGGCAGAGACTGGAGTCATCTCACCCTCACACTCTGGCACTCCTCTCCCCAAACTCCCTCTGCCTTGCTTCAAGCTTTCCCCACCTTCAAAAGCTTCCTTAAGATCTACCTCTTTGACAGCACTTTCAGTCACCTCCCCAATTCCCCTCCTACCTCTGCCTGAGTCTGACCTTGAACTGTGAAGCATCTTGTAATTATATTGCTATATAAATGTGTTATTCTATGAATTAAAGTGGGAAGTAGTCTGTTATTTTTGTAGCCTGTTTAAGCAAAGGGGTAAGAAAGGAGGTCGAATATTCTGTTTTTAAAACCAAATTCCATGCAATTTGATTAAGCGACCCAGATGGTGTCATGAGCAAAGGCCAACAGTTTATGAATGTTCTCTGTCCACTATCTTTCCTGGAATAGCAGCTGTTAATCGCAGTATGTGCTGTCTGTTTCTGCTTGATTAAATATTTGTATTAACTTTCCAGTGCCAAATTGTTCCTCCTTGACCTCATTACTGTAGGTTTACAATAAAATATTTGTAGTTGCCAGGGAAATTCTACCTATGATTAATAAGTATATATGTGGTATGTATAGCGCAAACTGGGGTGAATTAAATGTGGATATAGTTCTGTATTCATTTCCAGTTGACTCCGTGCCCTTCATATGTAAACCCCAACTGGTGATGACCACAAACATGAGTAGCCTGACTATTTTGTATAATCTATGCAAAATCATTTTTTATCCTGGAAAAATGAACAGTGGTCAGATTGAGTAAACGGTTTGGAGACTACCAATAATCCAGAATCATGGCTGTATAATGAAAATACAAGAATGCAGGAATGAAAAAAGATAATCATTCAGATCAATGCCATGCTGGGAAACTTTTTTTCTTGTCTTCATATGCACCATTCCAGCAAGCTTTTTAAGGGGAATAACTGCCGTCCTTGGAGATGGAGGTGCTGTTGGATTGGAGAGTGAGAGAATGACAGAAGTATTTTGCATCTGTTTTTATAGACAAAGCTGAAAGTGGAGCTGTAGGAATGCTTTGAGAATGTGGAAGAGCCACTAATTGAGATAAATATTCAAAGGGACACTAAAGTTAATGGGACTAAACTAAAAATAGAAAAGTCACCAAGCCCAGATGGTATGCATCTCTGAATACTGAAGGGAGTTGGGAAAGATATAATGGAAGCACTAACCATAATTATTCAGAAATTGTGCTTTAGGCACTACAGGTAAAGGGAAAACTAAAAGATGTAAAGTAATTTAACCAAGAGATGGAAATAAAAAATACGTGAGTAAAACATTTGAGCAGAAGGACAGGTTAGGGTGTGTGGCCCAAATAAGCATTCTTTATAAGAACATAAGAAATAGGAGCAGGAGTAGGCCATTCGGCCCTTCGAGCCTGCTCCGCCATTCAATGAGATCATGGCTGATCTTCTGCCTCAATTCCATTCACCGGCCTTATCGCCATATCTCTTGATGCCCTTATTAGTCAAAAATCTATCGACTTCTGTTTTGAATATACCCAATGACTGAGCCTCCACAGCCCTCTGGGGTAGAAAATTCCAAAGATTCACCACCCTCTGTGTGAAGAAATTTCTTCTCATCTCTGTCCTGAATGACCTACCCTTTATCCTGAGGCTGTGGCCCCTGGTTCTAGACTCCCCAGCCAAGGGAAACATTCTCCCAGCATCCACCCTATCAAGCCCTGTAATAATTTTGTATGCTTCAATGAGATCCCCTCTCATTCTTCTGAATTCAAGAGAATACAGGCCTAGTTTACTCAATCTCTTCTCATACGACAGTCCCGCCATCCCAGGAATCAATCTCGTGAACCTTCGTTGCACTCTCTCTATGGCAAGTATATCCTTCCTTAGGTAAGGAGACCAAAATTGCACACAGTACTCCAGGTGTGGTCTCGCCAAGGCCCTATATAATTGGAGTAAGACTTCTTTACTCTTGCACTCAAATCCTCTCTTAATGAAGGCCAGCATACCATTTGCCTTCCTAATGGCTTGCTGCACCTGCACATTCATTTTCAGTGACTCATGTACAAGGACACCCAGGTCCCTTTTGAGCATCTGCATTCCCCAATCTTTCACCATTTAGGAAATACTCTGCCTTTCTGTTTTTTTCTACCAAAGTGGATAACTTCACATTTATCCACATTATAATCCATCTGCCATGTTCTCGCCCACTCACTGAGCCTGTCGAGATCCCCTTGAAGCCTCTTCACATCTGACACTGCCACCTAGCTTTGTATCATCAGCAAATTTGGAAATGTTACATTTAGTCCCCTCATCCAAATCATTGATATAGACTGTGAATTTATACAAATGCACAGAGTATAAGGAACAAATTGAATGAATTGCAAGTGCAAATTCAATTTTGAGGGTATGATATGATGGCCATCACTGAGAATGGCTGCAAGACAATCAGGACTGGAAACTAAATATACCAGCTTATAAGGTCTACAGGAAAGACAGGGGAAATGGTAGAGGGGGAGGAGTAGCCTCAGTAATTAAGGCTGAAATCACTTCAATGATGAGAGAGGATATAACAAGAGGCAAATGTGCAGTGGAGACTTTATGGGTAGAATTAAGGAATAGAAAAGGATTTAAGACTGTAGTGGGAGTTGTGTATAGGCCCCCTGGTAACAGCTGTCAAGTGGTAGAATATATAAATGCAGAGATTCGACAAGCATGTAGCAAAGACAAAGTGGTTTTAACGGGGGATTTTAATTAACTTTCATATCAATTGGGATATGGAGACTAGTTCATGTCAGAAAGGTAGTGAATTTCTAAAGTGTGTTCAGGATAGTTTTCTGCAACAATATGTCCTAGAACCAACAAGGGGGCAGGCCATATTAGATTTAGTAATGTGTAATGAGCCAGATTTAGCTGACAGCCTAATGGTGCGTGAACATTTATTTAATAGTGATCATAATATGATCGAGTTCAACGTAGTGTTTGAAAGGGAGAAACACAAAACAGCTACTAAGATTCTAGATTTAGGTAAGGCTAACTTCAATGCTGTTCACAGTAAACTGGGTAACTCTGTTAATGGATAAAACAACAGATCATCAGTGGGAGGCATTCAAAAAAGAATGTAATCATCTCAGCCCCAGGACATCACTGCAGGAGTTCTTCAGGGCAGTGTCCTAGGCCCAACCATCTTTAGCTGCTTCATCAATGACCTTCCCTCCATCATAAAGGCAGAAGTGGGGATGTTCGCTGATGATTGCAGTGTTCAGTTCCATTCACAACTCCTCAGATAATGAAGTAGTCCGTGCCTGCATGCAGCAAGACCTGGACAACATTCAGACTTGGGCTGATGTGTGGCACGAATGTTACTTGCCACTTAAGTGCCAGAAAATGACCATCTCCAACAAGAGAAAGTCTAACCACCTACCCTTGACATTCAATGGCATTACCTTCGGTGAATCCCCCACCATCAACATTTTGGTGGGGGGGGGGGTCACCATTGACCAGAAACTTAACTGGACCAGCCAGATAAATACTGTAGCTATAAGAGCAGGTCAGAGGCTGGGTATTCTGCAGCAAGTGACTCACCTCCTGTCTCCCCAAAGCCTTTCCACCATATACAAGGCATAAGTCAGGAGTGTGATTGAATACTCTCTCCTTGCCTGGATGAGTGCAACTCCAACAACACTCAAGAAGCTCGACACAATCCAGGACAAAGCAGCCCACTTGATTGGCACCCCATCCACCCACCACCTTAAACATTTACTCTCTCCACCACTGGCGCACCGTGTCTGCAGTGTGTACCATCTACAAGATGCACTGCAGCAACTCGCCAAGGCTTCTTCAACAGCACCTCCCAAACCTGCGGCCTCTACCACCTAGAAGGACAAGGGCAGCAGGCGCATGGGAACACCGTCACCTGCAAGTTCCCCTCCAAGTCACACACCATCCTGATTTGGAAATATACCTAACGGCACTGTGGGAGTACCTTCACCGCATGGACGGCAGCAGTTCAAGAAGGCTGCTCACCATCACCTTCTCGAGTGCAGTTAGGGATGGACAGTAAATGCTGGCCTTGTCAGTGACGCGCCCATCCTGTGAATGAATAAAAAGAAAAAAGAACCACTTTATTGCCCTAAGGGGCAAGAGCTCTACTTGTCAAAAAAAAAGCCATGGACAACATAAAACTAAATGAAAAAGCATGCAAAAACTAGCACAGATCCTGGCGACTGGGAGAGATACAAAGAACAACAAAAGGTGACGAAACAGATAGTAAGAGCTACAAAAAGGGAGTTTGAAAAGAAACTTGCAAGGAATATCAAAATCAACACCAAAAATATTTACAATTTATATTCAGAAAAAGAGGATGGTCAGGAGAAATGTGGGCCCCTTGAAAACTGGCAATGATGATATTGTAAATGAAAATAAGAAAATGGTGGACATGTTGAATAATTACTTTGCATCAGTATTTACAGTAGAGGAAGAGGATAGCATGCTGGACATCCCAAGGAAACTAATATTGAATCAGGGACGGGGACTCACCAAAATTAACGTAAGCAAAATAACAGTAAAAGAAAGAAAGACTTGCATTTATATAGCGCCTTTCACCGGACGTCTCAAAGCGCTTTACAGTCAATGAAGTACTTTTGAAGTGGAGTCACTATTGTAATGTGGGAAGAAAATGAAGAAAATAATGGCACTAAAGAGTGACAAATCCCCAGGACCAAATGGCTTCCATTCCCAGACTTTTAAAGGAAGTAGGTGAGAACATTACAGATGGCCTAACTATAATCTTCGAAATTCTCTCGATTCGGGTACATTCCTTTAGACTGGAAAATTGCGCAAGTCACTCCGCTATTTAAGAAAGGTGAGCGAGGGAAACCAGGGAATTATAGACCGGTTACCCTAACATCTGTTGTTGGGAAATTCCTAGACTCTATAGTTAAGAATAGATTGACTGAACACCATGAACATTTTCAGCTGATCAGAGAGCCAGCATAGATTTGTGAAGGGTAGGTCATGCCTGACGAGCTTAATTAATTTTTTGAGAGGTGACTAAAGTAGTGGACCAGGGAATGTCCATAGATGTTATTTTATATGGACTTCCAGAAGGCATTCGATAAAGTCCCTCATAAGAGACTGCTAGCTAAAGTCGAAACTCATGGAATTGAAGGCAAATTATTGACCTGGTGAGGAAATTGGCTGAGCGGCAGGAGACAGAGTAGGGATAATGGGCAGGTACTCAAATTGGCAGGATGTGATTAGTGGTGTCCCGCAAAGATCTGTGTTGGCGCCTGAACTATTCACCATATTTATTAACGACTTAGATAATGGGATAGAAATCCACATATCCAAATTTGATGACACAAAGATAAGTGGCATTGTAAGCAGTGCAGATGGAAGCATAAAATTACAAAGAGATATCAACAGATTAAGTGAATGGGTAAGCCTGTGGCAAATGGATTTCGATGTAGGCAAGTGTGAGGTCATCTACTTTGGACCTAAAAAGGATAGAACAGAGTACTTTCTAAATGGTGAAAAGCTAGAAACAGTGGAGTCCAAAGAGACTTGGGGCGTCCATGTACATAGATCATTAAAATGTCATGGTCAGGTCCAGAAAATAATCAAAGACTAATGGAATGTTGGCTTTTATATGTAGAGGACTAGAATACAAGGGGGTGGAAGTTATCCTTCAATCATAATATGATTAGACAGAGTCAACATGGTTTTATGAAAGGGAAATTGTGTTTGACAAATTTTAGTTTTTTGAGGATGTAAATGGAAGGGTAGATAAAGGCGAACCAGTGGATGCAGTATATTTCGATTTTCAAAAGGCATTCGATATGGTGCCACATAAAAGGTTGTTACGCAGGATAAGGGCACATGGGTTGAGGGTAATATATTAGCATGGACAGAGGATTGGTTAACGGACAGAAAACAGTAGGGATAAACTGGTCATTTTCAGATTGGCAGGCTGTAATTAGTGGGGTGCTGCAAGGATCAGTGCTTGGACCTCAGCTGTTTACAATCTATATTAATGACTTGGATGAAGGGACCGAGTGCCATGTATCCAAGTTTGCTGACGATACAAAGCGATGTGGGAAAGTAAGCTGTGAGAAGGACACAGCTTGCAAAGGGATATAAACAGGTTAAGTGAGTGGGCAATAAGGTGGCAGATGGAGTATAATGTGGGGAAATGTGACGTTATTTGCTTTGGTAGGAAGAATAGGAAAAGAGAATACTTTTTAAATGGTGAGAAATAATTAAATATTGGTGTTGAGAGAGATTTAGGTGTCCTCGTACAAGAAACGCAGAGTTAGCATGCAGGTACAGCAAGCAATTAGGAAGGCAAATGGCATGTTGGCCTGCTCTCTGCTTCTCAAATTTGGTTTCCGAATTCCTGGACTTCTCAGAACATCAAGACTGCGTTTCTGCACTAGACTACACTGGATTACACTGTAAAACTCATTTGCAGTGTCAAAAATTTGCTGCTTTAAAAAAAAAAAATCTTCCCCACTGTGGCTGTTTCTCTGCTGAGCTGGGTGACTCGTTCGACTGTTTTTTCTGCTTTGTTGGTCGCTGGCTTGTTTTACATTTTCTCCACTGCTTCTGATCTATGGTGACCTCCAACTTCGCCTCAACTTTGCCATCATGTTCCTGCACCGCAACCGATTCTCATTACCATGGCAATGACCTCCATCCTTCAATTCTCATCCCTTCAAATAGCTTCTGTACTTCACTCGTCTGCGACTCCTTTCTCCAAGCTTGGACAACAGTTCGCCAATGCTCCACGCCGACTCTATCCTACCTATGGCAACTTTTCTCTCTAAGGGACCTCCGACTTTAACTCTGGACTCCCTACTATTGTCACCAGCCTATTCCCTGCTACTACCAGGAAATATACATCCCTATAATTGCTACATAACCAGGCCTATGTAACCGAGTTTTCCCCGTGTCCATTTGCGTGTGCCTTTTGGCTGCCGTTCACTTCTATTTCCACCTTTTTCTTTTCTCTCTATCCCTGCCTGACTGGGGTCTCCTGTCGTCATGCCACCCTTCATCTCTCCTCTCTCTCATACTCTGCCCTCCCAAATCCCTACCCCAACCCTTCATTACTCTTCGAACTTCCTACTCTCCTGCCGCCGTCCCAGGCTTGACTTCCTCTTGGATTAGCCTACAGCTTCCCTCTGTGCCTCTCTTGGCATCCTTCGAAGGGCCCATCGAGGCACTCGTCGCTGTCCTCCTCACGAGTAACAACACCAACTGTCCCATCCTACTCTCTCACCGATCTTCCCGTCCAGCGCGCCTGCGGGGAGGCTAATTTTGCCAATCTCCCCGGCCAACTCATCCCTCCAAGCGCTGACCTTGTGAATTCTGGCAGTGGATCAGCCATCACCGACCCTCTCTGCATCTCCCTGCAGAATGTCAGTTCACTCGCGAACAATGCCCTTGCCATCCATGAGCTTATCATGGATGACTGCATCGACATCATGGCTCTGACAGAAACTTGGCTGAGGGGTGATGACACCTTACCCTTAAGTGAAGCCTCCCCGCCTGGCTCTACCTTCCACCACTTGCCCCGCTCAGACCGCCGTGGTGGCGGTGTAGCTCTCATCACCAAATCGCACCTGGGTGTGTCCCCCTACTCCTCCGGCACTTCCTCCTCCTTTGAGCATCTCGCCTTGTTCCACCCCCTCACCTCTCATTTAAAATTGTCGCCCACCCAAGTACGATCAAAATTTTATCACCGAGATATCCTCACTGATTTCCCCCCTCAGCCTTTGCACTGAGCAACTTCTCATCCTTGGTGATTTCAACCTCATCTCAATTCATCATGCACTCTCTCCTCTGAGATCACTACCCTCCTATCCTCCCTTAATCTCTCCCTCCATGTGAACTCCCCAACCCATATTCACGGCCACCACCTTGATCTTGCCATCTCTCGTGGCCTCGTTACTCCCACCGTGTCAATCAAAGATAAGGCCATCTCTGACCACTTCCTTGTATTGCTTTCCACCCACAATCCCCCCCCCCCCCCCCACCAAAACCCTACTTCCTTCTGTGTCCGCCCCTGGGGAAAAAAAACTCTCCCAACTCTCTTGCAACTGCACTTACGAAATCCCTACTGTCCAGCCTTTGGCCCTCCATTGACCAAGACATTTCTGCAGGTACTGATTTGCTCAACCACACCCTCACCACCACCTTTGCTTCCCTAGTCCCTATTAAAACCATTACTCTCTCTCACTCACTCACCCTGGCCATTCCCCCTGGTATGGCCCACATTTTCGCTCCCTCAAGTCCAAGGGACGCAGACTTGAACGGATATGGTGGACAACTGGTTTAGCCATTCACCGCCAGATCTAGCTGGACCACATAAAGGTTTATCGGGTCCTACTCTTCTCTGCCAAAACTGCTCACTATTCCAGGATCATTTTGGAATGCAAAGATAACCCCCCAGCTACTATTTTCTACTGCTAACCGTCTTCTTAAACCCCTCTTCCCCCATCTCCTCCACACTCGCTTCCAACAACAAGTGTGAAGAGCTCGTGGACTTCTTTGTCTCTAAGATTGAGACCATCTGATCAGCTGCCTCTGCCACTTCCCTTCCTTCCCCTAGCCCACCGGGCCAAACTCACTCTAAGGCTCACCCCTGCCCTAGCCCTGAACTTGCATCTTTCTCCAGTTTCTCTCCAATCTCCCCTCTTGACCTCTCCACGCTCATCCTGTCCATGACACCCACTTCCTGCTCCTTCGACCCTATTCCCACTAAACTGCTGACCATCCAACTTCCTTTTCTGGTTCCCATGTTAGCTGACATTGTTAACAGTTCTCTCTCCTCAGGTACTGTCCCCCTCTCCTTCAAATCTGCCGCCATCACCCCCCTCCTCAAAAAAAATCAACACATGCCCCCTCCATCCTTGCGAACTACCGCCCCATCTCCAACCTCCCTTTCCTCTCAAGTCCTTGAATGTGTTGTAGTCTCCCAAATCCGTGCCTATCTTTCCCAGAACTCCATGTTTGAATCCCTCCAATCAGGTTGCTGCCCCGCGGCAGTACCAAAACGGCTCTCATCAAAGTCACAAATGACATCCTTTGTGACTGACAAAGGTAAACTATCCCTCCTCATCCTTCTCGACCTGTCTGCAGCCTTTGACACGGTTGACCACTCCATCCTCCTCCAACGCCTCTCCACCATCGTCCAGCTGGGGGGGACTGCACTCACCTGGTTCCATTCTTATCTATCTAATTGTAGCCATAAAATCACCTGCAATGGCTTCTCTTCCCACTCCCGCATTGTTGCCTCTGGTGTCCCCCAAGGATCTATCCTTGGCCCCCTCCTATTTCTCATCTACATGTTGCCCCTTGGCGACATCATCCGAAAACACGGCGTCAGTTTCCACATGTACGCTGACGACACCCAGCTCTACCTCACCACCACTTCTCTTGACACCGCCACGGTCTCTAAATTGTCAGACTGCTTGTCCGACATCCAGTTCTGGATGAGCAGAAATTTCTCCAATTAAATATTGGGAAGTCCGAAGCCATTGTCTTCGGGCCCCGCCACAAACTCCGTTCCCGAGCCACCGACTCCATCCCTCTTCCTAGCGTCTGAGGCTGAACCAGACTGTTCGCTACCTTGGTGTCCTATTTGACCCTGAAATGAGCTTCCGACCACATATCCGTGGCATAACTAAGACCGCCTATTTCCACCTCTGTAATATTGCCCATCTCCACCCCTGCCTCAGCTCATCTGCTGAAACCCTCATCCATGCCTTTGTTACCTCTCGACTTGACTATTCCAATGCACTCCTGGCTGGCCTCCCACATTCTACCCTACGTAAACTTGAGGTCATCCAAAACTCTGCTGCCCGTGTCCTAACTCGCACCAAGTCCCGTTCAGCCATCACCCCTGTGCTCGCTGACCTACATTGGCTCCCGATTATGCAACGCCTTGATTTCAAATCCCTTCATGGCCTTGCCCCTCCCTATCTCTGTAATCTCCTTTAGCCCCACAATCCACCTGAGATATCTGTGCTCCTCAAATTCTGCCCTCTTGAGCATCCCTGATTTTAATCGCTCAGCCATCGGTGGCCGTGCCTTCAGCTGCCTAGGCCCTAAGCTCTGGAATTCTCTCCCTAAACTCTCCGTGTCTCTACCTCTCTTCCCTCCTTTAAGACGCTCCTTAAAACCTATCTTGTTGACCACAACTGCAGCATGTGGGAGTTTGTGGAGAGCATTGTGATCCCGGACAACAATGTTTGCAGTAAGTGCCTGCATCTTGAGGGATTTCAGCTCGCAGTTGTTGAGCTGGAGTCTGAGGTGCAGACATTGCAGGGCATCAGGGAGGGGGAGAGTTACCTGGACACTTTGATCCAGGAGGCAGTCACACCCCTTTGGTTAGGTGGTGGTACAGGTCTGGTTACTGGTCAGGGACAGGACGGTGTGACTGCAACTCAGGCAAGTAAGGGGACCCCAGATGAAGTGCAGGAGGAGCCTCGGCATTTGTCCTTATCCAACAGGTATGAGGTTCTTGCTGCCTGTGTGGATGAGGGAAAAGCCTGCAGGATGGATGAGCAAGCTGACCATGGCACCATGGTGCAGGAGGCCATTCAAGTGGGGGGAGTGAAAGGGAATGTAGTTGTGGTAGCGAAAGCTGTGTTGCTTGCCCGGTGCCAGGATTAAAGACAACTCCTCGTGGCTGGAGAAGAACCTGGAGTGGGAAGGGGAGGATCCAGTTGTCGTGGTCCACATAGGAATCAACGACATAAGTAGAACTAGGAATGAGGTTCTGCTGAGCGAGTTTAAGGAGTTGGGGTCAAAATTAAAAAGCAGAACCTCAAAGATAATCTCTGGATTGTTACCTGAGCCACACGCCAATTGGCATAGGGATAAGCAGATTATAAGGTTAAATGCGTGGCTGAAAGAGTGGCGTGGGAGGCTGGGATTTTGTTTCATGGGGCACTGGCACCACTACTGGGGAAAGAGGGAGCTGTTCTGTTGGGACGGGCTCCACTTATGGGCTACTATGCGCCTGCTAAAGGCTGGAACCAGTGTACTGGCGAATTGAATAACTAGGGCAGGAGACAGGGCTTCAAACTAATGAAGGGGGTTGGTGGGAGGATTCAGGAAAGAGTAAATTTTAAAAGCAGCAGAGAAATGTCAAGGCTCTAGAGCAGAGTTTTGTGTAAAAATAAGCAGAGTGGGTCAGGAAGGGACAGAGAGAGTAACAAAGGTAATAGGACATCAGTGACTAAGGTGACATCAGGGAAAAAGAGAAAAAAGTCAAAGCTAAAGGCACTATATCTGAATGCGCAAAGCATTCACAACAAAACAGATGGATTAATAGCGGAGGTAGAAATGAATAGGTTTGATCGAATAGCCATTACGGAGACGTGGTTGCAAAGTGACCAAGGTTGGGAATATTCCAGGATACTTAACTTTTAGAAGAGATAGGCAAAATGGAAAAGGAGGAGGGGTAGCTCTGATAATAAAGGATGGGATAAAGACAGTAGAGAGAAAGGATCTTAGCTCTGAAAATCAAGAAGTAGAATCAGTTTGGGTGGAGCTAAGAAACAGCAAGGGGCAGAAAACATTGGTGGGAGTTGTTTATCGGCCCCCAAACAGTAGTTGTAATGTAGGGCAGAGTATAAATCAGGAAATTAGAGGTGCATGTAACGAGGGTAATACAGTAATCATGGGGGTGTTTAATCTACATATAGACTGGGCAAACCAAATTTGCAGTAATAGTGTGGAGGACAAATTCATGGAATGTATACAAGATAGTTTTGTGGATCAGTATGTTGAGGAACCAACAAGGGAACAGGCTACTTTAGATCTAGTATTGTGCAATGAGAAAGGGTTAATTAATAACCTTGTAGTAAAGGGGCCCTTAGGGAAGATTGACCATAATATGATAGAATTTTATTGTTGCCCTGAAATTCGCCTCTCCGTGCATGCAGAAAACCGGCACTTCAGGACGCCTTACGGGTGAGTACACAGTGCGTACTCACCCGGGAAGGGCCGAATTTTTGGTCCATTAAGTTTGAAAGTGATTTCGTTAAATCTGAAACTAGGGTTTTAAATCTAAACAAAGCAAACTACGTAGGTATGAGGGGCGAGTTGGCTAAGGTAGATTGGGAAACTACATTAAAAGGTATGATGGTAGAGAAGCAATGGCTAGCATTTAAAGAATTAATACATCATTTACAACAAATATACATTCCTTTAAGGCACAAAAACCCCACAGGAAAAGTGGTCCAACCGTGGCTAACAAGAGAAGTTAAAGATAATATTAGATCAAAGGAAGAGGCTTATAATGTTGCCAAAAAGAGCAGTTAGCCTGAGGATTGGGAGGATTTTAGAATTCAGCAAAGGAGGACCAAGAAATTGATAAAGATGAGGAAAATAAAGTAAAAGTATGAGAGTAAACTAGCGAGAGACATAAAAACAGACTGTAAAAGCTTTTATAGGTATGTAAAAAGGACAAGATTAGGATGAGACAGGAGAAATTATAATGGGGAATAAGGAAATGGCAGAGAAATTAAACAAATACTTTGTGTCTGTCTTCACGGAAGAAACACACAAAATCTCCCGGAAATAGTGGAGAACCAAGGGCCTAAGAATGAGGAACTGAAAGAAATTAGTATTAGTAAAAAAAAAAATAGTACTGGAGAAATTAATGGGACTGAAAGCTGATAAATCCTCTGGACCTGACTACCTACATCCTAGGGTTTTGAAAGAGGTGGCTGTCGAGATAGTGGATGCATTGGTTGTCACCTTCCAAAATTCCATTGATTCTAGAATAGTTCCTGCGGATTGGAAGGTGGCAAATGTAACCCCACTATTTAAAACCGGGAACTGCAGACCAGTTAGCCTGACATCAGTAGTAGGGAAAATGCTACAATCTATTAAGGACGTGGTAACAGGGTACTTAGAAAATAATAATAGGATTGAGCAGAGTCAACACTGATTTATGAAAAGGAAATCATGTTTGACAAATCTGTTGGAGTTTTTTGAGGTTGTAACTAGCAGAATAGATAAGGGGGAACCAGTGGATGTGGTATATTTGGATTTTCAGAAGGCATTCAGTAAGGTGCCACACAAGAGGTAATTAAACAAAATTAGGGCTCATGGGATTGGGGGTAATATACTGGCATGGATTGAGAATTGTTTAACGGACAGAAAACAGAGAGTAGGAATAAATGGGTAATTTTCGGGTTGGCAGGCTGTAACTAGTGGGTACGGCAAGGATCAGTGCTTGGGCCTCAGCTATTCACAATCTATATCAATGATTTGGATGAGGGGACCAAATGTAATATATCCAAGTTTGCTGATGATACAAAGTTAGGTGGGAATGTAAGTTGTGAGGAGGATGCAAAGAGTCTTCAAGGGGATATAGACAGGCTAAGTGAGTGGGCAAGAACATGGCAAATGTAATGTGGAAAAATGTGAAGTTATCCACTTTGGTAGGAAAAATAGAAAAGCAGAGTCTTTTTTAAATGGTGAGAGATTGGGAAGTGTTGGTGTTCAGAGGGACCTGGGTGTCCTTGTACACGAATCACTGAAAGTTAACATGCAGGTACAGCAAGCAGTTAGGAAAGCAGATGGTATGTTGGTCTTTATTACAAGAGGATTTGAGTATAAGACTAAAGACGTCTTACTGCAATTATATAGGGCCCTGGTGAGACCACACCTGGAGTATTTTGAACAGTTTTGATCTCCTTACCTAAGGAAGTGAGAAGTCGCACAACACCAGGTTATAGTCCAACAGTTTTATTTGAAATCACAAGCTTTTGGAGCGGCTGCTCCTTCGTCAGGTGAAGTAAAGGAATACAAAATCGACAAAGCATATATAGATAGAGAACAATGCATGTGTAACTTACAATGGCAGACGACTACATTTAATCCTCCTGACTGCCTTTTGTCACACCTCGGCAGATAAACAATCAGGTCAGCCAGGAAGGCACCACATCAAAGACATAGCAAGATACAACTGAGACAATGAGGTGGGGTTACAGGGGGTCTAATGTGTCAAAAGCTGCAGTCGGTATGGAAAACGATAAACTTTAAAATTTTAACTTTTTTACTGGGAATCACATCTGTGAACAAGCCAACGACGACTCGAGTCTGGATGACTCTACGTCATGTATCGTGACATAAACCCAAGATCCCGGTTGAGGCCGTCCTCATGAGTGCGGAACTTGGCTATCAGTTTCTGCTCGATGATTTTGCGTTGTCGTGTGTCTCTAAGGCCGCCTTGGAGAACGCTTCCCCGCAGATCCGAGGCTGAATGTCCTTGACTGCTGAAGTGTTCCCCGACTGGGAGGTAACAATCCTGCCTGGCGATTGTTGCGCGGTGTCCATTCATACGTTGTCTCAGTGTCTGCATGGTCTCGCCGATGTACCATGCCACGGTGCATTTTTTCCTGCAACGTATGAGGTAGACAACGTTGGCTGAGTCACATGAGTATGTACCATGTACCTGGTGGGTAGTGTCCTCACGTGTGATGATGGTATCTGTGTTGATGATCTGGCATGTCTTGCAGAGGTTGCCGTGGCAGGGTTGTGTGGTGTCGTGGTCGCTGTTATCCTGAAAGCTGGGTAATTTGCTGCGAACGATGGTACTTCTGAGGTTAGGCGGCTGTTTGAAGGCAAGTAGTGGAGGCGTGGGGATGGCCTTAGCGAGGTGTTCGTCGTCATCGATGACATGTTGAAGGCTGCGAAGAACATGGCGTAGTTTCTCCGCTCCGGGGAAGTACTGGACGACGTAGGGTACCCTGTTGGTTGTGTCTGAGGAAGGATATACTTGCCATAGAGGGAATGCAACAAAGGCTCACCAGACTGATTCCTGGGATGGGGGGGTTTGTCCTATGTGGAGAGATTGATTAGACTAGGTCTATATTCTCTGGAGTTTAGAAGAATGAGAGGTGATCTCATTGAAACATACTAAATTCTTACAGGGCTTGACAGGGTAGATGCAGGGAGGATGTTTCCCCTGGCTGGGGAGTCTCGAACTAGGAGGCATTGTCTCAGGATAAGGGATTGGCCTTTTAAGACTGAGATGAGGAGGAATTTCTTCACTCAGAGGGTTGTGAATCTTTGGAATTCTCTGCTCCTAAGGGCTGTGGATGCTCAGTCATTGAGTATATTCAAGGCTGAGATAGATACATTTTTGGACTCGAGGAATCAAGTAATATGGGGATCGGGCGGGAAAGTGAAGTTGAGGTCGAAGATCAGCCATGATCTTATTGAATGGCGGAGCAGGCTCGAGGGGCCGTATGGCCTGCTGCTGCTCCTAATTCTTATGTTCTTAAAGTCCTGGTTAGACCACACCTGGAGTACTGTGAGCAGTTCTGGGCACCACACCTTAGGAGGGATATATTGTACTTGGAGAGAGTGCAGCGTAGATTTACCAGAATTATACCTGGCCTCCAAGGGTTACATTATGAGGAGAGATTACACATACTAGGGTTATATTTACTGGAATTTAGAAGGCTAAGGGGTGATTTGATTGAAGTTTTCAAGATATTAAGGGGAACAGATAGTGTCGGTAGAGTGAAACTATTTCCGCTGGTTGGGGAGTCTAGGAATGGGGGGCATAATCTAAAAAATTAGAGCCAGGCCTTTCAGGAGTCAAGTTAGGAAACCCTTCTACACAAAGGGTGGTAGAAGTTTGGAACTCTCTTCCACAAACGCCAAGTGATGCTAGGTCAATTGTTAATTTTAAATCTGAGGTTGGTAGATTTTTGTTAACCAAAGATATTAAGGGCTAAGGGGTAAAGGCGGGTATATGGAGTTAGGTAACAGATCAGCCATGATCTCATTGAATGGTGGAATAGGCTTGAGGGGCTAAATGGCCTACTCCTGTTCCTATACGGGATAAATGTTGGCCAGGACATTGGCAGAACTCACCTGCTGTTTGAATGGTGCCATGGGATCTTTTATGTCCACCAGAGACGGCAGATGGGACCTCGGTTTAACGTCTCATTCGAAAGATGGCGCCTCCAACAGTGCAAGACTCACTCGGTACTGCACTGGATGTCAGCTTAGATTATGTGTTCAAGTCTCTGGAGTGGGAATTGAACCCATGACCTTCTGACTCAGACGAGAGTGCTACCACTGAACCACGGCTGAACATGTGTAAAACATTTTTCTAATTGGTAGAGCCTGATCTAAGAGTTTTCTGAAGTAGAATTTTGTAACCCACTCATTGATTTTAATGTCTAATAGATATAGCACTATTGTAGTCTGATTTAACATTCCTATAGCTAAATAACAATATAAATAAAAATCTTCGGCATCCGATTGCAACTTGTGCTGCATTGCTTCTATTCAACAGCAACTACTTCCATTTCTGTAGGACTCTTAACAGTAAAACATCCCAAGGTGTGTCATGGAGTCAAAATCAGGAGTCATGTATTAGTAGATAAATACAGGAAGCAGACTGAAGGCATGTTTGAAGAGCTAGGTTTGAGGAGGCTTTTGAAGATTGGGAGAGAAGCAACAAGGCAGAGAGTATTTAGGAGGCCAGGGTCAGAAAGGCAGAACGTATGGGGACATAGGCTGGAATAGGTATGGTGGAGCGAGGCAATTGAGGGATTTGTAAATGAGGACGAGAATGTTGAATTACATTTTGGAGATGGGGAGTCATTGAGGTCAGAAAGGATAGGGTGATAGGTAAATGAGGTTTGGTGGCAGGTAGGATGTAGGTAGTGGAGTCTGGAGTCTATATTGGTTGGAGTTTATGCTGAGGCTGGTGAGAACATTGAGAAGTGGAGCATGGAGATGACAAAGATGGACAGGGATTTTAGCAGTGGTGAGCGTGTGTTAAGCATGGAAAATGGGAATGTGTGTCCAGGTGATGGACTCCATGAGGGGTTTGAAGTTCAGCTTGGGGTCAAACAAGCCAGCAGAATGTGTGCCATTGCATTTAGCCTAACTGAGCAGGTAGAGAGGGGGTTGGGATCAGGGCCAAGATGCAGTTTTCAGCAGGGGCTGAACAAGATGGCTTCATTGTAGAGTTGCAGGACCTCGTGACTAAACCATGATGTCGGGCAAGGAGTCGCACAGCATAGTAACAGTCGTGGAATTTAGAGTACTGCCAAAGAAGTAAAGCTGTGTATCATCGACATACGTATAGCAACTGACCTCATGCTTATGGATGTTGTTGAGTGGCAGCATAAAGATGAGGAATAAAAGGATGCCAAGGATGGAACGGGCACATTCAAGATGACCATGCAGGAGGTGAAGCCATTGTAGGAGATATGATGGGTAGGTTGGGATCGAACAGAATAGAGCTGCGTTTAAGCATAGCAGTGGAGGTGAACAACAGAGGAGCGGCAATGCAGGAAAGTGATAGATTGTATCAAATGCCACGAAGAGGTCAAGGAAGATTAGAAATAATGTATCGTAGGTCTGGTCACAAAGGAGATCATTGGTGATTTTGATCAGGATGATCTTAGTTATGTTGGCAGGGCAAAAACCAGAGTGAAGTGATTTGAAGAGGTAATGGTGGAAGTAGTTGGCATGGAGTTGGATGTCAACAATATGTTCAAAAATGAGAAGTTGCACAACACCAGGTTATAGTCCAACAGTTTTATTTGAAATCACGAGCTTTCGGAGCGCTGCTCCTTCGTCAGGTAAAGTGAGGGAATACAAATCAGCAAAGCATATATAGACAGAGAACAATGTGTTTCTGACTGCCCTCCATCACACCTCGGCAGAGATACAATCAGTCAGGAAGGCATTACAAGATGTAATGTCTTTGATGGAATGCCTTCCTGACTGATTGTATCTCTGCCGAGGTGTGATGGAGGGCAGTCAGAAACACATTGTTCTCTGTCTATATATGCTTTGCTGATTTGTATTCCCTCACTTTACCTGACGAAGGAGCAGCGCTCCGAAAGCTCGTGATTTCAAATAAAACTGTTGGACTATAACCTGGTGTTGTGCGACTTCTCATTTTTGTCCACCCCAGTCCAACACCGGCATCTCCGCATCATGAACAATATGTTCAAGTACTTTAAAAGAGGAAGGGAAATTGGAGATAGCGCGGCAATAGGAGATGACTGCAGAATGGTTGAGGATGGACTTTTTAAGGAGGAGTTAATGAGTATAGTTTTGAAGGAGTGGTGGCGGTGTCTGAGGAGAGGGAGTTGTTGACTATGTCACCATGTATTGGACCAAGGAGTGATCGTTTAATATGTCAGAAATCAGGTCCATAGAACTCGGGAAGTAAATGGTGAGTCTCAGGCAGGGGATAAGTCTAATGATGGCTAAGGTGGAGATGAGGGTAACGCTATGGAGTGATGTAGAGCCAAGATTGGAGTGCAGGAAGAGTCTGGGGGGGGTCGGGGTGGGAAGCCCCATTGAGAAATATTTGCAAGGGATCTTCCATACAGAAAGTTTGAAAACTACTGATCTTTAAAGTTTTGAATGAGTTTACTATATGCTCTCATCCTTCTGGAGGTTGCTTTAATGAGGCAGAAATTCCGTTCCCTACGGGTGTGTACGCGCTGTGTACTCACCTGTAGGGCCAACGGAAATGCCGGTTTTAGGCATGCACTGCGCTTGCGCTGGAAACCGGCATTTCCGATCTGTCAAGAAAGCTCTTGACAGATCCTCCGGCTGCCCTGGAGCAGGGCCTCTGCGGGGGGAGAGTTCCGTTTTTTGGAGACCCTCCGCCCGCAGAAAACACTTACGATTTTTGCGCCTGGTAAGAGCAGGCGTAAGGCCTGCTTTTACCAGGATAAGAGTTGAAAAAAAGTAAAAAAAAAAAAAATTTCCACTGATTTATCATTTAAAAATACTTTAAAGAAAGGTAAGTTTATTTTTAGCCCCGTTAAAAACTTTAATTTTTTTCAAAAAATAAATTTTTTGTTTAAAATACTTAATTTATGTAATTTAAAGTCATTTTAAAAATGTGATTTTTTTTTACATTTATTTAACATTTTACTATGTTTTGGGGGTGATCTCCATTCGTATATTTGACAGGTCTTCCTGTCAAATGTATGAAGGGAGATTCCCTTCTCTGATTGGCTCCCCATGGCCCACGTGATCCCAGGGACGCTGCGAACTACCTGCGCCTCTGGGATACGTGGGCCCTGTGCACCGGCAGTTTGGAGAGGCCCAGCAACGGAACTCTGCGCCTCCCGGGAGCCATCCGGTCTAGGCGCAGATTTTTCCAGATCGCAGTCCTCCGCCCGCGGGAGGCCTGCGAACTGAATTTCTGGACCTAATATATATATATATATATTTTTTTTTTTTACAATGCCAGTCAGAAATATTGTTCCTTTTAATGTAATAGCATTGTATTTATGAAAACTAAATCAATATCCTAAAGCTCTTTACTATAGAACTAAGTATATGTCACAGTGTGAAGAGAATATTTAATGAGTTGTATCAGAATTTAGGTCACAAGTTTCAGACTTCACTTTTGACTACCAGATGCTCTATCTGTTAACTTTGACATTTAGAATGGAGGAGAGCTTATGGTCTCTGCAGAGTGTAGTTTGTACTGATGCTGTGTAGCCGACAGTGCATAAGCAGAAAATATGTTTTGTTTATTTGTGTGGTCTTTGTGTCGTGCTGTTAAGTTATGTACAAACTGCACCAGATTACATTAGTTTGAGGCAAATATGCTTGTATAAGAAAGATTTGTTTAAGTAACTAGATTACATGGAGCTTAGCTTGACAGTAGTATGCAATATCTTCTCTGCTGTTTTTCTGCCAGTTTTAAGTTATCCTAAATCTGAACTCTGAAGAAGAGATAGGTATTTGGCTTATTGCTTAGTATGTTGTAACTGTAGTTTATATCTTGGTATACAGTTTGCAACAAGTTATAGTATGATTAATTGCTCATTTGAAAAACTTTAATTTTGGCATAGTAATTTTATTTGACCATTTGCTGAATGTAATGTTGCAGCTGTTTTACTGTGTTTTTTAAACATATTGTTGCCAAATTCTTTAAGGCAGTTAGAATTTGTTTGGCCAATCTTTATCTCTTTTTAAATATGAGAGAGAATTTGTAAACATAGCAAGAAAAATTATCTGGAATTCTCTCCCGTGAAAGGCTGTGGATGCTCGGGCAATTGGAGCTTTCAAGACTGAGATGGATAGATTTTTATTAGATAAGAGTATCAAGGGATATCGAGTTAAGTCGGGTAAATGGAGTTGAGGTACAGATCAGCCATGATCTAATTGAATTGCGGAGCAGGGTCGAGGGGCTGAATGGCCTACTCCTGTTCCTATCAGAGTGACTGACCAATAAGGCTTAATTTTTAATGCACAAATGTGTCTGTTGTGATTTTTAAGAAAAAGCTAAAGTGACAATAATCCAAACTTGGTGCACAGACATCGACATTTTATTATATTTTTAAAAGCAATCTTGAGGAAATCACCCACTCGTGGAAAAATGAAGGTTCGAGTTTTGTGTGCACGCATGAATTTTAAAGTCAAATCTACTATTCTAATTGAATGCTCTGTCTCTGGGTTGGCAGGAATTAACAACTATATGTTGAACTTGCATGTATCTGGTAGACACACACGGTTGTCAGTTTGTGAGTCACTGCTCACGTGGTGCTGACACCTACCCTATGCTGTAATCAAGTCTTGTATTGCTGCTGTGGGTAAATTTATTTTTCCTGTTGATTTTGAATGCCTTTATGGGTAATAATTTTTACATCCGGCACCAAATTTTTAAAGCTTTGTGGGAATATGGCTTAATTCTGATTTTAATTGCTCTTTTGTACAACTCAAAAAATATTCAAGGCAGTATTGCAAATATTTCTGATTATCAGTCGTTCAATTATTATACAACAGCAACAACAATTCTTATATAAGATGTTCAAATTTCTGTTTGCTAACTAGACAGTTTGCAAGCATCTAACTGAGTCAGAATCTATTGTATGAATATGTGTCACATCAACAGTTGCGTTCTGTTTACAGTGACTTTACTGTATGCAAATTCTACTGATAACGAGCAAACTGTGGGAAAGATTAATAGTTTGTTCATTTTATGCCCTGCTTCCTTTATGACTTGGTGGGTAAATTCTCCAAGTGACGTGGCACTAAATCATACAGATTCCAAGTCCCAGCTTCAATTCCTGTTCTGTATTGAGCCAGGGCAGTTGTGGGGTTGTAACATGTGTCCTTGACAGCCTGACTTTCGCAGAGGGAAAATCAAACTGGGTCCCCAAGTGCTATACAGTGACCTATACTGTGCGGCTATTGGACAAGGATAGGGTTGATATTAATTGTTATGCAAATGTCCAAAAATGTGCGGGTTAGGTTGATTTGGCTAAGATAAATTGACCCTTAGTGTTAGGGGGGGATTAAATATGTGGGGTTATGGGGATAGGATGGGATATGTTAGGGGGAATTAAATACGTGGGGTTACGGGGGTAGGGTGGGATATGTGTACTGTGGGGATTAAAGCAGGGACAGGGTACTGGATTTGGATGATCAGCCATGATCGTATTGAATGGTGGAGCAGGCTCGACGGGCCGAATGGCCTACTCCTGCTCCTAGATTCTATGTTTCTATGCTGCTCCCCATCCCTGCGCGCGCACACACACACACACACGGACACAGTGCAATACAATGGGATAGATTCAGAACAGATGCAGCTCAAAACTGGGCATCCATGAGGTGCTGTGGGCCATCAGCAACAGCAGAATTGTATTCCACCACAATCTGTAACCTCATGGCCCAGCATATCCCTCACTCTACCATTACCATCAAGCCAGGGGACCAACCCTGGTTCAATGAGGAGTGCAGAAGAGCATGCCAGGAGCAGCACCAGGTATACCTAAAGGTAGGTGCCAACCTGGGGAAGATGCAACACAGGACCACGTGCATGCTAAACAGCGGAAGCAGCATGCTATAGACAGAGCTAAGTGATCCCACAACCAACGAATCAGATCAAAGCTCTGCAGTCCTGCTACATCCAGTCGTCCATGGTGGTGGACAATTAAACAACTAACGGGAGGAGGAGGCTCCATGAATATCCCCATCCTCAATGATGGCGGAGCCCAGCACGCAAGTGCAAAAGCCAAGGCTGAAGCGTTTGCAACCATCTTCAGCCAGAAGTGCCAAGTGGATGATCCATATCGGCCTCCTCCAGAGGTCCCCACCATCACAGAAGCCAGTCTTCAGCCAATTCGATTCACTCCACGTGATATCAAGAAACAGCTGAGTGCACTAGATACAACAAAGGCTATGGGCCCCGACAACATCCCGGCTGTCGTGCTGAAGACTTGTGCTCCAGAACTAGCCGTGCCTCTAGCCAAGCTGTTCCAGTACAGCTACAACACTGGCATCTACCCGACAATGTGGAAAACTGCCCAGGTATGTCCTGTCCACAAAAAGCAGGATAAATCCAATCCGGCCAATTACCGCCCCATCAGTCTACGCTCAATTATCAGCAAAGTGATGGAAGGTGTTGTCGACAGTGCTATCATGCTAAACAGCGGAAGCTACATACTATAGACAGAGCACTTACTCACCAATAACCTGCTCACCGATGCTCAGTTTGGGTTCCGCTCGACTCCAGACCTCATTACAGCCTTGGTCCAAACATGGACAGAAGAGCTGAATTCCAGAGATGAGGTGAGAGTGACTACCCTCGACATCAAGGCAGTATTTGACGGAGCCCTAGTAAAATTGAAGTCAATGGGAATCAGGGAAAACTCTCCACTGGCTGGAGTCATATCTAGCACAAAGGAAGATGGTTGTAGATGTTGGAGGTCAATCATCTCAGCCCCAGGACATCGCTGCAAGAGTTCCTCTGGGCAATGTCCTAGGCCCAAGCATCTTTAGCTGCATCATCAATGGTCTTCCCTCCATCATAAGGTCAGAAATGGGGATGTTTGCTGATGATTGCACAGTGTTCAGTTCCATTCGCAACTCCTTAGATAATGAAGCAGTCCATGCCCAAATGCAGCAAGACCTGGATGACATTCAGGCTTGGGCTAATAAGTGGCAAGTAACATTCGCGCCACACAAGTGCCAGGCAATGACTATCTCCAACAAGCGACTGTCTAACCACCGCCCCTGGACATTCAGTGGCATTACCATCGCCGAATCCCCCACCATCAACATCTTGGGGATCACCATTGAGCAGAAACTTAACTGGACCAGCCACATAAATACTGTGGCTACAAGAGCAGGTCAGAGGCTGGGTATTCTGCAGTGAGTGTCTCACCTCCTAACTCCCCAAAACCTTTCCACCATCTACAAGGCACAAGTCAGGAGTCTGATGGAATACTCCCCACTTGCCTGGATGAGTGCAGCTCCAACAACACTCGGGAAGCTCGACAACATCCAGGACAAAGCAGCCCGCTTGATTGGCACCCTGTCCACCACCATAAACATTCACTCCCTCCACCACCGGCGCACCGTGGCTGCAGTGTGTACCATCTACAAGATGCACTGCAGCAACTCGCCAAGGCTTCTGCGGCAGCACCTCCCAAACCCGTGACCTCTACCACCTAGAAGGACAGGAGCAACAGGCGCATGGGAAAACAATCACCTGCAAGTTCCCCATCAAGTTGCACACCATCCTGACTTGGAAATATATCGCCGTTCCTTCATCGTCACTGGATCAAAATCCTGGAACTCCCTCCCTAACAGCACTGTGGGAGTACCTTCACCACACGGACTGCAGCGGTTCAAGAAGGCGGCTCACCACCACCTTCTCAAGGGCAATAAATGCTGGCCTTGTCAGCGACGCCCACATCCCAGGAACGAAAAAAAAAGTTACTGGTGGTGCGTGCTGCCTAGGTACATGCTGCCTAGGTACAATGTGTGAAAAATAGCCATTTGTTTGAGGTACTGAGGGACTCCTGATGCCTGTGGAATTGCACTCCAGCAGGAGTCACTACTTTCAGGAAGGATAGAAAAAAAAATGAGAACGGGGAGCAGACCAGTATGTTTATCCCCCTACTTCGCACTTTGGATGTCTGATGTCAGCTTGTCCTCGCAGCACGTCTGAGATATAACATAGTAGCATGGAAAATGGAGACAATATTTCCCATTGCCACAGTGCAGTGTGCTGGTGCTGTAACTCATTGTGCTGATGTGCCACAGTTTATTCAACTATTTCATATTCTTCAGATGGAAGGCCCTGTGGTCTAACCACAAGCATCTCCAAACCTGCTGCTATTACATGCTTGCGTTAAGATAGGATGTGTGTTTTTGCACTAAGTACTTGTCTGATCAGTTCCTAATTGAGATGCAACATTTACACCAGCAGCGCATTAAGACATAACAATTCTTGAAATGTCAGTGAAGGCTGGTACTTATGCTTAATCGTTTGATTTTTAACCATGGTTATTTTTTAAGTACTTGCCTGAAGTAAGTCAGACAGAATGTAGTTTAAATAGACACATGCATCACTGCCATACAAGCTTAACCTTCCTAATCACATTTATAAATGTGACCGAGGAATACATTTTTACTAAGTTTGTTGCAGAACATTGGCAGAGGACTTGTTTGCACTATGTGCAATCTTCCTCTTCTGTGCCCTTAATGGTCCATTTTTTTTGTTCTGGTTAATTTTCTTTCTGTCGTCATGCTGAGGTATGATTCCATGCATGTAGAACACCCTCCAGTACCTCACCAAACTGGTCATTATTCATGTGCAAGTCTTAACAGTGGGTGTTCATATGGGAGTCTGATCCCGTCCGCAGTCTGATCCCGTCTGCAGTCTGATCCCGTCCGCAGTCTGATCCTGTCCATGTGTGTGCTCCTCTAGCAGGATCGCCTAATATTATCCTTCCCAATATTACTGGCTGATCCTGGGGAAATTCTCGTCTCCCTAGACTGACCATACATGTTTTGGTGCTGAAACAAACATTAGTCTTACAGTAATACAGCTACAATTGTCAGAAGTTGCTTTATTATCATAATTAGCTTTTGAAAACAATTTCAAATGAAAACATTTTTGCTGGATCTATTTTCCATTTATTTCTCATTTTCCATCTCCTAGTTGAACTACTTTTAAAATGTTTCACATGCCTTATTTCCTGTTCTTTTGGGGTCTCATTTGCCATTTTGGAAGTGGGCATAACTTTGGAAAAATTGGCCTCTGACTGAAATCTGACGTCGAAATCAATGTTTTCTTTTAAGCTAGTCAAGTGTAAGAAGCATAAAGATTGATCCGGTTGTGCCACGGGTAACTGATCTCCTGTGGTATTGGCTGTGTGATTGGGCCAGGATGAGATCACTCATCCAGTGCCAAAAGAGTTTTTTTGTTCACTTGTAGAAGGTTCAAAGTGTCCTCAGGATGCCAACACCCAGTATCGACAGATTCTGTGTAGCATTGGTATATTTGCTGTGGACTATTGAATACATTTCTTAAGTATATTCTTGACAGTTAATTTGAGTTAGTTGGATATACAACGCCTGATTTTCCTGGCTCGTTACACCAGTATATTGGGTGGATGGGGAGAGGAAAATCAGGCAAAACGATATTCTGCTACTTCCCCTGTCAGCTGACATAGTTCTGGTGGAAAATATCAGAAGATGATGTCGGAAGTCTAATATGTCCGCCCACACAACTTTTTTTTCTTGTCAGTTGCACCCTAGCAATGCTGAGCGCCAGAATGCTAGTGCATTCCTGGCATCCATTGTTGCGATGGAAATTCTGTCCCAACAAAGATCCACTGTCTTTGCAACAAAAAGGAAAATAGGCTCTACAACAGCTGCTACTGTTTAAAGATTCTGCAAGAAAAAAGCTTGCCTTTATAAGGATTTTGTCCCGTTCACCCATCACCCCTGTGCTCGCTGACCTACATTGGCTCCCGATTCAGCAACGCCTCGATTTAAAAATTCTCATCCTTGTTTTCAAATCCCTCCATGGCCTCGCCCCTCCCTATCTCTGTAATCTCCTTCAGCCCCACAACCCCCCGCCCCCCCCCCCCCCCCCCCCAGGATATATGCGCTCCTCTAATTCTGCCCTCTTGAGCAGCCCTGATTTTAATCGCTCAACCATTGGCGGCCGTGCCTTCAGCTGCCTAGGCCCTAAGTTCTGGAATTCCCTCCCTAAACCTCTCCGCCACTCTACCTCTCTTTCCTCCTTTATGACGCTCCTTAAAACCTACTTCTTTGACCAAGCCCTAATTTCTCCTCGTGTCAAATTTTTTGTCTTAACGCTCCTGTGAAGCGCCTTGGGACGTTTTACTACGTTAAAGGCACTGTATAAATACATGTTGTTGTTGTTGTTGTTGTAGTAATAGTAGTAGTATACTTTTTTGTTAGTTGGTACTGGTTTGGAAAACAATAACTTCCTCCTCCACATAATGAAGGTAGGTCCATTCACCAACTGGCTAAAAGTCTGTGTGATCAATGTGTCCTGCAGTTTCTTTTCTGCCGATATAAGCACAATACGGATCAGTATTGATTTTAAAAAAACAACCCCATAACAAGTTGTAAAAAACGTTTATAAAGTTAGGTGTGGGGTACTTTAAGTTTGTAAACTACAGTATAATATAGATTTTTTTTTTTAAATGTTAATTTGTGGAGATATCTGCTGGTCTCTCGCCCTTGCCTTCACCTTCACCTATTGCTGGCACTCATGATCATTTTTGCCTGGAAATGACGTGTGCACTGGGCCACTGAAATGTGTTGGCATAAAATATTGACCATTGGTATGGATGAGGATCCCAAGCACCAATCTGGAAATGTTTTAAGTTTACATGCAACCATGTGAAATAGGATAGACAACAGTTTCTTCTGAAACTGAACACCACTGTCTGTAGATAAAAAGAAAGAAAAGCTTGCATTTATATAGCGCTTTTCACGACCTCCAGACCTCCCAAAGTGCTTTACAGCCAATTAAGTACTTTTGAAGTGTAGTCACTGTTGTAATGTAGGAAACATGGCAGCTAATATGCCCAGAACAAGCTCCCACAAACAGCAATGTGATAATGACAAGATAATCTGTTTGTGATATTGATTGAGGGATAAATATTAGCCAAGACACCTGGGATAGCTCCCCTGCTCTTCGAAATAGTCATGATGCGGAGATGCCGGTGTTGGACTGGGGTGGACAAAATTGAGAGGTCGCACAACACCAGGTTATAGTCCAACAGTTTTATTTGAAATCACAAGCTTTCGGAGCTATCACTCCTTCCTCAGGTGAGGAAGGAGTGATAGCTTCGAAATAGTGCCATGGGATCTTTTACATTCGCCTGAGAGAGCAGACGGGACCTCAGTTTAACATTTCATCTGAAAGATGGCACCTCGGACAGTGCAGCCCTATTTTCGTGCTCAAGTCTCTGGAGTGGGACTTGAACCCACAACATTTTGACTCGGAGGCGAGAATGCTACCAACTGAGGCATGGAATCCAGCAGGCACAAGTGAAACAAAGTTATTTAATGCTCCACACTTAGGCTGCAGCTCTTCATGTAACAAGCATATTAGTTACTGAGTATCTTTGATTATTTGGTATGAAGCCAGCAGTGCTTGAAACTGCACTCTAAATTTCTGTCCACTGTAACAGCTGCACGATGAACGATTAAGCAATTCCTTTTCCACATAAATATGAAGTGAATGAGTCATTATGCAGCCATGAGGAGGGCTGTCTGCCACCAGATAAGAAGTATGAAGAAAGCCCACTCACTTTTCAAGCATAAAGTCAGAGAAGGAGCTTCATTTCATTCAGCAGCAGGCCTGGATGCACACTTTTATGTTATCTAATAAATAGAATTTCTGGATTTTAGTGTTTATTTCTGATGCTTATCTGGGTGATTTTTTTCAGTTACACTATCTTGTGTTTTTTCAGTGATCTGTTAAAAAGAATTGAGACAAATATTTGAATGTTACTTAGCTCATTCTATACTCAGTCTATACATGGGTTGGTAGCTTTTAACTCTGGTGCAAACAATGATTCCATGTAATATTTTTTCCTTTTCCGATGTAATTAAAAATAAAATCATACAAATTATAAAATTAAATTTGAAGAATCCTATTTTTTTCCAGTGTTTTAAGACATTTGAAGCTAAAGTTTTCCAAAATATAATTATTTTTACAAAATAAATCCGTGCTAGAATTGGTGTGCAAGAAAAGTATGGCTATGTAGTGATCGTAATACATTTTTGTATTTCTCAAGTTTCAAATACAGAAAGACCGAGGCACTTTCTAAACCCACTCGGGAATCTTTTAAAAGGAAATAAAATCTTGTAGCATTAACAAAGGTAAGATGCATACCTTGTGTGCCATGCCAAACCTGGGGGCATGCCTCTGGCTCAAACTACATCACTGAGCATTCAAGGGTGCATTCATCTCATTATTTCACAGCACATTGGTGTTTCAACATGCTCTACCTTGGAGTAGGGTCATGGCTGTGTTGAGTTTCAAATATCAGCCTGCCTTGAGGGAGCAGTACAGTGGAGGTTAGGTGTGTCATGACCATGAGAATGTCTGTGGGCGAGTCACTCTTGCACTGGTTATAGAGTGACATTAATGACAAAGTCTCGAGAGCTTTCTTGTCTGGGGAATGGTGTATGGCTTGCAGAGATCTGAAGAGGAAGAAATTTTTTGAATATAAATTGAACAAAGTTAACAGCTCTAACTTGTTGTTGTTTCATTGTACTAGTTTAAACAATGCCTAATTTGTGGTTAACAATAAAGCCAGATGATGATCTAATTTGAATAGGATGCAAGTGCCAAGTTAAATCGGAAGCTAACGTGAAATTAGTCCTATAAAATAATGAAGAACAATTGTGTAAAGGGAATAGTATAGTGTGTGTTGAAAGAAAATATGATTTCCTTTTTCACAAATAACTTTGAATGCTACATGTTGTGCTGGATAGTTAATACTTGATGTTATCCTATTTGACAGCGTAACTAAGATTTAATGATTATGCAGGCCGGTTCAATATCAATTATACAACTGCAGAGTCTGTTTGAAGTACAATATTCTGATGGGGTCATAAGAGGATTTGCAATGATTAAATGCAGATTCCCCATTAGTTTATTGCAATGCACTACAGCCTTAATGTAATAGAATAAAATAATACTTTTAATCATTTAAATGATTATTTTTAGGAGGAGAGATGTTCCATTCTGTTTAATATTACTATGAACCTTTTAAATCATGTTCATGCTTAGAAGTGTTTAGATAATATTGTTTAAACGTTCTAAAGTTGCCAGGCTACTGCTCTGTTAGATTGCAATACAAACTTGTTTTTCCGACTTAAAAAAAAAAGTCTACCAAAATTATAAAGCTGATATAACGCAAGAATAAGATCAGATTAAGTCTGCATATTTATTTTTCTGAAAGTAGAAAAGTGCATTTTTTTTTTAAAGGGGAAAGGACAAATGGAATGACTGCTCCATTTAAGATAAAATAGAATCAGAGAAGAGTTTAATTTGGACAAAATCAGATTTATGTAGTGCTCAGTAGGTTTTGAAAACTTAAAACTACATTTGATTTTATGTATATTCTTCCCTTTTCACCTAATATTGCCAACACACAATTCTCCCACCATTGATGACATTCCTCAAATTAAACAGAGATGTCTATTCAGCTGGTGACTTTTGTGGGCCTCGTATTCTACTATCAGAATAGTGTCTTCTCTGGCTTGTTAAATGCACATAGTCCGTTCAATATATGGTCATGAGCATAGTGTCACATGGGAACAACTCAACATCAAAATCAGTGATCACTGATCAGAAGCCTTTAAGAGATAAAGGTTGGGGACAAATACTACTCCATTGCCAATACATTCAGAAAATATATCTGGAGAGAGACTTTAGAAACACACTCCACAAACCCACCTACTGTCCAGAGCCTACAACTACATTGTGACAATTGACATAAAATTGAATAGGACATGTCGGCACAGCAATTTACAATGATAAGTGTTGACACAAAAGCAATCGTCAAAACAGGAAATAAGGTTTTTGGACAGGAAGTGCAAGCCTTGTGCAAAATTTTATATAAAAATGGAACAATCTCCCAGAACAACATTGTCTTGATTTGATGTCTTAAAAATTCTCTGCATATACTTTTGGTTAAGAATATGTTGGAATGTTGCAAGGTATAGTTTTTTTTAAACTTTTTATCAGAAATTACCATACTCTTTTTAGGATTTGTTGTCAAACTGTTAAATGATTAAGTCAATGTACTGTATCTTACCTTTCTGGTTTTAGATTTGTTCCAATTTTTTGCACATTTTCTCCCATCCCCCCCCTTTTCTAAAATATTCAAAGTTCTTAATTTATGAGCCAGTTGTGTCTTGGCTGCATTGTAAACATAGAGGAATGTAAAAACAATGCAGTGGGCTTTACTCTGGAAAGACTTGGGGCTGGATTTTGTCTTGGGGTCGGGTTGGGGCCGTGTCCTCCACATTTCGTGTTTCCCCCCCGACTCCAGATTAATGTGGATGAATGATGCAATTTTAAATTAATTGGGCAATTTAGTTCCAGCATGTGGGAACCCATGAACCAATTAGTGGTTTCAGCCTGAAACCCGCCTCTGATGATGTCATCATTGCTGACTGCCTGCTCACAGAGATTGTCTGGCTGCTGGTGAGAGAGGACCTGCCTGGGGGGGGGGGGGGGGGGGGGGGGGGGGGGTGTGTGTGTGTTCGTTCGTAGGATTGAACTTGGATACGATGCAACCCCCACCCCTCGTGTTCATGGCCAAACAGCCTATTTACTGGCTAGGTGAGCTCACAAATTAAGAATGGTTGCATGCCCATACTTAACATAGTATGAGTTATGACCTTCAGCAGCTGATGGGAGAAAATGAGGAAGAAGTGGTGAAACTGGGCAAATAGCATTTTCTAAGTTCACATGACTGATGCAGAAGGGTTGACAGTAGCCTTTCACCTCTAAAACCAGAGAAATCTACCATGAAAAAAGACTGCAAACTGTCAACAAACTTTGACATGATCACAAGATAGATACGGATGAGGAAGATCATTCAGCCAATTTATCGAATCTAATCTAATCAGAAAGACCCAACAATCCACGCAGTACTTATTGAATGTTTTCAGCGTTTCCCCCCCCCAACTATCCTACCCAGAGTTTCTCCTTCTTGACTGCAATGGTGAGAGAGAGAGAGAGAGAGAGAGAATTTTTTTCCATCCAAGTCCTCTGGCAGCAAAGGCCAGGCAGTCTCTGAAGACATTCAATGGAGGCGACTTTCAGACCTAATACTACTACTACTACCTTCATCACATCTCGTTGTAATAGTGGACCTGCAGCTGATAGTCAGCTATCCACTTGTGCTCCCGCCAGCTTTCACTGGCGTGTTTCACATCAGGCGTGCTTCACGTGGGAAAAGGGTTAAACTAGCTACAACGATTCAAAATAGTATTACAGACCCAATTTAGGGCTTGTTAAGGGCTGTAATGGCCTCTCCCGCCTCTTGGAGGCGGGACGGAGTCGGGAACCCTGTGACTGATTTTGTCAAAATTGCATGGGGTCGGAAACCCCGACCCCGCAAATTTAACCCCCCCCCCACGCCTCCAAACCCGACTCCATGGGTCATTCAAAATCCAGCACACAACTTTTGATAGACTTTTTTTTTCCAGCAGTCAGTATGTGTTTAGGGTTCCAATTGGACTGTGTGGCAGGAAAAGAGGGGGTTCGGAGTGTCCAGCTGTTAATCACTTCAATCTTATTGCATAGTCTGTATTGACAATCTGCTTTCTAAACTAGAATACACCCGGAAAGCAAATTAGTTTCACCAACAGTGTTCTGGCAATTATATTTTTCTGTTGTTGGGGTTTCTTCTTTTCTGTGAAGTTGTATTATGCAATAAAGTGCAGAATACAAGTAATATTTTCGTACAACATGTGAATAATGCTTTAGGATACTTTTGAATTAAGATGGCTTTTAAGTAAACAGCTGATAGGTATGCAGAAATAGATGCTTTAGCTTTAAATTACTCTCTGTAATATCCTTGACCAATGCAGTTTTGCATAAGAATATATGAATTAGGAGCAGGAGTAGGCCATACGCCCCCTCGAGCCTGCTCCACCATTCGATAAGATCATGGCAGATCTTAGACCTCAACTTCATTTTCCTGCCCGATCCCCATATCCCTTGATTCTTCTAGAGTCCAACAATCTATCTATCTCAGCCTTGAATATACTCAACAATTCAGTATCCACAGCCTTTTGGAGTAGAGAATTCCACAGATTCACAACCCTCTAAGTTAAGAAATTGCTCCTCATTTCAGTCTTAAATGGCTGACCCCTTATCCTGAGACTATGGCCCCTAGTTCTAGACTCTCCAGCCAGGGGAAATAACCTCTCAGCATCTACCCTGTCAATCCCCCTCAGAATCTTATATGTTTCAATGAGATCACCTCTCATTCTTTTAAACTCCAGAGAGTATAGGCCCAATCTACTCACTCTCTCCTCATAGGACAACCCTCTCATCCCAGGAATCAATCTAGTGAACCTTCGTTGCACCGCCTCTAAGGCAAGTATATCCTTCTTCAGAAAAGGAGACCAGAACTGTGCAGAGTATTCCAGGTGTGGTCTCACCATATAGCCCTATACAATTGTAGCAAGACTTCCTTACTCTTGTACTCCAAACCTGTTGCAATAAAAGCCAAAATGCCATTTACCTTCCTAATTGCTTGTTGTACCTGCATGCTAACTCTCTGTTTTTCTGTAAGAAGACACCTAAATCTCTCTGAACACCAACATTTAATAGTTTCTCACCATTTAAAAAATATTCTGTTTTTCTATTCTTCCTACCAAAGTGAATAACCTCACATTTCCCCACACTATACTCCATCTACCACCTTATTGCCCACTCAGTTAACCTGTCTGTATCCCTTTGCAGGCTCTTTGTGTCCTCCTCACAGCTTACTTTCCCACCTAGCCTTTATATCATCAGCAAACTAGTATATCAGTCATAGAGATGTGTATCAAATATCTATTGCACAATTAAAACAAACACCATTACTTGAATATGTGCGATCCATATGATCTGTATTTTCCAGCTGTTCCGAATTCCTATTGCAACTGCAAGTCCTTCCAGTGATTAGTTTTAATGAGATTGTCACTAAGTTGAAAGCAAGCAATTGTGTGGGGAAACTCTAAAACAAAGCTAGTGCTGTGCACCATGGCTAAATCTAGGGTTCTGAAAACACAAGTGCATTTGGACTCTCATGTACCACTTTTCCAAATCCAAAAACACTTTTTTTTACACTGCTGAAGCTCAGGGAAAGCGACACTCCAGAGGAGATCCGTTACCTCCAGGCTTCACGCTCCCCTTTTTACTAAACCAGCATGCCATTGGACCAGTTGATGGGCCACTGAAATCACCCAGTTTTTTTGTGCTTCTGACTGCCACTCGGGTCCCACAGAAAATTGAATCCAAGCACCATGAAGAGAGACCGAGTTCTTTTAGTTTACATTACTGGGTGCTGTTGCTGTGGGAGTACTGCACTTCTGCTGACAACAAGCTATCACCATAGCATGTTTTCAGCAGCAGAGGGACTTAGTATTAAATTTGATTGTGTCTTTCACCGTGGAATTGATGTTAACCTATAGTAAGAAACAAAGTTGGTGCAGTGATGTTTTGCCCTGGATTGTTTAACTAACCATTCATCTCGCTTTCTGTTTGTGGGTTGTTGCTGCGTGCAATTGGCTGCTAGGTTTACTTACATAGAAACATAGAAACATAGAAGATAGGAGCAGGAGTAGGCCATTCGGCCCCTCGAGCCTGCTCCGCCATTCGATGAGATCATGGCTGATCATCCAAACTCAGTACCCTGTACCTGCCTTCTCCCCATATCCCTTGATACCTTTAGCTTTAAGAAATATATCTAACTCATCCTTGAATATATTTAATGACTTCGCCTCAACTACATTCTGTGGTAGAGAATTCCACAGGTTCACCACTCTCTGGGTGAAGAAATTCTTCCTAATTTCTGTCCTAAATGGTTTACCCGTTATCCGTAGATTATGACCCCTCGTTCTGGACTCTCCGACCATCGGGAACATTCTTCCTGCATCTAGTTTGTCCAGACCTGTCAGAATTTTATATGTTTCGAAGACCTGTCAGGATTTTATATGTTTTCGAACCATACATAACCATCACTTACATAACCATAGTGACTGCACTTCAGTAATTCATTGATTCAGAAGTAATTCATTGATTGTGAAGCACTTTGAGATGACCTGAGGATGTGATGAGAATTAATATGTGCAGTTTTTTCTTCAACATTTATTTGTGAACACCTTACTGTCCTCCTCGTGACTGTCTGTATATTTATCACCCAGCTGTGTAAGAAACTGCAAGTACTGATAAGTTGAAGGCTAGTTTTAATAAACTAAACGAGGTAAATAATTTGATTAATACTAAACGAATTAATTAAACAAATAAAATAATGGGAGAACAGGAGATGTGTTGCTGCTGCAATATCTGGGAGCTTGTGGACATTTTTGTCCAGGGCGACTACATCTGCGGTAAGTGTCTGCGGCTCGAGGAACTTCGGCCCGAGTTGAGGAGCTGGAGTCCGAGCTGCAGACATTGCGAGACATCAGGGAGGGAGAAAGTTACCTGGACCTTTTGCTCCAGAAGGCAGCCACACCCCTTAGATTAAATACTTTAGAATTGACACGTGGTCAGGGACATGAGGGTGTGACTGCGAGTGAGGCAGGTACAGGGATCCAGGAGGTAGTATTGCAGGAGCCTCAGTCCCTGCACTTGTCCAATAGATTTGAGGTTCTTGCAACCCTTGTGGACCAGTGCGGGGACTGTGGGGAGGACGAGCAAACTGACCACTGCACCGTGGTACAGGAAGCCGTTCAAGTGGGGGGAGTAAAAAGGAAGGTGGTTGTAGTAGGTGACAGTATAGTTAGGGGGATAGACACTGTTCTCTGCAGCCAGGAGCGTGAGCCACAAAGGCTATGTTGCCAGGGTAATGGAATCTCCTCCGGGCTGGAGAAGAATTTGGAGTGGGAGGGGGAGGATCCAGTTGTCATGGTCCACGTAGGTACCAACGACATAGGTAGGACAAAGAAAGAGGTTCTGCTGAGAGAGTTTGAGCAGCTAGGGACTAAATTAAAAAGCAGAAACACAAAGGTCATAATCTCTGGATTATTACCGGAGCCACGAGCAAATTGGCATAGGGTCAATAGGATCATGGAGATGAATGCGTAGCTCATAGATTGGTGTGGGAGAAGTGGGTTTCGATTCGTGGAGCACTGGCACCAGTACTGGGGAAAGAGAGCTGTTCCGTTGGGACGGACTACACCTGAATTGTGCTGTGACCAGAGTTCTAGCGAATTGAATAACTAGGGAGGTAGATAGGGCTTCAAACTAAATAAGGGGAGGGAGGGTCCCGGTGGAGAGAAATCTAGAATGCTAAAGAGAAAAGACAAGGAAGCAGTGCAGGAAAGTGATTGGGGTAAGGATAACCAGATTGTGTCAGGAAGGGACAGAGCGTACAAACAAAGGAGTGCACTAACAAATAGGGTCCAGCTAAGAAAAAATGGTAAGACAAATAGGGCCATAGTACAAAAAAATGTTATGTCTAAACATGTTAAGACATCTAAAGACACTATCTGAATGCATGAAGCATTCGTAATAAGGTAGATAAATTAACAGCACAAATAGATGTAAACGGATACGATATAATTGCGATTACGGAGACATGGCTGCAGGATGACCAAGGCTGGGAGTTGAATATCCAAGGATATTCGATATTTAGGAAGGACAGGCAAAAAGGAAAAGGAGGTGGGGTGGCCTTGTTAGTAAAGGATGAAATCAGAGCAATAGTGAGAAAGGATATTGGCTCAGAAAATCAAGATGTAGAATCAGTCTGGGTGGAGCTAAGAAGCACCAAGGGGCAGAAAACATTGGTGGGAGTTGTCTATAGGCCTCCAAACAGTAGTGGTAATGTAGGGGATGTCATCAAACAGGAAATTAGAGATGCATGTAACAAGGGTACGATGGTATGAAGAGTGAGTTGGCTATGATAGATTGGGGAGCTTCATTAAAAGGCATGACGGTGGCTAGGCAATGGCTAACATTTAAGGAATGAATGCATGAATTGCTAGTTATACATTCCTTTCTGGCGCAAAAACACGAAAGGAAAAGCAGCCCGACCATGGCTAACAAAAGAAATTAAGGATAGTATTAGATCCAAAGAGGAGTCATATAAAGTTGCCAGAAAAAGTAGCAAGCCTGAGGATTGGGAGCAGTTTAGAGTTCAGCAAAAAAAGACCAAGAGATTGATTAAGAGGGGAAAAATAGAGTATGAGAGTAAACTTGCAAGGAACATAAAAGCGGATTGTAAAAGCTTCTACAAGTATGTAAAAAGAAAAAGATTAGTGAAGACAAATGTAGGTCCCTTACAGTCAGAGAATTTATAATGGGGAACAAGGAAATGGCAGAGCAATTAAACAAATACTTTGGTTCTGTCTTCACGGAAGAGGACACAAATAACTTCCCAGAATTGCTAGGGAACCAAGGGTCTAGTGAGAAGGAGGAATTAAAGGAAATTAGTATTAGTAAAAAAAATAGTGGTGGAGAAATTAATGGGACTGAAAGCTGATAAATCCCCAGGGCCTGATCTTCTGCATCCCAGCGTACTAAAAGAGGTAGCCATGGAAATAGTGGATGCATTGGTTGTCATCTTCCAAAATTCTATAGATTATGGAACAGCTCTTGCAGATTGGAGTGTGGCAAATGTAACCCCACTATTTAAAAAAGGAGGGAGAGAGAAAACCGGAAACTACAGACCGGTTAGACTAACATCAGTAGTAGGGAAAATGCTAGAGTCTATTATAAAGGATGTGATAACAGGACACTTTTAAAATATCAACAGGATTAGACAAAGTCAACTTGGATTAATGAAAGGGAAATTGTGTTTGACAAACCTACTGGAGTTTTTTGAGGATGTAACTGTTAGAATAGATAAGGGAGAACCAGTGGATGTGGTGTATTTGGATTTTCAGAAGGCCTTTGATAAAGTCCCACATAAGAGGTTAGTGTGCAAAATTAAAGCACACGGGATTGGGGGTAATATACTGGCATGGATTGAAAATTAGTTAACAGACAGAAAACAGAGAGTAGGAATAAATGGGTCTTTTTTGGGGTGGCAGGCGGTGACTAGTGGGGTACCGCAGGGATCAGTGCTTGGGCCCCAGCTATTCACAATATATATCAATGATTTGGATGAGGGAACCAAATGTAATATTTCCAAGTTTGCTGACGACACGAAACTAGGTGGGATTGTGAGTTGTGAGGAGGATGTAAAGAGGCTTCAAGGCGATTTAGACAAGTTGAGTGAGTGGGCAAATACATGGCAGATGCAGTATAACGTGGATAAATGTGAAGTTATCCACTTCAGTCGGAAAAACAGAAAGGTAGAGTATTATTTAAATGGTGATAGATTGGGAAATGCTGATCTACAAAGGGACCTGGGTGTCCTTGTACACCAGTCACTGAAAGCAAACATGCAGGTGCAGCAAGCAGTTAGGAAGGCAAATGATATGTTGGCCTTCATTGCAAGAGGATTTGAGTACAGGAGCAAGGATGTCTTACTACAGTTGTACAGGGCTTTGGTGAGACCACACCTGGAGTACTGTGTGCAGTTTTGGTCTCCTTACCTAAGAAAGGATATACTTGCCATAGAGGGAGTGCAGCGAGGGTTCACCAGACTGATTCCTGGGATGGCAGGACTGTCGTATGAGGAGAGATTGGGTCGACTAGGCCTGTATTCACTAGAGTTTAGAAGAATGAGAGGGGATCTCATTGAAGCGTATAAAATTCTGACAGGGCTGGACAGACTGGATGCAGGGAGGATGTTTCCCCTGGCTGGGGGGTCTAGAACGAGGGGTCACAGTCTCAGGATACGGGGTAGGACATTTAGAACTGAGATAAGGAGAAATTTCTTCACTCAGAGGGTGGTGAACCTGTGGAATTCTCTACCACAGAAGGCTGTGGAGGCCAAGTCACTGAATATATTTAAGAAGGAGATAGAGAGATTTCTAGACACAAAAGGCATCAAGGGGTATGGGGAGAGAGCGGGAATATGGTATTGAGATAGAGGATCAGCCATGATCATATTGAATCGCGGAGCAGGCTCGAAGGGCCGAATGGCCTACTCCTGCTCCTATTTTTCAATGTTTCTGTTGGTTCTCATTTTCTTGATATTTATGTCAGAGAAATGGTTTAATTCACCGGAAGAGCAGAAGTATGTTTAAAACATGTTTCTGAGTTTAACTGAAGACAAGAACATTTACCTAATTAAATGACCAAAAACATCCAACTTAAATACTGTTCAGTGGGACTGAATTCAAAGCTAATCTGATCAACATAGTCACTATGAGAACACTTTTCCTCTATCACGTGAAGCCCCACCTCGTGTCCTCCCAAGAGAAAATGAAATTACAGCTCAAATACCTCTTTAAAATGTGCTGATACAATACGCAATTAATGTGGGCCTTGTTAATGGTAGCATTATGGCAATATTGTTTTGGGTATATATTGGCATCTCATGAATACTGCAGTATTTACTTATGGGAAATGCAAATAGATAAAGGGAAGTGCTGATAGGTTTAACAGTCTGGGATGGATTTCAGAGGAAAAACTGGAATAGATAAAAAGTGCTAAATGATATATAAAGGCCCTCTCAGTCAGGCTGTGAATAGGCACAAGAGGGGATGGACATATGAGGAGAGGTTGGGTAGATTGGGACTCTACTCATTGGAGTTCAGAAGAATGAGAGGCGATCTTATTGAAACATATAAGATTGTGAAGGGGTTGGATCGGGTGGATGCGGGGAGGATGTTCCTGATGATGGGTGAAACTAGAACTAGGGGGCATAGTCTTAGAATAAGGGGCTGCTCTTTCAAAACTGAGATGAGAAGGAACTACTTCACTCAGAGGGTGGTAGGTCCATGGAATATGCTGCCCCAAAAAGCTGTAGAAGCTACATCATTACATAAATTTAAAACAGAAATAGACAGTTTCCTAGAAGTAAAGGGAATTAAGGGTTATGGGGAGCGGGCAGGAATTTGGACATGAGTCTAGGTTCGGCTCGGTCATGGCCCTGTGGGTGGCGTAGCGGGCCCAGGGGCCGTGTAGCCTGATCCTGCTCCTATTTCGTGTGTCCAATTCTGTTAGGTTCAGGAGATGGTTCTGTGATAGATAGTAGATTGGCGGTTAGGATCAGATCAGCCATGATCTTATTGAATGGCGGAGCAGGCTCGAGGGGCCAATTGGCCTACTCCTGCTCCTATTTCTTATGTTCTTATGTAACACAGAAGGTGATCAAACCAAATCTAAAGTGGATGGGGGTAAAGCTAAATGCGAACGGGAGAAACTAAAGATTTGAAGTTGATTTTTGACGTGTCCAGGAGTGTTCCTGAAATCAAGGCTGAGTTTGGTTGGAACAGTATAGGAGGCCCGAGGTTGAATTAAATTGGAAAGAAAGGGAAGCTGAAGTAGCAAGCCAGAGGTCAGAATTATGCTGGTGAATAGAATGGAGATGTTTACCCAGTTTGTGTTAGAAGCATTTGTTTAACAGTAAATCCAGTGTAATACATTGGAAGAAATACTTGTGAATCTCTGTCTTTCACAAAAAAATGGTGTAGGTAGAAACAAATAGGATGAGAGAGTGAACAATTGTTCAGGGAAGGAAATGTACATTTGGAAAGCAAGGCGAGGGGAACTGAAGATGTGCTTTATGTTGGGGGGGTCACGCTGTAACAGCAGAAGTAGTGGAATATGATCTGGTGAATGTAGCAGCTTATGGGGATGGAAGATGAAGACAAGGACTCTGCAATAGTGAGAAGGAGAGGGGGTGAGACCAGAGGCATGGGAAATGTGAATACAGTTGCGTGAAAGAAATGAAAAGTTAATCTGCATTACTCTTGTGCACCATCTTGTGGTGCACAAGAGTAATGCAGGATGGGAGAATCTTGTTAGCAGGTGATTTGCCTGCCCTGGTGATAGGGAAATAGTGTTAAAGGGAAGGTTATCTTCTTTCGACCAGGTTTCAAACAAAATAAAACTAAAATTTTATTCAAAATTTAAACAAAAAATGCTGTTTACTTAAAGAAACTTGAATTAAATGCTCAAACTGTTACATATCTAGGTAAATATGACTCGAGGTTACATATCTTGTCAGCTGTGGCTCAGTTGGTAGCACACTCGCCTCTGAGTCAGAAGGTTGTGGGTTCAAGTCCCACTCCAGGGACTTGAGCACATAAAGCTAGGCTGATACTGCAGTGCAGTGCTGTCTTGCTCTCTCGGGTGGACAGATCCCATGGCACTATTTCGAAGAAGAGCAGGGGAGATATATAATAGCAAAATACTGCAGATGCTGGAAATCTGAAATAACAAGAAAAAATGCTGGAAACACTCAGCAGGTCAGGCAGCATCCATGGAGAGAGAAACAGAGTTAACGTTTCAGGTCTCTGACCCTTCGTCAGAACTGGAAAAAGTTAGAGATGTAACAGATTTTAAGCAGGTGCAGGGGAGTTAAAGAGGGGAGGAAAGAACGAAAGAGACGGTCTGTGATAGGGTGGAAGGCAGGAGTGGTTAAATGTTGCAAATGGGGATGGCAGAATCATCAACAGCTGCCGTCTGGAAAAAATAGGGACAGAGGTTATGGTCTGAAATTGTTGAACTCCATGTTGAGTCCAGAAGGTTGTAAAGTACCCAATAGAAAGATGAGGTGCTGTTCCTCGAGCTTACGTTGAGCTTCATCGGAACAGTGTAAGAGGCCGAGGTCAGAGTGGAGCGGAGAATTAAAATGACAGGCGACCAGAAGCTCGGGGTCACCCTTATGGACTGAACGGAGTCGTTCCGCAAAGCGGTCACCCAATCTGCGTTTGGTCTCCCCATTATAGAGGAGCCCGCATTGTGAGCAGCGAATACAGTATACTAAATTGCAAGAAGTACAAGTAAATCGTTGTTTCACCTGGAAGGGGTGTTTGGGGCCCTGGACAGTGGGAAGGGAGGAGGTAAAAGGGCATGTGTTGCATCTCCTGCACTCGCATGGGAAGGTACCGGGGGGAGGGGAGGGGCTGCTGGGGGTGATTGAGGAGTGGACCAGGGTGCTGCAGAGGGAGCGGTCCCTTCAGAATGCTGAAAGGGGAGGGGAGAGGAAGATGTGTTTGGTGGTGGGATCACGCTGGAGGTGGCGGAAATGGCGGGGGATGATCTGTTGAATGTGGAAGCTGGTGGGGTGAAAGATGAGGACAAGGGGAACCCTATCGTGGTTTTGGGAGGAAGGGGAAGGGGCGAGAGCAGAAGTGCGGGAAATGGAACGGACATGGTCGCGGGCCATATCAACCACGGTAGAGGGGAATCCTCGGTTGAGGAAAAAGGAAGACACATCGGAAGCACTAGTATGGAAGCTGGGGAGCTGTATCCCCAGCCAATATTTAGCCCTCAATCAACATCACTAAAACAGATTATCCGGTCATTATCCCATTGCTGTTTGTGGGAGTTTGCTGTGTGCAAATTGGCTGCCGCGTTTCCTACCATTAAAGGTCAGGACGACAGCTTGAAATGCTGAAGCTGTTGATGGATTTTTGGTTGAGGCTTCAAGCAAAGCCATGTGATCAGTATAATGTGCTATTGATTTTAAATTTCAAGGGATTTGGCATTTTATATGCTATATAGCAGGGTAGGTGACTGTGGCAAGAAACTGACAAGTTACCCTGGTACAGAATAGCAGTTTGCAAAGTACTGCCTGCAAATCGGTCGTACCCGACATTGTTGAACATCTGAAAAAAATTTCGTCAGAGGGGTTTATTTTAAATAAAGAAATTTAGAAAGCCATCTCGTGTTCAGAGTGGATTGAAGTCCAAGATTTGAGCTTCTAGTCTATCCAGTGTAGCAGTATGAAAGTGCTGCACTGCCAGAGGTGCCATACTTTGGATGATTCATTCAGCTGAGGTCCCAATTGTCTCTTGGTTGTTCAGATGGATGTTTAAGAGAAAAATCATGGTGCTATTTGAAGAGCATGGAGTTTTTCTCGTGTCCTAGCCAACATTAACCCCCCTCAACCAACTCCAGCAAAATTCAGATCAGCTGGTCTTTCTTCTCATTGTGTGTTGTGGGATCTTGCTGTGCACAGAATGGCTGTTCAGTTCACCCACATAAGTCACTGCATTTCACATTAATTTGTATGTGAACCTTTTTGAGATGGCATGAGACGCAACAAGACGTTGTATAAAAGCAATTCTGTCTGTCTATTTGTCCTTTCTTCCTTTGGGAAGATTTCTCCTGTAATTATTGCAAAATTGTGACAAACAGACTGCAATGTATCTGCCTAAAGTGATCACCAAGCTGGTCACAGGCACTCCACACAAACCAGCTGAATAATTTTTAAAGTTAGCAAATTCGAGATTGTAATGGATTTGGCCCACCAAATTGCAGTCAACTTTGTAACCTTGTAGTCAGATATTTATTGTGCAGTACATTTACTATGGTACTTCCTAATATTGAGGTTAACTTATGATTATTGTATAACCAATCTGTCCTGTTATTTCTTCCCTAAACAGAGGAGGAGCTAAGGAAGCTACGGGAAGAGACGAATGCTGAAACTCTAAAGCAAGAACTTGAAAAGGAAAAATTAAAGCGAATAGAGCTGGAACAGAAAATCTCTGATGTGCTTAAAACCAGGTACAATTGATGATAGAGCTAATTGAGGTTGCATTTCTGCAGATGATGACTGGGAGAGTACATCAGTGGCCGCAATTTTACTAACCTTGGCGGGTCTGTGGCCGGCGACCTCGGTGGTGGTGGGTCCCCACCCAGCTGCTGGCTCCAGCCCAGCCTCTAAAATGAATTTATCTTGATTGGGCTTGTTATGCCCGCCCAGCGAGTTTCCCAGCCAATTAGAGGAAGCAGGTCTGGTGATGTAATTCATGACGTGTCATCAGCCAGTTTTCTTAAAGGGACCATGGCCAACTTTATTTTGACATTTGTGCTGTCCGTGTTCTACAGCATTGAGGTGCTCCAAACACTGACAAGCACTGCACAGAGGTGTAGGCTGCACCCAGGCTCTCCTATGACTCCCTCCATAAGCTTATGGAGGGTGACGCAGGGAGATCCTCTTCCTTTTCCATGGGCGGAAGACACCTCCCCAGGACACCAACACAGCCTGGTTGCACATTGCAGAGGAGGGCACAAGCAGGGATGTGGTCAGGAGGATCTGGGTGCATTGCCACCAACGTTTCAATGATCTCAGTAGATCACGAAACGTTAGTACAAAGCCACACTCAATCTCATCCTGCTGTGCCTCTCATCACATCCCCATCACTCTGCCTTCCCTACCCTACTCCTGCACATCCTTACTCACACCAACTTACCTTGCACCTCCACCCATCCCTCTCTATCTACATTATCACATCCCCATCTCACTAGCCACCCCTCACACTCGCCCTCATCCTAGTGCAGTCATACCAACTAACAACACACAAGGGTAGGCACTTGGGTGTTTTATGCAATGTTCGTGTAAAGTTTCTGTTACTGTGGTGTCAAATATTGAAACCTTTACTTTCAACACTTTGTGATCTTGGACAGATTTGTGTGCACCTTTGGAAGTGGCTTAGTGAGTTGCAGTGAATGGTGAGACATAACAGTATCCCCCGCAATGGTGATGAGTGTGAAAGGAATGGCTTGGGCATTATTGGGATGCTTTATGGTGATGGTGTGGGGTGATGCCAACCTGGCGCATCATGTGGCAGCCAGGGTGTACAGCATCAAGTGAAGTAAATGTGGCCATGGTGAGGCCATCCCTGGCCTCCCGGGTAGCAATGTGGTCGGGTGCTGATGCCCTGTGTCCTGTGCAGCATCAGTTGATTGCGGAGAAGGTTGGTGGTGGTGTTGGTGCTGCTGGTGTGCCTGGTGCTGCTGGTGTTTGGGCTGATTGTGGTGGGATTCTGAGGACCAAGGTGAGAGCGTATAAAGGGCACCCATGCTGATGGAATAGATGGCAGGTGAAGTAGAGATGACAAGCGATTTGTCAATGGTGAGAGAGGTAATGAGGTCAGACTGGATGGAGACTTGTGTAAAGACTTGCAGCATGGTGAATCTGTTGTGGAAATGCAGTGAGGAAGATTTTGTGGCTGAGGAAAGATACCTCTAAGGTGAGAGCTTTTACTGCACATTTGAAGCTGTCAACTCAACCGCTGATTCAATGGCCACTGAACTCCCACCTCAGCTTGACAGATGTGGTCTGCTCAGCACTGACGGACCCGACGTCGGGGAAAGGCACGTGGCGGCGGGTTCACAGCGGGGTCCCGACCCGCTGGGGAGAAAAAACACTTTCCCACCTGACCCACCACCGATCGCACCCGCTGCCCCCCCCCTTCCCCTGCCAAATCCAGCTCAGTATGTTTACTGAAGCATAGATACTCCAGAGGGGTAATAACTGTAGAGTAAGAAAGGGGTATGATATGTGAGGTCCTGATGGGTACTAATTATGTAATTGACTATTAATATACCCTTTATTTCAAGAGTTTAAAGTAGTATTAATGACCTTCAGTTTATCTGTATATAGGATATTGTATGAAGATGATGCATTAAATGATTATTTCACTGGTATTAAAAACACACGATACACAAGTCACACAGTATAAATGAATTATGAAGTCATAGGAGTGAAATTAATCCTGTTATTCACAAAGTATAGTGAGATACCATTTATTTTGTAGACATTTTTGTGTTTTTTAAAAAAAAAGCTAATTCTTCAATTTGAAGTTTGCGACTGTCATGGAAGAAGTGTGTCTGAACATCTGAGTCTGTTTTTCTAATGATGTAACTAGAGCTAGTTGTATGATTGGTATTTGTGTAGCACAATTTTTGTTTTCACTGGTAATTTCAATGCAACTTCTGAGAACATAGATTGTATCCCACAGCAACTCCTTTATATGAATTTTGTTTGTACCATGTTAGGTAAATAATTAGAATTGACGTCGTCTTTTTAAAATGGGAACTAAATTGATGCATCAGTTATGGAATGGTTCTGGTAATGTTACTGAAACATTAGTTCTCGGTGCTGTCTGTTCTCAGCTGAGACTACGGGCTGGATTTTCAATGACCCGTGGAGTCTGGTTTGGAGGCATGTGGGGGGTTAAAGTTGCAGATTCGGGAATCCCGACTCCATTCCGCCTCCACGCAATTTTGACAAAATCGGTTGCGGGGTTCCCGCCTCCAAGAGGCGGGAGAGGCCATTAAAGCCCTTAACAAGCCCTAAATTGGCTCTGTAATGCCATTTTGAAACGTTTTAGCTAGTTTAACCCTTTTCCGACGTGAAGTACGCCTGATGTGAAACACGCCAGTGAAACCTGGCGGGAGCACAAGTGGATAGCTGACTATCAGCTGCAGGTCCACTATTACAACGGAGATGTGATGAAGGTAGTAGTAGTATTGTGATGAAGGTAGTAGAATGTCTTCAGAGACTGCCTGGGAGGACTTGGTTGGAAAAAAAAAATTCTCTCTCTCTCTCCTCTTTTTTTCTCTCTCAGATCATTTTGCATCCAGGTCCTCTCACAGCAAAGGCCAGGCAATCTCTGAGACCAGGCAGTCTCTGACCTGCAATGATGACATCATCAGAGGCGACTTTCAGACTGAAACCACTAATTGTTTCATGGGTTCCCACATGCTGGAACTCAATTGCCCAATTAGGTGAAAATTGCATCAATCTCCCACATCCAATTGCAGGCGGGTGGATGACACGACCCCAACCCGCCCCAGTATCAAAATCCAGCCCTACATCTCTCTGAAATATGAAAATATTTGACTGAGTTGAGGAATAATAAGCACACCATACAGGAATTTTGTAACTCGTTTTGAAAATCCTTTACTATCGATGGAAATATTCTTTTGTTGGTATTACGTTAATTCACCTTTTACAAAAAAAAACCTTCTGGATTAATGAGGACTCATCATTCATTCCTTGCGCGCCAGTGATCTATCAAACAAGAAATATGTACCAATGTGTTTGGTGCTTCAAAAGCACAATCTTTATTGATGAGTTACTGGAGCTTCGTTATAAAAAAAAATATGAATTAAGTGAATTGAGTTTTTTAAATGAAACAATTATACATTTTTAGATATGTATAGTAATTTCTAATTTCCTGAAGTGTATATCAGCATTTTCCTGAGTTCTGTTCTCTTTTAGAGGTGAAGATTCTTCAAGTCAGCAGTCTTTGAAAGTGCAAACTTCAGTGAATGGAACAGGTAATTTACAGTTGTGTTTTTCAAGATCAGTACAATGCTAAGCAAAAGTATAAATGTTGCATATTAGAGCAATGTTAAAGGACTTTATTTAGTGTAATAGCATTTTACAATTTTAAATGTTGCACAAAGTAAAAACTATAATTCATAATCAGTTTTCCACAGTATTGGTGTAGTGGGTAGACACTGTCCTTTTACTTCAGATTGTGATGAACATTTTCTTTGGCTGCAAGGATTGCATATAAAATGAGTTTGGGCAGTCTCAACTCAGTCGTAATCATGGGCCCACATTATGAAACTGCCCCCAATTTGGCACTATGTCTTGCTCTGATGCTACAGGATGGCTGGTATGGTAAGTGGGAAAATGTCACACAGGTGCATTTAGGTGTTTTCTTCTGAGGTCTAGGCTGAAGTGCATTGTTGGGATAAAGTAGAGGGAGCATTATTCTGCATCTAACCATGCAATAGCGAGGAATGCTTGATGCTGATTTTGGGTACTCAAAAAGAAAAATGTTTTATTCCCTAAAACTAACATCCCTCATCTTGTTGAGCACAAAATTCCCAAAAGTTTTTCTTAGCAAAAGTACAGTAACCATTAGAAATTATTTCACAAAATGCACCATAGGATTTGGTAAATTAAAAACAGTTTTAAAAATCAAGTTAAGGCATAATAGCTTGATACTAAGTGTATACTATTTTCTATTAAAACTATGTTGAACTTAAGTACTAATTCAATTCAATTTAAATGAAACAGTTTATATTTAACATTCGACTCCTGTTAATATGAAAAGTAGTTACCCAGGAAATTTCATGTTTCAATCTGAGTATTCATAAACTATGAATAGTTAATTTGAAAGTATTTGTACGCCTTCAAATTAAATCATTCATTCACTAATTAAATGTGAAATCAAAAATATTGATTGCAAGATAAAGTCAAGAATTTATGTCCGTTAAAATATAAATATGTAATTTGTATCGTGCAATTTATAATCCAGACTTCACAGTGTTGAGATCTATGTAAAAGCTGCATCTGCCTGCTCTTCCTGTCTGTCACTTTCCCATCACACACTGGCTTCACACTTCCTTTGTCACATTTTGTTGATTAATTCCAGTAAAATGGTATCAAATTGTAACTGAGAAGGTAGGGAATGCACAAATCAAAAGCAAGCAAAGTAGCTAGAAAGTACTAATGAGAAACTATCAACGATTTATAAAAGTAATCAATCCTGAATGGATTTGGCTATCGATTGGCGATTTACATGTTCCTGAAGGGATTCCTCAGTAAAATTGCTAAAGTTATTGCTGAGTTTGTTTTGAAAATTAAACAGCACAATAAATTGCAGCCCAGGAAGGCTGGGTGGCAGCATTCAAGTTAGATGATATTAAACCAATAAAAGAAAGAAGGTGTACTAATCAAATTGCTCAAAGTATTTTTTGAAAACTTTTTCATCTGTCGTTTTTCCCCGTTCAGCTGACTAAGGGCTCAAAGTAAGGTTTGTAACTTATCTAGAAAAATGCATACTTCACAAATAACATGATTAAACTCATCTCTAAAATTGTCTCCTGTGTCTCTGAGCACTTTTATTTTAAATTTGAACGCCTCAAACAACCTTTCTGAAAAGCTTGGAATTGCAGTTGATATTTTTCCAAGAACTATCACTCTATGCATGCAGTTCACTCGATACCACAGTCTGAGCATGTGCAGCATTTCTCAGCATGCATCCGCATAACTCTCTAACTGCCAGGGTGTGTGTATTTATTTTCTAACAGGATATCAAAGTTTCTTAATTTATCGAACTGATTTGAAAACATGGTGGAGAATTAATTTTAATTGCTTTATTTGGGTAAAGTTTCATATTTAAACTAATGCTAGGTGTTCAATTTTTACTGCTGGGAGACAAATGTGATCTGAACTCTTATGCTTTCGTTGTTTTAAATTGTAAATATAAAACGATCATTGTTTATAGAGGATATTTACTTTAGGGAGTGGCATCTACTCCTTTGTGCCTGGTGTATATTGGAATTCCGTGTACTGTTTGGCCATGTTGCTTCATATTAAACAGCAGTTTCCTTTGTGTTCTTAGTCAGATTCTTGGATAAAACTACTAGAAGTGCCTATATTTCTGCTTCCCTTGTAATTTGAAAGCAATCTATTTCTTGTAATAAAGGTTATGGTCAACATTTATTGACCATCATTGACTTAGTCTCATCAGTGCTGAAGATAACCACTCATTGTCTAATTCTGTATATTTCCTGCATGTCTTTCACATGGAGAGGCACTCAATCTGTAGGGATAGTGTAATGATCAAAGAGAATAGCATCACTTTTAAAATCCACCAGGTGAATGAGTTGCATGTCCCTGACTGCTCATGCACAGCTGATATAAATATTTGTATCCTGGGTGTTATTTTACGAGTATAAGGTCATGATGGGGAACTTCACTTGCTGGCAGCGAATATTGGAAATCACAAGCTCAACTGGGCACTATTTTCTGACATGCACTAGGGGCATGTGAGGTTTCCCACTGCAAGCACGTACTCCAACAATTATCCTCCTTCCCCGCCTTCCCATGTTGAAATAGTGTATCTAGTTTTGGAGCTTGCTGGATCTGCTGCAAAAAGCCAGCGTGTCAATAAGGTTAGATACCATACTATACAGAAATGCTTTAAAAATGTACTGCTACTGCTTTAACTTCATGTTCGGATGTCAAGAGAATGGCTCCATTTCAAGGCCGTGACATTGTTATTGATTTTGCTGTGCAGATGGATATATTAAACTAGATTTACCACCTGCTAATAGTCAATATAAATCTCTGGAAAACCTAGCTTGAGCATCTCACTGTGTGGCATGAAAGATTAATGAAGAACTTGGTCTTCGTGTAGGGCACAAAAAAGAACTCCGTATTCCACCCTCACTGTACCACTCTGATAACACCTAGATTTTCCGATTGGTAAATGCCACATTAATGCATTCATTTTAAACTAACGCTAATTGGAAAATCCAGGCTTCAGTTCTGTCAGTTACACCTACTCATGCTGGATCCAAGTCTTTTTATCTTCTGGTTAAAAGGTATTCAGCAGTGGTTGAAACCCAGATAGCACTTTATGGTAACAAAGGAACAAAATCCCCAAATAGGGAGGTGGAATGACAGTATGTGAGGGAAAAATTATAAAGTAGAAAATTAAAAATTAGATTAATTTCCATTGGTGCATAGCTGGAACTTTACAGCACATCTTCATAAAGATAACAGTAGAAAAGGCTGATCAGGCAGCATTTGTAGAGAGAGGAAGGTAGGGTTAACATTTCAGGTTAACTAAGGGTCCTAAGGCCAGAAATGTTAACCTTGCCTTCCTCTCGCCACAGATGCCACCTGACCTCCTGTTTCCAGCATCTGCAACTAGTCACTGATGCCCCATTACCTTTGTTACTCTCTCTGTCCCATTCCTGACCCACTCTGCTTATTTTTACCCAAAACTCTACTCTGCTCTAGAGCCTTGTCCTTTCTCTTGCTGCTTTTAAATTTACTCTTTCCTGAATCCTCCACAAAGCCCTGTCTACTGCCCTAGTTATTCAATTTGCCAGGACAATGGAACAGCTCCCTCTTTCCCCAGTACTGGTGCCAGTGCCCATGAACTGAAACCCCTTCCTCCCACACCACTCTTTGAGCCACGCATTTAAACCTCTAATCTGTTTGTCCCTATGCCAATTTGTGTGTGGCTCCTGTAACAATCCAGAGATTATTACCTTTTGAGGTTCTGCTTTTTAATTTGGATTCTAGCTCCTCAAACTCCCTCAGCATAACCTCATTCCTAGTTCTACCTATGTGTTGGTTCCTACGTGGACCACGACACCTGGATCCTCCCCCTCCCACTCCAAGTTCTTCTCCAGCCGCGACAAGATATCCTTAACCCTGGCACCAGGCAGGCAACTATATAATCTCTAATCAGACATGACTCTAAACAGTTTAAAACCAAATTAGTTGACGTGTTTGAGTGGTCCAATAATGCATCTCCCTGCTTGTCTTGTGCCAAAAACTAATGCATAATATTTGGTTAAAGATTAAGGACAATAGGAAACAGAATTTCCACACTGATGCTCAAGCAACTTCTCACAAATCGGCAGCTGGTAGTTTGAGGCTGTTGTACTCGAGCAAAATAAGCTGGTTGATTTGTGAGAATTTCATGTTGTGGGTTCCAGACATCAGTGTATCAAAACTGAAGTGCTTGGAGACCGGAAGAGCTGTTTTTGCATATAACTTGCTGCTGTATCTTGTGGTGACATAATACATTACTGTGAATTATGCTTTAAGAAAGATGAACTGTTTTAGTAAACTATCACTTTTTAAAATTTTTGAATTACCATGACATTAACTCTTCCACATCTCACGTTGAAAACCTACTGATTAATTTTGAGTTCTGCTTCAGACAGGATTTTATTTTTAACCTTTACATGGAAGAATTATGTATTTGGTTGTTTACTGTTAACATTTTCTACTGGAATTAGAAAGTGCAAAATTATTAACTTCTTATGTCATTCATTGTGGTTGTTGTGTATTGACTCAAACAAATTTAGTAACTTATCTGATACTGTAAAAAAAAAACTTGAAATGCATACAAGTAAATTCATATTCACTGAGTTTTGAAATGTGAGTATCCTTCCTGCATTTTAAAGGACCATTGTCTTCAGGAAATAGGTATTTGGGAAGCTTTTTGCCTTTTGGGAAGAAGAGTGACATGTAATTTTCATTATAGTGGTGCCACAATTGAGGATTTTTATATGTGTCCTTGTGTTGTACATTTGTATACAAGGGTTTTCCAAATACTTTTTTAATGAGGGGAGTAGGTAAGCTGGCTGACAGTGCTCCTGACACCAGTTCCCAGCTGAAGACAAAGAACATCAATTGTGCCAAACCTGGCAAGAAGTGAGTTCCCATAGGCTCAAGGCAGTATTATTCACATCCGATGCATCCTTTCTCCTGCTCTCCAGATCACTGGCAGCCTCAGTCTCGGACTATTGGTCATAAACTGCCTCAGACAGCTGCTCAACTGACTGCCTGACAGCCTCACATTACCGAGTTCTAGACCGCCTTGGGTCACAACCACCAAAGCACCCTCAGGATCTCATCAGTCGTCATTGAAATGGGCTGTGGCTCCTAATCCCATTAGCCTGGTTCACAACCTGGATGCTAAGGGGGTACTTTTCTCTATGATCCTGCTCTAAAGCGGGCAAGATTGCACCGGAAACCTTGGGAAAATGGGGTGGTGAAGCTTACTGCTACCTCACTACCCTGACCAGGATTTCTCTTTCCCGGCCTCCACAGGGATTACTGCCTGCTCCAACCCTGTTCACCACATGCAAATTATGGCAGAGGGGGCTGGTCTTGGGTCCCAGTGCATTTTCCTTCCTTCCTTCCCATGTCACTTCCACTTCCTAAGGCTGCCATGGGGAAAGTGGTAGTGTACCCAGAAAAGCAGCGGTAACTGCCCAGAGATGCCCCGTGGGGAGAAAGGGCGGTGTAGCGGCCTCCACCCCCTCCATTCTGTCCTCACGGCCTTGCCCGTTGAAGGCTTTAATCTCTGCCGAGGCCTTCAATGGGTCTTGGTTTCTGACCTTAAGGACACTTCTGCCCCTTTAAGGTCCGTTGCTGGATCATCTCGCGTTACAGTGATGTCGCTGTTGTAGTGCCACCAGAGTTTCCTCATGAGAGTCAGAATGTCTTGGGTTCAACTCCTCTCCAGCACATGGTCTAGGTTGACACTTTAGTGTTGTAGTGACAGAGTCGGAGGTGCCGTTTTTTGCGTGAAACATTAAACGAACACCCATCTGCCTGTTCAGGTGGATGTAAAATATTCTGTGGCACTATTCAAAGAAGAGTAAAGGATTCTCCTGGTATTCTGGCCAGTATTTATCTCAACCAAAACCACTAAAAGGGATTATCTCACTTAATATTTGTGGGACCTTGTGTGCAAAATCGCTGTTGTGTTTGCCTACATAACATTGACAGTACTTCAAAAGTAATTCACTGGCTTTGAAGCACTTTGGGACTTTCTGAGGATGTGAAAGGTGCTATATAAATGCATGTTCTTTGTTTCTTCTTGAAGACCATGCATCCTTAAAATGACTAGTTCACTGTTGATGAGAACTGGAAGGACTTTGCTATAGCATTCCTATTTGTCTTTTTGCACGTGCATCATCATGGCTGTAATTGAGCTTGGATAAAGTGACCTCAGTGGATGACATTTGCTGAACTTGCTGAAGTGGGATCTAACATCTCCTTAAAGTCAAAATACTTTATTTGACTTTTAGCCTTGCATTTTAAATTGATTATAATCTGTCTCCAAGTAAATTAGATCATTAGCTTAGCAGCAGGAAAAGATTAATTAAGACCCTGCACGGTCCTAACATGATGCCACAGCATTAATCTCATCATATACTTCCTATAAAAGTGCTAACAATTTTATTGGATGCAAAAAAAAAAGTTACTAGAGTTAGAGAAGCTACATTTCTAATGTGTAATGCAATATTTTATACTTCAGTAGAAAGTATTAGAAAGTCAAACTGAAAGAGCCTAAAGATACACAGTTGTACTAGTACAAAATATGTAATAATATAATTTTTTTTTACTTCAAGTGTTTTTGAAGTGTTTGAATTTTTTAAAAATGCTGTAGTCCTGGGTAAACTGAATTGCTACTTTGCCATAATCAGTCTCCTTGTTAAATAACCAGCATAGAATTTCATAAAATTATTGCAATTTGTGATTTTTTGATCTGCCAAATTAGTTAATACTGCAGTAGGATTTTTATTGCTCTTAAAAGGCATAATACCAGTTTTGTACTTTCTGATAACTTGAATTTTGAAATTTTCTAGAAAAACGTGGTCGGACATTCTACTCCAAGATTCAAAAATGGTTCTTTGAGAAGTTTTCAGAGTACATTGAGGATTTTCAATTCCAACAAGAAGAGAACCTTGTAGAAACTGAAGAACCACTTAGTGCTAAACGGTAGGAGAACTAAGTTTGGTAGATCATTATATATTCAAAGATAAATATTACCATGTAAAAGTCCAGTGATACGGTATGATCCTCTTCAGTTACTATAGTTTAGTGGCACGCTAGCTTTTATAGATTCCTTGGTCACTGTTTTCATTTTACTGTACTATGGAAATCTACTGAATATTTTGGCAGAACCAATTTTTCCTGGTCCAAATGACAGCTGAAAATGTAATGTGAGATAGCATAAATGCTATTTGTTCCATAGGTGTTGCTGTAGGTCAGCAGTTTTCAAACTTTTCTGTTTGAGGTATCCCCTGCAGATACTGACAGACTCCTGCAGACCCTGTATATAACTTCCAAAATACCAGTTTTAAATACCAAAAGGAAGACCGTGCTATCATTGCAGAAAATGTTTTTTATTAGCATGCAGAGATAATATAAAATACTAGTAAGTGGTCAGATGATAGACCAGCAGATACCTGATGTTATGAGCCTTCTGGAACCCCTTTGTGGACTGCCTGTGGTCCAGGACACCCGGTTTGAAAACATGTTTTGCAGGTTAGACATCAATCATTGGCTAATTATATAACTGATCACAATTCCTTCTTTTAGACCTCCACTTTACAGAAAATTCAGTAACTTGTCACTTTGGAGCCTTTCATTGAGATTTCTGACTACTTTTGCCAAATTGGATCTGTCACTTTTTCAAAAACAAACCGGGTAGTGCTAGTAAGTGTTTTCTTTCATTACAATAGGTTGGAACTATTAAAGGCTTGGTTTTGTTATAATCTATTCAGTAAAAAGTGGATCATCTGCAATGTTCCCTCTAATTTTTTCTTTGTGCGTGGTCCCTTTAAATTTGCTGTGCTGCCACGCTTGAGCAGTATGTTTTCCAGCAGCAACAGCTAGTGAGCACTCTGCGTGGGACCTCCTGATCGATGTGCGCCCGTGCAGCTTAGGTGGCACGTTGGTCATCTGTTTGCTGTAATATTAGGTTTTAGGACCTCTTATTTGGTAGTAACTGTTACGTTCTGTTGATTTTGTTGTACATCCAGACATCCCAAATAACAATATTTATGAATGTTAAAATGTGACATTGGAACTGGAACTAGGTGAGTTCTGTGAACCCAAGGAGCAATCGGTTACTTATTTTTAGTTCTTTACTTCTTCACTGAGTCCTTCGATCAACTTGCAAGACTATCTCAGACCTTCTCAGTTGAGATGTCAAGCTGACTGTAAAACTGAATTTTTGCAATTTTGTTCAGAGCTTAAGTATTCCAACTAATAAATAAGTCTAACATTCTGAATTATGATCACTAAAGTCAGCACACTTTCTAGTTGTGTTTAAAACTGAAATTCAAACCAAATCTTACACTTGTAACCATTTTTTAAAATATTGATGATATTTTGATGCAACGTGCAGAAATGCATAAAACATAATCTGCACCAATATCTATTGACACAGATGGTTACACCTCCACCTCATATGTTTATCTTTTATGTACTTTGGCCTATCAACCAATGGGGAAGGATGGAAAATTACTAGACTGATGTCCCTGTGGAAATTTTACTCTGAAAATTGCAAGAGTTAAGTGGTATGTCACTTTATGCCCCCTTATTTCCCTACTGCATGAAAGTCCTTACCACAGGCCAATCCTTAATTCTTGGTCAACCAGAGTGAATATATAAGGTTACATTTTGCATGGTGAGTCTCCTGGTGCAGAGAATGTATCGCAAAAATTGGATGCAGAGGTCAGCACGGCTAATTCATGGTGCTCCTAATTTTCTAGTCATTAGATTGGGAACATTGCAAATTGAGCACTTGCCTGATTCGCTAATCTATGTTCTCATCAAAGGGAGCCTCACCTTGCAAAAACTATGCTGTAACTTTTATTATGCAAGCGTTAGTTCAGTGTTTAGTTTTAAGAGCACTTCCCACATCTGTATCACTTATAGCAGAAGCGAAGACTTGGAAACTTATTATCTTAGCCCAGAAGATTTTGAGTCAAGATACCCTTTCATTGCATATTACTAAAACTGTTGACACTAGAACTGTTACAGGACAAGAACCATAGAAAGATTGCTGGGACATGGACCATCCTGGGCCCTGAAATTACTCCTTGGGATAATAACACTATAGACCAATTAGCTTAACATCAGTGGTAGGAAAGAAAATGGAATCCTTACTCAAAGATGTAATCGAAAAACATATAGAAACTGAAAATATAATAGAGGAGTACGCACAGATTCCAAAATGAAAGGTCTTGCTTGACCAACCTTTATTGAATTCTTTGAGGAAGTAACAGAAAGGGTAATGCAATAGACATATTTGGATTTCCAAAAAGCCTTCGATAAGGTACTGCATAGTAGACTCATGACTAAAGTCAGAATGTATGGAGTCAGGGAACAAATAGCAGCTGGCTACAAAACAGAAAACAGAGAGTAGGGGTTAAAGATAGTTACTCAGATTGGCAAATGGTAGGAAGTGGTGTTCACAAGGATCGGTGCTGGAACCACTGTTGTTCACCATTTACATAAACGATTTGGACTCTGGAATCAGAAGTATAATTTCGTAATTTGCGGATGACACCAAATTGGGGGCTGTAGATAATACAGAGGAGGTCTGCGGTAAAATATAGGAAGACATTAATAAACTTGCAGAATTGGAGTGTAATTGGCAAACTGGAATAGGGCAAACTTCAGTGGGATGCAAAAGGAACTAGCCAGGGTAAAATGAAACCGAAGACTGACAGGAAAAACTGTAATGGAGCAGTGGGTGATCTTTCAGGAGGAGCTGTTCCAAGTATAGGCTAGGTACATTCCAACAAGAGGGACGGGTAAGGAAACCAAAGCAAGGGGCTCCTTGGATGACGAGGGAGATAGAGAAGATGATGAAACAAAAAAAGAGGGTGTATGATGCATGACAGGTGAATTCTTCAAGGGAGAACCAGACCAAATACAATAAGTTGAGCAGGAATGTGAAGATGAAAATAAGATTGGCAAAGAGAGAATATGAGAGTAGAATGGCAGTTAACATAAAAGGGAACCCAAAAATCTTCTACCGACATGTAAATAGTAAGCGGGTAGTAAGAGGCGGGGTGAGGCCTATTAGAGAGACAGAAGGTGATATATGCTTAGAGGTGCAGGGCAAGGCTAGAATACTCAATGAGTACTTTGTATTGGTGTTTACTAAGGAGGTGGATGCTGACAAAATATCGGTAGAAGTGGAAAAGGTAGAAGCAATGGAAGGGGTGAAAATTAATAGACAGAATGTACTAGAAAGGCTGGGTATGCTTAGAGTGGACAAGTCGCCTGGTCCAGATGGCTTGCATCCCAGGTTGCTAAGGGAATTGGGGGAGGAGATAGCGGAAGGGCTTGCCATAGTTTCCCTAGATGCGGGGGAGGTGCCAGAGGATTGAAAAGTGGCAAATGTGACACCATTGTTCAAGAAAGGGTGTAAGGACAATCCCAGTAACTACAGGCCAGTCAGTTTAACATCAGTGGTGGGTAAAATTTTAGAAACAATAATCAAGGAAAAAATTAATGGGCACTTGGAGAGGTTTAAGCTAATTAAGGAGAGCCAACACTGATTTGTAAAAGGCAGATCGTGTTTGACTAATCTAATTGAATTTTTTGATGAAGTAACAGGAAGGATTGATGAAAGGAATGCAATGGATGTTGTCTACATGGATTTTAGGAAGGCGTTTGACAAAGTGCCACATAAAAGGCTGGTTACCAAATTGAGGCTCATGGACTAGGTGGGTCAGTGGCAGCTTGGATAAGGAATTGGCTTAAGGACAGAAAACAGCGAGTTGTGGTAAATGGCTGTTTTTCAGACTGGAGGATGCTAAACAGTGGTGTTCCCCGAGGGTCAGTGCTGGGGCCACTGCTTTTTTTGATATATATAAATGACCTGGATATTGGAATGCAGAGTAGAATTTCTAAATTTGCCGATGACCCCAAACTTGGGGGTGTGGCAAACAGCGAGGATGATACCAATCGACTGCAACATGACATAGAAAGGCTAGCAGAATGGGCAGACAAGTGGCAGATGGAATTTAATACAAAGAAGTGTCCTGTGATGCATTTTGGCAGAAGGAACAGGGTGAGGCAATATCCACTTAATGGCACAGTTTTAAAGAGTGTGCAGGGACCGAGTGACTTGGGAGTTAATGTGCATAAGTACCTGAAGGTGGCAGGACATATTGAGAGAGTGGTTAACAAAGCATATGGGATCTTGGGCTTCATAAATAGAGGTATTGAGTACAAAAGTAGAGAGGTTATGCTGAACCTTTATAAAGCGCTGGTTAGGACACAACTGGAGTATTGCGTCCAGTTCTGGTCACCACACTTTAGGAAGGATGTGAAGGCCCTTGAGAGGGTGCAGAGGAGATTTACCAGAATGATTCCGGGGGTGGGGGTGGGATCTTAGCTATAAGGACAGGTTGGAGAAGCTGGATTTGTTTTCATTAGAACAAAGGAGGTTGCGGGGTGATTTGATAGAGGTGTACAAGATTATGACGGGTTTGGATAGGCTAGATGGGGAAAGGCTGTTCCCACTAGTTGATGGTACAAGGACTATGGGACACAGATTTAAGGTTTTGAGCAAGAGATACGGGGGATGTGAGGAAAACTTTTTTACGCAGCGAGTGGTGATGACCTGGAACTCGCTGCCGATGGAAGTGGACACACTCAACGTTTTCAAGGGGAGACTGCATAGGCACTTGAGGGTAATAAACTTGCAGGGCTACGGGGATAGAGCGGGGGAATGGGACTGACTGGATTGCTCTACAGAGAGCCGGCATGGACTTGATGGGCTGAATGGCCTCCTTCTGTGCCGTTATGACTCTATGAACTTCAATATAGAGAAGTGTGAAGTAGTACATTTTGGTAGGAAGAATAAGGAGGCCACATACTTCTTGGAAAATAAGTGTCTAAATGGGGTAGAGGAAGAAAGAGATCTTGGGGTACAGATGCACAAATCACAAAGTAGCGATGCAGGTTAATAAGGCCATTTAAAAAAAAAGCAAACAAAGCACTGGTGCTCATTTCTAGAGGGATAGAATTAAAAAGCAGAGAAGTTATGTTAAACTTGTTTAGAACCTTGGGTAGACCACACTTTGAGTACTCTGAACAGTTCCCATATCCATATTATAAAAAGCATATGGAAGCACTGGAGAAGGTGCAGAAAACACATTGAAATAATTGAGAGGTTATACCCATCAGGAAAGATTGAACAGGCTGAGGCTCTTTTCTCTTGAAAAGAGAAGCCTGAGGGGTGACCTGATGGAAGTCTTTAAGATTATGAAAGGGTTTGTAGAGAAGATGTTTCCACTTGCGGCGAGACCAGAACTAGGGGCCATAAATATAAGATAGTCACTAATAAATCCAATAGGGAATTCAGGAAAAACTTCTTTACCCAGAGAGTGATTAGAGTGTGGAACTCTCTACCACAAGGAGTGGTTGAGGTGAATAGCATAGATGCATTTAACGGGAAGCTAGATAAACACATGAGGGAGAAAGGAATAGAAGAATATGTTGATGGGGTTAGATGAAGAACGGTGGGATGGACCTGTTGGGCCAAATGGCCTGTTTCTGTGCTGTAAATACTTTGTAATAACATGTGAATGCTTAACTTGCACATCTGAAGAGCCTCTCTGCTATTTTAGTGGAAGAATTAACCCATTTAAACATGTTAACACTTCTGCTAAAATAGGGGAGAGAGGAGTTTCAGTTGAATGCATTACATGTTTGTCTGTTTGTAGCCCATGAAGTAATTTTTGGGCCAAATTCTTGCATTACCCAGCATTCTTTTCTGACTCTCTTGACCTATAACATCAGGCTGAGGTATTTCCAATAATGCAAGGCTGGGGCATCTGGCTCAGTCTTCTGGGCTAAGGTAATGGGCTCGATTTTCCAAGCCCCGTGGAGGCGGGTTTGGAGGCAGGAGTGGTGGGGAAAATTGCAGATTCGGGGGGCACGTACCCATCCTGCCCCCAACCCGCCTCCATGCCAATGTCCCAGGAGGCGGGTACCCGACCTGTGCTGGGAGCCGCCTCACCGAGGCGGGAAGGGGATTAGTGCCAATTAACTGCCTGTTAACAAGTAGTTAACAGGCAGTTTTTTGGCTAACCCCTATTTTTAGCCCTGAAGTGTGGGCTGCCCGACAGCTCCAAACCACGCCAAGTTAGCGAGGCAGACCGTCGGTCTGCAGGGCTTGGAGGGGTCGAGATGTCCGGTGTGCAGGTGAGTGATGGGTGCATGAGTGCAGAGGTAAGTGTGTTTGGTGTGTGTAAAGTGTTTTAATAAGTTTTACTTTCTCCTCCAGGCTTCCTCCCTTCAGTTCTCGGGCGTCCCTCAGCTCACCGGCACAGAAAGCAGAATGGCCGCTGAACTGTCAAAAGCTGCAGCCTCTGCTTTCTGGTCTGGAGAGCTCTCTAACTGAGTCTGAGTAGAAGGACTCAAGTTAGAAGACAGATTGTCAGTGTTTGACAGCTTCACAGAGCTGTCAAACGCTGATATTTCATCTGTCAAAAGCTCTTGACCGATGAAATGTCAATCGCTGACGTCACCAGTATCCAGGTGTCCCTTAATTGGCCTGCTGAGCCCGCTGGGCGGGCTTAACAAGGTCAATCAAGGAAAAGTTGCGTGGGTTGGCCACAAATCGATGGAGGCTGGACTACAACCCAAAAAGTGGGAGTCCCGCCTCCATCACGTCCCCATTGACAAAATCGAGCCCAATATGTTTCAACTTGGGCCTCATCCAAATAGCAACTCCGTCAGAAGACATTTTTAAGTGTCTCATGGTTGTCAGTAATCTTGGGATAATCACACTCTTTGCCTTAGTTTTGGCATGTTGAGTCAGTAAGCTGTAATTTACTTGGCTCTTATTTTGGGCTGTAAAGAGCTGCATTTTTACAGCATCTGATGATGTTCATTATTTCAGCTCAGGCTGACATACACAGTTTGGCAGCACTATTGGGGTTATCAAAGCTATTCTCTCATTTCCCTCCAGAAAGTATCTCTTTTGATGTTGAGGCTTTAAACCACACAAAAAATAGAATAGTTGTGACAAGGACTTTCCAGAGCTGACTGGACCGGATTCTGCTGTTAGGAGAGAATGTTAGACTTGCACTTGCCCATAGACTTTCTATGGGGTTTTGCATGGCAAGTTGCTGTCAGTGGGACATCCAAATTGCGCAGCACCCTCTATAGGGCATCTGGGACCTGTCTGAACAGGGCAAGCAACTCTGTATCTCCTTAACCAATCAGATTGAAGAATTGTTAATGAGCATTGAGAGTCTGAACAAGGAAGTGTAAGTTGACAGTGTCAGCTGTGGCTCAGTTGGTAGCACCCTCACCTTTAAGTCAGAAGGTTGTGGGTTCAAGTCCCACTCTCGAGACTTGAGCACAAAAATCTAGGCTGACACTCCAGTGCAGTGCTGAGGGAGCGCTATACTGTCGGAGGTGCCGTCTTTCGGATGAGACGTTAAACTGCTCTCTCAGGTGGACGTAAAAGATCCTATGGCACTATTTCAAAGAAGAGCAGGGGAGTTATCTCCGGTGTCCTGGCCAACATAACAGAAACAGATTATCTGGTCATTATCACATTGCTGTTTGCTGTGTGCAAATTGGCTACCTAATTTCCTACATTACAACAGTGACTACACTTCAAAAGTACTTCATTGACTGTAAAGCACTTTGGGATGTCCGGTTGTCGTGAAAAGCGCTGTATAGATGCAAGTCTTTCTTTAAGTTAGAATAGTGAATTCAATATCAAATCCAGTGCAGAAAGGGAAAGAAAGAGAGATAAAAGTGACAAAGAAAAAATAAAAAAAAATTATTTACATTTTAATCTCCAACAATAATTAAAAGCTAATAACACTCCACACTTGTAAAAGTTCATTTTCAATGCTGGGGAGGCTGTTTGGCAGTAATTAAGACCCACCATGCTTTTAAAAGGCTACATAGACTGGAATGGACAAGCCCTAATATTTCTGGAAAGTTTAGTCCTTATCTATGATCTCAGTACAAGAACTTTACGCTGTTCAATACATTTGAATGGGAGCCAGATGACAAGATGCCGTTATTGCGCCGCTTACGGAGGAGCAGCCCATCTTGGACAGCAACTTCCGGATTTTCGCGTTCAACTGCGCACCTCCGCTTGCTGTCCAATTTGTGCATAAATAACGATGAGCGCTGTTAGCCTCACCGTTATTTTCACAGCAAAATCTGGGCCAATTTTAAAAAAAATCCTTATTGAAAATAATGATATGGTATGCTTCATGAATCTGAATGTTGTCTTGACGCAGGGACTGTGCTAATCTTCCCGTAAGTCCTAGTGTTAACGTGCTGCTAAAACAAAGTAAATGCCATATTGAATCCTTCGTGAAAGAAGTTGCCTCTCCCTGCAGATATGAAATATTCATCCTCTTATGTAGCTATGTTGACCCAGCCTCTACAAACTTTGGTTTTATTCTTCACTTAAGAAGAATTATTGGTGCTAATTTTGGCCCTGACCTCTGCATCTTTTATCGTCAATTCTGGACGACATCACCAAACACACACAAATAGAACAAAGTTGAACTTTGATGAAGGTTCCGACTCAAAATTTGACCTGTATTTCAGATGCTGATTGAATGGATGTCCATTTCCTTCATTTTCTGCTTTAATTAAATGTTGATCCATTATGTCATTTTTTAAAAATTGCTATGTCACAAACTAATGCAAATAAATCAGACATATCAATTTGGGCACAGTGCTTCTTCTATTAAATATAAAGAAATAGAGCCTCCGCTTTCAGAAGCCAAGATCTCTAGACAGAATACTTCAGTTTGCAATACTTCTGTACATTAATGCAACATTACATCGAATATACAGCACAGAGACAGGCCATTCGGCCTAACTGGTCCATCCAACTGGTTTATGCTGCACACAAGCCTCCCTCACCCTACTTCATCTAATCCTATCAGCATAACCTTCTGTTCCTTCTCTCTCATGCGTTTATCTAGCTTTCCCTTAAATGCATCTATGCTATTCGTCTCAACTATTCCTTGTGGTAGCGAGTTCCACATTCTAAACACCCTCTGGGTAAACCAGTTTCTCCTGAATTCTCTATATTGAATTTATTAGTGCCTATCTTATATTTATGGTGCTTAGTTTTGGTCTCCCCCACAAGTGGAAACAGCTCCTCCTGTGTCTACCCTATCAAACCCTTTCATAATCTTAAAGATCTCTATCAGATCAGCCTTCTCTTTTCTAGAGAAAAGAGCCCCAGCCCTTTCAATCTTTCTCACTCTGTTACAGTTCCCGTTTCCGGCCAGTACATAGAATTCTTATCAGTACTTCAATAAAATTTAATGTAGAAATACTTAGTTTGACATTATTTCCAATATACATACAAACATTCTCATTTAATGGTCCTCACAGGTAGCAAGCGTAAGAGGTGCATGCTTACACCATCTGCTGCTTGTAGATCAGAAGAGATTATGCGATGAGGAGGAAGTGGGATGTGAGAAGGAGAATTAGGTATGAGGATACCATCACCTTCGATGGTTTTAGCCCCACCGCTGGCCACGGCCTCAGCAATGGCCGTTCCAATAATGTCCAGCACTGTCTCCTTCTTGGGGGTTAGGACATGCAGGCACACCTGTCCCCCTCCAGCTAGCTCATGCTGCCTCCGGTCGTGCGCCACCTTGGCCTGCAAAAGAGAGGGAAGTGTGTCGGTGAGTGTCCTGCAATCTGTTTGGGTGATGTGGGTGTCATGGCTGAATAGCTGGCAGTGTGTGCAAGCTGTGAGATATGGGTATGACACTTGCAGCAGTGCTAAGTGTCTGTGGGTGAGGTGAAGCGTATGAATGTTAGGTCTGAGTCCTGATTGATAGAGATTGTTGGTAGGTGAGTGATCGGGGTGTGGTGAATTGAGCTGAGGCTAGTGGTGCAGTTGGTAGGATATGGCATTTGAAGATGCATTCACTGACCTTGACCATTCGCGTGCGGTCATTGAACTTGCGGCACTGCATCCAGGTCCCTGGGACTTAACTCTTGGCATTAACCTCCACGGCTATCTGCTCCCACTGCCTTTTGACCGTGTGTCTGGAGGGCCTCCTGCCCCCCTGCGGATATAGGACATCTCTTCTCCTTTCCACCTCCTCCACCAAGACTTCCAGTGCAACATCCGAAAACCTTGGAGCCCGCTCCCTCCCATGTTGTGCCATTCCTCACTGTTTCCCAGGACAGATTCACTTCCTGCACAACTCCCAGCAACTGCTCCAGCTGCAATGCCCCTCCCCTTTAAGAGGTGCAGGCTAGCTTTAAGCAGTGCAGGCTAGCTTTAAGTGGTGCTAGGAAGTTAACATTTTTGGCCCCCTACTGATGCGTGCAGCCAATGAACAGCGTGGGTAGCGCTGGCTGCACGCAGAAATCATTATAATGAGCAGGCAGCACGAAGTTGGCATGCTGTCTGCATTTCAATCAACAGGCGTGGTTATTCGAGCATTGCGATCCCCACACACATTTTTGGGAGCTATCCAATTTAACCCCCCATTGGTCCAAATGACCTCTTTTGTGCTTATTGCTTTGGAACATTAGAAACAAAGGAAGTATGAAATCCTAATGGGAGAATTTTTTTTCCGATACTTGGAAAATTCAACTTCCTCCTAAAAGAGGTAATGGCTGCACAAAGAAAACTAATTTGTAAACTGAGCTATTTGCAAATAATCTGAGTTGTTGCAGAATGTTTTTCTTGTTGCTGCTTCTTGCAATGCAGTGTAACTTTCTATCTGTAAGAGGAGCTGCAGTGAGCCACAGGTGGCATCTCCATGCATGAGATGCTCGCAGAATATATTGGTTTTGTGAAACAGCTGGAGCATAAATGAAACAGTGATGAGCTATTTTAATAATTAATGTTTGTTATTGTCTGAAATCCTTGTGGAAGGGAATTAAACCGTAGAGAACAGTTCAGGCAACATTGATGATTGCTGGCTTTGAAAAAGCAAGTGGTGATGTTAGCCCATTCTTTTCAATGAGTATCCTTCCCTATGTCCTAGAGTGTTTAATTTTTAATATACAACCAAGTTCAATACATGTGAATAGTGCAACTACCAATGCAGAGCTTGAAGTGTTTGGAGCAGTTGCTTCACAGGAGGTGAAAATGAGTGATATCAAAGCCTTAACTTCTGGGTTAGTATCTGAAGATCTGTTTACAGTTAGTTTTGTATCTTTAAAGTATGTCAAAGTGCAATAATTATGACTTTAATTGGTGTTTCATTAATTTGTATTTCTTTAGGTTAACTGAAAATATGAGAAGATTAAGTAAGTAAACTGTCCATATGCACATATTTGTGTTGTGGGTAGGAGAGAAAGGGTTTCTGTTTTTATCATGTGTGAAAAGAGGGTGGGATTACTGGAATCATGATTAGAAACTTGTATTTTTCACCTTGCACTGTATTTTTTTCTTGTCGAGCATTGCAATCTTTCATATTTTTAAATGGCTTTTATTAAAAGGTAATATTTTTCTGACATCAAATTAACACAGTTGAATAAAAATGGTGTAGGGAGTTTGTAAGAGCAGATTTAATTTTGGAAAGAACAGTATAGAGCTGCATGTATCAATTAAGCTTACATTTGAACTATGCCTCAGTTATACTTCTCCCCTTTCCCAAAAAAGAGAATATGAATGTCTGCAGTTGTTTTCAAAGTTCTTGAACATAATTGAAAATCTTGCTTAAAATGTGCCCATAGTAAAATATTCCACTACATTCGGTCTTTGTTTAGAGCAGCCTGTCAACATTTTCTGCAGAGGTCTGAATTAAACAGGGTGGGGCAAGAAGAGAGAGCATTATTCTAGTGTGCCAACCCTTCGATTGTGAAGCACTTTCAGATTTTATGATGTGATGAGGTGCCATAAAATGCAAGTTCTTTCTATATTGCACTTTTTGAATGGAACAGCTGTAAAATGTAACTCCAGAAGTGTTCTATTGTAATGAAGGTTTGTTCTCAAACTAGCAAAACCAGCAGCTTCCTATCCAGATTGCTCAACATCTTGCAGTGCAATTCCAAGCCAGCCATGGGCTCTGGAATGTGTTACAAGACGTCATTTTGTTCAATGTTGCATTTTGTGACTCTGTACAGTTAACCTTCTTAAAATTAATGTCCTGGTAACTATTCTGGATTCTGAGCAACAAAAGTCAGAGTAATTTACAATAAAAGTAATTCTTGTCCACAAGGGGAGGGGGAATTTTATTGATCTGAATATATTTTTAATGAAAGGCTACAGGATCACTTTTTTTGTTTTACTTTCAGAACGAGGTGCCAAACCAGTTACCAGTTTCTTAAAGAACCTGTCAGCCTTATCAAATTGGCACTCTGTATACACTTCAGTAATTGCCTTTATTGTAAGTAGTCATTCGTGTGGGTCTGTTTAGTATGATATTGTATATTTACACTGAGATATACTGGGGCAGAATTTCCATGGGGATCCCCGATCTCCTGCCATAGCTTCTATGGAAACCCTGGAGAAGGCTGTTGATGCCGTTTCTCTGAGGTTTCCACTGAAGCTGCAGCGGGAGATCGGAGAACTATGGAAATTCCATGCAACTGTTCGGTCTATAGCAACTATCTAGTTCTACTTGGAAGTTCATGATTATTTTTGTATATTGAAGCTGCCTTATTTTCACTCTTGGCGAGATTTTTTTGCTGAATATCCTACTTAATCACTGACAGCTGAGGAACACAGGAACAGAAGTAGCCATTTAGACCCACGAGCCTGTTCCACCATTCAGTGAGATTCTGGCTGATCTGTATCATAACTCCATCCACCTGCCTTGGCTCCATATCCCTTAATACCCTTGGATAGCAAAAATCTATCGATCTGAGATTTAACATTATTAATTGAGCTAGCATCTATTGCTTTTTGTGGGAGAGCGTTCCATACTTCTACCATACTTTTTGTGAAGAAGTGTTTCCTAACTTCTCGCCTGAATGGCCTGGGTCTGATTTTAAGGTTATGTAACCCCCCCACCAGTGGAAAAAGTTTCTCTATATCTACCTTACCAATTCCATTCAAAATCCTAAAAAAAACCTCAATCAAATCACCCCTTAACCTTCAATATTCCAGGGAATACAAGCCTAGTCTATGTAATCTCTCCTCATAATTTAACCCTTGGAGTCCTGGTAACATTTTGGTGAATCTGTGCTGCACTCCTTCCAAGGCCATCATATCCTTTCTAAGGTGTGATGCCCAGAACTGTACACAGTTCTCCAGATGCAGTCTAACCAGGGCTTTGTATAGCTGTAGCAAAATATCCTCCCCTTTTATATTATAGCCCTCTAGATCTAAAGACTAACCTTCAATTAGCTTTTTTGATTATTTTTTATACCTGACCACTGTATTTTAGTGATCTGAGTACATGGACCTCTAAATCTCTTTGGACCTCCACCTATCTTTTTACCATTTAAAAAAAAAAAAAATACTCTGATCTATATTTTGGTCCAAACTGGATGACCTCACACTTATCTGCGTTGAAATTCATCTGCCACAGTTTTACCCACTCACTTAATCTATCAATGTCTTGTAATTTTATGCTCCCTTCTACACTGCTTACTATGCCACCTATCTTTGTGTTACTTGGATATATGGCTCTCTATTATGTTATTTAAGTCATTAATTAACACAGCAAATAGTTGACGCCCCAGCACCATGTGGGACACCACTCGTCACTTCCTTCCAATTCAAGTACATACCCATTATCCCTGCTCTCTGTCTTCTGCTGCCTAAGCAATCTCCTAACCAGGTCAATAATTAGCCTTCAATTCAATGAGCTTTAATTTTTGCTAACAGTCTCTTATGTGGAACCTTATCGAATGCCTTCTGGAAGTCCATATAAACGACATCCATAGACATTCTCCTGTCTACTACTTTAGTTACTTCCTCAAAAATTTGATTAGATTTGTTAGACATGACCTACCCTTTACAAATCCATGTTGGCTCTCTGTAATCAGCTCAAATTTCTCTTAAGTGCTCAGTCACTTCTCCACAACAGACGTTAGACTAACCGGCCTATAATTTAAGTAATTAATTAACATAATAAGTCCTCCAACCCAATTAGCGCAATTTCTATCCCAAATAATTACTGCCACTATATAACTAGCGGCTGCAGGAGGGTATCTCTAAGGTGAATACCACGGCCTATAATTTCCTAGTTTCTCTTACACCTTTCTTAAATAATGGAGTTACATTTGCAATTTTCCAATCTAAAGGGACAATTCCTGAATAGAAAGAGCATTGGAAGATTATGGCTAAAGCACCTATAATTTCCTCACCTACTTTCTTTAAAACCCTGGGGTGGAAAACATCAGGTCCTGGGGATTTGTCAGTCTTTAGTGCCATTATTTTTTCTAATATTTTCTTGCTTACTTTAACTTTGAGATACTGGGCTGAATTTTACTCTAAATTATTGACCACTTTGGGGTGGTAAATGGAGTAAAATGGGTTGTTAGAGTCGATTGCCTCAAATCCACCGCTAGAAAACTGTACCTGAATTATCCTCCCACCCCCCCAAAAAAAGTGCCAGTTCCCTTTAAGACGCACAGAGAGCCCAGTCCACCTTATGTTAATGGAGTCTGGATGATGTGGCTAAGGCCTCCAACCCAATTAGCCCGATTTCTATCCCAAATAATTACTGCCACTATATAAGTAGCGGCAGGACTGCAGGAAGGTATCCCTGAGGTGAAAACCATGGTGAGGAGGCCATTTTGTATGCTGCTACTGGAGGTTGATATTACTTTGCCTGCATATCGAATGCATTTAGCAGATTTGGAGGTTCACTCAGGACTTTAGCTACTAGTTTTATTCGGCTCTGCTCAGAATACTGCTTTGCATTGGGGACATGGATTCCCCAATGGGGATCCCTTTATGATGTTATGAAGAGCAGGAGGATGTGGACATGGAAGGGGCTAGATTGGAGACTCTCATGTGAGGTCTGACCACAGAAAGTATCTTTTTCCAACACACACATACCCACTCACCAGGGTTTATAGACCAGAAAGGTCTTACTTAGACTTTTCTGTCCATCAGTGCCTCAAATGGCTACATTTGTCCCATAGGCTATTGGGGAGATATGTTAACTGCTGGCCGAAGACCTAGAGCCCCCATCAACCAGGAGAACAACACTGTCTGCATCACTCACTGCCCTGAACACTGGCTTGAATTCCTGGCCTTGAATTCCTGTACTGCCATCTTATGTGAGCCCAACCCCCTCCCAGGCTCCAACTGTCGGTTGGTTCCTACGTGGAGCTGGCCAATTTCCTGTTCTCCCCACTGGGCACGCTACCTCGGAGAGTCGGCTTGGCGACCACAGCTCGCTGGCTGCATGTACATGAGGGCTTATGCCCCATGGCGGTTAACAACGAGCAGGCAGCAGGACTGCCCCAGTAAATTGCGCTACTACATTACAGACTGATGTTGCCGTTGCTGGTGAGCTGGCCTGTCTTAGAGCAATTTTTAATTTATAAAAATGCCAAATAAATGACACTATTTAAAAATAAACCCTCAGTACTGATGAATGTTGAGCTCTGAATTTATTTAGTAGCAGTGATTTATGAAATTATCAATAATGAATGTGATATTTTTAGTGTGTGTGTGTTTTGTAAATGGGTGTTTGTGGGCTGTGTTGCAAACATTAACGCAATTAATGAGTGCTCAATGCTTTACTAATATGGGAGGGGCGAGGGGAACTCCCTGTTCTGCATTATTTGTAACACTCTCTCTTGTTTTTCAGATCTACATGAATGCTGTTTGGCATGGCTGGGCCATTCCAATGTTCTTATTTCTAGCCATTTTGAGGTTGTCTCTAAATTATCTCATAGCAAGGTATTAACATTTCCATTGCTTTCCCACTGCTGTCTCTAAAATTAACAAAATCTAATGGCACTTTAATACTTCTTTTGTAACTGGAAAGTTTATGTTAAAGCTTGGGACCAACAGTGCTATGGTCTAGAATTAACAACTGGTTTATGCTAGAATAAAATGTTCTGTGGAGTTTTGAAAGATTCCCAAACTTTAACATGGGGTAACCCTACATTATCTATATAAGTTGAAGGTTTCTAAACAAGGTAATTCTTTGAAATGATTTAATGCATTTTGCTGAATTGCTAAATCTTCACTTTAATTACAGACTTGCCCACGGGCATTGCAGTTATGAACGTATCAGGCTTTCTTAGTTAAAATGAGTAATAGTGGGAATGTCCTAGTAATGCAATGGTTAAGACACTTTCTCAAGGAAGGGCAGGGGAGTTCTCCCCGGTGTCCTGGTCAATATTTGTTCCTCAACTAATGTCTAAAACAGATTATCTAGTATTATCACATTGCTGTTTGTGGGGCCTTGCTGTGTACAAATCCTACAATACAACAGTGACTACATTTCAAAAGTACTTAATTGGCTGTAAAGCGCTTTGGGACGTCCTGAGGTTGAGAAAGGCGCTAAATAAATTTATGGCTATTTGCAGTTAAAATCTCACCATTGACTTAGGCTTGAAACTGCCTGTCACAGGTGTGATTGCTTTTATTAGTTCTTAGCTGGGGCACTGTGTTGAGTACACAAGGAAAGGTAGAATGTCTCGCTGTGGGAAAAATCGGCTCATCTCCTGATTTTTATAGCAAGTATACTTTCTATTAAATGAGCAGCATGAGAATGTTTGATGTGCTGTGAGACATCTGGTGGCTGATTTAAAGGTTGTGAAAAGGCGAGTGAGTTGTTTGGGGAGGTGGTGAATAACGAGAAATAAAACAGTAAATATTGATGGTATTATTCACTAGACAAGTAAGGAAAGTAACTAGTTGACCAACATAGCAAAGAGCTGGCCAATCAAACTGCCCAATTTTTTCAAAGCTAACAATCACAAACCAGCCGAGCCCCATAGTGTGACACCTTCTAGTTTGATAGCTTTATAAAATTAAAAGTCTTGTGTTTGTAAATAGCTATAATGGAAACAGGCAACCAATGTTTCCTCGCGGCCGCGCAGTAATCTGCAAGGTACCACGCAGGCCGCTCACAAGCTTTTCCATTTGAAATACCGCGCATGCGCAGATATTTAAAGGGACCATGTATTGAAATAAACAGATCGCGCACAACAAAGACAATTTAGAGGGAACATTGCAGGCAGCTATATTTCAGGCAAGCCACAGCACTAATACATACAAGTAAAACTGTTCTTGTGTTTAAAAAAAAATGCCCATAACAAATATATATAAAATGAAGGAACTAGTACAACTTGTGAATAGCTTTATTGCTCTTTGCCAAAGATTGCATTTGTTTTCCCTACAAAGTAAGTTCCTTTTGAATCTTGATTGTGGCAAAATATAAGTGTGTGTGTCAGGAGACAAACCATGCTAGGAGTAACAGCTGTTGAGGTTGTGATCTTTGTATCTCTGGGCGAAAGGGGCAGTTGGTGATCAATGTTAGCTCATTCTTCTAATCTGGAATATCTCCATATGCAAGGCTTGTAGATTTTGTTTTCCAAATCTTTGTTAACTGTATACTATTTCTGGGCTTTGCAGGGGTTGGAGGATTCAGTGGAGCATTGTGCCTGAAGTATCAGACCCTGTGGTAATGTTGCTATTTCTTACATTTATTAACTTATTTACAACTGTTGTGGCATTTTGTGTAGATCAGTTAATGTCTAATTTAGATTTGATTTTGGCTGTTTCCAAACATTATCTTTCAAATTTGTTCAGTTAGGGCCAATCCAAATATTTGGTATCTAGAAATTTTCAGTTTCAGGAAAGAACGATGAAAATGCACAAAAGAAATTCCAAAATTTTGCTGAACAGTCACGAACATAGTGTTGACTTTGGACAGTATTGGCATAAAGTTGGCCTGCAACATTATACTCAAAAGCCAGATATCCATGACCTCACAGAAGTGAACACACATTTGTGTCTTTCTTCATGAATGAGCTGAAACGGGTTGAATGGCCTTCCTCATCTGTAAATATCTTGTGACCAAAATTGAATTCATTGTTTCACCCCAAACATCACTTTTGTAATCGGTACAATTTTTAACCTCAATTGTCTTTTTTCCTTCATTATAATTTCTAAAATTTTGCAAAACCGTTGCTCATTTGTGATTGGTTATAACCAGCATCACAATTAATGTTCTTTCTAGAAAGAGTAAGGAAGAAAAAAATTAGCACTTTGGACTATTTTTGTCTCAAACATTACAGCAAACACAAAAGAATATTGTATTTCAATTAGGCACTGAATTATAGTATGGTGCTCAAATAGAGTGGATTGTTCAGTGTTTTGCCCTGATATTTACTTGAGAATGTTAGGTATTGAATACAGAATTTGTTCTTTACAGGAGCCTTCAAAAGAAGATCTCACTGTATCTGAAAAGTTCCAGCTGGTGCTTGATGTAGCACAAAAAGCACAGGTAGTTTGCTAATACGGCTTGGAGGCATTTGCACATAATATCTAACAAGACCACAGATTATTATTCAATTATAGTGCTATGGTTAAACTATTAAAATGATTGTAAATGCATGTTAATTTCTTTTGATACATTTTAATCAACTGCCCTTATTGTTTTGAAGCTTTTTAAAGTGTCAGCTTGGCTCAGTTAACTGTACTCTTGCCCCTGTCATCAGTTAACTGTACTCTTGCCCCTGTCATCAGTTAACTGTACTCTTGCCCCTGTCATCAGTTAACTGTACTCTTGCCCCTGTCAGAAGGTTGACGGTTCATGCCCCACTACTGATTTAAGCACATAATCTAGGCTGATATTTCAGTGCAATATTGAGGGAGTGCTGCATTATTGGAGGTACAGTCTTTCGATGATGCATTAAGCTGAGGCCCTATCTACCTGGTGGATGCAAGATGTCCTGTTCTATTCGAAGAAGAGCAAGGAGTTCTCCCAGTGTCTTTGCCAGTATTTCCTTCTTCAATCAACACCCGCAAAAACCGATCAACTGGTCATTAATATCATTGCTGTTTGTGGGATCCTGCTGTGTTTGCCTACATTTCAACAGTAACTACATCTAAAACTAATATATTGACTTTGAAATGCTTTGGGACATCCAGTGAAAGGTGCAAGTTTGTTCTTTCTTGAAATCAATAGTACTGAACAAAAAAGTAACTCCTATTTTTAATTTACATAGAATATACAACACAGAAACGGGCCATTCGGCCCAACTAGTCTGTGCTGTGTGTTTATACTCCACACGCGTCTCCTCCCATTCCATCTACCTCATCTCAGCCTTTTAGCATATCTTTCTATTCACTTTTCTCTCATGTACCTGTCTAGTTTCATTTTGAAAGCATCTAAGCTACTTGCCTCAACCACTTCCTGTGGTAGCAAGTTCCACATTCTAACCACTCTCTGGTAAAGAAATTTCTCCTTACTTCCCTATTGGATTTATTGGTAACTATCTTGTATTTATGGCCCCTAGTTTTGGATTCTCCCACAAGTGGAAATATTCTTTCCACATCTACCCTGTCCAACCCATTCATAATTTAAAAAACCTCTATCGGGTCTCCGAAGTCTTCTCTTTTCTAAAGAAAAAATCCCCAATCTGTTCAGTCTGTCCCGATAGCTGTAATCTCTTGGTTCTGGTACCATCCTTTTAAATCTTTTACACTTTCTCCAGTGCTTCTATGTCCTTTTTATAATATGGAAACCAGAACTGTGCAAGTATGGCCTGACTAGGGTCCTATACAAGTTTAACATAACTTCTCTACTTTTGAATTCTCTATCCCTAGAAATAAATCCCAGTGCTTTGTTAGCATTTTTAATTGCTTTGCTGACCTGTGATGCTGCTTTTAATGATTTGTTCACCTGTATCCCTAGATATCTTTGCTCTTCGACCCCATTCAGTTTCTTATTTTCTAAGGTGTAGGTGATGTTTCTGTTTTTCTAGCAAAGTGCATCACCTCACATGTATCTATGTTAAAGTTCATTTGTCACTTAACTGCCCAGTCTGCAAGTTTTCGAATGTCTTCTTGTATTATGTTGCATTCTTCCTCAGTGTTAGCTATACCTCCCCCCAGTTTGGTATCATCTGCACATTTTGATATTGAGTAGCTTATTTCTAAGTCCAAATCATTCATGTAAATTATGAATAACTGATCCTAGCATGGATCCTTGTGGAACACCGCTTTCTACTTTCCCCCAATCTGAATAACTGCCCTTTACCCCTGCTTTCTATTTTTTTCCTGCCAAATTGCTATCCATTGAGCTATTTAGAAACATAGAAACTAGGAGCAGGAGTAGGCCATTCGGCCCGTCGAGCCTGCTCCACCATTCAATACGATCATGGCTGATCATCCAAATCCAGTACCCTGTCCCTGCTTTCTCACACAGAATCCCCATCGAGCCTGCACCGACACATATCCCACCCTATCCCCGTAACCCCACGTATTTAATTCCCCCTAACATATCCCATCCTATCCCCGTAACCCCACATATTTAATTCCCCCCCTAACACTAAGGGTCAATTTATCATAGCCAAATCAACCTAACCCGCACATTTTTGGACTGTGGGAGGAAACCGGAGCACCCGGAGGAAACCCACGCAGACACAGGGAGAATGTGCAAACTCCACACAGACTCCCCCCCGACTCCACATGTCCTAACCTTTGCCATGAGCCTACCGTGTGGTACCTTATCAAAGGCCTTTTGAAAAATCCAATTATATGGCATCTACCACATTACCCTTGTCTACTCTTTCCATTACCTCTTCAAAAAATTCTACCAGGTTACCTTAAGCATGATTTACCCTTTTGGAATCAATGCTGTCTTTTTAAATTATATTTTCTGTCCCTAGGTGCTCTTCTATCACCTCTTTTAGTATAGATACCAGTATCTTTCCTATCACTGATGCTAAGCTGACTAGTTTATAGTTCTCGGGTTTTGTTCTATCTCCCTTTTTGTATATAGGAACAACATTAGCGCTTGCTAGTCCTCTGGCACTACCCCCTTTTCTATGGAACTTTTGTATATGTAAACTAGTGCCTCTGCTATCTCCTCCTTTATTTCCTTGAGTATGCCTGGGTGCATACCATCCAGACCTGGGGTTTTATCCTTTTAGTTTTGCTAGTTTATCAATTATTTTCACCCTTTTTATCCCAATTCTATTAATATTCTTTGCTCATCCTCTAGTGAAGTGTCTCTTTCATTATCTTCTTTAGTAATAACTGAGGCAAAGTAGTTATTCAATACTTCTGCCATTTCTCTGTCATTACCTGTGAGTTTATCTTGCTCATCTTTTAGTGGCCCTATCCTGACTTTAATTTTCCTTTTTGTTACTTATGTGTCTATAGCCACTTTATTATTTATTTTTATATTCCTTGCTAATTTGATTTTGTAATTTCTTTTTGTCTTCCTGATGAGTTTTTTAAATCTTCTCTCCTAAGTTCATCGTATTCCCTTTTTGTCCTCCTCTCCTTTAGTATCTAAGTACTTCTTGTATGTCTTTTTCTCGATCAATTTTTTCTTTAGTTCTTTATTCATCCATGGTGCCCCATAATTAGCTTGTTTGTTTTTAGCATTTAGTGGAATGCATTTCTCTTGAACTCCATTGATTACCATTTTAAAGATTTCCCACAGTTCTTCTGTCTTTGTTTTTCAAGATTTTCTCCCAGTTTACCTTCTTTAGTTCCGGCCTCATTTCCTCATCATTTGTTCTTTTCCAATCTGTTATCTTAGTCTTTGTCCTACTTATGTCACACTCGATCCAAATCTTGAACCTTACGGTGTTGTGATCACTACTACTAAGATGCTCTCCTACTCTTACTTCTTCTATCTGTTCTGGTTCATTCAGCAGTGATTCTATTCTTGATGGACTTCTTGCATACTGAGTGAGAAAGGAGTCCTGTGTTCACTGTAAAAACCCGATTACCTTTTCTCCTTTCGCTACTTCTGTCAGTTTATTTGGAGATGGTTGAAATCTCCCATGATTATTATTCTATGCCTGCTACCCACCTCATAGATTTGCCTACATATTTCTTCAGTTCCTTTCCACTATTTGGTGATCTATAGTATATCCCTATTAGGGTGATAGATCCCTTCTTATCTTTTAACTCAATCCATATGGATTCTGTATCTATCTTATTGCTAGTTTACATCCTTTTTTTTCTACCGCTATTATGTTATCTTTAACTAGTATAGCTACTCCACCTCCCCTCCTTCCCTTTCCTTCTTAAATGTGTTCTATCTGGCAATAATTATTTGCCAATCCTGTTCCCTATGTAGACATGTTTCAGTCATCCCTACTATATCCGGATCCTCTTTACAAATTATTGCCTCCAGATCATCCATTTTGTTTGGAATACCACGTACATTGCTGTACCAACAGTTTAAATTGATTTTATTTAATGGCCTGTAATTTCCGATAAGAGACTTCCTGCGTGTGGATGCCTCCTATTGGAAAAAAATCGACGCCCTTACCTGAGGGCTCCCGAGGTCCGAACACTTCCGCTCCTGGGCCTCTCCACAGTTGAAATGCGCAGGGCCCACGTATCCCAGGGGCGCATGCGGTTCGCAAGCATCCCTGGGATCACGTGGGCCAGGCGAGCCAATAGGAGAAGGGAATCCCACTTCATACTTTTGACAGATAGACCTGTTAAAAGCATTAATGGAGATCACCCCAAAAACACATCAAAATATTAAATATATATATTTTTTTAAATCACGTTTTTAAAATGAGTTAAAATTACATTCAATTAAATATTTTAAACAAAAATTTAATTTTTTGAAAAAAATAATTAAAGTTTTTTACGGGGCTAAAAATAAACGTACCTTTTTTAAAAGTATTTTTAAAATTCTAAATGCGTAAGATTTTTAAGTGTTTTCAGCGGGCGGAGGTTGTGCAGAAAGCGGTGCTAGGACCCCAGTTATTCACAATATATATTAATGATCTAGACAAGGGAACTAGATGCAATATCTCCAAGTTTGCAGACAACACAAAGCTGGGTGGGCGTGTGTGCTGTGAGGAGGATGCAGAGAAACTCCAGTATGATTTGGACAGGTTGGGTGATTGGGCAGATGCATGGCAGGTGCAGGATAATGTGGATAAATGTGAGGTTATCCACTTTGGTGGCAAAAACAGGAAGGCAGATTATTATCTGAACGGCAATAGATTGGGAAAAGGGGAAGTGCAACGAGACCTGGGAGTCCTTGTGCACCAGTCACTGAAGGTAAGCATGCAGGTGCAGCAGGCGGTTAAGAAGGCAAATGGTATGTTGGCCTTCATAGCAAGAGGATTCGAGTACAGGAGCAAGGATGTCTTGCTGCAGTTGTACAGGGCCTTGGTGAGACCACACCTTGAGTATTGTGTGCAGTTTTGGTCGCCTTATCTGAGGAAGCATGTTCTTGCCATGGAGGGAGTGCAGCGAAGATTCACCAGACTGATACCTGGGATGGCAGGAATGACGTATGAAGAGAGATTGGGTCGATTAGGCTTATATTCGCTAGAGTTTCGAAGAATGAGAGGGGATCTCATTGAAACTTATAAAATTCTAACAGGACTAGACAGACTAGATGCAGGAAGGCTGTTCCCGATGGCAGGGGAGTCCAGAACCAGGGGTCACAGTCTAAGGATAAGGGGTAAGCCATTTAGGACTGAGTTGAGGAGGAATTTCTTCACCCAGAGAGTGGTGATCCTGTGGAATTCTCTACCACAGAAGGCAGTTGAGGCCAATTCATTAAATATAGTCAAGAAGGAGTTAGATATATTTCTTAAGGCTAAGGGGATCAAGGGATATGGGGAGAAAGCAGGGACAGGGTACTGAATTTGGATTATCAGCCATGATCGCATTGAATGGCGGAGCAGGCTCGAGGGGCCGAATGGCCTACTCCTGCTCCTATCTTTTATGTTTCTATTTCTAGCAGTTCCCTCCCCCCATATTATTAATTAAAAGTCTTATTTACCACCCTAGTTATCCTTTCCACTAGGACCTTGGTCCCAGCCCGGTTCAAGTGCAGCCCGTCCCAACGGTACAGTTCCTTGCTGTTCCAGTACTGGTGCCAGTGTCCCATGAAATGGAATCCCTATTTCCCACAGCACTCCTTCAGCCATGTGTTGACTTTCCTAATCTGTTTGTCCCTTTGCCAATTTGCATGTGGCTCAGATAATAATCCCGAAATTATTACCCGTGAGCTCTTGTTTTTCAATTTAGCCCCCAGTTCCTGCTACTCCCTTAGCAGGACCTCTTCCGTAATTTTTTTATGTCATTGGTTCCGACATGAAGCACAACAACTGGATCCTCCACCACCCTTTCCAGATTCTTTTTCAGCTGTTTCGCGATATCCCTTACCCGGGCACCGGGTAGGCAACGCACCCTTCAGGAATAAAAACAGAAAATGCTGGAAATACTCAGCAGGTCAGGCAGCATGTGTGGGGAGAGAAACCGAGTTAACGTTTCAGGTCGATGAACGGTCATTGACCTGAAGAGACCCTTCGGGACTCTTGATCCTGACTGCAAAGAATAATATCTATTCCCCTAATTATAGAATTCTTATAACTACAGCCTTTCTACTCTGCATCTCCTCCCCTTGGACAGCCACCTGCTCAGTATTCTGGCTGTCCTTCCAACAATCTTTCTCCATATCCTCACAGGTATTTAGTACTTTTCACCTGTTGGACAGGAGCAGTGCCTGCTGGACCTCCTTCACTATCTCTCCTATGTTCCCCATACCCGGCTGACTGACGGTCACACTCTCCCCTTCCTGCACCTGTGCTTTCCTCGGGTGTGACTGTAATCTGGAGTAAATTATCCAGTAATTCCCCCTCTCCCTTATGTGTCGGAGTGTCTCTAGCTCAGACTCCAGCTCTGAGCCGGAGTGTCTCGAGGCAGAGACTTTTCTTGCAGATGTGGCAGTCTGGGACATTCTCGTATTCCACATACTCCCACATACTGAAATCCATTCAGATTTTAAAACGAGATGGAACCTTATTGAGATTAATTCTTATTCACCAGCGATGATCATAAATTGAAAGCTAGTTTTAATTTTATAATTTTGCTGAAAAAGAATGTTAAAAGTAGTGTACCATTTTGTAAAGTAGAAAATGATTGAAGTGCATTGAACATGTCTAGTGGCATGTAAATGATACATCAACTTCTAAAAATCCAATCCATTGTGTTAAAGGTAAAGTGGTTTGCAAGATACTGCTAGCTTTGTAAATCAAGGAATGCTCAATAACTTGATCAGTGACCCAGCATCATTGAATCTTTGTCTAAAGTTGAAATGAAAAATCATTAATCACATTCCAAAAAGTAACACTACAGCATATGTACAATGTACAGCTTAAGTGCAAATATACCTCAATTATCAAAATATTAGACTTTGAATTGCATTCTCTGAGCAGGCAGTGCCAGAAATGAAGTTACTCAGAAACATCCCAGTACAGCATGTTATAGTGCTAAAATTAAATCCACCAGTGCTGGAGATGTGAGATTTAAAAAAAAATACACAGAAAATGTGCAATGTGCAGCCACTCAATCAGCGTCTGAAAGTAAAAACTTAACATTTCCATTGTGACCTTTTGTTTACAGTTGTGAAGATCCTATTCATGTGGTTTGAGGGAGATGTCACAGGATGAGACAAGGGGTAGAATTTAAAAAGACTCACTTTGTTACTTAGGACAAATGCATTGAGATGTTTCAATAAGTAATTCCAAAGCATTTTTTAAGCAGGGTTCAGTTACAGAGACGAATGAATACTTCACTGTTCGGGCTAGACCCAGTAAGGCCTTGCTTGCTCTTTCCCAAATTTGGCGATCTTCAGACAAAATGTGAAGAAAAGAAGTCCTTTGTTGAATGTTGTTTGTTTTGATTTGTTTTAGAACTTTGAAAAATGTAATATTTGTTGCAAAAGGTGGGTAAATTTAAGTAAATATTTGTTCATTTTGGACTTTAAGTGGATAAACCGATTCATGAATAGGTGGAAAAATAAATTGCCATTCTGCAAAGTTGAATGTCGAGCCTTTTAACTATTAGATTTCATATTGCTTTATCTTGCAATTATTTTAGAAATCTAGAGTTTCCATTGTCCTTTGGAATTGAATGTAATAAAATTAAATACTATTTTACTGGGTAATATTTTTTTGTTGGCTGTACAAAAATTAGTTTTGCACTTTCCAGGCCTATGTATGCATATACTGTCATAAAGGTATAATGTTGTCCCCATGCATAGTAGTTGGATTATTTTTCATTAACCTATTTTAAGTGGATTCAACTTTAAAAAAATTAAATTACAGAATCTTTTTGGCAAGATGGCGGATGTACTAGAAAAAATTAAAAAGTAAGTTTTTCAATTGCTCTAAAGTTCCATACTAAATTTGTTACCTGCAAAGAACAACTTAATGAGAATCTGTACCACATATTGTAATCTCTGGTTTTTATTTTTACAGCTTATTTATGTGGGTGCATCCAGAAATAACACAGAAGTTGTATATGGGCTTGTGGGTCCTCTTTATGGCATCTTGCTTCTTTCCGTACAGAATTCTGGGCCTCTTTATAGGTAAATAAATGCCATACAATTATCTTTTTCAACAGCTTTTGATTAATTTCAACTGTAAAGTCTAACAGCTGGGTACCTTGAATGCAATTGATATCTTTCGCGTCCTCTGGATGAAAGATTACTTAAAAAATGGCTATTCCAAAGTTAAATGGTTCCTTGCTCATATAAATGTTCTGGCAACAGTACATAGGAGCATGTAAGTCTGCAAATACTGATGCATGACCGCAGTAATGTAAAAGTGACAAATTAGATCTGACCACTAACAGTACATCTTGCTGGCTATGCATAAGAGTGAGTAAATGGGAGAACAGAATAGTGTTTGGCTGTGGTGCTCTCAAGGTTGAATTACTTTCCAACACTCACTCATGAATAATAGTTACTTGGCCAAGATACCAGAGGACAGCTGCTACTTGTGGAACTCTAGCCCATTAATGAGTCATTGTGTTCAAGAGAAAACAGAACAAAATTAGCAAGGGGTGAGGGGAACCTTCCATTTAAGAAGCTCCTTCCTTTAGATGTCAAATAAAAATTATTTCCAAAGATTGGAGCGAAAAGGAAAGTCAAAATGTTGGGTTTTTTTTTCTGTTGCCAATGGAAAGAAGAGCTCTCTGCTGTTTTTTCCACAGAGATTAGATTTACCTTTCCCTTCAAGTTATTGGTTGCTAAATTGTTGGTTCCCAACTTCCCTTCCTGGTCCCCATGTCAGCTGATATTGTTAACGGTTCCCTCTCCTCAGGTATTATCCCCCTCCCCTTCAGATCTGCCGTCATCACTACCCTCCTCAAAAAACCCCACCTTTGACCCTTCAGTCCTTGCAATCTACCGCCCATTTCCAACCTCCCTTTCCTCTCCAAAGTCCTTGAACGTGTTGTCTCCTCCCAAATCCGTGCCTATCTTTCCTGCAACTCCATGTTTGAACCCCTCCAATCAGGTTTCCGACCCTGCCACAGCACTGAAACGGCCCTTATCAGATTGACAAATGACATCCTATGTGGCTGTGACCGTGGTAAGCTAGCCCTCCTCATCCTTCTCAAACTGTCTGTAGCCTTTTAACAAGGTTGACCACACCATCCTCCTCCAACGCCTCTCCTCCGTCCAGCTGGGTGGGACTGCCCTCACCTGGCTCCATTCTTATCTATCCAGTCGTGTAGCCAGAGAATCACATGCAATGGCTTCTCTTCCCACTACCGCACCGTTGCAACTGGAGTCCCCCAAGGATCTATCCTTGGCCCCCTTCTATTTCTCATCTACATGCTGCCCCTCGACGACATTATCCAAAAACACGTTGGGTTCCACATGTAGGCTGATGACACCCAGCTTTATCTCGCCACCACCTCTCTCAACTCCTCCACTGTCTGATTTGTCATACTGCTTGTCTGACATCCAGTCCTGGATAAGCAAAAATTCCTCCAACTTAATATTGGGAAGACTGAAGTCATTGCCTTCAGTCCCTGCCACATCTCTGTTTTCTAGCCACCGACTCAATCCCTCTCCCTGGTCACTGTCTCAGGCTGAATCAGACCATTTGCAACCTTGGTGTCCTATTTGACCCTGAGACGAGCTTCCGACCACATCCGCTCCAGCACCAAGACCGCCTACTTCCACCTCCGTAACATTGCCTGTCTCCGCCCTGCCTCAGCTCATCTGCTGCTGAAAACCTCATCCATGCCTTTGTTACCTCTAGACTTGACTATTCCAATGCTGTTCTGGCTGGCCTCCCATCTTTGACCCTCTATAAACTTGAACTCGTCCAAAACTCTGCTGCCTGTATCCTAACTTGCACGAAGTCTCGTTCATCCATCACCCCTGTGCTCGCTGACCTAGAGGCATTGCACAGTCTGGCAACGCCTCTATTTTAAAATTCTCATCCTTGTTTTCAAATCCCTCCATGGCCTCACCCCTCCCTATCTCTGTAGCCTTCTCCAGCCCTTCAACTCTCCAAGATCTCTGCGTTTCTCCAATTCTGACCTCTTGTGCATCCCTGATTTTAATCGCTCCACCATTGGCGTCCACGGCTTCAGCTACCTGGGCCCTCCCCCCCCCCCCCCCCCCCCCCCTACCTAGGCCTCTCCGCCTCTCTATCTTTCTCTCTTTTAAGGCGCTCCAAAAAACCTACCTCTGGTCATCTATCCTAATATCTCCTTATGTGGTTTGGTGTCAAATTATGTTTAATAACGTTCCTATGAAGCGCCTTGGGACAATTTACTTTGCTAAAGGCGCAATATAAATGCAAGTTGTTGTTGTGGTTGTGCAGCAGTATTTTTGACTGAATAAGTCCTTCAGTATCCTCAGTGCATGTATGTGATTATTCCCCATCCTCCAGTTACCAAAAATCCAGCTCGAACTATTTTTTTCCTTGCACAACAATTTATTTTCCCACTGCAGTGTCTGAAAGGGAATGAAGGGCAGAAAGGAAGCAATCATGAGTCTGTTCCCTCAAAAGTGTACCAGCACATGTATATGGTGTTTGTTCGCAATACCAGGGAGCCGGCACTAAGGGCCTCTTGGTCTTGTGCTACCCTTTGACCCAGCCTATAACCACAACTCGTCTAAAGTTGAGAGATTGGTCCCATCTGGGTGACCAGAGGTTTCCAGTCATCATTTGGCAGTTGGGTGTTTCACTGCTGTTAATGCCGTTTTCAACTTCAAGCAAACAAAGCAATTGTTTTGATTCAGATCAACCTCATTGATTAGTTTCATCTGAGAATGCCTTGTGGCTCAACATCTGTTTGATGGGACCAGAATTTATCCTATAAAAGTAGGATGTTATTAAGTACACTTTTATGTCTGTTTTCTGCCACCAAAAACTTAAAATGCCATCAGTATAAAGTGGATAGATGCTTACTCAGCCAAAGGTGTTAATAGTACAGAAGGTCTATCCCATCCTAGAATGCCCATGGAAATATGTGGAGTCACCTGAGGTTAGTATGTTGCTGAAGAGCAGGCAAATGTCCCCGTCCTCTCTGAAGATGAGGGTGAGGAAGAGAGAATGATGAGGACAAGAACCATAGATGCCAAGTTTCCTTTTCAGGCCATGGAATGCTGGTTAAGGAGTATTTAGGTGAAACTAATTTAGATGTGTTGTATACTAAGATATCTTGCCCGCTTGGGTGTTGGCCCCAGGCTTACCCTGGGAAATGTAAGGATCATTTAATGGACCTTGTAGAAATTGTTGTTGAGTGTCATTTTTGAAAGGTTTGCATATAGTTGACAGCAAAGATTGTTTTTTGTTTTTTATATAGAGTACTTGAGCTGGCAGTGGTGCGATCCACATCAGGTCCACTCTACTTTATGTCTCAATTTCTAGTCAAACAACTACCTGAAACATGATGGGCTTTCAAAGATAAAGCAAATTCTTTTGTGTAGAAAAAAGCTTCAGTCCCTCTGGAAAGGGAGCCCAATCAACTAGAGACGGGATGAGAAACTGCATTTTTAAGGTCCCTAGGATGCATACAGTGGGTCAAATTTATGCATAAGTAGTCAGCTCTGTTGGTATAAGTATATTCAAGTGATATTCCTCTGGTGGATGACTTGCAATATCCTACTGTATATGGATGTTGAACTTAGTCTAAGAATAGAGAAGACATACCAGAGATAATCTATCATTCTTATAGCTCACTTTCACTTCCTTATGATAAAATATTACACTAATTGAATTTTTCTCTGAGCCTTCATTTGTATGGTAATTAGTAAACATGTCAAAATAATCCACTGGACAGTAAGTGGCTTTATTTGAGAATTGTTGAATAATTTGACGACAGTGAACCTAAGTTGTTTGCAGTAATTTGGATCGAATAAAAATGTTTCATATAAGCAGGCTGAAGGTGTATTGCTGTAAAGGCTATGAGGGAAATTTCTGACTAAGTGTGCTTTACTATAATTCATAGTTTGCTATCCTGTTGTACAAGATTATATCCTTTGGAAGAGATCTTAATTATCTTAAACCAGTGGGTTGCATCATTCTGTTTCAGGACTTTATGCAGGAGTAAAGTTTTTTCTCATTGACTTCATCTTCAAACGATGTCCAAGGCTTCGAGAAAAATATGATACTCCTTACATTGTGTGGAAAAATTTGCCCACAGACCCTCAGCTGAAAGAAAGATCAAATGCTGTACTGACGAGACGGGTAGGTACTTGTGGTTAAATGATCTGCTGTTTGATTTTTTAACAAAAACTAACACAAGGTCCTGGCTAGTGGCTAGAACACGGACATTTAACAATGTATTTGAATTTTTTTTACATGTTACTGTACTGATCACATTTGCAATTTGAACAATATCTGGTAACAAAGTGATTAACACTACAAACGTACAGTGTGGTTACAAATATTGTTAAACCTTCATTGCAATCTCTGCAGAGCCAACTACACCAAAAGTGCTTTCTAAATTTTACTTGGTATCTGTTGTCAAAAGCCAAGATGTACAATACAAGAAAAATCTAATAATTTTTCCTTGATTGAAAGGAGTAATTTGTTGTTCCAGCCATTGATCAGCGCTCTTAACGAGTTCCAAATTTAGTGTTTGTGTATGTGTGTGTGTGTGTGCGTGTGAGAGAGTGTGAAAGTGTTGGGCTAGATATAATTTAGAAACTTAATTGTTTAAATTTAGCACCTTGTAGAGTAGCCATGACATAATTTGTTGTCTCTGTTACATATGTTTTGTTGTTTCTTTTCCTGCTAGCTGTCAGGGTTTGAAAAGGTAGGGTTTAAGTCTCTAAAAAAAAATTTAAGTATATTGTGTACTTTTGAAATTGTCTGTAATTATAAATTAGATATTATTGGGTGAAGTGTGATCTAGTTGAAAATTGTTGTCACGTATTGTCTTGTTTGTTTTAGTTCTGTTAAATAGTTTAGTAATTTGCTGTTCATGGAAAGCAGCAGGACTACGAAAGGTGTTTTTGAAAGTGTGATTTAAAAAACTGTTATTAAGTGAAATCATCTGATGCAGTTTAATGTAGTAGGTAAATTCTATGTTATTTTTAAGATATTGCAACTAAGTAGATTTTTATCTTTTATCCCTTAAATGCAGCATTTCTCTGGTGTATAGTAGACTATCAGCTAGTTGTTTATTACTGATTGCTTAAAGTGAATTTCTAACAGTTTAAATTATAAATGTATAGTTTAAAGTAAAGAGCACTAAAATGCTTTTCCTTGAACCATAACCATTGAATCTGTTGCATCTTGTTCTATTTTAGTGTTAATGGTATATTGATGTTTTTTAATAGTACTAACTGTATGCTAAAGGTTAATGTGTCACATGATCTGCCTAATGTGTACTGTGTAAAGATCACATAGTATTAATTCATTGTGCAGCATTCAGTGATCACATTTTTTTTTTCTCGCAGCTTTTTAATAAATATATTGGCATATTACTGCAATGTATGTCAGCTAATCTGGATTTGGAAGCTCTACAGAAAAAAGCAAAGCTAAAAACAGAAACACCAAAGTACCTTGAAGATTGAAAACAATCTTTGGTCATAAACTGGTGGTTTTAGTTTTGGCTGACTGAATCAGAAAATTTGAAAAGCTATATTATTGATACTTTAATCTGATGCAAGTAATTTTCCTGGTTAAATTTCTCTAAAGTGTCATCCCAGTGTAACTCCTTTTAGTCTCTTGTTACTCAGTCTTTGTACTGCTATATCCTGTATTACGGTTTTTCCACTTCACTCCCCGCCATTTCTTTGCGAAAATGAGGAAAATTGCTAATTAATTATATGCAACAATTTTGTTTTATTTTTTTAAAATTTGAGTCCCTATTCATCAGTAAAGCACATAGCAAGGAAGAGAAGAAAGGTGGAGAGGTTTAGGGAGAGAATTCCAGAGCCCAGGACCTAGACAGCTGGTGGGACGAAGTGTTTTTTGAATACAAATGAGAGCAGAATTAGAGAAACGCAGAGTTCTTTGAGGTTTTCAAGACTGGAGAAGGTTAGAGATAGGGAGGTCATGAAGGGATTTGAACACAAGGATGAGAATTTTAAGTGTGAGGTATTGGGGAATTGAGAGCCAATGTAGGTTAACAAGCACAGAGGTGATGGGTGAATGGGACTTGGCGCAGGATGAGCGGAAGTTTATGGAGGGTGGTGGATGGTACGCTGGCTAGGTGAGCAATTAATTAGTTGAGTCTGGAGGTGACAAACCAATGGATGTGGGTTTCGGCAGCAGAAGAGCTAAGGCAGGGGCAGAGACGGCCAATGTTCCAGAGGTGGAAGTCTTGGTTATAGAGAGGATATGGGGTTGGAAACTCAGCTCGGGGTCAAATAGAACACTTGATGTTACCCAAAGTCTGGTCCAACCTGAGACAGTGGCCAGGGAAGGGGATGGTATCAGTGGCAAGGGTATGGAGTTTGTGGCGGGGGCCAAAGATGATGCCTTTGGTCTTCCCAATATTTAACTGGAGGAAATTGCAGCTCGTCCAGAACTGGATGTCGGACAAGCAGTCTGAACGTTGGACCTTCCTGGTCTGTTTGATTAAGATGCAAAACCTTATCTCTGAGCCATTGGGGGAACTTTGTGATGTAATTTACGTAGCTGACATATGTTTCAAATTGGTGTTCGAATTGTCTTATTCTCTAGTCAGCTAATTAGCTAATTCCACAAATGCAGATAAGAAATGGAAAATTTAAAAGATATATTTTCTGAAGAGGGTTTTTGTTGAGCTCTTTCTAACTATTTTTAGATTTTTTTTGGAAATGGCCAAAATCTCAGACCAATGTGGGTTCAGAGAAAAAACATTATACTGCTGCTGTTCTTAGATTCTGTTGAAGTTCCTAATGCAAATGGTATAGCACCCTCCAGTGGCACATGTTTTTCATCTGTCTTGTCAGATATTGCACTGAGACTTCCCTCCCCAAAAAAGATAAAAACGTTTCTGAATCTTCAGTGAATGCAAGTTTCAATTACTATGTGCTGGTAGTTTTAATTCCATATATCTGTTTTAAAGCATAGCTCCAGCTGATATTTAAATACTTGCATTTTAATTCTTTTTAAAACAGCTTTGTTCATTTTCATTGGAACAGGTTAATTATGTGAATCATGCAGAATTTGCTTAGCTCATTTTTCTGCATGTGTAAAGTAACATGTTGAAGTAGTATAGTAGGGGACTGAGTAATAAAGTGGATTAGCATACAGACGAAAGGTCTTCGACCTGAAATGTTAACTCTGTTTCTCTCTCCACGGATGCTGCCTGGCCTGCTGAGTTTTTCCAGCGTTTTCTGTTGTTATTTCGGATTTCCAGCATCTGCAGTATTTTGCTATCGTATTAGCATACTGGTTTCTCCCTTCTGAGACTTTGGGGGTGATTTTGCCAATGGGGGCACGTTGGAGGCGGGATTACTGCTTGTTGGGTTTTAGTCCCGCCTCCATCGACTTGTGGCCAACCCACGCTATTTTCCTTTGATTGACCTTGTTAAGCCCGCCCAGCGGGCTTAGCAGACCAATTAAGGGAAAGCCGGTGACAGAGAACGTCAGCGTATGACATTTCATCTATCAAAAAATTTTGACACACGAATTATCATCGTTTGACAGCTTTGAGAAGCTGTCAAACACTGACATTCTCTGTTGTTTGGTGAGTTCTTGTACTCAAGGCTCACCAAGCCTATTTCCTGAGCAGAAAGCAGATGGCTGTTGAATCGGAGAATGCAGCAGCCATTCTGTCATCTCTGCCGTGGAGATGCCGGAGCCTCCGGATCCCCAACGATTGAAACCTGCAGGAAGCAATAAAGGTAAGGAAACTTTTAAGACTTTTCACTCACCTCACATACTTACCTCTCCACACTTGCACCCATCACTCACCTCCACAGTGCACTTTTGGACCCCTCTCACCCCCGCAGACCCACTGCTCGCCTCGCTGACCCTGGCGGGGTTTCCCGACGTCGGGAAGCCCGCACCTCTGTTGGCAAAATGGGGGTAATCCTCTTAACTACCTGTTAACTACCTGTTAACAGGCAGTTAAGTGGCTGTAATCCCCTTCCTGCCTCGAGGAGACGGGACCCGGCGTGGGTCGGGGACCCACCTCCTGGGAAGATGGCTTGGGGGGCGGGATGGTTACCCGCCCCCAGATTCTGCCATTTTCCCGGCAGTCCCGCCTCCCCAGCGCTGGCAAAATCGCCCCCTTTGTTTCGAATCCAGCCCAGGCCGATGGGATGAAACTCTCCTCATTTTGATGGCTGTATGAGTATGATATGAAATAAATTCTCAGCCTACTTCCTAGTGGTTGGATATCTACATTACAAAACTGCTCATTATTTGACACAATGTGGCACTAAATCCTATTGGAGAGTCTGTAAAAATTCCGTAAAAAATTAAGAATATTAAAAAGAAACCTGAATTCTAGTTATTCACTATGTCAAATTGATGAGTTTTGTATTTAACGTATGCAGGATTGCAGAGAGGTCATCTTATTCAGTCCGATCTAACATTCCATGCCTAAGATTTCAGAGTGCAGCCTTTAAAGTGGCAATTTCTTTGTACAGATGCAAAACGTATTTTGTTTGGGGTGGGAGAAGAGGCAGAAGAGCTGTCAACATGCCTTTCAATGTAATGTATCTTATTATGTTTGTTCGTAAACAAAGAATGGTTTCCCAAACAATTTTTCATAAAAGTAATTTTGACCCTTTCAAACTGTGCTGGAAGATACTGTTACACCCACAATTTGATAGTTTTTTCCCCCATGGCTTTGTCACGTCACCAGGTTACATTTTTTAAGTACCACTCCCCCCCCCCCCCCACACTAGTTTTCTCCCTTGTTCTGTTAAGCACACACATTTAATATGTTTAAAAGCACTCATATTTGTTTTTAGTAAAGTAATTTTCAAGATGCATCTAGGGAAAAAATGCAAGAAACTGAAATAGCCCAGATGAGGAAATTAGCATCCAGCTTAACTTTACTGTCCATTTAAAAACTCATATGGAGCGTGATGAGCTCCACTCCTGAATTCCTAATACGTGCTCCTTCGCTGTGATGTTCTACACTAGGAGCACAAATTCATAAAATCTACCCCATTGGTTCAGAAATGACCTAGAAACTTACAAATTTTGTAAATATCTTGAGCAATTAATACTGTTTAAAAGCCCACTAGGGAAATAATGCATTTTAAATTTTATACTGATAGTAATTCAGTCTAGTGAGCTTTTCCTGGATGGATGAGCTCCGTAAAGTCAGTTGATCTTCCTCGTCTGTATCTTGTGAATACATAGTTCTTCACATTCTAACATCTTTGAATTTTTGAATACATAAGCAATAGAAAAGAGAAGGAATTTGCAATTATATGATGGCTAAAAAAGACACATTAAAGGGGTGACTTGGCCATCGGACTGAATGGGATAATGTGCTGAAACCCTTAAATCCTGCAAGTTTTGAAAAGCATGATGAAACTGACGGTGAAAAGTTCAAAGAAATATTAAAGGGCAAAGTTTAAAATAATGGAATGAATTTAATTTTAAAAATTGATTGCAAATGTTCCTGAATTTAAAAAAAACTTGTCTTTAATAATTGAATGCTACAATACAAATATGAGTTGCAACCATGTTTCTCTATTTTCTGAAAAGCTGATGAGTAAACTGGGAGGGGAGGGGAGTCTATTAATCAGCCAATGGTTAATTTAAGCCATGTGATTCAAAGTAAAGCTTCATATGACCCACCCCCCCCCCTTGATTGTGATGTTTCCACAGATTCCAACGGTTGTGTCAAGATCCAATGTTACTGCCAACAGCATGTCTGTGTACAGCAGAGAGGATGACGGTGCACGTTCACACAGCTCCAAAAAAAGCAGCTTCAGTGAGATCTTCAGTTTGGCAGAGAATGAACGTCCTTTACCAGGTAGGTACAACAATATCTATTTTATAATGTATTAAAATCGGTGATTACATTTAAAAATGCTTTAGAAACTCCTGTGTCAGGATCTGTCAATAGAAAAATCAATGTTAAGTGTTAATATTTGGATGTAGTACCTGTTGTGCCTATAGGTAGTACTGTGTGAGGTTTGTTTTGAATATTAAATTCATGTAAAGTTAACTGCTAAAACAATAGTGGCAACGGAGTACATTGAGAGTTAATACCAAAAGTGCTGGTTGAGTCTGCAAGTAGTTGCAAGCTTTGGTCATCGAATCTTGCTGTGCAGTAGCCTAACATTTTGAGATGGCAGTCGTGTTTGTTTAGGTAATTAAAGGAAGGTAGTAATTTAAGTTTATTAATTAATGTAAAACTTTATGAAAATAATTTTGCCCCTTACAGCTCTCTTGCACTTCCATCTATCTCATCCCACTGGTAGCCTCTTCCTTTTTTTATTTTTTAATCTGAAGCCACCCACAATAGCTTCTTGAATCCATGGGCCTCTGTCATATGCTGGCGTCTAACCAGGCTCCACATGAGCTCTCCACCTCGACTGAGAAAATTCCCTTGCCCATCCAATTGTCACATTGGGATAAGCGATCCCACAATCAGTGGATCAGATCAAAGCTCTGCAGTCCTGCCACATCCAGTCGTGAATGGTGGTGGACCATTAAACAACTAACAGGAGGAGGAGGCTCCATGAATATCCCCATCCTCAATGATGGTGGAGCCCAGCATGTGAGTGCAAAAGACAAGGCTAAAGCGTTTGCGACCATCTTCAGCCAGAAGTGCCGAGTGGATGATCCATATTGGCCTACTCCCAAGGTCCCCACTAACACAGAAGCCAGTCTTCAGCCAATTCGATTCACTCCACGTGGTATCAAGAAACGGCTGAGCACACTGGATACAGCAAAGGCTATGGACCCCGACAACATCCCGGCTATCGTGCTGAAGACTTGTGCTCCAGAACTAGCCGCGCCTCTAGCCAAGCTGTTCCAGTACAGCTACAACACTGGCATCTATCTGACAATGTGGAAAACTGCCCAGGTATGCCCTGTCCACAAAAAACAGGACAAATCCAATCCGGCCAATTACCGCCCCATCAGTCTACTCTCAATCATCAGCAAAGTGATGGAAGGTGTCATCGACAGTGCTATCAAGCAGCACTTACTCACCAATAACCTGCTCACTGATGCCCAGTTTTTGTTCCGCCAAGACCACTCGGCTCCCGACCTCATTACAGCCTTGGTCCAGACATGGACAAAGGAGCTGAATTCCAGAGGTGAAGTGAGAGTGACTGCCCTTGACATCAAGGCAGCATTTGACTGAGTGTGGCATCAAGGAGCCCTAGTAAAACTGAAGTCAATGGAAATCGGGGAAAACGCTCCACTGGCTGGAGTCATACCTAGCACAAAGGAAGATGGTTGTGGTGGTTGAAGGTCAATCATCACAGCCCCAGGACATCGCTGCAGGAGTTCCTCAGGGCAGTGTCCTAGGCCCAACCATCTTCAGTTGCTTCATCAATGACCTTCGCTCCAACATAAGGTCAGAAATGGGGATGTTCGCTGATGACTGCACAGTGTTCAGTGCCATTCGCAACTCCACAGATAATGAAGCAGTCCATGCCCGCATGCAACAAGACCTGGACGATGTTCAGGCTTGGGCTGATAAGTGGCAGGCAATGACTATCTCCAACAAGCGAGAGTCTAACCACCTCCCCTTGACATTCAACGGCATTACCATCGCTGAATGCCCCACCATCAACATCCTGGGGGTCACCATTGACCACAAACTTAACTGGACCAGCCACATAAATACTGTGGCAACAAGAGCAGGTCAGAGGCTAGGTATTCTGCGGCGAGTGTCTCACCTCCTGACTCCCCAAAGCCTTTCCACCATCGACAAGGCACAAGTAAGGAGTGTGATGGAATACTTTCCACTTGCCTGGATGAGTGCAGCTCCAACAGCACTCTAGAAGCTCGACACCATCCAGGACAAAGCAGCCCATTTGATTGGCAACCCATCCACCACCTTAAACATTCACTCCCTCCACCACCGGCGTACCGTGGCTGCAGTGTGTACCATCTACAAGATGCACTGCAGCAACGCGCCAAGGCTTCTTCGGCAGCACCTCCCAAACCCACAACCTCTTCCACTTAGAAGGACAAGCGCAGCAGGCGCATGGGAACACCACCACCTCCAAGTTCCCCTCCAAGTCACACACCATCCTGACTTAGAAGTATATCGCCGATCCTTCATCGTCGCTGGGTCAAAATCCTGGAACTCCCTCCCTAACAGCACTGTGGGAGTACCTTCACCACATGGACTACAGCGGTTCAAGAAGGCGGCTCACCACCATCTTCTCAAGGGCAACTAGGGATGGGCAATAAATGCTGGCCTTGCCAGCGACGCCCACATCCCATAAGCGAATTAAAAAAAAAAATCACTCCCCAGTCCACCTCTAACCCCTGTTTTACATAATCATCTCTCTTTCCTCCCCCCCCCCCCCCCCCCCCCCCCCCCCAGCACATTTGTTATTACCAGAGTTGATTGGAATGTAGTGGTAATTGGGGACAGCACAGTCAGGGGGATAGATATAGTTCACTGCAGCCAAGAGCGAGAGTCCAGACGGCTGTGTTGCCTGCCCGGTGCCAGGGTTCGGGACATCTGCTCTGGGCTGGAGAGGAACTTGCAGTGGGAGGGGAAGGAGCCAGTGGTCGTGGTCCATGTAGGTACCAACGACATAGGTAGAACTAGGAAAGAGGTTCTGCTGAGAGAGGATGAGCAGCTAGGAGCTAAATTAAAAAGCAGAACCTCAAGGGTAATAATGTCTGCATTATTACCTGAGCCACGAGCAAATTGGCATAGGGTAAATACAATTAGAGAGATGAATGCGTGGCTCAAAGACTGGTGTGGGAGAAATGGGTTTCAATTCCTGGGGCACTGGCACCAGTACTGGGGAAAGTGGGATCTGCATCCTTGGGATGGTCTTCACCTGAACCGTGCTGGGACCAGTGTTCTGGCGAGTCGTATAACTAGGGCGGTAGAGAGGGCTTTAAACTAAATATTGGGGGCATGGGATCAAATTTGGGAAGATGTGGTAATTCAAAGATTAGAGACAAGGCAATAGAGAAAGGTATTAATATGGGAAATGATAAGCAGACCGTGACAGGAAGGGATAGAGAGTACAAATCTAAGAGTAAATCAACAGATAAGGCTAGAGGTTACAAAAATAATAAAAGGACAAATCTAAAGGCTCTGCATCTGAATGCATGTAGCATTTGAAACAAAACAGATGAACTGATAGCACTAATAGAAAGAAAGAAATATGATCTGATAGCCATTACAGAAACATGACTGCAGGTTGACATAGATTGGGACCTGAATACTGAAGGGTACATGACATTTAGGAAGGACAGGAAGGTGGGAAAAGGTGGAGGGGTGGCTCTGTTAATTAATGATGGTATTAGCACAATAGAGAGGGATGACCTAAGTTCAGGAAACCAGGATGTAGAAGCGGTTTGGGTAGAGTTAAGAAATAATAAAGGCAAGAAGTCACTTGTGGGAGTGGTGTACAGGCCCCCTAACAGTAACCACATGGTAGGATGGAGTATAAAGGAAGAAATAATGGGAGCTTGTCAGAAGGGTACGGCAATAATCATGGGGCATTTTAATCTGCATATAGACTGGAAAAATCAGATGGGCAAAGGTAGCCTAGATGAAGAGTTCATGGAATGTTTTCGGGATAGTTTCTTACAACAGCACGTTCTGGAGCCAACCAGAGAGCAGGCTATACTAGACCTGGTATTGTGCAACGAGATAGGATTAATTAATGACCTCATAGTGAAGATGCCCCTAGGTAGCAGCGATCATAATATGATTGAATTTTACATTCAGTTTGAGAGAGAGAAGAGTGGGTCCAAGACTAGTATTTTAAACTTAAATCAGGGCAATTATGAGGGTATGAAAGCAGAGCTAGCTAAAGTGAACTGGCAAATTAGGTTAAGGGATAGGTCAATAGAGTTGCAGTGGCAGATATTTAAGGGGATATTTCAAAATACACAGAATATATACATTCCAACAAGGAAGAAAATTTCCAAGGGGAGGACCCACCATCCGTGGTTAACTAAAAAAGTTAAAGATAGTATTAAACTTAAAGAAAAAGCATATAATTGCACAAAGATGGGTGGCAGGTCAGAAGATTGGACAGAATATAAAAAAACAGCAAAGAATGACTAAAAGATTAATAAGGAGAGGAAAAATTAGAGTACGAGAGAAAGCTAGCTAGAAATATAAAAACAGATAGTAAGAGTTTCTATAGATATTTAAAAAAGAAAAGAGTTAATAAAGTGAGCATTGGTCCTATAAAAAGTGAGTCTGGGGAATTAATAATGGAAAATAAGGAGATGGCAGTTGAATTGAACAGGTATTTTGCATCGGTCTTTACTATAGAGGATACAAGTAACATCCCAGAAATAGCTGTAAATCAGGAAATGGAAGGGAGGGAGGAACTCAAGAAAATTATAATCACCAGGGAAGTGGTACTGAGCAAATTGTTGGAGCTGCGGGTTGACAAGTCCCCGGGTCCTGATGGACTTCATCCTAGGGTCTTAAAAGAAGTGACTAGTGAGATAGTTGATGCGTTGGTTATAATTTTCCAAAATTCCCTAGATTTGGGGAAGGTTCCATTAGATTGGGAAATAGCGAATGTAACTCCTTTTATTCAAAAAGGGAGGGAGACAGAAAGCAGGAAACTACAGGCCAGTTAGCTTAACATCTGTCATCAGGAAGATGTTAGAAGCTATTATTAAAGACGTTATAGCAGGGCACTTAGAAAAGTTCAAAGTAATCAGGCAGAGTCAACATGGTTTTGTGCAAGGGAAATCATGTTTAACCAATTTATTGGAGTTCTTTGAGGAAGTAACATGTGCTGTGGATAAAGAGGAACCGGTGGATGTACTGTACTTAGATTTCCAGAAGGCATTTGATAAGGTGCCACATCAAAGGTTATTGCGGAAAATAAAAGTTCATGGTGTAGGGGGTAACATATTGGCATGGATAGAAGATTGGTTACCTAACAGGAAACAGAGAGTAGGCATAAATGGGTCATTTTCTGATTGGCAAGATGTAACGAGTGGTGTGCCACAGGGATCAGTGCTGGGGCCTCAACTTTTTACAATTTATATAAATGACTTGGATGAAGGGACCGAAGGTATGGTTGCTAAATTTGCTGATGACACAAAGATAGGTAGGAAAGTAAATTGTGAAGAGGACACAAGGAGGCTACAAAGGGATATAGATAAGTTAAGTGAGTGGGCAAAGATATGGCAAATGGAGTATAATGTGGGAAAATGTGAAGTTGTCCATTTTGGCAGGAAGAATAAAAAAGAAGCATATTATCTAAATGGTGAGAGATTGCAGAGCTCTGAGATGCAGAGGGATCTGGGTGTCCTAGTGCATGAATCACAGAAGGTTACTATGCAGGTACAGCAAGTAATTAGGAAAGCTAATAGAATGTTATTGTTTATTGCAAGGGGAATTGAATACAAAAGTAGGAAGGTTATGCTTCAGTTATACAGGGCATTGGTGAGACCACATCTGGAGTACTGTGTACAGTATTGGTCTCCTTATTTAAGGAAGGATGTAAATGCATTGGAAGCAGTTCAGAGAAGGTTTACTAGACTAATACCTGGAATGGACGGGTTGTCTTATGAGGAAAGGTTGGACAGGCTAGGCTTGTATCCGCTGGAGTTTAGAAGAATAAGAGATGACTTGATTGAAACATATAAGATCCTGAGGGGTCTGGACAGGGTGGATGTGGAGAGGATGTTTCCTCTTGTGGGAGAATCTAGAACTAGGGGTCACTGTTTAAAAATAAGGGGTCGCCCATTTAAGACAGAGATGAGGAGAAAATTTTTCTCAGATGGTCGCGAGTCTTTGGAATTCTTCCTCAGAGGGTGGTGGAAGCAGAGTCTTTGAATATTTTTAAGGCAGAGATAGATTGATTCTTGGTAAGCAAGGGGGTGAAAAGTTATCGGGGGTAGGCGGGAATGTGGAGTAATCAGATCAGCCATGATATTGAATGGCGGAGCAGGCTCGAAGGGCCGAGTGGCCTTCTCCTGCTCCTAATTCGTATGTTCATATGTGTATTAAGTCCATTATGCCTTTTCTCGGTCCCAAGTGAAGACTTTCTTTTGTCAAATGTGAATAAAGACTAATTTTGGAAAACAAATTTACTCTATTAACGTAACCAAACAGAAAATAAGTTCATTTTTCATGAATATACACCTTAAAAGATGCACTCTTTTTCCAGTATGTGAAAATGGCTGGCGCTGCTGTCTAATTAACAGGGACAAGAAGATACCCACTGACTACATTCGTAATGGTTTTCTCTATGTAACAGAAAAGTAGGTAATATTACGAGTTTTCTATAGAGACTAAATAGTGTGCAACAAAAGACAAACTGTTCAATGTTGGTACAATTAAGACAAAATCACGAAACATTTGGAACTACTTCAGAACAAGACGACTACGTTTATTTGTTGAGACATAAATATAATGTAAGACAATATCTTGTCTGAAGAAGATACGGACTAATATGTTACTATAATTCTACAGCCAAAATTTAAAAAAATCCTGGCTGTATTCCATGTTATGGTTAGGCTATCTATCTAGGGCAATTACAGGAATGTCTTTCCTATTGATTTTTAAATGGGATTTTCTGCTTCCTGTACTATTTGTTTTTCATTCTTTTCATCCAGCCACATGTATTGGTCTTGAATTAATTTCATTGACACCTTTGATGCACAGGTAGTTTTGACTCCAGAACAAGATGATGTGATTTACACTTTAGATGCTTTAATGAGGCAATCGAAAACCCAAAACTAACAGGAGGACAACTGATTTTGGTACCACATTTTCCCGAGTGCGTTCAACAGTCTGCTGACTAGTTGGAAGGATAGATTTGCAAGGACACCTTGCTGGATTATTCTATGGTTTAGTGTCTAATTAAAAATAACAGGTTTTGTAGTCAATCAATCTTGTTCAATTAATTAGCAGTTAAAGAGGTTCAAGAGTTCTAAAATTAGTGATACTAAGCTAAATTTTGAGTTCATTGTTGACATTAAATATTTTTTTATTATATAAGTGTCTTTCTGAAATGTGTTTCAGATTCTTCTCAATTGCAGCAAGTCATATGCAGAACAATTAGATTTTGAGTCTGAGTGAAATTGAGTTTACTGGAAGAGAGAATGGAATGGTTCTCACACAATCAGAACATTTCATTATCCTTATGCATAATTCAGCACTTTGCACTTTGTGAACAAAAGCTGTTTTTAATGTTCAGCAAAATGTTTACAATATAGCCTGTTGCTATGACATGAATAAGTCACATTCTTATACTTGTACTCACTTAATATTTAGGAGAGTAATACATCAAGCCTACTTAAATGGATAACTGATAAAAGAATACAATGTTTGAGAATAAAATCTCCATGCGTAAATCCTTTTCTATATTTTTCAATGATAGCTGTCCTTGTTAAATGAACAACTGTTAAATGTATAAAACATTTAAATGAATTGCAAAAGTCTGGATTTATTCGCTTAAGCATTGTACTGCCTCACTAAAGCCCATTTGTTAAGCCCTTTTTGCCAATCAATGTGATGGTTTTTAAAAAATTTATTTAATGTTTTACAGTGTTTTTGGGGTGATCTCCATTCATATATTTGACAGGTCTATCTGTCAAGTGTATGAAGGGAGATTCCCTTCTTTGATTGGCTCCCCATGACCCACGTGATCCCAGGGACGCTTGCGAACCGCATGCGCCCCTGGGATACGTAGGCCCTGCACACTTGGAGTTCGAGAGGCCCAGCATTGGAACTATACGCACCTCGGGAGCCCTCAGGTAAGTGCATAAATTTTTTCCAGATTGGAAAATACGGCCCAATGTATATATTGTTGAAGTAATTAGGGAAACTACATAACCAAGCAGGACTTTTTAATGCAAGCAGTTTAATTTCAACAAGTAAACATGTTAGTAATTAAACAGAAGATTTTTTTGCAAATAGCTGTAAAGCCATGTAATTTCAGCAAGCAGTGTGAGTGATATCACGATATGGCAACAAAGGTCAGCCAACAATCTCTCCGATATTCAGTGGTTGCCCATAGTAAGTGGAAACCATCCACTTTGAACCTTGCTCTTTTTGTGAACATGAAAGACAAAAATAGATTGGTGTAAGGATCTATGTTTTGGAAGAGTGATTTGTACATTAAACAAGTTATTTGGTGCCTGAAATTTTTCTTAATGTGTGTGGGAACCAGCATCTATTAAAAAAGAAAATTGCAACCTTTTCTCAAAGTAGACGGGATAAAGGCCATAATAAAAGGATAAATTGCATGTAGTCTGTTCAAGAATCAGGCTTGATGGGCTGCATGACTTCTTATTGTATGCTTTCTAATCTAAGTCATTGGTAATCACAAAGAAAGAACACTCCCAAAAAATTGACCTTTTGAGAGAAAAATGTGAAAATGGCGCAAGTCAACAAAATTGCTCACTTGGATAGTCTAAATATCGTGTGACTGGAATAATAAAGAAGTTAAAGGGAAGAGTTTACAACAACATGTGCAACTTTAAAATCAACTAGAATGCTAGTGTTGTGTGTAGTAAGAAGTAGAAAGACGATGGGCCGTATTTTCCGATCGGAGGCTTCCTGCGTGCGGAGGCCTCCAATCTGGAAAAGATCTACGAACTTACCTGAGGGCTCCCGAGGTCCGGACACTTCCGTTCCTGGGCCTCTCCAAACTCGAAATGCACAGGGCCCATGTATCCCAGAGGCCCATGCAGTTCGCAAGCGTCCCTGGGATCACGTGGGCCATGGGGAACCAATATATGAATGGAGATCACCCCAAAAACACAGTAAAACATTAAATAATTATTTTTTAAAAATCACGTTTTTAAAATGAGTTGAAATTACAATAAATTAAATATTTTAAACAATTTAATTTTTTGAAAAAAAAATTAAAGTTTTAAACGGGGCTAAAAATAAACTTACCTTTTTTTAAAGTATTTTTAAATTCTAAATGAGTGGAAAAAAATTTTTTAAACTTTTTTTTCAACTCTTATGCTGGTAAAAGCAGGCCTTACGCCTGCTTTTACCAGGCGTAAGATTTCTAAGGGTTTTCTGCGGGCGGAGGGTCTCCAGAAAGCGGAACTATCCGCCTGCAGAGGCCCTTCTCCAGGGCAGGCATCCGATCTGTCAAGAGCATTCTTGACGGATCGGACATGCCGGTTTTCAGCGCATGCGCTTGGCATGCCTGAAACCAGCATTTCCGATGTCCCTACGGGTGTGTAGACAGTGCGTACACACCCGTAGGCATCGGAATATACGGCCCGATATATTTGAATTCTGGTGTTACTGATGCACGCTGAACATTAGTTGGAAAGATGAATGACTAGTGTGAGAGAAAAAAAAGTGGTGCAGCTGACTATTATGAGAAAATGGCATACTGTAATAAGACATTCTACAAGAAATATTCAATATTTGCAGTAAAATTAGTCTATTTTTGCAGTGGAAGTAGCGCAATTTGATTTACACAAATCAGTCAAAATATTTGGATTTGACTGGCATGACAGGAATTGCTGATTAGTGAATGTGAATTTGTGTTAAAATAAAAGTGAAATTATTAACAATGGATAGAATTACCATTTTAGAACCAACAATAAGGAAAACCCACTGGATCTCTGGAAAATCAAATCTAAATGTTTTAAAATTTCACTTTTCTAATCACATCTACAATTCCTTCTTTTGCACGTTTGCGTTTTATTTGTCATTAAACGCTCATTTTCTTATTTGATTTTTGGTTAAATACAAAATAAACCAGATGTAAATGCCTTGGTTATGTAAAATCGCAACTGAAGAACCTGAATGATACTAGGGTCAGTTATCTTAGACATTTAGGACCACCTGTCAAAACAGTTTATGTTTCTTTTCCTCCAGTTATTTATGCTTTGAAAGCTCCAAGTCCGGTTCATCCAAGAAAAATAAGGTCATAAAACTAAAAGAAATTACAGATATTCAAAAGGTACGTTTCTGACCTGTGAGCTTTTTTGTGTTGCATTTTGGCTGTTTTTTGTATTTTTACCTTTTCTGTTAATAGTGAGCCAGTGCACTTTTTTGTTCTGAATTTTGAAAGTCATGAACTATCTTCAATAACTTGCCATGGTTTACATGTACTTCACAGTTGTAATGTTGCTAGATAATTTATGTTGCAGCTTACATATTAATGCTTAAAGTGTCTTATTTTTTCTTGAACACAGATGAATACACTGCTTATCAGTATTTTAGTATATTGTGCTCGAGTTATGAGGAACAAAGGTGACAGGATATCTAAGCATTTTTAATGACCATGAATAAGCACACGTGTGTGTGTGTGTATACACACACACACACACACACACACACACACACACACACACACACACCAACAATGCCATCGGTAATTTGAGTTCTAAGTGAGTTGAAAAGTTCAATTCCTAGTAGACATGAATCTACCACATAATATTACCATAAACTCAGCCCTAATTTCGCAATCACAGTCAGAAAGGCCTCAACAATAGCAGTGTGAGAAATGGAAATATCTTAGTGCTGCAGTTGGAAAGGAGGACCAGGTGCTTCTCTGAGCTTGGAGTTGAAGTACATTATCAGTAGCCTAGTTTTTGCTGGGCTTGGACTGGCTAATATAGTGTTACTCGGTGTAACATGGAACAGCATATGATTTCTCAAAATTGTGATCACTTATCATGACCACATGTACTGGGCGTATATAACATCAACTTGTCTTTTATATAATGCCTTTAATGTATAAAAAAAACAAGGTGCTTCATATAATTTACAGGCAAAGTTTTAAAATAACTAAGTAGTAGTAAAATAGTCTTAAATTTTCAAGAAATGTGCTTGTTGATGAAATGAGTTAATAATTTTGTTTATACAAAACATCTATTTTGAAATGTGTATTTCTCCCAAAGCATGAACACTAGACAATGGCCCAGAAATTAAACACTGAGCGTTCCTGCGGGGGTAAGGCTTCCCCGCGATATCTCACTGCGCGCCTACCTTTTCCCTCTGGGCTCTCACGAACTTTAGTTTCAAGGCTGCAGCTGTGCAGTGCTTGCGTGAGCCAGAGACGCAATTAGTTCGTGTGAGCTCTGGGATCACGTGATTCAGTTAGAGCCAATGGCAGCACACCATCTTTCATTCATAGTTTTGACAGGAAGACCTGTCAAAGCTATGAATCTATAACCCCCCCCCAAAAGAACAGCTAAACCTCAATTAAATTAAAAAAAAAAAGCCATCACATTAATAAAATAAGTATAGTTAAATAAATTAACCACTTAAACAAAAAATTAAATTTTTGAAAAAATTTAAAATCTTTTTAAGTTATAAAAATAAACTTACCTTTCTTTAAAGTCTCTAAAAAAGATAAACCTGTTGAAAAAAAATTAAAATAATACTTAATTAACTACTTACCTTGTTAAAAGAGGGTCTTACGCCTCCTTTCTTTATGTGCAAAATCTTCCATGCTTACCTGCGCGTTCAAAGCACTAAGTGCACTGTGTGCGCACAGCCTGTAGCGCGCACGCGGTTCACTTAGGAACCGCCCCCTTTTGAGTTCACGAAGTGCCGGTTTCCCGCGCATGCGCAGTGCATGCTGGAAACCGGCAATTGGAGACCTAAAACGCGAGAGTACACAGTGCGTACTCTCGCGTATTAGGTCTAATTTTCGGGCCAATAAATCCTTCATTTCTGTTTAAGTATTTTGCATTAGCTTTGATTACGCAGGTCATGGATTTGACTTGCTGATCTCTGTCCAAAACCTCAATATGTGCTCTCATTGTGTGAACTTCTGCACCAAGAGCATTACATCATCAAGAAACATTGAGTGATCTGAGAGGAGGGCTGTATGTGGAGTAGAGGGACATTGCTTTAGAGTTTGAAAATTATGTAAAAGGTCAACCCCAGGTGACAAAACAGAGTGGCCTTTTCCTGTTCTTATATTATGTTTTTATAAAATTTAGTAGAAACATGATCATTTCAAGTATTTCATACTATTTAACGTTTGTAGTTTTATAATGTAAAATTCCCCACTGTGAAATGAGGGTCTAAGTTCAAAAATGCTATATAACCGTGCACATAATGGAGCCTACCAATCAACCTGTGTTTCTAATAAAATCTTATGCCACTGGAGATGACTCCGACTTGTTTGATTTTAAAGGCAACATCTAATTTAAAAAAGATCAAATGGAATAGCTTAAATAAAAACACAAATGCTGGAAATACTTAGCCGGTCAGGGAGCATCTGTGGAGAGAGGAACAAAGTTAACATTTTAGGTCAGTGACCTTTCATCAGAGTAGCTTGCTTGATGAACTACATTTTTTTCCCAGTGCTGCAGCACTGTACATGTTTTCCTCTTCATTTTGGCTCTGAATTGCATTTTTTTTTTAAAACACACTTTTTTTTAACAGGGTTCGTGCAGCAGTTGACTAGCTTCATTTATTAGTATTCTTATTCATTTGGACCATAGCCTAAAATGTTAATCTCAACACAAAATATTAATCGTTTTCTTATGCATTATCTTTTTTATCTCTCCCTTTTCTCTGTCCTGTTTGCTTCCACAGTACAAAGTTCTGTCCGTTTTGCCTGGATCAGGAATGGGCATTTCGATAACTACTCCATATACACAAAAGGTAAATAATTTCTTCTTTTGATGACATGGTTTGGTGTTTCAGATATTCAGCTTTAAAGTGAAATATGAAGATTCCACTCCATTTGAAGGTGTTCTTGTATCCCAATAAGAAACCCTTCTTAAATCCTTCAGAGATGCTCTCAACTAGTCATATACTGACAGGTGCTATCTCTCAGGATGGGCACATAGGACTCGATTTTCCCAGCCCCGAGGAGGCGGGTTTGGAGGCGTGTGGGGTGTTAAAATTGCAAAAAATGGCGGGTGGGCCCGACACCACCTCCATCCCGCCTTTGAGCAATTTTCCCAAATGCGTGGTTTCTGATCCCGTCTCCGTCCCGCCTCCCAAGAGGCGGGATAGGCCCTTAAGAACCACTTAATTGCCTCGATAATCCTATTTTGAGAGGCCTTTCTGATTTTAACACTTTTCGGACGTGATGCACGCCTCCTCTGAAACACGACGGTGAAACCTGGCGGTAGCACACTTGGATTGCTGACTATCTGTTGCAGGTCACCATTAAGAAGGAGATTTGATCAATCATCATTCTGGGGGAACTTTTAGCAGTCATAACCATTGTTGTGGACGACGACTCCTCGCAGACCTTAAATGCAGCAGCAATGATGACATCATCAGAGGCGACTTTCAGACTGAAAACACTAATTGGGTCATGGGTTCCCACATGCTGGAACTCAATTGCCCAATTAGGGGAAAATCGAATAGTTCTCCCACATCCAATTGGAGTCGGGTGGCTAACACGAAAAGTGGATGACACGGCCCCATCCCGCCCCATGACAAAATCGAGCCCATAATGTTGTTGGTATTATGACGTCACAAATAATCTTAGCAACACAGCAAAATAATGGTGCACATTGCTGTACTAAGGTTGGGTACTTGCTTGCACATATCATGAGTTATCCTCCATTTAACTTATGTTTTCAGAACAGTATAAATATAGTGCAATATCTGAATCTATTATACAGCGAGTGCTTACTTCTCAGCAAGTAATCCAATAATGCATATTATATATAATTGTGTTACACTGAAAGTAAGGATCTTTACGTTTATCATGGTTATATATTTCTATTTGGGTTGCAATGGATTTTTCTTTGAATTCCAGTTAAACCAATTTTTTATTTTTTTTTAGCCACTGGTGTTCGGTGCTATGTTACACCGGGATGAAGCCTTTGAAGCAATAAACTGTCAATATACCAAAATAGCGTCCAGTGTATCCAGTAATGAAACCTAACCATGTGCTTACAATAAGGCAGAATTCATGTATACAGTAATGTGGAAATGAACAGTTGGACAAGAACCTCCATTACCTGTTTGACGATATTTGTGATGGATTTTGTACTTAATTGGAATAGATGGTTTATAATCTGTATATTTTTTAACTTGCTGTTTAGTTATTTTACATTTTGGTGAGAGTTCTCCACAAAAGTGCTGTTACTATCATAGTAATCCCTGCACAGTAAGCACTTTTGGCATTTGTTTACAAACATTTTAAATGTTAAACTAAATTGGGGTATGGAAGAATTGAGAGCAGCTTTAAAAAAAAAGTAAGATAAAATTTGGAGTTTAAAAAAAACTTGCAAAATCTGAATGCCAAGATTGTATACTTTTCAGTGTCCATTTCAGATGGCAAGAGTATTGTTTGAGGTAATTATCCTGTCAGGAGGAACTAATAAACTAAGTGAAGTGTATATGTTACACCCCAAACCTGAAGACTGAACATTATAGATATTAAGTGATAGTTCAGAACCATGTGTATGTTGTGAAGTGATTGGTTAAACATTTGCATGAAAGGGTCGGAGTATAATATATAGTCACTTCTACATATATCACAAACCACTTCAGTAATAATCTCATCCAGTGTTTCCATGGTAGCAAAATGTACTTACTAAAGCAGAATGTCTTTTTTTTAATTCTGTTTGTTGCATGTTAAAATTAACTACCTATTCAAGTCAATTACTCTGGATTGAAGATTCCATCCCCACCCCTTCCACAGGCTTTACTCATGTTGTGTACAGCTGTGTGGAAAGATTAATGCTTTGCACAATTCTTCCCACTGCAGAGATTGAATGCTGCACCCATGTCATTTAATATACAATATTTTGATTGCTACTTTCTGCCTGTTAACTCCTTCAGAAAAGGCTAGTCCTTGACCAAAGCTGTTGGTTTTTCCAGACATTGCAAAAAAAAACTGGAGGGGTATTTCTGACTCCATTTTGTTTTTCTGTGTAAGTGAAAGACTAGCTCTTTACGTATCCATTACATTAGTGATATTCTTCCCACCCCTTTTTTAAGTTGCACCATTGTTGAATCTATTTCCAAGGCTTTGTCAGCACCACGTTCATTGGGTTGCACATAGAAGTGGTATCAGGTGACACCTTCCAATATTCCTGCTCTCCCAGTGCGAAAAAGCCTGCCTTTGTTCAGTGTCTTTCTCTAGATAGCCAATTTTGGGAACTCACTGTTCGAAATCACAGAGATGACCCCATGTCCTGCCTCTCAGTTGTATGGTTCAACGGTATTATGCAATGGCTCTGAGGATTTCTATAAATCTGTTCCTTTCTGATTCATTTCTTGCTCTGTCAACATTCAGGGTGGCGTCTATCTGCACTGAACTTTAAAGCTCCTCAAATACTGCCATCACAAAATATTAGAATGTTAATGATGCCAGATGTTCACACAAGTCGTACTGCAGCAGTAAATCCCATTCCTTTCTGGCATTTAGTAAATTCCCTGCCATTGTACACATGTACCCAATTCAAAAGTCACAGTCTTGTACTCAAAGTCCAGTCAGAATGTAACTTAAATATGATGCGACCAACAAACCTCCAAAGGATATAACCTTCAGAGGCCTGCAAAGCTGCCAGTTACCAATTCTGACGTTCTGACCCATTTTATTTTTCCAATTGCTAATAGAATTTATATTAACTACATAAAAATACCTGAACATGCTGAATTTTTTTTTGATTTATTGTTAATATAATTCGGACTAACTGCATGTAGCAATTTCTTATATTTGTTCAAGGTTTAATTCGTCACAACTTCTGATTTAACACCGCTAAAGCAGCAAACACTGGAATACAAATGGTAGTAGGTTTGTGATGTATAGTTCCTGAAGTGCATACATTTGCCAAGCTCTCTGCGCCTTTAGTTTACTGTTAATGTGGGTATGTTTACTGAGGGCTAATTTTTCAGCTTCTGTATTAGAAGTGCATTTGCTGGTTTGGATTCCTTGTAGGACACAAGCTAGCAACTATTTTAAGTTTAAAATAATGTAAACACTTTGTAAAAAATCAACTGGTAGTTTTTAACTAAGGCAATTTATTTTCTTAATATCCCCAATCATGAAAAAGCAGTTGCCATTCTTGTTGATATACATTAGATATGTTGACTGTCTGCATATTGAAAGTTGTGCATAATTGTTTTTGGTATCATGTAAAACTTTTGGTGTAAAGAAGGCAAAAAATATAAATGGATTGAGGAAATTTAACTTAAGCCTAAAAAATTTGCAAGCTTCGCATCATGTTTATTGTAAAAAGAAAAGAAAGTCTTGTAAAAAGTCACGCAGATTTTTATTTGAAATAAATGGTTCTCTTAAAAAAAAAAAAAACTCCTGTGTTATGGTTCTATAATGTACACATTTCAGCTGCCATCTGTTACAGCTATTGGGTGCCATATGCATTTTAAATATGCAAGTCTAGTTGTACTGTTGGTGGTTGTGGAGTATTATTGAAATCCTTACATTCATCAAATTTGTTCTCCGTTATCAAACATTCACCTACAAATTGAAATTAGTTACCCCATAGACACTAGGTGAGGTGTAGTGAAATCATCTCAGGACACTGCCACTTCAAGAAATTTGTGCCATTGTACTCATTCCTCCCTCCACTCCAATTTGTATTCATTCTGAACTACAGGCTCAGTTGCCATTGTCTCACTGTTCGTAGCAGATGTTGCCTATACATGCCAGAAAAGTTTATCACTCTTGTATTTTCCCCCACGGTATAGTTTTGAAGTGGATAGTTCTGAGTTGTGTAAAGTTTTTCTTTAAATTGAATACTTTGAGGCAGTTTTAGTGACGTTTCACTTAGGAATCAACACACACATACTCCATAAATGGCGTTGAAATAGTTGAGGATGAATTTGGAAGACTCCTATGAGTCTTAGTAGATGCTACGCTAAACATGTCCAACCAATTCAAAGCAGCAATCAACAAAGCCAGGAGAATGTTAACTACATAGCCAGAACAGTTGAATTTAGGTCAGAGGAATTCACGATCAAACTGTACAGTCCTCTGGTTAGACCACATCTTGAGTACTACGTCCAGTTCTCGTCGCTGAGACACATAGGAGATGTTCGCGGGCTGGAGACAGTGCAGAGAAGGACCACGATGCTGATCCCTGATGTCAGAGGTTTGGAATTATGAAGAAAGACTGGGGAGAATCTGGCCTGGAAAAGAGGTGTCTGAGAGGCGATATTGATGCATACAAGATAGTAAATGGTGTGGAAAAGGTAAATCCAGAATATTAAAAGCCAGCAATTCCTTAAGTGCACAGTTAATGGATGCAGAATGCTTTCCATCTAAGCAATTACTCAGCTCACCTGATAAGCTATTAAACCATTTTGCTCGGCCTATTAATTTGCATCTTCAACAGCCACCAAGCCTGGCACTTAATTTCCAGATTCCTCAGCAGGAAACTTCCCAGGCTGCACCTTGATTTCTGGATTTTCTAAATAAGAACAGCAATTAAAAAAAAATGCAGACATAAGAACATAAGAACATAAGAAATAGGAGCAGGAGTAGGCCAATCGGCCCCTCGAGCCTGCTCCGCCATTCAATAAGATCATGGCTGATCTGATCCTAACCGCCAATCTACTATCTATCACAGAACCATCTCCTGCATCTAACAGAATTGCACACACGAAATAGGAGCAGAATCAGGCTACACAGTCCCTGGGCCCGCTCCACTACCCACAGGGCCATGACCGATCCGAACCTAGACTCATGTCCAAATTCCTGCCCGCTCCCCGTAACCCTTAATGCCCTTTACTTCTAGGAAACTGTCTATTTCTGTTTTAAATTTAATTAATGTTGTAGCTTCTACAGCTTTTTGTGGCAGCATATTCCATGGACCTACCACCCTCTGAGTGAAGTAGTTCCTCCTCATCTCAGTTTTGAAAGAGCAGCCCCTTATTCTAAGACTATGTCCCCTAGTTCTCGTCTCACCCGTCATCGGGAACATCCTCCCCGCATCCACCCGATCCAACCCCTTCACAATCTTATATGTTTCAATAAGATCGCCTCTCATTCTTCTGAACTCCAATGAGTAGAGTCCCAATCTACCCAACCTCTCCTCATATGACCACCCCCTCATCCCCGGGATTAACCGAATGAACCTTTTTTGCACTGCCTCAAGAGCAAGGATGTCTTTCCTTAAGTAACGACACCAAAACTGTATGTAGTATTCCAGGTGCGGTCTCACCAATACCTTGTACAACTGAAGCAATACCTCCCTATTTTTATATTCTATCCCCCTAGCAATGAAAGCCAACATTCCATTTGCCTTCTTAATCACTTGCTGCACCTGCATACTAACCTTTTGAGTTTCGTGCACCAGGACCCCCAGATCCCTTTGCACTTCAGTACTCTCCAGTTTCTTGCCATTAAGATAATAAATTGCTCTAGGATTTTTCCTGCCAAAGTGCATCACCTCACACTTTCCAGTGTTGTATTCCATCTGCCAAATCTCTGCCCACTTACTTAGCCTGTCTATGTCCCCTTGCAGGTTTTTTATGTCCTCCTCATTCACTACTTTCCCTCCCATCTTTGTATCATCTGCAAATTTTGATATGTTACACTTGGTCCCTTCCTCCAAATCGTTAATATAGATTGTAAAGAGTTGGGGACCCAGCACTGACCCCTGTGGAACACCACTAGTTACTGATTGCCAGTCTGAGAATGAACCATTTATCCCAACTCTTTGCTTTCTGTTAGATAGCCAATCCTCTATCCATGCCAGAATATTACCCCCAATTCCGTGATTTTTTACCTTAAGCAATAATCTTTTGTGTGGCACCTTGTCAAATGCCTTTTGGAAGTCTAAATACACTACGTCCACTGGTTCCCCTTTATCCACTCTATATGTTACTTCCTCAAAGAACTCCAGCAAATTTGTCAAACATGACTTCCCCTTCGTAAAACCATGCTGACTTTGTCCTATTAAATTATGATTATCCAAGTGTCCTGTTACTGTTTCCTTAATAATGGACTCCAAAATTTTACCTACCACAGATGTTAGGCTAACCGGTCTATAGTTACCAGCCTTCTGTCTACTGCCCTTTTTAAATAAGGGTGTTACATTAGCAGTTTTCCAGTCTGCCGGGACCTTAGCGGAATCCAGGGAGTTTTGAAAAATTATTACCAATGCATCTACAATCCCTACCGCCACTTCCTTCAAGACTCTAGGATGTAAGCCATCAGGTCCAGGTGATTTATCCGCCTTGAGTCCCATTATTTTACCGAGTACCACTTCCTTAGTGATTTTGATCGTGTTTAGCTCCTCTCCCCCTATAGCCCCCTGTTTGTCCAGTGTTGGGATATTCTTAGTGTCCTCTACTGTAAAGACTGATCCAAAATATTCATTCAGTGTTTTTGCCATCTCCATATTTCCCACCATTAATTTCCCGGTCTCATCCTCTAAGGGACCAACATTTACTTTAGCCACCCTTTTTCTTTTTATATAACTATAAAAACTCTTACTATCTGTTTTTATATTTTTTGCTAATTTACTTTCATAATCTATCTTCCCTTTCTTAATCAATCTTTTTGTTATTTTTTGCTGCCTTTTAAAGTTTTCCCAATCCTCTGTCCTCCCACTAGATTTCGCTACCTTATATGCCCTTGTTTTTAGTCGAATACTATCCTTAATTTCTTTACTTAGCCACGGATGACTGTCCTTTCTTTTACACCCTTTTCTTTTCAGTGGAATATATTTTTTTTGGAAGTTGTAAAATAACTCCTTGAATGTACACCACTGATCATGTGTCGTCTTACCCTTTAATCTATTTTCCCAATCCACTCTACTCAATTCCGCTCGCATACCTTCATAGTCTCCTTTATTCAAGCTTAGCACGCTTGTTTGAGATCCAACCTTCTCACCCTCTAATTGAATATGGAATTCAACCATGTTATGGTCACTCATTCCAAGGGGATCCTTTACTAGGACATTTTTAATTAATCCTGTCTCGTTACACAGGACCAGATCTAAGGTTGCTTGCCCCCTGGTCGGTTCAGTTACATACTGCTCAAGAAACCCATCCCTAATACACTCAATGAACTCATCCTCAAGGCAGCCCTGCCCCATTTGATTTGTCCAATTAATATGATAGTTAAAATCCCCCATACTTATAGATGTTCCCTTATTACATGCCTCAACTATTTCCTGATTGATACTCCGTCCAATAGAGTTGCAACTGTTCGGAGGCCTATAGACTACGCCCACTAATGTTTTTTTCCCCTTATTATTCCTTATCTCCACCCAAACTGTTTCATTATCATGATTTTTTGACCCAATATCATTACTCTGTATTACAGTGATTCCTTCCTTTATTAACATAGCCACCCCACCTCCCCTTCCTTCCTGCCTGTCCTTCCTGATCGTTAAATAACCTGGTATGTTTAATTCCCAGGCATTGTCACCCTGCAGCCATGTTTCTGTAATGGCCACAATATCATAACCATATGTAGTTATTTGTGCCATTAACTCATCTATTTTGTTACGAATGCTACGTGCATTCAGATAGAGAACTTTCAAATATGCTTTGTGGCACTTAGTTCCTGCTTTTTCACTTTTTACCAGTTTACCTTTTACTCCACACACAGACCCCAGGCTTCACAGCCTCATTTCTTTCTAGTACATTTTTGTCGATTTTCTTTACTTCCTTTTTTCTTCCCTTATCTTTTTACTCTTTTTCTTCTATTCTTCACTTTTTCCCTCTTTCATCCTTTCTGTTCAACTATTAAAACCAGCCTTCACATTCCTTTGCTTGATTTTTTTTATTCTGCCCATGTTTTTGTCATCCTGCTCTCTTGCTAGCTACGCTCATAGAATTGATTATGTTGGTGAGTGGGAGGGGGCATGAGACCCGAGTTTAAAATTCTGAAAATAATGTATAATATGAAGATTATTTAACTTTAAATTCTGATCTCAGGACCAGAGAAAGAAGGAACTTGCATTTATATAGTTTCTTTTCATGTCCTCGGGATGTCCCAACGTGATTTATAACCAATGATTTGCTTTTGAAGTGAAATCACTTGCTATGTAGGCAAATATGGCAGCCAATTTGCACACAAGGTCCCACAAACAGCAAATGAACGAATGGCCAGATCTGTTTTAGTTGATGGTTGGTGGAGAAATGTTGGCCAGGACACCAGTAAGACTATAGTGCCATGGGATCGTTTACATCTACCTAAGCAGGCAGACGGGGTTTCAGTTTAAAATCGTAACTGGAAGACATCCCCTCTGACATGCAGCTCTCTCTCAGTACTGAGATTTCCCCACTGAGGCAAGGTGATACAATACAAAAACTTTTTGATGGTTAATGTTAAATTAATATCCTGGAATGTTTAGTCTATTATCTTCACGGACATGAGAGAAACTTCATGTTTTTGCTTCATTCAGAAGATTAAATAAGTTGGGAAAGTTCACGACTATGCAAATTGCCTGTGGAATTTTAAGAGTGAGTTCTGAAGGCAGAATGACAATTTCTCCTTCCATACTTACTTATGGATTAACCACTTGGCTCACCTCCTTCATCTCTTCCACTGACTTTTTTTTCCAAACAGCAAGTGGCCTCATAAGGATTAGAAAGGAAACAAAGGTCCCGATATTGGCAGGGAGGGTGCAGGGGAGCCATATACCGGGCGATGAACCCGGCAAGACCACGGACATGGAGGCCCTGCCGATCTTAACAACAGTGTCTCATTTAAATAATAGAATGTAGACTCCCGCCCGACACCTGGCCAGATTGACAGGCTGGCCGGCAAGAATCTTCAGCATGAGACCGCAGCCAGGAACACATGGGAATGGTCCCCGGTGGTTAGTGGAGACTCTGCCAATGATTGGGGGGTGGGGGGAGGGAGAGACACTGGCATCAATCGAAGGAGAGTGGAGGCACTGCTGCAACCGGTGGGGAAAGGGGGAGTAGCAAGGCAGGCCCGAGGCTTCCTTGTGAGGACCGGAGGAGAACTCTTGGCCCACAAGGAAACCTAAAAAATAAATGAAAAACTTACCTTCTGGTCCAGGATCAGGCTCCCCGGTAGATTTGTCTGACGGGGAGCCGACACTGCCGTCACAGCTTTATTCTCTCTTTTTCTGCTCCCCAGGAGTTTGCATCACTAATTGGCTGGGGAGGCCAGTGCATGAGGTTACATAGTCCAACAGATAAAGTGAGCATTGATATGCTTTTCTTGCCCTCTTTATATGTTCATATGTATAAAGAGAGATGTTTGAACTGTGTGTTATCCTAAGTATATAAAGATGCAGAAATAAACTTTGCTAATGGTTCAGATTTGTAACTGGTGTTGTATACTTGTTAGAGGAAAAGCTTGTGTATGACAGGTGCTAATTTTTATTTTTGGATGTGTATCTACAAATCCCAGTTTTCTTGTGAATTGTACATACTTTACCTGCTACTTGGTTATACTGATACCATATTGACTTAAGCAGTTACTGTTCAGATTTTTATTTTTGCTATGAGTTGTTCTGCAGGCTCCGTTCAGTTTTTATTTTCAGCTCCGGTCCTTTGACAAAGCTTTTTTAATCTATTAATTGTACTACTTTTGTTTAGCAACTCTATTTCTGGTATTTTCATGCTTTTAGATCTTACAACAGGCAAAAGTATCAATAAAGAGTAAAGGATGCAATTCAGGACCACAGGAAGTGAAAAACACAAAAAGCTTATGTTCTATTGGCACACTGATATTACACAGCCTGTGTATAACACTGTATATTTGCTGTGGTGTGTCACATGAGGGCAAAATAAGCTGTAGAAAGCTGAAGACAAATGTACAAAAACGTAACACCCGACATTTCGAAAAGAGAAATATGTCCAAATCCAAATTCCTGTCCTTGGTTGATTGGTGTGCTATTATTGCAGAACACTCAGATGAAATAGAGGAGCATATAGAATATTGGAATTCAAGTTTGTCATGATACTGGAAGAAAATAACCCATTACTTGTGGACTAATATTGAAATTATACAAAATGAAAAGCCCTGAAACCTAAGCAAACCTTGATCTCCTTTGATGTCCAGACTCACTTAAGAGATGCGTGTCCTGCCATGAGAGTCTTGGCATGACAGGCCAATACTGTGAAGCCAACTTGAACAGAAACTAAAGATGGAAGTTACTTGAAAACAAATAACTTGAATGCTTCACTACATGTGGCAGTCAGCAAATTGAACAAGATTGTTAAAGGACATGCCCAGCTGTGACATACAAATATAACTTGCAGTAGGCTGTGACGTCTGTTGGATAGCAATTTATTGAAATTTTTTTTCTAAATATGTTCTATAAATTTTGCCACGTTACCTTTGCGTTCATAGTACCTGGAGACTTAGATAGTGTTTTCATGGTAATGCAGAGTAATAAAACATTAATGTTGCTAAACTGCTGCCAGCCTGATTTTCTTTTATTATTCCTTCATTAGAATTCAATACTTATCTATGCACCATACATCATTTCAAATACATCAAATTGCCAATTTGGGCTATATGGGTACATAAAAAATAATAAAGGAAGTGAGTTTGCAAGAATTGGTAATTTTGATGGCAATCTAATGATATTCAGCAACTGCTGTGCAATGCACCACAACAGTTCTTCATTGTGGAATAGACATTCCCAGTTTCTGTTACTGCTTTAAAAGCAGAAATCAAGACTATGAATTGGTGGCTGAACGCAATTATATGGAGCAATTTTGCAGCTTCTGAGTACTTAAATGTTTTTCACATGTCAGCTATAAGCCAGGCTCTCAGTTACAGCTAAACCTTGCCATAAACTCAGCAAAGGACAATATATATGAGCTCCGATCAGTTACTGCCATCATCTGTTCTGAGGAGAAATTAAATAAATTGATGATTAGGACATGCAAGCAGAGGATTCTCAGAGGACGACTGTATCTGAGGGCATGGATGTGCAGGGCCCGGAAGGGACTAACAGGAAAGCATTGATTCAGGAGTTTAGGGAAGTAATGGAGCATCATTGTTCAGCCAACTTTAACTTCCTCCTGCTACCTCCCCCCGCCCCCCCGGCTTCCTAACCACAGTGCCTCAGTCTTCCCTCGTATTCCATTCTCACAGCAGTATGGCAATGGCATTCTCCTTACTGTTACAATTTTCATTTCTCAGTGTTATACTAACTTGGATTTTTATAGTACTTCTCATGTAGAAGAACATCTCAGAGCAATTTATAAGAGGGTAAGGATCTGGTTATGGGGAATGAAGTGGGTCAAGTGGAGCAAGTGTCAGTAGGGGAATATTTAGGAAACAGTGATCATAGTATCATAAGGTTTAGGTTAGCTATGGAAAAGGACAAGGAGCAATCTAGAGTAAAAATACTTAATTGGAGGAGGGCCAATTTCAGTGGGTTGAGAATGGATCTGGCCCAGGTAAATTGGAATCAAAGATTGGCAGGCAAAACTGTAATCGAACAATGGGCTGCCTTTAAAGAGGAGATAATTCGGGTACAGTCGAGGTACATTCCCATGAGGGGGAAAGGTAGGGCAACTAAAACCAGACCTCCCTGGATGACAAAAGAGATAGAGAGTCAGATGAAGCAGAAAAAGGGCGTGTATGACAGATGTCAGGTTGAGAATATAAGTGAGAATCAGACTGAATATAGAAAGTTCAGAGGGGAAGTGAAAAAGAAAATAAGAGGGGCAAAGAGAGAGTATGAGAATAGATTGGCAGCTAACATAAAAGGGAATTCGAAAGTCTTCTATAGGCATATAAATAATAAACAGGTAGTAAGAGGAGGGGTGGGGCCGATTCGGGACCAAAAAGGAGACCTACACATGGACGCAGAGGGCATAACTGAGGTACTAAACTGAGGTACTTTGCATCTGTCTTCACCAAGGAAGAAGATGCTGCCAAAGTCATAGTGAAAGAGGAGGTAGTGGAGTTACTGTGTGAGATAAAAATTGATAAAGAGGAGGCACTAGAAAGGCTGTCTGAACTTAAAGTTGATAAGTCACCAGGACTGGATGGATGCATCCTACGATGCTGAGGGAGGTTAAGGAGGAAATCGTGGAGGTATTGGCCATAATCTTCCAATCCTCCTTAGATACGGGGGTGGTGTCAGAGGACTGGAGAATTGTAAATGTTACACCCTTGTTCAAAAAAAGGTGTAAGGATAAACCCAGCAACTACAGGACAGTCAGTTTAACCTCGGTAGTGGGGAAGCTTTTGGAAACGATAATCAGGGACAAAGTTAACAGTCACTTGGACAAGTGTGGATTAATTAAGGAAAGCCAGCACGGACTTGTTAAAGGCAAATCATGTTTAACTAATACAAAAGCAAAATACTCCAGATGCTGGACATCTGAAATAAAAACAGAAAATGCTGGAAATACTCAGCAGGTCAGGCAGCATCTGTGGAGAGAGAAACAGAGTTAATGTTTCAGGTCGATGACCCTTCGTCAGAACTGGAAAAAGCTGGAGATGGAACAGGTTTTTAAGCAAGTGCAGGGGCAGGAAAGGGGGGAGGGGAGGAAAGAACAAAAGGGAAGGTCTGTGATAGGATGGAAGGCAGGAGAGATTAAGAGACATTAAGAGATGGTGCAAGGCAAAAGAGATGGTAATGGGACAAGTTAAGACACGAAAGATGGCTTTAGATGAAGTGTAAATGGCACTGGCAGAAGGAGAGACAGCTGCCATGTGGGAGAGAGGAAAAAAATATATAATAAATAAAATAATGAAAAAAAAGGATAGGGGCAGAGGTTATGGTCTGAAATTGTTGAACTCTATGTTGAATCCAGAAGGCTGTAAAGTGCCTAATCAAAAGATGAGGTGCTGTTCCTCGAGCTTACATTGAGCTTCATTGGAACAGTGTAAGAGGCCGAGGACAGTGAGGTCTGAGTGGGAGTGGAGCGGAGAATTAAAGTGACAGGCGACCAGAAGCTCGGGGTCACCCTTACGGACTGAACGGAGGCGTTCCGCAAAGCGGTCACCCAATCTGCATTTGGTCTCCCCAATGTAGAGGAGACCGCATCGTGAGCAGCGAATACAGTATACTGTATTAGTGTTTAATTCACTGCCACTTCTCTTCTAAGAATGCCCACCTTGAAGAAGTTCTGCTCTTCTCTCCGACGGGAGTTCCGTTTGTCTCTTTTACCTTGTTCATCTTCATTGCTTTCTGTCTCCCTTCTCGTGTTTGATCAGGTATCTACCAAAACTCGCTTTCACAGCCACATATCTTTCCTCAGCAACTGTTTCAGGCTCTGACTTACTCCACGTGGATTCCAACTGAAATTCCACCCTCATGTTTTGGATCCACCCAGGACTACAGATATCTCCAAGATATTCAGCGTTCCTCGAACCACTGCTCTCGCCATATCCTGAGATCCACGCTGAATGTCATGCACCGCCACATGAACACTCACGACCTCTCTCTTCAGCAGCACCGACACACTCTATCTCAAAGCTGTCCTGGTCCGCAGTTCCATTTTATCCTTCGCCTCATCCGGCAGTTTAACAAAACACTTTTTTTCTTCCTTTCAGGCTTCAACAGCTCTTGGACACCAACACCCCTCCGGAACCTTCTTCCCCTTCACTTTCCTCTGACCCCATCCCTTCTTCCAATCTCACCCCCTGCCGTGTTTTCACTATCCCCTCTGACCTTCCCCTCTCTGACCCCGAACGATCAGTCCTTAGCAAAGGCCTGAGCTTCATCCCCTTACGCCCCCATCTCTATGAATTTCGAGCTCGGCACGATGCTGAGCTCTTTTTCCACCACCTTCATCTCCATGCCCACTACTTTGGCCAGGAGTCTTCCCCCCGCACAGCTGACCCTTTCTCCCGTTTTCAGAATTCTCGTTCCACCTGGACCCCTCCCTCTGGCCACTTAACCTCTCTAGATCTTTTCATTGCAAACTGCCGGCGTGACATCGGCCGTCTCCATTTCTCTGCTCCCCTCACTCACTCCAACCTACCTCCCTCTGAACTTGCAGCACTCCATTCTCTCAGATCCAACCCCAACATTGTCATTAAACCTGCTGACAACTCCGGGAGGGAGGGGAAGGGGTGAGAGCAGAAGTGCGGGAAATAGAATGGACACTGTCAAGGGCTGTGTCAACCACAGTAGAGGGGAATCCTCAGTTGAGGAAAAAGGAAGACATGTCGGAAGCACTGGTATGGAAGGTGGCATCGTCAGAGCAGATGCGGCGGAGCCGGAGAAACTGGGAGAATGGAATAGAGTCCTTACAGGAAGCGAGGTGGGAGAAGTGTAGTCCAGGTAGCTGTGGGAGTCAGTGGGCTTGTAGTGAATAGCCTATGTTGTTTTTTGGCGAACCGACCTCTACCTAGTGGAGGCTGAACGCCAACTCTCCGACACCTCCTCCTACCTCCACCTGGACCATGACCCCACTACCGAACATCAAGCCACCGTTTCCAAGACCGCCACTGACCTTATCTCCTCTGGAGTTCTTCCCTCCACGGCCGCCAACCTCATAATTCCTCAACCCCGCACAGCCCGCTTCTACCTCCTTCCCAAGATCCACAAACAGGACTGCCCCGGTAGACCCATCGTTTCAGCCTGTTCTTGCCCCACGGAACTTATCTCTTCCTATCTCGACTCTATTTTTTCTCCCCTTGTCCAGTCTCTTCCCACCTACAACCGCGACTCTTCCGACGCCCTCCATCACTTTAACAGTTTCCAGTTTCCTGGCCCCAACCGCCTCCTTTTCACTATGGACATACAATCCCTCTACACTTCCATCCCCCACCAGGATGGCCTGAGGGCGCTCCGCTTCTTCCTTGAACAGAGGCCCAACCAGTCCCCATCCACCCCCACCCTCCTCCGCCTGGCTGAACTTGTTCTCACATTGAACAACTTCTCCTTTGACACCACTCACTTCCTCCAAATCAAAGGTGTTGCTATGGGAAACCTGCATGGGCCCTAGCTATGCCTGCCTTTTCATGGGATATGTGGAACATTCTTTGTTCCAGTCCTACTCAGGTCCCCTCCCTCACCTCTTTTTCCGGTACATTGATGACTGTATCGGTGCCGTTTCCTGCTCTTGCCCTAAACTAGAAAATGTCATTCACTTTGCTTCCAATTTCCACCCTTCCCTCACCTTCACATGGTCCATCTCCGACTCTTCCTTTCCCTTCCTCAACTTCTCTGTCTCCATCTCTGGGGATAGGCTATTCACTACAAGCCCACCGACTCCCACAGCTACCTGGACTACACTTCCTCCCACCTCGCTTCCTGTAAGGACTCTATTCCATTCTCCCAGTTTCTCCGGCTCCGCCGCATCTCCTCTGACGATGCCACCTTCCATACCAGTGCTTCCGACATGTCTTCCTTTTTCCTCAACTGAGGATTCCCCTCTACTGTGGTTGACACAGCCCTTGACAGTGTCCATTCTATTTCCCGCACTTCTGCTCTCATCCCTTCCCCTCCCTCCCGGAACCACGATAGGGTTCCCCTTGCCCTCACCTTTCACCCCACCAGCCTCCACATTCAACGGATCATCCTCCGCCATTTCCGTCATCTCCAGTGTGATCCCACCACCAAACACATCTTCCCCTCACCTCCCCTTTCAGCACTCCAAAGGGACCGCTCCCTCCGCGACACCCTGGTCCACTCCTCTGTCACCCCCAACACCCCTTCCCCTTCGCCCGGCACCTTCCCGTGCAAGCGCAGGAGATGCAACACATGCCCTTTTACCTCCACCCTTCCCACTGTCCAGGGCCCCAAACACTCCTTCCAGGTGAAACAGCGATTTACTTGTACTTTGCAATTTAGTATACTGTATTCGCTGCTCACGATGTGGTCTCCTCTACACTGGGGAGACCAAACGCAGATTGGGTGACCGCTTTGCGGAACACCTCCGTTCAGTCCGTAAGGGTGACCCTGAGCTTCCGGTCGCCTGTCACTTTAATTCTCCGCTCCACTCCCACTCAGACCTCACTGTCCTCGGCCTCTTACACGGTTCCAATGAAGCTCAACTTAAGCTCGAGGAACAGCACCTCATCTTTCGATTAGGCACCTTACAGCCTTCTGGACTCAACATAGAGTTCAACAATTTCAGACCATAACCTCTGCCCCTATCCTTTTTTTTCCATTTATTTTATTTATTATATATTTTTTCCTCTCTCCCACATGGCAGCTGTCCCTTCTTCAGCCAGTGCCATTTACACTTCATCTAAAGCCATCTTTTGTTTCTTAACTTGTCCCATTACCATCTCCTTTTGCCTTGCACCATCTCTTAATGTCTCTTAATCTCTCCTACTTCCCATCCTATCACAGACCTTCCCTTTTGTTCTTTCCTCCCCTCCTCCCTTTCCCGGCCCCTGCACTTGCTTAAAAACCTGTTCGATCTCCAGCCTTTTTCCAGTTCCGACGAAGGGTCATCGACCTGAAACATTAACTCTGTTTCTCTCTCCACAGCTGCTGCCTGACCTGCTGAGTATTTCCAGCATTTTCTGTTTTTATTTCATGTTTAACTAACTTGATTGAGATTCTGGATGAGGTAACAGAGAGGGTTGATGAGGGCAATGCGGTTGATGTGTACATGGACTTCCAAAAGGCGTTTGATAAAGTGCCACATAATAGGCTTACCAGCAAAGTTGAAGCCCATGGAATAAAAGGGACAGTGGCAGCATGGATACGAAATTCACTGAGTGACAGGAAACAGAGAGTAGTGGTGAACGGTTGTTTTTCAGACTGGAGGAACATATACAGTGGTATTCCCCAAGGGTCAGTACTAGGACCACTGCTTTTTTTGATATATATTAATGACTTGGACTTGGGAGTACAGGGCACAATTTCAAAATTTGCAGATGACACTAAACTTGGAGGTATACTGAACAGTAAGGAGGATAGCGACAGACTTCAAGAAGACATAGATAGGCTCGTGGAATGGGCGGACACGTAGCAGATGAAATTTAACGCAGAAAAGTGCGAAGTGATACATTTTGGTAGGAAGAACGAGGAGAGGCAATATAAACTAAAGGGTACAATCCTAAAAGGGGTGCATGAACAAAGAGACCTGGGGGCATATGTGCACAAATCATTGACGGTGGCAGGGCAGGTTGAGAAAGCGGTTAAAAAAGCATACGGGATCCTGGGCTTCATAAATAGAGGCATAGAGTACAAAAGCAATGAAGTTATGATGAATCTGTATAAAACACTGGTCCGGCCTCAAATGGGCACTGCATTTTAGGAAGGATGTAAAGGCCTTAGAGAGGGCGCAGAAAAGATTTATGAAAATGATTCCAGGGATGAGGGACTTCAGTTACGTAGATAGACAGGAGAAATGGGCTGGTTCTCCTGACGAAGGAGCAGCGCTCCGAAAACTTGTGAGTTCAAATAAAGCTGTTGGACTATAACCTGGTGTTGTGCGACTTCTCACATTTGTTCTCCTTGGAGCAGAGAAGGTTGAGAGGAGATTTGATAGAGGTATTCAAAATCATGAGGGTCTAGACAGAGTAGATAGAGAGAAACTGTTCCCATTGGCGGAAGGATCGAGAACCAGAGGACACAGATTCAAGGTGATTGGCAAAAGAACCAAAGGCGACATGAGGAAAAACCTTTTTACGCAGCGAGTGGTTAGGGTCTGGAATGCACTGCCTGAAAGGGTGGTGGAGGCAAACTCAATCGTGGCTTTCAAAAGGGAATTGGATAAGTACCTGAGGGAAAAAATTTGCGGGACTACAGGGAAAAGGCGGGGGAGTGGGACTAGCTGAAGTGCTCTTGCAGAGAGCCGGCACGGGCTCGACGGGCTGAATAGTCTCCTTCTGTGCTGTAACCACTCTATGATTCTAAGGAAGATGGCAAGCAGGAAACGAGACATAGCAAATTGGGGGGGCGGGGGGGATAAAATTAGGATAAAAGTGAGGCTTTTGAAAAAAAGGATAGAGGTAGCAAACTAAAGTAGCTTTGGGACGTGTTCCAAAGTATAGGGCATTGTGACTGAAAGATTGTCTGCCAATAGTGGACGAAGGAGTACAAGGACTGAGTGTCAGAAGCAGAGAGTGAGAGCTGTGATTTAAGGCTGGGTGTTGCTCAGATATGGTAGAATAAATGAAAATAAGGACTAGGATTAGCGAACACGGAGCCAGTGGAACTTGGCAAAGACAGAATGATGGTAGTGTGGGACTTTGTATGGGAGACTGTTTTCACTGTGGGTGAAATGCTGAGCTAGCTCCCTTCTCATGGCACTCTCTCTGTCTTGCTGCAAGATCAAAGCTGAGGTAGAATGACAATATTGATGGCAGAATAATAGCAGTGGGTAATTGTGGGTCTTGAAGGTGACATTGGTTGAATGGGGGATTTGAACTAAATATTTTTGCAGGTGTTGGGGAGGGGGGAATTGAAGTTAATATTAAAAAAGCAACCACGTTCTTTTTGTCCTGAATGAACAGTACACATCTGCTTTCTGGAGCCAAATTGAAAATACTGACATTTATTTTCCTTCTAGTCGCCAACTTTTCCTGTTGTTTTACTTCTTTACATTTTGCACACTGCTGTCTTTTTTTCTTCACCCAGGTAATAGAACAGACACAAACCTGCGTATAACACAGACTCATTTATTATTCAGCTTGTTGCAAATAATGACTGACTTTATGGCCTAGAAATCCAATTGGGAGCAGGGTGGCAGTACATGCCTGTTACAATTGATTTTAATACTATTATGCTAATATTACATGGAATATTAGCAATATTAGTGCTGGATACTCATTGGCTACACGCCTGTTGGGGTGGGGGGGAGGCGGGGGCAGATATCGGCCTCTACAACATCACTTAAAGGCAGCCAGCTCCTCTTAAAGGGGAGGCGCATTCTGACTGCAGATACCAGGGAAACACTTTTGGAAGTAGAGATATGGCTGAAGCAAGCGCTAAGAGAGCACCAAGGTTCTTGGATGCTGCCATGGGGTTCTGATGCAGGCAGTGGATGGGAGGAGGGAGATCCTCTTCCCCTCCAGACATCAACTCCACCGACAGTGAGAAGGTCGCAAACCAGCTGTACGTTGAGGGAGTGGAATCGCTTTCGATTGATAAAGGTGCTAGACTGATGATAGGGAGAACGCAAGGCACTGTGTTTCCAGTCTATGGCACCTTGCACCTTGGGGAAGCCTGCCATGCAGGTAAAGCCGAGTGCACTCTCGTGCTGCTTCACTCTGTCCATAGTGAAGGTGATGTAGATGTCTCTCCTGTTGTCGAGAGCCTCAGTCACCTCCCGAATACATTGGTTGACTGCAAACTGGGAGATGACGCTGATGTTACCTGTTGCAGCCTGAATGGTGCCCGTGGCATAAGAGTTGAGGGCCACGGAGGCCTTGACAACCACAGGTAGGGCTCTTCATGCCCTGCAGCAGGCTCGAGCTGTGATGCAGCAGGTGCCTGAGACATTGCTCCTGAGTAAAAATACTGTCGGAGAAGTGCTCCCTGAATACCTGCTGTGGAGATGACCGCCTAGGCAGTGCCCTCCTCCTCCTCCCTCTTCTGGCAGCTGCTCCTGCTCTCTGCTCTCTTCCTTGCTGCTCCCCCTTGTCCTCCAGCCCCGAAGGCAGCCCTGCCAGACCAAACATGGCAGCTACCAAACTATCTGTAACGCAGCCAAGAAAAAATGCAACACCAGCAAAAGCGTACCCTGTTCAGACAAAGTGAACTTTCCAGAGTGATAAAAAAAAAACCCACGAAACGTCAGGCAGCAGTCTGAAATGAGAAATCACCAACCAACCTGTAAGTACTACATGATGCCTTTAAACATCGCTGGTGAGGGGGGCCTTCCTGCCGGTTAGTGCCACATTGTGCTGTTTGGGGTCAGCACCTGGCGAGTGAAGCTCTGGAGCAATCAAAAATTGAAAATTTAAATCAAATATTCTGCCCCGTAAATAACCCCAACATGCGGTCCTCACGGCAGCACATCCACCTTAAGCAATATGGCGGGGACGCACCTCTGGCTGGAAAGGTGCGTGCACTTCCTGCCCACCTTATTGGGACCTGAGTAGACCAGTTAGCGCTCAAACAAATGGGTGCTGCACAGCCCGATTTCTAGGCCAGTATGTCCAAATACTAGAAGCTCTCTTATGTGAACACTCCTGGGTCAGTAGGATCCTATAATTCACCTTCCTTGTACTCATCTGGCACTGAAAGTATTAATCTCCCCGCTAAGTGTTTGTCTGACAGTCAACCTCTAATAGCTTTGAGCATTCAGCAGAGACTATTGCCTCCACATGTGAAATGAATGCAAGAAAGTTGACTAATAGGAACCTAGTGAACCAGTCAAGTTCATGCAAGGTAACTATTAGAATTTGAGTGTCAGGTGAGCATTGCAGCATGACATTCAGTCTCTAATAGCTTGCTTATGTGAACTTGCTTGGTTCACTAGGCTCCTATTAGTCACCTGTCTAGCACATGGAAGTATTAATCTTCCTGCTGAGTGTTCAGCTGAGAATAAGCTATCCACTGTGAACTTGCCAGCTTGACTATTTGTTTCTGCCACTTGAGTCCTAATCCAAGAACTTTTGAAGTATTTGAACAAACTTAATTCTTTCTGTCTATCTATCCATTCGAAATTCATCTGTCAGGTGCAAAGCTGCAGGGCAAAAATGTATGTACGGTATTAGAAAATGTTCCAAGTGCAAAAGAAATGATGATTGGCTTACATTTGACAGAAACCAATAAAAAAAACACGTTACCACTTCAATCTCTGGGCATATCTCTACAAAAAAAAATTCCATGAACAATATCAGGCCACATTATGACCTCCTCCAGACACCACCATTCCTCTCCCTCTCATTATTTCCACCCTCACTTGCTCCTACTTGTTTATGTTCAGCCTCCTCTCCCCAACACAGTCCTGGCTCTCATTGAATGACCCCAATATATTGCTGGCTCATTGATTGACCCCCAGACATTGCTGGATCTCATAGAACGACCCCATACATTGCTAGCTCATTGAATGACCCCATACATTGCTGGTTCTCATTGCCTATCCAGGCTCCCCTCGAAAACATTGAGTGTCTCCGCTTCCACTACTTCCGTCGGCAGTGAGTTCCAGGTCCTCACCACTCGCTGCGTAAAAAAGTTTTTCCTCACAACCCCCCTGTATCTTTTGCCCAAAACCTTAAATCTGTGTCCCCTAGTCCTTGTACCATCAACTAGTGGGAACAGCCTTTCTCTGTCTAGCCTATCCAAACCTGTCATACTCTTGTACACCTCTATCAAATCACTCCTCAACCTCCTTTGCTATAATGAAAACAAATCCAGCTTCTCCAACCTGTCCTTGTAGCTAAGATTCCCCCATCCCCAGAACCATTCTGGTAAATCTCCTTTGCACCCTCTCAAAGGGCTTCACATCCTTCCTAAAGTGTGGTGGCCAGAACTGGACGCAATACTCCAGTTGTGGCCTAACCAGCACTTAGTAAAGGTTCAGCATAACTTCTCTACTTTTGTACTCAATACCTCTATTTATGAAGCCCAAGATCCCATATGCTTTGTTAACCACTCTCTCAATATATCCTGCCAATATTTCAAGGACCTATGCACATTAATTGCCAGGTCCCTCTAACCATGCACACTTTTTAAAACTGTGCCATTAAGTGTATATTGCCTCTCCCTGTTCCTTCTGCTAAAATGCATCACCTCACACTTCTCTGTATTAAATTCCATCTGCCACTTGTCTGCCATTCTGCTAGCCTTTCTATGTCCTGTTGCTGTCGATTGGTATCATCCTCACTGTTTGCCACACCCCCAAGTTTGGTGTCATCGGCAAATTTAGAAATTCTACTCTGTATTCCAATATCTAGGTCATTTATATACAGTATATCAAAAAAAGCAGTGTCCCCAGCACTGACCCTTGGGAACACCACTGTCTACCATCCTCCAGTCTGAAAAACAGCCATTTATCACAACTTGCTATTTTCTATCCTTAAGCCGATTCCTTATCCAAGCTGCCACTGACCCATCTATTCCATGAGTCTCAATTTTGTTAACCAGCCTGCTATGTGGTACTTTGTTAAATGCCTTCCTAAAATCCATGTAGACAACATCCATTGCATTCCCTTCATCAATCCTCTCTGTTACTTCATCAAAAAATTCAATTAGATTAGTCAAACACGATCTGCCTTTTACAAATCTGTGTTGGCTCTCCTTAATGAGCTTAAACCTCTCCAACTGCCTGTTAATTTTTTCCTTGATTATTGTTTCTAAAACTTTACCCACCACTGATGTTAAACTGACCGACCTGTAGTTACTAGGATTGCCCTTACACCCTTTCTTGAACAATGGTGTCACATTTGCCACTTTCCAATCCTCAGGCACCTCCCCCGCATTTAAGGAAGATTGGAAAATTATGGCAAGCCCTTCCGTTATCTTTTCCCCCAATTCCCTTAGCAACCTGGGATGCAAGCCATCTGGACTAGATGACTTATCCACTCTAAGCATACCCAGCCTTTCTAGTACATCCTGTCTATCAATTTTCTCCCCTTCTATTGAACATAGAACATAGAACATAGAACAGTACAGCACAGTACAGGCCCTTCGGCCCTCGATGTTGTGCCGAGCATTGTCCGAGACCAAGATCAAGCTATCACACTCCCTATCACTCTGGTGTGCTCCATGTGCTTATCCAATAACCGCTTGAAAGTTCCTAAAGTGTCCGACTCCACTATCACAGCAGGCAGTCCATTCCACACCCCAACCACTCTCTGAGTAAAGAATCTACCTCGGACATCCCTTCTATATCTCCCCCCATGCACCTTATAGTTATGCCCCCTTGTAACAGCTGCCTCTACCCGAGGAAATAGTCTCTGAACATCCACTCTATCTATCCCCCTCATCATCTTATAAACCTCTATTAAGTCGCCTCTCATCCTCCTCCGCTCTAAAGAGAAAAGCCCCAACTCCCTCAATCTTTCCTCATAAGACCTCCCCCGCAAACCAGGCAGCATCCTGGTAAATCTCCTTTGCACTCTTTCCAATGCTTCTACGTCCTTCCTATAGTGAGGTGACCAGAACTGCACACAATATTCCAAATGTGGTCTCACCAAGGTCCTGTACAGTTGCAGCATAACCTCACGGTTCTTAAACTCAAACCCTCTGTTAATAAACGCTAACACACCATAGGCCTTCTTTACTGCTCTATCCACTTGAGTGGCAACCTTCAGAGATCTGTGGATATGAACCCCCAGATCCCTCTGCTCCTCCACGTTCCTCAGAACCCTGCCGTTGACCCTGTAATCCTTATTCAAATTTGCCCTACCAAAATGAATCACCTCGCACTTATCAGGGTTAAATTCCATCTGCCATTTTTCGGCCCAGCTCTGCATCCTATCAATTTGCTACGGCTCTTCGGGGGGGTTTAAACTAATTTGTCAGGGGGATGGGAAAAAGGGCTGTAGTCCACGAGCCAGTGGTGAGTGTAGGGAGGTACTGAGGAGGGTATCAAGGTCGCAGGAATGTATCGGCAGACAGGAAGATGGCTTGAAGTGTGTCTACTTCAATGCAAGGAGCATCCGGAATAAGGTAGGAGAACTTGGAGCGTGGATTGGTACTTGGGACTACGATGTGGTGGCCATTACGGAGACATGGTTAGAACAGGGACAGGAATGGTTGTTGGAAGTTCCGGGGTATAGATGTTTCAGTAAGAGTAGGGAAGTTGGTAAGAAAGGTGGAGGAGTAGCATTGTTAATCAAGGATAGTTTAACAGCGGCAGAAAGGCAGTTCGAGGGGGATCTGCCGTCTGAGGTAATATGGGCTGAAGTTAGAAATAGGAAAGGAGCGGTCACGTTGTTAGGAGTTTTCTACAGGCCCCCAAATAGTAATAAAGATGTGGAGGAAGAAATTGCAAAGCAGATTATGAATAGGTGTGGAGGTCACAGAGTAGTTGTCATGGGTGACTTCAACTTTCCAAATATTGATTGGAACCTTTATAGGTCAAACAGTTCGGATGGGATAGTTTTTGCACAGTGTGTGCAGGAGGGTTTCCTGACACAATATGTGGATAGGCCAACAAGAGGTGGGGCCACGTTGGATTTGGTACTGGGTAATGAACCGGGCCAAGTGTTTGATTTGTATGTGGGAGAGCACTTTGGAGATAGTGACCACAATTCGGTAACTTTCACTATTGCAATGGAGAGGGATAGGGCCATACGGCAGGGCAGGGTTTATAATTGGGGGAGGGGTAATTATGATGCGATTAGGCAAGAATTAGGGAGTATAAGATGGGAACAGAAACTATCAGGGAAAGGCACAAACGAAAAGTGGAGCTTTTTCATGGAGCAATTACTGCGTGTCCTTGATAGGTATGTCCCTGTCAGGCAGGGAGGAAATGGCCGAGTGAGAGAACCATGGTTCACAAAAGAGGTTGAATGTCTAGTCAAGAGGAAAAAGGAAGCGTATATAAGGATGAGAAAACAAGGTTCAGTTGGGTCGATTGAGGGGTACAAGGTAGCAAGGAATGAGCTAAAAAAAGAGCTTAGGAGAGCTAGGAGGGGGCATGAGAAGTCCTTGGCGGGTCGGATCAAGAAAAACCCCAAGGCCTTTTACTCTTATGTGAGAAATAAAAGAATGACCAGGGTGAGGGTAGGGCCGGTCAAGGACAGTAGTGGGAACTTGTGCATGGAGTCAGAAGAGATAGGAGAGGTGATGAATGAATACTTTTCGTCAGTGTTCACCGAGGAGAGGGGCCATGTTCTTGAGGATGAGAATGTGATAAAGGTGGACAGGCTGGAGGTGGTAGATGTTCTGAGGGAGGATGTTTTAGCAATTTTGAAGAACCTGAGGGTCGATAAGTCCCCTGGGCCAGATGGGATATATCCTAGGATTCTTTGGGAGGCAAGGGAGGAGATTGCAGAGCCTCTGGCTTTGATCTTTGGGTCCTCACTGTCCACGGGGATGGTGCCAGAGGACTGGAGAGTGGCGAATGTTGTTCCTCTCTTCAAGAAAGGAAATAGGAATGACCCTGGTAATTATAGGCCGGTTAGTCTTACTTCGGTGGTTGGTAAGATATTGGGCCGAAAATTGATCCCGGGACGCGAGAGTACGCAGTGCGTACTCTCGCGTATTTCCACTCCAATTGCCGGTTTTCTGCATGCCCTGCGCATGCGCTGAAAACCGGCAATTGCTCTTCTGAAAAGGGGGCGGGGCCTGGGTGCATCGCGTGCGCGCTACAGGCTGCGCGCACGCTGTGCACTTCATGCTTTGGACGCGCAGGTAAGTAGGGAAGATTTTGGAAATGTAAAAAGGAGGAGTAAGACCCGCTTTTAAGAAGGTAAGTAGTGAATTAAGTATTTTTTTGAATTTTTTTTTACAGGTATATCTTTTTTATAGACTTTAAAGACAGGTAAGTTTATTTTTATAACTTTTTAAAAGATTTAAAATTTTTTCAAAAATTTAATTTTTTATTTAAAATGGTTAATTTAATTAACTATACTTATTTTATTAATGTGATGGTTTTTTAAAAAAATTTAATTGAGGTTTAGCTGTTATTTTGGGGGGGTGTAAGATTCATAGATTTCACAGCTATGCTGTGAGACTAACGAATGGAAGATGGTGTGCTGCCATTGGCTCTAACTGAGTCACGTGATCCCACAGCTCGCACGAATTCACTACGCCGCTGGGATACGCAAGCCCAGCACAGCTGATGTCTGGAACATCAAGTTCGTGCGAGCTGGATCAGAAAAAGCATAAGCGAGGTGAGACATCGCGGGGAAGGCTTACCCCCGCGGGAACAGAGCGAGATCAATTTCTGGGCCAATGGAAAAGGTCCTGAGGGATAGGATTTATGACCATTTGGAAAGGGGCAACTTAATCAGGGATAGTCAACACGGATTCGTGAAGGGTAAGTCTTGCCTAACAAATTTGATTGAATTCTTTGAGGAGGTAACTAAGTGTGTAGATGAAGGTAGAGCAGTTGATGTCGTATACATGGATTTTAGTAAGGCGTTTGATAAGGTTCCCCATGGTCGTCTCATGAAGAAAGTAAGGAGTTGTGGGATAGAGGGAAATTTGGCCGATTGGATAAGTAACTGGCTATCTCATAGAAGGCAGAGGGTGGTGGTGGATGGAACATTTTCGGACTGGAGACCAGTTACCAGCGGTGTGCCACAGGGGTCGGTGCTGGGTCCTCTGCTGTTTGTGATTTTTATCAATGACTTGGAGGAGGGGACTGAAGGGTGGATCAGTAAATTTGCTGATGACACCAAGATTGGTGGAGTAGTGGATGAGGTGGAGGGCAGTTGTAGGCTGCAAAGAGACATTGATAGGATGCAGAGCTGGGCCGAAAAATGGCAGATGGAATTTAACCCTGATAAGTGCGAGGTGATTCATTTTGGTAGGGCAAATTTGAATAAGGATTACAGGGTCAACGGCAGGGTTCTGAGGAACGTGGAGGAGCAGAGGGATCTGGGGGTTCATATCCACAGATCTCTGAAGGTTGCCACTCAAGTGGATAGAGCAGTAAAGAAGGCCTATGGTGTGTTGGCGTTTATTAACAGAGGGTTTGAGTTTAAGAACCGTGAGGTTATGCTGCAACTGTACAGGACCTTGGTGAGACCACATTTGGAATATTGTGTGCAGTTCTGGTCACCTCACTATAGGAAGGACGTGGAAGCATTGGAAAGAGTGCAAAGGAGATTTACCAGGATGCTGCCTGGTTTGGGGGGGAGGTCTTATGAGGAAAGATTGAGGGAGTTGGGGCTGTTCTCTTTAGAGCGGAGGAGGATGAGAGGCGACTTAATAGAGGTTTATAAGATGATGAGGGGGATAGATAGAGTGGATGTTCAGAGACTATTTCCTCGGGTAGAGGCAGCTGTTACAAGGGGGCATAACTATAAGGTGCATGGGGGGAGATATAGAAGGGATGTCCGAGGTAGATTCTTTACTCAGAGAGTGGTTGGGGTGTGGAATGGACTGCCTGCTGTGATAGTGGAGTCGGACACTTTAGGAACTTTCAAGCGGTTATTGGATAAGCACATGGAGCACACCAGAGTGATAGGGAGTGTGATAGCTTGATCTTGGTCTCGGACAATGCTCGGCACAACATCGAGGGCCGAAGGGCCTGTACTGTGCTGTACTGTTCTATGTTCTATGTTCTATGTCTCTTTGCAGCCTACAACTGCCCTCCACCTCATCCACTACTCCACCAATCTTGGTGTCATCAGCAAATTTACTGATCCACCCTTCAGTCCCCTCCTCCAAGTCATTGATAAAAATCACAAACAGCAGAGGACCCAGCACCGACCCCTGTGGCACACCGCTGGTAACTGGTCTCCAGTCCGAAAGTGTTCCATCCACCACCACCCTCTGCCTTCTATGAGTTAGTCAGTTACTTATCCAATCGGCCAAATTTCCCTCTATCCCACAACTCCTTACTTTCTTCATGAGACGACCATGGGGAACCTTATCAAACGCCTTACTAAAATCCATGTATACGACATCAACTGCTCTACCTTCATCTACACACTTAGTTACCTCCTCAAAGAATTCAATCAAATTTGTTATTGCTTTTACTTATTCTACTTCTACCAATATTTTGTCAGCATCCTCCTTAGTAAACACTGATACAAAGTACTCATTGAGTATTCTAGCCTTGCCCTGCACCTCGAAGCATATATCACCTTTTTTTGTCCCTAATAGGCCCCACCCCGCCTCTTACAACCCGCTTACTGTTTACATGCTGTAGAAGATTTTTGGGTTCCCTTTTATGTTAACCGCCATTCTACTCTCTTATTCTCTTTGCCAATCTTATTTTCATCTTCACTTCCCATCTCAACTTATTGCATTTGGTCTGGTTCTTCCTTGAAGAATTCATCTGACATTCATCATACGCCCTCGTTTTTCGTTTCATCGTCTTCTCTATCTCCCTCGTCATCCAAGGAGCCCTTGCTTTGGTTCCCTTACCCTTCCCTCTTGTTGGAATGTACCTAGCCTGTACTTGGAACATCTCCTCCTGAAAGATCACCCATTGTTCTGTATGAATGACCCCATACAGTACATTGCTGGCTCATTGATTGACCCCACACATTGCTGGCTCATTGAATGACCCCATACATTGCTGGCTCGTTGATTGACCCCAGACATTGCTGGCTCATTAATTGACTAAAGACATTGCTGGCTCATTGAATGACCCCAGACATTGCTGGCTCACTAATGGACCCCAGACATTGCTGTCCCATTGATGAACCCTAGACAATGTTGGCTCATTGAATGACCCCATACATTGTTGGCTCATTGAATGACCCCAGACATTGTTGGCTCATTGAATGACCCCAGACATTGTTGGTTCATTGAATGACCCCAGACATTGTTGGCTCATTGAATGACCCCAGACATTGCTGTCTCATTGATTGACCCCAGACATTGCTGGCTCATTGAATGACCCATACATTGCTGGCTCATTGAATGGCCCCAGACATTGCTGTCTCATTGATTGACCCCAGACATTGCTGGCTCATTGAATGACCCCAGACATTGCTGTCACATTGATTGATCAAATACATTGCTGGCTCATTGATTGACCAAATACATTGCTGGCTCATTGAATGGCCCAGACATTGCTGGCTCATTGAATGACCCCATAAATTGTTGGCTCATTGAATGACCCCAGACATTGCTGGCTCATTGAACAACCCCAGACATTTCTGGCTCATTGAATGACCCCATAAATTGCTGGCTCATTGAATGACCCCATACATTGCTGTCTCTTTGAATGACCCAATACATTGCTGGCTCAGTGAATGGCCCAGACATTGCTGTCTCATTGAATGACCCCAGACATTGGTGGCTCATTGAATGACCCCATACATTGCTGGCTCAGTGAATGGCCCAGACATTGCTGGCTCATTGAATGACCCCAGGTACTGCTGGCTCATTGATTGACCCCAGTCATTTCTGGCTCATTGAATGACCCCAGACACTGCTGGCTCAATGATTGACCCCAGACATTGCTGTCTCATTGATTGACCCCAGACATTCTTGGCTCATTGAATGACCCCATACATTGCTGGCTCATTGAATGACCCCATAAATTGCTGGCTCATTGAATAACTCCAGGCATTGTTGGCTCATTGAATGACCCCAGACATTGCTGTCTCATTGAATGACCCAATACATTTCTGGCTCATTGAATGACCCAGACAAAGCTGTCTCATTGAATGACCCCAGACATTGCTGTCTCATTGATTGACCCCAGACATTGTTGGCTCATTGAATGACCCCAGACATTGCTGGCTCATTGAATGACCCCAGACATTGCTGGCTCATTGAATGACCCCAGACATTGCTGTCACATTGATTGATCAAATACATTGCTGGCTCATTGATTGACCAAATACATTGCTGGCTCATTGAATGGCCCAGACATTGCTGGCTCATTGAATGACCCCATAAATTGTTGGCTCATTGAATGACCCCAGACATTGCTGGCTCATTGAATAACCCCAGACATTTCTGGCTCATTGAATGACCCCATAAATTGCTGGCTCATTGAATGACCGCATACATTGCTGTCTCTTTGAATGACGTGGTGCATGTAGGTACCAACGATATAGGTAAAAAGCGGGAAGAGGTCCTACAAGCAGAATTTAGGGAGCTAGGAGCTAAATTAAAAAGTAGGACCTCTAAGGTAGTAATCTCTGGATTGCTACCAGGGCCACGAGCTAATCAGAATAGAGAGAACAGGATAGTGAGATTGAATACGTGGCTTGAGCAGTGGTGCAGGAGGGAGGGATTCAAATTCCTGAGGCATTGGAACCAGTTCTGGGGGAAGTGGGACCTGTACAAAAAGGACGGTCTGCACTTGGGCAGGACTGGAACCGATGTCCTCGGGGTAATATTTGCTAAAGCAGTTCGGGAGGATTTAAACTAATATGGCAGGGGAAGGGGAACCTATGTAGCGAAACAGGGGGAAGTAATATGCAGTCAGAAACAAATGTTAGAAGGGTGAGAAACAATAGGGGAAGGCCGAGTAAACAAAGGCAAGAAACACAAAGGGCCATACTAAATCATAAGTCTGAAAGGACAAAGGATGTTAATAAAATAAGCCTAAAGGCTCTGTGTCTTAATGCAAGGAGTATCCGTAATAAGGTGGATGAATTGACTGTGCAAATAGATGTTAACGGATACGATGTGATTGGGATTACAGAGACGTGGCTCCAGAACAATCAAGGCTGGGAACTGAACATCCAGGGGTATTCAACATTCAGAAAGGATAGAATAAAAGGAAAAGGGGGTGGGGTAGCATTGCTGGTTAAAGAGGAGATTAATGCAATAGCTAGGAAGGACATCAGCTTGGAGGATGTGGAATCAATATGGGTTGAGCTGCAGAACACCAAAGGGCAGAAAACGTTAGTGGGAGTTGTGTACAGACCTCCAAACAGCAGTGGTGAGGTGAGGGAGGGTATGAAACAGGAAATCAGAGGTGCGTGCAAAAAAGGCACGGCAGTTATCATGGGTGACTTTAATATGCATATAGATTGGGCTACTCAAACTGGAAGCAATACGGTGGAGGAGGATTTCCTGGAGTGTTTAAGGGATGGTTTCCTAAACCAATATGTTGAGGAACCAACTCGAGGGGAGGCCATCCTGGACTGGGTGTTGTGTAATGAGGAAGGACTAATCAGCAATCTTGTGGTACGAGGCCCCCTGGGGAAGAGTGACCATAGTATGGTGGAGTTCTACATTAGGATGGAGAAGGAAACAGTTAAGTCAGAGACCATGGTCCAGAACTTAAATAAGGGCAACTTTGATGGTATGAGGCGTGAATTGGCGAGGTTAAATTGGCAAGCGATATTTAAGGGGCTATCAGTGGAAGGGCAATGGCAGACATTTAGAGATTGCATGGATGAACTACAACAATTGTACATCCCGGTCTGGCGTAAAAATAAAAAAGGGAAGGTGGCTCAACCATGGCTAACAAGGGAAATCAGGGATAGTATTAAAACCAAGGAAGTTGCATACAAATTGGCCAGAAGTAGCAGCAAACCCGGGGACTGGGAGAACTTCAAAACTCAGCAAAGGAGGACGAAGGGTTTGATTAGGGCAGGGAAAATAAAATATGAAAGGAAGCTTGCAGAGAACATTAAAATGGACTGCAAAAGCTTCTATAAATATGTAAAAAGAAAGAGGTTAGTAAAAACAAACGTAGGTCCCCTGCAGTCGGAAACAGGGCAAGTCGTAATGGGGAACAAGGAAATGGCGGATCAATTGAACAAGTACTTTGGTTCGGTGTTTACTGTGGAGGACACACACAACCTGCCCGAAATAAAAGGGGTCAGAGGATCTGGTAAGAGGGAGGAGCTGAGGGAAATCCTTATTAGTCGGGAAAAGGTATTGGGGAAATTGATGGGACTGAAGGCTGAAAAATCCCCGGGGCCTGATGGTCTGCATCCCAGAGTACTTAAGGAGGTGGCCTTGGAAATAGTGGATGCATTGACGATCATTTTCCAACATTCCTTAGACTCTGGATCAGTTCCGATGGAGTGGAGGGTGGCCAATGTAACCCCTCTTTTTAAAAAAGGAGGGAGGGAGAAAGCAGGGAATTAAAGACCGGTCAGCCTGACATCGGTCGTGGGTAAAATGATAGAAGTAATTATTAAAGATGTCATAACAGACCATTTGGAAGGTGGCGACATGATAGGTCCAAGTCAGCATGGATTTGTGAAAGGGAAATCATGCTTGACAAATCTTCTGGAATTTTTTGAGGATGTTTCCAATAGGGTGGACAGGGGGGAACCAGTAGATGTGGTGTATTTGGACTTTCAGAAGGCCTTCGACAAGGTCCCACACAAGAGATTGGTGAGCAAAGTTAAAGCACATGGGATTGGGGGTAATGTGTTGACGTGGATTGAGAACTGGTTGGCACACAGGAAACAAAGAGTAGGAGTAAATGGGTACTTTTCAGAATGGCAGGCAGTGACCAGCGGGGTACCGCAGGGTTCGGTGCTGGGACCCCAGCTGTTTACATTATATATTAATGATTTGGACGAAGGGATTAAATGTAATATCTCCAAATTTGCGGATGACACTAAATTGGGAGGCAGTGTGAACAATGAGGAGGATGCTAGGAGGCTACAGAGTGACTTGGACAGGTTGGGTGAATGGGCAAATGTATGGCAGATGAAGTACAATGTGGATAAATGTGAGGTTATCCACTTTGGTGGTAAAAATAGAGAGGCGGACTATTACCTGAATGGTGGCAGATTAGGGAAAGGGGAGGTGCAACGAGACCTGGGCGTCATGGTACATCAGTCACTGAAGGTGGGAATGCAAGTGCAGCAGGCAGTCAAGAAAGCAAACGGAATGATGGCCTTCATAGCAAGGGGATTTGAGTACAGGAGTAGGGAGGTGATGCTGCAGTTGTACAGGGCCTTGGTGAGGCCACACCTGGAGTATTGTGCGCAGTTTTGGTCTCCTAACTTAAGGAAGGACATTCTTGCTATTGAGGGAGTGCAGCGAAGGTTCACTAGATTGATTCCTGGGATGGCCAGACTGACATATCAAGAAAGATTGGGTCAACTGAACTTGTATCCTCTGGAGTTCAGAAGAATGAGGGGGGATCTTATAGAGACATTTAAAATCCTGACTGGTTTAGACAAATTAGATACGGGCAGAATGTTCCCAATGTTAGGGAAAACTAGAACCAGGGGTCACAGTCTAAGGATTAAGGGGAAGCCATTTAAGACTGAGCTGAGGAGGAACTTCTTCACCCAGAGAGTGGTGAATCTATGGAATTCTCTTCCACAGAAGGTTGTTGAGGCCAGTTCGCTAAATATATTCAAAAGGGAGTTAGATATAACACTCACAACTAGGGGGATCAAGGGGTATGGCGAGAAAGCAGGAATGGGGTACTGAGGTAGCATGTTCAGCCATGAACGCATTGAATGGCGGTGCAGGCTCGAGGGACCGAATGGTCTACTCCTGTACCTATTTTCTATGTTTCTATGTTTCTATGTTTCTATGACCCAATACATTGCTGGCTCAGTGAATGGCCCAGACATTGCTGGCTCATTGAATGACCCCAGGTACTGCTGGCTCATTGATTGACCCCAGTCATTTCTGGCTCATTGAATGACCCCAGACACTGCTGGCTCAATGATTGACCCCAGACATTGCTGTCTCATTGATTGACCCCAGACATTCTTGGCTCATTGAATGACCCCATACATTGCTGGCTCATTGAATGAACCCATAAATTGCTGGCTCATTGAATGACTCCAGGCATTGTTGGCTCATTGAATGACCCCAGACATTGCTGTCTCATTGAATGACCCAATACATTTCTGGCTCATTGAATGACCCAGACAAAGCTGTCTCATTGAATGACCCAAGACATTGCTGTCTCATTGATTGACCCCAGACATTGTTGGCTCATTGAATGACCCCAGACATTGCTGACTCATTGAATGACCCCAGACATTGCTGGCTCATTGAATGACCCCAGACATTGCTGTCACATTGATTGATCAAATACATTGCTGGCTCATTGATTGACCAAATACATTGCTGGCTCATTGAATGGCCCAGACATTGCTGGCTCATTGAATGACCCCATAAATTGTTGGCTCATTGAATGACCCCAGACATTGCTGGCTCATTGAATAACCCAAGACATTTCTGGCTCATTGAATGACCCCATAAATTGCTGGCTCATTGAATGACCCCATACATTGCTGTCTCTTTGAATGACCCAATACATTGCTGGCTCAGTGAATGGCCCAGACATTGCTGTCTCATTGAATGACCCCAGACATTGGTGGCTCATTGAATGACCCCATACATTGCTGGCTCAGTGAATGGCCCAGACATTGCTGGCTCATTGAATGACCCCAGGTACTGCTGGCTCATTGATTGACCCCAGTCATTTCTGGCTCATTGAATGACCCCAGACACTGCTGGCTCAATGATTGACCCCAGACATTGCTGTCTCATTGATTGACCCCAGACATTCTTGGCTCATTGAATGACCCCATACATTGCTGGCTCATTGAATGACCCCATAAATTGCTGGCTCATTGAATGACTCCAGGCATTGTTGGCTCATTGAATGACCCCAGACATTGCTGTCTCATTGAATGACCCAATACATTTCTGGCTCATTGAATGACCCAGACAAAGCTGTCTCATTGAATGACCCCAGACATTGCTGTCTCATTGATTGACCCCAGACATTGCTGTCTCATTGATTGACCCCAGACATTGTTGGCTCATTGAATGACCCCAGACATTGCTGGCTCTCATTGAATGGCCCCAGACATTGCTGGCTCATTGAATGACCCCAGACATTGCTGGCTCATTGAATTACCGCAGACATTGCTGGCTCCTCTCATTGAATGACCCCATACATTGCTGGTTCATTGAATGACCCAGACATTGCTGTCTCACTGATTGACTCGAGACATTGCTGGCTCTTTGATTGACCCCAGACATTGCTGGCTCTCATTGAATGACCCCAGACATTGCTGGCAATCATTGAATGGCCCCAGACATTGCTGTCTCACTGATTGACTCGAGACATTGCTGGCTCATTGAATGACCCCATACATTGCTGTCTCATCGAATGACCTCATACATTGCTGGCTCATTTAATGACCCCATACATTGCTGGTTCATTGAATGACCCCAGACATTGCTGTCTCATTGAATGACCCAATACATTGCAGGCTCATTGAGTGGCCCAGACAATGCTGTCTCATTGAATGACCCCAGACACTGCTGTCTCATTGATTGACCCCAGACATTGCTGGCTCTCATTGAATGACCCCAGAAATTTTGGCTCGTTGATTGACCCCAGACATTGCTGGCTTATTGAATGACTCCAGACATTGCTGGCTCATTGATTGACCCCAGACATTGCTGGCTCTCATTGAATGACCCCAGACATTGCTGGCTCATTGAATTACCCCAGACATTGCTGGCTCTCATTGAATGCACCCAGACATTGCTGGCTCATTGATTGACCCCAGACATTGCTGGCTCTCATTAATTGACCCCAGACATTGCTGGCTCTCATTGAATGCACCCAGACATTGCTGGCTCATTGATTGACCCCAGACATTGCTGGCTCTCATTGAATGGCCCCAGACATTGCTGGCTCTCATTGAATGACCCCAGACATTGCTGGCTCTCAATGAATGGCACCAGACATTGCTGGCTCTCATTGAATGGCCCCAGACACTGCTGGCTCATTGATGACCCCCGACAATGCTGGCTCTCATTAATTGACCCCAGACATTGCTGGCTCTCATTGATTGACCCCAGACATTGCTGGCTCATTGAATTACCACATACATTGCTGGCTCTCATTGATTGACCGCAGACATGGCTGGCTCTCATTAATTGACCCCAGACATTGCTGGCTCTCATTGAATGGCCCCAGACATTGCTGTGTCATTGATTGACCGCAGACATTGCTGACTCATTCAATGACCCCATACATTTCTGCCTCATTGATTGACCCCAGACATTGCTGACTCATTGAATGAGCCCAGACATTGCTGGCTCATTGATTGACCCCAGACATGGCTGGCTCTCATTAATTGACCCCAGACATTGCTGGCTCTCATTGAATTACCCCAGACATTGCTGGCTCTCATTGATTGACCACAGACATTGCTGGCTCTCATTGATTGACCCCAGACATTGCTGGCTCATTGAATTACCACATACATTGCTGGCTCTCATTGATTGACCCCAGACATGCTGTCTCATTGATTGACCCCAGACATTGCTGGCTCATTGTATGACCCCATGCATTGCTGGCTCTCATTGATTTACCCCAGACATTGCTGGCTCATTGAATGACCCCTGCCATTGCTGGCTCTCATTGAATGGCCCCAGACATTGCTGGCTCTCATTGAATGGCACCAGACATTGCTGACTCATTGAATGACCATAGACATTGCTGGCTCTCATTGAATTGCCCCAGACATTGCTGGCTCTCATTGAATGGGCCCAGACATTGCTGTCTCATTGAATGACCCCAGACATTGCTGGCTCTCATTGAATGGCTCCAGACATTGCTGGCTCATTGAATTACCCCAGACATTGCTGGCTCTCATTGAATGGCCCCAGACATTGCTGGCTCACTGATTGACCCCAGACATTGCCGGCTGATTGATTGACCCCAGACATTGCTGTCTCATTGATGGACCCCAGACATTGATGTCTCATTGAATGACCCCAGACATTGCTGTCTCATTGATTGACCCAATACATTGCTGGCTCATTGAGTGACCCGAGACATTGCTGTCTCATTGATGGACCACAGACATTGCTGTCTCATTGATGGACCCCAGACATTGCTGTTTCATTGAATGACCCCAGACATTGCTGGCTCATTGAATGACCCCAGACATTGCTGGGTCTCATTGATTGACCGCATATATTGCTGTCTCATTGATTGACCGCAGACATTGCTGACTCATTGAATGACCCCATAAATTGCTGGCTCTCATTGAATGACCCCAGACATTGCTGGCTCATTGAATTACCCCAGAAATTGCTGGCTCTCATTGAATGGCCCCAGACATTGCTGGCTCATTGATTGACCCCAGACATTGCTGGCTCTCATTAATTGACCCCAGACATTGCTGGCTCTCATTGATTGACCCCAGACATTGCTGGCTCATTGATTGACCCCAGACATTGCTGGCTCTCATTAATTGACCCCAGACATGCTGTCTCATTGATTGACCCCAGACATTGCTGGCTCATTGTATGACCCCATGCATTGCGAGCTCATTGATTGACCCCAGACATTGCTGGCTCATTGAATGACCCCAGCCATTGCTGGCTCTCATTGAATGGCCCCAGACATTGCTGGCTCTCATTGAATGGCACCAGACATTGCTGACTCATTGAATGACCATAGACATTGCTGGCTCTCATTGAATTGACCGAGACATTGCTGGCTCTCATTGAATTGACCGAGACATTGCTGGCTCTCATTGAATGGGCCCAGACATTGCTGGCTCATTGAATGACCCCAGACATTGCTGGCTCTCATTGAATGGCCCCAGACATTGCTGGCTCTCTTTGAATGGCCCCAGACATTGCTGGCTCATTGAATTACCCCAGACATTGCTGGCGCTCATTGAATGGCCCCAGACATTGCTGGCTCTCGTTGAATGGCCCCAGACATTGCTGGCTCATTGATTGACCCCAGACATTGCTGGCTCATTGATTGACCCCGGACACTGCTGGCTCATTGATTGACCCCAGACATTGCTGTCTCATTGATGGACCCCAGACATTGCTGTCTCATTGATGGACCCCAGACATTGCTGGCTCAATGATGGACCCCAGACATTGCTGTTTCATTGAATGACCCCATACATTGCTGGCTCTCAATGATTGACCCAATACATTGCTTTCTCATTGATTGACCCCAGACATTGCTGTCTCATTGATGGACCCCAGACATTGCTGTCTCATTGATGGACCCCAGACAATGCTGGCTCAATGATGGACCCCAGACATTGCTGTTTCATTGAATGACCCCATACATTGCTGGCTCTCATCGATTGACCCCAGACATTGCTGACTCATTGAATGACCCCATACATTGCTGGCTCATTGATTGACCCCAGACATTGCTGGCTCTCATTAATTGACCCCAGACATTGCTGGCTCTCATTGAATGACCCCAGACATTGCTGGCTCATTGAATTACCACATACATTGCTGGCTCTGATTGATTGACCCCAGACATGCTGTCTCATTGATTGACCCCAGACATTGCTGGCTCATTGATTTACCCCAGACATTGCTGGCTCATTGAATGACCCCAGACATTGCTGGCTCATTGAATGACCCCAGACATTGCTGGCTCTCATTGAATGGGCCCAGACATTGCTGGCTCATTGAATGACCCCAGAGATTGCTGGCTCGCATTGAATGGCTCCAGACATTGATGGCTCATTGAATTACACCAGACATTGCTGGCTCATTGATTGACCCCAGACACTGCTGGCTCATTGATTGACCCCAGACATTGCTGGCTCATTGATTGACCCCAGACACTGCTGGCTCATTGATTGACCCCAGACATTGCTGGCTCATTGATTGACCCCAGACACTGCTGGCTCATTGAATGACCTCAGACATTGCTGTCTCATTGACTGACCCAATACATTGCTGTCTCATTGATGGACCCCAGACATTGCTGTCTCATTGATGAACCCCAGACATTGCTGGCTCAATGATGGACCCCAGACATTGCTGTTTCATTGATTGACCGCAGACATTGCTGACTCATTGAATGACCCCATACATTGCTGGCTCATTGAATGACCCCAGACATTGCTGGCTCATTGAATGACCCCAGACATTGCTGGCTCATTGATTGACCCCATACATTGCTGGCTCATTGAATGACCCCAGACATTGCTGGCTCATTGAATGACCCCAGACATTGCTGGCTCTCATTGAATGGCCCCAGACATTGCTGGCTCTCGTTGAATGGCCCCAGACATTGCTGGCTCATTGAATGACCCCATACATTGCTGGCTCTAGTTGAATGGCCCCAGACATTGTTGGCTCATTGATTGACCCCAGACACTGCTGGCTCTCAATAATTGACCCCACACATTGCTGGCTCATTGAATGACCCCAGACATTGCTGTCTCAATAATTGACCCCACACATTGCTGTCTCATTGATGGACCACAGACATTGCTGTCTCATTGATGGACCCCAGACATTGCTGTTTCATTGAATGACCACATACATTGCTGGCTCATTGATTGACCGCAGACATTGCTGGCTCTCATTGAATGGCCCCAGACATTGCTGTGTCATTGAATGACCGCAGACATTGCTGACTCATTGAATGACCCCATACATTGCTGTCTCATTGATTGACCCCAGACATTGCTGGCTCATTGATTGACCCCAGACATTGCTGGCTCATTGATTGACCCCAGACATTGCTGGCTCATTGAATGAGCCCAGACATTGCTGGCTCATTGAATTACCACATACATTGCTGGCTCTCATTGATTTACCCCAGACATGCTGTCTCATTGATTGACCCTAGACATTGCTGGCTCATTGTATGACCCCATGCATTGCTAGCTCATTGATTTACCCCAGACATTGCTGGCTCATTGAATGACCCCAGACATTGCTGGCTCATTGAATGACCCCAGCCATTGCTGGCTCTCATTGAATGACACCAGACATTGCTGACTCATTGAATAGCCATAGACATTGCTGGCTCTCATTGAATGGCCCCAGACATTGCTGGCTCTCATTGAATGGGCCCAGACATTGCTGGCTCATTGAATGACCCCAGACATTGCTGGCTCTCATTGAATGGCTCCAGACATTGCTGGCTCATTGAATTACCCCAGACATTGCTGGCTCTCATTGAATGGCCCCAGACATTGCTGGCTCTCGTTGAATGGCCCCAGACATTGCTGGCTCACTGATTGACCCTAGACATTGCTGGCTCATTGATTGACCCCAGACACTGCTGGCTCATTGATTGACCCCAGACATTGCTGTCTCATTGATTGACCCCAGACATTGCTGTCTCATTGATTGACCCAATACATTGCTGTCTCATTGATTGAGCCCAGACATTGCTGTCTCATTGATGGACCCCAGACATTGCTGTCTCATTGATGGACCCCAGACATTGCTGGCTCAATGATGGACCCCGGACATTGCTGTTTCATTGAATGACCCCATACATTGCTGGCTCTCATTGATTGACCGCAGACATTGCTGGCTCTCATTGATTTACCCCAGACATGCTGTCTCATTGATTGACCCTAGACATTGCTGGCTCATTGTATGACCCCATGCATTGCTAGCTCATTGATTTACCCCAGACATTGCTGGCTCATTGAATGACCCCAGACATTGCTGGCTCATTGAATGACCCCAGCCATTGCTGGCTCTCATTGAATGGCACCAGACATTGCTGACTCATTGAATAGCCATAGACATTGCTGGCTCTCATTGAATGGCTCCAGACATTGCTGGCTCTCATTGAATGGGCCCAGACATTGCTGGCTCATTGAATGACCCCAGACATTGCTGGCTCTCATTGAATGGCTCCAGACATTGCTGGCTCATTGAATGACCCCAGACATTGCTGGCTCTCATTGAATGGCCCCAGACATTGCTGGCTCTCGTTGAATGGCCCCAGACATTGCTGGCTCATTGATTGACCCCAGACATTGCTGGCTCATTGATTGACCCCAGACACTGCTGGCTCATTGATTGACCCCAGACATTGCTGTCTCATTGATTGACCCCAGACATTGCTGTCTCATTGATTGACCCAATACATTGCTGTCTCATTGATTGACCCCAGACATTGCTGTCTCATTGATGGACCCCAGACATTGCTGTCTCATTGATGGACCCCAGACATTGCTGGCTCAATGATGGACCCCAGACATTGCTGTTTCATTGAATGACCCCATACATTGCTGGCTCTCATTGATTGACCGCAGACATTGCTGGCTCATTGATTGACCCCAGACATTGCTGGCTCATTGATTGACCCCAGACATTGCTGGCTCATTGAATGAGCCCCAGACATTGCTGGCTCATTGAATTACCACATACATTGCTGGCTCATTGAATGACCCCAGACATTGCTGTCTCATTGAATGACCCCATACATTGCTGGCTCGTTAATTGACCCCAGACACTGCTGGCTCATTGAATGACCCCAGACATTGCTGGCTCTCATTGATTGACCCCATATATTGCTGTCTCATTAATTGACCGCAGACATTGCTGTCTCATTGAAGGACCCCAGACATTGCTGGCTCACTGATTGACCCCAGACATTGCTGGCTCACTGAATGACCCCAGACATTGCTGGCTCTCATTGATTGACCCCAGACATTCTTGGCTCATTGAATGACCCCATACATTGCTGGCTCATTGAATGACTCCAGACATTACCGGCTCAATGAATGACCCCATACATTGTTGGCTCATTGAATGACCCCATACATTGCTGGCTCATTGAATGACCCCAGACATTGCTGTCTCATTGAATGACCCAAGACATTGCTGGCTCATTGAATGACCCCATACATTGCTGGCTCATTGAATGACCCAGACATTGCTGGCTCATTGAATGACCCCAGACATTGCTGGCTCTCATTGATTGACCCCATATATTGCTGTCTCATTGATTGACCGCAGACATTGCTGTCTCATTGAAGGACCCCAGACATTGCTGGCTCACTGATTGACCCCAGACATTGCTGGCTCACTGAATGACCCCAGACATTGCTGGCTCTCATTGATTGACCCCAGACATTCTTGGCTCATTGAATGACCCCATACATTGCTGGCTCATTGAATGACTCCAGACATTACTGGCTCAATGAATGACCCCATACATTGCTGGCTCATTGAATGACCCCATACATTGCTGGCTCATTGAATGACCCCAGACATTGCTGGCTCATTGAATGACCCAAGACATTGCTGGCTCATTGAATGACCCCATACATTGCTGGCTCTCATTGATTGACCCCAGACATTCTTGGCTCATTGAATGACCACATACATTGCTGGCTCATTGAATGACTCCAGACATTAGTGGCTCATTGAATGACCCCATACATTGCTGGCTCTCATTGATTGACCCCAGACATTCTTGGCTCATTGAATGACCCCATACATTACTGGCTCATTAAATGACCCCATAAATTGTTGGCTCATTGAATGACTCCAGGCATTGCTGGCTCTCATTGAATGACACCAGACATTGTTGGCTTATTGAATGACCCCATACATTGCCACTCTCATTGAATGGCCCCAGTCATTGCTGTCTCATTGAATGACCCCAGACATTGCTTGCCTATTGAATGACCCCATACATTGCTGGCTTACTGATTGACCCAATACATTGTTGGCTCATTGATTTACCCCAAACATTGCTGGCTCATTGAATGACCCCACACATTGCTGGCTCATTGAATGACCCCATACATTGCTGGCTCATTGAATGCCCACATACATTGCTGGCTCATTGATTGACCCCAGACATTGCTGGCTCATTGAATGACCCCAGACATTGCTGGCTCATTGAATGACCCCAGACATTGCTGGCTCTCATTAATTGACCCCATATATTGCTGTCTCATTGATTGACCGCAGACATTGCTGTCTCATTGAATGACCCCAGACATTGCTGGCTCATTGAATGACCCCAGACATTAGTGGCTCATTGAATGACCCCATACATTGCTGGCTCTCATTGATTGACCCCAGACATTCTTGGCTCACTGAATGACCCCGTACATTACTGGCTCATTGAATGACCCCATAAAGTGCTGGCTCATTGAATGACTCCAGACATTGCTGGCTCTCATTGAATGACCCCAGACATTGTTGGCTCATTGAATGACCCCATACATTGCCACTCTCATTGAATGGCCCCAGACATTGCTGTCTCATTGAATGACCCTAGACATTGCTGGCTCTCATTGATTGACCCCAGACATTGTTGGCTCATTGAATGACACCATACATTGCTGGCTTACTGATTGACCCAATACATTGTTGGCTCATTGATTGACCCCAGACATTGCTGGCTCATTGAATGACCACATACATTGCTGACTCATTGATTGACCCCAGACATTGCTGGCTCATTGAATGACCCCAGACATTGCTGGCTCATTGAATGACCCCAGACATTGCTGGCTCTCATTGATTGACCCCATATATTGCTGGCTCGTTGATTGACCCCAGACATTGCTGGTTCATTGAATGACCCCAGACATTGTTGGCTCTCATTGATTGACCGCAGACATTGCTGGCTCATTGATTGACCCCAGACATTGCTGGCTCTCATTGATTGACCGCAGACATTGCTGTCTCATTGAATGACCCCATACATTGTTGGCTCGTTGAATGACCCATGACATTGCTGGCTCATTGAATGACCCCATACATTGCTGGCTCACATTGATTGACCCCAGGCATTCTTGGCTCATTGAATGACCCCATACATTGCTGGCTCACATTGATTGACCCCAGGCATTCTTGGCTCATTGAATGACCCCAGACATTGCTGGCCTATTGAATGACCCCAGACATTGCTGGCTCACTGATTGACCCAAAACATTGTTGGCTCATTGATTGACCCCATACATTGCTGGCTCATTGATTTACCCTAGACATTGCTGGCTCATTGAAAGCCCACATATATTGCTGGCTCATTGATTGACCCCAGACATTGCTGGCTCATTGAATGCCCACATACATTGCTGGCTCATTGATTGACCCCAGACATTGCTGGCTCATTGAATGACCCCAGACATTGCTGTCTCATTGAATGACCCCATACATTGCTGGCTCATTGAATGACCCCATACATTGCTGGCTCATTGAATGACCCCATACATTGCTGTCTCATTGATTGACCAAAGACATTGCTGTCTCATTGATTGACCACAGACATTGCTGGCTCATTGATTGTCCCCAGACATTGTTGGCTCATTGATTGATGCCATACATTGCTGACTCATTGAATGACCCCAGACATTGCTGGCTCATTGAATGACCCCAGACATTGCTGGCTCATTGAATGACCCCATACATTGCTGGCTCATTGATTGACCCCATACATTGCTGGCTCATTGAATGACCCCAGACATTGCTGGCTCATTGAATGACCCCAGACATTGCTGGCTCATTGATTGACCCCAGACATTGCTGGCTCATTGAATGACCCATACATTGCTGGCTCATTGAATGACCCCATACATTGCTGGCTCATTGAATGACCCAGACATTGCTGGCTCATTGAATGACCCCATACATTGCTGGCTCATTGAATGACCCCATACATTGCTGGCTCATTGAATGACCCCAGACATTGCTGGCTCATTGAATGACCCCATACATTGCTGGCTCATTGAATGACCCCAGACATTGCTGGCTCATTGAATGACCCCATACATTGCTGGCTCATTGAATGACCCCAGACATTGCTGTCTCATTGAATGACCCCAGACATTGCTGGCTCATTGAATGACCCATACATTGCTGGCTCATTGAATGACCCCGTACATTGCTGGCTTATTGAATGACCCCATACATTGCTGTCTCATTGATTGACCCCATACATTGCTGGCTCATTGAATGACCCCATACATTGCTGGCTCATTGAATGACCCCGTACATTGCTGGCTCATTGAATTACCCATACATTGCTGGCTCATTGAATGACCCCGTACATTGCTGGCTTATTGAATGACCCCATACATTGCTGTCTCATTGATTGACCCCATACATTGCTGGCTCATTGAATGACCCCATACATTGCTGGCTCATTGAATGACCCCGTACATTGCTGGCTCATTGAATGACCCCATACATTGCTGGCTCATTGAATGACCCCGTACATTGCTGTCTCATTGAATGACCCCGTACATTGCTGGCTCATTGAATGACCCCAGACATTGCTGTCTCATTGAATGACCCCGTACATTGCTGGCTCATTGAATGACCCATACATTCTGTCTCTTTGAATGACCCCATACATTTCTGTCTCATTGAATGACCCGAGACATTGCTGGGTCATTGAATGCCCACATACAATGCTGGCTCATTGAATGACCCCATACAATGCTGGCTCATTGAATGACCCCGTACATTGCTGGCTCATTGAATGACCCCATACATTGCTGGCTCATTGAATGACCCCGTACATTGCTGGCTCATTGAATGATCCCATACATTGCTGGCTCATTGAATGACCCCGTACATTGCTGTCTCATTGAATGACCCCGTACATTGCTGGCTCATTGAATGACCCCATACATTGCTGGCTCATTGAATGACACCGTACATTGCTGGCTTATTGAATGACCCCATACATTGCTGTCTCATTGATTGACCCCATACATTGCTGGCTCATTGAATGACCCCATACATTGCTGGCTCATTGAATGACCCCGTACATTGCTGGCTCATTGAATGACCCCATACATTGCTGGCTCATTGAATGACCCCGTAAATTGCTGTCTCATTGAATGACCCCGTACATTGCTGGCTCATTGAATGACCCGAGACATTGCTGGGTCATTGAATGCCCACATACAATGCTGGCTCATTGAATGATCCCATACATTGCTGGCTCATTGAATGACCCCAGACATTGCTGGCTCATTGATTGACCCCAGACCTTGCTGTCTCATTGATTGACCCCGTACATTGCTGGCTCATTGATTGACCCCAGACATTGCTTCTCATTGATTGACAACCGTTAATTGCTGGCTCCAGCTGTTCTTCCCTGCTAAGTACCAGTGGTGAAATAAAATCAAAGAGAACATAAAATAGACCTAAAACAACACTACTTTGCTATACTGAATTTCAGTACTTTACCGTACTAATTAAGCGAATACTCCAGGCTGGAAGTGCATTTGAAATTAAAATAGCCTTAACAAGTATGCTGAATCCCCATTTTCCTTGCTTCCTATTTGTTATTAAAAATTATTTTGTACAGTACATATTGATTTTATGAGCAGTGGGCACAGATCTTTTCACCTGAGCTGCTTAAAATAATGGACGTAACTGTGCTTTCAAATTATTTTCCACGTTTCCAATTTGTGGAACATGATTACGAAGTGCTACATATGATGTGATAATTTTTCTCAGCATCCCATTATAGAAAGGATATTGGAGGCTTGGAAAGTGTGCAGTGTGAATTCAGTAGAATTGCACCATCATCCCTTTTGTCTCTTAATCTCTCCTGCCTTCCATCCTATCACAGACCTTCCCTTTTTGTCTTTCCTCCCCTCCCCCCTTTCCCTGCTTAAAAACCTGTACCATCTCCAGCTTTTTCCAGTTCTGACGAAGGGTCATCGACCTGAAATGTTGACTCTGTTTCTCTCTCCACAGATGCTGCCTGACCTGCTGAGTATTTCCAGCATTTTCTGTTTTTATTTCAGATTTCCAGCATCCGCAGTATTTTGCTTTTGTATCAGTAGAATTATATTGGGATGAAATGATAAGAACATAGGGACCAGAAAAGATCATTGCGGTCCTTCTGGCCAATCATAGCATAGTTTTCTGCAGGTACTTATCCAGCTCTCTCTTGAAAGTGCTCAGACAATCAGTCAAATAGACAAGTTCTCTTGACAGTCCATTCCATACATTCACCATCCTCTGTGTAAAGTAATTGGGCCAAAAATGTATGCATTCACTCTACTGGCAGCAGTGTGCTGCAGTGAGCACTGGTGACTTGCGCTTCTGACCTCATCTCATTTAAATATCACTACCAAAGGAAGGGAGGGGGACGTATTATTGGCTAGCCACTAGTGCAGCAGTCGATGAAGAATTTCTTTTTGACCCCCCTTTATAAACTTGCTGATATCAGGTATGGAACTGGCATTTTGTTTGGGGATCCAAACCAGCACACAAGCCTGGACCCCAAGGTGGGCCCCACATCCACTGTTGAGTGCACCAGTTTCAATCAGACATTTGAAAGGCTGGGGCCAAGGAAATTCCCAATGTAGCACACTGGGTAGCTGTGTCGTGCTGCTGTTGCTATTTAGAGCGAAAAGATATATAAGTGCTGTCTAGTGTACAAGTCACCTGTTTGCTACACATATGGATGGTACATTGGCTGATACTATAGATGATTCCTACATTACCTTAGGAGGAGGTGCAGGCATAAAAGATGGGGGTGCTGGTTTCCTTGACTGCTACTGGCAATGCCCTCCCTATGGTGCAGGTTGGCTACATGTGTCCTTACAGCAGATGGCAAAGCCTACAACTGGCTCCCTGTTGAACTGGAACCTGTGATGCTAGTTCCCCCTGATCATTATCATGTAGGTGTGCCAAGGCCTGCAGATATGGCATAATGGTGCGTGTAGGGGACTATGGCTCTAGTACCTACTGGTCCCCCAGCATGTCTTCTTTCATCTCATACTGCTTCAACTATGAACTGCATATTTGGGGTGCTTCAAAACCAAACTCCATCATTAATTTTACCTTGACTTGCTGACCGCCCCATGACTTTGTAACTTGCACTTAGATATCTTGTAACTCCCTAAGCTCCCGTAAACGTTTGAATTGGAAGAGTTCCCTCTTCATGTGCCCTCTTTTATTCACCTGCTCCTGTTCTGCCTACATTTTGTAAATGTTTCACTCACAATCAGTTTTCCAGTGATGTGTTGGACAGTAATCTGATCTTTTTAGGTTTGTCTTAAAAGTTACCTACTATTATGACAAAATAAAAAATTGTACCAGAGAAATATGTACAAAAACACATATTTCAAAAATGTTGATTGAAAATGGATGGGTGTAAAAATGGAAATACAAATGGCCAAGAAACCTTTGTTCCTTTAAGGTTTTTACTGCATGTACAACTTCCCTTAGATTCACTCCAAGTGGGCTCACAAAGCAAGCAGCACCAATTTAAATATTTTGAACTAATTTGGTGCCCTTTAATAAGGATTTTAAACATTTTACTGGTGCAAGTCTATACATGAGGGAGATGAATTATAAAATCAAAGTAATCTTGTATAAGCTTATAAATATTAGAGCAAATTGAGCAAGACTGAATCAGAGCTTTGCGGGGGAGGAGTGCGAGATGGAGAATCAGGTCTGCAGTATTAGAGTCCGATCTCTGACTCACGCTCCCGACTCATGAGGCTGTGCTCTAGGAGTGCAGACTCGCTGAGTTTTTAATATTAAAACCAATGTGGAAGAATACTTTGTGCCCTTTCCTTTTCCATAATTTTTGGTCAGAATGCTTACTATTAAAATTAAAAAATGAAGTGTATTTTTTAAAACCTTTTTTGTGAATATCAAGGTGAGTAATATTAATGCTGGGGAATGAACTGAAAACCTTTTAAAAAAAAAGAGATAGCCAATTTGGAACGACCCTGGATCTGCTGGCAGTCGGATGGTCAATTGGACCCTACTGCTGAAATTCTTTCACAAGGTAACCATGATGAAAATTAAAATATATCATGTTTTGCCATTATATATATATTTAAAAATCTAATGGAATGAAAGTCCAACTATGTCTTGCCTCTTTAAGTCCAAGATCCCTGAGCTCTCTGTTTGGGCTAGAAATTCAAGACACTTTTGATGTTGGCAGCTTGCGTTTGTTGAATGTGATGATGTTTCTATTCCTCCCACTGTGAAGGTCTGTACATCTGATGACACTGGCAGTTATGTGGAAACTTTAAATGGGCAGAAGCAACAAAAGCTTCATTTGTATACCACTGCTCACATCGGAAAGATGTCCCAGAGCACTTTACAAGGAGGAGAGGAAAATGGACACTAAGTGAAAGGGAAAGAACAGGTAGAATGGAATTAAAAAACAGGGCTCAAAGAGCAATGTTGGAGGGAAATGGATGGGGAACAAGATATGCCAGAGTGAAGGATGCAAGTGGGGAGATAGGGGCTGAAGGAGACCATTGAAGTAGGATGGGATAAAGCTGTGGGGGCATTTGAAGGTGAGAAAAAGGATCTAGAAATTGATTTTTAGCGGAACAGGGAACCAATGCATCCTGGTGATGACTGAGGTGATGGAAGTGCTAAAGTTTGAGTGGGAAGAACATGGCGTTATGGATGAGTTACAGATTATGGAAAATGGTAGGAGGGAGACTGGCCAGGAAAACATTATAGAAATACAGCCTTGAGGTGATAAAGGAATTAATTTGATTCTTGGTGGAGCAAGGTAGGGGCAGAGGCAAGCGATATTGTGGTGGTTGAAGAAGATGATGGGACAGATATAGAGAAGCAACATGCTGAAATTCCACACCAGTGGACTTGGCTTGAAGTTGACAGAATTAAGGACAGAAGCATGGAGGAGCCAAAAAGGATGGTTTTCATTTTACCTACATTAATATATAAGGAATTTTGATTTAAGATTTAATATCAGACAGGCATGGAATCTAGAGAAGAGGCATAAAGGTAAATCTGGATGTCATCAGCATACATCCTGAACCTGATCCCATGGTTTGGATGATGTCATCAAGGAAATACATATAATGATGAAGATGAGAGGACTAAAGATGGAGCCCTGCAGTGTGAACATGGGAGGAGAATCCTTTGGAGAATATATAGATATTTTGATCAGATCAGTTATGGCTTTGTCTTGGGTAGCAAGTACGCAAACACAGTTGGTCATAAAATGTATTTCAATATGTGTGGAAGGAGCCTTGTCCTGGGTCAAATGCTGTTTAGGGAAGCTGTTTTGAGTCCTGTGATACTGGCTGAAGAACCATTGTTAATGGTTTTCTTGAATTAATATCATCTTATTTCAGCCAACCTTTTAATTGCATTGTTAGTTATGTTTATGAATGCAGATATTGTTAAAGAGCGACTGGAAGTCTAACATCAAGGGAAAATATTGGATAAAAAGCTGGGCTTTGGCTACTGAGGAGAGTTGGCCTTTGACTACTGACACGAGTTCATCCCAGAATCTTACTGAGAAAGAAATGATTATAAACAAATTTACAGGAGTGATTTGCTTTTTTTAATTGGCCATTCTGAAAATAAGAATTGTTTGGACACAGCTCTGAAGGCCTCAGGTGAGTGATGGAGTGTCCAGTCCCTGGTAGCAGTAATTTTATACAGTTGGCTTTAAAAATAAACCAGCTGTACTGTAAGTGGCAGCATGTGACCTATTCACTCACTCACAGTTGTAATTAAGATTGTCTTTTTGTTGTATAAAAACATACGCACGACTGCTAATGATGGGCCAAAGGGAGTGGGGGAATATCCAAAATTCAGAGTTGGAGGAACACAGTTCTCAGAGGGTTGGCGGCCGTGCCTTCAGCCATCTAGACCCTAAGCTCTGGAATTCCCACTCTAACTCGCTCCTATTCTCCACCACTCTCTCCTTTAAGACCCTTCTTTAAACCTACCTCTTTGGCCAAGGCTGGAATTTTGTCGGCGCTCAGAGGGCGGATTTGGAGGCAGGTCCGCTGTCAAAATAGCAAAGATTGACAGCGGGTAGGAATCCTGCTGTCAACCCGCCTCCACGCGAGTCTCCCAGGTGTCAGGTCTGACAGCAGAGAACTGACCCGATACCAAGCGGCGGGGAATACAATTTATATCATTAAATGGCTTGTTAAGAGCCAATTGAAAGCTATTTTGAGGCTTCCTTCCAATTTTACGTTCTCCCCCACGGGTTACCCGCTGCCCGGGGAACACGCCAGCTCACCCTGGTGTGATTTGAGTCTGGTCTGATGTTTCTGATAAGCTGACAGCAGCAGAAGTGGTGGAAACGATGCCATGTTGCAGATGGTCAGTTTCAGAGCGCAGAAACTTTTGGTTACTTCATTTGTAATACATATAGAGATTTCTTTAACTTGCAAGTGTTTAGAGGCAACTGTATGTCCAGTGCCACCTCATTGGAACAACCTCTCTCACCATTGACAGATCGCTTCTGTCATCTCACCTGCAGCTGCCATCTATTCCAGCAACATCGGTGCCCTTGAAAAAATCTCACCGTGGTCCTCTGAATCCTTCCACGATCAGCCCCAACACCAACATCACCAGGCACACCAACATCACCAACCTTCTCTGCCATCACCTGATGCTACACAGGGCATCAGCCCCTGACAACATTGCTGCCCGGGAGGCCGGTGATGGCATCACCATGGCCAGATTTACTTCACTTGACGGTGTTAACCCTGGCTGCCACATGATGCGCCAGGTTGACACCATCACACACCAGCACCGTGAAGCATCCCTTTAATGTCCAAGCCATTCCATGCACACTCATCACTATAGCGGGGTGGGGTGGGAGGGGAAGTTATGTCTCAACATTCACTGGAACTCAGTAAGACACTTCTCAAGTTGCGCTCAGATCTGTCCAATAAGGGGCAGTGTTGGAAAAATAGATTTCACTGTATGACAACACATTACCAGAAACTTCACATGAACATTGGCTAAACCTCTCAAGTACCTACCCTTGTGTGTTGTTAGTTGGTATGCTTGCAGTAGGATGAGGGTGAGTGTGAGGGGTGGCTAGTGAGATGGGGAAGTGATAAAGTAGATAGAGAGGGTTGGGTGGAGGTGCAAGGTAAGTTGGTTTGAGTAAGGATGTGCAGGAGAACAGTATGGAAGGCAGAGTGATGGAGATGTGTTGAGTGGCACAGCAGTGTGGCTTTGCAGTAACGTTTCGTGATCCACTGAGATCATTGAAAGGTTGTCCCACTGCAGCCAGGGACCCCTGACGACATCCCTGCTTTTGCCCCCTGTGCGTTGGTGTCCTGGGGAGGTCTCATCTGCCCTTGGAAGGGAAGAGAACCTCCCTGCATGCTGTGACTCCCTCAATAAGCATATGGAGGGAGTCATTGGAGAGCCTGGGTGCAAGCGTCCGCCTTTGTGCTGTGCTTGTCGGTGTTTGCAGCACCTCAATGCTGTCAAACACTGACGGAACAACGGTCAAACTCAATGATACCAGCTCTCCTGCCACCATCCCGCCTCCGCTGGGAAATTCGCGGCCATAGTGTTTAGTCACCCCTCCCAATATTTCCTTCTTTGGTTTGGTGTCAATTCTTATCTGATTACACTTCTGTGAAACGTCTTGGAATGTTTTACTGCGTTAAAGGCTCTATATAAAAGCAAGCTGTTATATTAAAAAGTGAGACTGAGTTCAATTAATTAATATTGAAAATAAAGAGAAAACAATAGTTTCAAGAAAATCATTTTTTTACATATTTTAGCTATGTGTTGGAATTTGGGATTTCAGAATAGTTAAGTAATATTCATGAATTTTAGACAATAGGTTGCAATCCACACATAAACTAGTTGTAGTCCTGAGCTGTGTCCTCTTGATGGCAGCAAACACTTACCTATGTTGCTATGATACACCTGATATCCTCCCCAGCTGTTTGAAGACCAGGACCTCAAACCCGGCACGAAGCTCATGGTCTACAGAGCAGTAGTGATACCCACACTCCTGTATGCCTCAGAGACATGGACCATGTAGGCACCTCAAAGCACTGGAGATGTACCACCAACGCTGCCTCCACAAGATCCTGCAAATCCATTGGCAGGATAGGCGCACCAACGTCAGTGTTCTCGCTCAGGCCAACATACCCATCATCGAAGCTTTGACCACGCTCGATCAGCTCCGATGGATGGGTCACATTGTCCGCATGCCCGATATGAGACTCCCAAAACAAGCGCTCTACTTGGAGCTCCGACACGGCAAGAGAGCCCCAGGTGGGCAGAGGAAATGCTTCAAGGACACCCTCAAAGCCTCCTTGAAAAAGTGCAACATGCCCACCGACACCTGGTAATCTCTGGCCCAAGACCGCACAAAGTGGAGGAGAAGCATCCGGGAAGGCGCCGAACACCTCAACTCTCTTCGCCGGGAGCAAGCAGAAGCCAAGCGCAAACAGCGGAAGGAACGCACGTCAACCCAAGAACCCCACCCACCCGCCCCTTCAACCACTGTCTGCCCCACCTGTGGCAGAGACTGTAGGTCCCGCATTGGACTCATCAGTCACCTGAGAATTTTTAATGTGGAAGCAAGTCATCCTCGGTTCCGAGGGACTGCCTAAGAAGAAGATCCTCCCCAGCTATTTTTTCAGATATCCGTCTGTTAATCCAATACTTGAAGAAAGACATGCACCTGTAGATTTCAACCTGCAAGTATATAGAACGTCTGACTAGCTTCCAGGTATAACATGACTTCTGCTTTAACAGCAACTATTTAAACTGGCCGAAGAGCTCCTCCCAGAGTCGCAATGCGGATTCCGCCCACTAAGGGGCACAATGGACATGATCTTCACCGCACGTCAATTACAAGAGAAATGCCGGGAACAGCACCAACCGCTGTACATGGCCTTCTTTGATCTCACAAAGGCCTTCGACACTGTCAACCGTGAGGGATTATGGAGTGTCCTCCGCAAATTCGGCTGCCCTCAAAAGTTTGCCACCATCCTCCGCCAGCTTCACGATGACATGCAAGCCGTGATCCTGACCAACGGTTCCACCACAGACCCAATTCACGTACGAACCGGGGTCAAGCAAGGCTGTGTCATCGCACCAACGCTCTTCTCGATCTTCCTTGCTGCAATGCTCCATCTCACCCTCAGTAAGCTGCCCGCTGGAGTGGAGCTAATTTACAGAACAAACAGGGAAACTGTTCAACCTCCGTCGCCTCCAGTCCAGATCCAAGGTCGTCCCATCCTCTGTCGTCGAATTACAGTATGCAGATGACGCTTGCGTCTGCGCACACTCTGAGGCCGAACTCCAACCATCGTCATCACCTTCACCGAAGCGTACGGAAGCATGGGCCTTCCACTAAACATCCGTAAGACAAAGGTCCTCTACCAACCTGCCCCCGCCACACAGTACTGCTCCCCGATTATCAAAATCCACGACAAGGCCTTGGACAACGTGGACCACGTTCCATACCTCGGGAGCCTACTGTCAACAAGGGCAGACGTCGACGACAAAGTCCAACACCGCCTTCAGTGTGCGAGTGCAGCCTTCGGTCGCCTGAGGAAGAGAGTGTTTGAAGACCAGGACCTCAAACCCGGCACTAAGCTCATGGTCTACAGAGCAGCAGTGATACCCGCCCTGCTGTATGCCTCAGAGACATGGACCATGTACAGCAGGCACCTCAAAGCACTGGAGAGGTACCACCAATGCTGCCTCCGCAAGATCCTGCAAATCTATTGGCAGGATAGGCGCACCAACGTCGGTGTTCTTGCTCAGGCCAACATCCCCAGCATCGAAGCTTTGACCACGCTCGATCAGCTCCGATGGACGGGTCACATTGTCCGCATGCCCGATACGAGACTCCCAAAACAAGCGCTCTACTCGGAGCTCCGGCACGGCAAGAGAGCCCCAGGTGGGCAGAGGAAACGCTTCAAGGACACCCTCAAAGCCTCCTTGAAAAAGTGTAACATCCCCACCGACACCTGGGAATACCTGGCCCAAGACCGCACAAAGTGGAGGAGAAGCATCCGGGAAGGCGCCGAACACCTCGAGTCTCTTCGCCGGGAGCAAGCGGAAGCCAAGTGCAGGCAACGCAAGTCAACCCAAGCACCCCACCCACCTGCCCCTTCAACCACTGTCTGCCCCACCTGTAACAGAGACTGTAGGTCCCGCATTGGACTCATCAGTCACCTGCAAACTCATTTTTAATGTGGAAGCAAGTCATCCTCGGTTCCGAGGGACTGCCTAAGAAGATTCCTTCTTCATAAACTAAAAGGCAAATTTTATCTGTGCGATGCCGTGGGCAGATTTGCGTTCATTTCTGTGGAGCTATAATAAAAATTTGTTAGAAACGTAATGAGTTAACCACATTCAAGAAGAAATTGCTGGAATGAGGTCACAAATGGCTTAACTGACTTTGCATTTCAAACGTTTCTTTACTGTGTCAGACTTCATTATGGTTTTTTACTTGTGTTTTACAGGTTCATGTTTTGCATGACCGTCAGATGATTGCAGCATCTGTTTTAACACATCTGCTGTTTATTAATCATGTACAAATGATTTTGTTCAATAAGCATGTGTAATTTCTTACAGTGCACTTTGTAAATCACATCCTTTGGCAATGGCCTTTACAAAGTTTTGCAGTTTGGCATAAAAAAAGAATGAGCTTTTAATTCTATTGAATTGCAGAAGTCTTTTGTTTCATTTTGTGGGTACTTTTGAAATCTGTTGAGAATATTTTAATGTTGTCTTGTTCTTGTGCAGTGTATGAATTGTACAATTCTGATACACTGACTTACATTTATGTCGCACTCATCATGGAGAGCAATGTCTCAGACTTTCCTTCAAGGTGGAGAGGAACACTGAGCAAGAACTGGGGGTGAGCAAAGAGATGGTTAATGAAATAGTTTTTAGGAGGCTTTTGATATCAGAGAAAGAGGTAGCTAGGCAAAGTTTGGAAGAGACGTCCGGGGGCTAGAATGCAGTGATGGAGAGATTTGTCTCAATTGATGGAACGGGGGAGCAGTAGTCTTGAGTTAGAGAAACAGAAGTTGTGGACTGCTGCATATGATGAGGGAAGATTTTCCCGATAGGATGGGATAAAGCAGCAGAGGATGAAGATTGTGAAATCAATTTGCTGAGCACAAGTAGCCAGTACAACTTGGCAAGGATTGGAGTGATCGGTGTGATTGGAGTGATCAGTGTGTGTAGGACTTTGCTCAGAAGAGGACTTAGTCCACAGAATTCTGCACTTTGATATTTAGCAGTCAAACCTTAAGTATGCCTTGTAAATATATGAAACACTATTGTGAAGGAGACGCTCCTTAGATAGTTGAAGTAGAGAGTTTAAGGTGCATGACTTGTTAAAATTGCTTTATTTCTCCTTTCAAAGTAAGATGTTTGCTTCAGGGAAAACATAGAAACATAGAAAAATAGGAGCAGGAGTAGGCCATTCGGCCCTTCGAGCCTGCTCCGCCATTCAATATGATCATGGCTGATCCTCTATCTCAATACCATATTCCCGCTCTCTCCCCATACCCCTTGATGCCTTCTGTGGTAGAGAATTCCACAGGTTCACCATCCTCTGAGAGAAGAAATTTCTCCTCATCTCAGTCCTAAATGTCCTACCCCGTATCCTGAGACTGTGACCCCTCGTTCTAGACCCCCCAGACAGGGGAAACATCCTCCCTGCATCCAGTCTGTCTAGCCCTGTCAGAATTTTATACGCTTCAATGAGATTCCCTCTCATTCTTCTAAACTCTAGTGAATACAGGCCTAGTCGACCCAATCTCTCCTCATACAACAGTCCTGCCATCCCAGGAATCAATCTGGTGAACCTTCGCTGCACTCCCTCTATGGCAAGTATATCCTTTTTTAGGTAAGGAGACCAAAACTGCACACAATACTCCAGGTGTGGTCTCACCAAGGCCCTGTATAACTGTAGTAAGACATCCTTGCTCCTGTACTCAAATCCTTTTGCAATGAAGGCCAACATACCATTTGCCTTCCTAACTGCTTGCTGCACCTGTATGTTTGCTTTCAGTGACTGATGTACAAGGACACCCAAGTCCCTCTGTACATCAACATTTCCCAATCTGTCACCATTTAAATAATACTCTACCTTTCTGTTTTTCCTACCGAAGTGGATAACTTCACATTTATCCACGTTATACTGCATCTGCCATGTATTTGCCCACTCACTCAACTTGTCTAAATCGCCTTGAAGCCTCTTTACATCCTCCTCACAACTCACAATCCCACCTAGTTTTGTGTCGTCAGCAAACTTGGAAATATTACATTTGGTTCCCTCATCCAAATCATTGATATATATTGTGAATAGCTGGGGCCCAAGCACTGATCCCTGCGGTACCCCACTAGTCACCGCCTGCCACCCTGAAAAAGACCAATTTATTCCTACTCTCTGTTTCCTGTCTGTTAACCAATTTTCAATCCATGCCAGTATATTACCCCCAATCTCATGTGCTTTAATTTTGCACACTAACCTCTTATGTGGGACTTTATCAAAGACCTTCTGAAAATCCAAATACACCACATCCACTGGTTCTCCCTTATCTATTTTACCAGTTACATCCTCAAAAAACTCCAGTAGGTTTGTCAAACACGATTTCCCTTTCATAAATCCATGTTGACTTTGTCTAGTCCCGTTGATATTTTCTAAGTGTCCTATTATCACATCCTTTATAATAGACTCTAGCATTTTCCCTACTACTGATGTTAGGCTAACCGGTCTGTAGTTCACTGTTTTCTCTCTCCCTCCTTTTTTAAATAGTGCCACCCTCCAATCTGCAGGAACTGTTCCATAATCTATAGAATTTTGGAAGATGACAACCAATGCATCCACTATTTCCATGGCTACCTCTTTTAGTACTCTGGGATGCAGATTATCAGGCCCTGGGGATTTATCGGATTTCAGTCCCACTAATTTCTCCAGCACTATTTTTTTACTAATACTAATTTCCTTTAATTCCTCCTTCTCACTAGAACCTTGGTTCCCTAGCATTTCTGGGAAGTTATTTGTGTTCTCTTCTGTGAAGACAGAACCAAAGTATTTGTTTAATTGCTCTGCCATTTCCTTGTTCCCCATTATAAATTCTCCCGTTTCTGACTGTAAGGGACCTACATTTGTCTTCACTAATCTTTTTCTTTTTACATACTTGTAGAAGCTTTTACAATCCGCTTTTATGTTCCTTGCAAGTTTACTCTCATACTCTATTTTTCCCCTCTTAATCAATCTCTTGGTCTTTTTTGCTGAACTCTAAACTGCTCCCAATCCTCAGGCTTGCTACTTTTTCTGGCAACTTTATATGACTCCTCTTTGGATCTAATACTATCCTTAATTTCTTTTGTTAGCCATGGTTGGGCCTGCTTTTCCTTTTGTGTTTTTGCACCAGAAAGGAATGTATAACTGTTGCAATTCATGCATTCTTTCCTTAAATGTTAGCCATTGCCTATCCACCGTCATGCCCTTTAATGAAGCTCCCCAGTCTATCATAGCCAACTTACTCCTAATACCTTCGTAGTTTCCTTTGTTTAGATTTATGACCCTAGTTTCAGATTGGACTTCTTCACTGTCCATCTTAATGAAGAATTCTATCATGTTATGGTTACTCTTCCCTAAAGGACCCCGCACAACAAGATTATTAATTAACCCCTTCTCATTGCACAATACCCAATCTAGGATAGCCTGTTCCCTAGTTGACTCCTCAACGTAGCGTTCTAAAAAACCATCTCATACACATTCCAGGAATTCATCCTCCACGGTATTATTGCTAATTTAGTTTGGCCAGTCTATATGTAGATTAAAGTCACCCATGATTGCTGTAGTACCCTTGTTACATGCATCTCTAATTTCCTGTTTGATGACATCCCCTACATTACCACTACTGTTTGGAGGCCTATAGACAACTCCCACCAATGTTTTCTGCCCCATGGTGCTTCTTAGCTCCACCCAGACTGATTCTACATCTTAATTTTCTGAGCCAATATCCTTTCTCACTATTGCTCTGATTTCATCCTTTACTAACAACGCCACTCCACCTCCTTTTCCTTTTTGCCTGTCCTTCCTAAATATCGAATATCCTTGGATATTCAGCTCCCAGCCTTGGTCACCCTGCAGCCATGTCTCCGTAATCGCAATTATATCGTATCCTTTTACATCTATTTGCGCTGTTAATTCGTCTACCTTATTACGAATGCTTCGTGCATTCAGATATTCCACCGGGACCCTCCCCCGACCCCGCCCACCTTATTTAGATTTGTCTTTTAAACATTTTTAGACATCTTAACATTTTTTTGTACTATGGCCCTATTTGTCTTATTACCATTTTTTCTTACCCGGACCCTATTTGTTAGTGCACTCCTTTGTTTGTACGCACTGTCCCTTCCTGATGCAATCTGGTTATCCTTACCCCAATCACTTTCCTGCACTGCTTCGCTGTCTTTTTTCTTTAGCATTCTAGATTTCTCTCCACCGGGACTTACCGCAAATGTAGTCGCCCTGGACAAAAATGTCCACTAGCTCCCAGGTATTACAGCAACAACACATCTCCCGTTCTCCCATTATTTTATTTATTTATTTAATTAGCTTAGAATTAATCGAATTATTTACCTCGTTTAGTTTATTTAATTAATTAAATTAAGTTTAGTTTTTAAAATTTAGTTATATGTTAACTTAAAGCTTAGCCCACAGTCACTAACAATCACTTACCTGCCTTACCTGTGACGTCATACTGCCGTTTTCTCTTGTTGATGCAGGTCTGTTGCTGCTTTTATCCCCGCTCTCGGGCCTCGGTCTATGTTTCGTTGTTTCTATGTTTCTATGTTTCTCCTTTCAAAGTAAGATGTTTGCTTCAGGGAGATCTTGTTGTGTTGGGGATTTGGCTCGTGACTGGCAAATGATGTTTAATTTGGAAAAGTGCAATGTTATGCATGTCGGCAGGCAAATGCTCAACATATATACACCCTTGAGGGAAAAGCCTTAAAGAAGGTGGAGAAAGAAAGAGATCTGGGCATTCTAGTGCACAGATCTCTAAACATTCATGAGCAATGCCATGAAGCAATAGCTAGAGCGAGTAGAGTGTTGGGGTGTATTCATAGGACAATTGACTATAAGACAAGGCAATCTATTTTCTCATTGTACGAGACCTTGGTCAAGCCACACTTGTGTCCAGTTTTGGTCTCCTCACATGGTCGGGTGATATTCAGGCTTTGGAAAAAGTGCAGAGAAGGGCTACTAGACTAGTGATAAAGGGGGCGAAATTTGTGTTTAGCGCCACAAGTTAGCGCCACGAGATGGTGCCAAAATGCCGGTCGGCGCTCTACCGCCAGCTGATGGCGGTTCCAGCGGCACACGCCATATCCATGTTGCTGGTAGCACTGCTGCAAAACTCTTTTGCCGGGGAATAGCAATCACGGAGATCATGACGTCAGTGAGTGTGCAATGCTCACTTGATGCCCAATCTCCCAATTTTGTTTTGGCCATTGAATTACCAGCTGGAGAAAGCAACGACAGGTTGAGGTGGCGTGCAGCAGCAGGAAGCCGGCTCCAGCGATGATATTTAAAGGGATCCTCACCAATCACTCACACCTGATAGGTTTTTGCAGTTTGAGTGGCTGTGTGCCACTTCCTGCAACTGCAAGAGTTTTCTTTATTCATTTCAAGGTTATTTGGTAGCAGGGAGTGTTCTGGCAAGTACAAAATTCCCTAATTATTTTTTGAAAAGCTTCGAACTACAACACTTGCTAAACGTCATGGGGGCTGTACTGGCAGTCGACCTTGCCCTCCAGAATCTATGGCAGAGGGAGCGGAGGCAGCGAGAAAGGCGGGAACATGTGCACAGAGGGAGGAGGAGGGCCATCAGGGCGCTCAACAGGAGGCCTTACCCTCCTAGGGTCTTGCGCCAGCACTTCTCCTACCTTCAGTTAAGCGAGGAGCAGTGTATTAGGAGGCTCTGCTTGACCAAGGAGGTGGTCACAGAACTCTGCCACCTCCTGCAACCAGACCTCCAGCCTCAGACCAGGGCAACCACAGCTCTCCCAGTGGCAGTCAAGGTCACCGTGGCCCTCAATTTCTTCGTCAGTGGATCCATCCAGTCTGCAGCAGGAAACACAGTTAACATCTCGCAGTTCACCGTGCATCGCTGCATCCGAGAGGTCACAGAGGCTCTCTACACCAGGAGAAGGGACTACATAGGCTTCCCGATCACCAGAGAGAAGCAGGACAATAACAACAACAGCAACAACTCGTATTTATGTAGCGCCTTTAACGTAGTAAAATGTCTCAAGATGCTTCACAGGAGTGTTATAAAACAAAAACTTTGACACTGAGCCACATAAGGAGAAATTAGGGCAGATAATCAAAAGCTTGGTCAAAGAGGTAGGTTTTAAGGAGCAACTTAAAGGAGGAAAGAGAAGTAGCGAGGCGGAGAGGTTTAGGCAGGGAATTCCAGAGCTTAGGGCCTAGGCAACAGAAGGCACGGCCACCAATGGTTGAGCGATTATAATCAGGGTACCTCAAGAGAGCAGAATTAGAGGAGCGCAGATACCTCGGGGATGTTGTGGGGCTGAGGAGATTACAGAGATAGGGAGGGGCGAGGCCATGGAGGGATTTGAAAACAAGGATGAGAATTTTGAAATCAAGATGTTGCTTAACTGGGAACCAATGTAGGCCAGCGAGCACAGGGGTGATGGGTGAATGGGACTTGGTGCAAGTTAGGACACGGGCAGCCGAGTTTTGGATGACCTGAAATTAACATAGGGTAGAATGTGGGCGGCCAGCCAGGAGTGCGTTGGAATAGTCAAGTCTAGAGGTAACAAAGGCATGGATGAGGGTTTCAGCAGCGGATGAGCTGAGGCAAGGGCGGAGACGGGCGATGTTACGGAGGTGGAAATAGGCGGTCTTAGTTACGCCGCGGATATGTGGTCGGAAGCTCATTTCAGGGTCAAATATGACACCAAGGTTGCGAACAGTGTGGCTCAGCCTCAGACAGATGTGAGGGAGAGGGATGGAGTCAGTGGCTAGGGAACGGAGTTTGTGGCAGGGACCGAAAACAATAGCTTCAGTCTACCCAATATTTAATTGGAGAAAATTTCTGCTCATCCAGAACTGGATGTTGGACAAGCAATCTGACAATTTAGAGACCGTGGAGGGGTCAAGAAACGTTATGGTGAGGACGCGCATGCACGTGGCTTTGCCAGGATAGCGGGCTTCCCCATGGTGCAGGGCGCCATCGACTGCACCTACATGGCTTTGCGGGCACTGCATAACAATCCTGAGATCTTCCGTAACTGCAAAGGCTACCACTCACTTAATGTGCAGTTGGTGTGCGACCACACACAGTGAATCCTCAATGTCATTGCCCACTATCCTGGCAGCAGCCACGATACCATCATCCTGCGCCAGACCGGTGTGCCAGCCCTCTTCCAGCCACCACGTCAAGCTCGAGGGTGGCTGCTCTGAGACAAGGGCTATCCGCTCTCCACCTGGCTCATGACTTCCCTTCGTAACGCCAACACTCATGCCCAGCATTCATATAATGAGAGCCATGCAGATACCAGAAACATCATCGAGCAGACCATCGGCCTACTGAAGCAATGGTCCCGCTGCCTTGTCCGCTCGGGAGGAGCCCTCCAGTACTCGGCTGAGCGGGTGTTCCATTTCGTGGTGGTTTGCTGCATGCTCCACAACTTGGCCATCAAGAGGGCGCAGTCCTTGCCACCAGGGATCATGGGACCACCTCAGGAGGAGGACGAGGGAGAGGAGGAGGAGGCGGAGGAGGAACAGGAGGGAGGGAGGAGGTAGCCAGACAATTGGCCTTCTGGACGGGCTGTCCGTGACTGGCTCATCAGACTCTAATTCCAGATCCCAGTAGCTCACCACATCCTCATCATACCATCCCTGTCTCACGCCATATCACAGCATCCTCCTGGGCGCAAAGCTGAAATGAGAGACACCACAAAAGATTCCAAACACAATGAATAAATTTATCTATAATCATCGGACACATATTTACATGAATACTATTAACTAACCACCCTTATGCAAACCCTTAGTGTCTGTCTTTCGTGGGCGCTTTCCTGATTTAGTGCTCCTATGCAGTGCTCACCCAATGGCTGCAGCAGGGCTGGTGGAAGGCTGCTGAGTTTTTGTGCGGGAGACTACAGATGGCCTTGCAGGATGACCTCGACCAGCTGTGGACCTAGAAGGCCTGGCTGTAAACTGCACCAACACCCCATGCAAGGCCTCCCCATCGATGTCCTCATCGGAGTCCTGTGCAGCAGAACTCGAGTGCGAACCCGCCCTCCGGGGAGCTGGCCCCCGAGCTATCCTTTTCCCCTGGCCTTGCTGCAGCCCACTTGTGCCCGGTGCCTCACCCTGTGCAGATCCCGCTGCTACACTAGCCTCTAAAAAATGCATAGTGCCAGTATCTGAGCTGGTGTCTGTGAGTGAGAGATGCAGTGACGCGGTGTCTTCTTCCTCCTCTTCTCCCCCCTCGCTCTCTGCGGTGCCCTCGGGAACAGACTGCTCGGGTGTTTGCTGATTATCTGAAAGCAGAAAGGTACAAGAGTCGGGTTATGGTGAGGGGAGGGGGGTGGGAAACCAGAAATGCATCTATTACAGTAATGTGGCTTGCTTTACTTGACCCCGCTCATGCTTTCTTTGTCAATCAACAGGGATATAACTTATAATACCTAAGTTTTCTGCGTGTAGTTAGGACAGTGTTTAGAAATGGTTTCACCTTAATTAACACATTTAATATTCAACGTTTCTGGCTTGAATCACTGAAGTGGAAGATATTATTTAAGATCCTTTATGTTCCCCAACTGTGAAACGATGTAATTTTCTGGTATATTCTTCCATGACTGCCGAGCTTTTCTTTTCATTTTAAGAAATTTAAAAAAAATGTTCTGAGAAAAAAAAGTAGTGAAAAAATACATTCTAGCTATAACACAAAGCAATTAGGGCAAATTATTTTTAACGCTCTCATGGGCAACAATTCATGACTTGCTGCAGCAGTTATCACTGAACTACACAGCTGTAGGCAGTCTGCCAGTAAAATCTGAATTGTCTTCTTGCCAAACGACTTTGTACAATCTCAGTGTGCATTCCCATTATAACTGTAGTGTCGTTACAAAGCAGTTCTGTTTCACACTAACACTGCGGTTCCAGTGTAAATGCAGCATGAATCCAGTGTGAGCAGAACGAGGAGGTAGTTTCACTCCGCTTCACTTCAGAGTTTGTTTGGACCTTGATACCTGATTCACATTCAAAGTTTAGTGTCAGCTTTTGGTGGTTTCAGCTTTTCATCGATGCTAAACCTGTGACGTGTGCATGCACCATAAAATACACAGAAGCATTTCTGTCCATTGCCATTTACATTATTATGTGAGACATATAGAAAAATCTATTTTGATTAGAGGAAACCAAAATTCACTCTTTAGTGATCTGGCATTTGGGCCTGAAACATCAAAGGGATGAGGAGGGTCTAATGGGATTTTCCTGTTCCTACAAACTCCTATGTTTTGTTCACCACATCAGTGACAAACTAACTTTATACAGGCTCTCTCAGAACAGAAGGATGCACAAAGCAGGTTACTTTGGATTCTGAATGGCTACAACTCGAATGGATATCATGCTTATCAGTAGACTCCCTGCATTGTTTGGCTGATGTGCAGGAGCACCTTGCACAGGGTGGCACATCCAGTGAGTCAGCAGCTCTTAAAGTGAAGCTGTTTGCAGTTAAAGCGGAGCTGCACATTGAACTGCACACTGACAAATTGAAAGGTTTTCTGCAACTATTCAGGGTGACAGCACGGAGGGACAGAATCTGGACTGCTTCTTTTGAGTATGCCGCTCTGGAGGTCTTATTAAGAGAGGGTTGCCCTGTTTGAAACCATAGTTGCCAGCTGCTCACATTCTGAGCGAGCAGTCAACATTTTGGATGCCTGTTCGTGCCACTTGCTCAGTGCCTGTAAAGCTCCCCGATCTTCAGGGCCTGTAAAATTACCCACAACCTCTAGTGACCTTTCTCTAATCTCGCTACATCGTGCATACACAGAAGAGATAAACCACTAAGGAAGGGTAGGGAGGGGGAGTTGTGGGGTGGTTTCTACCGCCCTCCATGTACTACTCACCTTGCCTGTGACTCGGGACAGCGTCATAAGCAAGGTGAGTAGTGTATGGAGGGCGGTGAATGACAGGCTTCAGTTAGCCTCAAATATCTGAGGTAGTGAGACCAGGAGACAGCAAGATATCGAGACATAGGTTGTGTCTCCCTCCATGGCCTCGCCCCTCCCTATCTTTGTAACCTCCCCCAGCCCTACAACCCTCTGAGATCTCTGTGCTCCTCCAATTCTGGCTGCTTGTGCATTCCCTATTTTAATCGCTCCACCATTGGCGGACGTTCATTCAGCTGCTTAGGCCCTAAAATCTGGAATTCACTCCCCAAACCTTTCCGCATCTCCACCTTTCTCTCCTCCTTTAAGAAGCTCCTTTAAACCTACCTCTTTGACCAAGTCTGTCCTAATATCTCCTTATGTGGCTCATTGTCAAATTTTGTTTGATAATACTCCTGTGAAGTGCCTTGGGACATTTTACTACGTTAAAAGCACTATATAAATGCAAGTTGTTGTTGTTGTTGGGAAATGCACATAGAAGATGGGATATATATTTCACTTCTGAAAATAGGGGAAGGGGGAAAAGGGACACTGGCAGAGGGTCTAGGAGACAAAGCAGCAGCAACAAAATACATTGGGCTACAGGGAAATCAATGAAAACAGGAATGAAGCTCAGGACAGTAAAAATATTCCAACTTTCAACTGCTCAGGAATAAGGTAAAGGCCCAGCCACTGGTGGGGGACTTTGAATATTTTAGAGTAGTGTGGGCAAAAACAAAATGGCTTCATTTCATATGTCATACGTGAAGCCATTGGGTTTCTGTTTTCACAAAAACAAACTGAATTGCGGAACGTGATCCCAAAACGCTAATAAAAATCCTGAAAACCATGTCATAAAAAGGAATTTAACCTATTCAGTCAGCTTGAAGCAATGGTCCTGGTCATAGGTCTTTATAAAGGGCTGTTTTTCAGATGTTTTTTGAGTTGTCAGCTTTTTTGGGGCGGTGTTAGCTTTTTGAAGCCGTTTGTCAATTTTTCTGAGTTTTGTAGATTGGCACGTATGTGGAGCTGAGGGAGACCCTCCGATTAGGAAAATCGTTTGAAGTGCCTTGGTGCAAAAGGCAATGTAATCTCCTGGGTCCAGAGTAGCAGATGACAAACAAAGTTTCTGGTCTCTTGAAGATTGGCAAGATCAGAATGCCCGCAATTTGCCTACTTTTAGTATGTGGCTTTATGATGAGCGCGGATCTGAGCGGGAGCGGCGGCGGTGGAGGGAGGGCATAAAGGGAGCACCAGAGAAGGCCCAGGACACAGCGCGGACCTGAGCTGGAGCGGCGGCAGCGGCATAAAGGGAGCACCAGAGAAGGCCCAGGACACAGCGCGGACCTGAGCGGGAGCAGCGGCAGCGGCATAAAGGGAGCTGAGCGGCGCCTTAAAAACAAAAAAAAACAAGGAGCAACATCACAGGAAAAGCAGGTAGGTGATTGGTTGGTGAGTATTACAGCTCTTTTGCTCTCTAGGTTAGTTAAGTGGATTAAATTCAGAATTGGGAGAGTATTAACTACTATAGCTTTATTGAATTAATAACTTAAACTAATTAAAACTAAAAATTAAAACTAAAAATAATCATTTCAATAAAAACTGCAACTAATTATACAAATAAAATAAGGTTAGATAGAGATGGAAGTGCAGGTGGTGTCGTAACTGCAGCCTGTGGGAGTTGGTGGAGACCAACGAGATCCTGAGCAACCACATCTGCAGTAAGTGCCTGCAGCGCGAGGAACTTCGGCTCAGAGTTGTTGAGCTGGAGTCCGAGCTGCAGACATTGCGATTCATCAGGGAAGGGGAGAGTTACCTGGACAATTTGTTCCTGGAAGCAGTCACACCCCTTAGGTTAAGTAGAACTTTAGAGTTAGCCAATGGTCAGGGACAGGAGGGTGTGACTGCAAGTCAGGAAGGTATGGGGACCCAGGGTGTAGTGATGGAGGAGCCTCAGCCCTTGACTTTGTCCAATAGGTACGAGGTACTTGCTGCTTGTAAGGATGAGGACAAGGACAAGGGGGGAGAAGGATGGAATGTGGTAGTGGTAAGCAACAGTATAGTCAGGGGGATAGATACTGTTCTCTGCAGCGCGACAGGGAGTACCGAAAGCTGTGTTGCCTGCCCGGTGCCAGGGTTAAAGACATCTCCTCACAGCTGGAGAAGAACTGGAGTGGGAAGGGGAGGATCCAGTTGTCGTGGTCCACATAGGAACCAACGACATAGGTAGAACTAGGAATGAAGTTCTGCTGAGAGAGTTTAAGGAGTTGGGGTCCAAATTAAAAAGCAGAACCTCAAAGATAATAATCTCTGGATTGTTACCTAAACCACGCGCCAATTAGCATAGGGATAAGCAGATTAGAAGGTTAAATACATGGCTGAAAGAGTGGTGTGGGAGGCAGGGGTTTCGCTTCATGGGCCACTGGCACCAGTACTGGGGAAAGAGGGAGCTGTTCCGTTAGGATGGGCTCCACTTAAACCGGGCTGGAACCAGTGTCCTGTCGAATCGAATAACTAGGGCAGTAGACAGGGCTTTAAACTAATGAAGGGGGGGTGGGGTGGGAGGATTCAGGAAAGAGTAAATTTAAAAGCAGCGAGGGAAATGTCAAGGCTCTAGAGCAGAGCAGAGTTTTGGGTAAAAATAAGCAGAGTGGGTCAGGAAGGGACAGAGAGAGTAACAAAGGTAATAGGGCATCAGTGACTAGGACGACATCATTGAAAATAGAAAAAAGTCAAAGCTAAAGGCACTATATCTGAATGTGTAAAGCATTCGCAACAAAATAGAATTAATAATGCAGATTGCTATCGGGGGGGGAGGAGTGTGAAATACTAGATGAAATAAACATAGTGAGAGAGGAAGTATTAAGGGGTTTAGCAGCTTTAAAAGTGGATAAATCCCCAAGCCTGGATGAAATGTATCCCAGGCTGTTAAGCGAAGCAAAAGAGGAAATAGCAGAGGCCCTGACCATCATTTTTCAATCCTCTCTGGCTTCAGGTGTGGTGCCGGAGGACTGGAGGACTGCTAATGTTAAAAAGGGAGAAAAGGATAGACCGAGTAATTACAGGACAGGATAAATCTTCATTTAGAAAGACACGGATTAATCAAGGATAGTCAGCACGGATTTGTTAAGGGAAGGTCGTGTCTGACAAATTTGATTGAATTTTTTGAGGAGGTAACAAGGAGGGTAGATGAGGGTAGTGCATTTGATGTAGTGTATATGGACTTTAGCAAGGCTTTTGATAAGGTTCCACATGGCAGACTGGTCATGAAGTTAAAAGCCCATGGGATCCAGGGCAAAGTGTCAAGTTGGATTCAAAATTGTCTTGGAGACAGGAAACAGAGGGTAATGGTTGATGGGTGTTTTTGTGACTGGAAGGCTGTTTCCAGTGGGGTTCCGCAGGGCTCAGTACTAGGTCCCTTGCTTTTTGTGGTATTTATCAACGATCTTGACTTGAATATAGCGGGTATGATTAAGAAGTTTGCAGATGATACTAAAATCGGCTGTGTGGTTGATACTGAAGAAGGAAGCTGTAGACTGCAGGAAGATATCAATAAATTGGTCAGGTGGCAAATGGAATTCAATCCGGAGAAGTGTGAGGTAATGCATTTGGGGAGGGCTAACAAGGAAAGGGAATACACATTAAATGGTAGGACACTGATTAGTGTAGAGGAACAAAGGGACCTTGGAGTGCATGTCCACAGATCCCTGAAGGTAGCAGGCCAAGTAGATAAGGTGGTTAAGAAGGCATACAGAATGCTTGCCTTTATTAGCCGTGGCATAGAATACAAGAGTAGGGGGGTTATGCTTCAACTGTATAAAACACTAGTTAGGCCTCAGCTAGAGTACTGCGTGCAGTTCTGGTCACCACATTACAGGAAAGATGTGATTGCACTAGAGAGGGTACAGAGGAGATTTACAACGATGTTGCCGGGAGTTGAGAATCTTAGCTATGAGGAAAGACTGAATAGGCTGGGTCTGTTTTCCTTGGAACAGAGGAGGCTGAGGGGAGACCTTATTGAGGTGTATAAAATTATGAGGGGCATAGATAAAATGGATAGAAAGGACCTATTTCCCTTAGCAGAGGGGTCAAAAACCAGGGGGCACAGATTTAAAGTAATTGGGGGAAGGTTTAGAGGGGATTTGAGGGGAAATTTCTTCACCCAGAGGGTTGTGGGGGTCTGGAACTCACTGCCTGAAAGGGTGGTAGAGGCAGGAACCCTAACCACATTTAAAAAGTACTTGGATGTGCACTTGGGATGCTCTAACCTGCAGGGCTACGGACCAAGAGCTGGGACGTGGGATTAGGCTGGATAGCTCTTTGTTGGCCGGCGCGGACACGATGGGCCGAAATGGCCTCCTTCCGTGCTGTAACATTCTATGATTCTATGATTCTGTCTTCACGGTAGTAGGCACAAAAAACATTCCAGAAATAATGGGGAACCAAGGGTCTAGAGAGAATGAGGAACTTAAAGAAATCAGTATAAGTAAAGACATAGTACCGGAGAAATTAATGGGACTAAGTGGCGACAAATACCCTGGACCTGACGACCTGCATCCTAAGGTTTTAAAAGAGGTAGCCGCAGAGATAGTAGATGCACTGGTATTAATCTTCCAGAATTTCCTAGATTCTAGAACAGTCCCCAAGGATTGGAAGGTAGCAAACATAACCCCGCTATTTAAGAAAGGAGGAAGTGAAAAAACGGGGAACTATAGGCCAGTTAGCCTGACATCAGTAGTAGGCAAAATGCTAGAATCTATTATTAGGGACGTGGTAACAGGGCACTTAGAAAATCATAATATGATTAGGCAGAGTCAACATGGTTTTATGAAAGGGAAATCATGTTTGACGAATCTGTTAGAGTTTTTTGAAGATGTAACTAGTAGGATGGATAAGGGGAAACCAGTGGATGTAGTGTATTTGGATTTTCAAAAAGCATTCGATAAGGTGCCACACAAGAGGTTATTACATAAAATTAGGGCTCATGGGATTGGGGGTAATATATTAGCATGGATTGAGGATTGGTTAATAGACAGAAAACAGAGAGTGGAAATAAATCGGACTTTTTTGGGTTGGCAGGCTGTAACTAGCGGGGTACCGCAAGGATCAGTGTTTGGGCCTCAGCTACTTATAATCTATATTAATGACTCAGATGAAGGGACTGAGTGTAACATATCCAAGTTTGCTGATGATACAAAGTTAGGTGGGCAAGTAAGCTGTGAGGAGGACGCAAAGAGGCTGCAGAGAGATATAGACAGGTTGACAGAGTGAGCAAGAACACAGCAAATGGAATACAATGTGGGGAAGTGTGAAGTTATCCACTTTGGGAGGAAAAACAAAAAAGCAGAATATTTTTTGAATGGTGAGAGACTGGGAAATGTTTGCATTAGGAGGGACCTGGGTGTCCTTGTACATGAATCACAGAAAATTAACATGCAGGTACAGCAAGCAATTAGGAAAGCAAATGGTATGTTCGCTTTTGTTACAAAGGGATTAGAGTATAAGAGTAAAGAAGTCTACAAGATGCACTGTAGCAACTCGCCAAGGCTTCTTTGGCAGCACCTCCCAAACCCGCGACCACTTCCACCTAGAAGGACAAGGGCAGCAGACACATGGGAATATCACCACCTCCAAGTTCCCCTCCAAGTCACACACCATCCTGACTTAGAAGTATATCGCTGATCCTTCATCGTCGCTGGGTCAAAATCCTGGAACTCCCTCCCTAACAGCACTGTGAGAGTACCTTCACCACACGACTGCAGCGATTCAAGAAGGCGGCTCACCACCACCTTCTCAAGGGCAATTAGGGATGGGCAATAAATGCGGGCCTTGCCAGCGACGCCCACATCCCATAAACAAATTTAAAAAAAAGTCTTACTGCAATTATACAGGGCATTGGTGAGGCCACACCTGGAGTACTGTGTACAGTTTTGGTCTCCTTACCTAAGGAAAGATATACTTGCCTTAGAGGGAGTGCAACAAAGGTTCACTAGACTGGTTCCTGGGATGAAGGGATTACCCAATGAGGAGAGTTTGAGTAGATTAGGCCTACATTCCTTAGAATTTAGAAGAATGAGAGGTGATCTCATTGAAACATAAAATTGTTAAGGAGCTTGACAGGGTTAATGCTGAGAAAATATTTCCCCTGACTGGGGAATCTAGAACACGGGGTCACAGTCTCAGAATAAGGGGTCGGCCATTTAGGACTGAGATGAGGAGAAATTTTTCCACTCAAAGGGTTGTGAATCTTTGGAATTCTCTACCCCAGAGAGCTGTGGATGCTCAGTCAGTGAGTATATTCAAGACAGAGGTCAATAAATGTTTGGGAACTAGAGGAATTAAGGGATATGGGGATAGTGCGGGAAGGTGGAGTTGAGGTTGAAGATCAGCCATGATCTTGTTGAATGGCAGAACAGGCTCCAAGGGCCAAATGGCCTACTCCTGCTCCTATTTCGTATGTTCTTATGAAAGGCAACAAGAGCTCACTCTCGCACAGGTGCTGCTTCACTGAGGCAGAATGCAAAGTGCTTAGGCACATGCACATAGATGGCCATGTTGCTGCAGAGCCCATCTTATAGCGGGCACTGAAATACGTTTCTCATGTCACATCTTACCATTTAGGATCATTGAGGACATTGCAACACAAGCTTCTTGCATGCTGCATGTACATGATTTCACTACCCTTATAGTGCATTTTGCTCCACTGCTTCCCCTTGGAGCATGCTGTGTGTCCTCTAGAACCTATACTAATGCTCCTTCTAGGTCCTTCCTCAGTGGGAGAAGTCTGTGAGCTAGCTGGTTGGTGGTTGTCAGTGAGAGCCTCATGGGATTGAAGTAACCCTGTAGCTCCTTGTTATGGGTCATGACATGGTTCTGAAACTGGTGCTGTGGTAGTTGGCTGGCCTGCCATTTTTTGAACAGACGTGGCAGGTGTAATGTAGCCTTGAGAAGCTACAGCCTCACCTGTGCCCCTGCTGCTGGGCACGTCCTCAGCATTTCCACTGACCTGCATGGCAGAAAGCCCTTAGGAGGCAATATCATTTGTGAAACCCAATGGAATGGTTCTCTAAATCTGATCCCAAATCATGTTGAGGCCAGAGAAGAGAGTTTGGTGTACATTTGAGTCCATTATCTCAATTGTAGAAGTCCGAGTGCTCATAAGAGACACTCCAACTGGACTTACGTGTCACTGGTGGGTCAGCTGTATATGACTGTGGAGTTACTACGCACTTCATGGCAGACTACAGTTTAGATAAGTAGTCATGCTTGACTGCACAGAAGAAGCTAGTGGACTCCTCCACTGTCACAACCACCCCAGCTGGTTCATCAAATGATTGCACAAGACAGTTGTGCTCAGACAGCAACCTTCTTTTATATGAAGTCGGTCAGCGGGAAATCCGAATCCCTCAGCTCTGCGGGAAATCCGAATCCCTTAGCTCTGCAGCTAAGCAAGAACACCCTCTGGTCAGGACATTCCTGCGCCGTACTCCCACCACCACATGCTCTGCCTCACTTGTGCTTTATGATTCACTTTGGGCTCCCTTGTCAAATTGGCAGTCTAAATCCCCAGGGTTGATGTACTTGTGCTCGTACTTACAAGTAAGTGACGCAGGTGCTGTAAGACGCTGGCTTCTTCCACTGGGAGCTGTAGCTGATCCTTGGGGGATTCCTCTAGAAACTGAAGAGGAATATATGTTAGAATGCTGGCTGCAAAACACCCTTCAAATATTACTTACATGTGTCATGGTGCTGTGCTGGAGTGTGTACCTATATGAAGGTAAGTGAGTCACCAAGGAAGGTACTAGCCCACATTTTGGGGGGCAGCCTCCAACTTAATCCACCCCCTATGCTCTCATTGCCAACGATATACAAAACTGATTCTTTGATGGCACTCAAGGGGTTAAAATTGTGGGGGCATTCTTCCCATACGCTCCTGCCCCTCTTGTTGTGTGCTGACTTGTACGGCACTACCAATGGTTATCAAAGTCACTGTGGTTAGCACTGGGGGAGATTCGGGTTTATTATTCACTGATGCATGGTGGATGTCACACATGCATTATTCAACACACCAAATTACTTTATCATTTTCACCACTGCCCAACAGCAGTAACATGAATGGGCAACACAATTGGATCATAGAATCTAACAGTGCAAAAAAAGGTCAATCAGCCCATCACACCTGCACTGACTCTCTGAAAGAGCTGTCCACTTAGTCCCATTCTCTTGGCCTTTTCCATTATCTTTTAAGTCTTTCTTTTTTCAACTATTTATCGTCTTCCCTTTTAAAAGCTATTATGGATTCTGCTTCTTTCACTGATCTTTTAACTATTCCAGTGTCCAGGACGGTCATCAATTGTATTATGTTGCCATTTGGGCCCTTGTGCACAATGTTGTAAATTGAAAGGGATTTTATTCTCTTATTTCCAGTTAGTGTGTGACCACCAGCACAGAATCAAATGGGTGAACACCTGCTTTTGTCTGGGAGTTTCATGGTGCCTACATTTCAAGGCAATCATTTGTGCCAAAATTATTTGAAAGGGAAGGAAAAGTGGAAGGATGGCAACTGGGAGACCAAGGCTACCATTGGCTATCCTGGTCATCAACCTGTATGGTGAAGCCTCTTTGCAGGGCAATGTAGTGGAGCATGAAGCAGACAACAATTGCTAATGAGACCCTAAGGGTTGTGCTGTAAGACAACTCTAATTGATCGAGGCATCTGAAGCACTGCTTCAAGATTCCTATGGTACGTTTGATGATAATTCTGGTTGTAACATGAGTTTCATCATACCTGTACTCTGCTTCTGTCCATGGTTGGCACAAGGGTGGTAACACAGTGATGGTAACACAGCACAAGCTTAGGCGCTGCATCCAGGGAAGGCTTCAGAGAGAGGAGCAGGCTCGTTGGGGGTGTTCATTACATCAGTTACTATTACCATGTCAAGGGAATGAGACCTCATTGCTCATCCCTAGGAGTTATGGACATTGGAACATATTGTGGGGGCAGAAAGCTCACTTAGCTCCCTGGAACACAGTTTGAGTGAAGATCTAGGTGCTATGTGGGAGAGCATGTCTCAAATATCCACCAATATAGGGCACCTAATTAGGACTGTGGAGCAGTGATTCTTCCAGAGGTGCACTGACATGATGCACATTGCATCCCTGAGAGCATAGTTACACAGAGTACACGATAAGTGCTCTGGATGCATTGGTGCCAGTGTGCAAGAAGCTGTCCAGCTTGGCTTTTACTGTTTGAAGAGAGTGAAGTGCCTGAGGGAAGGAGTGCAGGAGTTGGTGCATCTACAAAGATTCTTGCTGACACAGGCTCAAAAACCATCTGAACTTCTGCTTTTGGTTTGTAGTGCAGTGTCTGCACACAGGATATTATCAAAAGGGAATTAGATATATACTTGAAAAGGAAAAAATTGCAGGGTTTTGAGGAAAAAGCAGGGGAGTGGAACTAATTGGATAGCTCTTTCAAATAGCCGGCACAGGCACGATGGGCTGAATGGCCTTCTTCTGTGCTAAAAGATTCTATGATTCTATGATTATGATTGGCACTCCTGCTGGCAACACTACTGGGTAGAACCAGAGTTTTCAGCCACTGTCTAGTTTGGACAACTCCACTTCCTTCCAATAAACAACATCATCCCAGGCCAGTTTCCACACAGACTTTTTTTCATCTGGCAACATTCTGACTGCAGGAGATAAGGCAACATGTGAGGCAAAACCCTTGGATCTACAAATATGCAGAGGAAATGCTGAGCTCAGGGAATACCTGTTAGATGGAGTACCGGTGAACACAGGGTGACCTGTCACTTTAAAAATATTGTTCCTTCAGCCCTTGGTGTCCCCTTTGGACACACTGGAACCTACATTTCCTGTATAGCCACCATCTATGATATATTTGCATGATGGTTTTATAAGAGACAAGCTCTGTATGTTTTGAACCTTGCATGGGGGAGGATTGTTGGCACCTTACAAGCAAGTAGGAAACAGCAAGATCAATTCCATCCCACAGATAGAGTTGCCTTTGATTATTTTGAAACACCCAGGAGTCATCAATTGTAAGGAAGTATGCTTTTGATATAAGTTGCAGGACAGTATTAGTACTGCAAAGGACAAGCGGAATGGGCAGTCACCTTTACTCCCCAACAATCCTGCCAGTGTCGGGGCTCAGCTGACGAATATGACAATTATCGCCCAATGCTGCTGCGCGTTTGGCAGTGAAGCCTTGTCCACAGCAGCCTTTTCATTCTGTGCCTCCCCTGGTGGCTGCAGCTGATTTGTGTCTTATGTACTGATGTTTCTATTGATTGCAATATCATACACCATAGAGCCCACTATATCTTTCTTGCATTGTTTCTCTGGTACATAATGTAAGATAACTCCAGAGTGATCCAGGCAATGGAATCTTTGCTTGAAGATTCCAAAATGCTGCTCAGTAAGTACTCTAGTTTTGGTATGGGCCTTTTCAGCCCCCTTGGATGTCACAGCAACTAGTACTCCATCCTGAAGCTCACTACCTAAATCCTCTTGGTGGATGTATTTGTGCTGGTGTTTGCGGTAGTTGGAGCGAGTGATGCAGGATTTCGTAAGCTGCTGGCTTCTTCTGTGGCCCTAGTAACTGTGACTGGTTCTTTGGCAAACCTGATAGAAACAGCAGAGAACAGAAGAGAAATATATATTGGAATGGTAGCTGTGAAGCACTCTTGCCTACATGGTAATATATGGTGCTTACTGTGTCATGGCGTTGAGCCTGTGTGTGGGTAAGTGAGTAAGTGAATAATCTTGGTCAAAGAGGTAGGTTTTAAGGAACGTCTTAAGGGAGGAGACTGAGGTAAAGAGGCGGAGAGGTTTAGGGAGAGAATTCCAGAGCTTAGGGCCTAGACGGCTGAAGGCACGGCCTCCAATGGTGGGGCGAAGGAAGTGGGAGATGCACAAGAGGCCAGAGTTGGAGGAGCACAGAGTTGGAGGAGGGTTGTAGGGCTGGAGGAGGTTACAGAGTTAGGGAGGGGCGAAGCCATGGAGGGATTTGAACATGAGGATGAGAATTTTAAAATGAGTTGTTTGTGGATAGGGAGCCAATGTAGGTCAGCGAACATAGGAGTGATGGGTGAACGGGACTTGTTGTGAGTTAGGATATGGGCAGCAGAGCTTTGGATGAGAAAAAATTACGGAAGAGTCGGGAGTGAGATGAGCAATATTATGGCGGATAAAAGCACATTTTTGGCAAGTTAGTTTTGTTACAGGAAGGAAGACTAAGCACCAAGGCCCAATCAGAAATGGGAGTCCTGGCTGATCTCCTCCTCCCTCGCCAAGGTGCTGAGGCATATTGTAGTGGCCCACCACCATGCTGACTGAGATCAATTACCTCAGCACAGACAAGGGATAAAACCTAGGATCTTCCAACACTGCAGTTTTTTAAAATAAAAAATATATCTATAGTATTGCCAATTGAGATCAACTTAAAATTCAGCCAAAAGGCTCTCAACTCTCTCTGCTAAATGAACTATACTAGACATCACTTAGTTTGGAGTAGGGACTTTCCAGTGTTTATTCAAAATAAAAACATAACTACGCACAATTACACTCAAGTATTTATTTGCTTATCCTCTGTCACTGACAATTACACTCAGGAAATCCTTCATGGAAGCCTTGGGCACTCAAATTATACCATGGGACACTAGTGTATGAACACTTAATGGGTTCATGTCAAATTCCCTCTCTCTGCTGTTTTAGTGGCGGCATTACCCCATTTACTTTATTTCCAGGTTCTTATTGTTCTCACTCTAAATGATATCAGACTACCACACACGAAGCAGGAGAGCACTGCAAGTGAATAACTAGGTTAAAGTACAAATGTAACAATTTTGTCATTTTATGTTAAAAATGGTGAATATAAATCTTGATGTAAGCATGAAATTTCATTCTCAAACTAATTATAGGACTCAACTCATATTTTTCTGGAAGGCAGCTTTTGTGAAAGTGAAAATAAAATAGCTTTTTAATATATGCGGTTGCATCTTCTGTGAGATTTAGTTATGCATCTAAAGTATAGGTTGCGTGTTTTAATTCAGTCAGAATGTACCTGATATTTTGATGAATTCAATGACTTGTATAAAGTGGCTTGATCTTAAACCTGTTGATATACAAAATGTATTTAAGTGACAGGATTTGTACCAGAATAGCTTTAATGGTTATAATAAGTAAATACTAAAATTATCAGATTTGCTTAAAGTGATAATCCATTAGAAAATGCTATCCTCCTTTCCCCTCTGTCTCATAAGCTCTGCGCCTCCCCATGTTAGATTACACACAGATAACTGGAACTACCTGTTACCCTCCCCTAAGGCATCACCAAAACTGCCAGCTCTGTACTCCACCTCACAGAACAAATATCCAGATGTATCATACTACCTTATTCTACCCTTATCATCCAAGGCCTGAAAGGCTGGGGTCTTTCTATCTTCTGTTGGCCCCTTACAAGTCAAATGATTGCCTGGGGCAGGGGCCAGGATTCCCTAAGGCAGAAGTTCCGGCTCCTGCTCCTATTGTGGTGTCCAGTATATAAATTGGACCCCTCCGGAGGGTCGCTGCCCTAAGCTTGACATGTATGCTCAAGCTGTCAGGAAATGCATCAATGCCAGATTCATCAGCCGCACTGACAAGACAGTCCAGAATGTCACCCGAGCACAACGCAACGCCATCCACGCTCTCAAGACCAACCGCAACATTGTCATCAAACCAGCGTAGGAGATTTTTACTGCCTCCCAAAGATGCACAAAGCCAACACACCCGGACGTCCTATCGTATCAGGCAACGGAACCCTGTGTGAGAACCTCTCTGGGTACGTCGAGGGCATCCTGAAACCCATCGTACAGGGAACCCCCAGCTTCTGTCGCGACACTACAGACTTCTTGCAGAAACTCAGCACCCATGGACCAGTTGAACCAGGAACACTCCTCGCCACGATGGACGTATCGGCACTCTACACCAATATCCCCCACGATGACAGCATCGCTGCGACAGCCTCAGTACTCAACACCAACAACAGCCAATCTCCAGACGCCATCCTGCAACTCATCCGCTTCATCCTTGACCACAATGTCTTCACCTTCGACAACCAGTTTTTTACCCAAACACACGGAACAGCCATGGGGACCAAATTCGCACCCCAATACGCCAACATCTTCATGCACAAGTTCGAGCAAGACTTCTTCGCTGCACAGGACCTCCAACCAACGCTGTACACCAGACAAGCCCTGCGAATACACAGGATCTGCTCAGACGAGGAGGAACGCGATGGACACCTACGGACACTGAAAGATGCCCTCGTAAGAACGGGATATGACGCTCGACTCGTCGATCGACAGTTCCGACGGGCCACAGCGAAAAACCGCATAGACCTCCTCAGAAGGCAAACACGGGACACAACCAACAGAGTACCCTACGTCGTCCAGTACTTCCCCGGAGCGGAGAAACTACGCCATGTTCTTCGCAGCCTTCAACATGTCATCGATGACGGCGAATACCTTGCTAAGGCCATCCCCACGCCTCCACTACTCGCCTTCAAGCAGCCGCCTAACCTCAAAAGTACCATCGTTCGCAGCAAATTACCCAGCTGTCAGGAGAACAGCGACCACAACACCACACAATCCTGCCACGGCAACCTCTGCAAGACATGCCAGATCATGGACACAGATACCATCATCACACGTGAGGACACTACCCACCAGGTACATGGTACATACTCATGTGACTCGGCCAACGTTGTCTACCTGATACGTTGCAGGAAAGGATGCCCCAGAGCATAGTACATCGGCGAGACCATGCAGACACTGAGACAACGTATGAACGGACACCGTGCAACAATCGCCAGGCAGGATTGTCACCTCCCAGTCGGGGAACACTTCAGCAGTCAAGGACATTCAGCCTCGGATCTGCGGGTTAGCGTTCTCCAAGGCGGCCTTCGAGACACACGACAACGCAAAATCATCGAGCAGAAACTGATAGCCAAGTTCCGCACCCATGAGGACGGCCTCAATAGGGATATCGGGTTCATGTCACGCTACAGAACGTGACTGAACATCGTTGTCTGTCTTTCCAGTTTAAAAAAAACCACAAAAAAAACAAACACAAAAAACCCCACAAAAAAAACGAAAAAAACCCACAAAAAAAAACTGCAGACAGCAGGATTTGACACGTTGGACCCCCTGTGACACATCTCATTTTCTTAGCTGTGCTCTTGGTGTGTCTTTGATGTAAGGACACCTTCCCTGAAAGATTGTATTTCTGCAGTTTCTGTGTTTATATACTGTGAAATATTGTAGATTCACTCATTGTAACTTTACCTGAGGAAGGGGCGACAGCTCCGAAAGCTTGTAATTTTAAATAAATCTGTTGGACTATAACCTGGTGTTGTGCGACTTCTCATTTTTGTCCACCCCAGTCCAATGCCGGCATCTCCGCATCATGTCCAGTATACCCAGGTGAGGTGTACCGGCCTCCTCAAAGACACATGTGGGCCCCAACAGCCAGATTGTTCGGTGGGCTGAAAGAATAATTACCAGGGTTGGTGGAACAAGGCCGTAGTTTCCAGCAGTAAAGTGGCACTGGCTCCCACCTTCCCCATGCTAATGAGGTGCCCTTCCACTGATCCCGCAAACTGCATTGGTGTCAGTGCTGGAGGGCATCTTTGGGCGCGATCCTAGTGTAACCACCAGGATAACAACCCAAGCAAATTTGTGGTCTCTGTGCATATGAAAATACACCAGTGATGATTACCCTGCAGCACCTACAATTATATTGCATTCCCTGATATACAATACTATTCAATACTGATATTGTTATTTCTTTTTTTTATTATCTATTTGTAAATTGTCCGTGGCATTGCCCACAGTCATTTGATGAATATAATTTTTGCTCCTGTACAAGATGGCAGCGGAGTTAGGAGAGAGATTTCAGAAATTTGTTCCATGGAGCCAACTAGTGGCCGGAGCCTGAAACTACACTGTGTCAGCTGACACGCAGAATTGAATGGGAAATGTTGACACAGCGAGATCGATTTTAACCCCGAATGGGTTTCGGTTGGGGCAAGTACGAAATGCGTTCGCTGGCCTAAGTTTGAGGCACGGGATATTTTAGCGCCCAGGGCCGTTAATCAACTGCCTGCTCAAAACAAGCCGAAAGCAGCAGCTAGCCAATGTATGGGAGAGAAGGTTTGGGTGGCCAGAGGTCGCTGGCCAGGACTAAAGGGAGGATTGCCGGCTAGCAGGTAAGTGGCAGGGAGGGCGCTATGGGAGGGAAGAGGAGGTGTCTAGGGCATGGGAGGCTGCGAGTTTCTATGTGTGGCCTGGAGGAGCACTCCTGATCCTCCTGGCCTCACAGGGAAAGTTTCACACTCTCTTAATTAAGACCCCAATTTGCATAATTTCTTGAGGCCTTAAACGGGTACCTCATCGGCCCGCAGAACCCTACAGGTGAGAATGGGCAATGAAGTGGAAGGGTTGGGTTTCAAGGGGGTAAGTAACCTGCTCGCCAGGTGGGTAGGGTTAAAATTGACCCTGCAATTTACAATGGCAAATGTTGATAGAAAAGCGTGACCAAAATCATGGCAATACGATGCAAGGTTTGTGGACAGGATCCTGCACGAGATTTTTAAAATAATATATGGGGCCCTATTTTCTGATCGGAGACCTGGAAAAAATCTATGGACTTACCTGAGTGCTCCCGAGGTCCGGACATTTCCGCTCCTGGGCCTCTGCAACTCGAAATGCGCAGGGCCCACGTATCCCAGAGGCGCATGCGGTTCGCAAGCGTCCCTGGGATCACGTGGGCCATGGGGAGCCAATAAGAGAAGGGAATCTCCCTTCATACACTTGACAGATAGACCTGTCAAATATATGAATGGAGATCACCCCAAAAACACTGTAAAACATTAAATAATTTTTTTTTAAATCACATTTTTAAAATGAGTTGAAATTACAATAAATTAAATATTTTAAACAAGAATTTAATTTTTTGAAAAAAATAATTAAAGTTTTTTACGGGGCTAAAAATAACCCTACCTTTTTTAAAGTATTTTTAAATGATAAATGAGTGAAAATTTTAATTATTTTTAAAACTTTTTTTCAAATCTTATGCTGGTAAAAGCAGGCCTTACGCCTGCTTTTACCAGGCGTAAGATTTCTAAAGGTTTTCTGCGGGCGGAGGTTTTCCAGAGAGTGGAACTATCCGCCCGCAGAGGCCCTTCTCTGGGGCAGGCATCCGATCTGTCAAGAGCATTCGTCACAGATCGGAAATACCGGTTTTCAGCACATGCGCTTGGCATGCCTGAAACCGGCATTTCTGATGTCCCTACGGGTGTGTACACAGTGCGTACACACCCATAGGCATCGGAATATACGGCCCATGATGTTTAGCTATAATATATTCCTGTGTCTTTTTTACTTTTTTATATGATAAAATCCTACATACAGGCTTTAAAACTAGTACTGTATCTCAATTATTGCAAATAATGTCTGATTTGCACATACAATCAAAATGCCATCATGTGCGCGTGTGCAACCAAAGAAATATAGATGGAGGTGTCCTGTTGAGGGTCAACAGCACAGATAGGATAGCTGCATTCAAACTGCCAACATAAATTCAACTACGGAACCCAGATTAAAGCATCAGTTCACTCTAAACATGGTGTTCATCTGCCTTAATCCCTTTAATGTTGCACTTCTGAATGCACCTTCCCCCCTCAGGAGGTTATTCACAAAATTATAACAAGCCTCTATTAACATATACAAATTCAATCTGTTTGCTGTGCAATGCTGCTATTTGGATTGTTTCATTTTTGAGCCATTGCACTTGCTGGTAAATTCAAGTTAGCTCAAGGACAATCTCCTTGCTTGTTTTCTTGATTCAATGGGGGCGATTTTCTGCTGTCGGAGGAGGCGGGTTTGGAGGCGGGAAAGGCGGGAAAATCAGATTCAAAGAGGGCGGGTTCGGAACCCGCCCCAACCCGCCTCCGCGGGATTTTGCCGGTGCCGGTTTTGGAGGTCGGGAAACAGTCCCGCCTCCAGCTGGCCATTGCACTATTTAACATCCTTAAATGCTCGTTAAGGGCCTCTCTAAGCCTATTTTGAGAGGCCCTCGTGATTTTTCCAGTTTTTCGGCGTGATCCACGCACCTCCTAAACCACGTCAGGTAAACCTGGCGGGTTGACTCGTGGGTGCTCTCCTCACTGCTGCAGGTCTAACAAGACATCGTTTATTGCAGCAAGGATTACTTGCAGGTGCTGGACCTTGGCTTTAAAAGGTCTCTGAGCACTTTTAGAAGGCCTTCCGAAGTCGGAGGTGCTGCAGCTTGACTCCATCAACTGTGGGACCTCCTTGGAAGACCCTCTCCCCGCTTGCAATGAGTGCTTCCCCAAAGGAGGCATCTACAAGCAGCATGGGAACAATTTGTTTTCTGTCATCATGGACCTCAGATGAGGATGAGGAGCATCCATGGCAGCAGCAGAACCAGGCAGCTCAGGAGCAACATCAGCAGGAGCCCCAACCTCCTGCTCAGTCACCTGATGCTGCACGAGGCAGAAGGCGCCAGCGCATCGAGGCACCTCGCCGCAGGAGATACCCCCACAGAGGGTTTACAGACAAATGAATGAGCTACCTCAACTTGAGTGAGCAGCAGTGCCAAAGGAGGCTGAGACTTTCGCGAGAGGTTGTCCGAGAGATCTGCGGCCTGCTGCAGCAAGACCTGGTGCCCAGAGGAACGGGTGGACACCCCTTACCAGTGGCTGTCAAAGTCACCACCGCACTCAACTTCTTTGCCTCAGGCTCCTTCCAGGGATCATCAGCAGACATCAGCGGCATCTCCCAGTCGGCCGCCCAGTTGCATCACCCAGGTTACTGATTCCCTTTTTGCTAAGGCCCACAATTACATCCAGTTCACAAGGGATCAAGCAAGTATAACCGCCCGTTCAGTTGGATTCACAAATATGGCAGGCATGCCAATGGTGCAGGGTGTCATAGACTGCACACATATGGCCCTTAGGGCGCTCCATCACAACCCAGCTATCTTTGTCAACCGAAAGGGCTTCCACTCCCTCAATGTTCAGCTGGTGTGTAACCACAAGGAGTTCTTGCATGTTTGCGCCAAGTTCTGTGGTAGTTGCCATGACTCTTTTATCCTACGGCACGCTAGTGTTCCTCCGCTTTTCAATCCACCAAACCAACTTAACGGATGGCTCCTTGGTGACAAAGGCTACCCCCTGAAGAAGTGGCTAATGACGCTGATCAGGAGGCCAGCTAACGAGGCTGAAGAGCGCTACAACGCTAGCCACACTTCGACCAGGTCCATCATATGAGCAAACTATTGGGTTGTTGAAGATGCACTTCCGTTGCCTTGTGGAGCCCTGCAGTATACACCATACAGGGTCTCCAGAATGGTCGTGGTCTGCTGTACACTGCACAACATCACACAGCGTCGTGGCTTGCAGCTTCCTGATGAGCAAGCGGCTCAGTTCCAGCCCTCCTCAGATGAGGAGGAGGAGGAGGAGGAGGCTGAGGAGGAGGAGGTGGATCTGGAGGAGGAGGAGGAGGAGGAGGAGCAGGAGGAGGTCAGAGCGCCGGTGTATCGACCAGCGGCAGCGGCAGCACGCGAGCATATGGCTGCCCGGGATGCAAGGGATGAACTTATCATGGCCAGATTTGCATAGGTTGCCCAAGTTGGCACAGGTCCTTGGCTCCATCCTAGGACATCATTGACAATGGACATGACTCTCTGGCCTCCTTTCACTCAGGCCACCAACCTGACAACGCAAGTGTGCCGATGCCCGCAATGTGGAGCTGCCTAAGGTGAAAGAACAGATGGCATAACGCCAACATTTTGGCTTCAAATCATTTTAATGCTTTCCAACAGGGATGACATTTCATCAATACACAGAAACAGTCTCCCAATCTGCACACAGATCTGGAGGTTATATCCCTTGCCAGCTGTACCCACAAAGCCTTGATTTCTTTGGTATGCCTCTTCCTCCGAGATGAGTGGAAGAGCACCTCCATGCTAGCTGTCACCCCCTCAAACAACATTTGCAGTGCCTCATCCGAAAGCCTCGGGCAGGCCCTTGCCTTGGAATTGGACATAGTGGTTTCTCAAAAGATGTTGGAGGTGTTGCAGGAGATGCAGAAATGCTGTGGAATGAGCCAAGGGAGCAAGAAGCCATAAAATCAGACTGGAAAAGTGCTGTCAACAGAGGCGGGTTTCAGTCCTAAAACACTAATTGACCAAGGGCATCTCACACCTCTGAAATCAAGTGGCCAATCATGGGAAAATCGCAAAAAATTTGAAATCTATCAGTGGAGGCGGGTTTCAAACCCACCCAAACTGAAACCCGCCTCCATCTCGCCTCCAGTGGGAAAATCGCCCCCAGTGGTTTCTCAAAATATGTTGCTGGTGGTGCAGCATAGGCAGAAACCCTGTGGAATGAGCCAAGGGAGCAAGAAGCCATAAAATCAGACTGGAAAAGTGCTGTCAACAGAGGCGGGTTTCAGTCCCAAAACACTAATTGACCTCAGAAATCAAGTGGCCAATCATGGGAAAATCTCAATTTTTTGAAAACTATCAGTGGAGGCGGGTTTCAAACCCACCCAAACCGAAACCTGCCTCCATCTCGCCTCCAGTGGGAAAATTGCCCCCAATCTTTCAGAATTGTTCAGAGTTTTACCCATTTTACCCACATTCAAGTTTTATTATCATGAGAGACTGGTGCAGATTGTGGGGAATGGTAATAGATTTTCTTAATGACTTGGTAATTTCTCTTTTTTTTCTCTTTTCGAAACCGTGACAGAATCTTCTCTGTTGTTATTGCATTTAAACACACAGAGGGAAGGCAAGGGAAGGGAAAGCTACTTTAATGAATTTGGAATAATCAATTAGAGTAATTTCGTTAGAAAGATTCTATTTAATTTGATGGTCTATTTGGGCTATATACTATATTATATTATTAAAATCACTAAGACCTTGAAATTGCACCATGGGACCTTGCATATAAACACTCTGGGCGAGAAATTAATCTTCTTACCAACACGCCGTAGCGCCATGAAATGGCGATAAAATGGTGGCCATTTTGGCAGCTCTTACGCCAGCTGGTGGCGAGTTCCGCAACGTATTCGTCTTCCCCTTTGCACTGCCAGTAACTGGCAGCGCCCTAGAAAAACATTGGTGGCATGGTGACGTCAATCGGCGTGCAACGCCGACTTAACGCAAACTTCGACCCTAGCACTGAATTCAGCGCTAGGTCCTAAGCAGGCCAGGTTAACCTGGTGTGCAAGCAACATGCTGCGAATACTCAGCAGGTCATGCAACATCCGTGGAGAGAAAAACAGAGTTCATGTCTCAGGTCGACATGCTGCCTGACCAACTGAGTATTTCCAGATTTCCAGCATTTTATGCTGTCATTTCACATTTACAGCATCTGCTTGCAGAGGGAAGAGGAAGACACAGAAGAGGAGAAGCTAAAGAGGAGGAATCAGATGGAAGGATGCATCCCAGACAGCCCCTTTGTGGCCGGGATATCCAGGATGGAATCATCCACCTGCAGTCCCACTGGCTGCCTCTTCTTGTTGACCCACTGGCTGGGCAGTCTGCATTTCTTGGGTGTGTGAAATGAGGAAGGCACAAGGGTGGAGTTGTGCTGACGGGAGGGTGGGAAAGCAAGAGGTGCATGCGAAAAGGGGGATAACGTACGAGGATACCCGCATCTTGTATCCTTTCAGCCCCGCCGATAGCCAAGGGCTTAACCATACCCCTGTCAAGAATGGCCTACACTGTCTCCTCCAAGGGGGTGAGGTGAGACTAGGAATGGGAGATGTGCCAGGTCATTGGTGCAGATTGTTGGTAGGTGAGTGATTGGGGGTTGTGCATTGAGCAGTGTGTGAGGCTAGTGGTGCAGTTGGTAGGAGACAGCTTTTAAAGATGCATTCACTGACCTTGACCAATGGTCTGAGGTCATGAAACTTCTTTGGGCACTGGAGCCAGGTGGTGGGGGTGACACTGCTGGCAGAGACCGCCTTGGTAATGTACACCCACATCGTTCTTTCTGGAGGGCCTCCTGGCCCCTGTGGGTAGAGGGCCACTCGCAGTGTTGACCCCCTGCACAAAACTGGAGTGCTGCGTGTGAGACCCTCAGTGCCCCTTCCCTGGCTTGCTGAGCCATTTGTGTTAGTGCTGAGGCAGTTTTCCCATTTGTTGAGGTTAGGAAGGTAATTCAGCTTTACCAGCTGAATATTCACATTTGGAACTTGTTTTAAATGTTGACTATTTCTTAAAAGGCAGAAAGAGCTGAAAAATGTATTGATTCACTGTATTTTGTTTAGTATTGCTTCAGTGAGCAGGGCCCCTTTAATTCTAAGACCTCTTCATTGCCCACAATTCCCTGTGAGCTCCACAGCTTCGCTCCCAGAGGCTGTTGGAAGCTGCAATGCCGGACCTGGACAGAAACTTCGTCCCGGATCCCTCAAACAATGCCACCAGGATGGCGTTGCACGGAAGGTGAGCGCTGCGCCACCTATCTCCATGCACCCCAGAACAATTGCACTCGGTTAGCGTTGCGGCCATTTCCAGCAGCCGTTGACGGCAGTTGCTGGTGGCACCGGCAACTTTGCTGGCGAACACAAATTTTTCCCCTTTAATGTCTTTTTGTGAAATCCCTTCCTCTGCTATTTTAACAAGAATGAAACCATTCATTTTAACTTTGTCCTCCTAACTTTAGAGTATGAAGCCCCAGAATTATAATTGTCATTCTTCTGTGAACCCTATCCAATGCATCCGTGTCCCTTTGAAGTTCGGCCGTTCAAAATCCCAGTATTCCAAAGGTGGCTTCACCAATTGCTCGTGGCAACAACCACAAGTGTAAAGCGCATGTGAAACACTTCGAGATATTTCTGAGAGATAAGACAAGGTGTCATATAAATAAAAGTCTGTCTTTGTTTCTTTCACTGTATCATTGTCATCTCATTTTGTGATTTATTATGGAATTATTCACTCATTTGAACCAGAGAAGATGGTCTTGGTCTAGTTTTCTCTCAGAAATATTGGGCTGGATTTTCAACCGGGTATTAAACCAGTGTTGCGGATCTGCCGCCTATTATAGAAACTGTCCATTTCTCATTATGGAAATGAAAACCGAGCGGATTCAATAACAGGTGGCTGATTCACAATGCCTGTTTTACTCCTGGGTGGCAAGGTCAAAAATTAGTCCATTGTAGCTAGGAGGTTTAGAGTCCAGAGTAGGCTCTGGTCTTGCTGTGCATTCACATTCCACAAGTAGCGAAGCTGAAATTACTTTGCATAAATGCTAAACTTTGAGTGCAAATCAAGTGTGAAGCCTGAACTGACTCCGAAGCAAAGCCAAATGGGACTCCTTTCTCCAGGAGCCTCAGTCCACTTAATTCTAGTGTTCGGTCAGGCACTCGCACTGGATTTCGACTGCATCTACACTGTAACAACAGCATCAAGTGCAAAGTGTAAATTTACTAGGTGGCTTGCTAAGCCACTTCACAGGGCATTGAGTCAACCACACAGCATGAACTAGAACGATGTGTAGGCCAGACAAGGTAGGCCTGGCAGGTGCCTTTCCCTAAAGGACATTAATGAAACAGACAGGATCTTACAACAAAAAGACAACTTTCATGGTCATTTTTGTTTGCTGCCAGCACATAGATTGCCAGGTTTATTGAATTCAATTTCACAACTTGCCATGGTGGGATTAGAACTCATGACCTCGGTGTTGCTTGTCTAGTATCATAACCACCGCAATATTATACAACAAAATAACAGCAATTATTACACTCCAAACACCTTTTATCATGTGTAATGCTTTGGGGGATTTTGAGATGCAAATAATATTACAGGGCTGATTCTCTGGCCAGCCACCCCTGGTGAGGAGCAGCACTCATAGGGAGCATATGGTCAGGATACCACAGACCTTGATCTCCCATTCATTAACCCATTCCCAAGTCTGAGGAGAGGAATAAACTCGGGTATAATGCCCTCACACTTGACGGGCCCGATTAAGGAATTGACCCTTAATAATATTATTATAATTTAAATTCAGTTTGATAAAGGGACTTATGAAGAGTTGTCAGTTGTTGTGCTGGTGGCATGGTAATGATCAAAAAAAATTAGCATTTGAAAATGAAAATTATAAAGCCATCGTCACCTCAGTAAATATTATTGTTAAGTCAGCTTTTCATTATGTTCACCGAACATCAATTACATTAACTGTGGCACAATGACATCAGTGTGTCAATGAGTACATCTCCACATAAATGTTCTTTAGAGTACAAAAACAAGTCATTTAATACTGCCAAAACCACATTGCCAAAGTTCACAGATGTCATTTTTTTCAGCGTCACAAACTTTGTAACTAACCAATGCGAGGACCGAGCTGCTCCAGGAATGAATTCTGTCTGATAGCTTTGTAAGAAGGTGACAGAGACTCCTTAAAAGAGTTCATTATTATCCAAATAAATTCATAGCCTTCAGCATATTTCCGTGTATTATGCTTGTTTTATTGGTTTGATTATGAATTATCTGACCTAACAGAGCTGCTACATTTTCTACACAGCAGTTTCTATGACAACAGTCTTTGAAACACCTCACAAGGATTTCAGAATTATCTTCAATTATGCTCAGCAGAAGAATAAAAGTGACAGTATATTCCAGATAAAGTATAATTTGGATTGATTATTGTATTTGTCGTGAACTATTTTATGATTTTTTTTTTCTGAATGAATTTTGATCACATTGAAGGATGATGATAGTAGGGACTGGGACATTTTTCATCTATTCGCCCAATATAAATTTCCATACTTAAGTACAGCATAGATTAGATACCACTTAGAAGTCCCTCTAAATTATATCTACAATGTCCCTCCAAGGTCACAAGAGAACTAACCATTCCACCAGTATATTATTTATATTTCCCACAGCAGCTATGCATATTTGGGGTATTTTGAGATGTGAATAATATTGCAGGGCTGATTTCCTGGCCGGGCACTCCTGGTGAGGAGCAGCACTCGTAGGGGGCACGTGGTCAGAGGAGTATTAAATCTTCCCTTTTTATTTGCAGTTTATGTAGCAGCATATAAAAATGGGAAGATTTAATGCTGCAAGAGCAGTAGGATGTGTCAGCTCAGCTCCGTTGCTAGAACTCTTGCCTCTTGGTCAAAAGATTGTGAATTTTGTGACCCATACCAAGAATTTGAGTTCACAATCTAAGTTGACACTCCAGTGCAGTACCAAGAGATGCTAAAATAAAAACAGAAAATGCTGGAGACACTCAGCAGGTCAGGCAGCATCTGTGAAGAGAGAAACAGAGTTAACGTTTCAGGTCGATGACCTTTCGTCAGAACTGGAAAAAAGCAGGACATGGAACAGATTTTTAAGCAAGTGTGGGAGCTGGGAAATGGGGGAGGGGATGAAGGAACAAAAGGGAAGGTCTGTGATAGGATAGAAGGCAGGAGAGGTTAAGAGACATTGAGAGACATTAAGAGATATTCAAGGCAAAAGGAGATGGTAATGGGACAGGTTAAGAAACAAAGGATGGCTCGAGATGAAGTGTAAATTGCGCTGGCAGAATGAAAGACAGCTGCCATGTGGGAGAGAAGAACAGAAGGCCAAACAAAAAGTGTGGATAAAAAATATATATATGATAGGGGCCGGGGTTATGATCTGAAATTGTTGAACTCTATGTTGAGTCCAGAAGGCTGTAAAGTGCCTAATCGAAAGATGAAGTGCTGTTCCTCGAGCTTACGCTGAGCTTCCGTGGAACAATGCAAGAGGCCGAGGACGGTGAGGTCTGAGTGGGAGTGGAGCGGTGAATTAAAGTGACAGGCGACCGGAAGCTCGGGGTCCCCCTTACGGACTGAACGGAGGTGTTCCGCAAAGCGGTCACCCAATCTGCGTTTGGTCTCCCCAATGTAGAGGAGACAACATCGTGAGCAGCGAATACAGTATACTAAATTGCAAGAAGTACAAGTAAATCACTGTTTCACCTGGAAGGGGTGTTTGGGGCCCTGGACAGTGGGAAGTGGGGAGGTATAAGGGCATGTGTTGCATCTCCTGCACTTGCACGGGAAGGTGCCGGGCGAAGGGGAAGGGGTGTTGGGGGCGATAGAGGAGTGGACTAGGGTGTCGCAGAGGGAGCGGTCCCTTCGGAATGCTGAAAGGGGAGGTGAGGGGAAGATGCGTTTGGTGGTGGGATCACGCTGGAGGTGGCGGAAATGGCGGAGGATGATCCGTTGAATGTGGAGGCTGGTGGGGTGAAAGGTGAGGACAAGGGGAACTCTATCGTGGTTCCGGGAGGGAGGGGCAGGGGTGAGGGCAGAAGTGCGGGAAATAGAATGGACACGGTTAAGGGCCGTGTCAACCACAGTAGAGGGGAATCCACGGTTGAGGAAAAAGGAAGACATGTCGGAAGCACTGGTATGGAAGGTGGCATCGTCAAAGCAGATGCGGCGGAGACGGTGAAACTAGGAGAATGGAATAGAGTCCTTACAGGAGGCGGGGTGGGAGGAAGTGTAGTCCAGGTAGCTGTGGGAGTCAGTGGGCTTGTAGTGAATGTTTGTCAATAAGAGATGCTGTTTTGTTGTAGGTGCCACCCTTTCGATGAAATGTTGAACTGAGCACCTGTCTGTCTGTCCCGTGGTTCGGCTGAACATTAAAAAAAGCACATAACTATTCAAAGAAGAGCCAGGAGCCCTCCTGATATCCCAGCCAATGTTCCTTCCTCAACCAAATACACGAAAAATGGATTCATTCACCTCATTGTTGATTGAAGAACATTCTGTGTGTAAAATGGCCTCTGCAATTTCCTTTGTAACAGCAATCACTGTTCTTCAAAACAATTCAATATATACATGAAGAGTACTGAGATGTTTCTGAACAATATGATAAGGTAATACATAAATGCAAGTAATTTCCTTTCATCACATGAAGCAACAGAAACTGGTATAGCAGCATTGAATAGAAATGGTGGTATGCGTGGTGGTGGTGGTAGTAATGATGAGTTTTTGTTGTAAGAGGCAATTCATGGCTTGAAAACATGCACATGCGCAATTGTTTTTCTGTTATTCTAGCCACTGTAGAAACCAGCCCACATTATAAAGGGGGTAGTTTCAATAGCACCAAGATAGTGAAGCAGTCCTTTGGAGCAGTCCTGCAATTGGGAATAGGCTGGGACCCAGACACGCCAGGTTCCGGTCTCCCCACAGTTTCCATGGGGCTTTGTTTAGACGGAGCCTCCAACCACCCAAAAACAAAGCCACCCACAACAAAGCCGTACCGCTATCGTTGCCCGGGAGCTCAGACGTTTCGACATAGACATCGCCGCCCTAAGTGAGACCCGGCGGGCAGGGGAAGGCCAGCTCAAGGAGCAAGGCGGTGGCTACACATTCTTCTGGAAAGGCAAACCTGAAGAAGAATGCCGCCTCCATGGGGTAGGCTTCGCCATAAAAAATGAACTAGTTGGGCATCTCAGAGACTCTCCTAGCGGTATAAACGAGCGCCTCATGACTCTTCGGCTCACCCTAGCCCAGAACCAGTGCGCTACGGTCATCAGTGCGTACGCCCCAACACTGGAAGCCACAGACGAGACCAAAGAGGAATTCTGCTCCAGCCTTGAACAATCCCTGTCCCGAGTCCCAACGTCGACAAGCTGATCCTCCTTGGCGACTTTAACGCCAGAGTTGGAAAGGACATAGACCTCTGGGAGGTGTGATCGGCAGAGAGGGGGTAGGGAAAGCCAACTCCAACGGACCCTCCTCCTGTCGAAATGCTTAGAACATGGCCTTGTCATAACCAACACCTTGTTCCGTCAGAGAGACAAGTACAAGGCTTCATGGCAGCACCCTCGCTCCAAGCACTGGCATCTGCTGGACGACGTCATCGTTCGAGCGAGGGACCGCAAGGACGTCCGCATCACCCGCGCCATGACAGGAGCTGACGACTGCTGGACAGACCACTGCCTAATTCGCTCTGTCATCTCCATTAATGTAGCCCCAAAACAGCGGCGGCAACAGAAACAGTGCCGCAGGAAAATTAACGCTGGAGCACTCAAAGACGCCACTAAGAAAGCCCTATTCAGTCTGCGCCTCACAAACAACCTGATGACTCGCAGTGATACAGAGACACAGAGTGTCCACAGCACCTGGTCTGCACTCAAGGCCTTCATAATCAGCACCTGTGAAGAGACGCTCAGTCACTCGACCAGGAAACACCAAGACTGGTTCGACGAGAACAACCAGGAGATCCAGAAGCTAATAAGCCGCAAGCGCAAGGCATTCCTGATCTGGAAACAGCAACAGAACTCAAGAGCAAGAAAGCAGCTCTACAGACGCCTGAAGGCTGAGGTCCAACAAAAAACTCGCGACCTAAAGAACAGATGGTGGGTGGAGAAAGCGCAGGAGATCCAGCAGCTAGCCGACAACCACGACGTGCGTGGATTCTTTAGCGCAGTCAAGACCATCTACGGCCCAAGCACCCAAGGCCCGACCCCACTGCGGGCCAAGAACGGAGAGGTACTCATCAAGGACAGAGAGGCAGTCAGTGCTCGCTGGAAGGAGCACTTCGAAGATCTCCTTAACCGCGACTCTGTCTTTGACGCGAGTGTCCTCAACTCCATCCCGCAGCATGCTACCCGCCACCATCTCAGCACAACCCCAGCCCGGCATGAGGTTGAAAAGGCCATCCGACAACTGAAGAACAACAAGGCCTCAGGAGCAGATGGAATCCCCGCCGAGGCACTAAAGCATGGCGGAGAAGCACTACTGGTGCGAATTAATGAACTCATTTCTCTTATCTGGAAAGAGGAGAGCATGCCAGGGGATCTCAGAGACGCCATAATTGTGACCATCTTCAAGAAAGGTGACAAGTCCGATTGCGGTAATTACAGAGGAGTTTCCCTGCTGTCTGCCACAGGGAAAGTCATCGCAAGAATCCTCCTCAATCGCCTTCTCCCAGTGGCCGAAGAGCTCCTCCCAGAGTCGCAATGCGGATTCCACCCACTAAGGGGCACAATGGGCATGATCTCCACCGCACCGTCAATTACAAGAGAAATGCCGGGAACAGCACCAACCGCTGTACATGGCCTTCTTTGATCTCACAAAGGTCTTCGACACTGTCAACCGTGAGGGATTATGGAGTGTCCTCCTCATATTCGGCTGCCCTCAAAAGTTTGTCACCATCCTCCACCTGCTTCATGACGACATGCAAGTCGTGATCCTGACCAACGGTTCCACCACAGACCCAATTCACGTACGAACTGGGGTCAAGCAAGGCTGTGTCATCGCACCAACGCTCTTCTCGATCTTCCTTGCTGCAATGCTCCATCTCACCCTCAGTAAGCTCCCCACTGGAGTGGAGCTAATTTACAGAACAAACAGGAAACTTTTCAACCTCCGTCGCCTCCAGTCCAGATCCAAGGTCATCCCATCCTCTGTCGTTGAATTACAGTATGCAGATGACGCTTGCGTCTGCGCTCACTCGGAGGTCGAACTCCAAACCATCGTCAACACCTTCACCGAAGCGTACGAGAGTATGGGCCTTACACTAAACATCCGTAAGACAAAGGTCCTCTACCAACCTGCCCCCGCCACACATTACTGCCCCCCGATTATCAAAATCCACGACAAGGCCTTGGACAACGTGGACCACTTTCCATACCTCGGGAGCCTACTGTCAACAAGGGCAGACGTCGACGACGAAATCCAACACCGCCTTCAGTGTGCCAGTGCAGCCTTCGGTCACCTGAAGAAGAGAGTGTTTGAAGACCATGACCTCAAACCCGGCACTAAGCTCATGGTCTACAGAGCAGCAGTGATACCCGCCCTGCTGTATGCCTCAGAGACATGGACCATGTACAGCAGGCACCTCAAAGCACTGGAGAGGTACCACCAACGCTGCCTCCGCAAGATCCTGCAAATCCATTGGCAGGATAGGCGCACCAATGTCAGTGTTCTTGCTCAGGCCAACATCCCCAGCATTGAAGCTTTGACCACGCTCAATCAGCTCCGATGGACGGGTCACATTGTCCGCATGCCCGATACGAGACTCCCAAAACAAACGCTCTACTCGGAGCTCCGACACGGCAAGAGAGCCCCAGATGGGCAGAGGAAACGCTTCAAGGACACCCTCAAAGCCTCCTTGAAAAAGTGTAACATCCCCACCGACACCTGGGAATCCCTGGCCCAAGACAGCACAAAGTGGAGGAGAAGCATCCGGGAAGACGCTGAACACCTTGAGTCTCTTCGCCGGGAGCAAGTGGAAGCCAAGCGCAGGCAGCGCACCCCACCCAACCGCCCCTTCAACCACTGTCTGCCCCACCTGTGACAGAGACTGTAGGTCCCACATTGGACTCATCAGTCACCTGCGAACTCAATTTTAATGTGGAAGCAAGTCAACCTCGGTTCCGAGGGACTGCCTAAGAAGAAGAAGAAGGTGGTAGTAATGATGAGTTTTTGTTGTAAGAGGCAATTCATGGCTTGAAAACATGCACATGCGCAATTGTTTTTCTGTTATTCTAGCCGCTGTAGAAACAAGCCCACATTATAAATGGGGTAGTTTCAAAAGCACCAAGATGGTAAAGCAGTCCTTTGGAGCAGTCCTGCAATTGGGAATAGGCTGGGACCCAGACACGCCAGGTTCCGATCTCCCCACAGTTTCCATGGGGCTTTGTTTAGATGGAGCCTCCAACCACCCAAAAACAAAGCCACCCACAACTGCTCTTCATCCAGCTTTATTATAGGAAGTCAGGCCCTGTAATGAATTATTTAGCACTCAAAACCACTTGCGCAAAGAATAATGGATAAAATTGTAAATGAATTACGAGAATTCAATCATAAGGGTTCAGGTGACATTAAAGAAAGAAAGAACTTGCATTTATATAGCGCCTTTCATGACCTCAGGACATCCCACAGCACTTAAAGCCTATGATTTCTTGTTTTTTTGAAGTGTAGTCACCATTGTAATGTAGGGAAACGCAACAGCCTATTTGCTCCCAGCAAGGTCCCACAAACAGCAACGAGATAATGACCAGATAATCTGTTTTTTTAGTGAATGTTGATTGAGGGATAAATATTGACCGGGACACCGAGGAGAACTCCCCTATTCTTCTTCGAATAGTGTCATATGATCTTTTACATCCGCCTGAGAGGGCAGACAGGGCTTCGGTTTAGAAGTAAGAGTGTGATTTGAAGGGGCACCTGAACCCCTTGATTGTATCCATGTTTTAATCATTTAATGAGTCTGGTCATGTGCAGAATATAGATATGATTGTAATATTTCTGGTTTTTTTACAAATTCACTCTTCCAGTTCAGTGGCAGGTGTTTGGTATGGAAGATGCACTGATTTTACTACATAGGATGTGAAGATGCATTGAATCGATTTCCAATTTTCTAGAAAGATTTATGTCTGTGAACTGAAGAAATATGGCAAATTTACACAGTTAGATTAGAATAGTGGATTGGAAAGAAACTCACTATCTGTTCTACAGTATATTATCTTTATAAGTCATGCTGATTGCCAATTAACTGAATAGAGAATAACATCTGAAAATGGCCTGATATCATAAATTGTTATCACTTGAAAAGAAAACATTAAATGATGTCCCCAATATGATTGCTTCTTCACTATTTTAATTGGACAAAGTTTGTACTTTGCTGTTAATGATTAATTTTAAAGTTTCAGGTTTTAAAGTTTTTGATTCATCAACCCCACCTGTTTTTCATCCTTCAAAGCTAAAAATACATGTATTTTTCCCATTCCGAATATCTAATGGGATTCTTTGCAGCTGTTTTTGGATGCTGTAGCTCTCCCTCCAGCTGCACACTGGGACCATTCACCAGAGGATATACTTGTACACATGTATCTACTCGCTTCAGATCATTATTCTCTTCAAGAATCCAGGATTTCTGTTTTTTGTCAGAAAGCAAACTGACATGTTGTAGGTGTTCATGCCAGTAATGTACTCAGCTTAGTCCTGCCTTGGTGATTTAGTTCACATGCAATAACTAAAGCAGTTGGTTGCAGCAGGTACATTTTATTGCTGATCCTCAGTTGGGGTGAAATGAGGAACTTGCATCATAATTTATATGCATAAAAAAGAGCCAGATTTAACGGAATAACTGCAAGGCAAGTTTTCTTAATTGTTCATTCAAATTGCATTTATGTTCTCATTTCTAATTCTGTGTCTGGGTTTGGTGAAAGAAAAGTTAAAGGAAATGCTTTAAATAGTCCAGCCTCTTGAGACCAGTGTGTGTTACAAATAGAAGATTATTCACAAGTGACGTTTGGTTGTAATTTTGATTTAGTGTTGAACATCACCTTGCTGCCATGTAAACACAATCTTTCTCCCTAGTTAATAAGTTCTAATGATTGCAGTCATTCAGTTTTATTATGTAAGGATACATTTTAATATCCCTTTCTCATCAATCACATTTATGTCTCTCTCCCTTTCCATATTGCCATTGTGCAATCAAGTGGCCCTCCTGTAACGATGTGCTTTCTAGTCGTTGTCAGTTTCTTTCAAAGCAGACCTTGTAGTCATTTATTTTAATCATATTTCTGAAGTAGAATATTTCCCGGAATGTCTTACGAGATCAGAATGTGATCCACAATTCCTCCTGGGGGTTTCGTACATCTGAGCAAAATTTTCCTTGACTGATGAGCTTATCGCTTCCTCCTCTCTGCGCTGTTTCTCCTGCCTGCTGCAGTTCCCTGCATTTAACATGTACAAGAGTAGCAACAAAATTCTATTACTGCCTGTCAGTGTTACTTATATTGATTTGAAGCCCAGTGAACAGAATCAGTTCATTGGATTTTTATTAATACAGCTTTAATTACTTTATTGTTCTGTTAACACATAAATGCAGTTTATGAAAAGAAGTCAGCTGTTTGCAAAAGACCAACATACTGTAGATTTATGTGTCGGTGTTAAAAGATTATCGGTTTTTGGGTGACCCGGTGACACAGTTCATTAAAGTGGCAGCACTTTGCACAGGTGGGATACAGGTTCACGCAAACAGTCCCCCACTCTCAGAGTCGGCTGCCCCATAGGGAGGAAGCAGTGAGAGAAGGCCGGGTCACTTCCACACTGGGAGAGGGGAGATTGGAATCCCTCAACCAGCTCTCACACACCTCCTGGCAGCTAGCTTCAAAGCAGCATCGGCAAAGAGCTGAGAGGAAGTCATCCGGTCAGTCTCTCGAGGTGGAAGTAGACCAAGAACAGAGGAGAGGAAGAAAATAAATTACCCTTACAATTAAAAAAAGTACAAAATCCTTAAAGGCACAAATTGTATGATGTCAGTTTTCCTTAATTTGTCATTGTTCATTAATTTAGATACCTGACCTAAAACTTCAATTAACTTTTTCAACGTACATGTATCATCTAATTCTACAATTTTTTTTTTTCCTTGCCTAATCTTTTAATGCTAGGCAGACTTATCCATGTCTGCTGTTTAATTCAGAAGCTTTTGAAGTTAAGTGTAGCCATGAAGAAAAGGGCTTAGAAATTTGTTCGTTCTCTAGTTCAGACACAAACTGGGCAGCAGCAGCAATGACCGCCACCCCATAACTGATGGACAAGAGGACCACGTGATAGTGGATACCATCATGAGGCAACTGGCGCACTGTGGGCACTAGTCACACCCTAAGAGGGAATTCATCAGCTACGGGGATGACAAATTTGCCCAAGGGCCTACGGTAAGTGTGGGTGGGCAGAGGAGATGGCGAGGGGGGCAAACGGTGTCTTGCAGCAGCCCGCACTTTTAATGTGGAGCCAGGAGGAGTCAATGGAAAAGAAAATCAAGCCCATTTTACACCATCACCCAAAGTTGAAATGACCCCTTAAGCGATCAGCTTAGAAAAGGAGTCTTCTCTTCTTCTTAGGCAGTCCCTCGGAACCGAGGATGACTTGCTTCCACTCTAAAAATGAGTTCTCAGGTGACTGATGAGTCCAATGTGGGACCTACAGTCTCGGTCACAGGTGGAGCAGACGGTGGGGTGCTTGGGTTGACGTGCGCTCCTTCCGCTGTTTGCGCTTGGCTTCCGCTTGCTCCCGGCGAAGAGACTCGAGGTGTTCGGCGCCTTCCCGGATGCTTCTCCTCCACTTTGTGCGGTCTTGGGCCAGGGATTCCCAGGTGTCGGTGGGGCTGTTGCACTTTTTCAAGGAGGCTTTGCGGGTGTCCTTGAAGCGTTTCCTCTGCCCACCTGGGGCTCTCTTGCCGTGTCGGAGCTCCGAGTAGAGCGCTTGTTTTGGGAGTCTTGTATTGGGCATGCGGACGATGTGGCCCGTCCATCGGAGCTGATTGAGCGTGGTCAAAGCTTCGATGCTGGGGATGTGAGAACACTGACGTTGATGCGCCTATCCTGTCAATGGATTTGCAGCATCTTGCGGAGGCAGCGTTGGTGGTACCTCTCCAGTGCTTTGAGGTGCCTGCTGTACATGGTCCATGTCTCTGAAGCATACAGGAGGGCGGGTATCACTACTGCTCTGTAGATCATGAGCTTGGTGCCAGGTTTGAGGTCCTGGTCTTCAAACACTCTCTTCCTCAGGTGACCGAAGGCTGCACTGGCACACTGAAGGCGGTGTTGGACTTTGGCATCGACGTCTGCCCTTGTTGACAGTAGGCTCCCGAGGTATGGAAAGTGGTCCACGTTGTCCAAGGCCTCGTCATGGATTTTGATAATTGGGGAGCAGTACTGTGTGGCGGGGGCAGGTTGGTAGAGGACCTTTGTCTTACGGATGTTTAGTGTAAGGCCTATGCTCTCGTATTGCAAAGTTGAAATGACCCCTTAGGCGATCAGCTTAGAAAAGGAGTGCACTAATTATGAATACTTAAAGTGGAATGATGGCCTCTAAAGGAGAGATAAATTTATAAAAGTGCTATACTGCCACTGTGCTTTGTGTTGGAGTGGTGGATCAGGAAGGGAATCTACTTGATCTAGTATTTAGTAGTGACAACGGAAAATTACAGGGGAACATTTGAGCATCTATGATCAAATAATATTAGATTTGATATTGCAGAAGCATGCAGAAAGAAAAAGAAAATACCAGATCTCGGGATGTTTAAGGCTGTTCATGGGTGAAAATGGGAGGATAACTTGAGAAATGTCACAGAGGAAATACACTACAAAAAATGTTTTTCTTTTAATGATGCGAATTAAATTTATACCAGAAAGAAGCCAAAAATATCAAAATCTTTAACTGAAAAACTGCACAAAGGAAAAAGAGGAAAGAGTAATACTGAGAAAGATAGAAAATTAATGTGTCTTAAAAAGTAAACAGTAATGAGAAATAAAGCACCAGAAAAAAAGATAGCTCCGCTTTTAACTCTGGTGTAAATTAGGCGGGCGGGAAAACATCCTTAGCTCAGCCCGTGAAATGCTAAGTCCTGGGCCTCATCCGTATGCTCCTGGTCCGTTTCCTGCCCAAATCAGCAGGAAATGGCAGCTGGCTGAAGTGCAATCGGGAGGGAGGACTGGTCCCCAACACGCAAGTAAATCTTAGGGAGAGGGTTTCGGGAGGACCTAGTGATGTGGGGGAGGGCCGGGGTGGGGGAGAGTTGGAGCCCCAGCCACGGAAGCGATAAACATTTCTTGTGTGGCCCAGACGAGTACTCCTGCTCCTCCTGGCCCCACAAGGAAAGTAACAAAAAAAGCCTTACCTCTTTGTGTCTCTGCAGGTCCCGACTCCTCTTCCCACGAGTTTGACCTAACGGGGAAATCTACAAGTGCTTCCCCACTCAGGCATGTGCTTAAAATGGCAGTCGGGTTCTGAAAATGTCAGCGGAGCCTGGTCTGCATATTTAAAGAAGGACCCCGCCAGTTTCTGGAATTGGATTAATCCATCTCATTGTAGATCCTGCTCAGAAGAGAGGGTTAAAATCGTATGGGTGGGTGCGGGACGACAGTAGCTGAGTCCCACGGGCGGTGTTAACTGGTCGCCAGGCCTGTCAGCCTTCAGAAAGTGGGCTTTTAATTGGTTTGAAAGCCAGTTTACATCCAATAAAAACTTACAAAATTTGTTCCACTTCCAAAACGGACAATCGGAACAGAAAGACAAATAAACTTGAAATTTAGGAATAAGAGAGGAAAAAGATGAGAATATTCACAGCAGAATATATATAACTTAGAAAAATAATAAAAAATGAGGGGGAACAAGTTAGATTACATGGGGAAGTAACAGAAGGATGAGCACAGTGTTTAAGGATTTGTATTATACAAAATTGTATTTTAAGTGTTTCATTTAGTCATTTATGGTTAATTTTATGGAAATATTACTGCCCTTGATGTTTGAGCGGCTTTAATATTGCAATATTAATTTTTTTTCAGCATCACAGTGCATGAATGTGATGGTCGGACAGAGAGAGAGAGAGCGTGTCCTTGAATCTGCCGGCAGTTTAACATGGACAATTAATGCTAAACAGTACAGTGTTAATGGCTGTATCTCGACCAATGTTAATTTAATCCCCACATGGAGCATGGGGTTGAATCTCCATGGGGGTTCTCCGGATTGACTGCCATAGCTTCGGCTGATGGTCTGCAGAAATCTCGTAGAAACTGGGGTGAATTTTATAATAAAAATGACACAGTCTGGTAATTTAAGAACATTCGTTTTTTTTTTACTTCACAGTTGATAGATTTTCAATCTTAAAAAAATCTGTCAGTTTATGTGAGGCTGGCAATTATAGTACCTTGAATGAGGCATTCAGGGCTATTAGGGCAGAAGGCACTTTTTCAACTGGACAAAAATGGGCCTGATAACTGTAGACACACATTAATATAAATTATAGACGGATTTTATTGCAAACTTTCTCAACCATAAATTAGTGCAAATATGTAGGTGTCTGCTGAATTTACCGGGACAACCCTACTAAAATTAATGATTTGTTCTGCTTTATCAGTAGTCTGTAAAGAAATTTACTATCCTCCTATATTTGTTCTGCAAGATCTGTTCAACAGAAGATTACTTGAAGTACTTTAAGAAAAATCACGTAATAAATTCTAGCATTTAGTCTACAGGCACTCAGTTAGCTGTGAAAACTATGCAAAGGATAAAAATTGCAGACTATTTTTCAACTAGCACAATCTCCGAGCCACCATTCACATAATGCACATACACTTTCAAATTAAATATTACTGTTTCTTAAATGGTGAAAATGATTTTCACCCAATTGTTTCGCCCCCTTTACAATAGAAACTTGGGTTTATCTTGCTTTGTTTTCGAAAGCAATACTTAACTTAATATAAGACACATTTTAGGCAATAACTTAAAAAAAAATCAATTCCACATATCAATTGTGCATTCATATATTAACTTATCATTTACAGGTAGACCAATTTGATTATGCTGCTCAGAATGTCTCTTACTGCAAGTTGCATTCCTATTGCTCAGCTCCACGTCATGTCATTTGAAATTCTCACCATTTCTGTTTTTATTCCACAGCTGCTTTTCTTGCTTTGACATGTCAATGCTCATCTGCTTTGACCGGTTGAGTCTTCCCGCGCTTCTCAACTGTACTTTCAAAGGTACATAAATAGCAAGTGCCAGTCCTGCAAGCAACAGCCACTCAAAAGGGAACAAAATGTACTCATCTGTATACATTGCCTACGTCTGCCCATGCCCCAGCCAGTACCACCAAAAATAAAGACAATGGGCCGTATATTCCGATGCCTATGGGTGTGTACGGGCTGTGTACACACCCGTAGGGACATCGGAAATGCCGGTTTCAGGCATGCCAAGCGCATGGGCTGAAAACCGGCATTTCCGATCTGTCAAGAATGCTCTGCCTGCCCTGGAGAAGGGCCTCTGCGGGCGGATAGTTCCGCTTTCTGGAGAAACTCTGCCCACAGAAAACCCTTAGAAATCTTACGCCTGGTGAAAGCATAAGATTTGAAAAAAGTAAAAAAAAATTTTTTTTTAATTCACTAATATATCATTTAAAAATACTTTAAAAAAGGTAAGTTTATTTTTAGCCCATAAAAACTTTAATTATTTTTTTCAAAAAATAAAATTTTTGTTTAAAATGTTTAATTTATTGTAATTTCAACTCATTTAAAAAATGTGATGTTTAAAAAAAAATGTATTTAATGTTTTACTGTGTTTTTGGGGTGATCTCCATTCATATATTTGACAGGTCTATCTGTCAAGTGTATGAAGGGAGATTCCCTTCTCCTATTGGCTCTCCATGGCCCACGTGATCCCAGGGATGCTTGTGAACCGCATGGGCCTCTGGGATACGTGGACCCTGCACATTTTGAGTTGGAGAGGCCCAGGAGCGGAAGTATACGCACCTTGGGAGCACTCAGCTAAGTTTGTAGATTTTTTCCAGATCGGAGGCCTCCGCACGCAGGAAGCCTCCGATCGGAAAATACGGCCCATTTCATCTCTTTGCTATTGGTGTATTGTTGCTGATCTGGAATGGTTGCTGCATGTGTTGACATAACAGAGCTCTCTAAAAGTAATTCATTGTGTAATGCTCTTTGAGACATTTCAACAATGTGCAAGTATTTCTTTTACAAGAAGAGCCTGGGCCTCTGGTGCGAGATTTAAACTCTAGAATGCCCTGGTAATCGCCTGCGAAAGGCTTCTCAGTAAATGGACTATTTCTGCAGCCACTTCTAAATGTAACCGAAACTAAACTAAAACAGCTTGAATAACGCTCAAACATTTTGTATTGTCTATTAGATTCCAGCCTGTAACTAACTCGTGGGCATCTATTCTATAAATAATTCATTGTAACCCCTCAATTAGATTCAAGCCTGTAAATCCCTCTGGGATATCTTTTATTTCATATATAAACCATCTGAACCTTTCAATTAGATTCCAGCCTGTAACTTACTTCTGGGTATCTGTTATTCTTATATAAACCACCTGAATTCCTCAATCAGATTCCAGTCTATAATTCCCTTTTGGGTATCTGTTATTCTACATGTAAACCATCAAAATCTCAGAATTATATTCCAGCCTATAACTGACTTTCAGGTATTTGTTGTTATAGAATCATAGAATAGTACAGCACAGAAGAAGGCCATTCGGCCCATTGAATCTGTGCCGGCTCTTTCGAAGAGCAATCCAGTTAGTCCCACTCCCCTGCTCTTTCCCCATATCCCTGCAATTTTTTCTCCTTCAAGTATTTATCCAGTTCCCTTTTGAAGGCTACTATTGAATCTGTATCAGCCACCCTATCAGGCAGTGCATTCCAAATCCTAACCACTCGTTGTTCTATATATAATATCAGCCTTGTCTCAGTGGTAGCGCTCTCACCTTTGAGTCAAACGGTTTTGGGGTCAAGTCATATTCTACAGACTTGAGTACATAATCTAGGCTGACACTACAGTGCGGCACTGAAGGAGATCTGCACTGTTGGAGGTGCCGTCTTTTGGATGAGATGTTAAACCGAGGCTGTACCTGTCCTCTCAGGTGTACATTAAAGACCCCATGGCTCTATTCAAAGAAGAGCAGGGGAGTTCTCCCAGTGTCCTGGTCAACATTCACCCTTCAACCAACATTACCAAAACAGGTAATTTATCTCATTGCTGTTTGTAGGACCTTGCTGTGCACACAATGGCTGCTGCATCTGCCTACATGACAACAGTGACTACAACTCAAAAGTAACTCATTGGTTGTGAATCACTTTGGGACAGCCTGAGATTGTGAAAGACACTTTATAAAAGCAAGTTCTTTCTTTCTTCTTCTTTATTTTTCTTATTTTATTGCCCAAGGACATTTGGATTAGTACAGAAAAGGAAACCTGTCAAATCTCCAGTAATAAGATAGACTGGTTGATCTTGAAGGGAATTAACCATTCTATTGCAAATGCACTTATGCTAATCCCACCTTCAGTCACTGTGTGCACTCTAGAATACATTATTTTGTGAGCATACCATGGCTTCTCAATGCACTAGAGAACGTTGCAATGGAGCCAATTATCCTGCTTCAATATCCGGAATATTGGCACGTATACTCCAAGTTTACAACATTTCCAGGTAGAGACTTAATTTTGTTATGCAGGCATGCTCCTTGTACTGGGCTGTGCACTCTCTGACCAGCTCAACTGGTGATAGAGCCGAAGAGGACCTGAAAAGGTAAGTTTGAACATCGGGACAGATATGAGCTATGGAGGGTTGGTTTCCTGCACCTCAAAGCGTTTCTGATTTTATCTGCATTGCCGTGGGAGGCATCAACTGGACAGAGGCCTTGGAGCAGCTCACCAGTCTGTCCTCACTGCTGTAGCTAGTGCGTGGGCTAGGGAGAAAATACTCTTGAAAGAAATAGCAATCGAAAACTTATAAAGAAAAATCTCGTAGATCAAAATATCTAATAGCTGTTTTAACTAAAGAAAGATAACTTCACACTCCTCTGCTTAAAGGGGAAGGAAAACCAGTTCAAAGTGAAAGCTCCAGAGCCACTCCACCCCAAGAAACAAAGCTTAAAGGCTGAGAATGTGGTTTCACAGGATCAGGTAGCTCCACAGCAGCTCATAACCTGGTCTATAGTTGTGTCCCCTCCCTCAATGTTTGCAACAGAGTCTCTCCAGGATGTTCAACTGGTGTTAGAGCCGAAGAGGCCCTGAAAAGGTAAGTTTTAAATTATTTTGTGGGGTCAGGCGAAGCAGAGTGGGCCTGACCCCCACCCACACGATCATGTCCCCACCCTCTCGGCCTTTCCTTGCTGTCGGCCAGGCAACCTCTGGTCCACCTGATATTGCGCTGGCCTGACTCCGCGGGTTGCATCGGGACACCCGTTTGGGGCGGGCAGCTCGCGGGCTTCTAGTTAAATGAGGGCCCGGGCCTCAAAACATTCTCCAGCCTTTTTGTTGCCATAACAGGTGAGCGGCAGACACACCCCGCAGGTCATTGGCCCAAAAGTTAAAATCGAACCCTTCATCAATTCTATCTCTTCTGAAGCAGGATGATCCATAGTCTCGCCAGCTTTTGTGTGAAGAGATTTTCTTGTCGATTCTGTATTAATCACCTTAATTTGAATTTTGAGATTATGTTCCCTTGTTCTGGAAAGTCAACCGTTCTTGGATTGCAGTGGAAGAGATTTCCATAGGATAACCCTGCTTTTAATTGTCCTGTTTCCCATTAAAAAATGCAACCAAAAATGTGATCTCAATGCAGCAGTACAGGGACCCATGTGCATCTGGCATTGGCCACATGTGTAGGGTTACAAGCTGAACTTGGCCCATCATGTGAAGTCAGCTAATTTAAACAGTGCTCCCAGAATGTAGTGCATGACGCAGTGGGAGAGTGCCGAGGTTGCAGGGGTAATTATTGGGAATAAGCAATGTTAAAGGGCTGCTGGCTGCTCTGAGAGCTGTGTCTGTTTTGCTTTCTAAAATATTTAGTTGGGGGAGTCTGCACCATGGTTTCTAAGGCAAATCAGACTTTAGAGGGCATGGTGTAGGAAGTCCTATCTTATGTGGAGTAGAGCGATACCCAGCAAACCAATCTTCCCACTTTTTACCTGGTCTCCCTTGAAGTTCCTATGTTATTAGCTCCAATGTCTTACCTGCCCCAGATAGCCTAGATGATATGTATGGAGAATATCATACTGGAGAATCATTAAGTTGCCACCCTATGGTACAGGCTTCAGTACACTGGCTAGCTCAACACTTGATATATGAATTTGTTTGAAGGTACTTTTCTTCAGTGAAGACCTTTTGACAGAATAAATTCAGCTTGTGGTATGACAGTTGTAAAGTCGCATAGTGTAAAATGACATTTGAATTCTCTGAAGAAATAATAACTATGCAACAGTTAATTGAGAGATGTCATTCAAAGTGTCATGCTTCCAGTTTGCCTTCTAAGACACCTTTAAAATATTAACCTTTCAGTGTGTCTTTGGAAAAACAATGGAGCTATTAGAGCCCAATCTAATGGAATATTATGCTTTAATGTATAGGGACCAAATCTTTTTACATTCTATGTAAATTGATATTGTCACTGTGAAGGATTTATTATTAAATTAAAATACCCATGAAACACATTTTCTTTGATATAACAACAGAAAACGCTGGAAACACTCAGCAGGCCAGGCAGCATCCGTGGAGAGAGAAACAGAGTTAACGTTTCAGGTCAAAGACCTTTCGTCAGAACTGGAAAAAAGCAGGAAATGGAATAGATTTTAAAGCAGGTTTAGGGGCTGGGAAATGGAGGAGGGGATGAAAGAACAAAAGGGAAGGTCAGTGATAGGATAGAAGGCAGGAGAGATTGAGAGACATTAAAGATATTCAAGGCAAAAGGAGGTGGTAATGTGACAGGTTAAGGAACAAAGGATGGCTCTAGATGAAGTGTGAATTGCGCTGGCAGAATGAAGGACAGCTGCCATGTGGGAGAGAAGAAAAAAAGGCCAAACAAAAAGTGTGGATAAAAAAATATATATATATATGTGATAGGGGCCGAGGTTATGATCTGAAATTTTCTTTGATAGCCAGACAGAATATGCCTTGACTTATTTACTCCAAACTGGCAATAATGCATCGTGAACTTTAACTGTAGACAGTAACTGTGTTTACAGTCACTATGGGATCCAGTTAGCTTAATCAAATGATTTGCTCCCAGCAAAAACTGATGGGAAAATGAAAAAAGCATTAATTTAAAACTGGCTGCAGTTTCACAGCAGCTTTTAATCATAAAGCAATGGAATTAAAATGATTAAATCTGGCACTTAAAAAAGAAAGAACTTACATTTTTAATAGCACATTTCATGTCCTCAGGATGTCCCAAAGCACTTCCTAGCCTCTGAAATACTTTAAAGTGTAGTCACTTGTTGTTTTGTAGGCAAACTCAGCAGCCTATTTGCATACAGCAATGAGATAAATGATGAGATAATCTGTTTTTAGTGGTGTTGCTTGAGGGACGGGTATTGATCAAGATGGTGGGAGAACTCTCTGTTCTTTTTCAGACTCCTTTGGGATTTTTTACATCTACCTGACCAAGCAGACTGGCACTGATTTAACCTCTTAAAGATGGTCCCTCTGACAAGGCAGCGCTCCTTTCGTACACCCAGCCTCGATTGTGTGCACGCCACAACCTCCTCTGAGCTGAGAGTGCAAACAACTGAGCCAGACTGATACTGCAGTTTTGTAAGTTTTTAGAAATATGATTATTTTCACCTGGGAATAATCATAGGGCCAGCCATGAAATATAGATCTTAAAAATTATAAAAACCAAGCTGGGTGATCGAATAGGGACATAAAGGCAGTATAGAAAATATCTTGGAACTTGAGCAAAATTATTCCTTATTTATAGTGATTAAGGGTGGGGAGGTCACGGGGTGGGGAGGTCATGGAGTGGGGGTGGGGCATTCTTTTGTTGCCCAGGTGTCACCTCTAGGGTTATTGATTCATTGAGTTGATTAATGTCATTCATGGGCAATTACTATACAGAACTTTTCGCAAACCACTTTGCAAACAGTTGCCCTGATGGTACCAGTATCTGCGCTCTGGAGCCTGCCCACAAAAGCACCAAGAGCCAAGGCAAACCAAACAACTTTGATTTGAAATCATTTTGCATATTGTAAGCACAGATTGACAAAATTGCCTGCCTGTCGGGGGGGAATTTTAACCTAACTCGCTGGGCGGGAAACCCACGGGATTGGGTGGAAGGCCGGTTTTACACCCCACCCAATATTACTCCCCACTGACGTCAATAGAGAGTGAAATCAGACGTGGTGTACAACCAGCGTTGCTCCCGATCCCATCAGTTTCCCAATGGATGGGTTAGGTTAAAATGGCCCCCTAATGTGTCTACAATAAATTGTTCCAGTATGGGACGAGCAATTCTTTTTCTTTGGATTAATTGACTGGCTTCCCTTCCAGTTTCCGTTCCATTGAATTCATTGCAAATAGACGAAATGATGATATGTATTACCGAGCTTCCACAATGAATACTAGATAAATAAAAGAAGCTGAAACAGAAGGACCTCAATCTCTTTTTATTTTAGTTTGAGGAAACGCCACCCAAAGCACACAATATTAACGACAGTGCCGAAATCTGATGCTGATTTTTGAAAGGTGCTGCTTAATAGACAATGAATGTTTCTAATGTGGTCGACTAGTTTCTCTCTCATCACTGTTGTAAGTAGCTGCCAGTAACTTTGCCAGCAGTTCTCATGATGCAGGGAGTCATTTCCCCCCATTGGGTTACTAGCTGAGTTTTTCAGAGATTATTTCATGCTTGAACAGCTTGTCTACTCTGCAAAGGGTTGTCTTTGATGGGTATTTGTTTGTCAGTAGCAATGAATTGCCGAACAGATTGAGACACTTGCTGTGAGGTGAGCGGGATCAAACTCTATCTCTGATCCTTATTTGTTTAGTGGTTAAAATGAAATGCTGAGCTGATAGGAGGCACATTCGTTGCAAGGTGACACATGAAAAAGCTCAGCCAAGAAACAGTCTTCATGAAATAAAACATATCTAATTTGAGCACGTTGGTTTTTTTTTTAATGACCCCCTTACATTACAGGGCAGCTGTAAAATAAATCAGGTTATAATGCTGCTTTTGGACGTGCCACCTCAACAAGTGGTTTCCCTGGCACCTCAGGAGGCAGCAACGCCAATGGTGGTAAATATAAACACTGCTGATAGTGGTGCTAACTGCTATTTTTTGTAGTCATTTGGCAGGCTGCAAGCTCAGCCCAGGCTACCAGTTTACCCCCCAGAATATTCATTGCCCACTTTACAACCGAACATGCATCCCTTACCTCACTGAAACCCAACAATCCACACAACACTGCCCCCAACAAGAGTAGAACAACTACTCCCAACCCCTTCCCTGTGTGCTCCACAGCAGAAGTCAGTTACTTAAGAACATTAGAAAAGTCAGCAATGAGAAAAGGCCCTTCAGTCCAGTGAAACATGCCACAATGTGTCAGCCTTGGCTCAGTGGTAGCTCTCTTGCCTCTGAGTCAAAAGGTTGTGGGTTCATAACCCCTGTTTCTGTGCCGTATATCCTATGTAATCCCCACTCTAGAGACTTGAGCACATAATCCAGGCTGACAATTCAGTGCAGTACTGAGGGAATACTGCACTGTCGGAGGTGCCATTTTCAGATAAGATGTTAAACAGATCTGCCCTCTCAAGTGGATGTAGAATCATAGAATGGTTGCAGCACGGAAGGCGGCTATTTGGCCCGTCGAGCCTGTGCTGGCTCTCTGCAAGAGCACTTCAGCTCGTCCCACTCCCCTGCCCTTTCCCCGTAGCCCTGCAAATTTCTTTCCTTCAGATACTTATCCAACTCCCTTTTGAAAGCAGTGATTGAATCTGCCTCCACCACCCTTTCAGGCAGTGCATTCCAGATCTTAACCAATCGCTGCATAAAAAAGTTTTTTCTTACGTCGCCTTTGGTTCTTTTGCCAATCACCTTAAATCTGTGTCCTGTGGTTCTCAACCCTTCTGCCAATGGGAACAGTTTCCCTCTATCTACTCTGTCCAGACCCCTCATGATTTTGAACAACTCTATCAAATCTCCTCCCAATCGTCTCTGCTCCAAAGAAAACAACCCCAGCTTCTCCAGTCTATCAACGTAACTGAAGTCCCTCATTCCTGGAATCATTCTCGTAAATCTTTTCTGCACCCTCTCCAAGGCCTTCACATCCTTCCTAAAGTGCCCAGAATTGGACACAGTAGTCCAGTTGTGGCCGAACCAGTGTTTTATACAGGTTCATCATAATTTCCACACTTTTGTACTCTATACCTCTATTTATGAAGCCCAGGATCCTGTAAGCCTTTTTAACTGCTTTCTCAACCTGCCCTGCCACCTTCAACGATTTGTGCACACATACCCCCAGGTCTCTCTGTTCGTGCACCCCCTTCAGGATTGTACCATTTAATTTATATGTCCTCTCCTCATTCTTTCTACCATTGCTGCGTTAAATTTCATCTACCACGTGTCCGCCCATTTCACCAGCCTGTCTATGTCGTCCTGAAGTCTATCACTCTCCTCCTCACTGTTCACTATACTTCCAAGTTTTGTGTCATCTGCAAATTTTGAAATTGTGCCCTGTACACCCACATCCAAGTCATTAATATATATCAAGAAAAGCAGTGGTCCTAGAACCGACCCCTGGGGAATACCACTCTGTTTCCTATCACTTAGCCAATTCCGTATCCATGCTGCCACTGTCTCTTTTATTCCATGGGCTTCAACTTTGCTGGCAAGCCTATTATGGCACTTTGTCGAACGCCTTTTGGAAATCCATGTACACTACGTCAACTACATTACCCTCATCAACCCTCTCTGTTACCTCATCAAAGAACTCAATCAAGTTAGTTAAACACGATTTGCCTTCAACAAATCCGTGCTGGCTTTCCTTAATTAATCCACACTTGTCCAAGTGACTGTTAATTTTGTCCCTGATTACTGTTTCTAAAAGCTTCCTCACTACCGAGGTCAAACTGACTGGCCTGTAGTTGCTGGGTTTATCTTTACACCCTTTTTTGAAAAATGGTGTCAAATTTGCAATTCTCCAGTCCTCTGGCACCACCCCCGTATCTATGGTGGATTGGAATATTATGGCCAGTACCTCCACGATTTCTGCCCTCAATTCCCTCAGCATCCTAGGATGCATCCCATCCGCTTCTGGTGATTTATCTACTTTAAGTACAGCCAGCCTTTCTAATACCTCCTCCTTATCAATTTTTATCCTATCAAGTATTTCCACTACCTCCTTCTTTACTATGTCTATGGCAGCATCCTCTTCCTGGGTGAAGACAGATGCAAAGTACTCGCTCAGTACCTCAGCCATACCCTCTGCTTCCATGCGTAGGTCTCCTTTTTGGTCGCTAATCGGCCCCACCCCTCCTCTTACACTTTTACTATTTATATGCCTATAGAAGACTTTTGGATTACCTTTTATGTTAGCTACCATTCTATTTGCATACCGTCTCTTTGCCCCTCTTATCTTCTTTTTCAATTCTCCTCTGACCTTTCTATATATAGCCTGATTCTCAGATGTATTTGCAACCTGACATCTGTCATACGCGCTCTTTTTCTGCTTCATCACATTCTCTATCTCTTTCGTCATCCAGGGAGCCCCGACTTCAGTTGCCCTGTCTTTCCCCCTAGTGGGAATGTACCTCAACTGTCCCTAAACTATTTATGTTATATTGCTTTGAGTGTCAGCTTGGCTCAATTGGTGGTATTCTTGCCTCTGAGTTAGAAGATTGTAGGTTCAAGTTCCCCTCAGGTCTTGAGTACAGAATAAATGCTGACATTTCAGTGAGGGAGTGCTGTATTGATGGAGCTGCTATCCTTCAGATGAAGTGTCACACCTAGACTTTATGGATGTAAAAGATCTCATGGCATTATTTGAAGAAGAGCAGAGAGTTTGTCTGGAGACCTGGCCAAGATTCCCATTTCAACTAACACTGCCAAGACCAGTTTAAATGTTAATATCTCATTTGCCTTTTGTGAGACCTTGCTGTTTGCAAATTGGTTGCCATGTTTGTCTACATAACAACAGTGGATAGACCTAAAAAAATAATGAGTGTAAAATGCTTTGGGATATTCTGAACAACAACTTGTATTTATATAGCGCCTTTAACGTAGTAAACGTCCCAAGGCACGTCACAGGAGTATTATAAGACAAGGAATTTGACACCGAGCCACGTAAGAAGAAATTAGGACAGATGACCAAAAGCTTGGTCAAAGAGGTAGGTTTTAAGGAGCGTCTTAAAGGAGGAAAGAAAGGTAGCGAGGCGGAGAGGTTTAGGCAGGGAATTCCAGAGCTTAGGGCCTAGGCAACAGAAGGCACAGCCACCAATGGTTGAGCGATTATAATCAGGGATGCTCAAGAGGGCAGAATTAGATGAGCGCAGATATCTCTGGGTCGTGGGGCTGATGGAGATTACAGAGATAGGGAGGGGCGAGGCCATGGAGGGATTTGAAAACAAGGATTAGAATTTTGAAATCGAGGCGTTGCTTAACCGGGAGCCAATGTAGGTCAACGAGCACAGGGGAGATGGGCGAACGGGACTTGGTGCGAGTTAGGACACGGGCAGCTGAATTTTGGATGACCTCAAGTTTACGTAGGGTAGAACGTGGGAGGCCAGCCAGGAGTGCATTGGAATAGTCAAGTCTAGAGGTAACAAAGGCATGGATGAGGGTTTCAGCAGCTGATGAGCTGAGGCAAGGGCGGAGACGGACGATATTACGGAGGTGGAAATAGGCGGTCTTAGTTATGTCGTGGATGTGTGGTCGGAAGTTCATTTCAGGGTCAAATATGACACCAAGGTTGCGAACAGTGTGGTTCAGCCTCAGACAGATGTTAGGGAGAGGGTTGGAGTCAGTGGCTAGGGAACAGAGTGTGTGGCGGGCACCGAAAACAATGGCTTCGGTCTTCCCAATATTTAATTGGAGAAAATTTCTGCTCTTCCAGAACTGGATGTTGGACAAGCAGTCTGACAATTTAGAGACTGTGGTGGGGTCAAGAGAAGAGGTAGTGAGGTAGAACTGGGTGTCGTCAGCGTACATGTGGAAACTGATGCTGTGTTTTCGGATGATGTCACCAAAGGGTAGCATGTAGATGAAAAATAGGAGGGGGCCAAGGACAGATCCTTGGGGGGCACCAGAGGTAACGATGTAGGAGTGGGAAGAGAAGCCATTGCAGGTGATTCTCTGGTTACGATTAGACAGATAAGAATGGAACCAGGCAAGTGCAGTCCCACCCAGCTGGATGACGGTGGAGCGGCGTTGGAGAAGGATGGAGTGCTCAACCGTGTCAAAGGCTGAAGACAAGTCAAGAAGGACAAGGAGGGATAGTTTACCTTTGGCACAGTCACAAAGGGTGTCATTTGTGACTTTGATGAGAGCCGTTTCGGTACTATGGCAGGGGCGGAAACCTGATTGGAGTGATTCAAACATGGAGTTGCGGGAAAGGTGGGCACGGATTTGGGAGGCGACACCACGTTCAAGGACTTTGGAGAGGGAAGGGAGGTTGGAGATGGGGCGATAGTTTGCAAGGACAGAGGGGTCAAGGGTTGTTTTTTTGAGGAGAGGGGTGATGACGGCAGATTTGAGGGAGAGGGGGACAGTACCTGAGGAGAGAGAACTGTTAACAATGTCAGCTAACATGGGAGCCTGAAAAGGAAGGTGTGATAAGGTGCAATATAAATGCATTTTCTTTTTATTACTTATAAACAAAATGTCATCAAATATTTTACCGTATTTATATATACAGGTCCACATAAATGTCCAACATTTTTTTAAAACAGAATATTTTAAGCGGGGCAGGTGTGATGGTTTTACTGGGAGAGATGACTCCAGCATACTATAGGTTTTAAGTTTCTGGCTCTTACCAATGACTTTCTGTGTAATAATGCAGCATGTGGTAATCCTCTTGAATCACATCCATCCTAGATATGAAGAGCTGCATATAAAACTTATTATAAAGTGATGGTAACATTTCAGTTAATAGGCAGTCAAGTATCTCCAGAATCCATTACTGCCTGATCGAATTATCTAGGTTTCTGCTTCTGAAGGTTTACACATCAATGTGTAATCCATAAGAGCTACTAATCATATAATATTGATTCAGATGCTGCAGAAGTAGGTAATCTAATTGCAATATTGTGAAAGCTTCTGAAGGATTCTATAATGACTGCTTTTTTAATCCTGTTTGCAGGTGAAGGTTCTGAAGTACATTCGTGAAGTGCATATTGAAAATGTAGCGCTTGGTCAGTACTCTGGCAACCCAGCAGCTGAAGGAGAAGATGCGAAGGAGTATCTGGACAAGTCAACTGTTCTGTAAGACTTGCTATTGTTGTTGTCTACATAAAGGATGAGAGATGGGGGTGGGGAGGGGGGCGGGGGCAGTAGCATTCAGTCAATGTGACCGTAAGATACTTTTCAGTATCTTGAGGGCAGCTTTAGCCTTTCACATGCAGCTTCAATGTTTTCTTCAATAGGATTTTTGTGGGCAGAGGTGAATGATAAAATGTAAGTTTGTGCGGAAACGCATGTTCTAAACCATATCCTATACTTTTTACTTGCTGCATTAATATGCTTCAGATGTATCACTCTGTTTTGACTGGACTCTGACAGAAGATTACTTAAGTTTCTGCAAAGTCAGAAAATGGAAACAAGCTCCTCAAATTAGTAAAAAATATGTCTGTTTTACCTAAAGATGGAACATCTGAAACACATCAACAGGTTTGCTTTCCTATACCTCTCCACCTCTCTACCTCTCTCTCCTCCTTTAAGTCGGTCCTTAAAACCTACCTCTTTGACCAAGCTTTTGGTCAGCTGTCCTAATATCTCTTTATGTGGCTCAGTGTCAAATTTTGTCTGATAACCCCTGTGAGAAGTGCCTTGGGATGTTTTACTACATTAAAGGCGTTATATTAATGCAAGTTGTTGTTGTTACTCCCATCGCTGCAATGTCACCAATTATGTATAAGAAAGCCTTACCTGGAGGAATAACCAAAGAAGTGTTTCTGTGGAGGTATATCGTGGTACTTCAATTACCTATTTTAAACTAAATATTTGTTGATGTGGCGTTGCACATAATGGAGGCTTCAGAACTTTACTATTTACTCAGTATTGCCGTTTAATACAGACTTCTTCACAGCATTCAAATTTCACCTTTTTGTTATTAGTGCTTGTGTGTCTAGCAATTTCTTTTACACTGGCAGAATGAAGGACAGCTGCCAGCTTCTAGCTGTCCTTCATTCTGCCAGTAGATTTCACACTTCTTTCAGCCTTAACCTGTCACATTAACACCACCTCTTGCCTTGAATATCTCTTAATGTCTCTTAATGTCTCTTAATCTCTCCTTTTGTTCTTTCATCCCCTCCCCCTTTTCCCAGCTTTATCCTTGCTTTAAATCTATTTGATTTCCTGCTGTCTCCAGTTCTGATGAAAGGTCTTCGACCTGAAATGTTAACTCTGTTTCTCTCTCCACGGATGCTGCCTCGCCTGCTGAGTTTTTCCAGCGTTTTCTGTTGTTATTAACTGGTCATTAGTTCATTTGCTGTTGATGGGGACCTTGCTGTATGCAAATTGTCTGCCATGTTTGCCGACAGAATGACAGTGGCAACACTTCAACAATAATTAAATGGCAAAATGATTATGGACATCCTGAAAGTGGCTTTGTAAATGGAAGTTCTTTCTTTCCTCTTTAATTGTTCACAATGGTACAGAGGAGACATGTAGGCAGCACTGCTACTTTTGATGAAAAGTTGGAGGTCCGGCTGCAAGAGATGTACAAAAAGAGAGTGTCCCTAACTGGGACTGAAGGCCACCCCTTAGTAAAAGCACAGGTGCCTGCTACATGAAAGGGAGTCAATTCAGTCACCCAGGCCCTTTGTAGCTGATTCCAAATGAGAAAGAACTTTGAGGTATCAGGACGAAGGCAATTTTGCTCAATTTTGCTGATATTTCTTTTGGATCCATCAACTATGGCACAAACTTAAGTTGGGAAGCTCCGCACCCTCTGTGAGGTACCATTTAAAGCACTGGCCTTTTGCACACATTGTACCAAAACTCCATGGTAACCATTTCTTTTAGGTGAAAGAGGCAGCTGGGAATCATCAAATAGATGCTGAGGTATCCAGGCCAAGGCGCGTCTCTGCTGTTAGGGGCTTTCTCAGTGGACTCAGCAGCTATGATGCAGAGAACAGCCCTGTTCTCCTAAGAGACATCACACAGTGTTTCTTCTCTTTCAAATAAAGAAAGACTTGTATTTACATAGCGCCGATCACGACCTCAGGACGTCTGAGGCGCTTTACAACCAATGAAGTACTTTTGAAGTGTAGTCACTGTTGTAATGTCTGTGCACATGACTGTGTATATATGATCAACTCATTTCAGCCCAGCAGTATTGGTTTTTGCTTTGCCGACTCGTTACTTACCTGGATGGATGCAGCTGCAATAACACACAGGAAACTCAACACCATCCAGGACAAAACAGTTCACATGATCAGCGTCCCTGTCTTCTGCTGTTTCTTCAGTGCTTAGCAACCCGAGATACTCATTGCATATGGGCATGATTACCACTGAGAGTAAATGAGGCTATAATGAGGAAAAAACACGACAGAAATTACTACACCATTACCGCCTGATTTAAATATGCCCATCCATTTCAGGCTGGGTGCTTCCACTGCCCACCAGAAATGATGTTGGAAGATATGGTGGTCAATAAAATGGGTGGGGATCTGAAGGAATGGACCCCGTCACATTTTCTACCACAGCCTGCCCAAAAACCAACTAAAAATTGGGTGGTAAGAAAAGGAGAATCCAGGCTACTGTTTCTAGTTTATGTTTTATGTTTTAATTTCTACATTAATAATTAACGTTGTATGAATGCACCAGTATTCACTTAAGTATGGAATGCCCTGATCTCTTTGAAGCACAAAATGTACACATCCAGTTAACTTCTATCCAAGCACTCAATTCTACTTAGTTAGAGAATATTAAATTGTAAATTTTTGGAAGGCTTCTCTCCTGGCATAGGGCCTCAATTTGGAGTGTGAATTGGGCAATCAGGTGCAGACATCACTGTGCCCAACACTCGATGTTTCCAATGTTCTCGTGATTAATTTTAATAACCAGAAAATCAGGAGGTGTTTCTGAGCCTAATTCTGCAATCCACAGTCCCATCTGGTGAAGCTCTGCACTGGGACGAGCTACGTACCAAATCTTACCCTTTTACTTTTATGGCTCACGGTTTTCTTTATGAAGATTTAAGACCAGACTTGAGCGCATAATCTATGCTGACACTTCCGTGCACTCCGTAAACTGCAGCTCACCCAAACTCAAAAAATGTCACTATTTTTATACATTATTGTATTTTCTGGTTGGCTGGTTCGAATGAAGCAGATACCATTGATACCAGTGCCGATGAAGAGATAGATTGCCAGAGGTGCCATCTTCTGGATGAGGCTTTAAAGCAAGATGCATCCGCCTGTTCAGGTGGACATTAAAAGATCCAATAATAATATTTGATGATGAGTAGGGAGTTCTCATGGTGCCCTAGTCAAACATTCCTTCCTCAACTAACACCACTAAAAAGTAGATTAATTAGTCATTCAAAGCTGCTTGATGGGATCTTGCTGTGCACAAATGGCTGCTGTATTAGCCAATATAACAACAGCGACTACATTTCAAAAGAAATTAGTAATAAAAACAGAAAATGCTGGAAATACTCAGCAGGTCAGGCAGCATCTGAAGAGAGAAACAGAGTTGACGTTTCAGGTCAGTGACCTTTCGTCAGAACTGGAAAAAGTTAGAGATGTAACAGACTTTAAGCAAGTGCAGGGGCAGGGAAAGGGGGGAGGGGAGGAAGGAACAAAAGGGAAGGTTAATTAATTGGTTGTGAATTGTTTTGAGACATTCTATAGATGTGATGAGACCATATAAATTCAATTATTTTTATTTTTATAAATTAGTACATTGAGTAACTGAAGCTGCTTTTATATTTGTTAGGAGGTTCCTGGGGTGCGGGGCTCAAACGGAAGTGCATGACCTCTGTATGCCACTCTTCCTTGCTGCAGCCGTTTCTAATGAAGACAGGTAGCGAGCCGAGATCCATGATTCCTAATGCTAAAGGCAAGTGAATTCAAATACTTTGAAATAGAGATTAAACAGCAGTTTGCGAGACCCGGAAAATCTGGAACAACTAAAGGCTGGGTCCTTTATCTTTACAAATGCAGCCCACAGTGGGAGAACCTCGAGTTTCCAATCAGGTGCACTCTTCTACTGTGAAAGCACCTGAACAATCTTTTATTGTAGCCCAAATATCATTGACTACCACTCAGTAAAACAACCTCAAGAATAGTATTCTCTCGCTTCAGTCTGTAATAGTGCTTCTGCCAAATAACAACCAATTACTTGTTGGCATAAAGTCACTGAGAGTGTGAATTGCCTTAATCTTGCCCCTTTAGCAGCTGTGCAGGGTGGGCTGAAAGGTGTTAGCAGTAATGAGGCAGGGGGATACTAAAGCACTGATGGATGACATCTGGGGGACTGGTGCTTCAAAAACAGTTGCAAAAATACAGCCACCCGGTGGCACAGAAATAGGTTTTCAAAATCTGTGTACAACCTGCCAGCTGCTTTAGGAAACCCAGGAAATTCCAGTGCATTTACCAAGCTGCAAAAATCTCACAGTTGATTTTAACGTCCCAATATTCATTGTTGTATTTTCTGTTAATCTGCAGCAGATACATTACAAACATAAACCCCGAACTGATGCTTCGTCAAAATATTCCTTCCAGCTGCATTTGCTTGGAGTATCAAGGTCAGCCTGAATCCAAGTCAAAAAAAAGAAAGAAAGGCTTGCATTTATATAGCGCCTTTCACGACCACCGGACGTCTCAAAGCGCTTTACAACCAATGAAGTACTTTTTGAAGTGTAGTCACTGTTGTAATGTAGGAAATGCGGCAGCCAATTTGCAAACAGCAAGCTCCCACAAACAGCAATGTAATAATGACCAGATAATCTGTTTTTAGTGATGTTGATTGAGGGATAAATATTGGCCAGGACACCGGGGATAACTCCCCTGCTCTTCTTCGAAATAGTGCCATGGGATCTTTTACGTTCACCTGAGAGAGCAGACGGAGCCTCGGTTTAACGTCTCATCCAAAAGACGGCACCTCCGACAGTGCAGCACTCTCTCAGCAATGGACTGGAGTGTCAGCCTAGATTTTTGTGCTCAAGTCTCTGGAGTGGGACTTGAACCTACAACCTTCTGACTCACAGGTGAGAGTACTACCCACGGAGCCACAGCTGACAAGGGAACAATAATGACCCAATCCAGGATTTAGGACAATTACGACACATCTTGAATCATTCTGGAAAACCAAGGATGATAGAGGGCTATGTTTTGAAGTAGATGCCAAAATTGAATTTATTACTTAATGTAAAAGGTGTCAAAAGTAACACTGCCAAAGCACTGCTGGTACTATAACACATAATTTCAAGTGTTTCACTGCAACTATAAATTGTTACCTGAATTGCTGAATGATTTTCTATATATTCCCTATACATGCAGATGAGAATGCATTAATTGAGAAAACAGTTAAAATTGTTAAGATATTGTTATCCGTGGTGTGTAATGTTCTAAAAATATTGTTATGCGCTAAGACATTCAAGAACAGGAGACCCATCCAGTATAAGGCCAATGCAAAAACATTTTTAAACTATGGGTAAATGGCATGTGATCAAATATCATGTGATCATAGCTCCAGGATACATCCACCCAGAGTTGGCAACTCTAATTGCAATACAGCACAATGTAAAGCAGTGTGATGATCCATATTGGAGTGAAGAGCAGGGGGCATGGAAATAAGATAGTAGGACCATTCTAGCACTGTTTCAGGTATCTTGTGTTGACCAGTGATCATAAAGTGGCACTGGTGGCATCTATGCAGAAGTCTGGAGGTTTGATGGCAACTGTCTAGCATCCCCTTCCTCTTCCAAAACCTGCAGATATAGAGGATTGCCTGAGGAATGCTCATATAGGCATCTTATAGTTAAAAATCCTTGGGCAAACAAGCACTTTTAAGAAGCTGACTATACAATTCTTTCATGCTGAAGCAACTAAATAGCAAAACACCTCTCCATTTGGGTCAAAAAAATACAGCACATACTGGCAGCAATTGATGAAGCAGTGGGCTTTTTAACAACCACGAACCATTATGAGGGAAGCAACCTCCCTTACAGTACCTATTTCATATAGGTGCTAAGGGTCTATAATACTGTCCAGGTGCTCCAAATACATTATGGGGCAAAACACTAATTTAAATATGTTTTGGGAGTATAATGTGTCTTGCACATAACAGGTGAGCAGACATTAAGTACTACAAGTGTTTATGTGGCACATTATACCTAGCTGGAGTCATAACTAGCAGAAAGGAAGATGGTTGTGGTTGTTGGAGGCCAATCATCTCAGCCCTAGGACATTACTTCAGGAGTTCCTCAGGGCAGTGTCCTAGGCCCAACCATCTTCAGCTGCTTAATCAATGACCTTCCCTCCATCATAAGATCAGAAGTGGGGATGTTTGCTGATGACTGCACAGTGTTCAGTTCCATTCACAACTCCTCAGATAATGAAGCAGTCTATGCCTGCATGCAGCAAGACCTGGACTACATTCAGGCTTAGGCTGTTAAGTGGCAAGTAACATTCATGCCACACAAGTGCCAGGCAATGACCATCTCCAACAAGAGAGAGTCTAACCACCTCTCCTTGACATTCAACTGCATTACATCACCGAATCCCCCACCATCATTATCCTGGGGGTCACCATTGACCAGAGACTTAACTGGACCAGCCACATAAATACTGTGGCTACAAGAGCAGGTCAGAGGCTGGGTATTCTGCGGCGAGTGTCTCATCTCCTGACTCCCCAAAGCCTTTCCAACATCTATAAGGCACAAGCCAAGAGTGTGATGGAATACTCTCCACTCGCCTGATGAGTGCAGCTCCAACAACACTCAAGAAGCTAGACACCATCCAGGACAAAGCAGCTCACTTGATTGGCACCCCATCCACCACCTTAAACATTCACTCACTCCACCACCGGCGTACCGTGGCTGCAGTGTGTACCATCTACAAGATGCACTGCAGCAACTCGCCAAGGCTTCTTCGGCAGCACCTCCCAAACCCGCGATCTCTACCACCTAGAAGGACAAGAGCAGCAGGCGCATGGGAACACCACCACCTGCAAGTTCCCCTCCAAGTCACACACCATCCTAACTTGGAAATATATCGCCGTTCCTTCATCGTTGCCGAGTCAAAATCCTGGAACTCCCTCCCTAACAGCACTGTGGGAGTACCTTCACCACACAGACTGCAGCGGTTCAAGAAAGCGGCTCACCACCACCTTCGAGGGTAATTAGGGATGGGCAATAAATGCTGGCCTTGCCAGTGACGCCCACATCCCATGAATGAATAAGAAAAAATTAGGGGCAGTGTATATTGGCACTCCGTATGCCCCAGGCCTTGGGGCCTCATAATCCAGGGCACTGGTGCCTGAAGCACAAGTGGTACAGGCACCAAAGTTTGCATTGTTGGCCTCATAGGATATCCCACAAGAGTGACATTTTATTATTTAAAGGATGACAAATAAACAACAGTCCAAACAGGAAATGAAGTTAATGCTGTCTGAAGTACAGTTTATTTGAACCTAAACAGAAGTTTGTGTCACTGAAACGATTCAACTTGAAGGTACAGCTTCATTGTATTTTTGTTTCTTCACATAAATGTAAATTGCCTTCATAAGGAAAACCAATAAAGGTCTGCCATAAAGTTGAACTATTTAAGTTCAAAATACCATTAGCTTTAACTATAAGGAATGAGCAGGAGATACAAGAAGTAGAAATTTTTCCTCACCAGGTCATAACAAACGTGCTGATTCCCAATTGCCTGTTGTGAGAGCAATTAACAATCTGAAGCTTTGATTCCAGCATCCGATTTACATCTAATGACATAAATATGTAAAAGACTGAGAGAGCTATTCCCTGTACATACGTGCACAGACAGCCACCACCAGGTCTGTCTCACCGTGAGGCTCAGAAGGACAAGCATGGTGTCACACCATTTATTAAGGTGTGTGATTCTGCTAAATATTTATACCTTGATGTCAGTTTACCCTCAGGAATAACAAAACTGTGGCAGTAACATTGCTGGCGTAGCTACACTGGATTCCCAGTCATCCACGTTGATTTTAACTGGAGGTGTTTGAAGGCTTGCTCTTCAGCTGTCATCTTCCAGCATTGCCAGCCAGTACAACTCCCGAGAGTGAGTTGAAGCAGAGGTATAAATATTTAGCAGAATTCCTTCGAGTGAGGTATGTGGCTGAGATGACATGTATAAATAGCATCCTATAGATACAAATGACAAAAATAAGAAGAATCTAAGAAGCCAAAACGCCATCACAGCTGAATTGAATCACACAGGAGTCGGTGAGAAATAAACCAGGGTAGAGTCAGGACAAGGGGACATTTTAGGCTTTCAGTTGACTCTCTGCTACTCCATAGTGCAGTGGAGTAGATTTGAAATTCTGTAGAAACACACAACACAGAAGGAGGCCATTCAGCCCATCGTGCCTGTGCCGGCTCTTTGAAAGAGCTATCCAATTAGTCCCACACCCCTGTTCTTTTCCCATATCCCTGAAAATGTTTCCTTTTCAAGTATATATCCAATTTCCTTTTGGAAGTTACTATTGAATCTGCTTCCATCACCCATTCAGGCAGTGAATCCCAGATCATAACAACTCACTGCGCAAAAAATAATTATCCCCATTTTCCATCTGCTTCTTTTGCCAAGTGCCTTTTTCCCATAATTGTTGATCAGTTACTGGATATAGAAATTAAGTGCAATTTATTTCTAAATAAACTTACAGTAATGATGTCACTGTCGGTATGAATGATATCGTGCTTCGATGACACCAAGCATTGTTGTCTGTGCTGACAAGTGCTGGCAACAGAAAAATTGATCCAAAATTAAATTAAATCACTTTATGAAATTAGCAGCATATATTATAAAAATAGCAGATTCGCGGGAGTGATTTCAAGGCTATAATCTAATTTCAGGGTTGAGATCATGGTTATAAATGTGCACTCTTGAGGTTTATGGATTTGATTTCTGCCTGGTAATCACTCCCAGGTAGCCATTATTTTCTCTGCTTTAGAGCTGTTGCTTCTCATAATCTAATCTGGCTGGCGGGTTTATCTTTTACTTTTTTTAACTATAACATTGCTGAAAAAGAACTGCGCTCTTAACCTGCCGCTGGTTTAAGTCTGACACTTGCACACATACAGAGAACAAATGCAGATTTGTGCAGAAATAATAGGAGCAGACACAGACCCATGATTAAAGTGGCACGTTCAAGAAAGTAAAATGGCAAAATGAACCTGGTGCTTCAGTGTTTTTTCTGCTAAACATATCTATTTAAATAAGCATTATATTTATAGAAAAGTGCTTAGATCATAAGAACATAAGAATTAGGAGCAGGAGTAGGCCATATGGCCCTTCTCCACCATTAAATAAGAGCATGGCTGATCTTTGACCTCAACTCCCTTTCCCACCCAATCCCCATATCCCTTGATTCCCCTAGAGTCCAAAAATCTATCTATCTCAGCTTTGAATATATTCAATGACTCAGCACCACAGCATTTTAGGGCAGAGATTCCAAAGATTCACAACCCTCTGAATGAAGAAATTCCTCCTCATCTCAGCCTTAAATGGCCGGCCCCTTATCCTGAGACTATGCCCCCTAGTTCTAGACTCTCCAGCCAGGGGAAACAACCTCTTAGCATCTACCCTGTCAATCCCCCTCAGAATTTTATATGTTTCAATGAAATCACCTCTCACTACTCTAAACTCCAGAGAGTATAGGCCCAATCTACTCAATCTCTCCTCATAGGACAACCCTCTCATCCCAGGGATCAATCTAGTGAACCTTCATTGCACCGCCTCTAAGGCAAGTATGTCCTTTCTCAGATAAGGAGACCAAAACTGTACACAGTACTCCAGGTGTGGTCTCACCATAGCCCTGTATAATTGTAGTAAGACTTCCTTACTCTTGTACTCCAACCCCCTTGCAATAAAGGACAACATGCCATTTGCCTTCCTAATTGCTTGCTGTACCTGTATGCTAACTTTCTGTACGATAGTAAAATACTGCGGATGCTGGAAATCCGAAATAACAACAGGAAACGCTGGAAAAACTCAGCAGGCCAGGCAGCATCCGTGGAGAGAGAAACAGAGTTAACGTTTCAGGTCAAAGACCGGATGCTGCCTGGCCTGCTGAGTTTTTCCAGCGTTTTCTGTTGCTAACTTTCAGTGTTTCCTGTACGAGGACACCTAAATCTCTCTGAACATCAACATTTAATAGCTTCTCCCCCTACTCTCTGTTTTCTGTCCATTAACCAATCCTCTATCCATGCTAATATATTACCCCGAACCCCATGAGCCCTTATCTTGCGTAGCAACCTGAATAGGTCAACCGTCATTAATCATACTGCCATCTACACGAGGGTGCACCCTCAAATACACCTATGTAGACAACACAATAACTAATGATCTTTGACCCATGCAGGTCCCAGTCTGCAATTTTATTCCAGTATCTCACATAGATCAACAGCAATGTAAATGGAGCATATCTCCAGTATAAATCATTTTTGAATAGTTTTATTAGTAATAAATAAGCATAAAAATACCACGGGTTACTAATAGATTTATACAGCACAGAAAGAGGCCCTTCGGCCCATCGTGTCCGCGCTGGCCATCAAGCCCTATCTATTCTAATCCCATTTTCCAGCACTTGGTCCGTAGCCTTGTATGCTATGGCGTTTCAAGTGCTCATCTAAATGCTTCTTGAATGTTGTGAGGGTTCCTGCCTCTACCACCCTTTCAGGCAGTGAGTTCCAGATTCCAACCACCCTCTGGGTGAAAAGTTTTTCCTCAAATCCCCTCTAAACCTCCTGCCCCTTACCTTGAAACTATGCCCCCTGGTTATTGACCCCTCTACTAAGGGGAAAAGTTCCTTTCTATCTACCCTATCTATGCCCCATATAATTTTGTACACCTCAATCAGGTCCCCCCTCAGCCTTCTCTGCTCTAAGGAAAACAACCCCAGCCTGTCCAGTCTCTCTTCATAGCTGAAGCGCTCCAGCCCAGGTAACATCCTGGTGAATCTCCTTTGCACCCTCTCCAATGCAATCACATCCTTCCTATGGTGTGGCGACCAGAACTGCACACAGTATTCCAGCTGTGGCCTAACTAGCATTTTGTACAGCTCCATCATAACCTCCCTGCTCTTATATTCTATGCCTTGGCTAATGAAGGCAAGTATCCCATATGCCTTTTTAACCACCTTATCTACCTGTCCTGCTGCCTTCAGGGATCTATGTACATGCACACCAAGGTCACTCTGATCCTCTGTCCTCCCTAGGATCCTACCATTCATTGTGTATTCCCTTGCCTTGATAGTCCTCCCAAAATGCATCACCTCACACTTTTCAGGGTTAAATTCCATTTGCCACTGTTCTGCCCATCTGACCAACCCGTCTATATCGTCCTGTAGCCTAAGGCTTCCCTCCTTGCTATTTACCACTCCACCAATTTTCGTGTCATCTGCGAACTTACTGATCATACCTCCTACATTCATATCTAAATCATTAATGTGCACTACAAACAGCAAAGGACCCAGCACCGATCCCTGCGGTACACCACTGGACACAGGCTTCCAGTCACAAAAACAACCTTCGACCATCACCCTCTGCCTCCTGCCACTAAGCCAATTTTGGATCCAATGTGCCAAATTGCCCTGGATCCCATGGGCTCTTACCTTCTTGACCAGTCTCCTATGCGGGACTTTGTCAAAAGCCTTACTGAAGTCCATGTAGACTACATCAACTGCACTACCCTCATCCACACACCTAGCCACCCCCTTGAAAAATTCAATCAAATTAGTTAGACATGATCTCCCCCTGACAAAGCCATGCTGACTATCCTTGATTAATCCTTGCCTCTCCAAGTGGAGACTAATTCTGACCCTCAGAATTTTTTTCCAATAATTTCCCTACCACTGATGTTAGGCTCACTGGTCTGTAATTCCCTGGTTTATCCCTACTACCCTTCTTGAATAATGGTACTACGTTAGCTGTCCTCCAGTCCTCTGGCACCTCTCCTGTGGCCAGAGAGGTTATGAAAATTCGTGTCAGAGCCCCTGCAATCTCCTCCCTTGCCTCACACAGCAGCCTGGGATACATCTCGTCTGCGCCCGGGGATTTATCCACTTTTAAGCCCGTTAAAACCGCTAGTACCTCCTCCCCCTCAATACTAATTTGATCAAGTATATCACAATCCTCTTGCCTCATTTCTATGCCTACATCGTCCTTCTCCATAGTGAACACAGATGCAAAATATTCATTTAAAACCTCACCCACATCTTCCGGCTCTACACACAGATTGCCACTTTGGTCCCTAATGGGCCCTACTCTTTCCCTGGTTGTCCTCTTGCCCTTAATATACTTATAAAATACCTTGGGATTTTCCTTTATTTTGCCCGCCAGTGTTTTTTCATGCCCCCTCTTCGCTCTCCTAATTTCTTTTTTAAGTACCCCCCTGCACTTTCTATACTCCTCTAGGGCTTCCACTGTTTTTAGTCCTTTGTATCTGCCAAAAGCCTCCCTTTTTTTCCTAATCCATTCTTGTATATCCCTTGACATCCAGGGTTCCCTGGGCTTGTTGGTCCCACCCTTGACCTTTACAGGAACATGTTGGCGTTGTACTCTCTCTATTTCCTTTCTGAAAGACTCCCACTGCTCTGATGTGGATTTTCCTACAAGTAGTTTATCCCAATCCACTTTGGCCAGATCCTGCCTTATCATATTAAAATCGGCCTTCCCCTAATTTAGAACCTTTATTTCCGATCCATCTTTGTCCTTTTCCATGACTACCTTAAATCTCACCGAATTATGGTCACTGTCACCAAAATGCTCTCCTACTGACACTTCTACCACTTGCCTGGCTACATTCCATAGAATTAGGTCCAGTACCGCCCCCTCTCTTGTAGGACTTTCTATATGCTGGCTCAAAAAGCTCTCCTGGATGCACTTTAAGAATTCCACACCCTCTAAGCCTTTCACACTCTGACTATCCCAGTTAATATTGGGGAAGTTGAAATCCCCTACTATTATTGCCCTATTATTTCTACACTTCTCTGAGATTTGCCTACATATCTGTTCCTCTATCTCCCCCTGACTGTTTGGGGGCCTATAGTACACTCCCAGCAAAGTGCTTGCCCCCTTTTTGATTTTAAGTTCTACCCATTTGGCCTCATTAGAGGAACCTGCTAAGATATATCATCCCTCCTTACAGCAGTAATTGACTCCTTGATTAATATTGCGACACCCCCTCCTCTTTTACACCCCCCTCTGTCTCCCCGGAATATTGAGCTGCCAGTCCTGCCCCTCCCTCAACCATGTCTCTGTGATAGCAACAATATCATACTCCCATGTGTTCATCAACACCTTCAATTCATCTGCCTTACTCGCAAGACTCCTTGCATTAAAATAAATGCCCTCCAGCCTTGCCATACTCCCTTTGTGCCGTTACATATTTGCTCTGCCTTCCAGACTGACTTGTTTTTTCCTCTATATTTTGCTGTGCATCATCCCCTACTATAGCTCCATTCCGTATCCCATCCCCCTGCCAAGTTAGTTTAAACCCCCCCCCCCCCCACCCCCAACAGTACTAGCAGGGTGTGTAATTACTATGTTATCCCAATGGCCAGTGCCTCTTATGCGTTACAGGGTCAATTTTCTGGTCCTGGCAATGAAGTGGTGGGACCGGAAAGCAGTGAGCTCCATGGCCTCGCCCCTCCCTAGCTCTGTGAATTCCTCCAGCCCTACAACCCACTAAGATCTCAGCGCTCGTCCAATTCTGGTCTTTTGCGCATCCCCGAGTTTAATCGCTCCACCATTGGCGTCCATGCCTTCAGCTGCCTAGGCCCTAAGCTCTGGAATTCCCTCCCTAAACCTCTCCGCCTCTGTACCTCTCTCTCCTCCTTTAAGGCGATCCTTAAAACCTACCTCTTTCCTGTCCTAATAACTCCTTATTTGGCTTGGTGTCAAATTTTGTTCGATAACGCTGCTGTGAAGCGCCTTGGAACATTTTACTACATTAAAGGTGCTATATAAAGTTATAGTTGTAGTAGTAGAAGGTTAATGCTTGCTGCCCTAGCAGTCTACTGATCTTGCAGGATATCCCGAGAGTGGCTTCATTATGTATTCATAGTGAGACCACCACCTGAATTGGGAGATGGCTGTCAATGGGGGTCAGGACCGGGTGCACTGCTCTTAAAAGGCACCGCTGCTATTTAATGAGACTGCTTGATTGTTGCTAGGCAGAAACCGTAAAAGAAGCTCCATATCCAGATGCAATGTTGGAGGTGTCACCGCATGTTGTGCAGCAAAGTAGGGTTGTCATGTTTGGGACACCAGAGCATTGTTCCCATGGGAACAGATGAGAAAAAAGGTCAAATGGCCTCAGGAACTCTGCCATAGTAAGGGTAACCAGTAATTCACTATACCAAATCGATGGGCAAATTTGCAATCTACAATGCGTTCCTTCTCACACTATCAAACCATGACTGCGGCTTTATGCTAATCTCTTAGAGAGCAACTTTTTCCATGCTTCGCATGTATACCCACATTGCAGCAGGGCACATTTTATTGCTGCCACTTCAAACTGGAACTGTTGTTGCATTCTCATTTGAAAACTTGATCCCACAAGGAAAGCTTATTACACAACCTAGCTGCATGATGAATGTTCATTGCCCATTGTCCTGTGCCACTCCAACACCACTACTCATGGAGACCAGAAAAATCAGCCCTTATGTGACCTGTGTGATAAATGAAGAACCTTCAATTATTGAAAAATATCAGCTCCACTTGCTCAATAAGCTCTAATTATTCAGTACCTGCACTTTATTCAAAACTTTGACTTTTTTCCTACCAAAAGTGCAGTATTAGAAGAGTGAGGTGGTACATTGCTGGGATGTACCAATGCTCTGTAATATGTTTGGGCCCTAAATTTCCCCATACAGTGAGTTCCTGATTTTGGCTGGACACCAGGCATTTTAAGGCATTGAAAAAAATGGAAGGTATTTTGCTCTGAGCTGCTGTTGTGCATCTCAATGTATTATTTGCACCACTGTCAACTTTACTAGATGTGCACAGTACATATCTAGCTAACACAGATCTCAAACAAAAGCAAAATACTGCAGATAATTGAGAACTGTGACAAAATGTTGTCAACTTGACACTCTGTTTCTCACTCCATAGATGCTGCCTGACCTGCTGAGTATTTCTAGCATTTTCTGTTTTTATAACACAGATCTCAGTTTGGTAATAGATTGCACTGCACCCAGTGCAATTTGTTACGGTGTTGAAATTGCTAAGGATAAAGTTGAAAGAGACCTTAGAGTCTTAGTAGAGTCAATACTCAACATGTCCAACCAATGTAATGCAGCAATCGGCAAAGCAAATAGGAAATGTTGAACTACATAGGCAAAACAGTAGGATACAAGTCAGAGGAGGTCATGAGCAAATTGTACAGCGCTCTGTTCACCTTGAATACTGTGTCCAATTCTGGTCATTGAGAAACAACGGAGACATTCAAACACTGGACGCAGTGCAGGGAGGAGCCATGAAGCTGATCCCTCGTGTCAGAGCTCGGAGTAATGAGCAAACATGGGAGAATCTTGGGCTTTTCAGCCTGGAAAAGAAACGTCTGATAGGTGATCTTCTTGAGGTATATAGGATACTAAATGGTATGGAAAAAATTAATGCAGAATATTACTTTAAATTAAACTGTGAGAATAGGACAAGGGGACACAGAATCAAACTATTACTAGTTTGAATCTGTGTCCCCTTGTCCTATATCAGGATATCAGGCAGTTTTTCTTCAAACAAAGAGCGATCAACACAGAGTAGCAGAGGCAAAGACCATAGGATTACTTAAGATGCATTTATTTGCAACAGTCAAGGGTGTGTAGGGTTGCTCTGGCTAGATGGATTAAGATGGGCCAAATGGCCTTCCTCATCCATAAGTATCTCGTGAAGAATGAGGTTTAGGCTTCAAAATTTGAATTGATCCAATTTGAGTCAATTCCAATTTTGCTGACGTTTTCCAGGGCAGACTACTTCAGACTTTTTGCCAACATTAAAGGGCAATAAACTGACAACTGACAGCCAAAGAAGCCACTAACAATGATTCCACAATTATGTTTGAATTTACATCTTGGGATACATGTATATGAGCACTCATCTGAAATTCCTTGCTCTACTATTTTAGCAAGAGACACTAACCTATTTGTTTTAAATGTGATAACACCTCTACTAAAGTAACAGAAGCAAGTACTTCAAACTAATGTATTAAATATCCCATGATATAATTTCAGAGCCATGGGCCCTGATTTTAAAGCGCTGTGATTATCTGCATGAACATCTTTGCGGCCTTCTGCGCATGCGCGCTGTATCCTGGAGCCGCGCATGCGCATCTGATCCCCTTATGCACATGCGTGCTGTTTACCGAAGTCAGGCATGCGCAGTACCCAACAATTAGGGCTTGCACCGTGGGCCGTGCTTTCCTCGGCTCCGCGCGGAGAAGGTCACTAGATCGGTTGGTGGCTGGGGGGAAGAAAGAGGATTGAAAGAGGAGAGAGAGGGGATCAGAGGGGGAGGAGGGGAGAGAGAGGGGATCAGAGGGGGAGAGAGAGGGGAGAGAGAGGGGATCGGAGGGCGGAGGGAGAGGAGAGGAGAGGGGAGAGAGAAGGGAGAGGGGAATGGAGGACGGAGATAGAGAGGAGGGGAGCAGAAGGAGGGAGGGGGAGCAGAAGGGAGAGGGGATGGAGGACGGAGATAGAGAGGAGGGGGGAGCAGAAGGGAGGGAGGGGGAGAGAGAAAGGGGAATGGAAGGGAGGAGGGAATTGGAGGGAGAGAGGAGGGGGAGAGAGGAGGGGGAGAGAGGACGAGAGAAAGGGGAGGGGGAGAGGCGAGCGGAGGCAGAGAGGAGGGGGAGAGAGGAAGGAGCGTAAAAGAGGAGGAGGCGAGAGGAGCGTGAGAGAGAGGAGGGGGAGAGGATCGAAGGGAGGGGAGGGGAGGGAGAGGATCGAAGGGAGGGGAGGGGAGGGGCGAGGAGGTCAAGAACTGAGGGGGAGAGGAGGTCAGGAACTCGGGGGGAGGGGGTAAACAGCACGGAGAGCACAGTGGGGATGGGGGAAGAACGTGATCCAGGTCTAAGGGGGGGGGGGTGGTGAGAGCGAGCACGTGATCCAGAAGATAAGACAGATCACGTTCTTCCAACCCCACCCCACCCCCTTTACACCCACACTAGGTTCTCCCTCTCCTCCCCCTAGACCTGGTTGATTTCTCGGAAAGTTCGGTGCATGTGTGGCAAGTGACATCATTGGACTGGACGAAATCCGGAAGTCATGACACTTTCACTATTCACTTCACACCCAATAAACCTGTTAACAATCCGTGACCCACACACAATGCCCCATCTTTGGGCGGGTGGGGTGGAGGGACTGTCAGGAACTTGTTGGGGGAGAGGATCAGGAACCTGGGCGGGGGGAAGGAACTCGGGGTGGGGGGGTGAAGGTCAGGAACTTGGGTGGGGGGAGGTCAGAACCTTGGGATGGGAGGCCAGGACCTTGGGCAGGGGGAGAAGGTCAGGAACTTGGGGGGGTTGAGGTTAGGAACTTGGGCATGGGAGAAGGTCAGGAACTTGGGGGGTTGAGGTTAGGAACTTGGGCATGGGAGAAGGTCAGGAACTCGGGGTGGGGGGGCGTGGGAGGAAGGTTAGGAACTTGTTGGGGGGGGCATGAACTTGTTTGGGGAGTGGGAGAAGCTCTTAACCCGTGAAGGTGAGCCCTGTCCTATGTGAGCTCTGTTCTGTCTGGATCTTGGCAGTCAGAATGGTTCGCATTACACTTTGCAAAGTACTTGATTACTTAGGCAGGCACGATTTAATAACACATTCCAGATAAACTGCTGTTTTGTCCTCGCAAGGGGACCAATCAGAAATCAGGTCTTGTCCTCCAAGGTGACCAATCAGAGATCTGGTGTTGGAAATAAATGCAACCATTTTAAAGGGGGGGAATGGTATGGAGTATATGAGCCCCAAAGCGGGCGGCGCACTGGGATCTTAACCGCCAATCCTCATTACCATAACATTAATCGAAGTCCCGCCCGAACGCGGCCAGATGCACAACCCGGCCAGTGGGCGGGAGTGGAAGATCGCAGGCAGGAGGTTGCAGCCGGGGACCTGAGGGATCGATCCCCGACATTCAAGTAAGTGGTAAGTGGGGGCAAAGTCAATCGGGGATGGGGGGGGAAACCAGGGCAATGGAGGCCCAAGGCTTCCTGCCTGGGCCTCTTCTGGCCATGATCCCCTTTCTGGTAGGTTTGGCCTGATGGGGAAGCTGTCACTGCGCCTCTGCTCAGGCCTTGGACTGAAGTTGGAGGGGGTCAGTCATTTCAATTGGCCCCCTCCCCCAACCGGTTTGCACCAGGCCGAGGGTGGGGGGGCGGGGGGAGTTAAAATCGGGGCCATGTTGTTTGGTATCTGAAGCAGCAATACTTTAGATGGATTCTCCCAATCCCGCACCCTTTGCTTTATCTGAACTCTAATACAAGATCCAGTCCACATTGGCATCCTTAGGAGAATATTGCACAATTTATAGTTTTTCATTTATTATGTTTCATCCCTTCTGTCTTTAGTTTCCTAGTGGGATACTACTCTCGCCCTTGAGTCAGAAGGTTGTGGGTTCAAGTCCCAGTCCAGAGACTTGAGCACATAAAGCTAGGCTGACACTCCAGTGCAGTGCTGAGGGAGTGCTGCACTGTTGGAGGTGCCATCTTTTGGACGAGATGTTAAACCGAGGCCCCGTCTGCTCTCTCAGGTGGACGTAAAAGATTCTATGACACTATTTCGAAGAAGAGCAGGGGAGCTATCCCCGGTGTCCTGGCCAATATTTATCCCTTAATCAACATAACAAAAACAGATTATCTGGTCATTATCACATTGCTGTTTGTGGGAGCTTGCTGTGCGCAAATTGGATGCTGCGTTTCCTACATTACAACAGCGACTACACTTCCTAAAGTACTTAATTGGCTTTAAAGCACTTTGGGACATCCTGAGGTTGTGATAGATGCTATATAAATGCAAGTCTTTCTTTCTTTATTTTCTTTAGCTATACCTCTGAGGAAGAATGGGCAACTCTCTTCACCCAGCCTCAGGCTATTTCTAGCCTGCTCACCAACTCAGAGCCATGCCACTCTCAGAAGGCCGACACTGTTAATTTGTTGTATGATTTAAAACTTGAATGAACACACAGTTAAAATTTAAAAGAAAATCAAAAGAGTAACAGCTTCAACAAATGTCCTCAGACAACATAAACAAACACGTACTTTGATTTTTTTGTGGAAGCATTAATACAGATGTGAGGATATGCCATGCACAATGGTTTGAAGGATTACATCAATTATTTAACAAATTTAATAATGATTTAATTGTTTGAGAATGGCTCATTTAAATAGACTGTATTTAAATGTAGGACCAGCTGTTGTAATGGTCCTCTTTTTGTTAGCTGTTGTAATGGTGGAGGAGCTGATTGCTATTCATTCGTCCAGTATCTCGTATGGGCATGAATTCCCATGTGACACACGCTCCAGTGTTATCAGTCATAGTATGTGTGCTGTGTGTAAATTAACAAAGATAGCAGAGCCCTACCGCTGAGTGGCAGTATATGTACATAAGAGCAGGATCTGGTAAAACTCTGTCAAGTAGTGAGCTGTTGACTGGTGTAATAACTGTGTTCCACAACTGATTCGGAGACATCTTCAAACAACAATTTCCATGCTGCAAACATCTTTTGTATCTTTTACAGCATTTTCACCAGGGGCTGAATTTTAAACCAACCCGCCTGGCCAAGCTGAGTCCTTAAAATCGAGCATTCCGTTTTACCGCCCGTTCCCATTGGAATCCCGCTGGCCACCATTTTAACTGTTCACTGCAGTTGGGTGCCTCAGGCGCCCGCCGGTAGCGGACATGAGCCTCATTGGTTTATGCAAATCGGGCCGGAGCAGGGAGGAAGCCATGACCTCCTGCCAGGGTGAAGCGGGTCAGCAGCTGTCAAGAGGGCAAAGAGGCCCTCCAAATTAAATGGAAATGCTTCCTTTGTGTCGCCAGAATGTGCCGGAGTGCTCCTCCAGGCCCCACAATGAGAGTTGCGGCCACCCCTGCAGTTACCCCGCTCCCCGCCTGCCCGAAACTTGCTGGGAGTTAAAATCAACCCCCATGTGTATTTCTGAACTTTTCTATTGAGTGTCTGAAAAGCTCTTGCAACAGTTTCAAGCCAGAAAATTGATTGGTGAAAAAGTAAAAATGATCAATTTTCAAAAGTTTGTGGCTCTGCAGCCTTTCTCCAAGATAATTTTCATTACACCGAGAAGCAATCTCAGGGGAGTAGCAATTGTTGCCCACTTTCACAATGACAGCACAACTTATCCCCTGCCATCCCTTCAACCATGGTACCAATGGGTCAGCTGGACCAGACTGTCCAGCAGCTGCTGAGATGATGCAGTCAGGCCTTCTCAGGCCCAAGTTCCTAGAGGACACTGACCACAACCATCTCAAGAGCCCTTGACTGAGACACAGCAACCTTCCACCTCCCATGCTGCAAATACTGGGGGAGCACCTTGTATGAGCACTAAAATAGCTAAGAGACAACTAGGCACTAGGGGCTTTCACCAGGGTGATAATTAGAGTTAGGAATTGTTAGGAGACGATGGAAATTATAATGCTTTTTGAAATCTTTGTGTGCAAAGAGTGTTTCGGAAGTAGCTGGTGACCCTGCAATGTTAGTTCAGGCTGGAAGAATGAGAGAGATGTTGGACATGACTGTGTTAATACAGGGGAGCAGGGACTGTTCAGCTGAAGCAGGGTTCAATGAGCTGCTGCAGAATAGCCCTCTATATCATCAGTGTCATCTTCCTCAGCATCCTGAAGATCCTCGTGCAATGGTGCCTCCATCTGTTCTCCCCATTGCAGAGCAGAATTATGCAGCATACAGCAAACCACTATAAAATGGGACACTTTTCTGAGTTGTACTGTGGGAAGTTACCAGCCCTGTCCACGCAGCAGAATCATTGCTTGAGGACTCCAATGGACTATTCAATGAGGGCTCTAGTTGAGCCATGTATTTGATTGTAGTGCAGTTCAGTTGGTGAGTGTGGATTCCTGAGAGGAGTCATGAGCCAAGTGTGCAGTGAATAGCCCTTGTCCCCAAGCAACCAATCTCTTGCTGCTGTGCAGGAGAAAAGATGGGAGAGGGAATAAAAGATTGGCGCAAGACACAAAGCAATTTCTTAGCTGCCAGGTTAACAGGTACAGACCTGTGTGATGCATTGCTGGTCATCATATATCAGTTGCACATTAATGGAATGGAAATACTTGCAATTCACAAAGGCACTGGACTCATCTGAAGAAGCAGGGAGATGCAAGTGTCGTCAATGATGCCCTGGGCTTGGAGGGATCCTGCAATCTGAGGAAACCCCAGAGCCCTATCATGCTGCTTTGGATGCCCATGGGGAACACTGCCAAAAGGCGTTTGATAAAGTGCCACATAATAGGCGTGCCAACAAAGTTGAAGCCCATGAAATAAAAGGGACAGTGGCAGCATGGATACGAAATTGGCTAAGTGACAGGAAACAGAGAGTAGTGATGAACGGTTGTTTTTCAGACTGGAGGAAGGTATACAGTGGTGATCCCCAGGGGTCAGTACTAGGACCACTGCTTTTCTTGATATACGGGATACAGGGCTTCATAAATTGAGGTATAGAGTACAAAAGCAAGGAAGTTATGATGACCTTTATAAAACACTGGTTCGGCCTCAACTGGAGTATTGTGTCCAATTCTGGGCACCACACTTTAGGAAGGATGTGAAGGCCTTAGAGAGGGTGCAGAAAAGATTTACGAGAATGATTCCAGGGATGAGGGACTTCAGTTACGTGGATAGACTGGAGAAGCTGGGATTGTTCTCCTTCAAGCAGAGAAGATTGAGAGGAGATTTGATAGAGGTGTTCAAAATCATGAGGGGTCCAGACAGAGTAGATAGAGGGAAACTGTTCCCATTGGCGGAAGGGTCGAGAACCAGAGGACACAGATTTAAGGTGATTGGCAAAAGAACCAAGGGCGACATGAGGAAAAACATTTTTACGCAGCGAGTGGTTAGGATCTGGAATGCACTGCCTGACAGGGTGGTGGAGGCAGATTCAATTGTGGCTTTCAAAAGGGAATTGGATAAGTACCTGAAGGAAAACAAATTGCAGGGCTACAGGGAAAGGGCAGGGGAGTGGGACTAGCTGAAGTGCTCTTGCAGAGAGCCTGGCACGGGCTCGACGGGCTGAATGGCCTCCTTCTGTGCTGTAACCATTCTATGATTCTATGTTGATAGGCATCAGTTACAGCTTAGTACAATCATGAATCGCAGGCTGAATGATGTTGCTGCTTTCACCTGTGGCAGCCTGGAAAAACCTGCAGACAAAGAAGTCAAGGGCTGTAGTGATCGTGACAGCAAAACATTGTCCTGGGATTACAAAGATTGTTGGGAGGGTAAGGAGTCCTGCGAGCACTCCTCCTTCTATTTGCTTTCACTGCAGCTGCAACTCTGTGTACCTCCCAATCCTCCTCCCCCTCTTCCTCTAGTCAGAGTGGAATTGCCAAAAGGACCCCCATGATGAAAATGGTGCGATACCAGAAGCCCCTTAAGTGTTGAGAATGTTGTACAGGCACTACAAGCACTTTGAAATTGTCTAAGTAGCCAAAAACCACAATATGATAGAAGAGAAATGTCTTCCCACACTTTCCATTGTTTTACCTGAGAGAAGCTAAGGTTCCCTTTAAATAGCTTTGCAAATGGCGGCCTCCCAATTAGTACTGCCCATGGTTTGTGGGTGGGTTGAGGAACTGACAATCTCAATGCTGGGGGCAACCAGAATGGCTTCCGGGACCTAAAACTGACTAAGAACCCTCATACATACATGCATCAGGCTCCTGCCTTTATTGGCCACTCGAAAATCACATCAGGCCAGCTTCAGGCATGAAATTAGCACAGGTTTTTTTTTTGTCACACTACTGTTCCGTTCACACTGATTGTGGAGTGATAGCAGGATGAAAATTGCCTGCTAAAAAATCCTTTAAAAAGGGAATCAGGGAAAAATAGGATTAGACTAGGTGACTCACACGGAGGCAAATACAGGGGTAGACTTGATGGGATCAATGACCAGTTTCTGTTCTGTAACATTTTTTGATATAGATTTTATTCAGCTTCTTTTTAATGGTAGATTTTGCTGTCAGCTTATGTTTATTTAGCTGTTTTCATATGTTCTTAGTAGTTAATTATTGGAGGTTTCTCCACAACCTTTGCTTATGTTTCATATTTGTGTTTTGTACCTGTTCAGATCTGATTCATTGCTGTTATATAAATACAAACTATGAGCCAATTAGATATAAGATATTTGCATAAATACACAATTCATCTCAGGAAAAGTCCAAAAATGTTTGTAAAAAATATTTATCTCACTGGACTGGAAAGATATGGGGCAGCAAGTTCCAGCATGCTCTGTCAATGCTAACTAGAATCAGAAGGGAGGGATCCTCAATGGCATTTGGAGCCAAAATGAAGAGGCTTCCCTTAATTAACTTGTCCGGCAACCAATCAGGAGGAACTAAGGTATTTCAAGAAAACAATGGCTGTGATTTTATTTACCTCGGCGGGTCTGGGGTGGGCAACGTCGGTGGCTGGTCCCGACCCTGCTGCTGGCTCCATCCCGCTCTGAAAAATGATTTTCCCTTGATAGGGCTTGTTAAGCCCACCCAGTGCGTTTCCCAGCTAATTAGAGGAAGCGGGTCTGGTGATGTCATTTCATAACGCGTCTTCATCCAGTTTCCTTAAAGGGACCATGGCCAACTTTATTTTGACATTTGTGCTGTCAGTGTTCTACATCATTGAAGTGCTGCAAAGCGGTGGAAGAAGCTTCCCCAGGAGACCAAGACAGCCTGGTTGCACATTGCACAGGAGGGCACAAGCAGGGATGTGGTCAGGAGGACCTGGGTGCAGTGGTGCAAACCTTTCAATGATCTCATTAGATCACGAAACGTTAGTACAAAGCCACACATAACTTCATCCTGCTGTGCCTCTCATCACATCCCCATTACTCTGCCTTTCCTACCCTACCCCTGCATATCCTTACTCACACCAACTTACCTTGCACCTCCACCCATCCCTCTCTATCTACATTATCACATCCCCATCTCACTATCCACCCCTCACACTCACCCTCCTCCTAGTGCAATCATACCAACTAACAACACACAAGGGTAGGCACTTGGGTGTTTTATCCAATGTTCATGTAAAGTTTCTGTTAATGTGCTGTCAAACATTTAAACCTTTATTTTCAACACTTTGCGTTCTTGGATGGATTTGTGTGCACCTTTGGAAGTGGCTTAGTGAGTTGCAGTGAATGGTGAGACATAACGGTAGCCCCTGCAATGGTGGTGAGTGTGAAAGGAATGGCTTGGGCATTGTAGGGATGCTTTATGGCGTTGGTGTGGGGTGGTGCCAACCTGGTGCATCATGTGGCAGTCAGGGTGTACAGCATCAAGTGAGGTAAATCTGGCCATGGTGAGGCCATCCCTGGCCTCCCGGGCAGCAATGTGCGTGGGTGCTGATGCCTTCTGTCCTGTGCAGCATCAGGTGATTGCGGAGAAGGTTGGTATTGTTGGTGCTGCTGGTGTTGGGGCTGATCGTGTTCGGATTCTGAGGACCAAGGTGAGACAGTATAAAGGGCACCCATGTTGATGGAATAGATGGCAGGTGAAGTAGAGATGGCAGAAGCATTCAGTCAATGGTGAGAAAATTCTTCCAAAGAGGTGATAGTGGATGGAGAGTGGAAAGTGGAAAGCCTGAAGAATCTGTGCTGGAAATGGACTGAGAAACAGCTTGTGTCTGAGGAAAGTGATGATCTGCCAGGTGGGAGCTTTTACTGTACATTTGAAGTTGTCAAGTAATCAGCTGGAGCAATGGCCACTGAACTCCTGCCTCAGGTTGACAGCCATGGTCCCCGAACAGCATGGTTCCAGTGGCCATAAAGTTAAAGTGAAAATGTAAATTAAAAAAGCCTGTTAATGATCTGTCAACAAGGCAATAATTAAATTAATTGGGTCTCCCGCCACTGCCTGTCGGGTCTGCTCAGCGCTGACGGACCTGACATTGGGAAAGGTGTGTGGCAGCGGGTTGACAGCGGCGTCCCGACCCGCTGTCAAAAAAAACACTTTCCCACCCGACCCGCCACCAATCACTCCCTCTGACCCCCTGGAAAATTCCCCTCAATGTCTTCAAAACCCAGCCCAATAACTCGAGCTGCAGCTTAGGAATCCAAATTGAACCTTAGGCACATGATACAACCTCTCTGGAAAATTAATAAAACCAACCAGTTTTGACAAATTACGAGCTTCTTGGTTATACAACTGGTTAAACCAATTGACTGCGATGTTAATCATCAAAGATTTGTTAACAGATCTACATGTCAACCTTCTTCACTGGGTCTTCTCTGAAGCAAGTAAATGTCTCTTTGTTTTGAAAGATTTCCAACTAGTAAAAATGATTGTTAATGTATATACTCAAGGGTCTAAAAGAGATTTTGACATTTAGTAACGACTGCATGTTTATTTTGACAGATTTATGTGAGCTATGGCAAGTCCCAGTAAAATAAATGATCAAACATGAGTTTTATGCACATTAGAAGCAGATGTTAGCATTAACAGATTAAAACTTGTTCTAAAATTTTATGAGATATAATTATAATTGATAAAATATTTAATTGTGTCATAAATTTAAAGAATTGGAGCTATTTTTGAATCTGTGTATACTGATTTCATTAAAAATGTAAATGGGCAGTATTTCTGGATAGCAAATTAATGCAGAAATAAAATAATTAAATAATTAGAGGGAAGAATCAAGAAATCAATTAGTGGTAAGAATCAAGAAATGTTAACAAAGACTTCATGGTGTGTTGAGAATAAAAATTAATATTATGTGACAATTGTGAGCTCTGCATAGAATTAAGAAAAAAATTAGAAACATTCAGTGAATGCTTAATAGTATGCTATTAATATAAATGGGAGTATATTTTTCTCTTTTGGTATAAGTTTCTTTGCACGATTCTTTCAATAGCCACTAATCTAACTAAAACCTGGCAGCTGTTTTCCTGCCATCAATTTCTAAAACTCAAATTTGCTAGAAGTACCATCAGAAAATTGGCCAAATGGGACTGCCTGAAATGAAACTGTTTAACTCTTCACAATCATAGAATCATAGAAACTTACAACACAGAAGGAGGCCATTCAGCCCGTCTTTGAAAGAGCAGTCATGCTAAGTCCTAAACCCCTGCTTTTTCTCCATAACTCTGTAAGTTCCTCATCCTCAAGTACCTGTCCAACTCCCTTTTAAAATTATTTATGGAATCAGCTTCCACCACCTTTTCTGGTAGAGCGTTCCAGATTCCGACAACTCTCTGAGTGAAAAAAATCTCTCCTTATCTCCCCTCTAGATCTTTTGCCAATGATTTTAAAGCTATGGTTATTGACCTACTCACCAGCGAGAATCGTTTTTCTTTATCTACACTATCAAAACCTCTCATCATCTTGAAAACCTCTGTTAACCTTCTCTGTTCCAAGGCGAACAGTTCTAGCTTTTCCAAACTCTCCTCAGAACTGAAGTCCCTCATCCCTGGTAACATCCTGGTAAACCTCCTCTGTACCCTTTCTAAGGCCTTTACATCTTTCCTGAAGTGTGGGGCCCAGAATTGTCCACAATACTCCAGTTGAGGTCTAATCAGTGATTTATAAAGTTCTAGCATGATCTCTTTGCTTTTATGCCTCTATTTATAAACCCAAGTAACCCATGTGCTTTTTTAACCACCTTATCAAGTTGCCCTGCCACCTTTAAGGATTTGTGTATATGGACACCAAGGTCTCTCTGCTCATCTACACTTTTCAAAACTGTGCCATTTATAGTATACTGTCTTTCCATATTAGTCCTCCCAAAGTGCATCACTTCACACTTCTCCACAATGAACTCCATCTGCCATGCTTCTGCCCATTTCACCACCCTGTCTATGTCATCCTGAAGTCTACCACTATCCTCATCACTATCTACTACATTGAAAAGTTTCGGATCATCTGCAAACTTTATAATGCTGCTCCCTACACCCGAGTCTAGGTTGTTTATAAAAATTGAAAAGAATAATGAACCCAAAACTGACCCTTGGGGAACACCACTGCAAACCACCTCCTAGTCTGAAAAACATCCACCCACCACTACCCTTTGCCTCCTGTCACTGAGCCAATTCCATATCCATACCATCACTTTCCCCTTAATTCCATGCGCTTCCATCTTCTTAACAAACCTCCTGTGTTGCACTTTGTTGAATGCCTTCCGAAAGTTCATATATACATCTGCTGCACTATGTTAATCAACCTTCTCTGTTACCTCATCACAAGAGTTGAATCAAGTCAGTCAGAAATGATTTGCCTTTAACAAATTCATGTTGGCTCTCCTTGATTAACCCATGCCTTTCCAAATGAAAGTTTATTTTGTCTCTGATAATGGTTTCCAATAATTTCCCCATGGAGGGTACGGTAGCATAGTGGTTATGTTACTGGACTAGTAATCCAGAGGCCCAGAGTAATAATCTGGAGACGTGAGTTCAAATCCCACCACAGCAGCTGGGGAATTTAAATTCAGTTAATTCAAAATAAATCTGGAATTAAAAAGCTAGTATCAGGTGACCATGAAACTACCGGATTGTCATAAAAAACCACCTGGGAAGGAAATCTGCCATCCTTACCCGGTCTGGCCTATATGTGACTCCAGACCCAATGTGGTTGACTCTTAACTGCCCTCTGAAATGGTCTAACAAGCCACTCAGTTGTACCAAACCCCTATTAATTACACTACAGACATTGTCACTTTTTCTATTTTCCTCAATCTGGTCCCTGCAATTTTTGGGATATTTCTAATTTTACTGCTGTTTCTATCTCTCTGTCCTCTGATCTCATTGATTTCCCTCCCCCTGCCAAATTAGTTTAAACCCGCCCCAACAGTACTAGTTAACCTCTCAGCGAGAACATTGGTCCCGACTCTGTTCAGGTGTAGCCCATCCATTTTGTACAGATGCCCCTTCCCTCAGAACTGGTCCCAATGCCCCAAGAATCTGAACCCTCCGCACCACTTCTCCAGTCACGCATTTACCTGCACTATCTTCCCATTTCTATACTCACTAGCATATGGCACTAGGAGTAATCCTGAGATTACTACCTTTGAGGACCTGTTTTTAATCTTTTCCCTAGCTCCTGAAACTTGGCCTAAAGGACCTCAACAATTTTTCTACCTATGTCATTGGTTCCAACATGGAGCATGACTTCTGGCTGTTCCCCTTGACCTAACCTTTTGTTCAATTAACTGTGGGTGGAGAGGAGACAGGACAACTTTTAGTTAGTGGTGGCACAGAATCACAAAACACAACTCACACATTGTGATATAGATGATCTTTTTGATGGAATATTATAAAGAAGGAATTATCCTTTTGGTGCCACAGGGCATAATGTTCAGGCAACAAGTCTGGCAACTTATCCAGGCCTAGGTAAATTCAAGGTCACAAACAATGAAGACCTGGTAGGAGGACAGCAAAACATGAAAATAATTACCAAGGAAGGCTATAGTGTTACAGTAAAGACTGATATGGAAATAATGATCATATACAGAGTTGAATTTGATTAAATCTTAAAGATTGTGAAATATGAATGAACTAAAAATTGCCACATAGTCCCATCTTAGTAAGGACATTAGTTACCTTTGTGGATGTAAAATTAACTGTATTTACTAAGACAGAGATATGAATCAATTTTAAGCTGCCAAGTTATCTGGCTTTAATGTTTTCTCTTACAATTTCTTTTGGAAAAACTTACACATAACAGGGGAGCCTGGACTAGAACAGGTGGTGGAGGATTATAGGAGAAAACAAGCATATATCCCGATGTCCTTTAAACACGTGAAAACATCAGTGTTTACTTGTAGATTTAGCTGGGCCAATGAATAATGAAATGAGGTTATAAATGTGCAATACAGATAAAGCCATTGGCGAAATCACTGTCTTCAGTATGTTTAAGTTGCCTCATACCAAATCTGAATGATAACTGACATATGACTCTGTGGACTACATATACATTATAGAAAAGTAATTAAGCTATAGAGCGCGTATAGCTAGCCTCTGGTGAATCTACACTGCGCATGTTCTATAGCTTTAATGTATTTTCTGTAATGGAGCATCCAAAACTGCACCAACAATCAAACTGAGGCCTAACAAATATTTTGTATAAATTCATCATTGCTTCTTTACTCTCGTAGTCTATGCTCCTATTTATATATTTGTGGACAAGGCAAAATAGATGCAATCTCCCTCGAATGCTTGTCTCCTTCTACCCCAGCTCCTCCCATCGTGGAGCTAAGAGGAGGGGAGGAGGTCTAACATGGGAAGTCTGTGATCCATTTGCTTGTTAGCTGAATGGTAATGTGTGGATACAAATATTAATTAAAGGGATCGAAAGGTGATGTAGATTAAAAATTGTAAGGGAAAAGTTAGCCATTGTGTTTATGCATAGTGAGTTTTCTATTTCACTCACTGTTCTTGTAGAAACAATTATGCCCAAATGAAAATCAATTTTTACTGGAGTTTTCTATCCATTGAATTTCATAATTTGCTGTTGAAAATTAGTCATTGAAATAGATATATTGTCATGAAATTTGGACTGATGACATATAAGTGATCCTAGTTTGGGGGCAGGGGAGAAGAATGCCCTCCTTCATAATTCGAGTTACGCAGTAACTCTGAGATGTATGTCTCCACTTTCATTTTGCCAACAATGACTTCACTGTAAGGAGAAAACAATGCCAAAAATAAATGTGAATTAGCTTTTTTCCTTTAAGTAGATTTGTGAAGTGGTAGGGAGGTTCCAGTGTACTCTAGCCCTTGATAAGTCCTAGCTAGAAGGGGAGAAGGTGTTCCTTTAGATTAATGTGATCAATGAGTTTATTCCTTAAATGCAAATTACCTCACATTAATCATGTATCCCGTGGCTCAAAAATAGCCTGGTGAGCATGGCAGAACTATGCAGATGAAGCACTGAATGAAAGAGTCAGTATCATTTGCCTTGCTTGTTACAGACTGTCTTTTAAAGTATTCAAAAGTAAAAGGGTTTTACATTAGTAATGTAACACTTTCCTTGTACTGCAGAAGCATTAGCATTATTAATCCACACAGAACAATTCCACTCTAACATTTATTAATTCTGAATCTATTTGATAAGATTTTGTTACTTTAACTTTTGATTAAATTTGAGTATTACACACAGTGTGCTTCTTGATTGTATAGCTGTTAAAAAAGTGGTCATTCCAGTGTACAGCATCCAGATGGTAAGTTGCTGATTCTAGGCTGGATTGATAGGCGTAGTACTGAGCAAAGGAAAGGTTCCTGGCTAATGGGAGGGAGAGAAAATCAGCACACGGTGCACTTCAGGTCACGCTTCAGGACCCTCGACCGCCTGGTCAGCACTGGCAGAAACTACGGTGATGTTCTAAATAGTTTCTCTGATCTTGCAAATAGATCCCTCCTTCCACAACCTGCAATGCACTAAAGGGAAGAAAATGGGGATTTAAAACACTGTTTTTAAAAGAATAGCATTAAATGTAATATCCACCAATGAATAAATTTTCTAAGTCATTGTCTGTAATTTACATTTCTCAGGTAAGGCATGATGAATGTAGGAGCTGTGCTAAAGATAAAGTCATTGGAGTAACAGAATGTTGGTACACAGTATGTATGTTTGTAATTGACCTAAATTCTCCAGTATTTGTGGAAATTGAGATGATTTTTTAAAGATATTGTACGTTTGCTTGACTTTTTATTAAGCCATCTCTTTGAGCTGACATTGCTCAGAGCAATAATGGAACTACTCTGCTGCCATATTGATGTATATAGCTGTGCCTTATTAATGTAGACACCACAGCGTGAGAAACAGCTGTTGTGACACAATCTGTATAAATGTTTTATTGCAGAGCAGCATTTCAGAACCACAGTTATCAATTTTTATGTAAATAATTTTTTTTCTGTGTTAAATTCTCCATTTAAAGATCTGAATTGAAGTCACTTTATCGATGCTTCCAAATGTTAAACAACAACAAATGTACAAAAGCAGAAACTGCTGAAATACACAGCAGGTCACTCAGCATCTGTAAGAGGAAGATAGGTTAACACATCAGGTGTGACCCTTCATCAGAACTGACCCTTCATCAGTTCTCCTGAAGGGTTGAAGCAGGACATGGTATGGACAGGTTGCCCTAAGCATTCATGGCCAGCTTGCTTACAGAGACATGAGGAAATAATTCATAGAACATATAGCTGCCCATTGTTCTTTACTCAGACAGATCATGAGCCTTTGTGAGCACATGCCCTCCAGAAGTGGCATGTGTGAGGAGTAGCTTGTTGTCACATGTCAACAGCAGTTCAATATCATAGCCCTGCACTGCAGTGCTACCTCCAAAGGCCTACAGCAATTCAAGCAAAGCCCACTCTTGGCAAAGATGCAGGGTGCGTCAGAGGAAGTCACTGACGTAGTGGGCTTTATGAATTCTATGCAGCCTCCACTGCTTCTTCCTCAGCTCCCCTTAGGAGGGCACATAGAGAAGGGACATGAAAAAGTTCACAATTCTAAGACAGTAAATTCACCAGAAAAATGTTGAACAGCTAAGCCACACACACTCAAATACCACATGCACAAGAAGACAACAAAATCATGCTATTTTTTGTGAACCAGCACATTAGCCATCACTAAATAAGACTTCACACATCATTAAATTCAAAGGGAGAAAGATTGGGTTGCTTTGTGCCTCCCTTTAGCGCCCCCGGGTGACGCTAACGGGACACAAGACCCCAGCACCCGGGCGTGGCGCCGCTAACGCCTCCTGCGAAATTCAGCGGGAGGTCAGCAGTAGCGCCCTACGGCACTGCGCCTACAGCGATGATGTCATCGACGTGCGCAGCGCCCCGGCCACAACCTTGGGTTGCATCCCCTGACTTATCGCCGGACGATATGTCCGACAGGGTCAGGGTGGCGTTTTTGCAGCCACGGCGGCGCTACTTAAAGGGCAGTTGTCGGGCGGCCATATTTTTTTGGCCGACTGCCAGCACCTGCCCCCTTCCCCTTTTTTCTTCGGGGTGCCGGCCGCGATTGCTCAGCCCGGCACTCCTCTTGAGTGCCGGGCTGTTTTCCCGGCACCCCACTCCCCGGTGGTCCAGCAGGGCTGTGGTGTGCGCAATGCTAGGCCCCTCCCTTTTAATCAGGGGAGGGAGGCCTGCAATGATGCGGCGCTACGTGCCAATGCGCGTGGCGCTTTTGCACATAGTGCTGCAAAATTCACTGGTAGTGCTCCAAGAAGGAGGAGGAGCGCTTCCAGTAGCACCCCGCCTCCTGCTTTTACTGAATTTACGGCGCAGGGGTGCTAAGGGGGCGCCACCGAATATTTCCCCCAAACTCTCCTCAAAATTTCACCACTAGAAAATAAAATAGGAATGTAGACGAGAGGGATGGTGGTCTCTAGGGATGGATTAAGATATATGATATGGTGGGAAAGTCAAAAGCATGGCTAAATCCAGAGGATGGAAATGTGTGTAATATTCAGGGGGTAAAGTGTTTCGAAAAGAAAGAGTGGACAAAATGGAGGTGGTGCAGGTCTATCTGTTGGGAAGTAAAAGAAGTTGATCCTGTGAGAGGTAGAAAGCCACAAAATGAACTACTCTGGGTCAATGTCACTGATGCTAAAAACAACCCAAGCTAATACTAGTGCTATGCTATAGGCTATCTGGTCAGAATAAGAAGGAGGGCAATTTTTTTCTATGAAGAGATAGGAAGACTATGTGAGAGTGGGAAAGCTATTTTAATCTGAGACTTCAATCAATCAAATATAAACTGGAAAAAACCCAAATTATTTAGAGTCAGAGTTGGATGAGGCAATGCATGACTGCTTCTTGACCCAGTGCGTGAAGGAAGCCATGAGAGACAATTCTCATCTTGATCTGTAATTTTAAATAACCCAGAAAATGGAAGTTATAGCACCGCTCGAGAACAACAACCACAGAATGATAAAAGGTTAACATAATCTGGGAGTCAGAAATAGCTAGGAACAGGAGCCAGGTACATAATTTTAACGGCACTACATTCATTGAAATGAGGGAACTAAAGGAAATAAATTGGGGAAGATTGTTCAACAACACTTCAGTAGAAGTGAAATGGAACACTTTTTAAAGTATAATGCTGAGCATGAAGCTCAGACTAAACAAATGTGACTCTAAATGGATCAGCAAACAAATTAAAAGTGAGATAAAGAGGAAACATCCTGCACAACTCCTGCAGGGAGAAAGGAGAAGGGGCTCACTAGGATGTGGCAACACATTAAAAAGGTGATCAGAGAGGCAAAGAGAGACCTGGGAAAAAAATAACAATAACAAATTCTTTCAGTACCACAGCAGCAAGAGAGTAATCAGGAAAAGGGTGAAAACTATATACGATGCAAACAAGCTTGAAACTGAGTATGAGTAAGTACTATTCTGCTGGAGCTGTATCCCAGCTGAGTTAGTTGCATTTTAGAAACATAGGGGGAAAAAGTCAGTTGGTTGCGCCTCCCGTTAGTGCCTTAAGAGGGCGCTAATGGGGCGCAATGCAACTAGCACCTGGGCGATGTTTGCGGCGCTCGCAAAATTAACTAGACATTTTGCGGTGGCGCTAAACACTACCGCCACGATCTCCTGCGCCGGCAGATCGTGACGTCAGTCGAGTGCGCAACGCCCCGGTAGCGCCCCGAGCGGATATTGAGTGGCGCCCCCTGCCTTACCGCCTGCCGCTAGCAACGACAGGTTGAGGGGAGCGTTTTGCAGTCAGGAAGGGACTGGGGGAGCGCTATTTAAAGGCAACCGCTTCCTGCCTTTTTTTGTTGGTGACATTTTTGAACCATGCATTCTGAGAGCGAGAGAGAGAGACTTCTGGAGAGATTCAACGCTGAGTGAAGGAGTTTTGGGTATTGAGCAGCATTTTGCAGGTTCATTTTGATTTGTCCTTCCTTGTATCGATTTAGAAGAGACTCTGGGGATTGCACTCTGAGCTCTTTCCCTGGTTCTCTCCATTGTTCTTTCCAGCAGATTTGATGTACAGCTCTCTCCAGGCCGAGATTCAAGGCTGCAATGAGCAGGATGTGGATGGAAAGCAAAATCAACCCTCCCCTTTAAGAACTGGCCGGCACCATTGTGTGTGTGTTCCATTGCTGACTGACATCACATGAGCTTCGCCAGCGCTCTGAGTTAGCGTCTCGCTCCTCGGCCTTTGCGCCTTAAGACAGATGTGTAGCGCCTGATTTAGCGCTCCAATCACCTCCAGGAGCGATAAAAGTCAAGTTTGCAGTCGGAGGCGATAATTAGCGCAGGCGCTAATCTTTGCACCCGGCCGATAATTGCGCCCCAAATGGGGCGATACTGAATTTTTCCCCCATAGAAACATAGAAAAATAGGAGCAGGAGTAGGCCATTCGGCCCTTCGAGCCTGCTCCGCCATTCAATATGATCATGGCTGATCCTCTATCTCAATACCATTATTCCCGCTCTCTCCCCATACTCCTTGATGCCTTTGTCAGAATGATGGAAAGGCCACGTGAATATTTCCTTCATGTCCCAAAAGATCATAAGTACTGAAACATTAACTCTGTTTCTCTCTCCACAGATGCTACCTGACCTGCTGAGTATTTCCAGCATTTTCTGTATTTATTTCAGATTTCTAGCATCCGCAGTATTTTGCTTTTTGTAGAAAATACAATCCTGTAATAGAACACTGCATTTCCTTAAGAAAAATACTGTATAATTTACAATTTAAAAAAACCCAAAAGAGTTTGGGATATTTATTGTCATTCCATGAAATTACCAGACCAATCCAAAATCTGAAGGTTACAAATCAGTGAGATGTGGGGAGAGTTAATATAGCAAACTATTCAGAATGTGCACAAAGGCCCTGCTAGCTGGTTTGTTTGTTGCTTTAGTCTTCAGAAATGTTTTCAATCAAAGAACCTATTACTAATCAAAAATGTGCTGTTAGTTGTGGTCTACTAGTGCGTGCTGTGTGATATATGCGGACACACAGAACCAGTTAAATAATTCCCTTTCTCTGTCCTAGTCATAAATTTCTGTGACAGATGCTTCTGTCTTGACACTTACAGCCACACTAACGTCTGACGGCAAAGTAAAGGCCCTGATGGATTCGCAAAGCTCAGTTAAATGCTTATTCTTCCAGCAATAACTTGGATTTTTCCAAAATGGGGCAGGCCAGCAGAGCGAGTATATCCACTGCAGTCACTCAGTAGGGTGCCCAAGTTTCAAATTATTATGAACAGCTGGAAGCTTATTCTCCAGATATTTTTGACATTTGTTTAGACCTTGAACCGCAGCCTTTTGAGAGGTGATGGTAGCATCTGTGCAAATATCTAAACTGTGGAGCAACTCTCACGAGGCTTGAAAAACAACCTTTAATACAGTAAGAAGTCAATTGTGCTGATAGGTCAAACATACAAAAGGGACACCAGATTGCTGGATTTTCAGAGGTCAAAACCATTTGCCCTTCAATCAAGTACTTTGTCAGCAATTGAGGTAGCTCCTCAGGAACAGCTCAGGCTTACTAAGCAACCAAAGAAAGTTGTAAGGAATGTTTGTTGCTATGGACAATTGAGGCAGCAGCTTCTTTGATGTGTCTGTATTACAGCCTTTGAAGATGCATCTCATTTTCTACTGCAGTGTACGATGACAGTTGCCTCATTACTTATGATTAGACTGGAGCTGAACAGCGCAGTCCCGACTCAGGTTATCTGGTCTATTTAAGGCCTTGAACAGATGAAAATTATTATAACATAATCTTAAATTGAAACTGTGGCATACATGCAGGTCAGTTAAAAACCATATTGCCCAGTCTATTAGTTGTGCTCCCATTGTTTCTAGTGAGAGTAGTCCCAGCAGATCTCATGGAGAAAGTCAATTGGGGGATGGGCAGCAGGGTGAAACATTGGCCCGAAAATTAGACCTAATGTGGGAGAGTACGCACTGTGTACTCTCGCGTATTAGGTCCCGAATTGCCGGTTTCCTGCATGCACTGCGCATGCGCGGGAAACCGGCACTTCGTGAATTGCAAAGGGGGCGGTTCCTAAGTGAACCGCGTGCGCGCTACAGGCTGCGCGCACGCAGTGCACTTAGTTTTTTTTTCAGGTTTGAACGCACAGGTAAGTGGTGAAGATTTTACACATAAAGAAAACAGGCATAGGACCCCCTTTTAACAAGGTAAGTAGTTAATTAAGTGTTATTTTAAATTTTTTTCAACAGGTTGATCTTTTTTGGAGACTTTAAAGAAAGGTAAGTTTATTTTTATAACTTTTAAAAAGATTTTAAATTTTTTCAAAAATTTAATTTTTTGTTTAAAGTGGTTAATTTATTTAACTATACTTATTTTATTAATGTGATGGCTTTTTTAAAAATTTAATTGAGGTTTAGCTGTTCTTTTGGGGGTTTGTAGTATTCATAGCTTTGACAGCCCTTGCTGTCAAAACTATGAATGAAAGATGGTGTGCTGCCATTGGCTCTAACTGAATCACGTGATCCCAGAGCTCGCACGAACTAATTGCGCCTCTGGGATACGCAAGCACTGCACGGTTGCAACAGGGAGAGGCTCTGAAACTAAAGTTCGTGTGGGCCCCAAACAAAAAGGTAGGCGCGGAGTGTGATATCGCGGGGAATCCTTACCCCCGCGGGAACCATCGATGTTTAATTTCTGGGCCAACAACTAGGAGAAACAAGGTACACAGGACTGGGAGAGACAAATAGCACTACAGTAAAGACTAGTTCAGAAATGGGAGGGATAAGACAGGGGGAAAATGTAGGGCAGTCTAAGATGGGTTTGGAGTGCATGCGCGTAAATGCACGTAGTGTGGTAAATAAGGTTGGTGAGCTGCAGGCACAAGTCGCCACATGGGACTATGGATATAGTGGCAATAACAGTGACCTGGCTCAAAGAAGGTGGTGGTGGGGGGGCGCGAGCAATTGGGAACTTAATATTCCTGGCTACAAGGAAAGATAGGGAAGGTAAAAAGCAGGGGTGGGTGGCAGTATTAATCAAAGAAACTATTATAGCACTGGAGAGGGATGATGTATGTGAGGGGTCAAAGAAAGAATATATTTGGTTAGAATTAAGGAATAATAGAGGGGATATTATGCTATTGGTGTATAATATAGGCCAGCAAATAGTGGGAAGGAGATAGAGGAACAAATTTGCAGGCAAATTACAGAAAGATGCAAGAACTACAGAGTAGTGATAATGCGGGACTTCAATTTTCATAATATTAACTGGGATAGTAACAGTGTAAAGGGCAAAGAGGGGAAGGAATTCCTGAAATGTGTACAAGACAACTTTCTTGATCAGTGTGTTTCCAGCCAATCGAAGAAGGATGCGGTGCAGGATCTAGTTCTGGGGAATGAAGTTGGGAAAGTGGGGCATGTTTCAGTGGGGGAGCATTTGGGGAACAGTGATCATAATATCATCAGGTTTAGAATCATAGAATCATAGAATGGTTACAGCACAGAAGAGGCCATTCAGCCCGTTAAGCCTGTGCCGGCTCTCTGCACTAGCTTCAGCTAGTCCCACTCCCCCACCCTTTCTCCGTAGCCCTGCAATTTTTTTTTCGTTCATGTACTTATCCAACTCCCTTTTGATAGCCATGATTGAGTCTGTCTCCACCACCCTATCAGGCAGTGCATTCCAGATCCTAAACACTTGCTGCGTAAAAAAGTTTTTCCTCATTTTGCCTTTGGTTCTTCTGCCAATCACTTTAAATCTGTGTCCTCTGGTTCTCGATCCTTCCGCCAATGGGAACAGTTTCTCTCCATCTACTCTGTCTAGACCTTCATGATTTTGAACACCTCTATCAAATCTCCTCTCAACCTTCTCTGCTTGAAGGAGAACAACCCCAGCTTCTCCAGTCTATCCACGTAACTGAAGTCTCGCATCCCTAGAACCATTCTTGTAAATCTTTTCTACACCCTCTCTAAGTAAGGCCTTCACATCCTTCCTAAAGTGCGGTGCCCAGAATTGGACACAGTACTCCAGTTGAGGCCGAATCAGTGTTTTATAAAAGTTCATCGTAGCTTCCTTGCTTTTGTACTCTATGCCTCTATTCATGAAGCCCAGGATCTCGCAAGCTTTTTTAACCACTTTCTCAACCTGCCCTGCCACCTACAATGATTTGTGCACATATACCCCCAGGTCTCTCTGTTCATGCACACCCTTTAGAATTGTACCCTTTAGTTTATATTGCCTCTCCCCATTCTTCCTACCAAAATGTATCACTTGGCACTTTACTGCATTAAATTTCATCTGCCACGTATCCGCCCATTCCACCAGCCTGTCTATGTCCTCTTGAAGTCTATCACTATCCTCCTCACTGTTCACTATACTTCCAAGTTTTGTGTCATCTGCAAATTTTGAAATTGTGCCCTGTACAACTAAGTCCAAGTCATTAATATATATCAAGAAAAGCGGTGGTCCTAGTACCGTCCCCTGGGGAACACCACTGTATACCTTCCTCCAGTCCGATAAACAACCATTCACCACTACTCCCTGTTTCCTGTCACTTAGCCAATTTCGTATCCATGCTGCCACTGTCCCTTTTATTCCATGGGCTTCAACTTTGCTGGCAAGCCTATTATGTGGCACTTTATCAAACGCTTTTTGGAAGTCCATGTACACCATGTCAACCGCATTGCCCTCATCAACCCTTTCTGTTACCTCATCAAAAAACTCAATCAAGTTAGTTAAACACGATTTGCCTTTAACAAATCCGTGTTGGCTTTCCTTAATTAATCCACACTTGTCCAAGTGACTGTTAATTTTGTCCCTGATTATCGTTTCTAAAAGCTTCCCCACTACCGAGGTTAAACTGACTGGCCTGCAGTTGCTGGGTTTATTCTTTGAACAAGGATGTAACATTTGCAATTTTCCAATCCTTTGGCACCACCCCTGTATCCAAGGAGGATTGGAAGATTATGGCCAGTACCTTCGCAATTTCCACCTTTACTTCCCTCAGCATCCTAGGATGCATTCAAATCCAGTTTTGGTGACTTATCTACTTTAAGTACAGCCAGCCTTTCTAGTACCTCCTCTTTATCAATTTTTATCCCATCCAGTATCTTAACTACCTCCTCTTTCACTATGACTTTAGCAGCATCTTCTTCCTTGGTAAAGACAGATGGAAAGTACTCATTTAGTACCTCAGCCATGCCCTCTGCCTCCATGCATAGGTCTCCATTTTGGTCCCTAATCAGCCCCACCCCTCCTCTTACTACCCATTTACTATTTATATGTCTATAGAAGACTTTTGGATTCCTTTTTATATTAGCTGCCAATGTATTCTCATACTCTCTCTTTGCCCCTCTTATTTCCTTTTTCACCTCCCCTCTGAACTTTCGATATTCAGCCTGGTTCTCACTTGTATTCTCAACCTGACATCTGTCATACACCCCCTTTTTCTGCTTCATCTTACTCCCTATCTCTTTCATCATTCAGGGAGCTCTGGCTTTGGTTGCCCTACCTTTCCCCCTCATGGGAATGTACCTCGACTGTACCCGAACCATCTTCTCTTTAAAGGCAGCCCATTGTTCAATTACAGTTTTGCCTGCCAATCTTTGATTCCACTTTACCCGGGCCAGATCCATTCTCAACCCACTGAAATTGGCCTTCCTCCAATTAAGTATTTTTACTCTAGATTGCTCTCTGTCCTTTTCCATAGCTAATCTAAACCTTATGATACTATGATCACTGTTCCCTAAATGTTCCCCTACTGACACTTGCTCTACTTGACCCACCTCATTCCCCAGAACCAGATCCAGCAATGCCTCCTTCCTCGTTGGGCCAGAAACATACTGATCAAGAAAGTTCTCCTGAACACACTTCAGAAGTTCTTCCCCCTCTCTGCCCTTTACGCTATTACTATCCCAGTCTATGTTAGGATAGTTGATGTCCCCCATTATCACTACTCTGTAGTTCTTGCACCTCTCTGAAATTTCCCAGCAAATTTGCTCCTCTATATCCTTCCCACTAGTTGACGGCCTATAGAATACACCTAGTAGTGTAATGGCACCTCTATTGTTTCTCAACTCTAACCAAATAGATTCTGTCCTTGACCCCTCCAGGACATCCTCTCTCTCCAGCACTGTAATATTCTCCTTAATCAATACTGCCATCCCACCTCCTTTCTTTCCTTCTCTATTTTTCCTGAACACCTTATATCCAGGAATATTTAGTACCCAATCCTGCCCTTTTTTGAGCCAGGTTATCGCCATGACATCATATTCCCATGTGTCTATTTGCGCCTGCAGCTCACCAACCTTATTAACACATGCACTGTAAACCTATCTTAGACTTAGAATAGTTATGGAAAAGGACAAGGAACAATCAATCGTAAAAATACTTAACTGGAGGAGGGCTAACTTCAGTGAGTTGCAAAGGGATCTGATCCAGGTGGTTTGGAATTAAAAATTGGTAGGCAGAACAGTAATTGAAAAATGGAAGACCTTCAAAGAGGAGGTGGTTCGGGTACAAAATAGACACATTCCCACGAGGGGGAAAGGAAGGGCATCCAAAACTAGAGCATCCTGGATGACAAAAGATATAGGGGGAAAAATTGAGTCGGGGTGCTACTTTTAGCACCCCGAAAAAATTAGCATCCCTGCGGCCGAAATTGAGTGGTAGCACCCCAAGAGGGAAGCAGGGCGCTACTGGAAGCACCCTGCCTCCCTCTTGGGGCGCTGCGAGGGAATATCACGACACTACGTGCCGCGGTATTGCAGGCTTTCCTCCCCTTCTTAAAGGGGAGGGGCCTTGCGCAGCGCAACCAGGTGCCCAGCTGGGCCACCGGTATTGGAGTGCCGGCAAAAGAGCCCAGCACTCAAGAGAAGTGCTGGGCTCATGGAGCGCAGCCGGCACTCCGCGGGGGTGGGGGTGTGTGCTCAGGAGGCCAGGGACGGCAGCGGAGGCAGGTGCTAGCAGGCCGCCAGCAACAAAAATGGCAACCCAGCACCTCGCCTTTAAATTGCGCCGCCCCAGCCGCAGGTAGGCCCCCCTGACCCCGTCGGACATTACGTCCGGCGGTAAGTCAGGGGGCGCTACCGAAGATCGCGGCCGGGGCGCTGCGGGGCACTAACGGTTACCGCCGCTGCTAACCTCCCGCTGAATTTCGCAGGAGGCGTTGGCAGCACCACGCCCGGGCGCCAGTTGCTTTGCGCCCCATTAGTGCCCTCTTAGGGTGCTAACGGGAGGTGCTAAGCAACCAAATTTTTCCCCCATAGAGATTAAAATGAGATAGAAAAAAGAGGATTATGACAAATGTAAGGTATATAATACTGTAGAGAACCAAGCTGAATATAGAAAGTACAGAGGAGATATAAAAAAGGGAATAAGAGAGGAAAAGAGAGAGAATGAAAATAGATTACGGGCTAACATAGAAGGGAACCCAAAAGTCTTTTATAAACATATAAGTAGTAAAGGGTGGTGAAGGGAAGGGTGGGACTAATTCAGGACCAAAAAGGAGATATTCTTGTGGAGGCAGAGGGCATGGCTGAGGTGCTAAATGAGTACTTTGCATCTGCCTTCACTAGAGAAGAGGATGTTGCCAATGTAGCAGCAGTAATGGGGGAGATAGTAGCAACATTAGATAGGATAAAAATAAATAAAGAGGAGGTCCTTCAAAGGCAGTCCTCAAAGTAGAAAAGTCACCTGGATGTGATGTATCCTAGGTTGCTGAGGGAAGTAATTGAAATGTTTGAAATTGCGGAGGCTCTGGCCACAATCTTCCAATCCTCCTTAGATATGGGGGTGAGGTCAGAGGACTGGAGGATTGCAAATGTTACACCCCTGTTCAAAAAAGGGGAGAGGGATAAACCCAGCAAGTACAGGCCATTCAGCTTAATGTGGGTAGTGGGGAAACTTTTAGAGACAATAATCTGGAACAAAATTAATTGGCATTTGGAAACCTATGGATTAATAAATGAAAGTCAGCACGGATTTGTTAAAGGCAAATTGTGTTTGACTAACTTGATTGAGTTCTTTGAAGTAATAACGGAGTGGGTTGATGAGGGTAGTCTGGTTGATGATGTGTGTATGGACTTTCACAAGGTGTTTGACAAAATACCACAGAATAGACTTGTTAGCAAAATTGAAGTCCGTGGGATTAAAGGGACAGTGGCAGCATGGATACAAAATTGGCTAAGGGACAGAAAGCAGAGAGCAGTGGTGGACAGTTGGTTTTAGACTGGAATGAAGTATACAATGTGTTCCCTAGGGGTCGGTATTAGGACCACTGCTCTTTTTGATATATATTAATGACCTGGACTTGGGTATATAAGGGCATAATTTCAAAGTTTGCAGATTTATCAAGTCCGCATGTCAAATCCGTTGATGTCCAGCTGAATTCTACTATGAGAAATGTAGTAAACAATGAGGAGGATAGTAACAGACTTCAGGAGGCCATAGACGGACTGTGAAATGGGCAGACACATGGCAGATGAAATTTTACGAAGAGCAGTGTAAAGTGATATATTTTGGTAGGAAGGATGAGGAGAGGCAATATAAACTAAATGATACAAATTTAAAGGGGGTGCAGTAACAGAGAGATCAGGGGGTGTATGTACACAAATCTTTTAAGGTGGTAGAACAAGTTGGAAAGGCTGTTAAAAAAGCATATGGGATCCCTGGCTTTATTAATAGAGGCATAGAGTAAAAAAGCAAGGAAGTTATGTAAAACCTTTATAAAACACTGGTTAGGCCTCAGCTGGAGTATTGTGTTCAATTTTGGGCATCACAATTTAGGAAGAATGTAGAGAGGGTGCAGAAGAGAATGGTACCAGGGATGAGGGACTTCAGTTAGTGGAGAGACTGGAGAAGCTGGGGTTGTTCTCCTTAGAGCAGAGAAGGTTAAGAAGAGATTTGATAGAGGTGTTCAAAATCATGAATGGTTTTGATAGAGTAAACAAGGAGAAACTGTTTCCAGGGGCAGAAGGTTCAGTAACCAGAGGACACAGATTTAAGGTGATTGGCAAAAGAACCAGAGGCGACATGAGAAAATATTTTTTACACAGCGAGTTGTTGTGATCTGGAATGCACTGCCTGAAAGAGTGGTGGAAGCAAATTCAATGGTAATTTTCAAAAGAGAATTGGATAAATACTTGAAAGGAAAACATTTACAGGGCTATGGGAAAGAGCGGGGAGTAGGACTAGTTGGATACCAAAGAGCTGGCACAGGCATGATTGGCTGCATGGCCTCCTTCTGTGCTGTATCATTCTATGATTCTGTGAAGTAACATTACACAGAAGCAATCAGTGAAACTTTAGCAAAAAATATGTTGAGTGGTTACAGATCATCTGGCAAATAAGACAGCTATATATAATCAATAAGAACTGCATTGTTAGCATGTTACTTTTTTACCTAATTGTTAAAAATGTTATTATTTCTTTATCTCTTTGAGATCCTCTCTTGCCACACATTGGGCTAATTTTTTCTTTAGTATTTCCAGTGCAGAACGTTGTGCTCCTGGAGCACATGTTGGGAATTTGGGCACACATCCACATTAAAATGAATGGATAGAGAAGCATAGTGGGCATGTGCTCAATTCCAAGAATGCACTCCCAGCACACGAAGCCCTGAATCAGGAGCGTTAAGGACTAACCTTTACATTATTCATTGGCCAAGCTCTGTAACTGACTACTGAGAGATGTGAGATGGTGGTATGTGGGTAACTCACTTTTTTTCTTCATTGTAAGGAAGCACCTAGCCTCTGCTTGGGGCCTCCCTAGATGATTGGCTAAAGTAGGAAACTCACGTACGTGGTTGATTACATGTGCCCTGCCACGCTGATGTGACTCAATAGTACAACAAACATGAGCTTAACAACTTTTATATTTTTAATGTGCCACAATAATACTGATTTAATGTTAATCCCTTTAAATCCCACAGTGACTTGAAGATTATATTGTTCTATTAACTGTTTTGGTACATAGAGGATTATAACCTGGCACAAGCACAGAAACCACACTTGCATCACAATGGTGTTATTTTCATTCCTCTTATAAGACTGATAGCAAAAGCTACTATAGGGTTTCAAGGGAAGAGGGATTGATTGGTGGGACAGCCATTTTGCCCTGGTACTAACATGATAGAAAAAAGAATTTGATCTAATCTCCAGTCCAAAGCCAAAATTATTTGTTTAAAATAAAAAGTAACTCAACAGCAAGAAGTAGGTGAACTATTGTACAGCTTTAGGGATATTTTGATGGCCAAATGTCCACGCTTTGCGTCTGTTTTCACAAAGGAGAGGGGCGAAGCAGACATTGCAATCAGGGAGGAGGAGTGTGAAATATTAGATGAAATAAACATAGTGAGAGAGGAAATATTAAGGGGCTTAGCAGCTTTAAAAGTGGATAAATCCCCAGGCCCGGATGAAATGTATCCCAGGCTGTTAAGCGAAGCAAAAGAGGAAATAGCAGAGGCCCTGACCATCATTTTCCAATCCTCTCTGGCTTCAGGTGTGGTGCTGGAGGACTGGAAGACTGCTAATGTGGTACCCTTGTTTAAAAAGGGAGAAAAGGATAGACTGAGTAATTATAGGTCGGTCAGCCTAACCTTGGTGGTGGGAAAATTATTGGAAAGAATTCTGAAGGACAGGATAAATCTTCATTTAGAAAGACATGGATTAATCAAGGATAGTCAGCACGGATTTGTTAAGGGAAGGTCGTGTCTGACAAACTTGATTGAATTTTTTGAGGAGGTAACAACAAGGGTAGATGAGGGTAGTGCGTTTGTTGTAGTGTATATGGACTTTAGCAAGGCTTTTGATAAGGTTCCGCATGGCAGACTGGTCATGAAGTTAAAAGCCCATGGGATCCAGGGCAAAGTGTCAAGTTGGATTCAAAACTGGCTCGGAGGCAGGAAGCAGAGGGTAATGGTTGATGGGTGTTTTTGTAACTGGAAGGCTGTTTCCAGTGGGGTTCTGCAGGGCTCAGTACTAGGCCCCTTGCTTTTTGTGGTATATATCAACGAACTTGACTTGAATATAGGGGGTATGATTAAGAAGTTTGCAGATGATACTAAAATCGGCTGTGTGGTTGATACTGAAGAAGGAAGCTGTAGACTGCAGGAAGATATCAATAAATTGGTCAGGTGGGCAGAACAGTGGCAAATGGAATTCAATCCGGAGAAGTGTGAGGTAATGCATTTGGGGAGGGCTAACAAGGAAAGGGAATACACATTCCCTGAATTCCAGAGGTGAGGTGAGAGTGACTGCCCTTGACATCAAGGCAGCATTTGACCGAGTCTGGCATCGAGGAGCCCTAGTAAAACTGAAGTCAATGGGAATCAGGGGGAAAACACTCCACTGGCTGGAGTCATACCTAGCACAAAGGAACATGGTTGTGGTGATTGAAGGTCAATCATCACAGCCCCAGGACGTCGCTGCAGGAGTTCTTCAGGGCAGTGTCCTAGGCCCAACCATCTTCAGTTGCTTCATCAATGACCTTCACTCCAACATAAGGTCAGAAATGGGGATGTTCGCTGATGACTGCACAGTGTTCAGCGCCATTTGCAACTCCACAGATAATGAAGCAGTCCATGCCCGCATGCAACAAGACCTGGACGATGTTCAGGCTTGGGCTGATAAGTGGCAGGTAACAGTCGCGCCACAGAAGTGCCAGGCAATGACTATCTCCAACAAGCGAGAGTCTAACCACCTCCCCTTGACATTCAATGGCATTACCATCGCCGAATCCCCCACTATCAACATCCTGGGGGGTCACCATTAACCAGAAACTTAACTGGACCAGCCACGTAAATACTGTGGCAACAAGAGCAGGTCAGAGGCTAGGTATTCTGTGGCGAGTGTCTCACCTCCTGACTCCCCAAAGCCTTTCCACCATCTACAAGGCACAAGTAAGGAGTGTGATGGAATACTCTCCACTTGCCTGGATGAGTGCAGCTCCAACAACACTCAAGAAACTCAACACCATCCAGGACAAACAACCCACTTGATTGGCACCCCATCCACCACCTTAAACATTCACTCTCTTCACCACCGGCGTACCGTGGCTGCAGTGTGTACCATCTTCAAGATGCACTGCAGCAATTCGCCAAGGCTTCTTCGGCAGCTGCTCACCACCACCTTCTCAAGGGCAACTAGGGATGGGCAATAAATGCTGGCATTGCCAGCGACACCCTGATCCCATAAACGAATAAAAAAAACATTAAATGGTAGGACAATGTAGTGACATGAGTAGTGTGGAGGAACAAAAGGACCTTGAAGTGCATGTCCACAGATCCCTGAAGGTAGCAAGCCAGGTAGACAAGGTGGTTAAGAAGGCATACAGAATGCTTGCCTTTATTAGCCGTGGCATAGAATACAAGAGGGGGGTTATGCTTCAACTGTATAAAACACTAGTTAGGCCTCAGCTAGAGTACAGTTCTGCGTGCAGTTCTGGTCACCACACTACAGGAAAGATGTGATTGCACTAGAGAGGATACAGAGGAGATTTACAAGGATGTTGCCGGGAGTAGAGATCTTAGCTATGAGGAAAGACTGGATAGGCTGGGTTTGTTTTCCTTGGAACAGAGGAGGCTGAGGGGAGACCTTATTGAGGTGTATAAAATTAAGTGGATAGAAAGGATCTATTTCCCTTAGCAGAGGGGTGAAAAACCAGGGGGCACAGATTTAAAGTAATTGGTGGAAGGTTTAGAAGGGATTTGAGAGGAAATTTCTTCACCCAGAGGGTTGTGGGGGTCTGAAACTCACTGCCTGAAAGGATGGTAGAGGCAGGAACCCTAACCACATTTAAAAAGTACTTGGATGTACACTTGGGATGCTGTAACCTGCAGGGCTACGGACCAAGAGCTGGGAAGTGGGATTAGGCTGGATAGCTCTTTGTTGGCCGGCACGGACACGATGGACCGAAATGGCCTCCTTCCGTGCTATAACCTTCTATGATTCTATGATTTAATATAAGTGGTGTGACAAGACTGAGGAAATTGGATATATGTTTGGAAATTTGGAGTTAAACAGAAGTGACAGTGGGCAGAAACTGAAAATATGGAGTGATGTGGTCAGATTAAGAAATGAGCACCAATCTACTGAAATAAATTGTCACTTAGGAAAAGGATTGACAATGGTAGGATTGGTCAAAGAAAGAGTTACAATAAGAACATATCTTACTTGCAGTACACACTGTAATATCTCCTTAGCCTGTGAGAAATAGGAAGATTTCTGTATTTTATTTCATACAGCTTTGAAATAACTAAAATTAAAATGGAAACAGTCTTTCCTTACCAAATTTCAAAATGGACTTGTGTTGTCTTTGAGAAAAACAGGCCAGGTTGATTGATTTGGCAATCAGGCAGAGAAGGGCATTTTGTTCTTGGAGATTTTCCATATGTACGTTGTCTAAAGCATTAACAGGTCCTCAGTAAGCAGATGATATATGTAGACCTGCTCATCACTCATTCTAAGTATAGTACACTCCATTGTACTTTTCATCCTGGTTGATTGACAACTGTGCCCCTAGGGATGTTTGGTCTGAAATATATACTGGGGATGTTTCTCAATAACTTTAGTTCAGTTCAGAATTGACATCTAGACTTCATGCAGTTAACTAGGAATTGTGTTGCCCATGGACAACATTGTATCCTAAAAGTCTAAGGGGTTGAAATTGGTATGTGTTACACCCGTTTTTCTGGCATAAAATGGGCTGAAAATATTCTAATTGAGCAGTGAGACGGCCTGCGCCCAAACTGCGCAGGCGTGTTCCCACTGCTAAATTTTTGAGGCCCTTTTCTTAGGTGTCCTAGGTATACGCCTAACATGTGTTAGGCCCCTTAAAAATGTAAAGTAGGGGCCTAACCCTTATTGAAAGACCCCATCGAGAAATTAGTCGCCGATGAGCGGGGCAGGCGTCAAGCCACCAACTCCAAGTAAGTAAAATCAAAATGATTTTTGTTAAAAACCCATCCTGTGGAGCCAGGAGGAGAACAGGGATGTAAAACTATTTTAAAAAAAGTGGCAATAATAATAATAACAGTCCTGAGATGAAATGGGGTAAATTTTTATCTTCACTAGTTGGTAATTGGTTGGAGTGGATCGCCCGCCCGTTCATTGATTTCAATGGAATGAAAGTTGGGCGGGTTCTACACCAGGAGGGCAATCCTCTCCATCGGATTGCCACCCAGGTGATGAAGTCGAAACTTTACCCTTTGGTGCTTACAATGAATTTTCTTTTATAAGATATGAATATATTTTTAAACGAAGCCTTTTTTTTAGTTTTAATAATAAATTCTATCTGATCTAAAGTGTTTTGCTTAAGGTAAATGAGAAACCGTAAATTATATTTATATATTACTCATCAAAAATAATATACCGTGAAATCTTATATACAGTAAGTTAGTACTGACAGACCAGACTTGCGTATAACAGGAATTACACTTATTATGCAAGGAACAAAATTCAATTTATTAACAATTTGGATGTATCTAGAATCTGCTTTAATCAGGGTGCATATACCCTGTGGATTTGACTGAATATTTCAATTTAATGTTACGTGATGTGTAAAAATTAATTGTCCATCGGAAGAAAACAAATTATTTTTTAACTGGTGGGTTCATATTTGATTGGAATTTGTGAATAGTTTTCTGAACAAATTGATTTGATGCCCATTCTGCAGAAAGTGAAACTTTCAGATGCCTATGAACGGCTGATACTGGATGTCTTCTGTGGCAGTCAGATGCACTTTGTGAGGAGAATGAAGACGAAAGGCTCATCTGCAGCCTTAATCGGATTGTCTCCTGGAATTGGAATGTTTATTCATCTTGCAGTATGAGGAGGTTTTACTTGGATCTCTTACTCATGCTGCAATAAATCATTGTGCACACACCATCAGCTCCCATTGCATAAGAAACAGTGATTTTGAGGATAAACAGAAGAAAAAGGCACATTTTGTATGTGAACAGCATTCGTTGCTGATTGCTTGATCTTATTTCGGCTCAAGGAGCTTTTTACAAAAAAGACCAGAGCAATGAAGATCGATTAGTGGCTTGCATTTTGTTGCTTATGCTATTCTAGCCATCACTGAACTACTATTGTTACTTTATTTTTTTTAATGTACATCTAATCCCAAAGATTGCCATTAGTAGCATCGGTGCAGGAAGGAGTATGCTGTGTATACAATAACCAAGCTTTAAAAAAATAACCGGACAATTATTCACATGTTCAAATTACAAACAAGAGAAGGACCTACACAAGATAGGTTTGGTAATAATCTACATTCAATATTCACAGGCCTACATGCATGTGTTGAGGTACTTGTATTGCCAGTCCACTGTTACTGACAATCTCTGTGATTACCTGTTGGAATGAGACAAGTGTGAAGTAGTAGAAGGATATGCAGGCTGATTAACAGCCTGACAGAGGCCATGATGGGAATGTTCTTTCAATGGAGCTAAGAATAACATCTTATGAAATCTGTCTAACTCAAAGTGGGGCACTGATCCAAAGACTATCGTGACTACAGTTGGACACTCTGTTTTTCTGCTGCTGAATATGCTTGCCCAGTATAGAAACGTGCTGCCGATGCAAAGAAATTGAACTCAATTCTTACTATCTGCTGCTTTTGCATTACTGGCTGCCTTAAACCTACCAAAATAGACAATCTTTACCTATTACGATAGCAAAATACTGCAGATGCTGGAAATCCGAAATAACAACAGAAAACGCTGGAAAAACTCAGCAGGCCAGGCAGCATCCGTGGAGAGAGAAAGAGAGTTGACGTTTCAGGTCGATGACCTTTCATCAGAACAATCTTTACCTATTGTCAGGTATTGCACCTCCAGACATAGAGAGAGCAACCATAGGCAGAGCCAAAATAAAGACAATCTAATAATCCTTGCCATTCATTGTTTCAGCATCATTCTGTACAGAGTAGACTAAAGTCAAGACGCAGCTTCCTGGCACTCTGTCAAACCCCCTCAGTGTGAAACAGTGAAGAATTAATGCCTGGAGAACACATCTACAGAATAAGCTACATCGCCTGGTATATCGAAGCTGGAGCTTCTGAAACGTGACCAATCTGGCAATGCCTCAATCGATTATACACTGGTACTAGTCGGTCAAAGTAATGATCTGGGAATAGGGTTACAATAACATTAACCCAGTGATGTACGGCTGTGTTGATAAGCCACAAAGGATAGACCATCTAATCTATTGACAACTCCTGTCTGAGTCCTGTCATGCTACTGAATTTGCCAAATACAATGATAATCCCAAAGCATGTGTAGCCTTTTGGCCTGGAAGAGTGTGTAAATATGAGATAACAATAATCTGTTAGAATTAACCTGACTGATTTTCATCTGGGACCATACTCTCAAAGTTCCACATTCCTGATCTCACTGCTGACTAAATATGTCCCCAGACTTGAATATAGCCACCAGGCATCACCTACATTTAAAAAGCTGATTGGTCCTGTGTTGTACATTAGAGTTAGGGACTTCCAACCCTGTGCGATTACCCTTTTGGCCATTATTAACACCAGACTTAATACTTTCAACTTGCTGTTGTCAATTATGGAATTCCCGGATTATACAAAGTAGACTTTGGGAGTTATCCAATGCAAGACTTTGTCCCTATATTGTCCATTTGCAGAAGGATTCCAGGACCAGGTACCCTACAATATATGCTTGTGGTCCAATGCTTTGAACACACCTTGAGCACTTATTTGCCTCAGAGACTCCAGCTGTCAGCAGGCATCTCAGAATCACGTATACCCTGTGCCACACTTTCAACTGCATTAGTTAGGCACAGGCGCAAGCTGTATACACCCTCTCCTAGCAATTCCATCACTCTTTCTGATCCACTTGCAATGCCAACTCTTTTTTTCTGGTGTGAGATCTAAAATTTCTCTCTTGTGCTGTGTAAGCAATGAATAGGCCTTGAGACTATCCATCTTCAACACTTTAGGTAGATTAATTTCATTAGTCAATTGTAGTATTCATCAATCTAGGCTTTACTGTTGGCGGGAATTATTGATGCTGATTCATTGGGAAGCTGTTTCAATCCTTGAATGTTTGAAAAGAACCACAACTCCCTCCATGCTCATTTTGTTTTTGGTTTGCTTTTTTCCCCTAGTTTCCTTCCCTGCTTTCCTGAGGGTGTGACTCTTGCCGGAGTATGATTCCACGAGTACCAGAAGACCCCAATTAGCTTACCCAGGTGGAATTCTTCATGCGCAAGTCTGGACAGTGAAGCCTAGGAATTACTATTGGTACAATGGATTATGTCGGCGGTCAATAGGAGAGGGACAGCAGCAAAATCGGGACTATGGCACATGATTTCCAATTGTTGATCATTCCTATCCAGCAATTAAAATCCATCTTCTGTCAGCTGTGAGAGATGGATTCTAATACTAGATTAATTGCTGTTAAGTGGGGGGATGGGGGGAGGAATCATATTGCTGGGCTTCTCCATCACACCTGCAATGTATTCTTTCCATCCATTTAGTTTGCCATTGGAGCTGAGGTATCATCTGTAACAGTGGGGGATGCTGAATAAGCAACGGATTTCTGCAGCACTGGGGACTCCGCAGGAAGTAGCTGATTTTGTCAACAGGAGGAAGTCCCCAGGAAACAGCTGCTGTTGACAGAAGGTTGTTCTTATACCAGTCACAATAGGATAGTATTCAGTTCAGATTTACAACAACAGGTTGTCAGAGGTACACTATCCAGACCTAATGCTATGCCATTCATTGGGTGTACTGTCCCAGGCAAAGCTTGGATAGACTGAAAAACGGTCTTAGGGTCTATGGTTTAACAAGGAGTCAATTACTGAGCTGTGCCTATCTCTTACACAAAGATCTGCAGGCAACATCTGCAATCTGAATATCACTGTCAGTAGAATTAAGGTCACCACAGCCCTCAGTTTACATGGTTCCTTTGGCTCGGTTTATCTGAATGGCTTGCCATGTACAGAAGCAGAGCATAGATGTGATGACACCTATGCAACCATCAGGATCATTGTTGAGCATACCATTAGCATGCTGAAGCAGTTTAGATGTCTAGACAGATCAGAAAGTGCTTACAGTAGAGTCCATCTGGGTCTCCAAGATCACTGTTTGGTGCTGCATGTCTATAATATTCCTCTGCAAAGTGGTCTAGCCATGGGGAAGAACAGTAGAATCCTGAAGATGTGCCAGCACAACTGAATGGCTGTGAAAACGAGGAAGTGCCTCTGGAAGCACTAGTGCTGTCTGGATGACTTCCGTGCCAAGTGCTAATACAAAGTGCCTATGCTGCCCCTTTAAAGAACTCTGCTCTGCACATGTAACAAAAACTTGCCCAAAATGCCTTGAGCAACAACTGACCTCAACACTGCTTCAACCACCTTTTGCAGTGGAGTTGTATTACTCTCAACAGTCTGAAAGGCATTCTCAGAAGAATGTACAAATATACAATTTATTGAATAAACTCAATGGTATGAGTGATGTATTACCACATTGCTGCTATTTCATTTTTGTGCTTCATTTCAGATGCGTGACAATTAACCTACCAACCCTTCTAAATCATCCCTTTGCAGAAGAAGTAAATGTGTGAGTTAGCTGCAGCGTTTCTCTGACAGTCTGCTGGGATCCTGGTGGCTGGAGACCTACCTGGGTTTTTCCTGACAAGGGACCTATTTGTGAGTTGGCTATTTCCGAGACTGTAATAGTTGATTGGTGATGCCTATTTAAGCTACTTCCTTCCATGGCTGGCGCACTATCAGTCATTTAAATTGTGTGCCTTCTCACTGTGAGTCCTTGCAGAAGGCATTCCAGCTCCTGGCCTGTCAAGGTGCCTATTCTCACTCAGTATCTACATAAATTTGGTGAGTTATGATCTAGATTTGCTTTCTCTGTGCTATTTGAAGGGCTTAACTGGTCCCAATGTAATTCACAGCTGATTTAGAGTATTAGGGCTCCTCCCTTTTTATTGGCTGTCCCAATGAGTGGGAGGGAATGCTCTCAGTTTTGCTGACAGAAGGCAAACTGTATAATCATGTGTAAACCAATAGTAAATTCTTCCGGAAATTTTAGTAACACACATATTAACCATGAATAGCATATTAACAGCAATTCTAGTTTTTTTGAGAGTCAACAGCATCATAGCTGAAGCCAATCCTACACATATTTGTGTTCTCCAGCAGTGATCAATGATAGCAATGGAAATTAGAAGTCCTGACATCTTTTCCCTCCCTATCTTATAGGCATTGAGGCCAATTATTATATCCTTACCACTTCTATGGGCTTTACCTGCCCCATTCCCCTTGACTGACAATCAATCATGCAGTGCACTACTATGCACTTACTAGATGGAGTTTCTCCCTAATGGGGCAACCCAACCTCCTATCCTTCATCCTTTAGCCACCTCACCACTTTTTGTACTTTCTCTAAATAGCATACAATGATCAATTCATTCCCTGGTTGGCCAGGGAAACAATACATTTCAATATCTGTAATGGTGCCTTTCTTCTTTCTGCTAACGTTTTCTCTACTTCTACCCTGTGCAATCAACTCAATCATTGCCCATATAATGAGGAAGAGCATCTGGGAGCCTTACCCGCATCCTCCTAATTCTTGAACTTTTTCCATCCCATATAAACTACTATCCATCCAAATCCAAGTCTTTGAAATGCATGTTTTAGTGAAGGCAGTGACCTTGTAGTCTAAGAGCAATGGAAGTAATTCAGTAAATTCCAAATCTTCCAATGTCTCACTGTGTACTACTTAACATTTTCATAGAGACGGATTTTTTGTTATCATAAAACGAGTTAGACAAAATATGTAAAAATAAATCTGAATGGTGTGAAAATTACAAAAGGTGACTTTGAAGGGGTTTAGTAGACATAGCTTTCAACATGGCCACTCATTGTGGAGCAGCAATCAACACAGCAAAGGATGCTGAACTACCTATCCAACACAGCAAAGTATGAGTTGCAGGAAGATATACTTAAACTGTGTAGAGTTCTGATTGGACCACACTATACCCAGTTCTTGTCACTGGTAGTTAGACTCTCTCTTGTTAGAGATGGTCATTGCCTGGCACTTGTGTGGTGCGAATGTTACTTGTCACTTATCAGCCCAAGCCTGAATGTTGTCTAGGTCTTGCTGTATGCGGGCACAGACTGCTTCATTATCTGAGGATTTATGAATGGAACTTAACACGGTGCAATCATCAGCGAACATCCTCACATCTGACGTTATGATGGAGGGAAGATCATTGATGAAGCAGCTGAAGATGATTGGTTTTAGGACACTGCCCTGAGGAACTCCTGCAGCGATGTCCTGGGGCTGAGAGGATTGGCCTCCAGCAACCACACCCATCTTTCTTTGTGTTAGGTATGACTCCAGCCAGTGGAGAGTTTTCCCCCTGATTCCCATTGACTCAGTTTTACTAGGGCTCCTCGATGCCACACTCGGTCAAATACTGCCTTGATGTCAAGGGCGGTCACTCTCACCTCACCTCGGGAATTCAGCTCTTTCGTCTAATATTTGGACCAAGGCTGTAATGAGGTCTGTAGCCAAGTGGTCTTGGTGGAACCCAAACTGAGCATTGGTGAGCAGGTTATTGGTGAGTAAGTGCCGCTTGATAGCATTGTCGACGACACCTTCCATTACTTTGCTGATGATTGAGAGTAGAGTGATGGGCTGGTAATTGGCCGGATTGGATTTGTCCTGCTTTTTGTAGACAGGCCATACCTGGGCAATTTTCCACTTTGTTGGGTAGATGCCGTTATTACAACTTATCTGCCATATTTTGACAGATTGCTATATTTTACCCATCTCTTTTTAATCAGATGAGAAAACATTTCACTGCTGTATCACAGAGTGTCATAGTAGACATTAGGTTGTCTGTCTTGTGCAACGACCTCATCAAAGAAAATTGTATGAGGTTGCTGAGTAAATGTCTGCGAAGAATGAAAACTGAAGGGCTGTCAAAGCTAAAACATTTGGACAGATATCCTCCCCTGATTATAAATCCCCACTGTTCTAGAATTAGTCATATGTCTTCAATGACAGTTTTATAAATTATGTAATTTAATATTTGAAGGCAGGTGTCTGCGACAGGAAAAGACATCACAGTTGTATGCCTGTCGCGCACTGTTATTAGCTACACAAATTATTAAGTATGTCCTTGTCCTATCTGAAAGAGACACTGTATTTTCATGTTGTTCTAACAATGGATTTGAAGTTAAAAAAACAAGCGGAGCCTGAAGCACCGGCAGCATCTGATAAATAAAAAATCTGCCTCCTGAGTTATGTCGAGTAGAATTAGAGTTTTGACTTGCTATCCTTAGTTGAAGTGAGGAAGCTTCTAATGTAAGATGCTTTTCTCAGCTGTAGATAATTGTCACTCTGGTTTAAAAAAAGAGAGACATCTATCCAGAGGGAGTAATTTTTTTTATAATACCTCAAACTTTGTTAAAAACAATGGTCCATTTTTGAATGAATGTCATTCAATATAAAATAATCAGTCTCAGCACACGCTCTTGACAAAGCTCCAGGAACAGCAGTCTCTGAGAAGTCGCACCGTATGATTATCATAATTACTGCAGATCCCCTACTATAGCACCAGAATCTCAATCAGGTTCAATCATAATCGTACGCAAATGTAGGGACTGATAACTTGATGAAATATAGAATGAATGCTGTTTGATGTAAAAAAAAAATGTTAAGATTCAGGTGCTAAAATATGCTGACAATGTGAAAATGGGCCTCAGTAATAAACTGCTGATGCAATTTAAAAATTCAAAAGAAAATGCAAAAAGCAAATTTAATCCAACATATGCCCTTATTAATGAGTCCAGTCAAAGGTGCCAAGGCACCACAAACACACTCAGATTGCCAACTGCTCTGTTCCTTTGGTGAGAGCTGGCCTTTCATACAATATTCTGAGTTTTATTCTGTCACTTTTTATGTTGCAAATATTGTAAGTTGGAAACCTATGCTCATGAATACAGAGCATATTCTGATTACTGATTTGATAAAAATCTGATTGAAAATACATAATCAAACAGAGCCGTAGAAAAAGATTGAATGCAGGGGGATGGAATTCACTTTTGTTCAGCAAAAAGATATTCATCTTTAAAAAACTTGTTGCTGTCGTGTATTCAAAGTTTTGGATTAAAAGTTTGTCATGCCCAGTGGTTATCTGCAGCCCTGGAAATAAGAATGCACACCCAATAATCCTTCAGCTCTCTGTGTCCAGGAGATTTTTTTATCACTCTTTATAATGTAGTACAGATCCTTAGAAAACATCAACAGATTATTTGCAAAGGTAAGTAACAATAGCTTTGACAAAAGTTATGGATTGTGAGAGTCAGATCATTTCTCTTCCTTCCCTTATACAGTTGTCACTTAAATTGGCAACATCTATGCAATAAATTATCAGCAGCAATGGTATAATGGCTGTTTTACATGGCTTGGATGCTGCCTTTCTGACTAGATGCCTAAAATTACATATTAAATATTTATTGTCAAGTATCAAAGTTGATAACACACAATTTTGCCTGTGTGGGAGCTATTGCTTATCCAACAAAGACAACACACAACTAAGGTGTCTAATATTAGTCATAAATAGAACCCTTTCCTACAGAGTCATCAATTTTCAAGAATTAATTTGAGTGAAATTAGTCAGCTGGACACTAACTGTAGCCCATGTCTTCACCTCCTCTTGAGACCGTAGTACATTTTCAGTTGTTCAGTATTAAGCTTTATTTGATTGATTTTGGCTTCTAGTGAAACTTTATGGGGTGGAAATTCACCTGGCCTCACATTTGGGCCCAGAATTGGTGCTACGCAAACAGCGTGCTCCTAATCACATGGGTGGAACTTGGAACTAAAATTGATCAGGGGCCCCTCATTATCATGAAATAGGCAGACTGCCAGCACTAATTGTGTTGATGATTAGCAAGGGACTGAATGGTCTACTCCTGTTCCTATATTCATATGCCATTATCTAACCAAAAGTTGACCCTGCATCCAGAGTCTTTTTGGGAGTGTTCCAGATTCCCATTACCCTTTGTGAAAAAGTGCTTCCTGATTTCACCTAAATGGCCAAGCTCTAATTTTAAGATTATGTTTCCTTGTTCTGGATTCCCTATCAGAGGAAATAGTTTCTCTCTATCTACCCTATTCAATCCCTTTATCATTTTAAACACCTCAAATATATAACTTCTCAACACTCTAAACTCAAGGAAATACAAACCAAGTTTTTGCAACGTGTCTTCATAATTTTACTCTTTAAGCCCCAGTATCATTCTGGTGAATCTGCGCTGTACGCCCTCCAAGGCCAACATATCCTTCCTGAAGTGCAGTGCCCAAAACTGAACACAGTACCCCAGATGGGGTCTGACCAAGGTTAAGTTCCCTTTGTATTTCAGCCCCCTTGAGATAAAAGTTGACATTCCTTTAGCCTTTTTGATTATGTTTTGTACCTGTGCACTAGCTTTTAGTGATGTGTGTACCTGAACACTCAAATCTCTTTGCTCCTCCCAGTTCCTAGTTTCACACCATGAAGAAAATATTCCAATTTGTCTTTGTTGGATCCAAATTGGATGGCCTTATACTTCCCCATATTGAATTTCATCTGCCACAGCGTTGCCCACTCACTTAATCTGTCTATGTTCCCTTTTAACTACCTGCTTCCATCTACACAACTTACTGTGCCTCCTATCTTAGTGTCGTCTGCATACTTGGATATATAACATTCCTTCATCCAAGACATTGATAAGTTCAAGCCCCAGTACAGATCCGTGGGGAACATCACTTGTCACATCCCGTCAATCAGAGTATATTCCCTTTATCCCTACTCTCTTTTTTAAAGGGTGATCTCACTGCAACAGGGTGCCTCTGGGCAGACTCTATTCAAGGAGCATCTGCAGAGCTAAAGCATCATGCAGTGCTTTACTTTGATGACCCTGCGCTTTTAATTATCACAATTATTTTTGTTGTATGGAGAATGTCCTTAAAACAATATCAAACCGGGGCATTAAAATGAACTGGAGAGGATCCAAAGTAAAAGAAAAAAGAATCTGCAATTATATGTGCCTTTCACATCCCCAGGTCATTCTGAAGTGCTTCTTAGCCAATGAAGTGAAGTCACTGGTTTATAAGCAAACACGGCAGCCAATTTGTGCAGAGCAAGATCCCACAAACAGCAATGAGATAAGTGGCCACATAATCTGTTTTGGTGGTGTCAGTTGAGGAATATTGGCCAGGACATCAGGAGAACTCCCCTGCTCGTCATCACTGGTGTCATGGGAACTTTTATGTCCACTTGAGAGGGCAGACAGGGCTTTAATTTAATACTCATCAAAAAGACATAGAATAAAGTATCGGAGGGTCATAAATCAAAATGAAAGATTGACTGTTTAAGACACCCTTAACCTTCCTTTACCACTGATGCTCAGAGATAATTCTAATCTTAACATAATAAATATATCAACACACAAGTGTTTGAAACTTAGAATTTCAGCAGTAGATATATAGCCATATGGAACTCATTATAAATAAGCACTTTATCCAGTACTAGCACAGAGCTGATCAATGGTACCCATCAGATGTTGATTTCATTGCTGTGTCAACTTGGAAATTTGTTTCTACTTTCTAATTAGGAGCCATTGACAAATTAAGAGGTTGATATATTTTTTACTGACAAAACAGTTTGAAACTCTGCCAAATGCTTAGTCAGACCTTTTCTGACTGAATTAACTTCATATCAGTTCTGATGGTGTTTAACCACAAAGCTTTCCAAAGCAATATACTTGTTCCTGAAGAGAAAGGCAGGAAGTATGAAATAATGAATGTGCAGGGACTCTGAGATATTCAATGTACAATATAAACTTGAACAACCACTATTAATGATCAAAGTTCAGGCTTCCCTACACCGCTTTGATTACCTGCACAGTGAGCAGTTACAGAGCAGGAAGGAACAAAAACTGCACGTACAGTCTCATTTTTACCACTTACTGTGTTGTAGCTCACTGGAGCCAAAATTAGTCTGAATGCAAGGTGTCATGGGACTTTGTTGATACACCAGAATTGGTGGTTTGTAGTGCTGCAGTTTGTATTGAATAATATTTGAATGGATTATAATAAAATGGGGAATACATTAAAGTTATAATGTATAATAAAACCAAATGAACAAATTATTTTGGCTGAGTGATGCAGTCCTATTAAAAGAGATGCATAGCTGTTTTCCCTTACATTCATTTTAAAGTAATTTAACTCTCAGGCATTCCACTAAGTTTGTTAATATTTTATTATAATCTAGAATGCTTTCCAGTTCAATAGGAAAACAAACAAAACATTGTAGATTTCATATAACTACCTCAGGAGAATAGAATGTTGAAAATCGGTTTCCTTTTGTTCTGTGACTGTGACTACATCCGATTTCCATTTATCTGTCTCCATTCTTCCATCAGAGGGAGGGTGCACAGTTAGGTCGAGCTATAGAATTCCTCAATCACTCTCCAAATCAGCTGGCAGGAGGTGTACTTTATATGGCAGAATAAGTCTCACAGTTGATTGATTTTCCTTCTTTCCCTCCTTCCTCCCTACTCTATAATATTGTGCTAGCGTAAAACCGGCTGGCTGATAAAGAGAAAAAAAAACTTGCATCTATGACCATTCATGACCTTAGGACGTGGCAAAGGCCTTTATAACCAATTAAGTACTTTCGAAGTGTAGTCACTGTTGTAATGTAGGAAACGCGGCAGCCAATTTGTGCACAGCTAGATCTCACAAACAAATAACATAAATAACCAAATCATTTGTTTTAGGTGTTAGTTGTGGGATAAAGGTTGGCCAGGATACTGGGAGAACTCCCTTGTTTTTCTTCAAATGGTGCCGTGGGGTCTTTTGCATCCACATAAGAGGGTAGATGAGGCCTTGGTTTAATGTCTCATCTGAAAGACTGCACCTTCGACACTGCAGCACTCCCTCGGTACTGCACAGAAGCACCAGCCTAGATTATGTGCTCAAGTCTCTGGAGTGGAGCCTGACTCAGAAGCAAGTGTGCTACCACTGAGCCAAGGCTGACACCTGAGGATGAAAAGAGTCACCAAGCTGAATAATTGCTGATTGTGGTATTGCATTGCTAAAGCTATCAGGTCAGCAAATGCCAATTACATTAGAATGAACCTGCTTGTTTTTATTAGAGGAGGAATATGCCTTCCTTATTCTTTGTCCCACATTTTTAATGCTATTCTTATATAATGCTTTTTTAAACTTTTGTTGCCAATTTTCTCCTCACTCCCTCCTCCTCTCCTGAAGACATTGATTTGCAGGGATTCCATGGGTGTTGGTCATCTTCCAAGTGATCATTATGATGCATGAGCTTTGGCAGATAATGTTAGCAGGCCATGGGAAGTATCTCAAACAAACCCAAATCTGTCCTCACCTAGCAGTCACACACACACTTCCAGTAGCGATCCTTGGCCAGAAACACAGGACCGGGAGAAGCCCATCCAGCACATCAAGGCTGCTCTGCCAATCTGTTAAATATGGTAGCTATTGGTCATTCCCAATTTTAGTCCAATTTTCTGGCTTTTCTCTATATCCCTTTATAGCCTGGTGATGAAACAAAATTCATGAAATTTTAAGTTATAGGAATTTCTATACATAGTTTTGTATGAATTTGTAGCTATATGAATGTAAGTTGTTGTAATGTAACTATAATGGCAACATTTTTGAAAAAATCCACTTCCTGTTCATTGAAATCAAAGATTGAAAAGTGCTCTTCTGGACAATCACTAGAATTTCAGAATATTTACAGCATAAAGCTAAGTGAAATTAATTACACTGCACCAGCTGCACATAAAACATCAGCATTCTTGGGTGGATTCCCTCCAGTTTTTTTGGGTTGTGAATATTCAAGCACTTCAATTTTTGATGACCATTTCATTACTATTCTCTATTTTCTCCTTAGGCTTGGTGCATTTCCTATTCTTGCAACTATTAGAAAGGGAGTAACACCATTTTATATAATGAAACCTTTAAAAGTCATTTAACATTTCTGCCATATTGTCTTCTTTTATTCACCTGTTATTGTTGAGGGACAACCTATGTTCTTTAACACTTTGCTGACTATGAACAGATTAAAACATTGTTCAATTCTCGATACTTGCAATTTATTTCCCATTTTATCTTTTCAATCCAGATTATCTTTTTTAAATTTGCATTTTTCAATCCCCTCATTCCTTAAATTTTTGTAAACATTTCTTGATTTTGGTGCAACAGTATTCATTTTCCTTTTCCAACTTTGAAGTTTTTGACTTTGATGAGCTTTTTCTGCAAGGTACATATTTAATTTGGCATTTCTCCAATATATATTTGAAAGTATTCCATTTTCAGTTTACAACAATTGAGAGCAAAAAAAATTAAGACTAATGACTCTTCCCTTCACTGTTGCTATGATGAAGATCTTTCAGCAATGTATTTTTTTTGGATGGGGTGGAGGAAAAGAGACACATCACTAGAAATTCTGTTTTGATGACATCTGATTAAAAAAATTGTTTGAGATTGTCAAAAGGTAGACAGCTTTTTATATAATTTGGTTGCATTTTGAAATCTCTTTTCATTACGATGGTGCCTCTTCAATTCTTTCTTTTCATTTTCTTCATTATGCTTGTTTTACCAACATAATGCAAGCAGCATAAAGTAGACATTGTTCACGCATTTGCGAAAACATCTACATTTACCCAATGAACAAGTGAAACACAAAATTTCTTCACAAAGTGTCAAAAACTTCAAACGGTAGAAGGATATGTTACGACATAGCTCAAAACCGCACAAGGGTGAGATCCACTGATTTATCAATTCACAATGTAATGGCTGATAAGGTTTCTTTAGTGATCTTTGATATACTGTGTCACAGTGGCATTGGAAGAAATTGGGAACAGGTGGGTTTCCAGCCTTTTTGGCCAAAGAGTTGCAAGTTGAGAATAATTGCTCTCAAGAGGAAAAACTGACTTAAAGTTGGACAAAAAAGCTGATTTAAGTTTGTTGTTAGTCAATGTGATTACAAGTGACATTGATTGGTATGCATCTACATGATTTATCATTTCATATGTATAAATGAAAACAAAATTGCATTTTCAGGCAAATCTACTAGAAATAGTGTTTCATTGTGAAGTTGCTGCACCATAGTAAATCCCTTTTGACATCCAAGGTCACCAAGCACTTATGAATATATATTCCATATGCAAAATAGTGTCACTAACAAATCCATCAAGATGTGCTACCAGTCTCCTTTGTCTACACAACAGTCACTGCAGTTCAAAAAGTAATTTAAGTGAAGTACTTGGAGATATTTCTCAGACGTGACAAGGTACTTTATAAATGTACATATTTCTTTTTCACAGCAGATACTTTACCTGCATGGCTCCCTTCCTAAAGTTTGTTCTTGAAAACAGAAAGACTTCTCTAATCATTGAACTATATTCAGTTCATTTAAAAAAATTCTCAGAATTGGCATCACTGGTCAGGCCAGCATTTATTGCCCTGGATTTAACAGAGTGGCTTGCTAAGTCATTTCAGAGGACAATTAAGAATCAACCACATTGCTGCGTGACTGTAGGCCAGACAGGGTATGGATGACAGGTTTCCTCCCCTAAAAGGACATTAATGAACCAGTTGGATTTTTACAACAATCTGACAGCTTCATGGTTACATTTACTGACACCATCTTTTTTATTTTCAAATTCTCAAACTGCAATGGTGGGAGTTAAACTACCATTCTCTGGGTTATTATCCCAGGCCTCTGGATTACTAGTCCAGTAACATAACCACTACACTACTGTACCCATCGGCCTCATACTGCCTTTTAACCCAAATACTGCTTGTATAACTATTGTTAGTTTCTGGTTCTTGCTTCAGGTTAATCAACTCTGTGCTGAAATGCCAGCCAACAGTGAAATTTAGTTTTAGAAACAATGTGATAATATTCCAATCCGCACCAGTCAACACAGTGCTATGGATTCAGTTGACACAAATCACAAAGATCTTTAGTGGTTTATCAAAACTCAAATTTATGTAATACTGTATATTAAAATATTTGTATTCATGACATGTCTTATTTGTTTATAGATTGAGAATCCTTCAATGTAGTGTCAACATGCCCAGAGTGATCGCCGAAGACAATTTTCTCAATACCCGAGTGTCTCGTATACATCTTGCATGTATATAACAATGCAAACAAACTTTGAATGTGTCAATAGTGCTGAGTTTCTGAATCTGAAATATTCAGTGGAGCCAGAAGTTGCAATGTTTTTATTTGTACCTAAAACTATATAAGCATCATGTTACTATTTCTTCAGCATAGAAAAGCACAGCAGTAATAAGGAGACAACACTAAGATTTACCAGGAGTAATTTTATTAGTCTTACTTTTAAACAAACATCCTTTCCCAACTTCAATATGAAAACACAATCAATTGTCTTAAACCTGCATAGTAAACCAGGTCAAGAAAGAGACCATTTTTTTTGTTGCACCATATACATTTAGTTTCCATTGTCCCAATATTATTTGTCAGATATTCCATCTTTCTCTTCCAGTTGATTTTAAGCTCAATTCAGTATATGGAAAAGGCCTGATTTCAATATCAGTTAACTTGAATCCAGTAAGATTTAACAGAACTTTTGATAAGTATTTCCCATTCCTTTGGGTTGGTTTTAAAAGTACAATTAATCAACTTGCTGCATTAACTAAGGCCTAACAGACAATAACACAATCTCCATCTCTCAAAAGAGCCAAGAGACTGCACTGACACTGCAGTGACTAATGGTATTCATTTATCATAGCTATGCAACAGAGAAGCTAATGCAGGTGAGGCATGGTGATGATTAAGACCATCAGAGGGTGCCAAATATGGAGACTGATGTCCTAGTCTGTAAAATCAAGAGGTTAATCAAAGAGCAGGCCAAATCCAGAGCTGGCGATTATCCATGTCTTTGAAATGCACCACAGGGATTGCTCACTAACAGTAAAGAGCCTGTACTGTCAAAAATCAATTATAATTATATTGATACCAAATTTCTGCTTCTACCATAGAGGATTTGAAGTCTTTATTGTTTCAGCAAGGACACTGAAATCAGATTAAATAGACAGTACATTACAGAATACAACCACCGCATACTTTAGAAATTAGGGTTACAGGCTACAAAACACTCCAGTTAACAAAAGTTGTGAAAATATTTTAAAAAGTCAAATGGTCAAATTGAAAGCACAAGTAGTCATGCAGGTGACCATGAAACTGTTGGTTTGACAAACACCAAACTGGTTCACTAATGTCCTTTAGGGAAGGAAACCTCCCATCCTGGAGGGTGAAAAGGTTGGGTAAAGAGTTGGAACAGTTTAGCTGCAGATTAATTCTGTTAATACTGTAAGCAAGGAAGGGCCAATTTTAAAGTGTTATTTCCATTACAAAATAAGTTCTTTCAGTGCTTGCTACCTACTTGAGCATTTTTAACATTGTGCAAACTTAGCATCTTATACAAGCATACCGTTCACACTAATAGAAGCAGTTGCTGAACTAATTCGGTATGTGCAGAGAAAAATCAAAAGTTTGGTCAAAATTTTATGAAAGCTAACTCATCAACGTTAGAAATCAGTGTTAATGGGCAAACAACAAATTAGCTCTCATGTCTTAAAGGAAATGCCTCATCAAGCTTGTTTTTAAGCTACTGAACTGATTTCAAATGAAAAACTGGTCCAATAAAGGAATAGCTACTAGTATGGTGCTTTGTCTATGAAACACATTTTCAACAATAAATATGCTGATCTTGAAAAGAATTCAAGTGTTTAATGAATGAGAAAATACACATTAAATTTATTTAAAAACAATTTAGCAGCAAGAATTTCAGAAGGCTAATATACATGTTTTCTTTTGCCTACATTTTGTTTGAATTCAATTGCTGAATGAATAATTAAATGGGTTGCGATACAAAGACTTTTATCTAGAGTTTGTGCAAACCCTAATTCAAGTGTAAACCCTGATCCGTTGACTTCGACTAATTGGTTATGTATTTAGGAATCTACCGTACTTGTAAAATAATTTAAATGTTGTAAAATGGTGAAAATAATTCAAATACTTTATACCTTTGCATGAAAATCAACATGTGAAAGTGTAACTCTTCTTACTGAGTATATGGCCTGTATTCTGCACTTCCTGAAGATTTGGAGCGGGACTTCACCCAGGATGCTCAGCCCCAACCCATTCTCCTGTATGCAGGGAAGGCTCTAGGTGGCATCTCTGCCAGCAAGAGGGAGCTCTACACTGCAATGGCAGAGAATTCCGTCAGTGTGCAGCAGGGCTGATACTGCAGTATCAGACGAGGTGGGGAACATTTAAAAAGGGACAGAATAAGCCTAAAGCTACTAATACTTCGGCCAAGACCAAGGCCTTCAACAGGTGAAAGAATGGCATAAAATCAAGGGAGCAGAGGCAGCTACTAGGCTCTGCCTCCATCCAGCAAACTTGAGGCCATTCATACCCCAGGGACTACCACCAGGTTTCTCCTGGTAGTCAAAGGGAGCGGCAGCAGGAAGGGCAAACTGGAGGGAAATGGGCCACGAACCCAGGTCCTGCATCCTGCCGGCATTTGCAGGCAGATGTGAAAGGAACAAACAGTTGCAATCCCAGCAGGAGGAGGAAAATTAAGGTCAGGACGGGGAGACAACAGCAGTAGATCTTATGGATCAATTTTCCCGACTTTTCATGCCCGATTTGGGGCAAGATAGTAGGATAAAATCCAGCCCCCTTATACCCAATTGTGAAAAAGACAGCTCAGCAAACTGAAATGTTTCAAAGCAGCATGGTTCAATCTATCACCAGTTATGAAATTGTCAATGTAACTGAGGAAGTGAAACACACAAAGCATCAGCTGAGAGATCTTTCACTCCTCAGGATGTTCTAAAGCACTTTGCAGCTAATTAATTACTTTTGAAATGTTATGTAGGTAAAACAAATGCAAGGTCCCAAAAATGGGAATAAGATGAATGACCAGGGAAAGGGGAAGCAAAGAGTTAATGCAAATAAATCAGACATTGGTTTTACTTCAGTTCTTTCATTTAGGGCATTTTGTCTCACCAATTCCTCACTAACAATTTTTCCTAAGTTATTTGGTCTAGAAGCTAAGCAGGTCAGCAGAAAATGGCCTGCTGAAATAACTATCTGAAAAAATCTTCTCTGTCCCTGAACATGAAACATTTGAGCATTTTACACCAACAAACCAGGGAACGATGTGTGACAAGCATTGAAAACAAATCACACTTACAAAGACAGTGTGGATGATATCCATTCCAGCTATTTACATTAGCTATGTACACTTTAAAAGGATGCAAAAGAAAATACAGGGAACTAAATATTCACAAACACATGCCAAAAACAACCTAGACAAACATTTTGAAATGAACAGAAGTCTAATAAAAAGAAATATTAATACAGTACTTGGTTTAAGAACAAAGATCTATAGAGTCACTGCAGTAAGCAACTCTGTGCAGCTGTGCAACAGTACTGAACATTCTTACATGAGGAATGTAAAATACAGAAGACAAAGGTGAGTGCTGCTTTCTGCAGTTACAGTTAGATATACTCCATTAGTGCAATAACACTACTAGCTACATACTATTCACATAGTGAACACATACTAAGCTAAGCAAAGGCTAGCTTAATCATGTACAACAATAAATATATATTTTTGTATTTGTTATGTACAAACTCAAATACTCAACAATTCAGTATTATATATTTTTTCTCTATTAATAGTTACTAAAATAAAGAATTGTTCTCAAACTATAGCCTCTTTTATCATTGCTTAGAAAGTACAATCAGATTGCATTGATAAGTTGCAAGGTGCAGTAAAAGAAATTTAAAAAAGAATCTAGATTTCAGTTCAAAGTTAAGAATTTAGTTACAAAAGCAATCTGGAACCTGTGCCAGAAAAAAAAATCATCTACAGTCTAACTTAAGTAGCAGTCAGTAAATGAGTACCAAGACGTACTCCAATTTAAAATGAGGCAGATGATTATAAATGACATGTTTTTAAACTATGTTCCACTTTCTAAGTGTGCATTTAAAAAAAATTATTCTGCCAATTTTCAAACCACAGCTTCCTGTAAGAGCAATGGCATTGTTAGTCTAACTTTTTAAACCTGAAATACTGTATCTTAAAACTTAAATTCTCCACTTGAAATTTACTTAAATTGAAAATTTACAGAAGTTGAAATCTTGAAACTATACATTAAATTTGTTTTTTCTGTTGCTTCTAATGCTTACACTTTGTGTAATAAATAAATATTACTGGCTGTAACAATTAATGCAAATTAATTTAGAATTACAAGATTACATAGCAAGTTTCAGAACTTAAATACCCAATTTAAACTTTGAAATAAATGGTTTGGAGTCCCGAGACATCTTGGAATCTGCTTAAACGACAAACAAATTGCTAATGCCTTCCTGCGTAGAAAGTTCTTCTATTCCTCTGACAAAAAGCCTCAACAGCTGGCAGTGAACCCTACAAAGAGAAATAAAATAAAATTAGTAAGAATTTATTATGAAAATATTTATTCATCTTTCAACTAGAATACTTAGAGAACAGGAAAACAACAGTGGGGAAGGAAAGTCACTAGAAGAGATAGTGTGTTATGGCATATTATCCTTTCATTAGTATTACTGAACAAGTGTGAAAACTTCTTTAAAAAATTGAGACCAATGTTGGCTTAAACAAGTCAGTAAACTGGCTTAACAGTGGCTAAACTGACTCAAGATCCATGTCTCAAACTGTGCACTGTGAAGCTGCTCCATAAAATGTACTCTAAGGACTGTGTGCATCAAGTTGCAATGACAGTGTAAATGAGCACAAAGGGACAGTACGAACGAACTATATAGGGAAAACACAAAACAATGATCAAAGCTGCAGAGGCAGGTAGATTCTATATTGCACTGAAGAATCCCTTCTACGATTTTGTTCCTCATTAACGTTGGTTTAAATGTTATAGTGTGGTTGTTATAATGCTACTTAATGCCTGCTTTGATGTGATCACTCCTATTGTTGAGCAACAATTCATTGTCAAAGCAAACACACAAATCAATTATATCCACAAAATGTATTAGCCTCTTTATTCCAAAATCAATAACTATGACGCCGAGAGATTTTTAAAAAACAGTATATAAATGGAGTCTAATTAAATTAAGCTGCATTCTGTTGAAAGAATGCTAATTTAAAAATGTTTTCTGCTTGAACAGATTAGATCACTGCATTCCCAAAGATGATTTATATTTTTTCAAGACAGCTGGATTATGTGGAAAGGTTTATCGTGTACATTTGATTTAGGACAGTTTCACTACTAGCCTGCATATACTTTAGTAAAGGCAACAATATTATTTTGTAAAAATATTGCTTAGGTTTGTCATAAATTTAAACGCTTATCTTGTCAAATCAATGGTAAATCCATACGAGCAGCACAACAAACATTGTGAGCTACACCTTTAGGGTGAACAAACCATTGTTGAACCTCCAAATTGAAAACTATACTGTAAAACGCTCTCGTAACTAACATACTGGCACAGACGTTTACCTTAGTAATGCACATTCTTTTGTAATATAAACAGGTTACATTGACAGAAATCTGCCTTTTGTTTGAATCACATTTCCAGTAAAAGACTGGATTGAACAGTTGATGACAAATGAGCTTGGTACAATGCAATGGAACTGAACATGTAGAACAGCAAGATAGCTTTGGCACTGCAAACTGTCCTGCGTAGGTCCTTTCACCGTGCTGAAACATGTCAGTCAAAAAGCTGATGAGGAAATCTAAGGCTTTTGGATGACAGATGCTGGTACGCATCACCTGAAAGCTACCTATGTGGACACATTCTTATACATCCAGAGTTTTGCCTACCTTGATTGGAAAGAGAGACAAGCAGTTACTGCTGAAGTGTCCTCATACTGCAATCAACGGGATGGTGACAATTCACTCAATGTATGGTAAAATGGGCTGCTCAGGAGGGGTTTCTGATGTCTCTCGGGGTACTGCCGAAGGTATCAGAGCGCCCCAAGACTTGGCTCTTTTCAATCTGTGCTTGCGTAAGAGCGTGTACGTTAAGTGGAGTGTAATCCTATGGGAAGGAATTATGCATTCCATAGCAGGTGAACACAAACAACTTCTGTGGATTTATCAATGATTTGGTTTGGAAATTCTAACATGGGGACAAACAAGTTACTGCATGTGTCAGTCAACTATCTTATGATATGATACTTGCATTCATCCCAGATGCTTTTATGTTTAGATCTGAAAGTCCAAGATTAATGTTAGGTCTATGTTGTTAACATTGGCTCTCAGAGACAGACAATCATACTCCAGGTACAAGAATAAATTAGTCATTTAAACTTCAAAAGGTACATCACTTTTATCAGCAGTGACCTCACATATGAGGGCCAGAAATATCCATTTCATTGTGATTTAAGTCACAGCATCATGCATTAGTGAACAGTGGCAAAAGGATGCCAATTAATTTTTCATGAAGACAGTGACCCTTTAGTCTTTCTGTGCAGTTGGCTGACAGACTGGGACAATGTACTCGACAATAAACACAGAACAGCATACCTCACTTCAATGGCTGCGTGCTCAATTATCTCTCCATCACAGTTCCAATTGCTATTAAGCTGTGCACAGCTACAGGTGGGATGATCCCTACAGAACTGGCCAAAGAGATTTTTACCAACATCCTGGATATCAGTGTCCTCCTCGTCACAGTATTTTGGCGTAAATTTGAATTTCTTCACTCGGTATACCTCAACAAATGCAAGGTCAAACTGAAAATATCGAAAGCATAATGTTTTGAATGTTAAGACTTTCGAATGCATAGGTTTCTCATAATATAGTACTTGAATAAATACTGAAGTAAAACACTTGTTAAAGAGTTCAAGACAGAGGTGTTTCTGTGGTAGGAGTTTTCTCACACCCCTATGGTTGTACATTAGTATCCTATTAAATCACAGATGTTACATATTTGATGACTTTTTCCAGTTGTCTGCTTAATATAGTCAAATCCTGATCAGCTGCTAAAACAATGAAATATCCTGGCATTACACTATTGAGCCCAACATGTGTCTTCAAGCTATGACTTGACATTACATTATGAACAGCTTCTGTTCCATAGCCCAATTTTTTTCTACTGGTATATACACATTAGTGAGCCGGATATTCCGATCCCTACGGGTGGGTACGCGCTGTGTACACACCTGTAGGGACATTGGAAATGCCGGTTTTAGGCATGCACTGCGCATGCGCTGGAAACCGGCATTTCTGATCTGTCAAGAAAGCTCAACAGATCCTCCGGCTGCCCGGGAGAAGGGCCTCTGCGGGCGGATAGTTATGCTTTTTGGAGGCCCTCCGCCCGCAGAAAACACTTACGCCTGCTTTTACCAGGCGCAAGAATTGTAAGGTCTGCTTTTACCAGGATAAGAGCTGAAAAAAAGTTTAAAAAAAAATTTCCACTGATTTATCATTTAAAAATACTTTAAAGAAAGGTAAGTTTATTTTTAGCCCCATTAAAAACTTTAATTATTTTTTTCAAAAATTTAAACTTTTGTTTAAAATAGTTAATATGTAATTTCAAGTCATTTTAAAAATGTGATTTAAAAAAAATTTATTTAAAGTTTTACTATGTTTTGGGGGTGATCTCCATTCATATATTTGACAGGTCTTCCTATCAAATGTATGAAGGGAGATTTCCTTCTCTGATTGGCTCCCCATCGCCCACGTAATCCCAGGGACGCTGCGAACTACCTGCGCCTCTGGAATACGTGGGCCCTGCACACTGGCAGTTTGGAGAGGCCCAGCAGCGGAACTCTGCGCCTCCCGGGAGCCCTCAGGTAAGGGCGCAGATTTTTCCACATCGCAGCCCTCCGCCCGCGGGAGGCCTGCGATCGGAATATCTGGGCCAGCGTGTCTGCAGTTTGACTAGTTCACAACTAAAATCAGATCTGTCAAGAAAGCTCGACAGATCCTCCGGCTGCCCGGGAGAAGGGCCTCTGCGGGCGGAGGATCTGTCGAGTCATTGGATAATCTATACACATATTGTAAGCTTTTTTGAAGTGATGAATTTGTTGAGGATTATTTTCAAAATTGCAATTTTACATACAACTGATATACTGCAAAATGTGGCATGATATGACACTTACACATGAATACTTATTGAAATCAGCTTCAAACTGTCTTCACTTTCACTTGTTATTTTTACCAATTTGCAAAATGTAACCTTTGCTATATTTCTTAAAGGTTATAGCATATTACAGCAACTGTATTAGGGTACATGCAGCAGTCTTCACATGCAATGGTAACCCTCCTCCATCACAGAATAAACCCATTGTACCTATGTTTTAAAAATAAAAGGTGTAAAAAAAAAAATCAATCAACCTGCGATACAAGTGAGATACTCCAGCGAGTAACACACAAACCTGCCTACTTGTTACTCAGTTAAACATTAACTCCCATGATTTATCCTAGATATAAATACTAATGACTGCCCACTGTCACTAGGTTAATTCAAAGGATCCTATAGTGGAGATAAAATACTTAGATAATTTTCAAGGATTAGGGGAAGACCAAGTATTCCTGTGAAGAACGCTTCAAGTTTAAATGAACTTTAGCCTTTAAAGTCAATCATAATACACTCCCAGGTAACATTATGTAACAAGGATTATAACTTTATCTCTGCCCAAGACAAAGCCTAAATTGATACAATTCCACTTTATCCATGCCATTAAACATGATTTCAGGTTAGTTCTTTAGGAATTTTATCATGCATTAAGCAGTAGTGAAGATACTGCTTTTTAGAAGTCTAACTGTTTAAATGGCTAGTTACTGATTTTAAAAGGTGCCAAACCAACTCAAGAAAATCCTCCCTGCCTTATTTTGTAGCTGATGCAAAAAGGGTATTGGGTGTTGTACCAAATACATAATCCATATATTCAGTGTTATATATATCTATATCTGTGTGTGTGCTCAGAGACGAGAGTGAGCACTCCGTAAGTCACAGTTTTCTATATTAAATATTTAAGCTTCTCACTTGTGTTTGTGGCTCATGAAACCCAACTGAATTGCATTTTGCAAGTTTAAATTGAGAAACAAACATACTCACAAAAGGATTTTTATTTGTTTGAATCCTGCTACTTGAGTTTCACATGACCATGCTACAAACCCAAACAGCTGCATGCCATGTCTATATTTATTGAAACAGATATGAAATGCATCGCAGGTTATTCAGCAAAGAGAAAAGCCATTAAGTTTTGAGATACATCCTCAGAACCCTTAAACTTGAAGAATTAACCTGTCTTGTCTCTTGATTAAATGACCTGCTGTATTTCTGTTTTCAGTTTCAGATTCCAGCATTTGAAAGGTTTTATTTTTAGTATTTACCCACCTTGGTTTAGTCTCAACTTGCTAATTCTGTCAAATCATCACCAACATCTTCCCAATACTACAACCTGAAAGAAAATGCTTTTCCTCAAGTAGAAAATGGACCCTCATACAAATATATGTATTGTACATACGGAGAGAAATAAATTGTTTACTGCAGTAATGCTGTGCAGTGGAGTTATAGGGCTGTTACCATTTTATGCATATGGCATTAAAAAATCCAATACATCTATACCTGATCATCGTTGTTTGTGTGCCTGATGAGATGCCTCAGGAAACTGAGCCTTGAACACTTGCGGACTAAAATAAGGTCAATGGTCCCATCAGCCAGGTGTGCTGCTGGTGAGAGACCTTTAGGAGATTTTGGACATGCACAACTCATATTTGCTGAATTTATGGCAAGGAACTTTCCTTTAATCACTTTCCACTGTTGCTGCTCCTCTAAAATAAGAGAAACAAGTGTTCACATAAACCAGTGAGGCACAGATCACAATCTTTACTCTCGTGCCCGCACCAATACGGCAGGCCATTAGACAAAGAGAACGTCACAGCTGGAAATGATCAAATCCACAACGAATGGTCAAACACAAGCAATTTCAGTAGGTGTCACTGATTGTAATTAGGGGAGCAGTAACTATCAATTTCTCTCATATCTGGTACAGAAATCTAAAGCCAATTGTTGTATTCCAACTGTAATCAGCACAGACCAGTGGTCAAACCTGGAACCTTCATGGTCTGTATTGCTCACATATCACACACAGTCAGAATAATACAGCACAGCGGGAGGCCATTCGGCCCATCAAGTCTGCACCTGCTCTTTCGAAGATCAATCCAGTTAGTCCCACTCCCCCGGTCTTTCCCCATATCCCTGCAATTTTTTCTCCTTCAAGTATTTATCCAATTCCCTTTTGAAGTCTACTATTGAATCTGTATCCACCACCCTATCAGGCAGTGCATTCCAAATCCTAACCACTCGTTGCGTAAAAAAGTTTTTCCTCATGTCTCCACTGGTTCTTTTGCTAATTACCTTAAATTTGTGCCCTCTGGTTATCAACCCTTTTACAGATCTTATTGAGGCAGAGAGCCCTCATCTCAACTTGAGTTTCTAAGTTCCTTCAAAATACTACTGATCATTCCAGAACATTTTTAAAAAACATGATATTTATATTTAGCCAAATTTACATTTTTTTTTAGGATAAATAATTATCTACAGCTCACAAAACCCTCATCCAATCATTTTGATTGAAATCTCCTTTTAAACTCCATTGATTAAATGTTCACTTGGAACAACCATTAAACTCCATTGATTAGTCAATGTTAACTTTGAACAACCATGCCTATTTTTGAAATTGGATTATAAAATCACAGTTTGTAACATATCAAATTGCTATAACTAACTGAAGTAAAATTAATTACAGCAACATGCCACTGTAAACTCAACTGATGAAACAGTAGCTTTTGGCAGCAAAGCTTCTTGTGGAATGTGGAAAATCCACCACACCACCAGACCGAAAATTGCTGACACACCTGGGGATTCACACCGTCGGTAAAGAACAAAGAATGACTTGCATTTATACAGTGCTTCAATCTTTAAAAATAAAAGCCAGTCACCTGCACTTATTAGACACTTGCACTCATCACACTTGGCAAGTTTGACATTATTAATTGGCATAAATAATTTTCCCATGCACTACATGTGCTGGAAGCAAGACTTAAGTATATGGATAGGTCTGTTAGATAATTCCTATGACCACAAAGATTTTAGATCTTACCATCATCAACAAATTTGAATTCCCTTTCTTTTTTTGTTAACTTCAACTGCTCTCTACTGTATTGGCAGATATGACATCTGAAACAAAAGTATCCAGTATTATGATCAAACAGTATGAGTAACCAATTATTTTTTAAATGGTAGCAAGTTTTGCCGAATACAAATTGGCCCGGATTTTTTGGTAGAAATAATGCTGAGGCTATCAGCGTTCACCATTATTAAGGAGCAAATCGGACATCAACTTCTGGCTTTCGCACATGCGCAATTAAACGCAGAAATCAGGAAGTTGCTGTCTGGGTTGCCCTGCTCCTCCACAAGCTTTGCCACACTGGTACCTCGCAGAGATACTTGGCATTCAGATACATGGAAGGGCGTGAAGTTATGGTACTTACCCACTAAATACGCCAGGTTAGGATTTGTCCATTCAAGTGTAAGTGAATTTTTAACGGTGTGATAGTCTTAATTACTGCCAAACAACCTCTCTGGCACTGAAAAGTTACTTTTAAAAAAATGTGTGGACTCTCATTCCTTCAGATTTTAATTATTGTTGGGAGATTTATTTTTTTTTTTAATGTTTTCTTTGTCTCTTAATCCCATTTCGCTCTATTTCACTTTCTGTACAGGTTTTGGTAATGAATTAACTATTCTAACTTACGCTTCCTGGTTTAGACTGTGTGTCTCAGTAAGGATTCTTCAATCTGATTGGTTAAGGAGATACACAGTTGCTTGCCCTGTTCACACAGGTGTCTGATCTACTGTAGAGGGTGCTGTGCTGTTTTGACTTGCTAATAACCGCAAATTGCAGTGAAAAAGCCCACAGAAAGTCTGTGCGCAAGTATAAGTAATGAACGGCTAGCGCCATTCGTTCGCCACTGACTGCAAAATCAGGGCCAATACTCATCAATGGCATTAGAAAGACACTGCTTGTATGTACATTTTACCTTTCTTGGATAATGCAATTATTTTTAAAACCACTAACAGAATTTGACATCAGTAATATACATTAATGTATTCATCCTTTGACATAATGAATCCATTGTTTTTAATTACAAATGTTATTATTGTCTGCTCAACTATATAGTCTCCTGACAGGTTTGTTAGTTAAAACAAACTGATTCATAAATAGAATCTCAGAAAACACGATCAAATTTCATCAAAATAAATGTGCAATATACATCACCATTGACTGGGGATGGATTAGCAGAATATGTAATGCAAGAGTTCTTACCCAGTTGTACATGGAGTCTGATCTCTTGGATTGCCAAGTGTTTCAGTTGCTGGTAAATAAGAAATTGCTCCCTCATAGCAGTGATGTGATAGAAAGGTCTTGAAACCTATATAAAAAAAAAACTAGTGGAAGCTTCGATTTCAAGTCAATGGTTGATTGTGATTCCATTTTGTTCCACAGACACTGGGTTTTTACAACAACAACTTGCATTTATATAGCACCTTTAACGTAGCAAAACGTCCCAAGACGCTTCACAGAAGCTATTTATCTAACAAAATTTGACACCGAGCCACAGAGATATTAGGACAGGTAACCAAAAGCTTGGTCAAAGTGGTAGGTTTTAAGAAGAGTCTTAAAGGAGGAGAGAGGGGTAGAGAGGTGGAGAGATTTAGGGAGGGAATTCCAGAGCTTAGGGCCGAGACAGCTGAAGGCACGGTTGCCAATGGTGGAGCGAAGAGAATCTGCGGTGTGCAAGACGTCAGAATTGGAAGAGTGCAGAGATCAGGCAGGGTTTAAGGGCTGGAGGTGGTTACAGAGATAGTGAAGGGTGAAGCCATGGAGGGGTTGGAAACAAGGGTGAGAATTTTTAAAGTTGAGGCATTGCTGGACTGGGAGTCAATGTAGGTCAGCGAGCACAGGAATGATGGGTGAACTGGGCTTGGAGAGAGTTAGGATACGGGCACCAGAGCTTTGGATAAGTTTGGATAAGTTCATGTTTACAGAGGGTGCAAGGTGGGAGGTCGGCCAGGAGCACTGGAATGGTCGAGTCTAGATGTAACAAAGGCAAGGGACGGGCGATGATACATCTTCGTAACATAAATGGATAATAATTATATTTAGAAACTTTTTGTTATGGGTGTTTGCTGTTCTAGAGGCAGACAACAGGACAAAGGCCATCTCCAGTCACTAAGGAAATTGATGGAAACAAAATGGCACATATATGGCATTCCTTTCAGAGTTGCACAATTAGCACAATCTGGGGGAAGAACAATACTGCCATCTCAAACATAATGTATTAAAATTACCTGAAAAATCATATCTTGATGGACCCATCCAACGGTTCTTTTCACTGTCCATCAGTGTATCACCATAAAATCCATACCCCAATAGAGATATTGAGTACTTCAAAAACATGTTTTTATGATGAACTGAACTGACGTCGATGGCTTGAGAATCACCTGAATAAAAAAGGAAAATGACATAAATGCAATTAAACAATGACCTCTGAGAAATGTAAAACAATGGTCTTGACTCTAGAAAGGATAGCTAAAGAACAATATTGTGTCCAAGTTAAATTTTGATTAGTCTTTATCATTAATATGGTTTTACTTTCTAATAAATCAGGAAATGGAATCAAAAAGTTAAACTTCATTTTCCGAGCTCCGAAGGATAGAAAGTTTTGATTGTGTGCAAATGGAAGGAATGGGGGGTTGGGAGAAAGAGGGTAGGAGAGGTGAAAAGGGAGGGTAAAGCTGGAGTCCTTCCCCCAGTTGAGAGCTAATGTCATCCTGCTCATTAAATGTGAGAAAAAGATCAGAGCATATGGGTAGAGTGGAGACAATAACCCAAATAGGAGCTCTGTACTCAAATGCATGTAGAAGGAAGCTAGAACAAGTGAGCAAGAAGCATAAATTCAGCTTAAAAGGTAGGTTACCAAACCGAGCTACAAGCTGGTCATTATTGAGATCTAAATATTCCAGACTATCGGATCTTTGGAAAGGACAGGGAAACTGGGAAAGGAGGAGTTGTCGCAATATTGATAAAAGACAATTACAGTTGTAGAATGAAGGGATTTCAGTAAGGGTGATCTGGCTAGGAGTATAATTAAGGAGCAGAAAAGGATCCTAAACTCTGGTAAGAGTTGTCTACAGACCTCCTGATTGTAGTGATGGGATCTATAAATAGGGAGATCAGGGCAGCATGTAGCAAAAATAGCCTAGAATTCCCTGCAACGTTAAGATCGGCAACATAAGCTATGCATTTCATAGATGGGAGAAGCAGAACAGCTCAAGCAGTAAAAGCATAGGCCCGGAATTTGCAGTGTGTAATAACAGTGAACAAACAGCATTTGCTGTAATTACCCCTTTGAAACTGACTGCAACCTCAGAATGTAGCGCATGCGCATCCCAACGTGGAAATCCTGAAGTTGCAGTCAGTTATTCACTGCTCCGACACCGGCTACGCTGTGACACCTCCCCCTCCTCCCCCCCACAGCCGGCAATCACTGTAATCTGGGAAATCAGTGAAACTGACACATACTTGGGCTTTTCCATGGTAATATCACTGTTAAATATCCCATTAAAAGTTAGACCTTGTTGGATTAGGTGTAACTGGGGTTTTAACGACATATTGACTGCTAAACAAACCTTATGGCCCTAAAAAGAAATATTAATTTTGTGGAGTACCAAATTTATCCATTATAATAAAAATTACAATTTTTAAGTAAGTTAAAATAAATAATTTTTAAAAAGTTTGTTCATACTTATTTCAAGTTTACCTTTTCCCCAGGAGAGCCCCAATCTTTGTTTTGCTCTCTGACATTTTAAAAAAGTCAAATAAAAGCAACTTATTCACTTCCTGGTTCCGTCTGAGAATTCTGCATTGTGATTGACTGCTTAGACAGCTTGTTAACGTCACAGCAGAGTGCACTAGGAATTCCCCATTCTACTGCACTGATCTCAACTGAAAGTCGAAAAAGCTAAACTTGTCGCCGCAGAGATCGCGAGAACTTTGTGAGCAGCTTTCTTAAGGGTTTGCGGCGAACGCCTTTGCTTCGCCGCTGACCACAAATTACAGGCCAATGAATTTCTAGAATATATTTGGGACAGTTTTAGAACAATATGTTTTAGAACCAACAAGGCAACAGGGCATACGAAATTTAGTGATTAGCAATGAACCAGAATTAGTTAACAATCTGGCGGTAAGGGAACATCTTGCAATATAATATGAACAAATTTGGTATTAGGTTTAAGGAGGAGAGTCACAAACCAAGGCTTTAAATTTAAGTAAGGCAAATTTCAAAAGGGATGAGAAATAAATTGACCACAGTGAACTAAGCTGAACTGTTAATGGGTAAACCTACAGACAAACAGTGAGAAATATTCAAAGTACAACAATACAAAACCAGTATATACCCCTAAAAGGCAAAGGCTCCACTTGTGTAGTTAAGTAACCATGGTCAACAAACCAGGTAAGGAAACAGTTTCAAGCTCAAAAAAAGGCTTCCATAAATGCAAAGAAAAGTGGCAACCCAGCAGACTGGTAAAGCTATAAAAAGGTAACAAAGGCATACAAAAAAGTAGTAAGAAGTGCAAACAGGGAATACAACAAAAAACTTGCTAGTAATATCAAAACTAATAGCAAAAGTTTGAGAATGAGAGTTGTAAAGGGGAATGAGGGCCTATTAAAGATAAATGCAGGTGATACTATAATGGATAAGTAAATGGTTGACTTATTAAAATGAATATTTTGTATCCATTTTCACAGTGGAGGAAGATGTCAAAATACCAGTGGTGCAAGGGAAACTAAAAATTAGTCAAGGGAAGGAACTTAGTGAATTTAATATAAGTAATAAAATGGCAATAAAGAAAATAATGAGACTGAAGATAGACAAATCTCTAGGACTTGATGGTTTCCACTCCAGGGTATTAAACCAAATAGGGGAAGAACTTGTAGCTTTGTTGGTCATAATTTTCCAAAGCGCTCTAGATCCTATGGATCGAAAAATTGAAAATGTCAACCCATTATTTAAGAGGGAGAAACCAGGAAACTGCAGACCTGTCCTTTCAACATCAGTTGTATAGAAGTTACTGGAACCCATTATCAGGGACAAAGTGACTAAGCACGGACAAGTATCACCTGCTCAAAGAGAGTCACCATGGATTTGTGAATTGTAGGTCATATCTGGCTAATCTAGTTGACTTTGAGGTGGTAATTGGTACAATGGATAGGGGAATGTCCAAGGATGTTGCAGAAACGGACTTATAGAAGGTATTTGATAAAGTTACGCACCAAACATCAAAAATGAAAGCGCACGGATTTGGAGGTAACCTTGTGTCGTGGGTTGGGAGGTATCAGAGTAGGGATAAAGGGAATGTTATCTGATTAGCGGCATGCTCCCCAAAGATCTGTACTGGGACATCAAGCTTTTCACCATATATATTAATGATTTAGATAAAGGAGCAGGGAGTTGTACATCCAAGTTTACAGATGACACCAAGTTAAGACGTATAGTAAGTTGTCAAGATGGGAACAGGAAGTCACAAAGAGACAGACAGATTAAGTGAGTGGGCAAAACTATGGCAGATGGATTTCAATGCGAGGTCAACCACTTTGGATCAGAGAAAGATAAATTGGAATTTTTTTTGCAGGGGAGCGGGGAGATTAGTTGCTGTGTAGTAGTAAAGGGATTTAATTGCTCATGTACACAAATCACAAAGCTAATACACAGGTACAAAAGGTAATCAAAAAGGTGAATGGAATGTTGGCCTTTATCTCAAGGGTGTCAGAATACAAAGTGAGGAAGTGATGCTTCAGTTGTACAGAGACTTAGTCAAACCCCATCCGAGTACTGCGTTCAGTCTTGGACACCGCACTTTAGGAAGGAAAAATTGGCTTTGGAAAAAGGTATGGTGCACATTTGCTAGAATGATACCAGAGGTCCTGAGGTTAATCTGTTAAGAGGTTTGTAGATTGGCAGGTACGTGTAAATTCCAGGTCTGAAGAAACCAGTAAGAAATGACTAACTATCCTTCTTCAAAAAATATTTTTGATATGTTAGACAATTTTCATAGATTTGAGTTACTATTGGGGTGCATTCTAGGGTGACAACCACTGACTGTAGTGTTCATTAGCATAGATTTTTCAACTTGGCCTTATTATAAGGCAGGTCATTAGCCCATTTGTATAACAATGTTTGAAAAATCTAGACCATTGACTCAGTATTGACTGACCTATGGAACTTTTTAAAATGCAAACATTTTCAACCATAAGTATCTGGCAATTTAATTTCAATAAAATTCTGAGGCCAATAAAAGTTTTTTAAAAATTAGAACAGATCATCTTAGGATAGATATTAATGCTTAAACTGATATTGTACCATCCAAGGCATACATGGAAAGGTAGTTGTTGAGGCAGTAACAACTTGCTTTTATATATCACCCCTCACAATACTTGAGGGGAGAGGAGGCAGACCCCAAACCTCAGGTAGACCCAGGACAAGTAGCGCTCATTGCCCAAACAGACACTGGAACCCAGGGTCATTCTGAGTAGCCCATTCATAGATAAGGCAGTTCAAAATTTGCTGCATGTTTTATGGTTGTATGTATTTTCAGATTACATTTAACAGTCAAGATACTAACCTACAATGATGTGCAAGGCAGACGTCACTGGATCATTCACTCCAACTGTTGCATAGCATATGCAATCTGTTGAACCTGGAACAGAGACAATATTTCTCTCAGAATTATTTGCTGTTTTTTGGTTGCCATTTTTTTTTTTCTTGAAACGTTCTTTTCAACGGCAGCAGATTAAAATGCATCAGGCAACTAATGCTCACTTGCACTAAAAAGATGATTACTGTAAGATTACACTAAAGGATTGGGGAATCTTGCCAGTCATCTGGGCATATTAGGCAATTGTGGGCATACTGCCACAATATTCTAGCCATTAATTTTCTAGGCAACATGTGCAAATTGGGAAATTATGCACAATGGAAGATGAGGCTTCCTGCCCATATTTAAATTAAAAATAAAGTGGAAATGTCGGACTTTCAACATCTGCAGCTTGCACAAAAAATAATTAGCTTTTATACATATGTTTAGGTACTGATATGTTGCTTACTAGATGATATTCAAATTGTCATATAAAATATCATCAATTGATAATGCCTACCAGCCTTGGGAAATGTAGGGGAGGGGGCAGGGGAATGGAAGTGAAGACATACACAAGGATTAATGCAAAACATGCACTTTTACAAAAGGAAAACACACTGCTACTTTACTGAGGATTTTCATAGAAATGTAGTTCTTCACTTTTCAGGTTCAGTACAATGTACAGCATCTGCAGATTTTTTTCAGTTAATTTGCAGGACAAAATGAAAGAGCACATTTTAAAAATCAAACAACTTTTTTCACAATACTCACAAGCATCACAAAAACATTTATACGCTAAGCGCTCTCTAGACAGCTTAAGGCTATACTGAATAATATTCTATGAAATGACTAGCCAGTTTAAAAAATACACAACAGCAATTAATATTTCCCCCAGGTGAAGTAAACATTATTCTATAAACACACAGCTTGTTACTCAATTATACATTACAAAGTTGCTCTCTTGGTTAGCAGCATTATTTTAATCACCAGTCACTCATTAAAAGTCCAATGTGCACCATAATACACAATGCAATAAAAAATCCTTCACAAAAAAAAATTGTTCAAGATCCAGTAGGAAAAGTGTGGCATCAACAATTTTGGCATTATGCAGCACACTACAACATTTACATCCCTCTACTGTCTTGTAATCTCCTCCAACTATCAATTATTCTCAATTTAGGAGACTTATAATTGGCTCCCTTCTATTCAGTGATAGCTGAACAGGTGGGTGAGCTGCTGAAATTTGGGTGTGTGAGTGGGCACCAGGTTATTTCTCACAGGACTGTGTAACGACAATGTACAGATTTTTTGCTGCCAGACCAAAAGGATTTTCAGGTTGTGATAAACTATTTTTTTTGCTGTACAACAGAAACAGCAAACTATAACCTGTATTTTACTTGTCTGAAAGTGAGTACAAGTAAAATAAGTTCTCTTTGTATTGAGGCATAAGAGCTGAAACTGACAGAAGTTGCTTCTCTAATGCAACTGTGAGAAATTGCTTTAGAAAGCTTATATTGCAGAAATTTGTTGGTCAAAATAAGCTGTGGCTATGGGTAAAAAAAACAATTTTTCATTACAAATTTGAGTACAAGGAAGTTGAGACCCAAGTGACTTCTACAAGAGTGTAATCTAAACAAGGGATTTGGATAACAGCACAAATTCTCAAGTGGGAGAGAACACTCATCAGTTTTTCATACTATCTATATATCATTTCATATGTTTAGAATCCCAGTGCTCAAATTGAACTGAAAAGTTAATTAAGTCTACAACATCTTTGAAAATGCTATTGACAATTTGTAGGGGCTTACTCTCACTATAATGAACCAGTAGCAATAGTCAAAACCAGCAGGATTGATGAGTTGGTATGAGAAGATTGCAGACATTAGAGAACAGGAAACATAATTTTACTTCCAGCATCAACCCTAACAAATAAAAGCAGCTTTTCCTTTTTCCATACACTATCTGGGTCTTAATAGAATATACAGTTAATAGGACTGACCACTTGCAAGAGAACAAATAATCTTGTCGTATAGATTATTTCTGCCAGTGATTAAGTGTATTTGAAGTAGGGCAAATCTCATTATTGGCAAGAGATTATCATTGTTTAACAATAATGTGCATCAAACAAACCTTAAACAAAATATTGTATACTGAGTTTATTACACATCTGCACTTAAATTTAAAAAAATGCATACAATACACCATAGGGTTTTAATAACAAACATTTCATAATTACAAGAAACCTTCATAGTACACAAGAATTGTGCTTAATTATATTTTAGATCAAAATAAACAGAGAAAAACTGCTGTTGCTGAATGTTAAACCAGAAAAAAAGGACAAATATATTACATTTCAAAACAAAGAGGCTCACTTTTATTGTTCAGAAAATTCACAGAAAATCTGATTCCAATTCAGTTTCCAGATGCTAGTTTAAATTAAAAAGTTTTAAAGTATTTATTGGTAGACAACAAGCCATTCACTACATGGAATTTTGATCATAAAATATCTCAGCCAATTTATGGCCGATTTGTAATTTCCCTGACGATGCATTCACATAACAAGCTTAGCATTGGTGCAACGCCATTTCAGGTTTACACCGACGCTAAACTTGTCAAGTGTAAGCTTGTCAACTGTAAATTGAGTGACAAGGCCCGAACAGACTCCAACACAAAGTGGAGTGAAGCTATCTTCTCCACAGTCCCACTCTGCATCATTTTGACATTAGGTCAGGCCCCGACTCTAGACTCAGGCTCAGTTTACACTATAACTGCAGCATCGATGCAAAACTTAACCATTGGTATAATGTCAAATGGAGCAATCTTCATGGTCTGTAATTCACTGTTGCAGCACCATTTGAGATGCTCCTTTCTTGAGCTCCTTTCTACCTGAAACACTAAAAGGAACTAATACTGGAAAAGAAAGACAGGCAGCCTTTTCAGTGTATGAAAAAAATGGCTGAACTAGACTGAAATAAAGAATATTCGTTTTAACCCATTGCTAACTTTTGAGTTAGTCTGATATAACAGATGTCTTGCACTTTATTAACTTTAGAAACAATTTCTTCAAAAACAACAGTCAGACAACGCACACTTATCATTTGGGCACAATGAAACCCTACTGGTACTGAGAAAACCAGAGTAGCCTCCCAGAAGTGGGGTTATATTTAGTGCAGGAAGTGAAAGTTATGTGATAAATATTTTGAAAAGAGACGTAGTCCTTTATTTTCTACAGTTTATGACTTGGATAACTTACTAGTAAGTGAAAGATAAAAACAAAGGAAGCTAACATTTTTAATGTTGAAATTTACCAGTGCAGGTTTAGCAATTATTTTCTCCAAGTAGAATTTTTAAAAAAGGTGGAAACACCCAGTGTATTTTGCATTGCACTTTTAAAGAATATTTTGACCTTTTCCACTGCTTTGTTATGGTAGAAATATGCTCCTCACCTGCTGGGATAATTCCAATCCTCAAATCACATGGAACTAGTTCAGCACTGGGATAATTTTGATCAATGCTTGAATTCTTCTGTGTCCGACCAATCAGACCATGCATTACCTCACTGAACATTCCATCTCCACCAACAGAAACAATCCTGGCAACAAGAAAAAAAATATAAAAACACGTCAATACTTGGGTCAAAATTTGGTCAATATTTCAGCTAAATACATTTTAAGTGTGTCATTTTTTATCATATACATCAAATACTCCTGTTTCTGTAATGCTCATGAATTCAACACTATTTTCAAAAGGCTCACCAGAAGTAGTTAAAAGTAGAATGGCTAGGGTTCTCCAAAATGGTGCTTTTATGATGGTAAGTTAGTGAACACGAAACACAAGTATGAGAATAGAATAAATGAAAATATGAGAAGCTAGACAAACAATGAACAGGAAAAAACAAAATATTAAGTTTTGAATGCTTAGAAAACAGATAAATTTGGTATACACATCAGTTCTGAGGAATATATAATAAAGCAGTTGCCAACAGCTTGTTGTTCATAATAATTCATGAATAATTAAAATTTAGCTAAAAGTTTAACACTGCTTACAAAGATGCAGGTATACACTTGTGGTTCTCCATTCCATTTATAAAAGTAACTTTCTGTACTATAAAGTTACTTCTGAAGTATGATTAAATTGTAGTTGAATATTTTTACATTATTGAGTTCACAAATAAATGTTAATGGTCAGATGAATGCACAGCACCATAACATAATCCACCCCTAGATCCAATAGTTCCACCAGAGGGAATATTATGATGCACAAATGTAATCGGAGTCATAAAATATAGACTTAGCTGTCTACATGCACAGGCAGGCTGTTTAATGTGCCTGATACAGCAGCTTTGTTCTAATGAGAATTCAGTTTATGATCCTTTGAAGAATAATGAGCATTTTATCCGTTAACAACTATCTTCTAATAGATGACAGGAATGGTTTCAATTGCTAACAAGTTTGTCCCCTTCACCCCTGTGCTCGCTGACCTACATTGGCTCCCGGTTAAGCAATGCCTCGATTTCAAAATTCTCATCCTTGTTTTCAAATCCCTCCATGGCCTCGCCCCTCCCTATCTCTGTAATCTCCTTCAGCCCCACAACCGACAGATATCTGCGCTCCTCTAATTCTGCCCTTGAGCATCCCTGATTATAATCGCTCAACCATTGGTGGCCGTGCCTTCTGTTACCTAGGCCCGAAGCTCTGGAATTCCCTACCTCTTTGCTCCTTAAAACCTAGCTCTTTGACCAAGCTTTTGGTCACCTGCCCTAATTTCTCCTTATGTGGCTTGGTGTCAAATTTTTTGTCTTATAATACTCCTGTGAAGTGCCTTGGGACGTTTTGCTACATTAAAGGCGCTATATAAATACAAGTTGTTGCTGTTGCGTCTGTGAATTAGATAAATGCATTATTAGTGATAAGGAATTCATTTAAATAAAAAGATTTTTAAAAATCCAGTTTTCAAAATATGTACAAGCTTGAGAGTCGGTGGTGGTGGGGAGTGGAGGGGGAAAGGGAGGCTGGCAAGGTGCCCTTGAAAATCATTCAAAAGCATATAAACATAGCCTCATGCCTTTCTTTAAATTATATATAAATGCCAATTCTGCCTAATAAATAACATTGGTATATATGGTCTAAATTTTTCCTTCACATTTTCCCACCTTGGAGGAGCAACCATTTCTCATTCATTTTTTCAGTTACAGTCAAAATATCTTTCCACTTGGTTTTTGTCTCCCTCTTTCTTGGTCTCTGAAATGGTCTCATGCTTTCTTTTTTCACTCCAGTCTTTCTCTTAAACTAGCCTGGGTCTAATTCCACCAAATTAGAAACATTTCCATCATTCCCTACCTATTTTTTCTTATAATGTCCTTTGTCTTTGTTTCATCATCCATGTTTATAAAAAAAAACTCTTAGCTGCACTAGCTATCAAATAGTATGCCAAGATATTGCAGTCCTTCTCATACAGGAACTTTCAGTGGCTGTCCTCTGTTAGCATGCCACTTTTTCCAAGCTGTCAGTATTTTGCAAACAATGAAAGTACACGCACCTCCTGTTAAAGTAAGCTGCACCAGATTTAAAGTAAATATGAGCCCTTAATTGAGATTTACAGACATACAAATGAACCATATGCCCAACCATATTGTATGACTGAAGGAACAATTTACAGAGAACACAGGCAGGGTATTAGGAGGGAGAGTAATTTAAAAAAGTGTTATTCATCTCCTTTCTGAAATTTATATTCGAAAATCATATTTTGGTTTTATCACTTTTACATGTGTATTTCATGAAGTAACCAATAGCATTGTGCCTTCCCAAAAAACTTAGCTGGGCTTCTACTTATTCAATGATTTGATTTATTATACTGAAAATTTGACCAGTCCCAAAACAACATTAATTTTAGATTAAAGAATGAATTCAACATATATTGGTAACAATAATCACTGTAAATTATAGATTTTAATTACAAAAACTTAAAGCATTTAAAAAGCAATGCAATACTAGCGCCAATGTGTGCATAGGTATATAACAAAGCATACTGTGAACTGGCCTTGAAAAGTCTGGATAATTTAGGGTAAAAAATTGAAAGGAGTTTCTCGGTTTTGTATCTTTTTAAAATCAGAGCTCAATTATTAAACATAAAATAATCAAATTAGTATTTCTTTTGATTAAAAAATATTTTCTAAATCCTTAAACAGTTGATCAAATTGGAATAACACTGTCCATGATAACAACGCTTACCCATCGTACTTCTCCAAATCAGCTTCTAACAGATGATCCCTGGCATGATTAGCACGTTCAGTTACTGTAGAAACAAAGAACAAACTTCAGACAACACCACCCTCAAAAAGGTGTCAGATTAGAGTCAAGATAGACAGGATTTTTTTCACAAATATTTTGACGCAAGCTGTTACACTGACATGCTAAATATGGGTCAATATAGGTCCCATAATTCAATCACAACGTCGTATCAAACTTCTTCTGACCTTACGATGCAGAGGTGGTCATTGATGAAGCAGCTGAAGGTTTGGCATAGGACGCTGTCCTTAAGAACTCCTGCAGCAATGTCCTGGGGCTGAGATGATTGGCCTCCAACAACCACAACCATCTTCCTTTGTGCCAAGTATGACTCCAACCGAGGTTTTCCCCTTGATCCCCACTGACTTCAGTTTTACTGGGGGTCCTTGGTTTGGCAGCCCAAACTGCCATTCCTCTTCACTGGCGAGCTGCTTAGGGACACCTATTAGGTGTCCACAGCTCGCCGGCTCAATGTTAATGAGGCCGGAGGTCCAATATTGGGTGCGCCTCAGGTCAATTCATTCAAAGATGGCCGTGCTCGAATTTCTAGTCCACCGGGTCAAAAAACTTAGATATTAACAAATTAAGTTTGATTTATATCTTAACTATGTTATTCAGTTCCCTGATCCATTCGGATTTCTTTTCTCCGCACACAAATTCTCTGGCAGACTTTGTAAGCACACTTGGGAGGAGAAGGTTACTGAGAAGTCTATCACACTGCAGAACAGTGATTTGACCTTTGAAGCATTCAATTCAGTCACCTTGATGAGCCTGTAGATCTACATTATATCCACGCACAAAATAGATGTCTCAATATTTATTCTGCGCACATAACCACTGTGTTATTACTTATACCCATCACGTAGAACATAGAACACTCACTGCTATTTTTATGGACTGTTGCTTTAGGCAAACTTAATCCACTTCAGAACAACATAATTAATATGACATCTGGGCAAATGCATCAAAAAATACCATTATAAAGGCAACCCTGCAATAATCCATTCAGCAGCTGTCTATTGGTGCCTGGTGTAAGCCCAAATTATATTTTTATTAATGCACATAGCAAGATGAACTGTGAAGAGATTTATATTAAATTAATTGTTATCTAACCATTACCTGCAGTAGTACATTTTGGTATTTTTATATGACGTATAGACTTTAGACACTCAGGGCTGGATTTTGAATGACCCATGGAGTCGGGTTTGGAGGCGTGTGGGGGGTTAAATTTGCGGGGTCGGGGTTTCCGACCCCATCCCGCCTCCATGCAATTTTGACAAAATCAGTCGCGGGGTTCCCGACTCCGTCCCGCCTCCAAGAGGCGGGAGAGGCCATTAAATCACTTAACCAGCCCTAAATTGGGTCTGTAATGCTATTTTGAAACGTTGTAGCTAGTTTAACCCTTTTCTGACGTGAAGCACGCCTGGTGTGAAACACGCCAGTGAAACCTGGCGGGAGCACAAGTGGATAGCTGACTATCGGCTGCAGGTCCACTATTACAATGGAGATGTAATGAAGGTAGTAGCAGTATTAGGCGTGAAAGTCGCCTCTGATACTGCTACATTCAATGTCATGGCATTTGGTGTAAGAGGACTTGGGGGGTCTCTCTCTCATGCAGACAGGTCCTCTCTCACCACTAGCCAGACAATCTCAGAGCAGTCTCTGACCTGCAATGATGACATCATCAGAGGCGACTTTCAGACTGAAACCACTAATGAGTTCATGGGTTCCCACATGCTGGAACTCAATTGCCCAATTAAGTGAAAATTGCATCAGGCATCCACATTAATCTGGAGTCGGGGGGGAAACACGGAATGCGGATTACTCGACCCCAAGACAAAATCCAGCCCTCAGTATTTCCAAATAAGGCTCTTAATGCACATTATATAATGGCAATTGGACCTGCTTTGATGAATCAAATTCCAAGATGATTAACAGGAAAAAAGGTTAATTTGCCAGCAAGCAAAATTCGTTCTTTTACCAGCCTACTTTGCAAGATTAATAAAGGCGCTGAACAACCATCTAATCCTCTAGCAGTTATTCTGCCCATCTTACATCAACTTGCAGGAGTGAGGCACATTCAATACATCAGTTCACTTGTATTGGCCAGGTTGAACTCATCACACACAACTGGTTTCCACCAAAACCTGAACCACTGTTACACCAGGCTTTGCATATGCAGTGGTACACAATACATCAGTGTGTTGCCTGCCCAGCCTGGCTCCACAGGTCACATCCATGTGTCAATGCACAATTTACAGTACCATAGGGTACGTTTATCAGAGAACTTTATGGCACAGAAGGAGGCCATTCAACCCATTGTGTCTGTGCTGGCCAAAAAAGAGCAATCCAGCTTAATCCCATTTCCAGCTCTTGGCCCGTGGCCTTGTAGGTTACGGCACTTCAAGCGCATATCCAAGTACTTCTGCCTCTACCACCCTTTCAGGCAGTGAGTTCCAGACCACCAACACCCTCTGGGTGAAAAAAAGTTCTCTTCAACTCACCTCTCATCCTCCTAAAAATTACTTTAAATCTATGTCCCCTGGTTATTGACCTCTGCTAGGGGAAATAGATCCTTCCTATCCACTCTATCTCGGCCCCTCATAATTTTATACACCTCAATTAAGTCTCCCCCAGCCTCCTCTGTTCCAAAGAAAATAACCCCAACCTATCCAATCTTTCCTCATAGCAAAAATTCTCCAGTCCTGGCAACATCCTCCTAAATCTCCTCTGTACCCTATCTAGTGCAATTACATTTTTCCTATAATGTGGTGACCAGAACTGTACACAGTACTCTAGCTGTGGCCGAACTAGTGTTTTGTACAGTTCAAGCATAACCTCCCTGCTCTTATATTCTATGCCTCGGCGAATAAACGCAAGTATCCCGTATGCCTTCCTAATCACCTTAGCTACCTGTCCTGCTACTTTCAGGGATCTGTGGTCATGTACTCCAAGGTCCCTCTACACTTCTCAGTGTCCTACCATTTATTGTGTATTCCCTTGCCTGGTTAGCCCTCCCCAAATGCATTGCCTCACAATTCTCCAGATTGAATTCCATTTGCCACTTTTCTGCCCACCTGACCAGTCCATGGATATCTTCCTGCAATCTACCGCTTTCTTCCTCACGATCAACCACACGGCCAATTTTTGTACCATCTGCAAACTTCTTAATCATGCCCCCTACATTGAAGTTTAAATCATTGATGTATACCACAAAAAGCACAGGACCTAGTACTGAGCCCTGTGGAACCCCACTGGAAACAGCTTTCCAGTCACAAAAACATCTGTCAAACCATTACCCTTTGCTTCCTGCCACTGAGCCAATTTTGGATCCAACTTGCCATTTTCCCTTGGATCCCATGGGCTTTTACTTTTCTGACCAATCTGTCATGTGGGACCTTGTCAAAAGCCTTGCTAAAATCCATGTAGACTACATCAAACGCACTACCCTCATCGACCCTTTGTTACCTCCTCAAAAAATTCAGTCAAGTTAGTCAGACACGACCTTCCCTTAACAAATCCATCCTGATTGTCCTTGGTTAATCCGTGCCTTTCTAAATAACGATTAATACTGTCCCTCAGAATGTAGTGTGACTCCAATTTGTGCAGAACATTGTGATTTGAATCTCGGATGCTGTATTAGCTCCCATATAGGGTGGAACCAACACAAGTTTACTGCACAACCAGATCACCACCTTGAGCAAGTCTTGATGGAGCACAGTGAAATGCAATAGCTTTATCTCAAATGCACATTGTTATAGTTCAGATTCAGTGCACAAGTTGTATTACAAGGCCAAGACTACAAAAAAATAAGATGGGCACTTACTGCACTGATGTGGTAACTACCATACAGGTTTCCATACAGATTTACAGTGCAACATTAATAAGCTGAACAAGTGCCAGACCTGTTCGGTCTCATTTTCCACTTATACAAACCCTGATATCGCAATGTCTCAGTGAGCTGCACCATGAACAGGAAGGCAATAGTTTAAATTACAGTCATTACTGAAATTGGTATAAATATTTTCACAGATGGGAAGGCACTGATACAACACCAATTAAATGCAAAGTGCTCCTCGAATTACACAACCGTTATCAAAAAACTTCCAAAATTATTCACCTTTACTACCACCTCAGATCATACTTCAGAACTGTTGGATAACTGACAGAGATACCGACAGAAGACAGAAAATGGCCTCAAAGCCAGCTGAATGAAAAAGTGTTAATAAAAAAACTCAGCAAACTGATCCTGACAAATGCACAAAATTCTAGAAGAAATGAAACGGAACAGGGGCTAGATGGTGGAAATCCAGCCATGTCTCTTCATTAAAAAATCCGGAAGAAGCCCCCTACTCAGTATGTTATCTTACTTTCCTCATTTGGCATCCACAAAAAGTAGATTCCCACCTGATTCAGAGACTTAAGAGGAACAGGCTTGCTCTTTTCATCTGAAAGACACCTGGATTTAATATAGATACGTCAAATTGCAAATCCTCTTTTGCTGATAAATCTAAACAACATTTGCAGGGTTATCAGGATTGCTCTAAAAATGGTAGGTTTTCCATTACATGACAGCAATGAAGAATATATTCTACCAACCGTTTTGCCACTCTGTTTCAAGATACAAAACAGTAAATTTTAACCACCCTTTTAGGGAGGCATCCATTATCCGTGCAAGAAACCCGATAGGAAATTCAGTTGTTGGCTTTATCCGGTCATGTCAGGTGATGATTTGGTCTTCTTTCTCCATGTGTGATATTTGTATACACTTGGGAGTCCATTCTGTTAAATAATTTAGTGTGGTAGAATGATCCTGCTCTTAACCTCTTATTTCTTATATTCTTCTTTAGCTTATCTTCCATTATTATTTTTATTGTTCCTCCATTTCTCCATGGCATCTTGAAACTACTATGGAGTCGCTATGTTCTGCAAGGCAATGCAACTGTGTTCCTCATATTCTCTTCCGTTATTATGGAGTACAAAATGTCAGATCTAGATGTTAAAGATCTAAATCTTGAGCATTTGTCTCAGCTTTGCACAAAATTCAACAAATATTTCCCCCCCAAAAATCCTGAATTGCAGGATTACTTTGTCCTCTGGTTCAAAATCTTCCCCACCCCACCCTCAGGACATTGTAGCAAAGGCAAAGATTGCCACGATTCTAAAAGAGAATTTGATCAATGGTGCTGGTGACTCTGTTTTGAGACACAATAATGTCATGCCTCTTGATCAGTTCTGGCTCTCAATTTAAAAAGTGGTCCAAATTATCCCAAAGATCCATGGAAATACTTGTCCACTTTGCCTCAACGTATCTGTCTGAAATAAGATTTTCTTCACTTATTTACATCAAAAACACATATACAAGCAGCTTGAATATAAAGATTGATTTGCATTTGAAACTCTCTCAAATCAAACCAAGATTCCTCAAATTGTGCACTTGCAAACAGGCTCATCCTACTCACTAAGATAAAGCTGCATAATCAAGTGTTCTTATGTTAAGTTTATTCAGTAGTATTGTACAGTTATTGTGCTATTTATGTTGGTTTCTATCTTAAGCAATATGTTACATTCACTGAGAAAATAAAATCCTCTTGCTCTTTGCCAAAATACGGTTGGGGGGGGTAGGGGTGAAAGCAGCATGAAACATGAAAGTGGTGTAAAACAAGCTGACAATTCGCTATCGCCCTTTTCATGCTACTAACAAAGACTAATTTTACCCCCACTGTTTCTTAAAAAGGAGGCGCACGTAGGCATGAATCACCGAAAGGGGAGTGCAGGGGGCAGCAGAAACAGTTTGGAAACTCTACCCTATCAGTACTGCTTTTCTAACTATGTTGCTATCTCCTCACCCATATTGGGACATCTCATGTTTGCTGGCAGCATTGAGTTTTATTTGCTAGCCCTGCCCAGAGTACTCATGTTCCCACAGGAAGCTAGAGTTTCAAAAACTGTTTCAGAGCTTTAAGTTGCTCTGGGCACTCCTGTTCTAACCTTTCAATCCTCCCTTTCGCTGCACATGGAATAGTCACCCATCTTTCCTCTTGCACTGCCTGCGCCCCATCTCTCATCAGTGTGACTACCCTCAAACACTTGTTCCAAAAACTTCTCTCTCTCTCCCATGAATTAATTTTTTAAAAATCCAGGTTTGTTCGTTCTTTAGAATGGCTACCATGTTTGCTTACCCAACAGTCACCACATACCAAAAGTTATTCATTGCGTGAAGCACGGAGACATTTCAACAATGTTGAAAGGTGTTATATAAAATGCAAGTATTATTTATTAATACATCAGATGCCTTGACTTGCATTCCACATCTCTGACGATACATCCCAACATCCAGTTCATCTTACTCGTCTTCATCTCACACTACCAAGCTATTTTTAAATGCTGGTCTACAACTGCGCCAAAAACCTTTTCCTCAATTAGTTTGATCAAGCTTAATTCATTCATCCTGTAACCTATTCTTGTTTTGCAGTGAAGTATACTCTTTACTTTGTACTTATCTAAATTAAAATGTTAATTTTCCAGTTAAGCCAAGTCCAACTATTGAGCTTCTCTGCATCCACTTGAATATCTGCCTATTAAAGTTTTCCACCACAAAATTAATCATACAACAACTATTGCTGCACAAATGATTTACATCACTGCCTAATGGAAACCAGTACTGTATTTAAGCAAGCCATACAAAATAAAATTAATTGATGAATTATGGATAATTTGTTAAATCTCATCAGCGAGTCAAAAAGGCTGCTGCATACTGTATTTCAAAAGAAATCAGGCTCTTGAATTATTATATTCTCAGTGACTGTATAATAATATTTTGAATGAGTAGAAACAGCCAACAAACTCAGATTTCATTGTTACCTCTACCCTACACTGTAGTAGTAACATTAAAATTCAGATGTAGCTGACTGATACAGCTAACCAAAAATAATGGCTCACTGTTACAGGGGAGCATCTACAAAACTAGTGAGAAGTAGATACCTCCCTTGAACCCTCTAATGGCCTCAATTTGAAAAAAAATATCAATTTTTTGCAATTTTTTTTTACTTCAAAAGTAGGAGAAACAGCACACTATTAGAAAAAGTCACTCAAATATTTGGTATTTTATTGATCAGTCAGAATCGTGGGATTTAAAAAAAAAATCCTGTCACTTTTTTCAAAGTCAAAAACTCAGTACTGTAATATTAAAGTTTTACAGTTCAGCAGACTGAAGTGTCAAAATTTGACTTTTCACTAGTTGGGGTTATAAAGCAGCTGATGAAAACCTCAAGTAGTGCAAGATGATCGAGGTGAACTCATCACTAAATAAATACTAACTCTAAGTGACTTTGGTGAAGTTCAATCATAATATGGTTTCCTCGATTGCTCACCTGGATAAAGTGGTGAATCGCGAAGTTATAAAAACGAGGAAGATCCCAGGTTTGATTCCCAATCTGTGCTGAGTCTGCATAAAGGATACTATAATTGCACTCAGTTAAGGGGAAACTGGCTAGGGCTCCCATTCCTGATCCTTATCCAATTAGCCCTGCTGGGAGGTGCAAGTGTATGGACAATAGGAAGAAAGAGTATCTTGTTCAGATGGGAATGGTCACTTCAGCACAATACCACAAGTCGACCAGCACTCATGCAACCCAACCCCAGTAAGTGGTCAATGCCTCAGGAGTTTGGGGAAATAACTGGTGAAAGAGGAAACAACTGTTGTTATGCCCCATAAAAACCAGGTCATGGACACAAAATGTGCAGTTCAACCACTTTCCCAAATGAATAGACAGAGACACATTGACACGTATTTATTAGTACAACACTTGACAGTTTAGCCTGAAAGCAGTCATTAACATAGTTTCCCTGTCCCGGACATTGCTGTGATCAGCTATTAAAATACTAGTTTAATGAGGACACAGTAACTCACCAATCACTTCAGCAGTAATGCAAGCTAAACGAAACAGAGGGGCTACTTTATCGTCATATATTTGCTTTCCCAGTCGTTTCCCTCCAAAAGGATTAATGAATACGATTAAGTGCTTTGGTCGCACAGCTGTGAAAGACAATAAATCAAATATTTAACTCTACTACTGAATTTATCTGGCAACTTTTAAAACACAATTTTTTTTAGATCATCAAATCTGAATGCTAATATAAATTAAAACAGAGATGTCAGCTAGTGCAATTCCTTAGCCACAATTTAAAATCTTAGCTTTTTCCCCCGCTATTCAATAATGACCAACAAAAGCTTTTACAGACCATTTTGAAAAGCAGGAACAACCATATGTACCTGTATTTCCTCCCTCGATTTTACATCCCTTCTTTAGATGTCCCTGTACCAGCTCCATTTCCCATTGTTAAAATGTTATGACCTGCATCTCGGCCTCTGCCAATGCGGCCATGTAGCCAATTGTTAACAACTTGCATTTACATAGTGCCTTTAACGTAGTAAAACATCCCAAGGCGCTACACAGGAGCGTTAAGATGCACAAGTGCAGCCCAGCCAAACAGATCAAAAATTTAAGGGGGAAAGAAAAGGTTTTTTTTAAACTTCCCAGACCAAGTGAGACACAGCTCAATATCCCGAGGAGATTTCTTCAAACTTCAATGTTAAGAAGGCATTGACACAATTCATCACTGGTAACAGAAAGTGCTTCAGAGAATTGTGTGAAAATTAAAGATCATGTTAGGAATAAAAGCTAATTAAATCTAATGTATTTTACAAGTTACACATTCAATACTTTCTGATTAAAAGATTGAGCAAGGCATGAATATCTACAATAAAACTAATGTATCCATTCAACATTTTCCCATGCAATTTGCTGATACAAGAGAAATACACAGGAAATATTTACAGGAAATCATCCAGAGGCAGGCACTGTAGTAAACATCTGATTCCACAATGACTCAATAAAATGCTGATACTGGTGTGCTGCACTACCAGCATTCTGAAGTGTTTCACAATTTCCTGGTAGTGATTTTGTTTTATTGGCTGAAAACTCATTTAGCCTTTAAACTCTCAAGAGTTGCTTAGCAAGACAAGCAAGCTTTTACTTGAACATTGTTCGAGATGCACTTCAATTCCAAGTAGGCCATGCCCTTGTACCACAACACTTGAAAATACACCCAAATGAAGTCAACATAGCTTTTAGGACATAATTTGCATATTTTACCCAAATCCTAAAGTCATGACTTGAGGATCTCTTCCATAACTACTCACAAAAGCCACATTACACAAGCCAACATTGTGTTTATAGCTTTACTTACGTGAATCACTTACGATGGATTTACCAAAATTTCCAAATTACTGAACTGGAAATGGGCAGCTACTGCATCTATACTGGGAACACATGCTTTTGGGCCAACACATTTTTTGAACAGAAGTCCATCAAGCAACAATCACAGTTCACCTTTCATCAGATACTGAAGGGAAGGATTAAGGAACTGGAATTGTATAGAATTCGAAATGCATACAAAGACCCTTCTGGTTCATTTTCTATTGGCTTGGCTAACTGAAACCTGCCAAACCAAAACCACCATACTAAAATTAACAGTAATAGATGTAACAAATTGCATCAATGTGGAGGGGCTTGGCATGTAAAATGAAACATGGGACGACACAGCATTGCAGGATGAAGAAACCTACATAGGAGCATGCACAAAGTCCAGCTTTAAGATAATACATTGAGCATACAGATATGTCACATGTCTTCCTGGGAATGACTATGGGAAGTGTGGTACACACATTTTAGTTATACCCATACATTCAAGCTTTTAGGAAGCAGTGAAGAAGGCAGCAAAGGAAAAATAAAATAGGCCAGTACAGGTGTCACTGCCAGCAACAAGTTCAACCCTCATCACGACAAACACGTGATTAAAACATCTACGGGACATATGCTAGTCAGAACAGGTAAGGTATGGACTCTGTCTGGAGCTCAGGAGGTAGAAGACAATCTGGAGCCTATTCATACACAAGCCAGACACTCCGCCCAAATCAGACCACCCTGCCAAGAGAAGAATAGATTTGCTCTGAATTGGAGCCCAAGAGAAAAACAAGCCTGTTTTGCAACCCCACAAAGACAAGGCTACAACCCTGCAAGACCACTCTCAATGTTACTATGATCCTTGCTATTCTCACTGCTAGAGCCGAACCTCATGACTATTGCCAAATTACTTTCACCAAAGTGAATGCTGTTGTCAAGATGTGTATAATCGTACTCAACTTGAATGTGCTAATTTTTACCACATGACAAGGCCACAATTTACTTTTGGGGGGTGGGGATGATTTGTAGGATACAGCTAACTCCAGATATTTATTACCAGTCACAGAATTGATAACTGAACACTATATTATAGTTTACCTAATATAAAGAGGAAGTTATAACTTCAATTCACCAAGCCAACACAACACATTTTCAATTAGTGTAACTCTCCCACCCCTAGCCCACCACCAGCTTCTTACTTACAATTATTATATACTGGTATCTTCAGATGGAGTATGAAATTCTCTACAATAAAATTGTTAACATTTTCAGGATTTGAATTGTACATGAAACATGATAGCACTACAAAGTAGGTACTGCACAGTGGGTAAAACTGAGGTTGAAGTCAAAAGTATTGTGTTTACAGTGAAAATATAGTATTTCAGATTGAAGAAGCTTCTGAGAGGCAGAAATAAAGATTAATTTTGCACATCACCTCAGGTAATCCACAGAAACATACAGTACCTTGTAAATCCAACTGCTGCTTAAGTGCTTGTACCCACTGGTTACGAAGTAGGTGATCGCTGCAGTTAAAGGTCACTTCATTGCACCACCAATGGTGCCCTTTTGATCTCTGCACATAATATACTAAAATATGAAAAAAGGAAATAATGAAATCACTTGTACACACTTCAATGCAATTTAAAGACAATTTTGTGCATTTACTTATGTGGTTTGATAGGAGTTTCAAAAGATTGATGGTGAGCTCAAAGCAGACTTTATTTCATCTTATAAAATCTATAAACGTTGCTGTAAAAATAAAATCTTTGACGAAACTAGTAGTTCTGCTCAAAGAAACATGGATCAGTGTAAGCTTGATGATGACAAGTGAACATTTATAATGTTTTTTTTTTTTACATAGAATGGAATTCTACATAAATAATTTTCAGGATACGGCCCTCAGCTCCACTCCCTTAAGTCCAAGGGACACAGACTTGAACGGATATAGCTGACAACTGGTTTAGTCATTCACCGCCAAATCTGGGTGGATTACAAAAGCACTATCAGCTCCTGCTCTCATCTGCCAAAACTGCTCACGAATGCAAAGATAACCCCCGGCTCCTTTTCTCTACTGCAAGCGATCTTCTTAAAACCCCTCTCCAGTCTCTTCCACCTTCACCGCCAACAATAAGTGCAAGGAGCTCATGGACTTTTGTCACTACGATTGAGACCATTTGATCAGCTACCTCTGCCACTTCCCTCCCTTTCCCTAACCCACCAGGCCAAACTTCCTCTAAGGTTCTCCCCTACCCTAGCCCTGAACTCTCATCTTTCTCTAGGTTCTCTCCCATCATGCCCTCTCCGAGCTCATCTTGTCCACGAGACCCACTTCCTGCTCACTCAACCCTATTCCCAATAAACTGCTGACCACCCAACTTCCATTCCAGGCTCCCATGTTAGCTGAAATTATTAATAGTTCTCTCTCCTCAGGTACTGTCCCCCTCTCCCTCGGCAACATCATCCAAAAACAGTGTCATTTTCCAGATGTGTGCTGACGACATCCAGCTCTTCCTCACCACCATTTCTCTCGACCCCTCCACAGTCTCTAAATTGTCAGACCGCTTGTCCGACATCCAGTACTGGATGGGCAGAAATTTCCTCCAACTAAATACTGGGAAGACCGAAGCCATTGTCTTCGGTCCCTGCCACAAACTCCATTCCCTAACCACCCACTCCATCCCTCTCCCTAACAACTGTCTGAGGCTGAACCAGACTGTTCGCAACCTTGGTGTCATATTTGATCCTGAGATGACACAGATATGTGGTTGGTATCTCATCACTAAGGCCGCCTATTTCCATCTCCAGAACATTGCTTGACTCTGTCCCGTCTCAGCTCATCTGCTGCTGAAACTCTCATCCATGCCTCTGTTACCGCTAGACTGGACTATTCCAACGCACGCCTGGCCGGCCTCCAACATTCGAACCTCCATAATCTTGAGGTAACAAAAACTCTGCTGCCTGTGTCCTAACTTGCACAAAGTCCCGGTCACCCATCGCCCATGCTCACTGACCTCCATTGGCTCCTGGTTAAGCAACGCCTCGATTTTAAAATTCTCATACTTGTTTTCATATCCCTCCATGGCCTCACCCCTCCCTATCACTAATCTCCTCCAGCTCCACTACCCTCGGAGATATCTGTGCTCCTTTAATTCTGGTCTCTTGAGCAACCCTGATTTTAATCACTCCACCATTGGTGCCTTCAGCTGCCAAGGCCCTAAGCTCTGGAATTCCCTCCCTAAACCTCGCTTTCCTCCTTTAAGATGCTCCTTAAAACCTAGCTCTTTGACCAAGTTTTTGGCCATCTGCCCCAATATCTCCTTAGGTGGCTCAGTGTCAAATTTTGTTTGATAACGCTCCTGCGAAGCACCTTGGGACATTTTGCTATATTAAAAGGTGCTATATAAATACAAGTTGTTGTTGAAAGCTTGGTCACTCTAAATCCAGGTGTTCGCTTCTATGGCCTTGAACACAACCTGGAATTGCCCATTTAAGGAATCAAGTGACTGGCACATTTGCAAGAGGATTACCTCCATTCATCAACCACTTTCTACAGCTTTTTGAAGATTTTTTAAAATAAAAACAAATCTACACAATTCTTCAGTAACACTGCAACTCCTACATAATGGTTTCTCCTGAAACTGAGCCATTACTTCATCAAGAATTATTTCATAAACTGAGATTTTAGTTTCAGGTCATTGAGGTTAAGAATTTATTGTATTCCCAGCTGCCCGATTACAAATTGTTTCATCATGTGACTATGGGAATGTCCTTGTAGGTTTATCTCTATACCAACAAAATGAAAGTCACCATCACCTGAAACCAATAAGGAACTCTTTCCATTCCTTCCTCGCCCAAAAACTTATACTTTGATATAACTAATGCACGGTGTTTTTCTTCAGAGCTGGAGTCTGATACGAACTTCAGAGCAATGTCAACATTCAATGTTAAATTAACACTGAGGCAAGATTTGGAGTTATTTTCTGGCAGCTTTCACAAAGTGAGTATGTAAAGTGCTGAATAAAACAATGGTATTCTTCATGCTCAATTTAAACAAAAAATGGTCTTAGGATAATCTCACTTAGTCCTAGTAAATGGCACTGCTCCAAAGCCATTAATTCAAGATTCTGACAGCAGTGTTTCCGAAATAGTCTGACTCAACAACTGCCATAAATTTAGAAAAGTGCATCATAGTCCAGATTAGTTATCCTGCCTTTGAAGGTATTTATTGCATTTATAGTTTAACATACTACTTTCAGTGTTCTTTTAAAAAATATTTATCCATTACTCAAAGCCGTCAGTTGATTTATTCTGACTTCAGTGCATTGCCTGAAATTTTTTTACATTAGCAAGAAATGCACCAAGGGCTATTGAAAGTCTGGTAGAAACAGAGCCAAGTGTTCTTAATTGGCCTAGAAAGACTAAGTAGCCCAATAGGCTAGGTAGAACTGGCACTGATGAGAAGTGGTATCATACTTGCAAGTGTTATTGTTACAAGCTGTGGAGTATAATTTTGGTACAAAGCACACTTAAGCAAGTGGTTTGAAACCCTCGCCAAGTTTGCAATCACTCCAGTACAACTGCAACCCAGTGTGAAGTTTAAATGGTTTGCAGTTTAAGTTGTCTGAAGAATTTTAAAACTTCACTTTGAATCTTTTTAGTACAGAGACAATGGTCCCTCAGCTATGTCTCAAAATTAAAATTTAACCAGTATTCAGTTACTAGTGGGAAGAACTGCGGGCATGCATCCAAGTTGGTATGCATAGAGCTCTGCTGTCCCTGGGCAGAGAGCAATGTGGAAGCCAGCAGCTAATATCAATTAAAGGTTGATGTCCTAATACACATCACTACAAATATGCATTATCATTGCACAAGTATTTTAAAATATCCAACATTTGATTAAACGGCATCTGAAAAGTCAAAGGCTACAGAGTTCGGTGAGAGAGCACATCAGCAGATCACCTTGTACAATGTGCCTTCAAGCCTAAAACTGCTCACACAATGAGCTTCCATTGAGTCTCGAGTGTCATAAATATACAGTATGAAAAATTAAGGAAGTTGGACTTGGTCTGTTTGGTGGAGACAAAGACAATGCAGAGAAAATCAATTAAGGCTTTTCCCCATTGTCAGAGGAAAGAGCTATGAAGAATGACTTGCTAAACTAGAGATCTTCATCCTTGAAACGATACTTTTCAGCAGGAATCTTACAGGTACGCAAGAAACTTAAATGGGATAGATAAAGTAAAAATGAAATAATACCTCGAGAAACGCCAGGGCAATAGAACAGGAGGGGCACAGATTCAGGGTTGTGAAGGGTAAGTTTAGAATGCACATGAAGGAGTATTAAAAAAAAAGATGACCAATAACTGCAATGGGTTCCCAGGAAGGATGAGATTATATTATATTTATTTAATGGCCAGATGCTGTAATCGAAGGTGGCAGCTATTGGTATTCTGAGAGAATGTGATTGAATGGGCTGAAGGGCATTCTACACTCAAATCTTTCTCTTGATCTTGGAGCCTAAATAGAAATGGTCAACATCATAAACTTTGTTAATCCAGGGGCCAAAATAAAATAAATGGGGGGGGGGGCTGCTGATGGTGGTGGAGAAAAGAAATCCTGCACCGAAGTAGACAACTGAACTATCTGGCAGTATAAAACATTATTTAAGTATTTGTATTAATATAGTAAAATCTGCACAGAACAATGTTGCATACAATATTTAAACAGAAGGAGTACAATGCAGAAATAGAGCTGAAGGTTATTAGATTTTTGCATGGGACCGGTCAGATTTAATTTTTAGAACACACTGCCCATCTATGTAGCTACTTCTGTGACTCACTAGAGATGACTAAACAGCAGTGAACAATTACTCAAAATTTTGTCCATTATCCTGCGGAATAGCAAGAGAAAGAATAACTATGTAAGGAAATCAACATGCAAGTAAAGTTGCACATAATGGCCCAAAAATTAAACCTAATACGCGAGAGTACGCACTGTGTACTCTCGCGTATTAGATCCAGAATTGCCGGTTTCCTGCATGCACTGCACATGCGTGGGAAACCGGCACTTCGTGAATTGCAAAGGGGGCGGTTCCTAAGTGAACTGCGTGCGCGCTACAGGTTGTGCGCACGCAGTGCACTTAGTTTTTTTTCCAGCTTTGAACGCGCAGGTAAGTGGTGAAGATTTTACACATAAAGAAAGCAGGCGTAGGACCCCCTTTTAACAAGGTAAGTAGTTAATTAAGTGTTATTTTAAATTTTTTTCAACAGGTTTATCTTTTTTAGAGACTTTAAAGAAAGGTAAGTTTATTTTTATAACTTTTAAAAAGATTTTAAATTTTTTCAAAAATTTAATTTTTGTTTAAAGTGGTTAATTTATTTAACTATACTTATTTTATTAATGTGATGGCTTTTTTTTTAAATTTAATTGAGGTTTAGCTGTTCTTTTGGGGGTTTGTAGTATTCATAGCTTTGACAGCTCTTGCTGTCAAAACTATGAATGAAAGATGGTGTGCTGCCATTGGCTCTAACTGAATCACGTGATCCCAGAGCTCGCACGAACTAATTGCGCCTCTGGGATACGCAAGCACTGCACGGTTGCAACAGGGAGAGGCTCTGAAACTAAAGTTCGTGTGGGCCCCAAACAAAAAGGTAGGCGCGGAGTGCGATATTGCGGGGAATCCTTACCCCCGCGGGAACCATCGATGTTTAATTTCTGGGCCATTGTATTGAGATAAAAATGAAACCACAACTAGTATATGCAGTACCAATGCACTATGCCAGAGTGAGAACATGGGCTGAAACAGTCGGTTGGCAAAACTGATTACAAAGAACAGGTCTCTGGGCTAATTCTGGACACTTCCAAATGGCTGGCTTTACAGCAGCATCAGCAAATGCCTGATGGCAGTGCTCTTAGAGGTGGGGCTCAACAACTGAACCAGTGATGGACATTATAGATAAATATAAAACCACCATACAAATTATAAGACATGTAATCTACAAAATGTTTTAACTTAAAAAAAATGCAACTCAACTTCCCTGATGACTCGACAAGTAAGAGTCATACAGAGCAGGAAATCCCCAGGTTCGATCTTCAGTTTATGCTGATTTAGCTGATGTCAGCAGTAGAGATGCCATAATTGGCTTCAATAATCCTGGGTTTAGCAGAGGTTAAAAAAAAAAATCAGCCCGGCTTGCTGATTGCTATCCAGCAGGAAAGAAAATTGATGAGCAAAAACAAAAAATCTGCAATTCTTAAAAAATTATAATAATGTAAAACTGAAAGAAATGTTAGTGAAGTATTGGTTGAAATATGAACAGCTGTACCTGTGAACGCTTGCAAAATTAGCTCAGTGGAAAACGAGGGCATCTTCTGCCATCTTCCGCTTTCTTTACTTATCGCATCTACTTCAGTTTCATGAACAGCAACAATCTCAACGGCAGGCACGGAATGGCTTCCTGCTTAAAAATACACAAGATTTTATTTTGTTAAAATCCCTTTTTCAGGCAATACTATTAGATGACTAAGTACATTAATACATGACTATTAAATAATCGTAATAAATTTGGTTCGAGTCATAGGCTGCTACAACCTTAGCTGCTAAAATCGAAAGTGACAAGACTAGGTTATATACGTTTCATGCATAAAATGCAAGCTATATCTGCAGTTTAATTAATTAAAACATTTTAAATTAGGCCAATCTATAACTGCTGTACTAAACACAACAATTGCATGATGTTTCTACAGGAATTGCACTTCATGGGACCTGTATACAACACATTTTAAAGTAGCTGAAAATTAAAATATAATGAAGGAAATCTTAATTTCATTGTTATATATTAAGTCTTGCGATTTAAGTTATACTTTGGCCATAACAGTTTGGCTCAAAGTAAACCAGCAAATCAGAACGGAGCATGTAGGGAACGTAGAATTAAAAGTGAAGAGTGTGGCTAGAAAACTACCAATGAACAACTTAAGTATTTATGAAAACAACCAATTCCAAGAATTTAACAATAAATGTTACTGAAGCAGCCTGGTATGTAGATCACACTTAAGGGATAAAAGTTGGATTTTAAAAAAGAAATTTCTACGAAGACAATTCATTTCTTTTTCTTACAAAGGGAGGAATTACTCTCCTCCCCCTTTAAAGCCTTACTGTTCTACAGGTGGTTATCAACTGGTCTAGTTGCTTTCCTATGTAACAGGGCTCTGCCAGTGGGCATATAGTGTGGCAGTAAGACCAAGATCACAGTAGAAAAAGTAGCAAAGCAATTCTGCCCATCCAAGATCATCCATCCAGAAAGGTCCTTGAATACTCTTCCCCTCCCATATTACAGCATTCAACTGGTTCTTAAACTATTCCAGCGTTTTCACCTCCACAACTTTACCTGTAATCCATTCCATCTGTTAATTACTCCTTGTGAACAAATTCCTGCAATCAGCTGTAAATTTACATTTTACGAGATTAAACCTGTGTCCACTTGACCCACTGTCATGGTTTAGTTTTTAGTAGCATTCTGGATTAACTTTTTCTATACCATTTGCAATCATTTATACTTTCATGCAAGGATGACCTCTCAGTTGCCTTCTTTTAAGGCTGAAAATAAGTTTCTCCTGTCTACCTTCATAACTTAGCTTTCTGACACTAGGAATCAAACTCATGCCCATTCTCTGAAAGCCTCCAAGGTTTGAATGTCTCCTTTTAATTGGAGGCATAGGTTGTGCATGCATCATAATGCAATTTTATGTTTACCAGGAAGATCCAAGATATGATTTCTGATCTATGAAGAATAACTGATCAAAGACAAGGCAGTGGAGGAGAAAGTGGTAAGGAGGGGCTGTGTGTACCTGTGCGCATCACAAACAGAATTGAACTTGACTGTCATGCCTCTCATCTTCAAATAGACTGGTAGCAGTCCCTGTGTCCAGGCTCAGTCATGAAGAACACCTATTTGGGTGAGGTGATCAAGGGCTAGTGCTGCATATGAAACCATGTCAGATAGCATGAGGAGAGAATAGATGTAGCCTACTCCCAACAACAAAAATATTGCTGCTGCTACCTTAACTAACACAACAACAACTTGCATTTATATAGCACCTTTGTCATAGTAAAATGACCTAAGGCACTTCATAGAGCACAAACAAAATTTTATATGATGCTACATTTTTAAAGATACATCAGAAATGTTACTGGGTATCAATTTCTCAGTTTCCAGATGTTAAGTTTTTTAATAAATTAAAATTTCTAGTTTTGGAACTCATTTGAGTAAACAATGCACAATTGTTTTCAGTGTTGTCTTATAATACTTGAGAAACTTTTAAAAAAAAAGTTAAATTCCAAAATTAAATCTTTCACACTTATAACAGTACCACTGAGTCACTGAGAAAGTTCAACTCCATCCGTGGCAAATAAGATTATGGCATTTAAGGGAATAATTTGTCCTTTTCGAAAACCAATTCACTGGAGGGCTTTTAATTAAAACAAAATCCTAGAAGTGAAAAACTTCTCGTAAAAATGATAGAAAGCATTTAAAAGCCTTCTGGTGCAATAATACGGAAAACAATTAAAAAAATATTCTTACATTTCACACAAGGAATTTACTGATTTCTCACCATTTCTGACTGATAATTCATTGATACTTTCGTCTCAGAGGTAGATATTTAAAGCTAATCTGATCAGTAAAAGCTACAGAATGATCGTGAACAGTAAATCATCAGCTGCAAGAAACAATGACTTAGAAATTAATTGGCTCTGCGCTAATTTTAAAAGGCAGGCACATGAAAATTCGGCGCTGGAAGAGTTACACTCAACATATTGGTAAAGGATGCTATATAGGCCCAGGGCCCGTGCCTGAAACAACCTTTATGTCCTTTTCATATGCAAATATGTTAATGCCTGCATCAAGTCCTCTTTACCAAATTCGTTCGCAACTGATGCATGCGGAGGTCAGTATTCTCAGGCACTTGCCAGCTAAAAGCCAAACTTAAAATGGACCGCTGGAAAGACAAGTTTATGTTTTTTAAAGTACCTTATTGTGGAGCCAGTAGGAGGAGTCAGTAGGCAGGCTGCTGCCACCACACTCCACCCCCACCCTTCCCTGACTCTGCTTATTGCCTCAGCCAGCATCAGAGCTGGCTGATCTTCATTCTTTCCAGGACGGGCAAGCTGCCTCAGGGGCTACGACTGGTACCATTTTTGTGGGGTCCTGCCACCGACATAATTAGGCATGTGCAGCAACATAATCACACCCTGATCTGGGTGTGATCCATTTTCTAGGCCAAGAAGTCAAAAAAGTTTGCAGTCAATAATGGATGCATTTCTGCTAAGTGCAGCATGCACAACGTGTGTGGAAAGAGTCCATGCCTGGACTACTTGCTCTTCTAAAAAAAATTTCTAAACATTTAATTGCATCTAGCAACTAACAAATACCAGAGTGTCAACTTACATTATTTGCATGTGAATACTTGAAGTGGGCTTCTAGCCAAGTTTCAATGCCGCAAACAGTAGCGCCTAGTCAAAGATACCATGTTTGTTCTGAAAACAATAATCACCCAAGCCTAACAGAAGTCTTTGTTTTATTCAACTTTATAAATTCATTACTCTTTGAAGAGGATTGAATTAGCACTGTAGAGAGATTAGCTTTCCCACTCAACCATTACATAAACAAACAATAAGCAAATACATGGAAACTGCACCTCTATGCAATAAACAAATTTGTGTGCAATAAAATCTCATACCATTTTTGTACTCTAAAACCTGGTGAACAAGCCAAACCTTCATTGATCATTTTGCATTCTCCAGTACATGGGACTTGCATACAATGATTATCTGTTTTATATAATTATTCCACTCCCCTCATAATTAAAGAGAAGAAATATTGAAGGGGGAAAGTAAAGTTGCGGAGGATACTACCAAATAAACATATTCCAAAAGCATTGGTAAAATATTTCACCCACTGTGGATGCCAAACACAAAACAGCCTATTCATCTATAGGGCAGCAAAATAGTGGAAAATGGAAGTCAAAACCTTCTGAGGTTTTGTATGCTATTGCACTGGAACAGTACAAACAGAATTATAAGTCTTGCTGCTAAGCATCAGTTTCCTACATTACAACAGTGGCTACACTTCAAAAGTACTTCATTGGCTGTAAAGCGCTTTGAGATGTCCGGAGGTCATGAAAGCTACTATATAAATGCAAGTCTTTCTTTCTAAATGAACTCCCCCTTTTATCTAGCAGAATTCATTTAAAAACCATTACCAGAGGGAAAAAAATTAAAATATTTGCTGAATATTTACCTAGTCAGTCAGGATACTGGTTGCTACCTCAGTAAGGGTACTGGTTGCATTCAAAGCAAATAATTGAGTCATGGAACAAAACATTAATGATCCAAGTACAAATACTGCCTTTTCCAACACTAATGCTTTGGAACAGATGAATTATAAACAGATCAGTAAACTTCGTCACTATTGTCCTTTAAGCAATAAAAATGAATCCAGACACATTAGTTACAATATGGTAAAGTATGCCAACCAAAACTCAACTTCATTACTTGTTCTCAGGATGTGGGTGAAGCAAGGCCACATTTATCCCAGGATTTTAACCCAGCAATGATGAAGGAAGCGATACATGTCCAAATGGAGTGCGACTTGAAGGTGATATTGGTCCTTAAGACACTGCTGCTATATACATTTGGCCTCGTCCGTGGTAGAGACCACAGGGGAAGAGACGTGCTGTTGAAGCAACCTTTATAAGTTACTGTAGTGCATCCTGTAGATTACACATACTGCAGCCACAGTGCACCTGTAATGCAAGAGGTGGATTCTGAGCCAGTGGTGCTAATCAAGTGAACTGCTCTGTTCCGAATGATGTTAAGCTTCGAGTGTTGTTGCAGCTGTGTTCATCCAGCCAAGTTAATGGTGGAAAGGTTTTTAGGGATCAGGTGGTGAGCACTCATTGCCGAGTAGCCAGCCTCTGCACTACTCATGTAACCACAGAGCTAATATGGCTGGTCCAGTTAAGTGGTAATCCCCAAGATGTTGATCGTGGGGCACTCAATAATGGTGGTGCCACTGAAGGTCAAGGGAAGACGGCTGGAATTTCTCTTATTGGATATAGTCATTATCTGGTCACTTCTGTGATCTGATCATTATCTGCCACTTGTGAAGCAAGCCTGATGTTATTCAGGACCCAGCTGGAGTCTGGCATGCACTGCTCATTATCAGAAGAGTTGTGAATGGAGCTGTACACTGGAATCCTCAGTGAACAGCCCCACTCCTGACCTTATGATGGAGGGAAGGTCATTGATGAAGCAACTGAAGATGGTTGGACCCAGGACAATTTTGCAGCCATGTCTTCGGGCTGTGATAATTGACCTTTAACAACCACAAGCAACTTCCTTTGTGTCAGGTATGATTCCAGCCACTGAGGTGTTCAAATGGATGCTGCCCCTTCATGCATCTAACATTTCTCCTGATAATTTCTTTATATCCTCTGGCTTACATGATGCTTTCCAGGAAGGCCTGATTCTGGAAATAGGTTAATGACCTTCCTGCCATTCAGAAGCAGTCTATAAGCTGGCCCCTAGGTGGTGAAGCCATTGGTTTCTGCCTCGCTATCCTTCTCTTGCAACACGTCACAAACAGCATTTGACATACGTCCAGCAAGCTGGAACCCAAGAAAGTAGTTTCTGAATCTGATGAAATTTTGTCCAGTTCAGGCTTTGGATGATATAAATTGATCAGCTTGTGCTTAGAGTTATGCTGTAGAAATCAGAGGAAAAGAAATTGAATCTGGCCAAAATTTGAGGTATAAAAGACTCAGAAAAGATGATACTTATCTAACTTCTAGAATCTTATTAAAATATCCTCCACTTAGTACAGGAGTAAGCCTTTGTGGCCAACTGGGGTGGGAAAAATTCAAAAGATCACTTCAGAACATTTTGACGTAGATGGCATTTGACAGAACATGGCCTTCCCTCCCCTGCAATAGAATATTGTACAGACTTTTAGTCAGACCCCTTTCCCCAAGCAATAATAACAACCACTTAGCGTATATAATCATAGAATCTTTTAGCACAGAGGGAGGCCATTTGGCCCATCATGCCTGTGCCGGCTCTTTGAGAAAGCTGTCCAATTTAGTTCCACATTCCAGCTTTCCCCCCCTGACCCTGCAAATTAGTCCTCTTCAAGTACATGTCCAATTGCCTTTTTAAAAGTTCCTATGGAATCTGATTCCATCACCCTTTCAGGTAATGCGTTCTAGATCTTAACCATCTGGGTGAAGAAATTTCTCATTTCCCCTCTAGTTCTTTTGCCAATTATTTTGAAACGATGACCTCCGACCCACTTGCTCTATCAAAACTCCACATAATTTTGAATACCTCTATTAGGTGTCCCCTTAACCTTCTCTGCTATAAAGGAGAACAATCCAAGCTTCTCCAATCTCTCTACATAACTGAACTGCCTCATCCCTGGTATCATCCTGGTAAATCTCCTCTGTACCCTCTCTAGGGCCTTAATATCCTTCCTAAAAAAGGTGTGGTGTTCAGAATTATATGCAATACTCCAGCTGAGGCCTAACCAGAGATTTGTAAAGGTTTTGCATGACTTCCTTGATTTTGGATTTAATTTACAAAGCCAATTATCCCATACATTTTCTGAACTGCCTTATCACAGAGAGGGATTTCAGTACCAGAGATGGAAGTGGGTTACTCCAAGCACTAGCAATGCAGAAGAAAAACAAAATACTGTGGATGCTGGAAATCTGAAATAAAAACAAAAACAGAAACAGAAAATGCTAGAAAGCAGGTCAGGCAGCATCTGTGGAGAGGGAAACAGAGTTAACATTTCAGGTTGATGATCTTTTGGTTTTCTGTCAAGCAGATTAGTCTGCTCGCAGGCTGTGCATTTACTGGCTATTGGGGAAAAGTAAGGTGGCTCGAAACAAGGCTGTGAATCGCGACTAAAAATTGTGTATGCGCAATTGTTTTCTTGGCTACTAAATGACACCATTTCTACAAAACTAGAACCCCAGAAATTGCTGTAGAAGTGTTTATTGAATCATTTCTAAATTACACAAAATACCATTAAAGTTATAAATGGACAGCAAAACTTAGCAAGAGATACCACTAGGCTATATCACAATATAATACAACAAGGATAATAAAGCAAAACAATCTTACACTGTCCATTACCTGCAAACAAGCAAGATATACTGCATTACTATATAAAATGCCAATACTCTGCACTAGCTTATAAGTTCAGGACATTGCATAACAATCTAACTGCAGACCATAAAATTCACCCACAAAGAAATGAAAAAAAGGATAAATAAAGTTCTCCAAAATCACGGTTATACAGGCTCAAAGTATTCCATCAAAAACAGTATATATTCCATTTTGATGTAAACATACATTTTCCTGAATTGCAGGAAGATGTCTCATACCTTGATTTATAGAGGTCATGATGCGGAGATGTTGGACTGGGGTGGACAAAAATGAGAAGTCGCACAACACCAGGTTATAGTCCAACAGTTTTATTTAAAATTATGAGCTTTCGGAGCTCTGCTCCTTCTTCAGGTACAAGTACAGTGAGGGAATACAAATCGAATAATACACACACACACACACACAGAACAATGTGTCTGCAGAGATACAATCTGTTAGGGAGGCATTACATCAAAGACACATCAGAGTACAACTAAGACAATGAGGTGGGTCACAGGGGGTCCAATGTGTCAAATGCTGCCGTCTGCAGTTAAGCTTTTAACTTTTTTTTTTAAAAACTGGAAAAACAGACAACGATGTCGAGTCACGTTCTGTAGCGTGACATGAACCCGAAATCCCTGTTGAGGCCGTCCTCATGGGTGTGGAACTTGGCCATCAGTTTCTGCTCGATAATTTTGCGTTGTCGTGTGTCTCGAAGGCCGCCTTGGAGAACGCTAGCCCGCAGATCCGAGGCTGAATGTCCTTGACTGCTGAAGTGTTCCCCGACTGGGAGGTAACAATCCTGCCTGGCGATTGTTGCGCGGTGTCCGTTCATACGTTGTCTCAGTGTCTGCATGGTCTCGCCGATGTACCATGCCGCGGTGTATTCTTTCCTGCAACGTATGAGGTAGACAACGTTGGCTGAGTCACATGAGTATGTACCATGTACGCGTGATGATGGTATCTGTGTTGATGATCTGGCATGTCTTGCAGAGGTTGCCGTAGCAGGGTTGTGTGGTGTCGTGGTCGCTGTTCTCCTGACAGCTGGGTAATTTGCTGCGAACGATGGTACTTTTGAGGTTAGGCGGCTGCTTGAAGGCGAGTAGTGGAGGCGTGGGGATGGCCTTAGCAAGGTGTTCGTCGTCATCGATGACATGTTGAAGGCTGCGAAGAACATGGCGTAGTTTCTCCGCTCCGGGGAAGTACTGGACAATGTAGGGTACTCTGTTGGTTGCGTCCCGTGTTCGCCTTCTGAGGAGGTCTATGCGATTTTTTGCTGTGGCCCGTCGGAACTGTCGATCGACGAGTCGAGCGTCATATCCCGTTCTTACGAGGGCGTCTTTCAGCGTCCGTAGGTGTCCATCGCGTTCCTCCTCGTCTGAGCAGATCCTGTGTATTCGCAGGGCTTGTCCATAGGGGATGGCTTCTTTAACGTGGTTAGGGTGGAAGCTGGAGAAGTGGAGCATCGTGAGGTTGTCCGTGGGCTTGCGGTAGAGTGAAGTGCTGAGGTGTCCGTCTTTGATGGAGATTCATGTGTCCAAAAAAGCTTAACTGCAGACGGCAGCATTTGACACGTTGGATCCCCTGTGACCCACCTCATTGTCTTAGCTGTACTCTGATGTGTCTTTGATGTAATGCCTCCCTAACAGATTGTATCTCTGCAGACACATTGTTGTATGTATGTATATAATACTGTGTAATCGATTTGTATTCCCTCATTGTACTTGTACCTGAAGAAGGAGCAGAGCTCCGAAAGCTCGTAATTTTAAATAAACTGTTGGACTATAACCTGGTGTTGTGCGATTTCTCATTTTTGATTTATAGAACCAGTGAAATAGCTTTTGCTAGGTTTAGCATCTTTGTTAGGCAGGACCCTGGCAGGGTACAAGTGGAAAACAGAACAGGTAGAGTTGTAGGTTTGTCTCTGCGTTGCTGTTGGGATCATTACAAAAATTTATACTAAATACTAGATCTTGTTAAATGTCTTCAAATTGTTAAGTATTAGTATCAAATTAAGCATTGATTAATCATGTTAATTAGTTGGCTATATTTCTATCACAGGACTTCTGTTTCAAAATTATTTTGAAAAGGGAGCTTATTACAGAGTACTGTAGTTTGCGATCAAGCTTTAAAAAAAATTGATGGATTCACGCTAGCCATTTTCAAAACTAGTCCATTTCACTTAAACAATGGGAATTGAGTACTATTCATTCCCACTTACTGTGACTGTTAATCATCTGGGGTGAATTTTTTTTAAATGTCACTTTTTATTACTACGACAATTGTGCACTATGAAAATGTTAACTGGACAACATGGTAACCAAAAGCAGACCATCAAACTGGACATTTAAAATCTAGCACTTTATTTCAACCAATTAAGCAACTATTGATGCATAAATAAATATTCCAGTTGACATAGGAGAGGTTTTCTACTTCTGTGTTGGCAGTGCAAGTCAGGAAATGATTGTGTGCAGTCTGCAATTTCCCACCTATTCATTTTAGTGGGCGGAAAAATTTGACTCAGTACACAATTTTCTGACATACAAATACACTACGAGCACACAACTGGATAATCTCCCCTACTTTTTGCTCCAAGGAGTTTCTTGTTTTCTTAGAAGAAAATAGCAGTTTTTTAAAATATTTCAGTTATTGGGATGTAGGCCTCATTACAGTTCTTGCTCTCTGTCATCCAACCCTGGGAAATGACACAAATGGTAGGGGACCCTGCTGAAGAAGCATGAAAGGCTCATTATGTTTGACAATTGTGATTTCTTGCTCTACAAAAAAAATTGTTAGAAGTAACAATATTTTTTTTTTAAATTATGCACTCCCAAACTGTTAACAAAACTGCAAGAATATCAAAACAAGTGTAACTGTTTTAAGTAAGTAACATAATACCCAATGATACTGTTCAACATTGTGGAACTTATGAAGTTTTTGTTAAAATTGTAGCTAAATATCTTCAACCTTTCCATCCTTAATAATTCTTGATGCAGGTCAATATAAAAGAGCGGAGTGGATCTATAGAACTGCTTTAATTTACAAAAATACAACTATGGCCAATGCAAGAAAATGTATTTAATTTTGTTACCAAACCCATAAACAAGTATGTTTCTATGGGCTTCTGCTGGTCACCACTTGCATGCACATGCACACTTGCCCTTGGCTGCAGTCACAAAATTCCCTTGCAATGGCCTTTTTCAGGTGGAAATGAAAGCTGGTTTAGGCACATTGACCCATTACAATTTTTTTTTTTTTAAATTGCCACTCAAACAAGTTGTGGGTCAAAGCTAAGTAAATTTCTGGGCCAGTGATTTATCCTTTCAGGCGGAGATGATTATTAGTTTATTGTTCCTTCTGAAGGAGGGTCAGAGAGCCGAGCAATTGGTGTCAAAGCGAGCTCAATCAGATCTTTCAATAACTACTGTAATTCGACAAAACTTGAATGTGACCTATTTTCATCCCTTCAGATGGAACTTACAACTATAAAATTCAAGAATTGTAGTTTAATTTTCTAATGTCTAAATCATCACCTATGAGACTTCTTTTTGTTAGAATGCACCAAACTTCACTATTTTACAGGAAATATTTCAAAATTTTCACAAGACATACCCTTGGACACTCATCAAATTAGTAAAGCCCCCACTAGATTCCTACAGGTCATGCTTTTGGCACTCTTTCTTGAAAGTCTGTATACAGGCTTTAAATGTGCATCTCAATACAGACACAATATAGGCAACCTCAAAAAAGGGACAAGACAAACAACTTCATTTGACACATTTATCTAATATTTAATAGGTATCCAACAGACGAGTGCTAAGTTTCAAAGCTACTACGGTTAGGTCTGCACGATACCACAAATTACACATGCTGGGGCTTTAAAGAAGTTCAAGTGGAAAAAGATGAATTAACTGTAATATGAAGGTTGCAACTGGTAGAGTTACATACAGCCTCTTGCTTCCCTAGGAGAGATAATCCAGATTGATTGGTTATCAAAAACTTAACAGTAGAAAGGACAAAGTGAAAATTGTTTGGATTTCTCTAAAAATGTGTTTCTCATCACACAAACAGAAAACATGCCAAAGAGAAACAATCTCTAGAGATTTGTGCACAAACATGAACCAGAGATCAATGCAGAGCACGAGAATCCACAGGCAAATAAAACATGCATGAACAAAAGGGTTTGGCAAACCTAGATGAAGCTCAAGAATACAGTAGCCAACTAGCAGTAATTGCTTTGTGACTGGGCTGTTCTGCAATCTCATTTATAGAAATGCTGTGCTATTTCTATACGTTTGTTCTTCTGCATGCAAATTGCTCATTAATACAATAGCAAAAGTCAAGTTCTTTGATACAGAGAAAGCAAAACAGCCCGGGGTGAGGGGGTTGAACCCAAACTTTACAGGAATGGAATCACAAATTTGAAAATTGGATACCAGAGATTGCATTGAAGAGTAGCAACACAACCCACCAAATTGTTTAATGCTGAATAAAAAGCTTGACAATGCCCATCTCCGGCCCGGTCTCAGCTCATTTGCTGCTGAAACCCTCATCCATGTCTTTGTTACCTTTAGACTGGACTATTCCAATGCTCTCCTGGCCAGCTTCCCATCATGCATCCTTCATAAACTTGAGCTCGTTCAAAACTCTGCTGCCCTTATCCTAACTTGTGCCAAGTTCCGTACACCCATCATCCCTGTGCTTGCTGATCTACATTGGCTCCTGGTCCGGCAATGCATCTACTTTAAAATTCTCATCCTTGTCTTCAAATCCCACCATGGCCTTGCCCCTCCCTATCCCTGTAAACTCCTCCAGCCCTACAACCATTAGAGATCTCTGCGCTACTCCAATTCTGGCCTCTTGCGCATCCCCGATTTTCTTTTGCTCCACTTTTGGCAGCTATGCCTTCAGCTGGCTAGGCACAAAGCTCTGGAATTCCCTTCCTATAACTCTTCGCTTTCTCCTCCTTTAAGATGCTCCTTAAAACCTACCTCTTTGACCAAGCTTTCGGTCGCTTGTCCTAATATCTCCTTATGTGGCTTGGTGTCAAATTTTGTTTGATAACGTTCCTGTGAAACACCTTGGGATGTTTTACTACATTAAAGGCACTATATAAATGAAAGTTGTTGTTATGATTACGCTCAATCACTGAATATCCTGAGCACACCATCTTGGCTCACATGAACACTGACTGGTGAGGTATCATGGAACTGTAGTTCAGCATTAAATTGGTGTTTTCATGCTACTATGCTCATGTGACTTCATCTTGCTCTTGTGAATGGTGGAACTGACCTCAAACAGATTCAAATCATTTTTGCAAATCCTTCGAATAAGAGTGTCCTGCAATTTGGAAGTGATTTTTCCTACGTTACAAATGTAACTACACTTCAAAAATACTTCATTGGCTGTAAAGCACTTTGGGATGTCCCGAGGTCGTGAAAGGCGCTATATAAATGCAAGTCCTTTTCTTTTTGACTTACCTGCACCCCCAATGAGATAAATACAGGCTATATTTGTTGCAATGTGTATTTCTTGGAGTTTAATTTACTAGCCTGGTGTTTTCAATCAGCCACAACAGAGCTGTTTTTTTCAAATAAAGTTGTTGCATTGCAATTTTTCCACATCGACAATAATCATATGGCAACTCCAACAACTATAAATACCAATACATCTAATACAAATTCCCTCTACAACATCCAAGATCATTTCACATAACAATGCACATCACTCCCTGATTTTCATTCATTCTCATGAAACAACCTAGAGCTGACTGTACAAAACTAAGAGCACATATAAAATAATTAAATTTAAGTCTAAGAACTGATGACAACATTTGATTTGTAAAAATTTTCAAAACACCATCACACTAATCTTAAAGAATGACAAATGGTCATAAAACATTATGTTTACCAAAATGTGAAAGACCACCCTTGGAAACTTTAATTTCATCATAAAATATTAAACAAAACATTATTTCCAATTTTCTCCCCTGCATAACTATCAAGGAATCAATGCCTTGCTGTTCGGTCCAATGGATGCAAGTTTCCCTCTGAGACGTCCACAAGTGGCTATTATTCAAGTGCAAGCCTTAACAGCAAGTGTCAGCAGCCCATTGGACTGCTGGAGAACATCACAGCTGAGGCAGATACTCTTCTCACCTGATGTCCAGAGGTGTGCACTTCTAGCAGGAGTTGCTGTAGAGTGACCAAGAGTGGAAAAACTGCTTACATCTCCCTCCATTACCCAGAGTCACTGGTGCCAATCCCACTGCTGTTTCAGCTTGAACTAAACACTGCCCAGAAATCAAATCTGGGACCTTACAGGTCTGAATGGCTGACCCCTCAATGTTTAATCTGAACTACTGGGAGTGCTTTCAGTTTCATCCTTAAAATATATTAAAATACTCACTTCATATTCTCAAAAACTAAAAGCATTACAGGTCACATAGAAACCTAAAATGACAAAGATTTGGCTTCTATTTTACACCGCTGTAAAACCAGAACCCCTTCACTGTGATGCAAAATGTGCAGTTCGACTGGCCACTATTAAGAGCAAAACATCATATTTTCATTTAACCAGATCAACACAAATTACTTCAATTATTGGTTTCAGATCCAGTATATCTTTTTGCAATGCTTCTTCATAATCAATTAAGGAGACATAAAAGTTATTTTCACTGAAAACCAGATGGATAACTGCACGGAGACCATGGTGTGAACAGCAATGCAACAAGTGTGGAATGCTGAAACACAATTATAACAAAAACAGATATTAAAATCTTGATCTTTAATTCCAGTTAATGGACAAAAGTAGGAATGTATACAGCTCAAATATTTGATATGGGCAGATATGTGATGGTCCACTGCATCTCAAACAGCGAAACTGTATTTTTTTAAAATTTATCACTGCTTCGTGTGCACACTGATAAAGGTATGAACTGTAAATAATTCCATAAGACAACTGCCATTTTAGGTGTATTAGATAATATAGCAACTAGGACACAGAAGGAGGAAACCGCAACGGGAGCACAGCTGGAAGAAAGCTGCAGCGTATTAAAGTCCACTGAGTAAAGTCCATTCAACTTTTAGAACTTTAAAAGGGCCTAACTTCAAAACCAGCAGTAAACACCTGATGAACTCACGGATTTCAGGGCATCGCAATCCGTTAGAATATTTTAATCCCTTTTTCTTGCTGCTTTTCACACACAAGACAGCCGTGACCTCTGGGTTCAGCCCGCCAGGCTCGCTCACTCACCTTGGCTCTCGATCCAGACGGGTACTGTCTACTTTATTGACAGAAAAGGGCACTTGGCTAGTTAGAAATTAGCAATCCCACCAGCCCCCTCCCCCCCCAACAAATACCCAACAGCTGCTTGTCATTCTCTTCCCCGGCCGAACGACAAGAGGCACCGACACCAGCGCAACCTCCGAGCGGCGGCTTTTCACTCACCTCCTGCGGTTGACGAGAGCTTCCTTGGGCGCAGCGACTGCCAGGACAAAACAGACTCTGTTAAGGTGACTTCGAATGGCTGGTTATCGGCTAACAAGTGCGAAAGCAGCAGCGGGGGAGGCTGTTCCATGGCGGGCCGGGAGCTATCGTTGCAATTTTTAGCGTGGGAGATCGGGTGAAGGGGCAGCGGCTCGCTACAACTGTCAAGGCGCGATCATCACGCGGCGGGTGGTGCCGGTGCTGCCACCGCCGCTGCTTCTTCTCTTCCTCCTCCTCCTGCTGCCTTCGCCCGTTCTACTAGCGGTTCTCCTCGCCGTCCTCACCCGCTCTGCGTCGTGCCGTGCTGACGTTATTACGCGCGCCTGGTCAACGGCTGCCGGGAGGAGCAGAGGGCGTGACTACGCTCGCCTCGCGAGTCACGCCCGCCGCAGACGGAAGTTGAGGTGAGGACGGTGCTCATGGCTAATCTTACATGTCTTGTGAATGGGTGGCGGGAGAAGTCATTTTCTGACCGGAAAATATTAACCTGTCTTTTCTCATTTTTCATTCTCCCGGCTCTGTGCTTTGTTTGCAATATGTTGGTTGGCTCCCCTCGCCTCTTTTGATCGCTTCCTCACCCTTGACTCGTTGCTGGGGTAAATGCTGCCTGGCTGCCAGTCACCCTTGGCATCTCACCAGTGGCCATTCAGGTTTACTCTTTTGGTGATGCAGTAAACAAATAAACTGTAACTTAAAACATTAAAGGAAACTTAATAAATGAAATTAAAATTCCATTGCTGTCCAGTCCCTGCGGTGCCCACTGATCGCGGAAGGCCTCGAGCGTGCCGGCGGACACCGCGTGCTCCATCTCTAGGGCCACCCGGGCTCGAAAGTGGCCGTGGAAGAGAGGCAGGCAGTCGGGCCGAACAAACCATTCAGGTGTAACCTTTGACAGAAAATACTGGCAGATTCTTTGATCACTGGGTTTATCATAGCAGAAGCCTGTTCCTGTCCTCACTGACATAAAAACTCAACAATAATTCATTGAGTGTGAAATGCTTTGGGGTATCTCGAAGACATGGTGAAGAACTGTATAAATGCAAGTTCTTCTTACCTGAGCCTGCTGGTGGATCAACAATTGTTGCCTCCTCTCTGTATATCCAAAGTGTTCATTCAACAAAACCCTTGCCGTTAACAACTTAATCCTAGCACAGACATGGCGGAGAAGCACTATTGGCGCGAATACATGAACTCATTTCTCTTATTTGGAAGGAGGAGAGCATGCCAGGGGATCTCAGAGATGCCGTAATCGTGACCATCTTCAAGAAAGGTGACAAGTCTGATTGCGGTAATTACAGAGGAGTCTCCCTGCTGTCTGCCACAGGCAAAGTCATCACAAGAATCCTCCTCAATCACCTTCTCCCAGTGGCTGCTTCACAACGACATACAAGCCGTGATCCTGACCAATGGATCCACCACAGACCCAATTCACGTACGGACCGGGGTCAAGCAAGGCTGTGTCATCGCACCAACACTCTTCTCGATCTTCCTGGCTGCAATGCTCCATCTCACCCTCAGTAAGCTCCCCGCTGGAGTGGAGCTAATCTACAGAACAAACGGGAAACTGTTCAACCTCTGTCGCCTCCAGTCCAGATCCATGGTTGTCCCATCCTCTGTCATCGAATTACAGTATGCAGACAACGCTTGCATCTGCGCACACTCTGAGGCCGAACTCCAAACCATCGTCAACATCTTCACCGAAGCGTACGAGAGCATAGGCCTCACGCTAAACATCCGTAAGACAAAGGTCCTCTACCAATCTGCCCCCGCCACACAGTACTGATCCCCGATTATCAAAATCCATGACGAGGCCTTGGACAACGTTCCATACCTCCGGAGCCTACTGTCAACAAGGGCAGACGTCGATGACAAAGTCCAACACCGCCTTCAGTGTGCCAGTGCAGCTTTCGGTCGCCTGAGGAAGAGAGTGTTTGAAGACCAGGACCTCAATCCCAGCACCAAGCTCATGGTCTACAGAGCAGTGGTGATAGCTGCCCTCCTGTATGCTTCAGAGACATGGACCATGTACAGCAGGCACCTCAAAGCACTGGAGAGGTACCACCAACGTTGCCTCCGCATGATCCTGGAAATCCATTGGCAGGATAGGAGCATCAACGTCAGTGTTCTCGCTCAGGCCAACATCCCCAACATCGAAACTTTGACCACGCTCGATCAGCTCCGATGGACGGGCCACATCGTCCGCATGCCCGATACGAGACTCCCAAAACAAGCGCGCTACTCGGAGCTCCGACACAGCAAGAGAGCCCCAGGTGGGCAGAGGAAACGCTTCAAGGACACCCTCAAAGCCTCCTTGGAAAAAGTGCAACATCCCCACCGACACCTGGGAATCCCTGGCCCAAGACTGCACAAAGTGGAGGAGAAGCATCTGGGAAGGCGCCGAACACCGTGAGTCTCTTCGCCGGGAGCAAGCGGAAGCCAAGCGCAAACAGTGGAAGGAGCGCACGTCAACCCAAGCACCCCACCCATCCGCCCCTTCAACCACCGTCTGCCCCACCTGTGACAGAGACTAGGTCCCACATTGGACTCATCAGTCACCTGCGAACTCATTTTTAGTGTGGAAGCAAGTCATCCTCGGTTCCGAGGGACTGCCTAAGAAGAAGAAGCACTGACAGAAACATGGCCCCTGAGTAGTGACTTATTCCCCTTTAAAGAAGCCTCCCCACCTGCCTATATTTTCCACCACTAGCCTTTCTGTGATGGCAACGTGGCCCTCCTCTCCCCCTACTCCTCTAGCATCTTCACTTTGATCTTCTATCCTTCGCACTTCTCTTTTAAAATCTTCATCATTTACTCCCCCCACCCCCACATTGATTCCTTACTGAGATGTCCTTTCTTTTCTCTTCCCTCAGCTTCTCCACCAAGCAACTACTAATCTGACTTCACCACCCTCTTAACCTCTTTCCTTACTATCACCTTTCATATAACCTCCTCATCCATGCCTGTGGCCACTCTCTCATTCTCATCATCTCTTGTGGCCTTTCTTCACTCGGGGCCTTAATCACTGACAATGTAATCTCTGATTCTCAACATTCACCCATAAAAGAACTCCTGGTTCCCCCACAAATTCACTCAAAATTTCCAACTCCCTCACCTTTGGTCCTTCACCCATCACAGGACCTCTGCCAGGCAACCTGTTTAACTGTCTTGCCTCTGCCTTCAATGCCCTTGCAGCAGCAAATCAGTTACTGTCTCCCACACGATTGGAATGCTCAAGCAGAGGTTCAGGTGTTTGGACTGCTCGGTTGGGTCTCTCTGCAGTATGTCCCAGATAGTGTCATGCAGAGAGACCTGCATTTGGAGGAGGCAGAGCAGCTGCAGTCATCATCAAACGAGGAAGACCTATGGGAAGGAGGAAGCACCAGAGGAATGAGGGCCACATCAGCACCTTGCAGTCAGAGATATCAATTTTGCTGAGCTTCTCACTGCTGCCCAGAGAACTTAGTGAGCTCCGCTGCATAACAATCTGTTTTACATTCTTCCCCACTCCCTTTATCCTGCATTGAAGAACATTCAAACCATTCAGACAACTTTTATATCAATGACATTCTGACAATGCAGAATCAGAAGCTGCTATGAAACCACACAGCAGACCAATGTGCTAAAGGTGATTAATTTAATGCCAACATAATAAATGCCTTCCATTCATTTCTCACCTAAGTGATCAACCCAATGTGATTTTCTTTAAAGGTTTCCTTACTATACCACTCCTACAAGGCACCCCGCCAGTGACATGAGCAGAGTTGGTGGAAGGCTGCTGTTCCTCATGTGGGAACCCTTGAAATGCTCGAGAATGGTGAATTCTGGGTGCTTGAGCCTGTGAGGGCCTGGCCGCAGGCTGCTGTAGCTCAGCTACTGCGGAGATAGTCTAGCCCAACTGACTTGCTGGCACTATGGTCAGTATTGTTTGAGGGGGCGAATGCGCAAACATGCTGACGTCCTGAGAGAGTCCAGTATGTACTGCTCCCATTGCACCACTTCCACTCCCTTTGGGCTGGGCCTCATCACACCCAGTGATCTGCAGGAGAGCATATTGCAGAAGATGACAAACCCTTTCAAAGCCTCTATCTATTCAATCCACCAATCCCTCCATTCTGGAGCCTCGAATCTGGATGCGGACTCCTCGGCCATAGTGGTGAAATTCCTTGGCACACCTTGCAATACTCCGTACAGCTGTTCGTGTGAGGTCAGCAGTTTTCTTCTCACACTGCATCCTCAGTGCGATTGTTCGCCTCTGTGGTCTGTTCTTCTCCAGGAGCCTCTTGGTGTTGAGAAGGCCTTGGAAGAAAGAGAAAAGGGAGAAGAGTTAGGATGGGAGAAAGAAGCTATACATGATCAGGTGACAGTCTTGAGAATGCAAATTGAAGTTGCTAAGCTTGTTGCATCTGTGCTAAAATAGAAACAGAAAATGCTGGAAATACTCAGCAGTGCGGGCAGCATCTGTGGAGAGGGAAACAGAGTTAATGTTTCAGGTCAATGACCTTTCATCAGAACTGGAAAATGATCGAGATATAACAGGTTTTAAGCAAGTACAGAGGCAGAGAATGATGAAGAGGTGTACTCACCCTTGCTGCTCTTGCGAGGCCATTAAACCTCTTTCTACATTGAACCCAGGTCCTGGTTTGCTGCTTACCGCATCTGCCGGATTTCCGCCACAAGTTAAAATCGGGGCTATATGAGGACTGGTGGGTTGGATGATGAAGACAAGGGTGACCTTATCAAGTTGCAACAGGAGGAAGAGGTGAGAGTAGAAGCACAGGAAGTGGGATAGATCCAGTTGGGGATCCTGTCTACCAAGGTAGAGGACATTTCAGAAACACTGGGGTGGAAGGTGACATCATCAAAGCAGATTTGATGGAGACAGAGAAACTGGGAGAAATGAATGGAGTCCTTGCAGGAAGGGGTTGTGATGAAGAATTATCCATGAAGTTGTGGAAGCCACTGGGATTGTAATATATATCTGTGGCTATCCCATTCCCAGAGATAGCAACAAGTCCAGAAGCAAAGGGAAAGAGTGAGAGATGGAACACATAGAGTTAAGGGATGGGTGGAAATTTGAAGCATAGTTAATGCAATTTTGAAGTTCAGAGTGAGGGCAGGAAGCAGCATTGACACAGTTATTAATGTAATGAAAAAGAAGCCAGTAGCACTGGAACAAAGAGTGAAGTTATTTTTCATATTTACTGGGGATGGTATCAACACATTATATTCTTATTCATGGGATTTTTTTCTTGTACATTAAAATTCTAAGATTCAAAAGCAGATAATTGTAAATGCAATTATATTTCCAATTATGCAGTGATCTCGGATTTCAGTGGAACCAATCCTAAATGCAATATGATGGCCCAGAAATTGGTGGAGCGGCACATCTTGTGACAAGCGTGGTGAATTGGATTTTTTACCTCACCCTTTAGATCATATTATTTTTGTGCTGCAATTTACTGAAAATGCGAATTGATAATGGCGCAGTGATGTCAACGGGGCATCTGGGACCTCATGAACGTCGGGTCCAATAGTCTATCTCCTTAAACAATGACATTTAAGGATAGAGAAAGAAATGGCACAAAGGACAGAGAAGGAAATAGGGTGAATTAGAGTGAAATTAGATACAAAAAGAGAAATAAGGAGAAGGAAAGAACAAGAGTGTATTGAGAGAAAAAAAAGAGTATAAAGGAAAAGTAAAAGAACCCTCTAGGAAAAATGTACTACCTGTGTAAGTGCCACTCCACAGTTTCATTGTTCCCTTTCTGGGCCTCCAAGCTTGCGTGGCAGGTCAGGACCATAAATCACATCAATAACTGCGTCCTTACGTTGTGAATTACCAGCCCTAAATGGCTGTGGCGAGATTCATTTGTATTAATGGCGCAAATCCAGCAATTTCATGACAGACAATATGGAGGCTCATAGCGAGATGGTAATTTTTTTGGTTTTGATGAGACTAACTGCAGAGTGGCGGAAATCGTCCAGCAATTTATGGCGAATCGGAATTCATGGCATAGTTCTTCTATGGCACAAATTGCTGGGCCGTTTACGCATTAATAATAGCAGGCGCGGTGAACTCGCCATTATTTTTCCAGCAATTTCTGAGCCGATGCCTCATAAAAATGTATATATCTAATATAATTTTAATTAAAATGTTGCTATCATTGTTTTTACATATAATAAATCTAATACAGGACGTGTGATTCATAGTGCTGACTAACTTTTCATTTTGTAATTTCTGAGTTAATTAGATCAGTCTACTTCATAAATCAAACAGATAGTCTCTTTGTTTATAATGGCCCGTAATTTCCGATAGAAGGCTTCCTGTGTGCGGATGCCTCCTATCGGGAAAAAATCTACGCCCTTACTTGAGGGCTCCCGAGGTCTGGCCATTTCTGATCCTGGGCCTCTCCACGACGAAATGCGCAGGGCCCACGTATCCCAGGGGCGCATGCGGTTCGCAAGTGTCCCTGGGATCACGTGGGTCAGGCGAGCCAATGGGAGAAGGGAATCCCCCTTCATACTTTTGACAGATAGACCTGTCAAATATATGAATGGAGATCACTGAAAAAAGATATCAAAACATTAAATACATTATTAAAAAACCATCACGTTTTTAAAATGAGTTAAAATTACATTAAATTAAATATTTTAAACAAATTTAATTTTTTGAAAAAATAATTAAAGTTTTTTACGGGCTAAAAATAAACTTACCTGTTTTAAAAGTATTTAAAATTATAAATGAGTGGAAATTATTTTTTTTTAAACTCTTATGCTGGTAAAAGCAGGCCTTACACCTGCTTTTACCAGGCGTAAGAATTTTAAGTGATTTCAGTGGGCGGAGGTTCTGCAGAAAGCGGAACTCTCCACCTGCAGAGGCCCTTCTCCAGGGTTCTCCAGAGGATTCTTGACAGATCAGAAATGCTGGTTTTCAGCACATGCGCTTCGCATGCCTGAAACCGGTATTTCCGATGTCCCTACGGTGTGTACACACCTCGTACACACCCGTAGGCATCGGAAAATACGGGCCAATGTGTTGTGGTAGCTTACCTATAATTAGGGCAAGTGATTTCTAACACTACAATAGCCTGTGATAAATTTTTCAAATTTCTACACATACTGTATGTAGCGTGAATGAGAAGTCCCAAAGACAATGAAACTCTTGTGTACTGGGATGAGACACTACCCCTTGCACAGAAGTAACCTCTCATAGCCACATTATTCATTTAATTCTCCAAGATTTTCAGAGACAGTCAACTTCAATTGGTATGGTATACAGATCAAGCTTTTGTAGAGAGTTCTACATGGACATATGTTACAGCAGTTTGATCTACAGTGTAAGGATATTGTAATTCTTAACAGTTTGATCCAAATTGCTGTAGCTTTCTCTGGAATTTGACTTTCTGATCTCCAAACTTCTAACTCTGATTCTGTGGTTCTAGAATCCATGTCCAACACATCACCTTCTTCTCAGCTTTCCCGCTGTTGAATATTTTTAATTTTGTGTCATCACCTGTGATGGCGCTTTAACAGACATGCCCTTGGTTTTGGACATTTGTTTTTGTTCAGGCAATATGGTTTTTACTTTTGGGTCCCATGGGTTGTTTTAAGGTACTGTCTGCTTGGTTTGCTGTCTGTGGGAGTTAGCTAATGTACATTTTTTAAGTAGCACTAGTTGATTGTTGAGGGCTAGGTAGGGGGCTGTCACATAATGTTTGGTGGCATCCACTTTTTTCACTCTCTTACGTGAGATTAAGTTTACAGCGCTTCCTACTTGCACAGAATCTTGAGACCACTCAACAGTTTTAATATATATATTTGCAGTGGGTAATAACAGCGACCGAACAGTGTTTGCTGTTATTACCCCTTTGAAACTGACCGCAACTTCAGGATGCAGCGCATGCACATCTAAGCGTGGAAATCCTGAAGCTGCGTTCAGTCATTCACTGCTCCGACACTGGCTGTATTGTTTTAAATTAAAATTGTTAAGAAACTTCAAAAAAATTTATTTCAGGTTTGCCATTTCCCCATGTGAGAGCCCCAATCTTTGTTTTGCTCTCTCTAACATTTAAAAAAAAAGTAGAATCAAGGAGCTTACTCACATCCTGGTTCACTGTTTACGAGAATTCTGCATTGTGATTGGCTGCTTAGACAGCTTGTTGACATCACAGCAGCTCGTGTTCGGGATTCCTTACTTCGGGGCCAGCGGAGAATGCCGTTGCTTCGCCGCTGACCGCAAATCACGGGCCAATACAATATATTTTTCTATCAACTTCGTGGGATTGTTCAGACTGTTGCCTAACTGCCTTTCTGAGATTTCTAAGCTAGCTTTTCTTATGAGATTCTCCAATTGCTAACTGAAATAATTGTCCAACTGCCTTTCCTTTGATAATTTCATGACGTTTAAAGAGCTGACCAAATCAGCAAAGATAAGAATACTCATTATTACTTTATACCAAGCAGATGGATGAGATATGAAGACCAGAAAGTGTTTCCTCCCACTCAGACTACCGTACATCCCTTTGAATGCTTACCATACGTGCCCATTCAGCACAAGGGCACACATTGCAACTGCAGCTTACACCTGAATCACTTGCTACACTGAAATCATAAAAGGGCTTCACCTAAAAAAAAATCTTCCAACAATATCTAGCTACATGATTCATGTGGTCACAGCCACGGATGGGCTGCAGGATGGTCACCTGGAGTGTCACTTCATGTGCTGCTGACATTTCCAGTCTCTCAACTCTGCTTCTCTGCTGGCAGGACAAAAAAGAGGAGTGACACAAAATGAGGGCTCCATAATATTAAACCCATGAGGGCATTTGAAAAGGCCACATTGGGAATCATTGGCATGGAGAGCAGAGAGGAAGTGGGGGACGGTGAAGTGGTTGAGCAACCCAATTCTCAGGGCTATACCATCTTCCTCATGATGTCCCTTCTCAGGCTACTCACTCACTATTCACCACCCAGGCGTAGGGTCAAGTAAAACAATACATCACAGTATATTTCTTTGTGAGTAATATTTAAAGGTATATCATCTAGCCAGAATTCTAACACATGTTTCACTTCACTTCTGTTGGTATGACTGTGATAGTGAGTGATTGAAGAAACAGCAATAAGAAAAGGATGGCATTAACCCTATGGTTGAAATGGCTTCTCACTTCACTTCCTCCCGATTCAGTTTAACATCTCAGCCAAAAGAGGGCATCTCCTACATTACAGTACTCCCTCAGTACTGCACTGAAGTGTCGGCCCGGATTATGTGCTCAAGTCTCTGGATGCCCTCTTGCAGTGTGAAATTCAGTGACCCGTGGATTTCTTCTGACTTTATTGTATTAAAAAATGAAACAAAGCTCTTCAGTGAGATATTTCTACCTTATTTATGGTCTTTGTCGAAGCACAAAATGAAAAATAATAAATTTTAACGAGGTAGGAAAATGCTGGATAAGCATAATTACAGCCCATCAAATAAATTAGGATATATTTTTCCAAATCCATCGGGGAAACATTAACTTTCACATCATGCCCGATAATGACCTTTTGCTTTTCAAGCTAGGTAGAACCATAAGCTTTATGGCACCTTCTGTCCTGTTTGCAATTCTCAGAGGCTTTATTATTATAGCACTGCAATTCTCATTAGATTATTGTGCTTTTAGTCTTTCTAAGGGTAAGAAATCTTACTGCAATTGAAGCAGATTTGTGGTGCTGAATTATGGATGGTGGGTTTAAATGTATCTGGTGAAGGGATTAATTTATATTTGTTTGTTAGTTGTAAGTTTTTCTTTCAACAATAATATCTCAACCTGGTTTTGAGGTTCTTGTTGCTGCTGTGTTTGTTTTTCTAGTTCAATAGGTTTTAATTTTTTTAATGAAAAATCTCAATGAAGGAAAGTATTGGTATGGTGCATCTAGTATTTTTGCACTTAAAATAGTCCTGTGAAAAAGTGGTGTCACGTTGCTCCTGAGGACACATTCACAGTAATAAAATCTCTTGCACTTATCATTGCTGAACAAACAAGTGTGGTCAACAAACACATGCTAGCATTAACACACTATTCTTAACACTATTAAAACAAGATGAAAATAATATAAAGTGTAATTAAAGTTGATATAACATTATGGGATGTAATACAGATCTTAACAAGAGCATAATTAAAAACCATACACCTAATATTTCAAAAACAAAACACTGAGGATGCTGGAAATCTGAAATAAAAACAGAAAATGCTGGAAACACTCAGCAGGTCAGGCAGCATCAGTGGAGAGAGAAACAGAGTTAACATTTCAGGTCGATGACCTTTCATCAGAACTGGAAGATGTTAGAGATGAACTGCATTTAAGCAAGGACAGAGCCAGGGAAATGGGGGGCAGGAAAGGAACAAAAGAAAGCGGTCTGTGATAAGGTAAAGGCCAGGAGTGATTCAATGACAAAAATTATGATGATGCAAGGCAAAAGGAAGTGATAATGGATCCAGAGGAGGTGTAAATGGTTACAGAATCGTAGAGGGGAAGGAAGCATGGAAAATCTGGCAAAGAGGAGAAGGCTCCCATGGCCCAGGAATGAGCTGGAGGTGGTGGAAATGGCGAGGATGATCTGTTGAATGTGGAGGCTGGTGGGGTGGAAGGTGAGGACAAGGGGAACACAATCATTGTTCTAGGAGGGAGGAGAAGGGATGGCGGCAGAAATGTGGTAATTGGGTACAGTTGATGGCCCTGTCAACCACGATGTCTGAGGAAATCCTCGTCTGAGGAAAAAGGAAAACATTTCAGAAACACTGGTGTAGAAGGTGGCGTCATCGGAACAGATGTGACGGAGATGGAGAAATTGGGAGAATGGAATTGGGTCCTTACAGAAAGCAAGGTAGGAGGAAGTATAATCAAGGTAGCTGTGGGAGTCAGTGGGCTTGTAGTAGACATTGGCCGACAGCCTATCCCAGGAAATGGAGATAGAGGAAGGAAATGGAAGAGTCGGAGATGGACCATGTGAAAGCAAGGGAGGGGTGGAAATTAGAAGCAAAGTTAATGACATTTTCCAGCTCAGGGCGAGAGCAGGAAGTGGCATCAACACAGTCATCAATGTACCGAAAAAGAGGTCAGCGAGAGGACCTGAGTAATGCTGGAACAAAGAATGTTCCACGTATCCCACGAGAAAGCAGGCACAGCTAGGACCCATACAAGTTCCCATAATGACACCTTGTATTTGGAGGAAGTGAGAAAAGTTGTTCAAAGTTTGACCAGGCGGAGAAGGGTGGTGGTGGATGGGGACTGGTCGGACCACCGTTCGAGGAAGAAGCTGAAGGTTCGCAGGCCATCCTGGTGCGGGGTGGAGGTGTAGAGTGACTAAACGTCCGTGGTGAGAAGGTAATGGTTAGGGCCAGGAAACTGGAAATGGTTAAAGTGGCAGAGGGTGTCAGAAGAGTCGTGGATGTAGGTTGGAAGAGACTGGACAAGTGGAGAAAAAATAGAGTTGAGACAAGAAGAAATAAGTTCCGTGGGGCAGGAACAGGCTGAAACGATTGGTCTATCGGGACACTCCTGTTTGTGGATCTTGGGAAGGAGGTAGAAGCGGGTTGTGTGACGTTGGGAACTATGAAGTTGGAGGCCGTGGGTAGGTGGTCTCCAGAGATGAGGTCAGTGATGGTCTGGGAAATTATGACCTAATATTTCATTAACTATATGAAATAATTTAATTGAATAATATGACTAGTGACAACATAAAATTATTTTTAAAAAGTCAAATGTAAAATAATTCTACTGTTTTAACAGCCATCCTGAGTTTCTGATTGTATGATAAAACATTTTTTTCCCGCACGCAGACTTCTGATTGGAAATCAGATCCAAGTGCAAACAAGAAAATCTCTCAGTACAGTTGCTATCACACTTTGTACATCCGTGAAACTACTAAACAGGGTTTACCTAGAAGTCCAGTGTTTTTAATTTTGAAATTCTGTGCCCTGCTTTCCCGCCAGTGCTTCACTCCCCAGGCCCTCTGGTATTCTCTGCTCCACAGCTCCTGCTGTGCTGTACTTCCTGCTCACACTGTAGCTCAAATTCACAAAATCCATTATGTAGGACCATACACAATCAAAATCTTATACAAATTATACAACTATTTATGACATAAAACTATAACCTATTCACACTAAATATGCATAAAATTAAAGCAGTATTTATAATGCGCACAATATATATCATACACCTAGCTGTCATCTTTTTAAGTGATTCTGCTATTCTATTTCGCTTGTTATCAAACACAAATTGCGTATTGACTGGAGTGTCAGTTTGGCCCAGTTGATAGCTTTTACTTCTGAGTCAGGATTTTGGATTCAAGCCATACTCCACTATCTGAGCATGTAATCTAGGTCAATAAGTACAGAGGGAGTGCTGTATTATTGGAGGTGCAGTTTTTAAACTGATGCCCTGTCTGCCTATTCAAGTGGATGTAAAGATCCCATGGCATTGTTTGAAGAAGAGCATTAAGTTTTCCTGATGCTCTGGTCCATTCCCCCCTTGGTCAACACCACCTAAAATAGATTAACTGATCATTTATCTCATTTATCAACATCGAGAAACCAAAAATATAATAATGAATAGTAAACATGGATTTCAAAAGGGAAAGTCTTGCTTGACCAACCTTATTTAATTTTTTGAAGAGGTAACAGAGAGAGTAGACAATGGTAATGCAGTAGATGTAATTTATCTGGATTTTCAAAAGGTCTTCGATAAGGTACCCCATAATAGACTGATGAACAAGGTCAGAGAATGCTGAGTCAGGGGACAAGTAGCAGAATGGATTGCTGGCTGGCTTCAGGACAGAAAGCAGAGTAGGAGTAAAGGATAGTTATTCACAGTGGCAGAAGGTGGATAGCGGTGTTCCACAAGGATCAGTGCTGGGACCACTGCTGTTCACAATTTACATTAACGATTTAGACTTAGGAATCAAAAACACAATTTCTAAATTTGCGGATGACACCAAATTGGGGGGGATAGTCAATACTGAGAAGGACTACAACAAGTTACAGGAGGACATTAATAAGCTTGCAGAATGGGCAAATAATTGGCAAATGAAGTTCAACACAGATAAATGTGAGGTATATTTTGGTAGGAAGAATAGTGAGGTCACTTATCACTTGGAGGGTGCGAGTCTAGGTGGGGTAGAGGAACAAAGGGATCTCGGAGTACAAATACACAAATCACAAAGTTGTGACACAGATTAGCAAGGCCATAAAAAAAGCAAACCAAGCACTAGGGTTTATTTCTAGAGGGATAGAATTGAAAAGTAAGGAAGTTATGCTAAACCTGTATCGAACCTTGGTTAAACCACACATAGAGTACTGCGTACAGTTCTGGTCGCCATATTATAAAAAGGATATCGAGGCACTGGAGAGGGTGCAGGGAAGATTTACAAGGATGATACCAGAAATGCGAGGAAAGGATGAACATGCTGGGTCTCTTTTCTCTTGAAAAAAGAAGGCTGAGGAGTGACCTAATAGAGGTCTTTTAAAATTATGAAAAATTTTGATAGAGTGGATACAGAGAGAATGTTTCCACTTGTGGGGAAGAGCATAACTAGAGGCCATCAATATAAGATAGTTACCAAGAAATATAATAGGGAACTCAGAAGAAACTTTACCCAGAGAGTGGTGAGAATGTGGAACTCGCTACCACAGGGAGTGGTTGAAGCGCATAGTATAGATGCATTTAAGGGGAGGCTCGACATATATATGAGGGAAAAGGGAATAGAGGTTTATGCTGATAGATTTAGATGAGGAAAGACGGGAGGAGGCTCGTGTGGAGCATAAATGCCAGCATGGACTGGTTGGGCCGAATGGCCTGTTTCTGTGCTGTTTATCCTATGTAATTTGCTACTTGTGGAGTTCTGCTGTGCACAAAATGATGCCATCTTTGCTGACGTAGCAACCAACAGTAACTGTGCTTCAAGTAATTCATTGGATGTAAAGTACTTTGGGACCTGTTAAGCATATACAAATATAAGTATTTTTTTCTTACTCTTATATTACTTAATCAGAATTCAAACATTACTCGTGGATCTCCCTTGGTGTTGCTCACAACGAGTCACATATAGATCTCTCCATTCTCCCAGGTTCTCTTTCTGCTGACATTTCTTAACAGATCTATACCTCCTTCACTGTTAGATTTGTTTCTAATATGGAAGTTACACTTTCCTTCTTGTGGAAGTACTTTTGGGTATTTGTTTTATTTTACATCAGAGATGGACTCCTATTCCTGTGCATTTTGTTTACATCAGACCTTACAATACGACGAGTCAGTAGACCATGTGGTGATCATGGGGTGGGAGGGTGCACCTGGAGTCCAGGATATTCAGACACCTGACTTAGGGTAGAGGGAAAGTTGTTGGCACCATATATATGGCAAAGTTTGTAATGATAGCCAATTTTTTATGTTTTGTAATATATGATCAATTTAAATGTTATGGGGTGCATAGTGGGGTGGGTGAGGAACTCTCATGCAAGTTATAACCTGGAAACGTTTTTATCACTGTAATAGTGTAATTTTTTGATAGAATGCAATTGTAAAATTTTTTGTTGGAATTCATTGGGAGAAAATTAAATTTGAGGAGAAAAGTGTTGTATAATATTATTGGTGAATAATGAAAGTGTAAAATAGCCAATTAGAAAGGAGAACATAGAGAACAATAACTTGGATTTTTATATAGCACCATGAATATAGCATTGCGGCGCTGGAGCTGCGGATGGATGCATACTGGAGCATTCGCGATGCTGAGGAAATCGTGGATAGCACGTTTAGGGAGTTGGTCACACCGCAGGTAAAGGCTGCACAGGCAGGAAGGGAATGGGTGACTACCAGGCAGAGTAGTAGGCACAGGCAGGTAGTGCAGGGGTCCCCTGTGGACATCCCCCTCTCAAACAGATATACCACTTGGATATTGTTGAGGGGGATGGCTTATCGGGGGAAGGCAGCAGCAGCCAACTTCCTGGCACCATGGGTGGTTCTGCTGCACAGGACAGGAGGAAAAAGAGCGGGAGAGCTATAGTGATAGGGGATTCTATTGTAAGGGGAATAGATAGGCATTTCTGCGGCCGCAAACGAGACTCCAGGATGGTATGTTGCCTCCCTGGTGCAAGGGTCAAGGATGTCTCGGAGCGCCTGCAGGACATTCTGGAGGGGGAGGGTGAACAGCCAGTTGTTGTGGTGCATATAGGTACCAACGATATAGGTAAAAAACAGGATGAGGTCCTAAAAGCTGAATATAGGGAGTTAGGAGGTAAATTAAAAAATAGGACCTCAAAGGTAGTAATCTCACGTGCTAATCAGAGCAGAAATAGAAGGATATTTCAGATGAATACGTGGCTAGAGGAATGGTGCAAGGGGGAGGGATTCAAATTCCTGGGACATTGGAACCGGTTCTGGGGGAGGTGGGACCAGTACAAACTGGACGGTTTGCACCTGGGCAGAACCGGGACCAATGTCCTAGGGGGAGTGTTTGCTAGTGCTGTTGGGGAGGGTTTAAACTAAAATGGCAGGGGGTTGGGAACCTGTGCAGGGAAACAGAGGAAAGGGAAGCAAGGATAGAAGCAAAAGACAGGAAGGAGAAAAGCAAAAGTGGAAGTCAGAGAAATCAAGGGTGTAAATCAAACAGGGCTACAGTAAATAATAATTCTAAAAGGACTAAGAGTGTTAAAAAAACAAGCCTGAAGGCTTTGTGTCTTAATGCGAGGAGCATTCGTAATAAGGTGGATGAATTAACTGCGCAAATAGATGTAAACGGATATGATATAATTGGGATTACGGAGACATGGCTCCAGGGTGACCAAGGCTGGGAATTCAACATCCAGGGGTATTCAATATTTAGGAAAGACAGACAAAAAGGAAAAGGAGATGGGGTAGCATTGCTGGTTAAAGAGGAGATGAACACAATAGTAAGGAAGGATATTAGCTCTGATGATGTGGAATCTGTATGGGTAGAGCTGAGAAATACCAAGGGGCAGAAAACGTTAGTGGGAGTTGTATACAGTTGTATCCCTAAACAGTAATGCTGAGGTTGGGGATGGCATTAAATGGGAAATTAGAGATGCGTGCAATAAGGGCACAGCAGTTATCATGGGTGACTTTAATCTACATATAGATTGGGCTAACCAAATTCGTAACAATACTGTGGAGGAGGAATTCCTAGAGTGTATACGGGATGGTTTCCTGGACCAATATGTTGAGGAACCAACTTGAGATCAGGCCATCTTAGACTGGGTATTATGTAATGAGAAAGGATTAATTAACAATCTTGTTGTGCGAGGCTGCTTGGGGAGGAGCGATCATAAGATGATAGAATTCTTCATTAAGATGGAGAGTGAAGTAGTTGACTCAGAGGCTAGGGTCCTGAATTAAAATAAAGGAAACTACGATGGTATGAGGCGCGAGTTGGCTAGGATGGATTGGGGAGCATTACTTAAAGGGTTGACGATGGATAGGCAATGGCAAACATTTAAAGATCGCATGGATGAACTACAGAATTTGTTAATCCCTGTTTGGCATGAAAATAAAACAAAAAAGGTGACTCAACCGTGGCTAACAAGGGAAATTAGGGATAGCATAAGATCCAAGGAGAGGACATATCAATTGGCCAGAAAAAGCAGCAAACCTGAGGATTGGGAGCAGTTTAGGATTCAGCAAAGGAGGACAAAGGGATTAATTAAGAGGGGGGAAAATAGAATATGAGAGTAAGCTTGCAGGGAACATAAAAACTGACTGTAAAAGCTTCTATAGATATGTGAAGAGAAAAAGATTGGTGAAGTCAAGCGTAGGTCCCTTGCAGTCAGAATCAGGGGAATTTATAATGGGGAACAAAGAAATGGCTGACGAATTAAATACATACTTTGGTTCTGTCTTCACAAAGGAGGACACAAATAAACTCCCAGAGATGTCGGGGAACATAGGGTCTAATGAGAGGGAGGAATTGAATGAAATCAGTATTTGTAGGGAAATGGTGTTAGGGAAATTGACGGGATTGAAGGCCGATAAATCCCCAGGGCCTGATAATCTACATCCTAGGGTACTTAAGGAAGTGGCCCTAGAAATAGTTGATGCATTGCTGGTCATCTTCCAAAATTCTGTAGACTCTGGAACAGTTCCCATGGATTGGAGAGTAGCTAATGTAACCCCACTATTTAAAAAAGGTGGTAGAGAAAAAACGGGGAATTATAGACCGGTAAGCCTGACATCGGTAGTGGGCAAAATGCTAGAGTCCATTATAAAAGATGTAATAGCAGAGCACTTGGAAAACAGTGACAGGATCGGACAAAGTCAACATGGAGTTACAAAAGGGAAATCATGCCTGACTAATCTACTGGAATTTTTTGAGGATGTAATTGGTAGAATAGATAAGGGAGAAACAGTGGACGTGGTGTATTTGGACTTTCAGAAGGCTTTCGATAAGGTCCCGCATAAGAGATTAGCGTGCAAAGTTAAAGCACATGGGATTGGGGGTAAGGTACTGATTTGGATAGAGAACTGGTTGGCAGACAGGAAGCAAAGAGTTGGAATAAACGGGTCTTTTTCCGAGTGGCAGGCAGTGACTAGTGGGGTACCACAGGGATCGGTGCTAGGACCCCAGCTATTCACAATATATATTAATGATCTAGACGAGGGAACTAGATGTAATATCTCTAAGTTTGCAGACGACACAAAGCTGGGTGGGCGTGTGTGCTGTGAGGAGGATGCAGAGAAACTCCAGTATGATTTGGACAGGTTGGGTGATTGGGCAGAGGCAGTATAATGTGGATAAATGCGAGGTTATCCACTTTGGTGGCAAAAACAGGAAGGCAGATTATCTGAACGGCAATAGATTGGGAAAAGGGGAAGTGCAACGAGATCTGGGAGTCCTTGTGCACCAGTCGCTGAAGGTAAGCATGCAGGTGCAGCAGGCGGTTAAGAAGGCAAATGGTATGTTGGCCTTCATAGCGAGAGGATTTGAGTACAGGAGCAAGGATGTCTTGCTGCAGTTGTACAAGGCCTTGGTGAGACCACACCTTGAGTATTGTGTGCAGTTTTGGTCACCTTATCTGAGGAAGGATGTTCTTGCCATGGAAGGAGTGCAGCGAAGATTTACCAGACTGATACCTGGGATGGCAGGAATGATATATGAAGAGAGATTGGGTCGATTAGGCTTATATTCGCTAGAGTTTCGAAGAATGAGAGGGGATCTCACTGAAACTTATAAAATTCTAACAGAACTAGACAGACTAGATGCAGGAAGGCTGTTCCCGATGGCGGGGGAGTCCAGAACCAGGGTTCACAGTCTAAGGATAAGGGGTAAGCCATTTAGGACTGAGATGAGGAGGAATTTCTTCACCCAGAGAGTGGTGAACCTGTGGAATTCTCTACCACAGAAGGCAGTTGAGGCCAATTCATTAAATATATTCAAGAAGGAGATAGATATATTTCTTAAGGCTAAAGCGATCAAGGGATATGGGGAGAAAGCAGGGACAGGGGACTGAATTTGGATGATCAGCCATGATCTCATTAAATGGCGGAGCAGGCTCGAGGGGCCGAATGGCCTACTCCTGCTCCTATCTTCGATGCTAATAGAAAATGTTTGAAGGTACAATTACAGAGAGGGGAGAAAAAAATTGCAATAGATAATGAAACAGACACCGAACCATGGAGAGAAAGACTTGGGGGAGACAAAAACCTTTCTTGAAAAGATGGGTTTTGATAAGTTTTTCAAAGGTAGAAAAAAGAGAAGAGGCAGAAGGATTTAGGGAGGGAGTTCCAGAGTAGGGCCAAGGTGACTGAAGGCACCGCTACAAATGGTGGTGCAAAGGGGTTGAGGGATAGGAGATGCACAAGAGGCCAGAGGTAGAGAATTGAAAGGGGCAGAAGGGAATAAAAGGCTGGAGGAGAGAGGGTGGGCTGAGGCCATGAAGGAATTTGAAGACGAGGCTGAAAGTTTTAAAGTGGAGGTGTTGGCGGACTGGGAGCCAATGGCGGTCAGTGAGGATGGGGTGATAGGCTAGCAGGACAGTGCAGAACAGGTTATGGGCAGCTGTATTTTGGATCAGATAGATTTTACAGAGATTGGAGGATGGGGAACCAGCAGAAGAACATTGGACAACTTTAGCCTAACTGCGATAAACGCATGGGTAAATATTTCAACAGTGGAGGGACTAAGGTGCAGAATATTGTCCGAGTGTTGGTGACAAAGTTCATGAGCTCCTTGCACTTGCTATTAGAGGCCAGGTGGAGGTGTCAGGAGAGAGGGATTTAAGGAGATGGTCGGTAGTTGAGGCAGTAAGCCAGCAGTTATCTTTGCTCTCCAGGATGATCCTATAGTAGTGGGTGGTCTTGGCTGAGGAGAGTGATGTCTGATAGCACTTGATGTGATTCAGTCTGATCTGGAGATGGATGGCTCAGGCAGTTGTGCACCAGATACACTCAAGGCTGTGCCCTTGGACTTGAGAGAGCGAAGATGGGTCCGTACCAGGGAAATACTACTATTACTACTTCGTATGGCTGATGTAGATGTAGAGCAACAACTATAATTTTACATTTTGGTGGTTAAGCCAGATAATTGCGCCAGGAGTAGCAGCGTGTATTGCTGGGACCCTCCTTTGTATTTGTGAATCGGGCATTGAGTCGTTAAATGTTCCATGGTCTGTTCTGGGTGACCACAGTTGTACACTGGAGAGTTTAAGGGAGTGGAAGATGGCAGGCTTCACGCGGCCCACTCTCAAGTGAGAAATCACGACTGATGTCATCAACCCGACAAACCGAACATCGATTAACGATCTCTCGGTCTTCAGAGCACCAACTCAAACCAGGGGAATGACAAGGTTGGGAGGTAGTAGAGATTTTACTGGAGACAACGTCAAAGGTGGAGGTCAGGCAGGAGTTGAGCAACTCGACAGCTGCATCAGTATCATTGGTGAATGGATAGTAAAGGCTAGTGCAGTTGTAAGTAACTTAGAAGAGAGTTTTATTTTCCAGGGGCTGCTGCAAAAGCAAGCGGGTAGGAGAATGTGGGTGGTAAAGGATACAAGAAAGTGATTGGAAATGGGATGGTCAGTGATCAAGACCATGACAGTAGAGATGCCCTGGGAGATGGCACGGTTGAAGGGCAGGCTGTGAGTATAGGTAGAAGGGAGAGGGTCAGGGAGGAAGAAGTGCAGGAATTCAGAGGAGAGAGGGCAATGTAAGCTAAGATGGAGATTCAAATCACTGAGGATGAGCAGTCACCAGTACAGAGGCTAAGGGAGGAAAGGAAGGACAATATCATGGGAAGAAACTTGGGTGGGTGTTGGGGAAGATGGTAAACAATGAGGCTTTTAAATGAGGGGAAAGGGGTGCTCGAAGGAGGAGAAGGTGCTGAAGGATTAAGGGGAGAGACCAAGGTGTGACTTATTGATAAAGACCACACAGTTATCATGGTGGTTTGGGCAGGGAAGTTGGTGGAAAGTATAGTCAGGGAAGCTTCAGTAAGGTAATTGGTGTTGCCTCTTGTGAGCCAGGTTTCAATCAAAGCCAAGATTTCAATACAATCATCCACAATAAAGTCGTGGAAGGCAAGGACCTTGGTCATGAATGAACAGTTTTTGGAGCAAGTATGTAGAGAAGCAGTCTTGGTAAGGTATAGGATGTGAGGTTTGATGCTCAGCTCGAGGTCGAACATGATGCCAAGATTTTGAATTTTTTGATTCTGATGCAAGTAGCGAGGAAGGGGATGATCATTGGCAAGAGACCTGAACACTGAACCAAAAAGGAAAAAGGAAATTGAAACCAACCAACACTTCGACATAGGCAGACCTGAGTTGCACAAGAAAATTTATTACCATAAAATTTACAAGATGTATTATATGACCACATGATAAAATATATAATCAATTACTTCTGTTTGTAAGTTCAGATACTCTTGAAAACAGGTTCACAGATTGACAGGGTTCTTCACAACATTAGAGGGGTGCACACATTGTGAACTGGTGGGAGAGAAAGCAGATCCCATTATGACAAAGGTACATACTTGGAGAATCAGCTTCAGAGGGAGGAATGTGGATGATGGAGAGATACAAAAAGAAAATACTTACATCCATAACACTTGTATAATGGATATAAATGATCACAAATCAATCATTAAATATGTATTCTGTGGTAACGCCACCAGGAGAGAGATTAAAAAGGGAAACATAGAGATGGGCCTCATTATGGCTGACATCAGTGCAGCATTAGTCTGATGAAAGGTCATCGATCTGAAACGTAGGGCTCGATTTTAATAGCCCTAAGGAGGCGGTTTTGGAGGCGGGTCTCTTGGGAAAATCGGGAAAAATGGCTTCAGACACCCGACCCGCCTCCATCCCGCCCCCACCCGATTTTCCTGAGTGTCTGTTTAGCCGTCTCCAACCGGTGGGACAGGTAGTTATGGTAGTTAACAGCCTGTTAACTGCCTTGCTAATCCTATTTTCATCGTGGTTTCCCATTTTCCTGCTTCTGGCTCCTGTTTACCGACTAGTCAGAAACAGGCCAGGTTCAAGGAGACGAGTTGCTGGAGGACATGATTTGTATGCATTGGTGGAGCGCTTTAAAAGCGCCCCTGAAACATGGCTGACATTCAAATGCAACAACTTTGCTGTTGTAGGCTGGGGATAACATTTTGCACATCTACTGACCTTTTGACTGTTCATGCTGACACCCATCTGCAGTGTGTCATGAATGGAAATATTTCAGGCCACTTCGACTGTGCGCTTGCAAGATTGTTACCTCAAATGAAATCTATAGCAAGGGGATGGGAAACATTTATGCCCTCTCATCCTGGTCCTCCTAATCGGGGGAGTAGCCGCCGCGTGGCTCAGCACAGATCTTCCTGGGAAGAGGAGTAGGAGGAGGACGAGGGGAGCCTTGCATGCCCTGTTGTGACCAATGCAGCATCCCTCCAGTTCACTGCTGCCCGTCAACCAGGGTATGCACACTGCCATGCCACACTACCATAAGCTTACTCTTTGACCATAGGTGGCTACCATATGGCTCTGTAATTGCAGGCGACACTTGTCCAACGTCATACTTCATCTCTGCTATACCCTCTTATTTCCTATCACTTTTACCATCAGCATTACAAATGCAAGTCGCCCTGAGCCCTTAATGCGCTTTTGCCATTTCCCAGAACACATCGGCCACATAATCAACTGTTTGACATAATTTATCTTTAACACATGACAAAATATACCAGCAAGAGTCATAAAAAAAAGGAACATCACCCAAGTGAGTTCCCTTGTGACTATAGACGTTTAATCTTTCTCTTACATGTGCTTCTACGTGGTGCTTCCCCTGTGGCTTCAGCAGATGTAGAGGCACCTTGCTGACTAGGATGCTGCGCCTGCTTAGACGCCTTTGTCGGGCGTCCTCTGGGTTTGGGAGCCTGGGAGGACTCTTCAACAGTCTGCTCTTCCTGCGGCTGTGCAGGGACTGAAACGGCCATGTCAGTTGTTTCTTTCACGAACCGCTCTTAATTTCTGGATGGCCCCAGAGGCACAGCATCTGCATGCAGCTCAGCAGAGCGAGGAGAGTCCTGTGACCTCCGCAGAGGACTCTCCACTGCTGTCGCTGTCTCCACCATCTGTTGATGCTCACTTGTGTGCTGCGATAGACCAGGTGGCAACACTACTCTAACTCACAATGGCCCCACCGAGGTGTGCGTTGCTGCGCTGCTGCTGGGTGCGCTGAGTCCTGGTGACGCTGCTCCCTCAGAGACTTCAGGTTCCTCTGAGGAGATGTCCGGCTCTTCATACTGGATCGTGGGGAGGGGGGCGCTTGATGGTCCTGTGGGAGAGTAAAGGCTTGAATTAGTTGTCTGATATTGATGTAGCAGACACATCCTTTTGAGCAGATGATACAAAACGATTCTCTATGAACATCATATTCCATTGCTTTCCGAGAGGGATGAAACTAGTGTGCCCATCTCTCCATCGCCCACTTCCAGGTCTTCGCCACCTCCAATAATCTTGTTTGCTGCCTCCTCAGCACTGGTCAATGTTGCAAGGGTAGCTGTTCCTCCTCCAGTCATTGCTCTCTCCCTCTGATTGTGGGCTATCTTTTCCTGCAAGGAGGGACAAAAGCAGTGTTGCAGCCGCAATGATGGAGTGAGTGTGATTAATCCCTACCATAGAAGCTTTGAGTGAGACGAAGATGGAGTAAGGTGCCAAGAGGAAGGTAGCTCCCTGTGCGTTGTTAGTTGTTGTCACTGCATGACAGTGAGAGCGAGTCTAAGGGGTGCATAGGCAGGATGCTGAAGTGATTCAGTGCAGAGACAGAGATGGATAGGAAAGGGTGCAAGGGAAGTAAGAGTAAGGTGGGATGTGAAGGAGGAGGCTTACAACGCAGAGTGCTGGTGATGAGAAGAGAAGGAAAGCAGAGTGAAGGCAAGTGAGATGGGATACTCACTTTTGATGTTCTCACAAGATCATTAAGCCTTTTGCGGCATTGGATCCATGACCATGCATAAATGGACCTTGCGCTCACCTCATGAGCAATACGCAGCCAGGCTGCCTTGGTCTGCTGAGGAGGCTTCCTCCGGCCATCAGGAGGGAAGAGAATCTCCCTGCGCCTTCTGACAGCATCGACAAGAACTTGGAGGGACTCATCATTAAAACGAGGAGCTCCTTGCCTCTGGAAGAAGTCATAGCTTTTAAATCAAATCCAGGAAACCACAATAGAAAGCCTCAGGCTGGATGGCAGCTTTAAAAGCAACTGCTATTATGATGTCATCAGAGGCGGCCAGCCGACCCGATCCCACTCATTGGACCGGCCAGCGCGCCTCCATGAAATTAACAAGGTACTTTAATAAAAATCGCAACTCTGTAGCTGTTCCCGCCGGAAGCAGCTCCTGAACCCGCCCACCACGCAACCCGACTCCAACCCGCCTCGGGAATTAAAATCGAGCCCATTAACTCTGTTTCTCTCTCCACAGATGCTGCCTGACCTGCTGAGCATTTATAGCATTTTCTGTTTTTATTTCAGATTTCCAGCATCCGCAGTATTTTGCTTTTGCATTAGTCTGGCTCATTTCTTTTCAGGTTGAGAACTGCAGGATTACTTTTCTAAGACAACAGAGCGTTATCTGATAACTACTATCTTGTCCCCAGATCTGGTTCAAGAAATTTCCATAATTCATAGATACATAGATACATAGAAGATAGGAGCAGGAGTAGGCCATCCGGCCCTTCGAGCCTGCTCCGCCATTTAATGAGATCATGGCTGATCCTCCAATTCAGTATCCCGTCCCCGCCTTCTCTCCATAACCCTTAACCCCTTTTGCCTGTAGAAATATATCTAATTCCCTCTTAAATATATTTAATGAGCTGGCGTGCACTGCCCTCTGTGGCAATGAGTTCCACAGGTTCACCACCCTCTGAGTGAAGAAATTCCCCCTCATTTCTGTCCTAAATGGTTTAGCCCTTATCCTTAAATTATGTCCTCTAGTTCTGTTCTCACCCGCCAAGGGAAACATTCCTTCTGCATCTAGTCTGTCTAGACCTGTCAGAATTTTATACACTTCTATGAGGTCCCCTCTCAATCTTCTAAACTCCAGTGTGTACATCCCTAAACTACATAGTCTCTCCTCATAGGTCAATCCCGCCATTCCTGGTATCAGCCTGGTGAATCGCCACTGCACCCCCTCCATGGCAAGAACATCTTTCCTCAGATGAGGCGACCAAAACTGTACACAGTACTCGAGGTGTGGTCTCACCAGTGCCCTGTACAGCTGCAGCAAGGTATCCCTGTTCCTGTATTCCAACCCTTTTGCTATGAAGGCCAGCATACCGTTTGCCTTCTTGACCGCCTGTTGCACCTGCATGCTCGCCTTCAGTGACTGGTGTACAAGAACACCCAGGTCTCTCTGTACTTGCCCCTCTCCCAATTTATTGCCATTTAAATAATAATTTGCCCTCCCGTTCCTGCACCCAAGGTGGATAACTTCGCACTTGTCCACATTATAGTGCATCTGCCATTTATCCGCCCAATCACCCAGTCTGTCCAAATCGCTCTGGAGCTTCCTGGTCTCCTCCTCTGAGCCCACCCCCCCTCCTAGTTTAGTGTCGTCTGCAAATTTGTAAATGCTGCATCCGACTCCCTGATCCAGGTCATTAATGTAAATTGTGAACAGCTGGGGACCCAGGACAGATCCCTGTGGTACCCCACTTGTTACTGCCTGCCATTCAGAAAATGAGCCGTTTATTCCAACTCTCTGTTTTCTATCTGACAGCCAGTTCTCTATCCACGTCAATACTTTCCCCTTTATCCCATGAGCTTCAATTTTCCATGCTAATCTTTTATGTGGGACCTTGTCGAAGGCCTTTTGGAAGTCCAGGTACACCACATCTACTGGCTCTCCCCCATCTATTTTACCAGTTACTCCCTCAAAAAATTCCAATAGATTAGTCAAGCACGATTTACCCTTTGTAAATCCATGTTGACTCTGTCCTATCCTGTCCCCATTTGCTAAGTGCTCCGCTATTTCATCCTTAATGATGGACTCCAGCATTTTGCCCACAACTGATGTAAGGCTTACAGGTCTGTAATTACCTGCTTTTTCCCTACCCCCCTTTTTGAATAGTGGGGTAACGTTAGCTACCCTCCAATCCATGGGCACTGTTCCCGAGTCTAATGAATTCTGAAAAATCATACTTAGTGCATCCGCTATCTCTAGGGCCACCTCCTTCAGTACCCTAGGATGCATGTTATCAGGCCCTGGGGATTTGTCCGCCTTCAATCCCTTTAGCTTCCTTAACACCATATCCTTAGAGATATTGACTTGCGTCAGTTCCTCCTTTGCCAATGTCCCTATTTTTCCCGATATCCCAGGGAGGTTTTTTGTGTCTTCCTTCGTAAAGACTGACCCAAAGTATGCATTTAGTTGGTCTGCCATTTCCTTATTTCCCGTTATATATTCCCCCGTATCTGACTGCAATGGACCAACTTTGGTTTTCACCAGTCTTTTCCTCTTGATATACTTATAAAAGCTTTTGGAGTTAGTTTTTATATTTTCCGCCAGCTTGCTTTCGTAAGCTATTTTGCCCCTCTTGATTAAGCCCTTTGTCCTCCTTTGCTCTATCTTAAACCGTTCCCAATCTTCCGCTCTGGCGCTTTTTTTGGCTATTTTATACGCCCTATCTTTGGATTTTATGCTGTCTCTAATTTCCCCTGTTATCCACGGTTGAGTCACCTTTTTAGATTTCCTTTTATGCCAGATTGGTATAAACAATTTTTGCAATTTTGTCATTCTATCTTTAAATGCTTGCCATTGTTTATCTACCTCCAGTCCTCCCAGGAACGTTGTCCAATCAGACCTACTCAGTTCCCGTCTAATGGCATCATAATTCCCCTTGTTTAAATTCAGGACCTTAGTCTCTGAGTCAATTTCTTCGCTCTCCATTTCGAGTGAGAAATCGATCATGTTATGATCGCTCTGACCCAAGGGTCCCCGTACAACAAGATTACTAATTAGTCCCTTCTCATTGCACAGTACCCAGTCCAATATAGCCTGTTCCCGAGTTGGTTCCTCGACATATTGATCCAGATAACCATCCCTTAAACACTCAAGGAATTCCTCCTCCTCATTATTTTTACTGATTAGGCTAGTCCAATCTATATGTAAGTTAAAGTCACCTATGATGACAGCTGTGCTCTTATTGCACGCTTCTCTAATTTCCCTCGTGATGCCCTCCCCAACCTCTATTTTACTATTTGGAGGCCTATATACCACTCCTATTAATGTTTTTCGCCCCTCGCTATTTCTTAGCTCCACCCATATAGATTCTGTATTAACTGAGTTAATATCCTTTCAATTGCATTTATCCCCTCTTTTACCAGCAATGCTACCCCTCCTCCCTTTCTTTTTTGTCGATCCTTCCTAAATACTGAATACCCCTGTATGTTAAGCTCCCAGCCCTGCTCACCCTGCAACCATGTTTCCGTAATCCCAATTAGATCATAATTATTAACCTCTATTTCCACAGCTAATTCATCTACCTTGTTCCTGATGCTTCTCGCATTAAGGTATAAAACCCTCAGGCTTTTTTTATGCTCACATTTTTTATGAATTAGTTTGGCCCTTTGTTTTTTGTTCCTCACCCTTTTACCATTTATTTCTGTCTGCCTTTCACTTTCCTCTATTTCACTACATAGGTTTCTAGCCCCCTGCCATACTAGTTTAAATGCTCCCGAACTGCTTTATCAAAAATTACCCCGAGAACATCAGTTCCATCTTTGCACAGGTGTAGACCGTCCCTTTTGTATAGGTCACACCTACCACAAAACTGGTTCCAATGCCTCAAAAATTTAAAACCCTCCCTCTTACACCACTGCTCAAGCCACGTATTTAGCCTAACTATCCTGTTCTCTGTACTCTTACTAGCACGTGGCACTGGTAGTAATCCAGAGATTACTACCTTCGAGGTCCTACTTTTTAGCTTGGCTCCTAACTCCCTAAATTCTACTTGTAGGACCTCTTCCCTTTTTTTAGCTACGTCGTTGGTACCAACATGTATCACGACAACTGGCTGTTCCCCCTCCCCCCTCCAGAATGTTCTGCACCCGCGCCGAGACATCCTTGACCCTTGCACCAGGGAGGCAACATACCATCCTGGAGTCTCGGTCGCGACCACAGAAACCCCTATCTATTCCCCTTACAATCGAATCCCCTATTACTATAGCCCTGCCACTCTTTTTCCCTCCCTTCTTTGCAACAGAGCCAGTCATGGTGACATGAGCCTGGCTGCTGGTGCCTTCCCCCGATGAGTCATCCCCCCCGACAACAGCACCTAAGGCGGTGAACCTGTTGCTAAGGGAGACAACCCCAGGGGATTTCTGCACTACCTTCCTGCCCTTGCTCTGCCTTTTGGTCACCCATGTACTATCTACGCTGGCCTTAACCTGCGGTGTGACCAACTCACTAAATGTGCTATCCACAACCCTCTCAGAATCGTGGATGCTCCAAAGTGAGTCCATCCGCAATTCATGTGCTTGCAGTCAATACAAGGAATAAAGAGCTGCATAAAATCTGCCCATCTGTTTTACCTGGATAGAAGCCACTAGCCACTACCCCTGGAAATGATATGTAGAATGCTTTGTTTATAGAATGATTTTAAAAAGAATAATATTGTTCTGTGTAAGTGTTTTTTTAAAAGTCAGCATACGATTTTTTTGTGTTGTTTTGCACTTCCATTTATTTCAGTACTTTTTGAATTGATAAGCCAAAGTAAAGGGGCAAGGCCTATAGCACAGAACACTGCAAAGGCTGAAAAGAATAAAAGAGAAGTCACAAAGTAAGGATCAGCCAAGGCCAAGATTGGGTTTTTACTTCTCACGCCTCTTTACTTCTCACAGACCTCCCCTTTTGTTCTTTAATTCCCTCCCCCAGCCTCCAAACTTGCTTTTTCATCTGTTTCATTTCCTGCTTTTTTCTCAGTTCTGACGAAGGGTCTTCAACCTGAAACGTTAACTCTGTTTCTCTCTCCACGGATGTTGCCTGGCCTGCTGAGTTTTTCCAGCGCTTTTAGTTGTTCTTTGGGTTTTTAAATATTGAAGGAGGAATGAGAGATCGAGGAAGGCAAGACACTTCACATTTTTGAGATGCTGTGTGATGAATCTTGATTTCAACACAGTGGACATGGAAGGAACAGCAGGAGTATTAGGTTGAATATTGGGAGTTTATAAAGAACAAGAAAGAAAAGTTAATAGTAGCACTGACCGTGGGAGTATTGATAAAATATAGAAAGATTTGAAAGGTTAGCAATGAAATCAGGATCATCTATCATGCAACAAGCTTTTTCTTGTATGCTGACCAGAGAAGATAGATAAACCTCCTCAGATATGGAAGCAATATTCAAACCTTGGATTAACTTGGGCTTCATGAAAAGTAAAAAGTAGGGGGATGAAGAAATGTTAGGCAGAAAAGAGAAGATCAAGCCTGTTGGAAGTAGTTTTTACAATGGAGATGAAGGGCTGGATTTTGCCAGCCCTGGGGAGGCGGGTCTGCCGGGAAAATAGCAGAATCTGGGGACGGGTACCCATCCTGCCCCCAACCCGCCTCCTTGCCATCTTCCCGGGGGCGGGTAGCCGACCCGCGCCGGGTCCCGTCTCCTGGAGGCGGGAAGGGGATTACAGCCACTTAACTGCCTGTTAACAGGTAGTTAACAGGCAGTTAAGAGGATTATCCCCATTTTTCCACCAGAGGCGCGGGCTTCCCGACGTCTGGAAACCCCGCCAGGGTCACCGAGGCAAGCAGTGGGTCTGTGGGGGTTGGCGGGGTCCAAAAGTGCGCTGTGAAGGTAAGTGATGGGTGCAAGTGTGAAGAGGTAAGTATGTGAGGTGAGTGAAAAGTGATAGAAAGTGTTTTACTTACCTTTGTTTCTTTCTGCAGGCTTCAACAGTTGGGGAACCGAAGAGTACCGCATCTCACCGGCAGAGATGACAGAATGGCTGCTGCATTCTCGAATGCAACAGCCATCTGATTTCTGCTCACAAAAGATGTTTGATGAGTCTTGAATACAAGAACTCATCAAACAACAGAGAAGGTCACTGTTTGACAGCTTCACAGAGCTGTCAAACGATGACAATTCAGCTGTCAAAAATTTTTGACAGACGAAACATCATACGCTGATGTTCTCTAATCAGCTTTCCCTTAATTGGCCTGTTAAGCCCGCTGGGCGGGCTTAACAAGGTCAATCAATGGAAAATAGCGTGGCATGGCCAGAAGTCGATGGAGGCGGGACTGAAACCCGACAAGCAGCAGTCCCGCCTCCAACGCACCCCCATTGGCAAAATCACCCCCGTAGAGTTCCATTTGAGGCCACAAATGGTGCTAAGTGATAAAGGAGTAAAGGTGGTCCCATCAAAGGTAAAAAGTGGTTGATGTTGGAAAGATTTTCAAAAGAAAAAGAATTGAAGGAAACTATCTTTTCACTACACCATGGAAGGGCATGAAGTAGATGCATTGATTTAGCTATTATGTTGAGAACAGTGCGGGCATGTGATTTGGAAAGGATTGATGATTGTAAAGTGAAGGCATCAGCAAAAGAATGGAAGGAGTTGATGATATCTAGAGGAATGCATCAATAGAAAGAAAGAATTATAGAAGCACAATACTAAAGTCATAGACACATCATAGCTAATACATCTACATATTATTAATCTTATGTAAGGCGTGCACATCCTGACCACAACCCATACTTTGTGTTCATGTATCTGTCAACATTTACTACTACTATTATTAATACTACAGTACTAAATTAAACTAAAATCTGACGTCCTGAATGTCAGATCAACAGTGACGATGAGACTGAATGAATTCATTCCATTGTCGTTGGTTCTGAACTAGCCTGGGCACTTCAGTCATCTGTATCCCTTTCTGTGACAAGTCACTTGACATTGTATATCCAGTTTTTCCTTGGTCTTCTGTTGCTTCTAGTTCCATATATTTCTGTATCCAGGACGATGAAAGGTATTGTAACTGTTTCCATTCTTGAAACATGCCCAAACCATCGCAGTCGTCTTTCTTGGATATTCTGTATAAGCGTTTGTTGATCAAGCCATGTTTTTATATCATTCTTGATGCTTTGTATCCTGGATACTCGCAGTATTTATCTCAACCAACTCATCTCTGCTGTTAGCATCTTTTGCTCGTCAACTTTTCTCATGTTCCAACGCTCCGGTCCAGAAAATAATGTGGGGGATATCTATCACTTCATGAACTCTTACCTTGGTTTTTACCAAAATAACTTTAGCCTTCAATATCCTTCTTAATCTTACAAGAGCAGAAGCAAGTCCAATCCTTCTTTTGATGTCTTCTTCACAATGCTCATTCTCTGCCATTAACCCAACAAGATATACAAACTTCTTCACCTGTTCAACTGCATCCCCATCAACTGTAATGTGTAGATGTTCGTGACGCTTCCCAAATTACATGACTGTTGTCTTCTTCATGTTAATGTTAATCCAAATTATCTACTCTCCACATACACCTTATCAGTTGTCTCTGCAAATCTGTTTTAGATGCTATCAGGTCAATATCATCAGTAAATCTGATTTTTAGGATCACACCCTGATTTCTGAACAGTACCCTGCATTTTTAATGGATATGTCTAGTGACAACACGTTGTCAATAGTGTTTTCTAACCCAAATCCTAACTCCTAACCCTAACTTCAACCCCTAACCACCAACCTCTAACACTAACCACTAGTCCTGAACCCTAAATCGCGCGGTGTCAATATTGTTACCCAGGGCGGGCTGCAGTGTCAATAGTTATTATAATATCATTGATGATGGAGGTCGACTGCGTTGTCAATAGTCACTCCGGTTTTTAAATATACATACTATATCTGGTTACTTTAATTACTGGTATATTTCATATCAAACAGAAAAAATAAAGTTTATGCATTTCCAAAACTTTCAATTAATCACCTGCAAATTTGGCTACACTTTTGCATCTTTAGCACTTGGTTGAGTTTTCATCTCCATAAAAGTCTCCCCAAGTTGCAAGATCTGCCTGGTTGCCTACCTTAAACCAGAACTGAGACTTTTAAATATACTGTAATTTTATATAATGTTTTCCTAATATTCTTTAACTTTGTGTGTATGAAATGAATGAAGTCATATTACAAATACACACCAACAACAATGTGCTTATAACAAGGTGTTAACTGGCAACTTTCCAGCATTTTAAAAATTGAACATTCTTCGAAGTAAAACGAAACTAATGCCGTGACGTCATGGATCAGCCCATCACTTTGTGACATCATCGGCTGTCGCGGGGAACATCGACACAACGCAGCGTCTGATTGGTGCGGCGGTTACCTCGGAAATTCAAGCCAATGGAAAGGACGTTTCTTAGGAACGGCAACATGGCGTCTCTCTGCCAGTGACTGGGAGGCCGTTGTATGGTGAAATAACCGTTGCAGCTTGTGGTCGTTTCGAGCTGTGTTTTGTGTCTGACACTTGGTGAGAGCGGGCCCGCACTCAGCTGGAAAATGTCCAGTGACGGCGGGAAGAAACAGTTCTGGAAGCGGAATGTTTCCAAGGTTCCAGGCAGGTTCGTGACGTGTATACTCGGTGACCCCGTTGTTTATGTTGCCCGGGCCGAGCGGGAGGCGAGTGGTCGGGTCGCGGCTCCCGGTGACCGCGAGCAGCGCGGCTGTGTGGGCTCCGGGGCTGGGGCTCGGCTCAGATCCTCTGTCTACAACCGAAATCGGGCGACATCGGAGGGTAACGTCACTGTCAGAAAAGTGGCTGAAGTTTTAAAATTACGAACTTGCAACGTTCCTAAACTTTTTAATTCTCTTTTTTTAAAGTTAAGTTAATATTAAATTCTGTGGCAGTCAAGTGCTGTATTTTCTATGACTCTTTAAAACCGAAAGGCAACGTTAAGCTTGCTGTCCACAGAATTTTAAGGAAGTATTTCAATAGTGAAAGTTGGAAAACAGGAGTCGGCAAATGGGGAACGAGTTAAGTCACTGGGATATTTAACTCGTATTGAGATAACAGGGGCGATAGGCTTAACAAGACTCAGTTATGCATAAACACTAAAGTCAGTGCTGTTATGTAAATTGCAGTGAGTCTCCCGTTTGTGGATATGAAACAATACAGTGAGTTCTGTTGCTATATATTAGTACAGCGTGTCCTAATCAAGCTTTTTATTTTGGTGAGCTACATAGGTGCATTCATGAAATTCTAGGAGCCACATATATATTGGCCTGGAATTTGTGGTCCGGATGACTGCGAACTGGCAGTGTTCGCCGTCATTCCGCATTGGAAACTGAGCACAACTTTGGGATTTGACAGCTCCGACACAAGCTGCACTGTGCCCCCCACCCCCAGAGCCGGCAATCAGTGTAATCGCTCAAATCAGGGCAACTAATGAAAACTTTGGCTCTCCACAGTAATTACGCTGTTAAATTCCCCACTAAAAGTTCAACCCAAAGGGATTCGGTGTAACTGGGGTTTTAACAGGGTATTGACTGCTAAACAAATGTTAAGGGCCTGAAAAACTAATTTAAATTTTGTACAGTGTGAAATTTATCCATTTTAATAAAATTAAAATTTTAAGAAACTTAAAAAAAATTCATTATCAGGTTTGCCTTTTCCTCATGAGTGCCCTAATCTTTGTTTTGCTCTCTTTAACCTTTGTAAAAAGCTAGAATTTTAAGAGCTTACTCACTTCATTGTTCGCTGTCTGAGAATTCTGCCTTTTGATTGGCTGCTTAGACAGCTTGTTGACCTCACAGCAGCTCGCACAAGGGGATCCCCACTAACCTCCATTGATTGAGTTTTCTGAAGTTCAATTCAAAAGTTGTCAATTCGCGCAAGGATCTCACGATCCTTGAAGTGTACTTTGGAGCCAGTGGTGAATGCAATTCTGGACTATTAAGTTTAAACCCATGTTTCAGTTAATTTGCATATATCTCAAGTTGCTGATATTTACCAACTTTGACATTCTGATTTTTTTTAACAAGGCCTTCACAAACCTCCTGGCCCATGCAATTCAAATAGGACAAGGACAAGCCAGCAAATAAAAACCCAAGACCAAACGGGGATGAGGAACTTCATTTATGTGGAGAGACTAGAGAAGCTGGGAATGCTCTCCTGAGAGCATAGAAGGTTAAGGGGAGATATAATGGCCCAGAAATTGATCTCGCTCTGTTCCCGCAGGGGTAAGGCTTTCCCGCGATCTCTCACCTCGCTTGTGCTTTTTCAGATCCAGCTCGCACGAACTTCATGTTCTAGAGATCAGCTGGGCAGTGCTTGCGTATCCCAGCGGCGTAGTGAATTCATGCGAGCTGTGGGATCACGTGACTCAGTTAGAGCCAATGGCAGCACACCATCTTCCATTCATAAGTTTCACAGCACGGCTGTGAAATCTATGAATCTTACACCCCCCAAAATAACAGCTAAACCTCAATTAAATTAAAAAAAAACCCATCACATTAATAAAATAAGTATAGTTAATTAAATTAACCATTTTAAATAAAAAATTAAATTTTTGAAAAAATTTAAAATCTTTTAAAAAGTTATAAAAATAAACTTACCTGTCTTTAAAGTCTCTAAAAAAGATATTCCTGTAAAAAAAAAAAATTCAAAAAAATACTTAATTCACTACTTACCTTCTTAAAAGCGGGTCTTACTCCTCCTTTTTACATTTCCAAAATCTTCCGTACTTACCTGCGCGTCCAAAGCATGAAGTGCACAGTGTGCGCGCAGCCTGTAGCGCGCACGCGATGCACCGAGGACCCGCCCCCTTTTCAGAAGAGCAATTGCCGGTTTTCAGCGCATGCGCAGGGCATGCAGAAAACCGGCAATTGGAGTGGGACTACGCGAGAGTACGCAGTGCGTACTCTCGCGCAGCGGGATCAATTTTCGGCCCATTGGGTGTTCAAAATTATGAAGGGTTTTGATGGAGCAAATAAGGAGAAACTATTTACATTGGCAGATGGGTCGCTAACCAGTGGACACAGATTTAAGATAATTGGCAAAGGAATCAGAGGGGAGTATTTTTTACGCAGCAAATTGTTATGACCTGGAATGCACTGTCTGAAAGGGTGGTGGAAGCAGATTCAATAGTAACTTTCAAAAGGGAATTGGATATATACTTGAAAAGGAAAATTTGTAGGGCTGCTATTTACTTTTCTTCTCCCCTCTCTGCCTTTGTCTCCCACCCTATCTCTGCATCACACATTTCTGTCTCTGGTTTGCTTCTTGGTGTCACCTTTTTGTGCAAGAGTATCTCCTTGTTTCTGCTCTTCTATACTCCTCTTGTGCAGCTTCTGTCTTTCTCTCCATCTCTATTTCTGTGTCTTTTTTGCTATGTCTGGTATTCTGCCTTTCATACTACTCTTCCTTCTCACTATATTTATGTATCTCTCTCAGTATGTTTAATGCTTTCTCTCTTTTTCACTCACTTGCTGTAGAGATCCAGACTTGGGGCTAAAAACCTTGGCTAGCTGCTGATCAATGTTCTCCCTAATTATTTTGGGGTGCGCAGCCCCTTTATGGTCCATTCACAGTTTCGCGCATGCATGAAATTTAACATTGGAAAAGCCGGTCCAGACTGTGTGGGACTGGCGGCCGCACAGCTTAGAGGAAATGTTGCTGCCGATATAATCCAGTCTTCTGGAATTGCAGGACTGGGGTGTGTTGTCATATTTGCTTAGGCAACCAAAGCCTCAATTAGAAGGTAGGATGGAGCATGTGGCTGCAGCCTTGGGCAGGGATTGAGAGACTCAGGGCTTTGGGATGCAGCTCTGGCTGTGTTTTATTTATTGCTAACGCTGTTGGTATTATTGGGCTGCAGTTTGGGTTGCATTTTTATAATCTAGATTTGTTGCTTTCGTCTGTCTTAGTAATTGGTAAGATACAGTTTTACTTGTATTTTTGTGGGCTGTCTGCATTATATAATGCATTAATTATTAGTGTCTGAGGGGCCAAATTCATGATTTGGGGCACAGCTAAGAGAGTCTGGGGGCTATTTCAGGTCTGTTTGATTGCATGGCTTGAAATTAATATCTTGTTCATGGTGATTGAAAGAGGCTGGATTGCGTTTATATCAAAGTGTGTTTTCCATTAAGACCAGCCCAGATGCTCCAATTGGCACAGTCACCAATGAGACCAATTTTGGGTGGGATTCAACACTGGACTAATATTAAGGCAAGCTCATTAGACTTGCAACTTGAATAGCTGCTTCATCTCCTATCCTATCAGCTCTCAATTCTTCCTCCTTTCATCTTCTGATTCTGGCTGCTGCTAACTGCATTTTTCTTTTGTAGCGGATGGCAGTGGTAAAAATAATTGAAGTATTAAGTATTAATCTATAGATACATATGTAGCACATGATGTAAATAAAAATTAACTGTGAACTATATGTGACTGGATTAATAAGTCACACTTGTCTCTACTCCCATGTCTGTGGGGAAAGTACTTGCTAACATGCAGTAATACGGACCCAGAAAATTAGTTGTATAAACCAGAGAAGAACCAACATCTCTTTTCTCTCTCTTTTGAGAGGAAGGATGAAGACTCTGCTGCTGTATTTTCCTTTTCTTCACTTTTTTTGGACCCATTTACAATTAATTGACATTGTGTTTGTTCCCCTCCACTCTGGGAATGGAGTCGAAGTACAGATCAGCCATGTTCTAATTGAATGGTGGCATAGGCTGGAGGGGCTGAATGGCCTACTTATGTTCCTACATATAAAATAAATGCTTCCTTTGATATATTCAACAAAATATGTTGTAAAGTTTTGGTTTATGTATCTTTTTTAGTGGAGGCAACAAATTTGTAGTTGAAAAGATATGGGTTTGGGGTAGTTACTAGTTGCTGGAACAATGTCAAATTCTATTTCAATGACTGCATTTGCAATCTGGAAAAGTGACTAGTAGATGCTATCTCTGCTCTGATGCATACTATTGCAATGTGTTTTTTGTCTTTTTTTTTATTTTAACAAACTTTATTTTAACTTTAGGTATAATTGGAGATGTGACTTTCTTCATATCACCTCATTGTACATTCCTCCTTTTACAAACTGGTGAAGTTAAAATCAACTTACTTTATCATACTGTGATTACATTTTTGAACAGGGTGGCCTACTCCCTACATAGAAACATAGAAGATAGGAGCAGGAGTAGGCCATTCGGCCCCTCGAGCCTGCTCCGCCATTCGATGAGATCATGGCTGATCATCCAAACTCAGTACCCTGTACCTGCCTTCTCCCCATATCCTGTGATACCTTTAGCTTTAAGAAATATATCTAACTCATTCTTGAATATATTTAATGACTTGGCCTCAACTACCTTCTGTGGCTGAGAATTCCACAGGTTCACCACTCTCTGGGTGAAGAAATTCTTCCTCATTTCTGTCCTAAATGGCTTACCCCTTATCCTTAGATTATGACCCCTGGTTCTGGACTCTCCGACCATCGGGAACATTCTTCCTGCATCTAGTTTGTCCAGACCTGTCAGAATTTTATATGTTTCGATGAGATCCCCTCTCATTCTTCTATACTCCAGCGAGTATAAGCCCAATCGACCCAATCTCTCCTCATATGTCATTCCTGCCATCCCAGGTATCAGCCTTGTGAATCTTTGCTGAACTCCTTCCATGGCAAGAACATCCTTCCTCAGATAAGGCGACCAAAACTGCACACAGTACTCAAGGTGTGGTCTCACCAAGGCCCTGTACAACTGCAGCAGGACATCCCTGTTCCTATACTCCAACCCTTTCGCTATGAAGGCCAACATACCATGTGCCTTCTTCACCGCCTGCTGCACCTGCATGCTTACCTTCAGCGACTGGTGCACAATGACACCCAGGTCTCGTTGCACTTCCCCTTCTCCCAATCTATTGCCATTCAGATAATAGTCTGCCTTTCTGTTTTTGACACCAAAGTGGATAACCTCGCATTTATCCATGTTATATTGCATCTGCCACGCTTCTGCCCACTCACCCAACCTGTCCAAATCATCCTGGAGTTTCTCAGTATCTTCCTCGGAGCACACACGCCCACCCAGCTTTGTGTCATCTGCAAACTTGGAGATATTACATTTAGTTCCCTTATCTAGATCATTAATGTATATTGTGAATAGCTGGGGTCCAAGGACCGATTCCTGCGGTACCCCACTAGTCACTGCTTGCCACTCGGAAAAAGACCCATTAATTCCTACTCTCTGCTTTCTGTCTGCCAACCAGTTCTCTATCCAAGTCAATACCTTGCCCCCAATCCCATGTGCCTTAACTTTACACGCTAATCTCTTATGCGGGACCTTATTGAAAGCCTTTTGAAAGTCCAAATACACCACATCTACTGGTTCTCCCTTATCTATTTTCCCAGTTACATCCTCAAAAAATTCCAGTAGATTAGTCAAGCACGATTTACCTTTTGTAAATCCATGTTGACTTTGTCCGATCCTGTCACTGTTTTTCAAGTGCTCAGCTATTACATCCTTTATAATGGACTCTCGCATTTTCCCCACTACCGATGTCAGGCTTACCGGTCTGTAATTCCCCGCTTTCTCTCTACCACCCTTTTTGAATAGTGGGGTAACATTAGCTACCCTCCAATCCATGGGTACAGTTCCAGATTCCATCGAATGTTGGAAGATGATCAGCAATGCATCTACTATTTCTAGGGCCACTTCCTTAAGTACCCTAGGATGTAGATTATCAGGCCCTGGGGATTTATCGGCCTTAAATCCCGTCAATTTCCCTAACACCATTTCCCTGCAAATACTGATTTCTTTCAGTTCCTCCCTTTCATCAGACCGTATGTTCTCCAACATCTCTGGGAGGTTATTTGTGTCCTCCTTTGTGAAGACAGAACCAAAGTATGCATTTAATTGGTCTGCCATTTCTTTGTTCCCCATTATAACTTCCCCTGCTTCTGACTGCAAGGGACCTACACTTGATTTCACTAATCTTTTTCTCTTCACATATCTATAAAAGCTCTTATTCAGTTTTTATGTTCCCAGCAAGCTTACTTTCATATTCTATTTTCCCCTTCTTAATTAATCCCTTTGTCCTCCTTTGTTGAATCCTAAACTGCTCCCAATCCTCAGGGTTACCGCTTTTTCTGGCCAATTGATATGTCCTCTCCTTGAATCTTATGCTATCCCTAATTTCTCTTGTTAGCCACGGTTGAGTCACCCTTTTTGTTTTATTCTTATGCCACACTGGGATGAACAAATTCTGTAGTTCATCCATGCAGTCTTTGAATGTTTGCCATTGCCTATCCACCGTCAACCCTTTGAGTGACATTCCCCAATCAATCCTACCCAATTCGTGCCTCATACCATCGTAGTTTCCTTTATTTAAATTCAGGACCCTAGTCTCTGATTCAACTACTTCACACTCCATCCTAGTGAAGAATTCTATCATATGATCACTTTGACCCAAGGGGCCTCGTACAACAAGATTGCTAATTAATCCTTTCTCGTTGCATAATACCCAGTCTAAGATGGCCTGATCTCTGGTTGGTTCCTCGACATATTGTTCCAGAAAACCATCCCGTAAACATTCTAGGAATTCGTCCTCCACAGTATTTTTACTAATTTGGTTAGCCCAATCTATATGTAAATTAAAGTCACCCATGATGACTGCTGTGCCCTTACTGCATGCTTCTCTAATTTCCCTTTTAATGCCGTCCCCAACCTCCGTATTACTGTTTGGAAGTCTATATACCACTCCCACTAACGTTTTCTGCCCCTTGTTATTTCTCAGTTCTACCCATACAGATTCCGCATCATCAGAGCTAATATCCTTCCTTTCAATTGTGTTAATCTCCTCTTTAACCAGCAATGCTACCCCACCTCCCTTTTTTTGCCTATCTTTCCTAAATATTGAATAACCCTGGATGTTGAGTTCCCAGCCTTGGCCACCCTGGAGCCATGTTTCTGTAATCCCAATCAAATCGTATTCATTTACCTCTATTTGCGCAGCTAATTCATCCACCTTGTTCCGAATGCTCCTTGCATTAAGACACAAAGCCTTCAGGCTTGTTTTTTTAACGCTCTCAGACCTATATGAATTATTATTTACTGTGACCATGTTTGATTTAAATCGTTGAGTTCTTTGCCTTCTACTTTTGTTTTTCTCCTTCCTGTCTTTAGCTTTTATCCTTGTTTCCCTTTCCTCTGTCTCCCTGCTCAGGTTCCCAACCCCCTGCCACTTTAGTTTAAACCCTCCCCAACAGCACTAGCAAACACTCCCCCTAGGACATCGGTCCCGGCCCTGCCCAGGTGCAGACCGTCCCGTTTGTACTGGTCCCACCTCCCCCAGAACCGGTTCCAATGTCCAAGGAATTTGAATCCCTCCCCTTTGCACCATTCCTCTAGCCACGTATTCATTTGAAATATCCTCCTATTCCTACTCTGACTAGCACGTGGCACTGGTAGCACTCCTGAGATTACTACCTTTTTGAAGTCCTATTTTTTAATTTACCTCCTAACTCCCTATATTCTGCTTTTAGGACCTCAACCCGTTTTTTACCTATATCGTTGATGCCTATGTGCACCACGACAACTGGCTGTTCGCCCTCCCCCCTCCAAAATGTTCTGTAGCCACTCCGAGACGTCCTTGACCCTTGCACCAGGGAGGCAACACACCATCCTGGAGTCTCCTTTGCGGCCGCAGAAATGCCTATCTATTCCCCTTACAATTGAATCCCCTATCACTATAGCTCTTCCACACTTTTTCCTCCCCGCCTGTGCAGCAGAGCCACCCATGGTGCCAGGAAGTTGGCTGCTGCTGCCTTCCCCTGATAAGTCATCCCCCCCAACAGCATCCAAAGTGGTATATCTGTTTGAGAGGGGGATGGCCACAGGGGACCCCTGCACTACCTGCCTGCACCTCTTACTCTGCCTGGTGGTCACCCATTCACTTCCTGCCTGTACACCCTTTACCTGCAGTGTGACCAACTCGCTAAACGTGTTATCCACGACGTTCTCAGCGTCGCGAATGCTCCAATATGCATCCATCTGCAGCTCCAGCGCCGCAATGCGGTCCGTCAGTAGCTGCAGCTGGATGCATTTCCCACACACATGGTCGTCAGGGACACAGGAAGCGTCCCTGATTTCCCACATATAGCAGGAGGAGCATATCACGGGGCGGAGCTCTCCTGCCATGACTTACCAATTAATTAATTAAAATTATATTAAATGAATCCCACCAATTTCACTTCAATTAAATGATATACTCAAGGGCCCTTGTTTAACAGCAGTCCCTGCTACACCAGAGACTCTAGAAACTATAAACCACAGAATTTAAGTATGGAAAAAAGGAGAAAGAGAGAAATACTCACCAACCAATCACTTACCTGCTTTCTGGCGATGTCACACTTCGATTACATTTTACTTCTTTACACTCACTGGTCCGTTGTAGCCCCGGCTCGCCTTTCAAATCTCCCGAGGTTTGGCGCTCTCCAGCCGCTCTCGCTCGCCTTTTAAGATTTTTTTTTGTTTGTTTAGCTTCCACTGCATCTCGATATCCTTGGACCAAAAACAATGCATATAACTTGTTTCCAGCCCTAAACTAATTCTGCTGGATAGCTCACGACTGTACTAGAAGTGGGAATACACTTCATTTCTTCCCTGTAATTACATATTGACTTGAGATTCAAAAAACTGCTATTGGCAAATATTCAGCAATTAGTTTATGCTACTACCTGTACTTTGTGCAGTGGTACATTGGTAGAGAAAGATGCTGCACTCGGCTGGTTTAAGATAAGAATCAGGAATGTAAACAGGATATCCTAACAAAGCTGTGGTATACTCAGTTTTATTGAACATGAGGCTCCACAATGTTCTGCAATGGAAGAAAACATTTGTTCAATATCACTACTGAAATTAAATTATTGGCCTAACTGTAAAACTTCATGTATTATTATCCCAAGAAAAATTATGGCAAAATCTTTGCTCCCTCTCCCCCCCCCGTTTTCCCTACATTTTCTTCCTTTAGCATTCCTATTTTGAAGGTGGTACGTTTCTGGGTACATTTTGTGGGTGTCCGTAGTTTCTGGTGCCTCACTGATTCTTCACACGAGTCGGAACATCATAATAGTTGACTGAAGCGGAGGGGCAAATCTGATTTTTGTGCTCATTGGTGTAATCAATAAGGGGTCACTGAATAGTAATTTCCTCCTTTGTTCTGAGTAATGAGACTAAATGTGGTGCTTCCACTGCTCAATAAAGTCAACTAACTCCGTGAAGACCAACAATTGGATATGACCACCCTGGACTCTGTGGCGCAGCAATATACCATACAATGCACTTCCATACTGAACTTTTACAGTTCAAGTTTAGTGCTTCGTAATTGCGCCCATAACTAAATTAAAAAAAAAAAAATTTTTTCCTCCCCTCATCCTTGTCTGAATTTTGAAATGTACATCTATTTTTCTACTGTTGAGTCAAAATCAGTTCTTGCAGCAGCGGAACATTCCTTCCATGGAAAATAATAACATGCACATTTTCTCAAAGTTAAATCTTTACAGTTTGCATTAATGGTAATGATGCTCACCAATGTCTATGCAAAGAATTGATCGCTGTTTTGTAATTCTGTACATTAATGATGGTCCACAGTGCAAAGTTTGCAAATCTGTCCATCTCTTGGTCTCCATTGCCTCAGTAAATGATTGTTTGCAGAGTCTGTCATGCACATCGTTTTGACTACAGTGGGTTTACAAACTTTAGTTGAGACATCAAAGTCCTCACATAAAGATCTTTAAAGGCTTCATATTGATATCATTATAAACATTTGGTTTTTAATTGTTTCAAAAAAATTGCAATTCCTTGGGGGTGCTACTTTTGAGTTGTATTGGGTTGGGCATTGCAAAGAAGGTGGTGCAATTGACATCCAAAGAGAATTGTGGCAAATGGGGGGGAAAAACTGCAAATTTCAATGTTGGGGGAAAGAGTGTGTCTGCAATTTAAGTTTGCTGGCGTTAACTTTCATACTAATGCAATCTCCTCTAATCCCATTTCGACGCCCTTTCATGAAAATCATCTCATTTCCTCTTAAAAGTATTATTGACTTATAGTTGCAGCCACTTTTAGTAATACATTCCATGTCCTGATAACGCTTTGCATGAAAACTATCCTTCTAAGCTCCTCCTTTACACTTCTGCTGCTGCCTTTACATCCCCTTGTTACTTATTCACTGGTGCATGATTTCCATTTGTCATATACTCTCTAGCTCTTTTTATAACTTAAAGCATTAATGCACAGTTAACCTTTTCTACTCCACTTAATATATCTCTTTAAATATTTCATAAGTACATTCTGTATTCGCTCATCTCTGCTATCATCCAAATCAGTACACAAGTCTTTCTCAAACAAATCCATCCCTGCCTGAGAATGAAGATTATCATCTTTTTGGCTATTATCAGCTTTGAAATAAGAATTAACTTTTGGGTCATATGGAAGCTGTCTGCAGTTTTCCTGTTGCTGTTTTAGTATTCTGGGTGTAAGAAATTATATTAACTGTTGCGAAGAAGTGATGAATGGGAGGAGGGACTGAAAAGATTTGAAGGGGTACTATCTATAAATGAACGCTATTCCTAGTTGGTCAGACATGTATATCTTGCTCTCTTTCATCCATTGATTCTCAGTCACCATCCTGGTGCAGCTTTTCCTTCATCATAAGCTCTCTGTTATATCTTGTTTTAGTTTGTTTATTTTTGAGAACTGAATTATTAATGTTTCAGTTGGTTAAGAAAACACTGAATCGGTATAGATTACATAGAAGATAGGAGCAGGAGTAGGCCATCCGGCTGATCCTCCAATTCAGTATCCCGTCCCCGCCTTCTCTCCGTAACCCTTAACCCCTTTTGCCTGTAGAAATATATCTAATTCCCTCTTAAATATATTTAATGAGCTGGCGTACACTGCCCTCTGTGGCAATGAGTTCCACAGGTTCACCACCCTCTGAGTGAAGAAATTCACCCTCATTTCTGTCCTAAATGGTTTAGCCCTTATCCTTAAATTATGTCCTCTAGTTCTGTTCTCACCCGCCAAGGGAAACATTCCTTCTGCATCTAGTCTGTCTAGACCTGTCAGAATTTTATACACTTCTATGAGGTCCCCTCTCAATCTTCTAAACTCCAGTGTGTACATCCCTAAACTACATAGTCTCTCCTCATAGGTCAATCCCGCCATTCCTGGTATCAGCCTGGTGAATCGCCGCTGCACCCCCTCCATGGCAAGAACATCTTTCCTCAGATGAGGCGACCAAAACTGTACACAGTACTCGAGGTGTGGTCTCACCAGTGCCCTGTACAGCTGCAGCAAGGTATCCCTGTTCCTGTATTCCAACCCTTTTGCTATGAAGGCCAGCATACCGTTTGCCTTCTTGACCGCCTGTTGCACCTGCATGCTCGCCTTCAGTGACTGGTGTACAAGAACACCCAGGTCTCTCTGTACTTGCCCCTCTCCCAATTTATTGCCATTTAAATAATAATTTGCCCTCCCGTTCCTGCACCCAAGGTGGATAACTTCGCACTTGTCCACATTATAGTGCATCTGCCATTTATCCGCCCAATCACCCAGTCTGTCCAAATCGCTCTGGAGCTTCCTGGTCTCCTCCTCTGAGCCCACCCCCCCTCCTAGTTTAGTGTCGTCTGCAAATTTGTAAATGCTGCATCCGACTCCCTGATCCAGGTCATTAATGTAAATTGTGAACAGCTGGGGACCCAGGACAGATCCCTGTGGTACCCCACTTGTTACTGCCTGCCATTCAGAAAATGAGCCGTTTATTCCAACTCTCTGTTTTCTATCTGACAGCCAGTTCTCTATCCACGTCAATACTTTCCCCTTTATCCCATGAGCTTCAATTTTCCATGCTAATCTTTTATGTGGGACCTTGTCGAAGGCCTTTTGGAAGTCCAGGTACACCACATCTACTGGCTCTCCCCCATCTATTTTACCAGTTACTCCCTCAAAAAATTCCAATAGATTAGTCAAGCACGATTTACCCTTTGTAAATCCATGTTGACTCTGTCCTATCCTGTCCCCATTTGCTAAGTGCTCCGCTATTTCATCCTTAATGATGGACTCCAGCATTTTGCCCACAACTGATGTAAGGCTTACAGGTCTGTAATTACCTGCTTTTTCCCTACCCCCCTTTTTGAATAGTGGGGTAACGTTAGCTACCCTCCAATCCATGGGCACTGTTCCCGAGTCTAATGAATTCTGAAAAATCATACTTAGTGCATCCGCTATCTCTAGGGCCACCTCCTTCAGTACCCTAGGATGCATGTTATCAGGCCCTGGGGATTTGTCCGCCTTCAATCCCTTTAGCTTCCTTAACACCATATCCTTAGAGATATTGATTTGCGTCAGTTCCTCCTTTGCCAATGTCCCTATTTTTCCCGATATCCCAGGGAGGTTTTTTGTGTCTTCCTTCGTAAAGACTGACCCAAAGTATGCATTTATTTGGTCTGCCATTTCCTTATTTCCCGTTATATATTCCCCCGTATCTGACTGCAATGGGCCAACTTTGGTTTTCACCAGTCTTTTCCTCTTGATGTACTTATAAAAGCTTTTGGAGTTAGTTTTTATATTTTCCGCCAGCTTGCTTTCGTAAGCTATTTTGCCCCTCTTGATTAAGCCCTTTGTCCTCCTTTGCTCTATCTTAAACTGTTCCCAATCTTCCGCTCTGGCGCTTTTTTTGGCTATTTTATACGCCCTATCTTTGGATTTTATGCTGTCTCTAATTTCCCCTGTTATCCACGGTTGAGTCACCTTTTTAGATTTCCTTTTATGCCAGATTGGTATAAACAATTTTTGCAATTTTGTCATTCTATCTTTAAATGCTTGCCATTGTTTATCTACCTCCAGTCCGCCCAGGAACGTTGTCCAATCAGACCTACTCAGTTCCCGTCTAATGGCATCATAATTCCCCTTGTTTAAATTCAGGACCTTAGTCTCTGAGTCAATTTCTTCGCTCTCCATTTCGAGTGAGAAATCGATCATGTTATGATCGCTCTGACCCAAGGGTCCCCGTACAACAAGATTACTAATTAGTCCCTTCTCATTGCACAGTACCCAGTCCAATATAGCCTGTTCCCGAGTTGGTTCCTCGACATATTGATCCAGATAACCATCCCTTAAACACTCAAGGAATTCCTCCTCCTCATTATTTTTACTGATTAGGCTAGTCCAATCTATATGTAAGTTAAAGTCACCTATGATGACAGCTGTGCTCTTATTGCACGCTTCTCTAATTTCCCTCGTGATGCCCTCCCCAACCTCTATTTTACTATTTGGAGGCCTATATACCACTCCTATTAATGTTTTTCGCCCCTCGCTATTTCTTAGCTCCACCCATATAGATTCTGTATTAACTGAGTTAATATCCTTCCTTTCAATTGCATTTATCCCCTCCTTTACCAGCAATGCTACCCCTCCTCCCTTTCTTTTTTGTCGATCCTTCCTAAATACTGAATACCCCTGTATGTTAAGCTCCCAGCCCTGCTCACCCTGCAACCATGTTTCCGTAATCCCAATTAGATCATAATTATTAACCTCTATTTCCACAGCTAATTCATCTACCTTGTTCCTGATGCTTCTCGCATTAAGGTATAAAACCCTCAGGCTTTTTTTATGCTCACATTTTTTATGAATTAGTTTGGCCCTTTGTTTTTTGTTCCTCACCCTTTTACCATTTATTTCTGTCTGCCTTTCACTTTCCTCTATTTCACTACATAGGTTTCTAGCCCCCTGCCATACTAGTTTAAATGCTCCCGAACTGCTTTATCAAAAATTACCCCGAGAACATCAGTTCCATCTTTGCACAGGTGTAGACCGTCCCTTTTGTATAGGTCACACCTACCACAAAACTGGTTCCAATGCCTCAAAAATTTAAAACCCTCCCTCTTACACCACTGCTCAAGCCACGTATTTAGCCTAACTATCCTGTTCTCTGTACTCTTACTAGCACGTGGCACTGGTAGTAATCCAGAGATTACTACCTTCGAGGTCCTACTTTTTAGCTTGGCTCCTAACTCCCTAAATTCTACTTGTAGGACCTCTTCCCTTTTTTTAGCTACGTCGTTGGTACCAACATGTATCACGACAACTGGCTGTTCCCCCTCCCCCTCCAGAATAATTATAACTCATTGTGTAAGTCGAGACGTGCATTTATTTTCTTGTATAGCTATGCAACAAAATATTTGCTTCATCTACTCTGGGAGGTTTATTATTAACCAGTAGAAACCAAACTATAAACTTCCATTCCCTCTTACACTTGTAAAAGACTTCTGTGCTCCAGGCGCAATATCTTTGCATATGCCCAATCTAGGCATCTGGAACGAATGTTGAACCAGTAAATAGGTGGTAGATTTTGGATTGTCTGGGATGATGTGTCACTCAGATACTGAGATCCACAAAGGTGTTTGTGTCCTTCAGTGGTTGTCCAATCTCTTAATTTAAAAAATAAATAAAAATACATTTCTGAATCCTCATTTTTCCACATCTGTCTCATTGTGAAAATCACTCTGGGCTGGATTTTCAATGACCCGTGGAGTCGGGTTTGGAGGCGTGTGGGGGGTTAAAGTTGCAGATTCGGGGGTCCCGACCCCATCCCGCCTCCATGCCAGTTTCGCTGGCGGCGGGTACCCGACCTGTGCTGAGACCCGACTCCCCGAGGCGGGAAGGGATTAGTGACAATTAACACCTGTTAACAGGCAGTTTTTTGCCTAATCCCTATTTTAAAAGGTGAAATGTGGGCTTCCCGACAGGTGGCAACCACGCCAAGTTATCGGGGCGGACCGTGGGTCTGCAGGGGTTGGAGGGGTCGATATGTCCGGTGGGCAGGTGAGTGGGTGCATGTGTGCAGAGGTAAGTGTGGGGGAAAAAGTTTTACTTACCTTAACTTCCTCCTGCAGGTGTCAGCCCTTCAGTTCTCGGGAGTCAGAAATCTCACCGGCACAGAAAGCAGAAAAGCCGTAGTCCTGTCAAAAACTGCAGCCTTCTGTTTTCTGTGGTGGAATGATTTCTAACTCAGCCTGAGAGGAAGGACTCAAGTTAGAAATCATATCGTCAGCGTTTGACAGCTTCACAGAGCTGTCAAACGCTGATATTTCATCTGTCAAAAGCTCTTGACAGATGAAATGTCAATCTGTGACGTCACCTGTTGCCGGGTGGCCCTTAATTGGCCTGCTGAGCCCACTGGGCGGGCTCAACAAGGTCAATCAAGGGAAAATACAGTGGGTTGGCCACATCTCGATGGAGGCGGGTTTACAAGCCAAAATGTGTGATTCACAACACCAACCCGACCCCAGTATCAAAATCCAGCCCTCTAACTTTTTCTTCCCATTTCTACCCCTTTTTGGTTTTCACCCCTGTGCTCACTGACCTAGGCTCCCGGTCTGGCAACACCTTAGATTTAAAATTCTCATCCTTGTCTTCAAATCCCTCCATTGCCTCGTCCGTCCCAATCTCTCTAACCTCCTCCAGCCCCACGACGCATAACGATCTCTGCACTCCTCCAATTCTGGCCTCTTGTGTATCTCCGATTTTAATAGCTCCACCATTGGTGCTGTGCCTTTAGCTGCCCAGGCCCAAAGCTCTGGAATTCCCCCCTCAAACCTCTCCACCTCTTTCTCCTTTTAAGATGCTCCTCAACACCTACCACTTTTCTGTCCTAATATCTCCTTATGTGGTTAGGTGTCAAATATTGTTCAACTCTCTTGTGAAGTGCCTTGGGTCATTTTTACTACATTAAAAGTGCTATATAAATGCAAGTTGTTGTTTGGCGTCATCTAATCACCACTTACTGATTTAGATTGTCTTTTCTAATAATTCTTTCAACTTTAGTGGTGTCCTGTGTTATTGGCTTTGGCTCTTGCTCTAGAATTCTCTATAAAATTATGGTCTATCTAATAATCTGCAGCTTGCAAAATATCTTCCATTGTCTCTTGCTTCAAGGGAACTGTAACATTTCTACCTATAAATGAGGCTTATGCCTGCATGACAATGACTTTAGTGGAAAGTAAATCAGAAAGGATCTGGGTTAAAGAAAATGTACATGAGTTATTAAAACGAAATTCAGCAGTATAAATACGCCATGGTTAAGTCATGCAAATTATTCTGAAGTAACTGACAGTAAGCCTATTGTGTGTGATACTGTACCAGGCACTGCCTGGAAAGTGGGTTGAAGCAGAAGGTGGGTACAAATAGACAATTGGAGTTCACTTAGCCAGCCCACATTGACAATTATAACCCTGGTGTAATTCTTAACTGACATGAAAATACTCATTTGGCAAGTTGGTGAGCTAGCTGTAATTTTAGCATTTCTTCTACCAAAGTACTAATACAGTAACTCTGATATTACAGGTAAAACATTTGAGGTTGTGCGATAGCTCATGCAAACAATCTTAAATAATGTTTGAATGGTCTGTGACACTGCTTTCTCTGAAAAGGACAGTCAAAGCTTTTTGAAGAGTATCAGTCAGGTTGGAATCAGCGTACCAGTATTGGCCTCACTTTTTTTTCAGGCCAGTGTGAGCAGTGTTGGAAATGAGTCATGGTGCACCAGTGACCCATGCTTAAAGTTGCATATATGTGCACACCAAATGGGCAGTGCTTAGTTACCTTGGCGAAGGAGCCTTCTCGTGCACACTATTTCTTTGTTCACACAATAATGGTACTAATAACAACTTGCATTTATATAGTGCCTTTGTTAGACCTCGTGGAACTACACCCTGATCTGAGTCAGTGGCTTCAAAAAGGGCAGGAGGGGAGGAGTGGTTGGGGGGAAAAAAAATTCTCAGAATATTTATTTCCAATGGTTTAGTTGCACCTTATTGTCTTTTTAAAATTTGACTTTAGGTTATATGTAGGGTTATTTCAGTAATAAAACTACATGACTTTACAATGGGACGTAATTTGCAGTGACTACAGGCGCGCATGTGTAAGGGCCGCGCAAGTTCCGGGTTTTTGCGCGCGAAGCGCATGCATGAAAACTCGGAACTTGCAATCTGTCAAGAATCCTCTTGACAGAGCCAACGCATCCCTGGGAAAAGGGCATCCGTGGGCAGAGAGTTGGGCTATTTGCCCAACTTCTACCCAGCAAATGTCCGTGATATTCTTACGCCTGGTAACAGCAGGCGTAAGGTCTTCTTTTACCAGCGTAAGAGTTTAAAAAGAATTTTTATCTCTCACTTATACATTAAAAAAACCTGTACAATAAGGTAATTTTTTGTTTTAAATATTTAATTAAATGCCATTTTAATTTTTAAATGTAACTTTTAAAAATTTATTTGATGTGTAGATATTTTTGGGGTATTCCCATTCATGCTTATGGGGTTTCTGTATATATGGAATCCCCATAAGCATGAATGGGGATCCCCCTTCTTTCATTGGTTGGGTCAGCCCACGTGATCCCGGGGGTGCTTGCGCACCGCTAATCTCCGTACCTCCTGGACCACCAGGTATTTGCAGGTCGGAGGCATTTCCCCGCTGGAAGCCTTCGACCGCAAATTCAGGGCCATTGTTTTACAATTTATACTAACTAAGTCTTGATAGATTGTGGTCTGGTGAAGAGCGAGGGTGGGGAGAAGGGCGAGAATGCAATTGTGTTATTGGATGAGGATGAGGAAAAGAATGCTAGCGTGAAATTTAAAGACAGGTGAGAAGGCTAGCAAGTATTTGGAGGAGGGGAGAGAGAGAGTGCCAGTATGTAATATGTGGGGAGCATCCTTGAACTGGGCTGGAGGGAAAAGAGAAAAGGAGTGCTAACTTGAATAGGGGGAGGGCAGGAAAGGAAAAGGTCAAAGAATCAAAAGGATATGAACATGTTAATAGACCCTGGGCCAGCTTAAGCTGGTGCCGGTGGTATAAAGCTTTTTGTAAATAACTCACGAGCCTTATGATAAGCATGTTAAGTGGCCTACAAAAAGAAATTCGGACATTCCGGATGTCTCGTGTCCTGTTTTTAATATTGGGTAACATATAGGCAGCCAGATATGCAATTGAATAGCAGAGATTTGTTGATGTTTGATTTCATGTGACATATTTTGTACTGATAAAATGTACTTTTTTTTGCAGTATACAACATGTATATGGAGCTCAGCATCCTCCATTTGATCCTCTGTTACACGCAAAGTAGGTGTGAAGAAGATTATTCTATTTCTATAAATGGAGGTATTCCAATATACTATTTGAACACTGTATTTAAAGATCATGCTGCACAATGTTAGCATGAATTGTATTGCTGGATACTGTAACAGTTTATAGAGGACAGCTTTTTGTTAAGATATGTATTTTTTTTTTACATAATTTCCAATATTGGAAGACTTCAGCTTATCAAGGTGAGAATATCAGTGCTGGGGTTGTAACATTTCCACTCGTTTGGTGTTAAACCTTAAGCTTCTCTCGGCTGGGGAGAGGTTGCAGGAGGGGGAATTTTGACAGAGCAAGTTTCTCTCTGAACCTGGAAGTGGGGGATTACTTGGAGACAGTGTCTCTGAGTTGTGGGGTTTGGATGATGAGTGGATGTGTGAGCTGTTGAAGGGGGATGTGAGTGTCTCTGAACTAGGAGGTTGTAGGGGAGATTGTCTTTGAACTGTGGGGTTTGGAAAGAATAGACTGGAGTTTAGCCATGATTGATCTGTTCAGTATGGATAAACCCAAATGCTACTTAAACTTTTACTTTAAAAAAAAAATGAATGGAAGTACAATTGTTAAATTAAGCAGAAGGCATTGTAAAAATTGAGTGTTTGGGTGGGAACGCCATAGATGTCAGCTGCCTTTGGGGGAGTGTTAAGATTGGAGCAGGCACTTGGAAGGAGTGAGTATTTTCTAAATTTGCTGTTCACGGATATGAATTTCAAGTGAATATTACTCTATCCTGACACACTGTCTCTTAACCCAACCTCAGAACATTCTGTACTATAATGTGACTTGCCTATTTTCCACACTATCCATGGTTCCTCAGTAAGATTAATATAAATCATGGGAACAAGAAAATGTAATTTGGCCCAGGAAGCTTATTTCTTTTACATACTCTCCATAGTCTGCCTCATCACTTCATCTCCTGAGGGAGAATTCTGCAGAATTTCTTCCCAATCAAAGGTAATTGAAGAAACTTCTAGAATACCCATATCCTTTTAATAAAAAGAATAGAACTGCAATTACTACTTCCAAATGCTTTCCCTTACTCGCCCACCCCCCACCGTGCCCAGCACATTTCGGTGGTGGGAGAAGGTCCATGTCCTTGCAGGTCAATTTTTCAATCCTGGACTGTTGACTTGCACAAGAAACATTTCCATGGTTGTCGCAGCATAGGAGCCATCAAGTATTAAACCATCTTTCCTTATATTTAATTCCATGGCTTATGACCTTCAAACTTGCAACAAAACAAATATTTATCCAGCATTCATTGTTCTTATCGAGAGTCTGTTCTACATATACACTGCTCTGGAGGTTGAGAGAATTCTTTCTCCAATCTTGAAATAAATTAAGTTCAGCTTTTTAGTTTTTTGTATCTTTGGAACCTTTCTCAGTGCATTGATCCTTTAAGGTTGGGTGCCCAGAGCGTACGTTCCAAATATGGCATCACCAATGTCCTATACTAGGTTAGTATAACTGGTTTCAACTTGCAGCAAATGACCTTGAGATGCATTCAATATTTGACTAACTTTATTGAGATCTGCTTCAATGATTGGTTAAGACCAAAATACTTTTTCTTTTGCAAATGGGCACCCTGTGTTTGCGCACTTTGTGTTCAGTTCCAACGTGCAATACCTTCAATTTTGCTATGTGAAAATCCAGCTGGGTGAACAAATTGTTCAGGAAGAGCAGTGGTCTTGCATAACATTTGATTTTAAATAGATCCTAATATATCTGAGGTACCAGAGAATGGAGTTTGGATACAAGTATGATTTGAGAAAGGTTGATTGACCTATTTTTGGTCCTTGACTTTTCTTTGTGTCATGATGGAAGTGCACTTGATAATTGATGGCGACAGTCACGTGGTAGAGGAGATTTTAATGGAAAACAATATTCTGACAGTTACCTTTGATCAAAAATATACACTTCATACAATATCCAAGAGCACACCAAATAATGCTCCACTGCTGATCTTGAGTACCAAAATTAAAAATATGTTAGAAAAGGAAAATAGAAATCCACAACACTATACCGAGTAACCATATGTCATCATTCCTGTTCATTAAAAAAATTATATCAGTGTATCTGAAACTATATTTAACATTATTGAGAAAAACATTGATGTGTTGCACTCATTTGTTTTGGCCAACAGCTTGCTCAAAGCAAATTCAAAGCCACAATCTTTATCAATGAGGTCAAAGAAGGTTACTACTTTCCAAGAGTTTGAGAGTATTACAAGTGATGCCTGGGATGTTGGTGATGATGATGATGAACTCTTGGCTATGGCTGCTCAAAATCTGAATACAGATGTTGTCATGGAAACAGCGAATAAAGTAATTCAGATTCACAGCAAACTACAAGAACAGAAGCAGCAGGACAAACAAATAGAGACGACACACGAACAATTGGACAGTTTGGAACAAGCAGACAATAATACTGACAAGATTGTGAAGTCTAACAGTGCTGTTGAGCTTGATACATCAACAGGTAATTTGAACTATTAAATAATATTTAATTAAACTATCTTGACACTTTTATGTTGCTACTTTTGCATTAAAATTCAAACTTTCTAAGATTATTTTTTCCTAAACTTGGTGTTTCCTCCTGACCATTGGGAAATGTAAAATTGTAGGCTTTTGAATGGAAGAATTTAAAAAAATAAATGCAGGTCTACACTGCCTTCAACAGCAGATTAGCATTTGGGCTGAAATGCCGTTACTGGCGGAAATGCTATAGAGCATTGTGTTGACAGTCTAGCCAGTTGCTCGTCTGGTAAACATATTTGATTCATAGAGTTTCACAGAACACTGATTAATTGGTAAAGCACCATATGGTTCATTTGCTGACTGTAACTCTTATGTACAAGGTCCTGGATTCAATTCACAATTAGGACTTGAGATTTTACTTGGATCTTAAAGAATTTGTGGCACTTTCTAAAATTTTAAAGCTCATAATTTTTGCATTAGATGTACTCACTTCTCTTTCTGACTCAACCTTTAGGTCCTGAAGTAATTATGTTCGTGTGATTGGCCTGCATTATTGCCCGTTTGTCTTCCGTCACCCACAGATAGTTACAATAATTGTTAGAACCCTAATTCTCTTTGTAATTTTTCAAACTAACCTATTTTTTAAAGTTTATATAAGATTTGTACAGTTGGTTCTACTGTTAGTACAGATCTCTAAGTACTTTAAAATGCTTTTTCATTTGTTTTTATGTAATTTGTTTATTGACTGTAATTTTTGTTCTGTTTCTCTATTGTTAGCACTTTAAATATTTCAGAAAACCCAACCAGAAGATGCTGTGTAATGCAGTCGGTTAGCCCACTGCCCTTTCTCGTCAGGGGCTCATGTTCAAATCCTCCTCCTCTCTTAACTGCAAGAATGCTACACAAAATTTGTTTGGGCAGTTTTAAACCAGCTTGTTGTGGGCCTTGGTAACAAATCTGAATTATACCCATGTCGCCTGAGTTGATTTTATTTTAAACTTGGAATATTTTTGGAATGTTAAATTGAGCATTTTTTTCCCAACAATAATCCAGAAACTGAAATTAGGCTGGTTATGAGAGTGATTGGAGTGTTCTAAACGTAGGTCCGCTACCTACAATCTGAAGCATTTCATGCTGTTAGAATGTTCTTGTGACACCTACGAGGCCTGGCATTATTGCATTCCAATCATGCTATGTGCAGAGAAAGATGTGTGGGAGTCTTCTCCCACATTGAAGGGTTGGGCATTCCACTTAGTTTGTAATTTTGATTATTTGGTGGCCTGACCACCACCCCCTGTCCCCCCTCAATCCCATAAACTGAAGAGGACAGACTTTCCTTCTTCCATCTCTTTGATATGTGGGGTGAGCTGAGGACAGGCTTTCCTTCTCCCCATCTCTTTGACATGTCAGCTGACCTGTGGCCTCTCAGGAGCAGCCTGTAAGGTTTTAGAAGTCTAGGCCAGTTAGCTTCAGTATCTTAGCTAGAGGAGTTGAGTCAATATACAGAATTAATAAGCTACGTCATTTTGTTTTTCTGAACTGACGAATGTGGGAAACCTGATTGTTGTCACTGTGGAAACTGTGCACTGTTCACAGGATATTTTATGTAAAGTATACCAGTTGTTGGTTTGAACTTGTGCCTTGTCTTGATGGTGCTTTTCTGTTTGCCTGCTGTAAAGAGAGAAGAGTACACGTGGTGGCATGTGCATTATTTCAGTCTGCATGTGGAGCAGAGGTGCTCTGTAAAATCCCAGATCGTACTGCTGTTCTACTAGATATTTGTAGTAAAAGGTGTTCTCGAGCATAGGGTATGTGAGGTCTACTTACAGGAGTGACTAATGATGCTGAATCCGAGAGAATATCTTGCGCAAAAAACCCAACATTTTGACAGCCCCCAACATCTAACTGCCTATAATTTAGTACAAATTGACAATCTCACTCGGTTGAAAAGCGGAAGGAAATGACTGAGCAGCAGGTACAACTCTTGCGAGTTTGAGGTGAAGGTTAAGGCATGTTGGGAGAGAGCAAAGGAAGTATTAATCCGCACATGCACATTCTATATCTGCTCTAGAAGTATTCAGTTCTGAGACTGGACGGCAACAGTGCTTCACATCGAGCACAAAATTTCACCCAGTGTCTTTTTTAATAAGTGACAATGTGAATTGTATTTGCGAACCAAGTGAATGTGGTTCCACTAATTCAAACTGGAACAAATACAATAAATCCATTGCAATTTCACTTGTGAGTAAACATCAGCCCAGTCAGCAGGAGCGATTCACATTGAACAGGTGTTCTCGAGCTGGCTCTACACTGAGCTTGTGTTCTGAAGAAATCCGTATATGAGCAGGTTTAGCACAATTTTATTGGCACCTTGGAAGTGGCATTTATGCAATGTGCCAATTCTGAAGGCATAAGCTAAGTTGTACTGTTCTACTATAATAAAAACAGAAAATGCTGGAAACATTCAGCAAGTCAGGCAGCATCTGTGGAGAGAGAAAAACAGTTAACGTTTCAGGGTGGCAATGGTCAAAGCAGGTCAAAAATAGAATAGATCAGGGAGAACCAGTGGATGTGGTGTATTTGGATATTCAGAAGGCCTTTGATGAAGTCCCACATAAGAGGTTAGTGTGCAAAATTAAAGCACATGGGATTGGGGGTAATATACTGGCATGGATTGAAAATTGGTTAACAGACAGGAAACAGAGAGTAGGAATAAATGGGTCTTTTTCAGGGTGGCAGGCGGTGACTAGTGGGGTACCGCAGGGATCAGTGCTTGGGCCCTAGCTATTCACAGTACAGTACATATCAATGATTTGAATGAGAGAACCAAATGTAATATTTCCAAGTTTGCTGATGACACGAAACTTGGTGGGACTGTGAGTTGTGAGGAGGAGGCAGAGGCTTCAAGGCGATTTAGACAAGTTGTGTGAGTGGGCAAATACATGGCAGATGCAGTATAACGTGGATAAATGTGAAGTTCTCCACTTCGGTAGGAAAAACAGAAAGGCAGAGTATTATTTAAATGGTGATAGATTGGGAAATGCTGATGTACAAAGGGACCTGGGTGTCCTTGTACCCCAGTCACTGAAAGCAAACCTGCAGGTGCAGCAAGCAGTTAGGAAGGCAAATAGTATGTTGGCCTACATTGCAAAAGGATTTGAGTACAGGAGCAAGGATGTCTTACTACAGTTATGCAGGGCCTTGGTGAGACCCCACCTGGAGTAGTGTGTGCAGTTTTGGTCGTCTTAGCTAAGAAAAGATATACTTGCCACAGAGGGAGTGCAGCGAAGGTTTACCAGATTGATTCCTGGGATGGCAGGACTGTCGTATGAGGAGAGATTGGGTCGACTAGGCCTGTATTCACTAGAGTTTAGAAGAATGAGAGGGGATCTCATTGAAACGTATAAAATTCTGACAGAGCTAGACAGACTGGATGCAGGGAGGATGTTTCCCCTGGCTGGGGGTCTAGAACGAGGGGTCAGTCTCAGGATACTGGGTAGGACATTTAGAACTGAGATGAGGAGAAATTTCTTCACTCAGGGTGGTGAACCTGTGGAATTCTCTACCACAGAAGGCTGTGGAGGCCAAGTCACTGAATATATTTAAGAAGGAGATAGATAGATTTCTAGACACAAAAGGCATCAAGGGAATGGGGAGGGAGCAGGAATATGGTATTGAGATGGAGGATCAGCCATGATCATATTGAATGGCGGAGCAGGCTCGAAGGGCCGAATGGCCTACTCCTGCTCTTATTTTTCTATGTTTCGAAAAATGTATTTAATGCACTTCTACCTACAGTGCTCATCAGTTGCAGTTAGAAATATATACTGCCTGACTAATCTTCGGCAGCTCCATAAACCCTTGGATCTTGAGTTTGCAATGGATTTGGGAGCATAGGGACACACGTAGGCCATTCAGTTCCTCGAACCTGTTCCGCCATTCAGTGAGATCATGGCTGATCTGTATCCCAACTCCATCCACCTGCCTTAGCTCCATATTCCTTGGCTAACAAAAATCTATTGATCTCCGATTTAAAATTATTAATTGAACTAGCATCTACTGCATTTGTGGGAGAGAGTGCCACACGTCTGCCACCTTTTGCGTGAAGAAGTGTTTGTGAACTTCACCCCTGAATGGCCTGGCTCTGATTTTAAGTTTATATTCCCTTGTTCTAGACACCTCCACCAGCGGAAAAGGTTTCTCTACCCTATCGCTTCCTTTCAAAATCCTAAAAACTTCAATCAAATCACCCTTCTATATTCCAGGGAAAAAAAGCCTGGTTTCTGCAAAATCTCCTCATAATCTAACCCTGGGAGCCCCGGTAACATTCTGGTGAATTTGCACTGAGAGAACTGTACATAGTACTCCTGATGTATAGATGTAGCAAAACGTCCTCTCCATTATATTCTAGCCCTCTAGTTATAAAGGCTATCATTCCATTAGCTTTTTTAATTTTTTTGTACCTGACAACTGCATTTTAGTGTTCTCTTTGGATTTTTGACTAACTTTTCACCATTTAAAAAAAATACTCTGATCTTTCCTTTTTTTGGTCCAAAATGGGTGAGTTCACGGTTAGCTGCGTTGAAATCCATCTGTCACAGTTTTGTCCACTCACTTAATCTATCAATGTTTCATTGTAATTTTATGTTCCCGTCGACACTACTTATTATTCTACCAATCTTTGTCTCATCGGCAAAACTGGATATGTGGCTCTCTATTGTGTTATCTAAGTTATTAATAGATAGTGAATAGTCCAGCACAAATCCTTGTGGGACACCACTAGTCAAATCCTTCCATTTCAAGTACATACCCATTATCCCTACTCTGTCTTCTACCACCTCAGCAATTTCCTTACCAGCTCAATAATTAGCCTTCAATCCCTTGTGCTTGAATTTTAGCTAACAGTCTCTTATGTGGAACCTTATTGAATGTCTTCTGGGAGCCCATATAAACTACATCCATAGTCATTCCCCTGTTTACTACTTCAGTTACTTCCTCAAAAAATTTAATTAGGTTCATTCGACATGACCTACCCTTTACAAATCCATGTTGGCTCTCTAATCACATCAAATTTCTCTACTTAGTCACTCTGTCCTTAATTGTAGATTCCAATAACTTCCCCACAACCAGTATTGGGCTAATAGGTATTTAATTTCCTGTTCTTTCTCTCTCACCTTTCTTAAATAATGGAGTTATATTTGCAATTTTTCAATCTAAAGGGCCAATTCCTGAATCGCAAGTGCTTTGGAAGATTATGGTTAAAGCATCTGCAATTTCCTCACCTAATTACTTTAAAACCCTGGGGTGGAAACCATCAGGTCCTGGGGATTTGTCAGTCTTTTAGTGCCATTATTTTTCTAATACTGTTTTCTTGCTTACGTTGACTTTAATGAGTTCTAGTCCTTGATTCATTATTAGTTTCCTTGGAATGGCAGGTATATTATCCTCTTCCTCTACTGTGAAGACTTATGGAAAGTAATTATTCAACAAATCTTCCATTTCCTTATTTTCATTTGCACTATTTCCCAAAAGGGCTCACATTACCCTTATCTACCCTTTTTCTTCTAATAAATTTGTAAAAACGTTTTGTGTTAATCTTTATCCCTTGCAAGTTTCTTCTTGTATTCCTTTTTCCAGCTCTTAATATCTTTTTTGCCTTTCTTTAATATTGTTTCTATCTATCCCAGTCCTCTGGATCTACACCACTCTTTGCACTTTCCCCTGTCTTACTACTTTTATATGCTCTTTCCTTTAGTTTTATTTTATCTCTCACCTCTTTTGTTCACCATGGCTTGTTTTATTTGGTAAGTAGAGCTCTTTCCCCTTTGGGGTATATTCTGGTCCTGTATTAAGCTAAATTATTTTTTGAGCACCTCCCACTGTTCAACTGTAGTTTTGCTCGCTAACAGTTTTGACCAGCTTGCTGTTGTCAGTCTCTCATACCGTTAAAGTTAGCAGTACCAAAATCTAGAATCTTTGTAACCGTTAGGTTTGAAAATGAGAAACGAGCAACTTAACGTTGAATTCACTCATATTATGATCACTCAGATAAATGTTCCCTTACTGTTAGATTATTAACCAAGTCTGGCACATTACTAAATCTAGTGTTGCCTGCCCTCCTGTTGGTTCTAGAACATATTGCTCTAGAAAACTATCTTGAATGCACTCAAGAAATTCACTACCTTTTTGACTTGAGCTACTCTGCTCTTCCCAATCTGTGTATGAAAATTAAATTTCCCATTAAAACAACTCCACGTTTGCTACAAACCTCTAATCTTTGAATTAACACATTCTGCCAGTTCATTGCTGCTATCAGGAGGCTTGTTGACAACTTCCATTACAGTTTTAAGTCCTGTTATTCCTCACTTTTAACCATAGAGTCGCCGCTGATTGATTGCTTTCCCTTACCTATATCCGAGGCGGAGTGGTGCCAGGTGGCTGGTTTAGCACCACTCTCTCGTAATGGATTCTGCAATGTGAAGTGCTGAACTAATCTTGTAACTGGCAGTATCCAGGGATTAAAATAGAAGTGAAATGGACATATCCTTGATCATTGCCTGGGATTATTGTGATTTTTTTTTTCGAGAGTTGGACTTCACTTAGCTGCAAAGTGATATGAAATACTTTGAGAATGAATTAATTTTGACAGCACCTGATGTTACAGTGAAAAGTTGCAACATGGAATTGTTTTTTTCTGAACTTGTTAAATAGATTTTGTGGTTGTAGTTCTTGTTCTCGCCACTTCTGCTCTTGAACCAATCACTTAAAGGAATGAAAGAGTAGACCGGGATCATTGCCTCCCTGCAATTTCCCTTTCTTAAATTTACTCCAATTCAAAATGCGACTGAAATATAAAAAGTACAGTTGGGAAAATGTTTATCACTTGGATCTTTTCAGAAGTGGCAATTCTTATTGCCTCTGGACTTGCATAAAATTGTGGTACTCGTGCAGCATATCATGGTACAACCTCTAAGTCTAGAAATTTGTGGTATTTATCCTGAGATATTGTACGGTGCTACATAATTTGCCCTAAGTACATGTTCCTGTGATGGTACTGACACTAATATCCTCAAAACTCTGGGAAATAATACCAGAGTAACAGCAAAGTAGTACTTGCTTAGCTAGATAGGGAGTGAAATGTGCAGCATACAAATATCCCATGTCCTATTCTTTTCGGGAACAGTGGTGTCACTAAATGCAGCCGTTATTGAACTGCAATGAGTAGAAGCATCTCCTTAAGCTAAACAGAGCTTTGAGCGCCAGCATATGCTCTGTCTGCTCCTGAAAACCTCACCCCTGATGAAGACTGGTTTGGTAATATCATTTTTCATCCTAGATTGTGTGTAAATGCTTAAGTTTCCATTTCGATGTGCAGAGTGCAATGGAACTTTGAAATTCTGTTTGAGTCAATTTTATGTTTTGTGTTCTGGATTTATCTCGAACATCAGGTTTAAAATGTTGTAATTCTTTTTGTCTTAATGTAGTTTCTGTGTAATTTACAGGTTTAGATGATTTTGAGAAGACGCCTCTTCCGATGCAGCAGTCTGTCCCTTCGAGATCAACAATTCCATTGGTAGCAAGAATTGCAGACCAGAATACCTCAGATGCTCCTCTAATGACAGAAAGAGAAATGTCTCGACTAGAAAAATTCAGACAGCTGCTGGCAGGTCCAAACACTGATTTAGGTAAGCCTGAACTATGGTGAGGTGAACAGCTTCTCTGAAGATTTGTAATGTGTGAGGATCCTATTCTGTGATAGGCTAATTAGGTGTGGTCTTATCATCTGATGCCTCCTGTTTCAGGGAGGACGTCACTTAAAATTCAGGGAAGGCTTGATCGATTCGTATTAATATTAACAAGGCAAACAAAAGTAATTGGAATTAAATCAAAGCAATAGGAAATCTCACAAAAGGTTATAATGTGGTGGCTGTTGCTCACTGTAAGCAACCAGTGGGCCAGTCATCACTGCACTGACAGAGCCTGAAAAGGAAATAGATTTGAGAGTGGCCATTTATCATTCCCTGGTCAATGTTGATCAGTTATCAGTGAGGCAAATCTTGTTTTTTTTTTTTAAATTAAAAAGTGCGTGTGCCAAGTGCCAACTATATTCTAGCAATTGATTCTCATTAACTTAATCAAAGTGTGCTTTAGTCATTTAGTAACTGTTTTTATAGATACTGGATCAGTTGCTTCTGATTAGGAGTTAATTGCCACTGGGTATGTACTTATAAATGTCCAAAGCCTCTGCTCCTGGGCCTCTCCACAGTCGAAATGCGCAGGTATCCCAGGGGCGCATGCAGTTCGCAAGCGTCCCTGGGATCACGTGGGCCAGGCGAGCCAATGGGAGAAGGGAATCCCCCTTCATACTTTTGACAGACCTGTCAGAAGTATGAATGGGATCACTAAAAAAAGACACAACAGCATTAAATAAATATTTTTAAACATCACGTTTTTAAAATGAGTTAAAATTACATTAAATTAAATATTTTAAACAAATTAAATTTTTTGAAAAAAATAAAGTTTTATGGGGCTAAAAATAAACTTTTTTAAAAAGTATTTATAAATTATAAATGAATTAAAAAAAAAAACCCAACTTTTTTAAACTCTTATTCTGGTAAAAGCAGGCCTTACGCCAGGCGTAAGATTTTTAAGGGTTTTCAGCGGGAGGAGGTTCTGCAGAAAGTGGAACTGTCCACCCGCGGAGGCCCTTCTCCAGGGTAGGCGTGCAATCTGTCAAGAGGATTCTTGACCGATCGGAAATGCCGGTTTTCAGCGCATGCGCTTCACATGCCTAAAACGGGCATTTTCTATGTCCCGAAGGGTGTGTACACACCCATAGGGATCGGAAAATACGGGCCGATGTGTTTTTAATTAAAGTATATTTAAAAAAAATTGAATTGATTTGTATGACTCCCTTTTTAATCCCATGATGAAGATTAATGAAAATGGTTTGCAGGTAGAAATGTTTTGGTTTTGCAGTATTTATTTTCAGAATTCGATGCAGTATTTGGACTACATTACTCAAATGGCAGGATCCTTTCACTACACTTAAGTGAGCATTTCCCTCTAATTAGGCATTATCAGCAAATTCTGATAATTATTCTTATGTCCAGGTCCAAGTCAGTTGTGCACATGGTGAGTATGAGCAGTCCCAACATGGAGTCATGGGACATGCTGCTAGCTACATCTTGTAATCTGAGTAGTATTCATTTATTTATACACTCTGCTTTTTATTCTTTGCCATCACTTTCCCTTTAATTTCACAGGCTGTAGTCTTACTAAGTCTCTTACGTGATACTTCAAACACTGCTTGAAAATCCATATGTACTATATTGATTGCATTCCATTGCTTGCAGACTTGATTATTTTTTAAGTGTTCACTAATGTTATTCCTTATGATTTGTAGCAGTTTTTTTTTCTACTCCTGACATGAACTTGAGTTCTCTGTAGTAACTGGGCTTATCCTTTTTTCCCTTTTTATGAAAAGTAAAAAATTGGCCACCATATTGGTATAGCACCTCTGCTATTTATTATTAATTCTCTCCATATTCTGGCATGTAGATTGTCAAGTCTGTTGCCCTATATACTTGAAATCCCATAAACCTAATGTTTTTTTTTAATACTTCCACATCATCCTGCATTCTGTCTTCATGCTCCTTCAAGTACAGAGGTGAAACAGAAAACTCCCTGTACTTATTTGGGCACCTTTAACACACAAACATTTCGGAGTAGTGGGAAGAGGAGGAGAAACCGACATTGACCTAAGAATTTGAGCAGAATTAGGGAAGGGGACCTCGAGGTCTTCAGGCTTTTGAAAGTGGAGAGCAAGATGCAGTGGTTTGAACTCCACTGGATTACACCACTACGTTTCTGCACTGGATTACACGTAGACTTACCTGCTGTGTGTCTATCGCTGCTGCTAAAAGTTTGTTTTTTGTTTTAAAAAATAAAGTTTAATCTGCAGTTGTGCCACTGGTTCTACTGGTTTTTCAGCCATGTTGGCTTCTAGCGAGCAGCTGCTGTTTCACTTGCTGTCCGGTGACTCGCGCTACTGGTTTTCAGGTTTGCTGGTTTTACTTTTTCTCTGCTGCTTTGATCTACGGTGAGGTCCAACTTGCGTCAATTTCGCCATCATCTTTCTGCACTGCTACCGACTCTTATTCCTACGGCAACAATCTCCAACCTTGAACTTTCTACCCTTCAAATAGCTTCTGGACTTCACTCACCTGCTTCGACAGCGGTTCGTCGATGCTCTGTGCCGGCTCCATCTTGCTTACGCCGGCTTTGTCCCTCCATGGGACCTCTGACTTTCACCCTGGTCTCCCTACTATTGTCTCCAACCTATTCCCTGCTACCAAGAAATATGTATCCCATTAATTACTACATTTAACCAGGCCTATATAACTTGAGCTTTTCCCGTGTCCATTCGCATGCGCACTTTGGCTGTCGCTCCGGACCCGAGTCTTTCATTTCCTTATCCACTTTTTCCTCCCCCTTTTCCTTTTCTCTCTCTCCTGTCCTGACTGCGCTCTCCTGTCGTCATGCCTCCTTTCATTTCTCTTCTCGTGGATACTCTGCCCTCCCAAATCCCTACCCAAATCCTTCATTACTCTTCGACCTTCCTACTCTCCTGCCGCCGTCCCAGGCTTGACTTCCTCTTAGACTAGCCTACAGCTTCCCTCTGTGCCTCTCGGCATCCAATGAAGGGCCCATCGAGGCACTCGTCGCTGCCTCCTTAGGAGCAGCAAACCAACTCACCCCCCCCCCCCCCCCCACCCACCCCCCCCTCACCCCGGGCCAGTGCTGACCCTGTGGACGCTGGCAGTGGGGCTGCCATCATTGACACTCTCCGCATCTCCCTCCAGAATGTCCGTCCACTTGCGAATAAGGCCCTTGCCATCCATGAGCTTATCTTGGATGATTGCATCGACATCATGGCCCTGACGGGAACTTGGCTGAGGGGTGATGATACCTTACCCTTAAATGAAGCCTCCCCGCCTGGCTGTACCTTCCACCACTTCACCACTTACCCCGCTCAGACTGCCGTGCTGGTGGTGTGGCTCTCATCACCAAATCACACCTGGGTCTGTCCCCCTACTCCTCTGGCACTTTCTCCTCCTTTGAGCATCTCGGCTTATTCCATCCCTCTCACCTCATTTAAAATTCTCGTTCTCTACCGCCCACCCAAGTACCATAAAAACTTTATTACCGAGGTATCTTCACTGCTTTCCTCCTTCAGCTTCTTCGCCGACGGACTTCTCATGCTCGGTGATTTCCACGTCCATCTCAATTCATCATGCTCTCCTCCGAGATCACGATCCTCCCTTAATCTCTCCCTCCATGTAAACTCCCCAACCCATATTCACGGCCACCCCCTCGACCTTGCCATCTCTCGTGGCCTCGCTACTCCCAGCGTGTCAGTCGCAGATAAGGCCATCTCTGACCACTTCCTCGTATTGCTTTCCACCCCACCAGCCCAACCCTACTTCCTTCTGTGTCCACCCCTGGAAAAAACTCTTTCCCAACTCTCTCACTACAGCACTTAAATCCCAACTGTCCAGGCTTTGGCCCGCCATTCACCACGACATTTCTGCAGCTACCGATCTGCTCAACCACACCCTTACCACCACCTTTGATGCCTTAGTCCCTATTAAAACAATTACACTCTCACCCTGGCCATTCCCCTGGTACTGCCATCCTCTTCGCTCCTTTAAGTCCAAGGGGCGCAGACTTGAACAGATATGGCGGACAACTGGTTTAGCCATTCACTGCCAGATCTGGCTGGACCACATAAAGCATTATCGGGTCCTGCTCTCGTCTGCTAAAATTGCTCACTACTCCAGAATCATTCTGGAATGCAAAGATAAACCCCGGCTTCTATTCTCCATTGCTAACCGTCTTCTTAAACCCCTCTTCCCTGTCTCCGCCACCTTCACCTCTGATAGCAAGTGTGAGGAGCTCCTGGATTTCTTTGTCTCTAATAGTGAGACCATCTGTTCAGCTGCCTCTGCCACTTCCCTTCCTTCCCCTAGCACACTGGGCCAAACTTTGTCCAAGGTGCCCCCCCTGCCCTAGCCCTGAACTCCCATCTTCCTCCAGTTTCTCTCCGATCTCCCCGCGCTCATCTTGTCCATGAGACCCACTTCCTGCTCCCTCACCCCTATTCCCACCAAACTACTGACCACCCAACTTCCTTTTCTGGCACCCATGTTAGCTGACATTGTTAACGGTTCTCTCTCAGGCACTGTCCCCCCTCTCCCTCAAATCTGCCGTCATCACCCCTCTCCTCAAAAATCCAACCCTTGACCCCTTCCGTCCTTGCAAACTACTGCCCATCTCCATCCGTCCTTTCCTCTCAAGTCCTTGAACGTGTTGTCACCTCCCAAATCCGTGTCCAACTTTCCTGCAACTCCATGTTTGAATCCCTCCAATCAGGTTTCTGTCCCGCCAAAGTACCGAAACAGCTCTCCTCCTTTGTGACTGACAAAGGTAAACTATCCCTCCTCGTCCTTCTTGACTTGTCTGCAGCCCTTGACACAGTTGACCACTCCATCCTTCTCCAACGCCTCCCCACCGTCGTCCAGCTGGGTGGGACTGCACTTGCCTGGTTCCATTCTTATCTATATAATCGTAGCCAGCGAATCACCTGCAACGGCTTCTCTTCTCGTTCCCGCATCGTTTCTACATGCACGCTGATGACACCCAGCTCTACCTCACCACCACTTCTCGCGACCCCTCCACTGTCTCTAAATTGTCAGACTGCTTGTCCAACATCCAGTTCTGGATGAGCAGAAATTTTCTCCAATTAAATATTGGGAAGACCAAAGCCATTGTTTTCGGTCCCCGCCACAAACTCCGTTCCCGAGTCACTGACTCCATCCCCCTCCCTAACATCTGTCTGAGGCTGAACCACACTGTTCGCGATCTTGGTGTCATACTTGACCCTAAAATGAGCTTCCGACCGTATATCCATGGCATAACTAAGAATGCCTATTTCCACCTCCGTAACATCGCCCGTCTCCGCCCTTGGCTCAGCTCATCCGTTGCTGAAACCCTCATCTATTCCTTTGTTACCTCTCGACTTGACTATTCCAACGCAGTCCTGGCTGACCTCCCACATTCTACCCTACGTAAACTTGAGGTCATCCAAAACTCGGTTGCCCATGTCCTAACTCGCACCAATTCCTGTGCTAGCTGACCAACATTGGCTCCCGGTTAAACAACGCCTCTATTTCAAAATTCTCATGCTTGTTTTCAAACCCTCCATGGCCTCGCCCCTCCCTATCTCTGTAATCTCCTCCAGCCCCAGAACCGCGCCCCCCCCCCCCCCCCCCCCCCCGAGATATCTGCGCTCCTCTAATTCTTGAGCATCCCTGATTATGATCGCTCAGTCATTGGTGGCCGTGCCTTCTGTTGCCTGAGCCCTAAGCTCTGGAATTCCCTCCCTAAACCTCTTTGCCTCTCTACCTCTCTTTCCTCCTCTAAGACGCTCCTTAAAATCTACCTCTTTGACCAAGCTTTTGGTCACCTGCCCTAATTTCTCCTTATTTGACCCGGTGTCAAATTTTTTTGTCTTCTAATGCTCCTGTGAAGCGCCTTGGGACGTTTTACTACGGTAAAGGCGCTGTATAAATACAAGTTGTTGTTGTTTCAGAAGAAGCTTTGACTTTTCTTCCCTGACTGCTGAAGGCTCTGCTTCCGATTTTGTTAGAGGGGAGCCGGGGGAGGAAAGTTGCATTCTGCGATGTAGGACTGGAGGAGATTTCAGGGGTAGGGTGGGGCAAGGAAGGGCATGTAAGATTTGTAAACAAGGGTGAGGTATAGTTCGTCTGGAGTAGAGCTGGGAGGCTGGAGAAAGTTGAGTCTGGAGGTGATTACAATGTTGATAGTTTCAGTGTGGTGGTGAGCATGAAGTTGGAGACTGTTGGATGTAGAAAGAGATAATCGTGGTGCTGGGTAGGATCGACACTTTGGAGTCTCTTAATCCTTACATGAACTACAAAGTTACAAACTATTGAGTTCAGCTTGAGTCAGCAGTTGGGATGGGGATTGAATCGGGTCAAGCAGGGTGGTCTTGGTCTTTGCGCATGTTATGTTGGAGAAAATAGTGGTTCTAAGCTTTTCTGCCATACTTTATTTTCTGCTTGAAAATTTTCTCTTTGGTCTTCGTAACCCCACCCTCGTGCTTACAAACTTTAATGGGGTATAATGACTATGTTGAGAAACAAACTTACAGGCTTGAGAGATTAACTTCAGTGTTTAAAGTAATGTGCCCCCATAGCAATGGCGGTGGTTTTAAAAATGTATGTGCAGTAAAAGGAAACGGTTATAAGTTAATGGCCACCCCCCTCCATCTCTGGCCAAGAAGCATGTGATCATAACTTGTCTTGGGCCTTTACCAGTGCCACTTTGTAATTATTGTTGAGTGCCATGCAGTTTGATTCATGTTTTTTAGTTCACCTTTTCGCTCCCTTCAGGGGAAGTTCCTTGCTTCTGGTCAATGTCTATTTCTAATCAGAATTGAGTTTTTAACTTCAGCAAGCCAATTCCTGCGGAATTGAGGGCAAACCTGCAATGGACATTCCATGATGAGTGCCTTGGTGCAACTTTGTGTACCATTGAGCATTTAAAACTTCTGCATTTAATGACAAAAGAATGGTGAGGTGTAAGTAATGATTGTGTAATGTAAATTAAAACATGTGGCATCTGTTGTCTGTGCAGTTAGCATGTCTGCAATCAATGTAGGGAGGATAAAGATAATATTCAAGGAAGTGGAAAGAAAATCATTCCAGTGAGAGAAGAAAAGCTTGAGGCCTAATGAGCTCAATACTGATCTAAGGACTAAACAAAAATGTTTTTTTTTAAATACTTAAGGAAACAGTCATGAGGGCTTTGAATCTTAGATAGATCATTATGGGTATTGGAAAATGGTAATAAACAAGAAAATTGTTGACTGCAAGTGGAATCTAAACCAGATTTGTTTTTAAAGCAGTTAGTTGCAAATTACATATTTAAGACCATTTTTAAGGCATCAGTAAGGAAGAGATTATACAGCACTAAGAGGAGGTAGACGTGTTGGATTCTTCACCCCAGTCTTCCCAAACAATGACTGACACATTTTGGGTTTGGCAGAAGAATCTAACATGCATTAGTCAGTAAACTCTGTATTGAGATATGAAGAAACTCGAATTTAATATTTGCAGGGAACCGGGACCAACTGGATACCTTCGCAAATCATTTAGAAAATGAGAATTAGGCTAGCCTCCTGCTAATATTTACTAGCCTGCTTTGAATTGGAGATGCTTTCTGTCTCCCCTTCTCTTTCTCTTCTCCCCCTCCAATTCAGAAACACTAGAAAAAAATGTTTTACTATCTCCTGCTTGAGAAGAAATATGTTCTGTTATGCTTGTGTATAAGAAGCTTGCTGGAGACTTGGTTGGAAAAAACCTCTGCTTGAATGACTGACTTACCAGTAAATCCACCTTCAGCCATCTGGTGTTGAACTGAGCTGTGTCAAAACATTTTTTCAGTCTTCAATCAAAGCACTGAACCTAGTCTGTCTTTTTTAAAGGGCAAAATTGAGAGGTCGCACAACACCAGGTTATAGTCCAACAGTTTTATTTGAAATCACAAGCTTTCGGAGCTATCGATTGCTCCTTCCTCAGGTGAAGTAAATTGGATACAGAATCGCCAGAGCATATATAGATGGAAAACAAAGCATGTGTACTTTGCAATTGCAGACCAATAAATTAAATCATCCTGACTATCTGCCGAGGTGTGATAAAGTTAATTAAGTCAGCCAGGAAGGTACCACATCAAAAGACATAGCAAGATACAACTGAGACAATGAGATGTAGTCGCAGGGGTTCTAACGTGTCAAAAGCTGCCGTCTGTATGTAAAACGAAAAGCTTTAAAAAAAATTTACTTTTTTACTGGGAAAATTTTTACTTTTTTACTGGGAATCACATCTGTGAACAAGCTAACGACGACTCGAGTCCGGATCACGTCATGTATCGTGACATAAACCCAAGATCCCGATTGAGACCGTCTTCATGAGTGCGGAACTTGGCTATCAGTTTCTGCTCGATGATTTTGCGTTGTCGTGTGTTTCTAAGGTTGCCTTGGAGAACGCTTACCCGCAGATCCGAGGCTGAATGTCCTTGACTGCTGAAGTGTTCCCCGACTGGGAGGTAACAATCCTGCCTGGCGATTGTTGCGCGGTGCTCGTTCATACGTTGTCTCAGTGTCTGCATGGTCTCGCCGATGTACCATGCCGCGGTGCATTCTTTCCTGCAACGTATGAGGTAGACAACGTTGGCCGAGGGGGCATTGTTCTTATTCAAAGCACTTCTCCTCTTTCGTGACCTGATCCCCTCATAAGTTCAAATATATTTCTTTCAAAATTTGTGTTCTGTTTAACTACAGTAGTTTTAGTATACAACTGTGTCTATACATTAAAAATTAGTGTTACTGGATTTAAGTAAACTAGGAGGCCAAAATCTAGTCCGATATAATTTGGTTGCTTTATTTTTCGACAAGCTGCTGCTTTTCACTTGTTCCCTAAATTAATCTGTACTCCGCCACAAAGCAGTTGTGTTTCGCTGGGAATGTGGGAAGGTTCATGTTGCAGATTTTTCAATTATTTGGTGGCCAGCTGATGACTTGTACCCTCCAACTTAATAACATGACAAAAAAAGATGCATCCTGCAGCAGTGAATATTCCTTAACTGAGTGTAAAGCTACTGAGTCAAAATTACGACCCCGTAGCTTTGTAACCTAGACAATGTTAACAACAGACAGTTATGTGGTTGATTAAAACGTGTTATACTTTTACAAATATATTTAAATATAACATTGATACCTGCTTATGTGATAAAAATAAAGCACAGAAGTATGCACTTTATTTCTTCTGGCTACTACCCTGAATGTGGGAATCAACAGCTGTCTAGGAGGAAAATGAGGAAGACATATTTACAGCAGTATTATCATGTGAGTTTGCGCCTGCCAGTAATGAATCTTAATGCTCAATACCTGCAAAGTATTTGCAAATATGGAGTTAACCTGGTTATCAGTGTTTTCACTAATAAAATTGCCATAGTAGAGACTAGATTTCGAAAGTACAAAATGTTGATTGTTACCATTGTGCATTCCTGTACCCAGTGGTGACTTTCAGGTTTTTGAATCATATGATTTTTGGTTGATGGGGCGTGAGGGGGGGCACATCTTAAAGCAAGTCACGCTGGTTACTCCTATGCATCATATAGAAGGTGAATTAGAAGAACAGTTAATGTAACATTGCACTTTTGATATTCTGAGTAGACCAGAGAGAACATCATACCTTCTGCTGGTCAAAAGTTTTCAGAGTAAAATAATTTTTAGACATTTGAGATGAATGAGATTCTCATTAAGACGATGCCTATCGACAAGTCTTTGCATATGTGACTCTTTCTTATGAAGCTGTTGTCTAATTTGATTGTGATATTTGAAAAAAGAGTGGCACCTGTCTGCCTGTTTTGGTTCTGTGTGCTTGAGCTACCTTCTTGATTTCTGGTGTCTTTCGTGCTTTTAGTTGACTTACAGATTAGCTGTTCCCAGTCTGCAGTCAAATGAATGTGTTATGTAGTGGGCTGGCAAAAATTTCCAATTGGAAATTAGAAACATATGTCGTTGGTACTGCAGCTCTAATTTCATAGTTTCAATAAAAATTATGGCGACATTGCTGTATTTATAGTCATTAAGCCACTTGTAAAGCCCACTTAAGAACTTGAGCACGCAATCTAGGCTGGTGCTTCAGTGTAGTACTGTGGGAGTGCTCCATTGTCGAGGTTGCTGTCTTTTGGATGCCCGAGGCCCGCCTCTGTTCAAAATGTTTGTAAAAGGACCCATTGCACTACTCAAAACAGAGCAGGGGTATTATCGAGGTGTTCTGGCCCACAAGTGTCCTTCAGTCAACACCATCAAAATAGATTAACTGGTCACAGCACAAGGTGACTACACTTCAAAAGTAATTTGTTTCCTATGACGTGCTTTTGAATGTCCTGAGGACGTGCAAGGCACTATAAAATACAAATTAATGAATCCCCTTCCTTTCCCACATTACAACAGTGACTACACTCCAAAATACGTCATTGGCTGTAAAACACCTTGAGACGTCCAGTGGTCGTGAAAGGCATTATATAAATTCAATTCTTGCTTTCTTGCTTTCTCACCCCTCCATCACCAGAAACCATGAGCTGGGGAAGTCTGTTACTTTAAGTGTATCCAGAGCTTGCACTATAACTGACTCCACTACATCTGCATGATCCATCTCTGTGTTGCACTGTTTTCCGGCCGGTGGTTCCACTCCTACCTGTCCCACCAGTGTTCCAGGTAGTGCCTCTTCCTGTACCTGTGCCGTCACCTGGGGTGTGTCTGTGGTGTATTTGGATTTTCAGAAGGCCTTTGATAAAGTCCCACATAAGAGGTTATTGTGCAAAATTAAAGCACATGGGATTGGGGGTAATATACTGGCATGGATTGAAAATTGGTTAACAGACAGGAATCAGAGAGTAGGAATAAATGGGTCTTTTTCGGGGTGGCAGGCGGTGACTAGTGGGGTACCGCAGGGGTCAGTGCTTGGGCCCCAGCTATTCACAATATATATCAATGATTTGGATGAGGGAACCAAATGTAATATTTCCAAGTTTGCTGATGACACGAAACTTGGTGGGGTTGTGATGAGGATGCAAAGAGGCTTCAAGGCGATTTAGACAAGTTGAGTGAGTGGGCAAATACATGGCAGATGCAGTATAACGTGGATAAATGTGAAGTTATCCACTTTGGTAGGAAAAACAGAAAGGCAGAGTATTATTTAAATGGTGATAGATTGGGAAATGCTAATGTACAAAGGGATCTGGGTGTTCTTGTACACCAGTCACTGAAAGCAAACATGCAGGTGCAGCAAGCAGTTAGGAAGGCAAATAGTATGTTGGCCTTCATTGCAAAAGGATTTACGTACAGGAGCAAGGATGTCTTGGTACAGTTATGCCGGGCCTTGGTGAGACCACACCTGGAGTACTGTGTGCAGTTTTGGTCTCCTTCCCTAAGAAAGGATATACTTGCCATAGAGGGAGTGCAGCGAAGGTTCACCAGACTGATTTCTGGGATCGCAGGATTGTCGTATGAGGAGAGATTGGGTCGACTAGGCCTGTATTCACTAGAGTTTAGAAGAATGAGAGGGGATCTTATTTAAACGTATAAAATTCTGACAGGGCTAGACAGACTGGATGCAGAGAGGATGTTTCCCCTGGCTGGGGGGTCTAGAACGAGGGGTCCCAGTCTCAGGATACGGGGTAGGACATTTAGGACTGAGATGAGGAGAAATTTCTTCACTCAGGGTGGTGAACCTGTGGAATTCTCTACCACAGAAGGCTGTGGAGGCCAAGTCACTGAATATATTTAAGAAGGAGATAGATAGATTTCTAGACGCAAGGCATCAAGGGGTATGGGGAGAGAGCGGGAATATAGAATTGAGATAGAGGATCAGTCGTGATCATATTGAATGGTGGAGCAGGCTCGAATGGCTTGCTCCTGCTCCTATTTTTGTATGTTTCTATGTCTGAGCTCTATTCTTGATTCTTTCCTCTTCATCTACATCTTGTTCCTCCTGATTTTATTTGTAATCCTAGGGGAAGCTTATATATGTACACTGGCAAGCTCCACCTCTCTGCTGCTACTTTTGATTCCAGGGTGATTGCTGTTGTGTCTCACCGCCAGACTTGCATTTCTGGAGCAATCGAGCTTTCCTTTTATCTGAAGCAAACAAAATAATTGGTAATAAAAACAGGAAATACTCAGCAGGCCAAGCAGCATTTGTGGGGAGAGAAACAGAGTTAACGTTTCTGGTCGATGACCCTTCGTCAGAACTGGAAAAAGTTGGAGATGGAACAGGTTTTTAAGCAAGTGTAGGGGGAGGGGAGGAAAGAACAAAAGGGAAGGTCTGTGATGGGATGGAAGGCAGGAGAGATCAAGAGACAAAAGGGATGATGGTGCAAGGCAAAAGGAGATGGTAATTGGACAAGTTAAGAAACAAAAGATGACTCTAGATGAAGTGTAAATGGCAATGGCAGAATGATCGACAGCTGCCATGTGAGAAAAAAAATGAAAAAAAAGATGGGGGCAGAGGTTATGGTCTGAAATTGTTGAACTGGATGTTGAGTCCATAAGGCTGTAAAGTGCCTAATTGAAAGATGAGGTGCTGTTCCTCGAGCTTACGTTGAGCTTCATTGGAACAGCGTAAGAGGACGAGGACGAGGACGAGGACGGAGAGGTCAGAGTGGAGCGGAGAATTAAAGTGATAGGCGACCGGAAGCTTGGGATAACGCTTACGGACTGAACGGAGGTGTTCCGCAAAGCGGTCACCCAATCTGTGTTTGGTCTCCCCAATGTAGAGGAGACCGCATGGTGAGCAGCGAATACAGTATACTAAATTGCTAGAAGTACAAGTAAATCGCTGTTTCACCTGGAAGGAGTGTTTGGGGCCCTGGACAGTGGGAAGCGAGGAGGTCAAAAAGGCATGTGTTGCATCTCCTGCGCTAGCACGTGAAGGTGCCGGGGGAAGGGGTGTTGGGGGTGATAGAGGAGTGGACTAGGGTGTGGTGGAGGGAGCAGTCCCTTCGGAATGCTGAAAGGGGAGGTGAGGGGAAGATGTGTTTGGTGGTGGGATCATGCTGGAGGTGGCGGAAATGGCAGAGGATGATCCGCTGAATGTGGAGGCTGGTGGGGTGAAAGGTGAGGACAAGGGGAACCCTATCGTGGTTCCGGGAGGGAGGGGAAGGGCTGAGAGCAGAAGTGCAGGAAATGGAAAGGACACAGTCGAGGGCCGTGTCAACCACTGTAGAGGGCAATCTGCGGTTGAGGAAAAAGGAAGACATGTCGGAAGCACTGGTATGGAAGGTGGCATCATCAGAGCAGATGCGGCGGAGACGGAGAAACTGGGAGAATGAAAGAGTCCTTACAGGAAGCGGGGTGGGAGGAAGAGTAGTCCAGGTTGCTGTGGGAGTCGGTGGGCTTACAGTGAATGTTTGTCAATAGCCTATCCCTAGAGATGGAGACAGGGAAGTCGAGGAAGCGAAGAGTTGGAGATGGACCATGTGAAAGTGAGGAAGGGTGGAAATTGGAAGCCAAGTGACTGAAATTTTCTAGTTTAGGGCGAGAGCAGGAAACGGCACCGATACAGTCATCAATGTACCGGGAAAAAGAGGTGAGGGAGGGGACCTGAGTAGGACTGGAACAAAAAATGTTCCACATATCCCATGAAAAGGCAGGCATAGCTGGGACCCATGCGGGTTCCCATAGCAACACCTTTAATTTGGAGGAAGTGAGTGGAGTCAAAGGAGAAGTTGTTCAATGTGAGAACAAGTTCAGCCAGGCGAAGGAGGGTGGTGGTGGAAGGGGACTGGTTGGGTGTCTGTTCAAGGAAGAAGTGGAGCACTCTCAGGCCATCCTGGTGGGGGATGGAGGTGTAGAGGGATTGGAGATCCATAATGAAAAGGAGACGGTTGGGGCCAGGAAACTGGAAACTGTTAAAGTGGCGGAGGGCATTGGAAGAGTTGCGGATGTAGGTGGGAAGAGACTAGACAAGGGGAGTAAAGAGTCAAGATAGGAAGAGATAAGTTCCTTGGGGCAAGAACAGGCTGAAACGATGGGTCTACCAGGGCAGTTCTGTTTGTGGATCTTGGGAAGGAGGTAGAAGCGGGCTGTGCGAGGATGGGGAACTATGAGGTTGGTAACCATGGAGGGAAGAACTCCAGAGGAGATGAGATCAGTGACAGCCTTGGGAACGGTGACTTGATGTTCGGTAGTGGGATCATGGTCCAGGGGGAGGTAGGAGGAGGTGTCGGAGAGTTGGCGTTCAGCTTCAGCTAGGTAGAGGTCAGTTCGCCAAATAATTGTAAGTACAGGAGAGAACTAGTGTTATAGTGCTGCTTTGGGAATTAGTGAGGAGTTTCAGTCAGGAGTCAAAATTAAGTTGCAAAACTCCGACAAGCCATTGGGTACATGGGTCTTGTTTTGTAGTGACTGCAGTTACTGTGCACTGTTGTGAAATTGACATGATGTGGGATGACCTATTGGAGATGGTCTTGCACCTCCTAAGTGTGCTTTAGATGACTTCATACCTGCGATATTGACATGTACACAGATCACCGTGAAGTCAAGATATCAGTTGTGGTTGTGGCCTATACCTAGTGAATAACTTTTCTGGGGTGGTGAGTGAAGGACCTCAAGTTGAGGTGCAAGCACATGCATGCTGTGGTATGATGCACAAGAAAAGTTTGGGCAAATGCAAAAAACAGTTTCAGCTCTACATCAGTGCAAATTGTGTTTGTATAATTGGTGAATAAATCTTGACACTGTGCCTTTAAATATGGTGGTAGTAGAGGAGATCAGCTTTGCATTGTTAATTTTAAAAATCCTACTTGATTAAACTTAGTGACATTTTGCTCTTCCTCCCCACTCAAAAGCACTGCAACCACCAGCCAATCCTCGCCACTTTTTCTGGTCTCAAAAATGACTGCCAATATATGTACCACTGACTAAAATACTTATAGTCGTTACTAGGTTGGTCAGTCACTGGCCTGCACTTTGGTGTCTCGTTAGTGGTATTTGACTTTTAAGTGGCTTCGACCAGTGTTGTTTCTGAGGTGCAGTTGGGTTGAGGTATTGGCTAACTGTGCTTATGTCGGATAAATTACACACACAATCTTAAATGTCCCAGTCCGGTTCTTGAATTTTGTCCAATCCTAGGCCACTAAATTATTTTTGCTGCTTTTGTCCACTTCCTTTTTGATAGTTATTTTGATACTGTTTTGCACCCTCGCAAGTAAATGAGCAAATCCTTGGAGGCAGCCCTGTGAATTCAACTGGGTATGGTGAGCAGGTGTAATTTATTATGTTGTGTGGGAGCAACTAACTGACTGGGGTAGGAAGTGTCATAGAATGGTCTTAGAAATTGAAAAGTGCCACAGTGCTGCTCTTTCCTTTTGCATATTAGAAAAGCTGAACAGATGGGGGAGCTGCAGGTCCATTGGCAGCTTAAGGTAATTCTGATGTACAGTTTCTCCAGTTTTTAGGTATGACGCTTCAAAAAAATTCAAGACCAGTTCATGTAACGTCAATGCAAATTTTGTGATTGTGATGCAGTATTGCGATTTAAAGGAAAATGTATTTAGTGTGTGCAGTTGCAAAACCTGGATCAAGAATAAACTTGTTTGGTGTTCAGAACATAATGTAACATAGCTTATTTATCTTGCATTTTGTAGATAGTGAGTAGAGAGGATTTGATATTTGTCTAATCTCAGATAAATTCCCTTTTGAGATGCTTGGTTGGAGGTTTTTGCTTCTTTTGCTGTCAGCTGTGGCTCAGTGAGCAGCACCCTTGCCTCTGAGTCAGAAGGTAGTGGGTTCAAGTCCCACTCCAGAGACTTGAGCACAAAAATCTAGGCTGACACTCCAGTGGAGTGCTGTACTGTCGGAGGTGCCGTCTTTCAGATGATACATTAAACTGAGGCCCAGTCTGCGCGCTCAGGTAGATGTAAAAGATCCCATGGCACTATTTCGAAGAAGAGCAGGGGAGTTATCCCTGGTGTCCTGGCCAATATTTATCCCTCCGTCAATATCGCTAAAACAGATTATCTGGTCATTATCACATTGCTGTTTGTGGGAGCTTGCTGTATGCAATTAGCTGCCGCGTTTCCTACATTACAACAGCGACTACACTTCGAAAGTACTTCATTGGTTGTAAAACGCTTTGGAACGTCCTGAGCTCGTGAAAGGGGCTATATAAATGCAAGTCTTTCTTTTGATGAGTGCTTCATGAGCATAGAAAGGCTTCTTGGTTAGACTGAAGAACTGTAGGCGTTCTTCAAATGCTGTTCACGAGTGAGGGCGGGGGGGAAATCAAACTATGTTTCAACCGTGAACTAAATTCCCAGAATGAGTAGCACTACTTCTGTAGGAAGAGTAACAAATATAGTATTGATGAAGGGAAAAAAAATCAGGAAATGCTGGTGTACAAAGCCAATAAATCCGCAGCTGGAAAAAAAAATGTTTTAGGTCTCGATCCTTTGAGAACTGACCCTGGAAAATAAGCAAGCCCCTGACAGACTGACAAACTGAAGCGGGGGTGCAACAGGAAAAGGACAACAAAAAAGTAAGTTAAGAGCTGGGTGCGCTGACTACTGTGATAGTGAAGTCATTAGTGGGTTTAAAAGTATAACAGCCCATTTAATGGTGTGTGACATTATAAGCAGCCCAATCCTCTACTTATCAGATGCCCCAGTTGATCATAAGTGGGATTGCTACCTGAGGACAGTAAAGCCAATAGTACTGCTACTCTGGCTGAGATTGGCTAACTGAGCACCAGCCAGGCATCAAACCTGGGAGCTCCCTAGTCTATATGGCCCAGTTGCACACCCGATGCACAGTCATCGGGACATCCATGCAGAAGGATTTAAAAGTTATTGAAGTTGAAAAGCATTCACCATCTCAACACACAGATATTGTATAGCCATAATGTTACAAATGGTTTGTATCTGATGGAGCTAGTAAAATTTCCCTGATGTGATTGCTTCCTACGGAAATGAGCTGGTGAACTGAGTGCAAGGATTGAACTATTGGCTACAGATTATCTTGTTTGTGCCCCTGCTGACCTGGTGATTTTGAATGTAATTTCATCAAGTAAGCCATGTTACTTTTGATGTATTTTTTTTTAAAAAAAGGATGTTTAGAATAGCAATTAACTTAACAGGCTTGATTTATGACTTCTGGATTGATTAAAAAGAAATCATTTGGGGTTGTAATGTTTAAATCATTATGTACTAACTTGATTCCATGTATTTGATACTTGTTGCAAATGGCTGAACCAAAACTGATTTGCAGTGCACTGTAATCTTCACATTTTTAGATCTTCTGTCTAAAAATAAAACCAATATAGAATAAAAGTAGGCTTTGATCATAACTAACAATAATTAGATTTTTAGAGAAATCTAAGTGAGGGGCTGAGGCCAGCAGTACAGAACAAAGCAGCAACTAATAATTATATCACAGTCCAGGTAGAGAGCATTGTCTTTGTGCGTTACAGTAAGATGGACACTGAGCAGGAGTAAAAGGAAGAAGGTAACGGGAGTTAGTGGGTGGGTGAGGAGGGGAAAGCACGGTCAAAGATGAGGATTTTCCAAAGGTTTTGAGAGCTCCAACTGCTGGGGCCGAGGGATTTTGAGTGGAGGTTCCAGAGGGCAATAGAGGGGATTGGAGAATTAATAGGATCTTGTTGCTCTATTTGTTACAGGAGCTTGGCATGATGGAGGTTATAGTATATTGTACTTTGTTTGAAAGAGGATGTGGATGCAGCAATCTGGATAAGTTGTAGATTTTGGTGGTTAGCAGGAAGGCATTGAAGTTGAGCTTGCAAGTGATAAAGGCATGGGCTACTGTTTTGGCAACGGAAAAGGAAGCGGCAGAGGGAGGCAATATTTTGAGGATGGTGGAAAGCAGTCTTGGAGGAGGATGCTGAGCTTTCACAACACTAAGTTTGAGAGAATAGAGAGGATGTTGGAGTCCAGGGCATTGGTACGGAGGTGCTGGTGGGAGCCTTAGAAACTAGCTTCTGTTTGAAAGAGAAACCAGAGAAAAGAATAGCAACAGCATTCGAATCAATGGTGAAATGGGAATAAAGGTAATTGTAATTTACTGAGTATATTGCTTAGGAGCAGCATGTATATGATGAACAGGAGGGAAGCAAGGATGGAGCATTGGTAAACACTGGAGGCAATGGGATGGGCACAGGAGGAGAAACCTTTTTGGAGGTATGGTGCTTCTGTTGCAACTACTGTAGTAGGATTGGAAACAGAGAAGTGCCTTGGAGGCAAAACTGAATGGTTGACCATGTCTGAGGCAGCAGAAAGGTTGCGCGTGCCTGAGCTGGGGTAAGCCATGCAGGATGTAGTTTGATGTGTTGACCAGGGAGTGTTTTGTGCTTTGGGAGGAAGTCTGAGTGGAGGGTATCCAATGAGTTTTGGTAGTGTAGGAGTATAGTTTTGAGGTGATGACATGTTCAGGGACTTGGGAGGAACAAGAAGTTGGAGGTAGAGTGGTAGGTGGAGAGAATTCCACTATGGGAGTTTTGAAAATGGTAGGGACAGTGCCAAAGGATTCTTCTTAGGCAGTCCCTTGGAACCGAGGATGACTTGCTTCCACATTAAAAATGAGTTTGCAGGTGACTGATGCGTCCAATGCGGGACCTACAATCTCTGTCACAGGTGGGGCAGACGGTGGTTGAAGGGGTGGGTGGGTGGGGTGCTTGGGTTGACGTGCGCTCCTTGCGCTGCCTGTGCTTGGCTTCCGCTTGCTCCCGGCAAAGAGACTCGAGGTGTTCGGCGCCTTCCTGGATGCTTCTCCTCCACTTTGTGCGGTCTTGGGCCAGGGATTCCCAGGTGTTGGTGGGGATGTTACACTTTTTCAAGGAGGCTTTGAGGGTGTCCTTGAAGCGTTTCCTCTGCCCACCTGGGGCTCTCTTGCCATGCCGGAGCTCCGAGTAGAGCGCTTGTTTTGGGAGTTTCGTATCGGGCATGCGGACAATGTGACCCGTCCATCGGAGCTGATGGAGCGATAGGTTGGTGTTGGCAAGCCTGGGCTGAAGAAAGGAAGTGTGGTGGACAGGAGTGGTTTGAGGGAGCAGGTGGTGGATTTCACAGTGGGAATGAGTGAGGGCTAGGACGAAGATGGGAGAGGAATGCAGTATGGGATGGTTGGGTTTAATTGGAAGGAAGGTGTCGGGGTTGTGGCAGAACATCAAGGTTGAAACCAGGAAACCGATGAGTCAAATACAGTTATTTGGATTTTTAAAAACCTGTATATTGGAGGTAGCGGAGAAGGTGAAGGCTAGATTTCGAGTTTTAATCTTGGAAGAACTGTTCTGCGTCTTGATTTCACCACAGGGATGAAAGGGGGAGGAAGAGTTGAGACAACTGAATTTTGTAGCTTAGGAAAGAAAGCAAGAACTTCCATTCATACAGTGCCCTTCACAACCTCAAGATATCCCAAACCGCTTCACAGCCAATTAAATACTTTTGAAGTGTTGCCACTGTTGTAATGTATTGAAACGTAGCAGCCATTTTGTGCACAGCAAGGTCCCATAGAGTAATGAGATAAATGAACAGTTGATGTATTTTTTGTGATGTTTGAGGGATAAGTATTGGCCAGGACATGGGGAGAACTCCCCTGCTCTTCTCATGCAAGTGACATATTCCAGAGAACCACAACTGATATCACCAGGGGGTATTGGTTCTGGTAAATTGAGTTGCACTGAACAGTGCAGTCATCAGCAAACATCCCCATTTCTGACCTTATGTTGGCGGGAAGGTCATTGATGAAACAGCTGAAGATGGTTGGGCCTAGGACACTACCCTGAAGAACTCCTGCAGCGATGTTCTGGGGCCGTGATGATTGACCTCCAATCACCACAACCATCTTCCTTTGTGGTAGGTATGACTTCAGCCAGTGGAGAGTTTTCCCCCCGATTCCCATTGACTTCAGTTTTACTAGGGCTCCTTGATGCCACACTCGGTCAAATGCTGCCTTGATGTCGAGGGCAGTCGCGCTCGCCTCACCTCTGGAATGCAGTTCCTTTGTCCATGTTTGGATCAAGGCTGTAATGAGGTCTGGAGCAGAGTGGTCCTGGCGGAACCCAAACTGGGCATCAGTGAGCAGGTTATTGGTGAGTAAGTGCCGCTTGATAGCACTGTCGACGACACCTTCCATCACTTTGCTGATGATTGAGAGTAGACTGATGGGGTGGTAATTGGCCGGATTGGATTTGTCCTGCTTTTTGTGGACAGGACATAGCTGGGCAGTTTTCCACATTGTCGGATTGATGCCAGTGTTGTAGCTGTACTGGAACAGCTTGGCTAGAGGCGCGGCTAGTTCTGGAGCACAAGTCTTCAGCACGACAGCTGGATGTTGTCGGGGCCCACAGCCTTTGCTGTATCCAGTGCGCTCAGCCATTTCTTGATATCACGTGGAGTGAATTGAATTGGCTGAAGACTGGCTTCTGTGATGGTGGGGACCTCAGGAAGAGCCCGATATGGATCATCCACTCTGCACTTCTGGCTGAAGATGGTTGCAAATGCTTTAGTCTTGTCTTTTGCACTCACATGCTGGGCTCCACCATCATTGAGGATGGGGATATTCATGGAGCCTCCTCCTCCTCGTTAGTTGTTTAATGGTCCACCATCATTCACGACTGGATATGGCAAAACTGCAGAGCTTTGATCTGATCTGTTGATTGTGGGATTGCTTAGCCTTGTCTATAGCATGCTGCTTCTGCTTTTTAGCATGCATGTAGTCCTGTGTTGCAGCTTCCCCAGGTTGGCACCTCTTTTTAGTTACGCCTGGTGCTGCTCCTGGCATGCTCTTCTACACGCCTTATTGAACCAAGGTTGGTCCCCTGGCTTGAGTAATGGTAATGGTAGAGTGAGGGATATGCCGGGCCATGAGGTTACAGATTGTGGTGGAATACAATTCTGCTGCTGCCCACAGCACCTCATGGATGCCCAGTTTTGAGCTGCTAGATCTGTTCTGATTCTATCCCATTTAGCACGGTGGTCGTGCCACACAAGTATTTATATAGCACCTTTAATGTAGTTAAACGTCCCAAGGTGCTTCACAGGAGTATTAAGAGAAAACATTTGACACCAAGCTACATAAGGAGAAATTAGGGCAGGTGACCAAAACCTTGGTGAAAGAGCTAGGTTTTAAGGAGTGTCTTAAAGGAGGAAAGAGGTAGCGAGGCGGAGAGGTTTAGGTAGGGAATTCCAGAGCTCTGGGCCGAGGCAACAGCAGGCACGGCCACCAATGGTTGAGCGATTATAATCGGGGATCTCTGGTTGAGATGGGGGGTGGGGGGCTGAAGGAGATTGTAGGATTAGGGAGGGGCGAGGCCATGGAAGACTTGGAAACATGGATGAGAATTTTGAAATCATGGTGTTGTTTAACCGGGAGCCAATGTAGGTCAGCGAGCACAGGGGTGATGGGTGAACAGAACTTGGTGCGAGCTAGGACATGGGCAGCCGAATTTTGGATCACCAAGTTTACAGAGGGTAGAATGTGGGAGGCCAGCCAGGAGTGCGTTGGAATAGTCAAGTCTAGAGGTAAGAAAGGCACGGATGAGGGTTTCAGCAGCGGATGAGCTGAGGCAAGGGCAGAGACGGGCGATGTTACGGAGGTGGAAATAGGCGTTCAACACGATGGAGGGTCTCCTCAGTGTGAAGACGGAACTTTGTCTCCACAATGACTGTGCGGTCACTGCTACCAATGCTGTTAAGGACCGAGGCATCTGCGACAGGTAGATTGGTGAGGACAAGGTTAAGTAGGTTTTTCCCTCGTGTTGATTCCCTCACCACCTGTCGTAGGCCCAGACTGGCAGCTATGTCCTTCAGGACTCGGCCAACTCGGTCAGTAGTGGTGCTACCGAGCCACTCTTGGTGAAGGACATTCAAGTCCCCCACCCAGAGTACATTCTGTGCCCGTGCTACTCTGTGCTTATTCCAAATGGTGTTCAACATGGAGTACTGATTCATCAGCTGAGGGCGGGCGGTAGGTGGTGATCAGCAGGAGGTTTCCTTGCCCATGCTTAAGCTGAAGCCATGAGACTTAATGGGGTGCGGAGTCAATGTTGAGGACTCCCAGGGCCACTCCTTCCTGACTGTATACCACTGTGCCGCCACCCCTGGTGGGTCTGTCCTGCTGGTGGAACAGGACATACTCTGGGATGGTGATGGAGGACTTTGCAGGGTTGACTGGGCTTGGTGTGCCGTTGTCGTGTCCGTAGCCGGTGCCGAGGTTGATACCGGGTGGTCCGTCCGGTTTCACTCTTACTATTGTGTTTCGTAGCGGTTTGTTACAACTGAGTGGCTTGCAAGGCCATTTTAGAGGACAGTTAAAAGTCAACCACATTGCTGTGAGTCTGGAGTCACATATAGGCCAGACCAGGTAAGGGCGGCAGATTTCCTTCCCTAACGGACATTAGTGATCCAGATGGGATTTTTCGACAATTCGATAGTTTCATGGTCACCATTACTGATACTAGCATTTTATTCCAGATTTATTTAATTAACTGAATTTAAATTCCGCAGCTGCCTTGGTGGGATTTAAACTCATGTTTCTGGATCATTAGTCCAGGCCTCTGGATTACTAGTCCAGTAACATAACCAGTATGCAACCGTTCCCTCAGCAGGCATGCAAGGAAGAAGGGCTAGGAATTTCCCCTTCAAGTCACACACCATCTTGACGTAGAAGTATATCGCTGATCCTTCATCGTCGCTGGGTCAAAATCCTGGAACTCCCTCCCTACCAGCACTCTGGGAGTACCTTCACCACACGGACTGCAGTGGCTCAAGAATGCAGCTCACCACCACCTTCTCGAGGGCAATTAGGGATGGGCAATAAATGCTGGCCTTGCCAGCGACGCCCACATCCCATAAACTAATTAAAAAAAAAATACAGGTTCTAGAAGGTGGGATCCTACTGGCTGTTTAATTTCTGTTGAAGTAAGAAACATGCTGCTGTGGAAAATGAGCTGCAGAATGAATGGAAGCTGTCTTGGGGTCAGCTGTGAGATGTAATTTAACTTATTGTTTCTGCATTATGGTCGGTCTTTGAAGCATACTTAGATCCTCTTTTTTCCTTGTATAATTTTAAAACTTAGTTTTACTCTTTCTCCCTGGGATACCCATTAATGATGCTGCTCTTGCTGAGAGGATAGGCAGCCTATCTGCTTCCAGGCGTGTCGAAGTCACTGGTAGGTACAAGTGCAGCCCAATTTTTTCTTTTCTGTCTCTGCGCTCTCCTCCCCACTGTAGGGGGTGGTGGTGTGTGTCAGCTTCACCTCTGACTTATGAGCGGTTCGAATCGCTCCCACTCCCTTGGTTCTAGACCTTGGACTTATTTGGGGGTTGTGACAAAAAGTGCAGCAGGCAACTGGTTTTGATGCAAGAACTTTCATCTTTATTCAAGAGAGAAAAACATAACACAACAATCTTAACACTCTAATAAAATGGGGAACACTTCGGTACAAACGAGGGAAATTACATTGGAAGAATACCTTACCCCTCCCAATCCCACTTTACTAGCTAAGTTGGACTCTAGAGGACCAGGGATAATGCTCACCAAAACGAATCCTTGACAGTTGGGCTGGTTCGCGGTTTTGGGGTTCGCTGTATATGTTGGTTCATGGCTGCCGTACCCCGGACGCGGTAGAGCACTTCAACTGCGTATCTGGTCAGTCTTCGCTAGTCTGCTGATGCGGTAGGATGCGTATTGGATCTATCAGGTGAGTACCCACTTTTCTTTGGTTAGAGGTAGGGTTTAGAGTCTTTTGAGTAAAATTCTCACCCAGGGGTAAGTCAGGAATAGATTGTAGAGTGGAAACTTTACGGATCTTCGGTTTTCCTCTGAGTTGGTTTTCTTTGGTCGTGGTGGCCCAATATTACCCAGTTGGTTAGTAATATTCGGTTGGTTGTTTCGTAAGGCCCTTGTTGCCGCGAGGTGTCCGATGGTCACTGAGGTGGTTGCTCTGGTTTCTTCTTGCGTGTTGGCCTGCTTCTGGAGCTGCTGGCCTTCTTTGTTGAACAGTCTTGTTGCACCCGTTTCTGTTGAACTGTGTACAGTTGTACTGGAGAACTCCTTAACTTCTTGCTGCTTGTCTGTGTGACTCCTGTGCTCCTGCTGTCCTGCTTGTTGCTTGAACTCCGTAACTGCTGAACTCGAACTCCTGATTGTTGTAACTGTGTAACTGCTCCACTCTCGAACTTGAGAAAACAGGCCTTCAATTGTTCACGAAAGTGTGAAGTGGTTTCGGGATGGTTCCATGAGCTGTTTCTTGATTGTAGTCAATTGTGCTCAGGTTTCGAGTTTCCTGACTGGGCCTGAGATTTCTATAGAGTGGGTCAAAGTGATCTGTTTTATGCATGGTTTTGATGGGTCCTGTAATTTGGGTGGGGACTGCTCTTCCTCGGGTCTCTTGTTAGGATGTTAATGTCTGATGGGGGCCAATTAACTCCAAGTGAGGTCATGCGGTTCCCCAGACAGTTTGATTAACTCCAATATCCAAACTGTCTTTTACAGAAGTTGATCCCAACTCCCGTGCAGCCTTTTCTCCCTTACAAATCCAGACATGTCTTTTGAAAAACCAAATCTTGGTTTTTTGCTCTAAATGTCCTTAGGTTAGGCCCAATGCATTTTATCACCCTGAAGTAGTTAGAAGAGAGTCCAAAGTCCTTCTCCTTAGGGTTTGTCTCCGAGTTTTGGGGGATCTGTGAGATCTGTGAATTTTGAGAATCTTACACCACCAAAAGGATGATTTAAGATGCAAACTTTTCATTGAGGAAAGCATAATCTAGGTTTTTATTTGTTCTGTGGGTAAATTTTTCATATTTTTATTATTTCATTTTTAGTACATTTTGTGAAAAGCACTTGTGTGTAGTTCATTATGTATACTAAGATTTAGCATGGAAAGTTGTAATGCAAGAAATGTTGAGAATTTACTGTTCAAACTCTTTATGGTCCTTGCCTAACCGTTCTTGTAAGAATCTTTTATGACCCTGACTTTAGACTTAAAAAAAACCATGATTTTTGGGTCTTCTGAAAGCCCCCCAAAAATGTAATTTTGCTGTTACCTGCGCCTTTCAGTCTGTTGTCTGCTTTCGCCAGAGGTGAAGGATTTTACGGCTTGTTTGGGGAATTAAACCCATATACTTGACCTTTTAAGCAGGATGAGAAGGATGAGTCGTCTTGGTTGGCAAACATAATTAGCATGTTAGCGCCAAGCAATTTCAGCAATAAAAAACAGGGAGCCTTCACCCAATTCTTGTATAAATGGGCAGTTGTCAAGATGTTGTTTAATCTCTTTGGTCAGGAAGAAGTTACAACATTGAGTTCAGAAGTACTTTACCATTTATAGCAAATTTTATAATATTGAATATTTGATATTTGGAAACATTTACCAATAAGTTATTGTCTTTGGTATTGAACAGACCTGCTTAATTGCTTACAAAGCCACGGTTTACTTGGTTTATCGGGTAAACCTAATTTGAATTTAGAGATAAATATAATCCAGTTCTGTTATCTTGAAGTTTTAAAAAGTAGGTCTTATTTTCATGGTTAACTTAATTTTTAAAGTGTTCATGATGCTATTTGTCTTTCCTCCTGCTCTTCGCTCTGCCATGTAGCCAATGTGATGCTTTTAAAGATTGGTTTAATATCAAACACATCTTGGCAGGGCTAAAAGGGGAAAATCGTTTCCAAACTGTAACCACAGCACCTTTTATAACCATTTTCATTTGTCAGCCTTTTTATTTAAAAACACTGGAGCAAATTGCATATAGGATCATAAGAATTAGAGCATGTAAAATAAGTCATTTGGTTCATCAGGACTGTGCAGGTGCTAGCTCTTAAGCTGTAGCAGTCACTTCCCCACCCTTTCCCCATATTTTTATATTTTACCTTTTCAAACACTTAACCATTTATCTTTTAAATGAAAACAAAAGCAAAATACTACGGATGCTGGAAATCTGAAATAAAAACAGAAAATGCTGGAAATACTCAGCAAGTCAGGCAGCATCTGTGGAGAGAGAAACGGTTTACATTTCCGGTCGATGACCCATTGTCAGAACTGGAAAAAGTTACAGATGTAACAGGTTTTTAAGCAAGTGCAGGGGCAGGGAAAGGGGGGAGGGGAGGAAAGAACAGAAGGGAAGGTCTGTGATAGGATGGAAGGCAGGAGAGATTAAGAGACAAAAGGGATGATGGTGCAAGGCAAAAGGAGATGGTAATGAGACGTGGAAACAAAAGATGACTCTAGATGAAGTGTAAATGGCAATGGCAGAATGATCGACAGCTGCCATGTGAGGAAAAAAAATGAAAAGAGATGGGGGGCAGAGGTTATGGTCTGAAATTGTTGAACTGGATGTTGAGTCCAAAAGGCTGTAAAGTGCCTAATCGTTAGCTGTTCCTCGAGCTTACGTTGAGCTTCATTGGAACAGTGTAAGAGGCCGAGGACGGAGAGGTCAGAGTGGGAGTGGAGCGGAGAATTAAAGTGACAATCGACCGGAAGCTCGGGGTCACCCTTACGGACTGAACAGAGGTGTTCCGCAAAGCGGTCACCCAATCTGCGTTTGGTCTCCCCAATGTAGAGGAGACCGCATCATGAGCAGCGAATACAGTATACTAAACTGCAAGTAGTACAAGTAAATCGCTGTTTCACCTGGAAGGAGTGTTTGGGGCCTTGGACAGTGGGAAGGGAGGAGGTAAAGGGGCATGTGTTGCATCTCCTGCGCTTGCACGTGAAGGTGCAAGGGGTGTTGGGGGTGATAGAGGAGTGGACCAGGGTGTCGCGGAGGGAGCGGTCCCTTCGGAATGCTGAAAGGGGAGGTGAGGGGAAGATGCGTTTGGTGGTGGGATCACGCTGGAGGTGGTAGAAATGGTGGAGGATGATCCGTTGAATGTGGAGGCTGGTGGGGTGAAAGGTGAGGACAAGGGGAACCCTATTGTGGTTCTGGGAGGGAGGGAAAAGGATGAGAGCAGAAGTGCGGGAAATAGAACGGACACGGTCGAGGTCCATGTCGACCACGGTAGTAGAAGGGAATCCTCAGTTGAGGAAAAAGGAAGACACATCGGAAGCACTAGTATGGGAGGTGACATAGTCAGAGCAGATGCGATGGAGGCGGAGAAACTGGGAGAGTGCCATGGTAAACCCATTGTTTCAGCCTGTTCTTGCCCCATAGAACTGATTTCTTCCCATCTCGACACACTTTTCTCCTTATCCAGTTTCTTCACACCTACACCCGCGACTCTTCCGATGCCCTCCGCCACTTTAACAGTTTCCAGTTTCCTGGCCCCAACCGTTTCCTTTTCACTGGGCGTCCAGTTCCCTCCACCTCCATCCCCCACCAAGACGGCCTGAGGGCGCTCCGCTTCTTCCTTGGACAGAGGCCGAACCAGTCCCCTTCCACCACCACCACCCTTCTCTGCCTGGCTGAACTTGTTCTCACATTGAACAACAACTTCTTTGACTCCACTCACTTCCTCCAAATTAAAGGTGTTGCTATGAGAACCCACATGGGTCCTAGCTATGCCTGCCTCTTTGTGGTATATGTGGAACATTCTTTGTTCCAGTCCTACTCTGGTCCCCTTAGTCATCAATGTACCGGAAAAAAAGATGAGCATCAGTGCCATTTCCTGCGCTCGCCCTGAACTAAAAAATCTCATTCACTTTGCTTCCAATTTCCACCGTTCCTTCACATGGTCCATCTCCGACTCTTCCCTTCCCTTCCTCAACTTCTCTGTCTCCATTTCTGGGGATAGGCTATTGACAAACATTCACTAAGTCCACTGCTACCTGGACTACACTTCCTCCCACCCCACTTCCTGTAAGGACCCTACTCCATTCTCCCAGTTTCTCCGCCTCCGTCGCATCTGTTCTGACGATGCCACCTTCCATACTAGTGCTTCCGATGTGTCTTCCTTTTTCCTCAGCTGAGGATTCCCCATACCATGGTTGACATGGCCCTCGACTGTGTCCGTTCTATTTCCCGCACTTCTGTTCTCACCCCTTCCCCTCCCTCCCAGAACCATGATCGGGTTCCCTTGTCCTCACCTTTCACCCCACCAGCCTCCACATTCAACGGATCATCCTTCGCCATTTCTGCCACCTCTAACGTGATCCCATTACCAAACACCTCTTCCCCGCCCCTCCCCTTTCAGCATTCCGAAGGGACGGTTCCCTCCGCAATACCCTGGTCCACTCCATCACCCCAAACACCCCTTCCCAAGGCACTTTCCTGTGCAAGCACAGGAGATGCAAAACCTGCCCTTTTACTGTCTCCCTTCCCACTGTCCAGGGCCCCAAACACTCCTTCCAGGTGAAACAGCGATTGCAATTTAGTATACTGTATTCGCTGCTCACGATGCAGCCTCCTCTACATTAGGGAGACTGAACGCAGTTTGGGTGACCACTTTGCGGAACATCTCATTAGTCCGTAAGCGTGAACCCGAGCTTCCGGTCGCCTGTCACTTTAATTCTTCACTCCACTCCCACTCTGACCTCTCCGTCCTCTGCCTCTTGCACTGTTCCAATGAAGCTCAACGTAAGCTCGAGGAACAGCACCTCATCTTTCGATTAGGCACTTTACAGCCTTCTGGACTCAATATTGAGTTCAACAATTTCAGACCAGAACCTCTGCCCCTATTTTCTTTTCACATGGCAGCTGTTGATGATTCTGCCATTCCCATTTACACCTCATCTGGACTCATCCTTTATTTCTTAATTTATCCCATTACCATCTCCTTTTGCCTTGCACCATCATCCCTTTTGTCTCTTAATCTCTCCTGCCTTCCATCCTATCACAGACCTTCCCTTTTTTTTCTTTCCTCCCCTCCCCCATTTCTCTGCCCTTGCACTTTGCTTAAAAACCTGTTACATCTCTAACTTTTTCCAGTTCTGACGAAGGGTCATCGACCTGAAACATTAACTCTGTTTCTCTCTTCACAGATGCTGCCAGACTTGCTGAGTATTTCCAGCATTTTCTGTTATTTTATCTTTTAAATGATCTTGTGTCTCTCTGCCTGTAGTGGTACAGCATTCCCTATCTAATAATGCTCTATAGGGAAAAAATGTCTTATACAAATTCAACATTACTTGCTTTATATTCAATTCCCCCAAAGTAAAACCAGAATCACACTTGCTTTAATATACATTGTTACCTGCGCTTGCACCTTTTCAAAGATCTGTAAATATGCTGCCCTAAATTGGAGTTTCTCGAAGAATCTTTACATTGGTATTATTTCTTTTGCTGTTACCTTCACTCTTTTTTCCAACATGTGTGACCTTGAATTTCTCTGCATTGGCCATCAACATGCTAAGCTGTCTACGTCCTCCTGCATTCTTCAGTTTGCCGCACCCCTTAATTTGGTATGGGTGAGCTTTGAGATCAGTCCTTTTGTGCCTATCTTCAAATAAAATAGTAAAAGAAATCACAGCATAAATCCTTGGGGCACAACCTGAACCACATCGCATCACTCTGGCGGGGGCTGTGGGGAAGCACACATTGACTTCTGCACTTCGTTCCCCAGACTGCACCCCATGTGGCGCATTCCCTTCAATACCATGTCTTAATTTTTGCAACAAGCCTTTCATGTGGCACTTTAATCAGATGTTTTCTGGAGATCCTTGCGTCTGGCATTCACCACATTCCCTTAATCTATCAACTAAATTCCTCAATTATATTAAAATGCTCAAGGAAGACCCCTTAACAAATCCATGCTGATTAGCACATGCTTTTCAAAGTGCTTTTGCATTATGCATTCTAGAAATTTATTCACAATTCAGACGAACAGACCAACGATTTTCTGGTTTCTTCCTTTAACCTTGATAAGATGCAGTGAACATTAGAAGGCATTTAACATGGAAAAAAGACGCATAATTCTCCAACTATTACATTTGACAAAGTTTCATACAATTTTCAAAAAGTTTTTTGTGCATAAGTGGAATTTGGAAAAGCTTTAGTAAGGAATCATAAGATCCTTTTTGTTGCAGGAGTGAAGCCAAAAGGAGACAAAGGGGTCTCCTTGGCTGCACACCATATTATAAACATCCCTATGCTTTGGGAACCGATATTAAATTAGATCCACAAAAATGTGGGTCTTCGAATGTGCCATTGATTAAAGAAGCCGGATTCAAGAAAGTAAATGTGTAAAGCCATTCTTCCACACTTCCACTAAACAATTGCATTTGAAATTGGCAATCAAATGACAAATACAAAGCAGATAGTGAATAATGGTGGGCACTCTCCCTACAGAAGTAATAGGTGGTATAAAAGCACCTCACTTACATTTGTTGCTCTAGCTGCGCCTAAATGTTTACAAATCTATAGCCAACAACCAGCTGTGCTCTGATTCTGTCTCCAAAGCTATTCATAAATTAGCAGTTCAGACAATTGTCATGAATTAAACACTAAGTGAAAGATAGTCTTTCTTGCTTTCCCAGTAGAGTTGCATTTTAGATTTCAAGCAACATGATGCAACACACTTTTCACATTAATCTGAGCGTGCAACATGATTTGGTTGTAGCAGAATAACAATTTAACTTGAGGGCAAAAGATAACGACATGTTTAAATTTAGTTTGAGGATTCTGTTTGTGATGGCCACTAAATGTGAGATGTAAAATATTCCATGGATGACTTCATGTGAGTAATCTGGTATTTGGCAAGTCATTTAAGTCCTGTCCTATTTATGCAAAGAAGATGCCAACAAAAAACTAATTTTTGATTGATTCTAAGGAAACCGTGCAATATCCGTTAATATGGAATGAAGTAGTCAGATGGGTATCATTGTTTCCTTGTATTGCTGTGCCCCAGTTAGCTTTGGGTACCATCGCATTCTGCAGATATATTTGTTTGGACAGTAACTAATGTTTTGCACAATATCCATAAAGTATTCCTTAAGATTTGGAAAACAAAGTACTGGGAAATCGAGGGCTGAGTTGCAGGTTTTGTTCGAATTTTTGTAATTGGGTTTCCCTTCCAACCACTGCACTAAAATGACCCGAACCATAGTCAGATATGACATTCCCTGACCAGGATGGTGATGCATTATTGTTCCTAGGCCTTTTGACAGTTTTTGATACAGTTGACCACATCTCGTCTCTGTTGTCCCCTGCTGTCACTTGGCTTCACTCTTAGTGGTTAGAGTGCAACCAGAGCACCTCTAAAAATGGCTTCCCTTCCCACCCCCACTCATCACCGTGGGAAAATAAAGGAAAAAATTTATAATGCTGATATAAGCCAGTTAAGTTTGTAGCCTGATCGACACTTAATGTATTTCAATATTATTGGCTAACATGGTGTCTGAAGATTACCGTGTATGTACTTATTCTGAGCAGTGTAACTTCGGTAGAAAAAAATCTTGACTGGCAGGTTGGAATTATTACATTATATGTTAAAATACAGGCAATGTGAGTTGAATGTATATTTATGCAGTGAGGTGGAACTGTGTTGTACTTTTTTTTAACTCTGCATGATTTTCAGTTTGATAAAATCTAATCATTATTTACACCCTGCGGTTGTTTAGTTTTTGTAGTGCGAGAGTTTAACATTGGCTGGCTGCAAAATCAGTGATGCAGGAAGTTCTCAGTTAATTAGTCCACCTGATCAGTTCAGCCTGCCAGCTTGAAAAACAGTCAAATTCTTGTTGTAGTTCATTTATTTCAGGTTAGGCGTGTAATATTAGATATCTGAATTATTTGGATGAAAGAGTAAACTGTTCAAGTTGTGACATTTCCTTTTCAAGTAACCATGACTGCACTTCAAAGGTAATTGGCCCGGATCTTGCTGAAGTGGGGCTTCTTGCGGCGTGCCTGTTGGACATTTTTCTGCACCCTTCGGCTCAATTTTTTTGTGCCATAACTTGCTGGAAGTGCAAGCTGTTAACGAGGTGGCAAAGGCAATGGGGCATCTGGGACCTCAGTGCATGGCGGGACAAACCGTGCATTTTCTTAACCAATGTGATTTAAGGATTGAGAAAGAAACAGAGGAACGACCGAGAAGTAGGTTGAATTAGCTTCAAATCATATACCGAAAGAGAAATAAAGGGGAAAAAAAATCAGAGTAAGAGAGAAAGAGAAAAAAAGAGACACAGGAAAAGTAAGAAAAAAATTAAATTTGACATGCTTAAAATTTCCAAAAACAATTTACCACCTGAAGGAATGAAACTTTACATTTCAATTTCTGGGACAGAGAGGTTGATTGGCACTACAGTAACAATTATAACACGGTTAAAAAGGTACTCGCACTATTAATTACCAGACTGTGTCGAGTTTAATGAGCAATTAATATGCAAATCCAGCAAATTCTTAAAAATAACGTGGAGGCTAAGGGCGAGATTCCGTTTGTGCGGAGCAAGTTCGAGAGATTTGCAACTCCTGGCATATCTCTTAATCCCCTGAACTTTTCCAGTAAGATCCAGCCCAGTGTGTTTAATTGTAAAATGCTTTAAGATATCCTGGGGGTGTGATAGGGCATTACAGAAATGGAAGCACTTGCTTTCTTCCGACGATGTGCATTAATATAGTGCCTTTAACGTAAGAAATGTCTGAAGGCGTGCAATCAGACAAAAATTGACACTGCGCCAAAGCAGGCGATATTTGGATGGGCGACTAAAAGCTTGGTTAAAAAGTTAGATTTTAAGGAAGGTCCTGAAAGAGGAGAGAAATATGGAGATGTTTAGGGAGGGCATTCTGTAGTTTAGGAATTGAAGAAACGACCACCAATGGTGGGGCAAATGGAATGGTGGATGCGCAAGAGGCCAGAGTTACATGTATATCCCATCTTGTATTCACTCTCATAACTGCCCCACTGACATACCATCAGACCTCAAACCGCCCTGAAAGGCCCCAGTCTTGGTGCCACACAGTGGTGCTTATCATTTAAGTTGAAAGTTTTATTTACAGTGAGCACTTCCTGTGTGTATAGGAAGTTCATAATATGCTATTTCCTTTGAGCCTGGATATTCAGTTTAAGATGTTGAGCTTTAAAATTCCCATACTTAAGATTGTGCTTAACTTCTAGTCCTCCCAACTCCTGAAGGTTTGTGTATCCTCGGCAGATGGCATCACTGCCTTCACATAACTTTTTTTCCCTGGGTGCAATTACCTCCTGCACTCTTCACATCCCTTTTCCCAACCAGAGCCTGGAATCTTTCACTCAAATGCTGCCTCTGCATCCAAAGCCTACCTCTCACCTGCTGCCCCAAAAGTCCCACTGGCTTTTGTGGCTCTGGCTGGATCCCTTTCCCTCCTCCTCTTCCTCTCTTTCTCCACCCCCCCCCCCCCCCCCCTCCCCCAAACCACCAATCACCAACTCTGGTGTTCTGCATTGCCTCATGATAATGTGACTTCCAGGCACCCCCTCCGGTCTGAAAATGTGCCACCTGCTAGATTGTGGCCCTGGTCCTTGATCACCACCTGAATGAAAATAATGAAGACAGGAAAAGGAGTAGAATGTAATGAGAGAGAATGAGGAGCTAAGAACAGAATGAATTAGAGAAGGGAAGAGAAAATAAGATGCATCGAGCATGAAAAATGAGAGGGGAAGTGAGAATGAGAAGAATGACTGCAGGGGAATAAGCAAGGTGAATGAGACTGATGTATGAAAGTTCGAGAGCGAGGAACAGAAAGCAAGCCAGGAGGAGATATGGGGAGGGACAGCAACATGAAGACAACACATGGTTAAGAGAGAGACAAAATTCCCCAACTTGCCATGTGCCATACCATGGATTGACTAGTTATTTTTACATTTGTGGCTAATTGTTGGTATACTATTTTTTTGCTGGCTCTTGACCATTTATGATGGCCACCCCAAAAATGGCATTCAACAAGAAAATTAGTCTGTTGTGAAAGTGTATTTACATCTGTGACAGGTATAATTTGGATGAGTGACCTGAAGTCAGATGAAGTATGTAAGACTTGGGAGGGTTCAGTGCAAAGGATCACTTAATGATCTTTTGAGAATCTTTGAAAAGTTAGTTCCTCAATTTTTGTCCACCACTACAGTCCACATTTCATTCTCCAGTATATCTTCGCTCCAGCAATATTGAAGAGCTGGCAAATCAAAAAGTTTGGTGTGGGGAGGTGTCGCACTTGTTACACTGAGCACCACAGTTTTTGTATCTGTGAACCTGACCTAGTGGTTACATAATTAAATATCATTAGTACTCCCTTTTTAAAAACAATTATAAATAATTATGATTGGCGTAAGCATTTCCATCTTTTGTTGATTTTTTAAAGAATTTTCTTCAGTCAGTGATAATGGCATCCATTGGCAGAAGTAGCTGGTAGGAGTTGATGAGCTTATGGTAAGGGGTTTTAATTAGCAGCAATCGAGATGGTCATGAACCTGCAATGTTTCAGTGATTTCTCTTCTCAACTGTAATTGGTTCTGCTGAGTAATTTCTCCTGATGTCATCAGCAATCATTATTGAAACTTTTATTTTAGACGAAGGATGCTGATCTAATAAAACTTCAATTGAATTAGAGGAAATTACGACACTTGTAATCCTCATTTTGTGATTTATATTGCTTCACTATTTTGTACTGTCATGCAGCTGTGATCTTTACTTGGCATCCGTTTAACAAAATATATTTAAGTCATTGTTTGGATGCCCATTATATTGTTGGAGTGGATTACGATTAGATCAGTCATATTCTACATATTCAGATGTCAAGTTAAAAATAACTCCGACTTCTATTGTATGTGGTAGAGTCCCTACTGCTTCTAACAGGCGCAGCCGTGCAATCACGATTTTCCCGCAATATGCGATGGCAGGTATAGCGCCTGAAGAATGTTTATACTCTCCCTCTCTCCCTCTAACGAGCTGCCTGCAGCTCCCCGATTTCCAACCTCTTCAATGGAAGTGGAAATGATAGTGAAAAGCTTTTGCGTGTGTGACGGTGATTGGATATGTCCGGATAAAAAATATGAACATGTCAACTTTAAGAACAACAAACTTTAACAGGTTTGCTTTGCTTCACATGTTCTTTCCACACCTGTTGCAGTTTGTTCTTGGAAAGTTAACATTTCCACTTTTTTAAAATCCGGTCATATCCACTCACTGTTGCAGATGTAAAAGCTGTTGGCCGACATCTTTGCCGCTTCCATTGAAGAGGCTGGAAATCGGGGAGCTGCAGGTGGCTCATTACAGGGACAGAGAGAAAATAAACTTTAAGGCGTTGTACTAGCCATTATATTATATTGGGTCTCCATTTGTACAATACAATTCTTTCTGCATCACAGTAAAGCTAATTAAGGCTGGAGGATTCGAAATTGGATAGCAAAATACTGCGGATGCTGGAAATCCGAAATAACAAAACGCTGGAAAAACTCAGCAGGCCAGGCAGCATCCGTGGAGAGAGAAACAGAGTTAACGTTTCAGGTCGAAGACCCTTCGTCAGAACTGGAAAAAAGCAGGAAATGAAATAGATTTAAAGCAAGTATAATGCTGGGAAAAGGGGGAGGGGATGAAAGAACAAAGGGGAAGGTCAGTGATAGGATAGAAAGCAGGAGCGATTGAGAGCCATTAAGAGATATTCAAGGCAAGAGGAGGTGGTAATGTGACCGGTTGAGGCTGGATGAAGTGTGAAATGCGCTGGCGGAATGAAGGACAGCTGCCAGCTTCAGGGAGGGAAGAAAAAAAGGGGCCAAACAAAAGGGTGGATGAAAAAATAGTGTGTGTGTTGGGGGCCGTGGTTATGATCTGAAATTGTTGAACTCTATGTTGAGTCCAGAGGGCTGTAGCGTGCCTAAATGAAAGATTGGGGTGCTGTTCCTTGAGCTTACGTGGAACAATGCAAGAGGCCGAGGATGGTGAGGTCAGAGTGGGAGTGGAGTGGAGAATTAAAGTGACAGGCCACCGGGAGCTCGGGGTTCCCCTTACGGACTGAATGGAGGTGTTCCGCAAAGTGGTCACCCAATCTGGATTAGAAATTGGACTGGCTCTTGCAGAAAAAAGCCGTGGCCTTTTCAATGCCAATAACTGGCAATGTAAAACCTGTGGGAGCGTGAATTAGGCAAGATGATCAGAGTGCAACACTGCAAAGTATACCAAACTAGAAGAAAAGGACTGGATATGGAGGTGGATTGTCATGAAAGAGAAACCTTAATGAGATGCAAACTCGTGAGTGAGCACAACTGTTCCTGCCTGAAATAAGTGGAGCACAACTAGCAACTTTTAAATTAACGTTAATTTTAATGGCTATCACCTTTTGGCTGATATAAGCAACTGTTTGTAAATGTGGTTGTTATCATTGGGGGGGACTGTAAATATTTTGCACTGGATATATTCTATTTTACTTGTGCATGTGTAATTTATTTGCATATATGAATATTTGTGTGTATGCATGTGTGTGTATATATTGTGTGCATATATGAAAATATTTTTATGTATATCAGTGTATATATAGTGTGTATATGTTCATAAGTTGTGCTGATGAGAGACACAACACTGCTTGGGAGTATATATTCTTCAACCCTTAGTATTATTGGTTGGCTGGCAGGCAGGTAGTGTGTAAGACTTGGTGGGGAACCTCAATCTATATGATTTTATTAATTTTTCACTCATTTTTGTAGTGAGATACAGGTTGGGAGGATCTGACATTTGATGGAGGAAGGTTCAAAATTAGAGCCGTGGTAAATGGTAAATATCAAGACTGATAAATGGTGTGATAACAGACGAGGGGACACTTATTTTGGGTGGGGGGCATGTTGCGGGTGGGTCTATATTCTGCCACCAGGGTTAGAGCTGGGTTTAGCAGTGCAATCAGGTAGAGCCAGCGCTTGGGTACTTGTCTGAACTAAACAAGTGTCGGTGTAAAAGTGCCTTAAACCAAGGTTTCAGGTGGTATTTCTCTTTTATTAACATTGTGTTGATTTGAATGAAAACTGGAGGGTCTCTCTGTGTGCATCAGTTCTATTTTGATTCTGATGGTGTTCCAGATGCTAGAGCTCTGAATTTACAGATTACATAATCTCGAGTGAAACTTTCCATCTGAACTACTGTTTCATTAGTTAACCAACAAAAAGAATTGAGAGCAGCAGCTGTCTTTAAGATGTGTATGTATTATAAATTACTACTTGTGTTCTATAGTGTTTACCTGTTGCTTTTGTGGCTATAAACTATTCAAGTGTAAATAAATTTCATTCATTTTTACTTCTGAGATTGGTTCAGTGTGATATTTTGTCATACAAGGTATTGAATAACTAGTGAGAATTCTACATAAATTCCAGGAGAGCAAGTTACCGCAGTCGGGGTTAATAGTTGCTGCTAGGCTTTTAGGGCTCACCACATGTTTCTCCTGAGCTCTGCGCTGAAGACCACTGCCATAAATGGGCCCTCCCTTCCCATGAATCAGTGTGACTTAAAATGCACAATATTTGATAATCTAGTATTGCCTAGAGTTTGAATAGAAGCTTTCATTCTTGTAATTATTTGATTGAATTGACATGACTCCTCTTGTATTCTTAGTCTTTGGATAGTGGAAAAATAAACACTTTATCATACTATGTGACTTAAACATGATTTTTGTTTATAGCTTATTAAAAGTAGACAAAGTCAAGAGATTTCACAGCATTTAACCTATAAGTCCTTGGTAATGTCGAAACAACAAAAGATGTAACTCATTGTGAACTCTTCGTGGTAAATGTGAACCAGCATTCGTAACATAACTCATGTGGAGTTGCATCTAGCAACCACAAAGTTTCTAGCCTCATCTCAACTGCCTCAGAAGAAATGCAGAGTTGTGAGCGTGCTGCCTGAGGTATACCTCTTGATTCTTTGAAGTTCAAAACTGGAATAGAGGAAATCCAAGTATCTTCCACAGCGTAACAAAGTTACTCAAATTTGAAGATGTTTCCTGAACTGCAAGCATCTTTAGCTTAATTGCTTAACTTCAGAACAAGGCAAGTGACCTGTCTCCACAGAAACCATAGAAGGACTCATTTGCCAGTAATGAGTCATTTAACTTCAGAGAGTTACTAACAATGCTACATTTCAGACAGGGGTAAATGTAGATTCAGTAAAAATATAAAATTGCCTAAACATAATTGGTTTTGCCAAGGCTTTGGTATTTAAAAAAAAATATATAATTATAATCCCGCAGTTAGTATCCAAGGTAACTGACATTGGGAGCAATCAAAACATATCCATGCTGAGCAGCTACAGGATTTTAAAAATGCTCTTATTAGACCTCAGCCACCTATGTTCCTCAAAAGAAAATTTCAAGATCGTTATCCGATCTCGCATCATCCAGACTGTCCAACCATAGATCTAAAAGCTAATTTTTCCACAGTCATTCGATACTGACATGATTAGTTTCAAGATTTCCTGACCAAGGTGTTTACAAAGTAGTTGCCTTTTAGTGGTTGGTGCACTTTTTATGGAGGATTTTTGTCTGTGGCTACCAAATTTAAGCTGTCTTGATTCGTCAGGACTTCCAACCAAGGCTTGCCAGACTAACGGCTGAAGTATTACTATGATTCCAGAATTTGGGCTTTCCAGTCAACTGGTTTCAACTGGAACTAGACATAAGAACATAAGAAATAGGAGCAGGAGTAGGCCATTTGGCCCCTCGAGCCTGCTCCGCCATTCAATAAGATCATGGCTGATCTAAAACCTGCCGAAACCTGGGATCTTGATAACCTTGGGCACAATTCTGTGAAGTTCAAAGGAAGGTCACCTGGCCATTGGACCGGTTCATAACACTCATCGCCCCTGCAGGAAGGATCTGGCATCACTTAAAGGTTTATTTCTGGGTACTCTGGTTGATACCAGATATCAATCTAGTGGTTCCAATGCACAATTCATGACAACCATCAGTTAATCTACAGATAATCAGGATATCTGCTTTGTTGGGCTCAGAGGCAGTGTTTGATCTGGGATCTTAAGACCATTAAGGCCAAGAGTCAGGATAAAGAGGGCATCCCACCTGACCAGCAGCGTTTGATCTTCGCAGGCAGGCAACTGGAAGAGGGCCGCACCCTATCTGACTACAACATCCAGAAAGAATCAACTCTGCATTTGGTGCTGTGTCTGCGGGCGGGGGTGGGGGGCAATTGTTAAACTACTGTTGTACTTTGCTTCATTGTTGTGGGTAGTGTTCTTGCCTCTAGCTTAAAAGTTGATTAAAGTGTGTTCCCATGTCATTCAAAATAAAATTGTTACAAGCTTTAAAAAAAAACTATCTTCCCCCTAGCTGATTTGTAGCAGGCATCTCCCTTTCACGCTGCGGGACACATTTTTCAGAGAAATGGACACGGGGCCGGGCGATTTAAAGAGTAATCAACATGGCACATGAGCTGCTTAAAGTTACAATCAGTAAAGCTGGTATTCAATCGCTTTCAATTGCAAGCTCGAGGCAGAGCAATTTGAGCAAATGATGCTGCAATAGTTGTACTATCAAGCTGCACCTGGCACTTGGTTGCGATTACTTTTAGGTGGAGTGGTCAAGACGGCTCCATGGTCCCTGGACAGTTCATACAGATGGAGTCCAGTGGTTCTTCCAAGTATTGCTCTTGTTGCAATTGGACTTAGTTGCATCTATAGTTTTCCAGTAGATCCCATTACGGGCAGTGACTTCATATATTTGGATGACCTGAACAGAGAGTTTCTGTCGGCGTTCATGCGTTTCCCCTGAGCCTAGGATGTTATTGAAAGCTTAATTAATATGTGAAAATGTTTTTGTTTGCACTGTGCCTTTTGGAGTTCTTGGGGTATTGGGACTACAGACGTTTTCTGGGATCAAACCTGGGAACTTGTTTGTGTTTGACCTTGTTTCAGCTGTTCAGATTGCAATATTTTGATGGCGATTTTGATGTCTGACCTTTTGTCAGGTGACTTCTCGCCAAATTTGCTCAATCTGCTTTGTCTATAGAGGTTTGAGGTACTTTTTTAATGTTTTCTTGTGCATTATTTGCACTCTGCAGATCATGAACCTTAAACTTTTACTGGGTCCTTTTCTAGTGCACTCTAATGCCGTCATCAGCAGGATCAGCCCTTCTTTCCTAGTTCTTTTCCACATGTCAAAGCTTAGATGAATAACTGAGTGGGGTGTGGTATTGAACCTGCAGCCTCCAACTGCATGGCGCGTCATAGTCATAACAGCAAAGGAGGCCATTCGGCCCATCGAGTCCGTGCCGGCTCTCGGTAGAGCAATCCAGTCAGTCCCATTCCCCCGTCGTAGCCCTGCAAGTTTATTTCCCTCAACTGCCTATCCAGTCTCCCCTTGAAAACATTGAGTGTCTCCGCTTCTACCACTTCCATCGGCAGTGAGTTGCAGGTCATCACCACTCACTGCGTAAAAATGTTTTTCCTCACATCCCCCCCTGTATCTCTTGCCCAAAACCTTAAATCTGTGTCCCCTAGTCCTTGTACCATCAACTAATGGGAACAGCCTTTCCCCGTCTAGCCTACCCAAACCCGTCATAATCTTGTACACCTCTATCAAATCACCCCTCAGCCTCCTTAGCTTCTCCAACCTGTCCTTGTAGCTAAGATCCCCCATCCCCGGAACCATTCTGGTAAATCTTCTCTGCACCCTCTCAAGGGCCTTCACATCCTTCCTAAAGTGTGGTGACCAGAACTGGACGCAATATTCCAGTTGTGACCTAACCAGCGCTTCACAAAGGTTCAGCATAATTTCTCTACTTTTGTACTCGATACCTCTATTTATGAAGCCCAAGATCCCATATGCTTTGCTAACCACTCTCTCAATATGTTCTGCCCCTTCCTATCTCTGTGTAATCTCCTTCAGCCCCACAACCCCCCCCCCTGCCCCCGAGATATCTGCGCTCCTCTAATTCTGCCCTCTTGAGGTACCCTGATTATAATTGATCAACCATTGGTGGCCGTGCCTTCTGTTGCCTAGGCCCTAAGCTCTGGAATTCCGTGCCTAAACCCCTCTGCCTCGCTACCTCTCTCTCCTTTAAGATGCTCCTTAAAACCTACCTCTTTGACCAAGCTTTTGGTCACCTGCCCTAATTTATCCTTATGTGGATCGGTGTCTTTTTTTTGTCTTAAAATGCTCCTGTGCAGCGCCTTGGGACGTTTTACTACGTTAAAGGTGCTATATAAATACTTGTTGTCACCTTCAGGGACCTGTGCACATTAACTCCCAGGTCCCGCTGTCCCTGCACACTCTTTAAAACTGTGCCATTAAGTGTATATTGCCTCTCCCTGTTCCTTCTGCCAAAATGCATCACCTCACACTTCTCTGTTAAATTCCGTCTGCCCATTCTGCTAGCCTTTCTATGTCCTGTTGCAGTCGATTTGTATCATCCTCACTGTTTGCCACACCCCCAAGTTTGGTGTCATCGGCAAATTTAGAAATTCTACTGTGTTCCAATATCTAGGTCATTTATATTTTTATATATATATATCTCTGAAAAAAGCAGTGGCCCCAGCACTGACCCTTGGGGAACACCACTGTCTACCATCCTCCAGTCTGGAAAAAACAGCCATTTACCATAACTCGCTGTTTTCTATCTTTAAGCCAATTCCTTATCCAAGCTGCCACTGACCCACCTATTCCATGAGCCTCAATTTTGTTAACCAGCCTTCTATGTGACACTTTGTCAAACGCCTTCCTAAAATCCATGTAGACAACATCCATGGCATTCCCTTCATCAATCCTCTGTTACTTCATCAAAAAATTAAATTAGATTAGTCAAACACAATCTGCCTTTTACAGATCCGTGTTGGCTCCTCTTAATTAGCTTAAATCTCTCCAAGTGCCCGTTGATTTTTTTCCTTGAATATTGTTTCTAAAACTTTACCCACCACTGATGTTAAACTGACCGGCCTGTAGTCACGAGGATTGTCCTTGCACCCTTTCTTGAACAATGGTGTCACATTTGCCACTTTACAATCCTCAGGCACCTCCCCCACATCTAGGGAAGATTGGAAAATTATGGCAAGCCCTTCCGCTATCTCCTCCCCCAATTCCCTTAGCAACCTGGGATGCAAGCCATCTGGACTAGGTGACTTATCCACTTTAAGCATACCCAGCCTTTCTAGTACATCCTGTCTATCAATTTTCACCCCTTCCATTGCGTCTAACTTTTCCACTTATTTTGTCAGCATCCACCTCCTTAGTAAACACCGATACAAAGTACTCATGAGTATTCTAGCTTTGCCCTGCGCCTCTAAGCATATATCATCACCTTTGTCCCTAATGGGCTCCACCCCGCCTCTTACTACCCGCTTACTGTTTACATGCCGGTAGAAGATTTTTGGGTTCCCTTTTAGGTTAACCGCCATACTACTCTCATATTCTCTCTTTTCCAATCTTATTTTCATCTTCACTTCCCCTTTCAACTGATTGTATTTGGTCTGGTTCTCCCTTGAGTTCACCTGACATGCATCAGACACCCTCTTTTTTGTTTCATCATCTTCTCTATCTCCCTCGTCATCTAAGGAGCCCTTGCTTTGGTTCCCTTACCCTTCCCTCTTGTTGGAATGTACCTCGGCTGTACTTAGAACATCTCCTCAAAGATCACCCATTGTTCCGTTACAGTTTTTCCTGTCGGTCTTTGGTTCCATTTTACCCTGGCTAGATCCTTTCGTATCCCATTGAAGTTAGCCCTATTCCAGTTTAGAAGTTCCACTCTTGATTGTTCCTTGCTCCTCTCCATTGCTAATCTAAATCTTATGATACGATGATCACTCGTACCCGAGTGTTCTCCCACAGACACTTGGTTGACCTGGCCCACCTCATTCCCCAGCACCAAATCCAGCAATGCCTCCTTCCTAGTTGGGCCAATAATATATTGGTCAAGGAAATTCTCCAGCACATTTCAGAAATTCCTCCCCCTCCTTTCCCTTTACCCCAGCCGCCTTCTTGAACCGCTGCAGTTCGTGTGGTGAAGGTACTCCCACAATGCTGTTAGGGAGGGAGTTCCAGGATTTTGACCTAGCGACAATGAAGGATTGGCGATATACTTCTAAGTCAGGATGGTATGTGACTTGGAGGTGGTGGTGTTCCCATGCACCTGCTGCCCTTGTCCTTCTAGGTGGAAGAGGTCGCGTGTTTGGGAGGTGCTGTTGAAGCCTTAGCGAGTTGCTGCAGTGCATCGTTTAGATGGTACACACTGCAGCCACGGTACACCGGTGGTGGAGGGAGTGAATGTTTAAGGTGGTGGATGGGGTGCCAATCAAGCGGGCTGCTTTGTCCTGGATGGTGTCAAGCTTCTTGAGTGTTGCTGGAGCTGCGCTCATCCAGGCAAGTGGCGAGTATTCCATCACACTCCTTACTTGTGCCTTGTAGATGGTGGAAAGGCTTTGGGGAGTCGGGAGGTGAGCCACTCGTCGCAGAATACCTAGCCTCTGACCTGCTTTTGTTGCCACAGTATTTATGTGGCTTGTCCAGTTAAGTTTCTGGTCAATGGTGACCCCCAGGATGTTGATGGTGGGGGATTTAGCAATGCTGATGCTGTTGAATGTCATGGGGAGATGGTTAGAGTCTCGCTTGTTGGAGATAGTCATTGTGTGGCGCGAATGTTACTTGCAACTTATCAGCCCAAGCCTGAACGTCGTCCAGGTCTTGTTGCATGCAGGCATGGACTGCTTTATTATCTGAGGAGTTGTGAATGGCGCTGCAGTCATCAGTGAACATCCCCGTTTCTGACCTTATGTTGGAGGGAAGGTCATTGATGAAGCAGCTGAAGATGGTTGGGCCGAGGACACTGCCCTGAGGAACTCCTGCAGCGATGTCCTGGGGCTGTGATGATTGACCTTCAACCACCACGACCATCTTCCTTTGTGCTAGGTATGACTCCAGCCAGTAGAGTGTTTTCGCCCTCGATTCCCATTGACTTCAGTTTTACTAGGGCTCCTTGATGCCACACTCTGTCAAATGCTGCCTTGATGTCAAGGGCAGTCACACTCACCTCACCTCTTGGCATTCAGCTCCTTTGTCCATGTTTGGACCAAGGCTGTAATGAAGTTGGGAGCAGCGTGGTCTTGGCGGAACCCAAACTGGGCATCTGTGAGCAGGTTATTGGTGAGTAAGTGCCGCTTGATAGCACAGTTGATGACACCTTCCATCACTTTTGCTCCTCAACTCTTAACCAAATGGATTCTGTCCTTGTCCCCTCAAGAACATCCTCCCTTTCCAACACTACAATGTCGTCTTTAATCAGCACTTCCACCCCACCTCTTGTTTCCTTCCCTATCTTTTCTGAACACCTTGTACCCTTGAATATTAATTGCCCAGTCCTCACTGTTTTTAAGCCAAGTTTCCGTTATTGCCACAACATCATATTGCCACACGGCTAATTGTGCTTGTAGCTCACCAACCTTATTCACCACACTTTGTGCATTTACGTACATGCATTCTTACCCTATTTTTGAATTTTTCGTAGTCTTAGTTTGCTCCTATCTAATATGGTACTACTTCCGCCTCTAGTACTACTTTTTTCTCTAGTACGATCCAACACACTCACTCTCTTTTATGCATCTTATTCCTCTTTTCTACTCCTATATACTGGTGCCCATCCCTCTGCCAAGCTAGTTTAAACCCCCCCCAACAGCACTAACAAACCTCCCCGTGAGAATATTGGTCCCGGCTCTGTTGAGGTGTAACCTGTCCGGCTTGTACAGGTCCCACCTTCCCCAGAAACGGACCCAATGCCTCAGGAATCTAAAGCCCTCCCTCCTGCACCATCTCTCCAGCCACGCATTCATCTGTTCTATCCTCCTATTCCTGTACTCACTAGCACGTGGCACTGGAAGTAATCTGGAGATTACTAATTTTGAGGTCCTGCTTTTAATTTCTCTCCTAGCTCTCTAGACTCTGCTCTTTCTGCCTATGTCGTTGGTACCGATATGGACAACGACCTCTGGCTGTTCACCCTCCCCCCTCAGTGTCCTGCAGACGCTCAGTGACATTCTTGATACTGGCACCAGAGAGGCAACATACCATCCTGGAGTCACACCTGCGTCACAGAAACGCCTATATGTTCCCTTAACTAATGAATTCCCTATCACTATTGCTCTTCCACTCTTCCTCTCCCTCCCCCTCCCCCCTCCCTGTGCAGCTGTGCCGTAGCCTTGGCTCTGGCTGCTCTCTCCAGAGGAACCATCATTCCACCAGTTTCCAGAACTGTGAACTGGTTAGCGAGCGAGATGCACTCTGGGGATTCCTGCCCGACCTGCCTGGTCCTCCTTTTCTGTCTGGTGGTCACCCATTCCCTCTCTGCCTGCACATTCTGAGGTTGCGGGGTGACCACTTCTAGAAACGTGATTTCCAAGTATTTCTCAGCCATGATGTAGCCTGACTGAGTTCTTCTGACGATGAGACATAATGGGCTCAAGTATTTTAGCCTTGGGTTGAGCCTTATGGGAAAATTGATTGTCTGCCTAGTGTTTGAAAAATAATATATGTGGATCTGTTCAGATTTTCTTCATAGATGCAAAAGATGTGCATCACTTCACTTTTGCCATTTTATTTTGTGCAAAGTTTAGCTTATTTGCTTTGAGTTGCTCTGTGCGTGTGTTTGTCCTTTTCAGAGGATGAATGTTCCATTTTTATTCTGTCCTCTTCTCCCAATACCACATGAACAAGAAAACACAGGTAACCTGCATAGCTTCCACCAATGCTGCTTTGAGGTCTGCAAGAGCAAGCTGGAGATAGTGTTCTTCTGGTTTCCTCCTTCCCTCCCAATGGAAAATGCCTGTCCAGCATAGTGGAAGCTTCAACACTTGTCCCATTTGTCTACACCAACATCTCAGTTTTTGAAATTCATTTCTCACAGTATGGGCAGTAATTGGTTTCAATGTCACTTTTTTCTGTTTTTCCCGTTGATTTGAAATCTCGTTTCCAATTAAGACAAAATTACACTTGGGGTCTGCTGTAGATTTTGAAGACAAATGACTATCCTATAATTATTAACCCAGTGAAGGGGTAGGCCTTCTGTGGTTTCATTTCCAAAGAATGTTTCAGAAATTGGTTCTATCAGGAAATTATATTTTGGATTGACTTCATACAATGAAGTAACATGTAAAATTAATTGCAAAGCTTTTCCACGTGTAGCATTTTGTTCATTTATACTTGGCAGGTGTATTTGTTTGCAGTATGCAAGAGTGATGTTTGTTTCGACTAGGGGAACGTTTTGCAAATAAGTGCATTTAGCACTGTTGCTTATTGGTTCAGAGTAATCAAATGTAACAAAGCATGGTCATGTTCTCCCTTTTTAATGGATGTATATTTTTAGCCACATGGACTCTAGACTGTTCTCAAGTAAATAAAAAGAAAATAAACAGTACCTCCGTTGAAAGATTCATCCGGGCCCCAGTCGTGCAGAGTCATTATCAGTATTATTGTTTCAAAGAGCTCTGGAAGAGCAGGCTGTAATCTTTATTGAGGGCAATGAAGGCACCCATATCTGTAAAATAATGTTGAACTCCTTTTCATCTGTGACCTTAAATTTCAACTTTAGAAACCTAGTTTGCAGAGCACCAGAACGAATCACTTTTCCCCCACCCCCCCCAGTTTATTAAGTAAAGTACCAAGAACTATTGTAAATATACACTTTAAGCATTGTTAGTAAACTACCTATTAACCTAGGATTTGAATATATAATTACGTTTTATAATTAAGGGGTTTATAATTTAGAGAATGTAAGGGGAAGCTAGATAAGTACATGAGGGAGATAGGAATAGAAGGATGCTGGATGACATATGGTGGGAGGAGGCTCGTGTGAAGCATAAACAACGGCATAGACCAGTTGGTCCGAATGGCCTGTTTCTGTGCTGTAAATTCTGTGTAATTCTACGTAATTACTTTTGTAGTCTAAAACAAGCTGGTTTTCTTGCTGAAATCTTGAAGTTGCAGTATGCAACACAGGAAACTGGACAAACTCATTTGCCTACTGTATTTTAAAATGTTGACTCAAAGGTACTGGGTTTAATTTCCTTCCCTTTCACTTTACGACTTGTGTATGTATTCCAGTCTATATTTATGTTTTGAAAGTCTTTTGCTTCTGCTAACTGTTAATGGTCCTATCTGAAGGGCCCATCGAGGCACTCGTCGCTGCTTCCTTAGGAGCAGCAACCCCACCAGCCCCATCCTACTCTCTAGCCAACCTTCCCACCCAGCGCACCCGCTGGGGGCTAATCTTTCCGACCTCCTTCCTCGTCCCACTCACCCCTCCCAATGCTGATCCTGTGGACACTGCCAGTTGATCAGCTATCACTGCCCCGCATCTCCCTCCAGAAGGTCCGCTCGCTTATGAACAAGGCCCTTGCTATCCATGAGCTTATTGTGGATGATTCTATCAACATCATGACCTTGACGGAAACCTGGCTGTGGGGTGATGACAGTTTCTCCCCCCCCCCCCCCCCCCCCCCCCCCACCCTGTATGAAGCCTCCCTTCCTGGCTAGACCTTGCACCGCCCAAACTGCAGTGGTGACAGTGTGGCTCTTATCACCAAATCGCACCTTGTTCTGTCCCCCCAGCTCCTTTGGCACCTTCTCCTCGTTTGAGCATCTCACTTTGTTACACCCCTCTTGCACCTCCATTTACAATCCTTGTTCTCTACCGCCCACCTAAGTACCATAAAAATTTTCTCAGAGATATTGTCACTGCTTTCCCCTCTCAGCCTCTGCACCCAGTGACTTCTCATCCTTGGTGATTTCAACCTCCATTTCAACTCATCATGCTCTCTCTTCTATGAATTCACTTTCCTCCTATCCTCCCTTAATCTCCATATAAACTCCCTTACCGATATTTATGGCCACCCCCTTGACCATGCCATCTTACATGGCCTCGCTACTCGTGTTAATCACAGATATGGCCATCTCTGATCACTTCCTTGTATTGCTCTCCACCCACATCCTCCTTTTTCCCCCTCCCAACCCGACTTTCTTCTGTGTTCACCCCTGAAAAAAACACTCCCAATTCACTTATAACTACACTTTCAAAATCCCATATGTCTGGCCTTTGACCCTCCATTCACCATGACTTTCTGCAGCTACTGATCTGCTCAACCGCATTCACTTCCACCTTTTGATGCCCTTGTCCCAATTAAAACCATGAATCTCTCACCCTGGCCGTTCCCCCGGTACGGCCCTTATCTCTACTCCCTTACGTTCTATTCTGCGTCCCATAGACTTATGTGGCGAACAACTGGTTTAGCTATTCAGTGCCAGATCTAGCTCGACCACATAAAGCACTATCGGGTCCTGCTCTCCTCTACCAAAAGTGCTCACTATTCCAGGATCATCTGAAGTGCAAAGATAACCTCCAGCTTCTATTCTCTACTACAAATCGTCTTCTTAAATCCCTCTCCCTCACCTCCAGCAAGAAGTGCGAGGAGCTCTCTGCCACTACGATTGATACCATCTGTTGAGCTGCCTCTGCCACTACCCTCCCTTCCCATAGCCCACTGAGCCAAACCTCTTCTGAGGTTCCCCCCTGCCCTAGTGATGAACTCAGAGCTTTCTCTAGTTTCTCTCCTACTTCCCCTCATGCCCTCTCGGAGCTCATCTTGTCCATGAGACCCACCTCCTGCTCCCTTGACCCTATTCCCACTAAACTGCTGACCACCCAACTGCCCTTCTAGGCTCCCATGCTAGCTGATATTGTTAACAGTTCTCTCTCCTCAGGTACTGTCCCCCTCCCCGTCAAATCTGTCGTCATCTCCCCTCTCAAATAAAACAACCCTTGACCCTTCTGTCCTTGAAAATTACTGCCCCTTCCAATGGTTTCCATAAGCTGCGCGTTGTTCTGCGCAGGCTGTTTCTTTTAATGCACGGTTCCTTTAAATTTCTGCATATGTGCAGTATTTACAATGTGAGCGGCCTGCAATGGACCTTACAGATGGCTGCGCGCACATGCAACTTAGTGGGAACATTGGCCCCATCTCCAATCCCCCCTTCCTCTCAAGTCCTTGAATGTGCTGTCCCCTCCCAAATCCATGCACATCTTTCCATGTCCCTCCAATCAGGTCTCCGCCCCTGCCACAATACCGAAACGGCTCTTATCTTCCCATCTTCCACCCTCCAAAAACTTCAGCTCATAGAAAACTCTGCTGCCCGTATCCTAACTCGCACCAAGCCCCGTTCCCCCATCACCCCTGTGCTTGGTGACCAACAATTGGATCCTGGTTGAGCAACGCCTCGATTTAAAAATTCTCCTACTTGCTTTCAAATTCCTCCATGGCCGTGCCCCTCCCTATCTCTGTAACCACCTCAGCCCTACAACCCTCCGAAATATCTGCGCTCCTCCATTTCTGGCCTCTTGTGCGTCCCCGATATTAATCGCTCCACCATTGGTGTGGCTTCAGTTGCCGAGACCTTAAGCTCTGGAATTCCTTCCCTAAACCGCTTTGCGCCTCTAGCTATCTTTCCTCCTTTAAGACGCATCTTAAAACTGACCTCATCAGCCCTAATATATCGTTATGTGGCTTGGTGTCAAATTTTGTTTGATAAGGCTCCTGTGACGCGCCTTGGAACGTTTTATTACGTTAAAGGCGCTATATAAAGGCAATTTGTTGTTGAAATTAATTTGTGTAATATGAACTCCAGTCGAGTGGGCATAGGTCTGCAGTACAAGATTACCCATAATTTGGCACAAGTTTGCAATCTGAGGCACAAGGATCACTGCAGCTGGCGAAAAATAAGATTGCTGACATCAAATTGCTTTTGAGGTTGGGATTAAGGTATGTTGGAGTAGAGAAAAGGGAGCTTTCCTCTATCTCTCTCTAACAGTATGTATGCCCTGTGCTTGATCCAACTTGTGTGAACAAAAGTGAAAATAATTCAATTCTCCATTACTGACATCTTCACCTGAATTAGCAAAGATTTCCAATTGATATAAAAATATTGACCTTTTTAGATGATATTTAAGGTTGCTGATGCTTAATCCGAATATACAGTGTATCTGATGAAGTGTATAACTATTCCCCTTTCGACCATTGGAGAAAAGGACCATACTCATCAAAATCTGCCTGCATTATTACTTTTTCCCTCCATTTATGTTTGATATTCTCAAAAAGCAACTTTACCCATTCATGCTGTAGTTTTCAAAACTGAAAGATGCTTTTTTTCTGAAGCTATTCTGGTCAATTAAGGTTTTTAAATTTAAGAAAAGACTGGTGGTAGAATGGTTGAAAGAGGTGCAGCTGTTTCCAGTGAATGTTTGGTGCCTGTCTGAAGAATCCTGCAGTTTGGAGTTGATCTAAGATTTGGACAGTGGAACCCACATAATTGCAACCACTTGAGACAACCTTGCAAAATGTGATTAAAATGAGGATTTCTATAAAGTGAGAAGCAACAAAATTCAAGGCTAGTCTGGTGCGTAACAACCTTTATTTGCCAAAATTTCATACATCTTACAACATGCGAACATACGAATTAGGAGCAGGAGTCGGCCCCTCGAGCCTGCTCCGCCATTCAATAAGATCATGGCTAATCTTCAACGTTGAATACAGTGTAACATCTTAAAAATTGCAATGTCTTACAACATCTTAAAGGTGAATGCAGTATAACATTTTAAAAATTTAAGAAAAATGCACAAGTCTGATGAGTTTTTTAATGCTGCGAAGAATTTTTTTATTTTGGTGAAGATCTGAAGTCATCAACCAGCACACTTTCCAGTACATAAAATTCATCAAATTTTTCATTATCTTTTGACTGGATGAATCGATGCAGGATGCACAAGGCAGAATCTACCTCTCTAAATATGGAAATTTTCAGCTCTTAGCACCTTCATTTACATCTTCTGTGCAACCTCTGTTTGCAAGTCTTTAAGAGAAGAAACAATTCTGCATCAGTCATCTTTCCATGCGGAGTTCTTTGGCAAGCTCAATAGCTTTAGCTCTCAACAGGCAACTGACAAGTGGGATTTTTTGAATTCTTTTGTGATTAAACCACCTAAGCAGTGCTTTATCAATGTCGGACGTTTTACTAAAATGCTCCCGGTTCTCAAGTTTTTTTTCCCCTAGTCCTTCAAGACATTTGCTTTTCATTTCAGAATTCCAGAAACCTGAGATTCAGAAATGCCATGCTTCTGTGTGGCTAGCTTTTAAATCTTCAATTACTTCAAACTGTGCAACAGTGTTGTGACGCTTTTGAATCATTTGGAAATTCGACTTCCATTCCTCCCTCACCTACACAGCACAAACAAACCGGTGAAAACCAGGTCTAACTGGTTCTTTGGTATGTTGACCACTGAACACAATCAGATTGAGAAGTAAAATCCTCCGGTTCAACTGTGATCAGCCTGATTAAAGCAGGATTCCTGTGCACCACACTTGCACGTAAGCGGCAATTACAATAACTGAAATTGAAATAAAACGTGTCACAACTGGGTGTATGGGGGGAAAAAATGGGACTTCAGAAATGGTTGTGTTAAAATGGGAATGCAATTAAGTGAGTTGCAAATAAACATGGTCAACTAATTCAATCCGGGCAAATACAGATTGTTTTCTGTTGACTCAAGTTAAGTGGGAATGAGTAGGAATTTATTTCAGTTGTCTATTCAATTTGTGGCGATCGAGGTTCCCCTTTAGATTTTACTTTTTTATTTAGAATGTGTGCTTCCAAATGCAGCTTTTTGATGCATGCAAACGTACTGATTTTCCTACTGATCTGTTGGGAATTTAACTGAAGTTGAAAGATCTAGATGTGCTAATTTACTAAGCACAGCATGCCGAGTCCTGTTGGAGCAACAATCAACATAATAAATAGAATGCTGCATTATATTGCTAAATCACAGGAAGTTGTGGTGAAATGTCAGACTACATCTTGGGTCTTGTATCCAGTTTATGTCCCAAAACATAAGCTGTTGAGGCGGTACAGAGAAGCGGTACAGCTAGCCACAAGGTTGATCTTCAGTGTCAGATGAATGATTTATGAGGAAAGACTGGAGAAATTTTGGCTGTTCATCTTGAAGGAAAGTTACTGAGGGAAGGTAGGAACTTAGGAACAGAAGTAGGCCATTCAGCCTTTTGAGCCTGTTCCCCATTCAATTATATCATGGCTGATCTGTATCTTGCATTCGGGTAAATGGAGTTAAGATATAAAGCAGGACGCAGAATGAGCTTCGTGAGCGCTGCTTCTAGGTATGCCATTAAAGTAGGGTGAGGGGTAGAAGTTTGAATTGCAGTGTAAATTTAGGATGGATGTCAGTAACCACTTCATGTTGAAAGTGATTAACATGGAATTGATAGGATAATAGAAACAAAAATGTTGTAATTTCAAAGACAGCTGGATGATGTACCAGCTGAGTTTTTTGAGATTGATGAGCCCAGATGGGCTGAATGCTGTCTTTATTGATATTTATCTTGTGAATTCACCATTAATGTGCATAGTTCACTCACTGACTTGCAGGTGACAATTGTAAATTTTACATTAGTATTTAATTGTAAAAATGTAGTGGCTAAAACAGTGACAGTGAAATGTAATTGAAGTTATCTTTTTCTCATGGCCCACCTTATTGAAATGACTACACATATATAGATTTTCATTATTTTTCTGGATAACTTCCTAGTTTCAACAAACAAAAACAATCCCTCCGAAGGATTCGCTGACCAGTGTATATGGAATATCCAAGTCACCTTACAATGGCACTTACAAATTCCCTTTGGCCCTCCATTCACTACGACATTTCTGCAGCTAACGATCTGCTCAACAACACCCTCCCCTCCACCTTTGATGCCCTTGTCCCCATTAAAACCATTACTCTCTCTCACTCTGGTCATTACCCTGGTATGGCCCTCATCTCCGCTCCCTTCAGTCCAAGGGACGAGACTTGAACGTTTATGGAGGACAACTGGTTCAGCAATTCAACGCCAGATCCGGCTGGACCACATAAAACACTATCGGGTTCTGCTCTCCTCTGCCAAAACTGCTCACTGTTCCAGGATCATCCTGGAATGCAAAGATAACCCCCGACTTCTCTTCACTCCAAACCGTCTTCTTAAAACCCCTCTTCCCCTGTTCTCTCCGCCCTCGCCTCCAACAACATATGCGAGGAGCTCTTGAACTTTTGTCTCTAAGATTGAGACCATCTACTCAGCTGCCTCTGCTGCTTCCCTCCTTCCTCTAGCCCAGCAAGCCAAACTTCATCTAAAGTTACCCCCTGTCCTAGCCCTGAATTCTCTCCTATTACCTCTCATTCCCTCTCCAAGCTCATCTTGTCCATGAGACCCAATCCTGTTCCCTTGATCCTATTCCCACCAAACTACTGACCAACCAACTTCCCTTCCTGGCCCCCATGTTAGCTGATATCTCCTCCGATACTGTCCCCCTCCCCTTCAAATTTGCTGTTATGCCCACCTCCCCCCTCCCCCAACAAACCAACCATTGAACCCCTCTGTCCTTGCAAACTACCGCCCCATCTCCAACCTCCCTTTCCTCTCGTCCTTGAACATGTCGCCTCCCAAATCCGTGCCAATCTTGGCCACAGCTCCATGTTTGAACCACTCCAATCAGGTTTCTGCCCCTGCCACAGCACTGAAACTGCCTTTATCAAAGTCACAAATGACATCCTATGTGACTGACAAAAGTAAACTATCCCCCCTTGTCCTTTTTGACCTGTCTGCAGCCTTTGACACGGTTGACCGCACCATTCTCCTCCATTGTCGCTCCTATGTCGTCCAGCTCGGTGGGATTGCTCTCGCTGGGTTCCATTCTTACCTATCCAGTCGTTGCCAGAGAATCACATGCAATGCCTTCTATTCCCGCTCCTGCGCTCTTATCTCTGGAGTCCCCCAAGGATCTATACGCGGGGGGGGCCCTCCTATTTCTCATCTACATGCTGTCCCTCGGTGACATCTCCCGAAAACGCATCAGGTTTCACATGTATGCTGATGACACCCAGCTCTACCTCACCACCACTACTACCTCTTGACCCCTCCATTGTCTCAGATTTGTCAGACTGCTTGTCTGACATCCAGTCCTGGATAAGCAGAAATTTCCTCCAGCTAAATACTGGCAAGACCGAAGCCATTGACTTCAGTCCTGCTGCAAACTCTGTTCCCTAGCCACCGACTCCATCCCTCTCCCTGGTCATGGTCTGAAGCTGAACCAGACCGTTCGCAACCTTAGCATCCTGTTTGACCCCGAGATGAGCTTCTGACCACATATCCGCTCCATCATCAAGACCGTCTACTTTCACCTCCGTAACATCGCCTGTCTCCGTCTCTGCGTCAGCTCATCTGCTGAAACTCTCATCCATGCTTTTGTTACTTCTGGACTTGACTGTTCCAATTCTCTCGTTGGTCTCCCATCTTCCATAAACTTGAACTCATCCAAAACTCTGCTGCCCATATTCTAACTTGTACCAAGTCCTGCTCACCCATTACTGCTGTGCTCACTGATATACATTGGCTCCCAGTATGGCAGTGCCTTGATTTTAAAATTCTCATCCTTGTTTTCAAATCCCTCCGTGGCCTCTCCCCTCCCTATCTCTCGAACTTCTTCCAGCCCTACAACCCTCTGAGATCTCTGCGCTCCTCCAATTTTGGCCTCTTGCGTATCCCCGATTTTAATCGCTCCACCATTGGTGGCCGTGCCTTCAGCTGCCTGGACCCTAGGCTCTGGATTCCCTCCCTAAACCTCTCCGCCTCTCTCTGCTCTTTTAAGACGCTCCTTAAAACCTACCTCTTTGACCTAGCTTTTGGTCACCTGTCCTAATATCTCCTTTTGTGGCATGGTATCAAATTTTGTTTGGTAATGCTCCTATGAAGTGCCTTGGGACGTTTTACTACGTTGAACGTGCTATATAAATGCAAGTTGTTGAAAGTCTGTGATTCAATGCTGCACTACGGTTGAGTTACAATGGGGACATGTGTTCTGTTTTCCAGATAACTATTTAATTTAGGAATTCAGATCATTTTAACTAATAAAACAATGTCAGCATGCAGTTTTGAAATATTCTCATCAGTTTTGTTCACTTCTATTTATTTGTCTGCATAGGTACAGCGATCTAAAATTAACACAAGGTGTGGTGAAGTTATTAACTTGCGGTGTCAAAGATGGAGGACATTCCATGCTGAAACACAATGACTATTTCAATTGAGCACTGACTTAAGGGGGGGGAAAAAGCTTCCCTTTTCACTTTTTTAAAAAACTGCTTTCTTTATATAGGAAGTTATTGGAAATAAATAATACAAAAGGCCATCAAAGTTAGCAGAAGGTAATAAGTGAACGTCTAGGCAGCACTGCCATTAACTTTATGGCTGGTAATGATTAGCATTAATTTAGTTTATTCAAAAAGCACTTGGGGCATTTTCACAAAGCTACTCCAGTTAATTGTACTGCTGCCAGCAAACTCAATTTTTAAAATCACAACTTGAAATTGTTTCCTCTTCTATCTTTCTCGCTGGGTTACTGCAAATAAAAAAAAATAATAAATTTCCCTAACAAAATGGAATTCTGATAAAGGAGTACACCGTGGCAGTGAAGTCGATGTTTTCTGTCTGGCATGGCCTACTGTTTACACATGGAAAAATGACACTGGAATTTTTCAGAAAGAGGATTTAAGAGAATATAACTTCAATTTGAATGAGTCTTGTACATTCCAACACACATTTAAGCCATTAACAGTTCCAATTCAAGAAAACTACTGATAGTTGTGTGATGCTCGTTCCCAGAAATAAAGGGAATGTGTTTCACATGACTGCCTATTGATGGTTAGAATTTGCTGCAGTAAATCACGGTGTCAACAAGGGAGACTCTATCCTCCTCCCCCATTAATCCCCATGACTTTCATTCTGTGATCAGAACCCTTCTGGACTGTTGTCGCAAATTGCATATGAGATTGTAATTATTTCTGTCAAATGCTCAAGATACGAACATTAGAATATAATGTAAAACTGTTTATATTTGCCATAAGGATATTTTTGTGCTTTGTTAGTCAGCTTGACCCATAAAAATACTTTTATTGCAAAACTGTGCAGGTGTCGGAATGTACAGCCTGATTTTAAATTTCTGTGGACATGCAAGTTTCTCCCCACTCGTGTGATGTGTTAGATGGTAGAAAATGTAGGTCAATAAGCACCGATGATCTGTCGAGACCCATTCTGAGTATTTTATATTTTAAACAGTGCATATCAAAAAAATAGTCAGTTTCTTAGTAGTGGATGACTTTTGACATGATCAAACTTTTCTAATTGGCCACTTTTTTGTCCCCCAAAATAACTTTTTTTTTTAATATTGCTGGTGAGATGAGGGGTGTGAAGCAATGCATTTTGGAAGTAAGAATAGGGAATAGAAATGCACCTTAAATGGTAAGGCTTTAACTGGAGCAGATTGATGTGCAGATATACCAGTCATCAAAGTTGGCAGTACAAGTTGACAGTCATAAAGGCTAGCTATCCTTGTTTTGTATCTAGAATAGAGTACAAAATCAAAGAGGTAATGCAGAACTTATCTACTACATTAGGCTGTAGTTGGAATATTGTTTACAGTTTTGGACACCCCATTAAAGAAATGATATGAAAGCAATAGAAAATGTGCAGCATCGATTGAATAGGATGTTACCAGGGATGAGGTGTTAGTTATTAACACAAACTTGAAAATAAAAGCTTTTTCATTGGAGTGGGGAAGATTCAGAGGTGACCTGATTGAGGTCTTCAAGATTATGAAGGGTCATGAGTGATGGATTGTTTACATTGTTTGGTGAGATGGCAACAAGAAAGCAAACATTTAAGAAAGTCACAAAAAATGAAACAGATTATTAAAAAATTCTTCCCACAGAGGATGGAAAGAATGTGAAATTCTCTGTCGTAAACCTTTGGTGAAGCCAAGTTCATAAATTCTTTTAGAAAGGAATTGATTCTTTGAAAAAGAGGAATATTCAATGCTACGGAGAGAGGGAGAAATGGAGTGGGATTAAATGAGATCACTCGTGATTAGCTATGGTATAGACTTCACAAGTCAAATACAGGAAACTTTTGTTTATCTGGCACCCAAATATCCGGAATTCTCGCTTAACCAGCAAAAATCATCCTCCGAAAACTCCTCTGAAATAACCGGCAATGTTGCCGAGTCGCAGTCGAGTCTCCGCGAACGCCGAGTACTCCGAAAACTCCTCTCGAATAACCGGCAATGTTGCCGATCCCGAGTCCGAGTCCGCGAACGCCGATTTAGTCAGTAGGGGTTGTTTTCAAAAGTGCCACTACTCGGCCTCCTGGCGCTGTTGGAAGTATACTGCACATTTCTTGATTTATTTATTTTTCTTTGTTAAAAATAGCCTCGGTAGATATAACTCTCCGTTATCCGGTACTTTCGATAAACCGGCACCACGCTGGTCCCGTCGGTGCCGGTTAATAAAGAGTTTCCTGTAGCCTGTTTCAACATCCTATGCTGTGCTTTATCAATATTACATTTTAAAGCTGGTTGATTAGAATTAACACTTCACTGTTGAGGCATGGAAGCACACTTCTGTTTGTATGGTGCAACATATAGTTAAAAATTTTGCATCTTGCACACATCTGCAGTGAGTGGGAAAACTGCATCACATTTCAAAATGTCACCTGCAAAGTGCATATCACATTTGCAAAAGCATCGCTCATACAAAATGTCTTGTCAAGCATGCACCTGATTCATTCAATTAACAGCAATCCACTCTTAATTGTTAGTTATTTCAAATTATCTTGTGATTTAAAATGTGTTAAAACTAAATTCCCACTTTGCTGCATTGGTTTAATTGAAAATAATTGAAATTTTTTTAGTGAAAAATGAGTTTAAAATTATCAGTAACTTAATATATGTCTATATTAAGCTAACCACAGATTTTCTAAAATACAAATGAATAGAAAATCTCCTGATCATGAACAAACATGAAGAAAACAAGAAAACCAACCAAATGGCTCACATGAAGCTGAATTTTTAACAATTTCCTGGGGCAGCTGATCTTTCTCAGCCAGCTAACCAGATATAAACCTAAAAGTAAAATTTATAACTTGAACATGAACCAAGTGTCTCTGGCTAGTCGTCTCCTTGGATGGCTAAGAAATCTATAATCCAGATCTAATTCTGCTAGAATTGGCAAACTATTGCCTGATTGTGTGACCAATGCTTACTTAGTCCGAAACAGGACGCGGCAAACCTTTGAAGGTCGTCTTGTCGATCTGCGGTGTTGCACTCACTTATTATTTCTGATATCTTGTGTTTCTGCTTCTGTTGCTTCTCTTCCTTTAACTTGTTTTTTTCTTGTCTCTTTCTCCTCTTTTCCTTCTCTATGATTTTCTTTTGATTGAGAGGTGGTGGATGTTGTGGTAGGGAAAGGAGCCATTAATGCTTGCAAGCTGAATTTGGCAGGGGGTGGGGGCAGAATTTGGAGAAAATATGGCCCTCAGCGGCTTCTTTCCCGTCTGCATCCCCAAGGATGTGCTTACCTCCCTTTGGGTCCCCCACTGATCACTTTCCCATTTCCTAACACCATTGTGCTGACCACCTCCCTTTTGAACTCTCTGGTATCATTCCTTCCCTCTTGCTCTGCTGTTGTACATTTCACCCATAACTCTTTCCATTGTTCTCCCCACCCCCCACCCCAAAAAGCTATCTTCTTCTCTATCATTTTTTCAGTCGTCCTTTGCTGGATTTAAAAAAATTCCCAATCCTCTGGCCTTCCACTATTCTTCGCAACATTGTATACTTTTGTTTTCAATTTGATACCATCCTTTAGTTAGCCACGGATGGTTCATCCTTCTCTTAGAGTCTTTCTTTCTTACTGGAATATATCTTTGCTGAGAGTTATGAAATATCTCCTTAAATGTTTGCCACTGCCTTGCTACAGTCTTGCCCTGTAATATATTTTCCCAGTCCACTTTAACCAAGTCTGCCTTCATACCTTTGTAATTACCTTTGTTTAAGTTCAGGACACTAGATTGAGACCTAGCTTTCTCACCCTCCAACTGAATTTGAAATTCTACCATGCTATGATCACTCTTCCCAAGAGGATCCGTCACTTTGAGATCATTAATTAATCCAGTCTCGTTACACATTACCAGATCTAAAATAGTCTTCGCCCTGGTTGGTTCCACAACATATTGTTCCAAGAAACCATCCGCATACACTCTTTTTAAAAACTCTTCCTCAAGTCTACCTTTGCCAATTTGCTTTGTCCAATCAATATGAAGATTAAAATCTCCCATGATTATATCCGTACCTTTCTTACAAGCCTCTTATTTCTTGATTTATTCTCTGTCCCACAATGTGGCTACTGTTTGGGGGCCTGTAGACCACTCCCACCAGTGACTTTTTTACCCTTATTATTCCTTATCTCCACCCAAACTGATTCTACGTCTTGATCTTCTGGGCCAATATCATTTCTTCTTCCTGCACTGATCTCATCCCTTATTAACAGAGCTACACCACCTCCTTTTCCTTTCTGCCTATCCTTATGAAATGGCAAATACCCCTGAATATTCAGTTCCCAGCCTTGGTCACCTTGCAACCACGTCTCTGTAATGGCTAGCAGATCATACCCATTTATTTCTATTTGTGCTGTCAACTCATCTATCTTGTTACGAATGCTGCGTTCAGATATAGAGCTTTTAATTTTGTCTCTCTACCATTTTTCCCTACTCTGACCCCTCTTTCTGATGCGCTCTTGTGTGTATATGCTCTGTCCCTTCCTGTCACACTCTGGTTATCATTACCCCTATTGCTACCCTGCACTTTTGCCTTCCCATTTTTCTTTGACTTTTTAAATTTCTGCTCAACGTATTCCCCCCCCCCCCCCCGCCACTATTTAGTTTAAAGCCCTATCTACAACCCTAGTTATTCGATTCGCCAGGACACTGGTCCCAGCCTGGTTCGAATGAAGCCCGTCCCGACGGAACAGCTCCCTCTTATCCCAGTACTGGTGCCAGTGCCCCAGAAATCGAAACCCATTTCTCCCACACCAATCTTTGAGCCACTCGTTCATCTCTCTGATATTATTTCCCCTATGCCAATTTGCACGTGGCTCAGATAGTAATCCAGAGATTATGACCTTTGTGGTTCTACTTTTTAATTTAGCCCCCAGTTGCTCATACTCCCTCAGCAGAACCTCTTTCTTTGTCCTACCTATGTCATTGGTACCTACATGGACCACGACAACTGGATCTTTCCCCTCCCACTCCAAGTTCCTCTCCAGCCCAGAGGAGATGTCCTTTACCCTGGCACCGGGCAGGCAACACAGCCTTCGAGACTCACGCTCTTGGCTGCAGAGAACGGTGTCTATCCCCCTAACTATACTGTCCCCAATCACTACCACATTTCTTTTTCTCCCCCCACTTGAATGGCTCCCTGTACCACGGTGCTGTGGTCAGTTTGCTCATCCTCACTGCAGTCCCTGCTCTCGCCCACACAGAGAGTAAGAACCTCATAGCTGTTGGACAAGAGCAAGGGCTGAGGCTCTTCCACCACTTCCTCCTGGGTCCCCATACCTGCTTCGCTCGTAGTCGCACCCACCGTCCCTGACCGCAGACCAAATTTGAATTAATTCATCTAAGGGGTGTGACTGCCTCCTGGAACACAGCGTCTAAGTAACTTTCCCCCCTCCCTGATGCGTCTCAGTGTTTGCAGCTCGGACTCCAGCTCATCAACACGGAGCTGAAGTTCTTCAAGCAACCAACACTTACTGCAAATGTGGTTGCCTTGGACCTCAATGGTGTCCACCAGCTCCCACATGTTGAGCAGTAACGCATTGCCTGCCCTGCCATCTCTAATGTATTTAATTAATTAAGTGTTTAAGTTTTGAATGTTTAGTTTTTAATCCCGGCTCTTAATTTAAACCAATGCCCAAGAAAAGAGAGAAATACTGACCAATCAATCGCTTTCCTGTGATGTCACTCCTTGTTTTTTGTTCTTTAGCTGTTTTCCTGTGATGTCCCACTTTGATAGTTTTTCTTTCACAGGGCCTCTGCCGCGCTCTTTATTTGTTCAGCCTCCGCACTCATTCCCGCTCAGGTCCGCTGCCTCTGCTCTCGGGCCTTCCTCTGCTGCGCTCTTTATTTGTTCAGCCTCCGCACTCGTTCCCGCTCAGGTCCGCTGCCTCTGCTCTCGGGCCTTCCTTTGCCGCGCTCTTTATTTGTTCAGCCTCCGCACTCGTTCCCGCTCAGGTCCGCTGCCTCTGCTCTCGGGCCTTCTTCTGTCGCGCTCTTTATTTGCTCCGCCTCCGCTCTCGCTCCCGCTCAGGTCCGCTGCCTCCGCTCTCGGGCCTTGCTCTGCCACGCTCTTTATTTATTCGGCCTCCGCTCTCGCGAAGAGGATATGGGATTAGAAGCTTTGTTCAGGATTAAATAGGATGCTGAGGTTGGGAAAAGTCTGGTTTAGTCTAGAATGGACCAGGGAAGGGAATAGAATGCTCCACACCCCTTCCCCTCTTTCTCCTCCTTTTCCCACAGTTTTTAATACTGATTAATTTAGATTCGTGATTGAAGTCACTAACTTTTCAACCAACAGTGCATATCCCATATGAGAAATTAATTCTTTAATTGCACTTCTGATATGATCTAAAGGCAATCATTGTTTTTTTTTAATACAGAAGAGTTGCGGAAGTTCAGCTGGTCTGGAATCCCAAGACCGGTCCGACCAATTACATGGAAACTTCTATCAGTAAGTGTATTTTCCCCTTAATATCCGAGGCTTATATATAGTAGAAGTAAGCATGTTCAAGGGAAATTAATTGTTTATGCTGGTTTTTAATTTTGAATCAATTTTCCCCCTATTGGTACTTTAGCTAAGGTTCTGAAGATTTTTTTTTTAAAGAATTGTCATTGCTTAGATCTGTGTTTAAGTCTAGCTCAAAACTGTTGAGATGAAATTCTCCTTCGGTTCTAAAAGTCAAATGTATGATGAGTTTGGACAGTCTCAACCTATCATCAGGCATGGCTGTTCACCTCTGCGGGGTGGGGAGGGGGTTATGGGGAGGTGACGCACTTAAGAACATAAGAATTAGGAGCCGGAGTCGGCCATATGGCCCCTTGAGCCTGCTCCGCCATTCACCAACATCATGGCTGATCTTCGACTTCAACTCCACTTTCCTGCCCGATCCCCATATCCCTTGATTCCCCTCGTCCAAAAATCTATCTTAGCCTTGAATATATTCAACGACTAAACAGCCACAGCCCTTTGCGATAGAGAATTCCAAAGATTCACGACGTCTGAGTAAAGAAATTCCTCCTCATCTCAGTATTAAATGGCTGGTCCCTTATCTTGAGACTATGGCCCCAAGTTCTAGAGTCTCCAGCCAGGGGAAACAACCTCTCCGCATCTACCCTGTCAGTCCCCCTCAGAATCTTATGTTTCAATGAGATCACCTTTTTTCTTCTAAACTCCAGAGAGTATAGGCCCATTCTACTCTATCTCTCCTCATAGGACAGCCCTCTCATCCCAGGAATCAATCTAGTGAACCTTGGTTGCACTGCCTCTAATACATGTATGTCCTTTCTCAGATAAAGATAAGTGTCAGCTGTGGCTCAGTGGGTTGTACCCTTGCCTCTGAGTCAGAAGGTTGTGGGTTCAAGTCCCACTTGAGCACATAAAGCTAGGCTGACACTCCAGTGCAGTGCTGAGGGGGTGCTGCACTATCTGAGGTGCCGTCTTTTGGTTGAGACGTTAAACCGAGGCCCTGTCTGCTCTCTCGGGTGGACGTAACCGATCCCATGGCACTATTTTGAAGAAGAGCAGGGGAGTTATCCCCGGTGTCCTGGCCAAATTTATCCCTCAACCAACATAACAAAAACAGATTATCTGGTCATTATCACATTGATGTTTGCGGGAGCTTGCTGCGCGCAAATTAGCTGCTGCGTTTCCCACATTACAATAGTGACTACACTTCTAAAAGTACTTCATTGGCTGTAAAGCGCTTTGAGACGTCAGGTGGTCGTGAAAGGCGCTATATAAATGTTAGTCTTTCTTGAGACCAAAACTGCACATTACTCGGTGTGGTCTAAGCAAAGCTCTGTACAATTGTAGTAAGACTTCTTGTACTCCAACCTCCTTGCAATAAAGGCCAACATGCCATTTGCCTTCCAAATTGCTTGCTGTACTTGCATGCTAACTTTGTTTCCTGTGCGAGGACACTAAAATCTCTCTGAACTCCAACATTTAATAGTTTCCCACCATTTAAAAAAAACCCTCTGTTTTTCTATTCTCCCTACCAAAGTGAATAACCTCACATTTTCTCAAATTATACTCCATCTGCCACCTTATTGCACACTCACTTTTAAATTTCCCATGTATGTTGAGCAATCCTTATTTGGGCATCACCACTGTCACAGTGACCCCTGCAGTTGTACACTTCTGCCGCTAGATGGCCTTCATTAAGTTGAAGAAGCTGCTGATCGTTATCGCTATGCCGACAGCGCGATTCAGATGGTCTGGCAGATCCAGGTCACTGGCAACATTCTTAACTTCCTTCCTGATTAACAATAAATTTGTCAATCATCATTTACGCACAATGTTGTTTTCTTTCAGTTTCTCTCATGTTTAAGCTAGTAATTCATGACTTTTGAGCCTTTTTCTCGCTAGAGATTGATTCTGAAGGCTGTTTCAGCCACTTCTCCTACCTGCACCGTTACACTTCCAATCCTAGATAGAGCTTCATAAGCACTAGAAGCTGTTGATTTACAGCAGCACTAACTCACTGAGAAATGCACTGGCTTTCTGTGGACAGTGCTGCAGTAGGTCCTCTATTCCATTCGAAGAATATAAATTTCAGTCATTTTTTTCTGCAAGATGTCTGTTCTAAATCCCTGTGTTTATATGAAGGAACTTTTTGTTTCTGTTCAAATTGTTACTTTCATAATGTCACTTCAGTTGAACATTCTTTCTTGGGAGAATTTCTGTGCAGTCGGAGATTTAAATACACGTAAAGCTATCTATTAATTGGTGAAATAGACATGGAGAACTGCATTATATTATCAAGCACAGGGATATAAACCAGGCAGAAGTTAGTAGAAATTCAATGCAAATGATGTTTGTATTGTGAAATCATTTGTAATAAGTTGAAATGCCAGTGTATCTTTGCCTAGAGTTTAAAAGGCTTTTTTGGACTTAGTGAGGATTGTTACTAAATTGATTAGGCTGCAAATTATGGGAAGAAATTAGTATTAAAAAACAAAGCATTGCAACATTAAGTAAAATTTAAGGCAAGCCACCTCCATCCTTTTTGAACACTCGGATTAAGTTAATTAATATAGGTTAAAGTGAACTTTAAGTCGATTGAAATGCCATGGATTTGTCCCAAAATTATACAAGCTTTCTCATTTGATCAAGTAGGCGTTCTTTCCAACCCTATGGCAGGAAGTAAGTTTCATGTTTTAGGAGTCCGATCCTGTTTACCCTACTGATATGTTCAGTTTCTTACCTTCTGGTCTTTCTATCCACCTGATTATTGTGCCTTTCCAAAATGGGGAAGGAAAATAACATACAAGTGTGTATTTATTTTTGTTTTATTTTGCCATATCCAGTCTGTATGTATTGTTATCTGGGTGTTTATTTAATTTTCAAGTGAAGTTGAAACCCTGAAATAAAATGCTGTTTGGCGGCAGGGTTAGTGGGGGGCAGGGGTGGGTCTGTATAGTTTGAAACCTGCTGGGATGGAGTCCTCTAGATTTGTTCAGAAATTTGCTAGTTAGGTTTTTAACCTTTATTTGAAGCAGTTATGTTGTCAAACCCAGATGCATCCTGCTGAAGGGAGTCATCAGAGTTAGATTAAAAAGCTCTCCAAGCATCAGAGTAGAAAGAGACCTGAATATTATTTGAGGTGGTCTACAGTCCTTGAAATAACACTAGGACTTCTGTAGGAGTTCACAGGGGTACTGCATTAGGGACCCAGTAGAATTCCAGAGCTGCTCCAGCATTTATCTCGAATGTGTGATCCAGTTTTTTTTGGCTGTCCTCCAGTGCAGTCATGAAAGGTGTCACTGCAGATCAATTGACCAAGGGCTCGGAGCGTATTCTTGGAGTAAGTTTCCGTACTGGTGTTGACTGATGTTTGGACCCTTGGCATCAGCACCAATAATGTGACGAAACTTAAGTCATGGGTAATATTTTGACTTTGCATGCAGTTCTCGCTGTCGATGGACATGAGCACATTCATACCAAGTTGCTGCACAAACATATTCTGTCAACTGGTTTGGATTAGTGATGGTCCAGGTTGGGTGTATACTGGGATAACAATAAACTGAGTGGGCTGAGTCTATTTCTCAACACAGCCAAAATACTGGATGATACAAAAGAGAAAATGTTGGAAACACAGGTCAGTCAGCATCTGTGGAGAGAAACAGAGAAGTTAATATTTCAGATGTAATCCTTCATTAGAATTGAAAACATGAAAAATAAACATGCATTTAAATCTCATGGAGGCTGCCTGACCTGAGTGTTTTGCAGCATTCTGTTTTTATTTCAGATTTCCAGCATCCACAGTATTTTTGCTTTTATTTTCAATAGGATTAGAACTGAGGATGGGGGAGAAAAGAAACGCCATTTATTCTTCTCCCCTCCCCGTGTTCTGATGTTATTTAAATGCCTTTTCTTCAGTTCTGATGAAGGGTTATACCTAAAGCGTTAATTTGTTCTCTCCAAAGATACTTACCTGTGCACTCCAGCATTTTCTGTTTCCATTTCAGATTTCCAGCACTTGCAATTTGTTGGTTTTTATAAATACTGGATAACTTTCTCTTGTGCTTTCGTCCTCTCACTTTCCGACCCACTCGCATAATCTTCTGGTCTTCCCCATCCCCCAGCAACATACTCGCTTTTCTGGTCCTCTTTGACTTTAATGATTGAGATAAGTTTGCATGCACGGATGTAAAGGAGTAATTGCACTCGGCTTGGCTTGTCTATCTGGATTTAGTTGCTGAGCCTGGCTTGATGGTACCAGCTTTGTGCTGATACCAAGTACTAATTAAATTACACTGCATCTGAGTGAAAACATTTTTTTAAACAAATACTTATTAGGGACAAATTTTTAAATCTCATTTGAACTATCTAGGTATACATGCATTTTTTCCCCCTGTAGTTTTCCATTTAACAGCTTTATTGCAGTCTTTCAATTTCTGAATAGATTTTAGAACTGTGTAGTCTTCGTGTTCAGTTTTTATAATGTGTGATGAACAATTGCAGATACAAAACTACCCTAAATGTCATTAAAAGGCACCTTCAGGATGTGAATGTTAAAACATCTCGCATCTGAAGAGCATACTAGATGAATGTTCCATATGCACTGCCTTTCAAAGTTTCCTGCCTGCTTCGTTTGAATGATGAATTCCACTAATACATCATGATGTATTACAGTTTACGTAGGTGCAGCTGTGAATTTCTATGCAGCAATTAAGAAGCACCTTGTGACTAGGTGTTCGGGAGCAGTGATAAAGGAAGACAGGCGGGTCTCTGGTGTCATCTGTCAGAGTTGGAATCGGCCTTTATCAAAGGAAGACAGCGCGCTGATAAATAATCATGTCCGATCCTAATTGGTAAAAAGACTGAGTTTAAAATTTTTTTTTTCAAGCTGTCAATTGAATAAGGCAATCTAGAAGCTAAATTAAAAGTTTGATATGGTACTATCACCTTCATTTATTATCTAATGTGTAGTTGTCGGCTGTATTTAAAATTTTGAGACTTGATTCCCTTTGATGGAAATTAGAATATTTATTCATAAAATGTTCAAAATTGAAACATTTAATTACAAGTAATTACTTCAGGGTAACTGATAGGCACATTAATTGTATACTTAATACTACTGGTAATATTTCTTTTGAAGTACACATACCCTCTTTGCCGCAGTCTGGATACTTGGATGCCATGTCATCTTCTCCTCACACTTTCAAAAAAAAATTTAGATCCTTATTATGAAACTGCCCCAGTCCTGATGCTCATCATTCAGTGCTATAATGAGCACTCAAACAATTTAGTATGTTAAAGCACCAATTGAGCTCCTCTAATGGTAGCTGCATTGCATTTTGTTGGATTGAGCCATCCCATTCAGTAATGTTCCAATTTTGATCCCTGGTTTGTGTAGCGCTGATTGATTCCTGGCAAATGGTTGTGGGGATGTAAAAGTTAACTTTACTGTTGCTGGACCAGGAAGGAGAAAATAAATCAGGCATCCTTGTGGTTATCTGATGATTCCTGTTGGAAATTATAATTGTGTGGGTATCGGACGTGGACAGAATTGCATTTGGCTGTAGTGCCTTGTATGTTTGAATAGCTTGCTGCCAATGTTCCCTCTAATTTTTTTTGGTGCCGCGCGGCCCCTTTAAGGGGCTGCACGGGCCATTCAAAATACCGCGCATGCGTGGTTTGTACATTGAAAAGCCGGCTGCGCTGGGTCCCTGGAGCGCTGCACGGCCTGCAGCTTAAAGGGCCCATTACTCGCTGCCTATGTTGACAGAGTGACCACCGTTGTGCTACTGGAGAACATGAGTGATTGCCATCAGGAGAGAGGACGGCTAAAAAGTTTAACAGCACTTGAAGTACATCACAAAACAAATCATCTTTGTTGGATTTTCCTGACAAGCCCTATATAGACTTTGTGCACCTTTGACTTTATTTGCTGCTGATGCTGAAACAGAGGTCACCTGGCACGGAAAGTTTTGGTGTCTGGAGAAAGAAAATAAGGGGGACAGTATCTTGGGGGTCTTCAAAATGCATCGATGCCACAGATGTAAGCAGGCTATTTAAATTGGCTTGTGGGTGTGCAACTAGTGAACGAGTATAAAATGATCATGCTTCACACAAGACTTAAGATTAGAATGAATAATAAAAAATCAAGTTCTTGGTGTGATGAATAGACTTGCAGATGAAGTTAATGGTGTTTTTTTTAAAATTAAGAAACTAAGATTAATGACCAAGGTGTACAATGTAGGGCACCACCAAGAGAGACAAGTACAGAGAGAGGATGAGGTAAATCAGGAAGTATTGCATGGGTGAAATCAAGGCTGGACTTCAAATGCCTCAAGATTTTAGGAGAAAGCAAAGACTAAGGGAGATGAGAAGTTCCACAAATTTTGGTTCCTGGAGAAGAACCTTGAGTACAAATATGCAATAATTCTTAATTTCAAAACAGTGAGAATGTAGGGAGGAGAAACATATAAGATGGCATAACTGTAGTCTAAAAGAATCAAATGTACAGTTTAGAGGAGTTTTGATCACAGCATTGATGAAGTAGGGAAAGATATGAAAATTGCATTGGAGTGGAAAGTTGGAGGCGAGAGGCGCGAGAAAGATTTCTTACCAGATAACCGGCTTTTTCTTGTGTCCTTCCATGAATGCAAGAGTTGTTCGGAACCTTTCTATATACGGCAGCAATATTTAAACCTGTCAGATATGGGCATTATGAGAGGTAACAATTTTGGAGAGGTGAATGGTTATAAAGCAGCCAAGAAATATTTGACATTTAAGAGGAAACAAGTTCTTGAAGGCAGTTTTAGCATTGGAGGAGACATAAACATTCCATTTGAAGTTAGAGGAGATATTAAAGTCAAGAATGTCAATTTTTGTGTAGAAGGACTAAGATGGAACCATTAGAGGTGAGAAGTGGTAACTACTGTTAGATTTTCATTGCAGGGACTGGAGTGTATAGTTAGCACTAGTAACTTATTATTGAAGTTTATAAGTTTCCTTGGGTTTATGGTTAAGTTCTTTATCAGTTGTGCCCCTTTAAAAGGGGTTACTTTTGTTTGATACTGGGGCAACCCATTGCCTCTTTATTTTGAAAAGGCATGTGTATTTTTTAAGCTACAGAGCAAGCAAATCTTTGCAATTACTCTATTGTTTATGCTTGAGAACAGTTGTGTTGGTATGACTCAGATTAGGAACTGACGAGAGTGAGGATCGGGTGTATGTTTACCCCACTCTGACTTGGTGCTGGTGCTCAACAACTCCAGCACTGCACACCCCCCAAAGAACACGCATTTTGATCTAATGTCTTTTTTTTCTTTCTAATACCAGTTTAATGATTTGTATTTTGGAGGATCGTTCATAGAATGAGGGAGATAAAATAAAAATCAATTTGCATATTGCCATACATTGTTTGAATTCTGCTGCTTGTAGTATCTAAAAGTTGGAACTTGATAAGGTAATGAAATAGACTTAACTGCAATGCAAGTTGGTTAATCTTCCCCAGAAAAAAATTGTGCCAAGTGGGTGAAAGTGGTAATTAAATAGCACTGCATCAGTGTTCAAACATCTCAAAAAGATAACTTTATACTTTCTGCAGAAAGTTATTGCAAGATTTTGAACCAAATTTCACGACAGAACATATTCTACCTGATCAACAAGAGGAGCTTACATTTATATATTGGCCCGGCTTTTGCGGTCAGCAGCGAACGAACGGCGCTCGCCGTTCATTACGCTTTCAGCTGCCCACAGACTTTTCGTGGGCTTTTGAGCGGCAACTTGCGGTCATCGGGCGCCTGAAACAGCATGGCGCCCTCTACAGGGGATCTGGAACCTGTGTGAACAGGGAAAGCAATAGCGTGTCTCCTTAACCAATCAGATTGAAGAATCCTCAGACACGCAGAGTGTAAACCATGAAGAGTAAGTTAGAATATTTAGTTCAATGTAAAATCATACACCGAAAGCGAAATAGAGGGAAAGAAAGATGGGATTCAGAGAGATAAAAGACAGTGCAAAATCTCCAACAATAATTAAAATCTGAAGGAATGAGACTCCACACTTGTAAAAGTAAATTTTAAGTGCCAGAGAGGTTGTTTGGCAGTAATTAAGACTTATCATGCCATTAAAAAATCATTTGCACTTGAATGGACAAGCCCCAACTTTTTCTGGCATGTTTAGTGGGTAACCAGTGGGTAAGTACTGCAACTTCATGCTCTTGCATGGGTTTCAATGCCGAGTGTGTCGACGAGGTACCGGTATAGCGCAGCTTGTGGAGGAGCAGAGTAAATCATACAGAACTTGCTGGAGGCAAACTGCCTGCTTTCAGAAAGGTAGGAATGGAACTATGCAAAGGCAGTTCTATGGAGCTGTATGACAGAATAGAGGCATTGAAGAAAAATATTGAATGCACCATGGTCACTGTCAGTGAGATATCATTCCTGACTTTGGGTAGGATCATTTTGGTGCTGTAAGAAGGGCAGGAACAGGGAGTTTAATTACTACATTTGTTATGAAAAATAGAAAGAAGCACTTAAAGGATTTAATGACCTGTCAACCTGTTGAAGGTCCAAAGAATCTGGAAAGAGATGGAAAAATACTGGCTGATGGACAAAGATCATAAGCAGAGAAAAAGAGGAGTAAAACTCGCCATGAAGTGATCGGTAGAGGGGAGGAATGGGCAGAAACATGGGGGAGGCTGCCAAAGTCGATGTTTCAGCCAGGAGGCTGCAGTGTGCCAAGGACGATGGCTTCTTTGTGATTGCCTTTCTGTTTAATGTAGACCAATCGATTTTGTTGAAATGGATCTTGTAAACCTTTAACTTGGAAAACTACATCAGATGTTGATTCTTCTTTCACCCTTTCCAAATGTACATAAATTAGAGCAAATTAATTTGTATGATCTGAAAGTAATTAGGTTGTGCAACTTCAAGATCACTGAATGCAAATATACTTAATTGCTCTGCTTTATTTCTAGGGTTACTTACCTGCAAATGTAGAAAGAAGAGAAAGCACGCTACAGCGGAAGCGGGCGGAGTATTTTGCTTTCATCGAACAGTACTACGACTCCAGAAATGATGAACACCATCAGGACACGTACAGACAGGTATTTGCACTTACATCCTTAATGCATTAGTTTTACTGAATCTTATTTTCCTATTGAGATGTACATCTTACGTGTTACATTAAATTCCACTTCATTCATTGTAACACTGCTGGGGTTAAAAAAACAGTTTTGTTATTACAGACAAATGTGGTGACTCAACAACAACTTATATTTATACAACGCCTTTAACATAGGAAACATTGGTGGACACGAGCCAATGTAGGTCAGCAAGCCCAGGGGTGATGGGTGAATGAGACTTGGTGCAGGTTAGGATGCGGGCAGCAGAGTTTTAGATGAGCTTCAAGCTTATGGCGGGTGGAAAATGGGAGGCCGACTAGGAGAGTGTTGGAATAGTTGATTCTGGAGGTAACAAAAGCATAGATGAGGTTTTCAGCAGCAGATGGGCTCAGGCAGGGACAGCGACAATGTTACGGAGGTGGAAGTAGCTGGTCTTTGTGATTGAGGGATATGGAGTCGGAAACTCGGCTTAGAATCAAATCAAACAGCAAGGTTGTGAACAGTCTGGTTCAGCCTGAGCTCTACTTTTCATAGCTGTTGGGTTCCCCATCAGCAATTTTGTAAAGCTGCAGTTACATTTCCACTTTGGATTGACTTAAGTGGTTTTGGATGTCTACTGACACACAAAGTAACCGCATAACAGGTCCTGTCCTGGTCTGACTATGGAATGCATTAAGCCAAACATTGAAGGATGCCCTCCAGAAGCTTTTCCTGCATCACTTGGGCTTCGGACCATGTGGAGTATAGCTCAGGTTTTTGGTGGAAATCAATACTTAAGTGTTTGCCTGCCATATTGATGTATGAAGATTTACACCGCCATGTATGATTATGGGGAGCATTATATGTTTGCAGTAATCCCTTCTAAAAGTAAAAATTGCTTTGAACTATCAAATCGCTAGCTGTTCACGAAGGCCCACCACCGCACTCTGGATTTATTCATCTCTCAATCAGAATGCTCTTGCTCAGAATTTTGGGTTCAAAATGGTACTCCATAATTACTAATTAAGAAGGGCCTATTTCTTTGTGTACTATGTTTAGCACTTTGTTTAAACTGAAGGCAAATGGTATTCCATTTACTTGGTCTTGTGAAATACTATGAACAGGAAAGATAACTGCATTATTTTAAAGGTTGCATTAAATTGAACAAAACATTGGCTCAGAATTTCCTGCAACGGCACAATTGGTGATGTATGCCGTAAAATATGCCGTTTCGTGCATCAATCTTCCCATTGCGAACTTCCACCAAAATTACAGAAATTTAAGTACCCGTTGCATGTAATGGAGGAAAGACTGGCGCTGTAAATTAGTGTTTAAAAGCGATTGGTTTATTATGGTTTTTAGGTTCAGAAAATGGAAAAACGTTTTAGACAACTTTTTCCTGAAACTTCACTGTTTTTCTAAACCATCAGATTGCCATAGATATTCCTCGTATGACTCCTGAGAGTTTAATACTGCAACCAAAAGTAAGAGAGGTAAGAGCCTTGGGAATGAAGTAAAATAATTTATTTCCCCTGCCTCATCAGTTCCATAACAAAAGCTGCAGTGGATGGCTATATGGTTTGATTTTTGCAGAGCTGAGTTTATCATCTGACCAACTGCTATACTTAAAATTCTTGCGATGAATTAAGTAATCTCAAGAATATACAATGCTGTTTGTTCTGCCTTAATTGCATTGTCTAATTGCAACCTTTACACCAAGTTATATCATCTATATTAGATAATGATGAAATGTGATTTGAGAATCATCCACTAAATTCCTACATAGCTGCATATTTGGGCTTGGTTTGAATTAGCACATTAACATTTTATATGTAAGTTAATTTTTCTCTCCGACAACCCTCTGTGCCTCCATAGACCAAGCTACGTGTGAGAGGACAGGCACAAGAACTGCATCTGTGCTTCTGCCAACACTAACCTAATTGGCATTTAAGAATAGTGTCACTGGTACTGGAAACTTAATGTGAGATATTGCAAGTTTGAATCAGCATCTTCCACTTCTTCAAAGCTGTGACATCCTGTGCCACTACATCAGTCATTGGTAATTTTGGATTACTGTAGCTATCTCTAACTTGATAATTTCAATTGCTGAGCATTCCCACTAAATCTATGTCATCACATTACACTAGCATGAAGCGAAGATTCAGGAAAACCCTTTTTGCTGTTTGAGCTATTTTCAGTATTTTGCATGTGTTGCTCCCCGTTGTAAACTGGATCAAAAAAGAGAATTTGGAAGCTGTTCCAAGAGGAAAATCTCACTGAATGCAGATTGTGCAATTCTGAGCTTTTGGATTTTATTGTTTGTACAGTACTCTGATAAAGTACTGACTGCAGTTCAGTAGCAAAGCAAGTGGGAAGCTGTGGTTGCGTTGTGCCCTCGCATTGCTGGGGAAAGGAAAAAGCAGAACTTTACCTGCATGAAGTGCAGCTTACCAGCCTGCAACTGTTAACAGTTTTCCTCCAGGGTGGTTGGGTCTTCACAATCAGTAGAAATTGAAAGGCGATCTCTTGAGGGTTCTTTGGGGGGGGAAAGACAGTTTGCCTCAGAGCTACTCTTGCATCTTCTGCAACTAATCTGTCTTGCAACTTTATGTTGTCCTTTTGGTACTGGTGAGCAAAGATACCAGTTTAGGGACAGAACTATGCTTTTTAATCCAGCTTACTTGTAATAACAAGTGAATGAGTGACAGGAAAGCTGACATTTTTCTCTAAGCGTTTAGTTATAAAGTAAGTTTGCAGAGTAGCATCTAACCATCACTGTCACCTTCCATCCCAACAACCAATCTCAAGTGTTTCCTCAAATACTAAAGTTTATCACCTTACCAACCCCCTCACTCCCCCTCTGTTGACCTTTTTTATCCTATGCCACTCCACCAAGTAGTTGGAGTATAAGTTCGAGTCAGGCAATAATCTATTCATACTTCTTGGTTTGAACTGCAGTTCAACTGCCTAGGAAAGCATCCCTGTCACGAGGATTGTCTGCCCTCTCACCATTTATATTAACTCCAGGTAGGTTTAATAAGTGATGAGGTGGTCCCAAGGGCAAGAGTCTAAACTAGTATATTTGATACCTTGTTGGTTTGTTGCAGCTTAACTTTTGTAGAAAATGACTGCTTTAGCAGTGGAATGATGCTGGGTGCTGAAGGTCAGTGAGAAGTTGTAGGTTCCAGTCTTCAGTACTCAGTTCCCAACCTGAATCATGCCAAGTGTGGAAACACTGAACAAAGGTTGCGCTTAAAAATGTCCAAAAAAGCTCTTTTGCACTTCTGCAGTCACCTGCTTGCAATTTTCCCTCTTTTCAGTGATATGGAAAACCCATGTTGTAATGGTATATTCACCTGGAGAAAAGGAAACAAATTATTACCAAACAAAACTCAAACATATTCCATTTCCAGTGTACATGTGGATTCCAGTCAGAATGAGACTGCTCCTTTGCTTTGTTCTTGCCCAACAACTTACTTCCAATATACATAGATTCCAACGTCCATTGACACAACCAAAGTAGCTTATCCTTCAAACTTTTGTAATTGTGTGACCAATACCCCCAAAACATTTGCCTAAATTACCATAACATTTGCTGATTATGCGATAAACTTTAAGATAAAATTAATGGTCTGTGTGCAAAAAAGCTTAGAAGGTCATAATCTGCTTAAAATTTGTAGCTGTGCAGTAAGTATAAAAACAGGAAAAGTGGATGGTTCTCAATGATTTTTTTTAAGTTTCTGTAAAAACAAGTGTGAAAATGATGATAAAACTGAAATACCATTAGAGGACTGGTATTCTTGATTCACTCAGCTCTGCAAGCCCAGCAGGCTTGGCCAAAGCTCGGATTCAGAGTTGTAAGGTTGGTTCTGTTGCTAAAAGTATTCAAGGGAGTGTCTAACCTTGAATTCTGACGCCTCAAGACTTTGAGTATTCCGAAACAAATGGTACTGTACCCTGCAGCCAAGAATCCTTGGCTTTGAGCCCCAGCTAAATGCTAGCAATTGTCTTGAATGGCTACACCACTAATAATAATTTGGCCTCTGCTACTGTTTTCTTTCTTTATCCACAGATTCATATTGATATTCCAAGAACTAATCCTCTTATTCCTCTCTTTCAACAAGCTTCTGTGCAAAAGGTGAGAGAAATAATAACTGATTGGCCAGTGGTGCTTGAATGGTGTAACATACTTTAACTGAAAAAAAACACTGATTTCAATGTATAATCCACTCAATTTTTGCTAGATGCTAATATGTTGATGGCCGTATGATTATTTGACAATTATCGTTTATGTACTGAGTTACATGGGGGAAGTTGAATCTTGTTAACCTGCCGTGTACAGGATCACATTAGCTGGAGAATCATGTAGATTTTGCACCTTTTCACGCACTGCTGGTCCATCGAGCTGCCTGCTGCACATAACAATTTCATTATATTCGGAGAATTAATTCAAATGAACATTCTGTAATGAGTTGGAAGAGTTGTTGATGCATCATTGTTTCTAACCAGCATTTGAACTAAATTAGAGACCTTAAGTTGCTGTTTTTTGTTCGCAACACTGTTAATTTGATACTGACAGGAAGTAGTTTTGCAGTTGAAAGTAAGCCAGTATATGTCTTTGTGCCAGTATATGTCTTTGTGCCAGTATATGTCTTTGTGCCAGTATATGTCTTTGTGCCAGTATATGTCTGTTTATTCTATCATTTGTTTTCCTTTCCTTGAACCTATGTTTATTGAAATTTAGATAGACACTAATAGGATGCAAAATAACAGTCCTAAAAATATGTAACTTGTTCTTACATCTGCTTAGTGATTCATAAAAGTTTAAAGTATCCCCAACTTTCATCAGCAAGTTATTTCTTTAACTCCTTGATAAATGTATGAGTTTGTCTTCAAATTATGTATTTTTCCTGAACGATCATTTATTAAAAATTGCGTAATGAGACAGTGGCTAAGATGTTCTGTTGAAAATATTCTTTATGTGCTGCTGTCTCCAGACATTATTTCAATCTGCCTTTCCACTGTAGCAATAGGCTAATTAGAATGATTTACTTGGAAATACTTCTGTATTCCAGTAACATTTCAGAGTTAACCAGAGCAGTGGTTCTAATTAAATGTCTGTCCGCACTGAACAAAGCATAGTATTGAGCGAACTTGTCTCTTGATACTTTAATGAGACCAGGGAAAGATTCCAAGTTGAAGTAATTGTACAGCTCTGTGTGAAGTTCTTAGAAACTGTTGGCTTATGTTTGTACCATTTAAAAGTACTGCATTTGAAAAGGGATAAATTGCTTAACTTCAAACTTTTGAAACTTCCATCCGCCTAGCATTTGGCTCTGTTTGCCATGATGATCCTGCAGCCATTGATTTCTGAACCACTCTCTCACCTCCACCTTTGATGCCTTTGTCCCCAGAATTTTTTAAATTTTCTTCCACCTTGGTTGTTCTCATTGATACGGACCCATCTCTACTCATACAGAAAGGGCACAGACTTGAGCCTATCTGAATTTAGCCATTCATCAGCAAATCTGACCGTACCACGTGAAGCGCTATTGGGCCTCATTCTCCTCTGCCAAAACCGCTGACTGCTCCAGAATTGTGTTGGAGAGCAAAGGTAACCTGCAGCTTCTTTTCTCAACCACTGACCATCTCCTTAAACCCTCACCTTCAACAAGTTCAAGGAGCTCATGGAAGTCTTTGTCGCTAAGATTAGACCATCCATTTCATTTTTTTTACGCACGCACACACTCCTATCTCCATCTTCCATCATGCTCTCTTACAGCTCATCTCATCCATGCCACTCACCTCCTACTCCTTTGACCCCATTCCCACAAAACCGCTGACCAGCCAATCTCATTTCCTGGCTTTCATGCTGGCTGACATTGTAAACATTTCCCTTTCCTCAGGTACTGTCTGCCACCCTTTCAAAATGACATCACTTCCTTTCTCTCAACAAAAATCCTTGATCCTTTTGTTCTTGCAAACTAACCTCCATCTCCAACTTCCTGTTTCCTCTCAAGTCTTTGAACATGTTGCCTCCCAAATCCATGCCCTTCCTCTCCTCTTTAAAAACCCACCTTTTTGACCAAGCTTTTTTGTCACCCCCTCCTAATAATTCCTTCGCTGCTGAGGTCAGTAGTAGATGGCTCTGCGCATGAAGCTGGCTGCTTCAGTGGCACAGATTTGATAGGGTTCCACGTAGCTTGCCATCTAATATTGGGCTAGATCCTGCCTGAGATCCTGCAGAGAATGATAGTCAGGCAGTTGGTTGGTTCTCAAACTTTGCGCATCCAGGTGCGCTTGAAGCCCTGATCCACTGTCACACTAAGGTTGTAGGAGTGGCCGAAATAACCTTTTTTCTTTGTATTTATGAATCAGAAATGGATATTGCACTGTATCTCATCTAGGGGGTAGGTTGATGGAAGGATGAAAAGAATGTTTTCAATGAAGGGATGGTTGTGGAGGAATGGTTACGGGTACGGTATCATAGTGGTTATGTTACTGGGCTAGTGATCCAGAGACAGGACTTCAAATCCCACCGCGGCAGCTGGGGAATTTAAATTCAATTAATTAATTAGATAAATCTGGAATTTAAAAAAGCTGGTAACAGTAACGGTGACCATGAAACTACTGGATTGTTGTAAAAACCCATCTGGTTCATTAATGTCCTTTTAGGGAAGGAAATCTGCCATACTTACGGTCTGGCCTATGTGACTCCAGACCCACAGCAATGTGGTTGACTCTTAACTGCCCTCTGAAATGACCTAGCAAGCTACTCAGTTGTACCAAACTGCTATGAAAAACAATAATAAGAATAAAACCGGACTGACCACCCGGCATCAACCTAGGCACTGGATTCGGACATGACAAAGGCACACCCAGCCCAGTCAAACCTGCAAAGTTCTCCTCACTAACATCTGGGGACTTGTGTGCCAAAATTTGATAATCTGGTAGGCAATTAAACAACCAACAGGAGGCGGAGAGGAGGCTGCATGAACATCCCCATCCTCAATGATGGCGGAGCCCAGCACGTGAGTGCAATAGACAAGGCTGAAGTGTTCGCAGCCAGAAGTGCCGAGTGGATGATCCATCTTGGCCTGCTCCTGAGGTCCCCACCATCACAGATGCCAGTCTTCAGTCAATCGATACACTCCACCTGATATCAAGAAACAACAACCTGCATTTGTATTGCACCTTTAACGTAGTAAAATGTCCCAAGGCACTTCACAAGAGCGCTACGCAACAAAATTGGACACCAAGTCACATATGGAGATACGAGGACAGATGACTAAAAGCTTGGTCAAAGAGGTAGGTTTTAAGGAGCGTCTTAAAGGAGGAGAGAGGCGGAGAGGTTTATGGAGGGAATTCCAGAGTTTAGAGCTAAGGCAGCTGAAGGCACGGCCGGCAAGGGTGGAGTAATTAAAATCGGGAATGCACACGAGGCCAGAATTGGAGGAGCGTAGAGATCTCTGAAGGCTTGTAGGGCTGGAGGATTCTACAGAGATGGGGAGGGGCGAGGCCATGGAGGGATTTGAAAACAAGGGTGAAAATTGAGGCTTTGCCGGACCAGGATCCAGTGTCGGTCAGTGAGCACAGGTGTGATGGGTGAACGGGACTTGGTGCGATTTAGAATTCGGGCAGCAGTGTTTTGGATGAGCTCAAGTTTATGTAGGGTGGAAGATGGGAGGCCAGCCAGGAGAACATTGGAATAGTCAAGTCTAGAGGTACCGAAGACGTGGCTGAGGGTTTCAGCAGCAGATGGGCTAAGGCGGGGTAGAGTCGTGTGATGTTATGGAGGTGGAAGTAGGCAGTCTTGGTGATAGAGCGGATATATGGTCGGAAGCTTGTCTCTGGGCCAAATACAAAACCAAGGTTGCGAACGGTCTAGTTCAGCCTCAGACAGTTGCCGGAGAGGGAGGGAGTGGTGGCTAGGGAACGGGGTTTGTGGCGGGGACCGAAGACAATGGCTTCAGTTTTTAGCTGGAGGAAATTTCTGCTGATTTAATACTGGATGTCTGATGAGCAGTGTGACAAATCAGAGACTGTGTAGGAGTCGAGAGAGGTGGTGGTGAGGTAGAGTTGGGTGTCGTCAGTGTATGTGTGGAACCTGACATATTTTCGGATGATGTTGCCGAGGTGTAGCATGTAGATGAGAAATAGGAGGGGGCCAAGGATAAACCCTTGACGGACTCCAGAGGTAATGGAGAGGGAAAAGAAGCCACTGCAGGTGATTCTCTGGCTACGACTGGATAGGCAAGAATGGAACCAGGCGAGGGTAGTCCCACCCAGCTGGACGACGGAGGAGAGGCATTGGAGGAGGAGGGTGTGGTCTGCAGTATCAAAGGCTGCAGAAAGGTAGAGAAGGATGAGGAGGGTTAGTTTACTACGGTCACAGTCACATGGGATGTCATTTGTGACTTGGATAAGGGCCATTTCAGTACTGTGGCCAAGCGGAAACCAATTGGAGGGATTCAAACATAGAATTGTGGGAAAGATGGGCTCAGATTTGGGAAGCAACAGCACGTTCAAGGACATTGGAGAGGAAAGGGAGGTTGGAGATGGGGTGGTAGTTTGCAAGGACAGAAGGGTTAAGGGTGGGATTTTTGAGGAGAGGGGTGATGACTGCTGAATGCACTGGATACAGCAAAGGCTTTGGGCCCTGACAGCGTCCCGGCTGAAGACATGCTCCAGAAATAGCCGTACCTCTAGCCAAGCTGTTCCAGTACAGCTATATAACTGGCATCTAGCCAACAAAGTGGAAAGTTGTCCAGGTATGTCTTGTCCACAAAAAGGACAAATCCAATCTGGCCAATTACTGCCCCATCAGCCTAATAATCATCAGCAAAGTGATGGAAGGTGTCGTCGGCAGTGCTGTCAAGCAGCACTTATTCACAATAACCTGCTCACCGACGCTCAGTTTGGTTTCTCCCAGGACCACTCTGCTCTAGACCTCATTACAGCCTTGGTCCAAACATGGTCAAAATAGCGGAATTCCAGAGGTGAGAGTGATTGCCATTGAATGTGAGGAGGTGGTTGGACAATCTCGAGATGGTCATTACCTGGCACTTGAGTGATGCGAATGTTATTCAGCACTCATCAGCCCAAGCCTGAATGTTGTCTAGGTCTTGCTGCAGACAGGGATGGACTGCTTCATTATCTGAGGAATTGCAAATGGAGCTTGGCACCATGCAATCATCAGCGAGCAACCCCACTTCTGATTATATGATGCAGGGAAGGTCTTGATGAAGCAGCTGATGATCGTTGGGCTGAGGACGCTGCAGTGAGGAACTCCTGCAGCAGTATCCTAGAGCTGAGATGATTGGCTTCCACAGCCATCTTCCTTTGTGCTAGGTATGAATTTAGCCACTGGAGCGTTATCCCCCTGATCAGGTTTACTAGGGCTCCTTTGTGCCATACTCGCTCGAATGGGCAGTCACTCTTCCCTCACATCTGGAATTCAGATCTTTTGTCCATGTTGAGACCAAGGCTGTAATGAGATCTGGTCCTGGGGAGCCCAAGTTGAGCACTGGGGAGCAGGTTGTTGGTAAGTAAGTGCTACATTTGTGATGATGGAACTTCAGGAGGAGGCCAAGATGGATCATCCACTCTGCACTTCTGGCTGAAGATGGTTGTGAATGCTTCAGCCTTGTCTTTTGCACTCGCGTGCTGGGCTCCACCCTCAATGAGGATGGGAATGTTCATGGAGCCTCCTCTTCCTGTTATGCTTAATTGTCCACCACCGTTCACGACTTGAATAGGCAGGACTGCAGAGCATTGGTTGGGGTATCACTTGGCTCTGTTTATAACATACTGCATCTGCTGATGGTTTAAAATTCTCATCCTTGTGTATAAATCCCTTCTTGGCCTTGCCTTTCCCTATATCTGTAACCTCATCCAGCTCTACAACCCCCTTAGAATTCTCTCTTCATCTGACTTTGATCTCTTTTGCATCCCCATCCTTTGGCCATTTGGATCCCGAGCTCTGGAATTCCCTCGCTGCACTCTTTACCTCTCCTTAAAACCTAGCTCTTGGACCAAATTTTTGGTGACCACTAATATCTCCTTGTTTGGCTCGGCATCCATTTTTCTCTGATTACACCTCTGTGAAGCAGTTTCGGAAATTTTTCTTCCTTAAAGGTACTATATGTATGAATGTGCAATGGTGATGTGATTCATGGACATGGGATCAGTTTGCACATGTATTCTCATGACGCATAGCTCTCCCGCTCTACCACCTGTCTGTCTACTGTAACTGTGTTGTCAGACTGATTGTCTGACATTCAGTCTGGGATGAGCCACAATTTCTTACAGCGAAACATTGGGTAGACTCGAGCCATGGATTATTTCCTAGACAATAAGTGAGCAGCAACATTTATATTTATTTATCTCGCCTGACTACAGTATCATTCCGTAACACAGGAAACAAAATGCAAAAGACTATCAGTGTTAGTGGGCTAAATATATTCTTCTGACCAGAAAGTTAAAACATGGCACTGAAAACCGATAAATCTGGACCTGATGGCCTACATCTGAGGGTTTTGAGAGAGGTGGCTATAAAGACAGACATTTTCCAAAATTCCATAGATTCTAGAACGGTTCCCGTGAATTGGAAGGTAGCAAATGTCACCCCACTATTTAAAAAAGGAGGGAAGAGAGAAAACAGGGAAATACAGACCAGTTAGCCTGACATCAGTAGTAGGGAAAATGCTAAAATCTATTATTAAGGACGTGGTAACAAACAGGGCACTTAGAAAATAATAGGATTAGGCAGAGTCAACACGGATTTATGAAAGCGAAATCGTGTTTGACAAATCTGTTAGAATTTTTTGAGGTTGTAACTAGCAGAATAGATAAGGGGGAACCAGTGGATGTGGTGTATTTGGATTTTCAGAAGGCATTCGATAAGGTGCCACACAAGGCTATTAAACAAAATTAGGGCTCATGGGATTGGGGGTAATGTACTAGCATGGATTGAGGATTGGTTAATGGATAGAAAACAGAGAGTAAGAATAAACGGGTCATTTTCGGGTTGGCAGGCTGTAACTAGTGGGGTACCGCAAGGATCAGTGCTTGGTCCTCAGCTATTCACAATCTAAATCAATGATTTGGATGAGGGGACCAAATGTAATACATCCAAGTTTGCTGATGATACAAAGCTGGGTGGGAATGTAAGTTGTGAGGAGGATGTAAGGAGGCTTCAAGGGGATATCGACAAGCTAAGTGAGTGGGCAAGAACATGGCAAATGGAATATAATGTGGAGAAATGTGAAGCTATCCACTTTGGTGGAAAAAATAGAAAAGCAGAGTATTTTTTAAATGGTGAGAGATTGGAAAATGTTGGTGTTCAGAGGGACGTGGGTGTCCTTGTACACAAATCACTGAAAGTTAACATGCAGGTACAGCAAGCAATTCAGAAAGCAAATGGTATGTTGGCCTTTATTACAAGAGGATTTGAGTATAAGAGTAAAGACTTCTTACTGCAATTATATAGGGCCCTGGTGAGACCACACCTGGGGTATTGTGTACAGTTTTGGTCTCCTTACCTAAGGAAGGATATATTTGCCATAGAGAGCGTGCAACAAAGGTTCAGCAGACTGGTTCCTGGGATGGGGGGATTGTCCTATGAGGAGAGATTGAGTAGACTCGGCCTATATTCTCTAGAGTTTAGAAGAATGAGAGGTGATCTCATTGAAACATGTAAAATTCTTACAGGGCTTGACAGGGTAGATGCAGGGAGGATGTTTCCCCTGGCTGGGGAGTCTAGAACAGTCTCAGAATAAGGGGTCGGCCATTTTGGACTGAGATGAGAAATTTCTTCACTCGGTGGTGAATCTTTGGAATTCTTGTACCTCAGAGGGCTGTGGAGACTCAGTCATTGAGTATATTCAAGACAGAGATCGATAGATTTTTGAATATTAAGGGAATCAAGGGATATGGGGATAGTGCAGGAAAGTAGAGATGAGGTAGAAGATCAGCCAGGATCTTATTGAATGGCGGAGCAGGCGCGAAGGGCCAAATGGCCTTCCCGTTTAAAAAAATTTTGTTTCTTATTCATTTATGGGATGTGGGTGTCGCTTGCAAGGCCAGCATTTATTGCCCATCCCTAATTTCCCTTGAGAAGGTGATAGTGGTGAGCCACCGCCTTGAACCGCTGCAGTCCGTGTGGTGAAGGTACTCCCACAGTGCTGTTAGGTAGGGAGTTCCAGGATTTTGACCCAGTGACGATGAAGGATTGGCGATATACTTCTAAGTCAGGATGGTGTGTGACTTGGAGGGGAACTTGGAGGTGGTGGTGTTCCCATGCGTCTGCTTCCCTTGTCCTTCTAGGTGGAAGAGGTCGCGGGTTTGGGAGGTGCTGCCGAAGAAGCCTTGGCGAGTTGCTGCAGTGCATCTTGTAGATGGTACACACTGCAGCCACGGTACGCTGGTGGTGGAGGGAGTTAATGTTTAAGGTGGTGTATGGGGTGCCAATCAAGCGGGCTGCTTTGTCCTGGATGGTGTCGAGCTTCTTGAGTGTTGTTGGAGCTGCACTCATCCAGGCAAGTGGAGAGTATTCCATCACACTCCTTACTTGTGCCTTGTAGATGGTGGAAAGGCTCTGGGGAGTCAGGAGGTGAGTCACTCGCCGCAGAATACCTAGCCTCTGACCTGCTCTTGTTGCCACAGAATTTATGTGGCTGGTCCAGTTAAGTTTCTGGTCAATGGTGACCCCCAGGATATTGATGGTGGCGGATTCGGCGATGGTGATGCCGTTGAACGTCAAGGGGAGGTGGTTAGACTCTCGCTTGTTGGAGATGGTCATTGCCCGGCACTTCTGTGGCGCGCATGTTACCTGCCACTTACCAGCTCGGGCCTGAACGTCGTTCAGGTCTTGTTGCATGCGGGCATGGACTGCTTCATTATCTGAGGAGTTGTGAATGGCACTGAACACTGCATTCATAAGCGAACATCCCCATTTCTGACTATGTTGGAAGGAAGGTCATTGATGAAGCAGCTGAAGATGGTTGGGCCTAGGACACTGCCCTGAGGAACTCCTGCATTGATGTCCTGGGGCTGTGATGATTGACCTTCAACCACCACAACCATCTTCCTTTGTGCTAGGTATGACTCCAGCCAGTGGAGAGTTTTCCCCCCCGATTCCCATTGACTTCAGTTTTACTAGGGCTCCTTCATGCCACACTTGGTCAAATGCTGCCTTGATGTCAAGGGCAGTCACTCTCCCTTCTCATGAGTTCAGCTCCTTTGTCCATGTTTGGACCAAGGCTGTAATGAGGTCGGGAGCCGAGTGGTCTTGGCGGAACCCAAACTGGGCATCAGTGAGCTTGTTCACAGAATCCCCACAATGCAGATAGAGGCCCATCGAGCCTGCACCGACACATATCCCACCCTATCCCCGTATTTAATCCCCCTAACACTAAGGGTCAATTTATCATAGCCAAATCAACCTAACCCGCACATCTTTGGACTGTGGGAGGAAACCGGAGCACCCGGAGGAAACCCACGCAGACACGGGGAGAATGTGCAAACTCCACACAGAAAGTCACCCGAGGCCGGATTCGAACCCGGGTCCCTGGCGTTGTGAGGCAACAGTGCTAACCACTATGCCACCGTGTTACCCTATTGGTTATTGGTGAGTAAGTGCCACTTGATAGCACTGTCGATGACACCTTCCATCACTTTGCTGATGATTGAGAGTAGACTGATGGGATGGTAATTGGCCGGATTGGATTTGTCCTGCTTTTTGTGGACAGGCCATAGCTGGGCAGTTTTCCACATTGTCGGATAGATGCCAGTGTTGTAGCTGTACTGGAACAGCTTGGCTAGAGGCGCGGCTAGTTCTGGAGCCCATTCTTCAGCACGATAGCCGGGATGTTGTCAGGGCCCATAGCCTTTGCTGTAACCAGTGCACTCAGCCATTTCTTGATATCACGTGAAGTGAATCGAATTGGCTGAAGAATGGCTTCTGTGATGGTGAGGACCTCAGGAGGAGCCCGATATGGATCATCCACTCTGCACTTCTGGCTGAAGATGGTTGCAAACGCTTCAGCCTTGTCTTTTGCACTCACGTGCTGGGCTCCTCCATCATTGAATTTGGGGATATTTATGGAGCCTCCTCCTCCCATTAGTTGTTTAATGGTCCACCACCATTCACGACTGATCTGATTATGGGATCGCTTAGCCCTGTCTATAGCATGCTGCTTCTGCTTTTTAGCATGCATGCAGTCCTGTGTTGCAGCTTCCCCAGGTTGGCACCTCATTGTTAGGTATGCCTGGTGCTGCTCCTGGCATGCTCTTCTACACTCCTTATTGAACCAGGCTTGGTCCCCTGGCTTGATGGTAATGGTAGAGTGAGGGATATGCTGGGCCATGAGGTTACAGATTGTAGTGGAATACAATTCTGCTGCTGCTGATGGCCCACAGCACCTCAGTTTTGAGCTGCTAGATCTGTTCTGAATCTATCCCATTGAGCACGGTGGTAGTGCCACACAATACGATGGAGGGTGTTCTCCGTGTGAAGACGGGACTTCGTCTCCACAATGGCTGTGCTACCAATACTGTCATGGACAGATGCATCTGCGACAGGTAGATTGGTGAGGACGAGGTCAAGTAGGCTTTTCCCTCGTGTTGGTTCTCTCACCACCTGTCGTAGGCCCAGACTGGCAACTATGTCCTTCAGGACTCGGCCAACTCGGTCAGTAGTGGTGCTACCGAGCCACTCTTGGTGATGGACATTGAAGTCCCCCACCGGTAGCCGATGCCGAGGTCGATGCCGGGTGGTCCGTCCGGTTTCATTTTTATTATTTTTGTTTTGTAGCGGTTTGTTACAACTGAGTGGCTTGTTAGGCCATTTCAGAGGACAGTTAAGAGTCACATTGCTGTGGGTCTGGAGTCACATATATGCCAGGTAAGGACATTAGAGGTTTTTATGACAATTCGACAGTTTCATGGTGACTATTACTGATAATAGCTTTTTATTCCAGATTTATTTAATGAACTGAATTTAAATTCCCCAGCTGTGGTGGGGTTTGAACTCGCGTCTCTGGATCATTAGTCCAGGCCTCTGGATTACGAGCCCAGTGATGTTACCACTATGCTACCGTTCCTGCTCCTATTTCTTATGTCTTATATATTAAGAGCTACAAAAAGGGAGTATGATGAGAAACTTGCAAGGAATTTCAAAATCAACACTTTTTTTACAATTATATTAGAAAAAGAGGATGGTCAGGAGCAATGTGGGCCCCTTGTAAACTGATAACGGTGATATTGTAAATGAAAATAACGAAATGGCGGATGTGTTGAATAATTACTTTGCAACAGTATTTACAGTAGAGGAAGAGAATAGCATGCTGGACATCCCAAGGAAACTAAAATTAAATAAGGGATGGAGACTCACCAAAAGTAACGTGAGCAAAATAACAGTAATGAAGGAAATAATGGCACTAAAGAGTGATAAATCCCCAGGACCAGATGGTTTCCATCCCAGGGTTTTAAACCAACTAGGTGAGAACATTGCAGATGCCCTAACTATAATCTTCCAAAGTTCTCTCGATTCAGGAACTGTTCCTTTAGACTGGAAAATTGCACATGTCACTCTGCTGTTTAGGAAAGGTGAGAGGGAAACCAGGGAATTCTAGACCAGTTAGCCTAACATCTGTTCTCAGGAAATGACTGGAGTCTATAATTAAGGGTAGAGTGACTGAACACCTTGAACATTTTCAGCTGATTAGAGAGAGCCAGCATGGATTTGTAAAGGATAGGTCATGCCTGACGAATCTGTGAATTTTTTGAAGAGGTGACTAAAGTAGTGGACAGGGGAATGTTATTTATATGGACTTCCAGAAGGCATTTCATAAAGTCCCTCATAAGAGACTGTTGGCTAAAGTTGAAACTCATGGAATTGAAGGCAAATTATTGACCTGGTTAGGAAATTGGCTGAACGGCAGGAGACAGAGTAGGGTTAATGGGCAGGTACTCAAATTGGCAGGATGTGATTAGGCGTGTCCTGCAAGGAATCTGTGTTGGGGCCTCAATTATTCACTATTTATTGACAACTCAGATGATGGGATAGAAAGCCACATATCCAAGTTTGCCAATGACACAAAGATAGGTGGCATTGTAGATGGAAGCATAAAATTACAAAGAGATATTAATAGATTAAGCGAATGGACAAAACTGTGGCAAATGGATTTCAATGCAGGCAAATGTGAGGTCATCCACTTTGGACTTAAAAAGGGTAGAACAGAATACTTTCTAAATGGTGAAAAGCTAGAAACAGTGGCGGTCCAAAGAGACTTAGGGGTCCATGTACATAGATGATTAAAATGTCATGGACAGGTACAGAAAAAATCAAAAAGACAAATGGAATACTAGCCATTATATCTAGAATACTAGGGGGTAGAAGTTATGCTATAGCTATGCAAAGCCCTGGTTAGACCACACCTGGACTCCAAGGATTAAATTACGAGGAGCGATTACACAACCTGGGGTTGTATTCCTTGGAATTTAGAAGGTTAAGGGGTGATTTGATTGAAGTTTTCAAGATATTAAGGGGAACTGATGGGGTCGATAGATAGAAACTATTTCCACTGGTTGGGGAGTCCAGGACGAGGGGGCATAGTCTAAAAATTAGAGGCAGGCCTTTCAGGAGTGAAGTTAGCAAACACTTCTACACGGAAAGGATGGCAGAAGTTTGGAACTCTCTTCCATAGGCGTCAATTCATGTTAGATCAATTGTTAATTTTAAATTTGAGATTGTTAACTTTTTGTTAACCAAAGGTATAAACGGATATGGAGCAAAGGTATTAAGGGATATGGGGATATTGAGTTAGGTCACAGATCAGCTATGATCTCCTTGATGGAGGAGCAGGTTTGAGGGGCTAAGTGGCCTACTCCTGTTGCTACCTTCATATCTTATGTTCTCAACTTGTTCTGCCACCTTAAAAGGCTTGTGTATGTACACCCCCAGGTGTCTCTGTTCATGCACCCCCTTTAAAATTGTACCATTTAGTTTATATTGCCTGTCCTCATTCTTCCTACCAAAATGAATCACTGCTCTGCATTTAACCAGTCTGTCTATGTCCTCCTGACGTCTGTTACTACCCTCCTCACTGTTTACTACATTTCTGAATTTCGTAACATTTGCAAACTTTGAAATTATGCCCTGTGTGCCCAAGTCCAGGTCATTAATATATATCAAAAAGAGCAGTGATCCTAACATGACCCCTGGGGGACACCACTGCACACTTCCCTCCAGTCTGAAAAGCAATCGTTCACCACTACTCTCTGCTTTCTGTCCCATAGCCAATTTCGTATCCACACAACCACTGCCCCTTTAATTTTGCTAACAAATCTATTATGTGGTACTTTATCAAGTGCCTTTTGAAATTCCATATACATCAACCACACTACCCTCATCAGCCCTCTCTGTTACTTCATCAAAGAACTCAAGTTAGTCAAACACATTTTGACTTTAAAAAAATCTATGCTGATTTTGTTTGTTAACCCATAATTTTCAAAGTGCCAATCAATTTTGTCCCTGATTAATGTTTCTAAATGTTTTCCCACCACCAACGATAGGCTGACTGGCTTGTAGTTGCCAGGTATATTCCTTTTCCCTTTTTTGAACAGGGGTGTAACATTTGCATTCCTCCAGTCTAGTTTAGTGTTGTGGGTCCATGCCCACATAAAGTAGATTGAAACTTCCCAAGCTTGGTTCAAATCAGAAATTTATAGCCACCAAGAGAAGGAGTTCAAGTCTAGCCCAGACACACTTGAACCAAAGTCCCAAAGGAGAAAGACCAATATCAAACCCACACCACCATTACCAATAGTTAATTTTAAGATGCAATAGCTAAAAGCTGTCTGCCTTTTCATTGTATGTCCATGATATCATTGATGCCATTCTTTTAGGACTGTCAAAATTCCAAACCTTTGGTATGGAAAGAGTTAAATGGTTTGTAAAGTTTTTCAAATTGAACCTTAAGCATCTGCAATCTGAGTTTCCCAGGTGGCGTAAGATAAATAACCAATGTTTGAAACAATAAATCTGTGTGAGTGAAATAATGAGATTAATACGAAACGTTTCTCGTTGGAGCATAATTTATCTTTGTAATTTATTCATGGGACAATATAAATCTGCAGTAGCAATTTGTTCACTGTGTGAGCTCTGAGTTTGTTTAAGAATGACAGGATCCCGACTAAAATCTTAAATTAAAACAGCAAATACTAGAAATACACAGCAGGTCCATCAGAACCTGAAAAGAGGAGGTCAATGATATGCACAGTCCCCACTACTTAAACTAAACAGGCCATGTTTAAATTGGGCAATTGTTTAAATCAAGCAAATAGTGTAAACCATTTTCCATTAATTCCATTGCCGTTATTGGCATTTACAAAGTCGCTGTTTACAGGGTTTTAAGCGCTACGGCTATTTCGGTAAATAGGTGTTCAGTGAGTAGTTGGCATCTTGTTGAGGTGCAATTACCTTGTATACTTAATCACCTCTAACTGGTGTTGGGTTACAGCTTGCACCACTCAGCACTGACTGCAGCAACGAACATGCTCAGTGAATGGTATGCAGCTCGTTGAGGTGCAGTTACTTTGTATACATTCCCCTCCAAGTGAAAAGGGATTTATTGAAGAACTCAAGCTTGTCTTGAAATATGAAAGTGAATTTGCAAATACAGTGAAATCTTGTTACATTTAATAGTTTGAGGCAGACAAAAATGTTGAATGTGACTAAATGCATATAAATCGAGAAGTGGGCAAATCGCATTAGTATGAACACGCCCGCTATAAGCGGTGGGGGTTGTGTACATGTCTATTTGTGTAAGTCTATACATTTGTCTGCCTGAAAACGAAATGGAGGGGTGAAGAAAGCTGGGACGAAGAGAGAGATAAGAGAGAAAAAGTAAAAGTAAATAAAAAAATTAATTCTAATTTAAAAAAAATCTCCGACACTAATTAAATTCTGAAGGAATGAGACTCCATGCTGGTAAAACTAAATTTTCAATGCTAGAGAGGTGGTTTGGCAGCAATAATGACTTACCATGCCATTAAAAATTCACGTACACCTGAATACAACAGCCCTAAATTTTTTGTGGCGTGTTTAGTGGGGAAGTACAGCATCGTCACACCCTTGCATGGATTTCAATGCTGAGTCTATCGGCGAGGTACTGGTGTCGCGCAGCTTGTGGAGGAGCAGAATAAATCGAACAGGAACTTCCAGATTTCCACATTTAACTGCGTATGTGCGGATTTTGGAAGTTGCTGTCCGATTTACTGCATAATAACGGTGAGCACTGAAAGCCTCACCGTTATTCTCAATGCAAAAACGGCCAAAAATTTAGAAAAAAATAAATGTCAAATGTAACTGGAAATATAAAACTACTTTGTCTAAATAACCACTGTGACTACACTTAAAGTAATTCATTGGCTGTAAAGTGCTTGGCAATGTCCTGAGATCATGAAAGGAGCTATATAAGTGCAAATTACCCCCAGAGGCTTGTAAATACATAATTTGCCAGATTTTGCTGTAGAAGTAATGGTGAAGTTAACAGTGCTCACTGTTATTTACGTGGAAATCGGACAGCAACTTCCGGCGACTGCACATGCGCAGTTAAACATGGAAATGTGGAATTCGCTGTCTGAGATGTGACATTCCTCCATAAGGTTGCTGAAAAAGGCATCTCACCGTCTGACTTAGCATTCAAATATATTAAACGGTGTGAAGTTGTTGTACTTAGCTCATAGATACAGACTAAACTCGCCAGAAAAAGTTACAGCTTGTCCATTCCAGTGTAAATACCGTTTTAACGGCTTGGCAAGCAATGTTCTCTAAGCTGCGCTTTGTTCTGCACGGCCTGTTTCTTTTAATGCGTGGTCCCTTTAAATTTCTGTGCATGTGCGGTATTTACGATGTAAAAGCAGGTGAGCGGCCTGCGAGGGACCTTTCAGATTACTGCATGGCCACGCGCGCACCTTTAGCAGGAACTTTGGTGGCAAGTCTTAATTACTGCAACCTTTCTGGCACTGAAAACTAACTTCTACATGTGTGGAGTCACAGTCCTTCAGATTTTAATTATTGTTGGAGATTTAAAAAAAAAAATGTAAGTAACCTTTTTTAACTTATTTTCTGTATTATCTCTCGCTCTTCATCCCATTTTTCTTTCCTTCTCTTTATTTTACTCTCTGCACCTGATTTGACATTGAAATCAATATTCTAACTGACACTTCCTGGTTCAGACTGTGCTGCTCATTAGCAATTCTTCAATCTTAATGGTCAAGGAGTTACACAGTTGCTTGCCCTGTTCACTCAGGTTCCAGATCCCCTGTAGAGGCTGTTGCGCTTTTTGCATGCTTGGCTGGCAGGAACTTCCAGTGGGCAAGTGTAATGAATGACTGGTGCCGTTAGTTGACCGCTCAGAGCAAAATCCGGCCCAATGTCAGACAACTGTTGACTTTTGGAATTGCCATTACAAATGTGTATGTAAATTGTTCCCATGTTAAATGTTGACATTAAAGTGTTTGCAAAAACCATGACAACAGGAAGTAAGTTTTGTGGATAGGAAGTGTGTGCCATGTGCAAGATTTTTAATATGTAGAAATTTTACTGTGCCTGACTATGTTAGCTCTCCGTTAATTTACAATATTAGACAAGATTAAATCAGGAGATGTTTGATATTTTTGATCACAAAGATGAAAATGTATTACTTTAAACAGCTAGTTGTAAAGAATCCTTGATATAGTAAGTAATGCATCAAACATAACACGCAATCAAATCCAACACTGATCTTGAAGTGCCCTGATTTTTATAGAAACTGATGAACTGCCACACCAGCTGGTGCTTCTGAGGTGATTATGTAGTGGAGTTGGCTTTAAAAAATATTATTGTTCAGGTGTCTAATACAATGTGAAGATTGTCCTTGAAACACTTTGTATTGTCATTCATTTGCAAAAAGTGATTCACGTCCCTAAAAATATTTGCTTCATTCTAGTTTTTAAAAATTCTTTTCCAGATCTTTGAACGCATCCTTTTCATATGGGCGATACGGCATCCAGCCAGTGGATACGTTCAAGGGATAAATGACCTTGTTACACCTTTCTTTGTAGTCTTCGTTTTTGAATATATTGGTAAGTCTTAAGTACTGATTGTGCCACCTTACTTCTGTTTTTAAAGGCCTTGGGTTACTGTAGCAAAGCATGTACGTCTGATCCTTCAGTACAACATCATGAAACTATTGCAAAAAAAAAGCTTTTTTTTTAAAAAGAAGCACTTAGCGCAATATTTTCTACCGATAACTTGCACAATGACTTGCCTGTGGTTGCCTCATGAAATATGTCCTAATCAATTATAAAGCAAATAATTTTCACTGAAATAGTTTATCCTCGTCAGATTGTTTATCGTACCTCCTTCTGTTTCCCTGTAAACTGGTGGCTTCTACCTCCTCCTACAATCTGTGTCACTGATTTAATAGCTCATGCCCCAGCTAGTACTATATATTCTTGTTGATGATTTTTATTTTAAAAATCAAATGTTCTAAATAATGTTACAATGTCAGAATGGAACTGTGGGAACAGCTGGCGACATGTAGACAGAATATTGTAGCCCCACGTATCCTGTCGATACATGTTATTGTGGTTATACCGGCAATGGCTTCTTTTCCCACTCCCACATCGTTACCTCTGGTGTCCCCCAAGAATCTATCCTTAGCCCCCTCTTATTTCTCATCTACATGCTGCTCCTTGGCAACAGCATCAGTTTCCACATCTACGCTGACGACACCCAGCTCTACCTCACCACTACTTCCCTTGACTCCTCCATGGTCTCTAAATTGTCAGTCTGCTTGTCCGAAGAGCAAAAATTTTCTCCAATTACATATTGGGAAGACTGAAGCCATTGTTTTCAGTCCCCGCCACAAACTCCGTTCCCTGGGCACTGACTCCATCCCTCTCTCTAACATTTGTCTGAGGCTGAACCACACTGTTCGCAACCTTGGTGTTATATTTGACCGTGAAATTAGCTTCTGACCACACATCCACGGCAGAACTAAGACCGCCTATTTCCGCCTCCGTAACATCGCCCGTCTCTGCCCTTGCCTCCGCTCACCGCTGCTGAAACCCTCATCCATGTCTTTGTTACCTCTAGACTTGACTATTCCAACGCATTCCTGGCTGGCCTCCCACATTCTACCCTACGTAAACTTGAGGTCATCCAAAACTCAGCTGCCCATGTCTAAACTCGCACCAAGTCCCATTCACCCATCACCCCTGTGCTCGCTGACCTATATTGGCTCCCCGTTAAGCAACGCCTCGATTTCAAAATTCTCATTCTTGTTTTCAAATCCCTCCATGGCCTCGCCCCTCCCTATCTCTGTAATCTCCTCCAGTCCCACAACTCTTTCCCCCTCCCCGGAGATATCTAATTCTGCCCTGTTGAGCATCCCTGATTATAATCGCTCAGCCATTGGTGGCCGTGCCTTCTGTTGCTTAGGCCCTAAGCTTTGGAATTCCCTGCCGAAACCTCTCCGTGCCTCTACCTCACTTTCCTCCTTTAAGACGCACCTTAAAACCTTACTCTTTGACCAAGCTTTTGGTCATCTGCCATAATTTCTCCTTTGTGGCTCGGTGTCAAATTTTTTGTCTTGTAATACTCCTGTGAAGCACCTTGGGATGTTTTACGATGTTAAAGGTGCTATATAAATTTGTTGTTGTAGTTAAAATTTAGTACAGATAATTCAGTTTCTCCTGCTTAAGACTAATTATCTTTGCATACGAAGTTGTAAGGAAAAATCTAAATCCAGAATTTGCAGTTGTAATTGCTAGCTGTCATTGTTGTGTAAAACTAACAGCAGCAACTTCTGGCGTTCGCACATGCGCAGTGAAACGTGGAAATCCGGAAGTTCCTGTCAGTGATGCCCTGTTCCTCCACCGGGTGCAATGTGGCAGTCTTCGCAGATGCAATCAACACAGAATCAGTGAATTTATGTGAACTTCAACTTTTTACACACTATTCTCACTGTAAAAACCATTGCAAATGTCAAACCTTGTTGAATAAGGTGTTCCTTAGTTTTTAACAGCGTACTAAGTCATAATTACTGCTGAACAAACTCCTCCAGCCCTGAAAAACTAATTATATAGGTGTGGGGTGTCATTCCCTCCATTCCATGATGATGATAATGCCATAGATATTTAAAATCATTTTTATTTTATTAAGTTTTTGATATTTCAACTTCTACCATAATCCCAGATGTATGTCCAAATCTTTATTTTGCCTTCTGTAAAATGATTAAAAAGTGAATGATCTGTGCTTTTTACTTCCTGGTTTGCTGTCTGTGAGAATTCTTCAATCTAATTGGCTGCTCAGCCGGCGTGATGAAGTCACTGTTGCTGAACGCCACAGATCCCCTATAGATGGCGCCAGATTGAAAGTCACGTCGGAATTGGGGAAATCCACGCCACAGAGCCTGCTAAATTTTTGTGGGCAGCTTTCTTCAAGGTCAGCGGCGAGCATATCCCTTAGTCGCTGACTGCAAAATCTGGGCCAATATGTTGTCCACAATGATTTCAGAAGATCAACTTTATGTACTTAAATAATGTAGCCTTATTTATTTGCTTATTCAAAAAGCATCCATTCAGGTATTTCGAAGCTTAGATTAAAATTGAGGTCTATCATATAAGCCAGATCTCTCTCCAAGCTCCCTGTGTCCTCTTTATCGAGACATCAATGTTTTGTATTATTGGAATTAACAGAAAAGGACGAGGCGCCCTTGAGTACCTTGAAAGAGGATTTTTCATTTACAGATTTACAGGATGATGCTTCTTCTCCCTTGTTTCCTTTCATTTTTGACATCGTGGGAGGCCTTAAATTGCTTTGCAACTAATGATAGCTTCTGGCTAATCATCTATTCAGTAGGGAAGGGCCTGACTCTGGAGGACCTCTACATTTCTCACTCCAACTTTCATTTATATGTGAAAATGTTCCTAATGAGCTTGCATTAATTGATTCTACCAAGTCGTATTTTACTTGTTGAAATATAATTAAAAATGTCAGACCACTTAAATTTCATGTAAAAATGGATTTTTAAAATGGGAAGGTAAAAGGGTGTTTTCATCTAAAGTTATAAAAAGTAATGCTTACCAGTTCTAAATATTAATTCATGTCTTCAGTAGATTGTTAAGACAGTTCTCTGACTATAACTGATTTTAGCTTCAATGATAATTTAATAATTCCCAAAGCGCACAAGGCTTTTCTTCAGTCCGTTCTTGTGCTTTCTGGTTTGTTCAGGCTAAAGCTGAATTTACAGCACAGAAACAGGCCATTCGGACCAAAATGTTTTCTGTTTAAACATATTAAAGAGTATGAACTTAATTTTCAATAGGGTTGTTAAAATTGCATTGATGAACTTTGTGTGCTGTTGAATACAATTAGTGTGTGAAAGTAAAGTTGGTCAGGCCTGGGTGACGGCATGCTGTTTAGATGATGGCTAAATACTTCAACATCACTTCATTTTTCAAAGTATTTAAATAGCAAGAAGACCATTTGGATGAAAGTTCAATATTGGAGAGGTTGCACCAACCTTGCATTGAATGACTCCTTTCTGCCCCCACCTTGAAATACATATTCATGGCCATTTTCAGTTTGCATGCAATTGTAGATATCATTTAAACTAGGAGCATGGTATTTCTGCAGAGAGTCGGGTGATAGATTCAGAAGCACACAAGATGAACAGGAAACCATTGCCTGTATACTTTTAATAAGAGAATAATTTGCAAGGTCAAAAGAAATGTACTGGTAATGCCCAGTTACCCAGTGCCCTTTATTTCTTTAGCAGGTTTGGGTTGGCACTGTTATCCAGCTGGCTTGCAGCATTGTCATAGTCATAGAGTCATAATGGCAAAGGAGGCCATTCGGCTCATGAAGTCCGTGCCGGCTTTCAAGAGCAATCTAGTCAGTCCCATTCCCCCGCTCTATTCCCCGTAGCCCTGCAAGTTTATTTCCCCCAAGTGCCTATCCAGTCTCCCCTTGAAAACATTGAGTGTCTCCGCTTCCACCACTTCCATCAGCAACGAATTCCAGGTCATCACCACTCGCTGTGTAAAAAAAAGTTTGTCCTCACGTCCCCCCTGTATCTCTTGCCCAAAACCTTAAATCTGTGTCCCCTAGTCCTTGTACCATCAACTAGTGGGAACAGCCTTTCCCCATCAAGCCTATCCAAACCTGCCATAATCTTGTACACCTCTATCAAATCACTCCTCAACCTCCTTTGCTCTAATGAAAACAAATCCAGCTTCTCCAACCTGTCCTTGTAGCTAAGATCCCCCATCCCCAGAACCATTCTGGTAAATCTCCTCTGCACACTCTCAAGGGCCTTCACGTCCTTCCTAAAGTGTGGTGACCAGAACTGGATGCAATACTCCAGTTGTGGCCAAAGCAGCACTTTATAAAGGTTCAGCATAACTTCTCTACTTTTGTATTCAATACCTCCATTTATTAAGCCCAAGATCCCATATGTTGTTAACCACTCTGTCAGTATGTCCTGCCACCTTCAGGGACCCATGCACATTAACTCCCAGGTCACTCTGTCCCTGCACACTCTTTAAAACTGTGCCATTAAGTGGATATTGCCTCTCCGTTCCTTCTGCCAAAATTCATCACCTCACACTTCTCTGTATTAAATTCCATCTGCCACTTGTCTGCCCATTCTGCTATGTCCTGTTGCAGTCGATTGGTATCATCCTCACTGTTTGCCACACCCCCAAGTTTGGTGTCATCGGCAAATTTAGAAATTCTACTCTATATTCCAATATCCAGGTCATTCATAGATATCAAAAAAAGCAGTGGCCCCAGCACTGACCTTAGGGGAACACCACTGTCTACCATCCTGCAGTCTGAAAAAACAGCCATTTACCACAACTCGCTGTTTTCTATCTTTAAGCCAATTCCTTATCCAAGCTGCCACTGACCCACCTGTTCCATGAGCCTCAATTTTGTTAACCAGCCTTCTATGTGACACTTTGTCAAACGCCTTCCGAAAATCCATGTAGACAACATTCACTGCATTCCCTTCATCAATCCTCTGTTACTTCATCAAAACATTGAATTAGATTAGTCAAACATGATCTACCTTTTACAAATCCATGTTTGCTCTCCTTAATTAGCTTAAACCTCTGATGTTAAACTGACCAGCCTGTAGTTACTAGGATTGTCCTTACACCCTTTCTTGAACAATGGTATCACATTTGCCACTTTCCAATCCTCAGGCACCTCCCCCGCATCTAGGGAATCAGATAGAAGATAGGAGCAGGAGTAGGCCATTTGGCCCCTCAAGCCTGCTCTGCCATTTAATGAGATCATGGCTGATCATCCAAATTCAGTACCCTGTCCCTGCTTTCTCCCCATATCCCTTGATCCCTTTAGCCTTATGAAATATATCTATCTCCTTCTTGAATATATTTAATGAATTGGCCTCAACTGCCTTCTGTGGTAGAGAATTCCACAGGTTCACCACTCTCTGGGTGAAGAAATTCCTCCTCATCTTAGTCCTAAATGGCTTACCCCTTATCCTTAGACTGTGACCTCTGGTTCTGGACTCCCCCGCCATCGGGAACATCCTTCCTGCATCTAGCCTGTCTAGTCCTGTTAGAATTTTATAAGTTTCAGTGAGATCCCCTCTCATTCTTCTAAACTCTGGTGAATATAAGCCCAATCGACCCAATCTCTCGTCATTCCTGCCATCCCAGGTATCAGTCTGGTAAATCTTCGCTGCACTCCCTCCATGGCAAGAACATCCTTCCTCAGATAAGGCGACCAAAACTGCACACAATACTCAAGGTGTGGTCTCACCAAGGCCTTGTACAACTGCAGCAAGACATCCTTGCTCCTGTACTCGAATCCTCTCGCTATGAAGGCCAACATACCATTTGCCGCCTTAACCACCTGCTGCCACCTGCATGCTTACCTTCAGCGACTGGTGCACAAGGACTCCCAGATCTCGTTGCACTTCCTCTTTTCCCAATCTATTGCCGTTCAGATAATCTGTCTTCCTGTTTTTGCCACCAAAGTGGATAACCTCGCATTTATCCACATTATACTGCATCTGCCATATCACCCAACCTGTCCAAATCATACTGGAGTTTCTCTGCATCCTCCTCACAGCGCACACGCCCACCCAGCTTTGTGTTGTCTGCAAACTTGGAGATATTACATCTAGTTCCCTCATCTAGATCATTAATATATATTGTGAATAGCTGGGGTCCGGGCACCGATCCCTGCGGTACCCCACTAGTCACTGCCTGCCACTCGGAAAAAGACCCGTTTATTCCAACTCTTTGCTTCCTATCTGCCAACCAGTTCTCTATCCAAGTCAGTACCTTACCCCCAATTCCATGTGCTTTAACTTTACACGCTAATCTCTTATGCGGGACCTTATCGAAAGCCTTCTGAAAGTCCAAATACACCACATCCACTGGTTCTCCCTTATCTATTCTACAAGTTACATCCTCAAAAAATTCCAGTAGATTAGTCAGGCATGATTTACCTTTTGTAAATCCATGTTGACTTTGTCCGATCCTGTCACTGTTTTCCAAGTGCTTTGCTATTACATCTTTTATAACGGACTCTAGCATTTTGCCCACTACCGATGTCAGGCTTACCTGTTTTTTCCTCTACCACCTTTTTTAAATAGTGGGGTTACATTAGCTACCCTGGAAAATTGGAAAATTATGGCAAGCCCTTCCGCTATCACCTCCCCCAATTCCCTTAGCAACCTGGGATGCAAGCCATCTTGACCAGGCGACTTGTCCACTCTAAGCATACCCAGCCTTTCTAGTATATCCGGTCTTAGCAGTTTTCACCCCTTCCATTGCTTCTACCTTTTTCACTTCTTATATTTTGTCAGCATCCAGCTCCTTAGTAAACACCGATACAAAGTACTCATTGAGTATTCTAGCCTTGCCCTGCGCCTCTTAGCATACATCACCTTCTTTGTCTCTAATAGGTCCCACCCCGCCTCTTACTATCCGCTTACTGTTTACATGCCGGGAGAAGATTTTTGGGTTCCCTTTTATGTTAACCGCTATTCTACTCTCATATTCTCTTTCCCAGTCTTATTTTCATCTTCACATCCCCTCTCAACTTACTGTATTTGGTCTGGTTCTCCCTTGAAGAATTCACCTAACATGCATCATACACTTTTTTTGTTTCATCATCTTCTCTATCTCCCTCGTCATCCAAGGAGCCCTTGCTCTGGTTCCCTTACCCTTCCCTCTTGTTGGAATGTACCTAACCTGTACTTGGAACATCTCCTCCTTAAAGATCACCCATTGTTCCGTTACAGTTTTCCTGTCAGTCTTTGGTTCCATTTTACCCTGGCTAGATCCGTTCGCCCTATTCAAGTTTAGAAGTTCCACTCTAGATTGTTTCTTGCTCCTCTCCATTGCTAATCTAAATCTTATGATACAATGATCACTCGTACTCAAGTGTTCTGCCACAGACACTTGGTCGACCTGGCCCACCTCATTCCCCAGCACCAGATCCAGAAATGCCTCCTTCCTATTTGGGTCAAAGAAATTCTCCTGAACACATTTCAGAAATTCCTTCCCCTCCTTTCCCTTTACCGTAGCATTATCCCAATTGATATTTGGGTAATTAAAGTCTCCCAATATCACCACTCTATATAGCTTTTGCATATCTCTGCGATTTCCCTGCAGATTTGCTCCTCTACCTCCCTCTCACTATTTGGAGGCCTGTAGAATACCCCCAATAGCGTGATCATACCCTTTTTGCTCCTCAACTCTAACCAAATGGATTCTGTCCTTGTCCCCTCAAGAACATCCTCCCTTTCCAACACTACAATGTCTTCCTTAATCAGCACTGCCACCCCACCTCCCTTTTTTCCTTCCCTATTTTTTCTGAACACCTTGTACCCTTGAATACTAAGTGCCCAGTCCTCCTCACCGTTTTTAAGCCAAGTTTCCGTTACTGCCACAACATCATATTGCCACACGGCTAATTGTGCTTGTAGCTCACCAACCTTATTCACCACACTTTGTGCATTTACGTACATTCATTCTGAACCCATTTTTGAATTTTTCGTAGTCTTTCTTCGTCTGCTCCTGTCTAATATGGTACTACTTCTGCCTCTAGTACTACTTTCTTCTCTAGTACTATCCAACACACTCAGTCTTTCATGCACCTTATTCCTCTTTTCTACTCCTATATGCTGGTGCCCATCCCCCCTGCCAAGCTAGTTTAAACCCTCCCCAACAGCACTTGCAAACCTCCCCGTGAAAATACTGCTCCCGGCTATGTTGAGGTGCAGCCCGTCCAGCTTGCACAAGTCCCACCTTCCCCAGAAACGGACCCAATGCCTCAGGAATCTAAAGCCCTCCCTCCTGCACCATCTCTCCAGCCACGCATTCATCTGTCCTCTCCTATTCTTGTTCTCACTAGCCTGTGGCACCGGGAGTAATCCGGAGATTACTACCTTTTGAGGTCCTGTTTCTTAATCTCTCTCCTAGCTCCCTAAACTCTGCCTGCAGGACCTCGTGCCTCTTTCTGCCTATGTCGTTGGTACTGATATGGATAATGACCTCTGGTTGTTCACCCCCCCTCCCCCCTCCCCCCCCACAGAGTGTCCTGCAGCCGCTCAGTGATATCCTTGACCCTGGCACCAGGGAGGCAACATACCATCCTGGAGTTACGTCTGCGGCCGCAGAAACGCCTGTCTGCTCCCCTAACTATCGAATCCCCGACCACTATTGCTCTTCCACTCTTTTTCCTCTCCCTCCCCCCATGTGCAGCTGAGCCACCAGTGGTGCCTTGGACTTGTCTCTGGCTGCACTCCCCAGCGGACCCATCGCCCCCACCAGTACTCAGAACAGAACGCTGGCTGGAGAGTGAGATGCACTCTGGGGCGCTCTTGCACTACCTGCCTGGTGGTCCTCTTCTGTCTGGCGGTCACCCATTCCCTCTCTGCCTGCATACTTTTAAGCTGTGGGATGACCACCTCCAGAAACGTGCTATCCACGTAACTCTTGGCCTCGCGGATGCACCACAGTGACTCCAGCTACCACTCAAGCTCTGAAACACTGATTTCGAGCTGCCGTAGCTGGTGACACTTCCTGCACATGTGGTTGTCCAGGCTACTCCTCATGGCACAGGATGTGCACTCCACGGGACTGAGCTGCCCTGTCATGCCTCTATTTAATAGACTAAGAACTAACTTAGCAGAAAGAAACTTAAAACTTAAAACGCTCACCAGCTACTCACCAATCAGCTCCTTCCCTTGTGCTGACGCCACTTTTTCTACTCTGACGTCACTCTTTCGGATTCTGCCTCTGTTGAGTTGCTGCCTCTCTTGCTCTGCTCCCGCTCTGGTCTCACCCAGGTCCGCTGCTTCCACTTCCTCTCGCCCTCCTTATAGCGCCGCACCTTACAAGACCGCTGCTCCCGCTCCCCGCCCGCTCTTTACCGCTCCCGCTCCCCGCCCGCTCTTTACCGCGCCGCTCCCCGCCCGCTCTTTACCGCGCCGCTCCCCGCCCGCTCTTTACCGCCATTGGTGAGTGGGAAGACAGCAGATATGTGTATATAACACACAAAAAGAACATTCACAAGGTTTTCCAACTGCTATTGAAGTTTCTGATGATGGAAATAAACTGATGGGACGGTCTATTCTTTTGATCATCAGAAATGGGAATCGAGTGGTAGTGAGGAAAACGGAGCAAAAATTGCAAAATCTCAATTGAAAAATTCCTGCGCATCACCTGTTACATTGCAGCCAATGCACCTTTTCAGCAGTATTGGACCATTTTTTTCCCAACGGGTATGCCAAGTTGGCAGAGTTTTTCTGCATTGGAGGGATTTAAAAATAAAAATGCACTGCTCTAATGTGGAACATGCAGTACACGTGAGCCAGGAGTGACCTGATTCAACCAGTAACTATATTTTCCATTGTAATTGCATCAAATTAGTACAGTGGGTCAAAGACTTCAAAGAAAGACTTGCATTTCTGTTGCACATCAGTATTTCTTGTAGAAACATCCCAATGCATCTCTCATTCAAGAAATTACTTTGAAGCGTAGGGACTTTTCAGTTAACTGAGCCGTTCGTGTTTTCTCAATTTGCTATTTTAAAATTTGCATTCTTTTGTTTTTAAAAAGGTTCGATTTTTATTTTTTCTGTTTCGTCCATCTAAATCTGTCTTTATTTTACTTGCATTTAACCTACCTGTGGAAGTGTGTCTCTTCTCCCTGCTCACCGGTTGGTCGGTCTTGAATTTTTGGTTTTCTTTTCTCGTTAAATAGTTGATTGACCAATGTTTTTTCTTTGCTTTTTTTAATCTTTGCATCATTATCTGAGATCAGTGAAAAAATGTTCACAATGAAAGTTTCACAATGTTTAAAAATGCGTAGGTGAAAGTTTAGCGTTCGAACTTCTGAGGGCTCCGTGTGTTTTTAAAGCGTGTTTACAAATAGCAAACTGAGAAAATGTATGGAAGGATTGCTTCCTTTCGTTTGTCAAATGTGCAATGTGGTGAGATGTGATTTTTAGATCTAATAATGATGAAGGTGTGGTACACAAGATCCAGTTATCATATAGAATTAAATGCTTATCGTAGTAAGCAAAAAGAATGGTCACAGAAAGCTGTTGGGCTTCAGAAGAGGGAATGAAAACTGAACTGGAAAGAGTTAAGTGAAATAATGCTTGGAGATCTACAGTAGGAAAATTATGGAAAACTGAAATCTAGGAACAAGGAAATAAAGATATTTAAAAAAAAATCACAAGTTTTACTTTACTCTGGATAAGGAAGGGATAGTTCAATTACCAGTTTGTTTTCTGGGAATAAATCTCTCAATTTCCCACCCTACCTTTTCACGTTCCCCCCCAGCCCCATAATAGCTGCGCCTCTGATTCTGACCTTCTGATAATCCTCCTTCATCCCACCATTGGTTGTAGATCCTTCGGTCGTGTTGGTCCTGCTTTCTGGAGATGTCTCTAGACTTCTTCGCCTTCCCACTTCTGTACACGTCCAGAAAAAAAAAATATTCAAACCCATCTCTGCAGCCATGTTTTTTCATCCCAGTTCCTGAACACTCTTCCTGGCTCAATGTTAATTCCCTATTGCCGTATGTGAAGTAGCTTGGGATGTTTTCTGCATTAAAGGAATTAAATGAATTGAAGTTGTTGAATGGCAGAGAAAGGAGCAAGCTTGGGTCCTCACCAAATTTCAGCAAACATTTTTGAGGGATGCTCCTGCATGAATCATGAGGCTTACTTTTAACAGTACCCTACCTTGCTTCCCCAAATGTGACACAATAATTCCCCAACCCTTCTCCAAACAGAGCAACACTTAACCATCTCTCTCCCACATTTTAACTACACAATTGCCCACATTTCATTCCTCCAACTCTCCCCAGCTTGCCTTCTGTTGGCTGTGAAATGGAAATGCTATGGGAAAAGAGAGACTGACGTGAAGCTTACAGAGGGCTCCAGTTGGCTAACAGACTCTAAAGAGTACCCCATAGTTGGATATTATGCAAATAACTGGATATATATGGTGAAAAAAGTTAGGTTCCCTTAACCTAGACAGTGTACTTGGTCCAGACTACTTGCAGCTTTGAGTCTTGAAGGAGATGGGGACAGACATGAATGAAACCTTAGCTGACACAATTGTAAATTCACTTATTCAAGAGATTTCTGAAGACTGCAAAGTGGCTAACTTAATGCATTCTTTAAAAACTGGTGAAAAGGTGTACCTGGAAGCTATAGACCAGTAGGTTTAACATCTCTTGGAGATGAAGTCATTAAAACTGAGATCTGGGTAAAGATTTAGAGCCATATAACTTGTTAAAGGAGAATTGGGATGGATTCAGGAAGGAAATGCTGTGCTGAATAACTGGATTTGCAGCTGAGGAAGCTTTTTAATGATGTATAGTAGCATCACGTGGTCTATCACTTGAAGCCCAGATGCTCAATTTCTTAAAATTCCTTGGATCATATCTCAAAGAATATTAGTATTTGAACATATTTGTTGATGGTATAATTAATGTTTGGCAGAATATTCCTTCCTATTAAAGGATTTAGATGGTAAAACATTGAACATGTTGTGATAAGACTTTTCCTCCTGTTGGTGCTTGTGAAACAGGCAGAATACATTTCAGCTTTTCTGAGTTGAACAAAAATTGCATTCAGAGTGCTTTAATGTGTGAAACCATTCCTGATGTGAAGTGAGTGGCAGGGGAGAGAGCTTTCTTTATTAACAGTGCTTGTATTTTTAAAAAAAATTAAAAAGGCACTGAAATGTACCAAGTTTTTTAAGATTGGACTAAATGGCAATAAGGGGCTTTATATGCACCGTCTTATAGAATTGGAAGCTAATCTAAGAATCACGACAAGAATTGTCGATTTTCCATCCTTTATTTTTCTATTTTATCCAGTATGTATGTGTGCTGCATGCTAAACTTTTGTTGGAAATTACCTGCAGTGTTAATTACCCAAGGCTTTTCTAACAGCCAAGATTATTATTGTTATGGCAAATAAAAAGACATTACTGCTGGAGCCAGTACTGAATCGGGTGTAGTTGCAGTAAGGCTGAATAAGAGTTTGGTCAACGTTTCATTTTCAGAGATGCATTAGCAGTGAAACAAACAAACCTTTAGCCTGCAGTAATGAGATTATGCAGTTAAACTTAAGGTTATCAATGCGTTTGTGCTTCTGTTTTGCTTTCTTGTCTTTGTGGCCAGAAGAGTGTAGAATTTAAGTGTTTGAAAGTTGAAATTCACATGAGAGCTGACTGATGGTCAGAAAGGCTCAGCATTAATAGCATCCATTCTTGATTTTCTGAGCGTCAGGATGAAGACATAATTGTAAATTCTATCTTCTCCTGCACTGTCTTGTCTTTGTCACCTTCTGGGATGATGAACTGGAACAGTTTAAAACCATTTTGACTGGAACCCTTCATCACTGTACAAGATAATTTATGATTATGAAATGAAATTAATTTTGTAGGCAGTCCTTTTATCTTTTTGGCAAGATATTTAAAAATCTAGGTGTTTTAACTGCACAACTGATTTCCCCCTGCCTTCATCAAAGGGGAGGTAAAGGCCAAGTCCTTAAGAGAATAAGGTATTTTTCTTACTTTTGGTAACTTGGAGTATATTTTTGCATGCCATGCATAAAGATTCAATTTCTGCAAGAGTAGTAATTAGTGTGGCAGTTGGAATAAATTTGCATAGCCTTTCGAGACCAGAAGAAGCAATAATACATGGGCTGCATTATGTAGTTCTTCACAAATATGTAGTTATGTCGTTCTTGGCCTTTCACTTAACAGTATTGACAAAGGGATAAGGGACTATTTTATGAAAACATTTTTTTTTGAAACTGCTACTTCACACCAGTTTGTTACATTTGAAATGTAAATTGTTTGAACAGCCTCTTGCTCATTAATGACTAATTATTGTCTGTATGTAGGCAAGGCATTCATTCTGCTCTACCAGGCCTTTCTGCTTTCTCTGCATAATTTGATTTTTAAAAAATTGTTGCAACAGCAAGATTTAACATTCACAATTGGGGGTGTACAAACACATTTAATAAGTTTTGAAGATATTTCACCACAGAACTGCAAAAACTTCAAGTTGTGAATTTGTGGGAGTAGCTGGGGACTAGGAGCAATGGAAGTGAACTGGAATGGAGCTGTGAAATAAATATTCAACTTTTTAGTGAAATGAAGTGTCACGTGAGTAGCAGAGAATACATCCCATGAAAAATCTGAAAGAAATGCTTATTATTCTGCCCAAAGCAGAAAATCCACCCACTTCTGGGTGTTTTTCTCTGCTTCAGGTACATGAGAAAATCTGTCAATTATTTTTTTGGATGCTTCGACCTAGTCTGCGTTCAATCAGGTGTGCGTTCAGAGACAGAATTACTCCAGCAGGAGCATTAGACTTAAAAAAAAAGAGTTGATGCAGTCGTGTACATGATCTTACATTGAAGTTCACCGTCCTTTAACTGTGGAATAAAAGTGAATTAGATGTGCTAATTGAAAGTTATTCTTTATAATCAGTTTACAGTGGCAACTTATTAAAAACTGAATAAAATGTTTGTTTTAAACAGTGTCAATAACTCCTCCGCATCTTTGACATGAAGTTAGATATCACAGTAAAAGTTACTCCATGTTCACCAGTCACTGAACTGTTAACATGAAAAAAGTGGACTTCAGGTTATTTGTAGTTAAAGTACATCATTGTGGTTAGTGAAATGGCACATTCAGTGAAAAGTGTAATTGCAGTTTTTTTTAACAACATAAAGCCTTTGCCTAATTACAGGATATAGAATAAAGCAAACTCAGGAAGCCAGTCCATTAGTGATGCTCCCTGTGGTCAATTTTCTCATTAAAAGTACCACCCTATATTGTCATTCGCTCTCCCTTGAATTGTCTGCAGGGTGTGTCAGTTAGAAAGGTCATAAATTGTAACTGGCTTACCTGGATTGTTCAGAATACAAATAATTGCAAGATTTTTTTAAAAACTTGGCAGAATGGGGAAAAATATCCCAACTTTATACTGTTCAGAGTGAAGTCTACACACTAAATTATGCAGGCTTATTGTGCTGTTCCCTTATTTCCCCCCTCTTATCTCTCCTCTTTCCCCCCCCCCCCCCAGTATTTATCTCTGCTCCATTATATCAGAAAATTGTTGGGTTTATTTTTGGATGCTTCAAGCTGGTCTGCAATAACTGCACTTGGATGGCAAGCGTTGCTACAAGAGATACTTGCATTTATATAGATTTGAATGTTAAGTTTCCAATGTGCTTCACAAATGGAAAAAGGTAGAGGGGCAGTCACTAAGCAGTGGAAGGAGACATTAGAATGGATGACCAAAAAGTTGGTAGTAAATATGTGTTTTGAGAATGTTTTTAAAGGAAGCAAGAAAGGTTGACAGATGCAGAGGGTTCAAAGAGGGAGTTTCAAAGAGAGGGGCGGAGGTGACGGAAAGCTCTGCTACCAATGGTGTAGCGAGGGGAAAGGGAATGTACAAAAAGCCCGAGTCATAAGATTCAAAGGTTGGGGAAGGGAAATAAGGCTGGAGGTTGCAGAGAAAGGATGAGGCAAGGCTTTGGGGAGATTTTCCAGATAAAGACAATGATTTCTAATTGAATACATTGGGCCAAGTTAGGTCAGCAAGGGCAAAGTGATGGATGAGTGGTATTTAGTGTATAACAGGATATGGGTGGTTGTGTTTTGCAAAATTGGAGTTTTTGGAGGGTGAAATGTGGGATTCAAGCAATGAGGATCTTTGTGAAGTTCAGTCCAGAGGTGACATAAACATGGACAGGCTGAGGTGGAAATAAGCAATCTTGATTGACTTGATAACTCCTCATGACTACCGTTGGAGCACGTCATTCAGTGACCATCTTGGTGCTGAGAAGAGCGGAAACTGATCTGGAGGAACTTGAACAGGGTGCTTCGAGAGGGATGGGTATGGAGCTGGGAGGTGACAACATGTTGGCTTCTTATTCTAGGTTCTCTTAGTTAAGAATTCACTTTTAATTTTGGTCACTACACTCTTAAAAGGGAATGCATGCATTGACGAGGGTACGAAGAGCAGGAAGAATGATCTGAAATATAAAAGATATGAGGTTGTGAGCAAAGATTGCAGAAACTTTAGCTTTACAGTACAGTCAGAAGAACATTTGGGAGGGTGGAAAGGTATGCGAGGCTCATAGAAGCTTCTCAAGTGTTAAGTTGCATAGATAGAAGCCCAGAATATTTAACGAAGTCAGGGTAGTCAGACTAGAAGACACAAATTTAAGTTAGTGAGAAGTACATTTAAAAACAATGTTACAAAAAATTTGTTGACATGCATAATATTTGGAATAATTGCAAGTAAGGTGGTGGAGGAAGAGACACAATTAAAACTGCAGTTGTATCCTCGACTGCTAGATTTAGAGTACTGGAGGGATGAGCCACAGATCCTGGCCGCTGTTGTACTTTATTCCAATTCCCGGTATGTAGTTAGTTGCAAATATTTAGTTCTCTTCTGCCTTCAGCACAAAGAGAATAAGAAAGCACGAAACAAGGCAGTGCTCCGTTAGGAGGAGATACTTGCAGAACTTATTTTCATTAGGTAAAATAAGGTTGTAGAGGAGATAAATCCAGGTTTTTAAATGCTGAGAGGAATTGATGCAGTTTTGATAATGTCATTTAATTTGGACTGTGAGCACAGAACTAGCGGGCGTATGAGTATAAAATTAACATGCCTGGTGGAGGGACTATGTAGTATACTGGATCCCACCTCTGGGACCGAGGTTCAAATCCAACTCTGACTGATAGCTGCACCTCTCTGTCGGCTGTGTAAGTGTCCTTTTGGTAAATGAGTATGAACCAATGAACTTGCATTTATGTTGTGCCATATCACATCCTCAGGACATTCGCAAGCATTTCACAACCATTGAACTACTTTTGAAGGGCAGTCACTTAAGTTGAGGCAGTCTCTCATCATTCTTTTGTCAGCATGAGCCCACAGCACAAAGTTGCCTTTGATTTGGCAGAACTTGGCAATAACATTGGCAATCTCACTCTAAAGGTCACAGCTTGGCTGTTATGGAGTTCCTTCCCTGGGAGCTGTGTGAATATTAAAACATCCATTGTTTTAATATCGAGTCTATTCCACATGAGGCTGTCCAGGTGTGCCCAGAGAGCTGCACCTTTTTGGTTTGCTATCCTTACCTTGTATTTGTAAATGAATTGCAAATGCACAATAAGGGGACTTGGAGTGGGGGTGGGTCGGGGCATTGCACCATATTTTAATAAGGTAGTCCGTATCCTTTCCTTTTCCGAGAAAAGTTAAAGAATCCATTTTTACACTCCTATTTAAACAAAACTATTTTCAATTAGTTAACTTGTAGTTCAGATGCTCTGATAGAAATTCATATGAAAGTAATGAATGTGTTGAAGTAATTTTAACTATAATCTAAGGATATGTGGTTATCATAGATTCATGTCTGTGGCTTTGTACCTGATCCCACTTGCCGTTACTGTATTTGAGTTCTCAAGTGGAAATTTGGAATTTCACCACAGGGGCAAATGGAAGTCTGCGGGACAGTTACTCTCGGTCTCCTCTTGTTTCTGGATCATTATCACCTGACGTTTGGGCGCAGGTTGTCTGTTGACTGCCTTGACTAACAGTACATGCTACAGAAAAACTTTAAAGAAGTGATGAATAAAATGGGAAGTGGGATGGGGGAATAAATGATGGAAATTCTCTGGGGCTCAGAAGCAACTGACTTGCAAATACATTCCAAACTAAAAGCTGCAGGAGCATTCACTTCTATAGTCTGCTTTTTTTTCAGAGGGAGAGGGATTACATATTTTTAAACACTCTTTCCTCTGTTTTGTACCATGTGCTCCCTGTAACTGGATGAATCTGGTAGGAAAGCTTGAAAATCAATCCAACTCTGATAATGAGAAAGATTATTACCTCTGTTGTCTGATTATCCCCCATATGCTCTTTTCCCATTTAGATTCCCCAGACTGTCAGTAGCTAATACTGAGAGTGTCTGCTGCTGCATTGTTTGCTGTAATTTGTGAGGCAGCTTATTACTTAAAAAAAAAATCACATTTTGCTAACAAGGAGCTTGTTTGAGTGGAGGCTCATGAAAAATAAGACATGGCGAGCACGCTGGGCTTTGTGAGCAGCCCCTTTGGTATGTTGTCTGAGTTGATTACTATGTGAAATTATAATGACAAAATTAATTCAGAAAAGTAGCTGATGCTACATCATTCCTGGAAAAAATACTTCCCTCTCAGAAATCAGTTTTTCTTGCCAGTTGGCCACCTATTACCGTGTGTGCGTTCAATTCTATTCTAACTCTGTTTACGATATTGAGCTACATTGAGTTGAAATGGTAGATGAGCTGTTTTCCTTGTCTCTTGTGGGGTAGTTGGAGAATTGTCGTACATTTCATAATGTACAAATGACTCAAAATATAAGGGTAGGTTTTAACTACTCTTGTATTTTGAGGGTGGGTTATAACTTTTCCTTATAATTTAGATATCTGATGCCTTGAATTATTTTGCTTGCTTATCACTGCACCTTCTCAAGGAAAGGAATATACTTGGGAAGGTTAGGTGACAGTCCTACGCACACAACTGCAGATGAGGTCTAACGACAGCTACTAATATTTAAAGTCTTTAATGTAATAAATGTCCTGAGGTGCTTCACAGAGGGGAATCAGAAGACGAACAGTAGATGACCAAAAGAAACTATATCCATGAGGAGGCTTTTAAAGGCCGAAGGCAGAAATAGCTAGGCGGACATACTTAGGAAATGGGTTCGAGAGACTAGCGCCGAAATAGCTGAAGGTAGAGCAGAGGGATGCACAGAAGGCTGGAGTTGGTGGACTGAGGGCACAGCCTGGGCAAGGACTGAGGGCACAGCCTGGGCAAGGACTGGAGAATGGTGCACAGGTCTTTGTAAATGAAAATGGGATTTTTGTATTAAGTGTGTCCTGGGAAATAAGGAACCCTTGGAGGTCAGACGTTATGGCTGAGTGGGACTTTGTGCAAGGTAGGATTTGGGTGGTGGAGCTTTGGAGAAGTTGGCACTTGTGTAAGTTGGAGCTTGACAGCCCGGCAGGATTTTGGAGAATTTGAGTTTGGAGGTAATGAAAGTGTAGGTAAGGCTTTGGGTAGGAGGACAAGGCAGAGTTGAGCTTTGTTGCAGAGGTAAAAGGAATCAATCTTGATGGTAAAATGGGGGTTTGAAGCTCAGCTCAGAGTCAAACTGGGCACTGAGTTTGTGCGTCGTCTGGTTCACTCTGAGTGAGCAGCCAGGAAGGGAGATGGAATCAAAGGCTTGTGTCCGGAGCTTTTGGTGGGAGTAAAATAAGTTGGCTTTGGTCTATTGAGTCTCTGGTTGATGGGATAATATAGGGAGAGCTTTACTCCGTATCTAAACCATGCTGTGTCTGACCTGAGATTGTTTGAAACAAAAACAAAAAAACTGGAAAGACCGAGTAGGTCAATCGGCATCTGTGGGAAGAACAAGACAAGTTAATGTAATTGATGATTGCTGCCTCTACCTCTATTCTGGTTTATTTTAAATGCAGGTGGTTGCAGTTTTATATAATTAGAAATTTTAGCACAGGAGGAGGCCATTTGGCCCGCTGCTCTGATCACATTTCTTTGTTCTTTATAGAAATGCTTTCTTTTAAAAATCCTTTACATGAAAATATTTCTTATAATCTTCCTTCACTTGTAGTACAAATTCAGTTATTACCCATGCATAATCCCACTATTTATCCTCGTAAATCCATTCAAAACTATAAACATTCATATTAGATTTCCCTTCCTTTTTCTTCCCTGCTGTAATGAATACAGTCCTAGTTTTCAAGTCTCTAATCTTTATAAGGAATTTACAAATTGTAGTGTGCGAGAAGTACAATTTTAGCTGTGATTTACATATGTCGTGTACTCCCCGTTTTTTTTACAACAGTTCAAAACTGGTTTGTTTTTATATTGTAAAGATTTAAAGAGTCTCCTTGTATGATGCAATGCTGACAGTCTCTAGCAGAACTTGGAGATTCTGTTGAAAGTGCCAAGTCTTTGAATCTAAACAAAAATGACTAGTTCAAGTAAAAGGCACAATTCTAGTTGACCACAAAGCTTATAATGAAATAGTGTGACGTACACTAATTACAATCTCACTCACATTTAGAAGTTACCATGAAGCCCCACTGAAACTTGGTCAGATGCACTTGTTAAGTTGCAAGTACAGCTCTGACGATATCTGTACAACAGTGTGAGTTTGAGGTTATTTATTAAAGTTGCAAATTCTTGCAGGTTTTTAAGCAGCTATCATCTTGCAGTTTTGTGTGCGTTCTCAATTTGCCACTTAGTTGCCTGTATAAAAGTCCTGGATGCAACTTTTGCTTTGATTCAACCTATAGCTGTGGCTAGGCCTTGTGACTTTATACATGCCTATTAAACTAATGACGGTTGTAAAATCCCATTAATTACAGAGAAATGTTAGGGAAAAATACAAATTTTTCCCAGTAAATTCATTATTAATGTTTATGTATTTGTTTCTTGTATGCCATCCTTTTAATTCAGTTTTTACATTTTTGTTTTTACTTTAAAGCTCTCAATTACTTGAGTTTTTTTGATTAAATGAAGTAATTGCCTAACTTTGATTCTTATCTCCATTTTGCTTGTGTTTTTTTATTTTCCCCTTCGTCTTTGGATGAGACGAGAGGAAAACCAGCAATGGATAAAATGTGAAGTGAAATATGCACTGCACTGTAGTGGATGGTCATTCAGGGTGGCATGTATGATTCCAGTGATTGAACGTGGAGGCCTGTCTGGTAGGTAGTATATGCCTGGTTGAGGTTGACCGTGCAGGATAGACCAGCGAGCTGTGGGTCGCTTTAGGTAAATGGAATTATACACTGAAATTTTCATTGTTTGTCAAGCCTCGTTGCATTCTGGAGTAAAACCAGGGTAGAATTTGCAGCTTGTTAATTGTTGTAACTTTTACATTGGAGTACTTAATAGGGTACAGGAAACTATTAACCGGCACCGACGGGACCGGCGTGGTGCTGGTTAATCAAAAAGTCCGGATAACGGAGAGTTATATCTCCCAACGTACGAGAGCCCCGTACACATTGACATGCGCCTGCATTCGGAGCTCCGTCTCCCCGGGGACTGCCAGCTGACCATCTGTCGTGTCCGCTGCCTACCCGGGCTGCACATTCCCCTCCCAATCTACACGCTCCGATACAAGGCAAACGCCTTGGGTTTTTTTTTACAGTTAATTTTAAACGAGAGATGAAGGTAAACCCCGGTTACCTACTCAAGAATTTTGCTGGTTAAGAGAGATTTCCGGATATTTGGGTGCCGGTTAATAAAGAGTTTCTTGTATTAGCATTGAATTTGTATATGGTTTACCTCAGAATAAAGTTTTGCAGCCTAATTGGGCTGTGTGCTAAATCTTCTCTTACTTCAACTAAGATACTATTTTTTAACACTGGTACAGACTGACTTGCATAGTATGGCAGTTTAAAGAAAATGTTGTAAAATTCATTATTTAATATCCCTTCATAAAATTTACTTGTTCAAGTATACTCAATTCAAGTGTAGACATAAATCAGATCATTTTTTAGCTGTGGGTTTGTAGTTTGCAACTTTATCCATGCCCATTAAACTAATAACAGGTGTAAAATGACACTAATTACACACAAATCTTGAAGAAAATGACCCACTAGAAAAAAAGATTGGTCCCAAGTGTGCAATAACAGCAGAACAAAATCATACATTTGAATTTCTAATTGGACTATGCATACTAATTAAAAAGTGCTTTAGCTCAAGAAAGTCATAAGAATGGCATATGTTGCCAACAACAAAGATTTTAATGCTCATGGCATCAAGGTTTGTGTGTTTGTATATAGATACATGCATTCACACTAAGTTGCACACATCTGAATTGAAAATTCAGCAAACTGCGATGTAACCTTAAGCAAGTATTTCATTAAATTACAAGAAAAATTTGTGGTAGGTAAAGCATGGCCAGAATTGGAATATTAGATATATCGTAGGAATTCCAGTAATTTATTCTAATATTTGAGAATTACTGCTGTACAAATTAGATGCATAGTGGGAAATCTTAGATTAATTGTATCCTACTGAGTGACCACCTAATCCTAATGTCACAATTCAGGCTGTTCAAGGTACAAAAAAAAGAAAGATCTGGAAATTTTAAGCCACTTTCAGAATATAAACTTCTCTCAGCAAACAATTATTTAATTCTGACCTTGGGCTGTATTTGTTCACTGACTTTTGTGGCCTTAAAGATGCGGACCTGCTTAAATTAATTTTTACCATAGCAGCAGAATAATACATTGGTGTTCGCCAGTAGAACATCCCTATCATGAAACAGATCTTTACCTGATATGCCATGAGCAACTTTTGAGATGTACTCTTTTGAGATTTGCTGTACAGCCCTTCATTGTAGTTGCACAGGAGTGGCCAGGAAAAGGATTGGCTTCCACATATACGCTGATGACTCCTAGTTGTACTTCACTACCACCTCACTTGATCCCTTTATTGCCTCTGTGCTGTCAGACTGCTTGTCCGACATTCAGTCTTGATTGACCCGCAATTTCCTTCAGCAAAACATTGGGAAGACTGAAGTCACTGTCTTTGGCTCTCACCAATAATTCTGTATGCATTCCACTGATACCAACTCCCTCACTGGTCACTGTCTCTGGCTGAACCAGTGGTCTGGTGGCCAGTGACCAATGTCAACTGTGGCTCAGTGGTAGCACTCTTGTCTGAGTCAGAAGGTTGTGGGTTCAAGTCCCACTCCAGCGATTTGAGCATAAAATCTAGGCTGACACTCCAGGAGATGCTGTCTTTCGGATGAGATGTTAAACCGAGGCCCCATCTGCTCTCAGGTGGACGTAAAAGATTCTATGACACTATTTGAAGAAGAGCAGGGGAGTTTCCTCTCCCGTATCTTGGCCAATATTTATTCCATAACTAACATCACTAAAACAGAATATCTGGTCATTATCAGATTGTTGGAATCTTGCTGTGTGCAAATTGGCTGCCACGTTGCCCTACATTACAACAGTAATGGCACTTCAAAGTTCTTCATTGGCTGTAAAGCGCTTTGGGACATCCTGAGATTGTGAAATATATAAATGCAAGTTCTTACTTTTTGAACAAGACTGTTTGCAACTTCGTGATCCTATTCTGACCCTATAAGTTTTTACAAAGATTGCCTACTTCTATCTTTGTAACATCGCCTGCCTCCACCCCAACCTCTGCTCAAGGCTGAAACCTTCATCCATGCCCTTGCACTTTCAACTGGGCTTTTGAACTGGCCTGGTTCCTTTCTTTCTTAGATGGCACCGAGTATTATGAAGTAGTGCTTAGTTGTCATGATGATGGAATACTCCTCAATGATGAGAGCCAGCTTAAAAGTGTTTAATTATTGCATTTGTGTCAGCTGTATCAGTTAGGCACCAGTTGCAATGATTATAGCTGATACCTGCTGTTGCCGAGTGCTGATGGATAACAGTTGGAATTTTTTCCAACTCCAGTGGCTTGCGACAGAGCAATTCAGGTTGGATTATTTTACATGTGTAGAATAAATTTATATGGAGTGTAAAGTAGATTCTTCATAGCATGCGGAATATTCAGCTTACAGTGTGTTTGTCCAGGGTTGGTTAACTTTGGGTTGTCTCCTAGGCAAAATCGAAATTAAGACCCTTATTCAATCAATGGAGTCTCTTTTGGTACCATATTGGAGTGACCATAGAAATGAGATTCAACTTGGTTGGTCTTGCATTGGTTAAGATATTTGATGTTTGTGTTTAGAAAAAATTAGAATACTTCTATACCTTTTAAACCATGATGTACTTCGAACAAAATATTCTTAAAATTTCTTTCGCCTTTAACATAATCTTTTGAGTAATTGATTTCGGACACAATTTGAAACCCTGCTTTATTAGACAATATTCCGTATGACACCTGTATAAAAGGTGAATACTTGGTGTCAATAAAGGGAAATTGAATGGAATTGGACAGCTGAGCAGTAGTTAGTAACTTTCTATTAAGGTCGGAACAAAACTAACAGTCCAGAGGTGGGGAGGAATAGAGTTCAAACTGTTGTATAAATGTTTCCAAATTAAATTCAGGATCTGTCTGCATAGTGTCTATTGGAGAGAATAGAAATTCATAATTCAGGCTCTTTTAGACAAATTAAAATTTTGTTGAACTTAAAAGTTTGTCACATGGAGGGATATTGTGTACTTGCAGTGGCCAGTGCTTTTAGAGCAAGAGTGAGATGGGAGTGGAATAACTACTCACTGGTGGAAAACATTTATGCTTTGCAAAACCAGTTGCAAAGAAAATTTTCTTTAGTTTATGTGTCGTAAACTGAACTACAAGTTTTTTTTTAATGAACCTGTGAAAATTAGCTCTCTTTTCTGTAGTGTGCTCTGTCTGCACCTGCCCAGTCACCCCATATTATGATCAGACAGTTTCCGTATACACATTTTTCTGATATATTCCTCTTCCTCTGCCCCAGTATTTTATGGTTGTTTTCCTGTGTACTTCATGTGTAAGTAGTTGTCTCTGTTCTTTTTCTTAGTATGTTGACACTGGCATATGAAGTACATATTTACATACAACTAGGAAACAGTTGTTCCTGTTCTTTTTCTTGGTATGTTGATGTTTCCTAACCATTAGTTCTTGATCGTGTGCAGTTTAAAAATTTGTAAGTGGGATCTAAGCATCGCCAGCAAGGCCACATTTATTGCCCATCCCTAGTTGCCCTGAAGATGATGGGGGCCAATGCCTTTTAACCTCTGCAGTCCTTGTGGTGATGGTGGCCCCCACAATGGTTAGGTAGGATACTGACCCAGTGATAATGAAGGAATGGCAATATACACCAGTCAGGATGGTGTGTGTCTTGAAGGGCAATTTGGAGATGATGTTCCAATGATATTGGTGCACTTGTTCTTCTTGGTGATAGAGATCTCGGGGGAGAGAGCTGCTGTTGAAGTCACCTTGGTGAGTTGCTGCAGGTGCATCGTTACGTTGTGCATACCACGGGTGCACAAAATCAGTGTAGAGCAGACCCGTGAGATCAATCTATCCTCCTCTGCTAAACCAATCAAAAAGGGCTTCAGCCTTGATACATGCCTGGAGACATGACCCACAGCTTCTGCAATGGTAAGGAAATGCTCCATCTGGGGATAATGTGATGCCCAGCTGGTGTAATGGAAAGGAGTTGTCGTCTCTGGGATAATGTTTAAAAAACAAAGTAATCAACTTGAAGAAAACACTTGTTTTGTAGAAAAGTGAAAGATTGAATTGAGTCAGCCTCCAGCAATTTGGAGAGCTGTATAAGTGTCAAATCATGCCATTTATAGAAAGCCACTTTACTTCAAGGGAATTATTTCTAGGTTGTCCCACAGAAGTCAGCAGGCTGTGGCAAAATGTGAAAATGGCAACATAGATCTCAAAAGAGCTGCATGACTACTGAAAGCAACCTTTAATCACATTGAGGACAGGGCAAAAGTGAACCCTTAGATCCCATCAAAAATGGTGAAAGGAATGGATGAAAATTGATGTTGCATCTGCACCCACGAGTGTGTATCCATTATGAAGATGCAGTCTAGAATCAAGTTCAGCTATGTAGTCCAAAATAGTACAGCTGTCGTGATAATCTACTCCACCTTGAACAATTGAGCATTAAAACAGCTTAAGTGATTTTATGACTCTGCCACTCCAAGCAACAACACCAAAAACATACTACCTGGTCATTTATCTCATTGCTGTTTGTAGGACCTTGCTGTGCACAAATTGGATGCTGCTTTTCCTAGATTGTAACAGTAACTATACTTCAAAACACCTCATTGGCTGTGAAGAACTTTTGATCTTCAAGTCATGAAAGATGCTCTATAAATGCAAGTTCGTTCGTTCTATCTTATATGAACTGTACAATCTTCCAAGCCGTTTTACAAAAAGGTGGGATGTGGAATATGGATCAGAAATAATTGAAATAAACACAGCAGTTGAGAGAAATTTTGGCCGGGAACTTGCATTCCTGATGACTGCGAATTGGCAGCGTCCGCCGTCATTTCGCCTTTGAAACTGACCAACTTCAGGATTTAGCTCTTGTACAGCCTAACGTGGAAATTCACTGCTCCTCCACAGGCTGCACTGCGGACCCCCCCACAGAACCATCAATCAGTAAAATCACTGGTCTGACGAAAACTTCCCCTTTTCTGAATAAATATCGCTGTTGGAAACCCCATTAAAGAGTTAGACCCATTCCAATGAGGTGTAACTGGGTTTTTAAACGGCGATCTGAGTAATAACAGCTGATAAACAACCGTTCTGGCCCCGAAAAACTAATTTTATATTGGTGGAATGCCAAATTTCTCCATTAAGTTAGAAAATTATTAGATTTTAAAATTAATAACTTATTTTTTTATACGTTTGTTCATGATATTTCAGCTTCTACCTTAACCCAATGTGTATGTCCCAATCTTTATTTCGCTCTCTGTAAATTATTTAAGAAGTGATTGATTATTTGTGCTTTCCATTTCCTGGTTCCTGTCTGAGAATTCTGCAATGTGATTGGCTGCTTAGACAGCGTGTTGATGTCACAGCAGCTCGCTCAATGGGATTCCCACTAAACTACGTTGATTTCAACTGCACGTCGGAAAAGCCGAACTTCTCGCCACAGAGATTGTGGGAAGCTTACTTCGGGGCCAGGGGCGAATGCCTTTGCTTCACCGCTGACCACAAGTTATGGGCCATTATTAACTTTTAAATAATTGATGTTGTTCGGGAAGGGAAGATGATGAGTTGGATTGTTAACACAGTATAAATGGTGCAGTTCAGGTATGATGTCAATATCAAAAACCTAGCAGTCCAACAAAAGAAGACGGGCTAAAGATTTATCCTGGACTATGGCCTCCTATTTGACATAATTGATGTTTTAGTTTGATAGACAATCATAATGTGGATTATAGTACAACATACAAGGAAGTACCAGTTGAAGCCTACAGATGCATGAAAGAATATTGTCTGCGTAGAGGTGGCTTGTGTCCTTTGCCACTCCGTTCCCTCAATAAACCAGAGTAACATGAATGCTTGCAAGCCAAAAAATGACAGCAAAGACTGAGTGCAGTGGAATAGTTTTAAATGAATAAACTACAATTGCTTTATCGATAATTGATAGGTGGGAGTGAGAGTATAAGGAGATCCATTGTGTAATTATTTTCCCAAACTTCATGTCTTCTAGCATCCTTGCAAGAAAGGCTATCCAACTCTGTCAAAGCTCCTCTCAGCACGTATGGAGGGGGCTATGCTAGATTTATGATTTTAAAATTGCAGAGTATGTGATGTTGAAAAGAATACCTCATTGAATTCAAACCAGTCTGATCAAGTTGAATTAATGTTGAAATCGGGTTATTCAGATTTTTAAAAAAGAATCTCAATGCAAAAGAGTTAATGGAAGGCACATTTGCAGGGATCCGTACTATTTATTAATGGAAGTAATATCGAAGCACCTCTCCAGATGTTGGGAGTGGATCCAGTATTGGTAAACATTTCCAGCAGTAAGGGAGCCAACTTGACGATTGTCCTGTTGTAAACTTGAAGACTTGGAGGTCAGCAGTGAATTCATCTTTCTCCATTTCTCCTGAAGGGTAAAAAGGATCTGTGGTATCTGCCTTGTGGGTAGGTATGAATGCTTGAGTTGAGTCCTCCAGTTGAATCTGAGAAGCCTGTGCATCAATTTTGTATTGGATGTGTCATGGCAATAAAGTTGCAGAACATGTCATTCTATGTAATTACTATGGATGCTTCCTGGAGCAGAGCAGGCATTGTCCAGGGATAATGTGTTCTAAAACAAAACTTTCCAAACTTCCTTGAAGCACCATCTGCTCGACCTCTTTGGTCCTCGAACTGTGCTCAGATTACTGGAGCGTGATCTGCAGTATAAGGTGTAATCTGAATCAAAGGTGCCTTGTTTGCACCTTTTGTTACATGTTCACCAATAACTTGAAAATGTATTTAATATTTTTTGATTTGATTCTGTGGACTTATTTCAATATGTTGTTTCAACATTGAGTGCTGATGACCTGGAGGAATTAGTAAGCTTGAAGGAGCAAGACCAGAATTAATATCAGTTCAATGTTCATTAACTTAGGTGGTTTTTGTGATTTTTGTCATTTCAATTGTACATTAATTAACACTAATGGACTAACTCCTGCAAATGGGATTTACTGATTATTAGGAATCAATTTCTTGTTTAAGAAAAACCTCAATCTTGCCAATCTCAATTCATGGTTCAGTATTTTAAAAGGGCAAAACTTCCGCTTCAATTAATCTTTTGTGCATTATCATATTAATTGTGCCAGACTTTAGTGCATGAAACTAATAGTTTTCAATCCTAAAAGAATCGCAGACCTGAAAGCTGCACGCAGTATTGCTGACAGACACTTTAAGTTGTGCACACTTTGTGCAAGCCTCATCTGTATGCCCACTGTAATTAGATGCAGTGGCTATGCCAAAGCAAAAGTTCCAGAAGATTCCTACTCTTTTAAACACCACCACCTCTGTGTTACTGACATAGTGAGATGAGGATCATTAATTATAACTATATGAGGACTACAGGGAAATGGCAGAGAAAGAACACATGCCAGATCTGAAGTGTGCAGCTCCCTTTGGAGTACATTTTTCCCCGATAATTACATTAATTGCAATTAGCTTTCAACTTCTTCATAATTCTTCTGTTTTGACACCTAAGGAAGCCTTTGGCTAGTATTCAACTATTTACTACTTCCATCCAATGTCACCATTACTCTCACCCTTTCTTTTTCTTGTGTTTCTTTGGCACTGGATCCGTATGAGTAGTTAATCACAAACTTTTAACTCTTACTGAACTGAACTTTGTCTTCAGGAAGCTAACCAGGCCAGTAATATATTTTCAAGATACTCAAATTTTTCATTCAAGCATTCATGCAGCATTGATTTGTTTTCGGGAGATATGATTTTTTTAACCATGGTATGACAACAATGCACATGACTTTCAACTCTTTTTTATGTAGCCCCAGGACTGGCACAGTAGTGTTAGTTTTATATGTCTCCCACTTCTGCAGAGGTTAATTGCTCCTAATATTGTATTTGCTGGCTTCTAGACCCAATGCTTCCAGTGTTAGACGTTACAAGTATCTTTTTGGTTTATCAATTTTGTATTATTTTCCTTTCCCGGGGTGTATTGGCTCCTCACATGACACTGGCTGCTTTGACTCACCTTCACAAATCCTCAATTAAGGAAAGAAACCTTTCTCTTTAGGACTCAACTCAAATCAGAGGTTTTTAAATAAAAAGTTGCTTAAGCTCTCATCAAGTAAATGTTTTGAAGAGCAATAAAACCTGAATTTCTGGTAACCAGTGGGAATTTTCAATAAAATAGTTTCTCTATCAGCGAAACACTTAGCTGCTGCGATTGGAGGTGGATGTCCCTCAAAATAAAGTAGAGCTTGACACACGAGTACAGCTCATGGGCCTGTGACGGGCAAAAACAGAGAGTATTTTCTGTTCAATTGTTTTAGTTTGTTTTACCTTCTCTATGATCGATCAGCTCGTGTGAAAGTGGAAATCAGAGTGGGGAGTTAATCATGTGAGTAAAATGACGCACTCAGCTGTGTAGAATAAATTTTCATGAGATACTGAAGACCCACAGGTAGCAATCAACTGAGAACATGCGGAGCACCACAGGCAAGCTATACCCTCTTACCCTTCCCCCAAGTCTCTGGGCTACACTCAAGTTCGCTGTCCTGCATTATGAAACTTGGGCCTTTATAGACAAGTACTTCTGGGAAACTAAACTTTGCCTCTTTTTTTAACACGTTCCACATTGGATCAAACCTTCCCCGAGGAGGAACTGATTCAGCTGACACGCCCGAATTCAAAGAAAGACTTGCATTTATATAGCGCCTTTCACGACCACCGGATGTCCCAAAGCGCTTTACAACCAATGAAATACTTTTGAAGTGGCGTCACTGTTGTAATGTAGGAAACGCGGCAGCCAATTTGCGCACAGCAAGCTCCCACAAACAGCAATGTGATAATGACTAGATAATCTGTTTTTGTTATGTTGATTGAGAGATAAATATCGGCCAGGACACCGGGGATAACTCCCCTGCTCCTCTTCGAAATAGTGCCATGGGATCTTTTACGTCCACCTGAGAGCAGACGGGGCCTCGGTTTAGTGTCTCATCTGAAAGACGGCACCTCTGACAATGCAGCACTCCCTCAGTACTGCCCCTCTGACAGTGCAGCACTCAGCCGCAAAGGGACAGGCTGGGTGAGAAATAAAAAGCAACTTCTCTTTTCTCCAGCCAAAATAGATACCTTCACCATCTCGCCCGAATTCCTGAGTGGTATCATGCCTGAAGCAGTCTCTTCTAAGAAGGCCAGTGCCTGTAATCTATTAGGACAATTTAAACCAATGTTCCTTTGATCCCCAGGGAACAGTGCTCTGTGCTACAGCAGCTGATCACAGTTTATCTCGTTTACTTTTGGCAACATTAGTTTCAAAGCTGTTACTGGGCTCTATGGTTCAGCCCTTGGAGGAATAGTTTCAATATGTCTTACGGACTCTTCTCCTGAAGGTTCAGAGGAAGTAGTGGGAGAATACCTGCATTTTTCAATACCCTTTCTAGGTTAGTCAAACCTTTGACCAATAATGCCTGCTGAATGGAACCTGAAGACATATGAATCTAATCCTTTTTTCCACTCTGGGTTGTAGCTGCAAAGTTACAGACCGTTGTAACAAAGATCATGGGATTGTGTCTGAGTTGGATTGGGTATATCGGGTTCACCATGTGGCAGAACCTCTATACCATGTCCCAAGTGCAGATTCCACAGGTGTCCTCCTGATTTAGTAACACCACAGCTTGGGATAACAACTTTTGTTATCTGCTTGACTGGGAATCCAAACAGTCAGTATGCCTAATGAATAGAATGTACACAGGAGTCTGTTCAGATTGTCATAATTTGCCACCAAGCACACTGGTCAGGGTTTGCCCATCTCGGGATTATATAGTTGCAGACAATGCCAGATCAAACCAGAATTTTTTTTCTGTGACCAGAACTTCGCACTAATTGAGGATAAGTTGCAAGCCATGGTACTACAAGAGCTGACACATTACATGCATTAAACTCAACAGCTAAAACTATGTTGAATGGAATTCTGCTGAACCAACTGGCATCTCAATATCCAATTATCTTTTGACTAAAAATATACCTTTTGTAGTCAGACTTGGTTAGAAATTTCCAAGATGAGCTAATGGATAGTTCGGGACATTACAGACATGGGCCACAGGAGTTGGACACCTCTGCAATGGATTATAGCGATACAAATGAAAAAGGACAAAAGACCAGATAGTCTATCAAGCGCGCCCCATCCCGACATGGTGCAACTGATGCATACCATCATACTCAGCCCACTCCACCTCTTCAGTCTCACAATCTCCTGGGCTATACAGTGGTTCTTTTACTTTATGTAAGGCTTTTGGGTGCCCTATGCCAGGCTGACCCACCTTGCCAAAGCAAACTCCATCCAGAGATATTCACTGCTGGCCTCTTTAGACTGCTAGTGTGTTTACTGCAGCCTAGTTATTACTTCCTGAGAGCCTCCCACCCATTATTGATTCAGGTGGATTCTGGTGAAACCAAGTTTAGCATCTGAGACTAGCACCCTTTTGGCATTGGGGATAATTGAATAAGTGCCCCCTAAGCAAAGAATAGGTCATTTTTATATTTAATTGTAAGGAGGACCTTTATACAGGAATCCCGCCCCAACCACGGTTTTGCCATACGCGGATTTCAAGTATACACTGTTTCCTCTCTGCGACAACTTTTGCCAACCACGGCAGTGAATTTTGCATATACGCAGTTTTTAATTTAGGATTAAGGTAAATAACATTTTATTGCTTTTATATTTTTTGTTATTTGAACATTTATACTGTTTGCCAACCGCGGTTTTACGAACCACGGGGGTTTTCAGGGACGTATCCCCCGCGGATGGGGAGGGATTACTGTACTTCATGTCAGGAAATGAAACCCGTCCTTACAACAGGCTGCTCGCCTGATCTCACCATCTAGGCAATCTGCCCTGAGGACTAGCTAGCTATGTTAGACCTGAAAGGTGAATCCTTCCATATAGGTATTCAACTTTCTCATCTCTAGTTCCTCAGATAACATTGCCAAAGGGTCAGATACCAGTGCAGGTGCTCCATATTTGTCAGTCTCCATTGCCAGGGTATTGAACCTTTATATAGCACCGTTGACATAAAAAGACATCCCAAGACATTTCGCAGCGGTGTGAGGAAAAGAGATACCGAGCCAAAGAAAGATCGGTTAGGTGGCATTACAAAAACCATAGTCAGGTGGGTTTCAAGTAGGGCCTTGGAGGAAGAGAACAAGGTGGCGAGGCAGAGAGATTTAGGGAAGGAATTCCCAAGAGTGGAACCGAGGCAGCTGAAGTCATGCTCACCAGTGGTAGGACAAAGTGGTGGGTGGGGATGTGCAAGAGGCTGGATTCAGAGGAATGGAGTGTTTGGGTAGGGTTGTAGATTTGGAAGTGGTTGTAGAGATAGGGAGGTGACAAGGTTGTTGCCAGATTTCAAGAATTTCAAATTTTTGGTGTGGTTGAATTGTGAGCCTGTGTAGGCCAGCGTTGACACAGGTGGTTGGGCAGTGGAACATGGCTTGGAATAGAATACGGTCTCAAAACAAAACCCTGGATTGGGGTTTGGTTACTCACAATCCGAAGAAAAGTGTTCTATCTTTTATGCGGAGGGTGAGGGATGCTTGAATGAAGAAGAATGATTACCTATCATGTAGGGTGTTTGAATGAGCTGAATCCTTGACACACAGTTTCCTCTCCCAACCATCTCCTTAGGTTTTGCTTGGTTTGCTTTTGTTTGGTTAGTCGTTCTATTAAGTCATGTATGGATTAGCTTCAGGTCCAAGCTAACTAGCACTATTGCACAGGCTTTATGATGCAGGCGTTGGAGGTTAGATGAATTGCATCAGTCATGAGGTCGATGCAATACATACAGACCTGGTATTCCCAGAACTACCATGGCCAAGCTCTTACTGTGTATGAAGCATGCATGTCATTCGAAGGATGAAAGCAGCCCTACAAGGCAAATTATCTTCCTTTACTGGATTTCAGTAGCATCAGATACCATCCTTTAACAAATCTTGGATTTTGTTTTTATTTTTCTGATTTGTTAAGTCGATTCAACTATTACATCACAAAGCCCATGCTTCCTGACTCCTTTCATTATTATGGTGTGCAGATCGAGGAAAATTCTAGTTAGCAAGTAAAATGTTCAGTTGAATTCATTGTAATTTCTTTCTCCTACTGTACAGATTAGAAGCAGATTTACCAAAATTTGATCGATGGAACTAGATAAACCAAGTTTTATAAATGAAATAGGAAGAAAAGACTTTGGGACTTTGTGTTTGATTTGTATTTCAATATACAGTACTGTTAATCCATAAGAGTTCCAAAGTAGGTTATATAAATTCTTACAGATGAAATCCATTGAAAGAGTTGCCAGCTCAGCTGCGGTGCAGGTGGTGGAGACTGCCTTACATGTAAGTGTCAGCCTGTCTGGCTTTACGTCTCGCAGGAGTCTGTTCTGCAGCTGAGTGGCCCAATTACTGAACCAAGAATTGGTTGGTTGTTGAGGAAGATAAGAACTAATGGACAAAAAGAACATTTGCGAATGTGAATTAATCCTTCCATGTACTTTCATAATCTTGACCATTCATTTAAAAAGAATTGAATTGTAAACTTTAAGATCAGTTTCAACTTGCAACAGAACAAATCATGTGTTGTTGCCTTGGTAAAATAATTGGTATCAGTTTGGCGGCTTTGTAATCAGGTGTGTTCAGTAGCTCTATCATTTTACCAGCTGGTACTGTGGAGTGAAAAACATATTGGCCCAGAAATTGATCTCGCTCTGTTCCCGCGGGGGTAAGCCTTCCCCGCAATCTCTCACTCCGCTTGTGCTTTTTCAGATCCAGCTCGCACGAACTTGATGTTCCAGACATCAGCCGGGCAGTGCTTGCGTATCCCACCGGCGTAGTGAATTCGTGCGAGCTGTGGGATCACGTGACTCAGTTAGAGCCAATGGCAGCACACCATCTTCCATTCATAAGTTTCACATACGTGCTGTGAAATCTATGAATCTTACACCCCCCCAAAATAACAGCTAAACCTCAATTAAATTAAAAAAAAACATCACATTAATAAAATAAGTATAGTTAAATAAATTAACCATTTTAAATAAAAAATTAAATTTTTGAAAAAATTTAAAATCTTTTAAAAAGTTATAAAAATAAACTTACCTGTCTTTAAAGTCTCTAAAAAAGATATACCTGTTAAAAAAAATTCAAAAAAATACTTAATTCACTACTTACCTTGTTAAAAGTGGGTCTTACTCCTCCTTTTTCCATTTCTAAAATCTTCAGTACTTACCTGCGCGTCCAAAGCATGAAGTGCACAGCGTGCGCGCAGCCTGTAGAGCGCACGCGATGCACCGAGGAACCGCCCCCTTTTCAAAAGAGCAATTGCCGGTTTTCAGCGCATGCGCAGGGCATGCAGAAAACCGGCAATTGCAGAGGGAATACGCGAGAGTACGCAGTGCGTACTCTCGCGCACCGGGATGAATTTTTGGCCCATTAAGTTTGATGAAAGGTCAAGTGTTGCTTGAAAACTGCATTGCAATAGATTGTCCTGCAGCAGATAGTGTATCTGTTGCAACATTAACTTTCAGGCAGGTTTTCAGAGAAAAGGTAATGGAACAATTAAGATCATGTCAGTAAAAATTGCAAGATATTCTGCTTTCACAAGTTTGTTTTAAAATTGGATTTAAAAAACAGGCTTCACATAAATGTGCATGTTGCTTACTCTGAGACGGTCATCACAGCCATGTTACCCTCTAAATTTTGGTGCCAACTCATTAAAAATCTAAGTGTGACATTGAATCCAAAGACTTAGCATTAAGATTGCATAAATTGGTGTCAGTCGTAGCTCGTTGATGGCACTTTTGCCTCTAAGTCAGAAGGTCGTGGGTTCAAGCCCCACTCCAAAGACTTGAGCACATAATCCAGGCTGACACTTCGGTGCATTACTGAAGGATTGCTGCACTGTTGGAGGTGCTGTCTTTTAGATAAAATGTTAAGCAGAGGCCCTGTTTGCCCCCTCAGGTAGAGGTAAAAGATCCCATGGCATTATTTGAGGAAGTGCGGGGAAGTTTCTGGGTGACATGGCCAATATTTATCCCTCAACCAACATCACAAACAGATTATCTGGTCATTTATTTCTGCTGTTTGTGGTACCTTGCTGTGTGCAAATTGGCTGCCATGTATCCCTACATTACAAGAGTAACTACTTCAAATATACTTCATTGAATGTGAAGCGCATCCTGAGGTTGTGCAAGGTGCTATATTCATGCAAGTTGTTCTTTCATAAGTCAATATTTGATGAACATACCTGAAAAACGTTGAAGAAAATCAGTGAAAGTGTCTGGGCTAATGTGTCCAGTTCTATTTGTTTCACATTGGCTCACATTCTCTTATCAGTTTTGGCATGTGTTAATTGGTGTTCCAAAGGTTACATGCATTCTAATTACTTCTTAATTTCATCAGTATGCTTATTGGAGTGCAGTTTTTCAGTGAGAAATGATGTGCTATATAGCTTTGAAGGTAATAAGAACTTAAGAAATAGATGCAGAAGTAGGCCATCCGGCCCTTCGAAGCTGTTCGCCATTCAATAAGGTCATGGATGATCATCTACCTCAACTCCACTTTCCTGCCTTATTCCATATCCCTAGATTCCCTGAGTGCCCAAAAATCTATCAATCTCTGTCTTGAATATACTCAACAACTGAGCATCCACAGCTGAGGTAGAGAATTCTAAAGATTCACAACTCTTTGAAGAAATTTCTCCTCATTTCAATCGTGAATGGCTAACCCCTTATTCTGAGACTGTGACCCCTAGTTCTAGACTCCCCAGCCAGGGGAAAGATTCTCCTAGCATCTACCCTGTCAAGCCTCTTAAGAATTTTATATGTTTCAATGAGATCACCTCTCATTCTTCTAAACTCTAGGGGATATAGGCCTAGTCAACTCAAACTCTCCTTCCAGGATGATCCCCCTCATCCCAGGGATCAGTCCAGCGAGCCTTCGTTGCACTCCCTCCTAAGGCAAGTATATCTTTTTCTCTAGGTAAGTAGACCAAAACTGTGCCCAGTACTCCAGGTGTGGTCTCACCAAGGCCCTATATAATTTTAGTAGGACTTATTTACTCTTGAACTCCAATACCTTGGTAATACAGGCTTTCCAAATTGCTTGCTGTGCTTGTATGTTAACTTCCCAGGTCCCTCTGAATACCAACATTTCCTAGTTTCTCACGTTTATAAAAAAAAACAATTCTGCTTTTCTATTTTTCCTACCGGAGTGGACAACTTCACATCTCTCCACATTATATTCCAGCTGCCACGTTCTTGCCCACTCACTTAACCTGTCTATATCCCTTTGCAGGCTCTTTGTGTCCTCCATGCAGGTTACTTTACCACCTAGCTTTGTATCGTCAGCAAACTTGGCTACATTGCACTCGGTCCCCTCATCTAAGTCATCAATGTAGATCGTAAATAGCTGAGGCCCAAGCACTGATCCTTGCGGCACCCCACTAGTTACAGCCCGCCAACCCAAAAATGAGCTGTTTCTTCCTACTGTTCCCTGTCGGTTAACCAATTCTCAATCCATGCTAATATATTATTCCCAATTCCATGAACCCTAATTTTGTGCAATAATCTCTTGTGTGGCACCTTATCGAATGTTTTTTTGAAAATACAAATACACTACATCCACTGGTTTCCCCCTCATCTACCCTGCTAGTTGCAATCTCAAAACTCTTCAACAGATTTGTCAAACATGATTTCCCTTTCAAAAATCCGTGTTGAATCATATTATGATTTTCTAAGTGCACTGTTACCATGTCCCTAATGATGGAATCCAGCATTTTGCCTACTACTGATGTCAGGCTAACTGGCTTATAGTTCTCTTTTCTCTCTTCCCTCCTTTCTTGAATAGCGGGGTTACGATTGCTACCTTCCAATCTGCGGGGACTATTATAAAATCTAGGGAATTCTGGAAGATTAAAACCAATGCATCCACTATCTTTGTAAACACGTCTTTTAAAACCCGAGGAAGTAGGCCATCAGGTCCAGGGGATTAGACGGCTTTTAGTCCCACTAATTTCTTCAGTACTATTTGTTTACTAATACTAATTTCTTGAAGTTCCTCATTCTCGCTCAACCCTTGGTTCTCCACTATTTCCATAATGTTTGTGTCTTCTACCGTGTAGACAGATACAAAGTAGTAGTTTAATGTCTCTGCCATTTCTTTATTCCCCATTATAATTTCTCCTGTCTTCACTTGTAAAGGACCCACGTTTACTTATGCTAATCTCTTTTTTACATACCTATACAAGCTTTTACAATCTGTTTTTATGTCTCTTACTAGTTTATTCTCATTCTATTTTCTCTCTCAATTTCTTGGTTGTCCTTTGCTGAATTCTAATCCTCCCAATCCTCAGGCTTGCTACTAGTTTGTTTAGTTTACTAAGAGTTTATTGAACAAAAATAAAGAAAAGTTAATATGGTTGCCTCACCGTATTCCTTTTTAAAGTAACTTGACTGTTAAACTTGGAAGTGATACAATTATGTCATTGTTAAACCAATATAAACCAATATTTTTATATATTAATGTGTTTAGTATTTTCTGAAATCTTTATTTTTTAAATTGCTGAAACATAGTTAAAAATACGATATGGTTCTATGCTTTGATTTTTCGTTCAGATTTTGGCTCTGAACTGGTTAGTTTATAGAGAAAAGCCACTTCTCTATCATTTAAAGTCTTGATCCATCATAATTGTTCCCCAGATTTGTGGTTTTTTGTGTGGGTGCGAAGTATGACTTGGAAGCAATGGGCCGGATATTCCGATCCCTACGGATGTGTACGCGCTGTGTACCCACCCGTAGGGACATCGGAAATGCCGGTTTCAGGCATGCGCTGGAAACCGGCATTTCTGATCTGTCAAGAAAGCTCTTGACCGATCCTCTGGCTGCCCTGGAGCAGGGCCTCTGCGGGCGGATAGTTCCGCTTTTTGGAGACCCTCTGCCCGCAGAAAACACTTGCAATTCTTAAGGCCTGCTTTTATCAGGATAAGAGTTGAAAAAAGTTTGAAATTTTTTTTTTCCACTGATTTATCATTTAAAAATACTTTAAAAAAAAAAGTAAGTTTATTTTTAGCCCCATAAAAAACTTTAATTATTTTTTCAAAAATTTTAAGTTTCGTTTAAAATAATTTATTTGTACTTTCAAGTCATTTTAAAAATGTGATTTAAAAAAAAAGTTATTTAAAGTTTTACTATGTTTTGGGGGTGATCTCCATTCATATATTTGACAGGTCAAATGTATGAAGGGAGATTCCCTTCTTTGATTGGCTCCCCATGCCCACGTGGCAGTTTGGAGAGGCCCAGCATCGGAACTGTGCGCCTCCCGGGAGCCCTCAGGTAAGGCCTGCAATCGGAATATCTGGGCCAATATCAGCAAACATAGAATATACAATGATAGTTTCTTAAAGCATGTGCATTTGAAGTTTAATAATTCCATTTTTAAAACTGTTGTGATTTCAGGACATGGATATCAAAAAGTAGTCTTTCCTTTACATCATGGCCATCAGTCAGTGTCCATTTTCATCTTCCTCACTGGTTTAAGTGTTTAGGTCTTGTGTTTTTTTGCCCTCCTTTCAAATCCCTTTTCTAGTTAGTATGCTTTGTTATTCCCCAGTCATATTATGCAAAGCCTTCCTCCGTAATTTAAATTTTCTCTCCAATCACATTCAGTTGAAAAAGATTTCTATACAATCACAGTGTAACATTAAAACTATCCATCCTGCTCTAGTCGTTTTCTGCTCACACTTGTCTTTTTCTTACACTTTTTAAGCTTCCACCCCCACCCTCCTAGCCAGTTTAAAATATTTCCTCACTGCCCTATTTACCCATTCTATAAGGACATGGGTGCCTCTCCGATTTAGGTGAAGGCCATCCTGTCTGTATATCCTTCTCTGGCCCTAAAAGTGGCCTTAGTGTCCCAGGAATAGTAAACCCTCGCGTCTAACCTTTCAAACATCTTTCTCGCCTTGTCTGGTCCAGCGTGTGGCACTAGGAGTGATGCAGAAATTACTACCCTGGAGGTTCTGCTTCTTAATCTAAAATGTAACTTTTGAAATCCCTTTGCAGGACTTCAAACTTATTCCTCTCTGTCATCGGTTCCCACATGAGCCATGGCCTCTATCTGTTCGCCCTCCCATTCCAGAACCTTTTGTAATCGCTGCGGGATGTCCAGAACCCTGCCACCTGGGAAGCATCATACCATTTGAAGCTCTGCATCATGTCTACAAAAGAAACTATCTACACCCCCCACCCCCCTGCCAAAGGCTATAGAATCTCACATAATCACCACACGCATATTCTTGCTACTTATACTGTTTCCCCCATGGGTAAACGCTGGCTCCCAATGCCTTGTAGTCACTCATGGTTGCTCTCCTTTGTGCCACCTTTTTTGTCCACATCACTGGTACCCAAACAGGTATACTTATTAGACAATTCTAGCTCACCAGATGATTCCGTTTCTGCCTTTCTCTGCCACTTGCTGCCCTGTTTGATGATGGTCACCCAGACTCCTTTACCAGCTTCTCTACTAGCAACCTGTGGGGTGACCACCCTCTGGAACGTCTGCTCCAGAAAACTTTCTCCCTCCCAAATATTGTGGAGTTCTGACGAAAGGTCTTCGACCTGAAACGTTGACTCTGTTTCTCTCTCCACGGATGCTGCCTGGCCTGCTGAGTTTTTCCAGCGTTTTCTGTTGTTATTGTGGAGTGATGTCCAGTTAACTCAAGTTGTGCATCTTTCTGCTTGAGGAGTGCAACCTTCTTCACACACCATACATGTGTATTTACCCTGCACGGTATCGGAGTCCAAGCAGATCCACATCATGTATGCTGCATGTAAAAGACTACAATTCGCAGGAGATTCACAGAAGTCCTGCAGAAACAAAGCATTAGAAGATCTAAAGGTCTGGGAGGAGAAACCTTGCTTATGTTAAACAAAATATACGCAACTAAATCTGAATGAGTCATACAAAATGGTTACAGAAATCAAGTTTCCAAGCTGAAAGCACAATAAAAAGAAATTGCTCACCCAGGATCTTTCAGTTGTCTTGTCCCGAGGCTTCTATGTGCTCAGACTTTCAATCTTCCTGATATGCACTTGATAATTATGACAGAGAAAGTGTTAGAGAATGTATTAGAGAGGCTTGAAACTATTTACATAACACGAGAAAAAAATCACTAGATTGCATTAATTGGTAATAAATGCGCTAGACTGGAAAATATCAGTTGGATTTGAAGGATTTTATCAAAGCTCTGGAATGAGTTGGATGCTGTGGGTAATTAGGTTGTTGCAGCAAATGAAAGTTGGAATTAATAATTGAAATAGGGAGAAAAATATAAGTATTAACTGAATTCCTCAAAAAGCTGAAAGCCTGTTTCCCAACTCTGTGCTGGGGATTAGGCTAGAAATTTAGTGGGGATTGGGGGGGGAGGGGGGAGGTGGGCAAAAGAGTGTGTGCAACAACAGGGAGGGAAGGGGGAGTATTTGCAGCAAAAGGGTATAGGGAAGGGGAGAGGACCAAGTCTCCCTTCACAACCCATTGTTGCTCAGCAGCCTCACCCCGCTTCCAGTCTTCTGTCTCCACACGCCCCACCAATGTTCCCTGTAATTTTTCTTGGTGCTGCGTGACCCCTTTAAGGACTTGTGCGGGCCATTCGAAACACCACGTGCACATTTATTGCATTGAAAAGTCGGCAAGCTTAAAGCGAACATTGGGCCCACCCTCCACCGACAAGAATTTTGAAATCTATGTGTTGGGGACAGGGAACTCGTGGAGATTAGTCACAATTGGGGATGGTTGGTGAGTAGAATTTGATATGGGATAGGATGAGGGTGCCAGAGTTCTGGGAGGATTTAAGTTTGTGTAGGGTAGATCCCGGGAAGCCTGTTAAGAGTGTTGAAAAGGTTTGAGCCTAAAGCCTGGAGATGCCAAAAGCATGAATGAGGGTTTTGGTGGTAGAGGCCATACATTTAATAGTAATAAGGGAAATATAACTTTTTATACTTGGATTTTTATCCCTTTCAGGTTCAAAAGGGCTTGGATTGTATTTTTATAGGGAATTGATATGATTACCACTACTGCAACAAAACCAACTGTTCAAATAACTTTTCCAACTGTTTCAATAACCATATTGTTTGCTGACCCAGTGCACTGTATAACCCCAGCAGTTACATTTGGAACATCATAAATACACAAACATTACCTAATTTTAGTGCTTCTGTATATGCATAGTGTGTCACTTCCATTTTATATATTTTCAGACTTTTCTGCTGCTTGTTGACTTCTTCTTTTGAATTGTGTGTGGCCAGGCTCCCCGTATGTTTTCACAGCCACGCACCCCTGGCTGATCACTGTGTAAATTGTTAGCTTTCTTCTTTCTATGAATGTGTTTCACAGTACCTAACATCTGGAACTTGTTTCTTTTATTCAGAAATTCTGATCAAGTTTTAAATAAGAGATGAATGAAACCTATCACTAATTATATTACCATAATAAATGTTGTACCTGTGTCTGAGACCGAGATATTATACACAAATAAAGTAAACCTTTCATTTCAAAATTGAATAAGTGGATTAATATGAAATCCTCCGGGGTTACCTTCATTCAAATCAAGTCATAAACATCTAAGTTCTTAGGAACAAATAATTCATTCCTTTGTCCTGGATAGGATGAAGGAAATAGCTGCTGCTGTTTTCATATCGACCAATAAATTTCAGTTTCCCTCCTGCCAGTTGTGCCTTTTCCCCGCAGTCCCTTGCTTATTTTTTTTCCTCTGTTCTGTTCATCGAAGCCCACAGGTGAAACACCGTGAGACGATTGGAAAACAATTCACGTTGAAAACTGCATTAAATGGATGGAGAGCGCTGGTTCTCAGGTGTGCATGTACACCACTTTCTCTCCCTTCTCGCTTGTGTGCTTTCACTCTTGCATGTGATCACTCTTGCTTGCGCTCTCGGTTCCTCATGCTCTCTTCCTCCCCTCATGCTCTCTTCCTCCCCTCATGCTCTTTCCCCCTTAACCCCTTGCGTTCTCATCCTCCCTCTCCCCCTCACGCTTTCATCCTCCCCTGCCCCTCACGCTCTCTCGCTTGCCCGCCCCCTCTCTGGCTCGCTAGCCCCCCCTCTCTGGCTTGCCCCTCGCCCCCTCTCCGGCTCCCCGCCTCATTTATACTTTTGCGTGCTGTCCTTTTGCGTGCTGTCTCTGCTCTCATCTCATCGCATCTCTCCGGTCAATTTCTCCACTCTTTCTCTTTCTCTCTTTGCTGTCTCTCTCTGTCTTCCCTCCCCCCCCCCCCCCATGCAGTATTAAAATTTAATGATGAAACTATCTGGTTACACACGACAGCACAATGGCTCTTGATATACTTGCACTTAGAAGTATTCTTCCTCTATGCAGGAAGCAATTGATAGTTCAGTGCTGCCTAGTTTGTATGTAGTGTTCAGTTTCAATCAACACAACACAGAAAATGTAACTTTAGCTTTTCTAGCTTCAGAAATACGCACAGCACAGAAAACAATCAGCTGGCAAAACTGAATAAAACAATGCTCTCATTAAGCAGCACTACTGCTTAAAGATAGCATTTTCCTCATGCATTCTACATTTTACCAGATTAACTGGTAATCTCACTGCTCTTTGGTTCAAAATGGCTGGCTAATGCCACAGTGATTCATGTGAACTATTTCGGAAAGTTTCTGAGAGATGCAAAATGTTATATAAAGACAAGTCTTCATTCCTTTGCAGTTGATTGTGATGGGATAGCATTCTATTTCTAAATACATATTCGTTTTGATAAAAGTCGTCATCTCAACATCATGACAGGAATTGGCGTTCGATTACCTGTTGCCATCTGAAATTCTGTCTTCTGGAATCTCTCCATGCTGCGAGAACAAGTTGAATGCCACACAGGAGCAGAAGCAGCAGCAACAGCCAGCATCTGAGAGTTTGAGGCAGGGCGGCAGGACCAGCAGGGCTGCAGAAATGCAAGCGGTAAGAAGGTGGTACAGGTGGGAGGAGGAAGAGCCAGGAAGGAAAGCACTGATGCAGCTTAGCCTTCTAACAGGAGGATGTGCAGCATAAATATCGATGTATGTGCTATTTTGAATACGAGGGGCCAGTGACTGATTCCTGAGATGTTTAACTGACTGCAGCTACTCGGCTTACTTTTATTGTCTAAGCAGTCATTTATCCAATCATTTTTTAATCACAGAATAAATTCTCTTTGGACAGAATCCTCTTTGGGGGATCTTAAATGTTTTGAGAATGTCCCCCTGCTCAGCTGAGCGACATTGGTCCCTCAGCACCTCCAATATAAAATTCTCATTGTCGTGTTTAAATCCTTTCATGGCCTAGGCCCTCCCGGTCTCTAACCTCCTCCAGCCCTCTAACCCACCACCCCCCCGGCCACACTGATCATCATCCGAATCTGTCCTCTTGTTCTTCCGCCTTCTCTTCGCCCTTGCAGTGATATGGGGAAAGAGCGGGGGAGTTGTACTAACTTGATTGCTCTTCGAAAGCCGGCGCAGACTCGACTGGCCAAATGGCGGCCGCCTGTGCTGCACTATTCTATGATTCTGTAATATTGAGTCCGGAAGGCTGTAAAGTGCCTAATCGAAAGATGAGGTGCTGTTCCTCAACCTTTCTTTGAGCTTCATTGGAACAGTGTCGGAGGCCGAGGACAGCGTGGGGGAATTAAAATGTTAAGTGACCGGAAGCTCGGGGTCATACTTGCAGACTGAATGGATATGTTCCGTAAAGCGATGACCCTATCTGCGTTTGGCCTCCCCAATGTAGAGGAGACCGCATCGTGAGCAGCGAATACAGTATACTAAATTGAAAGAAGTACAAGTAAATCGCTGTTTCACCTGGAAGGACTGTTTGGGGCCCTGGACGGTGGGAAGGGCGGAGGTGAAAGGGCAGGTGCTACACCCCATCATTGTTACTTTGAACCTGAGCTTTCATTAACCCATCTGAATTATTGTGCTTACTCGTGAAATATACTTGAGTTACGTTTGAGTTCTACTGTAATAATTACTTCAAATTCGATGACAACTGAGCAGACCTGTAATTTGCTTCTGACCTTTAAGCACACTTCTTGGTACTGCTGCCAACAAGCTGTGAAACCTCTGCTCCACTGCTCCTGTGTCTTCTGCAAAAATGAATTTTTGAGTGCACTGCATCTGGTTTTGGTGCTTTGGGGATATCAGAATATTTTAGTTAAATAGCTATTTCATCATCAACCCAATTTTCTGCATGAACTCTGGTGTACCCTTCTCCCTTCCAATTACTGGAAACGGGAAATGTAAGATGTTGTCTTTTGTGACGCATGCTTTAGAAAATTCTCCGATGTTTTTTTTTGTTGCTATTTCTAGCCTTTTTATGTCTGATCATGTTTATTTCCCCCTCTCTGGTTGTTTTTCCAAATTGATTCTCCTCAATTTAATCCTCATGGCTTCAAAATCAGGGTTCTTGAAACTTAGCAAGTCATTTCATTATCTCTTGCTCCTAACTGTTCTAAAAATATATCAAAGCTGATGCCATTAAGACTGCAGGTGCTGAACCATTCACCAGCTTCTCAATTTTCCACAAAGGTTCTTTACTGACCAATAGATCATGAGTGGGCTGCTCTTAACTCATTTTTATATGCTGTGTCAAACATTTGTGAATTCACTTTGAAAAATTGCCATCATTCCACTTGGGTTAAAGGCAATTAAAATAGTTTTAAATTGATATTCTTCCGTTCATGATTCTGCATATTTGTTCAAAATGACTCTTCGTCAGCTAACTCCCTTGCTGCTCTGTGAATGATAGCTTTGGGGATGGGCTGGGGTGGTGGGGGAAAGAAGTGGATGGCATGATTTTCTGTTGGTTGCTCATTCCTCATGCGTACTTGAGATTCATTCAGTCAGATATTTCATGTAACAACACATAAGCAGTGATTTCATCCAATAATTTTTTGTTTGTCATGTGATGCTTTGAAAGTGTGGAGCCCTGGGGTATGATGCTACATAAAAATACAACTTCCACTGCTTGCTTATTTCAAAAAAAAAATTGGGTCGCATTTTCAGGAAGCAACTCTGAATGCTGAAGTAGGGTAGAGAATTCTTGCAGTCAAATATGTTTTGTTTAAGTAAAAGCTTAGTTTTTGAAGTTGGACCGAGGAGAATGCTCAGCTTAATTCTTTTTTTCAAATTTGAGTCCCTTTTTCTGTTTCTGCAATGGTTCCCACATAGAATGGAGTACAAGAGGCATAGGAATTACACATGTTGAATGACGGAGTGTTGGCCTTCTGATATTCCTTGTTTACCATTAAAATAAAACACATACTTTGTTTAAAAAAAAAACACTGCCTCCAGGAAATGTTTTATGTTTGTTTGTGCACTGATCTTGCTAATTTTATATTTCAAGTTATCTGAAATGTTTTGCTGCTTTCCTGCTGGGTGTTTATTAAAACCATAAAACAAAAGAAATTCACAGTTGGTGCCTTAAGCTTCAATTAATTCATTAGCAAATTTTGTTCCGCTGATTTCTTGGTTGAAACCACATTTTATTAAAAGTCCTGCTGGTTATCTGTCCACCATCTTGCACTTCTGTTTGGATAATATCAGTTTTACAAATATTTTGAATGCAAGTTGACATTGCTGTGCCTGCACATAAATGGCACAACTGTAAATTTATTTAGGCTCCATTAAAAAGAAAATAGAATGGAAAGTCGATCAGCTCCAATCGGGTGGTAGTTCATGAAGTGGATTGAAGTGGCAGTTACTGATGTATTCATGGACATGGGATCAAATTATTAAGAATTTATGTCCAAGTTGACTTTCAGATAGTTTTCCTCATGTAGCAATTGTCTAATGGAGTTTTTACATGAAATGTTGTTTTAATTTAAGTAAGCTATTTGTGCACTTTTGAGAAGGGTTTAAGAACCACTGCACTAGACAGACCCAGCTACTACCTTGTATTATATAATTGCCCATTTTTGCCTTTGTTATATCTTCTGCCTCTCCAAACAGAGCTCCTCAGGCAACCTTAGGTGTCAGTTGGGGCATCAGTGAGACTCCATCCTTTTGGCTTTGATTGTAACATTCTTATCTGAACAGGATCACTTTGCCTCGGGCCTTGCTAGACAGCTGTATTTGTAGAAGTTGGAATAATGTTTAATATTTTGATGATGCCAGTCGTTGGCCTATGGTCAACCCTCCCCCACGCTATCCAGGCTTGGGACTGGCAGCTACACCGAAGTGTAACAGACAAAGTTAGTCATGTATGTCGGCAGGCCATTAAGCCATCATACCCACACCTGACCATATTGCCACCTGATGTCTACACGTGGAAGCAAGTCATCCTCGGTTCCGAGGGACTGCCTAAGAGAAGAGAGACACGTGCACTCGACAGTGTGTCGATGAATAGTCAGTTGGATTAGGAACGCTTGCTGAATTTTCCCAAAGCATCACAAGGGCAAATTGTAATGCCCCACTCAATCCCCAGTTGTGATTGCTAAACTCTCAGCAGTTCAGGCATTGCATCTGGTACCTTCCTGCTCTGTTTGGCTCAGTACCACACTGGCTGGTGCATATACCCACTGAGCCATCAGGGCTTAATGTTTCTGTTTTTATTAACATTTTAATATGAGCACAAAAGACTCATCATAAACTGCACACTGGATATCGGGGATTATAGTTAAGTTGTAACGATCCTGCAACCCCTCCTGAATTCTGCATTCCCCCTACACTGGGATGTTTTATGCATTGCTCGCTTTCCTCACCCCATCATTGGTGACCGTGCTTTCATCCATCTCGGCCCGAAACCTCTTCACCTCGCCACCTCCCTCTGCTTGTTTAACAGCCTCCTTAAAACCCACCTCTTTGACCAGGCTGTTAGTCACCCCTCCTAATATCTCCTCCTTTGGCTCGGCCTCTGCGTTTGTCTAATTACACCTCTTTCCAAGCACCCTGCGACATTTTTCTACGTTAAATACGCTATATAAATGTAATTTGTTTATTAAAAAATCTTGTCGTTCCTGACCTTCAGTCTTCGCTTGTTTCAATTGCCAGCTATTAGTCTTTTGCTCTCAGTGGGGAGACTTCCCACCTCTTGTCTCTTCTCCCCTTCCAAAAAAAAAGGATGCAAACAACCAAAAGATTCTTTTTATATTCAGAAGTGTATTGGGGGCTTAGATGGCCTTTTATTATACATGAGAAAACAAAGCAACATTTGTTTCTCGTATGCATTTCCATGCATTTTACCACAGTTAACATTTGTTAACATTTGTATGGTATGAGATGGTTCTGCACACAATTTGGAAGAACAAACAGTAGGTGTATGATTTGCATCTGAAAGGCCATTTTATTAAGTTACAGGACTGAACTTTAGACAAGAAAAGTTAGCAGTCATCTCTCCGATCCAACCCTGACATTGTCATTAAACCTGCTGACAAGGGTGGCGCTGTTGTTGTTTGGCGAACCGACCTCTACCTAGCGGAAGTTGAACGCCAACTCTCTGACACATCCTCCTACCTCCACCTGGACCATGACCCCACTACCGAACATCAAGCCACCGTGTCCAAGACTGTCACTGACCTCATCTCCTCTGGAGATCTTCCCCCCACGGCCGCCAACCTCATAGTTCCCCAACCCCGCACAGCCCGCTTCTACCTCCTTCCCAAGATCCACAAACAGGACTGCCCCGGTAGACCCATCGTTTCAGCCTGTTCTTGCCCCACGGAACTTATCTCTTCCTATCTCGACTCTATTTTTTCTCCCCTTGTCCAGTCTCTTCCCACCTACATCCGCGACTCTTCCGATGCCCTCCGCCATTTTAACAGTTTCCAGTTTCCCGGCCCCAACCGTCTCCTCTTCACTATGGACGTACAATCCCTCTACACCTCCATTCCCCACCAGGATGGCCTGAGGGCGCTCCGCTTCTTCCTTGAACAGAGGCCCAACCAGTCCCCATCCACCACCACCCTCCTCCGCCTGGCTGAACTTGTTCTCACATTGAACAACTTCTCCTTTGACTCTACCCATTTCCTCCAAATTAAAGGTGTTGCTATGGGTACCCGCATGGGTCCTAGCTATGCCTGCCTTTTCGTGGGATATGTGGAACACTCTTTGTTCCAGTCCTACTCGGGTCCCCTCCCTCACCTCTTTTTCCGGTACATTGATGACTGTATCGGTGCCGTCTCCTGCTCTCGCCCTGAACTAGAACATTTCATTCACTATGCTTCCAATTTCCACCCTTCCCTCACCTTCACATGGTCCATCTCCGACTCTTCTCTTCCCTTCCTCGACTTCTCCATCTCCATCTCTGGGGATAGGTTATTGACTAACATTCACTACAAGCCCACCGACTCCCACAGCTACCTGGACTACACTTCCTCCCACCCCGCCTCTTGTAAGGACTCTATTCCATTCTCCCAGTTTCTCCGTCTCCGCCGCATCTGCTCTGATGATGCCACCTTCCATACCAGTGCTTCCGACATGTCTTCCTTTTTCCTCAACCGAGGATTCCCCTCTACCGTGGTCGACACGGCCCTCGACCGTGTCCGTTCTATCTCCCGCACATCTGCCCTCACCCCTGCCCCTCCCTCCCGGAACCACGATAGGGTTCCCCTTGTCCTCACCTTTCACCCCACCAGCCTCCACATTCAACGGATCATCCTCCGCCATTTCCGCCACCTCCAGCGTGATCCCACCACCAAACACATCTTCCCCTCACCTCCCCTTTCAGCATTCCGCAGGGACCGCTCCCTCCGCGACACCCTAGTCCACTCCTCTACCACCCCCAGCACCCCTTCCCCTTCGCCCGGCACCTTCCCGTGCACGCGCAGGAGATGCAACACATGCCCTTATACCTCCCCTCTTCCCACTGTCCAGGGCCCCAAACACCCCTTCCAGGTGAAACAGCGATTTACTTGTACTTCCTGCAATTTAGTATACTGTATTCGCTGCTCACGATGTGGACTCCTCTACATTGGGGAGACCAAACGCAGATTGGGTGACCGCTTTGCGGAACACCTCCGTTCAGTCCGTAAGGGGGACCCCGAGCTCCCGGTGGCCTGTCACTTTAATTCACCGCTTCACTCCCACTCTGACCTCACCGTCCTCGGCCTAATACACTGTTCCACGGAAGCTCAGCGTAAGCTCGAGGAACAGCACCTCATCTTTCGTTTAGGCACGCTACAGCCCTCTGGACTCAATATCGAGTTCAACAATTTTAGATCATAACCTCAGCTCCAATCACATTTATATTTTATTTTATCCACCCTTTTATTTGTCCCCCCCACCCTTTTTTTTCCTCCTAGAAGCTGGCAGCTGTCCTTCATTCTGCCAGTAGATTTCACACTTCATTCAGCCTTAATCTGTCACATTAACACCACCTCTAGCCTTGCATATCTCTTAATGTCTCTTAATGTCTCTTCATCTCCTCCTTTGTTCCTTTATCCCCTCCCCCTTTTCCCAGCTTTACCCTGGCCTTAAATCTATTTGATTTCCAGCTCTTCCCAGTTCTGATGAAAGGTCATCGACCTGAAACGTCAACTCTCTTTCTCTCTCCACGGATGCTGCCTGGCCTGCTGAGTTTTTCCAGCGTTTTCTGTTGTTATTTCGGATTTCCAGCATCTGCAGTATTTTGCTATCGTATCTTTAACAATTAGTTTCTTTGTGGCATTTGCACTCCTGCGAACCCTGTAGAATAAGTATGTTGTAAAAGCAGCATTCGGTTGTTACCTTGTGGCTTCTCCTGAAGTAGTCTGATAAGAGCACCCTCTTGTGGGGATATTGATTAATGCAGCACCAAGATTCAGTGTAATTAGTAGTGGCAAATAATTTCATTAACTTTGTTTCAAATACTTTTTTCTTTTAACTTTAATTAGCACACATGTCAATACATTTTTGTCTGTAACTTTCCAGCAGTGGGTGAACATTGTTTGAAGTTTGGAAACTGGCTAGTGCAAGGTTTTCAGGCGATGGATTCTTTCCATTGCTTTGTCCAATAGTCCTAGAAATATGAAGCAAATGTCTTGTTTAGCAGTGAAATAGAATGGGCTTTAAAAGAGATCACTAAGGAATGAATAGCTTATTATCTACTTTAATGTTTTATTCTGTATAATTGGGGTTTTGAATAAAATGTAAATGTAGGTTGATCAATTGCACATGGTGGTGCTGAATCAATAATGTGGTAGGTAGGATGTGGCTTTTGCAAGGAGTAGATTGTTTTACTCAAGTTATTTGAAGCAAGTGCCAAACACAGATGTGGCATTTATTCACAAATAAAAGGCTGTCTATTTTTTGGTTCTTTTCTGTATCTCTCTAATGTCATTTTCCTATGATGGCATATGTAGCAATCATGCAACCCTTATGGGAAATTCACTTCTAGATTATCTTGTGGTATCTGGATTCATGAAAGGTATCTGGAAAATAATGCCATTTGGTCCTTTATACCACCTGGGATTTGAATCTCATTTCTCACCATCATCCACTGGAACCTATTGTTTTATTCTCCAGGGTATTGTGCTGCGGCTGGAATTGGTGTGCTGGAACTTTATCTCCCATTACTGCATCATGTGTGGAAATTACTGTGTTGATCTTTTGGGGCCATTGCCAGTCTAAGTCCTAGTTATTCAAACTAGTCACCACATTCTAGGGGCTAGGAGAGACCATCAGATTCCTCTTTTTCCGTATTTGACTTACTACATATTATTTCTGTTGCATTTTGCAATTAATAAAAGTTTCCAGCAATGACCTCTCTGCTTTTCTTTTAGAGAGCTACCACTGTCTTAGAAGCCAGGACAGGGAATTACTGGGTGTATGTCACTATTGGAAGGATCTCTGGAGACCGAAGGTGCGACCAAATTTGCAGGGGGTTCCAAAAGCACACTAGTTTGAAAATCACTAATGTAGATGGAACAAAGAACATTTGCCCATCCAGCCAGTTGTATTTTGTTTTATATGGTAACAGCACATTTTTGTTAGCCAGATCAGTAGATTGAATGGTAGAAAATATATCATTAACAAGTCGGGGAGGAATTTGAACCTTATTTCTTCTATCGTCACTGCATGATCCACGAGTGCAAGAATTTTTCCTTATTGTAACTACAGGGTGGTTATGTCGAGTAATCTTCGCTTTTTTTTAATCTGGTAACTCATGGACAAAGACCCTGAAGTTGTACCATGGGATACAAGTATATGAAAGCTTAATGTGCTCATCTGGAATTTCTTCCTGTGCTAAAATACCAGTGGAAACCTGTCCAGGATTCGTACATGGATATTCCAAAAAGCAGGGCCCAAGTATTTGTTTTGGTGTGTTTGTATATGTAGCTTCTTTTTAAAAAAAAAAAAAAAAAAAAATCCTAGGAATTCCCACTTCTGTTTTCTGTATTGCTATGGCATAATTCATTTATTTGTGAAAGCTGAATAAATGAGTAAGAATTTTTGTTAGATTACCTTTTTGCTTTCCTGTGACCTTTAATTTTTAATCAGCCAGCACAGTTTAAAAAAAAAAGTCCGTTTTTTTTTTTCTTTCTCTTCACAACCTGATTATTTGGGGGAAAAACAAAGTTAAATGTAATAATGACATCCAGAATAATTGAGCATTGACTTAGGCCAAGATATTTTGTTGTACCATTTTACATCCAAGGCTATAGTCATAAGACAGTATTACAGTTTTAGGTCATTGTAATGCTGTTCAGCAGTCGCATATGAGGTCAGCATGATAATTTTTGTAATTATGTAGGCTTTGCTGATGAGATATGATGGGTAATTAGTGGCAGCACTTCTCATTAAATGGCAAGTACCCCAGGGAGATAATCTCTTCAAGTACAGAGAGGCGACAGAAACTAATCTAACAGTCAGACTTTATAACAAAGTAAATAAATCATAACATGGATCTCACTATCACTTTGCATTTGAATACTTGAATACTTTGAAGCCAAAGCAAAAGCATTTCTGAGGAAAAAAATATTAAAATCCTTAATGTGAGAAATTTGCTTTTAATTTATAGATACTATTTATGCTATAGTATGTCTTTATTTGGTTTTTGGCAGTTTAAATTATGCATTTATTATAAAACATCGCAAAATATTTTAGAATGGTTACTCTATTTGCAGGCTTTTATTTTACTGTGGAACACTTTTGATTCCATCAATAGCTGCCAGGATAGGCCGCTAATGCTTTCTGCGAATCTTATTGCATGTTCTATGTTGGGAAGACTGAAGTTTTAGGTTGCTATTGTTGAAAAGTATGTCAAGATTGTAGGCAATTTTATGTGCATGTTTTGAAACTATTTAATCATAGAATTTGAATTTTGTCAAGTTGTACATTTTTTTTAAAAAAAGTGTTGAGAGGAATTTTTAACCCTAAGATGTTATGCCTAATCTATATTTGCACCATCATTTTAATACTATTCAACCAAGTTAAAATTCAGAGCAAAAACTACCTGACTATTTCCTTCAGGAAAAAAAATTTGCAATTGGAAAAATAAGCTCTTGTACTCGGAGTAATTAATGATTATTGATAGATATTGTAAATGTCATATGGATTAGTCGTTAGATTTTCCATTTTCTCAGTTGTGGTTTGATGTATTGCTGTTGGTCCAGTATCAGTTTTTGATGGAGGGGGGAAATCCCATTTAACATGTTAATATGTGGTATTCCTGTTGTAGCTGGAAGCTTTTTTTGATATGCATCTCCGTGGCAGTAAGAGGGGATTGTTTGACAGTTTTGAGGGCAGGCCAATGGTGCATTGGGATCACGTGAAAGAAAGAAAATCAAGATTTACAGAGAAATAATCTAATTTGTAAAATACTCTTATAAAAGCTTAACTTAAAGCTTTTATGTAAAACGGCAACAGTGAAGACCGAATTTAATTCACACGTACGTTTTTTTCCACTTCATATTTTTACAGCACTATATTTACGCTAAGAGCAAGTTGTTTTGATTATTAGCAAGTTTTATCTTCAGGTGCATTGTACCCCAATCCTATATGGTGATTATGCTTGAAAGTAATGTTGTTGGATAAGCCAGTGTTTACTGTTACCATCTTCCCTGATGTGAAGCAGAGTTGTATGGAATAACTCGTTCCACACTTTTATTGTCTTGGAATGGAACCACCACTGACGCATGAGCCAAAGTTATGCAATGAGATTCGCAGAAAGCATTAGCGGCCTATCCGTAAATATTTGAATAGGAAGTGTCTTGTTTTATTAGGAGATTATTATTGTGCTTAGTATTTCAGAGCAACAGGCTTATCAATATTAGTGGGTAAATGTGGCTGGATTTGTTTTTGCATTGATTTTGGCCATATTTGTGACTTAAATTTTGCCATCCACCAGTATGTTGAGATTTTTTTTTTATTCGTTTATGGGATGTGGGCGTCGCTGGCAAGGCCAGCATTTATTGCCCATCCCTAGTTGCCGTTGAGAAGGTGGTGGTGAGCTGCCTCCTTGAACCGCTGCAGTCCGTGTGGTGAAGGTACTCCCACAGTGCTGTTAGGTAGGGAGTTCCAGGATTTTGACCCAGCGATGATGAAGGATCGACGATATACTTCTAAGTCAGGATGGTGTGTGACTTGGAGGGGAACCTGGAGGTGGTGTTCTCTCTTCATGGCTTCACCTGTGCTGCTCTAAGCCATTGGCAGCATGTGAGTGACATTGGTTCTCCTTTTAGTTTCTCTTTTCTTGACACTTGTGCTTCGTCCCTGCTCACTTGAAACTTAACACATCCTACCACTTTGAAGAGCAATGCAGTGGTTTACACAAATACAATGCTGCAGGTTTATCTTGCTAGCTTTGTGTTTCTTTTAAACTGTTACGTTTCTTCTACTTATAAGCAAGCAACAACCCACTGCATAGCATGTCTCTTGATGTATTAATAGTAGGAAGGTGACAAAGCAGTAACATTTTGATTGAAATAAATTTGTTTTGATGGGCTGCTTGGGCGCATGATTTGTTTGATTGTTTCTGTTGCACAACAGGCACTTTGTGACATGCTAGAAAAGTCCCTTTTAAATAGTTTTCACATAACGTTCCAAATATTGGTGCTGCAATGATGGCATATAGGCTTACCTCACTTATCAGCCTATGGGGGTAGCACTCTTGCCTCTGACTCAAAAAGCCGTGGGTTCCAGCTCCACTCCAGAGAATTGAACACATTGGCCCAAAAATTCGTGAGGAAGCCTTCGTGTGAGGGTAAGGCTTCCCCGCGATCTCTCACTGCGCGTTGGCTTTTTCAGTTTCAGTTCCAGCTCGCACGAACTTGATGTTCTGGACAGCTGCTGTGCTGGGCTTGCGTATCCCACAGGCGTAGTTAATTCGTGCGAGCTGTGGGATCACGTGACTCAGTTAGAGCCAATGGCAGCACACCATCTTCCATTCATAACTTTCACATAAGTGCTGTGAAAGCTATGAATCTATACCCCCCAAAAAGAACAGCTAAACCTCAATTAAATTTAAAAAAAACCCATCACATTAATAAAATAAGTATAGTTAAATAAATTAACCATTTTAAATAAAAAATTAAATTTTTGAAAAAATTTAAAATCTTTTAAAAAGTTATAAAAATAAACTTACCTGTCTTTAAAGTCTCTAAAAAAGATATACCTGTTAAAAAAAATTCAAAATAATACTTAATTCACTACTTACCTTGTTAAAAGTGGGTCTTACTCCTTTTTTTATGTGTAAAATCTTCCATGCTTACCTGCGCGTTGAAACCACTAAGCGTGTAGCGCGCACGCGGTTCACCTAGGAACTGCCCCCTTTTCCATTCACCAAGTGCCAGTTTTCAGTGCATGCAGAAAACCGGCAATCGGAGACAGAATACGCGAGAGTACACAGTGCGTACTCTCGCGTAGCGGCACTAATTTTTGGGCCATTATCTAGGCTGATAAGTCAGTACAGTACTAAGGGAGTGCTGCGCTGTTAGAGGTACCATATTTAGGTTGAGGCCTCGTCTACCCTCTCAGTTTGACATAATTGATCCTTATGGAATCATACAGCACAGAAGGGGGCCGTTCAGCCCATCATGCCTGTGCCTGCTCTTTGAAAGAGCTATCCTATTAGTCCCATTCCCCTGTTCTACCCTCCCTAACCCTGCACATTTTTCTTTTTCAGTATATATCCAATTCCCTTTCGAAAGTTAGTATCGAATCTGCTTCCACCACCCTTGCAGGCAGTGAATCCCAGATCCTATGATCTGTGACACTATTCGAAGAGCAGGGGCTTCTCCAGTGATCTGGCTAACATTATCCTCCACCAATAAACAAATGTGATGATTTATTTCATTGCGCACATAAAGGTCTCTCAAACAACAAATTGGCTGATGCATTTCCCTACATTACACATTCAGAAGTACTTCACTGGCTGTGAAGCACATCAGGACATTCTGGGGTTGTGAAAACTGTTAGAAAAATCCAAGTTCTTCCTTTCTTGGGACAATTTTTTACATTTTCAGTCTGCTAAAAATAACATTTTTCAGTTTGATTTTGAAGCGCATTTAAGGATATAAAAAAACAATCCCTTTCCTCCCTCCCCTTTTCTTCCGAGATGAATTCTAGTTGGCATCAGATGCTATTCCTAATGAATAAGCACATTGATAAATAGCTGCCGAAACGTATTCTATGTGGGAACATCACAGCTGGACACAGGTGTTAATGGATAGATCAGGAACAGCAACTTAGGCTGATCTTTCCCTCTTCCTAGCCTGAGGTGTCAAACGTACAGTCCGTGGCCTGCATCCGACTCGTGGAACATTTTCATCCGGCCTGTGATGACCTGTGCTTTGGGTTGCCAAGTTTCCCGGAATGGGACATGAATCTCCTGGGCATTACTTTGAACATCCCGGGAGCAATTGCACCGCCACATGCCCCCCACCAGGCAGTCATTCCCTCACCCCCCCAGCCAGCACCCGCTTAGGGTGTAGGGGAAAGTTGCGGGGTTGGGTTGGACTGGGCTTGACTGGAAATGGGTGAACAGAAAACTGGAGATTGGGGCTCTGGGCGGAGAGAGGGTGACGGAATGGAGCTCGGGAAATTGGGGCTCAGGCACAAGGGAAAGAGAGAACTGGGGAATGGGATGAGGTTTTGTGGGCGTTGGGCACAGCATTTCCTTCAGAGCAGGGAGCAGCAGCAGCAAGTGGTGAGTGGGAGTGGTGCCAAGAGAGGACCAGACAGTGAAGGGGTGTGTGAAATCTGGGGACTTCACTGTGGGTAAATAGTCAAAGATTGCTTTCACTGGTGGTCGAATGGGAACAAAGGTGTGGAGACTGAGGATTCTCACTGCGCCCGAGAATTGCATGCTCTGAATTTCCATCGGAAACATCCGCCGCCGCCGCCATTCACGTCAGGCTGGGAGAGGAGAAAAGCAACGCAGAGTACAGCCGTAAGCTGCAGCCCCGCTCCCTCGGCTCCTCTCTCAGGGCAACAAACCCCACAAACAACCCCGGGCCTGACTTCCCTGTCAAAGCTGTCAGCTACTCGCTCAGGATCTAGCAGAGTCCGTAGCCAGGGCCCGAGGCTCATCCAAAATTGGGCCTCAGGCCTAATTTTAATGATCAAGGCAAGCTACGGGCGCCTGTCGCGCCTCCAACGGCAGCTCGCCTGACATCGGAGATCAAATTTGTGCTTGCTGCATCACCGGTAAATCCTGGGAGATGGGCGGAGTAAAATGCTGGAGAGCCGAGTGCAGGCCGGCATCGGCCCACAGTCGTGCTGTGGAGCTGAGAGGTACTCTTTCCCTACCATTTCTTCAGTAGCCTCCAGTGGTCCCTTTAAGGATCACTGTTTAGGCCACTGTAGATCTGGAAAAACTAGTTGCAGCTTGCACGGCGCATGCTCCACCTAGTATTTCATGCATTTTGCAGAAGAGTCCTGAAGCATATGCAGGAACCTGCTCTGCATATTTAAATTGATCCAGTGCTGATTTTAAGCAGCTGCTGGGGACGTCTGTAAACAGTAAAGAGAGACCAATATGACAGCGGTCATGCTGATGACGCAGGTTATGTGTAGAACCTCACACCCAGAAATAGGTTTAAATTGCACCCCAAAAAATGGGCGAAACGCATACCAGTGTGTCCAAATAATTTTTGCTGAATGTGGCCCATGTTAAGTACCAGGATATCTGTTCAAACCGACATATAAAATGAGTGACACCCTTGATGTAGCATTAGTTTAAAGGACTTTATCTTGTGCCACATACTCTTTCTTTGTTATTATTCATCATGTTAAGGGTAAGATATGAATAAGCAACACTCGGACATACCTGTCTTAACCATAGTTAGAATGCATTTTATGCTGTTAAACTTACGGTTTGCTAAAAAAAAATTATGTTGGATGTGTTTACAGTACTGGACTTAATCATTGGAAGTATTGAGAGCTTTGCTCATTTGAAATGAAATATCTGACATGCAGCTCAATCTCGGAGAACACGCTACAGTAGGCTAAGTGCAGCTGACAGAACTGTGATCATTTATGTAATTTTCAGTACTTTGTTCTTCAATGCCACAGTTAGAAGCTGTGCATCCACTTGGAGAATTTTATTCAGAGATTAGGAGTGTTTTTGTTGGTGACACAGCGACCCTTCCACAGGCCCATTAGGCGCACAGTACAAATCAAGGCAAGGAACGTCAGTCTTTAACAGCAGCAGCCTAACTGTTAAATGGAGTGGAGAAAGTAAAATCAACATTTCCAAAAGATCATCTGGACTAGTGTTGGATCATATAGTGAGACCTGTGTGCTGCTGCTGTGATTTTTCATGCTGTAAGAGGCCCTTAATCACTCACATTGTGCTTGCACTGTCAGCATTCTTGTGCTCAGTAATAAGGTCCATTTACTTAATATTTTATGTTTTCTGATGATGCAGCCACATGGTGCACACAGGATATGAGTTTGTTTTTATCATTTAAAACTTTATTAAAAAAATTATTTTGAGACATAGGTTCAAATCTCTTGGTTTTTCGATTTCCCCATATCTAGAAGGAAAATGCATAATTCATTCTGCGTGTATGAGGCACCTAAATTATCAAGGTTCATAAAGACAGTAGCATTTTTTTTTGAAATCCTCATTTTGCTATAGTTTATGAATGGGATATCAAGTCAGTTTGCTTGATGGGTGCAAATGTATAAAACCATTACTTAATAAGCCATTAAAAAACACAATCCATTTTTTGTTAAAAGTGCTTCTTAATTGTATAGATCATTGGATTGCTCGTCAATTTTGTTTTCTAAGGAACAAGAATTATTTAACTGCAGAGAGAATGCAAGGTTGGGTTTTCTCCCCCGCCACCCACCTATTATGCTGCCCTGATGGGTAGTGTCTCCATTTGAAGAACAGGAGTCACCACTTTGTGGCCTGAGAGCTGCGAGATGATCGAAAGCTTGTAATTTGCTGGTGATGCATGGTAACCACTGAAGGTTTGGTTTCCCAAGATCCTGTGGATCTCTAGGTGTTCTGGTTGCCATTTTCCAAGTTGCAGAGATGAATGTAAGGTCAGGGCTGGACCACTCAATGATTTTGCTGCTGTAAATTTCTTGGCTTTACTGTTTCCAATGGAGCCATTAAAAGGTTCAAAGGGAAGCACCCTGTCTGTGCAGTCATAGAGCAGCCTCGCCCAGCAAGTCCTGCAGGACTTCAGAGCCCCCTGCAACTCAGAAAATTGTTTTTTTTCCCCCAAAGAAACAAACAAAATTTATAGGAACATATCTTTTGCCCCCCTCTGTAAAGTGCACAAATACTTTGAACAAATACTATGCTCTTCAACTTTCCTCTACCTTCAATGAACTTGTCCTAAAACTCAAATTTACTGATGAAAGGTCTTCGACCTGAAACGTTAACTCTGTTTCTCTCTCCACGGATGCTGCCTGGCCTGCTGAGTTTTTCCAGCGTTTTCTGTTGTTAACTCAAATTTACTTGTCTTGGTAGAAATAAAATTGACCACATTTAGCTGATTCTCTTGAATTGCACCTTCTACTGACTTGCAACTGAAGGAATTTGGTATCCGTGGTGGAGAGGTCCATGACCTAGATACTTCCATCCTGCTGGCTCTAAGAGGAGGGTATGGTGCACAGTGGTTCTGATGGAGAGAAACAGTTTTACACACGCTAACTCAGCAGTGCACAAAAGGAAGAAAGTTGCAATGCAAAATGAAATTTACGTTTGTGAAAGTGGATGTGATCTAATTAATAATCCTGGCTTTAAGATTTAGCACTATATGTGGTGTTAGTATCTAGTGAGAGCTGCATGAAAGAAACTATTGTACTCTGATGTCTTTTCAGCAGGGGTGAGGGAGCTCTCAAGGATATAATCAGAAGCTAATGACTGCAGAGTGTCTTGTGTCAGAGTTGCATGGTCATCACAACAGTTTTGCATTGGCAGTGAATTGTGATTTTCTTTGACGCCTGACAAAATGAAGATGTTGTATAGTAGTGCGAGGCGTTATTGAACAAGTGTAATCATGTGATAGTGTTGCTTTCACACTAAACACAGAATTTGCCTAATTGCCTTGATGTTGGTATGAAATGCAAGTGTCGTAGAATCGTAGAATAGAACAGCACAGAAGGAGGCCATTCGGCCCATCGAGTCTGTGCCAGCTCTTTCGAAGAGCAGTCCAGTTAGTCCCACTCCCCTGTTCTATCCCGATATCCCTGCAATTTTTTCTCCTTCAAGTATTTATCCAATTCCCTTTTGAAAGCTGCTACTGAATCTGTCTCCACCACCCTATCAGGCAGTGAATTCCAAATCCTAACGACTGGTTGCGAAAATAAAGTTTTTCCTCATGTCGTCTCTTGTTCTTTTGCCAATCACCTTACATCTGTGCCCTCTGGTTATCGACCTTACAGCCATTGGGAACAGTTTCTCTTTACGCTATCTAAAGCCTTCATGATTTTAAACACCTCTATCTAATCTCCTTTTAACCTTTTCTGCTCTAAGGAGAACAACCCCAGCTTCTCCAGTCTATCTACGTAACTGTAATCCCTCAACCCTGGAACCATTCGACTACATCTCTTTAGTACCCTCTCCAAAGCCTTCAAGTCCTTCCTGAAGTGTGGTGCCCAGATGTAGAGACAATACTCCAGCTAGGATCGAACTAGCGTTTTATATAGATTTAGCATAACTTCCTGTTTTTTGTACTTTTATGCCTCTATTTATAAAGCCCAGGATCCCATATGCTTTGTTAACTGCTTTGTTAATCTGTCCTGCCACCTTCAAAGATTTGTGCACAAGCATACCTAGGTCTCTCTTTTCTTGCACCCCTTTTAAAATTGTACCATTTAGCACATCTTGTGTCTCCTACCAAAATGTATCACCTTACACTTTTCTGCGTTGCATTTCATCTACCATGCGTCCACCCATTCCACCAGCCTGTCTGTGCCCTCTTGAAGTCTATTACTATCTTCCTCACCGTTTACTAAACTTCCAAGTTTTGTGTTACCTGCAAATTTCAAAATTGTGCCCTGGAACCCCCAAGTCCAAGTCATTAATGTATATCAAAAACAGCAGTGGTCCCAGTATTGGACCTTGGGGAACTCCACTGTATACCTCCCTCCAGTCCGTAAAAAAAAAAACAACCATTCATCACAACTCTCTTTTCTATCCCGCAGCCAATTTTGTACCCATGCTGCTACTGCCCTTCTTATCCTAATGGGCTTCAATTTTGCTAACCAGCCTAATATGTGGTATCAAATGCCTGTTGAAAGTCCATTGCTCCATCTTGCCCTCAGTAAGCTCCCCGCTGGAGTGGAGCTAATTTACAGAACAAACGGGAAACTGTTCAACCTCCGTCACCTCCAGTCCAGATCCAAGGTCGTCCCATCCTCTGTCGTCGAATTACAGTATGCAGACGATGCTTGCGTCTGCGCTCACTTGGAGGTCAAACTCCAAACCATCGTCAACACGTTCACCGAAGCGTACGAGAGCATAGGCCTTACACTAAACATCCGTAAGACAAAGGTCCTCTACCAACCTGCCCCCGGCGCACAGTACTGCCCCCGATTATCAAAATCCACGACAAGGCCTTGGACAACGTGGACCACTTTCCATACCTCGGGAGCCTACTGTCAACAAGGGCAGACGTCGACGACAAAGTCCAACACCGCCTTCAGTGTGCCAGTGCAGCCTTCGGTCGCCTGAGGAAAGAGAGTGTTTGATGACCAGGACCTCAAACCCGGCACTAAGATTATGGCCTACAGAGCAGCAGTGATACCTGCCTTGCTGTATGCCTCAGAGACATGGACCATGTACAGCAGGCAGCTCAAAGTACTGGAGAGGTACCACCAACGCTGCCTCCGCAAGATCCTGCAAATCCATTGGCAGGATAGGCGCACCAGCGTCCGTGTTCTTGCTCAGGCCAGCATCGAAGCTTTGACCACGCTCGATCAGCTCCGATGGACGGGTCACATTGTCCGCATGCCCGATACGAGACTCCCAAAACAAGCGCTGTACTCGGAGCTCCGGCACGGCAAGAGAGCCCCAGGTGGGCAGAGGAAACGCTTCAAGGACACCCTCAAAGCCTCCTTGAAAAAGTGTAACATCCCCACCGACACCTGGGAATTCCTGGCCTAAGACCACACAAAGTGGAGGAGAAGCATCCGGGAAGGCGCTGAACACCTCGAGTCTCTTCGCCGGGAGCAAGCGGAAGCCAAGCGCAAGGAGCGCACGTCAACCCAAGCACCCCACCCACCGTCTGCCCCACCTGTGACAGAGACTGTAGGTCCCGCATTGGACTCATCAGTCACCTGCAAACTCATTTTTAATGTGGAAGCAAGTCATCCTTGGTTCCGAGGGACTGCCGAAGAAGAAGAGAAGAACACATCAACTGCACTGCCCTCATCCACCCTGTTACTTCCCCAAAAAACTCAATCAAGTTGGTCAAGCACAATCTGCCCTTAACAGATCTGTGCTGGCTTGCCTTTATTTGTCCAAGTGGCTATTAATTTTCTCCTGGATTATTGTTTCTAAAATCTTCCCCACCACCGCGTTAAACTGACTGGCCTGTAATTGCCAGGGTTATCCTGCTCCCCTTTTTTGGACAAGGGTGTAAGGAGGATCTCTGCATCAAAGGAGAATTGGAAAATTGTGGCCAGCACCTCCGCACTTTCTACCCTTGTGTCCCTCAGCAACCTAGGATGCATCCATCTGGCCCGGGTGACTTGCACCACCCCTCCACTGTCTCTAAATTTTCAAACTGCTTGTCCACTATCAGGTACTCGAGGAGCAGAAATTTCCTGCAACTAAATATTGGGAAGACCAAAGCCATTGTCTTCGGTCCCTGCCGCAAACTCCGTTCCCTAGCGACTGACTTCCTCCTTCTCCCTGGCAACTGTCTGAGGCTGAACCAAACTTTGCAACCTCGGTGCTTTCAGCTGCCAAAGCCCTAAGCTCTAGAATTCCCTCCTTAAGTCTCTCTATCTCTCTTTCCTCCTTCAAGATGCTTCTTAAAATCTACCTCTCTGACCCTCATCTGCCCAAATATCCCCTTATGTGGTTTGATTTCAAATTTTGTTTCACGCTCCTGTGCAGCACCTTGGGACGTTTTACTTGCAAAATATGTCGGCTTGATATTTTGAAGAAATTTACAGGATATTCCCAAGAAAAATACTGGCACAAGATTAATAGTAGATGCCTAAAACAGTACCATGGCCCAGATGGTAAGTACTTCAGTAAGTTTAAAAATACTTCACTTTCCGATTTTTGCATATTAATATATTCAGTTTATGGTGCTGTTTACATATCCGTATACTTTTCTTTTCACCTCGACTGACTTTTCAGGAAGTGCCTTTTTTCTTGGCGAGGTTTTGAGAGCGTTGATTTCTTGTTCCTTTTCAGAAGAGCCTGCGTAAACTTGTCTTGTGTGTAGGTGATCCCATTCCCTTGATCCCAGCAGCTCAGGAATGACTAGGTTCCATGCGGCATTTGATCATCTTTTACTAAATTTATCATTATCGATTTTAATTCTGTTTTTAACCAGATATGCACCCAGATCTTTTAGGCCAGTTGGATGGGCCTTTATCTATTGATAACCTAATCAGTTCTTTAATCATGGTTTTAGACAATGTGCTCCTTTTAAGAGATCAAGTACAAAGTTTCACTCTAGATTCTGGAATTGTGGCTTTGGATTGGAAAAGTGCTAATGCCACTCCATTATTTCAGAAGGGAGGGAGGGAGGAGAAGCCAGGTTACTACAGACCCATCAGTTTAACATGAGTTGTGGGGAAGTTCCTGGAATCGATCAGACAGACTAACTGAGCACTTGGACAAGTATGAGCTGATAAATGAGAGTCAGCATGGATTTGTGAAGGGTAGGTCACAGCTGACTAATCTAGTTGAATTTTTTGAGGAGGTCATTAGCAAAGTCCCCCGTAGGCTGCACTGCCTCCTGCACGGCCTGCCTCCCCCAATCAGCGGCCCATTCAAAGTTTTGCGCACACGCGGTATCTACAATACAAAAGCCAGTGAGCGGCCTGCGTGGGACCTAGAAGATGACTGCGTCCGTGCAGCTTAGCGGGAACATTGGTCACCTGCATGGTGGACAAGGGAGTGCCCATTTGTTGTTTATATAGACTTCAGAAGGCACAGGAGATTATTAGCAAAAATGAAACCGCATTTTATTGGACGTAACGTTGTGACGTGGATTGCTAATTGGTGGGAAGGTCGGAGACCGAGAGTAAGGATAAAGGAAACATTGGCGGGATGTGACCAGTGGTATTCTCCAGAATCCGTACTAGGGTATAAGCTTATTTTAATTACTTCCATGAGGAATGGAGTAAGCAGATAATGCTAGGTGGCTAAGTTGTGTAGATGGGAGCAGGAAGTTACAAAGGAACGTAGACAGACTAAGTGCGCAAAACCATGGCGGATGGAGTTCAAGGTGGGGAAATGTGAGGTCATTGACTTTGGATCTGAGAAAGACCAATTGGAATTTTTTTTTTTTTTAAACAGTGAGAGACTAGGAACTGTGGCGGAGCAAAGGGATTTGGGTGTCCATGTACACAAATGACTAAAAGCTAGTGTACAGGTACAAAAAGTAATCAAGGCAAATGAATGTTGGCCTTCATCTTAAGGGGGTTGGAATGCAAAGGGGAGGAAGTGATGCTTCAGTTGTACAGAGCCTTGGCTCGACCCCATCTGGAATACTGCGTTCAATTTTGGGTGCCAAACTTCAGGAAAGATTTCTTGACCTTGGAGGGGGTACAGCACAGATTCACGAGAATGATACCAGGGCTTAAATAGTTAAATTGTGATGACAGGTTGAGAAAGAAGAAAGACTTGCATTTATATAGCGCCTTTCACAACCTCAGGATGTCCCAAAGCGCTTTACAGCCAATGAAATACTTGTGAAGTGTAGTCACTGTTGTAATGTAGGAAACATGGCTTGTATTCCTGTGCGTTTAGAAGATTGAAGGGTGATCTAATAGAGATGTTGAAAATGATAAAGGAATTTGATAGGGCAGATACAGAGAAACTATTTCCACTGGTGGGGGAATCCAGAGCAAGAGGGCATAATCTTAACATTAATGTAGATGTAATGTAGAAGTTGAAGTAAAAAAAATCCCACATGAATAAACAGCTAAGTACTAAGGAAAAGAAAGTCAAAGTCCTGAGCAGCAAGAGTTGTTGTGTTTCATATGCTGCTCACGCAGTATGTCCTCGTTCAGCACGTCCTCAGGTGATCAGAGTTGGCGCAGATGCAAGTACAATGGGTTAGCAGTGTAGATTTTGGAGACACTTCAAAGCTGTAATTTGATCATTAATGTTCAAGGAATTCTTACTGAGCTGAGGAATTGAATTTCACAAGGTTTCTTGGGGCTTACTCTAAAGAAGACTTCTGAGATTCTTGATTAAGGGACCATTGGGCTATTGAAGCCATTTGCATCTTAACTGCAAAACATATTGCACAATTTTCTCTGCTTTTTCATCATTAGAACTGTATTGCTTGAATTAAGTAATTTTGGACCTTGCAACCATTGAATAATTTTTATTGTACCTTGTGTGGGTGCTTCAATTTTCGAGTGCATTGTAAAAGGTAAAATGCTCACAGTACTCCTGTAATTTGGGTTATGTTCTTATTTACTTTCTTTTTGCCCCTTGCAGAAGGAGAGGTGGAAAATTTTGATGTTTCCAGTCTGCCTGATGAAGTGCTGCAGAACATTGAAGCTGATAGTTTCTGGTGCATGAGCAAATTACTTGATGGCATTCAGGTAAATTGATTCCTCCTGTCCTGTACCGGTGGGGATAACTGATGAATTCTATTGTTGAAAATGTCTTGGGGATGGCAGGAAACGAACCTGTGTGCAGAAATTGGGAGGTCCTAGCTCCTTACAGTCATTTGGCACACTAACGAGGGGCATGATAAATATATTCGGTTTTCTGGATGGAGATTCATGTCGTCACTTTATAGTGAAATACTGAAATAGAGCAGGGATTTCCGTCTTTTCCCCTGGGATTATGTTTGAAATATACACTTTATTTTCTAGAAGGACTATGCAGTAGGTATCTGTAAACTTAATTTATTGAGTCCCGTAAGTGATGGCAATGTTTTAACCTTTAGCCTTCTCTACATCGATTTATGCTTTGAATTCAAATTAATTTTCAATAGGCGGAAGTTGAAAGTAGCTATTCAGGGTGTCAAGAGAATCACTTTTGAGGGAGTTGTTTTAATGGAAAGCATATTGGTTTCTGAGAACTCTGCTGCTACAGAAATTCAATCCTGCATTTCGATGATTTGTCTGTGTTTTGCCCACATTTCAGGTTTCTTTGCCCACCAAAGGTCATGCTAACATTTTTTTTCGGAGAAATTCAGTCAGTTTGTTACATAGTGTTCCCTGTACTAACTGGGAAGCTCACTTTACTTAATGGCCCGGAATTTGCGGTCAGCGGTGAAGCGACTGCGAATCGCCGCTGACCTCAAAGAAAGCTGCCCACAAAGATCTTGCGATCTCTGTGGCGAAATTAATTGTAGCGCTGTCAAAAGGGGCTCCCTAGTGTAGGGCAGCAGTAATGCCATCAAGCTGTCGAAGCAGCCAGTCACATTTGAAGAATTCTCAGACAGCAAACCAGGAAATAAAAAGCACTGCTTCAATTCACTTTTTAAAAAATTTACAGGGAGCGAAATAAAGATTGGGCCATACACATGGGATTAAAGTAGAAGCTGAAATATCATAAACTTCAAAAACATTGTTAATTTTTTTTAAAGACCTGTAATTTTCTATCATCGTGGTGAAATTTGACATTCTACAAATATAAAATTCATTTTTCAGGGTCAGACCAGTTGTTCAGCAGTCAATGCGCCATTAAAACCCTAGTTACACCTATTCCAACAAGGCTTAACTTTTCATGGGGTGTTTAACAGTGATATTGCAGTGGAAAAGCTTAAATTTTCGTCAGTTCAACTGATTTCACTGATTGCCGGCTCGGGGGAGTTCCACAGCGCAGATTAGCGGAGCAGTGAATGACCGACAGCAACTTCAGGATTTCCGCTTTTAGCTGCGCATGTGCTAAATCCTGAAGTTATGATCAGTTTCAGAGGGATAATGACGACGAACAGTTCGCCGTCATTACCACCGCAAAATCCAGGCCATAGTATTCCAAATTCCCCAGTGTTATTCCATATTCTGCAAATGTGGGAAATCATCCATGTAGGACAAAGCACCTAAACGAGGAGAAAGAGTCTAAGAGACTGTGACAATGGAGTCTGCAAATGAGACAGGCATTCTTTCGGACACACTAATGTGCATAATATCATTTTGACTAAAACTTCTGTAACTATCTACTATTGATACCCTATTATAGGGGGCTGCTTTGTAGTTGCATGTGCATACTGCTTTCTCGGGATCCTTGGTCCAGGATTTAAGGTTACCGTCTAGTGGGGAGCAGACCATCTTGCAATAATGCAATATTCTTTGAATTTTACAACCAGAGAAGATCGAGTGTTTGGTAGATCAGATTTTAGGCAGCGATTCCACTCTAGTTGAGTTAACCTAATTTTTTCCCCGTTTCCTTACCTTTTGAATCCTTCGAATATTACCCTGAAGTTTATCTTTCCCTAACCCCATCATTATTGGCCTGCAACTCCAAACTTCAACATTGCAATAACTCGTGAGAGTAAAGGGGAGATTCAGAAGCAGTATGAAAATCCTGTAGCAGCCCCCAAATTTCCTTTTCACTTCCAATCAGGTTGTCGCATCTGCATTCATCTGATAGATGAGAAATATTGTGTGCATTTTTGATTTATGTCCTGGACGATGGATATCAACAGTGCAGTATTAGTTTTTACTTGGAGTGAGAAAGTGTTCTTGTTACATTTGTGGGTTACGAGTGTTTTCTCTAAATTGAAGCAGTAAATAATTTCTTGTCTAATCACTGTTCATGTTGACAATCTGCAATGAGCCAATGGGATCAATTTATGCAGTTTTTAACCATTTCATAGAATGGAATAAATGTACAAACTCTGCATTCTAAAGCTAAGCAGAGAATGTGCCACTGCACAAAGAAGAGTACTTCATTTTTTTTTACGTAGAGTTGCACTGGAATGAATGGTTTAGAGTTTTGGAATGAATGGTTTAGGGTTTTGGAACTAAAATTTGTGCAAAATACATTAACTGTGCAAGTGAGAGTTAGTGAACGAAGAGAAGTCAAGTAATTGAGGAAGAGCCTGTGATAGATAGGTGAGGTGAATACAGGATATGTGCACTGAAATAAAAATGTTTCATAGCTCATGGTGATCATGGAGAATTTAAGTAACCTTTTTAGTTATCAACTGAGTGGTTCATTATTAGGGTTTGCACACTTAAAAGTTTTGCAGTTGGAAGCAATGGAATGAAGATTCTTTCTTTATTGTTGTCAAACCAAATCTAAACAAAGTTAGGAAAAAGACTTGCGTGAGAAAAGACAAGATACTGGAGAGAGAAGACTAAGAGGAGATTGAAGAGGTTTTTTATATTGTGAAAGGTTTTGATACAGTGAAAAGGGAAAGGCTATTTCCTTAAATTAGAGAGTTGGTGATGTGGGTTATCAGTTGGAAATTGTCGCTAAGTGAGGAAAGAAGACATTTCTTCACACAGTGGATTATTGGATCATGGAATGCTTAGTTACAGGCAGTGGCTGAGGCAAAGACCAGTGCATCTTCTAAGAGAAAAATGGATAAATATTTGAAACCGAGGAATGGATACAAGGCTATGGGAAGAGAGTTGGGCAGTGGGATTAATTTGGATTTCTCTGAGCTGGCACAGACACAATGGGCCTTCTGTGCTGCAAACTTGATAAAAGTGATATTCTTATCCTCAGAGTACATCAGAGTCTTTGCATACAGTACATAGATTGACCTGTTCTCACCGTTGTAAACTGAACAAAAGATTCCTGGCAGTACCTTCAGTACGTGACGTAGAACTTGAAGCATTTTGCAGTCTGTTTCTGGCAGATGTAAACACTTGAATTGTACTTTAAAGCTAAGCTACTTTTGTATCTTGTACAAGTAATGACATAAAGTAACTATTTTAATCGATTTAATTTCATGTGCATAAATTGTATGTGTTTACCAATAATGTTGGTAGTGCTTTAGGATGTGGACTTTGTAAGGGCAATGAAGCAAAGGACTGTTGTAAAAATAAATACAGTAATTGCGTCTTAGATGTGACAGATCAGTGGTCCATCCAGTTCTATTTGATGAGACTCTTCAATAATTCTTTATGGGAATTTATAGCTTGTCAGCGTTGTGACCACTTTAAATTTGTTACTGCGTGGCTGCTAGCAGTCAGTATAGATAAAATACAAATGTGGACCAGGAGTCCTCCAGCTGTGTCATTTAGGTAACTTTGTTTTGTTTTTGTTTGTAGTTACATTTGAATATTGTAATATACATCACAATAGAGGAGCTGTGGAATAGAGGTTCTCTCGCCTTATTTTTCCCCCAAGTGTGAGAAGACTCTTAGCCAACCCAAGTGATAGAAATAGTTAGTATTTGACCTCTGGGCCATCAGTCGTTCGTACGTCCATGAACCTTGCAGTTGTCACAGTGGGGGTCATGCAGGCACAATTTGGCTCTGTTTTGAAAGGATGTCCATTACTTGTCCTGAAGGAATGTGGTTTGCTCAGCTGGTATCAATCAGGCAGTCTCTGTCTTTGAAATCTTTTTGTGATTGATAGCTTTATTTAATTGTTATCAATACACCTTTGATCTTCCTTTGTCTCAGTGCAGATCCATCGAGAGGAATAACTTTGGCGGGTAGCAATGATTCTTTCAGCATTTCTACTTCTCTGGGCAGCAAAGGACTTTGGGCTAGTACAGTGCTGGAGCATACCTGAATTGAATAAAGTCTCAACAATGTATTTATATAGTGCCTTTAACATAGGAAAGAAAGAGTCCTGAGGCATGGGAGAAAATGAAAGCCAAGCCAAAAAAGGTGTTGGATGGAGTGAGCAAGAGCTTGGTTGAAGAGGTGGGTTTTAAGGAGGGTTTTAAAAGAGGAGAGGGAGTATGAAAGATGGAAGAGTTTCGGGAGGGAACTACAGAACATAGGACCGAGGTGGCTGAAGGCATGACAGCCAATAATGGTGAAAGGTAATGCACAAGAGGCCGAGTCAGATTAATGAATTTGGGAGAGTTTGTTGGACTGCCGGAGGTTGCAGAGATTGGGAGGAGCGACAACAAGAAGGGATTCAAACGCGAAGTTGAAAATTGTAAATTTGAAGCATTGTGGGACTGGGTGCCAATGTAGGTCAGTGAGGACAGGGTTGATGGGAGAGGATTTGGTGTGGAATAGGATGTGGGCAGGAAAGTTTTGGATGACTTGAAGTTTAGAGGGTGGAGGATGAGAGGCTGGTCTGGAGAGCATTGGAATAGTTGAGTCTAGAGATGACAAAGACAAATGATGGTTTCAAAAGTAAATGGACTGAGACAAGGTGGAGGTGGGCTATTACTGTAGAGCTAGCAGGAGGTGATCTTTATGATGAAGAGGGTATGGGTTCAGAAACTCAGCTCGGGGTTGAATAGGACGCTGAGGTTATGAAACGTCTGGTTCAGCCTGAGAAAGTGGCCGGGGAGGGGGATGTAATTGATGAAATGGGTACGGAGTTTGTGGCGGCTGCCAAAGGTGATGGCTTCAGTCTTAGCAATGTTTTGCTCTCAATCACAAATGCTTGTCCAAACTATAGAAGTATTGCTTCTCAAATATACATGGGTTTCATTTGATTATTTTGAATCAGAGTCTTCAAGTTAAGTATTATAATATAGAGAAATTTGCTATGTTTGCTCTTGCTGTTTAATCTCTTTATAAATTTCATAGTTGTAAACTGAGGTATATTGTTGTCACTGTTATTATTCTATTAGACAGCGAGACCAAGAGCGTACGGTGATGATGTGCACTATTTCTAGTGTGTACCTCATTGGTAAAAGGAACTATCCAAGATTATTTACTGTATAAGGTTACATCTTGGATCGTATCGAGCATAGGCTTGCCTTGCAAAGTGGACTTGTCACTGGACAAGAAGTACCTGGAGCATGCCAAATCATGTTACCCTAGAGGAGTGATTGAAGTTTAAGACAGATGAATGTATTTTTTCTACAATTCTTAACAGAATGAGAAAAGACATCTGTGTGGTTCGGCGGCGTGAGGGTATTGCTACTGTAAAACTTAATTTCAGTCAGATATGTATGTTTCCATCGTTAGAGTACATAAAATAAAATAGAACATCTAAGAAGTGTTTCGATTGTTTCTAAATGTTTTTTATGGCAGTTCGTTCATGTTTAAAAGTATTGCTGGCACTAATGGAAACTGAGTTTTCTAAAGATAAATGGGGGAAAAATTGAGTCGCGTCCTCTTTGGGGCGCTAACTTCGCTGGGGCCCTACTTTTAGCGCCCCGAAAAAATTAGCACGCCCGCGGCCGAAATTAATCGGTAGCGCCCCAAGAGGGAAGCGGGGTGCTACTGAAAGCGCCCCGCCTCCCTTTTGGGGCGCTGCGAGTGAAGTGCTGGGCTCACGGAGCGCAGCCGGCACTCCGCGAGGGGGCTTCAGAGGAGGCCAGGGACGGCAGAGGGGGCAGGTGCTGGCAGGCGGCCGGCAACAAAAATGGCCGCCCGGCACCGTCCCTTTAATTAGCGCCGCCCCGGCCGCAGGTAGGCCCCCCTGACCCTGTCGGACATAGCAGTCGGGGTGCTGTGCACGGCGATGATGTCATCGCCGGTGGCGCAGTGTCACGGAGTGCTGATGGTTACCACCGCCGCTAACCTCCCGTTGAATTTTGCGTTGGCTGCGTCACGTCCTCTTGGCGCTAACGGGAGGTGCAAAACAACCGAATTTTTAGGCCTTGGTGTCTAAACCAAAGAAGAAAAATTGCCTAAAATAAGGTAAACATGTGATGACTTTTTAGGAAAAAACCTGCTGCACTGCAATATCTACTTCACTATACAAGAATGCTTAAAATGTATTGTGTAAGTTTGATATTAAACCTAATATTGCTTGCCTCAACATTGTGAGCGTAAGTTCCATTTTCAAAATTAAGACCTTCATTGGAGGAAAAAAATGAACCCATAGTAAATCACAGGCAACTTTAGCAAAATTTGTAGATCTTGGTTTTGAAGGCAAATTGAACCCAAGTCTGACATACCTATGTAATCTTTCATTGCAAATCCAAACCAGTTGCCTTCTGGGTAGCTCCAGCATGGTCACGTTCAAGGTGTCGGTGGCAGCAGTTCCGTCTCTGAGAGAGAAGATTGGGAGTTCAAGCCCCACTCGAGAGATTAGAGTATACAATTTTAATTTTTTTTATTCATTCAGGGGTTGTGGGTGTTGATGGCAAGGCCAGCGTTAATTGTCATCTCTAATTGCCCTCGAGATGTAGCCTAACACTTCAGTGTTAGGAGACACAAGTACAAAATTAATGAGTCTGAAGCAAGAATGCAATATAGCCTAATACTTCAGTGGTGCACTGTCGGAGGTGTCCTCTTTCAGATGAGATGTTAAACTGCCCTTTTAGGTGGACACTAAAAGTTCCATAGCATTATTTGAGAGAGAGCAGGGAGTTCATCCAGTGTCCTGGCTAACAATTATCCCTCAACCAACATCACTAAAAAAAAAACAGATCATCTGGTCGTTTAACTCAGTGCTGTTTATGGGACCTTGCTGTGCAGAAATAGGCTGCTATGTTTTATACATTACAACAGTAACAAGAATTCAAAAGCACTTTATTAATTGTGAAATGCTTTGGAATGTCTGGAGATCAAGAAAGGCACTGTATAAATGCAAGTTCTTCCTTTAGTTTACTTATTTCCATCACTTATCCTCATAATTCTCACATTCCTCTTTTTCTAAGGGTTTTAAGTGATGCAACGTGAACTACTTTTGCAATTTTACTTCACATCTCAAAGCTGTGGGTTGGTGAAGGAGATGCAATCTCAATTCTTGCTTTAGGCTCATTAATTTTGTACTTGTGTCTCCCAATACTGTGCTCACAGCCCAAATAAAACAACTTCCTGGAATCTATATTATCTGTTCCTCTCAGCATGTTAATTCTGGATCATTACTCGTCTGACTCTTTCCTCTAGTCAAAACAAGTTTAATGCTATGAGACTGTCTTTGTAACTTTGGATCATCCTGGGCTCTATTCTCTGAGCTCCCTGCAATGCATCAATGTTCTTTTGAAAGGTAGGATGCACCAAACAGTTGCAACATGGCTAGAATAACTTGATTTGATTTGTCGTCAAACCCCTAGAACACCATCCCTGCACATAATCAGCCTTGTTGATAACTTTCCTTTCAGTTCTTTTCCTTTTTTGCACATTTGCTAATGGACATCCCTTCATTGTTATTGCTGTGAGTAATTGACTATATCTGACTTGAGTCTGAGGTTCGAAATGACAGCAAGCCCAATTACATTCATTGATGATGCCATTGAATACACTCAATGTCAATGCAACGCAGTTCTACATTTTGCTGCCAATGTATTGGACAACTGAGCTGTTTTCTTGCTGCTGGCTCCTTCCCAAAACTTTGCACAATGCTGATCAATCTTGCTAGTGAGTTACTTTCTGGAGCAAAACTAATATTTTTGACATAGAAAATATGCTTTGTATGCTTTATTTCTAATGTGGTGCAATAATATTTCCTTAAGGCACAATTTGGACCTAATTATGGTGAAAGGATATTATTTACTTGTCCAGTTATCAGAATAATTAAATAAATATCATTGTAAAATTATTTTGCTCAATCCTCAAATTTGAACCCCATAGAATATCACATTACATAGTGAGGAATTGTGTTCATATTGCATGAATTAAATATTGTGAAGATCAAAGCCATTGTCTTCATTCCCTAGCCACCAACTCAATCCTCTTCCCTGGCCATTGCCTGATGCTGAACCAAACTAAACGCAACCTATTTGACCCTGAACTAAGCTTCTGACCACACATCCTCTCCATCACCAAGTCCGCCTACTTCACTTATGTAATATTGTCCGTCTCTGACCCTGCCTCAGCCCATCTGCTGCTGAAACTTTCATCTATGGCTTTGTTACCTCCAGACTCGACTATTCCAATGTTCTCCATTGGTCGGCCTCCTACTATCCACCCTCTGTAAACTCAAGCTCATCCAAAACTTTGTCACATCCCAAGTTGCACCAAGTTCCGTTCACCCATCACCCCTGTGCTCTGACCTACGTTTGCTCCTGGTCCAGCATCGCCACAATTTTAAAGTTCTCATCCTGGTGTTCAAATCCTTCCGTGGCCTCGCCCCTGCAAATACAATGGTTAAAATGTTCTTTGGTGTTCAAATGCAACCAATAGTTTAATATGTCATGAATTCTCTCAATATTTTGTTCTCTTGAATAAATGCATTTGAAATGAAGTATAAAACCATATTTCACAGTAGTTTTCCTGCTTTAGATGATGCTACACACAACTTATAAACAATTGAACTTGGCATGTGTCATGTTAAATAATATGCAGTTTCTAATTTGTGAAAATTGGGATAAAAATGGAATTTTTAGCAATGCTTTGGTTTTAATAGGTGGTGTCGGGGGTGGTGAGACTGGCGGATGGGTGGGTGGTGGGGCTGGGGAGGGGAACAGCAGTGGTAACGACACCAGTATTCTTTTAATTCAAGAATGCCCATTCTGCTGTCTGTCATATTTTCTCATCCATTTATTGTACGAGATACTTGCGTTTTTGTGCTATGCGAGAAGCTCTCTGGAAGGTATTGACAGGCGTGCTTTACAGTCCTTCAGTAACTTCCTAAATATCACATCTTAGAGTTTCTGGATAAAACAAAACATTGTTTTAATTATATATCTGAGAAATCAGCATTTGCACATTGTTGAAAAGTTTGCATCCTGCAGTCATATAGGCATTTCTTCCCACACTTTATAAATGTGTGCCCCATTGGCACTTAGTTCAATTTGCTTTTACTTTTACCTTTAATATCGGCCACTTGTGAGGCTTTCTTATAAGCAAGTAGCAAGTCTTTTTGTCTTTTTTACTCAATTATGGGATGTTTTACTACGTCAAAGGCGCTATATAAATACAAGTGAAGATAGATAGAAAATAACTTGCTTTTATAATGCATGTCACGACCGCAGGACATCCCAAAGTGCTTTACAGCCGATGAAGTACTTTTTGAAGTGTAGGTACTGTTATAATGTAGCAAAATGTGGCAGCCAATCTGCACACAGCAGGGTCCCACAAACTGCAAATGAGATACATGACCACGTAATCTGTTGTAATGATGTTGGTTGTGGGATAAATATTGGCCAGGACACTGGGAAAACTTTCCTGCTCTTCTTTGATTAGTGCCATGGAATCAATTTCTCCACCCGAGAGGATAGACGCAGCCTCGGTTTAACGACTCATCCAAAAGACAACAGCTCTGAAGGGCGGTGAACAGCCCCACTCCTGCCTAACCTTTATGATGGAGGGAAGGTCACTGATGAAGCAGCTGAAGGTGGCTGGACCATGTGTGTTTTGAGGATGTGGATTGTTGCTTTCTTTGAAATAAGTAATTTTGTATGTATTCAGAGAACCTTCTCCAACTCTACAGCCACCCCGCCCCCCACACCCCCCAACTATTCCTCCAACTCTGACCTCTTGTGCATTCCCTTCTCCCGTTAGCCCACTGTCGATGGCTGTGCCTTCAGCCCCCTAGGTCCCAAGCCCTGGAATTCCTTCCCCAAGCCTCTCGGCCTCTCCGCCTCCGTCTCCTCCTTTAAGACCCTCCTTAAAACCAGCCTCTTTGACCAAGCTTTTGGTCACCTCTTCTATATTGCCTTCTTTGACTGAACATTCACTTCTTGATTGCATCTTGGGGCATTTTTCTGCATTGAAGGCGCTATATAAAAAAAAAACTGTTGTAATGTCATGATAAATTGGGTGTGCAGGAAAGGAATCATTGGGTGCGATCTTGGATCAGCTCCTTGACACACTCTCAATTCCCTTAGGTGAACTTCAACAATGATCAGTCATACAGCTATATTATACTATTTGGCCTCCGCAGGTATTGGATCATTGGCTTCGATCCCCTAATATAAGTCATGAAAGACCTAAATCATCAGCAAAGCAAAATAGTCCTTTCAGTGTCAGCTGGAAACACTCTCCCAAAGATTGCTTTGAGCTTTGTTTCTTGTGTGTAAAAGTTCAGTTGCAGAGTCAGTTTCATGAGACTTCTGTCCTATTTAATATTGTACCAAGCTATATTTTGCTGCATAGCATACAAAAAAAGATATTTTGCATCTGGTGGATCAAGAGTAACTTAAATTGGAGCTAAAAGTGAATAATATCGCTATATTTTGTTGTACTGTATATTGTTTTAGCTTTCAATTGATGTCCTGATTTAGAAACTGAATCAGACGATATGGAATAAACGGTATGATTGATAGCCAGCCACATAGATTTTTTAATTCTATTTCCCGTTAAGCAATTCGGGAAATGTGTTAATTTAGAAAACTGCCCCTTCCCCTCATTTTGAAGGTGGCTTTTGCTTTGGTAATTTAAACAGGTAATCAAGATACAATTGAATGAAATAAAGCTTTCTTTGTAATACATGATTGAGTGCACCAATCTAGATATAGAAAAGAAAATTCAAGTTGCTGAGTGGAAAGGCTGGTGGCAAAAATAAATTGCTGAACATGACTGATAAAAATGTTTTTTTTTTAACCTGCCGAGTTTTGGCTTGATGGAGGTTCCTTTTAAATTCAGTCACAATACTTAAGGGTCATCGACCTGAAACGTTAACTCTGTTTCTCTCTCTACAGATGCTGCCTGACCTGTTGAGTATTTCCAGCATTTTCTGTTTTTATTACTTAAGGACCTTAGTCAGCTGCTGTAACATAAAACTCATGTCAGTTGTGAAAATACAGACAAGCCACAATAGTTGATGAAAGGGTACTTGAGCAACTGAACATGTTCATTGAGGGAGTTCATAACAGATAGTTGAACTGATTGGAATTAGCCCAGGTAGCTCCTATAGACAGAAAAGATTACAAGAGGTATATGGTCACTCTCGTGTGGCATTGGAAAAGGAGAGTTCAGACCAAATATAGCCTTTGGGTGAAGCACAGTTAAATGGCAGGGGAAAATTGGGCCAAGGAATGCAGACATAATTCTGTCCCCATTTTAAAGTCATACATTCTGTCCTTATTTTGTTTAACTTGGATTTGTTATTCTTTACAGTTAAATAGCGAATCTTAGGGTAAATTGAGAACACATGAGTTTGAAGGAAACAGGAATTTCTCTGTAGTACAAGCTGAGGAGGTGGGAGACGCATAGTTGATGTGCTATAGCGCCTTCACTGGTAGCAGAGTGTAAGTACAGTATTAAAAGTTTACATGGCAGTTTACGTCAAATGTTGACAAAGTAATAATGAAAAAAGTTGACAACAGCAATAAGGTTTGTAGGCAGTATGTGAGTGCAGATAATGTACATACTCAAGGTAGATAATAGATTTCTACTGTAAATATAAGATTGTATTATATCTTAAAATATTTGCTTGTTTGGTCTGTGTTTAATAAATTTGCAGTGTTTAACTTAAAATGAGGTCTTATGGGAATCTTTATAGTTTTTGAAGACTAGAGAGTGCTTGTGGAGACACAGGATAAATTCCAGTAGTAAAAATAACTAACAGGATTTTATGTTTTGTTACACTGGGTATGTTACCAAAAACTAACTTGGATCTCGAGGCAAGCATAGATACTTTCAAAGGTATGTGGAGTTGGCATCAGCCCACTGGTCTCCATGTTTTAATTTCTTCAACTTTATTTTGAAAACTACTCTAAACTTAGCTGATTTTCTCTCTCTCACCCACTCACCCAAAAAGTAAGGCAAAGGAGAGAAAGAGGATGGGGAAAACAATTTAAGTATTGGGTTATCAGTACATTAACGATGGAAAACAGGTTACTAAATTGCCCTCACTTTCCACTCAGTGACTTCTAAACCTAAAGCAGTTGCAATAAGAAGGAAAGGGATATGTGGGACACTAAGCAAGAGGGAGGAAATGGGGCTCGATGGAAAAATGAAGGCATGATTGAAGAGGATTTTGAGGAGATTTTTGAAATCTGTTAGAGATAGCAAAGTGGAGGGAACAAGGTGAGAATTCTACAAGGCAGCAGCATAGTGGTTTCAAATGATATCTGACGGTGGGATGATTAGAATTCTGGTGTTAGAGAAGCAGATGTGCTGTTCACGAGGTGGGAGGAGATCAAAAAGGTAAGGCGGGCAAGTTTAGGAAAGATTTGAAAATAAGGATGAGAATTTTGAACTCTAACTGAAGGGTACGGTTAGCTAGTGGAACTCTGGACAGGATATGGGTGATGAGTAGAGGACGTGATGCAGATTAGAATGTGAGCTATGGAATTCTGTTTAAGTTGAAACTTGTGGCGATTTGATGAGAGTAAGGCGAGCTTGAAGGGCATTGGAGAAGTCGAGCCTTCAGGTGATCATAACATGAAGAAAGTTTCAGCGGCAGAAGGGAGAGATGTAGGCAGAAGAAAGTATTGTTGTGGAGGTTGAAGAAAGCAATCTTGGTAATGGAGTGGATGTGGAGGAGGAAGCTGATTTTGGGGTTGAGCAGTATGGTAAGACTCTACTTCCTGATTGAGTTTGAGATGGCAGCCAGGTTGATAAACTCAAGACCAGAGGTTGGAGGTATTGACTGAAGGGTACACTCCTCATTATTCCATTTCTTATCTGAGGGATTAAGTGGATTTTTTTTTTTAAAGTGTAAGTCACACTTACTATTTGTGTTCAGCAGTGAACGATTGCCTATATCAGTGCATAGGCCATGTCTCTAGTATGCAGGCATTAAAAAAAAGTGTATGAAGGTGGGACTATTGTACTAGATTTTACAGTAGTTTAACTATGAATTTTGATTGCTACAAATATAAAACTTTGGGTTAAGAATATTGCACCTCTTAGAGAATATACAATCTAAGTAAAAATGAATCTGAAAAATCGTAAAATTATTTTGTAATTCATTCTGACACATGGGAACTTGAGAGGACAGGAGCTTGCCCCAAGCTGGATGATGGTCATATTTTCAGTTTTGCTCTCGTTTTAAATGGTAAAAGATATCACCCGTTCAAAAATATCTTGCCTGCCAATCAAATAGAAAATACAAGTGCCTTAAACACACACAACTATATTATAGAAATATGTCTCTACCAACATCTATCTTTAATGTACTAATACAAGCAACATCATTTGTATTTATAGAAATGAAATCTAGTCTCATTTATTTCTTGTCCCCTATGTTTTTGCGCAGTTCCATTTAGGAAATTATCTCTGGCTTTTTTGTTTGGGAATAATTTATACTCCTGAAGTATTTTCTGGATAAAACCATGCAATTTCTTTTTTCAAGAGATTTTGAAATTGTTTCTGCAGAAGTTTAACATCCTCCAGGGCCATTAAGGGTACTATTGATACTTTCATGTCTGTGTGAAGTAGTTTTGGGCCTGCATCAATATAAATTGTCAGTATAACTCAGGAGGCCACTGAGTGCCTTAAAAGCCTGAGGTGTGAAATCCTCTTCAGGAAGTCCTCTCTCAGCGGTTTGAATTTGCACCGAGTGCGCTTTCACTCCAGTCTAAATGATGGGAAATGAGTGGTAGAAAGGTGTGCAATAAGTAATTAAGTTAAAATAAATTGAACACTGATAGCAGTTTAGCTGTTTGAAAAGCAAGTGCAAACAGTGTAACTGCACTGAGCTAAACATTTAGATAATTGATCTTTTGTCAAATGGTTAAGTTAATATTGTTTTGATGTTACTAATGATTACACGGTACAATGGTTGTCATTTTCATAGCAGCATCCTGTGTGTACTATAAGAATAATGCCAGCTTAAAAGTGTGTGTTGTGTTGTGGGGAGAGGGCTGAATTCTCTCGAACGCATTTCTGATGTGGGGAAGTCGGTCATATATTCTTCCTTCCCATACCATGTGAAGCTCCTCCCTAAACTCTCTTCTTTTCTCTTTAACAGTCATTGTGACTCTCTACTTCTGTTTCTTGGCTTGCAGTCACTGAGATCACTTGTTAACTGTTGGGGGAGTATGAGGCCATCTTGCTGTCAGCATTGCCGAGATTGGGCCTCATCTCACAGAATGGCATTTGACAGGATTCATTCATAGGGCCAGTTCAGTGCCGGTTAATAGCATGTGCTTTTGGGTGACCCCTTAAATCTCAATATGAACTAAATGGAAGCATCCTCTACTCTTTCTCCCCCCCCCCCCCCACCCCCCCCAAAAAAAATCCTACTTATTGATGTACGAGATACCTTCGCTTATATTTTCCAGGATCACTGCCAGAGTTGGTTCTTTCTGACCTTTTTTGGAGATTCAATCCCCTTGCTTCTTTTGGACTTTTAGCAGGGAATTGGTAGAACACTGGACACAATTTCCCGGTTACAGTTGCAGTAGATTGACTGACTCCACAGGGTCCACTGTAATGCTCTGCAGCCTTTTGAAATCTGATTAAATTGATACTGATGAGCTGCAGATTGAAAAATGCCATGGGTATGAATCCCATTGCACAACTGTTGGGATTGAGGGATTGATGAGTGTTTGCATAGCTGGTGCTCCAAGTAAGGATATCCTTTCAGAATATGCACTGGGCAAGAGTTTAATGTCAGTAGAATTCCAAGACCATGACTGTGAGATAGTTTGATATCAAGTGATAGCCATGAGTAGCTGCTTGACAAAACATTTTGGGACTTGACCAAGTTTCTAGTTGCTAAGTCATAAGCCAACTCTGAACCATTGCTCTTTTTCTGTAGTTGATTTTCTCCCTTGTAGTCGGAACGAACATCAACTGGCACTTGAAGGTTCAGAGTACTGAGATTCATTTGAATTGCAGTTTGTCTATTTTGAAGAAATTATGGTACAGGTGATTGCTATTTCAGCCCAATGTGCCTGCGCCAGTAATAGTGCTGCAAGTTCTACGCTAATCCCATTTCCCAGTCTTTGCCCCATATCTTTATATTTTATAGCCCCTATATTTTTCAAAATAAAATAAAATTTTCATTTAACGGATATAATTTCTACCTCAGGTCACTTGTGTTAAACTATTCCAAGTTTAATAATCCGCTATGAAAATAAAATCTTCTAACTTGTTCCCCAACACTTGTTCTTTTAGTTATTATTCTTTAGTCTATGCCCCCTTGTTAACAGCTTTCTAATTAGTGCGAATAATATTTCATTATTTGCCATCTCCATGCCATCAATTTTGAAAACCGCAATTGGATCCGTCCCTGAATCTTATTTATGCCATTATAAAGAAGTCCCAGTTTTCGAGCCTTTATTCACTATGACCCCTAATTCAGTATCAACAACCTTTGATGTCCTGGCCAACATTTATCTCTCATCCAACAGCAGCAATAGGGATTACCTGGTCACTTATCTCATTCCTGTTTGTGGGACCTTGCTGTATGCAACTTGACTGTTGGGTTTCCCTACATAATAACAGTGATTGCAATTGAAAAGTACTTCATTGACTGTGAAGCGCTTTGGGACGTCCTGCGGTCATGAATGGCACTATATGAATTCAATTTCTTTCTTTTCTCTCTCCAACTTTTTTTTTCTCTTTTATAGTTTGACAACACAAGAACCTTCCTTTCCACTACTCAATTATCTCCTGGACTGCTTGACTACAGTGGCAGTCTGTAATGGATGCCCTTCATCTTTTTTGTTTGGTCTGCTGAGTATATACTTGTTCACCATGTCATTCGTTACTGGTTTCTGGGCTGCTTGCACAGTGCTAGGCTGGGCTGCTTGAAATGCCCTTTGGTTGCAAAGGGTAATTGATAATTGGCAGTATAGAAAATGTTATTCCAGGGCACCAGGTCAAACATAGCGGATAACAGCAGGAAAAGAGGGCATAGATTCACACTATAACAAAAGGCAGATTTAAGACTGATGTCTGGAAATATTTTTCATACAAATACTGGTGAACACGTGGAATGGATTTCTGGGTTGGGTAATGAAGACAAAATCTCTGGAATCATCTGAAGAGCAGGTAGATGTTGCCGTGCGGGAGGGTTGGTGGGGGTGCATGGGGGACCTTTGGGTCTTTCTGGATGAATGAGCTAAAATAGACCTGATGCCATTTCTCATCTGTATCTATTTTCTGATCTTGATCTTATGATTTGGTGATTAGGCAGAGGATCCAAATTATCTTTCACCATCTCCTTGATATTCATGAACATATTCCTAATAAATTGGACATTTGAAACTAAAGCCTCCAGTTTTTAGTGGACTTCAGATATATGGATAACCTTCAAATTTAGGAATATAATGCGTCCTGTTCCTGTGGTATGCTGTGGATCAAGGCTCGACAGTTTGTCTTTGCACTGTCGTGATCCATTTTATCAACAAGCTGGGATAGACTTATTCTTGAGCCGTATGCCAAGGTGTCTTTGTGGTCACCACGTATGTAGTTTAGAAGCATGTTGTAAAGTATACTTTACATGTTTAGTTCCGACAAATCTGCTAAGAATTAATTGCATTGAATGAAAATATATTTTTTTAGTTGACACTGCTAATGAAATACATTTGTGAAGTAATGCAAACCAATTTTATGCATTGTAATGTGTAGTGCTCAAGGTAACTGCAGTAAAACATATTGGGATAAAAATTCTGCTTCTCTGCTGCCTTGTCCGTGATTTTCCATCCATAAAGTGAATGGGCGGAAAATCACAGGCTGGCAAATGCAGAAGTGGGATTTGTGCTCCATTGTATGTACCTTCATTAAAAAAAATATATATACTAAGTGTTTCATGTAAAATAGTTATGGTGAATGTGTTTTCATCTTACATTTACAATAGAAACCTTTCAGATTAATTAAATTGAATGCATCCTTTATTTAAACAAAATTTTAAGGAAAAAGTAATTTTAATGTCAATGCATTTAGTTCCTTGGTTTTGTGATTTTTAAACAAGAGCTTTAAACATAAAATATAGGTCAAATATATGAATTTGAAATTTAATACATAATGCATCAAACCTATGAGTTGTCAGGTCTTTTCTGAGTAGAATAAACATGATAATTCATTGTTCCATGCTGTGTATTCTCTGTCTGTACTTCAGATAGTATTCTAAACTGAATGCAATCAGTTTAAATTTGTTCGATAAATTTTCATTTAGACCAGAAAACTTTTTTTTTCTCAGAATTGTTGTAAAAAGGTATAATTGGGTAAGTGATACAGTGCTGCTGGAGAAGCTTAGGGTAGAAAGTACAACCCTGATGCTTGGGAAATCTTAGACAGACACAACCTGTTACATGAACATTTAACCATGCTCTCTGTTTTGTTGCCCTTATCTAATTCATTTAAATAGTTTCAGGCAACTTGTGCTGTATGTTGACGTTGGCATTAAAACTGCTAACAGTCGGTGATCTAAAGTTAAAATTATGGTCGTGTTTTTGGGAATTCTCGAGCATTTCTGAGCTGTTCAGCACTTGGCCCCTGAAATTGTACAGTTGCCAGTACATTTGCCTTGAAAGTGTGAGAATTTGAGGAGAAATTAATGTTTAGTGCAAAGTACAGTAAAGTATTTTGGAAATTTATAGAAGTAAAAAGATCGGACCACCCCAATATCTCGCAGTTGAAACAAAATCTAAAAGAAAGAAGTGCCTCATCATACTTCATTGGAATCGCTCCACCATCCTGTCAAACACTGATGGTAAGCATTCCATTTTGTGATGCCCATTATACCTCAGCCCCTCTGTCTTGCATCAAACAATCTCAAGCACAACATTCCTGTACTTCCATGATTAGACATTCACTTTCACTCTGTGATATGTCTTGTGTTGAATACTTAACTCATAGTAACTCTAATTTGTAATTATGATACTCACTTGCCAGTCAGCAACTGCTGTTTGTATTCCAAAGCAGTGCTGGCCATGTTTTGTTTTATCAGCCGGCTAGCAATAAAGCTCATTCAATACTGTTTTCATGAGCCAAGCACAGCTTGGAGCTATTGTAATTCAGCTGTTCTTGACAGACACAATCCATACCCATACCGTTTGACAGTGTCAGCTTATTGCATAAAATTTGGGCTCATTGGCAACGACAGAGCAGATGTTCTCTTGGAGCATAACTTTTCAATGGAGACATAATGGGCTGAGTAGTTTAACGTGCAAGCACTTGAAGTCATAAGTTTTTAAAAAATCTTGGTGTTAAATGCTGCTTAATCCTCAGTTCAGTTTTTTATCTCTCAAAATCCAAAAAAAAAGCATTTGATGAACACTATGCAGTTGTCAGCATTTCATTGCATTTAAAAAGAGGGTCTTGTTTACCAAGTATTCTAGCTTCATGCGAAAACTTGAGAGGAGAAAAATTATTTTAAATAACTTTTTGACTGCTGTGTAAAGCGCAATATTTGGACTGCAGGTTCAACTGAATAAATGAGCTGCACCAAGTGATTATCGTAAATTTATATCTGATTTCTGCACAATTTTGATAAATAGGCATATAGAATGAGGAATATATTCTGTTATATAGAAAGTAATCTATCATTTCTACAAAAATATTAGAAATGGTTGAAAACAGTGGTTACCACATCGATCTCTGATACAAGACTTCAAACTGAACACTCCTGATATATCAGTAATCAAGTCATTAGTGTTCATTTTGTGTTAGTGCGGTAATCACACAATGAGCCTTTTGGTGGTGTCCTTGTATTGTGATTTTAAAGAAGTTAATATATTTAAGAAGGAGATAGATAGATTTCTAGACACAAAAGGCATCAAAGGGGTATGGGGAGAGAGCGGGAATATGGTCTTGAGATAGAGGATCAGCCATGATCATATTGAATGGCGGAGCAGGCTCGAAGGGCCGAATGGCCTACTCCTGTTCCTATTTTTCTATGTTTAACATCAATTTTGGCATACTAATTCTTTTGGTTGACAAAGCAAGTTGTAGTATTCCACCACATAATGTAAAGTTGTCTCAGCAGTGCATCACATCTGTAGCTCTGTGATGATGGCCAGGTGGAATTAGTGACCTCACAATGAAGAATATGGATACTTGGGGATTGAATTAACAATCCTGTTTGTCTGGTGCCACATGTGTAAGTTACGATCTGCTGTATTGCTGTCCTGCCAGGAAGTTGATGACGAAAAAAGGTCTGTGTATATTTAGATGCACACGTTATGTAATCTATTTTAACCAATATATTTACCATTGAAGACATGCAAAAATAAGGCACCTTTTTCTTTTGCGAGGCACCTTTTTCAGTGTAGAGTATTGATGGGTTTGAAACGTAATGTCCATCTTGTACTCTACTTGTGTAAAAGAAAAAAAATCTGATGGATAAAGCTTAACACACTTTTCCAGAAACCTAGAGCTATGGTTAATTTGGAATTTACTTTGGTAAGAGTGGCATGGCAGGTACTGGAAATAACCCTGAATTTATTCAATAGATCAAGCTTTGACATTCTGGAAATTTGGGGTTCTAAAAAATTATAAATTTAAAAGGAGTATGCACTTAACAGGCTTTAATTTGAAATTTAATATTTTTTTTAAATGTACCCTCCATGAGAACACTTTTTTTCTGGCAGAGATGACTTAGGCATTTAATGCTTTATTGAGATCATTTATTGATCTGATTAATGTTCATCTTTTAAACAGTAAAGTTCTGACTCTAACTATGGACAGTAGATTATTATTGCAGTGGAAATTTCATGTCAAATTATGGTAATGTAGCTGAAATGTATTTGAAGCATATTTTCCACCAAAACAATTAAACACTTTGATCCTGTTATTACAGAATTTAAACACTACCATTTATGACAAATGCATTGGCCTTCTTCCACTGCATATATTTACATGGTTAATGTTTCCAAATGAAGCATATGCATGTTCTCAGAAACCAAACTGTTTACAATGTCACTAATGCAATAGCAAAATGCTGTACTGCGGATGCTGGAAATCTGAAATAACAACAGAAAACGCTGAAAAAACTCAGCAGGCCAGGTAGCATCCGTGGAGAGAGAAACAGAGTTAACGTTTCAGGTCTGGGACCCTTCATCAGAACTGGAAAAAGCTGGAGATGTAACAGATATTAAGCCGGTGCAGGGGCGGGGGGGGGGGGGGGGGAGGAGGAAGGAATTGAAGGAACAAGGTTGAAGAGACAAACGGAAATCCCGTCGGAGAGAAGAGCAGAACTTCTTCAAGGTGGGCATTCCTAGAAGAGAGGTGGCAGTGAACCAAACACTAATACAATAGCAAAGATTTCCAGCATCCGCAGTACAGTATTTTGCTATTGTATTAGTGTTTGGTTCACTGCCACTCTCTTCTAGGAATGCCCACCTTGAAGTTCTGCTCTTGTCTCCGACGGGATTTCTGTTTGTCTCTTCAACCTTGTTCCTTTAATTCCTCCCCCCCCCCCGCCCCCCCCCCCTGCCCCTGGTCTCTGCACCTGCTTAATATCTGTTACATCTCCAGCTTTTTCCAGTTCTGATGAAGGGTCCCAGACCTGAAACGTTAACTCTGTTTCTCTCCACGGATGCTGCCTGGCCTGCTGAGTTTTTCCAGCGTTTTCTGTTGTTTACAATGTCACTTCTACCTGCACTTGAATTTTTTGTTTACACAAGATTTTTTTTTGTAACATTGAAAATCTTTTGTATCCGTGTTTTATTTTCTATCTCTTATGTTGATCCTGCCATGTGCTGTGGCATGGTGTAGTGGGTTGGTTGCTCAATCTTATAATTACCCCAGGTAGTGATTTGTTGATTTCACCCTGGGAAATTGCCAAACAGCAGTTAGGTGCTTCCTTAGAGATGTTTAAAAATTGTATTGCGCCCAGGTGTTCAGGCGCACAAGCACCGGTGGTCACATGAATCCAGCGCAAATCAGCTGCTTCGCAGTGAATTGAAGTCTACCCTGCTGCTGCTGCAGAAATCATAGTTTTTGAAAAAATCTGAAGAATGGCTCATTTCCTGGCTATACCACTGCTCTTTATAATGCTGGGAGAAGGAGGGAGAAGAGAGATGTCCAAAAAGTTAAGCGCCACAGGAAAAGACTGCGCCCCACTCGCAGGTATTGAGAGTAGAAAGCTTGAAATATTTGGTTTTTTTTTATAGCCTTGTTTAGGTCCTTGAGTTCCAAGCAGATTTGCAATCCTTTCCTTTTGTCATTAATTACTAATGAGTTCACCCATTATGAATGAGAATTTATCGCATTCCTTAAATTTTTCATTTAATTAACAGGTTAGAACCAGTCTGCAGTGGCAAGTAATTCAGCAAGATGGAGGTTGCAAGTAGAGTCTGTGCTGTTGAATGTTATCTAAGTGTGCTTAGTTAAATCTTGCACCCAGGTGATAGGTTATATTTGGGCATTACTGTGTTGAATGGCTAGGTTTTTTTGCAGTGATAGAGCCATCTACAAGATTAACCAAGTAGATTAAGCCAAATGATATAGTTTTGGCCGTTGAATAAATCAACTTGCTGGTTTTATTAATATCGACGAAGTACAAGTTATATGTCTATACACTTGCATGTAGGATATTCTTCGGGGTCTTCCTTTAACTCTAATTACAGTCCAGGCAAGTTCTCAGCATGGAATAACAAAGAATTACTGAAAGTAAGCTTATTATACACCTGGATGGACAATGGCAGATGACTTGCTCTAAATTCTATCAATTCTAAGATTGTCATGTTACCTTTGTGTCATATACTACTACACCAGTACATGACAATGCCACACTGCATACACTCCATTCTCACTGGAATGTGGACTTTGGTTATGTAGATATGATACAATTTTGCATGGTTATAAATATCACACCTTAACGCAATGATAACAGCTGAAACATAGATATATTGGCTCCAAATTAGCACAAACCCTTTGATGCTAAGTAAATTGCATTAACCTGGCACCTCCTGCTTACTTAGCATTCCCCGCGGAATCCTAACTACCTAGTGTAAACCATGTGTTCACCTCTATCGCACAGAATATATACTGATACTACAAAGATATTGATACTATATTGTTATGCTATTTTTCCTGTTAGATTGTATACTATCCTACACCATCAATCTAAAGGATTGCATTTTGCATAATCCTTGCAGATAAGTAGGCGCCATTATTAATCAAACAGTACACATTCCCACATGCATTTCTCTTTAGTGATACGGTGTGTATATGCCCTCTTGGTATAAGATATACTGACGAGTGACCTCAGTGCTAATTATCTAGTGCCAGTTCTAATGGGTGTTAGTGAGTGCTTTTCAACGCCTTCAGAAGATATGCTTCCTAAAATTAACTAAAGTTAATATTTTAAATTAGTTTTATTTTTGTATTGTGGCGGGGTGATGAGCTTTTGTTCAACAGATTCGGGCCTGATTCCACACATCTTACAAACTTTCAGCTGACTGTTAAGTCTGTTTTTTGTCTTATAATACTCCGGTGAAACGCCTTGGGATGTTTTACTATGTTAAAGGTGCTATATAAATACAAGTTGTTGTTGTAAGTATAACAAAAGGAGCAGTGGCCATCCCAAAATATGTTTTTGACCACCCCATTGTTTGTTTTGTTGGCTCAGGCTGGAAGTAATTATTGTGTATAATAGTATCTTCAGATCAGTTTAAAAAAAAATAGAAGCTGTCAGCAAAGGAAGAATTGAATTGTCCAGTTCTTACTTTAATGAGTTATTTCAATAGCTATTTTTCTTCATTTGCTGAATGCTTTTTACCATAATCCTTAATAAGCAATATTGACACACATACATGTGTATCACTAGGTTACTGCTCATTCCCTGCTCCCTCTACTTTGCCATAGATATGTAACTGTTTCACTAACCAAATCTCTGCTCTTTGGAACCCTGTTGAAAACCACCCTCCCTTGGTATCACCCTCTTCAAAAAATCACTTAAAAACCGTGACCCTATTTTTGATTTTTTTTTTTCCTTTTCCTGATCAATGGCATCTTCTCTCTCTTGTCAAGTGCTTCAAAATGGTCTTCCATGTGACAGAAGCTATAGAAATGCAAGTTTTTGTTGTATGTATGGAAACCTGTATCTCTGTGAGGGCTTCAGTACAAGTAAATCATGTCTCTCATTGGAAAACTCTTTGTTTTCAAGGACAACTACACTTTTGCACAGCCTGGGATTCAGAGGAAAGTAAAAGCATTACAGGAGCTTGTTAGCCGGATCGATGGTAAGTCTGATCCATTCTTGAATTCACGTTGAGTACAACAACTATGTGTTAAGACTGCTTGGTAAAAAACCTGTACAAATTTAATGGCCAGTATCAAGTTGACTACTCACCATGACAGCTTGGTGGCCTTTTGGAGATGACGTGTCATCCTCAATCAACTTAGAGCATTGTGCCCTTTGCAAGATCAGTGTTGTGTGTCATTTAAGGGGAACTGCCAGAGCATAAGCAACTTTCATTACTTTTTATTAAAGCAGTACAATCAAACTTCAATGGCAATTTTTTGTTGGAAGAGTAATGGCTGCACCAGATTACCAGTCAGCATTCAGTTTGCATTAAATTCAGTGGTTTTAATTCTGCAGGAAGTCACATTGACTGTTTATGGATGCCCTTCGGCATTCAGCTTTGTGTCGTTGTGCATCCCAGTCCTATCATGAGTGCTGAAATCATTTGTGTGGTAAATCTAATTAATTATGAACTCTGAAAATACTATACCATCTTTAACAATTCAGCTAAATGATAATTTTTCAGGGCAATTTTAGATTACTGTTGCAGACACTGGCAGGGAGCTCTGAGGTTGCCTCTCTTGTCCGTTTAAAAAAAAATCCTTCCATGAAATGCTAATTTCCATGGCTCTGTGACTAGCTTTAATTAATTGCTTTACTTCAGATAATACAACCCATTCAAATGTATTCTCCAGATATTTATTGCAATAAATGAATGGAACTGTTTATCAGCTGAATTGTCTAGTATAATAACTGAGCACATGTCAGTAGTGTTGAAGGCTCTGGAAACTAAAGTAAAAAAGTACATTAAAGAAACTGATTTGCCTTTTGATAGGTGCCTAGTTTGTAACAAGCTTCCCAAATAGACTGAAACCTTTGTAATCAAGATACTATTGCTCATTTTGTACTAAATTACCTTTGATTTTGAAGCTGATAGAAAACTCAAGTGTCTTAAATCTCCATTCAGCTTTTCACAAATACTTGGCAAAAAGGGTTTAAATTTCTACATATCACATTAAAATGTTAAGTATTGCCATAAGAACTGTAAAAATTGGAGTCCTATATGAGCATTATCTTTACATAGAAGTATGTTACTTTTTCAAGCTAAACCTACATAAACTGGGTTACTTCAGTTCAGCTGTCACCTTAAAGCAGTTGTAAATAAATCTGCATGTTAAATTTGATCGCAATAGCCTGCAATGTGTCCTCATGTTGACCTAAATAAGGGTTGGTAAATCTACTAGCTGTTTCAGTTATTTGGCTTTCTAATTGGGTAAAAGCTTTTTTTCTTCCAAGCACATGATTCACTGCATCAGTCCACCAGGAAATACTCGAAGAATATGATAACCTTGTTGGAACAAGTTAAAGGAGCAGTCCTTAGCTCTGCAAAAACATAAGAAAATACTGCACTCCACTGCCCCAAATTCAGGAGGATAGGTGAAGGATCCTGAATGAAGATCAATAAATTCATGTTGGATTTATTTTTTAAAAAGTGCATAGCCACTTCACAACTAATTTGTATTCTGAATATTTGTGGAACTTTTGGTCCCTTGAGGCAAAATATCCTTTTTCTGACCACCCTTTCCTACTGTCAATGGTTGTCTTCCACTTAAGGCATTCTGGGACAGATGCCATGATTGAAGGCAGCCTGTGGCCATGCCCTGGATCTGAAATCTTAGACTTTATTGTGACTCGATTAGATTATATCGTAACGACATTTTTTTTCATTACAAAATTTTTGTAATCAAAAAAATAATTTTGATAGCAGTTATAGAGGTCAAACTGGCCATAGTCAAGTCTCCCTTAACAGAATGTAGTGTATGAAGGAGAAGCTTTAACTTTCCAGGGTGGTACAAACTTTCCAGGATGGTAGAATCCCTGCCAAATGAATTGTTTGAGCCAAGTGATACCTTAATTTGTGCAAAACTTGCAATAATCAGTCACATTTCATAGTTTGGACAGCCAAGGGTCATATAGATACAGAAGAAATCTGAAAAGTTGTCCGTTTCCCTTCATTTATCTTCAATTTAATTTATAACTGTCAAATCTGTAACCATGTAGTCAAAAAAATAAATACCGTTACTTATTGCATGGTAATCTCTGTTGATTGCAAAAGCTTTATAATCCAGTTTTAAAATAATATAGGCATTGACTCACGCTGCCCAATATCCACTTATATGGTAGTTTAAGCCAAGGGTGTAACAATACAACCTCTTTGTGGTTTGAACTTGATGCCCGTGTCTTTTGCACATGTTTCTTCCATTTCTCTGGCAGACCAAGGTTACACTTGCATAGAATTTACAGCACAGAAACAGGGCATTTGGTCCAACTGATCTATGCCGTTGTTTATGCTCCACACGAGACTCCTCCCACTCCATTTACTTTGTCTAACCCTATCAACAAAACCTTCTATTCCTTTCTCCCTCATGTACTTATTGAGCTTCCCCTTAAATGCATCTGTGCTGTAGGTCTCCACTACTCCATGTGGTAGTGAGTTCCACATGATGCGGTGACATTTGATTTGAATCGTCAAGGTTTTTTATTCCACAGTAAAGTGAACATACTGAGCAAGATTTTCTTTGATCAATTCTTCTTGGCTTTGTGTAATTTTTTTTAAATTAACGTGACCGTGCCTAACTTTGGTGGATCATTTTAACTTGAGCAAAATTATCATTCTGCATCCCAGAGCAGAACCTTTCTCCCTGCAGTTTCCTATCTTGTTTTTGACCACCTCGCATCACTCCACTCACTGGATTCTTGTTGCCAAAAGTCTGACTGACTTTCTTGTCGGTGTTTCTTTTTTAAAAGTATTACTCCAGTGTCAGCTTTTCGTCCGCACTGACTCTCGAGTGTTGTTAGGAAAATACAGACATAGAATGAGGAAATGCAGCAGCATGAATGGAAAGTGGTAGACTAACAGGAAATAGAGTTTGGGTAAATGGTTGTTGCTTGGATTGGAAATAATTTCCCCCTGGAGTCACTGTTGGTTCTACTTTTGGTGTTGGTTTATATAGATGATTTTGTCTTGGGCATAGGGAAAACAATCTTGTAATTTGCTAACAACACAAAAGTAAAAGGTTTCGCACAGCAAGGAGGACCTTGTGAGACTTCAGGAAGACACAGCCAGACATATGGCACATTCAATTTCATGTAAATAAGTGTGACCTAATAACTTTATTAAGGAAAAACAAGGAATGGGAGTATATGTGCGATGGAAAGGCACTGAAGGATGTGGATGAACACAGCGACCAGGGGATTCAAATATCTAATTCCCTGAAAGTGCAAGTGCACTTGGGTAAAGCCATAATAAAATTGACCTGGCGGTTTGCGGTGGCGCTAATCACTACCGCCATGATCTCCTGCGCCCGGAGATCGTGATGTCATCAAAGCATGCAACGCCTCAGTCGCGTCCCGGACGGGAAATTAATTCTCGCCCGTCTGTCGCTAGGAACGGCAGGTAGAGATGGACGTTTTGCAGTCGGCTGGGAGCTGGGGGGGGGGCGCTATATAAAGGCGTGCGCTTCTTGCTTTTTCCTGTTGGCAAAATATTCTGCCTACACAGGTTGAGAGGCGTCTAGAGACATTTAAAGCTGTCCGTCAAGGAGTTTTGTTCCTCACCAAGAACTTTTCAGGTTCCCATTTCTGTCAGCTTTATTACTACCATATTTAGAAGATTAAATGGGGGCTGTACGAACACGAGCGCCGTCCTCCAGCTTCACCTTCGGAGGCAGCAGAGGCGTAGAGAGAGAGTGGCAAACGTGGCCAGAGGGAGGAGGGCCAACAGGGCTCTGCACAGAAGACCTTACCCTCCCAGGGTATTCCCGGAGCAATTCTACATTCATTTGTCCGAGGAGCAGTGTTTTAGAAGGCTGCGCTTCAGCAAGGATGTGGTCAAAGAGCTCTGCCACCTCCTGCAGCCAGAGCTGCAGCCTCAGCTCAGGACCAGGACGTCTGTCGGTGGTTCTCAATTTCTACGCCAGCGGCTCCTTCCAGGCTTCCACGGGATATTGCGAACATCTCCCAGTTCGCCGTCGATTGTTGCATCCGGGAGGTCACAAATGCTCTATACCAAAGGAGAAGGGAGTACATCTCTTTCCCCATGACCCAAGACAAACAGTGTGAACGCACATGCGTCTTTGCTAGGATAGCGGGTTTCCCCATGGTTCAGGGCGCCATTGCATGTGCCAGTGCGAGCTCCTCATGAAAATGCAGAGGTTTTCCACAACCGCAAAGGCTTCCACTCTCTCAACATCCAGTTGGTGTGCGACTACAGACAGCGCATCCTCGCCGTCAATGCTGCTATCCTGGCAGCAGCCACGATGCATTCATCCTGCGCCAGACTGGTGTCCCAGACCTGTTCCAACCACCGCATCATCCTTGTGGCTGGCTCCTCGGGACAAGGGATATGCACTCTGCACCTGGCTGATGACACCGCTTCATAAGCCCAACACTCCTGCTGAGCTCGCCTACAATGAGAGCCATAGCGCCACCAGGAACCTCATTGAACAGATGATCGGCATCTTGAAGCAACGGTTCCAGTGTCTTGACCACTCTGGAGGAGCCCTGCAGTACTCCCCCCCCCCCCCCCCCCCCCCCCCCCCCGATCGAGTCTCTGTTTTCATTGTTGTGTGCTGCATGCTTCACAACCTCGCCATTCTGAGGACCCAGCCATTGCCACCAGGGACTGGTGCACCATCTCGAGGAGGAGGAGGAGGATGAGCAGCAGCAGCAATGTGGGAGGGAGGTGCTCAATGTTGCCTCTGCAAGGGCCATTCGTGAATGCCTGATAAGACACCGCTTCAGACGAATGGCAGAGAAGATGGCTTTTGAGATGAAGACGCACATCATTACAACCATCCTGCAGCCCCTATTACTGGGCAAAGCTCCAATGAGTAAAATGAGCAAAGTTGTGAAGTTTCAATAAAAAAAAATTATTTTTCTGACATTGTCTTATTAAGCACAACCAATAACAAACAAACACAACAATTCATTAACTAACAAAACTGGTTCTTACCACATCGAGATAAGCGTTAATGGAATCAACAAGATATTAACATGAACATCCAACTTTGGGACAAACATTCCTCCCATTTGTTTGAGAATTTTTAGTTATTCGCCCTTCGAGCATGATCTCCCTTCACTTAGCACTTTCCCCCCCTTCCCACCCTACTGCTCCTCCGTAATGTGGCCCCAGTGGCTGCAGCAAGGCTGGTGGAAGGCTGCTGAATGTTCGATCCAGAGACTGCAGATGGCCTTGAAGGATGCCCTCGACCAGCTCTGGGCCTGGAGGGTCCGGCTGCAGACTGCACCAACTCAGCATGGGCGGCAGCAGTCTGGGCTGGCTGGGTTACAGGCTGTGGCAAGTGCAATGGCGGCAGCAGGAATGCTGTCATCCTGAGAGGACAGCACCTTCCTGCTCGACCAACACTTTGTCACTGCCCCGGGGCAGAACCTCAGCATCCGGAGCAATCTGCTCGAGCACAGATTGCTGGCCTGGTGCGGCACCGTCAGATCCCCGGTGGACTGTGGGCGACCCAGCGACGATGGCAGCAGTCAACGCTTGTGTGCCATCAATCTGAGACTGCATGAGAGCAGTCTGACTTTAGATGGCACCAACCAATTACTCCATTACAGCACTAAGCTGTTGTGTTGTGTCGACCTGTGCTGCAATAGATGCTGCCACCTCACCCATTACAAGCGGCATGGTGTCTGGGTCCCCACGGTGTCTCTGCAATTCAACCATCCTCTGCAACGAGGCAAGGATGGGTTCGAGGGTTTGCGCACAGATGACCGCTGTGCTGGCGGCGGACTCCTCCACGCTCCTAGCCAGTGCATCCATGCTGTCCGGCACCCTTGCCATTGCACCCATGAGCTCAGTATGCATGCTCATTGCCTGAGTATTCATAGCAGCTATATCGAGGTCCTCATCCGAATCCTGTGCAGCAGAACTCGTGCGCACTCACCCTCTGGGTAGATGGCCCCCGAGCTTCCCTCCCCCTCCCCCCCATGGCGTTGCTGCAGCCCGCTGGGTCCCGGAGCTTCACCCAGATCAGATCCAAACCCCCTGCTCCCCTCTAGTGAACACGTGGCCCCAGTGTCGGATTTCTCGCTCTTGGGAGATGCAGGCGGTGAGGTGCCGGCTTCGTGTTCCTCCTCCTCTCCTGCGTCGCTGCCACTGAGAGGCTAAGGGACAGGCTAGTGAGCTGGTGGTTTACTATCTGAAAGCAGGAAGGTGCAAGAGTGGCTTTAACGTGAGGGCAGGAAGGGAGCAAGGAATGGAAACAGTATAGTTAGATGGAAAGTGAAAAAGGCTGGTTTTGTGAGGGGGACGTGGTAGAAGAGGGGAGATAAAGCTGATGAACATACTGTTGCTGTCCCCAAGGGGCTCTCCAATGGCCACAGTGCTAACGACATGACTGGCAATGAGTCTGTGGACTCGCTCCTCCAGTTGCGAGGGGCTGCAGCTCCGCCTGTCGTCCTCCTGTGCATTGTTGCTCCCTCTGGTTATGTGAAAGCTTGGCCTGCAAGAAAAAGGACAGCGTCTGAGTGAGTGTGCAGCCATGTGTTTGACAGATGTGCCTACCATAGTTGAATAGCTGTTAATGCAAGGTGTGGGATGTGCACGTGACTTTTATTAGATGGGCATAGTTGTTGGGTGAGTGTTGGGGATTTGGGACTTTACACCGTCTGTGCACAGTGAGGTTGAGATGGTGGGAAGTAGAGGTTTTTCAAGCATGTGCTCACCCTGACCACCCGAGTGAGGTCGTTGAACTTCTTGCGGCACTGCATGTGCGTTCTTTGGACCAGGCTCCTGGATGAAATGTGCTGGGCAACCTTCCTCCATACCCTTGTAAACTCCCGTAGCAATGGCCTCCTGCCAGTCTCTGGAAACAGCAATGTCCGTCGGCATTCCACAGCGTCAACCAGAGCCACCAATGCTTGGTCGCTAAACTGGCGAGGTCTCTCCCTGGGCCTCTGAGTAGCCATCATGAATCTTTGGTGAAGATTTTTACCTGCTTGCAGGCCGAGGTCAAACGCTGCAATGAACAGGGTATGGCTGCGCAGCAAGATGGACCCTCCCCGTAGACAGACTGGCACCTTCCAGTTCTTAGAGTACAAGGTAATTGACCGCCTGAGCTTCAGCAGCGTTCTGAGGTAGCGTGTCGTTCCCCGACGTTAGTGCCCTAAGAGAGGTGTGTAGCGCTTGATTTAGCGCTCCAGTCACCTCCAGGGGCGCTGGAGATGAATTTCGTGGTCGCCGGTGATAATTTGCGCTGGGCGCTAAAATTTGCGCCCGGCCGATATTAGCGCCCCAAAATGGGCGATACCGAATCTTTCCTCCATAGAGTACAAGAATTAATTAAGAAGAATAAGTTTGTAGAAAAGATTGATTAGGCCACAATTAGAATAATCTGTGAAGTTGATGGTATCCCATAATAAAAAGGACATTAAAGCTATAGAGTGCCTACAGCGTAGATTCACCAGGATGATGTCGGGGACGGGAAACTGTAGTTATGAGCAGAGACTTGAGATACTGATTATTTCAATTGAAACAGAGAAGGATAAGAGGAGCTGTCATACATTTTTTAAATTATGAAGGGTTTTGATTAGAGTGAATAGGGACAGACTATTTGCTCTGGTTGGAGAGTCCGTGACGAGGAGTTGTGAATTTAAAATAGTCACCGAGAGTGAGGAGCGAGGTTAGGAGAAATTTATTTACACACAGGATTGAGGGAGCCTGGAATGCTGTGTCACGGGGTGGTTGAGGCAGATGCATAACATTTTTAGGAAAATGTTGGACAAATATTTGAAGCAAAGTAATATACTGGGCAATGAGAAGACAGCAAGATAGTTGCATTAGTTTTGGATTGCTCGCACAAAAAGCTGGCGCAAACACAATGGGCCGAATGGCCTCTCTGTTAAAAGATGACATGCTTGACTCGTACTATCAGAATTCTTTGATCGTGAATTAGTCATTGCTCTTTGTAGCGAAACAGATTATTTCTCAGTGGTGTGCAATCTTGCATCCTGTAACAACCATATTTCTGTGGCTGCAGGTTGGTTTATTAGAGGTCCAATGGATTGATGTCTGCCATTAATGTGGTTTCATTGTACTGACATATTCATGTTACTGTTGTGCATAGAAATTGCTAAGTGATTAATTCCAGGCGATGTGTATTGACGTTCTCATTAGCATTACAAGGTATTGTCTTTGTAATGTTGTGATTTAATATTACTTTGATCACAATTGATTGGCCGTGCTCTTAATAGGAATTAAAGATATATAAAACACAAGAATCTTTGTGCTCAGCAGTTTTGACACAGCCAATATATATTCACCAGGCGGCTTATGTATTCCAAGACTACTGTTGTAAGAATTTGCTATAAGGAGCTGGAAGGACAACAGACTCTTAAGTAGTTATTCTAATTAATATATAGTGAAGTACTACTTGTGCTATATAGTACCCTTGCTTCTGTAAATCATTCTGATCAGTAGTTTAAGCCTACACACAACCAGTCTAGAGTTTGATACTTTCAGCCTTTTGAATTGACAGATGTATTGGAAATTCTGTGTAAATTTGAATTTGTAATATTACTGCTAAATATTGTTGATTGTTCGTCCTGGGCTACGCAGTCTAAGATGTGGACGACAAGATGACGAAGGGTCCAGCTCACTTGTTGGATGTTTGATTCAGCTATTGAAAGGAAAACCATGTGAAAATAGCCTGAATTGTAACAGGAGACAATGTCTTTCTTGCTGTATTACTACCTTCTAAATCACTGGTTATGACTTTAAATCATACTATTGATCCACAATTTACATAGCTTGGCACTTACCACTGTTCTTTTCTATAGCATTTAATCAATTTTGCATTGTCCATTTATGCTGCTGATATAATCAGAAAGTAACTATGAAGAAAAATGTTGATTAAAACAGAATTTAAGATGCTGAGGAAGAAATATTCTGCAGAAGCTGTTGCTGATCAGGTAAATTCAGGACATGATGATTCTCCTTTTAACTTTTTGCACACTGTTAAGCCTTTGTTACTGAGATTTAAAAGCTGGATAGGGTTGGATGCTTGTAGCAATATAATCTGTGGACTGTTCACAAAGAATGAATTCCAAGTTCATTTTTTACTCAGACCTCCTATGTTACAAAGTAATTATGGGCGAGTAAGGCCATTCGGCCCATTTTACATAAGAACATAAGAAATAGGAGCAGGAATAGGCCACATGGCCCCTCGAGCCTGCTCCGCCATTCAATAAGATCATGGCTGATCTCGGGCTCAAAGCCACTTCCCAGCCCGCTTCCCATAACCCTTGACTCCCTTGCAAAAATTTGTCGATCTCCACTTTAAATGTATTTAATGACCCAGCCTCCACAGCTCTCTGGAGCAGAGAATTCCACAAATTTACGACCCTCAGAGAAGAAGTTCCTCCTCATCTCAGTTCTAAAAGGGCGACCCTTTATTCTGAGACTGTGCCCCCGAGTTCTAGATTTCCCCATGAGGGGAAACATCCTCCCTGCATCGACCTTGTCGAGCCCCCTCAGTATCTTATCTGTTTCGATAAGATCACCTCTCATTCTTCTAAATTTCAATGAGTATAGGCCCAGCCTGCTCAACCTTTCCTCATAAGTCAACCCCCTCATCTCTGGAATTAACCTAGTGAATCAACTCTGAACTGCCTCCAATGCAAATATATTCTTCCTTAAGGAGACCAAAACTGTACGCAGTACTCAAGATGTGGTCTCACTAATACCCTGTACAGTTGTAGCAGGACTTCCCTGCTTTTATACTCCAACCCCCTTGAAATAAAGGCCAACATTCCATTTGCCTTTTTGATTACTTGCTGTACCTGCATGCTAACTTTTTGTGTTTCATGCACAAGGACCCCCAGGTCCCTCTGAACTGTAGCATTTTGTAATCTCTCTCCATTTAAATAATGGTTTGCTTTTTTATTTTTCCTGCCAAAGTGGATAACCTCACACTTTCCCACATTATACTCCATCTGCCAAATGCTTGCCCACTCACCTAGCCTGTCTATATCCCTTTGCAGATTCTTTGAGTCCTCTGCACAACTTGCTTTCCCACCCATCTTTATATCATCTGCAAACTTGGCTACATTACACTCGATCCCTTCATCCATGTCATTAATGTAGATTGTAAATAGTTGGGGCCCCAGCACCGATCCTTGTGGCACCCCACTAGTTACCGTTTGCCAACCATAAAATGACCCATTTATCCCAACTCTCTGCTTTGTTAGTTAGCCAATTCTCTATCCATGCTAATATATTACCCCCAACTCCGTGAGCTCTTATCTTATGCAGTGACCTTTTATGTGGCACCTTATCGAATGCCTTCTGGAAATCCAAGTACATCACATCCACTGGCCCACCTTTGTCCACCCTGCTTGTTACATCCTCAAAGAACTCCAGCAAATTTGTTAAACATGATTTCCCTTTCCTAAAACCATGCTGACTCTGTTTGACTGCAGTATGTTTTTCTAAATGCCCTGCTATTGCTTCCTTAATGAAGGACTCCAGCATTTTCCCAACGACAGATGTTAGGCTAACTGGTCTATAGTTTCCTGCTTTCTGTCTCCCTCCTTTCTGAAATAGGGGTGTTACATTTGCGGTTTTCCAATCCGCTGGGACCTCTCCAGAGTCCAGGGAATTTTGGTATATTGCAACCAATGCATCCACTTCTTTTAAGACCCTGGATGCAAGCCATCTGGTCCGGGGACTTGTCGTCTTTTAGTCCCATTATTTTACCAAGTACTATTTCCTTAGTGACGGTGATTGTCTTTAGTTCCCCACTCCCTGTGGCCCCTTGATTATCCATTATTGGAATGTTGTTAGTGTCTTCTACAGTGAAGACAGATGCTAAATATTTGTTCAGAGTCTCTGCCATTTCCCCGTTCCCCATTATTAATTCCCCTGTCTCATCCTCTAAGGGACCAACGTTTACTTTAGCTAATCTCTTCCTTTTTATATACCTGTAGAAGCTCTTGCTATCTGTTTTAATGTTTCTTGCCAGCTTACTCTCATGATTCATCTTCTCTCTCTTTATTATTTTTTTAGTCATCCTTTGCTGGTTTTTAAAAATTTCCCAATCCTCTGGTCTCCCACCAATCTTGGCGACATTGTGTATGCCTTCGTTTTCAATTTGATACCATCCTTTACTTCCTTAGTTAGCCACGGATGGTGCTCCCTTCTCTTAATCTTTCTTTCTCACTGGAATATATTTTTGTTGAGTTATGAAATATCTCCTTAAATGTCCGCCACTGCATTTCAACTTTCTTACCCTTTAATTTGTTTTTCCAGTCCACTTTAGCCAGTTCTGCCCTCATGCCATTATAATTGCCTTTGTTTAAGATCAGGACACTGGTTTGGGATACAACTTTCTCACCCTCCAACTGAATTTGAAATTCAACCATGTTATGATCACTCTTTCCGAGAGGATTCTTTACTATGAGATCATTTATTAATTCTGTCTCATTACATAGTACCAGATCCAAGATAGCCTGCTCCCTGGTTGGTTCCATTACATACTGTTCTAGGAAAATATCCCGGATGAACTCCTTCTCCAGGCTACCATGGCCAATTTGATTTGTCCAATCAATATGGAGATTAAAATCACCCATGATTATTACCGTACCTTTTTTCAGGCCTCCATTATTTGTTGATTTATACTCTGTCCAACAGCATTGCTACTGTTCAGGGGCCTGTAGACTACGCCCACCAGAGACTTTTTCCCCTTATTATTTTTTATCTCCACCCAAACCGATTCTACATCTTGATCTTCTGAGCCAATATCACTTCTCACCACTGCACTGATCCCATCTTTTACCAACAAAGCCACCCCACCCCCCTTTCCTTTCTTTCTATCCTTCTGAATTATCATATGCCCTGGAATATTCTGTTCCCAGCCCTGGTCGCCTTACAACCACGTCTCTGTAATGGCGATCAGATCATCCCCATTTGTGTCTATTTGTGCCGTCAACTCATTTATCTTGTTACGAATGCTGCGTGCATTCAGATATCGAGCTTTTAACTTTGTCTCTTTACCATTTTTCCTTGTTTTGTCCTTTTTTCTGTTACACTCTTATTTTTAAACATTCTGTCCCTTCCTGTCACACTCTGGTTATTATTTCCCCCATCTCTATCCTGCTCTATTGCTTTCTCATTTCTCATTGACTTTTTATTTTCCCGCTCACCTGGATCCTCCCCCCACTATTTAGTTTAAAGCCCTCTCTACAGCCCTAGTTATTCATTTTGCTAGGACTCTAGCCCCAGCATGGTTCAAGTGAAGCCCGTCCAAACGGAACAGCTCCCTCTTATCCCAGTACTGGTGCTAGTGCCCCACAAATCGAAACCCATTTCTCCCACACCAGTCTTTGGGCCACTCATTCATTTCTCTGATTTTATTTACCCTATGCAAATTCGCTCGTGGCTCAGGTAGTAATGCAGCGATTATTACCTTTTGTAGTTCTGCTTTTTAATTTAGCCCCTAGCTGCTCATACTCTCAGCAGAACCTCTTTCTTTGTCCTACCTATGTCATTGGTACCTACGTGGACCATGACAACTGGATCTTCCCCCTCCCACTCCAAGTTTCTCTCCAGCCCAGAGGAGATGTCCTTAACCCTGGCACCGGGCAGGCAACACAGCCTTCAGGACTCACGCTCTCGGCTGCAGAGAACAGTATCTATCCCCTCACTATACTGTCCCCAATCACTACAACATTTCTTTTTGCTCCCCCCACTTGAATGGCTCCCTGTACCACAGTGCTGTGGTCAGTTTGCTCATCCTCCCTGCAGTCCCTGGCCTCGTCCACACAGGGAACAAGAATCTCGTACCTGTTGGACAAGGCCAAGGGCTGAGACTCCTCCACCACTACCTCCTGGATCCCAATACCTGCCTCGCTTGTAGTCACACCCTCCTGTCCCTGACCATGTGCCAAATTGGAAGTAATTATTCTAGTGGGTCTGACTGCCTCCTGGAACATAGTGTCCAGGTAACGCTCCCCCTCCCTAATGTGTCGCAGTGTCTGAAGCTCGGACTCCAGCTCATCAACTCTGAGCCGAAGTTCCTCGAGCAGCCAACATTTGCTGCAGATGTGGTCGCCCTGGACCTCAATGGTGTCCACGAGCTCCCACATGCAATTCATCTATCCAGAAAGACCCCACAGTTCCCTCCATTATAACATTTAATTGTTTCTTAAATGATTAGAGGGCATTAACCTCCACTATACTATCTGAAGTCTAAGGAGAACAATCCCGGATTAAGGGGAGATCTAATAGTGGTGTTTGCAATTATGAGGGGTTTTGATAGAGTAAATAAGGAGAAACTGTTTCCACTGGCAGAAGGGTCAGTAACTGGAGGACACAGATTTAAAATAATTGGCAAAAGAAACAAATGGGAGATGAGGTTTTTATTTTAAGCAACAAGTTGTTACGATCTGGAATGCACTGCCTGAACGGGTGGTCGAAGCTGGTTCAATAGCATCTTTCAAAAGGCAATTGAATATATACTTGAAAAGGAACCATTTGCAGGGTTATTGGGAAAGAGCAGGGCAGTGGGACTAATTGACTAGCTTTTTCAAAGAACAGGCACAATGAGCTGAACGGGCTTCCTTTTGTGCTGTATGATTCCAAGTCGATTTGAAGTGTTGATCGCTCTTTGTGTGAAGAAGAATTTCCCCATAATTGTGTCACTTTCTTTCTTATTATGTGCAGTACTTTATAGTGGTGTATGTTAAATTACATCTGCCACTGACTGTTCTGCCTGCTCACGCATTTGTTAAACCTATTGTATACCTTGAAACTGCCTTGTTTTAAGTTAGGAGGTTTCTTCCGTATTTGATTCCAGCTCCTTAGGGTACTTGGGCCTTCGTTCACATGCTCTCTGGTATGTTGCCAAGTTCTTAACGATTGCTTGTCTGATCAAAGTGTTCTCTAGTTTCTTCAAGATGCATTGCCGAAGACCCACTGCAGTACAATCAATGAAAATGCCTTTTTGAATTTGACTCTGGTCCATTACTAAGAAGTTTTATACATTTCACTGCTGGATGAACAAAGTTTTCTTCATTTGTAGTGATTAAGTGGCCTGTTAACTGCTTGAGAAGTGTGAAAAGAGCATCATTACAGGTTGTTCCTGCTAACAAATTGGTGTTGCATGAAATCGCCTGCAGCAAAACACTCGTGAAACGTTTTCATTGGCAGTTATTAAAATCTACAAAAAATGATGACCCTCTTTTGGGACAATATAGCGTTCGTACTATTAAATAGTTTTACATACTCCATCACAATTAGAGACAAATATCCCTTCTGAAAGAGGTCAGTCAATCAGCATCTGAAAACACACAAGCTATTTCTAGAAACCTTTATATTGGGCCAGAAATTCGGGTCTCTACGGGTGAGTACGCGCTGGGTAATCACCCGTAGACCCAACGAAAGTGCCGGTTTCGCGCATGCACTGGAAACCGGAACTTCCGTTCCCCTGAAGGAAGGGGTTCAGAGGTCGAACACGTGCACCGGAGAGGCAGCGCACACGCAGCGAACTTAGTTTTTTTTTCCAGGTTTCTCCGTGAGGGTAAGTACGGAGAAGCTGCGTGGGGAAAAAGGAGGCGCAAGGCCTGCTTTTAACAAGGTAAGTGGTGAATTAAGTAAAATTTCAACATTTTTTCAACAGGTTTATATTTTTTACATACTTTAAAGAAAGGTAAGTTTATTTTTAGCACTGTTTAAAAGTGTAATTCATTTTTTCAAAAATTTAAATTTTTGTTTGAAGTAGTTAATTTATGTAATTTATAGTTATTTTAAAAATGTGATTTTTTTTTTAATTTATTTGAAGTTTTCGTGTGGTTTTGGGGCTGATCTCTATTCATAGATTTTGACAGGAAGACCTGTCAAATCTTCCTGTCAAAATCTATGAATGGAGATTCCCTGCTCCGATTGGCTCTCCATGGCCCACGTGATCCCAGGGGACGCTTCGAACTAACTGCGCCCCTGGGATACGCAAGTACTGCGCGCCGGCAGCTGCAGGAGGCCCAGGAGCCAAATTCCACGCGGGCCCGAAGCACAACGGCAGGCGCGGTATGTAAGTACACGCACGATTCTTGCACCCGTGGGAAGCCGGAGAGCCGAATTTCTGGCCCATTGTATAAATTCTACATGCACCTTTTGCAGAATTTTTTTTTCTATGCTTACATGCTTAAAATGTTAAGTCATGATAATGGAAACAATTCTGCCTTCGGATAGAAATTTGTGCATTAGAAGTCTTGTTTTATTTAATAAAGGAATATTTAAAACAACTGAGCTGGTGGTGAGTAAACTTAAGTGTTTTATGTATTTTGTCTTTTATTTGATCTACTTGAAAGATTATATAATATTTTCTGTACGTATAAAATGGTAGGGATAATGTACAAGCCTAGTATGAACTGGTGAAATTAACCCTATTAAATGTACCAAGATACAGTACTTTGAAAAGAAACAAGTGAATTTCCTATGGCCCTTGCTCATGGTTAGTGTGAGATGGTTTATTTTTAGTGTGTTTGTCCTAAATGGCTGGTTACAGTGCTACCTCTGGAGCAGGTAGGAATGACGGGCATTACCATCACAGTATTACCCATTGATTTTTAAATATTGGGGCATGACAGTGATATCATTCAAGGATTTTAACGGTTTATAGATGTTAATTATTTCTTGAACCATTTTTATTAACAAAAATACCATGTTGGTTGTCATGGTGGTAAGACCACATGATGTGTTGAGATTTGTTTTGGTTTTGTACTTGTGATATGTGTCAAGATTTGTGAACAGAATATGCATCAGGAAAATTTATAGAAAGGAAGATCCCGTGACTAGATGAATGTTATTTTGAGTCTGTTTGGGTAAAAATTTTTTGAGCAGACCTCTTTTTCAGGTTTCTTTAAGTTCTGCTGTTTACCACAGTGGTTTCCAAACTTGCGTGTTTGTGAGCCCGATTAATATTGACCTGTTATCGTAACTTCTAAAGACAGCGTCAGGTACCCAAAGGGAAACGAGGTACTTAATCCTAATTTACATCAGGATGTCAGAACTCAAACTTTGGCTGAAATTTTGTTTTTTCAGAAGCTTGAACAGTGCAGTGATGGTGTTTTTGAGTTCAACTGTGCAGTCTGACAAAGTCATTAAGTATAGGTTAACATCTGTGGTCTGTCATTGCTTTTGTGGTCTGTCATTGCTTTTGTATGTTTTGTGGGCATATCGGCAGTAGAACTGGGAGAAGCCAATGGATACAGTATAGCACAGGAGACTTGAGCTGATATCCTACCCCTTCCAGTCTGACACTGGTAGAAGGTGTGTGGAGATCTATAATTTGTTTTATTTTGAGAGCATAGCTGGGAACAGTCACACAATCAATGGCTCCCAGTAAACCTGTTGATTTTTGTATTGATGTGAACCAATTTCCAGAAGCTTTATAAAGCGCTGGTTAGGCCACAACTGGAGTATTGCGTCCAGTTCTGGTCACCACACTTCAGGAAGGATGTGAAGGCCCTTGAGAGGGTGCAGAGGAGATTTACCAGAATGGTTCCGGGGATGGGGGATCTTAGCTACAAGGACAGGTTGGAGAAGCTGGATTTGTTTTCATTAGAGCAAAGGAGGTTGAGGGGTGATTTGATAGAGGTGTACAAGATTATGATGGGTTGGGAAAGGCTGTTCCCACTAGTTGATGGTACAAGGACGAGGGAACACAGATTCAAAGTTTTGGGCAAGAGCTACAGGGGGGACGTGAGGAAAACTTTTTTACGCAGCGAGTGGTAAGGACCTGGAACTCTCTGCCGACGGAAGTGGTGGATGCGGGGGGACATTGTTTTCAAGGGGAGACTGGATAGGCACTTGAGGGAAATAAACCTGCAGGGCTCCGCGGATAGAACGGGGGAATGGGACTGACTGGATTGCTCTGCAGAGAGCTGGCATGGACTCGATGGGCCGAATGGCCTCCTTCTGTGCTGTTATGACACTAAGTTGTGCTGTAATGGTAGCTGTTACAAGTTTAGGGCCTTGCCTTGGATATTCTGTGAGGTAGACTGATGCTAGTCACTCCTGTAAGTGATCAAAAAAATGCTGAAACATGATGGTAGCCTCTTGCATTTGGTGGTGTGCCAGTGCTGTCGATATCTTAACTATATCATAGCATAATCCAGGGATGTTACCATAGTATTCCCTTGTGATCTGGACTGGATATTCATGTCGTTTGCATGTGTGCTGCTTTAATGTCTCTGAAAGTGGACCAAGGAAACACTTGATGCAATAAGATCAGATAAAAATTATTAAGCTGATTTATTTCACAGCACATGAACAGACATAGCAATATCACTCAGTTCAATCAGTACAGCTTGTTTTTATGTAATATTACAAAATAATAAACATGACGCTCTTCCCCAGATCATTGGATCACCTGGCTTGAGTTGGAGTAATTTCTAACTACTGCCCTGCATTCTTGCCTTCTCGCAACCTTTGCTGGGCCTGACTGGCTCAAGTAGCTTTCAGTTTACAAAAAATCCAATGGACCTTGCAGCTTTTGCTGGGCCATGTCTGTGTCTCTTTTTTTAAATCACGCTTTGTTCCACAGCCGGCAGGGAAGGGCTGCCAGAACCTCTACTGAGCACCTTCCCAACACGATGGGTGTGAGGTGTTTATTGAATACCTGAATACTGAGGCAAGCTAACGAATTGCTTGTTGTTTACAGTCTTTGGGGAAAACAGCTACCATTAGCATATAAACCAACTGGTGACTCAGTACCTTTTTTAAAACTTGTGTGAATGCGCCGTGCTTTAAGCCACAGCATTTAAAGCTGACGCTTTTTCCACAGAAAGGAGTTGGAAAGGTGGCCAAATTCTTTCCGGATCCTGATAGCCTTAAACATGGGCGGGCGGGGGGACTTTTAAAAATAGGCGGCAAAAAACAAATCAAGCTTTGAGTTTTGGATAAGCCCCAGTTTATAAAATTTAAATAAACCTTTCACTAAAAAATGGAAGGAACCCTTTTCTAGAAGATGTTATAAGGACAAATTACCATGCTTTCCATCACTGTGCTTGACTGGACAACTGCAATATCCCATTGTATTGGCCCATAGGCCGCTATAGTTACAAGTTATTGAAAATTGCTTCTATATAACAGGCTTTGTCACATGCTGTAACCTCAGTGTGATGCTCACATTGTATTTTTAAGTGAAATGAATTGATTCAAAATGCATTTTGTGAATACCCAGAGAAAAAGAAAGATGCTAGATCTACAGTACTTGTAAAGATTGTAACCATCTTCTGAGTGCATTTTAAAACAAATCAAATTTTAAAAATGTGTGGGAAGACTTAAACAGTGAAATTAGAAGATTTTAATTTGCTTTTGATGCTTGTAAAATCAGGCTGTGGAGGCCAATTAAAACAGTTACTGCAAGTTTAACACAACCAACCCTGCAGGCACATTGTTAATGTTTAGCTAATGCACAGATTGAAGTTCTTGAACTTAGTGATTCACCTTGTCTTTTGAAAACAGTTGATATGAAGTGACCACTTGATGGCCATTGTAGTTATTTCAGATCATTCAGTAATTCTTTTCTTAGTGTTTTTCAATTATTATTGCAAAAGTGTGCAAGAAAATAGATAAATTTTGTCCTTGTATAAGTTCAGCACTGATATTTCTGTGACAAATATTGAAATCAAATGCTTGCATAGGGTTTTAAAGTGATTTTAATATGTTCAGGATATGTTTTTAATTCTCAGGATGTCGGCGTTGCTGGAAAGGCTGGCATTTATTGCCCATCCTTAGTTGCTCTGAGAAGGTGACGGTGGGCTACCTTCTTGAAATGCTGCAGTCCATGTGGTGAAGGTTCTCCCACAGTGCTGTTAGGTCGGGAGTTCCAGGATCTTGACCCAGCGACGATGGAATGGCGATATATGTCCAAGTCAAGATGGTGTGTGACTTGAAGGGCAACTTGGAGGTGGTGGTGTTCTCTTGCACCTGCTGCCCTTGTCCTTTTAAATAGTCGAGATCACGGGTTTGGGAGGTGCTGTTGAAGAAGCTTTGGTGAGTTGCTGTAGTGCATTCTGTAGATTGTCCACGCTACGCCAGCGGTGGAGGCAGTGGACCTTTAGCGGACTACTTGTTCTGAATGGCACTAAACTTCTTGAGTATTGTTACAATTGCACCCATCTAAGCAAGTCAAGAGTATTCCATCACATTTCTTGACTTGTACGTTGTAGCTCGTGGAGAGGCTTTGGGGAATCGGGAGGTGAGCACTTGCTGCAGAATACCTAGCTTTGACGTACTCTAGTAGCAACGCTGTTATGTGGCTGGCCCAGTTGAGTTTCTGGTCATTGGTTTCCCCCCAGAATGTTGATGGTGGGGGGACTCTTCAGTGGTAATGCCATTGTATGTCAGGGGAAAGTGATTTGGCTCTCGTTTGAGATGATCATTGCCTGGCACTTACGTAACAAGAATGTTACTTGCCACTTATCAGCCCAAGCCTGGATGTTGTCAGGTGTTGCTCTTTCCGACAATGACTGCTTAGTTATCTGTGGAATTGTGAATGCAGCTGAACCATGCGCATTCATCAGTGAACAGCCCTACTTTTGACCTTATGATTGAGGGGAGGCCCTTCATGAAGCAGCTGAAGTTAGTTGGACTACCTGAGGAACTCCTGCAGCAATGTCCCGGGGCTGAGATGATTATCCTCCAACAACAACAGCCATGTTGCTTTCTGCAAGCTATGACTCCAGCTACTGGACAGTTTTTCCCCAATGCCCATTGACATCAGTTTTACTGGGACTGCTTGGTGCCACACGCGGCTGAAAGCTGCCTTGATGTCATGAGCAGTCACTCTCGCCACCTCTGGAATTTAGCTCTTGTCTCAATGTTTGCACCAAGGTTGTAATGAGGTCTGGAGCCGAGTGTTCTGGCAGAAACTAAACTGAGCAGTGGTGAGCAGGTTCTTGGTGAGTCAGTGCTGCTTGATACCATTATTGATGACTCCTTCCATCACTTTGCTGATAGGGCGGTAATTGGCTGGGTTGAATTTGTCCTGCTTTTTGTGGACAGGAAATACTTGGGCAATTTTCCATATTGGCTGATAGATGCCAGTGTTATAGTTGTACTGGAACAGTTTGACTGAAGGTGCAATAACTTCTGGAGCACAGGTCTTCAGCATTATAGCTAGGATGTTATTGGGGCTCCGTAGCCTTTGCTGTGCCCAGTTGTCGTCAGCCAGTTCTTGATGTCACATGAAGTGAATCGAATTTGCTGAAGACTGGCATGATTGGGGACCTCGGGAGGAGGCTGAGAAGGATCATCCACTTGGCACTTCTGGCTGAAGATTGTCGTGACTGCTTAAGTATTTTTCACTCAGGCTGGGTTCCACCATCGTTGAGGATGGGGATGTTCATGGAGCCTCCTCTCGTTAGTTGCTTATTTGTTTATCACCATTCACAACTGGATGTAGTAGGCCTGCAGAGCTTTGACCTGATGCATTGGTTATGGGATCACTTAGTTCTGTCTGTAGCTTGCTGCTTTTGCTGTTTAGCATGCATGTAGCTCTGTCACCCAGAATGGGTAATGATGGCATGTTTCCTTTCCCCTAAAGGACACCAGTGAACCAGTTGGGTTCTTGGGACAATCTTACTGATTCCAGCTTTTTATTTCCAGATTTTTTAAACTCATTATAAATTCTCAAACTGCCATGGTGAAATTTGTACTCATGTTATCTGGATTATTAGTCCAGGCCTCACTATTATTAGTCCAGTAATATAACCACTGCACCATCTTGGGCATTTTTGTCATTAATAAGAAAGTAACAAAACTTTTGACAAATTAAAGTTCTTTTAAGATGTCAGATGTACTTAAAATAACCTGTTGGATATTCCAGTCTTTCAGAAGAAATTGTACCACCTACTCACAATTCAAAGTTACTTAATCCAATTTATTTGATAATGGAACTTTGTTGCACAATTTCCTACTTTGCTGTGCTAATTTAATTTTTTTAAGCACAAAAATTACTTTGGCTGTAAGGAGTAGATTCTGTTCAAAGATATTTTCGAAAGAAAATGTCGCGTGCTATCGCAATGGGCCAGCAATTCGGCTCTGCGGCTTCCTGCGGGTGCAAGCATCGCGCGCGTACTTGCCTACCGCGCCTGCCGTTGTGCTTTGGGCCCACGAGGACTTCGGCTCCTGGGCCTCCTGCAGCTGCCGGCGCGCAGTGCTTGCGTATCCCAGGGGCGCAGTTAGTTTGAAGCGTCCCCTGGGATCACGTGGGCCATGGAGAGCCAATTGGAGCAGGGCATTTTCATTCATAGATTTGACAGGAAGACCTGTCAAATCTATGAATAGAGATCGGCCCCAAAGCCACACTTAAACTTCAAATACATTTTTTTTTAAATCACATTTTTAAAATAACTAAGTTACATAAATTAACTACTTTAAACAAAAATTTACATTTTTGAAAAAATTAATTATACTTTTTACGGTGCTAAAAATATGTAAAAAGATAAACCTGTTGAAAAAATGTTTAAATTGTAATTAATTAACCACTTACCTCCTTTTTAAAAGTGCAGCTTCTCCATACTTACCCTCACGGAGAAACCTGAAAAAAAAAACGAAGTTCGCTGCGTGCGCGCTGCCTCTACCGCGCACGCGTTCGACCTCTGAACCCCTTCCTTCAGGGGAACGGAAGTTCCAGTTTCCAGCGCATGCGCAGTGCATGCGTGAAACCGGCACTTTCGTTAGGTCTACGGGTGACGTGTACTCAACCGTGGAGGGCCGAATTTCTGGCCCATAATATCTTGCAGCAGCCAATTCAGAACAGTGTTAGATGAGGTTAGGAGTTGTTCACTTGGAGTGTGTGAGCCCGGGAAAACCAGAGGTTAACTACCCCCCTTCAAAAGAAAAGGAGCTGCCACTTGACAGAATAAAAGAAAATCTAATTTGTGGGAGACTTGAGCACATGTTTTGGTAAATAAAAGGTGAAATGTTTGGATTATTTTGCTGTGGAGAATTTATTCAGTAATCTGATTGTTTCTCAGTTATAGTTGAAAGCAACTAAGCTTTTACAGTATTACTCGTGCTACATCAGCAGGTAAAAACATTGACACTGACTGCAACAGAACTATTTTAAGTTCTGTCTGGAGGAGTCCTTTCTCAATGAATTATCTGTATCATTTTTAATTTTTTAAATAAAAATGACAATTCCATTGGATTCAGAAATGATTGTACTTCCTTCATTAAATTTTGTAGGTCTGATAATTTTGCAGTGATCTCTTACTATGAGACATCCAAAATTATAAATTAGGTGGTTTATTAAAATAATGTATTCTGATTGGTTTAAGAGTAGGCATGAATTCCTAATAGTTATACATTCTAAGAAGTTAATTTAAATTTCAAAGTGTATTGAACGATCTGCTAATGTTCAAGTTAATTAAAACATAGATTAATAGTTGACTACTTTTAACCTACTGTACGACACCGTCTGCCATAGAATTGTTAAATACATTTTTATCGTTCTCCTTTTCTTTCCAGAAGTTCTTGCTTCAGCACAGTAACCAGAGTAGTTAACACACAAGTGTACTCCAGTTTTAACAAAAGATATTTATGAACAGTTTTCTATTTGCTAGCTTTCATACAGCAAGGTGTTTTGATGAACTGATAAGAAACTTGTCTGGCAAGAAAGACTTCTGGCTGTCGAAGGTCCACTGGCAAATTTGAAAAGTGATTTTTTTTTTGTGTGCCAAAACACAAATATCATCCAAGAATCAAGATTCACTGGTGAATGGAATAATGTTTCTGGCCAAGATGGATCTTGGAATTTAATAGTTTAGTATCCATTCAGGTAACTTTCAAAACATTGGTTAGTCTCGAGACTTGACAAGCAGGTCACATAAAATGCCCCTGTTGCTACAATCACCCTTTTTTTTTCTTTGGCCGGTTTTCTCCCCTTCAGTCCTTTTCAGAAAGTGTTGACTCCATGCTTGGAGTATGGTTCCACTGGCAACAACTACCCTCCAATACTCAAGACCAAGTGGCCATTATAATTGTATCAGTCTTATCGATAACTACTTGCATTTATATAGCATCTTAAACGTAGTGAACATCCCAAGGCACTTTACAAAGAAGAGACTGACACTAAGCTATAGAAGACTTAGGGGAAATAACTGAAGCAGTGATTTAAGGTATAGGATTTGAGGAGGCTTTTGAAGGTGGGGCGAGACATAGGACAGAGTGGTTTAATGGAGGGAGTTCCGAAGAGCGAGGCCAACACTTCTGAAGGCTTTGCTACTGACAGTGGGTGGGGGGAGAGTGGGTGCAAGATGCATAGAAGGCCAATGTTGAAATACTGGAGGGCATATGCTGGAATAGGAACTAGAGGTTTTGGAGGTAGAGTGGTTTGCGTCTGTGAAGTGATTAATAATCCAGGGCAAACATTTTGAATTTATTGCATTAGGGCAGCGGTTCCCAACCTTTTCCTTCATGCGGACCACCAGCCGTTTAAAAATTGCTTCTGCGGACCACCAGCCGTTTAAATTTTTTTTAACAGCCTATGGCTGACGGGAGTCAAACTTATATATTTTTTTTCACGGACCACCTGCAGTACCCTCGCGGACCACCGGTTGGGAAACGCTGCATTAGGGAATGGGGAACCAGTGGAGGTTGGTGAGCACAGGGATAATGGGTGAGTGGGACAAAATGCTGGTGTCTGGATAAGCTGGAGCTCATGTAGGGTGCAGCTTGGGAAGCTGGCGAGCAGAACATTAGAGAAGTTGAGCCTGGAGCTACAGATGTGTGGATATGATTTTCAGTGGGCAATGGGGATAGTGAATGTTGACAGCTAAGCCCAATGTTGTCCTGGGGACTCTGCCTGATTTGCTCCCTGCCAATTGTAACATTATGAACAGAAGCCTCAGCTCAGACCAGCTGATTGATGGTAGACTGGGGATTGAATTAGGGTTGCTTCTGATTTTTATGACTCGGCTTTCACTGGATAAACTCACTGAATCATCAGTGAAGGTGGTAATGGGTTTAAAAAAAAACTTGAATGTTTTTTGAACAAAATTATTCCCACCCATACTGCACAAATCAAACACAAAATGGAAAACAGTGGAAATGCTCAGTAGAATTTCATAAGTCAAGTTCTCAGTCACTCATAGAATAAACTGAATAATCTATTAATCTCCATTGTATGCCTTCTAGATTTCTCCTAGTCTATTTTTCTTTTCGGACCTTTTACAATTTTAATACTGCATCTGATTAATTGATGCATTGTGTTAACAGATTTTCAAAGCACTTACTAATACACATAATTAATTAGTTTTCAGTTATGTTAAACTTTTACTTTCATGTGTAATCATAAAGTCATTAGTGGTCATTTATTGGTACTGAAATATGTCCAATTAATCACTTTTTGTAATTATTCATACCTGAAAGGTCAGTTAATACAAAGATGCAAATCTAATTGAATTCACCTGGGAAACAAAATAAAATGAAGAGGATATTGCAGATGAAATTGTTTGCTTATAGATTAAAGCTGAAGTAAGATTAATTTGTTTAGACTGGAACGTGGTTGTGAAATAACTTTCTTGTTCCAGGTATGTAAGATAATATGTGGACGACATATACTCTGTCAGGTTCATTTATAGATTACACGACAAAAGAACGGGATTTTTCGGAACTCGAGTATATGTGAGAGGTTAGATGAACAGGAACATTTTCAAAGAATAATTTATTTTCTTTAATAACTTATGCTTGGAGAAACTGGAGGTAAGAATGCTCACCCACATGCAAGACTCTTGACTGAGAGTTGCTCTTCAGACGTGAGCGTGCTCCGGTAGCACACCTGAGTCTTTTAGCAACTACTGAGAGAAGAGCAATGACCAATATGCAAGTTTTGGGTTTAGAATTCAATGAGGCACGATTGTTTAAGGGCTTGAATATTGTAATTAACCAGTAACATGAAGGCAGTTTCAGTTGAACTTTGCGATGCAATAATGGGTACTGTAATGGTTGATTTACAAATAACATTTTTTCAAAGCTATAAATTGACAACCTAGGAGAGACCAGGCCAACTCTCGGTTAACCTCCTAAATAGAGAATTGAACATCTTATTACCTAGTAAACAGTCTGCCCCAATCCTGCTGCTCCCTCAGCCTATGGCCCCGGCCAAAAAATCAACACCATCCATCCATCAGTATCGCAGGCATCTCCAGGTCAAAGCAGTTAATTTTAGAGCCTAAGTGCATTTGCTTTTTTGGCTGTGATGGACTGATTTGTAGGTGCCAAGTGATGTAGCTGTAATTTTACAAATTAGACAAATAAATGAATCACAGATTATATGGGCACAACCATTGGGCATGGCCGAAACAGGAACCAGAGTCCCACTGAAAATAGAAAAAAGTGCAAGTGCATTAAAAATGTCATTTGGGAGTTGAATTAGTTTGATAATCTCAACGTTATTGATCTGTAGCGTATAGAACATGATTGCATTTACTTGCTTTGGCATCTAATGAGAAAAAGGAATTGAAGCTGTGAAATGCATACTGAAGTGTGAGCAAGATAATGGTTTGATGAGTTAAATGGGTGGCTTTTAGTATCACTTATAATGTGTGGCTGCAGGTAGCATGATGCTTTGATTTATTCTCTTTCAGTTTCCACCAATTTTGATGTAAGCACATGCTTAGCAATGCCCAGATGATGCAAAATATTACTGTTTTAATTTTGCTCCTTACTCCACAGTATTGCCAATCCTATCTTTCACAAGTGTGAATGTAAGAAATGTTTCAATTCATCTTGACCCTTGCTTTAAGAATTCTGTACAACAGCAGTGTGGTACATTCTTGGATTTCAAGTATCTCAAATTTTGTCATCAACACTAAGGTTTCTTAAATCCTTTTAAATGAGCAGTTCATTAATTGATTTTTGCAGCTTTTTTTTATATATAACTGGAAGAATAGGAGATTGAGGTAAATGATGAAAAGTGAGTGGGGAAAAACAAAAGCGCAGCACGTTAATTGGACCAAATAGCCTTTTATAGAGGCTAACTTGCAGCTCAGATGCAATACATTTCTCCCAGTTTACAAACACGTGGCTTAGAACAATTGAAAGTCATTATGCATGTGGCTGGCAGTGAAGGGAGTAAACAAGCTGAGATTTGGCTCAGTACAATTCATACCAACCATCACAGGCACATCCAAAATTTTTGTCCGACTAATGTTGCTATATAGCCGCTTCGAAATGAACTGGTCCATGTACTATATGTAACATATTGAGGTATATCGCCTTCATTATTTCCCTTAATATTGCACCCTGTTAACATTAATGTGCAACAAAGTACTTATTTGCACTCCAGTACTTGGGCAGCCTACCTCTGTTTCCTCCCTTTGATGGCTTCATTCCTGGTTTTCTCAGATCACCACATTTTCTGTTCCCACGCCAATTCCAGGTGAATGTCGGCTTTGTGCAGACTAGACCTCCTTCACCAATTTTATCTGACAAGGTCATTCCAAGAAATGCTATTAGCTGGATTCTTCGTCCTAAATCTGCATTCATCCTTATCTGGCACATTAAAGTTAAGTCTTGACCTGCATGCCAACATCAACTTCAGAAGAGAAGTGCTGCTTCAGATGTATGCACAAGGCCTCTCTGCACAACCTGGAAACACATTTATGGTTTATTAATTTTGCTCCATGTGTACAATATGCAGTTCCATATTTCCGGTCCATCCATTTTAAGTTTTGAAGCTTTCGTAAGGAAATAAATTAATGGCCTAAAACATGGACGTTTCTTCATTCTGCATCCTCAAGATAATTTAGCTAAGAGTATATAGTATAGCTTAATAGATTCTAGGGGAACCACATGCTGAGCACCTAAACAAAAATGTTGCCATAATGTTGCAACTGGGCAATTCTGCATGTGTTCTCCTATACCTTCGTTGTATAAAGCCCCAGGGCTTGTGTCATTATGCCAGTTCATTTTCCCCAACTCAAGGTTCCTTGAAGTTTAATCTCGCTTCCTGCTCTCTGCTTCACCATCACTGGTCATCCTTTCAATCACTATGCCCTTTCCCTCTGATGAAGGCAAATCTATGAAGCTACCTCCAAATAAAGTGACAGTGAAAGGGATAAGGGAGGAGTTTTTATTGTCTGCAAGACTTCTTTCTGACCCAATGTGTAAGAACCCCAACAAAGAAGGAAGTGCTGCTCGATCTAATGATGGGAAATGAACTAGAGAAAATTAGAAAGTGTGGAAGAACATCTAGGGATTAGCTATCACAGTATAATAAGGTCTAAGGTAATAACTGAAAGCGATATAGATAGTACTAAGACCAAAGAATTAGATTGGAAAAAAGCCAACTATGGGGGAATGAGGATGAAGCTCTGGGAGGTAAACTGGAGAAAAATATTGATAGAGTTAGAACAACAATGGGCAGCATTAAAGGGGAGATCAGTATAACCACTAGAAAATAAGAACAAACGAGCCAACAATGAGATGCCGTGACTAAATAAAGAGCTGATCTAAAGAAAAAGGAGCAAGCAAAGTACATACACTATGAAATGACAGTAGTAGAAGAAGTCAAGAGGGATATTTCATTAGTTCACCTAAAAAGAAAGGCGATACTAGACAAACTCGCCAAACCTGAGGAGGACAAGAACCTGGGTCCAGATGGATTGCCCCTGTGGCTACTCAAACTAGGGAGGAGATATCAGAGGCACGAGTAACCATAGACACAAATTCAATCGATAAAGAAATAGTGCCCGAGGACTGCTGGACAGCAAAGGCATTTCTGATCTTTGAATTAGCTTAATACAATAGCAAAATACTGCGGATGCTGGAAATCTGAAATAACATCAGAAAATGCTGGAAACACTCAGCAGGTCAGGCAGCATCGAGGAGAGAGAAACCGAGTCAACGTTTCGGGTCGAACCCTTCGTCAGAACTGGAAAAGGTTAGGGAAGAGAGATTTTTAAGCAGGGGCAGGGAGGAGGGGAGGAAAGAACAAAGGGAAGGTCTGTGGTAGGATGGAAGGCAGGAGTGATTGACTGACAAAAACTACAGGAAGGCATAAACAAGCTTGAAGAGTGGCAGATAAATAGCAAATTAAATTAAAAAGGGTAAAGGGTGAAGTGGCTCATATTTGGTAGGAGGACTTATTCCTTGGAAATTAAGAAACCAAATGGAGAAGAGCTGGGAATGCAGATACATCAATCTCGAATAGTAGCAACACAAGTTGATAAGGCCATAAAAGTGCAAACCAAGTACTGGGGTTCATTTTACATAGAATGACATAGAAGTTGCAGCACAGAAACAGGCCATTCGGCCCAACTGGTCTATGCAGGTGTTTAGGCTCCAAACAAGCCTCCTCCCACCTTGCTTCATCGAACCCTATCTGCATATCCTTTTATTTCTTTCTCCCTCATATGCTCATCTGGCTTCCCCTGAACTGCATCTGTGCTATTCGCCTCAACTACTCCATGCGGTAGCAGGTTCCACATTCTAACCACACTCTGGGTAACTCTCAAGTGTCAGCCGTGGCTCAGTGGGTAGCACTCTTGCCTCTGAGTCAGAAGGTTGTGGGTTCAAGTCCCACTCCAGGGACTTGAGCACAAAAATCTAGGCTGACACTCCAGTGCTGTACTGAGGGAGTGTTGCATTGACAGAGGTGTGCCGTCTTTCGGATGAGACAGTAAACCGAGGCCCTGTCTACTCTCGGGTGGTGTAAAAGATCCCATGGCATTGTTTCGAAGAAGAGCAAGGGAGTTATCCCTGGTGCCCTGGCCAATATTTATCCCTTAATCAACATCACTGAAACAGATTATCTGGCCATTATTACATTGCTGTTTATGGGAGCTTGCTTTGTGCAAATTGGCTGCTGCGTTTCCTACATTACGACAGTGACTACACTGCAAAAGTACTTCATTGGCTGTAAAGTGCTTTGGGACATACTTTTAAACAAGTTTCTCCTGAATTCCTTATTGGATTTATTAGTTCTCAAACTCTAGCAGATTAGACACCATTTAGTTTCTTACTCATTTCGCTAGAATATTCTAGAGGAATAGAGTAGAATCGAATGCAAAAGCAGGGAGGTAATGTTAAATTTATGTAGAACGTTAGTTAGATCCTACTTGACCGTACTATGTGCAGTTCTGGTCTCCATTTTTATAAAAATGATGTAAGCACTGGAGAGAGTGCAGAAAATTGAGGAAAGATTGGAAAAGTGAACATCGAGAGGAGACCTGACATGGAGAAACCGTTTCCACTTGTGGATTAGTCCAGAACAAGGGGGCATAAATAGAATAAATCTATTAACATAGCAAAAAGAATTTGAGGAATTTGTTTGAGGAATCCAGAGAGTGGTGGGAATATGGAACTCGCTGCCACATGGAGTGGTTAAAGCAAATTGCGTTGCTACATTTTAGGGGAAGTTTGATGCATACCTGAGGGAGAAGGCACTAGAGGGGCAGGGTGAGAAGAGAGAATTCGAGCGGAAGGAGGCTAGTTTGAAGTATAAATCCTGGCATAGACCTGTGGACCAAATGGCCCATTTCTGTACGATGTCATTGTAGGTGGTGTCATGGCTTCTATGCAAGAGACTCCCATACGATAAATTCACATTACTTTTTGCCTGCACCAACTGTATGTGGACAATGAAGAATGGAAAAAAAACCAAGATTACCTAACTGATAGAATTGGCTTCATCCTTTTACGTGCATTCTCTAGCACCATGATTCCAATGAGGGGTTTTTAGGCTTAGTGGTTTTAGTGCTAAATCATTCGTTTTTGTTTACTTTACTTTGTTAACATTAATTGGCACAATATTGCGGGTGCTGGATTTTATCTAATTTGTGAGTTAGAGATCACGTGAGGTACTGCTTATCTGCAACATCATGATGACACTTCCTGTGTGTGCTCAGCACATGATTTTTCCAATATCTGTTGACCAAAGATATAGTCCTACATTGTATAGAGGATGTGCCATTCAAAGGATTAAAATCATCTTTGTATCTTGTTCTCTGTATTTAAAAAAATTAAAAATGTTAGGTTGTCTGGGTCCATGGTTTTCTGGGTCCCTTTTGTCAAGTTCTTCAGACTGCTGTACTACCAAACTCTTGGTTCAAACCATGAAGAACTGAAATTGTTGAAATGTCATGTTTGCTGCAAACTTGCCTGAAACGAGTCAACTTTGTCATATATTTACAAGGGTGAAGGTTGGCTACACGTGCAATATTGTTCTCTCCTGAACAATGTCTTTGTGATTGGTCATTTCTGGTTGTTGAGTAATACTTTAGCAGTTAGAATTGTTTTGCCGGCCAGTTACCAGTACAGGCTGATTACAATGTTGTTAGCTTACTGTAGTGACTGCCATCATTGCAGCCTCAGGAAAGTACCTTGAGAAAAGTTAGATTGGGTGAGGAGAGTTGATTGAGCAGAGCTGAATCAGAAATTCCGAGGTAGTGAAAAAAGTGTGAAGAGAAGAGCATTATCAAAACGATGAATTAGAAAATTATATGAAACTTGGTGCTTCTATCTTTTTCTGTGTTTACAAAAGTTTGAGCTGATTGACTTGTGACATGACACAACTTTCTTTGCTGTACATGATTTAAACTAGTTCCCCAGAACTCAATCAATGACTGAGATTTGACTTATAGCCAGCTGTGCCTCTCAACCTTCTTCATATGGAATATAAAATTGCTTAAAATGTTTCTCAGGATATGCTTCATTTATCTGGCATATGACAATATGAATATGAAGTATTCAAACTGAAGGTTATAAAAGATTCATTTCTTCCAGAAACTTGCCTTTCCATTGGATTCAGAAATCTAATTTTATACAACAGTATTTGAACACCAGCTCTGAACATTGTTTTGGATCTACTTATGTTATATGTACATATTTCTCCCTGAACAGTATGATTACGTAGTCTAGCAAAGCAAGTTCATTTTGTTTTCAGAAGTTCAATATCTCCTTAGTGAATCTAAATCTACCAAAGCCAATAAATAGTATGATATAATTGGTAGGCTATTTAAATATCTCACCTTTGAGTCCAAATTGGGTTACTTTGTCTTGTATTGCACTCAACCTATTGTTAATTAAGCAAGCTCACACAGCCAGATTGCCCAGCTCCTGTGTGAGATGATCGAAAGCATCTTTAAATAGCAAGTTTCAGCAATAGCTCCTAATAAGCTGAGTCAATTTAGAGAACCAGTTCGATGCAGCTGATTTATCGGGCATAGTGTCTTAGTCTTCAGTAAACTTAGCACATTGAAGCTGTCACTTAAGATTCGAGCATTTCAAGCATCTAGTTCAGTTTACATATTCTTGAATTTTAAGCAATTACTGCACCCATACCACTAGTCTGACAAAATACCCCTGCACCCAACTTCAAACACAGCTCATGAATTGTACATATGAAGAATGGTTTCCAAACAGTAAGTACCAGCAAAGTCTCAATATTAAGGTCTGGCAGGACCGGAACAGCAACAGCTGCTGTGGCTCCAGGATGCACACACACGCATGCGCACGTTTGAATCTTAGTATATGTAATCCATTCTATTTATAATTTCCATTGTCCGGTTTTTAGACTGAGCATTTAGATTGCCTGCTTCCGGTTGTAAACCAATTGTAGAAGGATATTTCCAAGTCTTGTTCAGTTCTCGTATTGCATATATACTAGTGCAGAGGTTCCCAAAATGGGCAGGTGGGGGGGGGGATGGGCGTGAAGAGAACAGGCTGGCCACGAAGGAGAACCACAGATGCAACCTCACATAGCCAGAGGAGGTACATCAAAACTCTGAATTTTTTAAATTTACTCAGTTTGATATTTAATTTGAAAGAAATATAGACACCAGTGCAACCTTGCAGAGGACGATTTCAGCACGTTTGAATTCCTGCTGATTTTGAGAGTGGAAGTTGGACCAATCTGGGCTGCTTCTGGTGCACAGAACTTCCACTTCTAGAAATCAGCGAGTATTCAAACATCTGAGATCGCACTATGCGATGCTGCATTCGACTTTTTTTTAATTGAAACTTAAATTTGCTCAGTTTCTTCAAAATTGAAAGAAGTTCGGACTTTTGGTTAAGACGGAATGGAGCGTTTTTTTTGAAGTGTAATGTTGATCCTGGGGAAGGAACAAGTAGAGCTGGGCAAAAGAAAAATAGGAAATACGGTTCTTCTTACTTCGACTTGGGAATTCACTTTTACTGGTTCTGAGGAAAATCCTCGACCGCAATGTGGTGTTTGTGCTGAAGTTCTTGCTCAGGATGGTATGAAAGCAAGAAAGCTAAAATGCCAGTTGGAGACCAAACATCCCACCCACAAATGACTAGATTTTTTCAAACCAAAGCTTTCATGAAGGGACAAATGAATGTAATCGAAGAATGCAGTGCCACCCCTGCCACAGCTGGAGCATATGGAATAGAAGACCACCAAGCACAACATCTGGACTTTTGGAAGGATTCAAAAATAATGGTTACGTTTTTGAAGGGAGGGGTAGAGGTTTGGGACCAAGGAAAATGCAAATAGTTTGAAGAATAGTAGAGTAAGCAAAATGGATTTGAGATTTTTTCTCTCTCGGGTTATGTTATATTTAAAATTTTAATCCTGTCAAATGTCATTTTTTTTGTAACCTTGATAAGTTAAGAAAGATTCTTTGTATCTACTTTTCACTTTAATATTGATTCGAAATAACTTATTTTTTGGTGGTGAGGGGGGAAAACATCTGAATTTTGTTTTGGTGTCTTCTGAAAAAATTGTGTTAACTGCAGTAGTGGAGAAGGTAATTTACAAGATGCTTGTCATGAAATGGGCATTTGTAGATCATAGATAATTGTTTTCCAGCTAGTGCTGAATAAATGCCTTTTATGTGACATTGGCAGCAGCATTGTTGAGAAGTGTTGGTCCACTTAGTTATCCTCCAATTAACCCGCTATAGAAAAAAGAAATGCCAGGCATAGGAATATTCATGATGGGAGTTTAACCAGCTAAATGGGTATCAAAGATTTAGCTTTGTTGCATTTTCCTCACAGTGCATGTAATCTTTCTGTTAACTTGTATGTGCTGTATTTGAAATTTCTCAATTATCCAGCTCTTCAGTTATGTTACACACAGCTCAAGCATTTATTTCACACACAATGTAAAGTTTGTTGAGATATTTCAGCTATACTTTCTCCCAGGAATTAACAAATATCTCCTAGCTGGATTTCTGTCATTTCATCCTGATTGCATTCTTGAAAGTAAATTTGCTCCAGTATCCTATTTATCAATGATTCAGTTCCTAAATTGGGTTTGTTTGTTGACTGAAACACAGAATAGATTGAGAAGCGGTTATATTACATTGATTTAGATCTTGAAATAAAAGCATTGTTTTGTATGATTAGATAATTTGAACTCCAGCATATAAAATAGATTGTTTAAAAATAGGATGCATTTTTCAGAAGACAATTTTGAAAGTGAATTTTTGTTTGTTCAAACGTTAACTAGAATCATTTTTGCTCACGTTTTGCAGGATTTAATGCTGTTAGTCATTTCTGACTAGTGAGATCTTTTTCCCAATAAAAGTAGAAAATATGTCATTTATCTGTATGAATGATTTCTGCTATTGTCTGCAGTAACAGTGAAAATCTATTGACATGGTTTATATCCCGTGAGTGGACCTGAAAGTGATGGTCACAGCTGAATTACTGTCAGCATCATGAGTAGGATAAAAATTATATCCCACAGCTTTTTGTAATGTTATTCTCTTAATGCTATAGCATTAAAAATTAATCTGGTAAAGAATTGGCTAAGACAAAATAAGATGGGTTTAATGTTGCACGCTGTTCCTTTGTGGTTTGCTTCAAGCTCAAGTGTAGCTGGAGGCAGTAAAAGTATTAATTATTCTATTGAAGATTTAGGACAGTTATACTTGGACTTTTTAAAACGCATTTCCAAGGGAAAAATGGAGCATGATGCGATGACATCTCCATATAATTGAGATGAACATTTATACCATTCCACCAAAATGTAATTAAAATGTTGTTGGTTAGTTGCCAGTTTTCATCGTGAAGCCACAGTCTCGTATTAGTAAAACAAAATGAGAATAAATATTGTCCTTCAACTATTTTTCAACACATGCACACAACAAGCATTCCATGCATTGGTCTGACCTGATTGTTTCCCCACAGATATATAAAGAAAAATGGAAAATGTTGAAAATATTTGATGGCTAGCACCTGAAGAGATATTGGCCCTGAAATTGTGGTTGGCGGTGCAACAAAGGAGTACGCTGCCGGACTCCGAACAAAATCCGCACTTATCTGGTACGAGGCCCCAAACAAAAACTTGCTTTGAAATGCTGCAGAGTTGTGCGCAGCGTAGTGGACCATGGATCCCAGAGGCGCGCCGTTGTGCGTAAGCTTACCTGGGATCATGTGGGGCAGTACTCCTTTTACTAGCCAATCAGGAAACTTAGAAAACCCCGTTTGACTAATATGCTTTAAAGAAAGAAAGACTTGCATTTATATATCACCTTTCACGACCACCAGACGTCCCAAAGCACTTTACAGCCAATGAAGTACATTTGAAGTGTAGTCACTGTTGTAATGTAGGAAACGTGGCAGCCAATTAAGCGCACAGCAGGTTCCCACAAACACCTCTGTGATAATGACCAAATAATCTGTTTTTGTGATGTTGATTAAGAGATTAATATTGGCCAGGACACTGGGGATAAGGAAGATACAGGTCAATTGGAATCCAGCCTTTCTTGCAAGCTTGCATTAATACATTTCAATATATCTGTGAATGACCTGACAAAAAGTTTGAAATCTATTTTGACACCATAAATTGGTAACATTATTTAATATATATACACAAACGTAAAACCCTGTTAGCTCAGAATTGTGACGACCAAACCCTTTTGTCAATGAAAGTAGATCGATAGAGTTTTTATAACTGACAGTACAATTTTTTGGTTGATATTCAATTTGGAATGAGAAGATTGACTCTGCAAGATTAAAAAAATGATTAAAATGATCTCTTCCCTCAAACCGAACCTTTACAGCTGCTTAGGTTCTTTTACGTGTTCATTTTAATTATTATGGTCCTGAAATTGCAATTTTCTCATCTTCCTCCCCGCCCCCCCTTTACGCTGTGCAAACGGGCTCCTGCACCTGTTTGCACCAGCTATAAAATTTTCCAACGTAATTGATGCACAGCTGGTGGGCCATGAGCCCAACTTTTCGCCAGCAATGAGGATCAAAATCGCATCTTTCTATTCGAAACTTGAAAGATTGCAAATTCGGGATTTAGTGTAATCGCATGCGGAAATCCTAAACTCACGGTCAGTTTCAAAGGCGGTATGATGACGTCCTGTAAGAGTACGCCGTCATACCAGTCGCAACTTCAGGGTCATTAACTTTAAGTTGTTTTTTCCTCCCAGATGTTGTGAATCTGTAGGACATTTCTGTATTTTTTTTTAATTTTGGCTTTTTTGCAGAACCTTTTTTGATAATGCAAGGAAAGGTCTTTGTTAAAGTAAATGGCACACCTACCCTGAGTTGATGGTGACAGTGCTCCTTTTGAATTAAACGAACCAGCAGCCCTCTAATTTTCAGTCGCCAAGAAGGAAAACATTGTGGTTTAATTGATAATGTTAGTTTGGTGTGGCCAACAAAAGCATGAAACTTGGATTACTGTGAAATAGACCTAAAGCCTAATTCTATCAAGTTGATGTTAGCCGAAATACTTATAAACAGGCACTTGTACTGATTTAATATATTGATGATGCAGTTTAATCCTGGAACTATCCAAGTAGACAAAATACATAAGAGCTAGTATACTTACCTTTAATGTCTTACCTTGAGATGCTTGGTGAAAAATGCACTGGTGGTAATTCTGTACCTTAACTACCTTACTGATAAATTTGCTCAACTGCTCATTTTTACTCTAGTAAAAGGACCCAGCTATCTGAGTCTTTCATGATAACTAAGGGTTTATAAACCCAACATTAATTCAGAGGCCCTTCTCTAAAAAAAATTTCCAGGGCCTCTATATTCCCCATCATGTGAGGGGACTAGAAATGGGCACAGTATTCTAGATGGGGCTTAACCATAAAAATATCAATAGTGTATAGGTGCAAATCTAGACAACAAACACCCTCGGTTGATGCTGGTATTCTCTTTTCTCACACCCCAAAATGCCACTTCCTGATTCTGCCCTCTCCCCTTCCCCAAAACACAAATCTTATCATCTTCCCCTTCCTCATGAATTCCTCTTCCCTCTCCATCTTCCTTTTTCTCATTGCCATCCATTCCCTCTTTGCTCTCCCTTCATTTTTGCCTTTCCTTTCTGCTTAATTTCCCCTCTCTCCTTCCTTGCTATCCATTCCTCCCTTTGCTCTCCCCTCAGCATCAATTGGTTGCTGCATATTGTAAGTAAGAATTCCAGCGTGCAACAGTAGGAAACACTTTGTAGAAATGGCATTGAGGGACAAAGGCGCTGGTTTGCTCTGATCTTTCTTGGCAAATGCTAACATGCAGAATGAGTCTCCAAAACAATGACTGTCAGCATTTCACCCTGACAGTCCTATGATAGTGTGACCAAAGGCAAGCCTGGCACAAGTGCTATTGATTTGATTTGGCATAATGTTTTGGTTTTGGAGAGTTCCTTTCATTCTGTAGTTATCACCACTGAGGTGCAAATAGCATGATTTTATTTTGTGAGGAAAAATCTCATGCCTGTTCTACAAAGGGAAACTGTGGAACCCAGTTTATTCCACTTGTATGGAAAACAACCGTAACTCACTTGGGAATTTGCCTCTTGTGAATTTTGCTGTTTTCTCACTTGTGGAATAAACGAGGTATTCCGCTGTACCCTATGGTGTACACTGATTGTCCCATTAGCCTATGTTTTTGCCATGATGACCCTGACAAGTTTGCATATACAGGATACCAAAAATATGTACCGGAAGCATTAACATAATGTGGTGTGGCTGAATGCAGGCCTTTTAAAATGAGTATACTGGAATAAGTGGCAAGCTTCACAGAAGTTCCTTCAAATATGTTTAGCTAAATGACCTCATTGCAAAAATTATGAACTCTTACAGTTTAAGGTAGATTTTAGTTTAAAGTAATAAAACACTATTGTGCTTGTTCATAGTTCTCTGGTTGACTTAGCATATTTAATTCTTGATGATTGAAGACTAACAATGCAATTACCTAATTATCATTGTGCTGATGAGTTGAATTCCTGTCACCCTCCATTCTAAGGAGTTTGACAAAACAAATTGTCCTTCATGAAAAAGTACATGTTCCTCGGAGTCAGTCTGTGGGCAGTGACTCTTTGGATCTTTCTTAGTCTTGTTATACCAAAAGTAAATCTAGCTCCATCTTCTACACTGGGGACCATTTTCCCTCATCAGTCTGTGTATAGTTGCTGTTTATTTGTGCCAGCCTGCTTTTTAGCTGCTGTTTGCCTATAGTGGCCTCTTGCAGTCATTCCTTCAAGGACAACATGCTGGTATTCCATTTTTTCTCTTGCCATTAAGTGATGACATATTATGAGGTCATTCCCTTTTTCAAATGCAACAGCTCAGTGCATTTGGACCCTCCAAAATGCAAATTATGCAACAGGGAGAATAGTTAGATGAGGAAAACTACTTGGTACATTTGAGCAAGATGTGCAATTATCACGTGTTGACCAAACTCTCTCTAGCTCCAGTGGTTAACAGAAGAATTCTCCATAGACACAAGCATATTCACAGGTCAGATTGTTGATGGGTTTTGTATGAGTTAATTACTTTAAGTATTCATGACTAAAAATATTCTTGTGCCAGAGTAATTTAACTGTGTTAAGTTGAGCCGAAAAACAATAGTTTTACCTCGTTCATGGGACAGTTGTTTCCTGAGTGTTCATTTGATGAATATTACATTTTTATAATTATCTTGGTGAATCCTCAATCTAAAGAGAAAATGATAAAGGGTATTTTTTCAGGAATAGCTCTGAAGAGTAAGTGCAGATTTTAGCTCAAAGGTACTAGTTAAGATAAACCAATTAGCAACCATTTTTCTAAAGTCAAAGGTGTAGCTGTATTTTAAACTAAGTACGGTGCCTAGCTTCACTGAGTCTTCCATTGAAGAGACTATTTTGGCAATTGCTGGTTGATAAACCTTCATGCATCCTTAAAGGTCAAGTTGTGCAAAATTCATTTGGGTTTTACAGTGGACAGTGTTGTATTGCAATAAATTCTATAGCGTTTTTTCCTATGCATAATTAAAGAAGCAACAATCTGACAAAAGTATGACTTGATAATTTATTACTCGAGCAAATGTCTTTTAACTCGAGTGCATAATTTTATTTAAAATGCCTAGAATTAATCGCCGTTTGTGGTCTTTGAAAATATTCATGATTAAACTGTCAAGCCTTTTTGACATAATGGGCCAATGTGTGGATTACGTCTTGATCAATGTGACTCATCAATTTACATTCAGGTTAGATTCATTGTTTTCTGACAAGAAAACAAATTTTTCAAATAATTTAATGGCAGGGTTCAGGAGTGAAAATTCAAGTATATTAACTGTTAAAATGAACGTGAAGTGGTTGCAAAAAGATAAATGTGGCTTTCGCAGCAAACAGCAACTAATGCAGGAAAAATTACTTAATTACACAATCCATCCTTCATGCTGCAATCTGATTGCCACACTGTATCTTAACTGTAGAGTATAAATGCCACAACAGTAATAACCTGTTATCAATAAGACACTCAACATCTTGTGCTCAGATTTGAATTGTTTTCTGACAAAGACAGATTTTACAAATCTAGTGGGGAAAATAACAAGCGACGACTGAATACTTGGTCAAAAAGATGGTTTTTAAGAAGGATTTTAAAAGTGAAGAGAGAAGTTGACTAATTGGTTAAGGGAGAGAATTTCTGATCATAGTACTGAGGCATCTGAAGGCTCTGTCGCCAGTTGAGGGACGAAGGGAAGGGCAGATGCACCCAAAGCCAGAGTTGGAAGTGGGAGGAAACACAAGGCTGGAGGAGGTTGCAGACATAGTGTGTGAAATTTGAAGATGAGGACAAAGGTTTTAAATTGAAGAGTTGGAGGGCAGGGAGAGAGTGCAGGTCAGCAAGTTTGGGATCGATGGGCAAGCAGGTCGTGATCTGGATGGTGAAGTTTTGGGCGAGGTGGAAGATTAGCGACTGGCTAGGAGAGCATTGGAAAAATCAAGTCAGTGTGACAAAAGCGCACATAATGGTTTAGATAGTGTTCGGGTGAGGTTTGGGTGGAGGTGGGTGATGTTGCAAACATGAAAGCAAGCAGTCTCGGTGATTCATTAGGATGTCGAGTTTGAAACTCAGTTACAGGATGCTGAGGTTTTGCACACTCTAATTCAGCCTAATGGACTGGTGGGGGAGTAGGGAATGAATTCAGTGATAATGCAGAAGATTACATGGCAGGGACAAAAATGATAGCTTTGCTCTTCACTTGGAGGAAATTTTGACTCATCCACGACTTAATGTCAGACAGGTAGTCCTGCACAGAATTGATCGAGGGAAGAGATGCCATTGCTGGAGTTATTTGGGCTGTATTAGCACATGTAGGAGTAGTACCTTGCACAGGCAGTCCCACAGAACTGGACAGCAGAGGACAGATAATGGAGGAGGATGGCATGATGGACCATGTCAAATACCATGGAGAGCTTGAGGAGAACAAGGAGGGTTAATGCACTGTGGTTTTAGCCATCAAAGGTGTAATTTGACTTTGAACAGCCAGTCTCAGTGCTGTGAACAGGGTGGACGCTGGGTTGAAGGTATTTGAACAGGAAATTTTTCAAGAGGTAGATATGGAGTTGGGAGGTGACAACACATTTAAAGGTGTTGGGGATGAAGGTGGGGGAGGTTGGCGATGTGGTGGAATCAGACAGGACAGATGGATCAGTGGTATGTTTTTTGAAGAGGGCGTATTGACTTTTGAAAGGGAGAGGGATGGTGTCTGAATAAAGGGAGCCATTTACAATGTCAGCAATCATAGAGGCCAGGAAAAGTAATTAAGTGGTTAAGAGTTGGGTGAGGAGTGCATCAAATAGGCAAGACATGGGTCTCGGAAGCGATGAGCTTGGAGAAGGCAGGCGGAGAGGAGGCAGAAACTGTGAAGCGATCGGGGTAAACTGAGTGGGGGACTGGAGGCAGCCAAGAGGAGGCGAGAAAGCTGGCAGCAGAAGCAAGTGTGCTGTGGTCTTAAACTGAGAAATGATTACATGTATGAGCTCTTTGTTCTTGCTGTTGGAGATGAAGGTGGAGAAGCCAGGCAAAATGCAGTTGTGGAGGTGGCACATCATGGAGAAAAGAGGGATTGTCCTTGCTCTCTCTGATAATCCTAAAATAATAGGATTTGGCTGATGAGAAGGGAGCACAGCAGTACTTAACATGCTTGAGCTAGATATAGCAATGAATGAAAAGGTCATTTGTCAGCTTAAGTTTGCAGGCCTCAGATTTGAGAGGTTGTAAAAGGTAACTACCGTGGAAACGGCACGGGTAGAAGACACTGGCCTGGATTTTGCGGTCAGCAGCTTGACAAAGGATTACGCCGCCGGCATCCGATCGGAATGTGCATTTACCTGCTGGGAACCCTCCTTGGCGAATTTGCTGTCACACGTTGCGGAGTTGAGTGCAGTGTAGTGGCCCAGGGTGCACCGTGTACGTAATCATAGCTGGGATCACGTGGGCCGGTGCTCCAATCGGGAATCAGAAGGTGTCTCATTCACCCCCATTATTCTATGACACTTGCATTCTTTGAGTCATTTACAGACGATTTGAATGTAATGAAAGTTGGACGCGTATTTGGATCAATTTAAGACTCAGGCTTTGATCTCCTTGCTGGGTTTCCACCCTCTGAAAAGTATTGGGGTTACAGGTATCAACATTGCAGTGTTTCATCACAGCCACATCCAGTCAGACCGTATCAGAAAAGCTTTCCAAAATTACAAATTGTTTAATAATGTACAGAAGTTAGCAGAAATACATTTGCCGGTTTACTGTCGCCAAAACTAATTGCTTATGAAAAGATGGCAGGAGGATAACCACAACTTTGAGTATCTTTTCCTCAAGAAAGCCACATAACTTGTGGGCCCACACAAAACTAAAGCTATCAGAGTATTATTTTCTGGCAATACCTATAAGGTTAGCGCTCAAATTTGTAGAATTCACAAGTATGGTGTTGCAAACAGGCTCCTGCGCTTCTTTGCACCAGCCGTATCATTTCCATGCGTAATTGGTGGGCAGTTAGCCCAACTCTGCGCCAGCAATGAGGATTTCAATATCTGATGATCTGTCAAGTCGGAACTTGACATCGCAAGTTTGGATTTAGCGCATGCGCAAATCCCGAACTTGCTATCCATTTCAAAGGCAGTATGATGGCGCACTCTGAGTACGTCGTCATACCGACCGCAAATTCTGCCCCAATAAGTAACTTCTTGGGAATGAGGGTGGTTAACGTAGAGACAAGAGCAGTTAAGACGTTCAACAGTGGTACTGTTGTTGGTTCAGGCAGAGGGCAGAAGTGGGACTGAGAAAATCAATTTTGAGGGAATTGGGGCCATTTTTTGATCCTAGAGTAGAGGGTGAGGGTAGTGAGGCTGAAAGAAAGCAGGGAGTTGTGGGTGGCCAAAGAGACATGGGAGTGGTCAGAGATAACAATCAGTGATTGATACCTTGGAGATGGAAAGGCTGTATGGAATAGTGAGGCTGAGGGGTGGTCATGGATGTGGAGGGAAGAGGTTATCTGAAGAGTGAGATTGTGTGAGGACAGGAGGGCAGAGAAGTTACAGGAGAAAGGACGAGGGGTGTTTGAGTATAGGTTGCTTGGTGCAGTATAAACACCAGGACTGTGTACTAGAACATATTTTGCACAGCAATTAACCACCTTCCAACTCCAGTTATCTTAAACTGTAATAAAAACTGTTACCGCTTAGTTTCAAGGTAACAGTTATCCATAAGAGGTGTGGAAGAACCGTTAGAGGCACCAAATCTGGTTGTAGCTTTAATTGCTTGCTTTGAAGCGTAAATTTAAATTAAAAATCAAGTTTTCAAATTCTTTAAAGGAACAGGAAAGCAAAGCTTTGTGTGATTTGAATTTCTTTATATTTTGCAGTTTGTCTTGTTAATTTTCAAAAATAAAGTTTACGGTGAATATTTTAAAAAAATCTACGGGGAACATTTGTGATGTTTGTTTTGGAGTTTTGTTACAGCTGTACTTTTATTTGTTTTGATTTTCTGAACTATTATAAAATGTATGTGAAGAATTGAATGAATAGCTTCTATAGGTGAATACAAATCAAGTGGCTATCCCTCATCGTTCGCGTGGCCCTTCACCAAACCCGAACTGAAACAGGTCAGCACAAATAGGATGTCATGATGCATTCCTTCTAGTACCTGGTAAATCTCAGAGGCTGCTACTTGTTAACACCCCAGCAGGTGTAGAGTATGCAATTACAATTTTATATTCTGTGTTCTGCATAATAATTCTTCAGAGTGCACCAAATGATGTGCTGTACAGTTATAAAAAGACTTAACCCTCACTACCCAGAATTAAAAGAAGTACTGTAGTGAGGAGCCATTAAACCTGACAGCAAGAATTTTCACATAATATAGCAACAATGTAGCAATAGTAAATGCAATGATTATCCAGATTAGTATATTTTATAGTGGCTAAAATAATTATACAAATGTGTGAAATATTCTTGCTGTCAGTTTTTTTTATTCATTCATGGAATGTGGGCCTCACTGTTACTGCCCATCCCTAATTGCCCTTGAGAAGGTGGTGGTGAGCTGCTTTCTTGAACCTGTGTGGTGAAGGTACTCCCACAGTGGTGTTAGGTAGGGAGTTCCAGGATTTTGACCCAGCGACGATGAAGGGATGGTGTGTGACTTGGAGAGGTGATGGTGTTCCCATGCACCTGCTACCCTTTGTCCTTCGAGGTGGTTAAAGGTCGTGGGTTTGGGAGGTGCTGTCGAAGAAGTTTGGCGAGTTGCTATAGTGCATCTTGTAGATGGTACACACTGCAGCCACGGTGCGCCAATGGTCGAGCGAGTGAATGTTTAAGATGGTGGATGGGGTGCCAATCAAGCGGGCTGCTTTGTTCTGGATGGTGTCGAGCTTCTTGAGTGTTGTTGGAGCTGCACTCATCCAGGCAAGTGGAGAGTATTCCATCACACTCCTAACTTGTGCCTTGTAGATGGTGGAAAGGTACCATCTTGGGGAGTCAGGAGGTGAGTCACTCCCCTCAGAATACCCAGCCTCTGACCTGCTCTTGTAGCCACAGTTTTTGTGGCTGTTCCAGTTGAGTTTCTGGTCAATGGTGATCCCCAGGGTGTTGATGGTGGGGGATTCGGCGATGGTAATGTCATGGGGAGGTGGTTAGGCTTTCTCTTGTTGGAGATATTTATTGCCTGGCACTTGTGTGGTGTAAATGTTTTTTGCCACTTAGTAGCTCAAGCCTGAATGTTGTCCAGGTTTTGCTGCATGCGGGCATAGACTGCTTCGTTATCTGAGGAGTTGCGAATGGAACTGAACACTGTGCAGTCATCAGCAAACATCTCCACTTCTGACCTTATGATGGAGGGAAGGTCATTGATAAAGCAGCTGAAGATGGTTGGGCCGAGGACACTTCCCTGAGGAACCCCTGCAGCGATGTCCTGGGCCTGAAATAATTGGCCTCCAACAACCACCTTCCTTTGTGTTAGGTATGACTCCAGCCAGTGGCAGGTTTTCCCCCTAATTCCCATTGATTTCAGTTTTACTAGGGCTCCTTGATGCCACACTCGGTCAACTGCTACCTTGATGTCAAGGGCAGTCACTCTCCCCTCACCTAGAGGCGCAGCTAGTTCTGGAGTACAAGTCTTCAGCACTGCAGGCGGGATGTTGTTAGGGCCCATAGCCTTTGTTGTGTCCAGTGTGCTCAGCTGTTTATTGAAAGCGCGTGGAGTGAACCGAATTGGCTGAAGACTGGCTTCTGTGATGGTGGGGACCTTAGGGACCGCAGGAGGAGGACGAGATGAATCAGTTACCCAAACCCAACAGTACCCAGAGGAGTTTCAGAATATCAGAGTAACAATGCATTGCCAATGTTCTTTTCTTGATGAGAAATACTTTGCTTTCCACTCATGCTATGGTGATCCCGAGTTCTTTCACGTTCGTGGAATTGTCACCAGTAGAAAGTCCTAGGGGTAAAAATTCGGTATCGGCCGGGCACAAAGTTTAGCGCCCGGCGCTAATTATCGCCTCCGACTGCAAAATTCGCCTCTATCACCCCTGGAGGTGATTTGAGCGTTAAATCAGGTGCTACACACCTCAAGGCACAGACGTCAGGGAGCGAGGTGCTTCCTCAGAACGCTACCAAAGCTCAGCCGATGCCAATTACCATGGAAGCCAGGCAGACTGGCACCGTCCAGTTCTTAAAGGGGCGGGGCCATCTTGCTGGCCAGCCACTCCCTGCTCATTGCAGCCTTGAATCTCGGCCTGGAGAGACCTCAAAAGCAATTGTGTTGGAAGCACCAATGGATAGGCCCAGGGAAAGAGCTCGGCGCTTAAGAAAACCAAAAGTGGTGCTGAGGGCCAAAACTCCCTAGGACAGCATTAAAACCAAAAATTTTGCCGGCAAGAAAAGGCAGGAAGCACCCGCCTTTAAATAGTGCTCCCCCAGCCCCTTCCCGACTTGAAAACGTTCCCCTCTCCCTGTCCTTCCTAGCGGCAGGTGCTAAGGCAGGGGGCGCGACTCAATATCCGGTCTGCGGCACGACCGGGGCGTTGCACGCTTGACTGACGTCACGATCTGTGGGCGCAGGAGATCATGACGGTAGTGTTTAGCGCCGCCGCAAAACGACTGGTCAATTTCACGAGCGGCGCTAAATTCCTAGCGCCCCCTGGAGGCGCTAACGGGAGGCGCTAAGCAACCGAATCTCTCCCCCACCGCCCCCCATACTCTCTCTCCACATGTACATGTTGTACTCCGTTTTAAGAACTATAATTTTCTACTCTCAATGCTATTTATAAACGCTGATTACACCAACAGTGTTTAATTTGCATTGTTCTCTGATTTCCACTCATGGCATTTTAATTCCCAGACTCCTGTAAGTCTATGCCTTTTGTTGCAAAGATATTCAAGAATCTAGATCTGTAATTCATTTTCCTAACAAAGACAAGTACATGTTTTCCATCTGATACTTTCTAGGTGAAAAACTGCAAAGTTATGATGAATAATTTTGTAAGCAAATTGAAAAGAACCCTAGGTTTTGGGCGAGCACTGGCACTTTACAGTGTTGCTATACAGATTACTTATAGTTTCAAGTGATGATGTTGCATGTGAAAAGACATTTTATATACTGAATTTTGTGAATAAAAACTTTTCTGAAGGAAAAGTAGAATAGTTTTAATACACTGAGACTTGTAATACTCTTGTTTAATTGATAAAAGTTGTTGTTTAGGCTATTCTGACATGCCAAGCATTAGCAAGTACCCACGTTCTAATTAGGATTGCCTCTATTTTGATATTGTTTTCTGTTCATTCATACTATTTTTGTGCTATCTCTATTTAAGCTACATAATCAAGTAGCTGAAATCAACATTATCAGTGCTAGATTAAAAGTTATTAAATGCTCTGTATTGTGGGAGTGCATTATATAATTCATGAAGGTAATAGACACACATCTTTTCATATTTTACAGATACAACTATCTTTGTTTCCATTATTAAATATATATAATGAACTGACCAAGGAAAATAGGATTTGAGATAATTCTATAAATCTTGATTTGTGTCTCATTATATAAAAAGCTTCAAGAAGTACAGGAAAGTGGATATGAACCTTGTTTAGTTTTATTTGATTTTGAATAATCTCTTTTAATATTTTAAAAACAGGATGAACTAAAAAGGCTCAAACTAGAAAATCTCTGTTTAGAAATGGTGTTTTCCAATAAACAAACGTATTTCAATCATTGTTACAAGTAACACACCTTTTTGTATGTATGTGCTGTTTGACATTGCTGACTCTGCAGAGATGGAGTGCCTTTTGCAGAATTGTCATCTGCCATAATTTACTATTAACAGAGCAAAGTAAATATCCTGTCTGCTGATTGCAAAGAGAAAACAGATTTAGTCTGTATTTATGTTCCCATTTTGATTAGCCAGGTAAATTGTCATCTTAATGTAGTCAGAACAGAAAGCAATTTTAGCATTTTATTTTACATTCTAGTGCAAACCTTGAAGTGTGAATGATTTAATGCATGGTGGTTAAATTACATTTGGTGGCAGAAGTCGTATGTTGAGATTTTCAGGAAACCCTCAAGAGTCTAGAAATACAATGCAGAAACTGTTGAGGTGTTTTTAATAACATTTTAAGTTGACGCATTTTAATTCAGACTTGAAAAGCATTGGAAGATCATTAACGGTAAGCTTAGCAAAGCAGTGTCTTGTTTACAGTAATGTTAAAATGTGACAGTTTTACTGCCTTCTATGATAAATCTAGTTGTTTACATCTCTCTTCTGTAATTTGATGATTCCAAACTGCTGCTGTGACATTTTGGTGCAAGCACTTTGAGGCCAAAAATGACAATTGTAACAGCTTATTTCTGAATCATTATACACATGCTCATCTTTGTTGAAATGGAAAGTTTAGATTATAGCCGGCCAGAAATATTGCCAACCAAATCAGTTTTATCAGTACAGGAGCATCTGTTTGTAATTACTGTTTCTGTAGAAAGGTAATTCATCTAGTCAGCATTTTTCTTAATTGGAAATGGAATTCTTAGGCTCATTCTCCAAATCAAGGGATTTATTGTCATACTGTTATCCCCTTGAACAAGCTAACCAGACCACTTCATTGAGTAGAGGAACAGTAAATGATTCTCAACCAAAAACTGAAAGGCACCTGCAATGGATAATTTTCAAGTTTGCTTTTTTAGTATGAGAATTAATTAAGAGTGAAACAAATTACAAGAATAGGGATGTTTAATCAAATATGCAAGTTGTGTTTTACACTAAAGGATAGAAAATGAATCTGAAACAAGTACAGACTAGTACGCTTAATGTTTGCATAGAAATCTTTTTAAATTAGCCAGCACTGTGAATAAACCAAGTTTGATAGAATTTCAGTGAAATGGCATACTATATACGAAATGGCATGCTGCAAGCTACAGCATTGTGCAAGCAGCGCAACACAAATTTCAGTAATTTTACATAAGAGTCCTTGATTACGGTTTGCTTCCTGCTGACTACAGGTTTGTCTAGAATATTGGCAACTCTATTTAGCCAAGAGGAAAGTTCCATTGGGACAGAGGCAATCACAGATAATTTGCTGCGTGACCATGGGTGGGGTCTGGTTCTACCTGCACACTGGACCCACTTGTTTGCGCCTTTTTCTTGCTCTCACTTCCACGAGCAGCAGCAGCAGCATCAGCAACAATTTTTTGTGTCCGGACTTTCTTATCAACAATAACAATAAAACTTGTTTTTGCTGAGAGTTGCAACAGAGAACTCATGCGCTCAGAGGCTTGCTGCTTCAGAGTCAGCTGTGCCAGTGTGGGACCTTCCAATGTATCCGATTTAGCTGCCGCCAAAGTTGGGACAAATTTACATTTCTAAAAGCAGCTGGCATTGGATTCCTCTTTCAGCTTCTCCCATGATAAATGGATCACATGGGTTGCTTGCAGAACATCCAATGGAAATGGCATGTCTATCACTTTACACACAAACCCTTTCTTTTAATACTGTTCCAAAGCATAAATCCCACCTGCATTCGTTGCCTGGATCATAGATGTTTAATAAAAATGGTAGCTTTGTCGCATTTAGATGCAGGCACTTTACATGAGATTCATAGTTATCAACAATCAGTGTGAATTTCCTGCCTTGTAAGGCCGTGGAATTCTTAGGCCTGGCAAAAGCAGGCGTAAGGCCTGCTTTTACCAGCATAAGAATTTTTAAAAATAGAAAAATAAATTTTTTTCACTCACTTATACATTAAAAACCCTGTCCAATTAGTTAAGTTTATTTTTAGCCCCGTTAAAACATATTTTTAAAAAATTCAAAAAACTAAATTTTTGTTTAAAATATTTAATGAAATGCCATTTTAATTAATTTTATGTAATTTAAAAATGTTTTATTTCATGTGTTCGTGTATTTTTTAAGTCATCCTCATTCATACTTATGACAGTCCAGTACGTACGGAACTCGCATAAGTATGAATGGGGATTCCCTTCTTTCATTGGTTGGGCTGGCCCACGTGATCCCAGGGGTGCTTGCGAACCGCTTGCACCCCTGGGATACATGGGCCTGTACGCATTTCTACCGAGAGAGGCCCGGGATCGCAAACCTCTATCTCCCGAACCACCAGGTAAATGTGTAGAAAACTTGATGATTGGAGCCATCCGCCCGCAGGAAGCCTCCAATCGCAAATTCAGGCCCTTTGTAATGTTTCATAACCCTTCAGTGTGTACCGACTCGAATGTGACCACATAAGCCAAAATCTCAAGTTATTCTCCCCCAGCTGTTTAACTGTATTCCTGGCCCATTGTAAGCCCTTGATGTTCCCCTGGTAAACCTGGTGTGTCTTTCTGTCACGTGCCTGACCAATGCCCAAATCTGTACCTTGGCCTACTTCTCTGCCAACCCAACTAATGTCTCTTTCCTCCCCCCCCCCCCCCCCCCAAAAAAAAAGGCTGCTTTACTGATGATCAGTTGTTCCTCCTTTGACTCTGGCCCAGTGTACCACCCTTTTGCAGACTGCACTTCTGTTCTGCTCAACCACTGCTCCTCATGCCCTCCTTCATTCTGCCCTTTCTGTAGTTGGCCACTAGACTGTTGTTAGTTGCCCCATTCTCAGGCCAGAATCTGCTGCAATTGTAATTTTTTTTTACTCTTCAGCCCATTCTCAACTGCTCTCCATCCCCTATCAGACACCAGAAATTGGATTTTTTTTAAATAATTGCCTCTACCCCTCTAACCCTACTGTACTTTCACCCTGGCCCCATTAGACCCCGCCTTCTAAGCCAATTTTACCGCTGCACACCTGATGTGCAAAGCTGCGGAACATCAGCTAGCGTAAATGCTAGTATCTGTAGCAGTCTAAATTTGTACGAAGTAAAATCTTAACAACCCAGATACAGTTTATGGTGGAATGTCTTGCTCTGTTACTCAAGAAGTCATCTTGAGCAGAGATAATTACAGGGATATATTTTGCACTTGACAGTTTCAGTTCTATTCCCAAAATGACATTATACCTACATAGTTAAAGTGTCTTTTCACCCGAGTGAGAACCACTGAAGCAATAGTTGAAGCATTCAACAAACCAGCAGGTCTGACGGTGAAATCATCACCTGTCAAAACACATTTTTAGGAAAGTTCCTAATGATTATTCTGTCTAAGTTTGCTTTCACAAAAACATTCTGGCAAATTCTCTATTACTGCAAATTTTTTAATTGGTTATTTTAGCCTTTGATTGTCATCTCAGATATCTGGGTGGGTTTAACAAACATAGTAATTTGATTTCCTTCTGTACTGAAAGTAAAGCACTATTCATCAATATAGATCAGTTGAGAAACAGTTGAATTAGAAAAAGTAACATATAGCACAGAAACGTAAAACCTTTTCCAAGTGTAAGCACTTGTATTTGTGTAGCTGGAGGCTGACTTTATCCCTTCAGATAAAGTATATTGCTACAGGAAATAGATTATTATTCTTGTGTCAACTTGAAAGACAAAATGCTGTGTGGCTACAGAATCTCTATCTGACGTCTGGTACTGCATAAGATCCTGTTGAGCTGACGTATAGATGAACAGAATTTAAAATGACATAATGAGGTTATTAATGCTGCAGTGAGTGTCCTCTATTCTAGTGTAACTATTGATGGATCAGAGACTTTGTCCAGTGTTTGAATTAGCTTAGACTTCCTATTCTAACTTTAAACATGAGTACATGGCTAAATACACAATTTTTTTATTACCTCTCCCATATGCTGTTTTTTTCTCTTTCGGTACCAGGTAATCAGTGTACTATTGCACAGATGAGTTGTTGAAATTCATAATTAATTGTAAATTATTTTTTGAAAAGATACTGAAGATGGTGCATCACCCTTTAATCCTGAGGTCTTGACCTCAATGGGCTGGATGAAATCTTAAGTGGAAAAGTAAAATGCTTTTTGTTTTTCTATTTCATACTTATAATGTTCTTTCTAAGTGAATACCCAAGAGTCACATTATCTGTTTATTCTGCTCCCTGCCCCTATGGGACGTCTTTGCTGCAATTTACATCGAATTACATAGAATATACAGCACAGAAACAGGCCATTCGGCCCAACCAGTCCATGCTGGCGTTTATGCTCCACTCCAGCTTCCTCCCATCATTCCTCATCTAACTATGAACATAACCCTCTATTCCCTTCTCCCTTATGCTTATCTAGCTTCCCCTTAAATGCATCTATATTATTCGCCTGAACTACTCCCTGTGGTAGCGAGTTCCACATTCTCACCACTCTCTGGCTAAAGAAGTTTTTTCTGAATTCCCTATTTGATTTCTTGGTGACTGTTTTATATTGATTGCCTCTAGTTTTGCTCTTCTCCACAAGTGGAAACACTCTCTCTGTGTCTACTCTGAAAACCTTTCATAATTCTAAAGACCTCTATTAGGTAGCCCTCAGCCTTTTTTCAAGAGACCCAGCCTGTTCATCCTTTCCTGATGGGTATAACCTCCCAGTTTTGGTATCATCCTTGCAAATCTGTTTTGCACCCTCTCAAGTGCCTCTATATCCTTTTCATAATATGACGACCAGCACTGCACACAGTACTCCAATAGTGGTCTAACCAAGGTTCAATACAAGTTTAGCATAACTTCTCTGCTTTTTCAATTCTATTCCTCTAGAAATAAACCCTAGTGCTTGGTTTGCTTTTTTATGCCTTATTAACCTGCGTCACAACTTTTAGTGATTTTATGTATTTGTACTCCCAGATCCCTTTGCTCCTCTACCCCATTTAGATTCTTATTTTCCAAGTAATATGTGATCTTATTATCAAAATGTATTACCTCACACTTATCTATGTTGAACTTCATTTACCAATTAAATGCTTGTTCTTCAAGTTTATTAATGTTGTCTTGTAATTTGTTGCAGTTCTCTTCAGTATTGCCAACCACCCCCCCCCTCCCCCCCCAAAAAAAATTTGGTGTCATCTGCAAATTTAGAAATTTTGTTTTTGATTCCAAAGTCTAAATAGTTAATATAAATTGTGAATAACAGTGATCCCAGCACTGATCCTTGTGGGACCCTACTTCCCACATTCTGCCACTCTGAATAGCTACCCTTTACCCTGACTCTCTGCTTTCTGTCTTTCAGACAGCTAGCTATCCATTCTGCTGCTTGCCCCCTGACTCCACATACACTGACCTTATTCACTAGTCTATTATGTGGTACATTATTGAAGGCCTTTTGGAACTCTAGATAAATTACATCTACTGCATTACCCTTGTCTGTTCTCTCTGTTACCTCTTCAAAAAATTCAATGAAATTGGTCAAGCAAGACTTTGCCTTTTGAAATCCATGCTGACAATTATTATATTTTTGGTTTGCAGATGTTCTATTTTTCTCCTTTTAGTAGGATTCCATTATTTTTCCTACTACCGATGTTAAGCTGATTGGTCTATAGTTCTCTGGACATGTTCTATCCTCCCATCATAAATATAGGTATAATGTTAGCTATCCGCCAGTCCTCTGGCACTACAACTTTTTCTAACGAATTATTAAATATGTGTAAAAGTACCTCTGCCTAGATGCTTTTAAAATGCATGGATGCAATTCATCCGGACCTTGGGTTTTATCCTGAGTTTGATTAGTTTATTTATTATTTCTCCCCTTTTTATTTTAAATGCCCATGATGCGGAGATGCCGGTGTTGGACTGGGGTGGACAAAAATGAGAAGTCGCACAACACCAGGTTATAGTCCAACAGTTTTATTTGAAATCACAAGCTTTCGGAGCTCTGCTCCCCATTGCATTGAAGGAGCAGCGCTCCGAAAGCTTGTGATTTCAAATAAAACTGTTGGACTATAACCTGGTGTTGTGCGACTTCTCATTTTAAATGCAGTTGTATAATTTCTAATCTCATCTTCCGATGTCATGGCCAACTGATCTGTCTCCCTGGTAAATACTGAAGCAAAATAATTAATATTTCAGCCATTTCGCTATTGCTGCCTCTGATTTTATCCTGACTTTCCATTTTTTATTTATGTGCCTCGAGAATATTTTTTTTTGTATGTACCTTGATAATTTAATTTCATAGTTTCTCTTTGCCTTCCTATTTGTTTTTTTTAACTTCTCTCCTAGTCTCTTTGTATTCTCCCTTGTCATGCTCTCCTTTGCTGTCCATGTACTTCGTGTAATTCCCTTTCCTTAATCCTTATGTCTTTATTCGTCCAAGGTGTCTCATTGAGTGTTTAGTTTGTTCTTGTTTTTTAGTGGAATATATTTTTCCTGGGCTCTGTTGAACACCTGTTTTAAATGTTTCCCATTGTTGTTCTACATCATTGTTTGCCAATATTGTCCATTTTATTTTCCCAAGTTCTATTCTCAGCCCCTCAAAATCAGCTTTTCTCCAATCTATTACCCTGGTCTTTGTCATGCTTTTGTCTTTCTCAATTATTATCCTAAACCACATTGTATTGTGGTCTCCATTGCCTAGATGTTCCCCTACTTTTACTTCTCTTATCTGCTCTGGTTTATTCCCCATTAGTTAGTTCGGCACTAGAGCTAGGTCAAACTTATCAGTCATTCAGTACCTTATTTCATTCCCTCTTCTCATCAGAAGTTATTGGTCCTTATGGATCAGTGTATGGAAATGTGCTGGAGTCTCAACAATATCATGTCTTGCATCCATTCAAGAAAATCTGATTCTTTACATGACAAGAATTTCAACCTTGGCAACTGATAAATAATGCAAAGAATGTATCCCACAGTCAGGTTGTGAAATCTTTTCACAGGTCATTATGGATGAGGAGACCACTCAGCCCATCTTGCTTCATGTATTCAGAAGCACACTGCAGAACTCCCCATTGCATTTGAGAACTACAGAGTGCTGAATCATTCCAGGTTTTTGCCACCACTACTTTATCCAGGAGCCTGTTCCGTGTGTTGATCATTCTTTGTGTAAATGAATTTCCTAATCCCTTTTTCTTAATTTGCCCTTTACTTGTCCTTTTGCCCTGCTGTTGCAATTTACTTCAAATTACAGGTTGAGTGTCCCAAATCCGGAGTCCAGAATCCGGACTCTGGGATGATTGGTGGCAGGGGTCCGGAATCTGTAAAATGTTCCGGAATCCGGACACCCTGAGGGAGGCTTAGCAAAAGCGCAACCTGGGCCCAGGCATTTCCGGACTAGGCACGTGTTTCTGATATCCGAAGTCCGGAAATATCGCAACCTGGGCTCGGGCGTTTCTGGACTTCGGACATCAGATTCACGTTCTGAAGTCCGGAAAAACACGAAAACCGGCTCGGCCTCGGTCCCGAGGTTGCCGGATTCGGGACGTTCTACCTGTACTATTGTCGGCTTCTGTTTTCCATGCCCTTAGCAATCTAAAATCACCACCCTGATGCCTCCTGTATTGGATCAAGAGCTTAAGTCTCTCCTGTCTTTCCTCATAACTCTGACCTTTAACATTGGGAATCAGCCTTGTGGCTCTTCTCTGCACTGTCTCCAGCAGTTGAATGTTTCCCTTGTGTCACCATGACTAGACCTGGACACAGAGCTCAGGAACGGTCTGCCAGGTAGACTGTACAGTTGGATCATTACTTCTAAGTCTCTTTTTAACTATAATGAGAAGTCGCACAACACCAGGTTATGGTCCAACAGTTTTATTTGAAATTACGAGCTTTCGGAGCGCTGCTCCTTCGTCAGGTACAGTGAGGGAATACAAATCAGTTACAAAGCACATTTTTGTAACTGATTTGTATTCCCTCACTGTACCTGACGAAGGAGCAGCGCTCCGAAAGCTCGTAATTTCAAATAAAACTGTTGGACTATAACCTGGTGTTGTGCGACTTCTCATTTTTGTCCACCCCAGTCCAACACCGGCATCTCCGCATCTTTTTAACTATATTCTTGGCTATTTCAACACCATTCACAGAGTACATGTTTCACCCATTTTTCTTTGCTATGTGCAGTACTTTACAGTTGTCCGCATTAAATTTCATCTGCCATTGATCTGCCCACATCACTACAGTATGAAACGTGCTCAAATTTTTCAGCTGCTTCCAGTGATTTCACTTCTCCGTCCAGTTTGGCATCAGCAAATTTGACCACTTTGCATGGAGTTTCTGAGTCCAGGTCATTTATATAAATGAGAAGCAGCAGTGGTCCCAACATCAAGCCCTGGAGCACCCCACTCAGTATCTTAGTCCACCTCAATGGAACTCCTCTAATACATACTCATTTTCTCGTCTTTAAACAGTTTCTTTTCCATTCCCAAGGTTGACCCTGAGTCCATACGTTTTCATTTTGACTAATAGTCTATCATGTGGCACTTTGTCAAATCCCTTTTAGAAGTCTAAGTGCACTGTGTCATGGGGATTTCCACAGTCCACTTGGGCCTTTACTTCCTCAAAGAAGCAGAGGAAGTTGGTCAAGCCAGAGCTTTGCCTTCTGAATCTATGCTGGCTACCGCTTACTTGGTCATTGTATGAATATGCTTCAAGTTTACTCTTGAGAGTGGATTCCATTAGTTTGCATGCAATGAAGTGAGAATAATTGGTTTGTAGTTGCCTGGATTTGCTTTATTTCCCTGTTTTCAATCTACTGGTATCTCCCTCGTGGTCAGTGACACCCTTGTAATGATGGTCAGTGCAGCACAAATCTGATCCTTGGTCTTGTTCAGCAGTTTAGAATAAATACCATCTAGCCTTGATAATTTGCTTGTTTTCAACCCTGTCTCATTTATATCAAAGTAATTGATTTTACATTGGTCATTTCTGTTTGGGAAGGTGTGTTGCTCATGTCTTATCATGTGAATACTTGGAGGAAGTAATCATTTGGAATATTATCTTGTAGTTATTCACAGTTATGATTCTGTTTGCATCTTTTATGGTTTTCATCTCCAAAGGTGTGAGTTTTTGCAGATACTTGCAATTCAAATACTGACAAACACCTCTCCAGATAGATATACAAGGCAACCAAGGAGGTCATAATTAAAATAATTATTTTATACAATAAGAAAATAACTGGCAGATGAACAGAAACTTTTAATATGCACATAGACAAATGATAAATATGTCAGGATATTTGCTTGGTCACTTTCTAAACATTAATGGCTGCGTCAAGATCTGATGTAGCCTGCACTCTTAAACAAGAACAAACTTCAGTTTAAAATCTTGTATGCAGTTAATTATAACTACTATTAAAGGCAATGGGTTAGAGGAGGCAGGAGGGGGTGGGGGAATGGATAAGAAATGGCAGTGGAAGGCCATGGGTAGAGTTGCAGAGGATAGAGCTCATAAGGGAACTGCCGTCTAGCCAGCGATGTTCTATACATTCAGATTCCCAGATTCCAGAAACACACTGTCATTCAATCACATGAAATGCGTGAAGTTGCGGTACTTACCCATCAGATACCCACTAAACACGCCAGAAAGAGTTAGGGCTTGTCCATTCAAGTGTAAGTGAATTTTTAACAGTGTGATAAGTATTAATTACTGCCAAACAAACTCTCCTGCACTGAAAATTAACTTTTACAAGTCTAAAGTCTCATTCTTTCAGCTTTTAATTACTGGAGATTTTTTTTAAAGTTAAAAATTACATTTTGTTTTACTTTTTCTTTGTCTCTTTTATCTCCCTCTCAATTCCATCTCTCTTTCCCTCGCATTATTTTCCTTTCTGTACATGATTTTACATTGAATTAAATATTCTAACTCACTCTTCATGGTTTACACTCTGCGTGTCTCAGTGAGGATTCTTCAATCTGATTGGTTGAGGAGACACGCTGTTGCTTGTCTTGTTCATAAAGGTCCCAGATCCCCTGTAGAGGGTGCCGTGCTGTTTCGGACTCCTGCGCAAAAAGCCCATAAAGTCTGTGGGCAACTGTAAGCGTAATGAACTGCGAGCGCCGGCCAGTCGCCGCTGACGCAAAATCCAGGCCCAAGTATGCATGATATTATTACTTGCAAATTGCTGTCAACCGTAATGAATGCAGTTGACAGTTACTTTCTTATAAAGAGCAGCAGGTCTCTGGAGAAGTAATAGTTTTGGAAACCCACATTTGTTTGGGTCCTGCAAGCCATCATCAGGTTCCACTTAAATCTAAACATGCAAAACTGGATTTTTTTTTTCTCAATCATGAGTTTGTGATGCAACTGGCCTTAATTTGAAGTCACTGCAACAGAAAGATATACGTACAAAGGATTATGGGATGCTAAACTCATGGTTCTCCATTTGAATGCCTTTGTCCAAAGATCTCAAACAGAAAAATGCCTTAAATGTTGCTATTTGGTCATGTGGAATTTTCTAATTCTGTTGCTGGCCTTTTATTATTTGACAGTTTGTTGCTGTATATAGTACATTGAATTTAGTGCTGACCCAGTGCTCTCATCCAACATGGGTATGGAATTCCAGTCTTATCAGTTTTTTTTTAAACAAAGTACTGTACATTTTTCAGCCTGAAATCCCAACAATATTTTGTTTTGTATGCTGGTTGTGAATTATGAGCAGATTGGAGTCATGGACCTGATGATCACTGAACTGAATTGAAGCTGCTTAAACTCATTTCAGCAGAGACTCTCAAGTTCTCCAAGAGGGAAGACTTCCCCCTTAACTGTTTGGGTTAATTTCAGTCTCCAATTTCAGAAGTGGATGGCTGTGGTAGCCAGGGTTCCCTCTAATTTTTTTTGATGCTGCTCTGCCCCTTTAAGGGGCTGCACGGGGCATTCAAAATACCGCACATGCGCGGTTTTTGTATTGAAAAGCTGGCTGCATGGGTTCCCTGGAGCGCTGCGTGGCCGCACAGCTTACACGGAACATTGGGGGTAGCCCACTGTATGTTTAATGCTCAACACCAATTGTATTAAAAGGCAACAATTTACTTGAAAATCAAAACCTGATATGAAAGAAGAATTAAATATTAGCTGGCTTTTACCCAGGTAGAACCAATTGCAGCTTTTATATTTCCTGCTTACCTTTGGAAAACATCCTGATTTGTATTGCATTGATTGTTAGCTCACGACAAATCTTCTCTGATGGCACAGTCCAGAGAATAATGTTGTCCATGGAGGTGGTTTTTATGTAGCCTCAATCGTTTCATACTTGGCTACAATTCTGAGTGAGGTGATGGGAGCTTTTATGGCAGGAAGCAAGGATTCTGCATTGCTTGTTGTATTTGGAAGTAACTATGGACCTGTGGGGGATTTAACAAAAGAAACCATGCACTGTTCCAAAAACCTACTTAACCAATTTGTGGATTTGATATGTAACCACAAGCTGGAAATACTTGCCCCGCTTTCGTAAGTACATGATATAATTCTTCAGTAATTAATTGTAGGTCTTGCAACCAAAATAAGTCAATTTGTAATTCTTTTCCTCTGATGGCTTATTATGTAATGGCAGTAGTCAATGTATTTGAGCCATACAGACCAGAAGGTCCTTTGTTTGATCCTCATGCTGTGATGAATGAGCTCATTGTAGCTGAGCGACAACATCTGGCCTAATTGCCCATGGGCTCAGGAGTGGAAAAATGAATCTGGGTTCCTGCTCTTGATCACAATCCAGTGAGTCTGGGTGGAAACTGAGCATGTGTATGTTGCATAAGATCAGATGGATGTGATGCCTTTCATGGTGAAAGAGGCTGCTGGCACTCCGCCTTGACTCTTACATGATGAATGGCCATTTGGGCGAGGTACCAGAGAGTTATTGCTATCTATGGAATACTACAGCAAGTGTGAAGAGAGGATTAAAAATTGAAGAAAAAAACAACTAATTAACAACAAAATAAATCTCTCATGCTGCTTGTTTATAATATGGAGATTAGCACAACATATTTAGTGTTCTAAATGTGTTTTAGCATATCGTTTAACATAGTATAGGTATTTTAAGATGAATCTTTGGTGTGTAGCATAAAAAGTTAACTTTTTTTCCCCTTACAGAACAAATACATAAACACTTACAACAGTCAGAAGTCGAATACCTGCAGTTTGCTTTTCGATGGATGAATAACCTGCTGATGAGGGAGCTTCCCCTGCGGTGTACAATCAGGCTATGGGACACATATCAGGTGAGCTCATATGTCCTTCTGGCAGAATTAATTGCACTCTCTTGTGGAAGCCTGCTGACACAGATGCAAGTCCTTGAAGTACATTAACTCCACTAAGTATGCCACTTCAGAATACTTGTCCATGGTTGACTACATCAAATTTCTCTTTTTTTTGATACTGATGAAAACATTGACGTGAAATTGGAAGAACATTTAATTGCTGTTCACCATTAGGAACATGATTAAAGAGTGATTAACTCTTTCAGGCTGCTTATACTACAAATTTTGTGTCAGTACAAAGCATTTTAATTTAGCATCAACTCCATGGGTATAGTAACTCTGGTGTAAAATTTGACAAACTGAGTGAGTAATACCACCTTGAGGAAGTCGCCTTGAACCACTTCAGCTTTGCACTAGCTGTTTGACTGTAACTGGAGCAAGCTGAGCTTTAAAAAGTTCCCAGGTGGTATTGTTTAAATTTTGAAACTTTACAATAGCCGCAGAGAATTAATTGCCTAGTGAGCTCTTGTTAAAATGTAACCAGCATTCGGATTCTGATGAGCAGAGCTTTACTTTTTCTGAGCAGAGTGATGTGAAGCTGGCGGTATAATTTGCATCAACCAGCTCATGCTACTCGAAGAAGGTACCTCTGTCAAACCAGTACTGGTTGTGTAACTTTATTCTTTGCTACTTTATTTTGACAGAAGAGATATTTTAATTGAGAAGATAGCTTTCTATAATGTTGTGATTCTAGACTTCCAGAAAACGTCATTGAAGTTTTGTATGCAAGGTAAATTTAGAGGTGTATAAGGAATGGCTAAAGGAAATGGAGCATTGGGGAGTGATGCTGTGCAGTGCCCTGAGAATTGGTTTCTTGGGCCCCTTCTGCTTCCACATAAACCACCTTAATTCAGAAACACAATGCAATTTGGCCAAGTTATAGATTATATTTAACAAATTGGGGAAGGCAAGTCTCTGAGGTAGCCAAAGAATTAAGAGGGGCCCAGACAAATTTGCACGTGGGCAGAATTATGATGGACAAAATCAAATAAAGATTAGTGCAAATATAAGTAACATATTAGAAGAACGAATGGGAGACTTAATTAATCGTGTTGAATTACCAGGGGAGAAGCTGAAAAGGATCTGGTAGTTAAAAGGGATGAAATACTAAGCAGATGGAATGTTGAGCTGATTAAAAAGCAGAAAACTGCAAATGTTGGAAATCCAAATAAAATGCGAGAAACACATATCGCAGGTCAGTCAGCAGATGTGGAATGAGCACCTGGCTTAAATGTTTCTGGCTGGGCCTTTCTTCAAAACTGTACAATGTTTAGATGCACTAGAGAGGCATGTAACAAGGGTACTACAGTAATCATGGGTGACTTTAATCTACATATGGACTGGCCAAACCAAATTAGCAATAAACTGTGGAGGGTGAATTCCTGGAGTGTGTACGAGATGGCTTTTTAGACTAGTACATTGAGGAGCCAACTAGGGAACAGGCTATCCTAGATTGGGTATTGTGCAATGAGAAGGGGTTAACAAATAATCTTCTTATGCGGGGTCCTTTAGGGAAAAGTGACCACAACATGATAGAATTCTTCATTAAGATGGAAAGTGAAGAAATCCAAACCGAAACTAGGGTCCTAAATCTAAACAAAAGAAACTATGAAGGTATGAGGAGTGAGTTGGCTGTGATAGATTGGGGAGCTTCATTAAAAGGCATGACGTCCAGCTTGTGCTGTAACGAGACTTCAATTTTGCTTTGAGCTATGTGATCATAAGCCCAAATGTCATTACAAAAGCTATTGATTTTGAAAGTTGTGAACATTTGTTTTTTATTGTGTGAGATGTTGTAATGCAGACTGTTGGTCTGTGTTCCAGTCACTATTATTGCTCAATGCTGAAGTGTTAATGAACTATTCGCCAAAGCAGTGAAGGGGGAAAAATATGCAAGCAATGACATAGGAAGATGAAATAGGCTTAGCGCATAATAAGAACTGAATGCAGATTATTTTTGCACTTGGAAACCTTAATACTATTAAATATTCTTTTGTGTTAAAACCAACGGATGATGTAAATGGAACTATTAAATACATACAGGCAAAGTAGAAAATTTGATCAAATTGTTAGGTTTTAAAGAAATCAATTTGACATCTATCAGGTGCTAATAGTCAGGTGCTGTGCTTGATCAAATTTTGTTTAGCAAGAAGCTTTCTCGAGAATAACTTTTTCCAGCTATGATCCTGATCTGTGTATCCAAGGTTCGAGGTTTTATATATTGATTTGACCACACTTGGAATACAGTGTGCAGTCTGTTCTCTGTACTGCAAAAAGGATATTGAAGCACTGGAGAAAGTGCAGATAAGATTTACAAGGACATTGCAAGAATTGAGAGGATGGAACTATCAGGAAAGATTGAGCAGACTGGGGCTTTTTCTCTGTGGAGAAGAATAAGAGGAGACCTGATAGACGTCTGTTTTAATGCATTGCTCGGATCTCCCCCGCGTCCCCCGCCCCCATTTAAAAGATGTCAAAAGTCGTTACTATGTTACTTGCAAACTTCCTGGTAGCTGTCCTATTTTAGGTCCAGTTGTCAATTTGCACCAGCTGTCTTTATCTGAAAATAATCCCCGTTGTTGACTAACTTTGCTTTATTCCTCTTGCACGATTCAGTTGGCCAATGATTAACTTTGTCAGTTTTCCTATTTGTTTTACCCTCTTTGCCCTACATTGGAAATATGCCTGAAAAGATTATTTCACAGCACCTCCATTTAAATTTGTTAGTTCCACAGCCCAGTCTTTAAGGGTCTCCATTTATCTTCTCGCAAAATCATTTACTCCTTTCCAACGTTAGGATTGTGGTGTCATTTTTTGTTAACAGTGCAAACTGCTTCCAATTATTATGCATTAATTTGTTATTGATTACGTGACTGAATATAATCAGAATTTACCTAATGTCAACCATTTTAAAATCCAGTTAACATAAAGCAGAATGCACAGGGCCTCTGGCAGCATTGGCAGTCTAGTTCAATCCTGTGAAATGCAAGGAAAAAATTGTCCTGACACGTTGGCTGCGATGCTACATCTAGGCAAATCTGGTTTGTTTTTCTTGATGGACATATTTTGAGGTCACAAAGTATTCAGATTTTTTTTAATGTTTCTATTGACTAAGTTGCTGCCTGTTGAGTCTCGTGTAACTTCGGGACCAGTGTTTGTAATTTTCAATGAATTTCTGAATAGGCAGCAGATTGATTTCATTGTATATATGACACGATACTTGGGTTGAAGCTGTAACCCATTCTATCCTCAGTGGAAGTATAAACTTTAACATGAATTTACTTTTGAGATCTTTCTGCTTTCAGCAAATGTTAAATATAATGTACTTATGAACCAAAATCTTTCCAACCTGTAAAGTTTGTGAAATTAATTAATATATACTGGAGTAGCCTTTCATTGTGATGCAGTGAATTTAGGTTGAATGGCATGGCTTCTGTTTGTGACATTGCAGGACTGTATCTCACACAGATTTTCACAACTGAGGGTCAGTATTATATTTATTGTCTTTTTTATTATTTACATGGAATGTGGTTCTGTTCTTAAATATTAGCCCAGTTTTTGCTTCAAGGAGCCATTTGCCATTACGGAGGCTATACTTCTGATTACAACTGTGCAGATATCGTAGGTCATCGTCATAACGGCACAGAAGGAGGCCATTCGGCCCATCGAGTCCGTGCCGGCTCTCTGTAGAGCAATGCAGTCAGTCCCATTTCCCCGCTCTATCCCCGTAACCCTGCATGTTTATTTCCTTCAAGTGCCCAGCCAGTCTCCCCTTGAAAACACTGAGTGTCTCCGCCTCCACCACTTCCGTCAGCAGCGAATTCCAGGTCATCACCACTCACTGCGTAAAAAAGTTTTTCCTCACATCCCCCTGTATCTCTTGTCCAAAACCTTAAATCTGTGTCCCCTAGTCCTTGTACCATCAACTAGTGGGAACAGCCTTTCCCCGTCTAGCCTATCCAAACACGCCATAATCTTGTACACCTCTATCAAATCACCCCTCAACCTCCTTTGCTCTAATGAAAACAAATCCAGCTTCTCCAACCTGTCCTTGTAGCTAAGATCCCCCATCCCCGGAACCATTCTGGTAAATCTCCTCTGCACCCTCTCGAGGGCCTTCACATCCTTCCTAAAGTGTGGTGACCAGAACTGGACGCAATACTTCAGTTGTGGCCTAACCAGCGCTTTATAAAGGTTCAGCATAACTTCTCTACTTTTGTACTCAATACCTCTATTTATGAAGCCCAAGATCCCATATGCTTTGTTAACCACTCTCTCAATATGTCCTGCCACCTTCAGGGTCCTATGCACATTAACTCCCAGGTCCCACTGTCCCTGCGCACTCTTTAAAACTGTGCCATTAAGTGTATATTGCCTCTCCCTGTTCCTTCTGCCAAAATGCATCACCTCACACTTCTCTGTATTAAATTCCATCTGCCACTTGTCTGCCCATTCTGCTAGCCTTTCTATGTCCTGTTGCAGTCGATTGGTATCATCCTCACTGTTTGCCACACCCCCAAGTTTGGTGTCATTGGCAAATTTAGAAATTCTACTCTGTATTCCAATATCCAGGTCATTTATATAAGCAGTGGCCCCAGCACTGACCCTTGGGTAACACCACTGCCTACCATCCTCCAGTCTGAAAAACAGCCATTTACCATAACTTGCTGTTTTCTGTCCTTAAGCTAATTCCTTATCCAAGCCGCCACTGACCCGCCTCAATTTTGTTAACCAGCCTTCTATGTGGTACTTTGTGAAACACCTTCCAAAAAACCATGTAGGCAACATCCATTGCATTCCCTTCATCAATCCTCTCTGTTACTTCATCAAAAAATTCAATTAGATTAGTCAAACATGATCTGCCTTTTACAAATCTGTGTTGGCTCTCCTTAATTAGCTTAAAGCTCTCCAAGTGCCCGTTCATTTTTTCCTCGATTATTGTTTCTAAAACTTTACCCACCACTGATAAACTGACTGGCCTATAGTTACTAGGATTATCCTTGCACCCTTTCTTGAACAATGGTGTCACATTTGCCGCTTTCCAATCCTCAGGCACCTCCCTCGCATCTAGGGAAGATTGGAAAATTATGGCAATCCCTTCCGCTATCTCCTTCCCCAATTCCCTTAGCAACCTGGGATGCAAGCCATGTGGACCAGGCAACTTATCCACTCTAAGCATACCCAGCCTTTCTAGTACATCCTGTCTATCAATTTTCACCCCTTCCATTGCTTCTACCTTTTCCATTTCTACCGATATTTTGTCAGCATCTACCTCCTTAGTAAACACCGATACAAAGTACTCATTGAGTATTCTAGCCATGCCCTGCGCCTCGAAGCATATATCACCACCTTTGTCTCTAATAGGCCCCACCACGCCTCTTACTACCCACTTACTGTTTACATGCCGGGAGAAGATTTTTGGGTTCCCTTTTAAGTTAACTGCCATTCTACTCTCATATTCTCTCTCTGCCAATCGTATTTTCATCTTCACTTCCCCTCTCAACTTATTGTATTTGGTCTGGTTCTCCACTGAAGAATTCACCTGACCTGCATCATACACCCTCTTTTTTTTGTTTCATTGTCATCTCGATCTCCCTCATCATCCAAGGAACCCTTGCTCTGGTTCCCTTACCCTTCCCTCCTGTTGGAATGTACCTAGGCTGTACTTGGAACATCTCCCCCTTGAAGATCACCCATTGTTCCGTTACAGTTTTTCCTGTTAGTCTTTGGTTCCATTTTACCCTGGCTAGATCCTTTCGCATCCCATTGAAGTTAGCCCTATTCCAGTTTAGAAGTTCCACTCTAGATTGTTCCTTGCTCCTCTCCATTGCTAATCTAAATCTTATGATACGATGATCACTCGTATCCAAGTGTTCTCCCACAGACACTTGGTCGACCTGGCCCACCTCATTCCCCAGCACCAGATCCAGAAATGCCTCCTTCCTATTTGGGCCAAGAACATATTGGTCAAGGAAATTCTCCTGAACACATTTCAGAAATTCCTCCCCTCCTTTCCCTTTACCGTAGCATTATCCCAATCGATATTTGGGTAATTAAAGTCCCCCAATATCACCACTCTATAGCTCTTGCATATCTCTGCAATTTCCCTGCAGATTTGCTCCTCTACCTCCCTCTCACTATTTGGAGGCCTAAAGAATACCCCTAATAGCGTGATCATACCCTTTTTGCTCCTCAACTCTAACCAAATGGATTCTGTCCTTGTCCCCTCAAGAACATCCTCCCTTTCCAACACTACAATGTCTTCCTTAATCAGCACTGCCACCCCACCTCCCTTTTTTCCTTCCCTATCTTTTCTGAACACCTTGTACCCTTGAATATTAAGTGCCCAGCCTTACTGTTTTTAAGCCACGTTTGTTATTGCCACAACATCCATATTGCCACATGGCTAATTGTGCTTGTCGCTCGCCAGCCTTATTCACGACACTTTGTGCGTTTACGTGCATGCATTCTAAACCCATTTTTTAATATTTCGTATCTAGAAAGGCTGGGTATGCTTAGAGAATCTTTTAGTCTGCTACTATCTAATATGGTACTACTACCGCCTCTAGTACTATCTTCTCTAGTACTAACCAACACACTCACTCTTTTCTGCACCTTATTCCTCTTTTCTACTCCTATATGCTGGTACCCATCCCCCTGCCAAGCTAGTTTAAACCCTCCCCAACAGCACTAACAAACCTCCCCGCGAGGATATTGGTCCCGGCTCTGTTGAGATGTAACCTGTCCAGCTTGTACAGGTCCCACCTTCCCCAGAAACGGTCCCAATGCCTCAGGAATCTAAAGCTCTCCCTCCTGCACCATCTCCCCAGCCACGCATTCATCTGTTCTATCCCCCTATTCCTGTACTCACTAGCACTTGGCACCGGGAGTAATCCGGAGATTACTATCTTTGAGGTCCTGCTTTTTAATCTCTCTCCTAGCTCCCTAAACTCTGCCTGTAGGACCTCATCCCTCTTTCTGCCTATGTCGTTGGTACCGATATGGACAACAACTTCTGGCTGTTCACCCTCCCCCCTCAGAGTGTCCTGCAGCCGCTAGTGACATCCTTGACCCTGGCACCAGGGAGGCAACATACCATCCTGGAGTCACGTCTACAGCCGCAGAAATGCCTGTCTGTTCCCCTAACTATCGAATCCCCTACCACTATCGCTCTTCCACTCTTTTTCCTCCCCCCCCCCCTGTGCAGCCGAGCCACCCGTGGTGCCGTGGACTTGACTCTGGCTGCACTCCCCAGAGGAACCATAGCCCTCACCAGTGCTCAGAACAGAATACTGGTTGGAGAGCGCGATGCACTCCGGGGACTCCTGCGCTACCTGCCTGGTGGTCCTCTTCTGTCTGGCGTTCACCCATTCCCTCTCTGCCTGCACACTCTTAAGCTGCGGGGTGACCACCTCTAGAAACATGTTATCCACATAACTCTCAGCCTCGCGGATGCACCGCAGTGACTCCAGCCGCCGCTCAAACTCTGAAACCCGGAGCTCGAGTTGCTGTAGCTGGCGACACTTCCCGCACAGGTGGTCGTCCAGGACTTTCCACATGGCACAGGATGTGCACTCCACGGGACTGAGCTGCCCTACCATGCCTCTATTTAATAGATTAAGAACTAATCCAGCAGAAATAAACTTTAAAAAAAAAATAGACTCACCAGCTACTCACCAATCAGCTCCTTCACTTGTGCCGACGTCACTTTTTTTACTCTGACGTCACTTTTTCAAAAACTGCATCTGTTGAGTTGCTGCCGCTCCTTTTAACTGCTCTGCTCTCACTGTGCTCCCTCCAGGTCCGCTCCTTCCGGTCTCAGGCTCCTGCCGCTCGGGTCTGCTCCGCTCTCGCTGTGCTCCCTCCAGGTCCGCTCCTTCCGGTCTTAGGCTCCTGCCACTCGGGTCTGCTCCGCTCTCGCTGTGCTCCCTCCAGGTGCGCTCCTTCCGGTCTCCATATAAATGTCACCAAGGCAGGCCTGCCATCCAAAAGCTATAAATTAGTATTGGAAGATGTTGCTATATATTCCCATTCCCAAGCTGTGTCATCCCATTGCTGGGAAATTGTACAGAGGCTCACCGCTGTATCTACTCTTGTGATTGAACATGTTGTTGTTCAGGTCTTACCTTGGGCACTAAGAGTCAAGCCAAAGGTCTGCAGGGATGCATTTTAAGACTCATTTTGAAAGTCAATAAATACATTCAGCAAAGGAGGACAAAGGGATTAATTAAGAGGGGGAAAATAGAGTATGAGAGTAAGCTTGCAGGGAACATAAAAACTGACTGTAAAAGCTTCTATAGATATGTAAAGAGAAAAAGATTGGTGAAGTCAAGCGTAGGTCCCTTGCAGTCAGAATCAGGGGAATTTATAATGGGGAACAAACAAATGGCAGACCAATTAAATACATACTTTGGTTCTGTCTTCACAAAGCAGGACACAAATAAACTCCCAGAGATGTCGGGGAACATAGGGTCTAATGAGAGGGAGGAATTGAATGAAATCAGTATTTGTAGGGAAATAGTGTTAGGGAAATTGACGGGATTGAAGGCCGATAAATCCCCAGGGCCTGATAATCTACATCCTAGGGTACTTAAGGAAGTGACCCTAGAAATAGTAGATGCATTGTTGGTCATCTTCCAAAATTCTACAGACTCTGGAACAGTTCCCATGGATTGGAGGGTAGCTAATGTAACCCCACTATTTAAAAAAGGTGGTAGAGAGAAAACAGGGAATTATAAGCCTTACATCGGTAGTGGGGAAAATGCTAGAGTCCATTATAAAAGATGTAATAGCAGAGCACTTGGAAAACAATGACAGGATCGGACAAAGTCAACATGGATTTACAAAAGGTAAATCATGCTTGACTAATCTACTGGAATTTTTTGAAGCTGTAACTGGTAGAATAGATAAGGGAGAACCAGTGGATGTGGTGTATTTGGACTTTCAGAAGGCTTTCGATAAGGTCCCGCGTAAAAGATTAGCGTGCAAAGTTAAAGCACATGGGATTGGGGGTAAGGTACTGACTTGGATAGAAAACTGGTTGGCAGACAGGAAGCAAAGAGTTGGAATAAACGTGTCTTTTTCCGAGTGGCAGGCAGTGACTAGTGGGGTACCGCAGGGATCGGTGCTTGGACCCCAGTTATTCACAATATATATTAATGATCTAGACGAGGGAACTAGATGTAATATCTCCAAGTTTGCAGACGACACAAAGCTGGGTGGGCGTGTGTGCTGTGAGGAGGATGCAGAGAAACTCCAGTATGATTTGGACAGGTTGGGTGATATGGCAGATGCAGTATAATGTGGATGAATGCGAGGTTATCCACTTTGGTGGCAAAAACAGGAAGGCACATTATTATCTGAACGGCAATAGATTGGGAAAAGGGGAAGTGCAACGAGACCTGGGTGTCCTTGTGCACCAGTCGCTGAAGGTAAGCATGCAGGTGCAGCAGGCGGTTAAGAAGGCAAATGGTATGTTGGCCTTCGTAGTGAGAGGATTCGAGTACAGGAGCAAGGATGTCTTGCTGCAGTTGTACAGGGCCTTGGTGAGACCACACCTTGAGTATTGTGTGCAGTTTTGGTCGCCTTATCTGAGGAAGGATGTTCTTGCCATGGAGGGAGTGCAGTGAAGATTCACCAGACTGATACCTGGGATGGCAGGAATGACGTATGAAGAGAGATTGGGTCGATTAGGTTTATTTTCGCTAGAGTTTAGAAGAATGAGAGGGGATCTCATTGAAACTTATAAAATTCTAACAGGACTAGACAGACTAGATGAAGGAAGGCTGTTCCCGATGGCGGGGGAGTCCAGAACCAGGGGTCACAGTCTAAGGATAACGGGTAATCCATTTAGGACAGAGATGAGGAGGAATTTCTTCACCCAGAGAGTGATGAACCTGTGGAATTCTCTACCACAGAAGGCAGTTGAGGCCAATTCATTAAATATATTCAAGAAGGAGTTAGATATATTTCTTAAGGCTAAAGGGATATGGGGAGAAAGCAGGGACAGGGTTCTGAATTTGGATGATCAGCCATGATCGCATTGAATGGCGGAGCAGGCTCGATGGGCCGAATGGCCGACTCCTGCTCCTATCTTCTATGTTTCTATGTCTTGTATTTATTTGGCTGAGTTAGACTATTTCAGTTTTTGCTTGAAATAAATCTAACGTGCTGGTTCAATGTTACAAACCTCCAAATAGGTCTTAATGAACAAAAAATGATTCATGATTTACCTTGAACTTCTGTGGTTCTAAAGGTGCTCTTGTATCTAAAACAAGGATGTTGAACATGTTTAGTATTTGCAAGAGTAATGTGCCATGAATTATAAATCACTAAAAATATATTTTTATGTGCCCAGTTCTTAGCTATTAAGCTTTGTTTGGTTTACTTACAATCTTTCTTCAAAAATAAATAATTTTCACTCCTGTGCTGCTCAAGTAGTTAAAGGCAATGTCCGATGTAGTATTAACCCATACAAATAAGGGTACTTGCTAATCATTTGTTTCGCTTTAAGATGGCCAGGGCCACCATTTCTCCAACTGGTTAACCGTTTTCATCATACAAGACTGGAGTTCACTCGGGCTGGCCTGCTGCTTTTTCAGCTCTGGGATTTGGGTTTGAGTTTGTTGATGCATTCAAAACCTTTTCCACGGCAGCGAAAAGGTCGTACATGAAATGCGTTTGGGCAGTCTCAACCCAGTACCTAATAGGTACAAATCCACAACGACTACCTGAAATTCACAGCAAGTTGGCACTGTCACTCAAATCAAAAAGATAGCTAGTGTGGAAATGAAAATGTCATGCTGGTACAGTAGAGTGGAGTCTTGTGGAGATGAGGTTAATGCAGAGTAGAGAAGAAGCATTTGGCCTGTGTTATGTTTGACTTAAGTATGCATTATAGTAATGATGGGTGTAAAATCTTGGAATGTGTTTCATTCCCAGCACGAATATCCCTCCTCTTTGAGTACATAAATTCATACAAGCAGAGGAGTAATAGGCATCTCATGATGTAGTGCCACAGTTAGCTCCATTTTTATATTAGAGAAAAATAATTACGATTTATAAAATTGCTTAAAGAAGTGGGTCCTTTTAGTGGTGGAAAATACTAAGTAATCATTTTTTTGATACCTTGAATATGAAAAACCTTAATTAGACCAAAACTAAAGTAGACGGTGCCTTTAAAATATTCAAGATACAGTAATATATCCACTTTGATAAACTTGTGCTACATGTAGAACACATCAGTATAGAGTAGTCTTTCATCTTAGTTTGCTCAATAATCAAAAGACCATAATTAATACCCCTCCAACTGTGTAGGAATTTCTTGATGACTTATCAAAGTGCTGCCTGAGCAAGTAGGGGTAGTGTAAAATTAGAATGTGCAGGCAGAATAAATTGAACATTTCTGTAAAGCTATCAGGAAACATGAGATAACAAACAGTAATAAATGTGCATTTATTTTTAAAGTTCATTTAAAACTAAGGTTGGTTTGTAGTTTTTTATTTGAAGACTAGCTTTTCTCACCCATCAAATAAGGATTTATTTGAGGTGATTGATTTTTGTCTAATGAGGGGCAGGAACTCCCAACAACTCACTCTACTTGATTATTTAGTAAAGTGAGACCTGTCACTAACTCCTTTGGTACTTTTTAAGAAATTACTATTTGCTTGCTGTAATTTATTAAGATGATTTTTGTTTAATTTCTTCAGAAGTGCTTTAACTGGAGACAGTCAATGCTTTATACAATTATTAAATTGCAGATTGAGGATAAAGTCAGCTGGAAACTCGTAACAATACTTATTAAAATATTTTAACAGAATAACCTTGTAAGCCTAAAGCATTGTTTACAGTCAGGCTGTGTACCAAGATGGCAGACAGAATAAAAACAAACTAAGGAACAGGTAATCAATAAATTACCTTCAGATCTATGCCATAAAAGATTTAATGCCACATGCTTCAAACAAGAGGTTATTGACCTCTTTTAAAAAAAAAAAGTTAGGATTTAATTGACAGTATATTCTATAAAACTGAACCAGTAGACATAAATGATATCTTGTTGTAACTTTTGGTGATGTTTAAAAGACCAGTTGCTGCTGCTGCTACCTGCTGCTGTGGCACAAATGCATTCTAATTTGAGGTCAGAAATGATGGGTGAATCTGAACTCCGATTGTGGGTTTGCAGTTGTAACTGATGTTCAAAATTGGCTATCCCTAATTGGGAGCAGAGACAAAGGTGAGTGCTGCCAAAGGCATCCATGAAAGGATGAAAGCTTTATCCCGTATCCTGACGGAGACAGTGATTTCTAACCACTCTTAATGAAATGTGGCAGGAGCAGTAATCTACTTCTAAATGTCAAAATGACGGTCACAAAAAAACTCTAATGTTTCTCAGAAGGTGAAGTGCATCAGTTCTGTAGATTTCAGCATCCTGGTCTCATTCAGATACTGGCTTCTTGTGCCATATGTTACCTCACGGGTTATGCCATTTGCAGAAACATACATTGAGTGGTAATTGTTGCTGGGACTGGAGTGCTTCCTTACTGAGAATTGAGATTGGGAAGTGGGTGAGATAGGGAGCTTATCAGACTGCCTGCCTGGAACATGTGTGGTTCCAGTGGGAGTTTCAGAGAGCAGTAACGATTGGAGGGTAGAGTGTACAGTAGATCAGAGTCAGAGGGCCAAAGGACACAGGAGAGGACAGAAGGCGAGAGGGGGTTACAGAGATCAAATGGGTGGATTAGACCATTGTGGGATTTATAGATGACGCAACTTTAAATTTGATGTGTTGGGGAACAGGCCAACAGTGTAGATTAGTGAGAATAGGGGTGAGGGACAAGTCAGACTACATTTATATTTTCATGTTACTTGACAGTTACTGAGAGCGGGGATAATTGGAGGAGCAGGGAAGGACTGACTCTGGAGGCAAGTGGCAAAAGTTACAATGGTATGGTGGATGGAAGAATGTTGACTGGGATTAGAAGCTGTGGGGAAGGGGAATTTATAGTGAGAAGATTTAGAGGCCCAGAAGATAGGGGAGAAGGATCACAAGCGACTGGAGCAGAGCTGCAGGCCAGAGCAAGTGGTTGTACTGGTGGAACCTGTGATAATAGTACAGTAAGCCCAGACAGAACTGAGCTTATAGTGGCGGGGAAAAGGGAGGGAAGAGAGGATTCTTCTTTCGTATGCAAGTAGCAAAGCAAATCAAATGTCCTGGAGAGGACCATTAGATTTGCTTGGTTTGCTACTGTCACTGGGAGATCGATTTAACGACGAGTTCAGTGTCCTTTGTGATGACATTAGTTGTGATCTAAGATCACGTAACAGAGTGGGCCTTGAGAAGGCTGTCATCATCTACCCCAGAGAGGATTGAAGGGGCAAGACGTGAGAATGGGGGAAAGGGGAAGATGTAGGAAGACCGCAGGAGGGAGAGGAAAGGACAGGCAGGCAGGAGTGGGTGCGAGGAAGGAGGAAATGTGGGAGAGGGGGCAGGGTGGAATTTTCTTTGTGTAAATGTAAAAAAAAAAGTATATATGTCTGTAAATATACATATTCTACATCGTTTATTTTTATATGTAACAGTATATATGTGTTTGTGTCTCCGTCTAAAGAAAAATCAATTGTATAGTGCCTTTCATGACATCCAAAAGCATTTCACAGTTAATTAAGTAGTGTACTTTTCTTGAAGTGTAGTCACTGTTGTAATGTAGGAAAAAAACTTCCTGGAAATAGTGGACAACCAAGGGCTAGTGAGAATGAGGAACTGAAAGATATTAGTATTAGTAAAAAGTAGTACTGGAGAAATGAATGGGTCTGAAAGCTGATAAATCCCCTTGACCTGATGGCCTGCATCCTCGGGTTTTTAAAGAGTTGGCTACAGAGATAGTGGATGCATTGGTTGTCATTTTCCAAAATTCCATTGATTCTAGAACGGTTCCCGCAAATTGGAAGGAAGCAAATGTAACCCCACTATTTAAGAAAGGAGGGAGAGAGAAAATGGGGAACTACAGACCAGTTAGCCTGACATCAGTAGTAGGGAAAATGCTAGAATCTATTATTAAGGACGTGGTAACAGGGCACTTAGAAAATAATAATAGGATTGGGCAGAGTCAACAAGGATTTATGAAAGGGAAATCGTGATTGACAAATCTGTTAGGGTTTTTTGAGCTTATAACTAGCAGAATAGATAAGGGGGAACCAGTGGATGTGGTGTATTTGGATTTTCAGAAGGCATTCGATAAGGTGACAAGTGAGGTTATTAAACACAATTAGGGCTCATAGGATTGGGGGTAATATACTAGCATGGATTGAGGATTGGTTAACTGACAGAAAACAGAGTAGGAATAAACAGGTCATTTTCGGGTTGGCAGGCTGTACCTAGTGGGGTACCGCAAGGATCAGTGCTTGGGCCTCAGCTATTCATAATCTACATCAATGATTTGGATGACGGGACCAAATGTAATATATCCAAGTTTGCTGATGATACAAAGCTGGGTGGGAATGTAAATTGTGAGGAGGATGCAAGAAGGCTTCAAGGGAATATAGACAGGCTAAGTGAGTGGGCAAGAACATGGCAAATGGAATATAATGTGAAGTTATCCACTTTGGTAGGAAAAATAGAAAAGCAGATATTTTTTAAATGGTGAGAGATTGGGAAATGTTGATGTTCAGAGGGACCTGGATGTCCTTGTACATGAATCACTGAAAGTTAACATGCAGGTACAGCAAGCAATTCGGAAAGCAAATGATATGTTGGCCTTTATTACAAGAGGATTTGAGTATAAGAGTAAAGACATGGTACTGCAATTATATTGGGCCCTGGTGAGACCACACCTGGAGTGTTGTGTACAGTTTTGGTCTCCTTAGCTAAGGAAGGATATACTTGCCATAGAGGGAGTGCAACGAAGGTTCACCAGACTGGTTCCTGATATGGGGGGATTGTCCTATGAGGAGAGATTGAGTAGACCATGCCTATATTCTCTAGAGGTGATCTCATTGAAACATACAAAATTCTTACAGGGCTTGACAGGGTAGATGCTGGGAGGATGTTTCCCCTGGCTGGGGAGTCTCGAACCAGGGGTCACAGTCTCAGAATAAGAGGTGGGCCATTTAGGACTGAGATGAGGAGAAATTTCTTCACTCAGAGGGTGGTAAATCTTTGGAATTCTCTACCCTAGAGGGCTGTGGAGGCTCAGTCATTGAGTATATTCAAGACAGAGATCGATAGATTTTTGGATATTAAGGGAATCAAGGGATATGGGGATAGGGCAGTAAAGTGGAGATGAGGTAGAAGATCAGCCATGATCTTATTGAATGGCGGAGCAGGCGCGAAGGGCCAAATGGCCTACTCCTGCTCCTATTTCTTATGTTCTCATAAAAAGCGGCAGCCAATTGGTAAACAGCAAGTCCGACAAACAGCAATGTGATAATGACCAGATAATTAGTTTTAGAGATGTTGGTTGAGGGATAAATATTGGCCAGGACACCAGGGAGAACTCCCCAGCTCTTTTTTGAATAGTGCCATGGGATCTTTTACGTCCACCTGAGAGAGCAGATGTGGCCTCGGTTTAACATCTCATCTGAAAGACGGCACCTCCAACAGCGTCGCACTCCCTCAGTACTGAACTGAAGTGTCAGGCTAGCTCAAGTCTCTGAAGTGGTACTTGAACCCACAACCTATCTGACTCAGGTGAGAGTGCTGTCACTAAACCAAGGCTGACACCCTATTTCTATTTTGGGTTGTTGGCCTCGAGAAGTAAGGAGGATAGGTTGCTGGAGTCCCGGATGGGGATACAGCTGCAAGAAGCAGGTCTACAGGGCGCCAGTGGCCAGTGAGTGCAACTGCAGGCAGACTCAAATCGAACTTTTCAATCATGCATTTCAGAGTTATAGGGGGTTTTATGACAGCAAAACATTACAGAAGTGAAAGTACACTATTATAGCACCACCGACAGGTATCACAAGCAGTAACAAATGTAGTCGTGATGTGAACATAATTAACATTGAAATTTCCTAATGGGGAGCAGACGCACAGGTGAGGACAGGTGCCAGGACATACTGATTTAATATACAGATGATCCTAATATATAGATGATCCTAATAATGAAAATAAATACCAGTAGTCCCAAATTTTATTTATTCATTCACGGGATGTGGGCCTCGCTGGCAAGGCCAACATTTATTGCTAATCCCTAATTACCCTGGCTTGCCATTTCAGAGGGCAGTTAAGTGTGGGTCTGGAGTCACATATAGGCCAGACCAGGTAAGGATGGTAGATTTCCTTTCCTAAAGGACATTAGTGAACCAGCTGGGTTTTTATGACAATCCAGTAGTTACATGGACACCTTTACTGATGCTAGCTTTTTATTCCAGATTAATTTATTAACTTAATTTGAAGTCCCCAGCTGCCGTGCTGGAATTTGAACTCCCTTCTGGATTACTAGTCCAGTAACATAACCACTCTGCTGCTGTTTCAGTTGCAGCATGGGGAATAAATTCCCATTTATTTCATATAATGTGTGTACATGCTGAGATGTGCAATATTTTAACTTTGCACTGGGCAGTTTTTTGCAAATGGTTGGTACAAGATTTCACACACAAAGCTAAACTGCAAATATAAGAAATCTGAAACAAAAACAGAAAATGTTAGAAACGCACAGCAGGTAAGTCTGCACCTGTAGAGAGAACAGACAAGTTAACATTTCAGGCTCGAACCTTTCTGTTGCTGGAAATGTTAGTTTGCCTGGTTGTTGCCAGATTTTTTTATTTTTCATTTTTTTATGTTGTATCTGACATGAATATCAAATTTAATTGTTATAAAACATATTTCTTGCATTGGAATTTCACCAATAACATTTCTGATGTACTGTAAACCTGGATTAGTCTTGCACCAGTGAAAATGGGTGTATGGATTCTAATCTATTGATTTTTTTACAAGTTTTTTTTTTACTGCACAAACATTTTAGCCTTGTCTTGCCCTTGTCATATACTGATTGAATCATTCTTTATGAATAATTTAATTTCCGTCTTTTTAAAAAAAAACTAAATTTTTTCATCCATAGCATTGTAACTTTTCCATTGTCGAATTTCTTGGTGTTGCAGAGTGTTAAGCTCATGCAATTTACTTTGACCTTCTACATCATATATCAATATACAGCTATTAATATTACATACATTATTTGATAATGGTCAAATTGTAGCAGTTGTACTGGTTGCAAAATATCAACGTTTAATTTTGTTAATAGACATACTACTATAGAATATTCTTAAAGAAATTAAAATCTTGCCTTGTCATCCTTGGTTTTTGCCAAGTGTTTGCTTCTCTTCCCTCGGGCATTCTGACCTTGCTCTTTAAGCAATAGCATCTTAATCACCTAGCAGCCTGGCAGGGAACTGATGAAACTTATTCCCAGAAGAATTGCAGACTGGGTTTTGCACTTGATGCAGAGCCTGGGCACATGCAGAACTGGCAGCACCCAGAATAGGATTTATTACTTGAATATATATGTTACATTAAAAGATATTTCTTCTTGGTCCTGCTGAAGATTCACAAAAAATTTAAAATTATAATTCCCCATTTAACAGGCTCTATTAAGCTTCTTAAAGAAGAAATGTATTGATAATTTTGAATAACAACAGAGTTCAGCATCTTCAATTCATAATCACCATTTGCAAGTCTTTTTTTGAAATTTAATACAAAGTGGAAGTAATTTCGTGGTGGAAACATGATCCTCATTGATTATTATCAGCAGTGATGATAGGTTGCGCTAGGAACAGGAATAGGCCATTCAGCCCCTCGAGCCTATTCCACCATTCAGTTAAATCATGGCTGATCTGGACCTCAATTTCATTTACCAGCTGTTGCTCACTATCTCTTGATATCCTTACCTAACAAAAATCTATCAATCTCAGTCTTGAAAATTTTAATTGACCCAGTAGCCAATGTCTTTTGGGGGATGGAGTTGCAAATTTCTACTAGCCTTTGTGTGGGAAAAGTACTTCCTGATTTCACGATTAGGTCTGATTTTAAGATTATGGCCCCTTGTTTTGGATTCCCCCGCCAGAGGAAATGGTTTCTCTGTATCTACCTTATCGAATCCTTTTATCATTTAAACGATATTGATTATATCACCCCTCAACCTTCTAAACTCAAGAAAATACAAATCAAGTCTATGCAACCTGTACGCATAATTTTAACTTTCAAGTCCTGGTATCATTCTGGTGAATTTGCGCTGTACTCCCTCCAAGGTCAGATGTATCTTTCTTGTGGTTTGGTGCCCAAAACAATGCAGTATTCCAGATGGGGTTTGAGAGCCTCTATACAACTGAAGCATCACTACCTCACTTTTGAATTCCAGTCCCCATGAGAAAATGGCCAACATTCCATTAGCTGCCTGAATTTTTGTATCTTTGCACTAGCTTTTAGTGAATTTTGTCCATTGACACAAGTCCCTTTGTCTTCGTCTCTTGCCATTAAGGAAATATTCCAATTTGTCTTTCTCGGACCAAAAGTGGATGACCTCACACTTCTCCACATTGAATTTCATCTGCCATAGATGTTTTTCCACTCACTAAGTCTGTCTATGTCCATATGTAACTTCCTGCTCCCATCCACACAACTTACTATGCCACCTAACTTAGTGTGAACTGCGAACTTGGATATACAACTGTCTGTTCCATCATCCAAGTCATTAATATATAGGGTGAAAAGCTTAGGTACCTGCCAATCAGGGAATGTTCCCTTTATCCCTACTCTCCGTCTCCAAATTCCTGACCAAGAGCCAACCCATGTCTCAAGGTTACCTCCAATTACATGCACTTTTATTTTTGCTAATAATCTCTTGTGCAGAACCTTAACAAATACCTTCTGGAAGTCCATACAGACAACATCCACAGACACTCCCCTATCCACCATGCTAGTAACCTAGTCACAAAAACTCAACTAGTTTAGTCAGACATGACCTACCCATCACAAATCCATGCTGACTGTCTATGATCAGCTCATACTTGTCCAAGTGCTCAATCACTCTTTCTCTGATGATAGATTCCAGTAACATCCCCACATCTGATTTTAAACTGACAGGTCTCTAGTTGCTAGGTTTCTCTTTCTCTCCTTTCTTAAGTAATGGAGTGACATTTGCATTTTTCCAATCCAAAGGCACAATTCCTGATTCTGGAGAGTTTAAAAAAAATGTGACTAATACATCTGCAATTTCCTCAGGCATTTCTGATGATACTCTGGGCTGGAACTATTGGGTCTTGGAGATTTGTCTATCGTAAGTGATGATCAAAAGCAGCACCTCACACTTCTGTACTGAAAAATGGTAAATCTTGTTTTGTATAGTGAGAAACTTAGTAACATTTAGCATTTTACTCCAAGTGTAGGAGCTGTCAGCATAATCATGACACTGCTCAAATATGGGTCAAGTTTGTTTGCAGCTCAGTACAAAGCAATTTGAGTGTCTGGGAAACAATTTCCGAATGAATGCTATTGTGACAGCGACTCTGCCGTTACCTCATGAACATTGATTTGAAAATATATTTTCAGTAAATGAGCATCACTTAATAGGTGGAATCCGTCATTTATTTGTGAGGAAATGCATTATCTTCTGTGATTGATGTCACACAAAACCAGTGGCTTAAATTCCCAAATCATATATGTATCCCAGAGTGTACATTCTGACCTAATTCCAGCAATAAAAATCATCATCTGCTCACACACTGTGTTGGTTATTCCTGGTTTGCAGTTAGACACCTTTTCTCTCAAGCATTCATAGCTATTGCATGATTAAGAATTCCTGTCCACAGTATGGAGCAAGCACGGTCTGATTTCCCTCAGAACAGCACGACTATGATATGTGAGCTATGATATGTAATTAAGCAGCTAAGTTGGATGATTTACATGGGGCAGTGTGGACTCCGTGATAAAAACATGGTTGTGATTTTACAATAGCTCTGCTTATAATCAAACGCTTTTGAGATGCTTCTCAATACTTGATTACTCTTGTTGGTAAGAGCTTCATATTATCAGATGTCAGTCCATGTTTGATCTTTAATTTTTCATTGGACAACCACCCATTTTATACCAATGTTTCCATCCTTCCTTTGTCAGTGATCGTTAATGTAAAGTTACATAAGAATATCCATAGAAAAAGACACACAGGAAATTACTGACTGGTCCATTGAACCTGTCCCAAACTGTCATGACCCAACAAAGCATCGTGACTCCCAGTCTTCCTTCCCTCTAGTAGTTTTGTAATCTCCTGGGAGATGCCAAAAATAAGTTTAATAAAAAGCTGAGGCCAATTTTGGGGGAAGAAGTCTATGAAATTGCTCTACGATACCCTAAGGTGATCAGAATAAATTCTAGATCACAGTCACCATGAGGTACAAATCCAAGTCCTAGCTACCTTGTGTACACTGACCGTAACCACAGTGAGGAACTTGTCCTGTTCCTTTTTGAAGTGTTGCAGCGAATCTACACTCCCCACGAGCCCGCAACTTGTTCCATGCGTCGACAAAAAACCTTTGCGTTAAAAAAAAACCTCATGACATCTAACCTAGTCTTATGCTTTTGTAATTTATAGGAGTGACCTATTGTTTTCCCTAACCTACCTAATAGGCTGTCCACACAGACACAATCTAGTCCATCCACCATTTTAAATATTTCAATTAAATCATCCCGAAGTGCTCTCTGCTTATGATAACTAAGGGCTTTTAAGCTGGGCATCATTTTCCAGGGCCTCAATATCATAAACCACGAGTGGACCAAACTGGACACTGTTCCAGATGACTTCTAACCCAGGTCTGGTACAAGTAAACTGCAGTTCTTTTATTTTTTTACTGGATTATCCTTGCTATGTCTCAGAGTACTCTCTCTGCCTTAGCAATACCTCACTGCACTGGCTGTGCACCTTCAGTGACTTGCATTATAACACCTAGGTCCCTTTCCTACTCATCATACTTCAATTCTTTATATGGTGTATACATACTTAGCGTTAAGCCTATTCATGTGTATGACGATGCATTTATCTACATTAAAAGACATTTGCCGGATGTGAGCCCATTCCCCCATCACATCTAGATCAGATTGTAGTCTTTTCTCCTTGAGGGTCCTGACACTAGCATAGATCTTCGTGTCATCCGCAAACTTGCAGACAGTACCCACCGCACCTTCATCTAGATGATTAATACAGATTGCAAAGAGCAGCAGTCCCAACACGGATCCCTGCGGGTCTCTACTAGTGACCGGTCTCCACGCAGAACCACTTCCATTAATAACAACCCACTGCCTGTGAAATCCTATCCAAGCCAGGCTTTGCCCTCTTATCCTACAGAACTCTATCTTATAAAGTAAGCTATTGTGCAGCACCTTGTCAAAAGCTTTCTCAAAATCCAGCTATTTGATGTCATCATCAACCAACCTGGTAACTTGCTCGCAAAATCTGAGCAGTTGGTGAGTCATGATTTTCTTTTCCAAAATCCATGTTGTGAGTCTCGAAGAACCCCTACTCTTTCCACGTGATCATACAGCATATCTTCAATGATCCCTTCTCACAACTTGTCAATAACTGAAGTTTAGTTAATTTCCTGGCAACAGTCCTTGGGGGAAAAATTCAGTTGGTTGCGCCTCCCGTTAGCGCCTTAAGAGGGCGCTAATGGGGCGCAAAGCAACTAGCGCCCAGGCGCGGCGATGTTTGCGCCGCTCGCGAAATTAACTAGACATTTTGCGGCGGCGCTAAACACTACCGCCACGACCTCCTGCGCCGGCAGATCGTGACGTCAGTTGAGTGCGCAACGCCCCGGAGCGGATATTGAGTGGCGCCCCCTGCCTTACCGCCTGCCGCTAGCAACGACCGGTTGAGGGGAGCGTTTTGCAGTCAGGAAGGGACTGGGGGAGCGCTATTTAAAGGCGACCGCTTCCTGCCTTTTTTTGTGTGACATTTTTGAACCGCGCATTCTGTGAGAGAGAGAGAGAGAGAGAGAGAGACTTCTGGAGAGATTCAACGCTGTGTGAAGGAGTTTTGGGTACTGAGCAGCACTTTGCAGGTTCATTTTGATTTGCCCTTCCTTGTATCGATTTAGAAGAGACTGTGGGGGTTGCACTCTGAGCTCTTTCCCTGGTTCTCTCCATTGTTCTTTCCAGCAGATTTGATGTACAGGTCTCTCCAGGCCGAGATTCAAGGCTGCAATGAGCAGGATGTGGATGGAAAGCAAGATCAACCCTCCCCTTTAAGAACTGGCCGGCGCCATTGTGTCTGTGTTCCATTGCTGACTGACATCACATGAGCTTTGCCAGCGCTCTGAGTTAGCGCCTCGCTCCTCGGCCTTTGCGCCTTAAGACAGATGTGTAGCGCCTGATTTAGCGCTCCAATCACCTCCAGGGGCGATAAAAGTCAAGTTTGCAGTCGGAGGCGATAATTAGCGCCTGGCGCTAAACTTTGCGCCTGGCCGATAATTGCGTCCCAAACGGAGCGATACTGAATTTCTCCCCCCTTGTCTCTAGTGAGCTGATAAATATATAAACCTGTGGCTCACTTAACACATTCCTCTTTTAATTAAGCACCCTGGGGTGAATGCCGTCAGGTTTAGCAGCCCAATCATGTTTGAGATCCCTTATTCTATGTGCATCCAATTTGATATTCTCAACTTTCGTTCTAGCTATACATTGTTTTAACGTTAGCTGAGCATCATCCACTGGAGTGAAGGCCCAGTAAGCTCTTCCATGTCCTGGAGTCTACTAGAGGTTGCTCTCCAGTGTCCTTTAATGGTCCTTTGGAGTCTTTTATTACCTTCTGTGCCCGAACATAACTAAAAGAGACTGCTACTGCTACCACAGTTATCCAAAATCTTTTTTTCAACTAACCTTTTAGTTTTAACGCAGCTATTGTAACCTTAACTGAGTCTGGTAGTTCTCCCTGTTCTCGTGAGAGTTATTTTTTTAATTTGTAAAAGTATTTACGTTTGTCTAATTTATCTTTGCAACTTATTCACGCACATGTCCATCTGCCATTCTTTAGCCAAATCCACTTAGTTTGTCCAAATTTCTTTGAATGCTTTCAATCTCTCTTATGCTGGTCACGTGGCCACAACACTTGGCATCATCAGCAGCTATTCCATTGCTAAAGGTGCCTGCTTCTGTATGTATTATTAATTGTGTAAACGGCAGGGGTCCTAGAACATTACCCTGTGAAGTTTTGCTAATTCCAGACAGAGCTCTGTCCAATTCTCATCAACCTTGGTTTCTGTTTGTAAGCCACTTTCCAATCTTGCCAGCTCATTTCCATTAATTCTGTAAGCCATAATCATCTGTTGAATATCCAAGTAAATTACATTTGCTGGATTACCCTTGTCTACTAATAAAGCTAACTCCTCATAAAATTCCAGTGGATTTTTGAGGAATGACCTATTGCTTCTAAATCTATGCTGACTAGATTCCTTATAACCTCTTCCCTCTTTAGATGAATACTGATGGCTTCCAGTAAAATGCTATCAAGCATTTACCCCAAGATTGATGACAGACGAACTGGTCTATCATTCTTCAGTTCATGCTTTTTAAAATCATGCAGGTAACATTTACTTCCTTCAATCCTCATACATAATCCTATATTTATGAAGCTCTTTAAAAAATGATGCAGATCCTTACCCACTTGCTTCCTCCATTATTTTGAGGATTCTAGGATAGAGCCCACCTGGTCCAGGTGACCATGAGGGCCTTGATTGTTTGAGTTTCTTTTATAGCATGTTTTTTACTCACCTCTATAAATTATCAATTCCAAAGCCACTTGGACTGAATCTGGAATTTGTCCATAACCTTTGTGAAGATTTTGGAAAGAATTAATGTAACGTATCCATATTTTCCTGATACTCATAACATTTCTATCCGAATCATTCTTTAATGAACCATTCTGGTCTCCATTTACTTTTTACAAAGTTCTTCGAATCCTTCTAGTTGCTATCTGGAGTTTTTTTTCTGTAGTCAGCTTATCAGTTCGAATATCAAATCAAGGATAAATTTATAACCTGACCTGAGTACTTTGTTTCTTATATCTTTTATCATTTTTCTTAACCTTTGAGTTATTTTGACCACCTCATTCAGTGACTATTTGGTCTTGCTGCTTTTCTAAAAAAAAACATAAAATGTGGATATATTTCATTACCGCATCTTTTAAAAGGATATACCTCAAAGAACTTCTGTTTTTTTTTTCGTTTTGATCCCTGTGTTAATCCTCCCTGGACCTTTTCTCACTGCCCCAAAATATGTTGTTCTAAAGTCTTAACAATCTGTATTATTCTTGGCCTATTCCATTGTTCAGTTAGATTTGATATAAATACTGCAATCTAAATGTTTACCCATTTCTAAGTTATAATTATTTTTGGTAAACATGTTTTGTCCTACATTTAATTTAACATTATTGCAATACCCTGCTTTAGGTGTTGTAAACTTGCTTACAACCCTTTCTTTATGGTTCGTTATCCTGATCTGCCACTTTTATCCCTGGAATGATGACTGTGGGACTTCCCTTTGTAACTCCCTTGATCTCTCCACAGCATTTGGTATAGTCCACCACTTCACCCTGCTCTGCTGTCTTTCCTCTGTGATGCCCTTATTGGCAACTGCCCATGCCTATGCCTGGTTCCATTCCTCCTCCTTATCCCATTGGACCCAGCATTCCTGCAACAATGGTTGAAGAGTAGCCTCTCAAGAGAAATCCTCAGACTTGTGCCTTGTAATTGGAGCCATTTTGTAAAGGGTTATATAGAAAAATCAGTCAGATAAGGTCCTTTGAAAACTTTGTTGCAGAAATTGAGATTGAGACATAGTCTGATTTCTTGACAAATCATAAGAATATAGTCTTTTCAGGATTACCTACGCATATGCCTATGAAGTTGTGTTCTGCCGCTTCATTGTGTAGAAGAATCAAGCATTGTGGTTTGAATCTGTCAGCTCTCAAGTAAATTGAATTCGACAGCTATTGACTGCTGCACGTATCATAACTTGCACTAAGTTCCGTTCACCCATCACCCCTGTGCTCGTGACCTACATCAACGCCTCAATTTAAAAATTCTCATCATTGTTTTTAAATCCCTCCGTGGCCTTGCCCCTCCCTATCTCTCTAACCTCCTCCAGCCCTACAAGCTTTTGAGATCTCTGCGCTCTTCCAATTCTGGCCCCTTGCACATCCCTGATTTTAATCGCTGCAACATTGGCAGCCGTGCCTTCAGCTGTCTAGGCCCAAAGCTTTCCCATCTTTAGCCACGTGTAAACATGACGACAGATATACCAAAAAATTTTTTTTAGGTCTCTTCATTGTTTATTGGATACATTAGATCTCAGAGCTATAATTAACTAACCATCTTTTACCAGAACAGCGATTACTATTCCCCCAATACCCCACAGCACACGGCTCCTTACAGTATAATCCTGATTTGCTCCATTGCATGTGAAAAGGGAGGAGGTCGGAAAAATAGAAAGATCACACCTCCGAGTTTCTTGACAAGTGGTGCACCTTCATTCAGAACAACGATATCAATGTTTCCAAAGATGGAACTAAAGTAGAGACGATTAGAGGATTCAAAAGGGAGACATCACACATGACATTGCATGTTACATTATTTGAAAATTGTGAAACTCTGCTGTAAACAAAATCCTGCAATGTTTTTGGATTATGTGCTTAGCTGTGATTATCTATTTTTTCTTGTTTGTTTATGGTTGTAAATAAAGTGACCATTTTCCTCGGAAACTGAAAGTTTTGTTCAGCCTTGTGAAACTGCAGATAATTACTGCTTTTAAAATTATACCATTCTCTTATTAACTCGGAGCAGCTCTAATTTACTGCAGTTTATAAATAAGAGATTTCTAATCCAATAATTATGGACCCATCAAACAGTCTTTTAATTTAAGTTAAATGCGGTAGAAATATTTGGGCAACAATTTAGTTCTTTTGCAGTACTCAAAAATTGCATCATAAAGCAGACGAGCTTTAGAGGTTCTGACCAGTAAATCTGTAGTAAATATCTGTGAAGGATGTTATTTTACTGAATCAGAACAAAAATAAATTTTAGCTTCAAAATAATTTGAATATTTGTGTACAGCAGTATTGGATAAGACATACAGCATTGGCCAGTTAGGGATCAATTATTAAATAAATATTGTGCTGAGAATCAGTGTATTTTGATTTCAAAATCATTTTAGTTCAGGCAAAATATAAAAATTTAGAAGTTTTTATTTTTTGTCACATTTACCAGAATTTTCATTAATATGGAATGCCTCTTCATTGAGATTTATTTTAACAATAATATCACCTATCGGTTTAAATTCTACTTCATTTTCATCTTTTATTTAGTGATCTTCATTCCTATTCCAATTCTGCAGTAATGTGTCCCAGAGCTATCACTTATCAAACCAGCAGATATTTTTCAAGCATTCATCTGCAAGAGCCAGTGCTTTCATGAGTACCCAACATGGCATGAGGCAAAACTCATTACTATTCCACCAGTGTGACTCCATATCTTATCACAACTATTGAATCCATGGTGTTCAAATGCAGACTGATGTAATAAACAGAATAAAAGAACTGCTGATTGAAGTCAAGTAGCAGGGCCATGGCTAAGACTAGCAAGAAGATCACTGATGAATGCTATTAACTGCTAGGGGTTTGACTAAAAGTGAGATTAGACATTGTTCTCCCTGGAGGGAGGAGCAGACAAGCCAAAGCCTGGCTTGTATTGCCAGCAAACAACTAGTGTAAAATGCTTGGATGCTATGTCTGATAATTATGTGTTGGGTAGACTGTAAAATAAACTAATCAATAAATCTAATTTTGTCAAATTGTTGGGTAAATTAATGTCTTGTGTTAAGGGATTCATATCTCTTCAATTGTTGCTTAAAACTCTTGGCAGTCTGCTTTGCTGGATATCAGTAAATAAGATGCTTTATTGTTAATTATCAAGTTTGTTATTATTCAACAACCTAGAGCTAACAACATACTTCAATCTAGCTGAAGTGTGCCACTGGCTGAAGAGTAGCCTCTTAAGAGAAATCCTCAGACTTGTGCCTTGAAAGCACTTAAAGATCCAGATACACTCAACCTCATCTCTGCAGTCAGATAGGAACACATCAAATAGAATCTGCTGAACAGAAAGAAGTGGTGGATTGGTCAATGATTGCTGCAACTTCATGGTTCTATTCTGTAGGCATCAAAGCATGTCCAGAAAAAGAACAGCTCATCTCAGAGACTAATATCGTGATGATCTAAATAGGCTGTCAGTAAAGACTTACAGCAAAAATAAAGTTTTTACACTATCATTGAAGATTATGTACCTTCTTCACAAAGTTTTTGATGCAATCCTTCCAGTTTTAACGGGAAAAAAACTTTCATTTAGATGGATAAAGCACTTGGATCCAGTGCTAAGTCTGCATTGTGATCCACAATAGATGTTACAGGACATGATTTTTTTTAAAGTTGCTTATAATTTATCTGGGAGAGTTCAGAATTGTCCTTGGAATATCTTGCTGGCCAAATTTTAAAAGTAAAATGAAAGGCGTCAAAATTACTGTACCTCTAAAAAATTAATATTTATTGTTGTGAAATTCATTTGAGGGATCACCTTTGTTCTGATTGATTTGATTCTCTCAAACAGTTAATTCCATGAAGTGGAATGACCCCCTGACAGTAGAGCTAATTCTCTGGCAATCTAGTGACTGCCTCCTGGTTACAAATCAGCTAAAATGATACAAGTTATGGGAAAACCTGAACAGCTTGGAGTCAGATAGCGTTACCTCTTGGGCAATCTCTTCATTGACTCCCCATTGCAAATCAGAAAGAGTGATACTTCTGCAACAAACCATAGACAGAAGCAATTGCAACAAGGTCATTTTAAATATCACTTATTAAGCGCTGTGGTCTGTCACTATGTAGCTGGTGTCAAATGAGAAGACCATTTAAAGAACAAGGCATGAATTGTGGTGTGACATGTAGAACGATACAAACGCAAAGCGAACAGAAAAAGACAAATAAAAAGTCAGTTGCTACAAAACCAGGAGAAACGGACGAGGAAATTGTTGTAAACTAAATCAATTGTACTTGAAGCCTTCTGTTTGTAGCCTGCAATTCATGTGATGTGGCAGTATTACTGCCTGCTATCAAGGATAAGACTTGGACATAAATTAGTAAATGGTAGAGAAGGAATCACATGGTTGTCATGAGAGAAGCCAAGTCGCAATGGAATAGATATTGGGGGAAAAATTCAGTTGGTTTGCGCCTTAAGAGGGTGTTAATGCGGCGCAAAGCAACTAGCGCCCGGGCGCGGCAATATGTGCGCCTCTCGCGAAATTGACCAGACATTTTGCGGCGGCGCTAAACACTACCGCCACAATCTCCTGCGCCGGCAGATCGTGACGTCAGTCGAGTGCGCAGCACTCCGGAGCGGATATTGAGTGGCGCCCCCTGCCTTACCGCCTGCCGCTAGCAATGACAGGTTGAGGGGAGCGTTTTGCAGTCAGGAAGGGACTGGGGGAGCGCTATTTAAAGGCGAACGCTTCCCGCCTTTTTTTGTTGGTGACATTTTTGCACCACGCATTCAGAGAGAGAGAGGGAGACTTCTGGAGAGATTCAACGCTGTATGAAGGAGTTTTGGGTACTGAGCAGCACTTTGCAGATTCATTTTGATTTGCCCTTCCTTGCATCTATTTAGAAGAGACTGTGGGGGCTGCACTCAGCTCTTTCCCTGGTTCTCCCCATTGTTCTTTCCAGCAGATTTGATGTACAGGTCTCTCCAGGCCGAGATTCAAGGCTGCAATGAGCAGGATGTGGATGGAGAGCAAGATCAACCCTCCCCTTTAAGAACTGGCCGGCGCCATTGTGTCTGTGTTCCATTGCTGACTGACATCACATGAGCTTCGCCAGCACTCTGAGGTAGCGCCTCGCTCCTTGACCTTTGCGCCTTAAGTCAGGTGTGTAGCGCCTGATTTAGCGCTCCAATCACCTCCAGGGGCGATAAAAGCCAAGTTTGCAGTCGGAGGCGATAATTAGCGCCTGGCGCTAAACTTTGCGCACAGCCGATAATTGCGCCCCAACTGGGGTGATACTGAATTTTTCCCCCATTGAGGTGGGTGCCCGATGGGCTCACACCCTTCCTGGTACGCACAACTGACCTGGTACTGCTGTTGAATTTGAAGTTAACATATGTCAGGACTAATATAGGAGCCAGCCAACAATTTTGACAGGACCAGGCAACAGTGTTTGCACTTGAATTGATCAGTGGCAAATTAAATTCAATAAAGACAAATGCAAAATATTGGAAGTAAAAAGAGTTGGCATGAATAGGATAGAACTTGTCAAAGTTGAAGTTGAGAGAGAGTTGGGGTCTTAGTTGAAATGCCACCACCGTGTCTAAACAGTATGAAGTGTCAATAAACAGTGACCTGGAAATTGTGGTCGGAGGCTTGCCGCCCGCATACACCTCCGAACCGCAAGAAAACTCCGTACTTACCTGCTGCCTCCAGAGCTTCGGACTCTTGCGGTCCTGGGCCTGCAGGGGTACGCCTGCGTAAAGGCCCTCGCATCCCAGGGGTGCATGCGATTCGCAAGTGTCCCTGGGATCACGTGGGCCAGGCCAACCAATGACAGGGATTCCTATGATGCTTATGGGGATTCCATTTACGTATGAAATCCCCATAAGCATAATAGAAATCGCCTAAGAAATACAATTTCACAACACTGAAATAAAAATAAATGATCCCAGGTTCAAAATTAATTAAAATACCATTTAACTAAACATTTAAAATAAAAATAAATAATTTTTGAAAAATAAATTTAAACATTTTTAACCAGGACAAAATTGACCTAAACTAATTTTGCATGTAAGTGAATGTTTAAATCATTAAAAAAATTATTTTAACATTCATTTAAACCTGAATGCTGGTAAAAGAAGGCCTTATTCCTGCTTTTACCAGGCGTAAGGGTTTAGTGAGTATTTGCTGGGCAGTATGCACCAGCAAAAGTGAATTTCCAGCGGATGGTACGATCTGTCAAGGAGAAACAGGACAGATTGCAGATTCCTGGTTTCCGTGCATGCGCATCGCATGCGGAAACCCGAAATTTGCGGGGCACTTATGACAGCGTTATGCTGTGCGTACACAGTCATAGGCCTCCTAAAATCCGGGCCAGTAAATCGTAAATCAGTTGAGTTCAAATTCTGAGGTCCTGCTGAACCTGCACAGTGTTCTGCTTGGCCTGCAGCTGGAGAACTTCATACAGTTCTGGTTATAGTGACCTAAGACAGAGCAGTGCAGAGGGGGAGCAGTGAGGTTGATCTCTGGTTTCAGAATCAAGAATTATGAGGAATAACTTGATAAGTTAAGGTGGTTTGTCAATAAGATGCATTTCAGAGAGGACCTTCGAGGTATACAAGCTATTTAAACAAGTAAACCCAGAACAATGCAATAACTGGCATTTATTTTGTGCCTTTAATGTAGAAAATGACTCAAAGGCACTTTACAGAGGGGAAGACAAAAGAATTTTAGCTAAAATTGGAGTAAAGACAGGATGCTGAGCCATGGTAAAAGAATTAAGAGACGTAAGTAAGATTGGTTTTGAGGAGGTTTTTCAAGATGGGAGACAGAAATAATGAGGCAGAGGGGTTTAGGGAAGGGATTCCAGAAAGAAGGGCCAAGGTGGCTAAAGGCTCTGCCGCCAATGTTCGGGCAAATGATGAGATAGATGCACAATAGGCCAGAATTAGCGGACCAAAAAGGCTGGAGAAAGTTGCAGAAAATAGGTGAGCTGAAGCCGTGGAGAAATTTCAGAATTTGAAATTCAAAGTACTAGAAAATGGGGAGCAAGGACAGTGGTGATTGGGCAAGATACAGATGGCTGAGTTTTTGGACAAGTTGGAGTGTATAGCGGGTGGAGGATGAGAGGTCGGAAAGGAGGGCATTAGAGAAATCCAGTCTAGAGGTGGCAAAAGCATGGCTAGGGTGTGGCCGGAGGTGTGCATTGTTCTGAAGGTGGACTCTTGTACTCTGTCTAATGTGTAGGCTGTGGGGGTGGGGAGCAAAGGTTGACGCTCAGCCCTGGATTAAACAGTATGCCAAAGTTTTGCACAGTCTGATTCACCTCAGTGAGTTACCAGAGAGAGGAATAGATTTTATAGTGGGGGCTTAAAAACTATAGCTTTGGTCTTCCTGATGTTGAGTTAGAAAAGATTCTGACTCATCCACAACTTGACGTTAACGGGCAATCTGACAGCACAGAGGTGGCCGTGGGGTTAGAGGTTCAAAAGTTGGACCTGCGACCTCATCGATCACGGGAAGTATTCAGATCCAAAGCCGATGAACAGGAGTCCAGTGCTCTATCGTTGGAAATATGGGATTGTCTCTTTGATTACTTAATTATAGTAGAAAGTTCTTTGGTTAAGTGCATAACTGATTTCCATGATTTATGCACACTTCAGAAGAGTGGATATAAAGTATACTCTAATAAGATCAATACAATTTTATATTTATAATATGACTAATTAGGACTGTTTAAAGCTATTTATACTGATTAGACTTTAATATGTACACGATAAGTTAACACATTAGCATTTGCAGCAATAAAAATAGCTGAAGGCCAGCAAACACATCTACCTAAAATTTATCCTTTAATTATATACTGAACGGAGCAGATTTTCATATAATTGAATAGGGAATTGTTTGGATTAATTCTTAAAGGTTTCTTGGCGGGGATTATTGCTTGAGACATCAAAACGGGCTCAATGGCTCCAAATGAACTGTTGTCTTGTACTCAGCTCATTTGAAAATGGCTGGCTTCATTACCACGCGAGTCAGCAGCAAACAGGCTGTTCAGCAGTTTAATGTAATGCAGCTAGTATTCATCTTCACATAGACATTAATGTGACATGTTCACCATCTTCCCTTTTACTGCTTTTAGACTGACCTGTAGTAAATTACATACTGCTAAAAATATTGTTGAGTAAAGTAATATTCAGATGTGGTATTAAGGCAGATCGAGATTACTGCTTTTCTTACTTGTGGGATATGTCGCGTTTCAAGTGTGTCATCTGCTAAACCAGGGTTTTGGAGCATCATTAAAGCACGGTAAGACAGAGCTTTGTACCCGAGCACAAATTGGGCATTTTTGTATACTCCGAATCCATCACTGTCCTCATTACAGATACAACACCTCTTTGTGGACATGTGTTTGCATTTGCTGCCACCACTGTGTGCAACTGGGTCAATCCAGATAGTTTTACTGCAATATAGTTTTAATTTGAGGGCAGCTACCTTTTTGCAGGCTTGTGCAGCTACAGAATAATTTATGTATGAAATGAAAAACATTGCCCAGTTTTAGTGTAGTCTATACTAACTGAGTTCATATAAAATGTGCTTGTTCAGTAATTCTGAAGTTATTTCAAAGCTTCATTTTCATGATTTCTCAATTAAGTCGTATTAATTTTTCAGAAGAATTTTTTCAAGCCTTGCTGCAGTTTATGCCATGGGTGTTAAATGGCAACATTGTTAAACAATAAAGGAAAATGTTTACCTGGGTAAATCGGTTACAGCAGCTGGAAGCAACTAAGAATAAATGTGGAACGTGATTGAAATTGCTGCTTAACATTATTATCTTAAGACTGATCATTCGTTTAAGTGTTCTTAGTGGTTAGGTTTTCATTGTTAGATAAATAAATATTGGAGTAGAATGTTAAGCTATTAAACTACATTTGTATTAGTTTAATTCAATGTTGTTGCCTCTGTGAAATCCATTTACTGTTGGGTTTCAGCCATGTAATTGAATTACTAACGTGCTTAATAGTTCTAAATAATGTATGAATGTTTCTCTGCCTAGTCTTCCAATATGTTTCTGGCTTGGAAATTAAGTGCTCTTGTATTATGGTATGGATATGTAGAGCAATGGTACCTCAACAATAATTCAGTTTTTAAACTAGGTCTGTTTCTTAGCAGTCCCAACATGAGCGATCAAGAGGCATCGGATGTGCAAATGTCCCACCACTCTGAAAAACACATTACTAAATACTAAATGAATTAACATTAAAATAAATAAAACATACCCATGTACCTTTTGGAGTCTCAATTCTGCAGTATGTGAAGTTAGCATGGTCAACACTCAATATTTCATCAATGATCCATTGATTTTTGTACTATTCGCTTCTGTTCCTCCTGAATGACCTTACTAACAATATAATGCGAAATCAATATATTGACAAAATTACGACTGTTGGCAACGTTATGGTGTGCTCGTATCAGTCAAGTCCCAAAGATTGGTATTGAGAGGTGCCTCAGGATGTAATTTAGTCAGTGGTCCTTCAGTACATAAGCACTCCCCAACTCTCTCAGGATGAGAAAGGATACTAATATACTGGGCCCTAAGGAGAACAGTAGAAATTATATAAGGAGGATAATAATTGTATAAGGGGAATATTAACAATTGTGCAGGTTGAGCTGTTTTGCAGCATAGAAACTTAAATGAAAATCTTTCTGCTTGAATTATTTTGGTGAAGCGGGAAGAATTTCTTTAGGTTTTGGATCGGACTGGCTTCCCTCTCTGCACAAATGCCATGCTCCCCAGCAGAAGAAAAATAGCACAGATGGGGTACAAGAAAGTTGAAACATTTACTTTTCCAATCTCCGCATCCTGATCTATTGTTTCCATTCCCTATTCTATTAAGATTTTAAAAAGCAACTACCCTGAAGCAGTGCTTCAGGTTAAGACCTAGGCATAATTTTAACTTTTGGCTTGTGTAAAACGGGTAATATTGGATCGGCCACCCGTTATACATCGCTTGATTTTCAATGGAAAGGAAAATCGGACGGGATGTATAACGCGCGGCTGATCCGATATTCATTTTACACTATTCCCAAAAGTCAAAATTATCCCAGTATTGACAGTGGTCTTGGCTTTGAGCATTTTACTGATAAATACAATACTATAATTAATTTTAAAAGACTAAACGACAAGCCAGTTTTTCAAACTTACCATCAAGTGGGTGGTGTTCTGAGTGAGACTGCTATCTTTGAGATTCTGAGGCAGGAAATGGAAACGTGTCCTATTACCTTATCTTGGCTTTCCACAGCCTTGGTTAGTTATTACTTTCAATGGTGTATGGAGGTAGGTGGAAGTGATAGAACATCACATTTATGCTCCTCATCTCTTAACACAGGCAATAACAGCCCCCATCAGAGTAGAAAACTCTTCCAAAAATGTAATCGTAAATGGTGCTTTAATTGAATAAATCCTGAGCTGTTCTTCAATTGAATGCTGTAAGGCCAATGTAGAGAAATTATGCTCGAGTATTCAATTGAGATGAACAGCACAGCAAGTGTGGAATATGATTTTTGTGCCATTTCTAACCAGACTAGAATAATTACCTCACAACTTAGTCTCAAGATTATGCATTTGCCAGATTCAATAATATAACAAATAACATTCCACTGTAGCCTGGCACAAAGCCTCTTTTTATTTTTGGATGCAAATAGAAAGTTGCTGCATTTTACTTGAATGTTGCAAGCATTTACAAATGACCCACAGGATTATTACGGTTATATTTATTGCCCATGAAAAGTATTTTTTTTTTTGTTACCCAGATTTGGAAGTTGTTTCACTGAGTTATTGTCGAATAAAGGACTGTCTTCCAATAGATTTTTGAAGAAAGCATTATTCTCAGGTTTCTAAAATAATGTAATATTTGCTGGGAGGAAAAAAATGTAAATACAGTTGACTTGCAAAATAACCATGCATTCTGCACACACCCAGACCCCAAAATCTCAAATTTAAGTATATTTTCGAAGTACTGAAGTTTAAATTGAGAATAATAGCTAGCTAAAGACCAAATAGCTGTATAGCAAGGACTTCAGATGATATTGGAAACCATAAAAGCAAAGCTCTTAATCATCATGCTCAAGATAAGATAATTGCTTTACAATTACTCCTGTGTATCTGTTGTGTTCATGGGGATGGTGTTTCAATAATGGATACAGCAATGCTGGTGGCATATTGGCAAACAGTGATGTAGAACAGCAATGGGAAACATTTAAAACGGTGTTCAATAGAGCCCAGGAAAAATATATTCCGCTAAAAAACAAGAACAAGCTAAACACTAATGGGACACCATGGATGAATAAAGCCATAAGGGACAAATTGAGGATAAGGAAAGAGGCATACATTAAGTGCATGGACAGCAGGGGAGAGCATGATAAAGGAAAATACAGAGATTAGGAAAGAAGACAAAAAAACAATTGGGAAGGCAAAGAACTATGAAATTAAATTATCAAGGAACATAAAGCAGGAAAATATTTTACAGGCACATCAATAAAAAAGGAAGGTCGGGATGGGAATAGGGCCACTAAGGGATGGACAGGATAATACCACAGGCAGTGATAGAGAGATGGCAGATATATTAAATAATTACTTTGCCTCAGTATTTGCCGGGGAGATGTAACAGGTGGACATGACATTGGATCATGAGATTAGTAATGAAATCACTGCATTTAAAATAAAAAAGAGATATATTACATAAACTAATCAAACTCAAAGAGGATAAAACCCCTGGTCTGGATGGATTACATCTGCGCATTTTAAAAGAATCTAGGGAAGAGATAGCAGAGGCATTACTGCACATATTTAATAATTCATTAGAAAAAGGTGTAGTGCCAGAGGACTGGCGGATAGCTAACATAATACCTATATTTAAGAAAGGCAATAGAACATATCCAGGGAATTATAGACCAGTCAGTTTAACATCGGTGGTAGGAAAAATAATGGAATCCCTACTAAAGGAGAAAATGGAAGAACATCGCGAAGCCAAAAATAATATAATGAATAGTCAGCATGGATTTCAAAAGGGAGTCTTGCTTGACCAACCTCATTGAAATTTTTGAAGAGGTAACAGAGAGAATAGACAAGGGTAATGCAGTAGATGTAATTTATCTAGATTTTCAAAAGGCCTGCGATAAGGTACCACATAATAGACAAATGAATAAGGTCAGGGAAAGCGGAGCCAGGGGACAAGTAGCAGAATGGATAGCTAGCTGGCTTCAAGGCAGAAAGCAGAGAGTAGGGGTAAAGGGTAGCTATTCAGAGTGGCAGAAGGTGGGTAGTGGTGTTCCACAAGGATCAGTGCTGGGACCACTGTTGTTCACAATTTGTATTAACGATTTAGACTTTGGAATCAAAAACACAATTTCTAAATTTGTGGATGACACCATATTGGGGGGGGCATAGTTAATACTGAGGAGGCCTGCAACAAATTACAGGAAGACATTAATAAACTTGCAGAATGGACATATAATTGGAAAATGAAATTCAACACAGATAAATGTGAGATTACATTTTGGTAGGAAGAATAGGGAGGTCACATCACTTGGAGGGTGCGAGTCTGGGTGGGGTAGAGGAACAAAGGGATCTCGGCGTACAAATACACAAATCACTACAAGTAGCGACACAGGTTAACAAGGCCATAAAAGCAAACCAGGCACTCGGGGTTATTTCTAGAGGGATAGAATTCAAAAGTAGTGAAGTTATGCTGAACTTGTATCGAACCTTGGTTAGACCACACTTGGAGTACTGTGTACAATTCTAGTCGCCATATTATCTCTCTTGGGCAGTCCCTCGGAACCGAGGATGACTTGCTTCCACATTAAAAATGAGTTCTCAGGTGATTGATGAGTCCAATGCGGGACCTACAGTCTCTGTCACAGGTGGGACAGACCGTGGTTGAAGGGGAGGGTGGGTGGGGTGCTTGGGTTGACTTGCGCTTGGCTTCCGCTTGCTCACGGCGAAGAGACTCGAGGTGTGGGCGCCTTCCCGGATGCTTCTCCTCCACACTGACATACTAAAGGTGGTGTTGGACTTTGTCATCGACATCTGCCCTTGTTGACAGTAGGCTCCCGAGGTATGGAAAGTGGTCCACGATGTCCAAGGCCTTGTCGTGGATTTTGATAATCGGGGGGCAGTACTGTGTGGCGGGGGCAGGTTGGCAGAGGAACTTTGTCTTACGGATGTTTAGTGTAAGGCCCATGCTCTTGTACGCTTCGGTGAAGGTGCTGACGATGGTTTGGAGTTCGATCTCCGAGTGTGTGCAGACGCAAGCGTCGTCTGCATACTGTAATTCGACGACAGAGGATGGGATGACCTTGGATCTGGACTGGAGGCGACGGAGGATGAACAGCTTCCCGTTTGTTCTGTAAATTAGCTCCACTCCAGCGGGGAGCTTACTGAGGGTGAGATGGAGCATTGCAGCAAGGAAGATAGAGAAGAGCGTTGGTGCGATGACACAGCCTTGCTTGACCCCGGTCCATACGTGAATTGGGTCTGTGATGGAACCGTTGGTCAGGATCACTGCTTGCATGTTATCGTGAAGCAGGCGGAGGATGGTGATAAACTTTTGAGGGCAGCCGAATTTGAGGAGGACACTCCATAATCCCTCACGGTTGACAGTGTCGAAGGCCTTTGTGAGGTCAAAGAAGGCCATGTACAGCGGTTGGTGCTGTTCCCTGCATTTCTTTTGTAATTGACGTGCGGTGAAGATCATGTCCATTGTGCCCCTTAGTGGGCGGAATCCGCATTGCGACTCTGGGAGGAGCTCTTCAGCCACTGGGAGAAGGCAATTGAGGAGGATTCTTGCGATGACTTTCCCTGTGGCAGACAGCAAGGAAACTCCTCTGTAATTACCGCAATCGGACTTGTCACCTTTATTGAAGATGGTCACAATTACGGTGTCTCTGAGATCCTCTGGCATGCTGTTCTCCTTCCAGATAAGAGAAATGAGTTCATGAATTCGCGCCAGTAGTGCTTCTCCGCCATGCTTTAGTGCCTCGGCAGGGATTCCATCTGCTCCTGAGGCCTTGTTGTTCTTCAGTTGTCGGATGGCCTTTTCAACCTCTTGCCAGGCTGGGTGGTGGCGGGTAGCATGCTGTGGGGTGGAGTTGAGGACACTCGTGTCAAAGACGGAGTCTCGGTTAAGAAGATCTTTGAAGTACTCCTTCCAGCGAGCACTGACTGCCTCCCTGTCCTTGATGAGTACCTCTCAGTTCTTGGCCCGCAGTTGGGTAGGACCTTGGGTGCTTGGGCCGAAGGTGGTCTTGACTGTGCTAAAGAATCCGCGCACGTCGTGGTTGTCGGCTAGCTGCTGGATCTCCTGTACTTTCTGCACCCACCATCTGTTCTTTAGGTCGCGGGTTTTTTGTTGGACCTTGGCCTTCAGGCGTCTGTAGAGCTGCTTTCTTGTTGTGTTGCTGTTTCCAGATCAGGAATGCCTTGCGCTTGCGGCTTAGTAGCTCCTGGATCTCCTGGTCGTTCTCGTCGAACCAGTCTTGGTGTTTCCTGGTTGAGTGACCGAGCGTCTCTTCACAGGTGCTGATTATGGAGGCCTTGAGTGCAGACCAGGCGCTGTGGACACTCTGTGTCTCTGCATCACTGGGAGTTGTCAGGTTAGTTGTGAGGCACAGGCTGAATAGGGCTTTCTTAGCGGGGTCTTTGAGTGCTCCAGTGTTGATTTTCCTGCGGCATTGTTTCTGTTGTCGCCGCTGTTTTGTTAGAGACCGGGACCTTCGCTCCAAGCACTGGCATCTGTTGGACTACGTCATCGTCCGAGCGAGGGACCACAAGGACATTCGCATCACCTGCGCCATGACAGGAGCTGACGACTGCTGGACAGACCACCAAATCCGTTTTGTCATCTCCATCAATGTAGCCCCAAAACAGCGGTGCCATATTATAAAAAGGATATAGAGGCACTGGAGAGGGTGCAGAGAAGATTTACAAGGATGATACCAGAAATGTGAGGGTATACCTATCGGGAAAGGATGAGCAGGCTGGTTCTCTTTTCGCTTGAAAAAAGAAGGCTGAGGGGTGACCTCATTGAGGTTTTTCAAATTATGAAAGGTTTTAATAGAGTAGATACAGAGAGAGTGTTTCCACTTGTGGGGAAGAGTATAACTAGAGGCCATCAATATAAGATAGTCACCTGGAAATCAAATAGGGAATTCAGAGGAAACTTCTTTACCCAGAGTGGTGAGAATGTGGAACTCGCTACCACAGGGAGTAGTTGAGGCAAATAGTATAGATGCATTTAAGGGGAGGCTAGATAAGCATATGAGGGAGAAGGGAATAGAGGGTTATGCTGACAGTTAGATGAGGAAAGATGGGAGGAGGCTCGAGTGGAGCTTAAACGCCGGCATGGACTGGTTGGGCCAAATGGCCTGTTTCTGTGCCGTATATCCTATGTAATCGTGTTCATTCGGTTTCAGTTCAAATTCTTTTTGTCAATACTAGATTAGTGGTGGATATTGATTGCTGTGATGGTCAATATTGTTTCTGCGTGATGGTGACTATTGAAGGATGAAAGTCTGTTATGTAATTTTTGCAAGTTTGCAAAATCATAATCTATAGTTAGTTGTTTGGAAATAACAGGCTAAAGAATGCATCTCAATTGAAGCCTGAGCAGTTTATCAACGTCATCTGAACCCTGCGAAGTATTACTCCTGGAAACGCGCTCCAATTTGTCGTGGTCTCCTTAAAATATACTGGTGGAGTTAATGTGATACTTTTAATTCATGTTTCATTTTTTTTTAATTACTGGGCATGGGTATCATGGTAGACAATGGATATTGGGCTTCCATGGTTTGACTGTACCAATGGTTTGAAGTAAAGTGCTGTTTTATTACATAGTTTGAGCTTCAGTGATATTTGCTTTTATTTGACTGTTTGATAGTGAAGTAGCTAGCATACCCTGCATATCATACAAACATATGTACTGACTGTGTAACTGTTTGGTTGAAAAATATCTTTGACTGGAACTTACCACGATTACTTCAGAATTGTTAATCTATTAGTGTTAATGTCTTCACGTATCAATGACGCAATCTATCATCACCATCTGCCATGACACCCACCACAGCAAAATAACAATCCAAAGTGGAATCAAAAGATCTTCACACACACACACACACCAGGCCATTGGCCATTCATGTGATCGCCTAAAACTGTTTACATTTTGTATTTTTTTTAAAGAAAATCCTATACTAATAGTTATTGATTCTTCCTTGCAAAAAATAAACTTAATAATCCGCACTGGAAGTTCCACTGAATGCAAATATATTACCAGTTGCAGTGGGTGATAATTAGAGCAATAGCTTTTGCAAGAAAAGGTCATGTAATTGTAATTCACATCATATTTTTACACCGTCGAAAACAAAACACCTGCACTGCAGATGTTAGGCAATCAACATCTACATTGTTTCTCTTAAACTGTTATGTGGCAAAAATAATCCCAAGCTATTTAGTTATTCTTGAGGAATAAACATGTCTTTTTTGGAGAGGCCCTCCACCATTTGCTGGTTTGTTATGGTTGGTCTGAAATTGAGTTAATTAATTGCAGCAACCAGTTTGAAAACTGATTAACATAGGAACAACTTATTTTGTTATTTATAGGTGTACCAATCTGTCCAGTTGTGCAAATGTACCTGCAACCAGTTTCAAATTTGATGTTCCCTTGTTTTTCTGTTATTTATTATTGACTCCCATCAGATATGCACAGCTTCTAAACTGGTTGGATGGATGAGTGATGCAGCATCCCTGTCTCAAACGTAATATGTATTTGAGTTATGTTGAAAGTATTTACATATTGCTCTAGCCACGTCACCTTAGCTGCAGCATAGCATAACACTGTGCACTTGAGACCTCATATAACATACTTTATAACAAGTTATATCAACCCAGAGAGAAGAGCAATCATATTTAAAGCATCAGAATATTTGTTTTTCTCAAACTGAATAGTGCTTGATTTGTAACATTGAAGAGTTGCAGCATTAGAAGGTTTAAAATCTAACTCCAGATGCTTTAATTGAAAATAGTGACATGTTTGTAGCAGAGCATGATGCATAATGTATTTTTCTACTTCATTTGTGATATTGCACATATCGTGCGTCATGTAACCGATTCAACAGTAAATCAGATACACCTGTGTTTCAGAAATATTTCAGAAATAATGTACATAGTGTACATAATAAAATGTATTTGATAATAAAAGGTAACTTTGACAGCAGTCAGCAACTGCAACAGCGTATTTTTTGTTGTTGCCATAAATACCTTGCCTTATTTGACATACCCATGTCAGATATCAGGCAAGTTGGAACCATGAATTTGAAACAATTTCCTGCACCAACAGGAGGTAAACCAGGAAGTATTGATTAGGTGATGCTAAGCTTGTGATTTAAAAGCCTGAAGATTACAGGAAGAAGGAAAGATATAAGGAGATAAGTTCCATGTTAGTCTAAAACTTTGAGAAAAAAATCACGATTTGAACACTTTGGAGATATAGACTAAGTGTGTAGGACAATGTATTTTGAGCTTAGAAGCAGCAAATAGAGAGGAGCATTGATGACAGTGACATGAACAAAATAGAGTATACAAGAATGGGTGCAATAGAGAGAGAAGTTGGAGGCTATTGGCAAGAAAGAAATCGCTTATTGAGTGACGAGCTTTTTTTGTATACTTCCCAAAGGTGTCCGAGAGGTAGAATACCCTCCTTTGATCTTGGATGGATTTGGGCTTTTGAGAGTTACAAGTCATTGAGGGAGAAATAGTTTTTGGCATGAAAGAGGAAACCAAGCTTGAGCAATGAAGAACATGTGGGAATTCCATCTGAGATTCGAGAAAGTGAAGAGGCCGGTAATGTTGATAGTGAGCAGAAGATATGGTAAAGATAAAACTTCATGTTTTATCAGAATGGAGCAGGATTATCAAGATTAGAGTTAGAGAAAAGTGAGCCAAAAAGATCAACTTTGTCACTGAGAGTTACAATTTGACCACCAAGACGAGTGGCTGCTGGAGCAGTGCGATCATACTTGAGGCTCTAATAGTGGATATACAGAAGTTATGAGCAGAAAGAAAGTTGACTCCGTGCATTTCAGAATATTCTTTCAGCCCTTGATAACTGCTGCTTCGCTTCCCTCTTAATTAGCTATCTCTCTTTTGGGTGTTAAAAGAACGACGGATGTTGCTGTGCGAGTCCTGTAGTTCATTTGTTAATGCATATTTAGCACTCTCCGTTTCAGTTTTGAGTTATTAGAATTACATACAGTACGTGCACAGATCTTTAAAAGGCAGCAGTTGGAACCAAATCTGTGATTAAAAGGCAGATCTACTCACTGGGAGAATCTTCACATTATTTTTGATCAGTGAGCATTTATGTAACAGTGAATATGACAAATTCCTGATGTATTGAATTTTCAAGACAGAAAAAACTTCATAGTTAAAAGGGCTAATGGAGTGTTGGCCTTTATCTCAAGGAGGCTGGAATACAAAGGGGTGGAAGTTATGTTACAGCTGTACAGAGCTCTGGTGAGACCCCATCTGGAGTACTGCATTCCGTTCTGGGCACTGCACCTCAGAAAGGATATATTGGTCTTGGAGGGGGTGCAGCGCAGATTCACCAGAATGATACCGCGGCTAAAAGGGTTAACTTATGAGGACAAGTTGCATTGACTAAGCTTGTATTCCCTTGAGTATAGAAGATTAAGGGTGATCTAATTGAGGTGTTTAAGGTGATTGAAGGATTTGATAGGGTAGATAGAAGAGAAACTATTTCCTCTGGTGTGAGTCCAGAACAAGGGGGAATAATAAAATTAGAGCTCAGCTGTTCAGGGGTGATGTCAGAAAGTGCTTCTTCACACGATTTGGAACTCTCTCCCCCCAAAAGCTGGGTCAATTGAAAATGTCAAAACTGAGATTGAGAGATTTTTGTTAGGCAGGGGTGTTAAGGGTTAAGGAACCAAGGCTTAATCAACATCACTTTAAAAAAAAGATTATCTGGTCATTATCACATTGTGGTTTGTGGGGGTCTGCTGTGCACAAATTGGCTGCCACATTTCCTAACGACAGTGACTACACGGCAAAAAAAAAAGTACTTCATTGGCTGTGAAGCGCTTTGGGGCGTCCGGTGGTCATGAAAGGCACTATATAAATGCAAGTCTTTCTTTTCTTTCGAAGACGGGCAGATGGAATTGAGATACAGATCAGCTATGATCTAATTGAACGGGGAACAGGCTCAAGGGGCTGAATGGCCCACTCCTGTTCCGATGTAGTTCATGAATCTTGGTTTCTGAAATGGGTTACAGCTTTTTATTTCAGATGTCAAAAATGATTCAATGTTAGTTCTTGATGCCAACAGATTTGGTGATCTCAAGTCCATTGGGACAATTTGGGATGATTGCCATGTACCTGAAGTAACATAGTTTGACCTGTGGTACTGGATCTACTTATCTGTCCAAAAGAGGGAGTGATATATGTCCTACTATTGTGCTACTCAGAGTGAGGTTCCACTTTCCACCATCAACACAATGCTAACACTAACTTTAGTTGCAGAACGTGCAGTTTAAGATGTAATTTTCTTATTTTTAAATATAATATATATATACTTGATGGTCTTGGCAACCTGAGTGTTGGAAAGGGGTTGGGATTGTAGTAATGTTGGTTCAGAAATGCCCGGTTCCAATGTCTGCAGGGGCTTCTGTGTGAGTTTTCATTGTGAAGATTAAGCTTCCTTATTACAATTATAAACAAAAAATGCATGAACACCTACTCCCTTTTTGTTGTTTGCCTCTCTGTTCTAATTGCTGCTTTTGACCACTTTTCATGTGCAGTCAGTCATTTAGTGGAAGCTTTGAATGCCAGCTGTTCTGTGACAGCAGTAGTTTTTCCAAGTGTTTCAGGCTAAGAGCAAAGTGCCTGACTTAAATGCAAACTGTAGTGTACTGAAGCTTTTCTGCCATGACAGTCACTGTAAAATAATACATAGTTAGGTGCTTCTTTGTCATAATTCGTTGTGACTAAAGTGTTTTGCCTCTTTTTGGTTAATGAAGATGTCAACTCTTTTCTTTCAAGCTTTTAAATTATTCTCTTCCTTTTCTTTATTGTCACGAACTGTGACTGGCTGATCAGCTTACAGATCTTGGCCTGTGCTAGTCATCTTGAAGTTAATGAAAGTGCTTTGGGAATTATTTTTCCTGATTTTCCTTCAACCCCCCCCCCCCCACCCTCTCCAATAGAAAGTACGCGTTCTCTGTTTGTTTCTTAACCTCAGACGCATTGGTGTGGTTAAGAACTCAGTGATGTGAAGGATATTGGCATTTTGTATTAGTGCTGTGGACTGCATCATTGTGCTTAGAGCAAAAGTTTATAAATTTCCCTTCTACCTGTGTCTCATCTTTCTCTGATTTTAACAGCATTTATTATGATGAGTTGGGCTGCAGTTATTACCATAGTAAAATGTAGTTGAAAAAAGTAAAAAAATATATATATTTTCCAGCTGCACGCCAGTATGATGAGAACAGATAGGGTTGGGCAGTTTTTTGACTTTCTGAATGTAGTTGTGGAATTCATAATCTTTTAAAATGGTGGAAGTCTGCATTTGACTTACTTAGAAATAGATCATAAAAGTACAATTATTAATTTGAAACGTGCTTAATTCTTAATGATGGTCACAAATTGGAATTGAGCCAATTGGTTTTGTTTATTACTGAACCAGGTCTCATTTGCAACTGTAAGAAAGATATGGCTAGTTTATTGTATTTCATGAACAACTAATTCTCTAGAAACATTGATAACTCAAAATAAGCATCAATAACATCATGTACTTTTAAACTAGCAATTGAAATCCAACACTGTGATTTAAATTTTTTTTTTTTAATTCATTTTTTGAATACTGGATTCGCCTTGCACCTCTTCAGATGCACCATTTTTGCTTTGCTTGAAAGAAATAACATAAATGTTAACATTTTTATTTTGTCTCAAAATATTTTATGGCCGGATTTTCCTTAAACAACGAGATTTGCGATGTGCACCATAAATTTTGCAATCTATTGCACCCATCTCGCCGTTGATAAATTGCTCTATTTTCCTGCATTTCTAATTAGAATGCGCTGCAGCAAGCATAGTGGCAAATCAGAAGCGGCACGTTCACTGGCCATTGTTCTTCCGTCACTCCATAAACACTTCCTGATGATCTTCATTTAAAACAGTCCTGCCAATGCTTGGTTTTGCCTGCCATGGATTAACCATTTATACACGTATCCATATGCAATTGTTGAATTGCTGTTTTTAGGCATGCATTTATTGTTGATGGATCTTTTAGCTAAACAGACTTCTGAAGTAGCAGAATAGCATATATAAATGCTTAAAAAGGAAATATAGTTAAAAATACTTAATTGTTTTATTGATGCAACAATGAAATGTTTAAGAACCTGTCTTTCAACAAGTCTCGATCGGCAAACACATCAGCACGTCATTTAATTGCAATCAGAGAATGTATTCAAAGACAGTTAATCACGCCACTGCCAGGTCTCCAGCACCATTATTTTTAAGTCTAAGTGGCAGCAACATGAAAACTGGAGTTAATCAAGGAAAATGGCGATTGTAATGGGGGCAGAGCTATGATGAATACCTAATAAATGTTTTTGGTGAGGCTGACAGCGGAGCTGTGCACAAGTCCCAGTAATATATGGTATGAGTCACTTATTCTTCATTTCCTCTTTGCTTTGTGCTGTTCAAGGGTCCCTACAATGTAGAGGCGACATAATGGCACAAGTCCCAAGGAAAATCTGGGCCTATATTTTTGATTATCTTTAACAAATTAAGCCTTTCATTGTACAAACAATGCCAGTGGAAATACAATGTCTAGTCCAATTTTGGATGTAAGGTCAACTTTTATGAAATTTGGAAGGTACAGTGTATTTGATTTGCCATGTACTTCTCCAATCAAATACATTGTGTTTGCCACTTCCTGTGAGATGGCCTCTTTACTGGGGACACCAAATACAGATTAGGTGACCATTTTGCTGAACATCACCATTCTGTCTGCATGCACAATCCTGACCTCCTTGTGACTTGTCATTTCAACTCACCCCCTCTTATTCCTACTCTGACCTTTCCATCTTTGGCATCTACATTATTCTAACCGAGCACAATGCATACATCAAGAACCGTCTTCCATCATCTTTGTGGGTGCTCTGCCTCTGTACTGAACATGGACTTTAATAACTTAAGACTTGAGCAGTCTGTTTCCCCCCCCCCCCCCTATTTTCTTACCAGTTTCTCTCATTTTCCTTCCATTTTGGAGCTGTTTTACTCCCTCTTTATCTTTTGCACACCTTGTCACAGCCTGATTGAGATGACCTATGGGTATGATGCATCAATTTCTTTTAACTTTTTTGTATTTTTTAAGTTCATTCATGGCAAAAGAACCAGAGGGGTGATGAGAATTTTTATTACACAGCAAGTCATTATGATCTGTGATGCACTGTTTGAAAGGTTCAGTCGTAACTTTCAAAAGGTAATTAGATATGTACTTGAAAAGGAAAAATTTGCAGGGCTATGGGGAAAGAGCAGGGGAGTGGGACTAATTGGATAGCTTCTCAAAGAGCCAGAACAGGCACGATGGACTGAATCGCCTCCTTCTATGCTGTATGATTCCCAAATTATTAAACCCATTGGCATCTTCTTTGTGTAATATTTGCCATATTTGACTGGGATTTTTAATCCGTTCTTCCCTCCACTGTTTTTTAGTCAGCCTTAAAAAAGGACTTGCCTACATTTCCCTTTTCAGTTCAATGCAAAGGGTGTGTTTCCCAAAATATTAACCCATCTTGTCTTTTTTCAGATGTTACCTGACCTGTTGTGTATTTCCAGCATATTTGGTTTTATTTCTGAATTAATTTGGCTTCTATTTTTGTTGTTCCATGAACTGTCTGAGCAAATCCCCAGAGGCCAACTGTCCCAGACTGAGACTGCCATTTATAAATAATAGTGCAGTTGATCCATTGTAGAGATTTGCCTATCTCTAGTAAACAGGATCGAGTGCAAACCAATATGGTGGGTATATTGTGTTTAATTGGAGTTTAGGAAGGAATATAAGACACTAGTAATACAGCAAAAACATACGACCCTGACAAGCAGCTGGTACCGGACCCGATTGGACAGACGGCTGGCGTGCGTTAACAGTTCTCTGGCTTCTGGCCTGCCTCCTGCCTCTCTCTCTCTCTCTCTCTCTCTCTCTCTCTCTCTCTCTTCTCTTCTCTTTCTCTCTCTTCTCTTTTCTCTTCTCTTTTCTCTTTTCTCTTTTTCTCTTTCTCTTTTCTCTTTCTCTTTTTCTCTTTCTCTTTTTCTCTTTTTCTGGCCTTCGATGGTGAGCGTGGGATCACTCTCAAGAGTGTTCGACCAGCCCAACTTCTCTTTGCAACTTCTGCTCAGCTCTCCCCTCCACCGTCTGTGTGGGCAAGCACTTGGGGTGTCACTTTTATTCTCTTTTTAGGGATGGGCCTGAGGCCAAGTTATTGACAAGACCATTTAACCTATAGATTCCTCTAAAACCTCATCACCCAATAACACCAAGTTCTTTGTCTTGGTTCTGGGATGAAAGCCGTCCCCAAAAGGGGGTCTCATTACTTCATCCAATTTGTCTTATTGTTTAATCTTTCTGAAGGTTCTTCCTTTGGAATTCGTGTCTTATCTCTCTTGTCTCTATCCTCCTTGACTCAGCAGGTGCAAGGCCCGACCCTGTCCCTCTTAATCATGGCCCCAGCCAGAGCTGTCGCACTTTAGCCAGTCGCTATCTCACCTTCATCTAGCAAATGGCCCATTCTAAGATAGATACCTTAGCCTCCTCAAATTCCTTTCATTCTATCTCTTTTCCAAATTAACTTTTAATTATCTTCGCAAGCAGTTCTGCTAAACAAACTCCAAATTCTATCTGTAGAGATTATAATATGGCTATTAGTAATAATGGAAGAAACATAGGTTGGGCCTTCACTGGCCAAATTAAAGACACATTAACAAAGTCAAAACCCTAACTTACAAACAACAGCCAGCTAGCCTGGCAGGGCCATCCTATGGGCCCCCGTGTGGAATGTTTATGATTAAAAAGACTGTCTCAAATTCTAATGCAAGTTTTCCAGGAAACGAAACTTATGCGATCCCTTTACTTGTCTCGATCCGAAACATACAATCATTTAAACACACTATTATTCGCGTAGCCATATACATTTTTAGGCACCCCTAGTTTCTAACACCATTTACAGTCTATCTGAATTTCAGCCCTGCAACCATCAGCAGCTCAGTTGTACCTGAGACAAATAGTGGGATGATTCTCAGAATAGACTGCTTGGCAGTAGGCCATTTTTCATGCGGTCGGAGAGGTCTGTGCTAAAGGGATATTTGAGTTAATGCCCATGTATTTCATTTAACTTTGGACTTGAAACCAATGCATATAGCTTATGAAGATAACAAGCCTGTTGGAAATTTGAAATGAAAACACAGAATGCTGGAAATAAATAGCAGCTCCATGCAAATCAGATAAGAAAATAGCTATTAAACCCATGAGCTACGTCTTTGTTACAGTAGTTAACATATCTGAACTCTTGGCCTTTACCTGTTTTTTTTCCCTTTCACTGTTTTGGTCAATGCCTGTGCCAGTGCAGATGAAGGGTCACGACCCAAATACTAACAAGTACCTGCTGTACATGTACAACCTTTGCTATTTTTATTTGATATGACTTGTACTTTGAACCTTTAGATGATTGGGGCTTCTAACCAGAGAGAAATACCTTAAGCACCGAAGTAACAACAGAAAACGCTGGAAAAACTCAGCAGGTCAGGCAGCATCCATGGAGAGAGAAACAGAGTTAACGTTTCAGGTCGAAGACCGTTCGTCAGAACTGGAAAAAAGCAGGAAATGAAATAGATTTTAAAGCAAGTTTAGGGTTGGGAAAAGGGGGAGGGGATGAAAGAACAAAAGGGAAGGTCAGTGATGGGATAGAAAGCAGGAGAGATTGAGAGACATTAAGAGATATTCAAGGCAAGAGGAGGTGGAAATGGGACAGGTTGAGGAACAAAGGATGGCTCTAGATGAAGCGTGAATTGCGCTGGCAGAATGAAGGACAGCTGCCATGTGGTTTAAGAAAGGGGCTCTGACGAAATTCCCAGGAGAGCTCTAAACATAAAAAGACCTTTGCGGATCATGCTAATGTTTCAAATGTATTGCACTAATACGAGCACTTCTTATTGTGCTAATTAATTAAGTTATATCATCCAATTCTATAGAGAATTAACAGAAAAAATAATTTAAATGATATATGAAATAGACAGCTGTGTAGTTCCAAAGGATAGAATGAGTTCGGTGTTTACTTCGATATATTAGACTCACTTTCATTTTTGTTGACAGAAAAAATGACTGTAGTTCTTGTGTTTAGTTGCTTTGGATTGTGCAATATATCTTTTTTAATGTAAGCACAAATGTGTGAAAACGACTAGTTCACTTTTTAATGCTGGTGGTCATACTCCGAGTGCTATTAGCAAGTGTACTAATGGCAAAAAGTCAGGCATTAAATTATGTCCTCCAAAATCAGCAATTTGTTTCCTGTGAAGAAAAGAAGCTTGTCAACCGCCAGTGCTTTGGTTGACAGCAGTTAACAGTGTTTAAGGTATTGCCCAGCAGATTGTGACAATTTTCTTCAATAAAATGAAATGATTTGAAGCAGTTCTGTGAATCATATATACCCACAGGAGATTTCAAATTGGTTCCATTGTAATGTTTATCGTTGATTTTTTTCAGGGCAAAGGCTTCTTTCCTCAAAGGTTTAGGAAACTAATTGGTGTTTTTAAAGAATCTTTTGTGTTAAAATACATGTTGCTAATTTGTTTTACTAAAGGTTCATGCAGATTAAGACCGCAGAGATTTTCAAGCTTACTTTTAATTGACAAGTTGGTCAAACTTGCCAGTCATCTGTGTGTTTCTAATTCCTTTTGCTGTATTTTTTAGTTATATATACAGATTGTACAAGCTGGAGCCAATTGATAATGACAAATCAGGCTGGCATGAACTCTGTTTAAAGAGCAAACAAAACTAAGTGCTTTACAATAGCAAAATACTGCGGATGCTGGAAATCCGAAATAACAACAGAAAACGCTGGAAAAACTCAGCAGGCCAGGCAGCATCCGTGGAGAGAGAAAGAGAGTTAACGTTTCAGGTCGATGACCTTTCATCAGAACTGGGAAGAGCCGGAAATCAAATAGATTTAAGGCCAGGGTAAAGCTGGGAAAAGGGGGAGGGGATAAAGGAACAAAGGGGGAGATGAAGAGACATTAAGAGACATTAAGAGATATGCAAGGCTAGAGGTGGTAATGTGACAGATTAAGGCTGAATGAAGTGTGAAATCCACTGGCCGAATGAAGGACAGCTGCCAGCTTCTAGGAGGAAAAAAAAAGGTGGAGGGGGACAAATAAAAGGGTGGATAAAATAAAATATAAATGTGATTGGAGCTGAGGTTATGATCTAAAATTGTTGAACTCGATATTGAGTCCAGAGGGCAGTAGCGTGCCTAAACGAAAGATGAGGTGCTGTTCCTCGAGCTTACGCTGAGCTTCCGTGGAACAGTGTAATAGGCCGAGGACGGTGAGGTCAGAGTGGGAGTGAAGCGGTGAGCAGCGAATACAGTATACTAAATTGCAGGAAGTACAAGTAAATCGCTGTTTCACCTGGAAGGGGTGTTTGGGGCCCTGGACAGTGGGAAGAGGGGAGGTATAAGGGCATGTGTTGCATCTCCTGCGCGTGCACGGGAAGGTGCTGGGCGAAGGGGAAGGGGTGCTGGGGGTGGTAGAGGAGTGGACTAGGGTGTCGCGGAGGGAGCGGTCCCTACGGAATGCTGAAAGGGGAGGTGAGGGGAAGATGTGTTTGGTGGTGGGATCACGCTGGAGGTGGCGGAAATGGCGGAGGATGATCCGTTGAATGTGGAGGCTGGTGGGGTGAAAGGTGAGGACAAGGGGAACCCTATCCTGGTTCCGGGAGGGAGGGGCAGGGGTGAGGGCAGATGTGCGGGAGATAGAACGGACACGGTCGAGGGCCGTGTCGACCACGGTAGAGGGGAATCCTCGGTTGAGGAAAAAGGAAGACATGTCGGAAGCACTGGTATGGAAGGTGGCATCATCAGAGCAGATGCGGCGGAGACGGAGAAACTGGGAGAATGGAATAGAGTCCCTACAGGAGGCGGGGTGGGAGGAAGTGTAGTCCAGGTAGCTGTGGGAGTCGGTGGGCTTGTAGTGAATGTTAGTCAATAACCTATACATTGGGGAGACCAAACGCAGATTGGGTGACCGCTTTGCGGAACACCTCCGTTCACGATGTGGACTCCTCTACATTGGGGAGACCAAACGCAGATTAATCTGTCACATTAACACCACCTCTAGCCTTGCATATCTCTTAATGTCTCTTAATGTCTCTTCATCTCCCCCTTTGTTCCTTTATCCCCTCCCCCTTTTCCCAGCTTTACCCTGGCCTTAAATCTATTTGATTTCCGGCTCTTCCCAGTTCTGATGAAAGGTCATCGACCTGAAACATTAACTCTCTTTCTCTCTCCACGGATGCTGCCTGGCCTGCTGAGTTTTTCCAGCGTTTTCTGTTGTTATTTCTAAGTGCTTTACAGTTCAGTTCCTGGAAGCAAAAAAAAATCAAGTATTTACTGCAATAAATTTCAATTCAAACTTACAGAAATCTCAATTTAAAAAAAAAATAGACAATATATTTGTCAAAACCAACATTTCTGAAGATTGAACTTGCTCAGATTTAAGCTGGTGGTTTTGTGGCAACATTTAGAATTTCTTCTATTTTATCTTGATGTATAAGGCAATTATTTAAGGTTTAACCCCTAAATTTTCTGAGTCAACAACATGCACTTGGTAGAATTCAGTAAAAAATCTAAGTAAATGTTTAAAAACATATTTTAAAAGATATTCTTAAACATAGTGCTGCTTTAGTTGATGAATCAACCACTTCCTCAATCTTTTCTTATCTGTTCCATCACTTTAGTAGCTGAAAATAATTCTTCAGCTGCTAAGTGATGCATGTAGTGATGTTATGGCTATTGGCTACCTTGGCATTTCTGTACTCAGAATGGCAATCTTGGTGATGTTGAGCATGCTTATGACTGATGAATAGATGTTCCAAATAGAGATGTTGTCAGATTGCTGTTCTTCAATTATAATTGTGACTTGTTACTGAGGTTTTTTTCCCCTGATTTTTGGACTATATTCTGTGAGCAAAGTAGATATGAGTAAGCAATTGATCACATCAGACCAGCAAAAAGTGATGAGATTTTCTAGGATTTGTTATGAGGAAGTTATATCTGAGCTCACTTTTCCTTTTATTTAGCAACCAACCATGGAGTCATCTCCAGTTTCCAATAGCACATCCACTTTTCTGAGATTAGACACAAGAAACTGCGTGAAAACACCACATACCCACATATAAATAAGAGCGTAAAATAACTAATAATGTGTGTGTTTGTCTTTTTAATGCTTGTTTGAAACCCAATGTTGAGAAAGAATTAAGCAAGAAAATTAGGGGAAAAGTAAAGCAGATTGCTTTTGATGGGAGAAAAAACTTGATTAATTTGTGTTACAGTCTGAACCAGAGGGATTCTCTCACTTCCACCTGTACGTTTGTGCTGCCTTCCTTGTCAGATGGAGAAAAGAAATATTGGAAGAAAAAGACTTTCAGGTAAGAGTTTGCTTTTTCTTTTTACATTTAACAATTCATTATGTTGATTGAGATCTTTTATAGTTGAGTTTGTGATGCATTTAGCTGTTTACAAGAATCAGGACTTGCATCTTTCGTTATCAATGAGAATTGCATTTGTCATATAGTTATTAATATTGTAATAATAGAGGTAGAGGTAGAAACACCTGTGGGTGTAAAATACACAGCTTTTCCATTTGTTTCTTTAAAGGAGCTAATGTACTGCATGATCAGATCGTATAAAGAAAACATGATGCATTTTAGCATCTAGTTTTGGTATTACCATCATGATGGTGGTTAGGTTGTCAGTCCAGTACCATAACCACTACTACAGAGTTGGTGGGTTCAAATCCCACCATTTGAAATTGGATTCAGTAAAATCTGTGAAAACTAGCATGAAAGCCACTGGATTTTCAATAAAATCCACGATGTCCTTCAGGGAAGGGAATCTGCCACTCCTACCGATTACTCTAGTCCATACTCTGATTGCCATTTAATGCCCACTTAAGGCAATTAGAGTTGGACAATAAATGTGGCCTTGTCAGTATCCCCCCCTCATCCCGAAACCAAGTTTAAAAAAAAAAAGCAAGATTGTGGGCTCGATCAGATCAGAAGACCTTTCACCATGTAATAGAATCAGGCTATTGGATTTCAACCTATTCTCTCTCATGTCTTTAAAGCAAAACTGACAGTTCCAGGATGATTGTTGTGTTAAAACAGTGTGTGTTGAATGCAGTGAAAAGCAGGCTCATGTTCAGAAAAGTGTCTTGAAATGTCATCTCTAAAAGGGCAAGAACGACAACACATCAGTAAGGTTTTTTTTTACAGTACTTTTAGAGTTGTAGTAGTACAGTTGAATCAGCCTATTTTCCATATGCTACATCACATCTGGTGTCCTTATTGCAAAGGGTTTTTTGTTCTCTTTTACTACTAAATACAGCCCTGTCATACTTAATAGTAGCCTTCACAACTGAAGAAATGGTCAAAGTACTGCTTTGGAAAGTTTTTGATACTGCACTGACCTTTACAAAGTATACTTAAAGGGTAAGAAAGTTGAAATGCAGTGGCGGACATTTAAGGAGATATTTCATAACTTTGAACAAAAATATATTCCAGTGAGAAAGAAAGATTTTAAGAGAAGGGAGCACCATCCGTGGCTAACTAAGGAAGTAAAGGATGGTATCAAATTGAAAACGAAGGCATACAATGTTGCCAAGATTGGTGGGAGACCAGAGGATTGGGAAATTTTTAAAAACCAGCAAAGGATGACTAAAAAAATAATAGAGAGAGAAGATGAATTATGAGAGTAAGCTGGCAAGAAACATTAAAACAGATAGTAAGAGCTTCTACAGGTATATAAAAAGGAAGAGGGTAGTTAAAGTAAACGTTGGTCCCTTAGAGGATGAGACAGGGCAATTAATAATGGGGAACGGGGAAATGGCAGAGACTCTAAACAAATATTTTGCATCTGTCTTCACTGTAGAAGACACTAACAACATCACAATAATGGATAATCAAGGGGCCACAGGGAGTGGGGAACTAAAGACAATCACTGTCACTAAGGAAATAGTACTTGGTAAAATAATGGGACTAAAAGACAACAAGTCCCCTGGACCAGATGGCCTGCATTCCAGGGTTTTAAAAGAAGTGGATGCATTGGTTGCAATATACCAAAATTCCCTGGACTCTGGAGAGGTCCCAGCGGATTGGAAAACCGCAAATGTAACACCCCTATCTAAGAAAGGAGGGAGACAGAAAGCAGGAAACGAGAGACCAGTTAGCCTAACATCTGTCGTTGGGAAAATGCTGGAGTCCTTCATTAAGGAAGCAGCAGCAGGGCATTTAGAAAAACATACTGCAGTCAAACAGAGTCAGCATGGTTTTAGGAAAGGGAAGTCATGTTTAACAAATTTGCTGGAGTTCTTTGAGGATGTAACAAGCAGGGTGGACAAGGGTGAGCCAGTGGATGTGGTGTATTTGGATTTCCAGAAGGCATTCGATAAGGTGCCACATAAAAGGTTACTGCATAAGATAAGAGCTCACGGAGTTGGGGGTAATATATTAGCATGGATAGAGAATTGGCTAACTAACAGAAAGCAGAGAGTCGGGATAAATGGGTCATTTTCCGGTTGGCAAACGGTAACTAGTGGGGTGCCACAAGGATCGGTGCTGGGGCCCCAACTATTTACAATCTACATTAATGACTTGGATGAAGGGATCGAGTATAATATAGCCAAGTTTGCAGATGATACAAAGATGGGTGGGAAAGCAAGTTGTGCAGAGGACTCAAAGAATCTGCAAAGGGATATAGACAGGCTAGGTGAGTGGGCAAACATTTGGCAGATGGAGTATGATGTGGGAAAGTGTGAGGTTATCCACTTTGGCAGGAAAAATAAAAAAGCAAACTATTATTTAAATGGAGAGAGATTACAAAATGCTACAGTTCAGAGGGACCTGGGGGTCCTTGTGCATGAAACACAAAAAGTTAGCATGCAGGTACAGCAAGTAATCAAAACGGCAAATGGAATGTTGGCCTTTATTTCAAGGGGGTTGGAGTATAAAAGCAGGGAAGTCCTGCTACAACTGTACAAGGTATTGGTGAGACCACACCTTGAGTACTGCGTACAGTTTTGGTCTCCTTATTTAAGGAAGGATATACTTGCGTTGGAGGCAGTTCAGAGACGATTCACTCGGTTAATTCCAGAGATGAGGGCTTTGACTTAGGAGGAAAGGTTGAGCAGATTGGGCCTATACTCATTGGAATTTAGAAGAATGAGAGGTGATCTTATCGAAACATATAAGATACTGAGGGGGCTCGACAGGGTAGATGCAGAGAGGGTGTTTCCCCTCATGGGGAAATCTAGAACTCGCGGGCACAGTCTCAGAATAAAGGGTCGCCCTTTTAGAACTGAGATGAGGAGGAACTTCTTCTCTCAGAGGGTTGTAAATTTGTGGAATTCTCTGCCCCAGAGAGCTGTGGAGGCTGGGTCATTAAATACATTTAAAGTGGAGATAGACAAATTTTTGCAAGATAAGGGAGTGAAGGGTTATGGGGAGCGGGCTGGGAAGTGGCTTTGAGCCCAAGATCAGCCATGATCTTATTGAATGGCGGAGCAGGCTCGAGGGGCCATGTGGCCTATTGCTGCTCCTATTTCTTACGTTTTATGTTCAAAGGGAGACCAAGAAATTGATAAAGAAAGGGAAAATGGAATATGAGCACAAACTAGCGAAAAATATAAAAACGGATTGTAAAAGCTTCTATAGGTATGTGAAAAGGAAAAGACTGGTGAAGGTAAATGTAGGACCTTTACAGTCAGAGACGGGAGAATTTATAATGGGGAATGAGGAGATGGCAGAGAAATTAAATAAATACTTTATTTCTGTCTTCATGGAGGACGACACAAAAAACCTCCCAGAAATACGAGAAAACCAAGGGAGTGGCGAGAATGAGGAACTTAAAGAAATTATTATTAGTATAAAAACAGTAATAGCAAAATTAATGGGACTAAAATTCGATAAATCCCAAGGACTGGATGACCGACATCCTAGGGTTTTGAAAGAGGTGGCCATTGGGATAGTGGACGCATTGGTTGTCATCTTCCAAAATTCTATAGATTCTGGAACGGTTCCTGCAGATTGGAGGATGGCAAATATAACCCCGCTATTTAAGAAAGGAGGGAGAGAGAAAACGAGTAACTACAGACCTGTTAGCCTCACATTAGTAGTTGGGAAAATGCTGGAATCTATTATAAAGGATGCAATAACTGGGCACTTAGAAACTAATAGTAAGATTGGGCAGAGTCAACATGGATTTATGAAAGGGAAATCCTGTTTGACAAACCTATTGGAGTTATTTGAGGATGTAACTAGTGAAGTAGATAAAGGGGAACCAGTAGATGTGGTGTATTTGGATTTTCAGAAGGCTTTCGATAAGGTCCCACACAAGAGGTTGGTGAACAAAATTAGGGCACATGGAATTGGGGGTAATATACTAGCATGGATTGAGAATTGGTTAACAGACAGAAAACAAAGAGTAGAGATCAACGGGTCTTTTTCAGTATGGCAAGCTGTGACTAGTGGGGTACTGCAAGGATCGGTGCTTGGGCCCCAGCTATTCACAATCTATATCAATGATTTGGATGAGGGGTGACTTAAGAAAACTACTAGGCACTTGGTCTAAGCGTTAAACAAAGCTTTAATCAACTGTTTTTCAACATGGAGGTCTAGTTGTGTCCTTCACTAGTTCCTGTTGAGGAATGTCCTAAGCAAGCTGGGCCCATGCCTGAGTATTTATACTCTCCCTGGACAGCGCCACCAGCAGGCCACCCGGTATTACTTCATACATGAATGACAAGATTCATGTCAAGGGGACTAAATGTAACACTTGCAAATTTGCTGATGACACAAAGCGAGGTGGCAGTGTCAGTTGCGAAGAGGATGTGAAGAGGCTTCAAGGGGATCTCGACAGGCTCAGTGAGTGGGCGAGAACATGGCAGATGGAATATAATGTGAAGTTATCCACTTTGGTAGAAAAAACAGAAAGGCAGAGTATTTCCTAAATGGTGAAAGATCGGGGAATGCAGATGCTCAAAGGGACCTGGGTGTCCTTGTACATGAGTCACTGAATGTGAATGTGCAGTTGCAGCAAGCCATTAGGAAGGCAAATGGTATGCTGGCCTTCATTACAAAAGGATTTGAGTACAGGAGTAAAGAAGTCTTGCTCCAATTATATAGGGCCTTGGTGAGACCACACCTGGAGTACTGTGTACAATTTTGATCTCCTTACCTAAGGAAGGATATACTTGCCAGAGAGAGAGTGCAACGAAGGTTCACGAGATTGATTCCTGGGATGGCGGGACTGTCGTATGAGAAGAGATTGAGTAAACTAGGCCTGTATTCTCTTGAATTCAGAAGAATGAGAGGGGATCTCATTGAAGCATACAAAATCATTACAGTGCTTGATTGGGTGGATGCTGGGAGAATGTTTCCCTTGGCTGGGGAGTCTAGAACCAGGGGCCACAGCCTCAGCATCAAGGGTAGGCCATTCAGGACTGAGATGAGAAGAAATTTCTTCACAGAGGGTGGTGAATCTTTGGAATTCTCTACCCCAGAGGGCTGTGGAGGCTTAGTCATTGGGTGTATTTAAAACAGAAGTCGATAGATTTCTGACTAGTAAGGGCATCAAGGGATATGGCGAAAGGGCCGGTGAATGGAATTGAGGCAGAAGATCAGCCATGATCTCATTGAATGGCGGAGCAGGCTCGAAGGGCTGAATGGCCTACTCCTCCTATTTCTTATGTTCTTGTGCTGGAACTCATTTATACTGCATCAAATGTAAGAAGACCAAATTGTGGTTAGAAAATCCCATATCTTTCATGGGCAAAAGCAAAATTGTGCAATTTCTTTAATATATGCATCACTTATTTCTTCGTGAAACCCACAAATTTAGATCTATCAGTTACATGTTAAACAAGCTCTGTGGCTTATTTACCCTTTTTCTCTGGCGGATGCTACTTTTTTGTTTATTTAAATAGTTATTCTTGCACGAACCATACACAGCTCATCCTGCCTGCCACCGGATCAGCTGAAATGACAGAGGCCATCAGTTCTGTCACTGTCCCACGGGCTAACTATGAAAAATCGGATCTTTTTAATTCGTGGATCATTGGTGGTGGAATTGCAATATTAGTGTTCTACCACCACCAGTGCCAATTAAGACATAAAGCCACAGAAAAATGCTTATACTTTTTGTTTATAATATGCCTACTAGTTTTATTCAATGCGCATGAATTGAATTTATACATTTAAATATCAATACTCCAAAATCCCTTTCAGCTACAAAGGTTAACTTGCAAAGTGGTCCAGTTGCAATGAACTGAATATATGAATAAAGAAATCAAAGTTGCTAAATTACTTGTGCAGCTTGACAACTGCAATTATATTGCCTTGGAACTTAATAAGAAAACGTGAGAAAGTAATTGCAAAATTAACTTGCTCATTCAAGTGTGTAATTTTTGAATGAACAGAATATATGTTAGATAGTAATAGCTTACCTTCTTTGCCTTGTGTTGTCATTACCAAAATTGCATTAATAGCAATGATTAGAAGAAAGCCTATTTAACATCAGCTTAAAAAAAATTTGTTAAAACAGTTCCATTTACTATAATGTAAAAAGGGGAAATAGACCTGTTCCATAAAAAAAAATTGGATTCTAATTTCCATCTGTTGCTATGAGATTACATTTCTTTCCTTCCTTTCTATACTACAATAATATGCTAATATTATTCTGTAACTTAAGTGTTCATGACTGTACATCATGTCTCTAATAGCACAAAAAGAGTTCCATATAGTGAGTATCAAAGATTTGCTAGTAATAAGCCTTTAATCACTTGCATTGCTCTGCACGATATTTATATTAAGTCTTAAATAGATGCTGAAGTGGTACCATTTACTCGCCTACTGTTTATGTTCCAAATTTAAACACTTTGGTAATAAAAAAGATTTTAAAAGACCGAGGACTGGATTTTTGGGGTGGGGTGGTGGTCAGGTGGCGGGTCGGGTGGGACAGTTTTTTCCCCCAGCGGGTCGGAATCCCGCTGTCATGCACCTTTACCAAATGTCGGGTCTGTCAGCGCTGAGCAGACCCGATACGTAGCGGCGGGGGAGGCAATTAAAATCATTCGTGGCTTGTTTACAGCCACTTATCAATGGTTTTTTCCCAGCATTTTGGATTTGACAGGTTGCCCACCGGTTTCCCGCTGTGCCTAGACCTCGTCTGTGAAGCTGAGATGGGAGGTCAGTGGCCAATGAATCAGCTGATGAGTTGACAGCTTCAAATGTCAAGTTAAAGCTCCCAGCTGATTGAGACATGTTCCCTTAGCCACTAGCTTCTCTAAACTGCATTTCCACTACAGATTCAGAATGCTGCAAGTCTTTACACAAGTCTCCATCCAGTCTGACCTCATTACCTCTCCCACCATTGATAGATCGCTTCTGTCATCTCTAATTCACCTGCCATTTATTCCGTCAACATGGGTGCCCTTGAAACTCTCTCACCTTGGTCCTCAGAATCCCACCACGATCAGCCCGAACACCAGCAGCACCAGGCACACCAGCAGCACCAACAAACACACCAACCTTCTCCGCAATCAACTGACACTGCACAGGACACAGGGCATCAGCACCCGACCACATTGCTGCCCGGGAGGCCAAGGCTGGCCTCACCATGCTCAGATTTACTTCACTTGACGCTGTACACCCTGGCTGCCACATGATGCACCAGGTTGGCACCACCCCACACCAACACCATAAAGCATCCCTACAATGCCCAAGCCATTCCTTTCACACTCATGACCATTGCGGGAGGGTACTGTTATGTCTCACCAAGCCACTTCCAAAGGTGCACACAAATCTGTCCAAGACCGGAAAGTGTTGAAAATAAAGGTTTCAATGTTTGACAGCACTTTAACAGAAACTTTACATGAACATTGCATAAAACACCCAAGTCCCTACCTTTGTGTCTTGTTAGTTGGTATGATTGCACTAGGATGAGGGTGAGTGTGAGGGGTAGCTAGTCAGATGGGGAAATGATAATATAGATAGAGAGGGATGGGTGGAGGTGCAAGGTAAGTTGGTGTGAGTAAGGATGTGCAGTGGTAGGGAAGGCAGAGTGATGGGGATGTGATGAGAGGCACAGCAGGATGAGGTTGAGTGTGGCTTTGTACTAACGTTTCGTGATCTCCTGAGATCATTGAAAGATTTGTGGCATTGCAGCCTGGGACTGCGGACCACATCCCTGCTTGTGCCCTCCTCTGCAATGTGCAGCCAGGCTGTGTTGATCTCCTGGGGAGGTCTCTTCTGCCCATGGGAAGGGATGAGGACCTCCTTGTCTGCTGTGACTCCCTCCATAAGCTTAGTCATTCTTGTGTACATTCTGCAGGAACAGGACTTCATTGTGAATATTTCCGATTAGTTACATTTTGTAGTGTCACCTTGATTTTTTTTCTTTTTAAGTGTGTAGACTGTAGCTTTAAATTGTATGTATTTTTTGGATGATAGGAGAGTACCCACTTGTCCCTTAAAGGAACTCCGGAGAAGTACATTCATCACTGTTACTGAGAAATGTAAATAACTGGTGTGATTCCCTGGTTGATGTAGTGGTTTAGAAGATATTCTTTTAATCTCTGCAATCTGAGATGAAATCTGATGGATTGGAAGCCAAATATGTTTGACTTGTCTCAATCTAGCTTCACATCACAAAACTGCCAACAATTCTGCTGGTGTAGAAAGAAAAAAATCCAACTAATGGAATGGGAGATGCTATTCTGAGATTAGGGTTAAGAGACATTGGTGGGCACAGTTGAAGGAGTTTTACCATGTATGTCATACTTTTAATTCCTGACCTCTGGGATTATGATTTTAACGTGATCCAAAAGTTTGCAATTCACTAAAACTTAACCTTGATAAGCACAAAAATTAAACCATAATTATAATAATTATCCAGTTATCAAAGGTAGTAATCTCCGGATTACTCCCGGTGCCATGTGCTAGTGAGTACAGGAATAGGAGAATAGAACAGATGAATACGTGGCTGGAGAAATGGTGCAGGAGGGAGGGCTTTAGATTCCTGAGGCATTGGGTCCATTTCTGGGGATGGTGGGACTTGTACAAGCCAGACTGGTTACACCTCAACAGAGCCGGGACCAATATTCTCGCGGGGAGGTTTGCTGGTGCTGTTGGGGAGGGTTTAAACTAGTTTGGCAGGGGGAAGGGCACCGGCATATAGGAGTAGAAAAGAGGAATAAAGTGCATGAAAGAGTGAGTGTGTTGCATAGTGCTCGAGAAGAAAGCAGTACTAGAGGCGGAAGTCGTACCATATTAGATAGGAGCAGACTAAGAAAGACTATGAAAAATTCAAAAATGGGTTTAGAATGCAGGTACGTAAATGCACAAAGTGTGGTGAATAAGGTTGGTGAGCAAGAAGCACAATTAGCCATGTGGCAATAACGGAAACGTGGCTTGAAAACGGTGAGGACTGGGCACTTAATATTCAAGGGTACAAGGTGTTCAGAAAAGATAGGGAAGGAAAAAAGGGAGGTGGGGTGGCAGTGCTGATTAAGGAAGACATTGTAGTGTTGGAAAGGGAGGATATTCTTGAGGGGACAAGGACAGAATCCATTTGGTTAGAGTTGAGGAGCAAAATGGGTATGATCACACTATTGGGGGTATTCTATAGGCCTCCAAATAGTGAGAGGGAGGTAGAGGAGCAAATCTGCAGGGAAATCGCAGAGATATGCAAGAGCTATAGAGTGGTGATATTGGGGGACTTTAATTATCCAAATATCGATTAGGATAATGCTAGGGTAAAGGCAAAGGAGGGGGAGGAATGTCTGAAATGTGTTCAGGAGAATTTCCTTGACCAATATGTTCTTGGCCCAACTAGGATGGAGGCATTTCTGGATCTGGTGCTGGGGAATGAGGTGGGCCAGATCGACCAAGTGTCTGTGGGAGAACACTTGGGTACGAGTGATCATCATATCATAAGATTTAGATTAGCAATAGAGAGGAGCAAGGAACAATCTAGAGTGGAACTTCTAAACTGGAATAGGGCTAACTTCAATAGGATGCGAAAGGATCTTGCCAGGGTAAAATGGAACCAAAGACTGACGGGAAAAACTGTAACGGAACAATGGGTGATCTTCAAGGGGGAGATGTTCCAAGTACAGGCTAGGTACATTCCAACAAGAGGGAAGGGTAAGGGAACCAGAGCAAGGGCTCCTTGGATGATGAGGGAGATAGAGAAGATGATGAAACAAAAAAAGAGGGTGTATGATGCATGTCAGGTGAATTCTTCAGTGGAGAACCAGACCAAATACAATAAGTTGAGAGGGGAAGTGTCGATGAAAATAAGATTGTCAAAGAGAGAATATGAAAGTCGAATGGCGGTTAACATAAAAGGGAACCCAAAAATCTTCTACCGGCATGTAAACAGTAAGCGGGTAGTAAGAGGCGGGGTGGGGCCTATTAGTGACAAAGAAGGTGTTATATGCTGAGAGGTGTAGGGCAAGGCTAGAATACTCAATGAGTACTTTGTATCAGTGTTTACTGAGGAGGTGGATGCTGACAAAATATTGGTAGTAGTGGAAAAGGTAGAAGCAATGGAAGGGGTGAAAATTGATCGACAGGATGTACTAGAAAGGCTGGGTCTGCTTAGAGTGGATCAGCCACCTGGGTCCAGATGGCTTGCATCCCAGATTGCTAAGGGAATTGGGGGAGGCTTGCAATAATTTTCCAATCTTCCCCAGATGCGGGGGAGGTGCCTGAGGATTGGAAAGTGGCAAATGTGACACCATTGTTCAAGAAATTTCAAGAAAGTATGTAAGGATAATCCTAGTAACTACAGGCCGGTCAGTTCAACATCAGTGGTGGGTAAAGTTTTAGAAACAATAATCAAGGAAAAAATGAACGGGCGCTTGGAGAGGTTTAAGCTAATGAAGTAGAGCCAACATGGATTTGTGGAAGGCAGATCATGTTTGACTAATCTAATTGAATTTTTTGAAGAAGTAACGGAGGATTGATGAAGGGAATGCAATGGATGTTGTCTACATGGATTTTAGGAAGGCGTTTGATAAAGTACCATATAGAAAGCTGGTTTACATAATTGAGGATAATAGAATAGGTGGGTCAGTGGCAGCTTGGATAAGGAATTGGCTTAAGGACAAAAAAACAGCGAACTGTGGTAAATGGCTGTTTTTCAGACTGGAGGATGGTAGACAGTGGTGTTCCTCAAGGGTCAGTGCTGGGGCAACTGCTTTTTTTGATATGTATAAATGACCTGGATATTGGAATACAAAGTAGAATTTCTAAATTTGCTGATGACACCAAACTTGGGGGTGTGGCAAACAGTGATGATGATACCAATCGACTGCAACAAGACATAAAAAGGCTAGCAGAATGGGCAGACAAGTGGCAGATGGAATTTAATACAGAGAAGTGTGAGGTGAAGCAGTTTGGCAGAAGGAACAGGGAGAGGCAATATACACTTAATAGCACAGTTTTAAAGAGTGTGCAGGGACAGAGGGACCTGGGAGTTAATGTGCATAGGTCCCTGAAGGTGGCAGGACATATTGAGAGAGTGGACAGCAAGTGTAAGGGGGCGTGTCTTAGACGGTGCTGGTGCGAGGTTAGGCCTTCGTTGCCTAATAGTATTGCTTGCTCTGGTCTCCGGCCAGCCTTTTTGCAATAAGCACCTGTGAGTGGTTCGACCCACTCGCCCTTACGGTTCTAACACTGGACTTAGGTGCAGGGAGCAGTAATGCAGAGAAAAACTCAAATAGACCTGGTTGAATAGTACGAAATGGAAATCTTTATTGCATGGCGTCTAAAATCATGAAATACATGTCATAGGCGCAAATCAACGATAGTACAAGTATACATACATTCATAAAGCTTGGTCTGTGGAAATGGAGAACACACGGCACATCGTAGAAAGGGGAACACATTATATCTTATTAAAACACCCTCCCTTAATAATACCTACACTACATCTAGATTTGTAGGATCGTAAAACATGCTCACCACTCGTGTTACTTCGGAGATTTTTAAAGTGAGGCACTCGGCTCGTTTCGCTGCAGCGCCTGACTGTCACGTGTTTGTCAGGGTCTCTGCACCCCACTTGTTTACTTTCGCTGCTGCGAAAAGCAGGCCAGACTCCCTGTTGTCATGAAGAACTCGACGGACCTTGGACACAGTTCAAAGAAGAGTCTTCCTGTGCTCGACACAGGTTGTAGTCGGTAGAACTCAAAGAAAAGTCCTGTATTTATATTTTCGGGCACGGTCGGGGTTTACTGACCGTGGCGGCACGTGGAATTTCTTCTCGTCGTCTTCTCGTCTCGTCTCCTCGGGCCTCCGGGTCCAGACACCGTTTACCGACACTCGGTATGGAGTACCCTGTTACTTGCCCTTGTCGGGGCGGCTTGTTCCGATTGAGCTCCACCCAACGCTCGAATAACCGACCAGTACGGCTAAGAGTCAAGTGTCAACAAAGTCCAGAGAAACACAAAGTCCAGCCCCAAGGAAAGAGCTTCAGCCCGAGTCAAGAGTCAGCAGAGATAAGAGCCAGCCGGGAGAATAAGAGACCGATGGACATTTGTTCTCTATAGTTATCGTGATGTGTCCTCTTATCTCCCGCTCAAATCTTAATGTTTGTCCTTTGTGTAATATTTGGCGCTCAAAACTCCCAGCATGGGGCGGTTATCTTCTTTAACGGGTTTCGGTAGCACCTGAAACTGGCCAACTATCCGTTAGTGTTTTCCCCATTGTTGACCCAGCCAGGATGTGCATGAATCGTCTCCCTGACTGGTTTTGGGGGCCCCCGAATACTGACTTAATCACCCGTCAATGTCTCTCTCATTGTAGAGCCGGGGGGGGGGGGGGCGGTATTTGTGTGTTGATGTGTCTGGATGGGCCTTCGATTGCCCAGTACAATGATCCTTTCTGTGCATAGGAAAACTATTCCAGCACTTCTATCTTTGCTATTGTTCCAAATGCAAACGGGTTGCATCCTGTCTTTATCAGTGTTTACCGAGTATGATCCAATCTTATACTGAATGTATATTCGACGCCATCTTGTCTGCCCACTGTGTTTCTGGAAGCTTCTGCCACGATGCGCGGCGGCCATTTTACAGGCTTCTGTGTCCTTTATTATCAGGACAGCATTTCGTTTAATAAAACTGATCAAACGAATCTGCTTCTCTTATGTTATTTCGAATCGCGATAATTGCGAAACTTTACACAAGGCATATGGGATCTTGGGTTTCATAAATGGAGGTATTGAGTACAAAAGTAGAGAAGTTATGCTGAATCCTTATAAAGCGGTGGTTAGGCCACAACTGCGTTCAGTTCTGGTCACCACACTTTAGGAAGGAGTGAGAGGGTGCAGAGGAGATTTACCAGAATGGTTCCAGGGATGGGGGATCTTAGCTACAAGGACAGGTTGGAGAAGCTGGATTTGTTTTCATTAGAGCAAAGGAGGTTGAGGGGTGATTTGATAGAGGTGTACAAGATTATGACGGGTTTGGATAGGCGAGACGGGGAAAGGCTGTTGCCCCTAGTTGATGGTACAAGGACTAGGGGACACAGATTTAAGGTTTTGGGCAAGAGATACAGGGGGGATGTGAGGAAAAACTTTTTTATGCAGCGAGTGGTGAGGACCTGGAACTTGCTGCCGACAGAAGTGGTGGAAGCGGAGACACTGAATGTTTTCAAGGGGTGACTGGATAGGCACTTGAGGGAAATAAACTTGCAGGGCTACGGGGATAGAGTGGGGGATTGGGACTGACTCGATTGCTCTGCAGAGAGCCGGCACAGACTCGATGGGCCAAATGGCCTCCTTCTGTGCCGTTATGACTTGGTTATATTGGCCCAGATTTTGCGGTAGAAATAACAGTGGGGCTATCGGCGCGCATCGTTATTAAGGAGTTAATCGGACAGCAACTTCTGGTGTCCGCACATGCACAATTAAACCCAGAAATTCAGAAGTTGCTGTGCGATTTGCCCTGCTACTCCACAAGCTTCTCTAAACCAGTACCTCGCTGAGCGATTCAGCACTCAAACGCACGAAGGGCGCAAAGTTGCAGTACTTAGCCACTAAACTCTCCACAAAATGTTAGGGCTTGTCCATTCAAGTGTAAGTGAATTTTTAACAGTGTGATAAGTCTTAATTATGACCAAACAACCTCTCTGGCACTGAAAATGTATTTTTACATGTATGGATTCTCATTCCTTCAGATTTAAAATATTGTTGAAGATTTTTACAAAATTAAAATTAAAATGAAACTTTTTACTTTTTTCTGTCACTTTTATCTCTCTTAATCCCATCTTTCTTTCCATCTCTTTATTTTGCTTTCTGTACATGTTTTACATTGAATTAAATACTCTAACTGGTTTAAATTCTTCAATCTGATTGGTTGAAGAGACGCGCTGTTGCTTGTCCTGTTCACACAGGTCCCATCCCCTGTAGAGGCCGCCGCGCTGTTTCAGACTCCCAATGACTAAGTTGTGGTGCAAAAGCCCACAAAATGTCTGAGCGTGCCATTCATTCACACCTGATCACAAAATCCGGGCTATTATCAAAGCAAATGTTGTATTTATAGAGGCATGCACACTTATACTCAACTGTGGTAATTAGTCCCATTTTGAAACATGGTGAACATTCCTCTTATGAATAAGGCTATAGCAATATGTGAATAACTAGTTGGTTCTAACACTATTGAGCCAGCTCCTAGAGCTGAACCACCTTTTACTGGTTTGATGCAAGTCATTCAAGAATACTAGATGACTCAAGAATACTAGGTGACTCCCGAATCTCATTGATGGTAATGTGCTCTTATCTAATTCATCCCATCAACAAAGGGTGATCCTGTACAAAAGGAGATGAATGTATGTAACAAGAAGAACACCTGAAAATTTGAGCAATGTCCTACTGAGTGGAAGAGGGCTCCTGCATGATCTCAAACATGAAATATATTTTCTGTTGCATTTTTGCAGTTAATGTTTTTATGGGGTGGGATTAAGTGATTATATTCTAGATTGAAGATTTCTCTAATGAGATGTATTATACTTCATAACTATCAAATTGTAGCTGGAGGTAAAAGGATGGGGTTCCTTCGGAAATGGCGCCAATTTATTTTATCCTCCAGGTAATTGATACCAAAAGTCTGACTACATAATAGATGTGCTGAAAAACTTTTATTGTGAGTAGTCATTTAGACATGAGTTGCGAGACTTGCTTGTTTTTGAGCATAGCTATTCTCGCTATAGAAGCAAAGCATATGGCAGCATCAGTACTCAGGATGTAATTCTTTATCAAACCACCTCTGCTAGAAGAGAATGCAGATAGATAGGAAGCCATGACTAAATGCAAAGCTTTCTGTTTCGAACATAGATTACATGGCTGTTGTTTGGCAGGCTATTGCTCATCAAAATGAATAGCAATACAGTATAATGTGTAAAAGGAAAATATGGCAATTACTTCGCTGTTTAAAGAGAAATTTCCATGTAAAGGATTCCTGGAACAGTCTGCTAGAGAAAGAAGATTCTTACCCAATGACAGATTGCCATGTTTGCTGCCATGATATGATTGTTACTGAAACAGCACAATTGTTTGCAAATCACTTGTATTAAAAAATTGTCTGGTAGATGTGATCATGTGGGGGAATGGGACTGACTGGATTGCTCCACAGAGAGCCTGGCACGGACTCAGTGGGCTGAATGACAGCCTCCTGTGCCGTTATGACTCTATGTTATGACTCTATGTCCACAATATGCAAACCAATGCTTACAAACTCGCTGAAATGTCTTGTGAAATAATTACAAGGCAAATGAACTGTTGCAAACAGAAAGTATTGCATTTCACCTTTCGCTAATCATGATTTCTTGTCTATCTACCTTCATCTGAGACGCAGAACTAAATGGAAGTGCATCCATCAAGGAACACCTCATGACTGCCAACACCAGCAATGTCTTAGTCATTTTGGAAACAAGTCATTGTTAAGCATTCACCACAAAAATTAATTCAAGTTTGGGTACTTGACAAAATGTGATATTTGTGCTGTTTTTAACCAGTGCAAAGTCCAGCGTTGGCAGTCCGTGTGAAGCGGATTTATTTTTTTAAACTGCAGTCTGATATGAGATGGGTATTTGGCTATGATTTCTAAACTTCCAAGTCTCTATTTTCAATCACGCAGCTAGAAAGACGCTGGAAATTCCCCAGAGGGAGGGGGGGGGGGTGGAAATCAGGAGGACAAGCTATATCAAGCTGCATTACTGCACTTCTAGCAGCTATTTACAGGGTGGCATAGCAGGATACTGGAAATAGTTTGCCTACTACCCTCATGGAGAGAGCCAACGAAAGAAAATAACATATGGAGGAGCAAAAAAAATAATTTTATAATAAGACTAAAACACACTGGATGTTTGCTGACAGACTAGCATTTGTTAGTTTCATTGTAGTGAGAAAGGGCAACACTTTAATTCTTGATGTGGACAAAGCTGTTACTGTAGATAAAAGCACAGCTTGTCTATAAATGCTGGAACGAACACACAAGCTCGGGGTGTAAAATATTTTTTGTTCTGTGCAATGCAGACTGTGTTACTGATGGCAATTGCAGATTTATGGTTGGTTCAGTAAATTGCAACATCAGCTAAAAGCAGTCATACTTCAATACAAATGGGCCACATGAGATTATAGTGTTGAAGTAGTAGTGTAATGGTTATTCTCAGAGATTTCACAACTTTAACCCTTTCTGTGTGAAACAAACCTAAGTGCCTGATCACCACCCACAATCTTTGGAGTAAAACTAATGATTAAAATGTACAATGAAAGGATTGACTCTTTATTAGTGACATCTGTGGCTCACTCCCCCTTTTATCATCTTTGACTTTTCTGCTTCTCTCAACATCAAGCCCCATTCCAGAGACTTGAGACCATAATCTAGGTTGACACTTAAGTGCAATACTCAGGGAGTGCTGCACTGTTGGAGGTGCCGTCTTTCAGATGAGAAGTTAAACTAAGGCCCCACCTGCTCTCTCGGGTAGACATAAAAGACCCCATGGCACTATTCAAAGAAGAGTTGGGGAGGTTTCTTGGTGTCCTGGCCACTATTTATCCCTCATCCAACATTACTAAAAAAAATTATCTGGTAATTTATCTCAAATTGGCTCCAGCATTTCCTACATTAAAACAGTGTCGGCACTTCAAAAACAAGTACTTTATTGACCGTAAAGTGCTTTGGGACATCTTAAGATAATGAAAGGCAATATATTAATGAAAGATATTTATTTTTTCACTGACCATTCCCTCCTTCTTGATCATTTATCCACCACAGTCCACCTCTTTGGCACTGTTCTTCTCATGGTTCCATTGCTACTTGTCTTATCATAGACATTATATTACCTCCAGCAGCTTGCTTCTCCCTCCATATCTGCTCTGGTGTACCCAGGTTTATAACTTTGGCCCCTGTCGTATATTGGGATCTTTTCACCATTTTTCCATAGAACGGATTTGTAAAAAGAGTGTTTTAAAGCATAGTGTAGTCATGCAAGTTAAATAAATGAATAAGGGTTCTGAAACAATAGGTAATTAAGCAGCTAATAAGTTGGATTTCATGTTGTTTCCTCATAAACTGTAAATAATAAGCAATATGTTAGCTTGTCTGATAATTGATAAACACCTCTCTCCCATTGTGTTGGAGAGTTGCTGGTCTCCAGGGAGGTTTTTGAAATCCATATTTGCACAGCTGTGCAGCCCTGCAAAAGTTTGGGAGAAGGATGCAATGCAGGGGAAGTTGGAAATGATTTTGTTTAAGTCGAATTGGCAGGAGTACAGCATATTTTGTTTTTGTATTATTCAAATTCAAGTTGTACCGGTTGAACTAAGTGAATCAGATCATAATTATTGCTCTGTAAGTTCACTTTCTGTGGAAATAAAGCAAGTTAATGGCTCATATATAGCCTCACCTCACCAAGTGTTGGCTTGGTCTGCCTTCAGAATGATTGAAGAAGTACATTTATAGAAAGACTAAATAACTGGTTCATGTCTCAAAGGGGTTCTATTGTTGCTCCGCTGGGATATGCTACTAAACAAGTAGATATACGGTAGTGTGAGTAAACTCGCATATAGTAAGAGGCTCAAGAGTGCTTATAGGAGCTAGTGACACTGAATCCAAGAATAGCAATGGCAGACCCGGATTTGTAATGGCCCTTTCGATGGTTCTCATTGCTGCTATCAACCAGAGACATAGGCCCCAATAATAACTGTGAGGTGGGGTGGGGGTGCGCAGGGGGAAACTGGCTATCTGTCGGGAGGCCTGTGGCTCCAGGCCACAGTTGGGGGTCGGACATCGGGCCGGGGCGGGGGGGGGGGTGCAGACATCGGGAGGGGGTTACGGAATGGGGGATGTCGGACATGGGGAAGGGTTCCAATCACGGTGAGAAACCCGGCCGGCCAGCATTAAATTTAAAACTCAGCTAAAATGTGAGGAGAGTAGCCTCATTAAAATATTTAAATTTGGGCCCCGGCTGCTTAGTCGACCGTCTCCCTATCTGCTTCCGTTAAAACTGGAAGTGGCCAGGTTGGCGTCGGGTTTCCGAGTTTTATTTTTTTAAATTTTAACCCCCCAACCCCCGCCTGTATTGGGGGTTTAAATTACCCCATGGAGTCAGCTTCCACATCATGTACACCAAAGACACTCAGCTCTACTCTTCTGCCTCTCCCATTGATCCCAAGACTGTTGCCTCTCTCCTATTTGATATTAATACTTGGATGAGCTGTAACTTGCTCCAGCTAAATATCAGCAAAACAAAGCCATGAACACCCACTTGTTTCTGACCTTGACTCTGAATCACCCCAGCTGCTGCATTAGGCTAAGCCCAGAGGTGTAAACCCTGGCGGGCTGTTCAACTCTGGGATCAGCTTTTCCGTTCTAACAAATTCATTACCAAGATTGCTTTTTTCCCACCTCTGAACCATTGCACACCTCTGCCCTTCACTATCCCTTTCCACTCGCTTTGCCAAAATTCTAATCCACACCTTTATCAAGCTTGATTTCTCTAATACTGCCTTTGCTGGCTTCCCTGCTTCCACCCAACACAAGCTGTAACTCATCCAGAATGCTATAGCTTGCATCCTCAGCTGCACAGAGATCTACAACTCCAAGCTTCATCAAGCTTCATTGGCTCCCCATGCCCCAACAAATTGATTTGAAGATCCACATCCTCATCTTCAAATCCCTACATGACTTCAACCCACACTATATCAGGAATCTTTTCCAACCATGCTTCTCTGCATGCATCCAATTAACACTGGCTTACCCCTCATTGATCACTCCCTTTAAACTGGCTTCGTCCTTGATCTTCACTTTCTTCATTTCTTGGACACTGGCCTACTTCTAAATCCCCACTCCCTTCACTCTACAACTGGTAACAGCACTGTTGGTTGCTAATCGTCTGCCAGCTAAAATTCCCTTTCTCAGAAAATCCCTTTCTCAGTATCTTTGCAGTGTTACCTCCCTATCTATTTTCAAAATTGCTTCTAAAGACCCTTCTCTTCAAATATGCTTTCTTTCCCCAGTCTTATCTCTTCCCATTTTCCCTCCTGCTCCGTGTCCACTCATGTCCACTAACCTGTGAAGTACACCGAGACATCGCTTTGTACGTAAGGAACACTATGGTAATGAAAATTGTTGTTTCTTTGGTAACTCTTACGGATTAATGTGCATCTGTAACCACTTCATGTAATTGAATAATATTTAAAGAAATTTTCCTTTCCAGAAACGAAGGCATTTCATATCAAGTCACGTTATTTGATCTGGTAAAAAATCAGAGATTTTGTCATTGATTTTGTACACAATCCTCTGAAAATAGCTATGATCATTTTAAGGCTAACACTTCATTACTGAAGTAGAAAATAATTATAACTTAAAAATATACCCGAAAACTCGTTTCAACTTGATTTGATTTTATTCTGCAATACCCTCCTAATCCTATAACACGAGAGGTACCAAGACATCTGTGTGTTTTCTTAACCATCACATTGCTGTAAGTTGCCCCAAAGAAATATCGACTCTAGTTTGCAGATTCTATGTGTAAATGAGCATCACTGGGTCAACATTACCATTCAAGTTTTTCTGAATATTGTTTGTTAATTGACCCTCAAGTATATTGTTCGAGTTCACTGTAGGTGGCATGACTAAGAAGTTTGCAGATGATACAAAAATTGGCCATGTGGTTGATAGTGAGGAAGAAAGCGATAGACTGCAGGCAGATATCAATGGACTGGTCAGGTGGGCAGAAAAGTGGCAAATGAAATTCAATCTGGAGAAGTGTGAGGTAATGCATTTGAGGAGGGCCAACGAGGCAAGGGAATACACAATAAATGGTAGGATACTGGGAAGTGTAGAGAACAGAGGGACTTTGGAGTGCATACAGACCTCTGAAAGTAACAGGACAGGTAGATAAGGTGATTAGGAAGGCATATGGAATACTTTCCTGTATTAGCCGAGGCATAAAATGTAAGAGCAGGGAGGTTATGCTTGAACTGCACAAAACACTAGTTAGGCCACAGCTTGAGTACTGCGTATAGTTCTGGTCACCACATTACAGGAAAGATGTGATTGCATTGGAGAGGGTACAGAGGAGATTTATGAGGATGTTGCCAGGACTGGAGAATTTTAGCTATGAGGAAAGATTGGATAGGTTGGAACTGTTTTCTTTGGAACAGGGGAGACTTGATTGAGGTGCATAAAATTATGAAGGGCCTAGATAGAGTGGATGGGAAGGACCTATTTCCCCTAACAGAGAGGTCAGTAACCAGGGGGCAGAGATTCCAAGTAATGGGTAGAAGGATTAGAGGGGAGTTGAGAATTATTTTCACCCAAAGGGTAGTGGGGGAACTCTGGATCTCACTGCCTGAAAGGGTGGTAGAGGCAGAAACACTCATCACATTTAAATAGTACTTGAATATGCACTTGAAGTGCCATAACCTACAAGGCTTCGGACCAAGAGCTGGAAAGTGGGATTAAGCTGGATGGCTCTTTTTCGGCTGGTGCGGACACGATGGGTCGAATGGCCTCCTTCTGTGCCGTAAATTTCCATGATTCTATGATTTTCAGAAGCCGATCAGTTGTATAGGAAAGTCCAAAATGATTATGGAATCATATGCATTATCTCATTGGCAAAAAATAAATATGATGAAAACTTTTAGTGATAACCATTTGTGGGACCTTGCTGTGTGCAAAATAGCTGCTGGGCTTGCCTACATAACAGTGATGAGATTTCACAAATAAGTTGTTGTCTGTAAAATGCTTTGGAATGTCCTGAAGATATAAAAGGGGTTATATAAATTCTTCTTCTTTTAAGAAACCTGTAAAAAGAACCAATTTTTAACATAGTTCTTACACTTCGCCATAGAATTGGTAATATGGAGTTATAAATTCCTGGAAAGTATTATTTTGGAGAGACCTATTCTAGTGTCAGGAGTATGAGGATCACTTTAGAGCATTGGGCTGGAGCTTCAGTTATTGTGTTGGGCTTTGCTGATCTTTTCTCCTCTCCAAATGCCTTGGTTCCTTCCAATTGGCTGTAGGCCATGTCAATCATGGCAAGCCTCTCACCTCTTAATTCTGGCTCCATCCACGGCCTCTGCTGACTTAAATGGCCCAATCCACTCATGGTGTTCCTTTCAATGCCTCAGCCAACCATAAGTTATTCCAATCCCACCCTGACCCCAAACTGCCAATTGTCCCAGAGTTATACTACCTGTGCAGAGTCCCTCACAGTTCAACATAGTCCTCAACTGTTGCAGAGTTTGGCCATTCTGCTGAGCTTGCCTAGGACGGTACTGCAGGTGGAATGAGCTGCTCAGATCTCTTGCCTGCTTGTAGTGCTTTTTTTGGCTTGCCTGCCCACTCACTTGACCTTAGTGCTTGCTATTCTGAGTGCTTCCTGGCCTGCGTGCTCACCCACACCTGAGTGCTTGCCAGCCTATCTCTCTATGCACCTTGAGTGCTTACCAACCTAAGTACTTTCCAACCTGCCAATATATGAAAGGGGGAGAGAGTGACAGCAAAAAATTAAGGGAGAGGAAGAAAGAGAAGTGAAGGAGGAATGCAAAAGAGTGAGAAGTGAAGGAGATAAATAAAGAAGAATTGAAAGAGAAGTAAGAGGAGGGCAAGAGAATGCAACGTAATGCAGGAGAGCAACAAGTGAAATGGACAGAAATGGAAGAGTAAAGGAGAGAGAACGAAAAACAAGTGACAGAGGAGATAATGGCCCTGAAATTCGCCTCTCCGGCTTGCCGCCGGGGTAAGGATCGCGCGCGCACTTACCTACCGCGCCTGCCGTTGACCTCTCGGCCCACGGGAACTTCAGCTCCTGGGCCTGCTCCAAGTGCAGGCGCGCAGTGCTTGCGTGTCCCAGGGACGTAGTTAGTGCGATGCGTCCCCTGGGATCATGTGGGCCATGGAGAGCCAATGGCAGCAGACCATCTTTCATTCATAGATTTGACAGGAAGACAACCTGTCAAATCTATGAATTGAAATCGGCCCCAAAAGAACAGCTAAACTTAAAATAAATTTTAAAAAAACCATCACATTTATAAAATAACTAAGTTAAATAAATTAACTACTTTAAACAAAAATTTAAATTTTTGAAAAAATTAAAATACTTTTTAACAGTGCTAAAAATAAACTTACCTTTCTTTAAAGTATCTAAAAAAGATAAACCTATTGAAATTTTTTTTAATTATAATTAATTAACCACTTACCTTGTTGAAAACGGGTCCTGCGCCTCCTTTTTAAAAGCGCAGGTTCTTCAATACTTACCCTCCCGTAGAAACCTGAAAAAAAACCTAAGTTTGCTGCGTGCGCGCAGCCTCTCCCGCGCACGCGGTTCACCTATGAACCGCTCCCTTCACCAGACCGGAAGTTCCAGTTTCCCGCGCATGCAGGAAACCGGCACTTCAGGACGCCTTACGGGTGAGTACACAGTGCGTACTCACCCGGCAAGGGCCGAATTTTTGGCCCAATAGCATTTTTGTGAGCGTACAGTGCCAGTGTCCTTATATAATGGGATTCTGCCCACACAAGTTTGAGAACTACTTAATTAGATTGTTTTTGGTGATATTTATTATCAAAGGAGGACACGTTGCTTGTGTGAGCTGTGAGCGAAGGTGGCTTAAAAATATAACATTTTGCCCCAACGGAGTTTGGTATCCACCCCTTGTACCTCGCAAGGATACAGTGCCCACACTTTAATCACAATCATGTCCTCCCTCATATCCCTATCTAAAAACACCTTCACAGTTTTTTCAGTTGTGCCTTCTCTGTGTGATGCTTCTTGTCTGCTATTGATGACTATTCTGGTGTGGTACCTCTGTTCTGCTCCATGTCCTGGAAAGCTTCCAGTCCCACTCGCAGAACCTACCTCCACTCGCTTGCCCCAAAGCTTATGTAATATAGCAATATAAATAAAAATTGGTTCTGCAGTAGATGACTGAATTGATTGCTGTAGAGCCACTTAGCTCACTCACATTATGTAGTTTAGCAAATATGCTGAAAACCAAAGCAATAATACATGCTGTAAAACAAATTGGCATTGTATGTTTGCTTGTAATTTTCTTCCTGTGGGTATACAATAACCTTAATGCTACATTAAAAAATGGAGTAAATCTTCAATAATGAATCTCATTGGATTCTTGAAATAGTCTGACATCTGTGATTATGGTGGGTTTCTTATGATGTGGATCCTACTTAATTATTCTGCACAACACAGCAAGCTTTTTCAGGTCCTTGAAGTAACCACATTATTATCCATCTACAAGCTTAAATTGATGTGTGTTATTTTTATAAATGCCCTCAAAGTTCTGTTCTTTCTTTCCTTGCCAAGTGAGGACAAGATGAAAATAAAAACTGTATTGTGGGTATTTACTTTTGAGTTTGAAGTTCAACGCTGTATTGTGACGGTCATAATTTTTGCTCTTCCAAGTGACTAACAAAATAAAATGAGAGATTTAATGAATGTTCAGTTCTATGGGGTTCATAAAATTACTGGAAAGAATGCACTTAGCATATTTTAACGGTTATGGCCAAGATTCTAAGTAATATTCAATGAGTGATTAGTTTATTGGATTTACAGTAGGGACCTTTTTCAATAAACCTATTCCCAAATTGGATGTGTAAACTGTAAAGTCTGAGTCATTGCAGTACTTGTAAACAGACATTCATTGCTTTGGCTTTAATTAAAATCATGAATATTCATCAAGAATAAGGTTAATGCAAATTGGAACAGTACTTATTTGGTATTTCATAAATTATGTTTAGAGCTCCAAAATATTTGTTTTTATGATCTTTAGACTTTAGCTTTAGGAAACCTTCAACTCATTTACAAAATGTAAGATTGTCACAGGAAAACGAGTGCGGAAACATTTTTAATGAAAGATTAGTGAATGCATAAATTGAGTGTTTTACTTCTGGCAACTATTTGTTTCATAATTTTAAGCTGTGTAACAAAAGTGATTAGTTGAAAGAATAATGTCTCAAACCCAGTATTAATTTTGTAATTGTTTACATTTTACATATGTAATTGCATATTTCTGTTAGGAGTTTTAAAGAGTCTAAGGAAATTGCCTCTTGTTTCTGAGAAATGGGAAATGGACAGCTCAGTGGATATAATGGTAATTCATTGAACTCTCGAGTTATAACTTTAAAACTTGGCCTTAGCTGACAACAATGAAACTTTCCTTGCTTCATTGACTGAAACCCATGAGATGGGAGAACTACTTTGTAGCTGAGGAAATTCAGAACAGTTAGTCCCATCTTGTAGAGCTATGCTTAAGTCAGCCATTTGTATCGCAATATTACTGATGGTCAGGATTAATTCCATAGTCAACAATGTTCTTCCACTACCACCAGCCAAAGGATGAACTATATTGCCAGATGGGAGCAGCAAGTGACTTCCTACAAGTAATAGGTGTTTATTGCTCTCTGCCTCTCTACCTCTCCCTCCTCCTTTAAGATGCTCCTCTTTGACCAAGCTTTTTAGTCACCTGTCCCAATATCTCCTTATGAGGCTCGTGTCCAGTTTTGTTTGGTAACGCTCCTGCGAAGTGCCTTGGAATGTTTTACTACATTAAAGGCATTATATAAATGCAAGTTGTTGTTGTTGTACAACTGATGGATCAATACAGTACTTGGAATGCTTCTGGCCAGTTTTCATTTGCGATAAACGGAAAAAGTTAAAGGAGCAATTTAGACTTTGGGTGGCAAGTATTACAACTCTGAGTGTAATAAAGAAAGGAAACCTTTCTGCAGCATCTTTATAATTAAAAAAAAACACTGCCCCCCAGTGATTATAGAAGATTGAATATACACATACTTTTGGAGAAAATAGTGTCTACTATTGAGCAGTGCACCTCAGAGTAGGACAAATATTTCACCTGGTTGCAGTATTGTATCCTTGTAGTCCATTAAATGTAACTTCCTTAAAATAGTCAGTAGTGTGTACCATAGAAAAAAGATTGACCACCTTCTTGTACAATAACCTTATCTCAAAAGGTTACTGCAGTTCACATCAGATACAATGTGCTCATACTTGCCTGCTTGGAATCGGACTGCTTCTGTTTTTATTTTTAAATTTTAAAAATGATGTATTCTATCTGAGCGTTTTAGAAGCAAGCTCAATTTTTATTTTCACTCAAATTCCCAGTGCTCGAAGTTCACATCAGCACCTTAATTGAAAGCAGACCAAAGTAAAACGGGAATATTCGTTCAATATCAAACACTTCTCTCCAATTTCAGTCATTGTAAATGGATTGAGAAAACATGTTTATATAAACAACTCAGTTTTCTCTCTCTAAATTGTGAGCTTAAAACTTCAGAATATCTTCAATAACTGAGTCTAGTCAGCTTGTAAAATGTAAGACATGTACGAGAAGAAGCAATATTGTAATTACACAGTATACATGGCAGTAAGACCTGCTACAAGGGCCCTGCCTTTACAATCTATGGCTTTGTTGACTCCTGAGGCACAGATTCTAATACAGCTCCATTGTTTCAGATGAAGGTCGAATTGTGCTTCAGTGCTGAACCAGTAACTGCAAAGCTCCAGTATTTCACTGCTGTTAGGCTTCCTCTGGAGGTCACTCTTGTCACTTTTTGCCTGAGATTTCTAAAAGGAGGGAAAAGTTGCTGAGAAGTGTTATATTCTAAATGTCTGAGCAATACCTCTTGCTAGATTGACCAAAGAATAGTTCCCAAGGTCCTTAGAGATGGCCTATGCTGGAATGACCTATCCTCCAAATTATTTTTGTAAATGATATAAATAATACTTAATTTCCTTAACACCGTATGTTGTCGCAGCTCAAAACGCTCCAGACAGTTGAGTATCAGGTGAATGCAGCAGCTAACATGCTTGGCAGATGAAGAAAAATTAGACAAAGTTAGCTTATATTTTATTTTTTAGTATAGGTCCAGTGACTTAATTATCTGCAAGGCTGAATACAGTGGAGCTATTTCATACAGTCGCCCAATGGACTTACTAAATTTGCTATAATTCATGGGTGGCTGCTTTATCAAAGATCTCAGCAATTAAAAAACTAGAGTCGGCATCTCCATGCCTCCTGAGCCGCAACTGAAGGGAGAGCCTGGGCTCACTTTGGTATGCTTACACTGAACCTGTACAGTGTTGAGTGGAACTGAACAAAATGTGTAAAATATAAAACATACATATTTAGAGGTCCATAAATCAGCAACCTCTCACTCCTGACCAGCATTTTCAGGTGCACATTGTGTTCAGTCTTAGGTGCTATACACTTAAGACTATTGGAATTGCTTGAAGAACACCCCTGATAATCTCTTGAACATCAGCATAAGATCAGGACTGTTATCCTACATCAAGTTAAAACCATCAGTGCCTTCAACAGGACTGCGGCAACCAATTTTTAGGTTCACTTTCTTCCCCAAAAACAGCAATCTCGTGATCCTGAGTCCTAACCATTCTACAAAAATAAATGTGAATGGCAGGATTATGTAGCTGTGTGCCTAGAGAGATCGGCGGCGGCAGCAACAAGGAGGCGGAGTATAAATCGAGCGGGAGGCCCAGAGAGAGCGTAGACCGGAGCAGCGGCAGCAGCAAGGGGGCAGAGTATAAATCGAGCAGGAGGCCCAGCGAGAGCGTAGACTGGAGCAGCGGCAGCAGCAAGGAGGCGGAGTATAAATCGAGCGGGAGGCCCAGAGAGAGCGTAGACTGGAGCAGCGGCAGCAGCAAGGAGGCGGACTACCTCCAGCAAAAGCTGGCATCACTGCGGTGTATCCGTGAGGCTGAGAACTTCGTGGATAACACGTTTCAGGAGGTGGTCACCCCACAGATAGAGTGTGCAGGCAGAAAGGGAAAGCGTAACCACCAGACAGAAGAGGAGGACCAGGCAGGTAGTGCAGGAGTCCCCTGAATGTATCTCGCTCTCCAACCAGTATTCGGTTTTGAGTACTGGTGCGGGCGATGGTTCCTCTGGGGAGTATCGCCAGAGCCAAGTCCGCGGCACCATGGGTAGTTCAGATGGAAGGGGGGGGGGGCGGTGGGGGGGGGCGAAAAGAATGGGAAAGCAATAGTGGGAGGGGATTTGCTAGTTATGGGAGCAGACAGGCGTTTCTGTGGCCACAGATGTGACTCCAGGATGGTATCTTGCTTCCCTGATGCCAGGGTCAAGGATATCACCGAGGGGCTGCAGAACATTCTGAGGTGGGCTGGGGGGGGGGGGCGGGTGGTGAACAGCCAGAGGTCGTGGTCCATATCAGTACCAACGACATAGGTAGAAAGAGGGATGAGGTCCTGCAGGCAGATTTCAGGGAGCTAGGAAAGAGATTAAAAAGCATGACCTCAAAGGTAGTAATCTCCGGATTACTCCCGGTGCCAAGCGCTAATGAATATAGAAATAAGAGGTTAGTGCAGATGAATGCATGGCTGGCGAGATAGTGCAGGAGGGAGGGCTTTAGATTCCTGCGGCATTGGGACTAGTTCTGGGGGAGGTGGGACCTGTACAAGCTGGACGGGTTGCACCTCAACAGGGCCGAAACCAATATCCTCGCGGGGAGGTTTACTCGTGCTGTTGGGGAGGGTTCAAACTAATTTGGCGGGGGTGGGTGGGAAGCAGGATGTAACATTAGAAAGGGGAAATAAAGTGCTCAAAGGATTGGGAGAGGCAGAGAGCACTGAAGTAATAAATAGTAAGGTATTAGGTGGGGTCAAACTAAGAGAGAATACAGGATGGTCTAAGATGGGTTTACAGTGAATATATGTGAACGCACGAAGTGCAGTAAACAAGGTAAGTGAGCTGCAGGCGCAAATAGCCACATGGGAATATGATGATGTGGCAATAACTAAGACCTGGCTCAAAAAAGGGCAGGATTGGGTATTAAATATTCCTGGTTATAAAGTGTGCAGGGAAGGAAAGATAGGAGGTGGTGTGGCAGTATTGGTCAAGGAGAATGTTACAGTGCTGGAGAGGGAGGATGTTCTGGAGGGATCAAGGACAGAATCTATATGGCTAGAGTTAAGAAATAATAGAGGTGCCATTACACTACTAGGTGTATTCTGTAGACCACCAAATAGTGGGAAAGATATGGAGGAGCAAAGTTGCAGAGAAATTACAGAGAGGTGCAAGAACTATCGAGTAGTAATAATGGGGGACTTCAACTATCCTGATCTAGATTAGGATCGTAATCGTGTTAAGGGCAGAGAAGTGTGTTCAGGAGAACTTTCTTGATCAGTATGTTTCCGGCCTGATGAGGGAGGAGGCATTGCTGGATCTGGTTCTGGGGAATGAGGTAGGTCAAGTGGAGCAAGTATCAGTAGGTGACCATTTAGGGAACAGTGATCATAATATCGTAAGGTTTAGATTAGCTATGGAAAAGGACAGAGAGCAATCTAGAGTAACAATGTTTAACTGGGGGAAGGCCAATTTCAGTGGGATGAGAACGGATCTGGCACAGGTAAACTGGAATCAAAGATTGACAGGCAAAACTGTAACGGAACAATGGGCTGCCTTTAAAGAGGACATAGTTCAGGTACAGTTGAGGCACATTCCCACGAGGGGGAAAGGCAGGGCAACTAAAGTCAGGGCTCCCTGGATGACAAAAGAGATAGAGAATATGATGAAGCAGAAAAAGAGCACGTATGACAGATGTCAGGTTGCAAATACATCTTAGAATCAGGCTATATGTAGAAAGGTCAGAGGAGAAGTAAAAAAGAAAATAAGAGGGGCAAAGAGAGGGTATGAGAATAGAATGGCAGCCAACATAAAAGGTAATCCAAAAGTCGTCTTATAGGCATATAAATAGTAAAAAGGTAGTAAGAGGAGGGTTGGGGCCGCTAAGGGACCAAAAAGGAGACCTACGCATGGAAGCAGAGGGTATGGCTGAGGTACTAAACAAGTACTTTGCATCTGTCTTCACCAAGGAAGAGGATGCTGTCATAGACATAGTCAAGGAGGAGGTAGTGGAGATATTTGATGGGATAAAAATTGATAAAGAGGAGGTATTAGAAAGGCTGGCTGTACTTAAAGTAGATAAATCACCAGGAGCGGATGGGATGTATCCTAGGATGCTGAGGGAATTGAGGGAGGAAATTGTGGAGGTACTGGCCATAATATTCCAATACTCCTTGGATACGGGGGTGGTGCCAGAGGACTGGAGAATTGCAAATTTGACACAATTTTTCAAAAAAGGGTGTAAAGATAAACCCAGCAACTACAGGCCAGCCAGTTTGACCTCTGTAGTGGGGAAACTTTTCAAAACAGTAATCAGGGACAAAATTAACAGTCACTTGGACAAGTGTGGATTAATTAAGGAAAGCCAGCACGGATTTGTTAAAGGCAAATCGTGTTTAACTAACTTGATCGAGTTTTTGCTGAAGTAACAGAGAGGGTAGCTGAGGGTATTGCAGTTGACGTAGTATACATGGATTTCCAAAAGGCGTTCGACAAAGTGCTACATAATCGTCTTGCCAGCAAAGCTGAAGCCCATGGAATAAAAGGGACAGTGGCAGCATGGTTACGGAATTGGCAAAGTGACAGGAAACAGAGAGTAGTAGTGAATGGTTGTTTTTCGGACCGAAGGAAGATATACAGTGGTGTTCTCCAGGGGTCGGTTCTAGGACCACTGCTTTTCTTGATATATATTAATGACTTGGGTGTGGGTGCACAGGGCACAATTTCAAAATTTGCAGATGGCACAAAACTTGGAAGTATAGTGAACAGTGAGGAGGAGAGTGATAGACTTCAGGATGAAATAGACAAGCTGGTGAAATGGGTGGCCACGTGGCAGATGAAATTTAACACAGAAAAGTGTGAAGTGATGCATTTTGGTAGAAAGAATGAGGAGAGGACATATAAACTAAATGGTACAATCCTGAAGGGGGTGCACGAACAGAGAGACCTGGGGGTATGTGTGCACAAATCGTTGAAGGTGGCAGGGCAGGTTGAGAAAGCAGTTAAAAAGGCTTAGGGGATCCTGGGCTTCATAAATAGAGGTATAGAATACAAAAGTGTGGAAATTATGATAAACCTGCATAACACACTGGTTTGGCCCCAACTGGAGTACTGTGTCCAATTCTGGGCACCACACTTTAGGAAGGATGTGAAGGCTTTAGAGAGGGTGCAGAAAAGATTTACGAGAATGATTTCAGGAATGAGGGACTTCAGTTACGTTGATAGACTGGAGAAGCTGGGGTTGTTCTCCTTGAAGAGAAGATTGAGAGGAGATTTGATCGAGGTGTTCAAAATCATGAGGGGTCTGGACAGTGTAAATAGAGGGAAACTGTCCCCATTGGCAGAAGGGTCGAGAACCAGAGGACACAGATTTAAGGTGATTGGCAAAAGAACCAAAGGCGACGTAAGAAAAAACTTTTTTACGCAACGAGTGGTTAAGATCTGGAATGCACTGCCTGAAAGCCTGGTGGAGGCAGATTCAATCACTGCTCTTAAAAGGGAGTTGGATAAGTAGCTGAAGGAAAGAAATTTGCAGGGCTACGGGGAAAGGGCGGGGGAGTGGGACTAGCTGAAGTGCTCTTGCAGAGAGCTGGCCCGGGCTCGACGGAAGAATGGCCTCCTTCTGTGCTGTAACCATTCTATGATTCAACAATACAAAATATGGAATATGGAAATGACTGCTGTATCGTGGATAATTTCTATTAAATTGTATTTGCTTTTGGCCAGGACCCTAATGTGTAGATGCTGTCTTTAAGTGGCCACTTTATGCAGATGATCATAAATACAGCTTCAACTGCACTAGTATTCACCCCAAATTACTTAGTTTTTCAGTTTTCTGTGAATGATCTATGTTTGACTCGTTTTTACTTTTCTCTTCCACTCAAGCTAAGAAACCAGCATTGTCTGAAATAATGGCCCAGATTTTGCAGTAGATATAACAGTGAGGCTATCAGTGCTCACCGTTATTAAGAGTAAATCAGACAGCAACTTCCGACGACCGCACATGTGGAAATCAGGAAGCCACTGTCGGAGTTACCCTGCTCCTCCAGAAGCTTCGCTATACCAGTATCTCGCCGAGAGACTCGGCATTGAAACACATGAAAGGGCGTGAAGATGCAATACTTACATGATAGATACCCTCTAAACTCACCAGAAAAAGTTAGGGTTTGTCCATTCCAGTGCAAGTAAAATTTTACGGGGGTGATAAGTCTTAATTACTGCCAAACAACCTTTCTGGCACTGAAACTTAACTTTTACAAGTGTGGAGCCTCATTCTTTCAGATTTTAATTATTGTTGAAGAATTTTTGAACTAAGTAATTTTTTTGTTACTTTTGCTGTTTGTGGGAGCTTGCTGTGTGTAAATTGGCTGCTGGGTTTCCTAAGACTGAAGTGTCCTTGGCCTAACCATCTTGAGCTGCTTCATCAACGACGTTCCCTCCCTCATAAAGTCAGGAGTGGGACTGTTCACCAACAGTTCTGCCATGTTCAGATCCATTCGCGATGTCAGTATACAACTACCTCACTGCCAGATGCTGTGGTAAATTTAGTTTTTAACTTCATTGACTTTTTTTTCCCTTTTGAGGCTCGTAGGATTTACAACAGAATTTCTTGGTGGGATGTGCACAGCCTGTAAATGAATAATATGACTTGTCTGTTGGGAGAGTGATCTCTGCAGGAACTCATCCCTATTAACATAGAAAATGTTATACTATATAACAGCAAATAATTCATGCTTCAGCCAGTTTTATGTTGGGATAGTGCTTTAATCAGATTAGGGTCCCCTATTCTAGCATAAAACATGCTGAAGTGTTCGTTATTAATTATTAGTAAGTAGGAAAGAAACAAATTCGAGGCAATAATGGCAGTATAAGAACTGCTATTGATGTGTTGATTTGATCTTGTTAACCTTTTCCTTTTCAGTCTTGCCTGCTGTATTCACCATATGCATTGCTCATTTACTGTAATCCACTAAGTGTCATTTTATTCCCATTAAAAGTGATTTCATCTTAACATTGTAACACAGAACCTAAATATCTGGTGTTAAATTCATAAGGCTTCTTTGGCAGCACCTCCCAAGCCCGCGAACTCTTCCACCTAGAAGGACAAGGGCAGCAGACGCATGGGAACACCACCACCTCCAAGTTCCCCTCCAAGTCACACACCATCCTGACTTAGAAGTATATCGCCGTTCCTTCATCGTCGCTGGGTCAAAATCCTGGAACTCCCTCCCTAACAGCACTGTGGGAGTACCATCACCACACGGACTGCAGCGGTTCAAGAAGGCGGCTCACCACCACCTTCTCAAGGGCAATTAGGGATGGGCAATAAATGCTGGCCTTGCCAGCGACGCCCGCATCCCAGGAACTAATAAAAAAAATGAAATGGTGTTCAAATAGACTGTTCTAGGCTCCCCCAATGGCTCAGTGAGACTTCAGGCCATACAAATTCGGAATGTCTTGCATGCAGTCCTCGGTCTGTAAGGGCTAAGGTTATCCCCTGGGTTACAAAGGGAAAGTTAGATCAGGATTCCTGCTACTGATCTCTATTTAGTGAAAATTGCTGGACCTGTGCCTGTGTGGATATGAGATGATGAACTTGGTTGTGATGACCTTTGCGGTCCAGTAGCCAATCACATCTCACTCTATGTGCTTATTCATGAAAAATAGCCTCTTGGAGAAGGTACCAGAGGGCTGTTGGAACCTGTGGAGTCGTATCAGCATCGCCTCTGGAAACAAATGAAAGGAAGAAAACTGGTGGAAATCTCATTTCCCAGCAGCCGCTCAGAGGAGGCTCTAAAGCTGGCCATATGATTTTGCATTTGGCCAAAAAACCTAAATACACAGCAGGAATAGACTGACAGATGAGATGAAAGGGCACTCAAAGCAGCTCTGAAACCACTCTGGCCCTGAACAAAAATGTCCACATTTTTTATTGCTAAAACAGTCACTAACGGTTGTCAAAAATGATAAATAGACAATTACATATGCAGTAGCTAATAATTGAGGATGCAACACTTTTTAGCAACTGCACTTCACTGTACTCCTCACCTAGCATTGCTTGAACAGTGGCTAGAAATATCGGTGATTGCACTTTGCAAGTTCCTGTGCTGTTTGTCAATGAATAGTACGATCTTCTAGAACTGGTCCTGATGCATTATGTCTCGTTTGTCGGTATACAGGGTTATTCATGACTCTATCTATATTTCATGCATGTACTTGAACAAGAAATTGAAGCTAGAGGAGCTGATTAAGGAATGAGACTGCAGGTGAAGTCATTTTTTCAGATTATCATTTCCCCATCACCGTGTGCATGCAAGAGCATTATTGCTGCTGCATCATACTTTTATACACAAATATATAGCCACTTATTTTCCATATTTAAATTTTTTAGGAAGTAACATTTAAAAAGTTTACTCCAGGTTCACCTAAAGCAAAGACTGTACAGTGCTTGGTGTAGCAATTGCCTACCACACAAGTATTTTCATTTGTATGTGAAAAGATATTTAAGATCTATTCAGAACATGGGATTGTCCACAGGTATGATATGCTACAAGAAGGTACATGAATAAGTGTATAGTATTGTATTGCTAACATCGGTTTTACATTGTTTTCATTCATTGCTTTTTGAATGTAACAGCAGTCATTGTAGAACATTACACCAAACAGTTTAAATTTTATTATAAATGAATATTCCATTTCATTTCGTGGTAAATTTTAGACTAAATCGACGTGCACATTTTAACAAGTGTATGTATAGTCACTTACAAAGTAGAAGAAACATTATGTTTACTATAGCACATCATCTGAATTATCCTATCCTGTATAATATTTTTGGAGAATGGAATTATGCAGAGCCAAAATTACCAAATTAGTCTACAGATGCAAGAGGTGATGTATTAGTTTGAAATTTGAATGCTAATTGACATTCTGCATCATTTCAACCTCTTGTTCAAGATCAATACAGTTTAGAGCTCAAGTAGTAATTGTGGAACCATTAACTGTGGCCTTTGTAATAAATCTCAGCTATCAGAGATGATGGTGGAATAGGTTTCTGTCTATGGTGGATGTATAGCAAACCAGATGAGTGAATGTAAAATTAAAGCTCTAATAATTTTACCTTGGTACTGAATGTTCAAATATGTTACCAAGTTGATGCAAATGTTTGAAACAAGCCCGTAGAAAGTTTCTCCTCTTGAATCAGTGGAAATTTTCTGCAATACAGATAAATGAAATGTTGGAAAACAAATGATTTAATTGGAACATAATTATTGTTAACTCTTTTTCTCCAGTGCTACAAAAGAAAGGGAATTGATATTACAGGGCTGTCTATTACTTAGGAAATGCATCACTGTTGAAATTTAAGGTGCTGACATGAGTTCGATTTATTTTTATTATCACCTTAATAACTTAATGAAATCTTTGATAAATCTGGTGCTAATTAAGTGTACAATCTCATCATTATGCTGATTCTTTCTGAAAATTATGTAATTGCTGGAGAATTTGAAAAGTTTCATATATTTTAGTGCCATCTTAACTTAAAAAATCTTAACATTTTTAGAATTCAGGTCAATAAAACTAAGTTGACAGAGCAATGTTTTTTAATCAATTAATATTTGTACCTGTTTGATAGAAGAATAATTAAATTTACTTGCCTCCTAAAGATATGCAACAAATATACAAAAATATCTAACTTAATGGAATCGGTAAAGTGAACTTTGATACAAGAGGGTAAAAAGTCCCACGTCTATTTTACCTATCGTATGAATTAGCGTTTCTGTTCCAGTGAAATTCCAGACATCAATGTTTTGCAAATCTTGAGCCGTTTATTGACCTTATTTTAACCCGAAGAAGCTTTATGTGCTTAAAATGAAATCTAACATATGACATCCGCTGGAAAATTCTACCTGCATATATTATGTAGAATAACAATCTCTGATTTGAAATAGATTGATAAACTGCTCAAGATTTCTTCTCTCAGTCTGGTATCATTTCAGGACTTGCATGTGTTATGCAGGCTAGGGTGAATTATAAGGCAGTGTCAATCCACGTATAGTCATTTATGAAATGGAGAAAGCATTGCATTGTGTTCAGAATCATAATGTGATAATCCTCCATTTCATATACATGTCATCAAGTTCTAAAAGGGCCCAATTTTGTGAGGAGAAAAAGGATTTTAGATGTGCCTGGCTGGTAAATATTTATGATGGAATAACTTAGCTAATTATTTGTTTAAGTATAACTTTATTTCAAAGTACAACATAATCACCAATTCTTTAGATATTTATATAAGCGTATAAGCTATTTCTTTACTTTTTTGTTGTTATTTGACGATAGTAAGATCACAAATTACCATCACACATGGCATCCAGTTTAAAAAGAGGATGTAACAAAATGAGAACATTAGCTTCATTTCCATGTCTTTTGAGAGCTAGTTTTAGGCATCCCACTGCCTATGGAAGCTCACTACGTTGGATGAATGGATGTTGCCATGTTATTTATTATCTGTAGTATTAGTGAGATAGCTGGTAGAAACTGCAGGAAATCACTAGCATTACTTGTAGATCCACAGACCCACTCAACATCCTGCCATTTGTCTAGCTTAAAATCTCCCTTGCACATTTTTTAATACCAAAATCCATTTTGTGCGGCTGCTTCTCCATTGTAAACGAAACAGATCCTTCATAGCTATTCTTAACTGCCCATTTTCCTTTTATATCTCTGCTGCTGTTGCAGTGATTTTTCATTGCCTTCCCATTCAAAAATATTTACTTTGTTATCTAGAGATCTAAAACAATAAATAACCAGAGAAGGAAAATGAAGGAGGAGAAAAATTATATTAGCAATAGATTTAAAATTTGAGGCTTTGGAAGAAAGTGATTTGGGAAATAAATAGTAAAAACATTAAAATAAAAAGAAATTGAAAGATTGATTCCATTTTAACAAAGGGAATACGTTCTCGGCCACAATGTGTGTTTGTTTAAAACTATCTTTCATTTTAACTTCTTGTGCTTCAAAGAAGTTTTTTTTTAAAAAATGAGAGGTTTTGGTCATGCTTGTTCTTTGTTTTAGGCTGAATCTTGCTTGCTTTTTTTTCTGGTTCACTTATCTTCGTGTATTACATAGAATTTACAGCACAGAAACAGGCCATTCAGCCCAACTGGTCTGTGCCGATGTTTATGCGCCACACGAGCCGCCTCCCACCATACTTCATCTAACCCTGTCAACCTATCCTGTTGTTCCTTTCTCCCTCATTCACTTATCCAGCTTCCTCTTAAATGCATCTGTTATTCGCCTCAACTACTTCATGTGGTAGCAAGTTCCACATTCTAACCACTATCTCTGATTGCCTATCTTGCTCTTCATTTACTCCTTTTGCTCATTTCTCAATCTTCCTTTCTCTATCACATTAGTTCTCAATTGTTGCAATTATTTTTGTGTTGGTTGGGTGGAATGGCCGCATTGCCTTTCTTGATGAAAAATGTGAGGCCAGCGGTTTGTGGGAGCATAAATCACAAGTTGCTTATTCAGGTGAACTTTTATTCATCCCAGAGAATAAGCGAAGAGAAAGGATGAAAAATGTGCACTCCTTCACAAACTTTGTACATTGATTGCAATATTCGGTTACAAATTATAAGGAATACTTATTGACCCATGATGCACTGAACAAAAGAAAGTATGAAAAATGCACTCTTGAGACGAATTGTGTCCTCGTAACAGTTTTCACACACCTTATTTACTTGTGTTGAACGACAAAGAATGCACAACAAATTAATTCTCATGATTTGCAGTAGCAAGAAAATTGGGTCATCTTAAAGGGGAACATTATTCTGTTCAACTACCACAAGTAATCCTAAATATTATAAAGGGGGGTAATTGCATATTTAGTGGTATCTCTGTTTATACCTACGTACCTTGCTTTGAAATTGCTGATCAGATGTAATCGAGAGGGAGCTATTTTGTACAGACTCTTTTCTATAGTGCACTTAGATCTGAGAGTGCCGCTAATACTTGTTTATTCCCTTGTGTATTAGTCTGAAACACATTTACTTTGAAGAGAAGAGAATATTACTCACCTCTATTTCTCAATTCCCTAGAAAACCTGCACAACTCCCTGATTTCCTATCTTTGTTGCATTGGGTTGTAATTTCTTCATTAGAGTAACTTTTTAGTTAATAAGAGGTTATTAAAGTTTGTATTTTAGAAATCATATATTTGTTAGCAGAATGACCCTCAACTTCAATACTGGCCTATAAAAGCTGGCTTCGAGTTTTAGCTCTTGGCAGTGACTCAGCTTTCCCATTTTAATTGATTACTAAAGACTCCCAGGGCATGGAAAGGAGTAAATCTAAAGTAGTCTTTTATTGCTTCATGGAGCTTGAAACTTGGGTAGTTAAGCACAATCCTCCATAATTTCCCTTTTTTCTGCTTACTGTACCTTCATAAAAGTCTCCAGTTTTTGTGTCCCATCTTGATGCAGTCTGTTTATTCCAGAGAGGAAAACAGGATTGTATATGCATAATCCAATGTGTAAAGAATGTTGTGCAACTAAGCTAAATATTTGGAGAAATACCTTAACAAAAGACTATATACAACAGTTTCTTTGCTATCAAGGTTCTATCATTGTTTATCGTCCCATCAATAAACTTCCGATGAAAATGAGTGCAATCAAATTCATTCGTATTGCAGATTTAATGTCTGAATGTAGTAAATATCTACTGGCAACTTCAAAGTGCTGGATTTTAAAAGATTTGTAGAGATGATGGCATAGGAAATCCCTGTCATCTTTCCAAGTGTGCATTTGAATCCATCCAGATAGATGGAACAAACCTGCTTTCTCTCCAATAAAATCTAAGTGAAATTAGTTTGGTAATTGCAAGCCACTTTATAATGGGAATTAATCCACTCCACTAAATTGAAAGTCTCACTTAGGAAGGACATAAGACTAGGTGTGTAACAAATTGAAAATTCACTTTGGTATAGTAGAGGGTACTATTCTGAAATGGGAAAAAGGTTTACTGTTGCGTCTAGAGGGAGATTTATGCTAGCTGTACCTGGCAAACGAGTGCTTAATGCTGACGCAGATGTAAAAAATGAAAAATTATTCCATTCCCCAACATCATTATCCTTAATACAAAAGCAAAATACTGTGGATGCTGGAAATCTGAAATAAAAACAGAAAATGCTGGAAATGCTCAGCAGGTCAGGCAGCATCTGTAGAGAGAGAAACAGAGTTAACGTTTCAGGTCGATGACCCTTCGTCAGAACTGGGAAGTACTGAAACGTTAACTCTGTTTCTCTCTCTACAGATGCTGCCTGACCTGATCATTATCCTTAATCTGAATTAACCCAAAGGTCTAACTAATTTTAAAAGAAGTACAAAACAAAACAAAACATGAAATCCAAATATAGTGATTTTGTAAAGAGCTTGCCCACTATTTGTGTCAGCCGTAGCTCAGTAGCACTCTTGCCTGAGTCAGAAAGATGTGGGTTCAAGTCCCACCCCAGAGATTTGAGCATAAAAGTCTAGGCTGACACTCCAGGACACTACTGAGGGAGCACTGCACTGTCGGAGGTGCCATCTTTCGGATGAGACGTCTGCTCTCTCAGGTGGACGTAAAAGATACCATGGCACCGATGTTCCCTCTAAGCTGCAAGCATGCACGGCCACACAGTAATCTGGAAAGTACCGCGCAGGACGCTCACAGGCTGTTCCATGTAAGATGCCGTAGGTGCACAAAAAAAATTTAGAGGGAATATTGCATGGCACTATTTCGAAGAAGAGCAGGGGAGTTATTCCTGGTGTCCTGGCCAATTTTTGTTCCTCAATCAATATCCCAAAAAACCAAATTATTTGGACATTATCCCATTGCTGTTTGTGGGAGCTTGCTGTGTGCGAATTGGCTGCTGCATTTTCTACATTACAACAGTGACTACACTCCAAAAGTACTTTTGGCTGCAGAGTGCTTTGGGATGTCCTGAGGTCGTGAAAGGCACTATATAAATACAAGTCTTTCTTTCTACTAGCTTTAGCAGCAGTGTGTTGGTCTCACAAATCTCAAGCTTGCTTCCTGTTATTTGCTGGGTTTAAGCACTACTTAACTTGGCCACGAGATGGAACACTCTGCACCAGTTCCCCCCCCCCCCCAGCCAGCACATTGCCATGCTTAAAAGTCTCCAAACCAAGCCATTGGGAAATCCATATAAATAAGATTTTCTGCTTGCCTCATATGGGGCACACCTAAATTATCTAACCCTATATAGCTGAGTTACAGATTGCCAAGGCTCAGTGACCCACAAGTGTTTTTTTTTTAATTTAGCCATTTTAAACCAAGCTATTTACCAGTACAGAACATTAGTAAATTTGCTGACGCTTGTTCAGCTTGGATTGCACTATCTGTTAGGTCATTGGCTGAGGTTATCTGGAGCCAGGTGGGAAGAATCCCAGCCCCCAATGATTGATCTATCTTTCCATATTCCATTAATGAGCAAGCTGGCTAGTAAATCATAAGCAGTGCCTAGAATACTGCAGATATGCCTGGCTTAGGTATTGGAGTCTGCCACGGAGAGTTGACTTAGCTCCAATCTTCCATTGCCCAGAGTGTTATCTTCGAACCAACTCAATCCCAAAGAGATGCTGCTTTCTCCTCTCCAAGTTCTGAGAATAGATATTAGTTGGTCACTAGATAACTGATGTGTGTTGGTTTGAGCCCTTGCTAGGTAGGTTGTGGTTGCCCGGAGCTGCTCACAAGTGGTATGGTGAGCAGCACAACTCGCCATGACAAACATCTCACTTGAGCAAACTTCAGTCCTGTTCAGTAGAAGTGTGGTTTCTGTTTTTCAAACATGGAGCAACATTAATATGTGTTAGAGAAGTCTAAATATCAGGACACTCGCTTCTCGGGAAGAAGCCGGTACTGCCCAACCTACAATATAAAGAGGGAAATAAAGGGGAGGTTAAGCATCCTGATGATTACAGCAGAGTGAAAGAAATATGCCAAAACACCCTCATTCTGTTTGAGTGCCAGCAAAATGTTGAAATGTAAAATGCTTTTCCAAATGTTTTTGTCAACATGCTAACAAGAAAATATTTAAGATTGAAGGAGTGACAAATCTAAGTTGATAGTTGCTGGGACAAGTAGATGGATGTCATTAGATCAGTAATGAAATGCATTTAAATTAATGGTGTGTAAACTTTGTTCAGCAGACTATTGTATATTGCAGTTGATTGGTATTCTCTCAGCATGCCAAGACTTTTATTATAGTAATTCTGAAAAATATACAATACAGCAGCAAAGTGTATTTCAGTTTTTATTTGGCAGTGATGATAAAGATCGATCTATATAACTTCAAAAACCCACGGGCTATACACATTTAGGCGAGATATCTTGGTGATGAAGGCCTGTTTGAATATAGGGAGCGTGCATTTATAGTGTCTATGAAAGAAAGGTGGTACAAAAATAAGTACAGGAAGGAAAGAAAACGGCTTTCGAATGTATCTACCCCGAGCCTTGAAGCTACAGAAAGGTGCTATAACCGTTCTAATGAAAAATGAGTGTTGATTTTATTTCTTCTAACAGCAGAGGTCTTTAATCTAAAATTAATGACGGATTTTGTAATATTGCTACTGCTTTGTAAGTCCTTCCTTCACTACTTCCTGCTCCGTAAAACAATCCTGTAGCAAGACTATTCCTAATGTCCATTAATTGATGTTACACGTTTCTATATAAATTGAAGAACCTGCACTGCTAAAGCAGCCAATAGGGCTATAGTTTGCACACTGGATTTCAAAAGGTTTTTAAGCTTACCCTTGAAATGTCGATTAGCAAAACAGTAATCATTTAAGGAGCATAACAACTCTTTTTTGAGCCAAAATAAGATTACAGTTTCAGTTTATTCCAAGAGTGTTAAGTCTGAAATAATAAATATTAAATGCTCCAAATACTCTGCAGGTTGCTCAGCATCTGAAATAAACAGGTTGATAGTTTGAGTGAGACTGTTCAACATGTTGTGTGTTGTCCATTCCACAATATTCGGTTTGATGTAGTTTGGTTTAAAAGCAATGCTCTTTGTTTAAGCTGCAAGTGACATTATGGAATGCCATTGATAGCATGTGGTAAATTGTCTGTCCTTCTCACTTGGAGTGTGTGGTGCCAAAAGTGCCATGTTTGAAATAAATGAGTTAAATAAGTATTTTATTTTGAATTTCTGGTGGAAGCTGTAGCATTTTAGTGTGAAAATATGTGCATTGGAGTCCTTTGGTTTCAGCCCAGTGGGAGGCAGGGGAGGATAGAAACAAAGGGGGAATTATGTTTTTAAAAGCAGCTAAAAGAGACAAATGTATTGTTCGGGAGATACAGAAGTACTAGATAGTGTTGTGGTTAATGGTGCAACATAGACGTGAAGAATGAAAGGATTAATCCAATGGTCATGGACATGCTACTGTTGTTCGTGGAGCTAATGACAGGGCAATTAGCACCCAAACTTGATGTGAAAAAGATTGGTGTTTCAGTATAAATTGCAGTTAATTTTATCTGAAGCATGCAAAGTTAAACAAATTGGCATATTGCTCTATCAGACCTTAAATAGGATAAATTAATTAGAAAACAATTTGTTGGAACAGCAGATTTATTTTGTGGCTTTCAAAGTTAATTTCTAGATGGATTGGCAAAACAGTATATCTTACTACAAGCTCTGTGTCTGAGTGAATGAATCGAGTTCCGCCTTACCTTCGGAATCCTCTGTGCTACCCATAAGGTATAATTAGTCCTATTATTCTTCAAATAAAGTTTATCTATTTGATTTCGAACTGAAAACTTAAATAAGTAACGATAATCGGACAAAAATTCACACATTCTAATTCAAATTTTAACTAAATTGAAGCATTTGCGAACCCTGGTCCATTTCCACAAACGTGCGACCTCACTTATAAGCAAGTCGAGTCAGAAGTGTCACTTATTGAGGCCTATCCCATTCCAAATGTGTTTGTGAGCAATACTGTAGGAAGTCAACTAGTTATTAATAGAGGTCTGATGAAGGGTCTGTAGGGGGTGGTGTGTGGGGGTCAGCCTCACCTCTGACTCAGTGAGCGGTTCAAATCGCTCCCACGCCCCTAGTTCTAGACCTTGGACTTATTTGGGGGTTGTGAACAAAGGTGCAGTAGACAACAGGTTCTGATGAAAGAATTCTGATTTTTATTCAAGGAAGTAAAACACAACACAAACACTCTCATCACTCTAAAGGTGGGGAACACTTCGGTACAAGCGAGGGAAATAACATTAGAAGAATACTTCACCCCTCCCAATCCCACTTCACTAGCTAGGTTGGACTCTGGAGAACCAGGGATAATGCTCACCAAACGAATCCTTGACAGTTTAGAGTTAGGGTTTAGAGTCTTTTGAGTAAGAGGTTTCGTGAGGCCCTTGTTGCCGTGAGGTGTCCGATGGTCACTGAGGCAGTCGCTCTTGTTTCTTCTTGCGTGTCGATCTGCTTGTGAAGCTGTTGGCCTTCTTTGTTTAACTTCTTGCTGTAACTCTGCCTCTGTTTAAACTGTCTTCTTCCGAGCTGTGGAATTGCCTTCTTGCAGAACTGTGGAAACTGCCTTCCGCCTGCTTCTGTAACTGCCGCCCTGACTTCTGTTGAACACAGCCTTTGAATTCTGTTGAACTTGAACTCCCTTCTTACTGAACTGTTGTAACTGCTTGATGGGCCTTCAATTATACTAAATTGAAGTGGCCTTGTCAAAACCAAATCAAATCCTGGTCATTGTAAGACCTCGTTAACAGTAACGACTTTACTAGCATGTTAACTGGTTTTGTAAATGTGTGAAGTGGTTCTCCATCCTGTCGATCTGTGGTTTAATCGGAGTTTGCATTGTCCTCGTGTTTTGGGATTCTTGACTGGGCCTGGGGATTTTCAAAAGGTGTCTTGAATTACTCAATTTTGGATGTGTTGTGAGGTTTTGGGTGAGGTTCTTCCTCCTGCCTGGATTGCAGTGCAAACAAATTCCAGACAGCTTGACTCCAAAAGCTGTCCACTGCCTCGCCACACCCCTTCGCAGCCTGTCTTGTGTCTGTGAAAGGTGTTTTTCCCCATAGTAATTTTCAAAAGTCATTTTTCCTCAGGGTTTTTCTTCCCTGATCTTTAAAATGTCCAAAACTGAGATTTTTTACCTCAAATCACTTCACTTAGGTCCGATCATCCCAAATTTGTAGGAAAAATCCAAAAATCACCCCTTTTAGGGTTCTATACGAGTTTCTGGGGAATTTTGCGAAGCTTACAGGTCAGACCAAAATGTAAACAAAGCAAACTACATAGGTATGGAGGGGCGAGTTGGCTAAGGTAGATTGGGAAACTACATTAAAATGTATGATGGTGGAGAAGCAATGACTAGCATTTAAAGAATTAATACATAATTTACAACAAATATACATTCCTTTAAGGCACCAAAAACTCCACAGGAAAAGTGGTCCAACCGTGGCTAACAAGAGAAGTTAAAGATAGTATTAGATCAAAGGAAGAGGCTTATAATGTTGCCAAAAAGAGCAGTAAGCCTGAGGATTGGGAAGATTTTAGAATTCAGCAAAGGAGGACCAAGAAATTGATAAAGAAAGGGAAAATAGACTGAGAGTAAACCAACGAGAGACATAAAAACACTGTTAAAGCTTCTATAGGTATGTAAAAAGGAAAAGATTAGCGAAAGTAAATGTGGGTCCCGTACAGGCTGAGACAGGAGAAATTATAATGTGGAATAAGGAAATGGCAGTGAAATTAAACAAATATTTTGTGTCTGTCTTCACGGAAGAAGATGCAAAAAACCTCCCGAAAATAGTGGAGAACCAAGGGTTTAGCAAGAATGAGAAACTGAAAGAGATTAGTATTAGTAAAAAAAAAAAGTATTGAAGAACTTAATGGGACTGAAAGCCGATAAATCCCCTGGACCTGATGGCCTACATCCTAGGGTTTTGAAAGAGGTGGCTATAGAGATAGTGGATGCATTGGTTGTCATCTTCCAAAATTCCACAGATTCTAGAATGGTTCCCACAGATTGGAAGGTAGTAAATGTAACCCCAGTATTTAAGAAAGGAGGGAGAGAGAAAATGGAGAACTACAGACCAGTTAGCCTGACATCAGCAGTAGGGAAGTGGTAACAGGGCACTTAGAAAATAATAGGATTGGGCAGAGTCAGCACGGATTTATGAAAGGGAAATCATGTTTGACAAATCTGTTAAGTTTTTTGAGGTTGTAACTAGCAGAATAGATAAGGGCAAACCAGTGGATGTGGCGTATTTGGATTTTCAGAAGACATTAGATAAGGTGCTACTCGAGGTTATTAAACAAAATTAGGGCTCATGGGATTGGAGGCAACATACTAGCATGGATTGAGGATTGTTAACTGACAGAAACACTGGTTGGCAGGCTGTAACTAGTAGGGTACCGCAAGGATCAGTGCTTGGGCCTCCGCTATTCACAACCTATATCAATGATTTGGATGAGGGGACCAAATGTAATATATCCAAGTTTGCTGCTGATACAAAGCAAGGTGGGAATGTAAGTTGTGAGGAGGATGCAAAGAGGCTTCAAAGGGATATAGACAGGCTAAGTGAGTGGGCAAGAACATGGCAAATGGAATATAATGTGGAGAAATGTGAAGTTATCTACTTTGGTAGGAAAAATAGAGAAGCAGAGTATTTTTAAATGGTGAGAGATTGGGAATTGTTGGTGTTCAGAGGGACCTGGGTGTCCTTGTACATGACTGAAAGTTAACATGCAGGTACAGCAAGCAATTAAGAAAGCAAATGGTATGTTGGCCTTTATTACAAGAGGATTTGTGTCGAAGAGTAAAGATGTCTTACAGCAATTATATCGGGCCCTGGTGAGACCTCCAATCCCATGAGCCCTAATTTTGTTTAATAACCTCTTGAGTGGCACCTTATCACTCCCATATAGGGAGTGCAACGAAAGTTCACCAGACTGATTCCTGGGATGGGGTATTGTCCTATGATGGAGATATTGAGTAGACTAGGCCTATATTCTCTAAAGTTTAGAAGAATAAGAGGTGATCTCATTGAAACATACAAAATTCTTACAGGGCTTGACAGGGTAGATGCAGGAAGGATGTTTCCCCTGACTGGGGAGTCTAGAACCAGGGGTCACAGTCTAAGGGGTTGGCCATTTAGGACTGAGATGAGGAGAAATTTCTTCACTCAGAGGGTGGTGAATCTTTGGAATTCTCTACTCCAGAGGGCTGTGGAGGCTCAGTCGTTGAGTATATTCAAGACCGAGATCAATAGATTTTTGGATATTAAGAGAATCAAGGGATATGGGGATCGTTCAGGAAAGTGGAATTGAGGTAGAAGATCAGCCATGATCTTATTGAATGGCGGAGCAGGCTCGAAGGGCCAAATGTCCTACGCCTGCTCCTATTTCTTATGTTCATTCTTTTGACGGTTGCAAATTAAGGGAACAAACAAAACCAACAATAAATGTTTAATTAGCAATGCTGTCCAACAAACTAGACATTTCAGCTTTTCTTTCCAAGTGTAATGATCATTCCATGGTCCTCAAAGGGTTAAAATTTGAGCAGCCATCTGTGATAACATTTTTAATGTTTTGCTTCTCACCATTAGCAACTACTGTTCTAAGATCATAACAGCTACACGGGATGTGATTAATAATAGGACTGCTATCTATAACAGAGAGTAAATGTGCTGATGTTTGCACAAAACGAATCTACTTAACAGGAATATATGGTGTTAAGCAGGATTCAGTTAACAGTACTGAAAAATAGCTGAGTAGGGAATCATTTATTGGCTTTGTACATGGTTGGGGATGTATTGTCTCCAAAAATATGTGAAACCTATCATACTTCAAAATGCTGCTAAAGATTACTAAAAGGTAGATAGATGAATGGAGCCATTGTATTACCATCTGCAATCTGCTAATTGTAATCTATGTAATCTTGCTAATTTACGTCCCTGTCATTACTTTCATTTATTTTGCCAATCCACAGTTATGCTTAGGGAACTATTTTTAATAAGAAATTGTCCAATGTTTTCTACAAAATTGCTAAATAACCATTCAAGTTGTTGGCCTTATTTGTCTATAGTCTTGTGAGAAAGGGGAAAAATTCACAGAGCTAATAAGTTTAAATTGAGTAGATAAAAGTAGAAATAGGAAGTACTGATCTTCAGGTTTCAGTCTGTGTATATAAATGATGAGACGTGGCTTTCTTTTAGGAAGGCAGATGTAAAAATAAGTTTAATTTATTGCTTTGCATGGTCTCTTATGATTTGTGTTTACAGTTAAATTTTGTTTCATTTTTTGTCCGAGTCATATTTGGATAAATTTGAAGAGCTGTAGCAGCAGTGCCCCAAGTAATGAGAATTATTCTCAAAATTCCTGGCTTAATGCTGAGATTGCTTTCTTACATTTAAGTACGACAAATTGTTAGAAAGAGGATTATGTTTAAAATCCTACCTGGGAAAAGGACATCCAATACTTGTAGGCTATCAGGTTTGCCGATTTTCATTTTCCTTTGATTGATTGATTGATTATTTGGTTGCTCTTCCTAAGTATGAGAAGTCGCACAACACCAGGTTATAGTCCAACAGTTTTATTTGAAATCATAAGCTTTCGGAGTGTTTGTTTTGTTACTTTTCCCCCCTCTCCCATGAGTCAGACACAGCTCTTAGTTACGCACAGTGCTGATGGCAGCTTGCCAGACCCATGGTGATTTGTATGGCACTTAGACCTGGGGTTTCCTCCCTGGGAGCAACCCGAAAGTTGCACCCGGAATTGTGCCCAAAGCTGCATACAGTTTGCCAATGTCGAAAAACGCCCAAGCATCTCCCAATCTCATTTCAAAGACACTGGAACTCAAATTGGCTTAATTCAGCAGACACAATCTGGGCCCCAGGAAACACTGAACCCACACCAGTATATTTCTCCCTTGAGTCTTAAAATTTAAAGTTTCAACTCATTCAACCATCATTCATGCACATCAGGCATGGTTGTGGTGGTTGAAGGTTAATCATCACAGCCCCAGGACATCGCTGCAGGAGTTCCTCAGGGCAGTGTCCTCGGCCAAACCATCTTCAGCTGCTTCATCAATGACCTTCCCTCCAACATAAGGTCAGAAATGGGGATGTTCGCTGATGACTGCACAGAGTTCAGTGCCATTCACAACTCCTCAGATAATGAAGCAGTCCATGCCCACATGCAACAAGACCTGGACGACGTTCAGGCTTGGGCTGATAAGTGGCGGGTAACATTCGCGCCATAGATGTGCCAGGCAATGACTATCTCCAACAAGCGAGAGTCTAACCACCGCCCCTTGACATTCGACGGTATTACCATCGCCGAATCCCCCACCATCAACATCCTGGGGGGTCACCATTGACCAGAAACTTAACTGGACCAGCCACGTAAATACTGTGGCAACAAGAGCAGGTCAGAGGCTGGGTATTCTGCGGCGAGTGTCTCATCTCCTGACTCCCCAAAGCCTTTCCACCATCTACAAGGCACAAGTAAGGAGTGTGATGGAATACTCTCCACTTGCCTGGATGAGTGCAGCTCCAACAACACTCAAGAAGCTCGACACCATCCAGGACAAAGCAGCCCGCTTGATTGGCACCCCATAAACCACCTTAAACATTCACTCCCTCCACCACCGGCGTACCATGGCTGCAGTGTGTACCATCTACAAGATGCACTGAAGCAACTCACCAAGGCTTCTTCGGCAGCATCTCCCAAACCCGCAACCTTTTCACCTAGAAGGACAAGGGCAGCAGGTGCATGGGAACACCACCACCTCCAAGTTCCCCTCCAAGTCACACACCATCCTGACTTAGAAGTATATTGCCGATCCTTCATCGTCGCTGGGTCAAAATCCTGGAACTCCCTCCCTAACAGCACACTGAGAGTAGTTTCACCACACGGACTGCAGCGGTTCAAGAAGGGCAATTAGGAATGGCAATAAATGCTGACCTTGCCTGCGGGGCCCACATCCCATAAAGGAATAAAAAAAAAGGCACTGCATTTTTAAGAACCTGCAATCGGGAAAGCTTTTGAATTTTTAATGTGACTTGTATTCTGGCATAAAAATGCATTAAAAGAAACTGATAATTCAGAGCAAGTCTCAAGGATAATTTTTTTTTAAAACACTAAAAAAAATTGCAATTGAAAGACAGTAAAATGACACTTTCCTACTGCGCCTGAAAACCTGGATGCAAACAAGCGTTTGAGAGTTCAGACAGAAGGATTGAATGCCGGGCATAAAAGATCAAGGAGACTTGGGCGTGTCATAGTTATGCACGTAACTCAATTACGGCCAGAATTCCACGATCTTTTAAGCCACATAATTTGTTTGCGGCCAGATTGCATGTGTATCTGGGTGCAAATGTGGTAGAAATTCCAGGCTTTGGGTCTCATTATATTCGAAGTGTAAAGCCAATATATCCCTTGCACACACATTATTCACTATTTAACAGCAAGGTGGCCAGAGAGTAATAAGAATTGGTTTGTTTCCATAAACAGAAAACCTCATCCCTGAATTCAACCACAATTCTCAAGAGAAAAAACTTTTAATCTACCACACATTTCACCTCAATCAAAGTTCCATCAAAGAAAGAACTAGAACTTTATCACTTTGAGTGTGCCAAAGCTACTCGAATACAATGGCCCGTATTTTGCAATCGCAGGCCTCCCGCGGGCGGAGGCCTGCGATCTGGAAAAATCTATGCCCTTACCTAAGGGCTCCCGGGACGCACACGCTTCCGCTCCTGGGCCTCACCAAACTCCGTGTGCAGGGCCTACGTATCCCAGAGGCACAGGGAGTTCGCAGCGCCCTGGGATCACATGGGCCATGGGGAGCCAATCACAGAAGGGAATCTCCCTTCATACATTTGACAGGAAGACCTGTCAAATATATGAATGGAGATCACCCCAAAAACATAGTAAAACTTTAAATAATTTTTTTTTTTAAATCACATTTTTAAAATGACTTGAAATTACAATAACTTAAGTATTTTAAACAAATTTAATTTTTTGAAAGAAATAATTAGTTTTTTACTGGGCTAAAAATAAACACCTTTTTTTAAAAAAAAAAGTATTTTTAAATGATAAATCAGTTTAAAATTTTTTAATTTTTTTTTACTTTTTTCAACTCTTATCCTGGTAAAAGCAGGCATAAGAATTGTAAGGGTATTCTGCAGGCGGAGAGTCTCCAAAAAGCAGAACTAACCGCCCGCAGAGGCCCTTCTCCAGGGCAGCCGGAGGATCTGTCAAGACCATTCTTGACAGATCGGAAATGCTAGTTTTCAGTGCATGCCTGAAACCGGCATTTCCGATGTCCCTACGGGTGGGTACACAGCGCGTACCCACCTGTAGGGATCGGAATATCTGGGCCAATATATTACATTTTGGAGTGCAGTCACTGTTTTTGTGTAGGCACACGTGGCAACTAATTTGCACACAGCAAATTACGCGCATACACTGAAATGCATAAATTTTTTTTATATGTTCATGTCTTGGAGTGGAGCTTAACCCCACAACCTTCTCATTCAGAAAGAGCAGTGCTACCATCTGAGTTAAGCTGACACAAATAAACAACTTTCTTTAATTCCAAAGAGTAGGAATGTGACGGGATGTGGGTGGTATTCTATAAAATATATATTTTATGTCAAGTCTAAGTGCGTGATTGATATTTTATTAAATAAAATTCCAATTTTTTTAGCCAGCTTATATCACGTAGCTTACTAGCACAGGCCACTGGTAAGCTCACCGATGCTTGTCCAACGAGGATCACCCTACCAGTTAGGGCACTGGTTTGCAGGTTTATCTGAAACCAAGTAGGAAGAATCACAGCCCTCAGTGACAAGCCTACCTCTCCAGATACCATTAGTGAGCTACACTGGTTCATCAATCATTAACAATGCCTTAGAGTACTGTGGACCTGCCCAGTATCGGATTACTGGGTCTACCACAGAGTGTTGACTTGGTTTCAAACTTTCAGGAGCAGGCATATCATCTTGGAGCTATGTTGACTCCAAAGAGACCGTGCCTATCTTCCCCCCACCACTTCTCCAGAACCAAAAAGGTTAGTCACTAGTTGGTTGTCAGACAACTGGAAAGCACAACTGAAACTTATTATTTAGTTTAAAGCCCTATCTACGAATAACTGGGGAGGTAGATAGGGCTTTAAACTAAATAAGGGGGGGTGGTGGGGGAGGGTCCCGGTGGAGAGAAATTTAGAATGCTGAAGAGAAAAGACAAGGAAGCAGTGCAGGAAAGTGACTGGGGTAAGGATAACCAGATTGTGTCAGGAAGGGACAGAGCGTACAAACAAAAGAGTGCACTAACAAATAGGGTCCGGGTAAGAAAAAATGGTAATAAGGCAAATAGGGCCATAGTACAAAAAAATGTTACGGTGTCTAAAAATGTTAAAAAGACAAATCTAAAGGTACTGTATCTGAATGCACGAAGCATTCATAATAAGGTGGACGAATTAACAGCGCAAATAGATGTAAACGGATACGATATAATTGCAATTCCGGAGACATGGCTGCAGGGTGACCAAGGCTGGGAGCTGAATATCCAAAGATATTCGATATTTAGGAAGGACAGGCAAAAAGGAAAAGGAGGTGGGGTGGCGTTGTTAGTAAAAGATGAAATCAGAGCAATAGTGAGAAAGGATATTGGCTCAGAAAATCAAGATGTAGAATCAGTCTGGGTGGACCTAAGAAGCACCATGGGGCAGAAAACATTGGTGGGAGTTGTCTATAGGCCTCCAAACAGTAGTGGTAATGTAGGGGATGTCATCAAACAGGAAATTAGAGATGCATGTAACAAGGGTACTAAAGTAATCATGGGAGACTTTAATCTACATATAGACTGGCCAAACTAAATTAGCAATAATACTGTGGAGGATGAATTCCTGGAGTGTGTACGAGATGGTTTTTTAGACCAGTACGTTGAGGAGCCAACTAGGGAACAGGCTATCCTAGATTGGGCATTGTGCAATGAGAAGGGGTTAATTAATAATCTTGTTGTGCGGGGTCCTTTAGGGAAGAGTGACCAGAACATGACAGAATTCTTCATTAAGATGGAAAGTGAAGAAGTCCAATCCGAAACTAGGGTCCTAAATCTAAACAAAGGAAACTACGATGGTATGAGGAGTGAGTTGGCTATGATAGATTGGGGAGCTTCATTAAAAGGCATGACGGTGGATAGGCAATGGCTAACATTTAAGGAACGAATGCATGAATTGCAACAGTTATACATTCCTTTCTGGCGCAAAAACACAAAAGGAAAAGCAGCCCAACCATGGCGAACAAATTAAGGAAAATATTGCATCCAAAGAGGAGTCATATAAAGTTGCCAGAAAAAGTAGCAAGCCTGAGGATTGGGAGCAGTTTAGAGGTCAGCAAAAAAGGACCAAGAGATTGATTAAGAGGGAAAAAATAGAGTATGAGAGTAAACTTGCAAGGAACATAAAATAGAGTCATAGTTATACAGCACAGAAAGAGGCCCTTCGGCCCATCGTGTCCGCGCCGGCCATCAAGCCCTGTCTATTCTAATCCCATTTTCCAGCACTTGGTCCGTAGCCTTGTATGCTATGGCGTTTCAAGTGTTCATCTAAATGCTTCTTGAATGTTGTGAGGGTTCCTGCCTCTGCCACCCTTTCAGGCAGTGAGTTCCAGATTCCAACCACCCTCTGGGTGAAAAAGTTTTTCCTCAAATCCCCTCTAAACCTCCTGCCCCTTACCTTGAAACTATGCCCCCTGGTTATTGACCCCTCTACTAAGGGGAAAAGTTCCTTTCTATCTACCCTATCTGTGCCCCTCATAATTTTGGACACCTCAATCAGGTCCCCCCTCAGCCTTCTCTGCTCTAAGGAAAACAGCCCCAGCCTGTCCAGTCTCTCTTCATAGCTGAAACGCTCCAGCCCAGGTAACATCCTGGTGAATCTCCTTCTCACCCTCTCCAATGCAATCACATCCTTCCTATAGTGTGGCGACCAGAACTGCACACGGTATTCCAGCTGTGGCCTAACTAGCATTTTGTACAGCTCCATCATAACCTCCCTGCTCTTGCCTTCATTAGCCAAGGCATAGAATATAAGTATCCCATATGCCTTCTTAACCACCTTATCTACCTGTCCTGCTGCCTTCAGGGATCTATGTACATGCACACCAAGGTCCCTCTGATCCTCTGTCCTTCCTAGGGTCCTACCATTCATTGTGTATTCCCTTGCCTTGTTAGTCCTCCCAAAATGCATCACCTCACACTTTTCAGGGTTAAATTCCATTTGCCACTGTTCTGCCCATCTGACCAACCCATCTATATCGTCCTGTAGCCTGAGGCTTCCCTCCTCGCTATTTACCACTCCACCAATTTTCGTGTCATCTGCGAACTTACTGATCATACCTCCTACATTCATATCTAAATCATTAATGTACACTACAAACAGCAAGGGACCCAGCACCGATCCCTGCGGTACACCACTGGACACAGGCTTCCAGTCACAAAAACAACCTTCGACCATCACCCTCTCCTTCCTGCCACTAAGCCAATTTTGGATCCAATGTGCCAAATTGCCCTGGATCCCATGGGCTCTTACCACCTTGACCAGTCTCCCATGCGGGACTTTGTCAAAAGCCTTACTGAAGTCCATGTAGACTACATCAACTGCACTACCCTCATCCACGCACCTAGTCACCCCCTCTCAAAATTCAATCAAATTGGTTAGACATGCTCTCCCCTGACAAAGTCATGCTGACTATCCTTGATTAATCCTTGCCTCTCCAAGTGGAGACTAATTCTGTCCCTCAGAATTTTTTCCAATAATTTCCCTACCACTGATGTTAGGCTCACTAGCCTGTAATTCCCTGGTTTATCCCTACTACCCTTCTTGAATAATGGTACTACGTTAGCTGTCCTCTGGCACCTCCCCTGTGGCCAGAGAGGTTCTGAAAATTTGTGTCAGAGCCCCTGCAATCTCCTCCCTTGCCTCACACAGCAGCCTGGGATACATCTCGTCTGCGCCTGGGGATTTATCCACTTTTAAGCCGGCTAAAACCGCTAGTACCTCCTCCCCCTCAATACTAATTTGTTCAAGTATATCACAATCCCCCTGCCTGATTTCTATGCCTACATCGTCCTTCTCCATAGTGAACACAGATGCAAAATATTCATTTAAAATCTGACCTACATCTTCCGGCTCTACACACAGATTGCCACTTTGGTCCCTAATGGGCCCTACTCTTTCCCTGGTTATCCTCTTACCCTTAATATACTTATAAAACACCTTGGGATTTTCCTTTATTTTGCCCGCCAGTGTTTTTTCATGCCCCCTCTTCGCTCTCCTAATTTCTTTTTTAAGTACCCCCCTGCACTTTCTATACTCCTTAGGGCTTCCACTGTTTTTAGTCCTTTGTATTTGCTAAAAGCCTCCCTTTTTTTCCTAATCCATTCTTGTATATCCCTTGACATCCAGGGTTCCCTGGACTTGTTGGTCCCACCCTTGACCTTTACGGGAACATGTTGACGCTGTACTCTATTTCCTTTCTGAATGACTCCCACTGCTCTGATGTGGATTTTCCTACAAGTAGCTGATCCCAGTCCACTTTGGCCAGATCCTGCCTTATCATATTAAAATTGGCCTTCCCCCAATTTAGAACCTTTATTTCCGATCCATCTTTGTGTGGACTGTCAAAGCTTCTACAAGTATGTAAAAAGAAAAAGATTAGTGAAGACAAATGTAGGTCCCTTACAGTCAGAAATGGGCGAATTTATAATGGGGAGCAAGGAAATGGCAGAGCAATTAATCAAATACTTTGGTTCTGTCTTCACGGAAGAGGACACAAATAACTACCCAGAAATGCGAGGGAACCAGGGGTCTAGTGAGAAGGAGGAATTAAAGGAAATTAGTATTAGTAAAAAAATAGTGCTGGAGAAATTAATGGGACTGAAAGCTGATAAATCCCCAGGGCCTGATAATCTGTATCCCAGAGTATTAAAAGAGGTAGCCATGGAAATAGTGGATGCATTGGTTGTCATCTTCCAAAATTCTGTAGATTATGGAACAGTTCCTGCAGATTGGAGGGTGGCAAATGTAACCCCACTATTTAAAAAAGGAGGGAGAGAGAAAACCGCGAACGACAGACCGGTTAGCCTAACATCAGTAGTAGGGAAAATGCTAGAGTCTATTATAAAGGATGTGATAACAGGACACTTAGAAAATATCAAGGGGATTAGACAAAGTCAACATGGATTTAAGAAAGGGAAATCGTGTTTGACAAACCTACTGGAGTTTTTTGAGGATGTAACTGGTAGAATAGGTAAGGGAGAACCAGTGGATGTGGTGTATTTGGATTTTCAGAAGGCCTTTGATAAAGTCCCACATAAGAGGGTAGTGTACAAAATTAAAGCACATGGGATTGGAGGTAATATACTGGCATGGATTGAAAATTAGTTAACAGACAGGAAACAGAGAGTAGGAATAAATGGGTCTTTTTTGGGGTGGCAGGCAGTGACTAGTGGGGTACCACAGGGATCAGTGCTTGGGCCCCAGCTATTCACAATATATATCAATGATTTGGATGAGGTAACCAAATGTAATATTTCCAAGTTTGTTGACGACACAAAACTAGGTGGAATTGTGAACTGTGAGGAGGATGCAAAGAGGCTTCAAGGCGATTCAGACAAGTTGAGTGTGTGGGCAAATACATGGCAGATGCAGTATAACGTGGATAAATGTGAAGTTATCCACTTCGGTAGGAAGAACAGAAAGGCAAAGTATTATTTAAATGGTGATAGATTGGGAAATGCTGATGTACAAAGGGACTTGGGTGTCCTTGTACACCAGTCACTGAAAGCAAACATTCAGGTGCAGCAAGCAGTTAGGAAGGCAAATGGTATGTTGGCCTTCATTGCAAGAGGATTTGAGTACAGGAGCAAGAATGTCTTACTACAGTTGTACAGGGCCTTGGTGAGACCACACCTGGAGTACTGTGTGCAGTTTTGGTCTCCTTACCTAAGAAAGGATATACTTGCCATAGAGGGAGTGCAGCGAAGGTTCACCAGACTGATTCCTGGGATGGCAGGACTGTCATATGAGGAGAGATTGGGTCGACTAGGCCTGTATTCACTAGAGTTTAGAAGAATGAGAGGGGATCTCATTGAAATGTATAAAATTCTGACAGGGCTAGACAGACTGGATGCAAGGAGGATGTTTCCCCTGGCTGGGGGTCTAGAACGAGGGTCACAGTCTCAGGATACTGGGTAGGACATTTAGAACTGAGATGAGGAGAAATTTCTTCACTCAGGGTGGTGAACCTGTGGAATTTCTACCACAGAAGGCTGTGGAGGCCAAGTCACTGAATATATTTAAGAAGGAGATAGATAGATTTCTAGACAGAAAAGGCATCAAGGGGTATGGGGAGAGAGCGGGAATATGGTGTTGAGATAGAGTATCAGCCATGATCATATTGAATGGCGGAGCAGGCTCGAAGGGCCGAATGGCCTACCCCTGCTCCTATTTTTCTATGTTCTATGAAAAACTCCATGAGAAACCGTGGCTAACTAAACAAGTTAAGGATACCATTAGATTGAAAGAAGAAGCTTATAATGTTGCAAAGAATAATAGTAAGCCTGAGGATTAGGGAGAGTTTCAGAAACCAGCAAAGGTTGACCAAAAATTGATAAAAGGAAAAAAATAGAATATGAGAGAATACTAGCAAGAAATATAAAAGCAGATTGTAAGAGTTTCTACAAGTATGTAAAAAGGAAAAGAGTAGCAAGAGTAAACATTGGTCCCTTAGAGGCTGAGACAGGAGAAATTATTATGGGGAATAAGGAAATGGCAGAAACGTTAAACAAATATTTTGTCTCTGTCTTCACAGTAGAAGACACAAAAAGCATACCAAAAATGGTGGGGAACCAAGGGTCTAATGAGGGTGATGAACTTAATGTAATTAATATAAGTAGAGAAAAAATACTAGAGAAACTAATGGGACTAAAAGCCGACAAATCCCCTGGACCTGACCGCCTGCATCCTAGGGTTCTAAATGAGGTGGCTGAAGAGATAGTGGATGCATTGGTTTTGATCTTGCTAAATTCCCTAGATTCTAGAATGGTCCCAGCGGATTGGAAGGTTGCAAATGTAACACTGCTATTCAAGAAAAGGAGGGAGAGAAAAAACAGGGATCTGCAGGCCAGTTAGCCTGACATCAGTTGTCGGGAAAATGCTGGAATCCATTGTTAAGGAAGTGGTATCAGGGCACTTAGAAAATCATAACATGATCAGGCAGAGTCAGCATGGTTTTATGAAAGAGAAATCGTGTTTGACAAAGTTATTGGAGTTTTTTGAGGATGTAACTAGCAGGGTAGATAAAGGGGAACCAGCAGATGTAGTATATTTGGATTTCCAAATGGCATCGATAAGGTGCCACATAAAAGGTTATTACACAAGATTAGGGCTCATGGGGATGGGGGTAATATAGTAGCATGGATAATATAGTAGATTGGTTAACGGACAGAAAACAGAGAGTAAGGATAAATGGATCTTTTTCAGGTTGGCAGGCTGTAACTTGTGGGGTGCCTGCAAGAATCAGTGTTGGGGCCTCAGCTATTTGCAATCTAAATTAATGAGCTAGATGAAGGGACCGAGTGTAATGTATCCAAATTTGTTGTTGATACAAAGTTAGGTGGAACAGTAAGCTGTGAGGAGAACACAGTCTGCAAAGGGATATAGTTAGGCTCAGTGAGTGGGCAGTAAGGTGGCAGATGGAGTATAATGTAGGGAAATGTGAGGTTATTCACTTTGGTAGGAAGAATAGAAAAACAGAATATTTTTTAAACGGTGAGAAACTTTCAAATGTTGGTGTTCAGAGAGATTTGGGTGTCCTCGTGCAAGAAACACAGAAAGCTAGCATGCAGGTACAGCAAGCAGTAAGGAAGGCAAATGGCATGTTGGCCTTTATTGCAAGGGGGTTGGAGTATAAGAGTAAGGAAGTCTTGCTACAATTGTACAGGGCCTTGGTGAGACCACACCTGGAGTACTGTGCACAGTTTTGGTCTCCTTATCTAAGGATGGATATACTTGCCTTGGAGGCAGTGCAACGAAGGTTCACTAGATTGATTCCTGGGATGAGAGGGCTGTCCTATGATGAGAGATTGTGTAGAATGGACCTATACCCTCTGGAGTTTACAAGAATGAGAGGTGATCTCATTGAAACATACAAGATTCTGAAGGGGATTGATAGGGCAGATGCTTAGAGGTTGTTTCCCCTGGCTGGAGTGTCTAGAACTAGGGGGCATAGTCTCAGGATAAGGGGTCGGCCATTTAAGACTGAGATGAGGAAGAATTTCTTTACTCAGGGTTGTGAATCTTTGGAATTCACTGCCCCCCAGAGGGCTGTGGATGCTGAATCTTTAAGTATATTCAAGGTGGAGATAGATAGATTTTTGGACTCTAGCGGAATCAAGGGATATGGAGATCGGGCGGGAAAGTGGAATTGAGGTCGATCATCAGCCTTGATCTTATTGAATGGCGGAGCAGGCTCAAGGGGCCGTATGGCCTACTCCTGCTCTTATTTCTTATGTTGTTCTTATGAGCCGTCACTAAATGCACCACAGGCACAGTAGCTCCTCACAAGCAGCATGGTGGGCAACACATCCTTCCACAAAATGTGAGTGCATTGCCACCATCCCTCTGATCACAACATACCAGGTGGAATGGCAGTTTCACCTGCTGCAGGTGGAGAAATTTAACAGCCGCTTCTTGCCTTTCTGCAACCCAATCATCATAAGCACCAAGCTTATGAACACTTAAAAAAAAAAAAAAAATCTCCAGATTAACACCTTCAAGCAGTTGACGTCTCAAGTCTGAGTTTTCTCATCAGCTATGGACATCTGCCTTCAGCTTAGTGAAAGGACCCACATAGGGCAGCTTATATCATGTTATTATGTTCTAAACATTCAGGTATAGGGCTGCATATTAGGCTTGTTCATCACCAAACGCTTAATTTATATCCTCACATGAGAGACTTTGGCAAAGAGTTGTGTATTCTGAGAGCCTACCCAGTGCCAGATTAGTGTATGCCAGAGCCTTCCAGCTGCTTCCCCTATTTGTCACAGATACATCTTGCAACTCTTTTGTAGGCCAGAGAAAGCACTTCCAGTGCATGGCTGGGAGATGTGTTTAGGTGTATCTCATACATTACAGATGTAACTTGCATTGTGACTTTGTGGTGATTGAAGAAAAGCAGAAAAGAACAAGCATAGTCCTGAAAGACTGAACATGCTGAAGTTAACATCTAGCAGGACCCCAGGTACCAACATGAAACACTGTTTTGTTAGTTGCTTTTACCCACTTACTCCCAATCACATCTAAACCAGCTGGAGTTTCAGATGCACTTGTGAACCTCTAAGATTTGTCACTATCCTATATATCAGCCTATCAAATGAAGATAAAAACAGGTGGGAATGTGCTAATTCAGGTTGCTCAGCCTTCACATTCAAAATGAATGTCAGCTCCTGCAAGATAACAGGAGCATTATGATTAATAAGCAAATCGGTGAAGAAGTTTTAACTTGCAGATTGTTGATAGAAGCACAACGTTGTAGAATTCTGGAAAAGGAATGTCGCTCTTTTTAACGATTAGTTAAGGACAAACTAACCTCTAATCTCACTTATGATTCTGATGAAGAAGCAGTCTTGTACATCAATAGGGCAAGCTGTTCCTTTTTTTTAATACAGCTTTATTGAGTTCCTTATGACTGTGTGATAAGGTAATTTGGTATATACAGAAGCTGATGACTAATATGATTTATAATCACCCATACAAGTGAAGGATATGTATTCATTGAGATTTGCTTGATCATTAGAATTGCAATATTTAACAATTGCCAGTTTTTGCAGGTGCTGACTGCTACCAGTCATAACTTCTTAGAGTTGAAGGTTATTTAGCATTTATGTACACAAGAAATTGTGGTTGAGCAAACCAGTGAATACCCATTTTCTGGTCCTCCTGTATCTTTTAATAATCTGTGGAATAGTTTACTGATCATCTGTGTGTGGGGAGGGGGATCTAATGTAATATCTATTGCATGGTTCTGCATACCCTCAGATTCAACAACATTATGTCCTCTTTACCTACATTATGTTGCTTCTATCTGCCATGCAACCACTGCACAATGGTATGAAAAACAAAAAACACATTCTTATGTAGCTACTGTATGTATAACTGGACAGAGATTTTGAAACATCTAATCTTGTGGTACTTCTAATCTTCATAAATGAAGCGAAGTTAATGTTTGTGGTTTATAAATTAATCACAACTGCACACTTGAAATACAATCTAATAACACTTCCAAGTAACTTATTGAATAGGTTTTGAGTCCAGAGGCATGTGTTAAGGTAAATGATCAATTAATTTGCTTTCAACTTGTTTTGTAAGTGTCAGCCTTGGCTGAGTGGTAATGCTCTCGCTTCTGAGTCAGAAGGTCGTGTGTTCAAGTGCCACTCCAGGGACTTGAGCACATAATCCAGGCTGACTCTTCAGTGCAGTACTGAGGAAATTCTACACTGTCTGAGATGCCATCTTTCAAATGAGACGTTAAACCGAGGTCCCGTTTGTGTTCTCAGGTGGACGTAAAAGATCCCATGACACTATTTAAAGAGCAGCAGGGGAACTCTCTAAGTCCTGACCAATATTCATTCCTCTACCAACATCGCTTAAAAAAACAGATGATCTGGTTATTTATCTCATTGCTGTTTGTAGGACCTTGCTGTTTGCAAATTGGCTACCCTGTTACTGTACAGCAATAAATATACTATTTTGTCGACCGTGAAGCACTTTGGGACGTCCTAAGATCATGAAAAGTGCTATAAAAATGTAAGCTCTTTATTTCTTTGCCTCACTTGGGCATTATTGCCAGGTTCACACAATGGTGTAGTGAACATTCAAATTGTAGGTCACCTCTTCCCATACCTCTGTACATCCGTTAGTCCCAAAGAGGGTCTCCCTACCCCGGCATGCATCCAACAATACTTTGGTGACCTAATCGCTGAAATGGGGTGTTCTTCTTGCAGCACCACTACTTGACGAAATCGCTCATGCTTAGAAATTACAACAACAACAACTTGCATTGATATAGCACCTTTAACATAGTAAAATACCCCAAGGTGCTTTACGGGAGCATTATCAGACAAAATTTGACACCGAGCCACATAGAAATATTAGGACAGGTGACCAAAAGTTTGATCATAGAGGTAGGTTTTAAGGAATGACTTAAAGGAGGCTAGAGATTTGGAGAGGTTTACAGAGTGAATTTCAGAGCTTATGGCCTAGACGACTGAAGGCACGGCCGCCAATGATGGAGCAAAGGAAATCAGGGATTAAAGATCAGTGTCAGAAAGTGCTTTACTCTTTAAGTTGCTGCAGAACTTTTAATCCTGCAGCAGCACACACTATCCTATCCCCACAACAGCGGCAGTCATTATCGACACTCGGAGCCCACTGCCTGCACGTAAATGAGACTGACCCTGGAAGTTCCAGTGGAGTCAACACACCAAAGGGCCAACTGCATGCCAATTCTGCACCATTTGAATCCTGCCGGTTTGGAGGCCTGACCAGAAATTTATGCTAATATTATGTGCAGTATAGCAACGTTAATGCATCTTTTGTGGGATGCAAATGTGTACTGCTAGTTAAATGTTTAAGATATTCTCTGAAACAGAAATAAGTATTTGGCTTTGAAATATTCTTTAATAATGTTTTTCCCCGAATCTGATATTGTTTAATGGGCACAGAGATGGTTAATGTTTCAAAGAACAACTAGTGAAAGTCATGTTTGGACTGCGTCCATCAATTGCAGTGAAGTTCAGATACCTAAATCTATATTAAACCAAATTCACCAAACTAATTTATTACAAGCAAGTAAAGTTCAAATCATCTGTTCAAGGATTATCCCATTTTAAAACTGCAACATGGTATCTATTAACTCTCAATCTCTGAAGCAAATGAATATACATGCAGATACAGGCATCACCTCAGTGAATTTATGTTAATCCTGAGAATCATCTTAACTGGAGGAAAGTAGTGTTTCTTGTGCCACTTTACAAACCTTCTATTGTGTTGTTTACCTCTTAGTATACTCAAGTCACTTGGAGTAATCCTCATACTTTCTTAAAATATTGCTGTTTAAACTAAGTTGGGATATGGAGCAGGCTTGATGAACCAACTGGTCTTTTCCTGCCTGTCAATTTTGTGTTGGCAAAGCCACTCTGCTTTCTACCTAAAGTGTTCTACTTTGGGCAATTCAGCAATTTCTATCAATGAGGTATAGATGACGATGAGTTATTCAGAAATATTCCTCCTCATTCATCCTTCATGAAAATGAAGAAAAGTTTTGGCCATTCCGTGGCGTATAAAAGAAAAATCACCTGGGATACTGTTACTTCAAAAATATTCTGGTGTGTGTGGCCATTTTAGTCAGGTGACCTTCCTCTCTGCTGCCATATATAATGCCTCATTCTGAATCACAACTTTAGGTCTTTTATTTCCTCATCATCACAATCATTCTTGACTGTTTAGAAAGACCAGGAAAAGCTTTGCCTGCCTGTTTGTTGTTTGCTCAGCTCTCTTAACTCAGTTTAGTTAACTCTACTATGTACAGTTTATAAATAGTTCTCTAATGGATTTTGAAACTTCATTAAATTTTCATGAAAAATAGCTAAGTTTTATGTTTGCTTGTTTGTCGATCCTATTTTATCCAATGACTTTTATCGGTCCACCCACCAATGCCAATATTACTCATTTTGATCCCAATTGATGCATCTTTGATGATGACAACTGAAAGTTTCAAGATCTCTGTCAAATATTGTGAATCTTTCCCAGCAACTGATGCAGACTGCCTTTTTATGTTGTACAACTTTCCGAAGACTTTTGCAAAATGACTTGCATTGATTCGCTGGAACATTGTCTGGGCTACAATTGTGCCCTCGTTTCATTGCTCCCGAGGAATTTTGGATTATGGTTCAACAAGGAAGCGCACTTCTAGGTCCAGGTCGGGTGAAGAATCAAATAACAGCAGGCAGTTGTTCAGGAGCATTCCAATAAATATGACTAAAGTTGTTAGGATCCTCTGACATTTAACACAGCCTCTCTCATCACAAGCCTTCTCGGCCTTTTGGCTTGGTGTGATGCTACATGACTGTGGTTCTAAGCACTTGCCCAAAGTGTTTAGGTCTCCAGCCACCCCTCAAGTGCTTTTTATCGCCACCATTGCTGCAGCCTTTCACATTGTCGAAAAAAATCTGCTGCATGGTACCAATTCCAACCGAGGTTGAAACCAGTACTGAGTCTCATCTGGAGACAATGGCTCATCGCTAACTTCTCCAATAGATGCCTCTCTCTCAAAGAAAGACCTGAACTTAAATTCAGAACTGTCCTCCTTTTCCTCCCTTGATGCTATATCCTTAGTTAGCAAAAGCATCATATACAATTGGCTTTGTTAAGATGAACTCCAAGGCTGATCTTTCTGGAGAGCATTATTCTCAGCCTAGCACATTGGTTTCAGTACCGGTAGAGGGTAGCGTAGATTTGGTACCACCCAAAATCTTTACTCTGATACTCTGACCATGCCTCTCAACGTGCAAATTTGAAAATCAGGACACTATTTTACAAAGCGTAACATGAAAGTTCATAAAACCTGTTTCCATTTCTTGTATTATTTATCTGCATGATGGTTTAATTTATCATTAGTTTCTACAAATACAAATAAAGGAAGTTTCAGTCTGATAGGTACTTATTTTGTTTTTTTACCCCACACTTCTCAATCATACTTTATTACATTTTGATACATTGTGACTTAACTCTTAAATTATGTACCGTGAAAAAATTTAAAATTAACGATTGACCCAGCATCAATTGCCATTTGCGGAAGAGAGTTCCAAACTTCTACCACCCTTTGTGTGTCGAAGTGTTTCCTAACTTCAATTCTGAAAGGTCTGGCTCTAATTTTTAGACTATGCCCCTTGGTCCTAGACTCTCCAATCAGCGGAAATAGTTTCTCATTCTCTACCCTATATGTTCCCCTTAATATCGTGAAAACTTCGATCATATCACCCCTTAACCTTCTAAATTCCAGGGAATACAACCCTAGTTTGCGTAATCTCTCGGAATTTAACACTTGGAATCCAGGTATCATTCTGGTAAATTTGCACTGTAGAGTGTAATGCTGTTTGCCAAGAATGAGGTACTCAATTGTGTTGTATTGAAGTTAACAACTTAAATTATTTCGTTAACTGCTGCATAATCAACTTTCACTAAGTTGTAAGCTCTGAGTTAAAGGTGTCACAGCCTTTGTCCTTGTGGGCTGCATAGATGTGTACCATGTACTCTCAAGGGCATTCCCATTAATTTGTATATATCTGAAGTTTCAAATAGTAACTGATTTTGGTTTTCTGATTTAGCATTTATCCACCAATGAGGCAACAGTGCTCAGAAAAACCCTCATCAAACCTCCAGGTCCACAAAATTCAAAAATGGCAAACTAGTGACAATGAAATATTGGCCCAGATATTCCAATCCCTACGGGTGGGTACGCACTGTGTACCCACCCATTGGGACATCGGAAATGCCGGTTTCAGGCATGCGCTGAAAACCAGCATTTCCGATGTCAAGAATGCTCTTGACAGATCCTCCGGCTGCACTGGAGAAGGGCCTCTGCGGGCGGATAGTTCCGCTTTCTGGAGAACCTCCGCCCGCAGAAAACCCTTAGAATTCTTACGCCTGGTAAGGCCTGCTTTTACCGGGATAAGAGTTGGGAAAAAAAAAGTAAAAAAAAAAAAATTCAGTCATTTATCATTTAAAAATACTTTTAAAAAAGGTAAGTTTATTTTTAGCCCCGTAAAAAACGTTCATTATTGTTTTGAAAAAATTAAATTTTTGTTTAAAATATTTAATTTATTGTAATTTCAACTAATTTTAAAAAGGTGATGTTTTTTTTTTATTTATTTAAAGTTTTACTATGTTTTTTCATTGTTCTCCATTCATATATTTGACAGGTCTATCTGTCAAGTGTATGAAGGGAGATTCCCTTCTTTGATTGGCTCCCCATGGCCCACGTGGTCCCAGGGACGCTTGCGAACCGCATGCGCCCCTGGGATATGAGGCCCTGTTCACTTGGAGTTGAAGAGGCCCAGCATCGGAACTATACGCACCTCGGGAGCCCTCAGGTAAGTGTGTACATTTTTTCCAGATCAGAGGCCTCCGCACGCGGGAAGCCTCCGATCGGAAAATACGGACCAATGCAAATAAGACTCGTTTGCCACAATTCAGAGCCTGCAAATGGCTCACAGACAGTGGTTGGAACACCCCTGCTTGAAGTTATCACAAATGGTGGTTTATCATGTTGTCATATAACCTAATGTAGCAAAAGCTGTTGCCAACCTGATACAGGATTCATTTTTTTACCAATATCTCCAAGACCCAGGGACCAAAGGCAAAAAGACCATATAAGGGTTCTTGATCTGATTACGTTGAGCGCTAATAGCCACACTGTTATTATGGATTAAATCAGACAGCAACTTCCGGAGTCCGCACATGTGCAGTTAAACGCGGAAATCCGGAAGTTGATGTCCGAGTTACCCTGTCCTCCACAGGTTGTGCCATAACAGTATCTCGCCAATAGATTCGGCATTGAAATCCGTAAAAGGGCATGAAGTTGCTGCAATTACCCACTTGTTACCTGTTAACATGGCAGAAAAGGTTTGGGCTGGTTCATTCAGGTCTAAGTGCCAGTCTGGTTGAAGAGCCATGCTGTTGCTTGTCCTGCTCACGCGTTCCACAGAGCCCCTGTAGAGGGCGCCATGCTAGATCAGATGCTCAAAAGTCCGCAAAAACTCAGTGGACAGTTGTCAGCGTAGTGAACGGCGAGCATCATTCCTTCACCGCTGACCACAAAATCCAGGCCCTTGTGTTTGAAAGGATCTATTGGGACAGTCAGCTTTTTTCTAATGCTGTTGCAGAGTGTGAAATACTTGTTTCATTCAGAGATCAGAAGAGATATATCTTCAAAAGATCAATCGGTTTGGTTCCTTAACAGCTGTGTACCAATGACATGAAAGAAACAGTTTGTTAGTCATACAGTTGCTAAAAGGTGCATATCTTCCAGAACATGTATGGTTGTTCTGAATCATCTGTTTCACCATTGCCAATGATTTTGATATAATAATCATCTGCATCAATCAGAAAGCTGCATTTTGTTGGGAACTAGGAAAAGATTCAACACCTGCAGGTTCATTAGGAGCAGCCGTGAAATAGAAGAGGTTTTCAGAAAAGTGCTTTTATGAATCATGTTTAGAAGTCAGAAAGAGCCTGTTTGAGAGTAAATGAACAATCAAAGCAGGACAAAACAAAAGCAGTGACATTGGCATGCCAGAAACCAGAACTTTCTATTGAAACAAGAAACTTGTATATTCTGTCCTTGTATATTTGAACTTGCAAAGAATTGTAATTGACATAGTGTGGATTTTCTTCTAAGTATGTCAGCCTTGGCTCAGTGGTAGCACTCACACCTCTGAGTCACAAGGTTGCAAGTTCAAGCCTCACTCGAGAGACTGGAGTGCATAGACTAGGCTGAACTATTGCAGTACTGAGGGAGTGGTACACTATCCGAGATGCTGTCTTTCAGATGAGGCTTTATACTGAAGCCCTATCTGCCCTCTAAGATGCACATAACAGATCCCATGAAACTATTTCAAGAAGAGCAGGGGAGTTCCTGCTCTCTGGACAGCATTTATCCCTCAACAAACATTGTTTAAAAAATAGATTATCTGGTCATTTATCTCATTGTTGTTTCTGTAGAACCTTGCTGTGCACAAATTGTGTGTTGAGACAACGTTTCAAACGTTCTTCATTGGCTGTGAAGTCCTGTGGTCACAAGCATTATATAAGTGCAAGTACATTTGTTTTTGTACTACTTTTAGTACTTGCCTTGAATTTGAGCTTCATTTAGTTACTTCATAGAAACATAGAAGATAGGAGCAGGAGTAGGCCATTCGGCGCCTCGAGCCTGCTCCGCCATTTAATGAGATCATGGCTGATCATCCAAATTCAGTACCCTGTCCCTGCTTTCTCCCCATATCCCTTGATCCCCTTCGCCTTAAGAAATATATCTAACTCCTTCTTGAATATATTTAATGAATTGGCTTCAACTGCCTTCTGTGGTAGAGAATTCCACAGGTTCACCACTCTCTGGGTGAAGAACTTCCTCCTCATCTCTGTCCTAAATGGCTTATCCCTTATCCTTAGACTGTGACCTCTGGTTCTGGACTCCCCCGCCATCGGGAACAGCCTTCCTGCATCTAGTCTGTCTAGTCCTGTTAGAATTTTATAAGTTTCAATGAGATCCCCTCTCATTCTTCTAAACTCTAGCGAATATAAGCCTAATCGACCCAATCTCTCTTCATACGTCATTCCTGCCATCCCAGGTATCAGTCTGGTGAATCTTCGCTGCACTCCCTCCATGGCAAGAACATCCTTCCTCAGATAAGGCGACCAAAACTGCACACAATACTCAAGGTGTGGTCTCACCAAGGCCCTGTACAACTGCAGCAAGACATCCTTGCTCCTGTACTCGAATCCTCTCGCTATGAAGGCCAACATACCATTTGCCTTCTTTAACCGCCTGCTGCACCTGCGTGCTTACCTTCAGCGACTGGTGCACAAGGACACCCAGGTCTCGTTGTACTTCCCCTTTTCCCAATCTATTGCCGTTCAGATAATAATCTGCCTTCCTGTTTTTGCCACCAAAGTGGATAACCTCGCATTTATCCACATTATACTGCATCTGCCATGCATCTGCCCAATCACCCAACCTGTCCAAATCATACTGGAGTTTCTCTGCATCCTCCTCACAGCACACACGCCCACTCAGCTTTGTGTCGTCTGCAAACTTGGAGATATTACATCTAGTTCCCTCGTCTAGATCATTAATATATAGTGAATAACTGGGGTCCTAGCACCGATCCCTGCGGTACCCCACTAGTCACTGCCTGCCACTCGGAAAAAGACCCGTTTATTCCAACTCTTTGCTTCCTGTCTGCCAACCAGTTTTTTATCCAAGTCAGTACCTTACTCCCAATCCCATGTGCTTTAACTTTGCACGCTAATCTCTTATGCGGGACCTTATCGAAAGCCTTCTGAAAGTCCAAATACACCACATCCACTGGTTCTCCCTTATCTATTCTGCCAGTTACATCCTCAAAAAATTCCAGTAGATTAGTCAAGCATGATTTACCTTTTGTAAATCCATGTTGACTTTGTTTTCCAAGTGCTCTGCTATTACATCTTTTATAATAGACTGTAGCATTTCCCCCACTACCGATGTCAGGCTTACCGGTCTATAATTCCCCGTTTTCTCTCTACCACTTTTTTTAAATAGTGGGGTTACATTAGCTACCCTCCAATCCATGGGAACTGTTCCAGAGTCTATAGAATTTTGGAAGATGACCAGCAATGCATCTACTATTTCTAGGGCCACTTCCTTAAGTACCCTAGGATGTAGATTATCAGGCCCTGGGGATTTTTCGGCCTTCAATCCCGTCAATTTCCCTAACACCATTTCCCTACAAATACTGATTTAATTCAGTTCCTCCTTCTCATTAGACCCTATGTTCCCCGACATCTCTGGGAGGTTATTTGTGTCCTCCTTTGTGAAGACAGAACCAAAGTATGTATTTAATTGGTCAGCCATTTCTTTGTTCCCCATTATAAATTCCCCTGATTCTGACTGCAAGGGAGCTACGCTTGACTTCACCAATCTTTTTCTCTTCACATATCTATAGAAGCTTTTACAGTCAGTTTTTATGTTCCCTGCAAGCTTACTCTCATACTCTATTTCCCCCCTCTTAATTAATGCCTTTGTCCTCCTTTGCTGAATCCTAAACTGCTCCCATTCCTCAGGTTTGCTGCTTTTTCTGGCCAATTTATATGTCCTCTCCTTGGATCTTATGCTATCCCTAATTTCCCTTGTTAGCCACAGTTGAGTCACCTTTTTTGTTTTATTTTTATGCCAAACAGGGATGAACAAATTCTGTAGTTCATCCATGCGATCTTTAAATGTTTGCCATTGCCTATCCACCGTCAACCCTTTAAGTAACATTCCCCAATCCATCCTAGCCAACTCGCGCCTCATACCATCGTAGTTTCCTTTATTTAAATTCTGTATAGACTTGGTCTCTATACATTAATTACACCACCATTCTGAAGAGAAAGTGTTAGCAATTATGTTTAATCTAGTACATAGATTACTGTAAGTAGGTTAGTTATTAAAATTGGGTTTACAGATCTGAAAAGGGCAGAAAGGAAGAATACCTTTGTGCCTATGTTGCATCGACTGATCACTTACTGATAACTTAGTCACAAAGAGTTGATGACTAATGGTAAGTGGATGTTGTATTGGGCATGAGTTTGGGCAAGGTTACATGATGAGAATATATCTTAAAGGGATATTATCTGAGAGTATTTCTTGTGATTATTTTGGTTTTGGGATCATCAGCCCTCATTATTTGGAAGAAAGAGAGTGACATGAATCTTGTATGAAGTAATACTGGGCGGCCTGCTGGTGGCGCTGTCCAGCGAGAGTATAAATACTCGAGCACGGGCCCAGCTTGCTTTGGACATTCCTCAACAGGAACTAGTGAAGGACACAACTCGATCTCCATGTTGGAAAACAGTTGATTAAAGCTTTGTTTAACGCTTAGACCAAGTGCCTAGTAGTTTTCTTACGTCAATTTAATCAACTGATCCTGCTCCACGCTCTGAGTGGTTTTGGGAACAGACGGCTACGACTCAAACGTTAGAAGGGAACCAGACGTAGTAATCAATCCATCATGGAGAAACTACTCCAACCCGCCCGTCTCGACCTGGACCCGAATTCACCTACAACTGCTAAGGTATGGAAACACTGGTATCGTACCTTCAGCAACTTCCTCAGGGTGTGTGGTGAGAATGTTCCTGATAAGTTAGAGATACTTGCCAATTATGTATCCCCTTATGTGTTTGACTATATCGAAGACTGTATAAACTATGACTGCGCTATCTGAATACTACAGCAACTATATGTTAAGGCCCCAAACAAAATTTTTGCTCGGCATCTACTGGCCACAACTCGACAACAACCCGGGGTATCACTTGACGAATTCCTTCAAAAGCTTCGCAGGCTCAGCAAAGATTGTAATCTCAAGGCTGTCTCAGCTGAGCAGTACCAGGAGGAGTTAATTCGTGATTCTTTTATTAATGGAATTGCGTCTCCCTTCATACGCCAGCGTCTGCTGGAGAATAAAACCCTCGAGTTACAAGCTGCCTATGACCAGGCATATTCTCTGGACGTGGCAAAAAAAATGCAGATGCCTATCTTTTACCACGTGCACGGACTGCTGCTATCACTTTTAGTGACTCCTCCGATAAGCCTCAGGCAGAAGCCCTCACTGATGACGACTCTATCCTAGCTGATGACGACCCTACCCTAGCGGCATCTTGGCAATCTAAAAGGAAGTGTTTCTTCTGTGGAGGTGCATTTCATTATAGGAAATTTTGTCCTGCTCGTAATGCAATAAGCAATCATTGCAGTAAGAAAGGTCACTTCTCGAAAGTATGTCAGTCAAGAGCCTCTTTTAGGGTTACAGCTGCTCCCTATAAAACTGCTCCTCCCCCAAGAGCTACTACTAATGTTACAGCTGTCATTTTTATAAAACTGCTCCTCCCCCAAGAGCCACTACTAATGTTACAGCTGTCAAGGATAAAACTGCCCCTCCTCCCATCACAGCTGTTTTTCCCCAAAGCCTGTCCCATGCAGCCACGACCGTTTCGGTAAATGGGCACATTTTGAGTGCATTATTCGACTCATGCAGCTCTGACAGCTTCATCAGTGAGCAGGCTGTCAGTAAGTTAAAACTGCGTATTTACCCCTCGGACAGGGCAATTGCAATGGCTCTGACGATACTGACCACGAACTCTTCCGGCTTTTGTCTTGTCGACCTTATTTTCAATGGCCGCACTTATTTCTCTACCCGGCTCGGGGTGCTCAAAAGCCTATGCAGTGATGTGCTCCTGGGACAGGATTTCCAGAAACAACACAAGACTCACTTTCGAGTTTGGAGGATCAAAGCTGGAGCTTACTATTTCCAAAGTACCATTTTGTGCACTTTCGGCGGCTTCGCTCGACGAGCCCTCCTTGTTTGCCAATCTTTCCCCCCGATGTAAGCCCATAGCCACTGAATCACGACGTTTCAGTCAAGATGACCTATCCTTTATCGAGGCAGAGATCTCTCGCCTTATAACTGACGGTATCATTGAGCCATGTTCATCTTCTTGGTGGGCTTAAGTCGCCGTTGTTAAAAATCCTCTGAAGCTACACAAGAAACGTCTATGCATCGATTACTCGCAAACTATTAACCAGTATACCGACCTGGATGCCTACCCACTACCACGCATCGATGACATGATCAATAACCTTGCTAACTACAAGGTATTTTCAACTTTTGACTTAAAGAGCGCATACCATCAAGTACCGTGAAAAGACTCTGACAAAAAGTATACGGCTTTTGAGGCCAATGGTCGGCTTTACCAGTTTCGTTGCCTTCCATTCAGGGTCACCAATGGGGTGGCCGTCTTTCAACGGGCAATGGATAGCCTAGTCAAACAGGAGAACTTAACAGACACTTTTCCATATCTGGATAATATCACCATTGCTGGTCATGACCAGAAGGAGCATGATGCCAACCTCCAGAAATTTCTTGACGTTCTCCGTCGTCGCAACTTAACCTTAAATGAGTCCAAATCTGTGAAATCAGTACCATCAGTCAACATCCTTGGCTACTGGGTGGGCAATGGTGTCATCAAACCGGCTCCGGAGCGACTTCGTCCGCTTCAGGAGCTCCCTCCTCCTACGAATCTCAGCTCTCTTCGTCAGGCCCTCGGCATGTTCGCCTATTATGCGAAGTGGATACCTCACTTTTCCGACAAGATCCAGCCCCTGCTTCACGTGAAGTCATTTCCGTTGGAGGCGAGGGCTATTTCAGCTTTCGACCTCCTCAAGCAACAACTGGAAAAAGCCGCACTTCATTCCATCGATGAAAATCTCCCTTTCGTGGTCGAGTGCGATGCATCGGAGGTGGCGATCTCGGCTACCTTGAATCAAGGCGGTCGATCCATTGCATTTCGGTCTCGAACTTTGCAGGGTAGCGAGCTCCATTATCCTCCTGTCGAGAAGGAGGCTGCGGCTATCATCGAAGCAGTACGTAAATGGAGTCATTTTCTCGCTCGTCGCCATTTCACGCTCATAACCGATCAGCGCTCGGTGACCTTTATGCTGGATAACCGGAAACGCACTAAAATCAAGAATAACAAAATACAGCTCTGGAGGATGGAATTGGCCGCCTTTGGCTACACCATACAGTATCGACCCGGCAAGGAGAATGTGGCCCCGGATACCCTCACGCGTGCATTCTGCTCTTCCATGTCAACTTCGACTCTTGCGGATCTTCATACTGACTTATGCCATCCTGGCGTTACCTGTATGTTGCACTTTGTGCGATCTAAAAATCTCCCATTTTCTACGGAACACGTGAAAAGAACATGCTCCACTTGTAGAATTTGCGCGGAATTAAAACCGCAATTCTTCCGTCCGTCGGTTGGCTCGCTCATACACGCTACACAGCCTATGCAGCGACTCAGCATTGACTTTAAAGGGCCATTGCCTTCCTCAATGCGAAACACCTACTTGCTTACTATGGTGGACGAATATTCACGCTTTCCCCTGTTCCAATATGCTTACTTCCACAGTGATCAAATGCCTCGATCAGGTCTTTTCCCTTTGTGGTACGGCCAATTTCATCCACTCTGATCGGGGTCCCTCCTTCATGTCAAGTGAACTCAGAAGTTATCTTTCCCAACGGGGAATCGCCACAAGTAAAACAACACCGTATCATCCTATTGGAAACGGACAGGTTGAGAGATACAACGCTATCATTTGGAGCGCTGTTCATCTTGCACTGAGGTCACGCAATCTACCAGACCAGCAGTGGGAAACTATGCTCCCTGATGAGTTGCATTCCATCAGGTCTCTTCTTTCTACATCCACCAATGTTATTCCTCACGAACGATTCTTCGGGTTCCAGCGTCGCTCCACTCATGGGACGTCCCTACCATCATGGTTGGCAGCTCCTAGCTCCGTGCTGCTCCGAAGGTTCGTCCGATCCTCCAAGAGTGATCCCCTCGTCGACGAGGTGGAACTAACGGATGTCAATCCTACATACGCGTACGTGCGGTACCCTGATGGCCGGGAGTCCACAGTTTTACTTCGGGATCTGGCTCCCTGCCCAACCGGTCCCATGGACCCAATCGATAGAGAGATCCGTATTAACGATGCTGATACTCCGCGCTCCTCCGAGGATGACTCCCTACCCGGGACATCAAGGGATCTGCCAGCTACTCCGCTGGATCAACCCGGGGAACAGAGCACTCCCCGCGGGATGGCCACCCGAAGCCAGGATGCCGGTCAATCACCGACTACTGAGCAGGATGAAGCCAGCTCTGCGCCGGTGGGGAACCCGCACCCGGAGCCACGATCTCCCCAGTCCCCCTCAGGTCGATCAAGGCGACACGGACTCTGCCAGCCTGCCGGTACGAACCAAGCGACCCAGGGACCAAAACACGGTCTGAGGAGACGTGCCTTTCGGCCTCCAACGGAAATCCAAATGACTGCGTCTATTCTTAGTCCAGCTAATTCGGTAGAAGGAAGCCGCCGGACTTGCAATCTTTCAGGCGGGAAGAATGACATGAATCTTGTATGAAGTAATACTGGGCGGCCTGCTGGTGGCGCTGTCCAGGGAGAGTATAAATACTTGAGCATGGGCCCAGCTTGCTTTGGACATTCCTCAACAGGAACTAGTGAAGGACACAACCAGATCTCCATGTTGGAAAACAGTTGATTAAAGCTTTGTTTAACGCTTAGACCAAGTGCCTGGTAGTTTTCTTACGTCAGAGAGTTTCTTCTTTTAAAATTTTTCAGGCTGTCATATTATTTAAGGTACAGATACAGTTGAGTAGAGTGGAAATCGAGAGTGTTCTAACACCGTCAGGCAATCTGCTACACTGGCTTACCACCCAAACTGTGAAAGTTAAAATGACTTCCTAAGTTATCAGTAAATTGCTGATGGAATTTTCCATTTGCTGAATTCTTAGCTAACTGGACAAAAAAAATGAAAACTATTCTTTGAGTTCATCGCCTAGAACTGTCTGTCCCTCTGGCTCTGGCCTCTTGTGCATTCCTCCTGCCTTGACCGTATCATTAGTGACTGTGCTTTGAGCAGTCTAAGCTGCACACTCTGGAATTCCCTCCCTTTCCTCCTTTAAAACCCTCCTTAAAACCCACCTCTTTGACCATGCTTTTGGTCACCCCTTTTAAAATCTCCTTTGTCTGATTACACCTCTAAAGCTCCTAGGGATGCTTTTCTACATTAAACGTGCAATATCACTGGCATACATTAAATGGCTGGTGGCAAAATTATGAAGAAAAACATTTCCAGAAGACAGTTTGAATGTTGAAATATTTGAAAAGAAGAAATTTGGAAAAGTGGACCATGAACAGCAGAAAATATAATTTTATTTTATAGTTGTATTTTTTTTTAATTAAACGCAACACAGCCAAATAAATCATGTAATTGTCTATTGAGAAGGCAGATAGGACCAGCAAGCTGTTGAAAGTCCTTATTTTCCAACAGTATTAGTTTTTTCCCTGAAATTCCACCGATTTGAAAATATAAAATCAATTATCAAGAGAACATACACCAGTTTATCAGAAGCTGTCGGAAAAGTAGTCAAAGATTCTTCTGTCAAATGTCACCACCTGTTTCTTTCACTAGCATGAGAGCTGTCATCCTTGGCTCTTGACCAATTATGATATTGACAGACAGGAGATATCCAGTTATCGGTGTCTTGCAAACTTTAGTGACAGTTTTCTTCAGTACTTGACAAGATTTTCAAACTAATAACAGGATTGTCAAGACAGAAGTGAGAAACAGCTACAGTCAGAGATGAACTGAAGATGGGAAATGGGGTCTACCTGACTCTGAAGCTGTGAAATCAGAGATAATTTTGAGGGAGATAAGTAAGAAGTCAACTTGTTCTATCTACTGTTCAAATTATTAGAGCAGTGAAGAAACCAGTGACATTTAGAAGTGTCTAAGATGCATTGATAAAAACAATCTAGTGAATGTGGAACACCAGAGTCCTATTGAGCTATTGGATTTGATAAGATAGTGGGGAAAATTGACTTCTGATCCATTTAGGAGGATAAAATGAGTATCTACCACTCAATTTGTAGCCTGTGTGTTGAATGACCTTTTGTCTATAGGCTAGTTCACCTTCTCTATATATTGGGTGGTATTCTGTATTCTCTGATCCGTCTCTAAAAGTTCATGAGTTGTAATATAAAGGTTAAAAATAGAAGAAATAACAAAAAAAAACTTGCAACCAATTTAACAAGAAAGTTAGTAAATTTTGAAAAATATACCAAACAAACTTCTTGGGTAGTTCATTTCCTCGCTCCATGATCTGTTAGTTAATTCAGGTTCTGGCTGCTTTTTTTCCTCTTGTGAGGCATCCTAACAAATGACAGCCTTATTTTTGAGCTGCTGCTTTCAGATGTGCAAGAGCTCTCTTTTGGCTTGGTGCCCTAAAACAGATTGTTTGCTCTATGATTTGCATAAATTCTTCATGTATACAAATATAATTTGACAGTGCTCTGACTTATTTGTTCCTGGATGTGTACAACATTCATAATTTTGCCATTCCAGTTTTGATATTTATTCATGGCTTAAACAAAATCTGTCAGAATTGGAAAGTTTTGTCTGAAGCATCTTGTACCAGTTTGCAAATAATTGCATATTTTATTTTAACAGGCAACAATCTGAGCCTTTGAAATAATTTTGCATTGGATCCTGAATTCTTTTGTTTCCTTAAAGGTTAATGGTGTTTGTGGTGAATAAAATGCTAACTCTGTTATCATTACTGTGCTGATTATTTTGTTTAAGTACAGACTATTTTCATGGCACCATTTAACACAGGGCTGTGTGCTAAATGCACTGCAGTTTTACAGATTTACATTGATTCTGTGTGCATCATTAAAATTATAGTGCTGTCTTTCCAATTATCAATTTTTATCAAATTAAATGCAGACTCAAAAGTAACCTGTCAAAATAAAGACACATAATTTGTTGTGAGCAATGATCTCTTAGAATATTAGGAGTGTTGTTGGATGTGGAGAGTCACAGAGGCAATGACAATTGGATGAATATTATTGGACACTGGCTCATGAATTTACGGACATTGGCAACCCAAAATGATGACAGAGTGCTCTACATTAAATATTTACGTAAATATAGAAGTCAGCTTTTCATTTCTTTGTGTAGTTTTTTTTGTAAAAAGATGTATTGGGTGATCAAAATGTGACTCAAGTTATTATTAAAGCAATCACAATTACTTTGAACTAGCCCTTGATAAATGCTTCTGTATACTATTTATAAAGATTTAAGTGTACAAGATCTTTGTATATGCTGGACCTTACAATATAATGTTGGGTTTCTATCCCATAATAAATATTAATGGAACTCCTGCTAAACTTTTTTAATTGTATAGCCAGCTGACTTTCAGTTTTTGCATTTGTTTAGCAAAGTGCAACCATAAATGTTATATTCATCCGTGAATTCACGTAGTGACAGCGTAGATGTAGATCAGCTTGGCATCCATTTCTTCAGTTAGGTTACATCATCATTTACTCTTGAGTTGAATGGTTTCAGTTTGGCTCGTAAAGCATTTCTCACTCACTGCACTACCAGAGCTAGTGATTCAAGCAGAGAGCATGTCAACAGTTAGGAATGGGTTAGATATGTAGTTGAAGGAATAAGGGGATATAGGAACATGGCAGGCACATGGGATTCGGACTACTGCTCGTGGTGGATAAATACCAACACACGGACTGTTTGAACTGAGCGAACATTTTCCATTTTAATTTCTGAGTAATTCTGTGATGAATTTCTTTTACTTCAATCAGTTACTGTTCGTGAATTGTCACCAGAACAAGTAGAAACCAGTTATGTCATCAAATTTGTAAAATATATTTCTTTGAAATGCAGAGATATAGGCCTAGAAATTGGATCGCGCCTGAAACGGTGTGCCATCGCGGTGCGTAGCATGCTGCACACGCTTAATGAAGCCGGTGGCTGGATCACTGCAAATTAGTCCACTGGCCTCACTATGTTAGTACCTGTGAGCTGTGGGCGCCATTCGTGAGCCCAGAGGCAGTTCACTGGTCGTGGGGGAGGCAGCAAGATTGTCTGGCTCGGGCGCCTGCCAAGGTCCTCGGGAGAGTTGGTGGGGGGGATATGGGAGGATATCAGGAATGGGGTGGCGGGGGCGAGCGGTGGCCCGCTGCGGCCCACGTATTCCATGTAAAGCCGGGAGGACCTGCTCCTCCTGGCCCCACAATAAGGTAAGTTTACATTTTACGTTTAACTTTTGGGTGGCAGCCCCTTTAAGGTCTGCTGGTTTAGCTGCTGAGTACCTGAAGAAACTGACTGCAGTATACACAGCACCTGTTACAGTTATTCGCAGTCCAATTTCACAAAGGGGCCTGGAACAAATGTTAAGCCACCAATTCGCAAATGCAATAGACCTCTAATGTCAATTTCAGGGACACGCCCTGGAAGTCTGTAAAACAGGCGCAGCATGATCGAATTTCTAGGCAATGGTTCTGTGGTGCATAATTAGGACCTGCTAAAACACCAATACCATTCTTTACGATATGCATGTTTGCCTTAAACCTTTTGAATTTGGGCAAACACGAGTTTTAATTAAAAAAAAATATTCTAACCATCTATCTTGGCACAAAAGCTGTCCTCACTAGAGAAACATACTCTACATTTATTCTCCTTTGTTGGAAGAAAGCTTTCCAAGTGAATACAAATCATTAACAAACACAAGGGCAAGTTGTGGTGATCTAGGATCTTTAATACAAAGTAATTGTGATGAATTATGTATTTTTTTACAAAGACATCCCAGTGTGTCATGTTCCCTGGTTCAACAAATTGTGAGAGCATCAATGATTGTCAGTGCTAAGTGATTATATTCTCTGCATCTTTTCTGAAAGACCTAATTGATTATTTTTTATTGCTAATTTATTTGCTGGTACTTTTTTAATCTAAATATATGAATGTATGCCAACAAACAGTTTAATTATGTGTTTCAATAAACCCTTTAAACCTATTTTGTTTGTCACAAAAGGTTAATCTGTTGAAGAATTAGTTGATCCACAAAAGTAATGAGAGTCTATTAAGGATATTAATTCCATTGTATGTTGATGAGATTAAATAATGTTGTGCCAGTCTGAAGGGAGCACATTACTTCCAGTTGTCTGTCCCAATTAAAATTATATGTTAAAAATGTTTTAGATTTTTGAGGTCAAATTCTTATTCACAAAATTCAATAGCTACTAGATATAAGTCAGCATACACAGGGATATGTTAAAAAGGACAGATCTCTAGATAGTGGCATAAATAATTAAGCAATATATTGAATGGAAGGCGGTACTGAAATCAAACTCTCAGAATAGCACCATTGGCTTGTTGATTCCTGTAATCTTGCATATGCAAATCGGGGCCTAATGCCTGTTCCAGGCCCCTTTGTGAAATTGGGCTGTGACAGACGAAAGCAGACAAACCAGCGGTCCTTAAAGAGGACCACTCAAAGTAAATTTTACAGTTTTTTGCATATGCTTTACTTCGTTGTTTGTAAAGTCATTACCATCTGATCAAACTTTTAAAAATGTTTATTTTCTCTCTGTTTGCATTGCTGTTTAAACATTTAATTCTGAATGTTTTAATCTGGTTGCTATACCCTGCAGAATAAAAATACCATTTAAATAGAGGTTTCCAGACTTAAACATTATTTCTTTAAAAATGTATTATTAGTTCTAAAACAGTTACTTTCTCTTTGTTCAAAGCTACCAAACTCCTCCGATGAAGTTTCTCAGGATACCTGTGTTCTTAAGAGCAAGATGCACACTCCCATTACATGAAATTCCAATGCCCCAATACAATATCCCTATATTGGGCCGTATATTCCAATCCCTACGGATGTGTACGGGCTGTGTACACACCCGTAGGGACATCGGAAATGCCGGTTTGAGGCATGCGAAGCGCAGGCGCTGAAAACCGGCATTTCCGATGTCAAGAATGCTCTTGACAGATCGGACGCCTGCCGTAGAGAAGGGCCTCTGCGGGCGGATAGTTCCGCTTTCTGGAGAACCTCCGCCCGCAGAAAACCCTTAGAAATCTTACGCCTGGTAAAAGCAGGCATAAGGCCTGCTTTTACCAGCATAAGAGTTGAAAATTTTTTTTTTTAAATTTCCCTCATTTTTCATTTAAAAATACTTTTTTTTAAAAAAAAAGGTAAGTTTATTTTTAGCCCCGTAAAAAAACTTTCATTTTTTTCAAAAAAATTACATTTTTGTTTAAAATATTTAATTTATTGTAATTTGAACTCATTTTAAAAATGTGATGGTTTTTTAAAAATGTATTTAATGTTTTACAATGTTTTTGGGGTGATCTCCATTCATATATTTGACAGGTCTATCTGTCAAGTGTATGAAGGGAGATTCCCTTCTCCTATTGGCTCCCCATGGCCCAGGTGATCCCAGGGACGCTTGCGAACCGCATGGGCCTCTGGGATACATGGGCCCTGCACATTTCGAGTTTGGAGCGGCCCAGGAGCGGAAGTGTCCGGACCTCGGGAGCCCTCAGGTAAGTTTGTAGATTTTTCCAGATCAGAGGCCTCCGCACGCAGGAAGCCTCCGATCGGAAAATACGGCCCATTGTATTTCATTGGCTAATTTCTTTTGTCCTCATCTTTAATTATATTACCATCACACATTCAAGTATGCGACAGAGAACCTCTGTACAGTTTTGTAATGCCACCTACTTGTAACGTGGGTGAAAGTCTATTACATTTTAGTTGCTAATTTCTAGTGTAAATATTAAAGCATTTCAAATTTGTGCTGTATTTATCTTTATTTGTGGGAATGACAGGGATGGCTGGTGACTGTAATCCCTTCACAACTTTGCAGTTATTGATGTCAGTGGTTCTCAGAAAGGTTGAAAAAACATTCTTTAGAAAGATACAAAGAGAACATAAAATCCAGAACAGCTGAGGTAATGATGTTTGCCCTGTCTCGGGCCAATACGCATTCAGTCATCTCCAACTCAACTTCTACCAAAGATAAGGCTGTTGAGCCACTTCAAAGTCATGAAATAACTGCTGAAATAAACAACTTCGCAAGAGCATAACCTTATGTTATTTCTAGCTGCTAAAATGCATTGCAGTCATCTGAAAGGCTTGATGATGCTCCACAAGTGAGCAAGGGAGGTAGCCATGATGGTTCACTGAGGTTAACTGTACAGCTTGGGATGTTATTGAGCCATGTAGACCAGGTTTGATGTGTGGTATGTGCTGACTTGGCTGATTTCAGCTGGGGCAGTAATGGAGAAGTTCCAATTGATGTTTGTGTTCCTGGGTTAGGCAGGGGAAAAGTCAGCCAAGGTTCCCTCTTCTGAGCAGTCTCCAATGACTCCTGGAAAATTTTGGGTGAGGACAGGATTGGACTGGGCAGGGCTGTGATGACCTCTGTGGATCGTAGACTCACTGTCGAGGCTCATAAAGAGTGGTCACTTTGGGGGAAATACGAGAGTACCTGTGAAATCATAGCCCATAATAAGATTGATTTTGACCTTTATTTAAAAACTACTCTTGCAAGGAAAGGTTGATTTTAAATAAAGATCAGAATCAAGACAATATAGTATAATACAATTATGGAATCAGTACATATAGAGTGCAACTTAAAATGATATACTTTGATATCAGGCTTGTAAAGTTTTCAACATGTCAACCAATTATTTTCACTATCAGAACCAACTTCTAATATTTAATGGCCCTGAATTTGCGGTCGGAGGCTTCCCGCGGGGAAATGCCTCCGATACGCAAAGAAGGATCCGCACCTACCTGGGGCCTCTGGATTCATGGCGACTTGCGCTCCTGGGCCTCTCGGGGCACGCGCGGGTAGAGGCCCACATATCCAAGGGACGCAGGCGGTTTGCAAGCGCCCCTGGGATCACGTGGGCGGGATCACGTGGGCTGGCCCAATGAATGAAAGAAGGGAATCCCCATTCATACTTACGGGGATTCCGTATGTACAGAAACCCCAGTAGCATGAATGGGAATACCCCAAAAAAATACATGCACACATCAAATAAATAAAACATTTTTACATATTTAAAATTAATTAAAATGCAAGTTAATTAAATATTTAACAAAAATTAAATTTTTTGAAAAATAAATGTAAATGTTTTAAAGGGGCTAAAAATAACCTAACCTTACAATCAGCCAATCAAAACCTACTTTTCAATGCTACTCCCAGCTCCAAAATAGACAGTGGAGAAAGAAGGTAAGTGAAGAGATTATAATTTCATTTTGTAGTTAAATAAGGTGCAGTAAAGTTAGTTTCATTAGAAAAATATAAAATTTAAAGTCTAAAAATAGGATTGAAAATGAATGGGGTTGACAGACTAAGCAGAAGAAGCATTTTTTTGCCCACAGTTTGCCATCTTGATGGTTCACTTATTAAATTTCAACTCCCCGATTGTGGAAGGAGGTAATTTGAGTCTTGGTATTAGCATTAATATTGATACTTTCTTGGAATAATTTAGCTAAGTGTTTGTCCTGCACTAAATATAGTATTTCTGATTGAAATCCCTACTTCAGAGTATTTCATTATTGTACTAAAGATGTTATGCATTTTTTGTGCACTTCGCCAAAATTCCAGTAATTGTATTGATGGTTGATGGCTCAGTATTAAATATTTAACAAGCTATATCTAGCTTTGTTTTGCTCATATTAGTATTCTGACGATTGTTGTAATATTTTAGCAATGTAAGAAAGCAAGGTTGCAGTTTGTTAGTTTCAGTTCAAATTACTGTAAATTAATAGTAAAGGGTCTTGCCCATTTCTCCAATTCTGTTCTGTAATGATTACAAATTTACAGAATATCTTTATCCAAGCAGATAAATAAAACAAGCTGAAAAGGCCTTTTGATAGAGTAACTTTTATGTGTTGAAGGAACATTATCACTGCTACAAAGGTATTAGGCAGAACTTTGGAGCACTGCTTACAAATATGCTACATAATATCACAGCATTGCATTTAAATTTCAACATGGAAATATTAAAAAGACTACTTTAAAAATATTACCAATTTGAATCTTTAGTTATTTAAGACTAACAATTGCGCAATAATTAAAGGATGAACTGTTGCCGAGGACAGCTGCTTTTGCTGTCACCATGTCATTACCTTTTCCATATAATTTATAAAACAGTGCAACATACGGTCAGTTCTGGTGCCATTTTAATGGCTGATTCTTTCCACTCTCGTACATTATTCCCACTGGAGTTTGATGTCAGCTTGGTTCAGTTGGTAGAACTCTTGTTGTGGGTTCAAGTTCCATTCTTGGACTCGAGCACAAAATCTAGGCTGATGTTCCAGTGCAGTATTGCACGACTCCATTGTTTGAAATCCTCCTTCAGATTAAATGTTAAGTCTAGGTGCTGTGGACATTAAGTGTCCCATACAACTATTCAAAGAAGAGCAGAGAGCTCCAAGTGTAGTGGCTAATATTTCTCCCTCAACCAACACCACTAAAAAACTGATGGACATTTGTGGGATCTAGCTGTGCAGTGGCTTCCCTTTTTGCCTACATAACAGTCACTGCACGTCTACGTAATTAATTATCTGTGAAACACTTTGAGATGACACATGATAAGGCACTATGTATGTGCACATCTGTCTTTCCAGTATCTTGAATCTTATTCTCCTTTATGGTACATATTTTGCAAACATCAGTTTCAACAATGGTGGTCAGTAGCTTACGATTTGCTATACCTGAACAGTGTCACTAATTTCAAAAGAAGATTAGCTTAAATAATTACCATCCTGTGATAAATACTGAAGGAACTAGGAAATTTAACGATAAAAACTGAAACGAATTTTCCCTACACCAGTATTTTGCATTAGAATTTTATTGAACCGATGCATATCTACAGGAAAAACCCTGAAAAGAAAAACTTACTCTACTCAGAGTGTTTTTTTTCACTGCCTACTTTATACTGCCATTATACTTTCTCCTTTGGCAAGCAGAGTGAAATAGCCTCAGATTTGGGTCTTTCCTTCATCTAACAGGAAGTGTGGTTCTGTAGATGGACTGAGCCAAGGAGATTGTGATTTTCCTTTTCCTCCTCCTTTCTTACCCACCTCCTTCCATACCCATGGGACAGTGCTCAGGGCTGTGCAATGCCACAGATGAAAACTTTTTTTTAATATTCGTTCATGGGATATGGGCGTCGCTGGCAAGGCCAGCATTTATTGCCCATCCCTAGTTGCCCTTGAGAAGGTGGTGGTGAGCCGCCTTCTTGAACCGCAGCAGTCCGTGTGGTGAAGGTACTCCCACAGTGCTGTTAGGGAGGGAGTTCCAGGATTTTGATCCAGCGACGATGAAGGATCGGCGATATACTTCCAAATCAGGATGGTGTGTGACTTGGAGGGGAACTTGGAGGTGGTGGTGTTCCCATGCACCTGCTGCCCTTGTCATTCTAGGTGGAAGAGGTTGCGGGTTTGGAAGGTGTTGCCGAAGAAGTCTTGGCGAGTTGCTGCAGTACATCTTGTAGATGGTACACACTGCAGCCACAGTGTGCCGGTGGTGGAGGGAGTGAATGTTTAAGGTGGTGGATGGGATGCCAATCAAGCGAGCTGCTGTGTCCTGGATGGTGTCGAGCTTCTTGTGTTGTTGGAGCTGCACTCATTCAGGCAAGTGAAGGGTATTCCATCACACTCCTTGTGCCTTGTAGATGGTGGAAAGGCTTTGGGGAGTCAGGAGGTGAGACACTCGCCACAGAATACCTAGCCTCTGACCTGCTCTTGTTGCCACAGTATTTATGTGGCTGGTCCAGTTAAGTTTCTGGTCAATGGTGACCCCCAGGATGTTGATGGTGGGGGATCGGTGATGGTAATGCCATTGAATGTCAAGGGGCGGTGGTTAGACTCTCGCTTGTTGGAAATAGTCATTGCCTGGCACTTGTATGGCGTGAATGCTACCTGCCACATATCAGCCCAAGCCTGAAACGTCGTCCAGGTCTTGTTGCATGTGGGCATGGACTGCTTCATTATCTGAGGAGTTGTGAATGGCGCTGAACACTGTGCAGTCATCAGCGATCATCCCCACTTCTGACCTTATGTTGGAGGGATGGTCATTGATGAAGCAGCTGAAGATGGTTTGGCCTAGGCCACTAACTAAACTTCTCCATGAAGTTGATGGCCTAGATTTTGCTCTCAGTGGCAAAGGAACTGCGCTCGCTGCTCACCTCACTAGCTACTGCCCACAGACTTTTCGCGGGCTTGTGAGTGGAGATTTCCTCTCATCCGGCGTCTTTTCCAGTGCGATGCCCTCTGGGATCTGTGGCATCTGTGAACAGGGAAAGCAGCAGCGAGGCTCTTCAACCTCGCTGTGGCATAGTGGTTAGCACTGTTGCCTCACAGCGCCAGGGACCCGGGTTCGAATCCGGCCTCGGGTGACACTGTGGAGTTTGCATATTCTCCCCGTGTCTGCGTGGGTTTCCTCCGGGTGCTCCGGTTTTCTCCCACAGTCCAAAGATGTGCGGGTTAGGTTGATTTGGCTATGATAAATTGACCCTTAGTGTTAGGGGGATTAAATACGTGGGGTTACGGGGATAGGGTGGGATATGGGCCTCTATCTGCACTGTGGGGATTCTGTGATTCTGTGAACCAATCAGATTGAAGTATTCTTACTGAGACACGCAGAGTCCTAAGCAGGAAATATAAATTTGATTTAAATGATGTACTGAAAGTGCATTAAAGATTGGGAAATACAGATGGGATTAAGGGAGAGAGATAAAAGAGACAAACAGGAAAAAAAAAATATTTTGATTTCCAACATTAATTTTCATCTGAGGGAATGAGACTCCACACTTGTAAAATTAATTTTTCAGTCCCAGAGAGGTTACTTATCACACTGTTTAAAAACTCACTTACTCCTGAATGCACCAGCCCTAACCTTTTCAGCCGTTTTTGTGCAGAACTAGTGGGAAAGTACAGCAAGTTCACGCCATTGCAGTCATTTTGATGCCGAGTCAACCGGCGAGGAGTGCAACACTGCACCTTGTGGAGGAGCAGGGTATGTCTGACAGCAACTTCTGATTTCCACGTTTAACTGCACATGTGCGTACTCCAGAGGTTGCTGTCAGAATTCCTCCATTATAACGGTGTGCATTGATAGCCTCACCGTTATTCTCATTGCATCAGGGTATTTTAATATGGTGGGGGGCATACAATCACAATCTAACCTAATCCTATTCATATCTGCCACCCACAGACGCACTTTCTAGCGTAGGTTATTATATAGCGATCCGGAGTGGGAACTCAACTGATTTGTTTTTTACTCTCAGTGGAGATTAATGGTAGCACCCCCCAACAGAGATTGGTTAACTCAGCATAGATGAGAGATGGAGGCCTCTCCCAGTATCTCACTAAGCTGTGGACTTACTTTGCTGTTAGGGCAGCACATTCAATTTTCGAGCCTTCGCCTGCCTTCGTACAATCTCTGGAATAGCCTCCCTGAAACCTTCTGCCTTTAAAGCCTACTCAAAACCTATTTTTTGATCATACTTGCTCAGCATCTGTTCCTCTTCTGCACCTCAGCATGTTGTTATGCTCAAGGTGCTATATAAATGCAAGTTGTCCTAATTAAAGTTCAGACTCTCTTAGAGTTTCTTTGATGTAAGCCAACAAGCTGGGCAACCTGGCTGCTCTGAATAGAAAGTAGTCTTTTTTGTGAAAGTTTCAAAAATAAAACTCAGCAGGTTCCGTACTAAGGGGAATATAAATTAATGTTCTTCGTACAATTTGTCAAAATGCACCGTCAATCTCTGTAACTATAAAGCCCCTTTGCCCTTTAAAAAGTCCATTGGTTGAAGTGATGATGTTCTATTTATAAAATTTAAATGATGGATGGTGTCGGGAAGGATTTCGGTTCAGAGAATAATTTAAGCACAAATATGGACTAATTGACAGTTCCACAGCCAGGGGCCCAGCAGAAACATACAAATGAGCCTGAATAAATTGTTGTGTAATTCAAACAGCAGACCATTACAAATGTGTTTAAAGCTCTGTTGCCCTTTGATCTATTTAGCTGAAATGCCTATTTTGGTTTGAAATCCATAAGAGGTGCTTTAATTTAAGCATGCTTTTTCAGAATGGTGCATATATTGATACAGTATTTTACAAATGAGGGGCTTGTCACATGCAGTAGTGAATAATCATACCATAGCCATTAATTTGAACCAGTTACTTAAAGATCAGAGTGGCCATTGTCTCATCATTTTATTTTGTGAGGTAGATACTCTGATACAATTATATAGTACATATATTGGTGAGGTGAAGAATGTATCTTCTGTTTGCAGCTACTTCTTGCACCATTTATGTCTTTCCACATGCAGCCCCAGTATCTCAGGTTTTTTCCTTCCTTGTGGTCTTTGCTCAGCTGAGAACATTCTATCACCGTGTGACAATACTGAGTCTCAGCCGCGCTGGTCCTGTCCATTGCAGTCTTTGAATCATAACATGCTCTGTTACTGTCACATAGGCCATGATTTCCCCTACCTCAGTGGGTCCGGTGCGGCCGGCATCGGTGGCAGGTCCCGGCCTCGCTGCCGGCTCCAGCCCGCTCTGTAAAATGATTTTAACCTGATTGGGCTTGTTAAGCCTGCCCAGCGTGTTTGCCGGCCAATTGAAGGAAGCGGGTCTGATGACGTCATTTGATAACGTCATCAGCCGGTTTCCTTAAAGGGACCATGCACAAATTTATTTTGACAGTTGTGCTGTCAGTGTTCTACAACATTGAGGTGCTGCAAATACTGGCAAGCACTGCACAGAGGTACACAGCTGCACCCAGTCTCTCCCATGACTCCCTCCACAGCACGCAGGGAGGTTCTCTTCCCTTCCAATGGGCGGAAGGGACCTCCCCAGGAGACCAATTCAGCCTGGTTGCACATTGCACAGGAGGGCACAAGTAGGGATGTCATTAGGAGGACCAGGCTGTAGTAGCGCAAACCTTTGAATGATCTCAGTCGATCACGAAACGTTACTGAAAAGCCACACTCAACCTCATCCTGCTGTGCCACTCACCACATCCCCATCACTCTGCCTTCCCTACCCGACTACTGCACATTCTTACTCACACCAACTTACCATGCACCTCCACCCATCCCCCCTCTATCTACATTATCACTTCCCCATCTCACTAGCCACCTTTCACACACTCCCTCATCCTAGTCCAATCATACCAACTAACAACGCATGAGGGTAGGCACTTGTGTGTTTTATTCAATGTTCATGTAAAGTTTCTGTTAATTTGGTGTCAAACATTGAAATCTTTATTTTCAACACTTTGCGTTCTTGGACAGATCTGTGTGCAGCTTTGGAAGTGGCTTAGTGAGTTGCAGTGAATGGTGAAACATAACGGTATCCCCGCACTGGTGACGAGTGTGAAAGGAATGGATTGGGCATTGTAGGGATGCTTTATGGTGTTGGTGTTGGGGTGGTGTCATGTGGCGGCCAGGGTGTACAGCGTCAAATGAAGTAAATCTAGCTATGGTGTAGAGATTTGGCCAATTAGTAGCTTATCTCTAGTCTTTCAAATAATCAGGATCGACTGCAAACCAATATGGTGGGTATATTGTGTTTAATCAGAGTTTAAGACAGAATATAACATGCTAGTTACACAGCAAAAACATATGACCATGACAAGCAGCTGGTACAGGTCCCGATCGAACAGACGGCTGGCATGAGTGAACAGTTCTCTGACTTCCGGCCTCTCTCTCTCTCGAACTTCCGATGGTGAGTGTGGGATCACTCTCAAAAGAGCGTTCGACCAGCCCAACTTCTCTTTGGCTCTCCCCTCCACTGTCTGTGTGGGCAAGCCCTTGGGGTGTCACTTTTATTCTCTTTTTAGGGGTGGGCCTGAGGCCAAGTTATTGACAAGACCATTTAACCAATAGAGGTTCCTCTAAAACCTCATCACCCAATGACAGCTCAAGTTCTTTGTCCTGGTTCTGGGATGAAAGCCGTCCCCAAAAGGGGGGTCTCATTACTTCATCCAATTTGTCTTATTGTTTAATCTTTCTGAAGGTTCTTCCTTTGGAATTCGTGTCTTATCTCTCTCGTCTCTATCCTCCTTGACTCAGCAGGTGCAAGGCCCGACCCTGTCCCTCTTAATCATGGCCCCAGCCAGAGCTGTCGCATGTTAGCCAGTCGCTATCTCACCTTCATCTAGCAAATGGCCCATTCTAAGATAGATACCTTAGCCTCCTCAAATTCCTTTCATTCGATGTCTTTTTCTAATTAACTTTTAATTATCTTAGCAAGCAGTTCTGCATACAAACTCCAAATTCTATCTGTAGAGATTATAATATGGTTATTAGTAATAATGGAAGAAACATAGGTTGGGCCTTCACTAGCCAAATTAAAGATACATTAACAAAGTCAAAACCCTAACTTATAAACAATAGATAACTAGCTTGCAGGGCCATCCTATGGGCCCCCGTGTGGAATGTTTATGTTTCAGCTAATCTAACTGATTAAAAAGACTGTCTCAAATTCTAATGCAAGCTTTCCAGGAAAACAATACTTATCATTTAACCATAGTATTATTCGTGTAGCCATATACATTTTTAGGCACCCCTAGTTTCTAACAATGGTGAAGCCATCCCTGGCCTCCCGGGCAGCAATGTGGTCGGGTGCTGATGCCCTCTGTCCTGTGCAGCATCAGTTGATTGCGGAGCAGGTTGGTGTTGTTGTTGGTGCTGCTGGTGTGCCTGGCGCTGTTGGTGTTGGGGCTGATCGTGGTGGGATTCTGAAGACCAAGGTGAGATAGTTTCAAGGGCACCGATGCTGATGTCATGGATGGCAGGTGAACTTGAGATGACAGAAGTGATCTGTCAGTGGTGAGAGAGGTTGTTCCAATGAGGTGACACTGGATAGAGAGTTTGCTTCAAACACTTGCAAATCTGTCTTCCAACTGCAGTAAGCAACAGCTTCTGAGCTTGGAAAGTGAGCAGCTATCAGATGGGAGCTTTTATAGCACATTTGCAGCTGTCAAGTAAAGAGATAATTTTATGGTAACACAACTCCCGACCTCCTTACCTGACGTGATCCCTGAGCAGCGTGGCCCCTGTGCGCAACCTCGTAAAATTTAAAGGTGAGCTCAAAATACTTTTTATGTGGCTCTTAACAAGGTCATAATGACCTAAATTGCCTCCCCCGCTACTGCGTGTCGGGTCTGTTCAGCGTTGACAGAGCCGACATCTGAGAAAGTCGCATGGTGGCGGGTTGACAGTGGGTTCCCGACCTGCTGTCAAAACATTTTTTTCCCACCCGACCCACCACCAAACGCGCCCGCTGACCCCCCCCCAAAAAATTCCCCCCATTGTTTCTTCAACTTAGACTAAAGGGATACAAGGTAAAATAGCAATGTGCAAATGGCCTGAGTGAGTCTGCACATAACCCTAAACAGAACAAGCTGAATTTGTTAAATGGATTTTTCCTATCTCTATCTCCTTTTAATCTTCACAGATGATAAGAATTTCCAAGAGGGTGGCATATAAGAAAGGGAAATAGTTTCCCTGAAATCAAATATATAACTTCCCAACTTACAGTCCTCATTTTGAAGAAAGTGTTCCATCATTAGGTGATGCCATGTATATCGCAACATCTGTTTTGTATCTAGTTTCTGTTGTGCCTAGTTTAGCAGCTAATTTTACATAGTGTCATCTAATTTCAGAGACTTGCCAAGTAAAATAATGGTCTTGTAAATGCGTTCACATGAAAAAAAAGAGTCCAGGAAAATTAGGCAGCAGCCTAGTCTAGTGGATTAGTTGCTCTATTATGCTCTGATTGTAATTAGACACACAGTTCATCATTCACTATTTCGCTTAGCCCCCACACAAAATACTTGAAACTCATCTTTGCTCTGCATTAATATTAATTGTGGGTTTTAATGAGATCCACTGTTACTTGAACTGCGTCTAAGCTCTCTCTAGTGATGATTTGCTGCTATCTTGAAATTTCTAAGTAGTGATTAAATATTAAATTCAGAGGCCCAGATTCAACTAGATACAGCAGTGAATCACAGAACTTGTACATTATCTCGTGATTTTATAGCATTAGGATAGAATATTGGGTACAGATCTCCTACCTTAAAAGATATCCTAATTTATATCATCCTGCACGGAGACTGACCCGTTTGTGCCTCCTATTGTAACCGTACGCTTCTCAAATGTTGTAGGCTACAGGTGTGTCAAAGAATAGCTCCATAGAGGAACCCATAAATATGGATTTAGGACCAAACAAGATAGGAAAGTCAATACTAGTTGAAAATTACTGGCAGATTTTATGTTATCCTTCTCTGTTCTCTGCACAGGTCAAAGTCACAAGTGGCATCCTATGTGTCTGTGACAATGGCTCTCTTTCCTCATTCTCCTTGATCTCCATGATACCTTAGACACTTGATCGCATCTATCCTTGAAAATCTGTGGAAATGCTCTGGTAGAAATCTCTCCCCCAAAAGGCTGTGGGTGTTGGGTCAATTGACATTTTCATGACTGAGATTGATATATTTTTGTTAGGTAAGGGTAGCAAGGGATATGGAGAAAAGACAGATAAATGGATTGAGGTACAGATCCACCATGATCTAAATGAATAGCGGAACTGGCTCGAGGGACTAAATGGCCTACTCCTGTTCCGATCCTCCTTCAACATCATTCCTCTGCAATCTACCTCCTGGTTCTGCTCTCTTCTGACTCTATGCTTTTATGATGCAACGCAAAGAATACATTGCTGCCAGTGACTTATTGTGCTCTGCTTGCACAGTCACCTCAATTGTATCCCAAATGATCCATCTTTTGGCCACATCTACTTCGGTCTTGACATGCAACCCCTCGGTAATGTTATAGGATCAGCTTCCACACGCATGCCAGTGCCACAGTTCTACCTCATTGCCTCTTCCAACGGTTGATACCACACTCGCAAATGACTTGTTTCATACTGAGACCTAGATGAGTCGAAACTTCCTCTAGCTGAGTGCTGGTAAAACCAAAACCAACCTCTTTGGCTTCCCCCCCCCAGCTGGCCTCAACCCTTCACAATCTTCAGTTCAACCAAAACATGACATCCTTCGTCCTCACCCACACTAAATTCCACACTGCTTTCACCCCCAAACTTCATTGGCTTCCCGTACCCCAGTGTATTGATTTCACTGGGGCCTAAGCCCACACTACCGTTATGATTTTCTCCTTCCTTACACTCCTGCACACACCCTCTAATCCTCTAACACTCAATGTTTCCTCATCCCTCATTACCTTCATTTCACCACATGTAGCCACTTGTTCAGCCACTACACTTCTACCCGCAGGAGCTGTCTACCCAGTTCCCTCTGCCTTAGTGCCTGCTTTCGACCCCCTCCACCCTTTCTCATCATGTATAAGGTTCCTAGTTGAGCCTTGCCGCTTTTCCTATTGCCCCATACTTGATGTCACCATACCCGTTTCCTCCTAATACACAAGTACTCTAAGACATCTTTCTGTATGTGAGGAGTGCTTTATAAATGCAAGTTATTGTGTCATTTACATATATTTTATATAGAAACAGATTCCCCACTGTTTTGGTCATGAGTGGGAGTAGTGCGATGGGGAAGTGTTACAGGAAGTAAGTATGACACTTAATGGAGGAGCAGTGCTGTACGCAAGGCTTTTAATGTATTACTGGTAGATATATTAATTGCCTCAGCTCATCTGCTGTTGATATCCTAATGCATGCCTTTGTCACCTATAGACTCGACTGTTCCAATGATCTCCTGGCTGGCCTCCCATCTTGCACCCTCGGTAAACTTGAGCTCATCCAAAACTCTGCTGCCCATACCCTAACTTGCACCAAGTTCCATTCACCCATCACCCCTGTGCTTGTTGGCCGACATTGGCTCCTGGTTAAGCAACACCTTGATTTTAAAATTCTTACCCTTGTTTTCAAATCCCTCCATGGCCTCGCTCATCCCTCCCGATCTCTGAAACTTCCTCCAGCCCCAGAACCCGCCGAGGTATCTGCGCTTCTTTAATTCTGGCCTCTTGCGCATCCCTGATTTAAATTTTCTACCATTGGCGGCCGAGCATTCAGGTGCCTAGGCCCTAAGCTGTGGATTCCCTCCCTAAACCTCTCCGCCTCTCTACCTCTCATTCCTCCTTTTAGATGCTCCTTAAAACATACCTCTTTGACTAAGCTTTTGGTCATCTACCCTAATATAGCCTTTGTGGTTCGGTGTCAAATTTTGTTTGTTAACTCTCCTGTGAAGCGTCTTGGGATTTTTTGCTATGTTAAAGGAGTTATATAACTGTGCAGGAAGTGCCGCCAGTTGCTCGATCTCAAGCTCCGAGTTTCAGAGCTTGAAGAGTGGCTGGCAGTACTGCAGTGCATCCAGGAGTCTGAGAGCTTCCTGGATTGTACATTCCAGGAGGTGGTCACCCCACTGCCAGACGAGGTGCAGGAGGTGAGGGAGTATATGACCATCAGCTCGGGTAGGAGGAAGACACAGTGCAGGAGTCCCCCAAGCCAGTGGCACCCGCTAACTTTTTTAGTTTTGAATACCGGGGAGGGTGATGACTCCTTGGAGGAATGCAGTAAGAATTGAACTCCTGGCACTGCGGGAGATTTGACTGCACAAGAGAAAAAGAAAGAGTAGAAATGCAGTAGTCATAGAGGGTTCGGTAGTTAGGGGCATTTATATTAACGATTTAGACTTTGGAATCAAAAACACAATTTCTAAATTTGTGGATGACCCCATATTGGGGGGGCATAGTTAATACTGAGGAGGACTGCAACAAATTACAGGAAGACCTTAATAAACTTGCAGACTGGGCATATAATTGGCAAATGAAATTCAACACAGAAATGTGAGGTATTACATTTTGGTAGGAAGAATAGGGAGGTCACATATTACTTGGAGGGTGCGAGTCTGGGTGGGGTAGAGGAGCAAAGTGATCTCGGAGTACAGATACACAAATCACTAAAAGTAGCGACACAGGTTAACAAGGCCATAAAAAAAGCAAATCAGGCACTAGGGTTTATTTCTAGAGGGATAGAATTGAAAAGTAGTGAAGTTACGCTGAACTTGTGTTGAACCTTGATTAGACCGCACTTGGAGTACTGCGTACAATTCTGGTTGTCATATTATGAAAAGGATATAGAGGCACTGGAGAGGGTGCAGAGAAGATTTACAAGGATGATGCCAGAAATGCGAGGCTATACCTATCAGGAAAGAATGAACAGGCTGGGTCTCTTCGTTTGAAAAAAGAAGGCTGAGGGGTGACCTAATCGAGGTCTTTCAAATTATGTAAGATTTTGATAGAGTAGATATAGAGAGAGTGTTTCCACTTGTGGGGAAGAGCATAACTGGAGGCCATCAATATAAGATAGTCACCTAAAAATCCAATAGGTAATTCAGAAGAAACTTATTTGCCCGGAGTGGTGAGAATGTGGAACTTAGTTGAGGCAAATAGTACAGATGCATTTAAGGGGAGACTAGATAAGCATATGAGGGAAAAGGGAATAGAGGGTTATGCTGACAGTTAGATGAGGAAAGACTGGAGGAGGCTCGAGTGGAGCATAAACGCCGGCATGGACTGGTTGGGCCGAATGGCCTGTGTCGTGCCGTATATCCTATGTAATCCTATATATACAGGCATTTTTGTAACCGCAAACCTGATTCCCGAATGGTATGTTGCCTCCCTAGTGCCAGGGTAAAGGCTATCACCGAGCGGGTGCAGGACATTTTATGAGGAGAGGGGATCAGCCAGAAGTCGTGGTTCATGTTGGAACCAATGACATGGGTAGAAAAAGTGTTGAGGCCCTTCAGGCAGAGTTTCAGGAGCTAGGAAAAAGATTAAAAAACAGGACCTCAAATCGCAGGATTACTCCCAGTGCCATGTGCTAATGAGTATAGAAACAGGAAAATAGTGCAGGTAAATGCATGACTGGAGAAGTGGTGGTGGTCAGATTCTTGGGGCATTGGGACCAGTTCCGAGGGAAAGGGCATCTGCACAAGATGGACGGGTTATACCTGAACAGAGTCGGGACCAATGTTCTTGCTGAGAGGTTAACTAGTACTGTTGGGGAGGGTTTAAACTAACTTAGCAAGGGTAGAGGAACCAGAAAATAACAGCAAGTGGCAGCAATGAGATCAGAGGACAGAGATATAAACAGCAGTAAAATGAGAAAAACCCAAAATTTGCAGGGTTCAGATTGAGGAAAATTGCAAAAGTGACAATGGAGATATTAAATTGGATGTACGTCAATGTCCGTAGTGTAACTAATAAGCTTGGTGAGCTGCAGGCACAAGTTGCCACATGAGATTATGATGTGGTTGCATGAACAGACGCATGGCTCAAACATGGCCAGGAATGAGTTCTGAATATTCCTGGTTACCAAGTATTCAGGAATGACAGAGAAGGAAAAAGAGGAAGGGGTGTGGCAGTATTGATTTAAGGATGATACTGTTCTAAAGAGAAAGGATATACTAGATGGTTGTCGGATTTAGTGTATTTGGCTTGAGTTAAGGAACAGAGGGTGAGCTGTTTCATTGCTGGGAGTTTTTTTATGGAGCTTCAAACAGTGAGAAGGAGATAGATGAGCAAATTTGTTGGCAAATTTCAATGGCGTGTAACAAAAATAGAGTAGTAATATTAGGAGACTTTAATTACCCTAATATAGACTGGGGAAAAACATAGTGCTAAGGGTAGGAAAGGAGAGGAATTTCTGATGTGTACAGGAGAACTTTCTCAATCAATATGTCTCCAGTCCAAACAAGGAAGGGAAGCAGTGTTGGATCTGGTTCTGGGAAATGAAGTAGGGCAAGTGGAGTGTGTAGTAGGAGATCATCTGGCTCAGGAATTCTCAACCTTTTTGCTTCTGAGGCCCCCTCTCCAATCTTGTAAAAATTCCACTGACCTCCTGTAACACGACACAAGTATCTTTTCATCGGTGATTTGAAAGTTAGGTGATTTTTTTTTTGGACTGCTGACCAATAGTCAAAATGTAAATGGATATTGGTGTAATATGTTTTTTTATTCATTCATGGAATGTGGGCATTGCTGGCAAGGCCAGCATTTATTACCTATCCCTAATTGCCCTTGAGAAGGTGGTAGTGAGCCGCATTCTTGAACCGCTGCAGTCCTTGTGGTGAAGGTACTCCCACAGTGCTGTTAGGGAGGGAATTCCAGGATTTTGACCCAGCGACGATCAAGAAATGCCAATGTATTTCCAAGTCAGGATGCTTTGTGACTTGGAGGGGCATTTGGAGGTGATGGTGTTCCCAGGCACCTGCTGCCCTTGTCCTTTTAGACGGTAGAGATTGCAGGTTTGGAAGGTACTGTCGCAGAAGCCTTGGCGAGTTGCTGCATTGCATCGTGTAGATGGTACACACTGCAGCCACAGTGGTGGAGGAAGTGAGTGTTTAAGGTGGTGGATGGGGTGCCAATCAAGCAAGCTGCTTTGTCCTGGCTGGTGTCGAGCTTCTTGAGTGTTGTTGGAGCTGCACTCATCCAGACAAGTGGAGAGTATTCCATCACACTTCTGACTTGTGCCTTGTAGATGGTGGAAAGGCTTTGGGGAGTCAGGAGGTGAGTCACTCGCCACAGAACACCCAGCCTCTGACCTGCTCTTGTGGCCACGTTATTTATGTAACTGGTCCAGTTAGGTTTCTGGTCAATGATGACCCCCAGGATGTTGATGGGGGATTCAACGATGGTAATGCCATTGAATGTCATGGGGAGGTGGTTAGACTCTCGCTTATTGGAGATACTCATTGCCTGGCACTTGTGTGGTGCAAATGTTATTTGCCATTTATCAGCCCAAGCCTGAATGTTGTCCAGTTCTTGCTGCATGCGGGCACGGACTGCTTCATTATCTGAGAAGTTACGAATGGTACTGAACACTGTGCAGTCATCAGTGAACATCCCCACTTCTGACCTTATGATGGAGAGAAGGTAATTGATGAAGCAGTTGAAGCCGGTAGGGCCTGAGGAACTCCTGCAGTGATGTCCTGGGGCTGAGATGATTAGCCTCCAGCAACCACAACCATCTTCCTTTGTGCTAGGTATGACTCCAGCCAGTGGAGAGTTTTCCCCCTGATTCTTGTGGACATCGGGCAGAACATGTTGCTACTAATTAGGAAACTAATTTAAGAACAAGCTGGTAGAAGAATTATGTTATGGTGCCCTGCCCTGTGCTCCATTCTAAAGAGCATTATATTGAGACGGAATGAGATTCAGATCTACCAACAGTGGCAAGCATACTAAAAGCTTCCTTTGCCAATCAAATGGTGTTCCTACAAGAATTATCATCCAAGGTTGATTCCTCTTCACCTTGCTGGGCTTATATTTTTGAGGACTGAGCAAACCTTAACGAGCAGTTCCCGGCTTGCATGTATTCATTCATCCCTCTACTTTCAATTATGAACTGCCTTTGGTTTTTTTTGCAACTGATCCTTTGTGACCTGTTGCAGATCTTTCTAACTGACAGACTAGTTTCTCTTCTGCAACATGAGTATGTTTTATTCTTTGGTGTTAATTTTACATCAACTGTTTTAGCTAAGTGCAAAGTTAATTTAGAAAAGTATTAAAAATGTCATGCTGAGCCGACTGAGTCAATTTCAAAGCAGGACAATTCTGAAGCATACTTCTCACCTGTATTCCATCTTAATAGGGATGGTAACAACTTTATAGCAGCAGTGGTACATAAGATTCCTGGACCAGCAAACTCAGCTGATTTACTGGCTGTGTGATAAACTTCAGTCCTACCTCTCAAGCACCAACTCAAATCCCATTGTTGCAATACATTGCAAGTTGAGAGCTTTGCTCTGAAGTGTTCTGGATATTTGTTTTGTATATTATCAATTAAAAGGTTTTATATAACATTAGCATCTCCCAGGGTGCATGGATCTATAGTTTTGGGAGAAAGGAATTTCACATCAGCGATTAGTTTCGGAATTACCACTTAATCTGTTTATTGTGACATCTTTCAGGACACATCATTTTTAATCTGTCTGTGCTACAGAAGCCTGGGGATTTATGATACGGTACTGCCTATGCTCACTGACAATTTGCCTTCTCAATGATTTAAAAGTTACAAGCAAATTTCAGAAATATCTCGTTTTTGTCAGATACTGACTGGGTTCTTTTCAAAATGTGTGTCGGGGACTTTTTTTTTGTAAAATGGAGATGAAGGGCTATAGCCCTTACAGATAAAAAAAAGACGAGATAAATCAGGAAGTTGCAATTAGGCAATACCTAATTATGGTCTCTGTTATGAGATCCTACTAATAAAAGAGTTGGAGTAAGAGAGTGTGATGATTCTTGATATCAACACAGTGGCGCTGTAGGAAGAAGGAAGACGTGTCGGGCAGCACACCTAGAAGGAACAACAGGTAAAAGTTCAGAATAACATTGTTCCTAATAGTATTGATAATATATAGGCAAGTAAGATTGCAGCAAGAGAAGTTAAAGACTAGAGGTGAAGGATGGATTGACTATCGTGTAGCAAGCTTTTTCTTGTATTCTGTCCAGAAGTGTGAGGTCCTCAAAGAGCCTCCCTGGAAAGAACAGTAGTATTTAAATGAGGATGAGCTTGGGCTTTACAGAATGTTGAGTTGTCGAGGGGAAAGCAAGTGTTTGGCATGAAAGAGATTTTTGGAAGCAGCTTTTGCTATGAAGATGTGAAAGCTCCACTTAAGGTCAGAGGATATAGTCAGTTCAAGAATGCTGATCAATTAAGCAAAACTAAGGACAGAGCCATCAAAGGAAAGAGCTTGTAGCCGTTGATTATATTTGTGAATCTAACCATTGCTGGATCTGACTATAAAACTGAGATTTCTTTTAAGTTTCTGTGTACAGATATTTCTCACCTGAATTCTTTATTTATATATATTTTATCCCTCATCCCCCAGTTGCATCCATAATATTTGGTTGAGAGAAAAGCATAGTTTGTGTTGTGATGAACGGTGGGATGAATACCCTGACAAGAATATTCATCAAAGGAACTAGACAAATCCTCACAAAAGCAAAATACTGTGGAAGCTGGAAATCTGAAATAAAAACAAAGTGCTGGAAATAGTCAGCAGGTCAGGCAGCATCTGTGGAGAGAGAAACAAAGTTAACATTTCAGGTCGATGACTTTTCATCAGAACTGGAAGAAGTTAGAGATGTAACAGGTTTTAACCAAGTCTTCTTCTTAGGCAGTCCCTCGGAACCGAGGATGACTTGCTTCCACATTAAAAATGAGTTCTCAGGTGACTGATGCGTCCAATGTGGGACCTACAGTCTCTGTCACAGGTGGGGCAGACGGTGGTTGAAGGAGCAGGTGGGTGGGGTGCTTGGGTTGACGTGCGCTCCTTGCGCTTGGCTTCCGCATGCTGCCGGCGAAGAGACTCGAGGTGTTCGGCGCCTTCCCGGATGCTTCTCCTCCACTTTGTGCGGTCTTGGGCCAGGGATTCCCAGGTGTCGGTGGGGATGTTACACCTTTTTCAAGGAGGCTTTGAGGGTGTCCTTGAAGCGTTTCCTCTGCCCACCTGGGGTTCTCTTGGCGTGCTGGAGCTCCGAGTAGAGCGCTTGTTTTGGGAGTCTCGTATCGGGTATGCGACGATGTGACCCGTCCATCGGAGCTGATCGAGCGTGGTCAAAGCTTCGATGCTGGGGATGTTGGCCTGAGCAAGAACACTGAGCAAGAACACTTAACCAAGAACACTTAACCAAGTACAGAGGCAGGGAAAGGGGATGGGGAGGAAGGAACAAAAGTGAACATCTGTGATAGGGTGGCAGTCAGGAGAGATTAAATAACAAAAGGGATGATGGTGCAAGGCAAAAGGGGATGGTAATGGGGCAAGTAAAGAAACAAAAGCTGGGTCTAGAGGAGGTGTAAATGGGAATATCAGAATATTTACCAACACCTGCTGTCCGAAAAAATGGGGGCAGTAGTTATGATCTGAAATTGTTGAACTCAATGTTGAGTCCGGATGCTGTAAAGTGCCTAATCAAAAGATGAGGTGCTGTTCCTCGAGCTTAAGTTGAGCTACATTGGAACAGTGTAGGAGGGAGAGGTCCAACAGGAAGTGGGGTGGAGAATTAAAATGACAGGCGACCGGAAGCTCCAGGTCACGCTTGAGGACTGAGCAGAGGTGTTCTTCAAAGCGATCACCCAGTCTGCGTTTGGTCTCCCCAGTGTAGAGGAGACCACATCGTGAGCAGCGAATACAATACACTAAATTAAAAGTACAAGTAAATTGCTCTTTCAACTGGATATTAGTAGATAACTCCTAATAACTAATTGAGGGGTTCTGATGACTGCTTGAAAGCTCAAACAATTCATAGGGGTAGCATTGCTGGTTAAAAAGGAGATTAATGCAATAGCTCGGAAGGACATTAGCTTGGAGGATGTGGAATCAATATGGGTTGAGCTGCAGAACACCAAAGGGCAGAAAACGTTAGTGGGGGTTGTGTACAGACCTCCAAACAGTAGTAGTGAGGTGGGGGAGGGTATGAAACAGGAAATCAGAGGTGCATGCAAAAAAGGCGCAGCAGTTATCATGGGTGACTTTAATATGCATATAGATTGGGCTACTCAAACTGGAAGCAATACGGTGGAGGAGGATTTCCTGGAGTGTTTAAGGGATGGTTTCCTAAACCAGTATGTTGAGGAACCAACTAGAGGGGAGGCCATCCTGGACTGGGTGTTGTGTAATGAGGAAGGACTAATCAGCAATCTTGTGGTGCGAGGCCCCTTGGGGAAGAGTGACCATAGTATGGTGGAGTTCTACATTAGGATGGAGAAGGAAACAGTTAATTCAGAGACCATGGTCCAGAACTTAAATAAGGGCAACTTTGAGGGTATGAGGCGTGAATTGGCGAGGTTAGATTGGCAAGCGATATTTAAGGGGTTATCAGTGGAAGGGCAATGGCGGACATTTAGAGATCGGATGGATGAACTACAGCAATTGTACATCCCTGTCTGGCGTAAAAATAAAAAAGGGAAGGTGGCTCAACCATGGCTAACAAGGGAAATCAGGGATAGTATTAAAAGCAAGGAAGTGACATACAAATTGGCCAGAAGTAGCAGCAAACCCGGGGACTGGGAGAACTTTAAAACTCAGCAGAGGATGACGAAGGGTTTGATTAGGGCAGGGAAAATAAAATATGAATGGAAGCTTGCGGAGAACATTAAAACGGACTGCAAAAGCTTCTATAAATATGTAAAAAGAAAGAGGTTAGTAAAAACAAACGTAGGTCCCCTGCAGTCAGAAACAGGGGAAGTCATAATGGGGAACAAAGAAATGGCAGATCAATTGAACAAGTACTTTGGTTCGGTGTTTACTGTGGAGGACACAAACAACCTTCCGGAAATAAAAGAGATCAAAGGATCTGGTAAGAGGGAGGAGCTGAGGGAAATCCTTATCAGTCGGGAAAAGGTGTTGGGGAAATTGATGGGACTGAAGGCTGATAAATCCCCAGGGCCTGATGGTCTGCATCCCAGAGTACTTAAGGAGGTGGCCTTGGAAATAGTGGATGCATTGACGATCATTTTCCAACATTCCTTAGACTCTGGATCAGTTCCGAAGGAGTGGAGGGTGGCTAATGTAACCCCTCTTTTTAAAAAAGGAGGGAGGGAGAAAGCAGGGAATTATAGACCGGTCAGCCTGACATCGGTGGTGGGTAAAATGATGGAATCAATTATTAAAGATGTCATAACAGACCATTTGGAAAGTGGCGACATGATAGGTCCAAGTCAGCATGGATTTGTGAAAGGGAAATCATGCTTGACAAATCTGCTGGAATTTTTTGAGGATGTTTCCAATAGGGTGGACGGGGGGGAACCAGTAGATGTGGTGTATTTGGACTTTCAGAAGGCCTTCGACAAGGTCCCACACAAGAGGTTGGTGTGCAAAGTTAAAGCACATGGGATTGGGGGTAATGTGTTGACGTGGATTGAGAACTGGTTGGCACACAGGAAACAAAGAGTAGGAGTAAATGGGTACTTTTCAGAATGGCAGGCAGTGACCAGTGGGGTACCGCAGGGTTCGGTGCTGGGGCCCCAGCTGTTTACATTATATATTAATGATTTGGACGAAGGGATTAATTGTAATATCTCCAAATTTGCGGATGACACTAAATTGGGAGGCAGTGTGAACAATGAGGAGGATGCTAGGAGGCTACAGAGTGACTTGGACAGGTTGGGTGAATGGGCAAATGTATGGCAGATGAAGTACAATGTGGATAAATGTGAGGTTATCCACTTTGGTGGTAAAAATAGGGAGGCAGACTATTACCTGAATGGTGGCAGATTAGGGAAAGGGGAGGTGCAACGAGACCTGGGCGTCATGGTACATCAGTCACTGAAGGTGGGAAGGCAAGTGCAGCAGGCAGTCAAGAAAGCAAATGGCATGATGGCCTTCATAGCAAGGGGATTTGAGTACAGGAGTAGGGAGGTGATGCTACAGTTGTACAGGGCCTTGGTGAGGCCACACCTGGAGTATTGTGTGCAGTTTTGGTCTCCTAACTTGAGGAAGGATATTCTTGCTATTGAGGGAGTGCAACGAAGGTTCACTAGATTGATTCCTGGGATGGCCAGACTGACATATCAAGAAAGACTGGATCAACTGAACTTGTATCCTCTGGAGTTCAGAAGAATGAGGGGGGATCTTATAGAGACGTTTAAAATCCTGACTGGTTTAGACAAATTAGATGCGGGCAGAATGTTTCCAATGTTAGGGGAAACTAAAACCAGGGGTCACAGTCTGAGGATAAAGGGGAAGCCATTTAAGACTGAGATGAGGAGGAACTTCTTCACCCAGAGAGTGGTGAATCTGTGGAATTCTCTACCACAGAAGGTTGTTGAGGCCAGTTCGCTAAATATATTCAAAAGGGAGTTAGATATAATACTCACAACTAGGGGGATCAAGGGGTATGGCGAGAAAGCAGGAATGGGGTACTGAGGTAGCATGTTCAGCCATGAACGCATTAAATGGCGGTGCAGGCTCGAAGGACCGAATGGTCTACTCCTGCACCTATTTTCTATGTCTATGTTTCTATAACTGTTAACAGAATTCTCAAGATTAGATTATTTTTTTAAAATAACGAGCCGTAATTTGCAGCCCCTACGGGTGCCTACGAGGTGCGCATGCGTTTAGGCATGCGAAGCACATGCGCTAAAACCCGGAAATTCGATCTGTCAAGAATCTTCTTGACAAATCCTCCGCATCCCCAGGAGAAGGGCCTCCGCAGGCAGAGAGTTGGGCTATTTGCCCAGCGAATGCCCGTGAAATTCTTACGCCTGGTAAAAGCTGGCGTAAGGTCTGCTTTTACCAGCGTAAGACTTTTAAAGAACAGGAAAAATATTTTTTTCAATAGTTTATACATTTAAAAACCTGTGAAATAAGGTAAGTTTATTTTTAGCCGCTTTAAAATATGTAAATTTATTTTTCAAAAAAATAAATTTTTGTTTTAAATAATTAAATGCCATTTTGATTAATTTTAAATATGTGATTTTTTTTTTTTCATTTATTTGAAGTGTACGTGTATTTTTGGGGGTATTCCCATCCATACTGATGATTCCGTACACATGGAATCCTCGTAAGTATGAATGGGGATTCCCTTTCTTTCATTGGTTGGGCCGGCCCACGTGATCCCAGGGATGCTTGCGAACCGCCTGCGCCCCTGGGATACGTGGGCTTCTGCACAGGCGTATGCATAGAGGCCCAGGACCGCGAGTGTCTGAACCTCCGGGACCATCAGGTAAGTTTGTAGAATTTTTGCTGGTCGGAGACATCCGCCTCCGGCCCAAATTCAGGGCCAATATGTACTTTACACTTTACCTGTTTTTTTGTATTCTGATTTGCTCCATTGATGCAGATGGACCACTGAGCTACATGTCTGGGATGTACAAAAGCATTAAAGGATTAATGGATGTGACACCATTGCTGCAAGTTTATTGCGAAATAATACATAGTGCATTCCCTGCCGATATGTATTATAGACAGAATTCAAGCCGCACCATCAATTAACAGAAGTTGTGAGCAGTAGGACTATCAGAGGACTGCCATCTGTCGGTGGGAATTTCACCATTACTCTCTTTAGGTGGTGGATCAACAGTAAATAATGGCCCTGAATTTCCCGTCGGAGGCTTCCTACGGGCGGATACCTCCGATTGGAAAAATCTACGAACCTACCTGCTGGTTCTGTAGATCCTGAGGCTTGCGATCCTAGGCCTCTCCTCTTCGAAATGAGCAGAGGCCCACGTATCCCAGGAGCGCATGCGGTTCGCAAGCGCCCCTGGGATCACGTGGGCCAGGCGAACCAATGGAAGAAGGGAATCCCCCTTCATATTTTTGACAGTTCCGTACAGACAGAACTGTCAAAAGTATGAATGGAGATCACATTTAGAAACACACTAAAGCATTAAAAAAAAAAAAAATTGCATAATTAAAATTAATTAAAATGCCATTTAATTAAATATTTTAAACAAAAATTTAATTTTGGGGGGGGAAAATTAATTGTTTTTACGGGGCTAAAAATAAACTTACCTTTTTGAAGGTTATTTTTAATTTATAAATGAGTTATCAAATGTCATTTTTCTATTTTTTAAAAACTCTTAAGCTGGTAAAAGTAGGCCTTACGCCTGCTTTTACCAGGCATAAGAATTTGACAGTCATTCAGCGCAACTCTCCACCCGCAGAGGCACTTTGCTTGGGCATGTGGATGATCTGTCAAGAGAATTCTTGACAAGATCGCAAGTGCCGGGTTTCAGCGCATGCGCTTCGCATGCCTAAACCCAGCACTTGCGCGGCCCCTACGAGCGTACGCACCCGTGGGGGTCAGAAAATCCGGCCCAATGGTGTACATTGTATACATTAACTACTGTTTCCGATTAATCAACTTTCTAAATCGATTTAACTTTCAACAACCCTGCAATAATTATTTTGCAATTTTAATCCTTTAATTAATGTCACCACGCATTAGCTATACTGAGTACATTGGCTTCCTATGTCTGCCATTACATTTTCTGCCAACAAAAAAGGACCCAAAACAGAATAATACCTAATCCACCTCAAACTGCACAATATAGATTATGAAAAAAATGCATAGGAGTGATTACATGAAAGCAAGTTTAGCTTGCCTTGTTCATATTCAATATTGCACAGAAATTCTATTTCCCATTATCTCCATGGAAAATGCCACATCCTAATTTATAAAATTGCACTTGTACATCTAGAAAAGCTGTTGCCTGGTGAAGATGAGCATCAATGTCTAAGTTGAGTGAAAATGCTCGCACAATATTCGGATGCTAGGCACAACACATTTCTGTCGGATTGCTTTGACACGCGGTGATGGGTTATGTGTTCAAACCTGTGTTTGCTCATACGACAAGTTCCTGTTATCAGCTTGGCCAAAGATACAGAATGGAGGCAAGATGATCCCCACAGAGAGGGAGGAAGGGAAATTTTGAGAGCATGTCTATCTGGACTGCTTTCATATGCCTCCTAGCTGCCAGCCGCTTGATTAGCTTTGGCTCAGACCTAGAAATGGGTTGCTGTCAACCTCATCATCCTGGGAATTGCACATGGCAGTGGTGCTGAATACAAGAAAAGAGAAGAAATAAATAAATGTGCATCAGCCCTGTCTTTTTCTGAATCAGAAGAAATAACTGAATAAATCTGACATGTGTCAATCAGTTCTCTATTCTCAAATCAGCACAAGAACATTTGTTGATATAACACTGTTTGAGCATGTTCAGTAATTAGCTTGTTATGCATCAGTGGAAAAATAAAATGGTCACTCAGACAGTTCCAGAGTAAATCAACTGGACCAGTTTGAAGCCTCTTCAAAATGTTAATGCTAAATTAAAATCCTAAATGTCTGCTTTGTTGTCTCCTTTTGCTTTCTCCAGAAAATTTATGTTTATGGAATTGGTGAGATCATGCAAATGTGATTCTCCATAGATTTTATGAAAAATACTGTTTGAATGCTCACTATTTCTCCTTGCAGATGACCTTATCTAAAAACTATTTATCAAATTCATATTTATGTAACAAATTATGAAATGCTGATGCATTAACAGTTTCATTCAGGAAACTGGCTAAATACTATTGCTATACAGTGGGTTCAGTACTATCTGCTGCAAGTATTTCAATAATAAAACCCAACTCTGTTAGCTGTATGAAGTTGGGAATTTTGATGAACCTGACCATTTTGTATAAACTTTTTTAAGGGAGAATTTGTACTGTGCTGTGTGACTGTAACTACAGTGTTACATTTGTAACGTACTGGATATTGAATTGGAAAATATATTGATTTATGTCAATAAAATTGGTTTAGGTCGTTGCTAAACTAAGACAATATATACATTTGCGATTATTGTGGTAGAAAGGTACTGTGTAATATAATGCAGACTTGCAGATTGCCCATCTGTAATTTATTAATTCAAAATTTGTAGCTTGCCCAGATAAATCTTGCTGTAGAGTCATTACACTGGTATTGTAATTCAAATGATCTCAACAACAGAAACCAAATATTACATGCCTCACGTTTCACAATCACATGATGTACAGTGAGATTTGGGCATGATTGACATGCCCACTGGTTATGTACTGAATCTAGCTGTCCTTGATCCTTTATGCTTCACTTATTACAAAAGGACAAAGCTCAGGACAGCTCCCTAAGTACGTATCTATACAGGTATATATTGGGGAAATAAGATATATTGTATTTTATTTGAACAGATTGTCGTCTGTTCTCCGTGTTCTGTTAGAATAGACTCTAATCTGTCTGCTTTATCGGTGGTCGTGCTGTAGCAATTGCTTTGCTAACATTGAAAATTCAAGAACATGCTGAAATTGCATATGGCCACTGTGGTGCTTTTTATTTTTATATGGATGCTTATAATTTTGTGTTTTTATATACTGTTCCAAACCCATCTTTTTAAAGGAATACACCAGGGTAAAATGCCATCTGACTCTTTCCTTGAATATTTTATCATCCATTCTGATTTTTGAAAAATTATTTTCTTTTTATTATCTTTGTCGTCAACAGTTTTCTCAGGTCAGACTGCTGAGATATGACATTTCAATGCCTAAAGTTGGTCCCCCCATACCACTGCTGCTTCACCAGTGACACAACATGTTTCCTCCACTGAGAGACACTCAGTAGCACCGTTTTTAAAACCGTTTGTGTCCTTGCTAATGTATCAGGTTCTGACTTTTAGCAGAGCCATCACTATGAAGATTTTAGAAGTTAGATTTAAATCAAAAAGAGTGAGATTGATCACAATTGCATTATAACACAAGGTGCTGTATTCATTTTTGAAGAGTTAAAAATTTCAGAATGAGTGACATTTGTCAGTTCCCTTTTTAGGAAATCCCCAAGATTGAAATTACTGTACTTTCAACAGTGGTAATTAAAAAAAAAAACTTTTACTCCATATTCTAGCACTTTAAAAATAAATAAGCTGCACAGAGATCAGAAAACAAGGGATGCCTAATTTATGTAATTGGTGGCTTTATCTGAGAGCTTTTTAAAATAAAGACCATGTTAGCAGTGTGCTGTACAGAATTACATATAAAATATAACTGTCACAAATGCTGTTTGTATATTCATCACTGGATTAATAGAAAAAGTGATGCACTTAACAATTTCCAACCAGATATCACAGGTTTAAAGAAATCAGCCCCAGCAGTGAATCCATTTATTTTATTACATTAGCTGCTCGGCTTCCCATTGAATTGTTGTAAATGTTTCTCAGCTGCTTTGTAGCCCTCTGCTCAATGTAGTTTGTGGTTGCCAGAGCATCTCCACTCCCGCCCCCCCAGCTTTAACTTTACTTTATACATGAGAAAGACCCTTGGCAAGTGGCTTCAGATTACTAATGATTACTTCCGAAGTAATCCCAGAGTCCTCTTACTAGAAAAATAAGAAACATGTACAACAATCAAAAAAAAAAGTTAGCAAACTTGAAAAAAAAAATACTTTTGTTAAATGATATGCCTGTTTATTGAGCTTGGAGAATGGGACAGTCGAGCCTAGAGTCGTCTTCATGCCTATAAATACTGACAAGACGCCTTGGAATTTTATACTCGCAACCATTTTGTTGTAAGGAAACACTTTTGAGTGATTCTCTGACTAGGTCACAGCATGGTTAGATTTATCAATAAATGAATATAGCCTCAGATGAGTGAGTTTTTTTCAGTTCTCTCAAGCTTCTAAATGGAGCACTGCCCAAAAGAGAGATTTCTCCCCACCTTCCTACTGCTAAAATGATGCTTCATCAGGACTGATGGTAGAGTCAAAGAAAGAAGAAAGAAAGAACTTGCATCTATATAGCGCCTTTTATGACCTCAGGACTTCCCAAAGCACTTTACAGTTAATTAAATTGCTTTTAAATATAGTTACTGTTGTAATGGAGGAAAAGCAACAGACAATTTGCGTACAGTAAGCTCCCACTAACAGCAGTTAAATAACTGGCCAGATTATTTGTTTGTGATGTTGGTTGAGGGATAAATGTTGGCCAGGACACTCGGAGAACTCCCCATCTCTCCTTTGAATCGTGTTTTTGGATCTTTCACCTTGAGAGGGTTTAACGTCCCATCCAAAAGGCTGCTCTCCCTCAGTACTGCACTCAAGTGCCAGTCTAGATTATGTGCTGAAGTCTCGAGTGGAGCTTGAATTTATGACCTTCTGACTTGGAGCCAAGAGTGCTGCCACTAAGCTAAGTATTAAGGTGATGAAGGAGCATAAGAATTACATGGGTGTACTATCTCAGGGAGAGGAGGATGTGTTTGTTCAATGACATACATGGAAAGGTGGGTAAAAATGGGAAGAGACAATAAAAATAAAATAAAATACAATCCCTGAGTGAGCAGGGGATCCAACAATCTGCCTATACATCACAAAATCTTTAAAATAGTGTTGTTTTTGGGTAGAAGACCATTGATCTATTTAGCCCACTTTACCAAACCACCCATCTGTTTCCTTAGTGATTCTGGAAATAATAGGCCTGCATCCTTTTTCCTAATAATAATTCATCCAGCCCATGTTCTTAAACCTGCCATAGCTTACCTGTTCTTCTATATTCTGCTCATTTCCGTCCATTGGCCTTCACCTGCTTGATTTTATAGTTCTTCCTATCCTGTTCCTTCCCTGTACAAAAACAATTTTATACATACTTTTGTTTCTGCCAAATGTTTTCAATAACTTCCCTTTTCATTCTTCTCTCCCTAAAACATTAGGGCCACTAAGGGATCGACAGGATAAAATCACAGGCAGCAAAAGCGAAATGGCAGAAATATTAAATAATTACTTTGCTTCAGTATTTACCAGAGAGACAGATCAGGTGGACATGACATTGGAAGATGGGATTAGAAATGATATAACCGCATTTAAAATAAAAAGAGGAGACATATTAAATAAACTAATCAAACTCAGAAGATAAAACCCTTGGTCTGTACGGATTGCATCCACGCATTTTAAAGGAATCTAGAGAAGAGATAGCAGGGGCACTAATACAACAAGAAGGGCGGAGATGGGCGATGTTACGGAGGTGGAAGTAGGCGGTCTTTGTTATGCTGCGGAAGCTCATTTCAGGGTCAAATATGACACCAAGGTTGCGAACAGTGTGGTTCAGCCTCACAGATGTTAGGGAGAGGGATGGAGTTTGTGGTGGGGACTGAAAACAATGGTTTCAGTTTTCCCAATATTTAATTGGAGAAAAATTTTGCTCATCCAGAATTGTATGTCGGACAAGCAGTCTGACAATTTAGACACCATGGAGGGGTTGAGAGAAGAAGTAGTGAGGTAGAGCTTTGTGTCGTCAGCGTACATGTGGAAACTGACGCTGTGTTTTCGGATGATGTCACCAAGGGGCAACATGTAGATGAGAAATAGGAGGGGGCCAAGGATAGATCCTTGGGGGACACCAGAGGTAACGATGCGGGAGCGGGAAGAAAAGCCATTGCAGGTGATTCTCTGGCTACGATTAGATAAGAATGGAACCAGGCGATTGCAGTCCCACCCAGCTGGACAATGGTGGAGAGGTGTTGGAGAAGGATGGAGTGGTCAACTGTGTCAAAGGCTGCAGACAAGTCAAGAAGGATGAGGAGGGATAGCTTACCTTTGTCACAGTCAAAGGATGTCATTTGTGACTTTGATGAGAGCCGTTTCGGTACTGTGCCAAGGGCGGAAACCTGATTGGAGGGATTCAAACATGGAATTGCGGGAAAGATGGGCACGGATTTGGGAGGCAACAACACGTTCAAGGACTTTGGAGAGGAAAGGGAGGTTGGAGATGGGGCGGTAGTTTGCAAGGACGGAGGGATCAAGGTTTGTTTTTTGAGGAGAGCTGTGATGACGGCAGATTTGAGGGAGAAGGGGACAGTACCTGAGGAGAGAGAGAACCGTTAACAATATCAGCTAACATGTATTACACATATTTAATAATTCATTAGAAAAAGATGTTGTGCCAGAAGACTGACGGATAGCTAACATTATACCTATATTTAAGAAGGGAGATAGAATAAGTCCTGGGAACTATAGACCAGTCAGCTTAACATCAGTGGTAGGAAGAATAATGGAATTCCTACTAAAGGAGAAAATAGAAAAACATTTAGAAACCAAATATAGAATATTGAATAGTCAGCATGGATTTCAAATAGGAAAGTCTTGCTTGACCAACCTCATTCAATTCTTTGAAGAGGTAACAAAGAGAGTAGATAAGGGTAATGAGGGAGCTGTTCCGTTGGGACAGGCTCCACTTAAACCAGGCTGGGACCAGTGTCCTGGCGAACCGAATAACCACGGCAGTAGACAGGACTTTAAACTAATGAAGGGGGTGGGTGGGACGATTCAGGAAAGAGTAAATTTAAAAGCAGCGAGAGAAATATCAAGGCTCTTGAGCAGAGTAGAGTTTTGGGTAAAAATAACCAGAGTGGGTCAGGAAGGGACAGAGAGAGTAACCAAGGTAATAAGGCATCCATGGCTAAGGTGACATCAGGGAAAAATAGAAATAAGTCAAAGCTAAAGGCACAATATCGGAATGCGTGAAACATTCACAACAAAATAGATGAATTAATAGCGCAGATAGAAATTTATAGATTTGATCTAATAACCATTACGGAGACGTGGTTGCAATGTGGCTAAGGTTGGGAACTAAATATTCCAGGATACTTAACTTTTAGAAGAGGTAGGCAAACTGGAAAAGAGGAGGGGTAGCCCTGATAAAGGATGGGATAAAGACAGTAGAGAGAAAGGATCTTAGCTCTGAAAATCAAGAAGCAGAATCAGTTTGGGTGGAGCTAAGAAACAGCAAGGGGCAGAAAATATTGCTGGGAGTTGTTTATAGGCCTCCGAACAGTAGTTGTAATGTAGAGCAGAGTATAAATCAGGAAATTAGAGGCGCATGTAACAAGCATAATACATTAATCATGGGGGACTTTTATCTACATATAGACTGGGCAAACCAAATTTGCAGTAATAGTGTGGAGGACAAATTCATGGAATGTTTACAAGATAGTTTTCCAGATCAGTATGTAAAGGAACCAACTAGGGAACAGGCTATTTTAGATCTAGTGTTGTGCAATGCGAAAGGGTTAATTAATAACCTTGTAGTAAAGGGGCCTTTAGGGAAGACTGACCATAATATGATAGAATTTTATATTGAGTTTGAAAGTGATTTAGTTAAGTCCGAAACTAGGGTCTTCAATCTAAATAAAGCAAACTACGTAGGTATGAGGGGCAAGTTGGCAAAGGTAGATTGGGAAACTACATTAAAAGGTATGATGGTAAAGAAGCAATGGCTAGCATTTAAAGAATTAATACATAATTTACAACAAATATACATTCCTTTAAGGCACAGAAACTCCACAGGAAAAGTGGTCCAACTGTGGCTAACAAGAGAAGTTAAAGATAGTATTAGATCAAAGGAAGGGGCTTATAATGTTGCCAAAAAGTGTAGTAAACCTGAGGACTGGGAGGATTTTAGAATTCGGCAAAGAAGGACCAAGAAATTGATAAAGAAAGGGAAAATAGAATGAGAGTAAACTAGCGAGAGACAAAAACAGACTGTAAAAGTTTCTATAGGTATGTAAAAAAGAAAGGATTAGCGAAAGTAAATGTGGGTCCCTTACGGGCTGAGACAGGAGAAATTATCATGGGGAATAAGGAAATGGCAGAGAAATTAAACAAATACTTTGTGTCTGTCTTCACGGAAGAAGATGCAAAAAAACCTCCCCAAAATAGTGGAGGTTGTAGGGTCTAGCAAGAATGAGGAACTGGAAGAAATTAGTATTAGTAAAAAAAAAGGTACTGGAGAAACTAATGGGACTGAAAGCCGATAAATCCCCTGGACCTGATGGCCTACATCCTCGGGTTTTGAGAGAGGTGGCTATAGAGATAGTGGATGCATTGGTTGTCATCTTCCAAAATTCCATAGATTCTAGAATGATTCCCGCCGATTGGAAGGAAGCAAATGTAACCCCACTATTTAAGAAAGGAGGGAGAGAGAAAACGAGGAAATACAGACCAGTTAGCCTGACATCAGTAGTACGGAAAATGCTAGAATCTATTATTAAGGACGTGGTAACAAGGCACTTAGAAAATAATAATAGTATTGGGCAGAGTCAACATGGATTTATGAAAGGGAAATCATGTTTGATGAATTTGTTAGAGTTTTTTGAGGTTGTAACTAGCAGAATAGATAAGGGCAAACCAGTGGATGTGGCGTATTTGGATTTTCAGAAGGTATTAAATAAGGTGCCACTCGAGGTTAATAAACAAAATTAGGGCTTATGGGATTGGGGGTAATATACTAGCATGGATTGAGGATTGGTTAACTGACAGAAACCAGAGCGTAGGAATAAACGGGTCATTTTCGGGTTGGCAGGCTGTAACTAGTGGGGTACTGCAAGGATCAGTGCTTGGGCCTCAGCTATTCACAATCTATATCAATGATTTGGATGAGGGGACCAAATGTAATATATCCAAGTTTGCTGATGATACAAAGCTGGGTGGGAATGTAAGTTGTGAGGAGGATGCATAGAGGCTTCAAGGGGATATAGACAAGCTAAGTAAGTGGGCAAGAACATGGCAAATGGAATATAATGTGGAGAAATGTGAAGTTATCCACTTTGGTAGGAAAAATAGAAAAGCAGAGTATTTTTTAAATGGTGAGAGATTGGGAAATGTTGGTGTTCAGAGGGACCTGGGAGTCCTTGTACACGAATCACTGAAAGTTAACATGCAGGTACAGCAAGCAATTAGGAAAGCAAATGGTATGTTAGTCTTTATTACAAGAGGATTTTAGTATAAGAGTAAAGACATCTTACTGCAATTATATAGGGCCCCGGTGAGACCACACCTGGAGTATTGTATACAGTTTTGATCTCCTTACCTAAGGAAGGATGTACTTGCCATAGAGAGAGTGCAATGAAGGTTCATCAGACTGATTCCTGGGATGGGGGGATTGTCCTATGAGGAGAGATTGAGTAGACTAGGCCTATATTCTCTAGAGTTTAGAAGAATGAGAGGTGATCTTATTGAAACATACAAAATTTTTACAGAGCTTGACAGGGTAGATACAGGGAGGATGTTTCCCCTGACTGGGGAGTCTAAAACCAGGCGTCACAGTCTCAGAATAAGGGATCGGCCATTTAGGACGGAGATGAGCAGAAATTTCCCCACTAGGGGTGGTGAATCTTTGGAATTCTCTACCCCAGAGGGCTGTGAAGGCTCAGTCGTTGAGTATATTCAAGACCGAGATCGATAGATTTTTTGGATATTAAGGGAATCAAGGGATATGGGATAGTGCAGGAAATTGGAGTTGAGGTAGAAGATCAGCCATGATCTTATTGAATGGCGGAGCAGGCTCGAAGGACCAATTGGCCTACTCCTGCTCCTATTTCTTATGTTCTTAAGACCACACTTGGAGTACTGTGTACAGTTCTGGTCGCCATATTATAAAAAGGATATAGAGGTGCTGAAGAGGGTGCAAAAAAGATTTACAAGGATGATACCAGAACTGCGACGTATACCTATCCAGAAAGGATGAACAAGTTGGGTCTCTTTTTCTCTTGAAAAGAGAAGGCTGAAGGGTGACCTAATAGATGTCTTTAAAATTATGAAAAGTCTTTAGAGAATAGATACAGAGTGTTTCCACTTGTGGGGAAGAGCAAAACTAGAGGCCATCAATATACGACAGTCACCAAGAAATCAAATAGGAAATTCAGAAGAAACTTCTTTACCCAGAGAGTGGTGAGAATGTGGAACTCGCCACCACAGGGAGTGGTTTAGGCAAATAGTATAGATGCATTTAAGGGTAGGCTAGATAAGCATATGAGGGAGAAAGGAATAGAGGGTTATACTGAGAGTTAGATAAGGAAGGATGGGAGGAGGCTCAAGTGGAGCATAAACACTGGCATGGACTGGTTGGGCCAAATGGCCTGTTTCTGTGCTGTATATTCCATGTAATTCAATGTAACATTTGCATTTTTCTTAATATCCTCCCTTTTTAAATAGTTCTTCGCATTATATTCATTTCGTACATCATTTCATCCCCTCAAAGTCTATTCTCCTGAAATCTCATTTCTGAATAGCTTTATTATCTATTCTCTCCTCACATTAACCTGAAAATTAACCACTGTATGATCAGTAGATCAAAAAACTTCCCTCATTCAACTTGGCTTATTATCCTCTCTTCATTAATAGGTGCAAATCCAATATTGCCTTCTCCTTGGGGATTCCCTCTGCTGGTGTTGAAGAAAAAATTATTGTAATACTTTGACAATTTCCATTGTGCACAAACATTGTCCCCACTGTTAGTCCCAGTCTATGCTCGGAAATCCCTACAATTACAACGCCGGCCTTAGCATCATTTTTGTTTATAACTTCCCACTTCCTTACATCCACCTCGGTTTCATCTTGTGGTGGCCTGTAACATTTTCCTACCACTAACTTTTCTCCTTTCTATCTTCCAGATCCACCCTAATGATCTGTGTGCTAATTGTCAGTTCTCTCACCCTTGTCTTTACTGCTCTATTCTTCCCAAAGCACATGTCGTCCTCCAGATTTTGTCCCCACATCATCCTTTTTCTGTACCAGTTTTCAGTGATGCCTATGTCAAATTCATCCATTTTATTGCTTATGCTCCTGGCATTCATGAAAGTACATCTTAGTGCATTCCTTGTCCTCCTGGTTGTATTCACAGGACTCCTTCCTAATAGTTAGGTAAAGCTGTATTACATAAGAACATAAGAACATAAGAAATAGGAGCAGGAGTAGGCCAATCGGCCCCTCGAGCCTGCTCCGCCATTCAATAAGATCATGGCTGATCTGATCCTAACCGCCAATCTACTATCTATCACAGAACCATCTCCTGCATCTAACAGAATTGCACACACGAAATAGGAGCAGAATCAGGCTACACGGTCCCTGGGCCCGCTCCACTACCCACAGGGCCATGACCGATCCGAACCTAGACTCATGTCCAAATTCCTGCCCGCTCCCCGTAACCCTTAATGCCCTTTACTTCTAGGAAACTGTCTATTTCTGTTTTAAATTTAATTAATGTTGTAGCTTCTACAGCTTTTTGTGGCAGCATATTCCATGGACCTACCACCCTCTGAGTGAAGTAGTTCCTCCTCATCTCAGTTTTGAAAGAGCAGCCCCTTATTCTAAGACTATGTCCCCTAGTTCTAGTCTCACCCGTCATCGGGAACATCCTCCCCGCATCCACCCGATCCAACCCCTTCACAATCTTATATGTTTCAATAAGATCGCCTCTCATTCTTCTGAACTCCAATGAGTAGAGTCCCAATCTACTCAACCTCTCCTCATATGACCACCCCCTCATCCCCGGGATTAACCGAGTGAACCTTTTTTGCACTGCCTCGAGAGCAAGGATGTCTTTCCTTAAGTAAGGACACCAAAACTGTATGCAGTATTCCAGGTGCGGTCTCACCAATACCTTGTACAACTGAAGCAATACCTCCCTATTTTTATATTCTATCCCCCTAGCAATGAAAGCCAACATTCCATTTGCCTTCTTAATCACTTGCTGCACCTGCATACTAACCTTTTGAGTTTCGTGCACCAGGACCCCCAGATCCCTTTGCACTTCAGTACTCTCCAGTTTCTTGCCATTAAGATAATAAATTGCTCTAGGATTTTTCCTGCCAAAGTGCATCACCTCACACTTTCCAGTGTTGTATTCCATCTGCCAAATCTCTGCCCACTTACTTAGCCTGTCTATGTCCCCTTGCAGGTTTTTTATGTCCTCCTCACTCACTACTTTCCCTCCCATCTTTGTATCATCTGCAAATTTTGATATGTTACACTTGGTCCCTTCCTCCAAATCGTTAATATAGATTGTAAAGAGTTGGGGACCCAGCACTGACCCCTGTGGAACACCACTAGTTACTGATTGCCAGTCTGAGAATGAACCATTTATCCCAACTCTTTGCTTTCTGTTGGATAGCCAATCCTCTATCCATGCCAGAATATTACCCCCAATCCCGTGATTTTTTACCTTAAGCAATAATCTTTTGTGTGGCACCTTGTCAAATGCCTTTTGGAAGTCTAAATACACTACGTCCACTGGTTCCCCTTTATCCACTCTATATGTTACTTCCTCAAAGAACTCCAGCAAATTTGTCAAACATGACTTCCCCTTCGTAAAACCATGCTGACTTTGTCCTATTAAATTATGATTATCCAAATGTCCTGTTACTGTTTCCTTAATAATGGACTCCAAAATTTTACCTACCACAGATGTTAGGCTAACCGGTCTATAGTTACCAGCCTTCTGTCTACTGCCCTTTTTAAATAAGGGTGTTACATTATGTGTAAAAGAAATACAGGGTTTGTGTGTAATGAAAATATAGCCTCCATTATGGAATGCACTAGAGGATTAAGATAGCTGTGCTTAATAAGTGGGTGCACAGTTTTCATTGTATTTGTTTGTAGCTTATACTAAACGTAATTCTCCCTATATTTACAACTGATGTGCAGCAAGTTGGTCCAATAATTTGCAGTTGATTAATAAATGCTGCAATTAGATTTCGGAGTAATTTTTTTTAAACGATGGGGCTTGCATTTTCATAGCCTATATACTTTTGACACATTATAATGCAATAATGTCAGAGAAATTAGAATAAAGGTCACTGATAGCACACGGTAAGTCCTGACCTGCCTATGCATTCGACACATTGCACCCTTGTCACCCAATTACTGAGCAGCAGTTGTTGAGCCATGTGGGCCACAGACCAAAGATAACGGTTGTGGACGGGAGGAGGGGGAAGTGAATACAAGCAATGAGCGCCTTGGAATGTTTTACTACGTTAAAGGTGCTATATAAATGCAAGTTGTTGTTGTGGAGAGACTAGAGAAGCTGGGATTATTCTCCTCAGAGCAGAGAAGGTTAAGGGGAGATTTAATGGAGGTGTTCAAAAGTATGATGGGTTTTGATAGAGTAAATAAGGAGAAACTGTTTCCACTGGCAGGAGTGTTGGTAACCAGAGGATACAGATTTAAGGTCATTGGCAAAAGAACCAGAGGGGAGATGAGAATTCTTTTTTACGCAGCTAATTGTTATGATCTGGAATGCACGGCCTGAAAGGGTGGTTGAAGCGGATTCAATAGTAACTTTTAAATGGGAATTGGGTATATACCGGAAAAGGAAAATTTTGCAGGGGTATGGGGAAAGAGTAGGGGAATGAAACTACTTTGAGATAGCTCTTTCAAGGAGCTGGCACCGGCTCGATGGATGGAATGTGCTGTACGATTCTATGATTCTGTAAAAGTTATGTAACGTGAGTTAAGTGGATTTAGAGAGATCCGGTACATTTAGATACCGAAAATATAGTGAAGAGTAGTCGAGACGGATTTCAAAAGGAAGGTAATACTTGACCAACCTTATTGATTTCTTTGAACAAGGGTAATGTATTTGGATTTTCAAAAGGCTTTCAATAAGTAGTAGACTCATGATTAAAGTCAGAGCATGTGGAGTTAGGGGACAAACAGCCAAATGTATAGTTAGCTGGCTACATACCAGAGAGAGAGGGGGTTAAAGGTAGTTAATCAGACTGGCAAAAGGTGGGAAGTGGTGTTCCATAAGGATCGGTGCTGGAACCATTTTGGAATGATGATGTTCACCATTTGCATTAACCATTTGGACTTGGGGAATCAAAAGTAGAATTACAAAATTTGCAGAAGGCACCAAGCAGATGAAGGTCAATCGATAGAAAATGAGCAGAATATAGTTAATACTGAGAAAGACTGTTACAAAATACAAGACGACATTAACAATCTTGCAGAATGGACGTCTAAATGGCAAATATATTTCAATATAGCTTAGTGTGAGGTGGTGTATTTTGGTAGGAACAATAAGGAGGCCACATACTTCTTGGAAAACAAGAGTCTAAATATGGTGGAGGAGCAAAGTGATCTAGGGGTACAGATACACAAATCACTAAAAGTAGTGACGCAGGTTAATAAGGCCATAAAAAAGCAAACAAAGTACTGGAGTTCATTTCTAGAGGGATAGAATTGAAAAGCAGAGAAGTTGTTTAAAACTTGTATAAAACCTTGGTTAGACCACACTTGGAGTACTGTGAACAGTTCTGGTCTCCATATTCTAAAAAGGATGTAGAGGCACTGGAGAAGGTGCAAAAAATATTTACAAGGATGATACCAGACTGAGAGGTTTTCCCTACCTGGAAAGATTGTGGGGCTCTTTTTTCTAGAAAAGGGAAGGCTGAGGTCTTCCAGATTACAAAAGAGTTTGATAGGGTAGATGTAGAGAAGATGCTTCCATTTGTGGGAGGAGTCCAAAACCAGGTGCCATAAATATAAGATAGTTATTAATAAATCCAATGAGTTGTTGAGGCGAATAGCATGGACGCATTTAAGGCGAAGCTGGATAAACACTTGAGGGGGAAAGGAATAGAAGGTTATGCTGATGGGGTTAGATGAAGAGGGGTGGGAGGAGTCTCGTCTGGAGCATAAACACCGGCATGGACCAGTTGGGCCGAATGACCTGTTTCTGTGCTGTACATTCTATGTAATGAGAGTGGATGAGTGAAATGGATTGAAATTGTAAAAGAGACCCACAGAAATGGCCTTCACTCTGAATTGTTTATAGTCTAGCTTGTTATAGAGATTTCCCAATTCACCATTTTGCCTACCTCACAGCCAGAGCAAGTCTACTGCATAGAAATACACCTCATTTAAGTTAGCATTGAAAACACTGGCTGATGCAATTTGCTGAAAAGTATTTGTTCACCAAGGCTGCTCCCCCGAAGGTGAGGGTCAACACATTATCATTGCAAAGCAGAGGAGATTCATCATCATTGTTGTTGCTGAGCTCTATATATGACCGGGTAGAGTATGGCTGTATGTCATTGGGTTTTGTCACCCGATGCTAAATTTGATGTGTCATGCTTTGCAACATCTTTAATGTGGACTCAAAATTAAACTAAAACTACTGATCAAGGATGCTACTTGTGGAGAAATGGTGACATTGAATCTTGTTGATGTTTTGTTGATTATTCTATAAAGTAATGGTGCTCATAGATGCTGAATGTTAAAATCAAGTTAACACATCAAGGTAAACAATTTTAGTTTACAAATTAAACAGCAGCATTATCATTCATGCCTATCATGAAATACGTACTTGTCATTATAACTCTAAGTATTTGATCAGATTTTCACTCCTAAATGTTTGGTTCTGCACAGTATGTTGCTGTGGATATCGTTTCCTATTTCTATGCATTTGATTTATTATTCTAATTGTATATTTGTTTCATATTGCACCCACACCTGATTTTGTACTTAGCCGTGCAACTTGTTCACCTCCTTTTCTAAGATTTCCCAAAGCGCTTATGTTACCAGTCTTTTTCTTCATTTCAGAAAGAGGGAGGATTTTCACAGTTTGTGCCTCTATTGTTCACTCTCTCTTTATCTGTTGCAGGGACTGATGATCCTTTTACAGAATTTACCCACGATGCACTGGGGGAACGAGGAGATCAGTGTTCTTCTGGCAGAGGCTTACAGACTAAAATACGCATTTGCAGATGCACCAAATCACTACAAACGATGAAACCAAATAAGAGAAGTCTAAATGTGAAAGCTCTAGTTTTTCATCTGTATCTCAGTTTTTTTTTGTCACAACTATAAAGTAACCCCATTCACTTGGACCTGGCATGTTGTACTCACTGCAGGAATGGAGTTCTCTTGCCGATTTGAAAACAAAAAGCATAAATTAGTATAATGTACATTTGTCACAGTAATTATACCAAATTACAGGCACAAATTTAACCAAACTGCCTATGTGCAATTGGGTAAGATGATGGTGAAGGGATGGATAAGTTACTTTGCTTAAGAATAGGTTGTTTTGAATATGCGGCTTTCCAAGTATCCTTCTGAGGATTGGTTTTATTTTTATCTGTCTGTGCTTACTTTTAGTCACTGAACTGCTTTGCAGCACTGTGTTCACTCAAGATTCTGCCTGAACACAGGCTATAGCAAATATAATTGTGCCACACAATGTCGGCAATTGAAAAAGCCTTTTGGGTTACTTTTCAAAATTCTAGGCAAAGCTCCCATTTGGGAAGTAACGTCATCCGCACTCTTCCAGATAATTGTCTTTCCTGGATTCAAATAAGTTAACTCGAGCAGTATGATTATAAAATTGCTGTTGATTTCTTATAACCGTTTACAGAAGTTGAAATAGTGCCTGACATCAAATGAAATGTACCCATAAGTGAACTATTTATGATTTCTCTATTAAAGTCTCTATTACTAAATACCTGAAATGTTTGTCTTCAAATGGAATATTGTTTTATAATCAGTTATATAACTCTTCATGTATAGTCTGACTTAAGATTGAAGGTTTTCCAATAGATTGTTTCTTTCCAGGTACAGTGGTTCCCAGTCACTCAACCATGCTCCAATATACCAAAGACTTCACCATAGCACTTATTGTCTGTGGCTGTCACACATGCAGGAATTGTAACACACAATCTTTGTCATACCATGTTTTTTTGTTCTCTTTCCCCCAGGGACCATGTCAGAGAGGGCTACGGATCTGCTTTGTGCTAAGGCAGTTGTCACATATAACAGATACTTGGCTATCACAGTGGAGCATTCGCTATCCAATTTAAAAATTGTGCAGTGCTGAGCCTATTTATGTATATGCTACTTACAGTATTGTAAATAGAAATGTGATCTGTAACTGAAATAAACTAAAGGATTTGAACAGTTGTGTTTAAAAATGGTGGATTCACCTCTCAAATGAGTTGATTTGCTTTCAGCATAAGTTGCTTAAACTAATTTTTGAACAAAATATGCTGCAAGAATTTTGTCAAATAACTTGAAAATCAATTAGCAAATGCTAACATAACAGATACTGAGGGTGAATTTCCTCACTGTTTTCAGCACATTAGCAGCGTATAAATGAGACAGAATTTTTTTTTTTTTAGGCAGGAATATTGAGTGCAAGCAGTTTCTACCCATTTTCCACCATTAAAATGCTTCCCAGATCCCTTGTGCTTTTTGAGCCTTACTGTGAGAAAAAATCAATGGTTATGATTTGACTGAGGGTGCAGTGAAATTTTACTTGTGTGTTCTAGCTTTATAAAATTGTGCATTCAAAAAGTACAATTAAAACTGATGCAAAAGTATTCTTCCGTTGTGTTTGTGAAATAAAAGGATCCTTTGATAATTATAGTTGAACCCCCTTCTCAAATTGATAGAAAATGTCAAAGAAATATCTTGGTTCAGTAAATTTTTGAACTAAACTTTCACCCAACTTGTTGACCTATTCCCTATGTATCTGCCACTATTTAGAGAAATGCTTTATAGAGGTTAATATGTGTCGTTAATAGCAATTATTTTGAGGTAATTTTGTTAGCATCTAAAATATCTTTGAAAATCTTACAAGTGCTCAGCCTAAAATAGCAATAGGAATGATATATTTTAAAATGCTGAGCAAGCACAAAGCAGTACTTGAAGACAAATTCCTCTTTATCTTTCTTAATCAATCAAAATTTGTTTTATTTTAAATTAAAGGCAAGTATTTAAAATATTTTTGCTGAAAGGTTGTGTTAAGAAGATTGCTTTTATTGCCATGCATTGAAAATAACCAATAAAGATTTCTCTGTTTTAAGAATAGAACATAAGCATATTTTTCCATTAGGATCCCTCAAACTATGAGATGTAAATGTTTACTAATTAAAGCTCACAATAGGCAGCACAATATCCTCTGTAGAAGTTGAGCATGACTGAGAAATGCATTTCCATAAGCAAGCTTTTTTCTCAACCATTACAAAGGAAAGGATTATCTAACCTTTTCCTTTGATTTTTTTTTTATTCGTTCATGGGATTGTGGGCGTTGCTGGCAAGGCCAGCATTTATTGCCCATCCCTAATTGCCCTTGAGAAGGTGGTGGTGAACCGCTGCAGTCCATGTGGTGAAGGTACTCCCACAGTGCTGTTAGGAAGGGAGTTCCAGGATTTTGACCCAGCGACGAGGAAGGGTCGGCGATATACTTCTAAGTCAGGATGGTGTGTGACTTGGAGGGGAACTTGGAGGTGGTGGTGTTCCCATGAGCCTGCTGCCCTTGTCCTTCTAGGTGGAAGAGATCGTGGGTTTGGGAGGTGCTGCCGAAGAAGCCTTGGTGAGTTACTGCAGTGCATCTTGTAGATGGTACACACTGCAGCCACGGTTCGCGGTGGTGGAGGGAGTGAATGTTTAAGGTGGTGGATGGGTTGCCAATCAAGTGGGCTGCTTTTTCCTGGATGGTGTCGAGCCTCTTGAGTGTTGTTGGAGCTGCACTCATCCAGGCAAGTGGAGAGTATTCCATCACACTCCTTACTTGTGCCTTGTAGATGGTGGAAAGACTTTGAGCTGATGGAGTTCTGTTATATAAGTTTAATAATGACATGATCAATTGTTAAGAGATTTGTGTTTCACTTCCTCAGATACAGGGAACTCTTGTAATGTCCTCTTTTTGGCTTTATGATTGCTATGGGACTCCGTACTAGGCTGGGTGTGCAATCCTGCTAAGGAACTTTATGTTCAAAGCATTTTGAATGGATTTCTATTGCTGTGGTGATTTTTTTTTTTGTAATGCTTCAGAGATTGCAGTTGGGAATAGTAAGAGTATCAGATGTGTTTCAGGTCAGTCTGTGAGGTGCTTCTATTTAATACCCACTGGAGGACACATACTGTACAGACACAAATGCAGCTGGTGCAGTAAAAACAATTGTCAGGCTCAGTACACTAAGATAATATTTTGCAAAGTGTGTAAGTGGAAAAATGGAATTCTAAAGCACAAAATAGCAAATGCTTAATTCCTTCCAAAATTGAATGTGCAAAATAGCACTTCATATAGACCTCTCGAGAATAGTTTGACAAGGCCATTCTTTATTTTGAAAGGAAAGAATTGTTCAATTAAACATTTATACACTAAGTATAGAAAAGTATATTCCTGATCTATACAGAAATATATATCAAAAACTTTACAAAAAACTTTATAGTGTTGATTTAATAAATGAATTTGCTTTTTATATACCAAGTAAATATTAAGAGATATAGTTTTTAATTAATAGAGACAATTCAGAAGCCAAGTCAATAGTATAAATTCAATCATTTTAGCAGAATAATGAAAACATATAATTAGTGGAAAATTTACTCTCATTTACTAGTGTTCAGATTCAGTTTATAGCGATGTCTACCCAATATGGAAAATAAGAAAAGCTCCTCTGTGTAATCTGTTCAAGCTGCAGGTTGTTACATGGGTCTGTTATGGACGTGGGCAACAACAGGTGAATCATGCATTTGGAATTACCAAGAATATGCTGCAAGATGGCTGGCCCAAGTCTTCCAGCACTCCAGTGCACTGCCCAAGTGTTTCAATAAATCTTCTGGTCTTTCATCCAAACACCTGTATAGCCATTGATTTGTTTAATGTGATGTACTGCAATATTAGTATGTTGTAAACCTACAACCCTCCAAGATCTCTGCGCTCCTCTGCTTCTTTCCTCTTGCGCATCCCCGATTTTAATCGCTCCACCGTGCTTTCCGCTGCCTGGGCCCTAGGCTCTGGAATTTCCTCCCGAAACCTCTCCGCCTCTCTCTCCTCCTTTAAGATCCTCCTTAAAACCTACCTCTTTGGCCAGGCTTTTGGTCACCTGTCCTAATATCTCCTTATGTGGCTCAGTATCAAATTTTGTTTGATAACGCTCCTGTGAAGCGCCTTGGGATGTTTTACTATGTTAAAGGTGCTATATAAATGCAAGTTGTTGATGTTTAACATACTGTCTGTTAGCCCACTGAAATAGATATCACCTGTATAACTTATAAATTGAATACTAAACCAAGACAAAACAGTAAATGTGCAATAAACTGACTTTTTTTAGGAAGAAGTTGGTTTTAAAAAAAAATCTCCAGTTGTTCCTCCTTGCAGTCTCCTGGACAGTGGCACTCATCCACCCTTCGTGCAGCGCCTCTGAGGACGGTAGTGCACTATCTAGCTGAAATTGAGACGATCAGCTGAGGCACATCACATTAACACATTGTAGCACCAGGCACCCAGAAAGTTTTTTTCCCTAATAATTGCCACATTAAAAACTGATCACCTTTATTTTGTCACCATATTATAACAAAGTCAAACATTTAAGCTTCAAAGAACTGAAAGGATATCAAAGCAGTATTACATCCTGCACAATAAATACAATTGAGAATAAATGTAATAATTGCTTTATAGTGAGTTTGTTTTTACCTATGCCCAACTGACAAAACTTCAAATTTCTGTCTTAGATGGAAGTGATGACCAGAAATATATTTTTCATCAGATTGTGCGGGGCGCATTTTTGTATTCAAATTATTCCATTATTTAATCGCATCCATTAACATTTATTTGGATATCAAAGCAACAAAACAAAGACTTTTTAAAAAAAAAAACCTGCAGAGCAAAATTTTAAGTGAGGGGGCCTGCACTTTTTGACACTGAATGTCATGTTTATTTATGAACAAGGACCATTATAACAGTGACTGACCTTTTTGTTCATTCATGAATAGAATCTTGAGTGGACATATACTGTTTTTTACCAGTTGTAAGATATAGCCATGAGCTTATATAAAAAAAAAATGCTTCTAGCAGATAGAACAGTTACTTTTCAGAGTTTCAGCACCTGAGGTTCAAAGTATCATTGTAATGGTGTTTTCGCAACACAGCTTCTATTGCAAAGACTGTCAACACAGTGGGGCGATTTTAACAGCGGAAGCAAGGTGGCTATGATTCAGGTGGGAGCTTCAGACACTTGCCCCAGGCCCCAATTGGAAGATAGAGCGGGACATTAAACCAGCAGGAATCTGATGGGACTGATTTTCACTGACCTCTATCATCCTGCTACTGCTCCAAATAAGGGCTCCAGGAAGACAAACGTTGGCCCCACGTTTCAATATTTTCTTGTAGGTTTTGTTTCTCTTATGCATTACTTAACTTAAAAAATTGGTCCTTTTAAGGAAGTTACCACAAGAAAATGAATTCTGCAGCTGCATCATGGGACAATGGCTTTAAAAATATAGTCAAGTGAATACAGGTGATTGCTAAAAGACCATATGTATCTGGATAAACTGTTGCCAACAGCGCCCAAGTGATAATTAACAAGCTTCACCAGACTACTGATGACATTACTTGATGCATAAGAGGCCAGAGTCAGAGAAATTAAGTTTATGTGGGCGGGGCATGGAGGTTGTAGGGTTGATGGAGGTTACAGAGATGGGGAAGGGCATTGCCATGAAGGGATTTAAGCATGAGGATAAGAATTTTAATTTGAGGCCTTAAGGGATCAAAAGCCAGGACAGGGGTGATGGGTGAGTAGGACTTAGTGAGCAGGGATAGGATACGAGCAGCAGAGTTTTGGATGAGCTGAAGTTTACCGAGGGTCATGGATGGGAGATAAACCTTGAGAGCTTTGGAATAGTCGAATCTGGAAGTGATGAAGGCATGGATGAAGGTTTCAGCAGCGGGTGGGCTCAGGCAAGTACAGAAATGGATGATTTAAGAGGTGGAAGCAAGCATTCCTTATAATGGAGAAAATACAGCTTTGGAAACCTAGCTCAGGAGGGATAGGACACAGGTTGCAAACAATCTGGCTCAGCCTGAGACAGTGGCTGGGGAGGGGGATGAAGTCAGTGGCAAGTGTACTGGGTTTGTGGTAGGAGCTGAACAAGTTAAAGATGATGCAACATTTGGTTCTTGTCTCCATTGATAGTCTATGAATCTTAACAATTTATTCCATTATTTTGATGCAACAAACAAAACAATTAAACATTATTGATGTGATACTCAACTCTGGGTGAAATTATTGGAAGTACATGGTTTATGAGTTTTCTCAAAAGGTAGACCTGAAATGTGGGTACCACAACCTGGAGCTCAACGAGGAGAGCCACAATATTACTTCTGAAACACACTTTGGTCTGAAGCAGTGCAAAAAGCTAACTTATGGTCCATCTTCAGTAGCAAAAGCATTTCAATGTACCATCAGACGTGGTGAAGGAATTCCAGACATCTTGAATGTAACAAATTATATTCTGTTACGTGCACCCACGTAAGAAAAACAAAGCATGCTTCTGGGGTTCTTTACAAGCTACAAGGAAATGGCCTTATAGTTACATGAAAAGTGTGAATTTATTGCACGTGGAGAATATTTCGGTCTGCACAAAGCAGGGAATGTCACCAGACCCCAATAAAGTTGACGCAATCCATAATTGCACACTCTCGAACAATGTGTCAGAAGCCCTCAGTGTTCCTGTTTCATTCCCAATTTGGCTACAAATACAGAGCCATTGTGAGAAGTAACAACTTGAAGTCTAAGGGCGCAAAATTCGGGGACTATACACCACCCGTTACTATCAAAAAATGGCGAAAGAGCCGCCGCTCTTTTGCCAGCTGGTTGTGGCTCCTACAGCATCCTCCATTTTGGTCCTCTCCGTAGCGCCCTGCAAAAAAAATACGGCTTGGTGATGTGCACACCAACTTAACGTCACCACGGCCAACTTTGACCCTAGCGCTGAGTTCAGCGCTGGGTCATAATCCAGCGTGTAAAGAGACTGGCAGGCACGGTCAGCACCTCTTAAAGGGGCACACATTTTTCAGGTAAGTTTGCATTTCAGCTTTTGAACTTTTTATTTTATTGAAGTAGTGGCTTGCTGCAATAGATGCTAAATGTTTTTTTAAGTATGTAGGGCGTGCTGCTGGATGCTTTCAAGGCCTTGGATGGTAAAGGAAGGCCTCTGAGAAAACAGAAAATGCTGCAAATACTCAACAGGTTAGGCAACATCTGTGGAGGGAGAAACAGATTTCACGTCTCAGGTTGAGCTGCTGCCTGACCAGCTGAGTATTTCCAGCATTTTATGCTGGGATTTCACATTTACAGCATCTGCTCACAGAGGGAAGCGGAAGACACGAGAAAACTGAAGAGGAGGAAGCAGACAGATGGATGCATCCCAGACAGCACCTTTCTGGCTGTGATATCCAGGATGGAATCATCCACCTGCAGTCCCTGTGACCACAATCCCAATCCCTTTTAATATCAGTCCTTAACCTTACCTTCCCTCTGTTACTGACCATCACAGTGTCCTATTGGCCACTTTGCTGAAATGAAAGCCACCACAAATTAAACTTGCCAATCCAACTTTATACATCTATCCATCCAATATTACATCAAGAGATCAACTCATCACCCTTCTGCATACTCTTAGTGACTGTCTTGTGTATGCCTTTGCCTATCCTACTGATGTCACACAGTGCTACCCCAGTGGCTGCAGCAAAGCTGGTGGAAGGCTGCTGACTTTCAGTGGGGTCACTGCAAATGGCCTTGCTGGTCAACCTTGAGCTGGTAGCTGGGAGTGTCAAATCAATCGTCGTCGTCTTGTTCTTCACTCTCCTCCCTCTTTTTGGTCACCCACTAGCTGGACAGGCTGCATTTCTTGGGTGTGTAAAATGAGGAAGGCACAAGGGTGCACTTGTGAGAGGAGGGTGGGAAAGCACGAGGTGCATGCCAGAAGGAGGATAATGTATGAGGATACCAGCATCTTGTATCCTTTCAGCCCCACCGTTGGCCAAGGACTCAGCCATGCCCCTGCCAATTATGGGGGGTGGGGGGGGGGGGGCGTTGCACAGTAAGTTAGCGCTGCGCTCCACATCACCAGCCCCCAGCGTGAATATTTCAATGGTAGCGCTGCAGCCATTTTCGGTGGCCATTAACTCGAGTTGCCGATGACGCTGACAATTCTCTTGGTGCACACAAATTTTTTCCCCTAAGTTTCAAATGGGGAGATAAATATAATTGTGCCCTATTTTAGATCAAACAATCGCTATCTAATCATTTAAGGATGGCTTTTTTAATATTAGTAGGCCAACATGTTGATGCCAGGCTGAGGAGCCATCCTTATGCAAATAAAATGATCTTTGTGCAATTGGATTTATTACCTTTGCTAATTGAGTGCTCAATTCTACAAAGCAGCACTGCAGCCAGATTGAGCATGAAGCATTGGTAATTCTTTGGGCTGTGCAACGATTCAGGGAGAGATGTAGTGTACTCATCTAGACAACTAAAGCTGGAGCTAAGAGTTTGTTGTTGGAACAAAGGCTGAGAAAGAAAGAACAATGATTGTATCACTTGTAAAAACCAAGTACTTTTCCTGCAAAGAAATCATCAATGTTTATTTTTTTTTAAATGGCAACTTTCAACCCCTTTTCTAACTATACTTCATCCAGCTCTTAAGAATTAATCAACATAGCACTGTCTGTATTATGAGTCTAGTCCATATATGTATTGCTCTGTGTGAAAATTGTTTCTCTAATCTCGTCGTAAGCTTGACAATTTTATACCTGTCTCCTATATTCCTGCAATCTCAGTGTAAGTCATATAACCCACATAACTCCACATTGTCTCGGGTATTTGGTATTTTAAACACTATGAAGGGGTGTTGATTCACAATGGTCAGTCTTTGTTGAGAAATCCAGGTGAAGGACCAAGGCTAATATCATGGGACACTATCAAGCCGGAGAAGAGAAGATAGTATAAATCAAGAATAGCAGTACCAAGCTTAAGCTTTACAAGCTTGGAGATTGTAGCAAAAAGAGAAGACTAAGGAAGGTAAATTTAAAAAAAAATCTACAGTTTTGAAGTTGTCAGTGAATTTGTGTGTGAATTTTCATTTAAATCTAGCAAGAATATAGGGAAGAGGCAGACAGTGCAGGATAATGTATTTGGAGCCAAGAATGTGCAACAGAGCAAAGTTCAAAAACAGTGTTTTGAGCCCTTGTAAACTTGGTTACTCTTCATTTAACTCTGATTTCAGCCAGCGTGCTATTGAGTGTAGCTTAAGGTGCTTCCCGAGCCTTTGCTGCAATTCCTAGTCGCTGGTTGCAATTTCCCATCCGCAAAGGTTTGGAGCAGATTGTGTGATCAGAGAACGGTACGTGGCACAGAAGGATGACAAGAAGGATGACAAAGAAAAACTTTTTTTTTTAAAAGGGCATGCTGTTTTATTAAATACTACCTCTCCATCAATCGGTGTCTAACTATATTTTACAACGTTATGCTTTTTGTAATTTTTTAAACAAGAACACGGAAAATAACATCCATCTACTCTAATTTTTTTGACAGTTTTGTGAATTGTACAGTACTGTTTTACTGCTAAGGGAGGTTTATTTAATAAAAATATTAAAAGCCCGATTATCTGGATGTAGCTCCCAGGCATTAGAGTGAATATCGGGTTGAAAGTGTGACGATGTCCTGATAGACATATCAGCAACAAAATGATAAAAGGATCATGCAGGAGAACGTGTAATATGTTAAATCAAATGTACTGCAGTGCTGCTACAATACACAAGGGATCCTTCAGTGGAGTGGATTCAACTTATGGTGTTTTTTATATTAATAGTAGATAAATCGGTATTATTCCTAGTAATATAGTACGAGTAGAAAAATTGCTACTGGCTAGAAGAAAACTGACAACATACAATCCTAGCATTGTCCTGCAATACAACATCTTAAACTTACAAATGCTGCTAAATTTTTCACTATAATACAATAATCCAAGTCGATGCTGAATAGTTACTAAGATCCCCTTAAGATTTCTTCTTAACAGAGGAACTTTTTTTTTTTAATGTTTTTTCAACTTTTTGTTCCTCCTTTCCTGAAGGTGCTGATTCATTCTGGGATGTAACTCCATGTCACTGGTTGCTCCCTAACACCTTGACCAGATGATGGTTCTTCATGCATGATAGTGTCAGTGAGCTAACCTATCACAGCGGACCCCTAATTGTGATGTGCCCATGCACACATTTCCCATCAGCAGTCACTGGATAATAATTGGGAGTGGAAACCCTGGCTGATTTCTCGCTCCTGAGCCTAGGGGCACTGTGATTAATTGTACCTTTTTGCTGCCCCACCTAATCAGTGCAAACTGGGGTTCCAAACTAGGACCTTCCTGGTCATCATGGCTCGGTTGCACACTGGATAGTCCACTTACCAACTGGAATTAAATAATACCAACAGAATTATATTGTGGTATCAAACTTTGAAATAAAACAACAATAACTTGTATTTATATAGCGCCTTTAATGCAGTAAAATGTCCCAAGGCACTTCACAGGAGTGTAATAAGACAAAAAATTGACACCGAGCCACATAAGAAATTAGGGCAGATGGCCAAAAGCTTGGTCAAAAAGGTAGGTTTAAAGGAGTGTCTTAGTGTCAGCTGTGGCTCAGTTGGTAGCACACTCGCCTCTGAGTCAGAAGGTTGTGGGTTGAAGTCCCACTCCAGGGACTTGAGCTCATAAAGCTAGGCTGACACTGCAGTGCAGCGCTGAGGGAGTGCTGCCTTGTCGGAGGTGCCGTCTTTCGGATGAGACATTAAACTGAGGCCCCGTCTGCTCTCTCAGGTGGACGTAAAAGATCCCATGGCAGTATTTTGAAGAAGAGCAGGGGAGTTATCCCCAGTGTCCTGACCAATATTTATCCCTCACCCAACATAATAAAAACAGATTATCTGGTCATTATCACATTGCTGTTTGTGGGAGCTTGCTGTGTGCAAATTGGCTGCCGCGTTTCCCACATTACAACAGTAACTACACTCCAAAAGTACTTCATTGGCTGTTAAGCGCTTTGAGACATCTGGTGGTCGTGAAAGGCGCTATATAAATACAAGTCTTTCTTTTTAAAGGAGGAAAGCGAGGTAGAGAGGCGGAGAGGTTTAGGGAGGGAGTTACAGAGCTTAGGGCCTCGGCAGCTGAAGGCACGGCCACTGATGGTTGAGCGATTATAATCAGGAATGCCCCAGAGGGCAGAATTTGAGGAGCATAGATATCTCGGGGTGGGGGAGGCGGGGTTGTGGGGCTGAAGGAGATTAGAGAGAAGGGGAGGGGCGAGGCCATGGAGGGATTTGAAAACAAGCATGAGAATTTTGAAATCGAGGCGTTGCTTAACCGGGAGCCAATATAGGTCAGCGAGCACAGGGGTGATGGGTGAACGGGGCTTGGTGCGAGTTAGGACATGGGCAGCTGAGTTTTGGATGACCTCAGTTTTACAGAGGGTAGAATGTGGTGGGCCAGCCAGGAGTGCGTTGGAATAATCAAGTCTAGAGGTAACAAAGGCATGGATGAGGGTCTCAACAGCAGATGAGCTGAAGCAGGGGCGGAGACGGACAATGTTATGGAGGTGGAAATAGGCGATCTTAGTTATGCCACGGATATGTGGTCAGAAGCTCATTTCAGGGTCAAATATGACACCAAGGTTGCGAACAGTCTGGTTCAGCCTCAGACAGATGCTAGGGAGAGGGATGGAGTCGGTGGCTAGGGAATGGAGTTTGTGGTGGGGCCCTATAAAAGTTCCTATCACTACATTTGAGCCATGCAGTATATTTAAGATTCCATTTTAAATTCACAGATCTGCTTCTCCACGTAATTACCTCCCATTGCATCTGGATACATTTTGTTTACTATTCTGATTTTTCTATTTGTTGAAAAGAAGTGTTTAGGAATATGTTTCAATGCACTAACACATCTGTGGGCTTAGATGCCATTGACCAACAGCTCAGGCTTCTCGAAGTGTATGATATCTCTTGTTATGTATCATTAAATCCTATTTACTGCATCAAAGTATTGCTACATCAAGAGTTACTAATTGAGTTGTGTGTGAAGTAGGAGAAAGACTAGAAAAAGCAAGATCAACAAGTAGTTACACAATAAAGACAACCTGTTACTCAAAGCAGTTGAAGAAAGCAAGATTTCCATCAAAATTGTGTAACAGCAAATCAAATGTATTTCTGAATAACTCTGAGCTAATTTATCTGCTGTCGTGCACAATATATGGAGCTGATTTTTCTGACATTCATTTCTACTGTGCCAGGGGCAAGTTATCTCATCTGGCTGCCGGCACGACAAATGAGGTAACTCATCCAGTCCATATTAGAATCTAAAAACAATTGAACTGAATCAAATGATAGGTAAAATGATCCTGTGTGAAAATGGGCTTGAAAATTCAGGTTAAGTTGGAAGCTCACCCAAATTATTGTAACGAGGCCTGAGGCCCAATTTTGGGTGAGCCTCAGGTCAGAACTAATTTATATCCCGCTGCCTCTTTCTCCATGGTTCAAGGATTCAGTTTTAATTAACAAAGACCGTAATTCCTTCACAAGCCTCGCTGAATACTTACTGGAGCCTTTTGCAAGAGTGTGATAAAACAAACCAAAGGATACATTTTAAAGCACAGAAAGAGTATAAGTTCAGTGGACTCCAGAAAATTTGACACATATTCCGTCAGTTCTATGCTTCATTACATTGAATTACAGCAGAGTCCAGAAAATTAAGGCAGATATGAAACCAATTATTTTAAAAATGAAAAGTACTTAGAATTGCAGTTCATTTATCTCACCCAGATTGCTGCGAAACTTGATGTGATAAACAAAAGAAAAGCTGCAGGGACATTAATTGTGATAAAACACTGAAGAAAAGAAAAGTGAATTTCTTTAGCAAAGGATCAAAACAGCATAAACTGACAGAGGAGGTTATTTTAAGTTCCATACATATATCAACCTTCCCTCTGCACCTGTAGGTGTAGCTCGACTTGAAACTACTGAAGTCTTCATGTTTAATCAAAGACTCTCTGAAGTGCAATTAAGTGATTCAGTCAGTGTATGCACTGAGATTAAAGCTCTGATATTCAAAACATCTGCAGTGTCATGTGATCATTTGTGATTCTTAATTCTGCTCCAAATTGCACCTTTTGCAATCAGTTTTTAAAATTTGAATTTGCAAGGGTAATGCAAAAAACAGACCAGGAGCAGGCATTTGACAGCTAACCACAATTTTACCCGTTTTGTAAAAACTATCTCAAGTTACTCTGAAAACAGAATTCACATTAAACTTATCCAGTTGTTGATGAGAATTCTCTCACTGTCTTCTGGATGCTGGTCGGATCATTAGGAGTAAGAAACTTTGAAAAATGTATTGTTTTTGCAGTTGGCATTGCGTGACATATGTATCTAGTCGACCTTGCACAACAACGCTCTTATAACTACTAAAATGAGATTAAACTGCAAGCACCACCCTCCTGTGACGAAAAATAACATTTACATGGCATTTTAACAAGAATTAACAGTGCAGTGACTGAACAGCATTGCTAGGTATGCTGAAGAAAAGTGATTTATGTATCTTTATAAAGAAACATTAACACAGGATGAGTACATGGGCATTGGTTTATTTCACAGAGGAGCTTTTAAGCTGATGAATATCACAGTGAATATAGGGCGTTTTCTTTGCACGAATTAGGAGCGTTGACTCACTATATTTGGCTGGGATCTGAGGGACACTCAATGATCTCCAGTATGGCCTCCTGGTTAGCAGACAAGCACTTACACTTGCTTCAATTATCCCAGCGGGGTGGTCTTCTGTAAAGAAGAAAACAGTATGGATTTTATGTAAGGAAATTCGCAGAACCTGGGATGGATGCACAACAGTGTATATATTGCAAGACATCTATAATATATTAAAATAACTGTGAGTCACCGCATTCCATTTCAAAATGCATTGAAAACTCCTGTGGCAACCTTTTTGTGACAAACTAGAAAAATGTCCACAGTTACATGCAATACAAGCTATTCCTGTAGTTGGTACTGTCATAGATGTTTTTGGTGTTAAAGAAGTCTACAGTCTCAATGTCATGTGACACGAACAACTGTTATTTTGCAGTGTGTGGGGTTCAAAAAAGAGATTGTTTTTACTCTGCACGCAGTTTGATACTCTGATCACTGGGTGGCTCTGCCGAGCATTCTTTCAGCCTCTTAGCCTCGAGTGTATCAGCCATCTTGGTAAAGATAAGTAGGTGAGATAAGTGTTCCATTTAAAAATATTAATTATTTCTTTGTAGATTTGTTTTAATTAACTTTCTTTTCCCTCTTCCAGATGATCTCCAGCTATTTCCTCTTCCTGGCTGCCTGCTACTTATTTTTGCTGGGAGACTCGGACCTGACCTAGTGCTTTTGAAACTGCTGTGGAGAATGAGGTAATGGATTTGGCCTTCCCCTGGCCACTGGGCCCTGACCTTTGTATTTTTAGTAAGGACAGCAGGCAGGCAGGAATAAAAATCATGAAAATAGCCACAGTTTCTCTCAATTCTCCTCATAACTAAAGCTTCTAATCCCAGGTGTCAGCTTGGTGAAACTTTTTTGCATCAGCTCCATGACCTTTAATATCCTTTCTAAAGTAAGGTGCCCAAAACTGGTCACAATTTTCTAGCTGCTGCCTTGCCAATGATTTATATAGGCTGAGCATTACCTCTGCTTTTATACTCTATGCTCCTATTTATAAAATGTTTCGGGTACAGTAGTGTAATCCAGAGGCCTGGACTAATAATCCAAATCCCACCATGGCAGTTTGATGAATTTGAATTCAGTTTTTAAAAAAAATGAAATAAATCTGGAATAAAATGTTGGTATCAGTAAAAGTGATCATTATTGTCGTAACAACCCAAGCGGTTCGCGAATGTCCTTTAGGGAAGAAAACCTGCCATCTTTACCCGGTCAGACCTATGTGACTCCAGTCCCACAGCAACATGGTTGACCCTCAACTGCCCTCTGAAATGGCCGAGCAAGCCACTCAGTCATATCAAACCGCTACAAAAAACAATAAAACCAGACAGACACAGAAGTTTGAAAGGTTGTGGTCCCGGCATCTGCTATTTCCTCTCTAACTTCTCTTCGCATTCTAGGACCATCTTAAATATCCTCATTACCTCTTTTATGCTACACTTCCAACACATTAGTTTATAAATTTGAGGCAAACATGCCTGACACCTATAACCTACTTGGATGCCTCTGTAGAGCAATGCAGAATAATTAGCAGATTTATAAATAGCAGATATTTAATGGCCATTAGTGGTTACAGTGGCAGCTTTCTTCACATTCGACACCTTCCATATATTCTTCTGTTGTGGAGAATATCAGACTCTTGTATTCACATCACACATAATTGCCTTCATGCCTGATGTTTGCTTGTGTGCTGTGCTTCAAAACTGTAAAGGGCATTTTGCCTCTCCCGAACACCATCTAAAGTCTACTTCTGTTCGTTTAAAGCTGCTTAATTGGAATTCCTTGGTAATTCAATTTTTTTTAAGCACAAAAAGAAGCTTCAGATTAACTAGGAGTAGACTGTACGGCAAGCTGAAGGTCCTCCTTCGTGACGTGGACTTTTCAACGTTTTGCTTTCTCCATCAGGACTCCAATTTGGGCACTGCACGTTGATGCACTGAGTGTTCCTCAGAGTACTTGTGTGTCTATTAAGTGAGCTAACTGACCATTCAGCAGCACTATTGCTATTGTGTTCTGATTGGTTGCTTATTTAAAATGCGTTCCAGCCTCCAAAAAATGCGCTGCTGTGCATGCACAAAGAAGAAAAATGAACTCTTATTCACTGCGCACTATGCTAAGAGCAACTGAAATGCTCAAGTGAAAACAGAAAATGCTGGAAATACTCAGCAGGTCGGCCAGAATCTGTGGAGATAGTAACAAAGTTAACATTTCAGGTCGATGACTTTTCGTCAGAACTGGAAAAAGTTAGAGATGTAACAGATTTTAAGCAAGTGCAGGGGCAAGGAAAGGGGGAGGGGACGAAAGAACAGAAGGGAAGGTCTGTGATAGGATGGAAGGCAGGAGAGATTAAATGACAAAAGGGATGATAGTACAAAGCAAAAGGAGATGGTAATGGGAAAAGTAAAGACACAAAAGATGAGTCCAGAAGATGTGTAAATAGGTATAGCAGAATCATCAATAGCTACCAACTGAAAAAATCGGGGCACAGGTTATGATCTGAAATTTTTAAACTTGATTGTTGAGTCCAGAAGGCTGTAAAGTGCCTAATTGAAAGATGAAGTGCTGTTCTTCAGGCTTACGTTGAGCTTCGTTGGAACAGTATAAGAGGCCAAGGACAGAGAGGTCAGAGTGGGAGTGGAGAGGAGAATTATAGTGACAGGCGACCGGAAGCTCGGGGTCACACTTACGGACTGAACGGAGGTGGTCCGCAAATCAGTCACCCAATCTGTGTTTGGTCTCCCCAATGTAGAGGAGACTGCATCATCAGCAGCGAATACAGTATACTAAATTGCAAGAAGTACAAGTAAATCGCTGTTTCACTTGGAAGGAGTGTTTCATCTCCTGCGCTTGCACGGGAAGGTGCCGTGGGAAGGGGAAGGGGTGTTGGGGTTGAGGAGTGGACCAGGGTGTCGTGGAGGGAGCACTCCCTTCGGAATGCTGAAAGGGGAGGTGAGGGAGAGATGTGTTTGGTGGTGGGATCACACTGGAGGTGGCGGAAATGGCAGAGGATGATTCGTTGAATGTGGAGGCTGGAAAGTTGAGGTCAAGGGGAACGCTATTGTGGTTCTGGGAGGGAGGGGAAGGGGTGAGAGCAGAAGTGCGGGAAATAAAACGGACACGGTCGAGGGCCATGTCAACCATGGTAGAGGGGAATCCTTGGTTGAGGAAAAAGGAAGACACATCAGAAGCATTAGTATGGAAGGTGTAATTGTCAGAACAGATGCAACGGAAATGCTCAAGTGGTGTGCAAGACTAGCAAGGTTTGCTTTGCCTCTTATTTTTACCTTGCATGTGTCTTGTCTCTGATCAGCACCTCTCCCATTGGCCCAGGCTGAGATCACAAACGAATTATTTTTAAGAATCATAGTATAATGCAAAAGATAAATATACTGATCCACTGTAGGACCTGGGCCAGTCCTAGTTCTTTCAATAAAACCCCATTGTTTGAAGTATTATCAAATCCTATCTATCATTGCTTCATGTAAACTTTTCCTCTCAACATTGTCATCTGGTATAAGCTTAATCAACATTTTATTTCCATACCAATAAGTGTTTTATCTGCATCAAGTTGATCAATACAATCAAAGATGCAACAGAACTGCAGCTGAAAGAAATGATGGTCTAGAAATTCGATCGTGCCTGAAAATGGGTGCAAGGGGTGGGGTCGTGGGGCGCACTGCATGAACCTGTTCATATGGGCACAAGGACCACGTGAAATTGGTGCTCAGACCTCATTATAATGGGTCAGGTTGACTCCAAGCACTGCTTATTGGTTGTGTGCCTCTTTGGTGGGTGGGTGGGAAAATCGGGTGTTCCCATTTAAAGACAGTCTGCATTCCTTAAGGGGAGGTGCACTCTAGCTGCAGATAGCAGGGATGCTTCTGAAGAAAGAAATGACTAAGACCAGCAGATCGGGTCCCCGGGTTTTTCGATGCTGCCTTGGCGGCCCTGATCCAGGTGTTGGACAGGAGGCATAGCTCCCAGGACATGGCTGCAATGCCAAAAGAAGTTTAATGACATCAGCAGAGTTGTCAAATTAAGAATTATTTAAAAAAAAAAGGTATTAAGGGATATGGGGCAAAGGTGGGTAAATGGAGTTAGATCACAGATCAGCCATGATCTCATTGAATAGCGGAACAGGCTCGAGGGGCTTAATGGCCAACTCCTGTTTCTATGTTCCTAATTCTTCCTCTCACCTCAATTACTCTCTCGCTTCGCCTACACCTACTGCAGCCCCACGACTCATATCACTCCCTCCCCGCTTACCTTCACTCTCCTACAATACTGCACCACACTTCACTCCCTCTCCTTCTCCTTCTACTTACACACTCTGCACCTCTTATTCACAGCACTTTAGCAACCCTTAGTTCCCCATAACTTGAACACAACATCTACAGGAGCCAATCATGATAGGCACACTCTCAAAACAGCTCACAAGGCTGTCCCTAATACAGTCCTTTCTTGCAGGAGAAGGTCGCACACAACATGAGGCAACAGGCGGTGATCGGAGAAGCCAGAAGCCACTGCACATCCTCTCCCCACTCGAGCATGACATGCTGAACATCATGGGCAGGGAGAGAATCATGGCCGTGGTGATTGCCAAAGCTGGAGGAGACGTCACGCTGGGTTTCTTCACACCTTATCCTCTTTTTCCCTCTTCTATCTCACTGCACACGCTGCATGACAAACTGCAGCTGCATTCAGCGGACACTCATCTCTGCTCTCCCTTCACATTAAAAGCTAACCCTTGTCCCTCTCTTTCATTTCTTTCATATGCCAGTGCAGGAAGAGGAGGCCAGCCTTCCTGAAGATGCAGCGTCACTCGATCTGACCCTACCAAGCACCAGCTCAGAGATTGGCACCACAGTTAGAGGTTAGGCTGGAAAAGGGGTCTTTACATGGTGAATCACCGGGCACAAGTGTTCAGGAGATAGAGCAGGGGGACAGGACAGTTTGCCGGAGGTTGGGATCACATACCAGCTCTACTGCAGAGGACCCAGATGCTGACTTCGAGGGCCCAGACTGCCGAAGAAATGTTAGTTGCCCTGAGCAGCCGGCCAGTGAGTTTCGCACAATGGCTGAGAGCATGGAGGAATCCAGCTCCAACTTGTGTCGGGGCTTCACTCCGAGCATGGAGACCATTCTGTCCAACATGGAGCGAGTGGTCAGTTCCATGAACGCGACAGTGGAGCCTGCCATAATAGAGCCTCTCAGGTGGAAGCTCTGATGGCTTCCATCTTAGTTCTGGCAGCAAGAATGAGGGGGGCTTCCAGGGCATCACATCATTTCTGCACTTTTTTCTTCTGCAGAGCCGTAGAAGTGCGGAAGCACTTCTCAAGGCCCAGAGCTGCTCAGGGTCACCCACTATCGCCATCGGAAGTGTCCTCAATTGAAGCTCAGTAGCCTTCCATCTCCCAAGCTGTAGCCACTCGGGATACATCTCATAGGAACACTAGGACAGGTGATTGAGTGTGTAAGATAGAGGGTTGCACAAGGGTGATTCTTAATTATTCCACTTAACTGTTGTTCAAATCTGAAGTGAGTTGTTGAAGTAAAGTTTCTGTTTTCTGGATTTGTGGTTGTTCATATTTGTAGTCAGTTGAGGGCAAGACCCAAAAGGCTGCATTGCAGAAAGGCAATTGAATGGTGGTAGAAAAGATGGCGGTGATGAGGATTGAGGGAATATGGGTGTATTAGGGGTGGGAGGGATGGTTCAGGTGAAGCGCTCTTGGATCAGCTGCTCTCTGAGCTCTGGCAGCTAGGGACACTGGTGGTTGATGCTTCTCCTACTCTTCCTCCTCTTTGTGACATTCTACCTTCTCCTCATCCTACTCCACTTCCTGGCAGAGGTATAGAATCTTACAGCACAGAAGGAGGTAAGGGCTGTTCCTTCAATATAGCGAAGTTATACAGCATGTAGCACAAGGTCAGGGGTATGCTGTAGGGCTCTTGAAGAAAACATCACGCCAGGTGAGACCTTGTTATCAATTCACACTTACAGGCTTTCATTTGATTCTCATTACTGAAGGTGAGAATAACAAAAACTATTTCAAATATGGAATAATGAGTGTATTGCAATCGGCAGAAACTTCACACATAAGAACAGCTACTTAATAGAAATGCTACGTGCTTGAGAATCAGTACAACATTTTGATAAAATAAAATGTCATAATTCATTGGTATTGCAGCATAAACAAAAAAAATGGAGGTTATGCATATTGCAAACCTATAATCCTGTATCATTTGTTATGTCACTGAAGAAGTTCCATCTGGATCTTGCTCCTTTATTATAACTGCTTGCAGATGCATGATCACAGTACATTGTAAATTACAAACTGATTTTAAACAAAATGTAACAAATTGCAGCAATTAATTTCAATCGTGTTCTGTAAGAGCATAATTTACAGTTACTGCCTCAGCCTGCACACTATACAGTAAATCTAAATGACCTTAATCTTGTGTTTTCTGAGCAAAATTAGTATTCACAACAATCTAAATGGTTGCACAGCGAATCCATTATGGCACACTTGGCTTGCCAAACAGCATCACATAATGGATGGAATATGTATGTGAGTATGAGCACTGAGCCATTTTCACAAAAAAATATGGATCATATGCTTATTTCTTAAAATCCATCCAACAACATTCTGGTCTACTGAGGGGAAGTCAGCCAGACTTCTCACTCCTGATTGCTATCCAGGGACCACTGCTGGAAGGTTCACAGCTATGGGTGTCAGCGAGGCATCCTGTGTGCTGCTGTGAAGCGCCTTGCAACGTTTTACTACTTTAAAGGCGCTATATAAATGCCAGTTGATTTATTGAGGCCCGGGATGGGCTTGGCTATGATATTCTCCACAGTTGAATAGTCTGCCAAGCATAACTGTCAAGGCTCGCACTTGCAAAAGTGCTCCAATTTGTGGCACTAATCTTCATGAGTCCACAATTTACCAAAATATAAAATTTAAATAATGTGACCTAACTGGCAAAAACTTCCTAATTCATCAAAGACATTGCCAGCAGTTAACAACTGTAACAGCAAGCAACCGCTTGCAGTGCAAGATACATCTGTTCAGCATACCGCAGGAAGCCTTTACTAATAGCCTCTTGGTAATGAATTTTGCAGCTACAAAACATCAAAGTATCCGAACATGCTGTCAGTTTGGGCACTTTAGGACAAGGTGCATAGTCTACTTAGCTTCCTACCTTGTGTTGTGTTCAGTGAAGCTCCTTTATCTCAGCTGCAGCTTTATTTTCTCAATCTGCACCCTTCAGTATTCAATTTAGGGTTCCACCAACAGAGAAAGCCTGGTGCTGAGTTCATGTACGACAGATCATATTATCGAATTACACTGTTTCATTGCCTTTTCATTCTTTTTCTAGAGTTGGAATTCAATCATCATCTTTTCCTTGCTCATGTTTTGCATCGCTTGATTCCCCTTCCCCTCTCTCCTGAAGGTGTTGACTCCTCGCTGTGGTGTCCCGCCCAAGTGATGATTATTTTAATCTGGAGCCGGACGGTGTCTGCAGCATTGCGGCTCAGCCTGATGCGGTGCTCCACAGATATGTATTTCAAATAAGGGTCACTGGGTAATGATCAGAAGTGGGAGCCCTGATTAATTTTACCCTTACTAAATGAACGTGGTAAATAAACATTTATTATCTTGCACATTTTCAGGAAACCCTCAGGGAAATGTATTTTGCCCCATTATGTTTCCCACCTTTGTCAATGACATTGAGGATACCATTAATGACCACCATTTTGTTAATTCTCCATTTGTAAAACAAGAAACTCACCCCATATGTCACAGTTACATCTTCAGTATTCTACAAAGCTTATGATGAAGTACAGCAGCCCTATTTAGTGGGCCACAGGAACTATTCAAACCTCAATTCAGTGCAGACATAAAACTATCAAGATCCTGGCAAAATTTTAGATGACACTTCTGCTCATAGAACACTCTCTCCAGATAGTGAAGATTTTATACGTTAGGCTACATGAAATGGTGCCACATGAAATTCTCCAGATACTTCTGTGTTCTCAGTAGTCCCCAGTGTCGATATTGTGAGACTACTGCACTTGTCGCAATTGCCCCTGGTTGCATCCTGTTTCTATGCCACCAAATTAAAAAGGGAGATAATATCAATTATAAAATTAAGACGAGTGGATGGTGATTGCTCAGTATTCTTTAGGTGCTCTATGCAATGGGGATGATTATATGCAAGCTCACGATGCTAAATCAAAATATTAATTCTCCCTCCAGCTTCATGCCTTAGCCGATCTCTCAATTGTCAGCAATGTTGCTATTTAACTAACTTGTTATCTGGCTTTAAGGTTAATTTTACACTTGTACAAGCTGAATCTGCTAAGGGTGGGACTAGCAGATCACTTTAGCACCATTCTAAAGGTCCTGAACCACCCTTTGTAACCCTCTACGTTACAGAAACTGGAAGTTAAGATTTTGTTATCTGCACTCTATTCATTCGGAAGCTGAGTGCTGGGGTTTCTAATTGCAGGCACTGTTTAGGGTTACATTTGTATACAGTTCTCCTCAAAGTCCCCTGATGAGTTGTCCAGAATGCCATCTTTTCCAAGCTAGACTTTACCAGGCCATCCATTAAACAAACTATTCACAACTGCCTTTCCAAAATGTTGCCTCCCTAAGTTCAAGCGGGATTGTCAGAGTAACATTTTCCAGGATATGGAGATTGAAGACCGAGACAATTTTTCTTCTTCACTACAGGGAACGGTAGCGTAGTGGTAATGTTACTGGGCTAGTGATCCAGAGACGTGAGTTCAAATCCCACCACGGCAATTGGGGAATTTAAATTCAGTTAATTAAATAAATCTGGAATAAAAAGCTAGTATCAGTAATGGTAACCATGAAACTATCGGATTGTCGTAAAAACCTATCTGGTTCAACGAATGTCATTTAGGGAAGGAAACCTCATGGCCCGGCATATCCCTCACTCTACCATTACCACCAAGCCAGGGACCAACCCTTGTTCAATAAGGAGTGTAGAAGAGCAGCACCAGGCGTACCTAAAAATGAGGTGCCAACCTGGGGAAGCTGCAACACAGGACTACATGCATGCTAAAAAGCGGAAGCTGCATGCTATAGAGACAGGACTAAGCGATCCCACAATCAACAGATTAGATCAAACCTCTGTAGTCCTGCCACATTCAGCCATGAATGGTGGTGGACCATTAAACAACTAACGGGAGGAGGAGGCTCCATGAATATCCCCATCCTCAATGATGGTTCAGCCCAGCCCAGGCATTTGCAACCATCAGTCCAGAGTGGATGATCCATATCTGCCTCCTCCTGAGGTCCCCACCAAAGCCAGGCTTCAGCCAATTTGATTCACTCCATGTGATATCAAGAAACGGCTGAGCGCACTGGATACAGCAAAGGCTATGGGCCCTGACAACATCCTGGCTAGCGTGCTGAAGACTTGTGCTCCAGAACTAGCCGCACCTCTAGCCAAGCTGTTCCAGTACAGCTATAACACTGGCATCTATCCGACAATGTGGAAAACTGCCCAGGTATGTCCTGTCTACAAAAAGTAGGCCAATTACCGCCCCATCAATCATCAGCAAAGTGACGGAAGGTGTAAGTGGCACTTACTCACCAATAACCTGCTCACTGATGCCCAGTTTGGGTTCTGCCAAGACCACTTGGCTCCCGACCTCATTACAGCCTTGGTCCAAACATCCAGGACAAAGCAGCCCGCTTGATTGGCACCCCATCTACCACCTTAAACATTCACACCCTCCACCACCAGCGTACCGTGTCTGCAGTGTGTACCATCTACAAGATGCACTGCAGCAACTCGCCAACGCTTCTTCGGCAGCACCTCCCAAACCCGCGACCTCTTCCACCTAGAAGGAGAAGGGCAGCAGACGCATGAGAACACCACCACCTCCAAGTTCCCCTCCAAGTCACACACCATCCTGACTTAGAAGTATATCGCCGATCCTTCATCGTCGCTGAGTCAAAATCCTGGAACTCCCTCCCTAACAGCATTGTTGGAGTACCTTCACCACGCGGACTGCAGCGGTTCAAGAAGGCGGCTCACCACCACCTTCTCAAGGGCAATTAGGAATGGGCAATAAATGCTGGCCTTTCCAGTGACGCCCACATCCCATAAACGAATAAAAAACTCTATGACCAATGTTGTTAAACAAACATGAGTTTACTCTGCTATGAAGGCACAGGCTCAATAATTTTTGCCACAATATAAAAGCTCTTTGAGGCTGAATGTAAAGGAATCACAGCAGCACAGAAGGAGGCCATTCGGCCCATCGTGGTTCCTTGAAAGAGCTATCCAATTAGTCCCATTTCCCCTGTCCTAGCCCGATAGCCCTGAAAATTTTTCCCCTTCAAGTATTTATTCAATTTCCTTTTGAAATGTATTACTGAATCTGCTTCCACTACCTTTTCAGACAGTGCATTTCAAATCACATAGTAGTACATAATATTACATAGTACTTACAGCACAGAAACAGGCCATTTGGCCCAACAGGTCCATGCAGGTGTTTATGCTGCACACGAGGCTTTTCCCACCCTCCATCTAACCCCATCAACATATCCTTCTATTCCTTTTTCCCTCATCTGTTTATCTAGCTTCCCTTAAATGCATCTATGCTATTTGCCTCAACTACTCCTTGTGGTAGTGAGTCCACATTCTAACCACTCTCTGGGTCAAGAAGGTTCTCCTGAATTCCTTATTGGATTTATTAGTGACTATCTTATATTTATGGCCCCTAGTTCTGGTCTCACCCGCAAGTGGAAACATCTTCTCTCCGTTTACCATATCAAACCCTTTCATAAGACCTCTATCAGGTCACCCCCTTCAGTTTTTTCTTTTCTAGAGAAAAGGGCCCCAGCCTGTTCAATCTTTCCTGAGAGGTATAACCTCTCAGTTCTAGTATCATTCTAGTAAATCTTTGTTGCACCTTCTCAAATGCATCCAAATCCTTTTTATAATTGTGTTCTTTAGAGTTGAGGTTGGATCAGATCAGCCATGATCTCATTGAATGGCGGAGCAGGCTCGAGGGGCCGATTGGTCTACTCCTGCTCCTATTTCTTATAATATGGAGACCAGAACTGTTCACAGTTCTCCAAGTGTGGTCTAACCAAGGTTCTATACAAGTTTAACATAACTTCTCTGCTTTTCAATTCTGTCCCTCTCGACATGAACCCCAGTGCTTTGTTTTTTTTTAATGGCCTTATTAACCTGTGATTTGTGTATCTGTACCCCCAGCTCCCTCTGCTCCTCTACCCCATTTAGACACATTTTTTCCCAAGGAGTGTGTGACCTCCGTATTCTTCCTACCAAAATGTAACACCTCACACTTATCTATATTGAAGGTCATTTGCCAATTACACACCCATTCTGCAAGTTTATTAATATCTTCCTGTATTTTGTTGCAGTTCTCTTCCCCACCTCCAATTTGGTGTCAGCTGCAAATTTTGAAATTGTACTTCCAATTCCTGAGTCCAAATCGTTTATGTAAATGGTGAACAACAATGATCCCAGCACCGATCCTTGTGGAACACCACTTCCCACCTTTTGCCAATCTTAGTAACTACTCTCTGTTTTCTGTTTTGTAGCCAGCTTGCTATCCATTTTGTTACTTGTCCCCTGACTCCACATGTTCTGACCTTAGTCATGAGTCTATATGTGGTACCCTATCGAAGGTCTTTTGAAAATCAAAGCAACTTGCTGTGTAAAAGTATTTCTCCTCATCTCGCCTCTGGATTTTTTGCCAATTATCTTGGCTGGTTCTTTATCTTGCACAAGGCTGTTATCCGTTGTGATTTCTTAACACCCTGAATGCTACAGGCAATACATTTTGAAAATCTTTCAAGGCATGTCCTGTGGATTTTCATATGCACTGGCTAGATCACTTAAAACATTTTATTTTTTCCCTTCTTTAAAGTCTATGGGCCGTATTTTGTAGTAAAAATAATGGTGAGGCTAACAGCGCTTACCGTTATTAACGTGTAAATCGGACAGCAACTTCCAGTTAACCGTGTAAATCAGGAGGTTGCTGTGTGAGATGCCCTGTTCCTCCTGAAGCTGTGTGATAATGGTATCTCGCCGAGAGACTCACCATTCAAATATATGGAAGTCTTGAAGTTACTGTACTTAACCTGATATGTACACAATAAACTCGCCAGAAAACATTCGAGCTTGACCAGTGTAAGTACCCTTTTAGCGGCGTGGTAAGTCTTAATTACTGCCAAACAACCTTTCTGGCACTGAAAATTATCTTTAACAGGTTTGGAGTCTTGTTCAGATTTTAATCGCTGTTGGAGACTTACAAAAGATAAACAAATGTAAATAATAGTTTGGTTTTTTTACTTTTTTTTTCTGTCTCTTTTATTTCTCTCTCTCAATCCAATCTTTCTTTCCCTCTCGTTGTTTTGCTTTCTGTACCTGATTGACATTGAATTAAATATTCTAGCTGACTAACTGGTTCAGACTCTGCGCAACTCATTAACGATTCTTCAATTTGATTGGTTAAGGAAATACATGGTTGCTTACCCTGTTTGTAGGTCCCAGAATATGTTGCACTTTTTCGATGGTTGGCTGACAGGAACTTCCAGTGCAAAAGCCTATGGGCAAGTGCAAGTGTAACGAACGGTGCCGCTGGTTGCAAAATTCGGCCCTTAGAGTTTCCAGTGGCTACCAGTGCAATACAGCAGTCGGATCTGGGTTTCCACCTGTGGTTTCCTGTAAGGTTTGCCTGGTGGAAATCAAATTCAAGTCTAGCTACTAACACGCTTCATAGTGGCCTGAGGGAAAGAATTCTGGCTGTATTTCTGGTACAGGGAATGGCATGTTCAATGGATAAAGAGGGATATGATATAATTTTTAAAGAATAAGTGGAAATATAGAATTAACTTGATAAATCTTAGGTCCTGAAATTACATCATGGAATGTTGTTGAATGAATGTTAAAGACATTTGCCTGAAATTCCATTCTCTATTTCAGCAGGGATGCTAACCCATTTATTTGAAACAGTTAAATGTAGCTGATAAAATAGTGGAGAGAGAAATTTCAGGCAAACGCATTAAATATTTGTACAATTGTATCTAATCTCATATTTCAGGGCCTTAGAGTTTTAGGTTTTCAGATGTCCCTTCTTGACTCCTAACCGTGCTGCCATTCTTCCTTGTTAATCAGAACAGACATTCAAAATTATTAGAAGTAAAGCTATTGAGTAGAAAGTACTAGAAGCTCAAGAGATATATTTCATTAGTACACCTGAGTGAACAGCACTGATACAACCTGGAAATGAGGTACAGTGCACATGCTCAGACTGCACAATCCAAATTCAACTCCAGGGAAAAAATATCGTGCCCAAGATTAGGATTTTGGAAGAGCCGGAGTAAAAACTTCAATCAAGGAATTGCCAGACATAACATAATTCAGGGATTAAATTTAACCATGCTATTGTGAAAGATGTAATTTTTTGGCATTTTAAATTTTGTTCAAATGTTTATTTTGAAGAGTAGAAATTTCCAGTTACTGCTACAAAAATAGTGATTGAACAACATTTTTCACAAAGCATTTTGAACAATTTGTGTGAACCTGGTGGCTAGATTTCTCAATCTCAGAATTATATACTCTCTGTATAATATTGCAGCCAATGTGTGTCACATTGTGACATCTTTAACATTAAAAATACCTACCGCTGTGCCACCTACAGGAATTGCGGGGCATCAGGGAAGGACACTTTGATCCAGGAGCCAGTCACCCCCCGAAGGTTAGGTAGTGGTACAGGTCTGGTTAGTGGTCAGGGACAGGAGGATGTGACTGCAACTCAGGCAGGTAAGGGGACCCCAGGTGCAATTCTGGAGGAGCCTTTGCCCTTTGCCCTTTGCCCTTTGCCCTTTGCCCTTTGCCTTTGCCCTTTGCCCTTTGCCCTTTGCCCTTTGCCCTTTGCCCTTTGCCCTTATCCAACAGGTATGAGGTTCTTGCTGCCTGTGTGGATGAGGACAAAGTCTGCAGGGTGGATGAGCAACCTGACCATGGCACCATGGTGCAGGAGGCCATTCAAGTGGGGGGAGTGTAAAGGAATGTTGTAGTGGTAGGGGACAGCATAGTCAAGGGGATAGACACTGTTCTCTGCAGCCACAATCGGGAGTTCCAAAGGCCGTGTTGCCTGCCAGAGTTAAGGATATCTCCTCGTGGCTGGAGAAGAATTTGGAGTGGGAGGGGAAGGATCCAGTTGTGGTCCACATAGGAACCAACGGCATAGGTAGAACTAGGAATGAAGTTCTGCTGAGAGAGTTTGAGGAGCTAGGGTCCAAATTAAAAAGCAGAACCTCAAATGCAATAATCTGTGGATTGTTACTTGAGCCACGTGCAAATTGGCATACGGACAAGCAGATCAGAGCGTTAAATGCGTGGCTCAAAGAGTGGTGTGGGAGGAACAGGTTTCGCTTCATGGGGCACTAGCACCAGTACTGGGGAAAGAGGAAGCTGTTCCATTCGGATCGTCTCCACTTAAACCGGGCTGGGACCAGTGTCCTGGCGAATCGAATAACTAGGGCTGTAGATAGGGCTTTAAACTAAAAAAAAGTGGGTGGGGGGCCATCAGGTGAGGGGAAATTTAGAAAACTAAAGAGAAAAGTCAAGGCAATGGAGCAATGTAGCGATTTGGGTAACAATAAGCAGTGTGTGACAGGAAGGAAGAGAGTGTATAAAGGTAATCATGCATCAGCGAATAAGATGAAAGCAGGGAATAATGGTAAAATGTTAAAACTAAAGACTCGTTACCTGAATGCACGAAACATTCGTAACAAGGTAGAAGAATTACTGGCACAAATAATGATAAATGGGTATGATCTAATGGCCATTACAGAGACATGGATGCAAGGTGACCAGGGTTGGGAACTAAATATTCCAGGGTACTTGACTTATCGAAAAGACAGACAGACTGGAACAGGAGGTGGGATAGCCCTGATAATTAAGGATGATATAAGGACAGTAGTGTGAAAGCATCTTGGCTCAGAAGATCAGGAAGTAGAATCAGTATGGGTAGAGATAAGAAATAACAAGGGGCAGAAAACAGTGGTGGGAGTAGTTTATAGGCCCCTAACAGTAGCTCTACCATTGGACAGAGTATTAATCAAGAAATAATAGGAGCTTGTAACAAAGGTAATACAATAATTGTGAGGGACTTTACTCTGCATATAGATTGGACAAATCAAATTGGCAGTGGTAGTCTGGAGGATGGGTTCATGGAATGCATTGGAGAAAGTTTCCGAGAACAATACGTCATGGAACCAACCAGGGAACTGGCTATTTTAGATCTTGTTTTGTGTAATGAGACAGGGTTAATTAGTAATCTTATAGTAAAGGATTCTCTAGGAAAGAATGATCATAATATGAAAGAATTTCACATTGAGTTTGAAAGTGACATTCTTAAGTCCGACTCTAGCGTCATGAACTTAAACAAAGCCAATTATGTAGGTATGAAGGATGAGTTGGCTAAGGTAGATTGGGAAATTAGATTAAAAGGTATGACAGTAGATAAGCAGTGGCAATCATTTAAAGAAATATTCCAAAATTCTCAAACAATATACATTCCATTGAGAAACAAAAACTCCACAGGAAAAGTGAGCCATCCGTGGCTAACTAAAGAAGTTAAAGATAGTATTAGATTAAAAGAAGAGGCTTATAATGTTGCAAAGAATAGTAGTAAGCCTGAGGATTGGGAGAGCTTTAGAAACCAGCAAAGGATGACCAAAAAATTGATAAAAAGGGAGAAAATAGAATGAGAGTAAATTAGCAATAAGTATAAAAACAGATTGTAAGATCTTCTACAAGTATGTAAAAAGGAAGAGAGCAGCAAAAGTAAGCATTGGTCCCTTAGAGGCTGAGACAGGATAAATTATATTGGAGAACAAGGAAATGGCACAGGCTTTAAATAAATATTTTGTATCTCTCTTCACAGTAGAAGACACAAAAAATATACCAAAAATAGTGAGGAACCAAGGGGTTAATGAGAGTGAGGAACTTAAAGTAATTAATATCAGTAGAGAAAAAGTACTAGAGAAACTAATGGGACTAAAAGCTGACAAATCCCCAGGACCTGATGGCCTAGATCCTCGGGTTCTAAAAGAGGTGGCTGCAGAGATAGTGCCGCATTGGTTGTGATCTTCCAAAATTCCCTAGAATTCAGGAAAGGTCCCAGCAGATTGGAAGGTTGCAAATGTAACCCCAATATTCAAGAAAGGAGGGAGAGAGAAAACCGGGGACTATAGGCCAGTTAGCCTGACATCAGTCATCGGAAAAATGCTGAAAACCATTATTAAGGAAATGGTAACAGGGTACTTAGAAAATCATAATATGATTAGGCAGAGTCAACATGGTTTTATGAAAAGAAAATAGTGTTTAACAAATTTATTAGAGTTTTTTGAGGGTGTAACTAGCAGGGTGGATAAAGGGGAACCAGTGGATGTAGTATATTTGGATTTCCAAAAGGCATTCGATAAGGTGCCACATAAAAGGTTGTAAAGCAAGATAAGAGCTCAGGAGAAGCGCAGGAGGAGCATACCACGGGGCCGAGCTGTGCTGCCATGACTTACCCTTTAATTAATTTAAATTAAATTAAATCAAATCAATAGCACCAATTACACTACAATTAAATGTTATACTCAAGGGCCCTTGTTTACTAGCACTCCCCGCTACACAACAGAGACCTTAGAAACTATAACCACAAAATTAAGACCTTCTAAACTTTATAAACTATTAACCTTAACTGTCAAACTATAGAGTAGTATAAATACTCACCTGGCCGTATTCACCCAATCAGCTGCTTCCTCTTGCCCGCGTCACTTTTTGAATCGTGACGTGGCTCTGGAACGCCGCCGCTGGTCTGAGATTGGTAAGCCTTTGAAAAAAGCCCGCGAAAGTGAGTTTAAGTTCTCACTGAACTGCCACTCTCTGCTCCTCCCGACTCGGGCCTTTGGGGAAAAAAAGCCCGCAAAAGTGAATTTAAGTCCTCACTGAACCGCCACTCTCTGCTCCTCCCGACTCCGGCCTTTGAAAAAAAGTCCGCGAAAGTGAGTTTAAGTACTCACTGAACCGCCGCTCTCTGCTCCTCCCGACTCCGGCTGGGCTTTTTTTCAAAGGCCGGAGTCAGGAGGAGCAGAGAGTGGCGGTTCAGTGAGGACTTAAACTCACTTTTGCGGGCTTTTTTTCAAAGGCTTACCAATCTCACAGACCAGTGGCGGCATTCCAGAGCCACGTCACGATTCAAAAAGTGATGCGGGCAAGAGGAAGCAGCTGATTGGGTGAGTATGGCCAGGTGAGTATTTATACTACTCTTTAGTTTGACAGTTAAGGTTAATAATTTATAAAGTTTAGAAGGTCTTAATTTTGTGGTTATAGTTTCTAAGGTCTCTGTTGTGTAGCGGGGAGTGCTAGTAAACAAGGGCCCTTGAGTATAACATTTAATTGTAGTGTAATTGGTGCTATTGATTTGATTTAATTTAATTTAAATTAATTAAAGGTGAAGTCATGGCAGCACAGCTCGACCCCCTGGTATGCTCCTCCTGCGCTATGTGGGAAATCAGGGACACATCCTGTGTCCCTGATGACCATGTGTGCAGGAAGTGTATCCAGCTGCAGCTACTGGCAGACCGCATTGCGGCGCTGGAGCTGTGAATGGATGCATACTGGAGCATTCGCGATGCTGAGGACATCGTGGATATCACGTTTAATGAGTCACACCAAAAGGCTGCACAGGCAGGAAGGGAATGGGTGACCACCAGGCAGAGTAGTAGGCACAGGCAGGTAGTGCAGGGGTCCCCTGTGGCCATCCCCCTCTCAAACAGATATACCACTTTGGATATTGTTGTCGGATGGCTTATCGGGGGAAGGCAGCAGCAACCAACTTCCTGGTTCTGCTGCACAGGAGGGGAGGAAAAAGAGCGGGAGAGCTATAGTGATAGGGGATTCTATTGTAAGGGGAATAGATAGGCGTTTCTGCAGCCGCAAACGTACTCCAGGATGGTATGTTGCCTCCCTGGTGCAAGGGTCAAGGATGTCTCTGAGTGGCTGCAGGGCATTCTGGAGGGGGAGGGTGAACAGCCAGTTGTCGTGGTGCATATAGGTACCAACGATATAGGTAAAAAACGGGATGAGGTCCTAAAAGCTGAATATAGGGAGTTAGGAGGTAAATTTAAAAAATAGGACCTCAAAGGTAGTAATCTCAGGATTGCTACCAGTGCCACGTACTAGTCAGAGTAGAAATAGAAGGATATTTCAGATGAATACGTGGCTAGAAGAATGGTGCAAGGAGGAGGGATTCAAATTCCTGGGACATTGGAACCGGTTCTGGGGGAAGTGGGACCAGCACAAACTGGACAGTTTGCACCTGGGCAGGACCGGGACCGATGTCCTAGGGGGAGTGTTTGCTAGTGCTGTTGCGGAGGGTTTAAACTAAAATGGCAGGGGGTTGGGAACCTGTGCAGGGAGACAGAGGAAAGGGAAGCAAGGATAGAAACACAAGACAGGAAGGAGAAAAGCAAAAGTGGAAGGCAGAGAAATCAAGGGTGTAAATCAAACATGGCCACAGTAAACAATAATTCTAAATGGTCTAAGAGTGTTAAAAAAACAAGCCTGAAGACTGTGTCTTAATGCGACGAGTATTCGTAATAAGGTGGATGAATTAGCTGGGCAAATAGATGTAAACGGATATGATATAATTGGGATTACGGAGACATGGCTCCAGGGTGACCAAGGCTGGGAATTCAACATCCAGGGGTATTCAATATTCTGGAAGGACAGGCAAAAAGGAAAAGGAGGTGGGGTAGCATTGCTGGTTAAAGAGGAGATTAACACAATAGTAAGGAAGGATATTAGCTCTGATGATGTCGAATCTGTATGGGTAGAGCTGAGAAATACCATGGGGCAGAAAACGTTAGTGGGAGTTGTATACAGACCCCCAAACAGTAATGCTGAGGTTGGGGATGGCATTAAACAGGAAATTAGAGACGCGTGCATTAAGGGCACAGCAGTTATCATGGGTGACTTTAATCTGCATATAGATTGGGCTAACCAAATTAGTAACAATACTGTGGAGGAGGAATTCCTAGAGTGTATACGGGATGGTTTCCTGGACCAATATGTCGAGGAACCAACTTGAGATCAGGCCATCTTAGACTGGGTATTATGTAATGAGAAAGGATTAATTAGCAATCTTGTTGTGCGAGGCCCCTTAGGGAGGAGCGATCATAATATGATAGCATTCTTCATTAAGATGGAGAGTGAAGTAGTTGACTCAGAGACTAGGGTCCTGAATTTAAATAAAGGAAACTATGATGGTATGAGGCGCGAGTTGGCTAGGAAGGATTGGGGAATGTTACTTAAAGGGTTGATGGTGGATAGACAATGGCAAACATTTAAAGATTGCATGGATGAACTACAGAATTTGTTCATCCCTGTTTGGCATAAAAATAAAACAAAAAAGGTGACTCAACCGTGGCTAACCAGGGCAATTCGGGATAGCATAAGATCCAAGGAGAGGACCTATAAATTGGCCAGCAAAAGCAGCAAACCTGAGGATTGGGAGCAGTTTAGGATTCAGCAAAGGAGGACAAAGGGATTAATTAAGAGGGGGGAAATAGAGTATGAGAGTAAGCTTTCAGGGAACATAAAAACTGACTGTAAAAGCTTCTATAGATATGTGAAGAGAAAAAGATTGGTGAAGTCAAGCGTAGGTCCCTTGCAGTCAATCAGGGGAATTTATAATGGGGAACAAAGAAATGGCAGACCAATTAAATACATACTTTGGTTATGTCTTCACAAAGGAGGACACAAATAACCTCCTAGAGATGTTGGGGAACATAGGGTCTAATGAGAGGGAGGAACTGAATGAAATCAGTATTTGTAGGGAAATGGTGTTAGGGAAATTGACGGGATTGAAGGCCGATAAATCCCCAGGGCCTGATAATCTACATCCTAGGGTACTTAAGGAAGTGGCCCTAGAAATAGTAGATGCATTGCTGGTCATCTTCCAAAATTCTATAGACTCTGGAACAGTTCCCATGGATTGGAGGGTAGCTAATGTAACCCCACTATTTAAAAAAGGTGGTAGAGAGAAAATGGGGAATTATTGACCGGTAAGCCTGACATCGTTAGTGGGGAAAATGCTAGAGTCCATTATAAAAGATGTAATAGCAGAGCACTTGGAAAACAGTGACAGGATCGGACAAAGTCAACATGGATTTACAAAAGGTAAATCATGCTTGACTAATCTACTGGAATTTTTTGAAGATGTAACTGGTAGAATAGATAAAGGAGAACCAGTGGATGTGGTGTATTTGGACTTTCAGAAGGCTTTCGATAAGGTCCCGCATAAGAGATTAGCGTGCAAAGTTAAAGCACACGGGATTTGGGGTAAGGTACTGACTTGGATAGAAAACTGGTTGGCAGACAGGAAGCAAAGAGTTGGAATAAACGGGTCTTTTTCCGAGTGGCAGGCAGTGACTAGTGGGGTACCGCAGGGATCGGTGCTAGGACCCCAGTTATTCACAATATATATCAATGATCTAGATGAGGGAACTAGATGTAATATCTCCAAGTTTGCAGACGACACAAAGCTGGGTGAGCGTGTGAGGAGGATGCAGAGAAACTCCAGTATGATTTGGACAGGTTGGGTGATTGGACAGATGCATAGCAGATGCAGTATAATGTGGATAAATGCGAGGTTATCCACTTTGGTGGCAAAAACAGGAAGGCAGATTATTATCTGAACGGCAATAGATTGGGAAAAGGGGAAGTGCAACGAGACCTGGGTGTCCTTGTGCACCAGTCGCTGAAGGTAAGCATGCAGGTGCAGCAGCCGGTTAAGAAGGCAAATGATATGTTCGCCTTCATAGCGAGAGGTTTCGAGTACAGGAGCAAGGATGGATGTCTTGCTGCAGTTGTACAGGGTCTATGTGAGACCACACCTTGAGTATTGTGTGCAGTTTTGGTCACCTTATCTGAGGAACGATGTTCTTGCCATGGAGAGAGTGCAGTGAAGATTCACCAGACTGATCCCTGGGATGGCAGGAATGATGTATGAAGAGAGATTGGGTCGATTGGGCTTGTATTTGCTAGAGTTTAGAAGAATGAGAGGGGATCTCATTGAAACTTATAAAATTCTAACAGGACTAGACAGACTAGATGCAGGAAGGATGTTCCCGATGGTGGGGGAGTCCAGAACCAGGGGTCACAGTCTAAGGATAAGGGGTAAGCCATTTAGGACTGAGATGAGGAATTTCTTCACCCAGAGAGTGGTGAACCTGTGGAATTCTCTACCACAGAAGGCAGTTGAGTCCAATTCATTAAATATATTCAAGAAGGAGTTAGATATATTTCTTAAGGCGAAGGGGATCAAGGGATATGGGGAGAAAGCAGGGACAGGGTACTGAATTTGGATAATCAGCCATGATCGCATTGAATGGCGGAGCAGGCTCGAGGGGCCGAATGGCCTACTCCTGCTCCTATCTTCTATGTTTCTATGGGGTTGGGGGTAAGGTATTAGCATGGATAAAGGATTGGTTAACAGACAGAAAACAGAGAGTAGGGATAAACGGGTCATTTTCAGATTGGCAGGCTGTAACTAGTGGGGTGCTGCAAGGATCAGTGTTGCAGCCTCAGCTATTTGCAATCTATATTAATTACTTAGATGAAGGGACTGAGTGCAATGTATCCAAGTTTGCTGACAATACAAAGCTAGGTGGAAAGCTAAGATGTGAGGAGGACGCAAAGAGCCTACAAATGGATATAGACCGGTTAAGTGAGTGGACATAAGGTGGCAGATGGAGTATAATTTGGGGAAATGTGAGGTTATTCACTTTGGTAGGAAGAAGAGAAAAACAGAATATTTTTTAAATAGTGAGAAACTATTAAATGTTGGTGTTCAGAGAGATTTGGGTGTCCTAGTACAAGAAACGAAGGGCTGGATTTTGTCAATGGGGGCACGTTGGGGGTGGGACTGCTGGTTTTCAGGTTTCAGTCCCGCCCCCAATGACGTCCGGCCAACACACGGTATTTTCCCTTGATTAACCTTGTTAAGAGCGCCCTGCGGGCTTAGCCGGCCAATTAAGGGAAAGCCGGTGACAGAGGATGTCAAAAATTTTTGATAGTTGAATTGTCAGCGTTTGATAGCTTTGAGAAGCTGTCAAACACTGACAATCTCTGTTCTAAGGTGAGCCCTTGTACCGGAGACTCACCAAACCTCTTTCCTCAGCAGAAATCAGATGGCTGCTGCATCTGAGAATGCAGCAGCCATTCTGTCATCTCTGCCATTGAGATGAGGCACCTCCAGATCTCCAAGGGTTGAAGCCTGCAGGAAGAAGCAAAGGCAAGTAAACTTTTTCTAGCACTTTACACTCACCTCTCATACTTACCTGTCCACACTTGCACCCATCACTCACCTCCACAGCGATCTTTTCGACCCCTCTCACCCAGCAGACCCACTGCTCGCCTCACTGACCCTGGCGAGGTTTGCAGCCGTCGGGAAGCCCGCACTTGCAGGGATAAAATGGGGATTAGCCTGTTAACTGCCTATAATGCCCTTCCCGCCTCGAGGAGACGGGTCCCTGCGCGACTCGGGGACCCGCCTCCTGGGCAGATGGCATGGAGGCGGGTTGGGAGTGGGTTCGGTACCTTGCATGTTGGTCTTTATTGCTAGAGGGTTGGAATGCAAGAGTAAGGAAGTCTTGCTGCAATTGTACAGCGCTCTGGTGAGACCACATCTGGAGTACTGTGAAAAGTTCTGGTGTCATTTAACGAAGGATATACTTGCCTTAGAGGCGGTGCAATGAAGGTTCACTAGATTGATCTCTGGGATGAGAGGGTTGTCCTATGAGGAGAGATTGAGTAGACTGGGCCTATACTCTCTGGAGTTTAGAAGAATGAGAGGTGATCTCATTGAAACATAAGATTCTGAGGAGGATTGACAGGGTAGATGCTGAGAGATTGTTTGCCCTGGCTGGAGAGTCTAGAACTATGGGTCATAGACTCAGGGTAAGGTGCCGGCCTTTTAAGACTGAGATGAGGAGGAATTTCTTCACTCAGAGGGTTCTGAATCTTTGGAATTCTTCACCCCAAATGGCTGTGGATGCTCAGTCGTTGAGTATATTCAAGGCTGAGATGGATAGATTTTTGGACTCCAGAGAAATTAAGGGATATGGGGATAGCGTAGGAATATGGAGTTGAGGTCGAAGATCAGCCATGAGCTTATTAAATGGCGGAGCAGGCTCGAGGGGCCGTATGGCCTACTCCTGCTCCTAATTCTTATGTTCTTATGAATAACAGGCATTGCAGATATTTATAATGTGTTTTCAATGAAATGCATGCCCCAAGTATTGAATTTAATATGTACTAGATGTTTAAGTGTAGTATTGATTGTTGTGTATGGAATTGCAGCAGCCATTTTAAACATCATAAAATACCACAAATAACAATGAGATGAATGACCATTTAATCTAATTTTGGTGATATTGTTTGAGGGAGGAATATTGGCCTGGACACCAGGACGAATTCTCTTCTTCAATATTCCCATCAGATCTTGAATGTGCACCTCCACCATTTTTTCTATTATTCGTTCCTGGGATGTGGGTGTCGCTGGCAAGGTCAGCATTTATTGCCCATCCCTAATTGCCTTTGAGAAGGTGGTGGTGAGCCGCTGCCTTGAACTGCTGCAGTTCGTGTGGTGAAGGTGCTCGCACAGTGCTGTTAGGGAGGGAGTTCCAGGATTTTGACCCAGCGACAATGAAGGAACGGCGATATACTTCCAAGTTAGGATGGTTTGTAACTTGGAGGAGAACTTGGAGGTGATGGTGTTCCCATGTGCCTGCTGCCCTTGTCCTTCTAGGTGGAAGAGGTCGCAGGTTTAGGAGGTGCTGTCGAAGAAGCCTTGGCGAGTTGCTGCAGTGCATCTTGTAGATGATACACATTGAAGTCACGGTGCACCGGTGGTGGAGGGAGTGAATGTTTAAGGTGTTGGATGGGGTGCTGATCAAGAGAGCTATTTTGTTCTGAATGGTGTTGAGCTTCTTGAGTGTTGTTGGAGCTGCACTCATCCAGGCAAGTGGAGAGTATTCCATCACACTCCTGACTTATGCCTTGTAGATAGTGGAAAGGCTTTGGAGAGTCAGGAGCTGAGACACTCATTGTAGATTACCCAGCCTCTGACCTGCTCCTGTAGCCGCAGTATGTGGCCAGACTGGACTTCAGTTTAGTCCCTTATCCAAAGAGCGGCATCTCCAATAATTCAAAATTTCCTCAGCAGTGCAATAGAATGTCAGTCTAGATTATATATTCAATTCCAGGAAAGGAGATTGAATCCAAAGCCTTGTGTCTTATAGCAAAGAGTGCCACCAACTGAGCCAAGCTGTCATTGATTTTAGAGAGTCAGCTTTGCTCAGTTGATAGAACCCTTGCTTGTGATTTACAAAGTTACAGAGATCTGTCCAGGCAATAAAGTGACATCTGTTAACATGCAAGGCAGTGGCCACATCCTTATTATTTCATTTTTACCACAACTTCATATTGGAGACATACTGGAATTACGCCGATCAATGTCAAAGTGGCTTGCAGCAGTCACTAATCCTTTTGTTAGTTATACTACCAATTTAATAGAACTCCTAGAAATATGTGTTTATATAAATAAAAAGTCATGGGGATTGTCTCCCAATTAGATTCCTGATATTTCCTCTGAATAGAAGTTTGAAAACCTAACTATTGAAATGGTAAACTGCCAGATACACCTGAGTGAACAGTACAGATACAACCTGCAAATTAGGGTCAGTGCACATGCTCAGGCTGCACAATCCAAATTCAGCTCTCAGTCGCAACTCCAGGGAAAAAATATCGTGCCCAAGATTAGGATTTTGGAAGAGCCGTAGTAAAAAGTGCCAGTGTGGTAGCACTGTCGGATCCAATGATACACTGTGCTCTCGCATTGAAGCTGCTGAAATTTCCAAGCAAATCACTTCTAAAGCAGGCGGCAAAAGGGCTCGAAGTTGTAAAATATCACAGACTGAAAAGTATCGATCTACTCTGATTTATCGGCAAACTTGTTTGAATAACATAAAATCTATAATAAGGTCAGGAAAGTGCTTCTGCGGCAGTGTTTGAAGTAGTCAGTGGTGCACCCAGCAAAATTCATCGTTTTCCACCATGAGGCAAGAAAACCAGACAGTAGCCCATTAGAACTTGGTATATTTTGTGCTGTGAAAGTACAAGGTAAGGAAGCAATGAATAACTGGCTCAGAAAGGGTTCATTGACCATTGTAAAGCAGTAGACGCTGCCTTTCTGATCATAGAACAGATCCTGAAAGAGTCAAAAATGAATAAAACATAAAAAGCACAGGTGGAGCTGAAATTTCAACAAAAATAAGGTGTCTTTCCTGTTTGATAAAGGGCAGCATTTATATAGCGCCTTTAACCGCAAAAATTGCCCCAAGGTTGTATTATGAGAAGCAATTACATAAACTAGGCTTGTAATCCATAGAATATAGAAGGTTAAGGGGTGATTTTATTGAGGGGTTTTAGGATTTTGAAAGGAATTGATAGGGTAGATAGAAACTTTTTCTGCTGGTGGGGGAGACTAGGACAAGGCGATATCACCTTAAAATCAGAGCCAGGCCATTCAGGAGAGAAATTAGGAAACAGTTTTTCACCTAAAGGGTGGTAGAGGTGTGGAACTCTCAACCACAAAAAGCAGTAGATGCTAGTTCCATTAATAAGTTGAAATCTGAGAGTGATAGATTTTTTGCTAGCCAAGAGTAATAAGGGATTGTGGAACCAAGCGAGTGGATGGAGTTAGGATACAGATCAGCCATGATCTCATTGAATGGCAGAACAGGCTCGAGGGGCTGAATGGCCTACTCCTGCTCCTATATTCTTATTAATTTAACCAAGTCTGTAGTTATATTCAGTTAACTTTTTTGTGAGGGTCCAATACTCATTGCACTCTTTTCCCTTCTTTCTGTAGCAGTTTTTTTCTCTTTAAAAAGCAGCACCTCATGCCCAAATTAACAGAGTAATTCGGCACATTGAAACTCATTTATTTTTGTGTCAGTGAGAAGTAACACTTCAAATTGTAATCTAAATATGTCCTTCAGGACCATAATCAGTCCTTTACTGCTACTGTAGTGTAATTACTTCAGGTGTCAGCTGTGGCTGTGGCAGCACTCGTGTCTCTGAGTCAGAAGGTTGTGGGTTCAAGCTCCACTCCAGAGACTTGAGCACAAATTCAAGGTGACACTCCAGTGCTGTACTGAGGAAGTGCTTCTGTCGGAGGTGAAGTCTTTCAGATGAGACTTTAAACTGAGGTCCCGTCTTCTCTCTCAGGTTGGCACAAAAGATCCCATTGCACTATTTCGAAGAAGAACTGGGGAATTCTCCTCGGTGTCCTGGCCAATATTTATCTCTCGGCCAACATCACTAAAACAGATTATCTGGTCATTATTTCATTGCTGTTTCTGGAACCTTGCTGTGCACAAATTGGCTGCCGTGTTTCCTACATTACAAGTAACTACACTTCAAAAAGAACTTTATTGGCAGTAAAGCGCTGAGGTCATGAAAAAGCACGATGTATATCCAAGTTCTTTATTTTCTTTAATGTAGCTTTATTTTGGTCGTCTTTTTCATGCTGTAAAATGTTTTCCAGGTTCTCACAATATTACACTGCTGGTCTGTTAACTCACACCTTCCCTTTCATCTGCAATTGTCTGACAGTTTGTTTTTCATACCAAAAAGATCATTCCTTCTCTATCGTGCCATTTAACAGCACCTTCATTTCTTGGTCAGTCAATCATATAGACATCCAAGCCATAGCTCCATAAGAACATATGAAATAGGAGCAGGAGTAGGCCATTTGGCTCTTCGAGCCTGCTCCGCCATTCAATGAGATCATGGCTGATCTTCTGCCTCAATTCCATTCACCGGCCCTATCGCCATATCCCTTGATGCCCTTACTAGTCAGAAATCTATCGACTTCTGTTTTGAATATAGCCAATGACTGAGCCTCCACAGCCCTCTGGGTAGAGAATTCCAAAGATTCACCACCCTCTATGGGAAGAAATTTCTTCTCATCTCAGTCCTGAATGGCCTACCCTTTATGCTGAGGCTGTGGCCCCTGGTTCTAGACTCCCCAGCCAAGGGAAACATTCTCCCAGCATCCACCCTATCAAACAAATAATTTTGTATGCTTCAATGAGATCCCCTCTCATTCTTCTGAATTCAAGAGAATACAGGCCTAGTTTACTCAATCTCTTCTCATATAACAGTCCCGCCATCCCAGGAATCAATCTGGTGAACCTTCGTTGCACTCCCTCTATGGCAAGTATATCCTTCCTTAGGTAAAGAGACCAAAATTGTACACAGTACTCCAACATTCGATGTTTGCAAAGAGTGAAATGAGATTCATATGGCGCTCCTGCCACCATTTTATTTGGTACCCATCAAAATCTTAAAAAATATGACTATTAGCCCCTTTTTTGGGAAAAAAAATAAAAACATCTGCCATAATTTTTTGGGGTTTCTTCATTATGTATGATCCTTCAGCCTGTTTTCTTCGCTCCACATGCCCCAGGCCCATTAATATATACATATTATATCAGTAAATAAGAAGAGAAATACATTTTGCTTTGATGTTGGAGAGGCAGAAGATGTGAAAATATATTATACAGAATATCTCTTTGTGATAACTATTTACAACAGATGACATTTCTCACTGTATATCTGTTTCCATATTGTAATTTTATATCTGTTTTAAAGATCCATAATAATTACAAAATATTACATTTTTAGAATGGTAGTTATGAGTTAAGAGCAATAAAGTGCGATTATTGTATATTACTTATGATATAGCAACAAACTTGTTTTTCATATTTATCTAAAAATCTACAAATCTCTTTCAATCTAAATATGTTCTTGTCTTTGTTTCTTAGAAGATTAAATAATTGATTTATCATCATCTTAAACAATTGTTGATTGATAGATACCAATCAAAATTTTCCATATATTAACAAATAGGCCCAAACAAGACAATAGTCATATAGTAATACATAAACATTAACAAACAGGTACACATCCATGTTAAAGTCCTCGTCATAAATTAACTGAATTTATTAAGAAAGACTTCAATTAATCTGGTGGATTGAAATTGAGAAGCTTTCAGTTTTAACTTTTGTATTTAAATATTCCAAAATGCTATATCATTATTTTAAATTAGAAGGTGAATTCATAATTAAATAATAATTGAGAGCGAGGAATTGTAATATAGTTTCATAAAAATTGGATAAATATGAATAAATTAGACAGAAAATTAGGTAATTTAAATGTAAATACATGAATTGATCAATTGAACAGTTTAATTTAAGCTAAAGACTTCTAAATTTATATTTAAAAAAAATCATAGAATTCAATCTGTCTTATATTATTTTCTGCCATTAAATTGAATTGTTCTGCAGAAATAACAATGCCTTTGTAGATGACTCTGCGAGTAATGAAACTTAGGGCTCGATTTTAATAGCCCTGAGGAGGCGGGTTTGGAGGCGGGTCTGTTGGGAAAATCGGGAAAAATGGCTTCAGACACCCATCCCACCCCCACCCGATTTTCCTGAGTGTCTGTTTAGCTGCTCCTAAACTGACCCGTCTCCAACCGGTGGGTCAGGTAGTTAAGGCTGTTAAATGCCTTGCTAATCCTATTTTCATAGTGGTTTCCCATTTTCCTGCTTCTGGCTCCTGTTTCCCGACGAGTCAGAAACAGGCCAGGTTCAAGGAGATGAGTTGCTGGATGACATGATTTGTATGCATTGGTGGAACGCTTTAAAGTGCCCCTGAAACATGGCTGACATTCAAATGCAACAAGTTTGCTGTTGTAGGTATGGGATAACATTTTGCACATCTACTGTCCTTCTGACTGTTCATGCTGACACCCATCTGCAGTGTGTCATGAATGGAAATATTTCAGGCCACTTCGACTGTGCACTTGCAAGATTGTTACCTCAGATCAAATCTACTGCAAGGGAATGGGAAACATTTATGCCCTTTCATCCTGGTCCTCATAATCGGGGGAGTAGCAGCCGCGTGGCTCACCACAGATCTTCCTGGGAAGAGGAGTAGGAGGAGGACGAGGGGCGCCTTGCATGCCCTGTTGTGACCAATGCAGTATCCCTCCAGTTCACTGCTGCCCGTCAACCAGGGTATGCACACTGCCATGCCACATTAGCATAAGCTTACTCTTTGACCATAGGTGGCCACCATATGGCTCTGTAATTGCAGGCGACACTTGTCCAACGTCATAATTCATCTCTGCTATACCCTCTTATTTCCTATCACTTTTACCATCAGCATTACAAATGCAAGTCACCCTGAGCCCTCAATGCACTTTTGCCATTTCCCAGAGCACACAGGCCACACAATCAACTGTTTGACATAATTTATCCTTAACACATGACAAAGTATACCAACAACAGTCAGAAAAAAAAGAAAAACCACCCAAGTGAGTCCCCTTGTGACTATAGATGCTTAATCTTTCTCTTACGTGTGCTTCTACGTGGAGCTTCCCCTGTGGCTTCAGCAGATGTAGAGGCACCTTGCTGACTAGGATGCTGTGCCTGCTTAGATGCCTTTGGCGGGCGTCCTCTGGGTTTGGGAGTCTGGGAGGGCTCTTCAACAGTCTGCTCTTCCTGCGGCTATGCAGGGGCTGAAACAGCCATCTCAGTTGTCTCTGCAAAGTGGGTCTCTGACCGAGGGCTCCGCAGTGGCATGGTCGTGCGAGCGCTTTGAGAGGAGCCCACACTTCCTTCTGTCCTGCCAACAACATCCCTCTCGTGGGTCAGCCGCACCTCAGTGCTGGCAAGTGGCAGGAGAGCACCTTGCTACACTTCAGGGGCACCATGAGGACCCGTATCTGCACTGGCAGTCCTCCTCAAAAGGATATCCATGAAGCTCTGGTCTCTCTGCTGAATAGCTGCCCATCGCTCCTCCAGAGATGTCATTCTATTCTGAACAGTCACCATGTTTTCCTGACTCTGGCGACTTATTTCCTCCATAGCCGTAGCCATCCTTTCCACTGAAGTAGCCATCCTTTCCACAGAGGTTGCCATCCTATCCATGGTGGTGCGTTCATGCGCCATTGCTTCCACCATGGCAGTGCTGATGTTAGAGATGGACTCCTCCATTCTCTCCACACTCGCACTAACTCTGGAGGCAAACCCTTCCAGAGACACCTGCACTTGTTCCTGTATTTCACGAACCGCTCTTTTTCTGGATGGCCCCAGAGGCACAGCGTCTGCATGCAGCTGAGCAGAGCTAGGAGAGTCCTGCGACCTCCGCCGAGGACTCTCTACTGCTGTCGCTGTCTCCACCATCTGCTGATGCTCACTTGTGTGCTGTGATAGACCAGGTGGCAACACTACTCTAACTCGCGATGGCCCCACCAAGGTGTGCGTTGCTGCGCTGGTGCTGGGTGCGCTGAGTCCTGGTGATGCTGCTTCAGAGGCTTCAGGTTCCTCTGAGGAGATGTCCGGGTGGTCTTCAGGGATCGTGGGGAGGGGGGCGGTCGATGGTCCTGTGGGAGAGTAAAGGCTTGAATTAGACATCTGATATTGATGCAGCAGACACATCCTTTTGAGCAGATGATACAAAGCGATTCTCGATGAATATCCTATTCCCTTGCTTTCTGAGAGGGATGAAACTCTATTATGTCACCAGCTTCCTCTAGTGTGCCCGTCTCTCCATCGCCCACTTCCAGGTCCTCGCCACCTCCAACAATCTCATATGCAGCCTCCTCAGCACTGGTCAATGTTGCAAGGGTAGTTGCTGTTCCTCCAGTCATTGCTCTCTCCCTCTTATTGTGGGCTATCTTTTCCTGCAAGGAGGGACACAAGCGGTGTTTCAGCCACAGTGATGGAGTGAGTGTGATTAATCCCTACCAAAGAAGCTTTGAGTGAGACAAAGATGGGGTAAGGTGCCAAGAGGAAGGTGCATTGTTAGTTGTTGTCACTGCATGACAGTGAGAGCGAGTCTAAAGGGTGCATAGGCAGGATGCTGAAGTGATTCAGTGCAGAGACAGAGATGGATAGGAAAGGGTGCCAGGAAAGTAAGAGTAAGGTGGGATGAGAAGGAGGAGGCTTACAAAGCAGAGTGCAGGTGATGAGAAGAGAAGGGAAGCAGAGTGGATGCATTGGTTGTAATCTACCAAAATTCCCTGGATTCTGGAGAGGTCCCAGCGGACTGGAAAACCGCAAATGTAACACCCCTATTTAAGAAAGGAGGGAGACAGAAAGCAGGCAACTATCGACCAGTTAGCCTAACATCTGTTACTGGAAAAATGCTGGAGTCTATCATTAAGGAAGCGGTAGCAGGACATTTAGAAAATCATAATATAGTCAAGCAGCGTCAGCATGGTTTTATGAAAGGGAAATCATGTTTGACAAATTTGCTGGAGTTCTTCGGGGATGTAATGAGCAGGGTGGATAAAGGGGAACCAGTAGATGTCGTGTATTTGGATTTCCAGAAGGCATTCGATAAGGTGCCACATAAAAGGCTACTGCACAAGATAAGAGCTCACGGGGTTGGGGGTAATATATTAGCATGGATAGAGGTTTGGCTAACTAACATAAAACAGAGAGTCGGGATAAACTGGTCATTTTCAGGTTGGCAAACTGTAACTACTGGGGTGCCGCAGGGATCAGTGCTGGGGCCTCAACTATTTACAATCTATATTAATGACTTGGATGAAGGGACCGAGTGTAATGTAGCCAAATTTGCTGATGATACAAAGATAGGTGGGAAAGCAAATTGTGTGGAGGACGCAAAGAATCTCCAAAGGGATATAGATAGGCTAAGTGAGTGGGCAAAAATCTGGCAGATGGAGTATAATGTGGGAAAATGTGAGGTTATCCACTTTGGTAGGAAAAATAAAAAAGCAAATTATTATTTAAATGTGGAGAGAGTACAAAATGCTGAGGTACAGAGGGATCTGGGGGTCCTTGTACATGAATCACAAAAAGTTAGCATGCAGGTACAGCAAATAATTTGGAAGGCAAATGGAATGTTGGCCTTTATTGCAAAGGGAATGGAGTATAAAAGTAGGGAAGTCCTGTTACAACTGTACAGGGCGTTGGTGAGACCACACCTGGAGTACTGCGTACAGTTTTGGTCTCCTTATTTAAGGAAGGATATACTTGCATTGGAGGCAGTTCAGAGAAATTTCACGAGATTGATTCCAGAGATGAAAGGGTTGTCTTATGAAGAAAGGTTGAGCAGGTTGGGCCTATACTCATTGGAGTTTAGAAGAATGAGAGGGGATCTTATTGAAACATATAAGATTCTGAAGGGGCTTGACAGAGTAGATGCAGAGAGGATATTTCCCCTCATGGGGGAATCTAGAACTAGGGGGCATAATTTCAGAATAAGGGGGCACCCATTTAAAATGGAAATGAGGAGGAATTTCTTCTCTCAGAGGGTCGTGAATCTTTGGAATTCTCTTCCCCAGAGAGCTGTGGAGGCTGGGTCATTGAATATATTTAAGGTGGAGATAGACAGATTTTTGAATGGTAAGGGAGTCAAGGGTTATGGGGAACAGGCAGAAAAGTGGAGTTGAGGCCAAGATCAGATCAGCCATGATCTTATTGAATGGCGGAGCAGGCTCGAGGTGCCAAATGACCTACTCCTGCTCCTGCGTCTTATGTTCTTATATCTTATGTAGAGTGAAGGCAAGTGAGATGGGATACTCAATTTTGATGTTCTCACAAGATCATTAAACCTTTTGCGGCATTGGATCCATGACCGTGCATCTCCTGAGCAATGCGCAGCCAGGCTGCCTTGGTCTGCTGAGGAGACTTCCTCCAGCCATCAGGAAGGAAGAGAATCTCCCTGCGCCCTCTGACAGCAACGACAAGAACTTGGAGGGACTCATCATTAAAACGAGGAGCTCCTTGCCTCTGGAAGAAGTCATAGCTGTGAAAAGAAGTGCAGGAAACCACAATGGAAAGGCTCAGGCTGGAAGCAGCTGCTATTATGACATCATCAGAGGTGGCCAGCCGACCCGATCCCACTCATTGGACCGGCCAGCGCGCCTCCATGAAATTAACAAGGTACTTGAATAAAAATCGCAACTCTGCAGCTGTTCCCGCCGGAAGCGGCTCCCGAACCCGCCCACCACGCAACCCGACTCCAACCCGCCTCAGGAATTAAAATCGAGCCCTTAATGTGGCTTCAGGCTAAAATGATATAGAAAGGGATATACAAATTGTGATGAGGAATTCTCCTGCCCATGTGTGCGGTAACCAGAAGACTCAAATATTTGCATTGAAATCCAAAGAATCTTCTCATCCTATTAACTCACGTTCTACGGTAGATTTCCTGAGACCTGCCATGTGGCAAAAGACCTCGCGTGCATTCAAAATGAATGGAAAATCGCAAGCATAAGCCGATGATTTCCAGTGCATTCGCATGACGTGCAAGGTCTTGGAAATAGATTCCTTACAGCTTCTGGTGCATACAGCTTTAAGGGTGCTTTGCTATTTTTTTGATTTCTGCCTGTCTGTAATTATACGTTATCGAAACAACTGTTCAGGGGTTTCTGCTTGAGCAGCAAGATTCAATGGAATGCATGCAATTTAGCCTCAGTGGGAGTGAGTGGGCCTAACTACTGAATTTTTCTACTTACTTATTTGATTGCATTTTGACTTATATTTATTTGAATTCATTTAACTTTAACTGTTCAACCCGAGTAACTGTTTAAACTTATTTATTTGGTACCTGACCTGTGACTGGTTTCAGCCAGTAATAGGTTAATAGATTGGCTACAAAAGTGATGCAATTAGCAATTATTTCATTGGCTGTTTTCTCCTGTGTCAGTTGGGATATTGTATAATATTGCTTAAGAGCAGAAGATTAGTTTTGAGCAGTGAGCGACCAGTGAAGTGGAAAGGGCTAAGGGATGTGGCGCTCAAGCTTTGCAGGGAGTTTAGTCTTGAGGTACAGTTCGTCTAAAATTATTCTTTGAGGAGTTAAATCACTAAGTTGAAAACAGTTTAATTTATAGGGACAGCTGAAGCCTATGATGTGTAATACCTACATGATGGGGGAGGTCCCGAGTGCTTTGTGTTTTCTGGATGACCATACATGCGTGAAGCATCTGTGACAGCTTGCGTCAAGTTAAAAATTGCTAAGCTTCAGGAATAGCTACCAACACTCTTTCACATTCAGGAGACTGAAGGCTTCCTGACGTGTGCATTCGAGGAGATGGTCTTGCCGCTGGCAGAGCGAGTTAGTGAGGAAGGGCAGTAGGTGACCATCCATCAGGGCAGGAAGTGGATATACGAGGCAGTGCGGGGATCCCCTCAGAATGCCGAATTGGCAAATATTTAGTAATGAATACCTATGATAGTGATGTTGGTTGAGGAATAAATGATGGCCAGGACACCAGGAGAATTCCACTGATCTTTGAATCGTGCCATGGGATATTTTCTGTCCACCTGAGCAGGCAGATGGGACCTAGGTTTGACGTCGCATCCAAAAGATGGCACTTCTAACAGTGCAGTGCTCCCTCAATGCTGCATTAAAGTGTCAGCCTAAATGATGTGGTGTCAGGCCATAATCTTCTGCTCAGAAGCGAGAGTGCTACCACAGATGAAGGTTGACACTACAAAAGCAAAAACAGGATTAGAGAGTCTATGATGCAGACTGGAGATAACAAGAGTAGTATTAAGCACATAAAAAGTAAGGGAATACTTAAAGAAAGGGTATAGCTGAAAAAGGAAATGTCATGGAGAATAAAGGAAGAATGGTGGAGATTCTAAATAAGTACCATGCCTCAGTTTTCACAGACTTGGGGACTCAATAGCCTGGAAATTGCGGTCGGAGGCTTGCTGCCTGTGTACGTCTCCGAATCGCAAGAGAACTCCGTACTTACCTGATGGCTCTGGAGCTTCGGCTCTTGCGGTCCTGGGCCTGCAGGCGTAGAGGCCCTCGCATCCCAGGGGCGCATGCGGTTCGCAAGCGTCCCTGGGATCACGTGCAGTTTACGTACGGAATCCCCATAAGCATAATAGAAATCACCTGATAAATACAATTTCACAACACTGAAATAAAAATAAATAATCACGGGTTCAAAATTAATTTAAAAAAACCTTTAATTAAACATTTAAAATAAAAATGTAATTTTTTGATAAATAAATGTAAACATTTTTAAACGGGACAAAAATAACCTAAACTAATTTTAAATGAAAGTGAATGTTTAAATCATTAAAAAAAAATGTATTTTAACATTTCCCTTATGCTGGTAAAAGAAGGCTTTTACGCCTGCTGTTCCCAGCAGGTGGGTATCCGCTGGGCAGTAGTTGGGCAAATAGCCCAACCCTAGGCAAACCTTGACCGAGCGCAAGTTCTGGGTTTTTGTGCGTGTGCATCGCATGCGTATGCCGTCCTAGGCCCCGTAAAATCCGGGCCAATATAAAAATTTGCAGATGATACAAAAATAGGACTCTGGTTAATTGTGAAGAGGACGCTATGTGATTTCAGAAGGATAATGCCAGGTTAATAGGTAGGGCAGGTAAATGTCAGATGAAATTTGATTTGGAGAAATGTGGGGTGATATATTTTTGGAGGAAAAAATAAGGAGAGAACACACATTAAATGATAACATTTTAACAGGAATAGAGAAGCAGTGAGCTCTAGGGGTTTAGATAAACAAATCAAAAATTAGGACAAGTTGATAAAGCTGTAAAAAAAAAAAGCATAAATAGGGGCACAGAGTATAAAAGCAAAGAGGTCATCGCAAGCCTGCACAAATCATTGCTTAGGCCATAGTTAGAATATTGTATCCAATTGTGAGCATACTACTTTAGGAAGGATGTCAAGGCCATGAAGAAGGTGCAGAAGGAAGTCACCAGGATGATACTGCTTTGATTATGAAGAGAGAGTGAGGCTCCTTTCAGCAGAACATGAGTTACAAGGAGACTTGTTAGATGTATTCAAAATTATGAACAGTTTTGATGAAGCCTATCAGGAGAAACTATTTCCACTAGTCGTTGAGTCAGTAACTGAAGGGCATTAACTTAAGATCACCAAAAAGAATGAAGAGAGAAGTTAGGACATTTTTTACATTTTTTTTTTCACAAAAGGTTATTAGGACATGAACTGCCTTACAAGAAACAGTGGTGAACACAGAATTCATACCTACTTTTAAAAGGGACTGGATAAATATTTGAAAAAGAAAATTTTAAAAGAATAGTTCTTTGAGAGCTGGTACAGACACATTAATAGTGCATGTGGCCTCTTTCTGTGCTGTATAATTCTCTGGCTCTATAAAATCTATTAAACCTGTTACTATTTTAGTAACCCTGCCCTTTGCTGTTATTTAATAGCTTACTTTGTTAGATTTTGTCACTACTGAAGATGTAATTTGTAAGAGTCGTGAAAAATTGCATTTTTATCTTCTTCTATATTTTTGATTTTTTTTAACCTTTTTATTCCCTTTTCTCAATTATGTTGGTGTATCGCCTGTTTTTATGTCTCTTTTGAACAATAATCCATGCTGAGAAACCTTTAAAAATGGTCTATAACTGGTTTAAGTCCACTCTCCTGAGCAGTTGAACGATGGATTAGAAAGATAGTAACATCTTAGAGATATAATATGGAGTCAGATATTCTATTGCATAAGCACTCAATAATTCAGGTTGGTGATGCAAAAGCAACTGAAATTCTCAATTGTAAATTAAAACTAGTGGCCAATGTGCATTAGTGGGGAAATTCAATATACAACAATAAATTAATATATAATGACAGAGAATGAGGATTCTATCAACTGAAGATCTGTTTCAGGAATGAACACTAATGTAATTTAGAATCATAGAATTCACAGCACAACAGGGGGTCATATGGCCTATAGTGCCTCTGCCAGTTCGAGCTTTTCAACTCAAGCTGTCTGTTCTAATCCCATTTCCTTTTACTTTAATCCCATTTCCCATTTGATCAAGTCCAAGACAAATATCAATGGCCAACTAATCAGTTTACTTCACTTCATGAAATAAAGAGCTGTACAAAACGATTTAACAGATTCCCGTCTCCATGAATCAAATTTCGAAGAAATATTAAATATAGCACTGGAAAGGGAAGATTTGTGACTAATACAGACATAGCACTGATAACAGGCTACAGTAACTCTAACAAACCTTGAAAAGATAAATAGAACGAAATATTCGAATGCAATATTGACGCAGTGACCTGGAAAATGATGTGGCTCTCTACACATGACACACATCTTAACACAAAACTAAAATTGATGCAATAAAAAATATTGCATCAGTCTTATCTGACACTAGGCAGATTGAAAAGAGCAAGGGTGATGAGCAAGGATAACTATGAGTGATGTTCTGGAGCTAAAAGAGACTGGCTTCAAATGCTTTGAGTGTGTGCATTGAAAGGAATATTATTGGCTGTCGTATTCATATTGTTGGCTAAAATATTTTTAGCTGAATTATCACTTTTGAGTATTCCAAATTATCTCAAGAGGGCAGATTTTCTTCCTTTAGAAAGGAAAGTTTTCTTACATGATTATTTCAGTATTTAACAACTGCAATCAAAATTATAGCTAGGAGCTGCTTTCCTCCTGTCAAATTTGTGAAACACAACTTCGATAGCGATAACAACAGAAAGCTAATCAACTGCAGCTCACTTTAACTAATGCTCTTTTTGTGTTTCTCAAGCATTGAAATGGATCCTTAATGGGGAACAATGATGGAAACGTTTTTAATCCAGCTGTGGAATGAGCAAAACTGCACAAATCCATAGTCTGATCAGACACCCTCCTCACCCAATCTGCCTCTGTGTGAGTACAAAGAAAAAGAAAAACTTGCATTTTTATAGCACCTTTCGTGGTCACCGGACATCCCAAAGCGCTTTACAGCCAATGAAGTACTTTTGAAGTGCAATCACTGTTGTAATATAGGAAATGCAGCAGCCAATTTGTGCACAGCAAGCTCCCATAAACAGCAATGTGATGATGACCAGATAATCTTTTTTTTTACATTGATTGAGGGATAAATATTGGCCAGGACATTGGAGATAACTCCTCTGCTCTTCTTTGAAATAGTGCCATGGGATCTTTTACGTCCACCTGAGAGAGCAGATGGGGCCTCGGTTTAGTGGCACCTTCGACAGTGCAGCACTCCCTCAGCACTGCACTGCAGTGCCAGCTTAGATTTTTGTGCTCAAGTCCCTGGAGTGGGACTTGAACCTACAACCTTCTGACTCAGAGGTGAGAGTGTTACCCACTGAGCCACAGCTGACACTAGTCAGTGTAGCTGACATGTTCAATTGAAAAACCTAAAACTTATAAGTGTATCACTCTTATTATACAGAAGTTTGATATCTGGAAGACGGAGTTAGAAATCAGCCATTTTTACTTGCATGAATGAAATAATATTCCAGTGAATTAGTTGTGGCAAATTTTGCTCATTCCTCTATGACAACTTCTTATACTGAAAGGGAGTTCAGGACATATTTTAAATTTCATCCAAACCCACTCACCCTTCCTCTACACAAAGCCACACGTATCTCATATAAGCCTTCAACAAAGCCTTTACAGTCATTGGAAAAATTTTAACAACATTTTGTGTGACCATGACTACAGTTCACTGCACTTCTCATCATCATCCTCATCCTTTCCACTGCCTTGGACTCTGGAGCACTTCATTCTCCTGAAACATCTCATCATGTCCACCTACATAAAGAAAAAGAGAGACTTGCATTTATATAGCGCCTTTCATGACCACCGGACGTCTCAAAGCGCTTTGCAGCCAATGAAGTACTTTTGACGTGTAGTCACTGTTGTAATGTGGGAATGGCACTGATCTCTTATTGATCCACTTATAACCCTTGCATTGGATAAGCAGTGGCTAGCATTTAAAGAAATATTTCATAATTCAGTAAAGGATGACCAAAAAATTGATGATAAGGGAAAAAAATAGAATATGAGAGAAAACTAGCAAGAAATATAAAAACAGATTGTAAGAGCTTCTACAAGTATGTAAAAAGGGAGAGAGTAGCAAAAGTAAGCATTGGTCCCTTAGAGGCTGAGACAGGAGAAATTATTATGGGAAATAAGGAAATGGCAGAAACGTTAAACAAATATTTGTATCTGTCTTCACAATAGAAGACACAAAAAGCATACCAAAAATGGTGGGGAACCAAGGTTCTAATGAGGGTGAGGAACTTAACATAATTAATATAAGTAGAGAAAAAGTACTGGAGAAACTAATGGGACTAAAAGCCGACAAATCCCCGGGACCTGACGGCCTACCACCTCGGGTTCTAAAAGAGGTGGCTGCAGAGATAGTGGATGCATTGGTTATGATCTTCCAAAATTCCCTCGATTCAGGAAAGGTCCCAGCAGATTGGAAGGTTGCAAATGTAACAACGCTATTCAAGAAAGGAGGGAGAGAGAAAAAAGGGAACTACAGGACAGTTAGCCCGACATCAGTTGTCGGGAAAATGCTGGAATCCATTGTTAAGGAAGTGATATCAGGGCACTTAGAAAATCATAACATGAATAGGCAGAGTCAACATGGTTTTATGAAAGGGAAATAGTGTTTGACAAATTTATTAGAGTTTTTGAGGATGTAACTAGCAGGGTAGATAAAGGGGAACCAGTGGATATAGCATATTTGTATTTCCAAAAGACATTCGATAAGGTGCCACATAAAAGGTTATTACACAAGATAATGGTTCATGGGGTTGGGTGTAATATAATAGCATGGATAGAGGATTGGTTAACGGACAGAGAGTAGGGATAAACGGGTCTTTTTCAGGTTGACAGGCTGTAACTAGTGGGATGCCGCAAGGATCAGTGTTGGGGCCTCAACTATTTACAATCTATATTAATGACCTAGATGAAGGGACCGAGTGTAATGTATCCAAGTTTGCTGACGATACAAAGCTAGGTGTGACAGTAAGCTGTGAGGAGAACACAGAGTCTGCAAAGGGATATAGATAGACTAATTGAGGGGGCAGTAAGCTGGCAGATGGAGTATAATGTAGGGAAATGTGAGGTTATTCACTTTGGTAGGAAGAATAGAAAAACAGAATATTTTTTAAATGGTGAGAAACTTTAAAATGTTGGTGTTCAGAGAGATTTGGGTGTCCTCGTACAGGAAACGCAGAAAGCTAGCATGCAGGTACAGCAAGCAGTAAGAAAGGCAAATGGCATGTTGGCCTTTATTGCAAGGGGGTTGGAGTATAAGAGTAAGGAAGTCTTGCTACAATTGTACAGGGCCTTGGTGAGACCACACCTGGAGTATTGTGCACAGTTTTGGTCTCCTTATCTAAGGAAGGATATACTTGCCTTGGAGGCGGTGCAACTGAAGGGATATTTACTAGTCCTAGCCCCTTTAGGGCTACCCCGGATCAGGCGTATTTCTCAGACGTTCACTTTCAACTAAAGTTTGAGGTAGCCGAATCCTAAAGACGCTTAATTGGGTCTAAAGGTCCGGGCTATCTCTCCCTAAACGAAAGGAACAACCCAAGAATGTTACCGTCCTCCAGATAGCACTTTTAATAAGTTTAGCTAGACTGTAACATCCCGGATATTATGAGGGTCCGGAAAACTCCCTCAGAATTCTGTAACTCTTCACCAAAGAGTGTACAGCGATTGAGTTCGTGAGTTTTTGATACAGAAGATTTATGTGAGACAATTTTAAAAATATATAGAGATTTATTAAAGAACCGACGTGCAATTTACAGTTGGTGAATCAGTCAATTGCAACTTTAACAGTTCTAAAAAGAGAAAACATACGATCTTTTTAACAGAGAATTTTACTTTAAAATCTTAACTTCGCTACAGTATTACATTTCTTAAAGGTTTCTTATACAGGATATCCATCAATATCAAATACCTTTGATCCCCGAGGTACAAAGAGTTGTAGACTACAGAGCCGCCTCTGTAGCCGAGAATCGCTTTGCCCGATTAAAGTGAGTCTGATATCCCATTTAAGAGTTCAATATTTATACCCTTTTCCAGTGGTATTTCCTTTAAGGTTTTCTGCTGATGCAAGTTAATTATCTCTATTCATCTTTCTGCCGACCTCTGCAATTCTTACTGCTACATCAGCCAGAATCTTGTCTCATCTCCAGGTGTTCTGGGTTGACCATATAAAAACGGTGTGAACGGCAGATGTTCCTTATTTTATGTCATCTTTACGAGGGCAGATGTTCCTTATCTTATGTGCCATCTTTATGAAGTTTAAATTAGAACACCTTATCCAGGGTGAACCATTATTTTGTTCCCAAAAGGTCAGCTTATTGGAGCCATGCACCTTCTGTTTCAATAAGGTTATTTATTCAGGGTCAACAACTGTCTTATCTCAATAGCCAGAATGCTTTCATAGCTATTTCATAGTTCGGTTTCTAAAGTTCCAAACCCAGTTTGTCATGTTTTAATAAGGCCAGAATTCTTTCATAAGATAGTGTATTTTTCTAAATCGGTTATATGGCTTATTCCTTCACACAACAAAGGTTCACTAGATTGATTCCTGGGATGAGAGGGCTGTCCTATGATGAGAGATTGTGTAGAATGGGCCTATACTCTCTGGAGTTTAGAAGAATGAGAGGTGATCTAATTGAAACATACAAGATTCTGAAGGGGATAGACAGGGTAGATGCTGAGAGGTTGTTTGCCCTGGCTGGCGTGTCTAAAACTAGGGGGCATTGTCTCAGGATAAGAGGTAGGCCATTTAAGACTGGATGAGGTGGAATTTCTTCACTCAGAGGGTTGTGAATCTTTGGAATTCTCTGCCCCAGAGGGCTGTGGCTGCTGAGTCTTTGAGTATATTCAAAGCTGAGATAGATAGATTTTTGGACTCTAGGGGAATCAAGGGATATGGAGATCGGGTGGGAAAGTGGAGTTGAGGTCGAAGATCAGCCATGATCTTATTGAATGGCGGAGCAGGCTCGAGGAGCTGTATGGCCTACTCCTGCTCCTATTTCTTATGTTATGTTCTTATTATTGGCATAACATTACCTCCCATGCCAATAGTGCTTAGCTCTACCTCTCCACCTCCTCTATCAGCCCCAAAGACATTGCTACTCTGTCCAATTGCCTGTCCAACATTAAGATGTGGATAATCCATAATTTCCTGTAGCTTAATGTCGGCAAAATTGAAGCCATCCACTTTGGCTCCTACATCCCTGCTCTGGACTGCATCAACCTCCCAAACTGCCAGCTCCGGTAAGCTGTGAGGTGTGCACTATTAACATACTGCTTGACCCAAGCTCAGATTTCTCCCTCACATCTGATCCATTCCCAAGAACCTCTTCTTCCATCTCTGAAACATTGCCTCCCTCTGCCCTTACTTCTCCCTCTCTGTCACTAAAACCATAATCCAAGCCTTTATCACCTTGAGACATGATTTGGCCAATGATTTCCTTGTTGGCAACTCTACTTCTGCCGGCTTTCCACTTTCACTGTTCCCCAATTACGTCTCATTCAGAATGTCACAGCCTGTATTACCACCACTAAGCTGTGCTCCTCCTGTCCCCACGAGAGAAGTAAAATAAAGTTTAAAAGACTTACGTCTTTGGGCCTCTTCTGGCTCAGACTCCAGTTCTCACTTGGTTAACCTGGCAGGAAAGCTACAACTGCTTTTTCGCTCAGGCTCATGGTTAAAATAGCAGTCAGATCCCAATGACATAATCGGAGCCCGATATGCATATTTAGAGAAGAATTCCACCAGTTTCCGGCTGGTGGTGATCTTGTCTGCTCAGAAGAGAAGGTTAAAATCGAAACCTGTGGGAAGAGAGCTAGACATCGGCGGGTAAGTCCCCCAGGCAATTTTAACTGCCTCCTTGCCTGGTTTCTGCCAAGCAGGCAGGGTTAAAATCATCCCTTTTGAGACATCCTGAGGGCGTAAAAGACATTATATAAATCCAAGTTTATTCTTCCTTTTTTACAGCTTGGGGAGACATATTCTGAGAATCATACTGATAGCTGCTCAGACTATGTCATTTGTATGGGAACACCACCACCTCCAAGTTCCCCTCCAAGTTACACACCATCCTGACTTGGAACTATATTACTGTTTCTTCATCGTCGCTGGGTCAAAATGTGGGAGTACCTTCACCACACGGACTGCAGCGGTTCAAGAAGGTGGCTCACCACCACCTTCTCAAGGGCAATTAGGGATGGGCAATAAACAGCAACGCCCACATCCCATGAATGAATAAATAAATACATTCTGGGAACTTTTTCACCAGATGCAGTTGGTAACCACCTATCCACTGCCCCCCCCACCCCGCCCCCGCCCCCGCCCCCACTTCAGCTCACAGCAGTAATTGCTTTCGGAAAAACATCAACTGCAAGACCAAGCATTTCAGAGAGGCTGAAATTTTCAAGTAAAAGTGTTACTGAAGGTGCTCAAGGTACAAAAGACAATTTTATAGCTAAGGTTGAATCACGTTATTCTGATGAGTAATTTTTCTATTTTTATTTTTCTGCTATTTTCAACCCTGGATATTTGAACTTGATTGAGAGGTCGCACAACACCAGGTTATAGTCCAACAGTTTTATTTGAAATCACAAGCTTTCGGAACTATCGCTCCTTCCTCAGGTGAAGTAAATTGGATACAGAATCGTTTGAATATTTGAACTTGAGCAAAGAAAAATGGCGGGCATTTTGAGCAGTAGTGCACAAAGGCTGTTAATACTTTATTCCACATGACATCAGCTTTAATTACTCTTTCCTGCACATTTTCAATGTTATCAAAGAGAATTAGCCAAAACAAAAAACATGTTGTAATTTATGTTGTAAGTGCTCTTGAAATAATCTTAAAGATGATACTTGGTCAATAAGGGAAATCAATGATGTGCCATTGAACCACTACCCAATTTTTGATGTGGTATTACTGTCAGTCAAGATGATTTAAAATTATATTTATGTAAAGGAACCCACTGTGTAGCACTGGGACACAAAAGTTCAATCCCTGCTCAATGCTCAACCATGATGAGGGCACTACTACTGCTATACTATTACTACTGTCACTATTATCCTATGTCTTACAGAAAATAAGTTCCTAAACATCTTTACATAACATTTCTAACCATCAGATATCTAACTTACTTGCATTGTATGGTTCTTCCATGCTACCATTCAGATGGGAAATAGGGCATTCATTTATTATGTGCCAAGATGTCTGTTCAGATGCCCTACAGGTATATCTTGACAGATCCTAAGCCATATAATATGAACGCATTTAGCCAAAATTGTCCTTGTACATGAATCATAGAAAGTTAACATGCAGGTACGGCAAGCAATTACGAAGGCAAATGGTGTGTTGGCCATTATTGCAAAAGGGGTTGGTGTATAAGAGTAAGGAAGTGTTGCTGCAATTATATAAGGCTTTAGCTAGACCACACCTGGAGTACTCTGTACAGTTTTGGTCTCCTTACCTAAGGGAGGATATATTTGCTTTAGAGGGGGTGCAATGAAGGTTCACTAAATTGATTCCTGGGATGAGAGGGCTGTCCTTTGAGGAGAGATTAAATAGAATGGGCCTATGTTCTCTGGAGTTTAGAAGAATGAGGTTATCTCATGGAAACGTATAAAATTCTTAGCAGATTGATGCTGAGAGGCTGTTTCCCCTGGCTGCAGAGTCTAGAACTAAGAGGCATAGGGCTGGATTTTCCAAGCCCTGAGGAGGTGGGCATGGAGGCAGGACTGCCGGTAAAATCGGAGAAAGTGGGGGCGGATGGCAAACCCGCCCCTATCCCGCCTCCGTGCCCTTTTGCCAGGAGGCGGGAGGATGTGCAGCTTCGGGTTCTGTCTCCTGGAGGCGGGAAAGGCATTTAATCCTTTTAACTGCCTGTTAACAGGTAGTTAACAGGCAGAAAAAGGATTAGTGCCATTTTACCTTCACAGGTGAAGGCTTCCCAACCTCAGAGAACCCCGTCGGGTTGGAGGAGACATGGAGGAGGTCTGCGGGTGTCGGAGGCACCTGGAAGTAAGGTGTAGAGGTGAGTGATGGGTGCAAGTGTGGAGTGGTAAGTATGCAAGGTGAGTGATAAGTTTAAAAAAGTGTGCACTTACCTTGTTTTCTTTCTACAGCCTTTAGCCGTGCTGGATCGGGAGAGCCGACATCCTCCTTGTCAATTTCACACAATGGCTGTTGGATCCTCTAATCCTACAGACATGTGAAATTTACAAAGTTGAAAGGTTTGATGAGCCCTCACCACAAAGAATCATCAAATTAAACAGAATGTCAGTGTTTGACAGCTTCACAGAGCTGTCAAACGCTGACATTTCTTCTTTCAAGAAGTCTTGACAGATAGCACATCTGATGTTGACGTGATCTGTCAATGACTTCCTCCCTAATTGGCCTTCTGAGCCCGCAGGACGGACTTAACAAGCTCAATCGGGAAAATCCCTCTGATTGGTCGGGTGAGGATGGAGGCGGGACATTGACATGACAAGCAGCAGTCCCACCTCCAACTCGCCTCCATTCACAAAATCCAACCATAGTCTCAGGATAAGGGGTCGGCCATTTAGGACTGAGATGAGGAGAAATTTCTTCATTCAGAAGGTTGTGAATCTTTGGAATTCTCTACCCCAAAGGGCTGTGGATGCTCAATCAATGAGTATATTCAAGACTGTGATCGATAGACTTTTGGGCACTAAAGGAATCAAGGGATATGGGGATAGGGTAGGAAACTGGAGTTGATGTAGAAGTTCAACCATGATCTTATTAAATGGTGGAGCAGGCTTAAGGGGCCATATGGCCTACTCCTGCTCCTATTTCTTACATTCTTATGTTCTTATAAAATGACCAATTAGAAAGTGGCTTTAGCATGTCCATAGGCTATACTTAAACTGAATCTTGAGGTCTGACATCTGTGGCAAACCAAAGTTCTTACATCTTGATGGCAGAAAACTCCAGTCTTCCCATCAGTGTTCAATGGTAACTTTTCTTGGAGTTTTTTCAATGCAGCTCTAACATGGGATAGACATATTGCAGCAGCAAAATTACAAGCATGTTGAATGAAGGGTCATCCTGATGTTAGTCTGCGACATGCTTCTTTTAAATCTCCTCCTATATAGAGGGGATGTTGCATCAAGTTGGGCCTTCCAAAACTCCAAAGTGTCTCTTTGTCCCTCTTCAGTGCTCTTCGGGAATGTTTAAGAGAACTGATGGAGATTCAGTGAGTGTCGATGGAGCATACTGGAGATGATTGCCGGTAGTAATTTAATTGTGGATCAATCAGTGTTGTGTGTTGACTTGTACCCAATACAGGGCAGCAGTACTCTTCAGGTGCACATACAACTGAAAGAGCAGTAATATGGAGACTAGAGTATGAATACCCCAGGCGGGGAGAGCTAATTTCTTCCAAAGAGAGACTCAGTGTAATCTTTGCAGGTAGACCCCTGCACTGGTAGTGATGAAGCAGATTGTGCTCAAGTTTCATCCAAGGATAAGTTGGTGCCTCCACATTCTAATTCTAATTCTAACTGCTACAGCATGATACACAAAGAAAATGTTTGGCCCTCTTTTATCAAGGTGAAAATCAATGCGCATGGTCTTTAGTGGATTAGGTTTTAATGCTGCTTTCCCCAAATTGTGTATGATCATTTGCAAATCTGCAATTAGCACTTCATTTAGCACCTCAATAGTACTAAACTGATGAGCATGACATTTTTTGAGAGCACTATGATAACACTTGGGCTCACTTATCATATTCCCTACAGCCAAATCACATGTTAATTGTCCAGGTTTACAGATGAAGAATGACCACCAGAGGCTGCCAACATCCATCGAACCATACATCAGCACGATTCACTGCTCACAGGAGAAATGGGGTAAGGGGTGGGGAGAAATCAAAGGGAAAGGAAATCATTTTTTAAAAAGATTTTTTTAAATAGCAGCTACTGCAGCTTAAAACATCTACTTATCATGAAAATACATACAGGAAATTCGGGGGGAATTTTTTGGGGGGTGAGCAGGCACGTTCGGTGGTGGGTTGGTGGGAAATTTTTTTGACAGCAGGTCGGGACGCCACGCGCCTTTCCCAGATGTCGTATCTATCAACGCTGAACAGACCCGACACACCGCGGCGGGGGAGGCAATTCAGGTCATTATGACCTTGCTAACAGCCCATTAAAAAGTATTTTGAGCTCACCTTACTATTTTAAGAGGTCGCCCACGGGGTCCACGCTGCTCGGGGATCACGTCAGGTAAGGAGGTTGGGAGTTGTATGGCCATGGAATCATCTCATTACTTGACAGCTGCAAATGTGCTATAAAAGCTCCCATCTCACAGCTGTTCACTTTTCAAGCTCAGAAGCTGTTGCTTGCTGCATTTGGAAGACAGATTGAACTTTCTGCAGGTTGCAAGTGTTTGGAGTAAACTCTCTATCAGTGTCACCTCATTGGAACAACCTCTCTCACCATTGACAGATCGCTTCTGTCATCTCAAGTTCACCTGCCATCTATTACATCAGCATCAGTGCCCTTGAAACTACCTCACCTTGGTCCTCAGAATACCACCACGATCAGCCCCAACACCAGCAGCACCAACAATAACACCAACCTTCTCCACAATCAGCTGATGCTGCACAGGACAGAGTGCATCAGCACCCGACCACATTGCTGCCTGGGAGACATGGGATGGCCTCAGCATAGCGAGATTTACTTCACATGATGCTGTACACCCTGGCTGCCACATGATGTGCCAGGTTGGCACCACCCCACACCAACACTATAAAGCATCCCTACAATGCCCAAGCCATTCTTTTCACACTCATCACCAGTGCGGGGGTACCGTTATGTCTCACCATTCACTGCAACTCACTAAGCCACTTCCAAAGGTGCACACAGATCTGTCCAAGAACGCAAAGTGTTGAAAATAAAGATTTCAATGTTTGACACCACATTAACAGAAACTTTACATGAACATTGGCTAAAACAACCAAGTGCCTACCCTTGTGTGTTGTTAGTTGGTATGATTGGACTAGGATGAGGGTGAGTGTGAGGGGTGGCTAGTGAGATGGGGGAGTGATAATGTAGATAGAGAGGGATGGGTGGAGTGCAAGGTAAGTTGGTGTGAGTAAGGAAGTGCAGGAGTAGGGTAGGAAAGGCAGAGTGATGGGGATGTGATGAGTGGCACAGCAGGATGAAGTTGAGTGCGGCTTTACAGTAACGTTTTGTGATCTACTGAGATCATTGAAAGGTTTGCGCCACTGCAGCCTGGTCCTCCTGACCACATCCCTGCTTGTGTCCTCCTGTGCAATGTGCAACCAGGCTGCATTGGTGTCCTGTGGAGGTCTCTTCCACCCATTGGAAGGGAAGAGAACCTCCTTGCACATTGGAAAAAAATAGGCAACATTCATACTCTATGAATGTTAGCTAAGAGTAAAGCTGAAACAGATCTTGGGATGTTCAGACTCAGTAATTAGCCTTCCCAGCCATTGGGGAGCAACAATCAAATAGAATATTGAACTTATTTTAATTCACTCACGGGATGTGAGCATCGCTGGCAAGGCCAACATTTATTGCCCATTCCTAATGCCCTTGAGAAGGTGGTGGTGAGCCTCTTCCTTGAACTGTTGCAGTCCATGTGGTGAAGGTACTCCCACACTGCTGATAGGTAGGGAATTACAAGATTTTGACAATGAAGGAACAGCAATATATTTCCAAGTCAAGATGGTGTGTGACTTGGAGGGGAACTTGGAGGTAATGTTCCTCTGCATCTGCTGCCCTTGTCCTTCTAGGTGGTAGAAGTCGCGGGTTTGGGAGGTGCTGTCGAAGAAGCCTTGGCGAGTTGCTGCAGTCCATCTTGTAGGTGGTACACACTGCAACCATGGTGCACAGGTGTTGACTATAATAAATCTGTAAAGCAGTAAAAGTTACAGGATATCGAGCTGAAACTGTGGAGTGCTGTGGTCACACTCCACCTTGAGTACTGTGTTTTGTTCATGACACTCACAGAAACCATTCAAGCCCTGGAGGCAGTGCAGAGAAGCACAAGGCACATCCTGAGTGTTGGAGGTTTGTGTAATGAGAAACAATCTGCAGAATATTGGACTCTTCAGCTTGAGAGGCGATAACTGATAGGGGATCTTGTAAAGGTATAGAAGAAATTCAACAGTAGCAAAGGCAAATCTGGAACATTACTTCAAGATAAACATTTACAATAGGACAAAATGCATCGATTCAAACTGGTGAAGAGCACATTTATGATGATGTCAGGAAATTCTTCATGCAAAGAGTGATCAAAACATTGAATGAACTTTTGGATCAGGTAATGGAGGCAAATGCCTTGGACTTATTTAACAGATAGTGGGATACTCTGATGTGAGGATGAACTTCAATATAAATAAGGATGAGGCAATAAGGAGGCCACATACTCCTTGGGAAAATAAGTGTCTAAATGGGGTAGTGGAACAGAGGAATCTGGGGGTACCGATACACAAATCACTAAAAGTAGCGTCCCGGGTTAATAAGGCCATTAAAAAAGCAAACAAAGTACTAGTGTTCATTTCCAGAGGGATAGAATTGAAAAGCGAGGAAGTTATATTAAACTTGTATAAAACCTTGGTTAGACCACACTTGGAGTACTGTGAACAGTTCTGGTCTCCATATTCTGAAAAGGATATAGATGCACTGGAGAAGGTGCAAAAAAGACTTACTACAATAATACCAGACTGAGAAGCTATACCTATCAGGAAAGATTGAACAGGCTGGGGCTCTTTTCTCTAGAAAAGGGAAAACTGAGGGGGTGACCTGATAGAGGTCTTCAAGATTATGAAAGCGTTTGATAGGCTAGACGTAGAGAAGATGTTTCCACTTATGGGTGAGACCGGATCTAGGGGCCATAAATATAAGATAGTTACTAATAAATCCAATAGGGAGTTCAGGCGTAACCTCTTTACCCAGAGAGTGGTTAGAATGTGGAAGTTACTACCACAAGGAGTAGTTGAGGTGAATAGCAAAGATACATTCAAGGGGAAGATAGATAAGCACATGAGGGAGAAAGGAATAGAAGGTTATGTTGATGGGGTTAGATGAAGAGGGTAGGAGGAGGCGCATGTGGAGCATAATCACCTGCACAGACCTGTTGGGCCGAATGGCTTGTTTCTGTGCTGTGAATGCTTTGTAATATTTTTTTAATACATTTTAGGATTGCAGGTTTTCTGGATGGATCACCTAAAATGGGCCAAATGGTTTTCTGCATCTGTATTTACCTTGTGTTCTGAATAGACAATTTCAATCAAAATTACACACATGGCAGGTCTCTTTATATTCAACCTTCAGAACAATTCATATCAGTCCTTTTTGATGTGACGAGCTGCCATGGATATGTGCATAATTATTTATATACAGTAGTCAAATTCCTTTTTATGAAATTGCTTTGTCTTCTCCTGCAATGCCTGTCCTTAGGTTAATTTCTTTATTCATTGATCTCAACGACAAATATATGATTCCAAAATGAATATGATTGAAGTCAGAAAGGATATTTGGGAAAAATAATATCTTGCTAGACTGTCGAGTAAATGGCATATCTTTGTATTTTTAATAATGATCATATTCAACTTTTACATCTTTTAATATTTCATTAAGGAAAGCAGGTTTATTTTAATAAAATATAATTAGCGGTGACTCAATAAACTATTCACTTATACATGCTTATATTATAGTTCTAAGGCACCAGTTGACTGTTTTATCTTCTCTAATATTGCATGGTCTGTTTAATCCTATGTTCTTAATTTCTATGCGACTAACATTGATTTGACCTTTTGAAATACCTACTGTATGTTCCAGAAGCTTGACAGTGAACATTTATCTACTACAAGATGATGCATCATTCATTATTTTTGTTTCCTCTCAGCCTCATTCTTTTTATTAAAAAAAATTAAAAAAATTAAAAGCTACAATCCACATGGATTTTTGTAATCTTTTGAGCTGGTAATTGAGTTTATCTGTTTTGCTTGAGGAAACAAGTGATCTTTGGTTGCCAGTGGTTTAATATTCTTGTCCTTGACATCCCATAGTCTCAGAGAGGGAGCACTCAGCCAACCTCGAGAACAGGAAGCTTATGATGCAGTGTTTAAGGTAGCTTGTTCAGCAAGGAGGATAATTAAAAAAAAAAAATCTGTACTTGATAAATAATCTTAAAAGGAAGGCTCAAATTTCAGGAGCCCTACATTTGGCAATTTTCTCCAGGCAGAGTTTCTCTTCTGTCTGGTTTGAGAAAGCCGTCCACATTGTTATTAATAAAGCTAATACTGTATAATTATCACAAAAGTTAGGTGTTCTAAAGGAGGAGGATGAGAAAAGATGATTTGTGGAACACTTATGTAAATATTTGACTCATTTCAATCCAACTGATCTAATCCTATCAAACGCCAAGCCAGATCAGAACTGGAAATCTCTCTGCTCTTCCTCCAGTAGTGACATGGGATCTTTAACATCCAACTGAACCATTGGATCAGGCAGACAAGGGCCTTGCTTAACAGTTTATCTAAAAAGTGGCGTCTCCAACAAAGCAGCACTCCCTCAGTACTGCACTTAAAATGGCAGCCAAGATGAGGTGCTCAAGTCTTGGAGTGGGGCTTCAGCTCTCCGTGTTCTGACTCAGAGGTTAAGCATGTCACCAACTGAGCTAAGCTGAAACTTCAGAAAGAATGTTCTGGCCTTGGATGATACCTGCAATAAAGGGACTTAACCATGAGGAAATCTGGGTGAATTTGGTTTAAATTCCATGGAGATCAGGAGGTTAAGGTGTAATCTGATTTGGTTGTTTAAAATAACGAAGGGAATTGACGGGTAGATAGCGCACGACTCTTCCCTCTTGTAAAGGAATCTAGAACAAAGGGATATCATTTAAAATTCAAACCTAGCTAATTAAAAGTAAATCCAGAAAAAGTTCTCCAGACAGCACAATGTCTCATGCTCACAAGAAAGCAGGTTGAGACTGCCCAAAATTATTTTGATTAGAACTGTTACCAGCGGACAAAATAACTTGAATCCATCAGTGTCAGCTGTGGCTCAGTTGGTAGCACACTCGCCTCTGAGTCAGAAGGTTGTGGGTTCAAGTCCCACTCCAGGGACTTGAGCAAAAAAATCTAGGCTGACACTCCAGCGTAGTGCTGAGGGAGTGCTGCACTGTTGGAGGTGCCGTCTTTCGGATGAGACGTTAAACTGAGGCCCTGTCTGCTCTCTCAGGTGGATGCAAAAGATCCCATGACACTATTTCGAAAAGAGCAGGGAGTTATCCCCGGTGTCCTGGCCAATATTTATCCCTCAATCAACATAACAAAAACAGATTATTTGGTCATTATCACATTGCTGTTTGTGGGAGATTGCTGTGTGCAGATTGGCTGCCGTGTTTCTGACATTACAACAGTGACTACACTTCAAAAGTACTTCATTGGCTATAAAGGGCTTTGAGACATCTGGTGGTCGTGAAAGGTGCTATATAAATGCAAGTCTTTCTTTATCAGTCTGGACTGCGTTGAAATACAAGTTCCAGAGGTGAAAGCCCATTGCACTAACACCACACTAAGGAACTCAAATTCCATACATGATTCCCACACAAGCAAAGAATGAAAAGTTCTAGTCACATTTTTAACCAGAAAGCACTCAAACCATTAAAAACCAGCTGTAATAGTGAAAATGAGCCCAGTGATCATTATTATTATATAATGTTCAAAATTCCCCATCAATTTCTTTTCAGTCTTAATGTTAGCTATATTCTCTGCGGAGCCATATGAAAAATATCACTTCAGCTAGGAGAGTTGTGCTCCCAGTTCAATATACCTGGCCTTCCCATGTCTATGGTAATGCGTACATTAAACCCTTTGCAAATACTGACTCTCTTACACATGCATGATGCCATATTAGCAACAATGTGCCAAAAAAATTACATGCCTGTCTGGATTACTTTGCAATATGATCTGTAATGACTAGCATTAAACCAGAATTATAAATATGTATAAAAATCTGCGATTGAAAGGATGTAGGACAGTTTTTTTTAGTTCATCCCTCCTCCCAACCAAGAAGATCAACTATCTTTTCCTCAGGAAACTGATTTGCATAGTTCTTTGATTTTATGATGAATGATGTGCTATTGACAACAAGAGGTTGAGACAATCAAAGGTTTATTTTGACATATTGCTTTTACAATTTATTCGAAGGGTGGCCCAGTATTGTTAACTTGAAGTAAATGCTGATTTTTTTTACCTGTTTCAGAAGAATTGCCGATAATTATTTGAATTTTTCAAAAGAAAACTTAGCTACAGAGCAATCTCTGATTAGTTGACTTGAAATTTGTGAACATTGACAAAAATGGCAACTTTGAAAAGACAGTGAGGCGTATTTAAAAAAAAAATGAATTTTTATTAATAATCTGAACCCAGATTTTAATCAGTTCCTCAAATCAGGAAGGGAAAAAATGCTCGGTGTAGTTCTATTTCAATTAGCTAGCACAAGATTTCTTAAAAAGATTTGGTTTTCTCTCAAATATTAATGCTCTCTTAAAGTAATCTAGTGTTGGATATAAGCAATGTTTTGCATACGTTTCACTTAGGTGGAAATGTATTGATGTTGCATATTATAAGCAAAACATTCTTGATTGATTTTGTTGTCTGTGTGAGCAGATGCAGATGTCATTAATTTTATCACTTTATTTGCATATTCTCATGCTTGGAGTATCACTGCTTGAATGACAGCGTTCCTTGGTCTTGATACAGTATATTACCTTAATGCAGTATATTGCGCCGTTGCTTTCTTTGTCCCTCTGCACCCATTTCCCTGATAGTTTGAAAAATAAATGCTCCTGAGAACACACTCATTTTTTATCCTGGGCTGTTTAAATGATTAGGTTATTTGGTTCATTGCACAATATTCATGACTCAAGTGGTAATTAGAAATCATGGCCTAGAAATTTGATCGTGCTGGAAAACAGACACAAGGGGGTTGGGCATGGGGGGGGTGGGGGGCGGCGCGGGGCACGCACACCTGTTCTCGTGGCGCAGGGACCATGTGAAATTGGTGCTGCCAGCTCATAATAAGTCGGGCGTGCAGCCAGCACTACCTGCACTATTGATCAGCTACATGCCTGTTTGAGGCCATGGGAATCTGGCATCAGTGATGCCACTTAATGGCAGCAAGCACTTCTTAAAGGGGAGGTGCACACTGGCTGCAGACAGCAGGGACATCTTCTGAAGGAAGAAATGGCTGCAAGATCTGCAGATCACAACCCCAGGTTAGCCGATGCTCTTTTGGAGACCCTCATCCAGACGGTGAACAGGAGGAGAGAAATCCTGTTTTCCTGGGAAGCGGAAAACTCTCCGGGCAATACCTCCGCCGTCAGTGGGAAGAGACAACAGAGGTGGTTATACCAGGAGCTTACCTCTCAGGACATGGCAGAAATGCAGGAAAGGTAAAGTGAACCCACCAGACCTGTCAAGGTAAGAATCCTAACTCTCAGCTCTTTTACTCTCTGCTCACGCCTCCACCACCTGCAGCCTCACTATACACAATAATCACCTCCCCCACTTCTCTTCACTCTCTTACAATCACTGCACCACATTTCACTCCACCGCCTTTTCCTCAGACTCTCACACTCACCACTATTGCAACCCTCACGTCCTCACACCTCACACCTTACACACATGAATCACCGGGCACAAGTATGCAGGAGCTAGGGCAGGGGGAATAGGATGCCACAGGTGCCACCTCACCGGAGGGAGCGATCTCACACTAGTTATGCTGCAGAGGACTCAGTTACAGACTCCGAGGGCCCAGCCCACTGACGAAGCCTGATGGACCTACACCAGGAAATGCTAGGTGCACTGGAATCACCCTTGTGAAACCCCTTAGTGCCTGCCTTCTGTGCTCGTTTACCAAACCTAGTTGTAGCCCTGAGCTGCTCTAGGTCGCTCTCCATGGGCGCCTGAAGTGACCTCAATAGAAGCTCAGCATCCTTTCATCTTCCAAGCTGAAGCCAATGTGGAAACACTTCGTTGGAGCACTAGGTTTGGTAAATGAGCACAGAAGCCAGGCACTAAGGGGTTTCACAAGGATGATTCTTAATTATTCCTGTTAAATATTAGACACGGATGGAATTGAGTTGTTGGATTCATTTTCTTTTCTGAATTTGGTGTTGATAATATTTGTAGTGAATGAGAGCAAGGCCCATCAGGCTAGACTGAAGGAAGGCAATTGGTAGTAAGGGCAGTGGTGTTGACGATTGTGGGACTGCTGGTGTATCGGGAGTAGGAGGATTGGTTTACGGGAAGCGCTTTTTGATGAGCTGCTCTCTCAGAGCCCTGGCAGTGGGGGGGGTACTGGTGATCAATATTGTACGCTGACAATCTACTCGATATTTTCGGTGTTGGTGTGGCTCTTGTACGCCAACTCTGCAGCTGTGCCCAGGTTCCTGACAGGAGTCATGAGTCATGTCTGAAGTAGATAACCCTTGTCGACCAGTAGCCAGCCTATGACCTGACGGCCTGGTTAAAATAAATGCGGCGCAGAGGACTGGCGCAGGATGAATAAATCATAAGTGCTGCCAGGAAACTGGGCACAGACCTGCATGATGCACTGCTTGTGGTCACAAGCATGCTGGACATTGATGGACTGGAATCCCTTTCTATTCAGGAAGATGCCAGGCTGCTGATGAGCGTGCAAGGCAATGTGGGTGCAGTCTGTAGCACCTTGGACCCTAAGGAAGCCTGCAATGCAGGTGAAGCCTAGTGCTCTCTTGTCCTGCTTATCGCTGTCCATTGGTGTAGAGAACCTCGGTCACCTTGCTGTTACAGCGGTGAACAATAAACTGGGAGATGTTACTGATGTCACTTGTTGCCGCCTGGAATGACCATGTGGCATAAACGTTAAGGACCACAGTGACCTTGACAGCCACAGGCAGTGCTGTCCATGCTCTGGCTCGAGGCTTGAGTTGTGGTTGCAGTAGATGACATAGCTCGGTGACAGCATCCTTGGTGAAGCAAAGGCGCCTTAGACATTGCTCCTTGGTGAAGTTGAGGTATGGAAAGTGCTCCCTGAAGACCTGTTTGGGTATGTTCTCCTCCTGAGGTGCCGTCTTTTGGATGAGACATTAAACCGAGGCCCCGTCTTCCCTCTCAGGTGGATGTAAAAGATCCCATTGGCACTATTTCGAAGAAGAGCAGGGGAGTTATCCCCCGTGTCCTGGCCAATATTTATCCCTCAATCAACATCACTAAAAACAGATTATCTGGTCATTATCACATTGCTGTTTGTGGGAGCTTGCTGTGCGCAAATTGGCTGCTGCGTTTCCTACATTACAACAGTGACTACATTTCAAAAAGTACTTCGTTGGCTGTAAAGCGCTTTGGGATGCCTGGTGGTTGTGAAAGGCGCTATAGAAATGCAAGTCTTTTTTGCGGTGTGTCCTCCTCCTCCCTCTTCTCCCAGCTGCTCCTGTCCTCTCCTGTCTTCTTGGCTGCTCCCCCTCATCCTCCGGCACCAAAGGCAGACCCACCGGACCACCAGTAAAACTGTTTTGAAGATGGGCAGAAAAGTCCAGCATCAGCAGAAAATTGTTAGCGGAAGTCATCAATCAGCTGTAGAAGGCAAAAAATGCCCAAAAGTTAACCAGCAGCCTAAAAGGACAAACATGCAACTAACCTGTATGGAGTGGATGAGCCCTTTAAATAGTGTGCCACGAGTTGCTGAGCGAGTTCATCCCATGGTGATAAGGGTCCTACAACAAATGTTAGGACTCTTATTTAAATATTATAAGGAAGCTTTTTAATATTCTGGCACATGCCCTGGAGGCCTACAGGAGGAGTCTGTTCCAAAGTAGCGAGGGGCGCATTTCCGGTGAGGAATAAGTGCGGATACACCGTCACCATATTGGGCCCTTTACGCCTGTATAAAAGCGTGCAACGCCATCGAATTTCTAAGCCCCTACCTTTAGGAATGAATCCATCAACTGTTGTAATGTCTCTAGTCTGAATAACATAAATGTGACTAGGCTGGGTGTTACAGCTTTCAGAACTTCAGGAAGCCCTAACTGGACCACCAGGCTGAAAACTTAAATACTCTTAGACAGCTGAATGAGATTGTCTCTGCAAAACTGTTGTAGCTATTGTGTGAAGTTATAAACGCCAGAGTCACTTCTGTGCTTTTTGTGCAGCTGTACCTTTAAATTGATTTAAGTGAATTTTTTCCCCAGGGGAATGTGAAGGTTGATTAAATCCATTTCTGATTATTTTTATATGAATACAAATAAGTAATTTTACAATTGGCTTAACAATAAAAATAGAATAAAAATACAGTTTTCCTTGTTAAAGTGCTTTCCTGTCTCCCGGGATTTCAGATATAACACAGCATTGTTGAGGCTCTTGCACACATCAGATATTTCCAATTTCAGGTTTTAACAGATATATTGACAAACTGATATATGATGCCAGCAGGTGGTGGTAGAGAGTGAGACACCTGTCAACAAGTGGTAATAGACAGAGCAAGGCAAAGCTGCATCTGGCAAGGAAGGTCAATGAGCAGCAATAGAGTGTGAGTTGAGGCCAGCAGTAGAGAATAATCGGTAGGAAGCACATTGTATGACATGGAGCAGCAGAGAAAGGTCACCTTGTAGTGGTGAAATATGAGGAGAGATGCAAGATCTGAGAGGAACTAACTTAAAGGCTAAAAAAAAACCCACACACAAGGGGCCTGAAAGATTTCTGATTTGATTCCAAGGTTTCAAAAATGTTAAATGGCTTGGCACCAATAGTGGCAAAATACTGCTATCTATTATAAAGTAAGTAACACAGAGTATCCAGCAACAGCACAATAAATCCATGCTGGTGTGCTTTAGGAAAGACTAGCAGTGCTGAATATTTTTATTGGAAAATTTTGGAGGGTGTGAAAGAAAGTAAGATTGTGGACAAATAGATTTTTCACATTTTAGGAAACACTCGATTCCTTACAGGAGATAAAACTGATGTGATTCAAGATGAAGTTGTAAATTGGATTGCTAGTTAGATAACAGGAAACTGAGACTGTGATACTAGTTCTAATTATGCGGCTATGACCTGTGCAGTTGCAAGTGAATGATCTGATGAGATAGATATCATTCAAAAGCGACAAACATTTAGGCCCTGAAATGACGCCATGGAATAGTAATATATAAATACTTAACGCATTTGTCTGAAATTCCTTTCTCCATTCGTTTAGAGGAGGTGGGTTAACGAGTCCACTAAATAGCGGAGAGATGAATATCAGACAAGCATGTTAAGTGTTCATATGCTAATGTCCCATGTGTACTTTCTGTTACTAGGCAGAAAATGGCCAATCGCATTTAGTGTTGAGAAGCTTCATACATATTGGTGTTAAAAATAACAAATAGGTTATACAATGAAGGGCATGTCATCAAATAAAGAGAAGCAGGAAAAAGATTTCAATGTGTTCCTTAATCAAAACTTCAGGCAATGTTTAGCTCACAGCATGCAGCTTGTCCATATGAACAGAACATGTTGGAGTGCTGGACTTGGCCTGCTCAAGCAGCATTCTTTAAAAGAGCTGGCAGTTGTAGTTGTTGGGAAAAGACTTTAGTTATTTTTTTACAATTTTAGCTCCTTGTTGTTGCATTTTGCTCCATCCATTGTTTGGTTTGCTGGGTAGTCCACCAATTTTTGGTTTTTTTTTCCTCCCTAAGTTTCCTTCTTCATGGTTGCTGCTGTCATGATTTGAATTACACTGTAGAGGATCTGAATGTGCTGTATCATTTAGATGTGGAAGAGGAGTTTAAGAGATGGCAACATATGCAGGTGAAACATTTGGTCTGCACCCATCACTGTGCTGGAACCTGTGTTTATAGTCCCCATTAAAACTACCTATCTGAGCAAGTTAGAGACCACCTGATTTCATCACCTCTGCTTCACAAGAGTGGCTGACAGGATTCCACCATCTGCTGTAAGATATCCTGCAGACAACATCTGGAAAAGGGACAGCTCTTCCCATAGAAGGGAAGCTCGCCAAAGCACGAAGCCATTCCTGCTTCGGCATCCTTCCACTCCACCACATGGGACATCTGCCACTTCAGGCAATCTGCAGAGCTCAGCTGGATCAGGTCATTGAAACATTTCCATATTGACAACAGGTGCCACCCATGTCACTTTGCTTTTGGAAAGGAAACATCATCTTGACATAGCTTTCACTGGGTGGCAGAATTCCTTGAGTGTGGGGCATTGCAGATGGCACCTATGTGGGTATCTGGGTTCTTCATATAAACCCCAAATGAACCGAAAAGGTTTACACTGAATTACTGTTCAGGTGCTATTTGACCACAGAAATATCATGGTGCCACCTGTGGCCATTTACCAGGAAGCAGCCATGATGCCTTCATTTTGCAGTAGTCCTCAGTGGCCCCATTATTTCAAGGAGCAACAACACTTTTAGTAGTATGAGGCTCTTCTCTACATCTATGACTGATGACCCCACTGACAAACCTGGAACAGCCAAGGAGCACCTCAGTACCTTTGCTATTCTTTAATCGTCAAGAAAAGTGTGTCATGCAGCATTGTCACAATCAAAGAGTGTGCGCAAAAGGGTAGTGGATGTGCACAATACCTCTAACGGTACCTCCCAAAGGGGGCAGTAATTCACAACTTGGGTTCTTGCCATGGTTAATGGTCCCACAAGAAATGTGAGCAAAATTGAGGATAATTGCCTTCACCTTCCTCCTGTTGACTAGCTCCTTCCTCCTTTTGAGTCAGGTACAAGTGACCTGGGCGATTGCCGTGGCAACTTTCCTCCATACAGCTTGCACCTGTGCTTTTACTGGAGGGTAGCCTTCAACTCCATCTAAGGCCACTCCTCTTCGGTGCGCCTCCTGCAGTTGGGCCTGTAACCCTTCAGCATCAAGAGTAGCAGTGTTGCCCGAATATCTTTGTGATACCATTATAAAGGATTCATCAACTTTTCTCGCATCACTATAATGGGCCCTTTAATAAGGAGCTGCCGCCCTATAAGAGCTGCTGCCTTGCCAGATTTTCACTTCAGTCAAGTGTGCTGTAGATCAAACTCTCTAGGCAAGTTTTTAACATACCAGTCATTGATTCAAATGAGGCGGTTCACCCCTTGAGTTGCATGGGTCAACTCATAAAAATATAAGAAATAGGAGCAGGAGTAGGCCATATGGCCCCTCAAGCCTGCTCCGCTATTCAGTAAGATGATAGCTGATCTTGTATGTCAACTCCACTTTCCTGCCCTATCCCCATATCCCTTGATTCTCTTAGTGTCCAAAAATTTATCGATTTCAGTCTTGAATATACTCAATAACTAAGCATCCACAGCCCTATTTTAACAGGCTGGAGTCATACCTAGCACAAAGGAAGATGGTTGTGGTTGTTGGAGCCTAATCATCTCAGACCAAGGACAACGCTGCAGGAGTTCCTCAGGGCAGTGTCCTCAGCCCAACCATCTTCAGCTGCTTCATCAATGACCTTCCCTCCATCATAAGGCCAGAAGTGGGGGTGTTTGCTGATGACTGCACAATGTTCAGTTCCATTCGCAACTCCTCAGATAATGAAGCAGTCAGTGCCTGCATGCAACAAGACCTGGTCAACATTCAGGCTTGGGCTAATAAGTGGCAAGTAACAGTCGCGCCACACAAGTGCCAGGCAATGACCATCTCCAACAAAAGAGAGTCTCGCCACCTCCCCTTGACATTAAACGGGATTACCATCGGCAAATCCCCCACCATCAACATCCTGGGGGTCACCATTGACCAGAAACTTAACTGGACCAGCCACATAAAACTGTGGCTACAAGAACAGGTCAGAGGCTAGGTATTCTGCAGCGAGTGTCTCACCTCCTGACTCCCCAAAGCCTTTTCACTATCCACAAGTCAGGAGTGTGATGGAATGCTCTCCACTTGCCCAGATGAGTGCAGCTCCAACAACACGCAAGGAGCTCGACACAATCCAGGACAAAGCAACCCGCTTGATTGGCACCCCATCCAGCACCTTAAACATTCATTCCCTCCACCACCAGCGCACCGTGGCTGCAGTGTGTACCATCTACAACATGGACTGCAGCAACTCGCCAAGGCTTCTTCGACAGCACCTCCCAAACCTGTGACCTCTACCATCTAGAAGGACAAGGGCAGCAGGCACATGGGAACAGCACCACCTGCAAGTTTCCCTCCAAGTCACACACCATCCTGACTTGGAAATATATCGCCGATCCTTCATCGTCGCTGGGTCAAAATCCTGGAACTCCCTCTCGAACAGCACTGTGGGAGTACCTTCACCACACGGACTGCAGTGGTTCAAGAAGGCAGCTCACCACCACCTTCTCAAGGGCAATTAGGGATGGGCAATAAATGCTGGTCTTGCCAGCGACACCCACATCTGATGAAGGAATCAAAAAAAGAACTCAAGCCCAATTTTGTTGGACTTGGAAAATTAGGTCTTTGGCCATGAATCACCAATGAATAAAGTGAGTGAGCCTAAGGGAGTGGAATCTGTTTTTATTCAAGGAAAAGGCTAATAGAAGCTAAGTTTCAGATTTTAAAAATTGTAAAGAAATCTGGGAAATGGTTGATATGGGTGCACATGGAAACATCCCTTTGATAACACCCAGAGAATAGAAGTATGGGATTTTATGAGTGGAACAAATACCCTTATAGTCCTGATTTTATGAGGCTCTGCTGATAGCATGAAACCTCACTGGGAACAAGGATGAGCCACAAAAACAGGCACACAGGTCCGTGCACCTGATTCCCAGTGAACGGCCTTCACAGCAAAGAAAAACACCAGCCTTGTGCAGGCTGCACTGGTGGCCAGCACCAGCTTCATTATAACTCAAGTTGTATTTAAATTCTGTGGCTTTCCATCTAACGGCTCACTGGTGGCGCTGCTTGCTCATATGAAACAGATGCAGCAGCGTGTGGATGGCTTGGCCTGCAGGAGAAGGCTTCCTAAAACTAAGTATCACTTTGTAATTGTTTGGAAAGTTGGAAGTTTTTGCTTTGTTATATTGCATTATTTGCATTTGCCCTGGCGTGTGAATTTTTGTAGCGGATTAGACTTGAATTTTTGCATAGCAAGGTTTTTAATTTCAACTCTGTTTCTTACAAGAGTCTTGCTTCCAGTTTTCTTGCAGAAACCGAAGTGAATAGGATGGGAGTTCTTTTGGGGCTTCCAATGGCGAATCTTGATTCGGAAAAGGAAAAGCAGTTTTTAAGGAGGACAAGAAAGGCAGGTTTGATGTTACCGCACAGGCCATATATGAACCCTTCCTTATTCCAGGATCCAAATGAACTTGCCCAGACAGTCCTTCCTGGGCATGTCAGAGGAGAAATAACTCTGACATTTCTGCTTCACAAAAGAAGCCTTATTAAAAGTTTTTAGTGACCTGCTTCTTCCAAGCCTTCACTGGTGACATGGACCACATCAGTCGGTTGACTGTTGAAAGATGTATCAAGGAAGTGTCCGAGGCCTTATTTGCAAGGGGCAACGTGTACATCGCTTTCTCTGTGAGAAAGAGACATCAGCTCAACAGTGTACAGACCTTTTGCTGATGAGCAGTATTTCTAAGAGTGTAGAGCATCATAGATGCTATCCATATACCGTGTAGACCACTGAGCCTAGTCACCACCTCCTGACAAGTAAAGTGCTCTGCTGTCAGCTGGCAGGTGCACCAAAGTGCCAAATATGGCAACCCATCCTGCAGATAATTCGTGCAGCACCGTGCCCAATTTGCTAATCATCAAACCAGGGGCAGGTTCTATGACATTCTGTTACTTGCCTACATTTGATGCTTTTTTTTCTCCATTTACTTATTGCCTGGCATGACTGCCCTTCCCCTCCACCCCACCACCAACAATATTGGAAAAGGCTGAGAAATGTTTAACACCCATCTTAAATTATGTCAGCTGTGGCTCAGTTAGTAGTACACTCTCCTCTGAGTCAGAAGGTTGTGGGTTCAAGTCCCACTCCAGGGACTTGAGCACATAAATCTAGGCTGACAATCCAGTGCAGTGCTGCGGGAGTGCTGCACCGTCGGAGGTGCCGTCTTTCGGATGAGACGTTAAACCGAGGCCCCGTCTGCTCTCTCAGGTGGACGTAAAAGATCCCACGGCATTATTTCGAAGAAGAGCAGGGGAGTTATCCCCGGTGTCCTGGCCAATATTTATCCCTCAACCAACATAACAAAAACAGATTATCTGGTCATTATCACATTGCTGTTTGTGGGAGCTTGCTGTGCGCAAATTGGCTGCTGCGATTCCCACATTACAACAGTGATTGCACTTCAAAAGTACTTCATTGACTGTAAAGCGCTTTGAGATGTCCGGTGGTTGTGAAAGGCCCTATAGAAATGCAAGTCTTTCTTTCTTTTAAACCTTCTTAAAGGCTAAAATAGTATTTGCCCCAATATACAGCTGCTTACATTTAAATGGCCACATCCCTTGAAGTCTGAGCTGTTAGCTAGATTTTCCACGTACCGCATTAAGCTAACTACCAATACAAGGCCAAAGCTCTGCTGGGAGCTCATGCTAATTATTCACATGAGCTGATGCTGCAAAATTACTTGCAGTCACCTTGGCGCACATTTGGCTAACTTTGTCCCCGTCACTAGACATTTTGCTGGCACTGCAAAAACGGAACTTATATGTCATTATTGGTATGTGGAAGTAGATGAAAACAGTTAACCAAGTCTCCTCATAACCCAGGAAGTGCTGTTGCATTTAGGATTATGATCTTTGGGCTTTTGAATGGAAGGTTGATGACTCAAATTCTGAGGGATATGGATGTCTACATTGTTTGAATACCAATTTCCAACCATGAAATAATTATTCTAGAGACTCTCAAACTGGACCAACAGTCAGACTTAAAAATGTCATATTAGCATTTGGACCACATTATCATTTCATGAGAAGTAGTGACTGACCTAGAAAGGGTGCAGCAGTATATGATTACATTATCCCGCACAACATAGGAAGTGCAAAGGTTTACACAGTTCGTAAATTGATTTTTGACAGATTGCTCCAACATTAAATACTCTGAAGAGGAAAGGGGGTTAAATGCAATTTATCCTGGCCAGTCATCCTTGGTATACCATATTAACAGCTCCTGTGGAACCAGGAAAGTCTATATACTGTACCAAATGCCTGCTTTTTTATACACAATGTTTCTTTAAAGAAATCATTTAAAAGTGAGTTGGCCAGTATTGAAACATTTCATTCATTCTAGATATCATTGTGTTAATAACCAAAAAAAATGAATATAATTTTCAGGATTTTTTTTTAGGGAAAATTATCAAAACTTTATTTTGAACTAGTATCATCCCTTTCACCATTCCTGGAGTTCCTGATGGAGGAAATCCATAAACTGATTCAATTATGTCAAAACTTCTGAGTGTAATGAAGCTGTAGAAGACACGAACAAAAGTACAACATAAGCACCATTCCTTTGATATTCAGACTACTCCCTCCACTTCAGGATCAAAGCTGGTGCCAGCAATGCAAGTCTTGGGACAAGAGAGTCATAATGAAGTGATGTTATTCACCAGCAGAGCCCTCAAGATTGTCAAAATAATTTATCGGACAAGGAGTGCTTACTCGTAATTTGGGCTGTAGAGAGGTGGAGAACTTATCTGGAAGGATCAACCTTTATTATATTAACAGATAACTTTCCGTTAAAATGGTTGTTCAGCAGTCCAAGGTCTTCTAGATATCCAGTAAGATGGAGTATTACATTGTTAGAGTATCCCTGTGAGGTTGAACACTGTAAAGAGCAGAGTAATCAGGTGTCTGATACCATCTCAAGAGTGCCAATACAGCAAGCAAAAGCAGGTGCCAAACTATTGCTGTACCTCAAGGAAAGAAGAGCAACCTAAATCTGTCTGTTTGGTTGGTTAGTGGATATGTAGCAAAGTGCAGAGTTGCAGGAAGATGTGAAATTAGGCCCTCAGTTGGAGAAAATGTGTAAAGGGAGCTAGCCATCCACAGGGAAAGAAGATAGAGAGACTGAAAGCTACACCTGCTGTGATAGATTATTGTGTCAAAAGATTTAACTCAACAAACTTGGTTAATGTAAGTTCCATGTATAGTGTTAAGTATATTATTCCTTTTTTTAAAGTATACTCTGGGATTGTCACACCTTGTTCAGTTGTGAGATCAGTAAACTACATACTTAAATGTATACTTAGAAAGACCAGGTTCAAACCGGTTGTATGAGGATTGAGGAAAGCAGAGAGTAAAATATCCAATCCCCATAATTTACTTTCTTCATTAATACGTCTTCATAGAAAACACACATGCAGACACTACAATGGCAGTGGAAATGTAGCATAGCTGCTGAGAACATATTGGGGGAAAAAAATCTGTTCTCGAGTTTTCACAAAAACACAACCAGAGGAAAAAGTAATATTTTATGACGAGCACAAATGGCCCTAAAATTCCGAAGGGTTTTTCCTGGTCTCCTATTGTAACATTAGCAGGAAACTGGGAGAATCCCCTGAAAAACAACATAAGCAACTGAACATGCAAGTCCCATGTATAGTATTAAGTACATTACTCCTTTTATTTCTATTTATGCCATTTCTCTAGGGGTTCTGCTGTTTTGCTCAAGTTATGGTGGGAGATGGGAGAACCCTCCTGTAATTTCAGGGCCAATGCCTTTTTCTGTCTGTCTTCCTTCTTGGCCTTTGAGGTCCACCACACTCCCACAATAAGAGAAAGTGGATAAAGAGGTTTACTTTCCTACTTAGAGCCATGGATGTGACACCAGAAAGTGTACTGTTACTTCATTCTAGAGGTGAACAAATGTAATGCTTTTGATACATTGCCAGACATGGAGGATGATAAAAATCTATCACCAACTTACAAATTATTTCTCCCAAGAAATATCTCAACTTTGACATCTATAAATTCAGGCAAGCCTAACAACAAACTGACAAAAGCCAAGTTGCATAGCATGAAATGCTGTGCCGAATGGCTGCCATATAATTGTTCGCAAACAAGGAAGAACAGATCAGAATTCAGACACCACAAGGTTGTTTATCAGCAATGATATATAGATGCAAAAATATGTGGAAGTTTTAAAGGATCATGAAATGACTTAAGCCAAGCTGTTCGATATCATTCAAGCAACTGTGGTGTCAAAAGTACCAGCGTAGAAAATGGGACCAACACAGGTCACTAAAACAAGGCTAGATGTGCAGATTTACTGTAGATACCAAGCCTAAAACTGTGATATTGGCCTGGTCATTCTAGTGACGGCGAAACTGTCAGCGTTCGCCGTCATTACTCTGTAAAAATGACAACAACTTCTGGGATCTGCAGATGCGCAGTTAAATCCGGAAATCCGGAAGTTGCTCGCAGATGGAAATCAATTAGAAATCACTGAATTGACGTGCACACCAACTTTTTGCGCACTATTCTTGCTGTAAAAACCCTTGAAAAAGTTAAGCCTCATTGAATGAGGTGTAACTGAGTTTTTAATGGCGTATTAAGGTATAATTACTGCTGAACAACCTCTCTGGCCCTGAAAAGCTAATTTTATATTTGTGAAGTGTCATTTTCTCCATTCCATGATAAATATGCCATAGATTTTTACTTTTTTTAAAGTTTGTTTATGATATTCCATCTTCAACCTTAATCCCATGTGTATGTCCCAATCTTTCGCTCGCTGTAAAATTATTCAAAAGTGAATGATAAAACCTGCTTTTTACTTCCTGGTTTGCTGTCTGTATGTATTCTTCAATGTGATTGTCTGCTTAGCATAAGAAATAGGAGCAGCAGTAGGCCATTCATCCCTTCGAGCCTGCTTGATAACATCACAGTTGCTGGACGCCACAGATCCACTATAGATAGCGCCAGATGGAAAGCCACGTTGGAAAAGGTGAATTCGATGACACAGAAGCTGCTAAAAGTTTGTGGGCAGCTTTCTTCAAGGTCACCGATGAGCGCCGTCACTTTGCACTGCAAAATCAGGGCCATTGAATGCTAACACTCAACTGTTTGCCTTGCCAAGGGTTCTTTCTGTTGGAGTTACTGGAACGAGAACTCTTTTGCAAAGCATTCAAATCCAAAGGACACTCTCCATCGTGTCATGTGCCATGATCACTGTGCTAAGTGGGACATATTAAGAACAGATCCAACAGCTCAAAACTGGGCATTTATGAGGTGCTGTGGGCCATCAGCAGCAGCAGAATTGTATTTCACCACAATGTAACCTTACGGCCCAGCATATCCCTCATTCCTCCATCACCATCAAGCCAGATAACCAAACCTGATTCAATGAGGAGTGTTGAAAAGCATGCCGGGAGTAACACCAGGCATACGTGAAAATGAGGTGCTGTGAAGGAATAAGCCATATAACCAATTCAGAAAAATACACTATCTTATGAAAGAATTCTGGCCTTATTAAAACATGACAAACTGGGGTTTGGAAATTTAGAAACCTAACTATGAAATAGCTATGAAAGAATTCTGGCTATTGAGATAAGACAGTTGTTGACCCTGAATAAATAACCTTATTGAAACAGAAGGTGCATGGCTCCGACAAGCTGACCTTTTGGGAACAAAACAATGGTCCATACTGGATGAAGGTGTTTTAATTTAAAATTCGTAAAGATGACACATAAGATAAGGAACATCTGCCCTCGTAAAGATGACATAAAATAAGGAACATCTGCCCTTCACACCGTTTTATATGGTGACCCCAGAACACCTGTAGAAAGACAAGATTCTGGAATATTACAAGCTGATGTAGCAGTAAGAATTGCAGAGTTCAGCAGAAAGATGAATAGGGATAATTAACTTGCATCAGCAGAAACTTTAAAAGAAATATTACTGAAGAAGGGTATAAATATTGAAGTCTCAAATGGGATATCAGATTCGCTTTAACTGGGCAAAGTGATTCTCCAACTCTTTGTACCTTGGGGATCAAAGGTATTTGATATTGATGGATATCCTGTATAGGAAACTTTAAGAACTGTAATACTGTAGCGAAGTTAAGATTTAAAAGTAAGATTCTCTGTTAATAATAAGATAGTATTTTTTCTCTTTTTAGAACTATTAATGTTGCGATTGACTGATTTACCAACTGTAAATTGCATGTCGGTTCATTAATAAATCTGTATATATTTTTAGAATTGTCTCACAGAAATCTTCTGTATCAATAATTCGCGAACTCAATCTCTGTACACTCTGAAGAGTTACAGAATTCTGAAGGAGTTCTCCGGACCCTCATAATATCCGGGACGTTACAGTCTAGCTAAACTTATTAAAAACGCTATCTGGAGGACAGTAACATTCTCGGGTTGTTCCTTTCCTTTTGGGAGAGATAGCCCAGACCTTTAGACCCAATTAAGCGTCTTTAGGATTCGGCTACCTCAAACTTTAGTTGAAAGTGAACGTATGAGAAATACGCCTGATCCGAAAGGGGCTAGGACTAGTAAAAATCCCTTCAGTGCCAACCTGGTGAAGCTGCAACACAGCACGCATGCTAAACAGCAGAAGCAGCGTGCTATAGTCTTAGCTAAGCAATCCCACAAATGGATTAGGTCAAAGCTCTACAGTCTTGCCGCACCCAGTTGCAAATGTTGGTAGAAATTAAGCAACTAACAGGAGGAGGCTCTGTGGACATCCCCTTCCTAAATTATGGCGGAGCCTAGCATGTGAGTGCAAAACACAGGGCTAAAGTGTTCGCAGCCATCTTCAACCAGAAGTGTCGAGTGCTTGATCCTTCTTAGCCTCCTCCTCCTGAGGTTACCATCACAGATACCAGTCTTCAGCCAATTTGATTCACTCCACATAACACCAAGAAATGACTGAGTGTGCTGGACAGAGCAAAGCTTATGGGCCCCGACAACATCCTGGCTATAGTACTGAAGACCTGTGTTCCTGAAAGAGCCATGTCCTTAACTGTACTATTGCAGTGCTGACACCTACCTGACAATGTGGAAAATTGCCCAAGTGTGTCTTGTCCACAAAAAGCAGGACAAACCTAACCTGGCCAATTACTAACCATCAGCCTATTTCCAATCATCATGATAAATGGCAAGTAACATTCGCGCCACACAAGTATCAGGCAATGACCATTTCCAACAAGAGAGAGCATAACCACTTCTCCTTGACATTTCTGGGGGTTACCATTGACCAGAAACTGTACTGGACTGGAGCCACATAAATGCCATGGCTACTGGAGCAGGTCAGAGGCTGGGTATGCTGCAGTGAGCGGCTCATCCGCCTCCTCCACCATCAGCGCACCATGGCTGCAATGTGTACTATCTATAGGATATAATGCAGCAACTCGCCAAGGCTGCTTTGGCAGCGCCTCTCAAACCTGCGACCTCCATCACCTAGGAGGACAAGGGCAGCAGGTGCAAGGGAATACCATCACCTCCTAGCCTAGCAATGGCAACATCCTGAAAATGAATTTTTTAAAAATCTGGCACGTCAGATTTTACAGCAAGAGATTTAATATCTGCCACTGATCACTACTACAGATCTTCAACTTTCTAAACACTCCCCAGGTAGAGGCCAAGACTGGGTTATTTCTATCTCTTGAGTTAGCTTCCACATGGGAATTAAGTGCAGTGCTGCTGGGATAACCAGTTCTCTCTGATATGACCGTGAAGGGGTTCAAGGGCTTTGACCAATCCACTTGCAAATTTATGTTGCTACTGGCACAAGCCAAGGAACATACATGAATATATTAATGAGAGTTGGACCCAGAGGACAAAGGAACACCAGATGTGATTGAAAATACCAGAAACTGTAATAGCTGTACATAGAAGGATGAACTGATGTAATGTTTAGGATTCATTTTCCAGGTATGAAATGTTAATGGACAAATGACAAGAGGAATAAAAATGGCACTGGACAATCAAGTGATTAACAGTGTGATCAACTTTCATGGGTAAGGAAATTCTTATTGTTTTTACAAATGTAAGGGTAGCTACCTCACTTTTAAGACAATAATTTTATCCTATGTGTACATATAAAATATGCATGTGTGTGTGGCCGAAATGTTGCCGGTGCTCAGAGGGCGGATTTGGAGGCAGGTCCGCTGTCAAAATAGCAAAGATTGACAGCAGGTAGGAATCCTGCTGTCAACCCGCCTCCACGCGAGTCTCCCAGGTGTCGGGTCTGTCAGCGGAGAACTGACCCGACACCAAGCAGCGGGGAATACAATTTATATCATTAAATGGTTTGTTAAGAGCCAATTTAAAGCTATTTTGAGGCTTCCTTCCAATGTTACGTTCTCCCCCACGGGTTACCCGCTGCCCGGGGAACACGCCAGCTCACCCTGGCGTGATTTGAGTCTGGTCTGATGTTTCTGATAAGCTGACAGCAGCAGAAGTGGTGGAAACGATGCCATGCTGCAGATGGTCAGTTTCAGAGCGCAGAAACTTTTGGTTACTTCATTTGTAATACATCTCGAGATTTCTTTAACTTGCAAGTGTTTAGAGGCAACTGTATGTCCTCATTGGAACAACCTCTCTCACCATTGACAGATCGCTTCTGTCATCTCACCTGCAGCTGCCATCTATTCCAGCAACATCGGTGCCCTTGAAAAAATCTCACCTTGGTCCTCTGAATCCTTCCACAATCAGCCCCAACACCAACATCACCAGGCACACCAACATCACCAACCTTCTCCGGCATCACCTGATGCTGCACAGGTCACAGGGCATCAGCCCCTGACAACATTGCTGCCCGGGAGGCCAGCGATGGCATCACCATGGCCAGATTTACTTCACTTGACGCTGTTTACTCTGGCTACCACATGATGCGCCAGGTTGACACCATCCCACACCAGCACCGTGAAGCATCCCTTTAATGTCCAAGCCATTCCATGCACACTCATCACTATAGTGGGGTGGGGGGGGGAAGTTATGTCTCAACATTCACTGGAACTCAGTAAGACACTTCTCAAGGTGCGCATAGATCTGCCCAATAAGGGGCAGTGTTGGAAAAATAGATTTCACTGTATGACAACACATTACCAGAAACTTCACATGACATTGGCTAAACCTCTCAAGTACCTACCCTTGTGTGTTGTTCGTTGGTATGCTTGTAGTAGGATGAGGGTGAGTGTGAGGGGTGGCTAGTGAGATGGGGAAGTGCTAAATTAGATAGAGAGGGTTGGGTGGAGGTGCATGGTAAGTTGGTGTGAGTAAGGATGTGCAGGAGTAGGGTATGGAAGGCAGAGTGATGGGGATGTGTTGAGTGGCACAGCAGGGTGAGTTTGAGTGTGGCTTTGCAGTAACGTTTCGTGATCCACTGAGATAATTGAAAGGTTGGCGCCACTGCAGCCAGGGACCCCTGATGACATCCCTGCTTTTGCTCTCCTGTGCAACGTGCAACCAGGCTGTGTTGGTGTCCTGGGGAGGTCTCTTCCTCTCTTGGAAGGGAAGAGAACCTCCCTGTGTGCTGTGACTCCCTTCATAAGCATATGGAGGGAGTCATTGGAGAGCCTGGTTTCAAGCGTCCACCTTTGTGCAGTGCTTGTCAGTGTTTGCAGCACCTCAATGCTGTCAAACACTGACAGAACAACTTTCGAATTCCATGTGGCCGAGGTCCCTTTAAGGAAACCGGCTGATGACATGTCATCAAATGACATCATCAGACCTGCTTCCTGTTAATTGGCTGGGAAGTCCACAGAGCGGGCTTAACAAGGCCAATCAAGGGAAAATCCCTTTGACAGAACGGCTGCAGCAGGTTCGTGACTGGAACTCGGAAACCAGCTCTCCTGCCACCATCCAGCCTCCGCTGGGAAATTCGCAGCCTATGTGTAAACATAGGAGATATTTAAAGAAGTATTTAATGTGCATGAAGTTGGACACAGGTAATCGGCAGGAGTTGATGCATGTAGTCCTCATCCTTGGAACAGAATGTGATGTCAACTGTTTTTAAAATCATGTACAGCAGAAACTGTTAATATTGGGAGGGGCTGAGATCCACGTGGGAGGGAAATGCAAAATGGGGAAGGGAATATCGGCAATAGGGGGGCTTTATCCATACTGTGGGGGAGACATCCACAATGTGTGGTGAGATGCACAGGGGAAGAGATGCAGAACATGGAGGGAATTCATAATGAGGCACGGGGGGGGAGATACATAATGGGAGGTTAATTCACAAGTGGAATGGATATTCACAATGGGGGAGATCAATGCAGGAGGGCACAGATCCAAAAAGGTGCGGGGCAATTTCAGAACATTGGTGGAAGGGAGGAGATCCACAACAGCTGGAATAGGAAATTCCAAAGAGGTAACCATATCGGCCTGGGGTTGTGGGCCCTGCGGGGCTGATATAAATTATATTTAAAGGGTTTTAAACTCCTCCATTGTCACTGGGAAAGCTTTTTCTGCCCTGTATAAAAATGTCCAATGCAATGACAACAATGCAAAAAAAGTCAGGGGGCAGATGAGAAATTCTTTTGCTCAGCGAGTTGTGATCTGCAATGAATTGCCTGAAATGGTGGTAGAAGTGGATTCAATCGTAACTTTCAAAAGGGAAGTGGATATATTCTTAAAAGGGAAAATTTGGCAGGGCTACAAGGAAAGAACAGGGGAGTGGGACTAATTGGATAGCTCTTTTAAAGAGCCGGCACAGGCAAGATGGACTGAATGGCCTCCTTCTGTGCTGTATGATTGCATGATTTGTCTTACTGTTAGGGCAAGTATTCCTCTGGCATAAATATATTTATGTGGATTTCCTGATATATCTAACAAAATTGTAAAAGCATTTTTTAGAAAGGAAATGCCACAGGAGAAGTCTTCTCTCTTCATTTCCTACCAACTGAATCTCCTCCTTCTATTCACAAGTCACTAAAGTACCTCAGCGTTCCTGTCTGTGCTTTTCTCCATCCCAGAGTTATTAAGCCCTGGTGAGGTGATCCACTTCGTTGAAGAGCACCAATTTATTTGAAATTCCTCCCAAGGCATCCTCAGGCTAATATTAAAGAATTAAAATATTAAACATAAGTAATTACACATAATGGTAAAGTTTCCAGAATTATTTAGAAGTACAGTAGTTTAAGTTATACTATAAATAATGACTTCATTTGTGGCATTTATAATGTACCCAACAATTCAGAGGATGGCAATAAATTAATATTAAAATACAGATTATGTGACGTCTGTCACAATTTTATATTCGGTGTTATCTCTATATTGCAGGTTTGAAGTATTCAGCTAAATTTAAATAGGAAAGAAGTCATCATAAGGAGTTTTCAGTGTGAGGACTCAGGTAACAGTCGCAAGAAATGATGGACTAAATTTTGCTCCCCTTTAATGCCTGACTTTGGGTTGTATCAGGGCAGGTGGGACGCTGAATATATCTGCCCATTTTTGGGTGGGTGTATTCTAATGGGTTGTTGATAAAAGAAATATGTCATCCATCTTAATTTCCTTCATGATTGTCTTAGCAACATTTGGCAGTGAGAATATCATTGCATTCCAGCATTGCTAAGAAAGCGGAAAGGGATTGTTACATTTTAAATGGCCTACAAGTTGAGTGCAATCAATTGTAAGGCAATCAATTGCACTTGTCCTGCACACCAAATTTAAAATAAAAAAAAAGATTAACGACTTCAAAAGCAGTCAGCTCATGTTCCCTCATGCAACAGGAAGTCTTGCCAAGTGTCTTGGACAGAAATTTACTTTTCTATCACCTTCATACTAATCTTATGAAGAAAATGAACCATCACAGAAGACAGTAATTGTTAGTGATGTATGAAGGAAGATGAAAAGGTCTAGAGTGAGCAGCCTATTCAGTTCTGTTTTGAAGCTCTCCATTTTAACCCCAAAAAAATCCACAACAAAATGATACAAGCACAAAAAAAGTGAGTGAAGTTTGGTTCTTCACACATTGATACTGATGGCCCTGATAGATATGATACCCTTTCCATGGGAAAGCAACTTGTCACTGGACTTCATATCAATTAGGAAAGCACGGATTACACACACAAGTTATGGAGCAGCTGTATCCACTCCGTTAAGAGACAGGATAGCCTTTAGCTTTTGTCCAAATTTGCTACAAAAAGTGTTATCTAAGATCCATCCATGTGAGGATATTATAATGTCTTCTTTCTATTCTGCCTCATGCAAGTCTGAGAATGAATGGATTTTCCACTCGTGTCACAGACAGGATAGTCACGTAATACCAATCTAAATGATTCTTCAAGGGATTAGTGTCTATATTATTTTCTGGCTTACCTATCCTCTGGTATATAAAGACTAACTCAATTTCCAGGAACACCAGAGGTGAGTACTTTGCCTTTTCCTACCAATTTAAGTATTCTAACATTCAAGTATTCAGTAGAACAGGTTGTTGGGAGAAGCCAGATTGTGTTAACACACAAAACATGGTTGAGGTTCCACACAAATAGGAGACAAATGATCACAGCAGAAACGAAACTCAGTGCTTGACATATCTTTTCCACCAGCTCATATTATAGGATATAGTAATTCACAACAGACCAAACCACATGAATTGAACATTACATTTCAAAGCTGCACATTGGCTTTCAGGGCCTTCTTACACAAAAGAATTACTGAGAAAACCTGACAGGCAGAGAAATGATTAGGGAATATGTGAAGGCATCGATTTATAAGGCAGAAATAAAGTTTTATTGTGCCAACTAAGATTGTAACAACAGTCCAGAGAGTTATTTCAGCCACTAATTAGAAATGTGAAAAGAAAGAGTATTTGCTGATACCCTTGTGTACAAACGCAGGATGCTTCTTTGCTGAATCTGACAAGCAGCAGTCTCCTTACTGGTTTAAATGTGCACTAAATGTTACTTTATCCAGTAATATTTCCCTTCAATGTGAATGATAAAATAACTAATATGTTGAGCATTTTCTTTCTTTCAGGCCTCCAGAGATTTCAATAACAACCTTTATAGCTGTTGCCAAACTGAACAAATCACAAAGAGAAAAGATGTGTAAGCAAGCAGAGGGAGACCCAATAGAAAGGCTCTGAAATATTTAGTGCGCAATTTTCTGAAGGAGATAAATAGCAACATTTTACCTAAGAAAGGAGAGATTTGGCTGGCTATCATTGGATGTTCGGTATAGCTAGCCTATAACTTAAAAATATTATTATCAACAAGAAATCTTAAGTAGAAACATTTCCTTAAGTGCTAATATCGGGCAACATAAATTAGTGCAACATTAAAATTGAAAATATGAACTGATTTTCAAGTAGATGAATGACAACAGTGTAACATTGGCCGGGATTTTACTTACCTCGGCAGGTCCGGTGCAGGCGATGTCGGTGGTGGGTCACGGCCCTGCTGCTGGCTCCATCCCGCTCTGGAAAATGATTTTCCCTTGATAGGGCTTGTTGCCCACAGCGTTTGCCGGTCCAATTAGAGGAAACGGGTCTGGTGACATCATTCATGACGCGTCATCAGCCGGTTTCCTTAAAGGGACCATGGCCAGCTTTCTTTTGACATTTATGCTGTCAGTGTTCTACAGCATTGAGGTGCTGCAAACACTGACAAGCACTGCACAGAGGTGCACGGCTGCACCCAGGTTCTCCCATGACTCCCTCCATATGCTTGTGGAGGGGGTCACAGCACGCAGGGATGTCCTCTTCCCTTCCGATGGGCGGAAGAGACCGCCCCAGAAAACCAACACAGCCTGGTTGCACATTACACAGGAGGGCACAAGCAGGGATGTCATCAGGAGGACCAGGCTGCCGTGGCGCAAACCTTTCAATGATCTCAGTAGATCACAAAACGTTAGTACAAATCCACACTCAACCTCATCCTTCTGTGCCTTTCATCACATTCCCATCACTCTGCCTTCCTTACCCTACTCCTACACATCCTTACTCGCACCAACTTACCTTGCACCTCCACCCATCCCTCTCTCTCTCTATCTACATTATCAAATCCCCATCTCACTAGCCACCCCTCACACTCGCCCTCATCCTAGTGCAATCATACCAATGAACAATGCACAAGGGTAACCACTTGGGTGTTTTATCCAATGTTCATGTAAAGTTTCTATTAATGTGCTGTCGAACATTGAAATCTTTATTTTCAACACTTTCTGGTCTTGGACAGATGTGTGTGCACCTTTGGAAGTGGCTTAGTGAGTTGCAGTGAATGGTGAAACATAACTGTACCCCTGCAATGGTGATGAGTGTGAAAGGAATGGCTTGGTCATTGTAGGGATGCTTTATGGTGTTGGTGTGGGGTGGTGCCAACCTGGAGCATCATGTGGCAGCCAGGGTGTACAACATCAAGTGAAGTAAATCTGGCCATGATGAGGCCATCTCTGGCTTCCCGGGCAGCAATGTGGTCGGGTGCTGATGCCTTCTGTCCTGTGCAGCATCAGTTGATTGCAGAGAAGGTTGGCATTGTTGTTGGTGCTGCTGGTGTTGGGGCTGATCGTGGTCGGATTCTGAGGACCAAGGTAAGACAGTATAAACGGCACCCATGTTGATGGAATAGATGGCAGGTGAAGTAGAGATGACAGATCCATACTGTCAATGGCGAGACAGTTCTTCCAATGAGGTGAATGTGGAAAGTGGAAAGCCTGCAGAATTTGTGCTGGAAATGGACTGAGAAACAGCTTGTGGCTGAGGAAAGTGGTGATCTGTCAGGTGGGAGCTTTTACGGTACATTTGAAACTGTCAAGTAATCAGCTGCAGCAATGGCCATTCAACTCCCGCCTCAGGTTCACAGACGTGGTCCACAAGCAGCGAGGACCCCGTGGGCGAGCAGTTAAAGTTAAAAGGTAAGGATAAAAGCATTATTAAGGGTCTGTCAACAGCCCAATAATTGATTTAATTGGGTTGGGTTGTATCAGAGATCACACACGCGCCATTGGGAAAGGCACGTTGCAGCGGCTTGACAGCGGGGTCCCGACCCGCTGTCAAAAAAATCAAATTTCCCACCCGTCCCGCCACCGATCCCACCTGCTGACCCCCTGGAAAATTCTGGCCATTGTGCTTATAATCATTACCAATCTGAAATTGCTAGCTACAGAATCAGTTCTAGCCAGGTAGCACCTTATTTCTACTGTCTGGCTCCTACATAACTCTGAATTGAATTCTTATGGTCAGGACAGAACTCTGCACATTTTAAAATTTTAAATGTTTTGAAAGCGTAACAGAAGCACTCACTTTCTTAAAACAATTATAACTTTGTGCAGAAGTCTCCGGAATACTTCTTAAACCAGTTTTGACACTATATTGGGGTTATGCTCCTTGCATTGTGAGAGTGCCCCTTCCAGTGCATCTCTCACACTCCAATCTGGAGCCAGATTGCAATGTGACTCCAGAGCATACTATAACTTGTGATGTAGTGAAGTGGAAATGGATATAATAGTATCAGCATCTCTCAGTAGAGATACTACCCTGCAAACATTCTAAGAATTGAGTGGCACATCAAAGGAGAGCATCGTGGTAGAAAACTGTTACAATTTCAGGTATTCGGAAATGCATTTTCTCTCTCAAGAAATTCACAGCTGTAAGTTGACCTGAAATCTGCATCTTTTCAACCATTTGCTCTTAGTAGAGGTGTGTGACCTGTGTATTAACAATTACTCCTTTTTTAGTTATCTGCTTACTGGATTAAATGTAGCTTTATGCTATATTAATTTATTTTTTCAAATTAAATACTGCTGCAGAAGCACAAAGTTTAGATAAGTAGTTTATGAATGTACAATGAGAAAAGTCTGTAATGAGTCAGTTACCCTTTGCAAGAATGTCTTCTAATGATAAAAAATATCTGCTACCTGATTAAAGTTCCATATCTGAATGGTGAATTCAAAATCTTTTCATGATCTCAGATCAGTTTTGGTAAATTGGATCATTTTGTTGTGTAATATGACAAAATGACTAAATACGATAATTTAAAAGAACTGAAGCAAACTCATGCTTTAAACCCCTTAATTTGTTTTTTTAGAGCAACTTAATATTACATCAAAATATATAATTTAATATTTGGATGTAATAATATATAATATTTGGATGTAATGGAAGAATATTTCACACAGAACAATGAAGTCTATCTCAGCAGGTAAGAATATTTCTGATCACTCGATGAGATACTTGAATAACCCATTTCTTTCACATCAAAAAATGCAAGTTCAATCACAATTACCAAGGCTTCATCAACCAATCAATCAATCATCAATGAAACAATTAATTTTGTTCTTTTGAACAAAAGACACTGTTCTCTAATTACAAATACAGCAACCCTGTAGAAGTGTCATTGTGAGGATGGAAAAATCAGTTTTGCACAATTGATGTTCATATGTAATTTGAAGGACTATGTCACAATAACACTTTATATGAATTTTGAACATCAAAGTTGACCTAACTCCTGCCTTTGCCCCATATCCCTTAGTACCTATCAATCTCAGATTTAAAATTAAAATTAACAATTGACCCAGCATCAACTGCCATTTGCGGAAGGGAGTTCCAAACTTCTACCACCCTTTGCGTGTAGAAGTGTTTCCTAACTTCACTCCTGGAAGACCTGGCTCTAATTTTTAGGCTATACGCCCTGGTCCTAGATTCCCCAGCCATCTACCTTATCAGTTCCCCTTAATATCTTGAAAACTTTGATCAAATCACCTCTTAATCTTCTAATTTCCAAGGAATACAACCCTAGTTTGTGTAATCTCCCTTCATAATTTAACTCTTGGAGTCCAGATATCATTCTAGTAAATCTACGCTGCACTCCCTCCAAGGCCAATATATCCTTCCTAAGGATTGGTGCCCAGAACTGAACACAGCACTCCAGGTCTGGTCTAACCATGGATTTGTATAGCTGTAACATAACTTCTACCCCCTTCTATTCTAGTCCTCTAGATATAAAAGCCAGCATTCCATTAGCCTTTTTGATTTTTTTTTTGTATCTGTCCATGACATTTTAATGATCTATGTACATGGACCCCCTAAGTCTCCTTGGACCTCCACTGCTTCTAGCTTTTCACCATTTAGAAAGTACTCTGATCTATCCTTTTTAGGTCCAATGTGGATGACCTCACACTTGTCGATATTTGAAATCATTTGCCACAGATTGCCCATTCACTTAATCTATTAATATCTCTTTGTAATTTTATGTTTTCATCTACACTGCTTACAGTGCCGCCTATCTTTGTGTCATTGGCAAATCTGGATATGTGGCTCTCTATCCTGTCATCTAAGTCGTTAATAAATACAGTGAATAGTTGAGGCCCCGACACAGATCCCTGTGGGACACCACTAGTCACATCCTGCCAATTTGAGTACATGCCCATTATTCCTGTCTCCTGCCTCTCAGCCAAACTCCTAACCAGGTCAATAATTTGCCCTCAATTCCATCAGCTTCAACTTTAGCTAACAATCTCTTATGAGGGACTTTATCGAATACCTTCTGGAAGTCCATATAAATGACATCCATGGACAATTAGGTTCGTCAGGCACGACCTACCCTTTACAAATCCATGCTGGCTCTCTCTGATCAGCAGAAAATTTTCACGATGTTCAGTCTGTCAATCCTTAATTATAGACTCTAGTAATTTCCCGACAATGAGTTTTAGGCTAACTGATCTTTTATTCCCTGGTTTCGATCTCTCATCTTTCTTAAATTTCCAATCTAAAGGACCAGTTCCTGAATTGAGAGAACTTTGGAAGATTATAGTTAGGGCATCTTCAATGTTCTCACGTATTTCCTTTAAAACCCTGGGATGGAAACCATCTGGTCCTGGGGATTTGTCACTCTTTAGTGTGATTATTTTCTTCATTACTGTTAATTTGCTTATGTTAATTATGGTGAGTCCTTGTCCCCGATTCAAAATTAGTTTTCTTGGAGTGTCCGGCATACTATCGTCTTCCTCTACTGTAAATACTGATGCAAAGTAATTATTTAACATGTTTGCCATTTCCTTATTTTCATTTATAATATCACCATTATCAGTTTTTAAGGAGCCCACATTGCTCTTAACCATCTTCTTTTTCCCTAATATAATTGTAAAAGTTTTTTGTGTTGATTTTGATATCCCTTGCAATTTTCTTTTCATACCCTCTTTTTGTATCTGTTTTGTCACCCTTTGCTGTTCTTCGTATCTTTCCCATTCACCAGGATCTTTTCAGCATTCTTTTATGCTTTATCTCTTAGTTTTATGTTGTCCCTTACCTCTTTAGTGGCTGTTTTCTTGGCAAGTAGAGCTCTTGCCCCTTAGGGGAATAAACTGGTCTGTATCATGTTAAAAATGCTTTTTTGAACATCTCCCACTAATCTTCTGTCATTTTACCCATTAACAGATTTGCTCAGTTTACTGTGGATAGTTTCTGTCTCATTCTGTTGAAATCGGCCTTACCTAAATCTAGAATCTTAAGAGCTGTTTCGTGTTTCTCCCTTTCAAACACAACATTGAACTCAATCATATTATGATCGCTATTAGATAAATGTTCATGCACCGTTTGGCTGTTAACTAAATCTGGCTCATTACTCATTATTAAATCTAATATGGCCTGCCCCCTTGTTGGTTCTAGGACATATTGTTGCAGAAAACTGTCCTGGACACACTCAAGAAATTTGGTACCTTCTGACATGAGCTCGTCTGCTTATCCCAACCTATATGTGAGTTAAAATCCCCCATTAAAACCATTCTGCCTTTACTACATGCTTGTCTAATCTCTGCAGTAATACATTCTGCCACTTCACAGCCACTACAGGGGGCCTATACACAACTCCCACTACAGTCTGAAATCCTTTTCTATTTCTAAATTCTACCCATAAAGTCTCCACTGCCTGCTTACCTCTTGTTATATCCTCTCTTATCATAGAAGTCATTTCATCCTTAATCACGAATGCTACTCCTCCCCCTCTTCCAGATTCCTTCTCATTCCTGTAGACTTTATAACCTGGTATGTTCAGTTCCCAGTTCTGACCATCTTGCAGCTACGTCTCAGTAATGGCTACCATGTCGTACCCTCTAAGTTGAATGTGCACCTGCGATTCATTCAATTTGTTCCTTATACTCCGTGCGTTTGTATAAAGAATGCTAATTTGGGCCACGCACCCTAACCTGTCCTCCTACTCTAATGTTGTTTTTCTCACACATTTCTTATTTCTCTCTCCTGATTTAATTACTTTACATCTTTTAGTTTTTCCTTTACCTGTAGTGCCTAATGCACAATTTCTGACTACTCCATGACTTACTTTATTCTCTTCCTTTTCATTTCTTTTAGAATTATTATTTATACTAATTTTTCCACCTGAGCCCTCCCCTCCCCACCCATTTACTAGTTGAAAGTCCTTGTGATCCCCCTATTTATCCTTTCCGCTAGGACCCTGGTTCCAGCCCGGTTCAGGTGGACCCCGTCCCAACGGTACAGTTCCTTCCTGTTCTATACAGGTGCCAGTGTCCCATCAAATGGAACCCCTCTTTCCTGCACCCCTCCTTCAGCCACGTGTTCACCTCCCTAATCTGCTTGTCCCTACGCCAATTTGCACATGGCTCAGGTAATAATCCAGAGATTATAACCCTTGAGGTCTTGTTTTTTAATTTAGCTCCTGGTACTCTCTGAACAGGACCTCTTACCTACTATTTCCTACGTTGTTGGGTCCTCCTCTTTGCTCTCCAATATCCTTTCAAGCCGGTTCGAGACTCTGGCACCAGGCAGGCAGCATACCATTTGGGACTCTCAATCCTGTTTACAAAGGATGCTATCTGTCCCCCTACTTATTGAATCCCCTACAACTACCACATTAAGCTTCCCTTCCTCCTCCCTTTGGACAGCCCCCCTGCTCCAAGTGCCATGGTCAGCATTTTGCCTGTTCTTCCGACAGTCTTCACCCTTAACCTCAAAGGTAGCAAGTACAAAAGCTTAGCCAAAGAGATAGGTTTTAAGGAGCATCTTAAAGGAGGAGAGAGAGGCGGAGAGGTTTAGGGAGGGAATTCCAGAGTGTAGGGACCAGGCAGCTGAAGAATGGCCGCCAATGGTGGAGCGGTAAAAAATCGGGGATGCCAGAATTGGAGGAGTGCAGACATATTGGAGGGTTGTAGTGCTGGAGAAGGTTACAGAGATAGGGAGGGGGTGAGAGATCTGAAAACAAGGATGAGAATTTTAAAATTGAGGTGTTGCTGGACCGGGAGCATGGGTCATGGGTGATCAGGACTTGGTGTGAATTAGGATAAGGTTAGCAGAGTTTTGGATGAGCTGAAGTTTATGGAGGGTGGGAGGCCAGCCAGGAGAGCATTAGAATAGTCGTATACAAATAAATAAATGGGAACAGTGGTGCAGTTGAGCAGCACAACAGCTCAAAGCCTTCCCCTTCTCTCTCTTTGCTCAGAACCTTCTGGGTTTTGCCTAACTTCCCCCTTCCTTTCCTTGGGTGGAGGAGCTGCAACGTCATCTTCTCAGAGCCCAGCTGCTCAGGGTCTTATATTTTCCTCCAGTCGTTGATGTCCTGTCAGTATGTAACACATTAGATCCCACGTAACAATCTGTCAAAAAATGAACAGGGTTAAATCTAAACTTCGAAGAAATATATAAGCAAATATACGTAAGGGCATTATAATTATAACTAATTCCCTGGTGATTGCTTGGAAGTTCCCTGGGACCTTCAACCTTTTGAATGGAGTGTACAGGGTGAATTTTAATGTGGTGGACACGTGGGTTTGTGTGCAGGTGTGGGGGGTCCAAACTAGCGAAATTGGCAGCGCGTCAGGAAGCTGGTTCCAACCCGCCAACTTCCGGGTTTCACTCCAGCACGCATCCCCCTCGGGAGAGGCGGGTTGCCAATTAACATATGTTAATTGCTCAATCAGAGCACTATTGACACAGATTTTTGACTTTAAAATTGGGCCCACGGGTTTCCTTGAACTCGCCAGTGAAAGCAAGGCGAGTACACAGCGGTAATTGAGGCGGCTGAATCAATCTCAGGGAAATATGGCAATAAATACTCAGTACTCACATCTGCTTTCTCTTACCTGCTAGTGGGAATACGTTTGTTCACAGTGCTGTTGCTGAGAGTTGACACTCTACACTTTCTTCAACACTTTGGAGATGTGATCTACAATTTGGAGGTTTGCTTTATCAGATCAGGATGGGTGCCACTTATGCTGCCTTAGATTGGACCTCAGACGAGGAGCAACATGACCAGCACCAGCAGCCTGCTGGTCACAGACCTGTAGCTGCACACCAGCGAGAGGACCCAGCAGAGAGGTGCAGCTCGCAGGAGGCACTACCCACGAAACAGGGTGTATAGGCAGGGGCTGAGTGTCCTTGACATGTCTGAACAGCAGTGGCTCAGGATGTCACGTCAGGTGGTGGCCGACTTCTGCAGCACACCCGCTGCTGCTGATTGGATGGGAAACCAGGAAGTGAAATTCAATGAGGTGGCTGCATTAAAAAGCCACTGACAGACGCGCTGAACTTACTTCCGGGTTTCCCGTGTGATTTCGGACCACCCCGCTCCCAGCGCGTCTCCTAATTAATATCGGGGCCTGTATTTCTGCTAGCTGTATTTTTTCAACATTCGTTCTCGGAATGTGGGCGTCGCTGGCAAGGCTGGTATTTATTGCCCATCCTTAGTTGCTCTTGAAAAGGTGGCGGTGAGCTGCCTTCTTAAACCGCTGCAGTCCTTGTGGTGAAGGAGCTTCCGCAATGCTGTTCGGTAGGGAGTTCCAGGATTTTGACCCAGAAACAATGAAGGAACAGAGATATATGTCCAAGTCAGGTTGGTTTGTGATTTGGAGGGGAACTTCAAGGTAATGTTGTACCCGTACATCTGCTGCTCCTGTCCTTCTAGGTGGTGGAGGTGACAGGTTTGGGAGGTGCTGCCAAATAAGCCGTGATGAGTTGCTGCAGTGAATCCTGCAGATCGTACACAGTGCAGTCATGGTATACTGAATTGTGGAGGGAGTGGCCTGCTTAAGCCAATGGATGGGGTGCCGATCAACTGGCCTGCTTTATCCTGGATGGTGTCGAGCTTCTTGAGTGTTGTTGTATCTGCACCCATCCAGGCAAGTGGAGAGTATTCCATCAAACTCCTGACTTGTGCCTTGTAGGTGATAGTGAGGCTTTAGGGAGTCATGAGGTGAGCCACTCGCTGCAGAATATTCAGCCTCTGACCTGCGCTAGTAGCCATGGCATTTAAGTGGCTGGTCCAGTTCAGTTTCTGGTCAACGATAACCCTCAGGATGTTGAGGGACTTAGCAATGGTATTGCCATTGGTTGTCAAGGGAGGTGGTTATGCTCTCTCTTGTTGGAGATGGTCATTGCCTGACACATGTCTGGCACGAATGTTACTTACCACTTATCATGATTATTGGGAGTCGGCTGATGGGTAGTAATTGCTGCATGCCAAGGCTTCTTCGGCAGCACCTCCCAAACTCGCGCCCTCTTCCACCTAGAAGGACAAGGGCAGCAGGCGCATGGGAACACCACCACCTCCAAGTTCCCCTCCAAGTCACACACCATCCTGACTTAGAACTATATCACCGTTCCTTCATCGTCGCTGGGTCAAAATCCTGGAACTCCCTACCTAACAGCACTGTGGGAGTACCTTCACCACACGGACTGCAGCAGTTCAAGAAGGCGGCTCACCACCACCTTCTCAAGGGCAATTAGGGATGGGCAATAAATGCTGGCCTTGCCAGCGATGCCCACATCCCATAAACAATTTTTTTTTTTAAATGCGGGATATTGTTCAATTGAATAAACCAGTAGGTAAGCGAAGTTGCAACTAGCACACTAACTGAGTTACAGGAGTAAATAAATCAGTGACAGAAGGACATGACGAAAATGCTTTGCAGTCATTAGCATTTTCCTCCAGGCCACAATTTCCATTTGTCACCTAAATGTTTGGGGAATTTGTGGAAAATGTATTGGTGCAGCCTTTATTTCACAACAGTTTCCATAGTGTGAAAGTGAGTTTCTCTATGGGACTCCTTCTAAATCTCTGCTTTTTGAAAAGAAAACAGAAAAACCAATGGAGGGATAACATAGATGGATGATGTGATAAAGCTTTCCGAGGACCTGCTTGTAATTCTATTTACCACTTACCTCTATGTGTTGCAGACCCACATGATCCTGTCTGAGTATCGGGAATAGCCTTTCAAATTCTGGCTGTGGGATCTTACATGCTTTAGGATGCTTCTGCTGTTCTTTGTCTACAGGAAGGCGCTGGCAAGGGACTGGCGGTGAATTGAGAGCTACCCACGCGTGCCACTTCTGGAGGTTGAGCCCTGATGGTGACCACTGATCTCTTTAAGCACTTCTGAATCCTTCTTTGATTGCTGTCTGAGGCTGGCCTTCAACATGTCTTGGAATGTGCACATCAGTGCCTCAACATTATTAAGGTGAACATTCCCTGAGAGATGCTCCAACTATGCTCTCTGTATATGTGGTTGGAATCACAAAGTGAATCAGCAAGGCCCCAGTCATGCAGAATTTCTGCTCAGCATTTATCACTGGCATGTCTTCCTCACCTGTGAGTAGGGGAAGAGAGACATAGACACAAACGCCATCAGGAAATGAGCTACAAGGGAAGGTGTCCTACCTTTGTTTAACCGTACCTAAGTTTTTCCAAAGCTGTTCCATGCTGTTGATTGAACATTCTCCTGGGTCATCTCTCTGTCTATGCCAGGTTGGGCTTATCGTGCATGAGTGATAAACCACCACACAACAACGACTCCAGCTTATCCTTCGTTGGATAAACCAAAGCACAATGGAATGTAGCCTTCCTATCATACCATGATATAGAACCTTAGATACCTTGTATATCTTGCAAGATAGGTTGCACCACACCTTGTATGTTGATCATATGTGCACTGGTTATTGTGAAAGTTGAACTGCATGGCATTCACGCTTTAATACATTGCAGTCTCTAGGGGTCCAATGCCAACATAAATATGCTGTTGACATTTAAAAGTTTATCCCTGAACACAGATCAATCAGAACTTCTGCTGGTGCCTGATGTAACTTTGTGATTCTGGTGCCTGATGTAACTGTCTCTGTTTCCTTCGCTAGGTATAACAAGACCCTACAATTAGTAAATATTCTTGTGGTGGTGGATGTGGTACTAATTGCATTTGTGATGCATATTCACTGGTGCTAGAGATAATGGTGATGGTGCTAGTGGTTTCTTGGTATATATTTGCTGCAAATCTAGCTCTTATAATCCCCAAGGGCTGACCTCCAAAGACCTTTATGTACTGTGACATAGGGAGGGAGTGGCTCAACTCAACTGTCATTTATATTTCTGGCCTTTCCATCTCGGCACTATGGAGGAATGGACAGCCATTCAGAGAGTATGTTAATGTGTAACACGAGTGGGCATTCTGATAACTTTTATGCATATGTTCTTCTGAAGGCAAGTGGCATCCCGCACTATGATTCTCAGCCTTTCACTTGGGTGTCTTAATTAAGATAGAAGTACAGAGTGGTAATAAAAACAGAAAATGTTGGAAAATACTCAGCAGGTCAGGCAGCATCTGTGGAGAGAGAAACAAAGTTAAACCGTTTCAGGTCGATGACCTATCATCAGAACTGGAAGATGTTAGAGTGGTATGATGGATGTTCTCCTGTAATTCACCCCATGGTGAGTTAACTGTTTTAATGCTGGATCACTGAGTGAAGGCTGGACACTCCTCGCAAGGAAGGGGGGAGGAAAATTGTCTTGTGCCAATCTGTGGCACTCTTGCCTATCTCCTACCAGTTAGTGGCATTTACAAATGTTTGGGAGTAGGTCACCATCTGCTCTTAGTTGGATTATAGTGCTTGTTGCAGAAGAACAAAAGCGGGAAGTTACAAAAAAATGGAGGAAATAAAAATGCAAAAGTTTGAAATGATGACTGATTTAAAGCTATTTTTATTGTCTCTCTTTTCCCTTTCTGATCTCCCTGCATCATTCTTGGCTGTAATTGTGCGCAGGCAATCTGCTCCTGTTTGTTTGCCAATGCTGTTCTGTGAACAGCCACTGGGGATGTATGAGAGTGGGAGGCTCCCAGCCTCCTGATGATGGCACTCTGAGATTGAACACTCATATTGCTCGATATTGCAAACATGAAACCTGCATCCTACCACAATATGGCGCAATATGTTGTACTCCAAAGCACTGTGCCATCCTAATAATATTAAAACTATTTCAATATAAATCTCCAAGAGGAAATTCTAGAGCTATGTTTTGCACCTTATTATTTTAATAAGCATTCTCGAGAAAGATATTATGCTGGAATGTAAATGTTAATCTTTTCTGTGCTACTATGGAAGGTATTACGTTTTCTTAAAACATTCTAAGAAGTTGCATAGCTTTTGGGAGGCAGAAAGTTCAGGTGCTGGCTTGAATTTAAATGCGGATGTATTTGAAACCTGGAAGGAACCTATGATTAATCTAGCCAAAACATCATATTAAAATTTTAATTTTGGAGGTAGATTTTCATTTGTGATTAAATACCTTGGCAGAATTTTTTTTGACCACTACGTGCCTGAAATGTGACTTTCTTGTTCAGCTGTTGGTTTCGAATAGGCCATGGGCATTAATATTCTTTGCACATTCCCCAGTATAGTTCACGCTTATTACTTCTATAGCGTAACGCCATGTCTTGTAAACAAGCTTGAAGACTAAAGGCCCGATTTTAACTCGTCAGGTTGGGCGGCAAGCGTGCGTTGTCGGCGTGATGCCTGGGCCATTTTAACTCCCGAGCCTCAGTAACATTTGAAGGATGGGCAGCTTCCCCCCCCCACCACCCGATTGCCTGCAGAATTAGGCAGCCGGCCTACATGACTCACGCCAAGAGTCTGCGCCTATCGCACTAGGTTTTGCCGGTGGGTCCAAGACTGGGCGAAGCATCCACGAATTAGTGTTAAAATGCAGTTGGGGTAGGTATAACATCGAAGGGCAACTTGACCTTTTAATTAAGACCCCACTTGTCTGGGGCGGGTGCCTAACGCACAACCCCAATCAGGTCAGTTAAAATGGGGTGGGAATGGTGCAGGAAGAGTGCCGGGCAGCCACAGATGTGACTTTAACCCCTTTGCCCGCACTGTTCCCACTGGGTGTGGTGGGGGGGGGGATGGCGGGGTTAAAATCAGCCCTTAGGTGCACAACATAGAAAAACATAGAAAAATAGAAGCAGGAGTAGGCCATTCGGCCCTTCGAGCCTGATCATGGCAATAGGTGGTTTTCCGATACCAGATTGAATGAAGCAGCGAAGAGCAAATTACTATAAATTATAACATCTTAACTAACTAATTCTCTCATAAACTATATATGGAGAAGAGTAGGCATCACTTAATAGGAAAATGAACTCTCATATCCTTGTGCTCAAGTAATTTTGATGTCAATTAATCACTAACTAAGACATCTTCTTAAGTGTTATTACTTAATTAAGCTTGGGATGTTTCCAAATGACATTTTCTAATTCCAAATTGAGCTCAGATTGTGTACAGTATTTAAGAAATATTATACTATCTAACTGCTTGAGTGTTATGGTTTTGCTATAAACAATGATTTTGTAAATTTGTGCTTTTTAATTTTCACCATTTAATAGAACGATAATGTACTGTCATACAAATCACTTTTTTTGTATTTTATTGAAAATCCACTCAATTTATCTTAACCTAAAGCCCAGACTTGTTTCCGATGCTCTGAAGCATTGTGCTGTCAACGGGGAGCCTCACCTGACAGAGTGCACATCAGAAATTTGGGCATGCACTGACAACAATCTTCCAACCATTTAAAATAATGGTCGTAAAATCAAGTGCAGAGCTTCCTTGACACTCTGATATGTGCCCGAGACAAGCAAGGCTCCTCGCTGGCAGTGTGAAGTCAGAAAATTAACGCTCAAATGTTTTCTTCATGCCAAACTGAGAAGATAAAGTATCTCTGTAACGTTTATTAGTACCAACAGTTTGGAATTATTTATTGACTGGGATGCACTTTAATTTTCATTCTGGAATAATGGAGCATGTTATGGAATATAAATCTCTTCATATTTGTGCCTGAGATCACCGGCTAAGAATTTCCTTGAAGCTGCTCCCGCTTTTGGCGAAATTACGGTGGTGGAGCGGGAGCAGCTTTGAGGAAATCCCTGGCCTTTGGGGTTGATAATGTGGTTTCGGTGAAGTTGTGCTGGGATCGCTGCTTCTTGGGCTCTGTGTACACCTACAGCGCAGAGAGCTGTCCTCTCACTATAATACGAGGTCAATCATTCAAATAAATCCATGGCACTCACAGCATTCAGTGCATGGTTTAAGGGATAGGTTATCTGTTGGGCTGGTTGTCCTTAAAGCTGTCCTGATCCTGAGGCTGCCGCAAGGGCATGCTTCTGTTTAATGAAGCAGGTTGGTGGTCCTGCTGGAGGTGGTCCTGGAAACAATGGCAGTGCCTCTAGTGAAGAGCACAAGAGAGGAATGGAAGGAGCACAAAAGATCAATCCTATTTCATCTGTGCACCAAACCTGGGAGCAGGTAATAAAAGAAACTTGCTCGTCTGAGGAAGATTGCCAAGGTAAGTGACGTAAGAAAACTACTAGGCACTTGGTCTAAGCGTTAAACAAAGCTTTAATCAACTGTTTTTCAACATGGAGATCTAGTTGTGTCCTTCACTAGTTCCTGTTGAGGAATGTCCTAAGCAAGCTGGGCTCATGCCCGAGTATTTATACTCTCCCTGGACAGCGCCACCAGCAGGCCGCCCAATATTACTTCATACATGAATGACAAGATTCATGTCATTAAGTTCTGCTCAAACTTTGCTTAATTTTATAACGTTGTCTTGCACCTTAACAGCACTTCAGTTTAGGTTTGAGGCAGCATCACAGAGGGAGCATACTCAGCCAAGATCCTGCAAGTCCATTGGCAGGATAGGCACACCAACATCAGCGTCCTCGCTCAGGCCAACATCCCCAGCATCGAAGCTTTGACCACGCTCGATCAGCTCCGATGGACGGGGCCACATCGTCCGCATGCCCGATACGAGACTCCCAAAACAAGCGCTCTACTCGGAGCTCCGACATGGCAAGAGAGCCCCAGGGGGCAGAGGAAATGCTTCAAGGACACCCTCAAAGCCTCCTTGAAAAAGTGCAACATCCCCACCGACACCTGGGAATCTCTGGCCCAAGACCGCACAAAGCGGAGGAGAAGCATCCGGGAAGGCGCCGAACACCTCGAGTCTCTTCGCCGGGAGCAAGCGGAAGCCATGCACAAACAGCGGAAGGAGCGCATGTCAACCCAAGCACCCAACCCACCCGCCCCTTCAACCACCGTCTGCTCCACCTGTGACAGAGACTGTAGGTCCCGCATTGGACTCATCTGAGAACTCATTTTTAGTGTGGAAGCAAGTCATCCTCGGTTCCAAGGGTCTGCCTGAGAAGAAGAGACTCCGCACGCCTGCAACTATTCACATACTGTTGAAGGAGTTAAAAGTTAGATTAGCGGCTTAACTGACTAGCTGGCTGATATAATAAAGGAGAAGTCTGGCAGAACAAAGACAGTTGGAAAAAGCATATTATATGATGATTGGGGAGTAAAAGAATCAAGGAGGCCATACATTGAACAATGAGCCGCCAAGATGTGATTTGCGAAGATGTGGTTAAGTGTACGTAAATTGGATAGAACAATGGCAGATTTGGAAACAGGGCAAATGAGATAAACAAGATGTGTTTTGTGGAGATGTGATTAAGTGTACGTGACTTGGACAATTAATTGGCCAAGTCCCGAAGATGTGAAGGAAACAAGATGTAAGATTGTATATAAGCCAACTGCTCGAATGTAAAAATTAGACTCCCGTCTCAGCTCAGACTGAGAGGGCCTCTCCCGGCATGTGCTTGAATAAAGATCACTTGGAACCAGTACACGCTCGTCTCCGTCAGCTTTGGGGCAGAGAGAAATCCCACAACAACTTGGCGTAGTCAGCAGGATTCCCAGGACGCAGTTGAACACCCAACCATAATGGGACCGCAAGTCGGGTGAGTACCTTATATTACCACCCAGTTAGGTGCGGAACCCCAGAAGGCTGGACGTGAGACTGTAGGGAATCCGAACAGGAGACTAGCGGGTACTGGAGTGATCTCTGCGCAGTAGAACTGCGAGCCGCCGTAGGTAACCAGAACCGCGTTGTAGCAGGAAGGTCCGAGTTACCGTTTGCGTAAGCCAGAGGTATAAAAAAGAAATGGCCACAGGAGGGGAAGACTGGGGACCGGAAGGGTCCATAACCAAATTTATAGCAGAAACAAATAAGAAACTAATCGAGAAAATGAAAAGGAAAGGCTGGAGTCCGAACGACAGTCCGGACAGGCAAAGGGAATGGTGGGGCGCCCAGTGTAAGGGTAAGGAAGAGAAGGGAATACTTATAATTATTAGCAGCTACTTAGGACTCAGTAAACATGTACAAAGTTATATAGGAAAGGAAAAGGTTAAGGTCAGTGCGGTGCGGGCACCGGGACCAAGGTTTAGAGCGACAGACAACAATGACGACGTTGACTGGGGAGAATTAGAGAAGGAAGCCGCAGATTACGACAGACAGGACGATGACGGGGGTTGGGAGCCCCCACCTAAATATGACGCAGAGGGACCATCGGCTCTACCACTGCCTGAAACTGGGACGAAGGGCGTAATGACCATGGCCCCTATTACGACGGAGATTGGACAAATGGGAAATGGGCATGCTCAGACTACAGTACGATATGCCCCTAGACCGAAAGGAAGCCATTAGAAAAATGCCCCGACCACTGTGCGGGGCATGCGCAGGATCATGGGCCTCTTCAACTACTGTCGTAATTTTATAGAGGGATTCTCACAAATGGCCGCCCCCATACAGGACTTAATGAAAGGAGGGAAGGCGGCACTGGATACCATAGAATGGTGGGAGGAACAGGAAAGAGCGTACACACAACTGAAACAGGCGCTCATATCAGTCCCAGCACTTGGGTTGCCAGATATGAAGAGACCATTCCACATTTATACAAACAATGACAATGGACACTTTAGCGCAGTAGTGACACAGGTACATGGAGACCAAATGAGGCCCGTGGCATACTTCTCCACAAAACAATCCCCGGTCGTCACTGGAATGCCCCGGTGTGTGGTCGCAATCGATTGAGCGACCTGGGCTGTGAGGACTAGTGAGCCGATAGTTATGACGGGAGAAGTTATCTTACACATGAAACATACCCTGGTGGAGTTATTAAACACAGGCAGATTAAAAACAGTCTCGGATAGCCGAAAGGCTACCTGGGAAGCCATACTATTACCACAGGATAAGTCAGTAAAAAGAGTCAGAGATATGGGCCCCACCACGCAGAAGGCATCACGGACAGAGAAGGAAGGGTGGAAAAGGAAAGGGGCAGACAAGGATGAGCATGGGATTTGGAAAAAGGAGGGACGAGTAGTAGCCCCTGAATGCATACGGCAAAACCTGCTCAAAATCTATCATGGGAATCAACACTCTGGAAGAAATGCTATGCACTGGAGTATAGAACGGTGCTGGTGGTGGCCGGGGATGGGCAGGGACGTAGCAAAATATTGCCACAGATGTATTACCTGTGCCCAGTACAATACCGGCAAGGCCGTAAAGTTCAGGTTGTCCCACCAGCCTCGGCCTAAGGGGCCTTGGGAGCAGGTCCAGATAGACTTCACCGGACCTCTGCCCCCTAGCCGAGATAAAACATATTGCCTAGTGGTGATAGACTAGTTTACACGATGGGTAGAAGCATTCGCCACAAGGGATTGCTCTGCTACCACCGTCGCAAAGATTTTCGCTGAGGAAATAGTACCGCGATGGGGGGTGCCACTGCAAATAGACTCAGATCAGGGAACACACTTCACTGGCAAAGTCATCAAGCAGACATGCGCCCTATTAGGAGTAAAACAGAGGTTTCGCATACCATACCACCCACAGAGCTCAGGTATAGTAGAGAGAATGAATAGATCCTTAAAGGTGTCACTCGCAACGGCCATTGCCGAGACCGGCAGGGGATGGGTGGACCTACTACCTAGCATCCTAATGAGGTTGAGGGCTATGCCCAATCGCACAACCAGACTAACCCCGTTTGAACTAATAACTGGGCGGGCCATGAGACTGCCCGAGGGCACAATCACAGGTAGTGAAGACGTGGGACCAGCCCAGGACAGGATTGGGCAGTTTATGAAGGAACTATGCAAACCACTGCATGATCTGAGACAGGCAGTCAGGAACCAACAAATAGTCAGGGATATGGAATTGGAGGAAACGGAGGAAGAACAACATTTACCAGTAGTAGGGGACAGGGTGATGGTAAGAGTCTTACCCGCCAGACCAGGATGGGCACCTCGCTGGCAGGGACCCTATGAGGTCCTAATGACCAGCGACACTTCCGCATGCGTAAATATGAAAGGAAAAGGTCGGCGGAAACACTGGACGCAACTTAAGAAATTCGAAAGCACAGTAAACAATAAGGACTAAACCGGTGACGACCGGCATCCACTGTTTATCTCCCTGTACAGGACTCGGATACGGATGACCTTACTGATATGCCTGGCCACGGCTACCACAGAAGGATCCACATTGGTCGACCGAAGGGAGCAACGAGGCCTGTATTACAAGAACTCGAGCGACGTCAGTTGCGATCGGAAACATGGGGCGTTAACTGTCACGGTTGATGAAACAGTGTATTTAAATTGTAGCTCTGGGTTAATGGGCGTAAGCATATTTGACAACAAGCCAGGCGATAAAGGGGATAGGGGTAACACGGGGATGGCTGTTAAATGGACAAACATGAGCACAGTATGCTTCGGGAAGAAGAGTGATGATACATTAACATGCGTACAGGGAGGAACTATGCAAGTAAGATGTGGGAGGGATTTCAATCAGATGTCCGGGGTACCCCAGCAGGAAGAAGGAGGGTGGGAACTATGCCCAACCTCCAAGTGCACCAACGCTGATGATTGGTGTTGGAAGCTGAACCCCCGGGATACTCCCACCACCACAACCACACCGACCACCCCAGTAACGGGGAGCCCCGAAGCCCACCACTTTGACTACGGAGGAACCCTTGAGGTGTCCGCAGACTAGCTCGGGACCCAAAGGGGGGCTCGTGATCCGGGATTCTGATAGGCACTTATTTGAGAATGTACACCATGAGATAGGTTCGGTTGTCCTCAATATTAGCCAGATGGGGTTACCCAAATGGTGCGAGTGGCGTACAAGGTCGTTTTACCATCGGCTCCTCGACATGACAGTTACTGCTGCCCTCCGGGCCTCTGGGGGATGCGTGTGGTCGAGCCTATCTCGCCACAAGAGGAACCTGGTAAATGACATAGCCACTGCTTACAGTGCAGGGGCATTCACAGCTAATTCCCTGGATATAGCAGACATCGCTAGCAAGGTGAATCATCTAACATCCAAACTAAGGGACCTCATGTTAAAGGCAAATAAGTTGGAGGGACAACAGGAACAGACCGGAGAAGACTTGGCTAAAACCCTATTAGAGTCCATGCAAGTTTTGGAAAACCATGCCCATACAGTTAACCACGTCACCGCCACCCTGCATAACACAACCAATCAGGCTTCTAGGGAGCGAATATGCATGGCCTACGGTGCATGGCTAGTGGGGGAGGTGCGACATAATCTAGCACAGCTCCACAATGGAGAAGTGCCAGATTGGATTACGGATAGTGCACTGCAAGACTGGGCGCCAGAGAGCGGCAATTGCTCTTCGTGCACCCTACGAGGACTTGTAAGGGTCTACCTGACAACTAAACATTGTGTTACCACTCACCTGAGGCTGATAGGAATGCTATTAGCTGTACCCAGATTGCAGGAATGGGAATCCAAGCCCCCCTCCGAGGTAGAGAATGTCGGGATCATAAGAGATGGCAATTGGCTCAGATACCACCACACACCCAGTTGTACAACCCAGAAAGGTTCCTTCTTGATGGGGCTCTCGCTAGAGGGAAGCAGAGAAAGGAGGAGTAATGTAGTCTGCCCACATCCCGTGGGGACGGAGCCATGTGCGGCTTCACCACCCCAAACTGTACCCTTGAAATTTCCAGCGCCCACCATGAGCCAACGCGAGCAGCACACCGGGAAAAAGGAAAATACCACCAGTGAATCTCAATACCAGTATGGTAACATCCAGTGCCCAGTGACCAGCTCAAGTTTCTGCTTCTGCCCCCGGGCTCCAACAACGATCGGACATGCAACCATAACCTACCTACAGTCGCCCGCGAGGAATGGGTGAGTCGAACTGAGGACCTAAAGGACAGCATGCTCGAATATGTACTCCCTGAGGGGAAGGACATCCCAAAACTACCAGAACACCTACTGGAACTGAGGAAAGAGGCCAGGGCGATAATTAAGCAGTATCACCAAATTGAGCAAGAGGTCAAACAACTGGGGAAGGATGTGGAGGCCAAGCTGGAAGATGCCTTATGATAGTAGACACTTTGGGACTAGGGTATTAGGGTGGACATACCCCCCTGGATCAGAATTGCATCTCATGTATTGGTGGTGGTGCAGTTGCTAATTGTCATCATACTTATGTTTGAGTATTGTACTCGATGTAAACGACGCCGTAACCGAACCATTGCTAAAACCAACCGTTGTTAAAACACAGTATAGATTGGGAGAGAAGCAGGGAATGTTAGAGGTAGTTTAAGTAGCCACACCCGTGCGAATCCAACCACCTGCCTGGCCAGCAGTGATGGGGCGAGGAGCACGGGCAGGTGAAGTTAGTTGACCATCTTGGGCTATCACCAAGGGCCAAAAGGTGGGACTGAAGGGGTTAAAAGTTAGATTAGCGGCTTAACTGACTAGCTGGCTGATGTAATAAAGGAGAAATCTGGCTGAACAAAGACAGTTGGAAAAAGCATATTATATGATGATTGGGGGAGTAAAAGGATCAAGGAGGCCATACATTGAACAATGGGCCGCCAAGATGTGATTTGCGAAGATGAGGTTAAGTGTACGTAAATTGGATAGAACAATGGCAGATTTGGAAACAGGGCAAATGAGATAAACAAGATGTGTTTTGTGGAGATGTGATTAAGTGTACGTGACTTGGACAATTAGTTGGCCAAGTCCCAAAGATGTGAAGGAAACGAGATGTAAGATTGTAAGAGGATTTGAACTCACTTTCGCGGGCTTTTCTTCACAGGCTGTTGTCGGGAGCGACGAGACCGGAGGTGCTGTGAGGTGCTGTGAGTATTTGAACTCACTTTCGCGGGCTTTTCTTCACAGGCTGTTGTCGGGAGCGACGAGACCGGAGGTGCTGCGAGGTGCTGTGAGTATTTGAACTCACTTTCGTGGGCTTTTCTTCACAGGCTGTTGTCGGGAGCGACGAGACCGGAGGTGCTGTGAGTATTTGAACTCACTTTCGCGGGCTTTTCTTCACAGGCTGTTGTCGGGAGCGACGAGACCGGAGGTGCTGTGAGGATTTGAACTCACTTTCGTGGGCTTTTCTTCACAGGCTGTTGTCGGGAGCGACGAGACCGGAGGTGCTGTGAGGTGCTGTGAGTATTTGAACTCACTTTCGCGGGCTTTTCTTCACAGGCTGTTGTCGGGAGCGACGAGACCGGAGGTGCTGTGAGGTGCTGTGAGTATTTGAACTCACTTTCGCGGGCTTTTCTTCACAGGCTGTTGTCGGGAGCGACGAGACCGGAGGTGCTGTGAGGTGCTGTGAGTATTTGAACTCACTTTTGCGGGCTTTTCTTCACAGGCTGTTGTCGGGAGCGACGAGACCGGAGGTGCTGTGAGGTGCTATGAGTATTTGAACTCACTTTCGCGGGCTTTTCTTCACAGGCTGTTGTCGGGAGCGACGAGACCGGAGGTGCTGTGAGTATTTGAACTCACTTTCGCGGGCTTTTCTTCACAGGCTGTTGTCGGGAGCGACGAGACCGGAGGTGCTGTGAGATGCTGTGAGTATTTGAACTCACTTTCGCGGGCTTTTCTTCACAGGCTGTTGTCGGGAGCGACGAGACCGAGGTGCTGTGAGGTGCTGTGAGTATTTGAACTCACTTTCGCGGGCTTTTCTTCACAGGCTGTTGTCGGGAGCGACGAGACCGGAGGTGCTGTGAGGTGCTGTGAGTATTTGAACTCACTTTCGCGGGCTTTTCTTCACAGGCTGTTGTCGGGAGCGACGAGACCGGAGGTGCTGTGAGGTGCTGTGAGTATTTGAACTCACTTTCGCGGGCTTTTCTTCACAGGCTGTTGTCGGGAGCGACGAGACCGGAGGTGCTGTGAGGTGCTGTGAGTATTTGAACTCACTTTCGCGGGCTTTTCTTCACAGGCTGTTGTCGGGAGCGACGAGACCGGAAGCGGACCAGGTGGGAAGCACCCAGGTGAACGGCATTTAAGGAGGGTGGTGGCTTAAACCCGAGTTCCTACAGAGTAGGAACCCCCACCCGCCCTCCTCCTCTAACCTACTAGTCTTTTAGCAGTCTAAAAACAGAGGTCACAAATTTTTTGGTCTCAGTTTCTTTTCAGCAGGGCAGGACGGTTACCGGGAGGAGCGGGAAGTCGGCGTAGGACCAAGGGGACACAAGACCGGGAAGTCAGCGAAAGACCAGGGAGGTAAGACTAACTGGTAAGTACTTTCCTCAAACCTTCCTAGAAAGTAAAACTAAAACTAGTGGGATTTGGTTAGTTTATAAAGGAATAAGAGGAGTACAGTATACATTGGTCTAAGTAAGCTTCGGGAAAACAAAAGTCAATAAATAAACTAAAACTAGAAAATTAAAAAGTAATATAAGGGTTAAGTCATGGCAGTAGAGCTCGGACCTGTGTCATGCTCCTCCTGTAACATGTGGGAAATCAGGGACGCTTCCTGTGTCCCTGACAACCATGTGTGCGGGAAGTGTGTCCAGCTGCAGCTCATGTGGGACCGCATGACGGCCCTTGAGCTGCGGATGGACTCACTTTGGAGCATCCACGATTCTGAGAGGGTTGTGGATAGCACATTTAGTGAGTTGGTCACACCGCAGGTTAAAGCCAGCGTAGATAGTACATGGGTGACCAAAAGGCAGAGCAAGGGCAGGAAGGTAGTGCAGAAATCCCCTGGGGTTGTCTCCCTTAGCAACAGGTTCACCGCCTTAGGTGCTGTTGTCGGGGGGGATGACTCATCGGGGGAAGGCACCAGCAGCCAGGCTCATGGCACCATGACTGGCTCTGTTGCAAAGAAGGGAGGGAAAAAGAGTGGCAGGGCTATAGTAATAGGGGATTCGATTGTAAGGGGAATAGATAGGGGTTTCTGTGGTCGCGACCGAGACTCCAGGATGGTATGTTGCCTCCCTGGTGCAAGGGTCAAGGATGTCTCGGCACGGGTGCAGAACATTCTGGAGGGGGAGGGGGAACAGCCAGTTGTCGTGATACATGTTGGTACCAACGACGTAGCTAAAAAAAGGGAAGAGGTCCTACAAGTAGAATTTAGGGAGTTAGGAGCCAAGCTAAAAAGTAGGACCTCGAAGGTAGTAATCTCTGGATTATTACCAGTGCCACGTGCTAGTAAGAATACAGAGAACAGGATAGTTAGGCTAAATACGTGGCTTGAGCAGTGGTGTAAGAGGGAGGGTTTTAAATTTTTGAGGCATTGGAACCAGTTTTGTGGTAGGTGTGACCTATACAAAAGGGACGGTCTACACCTGTGCAAAGATGGAACTGATGTTCTCGGGGTAATTTTTGATAAAGCAGTTCGGGAGCATTTAAACTAGTATGGCAGGGGGCTAGAAACCTATGTAGTGAAATAGAGGAAAGTGAAAGGCAGACAGAAATAAATGGTAAAAGGGTGAGGAACAAAAAACAAAGGGCCAAACTAATTCATAAAAAATGTGAGCATAAAAAAAGCCTGAGTGTTTTATACCTTAATGCGAGAAGCATCAGGAACAAGGTAGATGAATTAGCTGTGGAAATAGAGGTTAATAATTATGATCTAATTGGGATTACGGAAACATGGTTGCAGGGTGAGCAGGGCTGGGAGCTTAACATACAGGGGTATTCAGTATTTAGGAAGGATCGACAAAAAAGAAAGGGAGGAGGGGTAGCATTGCTGGTAAAAGAGGGGATAAATGCAATTGAAAGGAAGGATATTAACTCAGTTAATACAGAATCTATATGGGTGGAGCTAAGAAATAGCGAGGGGCGAAAAACATTATTAGGAGTGGTATATAGGCCTCCAAATAGTAAAATAGAGGTTGGGGAGGGCATCACGAGGGAAATTAGAGAAGCGTGCAATAAGAGCACAGCTGTCATCATAGGTGACTTTAACTTACATATAGATTGGGCTAGCCTAATCAGTAAAAATAATGAGGAGGAGGAATTCCTTGAGTGTTTAAGGGATGGTTATCTGGATCAATATGTCGAGGAACCAACTCGGGAACAGGCTATATTGGACTGGGTACTGTGCAATGAGAAGGGACTAATTAGTAATCTTGTTGTACGGGGACCCTTGGGTCAGAGCGATCATAACATGATCGATTTCTCACTCGAAATGGAGAGCGAAGAAATTGACTCAGAGACTAAGGTCCTGAATTTAAACAAGGGGAATTATGATGCCATTAGACGGGAACTGAGTAGGTCTGATTGGACAACGTTCCTGGGAGGACTGGAGGTAGATAAACAATGGCAAACATTTAAAGATAGAATGACAAAATTGCAAAAATTGTTTATACCAATCTGGCATAAAAGGAAATCTAAAAAGGTGACTCAACCGTGGATAACAGGGGAAATTAGAGACAGCATAAAATCCAAAGATAGGGCGTATAAAATAGCCAAAAAAAGCGCCAGAGCGGAAGATTGGGAACAGTTTAAGATAGAGCAAAGGAGGACAAAGGGCTTAATCAAGAGGGGCAAAATAGCTTACGAAAGCAAGCTGGCGGAAAATATAAAAACTAACTCCAAAAGCTTTTATAAGTATATTAAGAGGAAAAGACTGGTGAAAACCAAAGTTGGTCCATTGCAGTCAGATACGGGGGAATATATAACGGGAAATAAGGAAATGGCAGACCAACTAAATGCATACTTTGGGTCAGTCTTTACAAAGGAAGACACAAAAAACCTCCCTGGGATATCGGGAAAAATAGGGACATTGGCAAAGGAGGAACTGACGCAAATCAATATCTCTAAGGATATGGTGTTAAGGAAGCTAAAGGGATTGAAGGCGGACAAATCCCCAGGGCCTGATAACATGCATCCTAGGGTACTGAAGGAGGTGGCCCTAGAGATAGCGGATGCACTAAGTATGATTTTTCAGAATTCATTAGACTCGGGAACAGTGCCCATGGATTGGAGGGTAGCTAACGTTACCCCACTATTCAAAAAGGGGGGTAGGGAAAAAGCAGGTAATTACAGACCTGTAAGCCTTACATCAGTTGTGGGCAAAATGCTGGAGTCCATCATTAAGGATGAAATAGCGGAGCACTTAGCAAATGGGGACAGGATAGGACAGAGTCAACATGGATTTACAAAGGGTAAATCGTGCTTGACTAATCTATTGGAATTTTTTGAGGGAGTAACTGGTAAAATAGATGGGGGAGAGCCAGTAGATGTGGTGTACCTGGACTTCCAAAAGGCCTTCGATAAGGTCCCACATAAAAGATTAGCATGGAAAATTGAAGCTCATGGGATAAAGGGGAAAGTATTGACGTGGATAGAGAACTGGCTGTCAGATAGAAAACAAAGAGTTGGAATAAACGGCTCATTTTCTGAATGGCAGGCAGTAACAAGTGGGGTACCACAGGGATCTGTCCTGGGTCCCCAGCTGTTCACAATTTACATTAATGACCTGGATCAGGGAGTCGGATGCAGCATTTCCAAATTTGCAGAAGACACTAAACTAGGAGGGGGGGGGTGGGCTCAGAGGAGGAGACCAGGAAGCTCCAGAGCGATTTGGACAGACTGGGTGATTGGGCGGATAAATGGCAGATGCACTATAATGTGGACAAGTGCGAAGTTATCCACCTTGGGTGCAGGAACGGGAGGGCAAATTATTATTTAAATGGCAATAAATTGGGAGAGGGGGAAGTACAGAGAGACCTGGGTGTTCTTGTACACCAGTCACTGAAGGCGAGCATGCAGGTGCAACAGGCGGTCAAGAAGGCAAACGGTATGCTGGCCTTCATAGCAAAAGGGTTGGAATACAGGAACAGGGATACCTTGCTGCAGCTGTACAGGGCACTGGTGAGACCACACCTCGAGTACTGTGTACAGTTTTGGTCGCCTCATCTGAGGAAAGATGTTCTTGCCATGGAGGGGGTGCAGCGGCGATTCACCAGGCTGATACCAGGAATGGCGGGATTGACCTATGAGGAGAGACTATGTAGTTTAGGGATGTACACACTGGAGTTTAGAAGATTGAGAGGGGACCTCATAGAAGTGTATAAAATTCTGACAGGTCTAGACAGACTAGATGCAGAAGGAATGTTTCCCTTGGCGGGTGAGAACAGAACTAGAGGACATAATTTAAGGATAAGGGCTAAACCATTTAGGACAGAAATGAGGGGTAATTTCTTCACTCAGAGGGTGGTGAACCTGTGGAACTCATTGCCACAGAGGGCAGTGTACGCCAGCTCATTAAATATATTTAAGAGGGAATTAGATATATTTCTACAGGCAAAAGGGGTTAAGGGGTACGGAGAGAAGGCGGGGACGGGATACTGAATTGGAGGATCAGCCATGATCTCATTAAATGGCGGAGCAGGCTCGAAGGGCCGGATGGCCTACTCCTGCTCCTATCTTCTATGTATCTATGTATAAGCCAACTGCTCGAATGTAAAAATTAGACTCCCGTCTCAGTTCAGACTGAGGGGCTCTCCCTGCACGTGCTTGAATAAAGATCGCTTGGAACCAGTACACGCTCGTCTCCGTCTGGTTTGGGACAGAGAGAAATCCCACAACACTTTATAAATCTACAAACATGCCGACATATTTTCATGGCACTGTATATTGCTGCCATGTAATGTGCTTGCCCTGTGGCCCATTAAACGTGGCAAGCAACAAACGCCAAGTACACTGCCAACCCAAACACGCTGCATGTTTACACACTCATAAAACCGATGCTGGCCTGGGCACTTGGATGGCACACTCATTCTCTCGGGTTCCTTTTTCCAACATATGACTTTTTTTCTATTGGCAGTCCCCTAACCTACGGTGCTTAATTCCTTACAAGGAGGGAGCCTTGGAGATTCTGGGTGTGAAGACAATAGAAGATGAGACCACTCCATAAATGTGCAAGTGATTTCAGACCAGAGAAATAAGATGCTGCACATTATTCAGGGAGCAGCCATGATGCGTTCATTATGCAGAAGTCCACGGTCACTGGAATACTTCAATAGACTCGGGAGGACATGCGGTCACGCTTACAAGTTATCTAAAGGCAGAACGAGGCTGGATGTTTGGCAGTTGGTTATTTTCCCAGAGAATAGTGGATCTGTGGAACAGGTTGCCGGCCCGCGCAGTGAACGCTGAGTCGCTCTATTCCTTCAAACGCGAGCTGGATATGTTGCTTCTGGGGCAGGGATCACCTCGTAGCAGAGGTAGGTATCCTGTAACGTAAGTCAGGGTCAATGTGATTTCCTGAACTAGTTTCAATCACCTAAAGTGGTCGGAGAGGAATTTTCCATTTTCACCCCCCTAATTGACCTGGGATTTTATCTTCGCCTCTCCCAGGAGATTGCATGGCACCAGGTGGGTGGGGAGTGTAACTATTGCGATACATAAGGCTTCACAACTATGTGGGACAGGCTGGATGGACCAGTAGGTATTTTCCTGTCTGTCATTTTCATTTGTTCATAATTTCATATGTTCAGGCCAACTGGAGTAGAATGAATAAGAGGAGGAGGCTACAGTGAAGGAGCTGATATGCAGGCAGGCAGATTAGTTCTGAACTCTTGATTGAGGGCTACTGCCAGTAATGGATACTTCTTGCCACTAATCAACTTTGTTTTTCCAAAGAACTCCCACATATTGTTGCCCAAAATCATGCCACAATCATCTCCGCTCAATGGGTTGCCATCTTTCAACCCTCCCAGCACTTATTACCCTTTCCGCGGCCCTACCCAACAAACATTGTCCGTACAAAGGAGAAGTGAATCATATTTATTTAGTGATATTTACCTTGCTATTGGGGTCTAAGCTCTACGCCATGTTTCCCCATGGTGATCCTATAAGGTGAGCTTGTCCTAGTTCTTATTCTAAGGCTGAGTACTCCCTGAGTGAGAGGAGCAATTATTGTGCCAAGTTGAGGTTGGCTGGTGTGGCAATGTTGGGATGGTCATGGCATTGGACTTCTGTAGGCACATCGCCAGTGTCTGTCTGCTCTGACAATCCTTTAAGGGGCCTGGCTGGGCATAGGCTTTACAGCAACCTTAAGAGGAATTTGTCTGACTGGACTCTTCCCCCCTGCTATGCCCCCACCTCAGGTGCAGCTACCTCAGCTGGATGAACAGCAGGCTGCATAGCAGCAGTCTCCGAGGTATCTCCAATGTGGAGCTATCACTGCTCTTTTCAAGTGATCTCCCAGTCTGTCAAATAAGGCAGTGCCAAACTCCCAGAACTGGGTGTCCAATGTCTCAATGGTGCCAATCACAGCATTCATAAAAGAACAGTGTTCTGCTCCTGTGCTCTCATTGCTTTGGGGATGGCCATGAAGATGCCACTTGCAGTTGTGTAAATTCCTCCTACATGATTACCATCGTGTCAGAGGTGTTTTCCTGCATGTTTTATGATAGCTGCTGCACAGCTGCTTCTTGTAGACTCAAAAGGATGTTGCAAAAGCCTTTTAATCCTATAGTACTCCTGAAGGCAGGCCCAATAGGATAGCACTCCTTTGTTGTGCATCAGCCAGACATGGCATCCAAGACAAGTAAGATCTTAAGGTTTGCACGTCTGTTTTACAGCTGCTTTGCAAATGTAGCACTTGCTGTGAGGATTTAGAAAAGGAGTCAATGCATGAAGTGTCAATGCAGAATACATATTGGGTGGTGATAACCATGTGCCTCAATGTGCCCTTGCCAATGTCTTGCAGCTTTAGCACCAAAAATAGCAAGAATTATCTCCTCAAAGTCAGCTTCAGCTTCAGCATGGCCGGCCACCTGGTTCTGTCCTGATGGTTGTCAGCAGTCTCGGTCTGTAAGCAGAGCTCGGTTATGATAGGGTGGCCATTCAGAGCTGCCGGCTCACGCAACTTTCTGATGAGCAGCCAAGCAGCTTCGAAAGCCGACTCCTTGCGCATGTTTCCCAGGTGCAGGGAGTTGTTTTTGTTTGAAAGGAAGCAGCTTGCCTCGCCAGATGTGGTGAGGCCGGCCTTTCCAGTGGTCGGTGTGGGCACGCCCATGCCATGGGCAGGCGCAGCTGCAATTTTGAGCTAACTGCATATTTACAAATGGTTTCAAGTGTTAAAAAAAGGCGGAAATAACATTTTTTTTAAATGCCAGGTTAACCAGTTGTGTTAGATTTTTAAAGAAGGCAATGCCAATAGAATTCAGAGGGAAGTGAAATATTAGTATTTTTTAAATATTGGCTGTCCATGTACGGTGCACATTCATCTGTGGATCTGTGGTTGCCATGGAAATATTTGTGAAGAAGCACACAATTTTGTGATGACTTGCAAGTTGCAGTTATGTGATTTAAATTTAAATTGTGATCTACCCTCCATAAATAAAGCGAAAATAGCTTGGTTAGAAATCACATCACTTAATTACTACCTAAAACATCAAGCAATACAATCCATGGTATAATTATATTGTACAGTGATAGCAACCACTCTAATTATTGTAGTAGCACAAGTATAAATGTTATCTAGGAGGACCACGAACAATCTTAGCATTGCAGCGTAGCAGCAGTACATAATCTCTTCTCATCACAGGACTGTAGAAGATGCTGTGCTTTGAATTAATTTTTTTTCTGCAAAAAATGACAAAGAAAGCCCTTCTATATTTCTCACCAGTTACTTTATAAATATAGGACAGGAGATGTGAATAAATATTCTCTGTAATACGACTTTATCCATAGCTAATGATGTAATGACACAATAGTTCTAGATTTTGTGATTGCCATTATTTTAATGCTGATGGACCACCCATTAATTTCAAATATTGCTGATCAGGAAATCCAAGCTCATGAATTGCTGCCATTTCTCAGTGCTTTAATGGAATAAAAAATCTGAATGCTAATGGTGTTGTAGCTTTTCTTCCTCAATAGGTGAGCGGTTCATTGTAAATCATTTGTTGGAACACTAACATTTTGTGTTATTTGGACTAATTTAATCATCCTGGAAAGCTCGCCCTCCAGGTGGAGGTGCTGATGTAGAACAGTAAACAGATGCTGAAGCTTCCAGTCCTAGGCCTTCCTCTGTTATTAGAGGGTTTTTCAGCAGTCATGGAGGCAGAAGGAAGCCCTGGTCTCCTAAGAATCAATGAGCTAAAAATTCCTCCCCTCAGCGCCACTCTGTAGCGCCATGAAATGGTGCGAAAACGCCGGCTGCCGCTCTTTCGTCAGCTGGTGGCAGGTCCCGCAGCGGCTGCCGTTTTTGTCCTTACCTTTGCCTTGCTGGTAACAGGCAGCGCCATGCAGAAAGAAATGGCGGCGTTGTGACGTCAATCAGGTGGGGGCGACACTGCTGACAGTGATGGCCTTGGTGATGTAGTCCTACATCGTTCTTTCTGGAGGGCCTCCTGGCCCCTGTGGGTAGAGGACCTGTCTTGCAGTGTTGACCCCCTGCACAAAGCTGGAGTGCTGTGTGCGAGACCCTGGGTGCCACTTCCCTGGCTTTCTGAACCAGTTGTGTTAGTGCTGAAGCACTTTTCCCATTTTTTGAGGTTAGGAGGGGAATTCAGCTTTAAGAGCTGAATATTCACATCTGGGACTTTTTAATGTAAATTTTTTTTTTGAAAGGGAGAAAGGGCTGAAAACTGCATTGTTTCATTGCATTTTAATTTGTTTTAGTTCTGAGTGCATGGCCCCATTAATTCATAGCCCTTTTCATTGCCCCCAATTTCTTGTGAACTCCAAAGCCTCGCTCCCAGAGGCTGTGCAAAGCTCGAATCTCACTTCAGGATGGGAACTTCACCACGGAGGTCTCCTAACGCCACCAGGACGCCGTTGCATGGAAGGTAAGTGCTGCGCCACCAATCTCCAGCTTCCCAGAACAATTTAGTCTCGTTATCCTGGCGGCCATTTTCAGCAGCCATGAACTCCAGTTGCTGGTAACTTTCATGGCAAACATGAATTTCTCGGCCAATATTTCCTGTATCAATTTAACTCCATGGTAGAACCATGGGGGGAAAATTTGGTTGCTTTGCGCCTCCTAAGAGGGCGCTAACGGGGCGCAAAGCAACTCGCGCCTGGGCACGGTGCCGCCAACGCCTCCTGCGAAATTCAGCGGGAGGTTAGCGGCGGCGCTAACCGTTAGCGCCCCGCAGAGCTGCGCCGCCGGCGATGACGTTATCACCATGCGCAGCACCCCGGCCGCGTTCTTTGGTAGCGCCCCCTGACTTACCGCCGGACGCTATGTCCGACGGGGTCAGGGGGGCCTACCTGCGGCCAGGGCAGCGCTATTTAAAGGCGAGGTGCCGGGCGGCCATTTTTGTTGCTGGCCGCCTGCCAGCACCTGCCTCTGCTGCCGTCCCCGGTCTCCTTACCTGCCCCTCTGCGGAGTGCTGGCTGCGCTCCATGAGCCCGGCACTTCTCTTGAGTGCCGGGCTCTTTTGCCGGCACTCCTGCGCAAGGCTCCTCCCCTTTAAGAACATAAGAACATAAGAACATAAGAAATAGGAGCAGGAGTAGGCCAATCGGCCCCTCGAGCCTGCTCCGCCATTCAATAAGATCATGGCTGATCTGATCCTAACCGCCAATCTACTATCTATCACAGAACCATCTCCTGCATCTAACAGAATTGCACACACGAAATAGGAGCAGAATCAGGCTACACAGTCCCTGGGCCCGCTCCACTACCCACAGGGCCATGACCGATCCGAACCTGGACTCATGTCCAAATTCCTGCCCGCTCCCCGTAACCCTTAATGTTACCAGCCTTCTGTCTACTGCCCTTTTTAAATAAGGGTGTTACATTAGCAGTTTTCCAGTCTGCCGGGACCTTAGCGGAATCCAGGGAGTTTTGAAAAATTATTACCAATGCATCTACAATCCCTACCGCCACTTCCTTCAAGACTCTAGGATGTAAGCCATCAGGTCCAGGTGATTTATCCGCCTTGAGTCCCATTATTTTACCGAGTACCACTTCCTTAGTGATTTTGATCGTGTTTAGCTCCTCTCCCCCTATAGCCCCCTGTTTGTCCAGTGTTGGGATATTCTTAGTGTCCTCTACTGTAAAGACTGATACAAAATATTCATTCAGTGTTTTTGCCATCTCCATATTTCCCACCATTAAACGTTAAACAAATATTTGTATCTGTCTTCACAATAGAAGACACAAAAAGCATACCAAAAATGGTGGGGAACCAAGGTTCTAATGAGGGTGAGGAACTTAACATAATTAATATAAGTAGAGAAAAAGTACTGGAGAAACTAATGGGACTAAAAGCCGACAAATCCCCGGGACCTGACGGCCTACCACCTCGGGTTCTAAAAGAGGTGGCTGCAGAGATAGTGGATGCATTGGTTATGATCTTCCAAAATTCCCTCGATTCAGGAAAGGTCCCAGCAGATTGGAAGGTTGCAAATGTAACAACGCTATTCAAGAAAGGAGGGAGAGAGAAAAAAGGGAACTACAGGACAGTTAGCCCGACATCAGTTGTCGGGAAAATGCTGGAATCCATTGTTAAGGAAGTGATATCAGGGCACTTAGAAAATCATAACATGAATAGGCAGAGTCAACATGGTTTTATGAAAGGGAAATAGTGTTTGACAAATTTATTAGAGTTTTTGAGGATGTAACTAGCAGGGTAGATAAAGGGGAACCAGTGGATATAGCATATTTGTATTTCCAAAAGACATTCGATAAGGTGCCACATAAAAGGTTATTACACAAGATAATGGTTCATGGGGTTGGGTGTAATATAATAGCATGGATAGAGGATTGGTTAACGGACAGAGAGTAGGGATAAACGGGTCTTTTTCAGGTTGACAGGCTGTAACTAGTGGGATGCCGCAAGGATCAGTGTTGGGGCCTCAACTATTTACAATCTATATTAATGACCTAGATGAAGGGACCGAGTGTAATGTATCCAAGTTTGCTGACGATACAAAGCTAGGTGTGACAGTAAGCTGTGAGGAGAACACAGAGTCTGCAAAGGGATATAGATAGACTAATTGAGGGGGCAGTAAGCTGGCAGATGGAGTATAATGTAGGGAAATGTGAGGTTATTCACTTTGGTAGGAAGAATAGAAAAACAGAATATTTTTTAAATGGTGAGAAACTTTAAAATGTTGGTGTTCAGAGAGATTTGGGTGTCCTCGTACAGGAAACGCAGAAAGCTAGCATGCAGGTACAGCAAGCAGTAAGAAAGGCAAATGGCATGTTGGCCTTTATTGCAAGGGGGTTGGAGTATAAGAGTAAGGAAGTCTTGCTACAATTGTACAGGGCCTTGGTGAGACCACACCTGGAGTATTGTGCACAGTTTTGGTCTCCTTATCTAAGGAAGGATATACTTGCCTTGGAGGCGGTGCAACTGAAGGGATATTTACTAGTCCTAGCCCCTTTAGGGCTACCCCGGATCAGGCGTATTTCTCAGACGTTCACTTTCAACTAAAGTTTGAGGTAGCCGAATCCTAAAGACGCTTAATTGGGTCTGAAGGTCCGGGCTATCTCTCCCTAAAGGAAAGGAACAACCTAAGAATGTTACCATCCTCCAGATAGCGTTTTTAATAAGTTTAGCTAGACTGTAACATCCCGGATATTATGTGGGTCCGGAAAACTCCCTCAGAATTCTGTAACTCTTCACCAAAGAGTGTACAGCGATTGAGTTCGTGAGTTTTTGATACAGAAGATTTATGTGAGACAATTTTAAAAATATATAGAGATTTATTAAAGAACCGACATGCAATTTACAGTTGGTGAATCAGTCAATTGCAACTTTAACAGTTCTAAAAAGAGAAAACATACGATCTTTTTAACAGAGAATTTTACTTTAAAATCTTAACTTCGCTACAGTATTACAGTTCTTAAAGGTTTCTTATACAGGATATCCATCAATATCAAATACCTTTGATCCCCGAGGTACAAAGAGTTGTAGACTACAGAGCCGCCTCTGTAGCCGAGAATCGCTTTGCCCGATTAAAGTGAGTCTGATATCCCATGTAAGAGTTCAATATTTATACCCTTTTCCAGTGGTATTTCCTTTAAGGTTTTCTGCTGATGCAAGTTAATTATCTCTATTCATCTTTCTGCCGACCTCTGCAATTCTTACTGCTACATCAGCCAGAATCTTGTCTCATCTCCAGGTGTTCTGGATTGCAAAGCCACACTCAACCACATTCTGCTGTGCCACTCATCACATCCCCATCACTCTGCCTTCCCTACGCTACTCCTGCACATCCTTACTCACACCAACTTACCTTGCACCTCCACCCATCTCTATCTACATCATCACTTCCCCATCTCTCTAGCCACCCCTCACATTCACACTCACCCTAGTCCAATTGTACCAACTAACAACACACAAGGGTAGCCACTTATGTGTTTTAGCCAATGTTCATGTAAAGTTTCTGTTAATGTGCTGTCAAACATTGAAATCTTTATTTTCAACACTTTGCATTCTTGGACAGATTTGTGTGAATCTTTGGAAGTGGCTTAGTGAGTTGCAGTGAATGGTGAGACATAACAGTACCCCCGCAATGGTGATGAGTGTGCAAGGAATGGCTTGGGCATTGTAGGGGTGCTTTATGGTGTTGGTGTGGGGTGGTGCCAACCTGGCGCATCAGGTGGCAGCCAGGGTGTACAGCCAGCATCAAGTGAAGTAAATCTGGCCATTGTGAGGCCAACCCTGGTGTCCCGGGCAGCAATGTGGTCGGGTGCTGATGCCCTGTGTCCTGTGCAGCATCAGTTGATTGTGGAGAAGGTTAGTGTTCTTGTTGGGGCTGATCGTGGTGGGATTCTGAGGACCAAGGTGAGATAGTTTCAGGGGCACCGATGCTGATGGAATAGATGGCAGGTGCGGTTGAGATGACAGAAGTAATCTGTCAATGGTGAGAGAGCTTGTTCCAATGAGGTGACACTGGATAGAGAGTTTACTCCAAACACTTGCAACCTGCATAAAGCTCAATCTGTCTTCCAAATGCAGCAAGCAACAGCTTCTGAACTTGGAAAGTGAACAGGTGTGAGATGGGAGCTTTTATAGCACATTTGCAGCTGTCAAGTAATGAGATGATTCCATGGTCATACAACTCCCGACCTCCTTAGCTGACGTGATCCCCGAGCAGCGTGGACTCCATGGGCAACCTCGTAAAATGGTAAGGGGAGCTCAAAATACTTCTTAATGGGCTGTTAACAAGGCTCTAATGACCTGAATTGCCTCCCCCGCCACTGCGTGTCGGGTCTGTTCAGCGCTGACAGACCCGATATCTGGGAAAGGCACGTGGCGGTGGATTAACAGTGGGGTCCCGACCGGCTGTCAAAAAAACATTTTTCCCACCTGACCCGCCACCGAACGTGCCTGCTGACCACCCCCCCCCGCCCCCCACCCCCGCAAAATTCCCCCCAATGTTTCAGGTCGATGAACTTTTGTCCGAACTGGAAAAGGTTAGAAATGCAACAGGGTTTAAGCAAGTAGAAAGGCAGGGAAAGGCAGGAGGGGAGGAAAGAACAAAAGGGAAGCTCTGTGATAGGATGGAAGGCCGGAGAGATTAAATGACAAATGGGATGGCAGCTGTTGCTGATGATTCTGATATTCTGCTGTTGCCACTTACACCTCCCCTAGACCCATCTTTTCTGTCTTTACATAAGAAATAGGAAATAGGAGCAGGAGTAGGCCAATCGGCCCCTCGAGCCTGCTCCGCCATTCAATAAGATCATGGCTGATCTGATCCTAACCGCCAATCTACTATCTATCACAGAACCATCTCCTGCATCTAACAGAATTGCACACACGAAATAGGAGCAGAATCAGGCTACACAGTCCCTGGGCCCGCTCCACTACCCACAGGGCCATGACCGATCCGAACCTAGACTCATGTCCAAATTCCTGCCCGCTCCCCGTAACCCTTAATGCCCTTTACTTCTAGGAAACTGTCTATTTCTGTTTTAAATTTAATTAATGTTGTAGCTTCTACAGCTTTTTGTGGCAGCATATTCCATGGACCTACCACCCTCTGAGTGAAGTAGTTCCTCCTCATCTCAGTTTTGAAAGAGCAGCCCCTTATTCTAAGACTATGTCCCCTAGTTCTCGTCTCACCCGTCATCGGGAACATCCTCCCCGCATCCACCCGATCCAACCCCTTCACAATCTTATATGTTTCAATAAGATCGCCTCTCATTCTTCTGAACTCCAATGAGTAGAGTCCCAATCTACCCAACCTCTCCTCATATGACCACCCCCTCATCCCCGGGATTAACCGAGTGAACCTTTTTTGCACTGCCTCGAGAGCAAGGATGTCTTTCCTTAAGTAAGGACACCAAAACTGTATGCAGTATTCCAGGTGCGGTCTCATCAATACCTTGTACAACTGAAGAAGGGGAGGAAGGCCTGCAATACCGCGGCACATAGCGCCGTGATATTCCCTTGCAGCGCCCCAAGAGGAAGGCGGGGCGCTTCCAGTAGCGCCCTGCTTCCCTCTTGGGGCGCTACCACTCAATTTTGGTTGCAGGGGCGCTAATTTTAGCACCCCGGCGAAGTTAGCACCCCAAAGGGGGTGCAACTCAATTTTTTGCCCCTTGTCTCTGAATCAGAGGGTCATGGGTTCAAACACCATTCCAGGACTTCACCACATGTTTTAGGGTGACATTTTAGTGCAGTACTGAGGGAGTGCAGTACTGAGGGAGTGCTGCATTGTGGGAAGTGCCTTCTTTTGGCATTGTCTGCCTGTTCAGGTGGATGAAAAATATCCTATGACATTTTTTGAAGCATTGCAGGGAGTTCTCCCAGTGACCTGGCCAACATTCATCCTTTAACCAACACCACAACCAACAGATTATTTGATCATTCATCTCATTGTGGGACCTTGCTGTTAATAAATAGGCTCCGACAAAACAAGTGACTATGCTTCAAAAAAAAGTACTTCATTGGTTGTGAAAATACTTTGGTACGCACTGAGGACATGATATAAATGCAAGTTTTTTTCTCTTCTTCCAAAAATGCAGCCAACCTGGACTGTCACTTACTGATAGCATCGTAGCTGCTTCCTGCATAATAATAATTCTGTACCCAGATGCCACCTGCACATTAACAGAGCACAAACTCTGCGAAGGTTGATGTGAGGAATCCTAAATATGTGCAATCTGCAATACCTTGCATTGGAAGGAAGCCTGTCACTTGGTGGAAGTTCAGTGTCCTGTGCAGCTGATGCCTTCTTTCCAGAGGCAAAGTGATAAAGGTACTTCCTCTTGCAAATATAACAGTGCCCTTGATGGGTGTCTGACAGGTGCAGTGTACCATTGGTGGTTGCTTTGGATGGGAAAGGGTTAACTTACTTTCAGAGCTTTTTCTGTTGTTTCTTAAGGACAGATGAGAATATCTAATCTAGTCATATTTATATGATTTATCTCATTCATTCAGCTATCCTTTTGAAGGTTCTAAGTCTGTGTGCTTTACTGCAGTCTGGCGCATTGTGAATATCTCACAGCAGAAAAAAAATAGAATAAAATATGATCTGATACAAAAGAAATGATGAAAGATGCAGAACGTAAATTGTCACAATTATTATTGATTATGATTCACGGTTGCACTCATCTTGTGTTCTACTTCTACCGGTTGATTGTTCTGAACAGAATGCCTGACCACTTAAAATACTACACATAGCTGGCAGATTACTGCTGGGATATATGACTAGAAGTGGATATAATAGGAATTCCTATGCCAGTAGTTACTAGGCAAGACAGCAGATTAGCGCTTGGTGAAGATTTGTGCACAGCAGGAATTTGCTTTTATTTAATTTCTGTAGAAGTGGATTTCACTGTGATGAAATGTTCTCATTGCAGTGAGTATGTCTGAAATTATTTGTAATGTTAATGTCTATGATTTATATCCTGGAAAGTACTCGGTGTTCTGACATGTACAGAAAATTAATTGTGGGCAGTTGAACTTGTGTTTTGGATTAGAGTGTGAATGGTATTACTGACCAGAATTGTAATCCTGCACAATCAATCAAGATGTTCTGAATACAATTAAGTGTGAATTCTGTCCATCACTTACTCGAAATTCAAGTTATGGGAACATAGAATACAATGTAGGTGCAAAAAGTAGAAGAATTGAAACACTATAGTAGGTATCAGTTGGTAACAGATTATGACAGGGTCAGCTGAAAATCCTGGATTGTAATTGTTCGAACCTGGAATAGTGACAACCCACCACCACCAAAGCCATTGTTGGAATCCTGCCATGGATGGAATATGTTGAAGAGAAGTTGGTCATTGCTGGCATATGTTCAATAGCTGTTTACAAGTCTCAGGATTTTTGATTATTTGGCCGAGGAGAATGGCAGAAGATAGATCAGAGTCGGGTGTGAGGTGGGTTTTCGTGGAAGCTTCGGTGGAGGTAATGTCAGTAGAGATAAGGGCAAGAAGAGACCGAATGTTTAGTACCTAAGAAAAAGCATAGTGACACTATTAAAGGAGATGGCTCTGATAGTCAATGCCACCTCAGCCACCCCACAAATGGCAATACAGTGCCACAAATGGTGAAAAGACATTACGTGGTTGGCCCAGGTAATTGAAGGCATGATGCAGATGCTGAAATAATACAGGAAGCATGAGTCACTACCACACCATCTATGTGTAAATAAAGTGATGAATGAGACAGTTAATATGCAGGAGTTTACCTCACAGGTACACATACCTCTCCTGTCATTCCACTGTTTTTTATGCCACCTTCATGAGTCCAGAGATGGTAGTGTTTCAGCAAAAAGTGAAAAGATTGCACTTGAAAGCATTATCACCATGGGATGTCTGCGGACATCCGTGTAAAATCACATTTTGATTTAATCAGTAGCTTTTGTAAATCTTGATTTTATTTACAAAGGAAAAGATTGCCCAGAATCAGTGGCAATGAAGTGCCATAGCCGGAGGAATATCAACCATTAAGCTCTTAAGTGGGCATGAAGAGGAAGCTCTACAGCTGCTTGGCAGACATACCAAGGAAGCAGTGGGAGATGGAGGAGAGCTGTCAAGGTTCAGGCTTATAATGGAATGGTGCACCTACAGTACTGTGAGTGGTTGCAGTCTGCAGAAATACTGATTAATTATAAGTTCTCCCGTCGCTTCTTCTGAATCACAAGCAAGAATGATCTCTCACCCAGATCGAGTGCCAACAGCTGGTAAAATGCACTTACCGCTTTGGGAGGAAACCACAGCCTTCTTGGACACTGCCTGATGGAGAAATCCATCTAAGACCTCCTTTGTCTGTAGACCCTCTGGAATGGCTACATACGTGTGGGGTGGTGCCTGTGAATGTGATGCTGGATTCTGCAGGCTTCCCTCCTCTGCTCTTCCTTGTCCTCATCATCCCCTTCCTCAAAGCACAGGGCCAATGGAATTTATAAAAAGGGAATTCCATTTTTTATTCACAATGTTTCTCTGACTTTAAATGCTTTGGAAACAGCAGCAATGACCTTTTAAACTCTGATAACTCAGCATTGGACTTTAGTGGAAGTCACTTTCAGTCTTCACAGTGCTGCAGGAACACTGAATTCAGTGACCTCTACCCACCTCTGGGCATTATACTGGTTCTGATACCAGCATCTTTATAGTGGCGCTGCATTATGGAGCCGGGAATGGGTGGAAACAGAGGACAATACCGGTGATGATTAAGCCACACCCTTGGACTTCACCTATACGCAACAGGGTCGGCTCCAGATGGGTGGATGAGGATTATGGCAGTGCTATCACAGGAAAATAACCGGCCATTTTTTGGGGCAAAGTGCGGTGGAAGGCCTCCCCCATCCCATTTCCTTTGCCATACCACCTCTGTAGAGCCCAAATTTGGGTGGGTTTTGTCAAGAAAATCCAGGCCAGCGAGTCTGGAGGGATCTGAGAAGAAACATGCACTGAATGAGAGAGAGGTCCCTGCTTACGCTTAGTGTCAACCAGTTTCAGTGAAGTTACTTGTCAGAAAAGTGTATTTAACCTGCTAACAGGAATCGTGTGGTGTGCTTTATTTTCTCTGTTACAAGCAGCATTACAACATAGATTAAAATTCACTGTAAATGTTGCTTTATTCATTCACATATTAAGGGCAGATTTTAACTCTGTCTCCAGGGCAGGAAGGAGACGGTAGCAGCTTTAAAATGAGAGTGCTGCACTTACTCCCTCGATCCCGCCCGCCGCCATTTTTCCCAATGCCTTTATGAGGTCTCTCCAGACGTGAACCTGAATCAGGCAGGAGCCTCATTAAATTATGCAAAATCGGGGTCCTATAACGTACTTAGGACCTAGATTGCAATTTTGAGGTACAAATAGGTGGAGTGTGCGTCGCTCATAATCCACCCATTTATACTGGTCGGTGAGCGACTTAACCAGGCTCAAAGGGGCCACTGAAGGCCGCTTACAAAATGGCCAAGAAAAATTTGATTTTAATTTTGGCGATGCCAGGAAGAGCAGGAGTGCTCCTTCTGAGCTCCTAAAAACATTCCCCCCCACCCCGCAAACTGCCCACCCACCCCGGCTCTGGCTGTCGACTGGCTCAGTGTGGGAGCCGATTGAGTTCCCGCCCTCCCAAACCCAGTGAGCTGCAGCCGGGCACCTGGTTGGCACCGCAGCTCGCTGGCAGAATGGAAATGAGGCCTGGGGCACTAAATGGCTTGGGCCTCCTACTGATAAGAACGGCGTGCTTTGCCGGTCATCTGCCCGTTCTCTGTCGGTAGTTAAAATCTACTCAATTATATATAAAATAAATCAGCCTGTTGATTTATCGGTCTTGCCTCATTAGAAACATAGAAACATAGAAAATAGGTGCAGGAGTAGACCATTCGGTCCTTCGAGCCTGCACCGCCATTTAATGCGTTCATGGCTGAACATGCTACCTCAGTACCCCATTCCTGCTTTCTCGCCATACCCCTTGATCCCCCTAGTTGAGAGTATTATATCTAACTCCCTTTTGAATATATTTAGCGAACTGGCCTCAACAACCTTCTGTGGTAGAGAATTCCACAGATTCACCACTCTCTGGGTGAAGAAATTCCTCCTCATCTCAGTCTTAAATGGCTTCCCCTTTATCCTTAGACTGTGACCCCTGGTTTTAGTTTTCCCTAACATTGGAAACATTCTGCCCGCATCTAATTTGTCTAAACCAGTCAGGATTTTAAACGTCTCTATAAGATCCCCCCTCATTCTTCTGAACTCCAGAGGATACAAGTTCAGTTGATCCAGTCTTTCTTGATGTGTCAGTCTGGCCATCCCAGGAATCAATCTAGTGAACCTTCGTTGCACTCCCTCAATAGCAAGAATGTCCTTCCTCAAGTTAGGAGACCAAAACTGCACACAATACTCCAGGTGTGGCCTCACCAAGGCCCTGTACAACTGTAGCATCACCTCCCTACTCCTGTACTCAAATCCCCTTGCTATGAAGGCCATCATGCCATTTGCTTTCTTGACTGCCTGCTGCACTTGCCTTCCCACCTTCAGTGACTGATGTACCATGACGCCCAGGTCTCGTTGCACCTCCCCTTTCCCTAATCTGCCACCATTCAGGTAATAGTCTGCCTCCCTATTTTTACCACCAAGTGGATAACCTCACATTTATCCACATTGTACTTCATCTGCCATACATTTGCCCATTCACCCAACCTGTCCAAGTCACTCTGTAGCCTCCTAGCATCCTCCTCATTGTTCACACTGCCTCCCAATTTAGTGTCATCCGCAAATTTGGAGATATTACAATTAATCCCTTCCTCCAAATCATTAATATATAATGTAAACAGCTGGGGCCCCAGCACCGAAACCTGCGGTACCCCGCTGGTCACTGCCTGCCATTCTGAAAAGTACCCATTTACTCCTACTCTTTGTTTCCTGTGTGCCAACCAGTTCTCAATCCATGTCAACACATTACCCCCAATCCCATGTGCTTTAACTTTGCACACCAATCTCTTGTGTGGGACCTTGTCGAAGGCCTTCTGAAAGTCCAAATACACCACATCTACTGGTTCCCCCCCCGTCCACCCTATTGGAAACATCCTCAAAAAATTCCAGAAGATTTGTCAAGCATGATTTCCCTTTCACAAATCCATGCTGACTTGGACCTATCATGTCGCCACTTTCCAAATGGTCTGTTATGACATCTTTAATAACTGATTCCATCATTTTACCCACCACCGATGTCAGGCTGACTGGTCTATAATTCCTTGCTTTCTCCCTCCCTCCTTTTTTAAAAAGAGGGGTTACATTAGCCACCCTCCACTCCTTCGGAACTGATCCAGAGTCTAAGGAATGTTGGAAAATGATCGTCAATGCATCCACTATTTCCAAGGCCACCTCCTTAAGTACTCTGGGATGCAGACCATTAGAGTGTTCTTTAGTTCACGTTCTGGAAGATTGGAGGAATATACATGGGGAAACGGGCAAGGTTATGTTATCTGATTCACATAACATGGGGTTTGATTGCTACGACCTCTGGGTTGTATGACTAGATATTGGATAGTAAAGATCCTGATCGTTAGGGATGTGACATTTACTAACAGGAGAGACTGGTCAAGTAGAGCCTGAGAGAATATCTAATGGGAGCTCAAAATGTATAAAATCCATCTATAAAGCCCAATTATATTGTGCTGTGATAATCAAGGGAGTCAAAACCATTTCTGGCATATTCATTGATCTCTTCCTCTTTTAATCAGATTTTGGAACTCCCACTGGGGATATCACTCATGTATGCCATTCAGTTGACCTTTTATATGCTCCACAGTACATAAACCAGCCATATGAAAACGGGCAGCATTGCTAACATGTGGGAAGGCTTCCTCTGAGCAATACGTGCAGCAAAATCATAAATGATTTTCGAACGATGATGTTTACGATTTTGATGCACGTAGCACACAGAGAAAATATTCCCTCATGGTCTGTTTAGATTCAACTGCCCTGAAAAATAGCCCAGTGACATCTTCAGGTCTGGGCACATTTTCTAGAATCTGGGTGACAACACTCACCACCAAAACTTTGGACAAGGACCTTTGTTGGTTGAGATCTGGTCGGACTGTCTCATCACTGGATGGACCTTTAACTATCTCAGTACTGTCCACCTATTGGTTCCTGCTATTGCCTTATTACTTCATGTTGTTTTAATCCTTTCCCATTACTTTGCTTTCTCCTCACAATCATCTGCTTTAATGTACTTTAAACAGGACAGAGGATCAGATAAAACCTGACAGCAAATAAAATATATGTATCTACCTATATTTGGAAATGTTCCATATCTGCTGGGGTGAGGAATCAACCTGTTTCCATTCATTAGTGGCTATGTTTTCTTCCATCCACACAAAATTCTGCATGAATATAAAGTGAGAAAATTCATTTTATTCACATCAACTTGTTCACTAACATCGACGAATGGAGGAAATTCCATAGCGTTTCCTCATCTTAAATTACTGGACCTTTTTTTTTGCTGTCATGACAAATTTAACAATACTTTTTTTTTTAGAAGAAATTGAAATGAGAGGGAAGACCTCTTTTTGAACACAGCCCTATTACAAATGGGGGGCTTTTTTAAGCACCACTCCGCTACCCTCACTATTTCTAACATTCGTGCCTTCAACATTAAATTGCACTATTCCATTGATGGCATTCTATTATTTTCTTCATATCAAATGAAGCGTAAAATGAGCATAAATCAGCTCAGTAAACTTAAAGCACAGAGAATTGATCATCTGTTATTTTATTGATTTCCCCCCCCCCCACCCCCAGCTAAATCAACCTACTTTGCCCTTTGCCTAGCCAATAGGATCTGTCTGCATTCAAAACAAAATATTCACAGCACCTACAGCACTTGAGCCTAATTTTAACTAATGTAAATTATCATGGAGCAGCGGGAGCGGCGGCAGAATTCGAGAGTGACGTCACAGTACAGAAAGTGACGCCGGCGCAGGGGAAGAAGCTGATTGGTGAGTAGTGGGTGAGTGCTTTTTTTCTTCCTTCAATTTTAAGTTTATTTCTTTTAAGGTAGTTCATAGTTAAGGTAGTTCGGGAGAGCGTAATCCGAGAGTTTAAATTTGAGGTAAGAGTTTTTTAATTAAAAGTATGACAGGGGACCTCAGACCTGAGTATAGGAATAGAAGGATACAGCAGATGAATGTGTGGCTAAAGAGTTGGTGCAGGAGGGAGGGCTTTAGTTTCCTGGATCACTGGGTCTGTTTCTGGGGAAGGTGGGACCTGTACAAGTCAGACGGGTTGCACCTGAACCGGAACGGGACTAACATCCTTGCGGGGAGGTTTACTAGTGCTGTTGCGGGGGTGGTTTAAACTAACTTGGCAGGGGGATGGAATACGGAGTGATGCACAGCCAAATATAGAGGAAAAAACAAGTCAGTCTGGAATGCAAAGCAAATATGTAACGGCACAAGGGAGTATGGCAAGGCTGGATGGCATTTATTTTAATGCAAGGAGTCTTACGAGTAAGGCAGATGAATTGAAGGTGTTGCTGAACACATGGGAGTATGATATTGTTGCTATCACAGAGACATGGATGAGGGAGGGGCAGGACTGGCTGCTCAATATTCCAGGGTATGGAATCTTCAGGCGAGACAGAGGCGGGTGTAAAAGAGGAGGGGGTGTTGCAATATTAATCAAGGAGTCAATTACTGCAGTAAGGAGGGATGATATCTTAGCAGGTTCCTCTAATGAGGCCATGTGGGTAGAACTTAAAAACAAAAAGGGGGCAAGCACTTTGCTGGGAGTGTACTATAGGCCCCCAAACAGTCAGGGGGAGATAGAGGAACAGATATGTAGGCAAATGTCAGAGAAGTGTAGAAATAATAGGGTAATAATAGTAGGGGATTTCAACTTCCCCAATATTAACTGGGATAGTCAGAGTGTGAAAGGATTAGAGGGTGCGGAATTCTTAAAGTGCATCCAGGAGAGCTTTTTGAGCCAGCATGTAGAAAGTCCTACAAGAGAGGGGGCGGTACTGGACCTAATTCCAGGGAATGTAGCCGGGCAAGTGGTAGATGTGTCAGTAGGAGAGCATTTTGGTGACAGTGACCATAATTCGGTGAGATTTAAGGTAGTCATGGAAAAGGACAAAGATGGACCGGAAATAAAGGTTCTAAATTGGGGGAAGGCCGATTTTAATATAAGGCAGGATCTGGCCAAAGTGAACTGGGATCAGCTACTTGTAGGAAAATCCACATCAGAGCAATGGGAGTCTTTCAGAAAGGAAATTGAGAGAGAGTACAGCGCCAACATTTTCCCATAAAGGTCAAGGGTGGGACCAACAAGTCCAGGGAACCCTGGATGTCAAGGGATATACAAGAATGGATTAGGAAAAAAAGGGAGGCTTTTGGCAGATACAAAGGACTAAAAACAGTGGAAGCCCTAGAGGAGTATAGAAAGTGCAGGGGGGTACTTAAAAAAGAAATTAGGAGAGCGAAGAGGGGGCATGAAAAAACACTGGCGGGCAAAATAAAGGAAAATCCCAAGGTGTTTTATAAGTATATTAAGGGCAAGAGGATAACCAGGGAAAGAGTAGGGCCCATTAGGGACCAAAGTGGCAATCTGTGTGTAGAGCTGGAAGATGTAGGTGAGGTTTTAAATGAATACATTGCATCTATGTTCACTATGAAGAAGGACGATGTAGGCATAGAAATCAGGCAGGGGGATTGTGATATACTTGAACAAATTAGCATTGAGAGGGAGGAGGTACTAGCGGTTTTAGCGGGCTTAAAAGTGGATAAATCCCCAGGCGCAGACGAGATATATCCCAGGCTGCTGTGTGAGGCAAGGGAGGAGATTGCAGGGGCTCTGATACAAATTTTCAGAACCTCTCTGGCCATAGGGGAGGTGCCAGAGGACTGGAGGACAGCTAACGTAGTACCATTATTCAAGAAGGGTAGTAGGGATAAACCAGGGAATTACAGGCCAGTGAGCCTAACATCAGTGATACGGAAATAATTGGAAAAAATTCTGAGGGACAGAATTAGTCTCCACTTGGAGAGGCAAGGATTAATCAAGAATAGTCAGCATGGCTTTGTCAGGGGGAGATCATGTCTAACCAATTTGATTGAATTTTTTGAGGGGGTGACTAGGTGTGTGGATGAGGGTAGTGCAGTTGATGTAGTCTACATGGACTTCAGTAAGGCTTTTGACAAAATCCCGCATGGGAGACTGGTCAAGAAGGTAAGAGCTCATGGGATCCAGGGCAATTTGGCACATTGGATCCAAAATTGGCTTAGTGGCAGGAGGCAGAGGGTGATGGTTGAAGGTTGTTTTTGTGACTGGAAGCCTGTGTCCAGTGGTGTACCACAGGGATCGGTGCTGGGTCCCTTGCTGTTTGTAGTGTACATTAATGATTTAGATATGAATGTAGGAGGTATGATCAGTAAGTTCGCAGATGACACAAAAATTGGTGGAGTGGTAAATAGCGAGGAGGGAAGCCTCAGGCTACAGGACGATATAGACGGGTTGGTCAGATGGGCAGAACAGTGGCAAATGGAATTTAACCCTGAAAAGTGTGAGGTGATGCATTTTGGGAGGACTAACAAGGCAAGGGAATACACAATGAATGGTAGGACCCTACGAAGGACAGCGGATCAGAGGGACCTTGGTGTGCATGTACATAGATCCCTGAAGGCAGCAGGACAGGTAGATAAGGTGGTTAAGAAGGCATATGGGATACTTGCCTTCATTAGCCGAGGCATAGAATATAAGAGCAGGGAGGTTATGATGGAGCTGTACAAAGCGCTAGTTAGGCCACAGCTGGAATACTGTGTGCAGTTCTGGCCGCCACACTATAGGAAGGATGTGATTGCATTAGAGAGGGTGCAGGGGAGATTCACCAGGATGTTACCTGGGCTGGAGCGTTGCAGCTATGAAGAGAGACTGGACAGGCTGGGGCTGTTTTCCTTAGAGCAGAGAAGGCTGAGGGGGGACCTGATTGAGGTGTCCAAAATTATGAGGGGCATAGATAGGGTAGACAGAAAGGAACTTTTCCCCTTAGTAGAGGGGTCAATAACCAGGGGGCATAGTTTCAAGGTAAGGGGCAGGAGGTTTAGAGGGGATTTGAGGAAAAACTTTTTCACCCAGAGGGTGGTTGGAATCTGGAACTCACTGCCTGAAAGGATGGTAGAGGCAGGAACCCTCACAACATTCAAGAAGCATTTAGATGAGCACTTGAAACGCTATAGCACACAAGGCTACAGACCAAGTGCTGGAAAATAGGATTAGAATAGACAGGGCTTGATGGCCGGCGCAGACACGATGGGCCGAAGGGCCTCTTTCTGTGCTGTATAACTCTATGACTCTATGTTACCCCAAATCAATACTTTTATTCATTAGATACTTCACAGGTTCTCTTTTATTAGGTCTTGTTACAATATGCCTTATCCTTCCAGTAGGTTCTAAGTTTTCATTGGAATCAAAATCTTACCATTTTAGCCTCTAGACTGGAGCTTTTATACATTTTTAATCCACAGTGTGTCTTTATTTAAATTAACCATTGAGTATTATTCACTTACCATTTCATGAGTGCACCATATTAGATCTATTCTATATAGTCTAGATCCAAGATGATAATTAACACCTAGACTTTCAACAACCTGTGCTGGATTCTAGAAGAAGGTTCAAACTGACTTGGAGAATATCGTGATTGAAGACTTGGGATTGTAAGGAGCACGGCGTAGAATTGGATCATGTCTGGATTGAGAGTGTGATCCTGGTGGAGTGCATGTGCCTAATGAGGTCTGCCGACCTTAGTAGGATAATACCAGCCGCTGAGGGAGGGGGGAGGGCAGCCAAATCGGCCGGCTCAGAATCTGGCACAGGGCCTCAGGAGAGCCCCGGGGGTGGCGGTGCGAAAGAGGCAATCGGGACGGTGGGGTGGAGGGGGTGGTGGCGAACAGTGGCTGGCAGCAGCCCGCAGTTTTAATGTGGAACCAGAATGAGCACTTCTGGTTTGGCTGCAGAGCGCCTGAACACATTGACCGCAGCATGCACGGTCAATTTCTCAAAGGGACCTAAAAGAGGTGTTAGGCCCCCATTTGTATATTCATTGAGCCTAATGCCAGTTTCAGGTGTGCGCTCTGGATGCTCACCGAGCACTCTGATCCAATATGGAGGGCGCTGCACTTCTGGCTGCTATATTGGTCCTTTAAGCGACAATTCTACTCCTGTAACACAGGCACATTGCAATCCAATTTCTAGACTCATAAATTGCCGACCATAGGTGGAATTGTTACGCAGCTCATATAATTGACAGAGCTTAATCTGGATATAGTGTTATTCCATAGAACTGAGTGAGCAACTAGCATAGATGTTTTTGGATGAGGATGGCTTCTAACCCCATAGGCCTCTCCATGTCTTAGTATGAAAACACGCCATCACTTAATGACTAGATAGCGATTGCTTGATCTGAAGTAGGCCATGATCATGTTGTCTTCCTACTTGAAGATGATAAATTTAGCTGATAGTTCTTGCAATGTTTCTAAATTTGTAGACATCTTGGGAATAAAATGAAACAGCAGGGTAACCATGCCTAGAAGACTGCAGATTTCTGCTGTGTTACTTCGGGCTATGGCATGGTGAAGTGCAGTAACCTTCTTAGAGCCTGGTGCCATTTTCGGCTTGTGAGTACAAAGCTAATACAGACTGTCTAAGTTGTAATCTTTGTCCTATTTCTGATGCTCTTTCTAGATTGCTGTTTCAACTACAAACCTCTTCTTGTTTTCCACCATGCCTTTCTCATCCGTTGACGTAAGAAAACTACTAGGCACTTGGTCTAAGCGTTAAACAAAGCTTTAATCAACTGTTTTACAACATGGAGGTCTGGTTGTGTCCTTCACTAGTTCCTGTTAAGAATGTCCCGCGCAAGCTGGGCCCGTGCTCGAATATTTATACTCTCCCTGGACAGCGCCACCAGCAGGCCGCCCAGTATTATTTCATGTCATTTCCACATGAATGACAAGATTCATGTCATCCGTATTGCACCTTCCTGTTTTATTTTATATGGATCTGACATCCATGGAGCACTCGTTTTATTTACTCTGCTCTATGGTAATTATTGTATTAGCCAGCGACTGCATCCTTAAACTCCTAGACTGAATGCACTCCAACAGGGAAACAACAGCAGTTACACCACTGAATCATTCTACTGATTTTTTTAGCAGATGAGTCTGGAAACCATGTAGACTATGAGCTGTCTATCTAGCAAGCCTGAGATAGAGAAAGAAGCATTATAATCTTCTTGACTTGCTCCTTGAAGGCTCAACCATGCCAAGTGACATAGAATGAGAATAATATAAAAAATCCAGAAAGGTCATACTTGAAATAAAGGGAACATAGGATGGAACAACTCCTGTTTTTACCCCCTGATTGAAATAACCAATATACAACTCTATTCAAACTGGTTTGACTGGTTTGTTTTAGAGGCTGGCATTTAAAAAAATTATTATTTGCTAAGGCCAGGGCTATGTTCTTGTAAAGGTTTATCAATTCTACAGTTCACTGCTTTGTTTGTCTACATTCTTTAATTATAATGTGACAACCTTTTGTACATCTGCAAAGGGAAAGATACAATATTAGCCAACTGCATTGCATTGCTATCTTACTGGAAACTGAATGAATTCAGAAATGCATTAATTATCTTTGTGAGTACTAAAGACTTTTTGAGGTGAAAAAAATCTCCATGCCATTTATTTCATTGGTAATCATTAATGTTAGGATGCAGAATTAGAAAGTGCAGGGGTGAAATTAAAAAGGAAATTAGGAAAGCAAAGAGAGGGCATGAAAAAATATTGGCACGTAAAATCAAGGAAAACCCAAAGATGTTTTATAAATACTTTAAGAGCAAGAGGATAACTAAAGTAAGAGTCGGGCCTATTAGGGACCATAAAGGTAACCTGTGTGTGGAAGCGGAAGACATAGGTATGGTTCTTAATGAATACTTTGCGTCTGTTTTCACAAAAGAGAGGGACGATGCAGACATTGCAATCAGGGAGGAGGAGTGTGAAATATTAGATGAAATAAACATAGTGAAAGAGAAAGTATTAAGGAGTTAGCATCTTTGAAAGTGGATAAATCCCAGGCCTGGATGAAATGTATTCCAGACTGTTAAGAGAAGTAAGAGAGGAAATAGCAGAGGCTCTGACCATCATTTTCCAATCCTCTCTGGCTACAGGTGAGGTGCCAGAGGATTGGAGGACTGCTAATGTGGTACCGTTGTTTAAAAAGGGAGAAAGGGATAGACTGAGTAATTACAGGCCAGTCAGCCTAACCTCGGTGGTGGGAAAATTATTGGAAAACATTCTGAGGGACAGTATAAATCTTTATTTAGAAAGGCACGGATTAATCAGGGACAGGCAGCATGGATTTGTTAAGGGAAGGTCGTGTCTGACTAACTTGATTGAATTTTTTATGGAGGTAACAAGGAGGGTCGATGAGGGTAGTACGTTTGATGTAGTCTATATTGATTTTAGCAAGGCTTTTGATAAGGTCCCACATGGCAGACTGGTCACGAAAGTAAAAGCCCATGGGAGCCAAGGCAAAGTGGCAAGTTGGATCCAAAATTGGCTCAGAGGCAGGAAACAGAGGGTAATGGTCTAAGGGTGTTTTTGTGATTGGAAGGCTGTTTCCAGTGGGGTTCCGCAGGGCTCAGTGCTGGGTCCTATGCTTTTTGTGGTATATATCAATGATTGGGACTTGAATGTTGGAAGTATGATTAAGAAGTTTGCAGATGATACAGAAATTGGCCGTGTGATTGATAATGAAGAAGAAAGCTGCAGACTGCAGGAAGATATCAATGGACTGGTCAGGTGGGTAGAACAGTGGCAAATGGAATTCAATCCAGAGAAGTGTGAGGTAATGCATTTGGGGAGGGCTAACAAGGCAAGAGAATACACAATAAATGGTAGGACACTGAGAAGTGCAGAAGATCAGAGGGACCTTGGAGTGCATGTCCACAGATCCCTGAAGGTAGCAGGACAGGTAGATAAGGTGGTTAAGAAGGCATACCGGATACTTGCCTTTATTAGCCGACGCATAGAATATAAGAGCAGGGAGGTTATGCTTGAATTGTATAAAACACGAGTTAGGCTGCAGCTCAAATACTGCGTGCAGTTCTGGTCACATTACAGGAAGGATGTGATTGCACTAGAGGGGGTGCAGAGGAGATTTACAAGGATGTTGTCTGGGCTGGGGAATTTTAGCTATGAGGAAAGATTGGATAAGCTGGGGTTGTTTTCTTTGGAACAGAGGAGGATGAGGGGAGACCTAATTGAAGTGTATAAAATGATGAGGGGTCTAGATAGAGTGGATAGGAAGGACCTATTTCCCTTAGCAGAAGGGTCAATAACGAGGTGGCATAGATTTAAAGTAATTGGTCAGAGGTTTAGAGGGGATTTGAGGAGAATTTTTTTCACCCAGAGGGTGGTGGGGGTCTGGAACTCACTGCCTGAAAGGGTGGTAGAGGCAGAAACCCTCATCACATTTAAAAAGTACTTGGATATGCACTTGAAGTGCCGTAACCTACAAGGCTACGGATCAAGTGCTGGAAAGTGTGATTAGGGTGGATAGTTCTTTGTCGGCCGGCACGGACAAGATGGGCCGAATGACCTCCTTCTGTGGTGTAAATTTCTATGATTGTATGATAATTCATAAAACAATAAAGCATTTGTTAATTCAATGTTGAAATTTTTCTTGTATAGGAATGTTGACACCGTACTCAAAAGGTTAAAGCAGTAATATCCCTCTAGAGGTGACCCACCAAGGCCCATGATTTTATTCTCAAAGAATTGTCACAGCAAAATTTCAGCTGGACACAATCTTGCAATAACAGTAGCATTTTATTGTGTTGGTGCTAATGTATTTTTGGGCCCAGTGCTGAAGAAAATTGAAGTTTCCTTTTGTGCAAGCTAAGACGGCAATTTTATCGCCACGATAGTGGTGACGTAGGGAACCAGAATTTGTACTGTGTATAGAGCGGCATAAGGAGGCGCTCTACTCGGAGCTCTGACACGGCAAGGGAGCCCCATATGGGCAGAGGAAACGCTTCAAGGACACCCTCAAAGCCTCCTTGAAAAAGTGCAACATCCCCACCGACACCGGGGAATCCCTGGCCCAAGACCGCACAAAGTGGAGGAGAAGCATCCGGGAAGGAGCCGAACACCGAGTCTCTTAGCCGGGAGCAAGCGGAAGCCAAGCGCAAACAGCAGAAGGAGCGCACGTCAACCCAAGCACCCACCCACCCGTCCCTTCAACCACCGTCTGCCCCACCTGTGACAGAGACTGTAGGTCCCACATTGGACTCATCAGTCACCTGAGAACTCATTTTTAGTGTGGAAGCAAGTCATCCTCGGTTCCGAGGGACTGCCTAAGAAGAAGAAGATAAGTTGCGGCGGGGGGGTTCCTTGCATTGGGCCTCTAATTTTCCCTCAGTGAAATAGTAAAAAAGACCATTTGCTTTGCTACCAGCCAAGCTAATTTTAGTATATAACAGAAGTCATAAAAACAATGCTTCTCTTCTCCATGTTGTTTCCTTCTTTTTACATTTTTATTTATTGATCAATATAGATATCAGCAAGGAGCACTTTTTTCAATTTTGGAAACTACATTTAGCACCAAGCATTTGCGGCTGAAGGATAAGGGGTAAATTTCCAACTCCCCGCTGGTGGTGGAAGCTACACTCGCCGAGAGTGCATGGTCGTGTGTTGCCCATCATTTTCCAACCGTTTCAAATAATCGTGTGTTGTGCGTACTCAAATTTGTGATGCACGCTTTTGATGGGCTAGTTATACCACTGGCAGCATGAAGCTGGAAGACTATCCCAGGTTCTATATAAAGTTCCTCCTTCTTTGCCCCAACAATAAGGTGAGCCACTTGTAGCAAAATAGTAATTACTTTTAGGAACATCTCCTCTGTTTGGTATTTGTGGCAAAATTGTAAATAAGGGATACATTTAAGATTAACTACAAATAACAAACAAAGGGTTCTTTCCCCCCATTTGCCTTAGTAGTAAGCTCACAGCAATCCTTGATATGCACGTGTTAATTCATTTTGATAACCGTAAAATGCTATATACAATTTTACATTGACTCTGGACTCTTCGGGGCACCTAGCGCCCGGGTACAGCGCCACTAACGCCTCCTGTTAAATTCAGTGGGAGGTTAGCGGCGGCAGTAACTGGTAGCGCCGCAACGCCCCGTTCGTGCCCCGGCCGCAAACTTGGCTCGCGCCCCCCTGACCTACCGCCGGACGCTATGTCTAACAGGGTCAGGGTGCCATCCATGTTTGCGGCCGGGGCGGCACATATTAAAGGGCAGGTGCCGGGCGGCCATTTTTTTTGGGCTGCCTGCCAGCACCTGCCCCCTCTGGCCTCCTCCTTCGGGGTGCCGGCCGCGATCGGTCAGCCTGGCACTCCTCTTGAGTGCCGGGCTGTTTTGCTGGCACCCCGCTCCCCGGTGGTCCAGCAGGGCCCCGGTGCACGCTGCACTAGGCCCCTCCCCTTTAATCAGGGGAGGCAGGGGAGGGAAGCCTGTAATACCGTGGCACTGCAGCACATAGTGCCGCGATATTCAATGGGAGCGCCCAAAGAGGGAGGGGGAGCGCTTCCAGTAGCGCTCCGCCTCCTGCTTGGGGCGCTACCATTCAATTTCGGACGCAGGGGCGCTAACCTTTTTGGGGTGCTAAAAGTAGCGCCCCGGCGAAGTTAGCGCCTCAAAGGGGGCGCAACCCAATTTTTCCCCCTTCATTTTGGAATGCAGCCATGACCTATAAATTCCCCTGAGCTTTCTTCCACCATATCATAACATTTACTGCAAGGTAACATGACAATGCTTATGATATAGCTCTCGCATTGTGTTAATTAAAATCATTTGTTTTTTACTTCACACCAGATACTGGAAGTAATATAGTTAATGATGCATGGCTTCTGATGCAACCATTCCAATCACTAAAAACAATTTATGTAACCTATTCCATCTTTGCAATTTGACATTAGGCACAACAGACAAGTTACAGCACTATCCAACACACTGATCCAGGATATAGCATCCTCTCCTGTGCTGTCCAAGCCCTTCAAGCCAATGTCTAATGCAAATACGAATTCACTGAAATGTTGCTCATTATGTTTTTCCTAGTTCACACAGCTTTCTTTCTACTGTAATGATTGGTTAACTGAGCTCTATAAATAAAATATTAAATGTGTGCAATTTACATGTTTTTTTAAAGTGAAACATGCCAGAGGGCTAGGGCTAGAAAATCCAGGAAGTAGCTGCCACAGAAGGCATGGTGGCGTGTTTAACAGCAGCTAACCACTAGAAATGTAATGTTGAAATTATTCATGGAAGAGAAATTTATATAATAGATGTAGACAGATAATGGTTTGTATCCTAATATTTGACAATTTGCATTAAGAAAGCAATCAATCTCGAGTGTAGTTATGAAGGAGATGAGTGGCCATTTATTGTTGCATTCAGTGTTTCTATTTGCTTGAGAAAATCTTCCTGGCAAGAAAAACTAAAATGCAAAGATATATCTATGGACAGAATTCTTTTTTTTTTAAACAGTTTGCATCAACAAATACTCTCATTAGATTGTGTATTTCTTTTTGCTGATTTAATTGGCAGTATTTGGTACAACAACTCACTGCTGTATGTAAAGTTTCGCAATTATCGCGATTCAAAATAACAAGATAGAGGCAGATTCATTTGATCAGTTTTATTAAACGAAATGCTGTCATGATATAAAGGACACAGAAGCCTGTAAAGTGGCCACCGCGCATCGTGGCAGAAGCTTCCAGAAATACAGTGGGCAGACAAGATGGCGTCGAATAAACATTCAATATAAAATTGGATCATACTCGATAAACACTGATAAAGACAGGATGCAACCTGTTTGCATTTGTGACAATAGCAAAGATATAAGTGCTGGAATCGTTTTCCATGCACAAGTAAGGACCATTGTACTGGGCAATCGAAGGCCCATCCAGACACATCAATACACAAATACCCCCACGGCTCTACAATGAGAGAGACATTGACGGGTGATTAAGTCAGTATTCGGGGGCCCCCAAAACCAGTCAGGGAGAAAATTCATACAATCCTGGCTGGGTCAACAATGGGGAAAACATTAACGGGTAGTTGGCCAGTTTCAGGTGCTACCGAAACCCGTTAAAAAAGACAACCGCCCCATGCTGGGAGTTTTGTGCACCAGTATTACACAAAGGACAAACATTAAGATTTGGGCGGGAGATAAGGGGACACAGCACTATAACTATAGTGAACAAATGTCCATCGCTCTCTTTTTGACTCGCTCGATCGCTGGCTGAAGCTCTTCCTTAGGGCTGGACTTTGTTGACTCTTGACTTTTAGCCATACTGGTCGGTTATTCGAATGTTGGGTGGAGCTCAATCGGAACGAGCCGCCCCGACAAGGGCAAGTAACAGGGTGCACCATCCCGAGTGTCGGTAAACGGTGTCTGGACCCGAAGGCCCGAAGAGACAAGACGAAATGACAAGAAAAGAAGAAGAATTCACGTGCCGCCACGGTCAGTAAACCCCGACCGCACCCGAAAGTATAAATAAAGAACTCTTCATTGAAATCTACCGACAACCGGTGTCGGGAACAGGAAGACTCTTCTTTGAATTTTACAAACGTTTCCGAGTTCTACCGAGTTCTTCATGACAACAGAGAGTCTGGCCTGCTTGTCGCAGCAGCGAAGATAAACAAGTGGGGTACAGAGACCCCTCCAAACACGTGACAGTCAGGCGCTGCAGCGAAACGAGCCGAGTGCCTCACTTTAAAATTCTCCGAAGTAACACGAGTGGTGAGCATGTTTCCCGATCCTACAAATCTAGACGTAGTGTAGGTATTGATAAGGGAGGGTGGTTTTATTAAGGATAAAGTATAATGTGTTCCCCTTTTTACGATGTGCCGTGTGTTCTTCATTTCCATAGACCAAGCTTTATGAATGTATGTATACTTGTACTCTCATTAATTTGCGCCTATGACATGTACTTCATGATTTTGGACGCTATGCAATAAAGATTTCCATTTCGTACTATTCAACCGGGTCTATTTGAGTTTTTCTCTGCATTACTGCTCCCTGCACCTAAGTCCAGTGTTAGAACCGTAAGGGCGAGTGGGTCGAACCACTCACAGGTGCTTATTGCAACAAGGCTGGCCGGAGACCAGAGCAAGCAATAGTATTAGGCAACGAAGGCCTAACCTCGCACCAGCACCGTCTGAGACAGAGACACGCAACCCTTACATGTATGAACTTAAAGTTGGATTTTCTACTTTGGTCAAAAATGGAATGAAGTCAGCCGGCAGGGCTTTGTGTCCACCTGACCTCTCTGCTGTGTAGCCTGGCACATTTTCTGTGGTCAGGCTAATTACCATAATTCCCAGGCTCTGAGTTCCCAGGTTCTCACCTGAGCTGAAGAGCCTGCCTTAGGGAGGAGTGAGGAGGCCCCAGGTGACTGTCTCTTGGGCAGCTGAAGAGAATGGCTAGTTTAAAAATGATTGCACACCTTTAAGGGACTGTTTAATTTTTAAACCCCCTCCCACACGGTGGTGTTTCTTGCGTCCAGCATTACAGTGGCAATAATGACACAAAATATGATGTATAACATCACTCCATCATTACTGCCCACTTCGAATTTGAGCAGGAAACCCCTGAAATGATGGTAATTGGTTAGGAGCCAGTGGAACAGCTCCCAGGCCACTTTCTCATCCACTTAAAATTGCGGGTGGGCAGGGGGCGGCAGGAAAGGAGTGGGTAAGTCCCCTATTCCTTTTTAACTACTCCCCCTGCCTGGTTTCCGCCTGTATCTCTCAGCAGTTATCTTTATAACCTTGGATTAATACTGGCACAAGTCTTGTACTTTTTCTCGATGAAGGAGGTAGCATGTGTACAATCATCCTCGCTACTTGCTTGGATGAAAATATATTTAAGACTCCGATATTATCTCGGAGGCACGTGCGAAGCAAGGGGGAGGAGTTCTGGATGGGAAACCCGGAAGTATGGGTTTCCCGAACGTTCTGCAGTCTTTAAAAAAAATTTCTCCAGGTTTCCTGCCTGACAGCCAGCCTGATTGACAGGCTGCCTATCAGGCAGGAAAGCCTGCAGCAGAAGGATGCAGCGGATCAGCAGGTAGGGAGAAATCACGGGGGGAGCAGATGGTGGTGAGGGGGTCCTCATGGTGGGGGGGAGGGTGGTGGGTGGAGATGGTGGGTCAGACTGCGGGGTGGGGGATTTAGAGGTAACCTTGTTTGGTCTGGAGGAAACACACTGCTGTAAAAGCACTTACCTTATGGATTCTGCCCTTCTTGCCTCCTTTTACCTGCCGGGTTTCCCAAGGCCTGAGAAACCCTGTGGTTAAAAATATAAACATTGTTAAAATGGAGACACACAGCCTCCTTAAAAGGTTTCAACGCCTGACCCGCCTCCTGAGAGCTGATTGGTCACCCACCCCTCATCCCGCCTCCGTTAAAACCAAAAGTGGGCGGGTTCGAGGCCAGCTGGGTTCCTGTTTCAGATTTTTTACTTTTTAACCTCCCAACCAACCTCCCAACCAATGCACCCATTTTTGGGGGTTAACATTACCCCTCATGTCTCCATTAGGAGGTTCCTTGCTTGTGTGCTAACACATTTTTCTTTTCTCTGAAAAGATTGGAAACTCGCAGCAGGCCTGCAAGCATCCGAACTCAGAAAAGATGGGTTGCTGTTTTAGGTAGAGATCCCTTATGAGAGCTGCAAAAGGGAGATAGGTTGATTCTTTTCGGACTGACCAAACACAGAAAGGAGTGAAGAGCGTCAAATAAAATGTGTTAATCATGTTTGCTAACTAGTCATACAAAGAAGAGGCAGTGAGATTGTTTGCATGTGAACAATTTTTTTTTAAGCAGTCCAAGTGCTGGATGATCACCTCAGTCAGGTTGTTGGACTGATTCAACACGGAAGGGACTAAAGTGGAACATCAATTTGTTTCTTTGCAGTTTCTTTGACCTGGAACCTTTACCAGTTCTTCCCTCCTTTGTTTGTTTTAGTTAGTCCCATAAAGGATCTTCCCTATCTTCTGCTGGTCTAGCAAAGGGTCTGTATCTGAACCACTAACCAATCTTTTCTCTTTTTAGATGCTGTGTATATCCAGAATTTTCTGTTTTTATTATAAATATAAAGCACATCAAGTTTTGAAATGTTTTCACAACTGATGCTCTTTTGTCTCATCAAAGGGAATGATCTTAGACAATGTCCGGGGGGTCGGCAGTGGTTATTGCACACTGCTGTTGAATTAGCAGTAATTGAATCCACTTGAACTTTAGTTTCTAAGAGCTCAAACTTGGAATCTTCTGCACTTGGATCTTCAGCCTAAAATTAAAATAGGTCAGTGATAAAATTTCTCATTATTTAATCTTTGTTCAGTTGTACAGTGGAAAGCAAGTTTTTTTAAAAAAAGCAAAAGACAACTTGCAATCAGTATGAAGGAGGGGACCCTTTTGCTGCTGTCACACTTCCTCTAACAATGTTTAAATCACCTAGAAGGCTCTGTGAAACACCTTTCAGAAATTGCTCTTTTCAACAGTAGCCAAAGAAAATAATTAAGTACAAGCAAATCGCAACTGCGTTGAGTAATAACCATTCAAAGGAACAATACAGAGGCAACCAACACTTGCTCGTCTAGTTAGCACAGTATTATCTTGTACAGTAACAAATGAGAAACGCCTCCCCTCTCCCTTCAGCCACAATGTAAAAGGGAGCCACAATTAGCCTGATTTTTCATTTGGTATTTAAGGGACAATTGAAAACACCCCCTCCCCCACTCTTCCAGTGTCAAAGAATATGAGCCAGTGAGATGATTTGATTGTGGAGTCATAAATAAATTTTCATCCAAGAGAATAGAACCATTGCATGAGCTCCAGACCATTATCTGTTGAAACCATTCATGCATAGAAAGGCTTCATCACCATATTATGACATGAAATCAATACACTCCCAGTGCCTGGGATGAGACTATGGAGATACATTAGGTTTCTCCAAAACACTTAACTAGAATAAGGCCAAAGATCGCCAGACAATTTATTCAGAGACAGCATACAAACCTTGGCCGTGCAATTTATTTTCTCTGTTGCCTTTGGCAGACTTCCCTTAAATTTTTATTTCTTGACACCAAAATATTTTATAAAAACAGTTATTTATAGAGTTTTTAGTTAAGATTCATTCTTATGATGTATTCATATTTATCAGTTATAAAAACAATATTCTTTTAAATATTAGGAACTGATTTTTGTATGGGCCTGGGAGATTACCCAAGTATTTAAACACAAGAGTAGCAGAGTGTATTATCTATATGATAAGCAGATTCAAAGTAGTACTGCACCCTTGCTAAGTTTTCCAGATGCAGTTTTTGAATAGATAAGAAAGTATGGGGAGAATAGAATCTGAGGTGATTTCAGATTGGTGTTAAAAAGTTCTTTAAGCAATTCTGATCTTCCTCTTTTTGTTCAATATCAGGTGACGTAACACGGTACAGCTGGGCGCAACTGTAAGGAGGTCAGATAGTTCATCAAATTGACCTCTTTGGGTGCTGGAAAGACATGGGCAAAATTGCATTGGGGAGTCGATCGGCATTCCCTATGGTCTGCAATACACTCCAAAATCCAACCATGCCCAGAAGTGTTGAAGTGTCTTTCGAATTCCTCTGTACAAGAGACAGAGTTTCATCGAATGACACAGTCCGGAAAACCATTTCACGGGCAGTGGAAATATTGTGCAAAGCTTTGTACGAGATTAACTTATCTCTGGTCTTTCCAATAATCAGGATCGACTGCAACCAATATGGTGGGTATATTGTGTTTAATCGGAGTTTAAGGCGGAATATGACACACTAGTTATACAGCAAAAACATACGACTGTGACATGTAGCGAGTACCGACTCCGATCGGACAGATGGCTGGCGTGCGCGAACAGCTCTCCTTCTCGTCTCATGTGCCTCTCTCTCTCTCTCTCTCTCTTCTTGAACTGCCCAAGAGTGTTCAACCAGAGTCAGCATGGATCCACTCTTGGGAGCTCTCCACTCCACCGTCTGCGCTAGGGGTTTTTCAGGTCTTTCTTTTATACTCTTTTTAGGAGTGGATCTGGGGTTGAATATACTGAGGACTGTTTTCCCCTTATCTCATCCCTGTCCTCCCAAGTTTGGAGTCAGCCATACCATTCTCGGCCTTCAGATGTTCGTAGCTGCTTGTTACCAGTTATTTATGTTCAAAGCTGTTCATGCAGCTTAGCTGTGCAAACTGAGTATTTCATTCATTGTCAGACTATTGTACCATGGAATGAATCATTAAATTCCCAAAGATACCATTTATTCTATTCTCACACACCGGTTAACTTAAGCAAGCAATTTTTGTTAAACAGTCAAAATGCTAACTTAGCATTATAATATGGTTATTCGTGGTAATGGAAAAAACATAGGTGTTGGGCCTTGGTTGGCCAAATTAAAGATACAGTCAGCAGCTTTCCTAGCACACACACAGCTGACAGCTAGCCTGGGAAGCAAGGTAATATGTGACTGCCACTGTGTGGAATGTTATAACATCCGCAGGGAACCAAAAACATAGGCAAATTTTAAGCATCTATCCAGCTACTCTAATACTAGTCTGAAGACACTTTATCTTGAGTTCTAATACAATCATCTAAACACAGTATTATTCATGTCACGATTTCATTCACGTGACCGTATACATTTTAGGCACCCTTAATTTCTAACAGCTTTGCTGCTTGTGTTCCGTGCTAACATTCTGAACTAATAATGTATCTGGAGTAGGTGCAACAGCTTTATCTCTCTGGCATTAATACAACTTTTATTTCTGGAAAGGGGTCCCAAGAGACAGGGTGGCATTCAACATAATACACTGTCCTTTAATCTCTAAGATTTTAATTTGAATCTAGAGTGATGGGATGACAGTCGTTTGCTCTGCTGCTTCCTGGGGTTCTGGGTGAAGAGAGTTTGGCTGTCTCAATCTAGTTCCAGCAGATATGAGCTTACAGCACAAAATTACCCAAATTCCACATGAAATGACACTAAGGGCGCGATCTTGCCAGCCCTGGGGAGGCGGGTATGGAGGCGGGACTGCTGGAAAAATGGCAGAATCTGGGGGCGGGTGCCCATCCCGCCCCCAACCCGCCTCCGTGCCATCTTGCCAGGTGGCGGGTAGCTGACCTGCGCCGGGTCCTGTCGCCTTGGAGGCGGGAAGGGGATTGCAGCCACTTAACTGCCTGTTAACAGGTAATTAACAGGCAGATAAGAGGATTATCCCCATTTTACCCACACAAGTGCAGGCTTCCCGAAGACTCCGAACCCCGCCAGAGTCACCGAGGTGAGCAATGGGTCTGTGGGGGTCGGAGGAGTGCAAAAGTGCGCTGTGAAGGTAAGTGATGGGTGCAAGTGTGGAGAGGTGAGTATGTGAGGTAAGTGGAAAGTGTTAGAAAAAGTTTACTTACCTTTGTTTCTTCCTGCAGGCTTCAATCGTTGTGTATGCGGAGAGTCTCGCATCTCCGCGGCAGAGATGACAGATGGCTGCTGCATTCTCCAATGCAACAACCATTTAATTTCTGCTAAAGAAAGAGGTTTGATGAGTCTTGAATTCAAGAACTCATCAAACTACAGAGAATATCAGTGTTTGACAGCTTCACAGAGCTGTCAAACGATGACAATTCATCTGTCAAAAATTTTTGACAGATGAAACGTCATACGCTGACATTCTCTGTAACTGGCTTTCCCTTAATTGGCCTGCTAAGCCCGCTGGGCGGGGTTAACAAGGTCAATCAAGGGGAGACAGCGTGGGTTGGCCAGAAGTTGATGGAGGCGGGACTAAAACCCGACAAGTGGGAGTCCCGCCTCCAAAAGCTTCCCATTGGCAAAATCCAGCCCTTAGTGATCAATTTTAGTCACAGAGGCCATTATAACAGCTGGCACAGGAAATGGAAAATATCATCCTCACGTAGCAGGGGGTGCTCTTCCATGGTTGGGGTTAAAGTACATTGTACGTTCCCAAACCCTCCTTCCCTCTCCTCCTCCTCCTCTTCCTCTCCTCTTCCTTCTCTCCTCCTTTTCTCTCTTCTCTTCTCAGCTCTCCTCTCTTCCTCACCTCCCTCTCCCCTTACTCTCCGTCCACCTCCAATTATCCCCTCTAAACCCAGTTTACCTAAAAACTACACTTGTTATTGACTTCCCCTGTGCAACACGACAGGAGAGTCATTCACATATTCAGAAAAATCTTGCGCAGGATGCGTATTTCTCATCCGCAAACCTCACTTCCTGCTGTCACGATTTTTGGTCCTGCTTTCTGTCACACACTCATACCCTTGTGTACCTTTCCATGAATAATTTGCTTAGTGCTGTTTTTATCATTGTTATTTGCTTATTAACTTCTAAATTATGTTTGCCGCTTTACATATGGCACCATATTGATTTCTTTTAGCTAGGTTGGAAAGTATGCAATGCTGCTGCCTGGTGTACAGCAAAACCCAACAAGGTACAGCTGGAGATAACAGTAGCAAGGACAAATGTCATGTGAATTTGAGTCCGGTACTTGCAGAGAACACTGAAAAATCTGAATTCATTTTGCAGGATGCTGAAGAAGAAGTCTATGTTCCACATCACCTAGCGCCATCCTGATCTGACAAGTGATAGTTCGCTCTGCATTCACACTTCTGTGTACTGGGGTAAAGGTTTGTCCGATGTCACTGTCTACATCAGAGTTCCACTGGCAGAAGCAGCCCTGTGAAGCTGTGCGGACGGGATTCTGTGCACAATTTCTTGATGGACACTGAATGTTGAACTTTAGCTACAGCAACTCTTGTATTTCTGACATAAACATGGATCTCTGGCGTAAATGCCAGCAACTCACGTAGTGCTGCTTCAGTCATAATCTCAGAGGATTGACAGCCTGGCCACGTTGCTCTGATTTTGGAGAGGTGGACTCTGGCAGGGAGTATACCATGCTCATCGGATTTACTGCTTTGCCTGCCTTGGACTGAGTCCAGGAGAAAAAGATTGATTTTCTTTGCAGCCTGCCACATAGGACAACAACATTAATGGGTGGATATTTGCTTTGTAGAATACTGAAGCTGCTGATTGTGACAAAGAGGGTTGAGTTTTCTTGGTGATTGCAACTGTTTTGTCAGCTTTTTCAGACTACTTAGCAGAAATACCATGCTGCGAGCTCACAATTTAAGTCCAAGGATCTAGTTAGTGGGGTAGAGAAAGGTGCACTGGAACAGGAGGAAGGAGACATGGAGGGAAATGATGTAAAGGCAGGGAGATTGATCCAAAACTCTGTGACCGAGTACTACAAGTGAGGAGGAGCAAATAAGGTGGCACAAGAGGAGGAGAAATGATTAGAAGAGGATGACATTTCCTGTCGTATACCTGTTCAATGGGCAAGGAATTGGCATCCTACTGGGTCTGGGGCGGGGGGTGCGGGGGCAGCGGTGGGTGGGCAAAGCACAGAGGGAACAAAAAGAGAACTGCTTTCTCCGACAAGAAAAGAAGCTGAGCACCCTCTGTCACTGCCGGATTTGACAGATTGGGTGATTGTTTAGATTGAGCAGTGACAACAGGCTTTGCCCACATTGGAGACAATTTATGGACTGCTGTCAAACAGATCGCTCAACATTCAGCTGGGGCGTTGGCTACTACTGTTAGAGAAACCAGCTTGGAACATGTTGTTTCTGTGCCAGGAATTAAGGTTCTAAAGGCAGAGTCTTTGTTCTATAGATTTTATTATAGGAAGGTGATACTCATGGACAACACACACAATGATGTGAAAGTGATGGGAGACCTCAGGTTACAGTTGCTGAGTTTGGTTACAGGGTGATTCGCCCTCCAGGTATTCCCTAAATTGCTTACAATGGTCTCACTTATTAAGCTCAGCTAAAAGGACATTACATCATGTCCTTCATGACCTTCACTAATGGTTTTACAGCTAATGTACATCAACTCAGCATTTCAGAGAGTGGGTCTCATAACAGCACCTGTCCTTACAAGTACAGAAAAAGTAAACCAAACCAATAGATGTATCTATTAGAAGATCAGAACTACCCGAGGCTATCTTGTATGACGATAATCAGTACAGCCTTGGAGATTTGACCTGATATTCTACAGATATCACCTGTTTCAAAAAATTCTGCAAAATGGAGGCTTGGACATGAAATGGATTCTTTAATAAAATAAAGTTCTGGAGAGTGGGCAGCTGTTGGCAGCCACTGCACTGTTGACCATGGCTCCAGCTTTTGCAGGGACTTCTCGTGACACGGCACCCAAACGTTCAAGGCTACAACCATTCCAATAGGGCCACACCATCCACAGCAACCTACCACCACAATGGCTGCTCTCACTTAGCGAGTACCGAGACACAGCCTTAGATTAGGTAGTAGGACAATCACACCATGTTTGGTCACCAATGACAAGCCTGAGTATAGGACTTGTTGCACATCTGTATGTAGTGTAACAGAGTGAGAGAGGGACGATATCTGAGCCACAGGCTTCAAAGAGCTCTGTACCCGCTATATGGGTACAGCTTTAAGAAATTATATAAAATGTCAGAATGACCAAGGTAAGGCAGTATATATAACCTTAAGAAATCTTTAAAGGTAACTAAGATCAGTCAGGATTGACTCCCAGCCTGGAGGGAAATAGTTCAGTTGAGAGAGGTTGGAGTGGAAGGAGCTTAGAGTGAGAATGTGTATGCTGGAAAATAGTCCTCATGACTGTTTTGTTCATCTCTGCTCAAAGGCACAACTGCCATGGGTGAATAAACCTCACTTGTTTTGAACGTTAAGGTAGAGTCTGTGGGGGAGAAATTCAGTATCGCCCCATTTGGGGCGCAATTATTGGCCGGGCGCAAAGATTAGCGCCTGGCGCTAATTATCGCCTCCGACTGCAAACTTGACTTTTATCGCCCCTGGAGGTGATTGGAGTGCTAAATCAGGCGCTACACATCTGTCTTAAGGCGCAAAGGCCGAGGAGCGAGGCGCTAACTCAGAGCGCTGGCGAAGCTCATGTGATGTCAGTCAGCAATGGAACACAGATACAATGGCGCTGGCCAGTTCTTAAAGGGGAGGGTTGATCTTGCTTTCCATCCACATCCTACTCATTGTAGCCTTGAATTTCGGCTTGGAGAGACCTGTACATCAAATCTGCTGGAAAGAACAATGGAGAGTACCAGGGAAAGAACTCAGAGTGCAGCCCCCACAGTCTCTTCTAAATCGATACAAGGAAGGGCAAATCAAAATGAACCTGCAAAGTGCTGCTCAGTACCCAAAACTCCTTCACACAGCGTTGAATCTCTCCAGAAGTCTCTCTCTCTCTCTCAGAATGCATGGTTCAAAAATGTCACCAACAAAAAAAGGCAGGAAGCGGTCGCCTTTAAATAGCGTTCCCCCAGTCCCTTCCTGACTGCTAAATGCTCCCCTCAACCTGTCGTTGCTAGCGGCAGGCGGTAAGGCAGGGGGCGCCACTCAATATCCGCTCCGGGGCGCTACCGGGGCGTTGCGCACTCGACTGACGTCACGATCTGCCGGCGCAGGAGATCGTGGTGGTAGTGTTTAGCGCCGCCGCAAAATGTCTAGTTAATTTCGCAAGCGGCGCAAACATCGCCGCGCCCGGGCGCTAGTTGCTTTGCGCCCCATTAGCGCCCTCTTAAGGCGCTAACGGGAGGCGCAAAGCAACCGAATTTTTCCCCCTGTGTGTCTAATTGACCACTGGGTCTTAGGCTTGCTTCAGCATGCTACAGTACATAGCACAAAATAAATACTTATCTTTACTTCTCCTTAGTGTGGACGGTGATTGTGGGGTAAGGCTATGGAATGGTAATAATTACTTAGTGGGCCTGAAAGATGGCAGCTTGAGTAGAGGAAATGTGTGGCATGTTCTCGGGAACAATGGGCTGGATCTCCACACGTTGTCATTATTGACAAGACTTCTGCACCAATCTCCCTGCCAGTACATCAACTCCTTCCACATTGCTCTCTTCCTCTTCCTAATCTTCTTCGTGTAGGCTTTCAGCCCCATGGGTCTCCCCCTTGTCCTGCTGCATCTTCACTCATTTTTGGATGGTAAAATTGTGCAGCATGCAGCAGACACTGGTGATTTTGGAAACTTTGGTGGACTGTAGAGCAGCACCTTGCCCAAGTAGCCAAAACAATAGAATCATTGCTTCAGCATGTCTATGGTCTGCTCCAAAATAACTCAGTCGGTGGCATAGGCCTCATATTATTTGTTGCTTTGTGGAGTTTTCTAATTGGGGGTCATCAGCCCGTAACTCCAAACCCTGAGGAGGACAGGAGAGAAAAGTTGGGTGTGAAGCCATCCTGCCAGATGTCCGCCACCTGACGCCACTTTCAGAAGTTCCTGCCAGAAGTGATTGTGGGCATCCCATAATCCACCCAAATATGGGTGGGCACAATGAAATGACTTGCAAGTGACAGATATACACCATAAGACTTATTTCCTGTCTTTTGCACCACAGTAACGCTGGGCACCAGGAACGACGTACATTTCTGATGCACAGCATCGCTCTGATGTGGGAAGGGAGAGATTTTCAAGTTCCAAAGGGAAGACAGTAGAGTGTCAGATGATCGCTTACACTCCCTCAGCCAACAATTCAAGGCTTGTCTTCGCCTGTTCCTGAGACAGCTGACCCTGTTAGGCTGCGACAGGTGCCGGAAATCTGCTGCAGCAACTTCCCCATCACTCCCCACCCCCGCCCCACTAACCCAAGCCGGGCTCTCTGTCAAAGGTGCAAATTCCAGGAAATCTGCTGGGGTCAGGGCAGGCAGCAGTCTCACCTTGCTGGACTTCCACTGACCTTCTGCCCAGAAGGAAAATCTGGCCCACTCTGTTCCTTGCACAACCGGAAGCAGATGAAGACCATATTATCCAGTGCTGTACACGGGTCTTCAGACTAGCACAAGCAGTGAATATTTCATTCATCCAGTTGGAGAATGTCGAAGTTTAGTCAAAATAACCCAGTAAGGATTTTGTAGAGGCGGTGATAACATTTTCCTCCCCCTTTAATGTGAATCCCTCTGGCAGCTGCAACCTCCCACTGGCACCTCTACTTGATTCCTGCTGGCAGCCCCGACCTGATTTCTGCTGGCAGATCTGACCCAACCTGACCGTTGCTGAATCTGAAATGTGTCAAGTATTTAATAATCTGTCTGTTCCAACAAGCACAGCTGCCACTTTTGTGTCGTTGAACAAGGAGGGGTAATTTCTACAAATATTACACCTTCCAGTTTGAATATCTGTGTTCACCAGACATAAAACACCAATAGATCTCCAGTGGTGTCTGGTACTTGCAGTGTGGCTTCTGATGTTTACATCTGCAATTTAAATGCGGCAGCAGTTTGTCCATTGTTGCGATATATCCCATGACACCAGGTGATAATATCACTCACCCCTACTGAAAGATACAGCGCTTCACGAATATATTTGTAATACTAGTAACTTTGTTCCTCCTTTACCAAAACCTTTTATTCTCAACCATTTACATTATAAAGACTTGTTTGGTTTTGCCCACCCATGATGAATTTGCAGTCTTTGCTTAAGATGAACGAAGTTTATTTATTTGCTTATGCTTCTCTGCTACACTCTAAGGAGTAAAAATTCAGTTGGTTGCGCCTCCCGTTAGCGCCTTAAGAGGGCGCTAATGGGGCGCAAAGCCGCTAACGCCCGGGCGCAGCGATGTTTGCGCCGCTCGGGAACTTAACTAGAGATTGTGCGGCGGCGCTAAAACTTACCGCTGCGACCACCTGCGCGCGCAGATTGTGACATCATTCCATGGTGCAACGCCCTTGTGGCGCCCCGGAGCGGAAATTGAGTGGCGCCCCCTGCCTTACCGCCTGGCGCATCCAACGACCGGAAGACTGGAACGCTATCAATCGCTGTGGGGCTGGGGGGGGCGCTATTTAAAGGGGGCCTCTTCCTGTCTTTTTCTGTGGTCGACATTTTTGCACCACTCGTTCTGAGAGAGAGAGAGAGAGAGATTCGGAGAGAGAGAAAGAGAGACTTCTACATTGACTCAACGCTTTGTGAGGTAGTTTTGCCTATTGATCCTAACTTCGCTGCTACTTTAGTTGCTGTCCTTCATTGCTTTGCTTGCAAAGAGAATATGGGGGCTGCACTGATTGGGGGCGTCGTCCTGCTCCAGCTGAATCGGAGGATACAGAGACGCAGAGAGAGAGTGGCAATGATGGCCAGACGGAGGAGGGCCAACAGGCGTATGTACAGGAGAGCTTACCCTCCCAGGGTATATCGTGAACAGCTCTCCTACATCCATATGTCTGAGGAGCTGTGTTTGCGAAGGCTGCGATTCAGCAAGGAGGTGGTCACTGAGCTCTGCCACCTGCTGCAGCCAGATCTGCAGCCTCAACTGAGGTCCAGGACGTCTCTGTCGGTGGCAGTGAAGGTCACAGTGGCTCTCAACTTTTACGCTACTGGCTCATTTCAAGCTGCTGCTGGGGACCTCGCCAATATCTCCCAGTTCGCGGTGCATTGCTGCATCCGGCAGGTCACAAATGCCCTCTTTAAAAGGAGACGAGAGTTCATCTCTTTCCCCATGACCCCAGACAAGCAGCGTGACCGCGCTCTGGGCTTTGCGAGGGTAGCGGGCTTCCCCATGGTGCAGGGCGCCATTGACTGCACGCATGTGGCTTTGCATGCTCCGCATGAGAATGCCGAGGAATTCCGGAACAGAAAGGGGTTCCATTCCTTGAATGTTCAGTTGGTCTGTGACCACAGACAGCTGATACTCGCTGTCAATGCCCACTATCCTGGCAGCTGCCACGATGCTTTTATCCTGCGCCAGACTACTGTGGCAGAACTTTTCGAGGCACCGCATCAGCCAGTTGGTTGGCTTCTCGGGGACAAGGGGTATGCATTGAGCACCTGGCTGATGACACCGCTCCGTACGCCCAACACCCCTGCTGAGCTGCGGTACAATGAGAGCCATCAAGCTACCAGGAACATAATTGAGCGCACAATCGGCGTGCTGAAGCAACGGTTCCGCTGTCTCGACCATTCTGGAGGAGCCCTGCAGTACTCGCCTGAGCGAGTATCGAACTTCGTAGTCGTGTGCTGCATGTTGCATAACATGGCAATCCTCAGGACCCAGCCAATGCCACCAGGCCTTGGAGCACCACCAGAGGAGGAGGAGGAAGAGGAGGAAGAGGACGAGGAGGATGATCATCAGCAGCACCAATGCGGGAGGGCGGCCCACAATGGTCAAACTGCAAGGGCCGTCCGTCAACGGCTAATAGCAAGCCGCTTCTAGGGCCCCTGCCATTGCTAACAACATTAATGAACCCAGCACGCAACCCCTAAGCCGGCCAAGGCACCAATAATTCCAACCACCAACCATGTATATTTTGAATACAGAAACTTATTTATTTTACAAACTCTGTGTGTGTCAATTCCTCATGACAAACTCATAGAAATAAACACAAAAAAACAGTCAATAACATAACTGGTTCTCACAACCTGGAGATAATGTCCAAAACACTAAACAAAAGTTGGACCATGAACCTCGACCTTTAATAAAAAAATGACCAGCATTTTGTCACACCTCCTACTTTTTGCCCTTCGAGGGTGATCTCCTTCCCTTGCGCACTTCCCCCCTTCTAACCCTACTGCTCCTCCGTAATGGGACCTCAGTGGCTGCAGCAAGGCTGGTGGAAGGCTGCTGCTCGTCAGACCCTGACACTGCAGATGCCCCTGAAGGACGGCCTCGACCAGTTCTGGGCCTGGAGGGCCCGGCTGCAGACTGCACCAACTCTGCATGGGCGGCAGCAGTCTGTCCTACAGGCGGTGGCAAGTGCAGTGGAGAAGTGACAGTGTTGGCAGCAGGAATGCTGTCATCGTGAGAGAGGACAGCAACTTCCTGCTCGCCCGACACACTGGCACTCCCACGGGGCAGCACTTCAGCATCCGGAGCAATCTGCTGGAGAACAGATTGCTGGCCTGCTGCGGCGCGGTGACAGCCCCGGGGACATGTGCACGAACCATCGAGGTTGGCAGCAGTCTGTGCTCGCGTGGCCTCAATCTGAGTCTGTATGAGAGCAGTCAGAGATGGTATCACGGCAGCCAGTGACTGAATTGCAGCACTAAGCGTTAGTGTGGCATCCGCCTGTGCTACAGCGAAGTGCTCCACACTCCTTGCCAGTGACTCAATGCATTCGGGCACCCTTCCCACTGCACCCATGAGCTCAGTGTGCATGCCCACCGCCTGGGTGTTCATTTCTGCGATCAGCCGCTCCTCCTCTGCGTCCATTGCAGTAGGAGTGTCTGGCATACTCTCCCTCTGGGGAGAAGGCCCCCGTTCTTCCCTACTCCCCCCATGGCGTTGCTGCAGCCCGCTGGGTCCTGGAGCTTCACCATCATCAGACCCTTCCCCCCTGCTCCCCTCCAGGGAAGGCGTGTTCCCAGTGTGGGCATGGGCTTCCTCGGGAGAGGGTGGCACTGATGCTCCGGCTTCCTCTTCCTCCTCGGCTGCAGCATCACTCCCAGTGGCAGCTTCAGGGCCCGTCTCCTCAGCTGGTGAATCACCATCTCAAAGCAGGGAGGTACAAGAGTGGCTTTAGCGTGAGGACAGGGTGGCAGTAAGGGAGGAATAAGTGCAGCGAGTTAGTAAGTTGGATTGAAAGTGTCAAAGGCTGGTGTTGTGAGGGACAACTGGAAGGACAGAGGACAAAAAGGTGATGACCTTACCATTGCTGTCCAGAACGGGGTCGGCGTCTCCAGTGGCGACGGGACCGATCACCCGGCTTGCCACAATCCTGTGGACGCGCTCCTCAAGATCGCTGAGGGGTTGCAGCTGAGGCCGCCCTCCACCTGTCCGTTGCTGCTGTCTCCGATTATGCGCCAGCTTGGCCTGTAAGAAAAAGGACAGCATCTGAGTAAATATACAGCCATGGTCTTGCCTGATGTGCCTCCCATAGGTGAATAGCCCTTACTGTATGCAGCCATGGTCTTGCCTGATGTGCCTCCCATAGGTGAATAGCCCTTACTGTATGCAGCCATGGTCTTGCCTGATGTGCCTCCCATAGGTGAATAGCCCTTACTGTATGCAAAGTGTGGAATGTGTGTGTGTGTTTCATGAAAGGGCCATAGGTGTTGGATGAGTGTTGTGCATTGGGGTTTTAAGACCCTCTGGCCATAGAGTGAGGTTGAGATGGAGGGATGGAGAGGTATTGAGAAAAAGCCACTCACCCTGACGACCCGAGTGAGGTCGTTGAACTTTTTGCGGCATTGAGTATGGGTCCTGGGCACCATGCTCCTGGAGGAGACGCTCTGAGCCACCTCCCTCTACACTCTTCTGAACTCGCGTGGCAAAGGCCTCCTGCCACTCTCAGGGAAGAGCATACATCTTCTGCGCTCCACCGCGCCAACCAGAGCATCCAAGGCCCGCTCGGTGAAGCAATGAGCGCGTTCTCTCACCCTCTCCATCCTTGGCAGCAAAATGGATTCACAGGTCTCTCCAGGCCGAGATTCAAGGTTGCAATGAGCAGGGTGTGGCTGGGGAGCAAGTTGGCCCCCCCCGCTTTAAGAAGTGGCCGGCGCCAGTGTGTCTGTGTTCCCTCGCTAACTGGCAGCAGCTGCGCTGCGCTCGCACGCTGAGTTAGCGCCTCACTGCTCGGCCTTTGCGCCTTAAGACAGGTGTGCAGCGCCTGATTTAGCGCTCCACTCACCTCCCGGGGCGGTAAAAGTGAAGTTTCCAGTCAGTGCCGATAATTAGCGCCAGGCGCTAATATTTGCGTCCAGACGATATTTGCGCCCCAAATGGGGCGCGACCTAATTTTTCCCCCTAAACCTTTTAAGTTTTTTTTCTCAGTTTCTTACATGTCCATAAAAGATTTTTTTTTTTAAATCTCCTTTACTTTTTGGTGGGTTTGTGGTTCTAGTTAAAGCTGCTGTTGGTTTCACACTGCAAGTGAAATTTTCCCCACCATCTAGTATTCAAAGATCAGTACTTTGAACAGGTTGGCCATTTGCCATGGTCCAGGCCTCACTGACCCATCGTTGCCTCCTTTCAAGGTTGAAAAACACAAGTTTCTCCAGCCTTTCCTCACACCTGGCTCCAAGGGATTAAATTGAGAGGTCGCACAACACCAGGTTATAGTCCAACAGTTTTATTTGAAATCACAAGCTTTCGGAGCTTACTACTCCTTCGTCGGGTGAAGTAAAAAGATACAGAATCGCCAAAGCATATATAGATAGAGAACAATGCATGTGTACCTTACAATTGGGATTAGCCTAGTGGATCTTTGAACTGGCTCCAGCTCTTGGGTGTTTCTGTTGTGCTTCTGTGACCACAGCGCACGACTGCCTCTGACTTGTACTCTATTGTTTTAGCTATATACTTAAGCATATTGCTTTATTGATTGCTGCTCCAAAGTGATTGGACATGTTGAACATGGAGTATATGGAGATTCCTAGATTTCTTTCAATTTGTCATTGGTAATTTTGACACCAATCATGGAATACTTATATCAGCAATTTTTCTTCCTCCAGGCAGTTACTTCACACTTGTCTATATTAAATTTAATCAGCCATTTTCCTGCCCAGATGAATATTCTGTGCGACTCATTTTGTGGTTCCTGAGCTGTCTCATCAGAATCACCTGCTCCTCTTAGTTTAATTTCAGTTGCAAATCTGACCAATTTAACAATGGGTTTCTGAATTCAAGTCATTGAGGCAAATTAGAAAGAGTAATGGTTCCAAATGATCCCTGGTGTACCTCACTCAGCACTTCCCCCATCCCAACATAATTCCTCTAAAAAGTACCCGCTGCTTTCTACTTATCTAATCCTTAGATTTACCCTGATTTCCTCCTGCTTTGAGCTTAACTGCTTTGCGTTGATCTTGGGTAAATGCTTTTTAAGAAGTCTAGGGGCTAGAAATTCGTTATAGCCAAGGTATGGGCGGTGTCAGTAGAAAAGTTGGAGAATTAGTGCCAGGCGCAAATGCTTTAGACTGCACGCAAAATTCGTGTTCACTGCTCAAAAAAATGATTGGAGTCCTAATTCAAGTCTTAAAACCCAAGCTCATTGGCGTTACACTCAAAGGGTGGACCAATATCAGGTGCAGTCTAATTGCAAGTCATGATTGTGACTGAGTGTGAACATTTATCCAATAGCGAGCATAACATAATTGAGTTCAACATAGCGTTTGAAAGGGAGAAACGCGAAACAACTATTAAGATTCTAGACTTGGGTAAGGCCGACTTCAACGGGTTGAGGCAGAGACTGTCCACAGTAAACTGGGCAAATCTGTTAATGGGTAAAACGACAGAAGTTCAGTGGAAGATGTTTAAAAAAGAATTTAATGTGATTAAGAACCAGTTTATGCCCCTGAGGGGTAAGAGCTCTACTTGTCAAAATAAATGGCCATGGACGACTAAAGATGTAAGGGACAGCATAAAACTAAAGGAAAGGGCATACAAAAAAAAGCACAGATTCTGGCAAATGGGAAAGATACAAAGAACAGCAAAGGGTCACAAAACAGACAGTAAGAGCTACAAAAAAGGAATATGAAAAGAAACTTGCAAGTGTTATCAAATTCAATACGAAGAATTTTCACAGTTAAACTAGGAAAAAGAGGGTGGTCGGGAGCAATGTTGGCCCCTTAAAAACTGAAAGTAGTGATATTGTCAATGACAATGGGGAAATGGCGGACATGTTGAATAATTACTTTGCGTCAGTATTTACAGTAGACGAAGAGGCATGCCGGAAATCCCAAAGAAACTAACATTGAATTGGGGACAGCTAGTGGTCGAACGAACGATTCGAGCGAACGCAAGCATGCACATTGGAACTTACACTCGAGCGAACGAATGATCACGTGGTGAACGATCAAACGAACGATAATCGAGCGAATGCACGCAGGCGCGCACTTAGACAAATGATACGCACGCACGCATTCATACATACATATTGGAACTTACGCTCGATCGAACGAACGCTTGAATGAACGAACGAACAATTGAATGAATGATCGAATGATCGAACGAACAATGCCAGTAGGACTGGCGTAAAACGGGTTTTTTCTTGGTTTATTGGAATAAATGTTATCTGTAGCATTTAATTGGATTAAGATGGTGCTATGTGTTTGTACACTGGTGTTGAAATGGTTTTTGTTTTATGTGGAGTTAACTTTGAGATTTATTATTTTAAATCTAAAAAGTTGTGTGGTATTGTTTAAGGGTATTTGTACTGTAAACATTATTGATTATTTGTAAAATTAATCATTGCATTTATATTAACTATAAGGCTGTTTTTAAGGCTTTATTTTTTTACTGTGATGGATGAATGTAATGGATTTACTATGTAATGGATTTACTATGTAATTGATGAGTTGTACAGGTATTATTGTTTTTGAATAAAAATATTTGAATTGGGGACAGGGACTCAATAAAATTAACGTAAGTAAAATAACGGTAATGAAGAAAATAATGGCACTTAAGAGTGACAAATCCCCAGGGCCAGATGGTTTACATCCCAGGGTTTTAAAGGAAGTAGGTGAGCACATTGCAGAGGCCCTAACTATAATCTTCCAAAATTCTCTAGATTCAGGAACCGTCCTTTAGATTGGAAAATTGCGCATGTCACTCCGCTTTTTAACAATGGTGAGAGAGGGAACCCAGGGAATTATAGACCAGTTAGCCTAACATCTGTTGTTGGGAAATTGCTAGAGTCTATAATCAAGTATAGAGTGACGGAACACCTCAAAAATTTTCAGTTGATCAGAGAGATCCAGCATGAGTTTGTGAAAGGTAGGTCATGCCTGACAAACCTGATTGAATTTTTGGAAGCGGTGATGGGCATGCACATGGAGATGATAGGTGCAATGGTAAGGGTGCCCGAGAGCCTTTCGGCATTGATAAGGAGTGTGGAGGAGTCCGCCTCCAACATTGCACAAGGCTCTGCGCACACCATGGAGCCCATCATTTCCAGTCTGCAAAGGATGGTAGATTCCTAGAGAGACCGTGGAAACCCAGACCTGATACCGCTTATGATGGGCGATCTGGCAGCTTCCATTGCAGCACAGGCGGAAGCAACGCAACGCCTTAGTGCTGTAATGCAGTCTATGCTTGGTGGCCTCCAATCTCAGACTGCTCTCGTGCAGTCTCAGCTTGATGCCACACAAGCTCTGACTGCTGCCATCATGGCTGGGTCTACCACCATTGACTGGGGCTTTCACGGTGTCACAGCAGGCCAGCAATCTGTGCTCCAACAGATTGCTAGGAATGCTGAGGTGCTGCCCCAGGGGAGTGGCAGTGGGTCAGTGGAGCAGGAACCTGCTGTCCTCTTTCAGGATGACAGCATTCCTGCTTCCACTCTGCCATTGCCCTTGTCGCTGATGTCATCCAGCCAGCCCAGACTGCTGCCGCCCATGCTGAGGTGGTGCAGTCTACAGCCGGGCCTTCCTGGTCCAGAGCTGGTCAAGGGCATCCTGCAAGGCCATCTGAAGTCTCCCGCACGGACACTCAGCAGCCTTCCACCAGCCCTGCTGCAGCCACTGGGCCAACACTTCATAGGAGCACTAGAGTAGGCAAAGGCACGGTAACAAAAGGCCCTAAGGGATTGCCAAGGGTGAATAGTTAATATTTTTGGTGTAATTATGTGGTGTCTGTCATTTCAGCTTTGTGGTGTGAAATGGTCTGCGACAGGGATGAAATGATGGGGACGTGGTGAGCAAAGGTGATCTGGGCTTTAAGTTATCCTGGTGTGAGGCTGGTGGTCTGTTTGGAGGAGGTGGCAGAGTTCTGTGACCACCTCCTTGTTGAGGCAGAGCCATCTAATACACTGCTCCTTGCTTCATTGAAGGTAGAAGAAGTGCTCTTTGGTAACCCTCGGAGGGTAAGGCCTCCTGGCTGATTGCCCTGATGTCCCTCCTCATCTCGCTGCGCACATGTTCCCGTCTTTCTCGCTGCCTACGCTCCCTCCGCCATAGATCCTGGAGGGCAAGGTGGCATGCCAGTACAGGCCCAATTAATGTTCCCAAGTGTAGCAGTTTGATTCTTTGAAGAATAAATCTAACTACTTTTTAGTTGCCACAAGACTCCTGATACAAAAGAACCTTGAAATTACTGAATGAAACTGTTGCAGTGGGTGAAACTGACAAGAAACCACTGAAACTGCACTAACCTGACAGCTGCGAATGATTACTGATGATCCCTTTAAATAACATCCCTGGAGCTGGCTTCCTGGTGCTTCATGCCAGCTCTCCCTGTTGGTGTTTACTCCATGCGCTAAGGTAAGTGGCGAGAATCAATTTAGCAGAGTGGGCGGTCAGTGAGCGTTGCACAGTCACTGATGTCACAATTCACCTGGCATTGACGTTCCCGGTGATATCTCTTGCCGGTGGTGCTATGGGGGTGGGGGCGGGTTTTGGCATGTGGTGCTGGATTCGCCTCGCCCCGGCGATACTGCTGTAGCGCCCGATTAGCGCCATCTGGCACTAACAGGAGGCCCTAAGGGGACAAATTTTCTCCCCTAGGTATTCCACCACATTGGGTTTTCCACAGTCCATCTTCAATCCTGCTTCCTCAGAAAAAGGCAAGGAGATTGGTCCGGCAGGAGATTCTCCTTCAGAGTCTTTATTGGCTGCTGTTTACTCAGGTATTATTGTTCAAGTAATCCTTTAGGTTACTCCTAATCCATTCCATTATTTTAGCTGGTATTGAAGTAAGACTAAAATTAGAGTGATGATTTGTCCTATGATCTTTATGTTCCGTTGAGGACATATGAGAGATGATGTTGTAAAGATGTGAATGAAATAAATAAAATATTCACTTAGAATCATAGAAACTTACAGCACAGAAGGAGGCCATTTGGCCTGTCATACCTGTGCTGGCTCTTTGAAAGAGCAGACGTCCCTGCTTTTTGCCTGTAATGCTGTACGTTCCTCATCCTCAAGTACCTGTCTAACTCCCTTTTAAAATTGTTTGTGGAATCAGCTTCAACCACCACTTACTCAAATAAACTAACATAAAGATGATCAGATGGCTACTCCTGATATGGAGGGAAGGGACTTGACATTACTTTTTTTTATTCGTTCATGCGATTTGACCATCGCTAGCAAAGCCAGCATTTATTATCCATCCCTAATTGCCCTTGTGAAAGTTGTGGTGAGCTGCCTTCTTGAACCGATTCAGTCCATGAGGTGAAGATACTCCCACAGTGCTGTTACAAGGGAGTTCCAGGATTTTGACCCAGCGACGATGAAGGAACGGCGATATACTTCAAAGTTAGTATGGTGTTTGACTTGGAGGGGAACTTGCAGATGATGGTGTTCCCATGTGCCTGCTGCCCTTGTCCTTCTAGGTGATAGAGGTCGTGGGTTTGGGAGGTGCTGTCGAAGAAGTCTTGGTGAGTTGCTGCAGTGCATCTTGTAGATGGTACATACTGTAGCCACGGTGTGCCGGTGGTGGAGGGAATGAATGTTTAAGGTGGTGGATGGAGTGCCAATCAAGTGGGCTGCTTTGTCTTGGATGGTGTCAAGCTTCTTGAGTGTTGTTGGAGCTGCACTCATCCAGGCAAGTGGAGAGTATTCCATCACACTCCTGACTTGTGCCTTGTAGATGATGGAAAGGCTTTGGGGAGTCAGGAGGTGAGACACTCGTCGCAGAATACCTAGCCTCTGACCTGCTCTTACAGCCTCAGTATTTATGTGGCTGGTCCAATTAATTTTCTGGTCAATAGTGACCCCCAGGATGTTGATGGTGGTGGATTCGGTGATGGTAATGCAGTTGAATGTCAAGGGGCGGTGGTTAGACTCTCTTGTTGGAGATAGTCATTGCCTCGCACTTGTGTGGCGCGAATGTTACCTGCCACTTATCAGCCTAAGCCTGAGTGTCGTCTAGACAAGGCAACATTATTGCAGACCCACAACTCTGAGAATTCCTGGGTTAAAACCTCTGTGATGAGTGCACCAAGCTAATGACTGTGGAAGGTATAATGAGGCATTGGAGCATCTAAAGAAAAAGCAAGTAACCTGAAATCCTCATTTTTATGGAAGTTCTTTATTTTAGTGGATATACCCCTTATGTTTTGCCTCTAAATTTAAGGGGAACTTGTCATTATTTACCAAAACAAATTCAGCAATGAAATGTAGTTTTTTTTCTATTGAGTACTGAGTCAAAAATTACTGACCCTACTAATAAATAATAAAGCAATTCTTTCAAATAAGTTATGAAGATTTGCCAGGCAGACTCTTCCCTTTCTGAATCTATTTTGAAGTCTGGCTCATATTAAGGTAGATCATCCTTCCAGGTGCCCCAGTAAAAAGGAACAATACCACCAGTGCTGTATCACATATGCTTGAACATAAGAAATAGGAGAAATAGGTCATATGGCCCCATGAGCCTGCTCTGCCATTCAATAAGATAAGGCTGATCTTCAACCTCAACTTCGCTTTCCTGCCCAATCCCCATATTCCTTGATTTTCTTAGAGTCCAAAAATTTATCGTTCTCAGCCTTGTATTTACTCAACACCTGAGCATCCACAGCCCTCTGAGGTAGAAAATTCCAAAGATTCACAACCCTCTGAATGAAGAAATTTCCCCTCATCTAAGTCCTAACCCCGTATTCTGAGAATATGCCCCCTAGTTCTAGACTCTCCAACCAGGAGAAACAACCTCTCAGCATTTACTCTGTCAAGCCCTCTCAGAATCTTTTATGTTTCAATGAGATCACCTCTCATTCTTCTAAACTCCAGAGAGTACAGGCCCAATCTACTCAATCCCTCTCATCCTAGGAATCAATCTAGTGAACCATCGTCACACCCCCTCTAAGGCAAGTATATCTTTCCTTAGATACGGAGACCAAAACTGTACACAGTGCTCCAGGTGTGGTCCCACCAAAGCCCTGTACAATTGCTGTAATGGAATAGCCATATTTCAGAAAAATACACCATCCTATGAACAGAATTCTGATTTTATTAAAACATGACAAACTGGGTTTAAAAATCTAAAAGCCTCAACGACACAAGCTGTAAATACAGGCTTCTGAGATAAGATGTAGTGTTAACACAAAAGTTGTAAACACCACACAAGCTTTTGAAATGGGAAATGGTTATTGACACTGAGACAATGGCCTCATTGAAACAGAGGGTTGTGGGTTCCAAGGAGTCTGCAGTTTGGAACCAACGCAATAGCAATGCCCAAGTAAAGTGTTAAAAAAATAACACGTTGAACAGAAACACAGAACATTAAAAAACCATGTGCCTTTGTAAAAGTAACATCAAATGAAACAGGAAACACAATTATATATACAACCAATTGAAATAGCTAAGAAATGCAAAGAACACCCTCGATGAAGTGTTTTTAATTTACATGTTGTAAAAGATACTTACAGAAGACTTTGAAAATATTACATCAATAGATGTACCAAGCAATCACATTGCTTATGTGTTGAACTTGGAACACAAGGAGACGAGAAGTTTGTAATACAAGCAGTTAAGCCAATATTAATAATTGAATTGAAGACCTTCGAAAGAATGGCATCAAAGAGATAAATCTATAATAACTATTTTATATGATAAGTTTTTGAAACACCTATACAGCAGACAGAATTCTGCAAGCTAACAGCTGAATTAACAGTAAGAATAGAAAGAAGTCAACAGAGGTATGGCTAGAGATAATTAGCTTACATCAGCAGAAAACTTCAAAGGATAACCCACTACAAAAAGGTATAAAAATAGAGCTTTTCAGATAGAAAGTCAGAAGTCGCTGGAAGGGGCAGAGCGATTCTCGCCTTCAGAACCACTCTGTAGGTCTACAACTCTTCAAGTCTCGGGTAATCAAGGTATTTGATTTTGGTGGATATTCTGGATTAAGAATAAGTAGAAGTGTGGAAATGTAACGAAGTTAAGATTTGAGAATAAGGATCTCTGATAAGAAATGTAAGCTATTTGTATTTTGAACTGTTAAAGTTGCGATTGAATCAACAGCTGTTAGCTGAATGTCAGTTCTTTAATAAATCTATATATTTTTAGAATTATCTCACAGAGTAATTTTGTATCAACCTCGCAAACTCAATTTCTGTACATTCTTTTGTGAGGAGTTGCAGAATTCTGGGGGGGTTTTCCGGACCCTCATAATATCGAAAGGTTACAGTCTAGTTAAACTTATTGAAAGTGCTATCTGGAGGACGGTAACATCTTCAAGCCGTTCCTTTCCTTTAGGGAGAGGTAATCTGACCTTTAGACCCAATTAAGCATCTCTAGGATTCGGCTACTGCTAACTTTAGTTGAAGATGAACGTCTGGGGAATATTCTGATCTGGGGTAGCCCGAAAAGGGCTAGGACTAGTGATTATGCCTTCATTGCAACTAGACTTCCTTACTCTTGTACTCCAATCCCCTTGCAATAAAGACCAACATACCATTTGCCTTCCTAATTGCTTGCTGTACATGCATGTTAACTTTCTGTGTTTTGTGTACAAGGACACCCAAATCCCTCTGAACACCAATATTTAATAGTTTCTCACCATTTAAAAAATATTCTGTTTTTCTATTCTTTCTACCAAAGTGAATAACCTTGCATTTCCCCACATTATACTCCATCTGCCACCTTCTTGCCACTCACTTAACTGGTCTATATCCGTTTGCAGATTCTTTGGGGGAATTTTAACCCCCAAAAATGGGTGGGTTGGGGTCGGGTGGGATTTTAAAATGTTAAAAAACTGAATCCTGACCCTGACCCTGACCCTGACCCGCCCACTTTCGGTTTTAACGGAGGCGGGACAGAGGGCAGGCAACCAACCTGCTTGCAGGAGCCGGGCCTCGGGAAACCAGACAGCTAAAGGGAGGTGAGGACTGCTGGATCCAGGAGGTAAGAGCCTTTCTACTTACCTGCTGGATCCAGCTTACCTGCTTCACCCACCCCTCGCGATCAGACACCCCGCTGACCCTTCCTATCTCCTCCACGAGGCCTCCAATCTCACCCCCTGATCCTTCCGATCTTCCCCCTGCTTTGGCCTCCGATCTTCCTTGTGGCCTCTGGCCTCTGATCTCCCCGATGTTGCCCGGCTCACGATTCCCGATCTTCCTTTTCCCCCACCCTCGAACCCCCCACCCCCCAGCCTCTCCGATTTCCCCCGGTTCACGACTCCCGATCTTGCTCCACCCCCCATGATATCTCCTGGCTCACAGCTGCCGATCTTCTTCCCTGGCTCATGACTCCCGATCTTCCTCCCTTTGCTCCAGGTTCCATGATCTCCCCCAGCTCAGGACTCCGATCTTTCTCCCCTTGTTCCGGGTTCATCGATGTCTCCCGGCTCAGGACTCCCGATCTTCCTCCCTTCGCTCTGGGTTCCTCAATCTCCCCTGGCTCATGACTTCCGATCTTCCTCCCCACCCTGGCCTCTCTGTTCCCTGGCTGCGGCCTTGTGCCGAAGGCCTACCCACCTGACAGCCAGCCTGCCCCTCAATGTGGCTGGCTGCAGCCGGGAAACGGACACAAAAAATATTAATCAGCTCCTGCCGTTAAATTCATCAGGGCCTGAGAGAAACCCATTCTTCCAGGTTTCCTGACCTCAATCCAGCCCCACCACTCCCTCCCTGCCTACGAGTTAATATCCAGCTCTTTGTGTCCTCCTCACAGCTTACTTTCCAACCTAGCTTTGTATCCTTCATCTAAGTCATTCATATAGTTTGAGAATATTTGAGATATTATGGTGTTCATGAGTAAACCAAGAATTTTATCACTTCATAAAACAGAGTTCTTAAAAATAAAAATTTGAAATATCTTCTACTTATTCATATAATTGTTTCAGTTTTATCCCTTGCCAGTATTGTGACAATTAGTTTATGGTAAGTGAACAAGTGAACAAAGGAAAAACATAATTAATCTCACCAATTTGACAGAAGTTAAAGTCTTAAAATTTAAAGAGGGAGATGACTCCAGAACCAAAGTTAAACTTACCCCGACCTTGTAATATTTCTGTCACCTTCTATTAGTACGACAGGAATTTGGTTTACTGATGTTAGTTGCATTGGCCCTTTTATTATATATAATCTTTACTACTCTATGACCATTCCAGGATTAAACAATAAATTTCATCATAATGGCTCCATTAAACGTTCTTGTAAAATTGACATGTTCCCTAGTGCCTATCTTCTGACATTGTATTGTCTATAAATTGTTGAATTCAATTCAGTATTGTGCGTGTGGACAACATTAAAGTCCTAAATTACAACCAGGTATAAGGAAGACTGAGACTCAGAGGAGCACTATCTAAACATGCCTCGACGGACAATACACTTCATTGTTTAAATTAAATATTAAAAGAGGTTGTTTGTCGTCTTCTTGAAAAATGAATTTCTTCTGCCTGTGGTTTTCTCTAAGTAATAAAACAATTATATTGTGGACTAAATTAGACCAATTCTCCTCTATTTAATGCCCTATGTGCACCAGTTCTCAATGTGTTAGGGAGAGGAAGGAGAGACTCAGGCCTCTGCCCTGTCTGTGCTTGATGTGCATTACCTGGGGTACAGGTGGGAAACTCCTGCCTGAAAGAGGCAGCGGCCTTTGAATTCAATGCAAATGATGTGAGAGTGATGTCGGTGCCAGTTCTGTACTACGGGAATGGAGACCATTTGGTTGCTGTTTCTCACAGCAGGCCAGAAAAAACAATGGCTGCTACAGGCCTGCAAGAGCACACAACTTCTGGAAATCCAACTAGGCTCAGCTGAAATCACGTTGGGTATGTGCGAGAAGTCTAACTTAAACTGTTGCAAGAACGGGGGGAAAATGGGCCCCAATAAGTTTTAAGACATTTTTTGACTTTATCAAAATGGATATGAGACTGAGATGAGGAAGAATTTCTTCACTCAGAGGGTTGTGAATCTTTGGAATTCTCTGCCCCAGGGGGCTGTGAATGCTGAGTCTTTGAGTATATTCAAGGCTGAGATAGATAGATTTTTGGACTCTAGGGGAATCAAGAGATATGGAGATCGGGCGGGAAAGTGGAGTTGAGGTCGATGATCAGCCATGATCTTATTGAATGGCGGAGCAGGCTCGAGGGGCCGTATGGCCTACTCCTGCTCTTACTTCTTATGTTCTTATGTTCTTATATATTCCTGTAGATGCCTTCTCATTTATAACATGCAGGAAATTATATAGATTTTGGATAAATACAAGTATCGATCTTAACCCCATCAATGTAGGTATTCAGTATACTCAGTAAATATGGAAATGAAATCATTGCTTAGAAATTGTTGTTCATGATATGAACATATAAGTCAGTCTGTCTATGTGCCATTCCTCTGCTATTTTAATGCAGAGGTTAACCCATTTATGTTAAAATAAATGGGCTAATGTCTCCATGAAAATGACAGACAGAGGAACACCATGCAATTGTGTTAAGCATCCATCGACTAATACCACAAATAGTGATTCCTAGGTTATTATTTTTATTGACTTCTCTTACATGGATAATGTTTTCCTACCATACACAGGCTGGCTCAGATCATTGCAGTTTTTAATGTATTTCCATTCAAAAAAAGAAAATCTTGCTTTTACAAAGAACCTTATCATGTTCCTCACAAAAGTCCCAAAGGGCTTCGCAGATGATGAATTGCTCTGAAGTGCAGACTATTATGTGGGCAAACTGAATAGACAAATTTTTGATAACTCCTTGAGAGATTCTATCAGTTTAACAGGCGTAGGACCAAATAGCATCTGAGCATTCTCAGATAGACACTAACCATGCACAATATTGTAGCACTATATCTCACAGTTTTTACTCTTGCTAACAATTTAAATATTGCAACAGTGGGGCCGATAATGCAGCCTCGGTGCAGGGGTACTTGGACCAGTGCACATCAGGTGCTGCACATGCATTGGGAGCAACAAGCTGACTCCCAGGGTCAGGTCATTATTTTGACAACACTCCCAACAGTTACATCACGTGCTGAGGTTGGGGCTGGAACTTCCTCTGCTGGCAGTTTTTAAAACAGCCTTAAAACTGTGCTTCTTTCTTGGCAGAAAAATAGTTGGGGGATGAATGGTCTTTTCAACGTTCAGGCTTTGGAGGTTATGCAGTAAAGGAAAGGGTCACCCTGCCATAAAGAGTTCTGTTAGAACAGCATGGATGGAGGTGATGACGTATGCCAATACAATTTCCCCTGTAGCCCCAACCTGGGAGCAGGTTGCCAAGGTAAGTCTGCAAACAATTGATAAGATATTAATAGGTTGCCTTGAGAAGCTTCTTGATTGTTCTTCCCTGTAAACTTGGTCCACCATCACAGAGGGAGAATGCAGAGACCTGTGCCAAATGTTCATTCTTCTAAATGCACAGGTGTACTCGTGTTATATAGCACGGTGTACACTGTTGTTGTATGATTGTTTCATCCATTAAAGGTGGCAAGTAACAAGCATCAAGTACTATGCCAGCACAAAGTTCCTTAATGGTATACTTTCACACACTTACATAAGGAGGTCACATGTGGTACACATCTTCTCGCACAGTCCTCTTTCCGACATATGTCCCTTTCACATCTGCCTGCAGGAGAATTGTTACACATAATAGATAGCAATTCTTGTGGATGGGGGCAGCGGGGGGCGGTCAGCAATGTTGTGTCCTTGACTCCTTATGAAGAGAGGGCTATCAACATTATGGATGCGGTGGCAATAGTGGGAGTGGGGATGGGTGAAGTCGGAGGCCTTTGCTTCTCTTTGCTTATCTCCTTATTCACTCACTCTTTCAATCACACACAGGCAGACATTGCAGCATTTCAGTATAACACAGTGGAGTGTCTTGCCAGGTGCAGCAATGATTCAAGGGCTCTCTTACTGCAAGAATTGTAAAGTATGCTATTTTTCTGCTCCTCCAAGTGCAGGCCATAGTACAAGAGTCTGGGCTTGGACACAATGCGGTGTGCAAATACACCTTATTTGTACATGTTTCCTCTCATCCTCCTCCTCCTTCTCCAGAACCCACAGTCAGAGAGGTATATTCATAGCTGCTTGCAAATGATTTCACTAATGGCTTCAGCTGTAATTTCTTTTGTCCAACAAGACCAAAATAGTGCAGAACTGTCAATTGCTAAAAGATACAAGAAGAACAACAATGTACTTTTAACAACAAGCACCCAACTGAAAGGAACATGCCTCTCTTGCAGCACCTGTTTTATGTGGGTATTCAGCTTATCAGGTGCTGCTCAGGACTCTCGACCACATTAAGTGGAAGTCTTCTGATTTTAATGAAATTAAATGGAATGACCCCCTTCTCCGTTTCCCCACAGTGCTCAACCTCACTAACACCACTAACACAACAAACTCATGTTTTCCAATATCTCTAATGTTCTTACTAATCACGATTGCTTCAATCCGTTGTGAGTAAATTGATGTACATATATTTCTAAAACATTTCAAGAGAAAAGTCATTATGCAAATTTTTGCTGTCCACAGAGATTTACGATTTTCAGCCTCATTCAAACCCAGAACATTTCAATAATTTAAAAATTCAAGGTTAGCTTGCTTAGTTCATTTTCTGCCTTCGTAATCTGCAGAAATAAAAGTCAATAATTTTTTATTCCGAAATTATTAATAATTTATAGTTTAACGACTTGGAGTGGCCTGATTTCACAGATCACACGCAGCAGTGAAACTGAGAAAAATCTCAAAAGTCAAAGGGACACCACAGCCTAAAAATAATTGTAGATTAAAGCTAATCTTCTGGTCACTGAAATCCTCCACATGGTGAATGGACCGGTTTTGTTGAAAAAATAACGGCACCTGAATGACCCACGCCATTGTTAATGCGCAAATCGGCCAGCAACTTGTAGCGAGGAATGATTTGGATGAGGGGACCAAATGTAATATATCCAAGTTTGCTGATGATACAAAGCTAGGTGGGAATGTAAGTTGTTAGGAGGATGCAAAGAAGCTTCAAGGGGATATAGACAAGCTAAGTGAGTGGGCAAGAACATGGCAAATGGAATATAATGTGGAGAAATGTGAAGTTATCCACTTTGGTAGGAAAATAGAAAAGCAGTGTATTTTTTAAATGGTGAGAGATTGGGAAATGTTGATGTTCAGAGGGACCTGCATGTCCTTGTACATGAATCACTGAAAGTTAACATGCAGGTACAGCAAGCAATTAGGAAATTGGCCTTTATTACAAGAGGATTTGAGTATAAGAGTAAAGGGGGGAGAAAAATTCAGTTGTTGCGCCTCCCGTTAGCTCCTTAAGAGGGCGCTAATGGGGAGCAAAGCAGTTAGCGCCCAGGCGCGGCGATGTTTGCGCCGCTCGCGAAATTAACTAGACATTTTGCGGCGGCGCTAAACACTACCGCCACGATCTCCTGCGCCGGCAGATCGTGATATCAGTCGAGTGCGCAACGCTCCGGTATCGCCCCGGAGCGGATATTGAGTGGCGCCCCCTGTCTTACCGCCTGACGCTAGCAACGACAGGTTGAGGGGAGCGTTTTGCAGTCATGAAGGGACTGGGGGAGCGCTATTTAAAGGCGACCGCTTCCTGCCTTTTATTGTTGGTGCCATTTTTGAACCACGCATTCTGAGAGAGAGAAAGAGAGAGAGACTTCTGGAGAGATTCAACGCTGTGTGAAGGAGTTTTGGGTACTGAGCAGCACTTTGCAGGTTCATTTTGATTTGCCTTTCCTTGTATCGATTTAGAAGAGACTGTGGGGGCTGCACTCTGAGCTCTTTCCCTGGTACTCTCCATTGTTCTTTCCAGCAGATTTGATGTGCAGGTCTCTCCAGGCCGAGATTCAAGGCTGCAATGAGCAGGATGTGGATGGAAAGCAAGATCAACCATCCCCTTTAAGAACTGGCCCGTGCCATTGTGTGTGTGTTCCATTGCTGACTGACATCACATGAGCTTCGCCAGCGCTCTGAGGTAGCGCCTCGCTCCTCGGCCTTTGCGCCTTAAGACAGGTGTGAAGCACCTGATTTAGCGCTCCAATCACCTCCAGGGGCGATAAAAGTCAAGTTTGCAGTCGGTGGTGATAATTAGCGCCAGGCGCTAATCTTTGCGCCCGGCTGATAATTGCGCCCCGAATGGGCCGATACTGAATTTCTCCCCCAAGATGTCTTACTGCAATTATATAGGGCCCTGGTGAGACCACACCTGGAGTATTGTATACAGTTTTGGTCTCCCTAACTAAGGAAGGATATACTTGCCATAGAGGAGTGAAACGAAGGTTCACCAGACTGATTCCTGGGATGGGGGGATTGTCCTATGAGGAGAGATTGAGTAGACTAGGCCTATATTCTCTAGAGTTTATAAGAATGAGAGGTGATCTCATTGAAACATACAAAATTCTTACAGGGCTTGACAGGGTAGATGCAGGGAGGATGTTTCCCCTGGCTGGGGAGTCTAGAACCAGGGGTCACAGTGTCAGAATAAGGGATCGGCCATTTAGGACTGAGATGAGGAGAAATTTCTTCACTCAGTGGGTGGTGAATCTTTGAAATTCTCTACGCCAGAGGGCTGTGGAGGCTCAGTCGTTGAGTATATTCAAGACAGAGATCGTTAGATTTTTGGATATTAAAGGAATCAAGGGATATGGGGATAGTGCAGGAAAGTGGAGTTGAGGTAGAAGATCAGCCATGATCTTATTGAATGGCGGAGTAGGCTCGAGGAGCCGAATGGCCTACTCCTGCTCTTATGTTCTTATGTCCTTAAGAGATACTCCGTGAATTGTGAATCGCCACAAGTTGCTGGCCGATTTGCATTATCCTCCCCATGATTTTCATGAAGTTGCTGTATTTGCACATTGATTGCTCATTAAACGCACCACAGAAAGTTAAATCTTATAATTAACAGCGTAAGTACCCTTTGAACAACGTGATAATTGTTAATGACTACCAATAAACCTCTCTTGCCCAGAAAGTAAAATATTACAAGTGTGGAATCTCATTCCTTCAGATTGTGAATTGTTTTAGATTTTAGAAATGTCAAATTACATTTTTTTTACATTTTTTTCTTACTTTTCCTTTCTGTCTCTTTCTCTCTCTCTCTTAATCCACTCTTTCACTCTCTTTATTTCTCTTTCTGTACCTGATTTGACATTAAATTCACCCTCATTCTCAATCCTTGCACTGTTTATTTCTCAATCCTTTAATCTCATTGGGTAAGGAGATACACTCTTTGTCCTGTTGTTCACCAAGGTCCCAGATGCTCCGTTGCCCTCGCTGCGCTGTTGCAGCTCACACTTCCAGCAACGTGGTAGGCAAAAAATTTTAAAACCTAAATGTGCACGAACAAGACTAACTAGCAGGGCATGCCACGAGATGCCCCGCTCCAGCAAAATCTGGCCCATTATACAGTCAATTCAGCTCTTGGATTGGTGCTGAGTGCCTGATTCGCTGCTGTGCTTGCTGGGGCATGGTTCTCATTAGAAATTTGGAGCAGGTTAGCAAGGGCGAGATTGGCGAGATGGCAAGATTTACAATGCATCTCACGGGAAAATCTGGGCCGTAGTGTTGGTTCGAAACACTGCTGCACCAAAGTCACTACATGATATCTTGTGTGGTGCTGCGCAATTGCTGTCTGTCCCCAGATGATTGTAAATATTCTTGGCAGTGCAACACTGTGTGAACGGGATGGTATAAATCAAAGGTTCTGCACCATCCGCCAGCTTCACCATTCCACATGCCCTCTGTCTCCTCCTTGATGCTTATAACTCTCTCTTTGTAGATGCCTAGGGCTCTTATTTGTTAACTCTTATTTTTTAATTCTAAGTGACTACTTCTATGACTACAGTGTCAGTCTGCTGCATAGCTCCTCTGCCATCATATATGGTCCTGTACCATTTCCATCTGGTTGCTAGCTGCTCCAATACAATTTTACTCACTGAATTATTAATGTCAGTTCTGTCGGTGACTACAGCTATTTAGCCTTGTACCTATGTCACCTACAATTTTGCATCATGTACGTAGATGAACTCTTCATTATCTTCATGTTTTTCGTCGGTGCTTTATTCTTTCACATGCAACAGTTTACGAGCTCTCTTGCTCTTAATTTTTTTTATTACTGAGACTTATTTTTCCGTCACTTACAACTTTTAGCCGTGTCTATATATGGATTATTCAGGACATTCACATAAATATTCACTGCTTACCTTTGCACTTTGCTTCAGGTTGTGGAGCGCCTTCTCACTTCAGTCCAAGTCTGGCGTATCAGCGAAAGTGCACTCATCACTGTGACCTCTTCTACTGCCTCATGGCACCCTTGGATTATTTTTGCATTTCTCTTTCCCCCTCAGGAGGCTAATTCAGTACTCCATCACTTCATTAACAAGAACCTGCAGGGCATCATCTGTGAAACGGGCTTTGCAGTTTGAGCTCCCTCGTCCATTACGACCAAATTTACCTACTTCACAGTTGAATTTAAAAAAAAAAGATTTGCTTTCATATAATGCCTTATCAAATCTCTAAAAACTTCACGTACAATAAATTGCTTCGAAGTGCAGTCAGTGCCTGCCTAAGGGACATAAGTGTTTCTTCTATGGATTCAGTGCTTTATTAACTTATTACCTAGCGCCTCCGCAGTGTTATTTCAGGTGTGCTTTGACTGGTTAATCAGTTGCACTGAATCCAAGTTACGCTCCTTCCAACAGACTCGTAGGCAAAATGTACAAACAAATTTGCACCAATTTAATTCATTTTTGCTTCTAAAGTAGGAATTTTACCTCTTGTGTGTTGAGCAATTTGTTACTTTGTGGACTTTTTTTCAACAAGCAGTTTAAAAATTGTCAATTATGATGACAGACCAACAATGAAAACTAACTTCAGTTACAGTTTTGTAATATTAACAATAACTGCAATCGCATTTACAGTGCACTCCAAATGCTATTGAATGTGACCCGATGATGTCATGCATACTGAGCCATGGTTGTTTTTACCACTGCACGGATATTTGCATATTATACAGATTAGAATAGGAAAACTTCTGGGATCATTATGTTCTCCGTAGCTAAGTGCTGGAGTCAAAGAGGCCACAATATATAGGAAATATATAAAAACAGAAAATGCTGAAAATACTCAGCAGCTCTGTGGAGAGAGAAACAGAAATGTCATCGACCTGAAAAGTTAATTCTGTTTTGAAGAGAGCGGCAATCGGGAGTGAGCAGCAGGTTGGGGATTTGGGGTGGGGGGTGGTGGCTGCCGGTTGCGGCAGGGGGGAGAGAGAGGCCGCAATCGGCAGAAGGAAGGCCCAATCTTCCTTGAGAGGCCTAGTTGGGGGGTGGGGGGGGGGGGGGGGGGGGGGCGGGGAGCACTCCTGCTCCTCCTGGCCCACGTGGAGTGCTGAACGAAGCACTTACCTTCTGGAGACGGCAGCTCTGGCCTCCCTTTTGCTACTGGGTGTCCCGAGCCCTGGGAAACCCAGCCGGCAGCAATTACATTGAAATCAGCCTCCCAAATTGCACTGTGGGAGTCTGATTGAAATATGTTAACAAAGTGTCCCAGCTCTCCAAGGCGGAACATTTGCACGGCTCGAAACCCGTCGCCGTAAAAATGGCAACGGGCGTATACACTGCGGGTTGGGGCCGTGTTCCTTGTTTTTTAGGGTTTATCTAGGCCCTTATTACAAACACTATCATAGGCCGGAATTTTCCGTACCTGGGCAGGTCGGGTGTGGCCGGTCGCCATGGCAGGTCGCGACTCCATGCCGCTCCTCAGAGCGACTTTGCGTTAAAAGTTCTATTAAGCCCTCCCTTCGCGTTACCCGGCCCAATTAAATGGTGCAGGTCTGATGACATCAGCAATTATGCGTTTTCAGCTGGGATATTTAGAGGAGACATGGCCACATTGCATTTGAAGGTTCATCTAGGCGATTGCAGGCAGCATCCATAGAGAATAGTGCTATCTATGGAGAATAGATGGCAGAGGCTCATAGACCTCCTCTCTAGGAGGGATGTCAACGTGGACGTGGGTCCTCATGGTCCCACTGTTGTGCAGCAAGGTGCTCTCCAGCTCCTTGCTAGCAGGGAGGTGCGGGTGGCCCAGGAGAGGGATGATGGTGAGAGGGGACATGGAAGTAGGGGCTCCTCTCAAAACGCTCACACTTCTCCCACATTGCCACCCCCTCAGTCAGGTCCCCAGATGCCTCCTCGGCTCGCGATGGCCGAGTCTGCCCCTGCACAGTCGCAGGAGGAGCAGACTTTGGCGGAGCCATCAGAGGCTCCAAAACCCAGAGGGTGTCCGCCGAAAGTGTCTAAGCAGTTGCAGCAGGGAAGTGAGCAGGCTGCCTCTACCTCTGCTGAAGCCACAGGGGTGTGTAATATGTAAAGGTAAGTAAATCTGGCCATGATGAGCCCATCCCTGGCCTCCCGAGCAGCAATGTGCTCGGCTGCTGGTGGGATCTGGACTGCAGTTTCCTCCTGCTCCTTTTGCTCCTCCTCCTCCTCCTCTGAAGAGGCTGTTCACTCAGTGCCTTGCTCCTCGTGCAGCTCTAATCCTCGCTCCTGCACTATGTTGTGCAGGGCACAGAAGACCACGACAATTCTGGAGACCCTGGCAGGTGCGTACTGAAGGGCTCCTCCAGATCTGTCAAGGCAGTTGAATCGCATTTTGAGCATGCCTATTGTCTGCTCTATGACACATCTGGTGAAAATGTAGCTTTAATTATATCTCTCCTGGGCCTCAGTACTTGGCCTCCTCAAGGGTGTCATGAGCCACGTCTTCAGTGGATAACCCTTGTCTCCAAGCAGCCAGCCGGAAAGTCTGTTTGGAGGAGTGAAGAGCTGAGGGAGAGTGGACTGGTGCAGAATGAAAGAGTCATGGCAGCTGCCAGGGAATCTGGCGCACACATGCATGATGATCTTGTTGACGAGCTGCACATTGAGGGAATGGAAGCCCTTGTGGTTCACAAACACTTCTGGGTGATGATGGGGTGCCCTGATGGCCACATGTGTGCAGTCGATGACGCCCTGCACCCGTGGGAAGCCAGCCAGAACAGCAAAGCCCAGCGCCCGCTCAGTAACACTGGCTTCACAGTGACAACATTGATATAATTGGCTGACTTGTCAAAGAGGGCATTGGTGACCTGTGTGATGCATCTGTGAGTGGCCGACTGCGAAATGTTGCAAATGCCTGCTGCTGGAAGATGCCTGAGGCGAAGAAGTTGAGGGCAATGATGACTTTGACAGCCACTAGTAAGGCATGTCCACCCATTCCTCTGGGCTGCAGCTCTTGCTCCAGCAATGTGCAAATGTCTGTGATGACCTAGTGCGATAACATGAGCCTCCTTTGGCACTGTCGCTCAATCATGTTGAGGAAGCTTATCCTCTGCCTGTATACCTGTGTTGGGGGGTATCGCCTCTGGCGCTGTGCAGCATCAGATGGTTGAGGAGAAGGTTGATGGTGTTGTTGGTGCTGCTGGTGTTGGAGCTCATCATGGTCCGATTCTGAGGATGGCACCCATGCTGATGGAATAGATGGCAGGTCAAGCAGAGATGACAGAAGCAATCTGTCAATGAGGTGATAGCTTCTAACAATGAGGTGACACTGGATGGTGACTTTGCTGGAAACACTTGCAGCCTGTAGAAAGCTAAATCTGTGCTGACAATGCAGTCAGCAACAGCTTCTGCCTGAGGAAAGTGATCAGCTGTGAGGTGGGAGTTTTTATTGTACTTTCCATGCTGTGCACTAATCAGCTGGATCAATGGCCACTCAACTTCCGCCTCAGGTTGACAGATGTGGTTCCCGAGCTGTGTGATTCCTGTGGTCCTCCAGTGAAATTTGAAAGGTAGGATTAAAAAGACTCTTGAGGGTCTGACAAGTCCCTAATAATTATTTAAATTAGCTCGCCCGCCTCTGCCGTTCGGGTCGCTGCCGCGCCGGCAAATTTGCCTGAGGGAAAGGCACATGGGGGCGGGTATCCGACCCGCTGCAAGATTTTTCAAATTTCCCACCCGATCCGCCTCCAATCGCGCCCGCACGGACCCCAGAAAATTCTGGCCATAGTGTCATGACTAGGCACAAAAACATAGAAGTGGACATTAATTTGTAGGCAGTGTGCTTGTACAATGCTTCAGAAAGAACATCAAATGCCAATTGACAGAGATCCCTACGTCCATAAATGGAATGTATCACTCGTATTTGAAATGATTCAGAATGACAGAACACAGACTTCTGTTTTGTGGAATATAAATAATTGGTGAATAATTTAAAATCCCTCATTTTGCATTGCTTTAGGAAAAATACTTTTGTGCTTTTTTTTGTTTTAATAATAAAGGTTTGTTTTTCATATGTGCGCAGCATAGAACCATTAGAAGAAATGTGTGTGCTTTCTTGGGTATTTCTTTTTCCACTTTTTTCATTCCCTGAAGCCATCTTAGAATATATATAACATGGACTGAGAGTAAGAATTCAGCACACCAAACCCTCCCCTTGCACAAATGCATCATGAACTCTATCCTACACATTTAATCTTCTGAGAGAAGTTCCTGCATAAAATCTCCCTGATCCTAAAAGATAAATCAGACAAAACTCCACAATGTTCAACCATCCTGATCTCTCCCTTAATCAATACTATCATCCAGCCACACAGCACGGGTACCATTGCCTTCCATGGGGTATTTGATCAGTATATACCTATCCCTTAACCACCTGTTCTATTCCCAAACAGATATACAGCAAACTTCTTTTCAAATGTTAATCATCACATTTTCAATTCTGTTCCACACCTTCATTACTCTGTGGAATAAAAAATGTGTCTTGTCTCGCTTGGAATTGGTGAATTTAAAACTACTTCTGCGTTGTGTTCCTTTTGCCCGTTTGTCTTTCTCCCTGTTTCATGTATCAGTGTCTGTTCCATTTTTTCTTTGTTTCAGGAAAGGTTCGTCTTGTTTTCTCAACTCCTTCAACAGCAAAACATTGAAGAACTGGGGCGGAGCATTCAACTTGGTTGCGGGTGTAAAACGGATGGTAAAGAAAGGAAATTCGGGCAGTCGATCCTCTACCTCCTGTTTTATGTCCAAGCTGAAGTTGGAAGTTCCTCCCCTCCTGCGACACCACTTGTGTAATATTTTACAACTGACATTAATTGTTCTTTAGGTGACAATTTTAGTTTCTGGCAGTGCTCCCTGATGATAAGTGGTTTAGACCTTTAAATATATATATATATATATATATATATATATATGCAATGGAAATTTAATAGGGTGCTGCTTGGTTGTGGACGGGATGATATTTTCTTTTTGATAAATCTTTGATTATGTTTTCAAATGGATTTTTTTGTTGTTCCTATTGGCACCTACCACCTCCAAGTTCCCCTCCAAGTCACACACCATCCTGATTTAGAAGTATATCGCCGATCCTTCATTGTCGCTGGGTCAAAATCCTGGAACTCCCTCCCTAACAGCATTGTGGGAGTACCTTCACCACACGGACTGCAGCGGTTCAAGAAGGCGGCTCACCACCACCTTCTCGGGCAATTAGGGATGGGCAATAAATGCTGGCCTTGCCAGCGATGCCCACATCCCATAAGCGAATAAAAACAAAAGTAAGAATTAAAAGTTTCCACAAGTATGTGACATTTGGATTGGCTGGGCCCAAGAAACAAGTTATAAATTGCTAGGGTCTTTCAGTTCTACCCAGTTGCTATTTTCAGTTTGAAAAAGCATGGAGCTGTGACTGTTGTCTGCTTAATTAATTATTTGGTATGAATTTTGTAAATCATTGTGGAGGATTATGTCAGATTTTTCTGCCTTCCCGGAAGAGTTTACCTCCGGTGCAGCTGTAATTCTATGAAATTCTTTAGTGTACGACTGAATTCATATGACATGTCTTTATTTAGATTGAAGAGCAAGTAGAAAATAACAAAGGCTGGTGAGGAAATGAAAGAAGAAGGGAAAGTACAAAAATCCAAAGTTACTATTTCCTTATGGATTTCTAATAATCAATTGTAATCGATAGGTGTTACACCTATTCAATTTGCTTTGTCGAAGGCAGCTTTTCAGCAAGGCCTGAACTGTGCAGTAGATACCCTTGATACAGGCATCAACACGTTCACAGCAATGACATATGAGTCAGAGCTTTAAAGTCATTATTTTCAGGCTGAATGCACTTTGACGTGAAAAATTATATCAAAAAACTATTAGCATATTTCAACAAATATGGAATGAATTACATCAACATCTAATTTAGTCTGCAATCTGAGTGCCTTGCTGTCATATCTACGACCACTTTCATTATGCATAATGTAATTAAATAGAACTGTGCCAGAATGGGGACAATGTGCAATGATTCTCTTAATTTAGCCAGTTGCATTCTTTTTTCCATATCACTGAACTTGATCATATTTCATCTGTCTTATTTAAAGCATTAGCTGAAGACCTGCAGTAAAATCTTAGAGAAAGAAATATATATGAAATATGCAAACCAAGCTAGAACATTTGAACATAAATAGCCATTGGTCTTAATTGGCTTCACTCAACTCATATTAAGCAGATATGGTTCTCAGTTAACCTCTTTCCATTAGCATTATTGCATTTGAATGATTCATTTCAAACTCAGCTTTAGGATTGAATTAAAAAATTTCTACATGAGAAATTACAGCCAGTTCATAGAATCATACAGCACAGAAGGAGGCCATTCAGCCTATCGTGCCTGTGCCGGGTCTATGAAAGAGCTATCCAATTAGTCGCACTCCCCTGCTCTTTCCCCATAGCTCTGCAAATTTCTCCTTTTCAAGTATTTCTCAAATTCCATTTGAAATATACTATTGAATCTGCTTCCACCACCCTTTTAGGAAGTGTATTCCAGATAATAACTCGCTGCATAAAAACTTCTCTTCATTTCCCCCCCTGGAGTTTTTGCCAATTATCTTGAATTATCTGGTTACTGATCCGCCTTCCATCGGAAACAATTTCTCACTATCTACTCTATCAAAACTCCTATAATTTTGAACACCACCATTAAATCTTCCCTTAACCTTCTCTGCTCTAAGGAGAACAATTCCAGCTTCTCCAGTCTCTCCACATAAGTGAAGTTCCTCATCCCTGGAACCATTCTAGTAAATCTCCTCTGCACCCTCTCCAAGGCCTTGACATTCTTCCTAAAATGTGGTGCCCAGAATTAGACAAAATACTCTAGTTGAGGCCTAACCAGTGATTTATAAAGGTTTACCATAACTTCCTTGCTTTTGTACTCTATGGGCTGGATTTTACCAGCCCTGAGGAACTGGTTTGGAGGTGGGACTGCTGGGAAAGTCAAAAAGAATGGGAGCGGGTCCCGAACCCACTCGCAACCTGCCTCCAACCAATCTTCCCGGGAGTCGGGTCCCTGATTTGCACAGGGACCCGACTCCAAGCGGTGGGAAGAGGATTATAGCCACTTAACAGGCAGTTAAGAGGCTTTTTCCAATTTTTAGACTTCTGCTGCAGGCTTCCCGACATCGGGGAACCCCGCCTGGGTAAGTGAGGCGTGCTGTGGGTCTGTTGTACTGTTGGTGTATAGATGACAGCTGCAGAAGTGGTGTGAAGGATGCAATGGGACACTGGTGAGTATCAGAGGTAAGGAAATGTTGGGAAAGTCATTTTTAATGTGTTTAGATTTTTCTGTAGGTGACAAGCTTTGAAGTGTTTGTGTGGCCTCACCTCAATGGGAGAAGTGACATTGCTTCTGTACCCTCACCTGCAGCTGCCATCTGTTTCATCCTAAGGAGAGAGTCACTGGAGAGTCTGGGTACAAGGGTTCACCTGTGTACAGTGATTGTCAGTGTTTGACAGCACCTCAATGCTGTCAAATACTGTCAAATCATCTGTCAAAAATTTCTGGTTCATGTGACTTTCAGAAAACTGGCAGATGAAGCGTCATCAACTGACGTCATCTGACACCGGCTTTCTCTTAATTAGCCAGCAAGCCCGCAGGGCGGGCTTAACAAGACCAATCAGGGGAAAATAGCGTCTGCGCGTTGGACGTTGCTGGGGGCGGGACTACAACCCGGAAGGCCGCAGTCCCACCCCCAATGTGTCTCGGTGAGTAAAATCCAGCCCGATGCCTCTATTAATAATCCCAAGGATCCCATCTGCTTTATTAAGAACATAAGAAATAGGAGCAGGAGTAGGCCATTTGGCCCTTCGAGCCTGCTCCGCCATTCATTGAGATCATGGCTGATCTTCTGCCTCAACTCCATTCACCGGCCCTATCGCCATATCCCTTGATGCCCTTACTAGTCAGAAATCTATCGACTTCTGTTTTGAATATACCCAATGACTGAGCCTTCACAGCCCTCTGGGGTAGAGAATTCCAAAGATTCACCACCCTCTGTGTGAAGAAATTTCTTGTCATCTCAGTCCTGAATGGCCTACCCTTTATCCTGAAGCTGTGGCCCCTGGTTCTAGACTCCCCAGCCAATGGAAACATTCTCCCAGCATCCACCCTATCAAGCCCTGTAATAATTTTGTATGTTTCAATGAGATCCCCTCTCATTCTTCTGAATTCAAGAGAATACAGGCCTAGTTTACTCAATCTCTTCTCATACAGTCCCGCCATCCCAGGAATCAATCTCGTGAACCTTCGTTGCACTCCCTCTGTGGAAAGTATATCCTTCCTTAGGTAAGGAGACCAAAATTGTACACAGTACTCCAGGTGTGGTCTCACCAAGGCCCTATATAATTGGAAATAACAACAGAAAACGCTGGAAAAACTCAGTTTTTATTCTGTTGTTATTTCGGATTTCCAGCATCCGCAGTATTTTGCTATCCTATATAATTGGAGTAAGACTTCTTTACTCCTGTACTCAAATCCTCTTGTAATGAAGGCCAGCATACCATTTGCCTTCCTAATGGCTTGCTGCACCTGCACATTCACTTTCAGTGATTCATGTAGAAGGACACCCAGATCCCTTTGAGCATCTGCATTCCCCAATCTTTCACCATTTAGGAAATATTCTGCCTTTCTGTTTTTTCTACCAAAGTGGATAACTTCACATTTATCCACATTATATTCCATCTGCCATGTTCTCGCCCACTCACTGAGCCTGTCGAGATCCCCTTGAAGCCTCTTCACATCCTCTTCGCAACTGACACTGTCACCTAGCTTTGTATCATCAGCAAATTTGGAAATGTTACATTTAGTCCCCTCATCCAAATCATTGATATAGATTGTGAATAGCTGGGGCCCAAGCACCAATCCTTGCGGTACCCCACTAGTCACAGCCTGCCATCCTGAAAAAGCCCCGTTTATCCCTACTCTTTGTTTTCTGTCTGTTAACCAATTCTCAATCCATGCTGGTATATTACCCCCAATTCCATGTGCCCTAATTTTGTTCACCAACCTCTTGTGTGGGACCTTATCAAAGGCCTTCTGAAAATCCAAATACACCACATCTACCGGTTTCCCTTTGTCTACTCCACTAGTTACATCGTCAAAGAACTCCAATAGGTTTGTTATACAGGATTTCCCTTTCATAAATCCATGTTGACTCTGCCCAATCTTACTATTAGTTTCTAAGTGCCCAGTTATTGCATCCTTTATAATAGATTCCAGCATTTTCCCAACTACTGATGTGAGGCTAACAGGTCTACAGTTCCCCGTTTTCTCTCTCCCTCCTTTCTTAAATAGCGGGGTTACATTTGCTATCCTCCAATCTGCAGGAACCGTTCCAGAATCTATAGCATTTTGGAAGATGACAACCAATGCGTCCACTATCCCAATGGCCACCTCTTTCAAAACCCTAGGATGTAGGTCATCGGTCCTTGGGATTTATCGACTTTTAGTCCCATTAATTTTGCTAGTACTGTTTTTTTACTAATAATAATTTCTTGAAGTTCCTCATTCTCGCCACACCCTTGGCTTTCTCGTATTTCTGGGAGGTTTTTTGTGTCTTCCTCCGTGAAGACAGAAACAAAGTATTTATTTAATTTCTCCTTGCCATTTCCTCATTCCCCATTATAAATTCTCCCGTCTCTGACTGTAAAGGACCTACATTTACCTTCGCCCAGTCTTTTCCTTTTCACATACCTATAGAAGCTTAACAGACTTATCGGCTTGTCCTGCCACCATCAATGATTTGTGTAGGTAAATCGCAAGTCTCTCTATTCCTGCACCCCCTTTAAAATTGTACCATTTAGTTTATATGCCTCTCTTTATTCTTCCTTCCAAAATGCATCACTTCACACTTTTCTGCAATGAATTTAATCTTTATTTGGAATAAGTATAAGGTCTGGAGCAAGGGAAGCACCAAGTGTGCAAAAATTCTTTTACTGGCAAAGTCTTTGTAATTTCTTTTACTTTTTCTTTGTCTACAGTATATTTCTAGTGAATTATTGCTGTAATTACAAATTTTTTCCATAATTCTGATATTTCATTTTTGTATATTTATTTCAGTAACATTTTGGGAATGGGAACTATTTTTTCCTTCTCCTTTTGGTCAGTTTGTTTTTAAAGTGCCTCAAATACTGTATTTCATGGCATAGATGGTACAAGATCAAAGGATAAGGATATTTTGGCCTAGAAATTCACCCGCCCTTGCTCAGCTCATCTGCTACTGAAACCCTCATCCATGCCGTTATTACCTCTAGACACGGCTATTCCAATGCTCTCCCTGCCGGCCTCCCACCTTGCTTTTGTACTCCTTGCCTCTATTAATAAACCCAAGAATCCCGTATGCTTTATTAACAGACTTATCGGCTTGTCCTGTGTAGGTGAATCGCAAGTCTCTCTATTCCTGCACCCCCTTTAAAATTGTTCCTCAGTAAATTTGAGCTCATCCAAAGCTCTGCTGCCTGTATCCTAACTCGCACCAAGTCCCGTTCACCCATCACCTCTCTGCTCGCTGACCTACATTGGCTCCCGGTCCAGCAATGCCTCGATTTTAAAATTCTCATTCTTGTTTTCAAATAACCTTCATGGCCTCATCCCTCCCTCTCTCTATAACCTTCTCCAGCCCTACAACCCCGAGATCTCTGTGCTCCTCCAATTCTGGCCTCTTGCGCTTCCCCGATTTTCATGGTGGCTCTGCCTTTGGCTGCCTGGGCTCTAAGCTCCGGAATTCCATCCCAAGCCTCTCTGCCTCTCTACCTATTTCTCCTCCTTTAAGATAATCCTTAAAACCTACCTCTCCTGCCCTAATATCTCCTTATGTGGCTTGGTGTCAAATTTTGTCTGATAATACTCCTGTGAAGTGCCTTGGGACGTTTTATTGCATTAAAGGCGCTATATAAATACAAGTTGTTGTTGAGATGTCTTCTGCTTACATAAATTTCTCTTCCGATGTCATGTTTAGTTTCTCTGGTTTTGTGACTCTAACTGGATAAGAAGTAAATTTTGTTCTGTCTAATAATTGAAGTGCTCAATGGATTTGGCCCAACATGTAGTAAACAAGATGACTTCATAATCACTCATTGTTTGCTTTTCACTAGTGGGAGTGAGGAAATCTGGGTGATTGAAAGGCAGCAACATGAGTCTGCAGGTAGCAAAAGACAATGTACATGTTTTATCCATTTTTTTTCTGTTATTAAGGAAGGTCACCAAAGGCACTTCCTGTCCATAGGCAAGTAAAGCAGTTTAAAGTACATTGACATTGAAAGTATTAATAAAAATGCTGCATATCTTATTGGTTGAATTGACCCTCTGCACAAACAGCTGCTTTCCTTCAATTTTGTAACAACACTTCCTCAGTATAATGCATTATTTGGCTAGGTCAGGGGTATTCAATTAGTTTAAGTGTAGATCAACTTACCAAAAATGTTAATGATGCTGGAGTCCAAGCTTCCCACATAAACACAAGTGCGTTGAAATTGTGCAGTGCAATATTACAGCAACGATTTGCATTTATGTTGCATTCCTCACCGGGGCGGGCAGGGGGATGGTGGGGGTGGGAGTCACCTCAGAGAACGTTGAGAGAAAGAGCTTGCATTTATATAGCACCTTTCATGTCTTCAGAATATCCCAAAGTACTTTACTATCAATGTATTGTTTTTGAGGTGCAGTTGTCGGTGTTATGTAGGCAATCCTGACAGCCAATTTGTATAGATCAAAGGTTACACAAACCTATAAAAGGCTCCAGAGACCAGGTAAGGCCTCAGAGCGTCGGCGGGAGTTTCAGCGGCGGCAGTGGGCCTATAAAAGGCTCCAGAGACCAGGTAAGGCCTCAGAGTGTCGGCGGGAGTTTCAGCGGCGGCAGTGGGCCTATAAAAGGCTCCAGAGACCAGGTAAGGTGTACCAGTCTCCGAACTCGGAGGGAAAAATAATCGAAGTGTGACGTCACCAAAAAGCAGGTAAGTGATTGGTTGGTGAGTATTTCTCTCTTTTTAAGCTTAAATTCTGTGGTGTTAAATTTCTAGGGTCTCTGTGGTGTAGTGGGGACAGTTGGTAAATAAAGCGCCCTAGAGTATATCTGTAACTGGGGTATTGAATACATTTTTTATTTAATTAAAGGAGTAGGTCATGGCAGGTGAGATCAGCCCCATGTTATGCTCCTCTTGCTCCATGTGGGAATTCAGGGACGCTGCCAGTGTCCCTGGGGACCATGTGTGTGAGAAATGCATCCAGCTGCAGCTACTTGTAGACCGCATTGCGGCGCTTGAGCTGCGGGTGGATGAGTTTTGGAGCATACGCGATGCTGAGAGGGCCGTGGATAGCACGTTTAGCGAGTTGGTCACGCCGCAGGGTAGGGCTGCACAGGCAGAAGGGAAATGGGTGACCATCAGGCGGAGCAGCAGAGGCAGGCAGGAAGTACAGGGGACCCCTGCGGTCATCCCCCTTTAAAACAGGTATACCGATTTGGATACTGTTGAGGGGGATGACTCACCAGGGGAGAGCGGCAGCAGCCAACTTCCTGGCACCAGGGTTGCTTCTGCTGCTCAGAAAGGGAGGAAAAAGAGTGGGAGAGCAATAGTGGTAGGGGATTCTATCGTAAGGGGAACAGATAGGCGTTTCTGTGGCCGTAAACGTGACTCCAGGATGGTTTGTTGCCTCCTTGGGGCCAGGGTCATGGATGTTACTGAGCGGCTACAGGGCATTCTTAAGGGGGAGGGTGAGCAGGCAGAGGTCGTGGTTCACATTGGGACCAACGACATAGGTAGGAAGGGGGATGAGGTCCTGCATCAAGAATTTAGGGAGCTAGGCAGCAGATTAAAGAGCAGGACCTCAAAGGTTGTAATCTCTGGATTACTCCCAGTGCCACGTGCTAGTGAGTATAGGAATAGGAGGATAGAACAGATGAATGCGTGGCTAAAGAGTTGGTGCAGGAGGGAGGGTTTTAGTTTCCTGGATCACTGGGCCTGCTTCTGGGGAAGGTGGGACTTGTACAAGTCGGACGGTTTGCACCTGAACCAGAGCGGGACAAATCCCCTTGCGGGGAGGTTTGCTAGCACTGTTGGGGGGGGTTTAAACTAACTTGGCAGGGGGATGGGATACAGAGTGGAGCTACAATAGGGGGTGATGTACAGTCAAATATAGAGAAAAAAACAAGTCAGCTTGGAAGACAGGGCAAACATGTAAGAGCAAGGCTGGAAGGCATCTATTTTAATGCAAGGAGTCCAGCGAATAAGGTGGATGAATTGAAGGTGTTGATAAACACATGGGAGTATGATATTGTTGCTATCATGGAGACATGGTTGAGGGAGGGGCAAGACTGGCCTCTCAATATTCCGGGGTACAGAATCTTCAGGCGAGACAGAGGGGGGGGGGGGGTATAAGAGGAGGGGGTGTCGCAATATTAATTAAGGAATCAATTACTGCCATAAGGAGGGATGATATATTAGCAGGTTCCTCCAATGAGGCTATATGGGTGGAGCTTAAAAACAAAAACGGGGCAAGCACTTTGCTGGGAGCGTACTATAGGCCCCCAAACAGTCAGGGGGAGATAGAGGAACAGATATGTAGGCAAATCTCAGAGAAATGTGCAAATAATAGGGTAATAATAATGGGGGATTTCAACTTCCCCAATATTAACTGGGATAGTCAGAGTGTGAAAGGCTTAGAGGGTTCAAAATTCTTAAAGTGCATCCAGGAGAGCTTTTTGAGCCAGCATGTAGAAAGTCCTGCAAGAGAGGGGGCGGTACTGGACCTAATTCTAGGGAATGTGGCAGGCCAAGTGGAAGAAGTGCTAGTAGGTGAGCACTTTGGTGACAGTGACCATAATACGGTGAGATTTAAGGTGGTCATGGAAAAGGACAGGGATGGGCCGGAAATAAAGGTTCTAAATTGGGGGAAGGCCGATTTTAATAGGATAAGGCAGGATCTGGCCAAAATGGACTGGGATCAGCTGCTTGTAGGAAAATCCGCATCGGAGCAATGGGATTCTTTCAGAAGGGAGATTGAGATCATACAATGGCAGCATGTTCCTGTAAAGGTCAAGGGTGGTTCCAAAAACCCCAGGGAACCTTGGATGTCAGGGGATATACAAGAATGGATCAGGAAAAAAAGGAGGGCTTTTGGCAGATACAAAATGCTAAAGACGGAGGAAGCCCTAGAGGAGTACAAAAAGTGCAGGGGGATACTTAAAAAAGAAATTAGGAGATCAAGGAGGGGCCATGAAATAACACTGGCGAGCAAAATAAAGGAAAATCCTAAGATGTTTCATAAGTATATTAAGGGTAAGAGGATAACTAGGGAAAAAATAGGGCCCATTAGGGACAAAAGTGGCAATCTGTGTGTGGAGCCGGAAGATGTAGGTGTGGTTCTAAATGAATTTTTTGCATCTGTTTTCACTATGGAGAAGGACGATGCAGACATAAAATTAGGGCAGGGGGACTGTGATATACTCGAACATTTTAACATCGAGAGGGAGGAGGTATTGGCGGATTTAGCAGGTCTAAAAATGGATAAATCCCCAGGTCCGGACGAAATGTATCCCAGGCTGCTGTGTGAGGCAAAGGAGGAGATTGCGGGGGCTCTAACACATATATTCAGAACCTCTCTGGCCACAGGGGATGTGCCAGAGGACTGGAGAACCGCTAATATAGTACCATTATTCAAGAAAGGGAGTAGGGAAAAACCGGGGAACTACAGGCCAGTGAGCCTAACATCAGTGGTAGGAAAATTATTGGAAAAAATTCTGAGGGACAAAATTAGTCTCCACTTGGAGAGGCAAGGATTAATCAGGGTTAGCCAACATGGCTTTGTCAAGGGAAGATCATGTCTGACTAATTTGATTGAATTTTTTGAGGGGGTGACTAGGTGTGTGGATGAGGGTAACGCAGTGGATGTGGTATACATGGATTTCAGTAAGGCCTTCGATAAAGTCCCGCACAGGAGACTGGTCAAGAAGGTAAGAGCCCATGGAATCCAGGGTGCCTTGGCACATTGGATACAAAACTGGCTCAGTGGCAGAAGGCAGAGGGTGATGGTCGAAGGTTGTTTTTGTGACTGGAAGCCTGTGGCCAGTGGGATACCACAGGGATCGGTGCTGGGTCCCTTGCTGTTTGTGGTCTACATTAACGACTTGGATATGAATGTAAAAGGTATGATCAGTAAGTTCGCGGATGATACAAAAATTGGTAGGGTGGTAAATAGCGAGGAGGGTAGCCTCAGTCTGCAGGACGATATAGATGGGTTGGTCAGATGGGCGGAACAGTGGCAAATGGAATTTAATCCGGAAAAGTGCGAGGTGATGCACTTTGGAGGGACTAATAAGGCAAGGGAATACACAATGAATGGTAAGACCCTAGGCAAGACGGAGGGTCAGAGGGATCTTGGTGTGCAAGTACATAGATCCCTGAAGGCGGCGGAACAGGTGGATAAGGTGGTAAAAAAGGCATATGGGATACTTGCATTCATTAGCTGAGGCATATAATATAAGAGCAAGGAGGTTATGATGGAGCTGTATAAAACACTGGTTAGGCCACATCTGGAATACTGTGTGCAGTTCTGGTCGCCACACTACAGGAAGGATGTGATCGCTTTGGAGAGGGTGCAGAGGAGATTCACCAGAATGTTACCCGGGCTGGAGTGCTTCAGCTATGAAGAGAGACTGGACAGGCTGGGGTTGTTTTCCTTGGAGCAGAGGAGGCTGAGGGGGGACATGATTGAGGTGTACAAAATTATGAGGGGCATAGATAGGATGGATACTAAGGAACTTTTTCCCTTAGTAGAGGGGTCTATAACAAGGGGGCATATATTCAAGGTAAAGGGCGGGAGGTTTAGAAGGGATTTGAGAAAGAACTTTTTCACCCAGAGGGTGGTTGGAGTCTGGAACTCACTGCCTGAAAGGGTTGTGGAGGCAGGAACCCTCACAACATTCAAGAAGCATTTGGATGAGCACTTGAAATGCCATAGCATACAAGGCTACGGACCAAATGCTGGAATATGGGATTAGATTAGACAGGGCTTGATGGCTGGCGCGGACACGATGGGCCGAAGGGCCTCTATCCGTGCTGTATAACTCTATGACTCTATGGGCTGGATTTTGAATGACCCATGGAGTCGGGTTTGGAGGCGTGTGGGGGGTTAAATTTGCGGGGTCGGGGTTTCCGACCCCATCCCGCCTCCACGCAATTTTGACAGAATCAGTCGCGGGGTTCCCGACTCCGTCCCGCCTTCAAGAGGCGGGAGAGGCCATTAAAGCCCTTAACAAGCTCTAAATTGGCTCTGTAATGCCATTTTGAAATGCTGTAGCTAGTTTAACCCTCTTCTGACGTGAAGCACGCCTGGTGTGAAACACACCAGTGAAACCTGGCGGGAGCACAAGTGGATAGCTGACTATCAGGTCCACTATTACAACGGAGATGTGTTGAAGGTAGTGGTAGTAGTATTAGGTCTGAATGCCGCCTCTGATGCTGCTGCATTGAATGTCTGTCTTCAGAGACTGCCTGGGAGGACTTGCTTGGCAAAAAAATTCTCTCTCTCTCTCTCCTCTACACCACCACCCCCCATTTTTGCATCCAGGTCCACCCACATCAAATGCCAGGCAGGTCCTCTCTCACCAACAGTCTCTGAGACTAGCCAGTCAGCAATGATGACATCATCAGAGGCGGCTTTCAGACTGAAACCACTAATTAGTTCATGGGTTCCCACATGCTGCAACTCAATTGCCCAATTAAGTGAAAATTGCATCAGGCATCCACATTAATCTGGAGTCGGGGGGGAAACACGAAATGCGGATTACACGACCCCAACCCGACCCCAAGACAAAATCCAGCCCTATGACTCTATGACAAACAGCAATAGATAAATGATGAGTTAATCTGTTTTTGGTGGTGTTACCTTTGTAGTTATCCTTCTGATCTTAAATCTTGTTCCGAACTTTATATTCATCCAAATCTTCTTTAAGTACAAAAGCAAAATACTGCAGACGCTGGAAATCTGAAATAAAAACAAAGTGCTGGAAATACTCAGCAGGTCAGACAGCATCTGTGGTGAGAGAAACAGAGTTAACGTATCAGGTCGATGGCGAAAGGTCGACCAGAAATGTTAACTCTCTTTCTCCCACCATAGATGCTGCCTGACCTGCTGAGTATTTCCAGCAATTTCTGTTTTTATTTCTTCTTTAAGTACATTAATCAGTACTTCCTCGATGGCTTAGTTGGTAAATGCAGTTTTCAATGTGAGAATTAGCCATACAACCAGGAAGTGAATGATCAACAATGCAAATCCGTTCCAATTTTCATTTTTGTCAAGGTATATTATTTAATTATCTGCACATTTCATATTTCCTTTTCCAATGCATAACAGTACAGTTTTCTGCATTAAAATCTATGTACCTTTAACTAGTAGGTCTGACTTTTTGAATGCTAACAATTTCTCTTATGCTTGCCACCTGGTCACATAGCTTGGTGTCATCAGCAAATTTTATTATAGTACAAGAAGTACGCTCCAGAACAAACTCCTGTGGAAGTCCACTTATCACTGTCCTTAATTAGAGCTTTTCCTATTTGTTATCGCCCTTTTTATTACTAACCTAGTTTTCAATCCAAATTGGTAATTTCCATTAAATCCATTTGTTTTAATCTGCTATAAAAAATTCAGATGCTAGAATCTCATGAAACATCATCTGAAATCCACGTTGATCATCTGCACTGAACTGCCCTTGTCAGACAATTTAGTTACTCTTTTGAAGAATTTTAGTAAATTTGTGAAGCACAAATTGTTGCTTCTAAATTCATGTAATGCACTATTTGTTAGCTGTTATGAGACCTATATTTTTTTACTCGCTCTTTATTCCAGTCAGGTAATATATATATTTTTACTTTCCTTCCTGTATCTATATACAAGTCACTTTTCCTGTTACATTTTGGGTTCACCACAGCTGTGAACTAAATTTACATTGTATGAGGAGAAAGTTGGCTGCAACTGGTGGGGATGGGTAGGCACAGGATCCATCCTGTAATCATCACTATCTCTGGCATTAACTGATTCAATAAAGCAGCAGGCAAGTTTATTGGCATCATTTACATCCTTTAGCCATATTTTAAAACAACTTCTCTGTGATTAGTCTCAGTTTATCAAGGCCACATATGCCCATTAATAATAAATCTTCTCTCAACACCTGTGCTCCCATCACAACTTGCTATGTGCAAGCATGTGACAGTTATGCCCAACGACTCTTATGGAAAATGGTTATGGATGATGGCATTACACATGTCCCTTGTAGTTACATAATCTTGTTGCTGTGCACCCCCTTGGGTCATTTGCCTCCACCATCCATCTGCCACCATTGCCCTCTGATAGGCTGACAATATCACCGAGTGCATTCAAAGACCATTTTAAGTGACATGAAAAGAAAATGTATCATTATAAGAAAAAAAGGAGAAACTCAGGAAGACAATGGCCAAATAAAGAGGTCAAAACTAGCCTAAAGGCCAAAAAGATATTTGGAAAAACTCGAAGAAACACAAAGTAGTGAGGACCAGGAGTCTTACAATATTAAATTGAGGACAGTTAAAATATGTATTTGGAGAGGTAAAAGGGCAATTTGTATTGTATTGTTTGTATTGTATGGATTGTAGACAATAGATCAAAACAATCTTTATGGTGCTTTAGTATTGGATGGCTCTTCAAAGGACAGGTTGAAGATAAAGAAGTGGCAGATATGATAAATAGATGTTTCACATTTTTTTCAGAATTCTTATTCTTTCAGTTAAGTACACAGGGGAGAAAGGAATAGAAGGATATATTGATAGGGTGAGATGAAGTAAATAGAGTGGGAGGAGACTCGTGTGGAGCATAAACACTGGCATATGACCTGATTCTGTGCTGTAAATTCTATGTAACATTAGTCTTCCTGAATTATAACTCTAGACAAATGCTGGATGAAATTATTTTGGTGCAAGAATCTAGAACTCAAGTAGATAAAACTAAAGAACCTGTTATGAGGAAACTTAAAGAATTAAATATTTACAAGGTACCAGGAGCAGCTGGGATAGATCCCCAAGTGCTCAAGTAAGTGAGTAAAGAGAAGGGTGGTTAATGTTTTAGGAAGTTTGTCGACTATACCTGAGAAGCAGAGGATAAAAAATATCCTGATATTCACAAAAGTAGTGAGACATGAACCTGGAAATTGTAGACCAATTAACTTAACATCTATACGATAGCAAAATACTGCGGATGCTGGAAATCCGAAATAACAACAGAAAACGCTGGAAAAACTCAGCAGGCCAGGCAGCATCCGTGGAGAGAGAAAGAGAGTTAACGTTTCAGGTCGATGACCTTTCATCAGAACTGGGAAGAGCCGGAAATCAAATAGATTTAAGGCCAGGGTAAAGCTGGGAAAAGGGGGAGGGGATAAAGGAACAAAGGGGGAGATGGAGAGACATTAAGAGACATGCAAGGCTAGAGGTGGTGTTAATGTGACAGATTAAGGCTGAATGAAGTGTGAAATCCACTGGCAGAATGAAGGACAGCTGCCAGCTTCTAGGAGAAAAAAAAAAGGTGGGGGGGGACAAATAAAAGGGTGGATAAAATAAAATATAAATGTGATTGGAGCTGAGGTTATGATCTAAAATTGTTGAACTCGATATTGAGTCCAGAGGGCTGTAGCGTGCCTAAACGAAAGATGAGGTGCTGTTCCTCGAGCTTACGCTGAGCTTCCGTGGAACAGTGTAATAGGCCGAGGACGGTGAGGTCAGAGTGGGAGTGAAGCGGTGAATTAAAGTGACAGGCCACCGGGAGCTCGGGGTCCCCCTTACGGACTGAACGGAGGTGTTCCGCAAAGCGGTCACCCAATCTGCGTTTGGTCTCCCCAATGTAGAGGAGTCCACATCGTGAGCAGCGAATACAGTATACTAAATTGCAGGAAGTACAAGTAAATCGCTGTTTCACCTGGAAGGGGTGTTTGGGGCCCTGGACAGTGGGAAGAGGGGAGGTATAAGGGCATGTGTTGCATCTCCTGCGCGTGCACGGGAAGGTGCCGGGCGAAGGGGAAGGGGTGCTGGGGGTGATAGAGGAGTGGACTAGGGTGTCGCGGAGGGAGCGGTCCCTACGGAATGCTGAAAGGGGAGGTGAGGGGAAGATGTGTTTGGTGGTGGGATCACGCTGGAGGTGGCGGAAATGGCGGAGGATGATCCGTTGAATGTGGAGGCTGGTGGGGTGAAAGGTGAGGACAAGGGGAACCCTATCGTGGTTCCGGGAGGGAGGGGCAGGGGTGAGGGCAGATGTGCGGGAGATAGAACGGACACGGTCGAGGGCCGTGTCGACCACGGTAGAGGGGAATCCTCGGTTGAGGAAAAAGGAAGACATGTCGGAAGCACTGGTATGGAAGGTGGCATCATCAGAGCAGATGCGGCGGAGACGGAGAAACTGGGAGAATGGAATAGAGTCCTTACAGGAGGCGGGGTGGGAGGAAGTGTAGTCCAGGTAGCTGTGGGAGTCGGTGGGCTTGTAGTGAATGTTAGTCAATAACCTATCCCCAGAGATGGAGATGGAGAAGTCGAGGAAGGGAAGGGAAGAGTCGGAGATGGACCATGTGAAGGTGAGGGAAGGGTGGAAATTGGAAGCATAGTGAATGAAATGTTCTAGTTCAGGGCGAGAGCAGGAGACGGCACCGATACAGTCATCAATGTACCGGAAAAAGAGGTGAGGGAGGGGACCCGAGTAGGACTGGAACAAAGAGTGTTCCACATATCCCACGAAAAGGCAGGCATAGCTAGGACCCATGCGGGTACCCATAGCAACACCTTTAATTTGGAGGAAATGGGTAGAGTCAAAGGAGAAGTTGTTCAATGTGAGAACAAGTTCAGCCAGGCGGAGGAGGGTGGTGGTGGATGGGGACTGGTTGGGCCTCTGTTCAAGGAAGAAGCGGAGCGCCCTCAGGCCATCCTGGTGGGGAATGGAGGTGTAGAGGGATTGTACGTCCATAGTGAAGAGGAGACGGTTGGGGTTGGGGTTAACATCTATAGTGGGTGAAAGTGAAAACATTGCAAGGGATGCTAAAAATTCTCATCTAAAGAACACAGAGGCTGCAAAGGGTAGTCATCTTGAATTTAGAAACAATAGAATAGGTTGTACTTCATTAATCTGCTGGAATTCTTTAATGAAGTGACTCAACTAATAGTTGATAACTAGCTAGTGGATGTAATTTACTTTGATTTTCGGAAGGTCTTTAATAAAGTATCACACATGGGTCTTTTACAGTAGGTTAATATTTCTGAATTCCAGATTGCATCAAATTTGGCCAATCCATGGTCGCTATCCCCCAAGCGTGCCATGATTTCCATTTCCTGTATACTATCTGGGTCACTGAGCATTACCAAGTCAAAATGTGTGCTGTTGTGGCCTCCCTGACACACTGGGCCATGAAATAGTCAAGCATAATTTTTAACAACTTGGACTCCAATCCATTTAGGTATTTGCCATTTATATTTGGTTTATTGCAGTTTTCATTCAAATAAACTTCCTTTTTCACATATCCTTCTCTTCATGGAGCAACTGTCTCCCTTCTTATCCTGACTTGGTTGTCTGTAGCATACACCTAAAGTCAGCTTTTTCTTCTTCATATTACTGATCTTCAACCAGAGTGGTTTACTGTGTAGCTTTCCATCTCCTATGGGAACCCTTTTTTTAAACTTCCTAAGTGTCCCTGATATATAGGACAACACCAATTCTTTTCCTGAAGGCTACACGCCTGTATATTGTATTCATTACCATTCTCTGGTCATCTATGATTCAGATATTCCGACTACATTATTGTTCCGTGATGCCACAACAGCTTCAAGTTTGTGCATTTTATTCTTAATTCATTCATGTATATACACCTTGTTGTAGATTTGCCTCCTCTTTTGGCCCAAATGTCTGTGTGACAAGTTTGGGGTATTCCCTTGGGTACAGCAAGTCACTCTAGTAAGCGGTCTAAGTGTTTTATACTTAGGGACATTGCAGGCATGCCCTTATTGTCCAATATCTAACTATACAATAATAATTGACTTGGATTTTTGTTAACCCAGGGATATAATAATACTACCCCCTTGTGATCTCAACTGGATATTTCTCTCTGTCACACATGCCCCTATGTGTGCTTCTCCAATCTTTTCGAACTGACAACGCAGTTGGTAAGATGATGACCAATATGAATCAGTAAGCTGGTTTACTTCACAGAAAGTAAATATTCAGAGCAACAGTTATGATTGGATTTGCATAATTCAATCAGAACAATACACAATAATGAACATGCTTATTTCCCCCCACATCAGCAGGTTTACTTGTCTGACTTAAACAAAATTACTTCTAACTACCCTCTTGCATTCTAACCTTCTGAGCCAGCCAAAGGTTTGACCTATCATCTTCTGTTTAAAAACATGACTGTTGGTCAGCTCTTGTGTCTCTGTTTTTATCTCCCTATGTTCACAGTCTGAGGGGAGAGCTATGCCAGACAACCCTTACTGAGCACCAGAGATCAGGGACCATCCCAACACAATGGGTGTGAGGTGTTTATTGATTACCTAGATAGGCGAACAAATTCTTATTGTTTTACAATCTTTGGGGAAAAAAGCTTCAATGCCTAGTCCACTGGCATTTTAAGCACCTTTAATCTTGGTGTATTTTTGAATCTTGTATGAATACATTTGGCTTTGGTAACCTAACATTTAAATGTAACATTTATCCAAATCTTTTCCGTGGAAAAATGTTCAAAAATCCTAAAACATGAGAGTCTACCTGATACCAATATCCGATTCCTGTATATGTTTCTGAATTATTGGGCTGAATTTTGTCGGCGCTCAGAGTGCAGGTTTGGAGGCGGGTCCACTGTCAAAATCACAAAGATTGACAGTGGGTCGGTATCTCACTCTGAACCCGCCTCCTTGTGAGTTTCCTAAGTGTTGGGTCTGTCATCCCTGAACAGACCAAGTGGTGGGTCAGCCAATTTAAATGTTAAAAGCATATTAAAAGGTAGTTAAGAACCATTTTCCCATGTACTTACCATTTTACCAGGTTTTCAATGAGGTTCCCGGAGAGCGGCTATCACGTCAGGTAAGTATGTTGGGTTCTCAATGACTGTGGTGTCGTAAGAATGAGCCTTACGCGTGGTGAACTTAAAGTAAGCTTTAATCAACTAAAAAAGGGGCTACATACAAAAGAGGTCTTACTCTATGCCTCTCCAGGATCCGACTGATCAGCCCAGTATTTATCCTGGACTAATCACAGGAAGTGATGTAATAAAGTTCAAGTCACAGGAAGCTGTATTGTGTTACCACATTCTCCCCCCCCAAAAGATTAGGAGGCCGGGATGAAGTTCGAGTCACAGGAAGCTGTATTGTGTTACCACATTCTCCCTCCATTTCGTAGCCGCTGGACGAGGGAGAGCCGCACCCGTTTGGGTTCTCGTAGCGGTAGAGGGCCCCTAGCCCGTTTACCCGCCGCGGGCCGTGGACCAGAGTCCGAGTGATCCAGCCCGCTCTGTGAGGGGTCAGGACGATCCTGACTGTGTACTGGTGCCCGAACGGGTGTCGGGCAGGGCTGTGGCAGATCCGTTTCCGAGCGTATGGTATGGGGTGGATCGTGGCTGCGCGTGCGAGCCCCGACGGGCTCGTAGTCAGTCTGCCCCAGGTCGGCACGCTGGAGTGAGGTACCAGCCGGCGTCAGATCCAGATCGTGATGAGAGGCACCTGGCGAGCCCAGAGATGTGCCTGGTACAATATCATCCCCTGGTGTCCCTCTATGTTTCGGCGGGCAGGGAGCCAGATCCCGCAATGACACGGTAGATTCCCGACCGTCAGGATACCGAATATAGGCGTAGGTAGGGTTGACGTCAGTGAGCTCAACCTCATCTACCAGGGGGTCATTCTTAGACGCCCGAACATATCTTCGGAGTAGCACTGGTCCTGGTGCAGTCAGCCACGACGGGAGAGATATCCCATAGGATGAGCGACACTGAAATCGGAAGAACCGTTCATGAGACGTCGTATTTGTGGCGGTCGAAAGGAGGGACCGTGTGGAGTGTAATGCGTCTGGAAGTACTGCTTCCCATTGCTGGTTGGGTAGGCCCCGAGATCTCAAAGCCAGACGTACCGCATTCCAGATGATAGCGTTAAAACGCTCGACTTGCCCATTCCCGACCGGATGATAAGGCGTCGTTCTGCTGGCAGCAATACCCCGTTCCGAGAGATAGGCCTTGAGTTCTCCTGACATAAAAGAAGGGCCCCGATCCGAATGAACATAGGATGCCATGCCACAGAAAGCAAATACCTGCTCAAGGCAGCTGATAACCGTGGTCGTCAGCATATTGGGGCAGGGAAAGGCAAATGGAAAACGGGAATACTCATCGACCATGGTCAATAGATAAGTGTTGCGAGTTGAAGAGGGCAACGGCCCCTTAAAATCGATGCTAAGCCGTTGCATTGGCTGGGTCGCATGTATGAGTATACCACCCGAGGGGCGGAAAAACTGAGGTTTCAATTCCGCACAGACTCTGCAGTCCGAGCACATCTTCTTTACATCCCCGGTAGAGAATGGGAGATTTCGGGACCGCACGAAGTGTAGCATGCGAGTAACGCCCGGATGACACAACCCATCATGGATGTCTACGAGCGTAGAGGGTGCCATGGCGGAGCAGAATGCTCGTGTGAGGGTATCCGGAGCCACATTCTCCTTGCCAGGTCGATAGTGGATGGTGTAACCAAAAGAGGCCAATTCCAGCCGCCAAAGCTGGATTTTATTATTTTTAATTTTGGTCCGTTTTCGATTATCGAGCATGAAGGCGACCGATCGCTGGTCCGTGATTAAGGTAAAGTGCTGGCGAGCTAGGAGATGAGTCCACTTCCGTACTGCCTCTATGATGGCTGTAGCTTCTTTCTCGACTGGAGGATAATGTAGCTCAGCCCCTTGAAAAGTCCTGGACAAAAATGCCACCGGACGACCTTCCTGATTCAGAGTGGCCGAGATCGCCACCTCCGAGGCATCACACTCAACGACAAAAGGAAGACTCTCATCGATGGAGTGAAGAGCCGCTTTCTCCAACTGTTTTTTCAGGAGGTTAAAGGCTGCAACAGCCGCTGTGTCTAGTGGGAATGTGCTGGCCTTCAGTAGAGGTTGGATTCGGTCCGAGAAGTTAGGAATCCATTTAGCATAGTATGCAAACAGGCTGAGGGCCCGGCGCAAGGAGGCCGGATTCTTAGGTGGCGGGAGTTCTTGGAGTGGGCGAAGCCTTTCAGGGTCAGGTTTAATGATGCCATTGCCCACACAATAGCCAAGGATGTTGATGGTTGGTTGTGACTCAATGGATTTAGCCGCATTTAATGTCAAATTACGGTGCTGGAGTGCATCCCAAAATCGTTGGAGATTGGCGTCATGTTCCCGCTGATTGCGACCTGCGACAGTAATATTGTCCAGATAAGGAAACGTATCCTTTAAGTCTTCCTGTTTGACCAGGTCATCCATTGCTCGCTGGAAGACAGCCACTCCATTAGTGACCCCAAAGGGGAGGCGACGAAATTGATACAGCCGTCCATTGGCTTCAAAGGCCGTATACTGCTTGTCTGAGACCTTCAAGGGTACCTGATGATAGGCACTTTTCAGATCATATGTTGAGAACACCGTGTACTCAGCCAGTTTATTAACCATATCATCGATGCGCGGCAATGGGTATGCGTCCAAGTCCGTATATTGATTGATGGTCTGTGAATAGTCAATGCACAGCCGTTTCTTGTGAGGTTGTAGAGGGTTCTTAACAATAACGACCTGGGCGCGCCATGGCGACGAACAAGGCTCGATGATATCCTCTGCTAAAAGCCGAGAAATCTCAGCCGCAATAAAAGACTGGTCTTCCTGACTGAAATGTCGTGACTTTGTTATAATCGGTTTGCATCGAGGAGGGATACTGGTAAACAGTGAGGGTTCATCCAGTGAAGCTGCTGACAATGCACAGAACGGTAATCGAGGTCGTATATTAGAAATAGTGAGTTCAGGTTTGGATCCGCCGAACTCAATGGTGAGCTTCTTATGCTGCTTTTGAAAATCTAGCCCTAAGATAAGATCACTACATAAGTCCTTGAGCACCGAAAGCCGGGTGGAGGGATACCTGTGACCATTAAGTGTTATTTCAACCATACAAAAGCCAGAAATTCTGGTATTAAGTGATGACTGAGCCATCGCAATTGCCTGGTCCGATGGGAAAACATGTAGCTTTAACTCTGCAACAATCTGTTCCCTAATGAAACTATCAGTGCTACCTGAGTCAATTAAGGCATCTAAAGTATGTCCATTAATTGATGCTTTTGTAGCTGCATGGAATAGGTTCTGAGGACAAGCAGCTGTAATTGGTGTCGTTGCACAAAGAGTGGCTGAAACTCTAGGTGTGTTTCTTCGAGAGAAAACCCGAGAGGAAGCACGATAGATTTTAGCCGGAACATCTTGATAGGCCCTTACCGGGGCAGTTCGGTAGGACTTAGCTTGATAAGCCCTCGTAGAGGCTCTTGATAGGCAAACCTTTGCAAAATGACCCTTTTTGTTGCAATGACTGCAAAACGCATTGCGAGCAGGGCAGAATTTCCGAGGGTGAAACTCATCACCACAAAAGAAGCATTTCTTAGATTGCCAAGAGGCTGCCACAGTGGGGTCATCATCCTCTTCATCAGTGAAGTCATCAGATTGATCGTCAGGGATAAAGTCCTCCCTAATAGAGTTCACCTGTGGCCTCTTAAATTGCCTGACTGTAGTTAAGGCAGCAGACCGAGGTCTGGGCACTGTATAAAGGTCTGCATTTCTTTTTGCCAGATCTAGAGAGCAAGCCATGTCATAAGCTCTCTGAAGCTCAAGTGTCTTACTTTCCAGTAGACGCTGGCGTATAAATGGGGAGGCAAGCCCGCAGATGAAAGCATCACGGATCATTTCTTCACGGTACAGCTCAGCTGAGGCCGCCTGAAAGTTACAGTCCATACTAAGTCTGCGAAGCTCTTGGAGGAATTTATCAATGGATTCCTCCGGCCCTTGTTGGGCTGTAGCTAGTAGATGTCTGGCATAGACCTCATTCGGTGTCTTAGTATATAGTCTTTTAAGCGTCCGAATTGCCTCCTCGTAACTGCCCCATTCCTCGACATACTGAAATACATTCGGGGTGACACAGTTGATGAGTATCCGCAATTTTGAGTCATCATCAGCCTTGCAATATTCGAGAAAATTGTCAAACGTGCGATACCAGTGTTTCCACACCTTACCGGCTGCTGGGGTGTTTGGGTCCAAGTCAAGACGCGATGGTTTAAGGATGTTTTCCATGATGGGTGATTCCCTGGATCCTTAGTTCAGAGTTCGTCCAAAAAGTTTGAGTGCGAAGTTTTTCAAAGTTGATTAAATTGTCGTAAGAATGAGCCTTACGCGTGGTGAACTTAAAGTAAGCTTTAATCAACTAAAAAAGGTGCTACATACAAAAGAGGTCTTACTCTATGCCTCTCCAGGATCCGACTGATCAGCCCAGTATTTATCCTGGACTAATCACAGGAAGTGATGTAATAAAGTTCAAGTCACAGGAAGCTGTATTGTGTTACCACATGTGGATTGCTGTGAATAGATGAAAGCTGCAAAAGTGGTATAAAACCTACCATTACACAGCTGGTCACTTCCCAATCTTAGAAGCTGGAGCATTAATGATTTGGAACCCACTTTTGAGCTTTATGCACTTTTGAAGTGTTTGGACTAATCTCTCTATCCACTGTCACCTCCTTGGAAGAACCTATCTCAACATTGACAGATTACTTCTGTCATCTCAACCTCACCTGCCATCTATTCCATCAGCATCGGTGCCCCTGGAAAATCTCACCTTGGTCCTCAGAATCCCAACACGATCACCCCCAACACCAGCATCACCAGGCACACCAGCAGCACTAACATCCACACCAACCTTCTCCGCAATCAACTGATGCTGCACAGGACAGAGGGCATCATCACCCATGCACATTGCTGCTTGGGACGCCAGCGATGGCCTCACCATGTCCAGATTTGCTTCACTTAACACTGTATACCCTGGCTGCCACATGATGCACCAGGTTGGCACCACCCCACACCAGCACCATAAAGCATCCCTACAATGTGCAAGCCATTCCTTTCACACTCATCACCATTGGGGAGTGGTGGGCAGGGGACCTAATGGCCCAAAAATTCGGCCGAGAACGGGTGAGTGCTCAGTGCGTACTCACCCGTATTCGTTCCCGAAGTGCCGGTTTCCTGCATGCACTGCGCATGCGCAGGAAACTGGCACTTCCGGTATGGCGAAGGGGGCGGTTCCTAGGTGAACCGCGTGCGCACTAGAGGCTGCGCGCACGCAGCACACTTAGGTTTTTTTCAGGTTTCAACGCGAGGGTAAGTATGGAAGATTCTACACAAGTAAAAAGGAGGCGTAAGACCCCTTTTGAACAAGGTAAGTAGTTAATTAAGTATAATTTTTAATTTTTTTCAACAGGTTTATCTTTTTTAGAGACTTTAAAGAAAGGTAAGTTTATTTTTATAACTTTAAAAAAATTAATAATTTTTTCAAAAATTTAAATTTTTGTTTAAAGTGGTTAATTTATTTAACTATAGTTATTTTATTAATGTGATGGTTTTTTTTTTAATTTATTTGAGGTTTAGCTGTTCTTTTGGGGCCTCTTTCAATTCACAGATTTGACAGGTCTCCTGTCAAATCTATGAATGAAAGATGGTCTGCTGCCATTGACTCTCCATGGCCCACGTGATCCCAGGAGTCGCATCGCACTAACTGCGCCCCTGGAACACGCACACACTGCGCGCCGGCACTAGGGAGAGGCCCAGGACCCGAAGTTCCTGCGGGGGCAAACAAGGATGGCAGACGCGGTATGTGATATCGCGCGCGATCCTTACCCCCGCGGCAAGCCTCCGAGTCAAATTTCTGGGCCATTGTCTCACCATTCACTGGAACCTACTAAGACACTTTCAAACACAAAAGCAAAAGCAAAATACTGCGGATACTGGAAATCTGAAATAAGAACAGAAAATGCCGGAAATACACAGCGGGTCAGGCAGCATCTGTAGAGAGAGAAACAGAGTTAACGTTTCAGGTCGATAACCCTTCGTCAGACACTTTCAAAGGTGCACACGAATCTGTCCAAGAAGGCAAAGTGATGACAATAAGGATTTCAATGCTTGACAACACATTAACAGAAAGTTTACATGACCATTGGCTAAAACACTCAAGTGCCTACCCTTGTGCGTTGTTAGTTGGTATGATTGGACTAGGATGAGGGTGAGTGTGAGAGGTGGTTAGTGAGATGGGGAAGTGATAATGTAGATAGAGAGGGATGGGTGGAGGTGCAAGGTAAGCTGGTGTGAGTAAGGATGTGCAGGAGTAGGGTAGGGAAGGCAGAGTGATGGGGATGTGATGAGCGGCACAGGAGGATGAGGTTGAGTGTGGCTTTGCAGTAAAGTTGCATGATCTAATGTGATCATTGAAAGGTTTGTGCCACTGCAGCCTGGTCCTCCTGACGACATCCCTGCTTATGTTCTCCTATGCAATGTGCAACCAGGCTGCGTTGGTGTCCCGGGGAGGTGTCTTCCGCCCATTGGAAGGGAAGAGAACCTCCCTGCGTGATGTGACTCCCTCCATAAGCATATGGAGGGAGTCAAGGGAGAGCCTGGGTGCAGCCGTGCACCTTTGTGCAGTGCTTGTCAGTGTTTGCAGCACCTCAATGCTGTAGAACACTGACAGCAGAACTGTCAAAATCAATTTGGACATGGTCCTTTTAAGGAAACCCGCTGCTGGCGCATCATCAAATGACATCATCAGACCCGCTTCCTATTAATTGGCTGGGAACCCTGTAGGGCGGGCTTAACAAGCCCAATCATCGGAATATCTTGTTGGAGGCCGGGATCGAGACAGATGCGAGATCCCCACACGCCACTGATGTCACCCACCCCGGACCCACCGAGGTTGGAAAAATCCAGCTCATTGTGTTCCTATCTGCTGACTACCTTTCACTTTTTGGTCAGTATCATTTTAATACCAATTACTAGAAATGTTGGAATTTGTAGATAAGTCTAGAATTTGTTTGTTTCCTTTGGGCAATGTATCCCAGGGTTCTCTTAACAACCTGGGATACATTTCATCCAGGCCTGACGATTTATCTACTTTCAAAGATGCTAAACCCCTTAATATTTCCTCTCTCACTATGTTTATCTCATCTAATATTTCACACTCCTCCTTAACTACAATGTCTGCATCGTCCCTTCCTTTTGGGAAGACAAACGCAAAGTATTGATTAAGAACCATACCCACGTCTTTCTCCTCCACACACAGGTTACCTTTTTGGTCTCTAATAGGCCCTACTCTTTCCTTAGTTATCCTCTTGCTCTTTATGTATTAAGAAAACATCTTTGGGTTTTCCTTGATTTTACTTGCCAATATTTTTTCATGCCCTCTCTTTGCTTTCCTAAACCTCTGTTTGGAATGGGTTTGGGGTTTGAAGTTTGAGGCTAGAGTCACAAGCACAGCTTCAGACTATAGTCTCTGTCACTTATCAAGGAGAGAATCACACTAATTAAAAATAACAGAAGCAAAAAGAAGACGGCTTAGTTAAAAGGAATAAAGACATATAAAACACAAGCATTGAGATCCATAGTTTACTGCCTCAAGCCATTTAGCTGCTATCTAGTGCTTAATTCTTCTTCAATCATCCTCCTGACTAATCCAGAATTGGCAAAGATAAATGAGTCATTGGGACTGGTAGGGCAATCGGTGCACATAGCTGTAATTGTGCTTTTGATATCACATAGTTCCTACATATTAAAAAAAACATGCATTTCCTATTAGTTTAATTATACATGTTCTAAGCAGTTAGGTGGAAGATTTACTTGGTACAATTTACTTGGGCTATATGAAGTCTTTGGTTCTCTGCTGCTACTGTGAAGTTGTTGGGAAGCAGATGTAGTGAGGAATTTTCCTGAGCAAAGTAGAAGTGACTTGAGAAATACCTTCATAACCAACTGATGCCTACAATTTCTCCATCCATTGTTTGGGCAAGAACTTAATTTATATAGCACATCATAGTGAGACATCCTGAGGCAACTTGTAGGACATCAAGTAACAATAGGCAGAAATTAGGACTGCAAGCTTGATAAAATAATTAAATTTTGAGGAAGTTTGAGAAGGTGGTGAGGGTAGTGAGGAACTTGGGGAGAGCAAAGAGGTCTGTGGTATGCTGGGTGGGAAAAGATTGGAGGTAGGAGAGGCCCTGAAGGAATTTAATGATAAGGGCGAGGCAGTTAGGTGCTATGATAATGTTCCTGCTTTATGTCATTATCAATGTCAGGTCGACACTTTCATACACCCACTTTTGCTAACTCAATCATAATTTCTATAATTATTGCATGGCCAGGTTAATTAATAAAACGAATCTAACACCTGTAAATCTTGAGCTGTTCCTCTCTGTAAGCAATAGACACATGCCAGTATCGTTAACATTGTGAGACTGCCAGAACAGCATGTAGCTGTCAGCAATTCAGACCATGTGCTGTCATTTACTCTATCCTGGAGTGACGTACATTAACACAGAACTAGAACACTTTTAAACAATGTTTCTGTTAATTAATTTCTTTATGTGGTAAACGCCTCATTTACTTTTGTGCAAAATGTGTCAGTTCAAACAGAAATGATCACCCAAGAAAACCACCATGAATTCCAAGTGCAACACATTTTAGACTGTAATACAAGGTGTAATAAAATGGACTGGCCAACTTTAGTATGGGAGTTAACCCAGAATATGTACCCAGCCATGCCCATTATGCCAAAATGTGTGAAAACTCAAGAGGCACTTGAAAAGATTATTGCAAATAAAATAATAATTAAATGCTCTTAGATGATTTCAGTGATTGCTGGCAATAATCAGCAATGAAAGAGAGCTAAGAACAAATTATTAATGATAAGGCCCACTAAATCAATAAATGATGGGGAGGAATTTTCTGCCTGGTACCTGATTAAAGCCGTTTATTCAATTATTTATGTGTAATTGCCTCCAATTATTGTCCATATGGGCAGCAGCATTTTCTGATGAGCGGCATCTTGTACTCAAGATACTCAATCATGCACTCACTAGCAATTATCGCAGTTTAGCACCTTAACAAGCACAAAATGAGCCTTCGATTTTTAATAGAATTTTCTGTCCATTTATAGTCAATAGGTGGAAAATCTAGCCAGAACTTCCAGACATTGGGTGGTTAATAATCTGGATGTGTTGGTAAGAAGCTTTCAACCTAATGTTTTCTTGATCTTCTGAGTAGTGGAAGAGGGTCATGGAGCTTACCTCAACTCCTTAAAAATCAGTCTTATAGTTGCTCAGTTCAAATGCCACAATTAGAGGTTGAAGGAGTCATGTGTTGATCCTCATTACTGGGCACTCGCGTCTAAAATCCTCCTTTTGGGTACCACAAACCAAATTCATATTGAGCGAATAGAAGCTTTTGTGATTTGCAGCATATGAAGGAACATAGGAACAGGAGGAGGCCATTCAGCCCCTCGAGCCTGTTCCGCCATTCAATGAGATCATGGCTGATCTGTGACCTAACTCCATATACCCGCCTTTGGCCCATATCCCTTAATACCTTTGGTTAACAAAACGCTATCAATCTCAGATTTAAAATTAACAATTGATCTAGCATCAATTGCCGTTTGCAGAAGAGAGTTCCAAACCTCTACCGCCCTTTGTGTGGAGAAGTGTTTCCTAATTTCACTCCTGAAAGGTCTGGCTCTAATTTTTAGACTATGCCCCCTAGTCCTAGAATCCCCAACCAGCAGAAATAGTTTCTCTCTCTCTACCCTATCTGTTCCCCTTAATATCCTGAAAACTTTGATCAGATCACCCCTTAACCTTTTAAATTCTAGGGAATACAACCCTACTTTGTGTAATCTCTCTGTAAGACGTTCTGATTGTCTGACAGTTTATAGAGTTCAGACCCGTGGAACAGACAACACAAAACCCAATGAATCTGTGAAACTTCTTTACTTAAAAATCAACAAGAGGTTACAAGTAATTCCCAGAATATAAACTGTGCTCAATTCATGTACTTATTACAAGCAAGCATCGAAAATCATTTACTTTAAGCTCAGGTGATTATAAGCAAAACCACATACATACTATTCCCCAGGTGAGAGATCAATTCAACGATGACTAGACGTATGACTAACTTTAACTGGCAACTGACCAGGTCACCATCGACTATAGCCCCCAATAACACTTATACCCCAAAACTTGGCAACTGGTCCCCAGCATTCATGTGGGTATTGTTGTTTTCCTCTCTCTCTCTCTCTCTCTCTCTGTTTTGACGCTTAGTTAACCAAGGCCAGATATCCAAGGATTGGAGAGAGTCGTTGTTTTTCACATCTGCAGGGTTGTTGACTCGCGGTTCTCACAGAATTTTCAAGATCTTATCTTTTGAAGGAAAAGTACCAGCACACCACTTATTTTGCAAATGTTTTTAGCCAAGCAGTCTCTTGCCCTCAAAGCTTGTCGGTACATTTGGTCACTTTTAGATTCAGTCAAATGGAGATTCAGTCAAGTTTACCATGACAGTGTTACACTCTCCTCGTAACTTAACCCTTGAAGTCCAGGTATCATTCTGATAAACCTACGCTGCACTCCCTCCAAGGCCAATATATCCTTCCCAAGATGTGGTGCCCAGAACTGCTCACAGTACTCCAGGTGTGGTCTAACCAGGGTTTTGTACAGCTGCAGCATAACTTCTGCCCCCTTGTACTCTAGTCCTCTAGATATAAAGGCCAGCATTCCATTAGCACTTTTGATTATTTTCTGTACCTGTCCATGACATTTTAATGATCTGTGTACCTGGACCCCCAAGTCTCTTTGGCCATCCACTGCTTTTAGCTTTTTACCATTTAGAAAGTACCCTGTTCTATCCTTTTTAGGTCCAAAGTAGATGACCTTACATTTGTTTACATTGAAATCCATTTGCCACAGTTTTGCCCATTCACTTAATCTATCAATATCCCTTTGTAATTTTATGCTTTCATCCACACTGCCTACATGCCGCCTATCTTTGTGTCATCGGCAAATTTGGATATATGACTTTCTATGCCATCATCTAAGTCGTTGATAAATACTGTGAATAGTTGAGGCCCCAACACAGATCCCTGCGGGACACCACTAGTCACCTCCTGCCAATTTGAGTACCTACCCATTATCCCTATTGCCTGTCTCCTGCCGCTCAGCCAATTTCCTAACCAGGTCAATAATTTGCCCTCAATTCCGTGGGCTTCTACCTTAGTTAACAATCTCTTATGTGGGACTTTATCAAATGCCTTCTGGAAGTCCATATAAATAACATCCATAGACATTCCCCTGTCCATTACTTTAGTCACCTCTTCAAAAAATTCAATCAGGTTTGTCAGGCATGACCTACCTTTTACAAATCCATGCTGGCTCTCTCTGATCAACTGAAAATTTTCGAGGTGTTCAGTCATCCTATCCTTAATTATAGACTCTAGCAATTTCCTGACAACAGATGTTAGGCTAACTGGTCTATAATTCCCTGGTTTCCCTCTCTCACCATTCTTAAAAAGCGGAGTGACATGTACAATTTTCGAATCTAAAGGGATGGTTCCTGAATCTAGAGAACATTGGAAGATTATAGTTAGGGCATCTGCAATATGTTCACCTACTTCCTTTAAAACCCTGGGATGGAAACCATCTGGCCTTGGGGATTTGTCACTCTTTAGTGCCATTGTTTTCTTTATTACTGTTATTTTACCTATGCTAATTTTATTGCGTCCCTGTCCCCTATTCAATATTAGTTTCTTTGGGATTTCCGGCATGCTATCCTCTTCTTCTACTGTAAATACTGACGCAAAGTAATTATTCAACATGTCCACCATTTCCCCATTGTCATTGACAATATCACCACTTTCAGTTTTTAAGGGGGCAACATTGCTCCTGACAACCCTCTTTTTTTCTACTGTAAGTATAAAAATTCTTCATATTGATTTTGATATCCCTTGCAAGTTTCTTTTCATACTCCCTTTTTGTAGCTGTTACTATCTGATTTGTGACCCTTTGCTGTTCTTTGTATCTTTCCCATTTGCCAGGATCTGTGCTATTTTTTGCATTTTTGTATGCCCTTTCCTTTAGTTTTATGCTGTCCCTTACCTCTTTGGTTGTCCATGGCCATTTTATTTTGGCAAGTAGCATCTGATTTCTGGTATCGTTGAGTGAGTGCAGTCAATCACGTTAAAGCTCTGGGGAAACCAGCAGTGGCAGAAAATTGTTGCTGCCGCTCCAACTGTTTTAGAACAGTGCATCAGTCACCTTTTGAATGTAGGTGTCTTGCCTGATGCCAATACTCCAGGTGATTGAAATGACCCAGTAACAAAATAGTTGAACACTGTGCACTTTGAGTCACTGAGGACACTCTTAATTCATCTGCTAACTTCTGTTAGCACCTCCAAGAGAACCTCAAGCTTTTTATATCTTTCTTCTTTGTTAGGCTTAGGTAAAATTCTCTGATCCAGTAAGCCCTTTCCAAGAGATATTAGAGATAATTTTCTGACTCTGTGCTCCCTGCTTGGGAGCTTTGTCTGCAAAGAGTGCATATTGGAAATTCCATCCCAAATTGCAATCTTCCAATAATACTGACAATTTGGAAAAATTATCCCTGTTGTCTTTACCTGATGCAACATAATTTTTGTGTCCACACTTTGGGCTGGATTTTCATGGGGAAGGCGGGGTGGGGGTGGGGTGGGGCTCCGATGCGGGTGGGAAACCCTGGAGAACGGATTTCCTGCAGGGCCTGCCGACTTTAATGGCAGGGCCTGATTTGCATCTGAAGCCTCTGTTTCCCACCCCCAGCCAGCAATATTGAGAGGCTGGCTGGCTGTGGGTGGGTAGGCCAGTGGCACTAGGCCACACAGAGGAGGGATTGGGTGGGTGCCGCTGCCGGTCTCCGGAGGATCGGAGATGGGGAGAAGGAAAATTGGGGCCTCCGGAGGATCCGGTGGGGCGGGGGTGGAGAAGGAAGATTGGGGCTTCCGGACGATCGGGTGGGGGGAGGGGACAAGGAAGTTCGGGGCCTCTGGAGGATTGCGGGAGGGAAGAGCAGATCGGGGCCAGCCTCAAGGTGATCGTGGGGGGCGGGAGGTTCGGAAAGGTGATCAGAGGCCTCGTGGCGGGGGGGGGGGGGGGGTTCTCTGATTGTGGGGGTTGGGTTAGGTAGGGACCCTGGATCCAGGAGGTAGGTGTAAAGGCACTTACCTCCTTTACACCTCCTCGCCTTGCTGTAACTGCTGGGGTTTACAAAGTGTGTAAAACCCGGCCAGCTAGAGTTAAAAACAAAATGGGGGTTACAGAAGTGGCTTCCAGCCTCATGAAAATATTTAATTTGACGTCCCGCCTCCTGGTAGTGGGCTGGCTGCCCGCCATCGTTCAAACCAGAAGTGGGCGGGTTGGAGGCGCGTTCAGGTCGCGATTCCGATTTTTAACAATTTAACGACCCCCACGCTCCAAACCCACCCGTTTTTTCAGGTTAAAATTCACCCCCCTTTTCTGTTTGTCCCATTATTTCACCAGGAGGTCACCTGGAGGAGAACGACTGCCATGATAGAAACAAATGCCATGCTGCAGTCCACTTGCTGGGTTTTTCTAACTTTTAGAACTTATGCATCCCGTTTAGTAAGTGTCCATGTGTGCACAGCACAAAATTAAAGGTAATTGGATCTTCCCACTCAGTAACGGGCTTAATTGCTATTTATAACTCATTACTCGAAAAGCTTTCCCATCATTTTAAAGCCTGGTAGGGAAAAGGGAACCAGCATCAACATTGTACAAATAACATTTTTGGGCCAAATATCTTTGATTGTTCCATTGGACTCCCACCATCATTTTTTATTGGCCCCCTTGATAAGCAGGTTGAAGGGGGCATTGAAGAGGTTCCTCTGAGTGGGGTGGGGTGGAGTACGGGCAACCCCCGTACAGGATGGCAGCAAGGCACCAGGGTTACCGGTAGATTGGGGCTGGTGAGGGTCCATGATGTGCCCATGGTGGAGTAGGCTTCTCCTGGCTCCATGCAAAGGAGGTGTCCTCCCACTGATCCTGTAAAGTCCTGTGCCTGGATTCAGTGGATGTTGAGGCCCTTTATTCCTAGAAATGCATTCTTCACATGGTGGAAAATTGGAATTAAAATTGCTATGCAGAGAAAAATCACCCCATTGATTTTAAATTATCAAAAATAGTGAGAAATTGAATGTAAAATCACATTGTTAAATAAATGCCCTAAATATGTGATGCACATGCTTTGGTAAGCAGGTTGGCTGAAGACTGGCTTCTGTGATGGTGGGGACCTCAGGAGGAGGCCGAGATGGATCATCCACTCGGCACTTCTGACTGAAGATGGTTGCAAATGCTTCAGCTTTGTCTTTTGCACTCATGTACTGGGCTCAGCCATCATTCAGGATGGGGATACTCATGGAGCCTCCTCCTTCTGTTTGTTGTTTAATTGTCTACCACCATTCATGACTGGATGTGGCAGGACTGCAGAGCTTTGATCTGATATGTTGATTGTGGGATCACTTAGCTCTGCCTATAGCATGCTGCTTTCGCTGTTTAGCATGCATGTAGTCCTCTGTTGCAGCTTCCCCAGGTTGACACCTCATTTTTCGGTACACCTGGTGCCGCTCTTCTGCATTTCTTATTGAACCAGGGTTGGTCCCCTGGCTTGATGGTACTTGTAGAGTGAGGGATATGCTGGGCCATGAGGTTACAGATTGTGGTGGAGTACAATTCTGCTGCTGCTGATGGCCCACAGCGCCTCATGGATGCCCAGTTTTGAACTGCTAGATCTGTTTTGAATCTATCCCATTTTGCACGGTGGTAGTGCCACACAGCACGATGGAGGGTGTCCCCAGTGTGAAGATGGGTCTTCGTCTCCACAAGGACTGTGCGATGGTCGCTGTCATGGAGAGATGCATCTGCAACAGGTAGATTGGTGAGGACGAGGTCAAGTATGTTTTTCCCTCGTGTTGGTTCTCTCACCACCTGCCACAGGCCCAGTCTGGCAGCTATGTCCTTCAGGACTCGGCCAGCTTGGTCACTAGTGGTGCCACTGTTCATGATGGACATTCAAGTCCCCCACCCAGAGTACATTCTGTGCCCTTGCTATCCTCAGTGCTTCTTCCAGGTGGTGTTCAACTTGGAGGAGTACTGATTCATCAGCTGAGGGAGGGCGGTAGGTGGTAATCAGCAGGAGCCCATGCTTGACCTGAAGCCATGAGACTTCATGGGGTCCGGAGTCAATGTTGAGGACTCCCAGGCCAGTCCCTCCCGACTGTATACCAATGTGCCGCCACCTCTGGTGGGTCTGTCCAGGGATGGTGATGGAGAAATCTGGGACATTGGCTGAAAGGTATGATTCTGAGAGTATGACTATGTCAGGCTGTTGCTTGACTAGTCTGTGGGACAGCTGTCCCAATTTTGATGGATGTTAGTGAGGAGGACTTTGCTGGGTGTGCATTGTCGTGTCCGAAGTCGATGCCGGGTGGTCCATCCAGTTTTATTCTTATTATTGTTTTCTGTAGCAGTTTTTTACAACTGAGTGGCTTGCTAGGACATTTCAGAGGGCAGTTAAGAGTCAACCACATTGCTGTGAGTCTGGAGTCACATATAGGCCAGACCAGGTAAGGACGGTAGATTTCCTTCCCTAAAGAACATTAGTGAACCAGATGGGTTTTTACGACAACCTGGTAGTTTCATGGTCACCATTACTGATACTAACTTTTTATTCCAGATTATTTAATTAACTGAATTTAAATTCCCCAGCTGCTGTGTTGGGATTTGAACTCACGTCTCTGGATCAGTAGTCCAGGCCTCTGGATTACTAGCCCAGTGACATTACCACTATGCTACCATTCCTGATTGAACTAAATATAACATGATCATATGGAAGCAACTTAATTGTTAGTAATCAGGAAATAAAATAGCAGCTGAGTGTTGACAGAATCTTCAGTAAACAAAGTTACCTTGATAACCTTGACCATTATTCTAAGGTTTGAAGTTTTGCCTTCCCTCAGAATGCTGGCAGCGTTTACAGGACCAGGCCTAAGGAGTTCTCGGTCAACTGATAAACGAATAAGTGGGGCAGAACCTAACTATTGGCTGGTTCTCAGCTGTTTCACTTTTTCATCAAAGAGGTGCGCTATGTAGAAATTATTGGGTGGCTGTTGGGTGAATTACAAGGAGAAGGATTTGATCGAGGGGTTCAGATGATACATAAACTAAGCTTGTGTGGTTTGCTCATCAGTTGAGCTCTGAGATTGGAGTCCTGCTTGTAATTCACAGATAGTAATCTGGTATTGTTGCCATTATATCAAGATTAATGAATGTCTGATTTTTTTTTAAGTGCCAACTGCAGTTGTTAAATTTGAAAATACCAGGTTTGTGATGTAGGGCCTCACAAAATACTGTTTTATTTTGAAGGCGAGTCCAACATAGGTTCACTACCCTCACACATAAGTAAGAATCTGTTACAAAGTAGTAACACATGAAGAGATTCAACTGGGGAGGGTTTAAACTAATTTGGCAGGGGGTGGGACATCAGGATGTAACATTAGAAAGGGGAAATAAAGTGCTCAACGGATTGGGAGAGGCAGAGAGCACTAAAGTAAGAAATGGTAAGGTATTAGGTGGGGTCAAACTAAGAGAGAATACAGGATGGTCTAAGATGGGTTTACAGTGTATGTATGTGAATGCATGAAGCGAAGTAAACAAGATAAGTGAGTTGCAGGCACAAATAGCCACACAGGAATATGATGTTGTGGCAATAATTGAGACCTGGCTCAAAAAGGGCAGGATTGGTATTAAATATTCTTGGTTATATGGTGTTCAGGAAAGATAGGAGGTGGTGTGGCAGTATTGGTCAAGAAGAACGTTACAGTGCTGGAGAGGGAGGATGTCCTGGAGGGGTCAATGACAGAATCTATATGGCTAGAGTTAAGAAATAATAGAGGTGCCATTACACTACTAGGTGTATTCTATAGACCACCAAATAGTGGGAAAGATATGGAGGAGCAAAGCTGCAGAGAAATTACAGAAAGGTGCAAGAACTAGAGTAGTAATAATGGGGGACTTCAACTATCCTAATATAGACTGGGATCGTAATAGTGTAAAGGGCAGAGAAGGGGAAGAATTTCTGAAGTGTGTTCAGGAGAACTTTCTTGATCAGTATGTTTCCAGCCTGACGAGGGAGGAGGCATTGCTGGATCTGGTTCTGGGGAATGAGGTAGGTCAAGTGGAGCAAGTGTCAGTAGGTGAACATTTAGGGAACAGTGATCATAGTATCAAGGTTTAGATTAGCTATGGAAAAGGACAGGGCGCAATCTAGAGTAAAAATGTTTAACTGGGGGGAGGCCAATTTCAGTGGGATGAGAACGGTTCTGGCACGGGTCAACTGGAATCAAAGATTGGCAGGCAAAACTGTAATGGAACAATGGGCTGTCTTTAAAGAGGAAATAGTTCGGGTACAGTTGAGGTACATTCCCACTCGGGGGAAAGGCAGGGCCACTAAAGTCAGGGCTCCCTGGATGATGAAACAGATAGAGAATATGATGAAGCAGAAAAAGAGCACATATGGCAGATGTCAGGTTGCAAATACATCTGAGAATCAGGCTATATATAGAAAGGTCAGAGGAGAAGTGACCTTGCTGAGGGAATTGAGGTCGGAAATCGCAGAGGTACTGGCCATAATATTCCAATCCTCCATAGATACGGGGGTGGTGCCAGAGGACTGGAGAATTGTAAATGTTACACCATTGTTCAAAAAAGGGTGTAAAGATAAACCCAGCAACTATAGGCCAGTCAGTTTAACTTCGTTAGTGGGTAGCTTTTTAAACAGTAATCAGGAACAAAATTAACAGTCACTTGGATAGGTGTGGATTAATTAAGGAAAACGGTTGTTTTTCGGACTGGAGGAAGGTAAACAGTGGTGTTTCCCAGGGGTCGGTTCTCAGACCACTGCGTTTCTTGATATATATTAATGACTTGGGCGTGGGTGTACAGGGCACAATTTCAAAATTTGCAGATGACACAAATCTTGGAAGTATAGTGAACAGTGAGGAGGAGAGTGATAGACTTCAGGAAGACTGGTGAAATGGCAGATGAAATTTAATGCAGCAAAGTGTGAAGTGATACATTTTGGTAGAAAGAATGGGGAAAGGACATATAAACTAAATGGTGCAATCCTAAAGGGGATGCACGAACAGAGATACCTGGGGGTATGTGTGCACAAATCGTTGAGGGTGGCAGGGCAGGTTGAGAAAGCAGTTAAAAAGGCTTACAGGATCTTGGGCTTCATAAATAGAGGTATAGAGTACAAAAGTGTGGAAATTATGATGAACCTGTATAAAACACTGGTTCGGCCCCAACTGAAGTACTGTGTCCAATTCCGGGCACCACACTTTAGGAAGGATGTGAAGGCCTTAGAGAGGGTGCAGAAAAGATTTACGAGAATGATTCCAGGAATGAGGGACTTCAGTTACATTGATAGACTAGAGAAGCTGGGGTTATTCTCCTTAGAGCAGAGAAGATTGAGAGGAGATTTGATAGAGGTGCTCAAAATCATGAGGGGTCTTGACAGAGTAGATAGAGGGAAACTGTTCCCATTGGCAGAAGGGTCGAGAGCCAGAGGACACAGATTTAAGGTGACTGGCAAAAGAACTTTTTTACTCAGCGAGTGGTTAAGATCTGGAATGCACAGTCTGAAAAGGTGGTGGAGGCTGACTTAATCACGGCTTTCAAAAGGGAGTTGGATAAGCAGCTGAAGGAAAAAAATTTGCAGGGCTACGGGGAAAGGGCGGGGGAGTGGGACTAGCTGAGATTTGGCACAGGCTCGATGGGCCGAATGGCCTTCTTCCGTGCTGTAACCATTCTATGATTCCATGGGGGAAAAATTCAGTTGGTTGCGCCTCCCGTTAGCGCTTTAAGAGGGCGCTAATGGGGCGCAAAGCATCTAGCGCCCAGGCGCGGCGAAGTTTGCGCCGCTCGCGAAATTAACTAGACATTTTGCGGCGGCGCTAAACACTACCGCCACGATCACCTGCGCCGGCAGATCGTGACGTCAGTCGAGTGCGCAACGCCCCGGTATCGCCCCGGAGCGGATATTGAGTGGCGCCCCCTGCCTTACCGCCTGACGCTAGCAACGACAGTTTGAGTGGAGCGTTCTGCAGTCATGAAGGGAAAGGGGGAGCACTATTTAAAGGTGACCGCTTCCTGCCTTTTATTGTTGGTGCCATTTTTGAAGTATGCATTCTGAGAGAGAGAGAGAGAGAGAGACTTCTGGAGAGTTTCAACATTGTGTGAAGGAGTTTTGGGTACTGAGCAGCACTTTGCAGGTTCATTTTGATTTGCCATTCCTTGTATCGATTTAAAAGAGACTGTGGGTGCTGCACTCTGAGCTCTTTGCCTGGTACTCTCCATTGTTCTTTCCAGTAGATTTGATGTGCAGGTCTCTCCAGGCCGAGATTCAAGGCTGCAATTAGCAGGATGTGGATGGAAAGTGAGATTAACCATCCCCTTCAAGAACTGGCCCGTGCCATTGTGTGTGTGTTCCATTGCTGACTGAGATTACATGAGCTTCGCCAGCGCTCTGAGGTAGCGCCTCGCTCCTCGGCCTTTGCGCCTTAAGACAGGTGTGAAGCGCCTGATTTAGCGCTCCAATCACCTCCAGGGGCGATAAAAGTCAAGTTTGCAGTCGGTGGCGATAATTAGTGCCAGGCGCTAATCTTTGCGCCCGGCCGATAATTGCGCCCCAAATGGGACGATACTGAATTTCTCCCCCCATGATTCTAACTAATGCCACATGGACAAGGACAAGAGTAAGGCTTGAGCAGGATATAATCATCTGAATCCTGGCAATTGCTACATTGCCTGTAAACACATTCCTACACATGTTAATCTATGAAATATTGTGTGTGTATTAATTTCCAGTTAGTAATTAAGTTGAGTGGTAATTTTCTTGATAGCAGCTGCAACTGTATCATACGATTCAAACTGTAGACAATTTGTAGACAAATTGTGTCTTATAATGCACACCACAATGTTACAAACTTTTACTTTACTGAAGGTTTCAGGGAAATAACAGTACTTGTACCCATTATACATAGGACAAGTGATTTGATGCAGCTTGGCATCCCCGACAAATCTCGCAGATTTCTACACTGGGCCTGTGTAACGGGATTTACAGCTGTAAAGTTTCGCAATTATCGCGATTCGAAATAACAAGATAGAAACAGATTCGTTTGACCAGTTTATTTAAACGAAATGCTGTCATGATATAAAGGACACAGAAGCCTGTAAAATGGCCGCCGCGCATCGTGGCAGAAGCTTCCAGAAGTACAGTGGGCAGACAAGATGGCGTTCGAATATACATTTCAATATAAGACGGGATCATACTCGATAAGCACTGATAAAGACAGGATGCAACCTGTTTGCATTTGTGACAATAGCAAAAAGATATGAGTGCTGGAATTGTTTTCCATGCACAAGTAAGGACCATTGTACTGTGCAATCGAAGGCCCATCCAGACACATCAATACACAAATACCCCCATGGCTCTACAATGAGAGAGCCATTCTCGGGTGATTAAACAAGTATTCGGGGGCCACCAAAACCAGTCAGGGAGACGATTCATACGATCCTGGCTGGGTCAACAATGGGGAAAACATTAACGGGTAGTTGGCCAGTTTCAGGTGCTACCGAAACCCGTTAAAGACAAGAATCGCCCCATGCTGGGAGTTTTGAGCGCCAATATTTCACAAAGGACAAACATTAAGATTTGGGCGGGAGATAAGGGAACACAGCACTATAACTATAGTGAACAAATGTCCATCGATCTCTTATTCGCTTGCCGTTTCATGGACTCGCTTGACTGGTGAGCTTCTGTGCTTTTCTGGACTTTGTTGGCTTCTAGCCGTACTGGTCGGTTACTCGAATGTTGGGTGGAGCTCAAACGGAACGAGCCGCCTCAACGAGGGCAAGTGGCCGAGTGCACCATCCCGAGGGTCGGTAAACGGTGTCTGGACCCGAAGGCCCGAAGAGACGAGACGAGACGAGAAGAAGAGGAGAAGAATCCACGTGCCGCCACGGTCAGTAAACCCCGACCGCGCCCGAAAATACAAGAAAGAACTTTTCATTGAAGTCTCCCGACAACCGGTGTCGGGTACAGGAAGACTCTTCTTCGAATTCTACCGACAACTGGTGTCGGTACAGGAAGACTTTTCTTTGAATTCTACAGCCGGGCCCGAGTACTGTCGAGTTCTTCATGACAATGGGGAGCCCAGCCTGCTTGCCGCAGCAGCGAAGATAAACAAGTGGGGTACGGAGACCCCTCCAAGCACGTGACAGTCAGGCGCTGCAGCGAAACGAGCCGAGCGCCTCACTTTTAAAATTCTCCGAAGTATCACGAGTGGTGAGCATGTTTCCCGATCCTACAAATCTAGATGTAGTGTAGGTATTGATAAGGGAGGGTGGTTTTATTAAGGATAAAGTATAATGTGTTCCCCTTTTTACGATGTGCCGTGCGTTCTTCATTACCGTAGACCAAGCTTTAAGAATGTATGTATACTTGTACTATCGTTAATTTGTGCCTATGACATGTACTTCATAATTTTAGACGCTATGCAATAAAGATTTCCATTTCATACTATTCAACCAGGTCTATTTGAGTTTTTCTCTGCATTACTGCTCTCGCACCTAAGTCCTGTGTTAGAACCGTAAGGGCGAGTGGGTCGAACCACTCACAGGTGCTTATTGCAACAAGGCTGGCCGGAGACCAGAGCAAGCAATAGTATTAGGCAACGAAGGCCTAACCCCGCACCAGCACCGTCTGTGACACAAGCACGACAAAACCCCTTACACAGCTGGAGTACTACAAATTTGCATAAAGATTTTATGGCCAATGAAAATGCTGGTTTCTGAGTGGATATGAGATAACAAACTATTCCTGTATAAATCATTTTCTGTTAATATGCGTGGAAATCAGGAGTACTGGCAAGTTATAAGATCAGCAACGTTGCAGGCATTCCACAAGCTCTATTGTGAATGATGAAACTCTTAGCCTGGTAAGGAGTATCGTTTCTAGATAGATTAATATATTATAAATCATACCAATACCTGGTTTACTCATTTTGTATTTGCACAGACTAAGCAGGAACAAATAAAAATAACATTTACGCTTGAATTTAATAGAACAAGTTCTGCCAGTGAGCTAGTGTTGGAATCAATTGTTTGGAACTCGCTTATGCATCAATGTTAAGTTCAGGCATGGTGCCAGTGCTATGATTTGATAGGGTGACACTTGCTACATGATTTATAATGGAAGGGGAAAGACAGTGCACAGCCCAGCATTTTCAGTGCCTTCCCCCGATGCCTGAAAAAACTTAGAAGAGCTTTCAGTTTCTGCAACCACAGTGTCTTGTAGCAGTGAAGAGACCACTGAGGGAGGAGATTCACATCCCTTAATGAGCAGTGAAGCATGACCCCCTCCCACCCCCACAGGCTTGAGCAGGTAGAAGGGACCAGTTTTGATAAATTTAGCAATCTTAATGAGCATCAGGACAGTTGAACAACCATTGTCACCATATTGGGGAATTTTCAGGGAGGCTCACTTCCTGGAATAGATAAGAGTAGGTTGTCCCGAACATTTCACTGAAGCTCATTAAGATCATGGGACAAACTATGACATGGGATGAATATTTGTAATGCAGATATTTTGTTTCATTTTTCAATGTAGAGATAATTCCAGACACACTTCAAGGCATCACAGTATAAAATTAGACATAAATATAAATCATTTTTTTTTTACATCAGTTCAGAAATTTGCAGCAAAGGACATGATGATGATGTTGTGTCAATGATCAAGTGATTGCATCTATCTCTGTTTATAAACTTTGCAATATTAATTGTAAGACATTTTACCAGTTGATAATATCCATTTGAGGAACAGTGCTAACAAGCTAAACACAAAAAAGTCTAAAGTGCTTTTTTGGGCAAGAGGAACCATAACTGATTAAAAATGTCAATAAATAGCTATTCAAAGCAGTATTGGCTACCCGATTCCAGTTGCAACTTTTGAATAGTCAGTTCTCCTGTTAAAGCAGTTTGTGGTCAGTAGATTACTACATTTTCTTAGCAAGGATACTGACTGATATTTAGAGCTGGTTTATGTGCAGAGTTATTAGCTACTCTGCTGCTGAACACTGTGGACATTTATAGCAATGAATTTTAACAAGGAAATTAATGAATTCCAAATTACTGGTAACTGTTTTTATTATCTATATATAAAAAAGAAACAGCACTAAGAGTTTATCTAATAAAGATTGTTTTGACAATATGATTAGAATGTATGTTGGGATTACAGTATTGTGCTGCAACAGTTGTTATATTTAGCATGGATCTTCACCGCAGTGCAGAAACCTGGAGGAGTTGCAAAGCTTCCATCTCATGGTGTGTGGGGATCCATCTTAAATTGAAGAGGCTGCCGTTTTAAATTAAACATTATTGAGCTTAGATATTTGATTTCCATATTGAAAATGTAGATAACCTGTGTATTTTAGTGTTGTTCCTTCAATGATATAAAGGTTTTCCATATTATTATTAGAGCTAATCTGAAGCTTCATGTCTACATATAAATAAAATGATGCATTTAGTTTACCAATAACTAGCAATGAGGAAAATAGACACTATTAATAGATTAATAGTATGATAGGTTATAGGTTAGTATTTGATACTTTCCTGTTTTTAGAATCAAGCCGGCAGAGTCAGAACAAGGCACTAAATTAACATTCCTTAAAGTAAGGTAAGCTATTTATGATCTACTTACAAATATACGAACAATGACTGACAGGAAAAGACCCTCTGATCCATCCAACCTGTCCCCCAGAATTGTGATCCCTTGTGTATCACACAATACACTCTCCACCCCACCCAAAACCATGTGATCTCCTGGGAGAGTTGAAACACCAGGTAAAAAACCCAGGCCAATTTGGGGAAAAAATGTCTGGGAAATTCCTTTCCAACCCCCTGAGGCAATTGAAACTAGTCCAGGAGTTCACTCTGGCCCTGATAATTCCTTGCAGTACCTAACTTTTGTATGAGATGATCTCTGTCCCAGCCAGAAACAGGTCCACTATTCTTTGGGAAAAGAACCACCTCCTGACATCTAACGTAGATCTGACCTTATATATAATTTGAAATTGTGACCCTGGTCCTTCCTAACCGATTGAATTGGAGCAAACTGTCAACTCGAACGCAATCTATTCCCTTCATCATCTTATAAACCTCAATCAGATCACCCCTAAGTCTCAGCTTCTCTAAAGTGTAGAGCCCTAACTCTTTTAGCCTACCTTGATAACCAAGATTCTTTAAACTGGGAATTAGTCTAGTGGCCCTCCTCTGCACCCTTTCCAAAACCTCAATATCATCCACCATGTGATAAGACCAAAACTTGACACAGTATTCCAACTGAGGCCTAACCAAAGTCTTGTACAAGGACAAAGTTGTATGTTAATTGTCCTATAAATGCACTCTAACACCCTATTTGCTCTAGCTATCGCTTCACAGCATTACTCATGAACCTTTAGAGATCTATGCACTGGAATGCCTGGATCTCTTTCTTTCTCAACCTTCTGTAATGCTTTTCCCTGAAGGGTGTATGTATGTTGAGCATTCGTCCTACCTACATCCATAACACTGCACTTTTCCAAATTGAACATCATTTGCCAGTCATGAGCCCAATCCCCCAAAACTGAAGTAGTAATTTACCACTAAAAGCCTAATCAGCAAGATGGCTAGTCGGTGTTGTTGGGAGGAGTCAGTTTGGAGTCAATATTTGTTACAGGCACACACATTAATTTTAGAAAGCCAATGGAAATAAGGAGGTGATCAGAAAGAAGCTAATGCTAAATTTGCAAGGAATTTTTTTTTTGTAACTTGAAATGTCTTTTTTGGTAATTTTTCTAACTGTCCACTTGCTAATAGATTTCACATACAGTGGAATACTGATTGTCTCTATCATTTAAAGGAGTTTTAAGGTACAATTAAAGTAACTAGTTTTAACAAAATGGTGCACATATCTTACTTGAACAATTTGTATAAAAGCATCACTTTTGTTTCTTGTGTTTCTTCAAATGAAATTGTTTTATTTAATGGTCTTCCACTTTGAATTGTGAATTAAAGCACTGTAGTGGTCAGAATATTGGTAATGTTGCTTTAATAATTATCTGGGATCATTGCATCCTCTTCACCTGTTAAATTGGTAATCTAGAGACTCTATTTAAATATGTAACCAGAGAGAACAGGATAACACCAGTTTGTAAAATGAATGGCAGAAAAACCAAGGGTAAAAGATCCAACCTCTATAACTTGCAGCCTCTGTTTAATTTATTAAAATGCCACTATCAAGGCATGCACACATGTACAACATGCACATACAAAACATACACTTGTACATACAAAATGGACATACAACACACACAACGCACATACAACACACACACACACACATGCACATAAAAATACGCACACAGAACGCGCATGCACGCACGCACATCCAGTAATTTTACTTCCTACTCTTCTGAAAGTGTTGATTGAGTGTGTGTAAGTCTCCACGGGCATTAATCTCTCACTGGTATCTTGCCCAGGTGATTGTCCTTCCTGTGAGATGGCAAGCTATTGGAGCCTGAGAGACATCACAGCCCAGCCTGATTGTGTTTTAACCCAAGAAAGAAGATTTGCAGTTCCAGCAGGGTTCACTGCATAACAATAAGCATAAGAAATGGATGATTTCCCCCCCCCCCTCCTGAGACAGGGGTGCTGAGGCCAATCCTGTTGACCTGGCTGACATCAAGTAACCCAGCACGGACCAGAGAATTGTGCTTTAGAAATAGTGTGGATTTTGATCACTGCTGTATTTCACTCAGTTAATTGAAGTCCTGTGCAAATTAGAGCATTAGATTCAAGGGCATGGGCATTAAGTTGAAAATTGTACGCCCTCCTTCCAAATGCTGCCTCCCTTACTTCGAGTGCTTTTGTGGAATAGCCAAAACTAAAAGATGCAACACCCACATCTTGCAGCCTCTGTGTAGTTTATTAAAATGTTACCATGAAGACACTCATGTAAACACACAAACGCGTGCACGCATTCACACACTCGAGCAGCAAAGCGGTCAGGAGCTGCAGGCGGGTGTGAGACTGCATTGGGGAGTGGGTAAAGTGGCACGGTGGCATGGGAGTGCGTCAGATGTAAGGAGGAGCCATAGGAGAGAAAGGAAAGTGCTGAAAAGCTACACACGAGCAGCAAGCAGCAGTGGGAGAGTCACAGTGTCAGACCACTACATCGCTGATTCTGAAAGGAGAATCAAGTGTATTCCCCTCCCCCGTCCACTCTCCTGCCAGTCAGATCCCTTGTGGAGCCAAATCAGCTGTTGCAGTACCAGCTGAATTGATGCCCTCAGGGGGGAAATTTATGCTGTAAAGAGGATTATAACTAGATTTACATCAATCCTTTGTGTTGTAAGAAAAGAATTTCTATGCAGAAAATTTAGAATGACTGCTTATCTATTGAAAACTGTCCCGTTTTTCTCAAACCACATCACTCCACAACACTAAATGCTGTGAGCACGCTACAGGAATTCAAAGGCTGAAGTGCAGAAATCAATTGTATATTGCTTCTTGGTGTGAATTACTTTGGTATCTAAAAATAAAACAAAAAAGAAAGCAATCAAAATGGTTGGAAAGGTCAGAAGAAATAAAAGGATTAACTGAAAAGGTCAGTTTTAATCACACACTAATAGAAGAATTTTTTCCATATCCTTATTTACAGAGTCACTAGTGCTCAGACAAGCTGTGAAAAGGTTTAAGAATTGTTCTTGTTCTTTGTTGAAGAGCTTTAATGTAAAACAAATCTGCTCTATTATGATAACAATATCACTGTGACATTCTGAATCACTTGAAGTGTCTCTATGATCTGTTTCCTATCCCTAGACCATGTCTTGCATTGGTACTTATAGTATAACTGGGCCCTCAGTCAGCAGCCCAATCTCCTAAATTATAGACCTGAGATATTTGACCTTTCAATGTTACTACAAGATATCTTATTAACCTGTAAATAAGATTCATTTGTACTTAGAGGATAGGCTTCAATAACGACTAGCAAAAATGTGTGTCCAATTTCTGAGATCCAGCCCAACTAAATGACGATGATTGAATGGACTGGTGCCCTCCATTTGAACCCTTTGAGAACTGAACGATTGCTCAGTTCCTGAAAAGTAAACATGCTTTCCATCACATTTATTTTGTACGCTGCTGACTAGCACAGAATCCGGAGAGAATGTATCGAACTTTGCAGGTTGAATTCAGATTTTATATTATCTGCGGGAGAAAATCTTGCAATATTTTTGCACATTGTACAGAAATAAGGTAAAGACATAAATATTTCTTTATTATTAATATCTTGACACATTATGGTCATCTTTCATGTTATATCTGCTTATATTTACAGTTATGAAATAAAAGCTGATATGCTTGCGTAGACTATAGGGCAAAATTTTAGTCTGGCAAATTGTTTGGCACCAGAGTCGAATGGCTGAGTGCGGCCTAAACTGCTTTCGCATAATTTGATATAATATGTGCAACTTATATTAAAATGAGGCTGGGTGCCATTTCTCGATGTGCTCCTGGGGAGTGTGGTTATGCTGAGCCCATCTGTATAAAATGAGCTGTCCTGCACTATTCAGGATATGAGTCCTTAAAGCTTTATTGCTGGATTTTTCGTTGCAGCAACCTAAATTCCTCCTCTCCTTCAGTTTTTTTGGAGAGGGAGGAAGAGGATGAATGTTTGTTCGGCAGGTTTGCTGGCGACAGAGGTGGATTGTCCTCGCCCATACAGCTGTTTCTATGAACCCAGGCATACCTGCCTGTGAATATCCAAGGACAGCTGCTTTTGCAAGCTGTGCTTCACTAGCGAGGCACTGGCAAACTTCAAACTCATCTGCAGACAGCCTCCATCACAGGGAAAGCACTGCTTGCAGCAATCATGATAACCACTTTTACACCTCAGGCTCATTTCAGGCAACCTCAGGGGGTGTCGTTAATACCAGTCAACCCACAGTTCACAGATACATCCAGTGTGATGTGTTGTTTGTCAGGGCAAACGCCTTCATCATTTTCCCTGTTGAAAACAGGTAGCAGAATAAGAGAGCTCTGTAATTTTTTGTACTGGATTCCTCAAAAGTCCAGGGCATAATTCCATGACCTCCATGAACTGCAAAGGTTTCCACTCCATTAGTGACCAGTAACATTGAATCATTCAGATGAATGCCTGTTTCCCAAGCAGCAGTCATAACTCCTTCATTTTAAGGCAATTTTCTGTTCTTGAATTATTGGAAGGAGCAGGTAGACTAGAGGATTGGCTTCTTAACAATGCTGGCACAGTCAGAAACACCAAATGAGTGCAGCAATTTAGAGGTCTATGCAGTCACCAAGATCATCTTGAAGCAATGCTTCTAATGCCTGGTCTGATCAGGGGCATACCACAGTACAACACTGTCAGGGTCTCCAGGAACATCCTTGCCTGCTGCATGCTACATGCTACAGAACTTTGCCACCCAGAGAAGTCGAACCATGGAACAGGTGGAGGAGGAGGTATTCCTGTACTCAAGGGCAGATAAGAGCATAAAAACATAAGAAATAGGAGCAGGAGTAGGCCATTTGGCCCTTCGAGCCTGCTCCGCCATTCAATAAGATCATGGCTGATCTTCTACCTCATCTCCACTTTCCTGCACTATCCCCATATCCCTTGATTCCCTTAATATTCAAAAATCTATCGATCTCTGTCTTGAATATACTCAACAACTGAGCCTCCATAGCCCTCTGGGGTAGAGAATTCCAAAGGTTCACCACCCTCTGAGTGAAGAAATTTCTCCTCATTTCAGTCCTAAATGGCCGATCCCTTATTTTTTTTAAATTTAGCTTATAGGATCTGGGCGTCGCTGGCAAGGCCAGCATTTATTGCCCATCCCTAGTTGCCCTTGAGAAGGTGGTGGTGAGCCGCCTTCTTGAACCGCTGCAGTCCATGTGGTGAAGGTACTCCCACAGTGCTGTTAGGGAGGGAGTTCCAGGATTTTGACCCAGCGACGATGAAGGAACGGCGATATACTTCTAAGTCAGGATGGTTTGTGACTTGGAGGGGAACTTGGAGGTGGTGGTGTTCCCATGCGCCTGCTGCCCTTGTCCTTCTAAGTGGAAGAGGTCGTGGGTTTGGGAGGTGCTGCCGAAGAAGCCTTGGCGAGTTGCTGCAATGCATCTTGTAGATGGTATACACTGCAGCCACGGTACACCGGTGGTGGAGGGAGTAAATGTTTAAGGTGGTGGATGGCATGCCAATCAAACGGGCTGCTTTGTCCTGGATGGTGTCAAGCTTCTTGAGTGTTGTTGCAGCTGCACTCATCCAGGCAAGTGGAGAGTATTCCATCACGCTCCTTACTTGTGCCTTATAGATGGTGGAAAGGCTTTGGGGAGTCAGGAGGTGAGACACTCGCCGCAGAATACCTAGCCTCTGACCTGCTCTTGTTGCCACAGTATTTATGTGGCTGGTCCAGTTAAGTTTCTGGTCAATGGTGACCCCCAGGATGTTGATGGTGGGGGATTCGGCGATGGTAATGCCGTTGAATGTCATGGGGAGGTGGTTAGACTCTCGCTTGTTGGTGCCTGGCACTTCTGTGGCGCGAATGTTACCTGCCACTTATCAGCCCAAGCCTGAACGTCGTCCAGGTCTTGTTGCATGCAGGCATGGACTGCTTCATTATCTGAGGAGTTGTGAATGCCGCTGAACACTGTGCAGTCATCAGCGAACATCCCCATTTCTTACCTTATGTTGGAGGGAGACTGAGACTGTGACCCCTGGTTCTAGATTCCCCAGCCAGGGGAAACATCCCCCCCTGCATCTACCCTGTCAAGCCTTGTAAGAATTTTGTGTGTTTCAATGAGATCACCTCTCATTCTTCTAAACTCGAGAGAATATAGGCCTAGTCTACTCTATCTCTCCTCATAGGACAATACACCCATCCCAGGAACCAGCCTGGTGAACCTTCGTTGCACTCTCTCTATGGCAAGTATATCCTTCCTTAGGTAAGGAGACCAAAACTGTACACAATACTCCAGGTGTGGTCTCACCAGGGCCCTATATAATCAAGGCACTGACAATAATATAGAAGTAATTCTTGCTGAAACACCTTTGCAGGCAGCAAGAATGATACACCAGGTTCTCATAAATGAGATCACCTAAATGCCTGAACTGTATTGTCCACAGGCACTATGCAATGATCCAATACACCTTCACCAATATTGTCCTCTGCACTGTAGGGGGTAGTGAGGTAGGGGTCAGCCTCACCTCTGACTCAGTGAACGGTTCGAATCGCTCCCACGCCCCTGGTTCTAAACCTTGGACTTATTTGGGGGTTGTGAACAAAGGTGCAGTAGACAACAGGTTCTGATGAAAGAACTTTGACTTTTATTCAAGGAAGCAAAACACAACACAAACACTCTTAACACTCTAAAGGTGGGGAACACTTTGGTACAAGCGAGGGAAATAACATTAGAAGAATACTTCACCCCTCCCAATCCCACTTCACTAGCTAGGTTGGACTCTGGAGAACCAGGGATAATGCTCACCAAACGAATCCTTGACAGTTGAGAGTTAGGGTTTAGAGTCTTTTGAGTAAAAGGTTTCGTAAGGCCCTTGTTGCCGCGAGGTGTCCGATGGTCACTGAGGCAGGTCGCTCTGGTTTCTTCTTGCGTGTCGGTCTGCTTGTGAAGCTGTTGGCCTTCTTTGTTGAACTTCTTGCTGTAACTCTGCCTCTGTTTAAACTGTCTTCTTCCGAGCTGTGGAAACTGCCTTCTGCCTGCTTCTGTAACTGCCGCCCTGACTTCGGTTCAACACAGGCTTTGAATTCTGTTGAACTTGAACTCCCTTCTTACTGAACTTCAACTGTTGTAACTGCTTGATGGGCCTTCAATTATACTAAATTGAAGTGGCCTTGTCAAAACCAAATCAAATCCTGGTCATTGTAAGACCTCGTCAACAGTAACGACTTTACTAAGTGTCAAATGGCTTGCATCCTGTCGATCTGTTGTTTAATCGGAGTTTGCATTGTCCTCGTGTTTTGGGTTTCTTGACTGGGCCTGGGGATTTTCAAAAGGTGTCTTGAATTATTCGAATTATGAATGATTTTGATGGGTCTGCGATAGGTTTTAATGAGGCCTGTGCTTTGGGTGGGGCTGCCTTCTCCCAGGGCCTATTGTCCAAATGTTAATGCTTGCTGGGGCTTGAGTGAGGTCATCCCGATTCCCAGACAATACAATACCCAAAACTACTATTTACAGAGGTTGAGCCCACCTCCTGTGCAGCCTTTTCTCCCTTATATGTCCAGACATGTCCTTTTAAAATGCCAAAACTTGGTTTTTGGTCTTAAATTCCTTATGTTAGGCCCAAAATGCATTTTTATCACTCTGGGGTAGTTCCAAAGTCCTTTTTCCTTAGGTTTTGGGGATCTGCAAATATTGGAAACCTTACAGCACTGATTTGACGATCATTGATGTCCACTGTTTGGTTTGCTATCAGAAGAAAACTCTTTAGACAAAGAGGAAATAGAATGCAATCTAATTAAGTACTCAAAAAGTGAAAAGTGTACAAGCCTTGTGACAGGGTATAATATGTGGATCTATAACCTAACCTAGTCCTCATTCTACATACTTCTCCAGTGATAGGAGAAAGTGAGTCAGCAAACTACTGGGTGTCACTGAGAGTATTTGGGATGGAGGTGGCCCTCATGCTGCGTTCAGGGAAAGTCCTGTAACTGGTGCTGCCAAGTGTGATGCTAGAGTGACTGGCTGGTCTTGCCTGCTTTCTGGCACATCTTCTGTTTGAGTTTGGGGAGGTGGGGGTGGGAATTGAGCAAAATATGGTATCGCTATTAGAGACAGCAGCTTCAACTGTGCCTACTCCCTGTTACTGGGTACTTCCTCACTGTGTCAACAGATCTACTTGGGAGACGATCACTGGGAATCAATCTGGGCATTGAAGCACCGTAATGTTTCTTGATCTGAGACCCCAGCAATGTGAGTGAAGCTGGGTGCTATGAGTTTTTTTTCTTCTTATGGGGGGCACTGGCTGGGATTTAGAAACAGGAGAGGAACATAAGTTAGGATGTTGGCTGCAAAACAATCCTTCAAATATTTCTTTATGTGGTCACATACTATGTGGCATTTAATATATGCCTCTGTGAGAGTGAGTGAGGGCATGAAAGAGAAAGAAGAACAAGAAAAGGAGGTAGCAGTCCTGAGCTTGGGTGGGACCTCTGGCTTCACATTTTCCACTTCCCTCTATAATGTTGAGCACCAGCATTTCCAGGTTGGCCTCCAATGTACTCGAGGGGAGGAAAGTTCCCAGGTCCTCGTCCTGTATGGGTTTGCTCTCTTCTGTTGTGTGCTACTTTGTTCTGCAAGCAAGAAAGCAGTTTGAAATGCTGGGAAGTGTGAAGAACACACAGTGGCGCCCAAACAGAAGAGGAACATGTCCACCCTGCCACCCAGGATGAGTGAACACATGATCGTGCATCATGCAGCTGTGTTTTGCTTTGTAGGCTCACTTTTACAGACAGATGTTAGTGTGACAATAATTCCAGTTTGAAGTTTAATTTGAATGTTTGTTCTGCTGCATATGTAACTAAGAAAGAGGTGGTGTAAGGTTGTTTAGGTGCTTTGCATGCGTAACGCAATAATAGGAAACTCTCCAATCTGTATACTTTGCCCATTTACTTTTGATACGGAGTTGCTGCATAGTCTTAAATTGGACTGACTTTCTGAGGCTGGCAAACTTTGTCCTCAACTGAGGCCATATTCTCTGAATGTGGAACATGATGCTGACGCTTTGTTTTTCCTCCTTCTATACAGTTCGAATAGCTTTCCTTTAGTGAAGGTGCCGTTCAATGTCAAACAGTGTAACCTGCCTTTGGCTCACTATTTGAAAGAACTGTTTCGCAGCTAAATCATTGAATACTGGGTCACGGTAACATTACTTGCTAGTGGCCACATGCTGTGTGACATCCTCTGATTGCAACCAGATTACATCCCTGTCACGTGGCCCCTTTAAGAGCTGCAGTTGCATCAGATTTCTTGCTTTCATATAACCCCACACTCTTTCAATGTTGACCCAGCAGACACACATGCAAGCTGCAACACACAGAAGAAAGCCTTTGCATAATCACATCATCGAGGGCGTTACACACAAAAGCACTGTAATAGAAAGTAGCTGCATGATGCCTGGTCACACACACAGTTTAGGCTGCTGGTTAAGCACACATCTGACACTGTGTAAAAGTGTTCCTTCAACATTATTTGAAGAATAAGTCTATATTTTTATGGCAAGATGGCACAAGAAGAAGAAAACCTATTGAGCTGGACGAGGGCTCAGGAATGACGAGCCTTACATTCCCTTGGGCCAGGCTACTCTGGACACCCTTCCAAATAAGACCATGCAAGCCAGACCTTGTCCCTCACAGGGATACCCACATTCTCACAGTCATTGCACAGTTAGCATCTTGCAACAAGCCTATCATTCTAGACTTGCAATAAGAGTCCGTCAGGATTGCTAATGGCCCAGAACAAGACAACACTTCACAGTATCCTGCACCCACCTCACCGTAGGTGTGCAAGCACCAGCATAGCTACACACATCCTGAAGGATTCAGTGAATGAACTTGAGGAAGTAGCACTGGGTGAGTCACAGTACACAGTCGAGATGAAGCACGTGGTGGCAGCAGAGGAAGTGCTTGAACCTGCTGACTGACAGCCATGTGGCTGCCATCAATGATCCCTCTACTTTGTGAAACAGCAGTGCAGTGACATTGGGCATCTGCATCATGCTGCTGTTTCTATTCAGTCAAAAAACAGATGAAAGTACTGGCCATGCTGACCAGTAAATCAGTCACTTGTTTGATTTTTAAAACATTTGTTTTTGTGTGATGTGGGCGTCACTGGCAAGGCCAGCATTTATTGCCCATCCCTAATTGCCCTCGAGAAGGTGGTGGTGAGCCGCCTTCTTGAACCGCTGCAGTTCATGTGGTGAAGGTACTCCCACAGTGCTGTTAGGTAGGGAGTTCCAGGATTTTGACCCAGTGACGATGAAGGATCGGCGATATACTTCTAAGTCAGGATGATGTGTGACTTGGAGGGGAACTTGGAGGTGGTGGTGTTCCCATGCGTCAGCTGCCCTTGTCCTTCTAGGTGGAAGAGGTCGCGGGTTTGGGAGGTGCTGCCGAAGAAGCCTTGGCGAGTTGCTGCAGTACATCTTGTAGATGGTACACACTGCAGCTACGGTATGCCGGCGGTGGAGGGAGTGAATGTTTAAGGTGGTGGATGGGGTGCCAATCAAGCGGGCTGCTTTGTCCTGGATGGTGTTGAGCTTCTTGAGTGTTGTTGGAGCTGCACTCATCCAGGCAAGTGGAGATATGTAGGTGGCCATTTGCTAATACTTCAGATGATCCCTACATTACCCTGGAAGGAGGCAAAGGCGGAAACATTGTGGGTGGTGGTGATTTTGTTTGCCACTGGCAGTGCTGGCTCTGTGCTGGAGGTTGGTTATAGATGTCCCTGCAGCTAATGGCACAGCTGGGCTGACCCAGAGCTTCGAGAGCTAGTTATCCTTGATCATTGCAACGTAGGTGTGACTGGCCCTTTAGATGGTGGTTGGTGGCACAATGGTGCATGTGGCTCCAGTACCTGCTGACTCTTAAACTACTTCAACCATTAAATAATGCACTTGGGGTGCTTTCAAATTAGCCCCTATCATTCATTTTAAATTGTCCTGGTAACTGGCCCAGGACTCGGCACATACTGTGCATTAGCTGCTTTATCATTCCTTGAGAGGGAGTCAACATTTTTATATGTTAATAGCCCTTCTTTGTATCTGCTCTTTTTTTATTAAACCATTTTCCTGTTCGACCAAACTCTTGTAAATGCTTCAATGACAATGGGCTTCCTGGGGATTGTGCAAAGGGTATTTGGATGTATTTGTTTCCACAGAAATACAAGTATATTCTGATGCCAAAAAAAGGGGGGAAAAAAGTTTTAAAAAACCGCAAGAAAAATGCAGAAAAAATTACAGTAAGATATTTTAAGGAAAGCAAATAAAAGTAATTGGGGCAAAAAGATGTTAGGATTGGTTCTGCACCTTCAAGAGCTCCTTTAGGTTTGAAGCTTCTATTTAGGCTCACTGTTTCTGTTTACACTGAGTGCATGTGGGATGCTGTCATAAACAATGGGAAATTGTACATGTTCCAATTCAAGTGCTTGCAGAAAATGTATGAGAGAAATCTCTGTAGTCATTAAGCCTGAATGGAAAATTGCATGAGGCAGGTTTCCATCAGAGACCCAGTGGGTTTGCATGGCGCTGAATTTCTTAGTCCTTTACTGCCCAAACTGCCTCTGTGGAGAACAGTCCCGTTGGTCAGAAAATATCCATCTATATTTGGTAGAAAGCTATTTCTCACTCTAGGTTAGCAGATTTCCTTATTCTCACAGTTGGCAGATAAAACCTTGAGGGTGAAGTCTGCTGTGATGCATGTGTATGTGTAAATAGTTGATAATGAGTTAATTTGTATGTGAGAGTGATAATTAGTAATTAAAGATGAGTGTTTCAGTTTGGATGACTATAGAATAGCAGTGGCGAATTTCATTGAGTTGAGAGCGTTCTTGAAGTATAAGCTGTATTCAGGACTACACAAACACGGAAGAGTTGAGTGAAGGTTATTTTTGTGAAATAACAGAAATACATTTTGTTGCAGCTTTAGCCAATGAAACCAGGGAAGTTCTCCCCAGTGTCCTGGCCAATATTTATCCCTCAACCAACGTCACTAAAAGAAAGAGATTATCTGGTCATTATCACATTGCTGTTTGTGGGACATAAGTGAGTTACGTCCAAATCCACTTATATTCGTGTTTTCCGCGATCTTTTATGCTGGTTCAATTCGCCTGGATCAGGCCCCACCCATAAACCTGGCCATGCCCCCAGGTCGAAATAGTGAGATACCACCGATTGTGATGGTTCAGGAAGGCTCTTCAAATGGCGCCCATTTTATTAGGCACCAGTAGGCATGTTTTAAAAGTTTTTTAGATCAAAAAATATTTTATTTACTAAGAAACTGACTAATGTACGCCAATGAAACTACTGAATGGTTCAGGTTTTTTTTAAGTCTATTTCAGTGATTTAAATCAGGTTACTCACAGATGGAAGACTGGATACCCTTATTAAAAATGCTTACTTTTTTTTATTTGTTCATGGGCTGTGGGTGTCGCTGGCCCATTCCTAATAGCCCTTGAGAAGGTGGTGGTGAGCCACCTTCTTGAACCACTGCAGTCCGAGTGGTGAAGGTACTCCCACAGTGCTGTTACAGAGGGAGTTCCAGGATTTTGACCCAGCGACGATGAAGGAACGGTGATATATTTCCAAGTCAGGATGGTGTGTGATTTGAAGGGGAACTTGGAGGTGGTGGTGTTCCCATGCGCCTGCTGCCCTTCTTTTTGGCGATAGAGGACGTGGGTTTGGTTCTGTCGAAGAAGCCTTGGCGAGTTGCTGCAATGTATCTTGTAGATGGTACACACTGCAGCCATGGTGCGCTGGTGGTGGAGGGAGTGAATGTTTTTTAAGGTGGTGGATGGGGTGCCAATCAAGCGGGCTGCTTTGTCCTGGATGGTGTTGAGCTTCTTGAGTGTTGTTGGAGCTGCATCATCCAGGCAAGTGGAGAGTATTCCATCACATCCCTGACTAGTGCCTTGTAGATGGTGGAAAGGCTTTGGGGAGTCAGAAGGTGAGACACTTGCCGCAGAATACCCAGCCTCTGACCTGCTCTTATAGCCACAGTATTTATGTGGCGGGTTGAGTTAAGTTTCTGGTCAATAGTCACCCCCAGGATATTGATGGTGAGGGATTCAGCGATGGTAGTGCTGTTGAATTTCAAGGGGCGATGGTTAGACTTTCTCTTGTTGGAGCTAGTTATTGCCTGGCACTGGTTACTTGCCACTTATCAGCCCAAGCCTGAATATCGTCCAGGTCTTGCTTAATGCGGGCATGGACTGCTTCATTATCTGAGGAGTTAGGAGTGGAACTGAACACTGTGTAGTCATCAGCGAACAACCCTACTTCTGACCTTATGATGGAGGTAAGGTCATTGATGAAGCAGCTGAAGATAGTTGGGCCTAGGACACTGCCCTGAGGAACTCTTGCAGTGATGTCCTGGGGCTGAGATGATTGGCCTCCAACAATCACAAACATCTTCCTTTGTGCTAGGTATGACTCCAGCCAGTGGAGAGTTTCCCCCCCGATTCCCATTAACTTTTGCTGATAAATCCATTTTCAGCTGTATTAATAAAACTGTACCAGGTTATCGCTCTTAAATACATCAATAAATACTATTTAATGGAAAGGAAAAAAAAAACAATTACATTCTATTACGTGGCCCGATTGCCCTGGTTCAGTTTTTACGTTAGTGATTATGCAATTTGCAGAACCTTGAACTGTAACCTAACCAGCGCAATTTCAAGCACATTTTGGATGCAATTTCCTGATTGCACCCAAAGCGGAAACTCTACCCCATAGTCAACGTTGACTGTTAGGGTCTCAAGTGAAATATGATTGGGGAGTTTTACTCAGTTCTTAGTGAGTGCAGGCCCCACAGAATAAAGCTGCTCATAATGTAACAAGAACCAACCCCTTGGAACTTTTCCTCCACTACCCAAAAGTCTCTTATGGACACATCTCCACCCTGTGTACTATTCCTATCTCTAGAATGATGGATGAAGGGAGATTGGGAACAAGCGGAGGAACAACAATGGGTATGGAGTCAGACTCTGAACACCACCACCTGCAGCAAGTTGCAGGAAGGCCAGTTCAACTAGGGGAATTCTTGGTAGTCTGACACTGCCCTTTCAGCACAGCAACCCACCCACAACCCACGATGGGCACCAATTCTAACCAATATGATGACTGGTATGCAGGTACCTTTCCCAACGTTCCCAAGCCTAACTGATCATCACAGCCAAGGTCACCCACCTGCCTTGGCCCTGACCTGCATTTTTCCCAGTGGAAGCAAACTCCTGCGTAAAATCCCAGATGTGGTGACATTCCTCCTACAGGCACAGTGCAGTTAAGATGCACAGTAACTTCGTAAACTATGGGGATGTAGAGTCTCATAAAATATGTATGCAAGTGTACAACTAAACATACAACGAAGGGTCAGTTTCCAGCTTTGCAACGTCAGTAGCTTCACCTGCTGAAAGTTCAGATTGGAAATTCTGGCTTGTGCTGCACATGAATTTCTAACTTCATGCTTCTGGTAGGGTACCTCACTCACCAATAGCGTATATCAGAAATTCTGGCACATGCTGCACACAATTAAAATTGCCTGCAGTGTGCAATGGAATCTCCAATTTGCACTCCCGGTGCGCCAAGCTCCATGCTGGGAGCGCAAAGCCAGAAAATTACCACTTAAATGTGAGGTGAGTCTTTTAACAACTTGTTGGTTCAAAGGTGAATGGTTGACAGACACTGACTAAAAATTTAACAATCAATGATTTAAACATATGAAATTGCAGGTCTCAAAATATGCCTATAATTATCCAGACATAGAAGAGTTCTTTGTCTGTGTGCATTTGTGCTTTTGAATTTGAGTTGGAAATCTTAAAATACTAATAAAGGTCATTTGCCTACAGAACAAAGCAATATGGATCAATTTGCTTAAAATATCTTTCCTACCTTTTATTGGGATTTATAAGTTTGGTGTAGGCCGTTACCTGCATTGCCTATGTCTTTTCTGCATATATTCATGTTTTGATTTACACATTTGTGTGAGTGTTTTTAATAAGAAACTATGCGCACTGTCCAGGAGACAATGCAACTAATTAACACTTTCCAAATTGGAATTGAAGCAGCAAACCATAAATCACATCATATAAATGGCTTATATTTCTGTATTTTCCCCTGTTTAATGCTTGTTTTAATGCTGTGTAACCCTCAAGATCCTCAATCCAAATGAGGAGATGGTCATCGCTTTATTTCCAAAGTAAACTATGGAAGACATTGGTGAAGACATTGGTGAAGCCAATTGGAGGTGTGGTGCCACTATCCAGCATATATTCATTTATTGACATCTTTTTCATATTCCCTCTCTTCCTCCTCCCCTGGGACTATACCTGCTAAGGCGCTGCTGCCCAGTTTAGAGTGCCATAGTCTGTCCAAATGGGTACTGGGGTAGTGGCATGTGCACACATAGCATCTGTAGATGATGAGCTACTTATTAAGTTTCCAGGCCATGTACCAGTATGGGAGTTGGCACAATGGAAATGACAATTGGACTGACTCTATAATGGGCGGGCGATCTGCTCTGCCAGTTTACTGCCAAGTGGTGAAGGTGGAAATTACCCTCAGTGAGTCCAGTCCTCCCAACCAGTACTGGATGAGCAGAAATTTTTTCCAATTAAATATTGGGAAGACCGAAGCTATTGTCTTCGGGCCCCGCCACAAACTCCGTTCCCTAGCCACCGACTCCATCCCTCTCCCTAGCATCTGTCTGAGGCTGAACCAGACTGTTCGCATCCTTGGTGTCATATTTGACCCTGAAGTGAGATTCCGACCACACATTCGTGGCATAACTAAGATCGCCTATTTCCACCTCCGTAACATTGCCCATCTCTGCCCCTGCCTCAGCTCATCTGCTGCTGAAACTCTCATCCATGCCTTTGTTACCTCTAGACTTGACTATTCCAATGCACTCCTGGCTGGCCTCCCACATTCTACCCTACGTAAACTTGAGGGCATCCAAAACTTGGCTGCCCATGTCCTAAATCGCACCAAGTCCTGTTCACCCATCACCGCTGTGCTCACTGACCTACATTGGCTCCCGGTTAAGCAAAGCCTCGATTTCAAAATTCTCATCCTTGTTTTCAAATCCCTCCCTATCTCTGTAATCTCCTTCAGCCCCACAACCCCCCGAGATATCTGCGCTCCTCAAATTCTGCCCTCTTGAGCATGACTGATTTTAATCACTCAACAGTTGGTGGCCGTGCCTTCAGCTGCCTAGGCCCTAAGCTCTGGAATTCCCTCCCTAAACCTCTCCGCCTCTCTACCTCTCTTTCCTTCTTTAAGACGCTCCTTATAACCTACCTCTTTGACCAAGCTTTTGGTCATCTGCCCTAATTTCTTATGTGGCTCGGTGTCAATTTTTTTGTCTTATTACACTCCTGTGAAGCACCCTGGGACGTTTTACTATGTTAAAGGCGCTATATAAATACAAGTTGTTGTTGTTGCTGTTATGTCAATGGCTGCAGCTATTTGCTGCTTTAACTGAAAGTGTGGCTCAGCAAAAGTAATGATCGTGCAGAAAGGCAGCATAAGAGAGCCAAACGAAATATTATAAAATGATCAATTCCAAATACTCCACGCTAAATTTTAAATTTAGCCTCATTTGATCTCATTTGATGAGCCCAGTTTTTATTGATCAGGCTAATGCTGTGGGCAGCATCTTGCCCAAACTCATGAAATTTGGTCATGGGATGTAGGACCTAACTTGTATATGTTTATCTCAAGCCCCCACATGCCACTAGTGCAGCCTCACTTTGAGTCACAAAATTCTCATTGTAAAATAAGCCATACTGCAAATCATGCACCTGATTTTCTAACCCTCTCCCATTGTGTGCACGGTCTTACTCTGCTGACAGAGCCTCTCAAAGTTGGGCCTTAAATATCCAGTGACTTGCAAAGATATAAACAAAATGTATCAGGTTCAAATGCTGAAAGTCTCAAATTCAATGTTGAAGTGTTAGAAAAATGGCCAGATCTGTACCTCTCCATTACCAAATGTTGTCTCTAACTCTGCCTAAAATAAACCAGAGTCTCAGTTTCATCGTACCAAATCAAAGCTTCCAATCTCTCTTTGTGTTGTCTTATGGAACAGGTTGTTTGCATTCCTTACTCATCCTACTTACTTACCCAAGAAAAGAAATATTTCCAAATCCTATCTATAGAATATCAGCAATGTAAGTCAGGAATTGAACCTTATCAAAAACAATAAATGCTGTGCTATTTAACTCCTTAAAAAGATACGGATGAAGTCTTGTACATAAGCGTGGATTTTTTTTTAAAGACCAGTTAGCCAATAGCTCACTATCTCCATATCTACCCTATCATTGGACACTGCTCCCACCTATAGCATTTCCTGAGGGAAAGTTCTGCAAAATCTCTCACCAACTCCCAAAGGTAGTCAAGCAGACCTCCACAATATCTATCTACTCTTACACTGCCATTATTCAAGCTTGGCCAGTTGCTTTCCAAAGATGACATTTCTATGGTCACAGCATCAGTTAAGAACAGGATTGAAGGTTACAAGGATAAGTATAGACATAGATGATCAAACATTCTATGAACACTATGCTTTCAGTCCTGCTGGGACCATGGAAATGTCATCTCTGGAATACAAGCAGTCAGGGTTGACTAATGTACATTGTGATGTTAGATTGATGTACCAGAGTTTTTGCTTGATTACATTCAGAGGTCAGGGAGAAGTTTTACAGAGTTTTATCCTTTTGGAAGTTTTAGCTGTCGTTATTCACTTCCTGCAGCGGATTAAATAGATTGGAAAGAATCCCTGACAGTGTAAATTGTACATTGACTATTGGAGGGGGACAACCTCACTGAGCCAAATGGTCTTTAACAGTTCCAGTAAACAGTACTGGAACTGTAGCTCCAGATTTGGTGATCAATGTAAGCACTTAGGGAGAGAAATTCAACTTGGTTTCACCTTTATTTTGGCTGTAAAATGGACGTTAGGAGACAAATTTTGGGTCACAATCTCCCGCAACTAATCTCCCTCAGAAGTGCGTGGCCACCATATTGGATCAGGTGACTTTAAATCATACCAGCAGCTGCCTGAAAGCAGTGGGAGCCCCATCGAAATATTAAAATAAAAGTCTTGCATCTATCTAAGGACTCTCTACCCAAATTGAACCTATTTTCTAAATTCGCTAATTTTTAAGCCTCCAACCCCCACCCCCGCAAATAATTCCTGGCATCACAGTCAAGAAGGAGACTGCATTCAGCCAAGTCTCAGTTTAGTCTTTTTAGATGGCTTCTTATTTGGCTTTGCTGGTTAGTATGGCTGTGTGGGAAAACAACTGGAGAGTGACTTTGCTGGAGGTGCAGCGATATCATCTGAGAGAGGACAGCATGTACCACTCCCATGGCGCCACTGCCACCTTTATGGGGCTATGCCTCAGCACTCCCACTGCTCTGAGTGAGAATTGAGTGCAGGAGTGATGTGACACTTTGAAAGCCCCTATTCACACTTTGAAAGCCAGACGAGATGCTGGAACCCATGGTCAAGATCGCAGCAGTCTGAGGTTCCATCAAAGCTGTCAGAGATGTCACCAGAAGCTCCATAACTGAGGGTCCTGCTGCATTGTGCATGGAGATGACCAGACACTCCAGGATTGACTACATTGTTTCTATGCCCTGCACGAACACCTCACACGTGGTGCGGACTCCTCCATACTTTCCGACATTGTGCGCAGGCTTTATGGTAGGTAGTCGAATGCACTAAGCAGTTGCTGGTGCACAGCCATCAGTCTTCTTCTATAGGTTGGGCCCTTGAAGTCAGCATCTGTGCCCTTTGCCTCTGCCCTTGCTCGTGCAGACCTCTTTAACTGACCCTCTATACTACCCGGGGTGATGATTTCTGAGCTGGTGCCTGCAAGAGTAAGCTCAAGTCATGATATGTGCTCCTCCTCTTCCTCTGTTGCATCTTGGTCCTCTATTTCTAATAGACTGAGAAGAGGAAGAGGGGGTCGAGGATTAGCTGTTCGTGGCAAGGGTTAGCAGAGGCAGATGAGTGGCAGCTCAAAGCAGCACCACTTTGTCCTGCAGAGTGTGTGAGGGACAGGTTTTAGTAAGAAAAGGAAAAGAAGGTAAGGTTGATGAACACACTGCGGAGCGAATCCTCCATACTCGCCAGTCACAATGCTCCTGATGCGCCCCCTGCCCACAATTTTCAAGGCCACCTCTTCTAATGGGGTAGGACTTGGATGGCTGGTAGCCCACTTCCTGTCTGTGCCTGCTCCCTTTTGTTGTGCGACAGCTGCTCCTGCAGGAAAAAAGGCAGCGTGTTAGTGTGTGGCCTGGTGAAAGGTTGTGAAGATGTGCGTGTCAGGGTAGAATAGTGTTGATGGTGTGTGAAATATGGCACACATGTGTGAAAGTGAGGCAAGTAATTGTGAGGACAATAGCAGGTGTGCCAGCAGCAGCAGAAGGAGGTTCAGTGATGTGTGCTGCTGTGATTGGAGGAACGTGATGGGAAGGAGCGAGATGGGAAGGAGCGAAGGGGAGACTTGAGTGCCGGGCCTACAAGTGGTTCAAGGCTAAGCAGAGAGTAAGAGAGATGTGAGTAGGAGTCTTACCTTAGCAGCCCTGCTCAGATCATTAAATTGCTTGCGGAATTGTAGCCAGGTTCTGGGTGCAATGCTTCTCGTGATGACCTGTTCGCCCACCTCTGCCCACTGGTGCCGGGCAATGTGCCTTAACACCCTTCTGCCGTCCGTTGGGAACAGTACCTCCATCCTCCTGCTCACCTCCTCAACCAGAACCTCCAGATCAGCGTCCGAGAATCGGGGGCCTTGCCGTACTTGCTCTACCTGCCATTTGCCCTGCGCAGCACTGATTCAGTTAAATAAAGGCAAAGTGTGCCTCCACTTGAAGAGGTGCAAGCTGCCTTTAAATGGCATCACCGACACCCGATTTTCTGCCCCCACGATTGGCAAGCTGCCAATAAGCAGCGTAAAAAGCGTTGGCAGTTTGCCAATCTTAATCAGTACGCTCTTCAATCTCACGCATGCCTCTCCCTGATGTCATCGGGTGTGCATTCCGATTGCACCGCCCATTTCACGCTTGTTTCCGGTGCGAATTGAATTTCTCGTCCACGGAGTTCAACACTTGCTATGGAACCCAAGATAATGAGTCACTGAAATGAATGACACAAACAAAACCTTTGACAAAGGCAACGCCAAGCTAATCTGTAATGATGCCTTTTTCTCTATCTATATTAACTAAAAAATATTTGAAGCCTTTGTCCACTGGATGTCTTTTGCAGCTTTCAAAATATACATGTGCTGTCATATGCCTTGTCAAACATAATTGTCTGTGCATTTATAATACTGATTATCATAAACTGCAATTCGAAAAAAAGGTACGGTCATGGCTGAGAAACGGGGAGTAATTTTGAGCTTCGCCGCCTGGGCAGTAATGTGACAGAATGGATCGCCTGCCCATTATAGAGCTCGTCAATTTTAATCCCATTGAAATTGGGCAATCCTTTCTGCCACATTATTGCCTAGGCGGTGAAAGAGAAAATGACCCCCAGAGGTTCACTTGATTGGCCTAATGAGATATTATCTTATTTTTTGCTTTTTATTTTAATACTTTAACATCTTATTTTCATGCTAAAATATTTATGGAAAGCATGTGCCGAAAATGAATCCAGCGTAGACCCATTTTTCTTAATGAATTGGCTGTTTATGTTATTCATGAACTTCAGCACACTGTATTCTGTGGTTCATACCATCCGTAGTCTGCTCATTCATACTAAAGATGACAATAGAGAACACTGCACTGAAGGGCAGGTGTCCTTATGTTCATAGTCTCATCAGAACTATTTAATCTTTACAGACCGATCTGTCATGAGGTGCTAATGGCCAAAATAAAATGATCTCTCTCTTGCAACTACCTCTCATTCTATCCTATTTTCTAATTCTTTCTCTTTGTCTTTTTGTTTATGTTCCACTCTTTTTCTGTTGCTCTCTCTCTTCTGTGTCTGAGAACAGAACATCCTACCTACGAGATGGGAGTGGCAATAATTCATCAGTGGTAAGTATAATAAATACGGTTTTAAGCTTGGCAAACTATCATTATAAAATTGCAAGTGTTGTCGGAAGTAAATGTTGCACCTATAGGAAGTGTGTGTCATAGGCAAGTCTTTCAATATGATATCCAGAGATAGATTGATAGAATTTTATGTTGTCCTTTTACTTCCCTAATCAGCCAAAGGTCAATTTCAGATCAATTTAACTTCTGAATTCACCGATGACCTTCATATAATCAGACTAAAAGCAACTAATGAAATGTAAAATGAATTTAAGTTTAAAAAACACACCAAATAATACAGAAGTTAAAACATTGTCAGTGGCTTTATAAATATAAGAATACTGTAACTTTAAAGAAATACCAACCTAATTTACCTTAAAATCTTAGTTATTTAACAGTTCCTTGTTACTGTACGTTGTAGAACTGCTGGTTGCTGATGCGATGCCATCAAATTTCAGCCCTCGGGTGAGATCCCTAATTTTTGTTGCATAATTAGCATCTAAATTAAGTACTTAAATAATAACATAACTTACCTCAGGATGTTTGGCTAAGAACCAGATTGTAGTATATAAATGTTAACAGTTAGCATTGATTCCCATAATTTTCTATAGGTCTGAAAGGTGATAACGGCCTATTTTTCAGCTTTTATTGTACCTGTTCTACTGTGTCAGATGTTGAAAAAAGATTATCTGGATGGATTCTAATTGGGTCACCACCTCATGAAAGATCCCACACACCTTTCAACAAAAACAGTCAGCACTTATGCATAATGGAAAAACAAGTTATTTTTGAAATGCGTCTTCATTACTAACTAGTTTTCTGTTTACGCCACAGTATCTTCACAGCTAAGGTGCCAACAATGAGTAATAAATGGCACACACAAAATTGAAAACAGCTTACATTTAACCTTGCCTCAGTGGATTTGCCTTCCGTGTGAATGGAAATCACTGACTCACTGCCAGGCTCTGTCGAGGGGAATTGTTACTAAACTAGAGAAACTTCAGAAAAAGACTGGAAGCCCAGTTAGTTTTTGACTTGTTTGTCCTTAGCTGCCCTCCTCCTGGTTTTTGACATACACTTAAACAGTAAATTATGGTTGATTCAATGTCAAATGTATAAATATCTACTTATTGACAATGGCTTAAGACACCACCTCGCAGAAAACAACTTTTATTAGTTTAAAAGGCAAAATATGTACAGTGTTATAAACAATATAGTCAATTCCTATTTCCTCACCGCAGGAAAGCGATAGCAATTGTTGCCTGGATTTCTTTTGATTGTCTGAGAGGAGGGTTTTTAGTTACAATAAGGGTCAAAGGGTTTTTGATGGTGAAATGAAATGATAGGTCCTGAATTTGTGGTCGGAGGCTTCCCGCGGGTGAATGCCTCCGAACCGCGAGAAAAGTACGAACCTACCTGATGGTCCTGGAGGTTCGAACACTTGTGCTCCTGGGCCTCAACGCGTAGGCCTGTGTAAAGGCCCACATATCCCAGGGGCGCACACGGCTCGCAAGCGTCCCTGGGATCACGTGGGCCAGGCCAACCAATCAGAAAGGGGGATCCCCATAAGCATGAAGAGGAATTCCCTAAAAATCACAATTACACACCAGTTAAATAAAAATAAATCACTACAAGTTCAAAATTAATTAAAATACAATTAAATTAAACATTTTAAACAAAAATTTAATTTTTTGAAAAATAAATGTAAACATTTTAAAGGGGATAAAAATAAACTAAACTAGTTTTAAAGGTTTTCTTATGTTTAAATAATTAAAAAAAATAATTTTATTACTTACTTAAACTCTCTCACTGCTAAAAGAAGGCCTTACGCCAGGCATAAGAGTTTCACGGGCATTCGCTGCACAGTAGTTGGGCAGATAGTCCAACTCTCCGCCAGCGCATGTCCATTTTCCGCGGATGTGGTGGATCTGTCAAGCTGCAACTTTGACAGATCGCAAGTTCTGAGTTTTCCCGCATGTGCAGCGCACGCGGTCATAGGCCCCGGAAAATCTGGGCCAATGTTACTTGGTATCTCAGAGACTGGACCTCTTCAAAGGTTATACCCCTGCATCTCAGAAGCTTTACCTTGTGATTAATTGGAAGAATAGGAAGAAGAAGAATGTAGCATGTTCTGGATTCTTTCACAATATAAAGCCAAAAAAGTATCAGTGTGTTTCTTCTTTACAAGAACATAAGCATCTTCACTTTACGTGCAGTCTCCTGTTCATTTTACACTGTCTGCTCCCTCATGCTTACTGTCAATACATGGGTTTCTTGGTTTCTGTAGTTGGAAGTACAATGATAGCATTTTATATTTATAGCTACAACAAAATCAAATATGATATTTAACAACAGAGAAGCAAGCTGCAAACCTAAGCTAAAATTGGTTTTGGTGTAACAGTTGACACTTTTGTTTGATTAACCGAACAATATATAAAGTTATAGTCGCAAGAGTTTGAGCTCACTCAGATTTCCTTCTTCAGGTGATATTGCAGTCACAGAAGGAACAAGTTTAAGGATAATGTAATGGAATAGTGTTTGAAAATAATGTAATGGGGGTGTCGCATGAATGTAGATTTTAACATGTTGCCTCATAGGTTTGTAAAGCACCTTTGCTGGATTTGAGATAAGAGTCTGATGTAAAACCCATTACACAAGATTCTTTCAACCATTATCACAGTTGTAGCAAACAAGGTCACCGGAGGCCTGAACATGGTCAAAGTAAGCAGCAGAGGTGAGAGCCTGATAGAAAATGTCTTCGAAGATCTGCACCACAAAAAAGGCTTATTCAATTCGCACCATCATCCTCCCTCTCTATGGGGTGTCTGTTTTAGGTGTGAAGCTTGTGATGCCGCAACACCACTATGCTGTGCACAATGGGGCTTGAAGTCTTGATCAACAAGGTCACCAGGAGAAGGAAAATTCTGAGTTTAACCTTTTGGATTAGCCATACCCCATCCACGGGCAGTAGGAGGCTATGGTGTCGGACACAACATTGCAGTTTGATGGACTGCACCCGTCGCTGAAGGGCTTTGGGAACTTGCCGTGTCTTTTTCCTCTTTGAACCATAGTGGCCAGATCGCGTTCAGAAAAGTTTTTTTGTGTATGCCTACTGACCTATATAACATTGTAGCTTGGAATTCCCTGGAACTTTGCAGCAAAACTATGGCGTAAGAATGGCATAGCGTCATTTATTTTGTGAGGAAATTTGCACGTAATTGATTTCCTCCGGTTTTACACGTGAATTTCCTCGGTCATTTGTGCTGCTTCTGAGATACGTTCACCGAAATCCTCTGTCGCCGATTTACTTAGATCCACCCCCATGCAAAAGACTAGCTCACAACTGTTACCTGCATTTAAGCCAGTAACACACTGGTGTAGATTTACGTCGTAAAATGTAGGTGCAGCCCGGCCCAAAGTCATCCAATATCAGTGTAACAGATTTCTAGAGTTTGATGGTGATTTCCTTCACGATTTTTCTTTGTGGAATTTTTTTTACTGAGATCTGCACTGTACTTTAACAAAGTGCTGTCATTCTCAGTGCACCCAAAATTTTTCAGGCCACCCCCGCCTCCACCCCACACATGTTCAGAAGGACGAAGCAACTGGAATGCCTTCCCAGTGGGCATACCCATGTGGTGCATTATATGGAAGAGGAAGAGAAGCAGCGGCAAGAGGCTCTGAGAGAAAGTCATCATAACAGAAGGACAGAAGCCCGCTCACTATTACCCCTATTGGTGGCACTACATTTGTGCTTGTTTTACGCTGGTTTTTACATTCCGCTGAATGAGCGCCATAAGAAATTTTGGCACAAGTTCCTGTTGGCAAGATTGGTGTAGAAACTGACATACGTTTTGGCGTAATTTCGCCGTAAGTGGGATAGAGGATATTCCGGGCCTATACGCTCAATCCAGAATGGACTTTTCAAAAACCTTATTACACTGCACAAGTCAATTTGATTTGTTATTTGCCCAGTATGGCTCCACTAACTCTGAAACACCTGCAGCTTACACTTGGTTCTGGATCTTGAGATGATTGTATGCACAAATCAGAATGCAGTAGTGGTTCTGTTCTCTGACAACCATGTTAGCATTGCAGATAGCCAATTGGAAATAAGTTCAGCTGGGAAACAACTACTACAGTGCTGCTGGGTACTTGGTTGATCGAATCCTGATCCACAAGCTCGATCCCTTATTTATTTAAATTAGTTTAGCTAAAAGTATATTTCTTTCTAATGGCATTTTGTTTTTATTTAATTATTCAGTGCGTTGTGTTGTGTAATGTATGAAGTTTTAACAATGAAATATCATGTAATTTATAAATGAATATCAGTGCCATTAGCCTTCATACTGCTTGGTTTCATTTTAAGATGCAGTATGGCGGAACAAATTATAGTCCCAAGGAAAGCATGGAGCTGGGAAGAATGTTTTCATCCTGGGGCTTTTCATTTGATCTCCTGCATGTATTAGTCAGTTTATCTTTACAACTACTGAATCAACTGTTGCAGAGGGGCATTAAATCTGGAAGAGGTAAGTGTTCTGATGAAAGGTCATCGACCTGAAACGTTGGGCTGGATTTTACCAACCTTGGCGGGTCCGGGGTGGGCGACGTCAGTGGCGGGTCCTGGCCTCACTGCCGGCTCCAGCCTGCTGTCCAAAATGACTTTCCCCTGATTGGCCTTGTTAAGCCCACCCAGCGCGTTTCCCAGCCAATTGAAGGAAGCGGGTCTCATGACGTCACTTGATGATGCGTCAGCAGCCGGTTTCCTTAAAGGGACCATGCGCAAATTGATTTTGACAGTTGTGCTGTCAGTGTTCTACAGCATTGAGGTGCTGCAAACACTGACAAGCACTGCACAGAGGTGCACGGCTGCACCCAGGCTCTCCCATGACTCCCTCCATAAACACAGCACGCAGGGAAGTTCTCTTCCCTTCCAATGGACGGAAGAGACCTCCCCAGGAGACCAATTCAGCCTGGTTGCACATTGCACAGGAGGACACAAGTAGGGATGTCATTAGGAGGATCAGGCTGCAGTGGCCCAAACCTTTCAATGATCTCAGTAGATCACAAAATGTTAGTACAAAGCCACACTCAACCTCATCCTGCTGTGCCTCTCATCACATCTCCATCAGTCTGCCTTCCCTACGCTACTCCTGCACATCCTTACTCATACCAACTTACCTTGCACCATCACCCATCCCTCTCTATCTACATTATCACTTCCCCATCTCACCCTCATCCTTGTGCAATCATACCAACTAACAACACACAAGGGTAGGCACTTGAGTGTTTTAGCCAATGTTCATGTAAAGTTTCTGTTAATGTGGTGTCAAACATTGAAACCTTTATTTTCAACACTTTGCGTTCTTGGACAGATTTGTGTGCACCTTTGGAAGTGGCTTAGTGAGTTGCAGTGAATGGTGAGACATAACAGTACCCCCCGTAATGGTGATGAGTGTGAAAGGAATGGCTTGGGCATTGCAGGAATGCTTTATGGTGTTGGTGTGGGGGGGTGCCAACCTGGCGCATCATGTGGCAGCCAGGGTGCACAGCGTCAAGTGAAGTAAATCTGGCCACGGTGAAGCCATCCCTGGCCTCCCGGGCAGCAATGTGGTTGGGTGCTGATGCCCTGTGTCCTATACAGCATCAGTTGATTGCGGAGAAGGTTGGTGTTGTAGTTGGTGCTGCTGGTGTGCCTGGTTCTGCTGGTGTTGCGGCTGATCGTGGTGGGATTCTGAGGACCAAGGTGAGACAGTATAAACCGTACCCATTCTGATGTAATCGAGATGACAGAAGCAATCTGTCACTGGTGAGAGAGGTTGTTCCAATGAGGTGACACTGGATAGGGAGTTTGCTCCAAACACTTGCAACCTGCATAAAGCTCAATCGGTCTTCCAATTGCAGTTAGCAACAGCTTCTGAGCTTGGAAAGTGAACAGCTGTGAGATGGGAGCTTTTATAGCACATTTACAGCTGTCATGTAATGAGATGATCCCATGGTCATGCAACTCCCGCCCTGCTTACCTGACGTGATCCCCAAGCAGTGTGGGTGACCTGGTAAACTCAGAAGGTGAGCTGAAAATAGTTCTTAATGCTTTGTTAACAATGTCATAATGACCTTAGTTGCCTCCCCTGCCGTTGCGTGTCAGGTCTGCTCAGCGCTGACAATTGGGAAAGGCGTGCGGCAGCGGGGTCCTGACCCACTGTCAAAAAAATCAATTTTCCCACCCAACCCGCCCCCCGATCGCGCCCGCTGAACCCCCGGAAAATTCCCCCCGTTAACTGTGTTTCTCTTTCCACAGATGCTGCCTGACCTGCTGAGTATTTCCAGCATCTTCTGCTTTTATTTCAGATTTCTAGCATCCGCAGTATTTTGCTTTTGTAGAGGTAAGAGTGAGTTCTTTTTATGCCAACCATGGATTTATTTGTGCTGTGGATTTTACACTATGGATTCGAATTTGATGTAGTTTTAGATGTGATATGAATTTGAATTAAAGCCTGTCGTGTAAAATGGACTAAACTATCAATGCCTTCAGTTTACACCTACAGCAATAACACAATAGCAACGTTATCTAAACACCACCATTTTAAACTAAGAAAAGTGTTGAGCTGAAATACTGGAGGCCATTTTCACTGTAATTATCTTGTCTAGCATGTTACTGCTTCTCACCTCTTATCACTGTCAGTGTCAGCTCTCGCTTCACAACCATCTGTTCCATTTATGTCATCATAGGTCACTTAAAAAAAGCTGAATTATGAAAAATAAACTATTTGTTGAAGGGGTTTGTCAGTGTGCTTTTGTAATTTCTAAATGAATGTTAATAATTAGCAAAAGCACTAGTTAAATTAAACACTGGTAGATTAAGCACTGGTAGCTTAAGTTTATATTTGAATTGCACATATCGTCACTCACTCTTCTACAGGCACGACACTGGCAATGGCTGTCAAGATCAAAGCATCCGAAGTAGGTGGACTCCACAGTATAAGGAAGGAAGTCTTTATCTTGGTTATGCTTCAGTCTGAGTTTCAGGGGTGAAAAGACTTCAAATGTTTCTATTTTAACAAAATATTTGATAAAATTGTTTTAAATAATTAAGAGAACAAGATCCCTCATGCATCTGTATTTTTTTTTAAACATGTTGGTTTATAAGAAAGTAGGAATGTATGATTGCAACATGTATGATTGTAGTGTCCCTTTGATCAATTGGATCCCAAAATCAATCATATTACAGAGAATACTATCTCTTCAACCTGCACATCCAACCAGTCAGATCCCATAACCACCTCTGCAGTGTCATTTCTGAATGCTTCAGTCACAAAGACAATTCATCACATTATGCCAAAACACACAATCTGTGGCACACAACCACGACAGTTACCTATTCTACCTCTGTGTGACTGCACTCTGTGGCTCCCCCAAACCTTGCTCTCCAAGGCTGCATCCCCCACTGCTTTAGAGTCATAGGGCTGGATTTTGATACTGGGGCGGGTTGGGGTCGTGTCATCCACTTTTCGTGTTATCCACCCGACTGCAATTGGATGTGGGAGATTGATGCGATTTTCACCTAACTGGGCAATTGAGTTCCAGCATGTGGGAAACATGAACCAATTAGTGTTTTCAGTCTGAAAGTCGCCTCTGATGATGTCATCATTGCTGCTGCATTGAAGGTCTGCAAAGACTGCCTGGCCTTTGCTGTGAGAGGACCTGGATGTAAAATGAGCAGCAGCAGCCCTAAGTCTGCTCCCAGATATTTTTGCACCACCACTCCCAGATATGTCTCATCCATCCATCACCACCACTCCCGGATATCAGCCAGCCAGCCATGCTCCCGCCAGGTTTCACATTCGTGGCTCAGAACAGGCATGCTTCACGTAGAAAAAGGGTTAAAATCACAAAGGCCTTTCAAAATGGCATAATAGAGGCAATTTAGTGCTTGTTAAGGGCCTTAACAGCCTATCCCGCCTCTTAGAGGTGTGACAGAGTCGGGACCAGCAGACACGATTTAATGAAAATTGCATGGAGGCGGGCTTGTGCCCGCCCACCAGTTTCCGCAATTTTAACCCCCCACACGCCTCCAAACCCACCTCCACGGGTCAATGTTATACAGCACAGAAAGAGGCCCTTCGGCCCATCGTGTCCACGCCGGCCATCAAGCCCTGTCTATTCTAATCCCATTTTCAAACACTTGGTCTGTAGCCTTGTATGCTATGGTGTTTCAAGTGCTCATCTAAATGCTTCTTGAATGTTGAGGGTTCCTGCCTCTACCACCCTTTCAGGCAGTGAGTTCCAGATTCCAACCACTCTCTGGGTGAAAAAGTTTCTCCTCAAATCCCCTCTAAACGTCCTGCCCCTTATCTTGAAACTATGCCCCCTGGTTATTGACGCATCTACTAAGGGGAAAAGTTCCTTTCTATCTACCCTATCTATGCCCCTCATAATTTTGGACACCTCAATCAGGTCCCCCCTCAGCCTTCTCTGCTCTAAGGAAAACAACTCCAGCCTGTCCAGTCTCTCTTCATAGCTGAAGTGCTCCAGCCCAGGTAACATCCTGGTGAATCTCCTCTGCACCCTCTCCAATGCAATCACATCCTTCCTATAGTGTGGCGACCAGAACTGCACACAGTATTCCAGCTGTGGCCTAACTAGCGTTTTGCACAGCCTCATCATAACCTCCCTGCTCTTATATTCTATGCCTCAGCTAATGAAGGCAAGTATCCCATATGCCTTTTTAACCACCTTATCTACCTGTCCTGCTGCCTTCAGGGATCTATGTACATGCACGCCAAGGTCCCTCTGATCCTCTGTCCTTCCTAGGGTCCTACCATTCATTGTGTATTCCCTTGCCTTGTTAGTCCTCCCAAAATGCATCACCTCACACTTTTCAGGGTTAAATTCCATTTGCCACTGTTCTGCCCATCTGACCAACCCGTCTATATCGTCCTGTAGCCTGAGGCTTCCCTCCTCGCTATTTACCACTCCACCAATTTTCGTGTCATCTGCGAACTTACTGATCATACCTCCTACATTCATATCTAAATCATTAATGTACACTACAAACAGCAAGGGACCCAGCACCGATCCCTGCGGTACACCACTGGACACAGGCTTCCAGTCACAAAAACAACCTGCGGATTTACACGGCTCTCGGCTTCGCAGCTGCTGTTCCCTCTCACCAGGTATTCGTATCTGATGAGGAAGTTAGAACTTTTCCATATAAAATGAAAAGAAACATTCTCACAATCTAAGGCCATCGACCTGAGACGTTGGGCTCGATTTTGCCAGGCCCGAGGAGACGGGATTGGAGGCGTGTGAGGTGGTAAAATCGCAAAAAATGGCGGGCGGGCCCGATCCCGCCTCCATCCTGCCTCCGAGCAATTTTCCCAAATGCGTGTTTTCTGACCCCGTTTCCATCCCGCCTCCAAGAGGCGGAATCGGCCCTTAAGGCCCTTAACAACCAGTTAAGTGCCTCTATAATCCCATTTTGAGAGTCCTTTCTGATTTTACCACTTTTCCCACACCCTGCACGTCTCCTCTGGAACACGCCAGTTAATCCTGGCGGCCTCACAAGTGAAATGCTTACTAACAGCTACAGCTCCACCATTAAAAAGAAGTTTTCAGCAATCATCATTTACAGGTGGCAGAACTTTGTTGTCTCAGGTCTGGGGGAACTTTTAGCAGGCATACCCCTTGTTGTGGAAGTTTGAAGCCTGACACCCATCTCCAGTGTGACCTCCTGGGAAACCCCTCTCGCCACCTTGACTGAGCAATTCCTCAACTGAGGCATATACCAGAAGCATGGGAACCATTTATTTCCTTTCCACCTGGACATCAGATTCGGACGAAGACCAGCCGTGGCAGCAGCAGAACCATGAACAACAGCCCCACCAACAGCAGCAGCAACAACAGGAGCGCCAAGCTGCTGCTCACCCACCTGAAGCTGCACAGGCCAGAAGGCGCCAGCGCGCGACCACATTGCTGCCCTGGATGCAAGGAACGCACTCATCTTGGCCAGATTTGCTTAGCCTGCACAATCAAACAATTTTGCCTCGCACCTTCTTATCAGACCATCGACAATGGCCAAGAACCTGCGGATTCCTATCACTCTGACCACCATACTGACAATTGCAAGTCGCCCTAAGCCCTCAATGTGGAAGTCCCATTAGCGAAATGACACACGCCACAACTGCAACAGTTTGCCATCAGAATTTTTTATGACAATAAGCAACTGATGGCTTTTCAAAATTAAACACAACATTACACCCAAGTGACTACCCTTGTGACTACTTGTGCATTAACTTCCTCTTACGCGTGCTCCTACGTGGTGCTTCCCCTGTGGCTTCAGCAGATGTGGAGGCCCCTTGCTCACTTTCTTGCTGCTCCTGTCTTAACACCTTTGGCGGGCGTCCTCTGGGGTTGCGAACCTCTGAGGGCTCGGCAACAGTCTGCTGCTCCTGTGGCTGTGTAGGGGTTGAGACGCCGATCTCAGTTGTGTGGGGACTCTGGTGGGGCTCTGACCGAGGGCTCTGCAGTGGCATGGTCGTGTGAGCGCTTGGAGAGGAGCCCGCACTTCCTTGTTGTATGCCACCAACATCCCTCTCATGGGTCAGCCCCACTTCAGAGCTAGCAAGTGGCTGGACAGCACCTTGCTGCACTGCAGGGGGGGCCATGAGGACCCGTTTCTGCACTGGAAGTCCTACTCCAGAGGACTTGCATGAAGGTCTGGTTTGTTTGCTCAATAGCTGACCATCGCTGCTCAAGAGATGTCAGTCTATTCTGAACAATTACCATGTTTTCCATACCCTGGCGACTAAGCTCCTCCATGGACGTAGCCATCCTCTCCTCTACCGTAGCCATCCTCTCCTCTATGGTAGCCAGCCTTACCATGGAGGTAGCCATCCTTTCCAAGGAGGTTGCCATCCTTTCCGTGGTGATGCGTTCATGCGCCAACGCCTCCACAAAGGCTCTGCTCATGTTAGCGATGGACTCCTCCATTCGCTCCACACTCGCAGCGACCCTGGAGACAAAACCTGCCAGAGACTCCTGCATCTGTTCCTGGAGTTCCAGCACCGCTCTCCTTCTGGATGGACCTGGAGGCACAGGGTCGACATGCAGCGGAGCCGAGCTGGGAGCGTCCTCGCCACTGTGACGAGGACTCTTCACTGATGTCCCTGTCTCCACCATCTGCTGATGCTCACTTGTGAGCTGTGATACACCAGGTGACAACTCTACTCTACGCCCCGAAGGCCCCACCGAGGTGTGAGTGTCTGCGCTGGTGCAGGGTGCGCTTAATTCTGCTGACGGAGCGCCCTCAGAGGTTGCAGCTTCCTCTGAGGAGTCTGGAAGCTCAGGCTCCTCCTCCTGGACAGTGGGGACGGGGGCTCTCGATGGTCCTGTGGGGAAGTAAAGGAAAGAGTTAGAGATGTGAGGTAAAGGTTGCATTCACATTGAATTGTGCAGATGATCATAAGTCAATCTGTTAGAGCATCAGAATCATTATCAGTCACTCATGCAATGTCAATGAGAGAGATGCCAAACTATTCTGTCACCAGCTTGCTGTGATGCGCCCGCCTGTCCGTCCCCCACTTGGGAATCCTCCTCGATCCTGGCAATTTCCAGGGCCGCCTCCTCCGAGGTGGTGAGCTGGGCTACTGAGGGTGGCCCTCCTCCTGTCCTCGCTCTTTCCCTCTTATTTAGGGCTCTCTTTTCCTGCAATGAGGGACACAAGTGGAGTTTGAGTGAAAATGAAGGAGTGAGTGTAGAGAATCCATAGCATAGATGCTTAGAAGGAGACAAATGCCCCTCCCTGTGTGTTGTAAGTTGTTGTCATTGCGTCACAGTGATAGGGAGTGTGAGGGCTGCATGATCGAATAGTTAAGTGAATGTGACCATAGAGAGAGAGGGAATGGTTAAGGGTGCAGGGATGTCAGTGTCAAGTGGGATGTGGAGGAAGCGGTTGGCAAAGCAGAGTGCTGGTGAGGAGAGGCGATGGGGATGAGATTGAGGGTGATGAGAAAGTCATACTCACTTTTCCTGTGCGAAGAAGGTCATGAAACCTCTTCCTGCACTGCAGCCAGGTTCTGCGGCACATAGAGATGGCATTGACCTCCTGGGCCACTTGTAGCCACACAGCTTTAGTCTGTTGTGGTGGCTTTTTTCTCCCTGAGGAAGGGAAGAGCACCTCCTTATTAGATCTTGCTCCCTGCACCAGAGCTTGGAGGGAGGGTTCATCAAAACGAGGTGCACACTTTTGCTTGCTGGTGGACATGGTCGGTAAATGAATTCCTCATACAATGTCCAAAGCGTTTCCAGTCTCCAGAAGAAGCAAGGCTGCTTGCAGGCCTTACATCCAGAAGCACTGATGACGTCATCGGAGGCGACTTTCAGGATGGAAAGATTAATTGGGCCAGGGGTTCCCACACGCTGGAAATCAAGTGCCCAATTAGGAGAAAATCGCACTTTTTTCCCCACTTCACATCGGGGTCCTGACACGAAAACCACCAAACACGCCCCAGCCCGACCCCAATGGCAAAATCGAGCCCTATCACTCTGTTTCTCTCTCCACAGATGCTGCCTGACCTGCTGAGTGTTTCCAGCATTTTCTGTTTTTATTCTCACAATTGATTAGCTTGCTCAGTTACTTGTGCCTTTCTGGCTGACGTACTCATTGAATTGTGTTTACAGGGTTATAATCAAGGTCAACCAAGATAGGAAAAAGAACGGTGTAGACTGGCAATGGACAGGGCGACATACATTAAAAAACAGAGCACATAGCTGAAGTAATTGGTACTCTATCTCACAGACTGAGGCTCATTTCAGCTCTACCTGGAGGGAAGGTCTGGAGGATTAATTATTTTGGCCTACAAAGATGTAGACATCATCCTGCTGTAGAACAGAGGGAATGCATTGTTGGTTGCTAAAGGGATGGCAAGTGTGCAAAAAACAGTATGGTACATTTAACCTATATTCAGCACAAAACAGGTAGATTTTAAGAGGTATATTATCTAGTTATGCTATACCTCATGTAACAGTTGCACTTTTAATTCACAAACAACTTTATGATATTTTAACACATTTATAGTAAATCAAATCAGTGACGATGCAAAAATAGTTTTATGCATACAATTTGACATGTCTTGAAAAAAATTATTTTATAAAAATGTATACAGTCTGTCCATTATGTATTAAATTAAGTACATAGGACACACATTTCATTAAAACTTCAATGTTATTCTTGCTCTTATGGGAATACCCCATAACAGTCCCAGTTGGTAATGTGATTGGAGTTTTATATGTTAAAGGTTGTCACATCTTGCCTGTCACAGATTCACTCAGCCTGGTGACCCACGCAGCAGCCGCTCTTTGCACAGATACATATGTGGTCAGTTTGTTGAACTGCATTTAGTTTTTGTTGGTTTCGTGGAAAGGTTTTTGGCTGGTTTTTAATGCTTCATTTTTAATTAGTCAGAACTGGATTATTTTATATTTTTAATGTGAGCTTACAGTAAGTAAAGTTTGCCTTTCTTGTCTATATTTATATGGCTTCAATATTTAAAGAAATAGTTTTCCACATCTTCATTCTTGTTTATTCAATAGTTTTCTGTAGCTTCAAATTGATTAAAAACAACAGCTTTTTAAATTTTGTTCCACTTTTCAATCTGTTGTTTGTGACCCAATTTATACCTGGCATGATTGTACAGTTGTGGCTGAGCTGGATAAATGAAAAGTTAATTTTAGTACCATGGGTATAAATATTTCATTTTTGCCCTCTTTTTGATGTCTGGGGATTAATTTTGCGACCATTTTCGAGGTTACTTTTGCAGATTTTGCCTCATGCTTAAAGTTCAGTCTTATAAGTAATGTGTAAAAAATTGTGTTTTGGCGTCCAAAGCTCAGTTCAATGGGTTTATTTGTGTAGACTTTTTCCTGTTTTCCAAATTTTACTTTGTGAAAATGGCAGCTGGCAGTTGCTGGGCAGATTCCATTGTCTTCTTGCTGCTGCTGGCCTAACTACCCAATCCTCCCACAATCAGTTGCACTGGATCAGGAACAACAACAACAACTTGTATTTACATAGCGCCTTTAACGTAGTAAAACGTCCCAAGGCGCTTCACGGGAGCGTAATAAAACATTCAATTTGTGTGGTTTCAATATTTGTAAAAAAAAAAGATTTTGCATGTAGATTTGTCGAAATTTAATACCGTTTTAAATATTTATTTGTAGATAAAAAGATTAGTACAAAGGAAAACATTTTTGTTTTAACATTCTCTTTTTTTTTGATCTGTCTTTTTGTTATTTGACACAATTAGGGAGTTTCGCTGGGTGAGGTGAATAAATGAAAATGTAATTTTAATACTGTTTTATGTTCGCACGCTGTGGTTCAATTATGCCCCATCCTCTAATCCTACTTTGCCTAAAGACTACACTTGGTCTTGACTCACCCTCTGCAACACATTTTCAATGTTAAAGGCGTCACATTGTGTGCCATAAACTGTCAATATTATGATGAGAGAATATCCTATATTGTGCAATCTGGCCAATGGATTTTCAAAATTTGCTCAAAATGATTTCTGATTTTTTTAATCCTTTTTTCCTCATTAACTGAAATATCTAATGCCAAAATAAGGGTTTAAGCAAAATTACCATTCAAAAATGATATATTTCACAATAGTTTGATTAAATGCATCCATTCAATTGTCTTTTGTATGTTTTTAATGCCTTCACTCACTAAAGTTTTACTTGAAAGCTTCAGCCACTACCAAAAGCCTAGGCTTGGACTTGATATTTTTGCTCTGAACTGTGAGTTGAATTTGGATTGTGCAGTCTGAACACGTGCAGGTAGAAATTGGTTTCGGCCTGTTTTTGGGGCCAAAATGGGTGATGTGCTGCAAGCTGCTTTGTGCTCTATAAACTTTAAAAACGGTGTCTTTTTTCATTTAACATTACTTTCATTTCAAAAAACACATCATTTGAAATTTGAAGCGAAATAATTGTCTACAATAAAAACAGAAAATGCTGGAAATACTCAGCAGGTCAGGCAGCATCTGCAGAGAGTAAAACAGAGTTAACGTTTCAGGTCGATGACAAAGTTAGGCAAGCGATGACCTTTCGTCAGAACTAATTATCTACACCGCAAGCTTCAACAACTCTTGGACACCAACGCACCTCCGGAACCTTCTTCCCCTTCACTTTCCTCTGACCCCATCCCTTCTCCCAATCTCACCCCCTGCCACATTTTCACTATCCCCTCTGACCTTCCCCCTCTCTGACCCCGAACGATCAGTCCTTAGCAAAGGCCTGAGCTTCATCCCCTTACGCCCCCACCTCAATGAATTTCGAGCTCGGCACGATGCTGAGCTCTTTTTCCGCCGCCTTCATCTCCGTGCCCACTTCTTTGGCCAGGAGTCTTCCCCCCGCACAGCTGACCCTTTCTCCCGCTTTCAGAATTCTCGTTCTACCTGGACCCCTCCCTCTGGCCTCTTACCCTCTCTAGATCTTTTCATTGCAAACTGCCGCCGTGACATCGGCCGTCTCCATTTCTCTGCTCCTCTCACTCACTCCAACCTACCTCCCGCTGAACTTGCAGCACTCCAGTCTCTCAGATCCAACCCCGACATTGTCATTAAACCTGCTGACAAGGGTGGTGCTGTTGTTGTTTGGCGAACCGACCTCTACCTAGCGGAAGCTGAACGCCAACTCTCCAACACCTCCTCCTACCTCCGCCTGGACCATGACCCCACTACTGAACATCAAGCCACCATTTCCAAGACTGTCACTGACCTCATGTCCTCTGGAGATCCTCCCCCCACGGCTGCCAACCTCATAGTTCCCCAACCCCGCACACCCCACTTCTACCTCCTTCCCAAGATCCACAAACAGGACTGCCCCGGTAGACCCATCGTTTCAGCCTGTTCTTGCCCCATGGAACTTATCTCTTCCTATCTCGACTCTATTTTTTCTCCCCTTGTCCAGTCTCTTCCCAGCTACAACCGCAACTCTTCCGACGCCCTCCGCCACTTTAACAGTTTCCAGTTTCCCGGCCCCAACCGCCTCCTTTTCACTATGGACGTACAATCCCTCTACACCTCCATCTCCCACCAGGATGGCCTGAGGGCGCTCCGCTTCTTCCTTGAACAGAGGCTCAACCAGTCCCCATCCACCACCACCCTCCTCCGCCTGGCTGAACTTGTTCTCACATTGAACAACTTCTCCTTTGACTCCACTCACTTCCTTCAAATCAAAGGTGTTGCTATGGGAACCCGCATGGGTCCCAGCTATGCCTGCCTTTTCGTGGGATATGTGGAACACTCTTTGTTCCAGTCCTACTCGGGTCCCCTCCCTCACCTCTTTTTCCGGTACATTGATGACTGTATTGGTGCCGTTTCCTGCTCTCGCCCCGAACTAGATAATTTCATTCACTTTGCTTCCATTTTCCACCCTTCCCTCACCTTCACATGGTCCATCTTCGACTCTTCCCTTCCCTTTCTCGACTTCTCCGTCTCCATCTCTGGGGATAGGTTATTGACAAACATTCACTACAAGCCCACTGACTCCCACAGCTACCTGGACTACACTTCCTCCCACCCCGCCTCCTGTAAGGACTCTATTCCATTCTCCCAGTTTCTCTGTATCTGCCGCATCTGCTCTGACGATGCCACCTTCCATACCAGTGCTTCCGACATGTCTTCCTTTTTCCTCAACCGAGGATTCCCCTCTACAGTGGTTGACACGGCCCTTGACCGTGTCCGTTCTATCTCCCGCACTTCTGCCCTCACCCCTGCCCCTCCCTCCCGGAACCACGATAGAGTTCCCCTTGTCCTCACCTTTCACCCCACCAGCCTCCACATTCAACGGATCATCCTCCGCCATTTCCGCCACCTCCAGCGTGATCCCACCACCAAACGCATCTTCCCCTCCCCTCCCCTTTCAGCATTCCGTAGGGACCGCTCTCTCCACGACACCCTAATCCACTCCTCTACCACCCCCAACACCCCTTCCCCTTCGCCCGGCACCTTCCCATGCAAGCGCAGGAGTTGCAACACATGCCCTTATACCTGCCCACTTCCCACTGTCCAGGGCCCCAAACACCCCTTCCAGGTGAAACAGCGATTTACTTGTACTTCTTGCAATTTAGTATACTGTATTCACTGCTCACGATGCGGTCTCCTCTACATTGGGGAGACCAAACGCAGATTGGGTGACCGCTTTGCGGAACACCTCCGTTCAGTCCGTAAGGGGGACCCCGAGCTTCCGGTCGCCTGTCACTTTAATTCACCGCTCCACTCCCACTCTGACCTCACCGTCCTCGGCCTCTTGCATTGTTCCATGGAAGCTCAGCGTAAGCTCAAGGAACAGCACTTCATCTTTCGATTAGGCACTTTACAGCCTTCTGGACTCAACATAGAGTTCAACAATTTCAGATCATAACCTGGCCCCTATCATATATATATATTTTTATCCACACTTTTGTTTGGCCTTCTGTTCTTCTCTCCCACATGGCAGCTGTCTTTCATTCTGCCAGCGCAATTTACACTTCATCTGGAGCCATCCTTTGTTTCTTAACCTGTCCCATTACCATCTCATTTTGCCTTGAATATCTCTTAATGTCTCTTAACTTCGCCTGCCTTCTATCCTATCACAGACCTTCCCTTTTGTTCTTTCATCCCCTCCCCCATTTCCCAGCCCCTACCCTTGCTTAAAAATCTGTTCCATTTCTTGCTTTTTTCCAGTTCTGATGAAAGGTCATCGACCTGAAATGTTAACTCTGTTTCTCTCTTCACAGATGCTGCCTGACCTGCTGAGTGTCTCCAGAATTTTCTGTAATTATCTACACCTTTGTTTTGTTGACAGAACAGGCCAATGCTAATTGTCTATACCTGTGTCACAGAATGAGAGAGCCACAGAGAAAGATATAAATAGGGACAAAAGCCGTCAATCAATTACTTTCCTCATTCTAATTTCATTTATTTTTTAAAATAACAAATTAAATTTTAAAAAGCAAACAAAGCCTCTTTGAGGGGATGAGAGGGTAGAGGAGATGGGGAGGAGATGGGGATGAGAGGGTAGAGGAGATGGGGAGGAGATGGGGATGAGAGGGTAGAGGAGATGGGGAGGAGAGGGTAGAGGAGATGGGGAGGAGAGGGTAGAGGAGATGGGGAGGAGATGGGGATGAGAGGGTAGAGGAGATGGGGAGGAGATGGGGAGGAGAGGGTAGAGGAGATGGGGAGGAGATGGGGATGAGAGGGTAGAGGAGATGGGGAGGAGAGGGTAGAGGAGATGGGGAGGAGAGGGTAGAGGAGATGGGGAGGAGAGGGTAGAGGAGATGGGGAGGAGATGGGGAGGAGGGGAAATAGTTGAGCGTGAGGGGGCTTCTGGCTTCTCAACACCCATCCTTGGGGGAGGTGAGTGGGAATGGGGGAGAATGGTTGGCTGAGGGGTAAGGGTGAGATGAGTGACTGTGGATCAAGTAGGAGGGGAGTATACAGAGATTGAGTATGTAGTTCAAAGGGGAAGAGGTAGGGGAGAGATGACAGTGAAGAGGTGGTAGAAAGAGGACTGGGTAATAGGAAGGTGTAAGGGGTAGAGGACAAGAAGGGAGTGAGGGGATGATGGGCGCATGAGTGATTGGGTAAGGGGATGGCAATGGAAAAGGTGAGGACCACTACTTACTCACAACCCTCACCCCAAATGTTACCTGCAGCCATTGGTGGCTCATTTTCCTGCCACGCCATACCACCCACCACCTGAAAGGAAACAAAAGAAAAGACAAAGATAGGTAAGCAGAAGAGGACAGAGAAAGAAGCAACAAGAGTTATGGGGAGAAAATCAGCAAAAAAGAGAAAGAAAGAAACAAAAGTCAAAGAGGAGAGACAGAGAGAAACATCCACACAAAGACATTAGAGTATGCTCTCCAACGCACCGTGCACACCACCACGGGAGATAAACTAGTGGTATAAAAATGTTTCAATGATACCTTGCAGTGCACTTGTTTTTGATGTTCTGAAATTTATTATTCCATATTACTTGTTTAACTGCCTGGCTTGCAACCTCTGGTTATGGAGGTAACAAAGTGTTCTTGCATAAGGAATGGTGGGATGACAGGAGAACATGGCAATGGATTAATTAATGCTCTAGAGCCAATTTTACAAGCCTGTGCTGCTGATGTGAAGCCTTGCCCGACAGCACTGTGTATCAGGAAATCACAGGTGTGCTGCCTGGAATGTTTTTCCCATTGATTCTAATAGATGGTAGGGAGCCGAGGGGTCTTGATTGCGGTTGGGAATCACAGAATAACGGGTTTCCCTCAGGCCCTGCCGAATTTAATGGCAGGACCTAATTAACATTTTATTTTCTCTGTTTCCTGCCTGCAGCCAGCCAGATTGAGAGTCGGGCGGGTAGGGCTGCGGCACCAGGCCGCAGCTGGGGAGCAGCTCGGAGGGTGGGAGTGATCAGAGGCCGGACTGGGGAGATTGGAAGGCCAGGATCAGAGGGGGGTCAGAAGGCCGGGATTGGAGGGGGTTGGAGAGCTGGAAGGAGGGGTTGGAAGGCCGTGATTAGGGTGCTTTGGAAGGCTGGGATCGGAGCGGGTTGGAGAGCTGGAGGGGGCGGTCGGAGGGCCGGGATCAGGAATGAGGTTGGAAGGCCAAGATCGGAGGGGGTCAGAGAGCTGAAGAGGGGGTCGGGGGCTGGAAGGCTGGAGGAGGGGAGGTCGGAGATCGGGGAGCTGGTGCTCAGAGGTCGAGGGGTGGTTCGGCAGCTGTGAGTCGGGGATTGGAAGGCCGGAGGGGGCCTCGTGGGCGGGGGGTTGGAGTCCTCGGGGTGCTGGGGGTGTGAGAGTGGAGGCTTCGGGGGGAGGGAGATGGGAGGCCTCGGGGGTGGGGGGGAGAAGGGTGGCTTCAGGGGTGAGATCGGAAGCCTCGTGGGGGAGGTCGGCGGGGAAGATCGAAAGGACCGGGGGGCTGTCTGATCACGGGGGGTTGGCGAGGCAGGGACGCTGAATCTAGCAGGTAAGTAGAAAGTCACTTACCTCCTGGATCCAGCAGTCCTCGCCTTCCTTTAGCTGCTGGGTACCCCGAGGCAAGGGAAACACAGCTGCCCAGAGTTAAATTTAAAATGGTGCTTCAAAACAAGGCATGCAGCCTCGTTATATTATTTAAAGTGCCAACCCGCCTCCTGGGAGCGGGATGGCCCCCCGCACCCGTCCCACCTCTGTTAAAACCAGAAATGGGTGGGTTGGGGACGGGACTCAGATTTTTAACACTTTAACCTCCCACCCGACCCAACCCCGCCCATTTTTGTGAGTTAAAAGTCCCCCCCATAGTGTGTGATTTTTGTGGTGTAAGTTCTACAAAAACTTTCAATATAATCAAGTAGAATTTAAAAAATGTGCCAACCCATGGAACATGTTTTCATTCATATCTTGGCAAGAATGAAAACATTACCACACCTTTTTCTTTAGAGAGGAAAAGTTTTACATAACAAATAGGAGCTGGAGTAGGTCATTCGGCCCCTTGAGCCTGCTCCGCCATTCAATAAGATCATGGCTGATCTACCTCAATTTTCCTGCACTATCCCCATATCCCTTGAATCCCTTAATATCCAAAAATCTATCAATCTCTGTCTTGAATATACTCAATGACTGAGCCTCCACAGCCCTCTGGGGTAGAGAATTCCAAAGATTCACCACCCTCTGAGTGAAGAAATTTCTCCTCCTCTCAGTCCTAAATGGCCAAACTCTTATTCTGAAACTGTGACCCCTTGTTTCTAGACTCCCCAGCCAGGGGAAACATCCTCCCTGCATCTACTCTGTCAAGCCCTGTAAGAATTTTGTATGTTACAATGAGATCACCTCTCATTCTTCCAAACTCTAGAGAATATAGGCCTAGTCTACTCAATCTCTCCTCATAGGACAATACCCCCATCTCAGGAATCAGTCTGGTGAGCCTTTGTTGCACTCCCTCTATGGCAAGTATATCCTTCCTTAGGTAAGGAGACCAAAACTGTACACAATACTCCAGGTGTGCAATATAATTGCAGTAAGATGTCTTTGCTCTTATACTCAAATCCTCTTGTAATAAAGGCCAACATACCATTTGCTTTCCTAACTGCTTGCTATACCTGCATGTTAACTTTCAGTGATTCGTGTACAAGGACACCCAGGTCCCTCTGAACACCAACATTTCCCAATCTCTCACCATTTAAAAAATACCCTGCTTTTCTATTTTTCCTACCAAAGTGGATAACTTCACATTTCTCCACATTATATTCCATTTGCCATGTTCTTGCCTACTCACTTAGCTTGTCGATATCCCCTTGAAGCCTCTTTGCATCCTCCTCACAACTTATATTTTCACCCAGCTTTGTATCATCAGCAAACTTGGATATATTACATTTGGTCCCCTCATCCAAATCATTGATTTAGATTGTGAATAGCTGAGGCCCAAGCACTGATCCTTGCAGTACCCCACTAGTTACTGCCTGTCAACCCGAAAATGACCCGTTTATTCTTACTCTCTGTTTTCTGTCCGTTAACCAATCCTCAATCCATGCTAATATATTACCCCCAATCCCATGAACCCCTATTTTGTTTAATAACCTCTGTGTGGCACCTTATCGAATGCCTCCTGAAAATCCAAATACACCACATCCACTGGTTCCCCCTTATCTATTCTGCGAGTTACAACCTCAAAAAACTCTAACAGATTTGTCAAACACGACTTCCCTTTCATAAATCCGTGGTGACTCTGCCCAATCCTATTATTATTTTCTAAGTGCCCTGTTACCACGTCCTTAATAATAGATTCTAGCATTTTCCCTACTACTGATTTCATGCTAACTGGTCTGTAGTTCCCCGTTTTCTCTCTCCCTGCTTTCTTAAATAGTAGGGTTACATTTGCTACCTTCCAATCTGCAGGAACCATTCTAGAATCTATGGAATTTTGGTAAATGACGACCACTATCTCTATAGCCACCTCTTTCAAAACCCTATGATGTAGGCCATCCAGTACAGGGGATTTATCGACTTTCAGTCCCATTAATTTCTCCAGTACTATTTTTTTACTAATACTAATTTCTTTCAGTTCCTCATTCTCGCTAGACCCTTGGTTCTCTGCTATTTCCGGGAAGTTTTTTGCATCTTCTTCCGTGAAGACAGACACAAAGGCAGCGAACTTAATAGAGGAGGCAGGTTGGAGTAGGGTTGCCTGATGGGTGGGCTCCGGTCCCGCTTCCGGTTTCATGCGCTCCCGATTTGCGAATTTAATTTAAGTGGCCTAATTAGTCCCATCGTGTGCGCTGGCCGGTCCAATGAGTTGGAGCGTGTCTGTTGCTCTCCACTGATGACATCATTGCTGCAGTTGTTTTTAAGGGGCCCATGTAGCCTCAGCCTCTCATTTCTCCTTTCTGCTGCAGTTTGAATGGGCCCATGCTACAATGACTGCTGCCAAATCTAAGGCTGCTCCAAGGTTCAATGAGGACTCCCTCCAAGCTCTTGTGGAGGGAGTAAGAGGGCGCAGGGAGATTCTGTTCCCTCCCGATGGCCTCAGACTCGCTCTCACTGTTATGCAATGTCAACAACTAACAACGCACAGGGAGGCAGCTTCCTCTTGCCACCTCACTCCATCTTGGTCTCCCCTCTAAGCTTCAATGTTATGGATTCTTCACACTCACTCCATCACTCTTGCTGAAACTCCACTTGTGTCCCTCCTTGCAGGAAAAGATAGCCCACAGTATGAGGGAGAGAGCGAAGACAGGAGGAGGCCCATCATCCCTGGCGACATTGACAAGTGCTGAGGAGGCTATGCACGAGATCGTGGGAGGTGGCGACGAGCTGGAAGTGGGGGACGGAGAGACTTGCGCACTAGACGAAGCTGGTGACAGAATAGATTTTCAACCCTCTCATTTAGATATCATGATTGACATCTGATGTTCATAGAGATTGACTTTGGATCATCTGCACAATGGGATGTGTCTGCTACCTAAAATCAGATGTCTAACTCATGCCTTTACTCTCCCACAGGACCATCGAGAGTCCCCCTCCCCACTGTCCAAGAGGAAGAGCCAGACGACTCCTCAGAGGAACCTGCAGCCTCTAAGGGAGCAGCGACACCAGGACTCAGCGCACCCAGCACCAGCGCAGAAACGCACACCTCGGCGGGGCCTTCGCGACATAGAGTAGTGTTGTCACCTGGTGTATCACAGCTCACAAGTGAGCATCAGCAGATGGTGGAGACAGGGACAGCAGTGGAGAGTCCTCGTTGGAGGTCGCAGGAGGCTCCTAGCTCTGCTCAGCTGCATGTAGACGCTGTGCCTCTGGGGCCATCCAGAAAGAGAGCAGTGCTGGAACTCCAGGAACAAGTGCAGGAGTCTCTGACAGGGTTTGCATCCACGGTAACTGCGAGTGTGCAGAGACTGGAGGAGTCCATCCCAAACATGAGCACTGCCTTTGTGGAGGCAAGGCGCATGAACGTACTACCATGGAGAGGATGGTAACCTCCATGGAGGACATAAGTCGCCAGACTCAGGAGAACATGGTGACTCTTCTAAATAGATGGTCTGCTATGGAGGAAAGATGGGCATCTATTGAGGAGAGACATCAGAGGTACATGGACGTCCCCGTTATGAGGACTGTCAGTACAGAGATGGGTCCTCATGGACCCACTGATGTGCAGCAAGGTGCTCTCCAGCCACTTGCTAGCACTGAAGTGCAGGTGACCCATGAGAGGGATGTTGGTGGAAGACAACAAGGAAGTGTGGCTCCTCTCCAAGCGCTCACATGACTATGCCACTGTGGAGCCCTCGGTCAGAGTCCCCGATTCCTCACCCAACTGAGATGGCCGTAGGAAGAGCAGACTGTAGAGGAGCCCTCCCAGGCTCCCAAACCCAGAGGATGCCCGCCAAAGGTGTCTAAGCAGGCGCAGCGTCAAAGTGAGCATGGTGCCTCTACATCTGCTGAAGCCACAGGGGAAGCACCACGTAGCAGCACGCGTAAGAGGAAGTTAGCACAAAAATAGTCACAAGGGTGTTTTGTTCTGTTGTAAAGTTTTGATTGTCATCCTTTTGTGATGTGATTAAACAAGAGTGATGGCAAAGAGTTGAAGTTCTGGCTTATGTGTTCTGGGAAATGGAAGTTGCACATTGAGGGCTCAGGGCAACTTGCATTTGTAATGATGGTGCTGAGAGTGATAGGAAAGCACCTTTTATTGGAGAGATGATGTATGGCATCTTAAGAAGGTCGTCCACATATTCATAGCCATATGCCAGCCACCTGTGGTTGAAGCGTAAGCTTACGCGTATCTGGCGTGGATGAGTGCAGCCCTTGCGTGACGGCCAGCAATGTGGTCGAGTGCTGCTGCATTGGCCACATCAGGCTCCGCAAGGCGGACCTCCTCGTCCTCGTCCTCTTCCTCCTCCTCCTCTTCGTCCTCCCCCTCATCTTCCGAGGATTCTCTGCACTGAGCCACTTGTTCCTCAGGCAGCGCTAAGCCACGCTGCAGTGCGATGTTGTGCAGGGCACAGAAGACGACGATGATTCTGGACATACTGCAGGCTCCACCAGATCTGTTGAGGCATCGGAATCACATTTTGAGCAAGTCTATGATGCTTCTGGTGTAAATGTGGCTCATATTGTACCACTCCTCAGCCTCGTTTGATGGCCTCCTCATCGGTGTCATGAGCCACTTTTTCAGGGAATAGCCCTCGTCACCAAGTAGCCATCCGGAAAGTTGGGTTGGCGGATTGAAGAGCTGAGACACAGTAGACTGCTGCAGGATGAAGGAGCCATGGCAACTGCCAGGGTACTTTGCACAAACATGCATGATGATCTTCCTGTGGTTACACACCAGCTGGATGTTGAGTGTGGAATCCCTTGCGGTTGACAAATATAGCTGGGTTGTGATGGGATGCCCTAATGGCCACATGTGTGCAGCCTATGATGCCCTGCACCCTTGGGAAGCCTGCCATATTTGCAAAGCCAACTGCACGCACAGTTACACTTGCTTCATCTGTGGAGAAGTGGATGTAATTGTGCGCCTTTGCAAAGAGGGCGTCGGTATCCTGCGTAATACAAGTGTGTGCGGCCGACTGGGAGATGCCACTGATGTCTGCAGCTGATCCCTGGAAGGAGCCCGAAGTAAAGAAGTTGAGTGCGATGGTGACTTTGACAGCCACTGGTAAGGAGTGTCCACATGCTCCTCTGGGCTCTAGGTATTGGTGCAGCATTTTGCAGATGTCAGCAACTATGTCTCACGGAAGTCTCAGCCTCCTTTGGCACTGCTGCTCACTCATGTTGAAGAAGCTGATCCTCTGCCTGTAAACCCTGTGTTGGGGGTATCTCCTGCAGCAAGGTGCAGCCCTGCGCTGACGCCCTCTGCCCTGTGCATCATCAGGTGGCTGAGGAGAAGGTTGGTGGTCCTGGTGTTGGTGCTGCTGCTGTGCCTGGTTGCGCTGCTGCCGCGGCTGCTCTTCCTCCGAATTTGACGACCAGGAGGAGAGGATATAAATGGTTCCCATACCGCTGGTATATATCTCAGTCGAGGAATGGAGGTTGCGCTCAGACAAAGGGGCCAGAGGGTATTCCAAAGAGCTCACGCTGCAGATGGATTTCAGCCTCAACACTCACAAGATTAGTAGAGCTGAAAAATGTCTCCCAAACCTCTGAGCACTAAGTTGTGGCATGTGAAAGAATGAGAGATTGCAGGACCGCTTTTAAGCTGTTCGAGCAGCTGGCAACAATAGTTATATTAACAAGCTGTTAACTGCCTTAACTGCCTCTCCCGCCGTTTGGTGTCAGGTCAGTTTGGGAGCGGATGACCCGACACTTGCCAAAGTAGCGTGGAGGCGGGATGGTAGCGGGTTCGTAGCCCGCTGTCAATTTTTCCGATTTTTGCTTCCCACCCGCCTCCAAACCCTCCCTCTGAGGTCTATTAAATTTGCGGCCAAAGTATTTGTTTAATTTCTCTGCCATTTCCTTATTCCCCATTATAATTTCTCCTGTCTCAGCCTGTTAGAGACCCACATTTACTTTCGCTAATCTTTTCCTTTTTACATACCTATAGAAGCTTTTACAGTCTGTTTTTATGTCTCTCGTTAGTTTACTCTCATATTCTATTTTCCCTTTCTTTATCAATTTCTTGGTCCTCCTTTGCCAAATTCTAAAATCCTCCCAATCCTCAGGTTTACTACTCTTTTTGGCAGCATTATAAGCCTCTTCCCTTGATCTAATACTATCTTTAACTTCTCTTGTTAGCCACGGTTGGACCACTTTTCCTGTGGCGTTTTTGTGCCTTAAAGGAATGTATATTTGTTGTAAATTATGTATTAATTCTTTAAATGCTAGCCATTGCTTCTCTACTGTCATACCTTTTAATGTAGTTTCCCAATCTACCTTAGCCAACTCGGCCCTCATACCTACGTAGTTTGCTTTGTTTAGATTTGAGACCCTAGTTTCGGATTTAACTAAATCACTTTCAAACTCAATCTAAAATTCTATCATATTATGGTCACTCTCAAATGGTTAAGTGAAGAGAAACAAGCAGATGGATGGCTGTTTGTGCTTTTTTTCCCTGAATAAATACATGGACCTCATGCAATTATGTTTACTTCATTATGGTCATAAAAATCCCCAGTAATTTCCTAACCCATCAGTTTAATATAGCTATATTTGTATTTTTTCTTGCTACCTCAACCAAGTTTAATTATAAAATAGGATTAGCCTTCCTACATAAATCCAAGACATAAGTACTAACGTATGCAAAGCAATAAGCAATCTCTTATAAATTGTGAGTAGAAAGATTAAGAAATATTGCACCTACTTTTTATTACGATAATTAACCAAAGTAATTTAATGATTTAATAATTGAGGGCTTTTTCACAGACGCATACGTGGGTTTGTTCTTGAAACAAATTCTTTCATTAACACTATGTGGTTTAATTTTCTCTGGAAGTACAGTGGTTGATGCATTTTTATAAGTTCCTATGCATGCTATTTTAACATTGCTGTTACCTCATTTAGAACCTGGGATGTGGACTGCTTTAAAGGAGCAAACAAAGAACAAGTTAACCAGTGTGTGCCCTGAGGAAAGCCAACCTTTGTAAGTGGATGTGGAAGAAAAGGGATGTGCCATTCAATTCAATGGAAGACAGATAATGATCACAATGTTCAGGCTTCCACCCAACTTTTGCTCACAACAGAGAGGCAGTTGCTATAAGCAGACTGAGCCCTCTCTGGACTGAGGGGGATGCCAAGCCATGGGACTAACAATTACCAGTTAACATTGTATTTAGCACCAGAGATCACGCGAGATTCCCACTATGTTCTCCTGTCCACTCTGAAAAGTGGTCCATACCACACTGTCAGATATTTATGTTCAGGTTAAAACTAGCAGTCTTGTCCTTACCTATTTAAGTACATTCACAGAGTACGTATATTGCCTATTTTTTCTTCCTATGCGCAGAACTTTACACTGGTGTGTGCTTTGGGACGTCCGGTGGTGGTGAAAGGCGCTATATAAGTGCAAGTCTTCCTTTTAAAAAAAATGCCATTTGTCCTTGTCTTGTCAACTTTTTATACTTTGTTTAACTCATTTTGTATTATTAGATCTACCGCCTCAGATTTAACAGCCCCTCCTAGTTTGGTATCATCTGTAAATCCAACAAATTTGCATTGAGTTTCTGAATCCAACTCATTGATGTAAATTAGGAATCTTCATGGTCTCTACATCAATCCCTGGGGCACCCCATTCAACATTGCTCAACTCAATATAACTCTTGCTTTCTATCCTTCAGCCAACATCTTAAACATTCCAAATATTTGTCCTGAATCCCCATCGCTTTGAGCTTAACTCGTAGACTTCTGTGAGTGGCACTTTGCAAAACACATTTTGGAAGTCTAAATACATCTCACTGAAGACTGCAACCATTGTCACTTGACCATTTGAAAAGGTGACCCTAAAAAGCAAGCTTAACACACTGTCAGTCTGTATGATTCAGGCTGCCTACTTGTTTCTCACCAGTCTGTGTACTCTATCCAACTTTCAACATCCCATTATTGCTCTGCTTGCAAGTCAAAGCTGCTCACAATAGCAGACAGCACAACTCAACTGGTAGTTCAGATCCCTCACACTGGACTTGTTTGAACCAGATAATATAAAGGGCTAGAAATTCAGCTCCGGGCGCTACGGGCACTGGTATGTGCATCGCAAATGGCGTTCGCGCGCATACTTTTGGTGCGTGCCGCCCCAGACACCATCTTGGTTAGGGTGGGCGTTCGGAGCATGCATCGGAAGTATTTTGAGTGGGCAGATCGTGACGTCAATCAGCGTGCAATGCTGATTTGATGCCAGCGCTGCTATTTTCATCCCCAATGCTGGTGCTAAGGACCTGTCTTACCCTCACACAGCTGAACATGCGTTCAGCAGCAGCAAGGACCTCCCACACCAACGATATTTAAAGGGATCAGCAACCACTCTAAGGTTAGTTGCTAATTAATTTCTACTGGTTCTGTGTAAGTTTGTGGAAGTGGTTGGAGCTTTCTAGAGTTGTTTAAAGTAGGTGAGGTGACAGGGAATGCTGCTGTAAGTGGAGAAGGTCTTGGTTCTGATTTCAAGGGTTCTGGTGAGACCATTTGCACCCAGTCATGGGTGCTGTAGTTGTCATCCCCCTTGTCCTGCAACATGACAGGGAGATGGAACAGAGGCAGCAAAGAAGAGGACAAGCTGCTCACAGAGGGAGGAGGAGGAGGGGAGAGGGCCTCTCAGCAGGAGGCCTTACCCACCTAGGGTCTTCCGAAAGCAATTCTCTTACCTCAACTTGTGAGGTGTCTGTGCTTTACGAAGGAGGTGCTCACAGAACTCTGCCATCTCTTACAACCAGACTTGCAGCCTCAGACCAGGACAACGACAGCATTGCCAACGGCTGTGAAGGTGACCGTGGCCCTGAATTTCTTTGTGCTGGGATCCTTCCAGGCTGGAGCAGGCATCTCCCAGTTTGCTGTCCACTGCTGTATAAGAGAGGTGCCAGGCACTCTTTATGCCTGGAGAGGGGACTTCAATGTCTTCTCTCTGACCAGAGAGAAGCAGGCAGAGCATGCACGTGGTGTTGTCAGGATAGCAGGTTTCCCCATGGTGCAGAGCGCCATTGACTGCATGCACGTGGTTTTGCAGGCGCCACAACTAAATGCTGAGATGTACCGTAACCGCAAAGGTTACCACTCACTGAAAGTGCAGTTGGTGTGTGACCATGCTCAGCATATCATGATGGTGAATGCCTGGTAAACTAACAGCAATCATGATGCTTTTATTCTGCGCCAGTCCGCTGTTCTCTCAGTTTTTGAGCCATCAGGACAAACCAGAGGGTGGCTACTGGGCGATGAGGACTATCCGCTGACCACCTGGCTCATGACTCCACTCCGCAACCCAACCACACGAGGACAGCATGCGTACAATGAGAGCCATGCTGCCACACGGAATCTGATAGAGCAGACCATTGGCATCCTTAAACAACACTTCCACTGCCTGGACTGCACTGGAGGAGCCCTGCAGTACTCACCAGAGCACGTCTCAAGATTTGTCCTGGTCTACTTCATGCGCCACAACCTTGCCATCATGAGAGCACAGCCTTGCCACCAGGCATACGGCAACCAGCTGAGGAGGAGGAAAGAGGAGGAAGCTGAAGGGAGGAGGCAACCCAGACAGCACTTTTCTGCCCAGGCTGTCCGTGATCGACTCATCCGACTGCGGTACCAGTGAACACAACCCTAATTCCTCATTCAACAATAGTCCCACCCTTTACCTTCACTCTGTTACTAACCATCACAGCGTCCTCTTGGCCATAATGCTGAAATAAAAGCCATCACAAATGAAACATTCCAACCCAACTTTATACATCAATCCATCCAATATTACATAACAAAGTCAACTAATCACCCTTATGCATTTCCTTAGTGCCTGTCTTCAGTGTGCCTGTCATAGTGCTCCTATGAAGTGCTACCCCAGTGGCTGCAGCATGGCTGGTGGAAGACTGCTGACTTTCAGTGGGGGAGACTGCAAATGCCTCTCAGCAGCACGTTCAGCGCTGGGCTGAATGCCACAATCATGCTAATCAGCAGGCAGCACAAAGTTAGCATGCTGCCTGCATTCCTTTCAATGGGCGTGGTTTGATCATGCATCACAATCCCCACGCCCGTTTTCAGGGGCAAATGATTTTCTAGGCCAAAGTGTTTGGGCCATGGGGAGGCCAGCATCATTTTTTTTCTTCCCCTATTCACTCACTCATTCACAGGCATATACTGCAACTAAACATCAAATACACAATATCAGCTGTATAATCTCTTTTTCTAGGACTGCTTCTCCACCGCCATTGTAACATATTGCTCTTCAGTTTCCATAGGTGTCGTCAAAGAAGAAGCTGCAGAGCCTTCAATCACAATTTTATGGGGCCAACATTTAGAAGAAGGATGCTATCTGAGCACCAACATTTTCTGCAGCCATTAGACTGCCAAGCAAGGTCCAATGACTAATTCAAGAGCCACAACTGGACTTTATTGTACCTGCATTGTACTGCTGTTCATGGCTGTATCAGAAATGTCATGAACAAGGCTTAAGAAGGTAGCCTTGGCTTCCTAGGAGCCAACCTTGATCTACATTGTGGTTCAAATAATCCTCTCATTATGGACTGCCTTAAAATGAAGATGCTATGACTGCTACCTGGGAAGTATACATTCACTTTTGTGATTCTATTTTGATGGTCATAGCCAACCTACAAGTTGACAGAGTGAAAACCCTTGTGGTCTGTGAAAGCAGAGAAATTGTACGTCGGAGCCTGTAGAGCTAATGATGTTCTGGGAATTTGGGGAATTGTATCAATGAAACCATTCTTCATTCTAAAAAGGCAGTACGCTTTCATTCTGCTGCTGGCTATCCATGAGGAAACTGATTAAATTGTTTGTCCTGGCAAACAATGCATTCATCACCTGCTTAATACATCAGCGAACTGCAGATTGACTGATGTTATTCAGGTCTCCTATGGAAGCTTGTAATGAGCCAGAGGAATAAAACTTTAGGAGTGGATGCCCTTGTTGCCCTGTGATGGAAGACAGCTGGTCGTCTGTTTCCAGGAGAAGATACAACTCCATCGATGCCAGTCAAGTGAAGTGCAGCCTACAAAGACAATTTTCCTTAGACATGCTAAGATAGGTATTGCCTCTGTTTGTAGATCTGGGTCAGATGCAAGCTCACCTGCAAGGCATCTTTCCTTTCCGAGTCTTCCTTCAAATCACACACAAAAACTGGGATTCCCATTAGAATGACCATGTTGTAAATTATGGATGACACAGCTAAACCATCTCTGCAAAAATTCTTGTCCCAACACCTAGAAAAATTAACCTGGAACAAAAAGAGCAGTGAAAATATTCTGTCCTACAAATCCTTTTTTAAATTATAATTTCAAATTGCAGCGCTCAGGAATTACAAATATCCCTTTATAAACTAACTTCCTGTCAGTGCCAATAGCATCTGTATTGCAAGGCCTGGTTTATATAGACATCACGAGCACACAACACATTCAGTTTATCTGCATCTCTTTCAGACTGATTTTAATATTCTGATGAAGCTCTCACTTGTTTTCGATGAGAGCTTCCTCTGATTATTTTACGTGATGGGATTGTCAGCCTGATTCCCCATTCCCACCACAGCCAGCTCTGTGCCGTTGTCACTAGTGTGTGATGATCAGAAAATGCACCTTAGAATGTCACCAAATACATAATGGGATAAAAGTATCTAGTTACGGATGCAAATTTAATTCTGATTTGACACAACAAGCAGTTGCATCAAAAGTGTCCCAAATTGCAACAAACATATTCCAATTTATTTGGTGGGTGGATTGCATTGAACCCTTCACTTTTGCATATTTATTTCAAATCGCATTCATACTTGTTTTAACAGGGCATGAGGGAGATGAGAATGGTGTTGTGTACTGACTAAAGACTTCAACTGTACGAATAGCTGACGAGGCAGAAGTCATTTTTCTCATTCCTGCCTTGTGTTCTTTTGAAAAAGTAAGGCCAGAATCCCAATGGTCATTTGTTTATATTTCAATCACAAACCAACAATCAGAAATGAATGCAAAATGTATCTTTTAAATGCAGAGGAAATTTCTTTATTTTTAGTTTTCTGCAGCTCTTCAGGGCATTAACTTCAGAATTAAATTAAATGCCCTGCGAGACAGATCAAACACATTTACCTGCCAAGCATGGGATTAATTCAAAACTCCCAGGAATGCAATTAAGGATTCCGAGCAACACGGCAGTTGAATCTTGATCAGATTCATGAAGGTCCAAGATAGGAGAATGAAATGTCCTGAAATAATATACTTCAGTAACACAAAAAATAAGGGCCCGGAATTTGCGGTTGTAATGACTGCGAAACTGTCAGCGCTCGGTGTCATTACTGTGTAAAACTGATAGCAACTTCTGGTGTCCGCACATGTGCAACTCAACGCGGAAATCCAGAAGTTGCTGTCAGTAATACGCTGCTCCTCCATAGGATGCGCTGTTGCAGTCTTCACAGAGGCAATCATCACAGAATGAGTGAATTGACGTGAACTTCAACTTTTTATGCACTATTCTGGCCGTTAAAAAACATTGAAAATGTTAAGCCTTGTTGAATGAGGTGTAACTGAGTTTTTAATGGCGTACTAAGTCATAATTACTGCTGAACAACCTCTCTGGCCCTGAAAGAACTAATTTTATAAGTGTGGAGTGTCATTCCTTCCATTCCATGATAAAAGTTCCATGATTTTTAAAATAATAAAAATAGATTTTTTTATAAAGTTTGTTTGATATTTCAGCTTCTATCTTAATCCCATGTGTCTGTCCTAATCTTTATTTCATTTTCTGTAAAATTATTAAAAGTGATCAGTCCACAGTATCTGGTCTTTCTCTGGGCTACGGAACTCAGCAGATCTCTTTATGTTTCGCCAAGCTGAGCACCTGGTTGATCACCATGCACAGCTCCCCGTTTATGTGGATCATTCTGCAATATGCCCACATTTCAAACGCTTCCAGTGTTCGGAATCCAATTAATACATGTGGAGCTCAACCAAATTGATATGTGCATTCTGTTAGTCAAAATGCCAAAACAATGTCCTGCAGTAATTTCTCGGTTCATATTTCAACAATTTAATAAAAATGAGAAAATTTATTGCAATATTTTCATGATTTCTTTGTTTTACCTTCTGACCTCGGATATCTATATATTGTCAGAAGCTAGATTAATTGTTATAACAGTTTTGGAATTTTTGAGATAACCCCTACATATACTTGAAAATGTGCATAAATGTATTTATTATGGTAAGTTATTTTCAAAGAAATAAGCCAAAGTTTTCTGAAAGTAATGAATATAACCAAAATGTAACATATTCGTACTCAATTATGCAATTTGGGATCCCACGTCGGTTGTAGGACCCTGTTCCAAAGAGGGACCAGGAAATGTTTTGGTTTTAGTTCTGTGGGCGCAGAAAGAGCAGCTTCTGTTCATGTCCCACCCTCCACCACCGCTCCCTCCCAACTACCTTGACCTAAAATGCTGGCCAGCTCAGCATGGGAACCGGACAATTTCTATCCCTCCCTCTGAGCTACAGTGAGGCGCCCACAAAATGTAATTGAGGTGCAAACACGAATATGGTCTAGGCCTCTCAATCAATGTGGTTGGTGCTGCAGCTAACTCACTGACTTCCTGCCCACTTCGGGCAGATACATTTGTGTTTCCTATCCTCATGAAGTGTGGGTATGTGACGTGGAGATCTTATATAGGGAAGAAACAGTTGGCAAAACGATGCATAGAATAGAATAAATATAACTGAGCTAAAAGTCAGTATTCAATGGTTAAAGAGAGATTACATGAGATTCATAATTACACAATACATGGCCATACACTTTCTTAAAAAAACTTTTACATTTTATGAAGTTATTTGTGTATTGCAAAATTTATCCCCAGTCAGATGTCAGCTAATATTTTCAATGCTGAGTTGATTAATTTATTTTAAGATACAGAAGAACCTATTGTAACTGTCACTTGGGATACCATTTCTTCTTTGTCTTTCAGGTGTGGGTTTGGCTCAGTGGTAGTATTCTTGCCTCTGTGTTAGAAGGTTGTCCCACTGCAGGAACTGAATCCATAATCTAGGCTGACACTTTAGTGCAGTGCCGATGGAGTGCTGCACTGTTCAATGCGCTGTAGTTTAGATGAGCCATTAAACTGGGGCTGTTCAGGTGGATGTAAAAGATCCCATGGTACTTTATTGAAGAAGTCCTTCTGGTGGTCTGACCAACAAAAACCAATGAACTGGCAGTTTATCTCACTGCTGTTTATGGGATCTTGCTGTGTGCAGATTGACTGCTGTATTTCCCTACATTACTCTTTAAAAGTAATTCATTGGCTGTGAAGTGCTTTGGGATGTCCTGGATATGTGAAATGCAATATTTTTTTCTTTATCCATTATTGACTTAAAAACCCAAACTAATGTGTCACCTTTAATCAATCTGCCTCATTAAATTGAGTTACCTCTTAGAGCAGCCTTGATTGTGCTCTGTAATTGATAATAAAAGAGGTAACTGAAAGAAGCTTGTAGAAATATAATTTTGATGACATTTGCATATTGATCAAAAAATGTACCAGAAAAAGCAGAAAGGAGTAGAATTAACAGAGGCAATAAAGGGCCATTTAGCCTATTCTGCTGAGTATATCTTCCAGGTGCAGTTTGACAACATAATCTGGTTGGCCCGGATTTTCCGGGGTCTGTGACCTGTGTACGCGGTCGTAAGTGCCCCGCGAGTTTCGGGTTTCCACGTGCACTGCACATGTGCGAAAACCCAGAACTTGCGATCTGTCAAGTTTCAACTTGACAGATCATCCGCATCCCCGGGAAATGGACATTCCCTGGCGGAGAGTTGGGCTATTTCCCCAACGACTGCCCAGTGAATGTCCACAAAACCCTTACGCCTGGTAAAAGCAGACATAGGGCCTTCTTTTGCCAGTGTAAGGGTGAAAATAAATATTAAAATACTTTTTTTATATCATTTTAAACATTCAAAAATCTTTAAAATTCGTTTAGGTTATTTTTGGCCCCTTTAAAAATGTTTAAATTTATTTTTCAAAAAATTTAATTTTTGTTTTAAAATGTTTAATTAAATTGTATTATTATTAATTTTAAAAATGTGGCAAATTATTTTTATTTAGGTTGTGTTTATTATGTCATTCCTATTATGCTTATGGGGATTACGTACTTAAATGGAATCTGCATAAGCATAATGGAAATCCCCCTTTTTGATTGGTTGGGCCAGCCCACATGATCCCAGGGACACTTGCGAACCGCATGCGCCCCTGGGATACGTGGGCCTTTACGGAGGCGAATGCCTGCAGGCCCAGGACTGCAAGAGTCCAAAGATACGGAGGCACCAGGTAGATGCAAAGTTTTCTTGCGGATCGGAGGCAGTCACCCGCGGGAAGCCTCCGACCGCAATTTCAGGTCCATTATTTTCATCTTTTTTTCCTGCTCTTAAATTGAAATTCTGGCTGAATCAAGAATTGATCCAATTGTATGCTGAATCCTTGAATTAAGTCACTACTTGCTGCACTAGGTGACCGTCTATTCCATATATGGGTGATTTTAAGACGGAAAAAAGTTATTCCTTAAGGTAAGTTTACATTATAACCATATCCTCTGATTCTCCTATCCTGCTTTTGCACAGAATGCATATATCTTGATGTGCATTATAGATAGCCTTCATTATTTTAAAAACTTGGATCATATACCCCCTTTATTTCCTTGGAAATAAATGCAACTTCCTTGGCATCTCTTCATGACCTAGTCATCCAAAATCTGGAATCATCTTTATTGCCCTTTTCAGAAGCGTTTCACTTAAGGGGATAATTACCTGAAGTAAAGCTGTATTCGAATCTATTTTTATGAAATGGCGTGAGACAAATCTATGAATAATGTGATGAGAACCCAGAGGATAACAAAACACTCCAGAAGCTGAAAGTGCAGGACACAGGGTTGCCTTTGAGCAACGACTCCACCACCAATTTCACATAAGTGGCTTTTGGAGTCCGTAATAGCTATTTTTGAAACAAACTATTGTCATGAAAAGATGAACTTCCGGCTCCCTCAAATGTTTCTTTAATTTAATATGGTTTTGCTGGTCATTTTCCGTCAGTTCCCTCTGGCGGAAAGGTACGTGGTAATTTTAACCTAACCTGCGCGGTGGGAAATTGATGGGATTGGGTTGGCTGTTGGATTTTACTCTCCACTGAAGTCCATTCAAACCGGGCTGGGTGTAAATCGAGCAGCCGATCCGATCCTGCCAGTTTCCTACCAGGCGGGTTAGACTAAAATTACCCCCATTTATACGTCACACTTACTAACAAGTCAAGCATTCATTTCTGCTTGTTAACCTGCTAAATTTCATTATGTGGCTTAATTGACTATAGTAAACTACCAAATGAAAAAATACCGCACGAAAATTACTTGATATCCACTGATAGACTAAAAGCACTTACTTACAACATTTGCTACCAAAATAACTTGGGAATAACTTCAAATGAACCCTTCTGCCGCCTTGTCATCCTTGCCCTTTCTGTTTTGACGCACAAAAGGAACAAGAGAGATTGATGTGGTTAAACCTATGATGCAACCATGTCAATTATACCTCTTCTGGCTGTTGATTGGCTAAAGGTTTCTGTTGAAATTTGCTTCCATTTCCAAAATGGAAAATAGGAGGAACAAGAAAGAAGGTAAGTAAATAGCTCTTTTTAACATAAAAAAAGTTATAAGATCAAGAAAAAAAGGTTAGATTAGGTAGAAATTTAGGTCAGAAAGAAAATGGGGTAGCAGACGGAAAAGAGGAAAAATGATTTTTTTTAATTAAATTGTTTTGTAAACATCTATCTTTCTAGATTAATAATGAATATCTTCCTCCCACAGGGCAAGCAGGATTGTCTAAGTCACCTGAGAAATAAAAGAAACCTCTATGCAAGGCAGGTGAGTTCAGTTGACCGACTGTGACCTGAATGTACTCCGATATTTGAGGCCTTTTCTTGCTGTAATATTAGTGCTTATATCCATATCATAGTGGGTGAATTGAAAACATACAATGCCAGGTGGTTTAGGATGTGGTCGTTCTCCTGTACCTGCTGGCAGTCTAGTTTCTCTCCCCTGCCAGAGCTCTTAGTATTGCATGTATTCCTGCTACAGGAGGGTAGGTATGACTGTCTGGGTCAACTGAAAACTAAAGAAGATAATCTCCATACTAGGCAGATGAGTTCAATAGGCAGACTACCATAGGACTTGAATGCACAATATACTACAAAGTGTTCCATTGCTTCAGCTATCAGGTCACCTTCAACTCACCTTTCTAGTTTTGATACAGTATTATCAATATTGAAAGATATTTAAGTAGAGTGACAAAATAATTTTGCACATCTGATTTATATTGTGGTCCTGGAAGGTTCTTCCTGAGGGTGGAATGGGGTTATATCTCATAGTCTTTCCAGTTAGTGCAATGAGATCTTTATCTATCACCGGGGAGGCAGACAGAACCTCAAGACAATGCTTAAGTTTTTATCTAGGGTGATTTCAATTTATAACTTTCTGCTCCAGAGGTGAAACCAATGCTTTAATACTTTTCCAATTGATTTCTTTCAAAACAGTTCATCTGGGGCTATCATTAATTCTAAAAACGAATTAAAAAAATTGTTTACATTTAACATTGTAAAAATGTAAGAAATTACAGTACTTCGGGAAAAAAAGACCACCCAACCCATTAAGCTTGTTGTTTCTACAGACCACTTAACAATTGTGGACTCTTTCCCACTTAGTTAATTTCATAAGAGGTGACTAAACACAAGAATCACCAAGATTTCAGACTAACATTACAGTACCCAACTGTAATTGGTTGCATTCCGCACAGGCATTTCCATGGCGTCAGCAGCACAGGAGCTTATGTTCCAGAGTATTTGATCATCTAGGTGTATATTTAATCGGGCCAATTCCACATTCCCTGTGGGTTTAAGCACTCACAGGGTTCACATCTCAGGAACTCACAGCCCGTGATTTTCCGCCTATTAAAATTGATGGATCGAAAATCATGGGCTGTGTGCCTGCACTGCTCTCCCTTTTGGTGCAGCCCGCGACTGGGAGTGTGGGAACATGGAATTGATCCTAATCGTTGTAACCTTCAATCCCATTCTAATCATATCCAATTCCAGCATTTTTAAAGCAGTGAATTTCATAGCTTTAACTGCCGGGAATCAGCTCTACATATCTGCTAATCTCCAGTTGCACTTGACTCACATACTTTACTCACCTGCTGAGATCACAGGCTACATTAAATGACCTGCGAACATATGCATTACTCGTTCACTTCAACATTTTGAAACCTTGGATCGTGTCCCCATTCAATTTTCTTTATCCAGTGAAAACAAATTCAGGTTTTCGTGTGTATCTCCTAATAACCTCGAGCTTTCACTCATAGAATCATCCTAGCCCCTCTCTTCTCTGAATTTGTTCCAGTGCGTCAAGATGTTCTTTAAAGGTAGAGCACCCAGAATTGCAAACAATTAAGTGGAGTTATCTTTGTGGTATATCAGGTTAAAACAACCTGCTTCAACTTTTATTCCCTTGAGTTATGTGCAGTATTTGACCCAGTTGAGTGCTCGTCATTTCCTATTTTTAAAACATGCTTTTAGTTTTAATTAATTTAATTGAATTGGCAAAATACTGTTCTGTCTGGAAAAGTGCTTATTTTCTTTTAATAATGGTTCGCTATTGTACATAAAGCAGTTATGCATCAAAAAGAGGATCCTTCTTTATTCTTACTTCTTCACCAGTATAAACAGTGGAACCACCAGTGCACTCAGCAGCACGCTCAACTATAACTCATTCTAATAATTAGGTCAGTTGAAATGAACTTGAGATTTATAACTCCTAGACAGATGTAGGCCAGAGCTGTACGACAGTGACATGGAAGGTTTAGCAGCCATTCCCGAGTATAATGACAGTTCACTCCCCGCAGAATATGTAAAAAGTGACTTCAGTGTTCTACGGAGAATACAAAAAGTTGTAGATTCTGCTAACCATTGTCATATTTCTGACTGGGAAAAATAATTTCCCAAGAAGCAGTCCTGTGTATAACTTCCTATAGAGGACTGAGAGACTTCTTCCCCTTAGCACCTTTAGGAGCCACCATCACTGGCATTCACACAGAGAAATGAGAGTTCAGGTTGAACTGAATATCTGGATGGAAACATCAATGCAAATATGTTATTCAGTAAATTTTAAAAGTTAAAGGTTTCCTGCACTGATTTGGGGGAAAAAATCCAATTGAGATCCTCCAAAATATTCCTGTGGTCACTGTGGTGACTTTCTAACTGTTGGCTTTTTTAATGCTAGTTTACCATCATGTAGAATTTGGGTACTATTAATAGAGAAACATAGAAGATAGGAGCAGGAGCAGGCCATTCAGCCCCTCGAGCCTGCTCCGCCATTCAATGAGATCATGGCTGATCATCCAAATTCAGTACCCTGTCCCTGCCTTCTCCCCATATCCCTTGATCCCTTTAGCTTTAAGAAATATATCTAACTCCTTCTTGAATATATTTAATGAATTGGCCTCAACTGCCTTCTGTGGTAGAGAAGTCCACAGGTTCACCACTCTCTGGGTGAAGAAATTCCTCCTCATCTCAGTCCTAAATGGCTTACCCCTTATCCTTAGACTGTGACCCCTGGTTCTGGACTCCCCGGCCATCGGGAACATCCTTCCTGCATCTAGTCTGTCTAGTCCTGTTAGAATTTTATAAGTTTCAATGAGATCCCCTCTCATTCTTCTAAACTCCAGCGAGTATAAGCCCAATCGACCCAATCTCTCCTCATACGTCATTTCTGCTATCAGCCTGGTGAATCTTCGCTGCACTCCCTCCATGGCAAGAACATCCTTCCTCAGATAAGGCGACCAAAACTGCACACAATACTCAAGGTGTGGTCTCACCAAGGCCCTGTACAACTGCAGCAAGACATCCTTGTTCCTGTACTCGAACCCTTTCGCTACGAAGGCCAACATACCATTTGCCGCCTTAACCGCCTGCTGCACCTGCATGCTTACCTTCAGCGACTGGTGCACAAGGACACCCAGGTCTCATTGCACTTCCCCTTCTCCCAATCTATTGCCATTCAGATAATAATCTGCCTTCCTGTTTTTGACACCAAAGTGGAAAACCTCACATTTATCTACATTATATTGCATCTGCCATGCTTCTGCCCAATCACCCAACCTGTCCAAATCATACTGGAGTTTCTCAGCATCCTCCTCACGGCACACACTCCCACCCAGCTTTGTGTCGTCTGCAAACTTGGAGATATTACATCCAATTCCCTCGTCTAGATCATTAATATGTATTGTGAATAGCTGGGGTCCTAGGACCGATCCCTGCAGTACCCCACTAGTCACTGCCTGCCACTCGGAAAAAGACCCGTTTATTCCAACTCTTTGCTTTCTGTCTGCCAACCAGTTCTCTATCCAAGTCAGTACCTTACCCCCAATCCCATGTGCCTTAACTTTACACGCTAATCTCTTATGGGGGACCTTATCGAAAGCCTTCTGAAAGTCCAAATACACCACATCCACTGGTTCTCCCTTATCTATTCTACCAGCTACATCCTCAAAAAATTCCAGTAGATTAGTCAAGCTAATTTGCAACTTCCCTACGTCGTCCAGTACTTCCCCGGAGCGGAGAAACTACGCCATGTTCTTCGCAGCCTTCAACATGTCATCGATGATGACGAACACCTCGCTAAGGCCATCCCCATGCCACCACTACTCGCCTTCAAACAGCCGCCTAACCTCAAAAGTACCATCGTTCGCAGCAAATTACCCAGCTTTCAGGAGAACAGCGACCACGACACCACACAACCCTGCCACAGCAACCTCTGCAAGACATGCCAGATCATCAACACAGATACCATCATCACACGTGAGGACACTACCCACCAGGTACATGGTACATACCCATGTGACTCGGCCAACGTTGTCTACCTCATACGTTGCAGGAAAGGATGCCCCGGAGCATGGTACATCAGCGAGACCATGCAGACACTGCAACAACGTATGAACGGACACCGCGCAACAATCGCCAGGCAGGAGTGTTACTTCCCAGTCGGGGAACACTTCAGCAGTCAAGGACATTCAGCCTCCGATCTTCGGGTAAGCGTTCTCCAAGGCGGTCTTCGAGACACACGACAACGCAAAATCATCGAGCAGAAACTGATAGCCATGTTCCGCACCCATGAGGACGGCCTCAACCGGGATCTGGGTTCATGTCACACTACATGTAACTCCACCTGACGTAGAGTCATCCAGACTCGAGTCGTCGCTGGCTTGTTCTCTCTACACAGATGCGGCCTGCTGTAATTTCCAGCAAAAAAAGTAAAAAATCTTTTTGTTTTCCATACAGACTCCAGCATCTGCCACATTTGACCCATTGAGACCCCACCTCATTGTCTTTGTTGCATTTTGCTATCGTCTTTGATGTAATGTCTTCCTGACTGACCTGTTTGGACACCATCCACACCTTTGATTGCCGTGATTGTCTCTCTGCCGAGGTGTGATAAAGGGCAGTTAGAAAGATTAACTGTAGTCATCTGGCATTGTTCTTTGACTATTTATGCTGTGCCTATATGTATTTCTTCACTTCACCTGACGAAGGAGCAGTGCTCCGAAGGCTTGTGATTTCAAATAAAGCTGTTGGACTATAACCTGGTGTTGTGCGACTTCTCACTTTTGTCCACCCCAGTCCAACACCGGCATCTCCGCATCATCTTTACTGCAGTGGCAGTGACTAAGCTATACCACCCACATCAGATTTGAGACAACTTCAAGGACTAGGATGGCTCTTCCTGTAGCTGTGAAGCTTACATAAGCTTCTGTGCAACATGATTCTTCCAGGCCAATGCAGAGGACATTTCCCAGATAAGCCAGTAGGTAGTTTATTCTTGCCTGAAGCAAGTGACTGACAGCATGTTTGCAGGGGAAACATCTTTATCACTTTCCCAGTGGACAGGAGATTTCTATCATGTGCCCCAAGTCCATCAGTTTCTCCTCCTCTTCTTCATCCAAAACGTTGCAAATATGAAGCAATTTCAGCTGAATAACCGTAAAGACAACTCATTGTGTATCTCTGGTTCTTGAAACAGTGCCAATACATTTTTCAGAAAAGGAATTAGATAGTTGCTTGAAGAAGAAGAATGCTGAAGGGCATTGGGATTAAACTAGGTGACTTATGTGGAGAAAACACAAATGCAGACTCGATGTTTCAGTGTTTAACATTCCCTGATTCTATAACATCCTATGGCTGCCTTTTGAGGTTAATAGACATAATAGATTTGAATAAGTTGAACTAATTTCTGATTGTGTGCCAATTTAACACTGGCACTAAATTAAAGTGCTGTTTGTTAGTGAGAGCATTTGTCATCTCATAGCTGTCTAGAGTGCTTTAATGAGCAGAGCTCTGTTATTAGATGACAGAAAATAAAATGTTACCCGTAACATTTTCAGTAGGCTTATGGACTTGTATTAAGCAGTTTGAGGTTCACATTGTTTATCACATTGACACAAGAAATCTGTCTTCTGTGAAGTCTGAAAGGATTAGCTCCTGCATTGCTCCTGTATACGTGTAGAAGTCTGTAAAATTAAGTCTGATTGTAGTTGTAGGGTTGAATTCTATTTTCTCCACTATATACTGGTACTGGTGATGACAAATACTGCAATTTTGTATGTCACAATACAAAGATATTCATTCTAGTCAGCAGCCCAAAGCCCATTTTTCTTTCACTGTTAATAATAATTAATTGCTTTAAATGTGCTTTTAAGTACTTTTGCATTAATATACTGGCAATACACCAGAATACAGGGGTGAAAATAGCTTAACTTGGCACAGATGGGTTGAAAGGACTCTTATTGGGATTGCCACATTTCAGGATCTTTTGACCATTTTTCCACAAAAAGGTGGAGGAGGCTGGGGAGAAGAATTAGCTCTCAATTTTGTGTTTTAAAGTGTAGTACATTCATATAAATTCAAATTAAAGCTCTGAGATGATAAGTAGTTAAGATGCTAATGATCTAGCTTTTACTTTGTCTTCCGTGGACTATGGATAATGAGCAGTTTGTTCGCTACTCTCGGTAATTTGATAAATATCTCACACCCATTGTGTTGAAGAATCGCTGGGCTTGAGTGCTTGGCAGGGGTCTGGCAGGTTTCTCTCTCTGGCTGTGAACAGCAAGAGAGAAAACACAAACAGACACAAGCAGTGGGGCTATTGAAGCAGGATGCTGCTCAGGCAGGCTGGTTTGTTAATCAGAAAGCTGTGATGCCATTTTCTGAATCTCAGGTCAGGGATAGCTTGGGTTTGAGTATCTCGCCAAATTCCTTCTCCACTAGCACAACCATGTGCCTTAACCCAAGCTGGGAAGAGTAACCCCTCCTGCACTGGGAGGTGGACAACTGATATTACACTGCAAAGTAATCTGAAGTGCTTCAAGGCATTACTGAGAGACATTATAAAGCACTATATTAATGCAAATCTTTCTAGTTGTGGTTTTTCCATCTCCACACACCAGGCAGTCCTTGTGGCATTTCTAAGTGAGATGGCCAAACATCTATGGTTGACATAGGCCCTTGTTTCTCTCATATATAATACAAGTTCAGGCATATTTTTAAGTGAATATGTATTCACATTATAGTTCTGACGAAGGGTCATCGACCTGAAACGTTAACTCTGTTTTTCTCTCTCCACAGATGCTGCCTGACCTGCTGAGTATTTCCAGAATTTTCTGTTTTTATTCTGCGTTATGTCTGTTTGCAAAACTAATATTCTTTAGTGAGTAGCTACTACGATCTAATGACATATGCCTTATGCCACTTCCTGGAACTTTGACCACTATTTTGTCATTAGCACTCACAGAAAGCTAACAATCCAGATATTCCTCAAACTTCCCATTTGTATTTGTTCAGCTATCTGTTTTATTGAAAGGCCTTATTAAAGTATAACTGGTACAAAATTGCACACGCTGATCACCGGCACTATAGGTGGTATTAGCTTAGACAATTCATAACAGGCACTGTTGAAGCGCTCATTAGCCTAAAAAAAATGTAAGCACAGATCAGAGAAATCCATCTGGCTCATCTTCCATAGAAAACGACCGTCCCCCAATCACAGCAGCTGCCGTGAAAAAAGAATCTACTAAGACCTGGTTAAACTAGCTACTGATCTCACAATTGCATGAAGAGATAAAAATCAGACTGTTTGCAATATTACGTTGCATATTTTCTGATTCTGTGTTAACTAAAGCCTTTCCTTCCGCGATGTCTTGGTGCAGACAACACCTGCTGGACCCCCACAACAGAGCCATTGGCTGCATGCTTGTAAGAACACCATTCAGAGAAGGCTCTTAATTTCCTTCGAGTGAGTTCATGTTTCTGTGATTTATCCGGTCTTAAATCCGAAGACTCATATTATTTCTCCATTCCTACTTACAGGTCAGTTACACATTAAAATATCTCAGTATTCACTAAAATAAATTACACTAAAAATAGATCTGTACCTTAAATAATGCAGTTGTCTGATAATTGGTTGATTATAATGATTTAGTGACATATTTGAATCTGGTTGTTAAATTGTCAGGTAGAAGTGGATGCAACTAAACAGAAGAGCAAGAGTGGTAAAGGACTTTGCTTCTTTTATTGCTAATCACATTTCTGCCAAGAGCCTAAGATGTGTGTAAGAAGAGTACCTGTAGTGAAATAAACACTAGTTGCAAAGGGCCCCTTAATTGCTGCAAAATCCTTGTTAAAGGGCAGCGTTAAGAAATGCAAGCAGTTTTTTCGCAGGAAGCGGAAGGTTAAAAATAAATGTGTCCTGAACACCTGTTCAGAATGGAAGTTAGTGAAGGAAGGAAGGGAGGGAAAGTAAATATAAATCTGTCTTTAGCTCGCTCAACTGTCCATATTTTCATTGAGGAAGATATTCCATTTTGTATGCACAAATTTGTAGATTACATCAAGACGAACGAAAGGAGAACATTTGGGCTTGAGATGGAATCAGGCTGGAGCAAATGTCTGTTCAATTTGTCACAGTAACTTGTACAATATAACTTGACAGTTCATGTATGAAAACCTGCTTATGCATTGGACACTTTGGATTTAGATTTGGGGTGGGTTTTGTGGAAAGCATGGGCTATTTAGAAGAAATTGACTAAAGCTAAATATACCTGTTGATAGGAACAGAAAATCCAATTTATTTCCTTTGTGAAAGATCTGAACCTAAAGCTGAGGGAGAGGAGATGGGAGAAATATGAAATGGAGAATAGGAAAAATATAATTACAAAGTCAATATCATAGAATCTTATAGCGCAGAAGGAGGCCATTCAACCCGTCGTACCTGTGCCAGCTTTTTGAAAGAGCTGTCCAAATTAGTCCCAAACCCCAGCTTTTTCCCAATAACCCTGCAAATAAGTCCTCCTCATGTACATATCCCATTGCCTTTTGAAAGTTCCTATGGAATCTGATTCCACCGCCCTGTCAGGTAGTACATTCCAGATCTTAACTTCCCCCTTGGTGAAAAAAATTTCTGCTCGTTTCCCCTCTACTTCTTTTTCCAATTATTTTGAAATCTATGGCCTCTGGTTACTGACCTGTCCTATGATAAGTGAGGTTTAGAATTAAGAATTTTCTCTGTGTACATGGACAATTGAGGTGAAATTTATCTTGGGCAGTAGTGCAAAACGGGCTGATAGCTAATCGACAACTCGTGTTAACCGTGGCCAATTATAAAATTGGACACAGTGTAAAACGGGCCGTCAATTCGTTATCAGACTGTTGCACCTTACCCGTTTCACATTGACCAGTTTCAACTCCATTCTCTCAAGCATTCTGTGGTTGAGATACTTTACAATAAGCTATGCATTAGGTCATAAAACCGTACAGCAGCTAAAAATGTACAGCACAAAATATCTCTTAATTCATTGCATACTTGATGGGGCATTAATGGAGGATATAGGCTGGGACAGCACATGGCATGGATGACAACATTAGCAGCAACAGCCAAAACTGTCACTTACCTTCTTGCAAGAACCTCAGGACCAGTCAATTATGATTCTACTGCACTTCCACGCTGCTGCTATTTTTTGCTTTATGCCCCTTTCATCAGCCATGGCCCAAGGTGCACCTGAATTTTCAGTCACATGGGTGGCCTGCTCCAATTGCGGGTGCATGAATTCCGCCCTCTCCATTTTAATGTGGCCCCCAAGTGCTCCAGTTCTTTCCAGGGTGCAGCGCACTTCTGGTGCATTTTAACCTTGACCTCATTGGGGAAGCTGCCGTAGCTTTTTCACCAGGTGAAACCAGTTTGGTAGCTGTTGGGAGGAAGAAGAGGCCCTCTGAGGTAAAAGAAAGACTTGCATTTATATAGCGCCTTTCACGACCACCGGACGTCCCAAAGCGCTTTACAGCCAATGAAGTACTTTTTGAAGTGGAGTCACTGTTGCAATGTAGGAAACACGGCAACCAATTTGCGCACAGCAAGCTCCCACAAACAGCAATGTGATAATGACCCGATAATCTGTTTTTATGTTATGTTGATTGAGGGATAAATATTGGCCAGGACACCGGGGATAACCCCCCTGCTCTTCTTTGAAATAGTGCCATGGGATCTTTTACGTCCACCTGAGAGAGCAGACGGAGCCTCGGTTTAACATCTCATCCAAAAGACGGCATCTCCGACAGTGCAGCACTCCCTCAGTGCTGCACTGGGGGGATCAGCCTAGAATTTTGTGCTCAAGTCTCTGGAGCGAGACTTGAACCCACAACCTTCTGATTCAGAGGCGAGTGTGCTACCCACTGAGCCAGAGCTGACACGGAAGGTAAGCGTCCCCCACCCCCCCGTCCCCCCGTCCCCCCAGCACATGCCCGAAACCCACTGGGGGTTAAAGTCTACCCCAAAAAATGCAGCGCCTTCTGCAGGTGTATATTCTTCGGTGGAATGGGATGTATATCAACAGAATTAAACAGCGCATTATACTAACAGCAGTTAAGTCTATAGCATAAATGAAGAAAGTTTTTAAGTTTTGGCCTTTAGCCTGGTGTACAAAATGCAGTAAACAAATGAAATGGCAATGTAAATACAGCAAGTTCCAACATCTTTTAAATTGATTGAGAGTTATGCTGCTTGTACAATTTCCATGTATTTTCATCACTATGAATACATTACCACAGAATGCTGTCTGCTTCAATCATAACTGTATCATCAGTACCCAGGCTGCAGCTACTTCACTGACGCAGTGCGGAAGGGAGTGCTAGATTTCTTGCTATATGTAGGGCATTATGGGCACCTAAGGATAAAATTCTGGTCTGTGAGGGACGGAGATGCAGCGGAATCCTATCGGTGGACCACACCTCGGGGTGGCCCCTAGGTCTGATGAGTTTCCAACCCTTACATTGCCCCAGGAAATTATGCTACCATGGGGAGTGAACACTTCCAAGGCACATCTCTGTTACATAGACAGCTAGCTTTGGAGACAGGTCTGAGGTGATTCCTGGGCTACCTTAATTGTGATGCTCACCTCAGAGATGACTTTTTTTTACAGGCTGACATCTTTGGCCCTTTCTGTTCCTTGGGTGCTACTCCATCTGTGTCAGCTGTGGCTCAGTGGGTAGCACACTCTGAGTCAGAAGGTTGTAGGTTCAATTCCCACTCCAGGAACTTGAGCACATAAAGCTAGACTGACACTCCAGTGCAGTGCTGAGGGAGTGCTGCACTGTCGGAGGTGCCGTCTTTCGGATGAGACGTTAAACTGAGTCTGCTCTCTCAGGTGGATGTAAAAGATCCCATGGCACTATTTCGAAGAAGTGCAGGGGAGTTATCCCCAGTGTCCTGGCCAATATTTATCCCTCAACCAACATAACAAAAACAGATTATCTGGTCATTTATCACATTGCAGTTTGTGGGAGCTTGCTGTGCACAAATTGGCTGCTGCATTTCCCACATTACAACAGTGACTCCACTTCAAAAATACTTCATTGGCTGTAAAGTGCTTTGAGACGTCCGGTGGTCGCGAAAGGCGCTATATAAATGTAAGTCTTTCTTTTCATCTTTTGTGTCCTCAGTGGGGCAGATTCCTCGGTTTCAAGGCTACAGGCACAGGCACAGGCACCAAATATTTAAATGACCCCTCCCTAGCATTTGGATTGGGATCAAGAAGAGGCCAAAGCAGCAGGTAGAAGTAGAAATTAGACAACAACAACTTGTATTTATATTGCGCCTTTAACATAGTAAAACATCCCAAGGCGCTTCACAGGAGTATTATAAGACAAAAGATTTGACACCGAGCCACATAAGGAGAAATTAGGGCAGGTGACCAAAGGCTTGGTCAAAGAGGTAGGTTTTAAGGAGCGTCTTAAAAGAGGAAAGAGAGTTAGACAGGCAAAGAGGTTTAGGGAGGGAATTCCAGAGCTTAGGACCTAGGCAACAGAAGGCACGGCCACCAACGGTTGAACGATTATAATCAGGGATGCTCAAGAGGGCAGAATTTGAGGAGCGCAGATATCTCGGGAGGTTGTGGGGCTGAAGAAGATTACAGAGATAGGGAGGGGCTAGGCCATGGAGGGATTTGAAAACAAGACGAGAATTTTGAAATCGAGGCGTTGCTTAACTGGGAGCCAATGTAGGTCAGCGAGCACAGGGGAGATGGGTGACGGGACTTGGTGCGAGTTAGGACACGGGCAGCTGAGTTTTGGATGACCTCAAGTTTACGTAGAGTAGAACATGGGAGGCCAGCCAGGAGTGCGTTGGAATAGTCAAGTCTAGAGGTAACAAAGGCATGGATGAGGGTTTCAGCAGCGGATGAGCTGAGGCAAGGGCGGAGACGGGCGCTGTTACGGAGGTGGAAATAGGCGGTCTTAGTTATGCTGCGGATATGTGGTCGGAAGCTAATTTCAGGTTCAAATATGACACCAAGGTTGCGAACAGTGTGGCTCAGCCTCAGACAGATGTTAGGGAGAGGGATGGAGTCAGTGGCTAGGGAACGGAGTTTGTGGCGGGGACTGAAAACAATGGCTTCAGTCTTCCCAATATTTAATTGGAGAACATTTCTGCTCATGCAGAACTGGATGTCGGACAAGCAGTCTGACAATTTAGAGACTGTGGAGGGGTCGAGAGAAGTGTTGGTGAGGTAGAGCTGGGTGTCATAGCGTACATGTGGAAACTGACACTGTGTTTTCGGATGATGTCGCCAAGGGGCAACATGTAGATGAGAAATAGGAGGGGGCCAAGGATAGATCCTTGGAGGACACCAGAAGCAACGATGTGGGAGCGGGAAGAGAAACCGTTGCAGGTGATTCTCTGGCTACAATTAGATAGATAAGAATGATACCAGGGGAGTGCAGTCCCACCTAGCTGGATGACGGTGGAGAGGCATTGGAGAAGGATGGAGTGGTTAACCGTGTCAAAGGCTGCAGCCAAGTCAAGAAGGATGAGGAGGGATAGTTTACCTTTGTCACAGTCACAAAGGATGTCATTTGTGACTTTGATGAGAGCCGTTTCAGTACTGTGGCAAGGGCGGAAATTTGATTGGAGGGAAAGAGTGGTACGGATTTGGGAGGTGACAACACGTTCAAGGACTTTGGAGAGGAAAGGGAGGTTGAAGATGGGGCGGTAGTTTGCAAGGATGGAGGTGTCAAGGGTTGGTTTTTTGAGGAGAGGGGTGATGATGGCAGATTTGAGGGAGAGGGGAACAGTACCTGAGGAGAGAGAACCGTTAACAATATCAGCTAACATGGGAGCCAGAAAAGGAAGTTGGGTGGTCAGCAGTTTGGTGGGAATAGGGTCGAGGGAGCAGGAAGTGGGTCTCATGGACAGGATGAGCATGGAGAGATCATGAGAGGAGATCGGAGAGAAACTGGAGAAAGAGGTGAGTTCAGGGCTAGGGCAGGGGGGAACCTTAGAGGAAGTTTGGCCCGGTGGGCTAGGGGAAGGAAGGGAAGTGGCAGAGGCAGCTGAACGGATAGACTCAATCTTAGAGACAGTGAAGTCCATGAGCTCCTCACACTTGTTGTCGGAGGTGAGGGTGGAGGAGACAGGGGAGAGGGGTTTAAGAAGAAGGTTAGCAGTAGAGAATAGTAGCCGGGGTTTATCTTTGCATTCCAGAATGATTCTGGAATAGTGAGCAATTTTGGCAGACGAGAGCAGGGCCCGATAGTGCTTGGTTTTTGGCAATATCAGGCTTGAGCTTTATAAGCTTGAAGATTTTAGGAGGAGGGAAAGGCTCGGGGAAGTAAGGATTTCTCCGAGTTTTGAGGTGCTGGGAAGGCGAGAGTCGGAGACTGCGTGATGTGTCTTGAATTCAACATAATGAGGATGCACAGAGAAGGAAGAGCATGTGGAATGGTGCCTTGCAACTTAGGAGGAACAAGAGAAGAAAGTTCAGAGGAGTACCGAATATCGTAATATTCTACATGTCAGTCAGTAGCCTGCAGCACAACACAGTAGTGTACCCACCTTTTGTACTTAATTAAAAGCAACAGTAGAAAACAAAACAGCAATGTGAGCACAGGAACAAATTGGACGCCAGCTGTTCCTGATCGGAGGTGCTAAGTAGCAGCGAGGTATTTCACGAGAAGGATGGATGGACAAGTTGGGTTGATCACTTGTTTGTTTGCAGCTCACGCACTGTGAGGCTTAAATAATATGTAAAGTAGCATTTAAATATTACCATAATAAAGATACTCAACACAAGTTTATCTAAAATAATTACTGAAGCAATTTACCCGTGCTCAACTTTTGTCCATTTTGTCCCGGTGCTTACAGTATTGTGTTATTTTCTATTCTTTTATTTTATTTTGAATCTAAATAATATATTCTAGACCACTTATTTTGGGTGCTTTCCCCTGCTTTTCAAAAAGAAATCCAAGTTGATTAAATTACCTTAATTCTTCAATCTCTATCTGAACTCCTGCCATCCATTTCATAGTTTGGAGAAACCTCTTTAAAAGGATGTTTTTTTCCCGCTTAACTTGATCACGTCATATCCACAATTTCCCAAAGTCCGAAGATTGTGTCCAAACGAAGAAATGTTGCTGTTGGTGAGTGTACTCGGAGTAGCCCTGACCGAGTATGATCCTCTCTGGTCCCTCAAATAGTTAAACAATAGAAAAACAGATTGCAAAATAAATCTCTGCTGAATCCCCTTCACAGTACTATGGATTTCTGCCTTTCACTTTCAGCTTCCTGAATTTGCTAACACTAATTATTATTTCAATATTAATAGTGTTATTACCAGCTGCTCCCAGCATTACTTTTCCTGCCTTACACAGAGGCGAAGTAAACCAACTGTTCAGTGTGTTGATTTTTCAGTCAAGCTTATTTAACTTTACAAAAAGGCGCTTTATTTCATACAATGATGCATGATTTAGAGCAGCTATATTGTCTCAATATTTTCTGCAGTTAGATTCGGCATGTCATTCAGAGCTCAAGAAAGCTCACAGAAAATGAATAGGTAATAGAGTAAATATCTCGCAATGATTTGTAGTGTAGTATTCAATTCTTAATTCATAGCACTTTTTAATGTTCAGTCGTAAGAGTAATATTGTACTTATTTTTATTTTCTCATTTAAATGCAAAGGTCCTTGTTTTAAGGAAAATGAAATTTGTAGGTTAAAACAAATTATTTGCTTTTATAGTATAACGTTTTGTAGAACAATAGTCTCCTTGATGTCTGTTTATTTCAAAAATTATATTCCTCCAGTGATCAATAACTTCTTGGCATTTGTCTCCATCCGTGTTTTATAGCATTCAATTTTAAAGTTTGATCCATAAAGGAATAAGAGGGGCTTATCATGCTTTAACACTGTAGTAGGTAAACAAACTTCTCTGAGGATGTGTCAAACCAGTCCACTCATTTTAGACCAGATGTCACCTCCTGAACAATAGCAATTTGTATGGTGTACCCTCCAACCAATTGGAAAGCAGAACACAGACAAATCATCCCAAGTATAGTACATAGAAGTGGAAGTTCTAATCTTACCCTTGAATACTTGCCTGATGCAAAGAAATATTGAGTGTTGGAGCAACAGCGCAAAAATGATTCAAGTGCAGGGGTAGAACTGTCGACACTATTTAACACTATGATAAATGTTGGAGCATGTGGTGCCACAGAGCTTATCTCAACAATTAGGCTTCATCAGCTCCAAGTTGCAGCCATTTGACATACTTAGCAGCAGCTATACTGACCATTTTGCTACTTCTATATCCCATAGCTCCATAACTTACATACCCAGATCATAGACACACATCTCTCAAGAGTTTCTTTGCGTTAATGATAGATAACATTTCAGCTGATTGAATCAAAATGAATATGAATGGATTCAGTGGCTGTTGGTTTATTAGATTAAAGATTTTTTTTGCACATCAGAGTGGAGAGAGGTAAATTAGACGATGGTTAATGAAACTAATTTGTCAAGAGAACTTGACAATCATAATTGCAATCTAATATAACTGTAGCACATAGTCTCCTCCTGTGAACATTTATGGCATTATGTTGCACTGCAAATAAGTTATGCTTCACTGCAATGCAAGGTGAAGAAACAAAAGAAAGAACGAAACAAAGAAAAGTTTTCAGAAACTTGCATTTATATAGCACCTTGGCACGTCCTCAGGATGTCCCTAAGCATTTCACATCCAATTAATTGGGGAGAGAGCAGTATTGTGGGATCAGTTTTGGATTGGTCTAGCAAAGAACCAGCTCAGACATGGTGGCTAAATGGTCTCTTCCTGTGCTGTAAACCTCTAGGGTTCGAATTACTTTTGAAGGATAGTCACTGTTGTTAGATAGGCAAATGTAGCAGTCAATTTCTGCACAGAAACATCCCACAGACAGTAAATGAGACAAATTATTTGCTTTTTTGATGGTGTTGATTGAGGGAACAATGTTGGCCAGGGCATTGGGAGAACTCCCTGCTCTTCTTTGAGTATTGCCTTGTGATCTTTTACATCAACCTGAGCAAGCAGATGGCCCCCGGTTTAATGTCTCATCCAAAAGTTGACAATGCAGCACTCCTACAGTATTGGTGAGCAGTATAATGCAGCTAAACTAGTCTCAGTTCGATATTTTTCATTACCTCTCACATTGCTTTGGCTTTGCATTATCTTAAGTGCCAGCAGAAAATAAATAAGAGAAAAACATTTAAGAAATGGTTAAAATACACTTATTTTAATATTACTGTGCTTTTTCCATAACCTTTGCATACTTAATTAACCTAGAACCCAGGGTCTATTTCACATGAATTTGATATGAATATGAATGGATATCCTGTATGCTCAATTATTGAGAAATGGTGTGCAGGACATCTCACCCCATATTAATATTTAAGAAAGCTGCCATCTGTTCAAGGCTCACATTTCTTGTGCTGGGATTCCTCACTCATGGGAAATTGTGTGTAATGTAAATGGACAGAAATCTGGCATGACTTGCAAACGAGGTTACTCCAATTGGAAAACCTAGAAGTCGCAGATGAGATCTTCCTTGTCAACGGCATTCTCAAGAATGCACCAGCTTCAAAACGCAGATTGGGCGACCGCTTTGCGGAACACCCCCGTTCAATCCGTAAGGGTAACCCCGAGCGTCCGCTCGCCTGTCACTTTAATTCTCCGCTCCACTCCCACTCTGACCTCTCTGTCCTCGGCCTCTTACACTGTTCCAATGAAGCTCAACGTAAGCTTGAGAAACAGCACCTCATCTTTTGATTAGGCACTTCACAGCCTTCTGCACTCAATGTCGAGTTCACCAATTTCAGACTATAACCCCAGCCCCCATTTTTCAGGTGGCTGTTGATGATTCTGCCATCCCCATTTGCAACATTTAACCACTCCTGCCTCCTACCCTAGCACAGACTATTCCTTCAATTCCTTCCTCCACTCCCCCCCCGCCCCTTTCCCTGTCTCTGCACCTGCTTAAAATCTGTTACATCTCTAACCTTTTCCCGTTCTGATGAAGGGTCCCAGACCTGAAACGTTAACTCTGTTTCTCTCTCCACGGATGCTGCCTGGCCTGCTGAATGCTTCCAGCATTTTCTGTTGTTATTTCAGATTTCCAGCATCCGCAGTATTTTGCTATTGTGTTGTGTACAGGAACTGGATTTGAACTTGCTGCTTTCTCTCTTCTTTTCAATAAACTGTAGCATTGGGGTCCATTTTAATTGGGGCGGGGTAGTTAAAATGGAGCGGGTGACTTACCCACTCCCTCCCGCCCTGATCTGGCCAACTGCAAAGCCGTCAGGGTCCTTTCTTAAATATGTAGATCGGACTCCAATGATGTCATTGGGGCCTGAATGTCTTTTTTTTACCTGAGGCCTGAGCGGGGGAGCAGTGCTGGCTTCCGCCAGGCCAAAGCTGTCATGTATGGATCCAGAGGCTCAGGTAAGTAGAAAAGGTAATTTTTTTTCGGCAGCAGGAGTGCTCCTTCGGGCCTCGCAAGGAAACCTCGCTACGATTCCGCTCTCCGAGCCCTTCCGATGCACTTGTGACTGATACCGTTCCCCCGTGTCCCCGACGGCGGCCTCCAAGCCACCCTATTTTAACCGGCGGGCAACCCCTTCACGTTGACTTCCCGGCCGTCCTGGTTGGGATTCGGCAAGTGACATGCAAATGAGGCCAGGTCATTAAAATCGGTTACCGCCCCCCAGACGGGCTGGCCGCTCACTGACTCGCGTTCCTGTCCAGGAGTAAAAATCAACAACATTGGCTCATCTAGTGTGTTGAAGTTTTAGCTTTGTGTGGTATTGAACAGTGAGCACAGAAATCCTCTTCACAAGGCTGGTTTTATTACAGTACTATTTTCTCGGTTTTGTGAGGCTCTAACTGAACATTAGTAGGGAGGGAGGGAGGGGAAAAATCTATCAAATTATTGTCTAGTCATGACCGCTATCTGATGATCCATGTGAGGATATGCTCAAGCTGAACTGCGATTTCCCCTCCCCCACTGTTGAATAACATGCTAACCCTCACTATCTGCACTCATACATGAAGAATAGCCACCTGGTGGTTGTTGTCACATCTTCACCTTCTTCCCTTGGAGAATAGTATGAAGTAGTGGAAGGATTCGCTCACTGATTAACAGTCTGGCAGGCCGCAAAGTGAACACTCCTTCCATGGCCGTAACCATCTTTATACCAATGGATAGGTTGGTTAGTTCTGTATAGCAGCAGGATTTTACGGGCTCCCACAATCCATACAATGACGCTGGGGCTACCCACACCTACGGGACACGAGTATGTCACTGGATGTCAACCCAGTATTGAGAGCCATAGCTCTGGTCTCCACTTGCTGGGACTGTCTGGAGTGGGGTTCACACCCTACACCTTCTGACTCATTGGCAGAAATGCTCCCATTAAACCAAAGGATCGTCCCTAGCCACCTGGTTGAACTAATGGATGGCACCACCACCCGTGTAGCTGTACATCTGCTGAGCCAATGCCTTCAGGAGAGGAGGGGAAAAAAGATCGAACAGTTAAATTTGTTTTAAGTTGATATGTTTGCAAAAGTTGGAAAAGTACCTACAATTGCATGACTATAATCAGCATTAGACTGACTGAGGTAGTTGCCTCTGTAAATGTCTTGCATACAGAAGTGAACAATCTCTCAAAGAGATGGAATACTTCTGAAACGGACTGAAAATTGGCTGAGACAGAGGAAGCCAAAGGTGGTTTGTACGTGGAGCTGGATCAGCATTGAGGGTGGTAACTAATGAGGTGCCTCAGGGATAAGTGTTGGGGCCATTGCGGTTTACAATATGTATAAAAGACTCGGAAGTGAGAATAGAAACTGGGAAGAACTGCAAATAACAGGGAACAGACTGATCATGCACAGAAGGACCTGGATGGATTGAGAAGCTGGACTGGCGAGTGCCAGATGACACTTAATGTGGACATATGCAAAGTCATGAGTTGGGGAAGGATATATAATTGCCAGTGGCAATATAAACAAAATGGTATTTTCCTACAGAATATGACCCAGAAGAGAAATCGGAGTGGTAAGGGAAGGGTGGGGGGTGGTGTGGGTGGGGGGCTGTTGTTCTGGTGGATAGATTACCAAAGGCTTCAGTGGTAAAGGAAACAATTCGGACCTCGGACTGTAGAGGCAGGGGAATAGATCACAGAACTCGGGAAATTACATTGAATTTGTAGAGAGCACTGGTCCAAGCCCACCTGGAGTACTGTGTACAATTCTGATCACTGTACTATGAGAAAGATATTCAGGCACTGGAAAGGGTGCAACTAAACTGGGATTAGGCACCTGAGTTATGAGGAAAGGGTGCAGAAACTGGGATTGTTTACACTGGAAAAGAGAAAGCTCAGGGATGATCTGATTGAAATATTCAAGGTCCGAAAACTTATAGAGAAGATTAATGTCAATGGGGCCAAAGATCTGTGGCCTCTGTGGCATGCTCCCAAGTAACTGTGGCAGGATTGGTAGAAAGGGCTGCAAATTAGGCCGGAATCAATATACACTGGCTCCCAGGCTTTCTTCTGCTTTCTGATAGTCTTGTAAGGGGCAGAGCGAGCCTCTGCCCGCCCGAAACAAGGCCATCGGCATAAGGGAGGGTAGGGTCCGGAGTCCCAGCCCAGGATGTTTGATTGGTAATGTGCAAACAGTTAGTTAAACTATGGGAAGTCATATGCTAGAACACCCACTGCTCTACAATAGCTACCTTATGGCAGCTTCCTAGACCTAGTACTACGCGCTGAGAAAGCTCAATTTTTATTTATTCATTATATTCTGCTTCTTATGTATGCACAAGGTAGGAAGATTAGAGTTGAATAATCAATCAAAGTCCATAACATAATTACTATTATTAAGTAATGTCTGTCACAGGTTACCACTATTTCTAATAGACTGGTTTGGTTTCTATAGGAACCAAAAGTTCTTACTTTCTGTGTAAGTACATGGAAATGGTGACAGCCTGTAACGTGTGTGAGTGGAGAAATTGTCTGCCATTTTGTTTTTGATGATTTCTGATTGTGCTCCTTAATTCATTCCTCTGAAGTTTATTGTACCTTTAACTTATTTCAAATCTTTTTCACTCGTATAGTTTTTGTCTGAGATGTTCAGCTCAAGCTTGCATTATACATAGCTCTACTTATAATCACCATTTTACACAGTACTCTTGCCTGCTTTACATAAAATCCCTGGCGATTTATATGTGCCATTTCCCAATAGGTCCACAGCAATCTCTGTTTCTCCAAATGTAGCCCTGTCTGTGGTCATAGGAATCTCTGAGCCCCATTTTAAATATATCCTATCCTGTCACTGTTACTCCCAGTGCTCTCCCTATTTCTTGCCCTGCCCATCTGCTTTCTTTGTCCATCTGTTTAAAATACTGAGACTAAAAAATACATTTTAAGATTTAAGTGCTGCTAAGTGGTGGAAAACTGCTCTGGGAAAGGGAAGTGATTGCTTTTCTAAAGACACTAATGACGACAGTAATGGTTAATTATTAAATATTTGGGAAAGTCAACAAACTCTATTCTATTAAAATAAGTTATTACAGGATATTTTACTCCCGCGTTCCTCCTCCCTCTGTTGTTAAAGGGATGAAGTGAAGTAGCTTTGGGGGAACTATCGGGGAGGACCTCGCTGTACTGAGGGAGTTTAATTGGTAATTTGCAGGATAACTTAACTAGTATAATTATACCGGCGATTGAAAAGATCCATCTTTTCTCCCCTCAGGATTCAGAGCTGATCTGTTTTATTTCTATCTATCCTAACTCTTTAGCGATTAGAAAATGAGATGGTTTGAGGCCTGAATCTAGTTTCAGGTCAGCAAGAGTGTGTAATGATGCCATGCTCAGTGATGTGTAGCTTCTGTAAGAAGTACAATGCCTGCCAGTAACTTAAGATGTCACTGTGTGTGAAACAGAAATAATATTTGATTCAAATTGCTTGCTTAACTGTACGCAAACTGAAACCTGCTGAAACTGGACTAATCATGCATATTATTCAGATAGCTCCTGGCATGTTTTATTTGAGTGGCTTGTGCTTGGTTGCATTAAGTGAAGATGACCTGCTTTATAATATCTCAACAAACTGCTTTACTTTTATCCAACTGTGTCCAGCAATCTGTTCAAACACACTATTGCAAAGCAGATCAGGAGTCATCAACAAACATGTGGATAAAACACTTAATGAACACATGCCAATCAGAATGATTTATGTACAACATCTGCCTAGAACTGGAGAAGTACCAAATAGTTTGGGCATCCTCACTGGATGGCCTTGTGATACAAGATCCCTGCCCAAACAAATCCCCAGGTGGAGAGATATGAATCAACACAAGAGGAGATAAAAGCCATCTGCAGGACTCTGCCTAAAATCAGATAATCATGGCGATTGCAATCAGCAGGAGAAACAGTTAATATTAGCAGGAACACTCTGGCCCTCTGCCTTGCCTAACTGAACCCCAGTAGCCAAGACCAGAGGAATTACCTTGACCTTTGAGTGTATTGTCCTGTTTTGGAATTTTCAATTTTTGACCATTTTTCCACAGAAAGGATTTGGTAAAGGGTATCATTTAAATGTTGGGTTTTAAAAGCAAAGCACACTCACACAAGTTTATAAATAACTCTTGAACTGAAAGATCATCAAACTATAAATAAGCTAGGCATTGCAGTTGTTTCCCCAAAGACTGAAGTCAATAAGGGATTTGTTAGCCTATCTTTGTAACTGAAAAATACATCACACCCATTGGGAAATATTTGGTCCTGGGTGCTTGGCAAGAGTTATCTGTCATAGACCCTCCCCTCTGGTTGTGAACACAGAGATAAAACACAAGTTGACAGTGAAGCTTTTAAACAGAAAGCTGCTAGGACAGGCTTTCATTGGGCATAGAAGATTAGAAAGCATGAGGTTAATTACAAGTTATTTTATGAAGCGTGGTGACCCACTGATGTAGGGAAGAGTAGCATATTCATTATTTTGCATTGTTTCGTGAAGCCAAATTATACTGATGGAATTAAATGTTGCTCCGTATGTTTACTTCCTGTCTGTCTCAGTCCATGTTACAAGTTTTTGGTCTTCTATTCTCCCGGGTATAGTGGTGCCAGTCACTCCCATAAATGGTCTGAGCATCTTGCATCTAAAGGCATGTCACGAGTGCCCAATTTATAACTATATGACAGCATGACCCACGGTATAAAATAGTATCCTCTTTTCATTTGAACTGGATACTCATGTCTCTTGTGTTTCTTCAACCTCATTGACAGTGGACTGAGAAAACACATGGTGAGAGAAGGACAGAGACAAATCATTCTGCAGCTTCATTTCACAGTAAGTGGACTTGCAGAGCAACAGTTGTGAACATGCTACACTTCCTCACATCAGTGAGTTGTCTTACTTGACTTACACAAAATAAGCCCTGCCTACCCTCCTGCATGCTAAACGCCTGTACCTGGCCACAGCTTCCCTTCACAGCTTTCTGTTTAAAGCCTGACTTGAGTTTGCAGCCCTTGATGAAACTGACTGACTGCTTCCGCCTTTTTTTAAATATATTGCACTCTGTTCATTGCCAGAAAGGAACAGAGACCTCCCAGCACAAAGGGAGTGAGGTGTTTTGTTGCTAGGCTAACAAATTGATTATTATTTACATTCTCGGCAGAAACAACATTAAAGTTAAGCTTATTAGTATTTTAACCACCTAGCATCTCATCTCAGTGCTTTTTAAAACTTGTGTGAAAACACTTTGTTTTAAAAACCCACTGTGAAAAAGTCACTCTTTTTTTCAAACTCTTTCTTTGAAAAAAATGATTGAAAAATCCTAAAATGTGACAATTCGCCATTGAAAAGATTGGAGAGGCACATGTGGGGACATGTGTGAAAGACACAAATATCCGATTCAGACCAGAATGGAGAATATATGGTAGTCCAGGCACACCGCTAAATGTGAGGTGCTCAGACTACTTTTGGGAGTGACTAGCACGACAGTACCTAAGAGAATATTTAAAGCAAGACCCAAATTGTAACACATGCATTGCTTTTATGCCAACAAACCCAGTATGTTACTATATTCTCCTGCGAGCACCATGTAATCACAAGATAGATATAGATGAAGAAGGCTATTTGTTCATTTTAGCTTATCCAGAAAAAGCATATAGTCCTTTGCCCCTCAGAGTATCCAACTATTCTATGAATGATTTTTGCCTCTACTATTATTTCACATGTTGATAACACTTCGTATGAAGAACTAGCTGACATCAGTTCTTTCACCTATATCCCTTGTCATACAGTCAATGTAGAGTTCCACAGATATCTTTTCTAAACTGTTTATTATCTTAAATATCTTTATAAGGTTGTTTCTCAGTCGTCCTCTTCAAAGTTGAAAAGCACAACTTTCTCCACTCTTGCCACATAACTGACACTAAGGGATAGAAATTGGTATGCATTGTTGCGCCCGCTTATCAGGCATAAAATGGACGAAAATCATACTGATTTAGCAGTGGGACAGCCTGTGCCCAATCCACACAGGTGTTGTTCCCACTGCTAAATTCATGGAGCCTATTTCTTATGCGGATGCCGAAAACAGGTGTTAGGCTGCTTGAATATGTAAATTAGGAGCTTAATGCCTAGGACCCCTTTTCAAAATTAGTCAGTAATGATCGGGGCAGGCATCAGCGGCCATGGTGGCAAACAACAAAAGGCAAGCTTCAAAATGTTTCTTTTAAAAACCCTTCCTAGGGTTCAAGGAGGAGCAGGTGTGCTTCCCCCAACTCCACAGGTGTCAAGGTTGCCCCCTGCCCATAGTTCACTGCAACCCCCCTCCTGGGACTTACTTAAGGGCCACTGCCGGCGTTACAGAGACCTGACCTCGGTGTCTGCTTTGCCGGTCTAATTTAACTGAGGCTCAAGGCCTAACTTCGATCGGACCTCGTGCCTACCTGTTCCCTGAGTTCACACCCACCAGCCAGTGTTATGCAATTTCTGCCCAAGATATCAATCTCTTCTCTGCAATGCACCCCGGGCTTGAATGGCTCCCTTTTGCCTCAATGACCAGCTCTGGATACAGTATTGAAGATCAAGGTATTTTTTGCAAATTTGACCAGTGTGTGTTTGGCTTCTGAATCCGAGTCATTAATATAAATTAGAAACAGTAGGGCATTCCAATAATGATCTCTGGAGCACACCCTCCCCCACCCCAATATCAGTCCCCTAAGAAATAGCTCCTACCTTCCTACTCTTCAGCCAATTTCTTGTCCATTCCCAGATTTTACTTCCTGAATATTACTTCCTGAAAAGAATGAATAGAATTGGTCAGGTAGGATCTTCCCCTTCTGAATCTGTGCTGGTTGCCATTTACTTGAAGTGTTCTTCAGGTTTGCCTCCAATAAATTCCATTATTTTACCTGGTATTGATGTGAGACTGAGGGGCATGTTGTTGCTGGAGTCTGTTTTTAACCCTTTTGGACAAATGGCTTCTCAAAATATGTGGCTGCATAAACGTTGGAAAATCTATAATTGTAATAAAACTACAGGAAAGCTACTGAAAAGGAGCTTGTATCTGTTTCACATGTGATTCCAGCCATAAAATATGGCACCTGTTTCAGCTCTATAATCAATCTTCATTGAAAAGACAGCTGGAATATAGAAAGTTTAGATTTCCTGGGTGTCCCTTGTTCTTTTATTTTTAAGCGTCAACAAAATGCAAAGTAAAGCAGGGCATTTAATGAAATGTAACTAATTAGGGCTCTCTGAATGTATACATCACTAATTAGCAATAGAGTTGCGACCTTTTATGTAATTTTTTTAGTTTACCATTTCAAAGTAAATCCCAGTTACAATAGGCTTATTCTGACTAATTTTAAGTTCTGAGAATCAGACTGTTCAGTTTTCAGCATAATTGAAACCATTATAGTTAATTATTTCCTAATATTAATTTTTAATTGCCGTTTCAGTTGCGAGTTTATGACAAAGTATTACCTGTACACAGACCCCATTCACTGCAGGCAGCAGCTGGCTGCTTTGTAGCTCTCTTCCTTGGTCTCTGGAAAAATACAAACTAATAGAGATGGTCTCTATGGAAATTCTGTGGAAATTCTCTTGTGGTGCTACTAATTGCAGCATGTGGAATACTGCTTAATACAGTTAGTCACAGCCAAAAACTTCCATGGTAATATGGAAGATAAAAGCAGAAGTAAAGATTGGCATTCAGCAGCTGTGCTGAGGTCCATGAGCAGGTGTTCTTGTTGGTCTTGACCTACAGTTTGACCTTAAGCAGAAAAATTGCACAAGGGAAGCATCTGCCGTACGGCTTGTGTGGCCCGCCAGAATCGGAACACACGTTTCTCCAGGAGGTACAAAACCTTTCATCTCAAGTGTGCGGACTAGTGTCTAATAAATACATTTCATCATACAGCCCTTTTTCTGAGCCAGAAATGGAGCTAGCCCGAGATCAACTTTATTCAGATTACCTCGTGTTGATTCTATTTCCATTTAACTGAAAAATGGCAATTTGGAACGGGAAAAGGAACATGAACAGATTGCACATACTCCACTATATCACTTTGCCATTTATGTTTCGCAAACTGCTGACACAGGCAAGGCCGGCGACATCTGTGATGAATTTATGGGGAATCAACTCCAGTATAAAAGTGGATCATATTTCCATTGACTTAAAAATATATAGATATGTTTGTACTGTAGTTATTTGTGCATTTCTGTGGGGGTGGGTGAAGTGACAGCAACAAAATCTCACATTGTTACGATGTATTTTAAATCCACATTTGCTCTAATTTACTTATAAAATTAATATGAAGCATTTTAATCTAATAATTTGAGTTTAATCTGAACGAACAGTCTCTCTATAAATGGGGCAGCGGATGTAACACAGACACAAACTACAATTTTATCAATATCTGTGCTCAATCTCCATTACCTCATGATTTTCAGATCTTGTCTAAATCCTCTCAGTCTCTGACCCTTGCTTATTGTCAGTTCAGAATCTAACTTCCACCTGCAATCAATCCTTGTATCTAAAGCTGTGATTTTACCATTTTCCACCTCTGAGTCCAGTTAATACACTTGATTCTTCTTTATTTGCATTCACCATATACCTTGCCGTTTGGTTCTGGGGAATCACATGGCCAACTTGTAGACTATGATGCCATAAAGTTGTCCATACATGACTAGCTGTTCACACACTCTTTCAAGAAGTAGCTATCAGTTCCTTTTTACCCAGCTGCAATATTGGCCCAGAAATTCGCCTCTCCGGCTTGCTGCAGGGGTAAGGATCGCGCGCGCTCTTACCTACCGCGCCTGTCGTTGTGTTTTGGGCCCACGGGAACTTCGGGTCCTGGGCCTCTCCCAACTGCCGGCGCGCAGTGCTTGCGTGTTCCAGGGGCGCAGTTAGTGCGATGCGTCCCCTGGGATCATGTGGGCCATGGAGAGCCAATGGCAGCAGACCATCTTTCATTCATAGATTTGACAGGAAGACCTGTCAAATCTGTGAATTGAAATCGGCCCCAAAAGAACAGCTAAACTTAAAATAAATTAAAAAAAAAACCATCACATTTATAAAATAACTATAGTTAAATAAATTAACCATTTTAAACAAAAATTTAAATTTTTGAAAAAATTAAAATACTTTTTAAAAGTGATAAAAATAAACTTACCTTTCTTTAAAGTATCTAAAAAAGATAAACCTGTTGAAAATTTTTTAAAATTATACTTAATTAACAAACGGGTCTTGCGCCTCCTTTTCATTAGCGTAGTTTCTTCAATACTTACTCTCGCGTAGAAACCTGAAAAAAAATCTAAGTTTGCTGCGTGCGCGCAGCCTCTAGCACGCACGCGGTTCACCTAGGAACCGCCCCCTTCACCATACCGGAAGTTCCGGTTTCCCGCGCATGCGCAGTGCATGCAGGAAACCGGCACTTCGGGAAGCAATACGGGTGAGTACAGAACGCGTACTCACCCGGGAAGGGCCGAATTTTTGGCCCATTGTGTCCTTATATTACCCGACATTATATAAATTATCTCATAAAACTACTGGACCTGGCTCTTGATAAATATCTGCAAGTCCCACTCCAGGGACTTGAGCACATAAATCTAGGCTGACACTCCAGTGCAGTGCTGAGGGAGTGCTGCACTGTCGGAGGTGCTGTCTTTTGGATGAGACGTTAAACCGAGGCCCTGTCTGCTCTCTCAGGTGGACGTAAAAGATCCCATGGCACTATTTCGAAGAAGAGCAGGGGAGTTATCCCTGGTGTCCTGGCCAATATATATTCCATAACAAAAACAGATTATCTGGTCATTGTCACATTGCTGTTTGTGGGAGCTTGCTGTGCACAAATTGGCTGCCGCGTTTCCCACATTACAACAATGACTCCAATACAAATAGTACTTCATTGGCTGTAAAGCACTTTGAGACGTCCGGTGGTCGTGAAAGGCGCTATATAAATGCAAGTCTTTCTTTAATTTGCTGTGTTATTTGAGTTGTTTTCTATAAATTTCTGGACAATTCAACATTTTTGAGACAAAAAACTGCCTTGAATTATCAGGAGTAGATTTTCTAGTTACTGTACTTACTTAAAGGTTACTGTCAGTAAACTCAGTATTATGACTGTCTAATTCACTAGGATCTTTGCTTACAAATCACCTGTCATCCCTTCTAACCATTGTCAGGGAGCATCCACCTTTCTGATATCTAAAGAAGCAAAGCAAAAAAAAAAGAAAATTATTTTGTCAAATTATACTGTTAGAATGCAGAAAATACATACTTCAACACATGAGGATTCCTCTGGGACTGTAAGTGCTTCAAAAATATCTTTAATGGCTGAAAACAAACCAATCTATCAGGCTCTAAAAATTATTTATTTGAAGGAACACACCAACAGCTGCTGGCACTGAGCTGAAAATGATCCAGTTAAACTTCATGCCTTTCATGCAAGCACCACCTTCTCCCAAGGTTACATTGCTAAATTAGAAAATCAGTACCAAAATATCATTTACCGCCTCAAATGTTGGTGCAAATATCAACCAACTCTACGAAAAGAATTGGTGTGAATGCTAGACTTCAATGGAAAGGAACACTGGGCAGGGTGTACAATGGGTGGCTGATCTGCCCATTTACTGCCACCACTGAAAGTTAAAATCAGCCCTTGTTGTCTCTTTCTGTTCTGATGGAAGGTCATCGACCTGAAACGTTAATTCTGTTTCTCTCTCGACAGATGCTGCTTGACTGCTGTGTCTTTCCAGCATCCGCAGTATTTTGCCTTTGCCTTACTGTCTCCTCTGGGGTAGATTTTAACTTGGGCTGCCCAGTGTAAATGTGGTGGTGGCCCAAAAATGGTTTGCTGCCCCATTTACGCTGGCACTCTGACTGCCACCATCCTCAAAGGGGCATTCAGCTGGGCAGCCAGAGCACCCGCCTGTTTCGGGCTGTAGGCCCTTTTAACATGCAAGTTGGGGGTCCTACGATGTACATAGGACCCCAATTGCAAATTTGATGTTCAACTGGGTGGAGCGAATGTCATTGATGCTCCACTGAGTCAAAACTGGTGATACAGCAGAAGAGGCAACGAAAAGTTAAGTTCAAAATTATCTTTGTGGGGCCAGGAAGAGCAGGAGTGCCCCACAAAAAATAAGGCGGGCCACCGTTGCCTCAGGCTTCACATCCCCCCCCGCCCCCCACATCCTATCCCGGCCCCTCGATTAGCCGCCCTCCCGGCCATAGCTTCCTGTTAGCTGGGTCAGCCCCTGAGCCGTCTGATATTGCGCTGACCGTCTGATATTGCGCTGACCCAGAGCCACCCAGCTGCAGCGGGGCACTCGTTTGAGGTCTGCAGCTCGCCGCCAGCATCGTAAGGAGGTCCGACCTGCAAAATGGACCTGGCCTCCCGCCAGGATTTGGCAGCCGACTGGAGCACTCTGCCGGTCGGCTGCCCGATAGTTAATATTGGCCCCACCATTTCAATTTTTCCTCAACCTGCATCTTCATGAGTTCAGCCATTGGTGCCATGTTTGATGAAGGCTATCTGGAAAACTCCATTAGTTCCAAATTGGGACTTTAATTTCTGTTCTACAAAAATTGAGGAATCCATCTTTTGAGCTAATGAGTGTTTTAATTAAGATTCCTTCCTTGGAAAATTGCTCTTATCGTAATTGTTTGTACGCAAAGTTAATGAATTAGTAGCCCTGATTGTAGATGATCAGCTATGATACAATCACTGATCATGTAGATTTATAAACCCACCCTTAATTTATTTCTTCCTAAAACTGCCTCCCATTTCCATTTGCAATGTTAGATTATCATTCTCTCATTCTATCTTCTGCCTCAGAAACAGAAGATATATCAACTTAATTTCCTAGATGCATAGAGTTCTACATCAAACGTATAAATTATTTCATAAATTGCAGTTTCCTATAGTGCAAAGGCTATCATGGGTGTCATTAAACAGACAGCATGGCCAGAATTTTCATGCTGCCATGCGTGTAGGGTTGGAGGTGGGTCGGGAGTAAACTGCACAATAAATGGGAGCGGGTCTGGAACGAGCCATCATCCCGCCTCCTCACGCCTTTAACTTGGGCACGTTTGCCAGCGCTGCACGGACCTGAACGGCAGAGGCAGGCGACCTAATTTATTGTCAGACCCTTAACAGTGCATTTAACCAGACCTTTTGAATTTCGCTGCATGACCACGGGACTCACGCAGCTCAGTAACCACATCTGTCAAGCTGAGGCGGAAGTTCAGTGGCCATTGATCGAGGTTATTACTGCAGAGCATGGAAAGCGCAATAAATACTGCCACATGACACCTGCTTATTTGCCTAAGGGAAATGCTCTGGCTGAGTGCATTTTGAGCACAGACTTAGGTGTCTACAGGTTGCAAGTCTTTTCTGCAACTTCGGAAACCACTCGGACCTCATTACTACTACCTATCACACCATTGACAGATTGGTCCTCTGATCTCTACTTGACCTGCCATTTATTACATCAGCATGGGTGCCGTTTATACTGTCTCACCGTGGTCCTCAGAATCGGACCAGGATGAGCCCCAATACCAGCAGCAACAGGCATACTAGCAGCAACAGCACCAACAACCTTCTCCTCAACGACCTGATGCTCCACAGGACAGAGGGTATACAGGCAGAGGCTGAGCTTCCTCAACATGACTGAGCAGCAGTGCCAAAGGAGGCTCAGGCTCTCATGCCAGGTCATCGCAGACATTTGCACCTTGCTGGAGCAAGACCTCCAGCCCAGAGGACCTGGTGGACATGCTTTACCAGTGGCTGACAAGGTCACCAGTGCCCTCAACTTCTTTGTGCCAGGCTCCTTCCAGGGATCTGCAGTAAACATTTGTGGGATCTCGCAGTCAGCCGCCCAGAGATGCATCGCACAGGTCACCGATGCCATTTTGACAAGTCAGCCAATTATATCAACTTTGCCACTGATGAAGCCAGTGTTACGGAGCAGGCGCTGGGCTTTGCGGCTCTGGCTGGCTTCCCACGGGTGCGGAGCATCATCGACTATACACATGTGGCCATCAGGGCACCCCATCATAACCCAGGAGTCTTTGTGAACCGCAAGGGCTTCCACTCCCTCAATGTGCAGCTCGTCTGCAACCATAAAAAGATGATTATGCATGTGTGCGCCAAATTCCCTGGCAGCTCTCATGACTCTAGTGTCGTGCGTGAGTCCACCCTCCCTCAGCTCTTCACACCGCCAAACACACTTACTGGCTGGCTGCTTGGAGACAATGGCTATCCACTGAAGACATGGCTCATGACACCCTTGAGGAGGCCAGGTACTGAGGCCCAGGAGAGATACAATGAAAGCCACATGTCCACCAGATGTGTCATACAGCAAACAATAGGCATGCTGAAAATGCACTTTAGATGCCTTGACAGAGGAGCCCTTCAGTATGCACCAGCCAGGGTCTCCAGAATTGTGGCTGTCTGCTGCGTGCAACACAACATAGCGTAGCAACGAGGATTAACGCTGCATGAGGAGCAAAGTGCAGAGCGCACAGCCTCTTCAGAGGAGGAGGAGGAGGATGAGCATCAGCGGGAAGATGAGGAGGAGCACCAGGTATCTGAGGTCCAGATGCAAGCAGTACCTGAGCACATTGCTGCCCGGGAGGCCAGGGCTGGCCTCATCATGGCCAGATTTACTTAACTTCCTGCATTACACCCATATGGCTGCCACATGCTGCGCCAGGTCCCCCCACCCTCCCCCCAACAACACCATAAAGCATCCCTACAATGGCCAAGCCATTCCTTTCACACTGACCCCCATTGCTGGAGGTAAGGCTATGTCTGACCATTCACTCCAACTCACTAAGCCACTTCCAAAAGGGGCGTGACCGGAAAGTGGTGAAAATAAATAGTTTTATATGTGACATAAGAGTAACGGAATCTTAAAAGAAACAGTTCTTTAAACACCCATGTGCTTACGCTTGTGCATCTACTTCTGTGTCATTTTTCATTTACACGTGCTTCTATGAGATGCAACCCCTGTGGCTTCAGCAGAGGTAGAGGCAGCCTGTTCACTTCCCTGCTGCAATTGCGTAGACACGTTTGGTGGATGACCTCTGGGTTTTGGAGCCTGTGATGACCCCACCAAAGTCTGCTCCTTCTGCGACTGTGCAGGGGCAGACTCGGCGATCCGAGGAGGCATCTGGGGCTCTGACTGAGGGGGAGGCAATAGGGGAGAAGTGTGAGCGCTTTGAGAGGAGCCCCCACTTCCATGTGACCTCTCACCGTCATCCCTCTCATGGGCCACCCGCACTTCCCTGCTAGCAAGGAGCTGGAGAGCATCTTGCTTCACAGCAGTGGGGCCATGAGGACTCAAGTCTACGTTGACATCCCTCCTAGAGAGGAGGCCTATGAGCCTCTGCCATCTATGCTCAATAGATAGCCATCTATTCTCCATAGATAGCCATCTGTTCTCCATAGATAGCATATGCTCCTGTGAGTGGCTCATTAGCTGCTCCATGCAGGTGGCCATCCTTTCCATGGAAGAGCCTACAGTCGCCATTGCCTGCGACACGGTGCTGCTCATGTTGGAGATGGACGCCTCCATTCTCTGCACATTTGCAACCTGCACTTCTTGCTGCATCTCCAGGATCGCCCTCTTTCTCGATGGCCCCCCGAGGCTCAGTGTCTGCATTCAGCTGAACAGAGCTGGGAGCATCCTGCGCCCCCCGGCGAGGAGTCTCCACTGCTGTCCCTGTCTCCACCAGCTCCTCTTACTCACTTGTGACTTGTGAGATACCAGGTGACTACTCTATCTCGCGTAGGACCCACCGAGGTGTGCATATCTGCGCTGGGGCTAGGTGTGCTTAGGTCTGGTGACGGTGCACCCTCAGAGGTTGGAGGCTCCTCTGAGGAGTCGTCTTCCACTTCTGCCTGGACAGTGGGGGTGCTCTTGATGGACATGTAGGAGGGTAAAAAAATGATATAGAAATGTAATATCTAGAATGGGTAATGATACCATTATGCACATGATGAACATTCACTGGCTGCTGACATCAGTCTCTATATGAGTGACTGCTGAGGCTTTCAAAGATAGGAAATTTCTCTCTCTCTCTTAGATTCCATCTGTGATAAAGTTCAAATATGGCATAATGTTTCCATGTCCTCCCGTGCGGCAGTTTGAATTTCTCATCTGGATTTCTACTAGCTTTTGTAGGAACTGAAACAATTTTCCATTATTGCAAACTTCCCATTCTTCAAATGAGGTTTTTAATCAAGGGTTTATCTGCCTGCTCATGTGAACATGGCCCTATTCAAAGAGGAACAACTTGAAGAGGAGCTCTCCCAATGTCTTGGCCAATACTCCTCCCTCAGTCAACTCCTTGGACTGATCATTCATCTTACTGCTGTTTATGAGGTGCTGTTGTTGCAGGGTGGCTGCAGTGTTCAGAACATAAGAACATAAGACGTAGGAGCAGGAGTAGGTCATTTGGCCCCTCGAGCCTGCTCCGCCATTCAATAAGATCATGGCTGATCTGATCTTGGCCTCAACTCCACTTCCCTGCCTGCTCCCCATAACCCTCGACTCCCTTACCTTTCAAAAATCTGTCTATCTCCACCTTAAATATATTCAATAACCCAGCCTCCACAGCTCTCTGGGGAAGAGAATTCCAAAGATTCACGACCCTCTGAGTGAAGAAATTCCTCCTCATTTCCGATTTAAAAGGGTGCCCCCTTATTCTGAAATTATGCCCCCTAGTTCTAGATTCCCTCAAGAGGGGAAACATCCTCCCTGCATCTACTCTGTAAAGCCCCTTCAGAATCTTATATGTTTCAATAAGATCCCCTCTCATTCTTCTAAACTCCATTGAGTATAGGCCCAACCTGCTCAACCTTTCTTCATAAGACTACCCCTTCATCTCCGGAATCAACCTCGTGAACCTTCTCTGAACTGCCTCCAATGCAAGTATATCCTTCCTTAAATAAGGAGACCAAAACTGTACGCTGTACTCCAGGTGTGGTCTTACCAACAGTTGTAACAGGACTTCCCTACTTTTATATTCCATTCCCTTTGCAATAAAGGCCAACACTCCATTTGCCTTCCTAATTACTTGCTGTATGCATGCTAACTTTTTGTGATTCATGTACAAGGGCCCCCAGATCCCTCTGTACCTCAGCATTTTGTAATTTCTCCCCATTTAAATAATAATTTGCTTTTTTATTTTTCCTATCAAAGTGGATAACTTCACATTTTCCCACATTAAACTCCATCTGCCAGATTTTTGCCCACTCACTTAGCCTATCTATATCCCTTTGGAGATTCTTTGCGTCTTCCACACAATTTGCTTTCCCACCTATCTTTGTATCATCAGCAAATTTGACTACATTACACTCGGTCCCTTCATCCAAGTCATTAATATAGATTGTAAATAGTTGAGGCCCCAGCACTGATCCCTGCAGCACCCCACTAGTTACAGTTTGCCAACCTGAAAATGACCCTTTTATCCCGATTCTCTGTTTTCTGTTAGTTAGCCAATCTTCTATCCATGCTAATATATTACCCCCAACCCCGTGAGCTCTTATCTTGTGTAGTAACCTTTTACGTGGCACCTTTTATCGAATGCCTTCTGGAAATCCAAATACACGACATCTACTGGTTCCCTTTTATCCATCCTGCTCGTTACATCCTCAAAGAACTCCAGCAAATTTGTCAAACATGATTTCCCTTTCATAAAACCATGCTGACTCTGCTTGACTATATTATGATTTTCTAAATGTCCTGCTATCACTTCCTTAATGATGGACTCCAGCATTTTCCCAATGACAGATGTTAGGCTAACTGGTCGATAGTTGCCTGCTTTCTGTCTCCCTCCTTTCTTAAATAGGAGCGTTACATTTGCGGTTTTCTAGTCCGTTGGGACCTCTCCAGAATCCAGGGAATTTTGGTAGATTACAACCAATGCATCCACTATCTCTGCAGCCACCTCTTTTAAAACTCTAGGATGCAGGCCATCGGGTCCAGGGGACTTGTCCACCTTTAGTCCCATTAGTTTGCCTAGTACTATCTCTCTAGTGATAGTGATTGTTTTAAGTTTCCCCCCTAACCCCAATAGCCCCTTGATTATCCATTATTGGGATGCTTTTAGTGTCTTCTACCATGAGGACCGAGACAAAATATTTGTTCAAAGTCTCCGCCATTTTCCTGTTTCCCATTATTAATTCGCCAGACTCATCCTCTAGGGGATCAACGTTTACTTTAGCTATTCTCTTCCTTTTTATATACCCGTAGAAGCTCTTACTGCCTGTTTTTATATTTCTTGCTAGCTTACTTTCATAAGCTATCTTCTCTTGCTATCATTTTTTTAGTCGTCCTTTGCTGGTTTTAAAAAATTTCCCAATTCTCTGGCCTTTCACTATTCTTCGTAACATTGTATGCTTTTGTTTTCAATTTGATACCATCCTTTACTTCCTTAGTTAGCCACGGATGGTTCATCCTTCTCTTAGAGTCTTTCTTTCTCACTGGAATATAACTTTGCTGAGAGTTATGAAATATCTCCTTAAATGTTTGCCACTGATTTTCTACAGTTTTACCCTGTAATATATTTTCCCAGTCTACTTTAACCAAGTCTGTCTTCATAGCTTTGTAATTACCTTTGTTTAAGTTCAGGACACTAATTTGAGACCTGGCTTTCTCACCCTCAAACTGAATTTGAAATTCTACCATGCTATGAACACTCTTCCCAAGAGGATCCTTCACTTCGAGATCATTAATTAATCCAGCCTCGTTACACATTACCAGGTCTAAAATAGTCTTCTCCCTGGTTGGTTCCACAACATATTGTTCTAAGAAACCATCCCGCATACACTCTAAGAACTCTTCCTCAAGTCTACCTTTGCCAATTTGCTTTGTCCAATCAATATGAAGATTAAAATCTCCCATGATTATAGCCGTACCTTTCTTACAAGCCTCTATTATTTCTTGATTTATTCTCTGTCCTACAATGTGGCTACTGTTTGGAGGCCTGTAGACCACTCCCACCAGTGACTTCTTACCCTTATTATTTCTTATCTCCACCCAAACTGATTCTATGTCTTGATCTTCTGGGCCAATATCATTTCTTATTCCTGCACTGATCTCATCCCTTATTAACAGAGCTACACCACCTCCTTTTCCTTTCTGCCTATCCTTATGAAATGGCAAATACCCCTGAATATTCAGTTCCCAGCCTTGGTCACCCTGCAACCACGTCTCTCTAATGGCTATCAGATCATACCCATTTATTTCTATTTGTGCTGTCAACTCATCTATCTTGTTATGAATGCTGCGTGCGTTCAGATATAGAGCTTTTAATTTTGTCTTTTTACCATTTTTCCCTACTCTGACCCCTCATTCTGATGCACTCTTATGTGTATACGTTCTGTCCCTTCCTGTCACACTCTGGTTATCATTACCCCTATCGCTACCCTGCACTTTTGCCTTCTCATTTTTCTTTGACTTTTCCGCTCAGCATATCTCACCCCCCCCCCCCCCCCCCCACCCCACTATTTAGTTTAAAGCTCTATCTACAGCCCTAGTTATTCGATTCGCAAGGACACTGGTCCCAGCCTGGTTCGAATGAAGCCCGTCCCGACGGAACAGCTGCCTCTTATCCCAGTACTGGTGCCAGTGCCCCAGGAATTGAAACCCATTTCTCCCACACCAATCTTTGAGCCACTCGTTCATCTCTCTGATCTTATTTACCCTATGCCAATTTGCACGTGGCTCAGACAGTAATCCAGAGATTATTACCTTTGTGGTTCTGCTTTTTAATTTAGCCCCTAGCTGCTCATATTCCCTTAGCAGAACCTCTTTCTTTGTCCTACCTATGTCGTTGGTACCTACATGGACCACGACAACTGGATCTTTCCCCACCCACTCCAAGTTCCTCTGCAGCCCAGAGGAGATGTCCTTTACCCTGGCACCGGGCAGGCAACACAGCCTTCGGGACGCACGCTCTTGGCTGCAGAGAACAGTATCTATCCCTCTAACTATACTGTCCCCTATCACTATCACATTTCTTTTTGCTCCCTCCACTTGAATGGTTCCCTGTGCCACGGTGCTGTGGTCAGTTTGCTCATCCTCCCTGCAGTCCCTGCTCTCGTCCACACAGAGAGTAAGAACCTCATAGCTGTTGGACAAGAGCAAGGGCTGAGGCTCCTCCACCACTACCTCCTGGTTCCCCATACCTGCCTCGCTCGTAGTCACACCCACCTGTCCCTGACCGCAGACCAAATTTGAATTAATTAATCTAATTGGTGTGACTGCCTCCTGGAACACAGCGTCCAGGTAACTCTCCCCCCTCCCTGATGTGTCGCAGTGTTTAAAACTCGGACTACAGCTCATCAACACAGAGCCGAAGTTCCTCGAGCAACCAACACTTACTGCAAATGTGGTCGCCATGGACTTCAATGGTATCCACCAGCTCCCATGTGTTGCAGCAGTAACACATCACCTGCCCTGCCAACACTCATGTATTTAATTAATTAAGTGTTTAAGTTTTGAATGTTTAGTTTTTAATCCCGGCCCTTAAATTAAACCAATGCCCAAGAAAAGAGAGAAATACTGACCAACCAATCACTTCCCTGCTTTCCTGTGACATCACTCCTTGTTTTTGTTGTCAGGTCCGCTGCCTCTGCTCTCGAGCTTTCCTCTGCTGCGCTGTTTATTTGCTCTGCCTCCGCTCTCGCTCCTGCTCAGCTCCGCTGCCTCTGCCTTTTCCCTGTGATGTCACCTTTTATTTTTTTCTGAAAACGGTTGGGGGGTTTCACAGAGCCGAACTCCCGCTGCTTCTCTGTCCCCTCTCGTGCAGATTTTTGACTTCTGCTCTCCTGGAGGCTGACAAAGATAGAAAAAGAAGAAAGGAGCACATCCCTCCCCTCCTCACCGAACTCCCTTACTCACCAAACTCGCACATTTACACTCTGCTCCAAGCTGCACTCCCTGACAAACTGCACTCTAGCCTTCCTCATTTATACTACTGAGATTTATGAGTCACCTCTCTGGCAGTTGCCAGATTAGGTTTTATAAAAAAAATCAGCCACTGCACTTCAAAGGTAATTCATTGTGTAACATGCTTTGAGATATTTCAACAGCATGATAGGGTATTAAAGAAATGGAAGTATTATTTCAATAAATATATGGCTCAAAACTGTAACAGCAAAATATCTGTCCATTACTTTAAGTTTCAGTAAAGGTTATGGTATAACTTCATTGAGAAAGCATTATCAATGATGTATTAAATAACCTTATACTTCCAGAAAGTGCGTAGCATATGTTTATTTGATTAATATTTTAATTTTGTAACCATGAATTTTATTTCTAATGCATCAAAAATCTCATTCACATTGTGCTACCTTGCAGGAATATGTAGAACCACAGTTGTTCATATACTGATGCTTGAGAAAATTGCTCTAATTTCATTATGGCAAAATTGTGGTCACAATAAGGTTTCAAAGCTACTGGAATCAATAAAAAGCTTTCCACTCACTGTCCTCATCTATCAGCTTGGGAGCTGAAGTATTTTTCAACTATAATCATGATATACTTAATATAAGGGCTCACGAAAGAGAGGGAATGATCATTTTAAAGAAAATGAGATTGTGCTATATCATATTAATGTCAGTAAATGGAAATGATAATGAGGTTAAAACTTGAAGTACTTTAAAAATTATTAATATACCTCTGTGGTGTGACTTCTTAGAATAAATGAAGTGTATGTTTGATAATGCATATTAATGGAAAATTCCTGCAACTATAAAAATAAATGAGCAAGAGAAAACCCCAGAGGAGGAAATTAAAGGTATGAGTGGGTGTCTGATTTTTTTTACAGAGCTATGGGTTTAACGGCTAATATAATGTCATAAATCTGTGTCTCTTTATAGTAAGGGACATATTGTCAATCAAAGGTAACTGTGTAATGATAGACATTATTTTTGTATGTCTGACACATGGTCATAAAATCAAAGAAAATTTATTTAGGCAAGTTTATTGGCCAATGAATCACTGACAGTATGGTGGGGAAATTGATATTTCAAACACATTTGTGAAAGAACAAATTCTGCCAGATTAACAAAGGGAGAAATTATGCAAATTTGTGTCTGTCTAGGAGTTTGATTACCCAATTTGAGTATGACCTGGTTTGCGAAGCCTGGTTGATAGGCCTGGTCAGATCCCTACTCAGTGATGTCAGTAGAGATATTTGATTTAAAGAACCTGGCCTTTGATGTTGAGATGAGGACATACGTGCATTCGTTACGATTAGTTGAGGATATTTGGGAGCTAAACTATCTCTGGCATGAACCAAACTTTACTTGTGATGAGCAGGTTTTTCCTATTCCTTTCATAGGTTGAAAGATTAATTGCAACAACCACAGGGCTGAAACCTTTTGCTTGTTGCATCACATCCCACAACTAGAACCCTTAAGCTTAGATTACATTAATACTCTTTGCTTTCAGCTGAATGCAACATACTTGCATTGAAAGGCTTTATTCAGAAATTATACATCGTTTTTCATATTTCTCTCCGCTATTTCCCTTCCTCTCCCAAAGCTGTTGACTCCTATTGGAAAACAGTTTTATTGGTGCTGGTACTGCCAACTTGTCCAAATTGGGCAGAAGGTAAAAGTGGGAGGCGGGGGGTATCTTTTCTAAGGTAAATGTACAAACACTTTAGATAATTTCACAGCTTTGATTTACCATGCATTTTAATAGCACTTCAGTGTAAGCTGGGTGCAGCAACACAGAAGGACAATCCAAAGCACCCTGACAGCTATTCATCTACTTTCCAAACAGGCATGTCCATTTTTCACCAGGACACTGTGTTGCTGTCATCACACTGCATTTGTCCAGTGGCCCATGAAATGTGGCAAGCAACACGCACTGGGTGCCTGTACGCTGCCCGCACTGGGTGCTTGTACGCTGCCCGCACTGGGTGCTTGTACGCTGCCCGCACTGGGTGCCTGTACGCTGCCCGCATTGGGTGCCTGTACGCTGCCCGCACTGGGTGCCTGTACGCTGCCTGCACTGGGTGCCTGTATGCTGGGTGCCTGTACGCTGCCCGCCTGTACGCTGCCCGCACTGGGTGCCTGTACGCTGCATTTAAACAAAATGGCTGCTGGTCGAGACGTTAATTCCTTATTCCAACTTATCTTCCTTTTCCTATCTGCTTGTAGGAGAAGGTTGTACATAACTGGCATCATCAAATGCAGGCAGATGGGGAATCACCTAAGCTGTGACACTTGACACCTTCCGAAGAGTGCTCTGGAGATTCTGAGTATGGAGTTAATACAAGGAGTGGAGGAAGGTAAAATTGGAGGTCTCTCCTCAGCACATAGCTGGTATCATTGCTAACTTTACTGCATCACTTATGCACTCCCTCCCTGCACTAATATACTACAGAATCTTGCCTTGCAAAGCTCTGTTTCAAGGGCTGTCTTACTGCTAGCATTCTAAAATATGTTGTTCTTCTGTTCCTCTAGGTTTCAGAGAGGAGGTAGTGTCAGTGTCGAGGACTGTCTCATCTGAGCAGCCATGTGACCCAGTCCCACAGTGCCAAGCACCAGAACAGATATTTGCACTGACGGGGATGGGGAGGAACCACCTTGTGAGTTGCAGATGGGAGCATGAGTGAAGAGGAGAAAAGTGGAATTGGAGGAGCCTTAACTGGAGAGTCTGCTCAAGGGCTCCAGCAGCTGCTGAGCTCGGTGACTTGGAGCCCCCTTGGGCCTGCCTACAAATATCGTTTGGCAATTCCACATCAGCAGTTAATGCAGTCATTTCGGAGTGTGCCAAATAACCTGTACAGTTTGGGAGTGTGCATGCAGAGTTCACAGCCAGCATCCGCGCAGTGATGCATGACCACCTGACTGAGCTCTGACCGATCTGCAAACCAATGTAGAGAACATGTAGGGAACAATGTAGGGAAAATGCTAGAGTCCATTATAAAAGATGTAATAGTAGAGCACTTGGAAAACAGTGACAGGATCGGACAAAGTCAACATGGATTTAGAAAAGGTAAATCATGCTTGACTAATCTACTGGAATTTTTTGAGGATGTAACTGGTAGAATAGATAAGGGAGAAGCAGTGGATGTGGTGTATTTGGACTTTCAGAAGGCTTTTGATAAGGTCCCGCATAAGAGATTAGCATGCAAAGTTAAAGCACATGGGATTGGGGGTAAGGTACTGACTTGGATAGAGAACTGGTTGGCAGACAGGAAGCAAAGAGTTGGAATAAACGGGTCTTTTTCCGAGTGGCAGGCAGTGACTAGTGGGGTACCGCAGAGATCGATGCTAGGACCCCAGCTATTCACAATATATATTAATGATCTAGACGAGGGAACTAGATGTAATATCTCCAAGTTTGCAGACGACACAAAGCTGGGTGGGCATGTGTGCTGTGAGGAGGATGCAGAGAAACTCCAGTATGATTTGGACAGGTTGGGTGATTGGGCAGATGCATGGCAGATGCAGTATAATGTGGATAAATGCGAGGTTATCCACTTTGGTGCAAAAAACAGGAAGGCAGATTATTATCTGAATGGCAATAGATTGGGAAAAGTGGAAGTGCAACGAGACCTGGGTGTCCTTGTGCACCAGTTGCTGAAGGTAAGCATGCAGGTGCAGCAGGCGGTTAAGAAGGCAAATGGTATGTTGGCCTTCATAGCGAGAGGATTCGAGTACAGGAGCAAGGATGTCTTGCTGCAGTTGTACAGGGCCTTGGTGAGACCACACCTTGCGTATTGTGTGCAGTTTTGGTCGCCTTATCTGAAGAAGGATGTTCTTGCCATGGAGGGAGTGCAGCGAAGATTCACCACACAGATACCTGGGATAGCAGGAATGACGTATGAAGAGAGATTGGATCGATTGGGCTAGTATTTGCTAGAGTTTAGAAGAATGAGAGGGGATCTCATTAAAACTTATAAAATTCTAACAGGACTAGACAGACTAGATGCAGGAAGGATGTTCTTGATGGCGGGGGAGTCCAGAACCAGGGGTCACAGTCTAAGGATAAGGGGTAAGCCATTTAGGAGTGAGATGAGGAGGAATTTCTTCACCCAGAGAGTGGTGAACCTGTGGAATTCTCTACCACAGAAGGCAGTTGAGGCCAATTCATTAAATATATTCAAGAAGGAGTTAGATATATTTCTTAAAACTAAAGGGATCAAGGGATATGGGGAGAAAGCAGGGACAGGGTACTGAATTTGGATGATCAGCCATGATCTCATTAAATGGCAGAACAGGCTTGAGGTTCCGAATGGCCTACTCCTGCTCCTATCTTCTATGCTTCTATGTAACACTGCCACACCTGGGTCCTCTGCAGCTAAGGTTGTAAGCTCAGGCATAGCTTCCATCATGAATGGTTTGACTGGGGCTTTCAAGACTGTCTGCTTCGATGTACAACAGCCCATCTGTCTGGATTGATGGTGCTGTAGTATCAATGACCTTATTGCCTGCTCTCACACAGATCTTTGAACATGTTGAAGACTGCCCAGCAGAGAGGGATTTGCAGGACCTGGTAAGGATGATGGGGTTAGATGAAGAGGGTTGGGAGGAGGCTCATATGGAGCAGAAACCCTATCATGGACCAGTTAAGCTGAATGGCCTGTTTCGGTATTGCACGTTCTGTGTAATTCTATGGAGATGTCTTTCAGGATGACCTCATAGAATCATAGAATGGTTACAGCACAGAAGGAGGCCATCGAGCCCGTGCCAGCTCTCTGCAAAAGCACTTCACCTAGTCCCACTCCCCTGCCCTTTCCCCGTAGCCCTGCAATTTTTTCTCCTTCAGGTACTTATCCAATTCCCTTTTGAAAGCCACGATTGAATCTGCCTCCACCACCCTTTCAGGCAGTGTATTCCAGATGTTAACCACTCGCTGTGTAAAAAAGTTTTTTCTCATGTTGCCTTTGGTTCTTTTGCCAATCACCTTAAATCTGTGTCCTCTGGTTCTCGACCCTTCTGCCAATGGGAACAGTTTCTCTCTATCTACTCTGTCCAGACTCCTCATGATTTTGAACACCTCTATCAAATCACCTCTCCACCTTCTCTGCTCTAAGGAGAACAACCCCAGCTCTAAGGTGAACAACCCCAGCTTCTCCAGTCTATCCACATAACTGAAGTCCCTCATCCCTGGAATCATTCTCGTAAATCTTTTCTGCACCCTCCCTAAGGCCTTCAAATCATTTCTAAAGTGCGGCACCCAGAATTGGATACGATGCTCCAGTTGAGGCTGAACCAGTGTTTTATACAGGTTCATCATAATTTCCACGCTTTTGTACTCTATGGGGCTGGATTTTCAATGACCCGTGAAGTCGGGTTTAGAGGCGTGTGGGGGGGTTAAAGTTGCAGATTCGGGGGTCCCGACCCCATCCCAACTCCATTCCGCCTCCACGCAATTTTGACAAAATCGGTCGCAGTGTTCCCGACTCTGTCCCGCCTCCAAGAGCCGGGAGAGGCCATTAAAGCCCTTAACAGGCCCTAAATTGGCTCTGTAATGCCATTTTGAAACGTTTTAGCTAGTTTAACCCTTTTCCAACGTGAAGTACGCCTGATGTGAAACATACCAGTGAAACCTGGCGGGAGCACAAGTGGATAGCTGACTATCAGCTGCAGGTCCACTATTACAACAGAGATGTGATGAAGGTAGTCTCTCTCTCTCTCTCTCTCTCTCTCTCTCTCTCAGATGCTGCTCATTTTTCATCCAGGTCCTCTCACAGCAAAGGCCAGGCAGTCAGTCTCTGACCTGCAATGATGACATCATCAGAGGCGACTTTCAGACTGAAACCACTAATTGGTTCATGGGTTCCCACATGCTGGAACTCAATTGCCCAATTAAGTGAAAATTGCAGCATTCATCCACATTAATCTGGAGTCGGGGGGACAACACAAAATGCGGGTAACACGACCCCAACCCGACCCCAAGACAAAATCCAGCCCTATGCCTCTATTCATGAAGCCCAGGATCCCGTAAGCTTTTTTAACCGCTTTCTCAACCTGCCCTGCCACTTTCAACGATTTGTGCACACATATCCCCAAGTCACTCTGTTCATGCACCCCCTTTAGGATTGTACCCTTTAGTTTATATTGCCTCTCCTCGTTCTTCCTAACAAAATGTATCACTTCGCACTTTTCTGTGGACTTGCGAGGAGTCGGCAGCAGCAGTGGAGGAGGCATAAATACAGAGGGAGGCCGAGGACCGCGCGGACAGGGAAGGAATCGGCAGCAGAGGCGGCAAAAGAACAGCAAAATCAAGGAGTGACGTCACAGGACAGCAGGTAGGTGATTGGTGGGTGAGTATTAGCATTTTATTCTCTCTAACTTAACTCGATAAATGAATTAATATAACTATAAATAATCGTGTGAATAAAGACTTTAACTAAGAGAACGAGAGAAGCGGCCGGAGATAAAGGTAGGCCCAACTTTTAAGACTCTTAAGGGGAAAAATTGGGCACATTAGCACCTCCTGTTAGCGCCTCCGGGGGGCGCTACCGGCTTTGCACCGGGCGCGCGATAGTACCAATACCCGCAAAAATTGAAGTGGAGGTTTGCGGCGGCGGTAACCACTAGTGCCACGCACTCCTGCGGCCAGAGATTGTGACGTCATCCGGGTGCACAGCGCCCCGGCTCTGAAATTCAGTCTCACCCCCTGCCTGACCTCTTGCCGTTAGCAGCGACAGGTAGAGGAGGCAGAATGCAGTTGGATGAGCGCTGGAGGAGCGCTATATAAAGGCGTCAACTTCCAGGTTTTTTTAGTCGGCAAAGAATGCTGCCTTGTCAGTTTGACAAAAGGAAACAGGCGTTTGGAGCGATTTGAGCATTCTCAACTTGAAGGAGTATTCTGGCTGAGAAAAATGTATCACTTTCATTTGGGTTACATTTGATAGTGCAACATTTCCATCATTTAATGGGGACTGTACTGGCACTGGACCTCACCCTCCAGCATCACCGTCGGAGGCAGCGGAGGCAGAGAGACAGATTGCAAAGTGTGGCCTTGGGAGGAGGGCCAACAGGGCTCTCAACAGGTATTCAGGCAGCATTTCTCCTACATCAATCTCACTGAGGAGCAGTGTCTTAGAAAGCTCCGCTTCACCAAGGACATGGTCACAGAGCTCTGCCACTTCCTGCAGCCAGATCTCGAGCCTCACATCAGGAGCACCACATTTCTCTCAGTGGCAGTCGAGGTCACCGTTGCCCTCAATTTCTATGCCAGCAGATCCTTCCAGTGTGCAACAGGAGACATAGCTAACATATCGCAGTTTGCCATCCATTGCTGCATCCGCAAGGTCACAGATGCTCTCTACAGAAGGAGAAGGGACTACATTTCTTTCTCCATGACCAGAGAGAAGCAGCGCGAGCGTGCAAGTGGCTTTGCCAGGATAGTGGGCTTCCCCATGGTGCAGGGCGCCATTGACTGCACCCACATCGCTTTGTGGGCACCTCATAACAATCCTGAGGTATTCCGTAACCGCAAAGGCTACCACTCACTTAATGTGCAATTGGTGTGCGACCACACACAGCGCATCCTCACTGTCAATGCCCGCTATCCTGGCAGCAGCCATGATGCCTTCATCCTGCCAGCACTCTTCCAGCCACCACATCAAGCTAGCGGCTGGCTGCTGGGAGACAAGGGCTATCTGTTCTCCACCTGGCTCATGACTCCCCTCCGCAACCCCAGCACTCATGCCCAACACTCATACAATGAGAGACATGCTGCCACCAGGAACATCATTGAGCAGACCATCGGAGTGCTCGAGCAATGGTTCCGCTTCCTTGACCATTCGGAAGGAGCCCTCCAGTACTCGGCTGAGCGAGTGTCCCTTTTCGTTCTCGTCTGCTGCATGCTGCACAACTTGGCCATTACAAGGGTGCAACCATTGCCACCAGGCATAGTCGCACCACCTCAGGAGGAGGAGGAGGAGGAGGACGAACTTCAGCAACGGAGGAAACCACCACTCAATCGGCCTTGTGGAAGGGCGGTCCGTGACCGCTTCATCAGACTTCGGTTCCAATGAATTGGAGGCCACTTCCCGATTGCTCAGCACGTCCCCATCATTCCATCAATTTCTCATTCCATACCACACCCCAAAGCTGAAATGAGACACAGCCCCAAATCTGCAACATTCCAATAATAAATTTATCCAAATTCAGCAACTACATATATACAGCAACAATATTAACTAATCACCCTTGTGCAAACCCTTACTTCCCCTCTTTTCAGTGCCTTTTCCTAATCTAGTGCTCCTACGCAGTGTCTCCCCAGTGCCTGCAGCAGGGCTGGTGGAAAGCTGCTGAGTGTCCATGCGGGAGACTACAGATGGCCTTGCAGGACGCCCTCGACCAGCTCTGGGCCTGGAAGGCCCGGCTGTACACTGCGCCACCTCAGGATGGGCGGCGGCAGTCTGGGCTGGCTGGATGACAAGTGCAATGGTGGAGTGGCAGTGGTGGGTGCAGGAATGCTGTCATCCTGAGAGAGGACAGCAGGTTTCTGCTCCACTGACCCACTCCCACTCCCCCGGGGCAGCACCTCAGCATCCCTACCAAACTGCTGGAGCACAGATTGCTGGCCTGCTGCGACACCGTGAGATCCCCAGAGGATTGTGGTGGATCCAGTGACGATGGCAGCAGTCAGAGCTTGCGTGGCATCAAGCTGAGACTACATGAGAGCAGTCTGAGGCTCGATGGCAGCAACCATTGACAGCATTACAGCACTAAGACGTTGCGTTGCTTCCGCCTGTGCTGCAATGGAAGCTGCCACATCGCCCATGATACGCGTCATGAGGTCTGGATCCGCACGTTCTCTCTGGGAGTCCACTATCCTCTGCAGAGTGGAAATGATGGGCTCCATGGTGTGCGCAGAGCTCTGTGCAATGTTGGAGGTGGACTCCTCCACCATTACCGAGAGGCTCTCGGGCACCCTTGCCATTGCACCTATCATGTCGGAGTGCATGGCCATCACCCTTCTTGTGAACGCCTCCCCATCGAGGTCCTCATCTGAGTCCTGTGCAGCAGAACTTGCGTGCGAACTCGCCCTCCGGGGAGCTGGCCCCCGAGCTACCCTTTCCCCCTGGCCTTGCTACAGCTCGCTCGTCCCTGGTGCATCACCCAGTGCAGACCCCTCTACTAAACTTGCCTCTAAAGATCGCATAGTGCCAGTATCTGAGGTGGTGCCTGTGGGTGAGACATGCAGTGACGCAGTGCTTTCTTCCTCCTCCTTTTCTCCTTCCTCACTCTCGGTGGGAGGCTCAGGGATAGGCTGGTCAGCTGGTTACTGATTACCTGAAAGCATAAAGGCACAACACTCGCGTTAAGGTGAGGGCAGGGGGGCAGGAAAGGAGCAAAGAATGCAGACAGTATAATGAGCTGGAAAGTGGGAAAGGCTTGTGGTGTGAGGGGGAAGTGGGATGAGAGAAGGAGAGGGGATGAACATACTATTGTTGCCCCCAAGGGGGTCGATGTTGCCGACGGCCACAGCGCCCATGGCGCCCACCACCTGCTGCCCAATGAGTCGCAGCACTTGCCCCTCCAGGTCTGAGAGCTGTTGGAGCTGCGCATCACCCCCGCCTGTTCTCTGCTGCTCCCTCCTATTGTGAGTCATCTTGGCCTGCAAGAGAAACAAATGTGTTTCAGTCAGAGTCCAGCTATGTGTTTGGGAGATATGCCTGCCGTAGTTGAATAGCTGTGATTGTAGGCAAGGCTTGAGATGTGGATGTGAGTTTCAGTAGGTGAAGATGTTTGGTGGGTGAGTGATGGTGGTGTGATTTTTTGCGCAGTGTGTACAGACTGAGGTTCAGATGCTGGTGTGTAGGAGCTATCGAAGCATGTACTCACCTTGACCACCCGAGTGAGGTCGTTGAATTTCTTGTGGCACTGTGTCAGGCTGCGTACGACCACACTGCTGGCTGAGACCTCCTGGGTCACTTCCCTCCACATTGCCTTGAATACCTGGGGCAATGGCCTCCTTCCAGTGTCCGGGAACAGCACTGCCCTCCTTCACCTCACTCCCGTGACCAATGCCTCCAATGCCTCGTCCGTGAAACGACGAGCTCTCTCCCTGGGAGTGGGATCAGCCATCACGATCAGGGGATTGAATTCCTTGCAGGTCGCCTTCACAGCCAGCAATGCTGATAATGAGGATCTGCACAATGGTGCAACCTCCCCTTTAACAGCTGGAAGGGGCCAGTGTGAAGGATCATTTCCGATTGCATAGCACCTGAAATTCATTATCACTCTGCTGGTAGCGCCCCGGTCGCGCCCTATTGAGGTCATTAGCGCTTGATTTAGCACTCCAGCTCTTTCCAGGAACGCTAACAGCCAATTTAGAGAAAGCTCAGACTCATTAGCGCCTGGCGCTAATTTTTCACGATTTCAAAATTTTGTGCCCCAAACAGGGCGATACCAAATTTCTGTCCCTTAGTCTTAAGTTTATTTCTGTAAGTTAGTTAATAGTCGAATAAATAGAGGCATGACACAGCACCTCAGTCCTGTGTAATGCACATCTTTTGCCATGTGGAAAATCCAGGATGCTTCCCGTGTCCTGGACTACCACGTATGCAGGAAGTGCCGTCGGCTGAAGGAGCTCGAGTTCCGGGTTTCGGAGCTTGAGCAGCGGCTGGCGTCACTGCGGTGTACCCGTGAGGCTGAGAGCTACGTGGATAGTACATTTCAGGAAGTGGTCACCTCGCAGCGCAAGAGTGTGCAGGCAGAGAGGAAATGGGTGACTGTCAGACAGACAAGGAGGACCAGGCCCCTGAGTGCATCTCGCTCTCCAACCAGTATTCAGTACATTGCACCATTATCCAAGTTTGGTTCAAGCTAGATCAGTCACTCTCTATCTCTATTTTAAACCCTTGAAATATTGAAATGGGAGGAAGATCCCTTTTTAATTAAATTCAGTATTCAGTACTGAATACTGGTGAGGACGCTGGTTCCTCTGGGGAGTACAGCCAGAGCCAAGTCCACGGCACCACAGGTGGCTCAGCTGTACAGGGGGCAGAGGGGGGAAGGAGGAAGATCTGGAAGGCAATAGTGGTAGGGGATTCGATAGTTAGGGGAACAGACAGGCGTTTCTGCAGCCGCAGACGTGATTCCAGGATGGTATGTTGCCTCCCTGGTGCCAGAGTTAAGGATGTCACTGAGCGGCTGCAGACACTCTGAACGGGGAGGGTGAACAGCCAGAGGTCATGGTCCATATCGGTACCAACGACATAGGTAGAAAAACAGATGAGGTCCTGCAGGCAGATTTTAGGGAGCTAGGAAAGAGATTAAAAAGCAGGACCTCAAAGGTAGTAATCTCTGGATTACTCCCTGTGCCACGAGCTAGTGAGTATAGAAATAAAAGGATAGAACAGATGAATGCGTGGGTGGAGAGATGGTGCAGGAGGGAGGGCTTAAGATTCCTGGGACATTGGGACTGGTTCTGGGGGAGGTGGGACCTGTACAGGCCGGACAGGTTGCACTGCACAGAGCCGGAACCAATGACGTTTCGGGGGGGGGGGGGGGGTTGGAGAGGGAAGGTTTGCTCGGCTGTTGGGGAGGGTTTAAGCTAATTTGGCAGGGGGATGGGCACCACGATGTAGCATTAGAAAGGAGAAACAAAATGCACAAAGGCTGGGGAGAGACAGATAGCACAAGAGTAAGAAATAGTACAGTATTGGGTGGGCTCAGACTAAGAGAGAATACAAGAAGGTCTAAGATAGGTTTACAGTGCATGTGTGTAAACGCACGAAGCCTGGTAAATAAGGTTGGTGAGCTGCAGGCACAAATAGCCACATGGGAATATGATGTTGTGGCGATAACGGAGACCTGGCACAAAAAAGGGCAGGATTGGGTGCTGAATATTCCTGGATATAAGGTGTTCACGAAAGATAGGGAAGGAAAGAAAGGAGGTGGGGTGGCAGAATTGGTTAAGGAGAATGTTACAGTGCTGGAGAGGGAGGAGGTCCTGGAGGGGTCAAGGACAGAATCTATTTGGTTAGAATTAAGAAATAATAGAGGTGCCATTACACTACTAGGTGTATTCTATAGGCGACCAACTAGTGGGAAGGATATAGAGGAGCAAATTTGCAGGGAAATTACAGAAAGGGGCAAGAACTATAGAGTAGTGATAATGGGGGACTTCAATTACCCTAATATAGACTGGGATAGTAATAGTGTAAAGGGCAGAGAGGAGGAAGAATTTCTGAAGTGTGTTCAGGAGAACTTTCTTGATCAGTATGTTTCTGGCCCAACAAGGAAGGAGGCATTGCTGAATCTGGTTCTGGGGAGTGAGGTGGAATGAGTGTCAATAGGGCAACATTTAGGGAACAGTGATCATAGTATCATAAGGTTTAGATTAGCTATGGAAAAGGACAGGGAGCAATCTAGAGTAAAAATACTTAATTGGAGGGAGGCAAATTTCAGTGGGTTGAGAACAGATCTGGACCAGGTAAATTGGAATCAAAGAATGGCAGGCAAAACTGTAATTGAACAATGGGCTGCCTATAAAGAGGAGATGGTTTGGGTACAGTCGAGGTGCATTCCCACAAGGGGGAAAGGTAGGGCAACTAAAGCCAGAGCTCCCTGGATGACGAAAGAGATAGAGAGTAAGATGAAGCAGAAAAAGAGCGCGTATGACAGATGTCAAGTTGAGAATACAAGTAAGAATCAGGCTGAATATAGAAGGTTCAGAGGGGAAGTGAAAAAGAAAATAAGAGGGGCAAGAGTATGAGAATAGATTGGCAGCGAACATAAAAAGGAATCCAAAAGTCTTCTATAGGCATATAAATAAAAAACAGGTAGTAAGAGGAGGGGTGGGGCCCTATACATGGAGGCAGAGGACATGGCTGAGGTACTAAATGAGTACTTTGCATCTGGTTTACCAAGGTAAACGATGCTGCCAAAGTCATAGTGAAAGAGGAGGTAGTGGAGATACTGGATGAGATAAAAATTGATAAAGAGGAGGTACGAGAAAGGCTGGCTGTACTTAAAGTTGATAAGTCACCAGGACCGGATGGGGCATACTAGGATGCTGAGCGAGGTTAAGGAGGAAATCGCGGAGGTAGTGGCCATAATCTTCCAATCCTCCTTGGATATGGGGGTGGTGCCAGAGGACTGGAGAATTGCAAATGTTTCACCCTTGTTCAAAAAAGCGTGTAAAGATAAACCCAGCAACTACGGGCTAGTCAGTTTAACCTCGGTAGTGGGGAAGCTTTGAGAAACGATGATCAGGGACAAAGTTAACAGTCACTTGGACAAGTGTGGATTAATTAAGGAAAGCCAGCACGGATTTGTTAAAGGCAAAGCGTGTTTAACTAACTTGATCAAGTTTTTTGATGAGTTAACAGAGAGTGTTGATGAGGGCAATGCGGTTGACATGGTGTACATGGATTTCCAAAAGGCGTTTGATAAAGTGCCACATAATAGGCTTACCAGCAAAGTTGAAGCCCATGGAATAAAAGGGACAGTGGCAGCATGGTTACAAAATTGGCTAAATGACAAGAAACAGAGAGTAGTGGTGAACAGTTGTTAACCTCATGTCTATAATATCTGCTACCTTCTCCAAATAAGTACAGATAAATCACATAGTATACAATCCCAGGCAGCCAGCACACCAGAATATGTCTGTCATCGCAGGATCATCTATAGACCCAACACAAGAAGATGCAGGGCCACCTTCATCCCTCGAGGCAGCCGTCTCACTTATTCCTCCCATTAGGGAAGCACTTAGAAGGAGTACATGGTTAGGAATTAGAAGACAAACACCATGTACAGTCATAAAGGGTGACTATCAGGGTAAAATACACTCAGCACATCTACATCACACACAGGTTAAATAAGATTTGGAATCACTGATACTCTGTTATGTCCTAACACTTCTTTTGCTATAAGGCAGTTGAGAAATTCAGAGGTCTACATTTGATTATGAAGCTTTATTTGGTTAGGGCACTGAGCAGATGTGAAAACAACTATTGTGCTTTGGCTATGCCATGCAGAGAACTAAAGATTTTTTTTAATGAGAGATTGCTTTATCCTTCTGGCTGATGAACCAATCGCAGAAGATGTCTGCCCAAACAGATGGCTAAAGTTACAGGTCTTCTGAAGCCTGCTCCATCATTAAACCCCTTTCAGATGAATTTACTTAAAATGTAGCAGAGTACAATAATTTTGGGTATCATTGCCAGCTTGCACTGCTGCAATATACTTTATCAGTCCAGGCATTTTGCTTCAGGATACTGATAGTGTGATTAAATAAGACCCTGGTAGCATGTGTTTCTGTTACAAAGTTGTGTCTGCTGCAGGTACTTTCTCAGAATCAGTGGTGTAGGTCACTCCTGTAAGCAGATCCCACATCCTTTACATTCTGGAATCGACACACACCACCCAATATCTACTTCTATGATAGTGTAACCCAAGGGATGTAGCAATAAATTCCCTTGATATACAACCTAGATATTGTGTCTTTTGCACATGGCTCATGCGCTTCTCCAATATTTTAGCAGACAGACTGTTCACACTTTAGTGAGACAAAGCCAGAATGAAGCACTAAACTGTTTCATTTCTCAAGCAGCAAGTGAACATAAAGAGCAACAGTTATGATCAAAGTCACTTAATTTAATCAGTACAACTTTTACAGCGTAATAATAAAAGATAATGAACGTGCTACATTTCCCCTGTGGGTCAACTTGTGTAACATAAACAAAATAATTTCAATCTACCCTCCTGCATCCTAATCTTCTGAGTCTGGGCTTTAGTCTGAGTGCTTTTTAAAACTTTAGTGAGTTCACTTTGCTTTACCAACTCAACATTTAAATGTAACTCTTTTCCAAATCCTTTCTGTGGAACAATGGTCACAAAATCTCAAAATGTGATATTCTCAATGTATTACACTTCCCCTTTGGATACTCAATGGGGTAAGCCGCCATGGCTACTGGAGATGGTCTTGGTTCCCCTGCAGTCATCCATTCAGTCTTGCTGGCTCTTCCAATACTGGTGAACAATGGAGTGCCATAAAATGAACAAATCATGGCAACTGCAAAGTAGATGCATCAATGTGCTCACAGACCAGCTGCATGTGGATGAAGTGGAATCACATTCTGTTCATTAAAGGGTGGCATTGGGGTTATAGCCATGAGTACCATCAATAATACCCTGTACTTTGGGGAATCTAGCCAGATGGTAAAAGTGCACAGCTCTCTTCTGTTACTGGGTGTATTCCATGAATAAGTTGATGAATAGCATTCAACAGACAAATAAAGCATCTGTGACTTACATGATGCAAGTGTGCACTGCAGGTTGATTGTTTCATTAATGTTCTTTCTCCCACAGCAGCACTATAGAACAGAACCAGTCACTGATAAACAGCTATACTGAAGTTTGAAAAACAACAATACACCTTTTAACAGCAAGGACCCAGCTGAAACAAAGAGGCATTCCATGTAGCTGAGTGTCTGGAATTCTCTTCAAGTGCTCCGAGTGTATTATGAGAACATTCCTGAATTTGCATGTTAATTGGGCATAATGAGCCTTGCACATTAACAGGTCTGTGGCCTCTTTAAGTGCCACAGGTGCTTCCAGGTTGCATTATAACGTGCACTGCACATCAGATGCTTCAGGCCTCTGTGTCCCCTAATGTGAGGAGCCAGTGCTCAATGTGCAGTAGCACTGTGTATGCCAAAGACAGTTTTAATCAAGACCCAAATGGCGGCAATGTTCTGAAAACTCTGTATTTTTTTACAAGCTTGCACAAATCCTGAGTACAGGAAACTCTTTATTAACCGGCACCGACGGGACCGGCGTGGTGCCAGTTAATCAAAAAGTCCGGATAATGGAGAGTTATATCTCCCAACGTACGAGAGCCCCGTACACACTGACATGCGTCTGCATTCGGAGCTCCGTCTCCCCAGGGACCGCCAGCTGACCATCTGTCGTGTCCGCTGCCTACCCGGGCTGCACATTCCCCTCCCAATCTACACGCTCCGATACAAGGCAAACGTCTCGGGGTTTTTTTTTAAAGTTATTTTTAAAGGAGAGATGAAGGAAAACCCCGGTTACCTACGCAAGAATTTTGCCGGTTAAGAGAGATTTCCGGTTATTTGGGTGCCGGTTAAAAGAGAGTTTCCTGTACCTGGTATTCTAACATTGACAAAAATTAGACATTTCCGAGCTTACTGCCTTCGTGATTTTACTTTGTTCACTTGGCCTCCTCTAGTCTGTCGATGGAAGACCGCTTGGGGACAAATTATAAGTTCCAATGCGGCTTAAAAGCAAACTCATTCTGTAGATAAAGCCCTTCTTATTGGTTTCAATTAAACTTATCATGCAAAGATCCTGTTTAAGACCAGTTTTCTGCTCTCCTTCACAGACCACAATGGCTTATCAACATTTCTACACTGAGGGTGTCATTTTGTAAGGTAATTCTGGCTGGGAGCACTGCGCACTGACAGCACAAATCAGAAATGTAGGTGTGCACTGCCGACTAATTATTTTCTTGGTTGAAGAATTGTGGGCAGTGTACGCCCAAATTTCCAATTTGTGTTGCTGGCTAGCAAGGCCCTCCTGCCAAAATTGCGGACTCTTAAAATTACCCCCTAAGTCTTTGTCACCTCCTATCTAGGTGAATGATAATAAAAAAAACAACGCTTTTACAAGCACCTTGAATCTGGTAGGTCGTGTCATTACTCCCAGTATTTCTAAAGTTCGTATTGATAGCTCATTGTGGAAAATATCGCCGGAACCTTTAGCTTAAGCAGGGGCGGGGGGTGGGGGTGTAAAATGGACAATAACGATTGGTCCCCTGTTCTACACCTCACCTGATTTTCATCTCCATTGAAGTTAATAATAAGGAAAATTGGGCTGGGTGTATAACAGGCGGCGATACGATTTTGCCCATTTTGTGTCCCCGCCAAAGTTGAAAGTTTTGCCCAATGTATTCATGAACGCTTTGATTTTGTAGTCAATATTAACATTTCTCTTACGATTGAATTCCACTAAAGATATAGTTCTGGAATATTGATCTTAAGAAGCCTCTGTTTACTGTGCCATAATTTGTCGAGGCGAATGTGCTATGAAGGATGCACTGAGCAAGTATAATGTCCTTGGACTGAGATTCAAACAATACACCGAGTTGTGATTAATGCCTAGCATGGTGAGAGATTGTTCAGGTGGTAGTAACAAGGTCATTTTGAGCATTTAATTGCAGTGAGTGTGAAAGTATGATATGGTTATTACCCGGCTAGGTGTATCATCTTTCATTAACTAGATAACAAATAAGCTTTACTATAGCCTACAGAGTGTGGAATTGTTTGCATCATCTACTGTCGAGCATTGCTGGAAATGGTGAGAGAGATTGCAATTAAAGACAGAGGATGTGGCAGCTGCTGAGCTATTGACTGGTGCCATTTACAGTCGAGGCTGCAGCTAAGCTCAGGCTGAGATAAGATATCACGGCAAAATTCGTGGAGTGCAAAACTAACCTTTTCTTCTTGGTAATTCTGCTGCTTACTAGATATTATAAATACATTGCAAATAACAATGGCTGTAGCAAATCTACATTTGGTGTTAAATATCAGTAAAGGAGGTTTTGGTCCAATCATCTTGTCCTGATAGGTAATTTTAAGAGGCTATCTCCCAGCCTTTAATATTCTCTCACTTCAGAATGAATTAATTTCAGTAACAGAACAATGGGCGATAGAAAGGCAAGTAATCTTATGAGAGATGAATATTGTCAAATATCTCTGCTTTTGTCTTGTGTAGGAATTAACTCTCTGCTCCTGTTCCCATGGCCACCTTCGTTTGAGTGTGTCGATGCTGTTCTCTCAGCATGATGTATTGTATCCTCATTCAAGTGAAACAATTGGCAAACAAGCTTGGATTCTTCGATTATTCCATCCCTGATGCTGCTGCTGGTTTTGCAGGTAACAGATATGCAACAGTCTGGGATGAAGTGTGTGAAATCTAATTTTCGTGATACTTTGATCAACCCGTGCTGTCACCAGGGTCCATTCTCCCACAGACATGCATACTGGTAATTCGGGAGTGCGCTGCTTACAGTTCTCGACTCATTAATGATCGTAGAATGATGATTGTTACGCACTCAAAGCTTCACCATGCACAGCCATTGAATGAGGCTCCCTGCCAACAATGTGAACTCAAAACTTAGCCCTTTTGTCTCTAAAATGTATGCACTTTTTGTAGGTGCCTTACTTGGCTGTGAACATAGTATTTGACTGAATTTATATTTTGACATCTGAGCTGCACTTTCTGCTTTCATGGAATCCCAGTGAATGTTCAGCGGGGCAGGAGTCCTGCCTGAATGAATTGCCTCCACAACCCTGGCCGATTCTCCACATCAGGGGTATTTAGATCATTTGAAAAGCTGCATATAGTGATACCACTATAGGAAGGTTGTGGGTTCAAGTCCCAGCCAGAATGGAGACGATTGAGTAAGTCCCCCATCAATCATGCCTGGAAACTGCAGTGCTGTAAGTGACTGGGATTGATTTAACACATAATGGTCCGGATTTTGCTGTCAGCGGCGAAGGAACATCGCTCGCCGTTCACCTCGGTGACAACTGCCCAGAGCGTTTCCGTGGGCTTCTCAGTATAGGTTTCCTCTAATCCGGTGTCTTTTCAGTGCAGCACCCTCTACAGGGGATCTATGGCATATGTGAGTGGGACAAGCAACAGCGAGGCTCTCCAACCAATCAGATTGAAGAATCCGCACTGAGACGCGGAGTACAAACCAAGAAGTATAAAGCAAGAAATATAAATTAGATTAAAATGATGTACAGAGCGAAATAAAGATTGGGAAATGCAGATGGGATTAAGAGAGAGATATAAAAGCGACAAATTGAAGAAGGAAAAAAATTATTTTAATTTTTATTTAAAAAAAATCTCCAGCACTCATTTTCTTCTGAGGGAATGAGACTCCACAAATGTAAAATTAAATTTTCAGGTCCAGAGAGGTTGTTTAGCAGTAACTATCACTTATCATGCCATTAAAAACTAATTTACTCCTGAAAGCACCAGCCCTAACTTTTTCAGCCATTTTTAGTGTGGAACTAGTGGGCAAGGACAGCAAATTCACGACGTTGCAGTCATTTCAATGCTGAGTCTATCAGCGAGGACTGCAACAGCGCACCCTGTGGAGGAGCGGGGTATCTCTGACAGCAACTTCCGTATTTCTGCATTTAACTGCGCATGTGTGGACGCCAGAAGTTGCTGTCTGATTTACCCTGTAATAATGGCTAACGCTGATAGCCTCGTCATTATTATTATTATTACAGCAAAATCTGGTCCATAATTTGAATGATGCTACTATTCTCCACTCACTGTATTTTGCTGGAGAAATAATCCTGCTTTTATCAGGAGACTTTGCTGTAGTTTCGATCATGAATTCTGTTTGCTGTATTGCAAAGTATTTACAGCACAGAAACAGGTCATTCGGCCCAGCAGATCCATGCCAGTGTTTATATTCCACACGAGCCTCCTCCCACCCCTCTTCATCTAACATCATCAACATATCCTTCTATTCCTTTCTCCCTTTTGTGCTTATCCAGCTTCCCCTGAAATGCATTTATGCTATTCGCCTCAACTACTCCTTGTGGTAGCGAGTTTCATATTCTAACCATTCTCTCGGTAAAGAAGTTTCTCCTGAATTCCCTATTGAATGTGACTATCTTATATTTATGGCCCCTGGTTTTGGAAACTTCCCACAAGTGGAAACATCTTCTCCATATCTATCCTATCGAACCCTTTCATAATCTTGAAGACTTCTATCGAGTCACCCCTCAGTCTTCTCTTCTCTAAAGAAAAGAGCCCCAGGCTGCTTAATCTTTCCTGAGAGGTATAACCTCTCAGTTCTAGTATCATTCTAGTAAATCTTTTTTGGACCTTCTCCAGTGCCTCTACATCCTTTTTATAATATGGAGACCAGAACTGTTCACAGTACTCCACGTGTGGTCTACCCAAGGTTCTCTACAAGTTTAACATAACTTCCCTGCTTTTCAATTCTGTCCCTCTTGAAATGATCCCCATTGCTTTGTTTACTTGTTTTATGGCCTTAACCTGCGTTGCTACTTTTAGTGATTTGTGTATCTGTACCCCCAGACCCCTCTGTTCCTCTACCCCATTTAAACATTTATTTTGCAGGGAGTATGTGGCCTCCTTATTCTTCCTACCAAAATGTAGTACCTCGCACTTATCTATATTGAAGTTCATTGCTAATTACACACCCATTCAGCAAGTTTATTAATGTCTTCCTGTATTTTGTCGCAGTCCTCCTCTGTATTAGTTATACCCCCCAATTTGGTGTCATCTGCACATTTCGAAACTGTGCTTCTGATTCCCAAATCCAAATTGTTTCTGTAAATGGTGAACAGCAGTGGTCCCAGCACCGATCCTTGTGGAACACCACTTCCCACCATTTGCTAATCTGAGTAACTATCTTTAACCCCTTTAACCTCTCTTTTTTCTGTTTTGTAGCCCACTTGCTATCCATTCTTCTACTTGTCCCCTGACTCCACATGTTCTGACCTTAGTCATGAGTCTACTATGCAGTACCTTATTGAAGGCTTTTTGGAAATCCAAATATATTACATCTACTGACCAACCCTTATCTACCCTTTCTGTTACTTCTTTAAAGAATTCAATAAGTTTGATGAAGCATGATCTTCCTTTTTGAATCTGTGCTGACTACTCTTTATTATATTTTCAGTTTCTAGATGTTTTTCTATTACATCTTTGATTAAGGATCCCATTATCTTTCCTACCACCGATATTAAGCTAATTGGTCTACAGTTCCCTGGACTTGTTCTATCTCCCTTTTTATGTATAGGAATCACATTAGCTGTCCGCCAGTCCTCTGACACTATTCGCTTGTCAGCCATGGCTGAGTTGGTAGCACCCTTGCCTCTGAGTCAGAAGGTTGTGGGTTCAAGTCCCACTCCAGGGACTTGAGCACAAAAATCTAGGCTGACACTCTAGTGCAGTACTGGGGGAGCGGTGCACTGTCGGAGGTGCCGTCTTTCAGATGAGACGTTAAACCGAGGCCTTGTCTGCTCTCTCAGGTGGACGCAAAATTTTCCTTGCTACTATTTAGAAGAAGAGCAGGGGCGTTATCCCTGATGTCCTGGCCAACAGATTATCTGGTCATTATCACATTGCTGTTTGTGGGATCTTGCTGTGCACAAATTGGCTGCCATGTTTCCTACATTAAACAGTAACTACACTTCAAAAAGTAATTCATTGGCTGCAACGTGCGTTGGGACGTCCGGTGGTCGTGAAAGGCACGATATAAATGTCTTTCTTTCCTAATGAATTTGTATATAGATGTAATAGTGCCTCTGCTATCTCTTCCCTAACTTTTAATAGGCACGAATGCAATCTATCTGGACTAGGGGTTTTATCCTCTCTAAGTTTGATTAGTTTATTAATTATCTCCCTCCTTTCCATCTTAAATGTCTTTATATCCTTTTTGATCTCTTCTTCTAATGTCCTGTCCTCCATGTTAGTCTCCCTGGTAAATACTGAGGCAAAGTAACTGTTTAATGTTTCTGCCATTTCGCTGTCATTACCTGTGAGTTTATCGTGTAGTTCGTAGAGACTCTGCTTAAATAGACTCTGTTTTCTGAGTAAATAGACTCTGGTTGCTGTAAGTCCTGCTGTAAGTCCTGTCTTGCCTCCAATTCATTGATTGACACAGTGCAACTCATTGGTTGACACAGTGGTGTTGATACTCACATCTAACTTAGGCAGGCTCCTGGCAGGATTCCCACATCCACTTGCGGGGGCAGTTTGAGAATGGCTGCAGCAGGCTATGGAGGCTTCCTGCTGTGCAGGCTATGGAGGCTTCCTGCTGTGCAGGCTATGGAGGCTTCCTGCTGTGTAGGCTATGGAGGCTTCCTGCAGCAGGCTATGGAGGCTTCCTGCAGCAGGCTATGGAGGCTTCCTGCAGCAGGCTATGGAGGCTTCCTGCTGTGTAGCGTGACTGTGGATTCTGTGACTTAGCCTTAGCCTATGCAATTGAACACTCTGCTATTGATTTCCGTGGCAACCTATTCAATTTGGTTGAATAAGACAAAATAAATTTATTTAGACTCCACAACAGGTTAGCAGACAATTACAGCAGACTCCACTCTGCAAAGAATGGAGTAAGGCTTGAATTAAATAAAACAACAGACATCAGACCTCAGTTTTACACATGTAACATTTTAAGTTACTCGGATCAAACACGCTCTGTGCTTCTTGTTCAGTAAGAATGAGATATTTACACAGGGGGTCATTTTCAATTTCAATTTCAATGGGGGGGTGGGGGGGGGGGCGCGGAACTGACCATAATGGATTGATAACCCGTTATATGCCCCACCTAATTTTCCTTTCCATTGAAAAATTGAGTGGGATGTAGAAAGGGCGGCCAATCTGCTAGCAGGAGTTATTTCTCCAGGGTACAAAGCTTCTAGATCTTTAAGACCTGTAATTACCCCACTGACAACTGCAGGTTTTATTTGCTTGACAGCCTCATTGGTGTAGTATTGGAGAGAAGATGCAGTCCACCATGAGGGAAAGTTTCTCTAACCTTGGGAATTTAGGAATATACAGCGACATAGTCCATCTAAATTTATTGATGAATAGGGGATCTGTCCTATATTTAAGAAGGGAGATAGAACATGCCCAGGGAACTATAGACCAGTCAGCTTAATATCGGTGGCAGGAAAAATAATGGAATCCCCACTAAAGGAAAAAATAGAAGAACATCTAGAAACCAAAAATATAATAAAGAATAGTCAGCATGGAAAGTCTTGCTTGACCAACCTCATTGAATTCTTTGAAGAGGTAACAGAGAGAGTAGACATGGGTAATGTAGTAGATATAATTAATCTAGATTTCCAAAAGGCCTTCAATAAGGTACCACATAATAGACTAATGAATAAGGTCAGAGAATGCAGAGTCAGGGGACAAGTAGCAGAATGGATAGCTAGCTGGCTTTAAGACAGAAAGCAGAGAGTATCGGTTAAGGGTAGCTATTCAGGATCCACAAGGATCAGTGCTGGGACCACTGTTGTTCACAATTTATATTAACAATTTAGACTTTGGAATCAAAAACACAATTTCTAAATTTGTGGGTGACACCAAATTCAGGGGGGGGGGGGGGGGGGTGGGGATAGTCAATACTGAGGAGGACTGCAACAAATTACAAGAAGACATTAATAAACTTTCAGAATTTGCATATAATTGGCAAATGAATTTCAACACAGATATGAACATAAGAGCATAAGAAATAAGAGCAGGAGTAGGCCATTTGGCCCTTTGAGCCTGCTCCACCATTCAATAAGATCATGGCTGATCTTTTACCTCATCTCCACTTTCCTGCACTATCCCCATATCCCTTGATTCCCTTAATATTCAAAATCTACCGATCTCTGTCTTGAATATACACAATGACTGAGCCTCCACAGCCCTCTGGGGTAGAGAATTCCAAAGATTCACCACCCTCTGAGTGAAGAAACTTCTCCTCATCTCAGTCCTAAATGGTCAACCCCTTATTCTGAGACTGTGACCCCTGGTTCTAGACTCCCCAGCCAGGGGAAACATCGTCCCTGCATCTACCCTGTCAAGACCTGTAAGAATTTTGTATGTTTCAATGAGATCACCTCTCATTCTACTAAACTCTAGAGAATATAGGCCTAGTCTACTCAATCTCTCCTCATAGGACAATTCCCCCCATCCCAGGAACCAGTCTGGTGAACCTTTGTTGCACTCCCTCTATGGCAAGTATATCCTTCCTTAGGTAAGGAGACCAAAACTGTACACAATACTCCAGGTGTGGTCTCACCAGGGCCCTATATAATTGCATTAAGACATCTTGGGGGAAAAATTAGGTCGCGCCCCGTTTGGGGCGCAAATATCGTCTGGACGCAAATATTAGCGCCTGGCGCTAATTATCGCCACTGACTGGAAACTTCACTTTTACCGCCCCGGGAGGTGAGTGGAGCGCTAAATCAGGCGCTGCACACCTGTCTTAAGGCGCAAAGGCCGAGCAGTGAGGCGCTAACTCAGTGCGCGAGCGCAGCGCAGGTGCTGCCAGTTAGCGAGGGAACACAGACACACTGGCGCCGGCCAGTTCTTAAAGCGGGGGGGGGGGCCAACTATTAGGATCAGTAGGCAAAACTACCTCACAAAGCGTTGACTCAATGCAGAAGTCTCTCTTTCTCTCTCTCCGAATCTCTCTCTCTCTCTCTCTCAGAACGAGTGGTGCAAAAATGTCAACCACAGAAAAAGACAGGAAGAGGCCCCCTTTAAATAGCGCCCCCCCCCAGCCCCACAGTGATTGATAGCGTTCCAGTCTTCCGGTCGTTGGATGCGCCAGGCGGTAAGGCAGGGGGCGCCACTCAATTTCCGCTCCGGGGCGCCACAAGGGCGTTGCACCATGGAATGACGTCACAATCTGCGCGCGCAGGTGGTCGCAGCGGTAAGGTTTAGCGCCGCCACACAATGTCTAGTTAAGTTCCCGAGCGGCGCAAACATCGCTGCGCCCGGGCGTTAGCGGCTTTGCGCCCCATTAGCGCCCTCTTGAGGCGCAACCAACTGAATTTTTACCCCCTTTACTCTTATACTCAAATCCTCTTGTAATAAAGGCCAACATACCATTTGCTTTCCTAATTGCTTGCTGTACCTGCATGTTAACTTTCAGTGATTCTTGTACAAGGACACTCATGTCCCTCTGAACACCAACATTTCCCAATCTCTCACCATTTAAAAAATACTCTGCTTTTCTATTCTTCCTACCAAAGTGGATAACTTCACATTTCTCCACATTATATTCCATTTGCCATGCTCTTGCCCACTCACTTAGCCTGTCTATATCCCCTTGAAGCCTTTTTGCATCCTCCTCACAACTTACATTCCTACCCAACTTTGTATCATCAGCAAACTTGGATACATTATATTTGGTCCCCTCATCCAAATCATTGATGTAGATTGAGGTGAATAAATGTGAGGTATTACATTTTGTTAAGAAAAATAGGGAGGTCACATATTACTTGAAAAATAAGAATGTAAATGGGGTAGAAGAGCAAAGGGATCTCGGAGTACAAATACACAAATCACTAAAAGTAGCGACGCAGGTTAACAAGGCCGTTAAAAAAAGCAAACCAAGCACGAGGGTTTATTTCTAGAGGGATAGAATTGAAAAGTAGAGAAGTTATACTAAACTTTTATCGAACCTTGGTTAGACCACACTTGGAGTACTGTGCACAGTTCTGGTCGCCATATTATAAAAAGGATATCGAGGCACTGGTGAGGGTGCAAAAAAGATTTACAAGGATAATACAAGAAATGTGAGGTTATACCTATCAGGAAAGGATGAACAGGCTGGGTTTCTTTTCTCTTGAAAAGAGAAGGCTGAGGGGTGACCTAATAGAGGTCTTTAAAATAATGGAATGTTTTGATAGAGTAGATACAGAGAGAGTGTTTCCACTTGAGTGGAAGAGCATAACTAGAGGCCATCAATATAAGATAGTCACCAAGAAATCAAATAGGGAATTCAGAAGAAACGTCTTTACCCAGAGAGTGGTGAAAATGTGGAACTCGCTTCCACAGGGAATGGTTGAAGCAAATAATATAGATGCATTTAAGGGGAGGCTAGATAAGCACGAGGGAGAAGGGAATAGAGGGTTATGCTGATAGAGTTAGATGAGGAAAGACAGGACGAGGCTCGAGTGGAGCATAAATGCGGCATGGACTGGTTGGGCTGAATGGCCTGTTTCTGTGCCGTATATCCTATGTAATCCTAAACCTGATTATTGGCAGCCATAAACAGATGCCAGCCATGTTTGGCCATTGTCCTCTAAGGCAGATCATTGGAACTCCGGCCAGCAGCCTGCTCCTGAGATCAGAGAGTCTTGGCTATATATCATCTGCTGCCCCACTAAAACAGAGTGAGCCCTCTTTGGAGATTGTTGGAAACATTCCTCCATTATGAGGGAGAACTATTGATCAGAAGCAGCGATGAACAAAGATCACAAGCGGTTAATTCATCCTTCCCAATCATTTCTTCTGAAGTACTATAAAGATCCTTTCTGGTTTCAACAAAAAATTCTTAATAATTACACTCCAATGGCAATTTATTTGTCTCCCCGCAGTGTTAGATTACTCTCATTTGGAATCGAATGGCAATGTATGTAAAGCAAGCCTGATGTTTGGGAGTCAGAATGCAGAGATGACTTGCTATATTTTTTCAATGTCCTGCTTTAAATCAGTTTGGCATATGAAGTTAGGTGATGACATGAAATGTGACAAGATGACATCCAGAAATGCAATTAACAATGTGATTAGCCAAAACCTGAAGAGATCACATTTATAAATACAATCAATATAGCTTTAGTCTATACTCTTCCAGCTTGAGATTAGCTTCCTATGACACATTTAATCATAGTAACATACAGAAGCTGAACTTGACACAATCTACACGGCTCAACACTATTTACCAGGCTCAACACTACTTACATATCTGCAGAAAGATCATTAGCTCATTCAGGATAAGAAGTTTTGCTCTTCACCTTAAAGCAATCATTTTCAGTTTACATCGGTATACTAATTCTGCTATAGCAACAAAATATGCTTTAACTTCCAATAGTCTCACATTTTAACTGAAAATGAGCAAAACCATGCATGTGTGATAGACACCCTTTCAATTTACATCAGCCTCTGAATATCCTTATTGGTGTCAATGTCTTTTGTCTAATTACACTCCTGTGAAGTGCCTTGAGATTTTTTACTATATTAAAGGCGCTATATAAGTGCATGTTATTGTTGTTGCCATTACATTATAAGCAATGTGAAACCAGCTTTTGGTATACATTTAAATATATATTTTTTTAATTGTTCATGGGATGTGGGCGTCGCTGGCAAGGCCAGCATTTATTGCCCATCCCTAAGAAGGTGGTGGTGAGCCGCCTTCTTGAACCGCAGAGGGCTAACTGTGGGTCTGGAGTCACATATAGGCCAGACCGGGTAAGGACGGCAGATTTCTTTCCCTGAAGGACATTAGTGAACCAGATGGGTTTTTACCATTATGATACTAGTTTTTAATTCCAGATTTATTTAATTGAATTTAAATTCTCCAGCTACCTGTGTGTGGGATTTGAACTCCCGGCTCTGGATTATTAGCCCAGTGACATTACCCCTATGCTACCGTACCCACAATTTAGTATAGCAAGTCTTTCTTTCTTATATCAGTTGATATCATGCAAATTTTTCCAGTCATATACTTTCATTATTACATCTTATAGTGGAAACCCATGCCCTTAGTTTTTCAGAAGACTCCATTAGCCATTGTACTGGTGATGTATTCTTTGAATGCTTTTCATAAACATTATCTGAATACCAGTTGCTCCAGTTATACAGTTGAGTGCTTGTTGAGTTATATGTATGTAAACAGTGACAGTGAGCTATGCGCAACACAAAGAACCTAATTTTCAAATATTTGTGCCAGCATTATTATTGTTTTGCATTGCTTTATGGTACCAAACAGAACCCCAGACATGTCATGGTTGCACATAATTTTTTTAAAGTACTTATTCTGTGAAATGTTGTGAGTTCACTGTGAAAATTGGGCGCATCATGCAATTATCAAAACACTTAACAGGCACAAATTGTTAATTTCAATTTATACTAAGCTAAATTATGCATTAACTGGCACGAATCATTCATTAGCCAGGTAATTCTATCTGAAACGATGAAAAAAGGCTAAATGGCTCAAAGCTATTCAGTCTAGGAAGACTGTCACACAAATCTTTCAAATTAAATATCACTTTTCAAAAGATTTAATTTGCTCAATTTTTAATTCATCACATACTTTAAATTGTAAGTTTCAGTTAAGCTTGCAAAGCATGAGGGAAAACATGGCTGGGGCTTCCAAAACCGACATCACTCCTACACTTTGTTCTTGTGCGGAGCAATGCGAGTGCTGAGGCGCAGTCCCATGCTAGTGGCAGTGGCGCTATGGGGAAGGTCATTACTGTCCTCTCTCAGGAGGACAGCATGCCTACTTCCCCGCCAACCACTCAATTCGTGATTGTGTTGGTGCCAGATATGCAGCCGGGCCAAACTGCCCTGGCTGCTGCCAAGATGCTGCAGCCTGCAGCCAGGCCCTCTAAGGCCAGAGCTCCTTGAGGTCACCCACCATGCCCACCAAGTGCCCTCAGTAGATAATCAGCAGCCTTCCACCTTCCATGATATAGCCATTGGGACAGAGTCTCATAAGAGATTAAGTCAGGCACTTTAGAAGCACTCCCTCAGTGCTACACTACAATGTCAAACAAGATTATGTGCTCAAGTCCATGGGGTTTGAACTCATGAAATTTTGACTCCGAGGCTGACACTTGAAACCTGCATTTATGTGTACATAATTGACCTCCAGATAAGTTCTTTAATTATCTCTCCTTCCAAGCTTCCGAATTTCCTCATTGGTAATATACATACTGCTCCATTAAGGTTGTCCCATTCAGGCATGTTGCAATTAAGGAACACAAACCCCAATAATCCCCACCAAATATTCCCTCAGCATCGTGGGAGGATTCATGCAGGACAATTTATGATGTGCCAGCCACCTTGATGTTCACATCTAAGCCCAATGCCATGTAACAGGCTTACTCATTACCAACGATATCAAGTTTTCATGTAAGGGCTTTGACAGAAACACAGTTAGTATAAGGCCAATATTAAGCCCAGAGTGCTGAGTGACAGTTCATTATAGACCTAAGCCCTCCCTCCTGCAAACTTTTACTTTTTTTTGTCACAAAGCCAACTCACAAATTGGTCCTGAATCTTGAAAAGGCTAAAATAGTGCTTGAATCCATCTGAAAGTAACTTCAGTAGAAATTAAAACAAGTTATTTTACCCTAGTATAGACCATTATAGACAAGTTATTTTTACCCTAGTGAATACACTGGGTGAAACTTGAGGCAACCTCCCTTGAAAGGGACATTCAGTGAAGAGTAACACGGTTGGTTCTAGGTTTTAAGGCTCTAGATTTTGAAGAGGGACTCCTAGAACTCAATTTATTCCAATTCTAAAAAAGAAAATTGAGAAGAGATATAAGGATAGATTTACCAAGTCCTCATACGCAGCATTGTAGCTCACATGCTGTGTGCATTCGAAAATCACAGAGAGTGGGCCTGCGATTTTTAGTACGTGCTCACAGCGTGCGAAGTACAATATCGCAAACTTTGAAATTGTACCCTCTGAACCAGATCCTTTAAAAGTGAGAGCTGTAGATGATATAGATTTAAACAAGCCATTTGACGTTAGCGCTAAAGCTACAGTTCTGTGTGGAGGACCCCTGCCAATATTGACAGACTCTCAGGGATTCTGTCTTAACTTCTGAAAGTACATTAGTTACCCAAAGGAAAGCAGTGCCATAATTTTAAAAAGAATATATTTATTAGAATACAGCAAAAGAAATGAGGACTAATTCTGTGCTACTGCACTCCAATGGCTCGAAGCGTGGGTTGGAGAATTGGGGCAACTGTGTTCTCGGCCTTATCCATGACCCGGACCCATTTCAAGCATGCCTTCTTGTTGGGAGATTGCAGAATTAGTCATTGTAATGTATTATCACATGGTTTAGTATGAGCATGCTCAGTTCGCTCTGGCCTAATAAAGCAAGCACATGGACTAGCAACTCATCGTGTCTCTGTCCTTCATTTGTTCTACCCACATATATTACATTTTGGCGACGAGAATGGGATCCCAAAGCCATTTTTAGGAATCATGGAAGGACGCAGTGTTCAACCTTCGAGTGGAAAAGTTTAAGGTGAATTTGTGACAGCTAAACTGAATTTTAGCGCTGTTTTACTGTTAATGCTCATGTAGAATCGTCTGTGCTTCGCCTTCGCGTGTATGTATACACAGCAACAGCAGCATTGATTCTCACAGGTACACAGGTAGCGGCTGAGTCACTGTTCAATGGGATCGGAACAATCATGGCCGCACCTACGGGATTCATTGGAAGCCTCGACATGTATGATCGAGCTCGCAAACCATTCAGTTCTTACATTGAGTGGATGGAGATGTTTTTTAGGGCCAATAACATTATTGAGACCGAAGGTGCAGATGAGAATGTTCAAGCTCAAAATATAGTAATTTGTGAACGGAAGAAAGCAAGTTTTCTAATGGAGATCGGGCCAGATGTCTACGGAACGTTGACAAACCTACTCGCGCCAGGGAAAGCGAAGGATGCGTCATTTGAAGACATTGTCGAGAAACTCGAGGACCATTTCGACCCAAAGTCATTAGAAATAGCAGAGAGCTATAAGCTTGGTACCAGAAACCATCAGTAAGTACATTGTAACTCTTAAGAACCTGTCTTTGCATTGTAACTTCTGCACATTTTTGGATTGTGCTTTGCGAGATAAATTTGTGTGTAGACTGGTAGATGAGCGCACACAGTCCAAGTTACTGAACACTCCAAACCTAACGTTTGACATAGCATGCAAAATTGCCCTAGCTATGGAGATACCTCTAAGAATGCTAGGGAGCTCCGTCCAACTGAAGTGACTAGTGCAGCTGAGGTCTACAATCAGAAACCACCGCCGAACCTAAAGCTGTGAGACTGGGTCAAAAGCATGTCGGTGAGAGAAGTTCAGTGAACTGTTATCGCTGCAATGGAAATCACTCACCACAGTCCTGCCAATACAGAAATCTGAAGTGTTTTCACCGCCAGAAGCAAGGCCATATTGCAACAGCTTGCAGAGCCAGATCCAAAGCAGGAAGTAAGAACCATTCTAGTGGCAATGCAAAGCAGTGACAACAAAAGGGAGGAATTCACCATATTGAAGTGAACACACCTGATGTTGAAGAACTAGGAATCCACAGTATCTATTCCGCTAGCGGCAACACCAGCAGTCATGAGAAAGACTTCCGTACAAAACTTTTGATCAACGAGCAATATATTGATATGTGTATCGACATGGCGGCAGACTACTCTATGAGTAAGGACACATATGAGAGTAAGTTTAATCAAATATCACTTACAAAGAGTACCGGAGAGTTAAAAACCTACTCCGGAGAAATCCTAGAGACTTGTGGACAAAGGGAATGTACAGTTCAGCACAATGGCCAGTCAGTAAAGCTGCCTATTATTGTAGCGAGCTACAACAACAGGCCAACCCTCATGGCCAAAGACTGGTTGAGAAAGTTAAAACTAGATTGGAAAAACATCTTCAGTGTAGATGCTTCAAAGAAGCGACTCGACACAATGCTGAACAAGTACGAAAGCATGTTCACAGACAGTTATGAGGGCCTCACTGGGTATGACGCACATATCCACATCAAGTCCAACGCGAAGCCTGTCTATTGTAAGGCAAAGCCGGTCCCCTATGTGTTGAAAAGTCAGGTGGAGGAAGAGCTAGCGAAGCTGAGAGAGAATGGAATGCTAGTAAAAACTGACAAAAGTGAATGGGCTACCCCGATTGTGGTAGTGCCCAAAGCAGACAAAACCGTATGTTTGTGCGGTGACTACAAAGGTACTATCAACCAAGCAGTTGACGATGAGCAGTACCCGTTACCTACATCGCAAGATTTGTATGCAGCACGGGTCAAAGGTTTTCTCCAACTTGACCTGTTGCACGCTTACGCTCAGCTGAATGTTGACAAAGAGAGTCAACAGTATCTCACCATCAACACACACAAGGGACTGTACTCATACACCAAGCTGTCGTATGGTGTAAGGTCCTCCCCCAAAATCTACCAGGCTACGATGGATAAGATTTTGCAAGGAGTTCCAAATTGCTTATGCAATCAAGATGATGTGCTGATCGCAACAAGCAGTGAGGAAGAAAATCTAGAAGTGTTAGATATAGTGCTTCAAAGGTTGAATGCCCACAATGTCAAATTGAAAAGGAGCAAATGTGCTTTTGTGCAGACCCAGGTTGTGTACCTTGGTCTGAAAGTTGATGCAAATGGCTTGCAAACAGTTAAGGAAAAGGTTGATGCTGTCATCATCCAAAGCCACAGAAAGTGTCTGAGTTAAGATCTTTCCTTGGAATGGTCCAGTACTACGCACATTTCTTGTGAGGAGGACATAAAAAACCTGCAAGGGGACATAGACAGGCTAAGTAAGTGGGCAGAGATTTGGCAGATGGAATACAACACTGGAAAGTGTGAGGTGATGCACTTTGGCAGGAAAAATCCTAGAGCAATTTATTATCTTAATGGCAAGAAACTGGAGAGTACTGAAGTGCAAAGGGATCTGGGGGTCCTGGTGCACGAAACTCAAAAGGTTAGTATGCAGGTGCAGCAAGTGATTAAGAAGGCAAATGGAATGTTGGCTTTCATTGCTAGGGGGATAGAATATAAAAATAGGGAGGTATTGCTTCAGTTGTTCAAGGTATTGGTGAGACCGCACCTGGAATACTGCATACAGTTTTGGTGTCCTTACTTAAGGAAAGACATCCTTGCTCTCGAGGCAGTGCAAAAAAGGTTCACTCGGTTAATCCCGGGGATGAGGGGGTGGTCATATGAGGAGAGGTTGGGTAGATTGGGACTCTACTCATTGGAGTTCAGAAGAATGAGAGGCGATCTTATTGAAACATATAAGATTGTGAAGGGGTTGGATCGGGTGGATGCGGGGAGGATGTTCCCGATGACGGGTGAGACGAGAACTAGGGGACATAGTCTTAGAATAAGGGGCTGCTCTTTCAAAACTGAGATGAGGAGGAACTACTTCACTCAGAGGGTGGTAGGTCCATGGAATATGCTGCCACAAAAAGCTGTAGAAGCTACAACATTAATTAAATTTAAAACAGAAATAGACAGTTTCCTGGAAGTAAAGGGCATTAAGGGTTACGGGGAGCGGGCAGGAATTTGGACATGAGTCTAGGTTCGGATCGGTCATGGCCCTGTGGGTAGTGGAGCGGGCCCAGGGACTGTGTAGCCTGATTCTGCTCCTATTTCGTGTGTGCAATTCTGTTAGATGCAGGAGATGGTTCTGTGATAGATAGTAGATTGGCGGTTAGGATCAGATCAGCCATGATCTTATTGAATGGCGGAGCAGGCTCGAGGGGCCGATTGGCCTACTCCTGCTCCTATTTCTTATGTTCTTATGTTCTTACCTGAGTTAGCGACCATGTTAGCTCCATTGCACGAGCTCCTCAAGAAGGATGTCCAGTGGAAGTGGACGAAAGCGCAACAGGAAGCTTACGATGCTTGTAAGAGAAGTCTCTCTAGCAATGCTCTACTTGTGCACTACGACACAGAGCGTGAGCTTAAGTTAGAGTGTGATGCTTCCAGCTATGGTGTGGGAGCTGTCGTAATGGATGATGGCCAAGAGAAACCAATCGCATTTGCATCGCAAACCCTCACAAAAAGCGAAAGAAACTACGCGCAAATTGAAAAGGAAGCACTCGCCGTAGTGTTTGGAATCAAGAAATTCCAACAGTTCCTGATCGGCAGAAAGTTTACTCTGATAACCGATCACAAACCACTCCTAGCAATATTGGGGCCCAAATCTGCCATCCCTCCAATGGCCGGATCAAGAATGCAACGTTTGGGCAGTGTTGTTGTCACAATATGACTACAGGATTGAATATCGCACTTCAAAGCAGAACACCATCACAGATGCCTTGTCCAGGTTGCCACATTAAGACTCGTGTTGGGAGTGAAGGTGAAATTTTCACGCTAGGTGCAGTTGACAAAAACTTTCCCGTGACTGCAACTGAGATTGCAGATGAGACTCAAAAGGACTCAGTACTGAAAAGAGTGCATGAAAACACCTTGAATGGATGGACTGATCAGTGTCTGGACACAGAATTGAAACCATTCCATAACCGACATATTGAATTGTCTTGTGAGCAAGGTTGTATTAAGTGGGGAACAGAGTGGTGGTACCTACTTCTTTGAGAGATAGAATTCTGGCGGAACTTCATACTGAACATCCAGGGATCGTCAGTATGAAATCAATTGCAAGAAGCTTTGTTTACTGGCCTGGATTGGACAATGATGTTGAACCACTTGATCATCAACTTATACATGAATTTGAGTCAGTTCAGACTTCAGTAACTGAAGTACCAGGTTCAAACAAGTCCGAGATAGAAACAGGATCATCTTTGAGTTTGGAACCAAAACAAAATAGCCCGAAAATTGGTTCAACACCAAAACCTTCTGTAAGGAGATCAGGAAGGCTCCCCAAACCTGTTATTAAACTGGATTTGTAGTACATTTAAAAAAAAAGCCAGGAGTTTTTGTTATGTGGTACATGTAATGCTGGGAAAGGTGGAACCATAGTTTTGTTGTATTTGAGTGGGGAATACATACATTTTTTTAAGGGGAAAGCAGTGTAATGTATTATCACATGGTTTGTCACATGGTTTAGTATGAGCATGCTCAGTTCGCTCTGGCCTAGTGAAGCAAGCACATGGACTAGCAACTCATCATGTCTCTGTCCTTCATTTATTCTACCCACATATATAACAGTCATGTTACAGAACCCATAGGGATAGAGTACAAGAGTTCTAGTTTGAAAACTTATGAACGAAAGAAAGAAATGCAAGTTTTTCTTTTTTTCTTTCTATGAACTAAAGGCCTTGAGTGAACTAGGGTTTAGAAGATATTTTAACCAGAGTGGGGAATATACAAAGTGAATTCCTACCAAAAAGAAGATGCATTTCTAGTTATGAATAGAATCAAAGAGTAGAGAATAGTTAAATCAGAAATAATTATCTAATCCAACACAATATTTGATCCCTGTGCGATTTGGACTAAGTAAGAGTAATATATGCAAAGCAATTGGCCACTATTCAAATTGAATATATGGATGGATAGATGTTTTGGACTTTTGTTTAATTACCTTTGGATTCAGAAAGAAATTTAGTCGAACCTCCCCTACGAGTGGTTGACAGTACATGGTGTTGAAAAAGAGGGCGCTTAGTGGGCTGAATGGCTATCTCATTCCATGCTGTCTTGTGTGATGGACATTAACTAGTTGCAACAGGTTGATTTAAAATGGATAAAAGAGTAAACAAAGCAATTGACCTGGAAAGGGATTCAGGAAGAGCTTTGTTTTGAGATTTTAATGAAGAATTTTATTTGTCAATGATTGCCCTCAATAAAAATGGATGCAATATTTATTAAATCAATAATACTCAATTTGCAAAGGATAATTACTTCATGCACTTGTGTGTTGTTGGAGTGGAATATCTGTTGAAATTGCATTGACCCACAATTTGCCATGTAATTATATTTTTCTAATATCTAGCTGGAAGCTAAAGATGCTTACTTGTTCACAATTTTCCAAGTGTCACCTATTATATGGATATTTAAGCTCATACAGCACAATTAAATTTCAGGAATGTGTAGTGTGCTCACTTTGCTAACCTTCACTCTTCACTCTTAAGTTCTCTCTCTCATTGGTAGGTTACCAGGGGAAAGAATGGAGGTCAATGATGTGTGTCTACATACAACGTGCTTGTTATTGACTAATGGAGTGGAAACCTGAACATCTTTACAACAGATGGTGCTAAGAAGACATTTTTTTAACAGTAGGCTTGTTTGGATCCTACCTATATTTCAGTACAGAGGACTGTGAGGTACTTTGAGAGTTAGCTATCATTTTCAACATTAAACATGCTGATTGTTTATTTATAATATAAGGATTAGCTTTTAATTCTTTTCCCATATACCTAACGAGACTATTCTAATGTACATGGCATTTCCTCTTCGTTTCCATTTGCTGCACCTGATCTTGCTTTCAAGATTTGACTCATACGTGTCGACCATTCCTTTCCATTTCCCATTCTTGCCCATCCCACTTTTGATGTCCAGTTTAAAAATCAATCAGGGGACACTAGGTTATCCCTACTTCCGAATAGCATTTCCTGGTTCCTGCTGTGGGAGGTGAGCAGGAAAGCAACGAGCTTTTCATGGTGACAGGTCAGGAGGGATATGGAATCACTGACAAGGGGAGAGGTGACATGGATGGGGAGAGGAAAGGATAGCAGGTGGACCGAGGGATACATAAGAAGGGGAAGCAAAACTGGGAGGCAGTGAACAGGAAAGAAGTGAAGGATTAAAGGAATGGAGTCCGAGAGAGTACAGTTTTTTTCTTTTGAAGTTATGCATGGCCTTTTTTTAACATCTTGCCATCACCCCGATTTGGGATGGTAGTGAGATGGTAGAGCGACGGGAATCCGGCAGTAATCATTTCTGCCAAATTCCCGCTTGCTTAAGGTCCCACCTAAATTTAGGAATGGCTGGGACGGGTGTTTGAAGGTCCCACCTGAAGCAGATTGACGTTTTATTAACATATGCATAAGGGAGTAGTGATAGGCCCCATGCCATTTTCGGGTACAGGGGCATGCTGGACACAGAAGGGCCGATTTTGCCAGCCCTGGGGAGGCGGGTATGGAGGCAGGACTGCCGGGAAAATGGCAGAATCTGGGGGTGGGTACCCATCCCGCCCCCAACCCGCCTCCGTGTCATCTTCCCAGGAGGCGGGTACCAGACCCACGCTGGGAGCCGCCTCCTCGAGGCAGGAAGGGGATTAGTGCCAATTAACTGCCTGTTAACAGGCAGTTTTTCGGATAATCCCTATTTTGAGCCCTAAAGTGCGGGCTTCCTGACGGCTCCAAACCACGCCAGGGTCAGCGAGGCGGGCCTTCTGTCTGCGGGGTTCGGAGGGGTCGAGATGTCCGGTGTGCAGGTGAGTGATGAGTGCATGTGTGCAGAGGTAAGTGTGTGAGGTGAGTCTTAAGTGTTTTAAAAGCTTTACTTACCTTTGCTTCTTCCTCCAGGTTTCAACCCTTCAGGTCTCGGGAGTCCCTCATCTCACCGGCAGAGAAGCAGAATGGCCGCTGCATTCTCAAATGCATCAGCCTTCTGCTTTCTGCTCAGGACAGATCTCTAACTGCGCCTGTGTCCCAGGTCTCAACTTAGAAGACAGAATGTCAGTGTTTGACAGCTTCACAGAGCTCTCAAACGATGACAATTCATCTGTCAAAAGTTCTTGACAGATGAAACGTCACTCGCTGACGTCACCAGTCACCGACTTTCCCTTAATTGGCCTGCTAAGCCCGCTGGGTTCAATCAAGGTCAATCGAGGGAAAATAGCGTGGGTTGGCCAGATGTCGATTGAGGTGGGACTAAAACCCGACAAGCAGCAGTCCCGCCTCCATCATGTCCCCATTGGCAAATCACCCTGAGTCTCTAGCACGCCAGTGAAACCTGAAGGGGGTCAAGACCTCGGGCAGACCTGTAGCCATTTAAAAGCCCTTACACTTTAAAGGTAAGTGCATTCGGCCTTTTAAAGGTTCTGCTTCCAGGTTTATTTTGCTTCCAGCTAGTCTTTCAGAAGCCTTCGTGCCTGGTGTGGTTATTTATTTATTTTGACCCAAGCTCCCTAATTTGGCCCTGGAGGGTTTGCCACCAGAAACCTTGCAAGTTGATGTGCTCCGAAGAAAAGTGGACCAGCAGAACAATGCCCGGCAGGTCACGCTGCCCTCCCACCCGCACCCCAACATTTGCAAATAAAGGTAGCAAAACTCACTTTGGTAGACATTGCTGGTGGAGGCTCTCTTCCCAATAATATGCCAGCGGGCCTGCCAGTAGTATCACAATGAGATGTGAAAGTCTGTCTAACCTTTATACTGGAACATTCTTCAGAAGCATCCCAATCACAACATTTTATGATTTACATGGTTATTGCAGGAAGGCGTGATGCCGGTGTTGCCTGTTTGACTGCACCTGTCGAGATGCCACCGACCATTTCTGCAGACCCTGGATAACCATGCCTGGGAGTGACAGTGGTTACCTGCCTTTTCAGAGGCTGGACCAGCAGCAGAGGGGAGGATGCTAAGCTCTGCTGCCTGCTGCAAGAATACATTGGCCTGCCATGCAGAACAGAACCTGCACATGTGCAGGGACAGTAACGGTCAGTGGTGGCCTGAAATTTGGCTGCATCTTCTGACAGTCAAACCTGCCCAAAACTAAATCTGGAATGCACTGTCTGAAAGGGTGGGGGAAGCAGATTCAACAGTAACTTTGATAAAGGAATTGGATATATACTTGAAAAGGAAAAATGTGCAGGGCTACGGGGAAAGAGCAGGGGACTGGGACTAATTGGATAGCATTTCAAAGAGCCAGCACAGGCAGGATGGGCCGATTGGCCTCCTTCTGTGCTCTAATGATTCTAATGCTTCTTTGCTTCCTGAATTAGAAACACAGGGGAGATTTTCAACCCCAGTCCCTCATGTAAATAAAAAATAGTGAGATATTTACGAATAATCTTCAATGTCTAAATCTTGCACTTAAAATCAATACATGTAACTGATGAATGATTCGGAAGCATCAGTAGCAATTGTCCTGTTAGTTGGAAGCTTCAAACATATTTGTCCAAATTATTTTAGACTTGCTTTTACAGTTTTGTATCCAAGTATAAGTATTTTGATCATCGTTTTCTTCTCCCTGATTATCAGTGTGAATTTTGTGACTGAAGTCAAAAGAAAGATGAATACTTCATCTATAATTAAACTTATGATTAAATTGTCCGACTGTATGATCTATTGTTTGGAAACCAGTGAAACAATGTACATTTGTAAACAAAGTTCAGTTCAAGCCCTTTATTTGGCTGTCTCATTTATTACAATATGATGAGTTATCATTGCATTATACACAATTTAGCAAAATAATGATTTTACATTAAAATTGTAGGCAGGGGTATACATGTGAATAATGTCAGCAGTCTAAAGGTGAAGAAAGCAATTATTTCTAACAACAGTGACAGAGTGATTCATACGTCTATGTGTTGGGGTTGATTGCTGGAGAGCAGAGGAATCTGTGCTGCCCACCTCATAAAGCTCTCTGTACTCCCACAAAGGTGGCCTTTTCCACATTTCTAGGTGGCCTTTATCTTTCAGGCTTTCTTACTTTTATGTGCAGCTTTGAAATCTAGCTTACTTCTTTTTTCAAGTCTTGTTAGCGCCTTCGTGCTGTGTGGTAAATTATTTTATAAATTACATTTTCCTGCATTTTCCTAGGCTAAAAACCTTTTACATTATTTGTTGATCTTCTATAAGTTAGTCCTGGCAAAAGTAATCGGGGGAGATTTAAACTTCCTCCGCGCGGCAAAAACGGGATGGTTGCGGAGCTGAAATAGAGGCTCCGCCACCATTTCTCCCAGGGTGTTCCCCTGGGCCGCCAAGGTATCAGCTTGAATCAGGCAGGAGCCTCATTAATTTATGCAAATCTCAGTCCTATGACATTCCTATTACACCGATACCATTTTAGCTGCACATTGGGCAGAGCATCGGCCATGGACAGTGAAGCCTGGCGGTACAGCAGAAGAGGCCCAAGAAGTTAAGCGCTGAAATTATTGTTGTGTGGCCAGGAGGATAGGTTCCACAACAATAATGTGAGATTCTGCCACCTCGGGCTACCCTTCCTCCGTGATAGCAACCCCCAGCCTGGACCTACCTTTTTCCCGGAGACTTATTTTCCATGGAAGTCCATTCGGGACATGCAGCTCGGGCTCGGCCCTTAAAATGGGCCCGACCTCCACTGGTAATGTCAGGCGGGCAGCTGGCGCACTTTGAAGGTTGGCTGTCCAATAGTTAAAATCTACCCCATTGTCTTTGGGCTGGATTTTGATACTGGGGCAGGTTGGGGTCGTGTCATCCACTTTTCGTGTTATCCACCCGACTGCAATTGGATGTGGGAGATTGATGCAATTTTCACCTAATTGGGCAGTTGAGTTCCAGCATGTGGGAACTCATGAACCAATTAGTGTTTTCAGTCTGAAAGTCGCCTCTGATGATGTCATCATTGCTGCTGCATTGAAGGTCTTCAGAGACTGCCTGGCCTTTGCTGTGAGAGGACCTGGATGCAAAATGAGCAGCAGCAGCCCTAAGTCTGCTCCCAGATATTTTTACACCACCACACCCAGATATGTCTCCTCTCCATCCACATAGCCATCCATATATGCATCCCCATAGCCCGCCCGCCCTATCCAAATGTGCTCCTGCCAGGTTTCACATTCGTGGTTCAGAACAGGCGTGCTTCACGTAGAAAAAGGGTTAAAATCACAAAAGCCTTTCAAAATGGCATTATAGAGGCAATTTAGTACTTGTTAAGGGCCTTAACAGCCTATCCCACCTCCAAGAGGCGGGACGGAGTCGGGACCAGCAGACACGATTTAATAAAAATTGCATGGAGGCGGGCTTGTGCCCGCCCGCCAATTTTCGCAATTTTAACCCCCCCACGCCTCCATAGAAACATAGAAACATAGAAGATAGGAGCAGGAGTAGGCCATTCAGCCCCTCGAGCCTGCTCCGCCATTCAATGAGATCATGGCTGATCATCTAAATTCAGTACCCTGTCCCTGCCTTCTCTCCATATCCCTTGATCCCTTTAGTTTTAAGAAATATATCTAACTCCTTCTTGAATATATTTAATGAATTGGCCTCTACTGCCTTCTGTGGTAGAGAATTCCACAGGTTCACCACTCTCTGGGTGAAGAAATTCCTCCTCATCTCAGTCCTAAATGGCTTACTCCTTATCCTTAGACTGTGACCCCTGGTTCTGGACTCCCCGGCCATCGGGAACATCCTTCCCGCATCTAGTCTGTCTAGTCCTGTTAGAATTTTATAAGTTTCAATGAGATCCCCTCTCATTCTTCTAAACTCCAGTGAGTATAAGCCCAATCGACCCAATCTCTCCTCATACGCCATTCCTGCCATCCCGGGTATCAGCCTGGTGAATCTTCGCTGCACTCCCTCCATGGCAAGAACATCCTTCCTCAGATAAGGCGACCAAAACTGCACACAATACTCAAGATGTGGTCTCACCAAGGCCCTGTACAACTGCAGCAAGACATCCTTGTTCTTGTACTCGAACCCTTTCGCGACGAAGGCCAACATACCATTTGCCTTCTTAACCGCCTGCTGCACCTGCATGCTTACCTTCAGCGATTGGTGCACAAGGACACCCAGGTCTCGTTGCACTTCCCCTTCTCCCAATCTATTGCCATTCAGATAATAATCTGCCTTCCTGTTTTTGACACCAAAGTGGATAACCTCGCATTTATCCACATTATATTGCATCTGCCATGCTTCTGCCCAATCCCCCAACCTGTTCAAATCATACTGGAGTTTCTCGGCATCCTCCTCCCGGCACACACTCCCACCCAGCTTTGTGTCGTCTGCAAACTTGGAGATATTACATCCAATTCCATCGTCCAGATCATTAATATATATCGTGAATAGCTGGGGTCCTAGGACCGATCCCTGCGGTACCCCACTAGTCACCGCCTGCCACTCGGAAAAAGACCCATTTATTCCAACTCTTTGCTTTCTGTCTGCCAACCAGTTCTCTATCCAAGTCAATACCTTGCCCCCAATCCCATGTGCCTTAACTTTACACGCTAATCTCTTATGCGGGACCTTATCGAAAGCCTTCTGAAAGTCCAAATACACCACATCCACTGGTGCTCCCTTATCCATTTTACCAGTTACATCCTCAAAAAATTCCAGTAGATTAGTCAAGCACGATTTGCCTTTTGTAAATCCATGTTGACTTTGTCCGATCCTGTCACTGTTTTCCAAGTGCTCTGCTATTGCATCTTTTATAATGGACTCTAGTATTTTCCCCACTACCGATGTCAGGCTTACTGATCTATAATTCCCCGTTTTTTCTCTACCACCTTTTTTGAATAGTGGGGTAACATTAGCTACCCTCCAATCCATGGGTACTGTTCCAGAGTCTATAGAATTTTGGAAGATGACCAGCAATGCATCTACTATTTCTAGGGCCACTTCCTTAAGTACCCTAGGATGTAGATTATCAGGCCCTGGGGATTTATCGGCCTTCAATCCCGTCAATTTCCCTAACACTATTTCCCTACAAATACTGATTTCTTTCAGTTCCTCCTTCTCATTAGACCTTATGTTCCCCGACATCTCTGGGAGGTTATTTGTGTCCTCCTTTGTGAAGACAGTACCAAAGTATGTATTTAATTGGTCTGCCATTTCTTTGTTCCCCATTATAAATTCCCCTGATTCTGACTGCAAGGGACCTACGCTTGACTTCACCAATCTTTTTCTCTTCACATATCTATAAAAGCTTTTACAGTCAGTTTTTATGTTCCTCGCAAGCTTACTCTCATACTCTATTTTCCCCCTCTTAATTAATCCCTTTGTCCTTCTTTGCTGAATCCTATACTGCTCCCAATCCTCAGGTTTTCTGCTTTTTCTGGCCAATTTATGTGTCCTTTCCTTGGATCTTATGCTATCCCTAATTTCCTTTGTCAGCCACGGTTGAGTCACCTTTTTTGTTTTATTTTTATGCCAAACTGGGATGAACAAATTCTGCAGTTCATTCATGCGATCTTTGAATGCTTGCCATTGCCTCTCCACCGTCAACCCTTTGAGTGACATTCTCCAATCAATCCTACCCAACTCGCGCCTCATACCATCGTAGTTTCCTTTATTTAAATTCAGGACCCTAGTCTCTGAGTCAACTCCTTCACTCTCCATCTTAATGAAGAATTCGATCATATTATGATCGCTCCGACCCAAGGGGCCTCGCACAACAAGATTGCTAATTAATCCTTTCTCATTACATAATACCCAGTCTAAGATGGCCTGATCTCTAGTTGGTTCCTCGACATATTGGTCCAGGAAACCATCCCGTATACACTCCAGGAATTCCTCCTCCACAGTATTGTTACTAATTTGGTTAGCCCAATCTATATGTAGATTAAAGTCGTCCATGATAACTGCTGTGCTCTTATTGCACGCTTCTCTAATTTCCCTTTTAATGCCATCCCCAACCTCTGTATTACTGTATGGGGGTCTATACACCACTCCCACTAGCGTTTTCAGCCCCTTGGTATTTCTCAGTTCTACCCATACAGATTCCACATCATCAGAGCTAATATCCTTCCTTACAATTGTGTTAATCCCCTCTTTAACCAGCAATGCTACCCCACCTCCTTTTCCTTTTTGCCTATCTTTCCTGAATATTGAATACCCCTGTATGTTGAGTTCCCAGCCTTGTTCACCCTGGAGCCATGTTTCCGTAATCCCAATCATATCATATTCGTTTACCTCTATTTGCGCAGCTAATTCATCCACCTTATTACGAATGCTCCTCGCATTAAGACACAAAGCCTTCAGGCTTGTTTTTTTAACGCTCTTAGACCTTTTAGAATTTTTTTTTACTGTGGCCACATTTGATTTAAACCCTTGATTTCTCTGACTGACACCTTTGTTTCTTTCCTTCCTGACTTTTGCTTCTATTCTTGTTTCCCTTTCCTCTGTCTCCCTGCTCAGGTTCCCAACCCCCTGCCATTTTAGTTTAAACCCTCCCCCAGAGCACTAGCAAACACTCCCCCAAGGACATCGGTCCCGGTCCTGCCCAGGTGCAAACCGTCCGATTTGTACTGGTCCCACCTCCCCCAGAACCGGTTCCAATGTCCCAGGAATTTGAATCCCTCCCCCTTGCACCATTCCTCTAGCCATGTATTCATCTGAAATATCCTTCTATTTCTACTCTGACTAGCACGTGGCACTGGTAGCAATCCGGAGATTACTACCTTTGAGGTCCTATTTTTTAATTTATCTCCTAACTCCCTATATTCAGCTTTTAGGACCTCATCCCGTTTTTTACCTATATCGTTGGTACCTATATGCACCACGACAACTGGCTGTTCACCCTCTCCTTCCAAAATGTTTTGCAGCCGCTCTGAGACATCCTTGACCCTTGCACCAGGGAGGCAACACACCATCCTGGAGTCTCGTTTGCTGCCGCAGAAATGCCTATCTATTCCCCTTACAATAGAATCCCCTATCACTATAGCTCTACCCCTCTTTTTCCTCCCGTCCTGTGCAGCAGAACCACCCCTGGTGCCAGGAAGTTGGCTGCTGCTGCCTTCCCCTGATAAAATTGAGAGGTCGCACAACACCAGGTTATAGTCCAACAGTTTTATTTGAAATCACAAGCTTTCAGAGCTATCGATTGCTCCTTCCTCAGGTGAAGTAAATTAGATACAGAATCGCCAAAGCATATATAGATAGAGAACAAAGCAATCGATAGCTCCGAAAGCTTGTGATTTCAAATAAAACTGTTGGACTATAACCTGGTGTTGTGCGACCTCTCAATTTTGTCCACCCCAGTCCAACACCGGCATCTCCGCATCATTCCCCTGATAAGCCATCCCCCTCAACAGTATCCAAAGCGGTATATCTGTTTGAGAGGGGGATGTCCACAGGGGACTCCTGCACTACCTGCCTGCGCCTACTACTCTGCCTGGTGGTCACCCATTCTCTTTCTGCCTGTGCAGCCTTTACCTGCGGTGTGACCAACTGGTTAAACGTGCTATCCACGAGGTCCTCAGCATCGCGAATGCTCCAGTATGCATCCATTCGCAGCTCCAGCGCCGCAATGCGGTCTGCCAGTAGCTGCAGCTGGATACACTTCCCGCACACATGGTCGTCAGGGACACAGGAAGTGTCCCCGATTTCCCACATAGCGCAGGAGGAGCATAGCACGGCGCCGAGCTGTGCTGCCATGACTTACCCTTTAATTAATTGAACTTAAATTATATCAAATCAATCCCACCAATTATACTATAATTAAATGATATAGGGCCCTTGTTTACCAACTGTCCCCGCTACACCACAGAGACCCTAGAAACTATAAACCAAAAAATTTAAGTTTGGAAAATGGAGAAAAAGAGAAATACTCACCAACCAATCACTTACCTGCTTTCCGGTGACGTCACACTTTGATTATTTTTACTTCTCTCTGTCCCGCTCTCGGGGCTCAGATTGGTAAGCCTACCTGGTCGCCGCCGCCTCTTTTACAGCCACTGCCTCGCCGCAGCCGCTCCACCCAGGTCCGCCGCCTCTGTGGGCCTACCTGGTCGCCGCCGCCTCTTTTACAGCTGCCGCCTCACCGCTGTCGCTCCACCCAGGTCCGCCGCCTCAAACCCACCACCACGGGTCAATGAAAATCCAGCCCTTTGTCTTTTCTCTGATGTGGCTTCTAGGCTGCAATAAAAAGAAATACAACAGACCGTAAATATGAAAGTTTTAGCTGTAATGTACTGACCCTGTGGTGCCAGGTGGTGGACATATTTGGGCATGCACTGCGCGTTATTTTCCGACCACATAAATGAATACAGAAATTTCAAATCTGTACTTCTGCTGGGACAAGGCTTCCCACCAGAAGCACAAAGTCAGAAAATGCTCCCCACCCCACCCCCTCCCTTTGTGGTAACAGTATGACCTTTGAATGTTTCCTTTGATTCATTTACTGCATCTTTATACCGCTTAAGCAGAAATGGTGCAAATCTGTTGCAAAATAGCAATTTAGCAGTTTTGGGTGCAACAAAGAACATTACAGATGCAATTGCGTGGATGATTTGGACAAATCGAGTAAAAAGAGTTTTCAAAATTAGGTCCCATGAACAATAATTAAGTGCAATTTATCGTTTAATAAAAAAATGTGAACATGTCTGTTTTTCTCTGCAATTAACAAACCTTAAACGAAAACCTGTTCTCATGAATTGCACATTTTAAAACTGTCTATTCGCATGATTTTGATGGTCGGGTCATTAATAAGGATCAAAACAGGCTGGAAGGGTCAATGTGGGCAGATCTGCCCCACTTATTTATGCAGCCCTGGAGTAGGTGCAAACAGTGATTCCTGTTGGGACAGGGGGCCATCCTCCTGTAAAGGTGCAAGCTGCCTGGAAGAAGTGGCAGAGAAGGTCGACTAAGTCTACCAGATCCAGTGGATCTGGAATCAAATGAGGAAGAAGATTTCCGGCATCCGCAGAGCTGCCAAGGTAAGTGGGCTCTCCTTTGCACATGTGCTACCTTTTTCCTACCGGATTGGCCGCTTCCTTCCCCCTTAGGAATAGATGATGGGAATGACACGTTTGCCTTATCACATCATAGAATCATAGGAAGGTTACAGCATGGAAGAAGGCCATTCGGCCCGTCGAGCCCGTGCCGGCTCTCTGCAAGAGCACCTCAGTTAATCCCACTCCCCCGCCCTTTCCCCATAGCCCTGCAAATATTTTTCTTTCAGGTACTTATCCAACTCCTTTTTGAAAGCCATGATTGAGTCTACCTCGACCATCCTTTCAGGCAGTGCATTCCCGATCATAACCACTCGCTGCCTTAAAAAGTTTTTGCTTATGTCGCCTTTCGTTCTTTTGCCAATCATAAGAACATAAGAAATAGGAGCAGGAGTAGGCCATTAGGCCCTTCGAGCCTGCTCCGCCATTCAATAAGATCATGGCTGATCTTCTGCCTCAATTCCATTCACCGGCCCTATTGCCATATCCCTTGAAGCCCTTACTAGTCAGAAATCTATCAACTTCTGTTTTGAATATACCCAATGACTGAGCCTCCACAGCCCTCTGGGGTAGAGAATTCCAAAAATTCACTACCCTCTGTGTGAAGAAATTTCTTCTCATCTCAGTCTTGAATGGCCTACCCTTTATCTTGAGGCTGTGGCCCCTGGTTCTAGACTCCCCAGCCAAGGAAAACATTCTCCCAACATCCATCCTATCAAGCCCTGTAATAATTTTGTATGCTTCAATGAGATCCCCTCTCATTCTCATGAATTCAAGAGAATACAGGCCTAGTTTACTCAATCTCTTCTCATACGGCAGTCCCGCCATCCCAGGAATCAATCTCGTGAACCTACGTTGCACTCCCTCTATGGCAAGTATATCCTTCCTTAGGTAAGGAGACCAAAATTCTACACAGTACTCCAGGTGTGGTCTCACCAAGGCCCTATATAATTGGAGTAAAACTTCTTTACTTCTGTACTCAAATCCTCTTGTAATGAAGGCCAGCATACCATTTGCCTTCCTAATGGCTTGCTGCACCTGCACATTCACTTTCAGTGACTCATGTACAAGGGCACCCAGGTCCCTTTGAGCATCTGCATTCCCCAATCTTTCACCATTTAGGAATTACTCTGCCTTTCTGTTTTTTCTACCAAAGTGGATAACTTCACATTTATCCACATTATATTCCATCTGCCATGTTCTCGCCCACTCACTGAGCATGTTGAGATCCCTTGAAGCCTCTTCACATCCTCTTCACAACTGACACTGCCACCTAGCTTTGTATCATCAGCAAATTTGGAAATGTTACATTTAGTCCCCTCATCCAAATCATTGATATAGATTGTGAATAGCTGGGGCCCAAGCACCGATCCTTGCGGTACCCCACTAGTCACAACCTGCCATCCTGAAAAATACCCGTTTATCCCTACTCTTTGTTTTCTGTCTGTTAACCAATTCTCAATCCATGCTATTATATTACCGCCAATTCCATGTGCCCTAATTTTGTTCACCAACCTCTTGTGTGGGACCTTATCGAAGGCCTTCTGAAAATCCATATACACCACATCTACCGGTTCCCCTTTGTCTACTCCACTAGTTACATCCTCAAAGAACTCCCTTTCATAAATCCATGTTGACTCTGCCCAATCATACTATTAGTTTCTAAGTGCCCAGTTATTGCATCCTTTATAATAGATTCCAGCATTTTCCCAACTACTGATGTGAGGCTAAGAGGTCTGTAGTTCCCCGTTTTCTCTCTCCCTCCTTTCTTAAATAGCAGGGTTACATTTGCTATCCTCCAATCTGCAGGAACCGTTCCAGAATCTATAGAATGTTGGAAGATGACAACCAATGCATCCACTATCCCAATGGCCACCTCTTTCAAAACCCTAGGATGTAGGTCATCCGGTCCTTGGGATTTATCGACTTTTAGTCTCATTAATTTTGCTAGTACTGTTTTTTTACTAATAATGATTTCTATAAGTTCCTCATTCTCGTCACACCCTTGGTTTTCTCGTATTTCTGGGAGGTTTTTTGTGTCTTCCTCCGTGAAGACAGAAACAAAGTATTTATTTAATTTCTCTGCCGTTTCCTCATTCCCCATTATAAATTCTCCCGTCTCTGACTGTAAAGGACCTACATTTACCTTCGCCAGTCTTTTCCTTTTCACATACCTATAGAAGCTTTTACAATCTGTTTTTATGTTTTTCGCTAGTTTGTGATCATATTCCATTTTCCCTTTCTTTATCAATTTCTTGGTCCCACTTTGCTGATTTCTAAAAAGATCCCAATCCTCAGGCTGACCGCTTTTTCTGGCAACTTTATAAGCTTCCTCCTTTGACTTAATACTAGCTTTAATTTCTTTTGTTAGCCATGGTTGGATCACTTTTCCTTTTGGGTTTTTATGCCCTAGAGGAATATATGTTTGTTGCAAATTATGCATTATTTCCTTGAATGTTAGCCATTGTATGTCCACTTTCATACCTTTTAGTGTAGTCTCCCAATCTACCATGGCCAACTTGTCCATCATACCCTTGTAGTTTCCTCTGTTTAGATTGAAGACCTTAGTTTCAGATTGGACTACATCACTCTCAAACTTAATGTAAAATTCAATCATATTATGGTCACTTGTCCCTAAAGGCCCCTTTACCACAAGATTATTGATGAGCCCTTTCTCATTACACAGTACCAGATCCAGAATAGCCTGTTCCTTGGTTGGTTCCTCCACATACTGATCCAGGAAACCATCTCGCATGCATTCCAAGAATTCATCCTCCATACCATTAGTGGTAATTTGATTTGCCCAGTCACTATGTAGATTAAAGTTCCCCATGATTACCGTATTGCCCTTGTTACATGCACTTCTAATCTCTTGATTGATACTGTGCCCTACATTACCACTGCTGTTTGGTGGCGTATACACAACTCCCACCAATGTTTTCCGCCCTTTGCTGTTTCTTAGCTCCACCCAAACTGATTCCAGTTCTACATCACGATCTGCCAAGCCAAGATCTTTTATCTCTACCGTACCGATCTCATCCCTTATTAACAGCGCAGCGCTATCACCTTAAATCTGTGTCCTCTGGTTCTCGACCCTTCTGCCAATGGGAAAAGTTTCCCTCTATCTACTCTGTCCAGGCCCCTCATGATTTTGAACACCTCTATCAAATCTCCTCTCAATCTTCTCTGCTCTAAGGAGAACAACCCCAACTTCTCCAGTTCATCCATGTAACTGAAGTCCCTCATCCTTGGAATCATTCTCGTAAATCTTTTCTGCACCCTCTCTAAGGCTTTCACATCCTTGCTAAAGTGCGGTGCCCAGAATTGGTCACAATACTCCAGTTGAGTTCGAACCAGTGTTTTATACAGGTTCATCATAATTTCCACGCTTTTGTACTCTATACTTCTATTCATGAAGTCCAGGATCCCGTAAGCTTTTTTAACTGCTTTCTCAACCTGCCCAGTCACCTTCAACGATTTGTACACATATATCCCCAGGTCTCTCTGTTCATGCACCCCCTTTAGGATTGTATCCTTTAGTTTATATTTCCTCTCATCATTCTTTCTACCAAAATGTATCACTTCACACTTTTCTGCATTAAATTTCATCTGCCACGTGTCCGCCCATTCTACCAACCTGTCTATGTCCTCTTGAAGTCTATCACTATCCTCCTCACTGTTCATCGGTCATGCATGCAATGGCCTGGATTTTGTGGTCAGTGGAAAAGTGATGGTGTTTGCTGCTGACCTCGAAGAAAGCTACCTGCAAAGATCTAGCAATCTCTGTGGTGTCGATTTCACCTTTCCCAACGTTAATTTCATTCTGGCTCCAGGTCTAGGGGATCTCCAACGTCCAGCAATAGTGATGTCATCAAGCAGGCTAAGCAGCCAATCACATCAAAGAATTCTCACAGACAGCAAACCAGGAAGTAAAATGCACTGATTATCCTTCACGTTTTATAAATTTTACAGAGCGAAATAAAGATTGGGACATACACATGGGATTAAGGTAGAAGCTGAAATATCACTAACAAACTTTAATAAATAAATGCATTTTATTACATTGAAAAAAATGACATTTTTATCATCATTGAAAAAATTTACATTCTAGAGATATAAAATTAGTTTTTCAGGGTCAGAGAGGTTGTTCAGCAGTAATTATGATTTAGTATGCCGTTAAAAACCCAGTTACACCTCAATGAACAAGGCTTAATTTTGCAGTGATATTACAGTGTAAAAGAGGAAGTTCTAGTTGGTTCAGTGATTTCTCAAAGATTGCTATCTGCGGGGACTTCAACAGCGCGCCCTGTGGAATCACTGACAGTAACTTTTGGATTTCCGCATTTATCTGTGCATGTGTGGATGCCAGAAGTTGCTGTCAGTTTCACAAGGTAACGACTGTGAATACTAACGGTTTTGCCGTCATTACAATGGCAAAATCCGGGCCAATATATCCGGGCAATAGGCCACTCTGACAGCTTTAAGTTAGTATTTGCAAACTTTCCTGTCACTTGGTACAACCACCACAAACACCAGGCTATCTTCTTGCCAACGTGGTGTCCTCAGAAGGCAGGTATTATAGAAATAGGGGTTCTGTTGAATTAATCTGATATTCTTCACAGTGTTCTCCTTGCAGCGGATCACTGCACATAACTCACTATTTCCTGAGACGCATTCCCTGCAGGCAATGCCGTCTGATGGAGGTGGAGTTGTGGAATCACCCCTTTTGCATTTAAGTGCCTATTCTGCACCTCCGCCGCTGACCTCACTAAAGTTTGTGGGGTCAAAAAGAGGCCCTGTGATTTTGGATGCCTTCAGTGGGCGAGAGATTTATCTGGGGTATCCTGCACCTTCTGCTGAAGTAGCCAGAAATTCCAGTGTGAGTCCCAGGCCATCGGGTTGGGCCTGTTTCCCTCTCCCAAGGAAGTAACATATTTTCCCCATGGCCACTTTATAAAGGGGGCTGCCTTAAAACATCAAAAACAAAAAACATTCCTAGCCACAATGCTAGCCTGGGTCCCACATTCTTCCCTTGATCCGCCAGTATGCCTGGTCTCACCAGCTGTACTTGTGCTGAGCCCGGAGATCATGACATTATCCAGCCGCGCATCGCCTCGGTAGCGCCCCGGACCGGAAATTAATTTTCACCCTCTGCTCAGCACCTGCCGTTAGGAACGACAGGTAGAGGAGGCGGTTTGCAGTTGGCTGGGAGCTGGAGAAGCGATATTTAAAGGCGCGCACTTCCTGGGTTTTTTTGTCGGCAAAGAATGCTGCCTTGTCACTTTGACAGAAGCAGACAGGCGTTTTGACCCATTTGAGGTTTTCCTACTTGAAGGAGTTTTGCTCCTGACAAAAATTTATCAGGTTCATTTGTCTTACTTTTGATACTGCAACATTCCCAACACTTAATGGGGGCTGTACTAACACGGGACCTCGCCCTCCAGCTTCACCACCGGAGGAAGCGGAGACACAAAGAGAGAGTGGAAAACGTGGCCAGAGGGAGGAGGGCCAACAGGGCTCTCCACAGGAGACCTTACCCTCCCAGGGTGTTCCGGGAACAATTCTCCTACATTCATTTGTCCGAGGAGCAGTGTTTCAGAAGGCTCTGCTTCAGCAAGGAGGTGGTCACAGAGCTCTGCAACCTCCTGCAGCCAGAGCTCCAGCCTCAGCTCAGGACCAGGACGTCTCTCTCAGTGGCAGTGAAGGTCATAGTCGCTCTCAATTTCTACGCCAGCAGCTCCTTCCAAGCTTCAATAGGAGATATTGCAAACATTTCACAGTTCGCCGTCCATTGCTGCATCTGGGAGGTTACAGATACTCTGTACAGAAGGAGAAGGCAGTACATCTCATTCCCCATGACCAGAGACAAACAGCATGAACGCTCATGTGGCTTTGCAAGGAGAGCGGGCTTTCCCATGGTTCAGGGCACCATTGTGGGTATAACCCACGTGGCATTGTGGGCATCTCATCACAAAGCAGAGGTGTTCCGCAACCACAGAGGCCACCACTATTTGAACATGCAGTTGGTGTGCGATCACAGACAGCGCATCCTCGCCGTCAATGCCCGCTATCCTGGCACCAGCCATGATGCATTCATCCTGCGAAAGACTGGTGTCCCAGCACTGTTCCAATCACCACATGAAGCTCGCGGCTGGCTGCTCGGATACAAGGGTTATCCACTCGTTACCTGGCTGATGGCACCCCTCCGCTATCCCAACACTCCTCAGCACGCATACAATGAGAGCCATAGAGTCACCAGACTGATCGAACAGACTATCGGTGTGCTAAAGCAATGGTTCCGCTGCCTTGACTGCTCTGGAGGAGCCCTGCAGTACTCCCCTGATCGAGTCTCCTTTTTCATTGTTGTGTGCTGTATGCTGCAGAACCTGGCCATTCTGAGGGCCCAGCCACTGCCACCAGGGATTGGAGGTCCACCTCAGGAGGAGGAAGAAGAGGAGGAGGAGCAGGACCAATGTAGGAGGGAGCCACTCAATGTTGCTTTTGCAAGGGCCGTTCGTGAACGCCTCATTACATAGCGCTTCCAATAAATGAGATAGCGGATGGCATTTGCACAGAACAACCACATCATTACAGCCAGCTCGCAGCCCCTATCACCGGACAAAGCTCAAATGAGAAACATCACAAAATTTGCTACATCTAAATAAACATTTATTATTCTGCACAACTCTCTCTTATCAAACACAACCAATAAAAAACAAACACAACATATGAACAAACACAACTGGTTCTTAGTAAACGGAACTATTTCTTACCAAACTGAACAATATATTTACAAACACATCAACTTTTGTACACACACTCCCCCCATTTGCTATTAACATTTTATTTACTGGGCCTTCCTCAATGATCTCCCTCCCCTTTGCAATTCCCCCCTCCCAACCCTACTGCTCCTCCGCAATGTGGCCCCAGTGGCTGCAGCAAGGCTGGCGGAAGGTTGCTGAGTCTGGGAGCCAGAGACTGCAAATGGCCTTGTTGGATGCCCTCGACCAGCTCTGGGCCTGGAAGGCCCGGCTGCAGACTGCACCAACTCTGCATAGGCGCCAGCAGTCTGGGATGGCTGGGTTACAGGCTGCGGCAAGTGCAATGGCGGCATTGCAGTGGTGGGAGCAGGAATGCTTTAATCCCGAGCGAGGACAGCTGCTTCCTGCTCGACCGACACACTGCCACTCCCCCGGGGCAGAACCTCAGCATCCGGAGCAATCTGCTCGAGCACAGATTGCTGGCCTGCTGCGGCACCGTGTGATCCCCGGTGGACTGTGGGCGACCCAGCGACGATGGCAGCAGTCAGCGCTTGCGTGGCACCAATCTGAGACTGCATGAGAGCAGTCTGAGGTTGGATGGCACCAACCAATGACTCGATTCCAGCACTAAGCCATTGCATTGCCTCAGCCTGTGCTGCAATAGCTGCTGCCACCTCACCCATGACACGCGGCATGGGGTCTGAGTCCCCACGGTCTCTCTGAGAGTCAACCATCCTCTGCAAAGTGCCAAGGATGGGCTCGATAGTTTGCACAGAGCTGAGAGCAATGTTGGAGGTGGACTCCTCCACGCTCCTAGCCAGTGCATCCATGCTCTCGGGCACCCTTCCAATTGCACCCATGAGCTCAGTATGCCTGCTAATCGCCTGTGTGGTCATCGCCTCGACATCGAGGTCCTCATCTGAGTCCTGTGCAGCTGAACTCATGTGCGCACTCATCCTCCGGGGAGATGGCCCCCGAGCTTCTGCTTCCCCATGGCGTTGCTGCAGCCCACTGGGTCCAGGAGCTTTACCCACATCAGAGCCATTTCCTCTGCTCCCCTCCAGCGACCGCGTGGCCCCATTATTGGATGTTTCACCCTCGGGAGACACAGGCAGTGAGGCTCCGGCTTGGTGTTCCTCCTCCTCTCCCACGTCGCTGCCACTGGGAGGCTGAGGGACAGGCTGGTCAGATGGTGGCTGATTATCTGAAAGCATTAAGGCACAAGAGTGGGTTTAACATCAGGGGAGGGGGACAGGAAGGGAGCAAGGAGTGGAGACAGTATACTTAGATGGAAAGTAGGAAGGGCTTGTGGTGTGAGGGGGAAGTGGTATGAGAGAAGAGGGAGAGGTGATGAACATACCGTTGTTGTCCCCAAGGGGGTCGACCTCTCCGACTGCCACAGCGCCCACGACCTGGGCCGTGATGATGCTGCGCACTCGCTCCTCCAGCTGTGTAAGGGGGTGCAGCTCCGCCTGACCTCCTCCTGTGCATTGCTGCTCCCTCCTGTTATGAGCAAGCTTGGCCTGCAAGAAAAAGGACAGCGTGTGAGTGAGTGTGCAGCTATGTATTTGACAGATTGGCCTACCATAGTTGAATAGCTGTTAATGTATGCAAGGCGTGAGATGTGAATGTGACTTTTAGTAGATAGGCATAGTTGGTGGGTGAGTGTTGGGGATTCGGCAGTTTATACCGTGTGTGCACAGAGTGAGGTTGAGATGGTGGGATGTAGAGGTTTCTGAAGCATGTACTCACCCTGACCACCCGAGTGAGGTCGTTGAACTTCTTGCGGCACTGGGTGTGAGTTCTGTGGACCACACTTCTGGCCGAGACGTACTGGGCCACCTCCCTCCACAACCTTCTGAATTCCTGCGGCAATGGCCTCCTGCCAGTGTCTGGGAACAGCGCTGCCCATCGGCGTTCCACGGCCACAACCAGAGCCTCCAATGCCTGGTCGCTGAACCGGCGATCTCTCTCCCTGGGCCTCTGATCAGCCATGAGATTTGTTGTTGATGGATTGCAGCTCCTTGCAGGCCCAGGTCACAAGCAGCAATGATCAGAGTGAGGCTGTGCAGCATGATTGACTCTCCCCTTTAAGAACTGGAAGGCCCAGTCTGTCTGAGTACTTGTAATTGACAGTGCCGGAACTTGATTAGTGCTCTGTGGTAGCGCCCCGCTCCCCGACGTTAGCGCCCTAAGAGAAGTGTGTAGCGCGTGATTTAGTGCTCCACTTCCCTCTTGGGGCTCCAAAACTGAATTTCGTGGTCACCGGCGCTAATTACCACCGGGTGCTAAAGTTTGTGCCCGGGCGATGTTAGCGCCCCAAAATGGTTGATACCGAATTTTTCCCCCCAGGTCTCTAAGAAGTTTAGAGGTCCCAACCCTTGGTTCTACGCCCTCTTGCATTGATGGCCTTGTAAGGGTTCCACCATCCAGGAAACTTGGGTGCAAGACCAGGCTCTCTGGATCCTGGCCCCGTTCTGGCAGTCTCCTGCCAACATTACAGATTATCAGGGCCTGTTTACCTATTCTCATGTGCCTCAGGTCTTCCTATCCATCCTGAAGCTGGGATCCACTTCAGTAAGTAAGCATTTGACAAGAGAAATTCATGAACAGATGCCCACACCCTAAAGGAATTGACAGTTGCAGAACAGAAGGTGATGTGCTGTTCAGCGATAACCTGTAGGGAATCACCAGTGAAATCAGTATTGACTCTTGGACATGTTGTCGCTCCGTACGAATGCTTTTACTTCATACAAATATGGTCTGTTCATCATACAGAGGAAAGTGGCAATGTTGATACATAGCATTATCGTATTAGTTCTATATATGTAAAACATAGAGAATGTTCATAACATTTCATACTTAAGATGTTGTTATTTCCTAATGTATATCATCTTTCTCTCCACAGAAGAACTGGGAGGATCTGAATGGAGTTGCAAGCACCACATCAGATCACACAACATCCCGGGGAGCACAGGGGGACGGCTACACATATGCCGGATGATTCAATTACTTGGACAGATTTATAGGCTTGATGAGATAAGCCAGCTTCGAGAAAGGTTTCCTGCAGTAAAACACAAAATACACGCAGCAGGTCAACATACACGCAAATGTATGCACACGCATCAATGCCATCGGGAAAAAATAATTTATAAGCACTAAATGTGTCTCTCTTTTTCACCTCACAGTGTATAGCACGTTTACTGTAAGATGCTGGATGGGGAGGGGAGATAGAACATATATGGTGGCAAGGCAACCACGTCCGTGTCACCCACTCTAAGTGTGTTTAGGTGGAACAGGTTGTTGACTAGAGTCATTAGCAGTGACTGACAACTCTGATTATGTGGCTGAGGTCTATGCCTGTGACATGCCCTATATTTAAATGAGTTTCTATAAGGTTGTTTTTTGGTGACTTTTCTGCTTATTAATGTAAGGATATTAATGCTGGGGAAATGGAATACTCTCCATTTTATGGAGGTACCCAGTGTCAGCATCAAGCCGAATCAGATATAGCATGGCTAGATGCAACAATGGCACAACCTTAGAAGATCAACCCTATTTCACCAACCTGACTTTTTTTCTACAGTCACAATGCAATTCCCAGTGAGCCAACAGACAGAGAATGTCATTCTATCAGTTTGGGCTGGGTTTAAATCTGAGCCCCAAAGATGAAAGACTAGTGCCTAAGCCGTTGCATCATTCTATCCACTCAGATTTGTATAAGGTTCTCTCAAATCTCCTAAGTGAGAATGCTGGAGTCCTTCACCCTCCATAGACATAGCATGGGCCTATTAGAGCCTGCCTGATGAAACTTGTTAAATGAGCTGTAAGTGTGGACAAATCTTCTGTCTTGTGGTTGGGATGATCTTCTGGCTCTGATTACTCCTTCTGTTCTTCTCCTGTTTGTTCCATGGCCTGTCCCTTTGTAGGCCAAAATTATACAGGGCAAAGTAGGCTGCAATAATCTTTGTCACATTGATCTACTACTGCAACTTGCATTTATATATCGCCTTTAACGTAGTAAAACCTCCGAGGAGCATTGGCACACAAAATTTGACACGGAGCCACACAAGGAGATATTAGGACAGGGGTCAAAGAGCTGGGTTTTAAGGAGTGTCTTAAAGGAGGAGAGAAAGGTAGCGAGACAGAGAGGCTTAGGGAGGGAATTTCAGCGCCTAGGGCCCAGGCAGCTGAAGGTATAGCCGCCAATAGTGGAGCGATTAAAATCAAGGATGCGCAAGAGGCCAGAATTGGAGGAGTGCAGAGATCCTGGAGGATAGTAGGGCTGGAGGAGGTTACAGAGATAGGGAGGGGTGAGGCCATGAAGGGATTTGAAAACAAAGATGAGAATTTTACAATCGAGGCATGCCGGACCAGGAGCCAATTTAAGTCAGCGAGCACAGGAGTGATGGGTGACCGGGACTTGGTACGAGTTAGGATATGGGCTGCAGAGTTTTGGATGGGTACCTATAAGTGCTTTAGAATGCCAGTGGTATGGTCAACTAATTGGTGATGGCGTACACCATATTCCATCTCTCTTCAGCTTTTGACCTTCGGTTTCACAGTAGTATCATCAGTCACAGCTGCAGTGCATATCATTGGTCCCCAGAAGCCATTCCTGTAGTAATCATGGTCCTTCAAATGATGGCAGCAATGTGGACCGCTGTAGGATGAAGAAACCATGGCAGCTGCCAGTTTACAGGCAATCACAAGCATAATCCATTTCCTATTGTTGCGTATTCATAGTGGTAACCTTTTCTGTTCATGAATGGAGCAGATCTGGGGTTTCGACGAGTCCAGTCAATAATGCTACGGGGAATTCGGCAACAAGGCAAAATTGGACAGCTTGGCCCAGTTCACCAGGGTAGTGGTAAAAAAGGCCGTTCTGATTTGAGTATCTAAGGTGCAAGTGTACCTGCCTGGCATGCCTCCTGTGATCTTTGTACATCAGTTGCTTAGTAGGCTACAGTAACATATAATGCAGCAGGACACAGGGCACCAAAGATCATATTATCAGTCCTTAATTTTTGAAAGTGACATCAAATGAAGATAACAGAGCAAAGAATATATATTTTACCCATCAAGCCACCGAGGCCTGCTTAAACCCGTTAAGAAAGCCAATAGATGAGATTAGTTACTGAAACCATTCTTCATACCCCTGACCACAAATGTCTTGGTGTAATTAAGACAGCCGTAATGAGAAAAGCAGGCAGCTACTTTTATGCAATGTTTGTTCTGTTAAAGCTTTATTTAACTGAGCCATCTGGGTTCTTTGCCTTTAAATATTCTGAACTTCATTAAGAATAATTAATAGGCTTCAATATCATAAGCAGACACCATTTTGGCAATCTATTGTGGCTGCATAGCAAAATATTGAACAGAAATTACATAAAGAGCTGTAATATAGTGAAGCTTTCTTCTCTATGCAGTTTTATTTTTAATTAATATCATAAGGGAAGGTGACTTTTGCAGTAGAAAAAAAGCAATTACAGCAAATGGCTATTGCCTCAATTAATAGATTCCTTTACAATTGTTCAGAACAAGAAGCTTTTACTTATAAAGAAAAGCTCACTTACATACTGGCGTTGCTCATGGTGACAGAGGTTACACTGTTTCAAGGGGAGGGAAATGTTGGAGTGTGGAGGTGGGACACAGGTGAAAAAATCTCCAGAGAAAGGAGTTGGGAAGAAGTTTTTTGGAGATATTCCCCAGAGACGGTGAAGTATATATTTTTTTTATTGGTTCCTGGAAAATAGTGTTTCTCTTACAACAAAAACAAAAACAACTTGCATTTATAAAGCGCCTTTAACGTAGTTTTGCCCAATCAGCTATAATAAATTTGCATATTTCTGCCTATTCCAAGTGTGACACTTGAGTTGTGACAAAGAAATTGTGAGGCCTGAAGTGTGATGAACAGACAGTGCCATCCAGGCCTAGAATTGGTCCACTTACCGCCCCGAGTTATCACCACGATCCGGCCTAAAAATGGCAGCCACCACTCTAGCGCCCTTCTGTGGCGTGGACCTCGGTGGCCGCCATTTTGGTGAGGGCCTGAGTGCTGCCGATAGCAGCGCTGGCCCTGGAAATGTAAATTAAGAGAGGGTGACATCAGTCGGTGTGCAACGCTGACTTAATGTCACCACGGTGAACTTGGACCTTTGCGCTGCTCGCCATGAAAACCCAGCATTCAGCCGACTCACAGAGGCACTGTCAGCATCTTTAAAGGGACACACACATCTTTCAGGTAAGTTTGTATTTACACTTTTGGACTGGATTTTTTTTATTTTATTGAAGTAGTGGCTTTGTGCAATACATGTTAAAAGTTTTTTTAAGTGTGCAGGGAGTGCTCTGGATGCTTGTAAGGCCTCGGATGGTAAAAGAAGGCCTCTGAGAAGACAGGAAATTCTGGAAATACTCACCAGGTCAGACAACATCCGTGGAGAGAGAAACAGAATTCACGTCTCAGGTAAAGATGTTGCCTGACCTGCTGAGTATTTCCAGCATTTTATGCTTTTATTTCAGATTTACAGCATCTGTTCGCAGAAGGAAGAGGAAGAAGCAGAAGAGTAGGAAGCCGAAGGAAGGATGCAACCCAGATAGCCCCTTTCTGGCCAGGATATCTGGGATGGAATCATCCGCCTGCAGTACCAGTGACCACAACCCTAATTCCCTTTCAACATTTGTCCCACACCTTACCTTCTCTCTGTTACTGACCATCACAGCGTCCTCTTGGCCATGATGCTGAAATAAAAGCCACCACAAAGCAAACTTTTCCAATCCAACATTTTACATCCATCCTTCCAATATGACATCAAGAAATCAACACATCTCCCTTATGCATTCCCTTAGTGACTGTCTTGTGTGTGCCTTTGCCTATCCTACTGATGTCACCCAATGGCTACAGCATGGGTGTTGGAAAGCTGCTGACTTTCAGTGGGGGACCCTGCAAATGGCCTTGCTGGTCGACCTTGAGGAGCTGGTGCTGGGAGTGTCAAATCAATCTTCTTCTTCACTCTCCTCTCCCTCTTCTTGGCAAACTGATGTCACTCAAGCTGCTGACTTTCAGTGGGGGACACTGCAAATGACCTTGCTGGTTGACCTTGAGGAGCTGGTGGCTGGGAGTGTTGAATCGAGTGATGGTGTTTCTTCATCTTCTTCTTCATCTTCTTCTTCACTCTCCTCTCCCTTTTCTTGGTCAACCACTAGCTGGGCAGGCTGCATTTCTTGGGTGTGTGAAATGAGGAAGGCACAAGGGTGGAGTTGTGGTGAGGGGAGGGTGGGAAAGCAAGAGGTGCATGCGAGAAGGAGGATAACGTATGAGAATACCAGCATCTTGTGTTCTTTCAGCCCCGCCACTGGCCAAGGGCTCAGCCAAGAATGGCCAGCACTGTCTCCTCCAAGGGGGGGGTGAGGTGAGGCTAGGAATGGGAGCTGTGCCTTGTGATTGGCACAGATTGTTGGTAGGTGAGTGATTGGGGTTGGGGCGGGGAGCTGTGCATTGAGAAGTGTGTGAGGCTAGTGCTGCAGTTGGTAGGAGACGGCTTTTGAAGATGAATTCACTGATCTTGACCACAAGTCTGAGGTCATGAAGCTTCTTTGGGCACTGGAGCCAGGTGGTGGCTGGCGACATTGCTGGCAGTGACGGCCTCGGTGATCTGGTCCCACATCGTTTTTTCTGGAGGGCCTCCTGGCTCCTGTGGGTAGAGGACCTATTTTGCAGTGTTGACCCCCTGCACAAAGCTGGAGTGTTGCATGCGAGACCCTGGGTGCCCTTTCCCTGACTTGCTGAGCCATTTGTGTTAGTGCTGAAGCACTTTTCCCATTTTTTTAAGGTGCGGAAGGGAATTCAGCTTTAAAAGCAGAAGACTCCCATTTGGGAATTCTTCTTAATGTTATTTTTTTTAGAAGGCAGTTGAGCTGTGAGGGCTAAAAACTGCCTATTTTTACATCATTTTTATTTTTATCATTTCAGAAGGCATCGCCCTTTTAAGAAAATGACAATGCATTCCCCTTTTAAGCTCCCACAATGCTTTGCGAAATCTCAGCCTCGCTTTCAGAGGCTGTTCAAAGCTGCAACGCTGCTTGTGGACGCCACATTGGGGCCTGATGCCAGGACGAACGCCACCAGGAGGGTGTTACACGGTGCGTTTAGCGCTGGGCTAATAATCATTCGTCCCCAGCGTCAATTTTTCAGCCCTGCCAGCACCACCATTTTCGGTGGCCGTTAACCCCTGGATGCGGCGGCTTTCGTGGCAGCCACGAATTTCTAGGCCCATGTTTTTATAGCATTATCAGCAGATACATAAATGCAGACAGGGAAGTAACAAGAATAATCTCCATCTCTTTGCTTGCTCTTGTGCTTCTACACTGCTGTCTTTCAATCTTATAAGAAAACCTAGGTTTTAAAGTGCACCTTTGTTATCTTCCTTTCTTCCTGTTCTATCTGCTGTCTCATCTACCTGCCATAACATCATGAAGCAATGTTTTACAGTTTCCTACCATATCTGGCAAGAATTAAATTTTTCTCGATACAATTCTGTAGAATTTGCCCTATAGTTTCACAAGAGTCTTGGGCCATGTTTTCTTCAGTTGCATGAAAAATGGTGCATACCTGGTACAAAATAGCAATGGACTATAGTAATGGAATGCTCTCTTGGCTGGCCTCCCATCCTTCACCCTCCTTAAATTCAGCTCCTCCAAAACTCTGCTGCTCCTCCAGCGCTACAACCCCACCCCTCAAACTCTCTGTTCCTCTGACTCTGGCCTCTTAGAACATAGAACATAGAACAGTACAGCACAGTACAGGCCCTTCGGCCCTCGATGTTGTGCCGAGCATTGTCCGAGACCAAGATCAAGCTATCACACTCCCTATCACTCTGGTGTGCTCCATGTGCTTATCCAGTAACCGCTTGAAAGTTCCTAAAGTGTCCGACTCCACTATCACAGCAGGCAGTCCATTCCACACCCCAACCACTCTCTGAGTAAAGAATCTACCTCGGACATCCCTTCTATATCTCCCCCCATGCACCTTATAGTTATGCCCCCTTGTAACAGCTGCCTCTACCCGAGGAAATAGTCTCTGAACATCCACTCTATCTATCCCCCTCATCATCTTATAAACCTCTATTAAGTCGCCTCTCATCCTCTTCCGCTCTAAAGAGAAAAGCCCCAACTCCCTCAATCTTTCCTCATAAGACATCCCCCCCAAACCAGGCAGCATCCTGGTAAATCTCCTTTGCACTCTTTCCAATGCTTCCACGTCCTTCCTATAGTGAGGTGACCAGAACTGCACACAATATTCCAAATGTGGTCTCACCAAGGTCATGTACAGTTGCAGTATAACCTCACGGTTCTTAAACTCAAACCCTCTGTTAATAAACGCCAACACACCATAGGCCTTCTTTACTGCTCTATCCACTTGAGTGGCAACCTTCAGAGATCTGTGGATATGAACCCCCAGATCCCTCTGCTCCTCCACGTTCCTCAGAACCCTGCCGTTGACCCTGTAATCCTTATTCAAATTTGCCCTACCAAAATGAATCACCTCGCACTTATCAGGGTTAAATTCCATCTGCCATTTTTCGGCCCAGCTCTGCATCCTATCAATGTCTCTTTGCAGCCTACAACAGCCCTCCACCTCATCCACTGCTCCACCAATCTTGGTGTCATCAGCAAATTTACTGATCCACCCTTCAGTCCCCTCCTCCAAGTCATTGATAAAAATCACAAACAGCAGAGGACCCAGCACCGACCCCTGTGGCACACCGCTGGTAACTGGTCTCCAGTCCGAAAATGTTCCATCCACCACCACCCTCTGCCTTCTATGAGATAGCCAGTTACTTATCCAATCGGCCAAATTTCCCTCTATCCCACAACTCCTTACTTTCTTCATGAGCCGACCATGGGGAACCTTATCAAAAGCCTTACTAAAATCCATGTCTACGACATCAACTGCTCTACCTTCATCTACACACTTAGTTACCTCCTCAAAGAATTCAATCAAATTTGTTAGGCAAGACTTACCCTTCACGAATCCGTGTTGACTATCCCTGATTAAGTTGCCCCTTTCCAAATGGTCATAAATCCTATCCCTCAGGACCTTTTCCATTATCTTACCAACCACCGAAGTAAGACTAACCGGCCTATGTGCATCCCCTCCTCTCTTTGCCTGATCATTTTTGGCTGTGCCTTCAGCCATCCAGCCCCCATGCTCTTGAATTTTCTCCCTAAGCCTCTCCACCTCCCTCTTCGCCTTTTATTACCCTCCTTAAAAACATTTGACCAAGCTTTTTTGTCGCTTATCCTAATATGTCCTTCTTTGGCTTGGCATCCATTTTATTTTGATTATGTCGCTGAAGCGTCTTGGGACTTTTTTTTTATATTAAAGTTGCTTTATAAATGCAAGTTTCAGTACGCTGCTTCTCTGAGTAATGTCCCCATCCTAAAATGGTTGACAGAAATTAGATGTGGGGGAATAGCTTTTTGCTTTGTAAGATATTGTTAAAGGTACGTCATGAGAAACTCAAGCAGAATTACGCAGGGAGCAATTAAAAACAAGAGCATTGATCTCCAGGTCAGACATGGGATTGGTCAACAAAATGAATCGGAAAATTTTGATGTATGACCACAGCTTTTAGAGAATGGCGTTATAAATGTTAAATCAATAAAGTTGCAGAGCACAGCAATTTATAAAAAGGTAAGGCTTGTGATAACATGTCTTCATCTGTATTGTCCTCTAGGAAATGCAGTTGACTTGACCACACACACTACAGTCCATGCACAGGTCACAGACCATCGAAGCACTAAAACTATTCACATCTCTCCTGTCCTCTTGGTCATTTGCAGCAGACGGCCTTTCACAGTGAGTTTATTAAAAAAAAATGCAACGTTTTACATTGTGCACAAGATCCTAGTATATAAATAATGAAATTACACACTGGAAAGCAGAATTTAAAATTGGGGCTAATGGATTATAATGGCCTGGAGTTGCTGCTACGTTGCGGTGGTATTGCCAGCACAATTTGGCCAAACCAGCACAAATGATTGAGGAATTTCAAGTGCAAAGTACATCCAGCACAAGCCGAGTTTCCACGATCTTTTGCGCTGGTGTAAAATAACATCGCGCTGAGAGTTGACCCCACCCACAAAACTGGCCACGCCCCCAGATCAAATTAATCGCCATTGCGAGCTTTTACTAATTGGACCCGTTTGCAGGCCTTCGAACGCCTTATCTGAGGAAGGATGTTCTTGCCATGGAGGGAGTGCAGCGAAGATTCACCAGGCTGATACCTGGGATGGCAGAAATGATGTATGAAGAGAGATTGGGTCGATTGGGCTTGTATTTGCTAGAGTTTAGAAGAATGAGAGGGGATCTCATTGAAACTTATAAAATTCTAACAGGACTAGACAGACTAGATGCAGGGAAGGATGTTCCCGATGGCGGGGGAGTCCAGAACCAGGGGTCACAGTCTAAGGATAAGGATAAGGGGTAAGCCATTTAGGACTGAGATGAGGAGGAATTTCTTCACCCAGAGAGTGGTGAACCTATGGAATTCTCTACCACAGAAGGCAGTTGAGGCCAATTCATTAAATATATTCAAGAAGGAGATAGATATATTTCTTAAGGCTAAAGGGATCAAGGGATATGGGAGAAAGCAGGGACAGGTACTGAATTTGGACGATCAGCCATGATCTCATCGAATGGCTCGAGGGGCCGAATGGCCTACTCCTGCTCCTATCTTCTATGTTTCTATGTTTCGAAGAGATTCTTAAAATTAAGCTGGATTTTTAAGGCACCTTTTTAAAAGCTTTTAAATATATATATTTTTTAATTTTACTAAGAAACTGACTACTGTACACCAATGTAACTAGCAAATGGTTCTGTATAGTTTGTAAGTTATTTTCAGTTATTTAAAATCTGGTTACTCACAGGTGGTGGATGAGACATACTGATTAAAAATGCTTATTTTGTTGTCATAAACCCACGTTCAGCTGTATTAATAAAACTGCACCAGGTTACCACTCTTAAATATATCAAAGAATATTTTTAATGCAAAATTAAAAAAAAAATTAGGTTTGAAAACGCTGCCCGATTGCGCTGATTCATGGAAGATTTAAGGGGAGAAATTTGGTACTTTAGCGCCTCCAGGGGGCGCTAACGACTTACCGCCCAGGCGCAGCGATAGTACCGCCGCCCGTGAAATTCACCTGGAGGTTTGCGGCGACGGTAACCCCTAGTGCTACAATCTCCTGCGTCGGGAGATCGTGACGTCATCCGGCTGCGCAGCGCCCCGGACCCGAAATTCGGTTCCGCCCCCTGCAGCATCGCCGGGCGATAACACCGACAGCTGCAGGAAGCATTGTTCGGGAGGACGGGCGCTTCGGGAGCGGTAATTAAAGGTAAGGCCGCTGGTCTGCAGAAAAAATTTGTTTCCATCCCTTAGGTTGCCGTTTGAAAATCTTTAACTGCCGTGATTGATCAGCCCTGCGCTCTGTTAGAGTGCTTGGGGCTGATCATCGCGAATTCCAGCTGCCGTTGGCGACGAGGGACAGCGTTGAAATGCAGAGCCTGCAGCAATGGGCCTTCCCTTTAAGGGAGGGAAGTAGCCTCAGATCCCGACAGCGCTGCACAGGGACATTGTGCAGCGCTGCACCTCTACCACCCCTCCTGCCTGGTTTAGCGCTCCAGAAGGGAAGTGGTAGCGCTTGAGTAAGCGCTCCACTTCCTTCCTGGAGCGCTAACACCCAATTTTGAGAAAGCTGAGAATCATAAGCGCCTGGCGCTAATTTTTCCAGCTTTCAAAATTTAGCGCCCCAAACGGGACAATAACGAATTTCTCCCCCAGTTCGGCAATATGCAAATGAGTTTGAGCGGAAACTTGAGCAAAAAATTCACTTTGCAAAGCGAGCACAATTTGTGCCTGGATCGCCGATTGCGCCCCAAGCAGAAACTCTTGGCCAATATCTTTAATCTCCCATAGTGCTGCTCACAGACAAAGATTGTGTTGCTCTCTTCCTGTAACTATGTCTCTGCTTCTTTTTCACTTTGTAATTATTTTTGTGACCTTCCCTTCATTCCTTTGTTGGTGACCGACTATTTTTCTCATGTCTGTCTCGCTCTTTCTTTAAGTCTATCCTCCTTTTCTCACTCTAGAACTCTTACTTTTTCAAGGCCTAGCTTCAAAAACAAGATGGAAAAAAAACTTGATTTGGTTGTTTAGTTTTGGCTGTATTCCAACTGTTGTTTTGCAGCTTTTGCTACCAGTCTAGTAGATGAAACAGATTTTTGAATGGCTCACAGTTAGTCAGTAGGATATTTTAACCAATCATAACTTGATAGATCGTGGTTATTTGAGCCAATCACAATTTTTTGGTCCAACGACACATAATACCTTTGAAGTGTGATACCTTTGAGAGGTGCGATGCTGCTAACACATGCTGGTTGGAAAGCTTTTAACTAAATGGATTTCACAATATCCGCTAGTGGATGAGCTATAACTTCCTCCAGCAAAACATTGGGAAGACCAAAATTATTGTCCTCGGCCACCACCACAAACTCCATACTCCTGGCACTGACTCCATCCACCTTCTTAGCCACTGTCTCCAGTTGAACCAGAATCTTCATGATCCTGGTAGAGTCATAGCTGAGATGTCCCATCAAAAAAAACCCTACTTACACCTCTGTAACATCATCCAACTCCTCCCATCTCAGCCCATCTGCTGCTGAAACCCTCATACATGCCTTTGTCACCTCCAGGCCCAATTACTTCAATACTTTCCTCGTCAGTCTCCCATCCTCCACTGTCCATAAACTTCAACTCATCCAAATTTTGCTGCCCATTCTTATCCCTCACCTGCTTGCCCATCACCTCATCCTCGCTGACCTACACTGGCTCCCCAGCGCCTATTGCCTCAAATTTAAAATTCTTATCCTTGTGGTTTAATGCCTCAGTGGCCTCCCCCCTTCTCTCGCCCTACAAGCGTGCCCCTCTCCCCAAAACTCTCTGTTCCTCTGACTTCAGCCTCTTGGACTGCCCCACTTCCCTTCACACCACCTTTGTCCCACTCTTGGTAATTTCGTCCCTAAACTCCTCTGTCTCTCCTCCGTCCTCTCCTCCTTAAAATCCACCACTTTGACCTAGCTTTTGGTTATCCCTTCCAACCTCTTCTCCATATATATATATATGAAAAACAGCTGTTGCATAACTTGGGGGAAGCAATCTCAGCATCATTTGCTGCCTGCGTGATAGGATGTAAATTTATGAACTTGACCCAGTAGCTGGAATGGATTTAATTTGCATGGTCCTGCCGGAGAATTTAACATGTTGTTTTTCAGTATCTTGTGTTTTATTAGTAAAATATGCGAGGGTTTTTATTTGTTATATAATGTACTTTAGTGGGATTTCCTAAAGTGTTATAATGAGAACGAAATCTGTTCCTTGTTTGTGTTGTATTGTTAACAGAAGATACAGAGACTGTGGGTGACCTTGCCATCGGGAGCTTTGCGCTTAGCGTTAATGAGGATGACTGTGGGAATGCTACATTTCTGAATAATGAAACTCTGCTTTTCAAATCTGGAACAGAAGGGAATAATGCCATAAATAACTTGTACACCTTGACTGAATATTTGCTGTAAAAGTGGTACAAATTAACGGATATTGTTTTCTTTCATCACACAAACTTCCAACATTTTAGCAGCAATGGAACCTCAAGGTATTTCAGCTAGAAGCACTATGTATAGTATTCCCGCCCCCCCGCCCCCCCCCCCCTGCACCCCCAATCATATGAAACTGATGCGATTGGAACATTACAAATTTCATGTCAAGAATTAACAAAAAATATTTGTGGAAGTGTATGATGGCTTCCTGGGGTTGTGGTGGGGTGGGAGGGGGAGGGAGCGGGAGCGGGGTGGTGGTGGGTGGTGGAGGGAGCGGGGGATGGGGGTGGGGTGGTGGGGGCGGAGGGAGCGGGGGTGGGGTGGGATGGGGGTGGGGGTGGTGGGAGCGGGGGTGGGGTAGGGGTGGATGGAGCGGGGGTGGGGGTGGGGAGGGGGTGGGGTGGAGGGAGTGGTGGTGGTGGTGGTGGTGGGAGCGGGGGTGGGGAGGGGGTGGGGATGGAGGGAGTGGTGGTGGTGGTGGGAGGGGGGTGGTGGGGGTGGAGGGAGCGGGGGTGGGGGTGGGGAGGGGGTGGGGTGGAGGGAGCGGGGGTGGAGGGAGCGGGGGTGGGGGTGGGGAGGGGGTGGGGTGGAGGGAGCGGGGGTGGAGGGAGCGGGGGTGGGGGTGGGGAGGGGGTGGGGTGGAGGGAGCAGGGGTGGGGGTGGAGGGAGCGGGGATGGGGAGGGGGTGGGGTGGAGGGAGTAGGGGTGGGGGTGGGGGTGGAGGGAGAGGGGGTGGGGGTGGAGGGAGCGGGGGTGGGGAGGGGGTGGGGGTGGAGGGTGCGGGGGTGGGGGGGAGGAGAGGGTGGGGGTGGAGGGAGCGGGGTGGGGAGGGGGTGGGGTGGAGGGAGCAGGGTGGGGGTGGGTAGGGGGTGGGGGTGGAGGGAGCGGGGGTGGGGGTGGAGGGAGCGGGGTGGGGAGGGGGTGTGGGGGAGGGAGCGGGGTGGGTGGAGGGAGAGGGGTGGAGGAGCGGGGGTGGGAGGGGGTGGGGTGGAGGGAGCAGGGTGGGGGTGGAGGAGAGGGGGTGGGGGTGGAGGGAGCGGGGTGGGGAGGGGGTGGGGTGGAGGGAGCAGGGTGGGGGTGGAGGGAGCGGGGGTGGGGAGGGTGTGGGTGGAGGGAGCGGGGGTGGGGGTGGAGGGAGGGGGTGGGGTGGAGGGAGCGGGGGTGGGAGGGGGTGTGGGTGGAGAGAGCGGGGTGGGGGTGGAGGGAGCGGGGGTGGGGAGGGGTGGGGGTGGAGGGAGAGGGGGTGGGGGGGGGTGGGGGGGGTGGGGGGGGGGGGGGGTGGGGGGGGGGGGGGGGGGGGTGGGGGGGGGGGGGTGGGGGGGGGGGGGTGGGGGGCGGGGGGGGGGGGGGGGGGGTGGGGGGGGGGGGTTGGGGGTTGGGGGGGGGGGGGGGGTGGGGGGGGGGGGGGGGGGGGGTGGGGGGGGGGCGGGGAGGGGAGGGAGGGGGGGGGAGGGGGGGGGGGGGTGTGGGGAGGGGGGGGCGGCGGGGGGGGGGGGGTGGGGGGGGGGGGGGGGGGTGAGGGGGGGGGGGGGGGTGGGGGGGGGGGGGTGGGGGGGGGGGGGGGGGAGGGGGGGCGGGGGGGGGGTGGGGGGGGGGGGGGGGGGGTGGGGGGGGGGGGGGGGGGGGTGGTGGGGGGGGGGGGGGGTGGGGGGGGGGGGGGGGGGGGGGGGGGGGGGGGGGGGTGGGGGGGGGGGGGGGGGGGGGGGGGGGGGGGGGGGGGGGGGGGGGGGGGGGGGGGGGGGGTGGGGGTGGAGGAGGTGGGGTGGGGAAGGGTGGGGGTGGAGGGAGAGGGGGTGGAGGGAGCGGGGGTGGGGAGGGGGTGGGGTGGAGGAGCAGGGGGTGGGGGTGGAGGGAGCGGGGGGTGGGGAGGGGGTGTGGGTGGAGGGAGCGGGGGTGGGGGTGGAGGGAGAGGGGTGGGGAGGGGGTGTGGGTGAGGGAGCGGGGGTGGGGGTGGAGGGAGCGGGGGTGGGGAGGGGGTGGGGTGGAGGGAGAGGGGGTGGGGGTGGAGGGAGCGGGGGTGGGGAGGGGGGTGGGGGTGGAGGGAGCGGGGGGTGGGGTGGGGGTGGGGGTGGAGGGAGCGGGGGTGGGGTGGGGTTGGGGGTGGAGGGAGCGGGGTGGGGGTGGAGGGAGCGGGGGTGGGGAGGGGGTGGGGTGGAAGGAGAGGGGGTGGGGGTAGAGGGAGCGGGGGTGGGGAGGGGGTGGGGGTGGAGGGAGAGGGGTGGGGGTGGGTAGGGGGTGGGGTGGAGGGAGCGGGGTGGGGGTGGAGGGAGAGGGGGTGGGGGGGGGAGGGGGAGGGGAGGGGGTGGGGGTGGGTAGGGGTGGGGGTGGAGGGAGCGGGGTGGGGGTGGGTGGGGGTGGAGGGAGCGGGGGTGGGGAGGGGGTGGGGTGGAGGGAGAGGGGTTGGGGGTGGGTAGGGGGTGGGGTGGAGGGAGAGGGGGTGGAGGGAGAGGGGGCGGGGGTGGGGAGGGGTGGGGTGGAGGGAGCAGGGGGTGGGGGTGGGTAGGGGGGTGGGGGTGCAGGGAGCGGGGGTGGGGTGGGGAGGAGGGAGCGGGGATGGGGTGGGGGCGGAGGGAGCGGGGGTGGGGTGGGAAGGGGGTGGGGGTGATGGGAGTGGGGGTGGGGGTGGGTAGGGGGTGGGGGTGGAGGGAGCGGGGGTGTGGGTTGGGTAGGGGGTGGTATTTGCCAGTCTCAGCGGAGTTACCTGGAGGAAGGAGTGAAGATTGCCTCGGAGGGGATTCCTGACCACATCACTCAAGTATGCACCCTGGTGGACTGGTGGAGGAACTGATTAACAATGCACATGGAGATTTGCACTCATTGACCTGTCCCACCCTGTTGATCAAGAGGGATTGGATAGATACGGGATTGGATAGATTCTTCAAACTAACCTAGGGGAAGTGAGGGAAACTATAAAAAAAAATGTATTTTTTGTCAGGTATTTTGAAGCAATCCTTGGATGGATGGGGAAAGAAATTTCTCAAACGATTTATGGAAGGAACAAGGGCGAAATATAACTCAGAATCATTCTATTTGAGAATCTTATGCTATGTTCATGTTTAGGCTTTTTAAACATTGTTTTTCTTTCAATGTGCCAAATTCCCACAAGCAAGCTGCACCCCCTCATCATCCAGGTGTGTGCATTTTAGGTTTACCATTAACCTATTCTTCAGTAACACTGTGCACTGGAATTTGCATAGCACGCTAACTGTGGCAGAATCTATGATCTAGTTCTTCCATTGGGAAGCAAGCTCATGGATGAGAGAGCCTTGGCTCAGTGGTAGCATTCTCGCCTCTGAGTTGGAAGATTATGGGTCTGAGCCCCACTCCAGATAACCCTGGCGAGCGGAGATGAGAGATCCGGTCTTTGAATACTGGGTTGGTATCCAGCAGGGTACTCGTGTCTGAAGGGAGTGAAGTGGCGACTTTCCAGCCTCCCACTGTATCTCGCCGGTCCTCCTGGTAGGGGTTGTGAGTCAGGCTAACGACCTGTCCACATAAAAAAAAAGCTCTTTGTTACGGAAACAATCTAGAGCACGATGTGCTAGCTGTAAAAGAAGTGAAAGAAATGGGTTGCCTCATGTGCCACTAGGTAGGAAGAGAAAGAAGAAGTAGAGAAGAAAAGCTCATGGGGAGTGTATCTCAGGAAATTATGGGCATGCAGCTCCTGATTTTTCATCTATTTGATTTTCTGAGATGTGCTCCCTGCGAGTGCCACCCCCCTCACTGGGAGCACTGGATCACACAATCATCCCTATTATACTTACTATCTTTCGAAGTGAGTGTCAAATGCAAGACAAATTTTGTACAGGTTAAATTAATTAATTAAATATATTTGCAATTAAATGATTTACAGGAACAAAGATACTGAATAAATAATACAGTACAATAAATGTATAGAAAGAGCTGGAAATTTTCCACAAAGGCTTCATTTACCCAAGCTTCGGACTTTTGTCAATTTGAAAACAGCCCAGCAATTATTCATTATCATTATCACCACATTTTTCCTTGCACCATCATCGCTTTTGTTATTTAATCAGTTCTACACTATACGCTATCACAGACCATTTTGTTCTTTCCCTGTCCCCTTTTCCCTGGCTCTGTACTCACTTAAAAGTGGTTCATTTCTAACATCTTCCAGTTCGGATGAAAGGTCAGCGACCTGAATCGTTAGCTCTGTTTCTCTCTCCACAGATGCTGCCTGACCTGCTGAGTGTTTCCAGCATTTCTGTTTTTTTCCAGCAATGACTTCTTCCAGCTTCTGCATCCTCCTGAATACTTCGATAACGGCAAAGGGCCTGTCAGCTGTGGGTCCACTGGGCCTACCAGTGTGGCAGAATGTTAATGTTTAAATAACATACTGCTTTTGATTTTCTTGGTTGGATTGACTTTAGCAGCCAACTTTGATGAGATTACAGATCATATAATATTGACAAGACAGTTGGCTGATAATTTGACATATAGAGGGCGATTTTGCCTATGGGGGCGTGTTGGAGGCGGGACTGCTGCTTGTCGGGTCGATGTCCCGCCTCCATCGATTTGTGGCCAACCCACGCTATTTTCCCTTGATTGACCTTGTTAAGCCTGCCCAGCGGGCTTAGCAGGCCAATTAAGGGAAAGTCGGTTACAGAGAACGTCGGCGTATGACGTTTCATTTGTCAAAAATTTTTGACAGATGAATTGTCATCGTTTGACAGCTCTGTGAAGCTGTCAAACACTGACATTCTCTGTAGTTTGATGAGTTCTTGAATTCAAGACTCATCAAACCTCTTTCTTTAGCAGAAATTAAATGGTTGTTGCATTGGAGAATGCAGTTAAGTGGCTGTAATCCCTTTCCCGCCTCCAAGGAGACGGGACCCGGCGCGGGTCGGCTACCCGCCTCCTGGCAAGATGGCATGAAGGTGGGCTGGGGGCGGGTTGGGCACCCGCCCCCAAATTCTGTCATTTTCCCGGCAGTCGCGCCTCCATACCCTCCTCCCCAGGGCTGGCAAGATTGCGCCCAAAGAAACAGTGATCCTGGGAAATCATAAACAAGATTCATGTTACTCTAGTCATGAAATGCAATTCTGGGGTGTGGCGTGCTTTGATGTCATTTCAGCAAATATCTACTGGCCCCTGATTAGCATTTAAAACATTGCCCCCCTACTGGAGTTCACTTTATGGCAGGCTAAAGCCCTTAATATAAAATCCTGCAACAGCTGTAAGTGATGTAAACCACAGAAGTCCTCGAAGCCTTTTGTACAGAAATTTTAATCTCAATATAAACATTCTGCTATCTGATTACCCTCTCTCTCCCCCCCAGGGAACCCCTCTTCCCTGGCTCTGTACTTGCTTAAAAACTGTTAATCTCTAACATTTTGGATTTCTGATGAAAGGTCATCGAACTAAAATGTTAACTGTGTTTCTCTTTCCACAGATGCTGCCTGACCCGCTGAGTATTTCCAGCAATTTCTGTTTTTATTTCAGATTTCTAGCATCCGCAGTATTTTGCTTTTGTTCCCTTACTGTGAGAACGGTGATGAGTAAGGTGCATATCATTGGACATGGGCATCTGGAAAATCAAGTTGGCTAACACTGTGCTGTACAAGTTCACCATGCTGAAGCCAGACATCTGTCCTATAGCTGATGAGTAAATGTTGAGTTTTGGAACACCAGCTGATGGAAGGCATTACCTGCAGGCTGTGTATGAGATCCCCATGTGCTCTTGTATTCAGGGATCGGGTGCTGGATCATTCACTGGTTATTTGGGGAATTTGGCTTTTAGGAATGGACTTTTTTCAAGGAGGAAGACTGCTGGATTGTTATTTGGATTAACTGGGTTCCCATCTAACTTGTAACAATGATGGCGTGCTTTTTTTAGACATGGCGTGAATGGAAAAAAATTGCAATGAAGATTCAAGGTCAAATGGAGGTTTATAATAACACATCTTTGCAGAGATAGGAAATTGTTTTAAAAAAAGTCCATCAGGTTACAATCTCTCAAAGGATGTGTCGGTTTTAAATTGGAAGAGTTGGAGGAGAATCAGATGGGAGAATGTTTATATTGAGATTCAGATTTGTTTCTATGAGTTCTGTATTTGACCATTGATATCACATACAGCTGCAGCAGGATTTTGCATGTTTTATTTTTAAGAATAAAACATGTATGATTTTAAAAATGTGAAAAAAAAACCTTTCTGTTTAATTATGTACAAGAATGGGGCTCATTGGAGATGATATAATACCAGCGCATAAAATTGCCGTAGATATCTCCAGACTTAAGATGGTTAGCTTTTAGAAGTAGTCTCTGAATTTTAAAACTGGGTTCAATCTCCTCAAATGATGAGCTATTGAGCATCCTTTTTGTTTCTGTGCAGTCAACCATGTGCAAAGCTTTATAAAGATCAGCAGCAGTACATCTATTGTGTATTAGCAAATGAGCTTTCTACTTACAGCTTCTTTAGCCCTGCAGGGGTGTGACAAGTGAATATTTGGATTTGAAATGCTGCATTGCTTGGTTGGGGCAGTTGAATTTCTGTCTTTTATGAATATCTATGTGCAGCTGACAGAGAACACAAAAGCAAGAATGAAAGGGTAAAATGGTGCAAAATGAAAGATGCAAATTAGTTTAGTATTTTAAGTTTGTCATTTTTAGGTGTCACTGAAAATTCTTTGGTGTAACAGGGATCTGGGGTGCAAGTTTGGTGTAGAAATGCAAATTCTGGCAGGATCCGGAACCGCCAGTTTTTTTCCACAATGCCGGTAGGCAAACAATTCCTGATTGGGCCTGGAGCAGGTGAAACCTCTGTCTGCCCCAAACATGGCACATTACTTCGGAGTGAATGGGGTCGAGGGGAGGGATTCCCCATGCTGGTAATTTCTTTACTGCCCCTGCCTCCCAAACCCCATCAACCTGGATGCTATAATGAAGCCAGCCTTCAGGTTGGGCAAGAGGTGGAAATGGCACCTATTGGGTCTGCAAGCTGGGCTCCTGGCCTGGAAAACCCGGGAAATTCTTCATCTGCCTGCTCTGATCGGCTCTCCTACAAAGGGGACTGATCTGCTGTCTTTCAGCACTTCAGGGGAGGGGGCCGACCAGGAGCCATCCAAGTGGCCATTCACATAATATTTCCAGTCCCCATCCTGCAGCAAGCACTCAACATGTGCCTGCACTCTAGAGGGGTCAGAAGCAGAGTTCAGAGTGTAGAAACGATTGCTATGTATTTTCTTACTTGTAGGTATGAAAGCAGATAACCCCTAGAACATATAATATTAGCGATTGAATGTACTGCTCGGGTTGCTGTTTTAGCAGAAACATTAACCCATTTAAACCAAACAAACACCTCTGTTAAACGTTAACTATTGCCTGCTAACATTGGCAACAGCAACTTCTAGGCTGAGGACTTTAATGTGCAGTCACACAGGTGTAACCACTGGCGGATGAGAAGCACATGTCTAACCTTGTTCTAAATACCAGAGAGGCCTTTGGTTGTGCCTGTGTGTTGTCAACATTAAAACATACAAAATTCTTACAGGGCTTGACAGGATAGATGCAGGGAGGATGTTTCCCCTGGCTGGGGAGTCTAGTAGCAGGGGTCACAGTATCAGAATAAGGGGTTGGCCATTTAGGACAGAGATGAGAAGAAATTTCTTCACTCAGAGGGTGGTGAATCTTTGGAATTCTCTACCCCAGAGGGCTGTGGAGGCTCAGTCGTTGAGTATATTCAAGGCAGAGATCAATAGATTTTTGAATATTAAGGGAATTAAGGGATACGGGGATAGTTCAGGAAAGTAGAAGATCAGCCATAATCTTGTTGAATGGCAGAGCAGGCTCGAAGGGCCAAATGGTCTACTCCTGCTCTTATTTCTTATGTTCTTATTATGTTTAAAAGCATAGAATGGATTTCATTATGAACCACTTACCTGTGTTCACAGCCTGAGATATTGTGATTGAATTGCGTCAAGAATTTGTTGGCTTATCCTACTTTACAGGAATTATGTTCACTACAGTTGCCAGTAGAGAATACTGAACACAAACCAAGATAGTGTTGGAAACTTTCTGAATGCAGTCTGATGGATAATGCACGAGCAATGGTAGTGGTTTTTCAATTTATAGAAACAATGGGCCAGAATTTGCGGTCGGTGATTTACTCTCAGAGTACAGCGTCATGCCGCCTTTGAAACTGACCGCAACTTCGGGATTTGGCGCATGCACAAACGCACGCAGGAATCCCGCAGTTGTGGTCTGTCAATGACCGCTCCGAAACTGGCTGTGCTGTGCCACCTCCCCCCACCCCCCCACCACAGAGCCGGCAATCAGTGAAACTGATGAAAACTTCGGCTCTTCCACAGTAATTACCCTGTTCAATTCCCCACTAAAAGTTAGACCCAAAGGATTAGGTGTAACTGGGGTTTTAACAGCGTAGTGACTGCTAAACAAATGTTCAGGACTAATTTTAACTTTGTGCAGTGTGAAGTTTGTCCATTTTAATAAAAATTTAAATTGTTAAGAAATTTCGCCTCACTGCTGACCTCAAATTCAGGGCCAATAAATTTTAGAATTTGGATTGAAAAGGTCAGAATAAAACTGAAATGGAGGATTAACGCGCAGTGTCAGAAAATTATATTGGGATATCATATTAGAGTTGACGTCACCTGAAAGCAATGAAATAAAAGCCATCGACACTGCAGATGTTCTTAAGGCAGTGACTGTGGGAATTGACTTTCATGGTTAATTTATGTCTCTTATTTACTGGGGCATTATGGTTGATAATGTAATGTTTGTTGTTTCGTGCACAATTTACTGTAGCACATGGATGAAAGGGAAACAGCTGTTTGGGTTTAAACATAATAAGTGTGTTCAGTCATGCTGCTATAAGAAATAGAAACAATTGAGAAAAAATTGTTAATAATGGTTATTATTTTGTAGGTTGACGAATGTAACATGGTAAGATATTTGCTTTTTTAGGGAGCGAATATCTTGCCCTTTTCTCTGTTTCAGTACTAGATGAATTTAAAAATACTTTTTTACTCCTTCAAGATTGTCATTTTCTACTGCCCTCCCAAACCCCCTGGTGGCTTCCTCCACAAAAATCTTAGCTGCCCTTCTTACGTGGCCTCGCACCCAGTGATTTCTCAACTCCTGCCACCTTTATTTTTGCCTTCTCCTCCAGTTGTCCCTCTACCTCACCCTGTATATAAGCTTCACTACTGATGCCCACAGTCTGGCACCAAGCTCGGCCTCAACGCCTCTGCTATTTCATTTCCTTTTCTCCCTCACCATCCAAAGCTCCTTCTCATCTCCCAACCGCATTACCATCACCCATCTGTCCCTGCAAAAAGCTACTCTCCAGGATACTCAAAAGCACCATCTCGACACCTTCCTTTCGCCTGCCACCTGTCATCACATCAACACCTTTGGCAAGCTGCTAAACGGTTGCATTGCCTCTGCTGCTGACAGTCTTTTCCCAACCCCACCATTGACAATAATACAGCAGCCAATTTGCAACCATAAATCTGAGGACTGTATGCTTGAGTGCACTTGGCATATGACCAGGCCTCCTCTCCAATGCCAGATCCTGCTTGATCAAGCAGCATCATCAGTCCCTTCTGCGGCCGGCTGTCTTCATACTAATTCCAGACTCATCCCAGAAAGAGAGGACAAACTCCTCTTTTCCACCACTCACACACCTTATTCCTCTTCCCCTCCATTCCAGGAGAACTGGTGAGGGGTGGGGCGGGGGCACTATCGTACATGACTTCTTTTTGAATGCATTTACATTGTTACTATAAATAGCAACCAGAGAAATCCTTCATCCTCTGTGGTTTTTATACATATTTTCATTACATTTCACAATTCATTCATCTACAATATGATGTGACACACACAGTATCATACACAACATATGTAAAACATGCATATCAATTTACAATGAATTACGTTAGTTTTTAAAGAAAATAACTGATTTAATTATTTTCCAGCATTTATGTCGTGAATGTATATTTCTACAGCTATAGTCTGTCACAGCCTGAGGCAAAGCCTACAGAATGTCACATGTGCTTACTCAGTTGCATATGAGATACACTGTGATGTGAAATAATGAAATGTAATTCACCTTGAATCTATGCAGTATTGCAGACTTCTGATGTGCTTGAGGTAATAGATTGCACAATTGTCAGAATTAGAAAGTCTCATGTTGGGGAGAGAGAGCATAACTTTGTAGCTCACCATAAATGCACATCAGTAAATGCAGGCATTTTTACAGACCGTGAATTAAGAATTAACATTGCTGTTTAATGGGCAAGAGCATGGATAGTGCCATAATGGCAGTGTCAACTACTGAATCTAAATATACTTCTGAGGAATCAGGAATTGATAGGGTGAATTTACTTGGCTGAGGACAGTTTTCATCCTTTCAGAAGATAAGCAAAATTAAAACTTTCTTTCCGCACTCCTGTAGAAAGATTTAATTTGGCTTCAAAGAAATATAAATGTACCAATGGAAACATCTGTGGCATTGGGTAAAGCTTTCTCTGCTTGAATCTCACTGAAAAAAGAACTCGATCAATCAACCGATGCCATCGTCTCTTGCGTAATTTTATTTAGATCTAAATAGAGACTCTCAACCACAAGTCATTGCAAAGATCTGGATACAGAACTTAATTGAATCATAGAATCATAGAATGGTTACAGCACAGAAGGAGGCCATTTGGCCCGTCGAGCCCGTGCCGGCTCTCTGCAAGAGCACTTCAGCTAGTCCCACTCCCCGCCCTTTCCCCGTAGCCCTGCAAATTTTTTTCCTTCAGATAATTATCCAATTCCCTTTCGAAAGCCATGATCGAGTCTGCCTCCACCACCCTTTCAGGCAGTGCATTCCAGATCCTAACCACTCGCTGCGTAAAAATGTTTTTCCTCATGTCGCCTTTGGTTCTTTTGCCAATTTCATGAAATAGAAAGAGCAATTTGAAGATTTTAATACAAAAGGCAAAATACTACAGATGCTGGAAATCTGAAATAAAAACAGAAAATGCTGGGAATACTCAGCAGGTCAGGTAGCATCTGTGGAGAGAGAAACAGAGTTAACGTTTCAGGTCTGTGACCTTTTGTCAGAACTGGAAAATGTTACAGATGTACAGATTTTAAACAAGCACAGAGGCAGGGAAAGGGGGAGGGGAGGAAAGATCAAAAGGGAAGGTCTGTAATAGGGTGGAATGCAGGAAAGATTAAATGACAAAAGGGAGGATGGTGCATGGCAAAAGGGGGTGGTAATGGGACAAGTAAAGATACAGAAAATGGGTCTAGAGGAGCTGTAAATAGCAACAGCAGAATCATTACCAGCATTACCTGCTGTCCGAAAAAAATGGGACCAGTGATTATGGTCTGAAATTGTTGAACTCGATGTTGAGTCCAGAAGGCTGTAAAGTGCCTAATCGAAAGATGAGGTGCTGTTCCTCGAGCTTCTGTTGAGCTTTGTTGGAACAGTGTAAGAGGCTGGAGACGGAGAGGTCAGAGTGGGAGTGGGGCGGAGCATTAAAATGTCAAGTGACCGGAAGCTCAGGGCCATGCTTGCGGACTGAACGGAAGTGTTCCGCAAAGCGATCACCCAATCTGCGTTTGGTCTCCCCAATGTAGAGGAAACCGCATTGTGAGTAGTGAATACAGTATACTAAGTTGCAAGAAGTACAAGTAAATCGCTGTTTCACCTGGAAGGAGTGTTTCGGGCCCTGGACGGCGGGAAGGGAGGAGGTGAAAGGGCAGATGTTGCATCTCCTGTGCTTGCATGGGAAGGTACCGAGGGAACAGGAGTGGGTGTTGGAGGTAATGGAAGAGTGGACCAGGATGTCGCAGAGGGAATGGTCCCTTCGGAATGCTGAAAGGGGAGGTGAGGGGAAGATATTTTTGGTGGTGGGATCACGCTGGAGGTGGCAGAAATGGCGGAGGATGATTTGTTGAATGTGGAGGCTGGTGGCGTGGAAGGTTGAGGACAAGGGAACCCTATCATGGTTCTGGGAGGGAGAGGAAGGGGTGAGGGCAGAAGTGCAGGAAATGGGATGGACAAGGTCGAGGGGCCTGTCAACCACGGTGGAGGGGAATCCTCGGTTGAGGAAAAAGGAAGACATATCGGAAGCACTGTTGTGGAAAGTGACATCATCAGAACAGATGCAACCGGGACAGAGATACTGGGAGAATGGGGTGGGAGGAAGTGTAATCAAGGTAGTTATGGGAGCCAATGGTCTTATAGTAGATATTGGTTGACAGCCTATCCCCAGAAATGGGGATAGAGAAGTTGAGGAAGGGAAGGGAAGGATCCTAGATGGACCATGTGAAGGTGAGGCTGGGGTAGAAATTTGAATCAAAGTTGATTAAATTTTTCAGTTCAGGGCGAGACCCGGAAAATCCAGAAAAAGAGATGAGGGAGGGGACCTGAGTAGGACAGGAACAAAGAATGTTCCACATATCCCACGAAAAGGCAAGCATAGGCAGGATCCATACAGAGGAAATGAGAGGAGTCAAAGGAGAAGTTGTTCAATGTAAGAACAAGTTCAGCCAGGCAAAGGAGGGTGGTGATGGATGGAGACTGGTTGGGCCTCCATTCAAGAAAGAAGCGGAGGGCCCGCAGGACATCTTGGTGGGGGATGGAGGTGTAGAAGGACTGGACGTCCATGGTGAAAAGGAGACGGTTAGGACTAGGAAACTGGAAACTGTTAAAGTGGCGGAGAGTGTCAGAAAAGTCACGGATGCAGGTGGGAAGAGACTGGACAAGGGAAGACAAAATAAAGTTGTGATAGGAAGAAATAAGTTTTGTGGGACAAAAATAGGCTGAAATGATGGGTTTACCAGGGCAGTCCAGTTTGTGGATCTTGGGAAGGAGGTAGAAGAGGGCTGTGTAGGGTTGGGGGAACTATGAGGTTTGAGGCCATGGGAGCGGGGAGGAGGAAAATCTCCAGAGGAGATGAGGTCAGTGATGGTCTGGAGAATGGTGACTTGATGTTCAGTGGCTCCAAGCACTCCTTCCAGGTGAAACAGCGATTTACTTGTACTTATTTCAATTTAGTATACTGTATTTGCTGCTCACACTGCCGCCTCCTCAACATTGGAGAGACCAAACGCAGATTGGGTGATCGCTTTTCTGAACACCTACGTTCAGTACGCAAGTGTGACCCTGAGCTTCAGGTCGCTTGCCATGTTAATTTTCCGTCTCACTCACACTCTGACCTCTCTGTCCTCGGCTTGCTACACTGTTCCAATGAAGCTCAATGGAAGCTCGATTAGGCACTTTACAGCCTTCTGGACTCAACGTTGAGTTAAATCATTTCAGATCGTAACCGCTGCCCCCATTTTTTCGGACAGCAGTTGTTGGTAACGATGCTGCTATTTCCATTTACACCTCCTCTAGACCCAGCTTTTGTTTCTTTACTTGTCCAATTACCATCTCCTTTTTCCTCGCGCTATCATCCCTTTTGTCATTCAAATCACTCCTGCCTTCCACCCTATCACAGACCTTCCCTGGTTCCATTCTTATCTATCTAATCATAGCCAAAGAATCATTTGCAACGGCTTCTCTTCCCACTCCCGCATCGTTACCTCTGGTGTCCCCCAAGGATCTATCCTTGGCCCCCTCCTATTTCTCATCTACATGTTGCCCCTCGGTGACATCATCCGAAAACACAGCGTCAGTTTCCACATGTAGGCTGACAACACCCAGCTCTACCTCACTACCACTTCTCTAAACCCCTCCACGGTCTATAACTTGTCTGACTGCTTGTCCGACATCCAGTTCTGGATGAGCAGAAATTTTCTCCAATTAAATATTGGGTAGACTGAAGCTATTGTTTTTGGTCCCTGCCACAAACTCCGTTCCCAAGCCACTGACTCCATTCCTCGCCCTAACATCTGTCTGAGGCTGAACCACACGGTTTGCAACCTTGGTGTCATATTTGACCCTGAAATGAGCTTCCAACCACATATCCGCAGCATAATTAAGACCGCCTATTTCCACCTCTGTAACATCACCAGTCTCTGCCCTTGCCTCAGCTCATCCGCTGCTGAAACCTTCATCCATGCCTTTATTACCTCTAGACTTGACTATTCCAACGCACTCCTGGCTGGCCTCCCACGTTCTACCCTACGTAAACTTGAGGTGATCCAAAACTCGGCTGCCCGTGTCCTAACTCGCACCAAGTCCCGTTCACCCATCGCCCCTGTGCTCGCTGACCTACATTGGCTCCCGGTTAAACAACGCCTCGATTTCAAAATTCTCATCCTTGTTTTCAAATCCCTCCATGGCCTCGCCCCTCCCTATCTCTGTAATCTCCTTCAGCCCCACAACCTCCCGAGATATCTGCGCTCCTCTAATTCTGCCCTCTTGATTATAATCGCTCAACTATTGGTGGCCGTGCCTTCTGTTGCCTAGGCCCTAAGCTCTGGAATTCCCTGCCTAAACCTCTCCGCCTCTTTACCTCTCTTTCCTCCTTTAAGACTCTCCTTAAAACCTACCTCTTTGAACAAACTTTTGCTCATCTGCCCTAATTCCTATTTATGTGGCTCGGTGTCAATTTTTTTTTTTGTCTTTTTATACTCCTGTGAAGCGCCTTGGGACGTTTTACTATGTTAAGGGCGCTATATAAATACAAGTTGTTGTTGTTCCCTTTTGTTCTCCCCCCCCCACCTTTCCCTGCCTCTGCACTTGCTTAAAACCTGTTACATCATCTGTAACATTTTCCAGTTCTGACGAAAGGTCACCGACCTGAAATGTTGGGGGGAATTTATACCTAAAAAAAGTGAGTGTGTTTGGGAGCAGGTGAAACTGACAGCGAGTCAGAATGCCGGCTTGGACTCGCCGACTTCGCTTTTAACTGCAGCGCTTTCGGCTGCGTACGAGAAACCCCCGTGGGAGGTACGTTGGCATTTAAAAGAGGCAATTGAGAGCTGGTTTAACTGCAGATTCGAGCTTTAACTCTGAGTGCACAGGTTTCCCGGGCTTCATGGAACTCGCCAGTGAAAGCAAGGCGAGGTAACAGCGCGAATTGACAGCTGAACAATCCTATACGTACTCAGACCTCACACCTGCTTCCTTGCCTAAGTGAAAGGCTTTTGCTCACAGGACTTGTTCCGAGAGTGTGCTTTCACTACTTTGCAGGTGATTTCCACCACTTTGGAGGCTATTTCTGTTACCTTGGATTTTTGTGAGCCTGATCTACACTTTCCATCTGTCAAGCATCAGGTCAGCACGGGTGCCGCTCCTGCAGCTTGACCTTGGACCTCAGATGAGGACCAAGATGAGCAGCAGCAGCAACAGCACCAGCAGCAGCAGCCTTTTCCTCACCGACCTGTCGCTGCACAGGAGAGAGAGGATGAGCACAAGGGTACAGCTCGCAGGAGGCGATACCCTCAACACAGGGTATACAGGCAGAGGATCAGCTTCCTGGACATGTCGGAAACACCAGTGCCTCAGAAGGCTCAGGGTATCGCGTCAGGTGGTCGTAGAAATTTGCAGCCTCCTGGAAGAAGACATCCTGCCAAGTGGACCTGGTGGGGACGCTTTGCCAGTGGCTGTCAAAGTCACCACCGCCCTCAATGTCTTCACCTCTGCCGCCTTCCAGGGATCTGCAGGAGATATCTGCAGGATCTCGCAATCTGCTGCCCACAAATGCATCACTCAGGTCACCGATGCCACGTTTGCCAGGGCCGGCAATTATGTGCACTTTGCAACCAATGAGGTCAGACCGAGTGAGCGGGCACTGGGCTTTGCGGCTCTTGCTGGCTTCCTACAGGTTCAGGGAGTCATCGATTGCACACATGTGGCAATCAAGGCGCCCCCAGATCACCCTGGAGTCTTCATCAACCGCAAGGGCTTCCAGTCCATTAATGCTCAGCTCGTATGCAACCACAAAAATATCATCATGCTGGTGTGTGCAAGATTGCCAGGCAGCTGCCATGATGCTTTCATCCTGCGCCAGTCCATCCTCCCAGAGCTCTTCGGACCTCGAAGCAGAGTTAGCGGCTGGCTCCTTGGAGACGAGGGCTACCCCCTGAAGACGTGGTTGACGACCACAAGCCCAAGCAATGAGACCCAGGAGAGATACAATCAAAGCCACATGACCACGGGAACTGTCATCGAGCAAGCAATCGGAATGCTGAAGATGCTCTTTAGATGCCTGGACAGATAGGAATGGGTGCACCTGCAAGGTAACTACATTTGAGGGGTGATGTGCTGGAGTTGGCTTGGGAAGAGAATCTCCCTGCAGGCCCTTAAAGACCGCAGCATCAGCTCTGGGGAGGCATCATTTAAGCGAGGTGCAGCCTTGCCACGTTAGGACTCCATTACTACCGTTTCTCCCTTGGTTCCCCCACCTGGACAATCCTTCAACTTTCATCTTCGCAGAGACCATTTAAATAGTTCAGCTGAAATAGACTCGTGTGCCCTCATCACGCTTGCTCGTGCTAATTGGTCGGGAAGCCCGGAGGTCTGATGCTAATGCAGTGGCTTCGTTAAAAAGCCACTGACAAATGTGCTGCTGAAACCTCCGGGGTCCCCACCCACTCCAGGGGCCCCCCGCTGCCAGCGCATCGGACTGTTAAAATTCCGGCCACTAACTCTGTTTCTCTCTCTCCACAGATGCTTCCTGACCTGCTGACCTATTTCCAGCATTTTTCTGTGTACATTGAAGATTTTAATCATTTGTCATTCTGCTGTTGGTACAACCTGCCCTCAGAATTTAACCTTTAAGTCCCGGTTTCATTCTGGTGAATCTGCGTTGTACGCCTTCCAAGACCAATATATTTTTCCTGAGATTCGGTGTCCAAAGTTGAACACAGTACTGCAGATGGGATCTGGCCAAGGCTCTGTACACTGAAGCATCAGGCCGCACTTTTGAAGAAACCCTGGTCTAGAAATTCAATGGCGCTGCACCCGTTTTACTGGCGCAAAACAGGAGCAAAGATATCCAATATGGTAGGCAGCCTGTTCTGATCTGGAAATGACTGCCTGATAGATGGGTATAGGCATCAAAAGAGGTGTCCAGGGCCGGCACCTGAAACAGGCATTAGGCTTTGCATATGTAAATGAAGGGCCTGTTTGCTGCCCCCTCTACTAAATTTACTTTGGATATTTATGCATATTTAGCCTTCTCCAGGTGTTTCAGGAGAATAAACATTTCGGATACAAGTTGATTTTTGGTGTGTGCTGTGGACTCGTCAGCTTGTCTTCGGTGAATGGGGGGAATTTCATTTACATATACTCCTGTGTGGCATTATCGAGACATTATTTATACAAAATGTATTCCGCCAATAATGCTATGGATAAATGATGGATATCTCATTTAAATGAAATGCCCATACTCCACTGGCAGGCAAAAACAACTTGACCGGCATTGCATTCTCACGAGTTAATGGCAGTTCAAAAAAGACTTTCGACTGCTGTGCAATTGCACTTGTAGCAGCAACTGCCAGCTGTAACCATAGCAACTTGCCCCTCGTAACTGCCACGGAGCCTATTGTACTGTCAGCAACACAAGCAAAGCACCCCACACAACTGGCACAGTGCAACAATCAATCTCCCTCACAACGCACAAGCAGCAAGCAGCCCAGTCCTCACCATGGCAACCATAATGCTACTTCATGGTCTTACAACTCGTGCTAACTGGCCAACATTGTACAACCGAAAACATATTGTTTATTTTTAAATTTTAAACAAAATAAAATTAACATGGAATTCATGCATTCTCAAATAAAGTGCCAGGTACTGTACAAAGTTGTTGAATGTAATATTTATTCCAATAGCGAAGGAGACCCATATAATATTTGGAATAGCAAAGCTACGTTTGAATTATTTAGGCCTTCCCCACCAGTAGAATGAACATCATATTCAACCTCCTATCCATTATCGGATATTTAAGATTAATATTCATTGCTGTTATTTTTTCCTACGGACTATTGATGGTTGCCAGGATACCAGAGGAAAGCAAAGGCCGGAATTTTCTCCTAAAAAAAACCGGGTGGGTTTGGAGCGTGGGGGCAGTTAAATTGTTAAAAATGGGATTCCCGACCTGATCCTGCCTCCAACCCGCCCACTTCCTGTTTAACGGGGGCGGGCGACCAACCCACTCCCAGGGGGGGCGGAATGTCAATTTAAATATTATAATGAGGCTGGAAGCCTCTTTTTTAACCTCCATTTTGTTTTTAACTGCCTGTGGATGGGTTTCACACAATTCCACATAAGGCGGGAACTGCTGCATCCAGGAGGTAAGTGGCTTTATACCTACCTCCTGGATCCAGGGTCCCTACCTAACCCACCCCCAATGATCGTAGACCACCCTCCCCCCCCTGCAACGAGGCCTCCGATCTCCTTTCCCAGGCCTCCGATGCCCACCATGAGGCCTCTCCCCACCCCCCCACTCCACCGATGATGCTGAGGCTGGCCACAATCCTCTGGTGGTCGGCCCCGATCCTCTCTCCAACCCCCCGCCGATCCTCGATCCCCAATCCCTGACCCCCAGCCCCACCACTGCCAATCCCCAGCTGAGACCCTCTGCCGATGCTCTGGCCAACCCCCCCGCCCCCGACAACACCACCCCCGCGATCCCTGATCCTCCACTGCCGACCCCCTGACCCCCCCGTGATCCCCGACTGCCGACCCCCTGACCCCCCCGTGATCCCTGACCCCCCCGTGATCCCCGACTGCCGACCCCCTGACCTCCCCCGTGATCCCCGACTGCGACCCCCTGACCGCCCCCGTGATCCCCGACTGCCGACCCCCCTGACCTCCCCGTGATCCCCGACTGCCGACCCCTGACCCTCCCCCGTGATCCCCGACTGCCGACCCCCTGACCTCCCCCGTGATCCCCGACTGCCGACCCCCTGACCGCCCCCGTGATCCCCGACTGCCGACCCCCTGACCTCCCCCGTGATCCCCGACTGCCGACCCCCTGACCTCCCCCGTGATCCCCGACTGCCGAACCCCTGACCCCCCATGATCCCCGACTGCCGACCCCCTAACCCCCCCGTGATCCTCGACTGCCGACCCCTTGAGCCCCCCACGATCCCCGATTGCTGACCCCCTGATCCCCCCACGATCCCCGACTGCCGATTCATGACCCCTCTCCCGCGATCCCTGTCTCCCGACCCCCCCATGATCCCCGACTGCTGATTCACGACACCCACCCCGCCCCCCTCACGATCCCTCCCCCGGACTGACCCCTCGCATCTGCAGGCCTACCCGCCCGCAGCCAGCTAGCCTCTCACTCTGGCTGGCTGCGGGCGGGAATCCGAGACTTGCAAATCCGGCCCCGCCGTTAAAGTCGACAAGGCCTATGGGAAACCCGGCCTCCTAGGTTTCCCGCCTGCTTCGGAGGCGCCCCGCCCCCAACCCGCCTCCCTTGAGAAAATTCTGGCCAAAGAGTACAAAATCAAGGATGTTATACTAAACCTTTAGAAATCACTGGTTAGGCCTCAACTGGAGTATCGTGCCCAATTCTGGGCACCACATTTTAGGAAGGATGTCAAGGATGTGCAGAAGAGATTTACTAGAATGATAGAATAGATAGAGACAAGGGACTTCAGTTACACGGAGAGACGAGAGAAGCTGTGATTGCTCTCCTTAGAGCAGAGAAAATTATGAGCAGATTTAGTAGAAATGTTCGAAATTATGAATTGTTTTGATAGAGTAAGTAGGAAACTATTTCCACTGGCGGGTGGGTTGGTAACCAGAGGACACAGATTTTAAACAATTGGCAAAAGAACCAGAGGGGCGATGAGGAAAGGATTTTTACGCTGTGAGGAGTTCTGATCTGGAATGCACTGCCTGAGAGGGTGGTGAAAGCAGATTCACTGGTAATTTTCAAAATGGAATTGGATGTATATTTGAAAAGGAAACATTTACAGGGTTATGGGGAAAGAGCAGGGTAGTAGGACTAATTGGATAGCTTGTTTAAAGAGCCGGCACAGACATGATGGATCGCATGGCCTCCATTTGTGCTGTAAGGTTCTATGTAAGATAACGGCCCAGAAATTCGCCTCTCCGGCTTGCCGCGGGGGTAAGGATCGTGCGCGCACTTACCTACCGCGCCTGCCGTTGTGTTTTGGGCCCACGGGAACTTTAGCTCCTGGGCCTCTCCCAACTGCCGGCGCGCAGTGTGTGCATGTCCCAGGGGCGCAGTTAGTGCGATGCGTCCCCTGGGATCACATGGGCCATGGAGAGCCAATGGCAGCAGACCATCTTTCATTCATAGATTTGACAGGAGACCTGTCAAATCTGTGAATTGAAATCGGCCCCAAAAGAACAGCTGAACTTAAAATAAATTTAAAAAAAAACCATCACAGTTATAAAATAACTATAGTTAAATAAATTAACCACTTTAAACAAAAATTTAAATTTTTGAAAAAATTAAAATACTTTTTAAAAGTGATAAAAATAAACTTACCTTTCTTTAAAGTATCTAAAAAAGATAAACCTGTTGAAAATGTTTTAAAATTATACTTAATTAACCACTTACCTTGTTGAAAACGGGTCTTGCGCCTCCTTTTCATTAGCGTAGTTTCTTCAATACTTACCCTCGCGTAGAAACCTGAAAAAAAATCTAAGTTTGCTGCGTGCGCGCAGCCTCTAGCGCGCACGCGGTTCACCTAGGAACCGCCCCCTTCACCAGACCGGAAGTTCCGGTTTCCCGCGCATGCGCAGTGCATGCAGGAAACCGGCACTTCGGGACGTCTTACGGGTGAGTACGCACTGTGTACTCACCCGGGAAGGGCCGAATTTTTGGCCCAACAATGATTTACACTGATATATAGTTCACCAGTCTGCTTCTAACATTTCCTCTTAAGAATTAGCATTCCTTTTGTGATGTAGTCTGTTAAGACTTGGGCCGCGATTTTGCCATCGGAGGCGGGATCGCGGTGGGAGAGGTCGTTGGCAGGTCCTGGTCCTGGTCCCGGTCCCGCTCCCGGCTCCAGCCGCTCTGCGAAAAGGATTTTACGTTAATTGGGTTTGTTAAGCCCGCCCTGCGTGATACCCGGCCCAATTACAAGGTGCGCATCTGGTGACATCACCTGATGACGCGTTTGTTGCCGGTATATTTAAAGGGGCCATGTCCCCATTTGCTCTCAATTCTGATTTAATGCTCCTGAGTGCTGATTCAGGCAACAATGACAGCAGATAGACAAAGGGCTGTGCCACATTTCAATGACGACTCCCTCCATGTTCTTGTGGAGGGAGTCAGAGGACGCAGGGAGGTTCTATTCCCTGAGGATGGAAGGAGGAGATCTCCTCAGCAGACAAAGGCAGCCTGGCTGCAAATAGCTGAGGAGGTCACTGCAAGGTGTGTGTTTGTTCACACCTGGTGCAATGTAGGAAGAGGTTTAACGATCTTCTGCGTTCAGGAAAAGTGAATATAAAAGCAAACTTACCTTCATTCTGCTGTGCCTGTCATCACATCCCCACCACTCTGCATTGCCAACCCTACTCCTGCACATCCTTACTCATCCCAACATCCCTTGCACCATCACCCATCCGTCTCTCCCTACGTACAGAATCACATCCCCATCTTACTTTTCACCCCTCACACTCTCCCTCATCGTTATGCAATGACAACAACTAACAACTCAAAAGGAGGCAACTTGGTATTGGCACCCCACTCCATCATAGTCTCCCTCTAAACATCTATCCCATCCATTCTTTACACTCGTACCATCACTCTCACTCAAACTTCTCTTGTTTCCCTCATTGCAAGAAAAGAGAGCCCACAATAAGAGGGAGAGAACAGGAGGAGGACTGCCATCATTGGTTGAACTCACCAGCGCTGAGGAGGCAGCTCTGGATATAACAGGAGTCGTTGACCAGCCTGAAGTGGGGGATGGAGAGAGGGGATCATTAGAACAGCCTGATGACAGAATTATTTTCCATACATCTTAGTTGGCATTCATGAGTGACTCATATGGGGTCTGATGGCAAGAGAAATTGAATGCTCATCATGTACATAATGGGATGTGTCTGCAATCTACATATCACATGTCTAACTCATGTCATTACTCTCCCACAGGACCATCAAGAGCCCCCCTCCACTGTCCAGGAGGAAGAGCAGGAGCACTCCTCAGAGGATCCTCCAGCTTCCGAGGGAGCAGCGTCAGCAGAAATGAGTGCACCCAGCGCAGAGATGCACACCTCAGTGGGTCCTATGTGAGATAGAGTAGTGTTATCACCTGGAGTATCAGAAGTCACAAGTGAGCAAGATCAGATGGTGGAGACAGGGACAGCAGTGGAGACTCCTCGTCGGAGGCCGCAAGAGTCTCTTAGCTCTGCTGAGCTGCATGCAGACGCTGAGCCTCGGGGGCCATCCAGGAAGTGGGCGATCCTGGAGATTCAGGAACAAGTGCAGGAGGCTCTGACAGGGTTAGCAACCACGGTGACTGCGAGTGTGCAGAGAATGGAGGAGTCCATCTCAAATATGAGCAACGCCATGGCGCACGCACTGGCAACTGTAGGTTCCGCCATCTCCATGGAGGATGCAAATTGCCAGACTCAGGAGAACATCTACTGAGGAGAGAAACCAGAGATTCATGGATATCCTTGTTATGAGGAATGTCAGTACAGACATGGGTCTTCATGGCCACACTGATGTGCAGCAAGGTGCTCTCCATCTACTTGCTAGCAGAGAAGTGCGGGTGGCCCATGAGAGGGATGATGGTGGGAGGGGACATGGAAGTGGGGGCTCCTCTCCAAGCGATCAAACTTCCACCCCCTTGCCAACCCCTCAGTCAGAGCCCCAGATGCCTCCCCGGACAGCGATGGCCGAGTCTCCCCCTGCACAGCCACAGGAGGAGCAAACTTTGGCAGGGCCCTCACAGGCTCCAAAATGCAGAGGACGACGTCCAAAGGCGTCTAAGCAAGCGCAGTAGGGAAGTGAGCAGGCTGCCTCTACATCAGCTGAAGCCACAGGGGTAGCACCACGTAGAAGCACGCGTTAAAGAAAGATCTCTCATAAATAGTCACAAGGGTAGTCACTTGGGTGATTTGTTGTAATAAATTAATATTTTCTGAATGTGCTCACAATTGCAAGTGGCAGAGTGAAGGGTAAGTACACCTATTACGTCCAGCAATGGTGGTGACAGTGCAAGGAATGCACAGTTCATTGTAGAGATGCTCTATGGTGTTGAAGCGGGGTGATGCCAACCTTCATCTGCATGTGGCAGCCACCTGTCTGTGCTGCATAAAGTTAGGTGAATCTGGCATTGATTAGGCCATCCCTGGCATCACGGGCAGCAATGTGTTAGAAATAGCCAAGTTACGGCTATCTCTGGTCACTTTAAATAATCAGGTTCGAGTGCAAACCAATATGGTGGATATATTGTGATTAATCAGAGTTTAAGACAGAATATAACACATTAGTTATACAGCAAAAACATACGACTGTGACAAGAAGCTGATACCGATCCGATCGGACAGACGGTTGACACACGTGAACAATTCTCTTCTTCCTTTCGTCTAGAGCCTCCTTCTCTCTCTCTCTCTTCTGTGAGTACAAGCTCTCTCTCTCTCTTTCTCTTCCGTCTGTGAGTACAAGCTTTCGGGAGGTCACTTTTATTCAACTTTTAGGGGTGGGCCTGAACCGGGATATTGACAAGAACTTTTAAAGTTTAGAAGTTCCCCTAAAACCTATGGGGGCGATTTTTCCACTGGAGGCGGGTTTTGGTTTGGGTGGGTTCCAACCACGCCTCCACTGATAGGTTTGAAAAAATTGCGATTTTCCCCTGATTGGCCAGTTGATTTCAGAGGTGTGGGTTGTCCTTAGTCAATTAATGTTTTGGGACTGAAACTCGCCTCTGCTGACATCACTTTTCCAGCAGCTTGCTGCTTTGGATCATTCCACTGGATTTCTGTCAATGCTGCACCATCTGCAACATATTCTGAGAAACCACTATGTCCAATTCCAAGGCAAGGGCCTCCTCGAGGTTCTTGGATGAAGCCCTGCAAATGTTGTTTGAGGGGGCGAGAGCTAGCAGGGAGGTGCTCTTCTCCTCATCTGGGAGAAAGAGGCCTCCCAAAGAAACCAAGGCTGTGTGGGTCCAGCTGGCAAGGGATATAACCTCCATATCTGTGTGCAGATTGGGTAAATGTTTCTGTGTATTGATGAAATGCCATCCCTGTTGGAAAGCATTAAAATGATTTGATGCCAAAATGTTGGCATTATGCCATCTGTTCTTTCATCTTAGGCAGCGCCACATTGCGGGCACCGCCACACTTGCGTTGTCAGGTTGGTGGCCTGAGTGAAAGGAGGCCAGAGAGTCATGTCCATTGTCTATGATGTCTTAAGATGGTCATGATGCGGAGATGCCGGCGTTGGACTGGGGTGGACAAAAATGAGAAGTCGCACAACACCAGGTTATAGTCCAACAGATTTATTTAAAATTACAAGCTTTCGGAGCTATCCTGCCCCTTCTTCAGGTAGAGTTACTGTGAGAGAATCTACCAGAATTCACAGAATATAAACACAGAGAAAATGCAGAGATTCAATCTTTCCCTACATCAAAGACACACTAAGAGCACAGCCAAGACAATGAGATGTGTCCCAGGGGGTTCAACGTGTCAAAACACCTGCTGGCTGCATATCCTCTCTATTTGGGTTTGTTTTTTGTGTTTGTTTCTTGTGTTTGTTTTTTTTAAAAACTGGAAAGACAGTCTTAAGATGGAGCCAAGGACATGTGCCAACATGGGCAACCTATGCAAATCTGGCCAGGATAAGTTCATCCTTTGCATCACGGGTAGCCATGTGCTCGCATGCTGCTGCTGCTGCTGGTCGATAGACCGGCGCTCGGTCCTCCTCCTGCTCCTCCTCCTCCTCATCTTCATCCTCATCTGAAGAAGCCTGGAACTGAGCCACTTGCTCGTCAGGAAGCTGCAAGCCACGACGCTGTGCGGTGTTGTGCAGTGCACAGCAGACCACGACCATTCTGGAGACCCTGGCTGCTGAATACTGCAGGGCTCCACCTGATCGGTCAAGGCATCGGAAGCGCATCTTCACCAACCCAATGGTTTGCTCGATGATGGACCTGGTCGAAGTGTGGCTGGCGTTGTAGCGCTCTTCAGCCTCGTTAGCTGGCCTCCTGATCGGCGTCATTAGCCACTTCTTCAGGGGGTAGCCTTTGTCACCAAGGAGCCATCCGTTAAGTTGGTTTGGCGGATTGAAAAGCGGAGGAACACTAGAGTGCCACAGGATGAAAGAGTCATGGCAACTACCACAGATTTTGGCGCAAACATGCAAGAACCCCTTCTTGTGGTACACACCAGCTGTATGTTGAGGGAGTGGAAGCCCTTTCAGTTGACAAAGATAGCTGGGTTGTGATGGGGTGCCCTAAGGGTCACATGTGTGCTGTCTATGATGCCCTGCACCATTTGCAAAGCCAACCGAACGCACGGTTATACTTGCTTGATCCCTTGAGAACTGAATGTAATTGTGCGCCTTTGCGAAAAGGGCATCGGTAACCTGCGTGATGCAACTGTGGGCGACCGACTGTGAGATGCCGCTGATGTCTGCTGATAATCCCTGGAAGGAGCCTCAGGCAAAGAAGTTGAGTGCGGTGGTGACTTTGACAGCCACTGGTAAGGGGTGTCCACCCACTCCTCTGGGCTCCAGGTCTTGCTGCAGCAGTCCGTAGATGTCTCGGACAACCTCTCGTGAAAGTCTCAGTCTCCTTTGGCACTGCTGCTCACTCATGTTGAGATAGCTCATCCTCTGTCTGTAAACCCTCTGTGGGGGTATCTCCTGCGGTGAGGTGCCTCGATGCGCTGGTGCCTTCTGCCCTGTGCAGCATCAGGTGGCTGAGCAGGAGGTTGGGGCTCCTGCTGTTGTTGCTGCTGAGCTGCCTGGTTCTGCTGCTGCCATGGATGCTCCTCATCCAAATCTGAGGTCCATGGTGAAAGGAAATGAATGGTTCCCATGCTGCTGGCAGATGCCTCCGTTGGGGAAGCGCTCAATCCAAGCGGGGAGAGGGTCTTCCAAGGAGGTCCCATGGTTGATAGATTCAAGCTGCAGCACCTCTGACTTCGGAAGGCCTGCTAAAAGTGCTGAAAGACCTTTTAAAGCAAAGTTCTGCCACCTACAACTAATCCCCGATGAAAGCTTTGTTTTAATGGGGGAGCTGCAGCTGTGAGGAGGCAACCCACTTGTCAACCCGCCAGGTTTAGCTGGCGTGGTTTAGGAGGGTCATGGAACACGCTGAAAATGTCGAAAAATAATGAGGGCCTCTCAAAATAGGATTAGAGAGGACCTTAACGACCATTTAAGGCTCTTAACAACCTCTCTGGCCAGCTGGAGGCGGGACCATTTCCCACCCTGCAAAACCGGCACCGGCAAAATTGCGTGGAGGCGGGTTGGAGGCGGGTTCCGAACCCGCACTCATTTTTTGCTATTTTCCCACGTTTCCCGCCTCCAAACCCACCTCCTCGGGGCTGAGAAAATCGCCCCCTTAATATCCAATGGGACTTCTAGTTCTTTGTCTCGATTATTGTGTCAAAGCCCGCCCTAAAGATGTCTTACGATTTTGGCCACATGTCTTTCTCTGTTTATATTTTCCCAGGGTTTCCTTCCTGTGGAATTTGTGTTTTATCTCTTTCGTCTGTATCCTTCTTTGATCCCAAGAGGCCCAACCAGAAACCTGTTCGCTTCAGAGTGTTACCTCCTTTATGATGTAGCAAATGTTTACGTTAACTTCCCCAAACTTCCTTCCGTTATCTTCGCAAGGAGTTCTGTTAAGCCAACTTCAAATCCTACCTTAGCATTATATATCAAATACATAAACAAGGTTCAAGTCTTAACTTAAAAACAACAGTAATCGTTTCGCAACAGGGAGATTACCCTCCGTAGGAAACCAAAACATTAGCACTTCTAAGCATCTATCTGGTCCGAGGAGACTTTCCGTCTGCAATTCGAACATAACCATTTAAACACAGCATTTTTCGCGTCACAATTTTAATTGCATAACCATATACATTTTTAGGCATCTTTAGTTTCTAACAATGTGCTTGCGTTCTGGTCGCATTGGGACAGCCGCCTCCTCCAGGTGTTCCTCATGCTGAACCTCATTCTGCTCATTCTCCTCCTCCTCTGCACCTTCTGCCTGATGCAGTGCTAATCCTTGCTGCAGTGCTGTGTTGTGCAGGGCATAGCAGACAACGACGATTCTCGAGACCCTGGCTGGTGCGTACTGAAGGGCTCCACCAGATCTGTCCAGGCATCTGAAACACGTTTTGAGCAACCCTATTGCTTGCTCTATGAGACTTCTGGTGGAAATGTTGCTTTGATTATAATGCTCCTCAGACGCGTTTGATGGCCACCTCAAAGGTATCTTTAGCCACGTCTTCAAGGGATAGCCCTTGTCTCCAAGGAGCCAGCTGGAAAGTTCATTTGGCGGTGTGAGGAGCTGAGGGACAGTGGAGTGGCGCAGGATGTAAGAGTCATGGCAGCTGCCAGGGAACTTGGTGCACACATGTATGATAATCTTCCTATCTTCTTCTTCTTAGGCATTCCCTCGGAACCGAGGATGACTTGCTTCCACACTAAAAATGAGTTCTCAGGTGACGGGCGAGTCCAATGCGGGACCTACAGTTTCTGTCACAGGTGGGGCAGACGGTGGTTGAAGGGGCGGGAGGGTGGGGTGCTTGGGTTGACCTGCGCTCCTTCCGCTGTTTGCGCTTGGCTTCTGCTTGCTCCCGGCGAAGAGACTCGAGGTGTTCGGCGCCTTCCCAGATGCTTCTCCTCCACTTTGTGCGATCTTGGGCCAGAGATTCCCGGGTGTCGGTGGGGATGTTGCACTTTTTCAAGGAGGCTTTGAGGGTGTCCTTGAAGCGTTTCCTCTGCCCACCTGGGGCTTTCTCGCCGTGTCGGAGCTCCGAGTAGAGCACTTGTTTTGGGAGTCTCGTATCGGGCATGTGGACGATGTGGCCTGTCCATCGGAGCTGATCGAGTGTGGTCAAAGCTTCGATGCTGGGGATGTTGGCCTGAGCGAGAACAATGACATTGGTGCGCTTATCCTGCAGCGGGATCGGGAGGACCACACTGCAGCCTATGAAACCCAGGCAGAGAGGACCTGTGGGAAGGAAGGAGGAGGACAGTAGGAGTATGTTTGTGTGTGTGTGTGCTAGGCCGATGTAGCAGAGCCTGGTCTCCAATCGTCTTGGATCCCCTTGCCATTGGACCAAGACCTTGCTCTGTCAAGCCCATGTGGTAGCTGGTGTGCAACGGCCACCCCACGTTAAAAGAATTCACGCACAGGCATCTTCCATCCTTTAAAATGAAATTCGGGACCTGGAACGTCAGGACCTTCATGGACAACCCCAACAGTGACAGACCAGAACGCCGTACTGCTATCGTTGTCCGGGAGCTCAGATGTTTCAACATAGACATCGCCGCCCTAAGCGAGACCCGGCGGGCAGGGGAAGGCCAACTCAAGGAGCAAGGCGGTGGTTACACCTTCTTCTGGAAAGGCAAACCTGAAGAAGAACACCGCCTCCATGGGGTAGGCTTCGCCATAAAAATGAGCTAGTTGAACGTCTCAGAGACTCCCCTTGTGGAATAAACGAACGCCTCATGACTCTACGGCTCACCCTAGCCCGGAACCAGTGCGCTACGGTCATCAGTGCGTACACCCCAACACTGGAAGCCACAGATGAGACCAAAGAGGAATTCTACTCCAGCCTCGAACAATCCCTGTCCCGAGTCCCAACGGGTGACAAGCTAATCCTCCTTGGCAACTTTAACGCCAGAGTTGGAAAGGACACAGACCTCTGGGGAGGTGTGATCGGCAGAGAGGGGGTAGGGAAAGCCAACTCCAACGGTACCCTCCTCCTGATGCAATGCTTAGAACATGGCTTTGTCATAACCAACACCTTGTTCCTTCAGAGAGGCAAGTACAAGGCTTCATGGCAACACCCTCGCTCCAAGCACTGGCATCTGCTGGACTACGTCATCGTCCGAGCAAGGGACTGCAAGGACGTCCGCATCATCCACGCCATGACAGGAGCTGATGACTGCTGGACAGATCACCCCCTAGTCCGCTCTGTCATCTCCATCAATGTAGCCCCAAAACAGCGGCGGCAACAGAAACAATGCCGCAGAAAAATCAATGCTGGAGCACTCAAAGACCCTACTAATCTTCCTATGGTTGCACACCAGCTGCGCGTTAAAGGAGTGGAAGCCCTTGCGGTTGACAAATACTGCTGGGTTCTGATGGAATGCCCTGATGGCCACATGTGTGCAGTCGATGACACCCTGCACCCTTGGGTAGCCAGCCAGATTGACAAAGCTGAGCGCCTGCTTGGTAATGCTGGTTTTATCAGTGGAAAAATGGATGTAATTGGTGGACTTGTCAAAGAGGGCATCGGTGACCTGCATGATGCATCTGCGGGCGGCCGACTGGGAGATGCCGCTACTGTCTGCTGCAGATCCCTGGAAGGACCCTGACGCAAAGAAGTTGAGAGTGGTGGTGACTTTGACAGCCACTGGTAAGGGGTGTCCACCCGCTTCTCTGGGCTGCAGGTCTTGATCGAGCATTGTGCAAATGTCTGCGACTACCTGTCGTGATTGAGCAGCAGTGCCAAAGGAGGCTGAGACTGTCATGTTGAGGAAGCTCATCCTCTGCCTGTAAACCCTGTGTTGGGGGTATCTCCTGCAGCATGGTGGAGCCCTGCACTGATGCCCTCTGCCCTGTGCAGCATCAGGGGGTTGAGGAGAAGTTTGGCGCTCTTGTTGTTGGTGCTGCTGGTGTGCCTGGTTCTGCTGCTGCTGTGGCTGATCGTGGTTAGATTCTGAGGACCAGGGTGAGAGAGTATAAATCGTTCCCATTCTGCTGTTATATATGGCAGGTGAGGATGAGATGTTAGAAGCAATCTGTCAATGGGGAGAGAGGTTATTCCAAGGAGGTGACAGTGGATATAGAGTTTACACCACTCACTTACAGCCTCAATACAGATCAAATGTGTCTTCCAAATCCTGAAATCAGCAACTTCTGACATTGGAAAGTGAACAGATGTGAAATGTTAGCTTTTATGCTACATTTGCAGCTGTGAACTATTCAGCTCGATTGAAGTCCCGACCTACCTACCTGACGTGATCTCCGAATGACGTGAACCTCGTTAAAAATGTGGTAAAATAGAAAAAGGCTGACAAAATAGTAGTTAACAAACATTTAACAAGCAGTTAACAATCTTAAATGCCTCCCCCGCCGCTTGGTGACGGGTCTGTTCTGCAATTGCAGACCCGACACTTTGGAAACTTACATGGAGGCGGGTTCAGTGCGGGCTCCCAACCTGCTGTCAATCATTTTGATTTTGACAGCAGACCCGCCTCCGAACCCGCCCTCTGAGCGCTGGCAAAATCGCGGCCATGCTGTCTCATAAAAATGAGAAGACTTAATGAGACAATGCAGAGAACAAGACCAACAGCTTGATATAAATTAGTGGAAAATATTTACTCAGAAATTTTGATCTGTGACAGGAATTCCAAATCATAAATCTTGTCAGAACAGGTCACAGATACTACATTCATGATTTCCATTTATGTTGGCGTTCTTGTTATTTAAAATATAAAAGACAAGAAAAGATACTGTATGTTGTTTGACAGCCTATCACATCTTAACAACATTCTTATTTGCAGATGTCCTTCAACGCTCTTTGTGTGACAGTACTCGAGAACCTGTCTGGCTATTCTTCAATAATATAATGAGCAGCTTTGAAAGACAACGTTGACCAGAAGTAATAGGAAAAATCAGCAGAAGGCAATTTTGAAAAACAGATCAAGTATTGGTTCCCTGCACCAAAAAAATGAGCACACTGCAAACCAATCCACCCTTTGAGATACAAATGAAGAACATTGGATGCAAATTATTTTCCTTGTGAGGAGCTCTCAAACAAAACTATAGATATTGGGAACACTTTGTGATTGAAATAATTTCACAGTAACTTCGGTTGTGCTGAGGTTTCTGAGATGCACAGCTTTGTCACATACTCACTCAGGACATTTAAAAACTGACTCTGCTGCAGTGTTTATAACCTGTCAATCACATACTGAAGTTCCATTATACTTGTATCACAACTCAAGTATAATAACCGTTGAACTGCAGAGTCTTTTCCTGAAATGTTAGTTTGACTATTTATACATTTATTTCTGCAACATTCTTTGCTCTTTTGGCAGGATTCATCTTCATAAGTTCATACCTTTGCTGTCTCAGCCCCCTATGATTACAAATGTTAATTGCTGGGCAGTAACTCATTTCCTCTAGTGTTTAACCGGGCATGGGGAATGAGTGAATACAGCACATGTATTAAGTTCGCATTACCTTTATGAAAACCTTTACACCGTTTCTGGTTCGCTTGAATGGCACTGAACCTCTGAGCTGACTCCTTCCTTACAGTATTTATTAGCACATTTATGGATTATAATTTTTCTTCAAATCAAGCAAATACACAAGTTGAATATGATAATTGGCTGTTATTTTCCACAGTCAAACCTGTGCACATACATAATAAGAAGCAAACGTATGCACATAGGTGCACAACAACAACTTGCATTTTTATAGCACCTATAATGTAGAAAACATCCCAAGGTGCTTCACAGAGGCGTAATCCGACAAAAATGGGCGCTGAGCTGAAGAAGGCGTTATTAAGAGCGGTGTCAAAAAAAGGTGGTCAAAGAGGTGGGTTTTAATGAGGGCCTTAAAGGAAAAGAGGGAGGTGGAGAGACAAAGGAGGTTAGGGATGAAATCCAAAAGATGAGGCCCGGGTGGCTGAAGGCACGGCTGCCAATGGTGGGGCAAAGTGTGGGGTGGGGGGAGGTGGGAGGGGGTAGCCGGAGAAGGCCTGAGTAAGATGTAGGGCTTGGAATTTTATATTTAGAATTTTCCATGGTAGAAGTAAAGATCCATCAGAAAAACACACTATGTGAATTATAATTACAAATGATACAAAGTTAATCACTATAAAAGAAAGCCATTTCATTGATAAATGCATAAGCACAACTGTTTGTTAATTGGTACATTTCTCAATTAATTTAAAAATACAGAGTGACTGCTGACAATGAACCGGAAGCTGCAGCCAATGACCAGAAGCTGTGCAGAAGCGTTCTGCGCATAAATCTGGTTTAAGTATTAATGTATAATGTTGTAGTTTTGTTATCGCTGCTGTTTCTGCTTTGTTTCCTCTGTGCTTGTGTGTCCCGAAGGCCCGCTCTGTTCCCGGTCAGTGTTCCCAGTGCCCGTGTGTCCCGAAGGCCCGCTCTGTTCCCGGTCAGTGTTCCCAGTGCCCGTGTGTCCCGAAGGCTCGCTCTGTTCCCGGTCAATGTCGATGCTGTTTTCCCAGTGCCCGTGTGTCCCGAAGGCCCGCTCTGTTCCCGGTCAATGTCGATGCTGTTTCCCCAGTGCCCGTGTGTCCCGAAGGCTCGCTCTGTTCCCGGTCAATGTCGATGCGGTTTCCCCAGTGCCCGTGTGTCCCGAAGGCCCGCTCTGTTCCCGGTCAATGTCGATGCTGTTTCCCCAGTGCCCGTGTGTCCCGAAGGCCCGCTCTGTTCCCGGTCAATGTCGATGCTGTTTCCCCAGTGCCCGTGTGTCCCGAAGGCCCGCTCTGTTCCCGGTCAATGTCGATGCTGTTTCCCCAGTGCCCGTGTGTCCCGAAGGCCCGCTCTGTTCCCGGTCAATGTCGATGCTGTTTCCCCAGTGCCCGTGTGTCCCGAAGGCCCGCTCTGTTCCCGGTCAATGTCGATGCTGTTTCCCCAGTGCCCGTGTGTCCCGAAGGCCCGCTCTGTTCCCGGTCAATGTCGATGCTGTTTCCCCAGTGCCCGTGTGTACTGAAGCAAACAACCAAAAAAAACAGAGACTGCGCACGCGCAACTGCTTTAACTTCGTTGGCAGCAGTCGCTACTTAAAAATGATTTCTATTCTAATTATGGATTTGAATTTTATGACCGGGCAATACACACAAAAACACAAAAAATTGTGTTCTCAATGACACTATAATTTACCTTGACAAGGTAGAGATGAACAAGCTGATTATGTTTGGATCACCTGAACTTCAGATTTTGCAGTCCTGAAAAATCTTTACAAGTGCACAAGGTTACTGAGGAAAGCATCCTTGGGATGCCAGGAAAACAGATGTCATTGGCAGATGTCCACCTAAGCTGCCAGGGAAACAGATGTCACAGACAGATGTACAGCTAGATTGCCTCAGAAACAGATGCCTCAGCACATAGTCACTGCAGCACCATGGAAATAAAGATCCTGTGGACAAATACCTCTCCAGGCCCTTGGAGGGATGGAAATGTTGGAATGGATGGCAAGCAGAATTCCATGGAAATCAAATGAATTTGACAAAAACATATATACATAAAGGAACAGCAGTCATTTAAAAAATTGTATGGCTCCATTATAGCCAGGTTGAAAGATGCTAATACATGAACATTTGGCATGCAGCTGCTGAAATGGTACCATGCAAAATGTCATAGCATATATATTGTGGAAGGAATCCAACCTTACCCATACAAACCGTGCCAGAATAAATTCAATTTGGTTCCATTTCAATTGATTCACATGTGGTGCTCATCTTTAGTAAAAAGCTTACCAAATACTGCAATCAAACTGCATGTTCGGTAAATAACTTGAGAATACCGTTGTCCTTTACACTGAACAACCACAATAGTTTATCTTGCAGGCTCCTTGTAAGAGGAGCCAGAATTAAAACAAGAGAAATAGCTCTCGTGATACCAATTTATAATTATCCTTATTAAATGGTATTTTAGACACCATTAATTCAAAAGTGGTTCTTGTTCCAGAACACAGAGATTGCAGTTGGAAGTTTTAGTTTAGTATGAACATTTTTTTAAATTTTATTTTCGAACATTCTCGTATGAACAGCTGCTTTGGCAGAGTATTATGTTTGCTTTGGGTGAACTGGGCTGATATGAAGGATTGGGCTGGGAATCATGATCCATTATTGAACAAGGTTTGCTGAACGCACCGATCATCTTTCACCCAAACCAACGAGTTGAGATGTTCAACACTTCGAGTCCAACAGGCTGTAAGGACATGTGCACAAAATGCAGTTCTTACTAAATAACAGCAATAAAGAGCCACGAAGAACAGCATAGTAATGTTACAAATTGTGCTGTTCTTCGTGGCAATTCATTTCTGAACAGAACACAATGGAAGGCATTCTGAAAAATAAGATCATCTATTAACAAGCGTGATAGAGAAAGATGAGAAGTGGCAAGAAGTTTCAAGGTAACAGCTAATCATTGGGCTGTAATAATGAGTCCTTATTAATCCAGATAGCTTGAACCAGATAAACCTCTGCTTCGCAGTTGAGTGTAAAATATGGTTCTGCAAATGATAAGTCACACTTTAACTGAACTTTAACCTTAAATCATCAAAGCATCAAGCCATCTGTTATGCAATCTCTCACCTGTATTAACTGAAGAATTCCAATGTGCAGCCATGCCACATTCTGCAGTCTATTTCAATCTCTTACAACAGTCTGAATCCTGTGTCCTGTGGTAGGTGATTAAGGCTTGACATTAAAATCTGTTGGCAGTCGATGTGCTGCCAACTGCTTACACATGATGTAACGATTAAAGGTACACGCAAAACAGGCAGGAGCAGCATGGATGTCAGGACCTCCCTGATGTATGTGACACGCAGCCTTGGTTTGCTCTGTATATCATTGAAGATTATGTTATCACCAATCCGCAGTTCTGAAGTTATGAACTTGTAAGCAAACCAGACTGGAAGTGAGAAAAATGTTTTAATGTAACACATTAATTTTTTTGTAATGTTAAAAATAAAGTAGCCAGGTAACCAATGGCAACAATCAGGGAGCCTTGTGTTAAAATAATAAAATAGGTATTAACACAGCAGTAATTTCAACAATAACCTTCAAAGGACTCTGCTCTAACACCTTCAATTGATCATTGACTGCCGTTAATTTTGTATTAAAGCAGAAAATTCATAACTGTTAACTGAAAAGTTAGTACAAGGTAGATTTCATTTTTAACTCGAGGTAGCCACCTAATATTACTCAGTATTAGGTGTCATATTATCAAAATAAGTTAGAAATGAAGCATTTACTGAACAATGAATACAAAAGATGTGGTTTATGCTTTTTAAAAACCAATAATTCTTTCACTATCTTAACTTTCAATATGTTATAGAATAACCTTATTTAACTTGATATTGCAAAACATTTTACCATATTTGTATTCAGAGACACAGTAATGCGATTGGCAATAATTTGAAATCATTATCAATTACATCTCACACTACAAATGAATACTCTTAGTTTTAATACAACTAAGGTAAAAATTAAAGTACAATGTAAGCTTCCTAAAGTCCAGCATGGCAATTTCAGGAACTGTGACTGCCTGTATGAACCCTAATACAGTGACATTGCCACTTAATGAGATTGAGAATACTTAGCATAACACAAGAAATGAGGGACCATGCTGTTTGAGCACTGCTTTTTCACCTCTCCTCTGGGGCCGAGGTTCAAACATAGTCAGACAGAAAGTATAAGAGACTCCCCTCTTTAGCAGTTAAGGGTCGACAGCACAATGGCTTTGGGAAATCTCTCATAATTCAGTTCCCAGTTACATATACATCCATAATAAATGCCCTGGAAATAAGCACAGAACTGGCAGGTGTTCAGAATTTAAGAAAACCTACATGTTAATGGCACCAATTTGTTTCTTCCACTCACTGTAAAGTATAAATGAACAGCTCATGATACTGATAGATTTAAGCCAACTATGAATAAAATTATTAGAACCAAGTCATGTTAACAACCGCAATTGAAATCCAGCTGGTTTCTAGCCCCTTGTACAGGTACTGGATTACAATTTTAACACTGTACTGCTTAAGACACAAGATGCCATGCAAACACTGCAGTCGTTCAGATACAGTTTTGGATCAGTTGTTCACACTACTTTAGATTTGCTCTTTCAATGTGGTATCAGGCAGGCCACTCTGATGGAGCACAGGGTGCTCTTCTATCATTAGAAATGGCAATAACAGTGAGTAAAAACTCTTAGAGAATTTATTGCAGTGAAATTGGCAGTTATTTCTACTGACTCCCGAAACAAAAGTTTGTCAAGCATTTTTTTCGGAAAGAGAAAATTCCTTGAATATTTCAGCCAAACATTTTAGGTTTGGGTAGGTATCAGTATAATCTTTAAAGCTGTGTTATTATCTTTTTGGGATGGAGAAATGTTGCACTATTTTAAAACCTTGGAATTACTAACTTGATGATGGTGTGAGCAGTAATGTCCAAGAGAGCAGTGAAGTGTGAATTATTTGCAATTGTTCAAGTAATAATTTTAATGTGCTTCAAATGTACTCTCCTCAGAAAACCACATTATTTTGAGGATCAGTATAGATTTATATTCTTATAAAAGCAAAGTTCTGCGGATGCTGGAAATCTGAAATAAAAACAGAAAATGCTGGAAATACTCAGCAGGTCAGACCGCATCTGTGGCGCGAGAAAGAGAGTTAACGTTTCAGGTCGATGACCTTTCATCAGATTAGAATAGATTTATATTCTACTGTTTTCTGGGAGTCTCTAAGTTAGACACTTGGTTTACAACCAGGGAAAACTGACTTGTAAATTGTGAATTCATGACAAAGCTCCATTAGTCAGCATATGCAATATTAATTTCTGCCTTGCAAGTCGTGTATTCAGTGACATTCCTCCTACGACCAGTGTATAGTTTAATACCAACGTACAAAATTGACGGGCAGGAAAAGACCAGCTAGTCCATCAAGCCTGCTCCACAAGCATGATGGCTGGAGCATCGTGACTAGACACTTCTTACCCCCACCCCGCAGCCATGTAATCTCCTGGGAGAGGCAATAAAACAGAGAAAAACCCAGGGCCAATAAGTGAAAAAGTAATAATTCTATTAAAAATAGTTTATGCCATTTTTTTTACTATTTTGAGAACACCTAAAATATCAGAAAGAGAAATGTTAACATTTAACACCAGAAACAACTTTTAAGTAAGGAAGTATTTTGCTTATGAGTTTTGATGCCATAACATTCCCCTTGCTCTTTCCCACAGCATTGTCTCAGTTATAACGCTATTGGTGGTCAGCTCCCAGCTAGGATCTGCTGAGTTATACAGTGGAACATAATGGAATTGCAGATAATCAAGAGTCCCCAAATTGTGGTCCTATATATTATATATGATCCAACAATACCCTAGACATGGCAATAAGGACCAGTATAATACAAATAATATATGTTGAATGTAATATTTTTTGGCCTGTGAGGTCGAGTTATATCAACCAAGAGGAGATTCATGTGAGCGGGCTGTGCAATGAGGCTAATGTCCTACACAAGGCTTTGTCCCATGAAAATTATGAGACAAATGGAATGGCAGACTTTTGATTTCATTTACAATTTCACTAGAAACATAGCAGAAGAAATCCTCCTACATTTCTTTTACACAATGTAGCTACACATAATGGGATAATTTTGATTTTGGGCGACAGCATAAGAGATATCGGATCTGCCGCCCGTTATACATCTCTCCTGTTTTTTATTTTCATTGGGTGACTGATCCCATATCTCCCATTTTATACTATCGCCCAAAGTCAAAATTCCCCTGGTGATGAGAGGAAATAACCACACTGATAATAGAGGCTCCAACTATAATCCACATAATACTGTTGAAAGCCAGCATAAATGAATGATAAGGAAAAGGTTATTTGTAATATTATAAGGAAAGAACATTCCTACTCTGTCACAAGCTGCTCTAAGCAGTGCAGTTCTATGCTAGGACTGGAACTGAATAATGCTTGGCAAGATCTAGAAGCATTACAAGCATTGGCAAGATCTACAGCCCGCTTCTACCTCCTTCCCAAGACAGCCCGCTTCTACTTCCTTCCCAAGATCCACAAACAGGACTACCCTGGTAGATCCATCGTTTCAGCCTGTACTTGCCCTGATTTCTTCCTATCTCGACTCTATTTTTTGTCCCTTTGTCCAGTCTCTTCCCACCTCCATCCGCAACTCTTCCAATGCCCGCTGCCACTTTAACAGTTTCCAGTTTCCTGGCCCCAACCGTCTCCTTTTCACCATGGATGTCTAATCCCTCTACACCTCCATCCCCCACCAGGATGGCCTGAGGGCGCTCCACTTCTTCCTTGAACAGAGGCCCAACCAATCCCCGTCCACCACCACCCTCCTCCGCCTGGCTGAACTTGTTCTCACATTGAACAACTTCTCCTTTGACTCCACTCACTTCCTCCAAATTAAAGGTGTTGCTATGGGAACCCGCATGGGTCCTAGCTATGCCTGCCTTTTCGTGGGATATGTGGAACATTCTTTGTTCCAGTCCTACTCAGGTCCCCTCCCTCACCTCTTTTTCCGGTACATTGATGACTGTATCGGTGCTGTTTCCTGCTCTTGCCTTGAACTAGAAAATGTCATTCACTTTGCTTCCAATTTCCACCCTTCCCTCACCTTCACATGGTTCATCTCTGACTCTTCCCTTCCCTTCCTTGACTTCTCTGTCTCCATCTCTGGGGATAGGCTATTGACAAACATTCACTATAAGCCCACTGACTCTCACAGCTACCTGGACTACACTTCCTCCCACCCCGCTTCCTGTAAGGACTCTTTTCCATTCTCCTAGTTTCTCCGTCTCCGCCGCATCTGCTCTGACGATGCCACCTTCCATACTAGTGCTTCCAATATGTCTTCCTTTTCCCTCAACCGAGGATTCCCCTCTACCGTGGTTGACACAGCTCTTGACCGTGTCCATTCTATTTCCCGCACTTCTGCTCTCACCCCTTCCCTCCCTCCCGGAACCACGATAGGGTTCCCCTTGCCCTCACCTTTCACCCCACCAGCCTCCACATTCAACGGATCATCCTCCGCCATTTCCGCCACCTCCAGCGTGATCCCACCACCAAACACATCTTCCTCTCACCTCCCCTTTCAGCATTCCGAAGGGACCGCTCCCTCCGCGACACCCTGGTCCACTCCTCTATCACCCCCAACACCCCTTCGCCCGGCACTTTCCTGTGTAAGCGCAGGAGATGCAACACCTGCCCTTCTACCGCCTTCCTTCCCACTGTCCAGGGCCTCAAACACTCCTTCCAGGTGAAACAGAGATTTACTTGTACTTCTTGCAATTTAGTGTACTGTATTCACTGCTCACGATGCGGTCTCCTCTACATTGGGGAGACCAAACGCAGATTGGGTGACCGCTTTGCGGAACACCTCCGTTCAGTCCGTAAGGGTGACCCGGAGCTTCCGCTCGCCTATCACTTTAATTCTCCACTCCTCTCCCACTCTGACCTCTCCGTCCTTGGCCTCTTACACTGTTCCAATGAAGCTCAATGTAAGCTCGAGGAACAGCTAATGATTAGGCACTTTACAGCGTTCTGGACTCAACATCAAGTTCAACAATTTCAGACCATAACCTCTGCCCCTATTTTTGTTCACATGGCAGCTGTCGATCATTCTGCCATTTACACTTCATCTAGACTCATCATTTGTTTCTTAACTTGTCCCATTACCATCTCCTTTGGCCTTGCACCATCATCCCTTTTGTCTCTTAATCTCTTCTGCCTTCCATCCTATCACAGACCTTCCCTTTTGTTCTTTCCTCCCCTCCCCCCTTTCCCTGCCCCTACACTTGCTTAAAAACCTTTTACATCTCCAACTTTTTCCAGTTCTGACGAAGGGTCGTCGACCTGAAACGTTAACTCTGTTTCTCTCTCCACAGATGCTGCCTGACCTGCTGAGTATTTCCAGCATTTTCTATTTTTACTTCAGATTTCCAGCATCCGCAGTATTTTGCTTTTCTACAAGCATTAGTTTTGCTGTGGGTGTATAATAAAGATTGCTGATGACACCAAGCTGCGTTAGCTGGTGGTAAATACAAGAGAGGATGATAGTATTCAAAACATTATGAATAGTTAAGTGAATGGGCAAAGAAATGGCAGACCTATGAATGCATTTACGATTTCACTAGTAACAGAGCAGAAGGAATCCTCCTACATCTTTTTTACAATGTAGCTGCACAAAGTGACTGACGGAAATTATTCCCGCTGTGTGGAACATGTTTGTTTCTGAGATGCTAGGATCAGTGAATGTCATACCAAGGAAGGCAAGCAGTTAAAGTCAAGTGATGCAAGTAGCAAGGCTAGGTATCTAACTGTAGTTTTTCTTGCTTTATCTTTTTTTAGGGGGAAAGGAGAATATTTGCAAAATCCTTTCTTGGAAGATGAAATCAGTTGGGCAGAATCCATGATGAGCAGATTGTACATAATCTGTGAAAGGCATGGGTTTCACAAATCAAATGACCTTTTTTCATTCTTTGCTACCTTGTTCTTTCTAGGTTCTAAATGCTGTACTACTCAGTCTACAAACTTACCTTATCAGACACAAAAGAGGTTCGACAGCAGATTCTTCGTAGATTCTGAAATACCAACGCAAACAAATTTCTTACAAGATTGTTGGTGGTGCAAAAATAGAGTACACAACTGTGGAGGACGCAAATAATCTCCAAAGGGATATAGACAGGCTAAGTGAGTGGGCAGAAATCTGGCAGCTGGAGCTTAATGTGGGAAAATGCGAGGTTATCCACTTTGGTAGGAAAAATAAAAAAGCAAATTATTTTTTAAATGGGGAGAGATTACAAAATGCTGAGGTACAGAAGGATCTGCGGGTCCTTGTACATGAATCACAAAAAGTTAGCTTGCAGGTACAGCAAGTAATTAGGAAGGCAAATGGAATGTTGGCCTTTATTGCAAAGGGAATGGAGTATAAAAGTAGGGAAGTCCTGTTACAACTGTACAGGGCGTTGGTGAGACCACACTTGGAGTACTGTGTACTGTTTTGGTCTCCTTATTTAAGGAAGGATATACTTGCATTGGAGGCAGTTCAGAGAAGGTTCACGAGGTTGATTCCGGAGATGAAGGGGTTGTCTTATGAAGAAAGGTTGAGCAGGTTGGGCCTATACTCATTGGAGTTTAGAAGAATGAGGGGATCTTATTGAAACATAAGATTCTGAAGGGGCTTGACAGGGTAGATGCAGAGCGGATGTTTCCCCTCGTGGGGGAATCTAGAACTAGGGGACATAATTTCAGAATAAGGGGGCACCCATTTCAATCAGAAATGATTAGGAATTTCTTCTCTCAGAGGGTCGTGAATCTTTGGAATTCTCTGCCCCAGAGAGCTGTGGAGGCTGAGTCATTGAATATATTTAAGGTGGAGATAGACGGATTTTTGAACGATAAGGGAGTCAAGGGTTATGGGGAGCGGGCCGGGAAGTGGAGTTGAGGCCAAGAACAAATCAGCCATGATCTTATTGAATGGCGGAGCAGGCTCGAGGGGCCAAATGACCTACTCCTGCTCCTACGTCTTATGTTCTTATGTAAAGATATATGTAATGACTCCTTGCATTAGTGACTTATTAATGCACAAGTGTTTCTCAGCACTAGATTCTAAGGGACATGATCATAATTTTCCTAAACTGCAACGTACAAGTAAAAATGAGGCAAAATATCTACAAGTAGCTGGTGAACTGTATTGAAGACCATAAAGGCTTTTAAGATATTGTAGGCTAGAAATTTCTATAAGTGGGCAAATGCTTAACAATTGTTAAATTATATTCTTCTGTTCACTATTTTGATTCCCAAAGAAAAAAAAAGAAGAAAGGCTTACATTTATATAGCGCCTTTCACGACCACCAAAGCACTTTACAGCCAATGAAGTACCTTTTGAAGTGTAGTCGCTCTTGTAATGTAGGAAACACAGCAGCCAATATGATAATGACCAGATAATCTGTTTTAAAGAAATGTTATGTGAATACATTAAACATTTGTCTACTAACATCACCAACAGTAATTTCTAACTTAATGTTTCTTCTTCAGACAGTCTTTGTGGATCTGCAAAAAACAATTCATAGCTACAATTCCTGAAATGCTCTTTTTATATAAACTTTTTTGAGTGTGTTGTTGTGGCTGTAAATATAAGAGTTGAGGAAATCAGCTACCCTTGTTTACTCTGAGTGAGACCCCCCCAGCTCGTGTTGTATTATAATTTGTGTGTTCTGGGCTCATGCTCATTGTGAACTACTTTGAGACGTATCCCACTTTGACAGGCTGAAGTGACTGTCATCCCATCAATCTGGGTTGGTTTCAAACCCAGGTTGCAGAAATAGAGATGGTGATGCTGCAACCTATTGTACTCCTGATGTTCCTTTTATAGAATCATAAAATCCTAGAATGATACAGCACAGAAGGAGTTCATTCAGCCCATCGTGGCTGTGCTGGCTCTTTGGTAGAGCTATCCAATTAATCCCACTCCCTTGCTCTTTCCCCGTAGCCCTGCAATTTTTTTCCCCTTCAAGTATTTATCTAATTCTATTTTGAATGTTACTATTGAATTTGCTTCCACCACCCTTTCAGGCAGTGCATTCCAGAACACAATAACTCGCTGTGTAAAAAAATATTTCCTCATGTCGCCTCTGGTTCCTTTGCCAATCATCTTAAATCTGTGTCCTCTGCCACTGGAAACAGTTTCTCCTTATTTACTCTATCAAAACCCTTCATGGTTTGCAACACCTCCATCAAATCTCCTCTTAACCTTCTCTGCTCTAAGGAGAACAATCCCAGCTTCTCCAGTTTCCACATAACTGAAGTCCCTCATCCCTGGAACTGTTCTATTAAATCTCTTCTGCATTCTCTCCAAGGCCTTCACATACTTCCTAGTGTGGTGCTCAGAATTAAACACAATACTCCAGCTGAGGCCTAGCCAGTGTTTTATCAAGGTTTAGCATCATTTCCTTGCTTTTGTCCTCTATTCTCTGTTAATAAAGCCGAGGATCCCATATGCTTTTTTCCTGGAATTTTTCAGAAAATCACCATTTTGACTTTTTTTGCTGTTAATGGTTTTTTGGAAAACTTTTCCATAATATTAATGTAAAGATATTCCATGACAAATTATTATTCACATGCTATTCACTTAAACCCAGTTAACCTAAAAATGTTTCTAAATCAAATGTCACGTTACTGTATTTACGAAAGGTATAAATACCAAAATGTAGTTTCCATTGAATTCTGCTTGGACAACCTGTATCCCTGTTAATCGGACCAGCATCTGCATTTCTACAGATCTTAAAAAATTATAGGCCTAGAAATTCAATCTTCTAGTGCCGGCCGTTAAGGCCAGTTTTGAAGAAAAAATGGCGCGGAACAGGCTGTGGGGCCGGTCGGCAGCGCCGCCATTGCCTGCTGTCGCTGCAAGTGTTTTAATTACTAGGAACGTGACATCAACGCCGAATTGACGCATGCTCATCGATTTTGGACATCGCCGCTCCTCTTACCGCCCTCTCCAAAGCACGCCAGTGCGTTTAGCCATTGACAGCACGTAGAAAGCAGCGGTGAGCTACAAACTGTACAGTGAACAGCTGCTGAGATAACTGGTAACTATGGAGAGCTCAGACTATGTAATTGGAGTGAAAACTGCTTCCAGTGAGAGGCATCAAATTTCCCCCCTGGTCAGTCAAACATTACAGGTGATAAATACTTTTAAAATAAACTATACTGTACTACAGTTGTAAGAATCTCAGGAAAAAATCAAAGCTGCATTTCCTTTAAATTTTAAATTATTCATAGGGCTGTTGAGGCAGGATTGGAGGCGTGTGGGGGGTTAAAATTGCAGAAACTAGCGGGCGGGCCCGATCCCACCTCCATCCCGCCTCCACGCAATTTTGATGAAATCGTGTCTGCTGGTCCCGTCTCCGTCCCGCCTCTAAGAGGCGGGAGAGGCCGTTAATGCCCTTAACAAGCCCTAAATTGGCTCTGTAATGCCATTTTGATAGTTTAACCCTTTTCCCACGTGAAGCATGCCTGATCTGAAACACGCCGGTGAAACCTGGCGGGAGCACAAGTGGATTGCTGACTCTCAGCTGCAGCTCAACCATTAAATAGGAGATTTGATCAGACAACATTTGCAGGTGGCAGAACTTTGTTGTCACAGGTCTGGGGGAACTTTTAGAAGGCATAACCACAGCTCTGGAAGTTTGGAGCCTGACACCCATCTCCAGTGTGACCTCCTGGGAAACCCCTCTCGCCACCCTCATTGAGCGCTTCCTCAACTGAGGCATATACAGAGGCATGGGAGCCATTTATTTCCTTCCCTCCTGGGCATCTGATGAGGACGAACACCAGCCGCGGCACCAGCAGGACCATGAACAACAGCAGCACCAACAGCAGCAGCAACAACAGGAGCGCCAAGCTGCTCCTCACCCACCTGAAGCTGCACAGGCCAGAAGGTGCCAGCGCATGGAAGGCTGTCGGCGCAGGAGATACCCCCCCAAACAGGGTCTACAGACACAGGGTCAGCTACCTCAACATGTCTGAGCAGCAGTGCCAAAGGCGGCTCCGACTTTCTGCAACAAGACCTGGAGCCCAGAGGACCAGGTGGACACCCCTTACCAGTGGCCGTCAAAGTCACCACCGCACTCAACTTTTTTGCCTCAGGCTCATTCCAGGGATCAGCAGCAGACATCAGTGGCATCTCACAGGCGGCCGCACACACCTGCATCATGCAGGTAACCGATGCCCTCTTTGCCATCGCACACAATCACATCCATTTCACCAAGGATCGAGCAAGTGTCACGGCGCGTGCGGTTGGATTAGCTAATCTGGCAGGCTTTCCAAGGGTGCAGGGCATCGTTGACTGCACACATGTGGCCCTTAAGGCACCCCATCGCAATGCAGGTATTTTTGTCAACCGCAAGGGCTTCCTCTCCCTCAACGTTCAGCTGGTGTGTGACCACAAGAAGGAAGTTCTGCATGTTTGTGCCAAGTACCCTGGCAGTTGCCATGACTCCTTCATACTGCGCCAGTCTAGTGTGCCTCCGCTATTCAGTCCGCCAGACCAACTTAACGGATGGCTACTTGGAGACAAGGGCTATCCCCTGAAGACGTGGCTAATGACGCCATTGAGGAGCCCATCCAACGCAGCTGAGGAGAGCTACAACTCCAGCCACATTTCCACCAGAGCCATAATCGAGCAAACCATCGATATGCTGAAGATGCGCTTCAGATGCCTGGATAGATCAGGTGGAGCCCTGCAATACTCAGCAGCCAGGGTCTCCAGAATTGTCGTGGTTTGCTGTGCACTTCACAACATGGCACAGCGTCGTGGCTTGCAGATGCCGGAGGACCAAGTGGCTCCTCACATAGCCTCCTCAGATGAGGAGGAGGAGGAGGAGGAGGAGGAGAGAGAGAACGAACAACTTGCAGAGGCCCATCAACCAGCGGCAGCATTACGCGAGACCATAGCTGCCCAGAATGCAAGGAACGCACTCATCCTGGCCAGATTTGCTTAGACAATCAAGCACTTTTGCCTCGCAGCTTCTTACCAGAGCTACGACAATGGCCCAGACCCAACGGATCCCTAACAATTTGACCACCATACTGACAATTGAAGTTATCCTAAGGGCTCATTGTGGAAGTCCCATTAGCGAAATGACAGACGCCACAACTGCAGCTGTAGCCATCAGAGTTTTTATTTACACTTAACACCTGATGTCTTTTTCACATTAAACATCAAATTTCACCCAAGTGACTACCCTTGTGACTATTTGTGCAGTATCTTTCTCTTACGCGTGCTCCTACTTGGTGCTTCCCCTGTGGCTTCAGCAGATGTGGAGGCCCCCTGCTCAGTTTGTTGCTGCTCCTGTCTCGACACCTTTGGCGGGCGTCCTCTGGGGTTGCGAACCTGTGAGGGCTCGCCAACAGTCTGCTGCTCCTACGACTGGGCAGGGGTTGAGACACCGATCTCAGTTGGGTGCGGACTCTGGTGGGGCTCTGACCGAGGACTTGTCACTGGCATGGAAGTGTGAGCGCTTGGAGAGGAGCCCCCACGTCCTTGTTGTCTGCCACCAACATCCCTCTCATGGGTCAGGTCCACCTCAGCGCTTGCAAGTGGATTGAGAGCACCTTGCTACACATCAGGGGGCCATGGGGAACCGTATCTGCACTGGCAGTCCTACTCAGAAGGACTTCCATGAAGGTCTGGTTTCTCTGTTCAATAGATGTCCATCGCTCCTCCAGAGATGTCATTCTATTCAGAACACTCACCATGTTTTCTGCACTCTGGCGACTTATCACCTCCATGGAGGTTGCCATCCTTTCCATGGTGATGCGTTCATGCGCCAATGACTCCACAAAGGCTCTGCTCATGTTCGCTATGGACTCCTCCATTCGCTCCACACTCGCAGCGACCCGAAGACAAAACCTGTCAGAGACTCCTGCATCTGTTCCTGGAGTTCCAGCACCGCTGATCTTATGGATGGCCCCAGAGGCAGAGGGTCGACATGCAGCTGAGCCGAGCTAGGAGAGTCCTGCACCCTCCGACTAGGACTCTCCACTGCTGTCCCTGTCTCCACCATCTGCTGATGCTCACTTGTGAGCTGTGATACACCAGGTGACAACACTACTCTATGTCTCGAGGGTCCCACCGAGGTGTGAGTGTCTGCGCTGGTGCTGGGTGCGCTGAATTCTGCTGACGCTGCGCCCTCAGAGGTTGCAGCTTCCTCTGAGGAGTCTGGATGCTCAGGCTCTTCCTCCTGGCTAGTGGGGACGGGTGTTTGCAATGGTCCTGTGGGGGAGTAAAGGAAAGAGTCAGAGATGTGATGCCAAGGTTACATGTACATTGCATATTGCAGATGATCATAAATCCATCTGTTAGAGCTTCAGATTCATTATCAGCGACTCATGCAATGTCAATGAGAGAGATGGAACACTATTCTGTCACCAGCTTGCTGTGATGCACCCATCTGTCCATCCCCCACTTGCGTATCCAGGACCGCATCCTCCCAGGGGGTGAGCTGGGCCCTCCTCCTGTCCTGGCTCTTTCCCTTTTATTGTGAGCTCTCTTTTCCTGCAATGAGGGAGACAAGTGGAGTTTGAGTGAGATTGAAGGAGTGAGTGTAGAGAGTCCATAGCATAGATGCTTAGAAGGAGACAAAGATGAAGTGAGGTGGCAAGACCAAGGGCCCTCCCTGTGTGTTGTAAGTTGTTTTCATAGCATGACAGTGATAGGGAGTGTGAGGGCTGCATAGTCGAATAGTGACGTCAATGTGACCATAGAGGGAGAGGGAATGGGTAAGGGTGCATGGATGTCAGTGTCAAGTGGGATATGGAGGAAGAGGTTGCTAAAGCTGAGTGCTGGTGAGGAGAGGCAATGAGGATCAGATTGAGGGTGAAGGGAAAGTCATACTCACTTTTGCAGTGCGTAGATGGTCATGAAATCTCTTCCTGCACTGGAGCCAGGTTCTGCGGGTGATGGATAAGGAGTTGACCTCCTGGGCAACCTGGACCCACACAGCCTTGGTCTGCTGGGGAGGCTTCTTCCTCCCTGAGGAGGAGAAGAGCATCTCTCTGTTGGCTCTTGCTCCCTCCACCAAAGCTTGCAGGGCAACGTCATCGAACCTGGGAGCAGACCTGGGTCGTTGGCTGGCCATTCCTGCTGCAGTTGACTCTAGGATACAGGTCCAAAAGCTTGGCAGCCTGCAGAAGAAGCAAGGCTTGTTGCAGACCTTAAATGCAGCAGCAATGATGACGTCATCGGAGGCGACTTTCAGACTGGAATAACTCATTGGCCATGGGTTCCCACATGTTGGAACTCAATTGGCCAATTAAGTTAAAATTGCATCATTCATCCACATCGATCTAGATTTGGGTGGGCAACACGAAAAGCGGATAACACGACCCCAACCCGCCCCAGTATCAAAATCCAGCCCTTGAAGTCTGTTTTTAAAAGTCCGGGTAAAAATTGAGTCGCGCCCCATTTGGGGCGCTAACCTCGCCGGGGCGCGACTTTTAGCGCCCCGAAAAAATGAGCGGCCCCGCGCCGGAACTTCAGTGGTTGCGCCCCAAGAGGGAAGCGGGGCGCCACTGGAAGCACCCCGCATCCCTCTTGGGGCGCTGCGAGGGAATATCCTGGCGCTACGTGCCGCAGCGCCACGCGCTGCGGCACGTCGCGCCGCGGTATTGCAGGCCTTCCTCCCCTTCTTAAAGGGGAGGGACCCTGCGCAGCGCGAACCGGGGCCCAGCTGGGCCCCCAGGGATCGGGAGTGCCGGCAAAAGAGCCCGGCACTCAAGAGAAGTGCCGGGCTCTTGGAGCGCAGCCGGCACTTCACGGTGGGGGGCTTCACGGGGGCCGGGGACAGCAACGGGGGCAGGTGCTGGCAGGCGGCCAGCAACAAAAATGGCCGCCTGCCACCTCCCCTTTAAATATCGCCGCCCCGGCCGCACGTACGCCTCCCTGAACCCGTCGGACATAGCGTCTGGCGGTAAATCAGGGGGCGCGACTGAAGATCGCGGCTGAAGCGCGAGCGGGGTGCTGCGCACGGCGATGACGTCATCGCCGGCGGCACAGCGCCACAGGGCGCTACCGGCTGGCGCCGCCGCTAACCTCCCGCTGAATTTTTCGGGAGGCGTGGGCAGCGCTGCGCCCGGGCGTTAGCTGCTTTACGCCCCATTAGCGCCCTCTTAAGGCGCTAACGGGAGGCGCAAGCAGCTGAATTTTTCCCCCCAAGTATTAAGAAAGATTTAACACCATATTCTCATCAAGAGTTCTTCAAAAGTCTGTTACTATTAAAAAGTTAAGTGAACTCTCTTCTGCACAATTTACACCTGTAAACTCGTGACCAAGAGTTCATGGCCCGAAAATTAGACCTAATACGCGAGAGTACGCACTGTGTACTCTCGCGTTTTAGGTCTCCAATTGCCGGTTTTCTGCATGCACTGCGCATGCGCGAGAAACCGGCACTTCGTGAATTCAAAAGGGGGCGGTTCCTAAGTGAACCGCGTGTGCGCTAAAGGCTGTGCGCACGCAGTGCACTTAGTTATTTTTTCAGCTTTGAACGCGCAGGTAAGCATGGAAGATTTTACACATGAAGAAAGGAGGCGTAAGACCCTCTTTTAACAAGGTAAGTAGTTAATTAAGTATTATTTTAAATTTTTTTCAACAGGTTTATCTTTTTTAGAGACTTTAAAGAAAGGTAAGTTTATTTTTATAACTTTTAAAAAGATTTTAAATTTTTTCAAAAATTTAATTTTGTTTAAAGTGGTTAATTTATTTAACTATACTTATTTTATTAATGTGATGGCTTTTTTTAATTTAATTGAGGTTTAGCTGTTCTTTTGGGGGGGTGTAGGATTCATAGCTTTGACAGCTCTTGCTGTGAAAACTATGAATGAAAGATGGTGTGCTGCCATTGGCTCTAACTGAATCACGTGATCCCAGAGCTCGCACGAACTAATTGCGCCTCTGGGATACACACACACTGCACAGCTGCATGTGGGACTGGCCTTGAAACTAAAGTTCGTGTGGGCCCGGAGGAAAAAGGTAGGCGCGGAGTGAGATATCGCGGGGAAGCCTTACCCCCGCGGGAACACTCACTGTTTAATTTCTGGGCCCATGTTTCCCTTTTTTAAAAATGTATTTCAATTGATTTCTTATGCAACGGTTTAACGACATCTATGTCACAGTCCTTCACTGTTAATAGGTGATTGCCCAAGAATGCCGCACCGAACCTTCAGACGTGACCTTCGGCCTCCTGCTGATTTTACCGCCGGAAAGAGCGCATTGCACGGGAGCCTCTGCGCTGCGCTCATTTAAATCAGCGTGCAGCACCAAAACATCGGTGCTGCCTGCGCTCTTTTTGCAGGTGGCCGCTAACCTTGGCCCGCGGTGGCACTTTTTTGGGCTTAATCGAATTTCTAGGCCTATATCTTTGTTTTCATTTCCATTAAAAAATAACCCTGGCCTCCACATAAAAATCAGACTACCTTTACAGTTAGTCATCTCAATTGGCATGGCTATAGACACACCAAACAATGACAGACTTCTGTATCTTGGCAAATAAAAAGAAGCAATTGCATCTTACAGCATCATGAAATCCTATTTTATTGCTCAATGTCCACTTTCGCCATCTGCTGCTGCTACACCAGTCTTCCCAAGTCTTGATTGTAAATTTGGTACTTTGTTAAGGGAGGGAGTTATTGAATAAAAGTGTCTAGAGTTTGAATTAATGCTTCTCACTGGGCTTTATTATTGAAAACATATGTTGACAATGATTTTATTGATTAATAAATGTGATTAAGTATGCAGGAAATGTTCTGAGTTCACCAAAAATCCCTACAAATCTTGAGCATCTACCAGTTTCCATTGACCCTGCTCATTTACAAGCAACACAAATTTTTTTTTTTTTACATAAAATGGTCTTGAAATAGATCAATATTACATTGTAGTTTATCCATATCCTGCCCCTATCCCAAAGATCCGCTTCTACTGACTGCATCACTGCAAAGTAGATGAGGCCTTGTGAAGGAAAACACCATATTCAGGAAAATACACCATCCTATGAAATAATTCTGATTAAAACATGAAAAACTGGGCTTGGAAATCTGAAAGCCTCAACAAGGAAAAGCTGTAAACAGAATACAGGCTTTTGAGATAAGATAAGTTGTTGACACTGAAACAATAGCCTCATTGAAGCAGAGGGTTAGAGCTTCTAGAAAGTCTGAAGCCTTGGAAAGAACACAATGGTATAACCCTGTTAAAGTGTCATAAACCAACACTTCGGGAAATGGAACACAGAACATTAAAGAAACATATGCCTTCATAAATATGACATCAAATGAAACACGCAGACATAATTCTTAATGCAACCAACTGAGGTAGCTAAGAAGACAATGATGCACCCGGTCGAGGTGTTTTTAATTTGCATGTTGTAAAAAGATACAAACAGGAGACTTTGATAAAAATGACATCAAATAGAACGACTGCCATCACATTGTTTGTGTTTAACTTGGAACACCTAGGAGACACGAAGGGCTGGATTTTCAATGACCCGTGGAGTCGGGTTTGGAGGCGGGGGGGGTGGTTAAAGTTGCAGATTCAGGGGTCCCGACCCCATCCCGACTCCAACCCGCCTCCATGCCAGTTTCTCTGGTGGCAGGTACCCGACCTGTTCTGAGACCCGACTCCCCGAGGCGGGAAGGGATTAGTGACAATTAACTGCCTGTTAACAGGTAGCTAACAGGCAGTTTTTTGCATAATCCCTATTTTAAAAGGAAAAGTGTGGGCTTCCCGACAGGTGGCAACCACTCCAAGTTATCGGGTCGGGCCGTGGGTCTGCAGGGGTTGGAGGGGTCGATATGTCCGGTGGGCAGGTGAGTGATGGGTGCATGTGTGCAGAGGTAAGTGTGTAAAGTAAGTGCTAAGTGTTGGAAAAAGTTTTACTTACCTTAACTTCCTCCTGCAGGTGTCAGCCCTTCAGTTCTCGGGAGTTAGAAATCTTACCGGCACAGAAAGCAGGAAAGCCATTGTTCTGTCAGAAACGGCAGCCTTCTGTTTTCTGTGCTGGAATGATTTCTAACTCAGCCTGAAAGGAAGGACTGAAGTTAGAAATCATATTGTGAGTGTTTGACAGCTTCACAGAGCTGTCAAACGCTGATATTTCATCTGTCAAAAGCTCTTGACAGATGAAATGTCAGTCTGTGACGTCACCTGTTGCCGGGTGGCCCTTAATTGGCCTGCTGAGCCCACTGGGCGGGCTCAACAAGGTCAATCAAGGGAAAATACAGTGGGTTGGCCACATCTCGATGGAGGCGGGTTCACAAGCCAGAATGTGTGATACCCGAACCCAACCCGACACCAACTTCAAAATCCAGCCCGAAGTCTGTAATACAACCAGCTGAGGTAACTTAAGAATTGAATAGAAGACCTTCGTAAGAATGGCATCAAATAGATACACCTGTTACAACTGGTTTTTATGATGAACTGGAACACCTACACAGCAGACACAATTCTGCAAGCTAACAGCTGAACTAACTGTAAGAATAGAAGGGGTCAACAGAAAAATGACTAGATATAATTAGCTTACATCAGCAGAAAACTTCAAAGGATATACCACTGAGAAAGCGTATAAAGATTGGATTTTCAAATAGGAAGACAGAATTCGCTGGAAGGGGCAAAGCGGTTCTCAGACTTCATAGGCAAGCTCTGTAAGTTTTCAACTCTTTAAGACTCGGGTATCAAAAATATTTGATTTTGGTGGATATTCTGGAATAGACTAAAAGAAATGTAAAAATGTAACGAAGTTAAGATTTGAGAATAAGGATCTCTGATAAGAATTGTAAGCTTTTTGTATTTGGAAATGTTAAAGTTGTGATTGAATCACCAACTGTAAACTACATGTCGGTTCTTTAATAAATCTATATTTTTTTAGAATTGTCTCACATAGTACTTCGCGAACTCAATCTCTGTACACTCTTTGGTGAGGAGTTGCAGAATTCTGAAGGAGTTTTCCGGACCCTCATAATATCTGGAAGGTTACAGTCCAGCTAAACTTATTAAAAGTGCTATCTGGAGGACGGTAACATCTTCAGGTCGTTCCTTTCCTTTAGGAGAGATAGTCTGGACCTTTACACCCAATTAAGCGTCTTTAGGATCTGGCTACCTCTAACTTTAGTTGAAGGTGAATGTCTGGGGAATACGCCTGATCTGGGGTAGCCCGAAAGGGCTAGGACTAGTAATTATCCCTTCAGTTGGCGCCCAACGTGTGTGTTAACGAGTTGATACAGAACCTATACTTATATTTATATCTATATCCATCTTGTAGATTGTTAAGTATAGAAGGAGTGTTTTACTGACATTAGTACTAAGACCCAGATTTAAGCCTCTAGAGACGACAAGTCCCTGATCAGGCCTTGTAGAACTTAAATCAGAACTCCCTCAATATACCATTGAGGTCTAGAAATTTCTTATAAAGTTCATATTAAACCCTAACCGAGGTTAGGTCCTGACAAAATGGCAAACCCTGTCGGAATTGGCCAAGTCTTTTTATTAGGAAATTCAAACGATTGCTTTATTAGGGGAAATAATCCTATCACAAAACCACAAAACCAAGTGATAATTTTTGAAATAGAAGGCTTTGATGCCGACGGAGCTGTTAGAACTCATGGCACGATTAATGTTGATCCCCAGAACCAGGGGATACAGAATATCCAGTGGGATAATCAAACAAATACTCCAAATCCAATAAATTCCTTAATGATAAGGTGCACACCCGCACAATTGGGAGGCCTAATGAACGGTGTCCAACAAGGTGGTGGCAACCATGGCCGAATAGCAGGACCCGGAGCAGCCTATGCTCCTGGGGGCCATGGATTCCGGTTAAGGTGGCAAGCTCATGATGAAATAAATGACCAGAATCTTCGAGAAAACTATAGACAGCTTAGAATCCATTATAATCAACGGTCCGACAAACCCCCTAAGGGATTTGGAAAACATGATACCCCCAAGAGGGAGGAACAAAAATCAGTTAAAATAATTAAAGACAAAGCAGCAAATGAAACTCAGGATCCTGAGGATGAGCAATCCCAGGATTGCAGGCCTGGCACCCAGCCAGGCCTCTTGAATTCTCCAATGCCTTGGCAACCTTGCCCACAAACGTTTGATACGGGAGCTGATTACACTGTAATAGATCCTGCAATTATAAAAACTAACTGGACAGATTTGGGGAGCCCTATTTGTAAAAGACCATTAGGGGGATTCACACAAGACAAAACCAAAATAATTAATTTTTACGAAATACCTATTACTATATATGGAATCACGGTGACCCTAGATGTAGGACTGGTACCACAATTGGCCTGCTCCCTCATTATAGGACAACCAGACATGAAATGTTACCTTAAAATCTCAACCAGACCTGTAGAAGCATCCACAGACCAGGATGACAGGGAAAAACATGTTCGGACACAGCTTGATCGAACTTGCCTAGAGGGGGGAGGCAAAGACCTCCTCGAGCAACTCATTAATAGATACTACCCTTATCTACAACGCCATCCAAATCAATGTGGAAAGATAGACATCAAACCCCACCCCCTTGATGCCGGCTGGCACAAACCTAAAAAACAGTGGCCTATTCAAGACCACAAAGGAAAAATAGATCTCCTAACAACGCTCAAAGAACTAACAGAACAAGGTGTCTTAATCAAAATGGCATCTAGAACTAATTCACCATTGTTTGGTGTTGCTAAACCAGATGGGAGGTGATGATTAGTGGTCGATTATACAGCCTTAAATAGGGTAACGGCCCCACATACTGCACAACAGCAAAATTCCACAGCCCTTCTCTCTGGAATCACAAGGGAAAAATATAAATCTTAACTCAATCCTATAAAGAAAAATTAGCCACCATTCAATATCCTTAAACTCTGAAAAATCTGCAAGCAAGTTTAGGACTCCTGAATTTTGCTCGATCCTTTGCGCCAACCTTTGCCGAGCTCTCAGCACCCCTGTATGCTAGAGTGGGCGAAGCAGCAAAGGGACCATTCATATTTTCACCAGACGATTACTCAAAATTGCAACAATTATGCCGAGAGGTACAAAAAGCCATAGACCTGGAACAGAGGGACCTACAAGTTCCCCTCAATATTCATCTCAGGTCATCACCTAAAGTGGCAGTTGCAGTTTTCTATAATGAAAAGAGCATAGTGCCCATTCAGTTCCATTCTTATAACTTTTCCAATGTCGAAAGGAGGTACATTAAAAAAGAAAGGGTCATGACTATGGTAGTCCAATGCCTCATCAAGGCAAGAACCCTTCAAGGGAAATACCCCATTACCATCTATACTGAGATTACCGATTTAAGATCAGTATTGAGGATGGCCTCTGATGAAAAAAGAGCCACCCAGATTCGATATGATAAATGGGCATCATTCTTGAATGATCCTACACTTATTTTTAAATTCCTCTCCCCGGAAATGGACTTAGAGCATCTCCCCATCATGGAGGATGATGATACGGAGGAGGGAATCAGACAAATATCTATGAGACCGCTTACAGAGTACCATCAAGTCATTTACTGTGATGGATCGTCAATGATGATTAAAAAAGGGACATCCCAACAATCCTCAGCTGGGATGGGAATAGTAGTAGGGACTTTGAGATTCCTATTCTTTTTATCCAGAAAAGGGCTAGGACTAGTAATAATCCTTTCAGCCTATATGCCCTAGAGTTTAGAAGAATGAGAGGTTATCTCATTGAAACATATAAAATTCTTAACGGGCTTGACAGGGTGGATGCTGGGAGGATGTTTCCCCTGGCTGGAGAGTCTAGAACCAGGGGTCACAGTCTCCCTGCAGCCACCCAGTCAAGCCCTTTAAGAATTTTGTACGTTTCAATGAAATCACCTCTCATTCTTCTAAACTATAGGGGATATAGGCCTAGTCTACTCAATCTCTCTTCATAGGACAATCCCCTCATTCCAGGATTTAGTCTAGTGAATCTTCATTGCACTTCCTCTAAGGCAAGTACATCCTTCCATAGGTAAGGAGACCAAAACTGTACACAGTACTCCAGGTGTGGTCTCACCAAGGACCTATATAATTGTAGTAAGACTTCTTTACTCTTATACTCCAATCCTCTTGCAATAAGGGCTAACATACCATTTGCTTTCCTAATTGCTTGCTGTACCTGCATGTTAACTTTCTGTGATTCGTGTACAAGGACACCCAGGTCCCTCTGAACACCAACATTTCCCAGTCTCTCACCATTTAAAAAACATTCTGCTTTTCTATTTTTCCGACCAAAGTGGATACCTTCACACTTCTCCACATTATATTCCACCTGCCATGTTCTTGCCCACTCACTTCAGCTGTCTATACCCCTTTGCAGCCTCCTTGCGTATAAGGGCAGATCTGGAACAAGAGGCGTTTGCTACAAAGCACAGTACTGCAAAAAGCTGCCACTGCACTGTCCCCTTCATTCAGGACCAAAATAAAATGGTGATCAGAAGCAACTTGAGATTTTGTAAGAGTTGTCTATCAATCACGGTAACTACAATGAGCATGCGTGCACTGAAAAGCATGTTTTACACAAATACATTGATCGGTTCTCAATTAAGTTAAAAAAAAACATTGATAACTCACTCAAGAGTCCACAATTCAAAGGACTAGTATAATGACATTGTGAAACCCAACAGAACAGTGAAGTGTTCCTCCCCAATTGATTATGTAAACTCTGAATCGATTAAAAACTCTTCTGCTTGTCACCAGCAAAAAAAACACAAGCATTAAAATTAAAATCCTTAGTGGCACTTGAATCATTAGTTAAAGGGCCACTGTTGCTGTTGAAAAGTCAATGGCATAGATTTCTAATGGAATGTATGAATATAATGCAATAATGTAATTTGCATCAGAAGACATGGTTGCACTGCTCAAGCAAGATGTATAATGACACATGTGTCTTTGCCTCCCTGAATCAACAATGATCCCACTTTAGGGTTACAAATGTTCAAAAAGCACAACTAATGATGTAAACAAATTGTTTGTGATCTTCAGGAACCTTCTTTGAAAACTGTGATGAAAAAGGACTTTTCACTTATGTTAGTAATTGATAGAAATTATGTTAATCTATCAGATTTTAAATGGAGCCGGGAAGGTGAGGACTGAGCAAACTTCATTTTGGACCCCCAGGAAATTGTTATATTCTTTCCTCTGATTTGGGAAGCCTCGCAAATGTTTAACAGTTGACTTTTTTCCCCCCCCAGTAAAATCATAGGCTGCGATTTTACTTACCTCGGCGGGTCCGTGGCGGGCGATGTCGGTGGCGGGTCGCAGCCCTGCTGTTGGCTCCATCCCGCTCTGTAAAATGACTTTCCATTGATAGGGCTTGTTAAGCCCGCCCAGCACGTTTCCTGGGCCAATTAGAGGAAGCGGGTCTGGTGACGTCATTCATGACGCGCCATCAGCCGGTTTCCTTAAAGGGACCACGTCTAAATTTATCTTGACATTTGTGCTGTCAGTGTTCGACAGCATTGAGGTGCTGCAAACACTGACAATGACTGCACAGATGCACAGGGCTGCACCCAGGCTCTCCCATGATCCCCTCTATATGCTTATGGAGGGAGTCACAGCATACAGGGAGGTCCTCTTCCCTTACCATGGGCGGAAGAGACCTCCCCAGGAGACCTAAACAGCCTGGTTGCACATTGCAGAGGAGGGCACAAGCAGGGATGTGGTCAGGAGGACCTGGGTGCAGTGGCGCAAATGTTTCAATGATCTCAGTAGATCACGAAACGTTAGTACAAAGCCACACTCAACCTCATCCTGCTGTGCCTCTCATCACATCCCCATCACTCTGCCTTCCCTATCCTACCTCACACCAACTTACCTTGCACCTCCACCCATCCCTCTCTATCTACATTATCACTTCCCCATCTCACTAGCCACTCCTCACACCCTGGAAAGCCTGCAGAATCTGTGCTGGAAATGGACTGAGAAACAGCTTGTGGCTGAGGAAAGTGATGATCTGTCAGGTGGGAGCTTTTTCTGTACATTTTAAGCTGTCAAGTAATCAGCTGGAGCAATGGCCACTGAACTCCCGCCTCAGGTTGACAGTTGTGGTTCCCATAGCCATGAAGTTAAAGTGAAAATGTAAGTTAAAAAAGCCTGTTAATGATATGTCAACTAGATATTAATGAGATTAATTGGATCCCCACCGCTGCCTGTCGGGGCTGCTCAGCGCTGACAGACCCGACATTGGGAAAGGCGCGTTGCGGCAGGTTGACAGCGGGGTCCCGACCCGCTGTGAAAAAAAAAACACTTTCCCAACCGACAAGTTCCCAATCCCGTCCGCTGACACCCCACCCCCGGAAAATTCTGGCCATAATTCTTTCAAAGTTTTTCTGTCATTTTTTTCCAACTTTTAGAGCAATTTACAAAAGCTGGAACTTATAAAACACAGAACCAATGGTAAATATTGTTCAAAAATGTTTATATTCCCTTGCGTTTAGAAGGTTGAGGGGTGATCCAATTGAGGTGTTTAAAATGCTAAAAAGATTCGATAGGGTAAATACAGAGAAGCTGATTTCTCTGCTGGAGGAATCCAGAAAAAAAGGGCATAATCTCAAAATTAGAACTAGGCCATTTAGGAATGATACCTGGAAGCACCTTTTCACACAAAGGGTGGTGGACATCTGCAACTCACTCCCCCAAAATTATCAAGACTGAGATTGAGAAATCTTTGTTAGGCAAGGGTATCAAGGGATATGGACCAAAGGTGGGTAATGGAGTTGAGATACAGATCCACCATGATCTAATTGAATGGTGGAATGGACTCGAGGAGCAGAATGGCCTACTGCAGTTCCTACGTTCAGTGATTTCATGACTTTACAAATTAAAAGATGTTATCGACACTGCTTTCAGATTGCAAATAGTGAGTGGGACATTTTTTAAAGGTTTTTTGTCACACTTATTATTTGGACTCTGAGAAGGTGCTGTCTCCCTTGACAAATAGATTGGAATGTTTTCTGATCATTAGCTTAGTCCACCACATCTTTTTGTCAAGGCTTTGTGACATTTGGTGTGATCTGGACCATTATTAATTGTTCTCAACTTTCATTTTTTGATCTTCCCACAGCATCGATCGAGTTCCAGCATTCCTCTGCACAGTGCAAATGATTATTTCTTGGCAAACTGTGCGTGCTGCCATGGCCCAAACCGTCCTGTGCCCTTCTGTGATTGCCGCTACGGTTTTGGAGGCAAGGAATAGTGTCTTTGCATATGATCAGTTGACTGACAGGTACAAGCAGCCCAGTATCGGAAAAGTGGTCATCTTTGTGTTTTTGCTTTGGTTTCCATTTTTCCCTTTTACCTCCAGCCAATGTATGATATCACATTCATTAATTCAGTTCAAGTGTTTATTCCTTGAGGCTGTAAACCGCAATAATTTCAAGTAACATCTGCTGGAGTGTTATTAACTGAAAGCTGGTGATACGTTAAGGTGCTGCGGTGCTGTCAAAATCTGCAGTGTTGTCTGCTGCTCACCGAGTCTCTTAAACGTCTGATCGCCCAAATACTTCAATTGTTTTTCGGGAGTTAAGGTTAAGCTATTTTAGAGGGTATTGGTTTCTGTTTCGTACACTGAAATAATCCCTGGCATCAACTTCAATTCAAATCGTCTGATACGGTAGTAGTTCGTTTTATATCATGGGATTAATGGCAGGAACCTGTTTCTGTCTTCTACAATGAATGCCACCAACCAAAAAGATGTTACTGAACAAATAATAATAGTTAACAGAGGTTTAGAGCCGTAGAAGTGTTCAGCTGAACTCCCTGGTTCACGTGCATCACTAGGTATGGTTAAGGAAGACAAATGAGGTTGTTTGTTCACTCAAGAGCAGCCAAGACGTTAACAAACAGTATATTGCTCTCCCCTCTGCATACAGCAGCGGAGTAAACTTTAAATCGATTAAAACAACTGTAATCCAACAAACACTGGATTTCATATATGGCAATATCTTCAGCTGCTAGTATTTAACAAATTCTGCATCTTTTGTGCAATCTGTTACAGCGCCTCACATTATTATCTCTGATATAGGAATCTAGGCTGGAAATTATTGTTGGTGCGATTGGTGGAAGAATACTTAATATTTTGTGTGTTGTTGCTTTGTCCATTATTTTAGCAGAGTCATTAACCTATTTAAATAATGTACAGACATGTTTTTCTAATATCACGAACAGTAATTTTGAGCTTTTTATGTTTTAATAGCTCTTTTGGGGAGTGCTGCTTTACTCTTTACAGTACGTCCTTTGCCAACAGTTCTATCTTCTACTTACATAAGAACATAAGAAATAGGAGGAGGAGCAGGCCAATTGGCCCCTCGAGCCTGCTCTGCCATTCAATAAGATCATGGCTGATCTGATCCTAACCGCCAATCTACTATCACAGAACCATCTCCTGAACCTAACAGAATTGGACACACGAAATAGGAGCAGGATCAGGCTACACGGCCCCTGGGCCCGCTACGCTACCCACAGGGCCATGACCGATCCGAACCTAGACTCATGTCCAAATTCCTGTCCGCTCCCCGTAACCCTTAATTCCCTTTGCTTCTAGGAAACTGTCTATTTCTGTTTTAAATTTATGTAATGATGTAGCTTCTACAGCTTTTTGGGGCAGCATATTCCATAGACCTGCCACCCTCTGAGTGAAATAGTTCCTTCTCATCTCAGTTTTGAAAGAGCTGCCCCTTATTCTAAGACTATGCCCCCTAGTTCTAATTTCACCCATCATCGGGAACATCCTCCCCGCATCCATCCGATCCAACCCCTTCACAATCTTATATGTTTCAATAAGATCGCCTCTCATTCTTCTGAACTCCAATGAGTAGAGTCCCAATCTACCCAACCTCTCCTCATATGTCCATCCCCTCATCCCCGGGATTAACCGAGTGAACCTTCTTTGTACTGACTCGAGAGCAAGTATGTCTTTTCTTAAGTATGGACACCAAAACTGTATGCAGTATTCCAGGTGCGGTCTCACCAATACCTTGTACAACTGAAGCAATACCTCCCTATTTTTATATTCTATCCCCTTAGCAATGAAAGCCAACATTCCATTGGCCTTCTTAATCACTTGCTGCACCTGCATACTAACCTTTTGAGTTTCGTGCACCAGGACCCCCAGATCCCTTTGTACTTCAGTACTTTCCAGTTTCTTGCCATTTAGATAATAACTTGCTCTACTATTTTTCCTGCCAAAGTGCATAACCTCACACTTTCCAGTATTGTATTCCATCTGCCAAATCTCTGCCCACTTACTTAGCCTGTCTATGTCCCCTTGCAGATTTTTTATGTCCTCCTCACTCACTACTTTCCCTCCCATCTTAGTATCATCTGCAAACTTTGATATGTTACACTCGGTCCCCTCCTCCAAATCATTAATATAGATTGTAAAGAGTTGGGGACCCAGCACTGACCCCTGCGGAACACCACTAGTTACTGATTGCCAGTCTGAGAATGAACCATTTATCCCAACTCTCTGCCTTCTGTTAGATAGCCAATCCTCTATCCATGCCAGAATATTACCCCCAATCCCGTGATTTTTTATTTTAAGCAATAATCTTTTGTGTGGCACCTTGTCAAATGCCTTTTGGAAGTCTAAATACACCACATCCACTGGTTCCCCTTTATCCACCCTGTGTGTTACTTCCTCAAAGAACTCCAGCAAATTTGTCAAACATGACTTCCCCTTTATAAAACCATGCTGACTTTGTCCTATTAAATTATGATTATCCAAATGTCCCGTTACTGTCTCCTTAATAATGGACTCCAAAATTTTACCTACCACAAATGTTAGGCTAACCGGTCTATAGTTTCCAGTCTTCTGTCTACTGCCCTTTTTAAATAAGGGTGTTACATTAGCAGTTTTCCAGTCTGCCGGGATCTTTGCTGAGTCCAGGGAGTTCTGGAAAATTATTACCAATGCATCCACAATCCCTACCGCCACTTCCCTCAAGACCCTAGGATGTAAGCCATCAGGTCCAGGTGATTTATCCGCCTTGAGCCCCATTATTTTACCGAGTACCACTTCCTTAGTGATTTTGATCGTGTTTAGCTCCTCCCCCCCTATAGCCCCCTGTTTGTTCAGTGTTGGGATATTCTTAGTGTCCTCTACTGTAAAGACTGATACAAAATATTCATTCAGTGTATTTGCCATCTCCATATTTCCCACCATTAATTTCCCGGTCTCATCCTCTAAGGGACCAACATTTACTTTAGCCACCCTTTTTCTTTTTATATAACTATAAAAACTCTTACTATCTGTTTTTATATTTTTTGCTAATTTACTTTCATAATCTATCTTCCCTTTCTTAATCAATCTTTTTGTTATTTTTTGCTGTCTTTTAAAGTTTTCCCAATCCTCTATCCTCCCACTAGATTTTGCTACCTTATAAGCCCTTGTTTTTAGTCGAATATTATCCTTAATTTCTTTACTTAGCCATGGATGACTGTCTTTTCTTTTACACCCTTTTCTTCTCAGTGGAATATATATTTTTTGGAAGTTGTAAAATAACTCCTCAAATGTACACCACTGATCATGTATCGTCTTACCCTTTAATCTATTTTCCCAATCCACTCTACTCAATTCTGCTCGCATACCTTCATAGTCTCCTTTATTCAAGCTTAGCACGCTTGTTTGAGATCCAACCTTCTCACCCTCTAATTGAATATGGAATTCAACCATGTTATGGTCACTCATTCCAAGGGGATCCTTTACTAAGACATTTTTAATTAATCCTGTCTCGTTACACAGGACCAGATCTAAGGTTGCTTGCCCCCTGGTCGGTTCAGTTACATACTGCTCAAGAAACCCATCCCTAATACACTCAATGAACTCATCTTCAAGGCAGCCCTGCCCAATTTGATTTGTCCAATTAATATGATAGTTAAAATCCCCCATAATTAAAGATGTTCCCTTATTACAAGCCTCAACTATTTCCTGATTGATACTCCGTCCAACAGAGTTGCAACTGTTCGGAGGCCTATAGACTACGCCCACTAATGTTTTTTTCCCCTTATTATTCCTTATCTCCACCCAAACTGTTTCATTATCCTGATCTTTTGACCCAATATCATTTCTCTGTATTACAGTGATTCCTTCCTTTATTAACATAGCCACCCCACCTCCCCTTCCTTCCTGCCTGTCCTTCCTGATCGTTAAATAACCTGGTATGTTTAATTCCCAGGCATTGTCACCCTGCAGCCATGTTTCTGTAATGGCCACAAGATCATGCCCATATGTAGTTATTTGTGCCATTAACTCATCTATTTTGTTACGAATGCTACGTGCACTCAGATAGAGAACTTTCAAATATGTTTTGTGACACTTAGTTCCTGCTTTTGCCCTTTTTATTACTTTACCTTTTACTCCATACCTTCTGCCCCTTCCTGACACACTCTGGTTTTTAATTTCCCCACTGCTACCTAAGTCTATGACCTTCTCTGTTGTCATTTTTATTATTTGTTCTCTAGGAACCTCCCCCCCACTAGTTAGTTTAAAGCCCTCTCTACAGCCCTAGTTATATGATCCGCCAGGACTCTAGTCCCAGCACTGGCCAAGTGAAGCCCGTCCCAATGGAACAGCTCCCTCCTGCCCCAGTACTGGTGCCAGTGTCCCAGGAAGCAAAACCCATTTCTCCCACACCAGTCTTTGAGCCACTCATTTAACTCTCTAATTTTATTTGTCCTAGCCAAATTCGCTCGTGGCTCAGGTAATAATCCAGAGATTAATACCCTTGAGGTTCTGTTTTTTAATTTGACCCCTAGCTGCTCATACTCCTTTAACAGAACCTGCTTCCTTGTCCTATCTACGTCGTTTGTACCAACATGGACCACGACAACTGGATCCACCCCCTCCCACTGCAAGTTTCTTTCCAGCCCAGAGGAGATGTCCTTAACCCTGGCACCGGGCAGGCAACACAGCCTACGGGACTCTTGCTCTCGGCTGCAGAGAACTCTATCTATCCCCCTAATAATACTATCCCCTACCACTACAACATTTCTATTTACTCCCCCCTCTTGAATGGCCCCCCGTTCCACGGTGCTGTGGCCAGGTTGCTCATCCTCCCTGCAGTCCCTGCTCCTGTCCCCACAGGGAGTAAGAACCTCGAACCTGTTGGACAAGAGCAAGGGCTGCGGCTCCTCCAACACTACCTCCTGGATCCCCGTACCTGCCTCACTCGTAGTCACACCGTCCTGTCCCTGACCATGGGCTACATCTGAATTAATTAACTTCATAGGTGTGACCACCTCCTGAAACACAAAGTCCAGGTACTTCTCCCCCACCCTGATGTGTCGCAGTGTCTGAAGCTCAGACTCCAGCTCATCAATACGGAGCTGGAGTTCCTGTAGCAGCAGACACTTGTCACAGATGTAATCACCGTGAGCCTCAATGGGGTCCACCAGCTCCCACATCTCGCAACAGTAACACATCACCTGCTCCATTCTATGTAATTAATTTAAAAAATGTTATTGTTAGTTATGGACACTCTGCCCGATTATAGATGCTAGTATCTCCTCTAATTAATTGGATTTAAATTAAATCAATCCCTCTAAATTACACCAGTTAAATGGTTTACCAACAGTCACTCTGCACCAGAAAGGCCTTATTAACTATAACCCACAGAGTTTAAGTTTAAAAAGAGAGAATACTCACCAACCAATTACTTACCTGCTTTCTGGTGACGTCACACCTCGATTATTTTTACCTCTCTCCCTCCCTCCGAGTTTGGAGACTGGTCCCGCCTTACCTGGTCTCTGGAGCCTTTTAAACCCTTTGCCGCTGCCTCGCCTCACACAGGTCCACCGCCGCACCAGGAACCTGACAAAGATGGAAAAAGGAAGGCACACCTCCCTCCCCGAACTCCCTCACTCACCAAACTCGCAGCTTAGCACTCTATTCCAAATCTGCACTCCTACTTACTACCTATGATGCTAAAAAGAGAGGGGGGAAAGGCGATTTCAGAACTGAAACATTCAGAGATGGAGATATTGGGTGTAGCTAAGGTTACACCTGAATTCATACCGTAGGCTGTATTGTGAGCTGTTAATCATGGCTAGTGCATCTACAAGATGCACTGCAGCACCTCGTTAAGGCTTCTTCGGCAGCACTTCTCAAACTCACGACCTCTACCACCTAGAAGGACAAGGGCATCAGGTGCATGGGAACACCATCACCTCCAAGTTCCGGTCCAAGTCACACACCAACCTGACTTGGAAGTATATCGCCATTCCTTCATCGTCGCTGGGTCAAAATCCTGGAACAACCTCCCTAACAGCACTTTGGGAGCACCTTCATCACACGGACTGCAGCAATTCAAGAAGGCGGCTCACCATCACCTTCTCAAGGGCAATTAGAGATGGACAATAAATGCTGGCCTTGCCAGCGACGCCCACATCCCATGAATGAATAAAAACAATCAAACCCTACGAAGATGGCCTGATGGCATCCTTTGGTGGATCCCTTTTACTCCAAATGTGGGTGTCTTCCTGAGCACCAGAAGCATAGTGATAACTCTGTACTCATCCCTTTGAGAACTACAGGATTTGGACTACAGTTTTCTTAATGGCCCTAGCAACATTTAACTCTCTGGCATTATTACATAGCTGATGGATTAACAGGGGTAATATTCCCATGGTTAGGGTTGATATGATTGTTGACCATTTTGAAATTCCTGTTTCTTACAGTTCTAACATTTACTTGGTAGAACACTGTGCTAACCACACTTTTTATATTTTTAACTTTTCTAAATTATTCATCAAAAGCAGCACATGAAACTTAGTTGTATGTGTTACAAAGAATAACACAAATGATTATTTATTTCAGTCTTATGACTTATCTTGTAATTTGTTTACATAACAGTGACTGTACTACAAAGGTAATCCATTGATCGTAAAGCGCTTTGTAACGCCCTGTGGATGCGAAAGGTGCTTTATAAATGCACATCCTTTCTTGCTTATATCATCTGAACCCATAAACATGTCACACATTCCAGCGCAAGTATTATCCAATGCATCAGAACCATTGACAACATGAGGTTCCTACATACATTACAGACTCGCATTTCTATAGCGCCTTTCATGACCACCGGATGTCCCAAAGCGCCTTACAGGCGATGAAGTACTTTTTGAAGTGTAGTCGCTGTTGTAATGGAGGAAACGCAGCAGCCAATTTGCGCACAGCAAGCTCCCACAAACAGCAATGTGATAATGACCTGATAATCTGTGATGTTTCTTGAATTAAAAAAAAAAATTTGTTTATGGGATGTGGGCGTCGCTGGCAATGCCAGCATTTATTGCCCATCCCTAGTTGCCCTTGAGAAGGTGGTGGTGAGCCGCCTTCTTGAACCGCTGCAGTCCATGTGGTGATGGTACTCCCACAGTGCTGTTAGGTAGGGAGTTCCAGGATTTTGACCCAGCGACAATATACTTCTAAGTCAGGATGGTGTGTGACTTGGAGGGGAAGGTGTTCCCATGCGCCTGCTGCCCTTGTCCTTCTAGGTGGAAGAGGTCGCGGGTTTGGGAGATGCTGCTGAAGAAGCCTTGGCGAGTTGCTGCAGTGCATCTTGTAGATGGTACACATTGCCACCACGGTACGCCGGTGGTGGAAGGAGTGAATGTTTAAGGTGGTGGATGCGGTGCCAATCAAGCGGGCTGCTTTGTCCTGGATGGTGTCGAGCTTCTTGAGTGTTGTTGGAGCTGCACTCATTCAGGCAAGTGGAGAGTATTCCATCACACTCCTTTACTTGTGCCTTGTAGATGTTGATTGAGGGATAAATATTGGCCACGACACCGGGGATAACTCCCCTGCTCTTCTTCGAAATAGTGCCATGGGATCTTTTACATCCACTTGAGAGAGCAGACGGGGCCTCGGTTTAACGTCTCATCCTAAAGACGACATCTCCGACAGTGTAGCATTCCCTCAGTACTGCACTAGAGTGTCAGCCTAGATTTTTGTGCTCAAGTCTCTGGAGTGGGACTTGAAACCACAACCTTCTGACTCAGAGGCGAGAGTGCTACCCACTGAGCCACAGCTGACACAGCATTAGTTTATTGCCTGTGCCTCATGCTGAATAGGGTAGAGGTGAGGACTCTTCTGCTTATATACATGGAAGATCTGCAACTGCATAAGGTAGGACAGTGGGACAAAGCAGACAGGCTGAGTCTCCAGTGGTGGCATATGAACTGAGTGAGAAATTTTTCGAAAGGGCTTTACAGTCACGTAGAGTGAAGATCATAGATTACAGTGGCTAGTCCTGTCTCTGGACGAAGAGAGATAGCACAAAGCTGACCCAGTTTAACAGTCTTATCATTGGGCTGTGCTACATATGAAAACATAAAATTGATATTCGGTACGTTGGGGACGTCCCAGTGAGGATGGATGGAGATATAAAAGAGACTGAAAAGGAAGCAGTCTCCTCTACAACTGAGTTGGGGGAGGATTATGTGCAATAATTAAACAAAATCCTTCTGTCAAACTCTCTCCAATCTTCACTTTAATGACAATGATACAATTAAAATGTAGACTAAATTAACACCTTGCCAGTTATGTTAACTGTGCTGTGGAAGTGAGTTAGTACCTCAGGATTATCTTATTTCATATTTTATCATGTAATTAATGAAAATACACCTTTCCATCTCCCCATGCATTTTAAAAATGTAATTATTGTAGTTTTCCACAAGTGGGTTTCAATAAGATAATATTTTTGCATGAACGTAGATAATTTTCTGTAAAAGTATTGGATTCAGGGATCTGATTTTGTCCACATTTTGATTTATGTTAGATATTCTTTGACGTCAGTGATGCTACTATGTATAGCTTTTAGATTCTAACTGATAACTTGACTCTTATTTTCTTCACTTTGTTGGCATTTTATTGTAGATGAGGTTTTATTGTAACTTTTTTTTGAAGATATAAATGTTGAATAGTTTCTGCTTTTGATCAGTGAGAAAATCTAACAAGAAGTGACAGTTCTTCAGGAATCGCATTGCTCCTGTGGGAATATGAAAGGCTGCCATGTCGACAATGACACACACAAGCAAGCCCAAGCCCAAGCTTATATTGATCTGATAGGACTGATCTTGATGATTTGATCTTTCAGCTGAACTGAATGCATTTGAACTTTTTTGTTGCACTTCTGATGAATACGGCCACGCATCGCCAAGAGGTCACAGCCAGAATCCAGAGAGTAGAAATAGTACTGACAGTGCACAATGTACAAGGAGAGAGGTGTTAACCCTAAAAAGGACTCTGAATGCAAGTGAGGATCCTTACCTTAAAATCACCGCTGTTATTTTATGCAGTTGTTTTATTATGTAATGTAAAGTTAGCAATAGTAAAATCTGTATTCGAAGGTATTTGTCAAATATTAGTGCACTGTCTTTAAAATGATGCCACCTGGTGGATTTATTTCAGTATTACATCTATAAACAAATTGGATAGCAAAATACTGCGGATGCTGGAAATCCGAAATAACAACAGAAAACGCTGGAAAAACTCAGCAGGCCAGGCAGCATCCGTGGAGAGAGAAAGAGAGTTAACGTTTCAGGTCGATGACCTTTCATTTATTATAAACAAATTGAATGAAGCTTGTGTTATTGAACAACTCCAGTATTAAGCAAACGTAAACTATGGTGTTAATTATTTAAGCCAATAATTGTAGTGGATTTATGTTTATCATCATTGATGAAATAACATTTTTAACTACACTGATCTGTTATACGATATCACCAAGGTCAAGTGATTTGAAAATTTTGTATTTTAAACCTTACAATTTTACTGGGTACAATTTGGGGCCAAATAATTAAAGCATGCCACTGGTATGCTACTGATCTTATTTAAGTATTAAAATTCAATAGTAATCTTTGGATTTTACAATTTGGGAATATAGGAACAGGAGTCGACCATTCAGCCTCTTGAGCCCGTTCCACCATTAAGTTTAAAGAAAGCCAAGTTTATGCAACCTGTCCTCATAATTTAACCCTTTAAGCTCCTGCATCATTCTCGTGAATCTGCCACTGTATCTTTCCTGAGGTCCGGTATCCAAAACTGAACGCGGCGCTCCAGATGTGGTCTGACCAAGGCTCTGTACAACTGAAGCATAACTTCCTTCCTTTTGAAGAATACAGGAATAAAACGGGTGCCTAAGCATCCAATAGGGAGGGCAGCATGCTTGATCACATTCTACGCCCAAAGTGCGCTGCCTACCATATTGGTGAAGGCCCCTGTATAGCCGTCTCCCTCCCTTTTTAAATAATGGGGTCACATTTGCAATTTTCCAATCCAAAGGCACAATTCCTGAATCTAGAGAGCTTTGAAAAATTATGATGAATGCATCTGTATTTTCCTCACCTATTTCTTTTAATACCCTGGGGTGGAAACCATCCGGCCCTGGAGATTTGTCTATCTTGAGCCCCATTATTCTCTCCATTACCATTTGTTTAATTATATTAAATCCACTAAGTTCCTCCCCTTGATTATTATTAGGTTTCCTTGTAACGCTGGCATTTTGTCCTCTTCCTCCACTATGAAAATAAATACAAGGTGTTCATTTAACAAGTTTGCTGTTTCCTCATTATCTATTATAGTCTCGCCTGCATCCGTCTTTAATGGGCCCACATTCTCCTTTGCCGCTCTCTTCCTCTCAGTATATTTATAAAAACTTTTGCTTTACGCAGTCATCTGAACCCCAAGAGTGTACTACAGCCTTAAGCATATGTTTTTAGAAAAAAACTTTTCAGAGCCTTCCCATGGGAGAGTTAGTGACAAAGATGGATTTTCAGTTCCCACCACTAACTGGTGGCATTATGGCTGTTGAGCTTTTATATAAGGCTGTTCATCAACAGAAGGAAAATAAGCTATTTTACAATCGTGCAATGCTAAATCAAGTATATACTGTGGCCAACTAATAAGATATAAGTTACTAAGATAAAATACACTTTGGCCGGAATTTTGTGGCGGGTCAGCGGGTGCGATTGGTGGCAGGTCGGGTGGGAAAGTGTTTTTTTCCCCAGCGGGTTGGGACCCCGCTGTGAACCCGCCACCACGGTCCTTTCCCAATGTTGGGTCTGTCAGCGCTGAGCAGACCCGCCACGCAGTGGCGGGGGACCCAATTCAGGTCATTATGACCTTGTTTAGAGCCACTTAAAAATGATTTTCAGCTCACCTTTTGCATTTGACAGCTTGCCCACGGGGTCCACGCTGATCATGGACCATGTCTGTCAAGCTGAGGCGGGAGTTCAGTGGCCATTGAATCAGCTGTTGAGTTGACAGCTTCAAATGTACAGTAAAAGCTCCCACCTTACAGAGATATCTTCCCTTAGCCACAAGCTCTTCCTCACTGCATTTCCACAACAGATTCACCATGCTGCAAGTCTTTACACAAGTCTCCATCCAGTCTGACCTCATTACCTCTCTCACCATTGACAGATTGTTTCTGTCATCTCTACTACACTTGCTATCTATTCCATCAGCATGGGTGCCCTTTATACTCTCTCACCTCAGAATCCCACCACGATCAGCCCCAACACCAGCAGCACCAGGCACACCAGCAACACCAACAGCAACACCAACCTTCTCCACAATCAGCTGATGCTGCACAGGACACAGGGCATCAGCACCCAACCACATTGCTGCCCAGGAGGCCAGGGATGCACTCACCATGGCCAGATTTACTTCACTTGACGCTGTACACCTGGCTGCCACATGATGCGCCAGGTTGGCACCACCCCACACCAACACCATAAAGCATCCCTGCAATGCCCAAGCCATTCCTTTCACACTCGCCACCATTGCGGGGTTACCTTTATGTCTCACCATTCACTGCAACTCACTAAGCCTCTTCCAAAGGTGCACACAGATCTGACCAAGAATGCAAAGTGTTGAAAATAAAGGTTTCAATGTTTGACACCACATTAATAGAAACTTTACATGAACACTGCATAAAACACCCAAGTGCCTACCCTTGTGTGTTATTAGTTGGTATGATTGCACTAGGATGAGGGCGAGTGTGAGGGGTGGCTAGTGAGATGGGGATGTGATAATATAGATAGAGGGGGATGGGTGGAGGTGCAAGGTAAGTTGGTGTGAGTAAGGATGTGCAGGAGTAGGGTAGGCAGAGTGATGGGGATGTGATGAGAGGCACAGCAGGATGAGGTTGAGTGTGGCTTTGTATTAACGTTTCGTGATCTACTGAGATCATTGAAACATTTGTGGCACTGCACCCAGGTCCTCCTGACCACATCCCTGCTTGTGCCCTCCTCTGCAATGTGCAAGCAGGCTGTGTTGATCTCCTGGGAAGAGAACCTCCCTGTGTGCTGTGACTCCCTCCATAAGCATATGGAGGGACTCATGGGAGAGCCTGGCTGCAGCCCTGCACCTCTGTGCAGTGCTTGTCAGTGTTTGCAGCACCTCAATGCTGTAGAACACTGACAGCACAACAGTCAAAATAAATTTGGACATGGCCCCTTTAAGGAAACCGGCTGATATTGCCTCATCAAATGACGTCACCAGACCAGCTTCCTCTAATTGACCGGGAAACGCGCTGGGCGGGCTTAACAAGCCCTATCAACGGAAAATCATTTTAGACAGCGGGATGGAGCCAGCAGCGGGGTCAGGACCTGCCACCGACGTTGCCCGCCACAGACCCGCCGAGGTTAGCAAAATCCTGGCCTTTGACTCTGAAATCATACCGTGGGATATTAGCTTTTGAATGCTTAATGTGCTTGATTGAAATTCCTCTACCCGGTATTTAGCAGACGAATTAGCTCATTTAAAATAAATAGATGAACACATGCACTAAAATAACAAAGAGAAAGATTTCAGATGAACGCAGTGAGCATTCATGTGTTATTATCCAATGGTCCAGTTTTAGGCCCTCTCTGTTTCACAGAGGTGGCAGATTGCACCAACACAAAGGATACTGATTGGTTACCAGCGAATTACAAAATATTAATCCCTTCAAGGGTTTCAGCTGCTGTCATAAAACAACAGAGGAAAGCTTAAATGTTTTTGCCCATCATCTGAAATATGAAATTGAATCACTAACTAAATTCACTGACATGTCTGATGTTTGTCATATGCAGTAGATTGTTATTTGTAATCTGAAATATGCTTTATTAACATTGATAGAAGCCAAATGTATTCACTGCCCCTTAATAAAAGGAATGGCAATTAATATAGGAACTCACAGAGTTTAATTTGCAAGTGATCTTGCCAGGATATTTTTGACCAATTGAGCAAAGAGACAGATAAATGACCTTTGTGATCTAATCTCAGCATTCAAGCGGCCGTTATAAACTGCTGCTGCCTCACTTTTGTAGTTTAAGGGTGCATTTACACCGAAGCAGTCTTGGCTTTGCATTGATGCTAAACTTCTAGGGATTGAATTTCCAAGGGAATTCCCCTGATTATCTGCCTGAACTTCAGTTGAAGATCCGCGGAAATCCCAGAGAAACGTGGAAGTTAAAGCCCATGGTGTGAAAAATGGGTGTAAAGGCCCAAACTGAATGCAAAATGAAGCAAACCTGCGATTACCAGTGCCAGGAGTCTCACTCTGCTGTGCCCCGGTGCCTGGTCGGACCCTGACTCTGGATTAAAGGTGGATTTGCACTATAACTGTAGCGTAGGTGTGAAGCAAAACTGCTTCATACAAACACTACAGTTATAGCGTAAAGGCATCCTAAGACATTAACTGGGGCCCTTGTTTGGAATACGGTTTTGTAAGCCACTCCTGGGTGTGCTTAATTTTATATCTTATGACAATTTTCATTTTAGGAGTGACAGACTGAAATTGACAACAGTAGGAATCTACTGTACATTAACAATAGCAGGCAGATGGGAGTGAGTACATTTAGTAACAGCTTTTGGATTCAGATAGTAGATAGAGGCCTTACATTATGTGGAAATCCTTTTATTAAGACACTTTTGGAACAATACAGCAACAAAAAACTTGCATTTATATAGCACCTTTAGCATAGTAAAACATCCCAAGGTGCTTCACAGGAGCGTAATCAGACAAAAGTGAGACATTAGGACAGGTGACTAAAAGCTTGGTCAAAGAGATAGGTTTAAAGGAGCATCTTAAAGGAGGAAAGAGAGGTGGAGAGGCGGAATGGGGGAACTTTCCTGATAAACATTTTCCAACTGTTTCTCCCTATCTCTGTCCTATTAAATTTTCAAAGTCAGAGGGCGGGGCCAATTCATTGGTACCCATATATAGGTGGAGCTGTTGCTAAACTGTTGCTAAGCCCGAGTACTAGTAGTGTCTCCCACCCTCCCACCTCCTCTAACCTTTAGGGGTAGAGGGAATTTAAAAGGTAGGTTCGATTTATATTTTGTTTTCAGGGACTTAACTTAATAAAGTAATATAAGGGTTAAGTCATGGCAGGAAATCTCGGAGCCGTGTCGTGCTCCTCCTGTGCTATGTGGGAAATCAGAGACACTTCCAGTGTCCCTGACAACTATGTGTGCAGGAAGTGCGTCCAGCTGCAGCTCCTGACGGACCGCATGGCGGCACTGGAGCTGCGGATGGACTCACTCTGGAGCATCCACGATGCCGAGAACTTTGTGGATTACTCATTTAGTGAGTTGAACACATCGCGGGTAAAGGCTAGGTCAGACAGTAAATGGGTGACCAAGAGGCAGGGCAATATCAGGAAGGTAGTGCAGGAGTCCCCTGCGGTCGTCTCCCTCCAAAACAGATATACCGTTTTGGATACTGTTGGGGGAAATGACCTACCAGGGGAAGGCACCAGCAGCCAGGTTCATGGCACCATGGCTGGCTCTGCTGCACAGCAGGGCAGGAAAAAGAGTGGTAGAGCTATAGTGATAGGGGACTCAATTGTAAGGGGAATAGACAGGAGTTTCTGTGGCCGCAACCGAGATTCCAGGATGGTATGTTGCCTCCCTGGTGCAAGGGTCAAGGATGTCTCGGAGCAGCTGCAGAACATTCTGGAAAGTGAGGGTGAAGAGCCAGCTGTCGTGGTGCATGTAGGTACCAACGATATAGGTAAAAAGCGGGAAGAGGTCCTACAAGCAGAATTTAGGGAGCTAGGAGCTAAATTGAAAAGTAGGACCTCAAAGGTAGTAATCACTGGGTTGCTACCAGTGCCACGTGCTAATCAGAGTAGCATGAACAGGATAGCGAGATTAAATACGTGGCTTGAGCAGTGGTGCAGGAGGGAGGGATTCAAATACCTGAGGCATTGGAACCAGTTCTGGGGGAAGTGGGACCTGTACAAAAGGGACGGTCTGCACTTGGGCAGGACTGGAACCGATGTCCTCGGGGTAATATTTGCTAAGGCAGTTCGGGAGGATTTAAACTAATATGGCAGGGGAATGGGAACCTATGTAGCGAAACAGGGGGAAGTAATATGCAGTCAGAAACAAATGTTAGAAGGGTGAGAAACAATAAGGGTAATCAGAGTAAACAAAGGCAAGAAACACAAAGGGCCATACTAAATCATAAGTCTAAAAGGACAAAGGGTGTTAATAAAACAAGCCTAAAGGCTCTGTGTCTTAATGCAAGGAGTATCCGTAATAAGGTGGATGAATTGACTGTGCAAATTGATGTTAACGGATATGATGTGATTGGGATTACAGAGACGTGGCTCCAGAACAATCAAGGCTGGGAACTGAATATCCAGGGGTATTCAACATTCAGGAAGGATAGAATAAAAGGAAAAGGGGGTGGGGTAGCATTGCTGGTTAAAAAGGAGATTAATGCAATAGCTAGGAAGGACATTAGCTTGGAGGATGTGGAATCAATATGGGTTGAGCTGCAGAACACCAAAGGGCAGAAAACGTTAGTGGGGGTTGTGTACAGACCTCCAAACAGTAGTAGTGAGGTGGGGGAGGGTATGAAACAGGAAATCAGAGGTGCATGCAAAAAAGGCGCAGCAGTTATCATGGGTGACTTTAATATGCAAATAGATTGGGCTACTCAAACTGGAAGCAATACGGTGGAGGAGGATTTCCTGGAGTGTTTAAGGGATGGTTTCCTAAACCAATATGTTGAGGAACCAACTAGAGGGGAGGCCATCCTGGACTGGGTGTTGTGTAATGAGGAAGGACTAATCAGCAATCTTGTGGTACGAGGCCCCTTGGGGAAGAGTGACCATAGTATGGTGGAGTTCTACATTAGGATGGAGAAGGAAACAATTAATTCAGAGACCATGGTCCAGAACTTAAATAAGGGCAACTTTGAGGGTATGAGGCGTGAATTGGCGAGGTTAGATTGGCAAGCGATATTTAAGGGGTTATCAGTGGAAGGGCAATGGCAGACATTTAGAGATCGCATGGATGAACTACAGCAATTGTACATCCCTGTCTGGCGTAAAAATAAAAAAGGGAAGGTGGCTCAACCATGGCTAACAAGGGAAATCAGGGATAGTATTAAAAGCAAGGAAGTGGCATACAAATTGGCCAGAAGTAGCAACAAACCCGGGGACAGGGAAAACTTTAAAACTCAGCAGAGGAGGACGAAGGGTTTGATTAGGGCAGGGAAAATAAAATATGAAAGGAAGCTTGCGGAGAACATTAAAACAGACTGCAAAAGCTTCTATAAATATGTAAAAAGAAAGAGGTTAGTAAAAACAAACGTAGGTCCCCTGCAGTCAGAAACAGGGGAGGTCATAATGGGGAACAAAGAAATGGCAGATCAATTGAACAAGTACTTTGGTTCGGTGTTTACTGTGGAGGACACAAACAACCTTCCGGAAATAAAAGAGATCAAAGGATCTGGTAAGAGGGAGGAGCTGAGGGAAATCCTTATCTGTCGGGAAAGGGTGTTGCGGAAATTGATGGGACTGAAGGCTGATAAATCCCCAGGGCCTGATGGTCTGCATCCCAGAGTACTTAAGGAGGTGGCCTTGGAAATAGTGGATGCATTGACGATCATTTTCCAACATTCCTTAGACTCTGGATCAGTTCCGAAGGAGTGGAGGGTGGCTAATGTAACCCCTCTTTTTAAAAAAGGAGGGAGGGAGAAAGCAGGGAATTATAGACCGGTCAGCCTGACATCGGTGGTGGGTAAAATGATGGAATCAATTATTAAAGATGTCATAACAGACCATTTGGAAAGTGGCGACATGATAGGTCCAAGTCAGCATGGATTTGTGAAAGGGAAATCATGCTTGACAAATCTTCTGGAATTTTTTGAGGATGTTTCCAATAGGAAGGACGGGGGGGAACCAGTAGATGTGGTGTATTTGGACTTTCAGAAGGCCTTCGACAAGGTCCCACACAAGAGATTGGTGTGCAAAGTTAAAGCACATGGGATTGGGGGTAATGTGTTGACGTGGATTGAGAACTGGTTGGCACACAGGAAACAAAGAGTAGGAGTAAATGGGTACTTTTCAGAATGGCAGGCAGTGACCAGCGGGGTACCGCAGGGTTCGGTGCTGGGGCCCCAGCTGTTTACATTATATATTAATGATTTGGACGAAGGGATTAATTGTAATATCTCCAAATTTGCGGATGACACTAAATTGGGAGGCAGTGTGAACAATGAGGAGGATGCTAGGAGGCTACAGAGTGACTTGGACAGGTTGGGTGAATGGGCAAATGTATGGCAGATGAAGTACAATGTGGATAAATGTGAGGTTATCCACTTTGGTGGTAAAAATAGGGAGGCAGACTATTACCTGAATGATGGCAGATTAGGGAAAGGGGAGGTGCAACGAGACCTGGGCGTCATGGTACATCAGTCACTGAAGGTGGGAAGGCAAGTGCAGCAGGCAGTCAAGAAAGCAAATGGCATGATGGCCTTCATAGCAAGGAGATTTGAGTACAGGAGTAGGGAGGTGATGCTACAGTTGTACAGGGCCTTGGTGAGGCCACACCTGGAGTATTGTGTGCAGTTTTGGTCTCCTAACTTGAGGAAGGACATTCTTGCTATTGAGGGAGTGCAACGAAGGTTCACTAGATTGATTCCTGGGATGGCCAGACTGACATATCAAGAAAGACTGGATCAACTGAACTTGTATCCTCTGGAGTTCAGAAGAATGAGGGGGGATCTTATAGAGACGTTTAAAATCCTGACTGGTTTAGACAAATTAGATGCGGGCAGAATGTTTCCAATGTTAGGGAAAATTAAACCAGGGGTCACAGTCTAAGGATAAAGGGGAAGCCATTTAAGACTGAGATGAGGAGGAACTTCTTCACCCAGAGAGTGGTGAATCTGTGGAATTCTCTACCACAGAAGGTTGTTGAGGCCAGTTCGCTAAATATATTCAAAAGGGAGTTAGATATAATACTCACAACTAGGGATATCAAGGGGTATGGCGAGAAAGCAGGAATGGGGTACTGAGGTAGCATGTTCAGCCATGAACGCATTAAATGGCGGTGCAGGCTCGAAGGACCGAATGGTCTACTCCTGTACCTATTTTCTATGTTTCTATGTTTCTAAATCCCTTCATAATTTTGAACACCTCTATTAAATATCCCCTTAACCTTCTCTGCTCTAAGGAGAACAATCCCAGCTTCTCTAGTCTCTCCATTTAACTGAAGTCTCTCATCCCTGGTACCGTTTTAGTAAATCTGCTCTGAACCCTCTTCAAGGCCTTGACATCCTTCCTAAAGTGTGGTACCCAGAATTGGACACAATACCCCAGCTGAGGCCTGACTAGTGATTTATAAAGGTTTAATATAGGTTCTTTGCTTTTGTACTTTATGCCTCTATTTATAAAGCCCAGGGTCCCAGATGCTTTTTTAATAGCCTTATCAACTAGTGAAAGAGGAGGTAATTGAGATACTGGATGGGATGAAAATTGATAAAGAGGAGGTACTAGAAAGGCTGCCTATCCTTAAAGTTGATAAGTCACCAGGACCGGATGGGATGCATACTAGGATGCTGAGGGAAGTAAAGGTGGAAATTGCAGAGGTCCTGGCCATAATCTTCCAATCCTTCTTAGATACGGGGGTGGTGCCAGAGGACTGGAGGATTGCAAATGTTATACCCTTGTTCAAAAAAGGGTGTAAGGATAAACCCGGCAACTACAGGCCAGTCAGTTTAACCTCGGTAGTGGGGAAGCTTTTAGAAACGATAATCAGGGACAAAGTTAATAGTCACTTGAACAAGTGTAGATTAATTAAGGAAAGCCAGCACAGATTGTTAAAGGCAAATCGTGTTTAACTAACTTGATTGAGTTTTTTGATGAGGTAACAGAGAGGGTTGATGAGGGCAATGCGGTTGATGGACATGGACTTCCAAAAAGCGTTTGAGTGCCACATAATAGACTTGCCAGCAAAGTTGAAGTCCATGGAATAAAAGGGACAGTGGCAGCATGGATACGAAATTGGCTAAGTGACAGGAAACAGAGAGTAGTGGTGAACGGTTGTTTTTCGGACTGGAGGAAGGTATACAGTGGTGTTCCTCAGGGGTCGATTCTAGGACCACTGCTTTTCTTGATATATATTAATGACTTGGATTTGGGTGTACAGGGCACAATTTCAAAATTTGCAGATGACACAAAACTTGAAAGTATAGTGAACCGTGAGGAGGATAGTGATAGACTTCAAGAGGACATAAACAGGCTGGTGAAATGGGCGGACATGTGGGAGATGAAATTTAACGCAGAAAAGTGCAAAGTGATACATTTTGGTAGGAAGAATGAGGTGAGGCAATATAAACTATAAGGGTGCAAAAAAGATTTACAAGAATGGTTCCAGGGATGAGGGACTTCAGCTACGTGGATAGTCTGCAGAAGCTGGGATTGTTCTCCTTAGAGCAGAGAAGGTTGAGAGGATATTTGATAGAGGTGTTCAAAATCATGAGGGGTCTGGACAGAGTAGACAGAGAGAAACTGTTCCCATTGGCATAAGTGTCGATAACCAAAGGACACAGATTTAAGGTGATTGGTAGAAGAACCAAAGGCGACATGAGGAAAACTGTTTTACGCAGTGAGTGGTTATGATCTGGAATGCACTGCCTGAAAGGGTGGTGGAGGCAGACTCAATCGTGGCTTTCAAAAGGGAATTGGATAAGTACCTGAAGGAAAAAAAATTGCAGGGCTGCGGGGAAAGGGCGGGAGAGTGGGACTAGCTGAAGTGCTTTTTGCAGAGAGCCGGCATGGGCTCGATGGGCCGAATAGCCTCCTTCTGTGCTGCAACTATTCTATGTTTCTATGATTCTAACTTGTCCTGCCACCTTCCAAGATTTGTGTATGGGAACACCCAGGTCTCTGTGTTGCTGTACCCCTTTCAAAATTGTATAATTTAGTTTATGGGCCAGAAATTCGGGTCTCCACGGGTGAGTACGCACAGTGTACTCACCCGTAGACCCAACGAAAGTGCCGGTTTTGCGCATGCACTGCGCATGCGCTGGAAACCGGAACTTCCGTTTCCCTGAAGGAAGGGGTTCACAGGTCAAACGCGTGCGCCGGAGAGGCAGCGCGCACGCAGCGGACTTCCATTTTTTTTTCAGGTTTCTGTGTGAGGGTAAATCCCCAGCAGCTGCGCAGGGAAAAAGCAGGTGCAAGGCCTGCTTTTAACAAGGTAAGTGGTGAATTAACTAAAATTAAAAAATTTTTTCCACAGGTTTATTATTTTTAAATATTTAAAGAAAGGTAAGTTTATTTTTAGCCCCGTTAAAAACTGTAATTAATTTTTTCAAAATTTTAAATTATTGTTTAAAATAGTTATTTTGTGTAATTTATAGTTATTTTAAAAATGTGATGTTTTTTTTTAAATTTATTTGAAGTTTTAGTGAGGTTTTGGGGCCGATCTCTATTCATAGATTTGACAGGTCTTCCTGTCAAATCTATGAATGGAGATTCCCTGCTCCGATTGGCTCTTCATGGCCCACGTGATCCCAGGGGACGCTTCGAACTAACTGCGCCCCTGGGATATGCAAGCACTGCGTGCCGGCAGCTGGAGGAGGCCCAGGATCAGAATTCCACGCGGGCCCACAGCACAACGGCAGACGCGCTAGGTAAGTGCAGGTTGGGGGCTTGCACCCGCGGGAAACCTCCGACCTGAATTTCTGGCCCAATCCTCATTCTTCCTTCCAAAATGCATCGCTTCACACTCTGCATTGAATTTCACCTGTCATGTATCTGCGCTTCAGTCTGAAGTAAATGGATCTTTGGACTGTGTTTGGAGAGTTTTTTGTGGTTTCTTGATGTTTTCTTTTTCAGAACGCTAAATTGCAAATAATGCAGGGTTTGACCAACATGTGCACTAAATTACTAGATTGCTGGAACAGTGTTAGTAATGAAGCAATTCAGGAAGTCGGCTCACCACCACCTTCTCAAGGGCAATCAGGAATGGACAATAAATGCTGGTTTTGCCAGCGACGCCCACATCCCGCGAATGAATTAAAAAAATGAATTCACCTGGAGTTTATATTTGAATTTCTTCCATCAACAAACTAACTTATTTTAAAGTGAAAAAGAATTCAGTACAATATAAACAATATTGAACATCTTTAGCTTAGCCTTTCTCTGTTCATTGCTCTGGGTTACCAGCCGTATGCTGACGGTGCAGAAATGTTTCGAATTCTCTTTCTTCAGAGATCTTAAAACTATTAATTAATTCAACCATAGCATAATGTCCTTGAATGTGTTTGAAATTTATTAATATTTCTCTGCAGCATTAATGCAAACTATCTAATTAAATCTTAAACTTAAACACAAGCTCAGTTTGATTACTAAATATAAATCAGTTCCTGTGTTGGGTTAGAAGATATTCCCCTAATTGCTGCAATCGACTCAATTAAATTCTATGACCTCTACAGTGTGCATTAATTATATACTGCTGTTACATTGTTACTTCCCCCCAAATAATATTGACTAAGATATTAATCTTGGAGAAAGAATAATCCTTATCTGAATATTACTAATTAAATGATATTTCCTGTTCATCTTTATTTATCACCTTTCCCTTCTTCTTGAGGGCTTTATCCTCCGTAGTACTTTTAATTTAATTGTATTGCCTCCACTCTTGCTGCTAGATTACTTATGTTGTTGCTCACTTTCTTCTTCTGGATCGGTTAGTTTTGCTCTGTTTTGTCAGGAAGCTGTGAGAACCTGATGGGGAACAGCTTCTTTGCTAACCCAGGGAGACACTAGTTCACGGAAGGGCCTTTTCTGGAGGGTCTGGAGAAGCAAAAGATCTACAAGCCGCAAGTCGAATGGGCCACAAGTCAAAGCGAGCACTGACTGAACCATGTGTGCTTGATTGGGAGCAGTAGTTCCATTCTAACCCAGGATGACACCAACTCCCTGGGGTTCCTTTTGCAGAAGATGTGGGGCAGCAAAAGAGCTGTTTGGACTTGGAGAAGGAAGTTAGTTTGGAAAGTGCTTGCTCCGTTGTCATGGTAATAGTGCCTGTGACTCACTTAAAAGTTATTAGTGACAGTGAGCTTTATCTCTACCTGGGCTGTCAGCAATGCAGTACACTGTTGAGAATTCCATAATCCTTCTCATATTACAATTTTTTTTTTGTGTGGGAAACATTCTGGATTGCATTGGGAATCTCATTCCTGGAAAAATGGATAGATTCCTCCACTCACATAAGTGGTATATTTTGATCATTTGGGGCACAAACATGTCTAAATCACACGAAGATTTTCCAATGTCCTGTAGTGATTACCAGGTTTGTTTTTAAACTCCCTCTACTCATCTCACTCAATAACAACAACTTGCATTTATATAGTGCCTTTAATGTAGTAAAATGTCCCAAGGCGCTACACAGGAGCGTAATCAGACAAATATTGACACTGAGCCAAAGAAGGAGGCATTAGGACAAGTGACCAAATGCTTGGTCAAAGAGGTATGTTTTAAGCAGCATCTTAAAGGGGAGAGCGAAGTGGAGGGGCGATGAGGTTTGAGGAGGGTATTCTAGAGCTTAGGGCCGAGACGGCTGAAGGCGCAGCTGCCAATGGTGGAGCAAAGGAAGTGGGGGATGCACAAGCGGCCAGAGTTGGAGGAATACAGAGTTCTCGGAGTGTTGTTGGGCCCTGAGGAGGTACGGAGAGAGAGAAGGGCGAGGCCCTGGAGGGATTTGAACACGACGATGAGGATTTATAATCGAGGGATTTGTGGACCGGGAGTCAATGTAGGTTAGCGAGCACTCGGGTTGATGGGTGAACGGGACTTGGTGTGAGTTAGGTTACGGGCAGCAGACTTTTGGATGAGCTCAAGTTTATGGAGGGTGGAAGATGGGAGGCCATCCAGGAAATCATTGGAATAGTCGAGTCTGAAGGTAACAAAAGTATGTTTTCTAGTGACTTCTATTTATTTTCTTTGTCTTAACTTTCCAACATTTCCAATTCAATAATATCCAATTCAATATGCAAACTTTGATACCATTTTGTTTTTGTTTGTCTGCTCAGTGTATTAATGTAGGATGCATGTTTGCATTCTGCTAGCTGGTTTACTTGAATGTCTTCCAATGAGTTTCAGCATCAGCAGATGGGCTGAGACAGGGGAGAGATGGGCGATATTACAGAGGTAGAAATAGGCGGTCCTTGTGATGGAGAGGATTATGGGGTTGGAAGCTCAGCTCGGTCAAATAGGTCGCCGAAGTTGCAAACAGTCTGGTTTAGTTTGGTACAGATGCCAGGGACACTTAAAATTACATTGGTCTGTTTATCTAAAAATAATACAGAAACTTTCCTGTTTTAGCGCCACAGTCTCTGCTTCTCACAGTGAGGTAAGGGGAAATATATTTTTAGTCACAGGAGATCGAAGTCAGACGAACTTTACTTTTTATTCCCCTCTGCTTACTTTCAGTTTCTCATTTCTTCATCCAATTATCTCTCTGGCTCTTCTGCCCTCCTCTGCTTCATCGGTGCTTGAAGTGTTTGGAGGACTGCTGCGATGAGGGGATACCGTGGTCAATCAGAACCACCTGATAGCTGGGGCCTGAGCTATTTTGTAGCACTTTGGGAAGCAGCCAATAAGCAGATGGAAATGCCAGCATAGCTGCCCTGCTAGTCTGTGACTGAATGTATATCTGCAAGGTCACCAATTGGCTAGAGTGCATGCTGTCTATAATCTGCCAACCCCTTCATATTACAGCAGTGACAGCCCCTTATCTTTGCTTTTTTTTCTATTATCATAAAGAATATGGAAGTACAACTTACTTACCTTAGCCTCTGAGACACCAGAAACTGTAGCCATCATATCCACAACCTCTTTTTCTCCAATCATAGTATCTTAGAATGGTTACAGCACTGAAGGAGCAGCTGTACTTTTTAGGGATAACATAATGGTAGTAGAAAAAAGTGACGCAGATATCAGCAAGACAAAAATAGAATCCATATGGATAGAGATAAAAGATAATGAAGGATCAATCACATGAATAGGCGTAGTCTACAGACCACCTAATAGTGGAAGGGAGGTGGAGGAAGAACTATGCAGACAAATTTGGGAAATGAGTAAAAAACATAGAATAATAATAATGAGGGATTTCAACTACCCCGATAATAATTGGACAGAAGAGGTAGGTAAAGGGAATAAGGGAATGGAGATCCTACAATGTGTACAGGACTCCTTTCTAACCCAATATGTAAAAAGCCCAACAAGGAAGGATTCGCTATTGGATCGAGTAATGGGGAATGAGCCAGAGCAGATAAGCAAAGTAAAAGTAGGGGAACATATAGGCAATAGTGACCATAGTATAATATGCTTTAAGATGATAATTGAGAAGGACATAAGTATGACGAAAGCCAGGTTGGAGAAAAGCTGATTTTGAGGGGCTGAGAATAGAACTTGGGGGGGAAAATGGGCAACAATATTGGCAAACAAGGATGTAGAACAGCAATGGGAAACATTTAAAATGGTGTTCAACAGAGTGCAGGAAAAATATTATGGCTCCTGTTATTCCCCTGGCTTATGTTATTCCCGTGGTTCCTGTTATTCCCCTGACTCCTGTTATTCCCGTGGCTCCTGTTATTCCAGTGGCCCCTGTTATTCCCGTAGCTCCTGTTACACCCCTGGCTCCTGTTATTCCCATAGTTCCTGTTATTTCAATGGCTCCTGTGATTCCTTTGGCTTCTGTTATTCCCGTCACTCCTGCTAGTTCCCTGGCTCCTGTTATTCCCGTAGCTCCACTTACTCCTCTGGTTCCTGTTATTCCCGTGGCTCCTGTTATTCCCCTGGCTCCTGTTACTCTGTTAGCTACTGTTACTCCCCTGGCTCCTGTTATTCCCGTGGCTCATGTTATTCCCGTGGCTCCTGTTATTCCCGTGGCTCCTGTTATTCCCGTGGCTCCTGTTATTCCCGTGGCTCCTGTTATTCCCGTGGCTCCTGTTATTCCTCTGGCTCCTGTTACTCCTGTGGCTCCTGTTACTCTCCTGGCTCCTGTTACTCCTGTGGCTCCTGTTACACCCCTGGCTCCTGTTGTTCATCTGGTTCCTGTTATTCCCGTGGCTCCTGTTATTGCCGTGGCTCCTGTTACTCCCCTGGCTCCTGTTACTCCTGTGGCTCCTGTTACTCTCCTGGCTCCTGTAATTCCCCTGGCTCCTGTTATTCCCCTGGCTCCTGTTATTCCTGTGGCTCCTGTTACTCCCCTGGCTCCTGTTACTCTGGTGGCTCCTGTTACTTCCGTGGCTCCTGTTAGTCCCCTGGCTCTTGTTACTCCCCTGGCTCCTGTTACTCCCATGGCTCCTGTTACTCTGGTGGCTCCTGTTACTCTGGTGGCTCCTGTTATTCTGGTGGCTCCTGTTACTACCCTGTCTCCTGTTATTCCCCTGGCTCCTGTTACTCCCCTGGCTCCTGTTACTCCCATGGCTCCTGTTACTCTGGTGGCTCCTGTTGCTCCCATGGCTCCTGTTATTCCCCTGTCTCCTGTTATTCCCGTGGCTCCTGTTACTCTGGTGGCTCCTGTTACTCCCGTGGCTCCTGTTACTCCCCTGGCTCCTGTTACTCCCTTGGCTCCTGTTATTCCCCTGTCTCCTGTTATTCCCGTGGCTCCTGTTACTCCCCTGGCTCCTGTTACTCCTGTGGCTCCTGTTATTCCCCTGGCTCCTGTTACTCCCCTGGCTCCTGTTTCTCCCGTGGCTCCTGTTCCTCCCGTTGTCTCCTGTTCCTTCCTGGCTCCTGTTACTCCCGTGGCTCCTGTTACTCCCCTGGCTCCTGTTACTCCCCTGTCTCCTGATACACCCCTGTCTCCTGTTACTCCCATGGCTCCTGTTACTCCCCTGGCTTCTGTTATTCCCATGGTTCCTGTTACTCCCGTGACTCCTGTTACTCCCCTGGCTCCTGTTATTCCCGTGGCTCCTGTTATTCCCTTTGCTCCTGTTACTCCCCTGGCTCCTGTTACTTCCCTGGATCAAGTTATTCCCATGGCTCCTGTTATTCCAGTGGCTACTGTTACTCCCCTGGCTGCTGTTACTCCGAATACTCCTGTTACTCCCCTGGCTCTTGTTACTCCCCTGGCTCCTTTTATTCCCTTAGCTCCTGTTACACCGGTGGCTCCTGTTACTCCGGTGGCTCCTGTTACTCCCCTGGCTCCTGATACTCCCCTGGCTCCCGTTATTCCCGTAGCTCCTGTTATTTCAATGGCTCCTGTTATCCCTGTGGCTCCTGTTATTCCCGAAGCTCCTGTTACTCCCCTGGTCCCTGTTATTGCCCTGGCTCCTTTTACTCACCTGGCACCTGTTATTCCTCTGGTTCCTGTTACTCCCCTGCCTCCTGTTACTCCCGTGGCTCCTGTTAATCCCCTGGCTCCTGTTATTCCACTGCCTCCTGTTACTCCGATGGCTCCTGTTACTCCCGTGGCTCCTGTTATTCCCGTGGCTCCCGTTACTCCGGTGACTCCTCTTACTCCCCTCTTTCCAGTTATTCCCGTGGCTCCTGTTACTCTGGTGGCTCCTGTAATTCCCCTGGCTCCTGTTACTCCCATGGCTCCTGTTCCTCCCCTGGCTTCTGTTACTCCCCTGTCTCCTGTTACTCTCGTGACTCCTGTTACTCCCCTGGCTCCTGTTACTCCCATGGCTCCTGATACTCCCCTGTCTCCTGTTACTCTCTTGGCTCCTGTTACACCCCTGGCTCCTGTTACTCCCCTGGCTCCTGTTACTCCCCTGGCTCTTGTTATTCCCCTGGTTTATGTTATTCCCGTGGCTCCTGTTATTCCCCTGGCTCCTGTTTCTCCCCTGGCTCCTGTTATTCCCATAGTTCCTGTTATTTAAATGGCTCCTGTGATTCCTTTGGCTTCTGTTATTCCTGTCACTCCTGCTAGTTCCCTGGCTCCTGTTATTCCTGTGGCTCCTGTTTTTCCCGTAGCTCCTGTTACACCCCTGGTTCCTGTTATTCCCGTGGCTCCTGTTATTCCCGTAGCTCCTGTTACGGCCCTGGTTCCTGTTATTCCTGTGGCTCCTGTTACTCCTCTGGCTCCTGTTACTCTCCTGGCTCCTGTTACTCCCCTGGCTCCTGTTACTCCCCTGGCTCCTGTTACTCCCGTGGATCCTGTTATTCCCATGGGTCCTGTTACTCCCCTGGTTCCTGTTACTCCGATAGCTCCTGTTACTCCCCTGGCTCCTGTTACTCCCCTGTCTCCTGTTACTCCCCTGGCTCCTGTTACTCAGGTGGCTCCTGTTATTCCCCTGGCTCCTGTTACTCCCCTGGCTCCTGTTACTCCCATGGCTCCTGTTACTCTGGTGGCTCCTGTTACTCCCCTGTCTCCTGTTATTCCCCTGGCTCCTGTTACTCCCCTGGCTCCTGGTACTCCCATGGCTCCTGTTACTCTGTTGGTTCCTGTTACTCTGGTGGCTCCTGTTACTCCCATGGCTCCTGTTATTCCCCTGTCTCCTGTTATTCCCGTGGCTCCTGTTACTCTGGTGGCTCCTGTTACTCCCGTGGCTCCTGTTACTCCCCTGGCTCCTGTTACTCCCATGGCTCCTGTTGTTCCCCTGTCTCCTGTTATTCCCGTGGCTCCTGTTATTCCCGTGGCTCCTGTTATTCCCGTGGCTCCTGTTATTCCCGTGGCTCCTGTTATTCCCGTGGCTCCTGTTATTCCTCTGGCTCCTGTTACTCCCCTGGCTCCTGTTACTCCTGTGGCTCCTGTTACTCTCCTGGCTCCTGTTACTCCTGTGGCTCCTGTTACACCCCTGGCTCCTGTTGTTCATCTGGTTCCTGTTATTCCCGTGGCTCCTGTTATTGCCGTGGCTCCTGTTACTCCCCTGGCTCCTGTTACTCCTGTGGCTCCTGTTACTCTCCTGGCTCCTGTTATTCCCCTGGCTCCTGTTATTCCCCTGGCTCCTGTTATTCCTGTGGCTCCTGTTACTCCCCTGGCTCCTGTTACTCTGGTGGCTCCTGTTACTTCCGTGGCTCCTGTTAGTCCCCTGGCTCTTGTTACTCCCCTGGCTCCTGTTACTCCCATGCCTCCTGTTACTCTGGTGGCTCCTGTTACTCTGGTGGCTCCTGTTACTCTGGTGGCTCCTGTTACTCCCCTGTCTCCTGTTATTCCCCTGGCTCCTGTTACTCCCCTGGCTCCTGTTACTCCCATGGCTCCTGTTACTCTGGTGGCTCCTGTTGCTCCCATGGCTCCTGTTATTCCCCTGTCTCCTGTTATTCCCGTGGCTCCTGTTACTCTGGTGGCTCCTGTTACTCCCGTGGCTCCTGTTACTCCCCTGGCTCCTGTTACTCCCTTGGCTCCTGTTATTCCCCTGTCTCCTGTTATTCCCGTGGCTCCTGTTACTCCCCTGGCTCCTGTTACTCCTGTGGCTCCTGTTACTCCCCTGGCTCCTGTTATTCCCCTGGCTCCTGTTACTCCCCTGGCTCCTGTTTCTCCCGTGGCTCCTGTTCCTCCCATTGTCTCCTGTTCCTTCCTGGCTCCTGTTACTCCCGTGGCTCCTGTTACTCCCCTGGCTCCTGTTACTCCCCAGGCTCCTGATACACCCCTGTCTCCTGTTACTCCCATGGCTCCTGTTACTCCCCTGACTTCTGTTATTCCCATGGTTCCTGTTACTCCCGTGACTCCTGTTACTCCCCTGGCTCCTGTTATTCCCATGGCTCCTGTTATTCCCTTTGCTCCTGTTACTCCCCTGGCTCCTGTTACTTCCCTGGATCAAGTTATTCCCATGGCTCCTGTTATTCCAGTGGCTACTGTTACTCCCCTGGCTGCTGTTACTCCGAATACTCCTGTTACTCCCCTGGCTCCTTTTATTCCCTTAGCTCCTGTTACACCGGTGGCTCCTGTTACTCCGGTGGCTCCTGTTACTCCCCTGGCTCCTGATACTCCCCTGGCTCCCGTTATTCCCGTAGCTCCTGTTATTTCAATGGCTCCTGTTATCCCTGTGGCTCCTGTTATTCCCGAAGCTCCTGTTACTCCCCTGGTCCCTGTTATTGCCCTGGCTCCTTTTACTCACCTGGCACCTGCTATTCCTCTGGTTCCTGTTACTCCCCTGCCTCCTGTTACTCCCGTGGCTCCTGTTAATCCCCTGGCTCCTGTTATTCCACTGCCTCCTGTTACTCCGATGGCTCCTGTTACTCCCGTGGCTCCTGTTATTCCCGTGGCTCCTGTTACTCCGGTGACTCCTCTTACTCCCCTCTTTCCAGTTATTCCCGTGGCTCCTGTTACTCTGGTGGCTCCTGTAATTCCCCTGGCTCCTGTTACTCCCATGGCTCCTGTTCCTCCCCTGGCTTCTGTTACTCCCCTGTCTCCTGTTACTCTCGTGACTCCTGTTACTCCCCTGGCTCCTGTTACTCCCATGGCTCCTGATACTCCCCTGTCTCCTGTTACTCTCTTGGCTCCTGTTACAACCCTGGCTTCTGTTACTCCCATGGTTCCTGTTACTCCCCTGGCTCCTTTTATTCCCGTAGCTCCTGTTACTCCGGTGGCTCCTGTTACTCTGGTTGGTCCTGTTACTCCCCTGGCTCCTGTTAGTCCGGTAGCTCCTGTTATTCCAGTGGCTCCTGTTATTCCAGTGGCTCCTGATACTCCCCTGGCTCCTGTTATCTCCTGGCTCCTGTTATTCCCGAGGCTCCTGTTAGTCCGGAAGCTCATGTTATTCCAATGGCTTCTGTTATTCCAGTGGCTCCTGTTATTCCCGTGGCTCCTGTTACTCCGGTAGCTCCTGTTATTCCCGTGGCTCCTGTTACTCCCCTGGCTCCTGTTACTCCCCTGGCTCCTGTTACTCCCCTGGCTCCTGTTACTCCCGTGGATCCTGTTATTCCCATGGGTCCTGTTACTCCCCTGGTTCCTGTTACTCCGATAGCTCCTGTTACTCCCTTGGCTCCTGTTACTCCCCTGTCTCCTGTTACTCCCCTGGCTCCTGTTATTCCCCTGGTTCCTGTTATTCCCGTGGCTCCTGTTATTCCCGTGGTTTATGTTATTCCCGTGGCTCCTGTTATTCCCCTGGCTCCTGTTTCTCCCCTGGCTCCTCTTATTCCCATAGTTCCTGTTATTTCAATGGCTCCTGTGATTCCTTTGGCTTCTGTTATTCCTGTCACTCCTGCTAGTTCCCTGGCTCCTGTTATTCCAGTGGCTCCTGTTATTCCCGTGGCTCCTGTTACTCCGGTAGCTCCTGTTATTCCCATGGGTCCTGTTATTCCCGTGGCTCCTGTTATTCCAGTGGCTCCTGTTATTCCAGTGGCTCCTGATACTCCCCTGGCTCCTGTTATTTCCCGGCTCCTGTTATTCCCGAGGCTCCTGTTAGTCCGGAAGCTCATGTTATTCCAATGGCTACTGTTATTCCAGTGGCTCCTGTTATTCCCGTGGCTCCTGTTACTCCGGTAGCTCCTGTTATTCCCGTGGCTCCTGTTACTCCCCTGGCTCCTGTTACTCCCCTGGCTCCTGTTACTCCCATGGCTCCTGATACTCCCCTGTCTCCTGTTACTCTCTTGGCTCCTGTTACTCCCCTGGCTCCTGTTACTCCCCTGGCTCCTGTTACTCCCCTGGCTCTTGTTATTCCCCTGGTTTATGTTATTCCCGTGGCTCCTGTTATTCCCCTGGCTCCTGTTTCTCCCCTGGCTCCTGTTATTCCCATAGTTCCTGTTATTTAAATGGCTCCTGTGATTCCTTTGGCTTCTGTTATTCCTGTCACTCCTGCTAGTTCCCTGGCTCCTGTTATTCCTGTGGCTCCTGTTTTTCCCGTAGCTCCTGTTACACCCCTGGTTCCTGTTATTCCCGTGGCTCCTGTTATTCCCGTAGCTCCTGTTACGCCCCTGGTTCCTGTTATTCCTGTGGCTCCTGTTACTCCTGTGGCTCCTGTTACTCTCCTGGCTCCTGTTACTCCCCTGGCTCCTGTTACTCCCCTGGCTCCTGTTACTCCCGTGGATCCTGTTATTCCCATGGCTTATGTTATTCCCGTGGCTCCTGTTATTCCCCTGGCTCCTGTTTCTCCCCTGGCTCCTCTTATTCCCATAGTTCCTGTTATTTCAATGGCTCCTGTGATTCCTTTGGCTTCTGTTATTCCTGTCACTCCTGCTAGTTCCCTGGCTCCTGTTATTCCAGTGGCTCCTGTTATTCCCGTGGCTCCTGTTACTCCAGTAGCTCCTGTTATTCCCATGGGTCCTGTTATTCCCGTGGCTCCTGTTACTCCCCTGGCTCCTGTTACTCCTGTGGCTCCTGTTACTCTCCTGGCTCCTGTTACTCCCCTGGCTCCTGTTATTCCCCTGGCTCCTGTTACTCCCATGGTTCCTGTTATTCCCCTGGCTCCTGTTACTCCGGTAGCTCCTGTTATTCCCGTGGCTCCTGTTACTCCCCTGGCACCTGTTACTCAGGTGGCTCCTGTTAGTCCCGTGGCTCCTGTTATTCCCCTGGCTCCTGTTACTCCCATGGCTCCTGTTACTCTGGTGGCTCCTGTTACTCCCATGGCTCCTGTTATTCCCCTGTCTCCTGTTATTCCCGTGGCTCCTGTTACTCTGGTGGCTCCTGTTACTCCCGTGGCTCCTGTTACTCCCCTGGCTCCTGTTACTCCCATGGCTCCTGTTATTCCCCTGTCTCCTGTTATTCCCGTGGCTCCTGTTACTCCCCTGGCTCCTGTTACTCCCGTGGCTCCTGTTACTCCCCTGGCTCCTGTTACTCCCCTGGCTCCTGTTACTCCCCTAGCTCCTGTTACTCCCCTGGCTCTTGTTATTCCCCTGGCTTATGTTATTCCCGTGGCTCCTGTTATTCCCCTGGCTCCTGTTTCTCCCCTGGCTCCTGTTATTCCCATAGTTCCTGTTATTTAAATGGCTCCTGTGATTCCTTTGGCTTCTGTTATTCCTGTCACTCCTGCTAGTTCCCTGGCTCCTGTTATTCCTGTGGCTCCTGTTTTTCCCGTAGCTCCTGTTACACCCCTGGTTCCTGTTATTCCCGTGGCTCCTGTTATTCCCGTAGCTCCTGTTACGCCCCTGGTTCCTGTTATTCCTGTGGCTCCTGTTACTCCTGTGGATCCTGTAATTCCCATGGTTCCTGTTACTCCCCTGGTTCCTGTTACTCCGATAGCTCCTGTTACTCCCCTGGCTCCTGTTACTCCCCTGGCTCCTGTTACTCAGGTGGCTCCTGTTATTCCCCTGGCTCCTGTTACTCCCCTGGCTCCTGTTACTCCCATGGCTCCTGTTACTCTGGTGGCTCCTGTTACTCCCCTGTCTCCTGTTATTCCCCTGGCTCCTGTTACTCCCCTGGCTCCTGGTACTCCCATGGCTCCTGTTACTCTGTTGGTTCCTGTTACTCTGGTGGCTCCTGTTACTCCCATGGCTCCTGTTATTCCCCTGTCTCCTGTTATTCCCGTGGCTCCTGTTTTTCCCGTAGCTCCTGTTACACCCCTGGTTCCTGTTATTCCCGTGGCTCCTGTTATTCCCGTAGCTCCTGTTACGCCCATGGCTCCTGTTATTCCCCTGTCTCCTGTTATTCCCGTGGCTCCTGTTACTCTGTTGGCTCCTGTTACTCCCGTGGCTCCTGTTACTCCCCTGGCTCCTGTTACTCCCATGGCTCATGTTATTCCCCTGTCTCCTTTAATTCCCGTGGCTCCTGTTACTCCCCTGGCTCCTGTTACTCCCGTGGCTCCTGTGACTCCCCTGGCTCCTGTTATTCCCCTGGCTCCTGTTACTCCCCTGGCTCCTGTTACTCCCCTGGCTCCTGTTACTCCCCTGGCTCCTGTTATTCCCCTGGCTTATGTTATTCCCGTGGCTCCTGTTATTCCCCTGGCTCCTGTTACTCCCCTGGCTCCTGTTACTCCCCTGGCTCCTGTTACTCCCCTGGCTCCTGTTATTCCCCTGGCTTATGTTATTCCCGTGGCTCCTGTTACTCCCCTGGCTCCTGTTATTCCTTTGGCTTCTGTTATTCCTGTCACTCCTGCTAGTTCCCTGGCTCCTGTTATTCCTGTGGCTCCTGTTTTTCCCGTAGCTCCTGTTACTCCCCTGGTTCCTGTTATTCCCGTGGCTCCTGTTATTCCCGTGGCTCCTGTTACTCCCCTGGCTCCTGTTACTCCTGTGGCTCCTGTTACTCTCCTGGCTCCTGTTACTCCCCTGGCTCCTGTTACTCCCCTGGCTCCTGTTACTCCCGTGGATCCTGTTATTCCCATGGGTCCTGTTACTCCCCTGGTTCCTGTTACTCCGATAGCTCCTGTTACGCCCCTGGCTCCTGTTACTCCCCTGTCTCCTGTTACTCCCCTGGCTCCTGTTATTCCCCTGGTTCCTGTTATTCCCGTGGCTCCTGTTATTCCCCTGGCTTATGTTATTCCCCTGGCTCCTGTTATTCCCCTGGCTCCTCTTATTCCCATAGTTCCTGTTATTTCAATGGCTCCTGTGATTCCTTTGGCTTCTGTTATTCCCTTAGCTCCTGTTACACCGGTGGCTCCTGTTACTCCGGTGGCTCCTGTTACTCCCCTGGCTCCTGATACTCCCCTGGCTCCCGTTATTCCCGTAGCTCCTGTTATTTCAATGGCTCCTGTTATCCCTGTGGCTCCTGTTATTCCCGAAGCTCCTGTTACTCCCCTGGTCCCTGTTATTGCCCTGGCTCCTTTTACTCACCTGGCACCTGTTATTCCTCTGGTTCCTGTTACTCCCCTGCCTCCTGTTACTCCCGTGGCTCCTGTTAATCCCCTGGCTCCTGTTATTCCACTGCCTCCTGTTACTCCGATGGCTCCTGTTACTCCCGTGGCTCCTGTTATTCCCGTGGCTCCTGTTACTCCAGTGACTCCTCTTACTCCCCTCTTTCCAGTTATTCCCGTGGCTCCTGTTACTCTGGTGGCTCCTGTAATTCCCCTGGCTCCTGTTACTCCCATGGCTCCTGTTCCTCCCCTGGCTTCTGTTACTCCCCTGTCTCCTGTTACTCTCGTGACTCCTGTTACTCCCCTGGCTCCTGTTACTCCCATGGCTCCTGATACTCCCCTGTCTCCTGTTACTCTCTTGGCTCCTGTTACAACCCTGGCTTCTGTTACTCCCATGGTTCCTGTTACTCCCCTGGCTCCTTTTATTCCCGTAGCTCCTGTTACTCCGGTGGCTCCTGTTACTCTGGTTGGTCCTGTTACTCCCCTGGCTCCTGTTAGTCCGGTAGCTCCTGTTATTCCAGTGGCTCCTGTTATTCCAGTGGCTCCTGATACTCCCCTGGCTCCTGTTATCTCCTGGCTCCTGTTATTCCCGAGGCTCCTGTTAGTCCGGAAGCTCATGTTATTCCAATGGCTTCTGTTATTCCAGTGGCTCCTGTTATTCCCGTGGCTCCTGTTACTCCGGTAGCTCCTGTTATTCCCGTGGCTCCTGTTACTCCCCTGGCTCCTGTTACTCCCCTGGCTCCTGTTACTCCCCTGGCTCCTGTTACTCCCGTGGATCCTGTTATTCCCATGGGTCCTGTTACTTCCCTGGTTCCTGTTACTCCGATAGCTCCTGTTACTCCCTTGGCTCCTGTTACTCCCCTGTCTCCTGTTACTCCCCTGGCTCCTGTTATTCCCCTGGTTCCTGTTATTCCCGTGGCTCCTGTTATTCCCGTGGTTTATGTTATTCCCGTGGCTCCTGTTATTCCCCTGGCTCCTGTTTCTCCCCTGGCTCCTCTTATTCCCATAGTTCCTGTTATTTCAATGGCTCCTGTGATTCCTTTGGCTTCTGTTATTCCTGTCACTCCTGCTAGTTCCCTGGCTCCTGTTATTCCAGTGGCTCCTGTTATTCCCGTGGCTCCTGTTACTCCGGTAGCTCCTGTTATTCCCATGGGTCCTGTTATTCCCGTGGCTCCTGTTATTCCAGTGGCTCCTGTTATTCCAGTGGCTCCTGATACTCCCCTGGCTCCTGTTATTTCCCGGCTCCTGTTATTCCCGAGGCTCCTGTTAGTCCGGAAGCTCATGTTATTCCAATGGCTACTGTTATTCCAGTGGCTCCTGTTATTCCCGTGGCTCCTGTTACTCCGGTAGCTCCTGTTATTCCCGTGGCTCCTGTTACTCCCCTGGCTCCTGTTACTCCCCTGGCTCCTGTTACTCCCCTGGCTCCTGTTACTCCCGTGGATCCTGTTATTCCCATGGGTCCTGTTACTCCCCTGGTTCCTGTTACTCCGATAGCTCCTGTTACTCCCTTGGCTCCTGTTACTCCCCTGTCTCCTGTTACTCCCCTGGCTCCTGTTATTCCCCTGGTTCCTGTTATTCCCGTGGCTCCTGTTATTCCCGTGGCTTATGTTATTCCCGTGGCTCCTGTTATTCCCCTGGCTCCTGTTTCTCCCCTGGCTCCTCTTATTCCCATAGTTCCTGTTATTTCAATGGCTCCTTTGATTCCTTTGGCTTCTGTTATTCCTGTCACTCCTGCTAGTTCCCTGGCTCCTGTTATTCCAGTGGCTCCTGTTATTCCCGTGGCTCCTGTTACTCCAGTAGCTCCTGTTATTCCCGTGGCTCCTGTTATTCCCGTAGCTCCTGTTACGCCCCTGGTTCCTGTTATTCCTGTGGCTCCTGTTACTCCTGTGGCTCCTGTTACTCTCCTGGCTCCTGTTACTCCCCTGGCTCCTGTTACTCCCCTGGCTCCTGTTACTCCCGTGGATCCTGTTATTCCCATGGGTCCTGTTACTCCCCTGGTTCCTGTTACTCCGATAGCTCCTGTTACTCCCTTGGCTCCTGTTACTCCCCTGTCTCCTGTTACTCCCCTGGCTCCTGTTATTCCCCTGGTTCCTGTTATTCCCGTGGCTCCTGTTATTCCCGTGGCTTATGTTATTCCCGTGGCTCCTGTTATTCCCCTGGCTCCTGTTTCTCCCCTGGCTCCTCTTATTCCCATAGTTCCTGTTATTCCAGTGGCTCCTGTTATTCCCGTGGCTCCTGTTACTCCAGTAGCTCCTGTTATTCCCATGGGTCCTGTTATTCCCGTGGCTCCTGTTACTCCCCTGGCTCCTGTTACTCCTGTGGCTCCTGTTACTCTCCTGGCTCCTGTTACTCCCCTGGCTCCTGTTATTCCCGTGGCTCCTGTTACTCCCATGGTTCCTGTTATTCCCCTGGCTCCTGTTATTCCCCTGGCTCCTGTTATTCCCGTGGCTCCTGTTACTCCCCTGGCACCTGTTACTCAGGTGGCTCCTGTTAGTCCCGTGGCTCCTGTTACTCCCATGGCTCCTGTTACTCTGGTGGCTCCTGTTACTCCCATGGCTCCTGTTATTCCCCTGTCTCCTGTTATTCCCGTGGCTCCTGTTACTCTGGTGGCTCCTGTTACTCCCGTGGCTCCTGTTACTCCCCTGGCTCCTGTTACTCCCATGGCTCCTGTTATTCCCCTGTCTCCTGTTATTCCCGTGGCTCCTGTTACTCCCCTGGCTCCTGTTACTCCCGTGGCTCCTGTTACTCCCCTGGCTCCTGTTACTCCCCTGGCTCCTGTTACTCCCCTGGCTCCTGTTACTCCCCTGGCTCTTGTTATTCCCCTGGCTTATGTTATTCCCGTGGCTCCTGTTATTCCCCTGGCTCCTGTTTCTCCCCTGGCTCCTGTTATTCCCATAGTTCCTGTTATTTAAATGGCTCCTGTGATTCCTTTGCCTTCTGTTATTCCTGTCACTCCTGCTAGTTCCCTGGCTCCTGTTATTCCTGTGGCTCCTGTTTTTCCCGTAGCTCCTGTTACACCCCTGGTTCCTGGTATTCACGTGGCTCCTGTTATTCCCGTAGCTCCTGTTACGCCCCTGGTTCCTGTTATTCCTGTGGCTCCTGTTACTCCTGTGGCTCCTGTTACTCTCCTGGCTCCTGTTACTCCCCTGGCTCCTGTTACTCCCCTGGCTCCTGTTACTCCCTTGGATCCTGTTATTCCCATGGTTCCTGTTACTCCCCTGGTTCCTGTTACTCCGATAGCTCCTGTTACTCCCCTGGCTCCTGTTACTCCCCTGTCTCCTGTAACTCCCCTGGCTCCTGTTACTCAGGTGGCTCCTGTTATTCCCCTGGCTCCTGTTACTCCCCTGGCTCCTGTTACTCCCATGGCTCCTGTTACTCTGGTGGCTCCTGTTACTCCCCTGTCTCCTGTTATTCCCCTGGCTCCTGTTACTCCCCTGGCTCCTGGTACTCCCATGGCTCCTGTTACTCTGTTGGTTCCTGTTACTCTGGTGGCTCCTGTTACTCCCATGGCTCCTGTTATTCCCCTGTCTCCTGTTATTCCCGTGGCTCCTGTTTTTCCCGTAGCTCCTGTTACACCCCTGGTTCCTGTTATTCCCGTGGCTCCTGTTATTCCCGTAGCTCCTGTTACGCCCATGGCTCCTGTTATTGCCCTGTCTCCTGTTATTCCCGTGGCTCCTGTTACTCTGTTGGCTCCTGTTACTCCCGTGGCTCCTGTTACTCCCCTGGCTCCTGTTACTCCCATGGCTCCTGTTATTCCCCTGTCTCCTTTAATTCCCGTGGCTCCTGTTACCCCCCTGGCTCCTGTTACTCCCGTGGCTCCTGTTACTCCCCTGGCTCCTGTTATTCCCCTGGCTCCTGTTACTCCCCTGGCTCCTGTTACTCCCCTGGCTCCTGTTACTCCCCTGGCTCCTGTTATTCCCCTGGCTTATGTTATTCCCGTGGCTCCTGTTATTCCCCTGGCTCCTGTTACTCCCCTGGCTCCTGTTACTCCCCTGGCTCCTGTTACTCCCCTGGCTCCTGTTATTCCCCTGGCTTATGTTATTCCCGTGGCTCCTGTTACTCCCCTGGCTCCTGTTATTCCTTTGGCTTCTGTTATTCCTGTCACTCCTGCTAGTTCCCTGGCTCCTGTTATTCCTGTGGCTCCTGTTTTTCCCGTAGCTCCTGTTACTCCCCTGGCTCCTGTTACTCCTGTGGCTCCTGTTACTCTCCTGGCTCCTGTTACTCCCCTGGCTCCTGTTACTCCCCTGGCTCCTGTTACTCCCGTGGATCCTGTTATTCCATGGGTCCTGTTACTCCCCTGGTTCCTGTTACTCCGATAGCTCCTGTTACTCCCCTGGCTCCTGTTACTCCCCTGTCTCCTGTTACTCCCCTGGCTCCTGTTATTCCCCTGGTTCCTGTTATTCCCGTGGCTCCTGTTATTCCCCTGGCTTATGTTATTCCCCTGGCTCCTGTTATTCCCCTGGCTCCTCTTATTCCCATAGTTCCTGTTATTTCAATGGCTCCTGTGATTCCTTTGGCTTCTGTTATTCCCTTAGCTCCTGTTACACCGGTGGCTCCTGTTACTCCGGTGGCTCCTGTTACTCCCCTGGCTCCTGATACTCCCCTGTCTCCTGTTACTCTCGTGACTCCTGTTACTCCCCTGGCTCCTGTTACTCCCATGGCTGCTGATACTCCCCTGTCTCCTGTTACTCTCTTGGCTCCTGTTACTCCCCTGGCTCCTGTTACTCCCCTGGCTCCTGTTACTCCCCTGGCTCTTGTTATTCCCCTGGTTTATGTTATTCCCGTGGCTCCTGTTATTCCCCTGGCTCCTGTTACTCCTGTGGCTCCTGTTACTCTCCTGGCTCCTGTTACTCCCCTGGCTCCTGTTACTCCCCTGGCTCCTGTTACTCCCGTGGATCCTGTTATTCCCATGGGTCCTGTTACTCCCCTGGTTCCTGTTACTCCGATAGCTCCTGTTACTCCCTTGGCTCCTGTTACTCCCCTGTCTCCTGTTACTCCCCTGGCTCCTGTTATTCCCCTGGTTCCTGTTATTCCCGTGGCTCCTGTTATTCCCGTGGCTTATGTTATTCCCGTGGCTCCTGTTATTCCCCTGGCTCCTGTTTCTCCCCTGGCTCCTCTTATTCCCATAGTTCCTGTTATTTCAATGGCTCCTGTGATTCCTTTGGCTTCTGTTATTCCTGTCACTCCTGCTAGTTCCCTGGCTCCTGTTATTCCAGTGGCTCCTGTTATTCCCGTGGCTCCTGTTACTCCAGTAGCTCCTGTTATTCCCATGGGTCCTGTTATTCCCGTGGCTCCTGTTACTCCCCTGGCTCCTGTTACTCCTGTGGCTCCTGTTACTCTCCTGGCTCCTGTTACTCCCCTGGCTCCTGTTATTCCCGTGGCTCCTGTTACTCCCATGGTTCCTGTTATTCCCCTGGCTCCTGTTATTCCCCTGGCTCCTGTTATTCCCGTGGCTCCTGTTACTCCCCTGGCACCTGTTACTCAGGTGGCTCCTGTTAGTCCCGTGGCTCCTGTTACTCCCATGGCTCCTGTTACTCTGGTGGCTCCTGTTACTCCCATGGCTCCTGTTATTCCCCTGTCTCCTGTTATTCCCGTGGCTCCTGTTACTCTGGTGGCTCCTGTTACTCCCGTGGCTCCTGTTACTCCCCTGGCTCCTGTTACTCCCATGGCTCCTGTTATTCCCCTGTCTCCTGTTATTCCCGTGGCTCCTGTTACTCCCCTGGCTCCTGTTACTCCCGTGGCTCCTGTTACTCCCCTGGCTCCTGTTACTCCCCTGGCTCCTGTTACTCCCCTGGCTCCTGTTACTCCCCTGGCTCTTGTTATTCCCCTGGTTTATGTTATTCCCGTGGCTCCTGTTATTCCCCTGGCTCCTGTTTCTCCCCTGGCTCCTGTTATTCCCATAGTTCCTGTTATTTAAATGGCTCCTGTGATTCCTTTGGCTTCTGTTATTCCTGTCACTCCTGCTAGTTCCCTGGCTCCTGTTATTCCTGTGGCTCCTGTTTTTCCCGTAGCTCCTGTTACACCCCTGGTTCCTGTTATTCCCGTGGCTCCTGTTATTCCCGTAGCTCCTGTTACGCCCCTGGTTCCTGTTATTCCTGTGGCTCCTGTTACTCCTGTGGCTCCTGTTACTCTCCTGGCTCCTGTTACTCCCCTGGCTCCTGTTACTCCCCTGGCTCCTGTTACTCCCTTGGATCCTGTTATTCCCATGGTTCCTGTTACTCCCCTGGTTCCTGTTACTCCCCTGTCTCCTGTAACTCCCCTGGCTCCTGTTACTCAGGTGGCTCCTGTTATTCCCCTGGCTCCTGTTACTCCCCTGGCTCCTGTTACTCCCATGGCTCCTGTTACTCTGGTGGCTCCTGTTACTCCCCTGTCTCCTGTTATTCCCCTGGCTCCTGTTACTCCCCTGGCTCCTGGTACTCCCATGGCTCCTGTTACTCTGTTGGTTCCTGTTACTCTGGTGGCTCCTGTTACTCCCATGGCTCCTGTTATTCCCCTGTCTCCTGTTATTCCCGTGGCTCCTGTTTTTCCCGTAGCTCCTGTTACACCCCTGGTTCCTGTTATTCCCGTGGCTCCTGTTATTCCCGTAGCTCCTGTTACGCCCATGGCTCCTGTTATTCCCCTGTCTCCTGTTATTCCCGTGGCTCCTGTTACTCCCGTGGCTCCTGTTACTCCCCTGGCTCCTGTTACTCCCATGGCTCCTGTTATTCCCCTGTCTCCTTTAATTCCCGTGGCTCCTGTTACTCCCCTGGCTCCTGTTACTCCCGTGGCTCCTGTTACTCCCCTGGCTCCTGTTATTCCCCTGGCTCCTGTTACTCCCCTGGCTCCTGTTACTCCCCTGGCTCCTGTTACTCCCCTGGCTCCTGTTATTCCCCTGGCTTATGTTATTCCCGTGGCTCCTGTTATTCCCCTGGCTCCTGTTACTCCCCTGGCTCCTGTTACTCCCCTGGCTCCTGTTACTCCCCTGGCTCCTGTTATTCCTTTGGCTTCTGTTATTCCTGTCACTCCTGCTAGTTCCCTGGCTCCTGTTATTCCTGTGGCTCCTGTTTTTCCCGTAGCTCCTGTTACTCCCCTGGTTCCTGTTATTCCCGTGGCTCCTGTTATTCCCGTGGCTCCTGTTACTCCCCTGGCTCCTGTTACTCCTGTGGCTCCTGTTACTCTCCTGGCTCCTGTTACTCCCCTGGCTCCTGTTACTCCCCTGGCTCCTGTTACTCCCGTGGATCCTGTTATTCCCATGGGTCCTGTTACTCCCCTGGTTCCTGTTACTCCGATAGCTCCTGTTACTCCCCTGGCTCCTGTTACTCCCCTGTCTCCTGTTACTCCCCTGGCTCCTGTTATTCCCCTGGTTCCTGTTATTCCCGTGGCTCCTGTTATTCCCCTGGCTTATGTTATTCCCCTGGCTCCTGTTATTCCCCTGGCTCCTCTTATTCCCATAGTTCCTGTTAATTCAATGGCTCCTGTGATTCCTTTGGCTTCTGTTATTCCCTTAGCTCCTGTTACACCGGTGGCTCCTGTTACTCCGGTGGCTCCTGTTACTCCCCTGGCTCCTGATACTCCCCTGTCTCCTGTTACTCTCGTGACTCCTGTTACTCCCCTGGCTCCTGTTACTCCCATGGCTGCTGATACTCCCCTGTCTCCTGTTACTCTCTTGGCTCCTGTTACTCCCCTGGCTCCTGTTACTCCCCTGGCTCCTGTTACTCCCCTGGCTCTTGTTATTCCCCTGGTTTATGTTATTCCCGTGGCTCCTGTTATTCCCCTGGCTCCTGTTTCTCCCCTGGCTCCTGTTATTCCCATAGTTCCTGTTATTTAAATGGCTCCTGTGATTCCTTTGGCTTCTGTTATTCCTGTCACTCCTGCTAGTTCCCTGGTTCCTGTTATTCCCGTGGCTCCTGTTATTCCCGTAGCTCCTGTTACGCCCCTGGTTCCTGTTATTCCTGTGGCTCCTGTTACTCCTGTGGCTCCTGTTACTCTCCTGGCTCCTGTTACTCCCCTGGCTCCTGTTACTCCCCTGGCTCCTGTTACTCCCGTGGATCCTGTTATTCCCATGGGTCCTGTTACTCCCCTGGTTCCTGTTACTCCGATAGCTCCTGTTACTCCCCTGGCTCCTGTTACTCCCCTGTCTCCTGTTACTCCCCTGGCTCCTGTTACTCAGGTGGCTCCTGTTATTCCCCTGGCTCCTGTTACTCCCCTGGCTCCTGTTACTCCCATGGCTCCTGTTACTCTGGTGGCTCCTGTTACTCCCCTGTCTCCTGTTATTCCCCTGGCTCCTGTTACTCCCCTGGCTCCTGGTACTCCCATGGCTCCTGTTACTCTGTTGGTTCCTGTTACTCTGGTGGCTCCTGTTACTCCCATGGCTCCTGTTATTCCCCTGTCTCCTGTTATTCCCGTGGCTCCTGTTACTCTGGTGGCTCCTGTTACTCCCGTGGCTCCTGTTACTCCCCTGGCTCCTGTTACTCCCATGGCTCCTGTTATTCCCCTGTCTCCTGTTATTCCCGTGGCTCCTGTTATTCCCGTGGCTCCTGTTATTCCCGTGGCTCCTGTTATTCCCGTGGCTCCTGTTATTCCCGTGGCTCCTGTTATTCCTCTGGCTCCTGTTACTCCCCTGGCTCCTGTTACTCCTGTGGCTCCTGTTACTCTCCTGGCTCCTGTTACTCCTGTGGCTCCTGTTACACCCCTGGCTCCTGTTGTTCATCTGGTTCCTGTTATTCCCGTGGCTCCTGTTATTGCTGTGGCTCCTGTTACTCCCCTGGCTCCTGTTACTCCTGTGGCTCCTGTTACTCTCCTGGCTCCTGTTATTCCCCTGGCTCCTGTTATTCCCCTGGCTCCTGTTATTCCTGTGGCTCCTGTTACTCCCCTGGCTCCTGTTACTCTGGTGGCTCCTGTTACTTCCGTGGCTCCTGTTATTCCCCTGGCTCTTGTTACTCCCCTGGCTCCTGTTACTCCCATGCCTCCTGTTACTCTGGTGGCTCCTGTTACTCTGGTGGCTCCTGTTGCTCCCATGGCTCCTGTTATTCCCCTGTCTCCTGTTATTCCCGTGGCTCCTGTTACTCTGGTGGCTCCTGTTACTCCCGTGGCTCCTGTTACTCCCCTGGCTCCTGTTACTCCCTTGGCTCCTGTTATTCCCCTGTCTCCTGTTATTCCCGTGGCTCCTGTTACTCCCCTGGCTCCTGTTACTCCTGTGGCTCCTGTTACTCCCCTGGCTCCTGTTATTCCCCTGGCTCCTGTTACTCCCCTGGCTCCTGTTTCTCCCGTGGCTCCTGTTCCTCCCGTTGTCTCCTGTTCCTTCCTGGCTCCTGTTACTCCCCAGGCTCCTGATACACCCCTGTCTCCTGTTACTCCCATGGCTCCTGTTACTCCTCTGGCTTCTGTTATTCCCATGGTTCCTGTTACTCCCGTGACTCCTGTTACTCCCCTGGCTCCTGTTATTCCCGTGGCTCCTGTTATTCCCTTTGCTCCTGTTACTCCCCTGGCTCCTGTTACTTCCCTGGATCAAGTTATTCCCATGGCTCCTGTTATTCCAGTGGCTACTGTTACTCCCCTGGCTGCTGTTACTCCGAATACTCCTGTTACTCCCCTGGCTCTTGTTACTCCCCTGGCTCCTTTTATTCCCTTAGCTCCTGTTACACCGGTGGCTCCTGTTACTCCGGTGGCTCCTGTTACTCCCCTGGCTCCTGATACTCCCCTGGCTCCCGTTATTCCCGTAGCTCCTGTTATTTCAATGGCTCCTGTTATCCCTGTGGCTCCTGTTATTCCCGAAGCTCCTGTTACTCCCCTGGTCCCTGTTATTGCCCTGGCTCCTTTTACTCACCTGGCACCTGTTATTCCTCTGGTTCCTGTTACTCCCCTGCCTCCTGTTACTCCCGTGGCTCCTGTTAATCCCCTGGCTCCTGTTATTCCACTGCCTCCTGTTACTCCGATGGCTCCTGTTACTCCCGTGGCTCCTGTTATTCCCGTGGCTCCTGTTACTCCGGTGACTCCTCTTACTCCCCTCTTTCCAGTTATTCCCGTGGCTCCTGTTACTCTGGTGGCTCCTGTAATTCCCCTGGCTCCTGTTACTCCCATGGCTCCTGTTCCTCCCCTGGCTTCTGTTACTCCCCTGTCTCCTGTTACTCTCGTGACTCCTGTTACTCCCCTGGCTCCTGTTACTCCCATGGCTCCTGATACTCCCCTGTCTCCTGTTACTCTCTTGGCTCCTGTTACAACCCTGGCTTCTGTTACTCCCATGGTTCCTGTTACTCCCCTGGCTCCTTTTATTCCCGTAGCTCCTGTTACTCCGGTGGCTCCTGTTACTCTGGTTGGTCCTGTTACTCCCCTGGCTCCTGTTATTCCAGTGGCTCCTGTTATTCCAGTGGCTCCTGATACTCCCCTGGCTCCTGTTATTTCCTGGCTCCTGTTATTCCCGAGGCTCCTGTTAGTCCGGAAGCTCATGTTATTCCAATGGCTTCTGTTATTCCAGTGGCTCCTGTTATTCCCGTGGCTCCTGTTACTCCGGTAGCTCCTGTTATTCCCGTGGCTCCTGTTACTCCCGTGGCTCCTGTTACTCCCCTGGCTCCTGTTACTCCCCTGGCTCCTGTTACTCCCGTGGATCCTGTTATTCCCATGTGTCCTGTTACTCCCCTGGTTCCTGTTACTCCGATAGCTCCTGTTACTCCCTTGGCTCCTGTTACTCCCCTGTCTCCTGTTACTCCCCTGGCTCCTGTTATTCCCCTGGTTCCTGTTATTCCCGTGGCTCCTGTTATTCCCGTGGCTTATGTTATTCCCGTGGCTCCTGTTATTCCCCTGGCTCCTGTTTCTCCCCTGGCTCCTCTTATTCCCATAGTTCCTGTTATTTCAATGGCTCCTGTGATTCCTTTGGCTTCTGTTATTCCTGTCACTCCTGCTAGTTCCCTGGCTCCTGTTATTCCAGTGGCTCCTGTTATTCCCGTGGCTCCTGTTACTCCGGTAGCTCCTGTTATTCCCATGGGTCCTGTTATTCCCGTGGCTCCTGTTACTCCCCTGGCTCCTGTTACTCCTGTGGCTCCTGTTGCTCTCCTGGCTCCTGTTACTCCCCTGGCTCCTGTTATTCCCGTGGCTCCTGTTACTCCCATGGTTCCTGTTATTCCCCTGGCTCCTGTTATTCCCCTGGCTCCTGTTATTCCCGTGGCTCCTGTTACTCCCCTGGCACCTGTTACTCAGGTAGCTCCTGTTAGTCCCGTGGCTCCTGTTATTCCCCTGGCTCCTGTTACTCCCATGGCTCCTGTTACTCTGGTGGCTCCTGTTACTCCCATGGCTCCTGTTATTCCCCTGTCTCCTGTTATTCCCGTGGCTCCTGTTACTCTGGTGGCTCCTGTTACTCCCGTGGCTCCTGTTACTCCCCTGGCTCCTGTTACTCCCATGGCTCCTGTTATTCCCCTGTCTCCTGTTATTCCCGTGGCTCCTGTTACTCCCCTGGCTCCTGTTACTCCCGTGGCTCCTGTTACTCCCCTGGCTCCTGTTACTCCCCTGGCTCCTGTTACTCCCCTGGCTCCTGTTACTCCCCTGGCTCTTGTTATTCCCCTGGCTGCTGTTATTCCCGTGGCTCCTGTTATTCTCCTGGCTCCTGTTTCTCCCCTGGCTCCTGTTATTCCCATAGTTCCTGTTATTTAAATGGCTCCTGTGATTCCTTTGGCTTCTGTTATTCCTGTCACTCCTGCTAGTTCCCTGGCTCCTCTTATTCCTGTGGCTCCTGTTTTTCCCGTAGCTCCTGTTACACCCCTGGTTCCTGTTATTCCCGTGGCTCCTGTTATTCCCGTAGCTCCTGTTATGCCCCTGGTTCCTGTTATTCCTGTGGCTCCTGTTACTCCTGTGGCTCCTGTTACTCTCCTGGCTCCTGTTACTCCCCTGGCTCCTGTTACTCCCCTGGCTCCTGTTACTCCCGTGGATCCTGTTATTCCCATGGGTCCTGTTACTCCCCTGGCTCCTGTTACTCCCGTGGATCCTGTTACTCCGATAGCTCCTGTTACTCCCCTGGCTCCTGTTACTCCCCTGTCTCCTGTTACTCCCCTGGCTCCTGTTACTCAGGTGGCTCCTGTTATTCCCCTGGCTCCTGTTACTCCCCTGGCTCCTGTTACTCCCATGGCTCCTGTTACTCTGGTGGCTCCTGTTACTCCCCTGTCTCCTGTTATTCCCCTGGCTCCTGTTACTCCCCTGGCTCCTGGTACTCCCATGGCTCCTGTTACTCTGTTGGTTCCTGTTACTCTGGTGGCTCCTGTTACTCCCATGGCTCCTGTTACTCCCCTGTCTCCTGTTCTTCCCGTGGCTCCTGTTACTCTGGTGGCTCCTGTTACTCCCGTGGCTCCTGTTACTCCCCTGGCTCCTGTTACTCCCATGGCTCCTGTTATTCCCATGTCTCCTGTTATTCCCGTGGCTCCTATTACTCCCCTGGCTCCTGTTACTCCCGTGGCTCCTGTTACTCCCCTGGCTCCTGTTATTCCCCTGACTCCTGTTACTCCCCTGGCTCCTGTTACTCCCCTGGCTCCTGTTACTCCCCTGGCTCCTGTTATTCCCCTGGCTTATGTTATTCCCGTGGCTCCTGTTATTCCCCTGGCTCCTGTTACTCCCCTGGCTCCTGTTACTCCCCTGGCTCCTGTTACTCCCCTGGCTCCTGTTATTCCCCTGGTTTATGTTATTCCCGTGGCTCCTGTTACTCCCCTGGCTCCTGTTATTCCTTTGGCTTCTGTTATTCCTGTCACTCCTGCTAGTTCCCTGGCTCCTGTTATTCCTGTGGCTCCTGTTTTTCCCGTAGCTCCTGTTACTCCCCTGGTTCCTGTTATTCCCGTGGCTCCTGTTATTCCCGTGGCTCCTGTTACTCCCCTGGCTCCTGTTACTCTTGTGGCTCCTGTTACTCTCCTGGCTCCTGTTACTCCCCTGGCTCCTGTTACTCCCCTGGCTCCTGTTACTCCCGTGGATCCTGTTATTCCCATGGGTCCTGTTACTCCCCTGGTTCCTGTTACTCCGATAGCTCCTGTTACTCCCCTGGCTCCAGTTACTCCCCTGTCTCCTGTTACTCCCCTGGCTCCTGTTATTCCCCTGGTTCCTGTTATTCCCGTGGCTCCTGTTATTCCCCTGGCTTATGTTATTCCCCTGGCTCCTGTTATTCCCCTGGCTCCTCTTATTCCCATAGTTCCTGTTATTTCAATGGCTCCTGTGAATCCTTTGGCTTCTGTTATTCCTGTCACTCCTGCTAGTTCCCTGGCTCCTGTTATTCCAGTGGCTCCTGTTATTCCCGTGGCTCTTGTTACTCCGGTAGCTGCTGTTATTCCCATGGGTCCTGTTATTCCCGTGGCTCCTGTTACTCCCCTGGCTCCTGTTACTCCTGTGGCTCCTGTTACTCCCCTGGCTCCTATTACTCCCCTGGCTCCTGTTACTCCCATGGCTCCTGTTACTCTGGTGGCTCCTGTTACTCCCCTGTCTCCTGTTATTCCCCTGGCTCCTGTTACTCCCCTGGCTCCTGGTACCCCCATGGCTCCTGTTACTCTGTTGGCTCCTGTTACTCTGGTGGCTCCTGTTACTCCCATGACTCCTTTTATTCCCCTGTCTCCTGTTATTCCCGTGGCTCCTGTTACTCTGGTGGCTCCTGTTACTCCCATGGCTCCTGTTACTCCCCTGGCTCCAGTTACTCCCATGGCTCCTGTTATTCCCCTGTCTCCTGTTATTCCCGTGGCTCCTGTTACTCCCCTGGCTCCTGTTACTCCCGTGGCTCCTGTTACTCCCCTGGCTCCTGTTATTCCCCTGGCTCCAGTTACTCCCCTGGCTCCTGTTACTTCCCTGGCTCCTGTTCCTCCCCTGGCTCCTGTTATTCCCCTGGCTCCTGTTACTCCCCTGGCTCCTGTTACTCCCCTGGCTCCTGTTACTCCCCTGGCTCCTGTTACTCCCCTGGCTCCTGTTACTCCCCTGTCTCCTGTTATTCCCCTGCCTTATGTTATTCCCGTGGCTCCTGTTATTCCCCTGGCTCCTGTTTCTCCCCTGGCTCCTGTTATTCCCATAGTTCCTGTTATTTCAATGGCTCCTGTGATTCCTTTGGCTTCTGTTATTCCTGTCACTCCTGCTAGTTCCCTGGTTCCTGTTATTCCTGTGGCTCCTGTTTTTCCCGTAGCTCCTGTTACTCCCCTGGTTCCTGTTATTCCCGTGGCTCCTGTTATTCCCGTGGCTCCTGTTACTCCCCTGGCTCCTGTTACTCCTGTGGCTCCTGTTACTCTCCTGGCTCCTGTTACTCCCCTGGCTCCTGTTACTCCCATGGTTCCTGTTATTCCCCTGGCTCCTGTTACTCCCATGGCTCCTGTTACTCTGGTGGCTCCTGTTAGTCCCGTGGCTCCTGTTATTCCCCTGGCTCCTGTTACTCCCCTGGCTCCTGTTACTCCCATGGCTCCTGTTACTCTGGTGGCTCCTGTTACTCTGGTGGCTCCTGTTACTCTGGTGGCTCCTGTTACTCCCCTGTCTCCTGTTATTCCCCTGGCTCCTGTTACTCCCCTGGCTCCTGGTACTCCCATGGCTCCTGTTACTCTGGTAGCTCCTGTTACTCTGGTGGCTCCTGTTACTCCCATGGCTCCTGTTATTCCCCTGTCTCCTGTTATTCCCGTGGCTCCTGTTACTCCCGTGGCTCCTGTTACTCCCCTGGCTCCTGTTACTCCCATGGCTCCTGTTATTCCCCTGTCTCCTGTTATTCCCGTGGCTCCTGTTACTCCCCTGGCTCCTGTTACTCCCGTGGCTCCTGTTACTCCCCTGGCTCCTGTTACTCCCCTGGCTCCTGTTACTCCCCTGGCTCCTGTTACTCCCGTGGCTCCTGTTACTCCCGTTGTCTCCTGTTACTCCCCTGGCTCCTGTTACTCCCGTGGCTCCTGTTACTCCCGTTGTCTCCTGTTACTTCCTGGCTCCTGTTACTCCCATGGCTCCTGTTACTCTGGTGGCTCCTGTTACTCTGGTGGCTCCTGTTACTCTGGTGGCTCCTGTTACTCCCCTGTCTCCTGTTATTCCCCTGGCTCCTGTTACTCCCCTGGCTCCTGGTACTCCCATGGCTCCTGTTACTCTGGTGGCTCCTGTTACTCTGGTGGCTCCTGTTACTCCCATGGCTCCTGTTATTCCCCTGTCTCCTGTTATTCCCGTGGCTCCTGTTACTCCCCTGGCTCCTGTTACTCCCGTGGCTCCTGTTACTCCCCTGGCTCCTGTTATTCCCATGGCTCCAGTTACTCCCCTGGCTCCTGTTACTTCCCTGGCTCCTGTTCCTCCCCTGGCTCCTGTTATTCCCCTGGCTCCTGTTACTCCCCTGGCTCCTGTTACTCCCCTGGCTCCTGTTACTCCCCTGGCTCCTGTTACTCCCCTGGCTCCTGTTACTCCCCTGTCTCCTGTTATTCCCCTGCCTTATGTTATTCCCGTGGCTCCTGTTATTCCCCTGGCTCCTGTTTCTCCCCTGGCTCCAGTTATTCCCATAGTTCCTGTTATTTCAATGGCTCCTGTGATTCCTTTGGCTTCTGTTATTCCTGTCACTCCTGCTAGTTCCCTGGTTCCTGTTATTCCTGTGGCTCCTGTTTTTCCCGTAGCTCCTGTTACTCCCCTGGTTCCTGTTATTCCCGTGGCTCCTGTTATTCCCGTGGCTCCTGTTACTCCCCTGGCTCCTGTTACTCCTGTGGCTCCTGTTACTCTCCTGGCTCCTGTTACTCCCCTGGCTCCTGTTACTCCCATGGTTCCTGTTATTCCCCTGGCTCCTGTTACTCCCATGGCTCCTGTTACTCTGGTGGCTCCTGTTAGTCCCGTGGCTCCTGTTATTCCCCTGGCTCCTGTTTCTCCCCTGGCTCCTGTTACTCCCATGGCTCCTGTTACTCTGGTGGCTCCTGTTACTCTGGTGGCTCCTGTTACTCTGGTGGCTCCTGTTACTCCCCTGTCTCCTGTTATTCCCCTGGCTCCTGTTACTCCCCTGGCTCCTGGTACTCCCATGGCTCCTGTTACTCTGGTGGCTCCTGTTACTCTGGTGGCTCCTGTTACTCCCATGGCTCCTGTTATTCCCCTGTCTCCTGTTATTCCCGTGGCTCCTGTTACTCCCGTGGCTCCTGTTACTCCCCTGGCTCCTGTTACTCCCATGGCTCCTGTTATTCCCCTGTCTCCTGTTATTCCCGTGGCTCCTGTTACTCCCCTGGCTCCTGTTACTCCCGTGGCTCCTGTTACTCCCCTGGCTCCTGTTACTCCCCTGGCTCCTGTTACTCCCCTGGCTCCTGTTACTCCCGTGGCTCCTGTTACTCCCGTTGTCTCCTGTTACTTCCTGGCTCCTGTTACTCCCATGGCTCCTGTTACTCTGGTGGCTCCTGTTACTCTGGTGGCTCCTGTTACTCTGGTGGCTCCTGTTACTCCCCTGTTTCCTGTTATTCCCCTGGCTCCTGTTACTCCCCTGGCTCCTGGTACTCCCATGGCTCCTGTTACTCTGGTGGCTCCTGTTACTCTGGTGGCTCCTGTTACTCCCATGGCTCCTGTTATTCCCCTGTCTCCTGTTATTCCCGTGGCTCCTGTTACTCTGGTGGCTCCTGTTACTCCCGTGGCTCCTGTTACTCCCCTGGCTCCTGTTACTCCTATGGCTCCTGTTATTCCCCTGTCTCCTGTTATTCCCGTGGCTCCTGTTACTCCCCTGGCTCCTGTTACTCCCGTGGCTCCTGTTACTCCCCTGGCTCCTGTTACTCCCCTGGCTCCTGTTACTCCCCTGGCTCCTGTTACTCCCGTGGCTCCTGTTACTCCCGTTGTCTCCTGTTACTTCCTGGCTCCTGTTACTCCCGTGGCTCCTGTTACTCCCCTGTCTCCTGTTACTCCCATGGCTCCTGTTACTCCCCTGGCTTCTGTTATTCCCATGGTTCCTGTTACTCCCGTGACTCCTGTTACTCCCCTGGCTCCTGTTATTCCTGTGGCTACTGTTATTCCCTTTGCTCCTGTTACTCCCCTGGCTCCTGTTACTTCCCTGGATCAAGTTATTCCCATGGCTCCTGTTATTCCAGTGGCTACTGTTACTTCCCTGGCTCCTGTTACTCCGAATACCCCTGTTACTCCCCTGGCTCTTGTTACTCCCCTGGCTCCTTTTATTCCCATGGCTCCTGTTACACCGGTGGCTCCTGTTACTCCGGTGGCTCCTTTTACTCCCCTGGCTCCTGATACTCCCCTGGCTCCTGTTATTTCAATGGCTCCTGTTATTCCTGTGGCTCCTGTTATTCCCGAAGCTCCTGTTACTCCCCTGGTCCCTGTTATTGCCCTTGCTCCTTTTACTCACCTGGCACCTGTTATTCCTCTGGTTCCTGTTACTCCCCTGCCTCCTGTTACTCCCGTGGCTCCTGTTAATCCCCTGGCTCCTGTTATTCCACTGTCTCCTGTTACTCCGATGGCTCCTGTTACTCCCGTGGCTCCTGTTATTCCCGTGGCTCCTTTTACTCCAGTGACTCCTCTTACTCTCCTCTTTCCAGTTATTCCCGTGGCTCCTGTTACTCTGGTGGCTCCTGTAATTCCCCTGGCTCATGTTACTCCCGTGGCTTCTGTTACTCCCGTTGTCTCCTGTTACTTCCTGGCTCCTGTTACTCCCGTGGCTCCTGTTACTCCCCTGGCTACTGTTCCTCCCCTGGCTTCTGTTACTCCCCTGTCTCCTGTTACTCTCCTAGCTCCTGCTACTCCCCTGGCTCCTGTTACTCCCATGGCTCCTGATACTCCCCTGTCTCCTGTTACTCTCATGGCTCCTGTTACAACCCTGTCTTCTGTTACTCCCATGGTTCCTGTTACTCCCCTGGATCCTGTTACTCCCATGGCTCCTGTTATTCCCCTGTCTCCTGTTATTCCCGTGGCTCCTGTTACTCTGGTGGCTCCTGTAATTCCCCTGGCTCCTGTCATTCCCGTAGCTCCTGTTACTCCCCTGGCTCCTGTTACTCCCCTGGCTCCTGTTACTCCCATGGCTCCTGTTACTCCCCAGGCTCCTGATACTCCCCTGTCTCCTGTTACTCCCATGGCTCCTGTTACTCCCCTGGCTTCTGTTACTCCCATGGTTCCTGTTACTCCCGTGACTCCTGTTACTCCCCTGGCTCCTGTTATTCCCGTGGCTCCTGTTATTCCCTTTGCTCCTGTTACTCCCCTGGCTCCTGTTACTCCCCTGGATCAAGTTATTCCCAAGGCTCCTGTTATTTCCGTGGCTACTGTTACTCCCCTGTCTCCTGTTACTCCGAATACTCCTGTTACTCCCCTTGGCTCCTGTTACTCCCTGGCTCCTTTTATTCCGGTGGCTCCTGTTACTTCCTGGCTCCTGTGACTCCCGTGGCTCCTGTTACTCCCCTGGCTCCTGTTCCTCCCCTGGCTTCTGTTACTCCCCTGTCTCCTGTTACTCTCCTAGCTCCTGCTACTCCCTGGCTCCTGTTACTCCCATGGCTCCTGATACTCCCCTGTCTCCTGTTACTCTCATGGCTCCTGTTACAACCCTGTCTTCTGTTACTCCCATGGTTCCTGTTACTCCCCTGGATCCTGTTACTCCCATGGCTCCTGTTATTCCCCTGTCTCCTGTTATTCCCGTGGCTCCTGTTACTCTGGTGGCTCCTGTAATTCCCCTGGCTCCTGTCATTCCCGTAGCTCCTGTTACTCCCCTGGCTCCTGTTACTCCCCTGGCTCCTGTTATTCCCATGGCTCCTGTTATTCCCCTGGCTCCTGTTACTCCCCTGGCTCCTGTTACTCCCATGGCTCCTGTTACTCCCCAGGCTCCTGATACTCCCCTGTCTCCTGTTACTCCCATGGCTCCTGTTACTCCCCTGGCTTCTGTTACTCCCATGGTTCCTGTTACTCCCGTGACTCCTGTTACTCCCCTGGCTCCTGTTATTCCCGTGGCTCCTGTTATTCCCTTTGCTCCTGTTACTCCCCTGGCTCCTGTTACTCCCCTGGATCAAGTTATTCCCAAGGCTCCTGTTATTTCCGTGGCTACTGTTACTCCCCTGTCTCCTGTTACTCCGAATACTCCTGTTACTCCCCTTGGCTCCTGTTACTCCCTGGCTCCTTTTATTCCGGTGGCTCCTGTTACTTCCTGGCTCCTGTGACTCCCGTGGCTCCTGTTACTCCCCTGGCTCCTGTTCCTCCCCTGGCTTCTGTTACTCCCCTGTCTCCTGTTACTCTCCTAGCTCCTGCTACTCCCCTGGCTCCTGTTACTCCCATGGCTCCTGATACTCCCCTGTCTCCTGTTACTCTCATGGCTCCTGTTACAACCCTGTCTTCTGTTACTCCCATGGTTCCTGTTACTCCCCTGGATCCTGTTACTCCCATGGCTCCTGTTATTCCCCTGTCTCCTGTTATTCCCGTGGCTCCTGTTACTCTGGTGGCTCCTGTAATTCCCCTGGCTCCTGTCATTCCCGTAGCTCCTGTTACTCCCCTGGCTCCTGTTACTCCCCTGGCTCCTGTTATTCCCATGGCTCCTGTTATTCCCCTGGCTCCTGTTACTCCCCTGGCTCCTGTTACTCCCATGGCTCCTGTTACTCCCCAGGCTCCTGATACTCCCCTGTCTCCTGTTACTCCCATGGCTCCTGTTACTCCCCTGGCTTCTGTTACTCCCATGGTTCCTGTTACTCCCGTGACTCCTGTTACTCCCCTGGCTCCTGTTATTCCCGTGGCTCCTGTTATTCCCTTTGCTCCTGTTACTCCCCTGGCTCCTGTTACTCCCCTGGATCAAGTTATTCCCAAGGCTCCTGTTATTTCCGTGGCTACTGTTACTCCCCTGGCTCCTGTTACTCCGAATACTCCTGTTACTCCCCTTGGCTCCTGTTACTCCCTGGCTCCTTTTATTCCGGTGGCTCCTGTTACTCCCCTGGCTCCTCTTGCTCTGGTGGCTCCTGTTATTCCCGAAGCTCCTGTTACTCCCCTGGTTCCTGTTATTCCCCTGCCTCCTGTTACTCCCGTGGCTCCTGTTAATCCCCTGGCTCCTATTACTCCCATGGTTCCTGTTATTCCCCTGCCTCCTGTTACTCCGATGGCTCCGGCTACTCCCGTGGCTCCTGTTATTCCCGTGACTCCTGTTACTCTGGTGGTTCCTGTAATTCCCCTGGCTCCTGTTATTCCCGTGGCTCCTTTTATTCCCATGGCTCCTGTTATTCCCCTGCCTCCTGTTACTCCGATGGCTCCTGCTACTCCCGTGGCTCGTGTTATTCCCATGTCTCCTGTTACTCTCCTGGCTGCTGTTACTCCCCTGGTTTCTGTTATACCTCTGGTTTCTGTTACTCCGGTGGCCCTTGTTACTCCCCTGGTTCCTGTTTTTCCCGTGGCTCCTGTTACTCCCCTGGCTCCTGTTATTCCCCTGGCTCCTGTTACTCTGGTGGCTCCTGTTACTCCCCTGTCTCCTGTTATTCCCCTGGCTCCTGTTACTCCCCTGGCTCCTGTTACTCCCATGATTCCTGTTACTCTGGTGGCTCCTGTTACTCTGGTGGCTCCTGTTACTCTGGTGGCTCCTGTTATTCCCCTGTCTCCTGTTATTCCCCTGGCTCCTGTTACTCCCATGGCTCCTGTTACTCTCCTGGCTGCTGATAATCCCCTGGTTCCTGTTATTCCCCTGGCTCCTGTTACTCCCCTAGCTCTTGTTCCTCCCATGGCTCCTGTTATTCCCCTGCCTCCTGTTACTCCCACGGCTCCTGTTACTCCCCTGGCTCCTGTTACTCCCATGGCTCCTGTTATTCCCGTGGCTCCTGTTACTCTGGTGGCTCCTGTAATTCCCCTGGCTCCTGTTATTCCCGAAACTCCTGTTACTCCCCTGGCTCCTGTTATTCCCCTGGCTCCTGTTACTCCCCTGGCTCCTGTTATTCCCCTGGCTCCTGTTTCTCCCCTGGCTCCTGTTTCTCCCGTGGCTCCTGTTACTCCTGTTGTCTCCTGTTACTTCCTGGCTCCTGTTACTCCCGTGGCTCCTGTTATTCCCCTGTCTCCTGTTCCTCCCCTGGCTCCTGTTACTCCCCAGGCTCCTGATACACCCTTGTCTCCTGTTACTCCCATGGCTCCTGTTACTCCCCTGGCTTCTGTTATTCCCATGGTTCCTGTTACTCCCGTGACTCCTGTTACTTCCCTGGCTCCTGTTATTCCCGTGGCTCCTGTTATTCCCTTTGCTCCTGTTACTCCCCTGGCTCCGGTTACTTCCCTGAATCAAGTTATTCCCATGGCTCCTGTTATTCCCGTGGCTACTGTTAATCCCCTGTCTCCTGTTACTCCGAATACTCCTGTTACTCCCCTGGCTCTTGTTACTCCCCGGCTCCTTTTATTCCCATGGCTCCTGTTACACCGGTGGCTCCTGTTACTCCGGTGGCTCCTGTTACTCCCCAGGCTCCTGATACTCCCCTGGCTCCCGTTATTCCCGTAGCTCCTGTTATTTCAATGGCTCCTGTTATTCATGTGGCTCCTGTTATTCCTGAAGCTCCTGTTACTCCCCTGGTCCCTGTTATTGCCCTTGCTCCTTTTACTCACCTGGCACCTGTTATTCCTCTGGTTCCTGTTACTCCCCTGACACCTGTTACTCCCGTTGTCTCCTGTTACTTCCTGGCTCCTGTTACTCCCGTGGCTCCTGTTACTCCCCTGGCTCCTGTTCCTCCCCTGGCTTCTGTTACTTCCCTGTCTCCTGTTACTCCCCTAGCTCCTGCTACTCCCCTGGCTCCTGTTCCTCTCGTGGCTCCTTATACTCCCCTGGCTCCTGTTACTCCCATGGCTCCTGATACTCCCCTGTCTCCTGTTACTTTCATGGCTCCTGTTACAACCCTGTCTTCTGTTACTCCCATGGTTCCTGTTACTCCCCTGGCTCCTGTTACTCCCATGGCTCCTGTTATTCCCCCGTCTCCTGTTATTCCCGTGACTCCTGTTACTCTGGTGGCTCCTGTAATTCCCCTGGCTGCTGTTATTCCCATAGCTCCTGTTACTCCCCTGGCTCCTGTTACTCCCCTGGCTCCTGTTATTCCCGTGGCTCCTGTTATTCCCCTGGCTCCTGTTACTCCCCTGGCTCCTGTTACTCCCATGGTTCCTGTTACTCCCCAGGCTCCTGATACTCCCCTGTCTCCTGTTACTCCCATGGCTCCTGTTACTCCCCTGGCTTCTGTTACTCCCATGGTTCCTGTTACTCCCATGGCTACTGTTATTTCCGTGGCTACTGTTACTCCCCTGGCTCCTGTTACTCCGAATACTCCTGTTACTCCCCTTGGCTCCTGTTACTCCCCTGGCTCCTCTTACTCTGGTGGCTCCTGTTATTCCCAAAGCTCCTGTTACCCCCCTGGTCCCTGTTATTGCCCTGTTTCCTTTTACTCACCTGGCTCCTGTTATTCCTCTGGTTCCTGTTACTCCCGTGGCCCTTGTTACTCCCCTGGTTCCTGTTATTCCCCTGCCTCCCGTTCCTCCCGTGGCTCCTGTTAATCCCCTGGCTCCTATTACTCCCATGGTTCCTGTTATTCCCCTGCCTCCTGTTACTCCGATGGCTCCTGCTACTCCCGTGGCTCCTGTTATTCCCGTGGCTCCTGTTACTCTGGTGGTTTCTGTAATTCCCCTGGCTCCTGTTATTCCCGTGGCTCCTTTTATTCCCATGGCTCCTGTTATTCCCCTGCCTCCTGTTACTCCGATGGCTCCTGCTACTCCGGTGGCTCCTGTTATTCCCGTGTCTCCTGTTACTCTCCTGGCTGCTGTTACTCCCCTGGTTTCTGTTATTCCTCTGGTTCCTGTTACTCCGGTGGCCCTTGTTACTCCCCTGGTTCCTGTTTTTCCCGTGGCTCCTGTTATTCCCCTGGCTCCTGTTACTCTGGTGGCTCCTGTTACTCCCCTGTCTCCTGTTATTCCCCTGGCTCCTGTTACTCTGGTGGCTGCTGTTACTCTGGTGGCTCCTGTTACTCCCCTGGCTCCTGTTATTCCCCTGTATCCTGTTATTCCCGTGGCTCCTGTTACGCTGGTGGCTCCTGTAATTCCCCTGGCTCCTGTTATTCCCGTAGCTCCTGTTTCTCCCCTGGCTCCTGTTATTCCCGTGGCTCCTGTTATTCCCGTGGCTCCTGTTATTCCCCTGGCTCCTGTTACTCTGGTGGCTCCTGTTACTCCCCTGGCTCCTGTTACTCCCATGGCTCCTGTTACTCTGGTGGCTCCTGTTACTCTGGTGGCTCCTGTTACTCTGGTGGCTCCTGTTACTCCCCTGTCTCCTGTTATTCCCCTGGCTCCTGTTATTCCCCTGGCTTCTGTTACTCCCCTAGCTCCTGTTCCTCCCATGGCTCCTGTTATTCCCCTGCCTCCTGTTACTCCCACGGCTCCTGTTACTCCCCTGGCTCCTGTTACTCCCATGGCTCCTGTTACTCTGGTGGCTCCTGTTACTCTGGTGGCTCCTGTTACTCCCCTATCTCCTGTTATTCCCCTGGCTCCTGTAATTCCCCTGGCTCCTGTTATTCCCGTAGCTCCTGTTTCTCCCCTGGCTCCTGTTATTCCCGTGGCTCCTGTTATTCCCGTGGCTCCTGTGACTCCCCTGGCTCCTGTTATTCCCCTGGCTCCTGTTTCTCCCCTGGCTCCTGTTACTCCCGTGGCTCCTGTTACTCCCCTGTCTCCTGTTCCTCCCCTGGCTCCTGTTACTCCCCAGGCTCCTGATACACCCCTGTCTCCTGTTACTCCCATGGCTCCTGTTACTCCTCTGGCTTCTGTTATTCCCATGGTTCCTGTTACTCCCGTGACTCCTATTACTCCCCTGGCTCCTGTTATTCCCGTGGCTCCTGTTATTCCCTTTGCTCCTGTTACTCCCCTGGCTCCTGTTACTTCCCTGGATCAAGTTATTCCCATGGCTCCTGTTATTCCCGTGGCTACTGTTACTCCCCTGGCTCCTGTTACTCCGAATACTCCTGTTACTCCCCTGGCTCTTATTACTCCCCTGGCTCCTTTTATTCCAATGGCTCCTGTTACACAGGTGGCTCCTGTTACTCCGGTGGCTCCTGTTACTCCCCTGGCACCTGATACTCCCCTGGCTCCCGTTATTCCCGTAGCTCCTGTTATTTCAATGGCTCCTGTTATTCCTGTGGCTCCTGTTATTCCCGAAGCTCCTGTTACTCCCCTGGTCTCTGTTATTGCCCTGGCTCCTTTTACTCACTTGGCACCTGCTATTCCTCTGGTTCCTGTTACTCCCGTGACTCCTGTTACTCCCGCGGGTCCTGTTAATCCCCTGGCTCCTGTTATTCCACTGCCTCCTGTTACTCCGATAGCTCCTCTTACTCCCGTGGCTCCTGTTATTCCCGTGGCTCCTGTTACTCCGGTGACTCCTCTTACTCCCCTCTTTCCAGTTATTCCCGTGGCTCCTGTTACTCTGGTGGCTCCTGTAATTCCCCTGGCTCCTGTTGCTCCCGTGGCTCCTGTTACTCCCATTGTCTCCTGTTACTTCCTGGCTCCTGTTACTCCCGTGGCTCCTGTTACTCCCCTGGCTCCTGTTCCTCCCCTGGCTTCTGTTACTCCCCTGTCTCCTGTTACTCTCATGGCTCCTGTTACAACCCTGGCTCCTTTTATTCCCCTGTCTCCTGTTATTCCTGTGGCTCCTGTTACTCTGGTGGCTCCTGTAATTCCCCTGGCTCCTGTCATTCCCGTAGCTCCTGTTATTCCCGTGGCTCCTGTTACTCTGGTGGCTCCTGTAATTCGCCTGGCTCCTGTCATTCTCGTAACACCTGTTACTCCCCTGGCTCCTGTTACTTCCCTGGCTCCTGTTATTCCCGTGGCTCCTGTTACTCCCCTGGCTCCTGTTACTCCCCTGGATCAAGTTATTCCCATGGCTCCTGTTATTCCCGTGGCTACTGTTACTCCCCTGGCTCCTGTTACTCTGAATACTCCTGTTACTCCCATGGCTCCTGTAACTCCCATGGCTCCTTTTATTCCTGTGGCTCCTGTTACTCCCCTGGTTCCTCTTACTCTGGTGGCTGCTGTTATTCCCGAAGCTCCTGTTACCCCTCTGGTCCCTGTTACTCCCCTGGCTCCTGTTACTCCCCTGGCTGCTGTTACTCCCCTGGATCAAGTTATTCCCATGGCTCCTGTTATTCCCCTGGCTACTGTTGCTCCAGTGGCTCCTGTTACTCCTAATACTCCTGTTGCTCCGGTGGCTCCTGTTACTCCGTTGGCTCCTGTTACTCTCCTGGCTCCTGTTTCTCCCCTGGCTCCCGTTATTCCCATAGCTCCTGTTATTCCCGTGGCTCCTGTTACTTCCATGGCCCCAGTTATTCCCATGGCTCATGTTACTCCCCTGGCTCCTGTTACTCCCCTGGCTCCTGTTACTCCCCTGTCTCCTGTTACTCCCGTGGCTCCTGTTACTCCCCTGTCTCCTGTTACTTCCTGGTTCCTGTTACTCCTGTGGCTCCTGTTACTCCCCTGTCTCCTGTTACTCCCATGGCTCCTGTTATTCCCCTGGCTTCTGTTACTCCCGTGGCTCCTGTTACTCACCTGGCTCCTGTTACTCCCCTGTCTCCTGTTATTCCCGTAGCTCCTGTTATTTCAATGGCTCATGTTATTCCTGTGGCTCCTGGTACTCCCGTGACTCCTGTTACTACCCTGGCTGCTGTTATTCCTGTGGCTCCTGTTACTCCCCTGGCTCCTCTTACTCTGTTGGCTCCTGTTATTCCCGTAGCTCCTGTTACTCCCCTGGCTCCTTTTACTCACCTGGCTCCTGTTATTCCTCTGGTTCCTGTTACTCCCGTGGCCCTTGTTACTCTCCTGGTTCCTGTTATTCCCCTGCCTCCTGTAACTCCCCTGGCTCCTTTTACTCACCTGGCTCCTGTTATTCCTCTGGTTCCTGTTACTCCCGTGGCTCCTGTTACTCCCCTGTCTCCTGTTACTCCCCTGGCTCCTGTTACACCCCTGGCTCCTGTTACTCTCGTGGCTCCTGTTACTCCCGTTGTCTCCTGTTACTCCCCTGGCTCCTGTTCCTCCCCTGGCTCTTGTTACTCCCCTGTCTCCTGTTACTCCCCTGGCTCCTTTTATTCCCATGTCTCCTTTTAGACCGGTGGCTCCTGTTACTCCGGTGGCTCCTGTTATTCCCCTGGCTTCTGTTACTCCCGTGGCTCCTGTTACTCCCATGACTCCTGTTACTCCCCTGGCTCATTTTATTCCCATGGCTCCCGTTATTCCCGTAGCTCCTGTTATTTCAATAGCTCCTGTTATTCCTGTGGCTCCTGTTAATCCCGTGACTCCTGTTACTCCCCTGGCTCCGGTTATTCCCATGCCTCCTGTTACTACCCTGGCTCCTGTTATTCCTGTGGCTCCTGTTACTCCCCTGGCTCCTGTTATTCCCATAGCTCCTGTTACTCCCCTGGCTCCTGTTACACCCGTGGCTCCTGTTACTCCCGTTGTCTCCTATTACTTCCTGGCTCCTGTTACTCCCATGGCTCCTGTTACTCCCCTGGCTCCTGTTACTCCCCTGTCTCCTGTTACTCTTGTGGCTGCTGTTACAACCCTGGCTTCTGTAACTCCCATGGTTCCTGTTACTCCCCTGGCTCTTGTTACTCCCATGGCTCCTGTTATTCCCCTGTCTCCTGTTATTCCCGTGGCTCCTGTTATTCCCAAGGCTCCTGTTATTCCCCTGGCTCCTCTTACTCCAGTGGCTCCTGTTATTCCCATAGCTCCTTTTACTCCCCTGGCTCCTGTTACTCCCGTGGCTCCTGTTACTCACGTTGTCTCCTGTTACTCCCCTGGCTCCTGTTCCTCCCCTGGCTCCCGTTATTCCCATAGCTCCTGTTATTTCAATAGCTCCTGTTATTCCTGTGGCTCCTGTTAATCCCGTGACTCCTGTTACTCCCCCGGCTCCGGTTATTCCCATGGCACCTGTTACTACCCTGGCTCCTGTTATTCCTGTGGCTCCTGTTACTCCCCTGGCTCCTCTTACTCTGGTGGCTCCTGTTATTCCCGAATCTCCTGTTACTCCCCTGGTCCCTGTTATTGCCCTGGCTCCTTTTACTCACCTGGCTCCTGTTATTCCTCTGGTTCCTGTTACTCCCGTGGCCCTTGTTACTCCCCTGGTTCCTGTTATTCCCCTGCCTCCTGTTACTCCGATGGCTCCTGCCACTCCCGTGGCTCCTGTTATTCCCGTGGCTCCTGTTATTCCCATGGCTCCTGTTATTCCCCTGGCTCCTCTTACTCCAGTGGCTCCTGTTACTCCCGTGGCTCCTGTTACTCCCGTTGTCTCCTGTTACTTCCTGGCCCCTGTTACTCCCATGGCTCCTGTTACTCCCCTGTCTCCTGTTACTCCCCTGTCTCCTGTTACTCCCCTGTCTCCTGTTACTCTTGTGGCTCCTGTTACACCCCTGGCTCCTGTTACTCCCCTGTCTCCTGTTACTCTTGTGGCTCCTGTTACAACCCTGGCTTCTGTTACTCCCATGGTTCCTGTTACTCCCCTGGCTCTTGTTACTCCCATCGCTCCTGTTATTCCCCTGTCTCCTGTTATTCCCGTGGCTCCTGTTATTCCCAAGGCTCCTGTTATTCCCCTGGCTCCTCTTACTCCAATGGCTCCTGTTATTCCCATAGCTCCTTTTACTCCCCTGGCTCCTGTTACTCCCGTGGCTCCTGTTACTCCCGTTGTCTCCTGTTACTCCCCTGGCTCCTGTTCCTCCCCTGGCTCTTGTTACTCCCCTGTCTCCTGTTACTCCCCTGGCTCCTTTTATTCCCATGTCTCCTTTTAGACCGGTGGCTCCTGTTACTCCGGTGGCTCCTGTTATTCCCCTGGCTTCTGTTACTCCCGTGGCTCCTGTTACTCCCATGACTCCTGTTACTCCCATGACTCCTGTAACTCCCGTGGCTCCTGTTACTCCCGTGGCCCTTGTTACTCCCCTGGCTCCTGTCATTCCCGTGGCTCCTGTTATTCCCGTGGCTACTGTTACTCCCCTGGCTCCTGTTACTCCAAATACTCCTGTTACTCCCCAGGCTCCTGTTATTCCCCTGGCTCCTCTTACTCCAGTGGCTCCTGTTACTCCCGTGGCTCCTGTTACTCCCGTTGTCTCCTGTTACTTCCTGGCTCCTGTTACTCCCGTGGCTCCTGTTACTCCCCTGTCTCCTGTTACTCCCCAGTCTCATGTTACTCCCCTGGCTCTTGTTACACCCCTGGCTCCTGTTACTCCCCTGTCTCCTGTTACTCCCCTGGCTCCTGTTACTCTCGTGGCTCCTGTTACTCCCGTGGCTCCTGTTACTCCCCAGGCTCCTGATACTCCCCTGTCTCCTGTTACTCCCATGGCTCCTGTTACAACCCTGGCTTCTGTTACTCCCATGGTTCCTGTTACTCCCCTGGCTCCTGTTACTCCCATGGCTCCTGTTATTCCCCTGTCTCCTGTTATTCCCGTGGCTCCTGTTACTCTGGTGGCTCCTGTAATTCCCCTGGCTCCTGTTACTCCCATGGCTCCTGTTATTCCCCTGTCTCCTGTTATTCCCGTGGCTCCTCTTACTCCAGTGGCTCCTGTTATTCCCATAGCTCCTTTTACTCCCCTGGCTCCTGTTACTCCCGTGGCTCCTGTTACTCCCGTTGTCTCCTGTTACTCCCCTGGCTCCTGTTCCTCCCCTGGCTCCTGTTACTCCCCTGTCTCCTGTTGCTCCCCTGGCTCCTGTTACTCCCCTGGCTCCTGTTACTCCCCAGGCTCCTGATACTCCCGTGGCTCCTGTTACTCACCTTGCTCCTGTTACTCTCGTGGCGCCTGTTACTCCCGTGGCTCCTGTTACTTCCCAGGCTCCTGATACTCCCCTGTCTCCTGTTACTCCCATGGCTCCTGTTACAACCCTGGCTTCTGTTACTCCCGTGGTTCCTGTTACTCCCTTGATTCCTGTTACTCCCCTGGTTCCTGTTATTCCCGTAGCTCCTGTTATTTCAATGGCTCCTGTTATTCCTGTGGCTCCTGTTATTCCCATGGATCCTGTTACTACCCTGACTTCTGTTATTCCTGTGGCTCCTGTTACTCCCCTGGCTCCTCTTACTCTGGTGGCTCTTGTTATTCCCGTAGCTCCTGTTACTCCCCTGGTCCCTGTTACTCCCCTGGCTCGTTTTACTCCCCTGGCTCCTGTTACTCCTAATACTCCTGTTGCTCCGGTGCCTCCTGTTACTCCGGTGGCTCCTGTTACTCTCCTGGCTCCTGTTACTCCGGTGGCTCCTGTTACTCTCCTGGCTCCTGTTACTCCCCTGGCTCCCGTTATTCCCGTAGCTCCTGTTATTTCAATGGCTTTTGTTATTCATGTGGCCCCTGTTATTCCCGTGGCTCCTGTTACTCCCCTAGCTCCTGTTACTCCCCTGGCTCCTGTTACTCCCCTGTCTCCTGTTACTCCCGTGGCTCCTGTTACTCCCATGGCTCCTGTTACTCCCCTGTCTCCTGTTACTCCCTTGGCTCCTTTTACTCCCGTGGCTCCTGTTACTCCCCTGGTCCCTGTTAGTCCCGTGGCTCCTGTTACTCTCCGGGCTCCTGTTACTACCCTGGCTCCTGTTACTCCCCTGGCTCCTGTTATTCCCATAGTTCCTGTTATTTGAATGGCTACTGTGATTCCTTTGGCTTCTGTTATTCCCGTCACTCCTGTTAGTTCCATGGCTCCTGTTATTCCATTTGCTGCTGTTACTCCCCTGGCTCCTCTTACTCCGGTGGTTCCTGTTATTCCCATAGCTCCTGTTACTCCCCTTGTCCCTGTTACTCCCCTGGTTCCTGTTATTCCCGTGGCTCCTGTTATTCCCTTTGCTCCTGTTACTCCCCTGGCTGCTGTTACTCCCCTGGATCAAGTTATTCCCGTGGCTCCTGTTACTCCCCTGGCTCCTGTTACTCCCGTGGCTCCTGTTACTCCCGTTGTCTCCTGTTACTCCCCTGGCTCCTGTTCCTCCCCTGGCTCCTGTTACTCCCCTGTCTCCTGTTACTCCCCTGGCTCCTGTTACTCCCCTGGCTCCTGTTACTCCCCTGGCTCCTGTTACTCTTGTGGCTCCTATTACTCCCGTGGCTCCTGTTACTACCCAGGCTCCTGATACTCCCATGGCTCCTGTTACTGCCCTGTCTCCTGTCACTCCCTTGGCTCCTTTTACTCCCCTGGCTCCTGTTACTCCCCTGGTCCCTGTTACTCCCGTGGCTCCTGTTACTCCCGTTGTCTCCTGTTACTCCCCTGGCTCCTGTTCCTCCCCTGGCTCCTGTTACTCCCCTGTCTCCTGTTACTCCCCTGGCTCCTGTTACTCCCCTGTCTCCTGTTACTCCCTTGGCTCCTATTACTCCCCTGGCTCCTGTTACTCCCCTGGTCCCTGTTAGTCCCGTGGCTCCTGTTACTCTCCGGGCTCCTGTTACTACCCTGGCTCCTGTTACTCCCCTGGCTCCTGTTATTCCCATAGTTCTTGTTATTTCAATGGCTACTGTGATTCCTTTGGCTTCTGTTATTCCCGTCACTCCTGTTAGTTCCATGGCTCCTGTTATTCCCGTTGCTGCTGTTACTCCCCTGGCTCCTCTTACTCCGGTGGCTCCTGTTATTCCCATAGCTCCTGTTACTCCTAATACTCCTGTTGCTCCGGTGGCTCCTGTTACTCCGGTGGCTCCTGGTACTCTCCTTGCTCCTGTTACTCCCCTGGCTCCCGTTATTCCCATAGCTCCTATTATTTCAATGGCTCCTGTTATTCCTGTGGCCCCTGTTATTCCCGTGGCTCCTGTTACTCCCCTGGCTCCTGTTACTCCCCTGGCTCCTGTTACTCCCCTGTCTCCTGTTACTCCAGTAGATCCATTTACTCCCATGGCTCCTGTTACTCCCCTGGTCCCTGTTACTCCCCTGGCTCCTGTTACTCCCCTGGCTGCTGTTACTCCCCTGGTACCTGTTATTCCCGTGGCTCCTGTTATTCCCTTTGCTCCTGTTACTCCCCTGGCTGCTGTTACTCCCCTGGATCAAGTTATTCCCGTGGCTCCTGTTACTCCCCTGGCTCCTGTTACTCCCGTGGCTCCTGTTACTCCCATAGATACATAGATACATAGAAGATAGGAGCAGGGGTAGGCCATCCGGCCCTTCGAGCCTGCTCCGCCATTTAATGAGATCATGGCTGATCCTCCAATTCAGTATCCCGTCCCCGCCTTCTCTCCGTCACCCTTAAACCTTTTTGCCTGTAGAAATATATCTAATTCCCTCTTAAATATATTTAATGAGCTGGTGTACACTGCCCTCTGTGGCAATGAGTTCCACAGGTTCACCACCCTCTGAGTGAAGAAATTCCCCCTCATTTCTGTCCTAAATGGTTTAGCCCTTATCCTTAAATTATGTCCTCTAGTTCTGTTCTCACCCGCCAAGGGAAACATTCCTTCTGCATCTAGTCTGTCTAGACCTGTCAGAATTTTATACACTTCTATGAGGTCCCCTCTCAATCTTCTAAACTCCAGTGTGTACATCCCTAAACTACATAGTCTCTCCTCATAGGTCAATCCCGCCATTCCTGGTATCAGCCTGGTGAATCGCCGCTGCACCCCCTCCATGGCAAGAACATCTTTCCTCAGATGAGGCGACCAAAACTGTACACAGTACTCGAGGTGTGGTCTCACCAGTGCCCTGTACAGCTGCAGCAAGGTATCCCTGTTCCTGTATTCCAACCCTTTTGCTATGAAGGCCAGCATACCGTTTGCCTTCTTGACCGCCTGTTGCACCTGCATGCTCGCCTTCAGTGACTGGTGTACAAGAACACCCAGGTCTCTCTGTACTTCCCCCTCTCCCAATTTATTGCCATTTAAATAATAATTTGCCCTCCCGTTCCTGCACCCAAGGTGGATAACTTCGCACTTGTCCACATTATAGTGCATCTGCCATTTATCCGCCCAATCACCCAGTCTGTCCAAATCGCTCTGGAGCTTCCTGGTCTCCTCCTCTGAGCCCACCCCCCCTCCTAGTTTAGTGTCGTCTGCAAATTTGGAAATGCTGCATCCGACTCCCTGATCCAGGTCATTAATGTAAATTGTGAACAGCTGGGGACCCAGGACAGATCCCTGCGGTACCCCACTCGTTACTGCCTGCCATTCAGAAAATGAGCCGTTTATTCCAACTCTCTTTTTTCTATCTGACAGCCAGTTCTCTATCCACGTCAATACTTTCCCCTTTATCCCAAGAGCTTCAATTTTCCATGCTAATCTTTTATGTGGGACCTTGTCGAAGGCCTTTTGGAAGTCCAGGTACACCACATCTACTGGCTCTCCCCCATCTATTTTACCAGTTACTCCCTCAAAAAATTCCAATAGATTAGTCAAGCACGATTTACCCTTTGTAAATCCATGTTGACTCTGTCCTATCCTGTCCCCATTTGCTAAGTGCTCCGCTATTTCATCCTTAATGATGGACTCCAGCATTTTGCCCACAACTGATGTAAGGCTTACAGGTCTGTAATTACCTGCTTTTTCCCTACCCCCCTTTTTGAATAGTGGGGTAACGTTAGCTACCCTCCAATCCATGGGCACTGTTCCCGAGTCTAATGAATTCTGAAAAATCATACTTAGTGCATCCGCTATCTCTAGGGCCACCTCCTTCAGTACCCTAGGATGCATGTTATCAGGCCCTGGGGATTTGTCCGCCTTCAATCCCTTTAGCTTCCTTAACACCATATCCTTAGAGATATTGATTTGCGTCAGTTCCTCCTTTGCCAATGTCCCTATTTTTCCCGATAACCCAGGGAGGTTTTTTGTGTCTTCCTTCGTAAAGACTGACCCAAAGTATGCATTTAGTTGGTCTGCCATTTCCTTATTTCCCGTTATATATTCCCCCGTATCTGACTGCAATGGACCAACTTTGGTTTTCACCAGTCTTTTCCTCTTGATATACTTATAAAAGCTTTTGGAGTTAGTTTTTATATTTTCCGCCAGCTTGCTTTCGTAAGCTATTTTGCCCCTCTTGATTAAGCCCTTTGTCCTCCTTTGCTCTATCTTAAACTGTTCCCAATCTTCCGCTCTGGCGCTTTTTTTGGCTATTTTATACGCCCTATCTTTGGATTTTATGCTGTCTCTAATTTCCCCTGTTATCCACGGTTGAGTCACCTTTTTAGATTTCCTTTTATGCCAGATTGGTATAAACAATTTTTGCAATTTTGTCATTCTATCTTTAAATGCTTGCCATTGTTTATCTACCTCCAGTCCTCCCAGGAACGTTGTCCAATCAGACCTACACAGTTCCCGTCTAATGGCATCATAATTCCCCTTGTTTAAATTCAGGACCTTAGTCTCTGAGTCAATTTCTTCGCTCTCCATTTCGAGTGAGAAATCGATCATGTTATGATCGCTCTGACCCAAGGGTCCCCGTACAACAAGATTACTAATTAGTCCCTTCTCATTGCACAGTACCCAGTCCAATATAGCCTGTTCCCGAGTTGGTTCCTCGACATATTGATCCAGATAACCATCCCTTAAACACTCAAGGAATTCCTCCTCCTCATTATTTTTACTGATTAGGCTAGTCCAATCTATATGTAAGTTAAAGTCACCTATGATGACAGCTGTGCTCTTATTGCACGCTTCTCTAATTTCCCTCGTGATGCCCTCCCCAACCTCTATTTTACTATTTGGAGGCCTATATACCACTCCTATTAATGTTTTTCGCCCCTCGCTATTTCTTAGCTCCACCCATATAGATTCTGTATTAACTGAGTTAATATCCTTTCAATTGCATTTATCCCCTCTTTTACCAGCAATGCTACCCCTCCTCCCTTTCTTTTTTGTCGATCCTTCCTAAATACTGAATACCCCTGTATGTTAAGCTCCCAGCCCTGCTCACCCTGCAACCATGTTTCCGTAATCCCAATTAGATCATAATTATTAACCTCTATTTCCACAGCTAATTCATCTACCTTGTTCCTGATGCTTCTCGCATTAAGGTATAAAACCCTCAGGCTTTTTTTATGCTCACATTTTTTATGAATTAGTTTGGCCCTTTGTTTTTTGTTCCTCACCCTTTTACCATTTATTTCTGTCTGCCTTTCACTTTCCTCTATTTCACTACATAGGTTTCTAGCCCCCTGCCATACTAGTTTAAATGCTCCCGAACTGCTTTATCAAAAATTACCCCGAGAACATCAGTTCCATCTTTGCACAGGTGTAGACCGTTCCTTTTGTATAGGTCACACCTACCACAAAACTGGTTCCAATGCCTCAAAAATTTAAAACCCTCCCTCTTACACCACTGCTCAAGCCACGTATTTAGCCTAACTATCCTGTTCTCTGTACTCTTACTAGCATGTGGCACTGGTAGTAATCCAGAGATTGCTACCTTCGAGGTCCTACTTTTTAGCTTGGCTCCTAACTCCCTAAATTCTACTTGTAGGACCTCTTCCCTTTTTTTAGCTACGTCGTTGGTACCAACATGTATCACGACAACTGGCTGTTCCCCCTCCCCCTCCAGAATGTTCTGCACCCGCGCCGAAACATCCTTGACCCTTGCACCAGGAGGCAACATACCATCCTGGAGTCTCGGTCGCGACCACAGAAACCCCTATCTATTCCCCTTACAATCGAATCCCCTATTACTATAGCCCTGCCACTCATTTTCCCTCCCTTCTTTGCAACAGAGCCAGTCATGGTGCCATGAGCCTGGCTGCTGGTGCATTCCCCGATGAGTCATCCCCCCCGACAACAGCACCTAAGGCGGTGAACCTGTTGCTAAGGGAGACAACCCCAGGGGATTTCTGCACTACCTTCCTGCCCTTGCTCTGCCTTTTGGTCACCCACGTACTATCTACGCTGGCCTTAACCTGCGGTGTGACCAACTCACTAAATGTGCTATCCACAACCCTCTCAGAATCGTGGATGCTCCAAAGTGAGTCCATCCGCAGCTCAAGGGCCGTCATGCGGTCCCACATGAGCTGCAGCTGGACACACTTCCCGCACACATGGTTGTCAGGGACACAGGAAGCGTCCCTGATTTCCCACATGTTACAGGAGGAGCATGACACAGGTCCGAGCTCTACTGCCATGACTTAACCCTTATATTACTTTTTAATTTTCTAGTTTTAGTTTATTTATTGACTTTTGTTTTCCCGAAGCTTACTTAGACCAATGTATACTGCACTCCTCTTATTCCTTTTTAAACTAACCAAATCCCACTAGTTTTAGTTTTACTTTCTAGGAAGGTTTGAGGAAAGTACTTACCAGTTAGTCTTACCTCCCTGGTCTTTCGCTGACTTCCCGGTCTTGTGTCCCCTTGGTCCTACGCCGACTTCCCGCTCCTCCCGGTAACCGTCCTGCCCTGCTGAAAAGAAACTGAGACCAAAAAATTTGTGACCTCTGTTTTTAGACTGCTAAAAGACTAGTAGGTTAGAGGAGGAGGGCGGGTGGTGGTTCCTACTCTGTAGGAACTCGGGTTTAAGCCACCACCCTCCTTAAATGCCATTCACCTGGGTGCTTCCCACCTGGTCCGCTTCCGGTCTCGTCGCTCCCGACAACAGCCTGTGAAGAAAAGCCCGCGAAAGTGAGTTCAAATACTCACAGCACCTCACAGCACCTCCGGTCTCGTCGCTCCCGACAACAGCCTGTGAAGAAAAGCCCGCGAAAGTGAGTTCAAATACTCACAGCACCTCACAGCACCTCCGGTCTCGTCGCTCCCGACAACAGCCTGTGAAGAAAAGCCCGCGAAAGTGAGTTCAAATACTCACAGCACCTCACAGCCCCTCCGGTCTCGTCGCTCCCGACAACAGCCTGTGAAGAAAAGCCCGCGAAAGTGAGTTCAAATACTCACAGCACCTCACAGCACCTCCGGTCTCGTCGCTCCCGACAACAGCCGTTGTCTCCTGTTACTCCCCTGGCTCCTGTTACTCCCCTGGCTCCTGTTACTCTCGTGACTCCTGTTACTCCCGTTGCTCCTGTTACTCCCCAGGCTCCTGATACTCCCCTGTCTCCTGATACTACCATGGCTCCTGTTACTCCCCTGGCTTCTGTTACTCCCGTGGCTCCTGTTACTCCCGTGACTCCTGTTACTCCCCTGGCTCCTGTCATTCCCGTGGCTCCTGTTACTCTCCAGGCTCCTGATACTCCCCAGGCTCCTGTTACTCCCATGGCTCCTGTTATTCCCCTGGCTCCTGTTACTCCCCTGGCTCCTGTTACTCCGAATACTCCTGTTACTCCCATGGCTCCTGTTACACCGGTGGCTCCTGTTACTCCGGTGGCTCCTGTTACTCACCTGGCTCCTGTTACTCCCCTGGCTCCTGTTATTCCCGTAGCTCCTGTTATTTCAATGGCTCCTGTTATTCCTGTGGCTCCTGTTACTCCCGTGACTCCTGTTACTACCCTGGCTGCTGTTATTCCTGTGGCTCCTGTTACTCCCCTGGCTCCTCTTACTCTGGTGGCTCCTGTTATTCCCGTAGCTCCTGTTACTCCCCTGGTCCCTGTTATTGCCCTGGCTCCTTTTACTCACCTGGCTCCTGTTATTCCTCTGGTTCCTGTTACTCCCATGGCTCCTGTTATTCCCCTGGCTCCTGTCATTCCCGTGGCTCCTGTTACTCCCCTGGCTCCTGTTACTACCCTGGCTCCTGTTACTCCAGATACTCCTGTTACTCCCATGGCTCCTGTTACACCGGTGGCTCCTGTTACACCGGTGGCTCCTGTTACTCACCTGGCTCCTGTTACTCCCGTAGCTCCTGTTATTTCAATGGCTCCTGTTATTCCTGTGGCTCCTGTTACTCCCGTGACTCCTGTTAGTACCCTGGCTGCTGTTATTCCTGTGGCTCCTGTTACTCCCCTGGCTCCTCTTACTCTGGTGGCTCCTGTTATTCCCGTAGCTTATGCTACTCCCTTGGTCCCTGTTATTGCCCTGGCTCCTTTTACTCACCTGGTTCCTGTTATTCCTCAGGTTCCTGTTACTCCCGTGGCCCTTGTTACTCTCCTGGTTCCTGTTATTCCCCTGGCTGCTGTTATTCCTGTGGCTCCTGTTACTCCCCTGGCTCCTCTTACTCTGGTGGCTCCTGTTATTCCCGTAGCTCCTGTTACTCCCCTGGCTCCTTTTACTCACCTGGCTCCTGTTATTCCTCTGGTTCCTGTTACTCCCGTGGCCCTTGTTACTCTCCTGGTTCCTGTTATTCCCCTGCCTCCTGTTACTCCCGTGGCTCCTGTTAATCCCCTGGCTCCTATTACTCCCATGGCTCCTGTCATTCCCCTGCCTCCTGTTACTCCGATGGCTCCTGCTACTCCCATGGCTCCTGTTATTCCCCTGGCTCCTGTTATTCCCGTGGCTCCTGTTATTCCCATGGCTCCTGTTACTCCCCTGTCTCCTGTTACTCCCGTGGCTCCTGTTACTCCCCTGTCTCCTGTTACTCCCCTGGCTCCTGTTACACCCCTGGCTCCTGTTACTCTCGTGGCTCCTGTTACTCCACAGGCTCCTGATACTCCCATGGCTCCTGTTACTCCCCTGGCTCCTGTTACTCCCATGGCACCTGTTATTCCCCTGTCTCCTGTTATTCCCGTGGCTCCTGTTACTCTGGTGGCTCCTGTAATTCCCCTGGCTCCTGTTATTCCCATGGCTCCTCTTACTCCAGTGGCTCCTGTTATTCCCATAGCTCCTGTTACTCCCCAGGCTCCTGTTACTCCCCTGTCACCTGTTACTCCCCTGTCTCCTGTTACTCCCCTGGCTCCTGTTACAACCCTGGCTTCTGTTACTCCCGTGGTTCCTGTTATTCCCATGGCTCCTGTTACGCTCGTGGTGCCTGTTACTCCCCTGTCTCCTGTTACTCCCATGGCTCCTGTTACAACCCTGGCTTCTGTTACTGCCGTGGTTCCTGTTACTCCCGTGACTCCTGTTACTCCCCTGGTTCCTGTTATTCCCATGGCTCCTGTTATTCCCTTTGCTCCTGTTACTCCGCTGGCTCCTGTTACTCCGAATACTCCTGTTACTCTCCTGGCTCGTGTTACTCCCCTGGCTCCTGTTATTCTGCTGGTCCCTGTTATTCCCCTGGCTCCTGTTACTCCTAATACTCCTGTTGCTCCGGTGGATCCTGTTACTCCGGTGGCTCCTGTTACTCCCCTGGTCCCTGTTACTCCCCTGGCTCCTGTTACTCCCCTGGCTGCTGTTACTCCCCTGGATCAAGTTATTCCCATGGCTCCTGTTATTCCCCTGGCTACTGTTGCTCCAGTGGCTCCTGTTACTCCTAATACTCCTGTTGCTCCGGTGGCTCCTGTTACTCCGTTGGCTCCTGTTACTCTCCTGGCTCCTGTTTCTCCCCTGGCTCCCGTTATTCCCATAGCTCCTGTTATTCCCGTGGCTCCTGTTACTTCCATGGCCCCAGTTATTCCCATGGCTCATGTTACTCCCTGGCTCCTGTTACTCCCCTGGCTCCTGTTACTCCCCTGTCTCCTGTTACTCCCGTGGCTCCTGTTACTCCCCTGTCTCCTGTTACTTCCTGGTTCCTGTTACTCCTGTGGCTCCTGTTACTCCCCTGTCTCCTGTTACTCCCATGGCTCCTGTTATTCCCCTGGCTTCTGTTACTCCCGTGGCTCCTGTTACTCACCTGGCTCCTGTTACTCCCCTGTCTCCTGTTATTCCCGTAGCTCCTGTTATTTCAATGGCTCATGTTATTCCTGTGGCTCCTGGTACTCCCGTGACTCCTGTTACTACCCTGGCTGCTGTTATTCCTGTGGCTCCTGTTACTCCCCTGGCTCCTCTTACTCTGTTGGCTCCTGTTATTCCCGTAGCTCCTGTTACTCCCCTGGCTCCTTTTACTCACCTGGCTCCTGTTATTCCTCTGGTTCCTGTTACTCCCGTGGCCCTTGTTACTCTCCTGGTTCCTGTTATTCCCCTGCCTCCTGTAACTCCCCTGGCTCCTTTTACTCACCTGGCTCCTGTTATTCCTCTGGTTCCTGTTACTCCCGTGGCTCCTGTTACTCCCCTGTCTCCTGTTACTCCCCTGGCTCCTGTTACACCCCTGGCTCCTGTTACTCTCGTGGCTCCTGTTACTCCCGTTGTCTCCTGTTACTCCCCTGGCTCCTGTTCCTCCCCTGGCTCTTGTTACTCCCCTGTCTCCTGTTACTCCCCTGGCTCCTTTTATTCCCATGTCTCCTTTTAGACCGGTGGCTCCTGTTACTCCGGTGGCTCCTGTTATTCCCCTGGCTTCTGTTACTCCCGTGGCTCCTGTTACTCCCATGACTCCTGTTACTCCCCTGGCTCATTTTATTCCCATGGCTCCCGTTATTCCCGTAGCTCCTGTTATTTCAATAGCTCCTGTTATTCCTGTGGCTCCTGTTAATCCCGTGACTCCTGTTACTCCCCTGGCTCCGGTTATTCCCATGCCTCCTGTTACTACCCTGGCTCCTGTTATTCCTGTGGCTCCTGTTACTCCCCTGGCTCCTGTTATTCCCATAGCTCCTGTTACTCCCCTGGCTCCTGTTACACCCGTGGCTCCTGTTACTCCCGTTGTCTCCTATTACTTCCTGGCTCCTGTTACTCCCATGGCTCCTGTTACTCCCCTGGCTCCTGTTACTCCCCTGTCTCCTGTTACTCTTGTGGCTGCTGTTACAACCCTGGCTTCTGTAACTCCCATGGTTCCTGTTACTCCCCTGGCTCTTGTTACTCCCATGGCTCCTGTTATTCCCCTGTCTCCTGTTATTCCCGTGGCTCCTGTTATTCCCAAGGCTCCTGTTATTCCCCTGGCTCCTCTTACTCCAGTGGCTCCTGTTATTCCCATAGCTCCTTTTACTCCCCTGGCTCCTGTTACTCCCGTGGCTCCTGTTACTCACGTTGTCTCCTGTTACTCCCCTGGCTCCTGTTCCTCCCCTGGCTCCCGTTATTCCCATAGCTCCTGTTATTTCAATAGCTCCTGTTATTCCTGTGGCTCCTGTTAATCCCGTGACTCCTGTTACTCCCCCGGCTCCGGTTATTCCCATGGCACCTGTTACTACCCTGGCTCCTGTTATTCCTGTGGCTCCTGTTACTCCCCTGGCTCCTCTTACTCTGGTGGCTCCTGTTATTCCCGAATCTCCTGTTACTCCCCTGGTCCCTGTTATTGCCCTGGCTCCTTTTACTCACCTGGCTCCTGTTATTCCTCTGGTTCCTGTTACTCCCGTGGCCCTTGTTACTCCCCTGGTTCCTGTTATTCCCCTGCCTCCTGTTACTCCGATGGCTCCTGCCACTCCCGTGGCTCCTGTTATTCCCGTGGCTCCTGTTATTCCCATGGCTCCTGTTATTCCCCTGGCTCCTCTTACTCCAGTGGCTCCTGTTACTCCCGTGGCTCCTGTTACTCCCGTTGTCTCCTGTTACTTCCTGGCCCCTGTTACTCCCATGGCTCCTGTTACTCCCCTGTCTCCTGTTACTCCCCTGTCTCCTGTTACTCCCCTGTCTCCTGTTACTCTTGTGGCTCCTGTTACACCCCTGGCTCCTGTTACTCCCCTGTCTCCTGTTACTCTTGTGGCTCCTGTTACAACCCTGGCTTCTGTTACTCCCATGGTTCCTGTTACTCCCCTGGCTCTTGTTACTCCCATCGCTCCTGTTATTCCCCTGTCTCCTGTTATTCCCGTGGCTCCTGTTATTCCCAAGGCTCCTGTTATTCCCCTGGCTCCTCTTACTCCAATGGCTCCTGTTATTCCCATAGCTCCTTTTACTCCCCTGGCTCCTGTTACTCCCGTGGCTCCTGTTACTCCCGTTGTCTCCTGTTACTCCCCTGGCTCCTGTTCCTCCCCTGGCTCTTGTTACTCCCCTGTCTCCTGTTACTCCCCTGGCTCCTTTTATTCCCATGTCTCCTTTTAGACCGGTGGCTCCTGTTACTCCGGTGGCTCCTGTTATTCCCCTGGCTTCTGTTACTCCCGTGGCTCCTGTTACTCCCATGACTCCTGTTACTCCCATGACTCCTGTAACTCCCGTGGCTCCTGTTACTCCCGTGGCCCTTGTTACTCCCCTGGCTCCTGTCATTCCCGTGGCTCCTGTTATTCCCGTGGCTACTGTTACTCCCCTGGCTCCTGTTACTCCAAATACTCCTGTTACTCCCCAGGCTCCTGTTATTCCCCTGGCTCCTCTTACTCCAGTGGCTCCTGTTACTCCCGTGGCTCCTGTTACTCCCGTTGTCTCCTGTTACTTCCTGGCTCCTGTTACTCCCGTGGCTCCTGTTACTCCCCTGTCTCCTGTTACTCCCCAGTCTCATGTTACTCCCTGGCTCTTGTTACACCCCTGGCTCCTGTTACTCCCCTGTCTCCTGTTACTCCCCTGGCTCCTGTTACTCTCGTGGCTCCTGTTACTCCCGTGGCTCCTGTTACTCCCCAGGCTCCTGATACTCCCCTGTCTCCTGTTACTCCCATGGCTCCTGTTACAACCCTGGCTTCTGTTACTCCCATGGTTCCTGTTACTCCCCTGGCTCCTGTTACTCCCATGGCTCCTGTTATTCCCCTGTCTCCTGTTATTCCCGTGGCTCCTGTTACTCTGGTGGCTCCTGTAATTCCCCTGGCTCCTGTTACTCCCATGGCTCCTGTTATTCCCCTGTCTCCTGTTATTCCCGTGGCTCCTCTTACTCCAGTGGCTCCTGTTATTCCCATAGCTCCTTTTACTCCCCTGGCTCCTGTTACTCCCGTGGCTCCTGTTACTCCCGTTGTCTCCTGTTACTCCCCTGGCTCCTGTTCCTCCCCTGGCTCCTGTTACTCCCCTGTCTCCTGTTGCTCCCCTGGCTCCTGTTACTCCCCTGGCTCCTGTTACTCCCCAGGCTCCTGATACTCCCGTGGCTCCTGTTACTCACCTTGCTCCTGTTACTCTCGTGGCGCCTGTTACTCCCGTGGCTCCTGTTACTTCCCAGGCTCCTGATACTCCCCTGTCTCCTGTTACTCCCATGGCTCCTGTTACAACCCTGGCTTCTGTTACTCCCGTGGTTCCTGTTACTCCCTTGATTCCTGTTACTCCCCTGGTTCCTGTTATTCCCGTAGCTCCTGTTATTTCAATGGCTCCTGTTATTCCTGTGGCTCCTGTTATTCCCATGGATCCTGTTACTACCCTGACTTCTGTTATTCCTGTGGCTCCTGTTACTCCCCTGGCTCCTCTTACTCTGGTGGCTCTTGTTATTCCCGTAGCTCCTGTTACTCCCCTGGTCCCTGTTACTCCCCTGGCTCGTTTTACTCCCCTGGCTCCTGTTACTCCTAATACTCCTGTTGCTCCGGTGCCTCCTGTTACTCCGGTGGCTCCTGTTACTCTCCTGGCTCCTGTTACTCCGGTGGCTCCTGTTACTCTCCTGGCTCCTGTTACTCCCCTGGCTCCCGTTATTCCCGTAGCTCCTGTTATTTCAATGGCTTTTGTTATTCATGTGGCCCCTGTTATTCCCGTGGCTCCTGTTACTCCCCTAGCTCCTGTTACTCCCCTGGCTCCTGTTACTCCCCTGTCTCCTGTTACTCCCGTGGCTCCTGTTACTCCCATGGCTCCTGTTACTCCCCTGTCTCCTGTTACTCCCTTGGCTCCTTTTACTCCCGTGGCTCCTGTTACTCCCCTGGTCCCTGTTAGTCCCGTGGCTCCTGTTACTCTCCGGGCTCCTGTTACTACCCTGGCTCCTGTTACTCCCCTGGCTCCTGTTATTCCCATAGTTCCTGTTATTTGAATGGCTACTGTGATTCCTTTGGCTTCTGTTATTCCCGTCACTCCTGTTAGTTCCATGGCTCCTGTTATTCCATTTGCTGCTGTTACTCCCCTGGCTCCTCTTACTCCGGTGGTTCCTGTTATTCCCATAGCTCCTGTTACTCCCCTTGTCCCTGTTACTCCCCTGGTTCCTGTTATTCCCGTGGCTCCTGTTATTCCCTTTGCTCCTGTTACTCCCCTGGCTGCTGTTACTCCCCTGGATCAAGTTATTCCCGTGGCTCCTGTTACTCCCCTGGCTCCTGTTACTCCCGTGGCTCCTGTTACTCCCGTTGTCTCCTGTTACTCCCCTGGCTCCTGTTCCTCCCCTGGCTCCTGTTACTCCCCTGTCTCCTGTTACTCCCCTGGCTCCTGTTACTCCCCTGGCTCCTGTTACTCCCCTGGCTCCTGTTACTCTTGTGGCTCCTATTACTCCCGTGGCTCCTGTTACTACCCAGGCTCCTGATACTCCCATGGCTCCTGTTACTGCCCTGTCTCCTGTCACTCCCTTGGCTCCTTTTACTCCCCTGGCTCCTGTTACTCCCCTGGTCCCTGTTACTCCCGTGGCTCCTGTTACTCCCGTTGTCTCCTGTTACTCCCCTGGCTCCTGTTCCTCCCCTGGCTCCTGTTACTCCCCTGTCTCCTGTTACTCCCCTGGCTCCTGTTACTCCCCTGTCTCCTGTTACTCCCTTGGCTCCTATTACTCCCCTGGCTCCTGTTACTCCCCTGGTCCCTGTTAGTCCCGTGGCTCCTGTTACTCTCCGGGCTCCTGTTACTACCCTGGCTCCTGTTACTCCCCTGGCTCCTGTTATTCCCATAGTTCTTGTTATTTCAATGGCTACTGTGATTCCTTTGGCTTCTGTTATTCCCGTCACTCCTGTTAGTTCCATGGCTCCTGTTATTCCCGTTGCTGCTGTTACTCCCCTGGCTCCTCTTACTCCGGTGGCTCCTGTTATTCCCATAGCTCCTGTTACTCCTAATACTCCTGTTGCTCCGGTGGCTCCTGTTACTCCGGTGGCTCCTGGTACTCTCCTTGCTCCTGTTACTCCCCTGGCTCCCGTTATTCCCATAGCTCCTATTATTTCAATGGCTCCTGTTATTCCTGTGGCCCCTGTTATTCCCGTGGCTCCTGTTACTCCCCTGGCTCCTGTTACTCCCCTGGCTCCTGTTACTCCCCTGTCTCCTGTTACTCCAGTAGATCCATTTACTCCCATGGCTCCTGTTACTCCCCTGGTCCCTGTTACTCCCCTGGCTCCTGTTACTCCCCTGGCTGCTGTTACTCCCCTGGTACCTGTTATTCCCGTGGCTCCTGTTATTCCCTTTGCTCCTGTTACTCCCCTGGCTGCTGTTACTCCCCTGGATCAAGTTATTCCCGTGGCTCCTGTTACTCCCCTGGCTCCTGTTACTCCCGTGGCTCCTGTTACTCCCATAGATACATAGATACATAGAAGATAGGAGCAGGGGTAGGCCATCCGGCCCTTCGAGCCTGCTCCGCCATTTAATGAGATCATGGCTGATCCTCCAATTCAGTATCCCGTCCCCGCCTTCTCTCCGTCACCCTTAAACCTTTTTGCCTGTAGAAATATATCTAATTCCCTCTTAAATATATTTAATGAGCTGGTGTACACTGCCCTCTGTGGCAATGAGTTCCACAGGTTCACCACCCTCTGAGTGAAGAAATTCCCCCTCATTTCTGTCCTAAATGGTTTAGCCCTTATCCTTAAATTATGTCCTCTAGTTCTGTTCTCACCCGCCAAGGGAAACATTCCTTCTGCATCTAGTCTGTCTAGACCTGTCAGAATTTTATACACTTCTATGAGGTCCCCTCTCAATCTTCTAAACTCCAGTGTGTACATCCCTAAACTACATAGTCTCTCCTCATAGGTCAATCCCGCCATTCCTGGTATCAGCCTGGTGAATCGCCGCTGCACCCCCTCCATGGCAAGAACATCTTTCCTCAGATGAGGCGACCAAAACTGTACACAGTACTCGAGGTGTGGTCTCACCAGTGCCCTGTACAGCTGCAGCAAGGTATCCCTGTTCCTGTATTCCAACCCTTTTGCTATGAAGGCCAGCATACCGTTTGCCTTCTTGACCGCCTGTTGCACCTGCATGCTCGCCTTCAGTGACTGGTGTACAAGAACACCCAGGTCTCTCTGTACTTCCCCCCTCTCCCAATTTATTGCCATTTAAATAATAATTTGCCCTCCCGTTCCTGCACCCAAGGTGGATAACTTCGCACTTGTCCACATTATAGTGCATCTGCCATTTATCCGCCCAATCACCCAGTCTGTCCAAATCGCTCTGGAGCTTCCTGGTCTCCTCCTCTGAGCCCACCCCCCCTCCTAGTTTAGTGTCGTCTGCAAATTTGGAAATGCTGCATCCGACTCCCTGATCCAGGTCATTAATGTAAATTGTGAACAGCTGGGGACCCAGGACAGATCCCTGCGGTACCCCACTCGTTACTGCCTGCCATTCAGAAAATGAGCCGTTTATTCCAACTCTCTTTTTTCTATCTGACAGCCAGTTCTCTATCCACGTCAATACTTTCCCCTTTATCCCAAGAGCTTCAATTTTCCATGCTAATCTTTTATGTGGGACCTTGTCGAAGGCCTTTTGGAAGTCCAGGTACACCACATCTACTGGCTCTCCCCCATCTATTTTACCAGTTACTCCCTCAAAAAATTCCAATAGATTAGTCAAGCACGATTTACCCTTTGTAAATCCATGTTGACTCTGTCCTATCCTGTCCCCATTTGCTAAGTGCTCCGCTATTTCATCCTTAATGATGGACTCCAGCATTTTGCCCACAACTGATGTAAGGCTTACAGGTCTGTAATTACCTGCTTTTTCCCTACCCCCCTTTTTGAATAGTGGGGTAACGTTAGCTACCCTCCAATCCATGGGCACTGTTCCCGAGTCTAATGAATTCTGAAAATCATACTTAGTGCATCCGCTATCTCTAGGGCCACCTCCTTCAGTACCCTAGGATGCATGTTATCAGGCCCTGGGGATTTGTCCGCCTTCAATCCCTTTAGCTTCCTTAACACCATATCCTTAGAGATATTGATTTGCGTCAGTTCCTCCTTTGCCAATGTCCCTATTTTTCCCGATAACCCAGGGAGGTTTTTTGTGTCTTCCTTCGTAAAGACTGACCCAAAGTATGCATTTAGTTGGTCTGCCATTTCCTTATTTCCCGTTATATATTCCCCCGTATCTGACTGCAATGGACCAACTTTGGTTTTCACCAGTCTTTTCCTCTTGATATACTTATAAAAGCTTTTGGAGTTAGTTTTTATATTTTCCGCCAGCTTGCTTTCGTAAGCTATTTTGCCCCTCTTGATTAAGCCCTTTGTCCTCCTTTGCTCTATCTTAAACTGTTCCCAATCTTCCGCTCTGGCGCTTTTTTTGGCTATTTTATACGCCCTATCTTTGGATTTTATGCTGTCTCTAATTTCCCCTGTTATCCACGGTTGAGTCACCTTTTTAGATTTCCTTTTATGCCAGATTGGTATAAACAATTTTTGCAATTTTGTCATTCTATCTTTAAATGCTTGCCATTGTTTATCTACCTCCAGTCCTCCCAGGAACGTTGTCCAATCAGACCTACACAGTTCCCGTCTAATGGCATCATAATTCCCCTTGTTTAAATTCAGGACCTTAGTCTCTGAGTCAATTTCTTCGCTCTCCATTTCGAGTGAGAAATCGATCATGTTATGATCGCTCTGACCCAAGGGTCCCCGTACAACAAGATTACTAATTAGTCCCTTCTCATTGCACAGTACCCAGTCCAATATAGCCTGTTCCCGAGTTGGTTCCTCGACATATTGATCCAGATAACCATCCCTTAAACACTCAAGGAATTCCTCCTCCTCATTATTTTTACTGATTAGGCTAGTCCAATCTATATGTAAGTTAAAGTCACCTATGATGACAGCTGTGCTCTTATTGCACGCTTCTCTAATTTCCCTCGTGATGCCCTCCCCAACCTCTATTTTACTATTTGGAGGCCTATATACCACTCCTATTAATGTTTTTCGCCCCTCGCTATTTCTTAGCTCCACCCATATAGATTCTGTATTAACTGAGTTAATATCCTTTCAATTGCATTTATCCCCTCTTTTACCAGCAATGCTACCCCTCCTCCCTTTCTTTTTTGTCGATCCTTCCTAAATACTGAATACCCCTGTATGTTAAGCTCCCAGCCCTGCTCACCCTGCAACCATGTTTCCGTAATCCCAATTAGATCATAATTATTAACCTCTATTTCCACAGCTAATTCATCTACCTTGTTCCTGATGCTTCTCGCATTAAGGTATAAAACCCTCAGGCTTTTTTTATGCTCACATTTTTTATGAATTAGTTTGGCCCTTTGTTTTTTGTTCCTCACCCTTTTACCATTTATTTCTGTCTGCCTTTCACTTTCCTCTATTTCACTACATAGGTTTCTAGCCCCCTGCCATACTAGTTTAAATGCTCCCGAACTGCTTTATCAAAAATTACCCCGAGAACATCAGTTCCATCTTTGCACAGGTGTAGACCGTTCCTTTTGTATAGGTCACACCTACCACAAAACTGGTTCCAATGCCTCAAAAATTTAAAACCCTCCCTCTTACACCACTGCTCAAGCCACGTATTTAGCCTAACTATCCTGTTCTCTGTACTCTTACTAGCACGTGGCACTGGTAGTAATCCAGAGATTGCTACCTTCGAGGTCCTACTTTTTAGCTTGGCTCCTAACTCCCTAAATTCTACTTGTAGGACCTCTTCCCTTTTTTTAGCTACGTCGTTGGTACCAACATGTATCACGACAACTGGCTGTTCCCCCTCCCCCTCCAGAATGTTCTGCACCCGCGCCGAAACATCCTTGACCCTTGCACCAGGAGGCAACATACCATCCTGGAGTCTCGGTCGCGACCACAGAAACCCCTATCTATTCCCCTTACAATCGAATCCCCTATTACTATAGCCCTGCCACTCATTTTCCCTCCCTTCTTTGCAACAGAGCCAGTCATGGTGCCATGAGCCTGGCTGCTGGTGCATTCCCCGATGAGTCATCCCCCCCGACAACAGCACCTAAGGCGGTGAACCTGTTGCTAAGGGAGACAACCCCAGGGGATTTCTGCACTACCTTCCTGCCCTTGCTCTGCCTTTTGGTCACCCACGTACTATCTACGCTGGCCTTAACCTGCGGTGTGACCAACTCACTAAATGTGCTATCCACAACCCTCTCAGAATCGTGGATGCTCCAAAGTGAGTCCATCCGCAGCTCAAGGGCCGTCATGCGGTCCCACATGAGCTGCAGCTGGACACACTTCCCGCACACATGGTTGTCAGGGACACAGGAAGCGTCCCTGATTTCCCACATGTTACAGGAGGAGCATGACACAGGTCCGAGCTCTACTGCCATGACTTAACCCTTATATTACTTTTTAATTTTCTAGTTTTAGTTTATTTATTGACTTTTGTTTTCCCGAAGCTTACTTAGACCAATGTATACTGCACTCCTCTTATTCCTTTTTAAACTAACCAAATCCCACTAGTTTTAGTTTTACTTTCTAGGAAGGTTTGAGGAAAGTACTTACCAGTTAGTCTTACCTCCCTGGTCTTTCGCTGACTTCCCGGTCTTGTGTCCCCTTGGTCCTACGCCGACTTCCCGCTCCTCCCGGTAACCGTCCTGCCCTGCTGAAAAGAAACTGAGACCAAAAAATTTGTGACCTCTGTTTTTAGACTGCTAAAAGACTAGTAGGTTAGAGGAGGAGGGCGGGTGGTGGTTCCTACTCTGTAGGAACTCGGGTTTAAGCCACCACCCTCCTTAAATGCCATTCACCTGGGTGCTTCCCACCTGGTCCGCTTCCGGTCTCGTCGCTCCCGACAACAGCCTGTGAAGAAAAGCCCGCGAAAGTGAGTTCAAATACTCACAGCACCTCACAGCACCTCCGGTCTCGTCGCTCCCGACAACAGCCTGTGAAGAAAAGCCCGCGAAAGTGAGTTCAAATACTCACAGCACCTCACAGCACCTCCGGTCTCGTCGCTCCCGACAACAGCCTGTGAAGAAAAGCCCGCGAAAGTGAGTTCAAATACTCACAGCACCTCACAGCCCCTCCGGTCTCGTCGCTCCCGACAACAGCCTGTGAAGAAAAGCCCGCGAAAGTGAGTTCAAATACTCACAGCACCTCACAGCACCTCCGGTCTCGTCGCTCCCGACAACAGCCGTTGTCTCCTGTTACTCCCCTGGCTCCTGTTACTCCCCTGGCTCCTGTTACTCTCGTGACTCCTGTTACTCCCGTTGCTCCTGTTACTCCCCAGGCTCCTGATACTCCCCTGTCTCCTGATACTACCATGGCTCCTGTTACTCCCCTGGCTTCTGTTACTCCCGTGGCTCCTGTTACTCCCGTGACTCCTGTTACTCCCCTGGCTCCTGTCATTCCCGTGGCTCCTGTTACTCTCCAGGCTCCTGATACTCCCCAGGCTCCTGTTACTCCCATGGCTCCTGTTATTCCCCTGGCTCCTGTTACTCCCCTGGCTCCTGTTACTCCGAATACTCCTGTTACTCCCATGGCTCCTGTTACACCGGTGGCTCCTGTTACTCCGGTGGCTCCTGTTACTCACCTGGCTCCTGTTACTCCCCTGGCTCCTGTTATTCCCGTAGCTCCTGTTATTTCAATGGCTCCTGTTATTCCTGTGGCTCCTGTTACTCCCGTGACTCCTGTTACTACCCTGGCTGCTGTTATTCCTGTGGCTCCTGTTACTCCCCTGGCTCCTCTTACTCTGGTGGCTCCTGTTATTCCCGTAGCTCCTGTTACTCCCCTGGTCCCTGTTATTGCCCTGGCTCCTTTTACTCACCTGGCTCCTGTTATTCCTCTGGTTCCTGTTACTCCCATGGCTCCTGTTATTCCCCTGGCTCCTGTCATTCCTGTGGCTCCTGTTACTCCCCTGGCTCCTGTTACTCCCCTGGCTCCTGTTACTCCGAATACTCCTGTTACTCCCATGGCTCCTGTTACACCGGTGGCTCCTGTTACACCGGTGGCTCCTGTTACTCACCTGGCTCCTGTTACTCCCGTAGCTCCTGTTATTTCAATGGCTCCTGTTATTCCTGTGGCTCCTGTTACTCCCGTGACTCCTGTTACTACCCTGGCTGCTGTTATTCCTGTGGCTCCTGTTACTCCCCTGGCTCCTCTTACTCTGGTGGCTCCTGTTATTCCCGTAGCTCATGCTACTCCCTTGGTCCCTGTTATTGCCCTGGCTCCTTTTACTCACCTGGTTCCTGTTATTCCTCAGGTTCCTGTTACTCCCGTGGCCCTTGTTACTCTCCTGGTTCCTGTTATTCCCCTGGCTGCTGTTATTCCTGTGGCTCCTGTTACTCCCCTGGCTCCTCTTACTCTGGTGGCTCCTGTTATTCCCGTAGCTCCTGTTACTCCCCTGGCTCCTTTTACTCACCTGGCTCCTGTTATTCCTCTGGTTCCTGTTACTCCCGTGGCCCTTGTTACTCTCCTGGTTCCTGTTATTCCCCTGCCTCCTGTTACTCCCGTGGCTCCTGTTAATCCCCTGGCTCCTATTACTCCCATGGCTCCTGTCATTCCCCTGCCTCCTGTTACTCCGATGGCTCCTGCTACTCCCATGGCTCCTGTTATTCCCCTGGCTCCTGTTATTCCCGTGGCTCCTGTTATTCCCATGGCTCCTGTTACTCCCCTGTCTCCTGTTACTCCCGTGGCTCCTGTTACTCCCCTGTCTCCTGTTACTCCCCTGGCTCCTGTTACACCCCTGGCTCCTGTTACTCTCGTGGCTCCTGTTACTCCACAGGCTCCTGATACTCCCATGGCTCCTGTTACTCCCCTGGCTCCTGTTACTCCCATGGCACCTGTTATTCCCCTGTCTCCTGTTATTCCCGTGGCTCCTGTTACTCTGGTGGCTCCTGTAATTCCCCTGGCTCCTGTTATTCCCATGGCTCCTCTTACTCCAGTGGCTCCTGTTATTCCCATAGCTCCTGTTACTCCCCAGGCTCCTGTTACTCCCCTGTCACCTGTTACTCCCCTGTCTCCTGTTACTCCCCTGGCTCCTGTTACAACCCTGGCTTCTGTTACTCCCGTGGTTCCTGTTATTCCCATGGCTCCTGTTACGCTCGTGGTGCCTGTTACTCCCCTGTCTCCTGTTACTCCCATGGCTCCTGTTACAACCCTGGCTTCTGTTACTGCCGTGGTTCCTGTTACTCCCGTGACTCCTGTTACTCCCCTGGTTCCTGTTATTCCCATGGCTCCTGTTATTCCCTTTGCTCCTGTTACTCCGCTGGCTCCTGTTACTCCGAATACTCCTGTTACTCTCCTGGCTCGTGTTACTCCCCTGGCTCCTGTTATTCTGCTGGTCCCTGTTATTCCCCTGGCTCCTGTTACTCCTAATACTCCTGTTGCTCCGGTGGATCCTGTTACTCCGGTGGCTCCTGTTACTCCCCTGGTCCCTGTTACTCCCCTGGCTCCTGTTACTCCCCTGGCTGCTGTTACTCCCCTGGATCAAGTTATTCCCATGGCTCCTGTTATTCCCCTGGCTACTGTTGCTCCAGTGGCTCCTGTTACTCCTAATACTCCTGTTGCTCCGGTGGCTCCTGTTACTCCGTTGGCTCCTGTTACTCTCCTGGCTCCTGTTTCTCCCCTGGCTCCCGTTATTCCCATAGCTCCTGTTATTCCCGTGGCTCCTGTTACTTCCATGGCCCCAGTTATTCCCATGGCTCATGTTACTCCCCTGGCTCCTGTTACTCCCCTGGCTCCTGTTACTCCCCTGTCTCCTGTTACTCCCGTGGCTCCTGTTACTCCCCTGTCTCCTGTTACTTCCTGGTTCCTGTTACTCCTGTGGCTCCTGTTACTCCCCTGTCTCCTGTTACTCCCATGGCTCCTGTTATTCCCCTGGCTTCTGTTACTCCCGTGGCTCCTGTTACTCACCTGGCTCCTGTTACTCCCCTGTCTCCTGTTATTCCCGTAGCTCCTGTTATTTCAATGGCTCATGTTATTCCTGTGGCTCCTGGTACTCCCGTGACTCCTGTTACTACCCTGGCTGCTGTTATTCCTGTGGCTCCTGTTACTCCCCTGGCTCCTCTTACTCTGTTGGCTCCTGTTATTCCCGTAGCTCCTGTTACTCCCCTGGCTCCTTTTACTCACCTGGCTCCTGTTATTCCTCTGGTTCCTGTTACTCCCGTGGCCCTTGTTACTCTCCTGGTTCCTGTTATTCCCCTGCCTCCTGTAACTCCCCTGGCTCCTTTTACTCACCTGGCTCCTGTTATTCCTCTGGTTCCTGTTACTCCCGTGGCTCCTGTTACTCCCCTGTCTCCTGTTACTCCCCTGGCTCCTGTTACACCCCTGGCTCCTGTTACTCTCGTGGCTCCTGTTACTCCCGTTGTCTCCTGTTACTCCCCTGGCTCCTGTTCCTCCCCTGGCTCTTGTTACTCCCCTGTCTCCTGTTACTCCCCTGGCTCCTTTTATTCCCATGTCTCCTTTTAGACCGGTGGCTCCTGTTACTCCGGTGGCTCCTGTTATTCCCCTGGCTTCTGTTACTCCCGTGGCTCCTGTTACTCCCATGACTCCTGTTACTCCCCTGGCTCATTTTATTCCCATGGCTCCCGTTATTCCCGTAGCTCCTGTTATTTCAATAGCTCCTGTTATTCCTGTGGCTCCTGTTAATCCCGTGACTCCTGTTACTCCCCTGGCTCCGGTTATTCCCATGCCTCCTGTTACTACCCTGGCTCCTGTTATTCCTGTGGCTCCTGTTACTCCCCTGGCTCCTGTTATTCCCATAGCTCCTGTTACTCCCCTGGCTCCTGTTACACCCGTGGCTCCTGTTACTCCCGTTGTCTCCTATTACTTCCTGGCTCCTGTTACTCCCATGGCTCCTGTTACTCCCCTGGCTCCTGTTACTCCCCTGTCTCCTGTTACTCTTGTGGCTGCTGTTACAACCCTGGCTTCTGTAACTCCCATGGTTCCTGTTACTCCCCTGGCTCTTGTTACTCCCATGGCTCCTGTTATTCCCCTGTCTCCTGTTATTCACGTGGCTCCTGTTATTCCCAAGGCTCCTGTTATTCCCCTGGCTCCTCTTACTCCAGTGGCTCCTGTTATTCCCATAGCTCCTTTTACTCCCCTGGCTCCTGTTACTCCCGTGGCTCCTGTTACTCACGTTGTCTCCTGTTACTCCCCTGGCTCCTGTTCCTCCCCTGGCTCCCGTTATTCCCATAGCTCCTGTTATTTCAATAGCTCCTGTTATTCCTGTGGCTCCTGTTAATCCCGTGACTCCTGTTACTCCCCCGGCTCCGGTTATTCCCATGGCACCTGTTACTACCCTGGCTCCTGTTATTCCTGTGGCTCCTGTTACTCCCCTGGCTCCTCTTACTCTGGTGGCTCCTGTTATTCCCGAATCTCCTGTTACTCCCCTGGTCCCTGTTATTGCCCTGGCTCCTTTTACTCACCTGGCTCCTGTTATTCCTCTGGTTCCTGTTACTCCCGTGGCCCTTGTTACTCCCCTGGTTCCTGTTATTCCCCTGCCTCCTGTTACTCCGATGGCTCCTGCCACTCCCGTGGCTCCTGTTATTCCCGTGGCTCCTGTTATTCCCATGGCTCCTGTTATTCCCCTGGCTCCTCTTACTCCAGTGGCTCCTGTTACTCCCGTGGCTCCTGTTACTCCCGTTGTCTCCTGTTACTTCCTGGCCCCTGTTACTCCCATGGCTCCTGTTACTCCCCTGTCTCCTGTTACTCCCCTGTCTCCTGTTACTCCCCTGTCTCCTGTTACTCTTGTGGCTCCTGTTACACCCCTGGCTCCTGTTACTCCCCTGTCTCCTGTTACTCTTGTGGCTCCTGTTACAACCCTGGCTTCTGTTACTCCCATGGTTCCTGTTACTCCCCTGGCTCTTGTTACTCCCATCGCTCCTGTTATTCCCCTGTCTCCTGTTATTCCCGTGGCTCCTGTTATTCCCAAGGCTCCTGTTATTCCCCTGGCTCCTCTTACTCCAATGGCTCCTGTTATTCCCATAGCTCCTTTTACTCCCCTGGCTCCTGTTACTCCCGTGGCTCCTGTTACTCCCGTTGTCTCCTGTTACTCCCCTGGCTCCTGTTCCTCCCCTGGCTCTTGTTACTCCCCTGTCTCCTGTTACTCCCCTGGCTCCTTTTATTCCCATGTCTCCTTTTAGACCGGTGGCTCCTGTTACTCCGGTGGCTCCTGTTATTCCCCTGGCTTCTGTTACTCCCGTGGCTCCTGTTACTCCCATGACTCCTGTTACTCCCATGACTCCTGTAACTCCCGTGGCTCCTGTTACTCCCGTGGCCCTTGTTACTCCCCTGGCTCCTGTCATTCCCGTGGCTCCTGTTATTCCCGTGGCTACTGTTACTCCCCTGGCTCCTGTTACTCCAAATACTCCTGTTACTCCCCAGGCTCCTGTTATTCCCCTGGCTCCTCTTACTCCAGTGGCTCCTGTTACTCCCGTGGCTCCTGTTACTCCCGTTGTCTCCTGTTACTTCCTGGCTCCTGTTACTCCCGTGGCTCCTGTTACTCCCCTGTCTCCTGTTACTCCCCAGTCTCATGTTACTCCCCTGGCTCTTGTTACACCCCTGGCTCCTGTTACTCCCCTGTCTCCTGTTACTCCCCTGGCTCCTGTTACTCTCGTGGCTCCTGTTACTCCCGTGGCTCCTGTTACTCCCCAGGCTCCTGATACTCCCCTGTCTCCTGTTACTCCCATGGCTCCTGTTACAACCCTGGCTTCTGTTACTCCCATGGTTCCTGTTACTCCCCTGGCTCCTGTTACTCCCATGGCTCCTGTTATTCCCCTGTCTCCTGTTATTCCCGTGGCTCCTGTTACTCTGGTGGCTCCTGTAATTCCCCTGGCTCCTGTTACTCCCATGGCTCCTGTTATTCCCCTGTCTCCTGTTATTCCCGTGGCTCCTCTTACTCCAGTGGCTCCTGTTATTCCCATAGCTCCTTTTACTCCCCTGGCTCCTGTTACTCCCGTGGCTCCTGTTACTCCCGTTGTCTCCTGTTACTCCCCTGGCTCCTGTTCCTCCCCTGGCTCCTGTTACTCCCCTGTCTCCTGTTGCTCCCCTGGCTCCTGTTACTCCCCTGGCTCCTGTTACTCCCCAGGCTCCTGATACTCCCGTGGCTCCTGTTACTCACCTTGCTCCTGTTACTCTCGTGGCGCCTGTTACTCCCGTGGCTCCTGTTACTCCCATGGCTCCTGTTACAACCCTGGCTTCTGTTACTCCCGTGGTTCCTGTTACTCCCTTGATTCCTGTTACTCCCCTGGTTCCTGTTATTCCCGTAGCTCCTGTTATTTCAATGGCTCCTGTTATTCCTGTGGCTCCTGTTATTCCCATGGATCCTGTTACTACCCTGACTTCTGTTATTCCTGTGGCTCCTGTTACTCCCCTGGCTCCTCTTACTCTGGTGGCTCTTGTTATTCCCGTAGCTCCTGTTACTCCCCTGGTCCCTGTTACTCCCCTGGCTCGTTTTACTCCCCTGGCTCCTGTTACTCCTAATACTCCTGTTGCTCCGGTGCCTCCTGTTACTCCGGTGGCTCCTGTTACTCTCCTGGCTCCTGTTACTCCGGTGGCTCCTGTTACTCTCCTGGCTCCTGTTACTCCCCTGGCTCCCGTTATTCCCGTAGCTCCTGTTATTTCAATGGCTTTTGTTATTCATGTGGCCCCTGTTATTCCCGTGGCTCCTGTTACTCCCCTAGCTCCTGTTACTCCCCTGGCTCCTGTTACTCCCCTGTCTCCTGTTACTCCCGTGGCTCCTGTTACTCCCATGGCTCCTGTTACTCCCCTGTCTCCTGTTACTCCCTTGGCTCCTTTTACTCCCGTGGCTCCTGTTACTCCCCTGGTCCCTGTTAGTCCCGTGGCTCCTGTTACTCTCCGGGCTCCTGTTACTACCCTGGCTCCTGTTACTCCCCTGGCTCCTGTTATTCCCATAGTTCCTGTTATTTGAATGGCTACTGTGATTCCTTTGGCTTCTGTTATTCCCGTCACTCCTGTTAGTTCCATGGCTCCTGTTATTCCATTTGCTGCTGTTACTCCCCTGGCTCCTCTTACTCCGGTGGTTCCTGTTATTCCCATAGCTCCTGTTACTCCCCTTGTCCCTGTTACTCCCCTGGTTCCTGTTATTCCCGTGGCTCCTGTTATTCCCTTTGCTCCTGTTACTCCCCTGGCTGCTGTTACTCCCCTGGATCAAGTTATTCCCGTGGCTCCTGTTACTCCCCTGGCTCCTGTTACTCCCGTGGCTCCTGTTACTCCCGTTGTCTCCTGTTACTCCCCTGGCTCCTGTTCCTCCCCTGGCTCCTGTTACTCCCCTGTCTCCTGTTACTCCCCTGGCTCCTGTTACTCCCCTGGCTCCTGTTACTCCCCTGGCTCCTGTTACTCTTGTGGCTCCTATTACTCCCGTGGCTCCTGTTACTACCCAGGCTCCTGATACTCCCATGGCTCCTGTTACTGCCCTGTCTCCTGTCACTCCCTTGGCTCCTTTTACTCCCCTGGCTCCTGTTACTCCCCTGGTCCCTGTTACTCCCGTGGCTCCTGTTACTCCCGTTGTCTCCTGTTACTCCCCTGGCTCCTGTTCCTCCCCTGGCTCCTGTTACTCCCCTGTCTCCTGTTACTCCCCTGGCTCCTGTTACTCCCCTGTCTCCTGTTACTCCCTTGGCTCCTATTACTCCCCTGGCTCCTGTTACTCCCCTGGTCCCTGTTAGTCCCGTGGCTCCTGTTACTCTCCGGGCTCCTGTTACTACCCTGGCTCCTGTTACTCCCCTGGCTCCTGTTATTCCCATAGTTCTTGTTATTTCAATGGCTACTGTGATTCCTTTGGCTTCTGTTATTCCCGTCACTCCTGTTAGTTCCATGGCTCCTGTTATTCCCGTTGCTGCTGTTACTCCCCTGGCTCCTCTTACTCCGGTGGCTCCTGTTATTCCCATAGCTCCTGTTACTCCTAATACTCCTGTTGCTCCGGTGGCTCCTGTTACTCCGGTGGCTCCTGGTACTCTCCTTGCTCCTGTTACTCCCCTGGCTCCCGTTATTCCCATAGCTCCTATTATTTCAATGGCTCCTGTTATTCCTGTGGCCCCTGTTATTCCCGTGGCTCCTGTTACTCCCCTGGCTCCTGTTACTCCCCTGGCTCCTGTTACTCCCCTGTCTCCTGTTACTCCAGTAGATCCATTTACTCCCATGGCTCCTGTTACTCCCCTGGTCCCTGTTACTCCCCTGGCTCCTGTTACTCCCCTGGCTGCTGTTACTCCCCTGGTACCTGTTATTCCCGTGGCTCCTGTTATTCCCTTTGCTCCTGTTACTCCCCTGGCTGCTGTTACTCCCCTGGATCAAGTTATTCCCGTGGCTCCTGTTACTCCCCTGGCTCCTGTTACTCCCGTGGCTCCTGTTACTCCCATAGATACATAGATACATAGAAGATAGGAGCAGGGGTAGGCCATCCGGCCCTTCGAGCCTGCTCCGCCATTTAATGAGATCATGGCTGATCCTCCAATTCAGTATCCCGTCCCCGCCTTCTCTCCGTCACCCTTAAACCTTTTTGCCTGTAGAAATATATCTAATTCCCTCTTAAATATATTTAATGAGCTGGTGTACACTGCCCTCTGTGGCAATGAGTTCCACAGGTTCACCACCCTCTGAGTGAAGAAATTCCCCCTCATTTCTGTCCTAAATGGTTTAGCCCTTATCCTTAAATTATGTCCTCTAGTTCTGTTCTCACCCGCCAAGGGAAACATTCCTTCTGCATCTAGTCTGTCTAGACCTGTCAGAATTTTATACACTTCTATGAGGTCCCCTCTCAATCTTCTAAACTCCAGTGTGTACATCCCTAAACTACATAGTCTCTCCTCATAGGTCAATCCCGCCATTCCTGGTATCAGCCTGGTGAATCGCCGCTGCACCCCCTCCATGGCAAGAACATCTTTCCTCAGATGAGGCGACCAAAACTGTACACAGTACTCGAGGTGTGGTCTCACCAGTGCCCTGTACAGCTGCAGCAAGGTATCCCTGTTCCTGTATTCCAACCCTTTTGCTATGAAGGCCAGCATACCGTTTGCCTTCTTGACCGCCTGTTGCACCTGCATGCTCGCCTTCAGTGACTGGTGTACAAGAACACCCAGGTCTCTCTGTACTTCCCCCTCTCCCAATTTATTGCCATTTAAATAATAATTTGCCCTCCCGTTCCTGCACCCAAGGTGGATAACTTCGCACTTGTCCACATTATAGTGCATCTGCCATTTATCCGCCCAATCACCCAGTCTGTCCAAATCGCTCTGGAGCTTCCTGGTCTCCTCCTCTGAGCCCACCCCCCCTCCTAGTTTAGTGTCGTCTGCAAATTTGGAAATGCTGCATCCGACTCCCTGATCCAGGTCATTAATGTAAATTGTGAACAGCTGGGGACCCAGGACAGATCCCTGCGGTACCCCACTCGTTACTGCCTGCCATTCAGAAAATGAGCCGTTTATTCCAACTCTCTTTTTTCTATCTGACAGCCAGTTCTCTATCCACGTCAATACTTTCCCCTTTATCCCAAGAGCTTCAATTTTCCATGCTAATCTTTTATGTGGGACCTTGTCGAAGGCCTTTTGGAAGTCCAGGTACACCACATCTACTGGCTCTCCCCCATCTATTTTACCAGTTACTCCCTCAAAAAATTCCAATAGATTAGTCAAGCACGATTTACCCTTTGTAAATCCATGTTGACTCTGTCCTATCCTGTCCCCATTTGCTAAGTGCTCCGCTATTTCATCCTTAATGATGGACTCCAGCATTTTGCCCACAACTGATGTAAGGCTTACAGGTCTGTAATTACCTGCTTTTTCCCTACCCCCCTTTTTGAATAGTGGGGTAACGTTAGCTACCCTCCAATCCATGGGCACTGTTCCCGAGTCTAATGAATTCTGAAAAATCATACTTAGTGCATCCGCTATCTCTAGGGCCACCTCCTTCAGTACCCTAGGATGCATGTTATCAGGCCCTGGGGATTTGTCCGCCTTCAATCCCTTTAGCTTCCTTAACACCATATCCTTAGAGATATTGATTTGCGTCAGTTCCTCCTTTGCCAATGTCCCTATTTTTCCCGATAACCCAGGGAGGTTTTTTGTGTCTTCCTTCGTAAAGACTGACCCAAAGTATGCATTTAGTTGGTCTGCCATTTCCTTATTTCCCGTTATATATTCCCCCGTATCTGACTGCAATGGACCAACTTTGGTTTTCACCAGTCTTTTCCTCTTGATATACTTATAAAAGCTTTTGGAGTTAGTTTTTATATTTTCCGCCAGCTTGCTTTCGTAAGCTATTTTGCCCCTCTTGATTAAGCCCTTTGTCCTCCTTTGCTCTATCTTAAACTGTTCCCAATCTTCCGCTCTGGCGCTTTTTTTGGCTATTTTATACGCCCTATCTTTGGATTTTATGCTGTCTCTAATTTCCCCTGTTATCCACGGTTGAGTCACCTTTTTAGATTTCCTTTTATGCCAGATTGGTATAAACAATTTTTGCAATTTTGTCATTCTATCTTTAAATGCTTGCCATTGTTTATCTACCTCCAGTCCTCCCAGGAACGTTGTCCAATCAGACCTACACAGTTCCCGTCTAATGGCATCATAATTCCCCTTGTTTAAATTCAGGACCTTAGTCTCTGAGTCAATTTCTTCGCTCTCCATTTCGAGTGAGAAATCGATCATGTTATGATCGCTCTGACCCAAGGGTCCCCGTACAACAAGATTACTAATTAGTCCCTTCTCATTGCACAGTACCCAGTCCAATATAGCCTGTTCCCGAGTTGGTTCCTCGACATATTGATCCAGATAACCATCCCTTAAACACTCAAGGAATTCCTCCTCCTCATTATTTTTACTGATTAGGCTAGTCCAATCTATATGTAAGTTAAAGTCACCTATGATGACAGCTGTGCTCTTATTGCACGCTTCTCTAATTTCCCTCGTGATGCCCTCCCCAACCTCTATTTTACTATTTGGAGGCCTATATACCACTCCTATTAATGTTTTTCGCCCCTCGCTATTTCTTAGCTCCACCCATATAGATTCTGTATTAACTGAGTTAATATCCTTTCAATTGCATTTATCCCCTCTTTTACCAGCAATGCTACCCCTCCTCCCTTTCTTTTTTGTCGATCCTTCCTAAATACTGAATACCCCTGTATGTTAAGCTCCCAGCCCTGCTCACCCTGCAACCATGTTTCCGTAATCCCAATTAGATCATAATTATTAACCTCTATTTCCACAGCTAATTCATCTACCTTGTTCCTGATGCTTCTCGCATTAAGGTATAAAACCCTCAGGCTTTTTTTATGCTCACATTTTTTATGAATTAGTTTGGCCCTTTGTTTTTTGTTCCTCACCCTTTTACCATTTATTTCTGTCTGCCTTTCACTTTCCTCTATTTCACTACATAGGTTTCTAGCCCCCTGCCATACTAGTTTAAATGCTCCCGAACTGCTTTATCAAAAATTACCCCGAGAACATCAGTTCCATCTTTGCACAGGTGTAGACCGTTCCTTTTGTATAGGTCACACCTACCACAAAACTGGTTCCAATGCCTCAAAAATTTAAAACCCTCCCTCTTACACCACTGCTCAAGCCACGTATTTAGCCTAACTATCCTGTTCTCTGTACTCTTACTAGCACGTGGCACTGGTAGTAATCCAGAGATTGCTACCTTCGAGGTCCTACTTTTTAGCTTGGCTCCTAACTCCCTAAATTCTACTTGTAGGACCTCTTCCCTTTTTTTAGCTACGTCGTTGGTACCAACATGTATCACGACAACTGGCTGTTCCCCCTCCCCCTCCAGAATGTTCTGCACCCGCGCCGAAACATCCTTGACCCTTGCACCAGGAGGCAACATACCATCCTGGAGTCTCGGTCGCGACCACAGAAACCCCTATCTATTCCCCTTACAATCGAATCCCCTATTACTATAGCCCTGCCACTCATTTTCCCTCCCTTCTTTGCAACAGAGCCAGTCATGGTGCCATGAGCCTGGCTGCTGGTGCATTCCCCGATGAGTCATCCCCCCCGACAACAGCACCTAAGGCGGTGAACCTGTTGCTAAGGGAGACAACCCCAGGGGATTTCTGCACTACCTTCCTGCCCTTGCTCTGCCTTTTGGTCACCCACGTACTATCTACGCTGGCCTTAACCTGCGGTGTGACCAACTCACTAAATGTGCTATCCACAACCCTCTCAGAATCGTGGATGCTCCAAAGTGAGTCCATCCGCAGCTCAAGGGCCGTCATGCGGTCCCACATGAGCTGCAGCTGGACACACTTCCCGCACACATGGTTGTCAGGGACACAGGAAGCGTCCCTGATTTCCCACATGTTACAGGAGGAGCATGACACAGGTCCGAGCTCTACTGCCATGACTTAACCCTTATATTACTTTTTAATTTTCTAGTTTTAGTTTATTTATTGACTTTTGTTTTCCCGAAGCTTACTTAGACCAATGTATACTGCACTCCTCTTATTCCTTTTTAAACTAACCAAATCCCACTAGTTTTAGTTTTACTTTCTAGGAAGGTTTGAGGAAAGTACTTACCAGTTAGTCTTACCTCCCTGGTCTTTCGCTGACTTCCCGGTCTTGTGTCCCCTTGGTCCTACGCCGACTTCCCGCTCCTCCCGGTAACCGTCCTGCCCTGCTGAAAAGAAACTGAGACCAAAAAATTTGTGACCTCTGTTTTTAGACTGCTAAAAGACTAGTAGGTTAGAGGAGGAGGGCGGGTGGTGGTTCCTACTCTGTAGGAACTCGGGTTTAAGCCACCACCCTCCTTAAATGCCATTCACCTGGGTGCTTCCCACCTGGTCCGCTTCCGGTCTCGTCGCTCCCGACAACAGCCTGTGAAGAAAAGCCCGCGAAAGTGAGTTCAAATACTCACAGCACCTCACAGCACCTCCGGTCTCGTCGCTCCCGACAACAGCCTGTGAAGAAAAGCCCGCGAAAGTGAGTTCAAATACTCACAGCACCTCACAGCACCTCCGGTCTCGTCGCTCCCGACAACAGCCTGTGAAGAAAAGCCCGCGAAAGTGAGTTCAAATACTCACAGCACCTCACAGCCCCTCCGGTCTCGTCGCTCCCGACAACAGCCTGTGAAGAAAAGCCCGCGAAAGTGAGTTCAAATACTCACAGCACCTCACAGCACCTCCGGTCTCGTCGCTCCCGACAACAGCCGTTGTCTCCTGTTACTCCCCTGGCTCCTGTTACTCCCCTGGCTCCTGTTACTCTCGTGACTCCTGTTACTCCCGTTGCTCCTGTTACTCCCCAGGCTCCTGATACTCCCCTGTCTCCTGATACTACCATGGCTCCTGTTACTCCCCTGGCTTCTGTTACTCCCGTGGCTCCTGTTACTCCCGTGACTCCTGTTACTCCCCTGGCTCCTGTCATTCCCGTGGCTCCTGTTACTCTCCAGGCTCCTGATACTCCCCAGGCTCCTGTTACTCCCATGGCTCCTGTTATTCCCCTGGCTCCTGTTACTCCCCTGGCTCCTGTTACTCCGAATACTCCTGTTACTCCCATGGCTCCTGTTACACCGGTGGCTCCTGTTACTCCGGTGGCTCCTGTTACTCACCTGGCTCCTGTTACTCCCCTGGCTCCTGTTATTCCCGTAGCTCCTGTTATTTCAATGGCTCCTGTTATTCCTGTGGCTCCTGTTACTCCCGTGACTCCTGTTACTACCCTGGCTGCTGTTATTCCTGTGGCTCCTGTTACTCCCCTGGCTCCTCTTACTCTGGTGGCTCCTGTTATTCCCGTAGCTCCTGTTACTCCCCTGGTCCCTGTTATTGCCCTGGCTCCTTTTACTCACCTGGCTCCTGTTATTCCTCTGGTTCCTGTTACTCCCATGGCTCCTGTTATTCCCCTGGCTCCTGTCATTCCCGTGGCTCCTGTTACTCCCCTGGCTCCTGTTACTACCCTGGCTCCTGTTACTCCAGATACTCCTGTTACTCCCATGGCTCCTGTTACACCGGTGGCTCCTGTTACACCGGTGGCTCCTGTTACTCACCTGGCTCCTGTTACTCCCGTAGCTCCTGTTATTTCAATGGCTCCTGTTATTCCTGTGGCTCCTGTTACTCCCGTGACTCCTGTTAGTACCCTGGCTGCTGTTATTCCTGTGGCTCCTGTTACTCCCCTGGCTCCTCTTACTCTGGTGGCTCCTGTTATTCCCGTAGCTTATGCTACTCCCTTGGTCCCTGTTATTGCCCTGGCTCCTTTTACTCACCTGGTTCCTGTTATTCCTCAGGTTCCTGTTACTCCCGTGGCCCTTGTTACTCTCCTGGTTCCTGTTATTCCCCTGGCTGCTGTTATTCCTGTGGCTCCTGTTACTCCCCTGGCTCCTCTTACTCTGGTGGCTCCTGTTATTCCCGTAGCTCCTGTTACTCCCCTGGCTCCTTTTACTCACCTGGCTCCTGTTATTCCTCTGGTTCCTGTTACTCCCGTGGCCCTTGTTACTCTCCTGGTTCCTGTTATTCCCCTGCCTCCTGTTACTCCCGTGGCTCCTGTTAATCCCCTGGCTCCTATTACTCCCATGGCTCCTGTCATTCCCCTGCCTCCTGTTACTCCGATGGCTCCTGCTACTCCCATGGCTCCTGTTATTCCCCTGGCTCCTGTTATTCCCGTGGCTCCTGTTATTCCCATGGCTCCTGTTACTCCCCTGTCTCCTGTTACTCCCGTGGCTCCTGTTACTCCCCTGTCTCCTGTTACTCCCCTGGCTCCTGTTACACCCCTGGCTCCTGTTACTCTCGTGGCTCCTGTTACTCCACAGGCTCCTGATACTCCCATGGCTCCTGTTACTCCCCTGGCTCCTGTTACTCCCATGGCACCTGTTATTCCCCTGTCTCCTGTTATTCCCGTGGCTCCTGTTACTCTGGTGGCTCCTGTAATTCCCCTGGCTCCTGTTATTCCCATGGCTCCTCTTACTCCAGTGGCTCCTGTTATTCCCATAGCTCCTGTTACTCCCCAGGCTCCTGTTACTCCCCTGTCACCTGTTACTCCCCTGTCTCCTGTTACTCCCCTGGCTCCTGTTACAACCCTGGCTTCTGTTACTCCCGTGGTTCCTGTTATTCCCATGGCTCCTGTTACGCTCGTGGTGCCTGTTACTCCCCTGTCTCCTGTTACTCCCATGGCTCCTGTTACAACCCTGGCTTCTGTTACTGCCGTGGTTCCTGTTACTCCCGTGACTCCTGTTACTCCCCTGGTTCCTGTTATTCCCATGGCTCCTGTTATTCCCTTTGCTCCTGTTACTCCGCTGGCTCCTGTTACTCCGAATACTCCTGTTACTCTCCTGGCTCGTGTTACTCCCCTGGCTCCTGTTATTCTGCTGGTCCCTGTTATTCCCCTGGCTCCTGTTACTCCTAATACTCCTGTTGCTCCGGTGGATCCTGTTACTCCGGTGGCTCCTGTTACTCCCCTGGTCCCTGTTACTCCCCTGGCTCCTGTTACTCCCCTGGCTGCTGTTACTCCCCTGGATCAAGTTATTCCCATGGCTCCTGTTATTCCCCTGGCTACTGTTGCTCCAGTGGCTCCTGTTACTCCTAATACTCCTGTTGCTCCGGTGGCTCCTGTTACTCCGTTGGCTCCTGTTACTCTCCTGGCTCCTGTTTCTCCCCTGGCTCCCGTTATTCCCATAGCTCCTGTTATTCCCGTGGCTCCTGTTACTTCCATGGCCCCAGTTATTCCCATGGCTCATGTTACTCCCCTGGCTCCTGTTACTCCCCTGGCTCCTGTTACTCCCCTGTCTCCTGTTACTCCCGTGGCTCCTGTTACTCCCCTGTCTCCTGTTACTTCCTGGTTCCTGTTACTCCTGTGGCTCCTGTTACTCCCCTGTCTCCTGTTACTCCCATGGCTCCTGTTATTCCCCTGGCTTCTGTTACTCCCGTGGCTCCTGTTACTCACCTGGCTCCTGTTACTCCCCTGTCTCCTGTTATTCCCGTAGCTCCTGTTATTTCAATGGCTCATGTTATTCCTGTGGCTCCTGGTACTCCCGTGACTCCTGTTACTACCCTGGCTGCTGTTATTCCTGTGGCTCCTGTTACTCCCCTGGCTCCTCTTACTCTGTTGGCTCCTGTTATTCCCGTAGCTCCTGTTACTCCCCTGGCTCCTTTTACTCACCTGGCTCCTGTTATTCCTCTGGTTCCTGTTACTCCCGTGGCCCTTGTTACTCTCCTGGTTCCTGTTATTCCCCTGCCTCCTGTAACTCCCCTGGCTCCTTTTACTCACCTGGCTCCTGTTATTCCTCTGGTTCCTGTTACTCCCGTGGCTCCTGTTACTCCCCTGTCTCCTGTTACTCCCCTGGCTCCTGTTACACCCCTGGCTCCTGTTACTCTCGTGGCTCCTGTTACTCCACAGGCTCCTGATACTCCCATGGCTCCTGTTACTCCCCTGGCTCCTGTTACTCTCGTGGCTCCTGTTACTCCCGTGGCTCCTGTTACTCCCCAGGCACCTGATACTCCACTGTCTCCTGTTACTCCCATGGCTCCTGTTTCAACCCTGGCTTCTGTTACTCCCATGGTTCCTGTTACTCCCCTGGCTCCTGTTACTCCCATGGCACCTGTTATTCCCCTGTCTCCTGTTATTCCCGTGGCTCCTGTTACTCTGGTGGCTCCTGTAATTCCCCTGGCTCCTGTTATTCCCATGGCTCCTCTTACTCCAGTGGCTCCTGTTATTCCCATAGCTCCTTTTACTCCCCTGGCTCCTGTTACTCCCGTGGCTCCTGTTACTCCCGTTGTCTCCTGTTACTCCCCTGGCTCCTGTTCCTCCCCTGGCTCCTGTTACTCCCCTGTCTCCTGTTACTCCCCTGACTCCTGTTACTCCCCTGGCTCCTGTTACGCTCGTGGCGCCTGTTACTCCCATGGCTCCTGTTACTCCCCAGGCTCCTGTTACTCCCCTGTCTCCTGTTACTCCCCTGTCTCCTGTTACTCCCCTGGCTCCTGTTACTCCCCTGGCTCCTGTTATTCCCATGGCTCCAGTTACGCTCGTGGTGCCTGTTACTCCCCTGTCTCCTGTTACTCCCATGGCTCCTGTTACAACCCTGGCTTCTGTTACTCCCGTGGTTCCTATTACTCCCGTGACTCCTGTTACTCCCCTGGTTCCTGTTATTCCCGTGGCTCCAGTTATTCCCTTTGCTCCTGTTACTCCGCTGGCTCCTGTTACTCCGAATACTCCTGTTACTCTCCTGGCTCGTGTTACTCCCCTGGCTCCTGTTATTCCGCTGGTCCCTGTTATTCCCCTGGCTCCTGTTACTCCTAATACTCCTGTTGCTCCGGTGGATCCTGTTACTCCGGTGGCTCCTGTTACTCCCCTGGCTGCTGTTACTCCCCTGGATCAAGTTATTCCCATGGCTCCTGTTATTCCCCTGGCTACTGTTGCTCCCGTGGCTCCTGTTACTCCTAATACTCCTGTTGCTCCGGTGGCTCCTGTTACTCTGTTGGCTCCTGTTACTCTCCTGGCTCCTGTTTCTCCCCTGGCTCCCGTTATTCCCATAGCTCCTGTTATTCCCGTGGCTCCTGTTACTTCCATGGCTCCAGTTATTCCCATGGCTCCTGTTACTCCCCTGGCTCCTGTTACTCCCCTGGCTCCTGTTACTCCCCTGTCTCCTGTTACTCCCGTGGCTCCTGTTACTCCCCTGTCTCCTGTTACTTCCTGGTTCCTGTTACTCCTGTGGCTCCTGTTACTCCCCTGTCTCCTGTTACTCCCCTGTCTCCTGTTACTCCCATGGCTCCTGTTATTCCCCTGGCTTCTGTTACTCCCGTGGCTCCTGTTACTCCCCTAGCTCCTGTTACTCCCCTGGCTCCTGTTACTCCCCTGGATCAAGTTATTCCCCTGGCCCAGGTTATTCCTGTGGCTCCTGTTATTCCCGTGGCTCCTGCTACTCGCCTGGCTCATGTTATTCCGCTGGCTCCTGTTACTCCTAATACTCATGTTACTCACCTGGCTCCTGTTACTCCCCTGGCTCCTGTTACTCCCCTGGCTCCCGTTATTCCCGTAGCGCCTGTTATTTCAATGGATCCAGCTATTCCTGTGGTCCCTGTTATTCCCGTGGCTCCTGTTACTTTCATGGCTCCTGTTATTCCCGTGGCTCTGTTACTCCCCTGGCTCCTGTTACTCCCGTGGCTCCTGTTACTCCCGTTGTCTCATGTTACTCCCCTGGCTCCTGTTCCTCCCCTGGCTCCTGTTCCTCCCCTGGCTCCTGTTACTCCCCTGTCTCCTGTTACTCCCGTGGCTCCTGTTACTCCCCTGTCTCCTGTTACTTCCTGATTCTTGTTACTCCTGTGGCTCCTGATACTCCCCTGTCTCCTGTTACTCCCCTGTCTCCTGTTACTCCCATGGCTCCTGTTATTCCCCTGGCTTCTGTTACTCCCGTGGCTCCTGTTACTCCCCTAGCTCCTGTTACTCCCCTGGCTCCTGTTACTCCCCTGGATCAAGTTATTCCCCTGGCCCAGGTTATTCCTGTGGCTCCTGTTATTCCCGTGGCTCCTGCTACTCGCCTGGCTCATGTTATTCCGCTGGCTCCTGTTACTCCTAATACTCATGTTACTCACCTGGCTCCTGTTACTCCCCTGGCTCCTGTTACTCCCCTGGCTCCCGTTATTCCCGTAGCGCCTGTTATTTCAATGGATCCAGCTATTCCTGTGGTCCCTGTTATTCCCGTGGCTCCTGTTACTTTCATGGCTCCTGTTATTCCCGTGGCTCTGTTACTCCCCTGGCTCCTGTTACTCCCGTGGCTCCTGTTACTCCCGTTGTCTCATGTTACTCCCCTGGCTCCTGTTCCTCCCCTGGCTCCTGTTACTCTCCCGGCTCCTGTTACTCCCCTGGCTCCTGTTACTCCCCCGGCTCCTGTTACTCCCCTGGCTCCTGTTACTCCCCCGGCTCCTGTTACTCCCCCTGTCCCTGTTACTCCCCTGGTTCCTGTTATTCCCGTGGCTCCTGTTATTCCCTTTGCTCCTGTTACTCCCCTGGCTGCTGTTACTCCACTGGATCAAGTTATTCCCGTGGCTCCTGTTATTTCCCTGGCTCCTGTTACTCCCCTGTCTCCTGTTACTCCCGTGGCTCCTCTAACTCCCCTGTCTCCTGTTACTCCCCTGGCTCCTGTTACACCCCTGGCTCCTGTTACTCTCGTGGCTCCTGTTACTCCACAGGCTCCTCATACTCCCATGGCTCCTGTTACTCCCCTGGCTCCTGTTACTCTCGTGGCTCCTGTTACTCCCCCGGCTCCTGTTACTCCCCTGGCTCCTGTTACTCTCCCGGCTCCTGTTACTCCCCTGGGTCCTGTTACAACCCTGGCTTCTGTTACTCCCCCGGCTCCTGTTACTCCCCTGGCTCCTGTTACTCTCGTGGCTCCTGTTACTCCCGTGGCTCCTGTTACTCCCCAGGCTCCTGATACTCCCCTGTCTCCTGTTACTCCCATGACTCCTGTTACTCCCCTGCCTCCTGTTAGTCCCGTGGCTCCTGTTACTCCCGTGGCTCCTGTTACTCCCCAGGCTCCTGATACTCCCCTGTCTCCTGTTACTCCCATGACTCCTCTTGCTCCCCTGGCTCCTGTTATTCCCGTGGCTCCTGTTACTCCCCTGGCTCCTGTTACTCCCCTGGCTCCCGTTATTCCCATAGCTCCTGTTATTTCAATGGCTCCTGTTATTCCTGTGGCTCCTGTTATTCCCGTGGCTCCTATTACTCCCCTGGCTCCTGTTACTCCCCTGGCTCCTGTTACTCCCCTGGCTCCTGTTACTCTCCTGGCTCCTGTTATTCCCCTGGCTCCTGTAACTCTCCGGGCTCCTGTTACTACCCTGGCTCTTGTTTCTCCCCTGGCTCCTGTTATTCCCATAGTTCCTGTTATTTCAATGGCTGCTGTGATTCCTTTGGCTTCTGTTATTCCCGTCACTCCTGTTAGTTCCATGGCTCTTGTTATTACCGTTGCTGCTGGTACTCCCCTGGCTCCTCTTACTCCGGTGGCTCCTGTTATTCCCATAGCTCCTGTTACTCCCCTTGTCCCAGTTACTCCCCTGGTTCCTGTTATTCCCATGGCTCCTGTTATTCCCTTTGCTCCTGTTACTCCCTTGGCTGCTGTTACTCCCCTGGATCAAGTTATTCCCATGGCTCCTGTTATTTCCCTGGCTACTGTTACTCCCCTGGCTCCTGTTACTCCCCTGGATCAAGTTATTCCCATGGCTCCTGTTATTTCCCTGGCTCCTGTTACTCCCCTGTATCCTGTTACTCCCGTGGCTCCTGTTACTCCCCTCGCTCCTGTTACTCCCGTGGCTCCTGTTACTCCCCTGTCTCCTGTTACTTCCTGGCTCCTGTTACTCCAGTGGCTCCTGTTACTCCTCTGGCTCCTGTTCCTCCCCTGTCTCCTGTTACTTCCTGGCTCCTGTTACTCCAGTGGCTCCTGTTACTCCCCTGGCTCCTGTTATTCCCCTGTCTCCTGTTACTCCCCTGGCTCCTGTTACTCCCCTGGCTTCTGCAACTCTCCGGGCTGCTGTTACTACCCTGGCTCCTGTTACTCCCGTTGTCTCCTGTTACTTCCTGGCTCCTGTCACTCCTGTGGCTCCTGTTACTCCCCTGGCTCCTGTTCCTCCCCTTGCTCCTGTCACTCCCCTGGCTCCTGTTACTCTCGTGGCTCCTGTTACTCTCGTGGCTTCTGTTACTCCCCTGTCTCCTGTTACTCCCCTGGCTCCTGTTACTCCCCTGGCTCCTGTTACTCTCGTGGCTCCTGTTACTCCCGTGGCTCCTGTTACTCCCCAGGCTCCTGATACTCCCCTGTCTCCTGTCACTGCCATGGCTCCTGTTACTCCCCTGGCTCCTGTTACTCCCATGGCTTCTGTTACTCCCATGGTTCCTGTTACGCCCGTGACTCCTGTTACTCCCCTGGCTCCTGTTATTCCCGTGGCTCCTGTTATTCCCTTTGCTCCTGTTACTCCCCTGGCTCCTGTTACTACCCTGGCTCCTGTTATTCCTGTGGCTCCTGTTACTCCCCTGGCTCCTCTTACTCTGGTGGCTCCTGTTATTCCCGAAACTCCTGTTACTCCCCTGGTCCCTGTTATTGCCCTGGCTGCTTTTACTCACCTGACTCCTGTTATTCCTCTGGTTCCTGTTACTCCCGTGGCCCTTGTTACTCCCCTGGCTCCTATTACACCCATGCTCCTGTTATTCCCCTGCCTCCTGTTACTCCGATGGCTCCTGCTACTCCCGTGGCTCCTGTTATTCCCGTGGCTCCTGTTACTCCGGTGTTCTCCTCTTACTCCCCTCTTTCCTGTTATCCCGTGGCTCCTGTTACTCTGGTGGCTCCTGTTATTCCCGTGGCTCCTGTTATTCCCATGGCTCCTGTTACTCCCGTGGCTCCTGTTACTCCCGTTGTCTCCTGTTACTTTCTGGCTCCTGTTACTCCCGTGGCTCCTGTTACTCCCGTTGTCTCCTGTTACTTCCTGGCTACTGTCACTCCCGTGGCTCCATTTGCTCCCCTGGCTCATGTTACTCTCGTGGCTCCTGTTACTCCCGTGGCTCCTGTTACTCCCCAGGCTCCTGATACTCCCCTGTCTCCTGTTACTACCATGGCTCCTGTTACTCCCCTGGCTTCTGTTACTCCCATGGTTCCTGTTACTCCCGTGACTCCTGTTACTCCCCTGGCTCCTGTTATTCCCGTGGCTCCTGTTATTCCCTTTGCTCCTGTTACTCCCCTGGCTCCTGTTACTTCCCTGGATCAAGTTATTCCCATGGCTCCTGTTATTCCCGTGGCTACTGTTACTCCCCTGGCTCCTGTTACTCCGAATACTCCTGTTACTCCCCTGGCTCTTGTTACTCCCCTGTCTCCTTTTATTCCCATGGCTCCTGTTACACCGGTGGCTCCTGTTACTCTGGTGGCTCCTGTTACTCCCCTGGCTCCTGTTACTCCCCTGGCTCCCATTATTCCCGTGGCTCCTGTTATTGCAATGGCTCCTGTTATTCCTGTGGCTCCTGTTATTCCCGTGGCTCCTGTTACTACCCTGGCTCCTGTTATTCCCAAAGCTCCTGTTACTCCCCTGGTCCCTGTTATTGCCCTGGCTCCTTTTACTCACCTGGCTCCTGTTATTCCTCTGGTTCCTGTTACTCCCATGGCCCTTGTTACTCCCTTGGTTCCTGTTATTCCCCTGCCTCCTGTTACTCCCCTGGCTCCTGTTACTCCCCTGGCTCCTGTTACTCCCCTGTCTCCTGTTACTCCCATGGCTCCTGTTACTCCCCTGTCTCCTGTTACTCCCATGGCTCGTATTATTCCCGTGACTCCTGTTACTCCCCTAGCTCCTGTTATTTCCGTGGCTCCTGTTATTCCCTTTGCTCCTGTTACTCTCCTGGCTCCTGTTACTCCCATGGCTCCTGTTATTCCCGTGACTCCTGTTACTCCCCTAGCTCCTGTTATTTCCGTGGCTCCTGTTATTCCCTTTGCTCCTGTTACTCCCCTGGCTCCTGTTACTCCTAATACTCCTGTTACTACCCTGGCTCCTGTTATTCCTGTGGCTCCTGTTACTCCCCTAGCTCCTGTTACTTGCCTGGCCCCTGTTACTCCACTGGTTCCTGCTAGTCCCGTGGCTCCTGTTACTCCCGTGGCTCCTGTTACTCCCCTGGCTCCTGTTACTCCCCTGGCTCCTGTTAGTCCCCTGGCTCCTGTTACTCCGAATACTCCTGTTGCTCCCCTGTCTCCCGTTATTCCCGTGGCTCCTGTTATTTCAATGGCTCCTGTTATTCCTGTGGCTCCTGTTATTCTTGTGGCTCCTGTTACTCCACTGGCTCCTCTTACTCTGGTGGCTCCTGTTATTCCCGAAGCTCCTGTTACTCCCCTGGTCCATGTTATTGCCCTGGCTCCTTTTACTCACCTGGCTCCTGTTATTCCTCTGTTTCCTGTTACTCCTGTGGCCCTTGTTACTCCCTTGGTTCCTGTTATTCCCCTGCCTCCTGTTACTCCCCTGGCTCCTGTTACTCCCCTGGCTCCTGTTACTCCCCTGTCTCCTGTTACTCCCGTGGCTCCTGTTACTCCCCTGGCTCCTGTTACTCCCGTGGCTCCTGTTACTCTGGTGGCTCCTGTAATTCCCCTGGCTCCTGTTACTCCCGTGGCTCCTCTTATTCCCCTGCTCCTCTTACTCCAGTGGCTCCTGTTACTCCCCTGGCTCCTGTTACTCTCGTGGCTCCTGTTAGTCCCCCGGCTCCTGTTACTCCCCTGGCTCCTGTTACTCCCGTGGCTCCTGTTACTCCCGTGGCTCCTGTTACTCCGCTGGCTCCTGTTTCCCCCTGTCTCCTGTTACTCCCGTGGCTCCTGTTATTCCCCTGCCTCCTGTTACTCCCTTGGCTCCTGTTACTCCCCTGTATCCAGTTACTTTCTGGCTCCTGTTACTTCCTGGCTCCTGTTCCTCCCCTGGCTCCTGTTACTCCCCTGTCTCCTGTTACTCCCATGGCTCCTGTTATTCCCGTGGCTTCTGTTACTCCCGTGGCTCCTGTTACTCCCCTGTCTCCTGTTACTCCCATGGCTCGTGTTATTCCCGTGACTCCTGTTTCTCCCCTAGCTCCTGTTATTTCCGTGGCTCCTGTTATTCCCTTTGCTCCTGTTACTCTCCTGGCTCCTGTTACTCCCATGGCTCCTGTTATTCCCGTGACTCCTGTTACTCCCCTAGCTCCTGTTATTTCCGTGGCTCCTGTTATTCCCTTTGCTCCTGTTACTCCCCTGGCTCCTGTTACTCCTAATACTCCTGTTACTACCCTGGCTCCTGTTATTCCTGTGGCTCCTGTTACTCCCCTAGCTCCTGTTACTTGCCTGGCCCCTGTTACTCCACTGGTTCCTGCTAGTCCCGTGGCTCCTGTTACTCCCGTGGCTCCTGTTACTCCCCTGGCTCCTGTTACTCCCCTGGCTCCTGTTAGTCCCCTGGCTCCTGTTACTCCGAATACTCCTGTTGCTCCCCTGTCTTGGTTATTCCTGTGGCTCCTGTTATTTCAATGGCTCCTGTTATTCCTGTGGCTCCTGTTATTCCCGTGGCTCCTGTTACTCCACTGGCTCCTCATACTCTGGTGGCTCCTGTTATTCCCGAAGCTCCTGTTACTCCCCTGGTCCCTGTTATTGCCCTGACTTCTTTTACTCACCTGGCTCCTGTTATTCCTCTGGTTCCTGTTACTCCCGTGGCCCTTGTTACTCCCCTGGTTCCTGTTACTCCCCTGGCTCCTGTTACTCTCGTGGCTCCTGTTACTCCCGTGGCTCCTGTTACTCCCCAGGCTCCTGATACTCCCCTGTCTCCTGTTACTCCCATGACTCCTGTTACTCCCCTGCCTCCTGTTAGTCCCGTGGCTCCTGTTACTCCCGTGGCTCCTGTTACTCCCCAGGCTCCTGATACTCCCCTGTCTCCTGTTACTCCCATGACTCCTCTTCCTCCCCTGGCTCCTGTTATTCCCGTGGCTCCTGTTACTCCCCTGGCTCCTGTTACTCCCCTGGCTCCCGTTATTCCCATAGCTCCTGTTATTTCAATGGCTCCTGTTATTCCTGTGGCTCCTGTTATTCCCGTGGCTCCTATTACTCCCCTGGCTCCTGTTACTCCCCTGGCTCCTGTTACTCCCCTGGCTCCTGTTACTCTCCTGGCTCCTGTTATTCCCCTGGCTCCTGTAACTCTCCGGGCTCCTGTTACTACCCTGGCTCTTGTTACTCCCCTGGCTCCTGTTATTCCCATAGTTCCTGTTATTTCAATGGCTGCTGTGATTCCTTTGGCTTCTGTTATTCCCGTCACTCCTGTTAGTTCCATGGCTCTTGTTATTCCCGTTGCTGCTGGTACTCCCCTGGCTCCTCTTACTCCGGTGGCTCCTGTTATTCCCATAGCTCCTGTTACTCCCCTTGTCCCAGTTACTCCCCTGGTTCCTGTTATTCCCATGGCTCCTGTTATTCCCTTTGCTCCTGTTACTCCCTTGGCTGCTGTTACTCCCCTGGATCAAGTTATTCCCATGGCTCCTGTTATTTCCCTGGCTACTGTTACTCCCCTGGCTCCTGTTACTCCCCTGGATCAAGTTATTCCCATGGCTCCTGTTATTTCCCTGGCTCCTGTTACTCCCCTGTATCCTGTTACTCCCGTGGCTCCTGTTACTCCCCTCGCTCCTGTTACTCCCGTGGCTCCTGTTACTCCCCTGTCTCCTGTTACTTCCTGGCTCCTGTTACTCCAGTGGCTCCTGTTACTCCTCTGGCTCCTGTTCCTCCCCTGTCTCCTGTTACTTCCTGGCTCCTGTTACTCCAGTGGCTCCTGTTACTCCCCTGCTCCTGTTCCTCCCCTGGCTCCTGTTATTCCCCTGTCTCCTGTTACTCCCCTGGCTCCTGTTACTCCCCTGGCTTCTGCAACTCTCCGGGCTGCTGTTACTACCCTGGCTCCTGTTACTCCTGTTGTCTCCTGTTACTTCCTGGCTCCTGTCACTCCTGTGGCTCCTGTTACTCCCCTGGCTCCTGTTCCTCCCCTTGCTCCTGTCACTCCCCTGGCTCCTGTTACTCTCGTGGCTCCTGTTACTCTCGTGGCTTCTGTTACTCCCCTGTCTCCTGTTACTCCCCTGGCTCCTGTTACTCCCCTGGCTCCTGTTACTCTCGTGGCTCCTGTTACTCCCGTGGCTCCTGTTACTCCCCAGGCTCCTGATACTCCCCTGTCTCCTGTCACTGCCATGGCTCCTGTTACTCCCCTGGCTCCTGTTACTCCCATGGCTTCTGTTACTCCCATGGTTCCTGTTACGCCCGTGACTCCTGTTACTCCCCTGGCTCCTGTCATTCCCGTGGCTCCTGTTATTCCCTTTGCTCCTGTTACTCCCCTGGCTCCTGTTACTACCCTGGCTCCTGTTATTCCTGTGGCTCCTGTTACTCCCCTGGCTCCTCTTACTCTGGTGGCTCCTGTTATTCCCGAAACTCCTGTTACTCCCCTGGTCCCTGTTATTGCCCTGGCTGCTTTTACTCACCTGACTCCTGTTATTCCTCTGGTTCCTGTTACTCCCGTGGCCCTTGTTACTCCCCTGGCTCCTATTACACCCATGCTCCTGTTATTCCCCTGCCTCCTGTTACTCCGATGGCTCCTGCTACTCCCGTGGCTCCTGTTATTCCCGTGGCTCCTGTTACTCCGGTGTTCTCCTCTTACTCCCCTCTTTCCTGTTATCCCGTGGCTCCTGTTACTCTGGTGGCTCCTGTTATTCCCGTGGCTCCTGTTATTCCCATGGCTCCTGTTACTCCCGTGGCTCCTGTTACTCCCGTTGTCTCCTGTTACTTTCTGGCTCCTGTTACTCCCGTGGCTCCTGTTACTCCCGTTGTCTCCTGTTACTTCCTGGCTACTGTCACTCCCGTGGCTCCATTTGCTCCCCTGGCTCATGTTACTCTCGTGGCTCCTGTTACTCCCCTGGCTCCCGTTATTCCCGTGGCTCCTGTTATTGCAATGGCTCCTGTTATTCCTCTGGCTCCTGTTATTCCCGTGGCTCCTGTTACTACCCTGGCTCCTGTTATTCCCAAAGCTCCTGTTACTCCCCTGGTCCCTGTTATTGCCCTGGCTCCTTTTACTCACCTGGCTCCTGTTATTCCTCTGGTTCCTGTTACTCCTGTGGCCCTTGTTACTCCCTTGGTTCCTGTTATTCCCCTGCCTCCTGTTACTCCCCTGGCTCCTGTTACTCCCCTGGCACCTGTTACTCCCCTGTCTCCTGTTACTCCCGTGGCTCCTGTTACTCCCCTGGCTCCTGTTACTCCCGTGGCTCCTGTTACTCTGGTGGCTCCTGTAATTCCCCTGGCTCCTGTTACTCCCGTGGCTCCTCTTATTCCCCTGCTCCTCTTACTCCAGTGGCTCCTGTTACTCCCCTGGCTCCTGTTACTCTCGTGGCTCCTGTTAGTCCCCCGGCTCCTGTTACTCCCCTGGCTCCTGTTACTCCCGTGGCTCCTGTTACTCCCGTGGCTCCTGTTACTCCGCTGGCTCCTGTTTCCCCCTGTCTCCTGTTACTCCCGTGGCTCCTGTTATTCCCCTGCCTCCTGTTACTCCCTTGGCTCCTGTTACTCCCCTGTATCCAGTTACTTTCTGGCTCCTGTTACTTCCTGGCTCCTGTTCCTCCCCTGGCTCCTGTTACTCCCGTGTCTCCTGTTACTCCCATGGCTCCTGTTATTCCCGTGGCTTCTGTTACTCCCGTGGCTCCTGTTACTCCCCTGTCTCCTGTTACTCCCATGGCTCGTGTTATTCCCGTGACTCCTGTTTCTCCCCTAGCTCCTGTTATTTCCGTGGCTCCTGTTATTCCCTTTGCTCCTGTTACTCTCCTGGCTCCTGTTACTCCCATGGCTCCTGTTATTCCCGTGACTCCTGTTACTCCCCTAGCTCCTGTTATTTCCGTGGCTCCTGTTATTCCCTTTGCTCCTGTTACTCCCCTGGCTCCTGTTACTCCTAATACTCCTGTTACTACCCTGGCTCCTGTTATTCCTGTGGCTCCTGTTACTCCCCTAGCTCCTGTTACTTGCCTGGCCCCTGTTACTCCACTGGTTCCTGCTAGTCCCGTGGCTCCTGTTACTCCCGTGGCTCCTGTTACTCCCCTGGCTCCTGTTACTCCCCTGGCTCCTGTTAGTCCCCTGGCTCCTGTTACTCCGAATACTCCTGTTGCTCCCCTGTCTTGGTTATTCCTGTGGCTCCTGTTATTTCAATGGCTCCTGTTATTCCTGTGGCTCCTGTTATTCCCGTGGCTCCTGTTACTCCACTGGCTCCTCATACTCTGGTGGCTCCTGTTATTCCCGAAGCTCCTGTTACTCCCCTGGTCCCTGTTATTGCCCTGGCTCCTTTTACTCACCTGGCTCCTGTTATTCCTCTGGTTCCTGTTACTCCCGTGGCCCTTGTTACTCCCCTGGTTCCTGTTATTCCCCTGCCTCCTGTTACTCCCGTGGCTCCTGTTACTCCCCTGGCTCCTATTACTCCCATGGCTCCTGTTATTCCCCTGCCTCCTGTTACTCCCGTGGCTCCTGTTAATCCCCTGGCTCCTATTACTCCCATGGCTCCTGTTATTCCCCTGCCTCCTGTTACTCCGATGGCTCCTGCTACACCCGTGGCTTTTGTTATTCCCGTGGCTCCTGTTACTCCGGTGACTCTTCTTACTCCCCTCTTTCCTGTTATTCCCGTGGCTGCTGTTACTCTAGTGGCTCCTGTTATTCCCGTGGCTCCTGTTATTCCCATGGGTCCTGTTATTCCCCATGGCTCCTCTTACTCCAGTGGCTCCTGTTATTCCCATAGCTCCTGTTGCTCCCCTGGCTCCTGTTACTCCCGTTGTCTCCTGTTACTTCCTGGCTCCTGTCACTCCCGTGGCTCCTGTTACTCCCCTGGCTCCTGTTCCTCCCCTCGCTCCTGTCACTCCCCTGGCTCCTGTTACTCTCGTGGCTACTGTTACTCTCGTGGCTCCTGTTACTCCCGTGGCTCCTGTTACTCCCGTGGCTCCTGTTACTCCCCAGGCTCCTGATACGCCCCTGTCTCCTGTTACTCCCATGACTCCTGTTACAACCCTGGCTTCTGTTACTCCCCTGTCTCCTGTTACTCCCCTGGCTCCTGTTACTCCCCTAGCTCCTGTTACACTCGTGGCTCCTGTTACTCCCGTGGCTCCTGTTACTCCCCAGGCTCCTGATACTCCCCTGTCTCCTGTTACTGCCAGGGCTCCTGTTATTCCCCATGTTCCTGTTATTCCCGTGGCTCCTGTTATTCCCTTTGCTCCTGTTTCTCCCCTGGCTCCTGTTACTCCCCTGGATCAAGTTATTCCCATGGCTCCTGTTATTCCCGTGGCTACTGTTACTCCCCTGGCTCCTGTTACTCCGAATACTCCTGTTGTTCCCCTGTCTCCCGTTATTCCCGTGGCTCCTGTTATTTCAATGGCTCCTGTTATTCCTGTGGCTCCTGTTATTCCCGTGGCTCCTGCTACTCCCCTGGCTCCTCTTACTCTGGTGGCTCCTGTTATTCCCGAAGCTCCTGTTACTCCCCTGGTCCCTGTTATTGCCCTGGCTCCTTTTACTCACCTGGCTCCTGTTATTCCTCTGGTTCCTGTTACTCCCGTGGCCCTTGTTACTCCCATGGTTCCTGTTATTCCCGTGCCTCCTGTTACTCCCGTGGCTCCTGTTACTCCCCTGGCTCCTGTTATTCCCCTGCCTCCTGTTACTCCCGTGGCTCCTGTTAATCCTCTGGCTCCTATTACTCCCATGGCTCCTGTTATTCCCCTGCCTCCTGTTACTCCTGTGGTTCCTGCTACAACCGTGGCTTTTGTTATTCCCGTGGCTCCTGTTACTCCGGTGACTCCTCTTACTCCCATCTTTCCTGTTATTCCCGTGGCTCCTGTTACTCTAGTGGCTCCTGTTATTCTCGTGGCTCCTGTTATTCCCATGGCTCCTGTTATTCCCCTGGCTCCTCTTACTCCAGTGGCTCCTGTTATTCCCATAGCTCCTTTTACTCCCCTGGCTCCTGTTACTCCCGTTGTCTCCTGTTACTTCCTGGCTCCTGTCAGTCCCGTGGCTCCTGTTACTCCCCTGGCTCCTGTTCCTCCCCTCGCTCCTGTCACTCCCCTGGCTCCTGTTACTCTCGTGGCTCCTGTTACTCTCGTGGCTCCTGTTACTCCCGTGGCTCCTGTTACTCCCGTGGCTCCTGTTACTCCCCAGGCTCCTGATACGCCCCTGTCTCCTGTTACTCCCATGACTCCTGTTACAACCCTGGCTTCTGTTACTCCCCTGTCTCCTGTTCCTCCCCTGGCTCCTGTTACTCCCCTGGCTCCTGTTACTCTCGTGGCTCCTGTTACTCCCGTGGCTCCTGTTACTCCCCAGGCTCCTGATACTCCCCTGTCTCCTGTCACTGCCATGGCTCCTGTTACTCCCCTGGCTCCTGTTACTCCCATGGCTTCTGTTACTCCCATGGTTCCTGTTACGCCCGTGACTCCTGTTACTCCCCTGGCTCCTGTTATTCCCGTGGCTCCTGTTATTCCCTTTGCTCCTGTTACTCCCTGGCTCCTGTTACTACCCTGGCTCCTGTTATTCCTGTGGCTCCTGTTACTCCCCTGGCTCCTCTTACTCTGGTGGCTCCTGTTATTCCCGAAACTCCTGTTACTCCCCTGGTCCCTGTTATTGCCCTGGCTGCTTTTACTCACCTGACTCCTGTTATTCCTCTGGTTCCTGTTACTCCCGTGGCCCTTGTTACTCCCCTGGCTCCTATTACACCCATGGCTCCTGTTATTCCACTGCCTCCTGTTACTCCGATGGCTCCTGCTACTCCCGTGGCTCCTGTTATTCCCGTGGCTCCTGTTACTCCGGTGTTCTCCTCTTACTCCCCTCTTTCCTGTTATTCCCGTGGCTCCTGTTACTCTGGTGGCTCCTGTTATTCCCGTGGCTCCTGTTATTCCTATGGCTCCTGTTATTCCCCTGGCTCCTCTTACTCCAGTGGCTCCTGTTATTCCCATAGCTCCTGTTACTCCCCTGGCTCCTGTTAATCCCGTGGCTCCTGTTACTCCCGTTGTCTCCTGTTACTTCCTGGCTCCTGTCACTCCCGTGGCTCCTGTTACTCCCCTGTCTCCTGTTACTCCCCTGGCTCCTGTTACTCCCCTGGCTCTTGTTAATCTCGTGGCTCCTGTTACTCCCGTGGCTCCTGTTACTCCCCAGGCTCCTGATACTCCCCTGGCTTCTGTTACTCCCGTGGTTCCTGTTACACCCCTGGCTCCTGTTGCTCCCCTGGCTCCTGTTACTCTCGTGGCTCCTGTTACTCCCGTGGCTCCTGTTACTCCCCAGGCTCCTGATACTCCCCTGTCTCCTGTTACTACCATGGCTCCTGTTACTCCCCTGGCTTCTGTTACTCCCATGGTTCCTGTTACTCCCGTGACTCCTGTTACTCCCCTGGCTCCTGTTATTCCCGTGGCTCCTGTTATTCCCTTTGCTCCTGTTACTCCCCTGGCTCCTGTTACTTCCCTGGATCAAGTTATTCCCATGGCTCCTGTTATTCCCGTGGCTACTGTTACTCCCCTGGCTCCTGTTACTCCGAATACTCCTGTTACTCCCCTGGCTCTTGTTACTCCCCTGTCTCCTTTTATGCCCATGGCTCCTGTTACACCGGTGGCTCCTGTTACTCTGGTGGCTCCTGTTACTCCCCTGGCTCCTGTTACTCCCCTGGCTCCCGTTATTCCCGTGGCTCCTGTTATTGCAATGGCTCCTGTTATTCCTGTGGCTCCTGTTATTCCCGTGGCTCCTGTTACTACCCTGGCTCTTGTTATTCCCAAAGCTCCAGTTACTCCCCTGGTCCCTGTTATTGCCCTGGCTCCTTTTACTCACCTGGCTCCTGTTATTCCTCTGGTTCCTGTTACTCCCGTGGCCCTTGTTACTCCCTTGGTTCCTGTTATTCCCCTGCCTCCTGTTACTCCCCTGGCTCCTGTTACTCCCCTGGCTCCTGTTACTCCCCTGTCTCCTGTTACTCCCATGGCTCCTGTTACTCCCCTGTCTCCTGTTACTCCCATGGCTCGTATTATTCCCGTGACTCCTGTTACTCCCCTAGCTCCTGTTATTTCCGTGGCTCCTGTTATTCCCTTTGCTCCTGTTACTCTCCTGGCTCCTGTTACTCCGATGGCTCCTGTTACTCCCCTGGCTCCTGTTACTCCCCTGTCTCCTGTTCCTCCCCTGGCTCCTGTTACTCCCCTGGCTCAAGTTATTCCCATGTCTCCTGTTATTCCCCTGGCTAATGTTACTCCCCTGGCTCCTGTTACTCCGATGGCTCCTGTTACTCCCCTGGCTCCTGTTACTCCCCTGTCTCCTGTTCCTCCCCTGGCTCCTGTTACTCCCCTGGCTCAAGTTATTCCCATGTCTCCTGTTATTCCCCTGGCTAATGTTACTCCCCTGGCTCCTGTTACTCCGATGGCTCCTGTTACTCCCCTGGCTCCTGTTACTCCGGTGGCTCCTGTTACTCCCCTGTCTCCTGTTACTTCCTGGCTCCTGTTACTCCTGTGGCTCCTGTTACTCCCCTGGCTCCTGTTACTCCCCTGGCTCCTGTTACTCCCCTGTCTCCTGTTACTCCCCTGGCTCCTGTTACTCCCCTGGCTCAAGTTATTCCCCTGGCTCCTGTTACTCCCGTTGCTCCTGTTATTCCCGTGTTTCCTTTTTACTCCCGTGGCCTTGTTACTCCCCTGGTTCCTATTTTTCCCGTGTCTCCTGTTATTCCTGTGTCTCCTGTTATTCCCGTAGTTCCTGTTACTCCCGTGTCTCCAAGTTACTCCCGTGGCTCCTGTTACTCCCCTGGCTCCTGTTATTCCCGTGGCTCCTGTTATTTCTGTTTTTCCTGTTATTCCCGTGGCTCCTGTTACTCCCGTGGTTCCTGTTATTCCCGTGGCTCCTGTTACTCCCGTTGCTCCTGTTATTCCCATTGTTCCTGTTATTCCTGTGGCTCCTGTTATTCCCCTGGCTCCTGTTATTCCCGTGGCTCCTGTTACTCCCGTTGCTCCTGTTATTCCCATTGTTTCTGTTATTCCCGTGGCTCCTGTTATTCCCATGGTTCCTGTTATTCCCGTGGCTCCTGTTACTCCCCTGGCTCCTGTTTTTCCCCTGGTTCCTGTTCTTCCCATGGCTCCAGTTACTCCGATGGCTCCTGTTATTCCCGTGGCTCCTGTTACTCCCGTTGCTCCTGTTATTCCCATGACTCCTGTTACTCCCGTGGCTCCCGTTACTCCCGTGACTCCTGTTACTCCCCTGGCTCCTGTTACTCCCGTGGTTCCCTTTACTCCCGTGACTCCTGTTACTCCCCTGGCTCCTGTTACTCCCGTGGTTCCCTTTACTCCCATGACTCCTGTTACTCCCCTGGCTCCTGTTACTCCCCTGGCTCCTGTTACTCCCTTGGCTCCTGTTACTCCCCTGTCACCTGTTACTCCCTTGGCTCCTGTTACTCACCTGGCTCCTGTTACTCCCGTGGCTTCTGTTGCTCCCCTGTCTCCTGTTACTTCCTGGCTCCTGTTACTCCTGTGGCTCCTGTTACTCCCCTGTCACCTGTTACTCCCTTGGCTCCTGTTACTCACCTGGCTCCTGTTACTCCCGTGGCTTCTGTTACTCCCCTGTCTCCTGTTACTCCCTGTCTCCTGTTACTCCCATGGCTCCTGTTACTCCCTTGGCTTCTGTTACTCCCGTCGCTCCTGTTACTCCCGTGACTCCTGTTACTCCCCTAGCTCCTGTGAATCCCGTGGCTCCTGTTATTCCCTTTGCTCCTGTTACTCCCCTGGATCAAGTTATTCCCATGGCTCCTGTTACTCCCCTGGCTCCTGTTACTCCCCTGGCTCCTTTTAGTCCGGTGGCTCCTGTTACTCCGGTGGCTCCTGTTACTCCCCTGGCTCCTGTTACTCCCATGACTCCCGTTACTCCCGTGGCTCCTGTTATTCCCGTGGCTCCCGTTACTCCCGTGGCTCCTGTTCCTCCCGTGACTCCTGTTACTCCCCTGGCTCCCATTACTCCTGTGGCTCCTGTTACTCCCGTGACTCCTGTTACTCCCCTGGTTCCTGTTACTCCCCTGGCTCCCGTTACTCCCGTGACTCCTGTTACTCCCCTGGCTCCTGTTACTCCCATGACTCCTGTTACTCCCCTGGCTCCTGTTAATCCCCTGTCTCCTGTTACTCCTGTGGCTCCCATTACTCCCATGACTCCTGTTACTCCCCTGGCTCCTGTTACTCCCATGACTCCTGTTACTTCCCTGGCTCCTGTTACTCCCATGACTCCTGTTACTCCCATGGCTCCTGTTACTCCCGTGGCTCCCGTTACTCCCGTGACTCCTGTTACTCCCCAGGCTCCTTTTATTCCCATGACTCCTGCTCCTCCCCTGGCTCCTGTTACTCCCGTGGCACCCGTTACTCCTGTGGCTCCTGTTACTCCCGTGACTCCTGTTACTCCCCTGGCTCCTGTTGCTCCCCTGGCTCCTATTACTCCCGTGGCCCCCGTTACTCCCGTGACTCCTGTTACTCCCCTGGCTCGTGTAACACCCATGGCTCCCGTTACTCCCGTGACTCCTGTTACTCCCTGGCTCCTGTTGCTCCCTGGCTCCTATTACTCCTGTGGCTCCCTTTACTCCCGTGACTCCTGTTACTCCCCTGGCTCCTGTTACTTCCTGGTTGCTGTTACTCCCGTGACATGCTATCCCACTCACTTCAACCATAAGGCTGTAAGTTTATGTTCATAAAAGACATGAATCTGCTGGTGGAAACTACATTTTTGTTACAAAAATGTCATAAAAGTGTTAGTAAAACAAACCATCGTTATTACATTAATTTGGTGTCGATCACTCTCCCAACCAGGATGGCTCTGCAGGACTCTTCAAATTTTTATCAAAGCAAAGTCAAATCCATCCACTCCACCTTCCATTTGGCTGAAATCATCATATTTGGTGCCTTGAAGTGATCATCAGCAAATTGTCTCTGCTTCTGTGTGTCTACGATAAGGTTGGTACTGATGCCAAGCCTTTGCTGTTCTAAATTATGTCAAACGACTCACTACTCACAGCCTACTCATATCTCGAATTGTCCTGCTAATTTAGCTAGCCTTCTAGATTCCCCTCCCCCAATCCTAACTCTATACTGTAAATCGCTCTTCTGACCATTATCTCATATCTTGCAGAATATCCTAAACAAATCATACCCTGTAAACGGACCCTGATCACATTCTGTAAACTTGTCCTGTCATGATTGGCACAAAGTCAGGCAACTGCAAGAATTCTTTCCTGCTTTTCTCTGGTGTGCGATGCTTTCATTCTATACCCAGAGCAGTAACTCATAATTTCTCTCTGCTGTCTTGCCTGCTGTGTATTTCCAGTAATCTTTATTTTTATTGTTTCTTTCATTCTTCAGACCCTTCTATCAGAGCCAGTGCAGTAATAAATGTTAGTTTAGTTGACATGGGAGGTTTAAAGCTCACTCTTCCTCTTCTATCAGATCTGGTGCAGCGTATTAGTTTGATCAGGCATATTTTTCTGCTATTCCTTGTAAATAAAAGTGCATGCCTCTTTACTCGACATCTTCATCTATCTGAAGCATCTCAATCTCGTGGAGCATGAACACTGGCACAGACCAGTTAGGCCGAATGGCCTGTTTCTGTGTTGTAAATTCTATGTGATCTCGTTTATCACTGCCTGTAAACTGTGCAAAATCTATTGTTGCAGCTGCTAAAGGCAACTTTACTGAAAAGAAACATCAGCCACTTCTTCTACTCCCTTGCCAAAGCGATCTCTTACAAATTCCGTCAACCCTCCTTTTCATTCATTTTCCCATCCTGATAACACAATTGCTAGCTTCACTGAACTTATTTCCTAACTATTTTGTTCCAACTCTAATCTTGATAACTTTGACAAAGATAACCTCCCTCCATTGCTCCATTCTGTTTGATCATTTTGGACAAATTAACCTGACTGGATTGACAGATGCTCTGCTTTTTGGACTGCACTTCTGATCCTGATGGTATCCTGCATCATCGTCTTCAAAACATGTGCTTCCAAACTTACTCCATTCTATCTCAACTCATGCATACCTCCCACTCCGAGTCTACCATTCTCTTCCTGTGGAAATTTGCTCATATTTACCCTTTCCCTAAGAAAGGTGATGCATCTTATCTTTCTACTACCCCTGTATTGACCTTATGTTGAGACTTTCCAAGCTGCTCTTAACTCTCAAATTATTTGTCATCTGCAATGTGGTGGTCTAATCCATGATTGCCTGTATGGTTCGCAGAATAGCTGTTATACTGGTCATCATTTTGTCTATGTTGTGCACTCTGGAACTCTGGTCTTAAACATTTTAATGCATCATTTATCTTTCTTTCAAACATCGCCAAAGCCTCGGACAGGATATGGCACTGTGCACTTCTAAACTAATTTTCATACAGCCTGATACCGAAGAGTAAATGGTCAGTACTGACCTCCCATTGACAGGTTTCTGACAGCTTGGTCCTAACACCTGCCAATTTGAAACTGCCACTAGCTCACCGCAGTTTCTTCCCAGATCCCTCATTAGTCATGCCAGAAAACCACCTTTTATTGGTTTACATCCTTTAAAAGACTGCTGCCAGTTTGAGGGCAACATTATTTTTTAGCAAGAATGGGTGAAGCAGCCTTGGGGTTTCAGCAGTTGGAAGGGCCCTCAGATTTTTTCAAGCATTCATTGGTATGCTGCTGGCAGATCTGAGGGCCGAGAGCCACCGTCTGATGGGCACTTAGGGCAGATAGCCCCGTAGGAGCATGGTTCAGGCAGTCTGTAGAGTGGTGGCGGAGAGAGTCAGTGCAACCTCCGCCCTAAGAACGGCCACACAGTTCAGGAAGAAGTTGAATCATAAGAGAGGCCAAGGTAAGTGATGGTTCTGGTGGCAACGCACATCCTCTACTTCTCATTCCGATTTACTCATCTCCTCTATCTATCATACCCTTTCTTTCTCAGGAGCTGGGTGTCAGGGAAACTCACTTCTGCAAAGGGCAACCTCTCGAATTCACTCAATTTACTCAAATCTATGCTCTCGAATAATTTTGCCTGCCACAAGGACTTCTGATAGTCTTCCAGGATAGTTCATTTAAAGGGAAAATCACCGTCACCTCATTATTATGGTACATATGACCTCATATGAAGGAACTCTCCCTGACTTTCACAGGCTTTAACATTGTCTTCTCTCCAATAGAAAAAGTGGTGTATGATTAACACCACAGAAGGACAACTCGAGGTAAGGAAGGGGGGTCACGGGATTTTCCTGGTGGCTGTATGCATTACCACTGTTTCCTGGGACCAGCCTGTAGAGGGTGACAGTAGATCTTGGGATTGGTGGTAAAGACTCTACGGTTCCCAATGGAGGAAGCAGGCCTTGTAGCAGCCTCATCTCCCTTTAATTGGACCCCACTAACCTTCCTGTGTAGTCCTCAGTCTATGCCGATTCCCTGAACTTTGGGGCACCAAGGCCCCTTTAAATGCTTGGCCGCCTCTCCTGCTGCAGAGCCAATGGGAATTTGCGGCTGGGCACTGGCGGGCTCCCACTTGGTGGTGAGAATTCTGCCACATGTGATGAACTCCGACTCAGGAAACTGAGTCGGAGTTGCGGCAGTGTCAGAGGGTTGGGCTGAAGTCCCAATGGAACACTTCCGCTGGGAGGAGAATTCAGCTTATGTCACATCTCTCACAACACTAACCAACAACTACTTCCCCCTTAATGTGATGGGTCCACATTTTGGCAGTCTTCATGTATCGACATCATTGTCCTGTCTTCACTCATTACCCTCAAAAATGAATTTACAACATTAAGGGCTAAAAATTCAGTCGCGCCCCGTTTGGGGCGCACATATCATCCGGGCGCAAAAATTAGCGCCTGGCGCTAATTATCGCCACTGACTGGAAACTTCACTTTTAACGCCCCTGGAGGTGATTGGAGCGCTAAATCAGGCGCTGCACACCTGTCTTAAGGCGCAAAGGCCGAGGAGTGAGGCGCTAACTCAGAGCGCGAGCGCAGCGCAGGTGCTGCCAGTTAGCGAGGGAACACAGACACACTGGTGCCGGCCAGTTCTTAAAGTGGGGGGGCGATCTTGCTCCCCAGCCACACCCTGCTCATTGCAGCCTTGAATCTCGGCCTGGAGAGACCTGTGAATCCATTTTCCAGCCAAGGATGGAGAGGGTGAGAGAACGAGCTCAGCGCTTCACCGAGCGGGCCTTGGATGCTCTGGTTGGCGCGGTGGAGCGCCGAAGAGCAATACTGTACCCAGAGAGTGGCAGGAGGCCTTTGCCGCGCGACTACAGAAGAGTGTGGAGGGAGGTGGCTCAGCGCGTCTCCTCCAGGAGCATGGTGCCCAGGACCCATGTCCAATGCCGGAAAAAGTTCAACGACCTCACTCGGGTCGTCAGGGTGAGTGGCTTTTTTGCAATACCTCTCCATCCCTCCATCTCAACCTCACTCTATGGCCAGAGGGTCTTAAAACCACAATTAACAACACTCATCCAACACCTATGGCCCTTTCATGAAGCACACACACACATTCCATACTTTGCATACAGTAAGGGCTATTCACCTATGGGAGGCACATCAGGCAAGACCATGGCTGTATACAGTAAGGGCTATTCATCTATGGGAGGCACATCAGGCAAGACCATGGCTGTATATTTACTCAGACGCCGTCCTTTTTCTTGCAGGCCAAGCTGGCGCATAATAGGAGACAGCAGCAACGGATGGGTGGAGGGCGGCCTCAGCTGCAACCCCTCAGCGATCTGGAGGAGTGTGTCCACAGGATTGTGGCAAGCCGGGTGATCGGTCCCGTCGCCATTGGAGACGCCGACCCTGTTCTGGACAGCAATGGTAAGGTCATCACCTTTTTGTCCTCTGTCCTTCCACTTGTCCCTCACAACACCAGCCTTTGACACTTTCAATCCAACTTACTAACTCGCTGCACTTTTTCCTCCCTTACTGCCACCCTGTCCTCACGCTAAAGCCACTCTTGTACCTCCCTGCTTTCAGATGGTGATTCACCAGCTGAGGAGACGGGCCCTGAAGCTGCCAGTGGGAGTGAAGCTGCAGCCGAGGAGGAAGAGGAAGCCGGAGCATCAGTGCCACCCTCTCCCGAGGAAGCCCATGCCGACACTGGGAACACGCCTTCCCTGGAGGGGAGCAGGGGGGAAGGGTCTGATGAGGGTGAAGCTCCAGGACCCAGTGGGCTGCAGCAACGCGATGGGGGAAGGGAAGCTTGGGGGCCTTCTCCCCGGAGGGAGAGTATGCCAGCGAGTCCTGCTGCACTGGACGCAGAGGAGGAGCGGCTGATCACGGAAATGAACACCCAGGCGGTGGGCATGCAGACTGAGCTCATGGCTGCAGTGGGTAGGGTGCCCGAATGCATTGAAGCACTGGCAAGGAGTGTGGAGCACTTCGCTGCAGCGCAGGCGGATGCGACACTGAAGCTCAGTGCTGCAATTCAATCTCAGACTGCTCTCATGCAGACTCAGATTGAGGCCACGCGAGTACTGTCTGCTGCCATCCTCGATGGTTCGTTCACATTTCCCCGGGGCTCTCACCGTACCGCAGCAGGCCAGCAATCTGTGCTCCAGCAGATTGCTCCGGATGCTGAGGTGCTGCCCCGTGGGAGTGCCAGTGTGCCGGTCGAGCAGGGAGTTGCTGTCCTCGCTCAAGATGACAGCATTCCTGCTGCCACCACTGTCACTTCTCCACTGCAGTTGCCACCGCCTGTAGGACAGACTGCTGCCGCCCATGCAGAGTTGGTGCTGTCTGCAGCTAGGCCCTCCAGGCCCAGAGCTGGTCGAGGCCGTCCCTCAAGGGCATCTGCATTGTCAGGGCCTGACAGTCAGCAGCCTTCCACCAGCCTTGCTGCAGCCACTGAGGTCCCATTGCGGAGGAGCAGTAGGGTAAGAAGGGGGGAAGGGCGCACGGGAAGGAGTTCACCCTCGATGTAGGAGGTGTGACAAAATGCTGGTCATTTTTTTATTAAAGGCCGAGGTTCGTGGTCAAACTTTTGTTGAGTGTTTTGCACATGATCTCCAGGTTGTGAGAACCAGTTATGGTAATGACTGTTTTTTTGTGTTTATTTGTGTGTGTCATGAGTAAATGACACACACAGAGTTTGTAAAATAAATAAGTTTTGGTACTCAAAATATACATGTTTGGTGTTTGGAATCATTGGTGCCTTGGCCGGCTTAGGGGTTGCGTGTTGGGTTCATTCATGCTGTTCTCAATGGCAGAAGCCATTTCCACAGCAGGGGCCTAGAAGCGGCTTGCTATCAGCCGCTGACGGACGGCCCTTGCAGTTTCACCATTGTGGGCCGCCCTCACGCCTTGGTGCTGCTGCTGATCATCCTCCTCCTCCTCTTCCTCCTCTTCCTCCTCCTCCTCTGGTGGTGCTCCAACGCCTGGTGGCATTGGCTGGGTCCTGAGGATTGCCATGTTATGCAGCATGCAGCACACAACTACGATGCTGGAAACTCGCTCAGGCGAGTACTGCAGGGCTCCTCCAGAATGGTCGAGACAGCGGAACCGTTGCTTGAGCACGCCGGTTATGTGCTCCACGATGTTCCTGGTAGCTTGATGGCTCTCGTTGTACCGCAGCTCAGCAGGGGTGTTGGGCATACGGAGTGGTGTCATCAGCCAGGTGCACAGTGGATACCCCTTGTCCCCGAGAAGCCAACCAACTGGCTGATGCGGTGCCTCGAAAAGTTCTGCCACAGTAGTCTGGCGCAGGATGAAAGCATCGTGGCAGCTGCCAGGATAGTGGGCATTGACAGCGAGTATCAGCTGTCTGTGGTCACAGACCAACTGAACATTCAAGGAATGGAACCCCTTTCTGTTCCGGAAATCTTCGGCATTCTCATGCGGAGCACGCAAAGCCACATGCGTGCAGTCAATGGCACCCTGCACCATGGGGAAGCCCGCTATCCTCGCAAAGCCCAGAGCGCGTTCTTGCTGCTTGTCTGGGGTCATGGGGAAAGAGATGAACTCTCGTCTCCTTTTAAAGAGGGCATTTGTGACCTTCCTGATGCAGCAGTGCACCGCGAACTGGAAGATATTGGCGATGTCCCCAACAGCAGATTGAAATGAGCCAGTAGCATAAAAGTTCAGAGCCACTGTGACCTTCACTGCCACCGACAGAGACGTCCTGGACCTCAGCTGAGGCTGCAGATCTGGCTGCAGCAGGTGGCAGAGCTCAGTGACCACCTCCTTGCTGAAGCGCAGCCTTCGCAGACACTGCTCCTCAGACATATGAATGTAGGAGAGCTGTTCACGATATATCCTGGGAGGGTAAGCTCTCCTGTACAGACGCCTGTTGGCCCTCCTCCGTCTGGCCATCATTGCCACTCTCTCTCTGCGTCTCTGTGTCCTCCGATTCAGCTAGCGCAGGACGACGCCCCCCATCAGTGCAGCCCCCATATCTCTAAGCAAGCAAAGTTATGAAGGCCAGAAACCAAAGTACCAGCGAAGTTAGGATGAGTAGCCAAAACTACCTGACACAGCGTTGACTCAATGCAGAAGTCTCTCTTTCTCTCTCTCCGAATCTCTCTCTCTCTCTCAGAACGAGTGGTGCAAAAATGTCCACCACAGAGAAAGACAGGAAGAGGCCCCCTTTAAATAGCGCCCCCCCCAGCCCCACAGCGAATGATAGCGTTCCACTCTACCGGTCGTTGGATGCGCCAGGCAGTAAGGATGGGGGCGCCACTGAAATTCTGCTCTGGGGGCGCCACAAGGGCGTTGCACTCTCGTATGACGTCACAATCTGCGCGCGCAAGAGATCGCGGCGATAAAGTTTAGCGCCGCCGCTAAATGTCTAGTTAAGTTCCCGAGCGGCGCAAACATCGCTGCGCCCGGGTGCTAGCTGCTTTGCGCCCCATTAGCGCCCTCTTAAGGCGCTAACGGGAGGCGCAACCAACTGAATTTTTCCCCCTAAGAGTTCAATTTTAAAAGTAGCTTGGCTCTTTCTTCAAAAAAGAATTATAGAGGTATGTGAAGTTAAAGAGAATTATTTACCACAGCTATTGTTGGTTTATAGTGACTGATTAGTAAAATAATTTTTTCTACCCTCGCACAAAGAGGAACCTACAGCATAGACTGCCTTAGAAAAGAAGAATGCATCTACATAGATACATAGATACATAGATACATAGAAGATAGGAGCCTATCCGGCCCTTCGAGCCTGCTCCGCCATTTAATGAGATCATGGCTGATCCTCCAATTCAGTATCCCGTCCCCGCCTTCTCTCCGTAACCCTTAACCCCTTTTGCCTGTAGAAATACATCTAATTCCCTCTTAAATATATTTAATGAGCTGGCGTACACTGCCCTCTGTGGCAATGAGTTCCACAGGTTCACCACCCTCTGAGTGAAGAAATTCCCCCTCATTTCTGTCCTAAATGGTTTAGCCCTTATCCTTAAATTATGTCCTCTAGTTCTGTTCTCACCCGCCAAGGGAAACATTCCTTCTGCATCTAGTCTGTCTAGACCTGTCAGAATTTTATACACTTCTATGAGGTCCCCTCTCAATCTTCTAAACTCCAGTGTGTACATCCCTAAACTACATAGTCTCTCCTCATAGGTCAATCCCGCCATTCCTGGTATCAGCCTGGTGAATCGCCGCTGCACCCCCTCCATGGCAAGAACATCTTTCCTCAGATGATTCTGAATTTACATTGGCCCGGATGTTCTGGGGCCTATGACCACGTACGTGGTGCGTACGCAGCCGTAAGTGCCCTGTAAGTTCTGGATTTCCGCATGCGCTGCCCATGTGCGAAAACCTGGAACTTGCGATCCACCGCATCCCCAGGAAATGGACATTTGCTGGCGGTGAGTTCAACTACTGCCCAGCGAATGCCCATGAAACTCTTACGCCTGGTAAAATCAGGCATAAGGTGTTACAGCGTTATGTAGTTTTCATATAATTATATAAGGGAGAGTCTTGCTTGACCAACCTCATTGAATTCTTTGAAGAGGTAACAGAGAGAGTAGACAAGGGTAATGTAGTAGATGTAATATATCTAGATTTCCAAAAGGCCTTCGATAAGGTACCACATAATAGACTAATGAATAAGGTCAGAGCATGCTGAGTCAGGGGAAAGTAGCAGAATGGATAGCTGGCTGGCTGAAAGACAGAAAGCAGAGACTAGGGGTAAAGGATAGCAATTCAGAATGGCAGAAGGTGGAAGTGGGCTCCCACAAGAATCAGTGCTGGACCAATGTTGTTCACAATTTATATTAACCATTTAGACTTTGGAATCAAAAACACAATTTCTAAATTTGCAGACAACACCGAATTGTGAGGGATAATCAATACTGAGGAGGACTGCAACAAATTACAAGAAGACATTAATAAACCTTCACAATGGGCATATAATTGGCAAATTAATTTCAAGACAGATAAATGTGAGATATGACATTTTGATTAAAAAAAATAATGAGGTCACACATTACTTAGAAAATAAGAATCTAAATGGGGTAGAGGAGCAAAGGGATCTGGGAGGACAAATACACAAATCACTAAAAGTAGTGACGCAGGTTAATAAGGCCATAAAAAAAGCAGGGATAGAATTGAAAAGTAGAGAAGTTATGCTAAACTTGTATCGAACCTTGGTTAGACCACACTTGGAGTACTGTGTATAGTTCTGGTCACTTTATTATAAAAGGATATAGAGAATAACAAGGAAAGGATGCAAAAAAGATTTACAAGGATGATATCAGAACTCTGAGGCTATCAGGAAAGGATGAATAGGCTGGGTCTCTTTTCTCTTGAAAGGAGGAGACTGAGGGGTGACCTAATAGAGGTCTTTAAAGTTATGAAAGGTTTTGATAGAGTAGACACAGAGAGTGTGTTTCCACTTGTGGGGAAGAGCTAAACTAGAGGCCATCAACACAAGATAGTCACCAAGAAATCAAATAGGGAATTCAGACGTCTTTACCCAGAGAGTGGTGAGAATGTGGAACTCGCTACCACAGGGAGTAGTTGAGGCGAATAGTATAGATGCATTTAAGGGGAAGCTAGATAAGCATATGAGGGAGAAGGGAATAGAGAGTTATACTGATAGAGTTAGATAAAGAAGGATGGGAGGAGGCTCAAGTGGAACAGAAACGCCAACCATGGACTGGTTGGGCCGAATGATCTGTTTCTGTGCTGTATTCTAATTGACTGTGGGTAACAGTTTAGAATACTGCTGCACTACTTCTAGTCACCTACTTGCTTCCAGGATGCGGTTTCAATCATTTTGTGTGTGGAAAATAAACATTCTAAGTTATGAGTACGTCAACCAAATTTGCAAATAACTTTTTTAGACTCTTAGAAAATGTTAGCTTAATTTTGTGCTCTTGTGTTTCTCACACTAGCCACCATTGTACTTTGCTTAGTGAGACTGCCACTTCTATGAAGTATGGGCAGTTTTCAGCTGTGTGCCTACGCCCCCAGGGAACAGAGTTGAGCCTGCCCAATCTCACATCATTTATTCAGAGCTCCTTTAAAACCCAATCCCAGATCATAACCCCGGCCCCTACCACATATGTATACATTTTATCCACTCTTTTGGTCTGTGCCTTTTTCCTTTTTTTCTCTCTCTCCCCCCACGGCAGCTGTCTCTGATTCTGCCAGCATTTCACACCTTACCTTTTGTTTCTCAACCTGTCCCATTACCATCTCGTCTTGCCTTGAGCATCTCTCAATGTCTCTACTCACTAAAGACCATCCCTTTTGTTCTTTTATTCCTCCCCCCAGCCTCCCCTTGCATTTTTATCTGTTTATTTCTTGCTCTCTCAGTTCCGACGAAGGGTTTCGACCTGAAACGTTAACTCTCTTTCTCTCTCCACGGATGTTGCCTGGCCTGCTGAGTTTTTCCAGCGTTTTCTGTTGTTATTTTGGATTTCCAGCATCCGCAGTATTTTGCTATCGTATTAGTGTTCTACTGCACTGTGCTGCCTAGCAGTATATAAGGATGAAGTGTGTGGCGGTGCATCCACAGGAGTATCCTCCTCCAAGGTGTTTTCTTGTGCAGGAGTCTCTTGCTGCTGAGAAGAACCTAGAGGAAATAGAAAAGGGACAAGAGTTGGCAGCTAGAAGCTAGACATTTGCAGGTGGTAGTCTTGAGGACAGAGCTTGAAGTTGTGCAGCTTGCTGTATATTTGCTGGATTATAAGTAATATGCAGACACCGTGCTGAGGTAAGCCACCAGCCTCGCCTTCCCTGATGCTGATGACTCAGCCTGGGCTACTAACCTCCAGAGCATCCTGCACTGCTTTGGTGAGGGTGATGATGTTGGTGACTCCTACCTCAGTCTTGTTCACAATTATGTTCTGTCTTCTGCAGAAAGAGAGGGTGATAAGTTAGTGAGTGAATGTTGAAAGGTAAGTGCTTGTGCATATAGTGCACGTTGTGAGAGGTAGCGAAGAAGTAAGACGGAATGAGGATGAGGAGGTGATGAATCTAAAGGCATGTTGTGGAATGCGAAGTGAGGAAGGAGTGGTGAAAAGATTGGTCTTTGTGCAATTGGTAGGCTGTGAGAAGAGAATGGTGTTAGTGTGTGGTGTGAAGAGACCAGAGGAAGAGGTGAGTGTGTTTGGATTTAGAAAGAGATTAACCTTGTCATTGTATGCTGAAGGATGTGGTGGGGGAGGAGGCAATTCTTGAGAGTTGTGGGAGAGGGGGGTGAAAGGAGTGTTGTCAGGTGGTGTTGTGAGAGCTGGAAAGATGAAGATGTCATTGAAACTCTTTTCTGCATTGAACCCAGGTCCTTGGGGTGATGCTGGTGGCATTGACCCTTTCAGCCATCTCAGCCCAGGTCTGCTTCATTCTGCCCTTGGGGATGCTCTTACAACTTCTGGGGAACAGTTGCTCCATCTTTGCCCTGACTTCCTTCACTAGGAGCTCCAAGGAGGCATCGGAAAAGCGGGGTGGGGGAGCAGCTTTCTACTCATCTGTGCTGCCATAATCAATTCTAGTGTTCTTCCAGTAAAATTCAAATCAGAGAATGCAACCTCGCTTTAAGAGGCGCATTCCCGCTTTAAATAGGACTCGACAGTGGCGGTGGAAATTGCAGGTGGCAGGTGGGTGGGCGGCCCGATTCCCGACATGATCAGGAGGGCAGCCCGTCAGTCAGACGGTAATGAGGCCCAGAGTTAAAATTGCCCTGTCCTCGTGCCGACGTCATAGGGACTTTCTGCCTGCCCCCACCCCGCCCCACTTGATACGTTCCCCGAGTTAAAACTGGCCCTTAAAAATGTCCCTTTGTATTTGAATATTTAGCAGTTCAGACTCCAGCTTAAGTGCCTTAAGCTAGAGCCAGATGAGGTGGAACCAAGCCCAAAATTTAGACAAAATGCAGCTTATTCATCCTTACTGTTTTCTTTCCTGGTGTTGATGATGACAGTTTTATGTCCTTTTTATTAAAGAGAGTCGGAAATGATGCATTTTATTTGGTGCATTTCAAATTATTCCCATAGATGATTTAATTTACAGGCATTTTTGTTTCTTAATTTGCTGAATGGCTACTTTCTCTTTCTAGTATAGTAGCTTAATGCTTGTAATGCTCTAATGGAAAAAAGACATCAAATTTTCTGTGTTTCACCTGAAACTTAGGTCAGCAGGAGGACAAAATGGAGAAAACTGCATTCTCTGCTTCAATGAAGCTTGTGATCAAAGAGGTAAAAACCTGAACCTTTCAACAAGTGCATGAATTATGTGACAGCTTGTGAGCCATGATGTATTGAATGGAGTGCACTCAGCTCAGTATTGCAGTATAAATTATCACCAGAGCGATTAGCTGCTACCAACTAACTGGCAGGCAGTATGAGCAAGCTCTGTGATCACTGCAGTTAAATGTTAGGAGAGTGGTGCCTGCTTCAGCTCTGAAGAATACAAAGAAATGCTTCTATCTCTTTACGTTGTATTATATTTATTGTAACAAATAATTGAAACCATCTGTATTGTTTATCCAAGCTCACATAAATGACCTGCAAGGCAATGCACTAAGTTGTGCTTTTGTTTGAATGTATAGTATGCCAAAAGGTTTGTGGTCCAGGTTAATTTCACCATGAAAGTATCGAAAGATGCAGGGGGAGGAACTGGTTTAGGGTCGTTTTCGTGCCCTAGATAGGTGCGGTGCTTGGAGTGCATGCCAGAACACTACAGGCCTGAGGCTCATCCCAAATTGGGCCTTATCTGAATAAGTCCGCCGGGTTGCGGATGCCAGTCGGACATCCAGAGGCAGCTCGCTGGTTTGCTGGATACCAATTTGAGCTGGCTGTGATACCAACAGCGGCCTTCAGGTCGGCTCTGGGATGGTCGGTGAACGGGAAGGAGGGGCGAATGCGAGGCAGCAGTGACCACAGTGTTGCTGTGAGCCAGCCAGGAGGAACACTCCTGCTCCTCCTGACTCCTCATCAAGGTAGGTAAGTAACAAAACCAAAAACTCACCATTTGGTTGAAGGCCATCGAAGGTCCTTTTAAGGACCGCTGGTTAGGCCGCAGAAGAGCCTGAAAAGCTGAGCAGAGCATGGCCGGCGGATTCTCCACTCAGTCCTGCCGAATTTTCGGAGTGAGGTCATGAAACAGGGGTTAAGTCCATCATTAACATATCCCTGTCTGGGGAGTCTAGAACTAGGGTTCACAGTCTCAGACTAAGGAGTCGGCCATTTAGGACTGAGATGAGGAGAAATTTCTTCACTCAAAGAGTGTGATTCTTTGGAATTCCCTGCCCCAGAGGGCTGTGGATGCTCAGTCATTGAGCATATTCAAGACATAGATCAATAGATTGTTGGATATTAAGGGAATCAAGGGATATGGGGATAGTGTGGGAAGGGGGAGTTGAGATAGAAGATCAGCCATGATCTTATTGACTAGCGGAGCAGGCTCGAAGGGCCGTATGGCCTACTCCTGCTCCTATTTCTTATGTTCTTATATTCAAGGGCCCTAACTCCTGTTTCAGGCAGCCACCAGGGAAGTCTAAACATTGGCGACAGAATATGGCGTTGGAGGTACTTCCAGTGTCATTTGTACATGGGACATAGCCCCGCAAAATTGGAGCTTTCTGGCCCCATTCTGCGGCCGAGAAACATGCACAAGGGGGTCCAATTTTACCCCCACAGAGTCTATATATAAACTGTTGCCATTGCAGGATTTGGACTGCCCTGTTCTTTGTTTAAATACAAATCTGTTCATTTTTTCTTTGCAGCAGAGGTATTACGCGGAGGGGGAGGAGCAGTTTGTAGTTACTCCAGGCCCGTTTCTTAAGTGCATTGCTGTGATTATTAGTTGGAGAAAAGCCAAAGCTAAAGATTGTAATATTATTACAGAGTTTAGGATGTGTTTAGAATGACTGTAGGTAAATATATTACCACAATACTGACCTTCCAAGAAGGATAAATCTGTGACTACTTGCAGTCATCATCAGAGTAAAAATATCCATAAAATACATGACTCCGTTGGAACTAAACCAAAATAAGCATAGTCTAGGTGCCTACTGGGCCTGTGACCTGACGGCCTGGTTGGAATAAAGGTGGCACAGAGGACTGGCGCAGGGTGACTGCTGCCAGGAAACTGGGCACAGACCTGTATGATACGCTCCCTGTGCGTGCAAACAGGCTGAACATTCAGGGAGTGGAATCCCTTTCTACTGAGAAAGATGCCAGGATGGTAATGGAGAGCACGCAGGGCAATTTGGGTGCAGTCTATGGCACTTGAACTCTGGGGAAACCAGCAATGCAGGAGAAGCCTAGTGCTCTCTCGCCCCGCTTCGCTCTGTCCATTGGGAATGTGATGATACTGATTCTCCTGCTGTAGAGAGCCTCGGTGACCTCCCTGTTACAGCGCTGCACAGCAAACTGGGAGATGTTGCTGATGTAACCTGCTGCAGTCTTGAAGGAGCCCGTTCTGTAAAAGCGAAGAACCACAGTGACCTTGACAGTCACAGGCAGCGCTGTTCATGCCCTGGTTCGAGGTCTGTGTTGTGACAGCAGCAGGTGGAGAAACTAGAGAAGCCGGGATTGTTCTCCTTAAAGCAAAGAAGGTTAAGGGGAGATTTAATAGAGGTAGTCAAAATTATGAGGGGTTTTGATAGCAGATAGGGAGAAAATGTTTCTACTGGCAGGAGGGCCGGTAACCAAAAGACACCGATTTAAGATAATTGGCAAAAAAGCTAGGGGGAGATGATGAGAAAATGTTTTACTCAGCAAGTTGTTATGATCTGGAATATACCACCTAAAAGGGTGGTGGAAGCAGTTTAAATCGTAACATTCAAAAGGTAATTCGATATATACTTAAAAGGAAATAAATTGCAGGGCTATGGGGAAAGAGCAGGAGAGTGGCATTAATTGGTAGCTCTTTCAGAGAGCCAGCACAGGCACAATAGGCCGAATGGCCTCCTTTTGTGTTGTATGATTCTATATCTCGGTGACCACCTCCTTGGTGAAGCGTAGCCGCCTGGCACATTGCTCCTCGATGAAGGCAAGGTATAAGGTGTGCTCCCTTGCTGTGGTAATGTTCTCATGTGCAGTTCCCTCTTCTACCACCTGCTCCTACTCTCTCCTGTCTTTTTCGGTGCTCCTGCTGGTACTCCAGCCCCACAGGCGCAGACCTACCAGACCACCCATGACTGCAGTGAAACTGTTTAGAAGGCAGACAAAAGCAGTCCGGCATCAACAGAAACTTCTTAGCAGTTCAGAAATCAGTTGCTGAAGGCAGAAAATAGGCCAAAAAAACTACCCAGAGGATAACCAGCAAACCACAAAGGAAAAGCCAGTAACTAACCTGGCAGCCACACCAAACTACTCATTACTTCAATAAAACTGTTTTTTAGGTAAACAAAAGCAGCCCAACACTGGCACCAAGTTGTCAGCAGAAGTCAAAATTCAGTTGTTGAACACAGAAAATAGCCCTACAAAAGGCCCAGGAGTTAATCAGCAGCTTAAGAAGACAAACCAGCAACTAACCTGTGTGGAGTGGGTGAGCCCTTCAAATAGCCCTCCTGTAGGGTCCTTGCTCTTGTCTGCACCAAGATTTGCTGGGCGAATGTATCACGTGGTGAGCCGTGCACTGGAACAGAGCAATGTCACAAAAGGGTCCTTTAAAAATTAGAATGATTCTTTTAAATCTTCCGGCGTGCACTCTGAACATTTGTGGAGGAGCTCAATCCAATACGCCGGGCGACATACTTCCATCACTGAATGAGCGCACGCATGCCGGCCGCCATGTTGGATACTTAGCCGACTCTTTTACATCGCAATCCAATTTCTAGCCCTACAATCTTTACTTTAGGTCAGATTTTGACCTCCTGATTGCCTGTGTTGTATAGTTGATGTTTTTATCTTGCTTTTTGAAAGTGTGTGGAAGTATAATGATCGACTTTCATTTCTCTTTGTAGTTTGGCATTTTAAAAGGACTACTTTGACCTTGAACGGATGCAGCTAGCAATATTTCTGGAGGCTGGGCATATTGTGAGCTGCTCTTGATGTATTCTGCAGCAGTGTGATTTCGCACATCCTTTGCCAGAAAGGAGCTATAAATTATCTTGGAAAAATGTTTACCCCATCAACTCAATGAGGAGGGTCAGAGATGATGGCCAATGAGTAAATGGGAAGTTTGGAGATGACAGCCAATGAGTGATCACGGAATCTGGTTCTGTGTGGTCTAATCCATCAGAAAAAATGCTCCTTTGACAACATTTCACAAAAGAGCTGGGGATTCAAATCTCTTGAGAGCAGAGAAGAGAGTAAATAAATGTGTAACCCTGTCCTAAGCTACTGTTATGAACAGCTCCCTTGAAAGGGCTTTTTAATCCTACTATTGAGAGAGTTGTTCGACTAAGGCTCCTTGTGCCCGAGCTCCCCTACCTGGTTTCCGCAGCAGTCTCTGATTTCTGCTTCCTGAAGCATAGCTCCTTATCACACTGCCAAGAAATATCTTGCAGTATGTTGCAACGTAAACCTTGAGCTTACGGATTTATTAAAATGTTGATTATCTGAGAGGCGGTTTGAGGAAGTTTCTGCTGATCCTGGACGGCTGTGCTTTAGTCTGGAGCTATTATGATATCTTTCCTGAAGGCCACTCAGGATAAACAAGTCTGCTTGCCAAGGAACCAAAATAAATGGACAAAAGCAAAATACTGCGGATGCTGGAAATCTGAAATAAAAATGGAAAATGCTAGAAAACACTCAGCAGGTCAGGCAGCATCTGTACAGAGTGAGACAGAGCCGGAATTTTCATTACCTGGGCGGGTCGGGTGCGGGCGGTTGGCGTGGCGGGTCGGGATCCCGTTCTTCTTTTCATCCCGCTCCTCAGAGCGACTTTCCCTTAACGGTGCCTATTAAGGCAGGCCTGCGCGTTACCCGGCCCTATTAAATGGTGAGGGTCTGATGATGTCATTGAATACTCATTTCCAGGCGGGATATTTAAAGCAGCCTTGGCCACGTTGCATTTGAAGCTTCATCTAGGAGTGTGCAGGATGGACATTTTAGCTTTTGGGTCTTGCTCAGCCTTGCACACATGACTGCACAGAGGCAGACGGCTGCACCCAAGTTCTCAGATGACTCCCTGCATATGCTTGTGGAGGGAGTGAGAGCACGCAGGGAGGTCCTCTTCCCTTCTGATGGGCGCAAGAGAGCTCCCCAGGAGACCAAAAGAGCCTGGCTGGAGATAGCAGAGGAGGTCAACAGCAGGGATGTTGTGAGGAGGACCTGGGTGCAGTGCCGGAAGTGCTTCAGTGATCTCATTAGATCAGGAAAGGTGAGTGCAAAGCCACACTCAACTTCATCCTGCTGTGCCTGTCATCACATCCCCATCACTCTACCTTCCCAAGCCCTCCTGCACATCACTACTCACACCAAATACCTTGCACGTCCACCCATCCCTCTCTCTCTATCTACATAATCACATCCCCATCTGACTAACCACCCCTCAGACTCACCCTCATTCTAATGCACTCATACCAACTAACACCACACAAGGAGGCCACTTGGCATTGCCATCCCACTCTATCATAGTCACCCTCTAAAGATGTAACCCATCCATTCCTTACACTCATGCCATCACTCTCACGCAAACATCTCTTCTTTCCCTCCTTGCAGGAGATGAGAGCCCACAATAAGAGGGAGAGAACCGGAGGTGGCCTGCCATCATTCACCACATTGATAGCAGCAGAGGAGGTCGCCCTGGAGGTCTCAGGAGTTGCGGAGCAGCTGGCGGTGGGAGACGGAGAGAGGGACCTCTCAGCAACCTGGTGACAGAATTACATCTCATACAGCCACATGGCACACAGCAGTCACTCATATAGGGACTGATGTCAGCAGCCAGTGAATGTTCATCATGTGCATAATGGTATCGTTACCCATTCTTGATATGACATTTCTAAATAATCTATTTATTCTCCCACAGGTACATCAATAGCACCTGCCCCTGCCCCCCCGCTGCCCCCGCCCCCCCCCCCCTCCACTGTCCAGGTGGAAGAGGAAGGTGACTCCTCAGAGGAGCATGCTGCCTCTGAGGCTGCACCGTCACCAGACATAAGTGCACCCAGCACCAGCGCAGATACGCACACCTCGGTGGGTTGTACGCGACATAAGAGTAGTGTTGTTACCTGGTGTCTCACAAGTCACAAGTGAGCAAGAGCATATTGCAGAGGCAGGAACAGCAGTGAAGACTCCTCGCCGGAGGGCGCAGGATGCTCCGAGCTCTGCTCAGCTGCATGCAGACGCTGAGCCTCGGGGACAATCAAGAAAGCGGGCAATGCTGGGGGTGCAGGAAGAATTGCAGGAGGCTCTGACAGGGTTTGCGACCTTGATGTCTGCAAATGTGCAGAGAATGGAGGAGTCCATCTCCAACATGAGCACAACCGTGTCGCAGGTGATGGCGACTGTAGGCTCTTCCATAGAAAGGATGGCCACCTGCATGGAGCAGCTAATGCACCACTGACATGAGCACATGCTATCTATGGAAAATAGATGGCAGAGGCTCATCGAATTCCTCTCTAGGAGGTCTGGCAAGGTGCTCTGCAGTTCCTTGCTAGCAGGGAAGCGCGGGTGGCCCATGAGAGGGATGATGGTGAGAGGGGACATGGAAGTGGGGGCTCCTCTCAAATTGCTCACACTTCTCTTCCATTACCAGCCCTCAGTCAGAGCCCGGATGCCTCCTGGGACCGTGATGGCCGAGTCTGCCCCTGCACAGTGGCAGGAGAAGCAGACTTTGGCGGCGCCATCAGAGGCTCCAAAACCCAGAGAATGTCCACCAAAAGTGTCTATGCAGTCTCAGTAGGGAAGTGAGCAGACTGCTTCTACCTCTGCTGAAGGCACAGGGGTAGCACCTCGTAGAAGCACTCGTAAGAGAAAGATGACACAGATGTGCAGGAGGGAGGGCTTTAGATTTCTGGGACATTGGGACCGGTTCTGCGGGGGGTGGGGGGGGACTTGTACAGGCCGGACGGGTTGCACCTCAACAGAGCTGGGACCAATGTCCTCGCGGGGGGTTTGCTAATGCTGTTGAGGAGGGTTTAAGCTAATTTGGCAGGGGGATGTGCACCAGGATGTAGCATGAGAAAGGAGAAACAAGGTGCATAAAGGATTGGGAGAGACAGATAGCACGAGAGTAAGAAATAGTACAGTATTAGGTGGCGTCAGATTAAGAGAGAATACAAGAAGGTCTAAGATAGGTTTGCAGTCCATGTGTGTGAATGCACAAACTGTGGTAAATAAGGTTGGTGAGCTGCAGGCGCAAATAGACACATAGGAATATGATGTTGTGGCGATAACGGAGACCTGGCTCAAAATAGGGCAGTATTGGGTACTAAGTATTCCTGGATATAAGAGGTTCAGGAAAGATAGGGAAGGAAAGAAAAGAGGTGGGGTGGCAGTATTGATTAAGGAGAATATTACAGTGCTGGAGAGAGAGGATGTCCTAGAGGGGTCAAAGACAGAATCTATTTGGTTAGAGTTAAGAAACAATAGAGGTGCCATTACACTACTAGATGTATTCTATAGGCCACTAACTAGTGGGAACGATATAGAGGAGCAAATTTGCAGGGAAATTACAGAGAGGTGCAAAAACTATATAGTAGTGATAATGGGGGACTTCAACTATCCTAATATAGACTGGGATAGTAATAGTGTAAAGGGCAGAGAGGAGGAAGAACTTCTGAAGTGTGTTCAGGAGAACTTTCTGGATCAGTATGTTTCCGGCCCAACGAGGCAGGAGGAATTGCTGAATCTGGTTCTGGGGAATGAGATGGGTCAAGTGGAGCAAGTGTCAGTAGGGGAACATTTAAGGAGCAGTGATCATAGCATCAAAAGATTTAGACTAGCTATGGAAAAGGACAGGAAGCAATCTAGAGTAAAAATAATTAATTGGAGGAAGGCAAATTTCAGTGGGTTGAGAAGGAATCTGGCCCAGGTAAATTAGAATCAAAGATTGGCAGGCAAAACTGTAATCGAACAATGGGCTGCCTTTAAAGTGGAGATGGTTTGGGTACAGTTGAGATACATTCCCACGAGGGGGAAAGGTAGGGCAACCAAAGCCAGAGCTCCCTGGATGACGAAAGAGATAGAGAGTAAGATGAAGCAGAAAAAGGGCGCATATGACAGATGTCAGGTTGAGAATACAAGTGAGAACCAGGCTGAATATAGAAAGTTCAGAGGGGAAGTGAAAAAGGAAATAAGAGGGGAAAAGAGAGAATATGAGAATAGACTGGCAGCTAACATAAAAGGGAATCCAAAAGTCTTCTATAGGCATATAAATAGTAAATGGGTAGTAAGAGGAGAGATGGGGCTGATTGGAGACCTACGCATGGAGGCAGAGGGCATGGCTGAGGTACTAAATGTGTACTTTGCATCTGTCTTTACCAAGGAAGAAGATGCTGCCAAAGTCATCGTGAAAGAGGAGGTAGTTGAGATACTGGATGGGATAAAAACTGCTAAACAGGAGGTACAAGAAAGGCTGGCTGTACTTAAAGTAGACAAGTCACCAGGACTGGATGGGATGCATCCTAGGATGCTGAGGGAAGTAAAGGTGGAAATTGCGGAGGTACTGGCCATAATCTTCCAATCCTCCTTAGATACAGGGCTGGTGCCAGAGGACTAGAGAATTGCAAATATTATACCCTTGTTCAAAAAAGTGTATAAAGATAAACCCAGCAACTACAGGCCAGTCAGTTTAACCTCGGTAGTGGGGAAGCTTTTAGAAACGATAATCCGGGACATAACAGTCACTTGGACAAGTGTGGATTAATTAAGGAAAGCCAACACGGATTTGTCAAAGGCAAATCGTGTTTAACTAACTTGATTGAGTATTTTGATGAGGTAACAGAGAGGGTTGATGAGAGCAATGCGGTTGACGTGGTGTACATGGACTTCCAACAGGCGTTTGATAAAGTGCCACATAATAGGCTTGCCAGCAAAGTTGAAGCCCATGGAATGAAGAGGACTGTGGCAGCATGGATATGAAATTGGCTAAGTGACAGGAAACAGAGAGTAGTGGTGAACGGTTGTTTATCGGACTGGAGGAAGGTATACAGTGGTGTTCCCCAGGGGTCGGTAATAGGACCACTGCTTTTCTTGATATGTATTCATGACTTAGACTTAGTTGTACAGGGCACAATTTCAAAATTTGCAGATGACACAAAACTTGAAAGTATAGTGAACAGTGAGGAGGATAGTGATAGACTTCAAGAGGACATAGACAGGCTGGTGGAATGGGCGGACACGTGGGAGATGAAATTTAACACAGAAAAGTGCGAAGTGATACATTTTGGTAGGAAGAATGAGGAGAGGCAATATAAACTATAAGGGTGCAAAAAAGATTTACAAGAATGGTTCCAGGGATGAGGGACTTCAGTTACGTGGATAGTCTGGAGAAGCTGGAGTTGTTCTCCTTAGAGCAGAGAAGGTTGAGAGAACATTTGATAGAGGAGTTCAAAATCATGAGGGGTCTAGACAAATTGTTGAAGGTATCAAGGCGGGTTGAGAAAGCGGTTAAAAAGCATATGGGATCCTGGTCTTCATAAACAGAGGCATAGCAAGGAAGTTATGATGAACCTTTATAAAACACTGGTTCGGCCTCAACTGGAGTATTGTGTCCAATTATGGGCACTGCACTTTAGGAAGGATGTGAAGGCCTTCGAGAAGGTGCAGAAAATATTTACATGAATGGATCCAGGGATGAGGGACTTTTGTTACATGGATAGACTGGAGCAGCTGGGGTTGTTCTTCTTAGAGCAGAGAAGGTTAAGAGGAGATTTGATAGAGGTGTTCAAAATCATGAGGGGTCTAGACAGAGTAGATAGAGAGAAACTGTTCCCATTAGCGGAAGGGTCGAAAACCAGAGGATACAGATTTAAGAACCAAAGGCGATATGAGGTAAAAAAAAATTTACGCTGCGAGTGTTTAGGATCTGGAATGCACTGCCTGAAAGGGTGGTGAAGGCAGATTCAATCATGGCTTTCGAAAGGGAATTGGGTAAATACCGGAAGGAAAAAAATTTGCAGGGCTACGAGGAAAGGGCGGGGGAGTGGGACTGCTGAAGTGCTCTTGCAGAGAGCCGGCAAGGGCTCGACTGTGAAGGAATAAGCCATATAAACTATTCAGAAAAATATACCATTCTATGAAAGAATTCTGGCCTTATTAAAACATGACAAACTGGATCTGGAAATCTAGAAACCTAACAATGAAAAAGCTGTAATAGTATTCTGGCTATAGAGATAAGATAGTTGTTGACACTGAATAAATAATCTCATTGAAACAGAAGGTTAAAGGCTCCGGTAGGCTGAACCTTTGGGAACAAGACAATGGTTCACCCTGGTTAAGGTGTTCTAATTTACACTTTGTAAATAAGCACATAAAAGTCAAAAACATCTGCCTTCGTAAAAATGACATCAAGTAAAACACATCTGCTGTTACACCGTTTTTTATGGTAAACTTAGAACACCTAGAGGAGAGACATAATTCTGTAATGCTACCAGCTGAGGTGACTGTAAGAATTGCAGGGGTCAGCAGAAAAATGACTAGAGATAATTAGCTTACATCAGCAGAAAACCTTAAAGGAAATACCACTGGAAAAGGGTATAAATATTGAACTCTCAAATGGGATAGTAGACTCGCTGTAATTGGGCAAAGCGATTCTCAGCTTCAGAGGTGGCTCTGTAAGTCTCCAACTCTTTGTATCTCGAGGATCAAAGGTATTTGATTTTGGTGGATATCCTGTAGAAAACTAAGAACTGTAAAACTGTAGTGAAGTTAAGATTTGAGAGTAAGGATCTCTGTTAATAGAATTGTAAGCTTTCTCTTTTTGGAACTGTTAATGTTGCGATTGACTCACCAACTGTAAATTACATGTCGGTTCTTTAATAAATCTATATATTTGTAGAATTGTCTCACATAAGACTTCTGTATCAAACTCGCGAACTCAATCTCTGTACACTCTTTAGTGAGGAGTTGCAGAATTCTGGGGGAGTTTTCCGGACCCTCATAATATCCAGAACGTTACAGTCTAGTTAAATTTATTAAAAGTGCTATCTGGAGTATGGTAACATTTTCAGGTTGTTCCTTTCCTTTAGGGAGAGATGGTCCAGACCTTTAGACCCAATTAAGCATCTTTAGGATTCGGCTACCTCAAACTTTAGTTGAAAGTGAACGTCTGAGAAATACGTCTGATCTGGGGTAGCCCTAAAGGGGCTAGGACTAGTAATTATCCCTTCACGATGGGCCGAATGGCCTCCTTCTGTGCTGTAGCGATTCTATGATTCCATGATTCTAAGTAGATGCCCAAGGGTAAGCACATGGGTGTTTAAAGAATTATTTCTGTTAAGGTTCTGTTACTCTTATGTTACATATAAAACAATTTATTTTTACCACTTTCCGACATGCCAAATTTTGTCAGCTACTTTGGAAGTGGCTTCGTGAGTTGGAGTGAATGGTGAGACATAACATTACCTCCAGCAATGGGGGGTCAGTATGAAAGGAATAGCTTGGTCATTGTAGGGTTGACTTATGATGTTGTTGTGATGGGGGATGGGGTGGGTGTGGGGTGCAGGGGCGGGCAGGAAACCTGGCGCAGCATATGGCAGCCATATGGGTGTAATGCATGAAGTTAAGTAAATCTGGCCATGATGAGGCCATCCCTGGCCTCCCGGGCAGCAATATGCTCAGGTGCTGGTGGCATCTGGACCTCAGGTTCCTCATGCTCCTCCTCCTCATCTTCCAGCTGATGCTCCTCCTCCTCCTCCTCCTCTGAAGAGGCTGCGCGCTCAGTGCCTTGCTCCTCATGCAGCACTAATCCTCGCTGCTGTGCTATGTTGTGCAGGGTGCACCAGACGACTATGATTCTGGAGACCCTGGCTGGTGCATACTGAAGGTCTCTTCTAGATCTGTCATGGCATTTGAAGTGCATTTTCAGCATGTCTATTGTCTGCTCTATGACACATCTGGTGGACATGTGGCTTTCATTATAATGCTCCTCGGCCTCAGTACATGGCCTCCTCAAGGGTGTCATGAGCCTTGCCTTCTGTGGATAGCCCTTGTCTCCAAGTAGCCAGCTGGTAAGTGTGTTTGGCGGTGCAAAGAGCTGAGGGAGTGGGGACTGCTGCAGGACAAAAGGATCATCAGAGCTTTCAGGGATTTTGGCGCACACATGCATGATGATCTTCCTATGGTTGCAGATGAGCTGCACATTGAGGGAGTAGAAGCCTTACAGTTGACAAAGGCTCCTGGGTGATGATGGGGTGCCCTGATGGCCACATGTGTGCAGTCGATGACGCCCTGCACCCGTGGGAAGCCAGCCAGAGCTGCAAAGCCCAGAGCCCGCTCAGTAACACTGGCTTCATCAGTGGCAAAGTTAATGTAATTGGCTGACTTGTCAAACAAGGCATCAGTGACCTGTGTGATGCATCTGTGGGCAGCCGACTGCGAGATGCCGCAAATGTCTGCTGCAGATCCCTGGAAGGAGCCTGAGGCAAAGAAGTTGAGGGCGCTGGTGACTTTGACAGCCACTGGTAAGGCATGTCCACCCGCTCCTCTGGGCTGGAGGTCTTCCTCCAGCAAGGTGCAAATGTCTGCGATGGCCTGGCACGATAGCCTGAGCCTCCTTTGGCACTGCTGCTCAGTCATGTTGAGGAAGCTCATGCTCTGCCTGTATACCCTGTGTTGGGGGTATCACCTCTGGCGCAGTGCAGCCCTGCCTCCTCCCCCATGCTCCTCAGGCCCTCCGATGTTGTCTCCTCCCCCCACCCCCGCTCCTCTGGCCGCCAATCGTACACTAACATCCCCTTCCCATGCTGCTCCTGGCCCCCAATCCTGACCCGAAGCCCGCCCCCTTCTGCTACTGGCCCCCGATCCTTACCTGACTCTTCATCGAAGTGCTGCTACTGGCCCCCGATCCTCACCTGACCCTCCCCCCCCACCCCCGTGCTGCTCCCGGCCCCCGATCCTCACCTGGCCCTCCCCCCCAAGTGCTGCTACTGGCCCCCGATCCTCACCCGACCCTCCATCCAAGTGCTGCTACTGGCCCCCGATCCTCCCCTGACCCTCCCCCCAAGTGCTGCTCCCGGCCCCCGATCCTCCCCTGACCCTCCCCCCCAAGTGCTGCTCCCGGCCCCCGATCCTCACCCGACTCTTCCCCCCAAGTGTTGCTCCCGGCCCCTGATCCTTGCCTCTCAATCTGGATGGCTGCGGGTGGGAAGCAGAGGTTTCCCTCGCAAATCAGGCCCTGCTGTTAAATTTGGTAGGGCCTGTGGGAAACCCATTCTCCCAGGTCTTCCGACCTCTTCAGAGCCCCCCACCCTCCACCCCCACCTCTCCCAACCCACCTCTCCATTAAAATTCAGCCCAATGTTTCAGGTCAATGACCTTGTATCAGAATGCAAATAAATATACTGATATACTGATTTCTAAATTGAAAGTGACCTGAATTATAATGGCCCAGAAATTGTGGTCGGCGGCCTAGCTATGGAGTACGCCACCGACCTACAAAAAGAATACAAACATACCTGATGCGAGGCCCAGAGCGGTGCCTTTCTCTTCGGCGCTGCAGAGTTCTGCGCAGCGTATGACAGTGTATGAGCTCAGGAGCGCAGTGTACAGCCTATGCGTAAGGGAAGGCACGCCCACAAAAGCTGCCAAAACTAAGCCATGTCCATAGAAATGTCTCTGTCTTTCCCACTGAAATTACATTTTAAAAACTTCTAAAAACTTTTTTAAAAATTTATTAAACTGGGGGTACTGGCACTTCTTTCAGATCAGCATTTTGTTTTATTTTTTTCATCCAAACTCACAATTTATTAGTCCCTATGTATACAACTTACTGTTTTGATACTCAGTAAAGGTCTAACAATGTTTTATATCTCCTACAAGTAATGTTGTTGAACTTCAGAAAGAGATTCCCAGCCACATATTCAATGTTAATTTTCAGGATTAAAATATATTATTCAGACCTCATTTAGACTGGTAATAGATAAATCTACTTTCCTTGTTATAGATGTATTATATTGGGGGAGAAATTCAGTTGGTTAGCGCCTCCAGTTAATGCCTGGCGGGGACGCTAACGGGGCGCTGATGCAGTAGTGCCGGGGCGATGCGAATCCGGCGCTGCACACCAAATCCGGCCCCCCCCGTAGCGCTGCCGCTAACAGTTATCGCCGGGACTTCAATGCCAGGCAAATCGTGATGTCAGTGTGTGCCCGATCTGCCAAATTCATTTTCGCCCCCTGCCTTAGCGCCTCGCCCTGACAGCGACAGGGAGAGGAGGCGTCATGCAGGCGGAAGCCGGCTCCAGTGATGTTATTTAAAGGGATCATGAGTAATCAGTTGCAGTTGTCAGGTTACTGCTGTTTCACTGCTTCCTTGTCAGTTTGACATTGTGCAACAGTTTAATTCAGTCACTTAAAGATTGTTTATTATCAGGAGTGTTGTGGCTACTGAAAATTAGTTACATTTATTCTGACAACACATCAAAGTGCTACACATCGTTACATTAATGGGGGCTGTACTGGCAGTCGACCTCACCCTCCAGGATCTACGGCGGAGGGAGCGGAGGCAATGAGGAGGAGGGCCATCAGGGTTCTCAACAGGAGGCCTTACCCTCCGAGAGTATTCCGAGAGCAATTCTCCTACCTTCAATGAAGCGAGGAGCAGTGTATTAGACGGCTCCGCATCACCAAGGTGGTGCTCACAGAACTCTGCCACCTCCTCCAAACAGACCTCCAGCCTCACACCAGGATGACTTAAATCCCAGATCCGTTTTGCTCACCAAATGCCCATCATGCCATCCCTCTGTCATGCCATATCACAGCGTCCTCCTGGGCGTAAAGTTGAAATGAGAGAGACAACAAAATATTGCAAACTCCATGAATAAATGTATGCATAAACCTATCACACATATCACAATCATTCCAACAACTAATGACCCTTGCACCTGCCATAGTTGAATAGATGTCATTGTGTGCAAGGCGTGAGATGTGGGTGTGAGTGTTGGTAGGTAGAGATTGGTGTGTGAGTGCTGGGGGTCTGGTGCTTTGGGCAGTGTGTGAAGCTTGTGGTACAGATGGTGGTATGTAGCATTTGTTGAAGCATTCAATCACCCTGATCACCCGACTGAGGTGGATCTGCCATGAGCACACCTGCTTCAGTCCTCCGGCTCCTTCTCCTTCTTGTGCTTCTCCTGGCTGAGGCAGCTGCACAGTCAGCAATGCTGAGAATGAGGAGCTGCAGTATCAATGAACCTCCCCTTTAAGTACTGGGAAAAGCCTGAGGTGATGATAACTTTAGATTAGACTGCACCCGATATTGGTCAGCGCTTCGAATTTAACGCCACTGAGCTAGGCCATTAGTGTTTGATTTAGCGCTGCAATCCTTTCTTTCGGCAATGAGACTGAATTTTGCATGCAGTCTGACTGATTAGCGCCTGGCACTAAATCTCAAACTTTTCTAAAGTTAGCATTCCTGGGCTATAATGAATTTCTCCCCCATTGTTTGTTATGTTATTCATTTTTGAGTTGAAAGGGCAGAATTGGTCACTGAAATCTGATAGATGTTCACTTTAATTAACTTTCTTGTTCAACTTCCCAAGTAATTAAAATGAATGCTTTCTATCTGTCTATCTGGCTGGCCTTCTGTGTTTCTAAAGCATATTTTTTCATGAGCAATCAATTTAATTTTCAGAATTTAACTGAAAGTAAAATAGAGTATGCTAAATAGTGTGTTCACGTGAAACTTCCAAGAATAGCTAAAAAAATCTTTAACTACTGTTAGATTGTACGATTTGGATGTCTGCTCTCCGTTTAATGATATAAAACTAAAGTACACGAAAGATAACATCCCCTCGCTACACACTGTTGAAATGAAACTAAAAGTTATCCTTGAAATCTTGAATTGATTTCTGCTTAAAAGTCTGTGCAAAGTCAAACATTCTGAGGGCACGGACTTTGTTGTGAGAAGTGTGTTTTGACTTTAGGAGATGTTTTTATCCAGGCTATTTAAATATTTACTTGTCTTGTGTACGTCTCTCTCACATATACATATAAAAAGCACCAATTTAAATTGAACACAAAGCTAGAAAAATTGAAACCTTTTTATTCTAGTTTGACATGTTTCCTGGTTTTAAGATTGGGTGTCAGTACTGTACTGTGTCACACTATATATGCTTTAAGTTGAAAGGCCATTTGAACCTTAATCAACCGACAAAAAAAGTTTCCTCCACCAAAACATATACATAGATCTTCTTTTAAGATGTGAAACAGGCTCCTGAGCCTGCTTTCACTAACTGTAAAATTTTCAGACGTAATTGCTAGGCAGTTGGTGCGCAAATAGCCCAACTCTGCACCAGAAATTGTGATTTCCAAGGCGGTTCCGCTTATCTGTCAAGGCGTACCTTGACAGATCGTAAGTTCGGGATTTAGCGCAAGCGCATGCAGAAATCCCGAACCTGCGGCATATTTCAAAGGTGGTATGATGGCTTACTCTCAGCGACGAAGTGATGGCGCTCACCACTGACCTCAAAGAAAGCAGCTCACAATGATCTAACGATCTCAGTGGCGTCGATTTCACCTTTCCCGATGTTAATTTGATTCTGGTGCAAAGTCTAGGGGATCTCCAGCGTCCAGCAACAATGTTATCATCAAGCAGGCTAAGCAGCCAATCACATTGAAGAATTCTCACAGACAGCAAACCAGGAAGTAAAAGGCACTGATTATCCTTCACTTTTTATAAATTTTACAGAGACGGAAATAAAAACTGGGACATACACATGGGATTAATGTAGAAGCTGAAATACCATAAACAAACTTAATTTTTTTTATTACATTAAAAAATATGGATTTTTATTATAATGGAAAAATTTGATTTTCCACAAATATGAAATTACTTTTTCAGGGCCAGAGAGGTTGTTCAGCAGTAATTATGACTTAGTGCGCCATTTAAAAACCCAGTTACACCTCATTGAACAAGGCTTAACTTTTTCAGGGTTTTTTAACAGCGATATTACAGCATAAAAGGGGAAGTTCTCATCAGTTTAGTGATTTCTCAAAGATTATCGTCTGCGGGGTCTTCAACAACGCACCCTGTGGAGGAGCTGGGAATAACTGACAGCAACTTCTGGATTCATGAACTGCGCATGTGCGGACACCAGAAGTTGCTGTCAGTTTCACAGGGTAATGACGGTGAACACAACAAAACGTCATTACAACCGCAAAATCCGGGTCATTGAATTTATTGAAAAGGTGCTTAATTTTGACAACTAACCCTCTACATATGTATCCAGCCCTTTTAGCTATATCAGTATTGCGGTGAACTATTGATGGCCACTTTGTTCCTCTGTGCGTGCAACCAAATTTATACTTTGCATTTCGTCCATATTAGCTCCTCAACGTGAGAAGCAGTAAATGAACAGCTGCTGTCTCAATCTGGAGCCACAGCTCTTTATGACTTTTATTTCTTTCAGAATGTGGTATTCCGATTGTCATTGGTGGCAAGGAGGCATCTAGTGGTGGGAAGCGAGACCATTTTCACTGTTGGTTTGAGTTTTGGTTGGATGCTTCCATATTCCCATCTGGTTTTGGTGGGCTGCTCAGTTTGGGGAAATCAGTGTCCAATCACGAATGTTGTGAGTCCTGTCACTGTAGAATTGAGCTGGGTTTGCATTTTCTAACAGTACAACAGTTGGGAATGTATCTAGGTTTGGGTCCAGACTTCAGAAATAGCAGATATTTTCCAGGCTCTATAGCCAGAGCAAAAAAAAACTGGAATACTTATCACTACTACCCATACTGCTTCATTCCTAAGGATCCCCTGCACACACATTATCATCATCAAACAATAGCTGTACTGAAAAAAATGTTATTCCAGCCTAACTAAGTAATAGAAGACAACCTTTCTAGGAAAACTTCCCGAGTTTCAATCCCAAAGGTTGTAAGTTACAGATAGGTTAGGTTTTGCTGCACTGAGAATGCATTCTTCACAATGTTGATATCTGTAAATGCAAGAAATAACACAAAATCTTGGAAGCCATATTAGCTGCGCTTCCAGGGTTTTCTGTTGATTTAACACAGCATTGGTTCCTTAGAGGCTGAGACTGGAGAAATTATAAGGTGGAATAAGAAATGGCAGAGACTTTAAACAAATATTTGTATCTGTCTTCACAGTAGAAGACACAAAAAGCATAGCAAAATAGTGGGAAACCAAGGGACTAATGAGAGTGAGGAACTTAAAGTAATTAAGATCAGTAGAGAAAAAGTACTTGAGAAACTAATGGACTAAAAGGCAACAAATCTCTTGGACCTGATGGTCTACATCCTAGGGTTCTAAAAGAGGTGGCTGCAGAGATAGTGGATGCATTGGATGTGATCTTCCAAAATTCCCGAGATTCTAGAACGGTCCCAGCAGATTAGAAGGTAGCAAATGTAACCCAGCTATTCAAGAAAGGAGGGAGAGAAAAAACAGGGAACTACAGGCCAGTTAGCCTGACAACAGTTGTTGGGAAAATGCTGGAATCCATTATTAAGGAACTGGTAATAGAAAATCAAAATATGATTATGCAGCGTCAACATGGTTTTATGAAAGGGAAATTGTGTTTAACAATTTTATTAGAGTTTTTTGAGGATGTAACTAGCAGGGTAGATAAAGGGGAACCAGTGGATGTAGTATATTTGGATTTCCAAAGAGCATTCGTTAAGGTGCCACATAAAAGGTTGTTACGCGAGATAATGGCTCATGGGATTGGGGGTATTTTATTAGCATGGATAGAGGATTGGTTAATAAAAACAGAGAGTAGGGATAAACGGGTCATTTTCAGGTTGGCAGGCTGTAACTAGTGGAGTGTCACAAGGATCAGTGCTTGGGCCTCAGCTATTTACAATTTATATTATTTTTTTTACTATTCGCTTATGGGATGTGGGCGTCGCTGGTAAGGCCAGCATTTATTGCCCATCCCTAGTTGCCCTTGAGAAGGTGGTGGTGAGCCTCCTTCTTGAACCGCTGCAGTCCGAGTAGTGAAGGTACTCCCACAGTGCTGTTAGGTAGGGAGTTCCAGGATTTTGAGCCAGCGACAATGAAGGATCGGCAATATACTTCTAAGTCAGGATGGTGTGTGACTTGGAGGGGAACTTGGAGGTGGTGGTGTTTCAATGCACCTGCTTCCCTTGTCCTTCTAGGTGGAAGAGGTCGCGGGTTTGGGAGGTGCTGCCGAAGAAGCCTTGGCGAGTTGCTGCAGTGCATCTTGTAGATGGTACACACTGCAGCCACGGTACGCCGGTGGTGGAGGGAGTGAATGTTTAAGGTGGTGGATGGGGTGCCAATCAAACGGGCTGCTTTGTCCTGGATGGTGTCGAGCTTCTTGAGTATTGTTGCAGCTGTACTCATCCAGGCAAGTGGAGAATATTCCATCACACTCCTTACTTGTGCCTTGTAGATGGTGGAAAGGCTTTGGAGAGTCAGGAGGTGAGCCACTCGCCACAGAATATCTAGCCTCTGACCTGCTCTTGTTGCCACTGTATTTATGTGGCTGGTCCAGTTAAGTTTCTGGTCAATGGTGACCCCCCAGGATGTTGATGGTGGGGGATTCGGCGATGGTAATGCCATTGAATGCCAAGGGGAGGTGGTTAGACTCTCGCTTGTTGGAGATAGTCATTACCTGGCACTTCTGTGGTACGAATGTTACCTGTCACTTATCAGCCCAAGCCTAAACGTCGTCCAGGTCTTGTTGCATGCGGGCACAGACTGCTTCATTATCTGAGGAGTTGTGAATGGCGCTGAACACTGTGCAGTCATCAGCGAACATACCCATTTCTGATCTTATGTTGGAGGGAAGGTCATTGATGAAGCAGCTGAAGATGGCTGGGCCTAGGACACTGCCCTGAGGAACTTCTGCAGCGATGTCCTGGGGCTGTGATGATTGACCTTCAATCACCACAACCATCTTCCTTTGTGCTAGGTATGACTCCAGCCAGTGGAGCGTTTTACCCCTGATTCCCATTGACTTCAGTTTTAATGACTTAGATGAAGGGACCGAGTGTAATCCATCCAAGTTTGCTGATGATACAAAGCTAGGTGGGAAAGTGAGCTGTGAGGAGGACACAAAGAGACAGGTTAAGTGAGTAGGCAATAAGCTGGTAGATGGAGTATAATGTGGGGAAATATGAGGTTATTCACTTTGGTAGGAAGAATAGAAAAACAGAATGGGCCAGAAATTCGGCACTTGCTGGGTGAGTACGCGCTGTGTACTCACCCGTAAGGCCTCCTGAAGTGCCGGTTTCCTGCATGCACTGCGCATGCGCGGGAAACCGGAACTTCCGGTCTCGTGAAGGGAGGGGTTCAGAGGTGAACCGCGTGCGCGGGAGAGGCTGCGCGCACGCAGCGAACTTTGTTTTTTTTTCAGGTTTCTCTGGGAAGGTAAGTATGGAAGAAGCTGTGCTTTTAAAAAGGAGGCACAAGACCTGTTTTTAACAAGGTAAGTGGTTAATTAATTACAGTTTAAAAAAATTTTCAACAAGTTTATCTTGTTTAGATAGAAAGGTAAGTTTATTTTTAGCACCGTTAAAAAGTATTTTAATTTTTTCAATTTTTTAAAAAATTTATTTGAAGTTTAGGTGTTGTTTTGGGGCCGATTTTAATTCATAGATTTGACAGGTCTCTGTCAAATCTATGAATGAAAGATGGTCTGCTGCCATTGGCTCTCCATGGCCCACGTGATCCCAGGGGACGCATCGCACTAACTACGCCCCTGGGATACACAAGCACTGCGCGCTGGCAGCTGCAGGAGGCCCAGGAGCTGAAGTCCCCGTGGGCCCAGAGGTCAACGGCAGGCGCGGTAGGTAGGTGCGCGCGCGATCCTTGCACCCGCGGGAAGCCAGGGAGCCGAATTTCGGGCCCAATATTTTTTAAGTGTTGGTGTTTAGAGAGATTTAGGTGTCCTCGTATAGGAAACACAGATAATTAGCATGCAGGTACAGCAAGCAATTAGGAAGGCAAATAGCATGTTGGCCTTTATTGCAAGGGGGTTGGAGTACAAGTGTAAGAAAGTCTTGCTACAATTGTACAGGGCTTTGGTGAGGCCACACCTGGAGTACTGTGCACAGTTTTGGTCTCCTTATCTGAGAAAGGACATACAAGCCTTAGAGGCTGAGCAACGAAGGTTCACTAGATTGATTCCTGGGATGAGAGGTTTGTCCTATGAGGAGAGATTGAGTAGATTGGGCCTATACTCTCTGGCGTTTAGAAGAATGAGAGGTGATCTCATTGAAACATATAAGATTCTGAGGTGGATTGACAGGGTAGATGCTGAGAGGTTGTTTCCCCTGGCTGGAGAGCCTAGAACTAGGGGACATAGTCTCAGGATAAGGGGTCGGCCATTTAGGACCGAGATGAGAATAAATTTCTTCACTCAGAGGGTTTGAATCTTTGGAATTCTCTACCCCAAAGGGCTGTGGGTGCTGAATCTTCAAGGCTGAGATAGATACATTTTTGGACTCTAGGGGAATCAAGGGATATGGGGATCGGGCGAGAAAGTGGAGTTGAGGTCGAAGATCAGCCATGATCTTATTGATTGGCGGAGCAGGTTCAAGGGGCCGTATGACTTACTCCTGCTTCTAATTCTATGTTCTTATGTATCACAAGTGAGATATTTCATCTTGGTGCAATCAGACTCCAGCTAAAATGTATATTCCAACCTCCTCAGAGGGATAATCTATATATATTCCAATGCAATTGATATCTAAAGGTACAGCTTGTTCTGGGGAAAGCATTGGAGTTAGTGATATTGGAAATTTGGATGTTGGGTGAAGGCCAATAGGTAAGTGCATAGATTGAGGTGGGGTGAAAGGTCATGCTGCAGTTATTGCATTGCTCTAACTGTAGGCCTCACCGTTAGGGAAATATTAGTGGGCCAAGTAAAAAGAGGATTGATATTCACAGCACAATTGGCTTCACAAGTACTCCCAATCCCTCTTGCACAGCACCAATCCTCTCTAGCACTGACAATACAGGGAGGCCAAAATACTGCACCAACTTGGGCAAACTATCTACTTGCTGTTAATCCAGCTTTAAACGATGTTTGTTGTGTTGCACAGAGTTCCTGTACAGCTTTACTGAGAGAAAATGTTACTTTTCTTTTATTTCCATGCTTCCGCCGACTTCCGGCACGGGCCGCACTGGTCGCCATCTTGGGAAGGGCGATAGCACGGCCGTTGCCTGCGTGCGCTGTGACAATTCAAATGAGGCAGGTCGTGGCGTCAATTGGTGTGCAATGCTGATTTGATGCACGACCTACCATTTTGAACGTTGCCGCGCCACTGTACGTCCTCTCCTAAACATGCACTGCTGACCGTGCGTTCAGCTGCATGAAAGACCCCCCACCAGCGTTACTTAAAGGGACATATGCAACTTTGAGGTAAGTTGCATTTTGCTTTTGTATTGGTTCCTGTACAGTTTATTTGAGTAATGACATTTAAAAAGTTGTTAAAGTATGCAGGGAGTGCTGCTGGGCGCTTGCAAGGCATTGGCTCTTAAAGGAAGGCCTCTGAGAACACCACTTGCTCCCAGTCATGGGGGCTCTAGTTGCAGTCCCCCTTGGGCTGCAGCATGACAGGAAGATGGAGCAGAGGCAGCAAAGGGGACAAGCTGCTCGCAGGCGGAGGAGGAGGAGGAGGCCTCTCAGCAGGAGGCCTTACCCACCTAGGGTCTTTAGGGAGCACTTCGCCTATCTGCACCTAAGCCAGGAGCAATGAGTTCGTCAGCTCCGCTTCACCAAGGAGGTGGTCACAGAACTCTGCCACCTCCTGAAACCAAACCTGGAGCCTCAGAGCAGGGTGAGGACGGCTCTGCCAGTAGCCCTCAATTGACCGTGACCCTCAATTTCTTCACCAGTGGATCCTTCCAGGCTGCAACAGGTGACATAGCGTACATCTCGCAGTTCGCGTCCATCGCTGCATCTGGGAGGTCACAGAGGCTCTGTACTCTAGGAGAGGGGACTTCATTGTCTTCTCTCTAAACAGAGAGAAGTAGGAGGAGAGTGCACGTGGCTTTTCCAAGATATCGGGCTTCCCCATGGTGCAGGGTGCCATCAACTACACACACGTGGCTCTGCGGGCTTCGCATCTCAATGCTGAGATGTACCGCAACTGCAAAGGCTGCCACTCACTTAATGTGCAGTTGTTATGCGACCACACCCAGCACATCATGCTGGAGAATACTCGCTATCCTGGCAGCAGTCATGATGCCTCCATCCTGCACCAGACCGGTGTGCCAGATATATTCTAGACACCATCAAACCCGAGGGTGGCTGCTCAGCGACAAGGACTATCCACTCCACACCTGGCTGATGACTCCCCTCCGCAACCCCACCTCCCGTGGCCAGCAATCATACAATGAGAGCAATGCTGCCACAAGGAAAGTCATCGAGCAGACCATCGGGGTGCTAAAGGAACCGCTGCCTTGACCGCTCTGGAGGAGCTCTCCAGTACTCACCAGAGCGGGTGTCCCATTTCATCGTAGTATGTTGCATCCTCCACAACTTGGCCAACATGAGGGCGCAGCCCTTGCCACCTTGGGTTCCAGCACCACTTCAAGAGGAGATGGAAGTGGTGGAGGAGGAGGAGGAGGAAGAGGAGGAACGGAAGAGGCAGCCTGCCAATCCACATTCAGGACAGGCTGTCCATGAGCGCATCATCAGACTCTGGTTTCCTTAACTTAAAACCCAGATCCCCGTAGCGCAATACTTCTCCACCTTACCATTCCTCTATCATGGACCATCAGTGTCCTCTTGGCCTCAATCCTGAAATGAAAGCCAGAACTAAACAAACATTCCAAACAAAATGTATCGATCAATCAATCAATCAAATGGTACATATCAAAGTCAACTAATCAGCCTTGAGCATTCCCTTAGTGCCTGCCATGCGCGTTCCTTTGCCTGTTCTAGTGCTCCTACGAAGTGCTACCCCAGTTGCTGCAGCATGGCTGGTGGAAGGCTGCTGACTTTCCATGGGGGACACTGCAGATGGCCTTGCAGGATGAACTTGAGCAGCTCTAGGCTTAGAAGGCCCGGCAGCGGACTGCACCACCTCGGCATGGGCGGCAGCAGTCTGGGCTGGCTGGCTGACAGGCATCAGCAATGGCACTGGTGGAGTGGCAGTGGTGGGAGGACGAAGGCTGTCATCCTGAGAGAGGACAGCAGGTTCCTCCTCCATGGAGCCACTGCCACTCCCCCGGGGCGGTGCCTCAGCAATCCTAGTAATCTGTTGGAGGACAGGTTGCTGAACTGCTGTGACACCCTGCAAGCCCTTTTTAACACTGATAAATCCAGCCATGATGGCAGCAGTCTGTGCTTGCATGGCACAAGTCTGAGCTTCCACTGCAGCACTCAGACATTGGATCATTTCCATTTGTGCTGCAATGGAAGCTGAGACATCGGCCATCAGACCCTGCATCATGGTTGGGTCCACACGTGCGCTAATGGAGTTGCCCATCACTTCCATGCTGGAAATCATTGGTTCCAAGCTCTGCGCAAAGGCCTGTGCAAAGTTGGTACCGGACTCCTCCATGCTCCTCGACAATGACAACAGGCTTTCTGGCAGGCCTGCCAATGCCCCAAGCAGTTCATTGTGCATGCCCATCAGCGATCTTCCGTCAGCCGGCCCATCGAAGTCCTCATCTGAGTCCTGTGCAGCAGAACTCATGTGCGAGCTCGTCGTCCGGGGAGCTGCCACCTGCGCTACCCTTTCCCCCAGCCCTGGCTGCAGCCCACTCGTGCCCAGTGAGTCACTACGTGCAGATCCCTCCTCTATACTACCCTCTAAAATCCGTGCAGTGTCAGTATCTGAGCTGGCGCTTGCAAGTCTGCTCTTCCACCACTGGCAGGACAGATTGGAGGTCTTGGGTATCTGAAAGGAGAAAAGCACGAGGGTTGTGTTGTGGTGAGAGGAGGCGGGGGTGGCGGGGGAGGGAGCAAGATGTGCATGCTTACACCATCAGCAGTTTGCAAGTGAGAAGAGATTGTGGGATGAGGGGGAGCTTGAATGTGAGAAGGAGGATTAAGTATGAGCCTACCATCATCTTGAATGTTTTCAACGTCACTGCTCACCATGGCCTCAGTGACGACCCCTCCAATTATCTGCAGCAACGCCTCCTCTATGGGGGTGAGGACATGTAACCTTGTCCATCCCCCGCCGGTTCGCTGCTGCTCTCTCCTGTTATAAGCCACCTTGGCCTGCAAGAGAAAGGGAAGTGTGTCAGTGAGTGTGGTGTAATGTGTTTGGATGATGTGCCTGTCATGGTTGAATAGCTGACAGCGTGTGCATGGTGTGAGATGTGGGCGTAAGGCTTGCAGCAGTGATAAGTGTGTGAGGGTGAGGTGAAGCTAGGAATGTGAGGTGTGCCTCATGTTTGGCAGAGATTGTTGGTAGGTGAGTGATGGGGATGTGATGTATTGACCAGTGTGTGAGGCTAGTGGTGCAGTTGGTAGGAGACGGCTTTTGAAGATGCATTCACTGACCTTGACCACTTGTCTGAGGTCATTAAACTTCTTTCAGCACTGGAGCCGCATTCTGTGGGGCGACACTTCTGGCAGTGACCACCTTGGCGATCTGGTCCCACATCCTTCTTACAGTGTTTATGGCGGGCCTCCTGGCTCCCCGTTGGCAGAGGACCTCTCTTCAAGTGTTCACCCTCTGTACAAAGGCCTCGAGTGCTGCATCCGAGACCCTGGGTGCCCTTTTCCTGGCCTGTTGAGCCATTTTATTTTGTGCTGAAGCAGTTTTAAAATTTTTGATCGCCAGAAGGCAGCTCACCTTTAAGACGGGCAGAGTGCTTTTAAGAGGTGTAGGCTAGCTTTAAAGCTTGCCTTGCACGAACACCGTCCCCCTGCTGAGTGCACAGCCAGTCAGCAGCGCGCTCGGCGCTGAGCTGTGCACTGCTATCATTATAACTAGTAGGCAGCACGAAGTTTACGTGCTGTCTACACTCCTTTCAATGGGCGCGGGCCGATCGCGCATCGTGATCCCCGTGCCCGTTTTCGGGCCTAATCGAATTTTTCCCCCAGAGACTTGCCTACGATGTATGCCTCATAAATGTAGATGTTCCTTCTGAGGAATAAAAACAGTTCTGAAAATATTACTTATTGTTACATAGCGTGCAATTGTTTGCGGTGTGTACTTGATATTTTCTTTACTGATTCATAATTACTTTCATATGAATCATTATGGATTCATTTGGAGAAATAAATGTAATAATTTATGAATCAAGCCTATTTCTAAGTCAGTGCTATGATTCTCTAAATCTAATTTTGAAGTATGAAGTACAAGCCTGAAATTACGGTTGGCCTAAAGCATTCTGCCAGCGACAGTTATACAACACGGCAGCAATTTTGGTGATCTGTAATTCCTTGCTGCTGAATATCTGTCATTAAATAGCTGTAGGACTTTTGAGCTGGTGGCGTGTGCAGCACACATACTGCATGCTCGGCTTGCTCTGGATGCAAATTTGGGAATTATTGTTTAGTAAGTGGGGAGGGAGTCCACAAATTCCACCTTCATGCACCACACTTGAGTGTGCAAGTCTACCACCCCCCCGCCCTCCCTCCCTCCCCCCATATGGAATGGGCATTCAGGGCTCAGGCAGGCTCTTGCACGTGAAGAATCAGAAAGCAACTGCAGCAGTGTTAATCAGTTTATGTAGTCAGGAAGTTCACAGCAATGAGATTGCTTTCAGTGCACCCTGCCACTTGATGTAGTGGAGGAGAATGAGTAGAAGCAGAGATGACAGAGGTGTACTGTCCACACCCACCGCCGCGCCACCCATCATCTACAGCCAGCTACCTGTTAATGACAGAGAAGCACCGTCTTTCAAACTAATGCAGTCTTAAACCAGTGCTGGAAATTGATAATCTCCATCCACAGCAGGTTTAGCAGAGAGGCAGTTACAAAGCTGTGCCATCTGCTTCAAGAAGTCTTGTGGAGAAGCCCAAGCAGAAGCACTACCAATGGTTGTCAAGATGACCACTTTCCTCAATTCTTACACTGTGCTCCTGCTAAGTTGTAACTAAAGACAAGTAAATTCCGCACAGTGTTTTAATCAAGTGAAGAGCGTGTAATTCCTCTATTATGTAAAGCGTGAATGTTGGTAGTTTGAGATGACATTGTGCTGTCTCTTAATGCTTGCCCTTTGTTTCAGACATGTAACACCTAACCTACGGCTCCTTTATTTGTGGGAGGAGTAAATGTAATGCCTGGCTACAAGGCTTCACTATTACAAAGGCAAAATACTGCGGATGCTGGCAATCTGAAATACAAACAGAAAATGCTGGGAATACTCAGCAGGTCAGGCAGCATCTGTGGAGAGAGAAACAGACTTAACGTTTCAGGTCGATGACCCTTCGTCAACAACTTGTATTTATACAGCGCCTTTAATGTAGTAAAACATCCCAAGGCGCTTCACAGGAGCGTTATCAAACAAAAAGCACAGGGGCAGGGAAAGGTGGAGGGGAGAAGGAGAGGAAAGAACAAAAGGGAAGGTCTGTGATAGGGTGAAAGGCAGGAGTGATTAAATGACAAAAGGGATGATGGTGCAAGGCAAAAGGCGGTGGCAATGGGACAAGTAAAGAAACAAAAGATGGGTCCAGATGAATTGTAAATGGCAACAGCAGAATCATTACCAGCACCTGTTGTCTGAAAAAATGGGAGCTGTGGTTATGATCTGAAATTGTTGAGCTCAGTGTTGAGTCCGAAAGGCTGTAAAGTGCCTAATTGAAAGATGAGGTGCTGTTCCAAGGGGGAGAAATTCATTATAGCCCCGTTCGGGGTGCTAAATTGTAAAAGTTTGGAAAGTTAGCGCCAGGCGCTAATGTTTCTAAACTTTTAAAAATTTTCGTTTTACACTCCAAGCAGGAAGTGGAGCGCTAAATCAAGCATTCCGCTTCCTTCTTGGCGCGCAATCGGCAGCAGGTGGGGCAGAGACTTCAGCAGTGCTGCACCCTGGGCCGTGCAGCGCTGTCACGTTCAAAGGCTCCTTCCCTCCCTTAAAGGGAAGGGCCATCGCTGCAGACTCTGCAATAGAAAAATTACCACCTGGACCACCAAGGCAGCCGCGATCCCTCGCGATAAGCCCGGCACTCAAGCAGAGTGCTGAGCTGATCGATCGCGGGCAGGAAACTGCGAAAAAAAGCAGAACAAGAAAGGTAAGGTTTTTTTTACTTACCTCGGCCACCTCGCCTTTAATCATCGCCCCTGAAGCGGCCGGCCGACCGATGCACGCCTCCTGCAGCTGTCGGTGTTTTCGACCGGCGCTGCTGCAGGGGGCGGAAGTCAATTTCGGGTCCGGGGCGATGTGCACGGCGATGACATCACGATCTTTGGGCGAAGGAGATTGGCGTGCAATGCTGTAGCGCCGCCGCAAAACTCCCTCCGAATATGGCGGGAGTCAATGTCAGTGCCACGCCTGGTCGCAAAGCCATGTGTGCCCCGTTAGCAGGGGGCGCTAATGGGAGGCGCAAAGGCACTCAATTTCGCCCCACTAGAGTTTTTGTGAGCTTCATTGGAACAATATAGGAGGGCGAGGACAGAGAGGTCAGAGTGAGAGTCGGTGGAGAATTAAAAAAAGCAGTGACCAGAAGCACAGGGTCACGCTTGCGGACTGAATGGAGGTGTTCAGCAAAGTGATCACCCAATCTGTGTTTGGTCTCCCCAATGTAGAGGTGACCGCATTGTGAGCAGCGAATACAGTATACTAAATTGAAAGAAGTACAAGTAAATCGCTGTTTCACCTGGAAGGAGTGTTTGGGGACCTGGACAGTGGAAAGTGAAGACAAGAGGAACCCTACTGTCGTTCTGGGAGGGAGAGGAAGGGGTGAGGGCAGAAGTGTAGGAAACGGGCTGAACACGGTCGAGGGCCCTGTCAACTATGATCGAGGGGAATCCTCCTCAGTTGAGGAAAAAGGAAGACATATTGAAAACACTGGTATGGAAGGTGGCATTGTCAGAACAGATGCGATAAACACGGAGAAACTGGGAAAATGGAATAGAGTCCTTACAGGAAGCGGGGTAGGAGGAAGTGTAATCAAGGTAGCTGTGGAGGTCAGTAGGCTTATAGTAGGTATTGGTTGACAGCCTAATGCCAGAAACTGTTCCAATGAAGCTCAATGGAAGCTCAAGGAACAGCACCTCATCTTTCGATTAGGCACTTTACAGCCTTCAACCTTCAACATTGAGTTCAACAATTTCAGATCATAACCACTGCTCCCAATTATTCGGACAGCAGGTGCTGGTAATGGTTCTGCTGTTGCCATTTACAGCTCCTCTAGACCTATACGATAGCAAAATACTGCGGATGCTGGAAATCTGAAATAACAACAGAAAACGCTGGAAAAACTCAGCAGGCCAGGCAGCATCCGTGGAGAGAGAAAGAGAGTTAACGTTTCAGGTCGATGACCTTTCGTCAGAACTGTGAAGAGCCGGAAATCAAATAGATTTAAGGCCAGAGTAAAGCTGGGAAAAGGGGGAGGGGATAAAAGAACAAAGGGGGAGATGAAGAGACATTAAGAGATATGCAAGGCTAGAGGTGGTGTTAATGTGACAGATTAAGGCTGAAAGAAGTGTGAAATCCACTGGCAGAATGAAGGACAGCTGCCAGCTTCTAGGAGGAAAAAAAAGGTGGGGGGGGGGCAAATAAAAGGATGGAAAAAATAAAATATAAATGTGATTAGAGCTGAGGTTATGATCTAAAATTGTTGAACTCGATATTGAGTCCAGAGGGCTGTAGTGTGCCTAAACGAAAGGTGAGGTGCTGTTCCTCGAGCTTACGCTGCGCTTCCGTGGAACAGTGTAATAGGCCGAGGACGGTGAGGTCAGAGTGGGAGTGAAGCGGTGAATTAAAGTGACAGGCCACCGGGAGCTCGGGGTCCCCCTTACGGACTGAACGGAGGTGTTCCGCAAAGCGGTCACCCAATCTGCGTTTGGTCTCCCCAATGTAGAGGAGACCACATCGTGAGCAGCGAATACAGTATACTAAATTGCAGGAAGTACAAGTAAATCGCTGTTTCACCTGGAAGGGGTGTTTGGGGCCCTGGACAGTGGGAAGAGGGGAGGTGTAAGGGCATGTGTTGCATCTCCTGCGCGTGCACGGGAAGGTGCCGGGCGAAGGGGAAGGGGTGCGGTGGGTGGTAGAGGAGTGGACTAGGGTGTCGCGGAGGGAGCGGTCCCTGCGGAATGCTGAAAGGGGAGGTGAGGGGAAGATGTGTTTGGTGGTGGGATCACGCTGGAGGTGGCGGAAATGGCGGAGGATGATCCGTTGAATGTGGAGGCTGGTGGGGTGAAAGGTGAGGACAAGGGGAACCCTATCGTGGTTCCGGGAGGGAGGGGCAGGGGTGAGGGCAGAAGTGCGGGAGATAGAACGGACACGGTCGAGGGCCGTGTCGACCACGGTAGAGGGGAATCCTCGGTTGAGGAAAAAGGAAGACATGTCGGAAGCACTGGTATGGAAGGTGGCATCATCAGAGCAGATGCGGCGGAGACGGAGAAACTGGGAGAATGGAATAGAGTCCTTACAGGAGGTGGGGTGGGAGGAAGTGTAGTCCAGGTAGCTGTGGGAGTCACTGGGCTTGTAGTGAATGTTAGTCAATAACCTATCCCCAGAGATGGAGATGGAGAAGTCGAGGAAGGGAAGGGAAGAGTCGGAGATGGACCATGTGAAGGTGAGGGAAGGGTGGAAATTGGAAGCATAGTGAATGAAATGTTCTAGTTCAGGGCGAGAGCAGGAGACGGCACCGATACAGTCATCAATGTACCGGAAAAAGAGGTGAGGGAGGGGACCCGAGTAGGACTGGAACAAAGAGTGTTCCACATATCCCACGAAAAGGCAGGCATAGCTAGGACCCATGCGGGTACCCATAGCAACACCTTTAATTTGGAGGAAAGGGTTGAGTCAAAGGAGAAGTTGTTCAATGTGAGAACAAGTTCAGCCAGGCGGAGGAGGGTGGTGGTGGATGGGGACTGGTTGGGCCTCTGTTCAAGGAAGAAGCGGAGCGCCCTCAGGCCATCCTGGTGGGGAATGGAGGTGTAGAGGGATTGTACGTCCATAGTGAAGAGGAGACGGTTGGGGCCGGGAAACTGGAAACTGTTAAAATGGCGGAGGGCATCGGAAGAGTCGCGGATGTAGGTGGGAAGAGACTGGACAAGGGGAGAAAAAATAGAGTCGAGATAGGAAGAGATAAGTTCCGTGGGGCAAGAACAGGCTGAAACAATGGGTCTACCGGGGCAGTCCTGTTTGTGTTTAGAGGGATTGTACGTCCATAACCGAGGATTCCCCTCTACCGTGGTCGACACGGCCCTCGACTGTGTCCGTTCTATCTCCCGCACTTCTGCCCTCACCCCTGCCCCTCCCTCCCGGAACCACGATAGGGTTCCCCTTGTCCTCACCTTTCACCCCACCAGCCTCCACATTCAACGGATCATCCTCCGCCATTTCCGCCACCTCCAGCGTGATCCCACCACCAAACACATCTTCCCCTCACCTCCCCTTTCAGCATTCCGCAGGGACCGCTCCCTCCGCGACACCCTAGTCCACTCCTCTACCACCCACCGCACCCCTTCCCCTTCGCCCGGCACCTTCCCGTGCACGCGCAGGAGATGCAACACATGCCCTTACACCTCCCCTCTTCCCACTGTCCAGGGCCCCAAACACCCCTTCCAGGTGAAACAGTGATTTACTTGTACTTCCTGCAATTTAGTATACTGTATTCGCTGCTCACGATGTGGTCTCCTCTACATTGGGGAGACCAAACGCAGATTGGGTGACCGCTTTGCGGAACACCTCCGTTCAGTCCGTAAGGGGGACCCCGAGCTCCCGGTGGCCTGTCACTTTAATTCACCGCTTCACTCCCACTCTGACCTCACCGTCCTCGGCCTATTACACTGTTCCACGGAAGCGCAGCGTAAGCTCGAGGAACAGCACCTCACCTTTCGTTTAGGCACACTACAGCCCTCTGGACTCAATATCGAGTTCAACAATTTTAGATCATAACCTCAGCTCTAATCACATTTATATTTTATTTTTTCCATCCTTTTATTTGCCCCCCCCCCACCTTTTTTTTCCTCCTAGAAGCTGGCAGCTGTCCTTCATTCTGCCAGTGGATTTCACACTTCTTTCAGCCTTAATCTGTCACATTAACACCACCTCTAGCCTTGCATATCTCTTAATGTCTCTTCATCTCCCCCTTTGTTCTTTTATCCCCTCCCCCTTTCCCCAGCTTTACTCTGGCCTTAAATCTATTTGATTTCCGGCTCTTCACAGTTCTGACGAAAGGTCATCGACCTGAAACGTTAACTCTCTTTCTCTCTCCACGGATGCTGCCTGGCCTGCTGAGTTTTTCCAGCGTTTTCTGTTGTTATTTCCTCTAGACCTATCTTTTGTTTCTTTACTTGTCCCATTATCACCCCCTTTTTTGCTTGCACCATCATCCCTTTTGTTATTTAATCCCTCCTGCCTTCCACCCTATCACAGGCCTTCCCTTTGTTCTTACCTCCCCTCCCCCGCTTTCCCTGCCCCTGCACTTGCTTAAAACCTGTTACATCTGTAACATTTTCTAGTTCTGACAAAAGGTCACTGACCTGAAATGTTAGCTCTGTTTCTCTCTCCACAGACTCTGCCTGACCTGCTGAGGATTTCCAGCATTTTCTGTATTTATTACAAGGTTTCACTGACAGCCTGCTGGGATTCTCTAGACATCCTTGGGCTTTGCGTGGCAAGTGCATGAATGTGAGTCAGCCACTTCCATGACTGTGGTGACTGACTAGTGTCGTCTGTTTAAAGTACATTCCCCCTACACCCTCCACCATGCCTGATGCTTCAGGCAGTTCCACAAGCTTGGCCATCAGTTATGAATATTCTCTTACTGAATCCTAGCAGAAGGGTTTGCAGCTCTTGGCCTGTCAAACCAGCTTTTCGCATTCAATAAGACCAAAATCTGCAGCAATTTGATGAGCATTCAGCTAGTGTTGCCTTTTCAGTGCTTTTTAGATGCTTAACTGGCTCCTACTTGCAGTGTTCAGCTGATTTTTCCTCATTTGCTTCCCAGGGATGAGGGACTTCAGTGATGTGGAGAGACTGGAGAACCTGGGGTGTTCTCATAAAATCATAGAATGGTTACAGCACAGATGGAGGCCATTCGGCCCGTCGAGCCCGTGCCGGCTCTCTGCAAGAGCACTTCAGCTAGTCTCACTCCCCCGCCCATTCCCCGTAGCCCTGAATTTTTTTTTCCTTCAGCTACTTACCCAATTCCCTTTTGAAAACCACGATTGAATCTGCCTCCACCACCCTTTCAGGCAGTGCATTTCAGATCCTAAACACTCGCTGCGTAAAAAGGTTTTTCCTCATGTCACCTTTGGTTCTTCTGCCAATCACCTTAAATGTGTGTCCTCTGGTTCTTGACCCTTCCTCCAATGGGAACAGTTTCTCTCTCTCTACTCTGTCTAGACCCCTCGTGATTTTGATCACCTCTATCAAATCTCCTCTCAACCTTCTCTGCTCTAAGGAGAACAAGCCCAGCTTCTTCAGTCTATCCACGTAACTGAAGTCCCTCATCCCTGAAATCATTCTTGTCAATCTTTTCTCCACCCTCTCTAAGGCCTTCACATCCTTCCTAAAGTGCAGTACCCAGAATTGGACACAATACTCCAGTTGAGGCTGAATTAGTGTTTTATAAAGGTTCATCATAACTTCCTTGCTTTTGTACTCTAGGGCTGGATTTTGAATGACCCATGGAATCGGGTTTGGAGGCGTGTGGGGGGTTAAATTTGCGGGGTCAGGGTTTCCGACCCCATTCCGACTCCATCCCGCCTCCACGCAATTTTGACAAAATCAGTCGCGGGGTTCCCGACTCTCTCCCGACTCCAAGAGGCGGGAGAGGCCATTGCAGGCCTTAACAAGCCCTAAATTGGGTCTGTAATGCTATTTTGAAACGTTGCAGCTAGTTTAACCCTTTTCTGACGTGAAGCACGCCTGGTGTGAAACACTCCAGTGAAACCTGGCGGGAGCACAAATGGATAGCTGACTATCGGCTGCAAGTCCACTATTACAACGGAGATGTGATGAAGGTAGTAGTAGTATTAGGTAGTAGTAGTATTAGGTGTGAAAGTCGCCTCTGATACTGCTACATTCAATGTCATGGCATTTGGTGTAAGAGGACTTGGATGCAAAAAAATCTCTCTCTCTCTCTCTCTCATATAATCATTTGCATCCAGGTCCACTCACATCAGAAGCAATGCAAACAGGTCCTCTCTCACCAGTAGCCAGACAATCTCTGAGAGCAAGCAGTCAGCAATGATGGCATCATCAGAGGCGGGTTTCAGGCTGAAACCACTAATTAGTTCATGGGTTCCCACATGCTGCAACTCAATTGCCCAATTAGGTGAAAATTGCATCAGGCATCCACATTAATCTGGAGTCGGGGGGGAAACACGAAATGCAGATTACATGACCCCAACACCAACCCCAAGACAAAATCCAGCCCATATGCCTCTATTTATGAAGCCCAGTATTCTGTATGCTTTTTTAACCGCTTTCTCAACCTGCCCTGCCACCTTCAACGATTTGTGCACATATACCCCAGGTCTCTCTGTTCATGCACACCCTTTAGGATTGTACCCTTTAGTTTATATTGCCTCTCCTCGTTCTTCCTACCAAAATGTATCACTTCGCACTTTTCTGCATTAAATTTCATCTGCCACATGTCCGCCCATTCCACCAGCCTGTCTATGTCCTCTTGAAGTCTATCACTATCCTCCTCACTGTTCACTATACCTCCAAGTTTTGTGTCATCTGCAAATTTTGAAATTGTGCCCTGTACTCCCAAGTCCAAGTCATTAATATATATCAAACTGAGTGAAGAATGTTTCAATGAAGTGGCCATGGATATAAAAGGTTTAGAGATGGTCTGATTGCCACACATTCAGTTAAAGGAATCTCCAATACCAAAGTAAGAAACTTTATTCACCAATTTAGCTAATATCTGGCACCCATATGGACTTAATGTATTAACCTTTCTTTGCCTGACTGAAAAAAGGAGCCTATTGTGTATACTTTCTGGTCTGCCCCAGTGACCAATATACATTTTCTCACCCTCTGGAAATATACCTCTACTCTCAAACTTCAGTTGCACTACTACTGATGGATAATGGATTATCCAGCTGGTGAACCTTCAGGTGTATGGTGCAGGGTCAGCAGCACATCCTGATGGTGCAGTATTAGGGCAAGGAACTCCTTGAACAACCAGCATGAAGGCCTTTCAATGAAGTACTTAGGGATTTGCAACCAAGGCTCTCTGTTGTCAAGGACACACTGCTGATTTCATTCCTTCTGAGGTTCCCTACATAGACCATGTTTAGTGGCATATGTTCGTGGCTAACAGTGATTTATCCCAGGATAGAGTACCAAATCTTCAAGGTCAAGGAATCCTTTCCTCATGGCCAATCCAACTACTCTCCAAAATTGTCCAGCCCTGATGACAGGGGCTCCTTGGGTAATGAACCTCGTGTAAGACAAATGAGCAGTGGAAAAAAACATTATACCAATGATCTTATGTTGCTTAATTCCTGGGCCACTGAGATTTCCACTGCAGCCAACATGTCCATTGACATTTATTCCATGGTATACTGCAGTGCTGCCAACTGTTGGTTCAGCACATTACAGGTGCCTTCAACCTGTCATTGCCCTCTTCAAACCACCTTTAACCAATGGAGGTGCGATACCCTGCTTACTCATGGAGACCTCCTCTGCTGGTAATGAACTAATTTGTGAAGGTGCAGGTGTCTCTGTATATGTGCAGCTGCCTAATGAAAGTGGTGGCAGCATGAGTGGTTTTGACTGCTGCAGTGCTCTCAGATGATCCAGGTTGTTCTGTGAAGAAGAAAATGTAGAAATATACGAGTAGGCTGCCACAGTGATGACATGTCACAACCAAAAGTAGTGTTCATGTGTAGGTATTTCAAAATAGATAGCCCATCACACACTACATTTTCTAGCAGTTAACTTGCAGAATGCAACATGATATAGATCGAAAGACACTTACCCAGATATTCCTGTTTCAGCTTCAGTCAGCCCCATAAACTCTCCAAGCCAAATAGTTGCATTGTGGTTTCTTCTGCTGATGTGAGCACTTTAAGTTCTTGCTTCCTGTGGTTTTGTGCACCTGATGGTTTGTCTTTTATTATTTTCTAAAATCATGACAAAATCTTTCATGAACTTCTACAAGGGGTATGCAACTGGTAATGTCTTTCCAGGATCATTTCTAAAGTGTGGGTTGAGGGTGGAGTTGTACACCTAAGCTGAATATTGCTGCCCTCCAGGCCCGTTCTGTAATAATTGTGGACACTTGGATGCTAATAAAACCAATTTTTACTAAGTGGTTTCTGAGTCATTATTCTAGAGTTTCAGGTGAGCACATCTGGATTAGTGACAAGTTTATTTCTTATGGGGATCAAGAAGTTCATTTCCACTGTTAAAGGTCCTAATGCCTGGGACCCAAAAGCTCACAATCATCATGTTTAATAGCCCACGCTTTTATTTTTATGCAAATAGTTGAGTCTTAGCAAAAACCAAATGATCAAGTAACTGGAGCCCAAGTCTGTGTGTGGAATGTAAAACAGAGTAGTGTATAGTCATATGCTACACACACAACTGTGTGCACAGAGCTGGTAGAATCTAATAAATAGAGTGGCAACGGGAATTTGGTGAGAGTGGGAAAGAGGCGCTAAGAGCTAGGAGAGTGGTTTAAATTGGCAACTAGGAACCTATAACTTGTTAATACTTTATTACATGAATTATTTAAACTAGATAAATTAATTTGTTTCAAGAAAAAACTAAAAATAAACCAAGTGAATTAATAACATAAAAACTTTTACTCATTAAATAAATAAAACAAAGTTAGGCAGTGCAGGAGATGTGGCGTATCTGCAGCATGTGGGAGTTTGTGGAGAGCATCGCGATCCCAGGCAACCACATCTGCATCTTGAGGAACTTCGGCTCAGAGTTGTTGAGCTGGCCTCCGAGGTGCAGACATTGCAATGCATCAGGAAGGGGGAGAGTTACCTGGATATTTTGACCCCAAAAAATTGAAAAATATGATAAAGAGAGAGAAGATAGCTTATGAGAGTAAACTAGCAAGAAATATAAAAACAGACAGTAAGAGCTTCTACAGGTAAATAAAAAGGAAGAGAGTAGCTAAAGTAAACGTTGGTCCCCCAGAGGATGAATCTGGGGAATTAATAATGGGAAACAAGGACATGGTGGAGACTTTGAACAAATATTTTGTATCGGTCTTCACGGTAGAAGACACTAAAAGCATCCCAATAATGGATAATCAAGGGGCTAATGAGGTGGGGGGGGGGAACAAAAAACAATCACTATCACTAGAGAAAAGTACTAGGAAAACTAATGGGACTAAAGGTGGACAAGTCCCCTGGACCCGATGGCCTGCATCCTAGGGTCTTAAAAGAGGTGGCTGCAGAGATAGTGGATGCATTGGTTGTAATCTAGCAAAATTCCCTGGATTCTGGAGAGGTCCCAGCGGACTGGAAAACCACAATTGTAACGCCTCTATTTAAGAAAGGAGGGAGACAGAAAGCAGCCAACTATAGACCAGTTAGCCTAACATAGAAACATAGAAAAATAGGAGCAGGAGTAGGCCATTCGGCCTTTCGAGCCTGCTCCGCGATTCAATATGATCATGGCTGATCCTCTATCTCAATACCATATTCCCGCTCTCTCCCCATACCCCTTGATGCCTTTTGTGTCTAGAAATCTATCTATCTCCTTCTTAAATATATTCAGTGACTTGGCCTCCACAGCCTTCTGTGGTAGAGAATTCCACAGGTTCACCACCCTCTGAGTGAAGAAATTTTTCCTCATCTCAGTCCTAAATGTCCTACCCCGTATCCTGAGACTGTGACCCCTCGTTCTAGACCCCCCAGCCAGGGGAAACATCCTCCCTGCATCCAGAATGTCTAGCCCTGTCAGAATTTTATACGTTTAAATGAAATCCCCTTTCATTCTTCTGAACTCTAATGAATACAGGCCTAGTCGACCCAATCTCTCATACGACAGTCCTGCCATCCCAGGAATCAGTCTGGTGAACGTTCGCTGCACTCCCTCTATGGCAAGTATATCCTTTCTTAGGTAAGGAGATCAAAACTGCACACAGTACTCCAGGTGTGGTCTTACCAAGGCCCTGTACAACTATAGTAAGACATCCTTGCTCCTGTACTCAAATCCTCTTGCAATGAAGGCCAGCATACCATTTGCCTTCCTAACTGTTTGCTGCACCTGCATGTTTGCTTTCAGTGACTGGTGTACAAGGACACCCAAGTCCCTTTGTACATCAGCATTTCCCAATCTAGCACCATTTAAATAATACTCTACCTTTCAGTTTTTCCTACCGAAATGGATAACTTCACATTTATCCATGTTATACTGCATCTGCCATGTATTTTCCCACTCACTCAACTTGTCTAAATCGCCTTGAAGCCTCTTTACATCCTCCTCACAACTCACAATCCCACCTAGTTTCGTGTCGTCAGCAAACTTGGAAATATTACATTTGGTTCCCTCATCCAAATCATTGATATATATTGTGAATAGCTGGGGCCCAAGCACTGATCCCTGCGGTACCCCACTAGTCACCGCCTGCCACCCCGAAAAAGACCCATTTATTCCTACTCTCTGTTTCCGGTCTGTTAACCAATTTTCAATCCATATTACTTCCAATCTCATGTGCTTTAATTATGCACTAACCTCTTATGTGCGACTTTATCAAAGGCCTTCTGAAAATCCAAATACACCACATTCACTGGTTTTCCCTTATCTATTCTACCAGTTACATCCTCAAAAAACTCCAGTAGGTTTGTCAAACACGATTTCCCTTTCATAATTCCATGTTGACTTTGTCTAATCCCGTTGATATTTTCTAAGTGTCCTGTTATCACATCCTTTATAATAGACTCCAGCATTTTCCCTACTACTGATGTTAGGCTAACCGGTCTGTAGTTCCCTGTTTTCTCTCAATCTCCTTTTTTAAATATTGTGGTTACATTTGCCACCCTCCAATCTGCAGGAACTGTTCCATAATCTATAGAATTTTGGAAGATGACAACCAATACATCCACTATTTCCATGGCTACCTCTTTTAGTACTCTGGGATGCAGATTATCAGGCCCTGGGGATTTATCAGCTTTCAGTCCCATTAATTTCTCCAGCACTATTTTTTTACTAATACTAATTTCCTTTAATTCCTCCTTCTCACTAGACCCTTGGTTCCTGAGCATGTCTGGAAAGTTATTTGTCTCCTCTTCCATGAAGACAGAATCAAAGTATTTGTTTAATTGCTCCGCCATTTCCTTGTTCCCCATTATAAATTCTCCCATTTCTGACTGTAAGGGACCTACATTTGTCTTCACTAATCTTTTTCTTTTTACATATTTGTAGAAGCTTTTACAATCCGCTTTTATGTTCCTTGCAAGTTTACTCCCATACTTTATTTTTCCCCTCTTAATCAATCTCTTGGTCCTTTTTTGCTGATCTCTAAACTGCTCCCAATCCTCAGGCTTGCTACTTTTCTTGCAACTTTATATGACTCCTCTTTGGATCTAATACTATCCTTAATTTCTTTTGTTAGCCATGGTTGGGCCGCTTTTCCTTTTGTGTTTTTGCGCCAGAAAGGAATGTATAACTGTTGCAATTCATGCATTCGTTTCTTAAATGTTAGCCATTGCCTATCCACCGTCATGCCCTTTAATGAAGCTCCCCAATCTATCATAGCCAACTCACTCCTCATACCTTCGTAGTTTCCTTTGTTTAGATTTAGGACCCTAGTTTCTGATTGAACTTCTTCACTTTCCATTTTAATGAAGAATTCTTTCATGTTATGGTCACTCTTCCCTAAAGGACCCCACACAACAAGATTATTAATTAACCCCTTCTCATTGCACAATACCCAATCTAGGATAACCTGTTCCCTAGTTGGCTCCTCAACGTACTGGTCTAAAAAACCATCTTGTACACACTCCAGGAATTCATCCTCCACAGTATTATTGCTAATTTGGTTTGACCAGTAGATTAAGGTCACCCATGATTACTGTAGTACCCTTGTCACATGCATCTCTAATTTCCTGCCATCCCCTACATTACCACTACTGTTTGGAGGCCTATAGACAATTCCCACCAATGTTTTCTGCCCCTTGGTGCTTCTTAGCTCCACCCAGACTGATTCTACATCTTGATTGTCTGAGCCAATATCCTTTCTCACTATTGCTCTGATTTCATTGTTTACTAACAAGGCCACCCCACCTCCTTTTCCTTTTTGCCTGTCCTTCCTAAATATCGATAATCCTTGGATATTCAGCTCCCAGCCTTGGTCACCCTGCAGCCATGTCTCTGTAATCACAATTATATCGTATCCGTTTATATCTATTTGTGCTGTTAATTCGTCTACCTTATTACGAATGCTTCGTGCATTCAGATACAGTGCCTTTAGATTTGCCTTTTTAACATTTTTAGACATCATAACATTTGTCATTGGGAAAATGCTGGAGTCCATCATTAAGGAAGTGGTAGCAGGACATTTAGAAAATCATAATATAGTCAAGCAGAGTCAGTAAGGTTTTATGAAAGGGAAATCATGTTTGACAAATTTGCTGGAGTTCTTTGAGGATGTAACGAGCAGGGTGGACAAAGGGGAACCAGTAGATGTCGTGTATTTGGATTTCCAGAAGGCATTCGACAAGGTGCCACATAAAAGGTTACTGCACAAGATAAGAGCTCACGGGGTTGGGTGTAATATATTAGCATGGATAGAGGATTGGCTAACTAACAGAAAACAGAGAGTCGGGATAAATGGATCATTTTCAGGTTGGCAAACTGTAACTAGTGGGGTGCCGCAGGGATCAGAGCTGGGGCCTCAACTATTTACAATCTATATTAATGACTTGGATGAAGGGACTGAGTGTAATGTAGCCAAATTTGCGGATGATACAAAGATAGGTGGGAAAGCAAATTGTGTGGAGGACGCAAATAATCTCCAAAGGGATATAGATAGGCTAAGTGAGTGGGCATAAATCTGGCAGATGGAGTATAATGTGGGAAAATGCGAAGTTATCCACTTTGGTAGAAAAAATAAAAAAGCAAATTATCATTTAAATGGGGGGAGATTACAAAATGCTGTGGTACAGAGGGATCTGGGGGTCCTTGTACATGATTCATAAAAAGTTAGCATGCAGGTACAACAAGTAATTAGGAAGGCAAATGGAATGTTGGCCTTTATTGTAAAGGGAATGGAATATAAAAGTAGGGAAGTCCTGTTACAACTGTACAGGGCGTTGGTGAGACCACACCTGGAGTACTGCGTACAGTTTTGGTCTCCTTATTTAAGGAAGGATATACTTGCCTTGGAGGCAGTTCAGAGAAGGTTCACGAGGTTGATTCCGGAGATGAAGGGGTTGTCTTATGAAGAATGGTTGAGCAGGTTGGGCCTATACTCATTGGAGTTTAGAAGAATGAGAGGGGATCTTATTGAAACATATAAGATTCTGAAGGGGCTTGACAGGGTAGATGCAGAGAGGATGTTTCCCCTCGTGGGGGAATCTAGAACTAGGGGGCATCATTTCAGAATAAAGGGGCACCCATTTAAAATGGAAATGAGAAGGAATTTCTTCTCTCAGAGGGTCGTGAATCTTTGGAATTCTCTTCTCCAGAGAGCTGTGGAGGCTGGGTCATTGAATATATTTAAGGTGTAGATAGACAGATTTATGAATGGTAAGGGAGTCAAGGGTTATGGGGAGCAGGCAGGGAAGTGGAGTTGAGGCCAAGATCAGATCAGCCATGATCTTATTGAATGGCGGAGCAGGCTCGAGGGGCCAAATAACCTACTCCTGCTCCTACGTCTTATGTTCTTATGTCTTATGTTATTCAGAAGGCTGTCACACCCCTTAGGTTAGGTAGTGTGTCAGATTTGGTTAGTGATCAGGGACAGGAGGATGTGACTGCAAGTCAGGCAAGTAAGGGGACCTCAGGTGCAGTGATGGAGGAGCCTCAGTCTTTGCCCTTGTCCAACAGGTGCAAGGTACTTTCTACCTGTGCGAGTGAGAACAAGAACTGCAGGGAGGATGGGCAAATTGACCATGGCACTGTGGTACAGGAAGTCATTCAAGTGGGAGAAGCGAAAAGGAATGTGGTAGTGGTAGGGGACAGTATAGTCAGGGGGATAGATACTGTTCTCTGCAGTCACAACTAGGAGTCCCGAAGGCTGTGTTGCCTGCCTGCTGCCAGGGTTAAGGACATCTCCTCACGGCTGGAGAAAAACTTCGAGCAGGAGGGGGAGGATCCAGTTGTCGTGGTTCATGTAGGAACCAACAACATAGGTAGAACTAGGAATGAGGTTCTGCTGAGGGAGTTTGAGGAGCTAGGGTTCAAATTAAAAAGCAGAACCTCAAAGGTAATAATCTCTGGATTACTACCTGAGCCACGTGCAAATTGGCATAGGGTCAAATAGATTAGACGGTTAACTGCATGACTGAAAGAATGGAGTGGGAGGCAGGGGTTTCAATTCATGGGGCACTGGTACCAGTACTGGGGAAAGAGGGAGCTGTTCTGTTAGGATGGACTCCACTTAAACCAGGCTGGGACCATTATCCTGGCAAATCAAAGAACTAGTGCTTTAAACTAATAAGGGGTGGGGGGTGGCGGGGGCACTGGGGGCCGGTTAAGGTCAGGGTAGATTTATAAGTCTAAAGAGAAAAGTAACGGTTGTAGAGCAGAGCAGCAATTTGGGTAAAATCAAGCAAAGTGTGTCAGGAAGGGACAAAGGGCATTAGTGACTAAGGTCACATCAGGGAAAAATAGTAAAAAGTTAAAATTAAAGGCTCTATATCTGAATGCATGAAGCATTCATAACAAGATAACAAGATAGATGAATTCATGGCACAAATACGGATAAATGGGTTTGATCTAGTAGCCATTACTGAGACGTGGTTGCAGGGTGACCTAGATTGGGAACTAAATATTCCAGGGTACTTGACATTGAGAAAAGATAGGCAAAATGGAAAAGGAGGAGGGGGTTTGGGGCGGTAGCCCTGATAATAAAGGATGAGATAAAGTCAGTAGTGAGAAAGGATCTTAGCCCAGAAAATCAGGATGTAGAATCAGTATGAATGGAGCTAAGAAATAGCAAAGGACAGAAAACATTGGTGGGAGTAGTTTATAGGCCCCCTAACTGTAGTTACAGTGTTAGATAGAGTATAAATCAGCAAAATAGAGGTGCGTGTAACAAGGATAATGCAATAATTGTGCAGGACCTTAATCTTCATATAGACTGGGCAAAGCAAATTGGTAAAGTAATTTAGAGGATGAATTTATGGAATGCATTCAAGACAATGATTTTAGAGCTAGTATTGTGTAATGAGACAGGGTTAATTAGTAATCTTATAGTAAAGGATTCTTTGGGGATGAGTGATCATAATATGATAGAATTTCAGATTAAGTTTGAGAGTAATATTGGTAAGTTTGAAACTAGGTTCTTATACTTAAACAAAGCCAATTACGTAGATATGAGGGGTGAGTTGGCTAACGTAGATTGGGAAATTAGATTAAAAGATATGACACTAGATAAACATTTAAAAAAATCATAATTATCAGAATAAAACCTCCATGGGAAAAGTGGTCCCACTATGGCTATCTAGAGGAGTTAGATTAAAAGACAAGACTTACAATGTTGCATAAAAGAATAGTAAGCCTGAGGATTAGGAGGCTTTTAGACATCAGCAAAGGATGACCAAGATATTGATCAAAAGGGAGAAAATAGAATGAGAGTAAACTAGCAAAAAATATAAAAAAGATTGTAAGAGCTTCTACAAGTATGTAAAGAGGAAGAGATTAGCAAAAGTAAACATGGATCCCTTAGAGGCAGAGACAGGAGAAATTATAATGGGGAATAAGGAAATGGCAGAGACTTTAAATAAATGTTTTGTATCTGTATTCACAGCAGAAGACACAAAGAACATACTGGAAATAATGAGGAACCAAGGGTCTAATGAGAGCAAGGAACTTAAAGTAATCAATATTAATAAAGATAAAGTACTGGAGAAATTAATGGGACTAAAAGCCAACAAGTCCCCTAGACCTGATGGCCTACATCCTAGGGTTTTAAATGAGGTGGCTGCAGAGATAGTGGATGCATTGGTTTTGATCTTGCTAAATTCCTATATCCCTAAATTCTAGAATGGTCCCCGTGGATTGGAAGGTAGCAAATTTAACCCCACAATTCAAGAAAGGAGGAAGAGAGAAAACAGGGAATTATAGGCCAATTAGTCTGACATCAGTAGTAGGGAAAATGCTAGAACCTATCATTAGGGATGTGGTAACAGGGCACTTAAAACATCATAATATTATTATGCAGAGTGAACACTATTTTCTGAAAGAGAAATGGTATTTGACAAATCTATAGAGCTTTGGTGAGACCACACCTGGAGTACTGTGCACAGTTTTGGTCTCCTTATCTGAGGAAGAAAATACTTGCCTTAAAGGCGGTGCAACGAAGGTTCATCCTGGAATGAAAGAGATTGAGTAGTTTGGGCCTATACTCTCTGGAGTTTAGGAGAATGAGAGGTGATCTCATTGAAATGTATAAGATTCTGAGGGGGATTGATAGGGTAGATGCTGAGAGGTTGTTTCCCCTGGCTGGAGAGTCTAGAACTAGGGGTCATAGTCTCAGGACAAGGGGTCGACCAATTAGCACTGAGATGAGGAGAAATTTCTTCACTCAGAGGGTGGTGAATCTTTGGAATTCTCTACCCCAGTGGGCTCTGGATGCTCAGTCATTGAGTATATTCAAGACTCTAAGAGAATCAAGGGATATGGAGATATGATGGTAAAGTGAAGTCGAGGTACAAGATCAGCCATGATCTTATTGAATAGCTGAACAGGCTCGAGGAGCCATATGGCCTACTCCTGCTCCTATTTCTCATGTTCTTGTGTGAATTACCAGCAATTTGCGGCAGTGACATTTGGGAACACCCATCTTTTTACTTCACTAAAAACACATGCTTGAAATCCAGTAACTGCAAAGACAGGAATGCATTTATTATGCCCAGTTGTGTCATCTGTCTTGTAAAATATGATATTGGCACACAAGGTTACATTGTAGCATTTCATTACAGTGCATAAGATGTTGACACTTCAAATGCCCTTGTTCTGCAGTTGTCAGTGAATGGCATAATGGTGACAAAGGGATGACAGCAAATTGCAATCAGTTAAGATACAACATGAGTTGCTGACTTACATTCTTAATGGAGTATAATGTAAAATGCACAACTACAGGAAACTCTTTCGTATCCGGCACCGATGGGACCGGGATGGTGCCAGTTGATTAAAAATTCCGGATAACGGAGCGGTATATCTACCGAGGCTATTTTTAACAAACAATAATAAAAAAATCAAGAAATGTGCAGTATAATTGGGTACTCCCCTACAGAATGTTGTGTTAAATGGATGGTGGAAGATGCTTGATTAAGTACAGTAATGCCAGTTGAGGGTAATCCATAACTCTTTAATTACTTAACAGTAAAACAAAACTTATAAACAACTGTATACTGTAGTTTTCGGAGTATGAATTCTGCCGGTTATTAGAGAATTCCGGATATTTAGGTGCCGTTTAAACGAGAGTTTCCTGTACTATTAGCAAGTTTGATGTGTGTACTTGAGGAATATGTAGAAAAATATTTGCGCCCCTGCCAATAATTACATAATTTATGAATTTATGGTGAGTGAAATCAGAAGATTTGAACAATTGGAATCTATTACAATAGACTTAGCTGGGCTTTTATTGGAGGGTAAGGAAGCAGAAAAGAAAGAAAGGAGGTTTGGTCAAACAAAATAACTCCATCCAGTGAAATGTGCAAGTTGCATCACCATGAACTCTGCATAACTTATTCAATCATCTGAAGAAATTGAAAACTACAGGTAGGTAAAGTCTCCAAAGAGATAACATTTTGTGAAACTTCTTCTTAACCTCAAAGGCAATTGAGTGAAAACTCCATGGGTTTCAATCTATCAAAGATTATTTATCCCTGGCCGGTTGCACTTGAATATTATTGTTCATCTTTCTGGGTACAAGATGATTTGTCTTTGTCATTAGCAGATAAATCACATATCTTGGGTTCTGTTCGCCTAATAAAGGATATAAATCACATCCATTGATGCCTAGTCACCTGTGCATCCTACAATTTTAAGCTTATAAGGCCACAGTTTGATGATAAATTGACACATTCTGATAGGCCAGTAGATAAATCAGTAGCATATCTTAGTATTCATTTTTTTGCAAAATGTCTGTTCTTATCATCTTGATGAAAACAGTTGCCTTTTAACCAGTCATTTTTTTCAGGTTACTGATTTAGTTATCCATACCTGGATTAAGCAGTTTATTGGTAACACCCTACAAGAACTAGTTTATGAAAGACAATCAATTACTAAGAGTGGTGGAGGCCTGATCATGGCTTAGACAGATTTTCATGCAGTCAAAGCAGCTGATTAAAATTGCCATTGTGATTCATTTTAGGCACAGAATGTCATTATTTGTCACCTATCTTAAGCAACCAGTACTGTAGGTGATTGCTTTATATAGTTTATATTGGACAGTGAAAACATCATTGAGTCCTGATGAACTACAAGTGAAATTGTTTGAAATCCACAGCAGTATCTGAAACGAGAAAAGACACATAAACATTTTGGATGTAGACCCCTTCGGCAGAATTGGGAAGTGGAAGATAAGCAAACCTATTTGTAGAACTGAACAAAATGAAAAGGTATTAAAACAAGTAAAAGTAGAGTAATGAATGCTGACTCCTGAGGCAGTTAATGGCTCACGTGGCCTCCAAAAAGGTTCTTTGAAAAGTTAGAAGTGAAAACAGTTGGACAGTAAACAAACATTGGGGTATAAATTTGTGTGAGCCCATTTGCAGGCCCAGAATTGGCGCTGTGCCTATAACGTGTGGCTAATCACGTGGGTACAATTAGTAGACAAAATTGGCCAAGGACTCTCATCCTGAAATAGGTGGGCTGCCAGCGCTAGTCCTGCTGTTAATTGGCAACTCACCTAATCAGGATCTTGAATATCGAGCTTGCCTGACAATATGGAGAGGTACACTTTGGCTACATGCACTCGAAAGGCAAGTCTGGCCAAGGACAATCTTCAGGGGCAGGAAGACGGATGTCCTCTTCCCACCAAGCAGTAGGAAGATACTGCTCCCACCAAGCTGCTTGGCAGCAGTGGGTGCAGTTGACAGAGCACGTCAGTGCCAGGAGCATTACACCAGGACATGGCTGCAATGCAGGAAGAAGTTCAATAACCTGACCAGCGTTGCTAAGCTAAGACTTCAAACTCCTATCTCGTATCACTCTCAGAATAATCCTGCACTACATGAAGTCCCAGCACCCACAACCCATCCCTCCCGATTACCAGCACTCTCCTCCATTCACTGCAGCACACGTCACTCCACCTCCTTCTGCTCCTAATGCTACACTCTGCACCTCGTACTTTCCTCACTTTTACTGTCTGCACCTCCTCACTCCTCTGCTGCCCTTCACACACCAGCACCACTATTTGACCTTGACATGCACATCTTCAAAGCATCTCACTAGGCTACCAATAACACTCTTCCTTCTTTCTTGCAGGGAAAGCTGGCGAACAATAATAGAGAGGAGTTGAGGACAGGAGAAGGGAAAGCGTCCATTCAATTTCTGTCCCCAGTCAAGGAAATAATCCAAACTGTGGTGATGGGTCACGTCAGGGGCATTGCAAGGGCCAGGTTGGAGGACACATTCTGCGGGGTTCTTGGCTATCTTGCGCTCTATCCCTGCTCACTGAAATCTCATCCTCACACACTATGCATGAAAAGTGCATCTGCTTTCAGCAGCCACTCATCTGTCTCTGCTTATCCTTGACACTAAATGCTAATCTTGGTCCCTCTCTTCCCTTTCAGGTCAACAGAATATAGAATGCCCAGAGGCTGAGGAGCTGGCAGGGAGCATCACCCAAAATGGAACGGCATCACTTGACCTTACTTCAGCAAGCACCAGCATTTTTTTTTGCATTGATGTTGGTCTTTATAGTATTAGAGAGGTAAGAAGAAGACCCATGAGGTAGTGGTGTTGGAGGGCATTCAGAGGATGGGTGGAAGGAGTGGGTCAAATGCTGGAACTTTTTGTGTGCCGGGGGAGGGTTTGCTGAGGAGAATCTCTCCTCAAAAATTTGTTGCCTTACAGCTCTGGCTGCTGGCAGCACTGCTCGTCCTTGATCTTCCTCATTATCCTCTTCTTCATTGTCTCCTTCTTCATCTTGCTCCTGAACTATTTCCTCCTGTGGCAGCTTTAAGCCTTGGCTCCTCTGAATAGCACATTGTGTAGTACGCAGCAAAACACTCCAAATCTGGAGATGCAGGGAAACAGATAGAGTAGATAGAGAGAAACGACTTCTGCTGGTTGGGAATTCTAGGACTAGAGGGTATAGTCTAAAAATTAGAGAAAGACCTTTCAAGAGTTAAATTAGGAAACACTTCTACACACAAAGGGTGGTAGAAGTTTGGAACTCTCTTCCGCAAATGGCAATTGATGCTAGATCAATTGTTAATTTTAAATCTGAGAGTGATAGACTTTTGTTAACCAAAGGTATTAAGGGATATGGGCCAAAGGCAGGTACATGAAGTTAGGTCGCAGATCAGCCATGATCTCATTGAATGGCAGAACAGGCTCAAGAGGCTGAATGGCCTCCTCCTGTTCCTATGTTCCTATGCACTCGGGGCTATACCGCAGGACTCCACCTCACCTGAACCTTTGCTTTATGACGACTATGGTTTGCTCAGTGAGAGCTCTGGTTTGAGTGTGGCTCTCATTGTATTGGTGCTCAGCGTCTGTGCCCATGTTCCTGACAGGAGTCATGAGCCAGGTAAAGAGGGAATACCCCTTGGCTCCAAGGAGCCAGCCTTGCACCTGCTGGTCTGGGTTAAAGATGGAGAGGGGGATTGAGGACTGGCATATTATGAAGGCATCATGACTATTGTTAGGAAACCAGGCACAGACCAGCATTATTCGCTGCCTGTAGTCACAAACCAGCTGAACATTCAGGAGTGGATTACAGTGAATTACATCTTGGACCTGGGGAAATCCAGCGATGCGGGCAAATCCGAGATCTCTCTCCTCCTGACAGCAGCTTCTATTTGGAAGGTCGTGTATTGCTGTCTCCTTGCGAAGACAGCATCCGTTACCTGCTTGATGGCCGTATGGATGTCAAGCTGACTGATGTTGCTGATGTCACCTGTTGCAACCTGGCATGAGCTTGTGGCATAGAAGTTGATGGCCACTGTAACCTTCACGGTCACAGGCAGTGCTGTGTGTGACCTGGTGACATATGTCACTGACTGCCTGCCTGCTGAAGTGCAGACTCCTGAAAAACTGCCCCTCTGTCACATTGAGCTAAGATATCCTGTTCCGGAAGACCCGCATGTGGTGACGGCTCCTTTGTCGTCTTCTTTGAGTCTCCACAGGTCTGTGCTTGCTGTTGCTGCTTCTGCTGCTGTTGTTTCTGCTGTTGCTGCTGTTGTTGTTCTTGCTACAGTTGTTGCTATTGTTGCTCTTGCTACTGCTCGTCACTACTATAGCAGCCTCAATGGTAATTCCAGCGACATTCACATCTTTTCCAGTACTCCTGCAGCCATTGACGTCAAACAATCTCACTACACCTAAATCTCTCTCCAACAACTCAGTTGTATCAAAAACTGTCAAAACTCAGCCAAAAATGGCTATCTAGAGATCTATCTGAATGGAGGTGGGGATCCCTTTAAATATTACTGCTTCAGCCTGCTCACTGAATGTTTGTGTCATATTTTTCTAGGCGGGGATAAGAATGGGCAAATCAAACATTCCCAGGCACCAATTTCCCAAAGGGGTCCTAAAACAAGCACAGGATCTCTATTTACAAATTTAAGGAGTCCAGCGTTCATTTTAGGCGGCTGCCAGGGACGCCTAAGGAGCACCTTAACCAATATGGTGGCCATTGCTTTTTGTGTGCACTTCTGGTGCGGGATGTCCCACCACAAAATTGGTAAGTGGAAAGCCGATTTCACGCTCATAAATTTAGCGAAATGCAAAGGAATTTCTACTCAGTGGTGAAAAGGGAGGTTAGGATCAAATTTGCAGACAAAGATGTTTGTCAAAATGATAACTTATTCTGCATTTGGTTTCCAGAAATCACAGCATTAGCAGCAAATATAGTAGACTAGATTGGTGGAAGTGCATGTAAATTGCTGTCTTACATGGAATGAGTGTTTACAGCTCTGTGCAATGTTGGTGGAAATAGGTGAATGAACAGGTGTTGCATCAGCTGTGGATCCATGGGAAGTGCCAGGGGAAGGACAGCGCGAAGTGAGGATAATGGAAGAATGGAGCAATCCCACCAGAAAACAACGAGAGAGGAGAAGATATGGTTGGTGGTGGGATCATGTTGTAGTTGCCAGAAATGGTCGAAGGTAATTTATTGAATGTGGAGTCTATTAGGATGGAAGGTGAGGAGGATAAAGGGGACCTGTAAGTTTTGAGAAGAGGAAGTGGGTTTGAGAGTACAGGCATGGGAAATGGGGTCGGCAGGTCAAGGGCCCTTTCTGCCACAGTCAAGAGAAATAATGACTTTTCACTCTAGACTTGACTATTCCAATGCACTTCTGGCCAGGCTCCCATCTTCCCCCCTACATAAACTTGTGTCCATCCAAAACTCTGCTGCCCATATCTTAACTTGCACCAAGTCCCATTCACCCATCACCCCTGTGCTTGCTGACCAATTTTAAAATTCTCATCCCTGTTTTCAAATCCCTCCATGGCCTTGCCCCTTCCTATCTCTGTAACCACTTCTAACCCTACAAGCCTTTGAGAACTCTGCGCTCCTCCAATTCTGACATCTTGCGCATCCCCGATTTTAATCGCTCCACCATTGGCAACCGTGCTTTCAGCTGCCTTGGCCCTAAGCTCTGGAATTCTCTCCCTAAACCTCTCCGCCTCTCTACCTCTCTCTCCTCCTTTAAGGTACTCCTTAAAACCTACCTCTTTGACCAAGCTTTTGGTCATCTGTCTGATATCTCCTTCTGTGGCTCGGTGTCAAATTTTGTTTGATAACGCTCTGGTGAAGTGCCTTGGGGCATTTTGCTATGTTAAAGGCACTATATAAATGCAATTGTTGTTGTTGTTGGAAAGGGGAGTCGTCAGAGCAGATCTGAAGGAAATGGAGAAAGTGGGGTGGAAAGAAGCATAATGCAGGTAGTTATGAATGTCTATAGATTGTGGAAAGCCTGCAATGAACAGAGAGATGGTAAGGGAAGGAAGAGTCAGAGATGGACCACATAAAGGTGAAGGATGGGTGAAAATCTGAAAAGTAGCCAATTAAATTTTCAAGATTGGAGAGCAGGAAGTGCTGCCAAGACATGTTATCAATGTAACGGAGGAAGAAGTCAGAGAGTTGTCTTGAGTAGAATTGAAACGCTTTTCAGCTCCCTTGGCCATAAGCTCTGGAATTCCTTCTCTAAACCTCTCCATCTCTCCACCTCTCTCTCCTCCTTTAAGATGCTCCTTAAAACCTACCTCTTTGACCAAGCTTTTGGTCACCTGCCTTAATATCTGCTGGTGTGGCTTGTTGTTAAATTTTGTTTGATAACGCACCTGTGATGCCATAGGATGTTTTACTATGTCAGGACTGAGATGAGAAGAAATTTCTTCACACAGAGGGTGGTGAATCTTTGGAATTCTCTACCCCAGAGGGCTGTGGAGGCTCAGTCATTGGGTATATTCAAAACAGAAGTCGATAGATTTCTGACTAGTAAGGGCATCAAGGGATATGGCGATAAGGCCGGTGAATGGAATTGAGGCAGAAGATCAGCCATGATCTCATTGAATGGCGGAGCAGGCTCGAAGGGCCGAATGGCCTACTCCTGCTCCTATTTCTTATGTTCTTATGTTAAAGGCACTATATATAAATGCAAATTGTTGTTGTTGTTCCATTATCCTGAAAAAGACAGGCACAGCTGGGTTCCACATAGCAACATTTTTTATCTGGAAACAGGGATAGACTATTTTTTCTCCTTTCCTCGTTCTAAAGGGCTTTTCCCCATCTGTGGGTGGTTCTGCAGCACCTTGTGCAAGTGGCCATTCTTAAGGTTGAAGTTTAGACACTGAGGAGCCAATTTGAGAGTCATCATAGCAAAGCTCAAACACCTTCTCAACCAATGTCGATACACACATACTTTCTAGAAGTTGTCACTGGACAGTGATGAGTAGTGAACACCCTGGCTGATTTTTCCCCTTTTCACCCTAGGAATATGTTAATTTCAAATATGTAAATGTTAGCTTTTTGGGGGAATTTTTTTTAGAGATGTAAATAGTTACCTTAATTGACAGCATTCCAATTTCTCTCTCCACATGACCACATTAAACTGTCTAAGTCAGCTATGTTGGTAACTATAGTAAACTCTTGTTTAACCGGCACCTAATCAACCGGAATTCTTTAATAACCGGCAAAATAGATAACTGGTAATCTTGCCGAATCCATCCATTTTTTGTTTTTCCGAGTCCGAGTTTCCCACGGTGGCTGAGTTAGTCACTGGTTTTTATTTTTTTTGTGTTAAAAATTGCCTACCTCTCTGTTATCCGGAATTTTTAATCAATCGGCACCATCCCGGTCCTGTCGGTGCCGGATACGAAAGAGTTTACTGTATGCAGATATTCAACTTCATTATTTATTACTGATGAATGAATTGGAAACTGTGAGAGCACCCCATATAAATAAACTTAATAAAATAAATGCACATGAATGGGAACAGTGGCATAGTGGTTATGTCACTAAACTAGTAATCCAGTAGGCCTGGATTAATGATCTCAGAGATGTGAGTTCAAATCCCACCACGGCAGCTGGGGAATTTAAATTTAGTTAATTAAATAAATCTGGAATAAAAAGCTAGTATCAGTAATGGTGACCATGAAACTACTGGATTGTTGTAAAAACCCATCTGGTTCACTAATGTCCTTTAGGGAAATAAACCTGCTTCCCTTACTTGGTCTGGTCTATATGTGACTCCAGACCCACAGCAATGTGGTTGACTCTTAAATACCCCTCTGAAATGGCCTAGAAAGTCACTCAGCTGTCTCACCACCACCTTCTCAAGTGTAATTAGGGATGGGCAATAAATAATGGCTTGGCCAGCGATGCCCACATCCTATGAATGAATAAAAAAAATAAAAGCTGTAAGACAAATTCTGTAATATTTTTACTTCTTATGATTCCAAACATTCTAAATATTTATCAATCTATATTTGGTATTTTCTTTTACCCCATTATTTCATCCTAGTCTTCCTGGAGCAAGCTGGAACTCTGCACAGTCTGAGCTAAAGATTTCTCCATAACTGCAGTCAATGTCCCCCACCCTCCCCAACTCCATGATCATTTAGCAGCTGGTGCAGTTACAGCCAGGTGAACTGACGAGTTTCCTATCCCCCCAAGAAAGAGCACACTGCCGTAGTACTCCACCTAGCAGCTGAAAGCTCCCAGCAGTGGCAGATGGATTCAAGTGACAAGGAATGTTTTAGATTTTATGCCCACAACCATCTGGTTGGGAGGCGGATGTGCTGCTGTCTGTGCCACTAGGCTGCCAGAGTTAGATATTGAACAGTGTTTTGCCGATACAGGATCTTACGTGGTTATATGATTAGCGCCAGTTTGCGAAAGCTCAGCACATTACACACCAGTAGACCTTAAGAGTACTGTAGCTGCAGTTGTTTTAAGATGGCAAAACTGATTTGTGATCCCAAAATAATACTGGAAGCACTTAATATATTTCCGCTGAAAACTTTTAATTGATACCTTTTGATGGGGAGGACTGTTTGAGAGGACATTTAATGGAATTGATTGTTTTACTGTTCATTAGGAAGTGCTTGTCTTGTAACAAAAGGCGTTTTAGCCTCCACAGAAACCCAAAGAACCAATGCTTAAATGGAGAAGCAAGGATTACATTGAAGAGGTATTCATGATGTTTCCTTTTTGAACCAGTTAACTATATATATATGTGTGTGTTCCACCTTGGCAAAGCACAATTCATGCTGACTCCCAGGATTGAAGAATATGCTGCAAAACACATTGAATTGCACCGATAATCGGGACAATAGGATCAAGCTTTATTTTGGGTTAAGGGAGAGATCAACAGGATCCTATCTTGTAATACAAAGTATACCACCTATTCACCACACCAAACAACACTGTTATCAGCCATGAAGAAATCTATCCTAAGCCTCCTAGAGCTATTATGCCCTCTATGCATGTTTAAGATATGAAATAAATAATGAAAATCAGCATTATATTAAAAATTCACGAAGGATTCAAGACTATTACCCAGTCTTGGGGATAATAGAAGTTTCACTATCATTTTTTGAATTGATTAATTCTTTGTCACTCTCCCAGGTGTCTATTGTTCAGGATTTTGCCCTTGATAATAGATATGCATTGCCGAGTGACAGACACCAGCATGGCAAATGGATGCCACTGCACTGGAGTCGTTACTTTGATGCTTATTTCATTGGGATTTTAATTTACTTAACAGAACCAGATATAATGATATGCAATAATTTGTCTGACCTATTAAGTAGTTTCTACATAATAACAGAGAACAGCATGTGGTGTGTTCAAATTAAAATATGCAACTCTGTATGGGCCATGAACCTGCATTGTCCCATTGGGAGCAGATGTACCTGTAATATTGCTGTAATGTGTTGGGCTCTAACCATTTTTAATTAATAACTGCAGATATTCATAAATGCTGTTGGCTAATGGTTCAGTGCACATATAGTGGCAGACCCATTGCCTCATGAGAGCAGTACTGGCTGTACAATCTTCTGTGGGCCTCTAAACAATCCATTTTACCTCAGCAGCTCCCACACAGGGAAGGTTAATGATACTCATAGATAACAAAGTTTTACTAAACTGAGCCATTCCCCAGGGTATCCTGTAAGTTCTCTAAAGACACAGAACCTTCAAAAGCAAATTATAAAAATGGCATGAAGTGTTCAGGCACAAGGGTCTCTGAGGCATGTAAAAGCCAATATATGAAATTCCATTTGTACTAAATCTGTATTAGTTATTGACTTTGGCGTATACTGTACTTTCAGGCAGTAGAATGAATGGATGAGGATGCGGTAAACATATTCTTCCGGAGTCTGAATGCGCAAGATGTTTTCATTGATTTTTATAATAATTCACCATTTATTAGTTTTTCAAAAATAAAAGTAAAGAGAATGTTGAAGAATTTAATAGGCACAAGGGGCGTATATAACTTTGCATGTGTATTTATGTGTGATACATGTACACAAAAATGTTCACGCCCGCCTTACATTAAAATAATAATGACAGGTTAATAGTGTTTGGAGCACAGCTAATCAATGCTGAATTTTAAAAAAAGTACATAAAATACCAATTTATAATTTATCACAAGTAATCATAATTCGCTATATTCTGCCTGTTATGAAATTATTTTAGTCACAATTCCCAACATTGAACTAAAATAACCAATATATGCTGGATCATTTTAGGACTGTTTGTGTGACTATTATAGCACTGAAATTGCCATCTTTCACTATAGCATTAGCGAGGAATGACTGACCCCAAGACAGAAATAACAGAGGACAATCTCTCTGGTACTGTCTTTTTTATAAATTGCTTATAGTTTTTTTAACTTGTGCTGTGACAGGACACTTGACTTTGCAGGGATAGCAGCCCTTTTATTAAGAATGCTTTTTGGAGGGAGACTGGGGGTGAATTGGCGTGACTATGCCTTACAAACTATTATTTCTATGACCCATATTTATACTGTTGGTAAAATGTAATGGGGGGAATTTTCCCAGCCCTGAGGGGGCGGGTTTGGAGGCGGGACTGCCGGAAAAATGGCAGAAACTGGGAGCGGGTATCGATCCCGCTCCCAACCCGCCTCCGTGCCATCTTCCCGGGAGGCGGGTCCCCAAGTCGTGCAGGGACCCGTCTCCTCGAGGCGGGAAGGGGATTAGAGCCAATTAACTGCCTGTTCACAGGTCGTCAATAGGCAGTTTTGAGGCTTTTCCCCATTTTGAGCCTTCTGCTGCGGGCTTCCTGATGGCTGCGAACCTCGCCAGGGTCAGCGAGGCGAGCGATGGGTCTGCGGGGGTGAAAGGGGTCGAAATGTAAGATGTAGAGGTGAGTGATGGGTGCAAGTGTGGACAGGTAAATATGAGAGGTGAGTGTAAAGTGTCAGAAAAAGTTTCCTTACCTTTGCTTCTTTCTGCAGGCTTCAACCGTTGAGGATCTGGAGGTGCCTCATCTCAACGGCAGAGATGACAGAATGGCTGCTGCATTCTCAGAAGCTGCAGCCATCTGCTTTCTGCTGAGGAGAGAGGTTTTGGTGAGCCATTGTGCAAGGGCTCGCCTTAGAACAGACATTGTCAGTGTTTGACAGCTTCTCAAAGCTGTCAAATGCTGACAATTCATCTGTCAAAATTTTTTCGACAGATGAAGCGTCATACGCTGACGTCATCTGTCACTGGCTTTCCATTAATTGGCCGGTAACGGGCTTAACAAGGCCAATCAAGGGAAAATAGCGTGCGTTTGTCAGACGTCGCTGGGGGCGGGACTAGAACCCGGAAGGCAGCAGTTCTGCCCGCAACTCATCTCAGTTGGCAAAATCCAGCCCGTTGGTTGGGATGACCAGAAGATGTGCGTTGGTGCTAGTAGAGCCGATCCCCCAATTTTTAACTTACATACTACTTGCAAAGTGCAATTTTTTAGTATTGGTGCTTGACGTAAGAAAACTACTAGGCACTTGGTCTAAGCGTTAAACAAAGCTTTAATCAACTGTTTTTCAACATGGAGATCTAGTTGTGTCCTTGCCTAGTTCCTGTTAAAGAATGTCCTGAGCAAGCTGGGCCCATGCCCGAGTATTTATACTCTCCCTGGACAGCGCCACCAGCAGGCCGCCCAGTATTATTTCATAAGTCATTTCCACATGAATGACAAGATTCATGTCAGTGCTAATTACATATTTACACAGCAGGTTTTTTTAGGGGACTAATGATGCTAAACTACTTTACATGCTTAGTTACAGTGCACAACATCATAAATGTTCTCTCGGGGCTGGCCAGATAGACTGATACGGCCTTTTCCAGTCAGGCACTTTCCTATGTTGCAGGAGTTGCAAGTTAATGTTGAAGTCTATAGTGGAAGTACCACCTAGCATAGCAGTAAGGCATACACACCAGATGGTTCTGATTCCTGGTCTGTGCTGAGCTAGCTGGACACAGCTGGGGCAACAGTTGGGATGCTATAATTGGCATCAGTATCCCAGGGCTAGGGAAGGAAAAAAATCAGCTCGGGTTTCCACTTCTGATTACTATTTAGTGACATCTGCTACAAACTGTAGCAAGTCAGGTGAGGACAAGATTGGGTTCTGCTGCGATGCCTTCAATGGTTGATAGTCTTTCATCAATCACCACCTTGGCTCACATAGAAACATAGAAAAATAGGAGCAGGAGTGGGCCATTCGGCCCTTCAAGCCTGCTCTGCCATTCAATATGATCATGGCTGATCCTCTATCTCAATACCATATTCCCCCTCTCTCCCCATACCCCTTGATGCCTTATCACACAATGATAAGTATGGCAACCTGGGTGAGTAACCCGAGGACTACTAGTGCCCGTAGAATATTAACCCAGTTTTCAAGAGAGATGGGGGAAAAGGGAAAAAAACTGGAAGAGTAAGAAAGATAATAGAAAAAAGCTCCACTCAGTAGATGGTGCAGCAGGATAATTAGCAATGACCTATAAAGATGGCTCCTAATAATTCTTAAAAAAAAATCAGCTTCCCCAAGATTTAAAAGCACATTTAAAATAAACACTGTCATCTGTATGCTGGCTCTCCATTCTGTCAGGCTCATTCTATAGACTGATAGGAGTATATGCAGTTAATGCTGATACATAGGAAAAATGTAGTTAACATTCATCATTGACTAAATAGAGCAGTTTGATGGGCCGAATCATCTTTCCCTGCCCTTTTCATATGTTTGTATAACCTAAAGCTAATAAAAATTGTGACTATTGGACCGAATTGCACCCAAGGTTTCACCTTTGTTCCAGTTGTATTTAGCCATATTTTTCACATGGTTTTCAAACTAAATATCACATTGTTATAAAAGATGCTTATTTATAGATTTTTAACAACAATGTCAGTATTTAGAGGATAGCTAATGCCTGCATTGAGAAATTAAAAGACATTGCAGTCTGGCAGTGTGTGGGAATTAATCACAATACACGTAAGTCTAGACAGAGCAAAATGTATTTATTTATTCTTTAAATTCTTTTGTTCCTTTGATTTCAAATGCAGCACACATAACATGGTCTTTCAGAATATCTTAAACACTTGGGGGGAGAAATTCGGTTGGTTAGCGCCTCCAGTTAGCACCTGGCGGGGGCGCTAATGGGGCACTGAGGCAGTAGCACCGGGGCGAGGCGAATTCAGCGCCGCACGCCAAATTCTGCACCCCCTAGCGCCGCAGCTATGAGATAGCACCGGGAACTTTAGTGCCAGATAGATCGTGACATCAGTGAGCATACAACGCTCACTGGGCACCCAATCTGCCAAATTGATTGTCGCCCCCTGCCTTAGCGCCTGGTCCCAACAGCGACAGGGAGAGGAGGCGTGAAGCAGGCGGATGCCAGCTCCAGGGGCACTACTTAAAGGGATCATTAGTAATGAGTCGCAGCTGTCAGGTTAGGGCTGTTTCTCTGCTTCCTTGTCAGTTTCACATTGTGGAACAGTTTCATTCAGTCATTTAAAGGTTCTTCAGTCTTTGGAGTTTTGTGTCTACTAAAAATTAGTTACATCTATTCTGACAACATATCAAAGTGCTTCACTTTATTACATTAATGGGGACTGTACTGGCAGTTGACCTGGCCCTCCAGGATCTACAGCGGAGGGAGCGCAGGCAGCGAGAAAGACTGCAAGGTGTGCCCAGAGGGAGGAGGAGGGCCATCAGGGCTCTCAACTGGAGGCCTTACCATCCGAGGATATTCCGACAGCACTTCTCCTACCTTCAATTAAGCGAGGAGCAGTATATTAGAAGGCTCCGCTTCAGCAAAGACGCAGTCACCGAACTCTGCCACCTCCTGCAACCGGACCTCGAGCCTCAGATCAGGATGAGCACGGCTCTCTCAGTGGCATTCAAGGTCACCATCACCCTCAATTTCTTCGCCAGTGGATCCTTCCAGTCTGCAACAGGAGATATAACTAACATCTCACAGTTCGCCATCCATCGCTGCATCCGGGAGGTCACAGGGTCTCTCTACAGCAGGAGAAGGGACTACATTTCCTTCCCCATCACCAGAGGGAAGCAGGACGAGCATGCATATGGCTTTGTCAGGATAGCGGGATTCCCCATGGTGCAGGGCGCCATTGACTGCACCCACGTGGCTTTGCAGGCACCGCATAACAATCCTGAGATCTTCCGTAACCACTAAGGCTACCACTCACTTAATGTGCAGTTGGTGTGCGACCACAGACAGCGAATCCTCAATGTGAATGGCCGCTATCCTGGCAGCAGCCACGATGCCTACATCCTGTGCCAGCACTCTTCCAGCCACCACATGAAGCTTGCAGCTGCCTGGTCGGAGACAAGGGCTATCCGCTCTCCACCTGGCTCGTGACTCCCCTCCGCAGCCCCAACACTCCTGGTACAGCACTCATATAATGAGAGCCATGCCACCACCAGGAACATCATCGAGCAGCCCATGGGGTGCTCAAGCAACGGTTCTGCTGCCTTGACCGTTCAGGAGGCGCCTTCCAGTACTTGGCTGAGCGGATGTCCCATTTCATCGTCGTCTGCTGCATGCTCCACAATTTGGCCATCATGAGGCCCAGCCCTTGCCACCAGGGATTGCGGGACCATCTCAGGAGGAGGAAGAGGGAGAGGAGGAGGAGGACGAGGAGGAGGAGGAGGAGGAGAAACAGGAGTGAGGGAGGAGGCAGCCACTCAATCAGCCTTCTGGAAGGTCGGTCCGTGACCGCCTCATCAGACTGCGGTTCCAATAAATTAAACCCCAGATCCCCGTTGCTTACCACATCCCCATCATTCCATCCCTTTCGCAGGCAATATCACAGCGCAAAGCTGAAATGAGAGACAGTACAAAATTATCCGAACTCGAATAATAAATTTATCAATAATCAGTGAACACATATTTACAACAACAATATTAACTATTCACCCTTGTGCAATCCCTTAGTGCCTCTTGTTACTGTGCCTTTGCCTACTCTAGTGCTCCTACGAAGTTTTGGCCCAGTGGCTGCAGCAGGGCAGGTGGAAGGCAGCTGAGTGTCCGTGCGGGAGACTTCAGATGGCCTTGCAGGACTCCCTCGACCAGCTCTGGGCCTGGAAGGCCCAGCTGTAGACTGCACCACCTCAGCATGGGTGGCAGCAGTCTGGGCTGGCTGGATGACAGGCAGCGACAAGGGCAATGGCGGAGTGCCAGTGGTGGAAGCAGGAATGCTGTCATCCTGAGAGAGGACAGCAGCTTCCTGCTCCACTGACCCACCGCCACTCCCCCGGGGCAGCACCTCAGCATCCCTACCAAACTGTTGAAGCACAGGTTGATGGCCTGCTGCGAAACCGTGAAAGCCCCGGTTGACGGTAGTAGACCCAGCCACGATGGCAGCAGTCAGAGCTTGGGTGGCATCATGCTGAGACTGCATGAGAGCAGTCTGAGATTGGATGCCACCAAGCGTAGACTGCATTACAGCACTAAGACATCGCGTCGCTTCCGCCTGTGCTGCAATGGAAGCTGCTAGATCGCCCATCACACGCAGCATCAGGTCTGGGTCGCCACGGTCTTTCTGGGAGTCGAGCATCCTTTCAGACTGGAAATGATGGGCTCCATGGTGTGCGCAGAGCTTTGTGCAATGTTGGAGGTGGACTCCTCCACACTCCTTACCATTGCCAACAAGCTCTCGGGCACCCTTGCTATTGCGCCTATCATCACCCTTCTTCTAAAGGCCTCCCCATCGAGGTCCTCATCTGAGTTATGTGCAGCAGAACTCTCGCGTGAACTCACCCTCCGGGGAGTTGGCCCCCGAGCTACCCTTTCCCCCTGGCCTTGCTGCAGCCCGCTCGTCCCCGGTGCATCACCCTGTGCAGATCCCGCTACTATACTAGCCTCTAAAGAATGCATAGTGCCAGTACCTGAGCTGGTGCCTGCGAGTGAGAAATGCAGTGACACGGTGTGTTCTTCCTCCTCCTCTTCTCCTGCCTCGCTCTCACTGGTACCCTCAGGGACAGGCTGCTCAGCCACAAGAGTTGGGTTAAGGTGAGGGGAGCGGGGCAGGAATGGAGAAATGCATGCATACAGCATGATTAGCTGGAAAGTGCGAAAGGCTTGTGGGGTGAGGGGGAAGTGGGATGTGAGAAGGAGTAGGGATGAACATACTGTTGTTGTCCCCAAGGGGGTCAACGTCACCGGTGACCACGGCGCCCACCACCTGGCGCCCAATAATCTGCAGCACTCGATTCTCCAGCACAGATAGTGGTTGGGTGTCAGCTTGTCCCCTGCCTGTGCGCTCCTGCTCCCTCCTGTTGTGAGCCATCTTGGCCTGCAACAGAAAGGAAAGTGTGTGAGTGAGTGTGTAGCAATGTGTTTGGGTGATGTGCCTGCCATAGTTGAATAGCTGTCATTGTGTGCAGGGTGTAAGATGTGAGTGTGAGTGTTAGTATGTAGTGATTGTTGGTGGGTGAGTGCTGGGGGTGTGGTGCTTTGGCCAGTGTGTGCAGTCTGTGGTTCAGATGGTGGTAGGTAGCATTTGTTGAGGCATTTACTCACCCTGACCACCCGAGTGAGATCGTTAAACGTCTTCCTGCACTGTGTGTGGATCCTGGGGATCCCAAGATATGATGGGCTACCTCCCTCCACATGGCGCGGAAGACTTGAGGCGAGGGCCTCCTGCCTCTTGCTGGGTAGAGCACCACCCTCCGTCTCTCTACAGCGAAGACCAACACCTCCAATACTTGGTCCAAGAATCTGCAGGCTCTCTCCCTGGGGTGTGGATCTGCCATCATGAGAGCTGGGTGAGTTGTCCGGATCCTTGGACTTGGTGTTCTCCTGCTTGCTGGCACAGGTTCACGGCCAGCAATGAACCTCCCCTTTAAGAACTGGAAAGAGCCTGTGGCAATCATGACTTGCCATTAGACTGCACCTGAAAAATTGGTTAGCACTTTGAGTGTAACGCCACTGAGCTAAGCCATTAGCGCTTGATTTAGCGCTCCCATCCTTTCTTAGAGCGATGAGACTTAATTTAGCATGCAGCATGATTCATTAGCACCTGGCGCTAAATCTCTAACTTTTCTGACGTTACTGCCAATTCCTGGGCTATAATGAATTTCTCCCCCTTGACTTGTAACAACTGTATACTCACATATTGATATGTTTATTGCAAACTTTCCAAAAAGTGTTTCTGCATCTTCTTAAGTTCCTCATTGCCATATCAGTCACTCACCTTGGCTCTCTTTGTACAAATACAGCAGCAACGGTAATGAGCTTTGCATTGACACCTTTTTATATATTGATTTCTTAAATCTTGTCAAAGTACTAATATGTGTTTCTGTTTATGTATCCATGATAAGAAATGTCCATCAGGCATGGACATGCTCGCCCCTATCTTCCCATTGATCTCTTGCATGTGCACCAACCATCCCGTTCCCCAGCTCCTCGGGTGGGCAAAAAAAAGACACCTATCACTAATTCAGGAGATATCGGATAAAAATTCTTCTTGGACTCCTCATGGGTGGTCAAGCAAGACCCAGGAGATTCCAAATCCATGTGTTATTTTCTGGATTAATTTACTCTTCCATATGCCACAATAACTCATTTTGCAGAAATCCATCGAATGCCTGGACTGTAAGGAATCAGTCTCTACTACCTTCTCAGCAATTCGCTTTCAAAAATTGCTTATCCTTTTGGAAAAGTAAAACTTCTGGGCATCTAACCTCAGCCTCTGCTTTCCTAGCACGATGCCTTAGGCTTGTGTTATTGAGAGGCACAGACTTAGGAAGGATCTAATCCAGTGATTTAAGATTATTAAAGGCATGGACATCATGCAAGTAGATGGTGTGTTGAGTGGCCCCTATTCTACCTGACCCCGTAATCTAACACACACCATCTACTTCCATGATGTTCATGCCTTTAATAATCTTAACTAGCTGGCTTAGATCCTATATACGTCTTCATCTCTCCAGCTAGTGCAAGCCCAAGGCATCAAGTCTATCTTCATAGCTCAATGATCTCAGGCTAGGGGTCATCCTGTTGTCCTTCTGCAACATCTTCAGAGTCACAATGGCTTTCCTGAGAGGACCAAGCGGAAATAGTATTTCAAATAAGGTCATGTCAAAACCTTTTGTAACCCTATTACTGTGGCCCCAGTTTTGCATTGAATAGTCTAGGCAATACAAGCAATTGTTTTCGGTGTGGCCTCCTGACATTGAATTTGGTGATGATGGGGTGATGTATCTAGTTAGCCAATGAAGGGAATTCAGAGATCACAAGGTCACCTCCCGCACACGCAAAAAAGACCTTACTGCAGCTTAACCCGTTAATCTTTACTTATACGTCAAAATGATTTATTTGGAATAATTGTAAAAAAAAAATGTTACAACTTAGATAAATCTGAGAAAAAGATGTAATAAAGATTTCCTGTTTTTTTGATGCCACATGTGTAGATTTCTGCCTGAATGGGTAGGTTCATAATTTTCTTTAGAGCTGCGAATGATTCCACCGCTTCCCCATAGTGGTGACAGCATGAATGTTTATTTGCACAATGTGATGGAGTCAATAAGTAGCATTTTGAAACCTAGGGCAAAGAGATTTGTCATCTAAATGGGAAGTTTTTTGCCTGCAGCAGAACCCAGTTTGAACTGCTAAAAAATCCATTTTGGCTAAATTTGCTGCTGAGGATATATTACTTTAACAGCAGGCAGAGATTAAGAAGTGTTACATTGCTCCCTAACACATTATAAATTGCCACAAAACAATATGGCACACTTTTGAATTTTTTTTCCAACAAAATGTCAAGCAGCATCTGTCACTAACCACTACAAGGAAACTATATACTTTCTATAATCTCTCAGTCCCTATACATAGGAGAACATGATGAGTAAATCCACTATAAATGGCTGCAATATTTTACAAACTGCATACAAATGCAAAACAATCTATCTGTAATTTTCTCTTCTTCCAATTAAATGTCACATTGTACTGTAAACTGTTTTGCATCAAGAAAGTTTCAATTCACATTTGCATATGTGTTATTATAGTTCCAGAATGTATTTCAGATCTTAACAATTTTATTCATTACAATGTAAATTGGTTTGGGGAATCAGCTTCTAACTGCCTTTGACATACTTCATTTAGAGTCTATAAATGCAATTAATAGGACTTTATTCACAAGAAAGTTAATTGACTGTAGCAAATCTGGATACATTATCATTGTTTAGATACTTCAAAAACTTTCTCAGTAATGAATAGTTACAATAACTAGGTAGGATTCACAGATAATATTATACAGAATTGTGTTTCCTGCACTTGAAAAAAACCAAGTCATCTAATTAAGCAGCATTATATCATCAAGCAGAGTGGACAATGGACACCTTACTATTCTATTTACATCAATGAGCCCTTAGCACACACCATTAGTCTCAGCACTCAGAACTTTTCATTCACATTCTGTTCAAATTAGAGGCTGCTCTGACTCCAGCTATTTGGTGTAATGCCTTCCAATTAAAGACAAATACAAAATGTACTACACTTACAGCTAGACTTGCTTAGAATTTAATTCAGAATATGCCCTTGTAAACGTACAGTTGGACATGGAATTACGTTACTCATCGGCAATTCCTGGTTTGGACACTTTAGGGAATGTAATGAGAATTTAGAGGAAACTGCAGATAAAACATCAGAGAGGGGGGTATGCTTGGAGAATCCTGGTCAATGAGGGAAGCATTTCTTCAACTGACAATAAAGTATTATGTACATATTAATTCATGCATATCCACACTAAAAATCCATCAAAGAGCACCATGCATATTGCACATTCAATAATGTTAATGAGTGCATATGGGGATGATGAGCTTTCATCAAGAGCATAACCTATTATTCATTCTGAATCAGATTCTGATTCATGCAATCACCAGTACATTGGTAAGCACTGTAACTCCTAAATTATATTGGCTTTACTTAGATGAATGCAATTGGAATGGGTTTTGACGACTTTGAAAATTTGTAACGAGGGACAGGTTGTTCTCTTGCGGCATTGCTCATGTACAAAAGTGAGAAAAGCATCTCTCTCCTTTTGCCTACCTCCTGCTATTTAATTCTTGTCATCTCCCCCTATGTTTTCCATTATTTTTGTGTCCCTCTTTGTTTATATGGTGATCACACACTTCCTTTCATTGTCATCACTGAGGAGCAGGAACTGTGGCTAATTCTCTCCATTTCTTAGTGCAGAGATGCGGAGGCTAGTTTTAGTGCCCTTTAATCAAATTAATGGAGAAAAAAAACAAACAGAAGAAAAGCCCTAAATTGAAAGGTTATAAACAAGGACATTGAAGCTTTTCTCACTCCTGCACTTTCTGATCAGTTTCAATCTTTTTCTGTTTTTCTTTTATGCAGTTTGAGATTTTTTTTTTGCAGTTTTATTTTTTCGCTATAATCAATTGCTTGGGGGTAAGATATCAAATCCTGCCATCCCTGTGGATCTGGATGTCACTGTCTTTTTAACCATGGCTGGGTGGGGAGGCATGGAGTCATCAGAAAGCGCATGGTTTTGGTTTGCTATGCATGCGCATGCATTCTTCACCTCAGGTCTGAGTTGGGCTGTGCCCTGGAGTCCAGGGGTGTGAGTAGACATTGGGCCAGAAATTTGGCTTTCCGGCTTCCTGCGGGTGCAAGCATCGCGCGCGTACTTGCCTACCGCGCCTGCCGTTGTGCTTTGGGCCCACGAGGACTTCGGCTCCTGGGCCTCCTCCAGCTGCCGGCGCGCAGTGCTTGCATATCCCAGGGGCGCAGTTAGTTCGAAGTGTCCCCTGGGATCACGTGGGCCATGGGGAGACAATCCTAACAGGGCATTTTCATTCATAGATTTGACAGGAAGACCTGTCAAATCTATGAATAGAGATCGGCCCCAAAACCACACTTAAACGTCAAATAATTTTTTTTTAAAAATCACATTTTTAAAATAACTATAAGTTACATAAATTAACTACTTTAAACAAAAATTAAAATTTTTGAAAAAAATTAATTATACTTTTTAACGGTGCTAAAAATAAACTTACCTTTCTTTAAAGTATCTAAAAAAGATAAACCTGTTGAAAATTTTTTTAAATTGTAATTAATTAACCACTTACCTTGTTAAAAACAGGCCTTGCGCCTCTTTTTTAAAAGTGCAGCTTCTCCATACTTACCCTCACGGAGAAACCTGAAAAAAAAGCCGAAGTTCGCTGCGTGCACGCAGCCTCTCCCGCGCACGTGTTCGACTTCTGAACCCCTTCCTTCAGGGGAACGGAAGTTCCGGTTTCCAGCGCATGCGCAGTGCATGCAGGAAACCGGCACTTCAGGTGGCCTTATGGGTGAGTACACAGCGCGTACTCACCCGACAAGAGCCGAATTTCTGGCCCAATGTGTTCTCTGCTAATGGGAGAGAGTCCAGGCAGTTGTTTTTGCGATGAGGAGATGTGATTATGGATAAGAGTGTGATATTTTTGTGAACTATTGATTTTTTAAGTGTTAATTATGTGATAATATTTATTTTCAGGGGTATATAGTAGGGTGATTGAGGAACTTTATGATAGGTTTATGCCACAAAATATGAGACCTTATCTTGCATAACAAACTTTGATGTGGTACCTTATCGAATGCCTTTTGTAAATCCAAATATACTACATCCACTGGTTCCCCTTTACCTACCCTGCTAGTTACATCCTCAAAAACCTCTAATAAATTTGTTAAACATGATTTCCCTTTCATAAAACCATGTTGACTCTGCCTTTTTCTAAGTGCTCTGTTACCACTTCCTTAATAATGGATTCCAACATTTTCCTGATGACTGATGTCAGGCTAACTGGCCCTGTTTTTTCTCTCCCTCCTTTCTTGAATAGCGGGGTTACATTTGCTACCTTCCAATCTGCTGGGACCATTCTAGAATCTAGGGAATTTTGGAAGATCACAACCAATGCATAAACTATCTCTGCAGCCACCTCTTTTAGAACCCTAGCATGTAGGCCATCAGGTCCAGGGGACTTGTTGGCTTTTAGTCCCATTAGTTTTTCAAGTACTTTTTCTCTACTGATCTTAATTACTTTAAGTTACTCACCCTCATTAGTCCCTTGGCTCCCCACTATTTTTGGTATGTTTTTTGTGTCTTCTACTGTGAAGCCAAATACAAAATATTTTTTTAAAGTCTCTGTCATTTCCTTATTCCCCATTATAATTTCACCTGTCTCAGCCTCTAAGGGACCAATGCTTACTTTTGCTATTCTCTTCCTTTTTACATACTTGTAGAAGCTCTTACAATTTGTTTTTATATTTCTTGCTAATTTACTCTCATATTCTATTTTCTCCCTTTTTATCAATTTTTTAATTATCCTTTGCTGGTTTCTAAAGCTCTCCCTATCCTCAGGCTTACTATTATTCTTTGCAACATTATAAGCCTCTTCTTTTAATATACTATCTTTAACTTCTTTAGTTAGCCACGGATGGATCTCTTTTCACGTGGAGTTTTTATTTCTCAATGGAATGTATATTCGTTCAGAATTTTGGAATATTTCTTTAAATGTTTACCTTCATACCTTTTAATCTAATTTCCCAATCTACCTTAGCCAACTCGCCCCTCATACCAATGTAATTGGCTTTATTTGAATTTAAGTCGTTAAGGCCGCGAAATTCAGGGGTTTAGCACCGGCCGTTAAGGCTGATTTAGATGATAAAATGGTGAGCGACTCGCTTCCGGCAGGTCCCGCGGCGGCCACCTTTTTTAGGAGGTCGGTAGCGCTGCCGTTGCCAGCGCTTGCTCCAGATATTTAGATTAGGCAGATCGTGACGTCAGTGAGTGTGCAACGCCGATTTGACACATGATCTGCCATTTTGGACATCGCCGCTCCAGTTAATGCCCTCTCCTCATCACAACCAGCTGACCATGCGTTCAGCAGCAGGAAGGACCCCCCTAACAGTGCTATTTAAAGGGATCATCAACAACTTGCAGCTGACTTGCTTTTTCAGTTCCACTGGCTCTGTCTAAGTTTCTACAACTGTTTGGAGCTTAAAATTGCTGAGGTGACAGGGAGTGTTGCTGAAAATAGAGAACATGATGTGGAGATGCCGGCGTTGGACTGGGGTGGACAAAAATGAGAAGTCGCACAACACCAGGTTATAGTCCAACAGATTTATTTCTCATTTAAAGGGTTCTGCTCACACCACTTGCTCCCAGTCATGGGGTCTCTACTTGCAGTCCCCCTCGCGCTCCAGTATGACAGGGAGATGGAGTGGAGGCAGCGAAGAAGAGGACAAGATGCTCGCACAGGGAGGAGGAGGGGCAGGAGGGCTCTCAGCAGGAGGCCTTACACACCTAGAGTCTTCCGAGAGCACTTCTCCTACCTGCGCTTATGCCAGGATCAGTGTATTAGGAGGCTCCGCTTCAGCAAGGAGGTGGTCATTGAACTCTGCCAGGTCTTGGAACCATACCTGCAGCCTCAGAGCAGAGCAGAGTGATGGAGGCTCTCCCAGTGGCCGTCAAGGTCACCGTGGCCCTCAATTTTTCACCAGCAGATCCTTCCAGTCTGCAGCAGGTGACATAGCTAACATCTCCCAGTTCGCCATCCATCGCAGCATCCGGGAGGTCACAGAGGCTCTATACTCTAGGAGAAGGGACTTCATTGTCTCCTCTCTTACAGAGAGAAGCAGTACGAGCAGGGATGTGGCTTTTCCACAATAGCTGGCTTCCCCATGGTGCAGGGCATCATTGACAGCACACACGTGGCTTTGCTGGCACTGTATACCAAATCCTGAGATGTCCCGTAACCACAAAGGCTGCCACTTAATGTGCAGTTGGTGTGTGGCAAGGCCCAGTGCATCATGATGGTGAATGCCAGCTGTCCTGGCAGCAGTCATGATGCCTTCATCCTACGCCAGTCCTGTACATCAGCAATCTTCCAGCCACCACATCAAACCCGAGGGTGGCTGCTCGGCTACAAGGGCTATCCGCTCTGCACCTGCCTGATGACACCCCTCCGCAACCCCACCACTCATGACGAACATTCACATAGTGACAGCCATGCTGCCATGAGGAACATCATCGAGCAGACCATTGGGGCTCAAGCAATGCCTCCGTTGCCTTGACCGCTTGGGAGAAGCCCTCCAGTAGTCGCCGGAGTGGGTGTCCCATTTTGTGGTAGTCTGGTGCATGCTCCACAACTTGGCCATCATGAGGGTGCAGCCCTTGCCACCACAGATTTTGGGACCACCTCAGGAGGAGGAGGAGGAGGAAGAGGAAAAAGGAAGAGGAGGAGGCAGGCAGCAAATCCCCATTCCAGATGGGCTATCCGTGAGCACCTCATCAGACTCCGATTCCAGTAAATGAAACCCCAGATCCCCATTGCTCACCACTTCCCTATCATGCCATCTCTCTGTCACGGAACATCACAGCATCCTCCTGGGCACAAAGCTAAAATGACAGCCACCACAAAACACACATTGCAAATAACATTTTTAAATTTAGCAAATTCAAATCATAAGAACAAAGTCAACTAATCACCCTTGTGCATTCCTTTAGTACCTATCTTTCGTGTGCGTTTTCCTACTCTGGTGCTCCTCTGAAGTGTTCCCCCAATGGCTGCAGCATGGCTGCTGGAAGGCTGCTGACTTTCAGGTCAGAATTTTGCCGGTGCTCAGAGGGCGGGTTGGAAGGTGTCAAAATCTAAAAGATTGACAGCGGGTCAGGATCCCGCTCTGAACCCGGCTCTGTGTCAGTTTCCCAAGTGCAGGGTGGTAAGCTGCCTTCTTGAACCGCTGCAGTCCGTGTGGTGAAGGTACTCCCACAGTGCTGTTAGGTAGGGAGTTCCAGGATTTTGACCCAGCGACGATGAAGGATCAGCGATATACTTCTAAGTCAGGATGGTGTGTGACTTGGAGGGGAACTTGGAGATGGTGGTGTTCCCATGCGCCTGCTGCCCTTGTCTTTCTAGGTGGAAGAGGTCGCGGGTTTGGGAGGTGCTGCCAAAGAAGCCTTGGCGAGTTACTGCAGTGCTACTTGTAGAGTGTACACACTGCAGCTACAGTACGCTGGTGGTGGAGGGAGTGAATGTTTAAGGTGGTGGATGGGGTGCCAATCAAGCGGGCTGCTTTGTCCTGGATGGTGTCGAGCTTCTTCAGTGTTGTTGCAGCTGCACTCATCCAGGCAAGTGGAGAGTATTCCATCACACTCCTTACTTGTAGATGGTGGAAAGTCAGGAGGTGAGACACTCGCCACAGAATACCTAGCCTCTGACCTGCTCTTGTTGCCACAGTATTTATGTGGCTGGTCCAGTTAAGTTTCTGGTCAATGGTGACCCCCCAGGATGTTGATGGTCGGGGATTTGGCAATGGTAATGCTGTTGAATATCAAGGGGATGTGGTTAAACTCTCACTTGTTGGAGATAGTCATTGCCTGGCACTTCTGTGGCACAAATGTTACCTGCCTCTTATCAGCCTAAGCCTGAACGTCGTCCAGGTCTTGTTGCATGCGGGCATGGACTGCTTCATTATCTGAGGAGTTGTGAATGGCGCTGAACATTGTGCAGTCATCAGCAAACATCCTCATTTCTGACCTTATGTTGGAGGGAAGATAATTGATGAAGCAGCTGAAGATGGTTGGGCCTAGGACACTGCCCTGAGGAAGTCCTGCAGCGATGATTGACCTTCAATCACCACAACCATCTTCCTTTGTGCTAAGTATGACTCCAGCCAGTGGAGCGTTTATCCCCCTGATTCCCATTGACTTCAGTTCTACTAGGGCTCCTTGATGCCAAACTCGGTCAAATGCTGCCTTGGTGTCAAGGGCAGTCACTCTCACCTCACCTCTGGAATTCAGCTCGTTTGTCCATGTTTTGACCAAGGCTGTAATGAGGTCAGGAGCCAAGTGGTCTTGGTGGAACCAGATGGGTTGTTACGACAATCCGATACTTTTATGATTACCATTACTGACACCAGTGATTACTCCAGATTTATTTAATTAACTGAAGTTTAAATTTCCCAGCTGTGGTTGGGTTTGAACTCACATCTCTGTATCATTAGTCATTAGTCCAGGCCTTTGGATTACGAGCCCAGTGACATTACCACTACACTACCGTTCCCTCTGCAATGTGCAACTAGGCTGCGTTGGTGTCCTGGGGAGGTCTCTTCCGCCGATTTGAAGGGAAGACAACCTCCCTGCGAGCTGTGACTCCCTCCATAAGCATATGGAGGGAGTCATAGGAGAGCCTGGTTGCAGCCGTGCACCTCTGTGCAGTGCTTGTCAGTGTTTGCAGCACCTCAATGCTGTAGAACACTGACAGCACAACTGTCAAAATGGATGCAGACATGGCCCCTTTAAGGAAACTGGCTGCTGACGCGTCATCAAATGACGTCAGCAGACCCGCTTCCTTTTAATTGGCCGGAAACATCGCAGGGCGGGCTTAACAAGCCCTATTAGCGTAAAATCATGTCGGAGGCCGGGATCCAGACAGTTGCGGGGTCGGCACCCGCCACCCGCCACGGACGTCACCCGGCACGGACGTCACCCGCCACGGACATCACCCGCCACGGACATCACCCGCCACGGACATCACCCGCCACCCGCCACGGACATCACCCGCCACGGACGTCACCCGCCACGGACATCACCCGCCACGGACATCACCCGCCACGGACATCACCCGCCACCCGCCACGGACATCACCCGCCACCCGCCACGGACATCACCCGCCACCCGCCACGGACATCACCCGCCACGGACATCACCCGCCACCCACCACGGACGTCACCCGCCACGGACATCACCCGCCACGGACGTCACCCGCCACCCGCCACGGACGTCACCCGCCACGGACATCACCCGCCACGGACGTCACCCGCCACGGACATCACCCGCCACGGACATCACCCGCCACGGACATCACCCGCCACGGACGTCACCCGCCACCCGCCACGGACATCACCCGCCACGGACATCACCCGCCACGGACATCACCCGCCACGGACGTCACCCGCCACCCGCCACGGACATCACCCGCCACGGGCCCGCTGAGGTTGGAAAAATCCAGCCCTCAGTGTGGGAGACAACAGATGGAAGAATATTTTTTAAACCTGCCATATTTTCCTGTTCCACTATATTCTGCTTATTTTCTGTCTATTGGCCTTCATCTGCTTGATTTTATAGCTCTTCTATTCTGTTCCTTCCCTGTTCATTTCAATTTTATACACACTTTGTTTCTGCCAAATGCCTTCAATAACTTCCCTTTTCATTCTTCTCTCCTTAAAACATTAGGGCCACTGAAGGATGAACAGGATAAAATCACAGGTAAATATTTACTTTGCTTCAGTATTTACCAAGGAGACAGATCAGGTGGACATGACATCAGAAGATGAGATTAGAAATGATATAACCACATTTCAAATAAAAAGAGGAGAAATATTAAATAAACCGATCACACTCATAGAGGATAAAACCCCTGGTCTGTATGGATTGCATTCGCACATTTTAAAGGAATCTAGAGAAGAGATAGCAGAGGCACTATTACACATATTTAATAATTCATTAGAAAGAGGTGTATTGCCAGAGGATTGGCGGATAGCTAACATTATACCTATATTTAAGAAGGAAGATAGAACATGTCCAGGAAACTATAGACCAGTCAGCTTAACATCGGTGGTCGGAAAAATAATGGAATCCCAACTAAAGAAGAAAATAGAAAAACTTCTAGAAGCCAAAAATATAATAATGAATAGTCAGCATGGATTTCAAAATGGAAAGTCTTGCTTGACCAACCTCATTGAATTCTTTGAAAAGGTAACAGAGAGAGTAAACTGTAGTAGATGTAATATATCTAGATTTCCACGAAGCCTTCGATAAGGTACCACATAATAGGCTAGTGAATAAGGTCAGAGCATGTAGAGTCAGGGGACAAGTAGCAGAATGGATAGCTAGCTGGTTGCAAGACAGAAAGCAGAGAGTAGGGGTAAAGGGTAGCTATTCAGAGTGGCAGAAGGTGGAAGTGGGGTCCCACAAGGATCAGTGCTGGGACCACTGTTATTCACAATTTATATTAATGATTTAGACTTTGGAATCAAAAACACAATTTCTAAATTTACAGATGATACCAAATTGAGGGGGATAGTCAATACTGAGGAGGACTGCAACAAATTACAAGAAGACATTAATAAACTTTCAGAATGGGCATATAATTGGCAAATGAATGTCAATGCAGATAAGTGTGAGGTATGACATTTTGGTAAGAAAAATAAGGAGGTCACATATTACATGGAAAGTAAGAATCGAAATAGGGTAAAGGAGCAAAGGGATCTGGGAGTACAAATACATAAATCACTAAAAGTAGTGACACGGGTTATAAGGCCATAAAAAGCAAACCAAGCACTAGGATTTATTTCTAGAGAGATAGAATTGAAAAGTAGAGAAGTTATACTAAACTTCTATCGAATCTTGGTTAAACCTCACTTGGAGTACTGTGTGCAGTTCTGGTCGCCATATTATAAAAAGGATATAGAGGCACTGAAGAGAGTGCAAAAAGATTTACAAGGATGATACCAGAAATGCGAGGTTATACCTATCAGGAAAGAATGAACAGGCTGAGTCTTTTTTCTCTTGAAACAAGAAGGCTGAGGGGTGCCCTAATAGAGGTCTTTAAAATTAGGAACGGTTTTGATAGAGTAGATACAGAGAGAGTGTTTCCACTTGTGGGGAAGAGCAAAACTAGAGGCTATCAATATAAGATAGTCACCAAGAAATCCAATAGGGAATTCAGAAGAAACTTCTTTACCCAGAGAGTGGTGAGAATGTGGAACTCGCTACCACAGGGAGTGGTTGAAGCGAATAGTATAGATGCATTTAAGGGGAGGCTAGATAAGTATATGAGGGAAAAGGGAAAGAGTTAGATTAAGAAGGTTGGGAGGAGGCTCGAGTGGAACATAAACACCAGCATGGACTGGTTGGGCTGAATGGCCTGTTTCTGTGCTGTATATTCTATGTAAATCTATGTAAATCATTGTCTTTGACCTCCGCTACAAACTCCATTCCCTTGCCACTTTTTCCACCCGCCTCCCTGGCCTCTGCAACCTTGGCGTTCTGTTTGACCCTGATCTCAGTTTCACTGCAATGTGCCCTTTAATTGTCTCCCGTTCTCCACTCTCCATAAGTTCTGCCTTGTCCAAGTATCTGCTATACATATCTTGCCTCATACTAGGTCTCACTTACTAATCACCCTTGTCCTCATGACTTACATTAACTCTGTGTACCCCAATGCCATAAAGTTAAATTCCTCATCCTTGTCTTTAAACACTCCATGATTTCACTTCAACCCATCTCTGAAACCTTCTCATGGCTTATATTCCCCTTCCCCAGAACACTTCATGATCTCACTCCACCCTATCTCCATTCCTCTAACTCCTGATTTTTGTGTATCCCTCCTTTCTCTCCAACCCACCATTGGTGAGAGAGTCTTCAGCCACTTGGGCCTTTATCTCTGAAATTCACTTGCTACACCTCTCTGCCACTTTTATCCTTTAAAAACCTCTTCAAAGCCCATCTCTTCGATTATGCTATCCCTCACCTCTTCTATCGCTCCATTCCTGCTCAGCGTCTCTTTTCTGTATGCCTATGTACGAAGCAAATTGGGACTTTTTTTTAACTTAAAGGCGCTCTATCAATACAAGTAATTATATAAAGTGGGGAAGCGAGCAAACAACTTCTTCATGCTTAGAGCTAACTTATGGACAGACTGCCACCTAGTGCAGTAAGTACTAACATTCAAAAGGGAATTGGATCTATGCCTGATCACCAAAGAATAGAGGGGCATGGGCTTTGGATAGGAAAATTATTTAAAATAAATGTCAGATTGTTTCAGGCCTATGTATTTATACGTTTAATGCAAGGTTTTTCTCAAGGTGTGTCAGCTTTGGCTCAGTGGGTAGCACATTCGCCTCTGAGTCAGAAGGCTGTGGGTTCTAAATCCCACTCCAGGGACTTGAGCACATAAAGCTAGGCTGACACTCCAGTGCAGTGCTGAGGGAGTGCTGCACTGTCGGAGGTGCCGTCTTTCGGATGAGACGTTAAACCGAGGCCCCGTCTGCTCTCTCAGGTGGACGTAAAAGATCCCATGGCACTATTTCGAAGAAGAGCAGAGGAGTTATCCCCGGTGTCCTGGCCAATATTTATCCCTCAACCAACATTACAAAAACAGATTACCTGGTCATTATCACATTGCTGTTTGTGGGACCTTGCTGAGCGCAAATTGGCTGCCGCGTTTCCTACATTATAACAGTGACTCCACTTCAAAAATACTTCATTGACTGTAAAGCGCTTTGAGGTGTCCGGTGGTCGTGAAAGGCGCTATATAAATGCAAGTCTTTTTTTTCATCAGTATGATCACCAGCTTAAGTCTGGCAAGATGTTTTTCCTGCTGAAGTCAGGGCAGGCCGTGGAGAACTTTTGGGGGTCAGGTTAATTATTGTAATTCTGGTGGCCTCCCAGCAGAATTTCCACATGGGCCTGGGTGCTTGCCATTGCAGAGGACTGGGAACTGGCTATTTCTGCAGGAATATGGTATCTGCGACAGTTTGAAGTGGCCTGCCAACATCTCGGAACAAGAACCAATTGCAGCCTCCGCCGGAAAATTGGAAAGACAACACTGGGAAAATGTGAGCACCAATGTGCCTGCAAGGTCCTTCTGAATTTTGTTCAGTGTTCCACCTTGCCTGCCATAAACAGGTGTTCCTAATGAGCTGCATATCTTTGGAGGTAATGACAAAATGTGACTTACAATATTGCACCGTCATTACCATACTGCCAGTATCTGACTGAAGTGACTCTGGAAAATACATCGGGGTCAAAGTGGCAGAAATCTGGCAAAACAGGTCTGTGGCCAATTTTCCACATCTGCCCATCCCTGTACCCCCACTAAAGTGGCAAAGAGGCGCAGAAAAATCTAACCTTTATAGTCACAGAATTATTTATTGCTCGGTCACATAGATACCATACAGTTAGAATAGTCCTGTGGTTTCATAGTCACAAATTCACAGTCAATGACAAAGGCTCCCAGTCCTAATGACCCATATTTTCTGCATTTAGAAACAATTATTGAAGATCATCACTTCCTGTTTGTGTTACCTGCCAATGAAATTGGTGAATGCACCTGGATTTCCTCCCGTCAGGTTCACGCTTCACAAATTTGATACTGTTGTCCTACAGAAACTGGCTACTCAGGATTTACCTGCATTTTTAAAAAAATTGTTCTCGGGATGTGAGTATCACTGGCAAGGCCGGCATTTGTTGCCCTGCGAAGGTGGTGTGCCTTCTTCTGGAACCACTGATAGCTGTTTAATACAATTGAGTGGCTTGCTAGGCCAGTTCAGAGGGCAGTTAATAGTCAACCACATTGGTGTAGGACTGGAGTCACATAGGAACAGGAGTAGGCCATTCAGCCCCTCGAGCCTGTTCTGCTATTTAACTGCCTTTGATCCGTATCCCTTGATAATCTTACCTAATAAAGAACTATTGATCTCAGTCTTGAAAATTTCAATTGACCCAGCATCCACAGCCTTATGGGGAAGAGCCCCTAAATGACATCCTTTGTGACTGTGACAAAGGTAAACTATCCCTCCTCATCCTTCTTGACATCCTTTTCCAATACCTCTCCACCATCGTCCAGCTGGATGGGACTGCACACACCTGGTTCCATTCTTATCTATCTGATCGTAGCCAGAGAATCACCTGCACGCCTTCTCTTCCCGCTCCCGCATCGTTACCTCTGGTGTCCCCCAAGGATCTATCCTTGGCCTCTTCCTATTTCTCATCTACATGCTGCCCTTTGGCGACATCATCCGAAAACACAGCGTCAGTTACCACATGTACGCTGACGATACCCAGCTCTACCTCACCACCACTTCTCTCAACCCCCCCCCCCCCCCACGGTCTCTAAATTGTCAGACTGCTTGTCCAACATCCAGTTCTGGATCAGCAGAAATTTTCTCCAATTAAATATTGGGAAGACCAAAGCCATTGTTTTCGGTCCCCGCCACAAACTCCGTTCCCGAGTCACTGACTCCATCCCTCTCCCTAACATCTGTCTGAGGTTGAACCACACTGTTCACAACCTTGGTGTCATATTTGACCCTGAAATGAGCTTCCGACCACATATCTGCGGCATAACTAAGCCCACCTATTTCCACCTCCGTAACATCGCCCGTCTCCGCCCTTGCCTCAGCTCATCTGCTTCTGAAACCCTCGTGCATGCCTTTGTTACCTCCAGACTTGACTATTCCAACGCACTCCTGGCTGGCCTCCCAAAGTCCACCCTACGTAAACTTGAGGTCATCCAACACTCGGCTGCCCATGTCCTAACTTGCACCAAGTCCTGTTCACCCATCACCCCTGTGCTCGCTGACCTACATTGGCTCCCGATTAAGCAGCGCCTCGATTTCAAAATTCTCATCCTTATTTTCAAATCCCTCCATGGCCTCACCCCTCTCTATCTCTGTAATCTCCTTCAGCCCCACAACCCCCCCCCCCCGAGGTATCTGTGCTCCTCTAATTCTGCCCTCTTGAGCATCCCTGATTATAATCACTCAACCATTGGTGGCCGTGTCTTCTATTGCCTAGGCCCTAAGCTCTGGAATTCCCTGCCTAAACCTCTCCGCCTCACTACCTCATTTTCCTCCTTTAAGATGCTCCTTAAAACCTACCTCTTTGACCAAGCTTTTGGTCACCTGCCTTAATTTCCTCTTATGTGACTCGGTGTCAAATTTTTTGTCTTCTAATACTCCTGTGAAGCGCCTTGGGACGTTTTACTACGTTAAAGGCGCTATATAAATACAAGTTGTTATTGTTGTTGAGAGAATTCCAGATTTCCACTACCCTTTGTGTGAAATAGCGCTTCCTGATTTCACTGTCGAATGGCCGAGCTCTAATTTTCAGATTGTCCGCTTGTTCTGGATTCCCCACTAGAGGAACTAGCCTCTCTGTATCTACTCTTGAATCCTTTTATCATTTTAAACACCTCAATTAGATCATCCCTCAACCTTATAAACTCAGGGGAATACAAGCCATGTTTATGCAACCTGTTCTCAAAATTTAACTCTTTAAGCCCTTGTATAATTCTGGTAAATATGCGCTGTACCCCCACCAAGCCCGGTCTGTCCTTCCTGAGGTGTGGTGCCCAAAATTGAACGCAGTACTCCAGATGGGGTTTGACCAAGACACTAGCTTTTGGTGATTTGTGTATGTGAACATGCAAATCCCTTTGCTCCCTTACTGTTTCTAGTCTCTCGCATTAAGAAAATATTCCAATTTGTCTTTCTTGGATCCAAAGTGGGTGACCTCATATATTCCCGCATTGAACATATAGGCCAGACTGGGTATGGACAGTAGATTTTCTTCCCTAAAGGATATTAGTAAACCAGTTGGATTTTTATGGCAATCCGAAAGCTTCATGGTCACGTCATGATCTCTGGATTACTCGTTCAGTAACATAACCACTCTGCTACCTACTCTTTTTCATACCTCTCAAGCTGAAAATGAGCTACTTAATAACCAGGCCTTCTGCACATAAATATAGCTGTGTATTGAGGAAATGAGAATAGAAAAGTAATGTCTGCTGACAATATTCAGAAACACTGGTTTTCTGATTGTGATCTCACTTTGCACCTTGATGGAATGCATGAGAAATAGGATGAACTTTTCAGAATCAAAGGACAGCCAAGTAAATAAGTTTAGGCCCAAGATCTGTTGATATGGATTATTGATCTTATCCCAGTTGCTTGAGAAGTACACAAAGGGAAGAAGAAATGAATGATAAAGAAAGTAAGAAAGAACTTGCAATTATATAGCACCTTTCATGACCTCAGGACTTCCCAAAGTGCTTTACAGCCAATTAAGTACTTTTTGAAGTGAAGTCACTGTTGTAATGTAAGAAACTTGGTGGCCAATTTGTGCACAGCAAGGTCCCACAAACAGCAATGAGATAATGACCAGATAACCTGTTTTTCAGTGATGTTGGTTAAAGGATAAATATTGGCCAGGACACCGGGGAGACCTTCTCTGCTCTTCTTCGAAATAATGCCTTGGGGTCTTTTGCGTCCACCTGAAAGGGCAGACAGGGTCTCAGTTTAACATGTCATCTAAAAGATGCTACCTCCAACAGTAATGCACTGGAGTGTCAGCCTAGATTTCATGCTTAAGTTTCTGGAGTAGGACCTGAACTCACAACCTTCTGCCTCAGAGGCAAGAGTGCTACTGCTGAGCCATGGCTGTCACAGCTACTAAGGTAATGTAGAACTTGAACTGCAATCTTTATTATGCACTATATGCATATATTTCAATCTGACAGCTTAAAGTATGGCAAATGTTGACAGTAAAACTCATACTTAGACCTGTGCTGTCACAAATATAACTGAGCAAAGTTGTCAGAATAAAAATGATTTTTTAAAGTAGATAGCTCATGATATTTGCATAGTGCATGCCATGACAGTACAGGAAAACTAATGCACATGACTTGAATCTTGTTGAACGGACTCTGACAATAATGTCTACCCATGTCACTTTCACAGAAAAGGGCCAAGAGTGGTACTGGTGAAGATAGTAACACAATGAAGTCTCTGACAATCCTTGAACAAAGGACGATGGCCTACCTCAATGTGGAGACAGTGGAAAGTACTGCTGTTGAGGGAGGTATGCACCATCTGGTAGGTTCCAAATTCATGCTACCTTCTTTTAATCTGAAGGCAGCCAACATTAACGGCCCAATGCTCTGACAGTGAACAACATTTTTCATATCATTACTTTCATAAATACACCTTCTGCTCTCGTTACAGATGGTGGTGTAGGAATCAGTGGTGCACTAGAGCAGTAAAATACACCAGAGCACCTAGCATTGTCACTTACAATAAGGGCATAGATATCTGATTTGTAAAATGTACCTGAGTGCCAGCCCAGATACTAGAATCTTGGGATTTACACATGTCGAGGGGCAGGAGGACACACAGTGGTGAGACGGGCGTAGAAGGTGATGGAGGATAGAAGAAGTGGGGCGTATTAGAGAGCAGTTGGGAGGCATCACATTGGTTGCCCCTGCTCGGGCTGGAGTGCTTCATATTCCTGCATTCCCAAAGATGTCTGACCACATGAGCTGTATAGAAAAGTCACTTGACTTCATTCCTCAGGTTATGTGAATGATAGATGGATGGTGGTCTTGTATAGAGTCTTCTTTTAGTGGGACAACAGTGCCATTTGAAACTGTAAAGACCATTGGAGTGCCTCAGCAGAATGAATCCAATACTTTTTTTAAACTGATATCCATTAAGGAGAGATTCAGGGCCTCCAAGATACAAATTATTCTATCTGACAAGGGATGTGTGCCCCCTGAGGAGACACCTACACATATAGGTGAGTAAGCAAAAGAGTGATTAAAATGTTAGTGCCAGCCTCAAGCTCTGTGCAAGTGGCTTGTAGAATTTTGAAAGCAGAGACAACTTAGTGACTCAAGTACAGCAGCTTCCTGGCACTGATGAAGGAACACCTGTCAGTGTTGTAAGGTTCGAATTTTACTTGTCTCTATTTTTAGGGGAATTAACCTGATTACTTGTTCTGAACCTGAGTGGAGACAACAACCACAGAAACTGGTACAGAGATTACCAAGCACTTTATTTGATTGCTGAATGATAATGAGCAACAACTTAAGATAATTCAGAATGCGGGATGAACAAGCCATTGTTCTGGGACAGGTGGATTGTCTACCAAAATTATTATTCTTGTCCTCTTCTTCTTGCATGTAGATCTCAACACTCAGTGGTTAACTACTCCACTAATATGCCTTTGCATGAATGTTCCCTCCAAGCTGTGCGTGTGCGTGACCACGCAGTAATCCGGAAGGCACCACGCCGGCTGCTCACAGGCTTTTCCGTCTGAAATACCGCACATGTGCAGAAAATTTAAAGGAACCGTGCATTGAAATAAACAGGCCGTGCACAACAAAGGCAATTTAGAGGGAACCTTGCTTTGCACTCTCTTGTATGCAGCGCCCCATTTTCCCCTTTATACAACTGGAAACGAGCCTGATTGATACCTTCATAAGGAGATATTCTTTGTCTCCCTTGCTACTGTATAAGGAGTTATTTTTCTTTCATTGCCAGTTCTGCAGATATTGATAAAGTTCCAACCATTGTGACCTTTGTTCTGCTTTTGTTTCCTGACATGGTTTCTCTTTAAGTAGGAGGTAACACCACATGGTTAGCTTTTCTTTATCAGTGAACAAGTCCATCATGCTCTGCAGGAGTCACTTGGTCTGTTGCAAAGAATTCTGGATCCTACAGTCCCGCCTCAAGCGGCTCTGAGTCTTTGATGAAATTCCCGCTGATGATACTTTTCTTTTTAATGGTAGACACTTGTTGGTTCTCCCAGATCAAAATGCTCAACGTTGGCCCAAATGCGCGTGAGCTCGTTCACATACTTAGTTAAACAAGCATAGTACATCTGTAAGCCGTCTATTAGCAAATTAGCTTCTAACATTAGAGTAAAACAGATCACGGGATGCCAGTTGTTCGGAACGACGCTCATGTTAATGATCCAGACCCGTCCTAGTCACTTTGCTCGTTCATTTCCCTTGTATATCAACAAATTTATTAATCAAAGCTCGTTTACATCGTCAGCATGAATATAGTAATAACACTTAATCAGCACATATAGTCACCTATTTCAACCTGGGACCATATATTTCGTGTATCTACCAGGGTGTTGGAGGGACTCCCTTGAGTAGGGTGAAAGCTCCATTGAGTGATGCAGCTGCTCGCAGTGTTGGGAGACTCTGTCTGTGCAGGATGCGAGTCCCACTACAGTCTGAAATGTCATTCTTTTTATAAGTTAATCTTTATTTGATTTCAGTTAGTTTCACAAACACCTGCAGTTTGACTGCCTTCTCATATCCCATTTGTTGGTAACAACAATCTGCCAACCTAAACAGGCGCTACCTGCTCTTCCTTAGAGAACTTACCTAGATTCCAATTCTCACACTTTCAACAATGAGGCTTAGTTTTGCTCATTCATTTGGGAGGATCTGCTTCAAGGTTTCTTTAAATTTATGGGGGGAAAAATTCGTTAGCGACCATTTTGGGTCGCTAACATCGCCTGGGCACTAAATTTAGCGCCCAGCGAAAAATAGCGCCGGCAATCGCTAACTTCAGTTTTAGCGCCCCAAGAGGGAGGTGGAGCACTAATTCAAGCGCTCCACTTCCTTCTTAGAGCGCTAACCCCGAATATTGGGGCAGTGCGTTCTGCAGCGCTACGCACTGGGCCACGTAGCGCTGCCGCATGGAAGGACTCTTCCCCTCATTAAAGGGGAGGGCCCAAGCCCACAACTCTGCGGGGCCCTACCTGGACCACCAGGGAGCGGGGTGCCGTGCCAGCAGCCCGGCACACAAGAGGAGTGCCGTGCTGCCAGATCGTGGCACGGACCCCGCGTTCAAAGACGCAACGGGCCGCGACAAGTAAGTCGGACGATTTTTTTTCCCTCACCCTCCCCCTTTACTTAGCGCCCCGCGAGCCTCCTGCCGCTCCGTTCCCGCCCCCTGAATCGGTCGCTGTCATCGCCCGCCGCAGATTCAGGGGGCACGGGCCAATTTTGCAGGCGGGGCGAAAACGGGGCGCTGCGCACAGTGATGACATCGTCATCGCCTGTGCAGCGGAGCAAGGCGCTACTGGTTGCTGCCGCTAAACTCACGCTGAATTTAGCGGGAGTCGTTAGCTGCGCTGCGTCCGGGCGAAAAGCGGAGGCGATAACGGGAGGCGCAAAGCACCGAATGGTGTTTGTCTTAATTGGTTCTTTCCCTCCAAGGTTGTTTATAATAAGAACTTCCTTTCTAGTTAGGGCTACCAGTTTGTGGGACTTTGTCTGATAGTTCAAAGGTATTATTCATATGTCTTTAGAACATGGAATAAAAGTCATCCTGTTAAGAATGATAAAGCACAGAGCACAAACATTTGTTCCCACTGTTCCATTTGTTCTTGTATTTGCATCTGTTGTAGCAGATTGTAACTAGCTTTAAAAGTAATCTGATTAAGCAAATACCAAAAGCAACTACTTCAGATGACATAAAATATAATATAAAATACATTTCTACAGTTTACTATGCACTACAAGACCACAGAGAAAATATAGGCCTAGAAGTTCCTTGAGATCCCCCATCAGTCTCCCACTGAAACTCCAGCATGTGACCAGCTGAACCCCCAGGACCCAACTGTGCCTGATCTCCACCATTTCCGGGAGTTTCCTGCCATTATTCCTGGCAAAGTGTAATCACTTGTTTTGTCAGCAAACGTGGCAGCCAATTTACATTCAGCAACATCTCACAATCAGCAATGAGCTGAATGATCAGTTGGTCTGTTTTGGTGGTGTTGGTTGAGGGACGAACGTTAGCCGGATACCAGGAGAACTCCCTGGTTCAAAACAGTGCGATCTTTTGCATCCACCTGAAGAGGCAGGCAGGGGCTCGGATTAACATGCCCTGAAAGACAGTCCTTCCTCCCTGACAGTGCAGTATTTCTCCACTCCTAGATTATGTGCTGAAGTCCTGGAGTGGGACTTGAACTCACAAGCTTCTGACTCACAAGATTACAAGATAATACGGATGAGGAAGACCATTCAGCTCATCTTCATTTATCCATTCAAAGAGATTCTAATGTCCCAGCAGTGTAGTATTCAATTGTTTCTTAAATTATGCCAGGATTTTTCCCTCTACAAAGTTTATTCCACATATTCATCACTTTTTGTGTGCAGAAGAATTTTCAGTCCGACACTAACTTTTCAGTAGTTAGAACCTATCTCCCCTTGTTTTAGTCCTGCAGTTTGATTTAAAGTGATATTCCAGGTTAACTTTTTCTATACGCTTAACAATCCTATATGTCTCTTTAACATTACGCCTCAGACGTTTCTTTGCTAGGCTGAGAAGCTTTTCTTTCCTCATAACTCAGACCCCAGACACTAAGGAGGGAGCTTTAACCCCAAAAATGGGTGCATTGGGGTCGGGGTTGGGGTCGGGGTTGGGTTGGACGCTAAAATTTTCAAAATCTGAATACCGACACCAACCCGCCTCCAAACCACCCACTTCCGGTTTTAACAGGGGGGGGGGGGGGGGGGGGGGGGGCAACCCGCTCCCAGGAGGCGATTTGGCACTTTAAATATTATAATGTGGCGGCATGCCACATTTCAAACTCCATTTTAAATTTAACTGTGAGTAGGCAGGTTTCCCTGGCCTCAGGGAACCCGTCAGCTAAAGGAAGGTGAGGACTGCTGGATTCAGGAGGTAAGTGCCTTCCACTTACCTGCTGGATTCAGCATTCCTGCCTCGCCAACCCACCACGATCGGACACCCATCCCCAACCCTTACAATTGCCCCCGACTTCCCCCCAAGGCCTCCGAACCCTCCCTTCCCCCACGAGGCCTCCAATCTCCGATTTCCCCTCCGGCCTTTGATCTTCGGCCCCCAGCCACCGACCACCACCCCCCCTCAAGCCTTCGATTCCCTCTCCAGCCTTCGATCCCCCCGCCCACCTCTAGCCTTTCGACCCCTCCACGATCACTATCCTTTGACCCCTCCATGATCTCCAACCTTTGATCCCTCCACGATCTCTATCCTTCGACCCCTCCACGATCTCCATCCTTTGACCCCTCCACGATCACCATCCTTTGACCCCTCCATGATCACCATCCTTTGACCCCTCCACGATCTCCATCCTTTGACCCCTCCACAATCTCCATCCTTTGACCCCTCCACGATCACCATCCTTCGAGCCCTCCATGATCTCCATCCTTTGATCCCTCCACGATCTCCAACCTTCGGCCCCTCCATGATCTCCATCCTTTGATCCCTCCACGATCTCCAACCTTCGGCCCCTCCATGATCTCCATCCTTTGACCCCTCCATGATCACCATCCTTTGATCCCTCCACAATCTCCATCCTTCGTTCCCCACCACCCCCCGCACTGATCACTCCCTCCTTACTCTCTGCGTCCTGGTGCCCCAGGCCTACACGCCCGACAGCCAGCCAGCCTCTCCATCTGGCTGGCGGACAACTGTGAAGGGCCTGAGGGAAACCCGTTGTCCCCGGTTTCCTGACTGCATTGCAGCTGCCGCCCAACCTGCTCCCTACCCTCCTCCAAGATAAATGTCCGGCCTAAGGATCAGTCTCAAGGCTCTCTCGACACTCCCTCCTCTGCTTGAATGTTGCGCTTGTTTCTTGGTGACAGGATTGGATGTAATATTAAAGGTGCAATTTGACCAGAGCATTGTAAAATTTGATCATCCCTGCCTCTAGTTTATACTCTTAGGGCTAGAAATACATTATAGCCCAGGATTGGGCGGTATAATTAGAAAAGTTGGAGAATTAGCGCCAGGCTGCACGCAATATTCGTGCTGACTGCTCAAAGAAATGATTGGAGTCCTAATTCAAGTCTTAAAGCCCAAGCTGATTGGCATTACACTCAAAGGGTACACCAATATCAGGTGCAGTCTAATCGCAACTCATCATTGCCACAGGCTTTTTTCAGTTCTTAAAGGGGAGGTTCATTAATGCTGCAGAACCTCATTCTCAGCATTGCTGGCTGTGCAGCTGCCCCAGCAAGCAGCAGCAGGTCAAGGAGAAGTAGCCAGAGGACTGAAGCAGCTGTACTCATGGCAGATCCATGCCCCAGGGAGAGAGCCTGCAGATTCTGCGATCAAGCATTGGAGGCGTTGTTTTTTGCTGTGGAGAGACAGAGGGTGGTGCTGTACCCAGCAAGTGGCAGGGGGCCCTCACGATCCACCTGGTGTTGAGGCTCCTGGCGATAATTGTTAGCGGCGTCGCTGCGGGGGGAGGGAGGGGGGGCTGGGATTTGGCATGCGGCGTTAGATTCGCTTGTCCTGGCGATAATGCTCTAGCGCCCCATTAGCGCTAACGGGAGGCGCTAACAGGAGGTGCTAAGGTAGCGAATTTTTCCCCCTTACTGTTTTGGCTATGTGATTTAACATGTATTCGCTTTGTTGATTGATGCTCAGCATTAGTCTACTAATACACAATGGTAAACATGTTTACTAATACTCTAATACATCTTTGCTATTTCAGCACCATTCATGGATTACGTATGTCATTTATTTTCCTTTCTATATGCGGCACTTTATAGTTTTCTGCATTAAATGCCATCTGCCATTATTCTGCCCACTGACATATTTTGTCGAACTCTATAATTTCTGAGCTGCCTCCTCTGATTCCACTGCCCCTTCTTGTTTGGTATCACCAGCAAATTTAACCACTTTGCATTGAGTTTCTGAGTCCAGGTCATTTGTGTAAATTAAAAACAGTAATGGTCCCTACATCGAGCCCTGAGTCACCCCATTTAGTATCTTCCCCCCACTCTGACATAACTCCTCCAATGCATACTCATTGTTTCCTACCCTTTAGGGAGTTTCTTATCCATTCCCAAGGTTTACCCTGAATCCCCACAGACTTGAGTTTAATTAATAGCCTTTTGTGTAGAACTTTACCAAAGCCTTTTGGAAGGTACACCACGTCATAAGGATTTCCACAGTCCACTCGGGTTGTCACTTACTCAAGTCGAGGAAGTTACTCATGGAGGATCTTCCCTCAAGTCCTGATAATCTGTTCTTATTTTACATGAAATGGAAGTAAGACAAGATTAATGGCTCAGTAGTTGCCAATGTCTGCTATGTCACTTTTTTCGAACATGGGGACCACGTTAGCCTGTTTCTAATCTACTGGTACCTCCCCAGTGTACATTAACTCCCTCATAATGATTGCCAGTGCCTCACAAATCTCCTCCCTGGTCTCGCTCAACACTGTGGGATAAATACCATCCATCCTTTGCCAGTTTTGGAGCCCCTTTGGCCTTTCTACTACTTCCATCTCATTTACAACAGCAGCAGCAAGAGTACTACCATGAAACCAAGCTGATCCTTAGCTCTATTGAGCATTAAGGCCACAGCTGATGGTATAAACCACGTGAGTGCAGGGGTCAGGTTGGAAATGACGGTACAAATCACAGCAACCTATTTTAGAAAGTGTGGCCTGCTAGTTGTGGATTATATTTACTTATGTGTACAAAAAATTTGTTGAACTAAACCATCTTTAGTTTATAATGACAGCTTAGTAAAACTATTGTTTTAACCTGAACACACATATGAGAATATACCTTTTGAACAGATTCACGCCCATTGTCAATTAACATCGGCACTCACTACATAAGAGCAACAAACTCATTCATTTGTTTCGAAGCACCAACTACCTGTATTCAAAAAAATGTTCGACGAGCACAATCCCAACATTAACAAACGGCTAACAAGCTCTTAACAAGTTTTATTTTCGCTCTCCTTTTGAAATTTGCATATTAGCACTTTTAGGTGATAGCTCAGTTGGGAGGGAATTTACAAAATGAACAGATTTTCTCAGCAGTTTATCCAACTGCACCTTTTTTATAATGGTTAACACAATAGGGAAAATATAGGCCAATGTCACAATTATATGATAAATTATACAGTGGTACAGTCACACAGTCCCATATTACACTATCAATCAGTCCCACAGTTGCTCAGCCATCCACTCTAATAGCCACACATTCACAAATTCCATAGTCACATAGTCACACAATAATTCATCTTGCAGTTAGTCACACAAATGCATGGTAATACAGTTAACCAAGTCTCACAATGGGGCATACAATCCTTATTCTTATTGTTTTTGTGTGTAGCCAAAATATATGAGCATTGAAGGAATAAATGAAGCCTGGAAATTTAGAGTAAATGGGTTAATGCCTCTGTCAAAATATTAAAGAGTGAAATTTGATACAAACATGTTCAGGATTTATATGAAAATATTGATAAGGGCTAATTCCAGACTAATACTTCTACAGAACTGGAATGAATCACATATTTTAAAAAAATATATACATTAGAAAGCAGTTATGAAAATGTTCATATTTGCTAATAAACTACTTTTGGAAGTAGACAGGACTTATTTTTTAAAATGTACCATGGTTAATAATTGATTAGAATAGACTTCAACTATGTTTTGAAAATGTCTATCAACCATATTATACAAGAACACGTCAATAGTAGCAGAAATGATGAAAAAATTTAATGTTTTTATCCTCCATTTTTAGAACTTAATGCATCCCAAGTTATTCCATTTCATTCGTAGATTTTAGCTTTGGAATGCAAAAGTACTGCAAGGCAGTCATCCACATGATAGAATTCTGCTATGTTAAAGCCCTTGGCTCGATCTCCCGTGCAATGCTGTCCTTAAGTATTCTGGTCAGGGCTGCAGGGTTCAACTGCACAACAGCTGCAGTAATATGTATTTATTGCTCCATATGGGTTTAGCAATATTTTTCACATGATTCCTGTTGATATTATGTTTTTGACAACAATGATATCTCATAATTTAAGACCAACATCTAGGCTAATGTGAAAAGGCTAATAATCCACCGGTGACCCTATTTGTTAATAAGAGCTTAAGCAGTCCCTTTAACATTGGATCGTTCATTTGATATATGACCTTGCAGAGAAACAGCAATATTTTACAGATCTAAGTGATGACAGATTATAAAAAGTCATCCATAACTGACAGTAGTTGTTCACACCACAAAAAGATTGAGAGAGGCAGTTAAGATAAAAGAAACTGATTTGTTGCAGCCGTTAGACACTAAAAAATCACGTCAGGTATATTTTCTTTTGCAAATGGAGATTCCTAAATCACATTAGAATATTTGTCTTCTGAAATCACACAATATATATATATCGTGCAGTTTACAGTTGTACTGTATCTGTCAGCAAAGCAAATTGAAAACAAACTTGACTTGCAGAAGTCAGTAGTGAGGTCTATCACTGCAGAATCTATCGATGTGCTCTTTCTTTCTGACAAAACAAAATTATTCAATTGAAGAATACCTCATCTCTCTCTCCTCTCTGTCTATCTGATCTTTCATTCTTGTATTCCTGTCATTTTTAAAATTCTTTACTTATAATCTTTTTTTTTCTTTATTTGGCTGCCTAACCTTTCCTTCTTCCTCTCTTTTCTGTATTTTATACCCTTTTTATTTCTGTCAGTCATTATTTATCATTATTTCTCTCTTTCTTTCTTGTATATGTTTATCTCTCAGTCATCGTTTTTTCTTGCTTTTAAAAAAAAATCTTTTAATGATTCCTTTCTTCCTCTGCTTCCTGGCTCTCTCCTTTTCTGTCTCTAAGCTCTGTTCCTATGATCTATAGGTAGCGAGTCACCTCACCAATCAGGCACGTGCTTGTTACTGCTCTCATTGTCACATCACAACAGCTGCTGCTGCTGTTTCTACTGAGGGGACTGGGAGGGGGAATTAGATCCATTCTTCAAAAATGTTTATTGCTTAATAGGCTGCCCATAAATATCTGTGGAGATGTGTTACTTCTGAACAATCTTCTTTTCACCAGGAAAGAGTGTTACCTTTGATCTACAGATACTTTGTACACCAAAATAAGAAAAAAAAAGTCCAAATTACCCCATGTTAACAGAGGACCATCTACAGCTTCTCTTTGTGTTCCTTTTGCACTTTGCGCACTTCATGACTGTGAATTGGAACTGGGCACCCTGCGGAGCCTTGCCTGCACATCCACCACTCGTGCGTGGTCTTAGACAGTGAAGAGCTGATTTTAACTCTGCCCGCCCAGCGGAGGGCATTCTAAATGACCCATGGGCTTACCCGTATCCATCCCGCTGTCTTCACGCAGGTTCCAATCTTAACTTGGTTTTCTGAGTAGGTGAGAGCGACACCCGCCGGATACCAGTGGGATCCTTCTTTAAATTGGCAGATTGGGCCTTGATGATGTCATTGGGGTCCGACTGCCATTATAACCGGAGGCCTGCAGGGGAAGCTGTGTGGATTTCCTGCCAGGCCAACCTAATGGGAAGAGAAGCCGGGCCAGAAAAGTATGTGTTTTTTTTTAAAGTTTCAACGATAACGGGCCTCACCTTCTCCCTACCTCCCTCCCTGAACTAAGAGGCCCATCCAAACCCTCTCCCACTCACTTACCTGAGTGCTGGGGACCATTGCTTCCGGTCCCTGGTGGCTTCCTCCTGTTGCCCAACATCCCGCTCCTGCCTGCAACCGTTTCCCACTGGATTTGTGCGGGAGCCTGAGCTAAAATCTCCTGGGCCTCATGCTGTGGAGGTCCAGATGATTTGCCATGCGCCTCGCCCCCCGCCCCAATTTTAAAATCATCCCTTGAGTGTAACTGGGTTATTAAACCATGGGGTTCATCATAATTGAACCCGATCTTGTCCTTATTCAACATTCACACAATGCATTTCCAGCAGGGAAGCCAGCGAGATGAGGAACCTGGTGAAATTTCCCCTTACTAACTCGGGGCACTGAGGTCATTTGTATCAGCCCCAGCAGAGATCAGCTAATTCAGCACAGACGGTGGATCAGAGCTGATATAGTTCTGATATCCACTGGCTTACGCATCGAGGAACCATGGACCAGCTCCACTTAAAAGCTTAAAGCAAAATACTGCGGATGCCAGAAATCTGAAATAAAAACAAAAAAATACCGGAGCACTTAGCAGGTCAGGCAGCATCTGTGGGGAGAGGAAGGAAGGGTTAAAGTTTCAGGTCAGCGACCTTTCGTCAGAACCCAGGGGCCGAGGCAGACCATCTGGGCCACCACAGCATGAAACCTGGGCTCTGACAAAAGGTCATCAACCTGAAACGTTAACCCGACCTTCCTCTCTCCACAGCTGCTGCCTGATCTGCTGAGTATTTCCAGTATTTTCTTTTTTATTCCCATTAAATATCTGCTACCTTTAATGGATTCTTATGCAATTAACTAAAAAGGAAAACTGAAAAGGGTTTCAAATGCATGACATCAAAACTCTGCAGTCAACCATGGAATGTGATCAGTTCTGGGCCCATTGGAGCCTACTCCCTCCTCCCCCAGAGACTGTGACTCCTGTAATAGCATCTAATCTGAATAGCATTGAATTTGAAAAGTATTTTGTCATGATTTGGGGATTTTCTGTGATAGATGTCTCCTGCAGGTTCAGTGATGCAGCAGTGGATGTCCTGATGGAGTGGATGTGGGCCCAGAGAAGGGTAATCATTCAAATGCTGAAGGAAGTGGCTGAGGATGTCAACGCCAGAAACATCATCCCCTGGACTTTGGTGTAATGCTGGCAGAAGTTCAGTTACCTTACCTGGACAGCAAAGGTGAGAATGATGTCATACAATCTCTTTTTCTCAGAATGAGAGCATGCTCCAGCACTTCCTTCAACACCACCGCAGCCCCCACCCGCCAGTTGTTGTATTCTTGCTCCTCCTCTTCCTGCAGCCAATAAGGAATGACCAATTTCACTTCTGTTGTACAAATACCCCCTCTATGCCAAGAATGTAGTTGAAATAGCAAAAAATGCAAAAACGAAAGAAAAATTTCAACCAGAAAAGGCTCTCAGTAAATCTCTTTTAACTTTCCAGATAAATGCCAATGAGGTGAGTGCCCCTTTAAATACGGCTGGAAATGTCCATTTCTGATCTGTACTATCCAGTAGTACTGGGTGGGTATGCACTAAGTGTTCACCATGCTAAAGTGCATAAAAATGGCATTGAGGTCCTATTGACACCATAGAACCCTGACTTGCTTACTTTAATGAGGTTCCTGTCTGTCTCTGCTGCCTATGTTTAGGCCCTGATGGAAATGGCGGCAGGCGGATCGGTAATGAGAATGGGGTGGTAAATTGTGTGCTCCAATTTTCATAGCACTACTGCCCCCATCTCGCTCCTCCCAAAAATGGGGATGAAAATGAGCCCCAATAGTGGTTAATGTAGGTGAGACGTCAAGGGTAAATGATACAAACTTTTTTAACTCAATTTTTTCTACATAATTAAAGGTCTTGTGCCTAGCACACATCTATAATGTCACAGCTTTCAAAGGTGTCACACCTGAAAGTATGGCCTCAGAGAAATCACACATCAAAAGTCTAACACCTCAAGGTGTTACACCTCAGGGCATCACACCTCAAAGCACGACATGTCTGGAGAGTAAAAATTACTGATACGCATTTCTCGTTACCAACCAAATTCCACATTCGAACTACCATCTGTGTAAAGAATTATTTTTAATCTCCATTTGAATTCTTCCTTGATTATCTTAAAATGTTGCCCTCTTTGTTACTGTCTCACCAACCACTGCAAACAACCTATCACCATTTACTTGATTATATCCTTTATAACCTTGAAGGCATTTATCAAGTCACTCCTTAACCAACTTGGCTCCAGTTAAAAAAATGCTCCTCAAGTATCTCTTCATATTGTAACCCATCACCCCTGGAAAAATCTTAATGAATCTACACTGCACATTTTCCTTTACTTTGATATCCTTCCTATAATGAAATATTCCAAATTGTGCACAGTGCTCCATATGAGCCTCCATCAAGATTTTGTACAACTTCAACAAGAAGTTCTACCTGCTAGCTTTGCATTCCATTCTTCTAGATATGAAACCAAGGATTTTATTTGCCTTTTTAATGACCCTCTCTATTTGTGCTGCTATCTTTCATGAACGTGTCCAATTTCCAATGTCCCTCTGGTCCTAAACTCCATTTACAATCTTACCATTTAAAGTGTATTTCCTTTGCTTATTCTTGCTTCCAAATCATAGTACTTCACATTTTTCTACAATGAACTGTATCTCACCTATCCATCCATCCTTCTAGCCTATCTATATCCTCCTGCAGACTCTCACACTTTGTATCACAATTTGCTATTACCCGCAATTTGGTGTCATTAGCAAATTTTGATTTTTCTTAAAGTCCAGATCATTTATGCATATAGTAAATAAGAGCTGCCCAGCACAGACTCCTGTGGATCACCACACACATCTTTCCAGTCTAAGAAACTTCCATTTACCCCCACCATTTGCTTCCTATTCTCCAACCATTTCTCCATCTCTCATTCCCTTTAATTTTTTGCCATATGTCTCTTATATGGTACCTTACCAAGTGTTTTTGAAAATCCATACAAACCACCTGAATCATTTCTTCAAAGAATTCTATAAAGTTGGTCAAGCAAGACCTGCCCGTTAAAAAATGGTGCTAACTGACCCTGATTAACTCTTGCTTCTCTAAGTGCTTAGTATTTTCATCATGTATTATACACTCTAATACTATATCATCAACTGAAGAAAGACTAATTAGCCTAGAATCCCTGGTTTCTGTCTCCTTTTTTAAAGAAGGTGTCACATTTGTTATCCGCCTGTCCTCTGATTACCTACTCATTCGTTCATTTGCTGTTTGCGCTCAAATTGGCTGCTGCATCTGTCGACTAAATGAAGACAAATGTCGTCTGTGATGTCTGACTGTTAGTTCTTCCAATCTAGCCTCTTTTATTTCATCAACATCCTCCATAACACAGGAAGAGAGGGATTCCTAGTCCCAACATTAGCTTTCTCCAGTACTCGCTATAAATGGTAGGAAAAGCCTTCAGAGAAGCTGTAGAGTACCAACCAGCAAGAATTGATGCCCTGGTTAAGTTCCACAAAGATTCAGATATATCATCAAAGAAAGTCTCCCTGTGTTGTATCAGCCTCGAGGATACCACTGTGTTGCTTATCCTTCAATGCTTTCCCTTTCCAGAAATCCAACCAATTGTCTTTTGAACGTATTGTATACTATCTATTTCAATGGGCTTCCCTGGTGACTATTCCATAAATCTATTTCTTTCAGGGTATTCCTAACTATCGAATTAACTTGTGTTTCCTGATACTTGACCCTTCGCCATCTGGATCAAATTTGGCAATTCCCTGTTAAAAGTGAGGTTAGTAAAGCTTTCTGAATTGTGCCTTTTGAAGCCCCATTGACAGTATTCAATGATTGTTAGACATGGATGTAAAAAATTGCAGAAAATGTACACTTTGGCAAATCATCTGCAGCATTTGCTTGAATTTCTGATATGCAGGTTCAGTAAGTGAAGCTCAACGGTCACAAAGCCAATTAAAAACAGAAAATGCTGGAAATACTCAGCAGGTCAGGCAGCAACTGTGGAGAGAGAAACAGAGTTAACGTTTCAGGTTTCATCAGTTCATCGACCTGAAACGTTGGGGGGAATTTTAACCTGGAGGAGCTCGTGGGTTTGGGAGCAGGGTTGGGGGTTAAAAGCGGCAAAAATGCAAGTGCGTTGGGAAGCCAGTTCAACCCGCCAACTTCTGCATTTAACTCGAGCGTGTTAGGCTGCTTGCATACAACCCCTTCGGGAGAGGCGGGTTGCCTATTAACCTATGCTAATCACTGATTTGGAGCAATATTTCAACTCACTTTTAAATTTAACGCCGCATCCAGGGGTTTCCCGGGCTACCTGAAACTTGCCAGTGAAAGCAAGGCGGGAGCACAATGAAAATTGAGGCGGCTGAATCAAACTCATGGAAATACTGCAATAAATATTGAGTTGCTTTCTTACCTGCTAGTGGAAAAGGGTTTGTTCACAGTACTTTTGCTGAGAGTTTACTTTCCACACTTTGGAGGTTTTCTGAATCATAGTGCATGAGGACCAATATAACCAGCACCAGCAGAAGCTACTGTTCAGAGACCTGTAGCTGGACAGCAGCGAGGGCAGCAGCAGATGGGGTGCAGCTCGCAGGAGGCGGTACCCGCGACACAGAGTGTACAGGCAGAGGCTGAGTTTCCTTGACACGTCCTAACAGCAGTGTTTCAGGAGGCTCAGGTTGTCGCGTCAGGTGGTGGCAGATATCTGCAGCCTCCTAGAAGAAGACCTGCTCCTTGGTGAACCTGGTGGCCTCGCTTAACCAGTGGCTGTCAAAGTCACCACCGTCCTCAAATTGTTTGCCAGAGTCAGCAATTATGTGAACTTCGCCTGCAATGACGCCATTCAGAATGAGCGGGCATCGAGGTTTGGACCTGCAGGAGGAACAAGGCAGAAAGCTCAGATCCTCTTTGGTCGATTCGAGGAGGAGGAGGAGGAGCTGGTGGAAGACGGGGAGGAGGAAGATGATGAGAGCAATGCAGCACCAGCTGCTCACATTGATGCCCTTATTAATGCAAGGTTCATCGATGTCAGAACCAACGGCCACTCTTCCTGCCCCTCCAATGCCACTGACACAAAGCAGTCCTGCAAACAACCAATCATGCCTTGCACAACCCCCATTGGTCCCTGTCAATTCATGTCTTCCCACTCATCATCAAACAAGTTAAAAGGTGACTTGCACCTGGAAACCAAGAATGAGTAAGAAGGGAAAGTGGTGCAAAAGAATACCATTTATGTTCTTTAACTAAACAACAGAAACTTAACAACATTACATTTTATCATACACCCATGTGCAAACCATTGTGCAACTACAAAGCTTCCCTCTTCCTTTTCCTACCACTCCTACATGGTGCAACCCCTGTAGCTTGGGCAGAGGTAGAGGCAGGCTGCTCAGATCCCTGCTCTGACTGCTGAGATGCTCTTGGCTGGCAACCTCTGGCTTTTGGAGCCCATGAGGGCCCCGCCAACGACTGCTCTACCTGCACCTGTGCAGATGCAGACTCGGTCATCGGGAAACGAGGCACCATGTCGGGTATTGACTGAGGGGAGCGGGGGAATGTGTGAGAAGTGGAAGCGCTTTGAGTGGAGTCCCCACTTCCACGTCCCCTTTCACCATCATCCCTCTCATGGCCCAGCTGCATTTCAATGCTACCATTCTGCTGGAGAGCACTTTGGTGCAGATCAGTGTGGCACTGTAAGGCCAAGGCTCCTATTTAACATAGAAACATAGAAACATAGAAGATAGGAGCAGGAGTAGGCCATTCGGCCCCTCGAGCCTGTTCCGCCATTTAATGAGATCATGGCTGATCATCCAAATTCAGTACCCTGTCCCTGCTTTCTCCCCATATCCCTTGATCCCTTTAGCCTTAAAAAATATATCTAACTCCTTCTTGAATATATTTAATGAATTGGCCTCAACTGCCTTCTGTGGTAGAGAATTCCACAGGTTCACCAGTCTCTGGGTGAAGAAATTCCTCCTCATCTCAGTCCTAAATGGCTTACCCCTTATCCTTAGACTGTGACCCCTGGTTCTGGACTCCCCGGCCATCGGGAACATCCTTCCTGCATCTAGTCTGTCTAGTCCTGTTAGAATTTTATAAGTTTCAATGAGATCCCCTCTCATTCTTCTAAACTCCAGTGAGTATAAGCCCAATCGACCCAATCTCTCCTCATACGCCATTCCTGCCATCCCGGGTATCAGCCTGGTGAATCTTCGCTGCACTCCCTCCATGGCAAGAACATCCTTCCTCAGATAAGGCGACCAAAACTGCACACAATACTCAAGATGTGGTCTCACCAAGGCCCTGTACAACTGCAGCAAGACATCCTTGTTCCTGTACTCGAACCCTTTCGCTACGAAGGCCAACATACCATTTGCCTTCTTAACCGCCTGCTGCACCTGCATGCTTACCTTCAGCGATTGGTGCACAAGGACACCCAGGTCTTGTTGCACTTCCCCTTCTCCCAATCTATTGCCATTCAGATAATAATCTGCCTTCCTGTTTTTGACACCAAAGTGGATAACCTCGCATTTATCCACATTATATTGCATCTGCCATGCTTCTGCCCAATCACGCAACCTGTCCAAATCATACTGGGGTTTCTCGGCATCCTCCTCACGGCACACACTCCCACCCAGCTTTGTGTCGTCTGCAAACTTGGAGATATTACATCCAATTCCATCGTCCAGATCATTAATATATATTGTGAATAGCTGGGGTCCTAGGACCGATCCCTGCGGTACCTCACTAGTCACCGCCTGCCACTCGGAAAAAGACCCATTTATTCCAACTCTTTGCTTTCTGTCTGCCAACCAGTTCTCTATCCAAGTCAATACCTTGCCCCCAATCCCATGTGCCTTAACTTTACACGCTAATCTCTTATGCGGGACCTTATCGAAAGCCTTCTGAAAGTCCAAATACACCACATCCACTGGTTCTCCCTTATCCATTTTACCAGTTACATCCTCAAAAAATTCCAGTAGATTAGTCAAGCACGATTTGCCTTTTGTAAATCCATGTTGACTTTGTCCGATCCTGTCACTGTTTTCCAAGTGCTCTGCTATTACATCTTTTATAATGGACTCTAGCATTTTTCCCACTACCGATGTCAGGCTTACTGGTCTATAATTCCCCGTTTTCTCTCTACCACCTTTTTTGAATAGTGGGGTAACATTAGCTACCCTCCAATCCATGGGAACTGTTCCAGAGTCTATAGAATTTTGGAAGATGACCAGCAATGCATCTACTATTTCTAGGGCCACTTCCTTAAGTACCCTAGGATGTAGATTATCAGGCCCTGGGGATTTATCGGCCTTCAATCCCGTCAATTTCCCTAACACTATTTCCCTACAAATACTGATTTCTTTCAGTTCCTCCTTCTCATTAGACCCTATGTTCCCCGACATCTCTGGGAGGTTATTTGTGTCCTCCTTTGTGAAGACAGAACCAAAGTATGTATTTAATTGGTCTGCCATTTCTTTGTTCCCCATTATAAATTCCCCTGATTCTGACTGCAAGGGACCTACGCTTGACTTCACCAATCATTTTCTCTTCACATATCAATAAAAGCTTTTACAGTCAGTTTCTATGTTCCTCGCAAGCTTACTCTCATACTCTATTTTCCCCCTCTTAATTAATCCCTTTGTCCTTCTTTGCTGAATCCTATACTGCTCCCAATCCTCAGGTTTTCTGCTTTTTCTGGCCAATTTATATGTCCTTTCCTTGGATCTTATGCTATCCCTAATTTCCTTTGTTAGCCACGGTTGAGTCACCTTTTTTGTTTTATTTAAATGCCAAACTGGGATGAACAAATTCTGTAGCTCATTCATGCAATCTTTGAATGCTTGCCATTGCCTCTCCACCGTCAACCCTTTGAGTGACATTCCCCAATCAATCCTACCCAACTCACGCCTCATACCATCGTAGTTTACTTTATTTAAATTCAGGACCCTAGTCTCTGAGTCAACTCCTTCACTCTCCATTTTAATGAAGAATTCGATCATATTATGATCGCTCCGACCCAAGGGGCCTCGCACAAAAAGATTGCTAATTAATCCTTTCTTATTACATAATACCCAGTCTAAGATGGCCTGATCTCTAGTTGGTTCCTCGACATATTGGTCCAGGAAACCATCCCGTATACACTCCAGGAATTCCTCCTCCACAGTATTGTTACTAATTTGGTTAGCCCAATCTATATGTAGATTAAAGTCGCCCATGATAACTGCTGTGCTCTTATTGCACGCTTCTCTAATTTCCCTTTTAATGCCATCCCCAACCTCCATATTACTGTTTGGGGGTCTATACACCACTCCCACTAGCGTTTTCAGCCCCTTGGTATTTCTCAGTTCTACCCATACAGATTCCACATCATCAGAGCTAATATCCTTCCTTACAATTGTGTTAATCCCCTCTATAACCAGCAATGCTACCCCACCTCCTTTTCCTTTTTGTCTGTCTTTCCTGAATATTGAATACCCCTGTATGTTGAATTCCCAGCCTTGGTCACCCTGGAGCCATGTTTCCGTAATCCCAATCATATCATATTCGTTTACCTCTATTTGCGCAGCTAATTCATCCACCTTATTACGAATGCTCCTCGCATTAAGACACAAAGCCTTCAGGCTTGATTTTTTAACGCTCTTAGACCTTTTAGAATTTTTTTTTACTGTGGCCACGTTTGATTTAAACCCTTGATTTCTCTGCCTGACACCTTTGTTTTTTTCCTTCCTGACTTTTGCTTCTATTCTTGTTTCCCTTTCCTCTGTCTCCCTGCTCAGGTTCCCAACCCCCTGCCATTTTAGTTTAAACCCTTCCCCAGAGCACTAGCAAACACTCCCCCAAGGACATCGGTCCCGATCCTGCCCAGGTGCAAACCGTCCGATTTGTACTGGTCCCACCTCCCCCAGAACCGGTTCCAATGTCCCAGGAATTTGAATCCCTCCCCCTTGCACCATTCCTCTAGCCATGTATTCATCTGAAATATCCTTCTATTTCTACTCTGACTAGCACGTGGCACTGGTAGCAATCCGGAGATTACTACCTTTGAGGTCCTATTTTTTAATTTATCTCCTAACTCCCTATATTCAGCTTTTAGGACCTCATCCCGTTTTTTACCTATATCGTTGGTACCTATATGCACCACGACAACTGGCTGTTCACCCTCCCCTTCCAAAATGTTTTGCAGCCGCTCTGAGACATCCTTGACCCTTGCACCAGGGAGGCAACACACCATCCTGGAGTCTCGTTTGCGGCCGCAGAAACGCCTATCTATTCCCCTTACAATAGAATCCCCTATCACTATAGCTCTACCCCTCTTTTCCTCCCGTCCTGTGCAGCAGAACCACCCCTGGTGCCAGGAAGTTGGCTGCTGCTGCCTTCCCCTGATAAGCCATCCCTCTCAACAGTATCCAAAGCGGTATATCTGTTTGAGAGGGGGATGTCCACAGGGGACTCCTGCACTACCTGCCTGTGCCTACTACTCTGCCTGGTGGTCACCCATTCTCTTTCTGCCTGTGCAGCCTTTACCTGCGGTGTGACCAACTGGTTAAACGTGCTATCCACGAGGTCCTCAGCATCGCGAATGCTCCAGTATGCATCCATTCGCAGCTCCAGTGCCGCAATGCGGTCTGCCAGTAGCTGCAGCTGGATAGACTTCCCGCACACATGGTCGTCAGGGACACAGGAAGTGTCCCCGATTTCCCACATAGCGTAGGAGGAGCATAGCACGGCGCTGAGCTGTGCTGCCATGACTTACCCTTTAATTAATTGAACTTAAATTATATCAAATCAATCCCACCAATTATACTATAATTAAATGATATAGGGCCCTTGTTTACCAACTGTCCCCGCTACACCACAGAGACCCTAGAAACTATAAACCAAAAAATGTAAGTTTGGAAAATGGAGAAAAAGAGAAATACTCACCAACCAATCACTTACCTGCTTTCCGGTGACATCACACTTTGATTATTTTTTACTTCTCTCTCTCCCGCTCTGGGAGCTCAGATTGGTAAGCCTACCTGGTCACCGCCGCCTCTTTTATCTGCTCCGCCTCGCCGCAGCCGCTCCACCCAGGTCCGCCGCCTCATGACCTTCTGCGCACTGCAAAAGTGAGTATGATTTTCCCTTCACCCTCAATCTGATCCCCATTGCCTCTCCTCACCAGCACTCAGCTTTAGCAACCTCTTCCTCCATATCCCACTTGACACTGACATCCATACACCCTTACCCATTCCCTCTCTCTCTATGGTCACATTCACCTTAATATTCGACTATGCAGCCCTCACAATCCCTATCACTGTCATGCTATGAAAACAACTTACAACACACAGGGAGAGCCCTTGGTCTTGCCACCTCACTCCATCTTTGTCTCCTTCTAAGCATCTGTGCTATGGACTCTCTACACTCACTCCTTCAATCTCACTCAAACTCCACTTGTCTCCCTCATTGCAGGAAAAGAGAGCTCACAATAAAAGGGAAAGATCCAGGACAGGAGGAGGGCCACCTTCATTAGCCCAGCTCACCCCCTGGGAGGATGCGGTCCTGGAGATCGTGGGAGTAGAGGAGAATACGCAAGTGGGAAACGGACAGATGGGTGCATCACAGCAAGCTGGTGACAGAATAGTGTTCCATCTCTCTCATTGACATTGCATGAGTCGCTGATAATGAATCTGAAGCTCTAAAGATGGATTTATGATCATCTGCAATATGCAATGTGCATGTAAACTTGGCATCACATCTCTGACACTTTCCTTTGCTCCTCCATAGGACCATCGCAAGCACCCGTCCCCACTAGCCAGAGGAAGAGCCTGAGCATCCAGACTCCTCAGAGGAAGCTGCAACCTCTGAGGGCGCAGCGTCAGCAGAATTCGGCGCACCCAGCACCAGCGCAGACACTCACACCTCGGTGGGACCCTCGGGACATAGAGTAGTGTTATCACCTGGTGTATCACAGCTCACAAGTGAGCATCAGCAGATGGTGGAGACAGGGACAGCAGTGGAGAGTCCTAGTCGGAGGGTGTAGGACTCTCCTAGCTCGGCTCAGCTGCATGTCGACCCTCTGCCTCTGGGTCCATCCATAAGATCAGCGGTGCTGGAACTCCAGGAACAGTTGCAGGAGTCTCTGATAGGTTTTGTCTCCAGGGTCGCTGTGAGTGTGGAGCAAATGGAGGAGTCCATAGCGAACATGAGCAGAGCCTTTGTGGAGTCATTGGTGCATGAACGCATCACCATGGAAAGGATGGCAACCTCCATGGAGGTGATAAGTCGCCAGAGTGCAGAAAACATGGTGAGTGTTCTGAATAGAATGACATCTCTGGAGGAGCGATGGACATCTATTGAACAGAGAAACCAGACCTTCATGGAAGTCCTTCTGAGTAGGACTGCCAGTGCAGATACAGGTCCCCATGGCCCCCCTGATGTGCAGCAAGATGCTCTCAATCCACTGGCAAGCGCTGAGGTGGACCTGACCCATGAGAGGGATGTTAGTGGCAGACAACAAGGACGTGGGGGCTCCTCTCCAAGCGCTCACACTTCCATGCCACTGACAAGTCCTCGGTCAGAGCCCCACCAGAGTCCGCACCCAACTGAGATCGGCGTCTCAACCCCTGCCCAGCCGCAGGAGCAGCAGACTGTTGCCGAGCCCTCGCAGGTTCGCAACCCCAGAGGACGCCCGCCAAAGGTGTCGAGACAGGAGCAGCAACAAACTGAGCAGGGGGCCTCTACCTCTGCTGAAGCCACAGGGGAAGCACCACGTAGGAGCACGCGTAAAAGAAAGATACTGCACAAATAGTCATAAGGGTAGTCACTTGGGTGAAATTTGATGTTTAATGTAAAAAAGCCATCAGGTGTTAAGTGTAAATAAAAACTCTGATGGCTGCAGCTGCAGTTGTGGTGTCTGTCATTTCGCTAATGGGACTTCCACAATGAGGCCTTAGGATAACTTGCAATTGTCAGTATGGTGGTCAGAGTGATAGGAATCCGCAGGTTCCTGGCCATTGTCGATGGTCTGATAAGAAGGTGCGAGGCAAAAGTGTTTGATTGTGCAGGCTAAGCAAATCTGGTCAAGTGTGTCCCTTGCATCTCGGGCAGCAATATGGTCGCGCGCTGGCACCTTCTGGCCTGTGCAGCTTCAGGTGGGTGAGGAGCAGCTTGGCGCTCCTGGTGTTGCTGCTGCTGTTGGTGCTGCTGTTGTTCATGGTTCTGCTGCTGCCACGGCTGGTGTTCGTCCTCATCAGATGCCCAGGAGGGAAGGAAATAAATGGCTTCCATGCCTCTGGTATATGCCTCAGTTGAGGAAGCGCTCAATGAGGGTGGCGAGAGGGGTTTCCCAGGAGGTCACACTGGAGATGGCTGTCAGGCTCCAAACTTGCAGAGCTGTGGTTATGCCTTCTAAAAGTTCCCCCAGACCTGTGACAACAAAGTTCTGCCACTTGCAAATGATGGCTGATCAAATCTCCTATTAAATGGTTGAGCTGCAGCTGAGAGTCAGCAATCCACTGGTGCTCCCGCCAGGTTTCACTGGCGTGTTTCAGATCAGGCGTGCTTCACGTGGGAAAAGGGTTAAACTAGCAAAAAACTATCAAAATGGCATTACAGAGCCAATTTAGGTCTTGTTAAGGGCATTAATGGCCTCTCCCGCCTCTTGGAGGCGGGACGGAGACGGGACCAGCAGACACGATTTCATCAAAATTGCGTGGAGGCGGGATGGAGGCGGGATCGGGCCAGCCCGCCAGTTTCTGCAATTTTAACCCCCCACACGCCTCCAATCCCGCCTCAACGGCCCTATGAAAATCCAGCCCGGAGATATTACATCTAGTTCCCTCATCTAGATCATTAATATATATTGTGAATAGCTGGGGTCCTAGCACAGATCCCTGCGGTACCCCACTAGTCACTGCCTGCCACTCGGAAAAAGACCCATTTATTCCAACTCTTTGCTTCCTGTCTGCCAACCAGTTCTCTATCCAAGACAGTACCTTACCCCCAATCCCATGTGCTTTAACTTTGCATGCTAATCTCTTATGCGGGACCTTATCGAAAGCCTTCTGAAAGTCCAAATACACCACATCCACTGGTTTTCCCTTATCTATTCTACCAGTTACATCCTCAAAAAATTCCAGTAGATTAGTCAAGCATGATTTACCTTTTGTAAATCCATGTTGACTTTGTCCGATCCTGTCATTGTTTTCCAAGTGCTCTGCTATTACATCTTTTATAATGGACTCTAGCATTTTCCCCACTACCGATGTCAGGCTTACTGGTCTATAATTCCCCGTTTTCTCTCTACCACCTTTTTTAAATAGTGGGGTTACATTAGCTACCCTCCAATCCATGGGAACTGTTCCAGAGTCTATAGAATTTTGGAAGATGACCAGCAATGCATCTACTATTTCTAGGGCCACTTCCTTAAGTACCCTAGGATGTAGATTATCAGGCCCTGGGGATTTATCGGCCTTCAATCCCATCAATTTCCCTAACACCATTTCCCTACAAATACTGATTTCATTCAATTCCTCCCTCTCATTAAGGTGGCAGACATGTTGTCATCTAGAGTCTGCACACCCATGGTCAAGGCATGCATGGACTCAGCTGATTGGAGAGTTTGATGTTCCACGAAGCTGGCCACTCTATCCATGACTGAGTGCGGTATGACATGTTGGTCGTTAATATTTAATTGTGTCACCAGATAGCTGGGAGGTCCCTGTCTCCCCATTTCTGATGGCCAGAGTGCCGAAAGTCCACTTATATTCAGCAACTCCTCCTCTGCATTTGTGAGCTGGCAAATCTGTGGAGGCCCACCTCTGCTACTCTCCCTTTCCCTCTCCTTCATGTTCGGTGATCTCTTCATGAAAGGGAAATCATGTTTGACAAATTTATTAGAGTTCTTTGAGGATGTAACGAGCAGGGTGGATAAAGGGGAACCAGTAGATGTAGTGTATTTGGATTTCCAAAAAGCATTCGATAAGGTGCCACATAAAATGTTACTGCACAATTTAAGAGCTCACGGGGTTGGGTGTAATATATTAGCATGGATAGAGGATTGGCTAACTAACAGAAAACAAAGAGTCGGGATAAATGGGTCATTTTCCGGTTGGCAAACAGTAACTAGTGGGGTGCCACAGGGATCAGTGCTGGGGCCTCAACTATTTACAATTTATATTAATGACTTGGATGAAGGGACCGTGTGTACTATAGCCAAATTTGCTGATGATACAAAGATAGGTGGGAACGCAAGTTGTGAGGAGGACACATAAGTCTGCAAAGGGATATAGATAGGTGAAGTGAGTGGGCAAAAATTTGGTCAATGGAGTATAATGTGGGAAAATGTGAGGTTATCCACTTTGGTAGGAAAAATAAAAAAGCAAATTATTATTTAAATGGAGAGAGACTACATAATGCTGCAGTACAGAGGGATCTGGGGGTCCTTGGACATGAAACACAAAAAGTTAGCATGCAGGTACAGCAAGTAATTAGGAAGGCAAATGGAATGTTGGCCTTTATTGCAAGGGGGATGGAGTATAAAAGTAGGGAAGTCTTACTACAACTGTACAGGGCGCTGGTGAGACCACACCTGGAGTACTGCATACAGTTTTGGTCTCCTTATTTACGGAGGGATATACTTGCATTGGAGGCAGTTCAGAGAAGGTTCACTAGGTTAATTCCTGAGATGAAGGGTTTGTCTTATGAGAAAGGTTGAGCATATTGGGCCTATACTCATTGGAGTTTAGAAGAATGAGAGGTGACCTTATTGAAACATATAAGATTCTGAGGGGACTTGACAGGGTAGATGCAGGGAGGATGTTTCCCCTCGTGGGGGAATCTAGAACAGGGGGCACAGTTTCAGGATAAGGGGGCACCCTTTTAAAACAGAAATGAGGAGGAATTTCTTCTCTCAGAGGGTCGTGAATCTTCAGAATTCTCTACCCCAGAGAGCTGTGGAGGCGGAGTCATTGAATATATTCAAGGCGGAGATAGACATATATTTGAGCTACAGCGGAGTCAAGGGTTATGGGGAGCGGGCGGGAAAGTGGCTTTGAGGCCAAGATCAGATCAGCCATGATTTTATTGAATGGCGGGACAGGCTCGAGGGGCCGAATGGCCTACTCCTGCTCTTACTTCTTATGTTCTTCTCCTGCACCGAGGGAAAGAACAGACCTATGAGTGACTATAATGGCATGTGTTCATCCGATGGATGTAGTGCTTTTGGTGAGGGTGACTATGAGGGAGAGGCATAGAATTTGCATAAGGTTGAGGGTGAGTGACAGTGGTGGATGGATAGATGGGGATTTGAGGAAGTGCATAGAAGGAGAAGGATGGATGCATGTGCAAGGTAAGTGGGTGTGAAGAGTGATGTTATGGAGTCGGCTTGAGAAGGCAGAGTGAGGGGGTGGGGCGATGGGCACAACAGGATGTAGGTGAATGAGCAACTGAACTCATCTTTCCTGACCTGGTTACATCATTAAAGCGCTTCTTGCATTGAATGCATGAGCGTGGCACTACGCTCCTGCAGCTCACCTCCTGGGCCACCTCCAGCCATGCCTACTTGATGTCAGCAGCAGGTTTCTTCCTCCCATTGCTGGGGAAGAGTCTCTCTCTCTGGCTCCTTATTGACTCCGGCAGCACATCAAGGGAGACGTCATTGAACCGCAGAGCAGCCTTTGCCCGTCTGGAGTCCATTGTCACACCTTGTCTTGTCTTGTTTCAAACTCCAACTCCTCCAAATTTCATCTTCAGATTGGCGCTTTAAATACTGGAGTTGAGATCCTGTCATGCGGGTCGTCATCACACCCACTGCCACGCACTGGACAGCAAACCCGGAAGTAAAATGCAAATGAGCTGGCTGAGATAATTTTGGGGTCGTTAACTCTGTTTCTCTCTCCACAGATGCTGCCTGACCTGCTGAGCATTTCCAGCATTTTCTGTTTTTATTTCAGATTTCCAGCATCTGCAGTATTTTGCTTTTGTTTTAGAGTCACAAAGCCAGACCTGAGAGAATTCAAATTTCATTTCTCTCTCAATAAACTGCTTCCCCCTTAAACAATGCCTTCCGAATTTCAGAATGTGCCTTATTGATTGCTTGTTTTCTATGGCTAGGGCTGATTAAAATAGATTTTTTTTATTGACATTCATTGATAAATTCACAGATGTTTTTCTGGCTGGTAGATCAGTAAAAAAACAATTTTCTCCTGATTCTGACCTGAAAAATTACAAATTCTCTCTGGTCTTCACAGATCCCGAGTTGCATTGTGTGATGATGTATTACATAATGTGCATGAAGCAGCACCTACAACATGCATCATGCATGGTCACATCACCGATGTGATGTGTACTCATCCCGGGACCTGATTTTCACTTCCAAATTCTAGCAGGGAGTTAACTGAAGGTGACTTCCTTCAACAGTTAGAAAAAATTCAGAATGGTTTAATGGTTATGAACAACACAATCTCTGCATGATTTCCTTCCTGCCTGCACCTTTCCATATAGAATTTTAAAGGTGGGGAAATGCATGCTGACTAAAAATTTAAAAGCAAAAATATATTACTGCCCTGTAAACACCTCTTTCTCTTGCCCACAGTAATGTCTACCTTAAAAATAAAAAAAAGCTTAACAACAAGCACGAAAATTTTTCTTTTTTTATTCATTCCTGGGATGTGGGTGTCGCTGGCAAGGCCAGTATTTATTGCCCATCCTTAATTGTCCTTGAGAAGGTGGTGGTGAGCCACCTTCTTGAACCACTGCTGTCCCTGTGGTGAAGGTACTCTCATAGTGCTGTTAGGGAGGGAGTTCCAGGATTTTGACCCAGCGACGATGAAGGAACGTTGATATATTTCCAAGTCAGGATGGTGTGTGACTTGGAGGGGAACTTGCAGGTGATGGTGTTCCCAGGCGCCTGCTGCCGAAGAAGCCTTGGCGAGTTGCTGCAGTGCATCTTGAGGATGGTACACACTGCAGCCAAGGTGCACTAGTGGTGGAGGGAGTGAATGTTTAAGATAGTGGATGGGGTGCCGATCAAGCGGGCTGCTTTGTCCTGGATGGTGCCAAATTTCTTGAGTGTTGTTGAAGCTGTACTCATCCAGGTAAGTGGAGAGTATTCCATCACACTCCTGATTTGTGCCTTGTATATGGTGGAAAGGCTTTGGGGAGTCAGGAGGTGAGACACTCGTCGCAGAATACCCAGCTTCTGACCTGCTCTTGTAGCCACAGTATTGATGTGGCTGGTCCAGTTAAGTTTCTGGTCAATGGTGACCCCCAGGATGTTGATGGTGGGGGATTCGCCAATGGTAATGCCGTTGAATGTCATGGGGCGGTGGTTAGACTCTCTCTTGTTGGAGATAGTCATTGCCTGGCACTTGTGTGACACAAATGTTACTTTCCACTTATCAGCCCAAGCCTGAATGTTGTCCAGGTCTTGCTGCATGCGGGCATGGATGGCTTCATTATCTGGGGAGTTGTGAATGGAACTGAATACTGTGCAATCATCAGCAAACATCCCCACTTCTGATCTTATGATGGAGGGAAGGTCATTGATGAAGTAGCTGAAGATGGCTGGGCCTAGGATACTGCCCTGAGGAACTCCTGCAGTGATGTCCTGGGGCTGTGATGATTGACCTCAACAACCACAACCATCTTCTGCTACTTAGTTTTCCCCTGAATCTACCTCAAAGTATGGCACTGTTGTGTGCTTGGTGGGTGGTTTACTTGTGCTGCTGCTAGAACCATTTTGGATTGCTGCAATCAGAGCTTCAGCTTCATTTATATAACTGAATATTTCATTTGAGATCCCCGGAAGTTCCTTACTTGGCACCAGAAGATATCTCTGACAAGAATGGCCAGAAAACCCAAATCGGTGAGAGTTTTTGAAGTCAGCAAAAAAACTAAAGGCAGCAGAGGATCCTGAGATGGAGTTTCTATGCTGCAAACTGTGTGCAGTTGAAGTGGATGCTCACACAGACTGCATAAAGGAGCACCAGGAGAACAAGAGGCACACAAGGCTCCGAGAAGAACATGAATCCCAGGTAAGACTGTAATGGATCTTTCATTTACAGGTGCTCCTCAGAAAAATTGGGATGAGCATTATGTCATGAGAGACTTTATCTGTGTGGTGTGTTTACCAGGCCAACCAATAGGCATTGCTGATGGCCGCTGGTAGATTTGGTGAGGACATTTTTCTCAGCAGCAAGAATCTGACCAGAAAATATTTGTGTGAGAATGATGAGGTTCTGAATGGAAAAGTTAAGGACAGCCTGGTTGGAAATGTTGTGAGTTCTTTCCTTTTCTTTGAATTATCTGGTGATCTTGGGTGGCCAGCAGTGGTAATTTTGTTTGTGTTTTATGCCATTTTTGTGGAGAAACCTGCACTTGTGTTGGTAGATCTGGATTTCACATGTGCTGCAAATAGTGAGCTAGTTGCTGTGTGTGCAAGCGGAGCATTAAGCAGTGGGATCTTCGCATTTCATCTGGAGTCATGTTACCTCTGAAATCCCCAAAGGATTGGTCATCTGCCAAATATGGCCTTCATGTCCATATTAGGAGTGGCTGGTCTTTCCACTCCGTATTCAAATACTGTATTTGACTCTTTACAATCTTTCATTCAGAAAGTGAAGGCACTCCCATTTAAAACCTCATCTGCCAAATTTGTCCTTCATGTCACAATTAAGAAAGAGGGATCTTCTTTCCTTCCCTTGGATATCTTTTCCAGGTTATGCAACTTTTTGTCTCCTTCCAGGTCCACAAAGTGCTGGGACCCAAGTTCCTGCCAGGTGCACTGGGTCCTCAAGACTTTTGTTGGATAGTCATCTGGCCTAAAATGTGTGGTACGCTTCCCCAGCACAAAGTGTAGGAGGAGACCCAGGTTCTATCATTGAACCTCATTCTACAGAATCACAGCGCAGCCATTTCCTTTAGAATTTTTTTTTACTCCATAGCTGATGAGAGAATACTGCACCACTTATATTTAAACCAATTGAATGTGAAATTTGCTTGCTTAACAAACATAAAAACAGCACTTTTGTAGGTGGTTGCTTCTTGGCCAATCTCTTCTGCTAGCAGTAGAAGAGTTGCAAACCATGGACACTATACAAGCAGACGAGCAGGCAGACACTTTTTTTTCAATTGCTTCATTAAAATCTACAAGATAAGGGCCATTAATCCATTATGCACTAAAAGAGGAAAATATAGTCTGAGGTGACTTAATGAAATTATACTTTGGTGATAAATTCTCAATTCAGTATCACATGTTGGTGGGTAGCTGTAACACTGGAGTGCATGACTGTAAAGCATAGCGATGCAAATTTGAATCTAGTCTCGATTGCCAGGCATTCCCATGGGTGAAATTAGCAGTTTCAGCTGGACTGGCTGAAGAAGGACATCTCACCCACTGCTGAGCTACACTGGGTTGACCAAGGAGTGGGCGTAAAAGCATCTGTAAAGGTTATTTGTCAGTTGTACAATCCTGCCCATCTGACTGAGAAGGACGGTGAGACTTTAGGAGGCTAACTGGATGGGGAGGGGAGGTAGAAAATAGGAGAATCAAATGAAAATGATTTTGAAGAGCCATCTTTTGATAGCAAGGCTAATCATCCTGTTGCAATGGCCATCAGGCAGAATGAAACAAGTGATGGGAGTCCAGAAATTGGACAGATATTTTTATCGTCGAAAACCAGTGGTCTAAGGAGCTTTCAGCCAAAATAGGTGGAAGCCTCACTATAATATGAAATGAAATGGAAATTAGTCAGGCATGATTCCCCAATTTCATTGCAAGGAATACATTCTGCACTCAGATTGCCCATAGTTAGAGATCGTCAAAGTCAGTTTTTATTGTCTGTTTAAAAACCTGTTATTTTTTAGGTGTATTTCCATTTTAATTTTTAGCATCAAAAACCAGTAGAAAATAAATGGGGGGAAAAATTGAAGCCCGAAAAGCAGGTTAAATTCAGAGAAAATCAGTTTTATTTTGAACATCACTAAAACAAGCAAGAGACTAACAAAAAGGCAGTTACGTTAAATGACAACCCATAATTAATTACACAGCTCACGATCATCACTTTTATGCCTCAATGGCAGCTCTAAAGGTTCAGGCAGCTGTATGCTTGCAGCAGTTGTGTTAAACTGTTTGCCAAGATTTGTTCTCCTGGATTCTTGGACGTGGCCAAGTTCTGGAAAGCATTCCCCCAGTATCAGCTGAATTAGGTGGGACACTAAATGGCACTGTGGAGACCACAGTAATTGACAGACTATATGTGGGTCTCATCACAAGCATCATAAAGCATGTTTGTCATTCTGTTTGCATGCCTGAAAACAGAACCAGCAGTAATAATGGATTGCCTCATGGTAGCTGTTACAAATCCAGTCGGTAATAGGTACCTTCTCGGGTTCAGTGGCATCCGTCACTCCTCTTAGTGGCCTGAGCATCTTACTTGTGTGGGGGTTGACTCATACTGCCCTATATCTACTTGCACAATGGCATAATCCAGGGACCTAATAATAGCATCTCCTTGTGATCTGGATTGGATTTTTGTAACTTTCACACTTATGCTTCTTCAATTTCTCTGAAGGTGGACCACGCAGAAACTTAGTGAAACAAGATCAGGTACAAATCATTAAGCTTCATTATTTTACTGTATAAACACTTGTACTAACAGTTGTTGTGATCAAACAATCCTTGCAATTTATCGTTGCATAATGGTATAAAATAAAGAACTCACCATGCTACCCCACATCAGTCTTACTTGACTTAAACAAGTTGGCTTCTAACTATCTGCAGTATTTCTAACATTTTCACCTTAGCAGAGCCCTCACAAGTTTCGCTTTAATAGATCTGATTGCCTATACAGTCTTCCAAGTTCAACAAGCCTCTCAACCTGTTCCTGTTTCTGTGTTTTAGATCCTGCTGTTCAGTCACAAAACAAAAGCTTTCCAGATCTCCTGCCAAGAGCCCAGTGCCATTAATTCCCCAGCACTGTGGATGTGAGTTGTTTATCAATTGCTGAGATACGCTAACAAGTTCCTTATTATTTATGGTCTGTGAGGAAACAACATCAAAGCTAGCTCATCAGCATCTTAACTACCCATTGTCTCAGAACCCTTTTTTTAAAAACTTGAATGAATGCACTGGACTAAAAATTTCAGTAATGGTAAAAACCTGCCGGTGCCACCGGGGGCTGGTGTTAACGACTGCCGAAAATGGTGGCGCTGGCAGAACCGGTAAATTGGCGCTGGGGACTAATTAACATTATCCCAGTGCTAAACTCACTGTGCAACGCTGTTCTGGTGACGTTGGTTCCGGCAGGAGGCCCCAAAGTAGCGTGGCCATAGCATCATTGCAGTACCAACAGCCTTCTGTTAAAGCAAGGCTGTAATTTCAGAAAGCAGTTTGGTCTCTTAAAGGGGAACTGCCTTCTGAAATTAAAAAATAAAAATCATGTAAAAATATGCAGTTTTTAGCCTTTACAGCTCAACTGCCTTCTGAAAAAAAAAATTACATTAAAAAGAATTCCCAATTGGGAGTCTTCAGCTCTTAAAGCTGAATTCCCTTCCGCACCTACAAAAATGGAAAAAGTGCTTTGGCGCTAACATAAATGGCTCAGCAAGCCAGGGAAGGGGCACCCAGGGTCTCGCATGCAGCACTCCAGCTTTGTGCAGGGTGTCAACACTGCAAGAGAGGTTCTCTACCCTCAGGGGCCAGGAGGCCCTCCAGAAAGAAGGATGTGGGACCAGATCACCGAGGCTGTCACTGTCAGCAGTGTCAGCCCCATGACCTGGCTCCAGTGCCCAAAGAAGCTTCATGACCTCAGACATGTGGTCAAGGTAAGTGAATGCATCTTCAAGAGCTGTCTCCTACCAACTGCACCACTAGCCTCACACACTGCTCAATGCATGATCCCCATCCCCAATCACTCACCTACCAACAATCTCTACCAAACATGAGGCATATCTCCCATTCCTAGCTTTACCTCACCCCCTTGGAGAAGACGGTGCTGGCCATTCTTGGGCAGGGGCATGGCTGAGCCCTTGGCCAGCGGCAGGGCTGAAAGGATACAAGATGCTGGTACCCTCATAAGTTATCTTCCTTCTCGCATACACCTCTTGCTTTCCCGCCCTCCCCTCACCACAACTCCACCCTTGTGCCTGCCTCATTTCACACACCCAAGAAATGCAGCCTGCCCAGCCAATAGTTGACCAAGAAAAGGGCGAGGAGAGTGAAGAAGAAGAAGAAGAAGAAGAAACACCATCACTCGATTTCACACTCCTAGCCACCATCTCTTCGAGGTCGGCCTGCAAGGCCATCTGCAGTATTCCCCACTGAAAGTCAGCAGCCTTCCACCAGCCATGCTGCAGCCACTGGGGTAGCACTGCGTGATATCTGTAGGGTAGGCAAAGGCACACACAAGACAGTCACTAAGGGAATGCACAAGGGTGATGAGTTGATTTCTTGATGTCATATTGGATGGATAGATGTATAAAGTTGTATTGGAAGGTTTGGTGTGGTGTGGTGGCTTTTATTCCAGCATTGTCGCCAAGAGGATGCTGTGATGGTCAGTAACAGAGGGAAGGTAAGTTGTGGGACAAATGTTGAAAGGGGAATTGGGGTTGTGGTCACTGGTACCACAGGTGGATGATTCCATCACAGATATCCCGGCCAGAAAGGGGTTGTCTGGGTTGCATCCTTCCTTCTGCTTCCTTCTCTTCTGCGTCCTCTTCTTCTGCTTCTTCCTCTTCGCTCTGCGAGTGGATGCTGCAAATCTGAAATAAAAGCATAAAATGCTGGAAATACTCAGCAGGTCAGGCAGCATCTCGATCTGAGATGTGAACTCTCTTTCTCTCTCCACGGATGCTGCCTGACCTGCTGAGTATTTCCAGCATTTTCTGTCTTCTCAGAGGCCTTCTTTTACCATCTGAGGCCTTGCAAGTGTCCAGCAGCACTCACTGCACACTTAAAAAACTTTTAACATGTATTGCACCAAGCCACTACTTAAATAAAAAATTTGAAAAATTCAGTTCAAAAGCTTATATGCAAACTTACCTGAAAGATGTGTGTATCCCTTTAAGAATTCTCTGTCAGTCCGCTAAACGCTCGCTTTTCAGAGCGAGCTTAGGACCCAGCACTGAACTCAGCGCTAATGTCGAAGTTTGCAGATGTGGCGTTAAGTCGGGGTTGCACACCGACTGATGTCATGCTCTCTTCATTTACATCTCCAGGGCTAGCGCTGCTATCGGCAGCGCTAAGGCTCTCACCAAAACGGCGGCCGTCGAGTCCCGTGCCAGAGAAGGGCGCTAGAGTGGCGGCCGCATTTTTTTGCCACAATTCCAGCAATAACGGGTGGCGCTAAGGTAAGAAATTTCCAGGCCATTATGCTTTAAAACACAACGTAATGAAGGTGAAGAGCACTGGCCCTCACATTGATCCTTGTAGTATTCCACGAGTGGCCAGCTCCCATGCAGAGCCGCCACCATTAATAACTACCTCTGTATACGCGAATGTAACTAATTCTCTATCCAAACTAAGATCTGCCCGTCAATTCCACAAGATGTAACCTTACTTGGCGGCCTTTGTAGGGCACTTTATCAAAGGCTTTTTGAATAATTAGATGCACAATAACTTCCAACATTCAACAATTTTGTAATCTTCTCCAAAAATTCAATCAATATGGTGAGACAGGACTTTCTTTTCTAGAAAATATGCTGTGATTCCCTGATAACCCCTTCTTTTTCAAGATGTCTATACAATGCCTCTCTAATAATCCCTATTAGCAACTTGCCTATAACTCAAGTTAAAATAATGTGCTTATAGTTTCCTGGTTGTGAATTATAAGAACATAAGAACATAAGAAATAGGAGCAGGAGTAGGCCAATCGGCCCCTCGAGCCTGCTCCGCCATTCAATAAGATCATGGCTGATCTGATCCTAACCGCCAATCTACTATCTATCACAGAACCATCTCCTGCATCTAACAGAATTGCACACACGAAATAGGAGCAGAATCAGGCTACACAGTCCCTGGGCCCGCTCCACTACCCACAGGGCCATGACCGATCCGAACCTAGACTCATGTCCAAATTCCTGCCCGCTCCCCGTAACCCTTAATGCCCTTTACTTCTAGGAAACTGTCTATTTCTGTTTTAAATTTAATTAATGTTGTAGCTTCTACAGCTTTTTGTGGCAGCATATTCCATGGACCTACCACCCTCTGAGTGAAGTAGTTCCTCCTCATCTCAGTTTTGAAAGAGCAGCCCCTTATTCTAAGACTATGTCCCCTAGTTCTCGTCTCACCCGTCATCGGGAACATCCTCCCCGCATCCACCCGATCCAACCCCTTCACAATCTTATATGTTTCAATAAGATCGCCTCTCATTCTTCTGAACTCCAATGAGTAGAGTCCCAATCTACCCAACCTCTCCTCATATGACCACCCCCTCATCCCCGGGATTAACCGAGTGAACCTTTTTTGCACTGCCTCGAGAGCAAGGATGTCTTTCCTTAAGTAAGGACACCAAAACTGTATGCAGTATTCCAGGTGCGGTCTCACCAATACCTGCCTGTTTTAAATATAGATGCAACAGGGGTCTCTCCGCATTCTGTGTGAACAATCCTGGATCTCAGTGAGCTGCTAAATAGATGAGCCAAGGTGGCTGCTTAAGGTAGAAGTTTAAGTTCCACTGACAATGCTGACATGTTGTGCCTTAAACCCAGCTGCAATGTCAATTTTGAACAGCAACGATGACTGTGCATATGGATTGCTGCTTAATGTGCTTGCCAGCTCCTTTTACCTATATTGCTATTCTGTTGTTTCCAGCAGTGGCTGTGACTACTTTCACAGGTAACTGCTTAGTCCAGCAACCAGCCTCATTTAATTATATTAGAAACCTGTTGGTTCAAAAGAGAAATTGCCCTCCTTAAGGTTGGCATCTTTTTTATCAACGTGACTTGAAAGACAGTTTTCATGGTAATATATACAGTGTATAACGCCTTAACTCATTTTAAAAAGAGCCCTGTTTATATCCTTTGATCATTTGCATGATAAATAGTTTTTAGATCACTGGTAATATGTGCAGATCATTGATTTGTTTTTGTTATCCAACAGTGGACAGTCTTTTGTTTGCATAATTTATTTAGGTATGTAGACTGGGACTAATTTTCTGCTCCACTTAGTCACCAGAACTGCTCCAGTTAGTACTCGGAAAAATAATACATTTAATACATTGCCACAGGCCTTATCTGAATGTTGATCCGCATGGTTCATTGTTATTGTTAATATAAAAGCCAGCAGCTTGAGAAGGAATTGTACTGGGGAGAGTTTCCCTGTTATTTGAAGTTGATGGTAAGGGGGGTGAAATTCGATAAGGCCCGAAAATGGGCAATGGCACCACGGGGCGAAATTTGCTCGCGCCCATTTAGAAAGCGCAAGCAGCTCGTTAATTTGGTGCTGCCTGCTGATTTGAATGATTTTAGCGCACAGCCCCGTGATGAATGCGCTGCTTCAGGCTGTGCGCTCAGCAGAAGGCCCAATGTCGCATTGCTGTAACATCGCTGAAGCGACGCTGCATTCTCTCAAAGCAAGGCTGTCATTTTTAAAAGCAGTCTCAAGCCCTTAAAGGTGTACTGCCTTCTGAAAAGAAAACATTAAAAATCGTTCCAAACTAGGCAGTCTTCAACTCTTAAAGCTGGACTGCCTTTTGCACGTAAAAATGGTAAAAGTGCTTCAGCACGAACACAAATGGCTCAACAGGCCAGGGAATGGGCACCCAGGGTCTCGCACGCAGCACTCCAGCTTTGTGCAAGGGGTCAATACTGGAAGAGAGGTCCTCTACCTACAGGGGGCCAGGAGGCCTTCCAGAAAGAAGGATGTGGGACCAGATCGCCAGCAGTGTCACCCCCCAGGACCTGGCTCCAGTGCCCAAAGAAGTTTCATGACCTCAGACGAGTGAATGCATCTTCAAAAGCCGTCTCCTACCAACTGCACCACTAGCCTCACACACTGCTCAATGCACGACCCCCCACCCCCCATCACTCACCTATCAACAATCTCTACCAAACACGAGGCACACCTCACATTCCTAGCTTCACCTCACCCCCATATGGCAGGGGCATGGCTGAGCCCTTGGCCAGCGGTGGGGCAGAAAGAATGCAAGATGCCAGTATCCTCATATGTTATCCTCCTTCTCACATCCCACTTCCCCCTCATCCCACAATCTCTTCTGAATTACAAGCATCTCTTGCTTTCTCGCCCTCCCCTCACCACAACCCTACCCTTGTGCCTTCCTCATTTCACACACCCAAGAAATGCAGCCTGCCCAGCCAGTGGTTGACCAAGAAGAGGGAGAGGAGAGTGAAGAAGATGATGATGAAGAAGAAGAAACACCATCACTCGATTTGACACTCCCAGCACGAGCTTCTCGTGGTCATCCTGCAAGGCCATTTGCAGTGACCCCACTGAAAGTCAGCAGCCTTCCACCAGCCATGCTGCAGCCACTGGGGTAGCCCTGCATGACATCACTAGGATAGGCAAAGGCACACGCAAGACAGTCACTAAGGGAATGCACAAGGGTGATTAGTTGATTTTTTTGATGTAATATTGGATGCATATACGGATAAAGTTGGATTGGAAAGTTTGCTTTGTGGTGGCTTTTATTCCAGCATTGTAGTCAAGAGGACGCTGTGATGGTTAGTAACAGAGGGAAGATAAGGTGTGGGACAAATATTGAAAGGGGAATTGGGGTTGTGGTCACTGGTACCGCAGGCAGATGATTCAATCCTGGATTCAATCGGGGGCTTCAATGTCCAACACCAAGAGTGGTTCAATAGCACCACTACTAACCGAGCTGGCCAAGACCTGAAGGACATAACTGCCAGTCTGGGCCTGCGACAGGCGGTGAGTGAACCAACACGAGGGAAAAACATACTTGACCTCGTCCTCACCAATGTACCTGTCGCAGATGCATCTGTCCATGAGAGCATTGGTCGCAGTGACCACCGCACAGTCATTGTGGAGACGAAGTCCCGTCTTCACACTGAGAGCATCTTCCATCGTGTTGTGTGGCACTACCACCGTGCTAAATGGGATAGATTCAGAACAGATCTAACAGCTCAAAACTGGGCATCCATGAGGCGCTGTGGGCCATCAGCAGCAGCAGAATTGTATTCCACCACAATCTATAACCTCATGGTCCGGCATATCCCTCACTCTACCATTACCACCAAGCCAGGGGACCAACCCTGGTTCAACAACGAGTGTAGAAGAGCATGCCAGGAGCAGCACCAGGCGTACCTAAAAATGAGGTGCCAACCTGGGGAAGCTGCAACACAGGACTATATGCATGCTAAAAAGCGGAAGCAGCATGCTATAGATAGGGCTAAGCGATCCCACAATCAACGGATCAGATCAAAGCTCTGCAGTCCTGCCACATCCAGTCATGAATGGTGGTGGACCATTAAACAACTAACGGGAGAAGGAGGCTCCAAGAATATCCCCATCCTCAATGATGGTGGAGCCCAGCACGTGAGTGCAAAAGACAAGGCTGAAGCGTTTGCAACCAACTTCAGCCAGAAGTGCCGAGTGGACGATCCATATCGGCCTACTCCCGAGGTCCCCACCATCACAGAAGCCAGTCTTCAGCCAATTCGATTCACTCCACGTGATATCAAGAAACGGCTCAGCGCACTGGATACAGCAAAGGCTATGGGCCCCGATAACATCCTGGCTATCGTGCTGAAGACTTGTGCTTCAGAACTAGCCGCGCCTCTAGCCAAGCTGTTCCAGTACAGCTACAACACTGGCATCTATCCGACAATGTGGAAAACTGCCCAGGTATGTCCTGTCCACAAAAAGCAGGACAAATCCAACCCAGCCAATTACCGCCCCATCAGTCTACTCTCAATCATCAGCAAAGTGATGGAAGGTGTCATCGACAGTGCTATCAAGCAGCACTTACTCACCAATAACCTGCACACTGATGCCCAGTTTGGGTTCCGCCAAGACCACTCGGCTCCTGACCTCATTACAGCTTTGGTTCAAACATGGACAAAGGAGCTGAATTCCAGAGGTGAGGGGAGAGTGACCGCCCTTGACATCAAGGCAGCATTTGACCGAGTGTGGCATCAAGGAGCCCTAGTAAAACTGAAGTCAATGGGAATCAGGGGGAAAATGCTCCACTGGCTGGAGTCATACCTAGCACAAAGGAAGATGGTTGTGGTGGTTGAAGGTCAATCATCACAGCCCCAGGACATCGCTGCAGGAGTTCCTCAAGGCAGTGTCCTAGGCCCAACCATCTTCAGCTGTTTCATGAATGACCTTCCCTCCAACATAAGGTCAGAAATGGGGATGTTCGCTGATGACTGCACAGTGTTCCGGACCATTCACAACTCCACAGCTAATGAAGTAGTCCATGCCCGCATGCAACACGACCTGGACGACGTTCAGGCTTGGCTGATAAGGGGCAGGTAACATTCGCGCCACAGAAGTGCCAGGCAATGACCATCTCCAACAAGCGAGAGTCTAACCACCTCCCCTTGACATTCAATGGCATTACCATAGCCGAATCCCCCACTATCAACATCCTGGGGGTCACCATTATAACCAGAAACTTAACTGGACCAGCCACATAAATACAGTGGCAACAAGAGCAGGTCAGAGGCTAGGTATTCTGCGGCGAGTGTCTCACCTCCTGACTCCCCAAAGCCTTTCCAAAATCTACAAGGCACAAGTAAGGAGTGTGATGGAATACTCTCTACTTGCCTGGATGAGTGCAGGTCCAACAACACTCAAGAAGCTCGACACCATGCAGGACAAAGCAGCCCGCTTGATTGGCACCCCATCCACCACCTTAAACATTCACTCCCTCCACCACCAGCGTTCCATGGCTGCAGTGTGTTCCATCTACAAGATGCACTGCAGCAACTCGCCAAGGCTTCTTCGGCAGCACCTCCAAAACCCGCGACCTCTTCCACCTAGAAGGACAAGGGCAGCAGGCACATGGGAACACCACCACCTCCAAGTTCCCCTCCCAGTCATACACCATCCTGACTTAGTAGTATATCGCCGATCCTTCATCGTCGCTGGGTCAAAATCCTGGAACTCCCTCCCTAACAGCACTGTGGGAGTACCATCACCACATGGACTGCAGCGGTTCAAGAAGGCGGCTCACCACCACCTTCTCAAGGGCAACTAGGGATGGGCAATAAATGCTGGCATTGCCAGCGATGCCCTGCTCCCATAAACGAATAAAAAAATTTTTTTTTAATATCCGGGCCAGAAAGGGGCTGTCTAGGTTGCTTTTTTCCTCTTCTGCTTCCTCCTCTTCTGCTTCTTCCTCTTCCCTCTGTGAGCAGCTTGCCCCCTTTGCTGCCTCTGCTTCATCTCATTGTGATGTTACAGCCCAAGAGGGACTGCAACTAGAGCCTTGCAAGCATCCAGCAGCACTCCCTGCACTCCTTGCACACTTTAACAACTTTTTAAATCTATTGCACCAAGCCACTCTGCCAATAAAATATAAAAAAAGCATTCCAAAAGCCAAAATCGAAATTACCTGAAAGATGTGTGTGTCCCTTTAAGAAGTGCTGACAGCGTCTCTGTACAACTGCTGCACACACGTTCTTGTGTGCATGGTTAGGAGAGGACGGTATAGAGTACGGCGATGTCCAAAATTGCAGTCGTGCATCAATTCAGGCATTGCAGGCAGATTAACGTCATCATCTGTATATTTACATGGGAGAGGCATGCACAGGCAATGGCAACACTGCCGACCTCTCCAAAATGGCGGCTGCCGTGTCCCACGCCGGAAGTGAGGCGGCCGCCATTTTTTTCAACAAATCTGGCCTTAACAGCCAGCGCTACAACATTGAATTTCGTGGCCATGGTTTCATACGAGCACTGATAAAACATATTTGATTCTTACTATTTGGAGTGCTAAGTAGTCATGGAGATCGGAATTCAAACTGGATCCATGATGAATCATTAAAATAAATGATTATTGAAGCTGTACCTGCTCAACATTTTTAATTTTATTCTTACTAATGGAATTTTCAAGATATTGGTCAAAATTATATGGAGAAGAAAATTAAAACATTGACGACAGCCTGAAGTAAATTTAATGTAAAAACCTTCCTCTGTTACCCTATTTTATTCTACCCTTGTGGTATAAACAGAGCAATCAATGATAATTAAATACAGAAGTTATTGCACTTGTGAATGACCCTGTAAACTACTGCATCAAATGAAGTTAACCTTATAACACCCTGTACTGTCATGTGATACTGTAAATTGTCACTGTTTATATTCCAGAATGTATTATTCTTCTACTTGCCTCACCTATCATTTTCAGATAACAGTAGGCGATGTACCAAAACCAGCTCTCCCAGAGGTTCATCAGCTTGCCGAAAAAGGCTTTTAAGATGTGATTAGGTTTTAGGGCTTCGTGGTCCTGGATAAAAACAGGGCAGCACATAATGTCAAAGACAGAAACCTTAGAGATCGATTGACAATTGTAGCTGCATACTGGGGGAATGAGTGCTCGACCACAATCAAGTTTGACTGAAATCGACACTTGGATTTCTTCTAGGTTGTGCATTTTCTGGTCTTGGCTGGATTATCGTGGATATGGAAAGCAAGTTGTCAGGAAAACGGGGTGTGCTGTACTGTACGAGAAGCAGCATTTAACTGCCATATTAAAGATTATGGTTCAAATGACTGAATAAAACTTGTTAATCTTAGTTTTTTTAATTTTAAACATTAATTCCCTCATTATCAAATTGCACATTATAAGAAGTTTTAATACTGCCATAAAAGTATATTAAAACAGCAAAGGTGGTGTTGAATATAAAATATTCAAAATTCAATATATTTTTTAGCATGCTGTGCTTCTATCATATCTTGATCCTATATGGTCAAATTGTTTCTCAAACACAAGCACTGCTGCCTCAGTGCCCTGCACTGCAGTTTACCTCCCAGTAGGCACGAAATTGATTGGATAAAGCAATGTACCAATAAATGGTGGAGCTAAGAAAATGACAAATTTGCAAGAAAGATTGGGAAAAGGCTTCAACTTTAGTTCTAATGTAAAAGAAACAGAATGTGAAGACATAGCCTCTGGGGGAGCCACATCATCGACATCTTAGTAGTGGCGAGCTTACCCATTGATACAACTGCTGGTGCATTCTCTTCTGCGTAAAAATAGGTAAACTTTCTCCTTGTATATTTGGAATCATGCACGGGCATTTCCTGAAGTAAATGAGAGAATGAGAATCAGTTGTTTACAAAAGCATTTTTACAAAAGTTTTCAACTTTTTATGGATAATTACATTTTCCCATCTTCCATCATTTCAGAAAACTAGTGGATAATCTTAACAATATACAGAATAAATGTATTTATTTGCAGTTGAGAAATAATAGGCGTGATAATCTCTCCAGTACTAAATGATGACAGTTTGACTTCAGCTCAACTGATGATCTTCTGTCCTGTTGTCAGTTTACAATTTTCTCTTGGCTTTAATAATACATAATCCCACAAAGATAAATATCAGAATATTTTATTAATGTTCTTTTTAAAGTAAATAATAACTTTGTTTTGAGACCAGGGAAGATGGTGATAAAACAGTAGTTCCTAATTCTAAGAGTATAATTATTATTTGGTTGAACTAATTGAAATTTAAAAGATGTCGCGAGTAATGTTTAAACAAAATTTTAGAATTGTTTACGTAGGAACATCAGGTAGACCAAAGCCCTCTTATTTGCTCCCACCAAAGATTCTGTACCCTTGCCCCAACTCCATCCCCTTTCCCCAGCTGCTCAGTTACAGAGATGACTTACAGCCTTTGTGTTGTGCGTGACCCTCAGCTAAGTTTCAAATCCATATTTTTTACCAAGACTTATTTTCCATCTCTGCGACATCACCTGCCTCCACCCTTAACACATCACCACCAACACTGAAACCCTATTGTTACCTCCAGGCTGAATTTCTCCAATGCTCCCCCTCACCGGGCTCCCGAATTTAACATTACACAAACTCCAACACATTCAAAACTCTGCTGCCTACATCCTATATTGCACTCGTTCTCGCCCTTCCCCTTACTGCTCCCCCTGTCCTCCAGTGCATTGAATTCAAAATCCTGGTCCTCCTTTACAAATCTCTTCATCTCCACCTCTGCAATCATCTTCAAGCTTACATCTCAGTGCAAATCCTTTGAATCATAGAATAATACAGCACAGAAAGAGGCCATTCGGCCCATCGAATCTGCGCTGGTTCTTTCAAAGAGCAATTCAGTTAGTCCCATTCTCGAAGTCTTTTCCCATATTCCTGCAATTTTTTTCTCCTTCAAGTATTTATCCAATTCCTTTTGAAGGCTACTATTGAATCTGTATCCATCACCCTATCAGGCAGTGCATTCCAAATCCTAACCACTCGTTGCGTAAAAAGTTTTTCCTCAGGTCACCGCTGGTTCTTTTGCCAATCACCTTAAATCTGTGCCCTCTGGTTATCGACCCTTCAGCCATTGGAAACAGTTCCTCATTATTTACTCTATTTAAACCCTTCGGGGAAAAAATTGGGTTGGTTTGCACCTCTCGTTAGCACCCTCGGGGGGCGCTAACGGGGCGCAAATCCCCTAGAGCCCGGGCGCAGCGCCACTAATGCCTCCCACGAAATTCAGTGGGAGGTTAGCGGCAGCGGCAGCCGGTAGCGCCCTGCGGCGCTGCACCGCCAGCAATGACGTCATCGCCATGCGCAGCGCCCTGCTTGCCCAAACCTCCCTTGCGCCCCCTGACCTGCTGACCTATCGCCGGACGATATGTCCGACAGGATCGGGGTCATTTTTGCAGCAACGACGGCGCAAGTTAAAGGGGCAGATGTCGGGCGGCCATTTCTATTTTGGCCGACTGCCAGCACCTGCCCCCCTTCACATTTGTATGCGGGGTGCCGGCCGCGATCGCTCCGCCCGGCACTCCTCTTGAGTGCCAGGCTGTTTTCACGGCACCCCACTCCCCGGTAGTCCGGCAGGGCCCCGGTGCACACAGAGCTAGGGCCCTCCCCTTTAATCAGGGGAGGAGGCCTGCAATGACGCGGTGTTACGTGCCGCCGCGTATGGCACTGCTTCACGTAGCGCCGCGACATTGAGTAGTAGTGCCCCAAGCAAGAGGGGGAACGCTTTCCAGTAGCGCTCCACCTCCTGCTTGGGGCACTACTACTGAATTTACGGCAGAGGGGTGCTAACTTTTTCGGGGCATTAAAATTAGTGCTCTGGCGATGTTAGCACCCCCAAAGGGGCGCCACCCAATTTTTCCTCCTTCATGGTTTTAAACACCACTATCAAATCTCCTCTTAGCCTTCTCTGCTCTAAGGAGAACAACCCCAGCTCCTCTATTCTATCCTTTTTTTTTATTCGTTCCTGGGATGTGGGCATCACTGGCAAGGCCAGCATTTATTGCCCATCCTTAATTTCCCTTGAAAAGGTGGTGGTGAGCCGCCTTCTTGAACCGCTGCAGTCCATGTGGTGAAGGTACTCCCACAGTGCTGTTAGGGAGGGAGTTCCAGGATTTTGACCCAGCGACGATGAAGAAACGATAGTATATTTCAAAGTCAGGATGGTGTGTAACTTGGAGGGGAACTTGGAGGTGATGGTGTTCCCACGCACCTGCTGCCCTTGACCTTCTAGGTGGTAGAGGTCTCTGGTTTGGGAAGTGTTGTTGAAGAAGCCTTGGCGAGTTGCTGCAGTGCATCTTGTAGATGGTACACACTGCAGCCATGGTGCACCGGTGGTGGAGGGAGTGAATGTTTAAGATGGTGTGCCAATCAAGCAGGCTGCTTTGTCCTGGATGGTGTCGAGCTTCTTGAGTGTTGTTGGAGCTGCACTCATCCAGGCAAGTGGAGAGTATTCCATCACACTCCTGACTTGTGCCTTGTAGATGGTGGAAAGGCTTTGGGGAGTCAGGAGGTGAGACACTCGCCACAGAATACCCAGCCTCTGACCTGCTCTTGTAGCCACAGTATTTATGTGGTTGGTCCAGTTAGGTTTCTGGTCAATGGTGACCCCCAGGATGTTGATGGTGGGAGATTCAGCGATGGTAATGCCATCAAGGGGCAGTGGTTAGACTCTCTCTTGTTGGAGATAGTCATTACCTGGCACTTGTGTGGCACCAATGTTACTTGCAACTTATCAACCAAGCCTGAATGTCATCCAGGTCTTGCTGCATGCTGGCATGGACTGCTTCATTATCTGAGGAGTTGTGAACAGAACTGAACACTGAAATCATCAGCGCACATCTCCACTTCTGACCTTATGATGGAGGGAAGGTCATTGATGAAGCAGCTGAAGATGGTTGGGCCTAGGACACTGTCCTGAGGAACTCCTGCAGCAATGTCCTGGGGCTGAAATGATTGGCCTCCAACAACCACAACTATCTTCCTTTGTACTAAGTATGACTCCAGCCAGTGGAGAATTTTCCCCTGATTTCCATTGACTTCACATAACTGTAATCCCTCATCCCTGGAACCATTCTAGTAAATCTCTTCTGTACCCTCTCCAAAGCCTTCACATCCTTCCTAAAGTGTGGTGCCCAGAATTGGACACAATACTCCAGCTGGGGCGGAACTACTGTTTTATATAGGTTTAGTATAACTTCCTGGCTTTTGTCCTCTATGCCTCTATTTATAAAGCCCAGGATTCCATATGTTTATTAATTGCTTTGTTAACCTGTCCTGCCACCTTCAAAGATTTGTGCACAAACACTCCAGGTTTCTCTGTTCTTGCAGACCCTTTATTGTACCATTTAGCTTGTATTGTCTCTCTTCATTCTTCCTACCAAAATGTATCATCTCACACTTTTCTGCATTGAATTTCATCTGCCATGTGTCCACCCATTCCACCAGCCTGTCTATGTCCTCTTGAAGTATAATACTATCTTCCTCACTGTTTACTACACTTCCAAGTTTCGTGTCATCTGCAAATTTCAAAAGTTTTGCCCTGTACCCCCAAGTCCAAGTCATTAATGTATATCAAAAACAGCAGTGTACTGAACACTGCAGAACACCAGTGTATACCTCCCTCCAGTCCAAAAAACAGCTATTCACCACAACACTCTGTTTTCTATATAAAAGCAAAATACTGCGGATGCTGGAAATCTGAAATAAAAACAGAAAATGGTGGAAATACTCAGCAGGTCAGGCAGCATCTGTAGAGAGAGAAACAGAGTTAACGTTTCAGGTCGATGACCCTTCGTCAGAACTGGAAAAAGTTGGAGATGTAACAGGTTTTTAAGAAAGTATAGGGGCAGGGAGAGCGGGTAGGGGAGGAAAGAACAAAAGGGAAGGTCTGTGATAGGATGGAAGGCAGGAGAGATTAAGAGACGAAAGGGATGATGGTGCAAGGCAAAAGGAGATGGTAATGGGACAAGTTAAGAAACAAAAGATGACTCTAGATGAAGTCTAAATGGCAATGGCAGAATGATCGACAGCTGGCATGTGAGAGAGAGAAAAAAAAATGATAGAGGCCGAGGTTATGGTCTGAAATTGTTGAACTCGATGTTGAGTCCAGAAGGCTGTAAAGTGCCACTGTAAAGACTCTGTTTTCTATCCCTTAGCCAATTTTGTATCCTTGCTGTGACTGCCCCCTTTATCCCATGAGCTTCAATTTTGCTAACAAGCCTGTTATATGGTACTTTATCAAACGCCTTTTGAAAGTTCATATACACAACAACTCCACTGCCTACATCCACCCTCTCTGTTACCTCATCAAAAAACTCAATCAAGTTAGTCAAACACAATTTGCCCTTAACAAATCCATGCTGGCTCTCCTTTATTAGTCCATATTTGTCCAAGTGGCTGTTCATTTTCTCCTGGATTATGGTTTCCCCACCACCGACTTTAAACTGACTGGCCTGTAATTGTTAGGTTTATCCTTCTCCCCTTTTTTGAATAAAGGTGTAACATTTGCAATCCTCTAGTCTTCTGGCATCACCCCTGTATCTAAGGAGGATTGGAAGATTGTGGACAGCACCTCCACAATTTCTACTCTTACTTCCCTCAGTAACCTTGAATGCATTTCATGTGTACCAGGTGACTTATCCACTTTAAGTATTGCCAACCTTTCTACTACCTCCTCTTTATCTATTTTTTATCTGATCCAATATCCCGACAACTTCCTCATTTACCATAGCTTTGGCAAAATCCTCTTCCTTGGTAAACAACGATGCAAATGATGAATTTAGTACCTCAGCCATGCCTTCTGCCTCCACCAATAGATCTCCACTTTGGTCCCTAATCAGCCCCACTGCTCCTCTGACAACCCTTTTACTGTTAATATGCCTATAGAAGACCTTTGGATTCCTTTTTATGTTAACTGCCAATCTCTTCTCGTATTGTCTCTTGGGCCCTCTTATTTTCTTTTTCACTTCTCCTCTGTACTTTTTATATTCAGCCTGATTCTTTATCAAGCTGACATCTGTCATACGCCCCCTTTTTCTGCTTCATCCTACTTTCTAACTCCTACATCATCCAGGGAGCTCTGGCTTTGTTTGCCCTTCCTTACCCCCTTGTGGGAATGTACCTCGACCGTACCCGAACCATCTCCTCTTTAAAGGCCCCCCATTGCTCCATTTCATTTCTGCCTGCCAGTCTTTGACTCCAGTTTACCCGGGCCAGATCCCTCCTCAATTTGCTGAAATCAGCCCTCCTCCAGTTAAGTATTTTTATTCTTGATTGCTCCTTGTCCTTCTCCATAACTAATCTAAACCTTACAATACTATTATCAATAGTCCCGAGATGCTCCCCCACTGTGACATTCTCCACTTGACCCACTTCATTCCCCAGGACTAGACCCAGCAATGCCTCCTGCCTCATTGGGCAGGAAACATACTGATCAAGAAAGTTCTCCTGAACACACTTCAGAAATTCCTCCCCCTCTCTGCCCTTAACACAATCGCTGTCTCATTCAATATTGGGGTAGTTAAAGTCTTTGGTCCTTTGACTTCCCCTGAATCTCATCAATCCTTTTCTCCACCATCAGTGGAGCATTTAGGTGTCTCACCTCTTCTTTCTGGAACTCCCCCCTTCCCACAAACCCCTGCACCTTGCGACTATTTCTGCTTTCAGAAGCCTCTTCAAACCTTATCCTTTTGACCATGCTTTCAGTTCCTTTTCCTATTTCTTCTATTGCTGGTGGGCATCAGTTTCTCCTGTGTTTTATTATGGTAAAGGTGCTATATAAATGAAGCTTATTGTACATTTATATACTCACCTTGCACAAGTCTACAGTTTACAGATTCATCATCAGATTGGCGAAGTACACCTTGCCTCACCCTAGATGGCATGTTAGAGCAGTTGTTCTAAATGTGGCTGTGTAAGACCTAATATCATGATTACCTTTGGTGTCTTGTGATGACCTTTTTCACATTGAAAGAATGGAGAGAACGTGCTGTTGCTGGTGACATTTTATTTATTTTATGGGTACATAAATTTCAAGTGGAATCTGAAGAGTATCCTAAATTTTCTCACCTATTATTTTCAGTAGCTTTCCCCCCCAATTTGGAGTTCACCCATGCCACATAGGTTTCCCTGCTAGTGCTGTTCTGTAACTGGAAGCTAGAAAGTGTGTGAGAATGCTTTGAGTTAACTCACTCTTCGATTTTTTCTCTCTTCTTAACTGAGAGTAAGTGCCTCACCTCTGTTCATTGCCTTTACCTCATCACCAATCCATCTACAGTCATTACTGCTTGGGAAATTGGCATCAAGATGCTAACCTGCCACATTACTGAATGCTTCCGTGATCACTTTATGTACTTATGATCCATGATCATCAGTGAAATATTGATTCTTTCAAAGCATCATTTTTTTCTCTGATGGCTGACTTGAGATCACAAACAAGTGCATATTCACATCCCATCTGAGCATCTTTAAATCAATCCTGGAATAACCATGTGCTACTGCTGAACATTAGCTGTTATCTCACATGTGTGAAATAGCAATCCTGTGGACTGTGAAATTACCCGTCACACCGATAATATACATTCTGATCTATAATCTACAGGCAGATTCAGTGAAAGACAGCGGGCTAATTTACAACGATCAATATTTTTAACCAAGCAAATCTTTATGCCATGGATTCCAGTGCTTTGCTTCAGAGAAGAGCCATAGGACGAGTACATTTCCTAACACAATTTGAGCATGTCCTACTTCAGGCAGCAACACAATTCCTGCTGATGATATGTTTCCCTAGCAACATGCATAAACATCAATCTATTCATGCTTCTAACCTTTATTGGCTCCAATAGACAGCCAACATGGTGATCAGTCAGTCAACAAGTGACCTGCCTGTAACCCATGAGAAGGCAGTGCTCAGGTCAGGGGTACTGAGTAATGCATGTTCTGTTTTCAGTGACATATTGCTGCACATTCTGTTTATAGCATGAACCCATCCGATATATTGGCACTTTTGATGATCGGTGTGTTTTTTTTTTATTATAATGGTTACATTATCATTCAACATACACTGGGAGATACTCACTGATGTAGTAGGAATGAAGCATTGATACAGAATGTGGTTGACGTTTCAGCAGCCCCTTGGTCTCCCTACTGAAAATATTTAAAGGGCTGTTGGAACTATTTCTTTTTCTTGCCGGCTAGAAAATAGATCACATGAACTTGTCATCGGTGATGCCATCACTGGTAGTGCATGGCCAGCTGGTCATTTGGAGTGCAGATGACATCAGATGACTCCATCACCACTAGAAACTGTAAGAAGTAATATTCTCTTTCCAAACAAGTGCCTCATTTGGGCTGAGTGACAGAGATGACGGATTTACGACAGGGCAGGCGCCTCGAATCATGGTAGTCTGTCTATAATAGGTGTAGTGTCCAGACTGCCTTCAGGAGGATACCCCGCCACATATCCGAGCATTGGCACCAGTGCACCTGTGGTCTGCAGCAGTGATATCACACTGTGACTCTTTCAATGAAACGTGTCAAGGGGTGGGGGTGAAAACCATTCACAACTCTTTGCTTTAAGCTTTATAATTAGAGTCTCCTATACCTTGTGTGCCTCATCTCTGTCCAGCTGTTAAAACGATTAGGTACAAAGTGTTCTACATTTAAAAGTGTTTTTTTCTACCAGTGAGACCATTTTTCTTGGATCTCAGCATTGCACCCACCTGCAAAATATGAGAAAAGCTGCCTCGGGGAGCTCCTGGAAGAGTAAACATCTCGGTCCCGTTTTAAATTGTAATGTATATTAAATGCGATTTAAATGTTTTCATCGAATCGTGTTTGGAAGAAAATGTTTTAAAATGATCGTTTCCAATCTTCTCCTCGACGGTTTCTGTGGGCGTGCTCGGATCCAGCACCGTGGATCCTTGCTTTAAGACTTGGCTGCGTCAGAAGCTGCGAGAGGCTTGAATTCTCCGCTCCAGCCAGGAAGACTTGAGTGTTAGTGACAAGAGCCCTCCTGAAACACCTTGAAAACTTTGGATCATCGTCGTGTCCCCCCCCCCGGGGCCACTCGGAGGAAGCAGAAAGCGCATTGAGTGAGCGATCACTCACTGCCCACCACCACGCCTGGGCAACTGGGCTTCATCTTCTCGGCTGGGAGGTGTTGGGAAGGGATTCTCACATCAGTCGGTGGACGGATATCATACTGTGCACTGATGCTGTGCTTCTGCTGTCTCTCTCTTCCATCCTCCGGCACCAGGCTCTCTCCGTGCCATACCCGGTGTAGTTTTCTTGCTTTATAACCTCCCTCTCACTGGTTTCAAACTGATCTCGGCTCTTTCTCTTTAAAGGGCAGTTCCGAGTCACTGCCATCACGGAGCTCGTTTTCGGCCCCCAGCGTGTTGGGATGTTTTATAAGGTTACGGTCTATAAAAAGTGTCACCTGTCTAGAACTCCTCCAGCTCCAAGCAGCCAAGTCCTGAGGCTCCCTCTCTCTCGTCAATGATAAATCGTTTTCATCATCTAGGAGTTTGAATAAAACAGTCTGGGGAATCATTTACAGGTATTGCTATCATATATTTTTTTAAAGAGGCACCGTGGCAACATAGACGCGTCGTTCTGACCTGACTGTCGTTGAATACCGAAGAAGCAAGTGTAACTCCAAGTCAGAAGTCCGAATTCTGTAGGCAATGGTTGGCGGAAGACGGCCGGGATGCTGAGCAGCGATCTTGCAGGGGGCAAATGTCCCTGTTAGGGATTACACGTGGAGGAAGGCCCTCAGTGGAGAGGAGAATTGGTTTGTGAAGCTGAAGAGAGAGAATCCCCCTCGCCCATGGCTCCATCAAGCACCCGTAAGGATGCCAACACTTGGCCAAGCATGCCCTCAACTTTCTGGGCAATCATGATTCTGGCCAGTCTCCTCATCGCCTACTGCAGTAAGTACAGTTTTTATTTGGTTACAACGCCCGATTAGTCGACAAATGGCTTAATATTAAATACTAATGATAAAACACGAGTTTCCTGCATGTCCTTGGAGCAGATCCACAACAGCACCATACCGAGGGGTCAGATATTGCTGAAATGTAAAATGTACGCAAGTTGTGTATTGATCTGTCTACCTATAGAGGAAAACTAGGACCAAAGTCAACTGAGGAGAGATGGTGGAGCGCTGGTGTGATTGTGGATTTCAGTGTGATGTTAGAATAATAACTCGTTTTCACTCAACTCAGATACATTCACAAAGGCGTGGAATTCAGATTTCACACAAAATCTTTCGTGGATTGTCGAAATGAATTAGTTTTGACATGTGGCGCATATTTATTGTAGCAGAAAATTACAGTAACCCCTTGATAGCCGAACTGCCGTCAGTCTGCTTTATCAGTGTCGCTAGTCATGTACACGACTTCAACAATGCCAATATTGTATCATAACTTGAAAAGTTGACCTGACGCCCCCGTCAACTGCACAGAAAATTAATTACCAATTAAAAAAAATACGGCCAGATGGCGATTATGTTACAGAGCCACTGAAATCTGCCGAATTTGAGAGATTGAAAAGTCTGTCGACAGGTAGAAAGGGGCTTCTAACAAAGTCCAACTGAGGCTTGCTGTCCTTACCCTTTTAAATGGGTTCGTTGGGAAATGTGTGGTTTGATTTTAAAATCTCGTTGACGGGGCATTGTTAAAACGCACTATTTAATGCGCTTTAAAACATATATTTAAAATAATGCTAACTTTTTGCAGTGATGCACAATGGCATTATTAAATGGTTAAACCAGGGCTGTGGTCGCAAAGCTGCCTTATTTGGATTTGTAAAGTGAAACCATTATGAAAAGTAAATAGATTGGGGTCTTTAACTCGACCCTGGTCAGTGTCTCGGAGCCTGCGGCATTCGGTTCCATTCATTCCAACCCCGGCGGCTTCCATCGCCTCCAGCATTCACTCGAGTGAGATTGCAAGCAGCTTTTAGCCCTCATTCCACTGATTCCTTCTAACTCCAATCCTTAGCATTTTACGCAAATACGCCGCCCCATTTCATCACACAGTGCATGCACACTTCGCTTCTGAGGGTGAAAGCAGACAGTTAACATATAAAGGAAACCATTAGACGCGTCCTTCCATAAATCCCATCTGTGTGTGTCTATTGTAAGTAAGGACCAGGGATCTGTGCCGGGATGACAGGGCCACATATGATGAAATTATACCACCTCTTGCAAAGATTGGGGAATGAAATCTCCCAGTGTTTAGCTCAGTCGCCAGGTTAGCAACAGTTTATCCTGTCAGAACAGGTGATGTACCGAAACAGATCAGATTGTCAGCTCTGACGTCTGTTAACAGTTGCGAACATCTTATTTTCCCTTGTTCCCAGCAGAGTGTATTTGTGGTTAACTTTTTTTTTAAGTCAGTAGACTCGAAACGTGTAGGTGACTGAACACTAAAAGCTTCCGATTAAGATTAGCGATTGGTGCAAATCCTCTGAAGCTGAAGCCGGACACTCTCTGAGAATTGTCGATAAAACGGGCTGGAATAAAATATCACGGCTCCCAATGCACGCTGCATTCGAGAACGAGCCAACATGCAGTTAGTTCTGCGCCCGGTCTGATTGAGGGAATGTAGTCGTGTTGCACGGGGGGGAATGGTTAAAGCAGTTTATCAGTAACATTCAGTATTTACTCATCGCTGTTTACATTTGGCATGTACACCTCGGATTTCACTGGGATCGGGCGAAAGGGGATATTTTTACTCTGGATCACAGAATGCAGAGCGGTCGCTGTGAATTTGCATCTTTTTACAGTGCAAACATAAATCTTCCCTGATATCAGAATGCACCAGCTTCACGCTATGAATAACAATGTAATAAGAAGAAACTAAGGAACAACTGATGCATCTATCAATCGACCACAGGGACATACATGTCCCAGTCTCCAGTCAGTCTGCTCCGATTAAATGTCACGGGCGTTTCTTTCTCCGATCTGCGATTCTCAGTCAACATTTAAATTCAATTAATTCCAACAGGAGCGCGGCGGGCTGCAGAAAAAATAAATAAGTTAACGTCCTACTTAATGACACATTACATTTCTGATGGGGTGTCTGTGCAGACAGGCTGTGAAAACAGAAGCTGTGCTGCGAGCGGGTGCTGACAGGCGATGAGCATTGCCCCATATCCAAACGCTGTGAATGCCCCGACCGACATCAGCAGAAAGGAACTGCTTCTGTGCCCGGAGAGCCACCGGCTGCCTGTGCGCTGGTGTCCTCCGCATTCCCAGGTGTCCACATAGTTCAGTGACACATGGTTCTGGCACTGCAGTCTGTATCGAATAGAGGGAAATGCTCATCGAAAGAGATGGGAGCAGATCGTTTTCTCATTGTTGGGTGAGCCGAACAGAAATCTGCTGCATCTCTGTTCATTAAACACCGACATCCATTTTCCAGTGTTTTGCATGAACGCGGCGGGATTGTTGCTTTAACTGGTGGCAGTAGAATTTGCTTCCAGGTATCTGCTCCGTAAATGCAGGAGCCGTGGGTGCCTTCCACTGGCTGCATTTAAAAGTGCGCCTTCCTCTGTTGCTATAGTGACACAATGCAGGTTTAAATGATAGTATTCAGGTGCCTGAGTTCAGATCTACCTTAAAAAGAGCCGAGGTCGTATCTGTGTGAAACAATAGGGAGCGTGAAGAAAAAGCTACCTGCTGGCGCTGTTCCCGTGAGCTTCCCAGGTGCCTATACACAACTGTGAAAGGCAGCAGTACCTTGCCTCGATTTATCAATGATGTTCAGGGTAGATCAGGTGTGTTCGATGTGTTAACAATGAGGCCCTATCTGAGCGGCACCTAAACAAACCACAACGAAAGTATTCTTATGTATGTTAAAACTATGCCAGCATATACATTACAATGATGGATAGGAAGGAAGCAAGGCAAACCAATTTATTATTTTAGTTTGCTGGATTCACTTGTCTAGCAAGCATGTGGAGTTCCCTAACTAACTGTGAATGTATTTGTGAATTATGAATACATTTACAAAATGGAGCTAAAATGGAATAGTAGTTTATGTTGTATGAATGGCATTAGTCTGGATTATCACTGTTCCAAACAAACACGTAGAACCTTTCAGCTTCTAGTTCAGTGCTAACGTATAATGTGCACATATGTACAACTGAATACATTGAAATTTGAATTCAGTTAAAACCTCTCCTCATGACCCCTTGCTTCATTATAACTCTGAAGTAACAACATTTTTGTGGTTTTTTTTAAATCATTTTTCTGTCAAAGTTACATAAAATGCACGGCAGCTATTACAGCACAGGTTAGTATTGGTAATGACCAATAACTCTTTAACATCTAAATATAGCGAACAAAACAAAACCTAATTATGTTAAAGACTGTAACATGGATTTGGATGTCTGTGTACACTGTTCAAGGTTCAATCTCAGAATTTATGACATCAACCAAGTTGTTTATCCCCTATGTAATTAGTGTAATCTGGCCTAACAACAAACACACACAGGGTTGAATTCTGCCGGCGCTCGGAGGCGGGTCCGCTGTCAAAATCCAAATGATTGACAGCGGGGCGGTATCTAGCTCTAAACCCGCCTCCTTGTGAGTTTCCCCAGTGCCGGTTCTGCCTGCGCTTTGCAGACACGGCACTAAGCGGCGGGTCATGCAATTGTGCGAGTTGAGAGGGTGTTTAAAGCAATTTAATCACCATTTTAGCAGGCACAAAGTATTTTCCCAAGTTTTCCACGAGGTTCCCGTTGTTGGGGGGGGGTCACGCCAGTTAAGTATGTCGGGCTCTGAACAACTCTTCATTTCATTCAATAGGTGACAGCTGCAAAAGTGGTTTAAAACCTACCAGTTTACAGCTGGTCACTTTCCACTCTCAGAAGTTTCAGGCTTGAATATTTGGAACAGATTTTTAAGCTTTATGCATTTGGGAAGTGTTTGCAGTAAACTCTCTATTCACTGTCACCTCCTTGCAACATCATATCTAGCCCTTGATAGATTGGTTCTGTCATCTGAACTTCAGCTGCCATATGAACCATCACAGTGAGCACGATTTATGCTCTGTCACCTTGGTCCTCCGAATCTGATGATGATCAACCGCAGCAGCAACAGAACTAGTCACACCAGCAGCAGCAGCAGCAACAACAAGAGCGCCAACCACCTGATGCTGCACAGGACAGAGGGCATCAGCACAGGGCTGCACCAGCGCCGGAGGCCATACCCCCAAAACAGGGTATACAGGCAGAGGATGAGCTTCCTCAACATGACTGAGCAGCAGTGCCAAAGGAGGCTCAGGCTATCACGCCAGGTCATCGCCGACATTTGCGCGTTACTGGAGCAAGACCTGCAGCCCAGAGGAAGGGGTGCACACTCCTTACCAGTGGCAGTCAAACTCACCCTTGCCCTCAACTTCTTCGCCTCAGGCTCCTTCCAGGCATCTGCAGCAGACCTTTGCAGCATCTCGCAGTCGGCCGCCCACAGATGCATTGCACAGGTAACTGATGCCCTCTTTAACAAGTCCGCAAATTATATTCATTACTGATGAAGCCACTGTCAAAGAACGTGTGCTTGGCTTTGCTGCTGTAGCTGGCTTCCCACAGGTGTAGGGAGTCATCGACTGCACACATGTGGCCATCAGATCACCCCATCACAACCCAGTAGCATTTGTTAACCGCAAGGGCTTCCACTCCCTCAACGTTCAGCTGGTCTGCAACCATAGGAAGATTATCATCCATGTGTGCACCAAGTTCCCTGGCAGCTGCCATAACTCGTATATCCCGCGCCAGTCCACCGTCCCTCAGCTCGTCACACCGCCAAACAGTCTTGCCGGCTGGCTACTTGGAGACAAGGGCTATCCCCTGAAGACGTGGCTCATGACACCTTTGAGGAGGCCAACAAATGAGCCTGAGGGACATTATAATCAAAGCCACATCTCCACGAGAAGTGTCATTAAGCAGACAATAGGCTTGCTCAAAATGCACTTCAGATGACTCGACAGATCTGGAGGAGCCCTACAGTACACACCAGCTAGGGTCTCGCGAGTAGTTGTCATCTGCTGCGCCCTGCACAATATAGCGCAGCAGCGAGGATTAGTACTGGATGAGGAAGACACCGCTGAGTGCACAGACTCATCGGAGGAGGAGGAGGACGAGGAGGAGCACCATGAGGTTGGTTATGAGGATGAGGAACACCTGGACGAGCCGGCGATCCCATTGCGACCAGTACGCGAGCACGTTGCTGCCCGTCACGCCAGGGATACCCTTATCAATGGCAGATTTCAATAACTTCATGCAGCTCATACATGTGGCTACCACCCGCGTACACAGGTTTGCAGCACCCAACACCAACATCATGCAGCAGTCACACAATGATTCCTCCCTTGTTTTGACTCTCACCACCATTGCTGGGTGTGAAATGAGCCCTGACCCTTCACTCTGCCACTTCCATTTCATCACACAAATTTGCCAACGACCTCCAAGTGTGACAATTAGATGATTTATTAACAGCAGTTCATAGAATACTAACATGACATTGATGAAGAAAGACACACCCGAGTGACTACCCTTGTGACTATTTGTGTGGGATCTTTCTTTTCCGGGTGCTTCTATGTCATGCTACCCCTGCAGCTTCAGCAGAGGTAGAGGCAGCCTCCTCATCTCCGTGTTGCATCTTTGGCGGTCATCCTCTGGGTTTTGGAGCCACTGATGGCTCCACCAATGTCTGCTCCTCCTGCGACTGTGCAGGGGCAGACTCGTCCATCACTGTCCGGGGAGGCATCTGGGGCTCTGACCGAGGAGTTGGCAAGGGGGTGGAAGTCTGAGCACTTGGAGCGGAACCCTCACTTCCATGTCCCCTCCCACCATCATCCCTCTCATGGGCCACCATCATTTCCCTGCTAGCAAGTAGCTGGAGAGCACCTTGCTGCACTTCAGTGGGGCCATGAGGGCCCACCTCTATACTGATATCCCTCCTACAAAGGACGTCAATGAGCCTCTAGTTTCTTTCCGCCATAGATGCCCATCTCTCCTCCATTTTTCCCCATCTATCCTTCAGAGATGACCATCTATTTTGAAGTGAAACTATGTTCTCATGAGACTGGCGTAGTGTTTCCTCCATGCAGGTGGCCATCCTATCCATGGAGGAAGCTATAGTTGCCAGTGAGTGTGCCACGGTGTTGCTCATGCTGGAGATGGACTCCTCCATTCTCTGCACATTTGCAGTCACTGCAGTCGCAAAACCAGTCAGAGCCTCCTGCACTTGTTCCTGCAGCTCCAGGATCGCCCTCTTCCTGGATGGCCCCCGAGGCTCAGTGTCTGCATGCAGCTGAGCAGAGCTGGGAGACTCCTGCGCCCTCCGATGAGGAGTCTCCACTGCTGTCAATGTCTCCACCATCTGCTGCTGCTCAGTTGTGATCTGTGAGACACCAGGTGACAACACTACTCTATCTCGCGACATACCCACCGAGGTGTGTGACTCTGCGCTGGTGCTGGGTTGCGTTGTCTGAGGTGACGCTGTGCCCTCAGAGGCAGGAGGCTCCTCTGGGGAGTTGTCTTGCTGTTGCTCCTGGACATTGGGTGGGGGGCTCTCGATGGACCTGTGGGAGAGTGAAGACATCAGTTAGATATACAGGATGTCCACTACAGACACATACCATTAGCCACATGATGAGCATTCATCTTTGAATGTCTTGACATCACACCCCATATGAGGCAATGATGAAAGGCATGCAGTTGTATGGAAATTCATTTCGTCACTAGCTTCTTCTACTGAGCTCCTCTCTCCGTCCCCCACTTCCAGAACGTCCACCACTCCAGCAATCTCCAGTGCTGCCTCCTCTGCACTTGTCAGCTATGACATGGTTTGTGGAGGCCCTCCTCCCGTTCTCTCCCTCTTATTGTGGGCTATCTTTTCCTGCAAGGAGGGAAAGAAGAGAAGGTTCAGTGAGAGTGATGGTATGAGTGTAAGGAATGGAATGGCATAGAGCTTTACACTGACAATTTGATGGAGTGGGTTGGCAATACCAAGTTGCCTCCTTTTGTGTTGTTAACTGCTGTCATTGCATAACGATGATGCTCGGTGTGAGGGCTGCATAGTAAGATGGCGACCTGATAATGTGGATAGAGTTAGAGGGATGGATGAAGGTACAAGGGATGTTGGGCTGTGTAGCGTTGTGCAGGAGTAGGGGTGGCAATGTAGAGTGGCGCGAATGTGATGAGACGCACAGCAGCATCAAGGTAATTGTGGCTTAATACTCACTTTTCCTGATCTTACTAGATCATTGAACCTCTTGCGGCACTGCACCCAGGTGTGAACCACCACTGACTGCCCCGTAACCTCCTGCGATATCTGCAGCCACGCTGCCTTTGTCTGCTGGGGAGGCCTCTTCCTGTCGTCCGCAGGGAAGAGAACCTCCCTACGTGCTCTCACTTCCTCCACAAGATGATGGAGGGACTCATCTGTGAAGCGAGGTGCTGATCGTTGGCGCTGCAAGCTCATAGTGCAGAGACTCAAACACTGACAGCACTGAATGCTATCAATTTGCAACTGACAGTAGTTGGGGCCATGGCCCCTTTAAATAAACCGGCAATAATCGTGTCATCCGGTGACGTCACCAGACCCGCACCCTTTAATAGGGCTGGGAAACGCACAGGGCGGGCCTAACAAGGCCCATTAGGGCAAGATTCGATTTATTGACAGGATCCATGCAGCAGCGGGGTCGCCCCCCCGACCGCCACCGACCTCTCCTGCCTTGAAGCCGCCCAGGTATGGAAATCGCAGCCAGAGTGTTTACATGGCAATGGCTGTGTCAGTGCATTTTCTGCTTCAGAGCACCCTTACTGCATTAACCACCCACGTAACCAGCTGGTCGATAGAAGGAACTGTTTTACAGTGATACCTCCAGCCCATCTAAACATGTTGATGTGCTACTGATGCAGTATTTTAGAAGGCATACATGTGCTTTTACCTCAATGGATGTCTGTTTCTGTCAACTAACATCATGATGGTGTAAAACAGGCCCTTTTAAAATGCCTCTTCCTGACAGTGATGTATGTAACCCTTAAAGGACTGTATGCATTTTTCTGGAATAATTGCTACTCCAATTGTCCACATTACAATTTTACCTCTAAGATTTTGCCAAATAAAATATGTAAAAATGAACATATAATGAAAAATATATTTTATTGAAGAAATGTAATGTCCCCGCCGAGACTTCAATTATCAAAAAAATCATTTAAAAATGTACATACCCACCAAAATGAGGATGTTGGTGTTAGAGAATGAAACACTTCCATTTTTAATGCCCATGTTTGGTTTGGTACCATCAGATGGAAAGCAAAGCTCCTTTTCTCAGTTTCAATAAAAATGCTCACCTTTCACCTCAAAAGAGTAAACCCTAATGCACCAGTAAAGATTTTTCCATTGACCATATAGTCATCCTTATGTCCTATCTTGAGTTAAATTGCCAGTTTGACACAGTTTTGTAATGTGAACCCATACCCAGTCAGAACTAAGCTGAAACTGCACAAGTGCCTTCCACATAGGTCCTTTACAACCAGGACTGAAAGAGGAGACTTTCATTTTAGCCATGTGGCACTTTCATGCCATCAAACCCAGTTGCCAGAGAAAAAAGAACAGGGCACCAACCCATGTTTAAATACAATTTTAAAATAATACCAGTAGATCCGGTGCACCTCTCAATACAGGAATACATTTAACACACAACTGGAATACTGTGTTGAATGTTAAACCAATGATCGATCACCATTACATCTCAGGACATTGGACTCATTTAAGAAAAAAGCTAAATGCTATAATTGAAAGATGGTAAGGTTGGCATTCAGAAAGGATTAGATCAAATGGGCAAAAGATCTTCTTCATCTGAATCTATTTTGTGATTTAAAATATTACTGCATTGGTACAGTGGCCATATGCGTGGATGGTTATCACCTTCTAGCTATGTAGTAAAGTTTTTGTTCTAACATAGTGCAGATAATGATGTAGGAAAAGAAAAATACATTTTCGTTCATATATCATCCATTGCAGAAAACTGCAACAGCGCACACTTTTTTGATCTGTTGACTAAAGAATACAGTGAAGCATAGACATAGTTGCATAGTGGCACATTGGAACATCAATCCATTGCGCCATAGAATGGTGCTGTATGGGTTTGCAGCCACAATTTGCCATACAGAGAGTTCCTAATTTCATCTGTGTCATTGGATATAATGCAAAGACCAAGTGCATTCACAATGGGAGGACAGCTCAGTTACCCATGGCTACCCTTAACTCCTAATGACCAACTTAAGAGCAGCATTGACAGATCTTTGAAGCAGTCGTTTTCCCAGTCCGAACAACTCAGAAATGGTAAATTGCTTAGGTAGGTAGAGCATTTAAATTGGGAGGACAAATAAAGTACAAAAACAAAATAGCATTCTTTATGATCATTAATAAACAGTAGCTACTTTATTGTGCAACAGATACAGTGAGCATAAAATCTGGTGTTAAAAATATGCTTCTTTTAATGATTCCCTGATATGTTCTCTATTAAGTGCCTTTTAATAATAACATCTGGAATGTTTAAATTGTACTTTAGTAAGTGTTTTATCATTATGTTCAGCTCAAGCAGCATTTGTGAAACAATTGATGTTAATACTGCAGGTGCACTTCACACTGTTTTCACAGAGTGTGAGGTGATTTACCTGTATATTCTTCAATGACTTTACAGAGCTACTCAAGCTGGTAGCATGTGTTTACTTATCCTGTGCTTTTTCATGTGATTAATTTTGTTTAATTTGCATTTGGTCGAACATGCATAAAAGGACAACTGAAAGTGATTAGTTGTGTTAAAGCTGACTGAGGAGTTGACTTAACACAATGTGTAAGATCCAGATATATTCAACATTAACATTTATATTTACTGTATAAATTTGGCCAGTTGTAATAATAATAATAAATTGTTAGTTTTATTGGTGTATAGTGATATTGCTGCTGGATGGTACTTTAATTATGTGCAGCTCTGATTAATAGCTTAACTACTTCCCGAATCACAGGCAGTTCCAATTTTCTTCCTTGGGTGTAATTACTACCCAGAAAAAATACTCTTGGAAAATAAAGGTGATCACCATGAATTATTAATGCGCATAAAAAGGTATTACTGTGTCCATTTGTGCATGTAATAATATTGCCTGTTCATAGTGTTGAAAATATGTGTCTAAACTTTGGGCATTAATTAAGCAGACTTATTGGCCTGGATTTTACAGTCGGCGGCGTAACTATGGATTACGCCGCCGGCATCCGAACGGAATGCGCATTTACCTGCTGGGATCCCTCCTCCAAGAAGTTGCTGTCAGACGCTGCGGAGTAGAGGGCAGCGCAGTGGCCCACGGATCCCAGGGGCGCACCGTGTGCGGAAGCGTACCTGGGATCACATGGGCCGGTGCTCCAATCAGCAAACAGAAGGTCTCTCATTTATTTATGATCATAGATGTTTATGTACATTAAATCCCAGAAGGCTCTAATAATGAGGGTTTTTTTTTCCTTTCCTCCACTTTCAGTACAGATTTTTTTTAAGCTTATGCTCCATGCAAAAAAAAACCCCTCATTGTAGCAACCGCTTCCTCCGAATCTTTTCATAGACAATAAATATTTTTCATGGACAAAATCCTAAAATGCTTCAATTTCCGGCGCCATATAGCTTTTAAAATGACTTGGTTTGTCAGGAGGTATCCCCTTATGCTGTGGAAACAGGCCCTGCGCCTGTTTGCATCAGCCGTAAAATTTTCAGATGTAATTGCTGGGCAGTTGGTGCTGCGCCAGCAATTAGGATTTCCCCGTCAGTGCGGATCATCTGTCAAGTTGGAACTTGACAGATCGCAAATTCGGGATTTAGCGCATGCGCGAACTTACTGCCCATTTCAAGGGCTGTATGATGGCGTACTCTGAGAGTACGCAGTCATACCAAACGCAAATTCTGGCCCATTGTGAAGTAGCCACACCAAATCTTTTCAATGTCACCTTTTGATTGAAGTTTGTATATTTCAGGTGCTATAGAAAACACCCACAATATGGAATACACCACAAAAAATGAAAGCCTAAAATATTTGTTAGATTGTAATAATCTAACAAATGTATGATGAAGTCCTAATAGCACTATAAATTCTTGGCAGAAAGCAGATAAATACTTGTGGGATTTGCAGCCAATGCTGAATGTTTTTGAACTACATCATTACTGGCTAGAAAGTCACCGGGGAATCAAAGCAGTTTGGCATCTTTTAGTCGGTGTTCTTGGCATAAGCAACAAATGATTTCTCCAGAGGTTCTATTTGGACTGATCATCAGCATTGATAGGCAGCGTGGGTTATGGTGTGACTCTTGCATTTCCCGATAAAGAAACATTTTACTTAGATCTGCTTTTCTCCAATACCTCTAACTTGTACGGGTTGAGGGTGTGTGTGTAACTGGTATCATCATTTATTGTTCTTATGAGTTGATCTGTTGCCTAGGCCCTAAGCTCTGGAATTCCCTGCCTAAACATCTCTGCCTCTCTACCTCTCTCTCCACCTTTAAGACGCTCCTTAAAACCTATCTCTTTGACCAAGCTTTTGGTCACCTGCCCTAATTTATCCTTATGTGGATCGGTGTCAAATCTTTTGTCTTAAAATACTTCTGTGCAGCGCCTTGGGACGTTTTACTACATTAAAGGTGCTATATAAAATAAGTTGTTGTTGTTGATCTGTCAAGGCATTGCACAAGGGGAGTGAAGACCAATTGCAATCTTCAGGTGAAACAGGGTTAGAGAACAGCGATAATTGGACCAAGGTGTGCAGATATATAAATTCCATTGTCCATATTTATTATGAAAACTGCTTATGTGAACTTGTCACATTGTAATTACATCCTCCACCAGTGGTGGCCTCACAATGCCTCAACTGGCAAGAGGGTGTAATTACAAATGACAAGTCTACATAGATAATTTCCATTATGTGTGGACATAGGAATTTATAATGGATAGAAAGTTGACAGGAAATACACACAGACATAAGATTTTTAATGGCCCGGATTTTGCAATCCACCGCAAGTTCGGGATTTCCAGCGCATGTGCGAAATCCGTAACTTGCGGTCTGTCAACTTACACGTTGACAGGCCATCCACACGGGCCACGAAAAAGCAATTGCTGGCGCAGAGTTGGGCTATTTTCCCACCGACTGGCCAGCAATTGTGCATGGAAATATTATGGTTAATGCAAACAGGCACAGGGCATGGTTGCATCAGCGTAAGGGGATACCTCAGGCATTAATTGAACATTTTCATATCGGAAATTATACCGATACACTGCATCAAATGAGTTCCTGCAAATATTGGCCCGGATTAGAGTTTTAATGATGTTGAAAATTATCAAAAATTATTTTTTTTAGTGAGGTTGGTGGAATGAAGCTACTTACGAATTAAATTCGTATATGAATGGCAGGAATGACATATGAGGAGAGATTGGGTCGGTTGGGCTTATACTCGCTGGAGTATAGAAGAATGAGAGGGGATCTCATCGAAACATAAAATTCTGACAGGTCTGGACAAACTAGATGCAGGATGAATGTTCCCGATGGTCGGAGAGTCCAGAACCAGGGGTCATAATCTAAGGATAAGGGGTAAGCCATTTAGGACAGAAATGAGGAAGAATTTCTTCACCCAGAGAGTGGTGAACCTGTGGAATTCTCTACCACAGAAGGTAGTTGAGGCCAAGTCATTAAATATATTCAAGAATGAGTTAGATATATTTCTTAAAGCTAAAGGTATCAAGGGATATGGGGAGAAGGCAGATACAGGGTACTGAGTTTGGATGATCAGCCATGATCTCATCGAATAGCGGAGCAGGCTCGAGGGGCCGAATGGCCTACTCCTGCTCCTATCTTCTATGTCTATGCCTATGTCAATTCTGTAAATTGTAATTAGATCAGACTTTGGGATTCCATTACATCTCATTACGGGATTCCCTTCGGAAATGATTAAAATGGAATTATGCTTTGTGATTTGAGCACCAGGCCCACGTGATCCCAGGTATGCTTCCGCACCGCCTGTGTCCCTGGGATCCGTGGGCCATTACGCTGCCCTGCGCCTCGCATCCTCAGACCGCAAGTTTTCGCAGCCTCGCCGCCATCAGGTAGGTGCGTAATTCTTTCGTGGGTCAGAGGGGTACTCCGGAGGTACGCCACAACTGCAATTTTTGGACCAATATATTATAGATAGGTCTTTCTTTTAATTGATTAATGTTTCCTATGTCCCTCCTCTAAAAGTCTAGCATGCCAGCTGTGGCAAGGGTAGTCATGGCATAAATGTTTAATCACAGTAAAGTTACCATTTAAAAATTAAACTTTTAAAGCTCTCTAACCCTCTAACTACAGTGTTGAATTTATTTCCAAATATAGGTTGCCCAGAATGACAGTTAGCAGTAAGTAGGCATGCTCTTTATGCACAGGGCTGTATCAGGTACAATTTAAATTCTAAATTCAACGTTTCAAGTGAGTATGCCAGGTGTATTAGAACACTCTGGTAGAAAATACTGCCCGAGATAGTGTAATTGGTAACGCCCAGCTTGTTTATCCTCGCTTTCTTCAGCGATCTAATTATATGATTGAGCATGGCCCATATATAAAATTTTATGTGAACTGTGAGATTATAGGTAAGAGTATTTACTTAGGAATTTTATTGCAGATATTTACAATAAGTCTTGTATGTATCTCCTTATATACTGTTATGGTGCAAATGTGTTCATTTAACATAGCCTGATTTAAAAAAATACTTTGTAGATTAATAAAATGATTCTTATTAGTTACGGAATGTTTAGGATAATTAACAGGAGAGTAATCAATTATGTGCATGCTCACAGGATTAGATCGTCAGGCTCTTCTGTGATTGGGAGGTTTCAGACACTTGAACATGCTGATTGGCACTAAGGTAAAACCAACAGATAGAAGCAATGCCAGATAAATGCAAATTTCAGACTTGCAACAGGGTAACCCAAGTTCAAATCCAATTGTTAACTAACATTTATACTCAGCTTTATCCTAGAAATGTGATTGAGTTAACCAACTTGATTGAATCCTCTGGATTAGGGGCATAAAACTGTTAGGTGCATGTGTTTAAAAAGTATAAAGGATTCGATAGGGTAGATACAGAGAAACTATTTCTTCTGATTGGAGGAATCAAGAAGAAGGGGACATAATTTTAAAATTACAGCAAGGCCATTTAGGAGGGAAATCAGGAAGCACTTTTTCACATATATTGTAGTAGAAATCTGGAATTCTCTGCCCCAAAAGCCGGTGGATGCTTGGACAATTGGATCTTTCAGGACTGAGATCAATAGATTTCTGTTAGGTAAGGGTATCAAGGGATATGAAGGTAAGATGAGTAAATGGAGTTGAGGTGCAGATCAGCCATGATCTAATTGAATGGCGGAGCAGGCTTGAGGCCTGTTCCTCGGGGCAGGTTTACTAAGGAGTCACGTGGAGATACATGGCGCACATGAAACTGCTTGCTTGTTGGATTATCCCGAAGTCTGGATTGCAGAGGGTAGATTAATTGTGAAGCAGAACTCAGAAGAAAAATAATAAAGAAATGATCTAAAACGAAAATAGAAAGAAGACGGAATTTTCTTGGAGCTGCTCCTGCTTCGCCAGCGTTATTTCGTCAGAAGTGTGGCGGAAACCCCGTAGACAGCGTTTCCACTGCACTTCCAGCGAAAGAACACCAGCATAGCGGGAGCAGCTCCGAGGAATTTCTCGGCATATTATCAAGGAATATAATACTGCCAATATTTTGTTAAATAGCTGGAGGCTGAATTAAGATATAGCCAAAGTAATAATCAGAGACACTATTTAACCCTTTAAATTCTGCCATTGAATTACTCTTTCTATTCAAATACAGTACAAATTAATATATACCTTTGATAAGATAGTAGGTAAGTGTTTCATCTGCCGATTTTACTATAAATATTGATATTTGTATGGGTTAATAGGAACTCTAAGATTTGAATTATTTCATCTGAGTTTCCCTGTCTCTAGCCACAGGCACCATCAGGGCTGGTGAATTATTAAAAGGAAGGCATGTATAATTTTGTTTATTTGACATTTGCAAGTTTAGTTTGTTCTACTTTTCATGAGTGTGTTTTTTTTTGAAAGACAGTTTCAATTTTAGCAGCTCCTCAACAAGTCCCTTGTGTTCTCTTCAGCTGAAGAGCATCTTAAAGATGAGAAACATCTTTTAACATAATACATCCGCCGAGGCATTTTTCATTTAATTCCCCTGGTGTGTGGTGTGTATGAGAGCAGATATTGCAATAACACATCGACATGTTCCAGGTATGTCCTGGTATTTTTTTTAAATTTTGTTTTTTTTATGGGATGTGGGCATCGCTGGCAGGGCCAGCATTTATTGCCCATCCCTAGGTAACCGAGAAGGTGGTGGTGAGCCGCCTTCTTGAACTGCTGCAGTCCGTGTGGTGAAGGTACTCCCACAGTGCTGTTAGGGAGGGAGTGCCAGGATTTTTACCCAGCGACGATGAAGAATCGGCGATATACTTCTAAGTCAGGATGATGTGTGACTTGGAGGGGAACTTGGAGGTGGTGGTGTTCCCATGCGTCTGCTACCCTTGTCCTAGGTGGAAGAGGTCGCAGGTTTGGGAGGTGTTGCAGAAGAAGCCTTGGCGAGTTACTGCAGTACACACTGCAGCCATGGTACGCCGGTGGTGGAGGGGGTGGATGTTTAAGGTGGTGGATGGATTGCCAATCAAGCGGGCTGCTTTGTCCTGGATGGTGTCGAGCTTCTTGAGTGTTGTTGGAGCTGCACTCATCCATTAACAGCTCTTTTTACTTGCAGTTGTCCTTTAGATGTGCTATCCTTTATTGTTTCCATGAGTTACATTTGCATTGTGACAGGTAGTGTACATTTAAAAGTGGCTTGAGGCTGACCCTGAAACTAGTTTTGGTAAATGGTAATTATACCTGTGTCTACTGCTGTGATTCCCCACATTTTGATTGTCACTTGTTGTTTTGGGACTGTCAGTAGTTTACGTGCTTCTTTTGATGGGTGGCTTGACACGTGTTTCTCCAGCCTAAGCAGCGAAAGGAGATGTTGATGCATTTTCTGGAATTGCTTACAGCAGGCTGCTCTTTACCCAGGGTATAATCATCTTCCATTAGAATAATCCTCCCATTTCCAGTCGTAAAGAAAGCTGGTGTAATATGTGTTTGTGTGAATGTATGAAAGAGACAGAGGCAGACAAACAGAGACAAAGTGATGGTGAGAAAGTGAGAGACTGAGATACTCCAATGGAGGAAAAATATGAATGAGAGCAAGGATGAAAAACATTTCAAATATACTTAGCAGATCATTTATTACTTAAGTTTCTTTTAATGCATTTTAACAAATAACTGAGTACCAGGAATTGTAAATTAAAGCGCTGAAATTAAATCAAAAGTGACAGGGTAATTTTTCATATAACTACTGAGGCTATTTACATTCAGAGCCACAGCAAATTATTGATATATAATGCAAAGGAATAAATTATATTGGAATTAATTCAATTTAGATTTCATTATGCATTTAGAGCTTTGGAGTCATCTAAATAGTTCTAAAGTTGATTTTCTAAATCTTTCACTTACATATTTCTGACTTTGCGACTTAAAAGTAAACATTAAAAGTTACAGTTAATCACACTAAACAAATAATTGATCCAGTCAGAAACATAGGAACATAAGAACAGGAGTAGGCCATTCAGCCCCTCGAGCCCATTCCGCCATTCAATGAGGTCATGGCTGATCTGCGACCTAACTCCACATACCCGCCTTTGGCCCATATCCCTTAATACCTTTGCTTAACAAAAATCTATCAATCTCCGATTTAAAATTAACAATTGATCTAGCATCAATTGCCGTTTGCGGAAGAGAGTTCCAAACCTCTACGGCCCTTTGTGTGTAGAAGTGTTTCCTAAGTTCACTCCTGAAAGGTCTGGCTCTAATTTTTAGACTATACTCCCTAGCCCTAGAATCCCCAACCAGTGGAAATAGTTTCTCTCTATCTACCCTATCTGTTGACCTTAATATCCTGAAAACTTTGATCAGATCACCCCTTAACCATCTAAATTCTAGGGAATACAACCCTAATTTGTGTAATCTCTCCTCGTAACTTAACCCTTGAAGTCCGGGTATCATTCTGATAAACCTACGCTGCACTCCCTCCAAGGCCAATATATCCTTCCTAAGGTGTGGTGCCCAGAACTGCTCACAGTACTCCAGGTGTGGTCTAACCAGGGTTTTGTACAATATTACGGTGGATCAGTCATATATTTCGTAGATAGAGGCATAATTATTTTTATTGTTGCAATGGAATAAATCTTACCATACATGCCAACCACCGATGTTTTAGGGGCAAAGTCAGCGTTCGCTAACAAAACTCAGCATAAACCTATCAGCCCCACTCTAAACCAGAGCCCTGCTGCTAATGGCTGCTGCATACTATAGGTAGGAATTCTCGCAAAAGCAGGAGATCATGCTGAAAGTACGCAGTGGCTGGAATCTTTTCTATTAGCAGTAAGAGCAGGACTTGGGTAGGAATGGCACTGAGGGGTTATGGGAGAGGGAAGAGAAGAAATGGATAGCTATGAAAGGAAAGAGGAAAATTGATGATAAAGGTGGGAAAGGAGAGGAGAGAATGGATGGCAATGAAGAGGAGAGGGAAAGGGTTGAAGCTTACGAACATACAAACAATGACGGACAGGTAAAGACCTTCTGGTCCATCGAGCCTGTCCCACAGAATTGCGATACCTTGTGTATCACAGTATATACACTCCACTCCACCCAAAACCATATGATCTCCTGGGAGAGGCAATAAAAAAGATTAAAAACCCAGGCCAATTAGGGGAAAAAGATCCGGGAAATTCCTCTCCAACCCATCTAGCCGAACAAAACTAGTCCAGGAGATCACTCTGGCCCTGAATTCCCTGCAGTACCTACCTTCTGTAAGAGGTGATCTCCGCCCCAGCCAGAAACATGTCCAGCTCTTGCTTGAAGGAATTCAGTGAATCAGCATCTGCCACACAAGATGCCAGCCTGTTCCAGAGGTTCACTAGTTTCTGGGAAAAGAGCCACCTCCTGTCATCTAACCTAGATCTGGCCTTATACAACTTAAATTTGTGACCTCTGGTCCTTCCTAACCTATTTAATTGAAACAAACTGTCAATGGGAACACAATCTATTCCCTTCATTATCTTATAAACTTGGGAGGAGAAGAGAGAAGCAGCTGGAAGTGGCACTTTTGAGTGGGAGAGGAAGGCAAATGCCAGGATTAACTGAGACTGAATGGTGAGGAGGACGGGGAATAACGTACCAGTGTGAATTGGGGAGGGGGGAAGTACCAACAAGAGCTACAGGGAGCAAGGGGCAGCAGTGCTATCTTGAACTGGGGAGGGAAGTACCAGTGATACATTTTTGCATCTTTCTTACCCTTCTTACAGCAGATTATTTTAGCCCTTGTATCTTAGGTCACTCTCATGGGTAAGTCACTCCATATCTTCAACAATTGTTATCCTAGTCTTGAGATCGAGATTGAATTTCTGTAATGTGTCCTGGATAATGAACAGCAAACCTTATCAGGTAATTATTTTTTGGCTTTTGGAATTTATCTATGCCTCACCAATGACCTTCCCTCCATCATAAGGTCAGAAGTGGGTCTATTCTTTGATGATTGTGCAGTGTTCAGCTCCAGTTGCAATTCTTCAGATAATGAAGCAGTCTATGCTCACAAGCAACAAGACCTGGACAACATCCAGACTTGGGCTGATCTATCACAAGTAAGATTTGACCACACAAGTGCCAGGTAATGACCATCACCAACAAGAGAGAGCCTAACCAACTCCCCTTGATGTTCAATGACATTACCATTACCGAATTCCCAACAATCAACATCTTGGGGGTCACCATTGACCAGAAACTTAACTGAACAAGCCATGTAAATGCTATGGCTACTAGAGCAGGTCAGAGGCTGAGTATTCTGTGGCAAATGGCTCACCTCCTGGCTCCCCAGAGCCCCTCCACCACCTACAAGGCACAAGTCAGGAGTGTGATGGAATACTCTCCACTTGCCTGGATGGGTGCAGCTCCAACAACACTCTAGAAACTCAAAACCATCCATGTAAAAGCAGTCTACTTGATCGGTACTCCATCCACTAGCTTAAACATCCACTCACTCCACCACTGGCGTACTGTGGCTGCAGTGTGTACTATCTACAAGATGCACTGCAGCAACTCGCCAAGACTTCTTTGGCAGCACTTCCCAAACCCGGAACCTCAACCATCTAGAAGGACAAAGGCAGCAGGTAAATGGGAAATCAATCACCTCCAAGTCACACACCATCCTGACTTGGACATGTACTGCTGTTCCTTCATTATCGCTGGGTACAAAATTCTGGAACTCCCCACCCAACTGCATTGTGGGAGCAGCTTCACCACGTGGACTGCTGTGGTTCAGGTAGGGCCACCACCATCTTCTCAAGGGCAACTAGGGATGGGCAATAAATGCTGGCCTTGTCAGCGATGCGCATGTCCCGAGAATGAATAAAAGGAAAAAAAATAATGCCATTGAAATGAGGGGGATGAAAATCGGGTATGTTCCACTACGGACTGGTGATCAGCTCCCCAGGTGCTGAGGACAAAAGATTACCCAAAAGGCTTAGTAACTATTTGTTTTCATGTTTGAGTTCTTGGCTTCTTGCGGGGGAGTATATGTTAGCTTTTTTTGAAGCTACTGTTCAGCATTTGTTAATTTTTTAGGTCAGCATTTATGCTTAGCTGAAAAATAAACACTTCAGAAATAATCTATTCCCACCAGTTTTTAAACCTTGTTAGGGCCGGCATAAAATTCAGCAAGTAACTCGGGTAATGGTACTTTCATTTATGCCTGAGCAAGCCATTCTGTGTTCCGTCCTTTCAGTGACATTGGCTAAGAAGGTAATTTCAAAAGCTTTGACTATTCTGAATATACGACTGGAAATGACATTCTGTTCTCATAGTGTTTTTGTATTTGTTTTCGTGATCATACCTAGTGATTCAACAGTTCTCTTATGGTCACAGTCTGTCAGCCTATAGGGCAAATTTTGTAAGGTCCCACCACAGAGTCTTGTTTGATGGGGACGATGGTGGGAGAATGGGTGCAATGGGTAGCACGCTCGATTCGCAAAGCTCTTGATTTTTCCGTTATTCAAAACTTGCAGTTTTTTATGGCATGCTGATAAAAATGTGATTTTGAAATGGATGATTTTGTGCGATACAACTGTGTTAGCCTAAAAGATCAACCAAACACGTCACACTTGTCATAAAGATCCTTTAATGTTTCTCAAATAGGTCATTAGTCACTTAAACAGTATGAATGTCCAGAAGTTTGTGAATTGAGCGGAGCAAAACTGTTACGGAATGGGCCAACATAAAAGCTTATGAGCCCATTTTGGTGACCAGGTAGTGACTGTCTTAGTGGACTTTGTAAGATAAATGACAGGACCTTGGACGGAAGAGGACAGCTCCAACAAGGAAAGGAGGCAAGATACATGCAGATACATAGCTGAACATGTAAACTCAATGACCAGCACGCAGAAGACCTGTTGAGAGGTCAGAAAAATGCTGCACAATGTGAGAAAGAGCACAAAGGTAATGCAAGCATATTTCTGCAAATTAGCAGCACAGGATATGAAAGAATTACCTCTCCTTTTGCTTTGTACTAACATCCCTTTTGTCAGTCAATCTCTCCTGCATGGCATCCCATCACAGACCTTCCCTTTGTTCTTTCCTCCCCGCCCCTGCTTAAAAATCTCTCTTCCCTAACCTTTACCAGTTCTGACGAAGGGTTTGAACCGAAACGTTGACTCTGTTTCTCTCACCTCGATGCTGCCTGACCGGCTGAGTGTTTCCAGCTCTTTCTGTTGTTATTTCAGATTTCCAGCATCCGCAGTATTTTGCTATTGTATGAAAGAAAGCACTACTTTCTAAAAATAAATCTGCAAAACATTCTATACGCACACAGAAAAATGTTAAGAATGTCACAAACACAATGAAAACAGGAGGGGTATAAATGAGGTAATATAAGCAAGATGGCAAAGTGACTGTACTGCAAGAGGAATTTATATGGGCCTGCCTTAATCTGGTACTTTACTATGTTTGATTTGGAGAATCAAAACCTCTAATTTGAATGGTGAGGGTTTTCAAAGTTTCTGCAGTGAAACATTGATTCCATTTGTGTTCGTACATTGATCTGCTATGTTTCATTTGGAATTGGGACAATTTGAATAAAAGTTGTCCAAATCTTATGTACAGTTTAAGAAACCTTGATATTTAATTATGTTTTCTTAATGTTCCTTCACACTTGTGCTTAAACACGAAACTCACATGTAATAGGAGGGTGCAGAGTGGAGAAGATGGCAGAATCTCCCACTGGATAACTCTAACTGAATATGAATCCAGAAATGTTGCTATTCCTCTTCATCCTCCTCGACTTTTCTGGTTTCTTACACCATCCTCCTTTACTGCCTAATCTGTCTGCTTTGCTGGGTCAATGTGGAATCAAACAAGCTCAGAGGCATGACTCAACAGGGCATCCGTGACCTGTCTAATGCAGTGATGCACTACTGACTGACTTATGTGACTATTGTCCCTAGAGGCTGCCTGGAAACATTCGGATGCATAAAAGTTAAGTGCTGTTGTCACCTTTCGCAATCACAGACAAGGAAAGAGGTGGAAAGAGGGCCATAAATCAGGTTTCAGTTATGGGCACATTTCTATCATGGTCTCTGGTGGGGGGTGGCGGGGACACAGTTTCTCAGACTCTGGTTAAATTTAAAATTCAGATAGGTCCTCTGTGGTCTAGAGACTACATGGCATGGATACCTGTGGGGCGGATGTTGCCTGTATGTATGCAACCTCGCTCTCCTAGCATCCATCCTTTCCTCTTCCATGTCCTCATCACCTTCCTCCTCAAAGCACAGGAACAATGGAATCTCCAGAGGGAAATCCATCATTTCAGTATAAACACCTCCTTTAAACATTCAGCAAGTTTCACAAAGTGCCTTTAAATGCTCAGATACTGCAGCTTCTAAGTAGTGGAAGTGATTCCAAGCCAAAATAGTGTTGCAGAATAGCACTCCTGTATGGCCTTTCATCTTCCCACTCGTCCGGCACCATACAGGCTCAGCACCACCACCTTTATGGCAGGGGTGATAATTGGGCAGAACAAAGGGAAATCTTGGGGGCCCGCTCCTTCATTTAACCGCAGTGGGGAATGCTTCCGGTGGGCGGCTCAGGGTCATGGGAGGGAAATTACAGTGGCAATGTTTTGGGCTGGTGCTTCAGCAGAAGAGCCACTTCACCCCATTTGACTTGCCAGATCGTCTCTACACCGCCCAAAAATGGGTGTTTTTTTTATGGAAAACCCAGGCTCAGGTTTCTGTGTTCCTCCACAGCCTTCAGCATTTTTCATTGAGTGTATACTCCGATTCCTTGTTTTCCAATTGAGTGTGTACACCCACTCCTTGTTTTCCAATTGAGTGTTTACTCCCTACTCCTTGTTTTTCCTCCCAAAATGTATTACCTCAGAATTCTGACTCAATCTTGTGATTCTGTATTCACGCTGTCGTCAGATCTGTGATTCAGTGCTCGCTTCATAATCTGATCTTGTCACTCAACACTCTCTGGAGCCATTTTTCAGTGCCTCCACCTCGCCTAATCAAGGTGGTGGTGGCCTGAAAACGGCACCAGGTCACTTACAGCTGTGTTCATCCTGGCGCTTCAGCCGCTGCCATCTTCGGTAGGGAATGGAGAAGAGCGGCCGGAGTGAGTGCCTGCCTGTTTCAGGCGGGAGGCCACTTGTGATATGCAAATCAGGGTCTTATGACATATATAGGGTCACGGTTGCAATTTCGAGGTACAAATGGGTGGCGTGTGCAACGCCAACATTCCATTAATTTGTATCAGCATTGACACCACTCCACCCACCGACTGCTCTTGTTCGCCTAAAATTAAAATAGGTTCCACTGTATAATCTGATTTTCTGATTAAGATAGTCACTAGTAAATCCAATAAAGAATTTAGGAGAAACTCCATTACCCAGAGAGTGGTAATTACCCATGGAGTAGTTGAGGCGTACAGCATAGATGCCTTTAAGGGGAAGCTAGATAAGCATATGAGGGAGAAAGGAATAGAAGGTTATGCTGATAGAGTTAGATGAAGTAGGGTGGGAGGAGGCTTGTGAGGAGCATAAACACTGGCATAGACCAGTTGGGCTGAATGGCCTGTTTGTGTGCTGTAAACTCTATGTAAAAAGTGGGCGAAGTATGCACAGTGCATAGCAAATTCACTCTCCTGGCGTTGAAAGGCCTAACCGGTGGCCCTTAAAGGGACCGCTGGAGGGCTTTCCAAAAGGGTAAGATTTCTGTGGAGCCAGGAGTAGCTTCTTTTCCCATCTCCCTGCCCCCCCCCCACCCCCTGCAACAGGTCCTACTTAGTCCATCTTAAGGTAATATGAGCGGTTGAATCTGGGCATTACAGTTGTATACACGGCCCTATTCCCACAGTGCTTTACGAACACTTTCATTTACTGGCAGAGAAATGACTACATGAACATAAATTTTCAGTTCATGAGCCCAAAGTTAAATAGAAAGGAAGAACTGTAAAATAGAAAGGAGAGAAACTGTTCTCTCTCGGGGAGATCTCTTATGAAATGACATATTTTTAAAATAAATTTTATTGAGCTATGCATAAGCAGACCAGCTGTTTAGAAACTCAAATGGAGAGTAGTTAAGTTTTATATTTTCCAAAATTAAGGTCTAATTTAACAAATGTTGAATGTTTTATGTTTTTCTTTTAATTTTCCATTTTTGTACTCTTAGTTTGAAGGGGAATTCCTTCATAAATTCCTTCCAGATAATAAAAAGCACCATAATTTGGAAGCGAATCTCAGGCAGAATTCTGCAGCTTCAATCCCTCTGCTACATTCGTAACAAAACTGCAAGCAAATGTCGCAGATGTTTTTTCACCTTGCATCAGTAGGTGGTGACAGTCTGCATGATGTCAACACGCTCGATCTGCTGCTGCCAGGGTTCTCACTGAGTCCTGCTTTTTAGTCACTGCATCACTGCTAGTTTGTGAGGGGATGGGGATTTGATGGCAAAATGGCAGATTTGTGTCTCAGCAAATGATGCATTTGGGATTGGGCTATGCTAAATATGGCAATATATGAAGAAATGCAGTTTTTCAGTGCCAATGAATGAGAAAAAGGATGCAAAAGAATCTAAAACTCTAACAATTGAGTTAACTGTTCTCAGCCAGGCAATAGGAGTGCCACAATTGGCCTTAGCCATTGGGTTAGTGGGGGAAAAACTGCCTTAGGCCCCCATTGATACACCCTTGAAGGCACTGGTAGCTCATCCTGCCAGTGCAAATGACCCCGTCCCCAAGGTTTGGGACGGAATCTCCAGCTTTGAGCATGGGTTCCACTCCACTGCACTTACGCTGGCACAGTGGGGCACCAGGAATTTTCAGGCCTAGAACTTTAATGGACCAGTGTGTATTTTGAAATGAAAACAGAAAATGCTGGAAATACTCAGCAGGTCAGGCAGCATCTGTGGAGAGAGAAACAGAGTTAACGTTTCAGGTCGATGACCCTTCGTCAGAACTGGAAAAAGTTGGAGATGGAACAGGTTTTTAAGCAAGTGTAGGGGCAGGGAAAAGGGGGAGGGGAGGAAAGAACAAAAGGGAAGGTCTGTGATAGGATGGAAGGCAGGAGAGATTAAGAAACAAAAGGGATGATGGTGCAGGCAAAAGGAGATGGTAATGGGACAAGTTAAGAAACAAAAGATGACCAGATGAAGTGTAAATGGCAGAATGATTGACAGCTGCCATGTGAGAGCGAGAAAAACAAGATAGGGGCAGAGGTTATGGTCTGAAATTGTTGAACTCGATGTTGAGTCCAGAAGGCTGTAAAGTGCCTAATCGAAAGATGAGGTGCTGTTCCTCGAGCTTACATTGAGCTTCATTGGAACAGTGTATTTTGTGTTGATTTGACATGAGAATAACACTGAATTACCACAGAATCTGGAGCACATCACTGTCAGATTCTGACTAGATTCAATTCACCAGAAGCAATGTGAGACCACTTTGAGGAAGGAACCTCATGCCAAAAGCTATAAAACCTGCTGCTGATAACAGACAAAAGTTAGTACAGTTGCATGGTGTTTCTTTGTTCACCATTTTAATGCAAGTTTTGACCCATTCATTTTAAGTGGGTTAAAGTTTCCATTAAAATAGTGGACGGATTACATCATTTGAAAATGTTAAATGTTCATCTACTAATATTGCCAAGAGTAAATTCCAGGTTTAAACTTTTTTTAATGTTAATGAAGAGCCAATTGTCCCATTAAAATGTAACCAGCATTTGGAAACTGTTGAGCAAAGCTCTGCACATGCGATAATTGAACCTTAGCACTTTGACACTGCTTTTTAACGCATATATGAATGTATCTGGAAGAGAACTCCAAAGCAAATCAGTCCTATGTAATATATTGAGAACTCCTCATTTTGTTCAACAAATGAAGGGTAAATAAATGTGGGAAATTCTGGAAGACTGTACCACTCTTCAAATTCAGAGGAAGAATCTGAAGATAAGCATGTTTATACATGCAGAACCTTTTAACAATACTCACTGCTGTAACATAAATATTCAGAAGTGAAAGAAAGAGGCAAATTAATCTGAGCTTCTCTTTATAAAAAAATAGATCTTAAATGGATGGAACTGTCCAACCATCAGGTATATTAGAAGTTGCACAACACCAGGTTATAGTCCAACAGCTTTATTTGAAATCACAAGCTTTCGGAGCGCTGCTCACCTGACGAAGGAGCAGCGCTCCGAAAGCTTGTGATTTCAAATAAAGCTGTTGGACTATAACCTGGTGTTGTGCAACTTCTCACATTTGTCCACCCCAGTCCAACATCAGGTATATTGGGTAAGGAGCTGCTGTATTCAGTCTCCCTTAGATATCTTTTAAAAAGCAGGATGTTTTTGTGTTGTATTTCTATGACTTTTGGATTCTTAAGGAAAAATGTACATTTTCTGAATATATCAGTCTGCCCGTCCGGCATTTTAGCTGCCAGTACTGTGATGCAACCATCTGTGTTGCTAAATAAAAGTAGTTGCTTTAACCACAACCAGCTGATTCAGAGACAGTTGCCAATATACAGAAACTTTTCTCATCAGTTAGCATCAAATAGATCTCAGGATGGGTTTACTCAGACCACTTCCCCACAGGGAGTACCTGAGCAGTGACTTTAAAGGGACAGGCCTGGTTAAAAACTGTTCTATTTTAACAGTCAAATATTACAATTGTGCTCTAGACCACAAACTAACAGTGAACAACACCACAATGTATATCTTACATCAGTGTGCATGTCTATTCTGCATGTTTTTGTCACACTTTTTGAGTCAACTTTCTCCATTTATAATTGGCTTTGCCTATGTCAATGAGTGACAACTATTGTGCAATCAAATGACCGTGGAGGAAGTTTCTGACCTCATTCTCTCAACTTGGATGAGATCTCGGATCGTGTCAAGAGATTTCTCCAGACAGGAAAGTTTGCTTGAAATTTTAACTTTCCCATTTGCTGCTTTTATTTAATAAAATGTTGTTTCATCCCTGTAGGTATTTTGAGATGTATTTCTATATTTAGAAGCGGTTGGTTTCTTTTTCCCTACAGTTCAAGCACCACACCCGCCAGCCTTCTGCAATTACTATTGGTTGGTCACAGGCCTGCTCCCGGCCGCCATTGCTCCCTGGGTCGGATGCAGGTCTGCTTTCTGTTGCTATTCCTTCTCCCAACAATCCCTCAGCTGTTCCTGGTGTTCTCCACCTCCATTCCCCATGCAACCATTGGCCGGTTCCTTGGCTTTGTGGCCCATTTTTCCCCAGCAGTGTTGCCAAACCACATGGCAGCCATGTCGGGCTACTTCATGATTGGTTTACCTATGGCCTTATTTAAAAAATATATATTTCAAGCTGCTGGAGAGTGGGGCCGGGAGGGGAGAGGACACCAGGCTATTTTTCTTATTCAGCTATTCAGGGAAGGGGATGCCAGAAGGAACCTTTTGTATTTATATTTATATATATTTTTATTGCAGCTACTTATGTCCACATTTATATTAGATTTTGCCTATGTAAACTTTTCATCTTATTATAGCACAATCTGGTCATCGGGATTCCACGAATCACTCACAGTGCTGTCTGTTTTTTATTCATCTGCCATTTTTTTCCCAGTAACTGAAATTTTAATGTCCAAAATAAGTAAATTTAAACTAAATTGAAAAATCAAGAAAGCACACGTTTCAAAATAACATGATTCTGTAGAATTACATAGAATATACAGCACAGAAACAGGCCATTCGGCCCAAAGAGTTTCCTCCTATTCCATCTACCTCATCTCAGCCTTTCAGCCTATCTTTCTATTCCCTTTTCTCTCATGTACTCATCTAGTTTCCTTTTTGAAAGCACCTAAGCTATTTGCCTCAAACACTTCCTGTGGTAGCGAGTTCCACATTCTAACCACTCTGAATAAAGACATTTCTCTTTATTTCTCTATTGGATTTATTAGTCACTGTCCTGTATTTATGGCCCCTAGTTTTGGATTCTCTCACAAGTGGAAACATTCGCTCCACATCTACCCTGTCCAACCCATTCAGAATTTTAAAGATTTCTATCAGGTCACCTCTAAGTCTTCTCTTTTCTCAAGAAAACAGCCTCAACCTGTTCAATCTTTCCCGGTAGCTATAATCTCTCAGTTCTGGTACCATCCTTGTAAGTCTTTTCTGCACCTTCTCCAGTGCTTCTATGTCCTTTTTATAGTATGGAGACCAGAACTACGCACAGTACTCTAAGTATGGCCTGACCAGGGTCCTGTACAAGTTTAACATAACTTCACTACTTTTGAATTCTATACCCCTAGAAATAAATCCCAGTGCTTTGTTAGCATTTTAATTGCTTTGCTGACCTGCAATGCTGCTTTTAATGATTTATTCACTTGAATCCCTAGATCCCTTGCTCCTCTACCCCATTCAGTTTCTTATTTTCTAAGGTGTGGGTGACGTTTCTATTTTCCCTACCAAAGTGCATCACCTCACATTTGTCTCTGTTAAAGTTCATTTGCCACTTACCTGCCCAATCTAACTTCACTAAATCTTTTACTTGAAGTCCTCAGTCTCTCTCAAAAGCCTGGGCTTATACTTGATATTTTTGCCCAGAGCTGCGACTCCATGGGCTGAATATGAATTCTGCCATCTGCGTATATGCAGTGTACCTAATTTCCCAGGATGCACCAGTATCTTTCAATCAGTTGTATTACTGCCATGTCTCCACTGGCAGGAAGGTATAATTAAGGTGACAAGTTTACATAGGCAGTGGACATCAGCAGTTATAATGGAAAGAATTGACACAAAAAGTGTGACAAAACCATGGCAACAGTTGGAGACAGGAAGTGCATGCAAACTTAAGATATTTAGCATATTGTTAGTTGATCTCCCATGGCATTGTACACTGGAAGTCAAGACTAAGGCCAAGATTAAGTGTAGTCTTCAGGTTAAGCGGGATTACAGGGTGAGGGATAATTTGACTAATACAATCCCTATTTTAATGTTTTTATTTTTATATAATACTTCAATTTTATATTATTATTTATAGTAAAAAGCAAAACTGATGGCAATTTGGGAAGCAGAGAAGTTGAATTGATTGCAGCGTAGGAGTTTCTCTCTCGTAAAAGCTGGGAGATGCAAAACTGAGGGCTGCAGTGCCACTGCAAGTGGAAGGGTACAATTCTAGTGTGACAAGTTTACATAGGCAGTTTCCATTATAACTGTGGATATATGTATTTTTAACAGAAAAAGTTGACACAAAAGTCTGACAAAAACATGACAACGGCAAGCAGGGTTTTTGTAGACAGGAAATATGTGGATGCGTAAAATTACTAAGAGTTGGCAAAACACAATGAAGAGTACCCATGTGTAATGTTAAATGAGAGGTCGCACAACACCAGGTTATAGTCCAACAGTTTTATTTGAAATTGTAAGGTACACATGCATTGTTCTCTATCTATATATGCTTTGTCGAGTCTGTATTTCTCTACTTCACCTGAGGAAGGGGCGATCGATAGCTCCGAAAGCTTGTGATTTCAAATAAAACTGTTGGACTATAACCTGGTGTAGTGCGATCTCTCAATTTTGTCCACCCCAGTCCAACACCGGCATCTCCGCATCATAATGTTAAATGCCCAGTTTTACAGTGGGAGAGTGAAAGTGCCTTGTTCCTCCCCACTCATGACACACATCCATACATGGAAGCACACATTCTAAGTGCCTTGCTTTGCTTGACCTGAGGACACTACAGTTTGCTGTCACTTCAGGCAGATAATCATAAGATTTAGGATTAGTGGGGGGAGTTAGGATATGGGCTTGTTTGTACCTCTAATTCTCCCCCACTACCCACCACAACCCGCCCCCAACTACCCGTAGTGAGTTTCTGCATCAGATAAATAGTTAAGGAAAATGCTGAGGTGAAGCGCTGGAGGGAAAATTGGGAATCAAGTCAACCTGAGCTGCAGTTACAAAGCAGCATTAGCAGAAACGTGCAAGCAGATTGTATACCTGCCTTACCAAGTAAAAAGTTACATAGAGGGACTTAAAAAAGGAAGAAAAATAATCAAAGTAATGAAAAATGTGTGGAGGATAGCAGGAAGTAAATATTTCTGGTTGAAAAGATTCCTGTACAATATCAGCCTTGACCAAATGTATCATTCTACAGGTGGTTACATTCATTTTGCTAATTGGAGTTTTAACATTGTAATCTTTCCATCAAATTAGAATTATAGAATTTCACAGCACAGAAGGAGGCCATTCAGCCCATTACACTAGTGCTGGCTCTCTGTAAGAGCTCTCTAATGTGCATTTGTGGTACTAATGTTATTAGAAATGTGCTGTAAAATTTAAGTGAGAATAAAAATATTACACAGTCTATCATCATAATCTTTCTACAACTGATGCCAAGTTCTTTTATTTCTCAGGATTACATTTTTCTGCCAAGCATCCTTCTCCCAGTGCTCACGCCTGGTGTGTAGGTTAGGAAGTGCATTTCAGTGCCAAATTCAACGGCATTCCTGGGCACAGACTCACCACCACCTGATCCACTTCCTGCTCTATGAACCTGGAGCCCGGCTTTCTTTTTGATACAGGTGCCAATTGCTGATTAGCTTTTCTGTAAATATTACCAGGTGGTTACTTAAAGGGGGTCACAAATCCCGCATCCAGCTTGAGGTTTAAACCATCTAACGCTGCCGCTCAGTGGCTCTTACTGATCTGCAATGTTAGACGGCTTACATTACAAAGACTCTGTGGATCTGAAAATATGGCTCTGGCCGTTCCTTGGGAAATGTCTGTTCACACTAAGCCTGTCTATAGTATATTTATAGGTCTCTAAGGTATTTCAGTTGCGTTTGAATTACAATAATGGAGTATGTGCACATGGTCCTTAACAATTGTTCAGCTTAATATCAATTTGATAAACCAATAAATACATGAACCCTCATTGCTTAAAACTGTAGGCATTTTGATTTTGATCACACTATCCCTTCTCATCCTTGACCTGTCTGGAGCTTTTGAGAATGTTGGTTGATCATTCCATCCTCCTTCAATGCCTCTCCTCTGTGGTCGATCCATGTGGCTTCACCTATTATGATCCCATTCCTACCTGTCTCATTACAGCCAGTATACTTCCTCCCATGATTTCTTCTCCTGCATTTGCACTGTCACTTCTGACATGCCCCAAGCCTCCATCCTTGGCCAGCTCTTATTTCCCATTGACATGCCATTTCTCAACGATCTGCTCCACAAGCATGGAGTCAACCTCTGCATATATACTGATGATACTCTACTTTACCTCTCTACCTCAACCCTTGTTCCTATAAGTGCCTATTCAAAGTAGTTGAGCCAGAGCTTTCTCCAGCTCAATATCTGCAAGTCAAAAGTCATGCCGTTTGGCTCCTGCCAGAAACTTTGCACCTTAAGCAGTGATTTTCCTCTTTCCCTGTTCTTGCTGATGATATATCAATGTTATGCAGCCTCAGTGACCTGCTTAAGTTTGAGCTCAGCTTCAAACCCCATGTGTAGTCACCAAAAGTACATACTTTCATCTTCTCAACATTGCCTGTCTATGTCCCTACCTCCCCCACTTCCACTGAAACCCTCCTTCATATTTTGTTATCTCCCAGCTTGATTTCTCCTCATCGGTCTCCCAAGCTTCACCCAACACAAATTCCATCTGGTCCAGCGCTCTGCTGCTCAAATCTGATCTTGCATCAGATCCTGCCCAAAGCCTGCCCTGAACTCCTGTTAGCCCATTCTCGCAGGCCTCCACTGGCTTCTCCCCCCAGTGCATTGACTTCAAAGTATTAGTTTTGAAATCCTTTCATGCCTCACTCCATTCCACTGATGCAGTCTTCTCCAATCCTATGCCTCAGTACACACCCTTTGCTCCTTCGATTCTACTATTCTGTGTGTGAATTTACCCCCCAGCCCTCACCCTATCATTCTGCCATACCGTGGTGGCAGAGTATTTAGTTACCAGAACCCTGTACTCTGGAGTACTCTTGCTCAAACCCCTCACTTTGCTATCCCTTTCCCTACCACCAAAAGCCTCCTCAAAATCTACATCTGACTGTGCTCTCAGCCACCTCCCCCAGTTCTATCCCTCTTCCTACTAGGTTCCCCCCAAACCCCTCTGTGAAGCACCTTTCAACGTTTCATTAAGTGAAAGTTGCTATCAAAGTGTAAGTTATTGCTCCCGTAGCCCTTGAGGGGTTAAGTTTGAATGATTCATATTTCAGTTTATGCCCATATGAGTCATTGCAGGAATCTCCTCACAATCGTGGTCAAAAGGCAGAAGAGTCCTGGAGGCTGCTTTATGTGACATTACAATGAGTAATCAATGCACAATATGATAGCAAGAATTCTGCTGTGCCCACACTGTCGATAAAATTTCTAAAAAATAAATTGATTGGGCGGTGAACAATTTTAATAAAGAGTAAAATACATGAAAGGGAAATGATGGATTAGGGAAAATAAATCACTGCAGCCACAGTATATAATAACTCTCAGTTGTTTGTGGGTTATGTAGCCTGATGCCACAGATCCAACTGTCTTCATTTACGTACATAACATGAAAGACTAGTTTGTTTTTGGTCAGTCTGGTATTGGTGAGGTCCTACCTTCTCTGAGATAAGGAGGAGTCATAGCTTGTTCACCTGGCTCTAAACCCCATGACGTGATATGCATCTGCTTTGTGTATGCTGTGGAGATACATTTTCCAGGTTCTTTGTCTGCTGCTCGAGAGACTAGTTGGCACGCATACAGGACCTGAACTGTTTACATTAATACCATTTTTAAAAAAAATTCAGTCACCCCATGCACATAGATTCAACCAAAGGCACTACAGAATTAATGTGGGCTACTTAGAAATATATGGTGACTCCTGCTCTGTGGAGCTGGGTTCGGTGAATGTAATTCAGCGGAAAGGGATGGATTTCACTGAGCAATTGTCGAGTTCTGTTTAGAAATTCACAGTACCTTGACGGCAGATGCTTTACTCTGCAGTGCTGTGCTGGTGCTGTGATGTAGGCATTCTGTGTCCTGAGGTTCTGGGTGACTGTGTGCTGTAACTGATGTATTGTTAACTCCGATGACAATCGTGGAACACTGCCACTCTTCCACTTACAAATTAGATCATCTAGGATGTAGGAGCTTAGAGTGATCGTCTAAAGTTGCTGCCAGACAACTGTGTTTAAAGCACAGATGGGAAGCTCAGCTATATTTGGCTGCCATAGACTTCCACTGCTGACAGCTGACAGTAGAACTTGTGTAAGATCCTTTGAGCTCAATAGAAAAGTCCCATTTTTGGAGAGCTTGTTTTTAATTGGTTTCCTTGATTGAATTCCAGGAGTTAATAATGAGTATGCTATGGGTTTCGACAAAAATTAAGCCATGCTGTTTCAAACAGTCCAATTCTTTTCTATACGCGAGATCTGAAGGGACAGAACATACTTGTTTTGTACATTAGCGATGGCTGTAAAAATACCGGCTGTAGCAGTCCTATGCATTGCATTGTACAACAACTGTAAATTACTCAACAAGGTCCTCACAGCAGGTACTTTCCCCGAGATTACTCCCAGTCACAAAAGGGCATTGTTGTCATAAAAATGTGTTCGACTGGCCTTTTCTTATTTCTTTACGTACTTACAGTGCAGGGATGTAAATCTTATCAAAACACGTCAGTGTGTCACTTGTGCATGACACAGAAATCTTTTGACACCACTTGATGCTTTTATAATACAACAATATAGGCAGACTTGTAGGTTTCCCTCCGTCAGTTGCAGTCCACAGTAGAAATAGGCACATGTTCAGAGAACCAACTGCATAGCAGGCCCTTGAAAATGTGGTCGACGAATGTACCATTGCATTAATGGAGCCAGTTTCCGCAAAGTAACGTGGTCCCCATGTTTACACTCACTTACGTTTTGTCAAGTTTCTAGCACTTTTTCTCCTCTATTCCACTAGAATTGCTAATTTAATGACATCTACTGTCTTTGAGTAAAGCAACATTCATCATTGCTAATGTTTAAGAGGAAGCCACTAGTCAATTACCATTAATGTGCCATTGGGGCAATTTTGACAGTTTTAAAATGGATGGTTCCTAAGTTCTTGTAATCTGGTTTCAGTATTTTCATTAATAAATTATTTTAAAAATCAGTTCCAGCAAATCTAGAAATTAGGTCTCCACATTACGCAGTCCAACACAAATGGCACCCAACTGAAAAGTCAAAGAGGGAGGATAGAGGTCTCCCTCAAGCACAACAGTGGGAAATAAAATTGTACAGGTAGCTTCAGTCTTGAGAGAATTGAGTTATTTCTCAGGTAGGTTCCATTACTCGAATAGTCAGGAACATCTTGTATCAAGAACTCCACAATGTTGGTCACTGCAGTAGATAACCTATGTGCTGAAACATTGAACCTTTCAGAATCGTTTTACGATCATATTAATTCATTTTAGGTACAGTTTCTAAAATGAATCAGGGTGTGTGAAATTTGTAATGCATCATCATCAATCGCATCGACTTCTAAAAGGATATGGTAATGTAATGAGATGGTACTGGACTCGCAACCCAGATGACATGAGTTCAAATCTCACCATGACAAGTTGTGAAATTGAATTTAATAAATCTGGTGGGCTAGCACCAGAAAAAGATGGACATTTAAAGTCTGAGTTTTATTGTTAAAATCCAACTGGTTCGCTGATGTCGTTCAGGGAAGACAACCTGCCACCCCCATCCAGCCTGGTCCACATATATCGCTGCGTGCTTAATTCATAATGCCCTCTAAAGTGGTCTAGCAAGCTACTCAGTCCTACACACGAGGGATGGTCAATAAATGTGCCCCTGCCATTGTCATCTAGAACAAATTTTAAAAAATCCTTATTTACCATTGCATTATATTAGAATGCCTGTCAATTTAAGGAGAAGGCAGAGCCTCTTTTAAATAATTAAATTCAGCACTTTAGTATCTCCATGTTGCAATGCATGCAGAGGTGTGCAGCTCATCACAAGTAAGAGCTAGTTAAATAATAATAGCACCTCATTTCCAGCTGTGAAGCTCGATCCTCACTTGATTGCTGCTCTCACATTAAACCAATTGCACAGAAGCAAATTGGCAAGTATAGGAAAATCAGGATGGGGAAGGAGTAATTGAACTCTTGAATTGGCTTCTTGTTTGCATCTGGAAGCACCTTGCCTTGACACAAGAAGAATTTGTTATCGTCTATCAGTGTGCTAAGCTAAACATCATGGGGTAGAATTTCCACTCGATTACGCTAGCAATGTCACCATAATCCGGGCGGAATCGGCCGAACCAGGGAATTTAAAACGCAAGTGAGTTACGCCGAAAGCCACTTGCGCTTGTGTTTCCTGCGCTCTTTTATGCTGGTTCAAGATTCAATTCGCCAGAATCAGGTCACGCCTCCAGGTCGAGATTTCACCGATTGCACTGGTTCAAATTGCGCTCATTCTCTTAGGCGCACAGGCACTAGTAGGCATGTTTTAACAACTTTTTCATATCAAAAAATATTGAATTTACCAATAAACTGACTAGTGTATACCAATGAAACTATTAAATGGTTCAATATAGGTTTTTCCAATTCATTTTTCAGTGTTTTTAAATCAGGTTACTCACAGGTGGAAGACTGGACACCCTCATTAAAAATGCTTATTTTTGGTGATAAACCCATTTTAAGCTGAATTAATAAAACTGCATCAGGTTACCACTCTCAAATACATCAAGGAATACTTTTTAATGGAAAGAAAAAAAAAGAAACAATTACATTTTATTATGCTTCCTGATGTCATGGTTCATGGAAAATTTTACGTTTGTGATTATGCAAATTAATTTTAGTGGAAACTTGAACTGTAACCTAACCACCGCAATTTTAAGCGCATTTTGGGCACAATATTCCAATTGCACCCAAAGCGGAAACTCTACCCCCAAATATGCATTCAATGTTAATAAATACTGCAATGCTGGTCTCACGCATCTCAACCTTAACAATGTGAAGCTCCGATTAATGTTTGTGTACATACCTAGTGTGGAGTGTGTTATGAGTACAATCAGTGGTTCAGATGAAAACATTAATACCAAGAGTGAAGCTTAAGTGGTTTGTGAAAGTAATTGAAGCCTCAGGACTGTGTAACAGCTCTGAACTCATCTGGCTCTACTGTTATTCTGTATATTATTTATATTTTTCATCGTTAGGTTCTTAGTAGTCATTGCAGCGTGGTACACTCTGCCACTGCAGTGGAATCCACCATTGCAAAGATCTGTGGTAATGACTGTCAAAGGTGTCGTGTGACAGGATGACAGAGTGCAATAGCTACAGTTGTAATCCTCAGAAAGGATCAGTAATAAGAGGAATTGCTGCTGTGACATTAAAAGTTTGAGCAGTCATTATATATTTAAAAATTTGTAACATTTTATTATACCTGCATTGGTATATCCACTACTTCAAAAATTAAGTATAAATGGCTACAGACACATGCTGAGCAAAAGGTAACCAGGAGATTGTAGTTGTTGCTGCTAACACTTTCTGTATTTATTTTGTGATTTTTGTTGTAATTTTAACTGCCTTAATCTGAAAATTTGCGTACTATTTATTAACGGCATTTTGAAAACGTTGTTCGTTATTAATTGATAAGCCTTCTAACTACGAAAGAAAAATAATGGTGATTAATAATTGAAGCTAACAATTACAATTAGATGATTTGACCCCAGGAAGGAGTTCCTAAAAGGGTATTAGCTTCTGATACTCCTGTGATTAACAACAAACCAAGATCATAGGGCTTCCCCCCAATGACTCAATGGCTAACCACAATATCAGGTATAAGAACATAAGAAATAGGAGCAGGAGTAGGCCATTTGGCCCTTCGAGGCTGCTCCGCCATTCAATAAGATCATGGCTGATCTTTTACCTCCTCTCCACTCTCCTAAACTATCCCCATAGCCCTTGATTCCCTTAATATTCAAAAATGTATCGATCTCTGTCTTGAATATACTCAACGACTGAGCCTCCACAGCCCTCTGGGGTAGAGAATTCCAAAGATTCACCACCCTCTGAGTGAAGAAATTTCTCCTCATCTCAGTCCTAAATGGCCGACCCCTTATTCTGAGACTGTGACCCCTGGTTCTAGATTCCCCAGCCAGGGGAAACATCCTCCCTGCATTTACCCTGTCAAGCCCTGTAAGAATTTTGTATGTTTCAATGAGATCACCTCTCATTCTTCTAAACTCCAGAGAATATAGGACTAGTCTACTCAATCTCTCCTCATGGGACAATCCCCCCATCCCAGGAACCAGTGTGGTGAACCTTCATTGCACTCCCTCTATGGCAAGTATATCCTTCCTTAGGTAAGGAGACCAAAACTGTACACAATCCTCCAGGTGTGGTCTCACCCTGTATAATTGCAGTAAGACGTCTTTACTCTTGTACTCAAATCCTCTTGTAATAAAGGCCAACATACCATTTGCTTTCCTAATTGCTTGCTGTACCTGCATGTTAACTTTCAGTGATTCGTGTACAAGGACATCCAGGTCCCTCTGAACACCAACATTTCCCAATCTCTCACCATTTAAAAAATACTCTGCTTTTCTATTTTTCCTACCAAAGTGGATAACTTCACATTTCTCCACATTATATTCCATTTGTCATGTTCTTGCCCATTCACTTAGCCTGTCTATATCCCCTTGAAGCCTCCTTGCATCCTTCTCACAACTTACAATCCCACCCAGCTTTGTATCATCAGCAAACTTGGATATATTATATTTGGTCCCCTTATCCAAATCATTAATGTAGATTGTGAATAGCTGAGGCCCAAGCACTGACCCTTGCGGAACCTAACTAGTTACAGCCTGCCAACCCGAAAATGACCCGTTTATTCTTACTCTCTGTTTTCTGTCCATTAACCAATCCTCAATCCATGCTAGTATATTATCCCCAATCCCATGAGCCCAAATTTTGTTTAATAACCTCTCGTGTGGCACCTTATCGAATGCCTTCTGAAAATCCAAATACACCACATCCACTGGTTCCCCCTTATCTATTCTGCTAGTTACAACCTCAAAAAACTCTAACAGATTTGTCAAACATGATTTCCCTTTCATAAATCCGTGTTGACTCTGCCCAATCCTATTATTATTTTCTAAGTGCCCTGTTAGCACGTCCTTAAAAATAGATTCTAGCATTTTCCCTACTACTGATGTCAGGCTAACTGGTCGGTAGTTCCCCATTTTCTCTCTCCCTCCTTTCTTAAATGGTGAGGTTGCATTTGCTACCTTCCAATCTGCGGGAACCGTTCTAGAATCTATGGAATTTTGGAAACTGACAACCAATGCATCCACTATCTCTATAGCCAACTCTTTCAAAACCCGAGGATGTAGGCCATCAGGTCCAGGGGATTTATTGGCTTTCAGTCCCATTAATTTCTCCAGTATTACTTTTTTACTAATACTAATATCTTTTAGTTCCTCATTCTCGCTAAACCCTTGGTTGTCCACTATTTCCGAGAAGTTTTTTGCGTCTTCTTCCATGAAGACAGACACAAAAGTATTTGTTTAATTTCTCTGCCATTTCCTTATTTCCCATTATAATTTCTCCTGTCTCAGCCTGTAAGGGACCCACATTTACTTTCACTAATCTTTTCCTTTTTACATACCTATAGAAGCTTTTATAGTCTGTTTTTATGTCTCTCGCTAGTTTACTCTCATATTCTATTTTCCCTTTCTTTATCAATTTCTTGGTCCTCCTTTGCTGAATTCTAAAATCCTCCCAATCCTCGGGCTTACTACTCTTTTTGGCAGCATTATAAGCCTCTTCCTTTGATCTAATACTATCTTTAACTTCTCTTGTTAGCCACGGTTGGACCACTTTTCCTGTGGGGTTTTTGTGCCTTAAAGGAATGTATATTTGTTGTAAATTATGTATTAATTCTTTAAATGCTAGCCATTGCTCGTCCACTGTCATACCTTTTAATGTAGTTTCCCAATCTACCTTAACCAACTCGCCCCTCATACCTACGTAGTTTGCTTTGTTTAGATTTAAGACCCTAGTTTCGGATTTAATTAAGTCACTTTCAAACTCAATATAAAATTCTATCATATTATGGTCACTCTTCCCTAAAGGCCCCTTTACTACAAGGTTATTAATTAACCCTTTCTCGTTGCACAATACTAGATCTAAAATAGCCTGTTCTCTAGTTGGTTCCTCAACATACTGATATAGAAAACTATCTTGCATACATTCCATGAATTTGTCCTCCACACTATTACTGCAAATTTGGTTTGCCCAGTCTATATGTAGATTAAAGTCCCCCATGATTATTGTATTACTCTTGTTACATGCACCTCTAATTTCCTGATTTATACTTTGCCCTACATTACAACTACTGTTTGGGGGCCTATAAACAACTCCCACCAATATTTTCTGCCCCTTGCTGTTTCTTAGCTCCACCCAAACTGATTCTACTTCTTGATTTTTGGAGCTAAGATCTTTTCTCTCTACTGTCTTTGTCCCATCCTTTATTATCAGGGCTACCCCTCCTCCTTTTCTATTTTGCCTATCCCTTCTAAAAGTTATGTGTCCTGGAATATTTAGTTCCGAACCTTGGCCACTTTGCAACCACGGGCTGGATTTTGTCAATGAAGGCGCGTTGGGGCCGGGACTGCTGGTTTTCGGGTTTCAGTCCTGCCCCCAGCGACGTCTGACCAACCCACGCTATTTTCCCTTGATTGACCTTGTTAAGCCCGCCCTGTCTGTACCTCAGACTCCAGCTCAAAAACTCTGAGCTGAAGTTCCTCAAGATGCAGGCACTTACTGCAAACGTGGTTGTCTGGGATCACAATGCTCTCCACAAACTCCCACATGCTGCATTTGCGGCACACCGCCTGCACTGCCATCCCTATATGACCTTGATTTATTTAATTAAATTTAATTAAATTTGTAATTAGGTAACTTAGTTTACAGTGTAGTTTCCTGACTACTTACTTGATCTAGATTAAGTTAAGGGTACTGCAATTAAATATCTACCTGTAACACAAAGCACTACAAGTAGTGCAGGCAAAAAGCAACAACTCCTTCCCGCTCTTCTCCAACTTCCCAACCAAAGCACTCCATTTAATCCCGCTCTGTGCAGACCACTCTGTGCTCTGCAGAAATGTTTACTTTTATACACTTGGAGCCTCACCCAAATTACAAGTGATGATTCAGCTCCCCTGTTCCTGGTGATTAGCGTCTATTCAAAACAAGCACGACAGCTGACTGACATTTAACTGCCACTGGCAGTCAGCTGCTGTTAACTACAGTTTTTAAAGTTTTAAAGTTCTATGTTAAAATCAAAATCTTAAACTGAATTTCACTTTTTACAGCTTCTACTTACCCAATATTTACCAGAAATTCCCACTCTTTCCAAATTCCCAAATAAAACACTCTGTTCAAGTCCACTCCATTTAATCCCGCTCTGTGCAGACTTAGTACTAAACTATATATATCTAGAGGGTCCGCGTTTGATCCTTGGTTTGCCTTCTGTCTTGGATTAGAAATAATTGAGGCACTACTAGTTACTTTAGTGTTCATGATGTGGAGATGCCGGCGTTGGACTGGGGTGGACAAAAATGAGAAGTCGCACAACACCAGGTTATAGTCCAACAGATTTATTTAATTTTACAAGCTTTCGGAGCAGTTCGCTCCTTCGTCAGGTAAGTTTAGCAGTGAGAGAATCTCCCAGAATTCACAATTTAAACACAGACAAAATATATTCAAATCTTTCCCTACATCAAAGAGCATAGCCAAGACAATGAGATGTGTCCCAGGGGGTCCAACGTGTCAAACCACCTGCTGGCTGCATATCCTGTCAATCTGTGTAGGTTCTTGTGTTAGCCTTTTTAAAAAAAAAACACCTGGGAAGACCGGCCATGATGTCAAGTCACGTTCTGTATCGTGACATGAACCCGATATCGCGATTGAGGCCATCCTCATGAGTGCGGAACTTGGCTATCAGTTTCTGCTCTATGATTTTGCGCTGTCGTGTATCTTGAAGGCCGCCTGGGACACATCTCATTGTCTTGGCTATGCTCTTTGATGTAGGGAAAGATTTGAATATATTTTGTCTGTGTTTAAATTGTGAATTCTAGGAGATTCTCTCACTGCTAAACTTACCTGACGAAGGAGCGAACTGCTCCGAAAGCTTGTAAAATTAAATAAATCTGTTGGACTATAACCTGGTGTTGTGCGACTTCTTACTTTAGTGTTGCCAGACTTGGGCCAAGGGAATTAGCCAAAGTTCTTGATCCTAGCTGCTATGTCGTAACTCCTGCTTGTGTGGCCGCAAGTTAAGAACATGATCAAGCTTGATTGTGATGCTCCTCATGATAAAATACTATAATCACGCTGTTAGTGTAAACTTCACATCAATGTAGCGTGAATGCATTCTTAAATCATAAAAGTAAGGTTTTGGGCAACCTAAGAAAGACCATGCGGGTGAGATATGAAAGGGTTGCTGTCAGTAGTAAAAAAAAAACTTGCATTTCTACAGCGCTTTTCATGACCTTAGGATGTCCCAAAGTGCTTTACAGCCAATGAAGTACTTCTTGAAGTGTAGTCACTGTTGTAATGTAGGAAACATGTCGTAGAACCATACTCCAGTTGGAATCACAACCTTGAAAGGAGAAAGTTAAGTGATATTTAGGACAAAGAATAGAAATCGTAATTGGTCGGAGATTGCTTGAGATCCAAACTCTAATTAACAGTACAATCATGCTGATTTCTGGTAAACTGGTACAATTGGTTTCTGTCTTTAAGTCAATTTGCCCAGGAGCTTATTACAACATAATTGCATTGAATGAATCACATTTGCCCAGTCAAACAAAGAATTGAAAAAGAACTTCTATGTAATAATTGAAAACGTAGAACGATAAAGTGAATCATGGCAGCTTCTCACAATTTGTAAAACCTATGTGGAATGGAGTCATGCAGAACAGAAGGTCCCAGGTTTCATTCCTGTTCTATCCTGAGTTAGTGGATCCCAGCCTGGTGGCAGTAGGGAATGCTGCAGTTGTGGTCTCAGTGCTATTGGGCTGCGCAAGAGCATTGAGGCCAGGGTTCTTGCTCCTGATCGCCAGCCATTGACTCCCACTGGACGGTAGATATGTGTGGATATCAGGTGATGTCCTGTGGTCGAACAGCCTGTCAATACTTACTGCCAGGCTTATGAATGAAGAATGGCCACTTGGATGAGGGACTGGAGGGTGACCAGCGTTCACGGAACTCTACTTCAGCAAGAAGTCAGCACTTTTGAGCGGAAAGAAAATAAAGAGAAACACTAAAATGTCCTCAGGACAGAGAACAAGGTGCTGCATCATGATGACTGGAGAACGTGCAACATTGCGGTGTCACTGTTAATCTGTACATGAGCTAGGGAGCTGAATAGTTGTCTGAACAGTTTGTACAGTTTTTCTCTAAGTGTTTGTTCACTCAAGGTTAACCTTGTAAAATATTTTTTAAAACTGCATAAGTGCAGAGCCATGAATTTAAATATATAGTCCACAGTCAAAGGGCAGCATAATCATCAGGAATCTAACAAATTCAATTTCAAAAAGTGACAGTTAAAACGTAAATCAGGCTGTCAATATAATCAAGGTTTAAAGGGGAAGTATATCTGCTAAAATATGACATAATCATTACTCGTTATAAAGCAGCAGTTTCTTTTGGCTGCCCAAAACCATACTTTTATGATTTAAGGGTGGATTCATGCTACAACTGTAGCGTTGGTGTGAAGTTTGCAGTGTCATCGTGATTCTAGTGTAAGTGTAGCCTGAATCCAGAGTGAGAGGCCGACCTGTCCACAGAGTGAATCTCACTCCATTTTACTTAGGAGTAAGTTCAGGCCTTAACCCCACCCGATGTGCACTCCCCAACTTTAGCTCATCTTGTACTGCAAAGGCACCTTTTTGCTGTTAGTTATGAGCAATTGGATAGCAGGCGTTTTGTGCAGAACTTCCCCGGAAGTGATATTAGCTCTGCTCCAGTACCATCATCAACATGGCATCAGTGGTCTGAGCTCAGCATTCCCCATTCATTTATGTAAGTGGAACAGAACTCCATGATTTTACATTCGGGGAGTTCCACACAGAAAATGGGCCAGGTTTTGCTGTAGCCGGGCATCTAACAGCGTCTCCCGTTAGTTAGACCTGCCCTTGTATGCTTAGGTTTTCAAATTTTTTGCTTGGCAAATTGCAGAAAGTGTGAGCTGATGGCGTCGCAGCGAGGGAAACCGGGCATCTGGGACGTGAGTGAACAGGACAAGCAACTGTCCTGAAAACAACAAGCTCCTTAACCAATCAGATTGAAGGATTGAGAAATAAATGGTGCAAGGACTGAGAAGGAAGCATAAATTAGAATGGGTGAATTCAATGTCAAATCAGGTGCCGAAGGAGAAATAAAGATTGGATTAAGAGAGAAAGAAGAGACGTAAAGGAAAAGTTTAAAAAATTAAATTTAAAATGTTATATTTTTAAATTCTCCAACAATAATTAAGATCTAAAGGAATGAGACTCCAGACTTGTAATAGTTAATTTTCAGTGTTAGTGAGTTTGACAGGCAGTAATGAACACTTAACGCATTGTTAAAAGGGTACTTAGACTGGACTGGACAAAACTTAACTTTCTGTGGCAAGTTTAGTTCATATCTACCGTGCAAATACAGCAACATCACGTCATTTTAACCTCGCATCTGCCCCTCACCTGAAGTTGCTGTACTATTTGTGCATAAATAATTTTTTCATTAGCATAACCGTTATTTTGACAGCAAAATCTGGCCCATCATATTTTCCCGAACTTTCTGCGACCAGCATGGTAACACCTGAGAAACACGGGCAATGGTGAAACTATGCCTCTTTATAACAATTCAGATTTTTTGACAAATCTATAGAATGTACCTCCTCTTTAAATCAAGTATCGCATTTCACCACACAGGTGATATTGAATGTAGTATCAAATCTTTGTGAAATCGTCCTTAATGAACATATCTGAATTGTAATTTTATTCCCATCAAGGAAAATTCTGAGCGCTCAAGGTTGCAATGCAAACATCTCCCTAGCAACCACTATGACTGAACTTCCTCCCCATCCCCTCTGCCAGACAATGCCCTTTAAGGAATTTAACAAAAGGTAAGGAAAAAGGAAGGCGGTAGCAAGGACCATCCATTTCTTTTAAAGTGCACAAAATGCCCTTTTCATGTTTGTAACTCCCAATGGTTTCCTACAAACTGTACTGATTAGTCTAGATCAGTCTGCAACCAGCTAGTTGTGTCCCTTGATGGAAGCTGTGATGTTGCATGTGCACGTTGCACATTGTCAAATAGAATCTTTAATGAGATGTGGTGAGATCGCTGGGTAAATTCATTATTAATGTATTACCTGTTAATTTTTTAATCTCGATGACAAAATGATCAAATGTTGCAAATGTGTACGACACTGAAAACTTGGGGCTGAATTTTGCCGGCGCTCAGAGTGCGGGTTTGGAGGCGGGTCCGCTGTCAAAATCGAAATGATTGACAGCGGGTTGGGAGCCCGCTCTGAACCCATCTCCATGTAAGTTTCCAAAGTGTCGGGTCTGTGATTTCAGAACAGACCCGACACCAAGCGGCATGGGAGGCATTTAGGATACTTAACTGCTTGTTAAATGCTTGTTAACTACTATTTTGCCAGCCTATTTATATTTTACTACTTTTTTAGCGAGATTCACGTCATTCGGAGATCTCGTCAGGTAGGTAGGTCGGGTTCTCTATGTCTCCCCTTTGCTGTGAACAGGTGACAGCTGCAAAAGTGGTATAAAAGCTACCATTTCACAGCTGGTCACTTTTCAATGTCAGAAGCTTGAGCCTTCAGGACTTGGAAGATACTTTTGAGCTGTATGCAGTTTGGAAGTGTTTGGAGTAAACTCTCTATCCACTGTCACCTCCTTGGAGGAAGCTCTCTCACCATTGACAGATCGCCACTGTCATCTCAACTTCAGCTGCCATCTATTCTAGCAACATCGGTGCCAGTGAAAAAATCTCACCTTGGTCCTCAGAATCCCACCACGATCAGCCCTAACACCAGCAGCACCAGGCACACCAACATCACCAACAACAACACCAACTTTCTCCGCAATCAACTGATGCTGCACAGGATACAGAGCATCAGCACCCAACAACATTGCTGCCCGGGAGGCCAGGGATGGCATCACCATGTCCAGATTTACTTCACTTGACGCTGTACACCCTGGCTGCCACATGATGTGCCAGGTTGACACCACCCCACACCATAAAGCATCCTTACAATGTGCAAGCCATTCCTTTCACACTCATCACAATTGTGTGTGTGTGTGTGTGTGTGTGTGTGTGTGTGTGGGGGGGGGGGGGTGGTGATGGTGGAAGTTATGTCTCAACATTCACTGGAACTCGCTAAGACACTTCCGAAGGTGCGCACAGATATGTCCAATAAGGCAAAGTGTTGAAAATAAAGATTTCAATGTTTGACAACAGAAAATTTACATGAACATTGCATAAAACACCCATGTGCCTACCCTTGTGTGTTAGTTGGTATGATTGGACTAGGATGAGGGTGAGTGTGAGGGGTGGCTAGTGAGATGGGGAAGTGATAATGTAGATAGAGAGGGATGGGTGGAGGTGCAAGGTAAGTTGGTGTGAGTAAGGATGTGCAGGAGTAGGGTAGGGAAGGCAGAGTGATGGGGATGTGATGAGAGGCACAGCAGGATGAGGTTGAGTGTGGCTTTGCAGTAACGTTTCGTGATCTACTGAGATCATTGAAAGGTTTGCGCCACTGCAGCCAGGTCCTCCTGACGACATCCCTGCTTTTGCCCTCCTGTGCAATGTGCAACCAGGCTGCGTTGGTATCCTGGGGAGGTCTCTTCCACCCATTGGAAGGTAAAAGAACCTCCCTGTGTGCTGTGATCCCCTCCATAAGCATATGGAGGAAGTCATGGGAGAGTCTGGATGCAGCCGTGCACCTCTGTGCAGTGCTTGTCTGTGTTTGCAGCACCTCAAAGCTGTAGAACACTGACAGCACAAATGTCAAAATCAATGTAGCCATGGTCCCTTTAAGGAAACCGGCTGATGATGCGTCATCAGACCTGCTTCCTTTTTATTAGCCGGGAAACGCGCAGGGCGGGCTTAACGTAAAATCCTTTTCACAGAGCGGCTGAAGCCGGGAGCGGGACTGGGACTCGCCAATTATCTCTCCCACCGCGATCCCACCTCCAATGGCAAAATCATGGCCTTGGATGTGAAATGTTGACAAAGACTGAAGGGTTAAACAGAGTAGAGATGCTCAAATGTTCCAAATCCTTTTACCGCAATAAGAATTCTAATGTTCTAATGAACGTGATTTCTGAATTTAATTATGTTCATATGGGTAAACAGTTCCCATATTTTATAGAGCTGTGAATAAATTAAGAGTGGGGAGAAGCAAGCACTGAGTGATAAAGTTAATTGAAATTGGGGCTTACTCCACAGCCCTCACAAGAAGTGCAGCCCCAAGCAGAAGGAAACAGAAGTTCATCTTGTGCTACAGTGCCTGTTTCAAATACAATGGAAAGAGTTAGTGACAGAACCTTTCCTTGCCTAAGGACATAAATGTTTTGGCCACATGTAATGATAGTAATAGCCAAGAATCGACTGGATAAATCTTCCAGTGCATTACATATTTTTGGCAACCTATACCCTTGCTGAAGATGGAAGAGCCAATGTGATGAGTTTTTTTTTCATTATTGCCCTGTGGGATGCGATAGTGTTCCATTTCATCTGATTACCAGATTACCAGAAAAGTATAGCCTTTTTATTGTTATCACTGTAGCAGTATAGAAATGATGGAATAAAAAATTAGATAGGAATAAATATGTTGGGCTTAAATATGAAATAGTCACTGTAGGGGCAAAAAGGCACCAATTTAAAAATTGTCAGTGTATGCCTTTTTGCAGATAAGCCACACAGTGATGATTTTTTTTTAAAGTCCAAGTCTTAAGCTGGAAACAGTATTCGTCGGTCCACTGGCTCTGAGACATTCGGATCATCACTATCACCAGTGTGAAAAGCCAGGGAGTTATTACTTTTTTAATTAGTGCTTTTTTCCAAGATAGTTGGATGAGCATTCCATGAGCCAGATATATTGTATCATTACAAGTGTGTGAGTTGCTGTTATATCTTTTCCCCGAGATATTATCGCAGTAAGTTATGGCATAAAGTTTTAAATTGCTAGCGTCAGTTTGTCTGAGATATGAAACCCAGAAAGCAATCCAGGCATCTGTTGATTACATCATTGTGACTCTGGCTGTCATTATTCATGCTGCTGAACTTGGAATGTCATTTTAAATTGAATGTGCCCTAAAGGTGCTCCTGTGTCAATTTTCAAAACAAAAAATTCCAGTGCACCATCCACCATATGCTTGCTTATGCCATGGTAATCCAACCCTACAGATAGCAATCAAAATGATTTACTCCTGTATTTAAATAAGCTAATATTCACCTTTTGGTGCCTGGATCTTGATATCTGCTACAGTTGTGCATGTATTTTGCCGAGTTGCAGCATGCAATATTTTTTTTTGCAATGATGTAGTTTATGCATCTACAAAAACATGCACACTTTGATATTAAATTAGTTAGTTTAAAGAAATTAATTTAAATCTCATTTAAAGGTTGCCCTCCTGGGAATTCTTTTCTGCACAATGCTCTTTTAATTTGTAACTGAAATTTGTATGGGTTGCTATCAAAAATGATTCATTACCTTACATAAATAGAAAGTGTTCGACTGCGTCTATGGTAACTGTCTAGAGCACAATGTTACAGAAAGTCATACCATAATATTCCAACACATTCCATTTCATCTCCTTGTGAACCTTAATGTACATGGCTGCATAAGGTTTTGTAAGATATATATATATATATATATATATATAAAACACATCCAGTGACTATGTTTTTTTAAGTACTGGTCATATTTTAATATAAGACTAAATATGGTCAGCAGCTTATTGTTGCAGATGATGAAGACTTGGAGTCTCAAGGGGCTGCCTGTCATTTGAATTTACCTGTCACACTTGGGATGAATTTTGTCAGTTCTTGGCTGTGCTGCTGGGTAGAGTGCTTCATGACAGGGATACGTTCCACCTCAGTGGAAAGAAAACCCATTAGAACACATCCGTGGACATATTTCCCGTTGACAAAGTACGAAGGTACAAGAAAGGCAGAATTGCATCTTGCTCTGGGCAGGATGGGTTTGCAGTTTGCACTCTTGAAGAAAATGTCCTCTTCTGTCCTGCCACTTGAGACAAATTAAGTCTGCTGATCATTCACTTAAGGAAATGAATTTTATGCAAAAATATTAGCGCTAGATGAAAAAATATAACGGGATTTTCTAGTGGTGGATGGACTTAGAGATACTAGGCTGATTTTCCTGGGCAATTGAAATTGGCCCTCAGGCCTGAATAATTGGGGCGAGCGGGTGGCTCCTGTTGCACCGCCAGAGGTTGCTCATCCATGTGACCCAATCCAATTTCATCCGCTTGCCTCAACAGCAATCCTGGAAGGTTGGGGGTGGGGCACAGAGAGGAGAACGTCACATTACACTACTTTTTAAAAAGAAATATTAACCCTCTTGTTGGCGGCCGCTGGTGAGCGGCAGCAAACTTCTGAATGCCGGAGCGTAGCAGGCCCGGCACCTGCTCTCAGTGTCAACAAATTTCTTCAAGGTGTCCTTAAACAGGCATTATGCCCCTCATTGACGTGAGTGACAGACAGATTGTGCATTTGGAACCTGGATCCAGGGAATTTTTGAGTTTAGAGACAGGTAATCTAGGGTTTCTGCTGTTAGGCTACTTGGTAATTTTATTTTTACCTTTGCATTGGAGATTCAATCATTTTATTTTCCTCAGTAAATCAGTTTAATATTCGTCCAGAACAACCAATTATTTTTAAGCATCACCAATCTGCAGTTTGTGGAAAGGTATAGGGCTAGAAATTCATTATAGCCCAGGAATGGGCAGTAAAATGAGAAAAAACGGAGAATTAGCGCCAGGCGCTAATGCTTTAGACTGCACGCAAAATTCATTCTCACTGCTCAAAGAAATGATTGGGGCGTTAAATCAAGTTTTAAAGGCCTAGCTCAGTGGCGTTACACTCAAAGGTGGACCAATATCGGGTGCAGTCTAATCTCAACTCATCATTGCCATAGGCTTTTCCCAGTACTTAAAGGGGAGGTTCATTGATACTACAGCACCTCATTCTCAGCATTGCTGGCTGTGCAGCTGCCTCAGCAAGGAGAAGCACAACAAGGAGAAGGAACCGAAGGACTGAAGCAGGTGTGGTCATGGCAGATCCACCTCAGTCGGGTGGTCAGGGTGATTGAATGCTTCAATAAATGCTACATACCACCATCTGTACCACAACCTTCACACACTGCCCAAAGCACCACACCCACCAACCATCTCTACCTACCAACACCAACACTCACACCCACACCCACATCTCACACCTTGCACACAATGATAGCTATTCAACTATGGGAGGAACAAGGGTCATTAGTTATTAGAATGATTGTGATATGTGTGATATGTTTATGCATAAATTTATTAATGGAGTTTGCAATATTTTGTGGTCTCTCTCATTTCACCTTTGCGCCCAGGAGGACGCTGTGATATGGCATGACAGAGGGATGGTATGATGGGCATGTGGTGAGCAAAGGGGATCTGGAGTTTAAGTCATCCTGGTGTGAGGCTGGTGGTTTGTTTGGAGGAGGTGGCAGATTTCTGTGACCACCACCATGGTGATTCGGAGCCGTCTAATACACAGCTCCTCACTTAATTGAAGGTAGGAGAAGTGCTGTTGGAATACCCTCTGAGGGTAAGGCCTCCTGGTGAGAGCCCTGATGGTATCGAGTTCAACAATTTCAGATCATAACCCCGGCCCCTACCACACATATATACATTTTATCCACCCTTTTGGTCCGTGCCTTTTTCCTTTTTTTTTCTCTCTCTCCCCCTACGGCAGCTGTCTCTCATTCTGCCAGCATTTCACACCTCACCTTTTGTTTCTTAACCTGTCCTATTACCATCTCGTCTTGCCTTGAGCATCTCTTAATGTCTCTACCATAGACCACCCCTTTTGTTCTTTTATTCCTCCCCCCAGCCTCCCCCTTGCATTTTTATCTGTTTAATTTCCTGCTCTGTTCTCAGTTCCGACGAAGGGTTTCGACCTGAAACGTTAGCTTTGTTTCTCTCTCCACGGATGTTGCCTGGCCTGCTGAGTTTTTCCAGCGTTTTCTGTTGTTATTTCGGATTTCCAGCATCTGCAGTATTTTGCTATCGTACAGATGCAGGACAGCCTATTCTGCTTACATGGATTTTCAGGAGATGAAGTTGGAGATCTACTCAAGGGGACTTGACCTATCGGGGTAATTTTACGACTCCGTGTCAGTGGACAGCTTCATTTGCAGCTGAGCATATCAAAATTCAGGTGCATACTGTACGTGATTTTCCAACTGTTAAATGATTTGAAAATTGGGGGGCGATTTTCCCACTGGAGGTGAGATTTGAGTGGGTTTGAAACCCGCTTCCACTGATAGTTTTCAAAAAATTTGCGATTTTCCCATAATTGGCCTGTTGATTTCAGAGGTGTGGGATGCCCTTGGTCAATTAGTGTTTTGGGACTGAAACCCGCCTCTGCTGACATCACTTTTCCAGTCTGATTTTATGGCTTCTTGCTGCCTTGGATCATTCCACAGGATTTGATGAAATGCCATCCCTGTTGGAAAGCATTAAAATGATTTGATGCCAAAATGTTGGCGTTATGGCATCTGTTCTTTCGCCTTAAGCAGCTCCACATTGCGGGCTCCGCCACACTTGCGTTGTCATGTTGGTGGCCTGAGTGAAAGGAGGCCAGAGAGTCATGTCCATTGTCAATGATGTCCTAGGATGGAGCCAAGGACATGTGCCAACTTGGACAACCTATGCAAATCTGGCCAGGATAAGTTTATCCCTTGAATCCCGGGCAGCCATATGCTCGCATGCTGCCGCTGCTGCTGGTCGATAGGACCGGTGCTCTGACCTCCTCCTGCTCCTCCTCCTCCTCCTCCTCAGCCTCCTCCTCCTCCTCCTCATCTGAGGAGGGCTGGAACTGAGCCACTTGCTCATCAGGAAGCTGCAAGCCATGACGCTGTGCCATGTTGTGCCGTGTACAGCAGACCACGACCATTCTGGAGACCCTGTATGGTGTATACTGCAGGGCTCACCTGATCGGTCAAGGCAACAGAAGCGCGTCTTCATCAACCCAATGGTTTGCTCTATGATGAACCTGGTTGAAGTGTGGCTGGCATTGTAGTGCTCTTCAGCCTCGTTAGCTGGCCTCCTGATCGGCGTCATTAGCCACTTCTTCAGGGGGTAGCCTTTGTCACCAAGGAGCCATCCGTTAAGTTGGCTTGGTGGATTGAAAAGCGGAGGAACACTAAAGTGCCGCAGGATGAAAGAGTCATGGCAACTACCACAGAACTTGGCGCAAACATGCAAGAACTCCTTCTTGTGGTTACACACCAGCTGTACGTTGAGGGAGTGGAAGCCCTTTCAGTTGACAAAGATAGCTGGGTTGTGATGGAGTGCCCTAAGGGCCACATGTGTGCAGTCTATGATGCCCTGCACCATTGGCATGCCTGCCATATTTGCAAAGCCAACCTCACGTGTGGTTATACTTGCTTGATCCCTTGAGAACTGAATGTAATTGTGGGCCTTAGCAAAAAGGGCATCGGTAACCTGCGTGATGCAACTGTGGGCGACCGACTGGGAGATGCTGCTGATGTCTGCTGATGATCCCTGGAAGGAGCCTGAGGCAAAGAAGTTGAGTGCGGTGGTGACTTTGACAGCCACTGGTGAGGGGTGTCCACCCGCTCCTCTGGGCGCCAGGTCATTCTGCAGCAGTCTGCAGATCTCTCGGACAACCTCTCGCGAAAGTCTCAGCCTCCTTTGGCACTGCTGCTCACTCACGTTGAGGTAGCTCATCCTCTGTCTGTAAACCCTCTGTGGGGGTATCTCCTGCGGTGAGGTGCCTCGATGCGCTGGCACCTTCTGCCCTGTGCAGCATCAGGTAGCTGAGCAGGAGGTTGGGGCTCCTGTTGTTGTTGCTGCTGAGCTGCCTGGTTCTGCTGCTGCCATGGATGCTCTTCATCCTCATCTGAGGTCCATGGTGACAGAAAACGAATGGTTCCGATGCTGCTTGCAGATGCCTCCGTTGGGGAAGCGCTCATTGCAAGCGGGGAGAGGGTCTTCCAAGGAGGTCCCACAGTTGATAGCTTCAAGCTGCAGCACCTCCGACTTCGGAAGGCCTTCTAAAAGTGCTCAAACACCTTATAAAGCAAAGATCTGCCACCTGCAACTAATCCCTGATGAAATAAGCGATTTAATGTTGGACCTGCAGCTCTGAGGAGGCAACCCACTTGTCAACCCGCCAGGTTTAGCTGGCATGGTTTAGAAGGGTCGTGGAACATGCCGAAATGGTCGAAAAATCACGAGGGCCTCGCAAAATAGGCTTGGAGAGGCCCTTAACGAGCATTTAAGCCTCTTAACAAGCGCTATGGCCAGCTGGAGGCGGGACCGTTTCCCGCCCTGCAAAACCGGCACCGGCAAAATCCCGCGGAGGCGGGTTGGAGGCGGGTTCCGAACCCGCACTCATTGAATCTGATTTTCCCGCCTTTCCCGCCTCCAAACCCGCCTCCTCGGACGTCAGAAAATCGCCCCCTTATATGCAGCAAGCAGTCAGAAGCTAAAGAGAATCTGAAATATCCACTACCCAAACTGCTGCACCTCAAGGTAGGAGTGGGAACTTTCAATGGTCACCTTTTATGCTTTTGGAAGTTTATATATTTATGTATTTCCTAATGTTCTAAAGTTTTCTGTGGTTTACAGAAATAATTGTTTAATGAATCTGAATTGCTTTTTGTTCTTTTTATTTTGAGAAACAGGATTAGGAGCTTGATATTGTTCATTGTGTTATCCAAACTTACATTCCATTAAGGTTTGGCCTTTTTGCAAACGATGAGCTTGATTGATACTCTGAATTTCGATGCTATGCTCAGTGACATTGACCTGCATCATTTCCCATAGAAAGGCTTTCTGAAAGGTTCTTCACTAACGTGAATGAGTCACTTTCATTGCAGTGAATGTGAAGTCACAGGAAGGATGAGAGAACATAGTGGTCCTATTTACAAATCATCAAAGCAGTAAAACTTCAAAAGTACTGGCCTGAATTTTGCGGTTGGTGGCGTACCTACGGAGTATGGCATCCGAATAGAATACGTACTTACCTGATGGGGACCCTCCTTCGTGAACTTGCTGTTTGACGCTACGTACTAGAGAGCAGCATAATGGCCCATGGATCCCGGGGCGCAGCGTGTGCGGAAGCATACCTGGGATCACGTGGGCCAGTGCTCCAATCAGGAAACAGAAGCAACATGTATTTGGAGAATTGATCTTTGAAGCTTTCTCAGTGAAAGAATAAAAGGAAATAAGAACAGGAAAAGAATAAACAAATCCAAGGAAAAGAGGAGGCAGATTCCAGTAGTTTAATGGCACGCGAGAGAATCACGGTGAAATTCAGTTAAATTAACATCTGCTACATTCCCATTTCTTTTAAAGAAACACAAATTTAACAACATCCACTCTGTTATTAGATGACTCTGCATGTACGCCTGTCAATTTGTGCTAATATTCCACATTTTCTCCGGGTGCTGTCCCAAATGAGACACTCAGGTCCTGCAACTTTATACGTTCCTGGATGTCATCTAATTTAAAAAAAAAAACATTTTCAATACCGTAATAAAGCATCAGATGAAGATTCGGGTATCTCCTTACGCTGTGGAAACAGCCTGTTTGCATCAGCCATAAACATTCGTACGTAATTGCTGGGCAGTTTTAGCCCAACTCTGCACCAGCAATTAGGTTTTCAATGTCTGAGCAGATGAAGTCGGAACTTAGCACATACGCAAGCGCGTGCAGAAATCCCAAACTTGCTGTCCATTTCAAAGGTGGTGTACCCTCAGAGTACCCTGTCATAACCACTGCAAATTCTGGCCCATTTATGAAATATTTTGTCACCATTTAGCTTGTCACACACAGTCAATGTGAAATCAGCTCTTCTGCTTTATTAGAAACTTATTTTTTGTAACTTTTCATATCCTCCTCCCCTTCTACATCAGAACATACTGGGGCGCATCCTTTATCAACAAGATTTGACCATCACATTCATGTTTTTTTTTGTCAGAACCAGTGCTCAGTGGATATGATGCATACTAGCCACAGAGTGAAGCAGCTCCTTCTTTCTGACTGAGATAACAACTGTCCACCAATACAATCTCAACCATAAACTAACCAAATTAATTTTACATACAGCAGGCAGGTTTTATCAGTCAATTATAGCATCAGACTGGATCAAAGGTTTTCTCTGTGTGATCCTGACAGCTGGACCAAGCGGGTATACAGTGCCTGAAACTTCTGGAACTGTCCAGGCCATTTCCAAAAAGTGATGTAGTCCAGGTGGCATTATTTGGATATCAATTTTAGTGCTGGGCATCGGCAGGGACCATGATGGTGATGCTCAAAAATAATGTTATCATGCCAGGCTTCTTCATGTCATCTATTTATTTACTTGTATGCCAAGATCTTGAAAGAGTATTTCTCTTCACTGAAAGGTATTTAGCAACACCTTTTTGTTTGGAAGGGAGGGGCACAGCTACAGGGTAGTCCATTAGTTTCGTTGCAATTTTGATGGCACACCCTGGTGACATAAAGATGTGTTTTGAAGCAATTTACATGGATGCATTGTTTGCATATAAACAACTGAACAATGATTGCAATTTGCTCATTTTCTTTCAGGAAGATGCTGGCACCTGAACCACTGTACTAACATACAGCAACATTGCCCTCTGTTTATTGAATGCATTATTACTAATCACTCAATTAATGTCTAAAGTTATAAAGGGCTGGATTTTGCCAATGGGGAACTTTTGAAGGCGGGACTCCCACTTGTCGGGTTTTAGTCCTGCCTCCATCAACTTCTGGCCAACCCACGCTATTTTCCCTTGATTGACCTTGTTAAGCCCGCCCAGCGGGCTTAGCAGGCCAATTAATGGAAAGCCGGTTACAGAGAACGTCAGCGTATGACGTTTCATCTGTCAAAAATTTTTGACAGATGAATTGTCATCGTTTGACAGCTCTGTGAAGCTATAAAGCACAAACATTCTCTGTAGTTTGATGAGTTCTTGAATTCAAGACTCATCAAACCTCTTTCTTTAGCAAAAATTAGATGGTTGCTGCATTGGAGAATGCAACAGCCATCTGCATCTCTGCCGCAGAGGTGCGAGACTCTCCGCATACCCAACTCTTGAAGCCTGCAGGAAGAAACCAAGGTAAGTAAACTTTTACTAACACTTTCCACTTACCTCACATACTCACCTCTCCACACTTGCACCCATCACTTACCTTCACAGCGCACTTTTGCACCCCTCCAACCCCCGCAGACCCACTGCTCGCCTCGGTGACCCTGGCGGGGTTCGCAGCCTTCGGGAAACCCGCACTTGTGTGGGTAAAATGGGGATAATCCTCTTATCTGCCTGTTAATTACCTGTTAACAGGCAGTTAAGTGGCACTAATCCCCTTTCCGCCTCCAAGGAGACGGGACACGGCGCGGGTCGGCTACCTGCCTCCTGGAAAGATGGCACGGAGGAGGGTTGGGGGCGGGTTGGGCACCCGCCCCCAAATTCTGCCATTTTCCCGGCAGTCCCGCCTCCATACCCGCCTCCCCAGGGCTGGCAAAATCGCGCCCTCAGACTTCTGTGAAATGGGGGGGGGGGGGGTAAAGAATTTTAAAGGCTTCATTCATAAATTTCATTCAAGCTACAACATTTTGCCATATCTTTGAAGATAAACTGATCTTATGATTCCACAGAGTGAATAAGTGGTAATAATTATGATTTTATTGTCACAAATGTTAGACGTTCCCCATGGGGAATCAGTAGTTTGAAAAGCTTCAATTTCTACCATACATTTCACTGATGGACTCTTACAGGAATATCGAATCCATCATCTTTTATTGTGTATTTGTTGAAGGGTCACTGTTGTTATTTTGCTGTATAGGCCATTCTCCTCTGACTTGCCACTTAAGTCTGTTGGATTTGCAGTAATAATTACATCTGGAAAAGACTCCAGCTCTTCAAGGGAACATTACTGTTTGCTCTTCATTTTAAAATGATAGGTGCTGAAGTTAATAAACCAAACCAAATTTGTATGAGTTTCTGCACAAATGAGGCTATATTTAGTGTTGACTGAAGGTGATTGCAGAACTAAGAGGACAGAGGTGCTCAGTATATCCCTGGAGACACTGATCTCCCTTGTGTTGCTAACATTGTAAAGTTAGCTTTTCTGCTGTGATCTTCATGGCTTCAGCGTCTAACTGCTGCCTTAATGTTGACTGGTTGAATATTTCCTATCAGGACTGATTTGAGGTATTGGTCATGGCTGAGTGGTAGCATGCTTGCTTCTGAGTCATAAAGTTGTGGGTTCAAATCCACTGTTCCCTCTAAGGTGTGTGGCCGCGCACACGTCCCAGAGCTCGCGCGCACTTCAAGTTAAATGCTGCGCAGAGAACTGGACTGCCGGACAGCTGGAGTGGGGAGGGGCCCAATACACAATTGCCCGTAATGCAGACAGAGTTGTTTACGAGTCTTGTGACCTCAGAGCCGATCCCAATTGGAAAGTAACAAAACAGTTGGGGCAGCAGCCACATGATGAGGGAGTGGGTGCGGGGTTGGTTTTGTCAGCCTCTGGGAAGTTCCACGTGCTGCAGGCAGAAGCTGTAGAGGAGCCAAGCTCAGCCGGTTGCCATGGTGATGAGGGCAACATCTCCCTCCTTCTCCTTTGGCGCCACAGCTCTAGGGGCCTGTGTTACACAAACTCTGCGGTTCCCGCAGGGCCATTCCTGAGCAGGGCCTTTCCCGAGCGGGGCCAGTCTGAGCAGGACAAAGCAGAGCGGGGCCTTTCCTGAGCAGGGCCATTCCTTAGCAGGACAAATCAGAGCGGGGCCATTCTGGAGCGGGGCAAATTGGAACGGGACCATTCTGGAGCGGGGCCAGTCCTGAGCGGGACCAGTCCTGAGCGGGGCCAGTCCTGAGCGGGGCCAGTCCTGAGCGGGGCCAGTCTGAGCGGGGCCAATCCTGAGCGGGGCCAGTCTGAGCGGGGCCAGTCTGAGCGGGGCCAATCCTGAGCGGGGCCAATCCTGAGCGGGGCCAGTCTGAGCGGGGCCATTCCTGAGCGGGGCCATTCCTGAGCGGGGCCATTCCTGAGCGGGGCCATTCCTGAGCGGGGCCAGTCTGAGCGGGGCCAGTCTGAGCGAGGCCAGTCTGAGCGAGGCCAGTCCTGAGCGGGGCCTTTCTGAGCGGGGCCAGTCTGAGCAGGACAAAGCAGAGCGGGGCCAGTCTGAGCGAGGCCAGTCTGAGCGGGGCCAGTCCTGAGCGGGGCCAGTCCTGAGCAGGACAAAGCAGAGCGGGGCCAGTCTGAGCGAGGCCAGTCCTGAGCGGGGCCATTCCTGAGCGGGGCCAGTCTGAGCGGGGCCATTCCTGAGCGGGGCCATTCCTGAGTGGGGCCTTTCGGAGCGGGGCCATTCCTGAACGGGGCCAGTCTGAGCGGGGCCAGTCTGAGCGGGGCCAGTCTGAGCTGGGCCAGTCTGAGCGGGACCAGTCTGAGCGGGGCCAGCTCACTGCAGCGAGCCATCGCTATGGGGCTGGGCGAAGCTTTAAAAATCGGTGGGAGAGATCGGTAGATAACCACATGTACCTCATCTTATTAAACCTGTTACAGCTGAGTGAGTCGCCGAGTTTTACCTGCAACAGATGAGTAAGAAAGTACTTTGTTGCTGTCAGTGACATGTTTTAGGAGAGGAAATGAGAAACGAGTTTGTGCGAATTTTGAGCTGTACGTGAATCCACTTTTTAAAATAAAATGATCCTACTGCAGATGGGTTTGTAAGACTAGGCTTTCAATCATTAGGTGAAGCAAGGAAGCATTTTAGCAGAAAGAAGAGTGAATAACACAAGTTTAACTTACTATTATTTGCTACTTTTTAATAAATCCAATATTGCACCAGGGGTGGATTTATGGTTTTAGTCTTGTTGCTGATGAAAGTTCATAAAAACCTTAATAACATAAAAAGTGGGGAAAATTGGAGCTTACTTTTGAAAATCAGAATTCTGGCGTCAGGTTTATATTTTTAGAAATGTTCAGGCACCTCACTCTCTGCAGGCCAACCCAATTAGCACATCTGTCTGCTGAAGAATTCAAACCACCTGGGGGCAACACAGGTTGCCTTTGTCAGAAACAAAAAAATGAGATTTCTATTTTAAAATTCAGAAAATTGTTTGCAGCCGGAAAAAAATACGGGTAAGTGATGTTAATTTTACCGTAAACAAAGTTGCAGAATGGGCATGTAAATGACAAACGGATTTCCATATAGATAAGTGTGAGGTGGTGCATTTTGTTAGGAGGAATAAGGAGGCTGCCTACTCCTTGGAAAATAAGAGTCTAAATGGGGTAGAGGTGCAAAGGGATCTAGGGGTATAGGTTCACAAATCATTAAAAGTAGCAATGCAGGTTAAAAAAGCCATAAAAGTGCAAATAAAGCAGTGGGGTTCATTTCGAGAGGATTAGAACTCAAAAGCAGAGAAGTTATGTTAAACTTGTATAGAACCTTGTCTGATTGTCTCATGACTTGAGACAGTGGGATGGCGATATGGCATTACTGTATATATGCTTTTAAGTGGTTGCTGTTGCTGCCGTTGTTGGTGTAAGAGTTGTTGTTGTTGTTGTAAAATTTGCCCACAGACAAAAAGGTCGCGCTCAAAGGAGTTCGTGGCCCGCTCAGTACAAAATAAAATTTGAGGGAACATTGTTCAAGTCCCACTCCAGAGACTTAGGCCGCGATTTTGCCGGTGCTCAGAGGGCGGGTTTGGAGGCGGGTCAGAGGGTAAAATCGCTTTGATTGACGACGGGGTCTGATCCCGCCGTCAACCCGCCTCCACGCCACTTTGCCAAATGCCGGCTCCCGGACTCCCGATCGGTCCCGCCACCAAGTGGCGGGAGAGGCCCTTAAGGCAGTTAACAGCTTGTTAACTGCCTGGATAAGCCTATTTTAACAGTGTTTTTTGATTTTTGCACATTCTCTGCGTGTTCCACGCCGATCCCAAACCACGCCAGCTGATTGTGCCGGGTTCACCAAGTGCCTGACTTCCTGACAGCTGCAGCTCCAGCATAAAAACGGAGCTCGAACAAGGCTCACTTACAGATGACAGAATTTTGCTTTTTCAGGTCTTGGAAAACTTTTGGCAGGTCTACTGATCTTGTACGTGGTGAAGCTGAGATCCATCTCCACTGTGACCTGGGAAAACCCTCTCCCCACATTGACTGAGCGCGTATAACTTCTAGTCCTCAACTGAGAGATCTAGCAGCAGCATGGGAACCATTTATACCCTGTCATCCTTGTCCTCAGATTCGGAGGAAGAGCAGCCGCGGCAGCAGCAGAACCAGGCACAACAGCAGCAGCAACAACAGGAGCGCCAACCTCCTCCTCACCCACCTGATGCTGCACAGGGCAGAGGGCGTCAGCGCAGGGCTGCACCGCGCTGCAGGAGATACCCCCAACACAGAGTTTACAGTCAGAGGATGAGCTTCCTCAACATGACTGAGCAGCAGTGCCAAAGGAGGCTGAGACTTTCGCGAGAGGTAGTCGCTGACATCTGCGCAATGTTGCACCAAGACCTGGAGCCCAGAGGAGCGGGTGGACACCCCTTACCAGTGGCTGTCAAAGTCACCACTGCACTCAACTTCTTTGCTTCAGGGTCCTTCCAGGGATCATCAGCAGACATTAGTGGCATCTCCCAGTTGGCCGCACACACTTGCATCACGCAGGTTACCGATGCCCCCTTTGCAAAGTCACACAATTGCATCCACTTCTCCACAGATGAAGCAAGTGTAACCGTGCGTGTGGTTGGCTTTGCATAGATGGCAGGCTTGGGCCAAGGGTGCAAGGTGTCATAGACTGCACACATGTGGCCATTACCACCCCATCACAACCCAGCTGGTTTTGTCAACTGCAAGGGCTTCCAATCCTTCAACGTCCAGCTGGTGTGTAACCACAGGAAGGACATTATGCATGTTTGCGCAAAGTACCCTGGCAGTTGCCATGACTCGTTCATCCTGCGGCAGTCTACTGTGCCTCTGCTCTTCAATCCGCCAACCCAACTTTCCAGATGCCTACTTGGAGACAAGGGCTATCCCCTGAAGATGTAATTAATGATGCCGTTGAGGAGGCCATCAAACGAAGCTGAGGCGCGCTACAATGCGAGCCACATTTCCACCAGAGCCATCATCGAGCAAACCATCGGCTTGCTCAAAATGCGATTCAGATGCCTTGACAGATCAGGTGGAGCCCTTCCGTACTCAGCAGCCAGGGTCTCCAGAATCATCGTGGTCTGCTGTGCATTGCACAACATCGCACAGCATCGTGGCTTGCAGCTGCCTGAGGAACAAGTGGCTCAGCGCATTACCTCCTCAGATGAGGAGGAGGAGGGGCAGGAAGAGGTGGAGGAAGACCTTGAGGAGGCGGATGAGCAAGCTGCAGCAGCATGCGAGCACATTGCTGCCCGTGATGCAAGGGATGCACTAATCTTTGCCAGATTTGCTTAGGTGTAGACGAATCAAACACATGTGGGTTCCTATCACTCTCACCACCATCATTACAAATGCAAGTCGCCATGAGCCCTCAATGTGCAACTTCCATTTCCCAGATCACATAGGCCAGAACTTGAACTGTTTGCCATCACTTCTGTTGAATACATGTACAAAAGGATGACAATGCCAAATATTAAAGACAACAAAAGACAATAGAACAGAACACCCAAGTGACTGCTCTTGTGACTAATTGTGCTTTATCTTCCTCTTATGCGTGCTTCTACGTGGTGCTTCCCCTGTGGCTTCAGCAGATGTGGGGGCACCTTGCTCACTTTCATGCTGCTCCTGCTTCGACACCTTTGGCGGGTGTCCTCTGGGTTTGCGAGCCTGTGAGGGCTCGGCAACAGTCTGCTCCTCCTGCGGCTGTGCAGGGGCTGAGATGCCCATTTCAGTTGGGTGAGGACTCTGGTGGGGCTCTGACCGAGGGCTACGCAGTGGCATGGGAGTGTGAGCGCTTGGAGAGGAGCCCCCACTTCCTTGTTGCCTGTCACCAACATCCCTCTCATGGGTCAGCCCCACTTCAGTGCTAGCAAGTGGCTGGACAGCACCTTGCTGCACATCATGGGGGCCATGAGGACCCGTATCTGCACTGGCAGTCCTCCTTAAAAGGACTTCCATGAAGCTCTGGTTTCTCTGCTCAATAGCTGCCCATCGCTCCTCCAGAGATGTCAATCTATTCTGAACATTCACCATGTTTTCCAGACTCTAGCGACTTATTTCCTCCATGACCGTAGCCATCCTTTCCTTTACCATAGCCAACCTTTCCAGAGAGGTAGCCATCCTTTCCACGGAGGTTGCCATCCTATCCTTGGTGGTGTGTTCATGCGCCATTGCCTCCACAAAGGCACTGCTCATGCTAGCGATGGACTCCTCCATCCTCTCCACACTTGGAGACAAAACCTGCCAGAGACTCCTGCACCTGTTCCTGGAGTTCCAGCACCGCTCTCTTTCTGGATGGACCCGGAGGCACAGGGTCCACATACAGCTGAGCAGAGCTGGCAGTGCCCTGCGGACTCCGACGAGGACTCTCCACTGCTGTCCCTGTCTCCACCATCTGCTGATGCTCACTTGTGAGCTGTGATACACCAGGTGACAACACTACTCTATCTCGCGAAGATCCCACCGAGGTGTGAGTGTTTGCGCTGGTGCTGGGTGCGCTCAATTCTGCTGACGCTGCGCCCTCAGAGGTTGCAGCTTCCTCTGAGGAGTCTTCAGGCTCCGGCTCTTCCTGCTGGACAGTGGGGAGGGGGGCTCTCGATGGTCCTGTGGGGGAGTAAAGGCATGAGTTAGACATGCCAGTAGCATGCACATCGAATTGTGCAGATGATCATATGGCATCTGATGCTCAAACAGATTGACTTATCAGTCACTCATGCAATGTAAATGAGAGAGGTGCAGAACTATTCTGTCACCAGCTTGCAATGCTGCGCCCGTCTGACCGTCCTCCACTTCCAGTTCCTCATCACCTCCGATTATTTCCAGGGCCGCCTCCTCAGCATTGGTCAGATGGGAAATGGAAGGTGGCCCTCCTCCTGTCTTCGCCCTTTCCCTCTTATTGTGGGCTCTCTTTTCCTGCATTGAGGGACACAAGTGGAGTTTGAGTGAGAATGTTGGAGTGACTGTAGAGAATCCATAGCATAGATGCTTAGAAGGAGACAAAGATGGAGTGAGGTGCCAATACCAAGGGCCCTCCCTGTGCGTTGTTAGTTGTTAGCATTGCATAACAGTGATAGCGAGCGTGAGGGATGCATAGTCGAATAGTGAAGTGATTCTGTACATAGAGAGGAATGGTTAAGGGTGCAAGGGATGTAAGGGTAAAGTGGGATGTGCAGGAGTAGGTTGACAATGCAGATTGCTGGTGATGAGAGGAGATGGGGAGCAGATTGAGGGTAAGTGTGATGTTATACTCACTTTTCCTGAGTGTACCAGGTCATTAAACCTTTTCCTGCACTGGACCCAGGAGCGAGCACACAACAATCTGGAGCTCACCTCCTCAGCAATTTGCAGCCTGGCTGTTTTGCTTAGCTGAGGAGGCTTCCTCCGTCCGGAGGATGGGAAGAGTACCTCCTGGTGCCCTCTCACTCCATCCACAAGAGCATGGAGGGAGTCATCATCAAAGCGGGGAGAGGCCTTGGCTCTTGCAGCAGTCATGGGAGCAGTTGGCAACTCAAAATCCAGCATCAAAGGATGAGAATGAAACAAGGCTGCAAGGGCCCCTTAAATGCAGCTGGCTGACAGATGTCAGCAGAGGCGCGCAGCAGACCCGAAACCACTAATTGGGCCAGGTAGCGCGCCGCAGGGACTCAATAGGCTACTTAAGGCAAAATTTCAAATTCTGACCGGCTGAAAGCGGAAGCGGGACCAGAACCCGCCGACCACCTGACCCTCACCCAACCCGCCACCAATGAGAAAATCACAGCCTTCGACTTGAACACAAAATATAGACTGACATTCCGGTGCAGTACTGAGGGAGTGCAGCAGTGTCAGAAGTGTCGTCTTTCATATGAGACGATAAACCAAGGCCCCATCTGCCCTCCATGGTGGACATAGAAGATCCCGAGGCACTATTCGAAGAGCAGCAGGGGAGTTCACCCTGGTGTCCGATCCAATATTTATCCCTTAACCAACATCACGAAAATAGATTATCTGGTCAATATTACATTGTTCTTTGTGGGAGCTTGCTGTGCACAAATTGGCTGCCACGTTCACTACATTATAACAGTGACTGCACTTCAAAAAAGTATGTCATTGGCTGTCAAGTTCTTTGGGACACCTGAGGTCTTGAAAGGCACTATAGAAATGCAAGGGGGAAAAATTCAGCTGCTTGCGCCTCCCGTTAGCGCCTTAAGAGGGCGCTAATGGGGCGTAAAGCAGCTAACGCCCGGGCGCAGCGCCGCCCACGCCTCCCGAAAAATTTAGTGGGAGGTTAGCGGCGGCGGCAGCCGGTAGCGCCCTGTGGCGCTGCGCCGCCGGCGATGACGTCATCGCCGTGCGCAGCACCCCGCTCGCGCCCCGGCCGTGATCTTCAGTCGCGCCCCCTGATTTACCGCCAGACGCTATGTCCGACGGGTTCAGGGAGGCGTACGTGCGGCCGGGGCGGCGATATTTAAAGCGGAGGTGGCAGGCGGCCATTTTTGTTGCTGGCCGCCTGCCAGCACCTGCCCCCGGCCCCCGTGAAGCCCCCCCACCGTGAAGTGCCGGCTGCGCTCCAAGAGCCCGGCACTTCTCTTGAGTGCCGGGCTCTTTTGCCGGCACTCCCGATCCCTGGGGGCCCAGCTGGGCCCCGGTTCGCGCTGCGCAGGGTCCCTCCCCTTTAAGAAGGGGAGGAAGGCCTGCAATACCGTGGCGCTGCGGCACGTAGCGCCAGGATATTCACTCGCAGCGCCCCAAGAGGGATGCGGGCTGCTTCCAGTTGCGCCCCGCTTCCCTCTTGGGGCGCAACCACTGAAGTTCCGGCGCGGGCCGCTAATTTTTTCGGGGCGCTAAAAGTCGCGCCCCGGCGAGGTTAGCGCCCCAAATGGGGCGCGACTCAATTTTTACCCCCAAGTCTTTTTAAAATTTCTTGTAGAGATCTTCACTGTGTGATTAGAACCAAGCTGCAGACTGAATACAATTTTACACATTTTGCTGCATTGTGCTGTGCTATCTACTGAATGTCTTTAAAAAGGAATAGACTATGCAGCAGGGATTTAACAATGAAACTATTGCCATGCTGAGATAATGGTTATTTTGCTGCTGAGAAGGACAGTCTCACTCTGGTAGGATTATCTCTAAATCACAAGAAAATGCTTCCCTGCTGGGGAATATTGGTCTTCTACCTGGAAACGTAGCCCTTCCTGGCTGATTTTATATTTTGTTTTCTTCTTTACCTGATATAAGATACAGTTATTTCCTTATTGTTAATAAAAACTGTGGTGACTTTGAAATTAACTGTCTATAATAAAATTTGTTGGAATGTAATGCAAAACAATCTTGCACTTATTTGCATCCAGTTGTTCTCAATTTTTGATTGCCTGATAACCCTTCACAGCCCCATAGATCTCCCCAGTAACCCTTCACGTGCCATAAACATACTCCATGCTCCCAAAGACCTGCCTGATGACCTTTACATACATCACACCCACGCACAAAACCTGCTTGATAATTCCTGTAGACATTAAAAAATATCAAAGTTCAAAGACTACAAATCATGCCCTTCATGTTCGTGAAGTCTGCAGGTTTAACTGTGGCCAGCAGGGGTTCCCGCGCCGTGGACACCTCACCCACCCCCCTTGGGATCGGATCCCCCCCGCCCCAGGATCGGACACTTCTCCCCCGTCCGGGATCGGATACCACCCCCGCTGGGGTTGGGGCTTACACCTACCTGGGTTGCAACGTCTTGCCCAGTGTTCCCTGCCCGACTGGAAGCCAGCCTGTCAATCAGCTGACTTCCAGGCGGGGAACATGAGCGTGATGTCTCACACACTCGCTGTGGATTTAAAACTCCACAGCCACGCTCTTCTGTCTCCCCCACCCCACCAACACCCCACACCTACCACCCACGCCGCACCTCATCCCCCCACCCCATACCTCTCCCCCCCGGCACCTCCCCCCGCAAACCCCGCATCTCCCCCCACACACCCTGGACCCCGCTCCGCCCCGCACCCCGCACCTCCCCCCTCACCTCCTCCCCCCCCGCATCCCGCACCACCATCCCGCACCCCCCCGCACCCCGCACCTCCCCCCCCCCGCACCTCCTCTCCCCCGCATCCCGCACCACCATCCCGCACGCACCCCGCACCTCCACCCCCCCCCCGCACCTCTCCCCCCCCCCCCCCACCCCACACCTCTCCGCCCCGCATCTCCCCCCACACACCCTGGACCCCGCTCCTACCCCCGCCCCTCACCCTGCACCTCCCTCCCGCACCCCGCAACTTTCCCCCCCCGCACCCCGCAACTCCCCCCCCCCGCACCACCCCCCCCCACACCTCTCACCTCTCCCGCCCACACCTCTCCCGCCCACACCCCGCACCCCTCAGCTCCCCCCCCGCACCTCTCCCCCCCCACACCCCGCACCTCCCGCCTCGCACCCCGCACCTCCCCCCTCGCACCCCGCACCTTCCCCCACACCCGCACCTCACCCCCACACCCCGCACCTCACCCCCCACACCCCGCACCTCACCCCCACCCGCACGCCGCACCTCCCAGCCCGCCCAACACCCCGCACACCCCTCACCTCCCCCCATGTGGGGGGCATGGAGGTAGGTGGCGCAGCACTAACCTTAGGTGCAATGCCGTCCTGGTGGCATTGCACGAGGGATCCGGGACCAATTTGTAGTCCTGGTGCGACGTTGCTGCTTCCCCGAGCATCTGTGTGCGAGGCTGTGAAGCTCGCAATGCATTGTGGGCAGTGAGGAGCTCTGAAATTTAAATGGGCCATGCACATTGAAGCAAGACAAAATAAAATGCACTGATTAAATATATTTTTCAGCCCTTTCTGTCTTTTTACAAATATTTAATATTTAAAAGAAGTTCCAAATGTGATTATTCAGCTCTTAAAGCTGAATTACCTTCCTAAACTGAACAAATAGGAATACGGCCTCAGCACTAACACAAATGGCTCAGCAAGCCAGGAAAGGGACACCCAGGGTCTCGCACGCAGCACTCCAGCTTTGTGCAGGGGTCAGCGTTGCAAGACTGGCCCTCTACCCACAGGGGGCCAGGATGCTCTCCAGAAAGAACAATGTGGGAGTACATTACCAAGGCCGTCACTGACAGCAGTGTCGCCCCCACCACCTGGCTCCAGTGCCCAAAGAAGCTTCATGACCTCAGACCACTGGTTAAGGTCAGTGAATGCATCTTCAAAAATCGTCACCTACCAACGGCAACACTAGCCTCACATGCTGCTCAATGTAGGACCCCCAATCACTCACCTACCAACAATCTGCACCAATCACGAGGCACATCTACCATTCCTAGCATCACCTCACCCACATGAAGGAGACGGTGCAGGCCATTCTAGGCAGGGGCATGGCTGAGCCCTTGGCCAGTGGCAGGGCTGAAAGGATGCAAGTTGCGGGTATCCTCGTACGTTATCCCCCTTTTTGCATGCACCTCTAGGTTTCCCACCCTCCCGTCAGCACAACTCCACCCTTGTGTCTTCCTCATTTCACACACCCAAGAAATGCAGCCTGCCCAGCCAGTGGGACCGCAGGCGGATGATTCCATCCTGGATATCCCGGCCACAAAGGGGCTGTCTGGAATGCATCCCTCTGTCTGATTCCTCCTCTTCTGCATCTTGCTCTTCAGCGTCTTCCTCTTCCCTCTGCAAGTGAATGCTGTAAATGTGAAATGACAGCATAAGATGCTGCAAGTAATCAGTTGGTCAGGCAGCATGTCGACCTGAGATGTGAACTCCACGGATGTAGTGTGACCTGCTGAGTATTCGCAGCATGTTCTGTCTTCTCAAAGGCATTCACTTAGTCATAGAGTCATAAGGCACAGAAGGAGGCCATTCGGCCCATCGAGTCCGTGCCAGCTCTCTGTAGAGCAATCCAGTCAGTCCCATTCTCCCACTCTATCCCCGTAGCTCTGCAAGTTTATACCCTCAAGTGCCTATCCAGTCTCCTCTTGAAAACATTGAGTGTGTCCGCTTCCACCACTTCCGTCAGCAGTGAATTCCAGGTCCTCACCACTCGCTGCGTAAAAAAGTTTTTCCTCACATCCTCACTGTAGCTCTTGCCCAAAACCTTAAATTTGTGTCCCCTTTTCCTTGTACCATCAACTAGTGGGAACAGCCTTTCCCCGTCTAGCCTATCCAAACCCGTCATAATCTTGTACACCTCTATCAAATCACCCCTCAACCTCCTTTGCTCTAATGAAAACAAATCCAGCTTCTCCAACCTGTCCTTGTAGCTAAGATCCCCCATCCCCGGAACCATTCTGGTAAATCTCCTCTGCACCCTCTCAAGGGCCTTCACATCCTTCCTAAAGTGTGGTGACCAGAACTGGACGCAATACTCCAGTTGTGTCCTAACCAGCGCTTTTTAAAGGTTCAGCATAACTTCTCTACTTTTGTACTCAATACCTCTATTTATGAAGCCCAAGATCCCATATGCTTTGCTAACCACTCTCTCAATATGTCCTGCCACCTTCAGGGACCTATGCACATTAACTCCCAGGTCCTGCTGTCCCTGCACACTCTTTAAAACTGTGCCATTAAGTGTATATTGCCTCTCCCTGTTCCTTCTGCCAAAATGCATCACCTCACACTTCTCTGTATTAAATTCCATCTACCACTTGTCTGCCCATTCTGCTAGCCTTTCTATGTCCTGTTGCAGTCGATTGGTATCATCCTCACTGTTTGCCACACCCCCAAGTTTGGTGTCATCGGCAAATTTAGAAATTCTACTCTGTATTCCAATATCCAGGTCATTTATATATATCAAAAAAAGCAATGGCCCCAGCACTGACCCTTGGGGAACACCACTGTCTACCATCCTCCAGTCTGAAAAACAGCCATTTACCATAACTCGCTGTTTTCTGTCCTTAAGCAAATGCCTTATCCAAGCTGCCACTGACCCACCCATTCCATGAGCCTCAATTTTGTTAACCAGCCTTCTATGTGGTACTTTGTCAAATGCCTTCCGAAAATCCATGTAGACAACATCCATTGCATTCCCTTCATCAATCCTCTCTGTTACTTCATCAAAAAATTCAATTAGATTAGTCAAACACAATCTGCCTTTTACAAATCAGTGTTGGCTCTCCTTAATTAACTTAAACCTCTCCAAGTGCCCGTTAATTTTTTCTTTGATTATTGTTTCTAAAATTTTATCCACCACTGATGTTAAACTGACCGGCCTGTAATTATTAGAATTGTCCTTACACCCTTTCTTGAACAATGGTGTCACATTTGCCACTTGCCAATCCTCAGGCACCTCCCCTGCATCTAAGGAAGATTGGAAAATTATGGCAAGCCCTTCCGCTATCTCCTCCCCCAATTCCCTTAGCAACCTGGGATGCAAGCCATCTGGACCAGGCGACTTATCCACTCTAAGCATACCCAGCCTTTTTAGTACATCCTGTCTATCAATTTTCACCCCTTCCATTGCTTCTACCTTTTCCACTTCTACCGATATTATGTCAGCATCCACCTTCTTAGTAAACAAAGTACAAAGTATTCATTGAGTATTCTAGCCTTGTCCTGCTCCTCTAAGCATATATCACCTTCTTTGTCCCTAATAGGCCCCACCCACCTCTTACTACTCGCTTACTGTTTCCATGCCGGTAGAAGATTTTTGGGTTCACTTTTATGTTAACCGCCATTCTACTTTCATATTCTCTCTTTGCCAATCTTATTTTCATCTTCACTTCCCCTTTCAACTTATTGTATTTGGTCTGGTTCTCCCTTGAAGAATTCACCTGACATGCATCATACACCCTCTTTTTTTGTTTCATCATCTTCTGTATCTCCCTTGTCAGCCAAGGAGCCCTTGCTTTGGTTCCCTCACCCTTCCCTCTTGTTGGAATGTACCTAGCCTGTACTTGGAACATCTCCTCCTTAAAGATCACCCATTGTTCCGTTACAGTTTTTCCTGTCAGTCTTTGGTTCCATTTTACCCTGGCTAGATGTTTTCGCATCCCATTGAAGTTAGTCCTATTCCAGTTTAGAAGTTCCACTCTAAATTGCTAATCTAAATCTTATGATACGATGATCACTCGTACCCAAGTGTTCTCCCACAGACACTTGGTCGACCTGGCCCACCTCATTCCCCAGCACCAGATCCAGCAATGCCTCCTTCCTAGTTGGGCCAAGAACATATTGGTCAAGAAAATTCTCCTGAACACATTTCAGAATAACCTGGCGTGCTTAGGACCCAGCGCTAAATTGAGCGCCAGGGTCGAAGTTCGTGTAGGTGACATTAAGTTGCCGTGCACCATGTCGCATTTTTTTTACAGGGCGTTGCCAGTTACCGGCAGCACAAAGGGGCCCACGAATATGGCGGCTGCCACGGGGACCCCCTTCAGCTGCCGCACGAACGGCAGCCGCCATTTTTCCGAGAATCGCTGGCGCTAACGGGTGGCAGTAAGTATATGAATTTCTCGCCTTTTGTGTTTCCTGTACGAGGACACCAAAATCATTCTGAACCCCAACATTTAATAGTTTCTCACCATTTAAAAAATATTCTGTTTTTCTATTCTTCCTACCAAAGTGAATAACCTCACATTTCCCCACATTATACTCCATCTGCCATCTTCTTGCCCACTCACTTAACCTGTCTGTATTGCTTTGCAGGATCTTTGTGTTCTCCTCACACCTTACTTTCCCACCTAGCTTTGTATCATCAGCAAACTTGGATACATTACACTCAGTCCCTTCATCTAGGTCATTAATATAAATTGTAAATAGCTGAGGCCCAAGCACTGATCCTTGTGGCATCCCACTAGTTACAGCCTGCCAACCTGAAAAAGACCCATTTATCCCTACTCTGTTTTCTATCTATTAACCAATCCTCTATCCATGCTAATATATTACCCCCAACCCCATGAGCCCTTATCTTGCATAACAACCTTTTATGTGGCAAATTATCGAATGCCTTTTGGAAATCCAAATATACTACATCCACTGGTTCCCCTTTATCTACCCTGCTAGTTACATCCTCAAAAAACGTTAATAAATTTGTTAAACACCATTTCCCTTTCATAAAACCATGTTGACTTTGCCTAATCATATTATAAGGTGCTATGTTTTCCAAATATTCCTAATAAATTCCTGGATTTTAAAATTACTCCTAATTATTTTCACTTGCATCCATGGGGTTTCACAATAGTCCAATTTCTGTCAGCCTCACAAATTATGGGGTGAATTCTTCCAGTTGATAATTTTACCCAAGTCATCCACTAGACGAATTTAGCCCCTTTGGTTCCTTGTGCTTCTTTCTGCACATACAGGTAGCATCTGATTTGTGTGATGTTATTTTATTCTCTCTAGTGCACAATCAGCAAAAATATAAAGATATTTAAAACTTCTCAACAAAGTAAAATAACGTATATAAAATTAAGTCAGAAGATGGATTTAAACAAGATATAGAACTAAGACTTATATTTTCCTTTGTTTGCTACTTTTATTGTGAAATAAACAAGGATAAAGTGAATGTAACAGTTTTAGGTGCCTGTACACTGCTTTGTTATTCAACACTGTTTTTGATATTGTTCAAACAATAGTTTCTTGTAAATGGATCTGATTCTGTAAGATATGAAATCTGTGTCATTTTACTTTCTGCCCCTGCAGAGTGTGTGGGCCTGGGGACTAATAATTATCCTAATAGTGAAAAATTGCATACAGTCTTTTCAGATAAGCATAAATAGACTAGACATTCAACAGGCTAACTGATAGTTGTGGAAGTCGGCCTGGACCACCCTAAAGATATGAATTGTTATTCCATTGCATTTTTGTTTGGTAATCAAATATACTTACAAAGCCAATAGTTCTGAAAAGTAAATTGGAATAATACTAGAGTACAAAATAATTGGGATTTGCAGTTTATCAGAGCTCTCGCAGGCCTTCTCTTGCAGTTTGTATTGAGTCGTGGATTTAAAACAGCCTCTTTGCAGAAACCGATGACCGAGAACTGGCACAATGAAGGTTAACAGTCCAATATTGGCATTCCCTTTGGGAACAGGATGTTGTCTCAAGCCTCATATCTTCAGTGGTGTGTAAACACTCATAGAGCTCTTAATTTAAACAGCCTTGGGAACCCCGGCCAAAGAAGAATCTGCACATATAACCCCATTTCATCTGAAATAAAAACAGAAAATGCTGGAAATACCCAGCAGGTCAGGCAACATCTGTGGAGAGAGAAACAGAGTTAACGTTTCAGGTCGATGACCCTCCGTACCCCATTTCATCTATTTGGTTTCTATGAAAAAGGAAAGATGAATTGTAACGGTATTACCAAACAAAATTACAACGCAGTAACACTTGATTACTCTAGGTTAGTCCACAGCCACATTCACAGCTATCAGGTATCCAGTTGTAATGTGTAACCACAATAAAACCACATTTAAGTCTGATTTCACATAATAATGAAATTCATATAAATTATTCCTGATCCTGAATTGAATGATTGGGACCAATTTATAGAGTCCTGCAATGTTAGTGCCTGCAAAACACAGGACCACTTGGCACTTAGCACTCGAATCTAATTAACAAGACCAAAGACAACTTTGAAATAGAGAAAAAAAACTAACCATTTTAAACTTTGGGAACAATACTGCGGTTGAGTTTTTTTATGTGTTAAATATAATATCACACAAATTTCATAATTTGTGACAATGGGATTTTAACTTTATATCTGTCTACTTTTTTCACTAAAGATAAGAGGAGAATTACTCAAGTGAGTAAGTGTACAAAAGGTTTTGTTCAGTTTATTGTAATGTGGAATTTTCCTCTCGGTTTTCACTCCCAAAATGTAGTAACTTGTTTTCTTCTCTCAAGCTCATCTGGATCACTAAAAATAAGCATCGTAATTGTTAAAACATACTACAGGTGCCGTATCTTTTACACCAGTAAAGTGGCACATCAGTGGGAGAACTGTTCTGCTGGTTCAGTGAAGAGACAGTATAATGTGTTCATGCAGATTTTTTGGCAATATCATAAACCCGTTCAAAAAAGAGCCTGCTTACAATTTCACTAGAAGTATCAGTCAGTGGGAATCTGAAAGAACACATTTACAATGCTGCTGCACACAACAAGCAAACCAATTTTTCTGTTTTTATTACAGTTTGCTGTTCTAAGCAAACTGCTAACAGGAATGTGATAAGCAGCCTAAAGATGACACTTTCCTATTTGCACAGCAGTACAGCTTAAATCATGTTCTTGAAGCTGAGGAGGTAAGCTTTGTGTCTCCTCTCTCCAACATTCAGCTCCACCACATTACCCAAGGTGAAAATTAGTTATAAACTTCAAAATGGACAATAATTTGTTTGATTTCAATGTCACAATCTAAAGTACACGAATACTGATGGGTGAAAGGGAATCTGGGTTTTCTCATCAGGGTGAAAATGCACTGTGCAGTTAGTGGGTGGGTGAAGACAATGGCCCAAAGATTGCTGTCAAAATAACGGTGAGGCTAAAACACTCACTGTCATTTATGTGCAAATGTTACAGCAACTTCAGGCGAAGGCAGATGTGCGATTAAACGCGGAAATCGAGAAGTTGCTGTCGGAGATGCGCCGCTCCACTATTAGCTTCACGAAAACGGGGTCGCCCTGTCTGGCTCCCCATTGAAATGCATTGAGTAGCGTGAAATTCCTGTACTTACGCGGTAGATATGTAAGGGGTGACCTGAGGCTCTGTGCTTAGCCTGGGTGCTAGTGCGAGGTTAGGCCTTGTTGCCTGTTCTGGTCTCCAGCCAGCCTGGTAACACTAGACACCTGTGAGTGGTTCGACCCACTCGCCCTTACGGTTCTGACACTGGACTTAGGTGCGAGAGCAATAATGCAGAGAAAACTCAGGTAGACTCGGTTGAATAGTGCGAAATGGAAAATCTTTATTGCATATTATTCAAGATTACGAGATACATGTCATAAGCACAGATTAATGACAGTACAATCTTACACACAGTTATGTAACTAATTTTAGGGAAACGAGGAGCGCATGACACATCGTAAAAAGGGGCACACATTACAATTATCCTTAAAACTTAAACCCTCCCCTATCAATACCTGTCCTAATTTAGATTTGTAGGATCGAGACTCATGCTCACCACTCGTGATAACTCGGAGAATTCCGAAACTCTGCTCGGATGTTTTTACCGCAGCACCTGACTATCCACGTGTTGATCAGGGGTCTCTGTACCCCACTTGTTTACTCGTTTCTGCTCCGGCTAGCAGGCTGGACCGTCTGCTGTCATGAAGATCTGTGTTGTCCTCAGAGTTCCGATACTACTCGAAGAAGAGTCTTCCTGTGCCCTCACCAGTTTGTAAAATTCAAAGAAAAGTCTTCCTGGGCAAGGAAAGTGTTTATTCGACCTACAGGCGCGGTCGGGGCTTACTGACCGTGGCGATACGTATTGTCGTCTTCTTCTCTTCTCATCTCATCTCATCTCATCTCATCTCATCTCGGGCTTTCGGTTCCAACACCGTTTACCGACTTCTCGGGATGGTGTGCCCGTTTCAAGGCCTCACAGCCCAGTTCTACACAGATCTTCGCGGCAAGCCACGAGGTTGATCCTAGCGGATCAGAGTCCAGAGCCGTCAGGCAAGAGAATAAAAGTTCAACAGTCTTCCAGCGAGTCAAAACAGCAAGAGCAGCAAGAGGCAGGCGGCAAGAGACAAGAGCAACCAGAGACAGATGGACGGTTGTACCTTACAGTTATAGTGCTGTAATTCCTCTTTTCCCGCCCAATCTTAATGTCTATCTTTTGTCAGGTTTTTGGCGCTCAAACTTCTTGTATAGGGTGATCTCCGTTTTTAATGGGTTTCGGTGATACTTGTAACTGTCTGAGTACCCGTTAATACTTCTCCCATTGTGGAACCGGCCAGTAGTCTCCCTGGAGGGGTTTTGGGGCTTCCAAATGCTTTCTGTAACTACCCGCAAACGGCTCTCTCATCGTAGAGTCGTGGGGATTTTGCATATTAATGTCTTTGGATGGGTTCTTGATCGCTCGGTACAATAGCCCTTATTCGCACCTGGGAGACCGATTCCAGTATTTATGTATAAAATGCAAACCCATCATGTCTTGTCAATTATCTCAAATGTGCTGAGCCCTGTACGATCTTGCACAAATGTTTATTGGAACGCCATCTTGTCTGCTCATTGAAAGTCTAGAACGTTCTGCCATGAGGCGTGGCGGCCATTTTACAGGCTGTTTGTGTCCACTTTGAAAACCTGACAGCATTCTGCTGAAATAAAGCTGTTTGTACGAAACTTTATTTTATTTTATAAAATCGCGATAATTTTGCGAATTCTACAGATATGAAGCAAACTCGCCACAGGAAGTTAAGTCAAGTTATTTCAAGTCTAAGTACCCTTTTAACAATGGTCCAGATTTTCCGATCGGAGGCTTCCTGCATGCGGATGCCTCCAATCTGGAAAAAAATCAACAAACTTACCTGCTGGCTCCGTAGGTCCCGACACTTCCGCTCCTGGGCCTCTCCTGGTGTGCGCGCGCAGAGGCCCAGGTATTCCAGGGGCGCAGGCAGTTCGCAAGCGTCCCTGGGATCACGTGGGCCATGGGGAACCAATGAAAGAAGGGAATCTCCCTTCACACTTTTGACAGGTCTCTCAGCGTAGACCTGTCAAAAGTATGAATGGGGATCACTCAAAAAACACACTAAAACATTAAATACATTTTTTTTAAATCACGTATTTAAAATTAGTTAAAATTACATTCAATTAAATATTTTAAACAAAAATTTAATTTTTTGAAAAAAATAATTAAAGTTTTTTAGGGGGCTGCAAATAAACTTACCTTTTTAAAAGTATTTTTAAATTATAAATAAGTGAAAAATGTTTTACTTTTTAAAACTCTTATGCTGGTAAAAGCAGGCCTTCCCTTTTTAAAAGTATTTTAAAATTATAAATAAGTGAAAAATTTTTGGGCAACACGGTGGCATAGTGGTTAGCTCACAGCGCCAGGGACCCGGGTTCGAATCCGGCCTCGGGTGACTGTCTGTGTGGAGTTTGCACATTCTCCCCATGTCTGCGTTGGTTTCCTCCGGGTGCTCCGGTTTCCTCCCACTGTCCAAAGATGTGCGGGTTAGGTTGATTTGGCTATGATAAATTGACCCTTAGTGTTAGGGGGGATTAAATACGTGGGGTTACGGGGATAGGGTGGGATATGTGTCGGTGCAGGCTCGATGGGCTGAAATGGCCTCTATCTGTACTGTGGGGATTCTGTGATTACCTGCTTTTACCAGGCATAAGATTTTGAAGGGTTTTCAGCGGGCAGAGGTTGTGCAGAAAGTGGAACTCTTCCCCTGCGGTGGCCCTTCTCCAGGGCAGGTGGAGGATCTGTCAAGAGGATTCTTGGCAGATCAGAAGTGCCGGTTTTTAGCGCATGCGCTTCGCATGCCTGAAACCGGCATTTGCGAGGCCCCTACAGGTTTGTACACAACTAGTACACACCCGTAGGGATTGGAAAATATGGGCCATTGTGATAGGTGTTAATTACTGCCAGAGTATTAATCTCTGGCTCTGAAAATTAACAATTACAAGTGTGGAGTCTCATTCCTTCAGGTTTTAATTGTAGTTGGAGACTTACATTTTTTTTTTTACATTTTCTTTGTTTTCTCTCTCTCTTAATTCACTCTTTCTTTCCTTCTCTTTCTGTACCTGATTTTCCATTGAATTCACCCACTCTAATTTACACTTCCTTCTCTGAGCTTGTGCTGTTTATTTCACAAACCTTCAATCTAATTGGTTAAGGAGACACACAGTTGCTTGCCTTGGGCCAATTTCAGCAAAGGATTAAGCAAATAAAATACTGCAACATTGTTTTTTTATATTAGTTTATTTTAGTTAATATAGTGATACTTTCTGAAATGCAATTTGTCCAGTAAAACATTTCTCACTCTCCTTTCTGATATTCCAAGTTACCCAAGTCTTATCGGCAGACATTAAAATAGAATACAGTCTACTGATAATTAAAATCCTTCTTTGTGTTAGAAGAAATTATCCAATAATTTGAATTAACTGATGTCAATAACACAATAAAGTGGGAATTTAATGAAAAATAAAGATAGGAAATTTGAATGAAGTGACTTTGAATTCAAAGGAGTAGACCCTAGGGCCAAGGTTCTGTGCTCGCCAGTCCACGGTTTTCTGGCCATGAAAATGAATTTCCGTTATGTGATGCCGGGGATGAGACTCCCAGCCAGCGGGCGAGACCCCCTGCCAGTGGGTGAGACTCATTGCCAGTGGTGCAGACTCGTACACTTACTCCCCATAAAGTAAACCTGCCCATACATGCGTCGAATAATGTTCCTTAACGCGGTGGCATAGTGGTTAGCACTGGTGCCTCACAGCGCCAGGGACCCGGGTTCGAATCTGACCTCGGGTAACTGTCTGTGTGGAGTTTGCACATTCTCCCCGTGTCTGCGTGGGTTTCCTCCGGGTGCTCCGGTTTCCTCCCACTGTCCAAAAAATGTGCGGGTTAGGTTGATTTGGCTATGATAAATTGACCCTTAGTGTTAGGGGGGGATTAAATATGTGGGGTTATGGGGATAGGATGGGATATGTTAGGGGGAATTAAATACGTGGGGTTATGGGGGTAGGGTGGGATATGTGTACTGTGGGGATTAAAGCAGGGACAGGGTACTGGACTTGGATGATCAGCCATGATCGTATTGAATGGTGGAGCAGGCTCGACGGGCCGAATGGCCTACTCCTGCTCCTAGATTCTATGTTTCTATGTTTCTATGTTAACAACAACAATAGCTTGCATTTATATAGCACCTTTAATGTAGTAAAATGTCCCATGGTGCTTCGCAGGAGCGTTTTCAAACAACATTTGACACTGAGCCTCATAAAAATATATTAGGACAGGTGACCAAAAGCTTGGTCAAAGAGTTAAACCTAAGTAAGAGCATCCCTAACTGCACCTGAATGATCATTCCAGTTCCTACACTGGCCTTTCTAACATCTCTCATGAGACTGACGTTTAGTGCCGACTGATTCGAGATTCTATCTGATTTTGTGTAATCACCAAGAACTAGAATGAAAGTAACCCCAATTCATTCCGTGTAGACACCTCGTCAGTCAGAGCTGAATAAAATGCTGGCCCCAGACATGAAAGGACACTGTTCAAACGATCTGTACTATCTAGCTCCATTTTACAAAATTACAATTTACTATTGTTCACCTCTTTATTTTAATTCCTGAGCTGCATTTGTCTCCTCTACTTTCCCTTTATTTCTTTTGGATTTGATTTTATTTATAGTTCAACCTTCTATCTTAACAAGGGTTTCTTTTTTAAAACCCTTCTTGCTATCATAAAATTGGTTGGCAAACTAATTTTAATAGTGCTAAACGTAACTCTAAATGCTTTATGGTGAGGTACTTTTTCCACTGTCAGCAGTTACTACAATCTGGCACAGAAGCTGATCTTTAAGTGCTATTGGCTCCAATTTTGGTCTCTCTACACTCTGTTTTTCAGTGGGAATGGGATGTTAGTGAGACTAAAATGAGAATCTTCTTGCTAACTTCCCATTGAGGTCCACCCATTGCCATTTTCGAGCGTGCCTCTGTTTAGTGGCCAGTACTCCCTCTGGATACAGGTGGGAACCTCATTTAGCTCTGCAAATTGGGGTCCTATAATGTAGTTCAGATCCCGATGCCATTTTGTTAGTGTTCAGCATTGCACCCTCGGAGCACTGGGCCTTCCCATAGTAACCAGCCAGGACTAGCGCTACTTAAAGAAACCGCTGGAAGAAGGCCAAGCAACATTTGGGCTTCAGCTTTACTATAATTTCTCTCTCTTCCGCTTGCTCATAATCCTCCTCCCTTTATTAATTCTTTCATCCCTCCCTACCGCCGCCCCCCCCCCCCCACCCAACTCTCCATTGGCCCAGATTGCTCTCCCTTGAACCATTGCTGTAGGCATATGCTCTGGACCTGCCTTCCCAAAACGACGAGCTGCCTATCAGCGCCAGAAACGCATGGCCAGCTTGCCAATAGAATGCAAGAAGCCTGACCATCATAATGGTTTGCGCGTATCCCTGGCAACATGGGGCGGGCACTCTGATCACTCCACTCACTGCCTACTCAACGGGTGCTGAAGATAAAATTGAGTCAGTTTTGTCTAGTTATACTGCAGCTACTGAACTTTGGCCAGTATTTGTGGAATGGGATGCATTGTTGGAAAGTCAGAGTTATACTGATGGCTGCACATTGTTTTGGGTTACACTAAGGTCAGCTACAAAGGACTTCAGCGCACTTTTAAGATGAAGCTTTGGAAAAGGTTGGAGTTATACTGTTTTGGTGCAAGTTCCTAGAGAAGGTCTCGCACTGCTTGGCTTAATGTCCTGGGGAGTCAAATTGGGCTTCTGCACACCTGAAGCTGCTTTGCACTGATGCAGAAGTACAGTAGAACTGCACCCAAAGTTAATTCTATTTTGTCACAATTGGTGCACCTTGGTGATGAGCTAGGGAAACTTTTCATTGTCAGCATTGGTAAGCTAGGTAGTTACACATGAATCAGTAATGATTTGTGTATTGCATCCCAGTGAGTTCTGCAACTTGTGTACAGAAGAAGCCAGACCTTCAAAGCTGTCTTCATTTAAAAAAGAACAAATAGAAGTAAAACAAGGACAAGTAGCAGAATGGATAGCAAATTGACTACAAAACAGAAAACAGAGAGTAGAGGTTAAAGGTAGTTTCCCAGACGGGCGGAAGTGATGTTCCAGAGGAATCAGTGCTGGGACCACTGGGACCTATTCACACTCTCTGGAGCTACTTGTGATTGATTCACACTCACTGGATCTCCTTGTGATCTATTCACACTCTCACTGGATCTCTTTGTGGTCTATTCACACTCTCTGGATCTCTTTGTGATCTATTCACACTCTCTGGATCTCCTTGTGATCTATTTACACACTCTGGATCTCCTTGTGATCTGTTCACACTCTCTGGATCTCATTGTGATCGATTCACACTCTCTGGAGCTACTTGTGATCTATTCACACTCTCTAGATCTCCTTGTGATCTATTCACACTCTCTGGATCTCCTTGTGATCTATTCACTCTCTCTGGAACTCCTTGTGATCTATTCACACTCTCTGGATCTCCTTGTGATCTATTCACACTCTCTGGATCTCCTTGTGATCTACTCACACTCTCTGGAGCTCCTTGTGATCTATTCACACTCTCACGGGAGCTACTTGTGATCTATTCATACTCACTGGAGCTCCTTGTGAGCTATTCATGCTCTCACTGGATCTCCTTGTAATCTATTCACACTCACTGGTCTCATTGTGATCTTTTCATACTCACGGGATCTCCTTGTGATCTAGTCACACTCACGGGAGCTCCTTGCGATCTATTCACACTCACTGGATCTCCTTGTAATCTATTCACACTCACTGGTCTCATTGTGATCTTTTCATACTCACAGGATCACCTTGTGATCTATTCACACTCATTGGATCTCAGTGTGATCTATTCACAATCTCACTAGGTCTCCTTGTGATCGATTCACACTCACTGGATCTCTTTGTGATCTATTCACACTCACAGAATCTCCTTGTGATAAATTCACACTCTCACTGGATCTCCTTGTAGTCTATTCACACTCTCACTGGATCTCCTTGTGGTCGATTCACACTCTCACTGGATCTCCTTGTAGTATATTCACACTCTCACTGGATCTCCTTGTGATCAATTCACACTCTCACTGGATCTCCTTGTGATCAATTCACACTCTCTAGATCTCCTTGTGATCAATTTACACTCTCACTGGAGCTCCTTGTGATCTATTCACACTCTCACTGGATCTCCTTGTGATCGATTGGTACTCTCACTGGATCCCCTTGTGATCGATTCACACTCTCACTGGATCCGCTTGTGATCGATTCACACTCTCACTGGATCTCCTTGTAGTCTATTCACACTCTCACTGGATCTCCTTGTAGTCTATTCACAATCTCACGGGATCTCCTTGTGATCGATTCACACTCTCACTGTATCTCCTTGTGATTGATTCACACTCTCACTGGATCTCCTTGTGATCGATTCACATTCTCACTGGAGCTCCTTGTGATCTATTAACTCTCACTGGATCTCTTTGTGATCAATTCACACTCTCACTGGAGCTCCTTGTGATCAATTCACACTCTCACTGGAGCTCCTTGTGATCTATTCACACTCACTGGATCACTTTGTGATCAATTCACACTCTCACTGGATCTCATTGTGATCGATTCACACTCTCACTGGATCTCATTGCGGTCTATTCACACTCTCACTCGATCTCCTTGTGATCGATTCACAATCTCACTGGATCTCCTTGTGATCGATTCACATTCAGAATGGATCCCCTTGTGATCGATTCACACTCTCACTGGATCTCCTTGTGATCAATTCACACTCACGCAGGATCTCCTTGTGATCAATTCACATTCTCACGGGATCCCTTGTGATCGATTCACACTCTCACTGGTTCCCCTTGTGATCTATTCGTACTCTCACTGGAGCTCCTTGTGATCTATTCACACTTTCACTTGATCTCCTTGTGATCAATTCACACTCACTGGATCTCCTTGTGATCTATTCACATTCTCACTGGATCTCCATGTGATCAATTCACACTCACTGGGTCTCCTTGTGATCGATTCACACTCTCACTGGATCTCCATGTGATCGATTCACATTCTCAACGGATTCCCTTGTGATCGATTCACACTCTCACTGGATCCCCTTGTGATCTATTCATACTCTCACTGGAGCTCCTTGTGATCTATTCACACTCTCACTGGATCTCTTTGTGGTCAATTCACACTATCATTGGATCTCCTTGTGATCGATTCACACTCTCACTGGATCTCCTTGTGATCGATTCACATTCTCACTGGAGCTCCTTGTGATCTATTAACTCTCACTGGATCTCTTTGTGATCAATTCACACTCTCACTGGAGCTCCTTGTGATCAATTCACACTCTCACTGGAGCTCCGTGTGATCTATTCACACTCACTGGATCTCTTTGTGATCAATTCACACTCTCACTGGATCTCATTGTGATCGATTCACACTCTCACTGGATCTCATTGCAGTCTATTCACACTCTCACTCGATCTCCTTGTGATCGATTCACAATCTCACTGGATCTCCTTGTGATCGATTCACATTCAGAATGGATCCCCTTGTGATCGATTCACACTCTCACTGGATCTCCTTGTGATCAATTCACACTCACGCAGGATCTCCTTGTGATCAATTCACATTCTCACGGGATCCCTTGTGATCGATTCACACTCTCACTGGATCCCCTTGTGATCTATTCATACTCTCACTGGAGCTCCTTGTGATCTATTCACACTTTCACTTGATCTCCTTGTGATCAATTCACACTCACTGGATCTCCTTGTGATCTATTCACATTCTCACTGGATCTCCATGTGATCAATTCACACTCACTGGGTCTCCTTGTGATCAATTCACACTCTCACTGGATCTCCGTGTGATCGATTCACATTCTCAACGGATTCCCTTGTGATCGATTCACACTCTCACTGGATCCCCTTGTGATCTATTCATACTCTCACTGGAGCTCCTTGTGATCTATTCACACTCTCACTGGATCTCTTTGTGGTCAATTCACACTCTCACTGGCTCTCCTTGTGATCTATTCATACTCTCACTGGACCTTCTTGTGATCGATTCACACTCTCACTGGATCTCCTTGTGATCGATTCACATTCTCACTGGAGCTCCTTGTGATCTATTAACTCTCACTGGATCTCTTTGTGATCAATTCACACTCTCACTGGAGCTCCTTGTGATCAATTCACACTCTCACTGGAGCTCCTTGTGATCTATTCACACTCACTGGATCTCTTTGTGATCAATTCACACTCTCACTGGATCTCATTGTGATCGATTCACACTCTCACTGGATCTCATTGCGGTCTATTCACACTCTCACTCGATCTCCTTGTGATCGATTCACAATCTCACTGGATCTCCTTGTGATCGATTCACATTCAGAATGGATCCCCTTGTGATCGATTCACACTCTCACTGGATCTCCTTGTGATCAATTCACACTCACGCAGGATCTCCTTGTGATCAATTCACATTCTCACAGGATCCCTTGTGATCGATTCACACTCTCACTGGATCCCCTTGTGATCGATTCACACTCTCACTGGAGCTCCTTGTGATCTATTCACACTCTCACTGGATCTCCTTGTGATCAATTCACACTCACTGGATCTCCTTGTGATCTATTCACACTCTCACTGGATCTCTTGTGATCAATTCATAGTCACTGGATCTCATTGTGATCTATTCACACACTCACTGGATCTCCTTGTGATTGATTCACACTCTCACTGGATCTCCTTGTGATCGATTCACACTCTCTGGAGTTCCTTGTGATCAATTCACATGCACTGGATCTCATTGTGATCTATTCACACACTCACTGGATCTCCGTGTGATCGATTCACATTCTCAACGGATTCCCTTGTGATCGATTCACACTCTCACTGGATCCCCTTGTGATCTATTCATACTCTCACTGGAGCTCCTTGTGATCTATTCACACTCTCACTGGATCTCTTTGTGGTCAATTCACACTCTCACTGGCTCTCTTTGTGATCTATTCATACTCTCACTGGACCTTCTTGTGATCGATTCACACTCTCACTGGATCTCCTTGTGATCGATTCACATTCTCACTGGAGCTCCTTGTGATCTATTAACTCTCACTGGATCTCTTTGTGATCAATTCACACTCTCACTGGAGCTCCTTGTGATCAATTCACACTCTCACTGGAGCTCCTTGTGATCTATTCACACTCACTGGATCTCTTTGTGATCAATTCACACTCTCACTGGATCTCATTGTGATCGATTCACACTCTCACTGGATCTCATTGCGGTCTATTCACACTCTCACTCGATCTCCTTGTGATCGATTCACAATCTCACTGGATCTCCTTGTGATCGATTCACATTCAGAATGGATCCCCTTGTGATCGATTCACACTCTCACTGGATCTCCTTGTGATCAATTCACACTCACGCAGGATCTCCTTGTGATCAATTCACATTCTCACAGGATCCCTTGTGATCGATTCACACTCTCACTGGATCCCCTTGTGATCGATTCACACTCTCACTGGAGCTCCTTGTGATCTATTCACACTCTCACTGGATCTCCTTGTGATCAATTCACACTCACTGGATCTCCTTGTGATCTATTCACACTCTCACTGGATCTCTTGTGATCAATTCATAGTCACTGGATCTCATTGTGATCTATTCACACACTCACTGGATCTCCTTGTGATTGATTCACACTCTCACTGGATCTCCTTGTGATCGATTCACACTCTCTGGAGTTCCTTGTGATCAATTCACATGCACTGGATCTCATTGTGATCTATTCACACACTCACTGGATCTCATTGTGATCTATTCACACTCTCACGGGAGCTCCTTGTGATCGATGCACACTCTCACTGGATCCCCTTGTGATCTATTCATACTCTCACTGGAGCACCTTGTGATCGATTCACACTCACTGGATCTCTTTGTGATTGATTCACACTCTCACTGGATCTCCTTGCGGTCTATTCACGCACTCACTGGATCTCTTTGTGATCGATTCACACTCTCACTGGATCTCCTTGGGGTCTATTCACACTCTCACTGGAGCTCCGTGTGATCGATTTACATTCTTAACGGATCCCCTTGTGACCGATTCACACTCCTGGATCTCCTTGTAGTCTATTCACACTCTCACTGGATCTCCTTGTGATTGATTCATGCTCTCACTGAATCTCCTTGTAAACGACCCCCCCCCCCCCCACTGGATCTCCTTGTGATTGATTCACACTATTACTGGATCTCCTTGTGATCAATACACACTATCACTGGATCTCCTTGTGATTGATTCACACACTCACTGGATCTCCTTGTGATCGATTCACACTTTCACTGGATCCCCTTGTGATCTATTCATACTCTCACTGGAGTTCCTTGAGATCTATTCACACTCTCTGGAGTTCCATGTGATCAATTCACACTCACTGGATCTCCTTTTGAACAATTCACACTCTCACTGGATCTCTTTGTGATCGATTCACACTCTCACTGGATCCCCTTGTGATCGATTCACACTCACTGGATCTCTTTGTGATCGATTCACACTCACTCAATCTCCTTGTGATAAATTCACACTCTCACTGAATCTCCTTGTGATCGATTCACACTCTCACTGGAGCTCCATGTGATCGATTCACATTCTCAATGGATCCCCTTGTGATCGATTCATACTCTCACAGGATCTCCTTGTGATCGATTCACACTCTCACTGAGTCTCCTTGTGATCGATTCACACTCTCACTGGGTCTCCTTGTGATCGATTCATACTCTCACTGGATCTCCTTGTGATCGATTCACACTCTCACTGGATCTCCTTGGGGTCTATTCACACTCTCACTGGAGCTCCGTATGATCGATTTACATTTTTAACGGATCCCCTTGTGACCGATTCACACTCCTGGATCTCCTTGTAGTCTATTCACACTCTCACTGGATCTCCTTGTGATCGATTCACACTCTCACAGGATCTCCTTGTAATCGATTCACCCCCCACTGAATCTCCTTGTGATCGATTCACACTATTACTGGATCTCCTTGTGATCGATTCACACTATCACGGGATCTCCTTGTGATTGATTCACGCACTCACTGGATCTCCTTGTGATCGATTCACATTCTGACTGGATCCTCTTGTGATCGATTCACACTTTCACTGGACCCCCTTGTGATCTATTCATACTTTCACTGGAGTTCCTTGAGATCTATTCACACTCTCTGGAGTTCCATGTGATCAATTCACACTCACTGGATCTCCTTGTGAACAATTCACACTCTCACTTGATCTCTTTGTGATCGATTCACACTCTCACTGGATCTCCTTGTGAACAATTCACACTCTCACTGGATCTCTTTGTGATCGATTCACACTCACTCAATCTCCTTGTGATAAATTCACACTCTCACTGGGTCTCCTTGTGATCGATTCACACTCTCACTGAGTCTCCTTGTGATCGATTCACACTCTCACTGGGTCTCCTTGTGATCGATTCATACTCTCACTGGATCTCCTTGTGATCGATTCACACTCTCACTGGGTCTCCTTGCGATCAATTCACACTATCATTGGATCTCCTTGTGATTGATTCACACTTACTGGATCTCCTTGTGGTTGATTCACACACTCACTGGATCTCCTTGTGATTGATTCACACTCACTGGATCTCCTTGTGATTGATTCACACTCACTGGGTCTCCTTGTGATCTATTCACACTCACTGGATCTCCTTGTGATCTATTCACACTCTCACTGGATCCCCTTGTGGTCGATTCACACTCTCACTGGATCCCCTTGTGATCTATTCATACTCTCACTGGAGCTCCTTGTGATTGATTCACACTCACTGGATCTCTTTGTGATCGATTCACACTCTCACTGGATCTCCTTGTGATCGATTCACACTCTAGCTGGGTCTCCTTGCGATCAATTCACACTACCATTGGATATCCTTGTGATTGATTCACACTTACTGGATCTCCTTGTGGTTGATTCACACTCTCACTGGATCTCCTTGTGATCGATTCACACTCACTGGATCTCCTTGTGATTGATTCACACTCACTGGATCTCCTTGTGATTGATTCACACTCACTGGATCTCATTGTGATCTATTCACACTCACTGGATCTCCTTGTGATCTATTCACACTCTCACTGGATCCCCTTGTGGTCGATTCACACGCTCACTGGATCTCCTTGTAATCTATTCACACTCTCACTGGAGCTCCTTGTGATCGATTCACACTCACTGGATCTCTTCGTGATCGATTCACACCCTCACTGGATCTCCTTGCGGTCTATTCACACACTCACTGGATCTCTTTGTGATCGATTCACACTCTCGCTGGATCTCCTTGCGGTCTATTCACACTCTCACTGGAGCTCCGTGTGATCGATTCACATTCTCAACGGACCCACTTGTGATCGACTCACACTCCTGGATCTCCTTGTGATCGAGTCACACTCTCACTGGATCTCCTTGTAGTCTATTCACACTCTCACTGGATCTCCTTGTGATCGAGTCACACTCTCACTGGATCTCCTTGTAGTCTATTCACACTCTCACTGGACCCCCTTGTGATCGATTCACACTCTCACGGGAGCCCCTTGTGATCTATTCATACTCTCTGGAGTTCCATGTGATCAATTCACACTCTCACTGGATCTCTTGTGATCAATTCACACTCACTGGATCTCATTGTGATCTATTCACACACTCACGGGATCTCCTTGTGATTGATTCACACTCTCACTGGATCTCCTTGTGATCAATTCACACTCTCTGGATTTCCTTGTGATCAATTCACACGCACTGGATGTCCTTGCGATCTATTCACACACTCACTGGATCTCCTTGTGATCTATTCACACTCTCACGGGAGCTCCTTGTGATCGATGCACACTCTCACTGGATCCCCTTGTGATCTATTCATACTCTCACTGGAGCACCTTGTGATCGATTCACACTCACTGGATCTCTTTGTGATTGATTCACACTCTCACTGGATCTCCTTGCGGTCTATTCACACACTCACTGGATCTCTTTGTGATCGATTCACACTCTCACTGGATCTCCTTGCGGTCTATTCACACTCTCACTGGATCTCCTTGTAATCGACCCCCCACTGGATCTCATTGTGCTCAATTCACACTATCACTGGATCTCCTTGTGATTGATTCACACACTCACTGGATCCCCTTGTGATCTATTCAAATTCTGACTGGATCCCCCTGTGATCAATTCACACTTTCACTGGATCCCCTTGTGATCTATTCATACTCTCACTGGAGTTCCTTGAGATCTATTCACACTCTCTGGAGTTCCATGTGATCAATTCACACTCACTGGATCTCCTTGTGAACAATTCACACTCTCACTGGATCTCTTTGTGATCGATTCACACTCTCACTGGATCCCCTTGTGATCAATTCACACTCTCACTGAATCTCTTTGTGATCGATTCACACTCACTCAATCTCCTTGTGATAAATTCACACTCTCACTGAATCTTCTTGTGATCGATTCACACTCTCACTGGAGCTTTATGTGATCGATTCACATTCTCAATGGATCCCCTTGTGATCGATTCATACTCTCACAGGATCTCCTTGTGATTGATTCACACTCTCACTGGATCTCCTTGTGATCGATTCACACTCTCTGGAGTTCCTTGTGATCAATTCACACGCACTGGATGTCCTTGCGATCTATTCACACACTCACTGGATCTCCTTGTGATCTATTCACACTCTCACGGGAGCTCCTTGTGATCGATGCACACTCTCACTGGATCCCCTTGTGATCTATTCATACTCTCACTGGAGCACCTTGTGATTGATTCACACTCACTGGATCTCTTTGTGATTGATTCACACTCTCACTGGATCTCCTTGCGGTCTATTCACACACTCACTGGATCTCTTTGTGATCGATTCACACTCTCACTGGATCTCCTTGCGGTCTATTCACACTCTCACTGGATCTCCTTGTAATCGACCCCCCACTGGATCTCATTGTGCTCAATTCACACTATCACTGGATCTCCTTGTGATTGATTCACACACTCACTGGATCCCCTTGTGATCTATTCACATTCTGACTGGATCCCCGTGTGATCGATTCACACTTTCACTGGATCCCCTTGTGATCTATTCATACTCTCACTGGAGTTCCTTGAGATCTATTCACACTCTCCGGAGTTCCATGTGATCAATTCACACTCACTGGATCTCCTTGTGAACAATTCACACTCTCACTGGATCTCTTTGTGATCGATTCACACTCTCACTGGATCCCCTTGTGATCGATTCACACTCTCACTGAATCTCTTTGTGATCGATTCACACTCACTCAATCTCCTTGTGATAAATTCACACTCTCACTGAATCTCCTTGTGATCGATTCACACTCTCACTGGAGCTCTATGTGATCGATTCACATTCTCAATGGATCCCCTTGTGATCGATTCATACTCTCACAGGATCTCCTTGTGATCGATTCACACTCTCACTGAGTCTCCTTGTGATCGATTCACACTCTCACTGGGTCTCCTTGTGATCGATTCACACTCTCACTGAGTCTCCTTGTGATCGATTCACACTCTCACTGGGTCTCCTTGTGATCGATTCATACTCTCACTGGATCTCCTTGTGATCGATTCACACTCTCACTGGGTCTCCTTGCGATCAATTCACACTATCATTGGATCTCCTTGCGGTCTATTCACATTCTCACTGGAGCTCCGTGTGATCGATTTACATTCTTAACAGATCCCCTTGTGACCGATTTACACTCCTGGATCTCCTTGTAGTCTATCCACACTCTCACTGGATCTCCTTGTGATCGATTCACACTCTCACTGGATCTCCTTGTGATCGATTCACACTCTCACAGGATCTCCTTGTAATCGATTCATCCCCCACTGGATCTCCTTGTGATCGATTCACACTCTCACTGGGTCTCCTTGCGATCAATTCACACTATCATTGGATCTCCTTGTGATTGATTCACACTTACTGGATCTCCTTGTGGTTGATTCACACACTCACTGGATCTCCTTGTGATTGATTCACACTCACCTGATCTCCTTGTGATTGATTCACACTCACTGGGTCTCCTTGTGATCTATTCACACTCACGGGATCTCCTTGTGATCTATTCACACTCTCACTGGATCCCCTTGTGGTCGATTCACACTCTCACTGGATCCCCTTGTGATCTATTCATACTCTCACTGGAGCTCCTTGTGATCGATTCACACTCACTGGATCTATTTGTGATCGATTCACACTCTCACTGGATCTCCTTGTGATCGATTCACACTCTCGCTGGGTCTCCTTGCGATCAATTCACACTACCATTGGATATCCTTGCGATCAATTCACACTACCATTGGATCTCCTTGTGATTGATTCACACTTACTGGATCTCCTTGTGATTGATTCACACTCACTGGATCTCCTTGTGATTGATTCACACTCACTGGATCTCCTTGTCATCTATTCACACTCACTGGATCTCCTTGTGATCTATTCACACTTACTCGAATTCCTTGTGATGAGTTTCAGGATTATTGAGTGTGATATTTACCTCTTATCCATGTTTGTAATTTAAGAACATTTATAGTGTTTGCCATCAAGTAGAACATATTCATACTACTTCACTCAAAATAAGAATCTAAAACTGCACCATAGTTCTAGCTGTTTATGTTCTAAAGGGCAAATATATTTAAATAGTGACCTAGCTGTCTAACTTAGATTAATAGGATAATCATGCTTTATTGATGTAATTCATCAGGCTCCATTAATCACATTGACTGGCAGATTGAAAAGCATTGTCAGATCTCAAAATACTTTAATACAGAAGTGACCTTTTCCACTTCAAACATTTCTAATCTCAATAATGAAACTGGTCGTATCAGCAAGCCTCTTAATATACACTCAGCTAAGCAGCTGAGTTTCCCTCCCTGTAGCCACAGGCACAGATATAGAAGGGATTCAATTTGCACAGAGGGTTCCAATGGGTAAATAGATGCTGAAATTTGTTTGCGATCATTACTTTAATGTGCACTCAGAATGGAGGACTGGCCTAGAGTCAGAATCTGCCCTCTGTTTGTTCTTAAAAGCCTTTAATATTAATATTTCTATCTAAATCCTTGGATTGACTCCTTTCAGGCATTTTATTTTCTACAATTTGCGTTGCTTATGGGTCTGAAAGTTTGACCATTTATTGTATCTGCATAAACTTGAAAAAAGCTTAAAAACTGTGCTTGCTGTTGGGCAAATTGTCGTTCCATCCAAAGACATTCCCACATATGGGGAGAGATGTTTGTTTACTCAAGGCTACATCAATCTCACAAGTAAGCTTCGGCCTTCTCAGTAGATCACCATTCCATTTGAACCCTGACTTTGACTAATAATGGAACTCCTCTGGCTTAACTGGCTGAATTTCCCCAGCTTCTAGCTGGCTCACTAGATGGATCAGATGTAATCTGATAGGCTGTAAGGAGGTACATCAGCCTATCAGATTACAGCACTTACAAGGGCCAGTGTAAGGGCCAAAGCCCACAAGGGTCTGCATACCAAACGATAAAATTCCCACCCGTCTTATTACGCAGCAGCAGGAAGAAGAACCCAAGTCAAGAGTGAGAAAAAGTCATACAGTCCTTCTAGTACTGTCATTCACCCAGGCTATCTAATATTTGGGGATGAAATTAGTCTACACCTGCAGAGTGAAATGGGCTCATAACGAATTGGCAGCCCGTTTTACACTGTGCCGATGTTCTTTTCTATTGATTTTCCTCTCCATTGCTCTCTCCTCCTTTAAGACGCTCCATAAAATCTAACTCTTTGACCAAGCTTTTAGTCCCCTGTTCGAATATCTCCTTCCTTGGATCGGTGTCAATTTTTGTCTGATTACGCTCCTGTGGAGCACATTGGGATGTTTTACTGCGGTAAAGTCACTGTATAAACGCGAGTTGTTGTAGTTTCCATCAAGGCTAGAACATCATTGCCCAGAATTTTCTCCAAGCTGCTCCTGCCATAACTTAGTCGGAAGTGCGGCAGGAACGCTGTAAGTGGAGTTTCTGGCACACTTCTGGTGAAGTTATGACAGTGGAGCGGGAGTAGCTCCGAGGAATGTCAGGCTTGTGTCTTTCCATTCTAATTAATGGTTTTAATTCTCCAACTTCATTTCTAAAGATTTGCATATTTCAAGTAGAAACATTGATCTATTCATACTCAAGTTCACTTTGTTTTCCAATTTTTCTTATTTTGTTCTTGCACTATCCTTCCTCTTAACTTCTCTCCTTTAAACCCGAAGGCACATCTTCCCATACATCCCATTCTGCTTTCCCCCTTTTATTATATTGCTTCTTAACCCCTCCCCTGGGTACTGCTCACCTAGCCTCCAGGTACGCCAGTACAGTTACAGCAGAGCTACCACTGCCAGCTTCTGTTGCTGCTAAACTTGCTGCCTTACCTGCTCAGCAAGAACTTGGGCTTTCAGAGTCTCACTCACCCAGTCAGTCCGTCACAGCTGGTGAGCATGTAATGAATTGTGTAGGCACTGAAAGTCTGATAAAACTGGGCTTGTTTGAAGGACTTGCCTCTTTTACAAAATATTTAGCGCCCTGAAAAAGTTAGCGCCCCGCGCCGCCTTCTGCTTGGGGCGCTACCATTCAATATCGCGGCACTGCGTGCAACAGCACCACGCGCGTCGGCACGTAGCGCCACGTCATTGCAGACCTCCCACCCCTGACTAAAGGGGAGGGGCCTAGCGCTGCGCGCACCGGGGCCCTGCTGGACCATCGGGGAGTGGGATGCCGGGAAAACAGCCCGGCACTCGAGGAGTGCCGGGCTGACCAGTCGCGGCTGGCACCCAGCATGAGGAAGCGAAAGGGGGCAGGTGCTGGCAGGCGCCCCAAAAAAATGACCGCCCAGCACCTGCCCTTTAATTTGCGCTGCCGCAGCCGCAAGAGCACCACCCTGACCCTGTCGGACATATCGTCCGGCGGTAGGTCAGGGGGCGCAACTGAAGCTTGCGGCCGGGGCACTGCGCACGCCAATGATGTCATCGCCAGAGGCGCAGCGCCGCAGGGCGCCACCGGCTACCGCCGCTGACCTCTCCCTGAATTTCGCGGGAGGCATTAGGGGTGCCGTGCCCAGGCGCTAGGGGCTTTGCGCCCCCTCCCCCGGACGCTAACGGGAGGCGCAAAGCAACCCAATTTTTCCCCCATGATGTTGTATTTTTAGCTCTCGGTATGATATTTTTCCTTGCAGCTAACGTGTAGCACAACAGCATCATCATACTGTATGCGGCAAGGGTCACAATAGCACAGAAAGGACACATGAGGCGATATTAGTTTCGCTACGGTGGTCACGGGACCAAAACCATGTGGAGGATCAACCCACTGACTTACCGCTAACCTCACTAATGTATGCAAATCGTGGCCAAATGTTGCAGTTCAGACTCCGATGCAACTTTCGTCTCTACCCACGTTGCTACCACCAGTTCCTCAGCACCCGCTATAAACCATGGGTGGCAGCCATTTCCAGCGCACCTTTAGCGCACAGGAAATGTGTTAACTGGATGTTAGCACTTTTGTCCATTTTTGTTGGTACATTCACAGGAATCCACAACCTTAGACTGTGGGTTGAATTACTGCAGGAGGTCTCCTGATCGTCCGCCGTAACTTTGGCGGAAGATCCCCGGAAATCCTGGAGCAACCCCTTGGTGTTATTTTTGGCAGCTAAGATGTGTCGGCACGTGCTCAAAAAATGCACAACTGAGTCGGAAAGCACCTGCAAGAACACTGCGCGACATCTACTTAACCAGTGTAAATAGCATCTCGTGGGCCATTCGATTTTTGAAACAGTGTGAAAGCTCAGAGGGTGGTGCAAGGGGTAGAGGTGGTAGCAGAAGAAAGGCTAACCATCGCAGAGTGGAGACAAAGCATTAGCATGAGTCCTGCTGAGTGGCTTTGTGATTCTGACTTCACGGGGCCAGCTATGATATTGAACATGAACAGAAAATGCTGGAAATACTCAGCAGGTCAGGTAGCATCTGTGGAGAGAGAAACAGAGTTAACGTTTCAGGTCGATGACCTTTTGTCAGAACTGGAAAAAGTTAGAGATGGAACAGATTTTAAGCAAGTGCAGGGGCAGGGAAAGGGTGGAGGGGAGGAAAGAACAAATTAAATGCCCACCTTGAAGAAGTTCTGCTCTTCTCTCCGACGGGATTTCCGTTTGTCTCTTTTACCTTGTTCATCTTCATTGCTTTCTGTTTCCCTTCTCGTGTTTGATCAGGTATCTACCAAAACTCGCTTTCACAGCCACGTATCTTTCCTCAGCAACTGCCTCCGGCTCCGACTTATTCTACGTGGATTCCAACTGAAATTACACCCTTCATGTTTTGGATCCACCCAAGGTGACAGATATCTCCAAGATATTCAGCGTTCCTCGAACCACTGCTCTCGCCGTATCCTGAAATCCACGCTCAACACCATGCGCTGCTACATGGACGCTCTCGACCTCTCTCTTCGCAGCACCGACTCACTCTATCTCAAAGCTGTCCTGGGCTGCAGTTCCATTTCATCCTTCACCTCATCCAACGCTTTAACAAAAAACTTTTTTTCTTCCTTTCAGGTGTCAAGGATTGCAAGCTTCAACAACTCTTGGACACCAACACTCCTACGGAACCTTCTTCCCCTTCACTTTCCTCTGACCCCATCCCTTCTTCCAATCTCACCCCCTGCCCTGTTTTCACTATCCCCTCTGATCTTCCCCTCTCTGACCCCGAACGATCAGTCCTCAGCAAAGACCTGAGCTTCATCCCCGTACGCCCCCACCTCAATGAATTTCAAGCTCGGCACGACGCTGAGCTCTTTTTCCATCGCCTTCGTCTCCGTGCCCACTTCTTTGGCCAGGAGTCTTCCCCCCGCACAGCTGACCCTTTCTCCTGCTTTCAGAATTCTCATTCTACCTGGACCCCTCCCTCTGGCCTCTTACCCTCTCTAGATCTTTTCATTGCGAATTGCCGGCGTGACGTTGGCCATCTCAATTTCTCTGCTCCCTGTTCACTCAGATCCAACCCTGCTGCAAGGGTGGTGCTGTTGTTGTTTGGAGAAATGACCTCTACCTTGCGGAGGCTGAATGCCAACTTTCTGACACCTCCTCCTACCTCCCCCTGGACCATGACCCCACTGCCGAACATCAAGCAATCATTTCCAAGACTGTCACTGACCTCATCTCCGCTGGAGATCTTCCCTCCATGGCCGCCAACCTCATAGTTCCCCAACCCCACACAGCCCGCTTCTACCTCCTTCCCAAGATCCACAAACAGGACTGCCCTGGTAGACCCATCGTTTCAGCCTGTTCTTGCCCTACGGAACTGATTTCTTCCTATCCCAACTCTATTTTTTCTCCCCTTGTCCATTCTCTTCCCACCTACATCTGCGACTCTTCCGACACCCTCCGCCACTTTAACACTTTCCAGTTTCCTGGCCCCAACCATCTCCTTTTTGCTATATAGGTCCAATCCCGCTACACCTTCATCCCCCACCAGGACGGCCTGAGGGCGCTCCGCTTCTTCCTTGAACAGAGGCCCAACCAGTCCCCATCCACCACCACCGTCCTCCACCTGGCTGAGCTTGTTCTCACTTGTTCTGACAAAAGGTCATCAACCTGAAACGTTAACTCTGTTTCTCTCTCTACAGATGCTGCCTGACCTGCTGAGTGTTTCCAGCATTTTCTGTTTTTATTTGTTCTCACATTGAACAATTTCTCCTTTGACTCCACTCACTTCCTCCAAATTAAATGTGTTGTTTTGGGAACCTGCATGGGTCCTAGCTATGCCTGCCTTTTCATGGGATGTGTGGAACATTCTTTGTTCCAGTCCTACTCAGGTCCCCTCCCTCACCTCTTTTTCCGGTACATTGATGACTGTATTGGTGCTGTTTCCTGCTCTCGCCCTGAACTAGAAAATGTCATTCACTTTGCTTCCAATTTCCACCCTTCCCTCACCTTCACATAGTCCATCTCCAACTCTACCCTTCCCTTCCTCAACTTCTCTGTCTCCATTTTTGGGGATAGGCTATCGACATCCACTATAAGCCCACTGACTCCCATAGCTACCTGGACTATACTTCCTCCCACCCCGCTTCCTGTAATGAACTCTATTCCATTCTCCCAGTTTCTCTGTTTCCGCCGCATCTGTTCTGATGATGCCACCTTCCATACTAGCGCTTCCGATATGTCTTCCTTTTTCCTCAACTGAGGATTCCCCTCTACCGTGGTTGACATGGCCCTCGACCATGTCCGTTCCATTTCCCGCATTTCTGCTCTCACCCTGTCCCCTCCCTCCCAGAACCACGATAGGGTTCCCCTTGTCCTCACCTTTCACCCCACCAGCCTCCACTTTCAACGGATCATTTTCTGCCACCTCCAGTGTGATCCCACCACCAAACACATCTTCCCCTCACCTCCCCTTTCAGCATTCCAAAGGGACCGCTCCCTCCGCGACAACCTGGCCCACTCTTCAATCACCCCCAACACCCTGTCACCTTCCTATGCAAGTGTAGGAGATGCAACATCTACCCTTTTACCTCCTTCCTTCCCACTGTCCAGGGCCCCAAACACTCCTTCCAGGTGAAACAGCAATTCACTTGTACTTTTTGCAATTTAGTATACTGTATTCGTGCTCACGATGCGGTCTCCTCTACATTGGGGAGACCAAAAGCAGATTGGGTGACCGCTTTGCAGAACACTTCCGTTCAGCATGACCCTGAGTTTCCGGTCACCTGTCACTTTAATTCTCTGTGCCACTCCCACTCTGACCTCTCTGTCTTCGGCCTCCTCCACTGTTTCAACGTAAGCTTGAGGAACAGCACCTCATCTTTCGATTAGGCACTTTACAGCCTTCTGGACTCAACATCGAGTTCAACAATTTCAGACTGTAACCTCGGCCCCTATTTTTTCAGATGGCAGCTGTTGATGATTCTGCCATTCCCATTTACACCTCATCTGGACTCATCCTTTGTTTCTTTACCTGTCCCATTACCATCTCCTTTTGCTTTGTACAATCATACCTTTTGTCATTTAATCACTCCTGCCCTCCACCCTATCACAGACCTTCCCTTTTCTTCTTTCATCCCTGCCCCTACATCTCTAACTTTTTCCAATTCTGACGAAAGATCATCGACCTGAAACGTTAACTCTGTTTCTCTCTCCACAGATGCTGCCTGACCTGCTGAGTATTTCCAGCATTTTCTGTTTCTATTTCAGATTTCCAGCATCCGCAGTATTTTGCTTTTGTATGATATTGAACAGTTGCACTTGCTTCGCTACAAAGCACAATGCGAACGCATATCCTCCCACTGATAGTGCTGAGGTGTTAAGGTCCACGTTCCGTGACATAATAACAGCTGCTTTCAATCCATTTGGAAATAGAATGCAGAAAGCCATGACTAAGGGTTCCAAAGACCTTGTGGCCATGCAATGATCTGAGCTCAAACACATCAGTGACTGATGACTTGACCTCCAACAGAGGCATGCAGCTAGAAGCATAAGAACAGGAGGGGTGGCTCTCACATTGATACCATTTGTGTGCCTACCACTGCTTCTGGACAGTGAGAGGAGAAGTATCAGATATGCAAGAAAGGCCCTGACAGCCAGGATGGGACAGGTTATTCCTGGCACACAGGCAGAAACGTCTGGGTCTTCTACATGTTGAGATAAAGATTGAGTTGAGTGATAAGCAGGTCCTCAGAAGGCCTCTCAGGAATCCTCCAAATTAATTCCTTTCAGTCGGAAAGGCTGGTGGGAGGCGGCGGGGGGCGGGGGGGGCGCGGCATAACGGGAAATTTGACAGCTCTGACACAGAGCCGAATTGGGAACATTATCCTGGGGAGCAGGCATTCATTGGAGTGGGGATTGTGAGGGAACAGGCACTCATTGGAGTGGGGATTGTGAGGGAACAGGCACTCATTGGAGTGGGGATTGTGAGGGAACAGGCACTCATTGGAGTGGGGATTGTGAGGGAACAGGCACTCATTGGAGTGGGGATTGTGAGGGAACAGGCACTCATTGGAGTGGGGATTGTGAGGGAACAGGCACTCATTGGAGTGGGGATTGTGAGGGAACAGGCACTCATTGGAGTGGGGATTGTGAGGGAACAGGCATTCATTGGAGTGGGGATTGTGAGGGAACAGGCACTCATTGGAGTGGGGATTGTGAGGGAACAGGCACTCATTGGAGCGGGGATTGTGTGGCAGCAGGCCAGAAGAATTTTGTAGGGCCACAGGGAGCATTGGTACCTAAAAATCGCATCAGGGTCCGACATATGTCATAGAACCCCGAATAGCATATTGGAATGAGGCTTCTGCTGGAAACAGGCATGTGCCTGGGCCACCCATAGCTGAAGCCCCAGGAAAATGGCAATGGGTGGGAACGAAGGGGCTAAGTACAGTACCATGATTTTCAGGCTGCTGCTGCCTCATTCTCATCTGATGGAGCAACTTAAAATCAGCTCCATAGGGTTGGTGTAGCAATGACAAGAGTTATGTTTTGAGTGGGTAACTAATATTCCTGAGGAACCAACTTTCAGACTTATCTTCACCTTGGAATAAGTGGAGAACCCATGATCCCTTAATATGTGAATACTCCTGGAAACCACGCTTTCACAGGTATAATGAAATGGCAGTCAACTAAGACATTCATCGATTGTTATCAGTTTCTGTTGATGAATGCCATGGATGTTGCACGGGTGCTTGAATGGTCACATGGGTGCATTTGATGGTGCCCTGAAACATGGAAATGCCACATCTGTACAAGATGCCTGTCAGACTCTCGTATTGCTGCACTGGTTTTAATGTATTCACCAGCATGTTAAAACAGGGCAATTTGGGACGTGAATAATGCAGAGGCAAACCACAAAATGATTGCATCCTTTCCACATCTCCTGTGGAAAGAAAATAAGTTCCATCATCACTTTCATTGTTATTAGCGGCACGGCGGTAATGTTGCTCTTTGGTTGTAAGTCTGGTTCCAGGATCTGGAATAATTCATCTATTGCTTTCTTGGTAATACAGAGCTTCCTCACATATTGGTCCCCAGTGAGATTGAGGCTATTCTCTCACTGAAAAGAAATACACTGCATAGGGCAATAGTAGATCATCGTGGTCTTCCTGCTATAGCCTGTGACTTTCCTTGGTCTGTTTTGCTGTATGTTCTCCTCCTTCTCAAATCAAACAAGGTAGAACTGGTTGACGCTCCCATGGTACTGTATGGACTGAAGCCATTGAGTCTCTCCTTACAGTGTCTCCTGCTCTGCTCCGTGCTTGTCCTTTGTTGACTTACTGCCACATTGTAGTGGGAGTCATTAACATGATGTGGGCTGGAAGACAAACATGAGTAAATATGCATATTTGCATTTAATAAAAAAAATGTTAATAGCAATTCTATCGCATCAATCCAGATTATTTCTGGGAGAAATTTTGGGAACGTAAGCAAAAATATGCTAGTGTTCCACTAGCACTAATGCACCAAATGACCACAGGTTAATGTAGCCCGATGGTGGTAGAACTACAATGTTAGTGATTCTACCAAGAATGACAGATTTCACTTTTAGGGAAGATGGTTTTCTCTTTTTACCCCTCTTTCTCCCCATGCAGTCTCACGGGACTGCCTTCTGTGACCTACTGTGGTCACGAGTGCAGGTGATTGATCTACTCTCAGAGCTAGACTCTACAGTATATCATAGCATCCTGGTCATGACTCTCTCTCTAAGGCAGATGGCAAGTAGAGGCAAAGGGGTAGAATCAATGCAATGAAAATGGGGCAGGTTCTATCCAGGGTGGACTGGATGATCCACTCGGCTAGATCACTATCCAGGTGGTGAAGACTAAATTAGTTTTTGTCAGTAATCATTAGCAGGGGCTTGGTTTGAATCTTCAACAAGCCACGCCACCATACTTTTCTAATTGGCGAAATATACCTTTCCATATTTAACTACTTTGTGGTTTTACCTTTTTTTTTACTATCAATTCATATTCATTTTAAGCCTTAAGAGGATTACAAGCATGAGCATCCTCACACAGGGCTTGTGGGGGTGTATTGTCTTGTTATTCTCAGCTCAGTTGCTAGATGGCAATCTACTACTGAAAAAAATCCAAAGACAAAAGAGACCTGGATGGACTGGAAAATAATCTTACTTTTAACACATTGTTGTTAGTGCTCTATTTGTGCAATTTGCTACATCATATTCTAGGAAATGTGATGCTTTATTTCTGAATGATGTAAAAGTCCAGGCACTATATTGAAAATACGGAGCGCCGCCACCGCATGAATGTAATACTGAACAAATCGTGAATGTCTTTCTGGATAATTTTCATCCCTCTTTCTTTTGCATTGCTAGACATAAAACAAGACATAAAGTGTCCTCTGTTTTTGGAGCAAGTGAAACGATTGCTCTTACTTATTTGCTTATTTCAAGCTCCTGTTGCAATTTGCAGCCAGTTCATTTTAATGCAAACAGCCCTGCATTGATATTTCACATAGAATTTAACAGCACAGAAACAAGCCATTCTCCCCAACAGGTTTGTACACCACACCAACCATTTTGTGTGAGCGAGATGAGCATTGGTGGAGCTGAGGAGGAAGGAATGAAAGAATGGCAGCTGAGAAGTTCTCGTACCAGGGCACGAGCATGGAGTTACATTCAATTAACAGCCAGCTGTATGAATTTATGGGCAAAGTGTGCTTTCTGAGAGGTGAAAATGTCGCTCAAAAGAAGAGAAAAAGAAAATCCTGGATAGCAAGTTTCTTTAGAGAAGCTGAAAATAAAGGCTGGCTTTTGCAACTAGAATTCCTAGGTTAGGAGCAATTTGCTCCTTTTGTCAAATGGAGCTCCAGGCCCTATCTCGCTGACAAGCCAATGGTGAACTCTAGTTTTAGAAATAATACAGGTCTCGATAAATTGTATTCTGCCCAAAGGGGGAATTGTCATCTGCTGTGCATTAAAAAGATAAAAGAAATGACTTGACACAAGCACAAATTATGGTTAAGGACTATGGAATGAATTTAAAATCAGGTGCAGTGTATCAGAAAGGCCTTCTTGCTGGTGCCTCTATTTGAATTAGTATGCTGATGGGACAGCTTGAGCAGTGGTGTCGGCTCAGTACGTTGCTATGTGCAGTATGGTTAAGCACACTGTAAATTGCCATGTCGCACAATCAGAATCTCAACTGAAATATAGAAAGCTGCAGGATTTTCTTTTCTTTCATCACCATTGCTGATTGTAAATTTGATCCTGGGACCGTCCTCAATCCTATATATTGCAGAAAGTCCACGCGTGTTCAGCTTATCAAATCATAAAACCCTTTGAGCAGAGCTTTCAACGGACTTGTTTTAATCAGGATATTTAATCAGCTTGCAGTTTGAGAGATATGCTTGTGAGCACATGGAATTCCTATGTTAACATGAACAATTTTGCATATTTCTTGACACTCTAATGGCCCAGTTATACAGCTGTTCTTGTGGCAATCCAATGAGATTTTTGGATAGCAGAAATGCGAAAGCTACAGTAGAACAATTTTTTAAACTTCCCTTTGAAATAACTTAGTATTAGGAAGAGTCAAAAGCCCCATTGGCTCTTTGTTAACATTAAAATATAATCACCAATTGGCCACTGGTGAATGCATCTTTGTATATGCATGTAAGCACACATGCCCAGTGCTCCACTTTTCCTGAGCCCCACTTCCCTTGACTACAGAACAGTGTGAAACCAACAGTATAACTGAGTGCTGCTGGCTTGCGCCAGTGCATTCACACTATAGCTGTTTTGCTTCAAACCAATGATTTCAGTGCACCAACACTGCACTTGTAGCGTAAATGCTGCCTGAACCCAGAGTCAGGGCATGGGCAGTGAGACTTCCTGGATGAGAGAGTCTCACTTTGCTTCCTTTGAGAGTCAGTTCAGGCCTTGACACCCAATTTTATACTCCACAAGCTTAGCGTTATGTCAGCTTCTTAACCCACGTGTCAGCTTGTTAGCATTTTACAAGAAAGAAGAATCTTTTGTACTGGGTTTGGAGGTTCTCAGTATCAACCAATCGGATTGGTTGGATGGTCGGTCTGAAGACTGTTAGAAGCAATTAATTAGATGTTACTTCCTCCCACTTCAGTTGCGCCCAATCTTGAGCAGACATGTTTTCAGATGAGCTAATGGTTTCTGAGCGTTGCAATTATTTAATGTTTGTCCCCAGAGAAGTTACATATTAAGATTAAGTTGCTAATTTAAAAAAAAAAATACTTTCTGTTGTGTTGTGAACATTGGCTTTATTTGAGCCTTCCTGTCACTGCACTTGCAGAATTATTAGGGTTTGGAAATACAATAGGGAGTGTGGTTGAAATGATAATGAGTTTTACTTTTTTTTAAATTACACTGAGATTCTCATGTTTAGGATTTTACTGCTGTAATGTTTAATGTGGACAATTGGCCAGTTTGTGGGTGATTTGTTGTGTCTGGTTGTGTTCTGTAACTTTGATAGTGGTTTACAGTTTACATGCTCACAGTAGAAATCCTTTTGTTACCATGCAGAGACCAGGGAGAAAGCCTGCACCATCTGTATTGCAGCTGTCAACATTCACGGGCATATATCAGAAGCGGCATTAATAATCAATAAAGATATAATAGATTGCAAACCTAGACTGGAGACTGTCAGTCAGGTTCAACTATAAGCCCAAAATTCAGCACCGCACCCCCCACCCTCGCCAATCCTGCATGTTTTCAAGCATTTAAATAATTGCAGTGTGCATTGGTTTTTATTTCCAGTACAAGAAAATAAACCTTTTTTGACAGATTCAAAAGAGCAATATAGGCCATGAATTACTGTTGGTGGTAACAGCAGACAAATAATGAACATGTTCGACTGACTTTCTCCAGTCCGCAATTTTAATGAAGGGCATTAACCCATTTATTTCAAAATGATAAAATAGCAGACAGAGGAATGACATGTGAATGTGTTAAACATTCACCTGCTATTATCACCAACAGTAATTACTGGCTTTGTGTTATAAAATGTTTGAAATGCACAGGTTGATCAGCATCTAAGAGAGGGGAAAAAATTAAACATATAAGATACTGAGGGGGCTCGACAAGGTAGATGCAGAGAGGATGTTTCCCCTCGTGGGGAATTCTAGAACTCGGGGGCATAGTTTCAGAATAAAGGGTCGCCCTTTTAGAACTGAGATGAGGAGGAATTTCTTCTCTCAGAGGGTTGTAAATCTGTGGAATTCTCTGCCCCAGAGAGCCGTGGAGGCTGGGTCATTAAATACATTTAAGGTGGAGATAGACAAATTTTTGCAAGATAAGGAAGTCAAGGGTTAAGGGGAGCGGGCGGGGAAGTGGCTTTGAGCCCAAGATCAGCCATGATCTTATTGAATGGCGGAGCAGGCTCGAGGGGGCCAAGTGGCCTATTCCTGTTCCTATTTCTTATGTTCTTAATACAAGTTAATGTTTGGGTGTGACCCTTCAGGTCGTGTTGCAATGATATTGACTCGCCCTTGTGCCTTCAGAAGCTACTTAAACGCACAAGTTATTCATTTAAAATAGTTAAATCAGCATGCTCTCAATTCATGTAATCCTGCGCCTGACTGAGCTTCCGTGGGGTCAGGGACAGCGACAGATGTGATGCTGAGCCACTTTAGTTTTGTGCATGTAGAATGCTTTGCTGCTTGGGATTATTGTAAAAGCATGTTGTGAAATATTTTAGTTTAACAAATTAACATGACGTACCTCAGCGTACTGGATTCCAGTAGGGTTGCATTTAAAGTCCCTAAAACGACTTTCATTTTCATATTTCAAATATCTGTAATCCAAGATTAAATTATTTTTGAGTTGAAAGGAAGAATTACAGCCAGCTCCAAACTATCAGATATTGCACCAAATACAGTATCAAAATCAACTGGAAATAAATCACATCTCCTCAGCAGTCACATCTTCTTTCAGTCAGTTCTAAATCCACTGTAAACTGTATCTCTGTGGATTTATTGGTTTTTCTCCTGCAATAACTGTGATGGAATGTTCGGTGTACCTACAGTTTAATTAAGCCAAGTGTCCAACTGCACTTTCAGTCTAACTCATCGGAGGAATTTTAACCAACCCAGGAAGGGTGGGGAGGGGGGTTAAATTCTTAAAAATGGGAAACCCGACCCCCAACCCGCCACAAACGTGCCTACTTCCAGTTTAATCGGGGAGGGTGGTTTGAGGATCAGGCGAGTAACCTGCTCTTGAGAGGCGGGTCAGTCATATGTTGATGAGGCTGCTTGCGTCAAATTTTAGCAGCCTTTTAGATTTAACGGCTGCGGGCTGTGTTTCCCAGGGCTCAGGAAACCCGGCAGCTGAAGAGAGGCGATAATTGCCGGATCCAGCAGGTAGGTGCGTTTCCAGCACTGATTGTGGGCCAGGAGGAGCAGGAGTGTTACCCCCACTTCAGCCCCACCAAGTTAACCTGCTGCAATCTGCCTCCCTCTCTGTGATCTCCAGACCCCCTCCCTGCGATCCGATCCCCCCGCCATCCAATGCTGACCTGCAATCTCCCCACCCCCCCCAATCTCCCCCACCCTGTGATCTCTCGCCCCCCCACCACCCCCACGATTCCTCCCCCCCTCCCAGTGATCTCTCCCTCCCTCCTTTCCGATCCCCAGCTGCGGCCCTCTACAGCAGGCCTTCCCACCTGACAGCCAGCCAGCCTCTCAATCAGGCCAGTTGCTGGGCGGGAAACGAAGAAAAAATATTCAAATGAAGACCGCGCTCCCCGTATTTCTGAGTTTCCAGAAGTGGGGTTTCCGCCAATCTTCCAACCCAGTTACAGTGACCAATTGAGGGAACTCCCTAAGGATTCATGTGCAGAGCTCTACTTTTCCCTGATTTGAGAATGTGCAGTCAGGCAGTATAACCAGAGCTGCCTATTTGCAGCATTCCCAAAATGATACCTGTGTAAACTAGTGAGTGCAATATAACTACACCATAAATAAATGCCAGTGTGAGCTACATTTGCATTTCATTGAACATCTTTTGACAATTGGGCCCAATGGTTTAAAACATTTCTCACTTAATCACTCTGTCTCCCACACAGTCACCTCCCATCCTGTTGATCTGTAAAGTGTTTTACATTTCAAACCAGGTCTACAGTAAACATTTATGCTCAGAAAATGACTGTGATATTGAATGGTTCAAGCCTTTAAAAATTCCATCTGCAATATATCTCTAATGTTAATTTCAAAGGCTATCAGTTAGTGCAGATGATGTAAAGCTGTTAATTCCATAAATACATATATATATATATACATATATATATATATATATAGAGGGAGAGAGCTTTTTATGTTGGGCTAATATCAAAAATCACAAAAATAATGGCCCATAATTTGCTGTCAAAATAACAGCGAGGGTAATAGCGCTCTCCGTTATTTATGCCCAAATGCTACAGCAATTTCAGGCGAGGACAGATGTGAAGTTAAATGCGGAAATCCAAAAGTTGCTGTCCAAGTAATGCCCCTCCGCCTTTAACTTGGCAAAAACGGCATCTCGCTGTCTGCCTCACCACTGAAATACGTTGAACAGCGGGAAGTTCCTGTACTTGCGCGGTAGACGAACTAAACTCGCCACAGAAAGTTAAGTTATGGGCAACACGGTGGCATAGTGGTTAGCACTGGTGCCTCACAGCGCCAGAGACCCGGGTTCGAATCTGACCTCGGGTGACTGTCTGTGTGGAGTTTGCACATTCTCCCCGTGTCTGCGTGGGTTTCCTCCGGGTGCTCCGGTTTCCTCCCACAGTCCAAAAATGTGTGGGTTAGGTTGATTTGGCTATGATAAATTGACCCTTAGTGTTAGGGGGGATTAAATATGTGGGGTTATGGGGATAGGATGGGATATGTTAGGGGGAATTAAGTACGTGGGGTTACGGGGGTAGGGTGGGATATGTGTACTGTGGGGATTAAAGCAGGGACAGGGTACTGGATTTGGATGATCAGCCATGATCGTATTGAATGGCGGAGCAGGCTCGACGGGCCGAATGGCCTACTCCTGCTCCTAGATTCTATGTTTCTATGTTTCTAAGTCATTGCAAGTCTAAGTACCCTTTTAACGACGTGATAATTACTGTTAATTACTGCCAGTCAACCTCTCTGTCACTGAAAATGAACTATGACAAGTATGGAGTCTTACTCCTTCAGGTTTTAATTGTTGGAGATTTTAAAAATATAAAATTTTAAACGTAAACTTTTTTTTTAACCTTTCCTTTCTGTCTCATTTTTCTCTGTCTCTTAAACCAGTCTTTCTTTCCCTCTCTTTATTTCTCTTTCTCTACCTGATTTGACATTGAATTCACCATTCTAACTTATACTTCCTTCTCAGTCCTTGCGCTGTTAATTTCACAATCCTTCAATCTGATTGATTAAGGAGAAACACAGTTATTTGCCCTGTTTACTCACGTCCCAAATGCCCTATTTCCCTCTCTGCGACATTATCAGCTCACACTTCCAGCAACTTGCCATGTAAAAAACTTTAAATCTAACTCCTACAGCAATGATGGCAAATTGTTTAAAATCTTTTAGCCCATTATTTCTTAGTCACATTGAGACAGGTACTACTTGATTTTTACATCTGTAGGAGATCTGGATTTCAAACACTGAGGACGAAAGTGGAATGCTTTGAAGAGTGATGCAGGCTCCCTTGTTTAAACATCTAAGGAATGATACCTTCATTTGTGAGAGAACTTGCACATCAGAAATCCTAATGAATGAAGCTTCCTTGATGGCTTCATGGGTAAATGTACCACCCGTTGAGACACTGATCCATACAGAGTAGGAAGGTCTCACAATGTATCAGCAGTCTGTGCTGATCTATCCCTACTGCTGGCCTGACATCAGATATGGCAATTGGTCGCAGTACCTATTGAGGTAAAATTAGGACGGGAACTCCTGATTAGTACCCAATGATCTCTGCTGGAAAATAGATGTGTAGACATTGGGTGACGTCAACACTGGCCTTGGTAGTGATGTTTTCACGGACAAATATGCTGCTAATATTCAAACGTGAAGAATGGCTGAGGTACTGATCAGTGTTTTTTGGAAGAGGAGGCAAGAAATTTCGAAATGTTGTTACATCATGAAGAATGTGTGCAGTGTTATAATTCATAAAAATCAATGGATAGAAAATCATGGGCTCTGATCCCGTGATTGTTGATAAGCCGCATACGAGGCCCCATCCACTAGCGCACGGTCTCAGAATATTCTGCCCATTGTGCCTTATTGCATCTTTGAGAAATATCCAAAGTACTTAACATAAAATGTATTACTTTCAAGTGTAGTCACTGTTATTACGCAGGAAAACGCAGCAGCCAATTTGTGAACAGCAACTGAATGAATCACCAGTTGATCTTTTTAAATGAAACATATTCCTCATAACATGTCTCTGCCTAATGTGGTAAAAACATCATTAACATAGAAATTACATATTACACATGAGTGGCCACATGCAAAATAACTCCGTCGGAGCTGTAGTAGCCAGTTTGTCTGTACTTTTCTCATAGCACAGTGGACCCAGCATGACTTTTAACCCACTGACAATGTAATTTGGGAAAGTGGATAATGGGCATATCTCCACGAATAACAAGACACTCAGAGACCTGAGGGAGCCAGTTGAAATGAAAGACTAGAGGCACTTAATATATGACTTGCAGGCCAATTGTAGCTCTTGCATAACTTTGTTGTGTTCCTGGGACTGGATCGGATCCAGCCCTGTGCATTACACTCCATTCTCTGCTGCCGTTCCCATCTGTCTAACTCTTTCTCCTTTTACCACCTGGCCATCTCCCTGTCTTACTAAAGCTGCCCATCCCGCTCCTGCTCTCCTAACTGTCAACCCCATTCCCAATCCAGCATATGAGCTCCATTTAGCATTCCACTTTGATCCATAACAAGCAACCCTCCAAGTTTTATCAATTCTGGTGCCATTGTATTCCTCTTTTACTAGTATCTAACCGGTGTTAATTTTGTCTTCCCATCCTTATTTCAGGTACCACACTTGAGTAAGGCACAAGCCTCCATCTTACTCACATAGTCAAAATAGAATGACTTTCTTGTACCATATTTGATGTAGATGTTAACATTGTTTTCCCTGTAATTCAGACATTTGTCCTTCTGTGTGACTACTTGATATTCAACTCACCTAAGACATTTATAATGAAACACATTCATGTACTACAATTTACTTTTCATCAAATTTCATTTTTCGATATAAAGGAAAGTTGCATGTTTCTGGACCTTGGGTCCTGCAGATAGATCTTGGATTCCAATATTGTTCAGGGCTCAAGTGCTGCTCAGCAGCTTCACTACCCGTCATCCTCCCGCTCTCAGCTTTCATCCTTTTGAATCAGACGCTCGCCTCATCAGTCACTCTGGCCAAAAGGAAGAAGAGGCATCTGGAGCTGTAGAGGAATCTCATATGCCCTGAACACACTCCTTTGAAATACCCTGGTAATTACCACTTACTGCGCAGAAGCCTTGGGGAACAGGATACAAAATAAAGAATTTTAAAACCAGCAACACACACAGTTTTTCTTTAAAACAAAGTTTTTAAATGTAATACAAACAGTAAAGCTGAGTGAAGTAAAAATGTAAATAAAATATAAATTAAAATAGCGTGAATGAAAAATAGTAAAAACAAATCATCTGAAAAAGTGACAATGTTAAAAAGTAATACCAACATGCTAGAGAAACAAAATAAGATTCAAAGATTTGAATAATAAAACATGAGCAATTTTACAGGAGATCAACTAGTATTTAGAAAATTCAGTATCATAATTTTACAAATTCAAGTCTGCCATGGAGACCTTAGTTTCAGTCATTCCCATAAGTCCTCTGAACATCTTACTTCTATGGGAGTTGATTCACAGTGCCCTATATCTACTTTCATGATAGTGTTACCTGGGGGTGTAACAATAATACTCTACTGTGACCTGAACTGGATATTAAAGACATTTGCACGTATACTTCTTCAATCACTCTCTCTAAAGGTGGGCCAAGCAAACATTTAGTAAGACAAGGCCAGATACGAATCATTAAGATGCTTTATTTCACAGCACGTGAATATACAGAGTACTGGTTGTAATCAAAACTCACTCATTCCACTCATTTAATTTTGCTTCCCTTACAGAAAAAGAAGAATTAAATCACTGTGCTATTCCACATTGGTGGGCTGTCTTACTTTCTGTACAACTGCTGGTAATAAGAAACTTAACCCATACATTTTAGACTTCAGCCAATCTCTACTCGCTGCAGTCTCTCTTGCCAGCGTGTCTCCAGTGTCAGCTGTCAGACTGCTCCCCCATCCAAAAAGGAAATCAACTGGCCTAATGTGGCAATGGCCTCTGCTGAGTTTGAAAGAGCAGAGTCAACACAGCATCAATAAGTGTGAACACTCCTTAGAATGTTAGACTTTCTTTCATTGTCTCAGCACATTGGTTCAGACCAACATTAATTGATATCTTCCAGCCCTGCTCAATAATAGCATTTTTAACATATGTTATATCAAGGTCCCCCTGTTGCAGTAGTCAGAAATCCCAAGACTTGACACATAAGCATTATGACAGGATTTAACATTCACAGATGTGATTTGGACTATTACCAATGCTGATAAATGGACAAGTGGAAGTTGCTCCACTGATTGATAGGATGCAAGTTCTCCTTTTGCATTTGACACCAGATGAATTCAGTCTGTAGGAGACAATTCGTTGCTTCAACGTTTTGCAAAAAAAAAGGAAGAACAATCAGAGAATGAGACAGTGCCCTATAGCTTAGTACTGTGGGTAATGGAGATCCAGCCTCATGACTAGTGGTTGTAAGACTGCTGCTACTCCAGCCTGTTCTTTTATCTCCACTGAGAAATCGAAGTGAATGGTCAAGGTCCATAGTGCAGATCACCACCAAGGTTGAAAAGAGAAAACAAAATAAATTAACAAGTATTGATTAGGTGATGTAAGCTTGAAGTCTGAAGATTACAGGAGTAAGGAAAGACTGAGTGAGGTAAGTTTTGAGAAAGAATGAGTCAGTGTAGGAGACTGCATTGAGACTTGATTTCAACATATGAGAAAGTAAGGAGGAAGAAAAATATGCTGGATTTGAAGCTTAGAAGGTACAAGGAGATCAAAGTTTGGCACTGCTCTGATCATAGTAATGTTGGTAGAATAGAGAATGGCAAGAAAGGTTGTTATGGGAAGAGGAAGAGAGAAAGCGACAAGCTATAGATAAATACACAATCCCCTATTGGGCAACTTTTGGATGAATCTAGCTTTTATAGAGAATCAAGAGTTGTTAAGGGAAAGGAAACATGAAAGAAGAAAACAAGCTTATGAAAGGAGCTTTATAAATGGAGCAGATGTAAGAGTTCCACTTAAGGTCAGAGGAAATCGTGAGATCAAGAATGTCAGTTGATGAAGAAGGACTAAGTGCTTAAGACTAAGTGACTCAGTGCTTAATTTATGGACATGGAGGAGATCACGATGTAGTGATTCAGCAATTATATTGGAAGAGGACTGGAGGTTCTCACCATCAAGGAGATCTGAAGGACATTGACGAGTCTACAGTGATATCAACAGTAATAAAAATGGAGGAGGTCATTGATATGAAGACGGAACAGGGTGAGTGCAAGTACAGCGGAGTTCCAGAGGTGTGTAACAAGATCACTAATGGAATGGCTATGCCAACAAACATAACAGAGATCATGGATTAGACCAGCACTTTCAAGCTGATATTTATTTTTAGAGTTAACAGCAGTTTCTAGAACATTAATAGGGATGTAGTTTGAAGAGTAAGCAAATTTCCAAGAAGAATGATAGATGGACTGGAATTTAGAGATTAAAGAGATAGGGGTAAATTCGAGCACACACCTTGAACAATGGGAGGGATATCATCAGCACCAATTGATGCTTGGCCTGAATGACCTATTCCTGCTCCTATTTCTTATGTTCTTCCTAGTGTTGGGAGAGTATCCACACCAGATAGATGTTGTCATTTATGTTATTCATGAGTAAATAATCATTGGCCTCTTACTCAAATGGTTACAGGCTTGAATACCAAAGCTTCTGTTAACTGATATTCACCTATCATTATTGGGAGACAGTTTTATCAGCTGCTTTGATACAGTGCTATGATAGGTTTCCTACATTAAAACAGTGACTACACTTCAAAAAGTACTTCATTGGTTGTAAAGCATTTTGGAGCATCCTGAGGTCATGAAAGACCCTATATAAATGCAAGTCTTTCTTTTTCTTTTCTTTATAGGATGTTACACCTTCAGGATGAAAACTACAAGCACAGGTTGTTGCTGGTTAGTTATGAAGTAACGTTCACAATAAATAGAGAGAAACGCATAGGCACCAAACAATATGCACTCTCAACTGAAAAATGCTGCACAACACCAAGCATACCCTCAAAAGCAAATTATAAAGCAAAATCGGGGGCTAAATATTTATTATTAAAAGCAGATAAATACATTTTGTTTAAAATGCAATGTGGGGCTTGATTTTGATATGCACCAGGGATTATTTCTTCATTATAATTATTCATTCCAGTCATTAACAATGATTGTCTCAGGTATGACCTAAATTCTGAGAAGTGTTCTTTATCTTTTTGGTCCTAATACAACAATATCCTCATTGCAGCTAGGTGGTTTAATCATTGATAATGAATAATAATGAGGCTTTTAAAATGTTAATTTCGCTTGTTTAATTGAGGTTTGAATGGCTTTAATTATCCATTTTTGCTCGTCTTTGAAGCCTCTTCTCTCTCCGCTATATAAATTGTTCTGGTGACTGCTCTATCAGGAGCTGAGCCTTGCACCCTTTCACTGTCCATCTCCTTCCCATCCATCATTTACAGCACTAAGGTTTTAACAGAGAATTGATGATGAATCCCATGTGCCAGCTCCAAAGAGTTATTTTAAATGAATTCCCCAAGTTATTAAATTGCAGTCAGATATTTCGTTATTTTTAGTAGCACCAGCTACTGCACGTGGAACCAAAAAAGTAGCTACTGGCATTAAATTACCCAAGCAAACTGTTGCAAATGAGAGGTACTTCAATTGTGAAGTTGAGATACATTCTGTCAATAATAGTGTTACTGGGGAGTTACATCTAAATAAGAAGTAGCTCACGAGGAAAGATTTGCAAGTTTTCCTAAGGATTCATTTAGACAGCATCTCTCTCCTTATAATTGAGAGTTGTGAGATCTCTAATGATTCCCTAGTCAATGTAACTGATGGTTAACAGAAATACTGTTATTCCATTGTCAGTGTACTTATTCCCAAAAGGTAATTCATCTAGGCCAGGAACAATCACAATTTATTACTGTACATCAGATGGATGCACTGCCACTAAGAAACCTCAGCCCCTCCTTCCTCCACCCACTGGATTATCAATGATCATAATAGAGTGGTTTCATTAAAGTTAAGGAGCTTCCTTGACAGGTTGTTTTACTTTAGATATGACAATTTTAAAGTGTGCATTTTGACAGCAAGGCTCCAGATTTTAGCCTATTATTGCCAATTCAAACTCAAATTCTGATCCGTACAAACTATACTTATTGTACTTTTCTCAACATGGTAAAGATTGATGTTCACTGGAAAAAAATCCTAAAATGAGAGGGAAAGTGCCAGGATACTATGATCTGTGCTAAATATTCCCCCATCTTTCTCTTCATGTGTAATACTAATAGATCTTTCGTAGTCTTACTCACAGTGGGGGGAAAAATACCACAAATGCAAAATACTGCGGATGCTGGAAATCTGAAATAAAAACAGAAAATGCTGGAAATACTCAGCAGGTCAGGCAGCATCTGTGGAGAGAGAAACAGAGTTAACGTTTCAGGTCAATGACCCTTCGTCAGAAAAAAATAAGACTGAAATTGAGATTGTTGTAAAAAATTGACTTATTTTTTCTTATGTCTGTATATCTTGTTTCTTATCTTCTGCCTACTTTATGCTCTTTGCTTTTTCTACTCCATTGGGAGTTTTGCCAATCTTTTGGCTTGCTATATATTTTTTTATAATTTTAATATACCTTTCTTGAGTGTTTCATTTTGGTACTTCAGTTTGTTTTCCTCTGTATTTTTTTGTTATTTACATGTTTCAGGTCTAGTTGACTTTAAGAATTACTTCAAGTCCAGGATTACTCAGCGGTGACACTGAGCTGGGGAGAGAGCTGAGCAGGTAAAGGAAGTCAGCGGGAGCCAGCACTCCCAGGTGAGGAGGAGGCTGTGCAGCAGGAGCTGGCACTTGGTGAGTGTAGCAGGAACTAGCAGTCAGCAACAATCTAATCGCATGCAAGGAGCAGCAAGAGTGGGAGATCTGGATAATAAGAGCAGATCCAGAGAGCGAGGGGAGGAGGAAGCATAGTGGAGTTGGCAAGGCCAGTAATGATGTTTCTGGGCACTGATACTGTGCATTCACTGAAGGCTGAAAAGTTGCATGTGTACAGAGACTTAAAAAATATTAAAGGCCTGCTGAAGAAAGCAAGATTTTAAAAACCCACCAAGCTCAACCCCAAATCCTCTAGGGAGGGTAGTTTTCAATGGCCAAACTAACTGGATGAATTTCTAACATGACGTGGACAATTTTGTGGAAAGTTTTTGAAGATATTTTTATGAATTATTTAAGTTGTTATGTTATACGTTTCGGGGTAAAATTTGTCTTGGGCAGTGCAAACCGGGCGATTGCGAATCGGCAGCTCATTTTACATTCCGCCTGATTTTCTTTCCCATTGACTTCAATATCATAGGAACAGGAGGAGGCCATTCATTCCCTCGAGCTTGTTCAACCATTCAATATCATAGGAACAGGAGGAGGCCATTCATTCCCTCGAGCTTGTTCAACCATTCAATATCATAGGAACAGGAGTAGGCCATTCATTCCCTTGAGCTTGTTCAACCATTCAATGAGATCATGGCTGGTCTGTGACCTAACTCCATATACCTGCCTTTGCCCCATATCCCTTAATACCTTTGGTTAACAAAAATCTATCAATCTCTGATTTAAAATTAACAATTGATCTAGCATCAACTGCCATTTGCGGAAGAGAGTTCCAAACTTCTACTACCCTTTGTGTGGAGAAGTGTTTCCTAATTGCACTCCTGAAAGGTCTGGCTCTAATTTTTAGACTATGCCCCCTAGTCCTAGAATCCCCAACCAGTGGAAATAGTTTCTCTCTATCTACTCTATCTGTTTCCCTTAATATCTTGAAAAGTTCGATCAGATCACCCCTTAACCTTCTAAATTCTAGGGAATACAACCCTAATTTGTGTAATTTCTCCTTGTAACTTAGCCCTTGGAGTCCGGGTCCCATTCTGATAAACCTACGCTGCACTCCCTCTAAGGCCAATATATCCTTCCCAAGATGTGGTGCCCAGAACTGCTCACAGTACTCCAGGTGTGGTCTAACCAGGGTTTTGTGTAGCTGCAGCATAACTTCTACCCCCTTGTATTCTAGTCCTCTAGATATAAAGGCCAGCTCTACCGCCCAAGACAAATTTCACTCCCTTTAGCTATCCTTCTGATGATTGAGCTTTGCTTCTGACTTTTTAACTATACATAGTCAACTGGCTGGACAAACAAAATGGGCACTACAAAGAATTGGGAAACGTTTGTTTGAGTGATTTGATTGATTGCTTTTGTGGCAGTTGTTGGTTCTTGATTGGGAGCTTCGGAAAAATAGTGAGTGATTAATTGGTTGCTTTTGTGTGGATTGCTAATAGGTAGCTTTTTCTACCTCTCTGTATATGACTGAATGTTAAGAGATAATGGTTATTGGTGGCAGTTGGAAAAGTATGATGGAGATTTCTTGTGTCACAGACACATTAGCCCTGATTTTAACTCCTGGCAGGAGTTGTGCAGGTTCGGGCCAAGGCAGACAAGAAACTGTCCATCCCTCTGCAGCGTGAGGCCCAGGAGACATTAACTGATCTGCATGAGCCCTGTCATTATCACACCCAAACCCCGCAGGAAGAGTTAGCTGGCCGGCGGGCTGGAGCAGGATTTTGGGCAGCAGGAGGTCACTGCCGGGGACCACAAAGAACCGTCCCTGGCATCCAGGTAAATGGTTAGGAGGGTGTCCGGAGGACCTCGCAGTCGGAAGAGGGGGAGGGATGCCCAGAGCGGGGAAGACCCGAGTTTTCCTTATAGGACCCAGAGGCACATTCCTGCTCCTCTTGGCTCACACGGAAACAAATTTTAAAAAACGATAACTTGCCTTTCTGGGCCTCTTCGAACCCTGGATCAACTTGCCGTCAGGCTGGCCTGGAGGGCAAGCACAACAGCTTCTCAGTCTATTCCTCGGGTTAAAATTGCAGGCGGACCCCAATGATGCCATCGTCTGCATATTTAAAGAAGGACCCCGCTGCATTTCAGCGGGTGTCCCACTCACCTGCTCACAAAACAGGTTCAAATTGCAACCCGCAGGAAGGCAACACGATCAAAGAGGGTAAGTCACTGCGGCCATTTTATTTTGCCCGCCTGTCTGGTTTCTGCCGGGAAGACAGGGTTAACATTTGTCCTATTCAGTTTGCCATCCTACACAGTTAATGTATGGTGCATGCTATGTACAATACTTTCAATTAAATAGAGAGTGATGTATAAAATTATATCTGGCACCCTACATTAAATATTTTCAATTTTGCAATGTAGTTTAACCACCATTTCCCTGCTGTACTGCTCCAGTAATTTTGATTGTGAAGAAAATCTATATGGTCCCAGAATGGATCCTTTGATGTTGATAGAAGCTAGGGCTTCAGTCTCAGGACAAATCGCTGCTGGTTCACTATTGCTGGAAGATGAAGGTTGTGGACATTGCGAGAGGGCAGGATTCGGCTCTGCTGTGATTTTCCCCCCAACTCCTCCTCACTGTAAAATAGGCTGCCAGCACTCACCGTCTGAGTTCACACATGAAGAATGACCATTTCAGCAACCTACTGACAAACTGTCAGCAACTCTGGGAGTGGGACTTTAGTCAGGCGTAACTCACTGCCTCGAGTAGGTGAGGAAAGGGGAGAAAATTTGAAATATAAAAACATTGACGATTCTGCAGTGGAGGCCAATTTCGGAGACACCTGGCTTAAGCACTTATATCACCGACTTCTAGTCTTTGCCCCTGGGCTCTTGCCAATCACAAAAGCTGGAATCAGGTGCAAACAGCAGAAGTCACCAGCATGGGAACACAAATCAAGCATTCCTTAGATTGACTTCTGCTGCCAACACTTTCACAATGGATGATTTGAAAAAGAACATTTTAACAGATTGGTTTCCTTTGCTCCCACTTGTACATTAGAAAATAACAGAACATTTTGTGACAACTGGGTGATTCTGTAACTTTGGTGACGGTTAAATTATAGTTAGATATTTTATTGATTTAAAGAACATTCAAAAACTTACAGCTAAAAATCTTACAATTTTATCATGTAATAAATTTAAACGAAAAATAATTCCAAAGACCTGACTTTGTGTATCAGTGTTTTTCTAACCAGGTTTCCCAAGAAACAAATCTACATATTTTTCAAAAGGTTACTGAAAAAGTCGACTGTTTGTAGATAGCTTAGACTGGCTGGAACAGATTCATATTGTCTTATTAAATCTTTTAAAAGGAAGACATGCACCATAAGGCTTGGGGCCTATTCATCGTTTATCATCTCATGACAGAGGTTTGATCTCTGACGTGAAGTCTACCAGTACTGCAACACCCCTTGTACAAAGTTAGAATGAATTAATTTCTTGTTCTGAATAGAGACTAGCAGCGGAATTTTAATACCCCCTGCCCGCCTGAAACGGACAGGCGAGCAGTTGGAATACCCCGTACGACTTACCCCGTCTGATCCCGCTACCTTTCCGTGGGTCCGGATATTAACCTGCTCTTTCTTGCAGCTGAGATGGACAGCAGCTTGAATATGCAGATCGGGCTCTGATGACGTCACTGGGCCCGACTGCAACATTAACCCTAAGCGTGCGTGGGGAAGCTCTTGTGGCTTCCACATCAGGCCAGACCTACTGGGAACAGGAGCCATGGCCAGAAGAGGCCCAGGTAAGTTTAGATTATGATGGCTACACATTAATGTAAGTAAAAAAATAAATTTTACCTACCTTTTTGTCGGCGTCCACCAGCGGTCCCTTTACGACCTGTAGACCCGGGAAAATTGAGCACAGCATGCATGGTGCATGCTCCGCCCAGTTTCTGCTGAATGTGGCAGCGGGGTTCTAAAACAGACCTTGGACCCCTGATTAGCATATTCAAGAGGCCTAATGCCTGTTTCAGGCAGGCACCCTGCACACTCAAAGTCACTGACTTCCAATTTCGCAGCCGCCTCACTTCCAGGAGAGGGATCGGGCACAGGAGACAGCCACCCGAAATTCATCCCCTGAGCAATCATTTATCGCCCAAAAATCAGGCACGTCACAGCCTACTTTTCCCCCCAGTGTCATGAAAGCGGACCGCTAATGCAAGAAAGAAACAATTCCTCAAAAGAAAGAAATAGTCTTTATGCCACTGTCAATATTTTTTTTTAAATGCCGCAAACTTTTTAATAAGTCTAAAAAGGACTGAAGCAGCCTTTTGAAGCTATACTTCTCCTTTATTGACCGCCATGAAAATTATTGTTTGAAATGCTAATTGAACTCAGTTTCCATTGATTTTTTTTAATTGAAATTATAATGGGCAAGACAAAATCAGTGATAGATAAATAACTTTAAGTTGAATTTCAGGGAAAAAATACAATTAGAATGATTATGTGAAACAAAATGTGTACTAGGAAGCTACAAAGGTTTGCGTATCCTTAGCATCTCTTTATCAAAAAGAATATACCTGCATCTAATGCTTTACAGGTGGTTTGGAGTTCAGCTGACTTTTAATAAAATGTATAATTGAAAGGAAATATGTGATTGTTAGTAGATTTTGTGTAGTAGATATGCAGTATCGCATTATAATTATAGTAAAAATCTGAAAATTATAGTAAAAATGTTACCTTTATTTAGATGTGGGATACAGGCATGTACTTCACCAGGGAGTTGTGCTGTTTGCTTGAGACTGACCTGCAAACAACCTTCACCACAGGGAGAGCACTGCCAGTGGCAACCAAGGTCACCACAGCCCTGAACTTTTATGCCTCAGGCTTATTTTAAGCTACACAGGGGGCATCAGCAACATCAGCATCCGTGGTGCATAGCTGCGTCAAGCAAGTCACTCATGCACTCACTTTCCCCTTGCAAGCCTGGCAGCAGAAGGAAAGGGTCTTGCAATTGTTTCACACTGCAGATGACCCCATTTTGGTTCCTGCACCCAATAACATGGCAAGGGATTCCACTCCAGATGGTCAGTGACCAGTAACACAGGATCACAGAGGTCAATTCCCACTTCCCCGGCAGCAGTCATGATGCATTTGTCTGAAAGTCACGGCCTCCCCTGCCCTGGACCCCCACCTTCCCTTCCACAAAACCTTCTCGAAACTCCTTCCCTGTGACCTACTTGCTTGCCAATGAGCCATCCCTTAGTGCTGGCCGGCAGTCGGAGGCCCCAGAACTTCCTCTCCCGCCCGCCCTGCCAGCGGCCATTTTCCACCCATTTCAGGTGGGCAGCTGACTGGAGCTGTAGATGAGACCTTGGAGTTAAAATCAGGTGTGTGAGTGCATTTCGTACTCGCCCCACCGCCGCCCAAAACCTGCTCGGGGTTAAAAATCGACCCAATACACTTTGAGATGATATGATCGAGGTTTTTAAAATAATGAAGGCAGTAGATTCTGTTTGAGTAGATATGTTATTTTAGCAAAATAGGGAGGAGGACATTGGGGCATCAGAACAAAAGACTTAGGTTGGATGCCAGGAAGTATTTCTTTTTGCAGAATTATCAACCTCCGGAATAGCTTGTCAGAATGTACGGTAAGTATGGATTCACTCCAGGCCTTTAAAAAGGAGCTGGATGAGTTCCTGAGAGAGGAAGATATCTCTAGTCATAACAGCTAGGTGTGGGTTAGCTGTAATTAGCTGTATCAGTTACTGCAGTCTCCTGGAACTTGCTTGAATACCTTTACAGTTTGGAGAGGAATTTCCCAGAGTTTTTATTTCTATTTTGTTGCCTTTTTCAGGAGATAGCATGACTTGGGAGGGGGCAGGTCAATGGTGCATGTAGGCTGCACCATGTCTGGATCGGACAGAATAAATGGACTAGTTGGCCTCTCGCTGTCCTCTTTTGTCTGTTCATATTTTGTGAAGAAGTGCTCTGAAACTATCGGGCTGATTTTCTGGTTTCATTAAAGCGTTGGAACTAGAGCAAAGGGAACTCAGCTCAATGACATCCTGCCAGGTCAGCTTTGCAAAACCTTCTGCGGTCAGCCATAATTAGCATGCATAGTGAACTCCCAGGCCATACTGGGGCTGGTACTGGAATCCCACCAATGGGAGGGTGCAGGAAGTGTGCATTTCACGAGCCCTTAAAGGTCTGCGACTAAAATTTCCCATTGTGCAACCACTTAAATTTGTGGTTTCATATGGAGTCAAAAATTGTTTCAGCTTTTCCAAAGACTGCAAATATATGAAGTGCATTTTTCAGCCATTCCAAGGGTTATATGGGAGAAAGGAAGTCGCTGGCAAAAACCAAGGGAAGGCAAAACAAACGTAGAAACAGGAACTCAAGTTTATGGGCAAGTGATGGGGCGGTGCAGCATCCAAACCCCTGTTTGATGGCTGTTGAAGTGAAGAGCTGGTGGAAGAGGTGGGTATGAAGAAGGTTGCCCTGTTTTGTACTCCAGGACACTCTTCCACTCTTCCCAGAAGACAGCAGTATATCTGGCACGATTGGTATGCACAGCTACACAACCAAGGAAGCTGCCAAATGGAGACTACCCAATAGTACCATTTACCAGGTAGAGGCCCTAGGTTTTCATGCCACAAAGAGTTGCCTGTCAACCTATTTTATTGCTGACCTATGCTAAGGTCCCTTACAGCAGTTGTTTTCCATTGCTTCTGGTGAATTCCCATACTCTAGTTGGGCAGACGTTTAAGCTGCAATTTACAATTGAAAACCTTGGCCTGCTCACATCTTCAAAGGTCTTCACATGTAAAACAACCTAGTTGCAGGACATCCATGATGGGCTGCAGACTGAGCCCACATCTGTGACTGTGTATGTGCTCCTTCAACTTACAACATCTAAAGACTATTTCTCTGATTGCGTGACAAGATGGAACTGGAGAAGGACTCAGAAATTGACAGGCCTATAATCCTTAGAGAAGGCCACTTGGACGAACATGGGGAATAAAGGAAGGTGAAGCTGCAGGCCTCCCACAAGGCTAAGACCATCCAATTGTGCCATATTCCCATCTCATTGACTCTCGCAAACAAACACCATACACAATTAGTATCATGTAATGGGAACTCTATTTAAGGTGTGTCTTGGAGCCAGCCTTCTAGCATCTGTTTTCCATCATTGTAGATGGAGAAGAGCAGCCAGCTGGTGACCGATGGCAAAATAGCACCTCATACCAGTGTGTATTCTTCCTACCAACAGCTGCAAGCATTAGTATAGTTATATATATATATACATATCCTGGAGGATGCAGTTAGTGAGCTTGAAGAAGTAGCAAGTACCAGGTCACTGGTGAGGAGGACCAAGTAGTGGCTTTGGAAGAGAAGCAGGATGTTGGTCGCATGGTTGCCATCAAGTGACACCTCTATTTTAGAAAATGTCAGCATGTGGTGACATTTAACAACTGTATCATGACACTGTTGCTATTCCGTGTAAAAAGAGATGAAAGTGCTGACTAATGCATCAGTCACCTGTTTAATACATATGTGGGCAGCACATTGACTGATACTGTGGTTGATCCCTCTGCTAGTCTGGAAGGAGGTAGAGACAGAAAAGTTGAGGGAAGAGGTGACCTTGACTGCCAGTGGCAGTGCTGTCCTGTCCAGATGGTGCAGGTTGTCTGCCGGTATCCTTGCACCACATGCCATAGTCCAGAAGCTGGCTTCTTGCTGGCCTGGAGCCTGCAGAACCATAGTCATTCCAAATAGGCATGCCAAGCTCTCCAGATATAGTTGATGGTATAATGGCAGGCGTGGGGATGTCTGGCTCTGATCTCCCTGACATGCCTTCTTTCATCTCGTACCACTTCAACCATGAAATACAATTGTTTCAAAACTTAACCTCATCATTAAATTTAACTTGACTTACAAACTGCCACAGGGCTCTGTAGCTAGCACTTAGATGCCTTGTTGCTCGCCGAGCTCTTGTAAAATTTGTATTGCAAGAGCTTCTTTTTCATGTCCTTTCATTTTTTTAAGCTCCTCTCGAAGTCATGTAAATGCTTCAATTACAGTCAGCTTTTCAGGGAGTTCGCAGACAACAAATATTTGCCTATTTTAGATTCCACTTAAAAATAACCTACTGTCATGACAAACAAATTATAATAATGGAACAAAGTGACAATTTGCATAAAATCAACAAAGAATAACAAAAAACAGTATTAAAAATATACCGTAAAACTGACCCCTATTGTGTTCCATGAGGCTTCCCTTAGGCTCACTCCAGATAGGTGAAGGGAGCAAACTGCACAAGTCTATCCTAAACGGATGAAAAATTAGGCTATGCTTGACTTAAATGTATTACCATATTTAAAAGAAGCTGTCACTCGTTTTGAGCAAGGACACTTTAGGTAGTTTAAAAGGCCGGCTGGAAGACTGTGCCTGGTGCAAAAGTCCTGCATGTCCAGCTATATGAATTTGTACTGCTTTTCAGGCTTCCAATCACCCATAGTGACTGAAAAATATACCCTTACTAGACGACAATTGGGAGGAACATTAATTTTTTTTTACCAACCTGTTCATTTAGCTTCAATTAAATCAAAATCCAATTACCTTCAATACACCAATGATCTTTTGATAATTTGACGAAAGAAAAATGATGATGGTTCAGTGGACTAGCTCAGTCACGGGTATAAAATTGAGTGGGGGTAGGTAACTTTAAATTCAATCTGAATCCTGCAATTTCATGTCACAAATCATAACCTTCACTGACACAAGCACTTTGAAATGCCATTGAAAAGCTTATGTAACACATACAAAGCAGTAATACAAAAGCAAAATACTGCGGATGCTGGAAATCTGAAACAGAAACAGAAAATGCTGGAAATACTCAGCAGGCCTGACAGCATCTGTGGAGAGAGAAACAGAGTCAACATTTCAGGTCCATGATGACAGGTATTTCCAGCATTTTCTGTTTCTGTTACATACAAAGCAGTGTAGCACAAGTCAATGAGGGGCACAGAAGATGCTGTGGAGCAAAGTCCAGAATGTTTCCTAATGTCATCTTGACCATGAGAGGTTTTACGGGCTTAGACCATACTCCGGAATGTGCCGGCCTAGATAACCTACACAAATGGGCGGAGAAATTTGACGTGCGCCCAAGAGGGACGGAAAGGCAGTGAAGCAATTGCTGTGCGCGCCAGTCCAGGCCGGCCTGAGGCCCAAGCCAAATTTGGCATTGGGCCTGATTTGAATGAAAACGGCAAGCTGCGGGTGCCAAACGGCGTCCCGATGCAGCTTACCAGTCGTGACCGAATGGATTCCGGCCGGTTCCAACACTGCAGGTAGGTCCCGGGGAGGCAGGTGAAGTGGAGGGCTGAACCCTGGCCGGCAGCGCCAGCAGTAATTTTATGGAGTCAGAAGGATCAAAAATGTAACATTAAAAAATTTTTGTGGCCGTTTTTTGAGCGGTCTCTTTAAGCCTCTGCTCGTTTGGCCGCTTCAAGCCTTCTTACAAATATGCAGAGCCCGCGCGATACAACCAGCCGCCCATTTATACCTGAATTTTGCAATGTGATGGTACAACTGGTGTAGGATCCTGAATTGTATAGAAAAGCAGCCCTACGCTTATTTCAGGCTGACAGGCTGCTCGCCCATTTATCGGCCTGTCTAAATATCGCTTCAGGTGGGCCTTGGGCATCAATGGGGCGGCTGAGGTGTCCCCCTCCCCCACATTTTCCAACCTCTATCTGCCCATTTTTCAGCTGCAAAGTAGACAGCCGTGAGTTGACTTTCTCCCCGAACATTAATTACCATTGTTCTCACCTTCTTGATGCCAGAGATGCCACTTTGGAGCAATAAAATGCCAACTCCTGAACTGGATTATGTGATTTGAACAATGATGGCATTATACCTCATGATTTGAACAGCATTGATATTTGGATTTATTTCACTGCATATTACAGGGGAAATATCATAGCTTGCATGTTAGATTATAGCAAAAATTCACAAGGTTACGTACTGGTAATTTACAAGTTTGAGTAGTATTTGAGGCACAGAGAAATTCAGTGCAATTGATAATTTTGCAGTCACCAACATTAACTGGAAAGTTCCATTATCTCTTTCCTCTGTTTAATTGTGGTGATTGGACAGTTGTGACTATGAATCGCTGAAGCCACGGCCTAGAAATTTGGCTCCGTAATGCCCGATTTTTCGGCGCTATGGGTGCCGTTTTGTCGAAAATGGCGTCCGCACTGCACAAGTACAGTTCTGGTGCGGGCCGAGCTGGACGCTATTTTGGTGAGGTCATAGAAACACAGAAGATAGGAGCAGGAGTAGGCCATTCGGCCCCTCGAGCCTGCTCCGCCATTCGATGAGATCATGGCTGATCATCCAAACTCAGTACCCTGTACCTGCCTTCTCCCCATATCCCTTGATACCTTTAGCTTTAAGAAATATGTCTAACTCATTCTTGAATATATTTAATGAATTGGCCTCAACTACCTTCTGTGGTAGAGAATTCCATAGGTTCACCACTCTCTGGGTGAAGAAATTCTTCCTCATTTCTGTCCTAAATGGCTTACCCGTTATCCTTAGATTATGACCCCTGGTTCTGGACTCTCCGACCATCAGGAACATTCTTCCTGCATCTAGTTTGTCCAGACTTGTCAAAATTTTATATGTTTCGATGAGATCCCCTCTCATTCTTCTATACTCCAGCGAGTATAAGCCCAATCGACCCAATCTCTCCTCATATGTCATTCCTGCCATCCCAGGTATCATCCTTGTGAATCTTCGCTGAACTCCTTCCATGGCAAGAACATCCTTCCTCAGATAAGGCGACCAAAACTGCACACAGTACTCAAGGTGTGGTCTCACCAAGGCCCTGTACAACTGCAGCAGGACATCCCTGTTCCTATACTCAAACCCTTTCGCTATGAAGGCCAACATACCATTTGCCTTCTTCACCGCCTGCTGCACCTGCATGCTTACTTTCAGCAACTGGTGCACAAGGACACCTAGGTCTCGTTGCACTTCCCCTTCTCCCAATCTATTGCCATTCAGATAATAGTCTGCCTTTCTGTTTTTGACACCAAAGTGGATAACCTTGCACTTATCCCCGTTATATTGCATCTGCCATGCTTCTGCCCACTCACCCAACCTGTCCAAATCATCCTGGAGTTTCTCGGTATCCTCCTCGCAGCACACACTCCCACCCAGCTTTGTGTCATCTGCAAACTTGGAGATATTACATTTAGTTCCCTTATCTAGATCAATAATGTATATTGTGAATAGCTGGGGTCCAAGGACCGATCCCTGCGGTACCCCACTAGTCACTGCTTGCCACTCGGAAAAAGACCCATTAATTCCTACTCTCTGCTTTCTGTCCGCCAACCAGTTCTCTATCCAAGTCAATACCTTGCCCCCAATCCCATGTGCCTTAACTTTACACGCTAATCTCTTATGCGGGACCTTATCGAAAGCCTTTTGAAAGTCCAAATACACCACATCTACTGGTTCTCCCTTATCTATTTTCCCAGTTACATCCTCAAAAAATTCCAGTAGATTAGTCAAGCACGATTTACCTTTTGTAAATCCATGTTGACTTTGTCCGATCCTGTCACTGTTTTTCAAGTGCTCAGCTATTACATCCTTTATAATGGACTCTAGCATTTTCCCCAATACCAATGTCAGGCTTACCGGTCTGTAATTCCCCGCTTTCTCTCTACCACCCTTTTTGAATAGTGGGGTAACACTGGCTACCCTCCAATCCATGGGTACAGTTCCAGATTCCATCGAATGTTGGAAGATGATCAGCAATGCATCTACTATTTCTAGGGCGACTTCCTTAAGTACCCTAGGATGTAGATTATCAGGCCCTGGGGATTTATCGGCCTTCAATACCGTCAATTTCCCTAACACCATTTCCCTGCAAATACTGATTTCTTTCAGTTCCTCCCTTTCATCAGACCGTATGTTCTCCAACATCTCTGGGAGGTTATTTGTGTCCTCCTTTGTGAAGACAGAACCAAAATATGCATTTAATTGGTCCGCCATTTCTTTGTTCCCCATTATAACTTCCCCCGCTTCTGACTGCAAGGGACCTACACTTGATTTCACTAATCTTTTTCTCTTCACATATCTATAAAAGCTCTTACAGTCAGTTTTTATGTTCCCAGCAAGCTTACTTTCATATTCTATTTTCCCCTTCTTAATTAATCCCTTTGTCCTCCTTTGTTGAATCCTAAACTGCTCCCAATCCTCAGGGCTACCGCTTTTTCTGGCGAATTTATATGCCCTCTCCTTGGACCTTATGCTATCCCTAATTTCCCTTGTTAGCCACGGTTGAGTCACCCTTGTTGTTTTATTCTTATGCCACACTGGGATGAACAAATTCTGTAGTTCATGAACAAATTCTGGTTTGCGTCGTCACAGGGCGAGGGTGCCAGAAGTATGCAGAGTACGCAGAGCGTGACGTCAATCAGCGTGCAATGCTGATTTGATGCCAGCGCTGCCATTTTTGTCCTCAACGCTGGAGCTAGCGCCCTCTCTTAACCTTCCTCAGTTGAGCATGCATTCAGCAGCAGGAAGGACCCCCCCACCAGTGTTATTTAAAAGGATCATCACCTGCTTTCACGTTCATTGCTGATTGACTTCTACTGGCTCTTGGTGAGTTTGTAGAGATGTTTTTGGTTTGGTATCTTATTTGAAGTTGCTGAAGTGTCCAGGGAGTGGTGTGGCAGGTTACTTCAAGGCTTCTGCTCAGACCAGATGGGTGCTACAGTTTGTATCCCCCTTGACCTGCAGCATGATAGGGAGAATAAGCAGAGGCGACACAGAGGAGGACAAGATGCTCGAAGAGGAGGAGGGGGAGAAGGGCTCTCAGCAGGAGGCCATATCCACCCAGGATCTTCAGGAAGCAATTCTTCTGCCTCAAACTCAGCGAGGAACAATGCGTGCGACATCTCCGCTTCACTAAGGCTCACTGAACTCTGCCACCTGCTGCAGACAGACCTGCAGCCTGTGAGCAGGGTGAGGGCGGCATTGTCATTGGCTGTGAAGGTGAGCGTTGCCATGACCTTTTATGCATTGGGCTCCTTCCAGGCTGGAGCAGGCAATATTTCCAATATCTCACAGTTCAGCGTTCATTGTTGCATAAGGGAGGTCAGTGAGGCTTTGTATGCAGAGAGGTGAATACATTTCATTCTCTTGCCAGAGAGAAGCAGGTTGAGCGAGCTCACGGCTTCGCCAGGATAGCAGGCTTCCCCGTGGTGCAGGGTGCCATTGACTGCACACCCGTTGTTTTGTGGGCATCGCATGTGAACTCGGAGATGTATCGCAACCAGAACGGATTCCACTCCCTCAATGTCCAGCTGGTGTGCGATCATGCAGGTCAATGCTCGGTATCCTGGCAGCAGTCATGATGCCTTCATTCTGCGGCAGTCCGCTGTGCCACCTGCATTTGAGCCACCACAACAAACCAGAGGGTGGCTACTGGGCGACAAGAGCTATTCACTGACACCTGGCACATGACTCTGGTGTGCAACCCAAGCACATGTGGACATAATGTATACAACGAAAGACATGCTGCCACACGGAATGTGATCGAGCAGACCATTGGGGCGCTTAAACAACGCTTCCGCTGCCTGGACCATTCTGGAGGAGCCCTACAGTACTTGCCAGAGCTCGTCTCAAGATTCATCATGGTCTGCTGCAGGCTGCACAACCTTGCCATTATGAGGGCACAGATCTTGCCACCAGGTATACGGCGAAGGAGGAGGAAGAGGAGGAGGATGAAAAGGAGGAGGAGGAAGGGATGAGGCAACCAAGACAGCCCCTTTCTGGCCGGGCTGCCCATCATCAACTGATCTGACTGCGGTACCAGTGAACGCAACCCCAATTCTCCATTCACCCACAGTCCCGCACCTTACCTTCCCTCTGTTAGGAACCATCACAGCATCCACTTGGCCACAATGCTACAATAAAAGCCACAAAACAAACATCCCAAATCAACTTTAAACATCATTTCATCCAATCATACATAACAAAGTCAACTAAGCACCCTTGTGCAGTCCCTTATTGCCTGTCTTGCGTGTGCTTTTGCCCATCCTAGTGCTCCTACGCAGTGCTACCCCAGTGGCTGCAGCATGGCTGGTGGAAGGCTGCTCTCTTTCAATGGGGGACACTGCAGATGACCTTGCTGGATGACTTCAAGCAGCTCTGGGCCTAGAAGGCCCGGCTTTAGACTGCACCACCTCGGCATGGGCAAGAGCAGTCAGGACTGGCTGGCTGACAGGCAACAGCAAGGGCACTGGCGGAGTAGCAGTGGTGGGAGGATGAATGCTGTCATCTTGAGAGAGTACAGCAGGTTCGTGCTCCACGGAGCCACTGCCACTCCCCCGGGGCAGCACCTCAGCAGTGCTAGTAATTTGTTGGAGGACAGATTGCTGGACTTCTGTGATACCCTGCAAGCTCCTTTCAACACTGGTAACCACAGCCATGATGGCAGCAGTCTGTGCTTCATGGCAACAAGCTGAGCCTGCATGACTTCAGTCTGATTTCCACTGCAGCACTCAGATGCTGGATGGCTTCTGCTTGTGCTGCAATGGAAGCTGAGACATCGGCCATCAGACGTTGCATCCACAAGTGCTCTAATGGAGTTGCCTACTCCTGCCACGCTGGAAACGATGAGCTCCAAGCTCTGCGCAAAGCCATGTGCGATTTTGGTGCTGGACTCCTCCATGCTCCTTGGCATTGCATTCAGGCTTTCTGGGAGGCCTGTCAATGCACCAAACGTTTCATTGTGCATAACCATCAGTCTTCTTCTGTAGGCCGCCCCATCGAGGTCCTCATCTGAGCCCTGTGAAGCAGAACTCGTGTGCGACCTCGCCCTCCAGGGAAACTGACACCTGAACTACCCTTTCCGCCTGCACTGGCTGCAGCCCACTCATGCCCAGTGACTCACCACATGCAGATCCCACTTCTATACTACCCTCTAAAGTACGCGCATTGCCAGTGTCTGAGCTGGTGGCTGCGAGTGTTAGATCGAGTGATGGTGTTTCTTCTTCATCTATGTCTTCTTCCTCTTCCACCACTGCCTGCCCAGGTAGGAGTTCTTGGGTGTCTGAAAGGACAAAGGCACACGGGTAGGGTGTGGTGAGGGGGAGGCAGGGGGAAAGCAAGAGGTGCAGGCTTACACCATGTGCAGCTTGTAAATCAAAAGAGATTGTGGGATGAGGGGGGAAGTGCGATGTGAGAAGGAGGATTAGATATGAGCATATCGGCATCTTCAATGGGTTCAGCCCTGCCGCTGGCCATGGGCTCAGTCACGACCGCTCCAATAATGCCAAGCACCGACTCCTCCATCGGGGTTAGGATATGCGGGCGTCCCTGTCCCCTCCGGTTAGCTGCTGCTTGCGGTTGTGCGCCACCTTCTCCTGCAAGAGAGAAGGAAGTATGTCAGTGACTGTGGTGCAATGTGTTTGGTTTATGTGGCTATCATGGTTGAATAGTTGGCAGTGTGTAGAAGCTGTGAGATGTGGGTGTGAGGCTTGCAGCAGTGGTAAGTGTGTGAGGGTAAGGTGGGGCATATGAATGTGAGGTCTGAGTCGTGATTGATAGAGATTATTGGTAGGTGAGTGATGGGGGTGTGGTGTATTGAGCAGTGTGTGAAGCTAGTGGTGCGGTTGGTGGGATATGGCATTTGAAGATGCATTCACTGACCTTGACCACTCATGTAAGGTCATTGAACTTCTTTCAGCACTGCAGTGGAGGTAAATGCTAACAGTGTTGCCCCAAGGTCCTTGGGGCAACACTGCTGGCATTGACCTCCACTGCTATCTGGTCCCACTGCCTTTGCAGTGTCTGTCTGGAGGGCTTCTTGGCCTCCTGTGCATACTGGACCTCTCTCCTCCTGAACACCTCCTGCACTAAGGCCTCCAATACTCTGTTGGAGAACCTTGTAGCCCTCTCTCTGGCATGTTGTGCCATTTCTGTGTGTTTCCCAGGTGAAACTCCCTTCTGCAATGACTTCCAGTACCTGCTCTCATCAAACTGCACCTCCCCTTTAAGAGGTGCAGGCTAGCTTTAATTGGTGCTAGCCTCGCACGAACTTGGGCCCCCAGCTGAGCCTGCATCCACTCAGCAGCACGTTCAGCACTGGGCTGCACGTTGCAATCATATAAGTTACCAGGCAGCACAAAGTTTGTGTGCTGCCTGCATTGGAAAGAACAGGTGCAGGTTGATCGCGGATCGCAAGCCCTGTGCCCGTTTTCGGGGGCAATCAAATTTTTAGCCCCATGTTTCTAAATTGCCCATTTGAGTACATTTGAACATATAGGGGGACATTTTTTCTGTGTACTGGATATATGCTGTAATATATGGGACGAGGGTAATTTTCATCTCGACTGCTTCGGTGGTAAACTGGTGGAGTGGATTACCTGCCAGTTATAGAATGCCCTCCCTCCCGATTTCCATTTCCACTATAGATGACAATTAACCTTATGCTCTTTACAATCATACTACACCAAGTACGTTCTACAACATCTTACTCATGGAGCTGTGTTTATTTTTAGGAATGAGATACGTCAAAGCAAATGAGTCTCACTTCAAATGAATGATGCCAGCACCATGAGTAATGGCGACTACAAATTCATTCATTATTCTGGCAGAATCTAAACGCCACAACCATAGCACACCTAAGAATATTGACATTTTTAATCTGGTATGGTAGCGGAGAGCAAGTTAAAGCATTTGACTGACATTTCATGGGAAATGACTGTCAATTTGAAGCTTAGGGATGGATGGCTTTGATGATATTCAAAGTGTAGTTAAATCTGTATTCAAAGGAAAAGTAGGCTGTTGACCACAAGGCAGGTGAATCCTTTCCAAAACAATTAAGGCAGCTGATTTTACAGAAGGATTATATCGTTGCACATGCTTACAATACAAATGAAAATGCACTGTGGCCTAAGTTCCTTAGCACCCCAAAACGGACGCGCTTCCCACGGCGCGCAGTGACACAGTAAATTCATCCTCGGCCCACATCAGTTCAGCTGCGGGTGCCAGTCAGGTGTCTAGTCACAGCTCACCTGTGACTGGACCTTAAGAATTTCGGCCCATGAGGTAAATCCAAGAAGAGAGACGAGGGTGAGTAGTGGCCCACAGTTATTTCGTGGAGCCAGGAGGAGCACTCCTGCTCCTTCTGACTCCATAAAATACTAAAAAAAATTCCATGTTTTGGGCCTTTTTTGAGCAGCTTCCAGGGTCATTTTAGGCTGGTTCGGCTACTTGACCCAGAAATGCCGGTCGGAGCTTGCATTGAGTTAATTAAAAAACAGCTGTAAGGGTTCAATCGAAATTCACTGAACACATTTATTCTAGAGCTATAGCTTTAAGGATATGGTTGAAATTGTTGCAATTTCTTTTGATGAGATAGAGGTGGAGATCTACAGACGGTTCAGAGAAATATGAAAGAACACAGGGCTATAATATTGGATAAGTTTAACTATTCCAAGATAGATTGGAATAAAGATAATGCATATGGTTAAAGTGCAGAACATTTTTTAGAATGGATTCCTAGATCAACATTTTTTATACAGTCAAACAAGAAAAGATGTATTGCTTGATTTAGTTCTGGGAAATACCTAATGTGAGATTAGCAGAACTATTGGGAAATAGCAACAACAACATAGTTAAGTTCAATGTGAGAATGGAAAAGGATAAAGATTAGAATGCTAGACTGGAAGTTCACTGAGGTATGAAGGGATTTGGCCCAAATTAACTGAGCAGAAAAGTTAGTAAGTAGGTCAAAGGACCAGCATTGGAAAATCTTCAAATATGAGATGAATAGAGTACAAAATAAATATATTCCTTTAAGGTGAAAAGGAGATGCGTCAACAAATAGAATTCTGTGGATGAATAAAGAGATTAAAGCTACCCTGAAACTTAAAAGGGTAGTTTTACAAGAGGATTATGTAGTTGCACATGGTTACAATATAAATGAAAATGCATTGTGCCCTAAATTCCTGAGCACCCCAAACCGCATGCGTTTCCCGCGGCGTGCAGTGATGCAGTACATTCATCCTCGGGCATTAGGGCTAACAATACTAAAGAAAAACATGAGGAATTTGGAAATTTTACAAGGGAGGTGAAAAGAGACATTAGAAGAAAAGGGAATATGCAAAAAGGCTGGCAGATATAATAAAGGGAGGTAACAAGGGCTTTTATAGGCATATAAAACAACAGAGTGGTTAGAGATGAAGGCGGGAGCTCAGGGATGAAGGAGGGAGCCAAATTGTGGATGATAAAAGTATGGCAGAAATTCTGAATAAATATTTTGCATTGTGTTTTTGTTTTACAAATTATGGTGGAAGTGAGAATGTAGGTGTACTAGAGGAGGATATGAAACAATTGTTAGAGATAACGGTACAAAAAGAATTGGTTCTAAAAAAAATTAGCACACTCAAGAAGGATAAGTTACCAAATCCTGATAGCATGTAGACGAGGCTGTTGAAAGAAGTCAGGGAGGAGAGAGTAGAGCTTTTGGCTACAATTTCTCTATTCTCCTTAAATATGAACATTGTGCCTTTGTAATGGAGCACAGCCAATGTAACACCTTTGTTCAAAAGGAAGAGAAGGAAAATTTTGTAATTATTGCTCAGTTAGCTTAACATCAATTGTGGGAAAACTCTTAGAATCCATAATTTGAGATAAAATTAGTGAGCATTTTGAAATATATGGGTCAATAAAGGACAGCCAATATGGGTTTGTTAAAGACAAGTCATGTTTGACAAATTAAATCTTTTTTTGAAGAAGAAGTAACTGATTGGATAGGTAAAGCGAATGCTGAATGCAGTAAATGTAGTTTACATGGATTTTCTGAAGGCATTTCATAAGGTGTCTCACAAGTGGCTTGTTAGAAAAATTCAGGAACACCGAGTTAAATAAATGGGTGTTGCTTGGATTGGAGAAGGGTTGGAAGTGGTGTGCCTCATGGGTTAGTGTTGGATCCACTTTTGTTCTTCGTATATATCGAAGATTTGATTGGGCATAGGGAGCACAATCTCAAAATTTGCTGATGACACTAGGGGGTCTGGCAAACAGTGAAGAGGACTGTAAAAGACTTCAGGATGACATAGATAGGTTAGTGGAATGGGCAGACAGCTGGAAGATGCAATTTAATATGGATAAGTGTGAGATATTGCATTTAGAGAGGAAATACATGGAATAGGAGTATTCACTTGATGGAAAGATGCTGAGAGATCTGGGGTTCAAATATATAATTCCCTGAAAGTGTGAGCACAGGAAGACATACGCATAAAAAAAGCTTACAGCGTTTTGAATTTTTTAAATTGGGGCACCGACTACAAGAGTAAAGTAGTAATGATAAATTTGCACATATCATTGGTTAGGTCACTAGTTGTGCTCACTGTGCTCGCTGACCTCCATTAGCTCCCGGTTAAACAACGCCTCGATTTCAAAATTCTAATCCTTGTTTTCAAATCCCTCCAGGGCCTCGCCCCTCCCTATCTCTGTAATCTCCTCCAGCCCCACAACCCCCCCGCAATATCTGCGCTCCTCTAATTCTGCCCTCTTGAGCATCCCTGATTATAATCGCTCAATCATTGGTGGCCGTGCCCTCTGTTGCCTAGGCCCTAAGCTCTGGAATTCCCTGCCTAAACCTCTCTGCCTCGCTACCTCTCTTTCCTCCTTTAAGATGCTCCTTAAAACCTACCTCTTTGACCAAGCTTTTGGTCATCTGCCCTAATTTCTCCTTATGAGGCTCGATGTCAATTTTTTTTGTCTTATAATACTCCTGTGAAGCGCCTTGGGATGTTTTACTACATTAAAGGCGCTATATAAATACAAGTTGTTGTTGTTGTTGTTGTGGTTTTGTGGCATCCCATTATAAAATAGGGCATTAAAATCATAGAGAGCACATGTGTAGGTTCATTTAGGATGATTCCAGGGATGAGTAACTATAGTTATGAAGAGAGACTTGAAAAACTGGAACTATTTCCACAGGAACAGAGAAGGCTCAGAGGAGATTTACCAGAGGTTTTAAAATGATGAAGGGTTTTGAGAGAGTGAATAGGGAAAAGACTATTTCCTCTGGTTGGGGACTTAGTGACGAGGGATCATCAATTTAAAATTGTTGTGAAGAGAGTAGGCAGGGAGGTTAGGAGAATTTTTTTATGCAGCAGGCTTTTGTTGGGTGGAATACTTTGCCACAGGGGTTAAATTAAGGCAGAGATCAGTGCATCTTTTAAGGGAAGATTGGATAAATATTTGAAGAGGAAGGTACGGAGTTTGGGGGAGGAAATGGGGCATTGGGATTAGTTTGAATTGCTTTAGCAGAGGGCTGTCACACACCCAGTGAGCTGAATAACCTCCTTCTGTGCCTTAGCTGTTGTCTGATGACAGATTTAAAAATTGGAAAGTAGAGTTAAAGGAGTCAATTATTGGGTTACAATGACCTGTTTATTTATAGTTCCTTCAACTTGAATTGTAAAATGAAATGTGTTATGTTGTACAGTTTACCATTTAGCACTTGGTTACATTTATTTTAAAAACAATACAGCACCTAGTACTGTACAATTAATAACCCTTACTATAGTTCTGTAGTAGAAGTGCAGAATCGTAAGAAGTTCGCTTTGAAATTCATATTAATATTTAATATATATATTGTATGTAATGCGTAATACATGGCTGATGAGGAACAAATGTGTTGAGTACCCTTGGGATAAAAACATGCAGATTTTCATTTCTGCTGGCAATGTTTTGTTTTTGCTTTTTGCTAAGCTCTTATTTTAGACTCCATTGAGTTTTTCCTCAGCATAAAGCTTAAACATGAAGAAAATAAGACACCCCGTGATCAATCTGAAAATGAGTTGACGTCAAATGACAGGAAGCTTACACACTTTGAGAGGGTCCCCTTGGCTGGGTACATCTGCTTCGTGTTTAACTGAGCAAATGGCTGGCGAACAGGTCTCCATGGACGAGACTTAAAATGCAATTATTTTAAGAAAGACATTAGAGGAATAAAAAATAAGTGGGACACATCAGTAACTCAACTTTCACAGAAGTTACCCAGAGTTACTGCTTCCTTTGAATCTAATTGTTACTCCCTTTTATAGTCAGGTGTATCAGGTAGCTACAGATATCATTTGATCCCTTCGTACTTGTTTTGAGAAGCTTTAATAGCCCCAAATCATTGTGTTTTCAATATTTTTACACATATTCCTAATAAAATTCCAGTTCTTTTAATTTGATGCTTTCTTTGGTAAGGTTGAGATAATCTTATTAGGATTCGGCAGTAACGTTAAGTTGATGCATAAATCTAAGTTGGCAACTCCATCCTGCCATTTACAACTGATGTCTGTGAAAGACCTCATCTATTGCTGCCAGTTGATAATTTGGTAAGAAGACAGATTGGAATATTATTATTTGAATTAAAATGATTTAAAAAGGTCAAGGTCACTTGAAATCTTACAATCAGGTTGTATGGAAACCATGTCCCTGGGCCAGAGGAGATAAATTGTGGCCTTTCCAACGAGCCTTTTCCCCCTTCCTTCTTTATTTTCTGTCCTTGTTCTCCATATAAGATTACTCACTATAAGGTTAACATGGCAGTAAATTTGCCATGTCCTTTGCATAATGCTTTCTGCCAGCAGCAGATTTTGTCCTCCAGTCATCAATAAATTGATCTGCCATAATTAAAGAACGCAGTATTCCTAATGTTCACTATATAATAGAAGTTTCAACCATGAAATCAAACTGTCATACAAGCAAAAACAGAGAAAAAGCTGGAAATACTCAGCAGGCCAGGCAACATCTGTGGAAAATCCAAATTTTGAGGAAAGCTCTTTACACCTGAAACGTTAACTGTTTCTCTCTCCAAAGATGCTACATGACCTGCTGAGTATTTCCAGAATTTACTGTTTATTTTCTGATTTCCAGCATCAGTAGTATTTTGTTTTTTTGTCAAGCAGGCAGGCTTACCATTAGATTAACCTGTTATAGGGATAGATTTCCATTCTCTCACACATTTGTATTCCTATCAATATCACGACAGATAATAACAGTCTGATTACATTGAGCAGAACTTTGGCAGTTGCGTTTAAAATCAATATCTAGGCAAACATACCTTAGAAAGAAGGTCATTGAATTTTCATTAAAAGTTAAAGGATAGCTATTTTACATCAAAGAATTAGTATTAAATTGCACTAAAGGCACATACAATGGGAGAAAGAAGAGAATCCCTGACATCTTGGCCAAAAGTGGGCCTCTTACAAAATAATTATATAGTATTTTCAAGGTCTTAGGAGGATCTTTTTTGCTTTTGAATGCTTATCAAAAGCTGATTTGCATTTTGACAAATAGCTGCACTATAAGATCTTGTAATAGTTCAAATTGATACAATTACCAAACTTAAGTTGTGATGATGAGTTGTGCACATAAGATTGCAGTTACTATTTAGCTTGGATTGGTGCTATCTGAAACATGGATCTTAACATCCCCGAACATCCTACAAACCTTCAGATAATTTAGAAATCTGATTTCAATTATAGGTTCAGGCTTCTGGAGTAACTAGTTTATATTCTGTGTGAGAAATAGAAATATTTTTTAAAAACATAATAGTTTACATAAAGTACTGATTTGGTCACCTAAAAAGAAACATTATTTGAACAAATTAAGATAGGCTTTTTTTTCAGCAGTCATTTGTTTTAATTGTCCAGCAAGTTTAGACTCATCCAGTACAAGCCATCTTTGCGCTATTGTGAAAATGTTAAAGATAGAATAACCTCGTAATCACTAAACTATAATCTAAAGGCTTTCCAAGAAGGAACATCCTGGGGGAGAAATTCCCCTAGAGGGCCGTTTGGGGCACCAAGTGAAAAATGTTTGGAAAGTTAGCGCCAGGCGCTAACCTTTTCAAACATTTGTTAAATTCCCTCTTTTTGCTCTAAGAGGGAAGTGGGGCGTTAAATCAAGCACTCCACTTGCCTCTTGGAGCGCAAGAGGTGGGGAATGTCCCGATCCAGGGCGATGTGCTCAGCAGCGCCACGCATGGCCACGCATGGCACTGCCACATTGCAGGGGCTCATCCCTGCATTAAAGGGAAGGGCCCCACGCTGCGAGCTCTGCAGGTTTTATTGTAGACTTCTGGCCCACCGGGGAGCGGGACTGCCGTGCTGAGCGATTGTGGCACGGATGCCGCGACCGGCGGCCGAAAATAATGTTTTTTTTTAATCGGCTTTACAGCAGTCGGTAACATCACCCGGCGCTGCTGCGGGGCATGAGTGCAAATTGTTCTCCCGAGGCGCTGCGCCCGGAGATGACATCATGATCTCTGGGCACAGACGATCGGGGCGCTACCCAGTAGCACCGCCGCTAACCTCCCGCGGAATTTTGCGGGAGGCACGGTTATCGCCTCGGGGTGGGAGTGGGGGCGAAAAGCCATTTGCGCCCCGTTAGCACCTCCCACCGGAGGCGCAAACGAGGGGAATTTCGCCCCCCCTGTCTTTAAGAATTTTTTCTGTGAGTAGGAATAATGTTTGGGTGTACATTTAATTTGATGCTAAAATACTAAACAAAGGTAATTTGATTTAGTATCCCAATTTAATAAGGGAGTCATGAAATCTGTTTTTTGCTAAGGTAATTGAAGAAAAAAAGAACTCCACTTTGGTCTATTGGGTAAATGATCGGTTACACCATATTTTGAAGATTCTGTGGAAATGTCATTCTTCTCTTAACAATGCTGCCTATTAATGACTTCTTTGGTCATTGTCGCTCAATCTTCCCGTTGAGCTGAACACTCAGGGCATCATCTAGCACTACTCTGTCTTATTATGCAGCTAAATAATGATGGTATGTCAAACCAAACTCGGTTTAATTGGACGTAATACTGTTGCTTAAATAACAATGAGACGATGGTCTTTTCGTCAGGCATTCTTTAATAAAATTACCACTCATCAGGAATGTTAATATATTGTTTTTGACCTGTAATAATACAGCATTGGGATAACATCATGGATCTTTGTAAAGAACCAACGTGTGAACTGTCTCCAATACAGGAGTCTGAGATTTTCCTTCTCTGTGTATTAACATTCACCTCATATTTCTGTAAGTTATTATTCATGTTTATGTTGAGCTCAGGAAAATGACATCTTTCTCAGTCGTCAAAATTAACATCTTTCATCATCTCTCATTCACTGCAGTGTCAAACATTACATTCAAGTAAGGCTTTTCAAACTGTGTCCCAAATACACATGTGCTCGGTCACAACCTTTATTTTATGAAAAGTTTGTGTGTTGCATTTTGTTTTTAATAAGCCTCTTAAAATTGATGTTTGTTGAATGAGTTTTTATAGGGACTGGGTGATACTGTGGGTCAGCATGCTGTCTTTATATCTTTCGGACCAGTACTCTAATCCAGACTAATAGCAAGAAAGACTTTGTGCTACCTACGTGTAAGAATCCTATGTAAAATGAATTTATGCAGATTAAACTCAGCCACAGAGGTTTTGGGCATTCAGCACAAAACTGCCTAGAGTTTGGCTCGACAGATGAGGGACTCGCAATTCCTGGAGCTGCAGATGGTGAGGGTGGGAGTCAGAGAATGTGGGGTGGAGCATGGTTCCACAAGGAATCTGCTGCATTTGTCCAAATTCCAGCAAGGAGGACCGTGGGTGGATTTTCTGTCCACACCTCCCCCCCCCTCCACCCCAACATTAAGGGTGTGTGTCTGGCGTTCCCAGGAGATTCTGCCCTTTATGCCTCTGAAGTACCTCAGTGGAACTCACAGCCGCTGAGACCTGTGATGAGTCCCTTTGAAGCCTGCAAAAAGGCCCTAAACTTTTAGAAGACTAAAGTAATCAATCCTGGATGGGGTTGATTATCTTCTCTAGCATTTTGGGGCCTAGAAATGACTGATGACTATGCTTGACACTTTTGGACAACGGTTGTCTCCACTTTTTAATGTAGGTATTATCTCTCTGCAGCCTTTGACATGGCCGACCACCAATGTTCCCTGTAATTTTGTTTGACGCCGCACGGCCCCTTTAAGGGGCTGCATGAGCCATTCAAAATACCGTGCATGCGCGTTTGTTCTCATTGAAAAGCCGGCTAGGCGGCGTCCCTGGAGCGCTGCGCAGCCGTGCAGCTTATAGGGAACATTGCCGACCACAACATCCTCTTCCAATGCCTCTCTTCCATTGTCCAGCTTAGTGGGACTACCTCCATTTTTTTTACATTACATGGGCCTAATTGGTCTATGCCAGTGTTTATACTCCACATGAAGCCTCTTCCCACTCTGTCCCCATATCCCTCTATTAGCTTCTCCCTCATGGATGCATCAAACCTTCCCTTAAATGCCTCAGTGCTATCTGCTACAACCATTCCATGTGGCAGTGAGTTCCACATTCTCACCACTCTCTGTGGAAAGAAATCCCCCCTAAATTATTTATTTGATCTGTCAGTGGTTATCTTATATTTATGCCCCCTTGTTCTGGACTCACCCACAAGTGTTGGTTCCACTCTTACCTATCCAATCGTAACCAGAGCTTTTCCAGCAATGGCTTCTTTTCCTGCCTCCACATCACTGCCTCTTGAGTGCCCAAAGGATTTATTCTTGGCCCCCTCCTCTTCCTCATCAATGTTCTGCCTCTTAGCAACATTATCTAAAGACAAAGGGCCCCGTTTGGGGCGCAATTATCGGCCGGGCACAAAGTTTAGCGCCTGCCGCTAATTATCTCCTCCGACTGCAAACTTGGCTTCTATCGCCCTTGGAGGTGATTGGAGCGTTAAATCAGGCGCTACACACCTCTCTTAAGGTGCTAACGCCGAGGAGCGAGGCGCTAACTCAGAGCGCTGGCGAAGCTCATGTGATGTCAGTCAGCAACGGAACACAGACACACTGGCGCTGGCCAGTTCTTAAAGGGGAGGATCGATCTTGCTCTCCATCCACACCCTGCTCATTGCAGCCTTGAATCTCAGCTTGGAGAGACCTGCACATCAATTCTGCTGGAAAGAACAATGGAGAGACCCAGGGAAAGAGCTGAGCGTGCAGTCCCCATAGTCTCTTCTAAATCGATACAAGGAAGGTCAAATCAAAATGAATCTGCAAAGTGCTGCTCAGTACCCAAAACTCCTTCACGCAGCGTTGAATATCTCCAGAAGTATCTCTCTCTCAGAATGCGTGGTGCAAAAATGTCACCGACAAAAAAAGGCAGGAAGCGGCCGCCATTAAATAGCGCTCCCCCAGTCCCTTACCGACTGCAAAACGTTCCCCTCAACCTGTCATTGCTAGCGGCAGGTGGTAAGGCAGGGGGCGCCACTCAATATCCGGTCCGGGGCGCTACCGGGGCGTTGCGTACTCGAATGACATCACGATCTGCGGGCGCAGGAGATTGTGGCGGTAGTGTTTAGCGCCGCCGCAAAATGTCTGGTCAATTTCGCGAGCGGCGCAAACATCGCCGCACCCGGGCGCTAGTTGCTTTGCACCCCATTAGCGCCCTCTTAGGGCGCTAACAGGAGGCGCAAAGCAACCGAATTTTTCCCCCAAAGGGTCAGGTTCCACGTGTACGCTGATGACACCCAGTTCTACCTCTCCACCACCTCTCCTGACGACTCCACAGCCTGTGTACTGTCAGACTGCTTGTCGACATCCAGGCCTGGATGAGCTGCAATTTTCTCCAGTTTAACATTTGGGGGACCAAAGTAACTGTTTTCGGCCCCCATCACAAACTCCATACACTCGCCACTAATTTCATCCCTCTCTTCAGCCACTGTCTCAGGATCAACCATATTGTTTGCAACCTCAGTAATCTATTTGACCCTGAGTTGAGATTTAAACCCCAAAGCCTCACATCACAAAGACGGCCTACTTTTACCTCTGTAACATTATTCACCTCCACCCCTGCCTCAGCTCATCTGCTGCTGAAATCTTCATTCATTTGTCACCTCCAAACTCGATGTTCCCAATGCTCTCCTGGTTGACATTCCATCCTTCATCCTCCATCAACTTCATCTCATCCAAAACCCTGCTGTCCATATCACATCCTGAACTAGATCTGGCTCATTTATCCCCCTATGCCCACTGATGTACATTGGTTCTCTGTTCCCCAATATCTCAAATTTAAAATTCTCCTCCTCACATTGAAATCTCTATCTCTGTAACCTCCTCTAGCCCTACAACCCTCTGAAAATTCTGTGATCCTCCAACTTTAGCCTCGTGCATCCCTCCCCTTTGCCGCATGATTGGTGGCAATGCCTTCAGCCATCTCAGCCCTATAATCTGGAATTCTCTTCCTAAACCTGTCCACTTCTCCACCTCTTTCTTCTCCTTTACGACCCTCCTTAAAACCCATCTCCTGGACCAAGCTTTTAGTCACCCTCCTAACATTCCTCCTTTGCCTCAGCACCCATTTTATCTGATTATAGTTCAGTGGTGCATGTTAGGATGTTTTTCTTTGTTAAAGGTGCTATATAAAAGCAAGTTGTTGTTGTTTATTCAAAGCCTCTCTTAGTATCGTAGGCAGAGGAATGAAGAATGTGATATGAACACGTTAAACATTTGTCTGCTACTATCACCAACAGTACCTTCTAGCCTTAAATTAACAATATGTCTCAAAGACCATAATTAGCAGAGATGAGTAGGACAAGTGATTTATCAATCAATCCACTCAGAAAATGGCATCTTCGCTGCCTCCAGAACTATGTTTTATGCAAAATGGTGGCACTGTGCAGCAAATTGCACTACATGCAGTAAGGTGTAGAAACTCACAGGATTTATCATGGAACGTCACGCTGCACCAAATCACATAGGTGTTGATGAGCAAAGTGGAAAATTTCACAGTGGTATGGTAAGAGTAGCTTCCCCGAGGTTAGATTCACATTGCATTATTCATCGAACAAGAGTATCATAATAAGATTTTGGCTGAGTTTTGAACATCAATAATCAAAGATGACTGTGTTCAACTTTAAAAAGTACGGACCATAAACAATTGCGTTCACATACACTTTAAAGGCGTTTCACACATTAGTGCACTGCACGCTGTACAGCAAGCAGTGATAATAGCTGAGAACAGTATAATATGAAAAATAGAATTTAGTTCGATAAAATAACATTAACATTGTAAAAATTAGAGGAGGTACTAGCTCCTTATTCAGAAGGTAGGAGGAAATAAAGGCCACCCTTTCTGCTATCCATTTAATTTTCCTTCCTTGGGAAAATAGATGTCCAGCATTATTGTTATTGTTTTATTGTAAGTGACATTTTACCACAGACTCCTGACAATTCTAAGCTGCAATTGCAACTTTTTAAACAACTTTTAGCAATCATTTCTCAATAGCCCTGTATGACAGAAAATCTTATTCCTGATGTCTGGAAACCAGTGATGTAATTATATGGATTATTGGACAAGAACATTTAAAGGTTTTGAGTAAAATGTGAGTTTCTGCCCTGTGCCTTCTTTCAACACGATTTTGTAACAATTTTCTGCCGGAGAAAATAATTTGCACAAGTCAGATTTTTTGGAGTATTTGTCTTGAATTTGTCGAGATATCTGCGCTCCTCTAGTTCTGCCCTCTTGAGCATCCCTGATGATAATCGCTCAACCGTTGGTGGCCGTGCCTTCTGTTGCCGAGGCCCTAAACTCTGGAATTCCCTCGCTACCTCTCTTTCCTCCTTTAAGACACTTCTTAAAACCTACCTCTTTGATCAAGCTTTTGGTCACCTGCCCTAATTTCTCCTTATGTGGAACGGTGTCAAATATTTTGTCTTAAAATACTCCTGTGCAGCGCCTTGGGACGTTTTACTACGTTAAAGGCGCTATATAAATACAAGTTGTTGTTGTTGTTGTTGAATCTGATGATTTTTTTTCTCCCTTCAAAATGTGTTCCTTGTTCATAATTATCTTGTCCAGCTTTAGTCACACTGATACTATTGTCATAGTAATAATCAAACTAGTGTGAATGAATGGACTGTCGCAGAATAGGACCAAAGGAGCCATTTTAAACCTGGCTGTGAAAAATGTCAGTCCTTTCTCTATTAGTCTAACCCTAATCCTAACTCTTTCACTGGATCTCAAATTGATTCAACTTTTTTTTTAGTTTGTAACAGTTGGGTACAAGATCGTAGTCTAAAGCACTGGTGCTGCAGTATGTTAATGTACAGATATATAGTGCCATAGAATGGTAAAATGTAGGCGTTATCCCTGTGATTCCCTATATGCTGAATTCCCAATGTCAGGCGGAACTATCTTTGAAGCTGCCACACAGAATGTACTTTTCCTGAGAGAAGGTGAAAAAGAGTGTCAATGGAACATTCATGCATGTCCTAGTAAAGGACAACTGAGTAGCTTTAGTGGGTACTACCAGCTTGCCGCTAATTAACTTCTCGCAATTTGGGGCGAATTTTTCGTGGGGTCAACGGGCGCGTTTGGTGGTGGGTCGGGTGGGAAGTTTTTTTTTGACAGCGGGTAGGGAACCCACTGTCAAGTCGCCTCCACGCTAGTCTTCCAGACGTCGGGTCTGTCATCGCTGAACAGACCCGACACCAAGCGGTGAGGGAGGCAATTTAGATCATTAGAGAGAATGTTAAGAGGCACAGCCCCAGCCTCAGCCCCAGCCCCAGGACATCGCTGCAGGAGTTCATCAGGGCAGTGTCCTAGGCCCAACCATCTTAAGACTGCACAGTGTTCAGCGCCATTCACAACTCCTCAGATAATGAAGCAGTCCATGCCCGCATGCAACAAGACCTAGACGACGTTCAGGCTTGGGCTGATAAGTGGCAGGCAACATTCGCACCACAGAAGTGCCAGGCAATGACTATCTCCAACAAGCGAGAGTCTAACCACCTCCCCTTGACATTCAATGGCATTACCATCGCCGAATCCCCCACTATCAACATCCTGGGGGTCACCATTAACCAGAAACTTAACTGGACCAGCCACATAAATACTGTGGCAACAAGAGCAGGTCAGAGGCTAGATATTCTGCGGTGAGTGTCTCACCTCCTGACTCCCCAAAGCCTTTCCACCATCTACAAGGCACAAGTAAGGAGTGTGATGGAATACTCTCCACTTGCCTGGATGAGTGCAGCTCCAACAACACTCAAGAAGCTCGACACCATCCAGGACAAAGCAGCCCGCTTGATTGGCACCCCATCCACCACCTTAAACATTCACTCCCTCCACCACTGGTGTACCGTAGCTGCAGTGTGTACCATCTACAAGATGCACTGCAGCAACTCGCCAAGGCTTCTTCGGCAGCACCTGCCAAACCCGTGACCTCTTCCACCTAGAAGGACAAGGGCAGCAGGCTCATGGGAACACCACCACCTCCAAGTTCCCCTCCAAGTCACACACCATCCTGACTTAGAAGTATATCGCCGATCCTTCACCCTCGCTGGGTCAAAATCCTGGAACTCCCTACCTAACAGCACTGTGGGAGTACCATCACCACACGGACTGCAGCGGTTCAAGAAGGCGGCTCACCGCCACCTTCTCAAGGGCAACTAGAGATGGGCAATAAATGCTTGCCTTGCCAGCGATGCCCAGATCCCATAAATGAATAAAAAAAAAACTTAAATAGTATTTTACATGCTCCCCCACGGCTTCCCACTGCTTGGGGATCACGTCAGCTCAGCATGTCGTAAGTGGATTCAGTATTGAATTATCTGAGTACCTGACAGCTGCAAAAGTTGTATAAAAGCTCTCATCTCACAGCTGTTCACTTTCCAAGCTCAGAAGCTGTTGCTTACTGCATTTGGAAGACAGATTGAGCTTTATGCAGCTTGCAAGTGTTTGGATCCAAATCTCTATCCAGTTCCACCTCATTGGAACAACCTCTCTCAGCATTGACAGATCGCTTCTGTCATCTCACCTTCACCTGCCATCTATTACATCAGAATGAGTGCGGTTTACACTCTCTCACCTTGGTCCTCAGAATCCCACGACCATCAGCCCCAACACCAACAGAACCAGGCACACCAGCAGCACCAACTACAACACCAACCTTCTCTGCAATCACCTGATGCTGCACAGGACACAGGGCATCAGCACCCGACCACATTGCTGCCCAGGACGCCAGGGATGGCCTCACCATAGCCAGATTTACTTCACTTGATGCTGCACACCCTGGCTGCCACATGATGCACCAGGTTGGCACCACCCCACACCAACACCATAAAGCATCCGTACAATGCCCAAGCCATTCCTTTATACTCAGCACCATTGCAGGGGGTACCGTTATGTCTCACCATTCACTGCAACTCACTAAGCCACTTCCAAAGGTGCACACAAATCTGTCCAAGAACGCAAAGTGTTGAAAATAAAGATTTCAATGTTTGACAGCACATTAACAGAAACTTCACATGAACATTGGCTAAAACACCCAAGTGCCTACCCTTGTGTGTTGTTAGTTGGTATAATTGGACTAGGGTGAGTGTAAGTTTGAGGGGTGGCTAGTGAGATGGGGAACTGATAATATAGATAGGGATGGGCGGAGGTGCAAGGTAAGTTGGTGTGAGTAAGGATGTGCAGGAGTAGGGGGTAGGGAAGGCAGAGTGATGGGGATGTGATGAGTGGCACAGCAGGATGAGGTTGAGTGTGGCTTTGCAGTAACATTTTGTGATCTACTGGGATCATTGAAAGATTTGCGTCTTTGCAGCCTGGTCCTCCTAACGACATCCCTGCTTGTGTCGTCCTGTGCAATGTGCAACCAGGCTGCGTTGATCTCCTGGGGAGGTGTCTTCCGCCCATTGGAAGGGAAGAGAACCTCCCTGCGTGCTGTGACTCCCTGCATAAGCATATGGAGGGAGTCACAGGAGAGCCTGGGTGCAGCCGTGCACCTCTGTGCAGTTGCTTGTCAGTGTTTGTAGCACCTCAATGCTGTAGAACACTGACAGCACAACTGTCAAAATCACCTTGCGCATGGTCCCTTTAAGGAAACCGGCTGATGACGCATCATCAAGTGACGTCATCAGACTCCTTCCTTCAATTGGCCGGGAAATTCGCTGGGCGGGCTTAACAAGCCCAACCATTGTAAAATCTTTTCACAGAGCGGGCTGGAGTCAGCAGCGGGGTCACACCCCACCACCAACCCCGGCCGCCCTGGACCCGCCTCGGTAGGCGAAATCGCGGCCTTTGTCTCTGACTGGCACCTCTATGTGATTGACAAATGACCATGAGGGAAATCATTCGCATAAACCTGCATTCCCAGCACTCCATGACAGAGCATGTTGAACTACCCATGCATTGTGCTGCTGTGCTACTTCAGTCCTGATTTTGTTATAGGCATTAAGCTACATTATTGATCATGTGGCAATTTTCAGTAAAAAGGTTACTGCTGCAGCTCTAACAACAAAAACAGGAAACCGGCAAAACAATATTATTCACATATTCATTAGTGTGATAGCAGAATAGCATTACATAATTAAGAAAAAAAAATATTCCATACATATGATGGTACCAACAGGGAAGCAGTGCAAACAGTATGCATGATATATACAACAGTTACTGTCTGAAAACAACTGGTTCTGTTTGTAGAAGGTTCTTATAGGATGTTGCAGCTTTGAATGTGGCAAAGCAACTGCTAAATTGCTGCAATACATCAAATAAAAATATTAGCAGTGTATTTGTTGAGGAAGATGAAGTGTTCCACATGGAGCAGTGCCTTGTTGCTGGTGAGGTGACCCTGAGCTGGCAGAGCAGAGCTGATTGCTGAGAGACTCACTCAATTAGCTCCTTGCCTAATGATTTTTAAACTCCCAAACACTTTCTGCTCCGTTATGCTTTACATACATCCTAGACAGGTCAGATTCACATTCATTTGCTTTTGAAACGAGGCCCTATGATATATGAGGATAGTTTGAGAATTTGGTCATGGAATTATAAACAGATTGTTCCAGCAATTTCTTAACCAGTCATCTGAAAGTATGGAAGAAATAGTTTCCACCTACAAAATGTTTATAAAATCAATAATAGGAAAAGGTCACCTTTACTTTAAAAGTTGCACTTTGCAAAGGTGCTGGATCTTAGTGTTGTCCTTGAGGATAACAAGCGTGGCTGAAAGAAGAAACGCTAGCAGTACTTTATGAAAATGTGTACCCAATTTTTTTCTCTTCTGTGATTCACTTAATCATGCACAGTCCTTCTCAATTGGTTGAACAGAAAAACAAAAAAAGACTTGTATTTATATAACGCCTTTCACAACCTCAGGACTTCCCAAAGCATTATACAGCTAATTAAATACTTTTTTTTGAAGTGTAGTCACTGTTGCAATGCAGGAAACACGGCAGCCAATTTACGTACATCAAGGTTATGGAAACAGCAATGTGATAATGACCAGATTATCTGTTTTATTTAAAGTGATGTTGGTTGAAGGATAAATATTGGCCAGGACACCAGGGAGAATTCCCCTGCTCTTCTTCAAAATAGTGCCATGGGATCTTTAACGTCCATCTGAGAGGGCAGACTGGGCCTCGGTTTAACGTCTCATCTGAAATACAGCACCCTTGACAGTAAAGCATTCCCTCAACAGTGCACTGGAGTGTCAGCCTAGATTTATTATGCTGAAGTAGGGCTTGAACCTACAACCTTCTGACTCAGAGGCAAGCGTGCTACCAACTGAACCACAGCTGACATATTGGCCATGGCCAACTGCACAATTAGCATCAGTTATCTTAGCAACATACCTGTAACAGGGATTACTGCCAGTTACTGTTATCAACCCACCCCTCTCTCCGATACCATGATCCAGAGATTAGAAAAGTAGCACGCCTTACTGGTTTACCCAGGAAAATCATTCTTAACATGGGTGGCCAACTCAAAGGATTGGCCACCAACTCAACTCAAGTCTTGGGACTTCAAACCCACCATAGGTAAATTTCCATATGTAATAGAACTACGCATAGTGCTTTTGTGGGAAACATAACCTACATACCAAATATAATTAATAAACGGTGAATTATATTTATTTGAAACAAAGAATACTGGGAGGTTAAAATTATTTTGTTAATAGCTTACTCTGTTGGAGTCAGCTCTGTCAACAAATGAGAATGATGAAACAATTCTTAATTAGGCTCTTGTAGAGACATATTTCAGTGGCAGAAGTACCTGGAGGTTTGCTTGTCAGTGTAAGATATATCTGTAAAGAAATGAACCTTCATTGTAATCTGAGCCTGTAAGAAACTAAACAGAGAAGGTAGGCTCCTTTGCTAGGATGACATGCTTCACTGACAATGCTTTGCTATATTTCTGCTGCTTAGCAACACCATACTTAAAGCTATATTTAAAAAGATTCAGATACAAAGTGGAACATCATTCATGATGGCAGAGGATGCTTCCTCTAGGGGTCATGTCTATCAATGATGCAAAAAACTTATGCACTGTCTTTAAGCAAAAAAAGTTTAGGGTTTGGGTGCATACTCCCTCCATGAATATTAAGAGATATGCAGAAGGGGGAAAAAGCACAGGGATATAGTTAATAATTCTTATACCACATGTATTGATGCCACATTTGAGTTTCTTTTAATTGACATTACTTTTGAATGGTCAGGCATCATAGACAAACCTTCCAACCTATCCTCATTTCAAGGGCGATGCCTCCATTTTCAAGCAATCAACTACATGTTTTAATATTTGTACACTTATTACATAGTTTACTGCCATATTTTGCATCAAACAGAATAAATTAAGGATTTGTGACAATGCAAATCTTATAAGGACCCAAGCTAGCCCCTAAATGTCTAGAAAATTTGGTTACATGTCATGCCTTTAGCACTTGGCTGCATCTTCACCCACATAAAGATTTCCTCAGAGTGGAAGGTCGGTACTGACCGTTGTAATTTCTGTCTCTCACTCCCATCTAGCCTCAAGGTCTTTACACTCACATGCTTTCTTCTCTTACTTTTCACTCGTGGTGGCTTCTGCTTACTGCTTTTTTCCCTCAGCCCCCATCTCCACATGTTAATTCACAAGATCACAGATAGATTTGGATAAAGCAGGCGTTTTCAGCTCACACTTTCTGGAATACCAACCTTGCTGCCTTCCCATTATAAGATTGACCTAGTAGTTTCTCAAATGAGCCCAGTGACCGAGACTGAATCACTCTTCCAAACAACCCATTCCTAACAACATCCTCCGTGTAAAGAAGTTCTTGTGACATTTGTCCTAAACTTGCCCTTCACAATTCTGAACTTGTGCTATCTCGTCCTGCTGCCCAGGTACATCTGAAAGTATTGTTCTGGGTTTACTTTCTGTGGGTACATGCGCTTTTCATATATATATAAAGAGATAACCCAGATAGGACCTCTATAGGTTCCTTTCTGGGCTATCTCTTTTCAAGACTGAAAAGTCTGAGCTTATCAAGTCCTCATTGTTCATCCCTCTAACATGAGGAATCAGCCAAGTTGCTCTCCACCTCAACTCCTCTAGGGCCTGAATGGCCCATTTACGTCATTGCGACTAGAGCTGTATGCCGTAGGAAGGTGTGGTCTAACTCTTCTTCAAGTGCCATCATAATCTAATTGTACATTTTAACACTGATGCCTTACATGTCTCTCCAACCAGTCAACCACAAAAATGTCGCTGTATTGTTTATTCTTGGTAAACCACTACGTCCCTTCATATATCCTACATATAGCTATGAAGGAGCATATGTTCCAAGGTCTGACAATTGATTCTCCACACCTTCAATTTCCCTTGAATAGTACTTAAATAGATTGTAATCTTTTTGGTTCAACATTGTGCCAAGTAAGTGTGTACTGATGGGAGAAGGGATTATTGTAAACACTGAATTAGGATATCGCAGTATTTAAGGCATGAATGTTATATTCACTGATCACATTTTGTGTGTGCGGGGTTTCTGTATCTATAAGCACTTTGCTCATAAATTTGATCAATGTTTGTTCTAAAGTGGAGACTGCATGTATGCAGATTTTAACCATAAACTGGGGGAACAAAACGCGGCTGAAATTCGACCAGGTACTGTGTCTGTGAAGCCCACAACAATGCAGCTCATCAGTCGTTCTTTCCCTTATTTGCTTTGTTTGACACAACTTACATAAAGATCTATTAAATGTGGTACGGACTGAAGACTTGTAAAACTCTTCTTTAATAAATAAATAGATTTTTCTAGCTTCATTTAAAAATAGCCTAAGTCTCCCGATTGATTATGCTTATTTGCATTTAGCAGGACAGGAAAGGTTGTTCAGAACACCCAGCTTCACATATTTTCCCTTTGCTTTTTGTCCCAATGGATAGATGTGATGAATGGCTGCTGTCCATTCCTAGCTCTATGGTAGGTGGCAGCATTCACCTATTTGAAACGACGTGATTTACAAATGACTGAAAACATTTTATGATGAAAGCAAGATACTTTTTGGATTCTGGCAACAAAAAGACAAGCTGGGATATGATTTATATGAGAATAGGATTTTGTGTTGTAGTGTCATGGATCTGGGAAGAAAAAAGAAAACAAAATATAATTTTAAAAACTTTATTGATCTTTGGAGGACTGAAGTCTTATTTTATGTGGTGTCCAGCTTACAACAAAAAGTGGAATTTTCTGTTTTCTTCACTGTAGAACATAAATCAAAACATGTCCATGGGCTCTGTGTGTGTTCCTTTCATGCTGTAATACTAAGCAGGATTGTTCTACAGAATAAAACTCCAAATGAAGATTGCCCAGTGTTGCCAGTAACTGTAAATAATATTGAGAGTTTATTTAGTAATGATGTGAGAGCAAAACCCTGCCAATATCAGTATCTACTGGATGACTTCTGTCTGTATAGCTTCTTCCTTCCTATGTTCTTTTAAATAATGTGTATTATCAATTGTGCCATTAGTATCAGAAGTTATTTTAATAAATGATTATCTGGTTGTGTTTGCCAACCACAGTTGTGCTAAGATTGTGTTTGCAACTAAGCTGTAATAGACAGATTTTTATTTATCGTAACCATGTCCTCATGTCTGTCCAGATCTGAGTATTCCTGCACATCCAGTCATGTAGCAATCTATCCACTCTTATTCAAGATCCACAGTACATGTAGTGGAGAATATATGGGGGTGGATTCACCCCCAGGGCTGGCCAGTGGAACGCATCGGTCGGGAGCCCAGTAATTCCCCCGGGAGGCCTAGTTCATGTTGATCATTTACGTCGGGTTGGTGAGATGCGGAAAAACACCCTGGGCCATCCCGCCAGCTCTGGGCCACCACAATATCAGGTGGTCCGGCTGGCCTCCGCACCAGAGGAAGGTAAGTACCTGCGATGGGGTGGTGGAGGGGGAATTGATCAGTGGAGAGGAGGCAGCCATAGTGGCAGCGGCCCAGGCTGGGTTCATGGAACCTGGAGGAGTATGGCTGCTCCTCTTGGCCCCACAAAAATGAAGAGGATCTCACCTTTGGGATCTTCTTAGGGCAGACGGCCACCTCATGCTGGCCGGAGCATGCACAGCGCACGCTCCTCCCAGCTCTCAGTCCTAAAATGGCAAGCGGGGTCAAAGGAGTCTGTTTAGCATTCTAAATGGGGCTAAGGCCTGACCCGGGGGTTGGGATGGGCCATCTGACCGCTCAGTGGTAGGCCCGGGGAAACATTGCTGAGGCCACAACAATGGTGGAACAGGGGCGGTAGGTCATTGCCCACATTATCGAGGTTGTACCGTCCCCATTTCCAGCCAGACAGGAGTCCTGAAAATATATCCCTGTGGCTTCACAAAATTTCAGCGAGAAACAAAAGTGAATCCTAAGTAAGGATATCCCATACTTGTCTACGAAATATTTAAGCACAATTTGGTGCATTTTAAAACTAGGCACCACTGAACAAAGTTGGCATTTGTCTCTGAGAAGACTGAAGCTTCTGAGGATCCTGAAGATGGGTGGGGGACAATATCCCACTGCAACAACCATCGTCCCTTTAACGTCTGTCCACTGAATGCAACTCATGCAGGTGGAAACAGGTGAAACATAGATGAGTGTGTCTGAAGATAAATATAATAACTTGAGTGCTTGTTCTTCTTAACATTGTGCCATTAAATTATAGACTTAGTGGGCTGAATGAAACTTTGTAAAGTTTATTATCCAGAAAACAATTTATACATGGCTGGACAGATCCTAACCAATTGAACTTTACAGGCATGGCTGGAAAAACTAAATTTGGGCTACTGCATTTTACCAATGCGTTTCAAAATGCCATAACTTGGTGGATTTCAAAGTATTATAATGTTCAGCTTTGGCACAGAGCAAAACAGCAGGTTTTTTCTTATAAACGCATTTGCTGTATTTCATAAGCTAACCCCCCGGACTCAATTTCAAAGCAGTTATCAGCAAGACACAAAACTACTGTTGAAAGGAGAAAGATACATATTTTCTATGTAACCACAGCTACCTCATTTATTCTTAATCATCTTCTTTAGCATGTTTGTGCTAACTGAAAGGTGGTGGTGGAGGGGAGAGCTGGTTTCAAAGGTCGATGATGATCCCCCTTTTCATTTGTCTTCTTGGTTTTATTTCCTCTGAAGTTGGTGCCAAGGTTTTGTTGCAAATATCATCAACTGAGAGCCGGTGTTAACTGAAAGCATAGCTGGAATTTTGTAATTACGTTTTTTTAATCCCTAAATAACCTCCTTTCTTCAACAGAACAGATAGAATTTGTTGTTTGTTTAAAACAAGGCACTAAACTTTTACCGGCATTCAGACACTATGGGCAGAATTTTCATTGACCCGTGAAGGCAGGTTTGGAGGCGTGTGGGGGGTTAAAATTGCAGATTCGGGGGTCCCGAACCCATCCCGCCCCCAACCCGCCTCCATGCCAGTTTCGCTGGAGGCGGGTACCCGACCTGTGCTGGGACCCGCCTCCCCGAGGCGGGAAGGGGATTAGTGCCAATAAACTGCCTGTTAACAGGTAGTTAACAGGCAGTTTTTTGCCTAATCCCTATTTTTATGCCTGAAATGTGGGCTCTCCGACAGGTCCCAACCACGCCGTTTCAGCGAGGCGGACCGTGGGTCTGCAGGGGTTGGAGGGGTCGATATGTCCGGTGGGCAGGTGAGTGATGGGTGCATGTGTGCAGAGGTGAGTGTGTAAGGTAAGTGTAAAGTGTGGAAAAAAGTTTTACTTACCTTAACTTCCTCCTGCAGGTGTCAGCCCTTCAGGTCTCGGGAGTCAGAAATCTCACCAGCACAGAAAGCAGAATGGCCGTTGAGCTGTCAAAAGCTGCAGCCTCTGCTTTTTGTTCTGCAGAGATCTCTAAATCAGCCTGAGAGGAAGGAATTAACTTAGAGGACAGATTGTCAGTGTTTGACAGCTTCAAAGAGCTGTCAAACGTTGATATTTCATCTGTCAAAAGCTCTTGACAGATGAAATATCAATCTGTGACGTCACCTGTTGCTGGGTGGCCCTTAATTGGCCTGCTGAGCCCGCTGGGCAGGCTCAACAAGGTCAATCAAGTGAAAATACAGTGGGTTGCCCACAAGTCGATGGACGCGGGACTACAACCCAAAAAGTGGGAGTCCCGCCTCCATCCTGTCCCCAGTTTCAAAATCCAGCCCTGTCTGTTGGTTCTCTAGCTGAGAACCAATTTCTCTCTGGCATAGACGCCAAGTAACATGAAGTTTTGCTTCCTCATGGCCATCCACTTTGATTAAGTTTAAATAAAAAATCTGGCTGGCATTGCAAGGGTCAAAAATACTATTTTACTACTCAGCATAAATTTAAAGTGTTCTAGAGACATAGAAGGGAATTTTAACCCCCCAAAACAGGCATGTTTGGGTTGGGTGGGATGTTAACATTTTTTAAATTTCAAACCTGAACCCAACCCATCTTGAACCCGCCCACTTCCATTTTTAACAGAGGTGAATGGGGGAGGCAGGAAACCAACCCGTTCCCAGGTTGTTCATTTAGATATTTTAATGAGGCTGTGTGCCTCATATTTTATCTCTCTTCCAGGTTTGACCCTGGCTGGTTGGGTTTCCCGGCCTCGGGAAACCTGGCAGCTAAACAGAGGTGTGGACTGCTGCATGCAAGTTGTAAGTGCTTTTCCAGCACTGCTTGTTGGCCAGGAGGAACAGAGGCAGGATTGCTTCCCCCGACCCCCCAAGCTAACCTGCTTCCCTCCCTGCGATTGGTTGGACCTCCCGCGATCGGTTGGACCCCCCCCGCTATCACCGACATGCTCCACAATCGCCGATTTCCCACCCCCAACGATCGGACTCCCCCCGCAATCACCGACGCCCCCCCAAATCCTCCACCTAAGCCCTGATCTGTCTCCGACCTCCCGTGATCACCCCCTGACCCAGCAAGCCACACTGTACCCACCTCCCCCCATCACGATCTCTACCCCAGCAGCAGGAAACCTACCTGCTCCTGGGCTGCGGCCTCTTCTGCAGCATTTCCTGCCCAACAGGGAGCCAAGCCTGTCAATTAGGCTGGCTTAAATTCATAGAAACTTACAGCACAGAAACTTACAGCACAGAAAGAGGCCATTCAGCCCATCATGCCTGTGCTGGCTCCTTGAAAGAGCAGTCGTGCTTCGTCCCACATCCCCGCTTTTTGTCCGTAATCCTGTAAGTTCCGCATCCTCAAGTACCTGTACAACTCCCTTTTAAAATTATTGATGGAATCAGCATCCACCACCTTTTCAGGTAGAGTGTTGCAGATCCTGACAACTCACTGAGTGAAAACATTTCTCATCTTCCCTCTAGATCTTTTGTCAATGATTTTAAATCTATGACCTCTGGTTATTGACCGACTCGACCGAGGGAATAGTTTTTCTCTATCTACTCTATTAAAACCTCTCATCATCTTGAAAACCTCTGTTAGGTCACCTCTTAACCTTCTCTGTTCCAAAGAGAACAGTCCTAATTTTTCCAACCTCTCCTCATAACTGAAGTCTCTCATCCCTGGTAACATCCTGGTAAACCTCCTCTGTACCCTTTCTAAGACCTTCCGGGTGGGGATTCTGGTGAAAAAAACTCCACCGCACCCTGTGTTCGGGGGTCCCGACCAGAACTCCTCCCCCCCGGCTTGGAAATCACGGCCCAGTAAAGATCGGCCATAGAGTAGATTCTGACTTTGCAACAGTGTAAAACGAGTGATAGCAAATTGGCAGCCCATTTTACATCTCTCCCAATTTTTATTTTGAGTGGTGGGGATGTAGAATTCCATGATAGAAAGAACATATATGAATTTTTAATGGGCTTTTCATGCTCTGCACTATCTATATTATGTTCAAAAGATTAATATTTTTAAAATTATTTGTATTCAAATACTGATAGAGGCCATAGCAGCTAGTGTAATATTAAACACTAACTGTGAGATTGACCTGATGAGTATAAATGTGAATCAATGGGTTAATGTGAGATTTGCCACCAGGTAGCAGATCTCAAGTGAAATCATTACATGTTATTCTTCACATAAGACAGCATACTTCAAAGTGCCACAGTTACTTACAGATGCAAAATGAATCTTATAATAAATCTTTTTAAAAATATAAAGAACGCCAGTCATTTCCTAATGGTTTTTATGGTGTTAATTACCTGGCGTTTCCTCAAGGGCAGGAGCTGGGTTTTACAAGCAACTGCAAATCTATAGACACTTCCCTCAGCAACTTCTTCCAGCCTCAAATTGACCTCAAGGTATGCCAATTTAGCTCACTTCCGTACAAGGATTACCTGAGAAGTGGCCTTAAAGGGACAGGCCAGTTTCACACAGCTCCGTCTTCGCAGCTAAACTTAACAACATGCTCTAGAACCAAGAATGCTCGTGAGGAATGCCATGGGAGATCAGCTTTTTTTTTGTTGAGAATTTTGATTTTAAGTGTTGGAATTCAAACCCCAATTTTGACATTTTAGAAGGAATCTAAGCTAACAGGACTGTCAGTCCAGTCCCCAATGTCTTTTATGTCCCATATATTGATAAAACACCAGCCTGTAAAGAACAAGGGTATGCGCTGTAGCCCTCACTGACATGAATACACATCAGCGGTCCCACAAGGTCATTTCTGATTTGTTTTTTACAATGTTTGGGCAGATTTGTAAAGGAGATATTTCAATGTAAAACTAAAAAGAAAACTAAAGGTAGTTAAGAGCTTTTATAGCCGGTGATACAGAATCCCAGTAGAGAATACTGGAGAGCTGTAATCCAGATTGAATTGGTAGGTTGCCAACTCTGACAGATAGAGAGAGAAAGAGAATACTGTTTTCAATCAAAAAGTTTATCATCAATATATCTGGAGAAATCCTACTTCATGTAAGAGCTTTGGTCTGTCTGAAGCTCTTTATTTCAAATTTTAATAAACATGAAATATATATTTTTTTACAAATCCCTCTTCATAGCTTGAACGTTGCTATAAGATCTTCTGCTTATTGCAGTGGGGAAAATAAAGATGAAATTATTTACCATGTGTTTTAGTCATGTTTAAACATGACCCCAAATGAGAATTGATTTACCCAGCTGACATCCATCATTACCAAAGCTCCTGTTACAGGGAGCTTTGAGTTATTTTTGCTGTGCATTTCAGAAGATGAACCTTTCAGGAAGAATGCAACTAAATCAATTAATGATATGTTCTTGTAGCTAAAAAAAAATAATTTTACTGTAATGAGTTTCCCCAGATCTACCTTCAATCCAAATTTGGTTAAAAATCTTGTTGGATCTTTTATCTTATGAAAAATTGAGAATCTCTTGAGCCAACGCTATTAGTTTTGACTGATTTAGATCCCATTGTTGGAGTATTGAGAGAGGTGTGTTGGGAGAGAGATGGTGTAACTATCGAGGATATAGGGCAACTGCTATCCTCTAACTTGACTATATTGAATAACAATTCAATTTTTAGTTGAATTTCATTATAACAATGCACTTCACTTTAGAACCTAGGATTTGTATGATTTACTTTGAACAATAAAAATGTTTCTCACCTTTATTTTTTGTACATGGCATCTACATGACATTCTGGATTGATTATCAGTATGTAGATAGTGTTTTAGGTAATCTGGATTGTTTTAGTCGTGTTTATTGACAAAATTATTTGGCATCTGCAGTCAGAGAGAGAATATGCCAGCTGATGCTGGAGCTATACAGATATGATTTTCTAATGTCTCAGATTAGACTTGTTCCATTACGAGATTCACACAAACCTACCAATGAAAAGGAAACAAGTGCTGCCAGCATTGCACAGATATGTATCAGGTAGTCAAAAATGATCACGAGACCGAGAAAAATCATCATTTTTTTTCATAAAGATCCTAATTTGATTACTGTAACACACATATTAGCTGTCATTGTGGCCAGTTACTCTTGCATGTTTATCTGTTGAAAAATCTAAAATTCTCAAATTAAAACCTTAAAGGAAATGGATGGTTTAGAGCTGATGAGGTGCTAGAATTTCAGATCTTAACCCATCAAATACATAGAGATCCTGATCTACTTTTACAAGGGCTTTTCATTTTCAATTATCATCTATTTAAAGGGCACATTTGCAATTGTATTATGTAAAGTAAACTGTACCTTGCAGAGATTTATTATTCAGCAACATGCTATATAAGAGAGCTGATACCAAAATCCGTCAACCCAACAGTGTATAAGGTCACCACAGAAGATCAGGTCCATACTTTGAAGACACTAACTGAAGTTGTCAGATTGTTTTTTACATTATCGTCCTGAGAATAAGTTTGAAGTGATGTTAGTTTAATGGTGCACATACTGAAAATATATTTTCCAAAACTAGTAATATTTTGTATAGTATTGTTCATTCCACTTAAGGTTATAACATTTAATTGCACACCCCATTTTATTGTACTGTTATTTAATGATAGCATTTCTTCACTATTCACATATGTTGAATCCTGCTTGTTAGGAAGCATTTTGTTTAGAAGTGCAGATTGCAGGGCTGGTTAACACTTTTTTGTATCAGTATTAACAAGTAAGTTTCATGTGCTAAACTCAACTTACCAAATTGTCTTATTATGTAGAATATTAAATATTTGCTGAAATGCGTTAAAATATTACAACATACTGTTTATGGATTTCTCTTAAATGGAAGGTGTTAACCTTGGCTCAGTTGTAGCACTCTTACCTCTGAGTCAGAAGTTTGTGGGTTCAAGCCCACTCCAGAGAGGTGGGCATATAATCCAGACTGAGATTATAGTACTGAGAGGGTGCTGCACTGTCGAAGGTGGTGTCTTTTGGTTGAGATGTTAAATCATTGTCGCTGGGTCAAAATATTGGAACTCCATGCAGCGGTTCAAGAAGAAGGCCCACCACCACCTTCTCGAGGGCAAATAGGGATGGGCAATAAATGCTGGTCTTGCCAGCGACACCCATATCCTGAGAAATAATTTAAAAAAAAACAAGGTCCAGTCTGCCCTGTCAGGTAGCTATAAAAGATTCCATGGCACTATTTGCCAATATTTCTCCCTCAACCAACATCACTAAAACAGATTATCTGGTTATTAATCTCACTGCTATTTGTGGGACATTGCTGTGTGCAAATTGGCTGCTGTGTTTCCATACATTACAACGGTGATGTCACTTCAAAAGTATTTCAATGGTTGTGAAGTGCTTTGGGACATCCTGAGGTTGTGAAAGGTGCTATATAAATGCAAATTTATTCTTTTTTTATAAGGTGCTTTAACCCCAGCTGCAGAAGAGCAACCTTACTGAACTGGTCTGACATTTCTATTGCGCCAACCATCTGCTGAGCCTTGCTGAGTGAGGCTGCAAGTTTTAATAATCAGTATAAAATTATGGCCAGTCTGTGTGGTGGACAGCCCCCAACTGCTGGTGTAAAAATGCCAGAAAACCAAAAGCACGCCTCCTTTGTGATCACTTGACTGAGAAATGGAAGCTTCTGCAGAGGTGAGAGCAAGAATCATTCCCAGCAGGTGTTTTGTCCTGCTTGCTGATGGCTATAATGAACATTGCAGACAGCAATAGAATGCGGGACTTCAAGCTGATTAAAGCATTTGACAGTCAGCTCTCTGTCTCCTAGCGCAGCATACAATATGCTGGAATGTTCATTCGAGCTGTCACAGTGCATGCAATTTGATCTCTTGGTTTATTGATTTGATAGTCTGAAGGTTTCACTGCAATAGACATCATCTGTTCTTCCATCTATAAAGGCACTTAAAGCTAAAACGGGTGTTAATATTTTATACTTCTTACTTTAGTTGAACTTGTTAATGGCATACAATATTCTGTATTCAAAAGCATTTATTTATTTTGGGATAAAACACATTTAAATCTTTATGTTTGCCATTGGGGAAAACATTGGATACCACTCATCTAAATGGTGTTCAGCCAGCCTATGCACATTGGATTATACAAAGTGACACTAGAAATATACCATACATCTGGAACTGACCTAGAATCGACTATAATACACCAAAGTATCAAACAGCGTCTGCAGTATTAAAAAGATAAACATTTAATCAAATGGGGGTTGCTTTAATGTGTTGTAAACTTGTTACATCAGGATGTGTGGTACAAAAATATTACACATTGGAATCGTGGTGAATTATGGCAAATTAACCACTTGACGCAGACAATTTAACGCTGCTATCTGCAACAATAGTGAATTATGTAATTCACAGACACTCAATGTAGGTCCTCGACTTAACACCCTTCATAATCATTGATTGAGTGTTTGAAGATATGATTTAACCTCAACGATACGAATTGTTGCTACTGTGGTGTTGGCGGTGACGGTGATACTGATAGCCCAGTGGTCCCTATTGCTAATGTCGTTACTGATCTGAATGAAACTCAGCTCCTGCTGGATACAGTGGACGGTGGTGTTGCAGACTGAGATCTTCTCTGACTATAGGCACTCTACAGCCCATTTCTTATTTCAGATGTGTTCCGTCTGACGTCAGGAGAGGATTTACCCTACCGTTTTCCAATCCCGGGAACCTGACAACATGATCAGGATCTTCGCTTCGATATAAAGAGAGCCGAGTGAGGAAAATAGGAAGCCCCACAATTCGGGAGGAGGAACAGCGATTTCCCTGGCTGAACCAGACTTGAAGCGAAATTGCCCCAGTGAGAGGAGGCTGGCGGATCGCAGTGGAGAAGTCTCTGGCTAAAAAAAAAACAAATAATAAGCTGTGATCGCCAAAAAAAAGTATTTAAACGCCAGCCAGCTCTGGAAGGAAGGGTAGAGCAGACTGAGGGGGGACTGACAGCATCTCCCAGAGCAGAGATCCCGCCCAGCCCCCTTCACCCGGGGGGGAAACCAGGCTTAAGTAAAGTGAGGTGTGAGAATCGAGACACATAAAGCAGCCTCCTGCAAGCCCCGGGCACCATCCATGGAGCAGGAGTGAAGTGAGCAGAGAGGCTCCTCTCTGACCCCCACACACACCCCGAATGAGCCAAGGGCTGCTGAACTGTCCAGTCTTGTGAGCAGCGAGCGAGGGGGCTCCAGCAAGGAGGAGGAGGGTGTTTGTGTGTGTTTTTATTTAAAGGAGGGGGAAAATCATCAGCATCGGGGAGAACAAGAGTCGATCCGGCCGCCAGCCCACCCTGAGACCATGAGCTCTCCGCTCAGCGCCAAGAAAGTGAGTCAAGAGAAGCCGCATCGGATCACGAAGCTTGTCCACAACAGCGCTCGCCTCCCCCGTCTGGGGAAAGAGCTCCCGGGCCGGCTTCAATAAAGTCAAGTGAAGAGACGGGCTGCAGCTTGCTGAGGGAATAAAGTGTCTCCTCCACCCCCTCACCTCACACAACAAGCGGGAGCTGCTTCCATTGCGGAGAGCGAGCGAGAGAGAAGAGGTGGAAAGAGCAAAGTGAAGGGAGGGAAGGAGTGGGGCGGAGGGGGGGAGTCAGTCCGGTGCCGTTTTAGCAATAAAGTGAGCCCTCGGAGAGCCAAGCGCCGGGGATCGGCGGCGAGTGCTGGAAGAGCTGCTCCCCCTCCCTTTATCTGCATGGATCGAGCGGAGCCGGGCACCGCGCAGCCCACCCCACTGTGAAGGCTTGCACCGGGTCTGGGCCAGAGCTCTGGGTCCGAGGAGGAGGAGTGGGGGCAATCTCTCTACATGTTACCTTCTGGGCAAGAGTAACGCTCAGTGCCAGGGATTGATCCTCTCTCTCTCACCATGCAGCTGCTGAAAGCTGTGTGGGCTTTGGCCGGAGCCGCTGTCTGCTGTCTTCTGATATTTGTTATCCATTCACACTTCTTGAAAGAAGGTAAACAGTTTAAATTATTTATCTTTTCACCCCCCTCGCTTTTGAGTTTTATTTTGCCTTTTGCATACCCTGCAATGTAAACAGTTTTCGCTTTGCTACGAGACAGTGAGACTAAGCAATGCACCGTCATTTTTAAGCACGATGTACCAATAAAAAAGCAAAATCCGAGCCTGAAATCCTCAATTATCGCTTGATTTTGTCGGATTGCAGATCGCTCCTTCTGATCTTTTTTTTATCTGAATGTTGCATTGGTTGTGTTGGCTTGCCTTTTTAATATCAGAACTTGGCAGTTATGTTAACTAAACGAGAGATTTATTAAGTTGAGGCATTCGCAAATGCAAAGAAGACAATGTTCTAATATTGATTGGTGAATGTGTGAGATGGGAGGGAGAGAGGATCCAGGTTCCTCATCCCCAGGACTGGAGTTGCAGTTCGAGATTCAGTGGAGGGCGCTGTAACTCCGCACAAGCAGTTCGGCACCCACAGGCTTTACTGCTGATTTATGGAAGGGTATCTTCCGCTATTTCCATATGGCTTTCAACTTTCATTTCCCTGTCAGAAGTTTCCAGTGAGGCTAAATTGCGGAAATTGCATTACACCAGATTCACATCTAAGGGCTGTAAATGAGAACGTTCGTTTAATAGAAAGTGGGACAGATTTTCGATCTGAACCGCTGTTCGGTGAAATGCTAACCTCCACTTTATTACCCTGCAAGTGTGTCTGATTGGGATTTGGACCCATCTGAAACATAGTGCAGGTGATTTAAGAATATGGGTTAGATTACAGTTTAGCTCAGTGGAAACTTTGTCTTCTGAAACGAGCAGAAGACACGGGGTAAAAGCCACCTAGAATCAATAAGTTATCAAGTAAATTAATTGTGAGTTGTTTTAATTAGGATACTTTATAATTATTATTTTACAGTAATTCGCGCTTAGAACTTTTAAAAAGTTTTTTTTTACCTTAAGAGACAACTTCGATCGAATGATTGCATACTTTACAAACAATTTCAACTGACCATCTGTCGAGGCATATTTAGTACCAAGTCAGTATATCATTCCGAGACAATTTATTTGAACCAAAATGCGTGGCTTGTTTTATTGGCAACCAAAGTAGAATGCACAATTTGTTTAGAGAATCTATTTTGCCGTGCACTGGAAAAGGGGAGTACCGCCTCTTGTTCATTCGCACCTTTTGGCAGATCATTCTGCGGTTGTAGGAGCAGAACCATTCTTGGAGGTAATTGTCATCCACACTATTGATCAGCAGCTAAAGGAGGCTTTGCAGATAGTGTCTGATAGTCCTGTTGTCCGGTGTCACTGTGCAAAACCCATCCAGACTATGGAAAGCCAGCAGTAAGGGGCTTTCTGGTGTTTATGATAGGGAATTCAGCATCCAGTCTGACGTGTTTGGCACTCACTCAGAGTTTAGCAATTAACTGTTGCCATGTCCTGGTCTAACATTTATTAATGAGTAACAATAATTGAACCTGAGCAATCACGGGAAATCAGAACTAAAAGAATGAATGGATTGTATTACAGATTGAGTTAAATAAAATTCACACATTTTAAAAAGAAATCGAACCATTAGGAGTATTTTGTTGCTCTCTGTATTTTGTAGCTTTAAATGTAGCATTATAAATACAAAAATCAGAAGTCGCACAACACCAGGTTATAGTCCAACAGATTTATTTAATTTTACAAGCTTTCGGAGCTGTTCGCTCCTTCTTCAGGTAAGGTAGCTGTGAGAGAATCTCCCGGAGATTCTCTCACAGCTACCTTACCTGAAGAAGGAGCGAACAGCTCCGAAAGCTTGTAAAATTAAATAAATCTGTTGGACTATAACCTGGTGTTGTGCGACTTCTGATTTTTGTCCACCCCAGTCCAACGCCGGCATCTCCACATTATAAATACAAGTAATATAACAGTGTGGTAAAACCAGCACCTTCCAATACTGCAGAGTGAGATTATTGAATAGCACTTTATTTGAAGAACTTGACTGCTAATATGTCATCCGTTTGATTCCAGATTTTAAAAATATATTAATTTTCCTTCATAAGCAAAACTCTAAATCGTATTCTGACTATTGAATTTTGAGAAATGAGAGCAACTTTTTATAGTGCAGCCTGCTAACCCTTTGACTAGAAAAACGAAAGGAGTTGATCATTCTGGAGCTTGCGTGTATCTATACTGATATCATCTGCAACATTAATAGGTGATTACTGAATAGATAGCTTTTAAAATGTTCTGGTGTATGTGGAGAGAATCGGCAGACAGTATTTTTCTGAGAGTTGATAGCTGATGTAACTGACTTTGTGCATGCATGTGTTCACTTCCTGATAACAATTTGGCAGCTCACGAGAATCTGTGTTTCTATCCAAGTTCAGGTTCTCTAATACATGTCACAGAGCCACTGGAATGCAGGTAACAGGAGACAGCTTTCTCGAGAGAAGCCTTCTCCCAGTGCATCATACACATTTCTAATCTAACATCCCAGGCTCTTTTTTAAATATCTGATTCACTAGTTCTAAACCTATTATTGTAAATGAAATGTTCCTCATTCATTATTTTTAATTAGGTGTATTTTAACTAAGTTTTTATCTCGTCTCATTATAATGCTGCAAACGACGCAACACTTATCTGATCTAATATTATTTATCAGCTTAGGCTACCCTTAATTAAATAGTGACTGTCTCTGCTTTCCTGTCTCCATTAAGTTGGCCTATTATGTCTAATGAATCTGTGTCTCAAATGCTTTGAATCTGGATTTTCTGTCCTTGCAGAGTTCTCTGAAATACACTTATTAGTAACTCTAATCAATTGTGTGTCTCAAAACAAAAGTTCAGGCATATGCACGGGACCCTGTTTAAAATATCATTGTTACCTCTTGAAATATGATATTTATTTCCACGAATGAGCTTAAGTCAATAATTTATGAATGATGCAGCCAAGAGAAATCATAGTCATCCTCACTTAAGAAAATAACTGAAATTCCATAGGGAGATTTTGAGTTGATCACATTCTGGATTTTTGGATTTCAGAATGGGATTGTTGTAAAATCGTTGTTCTATATTTAAGTGCTGAAAGCAGGAAAATGTGTTGCAAACCTCTGGATACCATCATAAAGCCACATTCACATGCTTGTGATAAATGATCTTTTCTATAGTTAATCACAAGTTTTTTTCTCCATTGATCCCTCTTCATAACTAAGGGCATTTCATAATCACCATCATCCTCTCCGGACTTCAGAGGGCTATGTTACTTGTCCACTTTCCCTATCCAAAATGCTTCTGTAAAAAGTAATGAAAATTTGACTGTCTCCGACAACAATAACTTTCATTTATACAGTGCCTTAAACATAGAAAAATGTCCATGGCACTTAACAGAGATGTAGTTAGACAAAAATTGACCCTGAGGCAAAAAAGGAGATATTAGGTGGGGTGACAAAAAGCTTGGTCAAATAGGTGGGTTCTACGGAGGGTCTTAATGGAGGAGAGGGAGGTAAAGAGCCAGAGGGAGGGAATTCCGTAGCATGGTGCTTGGGTGACTAAAGCATGACTGCCAGTTGTGGGGTGAAGGGAGTGTATGCACAGAAGACCAGAGTCAGAGGAACAGAGAGTTCTGGGGCGGGGTTGCAGGAGTGGAGGATGTTCAAGATAGGGACGGTCAAGGCCACAGGGGATTTAAACATGAGGATGAGATTTTAAAGTTGGAGGCATTATTAAAGCCCATGGGATTAAAGGGTCAGTGGCAGCATGGATACAACATTGGCTGTGGGACAGAAAGCAGAGAGTTGTGGTGAATGGTTGTTTTTCAGACTGGAGGGAAGTATACAGTGGTGTTCCCCAGAGGTCGGTATTAGGATTATTGGTCTTTTTGATATATATTAATGACCTGGACTTGGGTATACAGGGCATAATTACAAAATTTGCAGATGACACGAAACTTGGAAATGTAAACAATGAGGAGGATAGTAGCAGACTTCAGGAGGACATAGACTGGTGACATGGGCAGACACATGGCAGATGAAATTTAATGCAGAGAAGTGTGAAGTGTTATATTTTGGTAGGAAGAACGAGGAAAGGCAATATAAACTAAAGGGTACAATTTAAAGGGAGTGCAGAAACAGGGACATCTGGGGGTGTATGTACACAAATCTTTGAAGGTGGCAGGACAAGTTGAGAAGGCATTAAAAAAGCATACGGGATACTGGGCTTCATAAATAGAGGCATTGAGTAAAAAAGCAAGGAATTTATGCTAAACCTTTTTATAAAACACTGGTTAGGCCTCAGCTGGAGTATTGTGTTCAATTCTGGGCACCACACTTTAGGAAGGATGTCAAGGCCTTAGAGAGGATGCAGAATAGATTTAATAGAATGGTACCAGGGATGAGTGACTTCAGTTATGTGGAGAGACTGGAGGAGCTGGGGTTGTTCTCCTTAGAGCAGAGAAGATTAAGAGGAGATTTGATGGAGGTGTTCAAAATCATGAATGGTTTTGACAGAGTAACTAAAGAGAAACTATTTCCAGTGGCAGAAGGGTCATTAACCAGAGAACACAGCTTTAAAGTGATTGGCAAAAGAACGAGAGGCAACATGAAGACATTTTTTTTATGCAGCAAGTGGTTGTGATCTGGAATGCACTGCCTGAAAGGGTAGTGGAAGCAGATTCAACAGTAAAATTCAAAAGGGAATTGGACAAATACTTGAAGGGGGAAAATTTACAGAGCTATGAGGACAGCACAGGTAAGAGTCGGCACAGGTATGCCTGGCTGAATGGCCTCCTTCTCTGCTGTATCAATCTGAGTCTATGATTTGGGGGCTGGGAGCCATCGTAGGTCAGCAAGAACAGAGGTGCTGGGTGAGCAGGACTTGTTGGGATAGGATATGGACAGCAGGGTTTTGGATGATCTGAAGTTTATGGAGGTGTACATATTTAGCTACCTGTTTATCTACCGATCTGAGTCATGTATCAGTCTGTCCAATTAATATCCATCAATGTGTCTGTCTATTTATCAGTAGGCTTATCAATCTGCCATCTATTTACCAATCTCATTTAACTCTTGCCGTAAACATACTATTAGTTACTAAAAGTTATGCAAGACATTTGAGTGAATATCTCCCTACAAATATTTTCTTTTATGTCACATTTTACCCTTTCTATTTGCTATTTCATTCCCCATATTGTCAATTTGTTTTTGAGTTATGTCCTGTGTCTGATGTCCAGCATCTTAAGTAAATTTTTAACTTCAGAATGTGTTATTCAAGGAGGTAGTAACTGGTAGAATAGATAAGGGAGAAACAGTGGATGTGGTGTATTTGGACTTTCAGAAGGCTTTCGATAAGGTCCCGCATAAGAGATTAGCATGCAAAGTTAAAGCACATGGGATTGGGGGTAAGGTATTGACTTGGATAGAGAACTGGTTGGCAGACAGGAAGCAAAGAGTTGGAATAAACGGGTCTTTTTCCGAGTGGCAGGCAATGACTAGTGGGGTACTGCAGGGATCGGTGCTAGGACCCCAGTTATTCACAATATATATTAATGATCTAGACGAGGGAACTAGATGTAATATCTCCAAGTTTGCAGACGACACAAAGCTGGGTGGGCGTGTGTGCTGTGAGGAGGATGCAGAGAAACTCCAGTATGATTTGGACAGGTTGGGTGATTGGGCAGATGCATGGCAGATGCAGTATAATGTGGATAAATGCGAGGTTATCCACTTTGGTGGCAAAAACAGGAAGGCAGATTATTATCTGAACGGCAATAGATTGGGAAAAGGGGAAGTGCAACGAGACCTGGGTGTCCTTGTGCACCAGTCGCTGAAGGTAAGCATGCAGGTGCAGCAGGCGGTTAAGAAGGCAAATGGTATGTTGGCCTTCATAGCGAGAGGATTCGAGTACAGGAGCAAGGATGTCTTGCTGCAGTTGTACAGGGCCTTGGTGAGACCACACCTTGAGTATTGTGTGCAGTTTTGGTCGCCTTATCTGAGGAAGGATGTTCTTGCCATGGAGGGAGTGCAGCGAAGATTCACCAGACTGATACCTGGGATGGCAGGAATGACGTATGAAGAGAGATTGGGTCGATTGGGCTTGTATTCGCTAGAGTTTAGAAGAATGAGAGGGGATCTCATTGAAACTTATAAAATTCTAACAGGACTAGACAGACTAGATGCAGGAAGGATGTTCCCAATGGCGGGGGAGTCCAGAACCAGGGGTCACAGACTAAGGATAAGGGGTAAGCCATTTAGCACTGAGATGAGGAGGAATTTCTTCACCCAGAGAGTGGTGAACCTGTGGAATTCTCTACCACAGGAGGCAGTTGAGGCCAATTCATTAAATATATTCAAGAAGGAGTTAGATATATTTCTTAAGGCTAAAGGTATCAAGGGATATGGGGAGAAGCAGGGACAGGGTACTGAATTTGGATGATCAGCCATGATCTCATTAAATGGTGGAACAGGCTCGAGGGGCCGAATGGCATACTCCTGCTCCTATCTTCTATGTTTCTATGTAGTGATGTAGCAACTTAAGAACATTTTGTTATAATGATTTAAATATAAACTCTGTTTCATTACAAGACTTAAAAAAAAAGGATTCCACCTCAAGAACGTTGAGAGTTGGGAACTGTTATAACTGAATACAATGACAAGACAAATGAATAAGAAACATTTAATGAATAGTATTACAGGAAAATTAAATCCCTAATGGAGTCAGCACTTAAAGGATTAAAGATTTGCCCACGATCCACGCATCCAGTCTGCGGGTAGCATTTTCAGTGGTAATTATTCCAAGAGTACCCTGGGGGAAGACATGTAGCTTTAGTAGTAGACATAACTCTTCTGAAAGGGCAGGTTGCAAATTCAAGTTCTTGGTTCTATAGTGTATTTAAATGCATCCATTGCATGTCTTGTCACAGATCCATTCCTGTTTTATGATTGCTCTATTTCATGTCTCGTCACAGATCCATTCCTGTTTTATCACAGGTGCAGTCAGCGATTGGCTCAAGTGCTCAGAGAGGGTATGAGTTGAGAACACAAGGTGAAGGAAGATAGTGAAATTAAAAGCATGAGTGACATAATAATTCAGAAAAGAAATATGTGCTGTGCTTCAACAATGTTTAATCAATACAGCTTCAGTAATATTTAGACTGACTCCTCCTCATTGCTGTTGTTTAGGTGCATCTTGGCCATGGAATTTGTGATGCAAGGAAAAACCTAATTTCTGTGCTGCACATGTTTGCGGTTCAAAGAGAAACCAGTGGCAGTGTGGGAATTAAAACAAATATTTTCTAGTAACATTGTCACAAAGGCAATTCCTTGATTTTACAATTTTCAATTTGTAGTTCAGCATGCACGTCGAACCTGCAGTGTGATCAAATATTGACAATAGAACAAAGCCAAATCTATTCATTTATTTGGAGCTGACTTATCAACAATACAGCAGTTGAACCGGTGATTCTCAACCCATGGGTTGTGACCCAAAAGTGAGTCACTGGAAGGGTGTCCTTGGGAGTCAGAATCTGATTCCAATTTTATTTTATCAGCACTGTGCATGACCACCTGACGCAAAGACTTGATTTGTCAATATTTCAATTTATTTTCAAAGTTTAAACTACCTATTACTTAAAGCACAGAGACCACAGATCTGTCAAAATTCCCTGAACAATTATCCAAGAAGAGACCTGTGATGTTCAGACAAATACCTTTGTCTTGACTTCCTGTGATTGCAAGTATACACCATCACAGGTCATGTCACTAACCTGATGCACCCACTCTGGACTGCAGTATGAAAAAGGTTGAAAACCATTGGATTAAACCCAGTCTGCCATCGCAACTTAAATCTTAAAACTTGTTGATAGCAAATCCGTGGCAGGGGTTTTCCCTTCCATTATGCTTTGTGTCGCTAAGGAAGCAGCTTGGGAAAGTTTTCCCTATAAAAATAGAAAAATGCGGGGTGGTGGGGGGGAACCCAAATTTAAAATGGAAAATATGTGACCCAACTTTGTTAACTCTCTTATCAGAACTGGATGTTCTGTCTCCTCCATTCATCCATTTCTATCTCCTCTCCTTTCCTCGTCTTCTTCCTGACATTCAGTCACCAGACAGCTGTGCTGTATCAAACGGATAAGCTGCACACAGTAGTGAAACAATCCACGTTTGTTCTTGGGGCGAGTGGGAACGAGCTGTTAAAATATCCCTTTTCAGATCTTGTGTTTGAGGGGGAGCAGAAGAATGGGATACATGCAGTGCGAGTTTTCCACGCTCGGGGTTTTTTTTAATGTTGAGATGCAGGTCATCGCACAGCTAATCCTCAACCCAGTCTCCACTCTCTCTCTCTCTCTTTGCATTCAATGTTTACAAAAAACAGATTTGAGCTGTGATCTGCAGAGAGGTTGGTGATTGGTAATTACACGCCTCTGTCTGCCCGATCCTAACAAAGCAAGCAAAAAGAAAAGTGACCATTGAACCTCTTGTTTTCAAAAGGAGTGACAGTCTTGAAGCTGCAATAATAATTGCATTTAATATTTAAGCAGAAATTATATTAAATGGTTTGTTGTAAAGTTCAACATTTCTGTTAAACCTCACCTACAATGAGAAGAGTGTCCCATGAAAGCTAAAGATCGAAGGTAGTTAGCTCGCTAAAGGAATTACCAAACCTTCCCCCAGAAAAGGAAAATGTTTAAATGATTTGAACTCTGGACATTGAGCCTTTGAAGGACTTTGACAATGCATGGCAAATCTTATATTTTGTAGGTTTATTTCACCAGGATATGCTGTAAGTACTATAATCAAACTGTAATGGTCTGTCTTGTTTATAACTTGTATATATTCTGATTAACCTTCAGAGCTGTACCACATTTTAATTTGTACCACAAATTAATAAAGAAAGTCAATTTTTTGGAAATATGATCCTAGCATTTTGTTCGAACAAAGAATGAATGGGGCGGGGTGGGGTGGGGGGCATTGCAGCTTTATGGCTGACACAAAGATGTTAAAGCCTGTAGATAAGTAAAGAGGTAATTGGGACAGTTGGTCTTTCCACAGGAAATGCTGCGTGCATCTTGTGCGTTTTCTAACTGAAAACAAGTTCAGCAGATACCTTAGAGACAGTGGAAAAATAAATGGTCAGACATGTTCTTCAGCAGTATGTCGAGAAAAGAGTGTGATTTTTATTTTTGGTGTTCTGGCTGAATAATTTTCTTCAGTTTGTCCGCCTTCTCAAGCTGCCACTACAGCTTTCGTAGGGAGACTGTCCCATGACCATTCCTACTGGGAAGGGATTACCTTTTCTTACCAACGTATGTGCAGGGTTTATTTTTTGTCCATTTGAATCTCAGTAGACTTGCAACAGCCATTTACATTCTACTGATGTGAAATTCCCACTTCTCATTCCCAAACTTGATCTGAGCAAGTTATTTCCCACCCCGGGCTGGAAGATTCCCAGTTACCAACTTGCCACATGTAAGGTATTTTGCAGCACTGGCAAGATGAAAAACAAGGCAAATTGCCAGTTTACATGTCCCATCAGCATGTCAATGCCCAGTTTTTCCATTTAGCTTCTCTACTTGTTTGCGGCCTCTGATCCATTGTGAGATGTTGCGATTGTTCCCTAACTCTGAGCATTTCCTGTGCTGCCGCGATGAAGGGGGATTTCATTCCCTTTAACAGGGCTACGTTTCCTGACTAAATTGATGCTTCTCGCTGAGCTGAAAAGTTAATTCAGGCCGGTTTGAAAGAAGAAACAGTCCTGAAACTCGAGCAGCGAGTGAGCTTGAAAATGTTTTTCTTGCTCTGCCTCTCGCACACCATTAGTTACACTGGGCCAGTTGCTGCGATTGTTCTGCAAATTCATAGCAAATGCAAATTTGCTGCACCAGTATAAATGGGGTACTGCACTCAGCAAGCAAGTGTAGCCAAACTCGAGCTTTTGCCAAAAACACACTGGTACTGCCATCTGCATTGATTCTGGTGCTAATTAAGTTACCAGTTTAATTAACACAGAAAGGAGCTTTTCTAAACAAAGATGTCCAATAGTATTCATCTCTTTGGCTACACGAATCTTTAAACTCTGAATATTTCAGGCTGTGTAAGCTGCATTTGTAACATGTGTAAAATTTTATTCATTGCTCGGGGGTACAAAGTCAAGAGGTTGCCAACAGCCGAGGAACAATTTAATTGCTGAACTCCTGCAGTAATCTCGTGTCTGCTCTTGAACTGGTAAATAGGCAGTGTATTCCTAGGGGCAATCCCCAGGAGGATCACGGTGGTTTGCTGTAATGTGGCAAAGAAGCCCTGTAGGAGGCATTTTACGTATTGTCGATCAGAACCTGACAATGGAAAAGGGGAACCCTGCCCCCTCACCCGCCTCAGTATTTTTCAGTTTGTTTCTCCAGTAACACTGAGTCACCATAATTCCAAACAAAATGCTTATTTTCAGCAGACTTTAAAAGTTAGTAATCAAGTCCATTATTTTCTTGTGACATTAGTTCAGCATGTTTTATAACAACGTTGAGCACTGGTGATAAACTAAATATGTCAGAAGATGTCTTCATTCTCAATTGTCAGGTAATCTGTGACTATTGCGTCTGAGTCAGGAGCTTGTGGGTTAAAGTCTCACCCCAGAGACTTGAGCACAACATCTAGGCTGACAGTCCAGCTCAGCACTGAGGGAATGCTGCACTGTTGGAGGTGCCATCTTTTGAATGAGACATTAAACCGAGGCCTTGTCTGCCCTCTCGGGTGGATGTAAAAGATCTCATGGCACTATTTCGAAGAAGAGCAGTGGAGTTCCCACCGGTATTCTGAACCAATATTTAGCAAGTGTAAATAGCTTTGGGACGTCCTGAGGTTGTGAAAGCTGCTATATAAGTATAAGTCTTTATTTTGTATTTGCTGCCGCTGTTACAAAGGGCAGGTTAATTTCCCTATGATCCGGAGCTAAATTTCTTTTGCCCATGGGAATATTACATCTCCCTAAAACAACTGGGTAAAATACAATGCTGAAAGTCATATTTTCTTTTTTTTTGAAAAAGGCGTTAATAGCCCTTATTTTTTATAAGTTTCAATTATCCTGCAATCAAAGTGTTGGTTGTGTATAATTTTGCAATGGGCAGCTTTATGCAACATGTTTTTATTAGTGGAAAAAAGAGAAAACTGGCTAATCATCATACACCTGTAATAATCTTTTAACACTTCTTAAACAGTTAAATAGCCTGGTGTATAAATGAAGAAATGTTCGGTAATCCAACCGTGGAGTGGACAGTCGCTCAAGACACGGGGCAATTTTAACCCAACTCGCCAGGTGGATAGCCGGCACGATCGGTTTCGCCCGCCCGTTTTACACCCGGCCCGATTTTGAGCAGGGCTTAAAACAGCCGGCTGATCCAATCCCGTCAGTTTGCCACCAGACAGGTCAGATTAAATTTATCACCCCCCCCACCCACCCCCGCCCCCCGCCATAATTGGGGGAAAAAAACCCTGATTTATCAACCACGTCCTGTATGTTTTAAACATTTCAGTAAATACACAAAATAATGACTGCATGCATACCAACCTGCTAAACTAGCAAACCTTCAAAAAAAGAAGTCTGATACAGCTCTAAAAATTATTCCCACTTATAAAACAGGCCAGATAATAGACCATATGATGTACAAAACAAGAAGGTAAACCTAAAGTGCAGTGCAACATGTGCATGTCATAAGTTAAGCTGCAGGTAGAGCCAAGGTTTGATCACTTCTATTGCAGGGACTAAAACCTAAAGCGCAGAAAACCATTGTTTTCAGCTGTAATTTCTAAATTAACCACCTACTGCAAACCCTTCCTTTGTGTATCTTGTTTTTAGATGCTGATCAAACATTTGCTGTACATTTGAAAGACTTTCTGGCCCTGAGCGTTTGCATACTGTCTGGTGGAATTGGGGCGGGCAGAGAATGACAGCAGCAGAAATGGGGGCAGGACACGGTCACGTTGGGCCTCCGCCCCATTGGAAGTGAGGCCGGGATTTCTTGTGAGCAGGGGGGAGTGGGTAATCGTTACGCCTGTCCGCTTGCAACCTGACAAAATGAGTGGAGGCAGGACTGGTGGGATGGTGTCACTCGCTAGAATTCCCACTAGTTCCATCTCTGGTGCCCCCAACACATACTGTACGCCTGCAAGTCTTTCTCTTGGGGTAAATGGGGCCCACAGGAGGGTTTCAGGCTTCAATCGTGGCCTAAAACTGCACGTTTGAGCCCTGTGAATTAGGCCTTCTAGTAAAGAAGTTGATTGCAAGTTTGTTCTGAATCTTTCAGCTGGACCGACCGCTGCCCCCCCCTCCCCCCCCGCCCCCCCTCCGCCCCACCTAGAGGGTGCCCAACCATTGCAGATACTAGTGCGGGCGCCCACCAATATTACTCAAATTGCCTGATCACGGGAAATCTGATCGAGTCAGGCACGTGGGTCTCCAGGCTGTCAGAAGTCCCGCTTCACCATAGTTAGGGAGGCAGAGTGGGTTATTGGGTCGTCTATTTCTAAAACCTTATAAACGTGAGGCTAGAAGTTGCTGTTGGGGATAACAGCGGCTGGATGCTTAGTACGTTTGTATGACACTTGTCTCTCTGCTTTTTTAATAGAGCCATTAACCCATTTAAAATAAGTGAGTTCCAGTCTCCTTTAAATTAATGGGCAGAAGAAGGCCATAGAAATGCATTAAAGATTCGTCAGCCATTATCGCCAATAGTGATTTCTAGCCTTTTGTAACTCTTTTGATCCTGCCATTTTTGGAAATAAAAATCATTACCCTGCAATTATTAAAAAATGGGAAGATGAACTTGGTGCTCTCAGGTGGGCTTGACTGATAGACTCCAGTCTGTGCTCTGCATTCTATTGCACTCTTACTGATTATTGTTACATATTTGGATCAGCCATAAATACCTTCTTGGGCTCAGCGATGTCAGGCTTGAGCTTCTTAGTTTTATGGGAGTTGACTCACTCACTGTGCCACATATCTACTTGTATGGTACCAAGACCTAGGGGCTTAAGAGTAGAAGCCTCTTGTGATTTGAAATGTATCATTTGCACATGTATTTCTTAACTTGGTCTGTTATTTGAGAAATTTAACACCAGATGAGGTGAAGTTTGGTTTGATATGTTAACTGCATCATTCCACAGTCAGATGAAATGTATAGAGTAAAAGATATGATCAGAGTTGCTTAGTTCAATAAATACAATGGGAATAGCTTGCTTTATTGAGTCCAGATCATTTTGTAACTTAGGACAAATAATGAGCAAATCTTTAGGCGCAGTTGATTTAATTTTATACTTTTACTGAGTGAAACATGCCATGGAAAAAGAAACAACCCATTCTGGAAATTGAGCAGAAACTCCATACAGTTGCATGGGTAAGTTTACACAAATGTCTGCAGCTCTCTCTCTCTATTCACTGCCTTCGAACAAGGAGTTCTACGCAAAATACTGCCTCTGACCAGCATAAAACACTGGAACAAAAGAGGGCTTAGAGACACCAGCAATGCACAAGTAGTATTGTGGGGCAATTCTGAGGAATAGACATTCCCCTTTAAGCTAAGAAATTGTTAGCTACCCTATTCAACAAAGAATTAGTTGCTGCATGTATCGCTAACAGTCTACTACAACTAGTAGATTACTCTGGATATTGCTGGTTTTAATTTTAGTGTTAACATATCCTGTACTGTAAAGTTCACTGACTTAATAGCCCCAATATTTATGGGGAGGGAGTGGGTGGAAGAGTACTGGAGGGGAAACCCGGAAGTACGGTTTTCCCGGACGCCCTGCAGATATTAATTGCAGGATGTCTTTTGAATTTTTTCTGCCGATTTACCACCCGACAGCCAGCCTGATTGAGAGGCTGCCTGCCTGTCGGGCAGGAAAGCCTACAGCACAAGGCCGCAGCTGAGGAGGTAGGGGGGGGGGGTTGGGGGGGGGCGGTGATCGTGGTTGGGGGGGGTGGGGGGAAGATCGTGATGATGGTGGAGGGGCTCATGGTCTGGAAGAGGGAGAGATTGAGGGGGGAGATCGGGAAGTCAGATTGTGGGGGGAGATTGCGGGGGTCTGAGATCGTGGAAGTGGGTGGGGGGGGTGGGGTTGGCCGATTGCTGGTAGGGTACAGAGGTAAGCTTGTTGGGCCTGGAGGTCCTGACCCACAAGCAGTGCTGTAAGTGCACTTAGCTTATGGATCCGGCCCTTTTCACCGTCGTTGGGGTCGTGTTTCAAATTTTTCAAATTTTAGCTTCTCACCCGACCCAAACCCACCTGTTCCTGGGGGTTAAAATGATCTCCAATGCATTTAATTGAAATCAGTGTGGATTGCATAGATTCATGTATTTTAAAATAGCTTGAAAGACTTTAATAGGAAAGTTGCTGTGAATTGTTAAGCAATTGTTGAGCAGTGACCCTGGCTGGGAGGATGAATCTATGGATATCAAGTGAGGACAGAGTCAGGCTCGGTTGCGATGACTTCCTGCAGCTGAATGCTCACTGCTTAGATTCACCCATGAGGAATACTGACTTCAGGAGGGTGACACGATTTCATTAACTTTACTCCCAGCATGGAGTCAGCACCTTCAGTCAAGGAAGTGGGAGAAAATTGGGAGAAAATTGTGTTTTAGAAAAGCCCTATAATTGTATGACTGTGGTTATGGGAGGGAAATAGCTGTGGTCGAATCTTGAAACATTCCAATTAATTTATGGATTTCAGTCAGTCACTTAGGAAGGTTTGATGTGCTTTCTTTGCAACAGATTGCGGTAACAGTTTTTGATTTACTCTCAACAACAGGCATAATTTTCAGTTTAATGCTGATGGATTTTTTTTTTTTGTTGAAGTTTTCATTAAGATCTCCCAGAGACTATGGGCTGAATTTTGCCGGCGCTCAGAATGCGGGTTTGGTGGCGGGTCCGCTGTCAAAATAGCAAAGATTGACAGCGGGTCGGGACCCCAGCTGTCAACCCACCTCCACAGAGGAGAACTGACCCGACACCAAGCAGCGGGGGAGACAATCTAGATCATTAAATGGCTTGTTAACAGCCAATTTAATGCTATTTTGAGCCGACCGTGTAATTTTACGTGCTCCCCCAAGATTTACCCGCTGCTCGGGGAACACGCCAGCTCACCCTGTCATGAGTTGAGCCTGCTTTGATTTATCTGATAACCTGACAGCTGCAGAAGTGGTATAAAGGGTACCATGTTGCAGCTGTTCAGTTTTAGAGCTCAGAAACTGTTGGTAACTGCATTTATAAGACATATAGGGGGCAAAATTCGGTTGCTTTGTGTCTCCCGTTAGCGCCCCGTGGCGCTGCGCCTCCAGCGATGGCATCATGCCCCAGCCGCAAACTTGGGTTGCGTCCCCTGACGTACCGCCGGACGTTATGTCCGACAGGGCCAGGGGGGCGTACTTGCGACCAGGGCGGCGATATTTAAAAGGGAGGTGCCTGGCGACCATTTTTTGTGGGCCACCTGCCAGCACCTGCCCCCTCTGCCCTCCGCCCACGGGGTGCCAGCCGCGCTCCCTGGAGGCCCAGCAGGGCCCCAGTTCATGCTGCGCAAGGCCCCTCCCCTTTAATAAGGGGAGGGAGGCCTGCAGTACCGCGGCGCTACGTGCCGGTGGGCGTGGCGCTGCGGCACGTAGTGCCGCGATATTGAACTGGAGTGCCCGAAGAGGGAGGGGGAGTGCTTCCAGTAGCACCCTGCTTGGGGGGCGTTACCCTTCCATTCCGGGCGCGGGGGCGCTAACTTTTTCGGGGCGCTACTGCGAAGTTAGCGCCCCAAAGTGGGCGTGAGCCAATTTTTCGCCCATAGAGCTTTCTTTAACTTGCAAGTGTTTGGAGCAAACTCTCTATCCAGTGACACCTCTCTCACCATTGACAGATCGTTTCTGTCATCTCTACCTCACCTGCCATCTATTCCAGCAACATCGGTGCCCTTGAAAAAATCTCACCTTGGTCCTCTGAATCCTTCCACGATCAGCCCCAACACCAACATCACCAGGCACAACAACATCACCAACAACAACACCAACCTTCTCCGCCATCACCTGATGCTGCACAGGACACAGGGCATCAGCACCCGACGACATTGCTGCCCGGGAGGCCAGCGATGGCATCACCATGACCAGATTTACTTTACTTGATGCTGTACACCCTGGCTGCCACATGATGCGCCAGGTTGACACCACCCCACACCAGCACCATAAGTTATCCCTATAATGTCCAAGCCATTTCTTTCACACTCATCACAATAGCGGGGGCGGGGGAGGGGAGTTATGTCTCAACATTCACTGGAACTCAGTGAGACACTTCTCAAGGTGCGCACAGATCTGTCCAGTAAGGTGAAGTGTTGAAAATATAGATTTCAATGTTTGACAACACATTAACAGAAACTTCACATGAATATTGGCTAAATCACTCAAGTGCCTACCCTTGGGTGTTGTTAGTTGGTATGATTGTACTCGGATGAGGGTGAGTGTGAGGGGTGGCTAATGAGATGGGGAAGTGATAATGTAGATAGGGAGGGATGGGTGGAGGTGGAAGGTAAGTTGGTGTGAGTAAGGATGTGCAGGAGTAGGGTAGGGAAGGCAGAATGATGGGGATGTGATGAGAGGCACAGCAGGCTGAGTTTGAGTGTGACATTGCAGTAACGTTTTGTGATTTACTGAGACCAATGAAAGATTTGCACCACTGCAGCCAGGGACTCCTGATGACATCCCTGCTTGTGTCCGGCTGTGCAATGTGCAACCAGGCTGCGTTGATCTCCTGGGGGGATCCGCCCATTGGAAGGGAAGAGGACCTCCCTGTGTGCTGTGACTCCCTCCATAAGCATATGGAGGGAGTCATGGGAGAGCCTGAATGCAGACGTGCACCTTTGTGCAGTGATTGTCAGTGTTTGCAACACCTCAATGCTGTAGAACACTGACAGCACAACTGTCAAAATCAATGTGGCCGTGGTCCCTTTAAAGAAACCGGCTGATGATGCATCACCAAATGACGTCATCAGACCCACTTCCTATTAATTGGCCAGGAACCCCGCAGGGCGGACTTAACAAGGCCAGTCTACGGAAACTCCTTTTCAGAGAGTGGCTGCAGACGGGAGCGGGACAGGAACCCGCCATCCCGCCTCCGCAGGGAAAATCCTGCCCTTTGTTACTGTCAAGGCACCCAAGTGCAATGATAACCCATCTGTCTGTGTCGTCAGCACAAGTCAAACTTGCCTCTTTCTGTCTCTGACTTCTCCAACTGCTGAGAGCAGGAGCAAAATGACAGCAGCACATGTGCATTACAGCTTAAAGAAAGCAGAGGTGACTGATGGGGCAGCTCCATGGCATATTGCACAGCAAATTTGAATCAGTCCATTCAAGTGGACACAAAGGTTGCCATGTAAGGTATCTGAGGCCTTACATCATTGTACCTGGCCTCTCAAAACAGAACTGGGAGTGACACTTAAAGAGTGATTGCAAAAGTGATCAGGCGAAGTTGTGTTTACTTTTTGGAGTACGTTGGCTAGGTTACATTTTTAAGTTCAAATGTCTACAAAAAGCAAAGTATATTTTCAATTAATTGTTAGGGAGATCAATTATGACTTTTTTTTAAAAGGACAAGTTGGCCAATTTGAACCCTTTGATCCTGAGATTCTTTGAACCAATCTTGAACCTGACTGTGGTTAAGAAGGCATACGGAATACTTGCCTTTATTAGCCGTGGCATAGAATACAAGAGCAGGGGGGTTATGCTTCAACTCTATAAAACACTAGTTGGGCCTCAGCTAGAGTACTGCGTGCAGTTCTGGTCACCACATTACAGGAAAGATGTGATTGCACTAGAGAGGGTACAGAGGAGATTTACAAGGATGTTGCCGGGAGTAGAGAATCTTAGCTATGAGGAAAGATTGGATAGGCTAGGTTTGTTTTCCTTGGAACAGAGGAGGCTGAGGGGAGACCTTATTGAGGTGTATAAAATTATGAGGGGCCTAGATAAATTGGATCGAAAGGACCTATTTCCCTTAGCAGTGGGGTCAAACAAAAGGGGGCACAGATTTAAAGTAATTGGTGGAAGGTTTAGAGGGGATTTGAGGGGAAATTTCTTCATCCAGAGGGTTGTGGGGGTCTGGAACTCACTGCCTGAAAGGGTGGTAGAGGCAGAAACCCTAACCACATTTAAAAAGTACTTGGATGTGCACTTGGGATGCTGTAACCTGCAGGGCTATGGACCAAGAGCTGGGAAGTGGGATTAGGCTGGATAGCTCTTTGTTGGCCGTCGCAGACACGATGGGCCGAAATGGCCTCCTTCCGTGCTGTAACTTTCTATGATTCTATGTTTCTGACAATTGTTCCAAGTTACAATGCTGTTATCAAGTCTGCACTAAAAATGGGTGACATTGCAAGCATTTCTATTCAACATTTGAAAGTTAGCAATCCTTCTTACTGACATATTGGTGGCGATATGCAATCTGTTTTCTTTACAAACTAAAAATATACTGATGTTTCCTGAGGCCTTCTAGCTTTCACAGTGACAAAAAAATTTGACGTAAAGCTGCCTAACTGAGCCAGATGGAACTGCAACATTGCTGAAACCAAGTGTATTAAAACATAAACTACTCAAATAATCACAGCTGTCTATCCCAAACCTCCCTGTAAGCATGTGCTGCCGTGTGGTTATGCAGTAGGTATGCGACCATTAGTGTAAAAGCCTTACTGAATCATTTTTCATCATTTTTGTCACACATGGCACTTCCCCAGTTTTTTTTCTGGGCAGACGCTTAAGGATTTCTGAAATATTCCAACACATAATTTTAATGAATAATGAGGTAAACAAGAGATATTTAATAAAAGTACACATGGATTGCCATAATGTGCTCTTATGCCCTTTTATTATGGAAAAAATACAGACAAAGGGTAATTATTAAGAAGGCTTTGGGGAAAGCATGCCCGTGTGTTTGTCGAATATCACTGCAGATATGAAGCAGATTTTCTGTAAGCTATTTATTAACTTTAATTACGAGTGAAAGGACTGGGGCTCGTGATTAAATGAGAATGTAGTGTGGGTGGGTGTGCCACTTTTTGCGACCGAAGACACCTGCAATTCCGCCTCCACCCAATCTGATAGTGCAGATAAATTATGATATGATCAGAAATTCACACTGAATAATCTAGATTGTTTTATTCCACTAAATAGTTATTGGTCATTGTTTCTTTTGCCAAACCACAAAATCTCATGTTTTGACAATCTATGCCTGAACTGTGCAACCACACGAAGATAGTTTGACTACATTTAGAACGGGTTACAAATGGAATTAGCAAAGTTAAGATGAATAATGAAAGAATTATTTGTTATTAACTCACAGGGAAGTGGAGGGAATGAGTACAAAGGATTTTCATGTGATGATATGTGATATGACATGAAAGAAAGCACAGACTGTTGTATTGCTGTCTGTAATGATTAGTAAAATCTGCTTTTCTCACCAAGTGTCCTGGCGCCATGGGTTATAACTACATTCAGAAAGTACAGTGACCAATAGAATTTCTTACTGATGTATTGTGATGACATAATGAAAAGTCTTTTGAAATCTGAGTACCTTGCATATTGTTTAGTTTTGCGTGTCTAAGTCTTTTATCTTCTGGGCTACTTATATGCATAGCGTTGGGTGGCGGGGCGGTTTGGAGAGAGGCACATAAATCTCAAGATCTTGGGGGGCGATTTTCTCACTGGAGGCGAGATGGAGGCGGGTTTCGGTTTGGGTGGGCTTGAAACCCGCCTCCACTGATAGTGTTCAAAAATTTGCGATTTTTCCATGATTGGCCACTTGATTTCAGAGGTGTGGAATGCCCTTGGTCAATTAGTGTTTTGGGACTGAAACTCTCCTCTGCTGACATCACTTTTCCAGTCTGATTTTATGGCTTCTTGCTGCCTTGGCTCATTCCACAGGATTTCTGCCTATGCTGCACCACCTTCAACATATTCTGAGAAACCACTTTGTCCAATTCCAAGGCGAGGCCTCCCCGAGGCTCTCGGATGAGGTGCTGCAAATGTTGTTTGAGGGGGTGACAGCTAGCAGGAAGGTGCTCTTCCACTCATCTGGGAGGAAGAGGCCTGCCAAAGAAACCACGGCTGTGTGGTTACAGCTGGCAAGGGATATAACCTCCAGATCTGTGTGCAGATTGGGAGAATGTTTCTGTGTATTGATGAAATGCCATCCCTGTTGGAAAGCATTAAAATGATTTGATGCCAAAATGTGGGCGTTATGGCATCTGTTCTTTCACCTTAGGCAGCTCCACATTGCGGGCACCGCCACACTTGCGTTGTCAGGTTGGTGGCCTGAGTGAAAGGAGTCCAGAGAGTCATGTCCATTGTCAATGATGTCTTAGGATGGATCCAAGGACATGTGCCAACTTGGGCAACCTCTGCAAATCTGGCCATGATAAGTTCATCCCTTGCATCCCGGGCAGCCACGTGCTCGCGTGCTGCCGCTGGTCGATACACAGGCGCTCTGACCTCCTCCTGCTCCTCCTCCTGCTCCTCCTCTTCCTCCTCCTCCACCTCCTCCAGATCCTCCTCCTCCTCAGCCTCCTCCTCCTCCTCCTCATCTGAGGAGGGCTGGAACTGAGCCACTTGCTCATCAGGAAGCTGCAAGCCACGACACTGTGCAATGTTGTGCGGTGTACAGCAGACCACGACCATTCTGGAGACCCTGTATGGTGTATACTGCAGGACTCCACCTGATCGGTCAAGGCAAAGGAAGTACATCTTCAACAACCCAATGGTTTGCTCGATGATGGACCTGGTCGAAGTGTGGCTGGCGTTGTAGCGCTCTTCAGCCTCGTTAGCTAGCCTCCTGATCGGCGTCATTAGCCACTTCTTCAGGGAGTAGCCCTTGTCACCAAGGAGCCATCCGTTAAGTTGGTTTGGTGGATTGAAAAGCGGAGGAACACTAGAGTGTCGCAGGATGAAAGAGTCATGGCAACTACCACAAAACTTGGCGCAAACATGCAAGAACTCCTTCTTGTGGTTACACACCAGCTGTACGTTGAGGGAGTGGAAGCCCTTTTGGTTGACAAAGATAGCTGGGTTGTGATGGGGTGCTCTAAGGGCCACATGTGTGCAGTCTATGACGCCCTGCACCATTGGCATGCCTGCCATATTTGCAAAGCCAACCGAACGGGCGGTTATACTTGCTTGATCCCTTGAGAAGTGGATGTAATTGTGGGCCTTAGCAAAAAGGGCATCGGTAACCTGCGTGATGCAACTGTGGGCGGCCAACTGGGAGATGCCGCTGATGTCTGCTGATGATCCCTGGAAGGAGCCTGAGGCAAAGAAGTTGAGTGCGGTGGTGACTTTGACAGCCACTGGTAAGGGGTGTCTACCCATTCCTGTGGGCACCAGGTCTTGCTGTAGCAGTCCGCAGATCTCTCGGACAACCTCTCGCGAAAGTCTCAGCCTCCTTTGGCACTGCTGCTCACTCATGTTGAGGTAGCTCATCCTCTGTCTGTAAACCCTCTGTCGGGGGTATCTCCTGCGGCGAGGTGCCTCGATGCGCTGGTGCCTTCTGCCCTGTGCAGCATCAGGTGGCTGAGCAGGAGATTGGGGCTCCTGCTGCTGTTGCTCCTGAGCTACCTGGATCTGCTGCCGTGGATGCTCCTCTTCCTCATCTGAGGTCCATGGTGACAGAAAACGAATGGTTCCCATGCTGCTTGCAGATGCCTCCGTTGGGGAAGCACTCATTGCAAGCGGGGAGATGGTCTTCCAAGGAGGTCCCACCATTGATAGATTCAAGCTGCAGCACCCCCGACTTCAGAAGGCCTTCTAAAAGTGCTCAGAGACCTTTTAAAGCAAAGGTCTGGCACCTGCAAGTAATCCTTGATGAAATAAACGATGTCTTGTTAGATCTGCAGCAGTGAGGAGGCCACCCACGAGTCAACCCGCCAGGTTTACCTGGCATGGTTTAGGAGGTGTGTGGAGCATGCCGAAATGCTCGAAACATCACGATAGGTTTAGAGAGGCCCTTAACGAGCATTTAATGATCTTAAGTAGCGCTATGGCCAGCTGGAGGCAGGGCCGTTTCCCGACCTCCAAAACCGGCACTGGCAAAATCCCGCGGAGGCGGGTTGGAGGCGGGTTCCGAACCCGCCCTCGTTGTTTCTGATTTTCCCGCCTTTCCCGCCTCCAAACCCGCCTCCTCCGACGGCAGAAAATCGCCCGTTGATGTCCTGATTTGGGATTTTTCTACCAATGAGGCAACATATAGAACAGCCCTTTCTAAACTTCCAGACCCACAAAATTCAAACTGGGCAAACCAGTGAATAAGAAATAATTACTAATAGATTTTACTGGTCTTTGAGGAGTCTCCGCCACAAACTCCGTTCCCTAGTCACCAACTCTATCCCTCTCTCTGGCAACTGTCTGAGGCTGAACCAGACTATTTGCAGCCTTGGTGTCATATTTGACCCCGAGATGAGCTTCCGACCACAAAGCCACGCCATCACAAAGACCGCCTATTTCCATCTCCGGAACATCGCTCAACTCCGCCCCTGCTTCAGCTCATCCGCTGCTGAAACCCTCATCCATGCCTTTGTTACCTCTAGACCTGACTATTCCAACACTCCTGGCTGGCCTCCCACATCTACCCTCTTGAGGTCATCCAAAACTCTGCTGCCTGTATCCTAACTTGTTACAAGTCCTGTTCACTCATCACCCCTGTGCTCACTGACCTATATTGGCTCCCAGTTAAGCAACGCCTCAATTTTAAAATACTCATCCTTGTTTTCAAATCCCTTCATGGCCTCGCCTCTCCCTACCTCCATAATCTCCTCCAGCCCCACAACCCCCCGAGATATCTGCACTCCTCTAATTCTGGCCTCTTGAGTATCCCCGATTTTAATCGCTCCGCCATTGGTGGCCGTGCCTTCAGCTGCCAAGGACCTAAGCTCTGGAATTCCCTCCCTGAACATCTCCACCTCTCTACTTCTCTTTCCTCCTTTAAGACGCTCCTTAAAACCTACCTCTGCCCTAATATCTCCTTTTGTGGCTCGGTGTCAAATTTTGTTTCATAACGCAGCTGTGAAGCGCCTTGGGATGTTTTACTACGTTAATACAAGTATATAAATACAAGTTATTGTTGTTGTTGAATAGATTACTGGGCTTGTGGGGGTTGCAGTTTGGCTACCGCTGGACTGGGTTAAAACAAAATGCTCATTGCTATTTTAGAACTCAGTGTGATGCTTCGTGAGCTGGAGTTAGCTGATCTGGGTTGGATGGTATTGACTGATCATTTCACTTAGGGTACCTACAGACAGCATAGAGACTTTGTTCATCCTGGGCTGGATTACATCAGACCTAGTTCTGTGATATGGAAGGGCAATGAGTTAACTTGCAGTATCACCCTGTCAGCTTTTTACATTTCTGTATATAGAAGTCCAGTAATAGTGCAGCAGCAGTTTTAAGAGATGAATTATGTAGGTTCTTTAATTACCAAAGGAATATTTATCTTGCAATATTTATAAGCGGAGGTAAATGAAAATTCATATTGCAGCATTTAGACTGCAGTTATACTACTCATGCTAGTCTGAAACTATTACACCAGTCAGATGAATTATTGTGCTTCAAAAACTGTTGTTGGCTTTCTGAGTATGTGCATATCATTGCTATCAGCATAATGCATGCACATATGAAAGTTAGTGCATATCGCAAACTTGCTGAAATTGGTGTGAGTAAACTAGCAGTTCACAATAAAGATATTAGGTGTTACAACGTCATGACATGACAAGTCTACTGGTTGCTTCTATGCAGCTGACTTCGAGCTGGCTGAACGCGATTAAATTTCCATTTTTGCATTGACGTGAAGTCAAATTTGTTTTGCTGTGGTGCAACACTGGCAGTATAACTGCAGCAGTATGTACAGACAGTATGTACAGAGAATCTGTCAGGATTACCAGTCTGTGCACAGTGCTGCAGTTGAAAGACATTATTGGAACACATATAACTGAATTAGCTACTAGCTCAACCTGAGAAGAATTTGCCTTTGATTATTTTTGTGAGGAGATTGAACTTTTCTTGTACTCATCAGGAAGATTTGTTCTGCAAAACTGGATTGTCCAAATGTTACACATGGTACACATTTAATCTGGTTTGAGGTGCTTTAAAACCCTGTTTAGTAGGATTTATCCTGTAAAGGAGTACATCAAAACTCTTGCACCTTAAAGATCAACTGCAGGATTTCATAGTTATTTAAATAAGAATGTTAGTAAAGCAGGAATTTATATATTGTATTGTGTAATATAATCATATCCTTTTTTAGAGAGACCTGAAGTGCCACAGCTTTAAGCTGCCCATCTCTGCTTGACTTGGGTCACTGAAACTGCAATTTTGTTGAATAAATTAGTGTATTAAATAAGGATTTTCCTCAAAAGATTTACCTCGGTGTAGGGAATGCAACATAATTCTAGTATAGTATTCATTTTGAGGGTTCTTCATTGTTTGTAACAAAATAATATAAAGATTAAAGTTGACTTCTGTGTAAAATATTAATTATATAGCAGTGGGGGCAGCAGCCGTTGATGTGCTACTCAGTTATGTCGGTGATTTGAGCTGAAATTCGTGCATCTGTTTTGGTGACTGAATTGTGTAGCATTCAGTCGATCAATTTTTGATCAAGTAGTAGGATAGCTGAAAAGCTTCAACTGAGGATTTGAGACACAAGGGAAGAGAAGAAAGAGAGTGAAGCAATGAACATTTGTATGTAATATGCAGGGCTCTCAGATACTATATAGATTCCTCTGTACACTGGAGAACCCTGCTTAAAATGTTGACCTGCACAAACCTTCCCCCAAACCATTCAGGTCAATCATCACTCGATAGATGCAAGCATTCTAACTGGAAGAATGGGCAGAACATGGCTCCTGGTGGTGCTGTTTTTAAGTCTAACTTGCAATAAAATAGTACTTATTTATTCATTATTTAATAAAACAGTCGGCTTTTGTTGAGCCTTCATTTAGTTATTCCACAGTAATAGAAGAAAAGACTTCAAAATGATGTTTAAGGCTACACAATAACATTGGTAAAAGACAAATTAGGAGCTAGAAACCTTGATTATACCAGAATGGTGGTTTATATTAAGCATGTTGGTTTCCATGTGAACAATGCTGATTGGCCTAAGTAGCATATAGATTTGTTGTAATCAGTTGGTCTCAAGTTCCGTGAGAAGCACATGGAATATACTACGTGCGAAACTGAGGATTATTGATATTCCCCGAGCAGTAAATTATGACATTCTACACAAATGAGATATCTCATATTTCTATTTCATTTATAGTATAAATTGAACTTTATAAAAATGTTTTTCTTTAAAATATGTTGGATTTAAATGGGGGGCCATTAAAACACATAGGGGGAACAATTCAGTTGGTTGCGCCTCCCGTTAGCGCCTTAAGAGGGCGCTAATGGGGCGCAAAGCAACTAGCGCCCGGGCGCGGCGATGTTTGCGCCACTCGCAAAATTAACTAGACATTTTGCGGCGGCACTAAACACTAGCGCCATGATCTCCTGCGCCGGCAGATCGTGACGTCAGTCGAGTGCGCAACGCCCCGGTAGCGCCCCGGAGCGGATATTGAGTGGCGCCCCCTGCCTTACCACCTGCCGCTAGCAACGACAGGTTGAGGGGAGCGTTTTGCAGTCATGAAGGGACAGGGGGAGCGCTATTTAAAGGCGAACGCTTCCTGCCTTTTTTTGTTGGTGACATTTTTGCACCACGCATTCTGAGAGAGAGAGAGAGACTTCTGGAGAGATTCAACGCTGTGTGAAGGAGTTTTGGGTACTGAGCAGCACTTTGCAGGTTCATTTTGATTTGCCCTTCTTTGCATCTATTTAGAAGAGACTGTGGGGGCTGCACTCTGAGCTCTTTCCCTGGGCCTCTCCATTGTTCTTTCCAGCAGATTTGATGTACAGGTCTCTCCAGGCCGAGATTCAAGGCTGCAATGAGCAGGATGTGGATGAAGAGCAAGATCAACCCTCCCCTTTAAGAACTGGCCGGCGCCATTGTGTCTCTGTTCCATTGCTGACTGACATCACATGAGCTTCGCCAGCGCTCTGAGGTAACGCCTCGCTCCTCGGCCTTTGCGCCTTAAGACAGATGTGTAGCGCCTGATTTAGCGATCCAATCACCTCCAGGGGCGATAAAAGCCAAGTTTGCAGTCGGAGGCGATAATTAGCGCCAGGCGCTAATCTTTGCGCCCGGCCGATAATTGCGCCCCAAATGGGGCGATACTGAATTTTTCCCCCATACAGTTGTTAGATTAATCCTTATAATCATGTCAGGTGGTTTTCTCCTCTAAAAAGAGGCTTTGTGGTCATTTTGAGCGTCCTGAAAACTATTGAAGATCTATAGTTGGCTACAAAGCTGGGGACATTTCTGGCTTCATTTCTGACTTGTTTCAAAATATACATATTTAAAATGAAGAAAAATGTCTGGTGTAAATTTGACATTTCACTATGTGATGTGGAATTCGTTAAAAATAAAAAATTTAAAAAATATTTCTGAAGTCCTAGTCAGTCATGGAGTTAAGGTTTATTTTGAGGGTACTTAATACAAAGATTAAAGTTGAATTCTGTGTGAAATAGTAATTAAATAGCAGGGACAGCAGCTGTTGATGTGATGCGCAGTTGTGCCAGTGATCTAAGTTAACGTGTCTGTGTTGATGACTGGACTGTTTAGAAGACAGTCGGTCAATTTATGATCATGTAGTAGATATAGCCTCAAATGAGGTTTTAGAGCTTGAGAGAAAACAACAACAACAACAACTTGTATTTATATAGCACCTTTAATGTAGTAAAACGTCCCAAGGCGCTTCACAGGAGTGTTATAAGACAAAAAATTGACACCGAGCCCCATAAGAAATTAGGGGAGATGTAGGTTTTAAGGAGCGTCTTAAAGGATGAAAGCGAGGTAGAGAGGCGGAGAGGTTTTGGGAGGGAGTTCCAGAGCTTAGAGCCTAGGCAGCTGAAGGCACGGCCACCGATGGATGAGTGATTATATTCAGGGATGCTCAAGAGGGCAGAATTAGAGGTGCGCAGATATCTCGGGAGGTTGTGGGGTTGAAGGAGATTACAGGGATAGGGAGGAGCGAGGCCATGGAGGGATTTGAAAACAAGAATGAGAATTTTGAAATCCAGGCTTTGCTTAACCGGGAGCCAATGTAGGTCAGCGAGCACAGGGGTGATGGGTGAATGGGTCTTGGTGCGAGTTAGGACACGGGCAGCCGAGTTTTGGATGACCTCAAGTTTACGTAGGGTAGAATGTTGGAATAGTCAAATCTAGAGGTAACAAAGGCATGGATGAGGGTTTCAGTAGCAGATGAGCTGAGGCAGGGGCGGAGACGGGCAATGTTACGGAGGTGGAAATGGGTGGTCTTAGTTATGCCATGGGTATGTGGTCAGAAGCTCATTTCAGGGTCAAATATGACACCAGAGTTGCGAACAGACTGGTTCAGCCTCAGACAGATGTTAGGGAGAGGGATGGAGTCGGTGGCTAGGGAACGGAGTTTGTAGCGGGTCTCAAAAACAATGGCTTCGGTCTTCCCAATATTTAATTGGGGAAAATTTCTGCTCATCCAGTACTGGAAGTCAGACAAGCAGTGTGTCAATTTAAAGACCGTGGAGGGGTTGAGAGAAGTGGTAGTGAGGTAGAGCTGGGTGTGTCAGCGTACATTTGGAAACTGACGCCATGTTTTTGGATGATGTCACCAAGGGGCAACATGCAGATGGGAAATACGAGGGGGCCAAGGATAGATCCTTGGGGGACACCAGAGGTAATGATGTGGGAGTGGGAAGAGAAGCCATTGCAGGTGATTCTCTGGCTACAATTAGATTGATAAGAATGGAACCAGGTGAGTGCAGTCCTACCCAGCTGGACGATGGTGGAGAGGCGTTGGAGTAGGATGGATTGGTCAACCGTGTCAAAGGCTGCAGACAGGCTGAGAAGGATGAGGAGGGATAGTTTACCTTTGTCACAGTCACAAAGGATGTCATTTGTGACTTTGATGAGAGCCGTTTCGGCAGGGGTGGAAACCTGTTTGGAGAGATTCAAACATCGAGTTGCGGGAAAGATGGGCACGGATTTGGGAGGTGACAACACGTTCAAGGACTTTGGAGAGGAAAGGGAGGTTGGAGATGGATGGTAGTTTGCAAGGACGGAGGGGTCAAAGGTTGTTTTTTTGAGGAGAGGGGGACAGTACCTGAGGAGAGCGAACCGTTAACAATGTCAGCTAACATGGGAGCCAGAAAAGGAAGTTGGGTGGTCAGCAGTTTAGTGGGAATAGGGTCGAGGGAGCAGGAAGTGGCTCTCATGGACAGGATGAGTGTGGAGAGGTCATGAGGGGAGATCGGAGAGAAATTGGAGAAAGATGCGAGTTCAGGGCTAGGGCAGGGGGGGCACCTTGGACAAAGTTTGGCCCAGTGGGCTAGGGGAAGGAAGGGAAGTGACAGAGGCAGCTGATCGGATGGTCTCAGTCTTAGAGACAAAGAAGTCCACGAGCTCCTCGCACTTCTTGTTGGAGGTGAGTGTGGAGGAGATGGGAGAGGGGTTTAAGAAGACGGTTAGCAGTAGAAAATAGAAGCCGGGGTTTATCTTTGCATTCCAGAATGATCCTGGAATAGTGAGCGGTTTTAGCAGACGAGAACAGGACCTGATAATGCTTTATGTGGTCCAGCCAGATCTGACGGTGAATGGCTAAACCAGTTGTCCGCCATATTCGTTCAAGTCTGCGTCCCTTGGACTTGAGGGAGCGAAGATGTGGGCCGTACCAGAGGGAATGGCCAGGGTGAGAGAGAGTAATAGTTTTAATAGGGACTAGGGCATCAAAGGTGGTGGTGAGGGTGTGGTTGAGCAGATCGGTAGCTGCAGAAATGTCATGGTGAATGGAGGGTCAAAGGCTAGACAGTTGGGATTTCATAAGGGCAGTTGTAAGGGAGTTGGGAGAGAGTTTTTTCCAGGGGTTGACACAGAAGGAAGTAGGGTTGGGCGGGGGAAGGGGGATATGGGTGGAAAGCGATACAAGGAAGTGGTCAGAGATGGCCTTATCTTCGATTGACACGATGGGAGTAGCGAGGCCACGAGAGATGGCAAGATCAAGGTGGTGGCCGTGAATATGGGTTGGGGAGTTTACATGGAGGGAGAGATTAAGGGAGGATAGGATGGTAGTGAACTCACAGGAGAGAGAGCACGATGAGTTGAGATGGAGGTTGAAATCACCGAGGATGAGAAGTTGCTCGGTGCAGAAGCTGAGGGAGGAAAGCAGTGAGGATATCTCGGTGATAAAATTTTTATGGTACTTGGGTGGGTGGTAGGGAACGACAATTTTAAATGAGAGGTGAGAGGGATGGAACAAGGTGAGATGCTCAAAGGAGGAGAAAGTGCCAGAGGAGTAGGGGGACACACCCAGGTGTGATTTGGTGATGAGAGCCACACCGCCACCACGGCGATCTGAACGGGGCAAGTGGTGGAAGGTATAGCCAGGCGGGGAGGCTTCATTTAAGGGGAAGGTGTCATCACCCCTCAGCCAAGTTTCTGTCAGAGCTGTGATGTGCAGGAAAGTACATAATTCATACAGGGCAGAAAATGTTGTGTTGTATGCAGGGTTCCCAGATAGCAACTGTAAGAGTACCTGACCGTTGAGGCTGTAACAGCTCAGTTTGAAAATTCTTGGAAAACAGAAAGGTTTGTTGTGATGGTGGAAGGCTGAATTTCAACTGCAGCAGATTTTCAGCTTTCCTTTCCATTGGTACTTCTGGATTTATAGAATTGCATCTGCTCAAAATAAAGAACTGTTTTATTTCTGAGCAATATGTGTTAAATATTTTATTCACCAATTTGGGACGTTTTTAAGAGTTGTTGGGAAAGTTAATTTTTACTCTAGGTTTTGCATTCTAACACATTTTTCATCTAATTTTTTACCTAATTGCTTGTTTAAGACAAACAACCAGATGCTTTGGGAGAAAGGCTGAAAGCAGCAACTATCAAAAATAATATTTGAGGCTGGTCATATTGTAACTTTTTATTGCAAAAAGTTAAAGGTCATACAACCAAATAAATTGGTCTGTGTGCTAAATAAGTCAGTTTTCATGCAAAATGCATTGCTTTCCATGCTAATCATATATCGTTTGTTAACCGTAATGATTTGTATGTGAAATGTATAGGTTTGTATGGCAATTATTAGTTTATCTGTGAAGCATATTAGTTTGAAAGAAAGGGAGAACTTGCATTTATTTGGAAACTTTCATGTCCTGAGGATGTCCCAAAGTGCTTCACAGCCAGTGAATTATTTTGAAGTGAGGTCAATGTTATTTTGTAGGTGCACATGGCAGCCAATTTGAACACGGCAAAGCCCCACAAAAAGCAATTCTAATAAATTACCCATAGGTTGAGGGAGGAATTTTAGGCAGGACACCAGGAGAACTCTGTGCTGAAAACCATGAGATCTTTGACATCCACCTGAACAGGCAGACAGGGTCTTAATTTAGCATCTTGTCTGAATGACAACGCCTCCAACAATACAGTACTGAACTGATGTCCAAGCCCAGATTAAGTCCTAGAATGAGGCTTGAACCTGCAATCTTTTGACTCTGAGGCAAGAATGCTACCAACTGAGCTAAGCTAACCAAAGTAGTGCCTTCTGCTGGTTGATGACTAAAACCATTATGTCATTGGTCTTTAAGGAGATAATTCTCTGATGTAAAACAGATAGAACTGCACTCAAGCCCCACTAGTAGATCTACCATGGCATTGCTCAGGTGAGTTGGAGGATGCACTGTTTTATATGACGGGATTATTTGTGGAACATATAATAATGTATTATAAAATTTAATGGATCTTCCTCAGTATTAGTCACAGAGTAGTATGGATTGTGGTGTTATCTGTGGCACTGGTGTTGGGGGTGGTCTGGAAATAAACCAATAATAGAGTTTGAGTAGGTTAGCAGCAAAGAAATAGACAGCAACAACAATATTGTGTTGTTAACTTGGAAAATATTTCAAGTCATATGACAAAGGAGAAATGGACACCAAGCAACAGTGGAAGGGGTAGAAAAGATGGCTCACTATATGGTCGAGGCTCTTTACAGGTGGAACGAGTTCTGCAGAGTAGGTTTGAAATGGCTGAAAGTTTTGCCACTGATGTTGAAATGGAGGGCGAGGATTATCCACATGAGCCAGAGTCAGAGGACCAAATGAGGATGGGCTGGGATATAATGATGGCAGAGGTTGCAGAGTCAGGATGGGATAAGGCTGTGGAGGGACCTGTAAGCGAGAATGAGGATTTTGAATTCTATGGCTGGAATTTTCCGGGGGGTTTAGCGGGCGGGATCGGTGGCGGGATGGGTGGGAAATTTGTTTTTTTTTGACAGCAGGTCGGGACCCTGCTGCCATGCCACCACAACGCGCCTTTCGCAACGGCGTGTGTGTGATCTCTGATCCGACCTGACCCGCAGAGGCGGGCGACCCAATTAAACCAATTATTGGGTTGTTGACTGACCCTTAATAATGCTTTTAACCATTCATTTTAACTTTAACAATGGGTCCACGCTGCTCGGGGACCATGTCTGTGAACCTGAGGCGAGAGTTGAATGACCATTGCTGCAGCTGATTACTTGACAGCTTCAAATGTACCGTAAAAGCTCTCACCTAACAGATCATCACTTTCCTCAGCCACAAGCTGTTTCTCAGTCCATTTCCAGCACAGATTCTGCAGGCTTTCCACTTTCCACTCTCCATCCACTCTCACCTCATTGGAAGAACTCTCTCACCATTGACAGAATGCTTCTGTCATCTCTACTTCACCTGCCATGTATTCCATCAACATGGGTGCCATTTATACTGTCTCACCTTGGTCCTCAGAATCCGACCACGATCAGCCCCAACACCAGCTGCACCAACAACAATACCAACCTTCTCCGCAATCACCTGATGGTGCACAGGACAGAGGGCATCAGCACCCGACCACATTGCTGCCCGGGAGGCCAGGGATGGCCTCACCATGGCCAGATTTACTTCATTTGATGCTGTACACCCTGGCTGCCACATGATGCGCCAGGTTGGCACCACCCCACACCAACACCATAAAACATCCCTATAATGTCCAAGCCATTCCTTTCACACTCCCCACCATTGTGGGGTTACCATTATGTCTCACCATTCACTGCAACTCACTAAGCCACTTCCAAAGGAGCACACAAATCTGTCCAAGAACGCAAAGTGTTGAAAATAAAGATTTCAACGTTTGACAGCACATTAACAGAAACTTTTCATAATCATTGGATAAAACACCCAAGTGGCTACCCTTGTGTGTTGTTAGTTGGTATGATTGGACTAGGATGAGGGCGAGTGTGAGGGGTGGTTAGTGAGATGGGGATGTGATAATGTAGATAGAGAGAGAGGGATGGGTGGAGGTGCAAGGTAAATTGGTGTGAGTAAGGAGTAGGGTAGGGAAGGCAGAGTGATGGGGATGTGATGAGAGGCACAGCAGGATGAAGTTGAGTGTGGATTTGTATTAATGTTTCGTGATCTACTGAGACCGCTGAAAGGTTTGCGCCACTGCAGCCTGGTCCTCCCGACGACATCACTGCTTGTGTCCTCCTGTGCAATGTGCAACCAGGCTGTTTTGGTCTCCTGGGGAGGTCTCTTCCACCCATGGGCAGGGAAGAGGACCTCCCTGCGTGCTCTGACTCCCTCCATAAGCATATGGAGGAAGTCATGGGAGAACCTTGGTGCAGTCCTGCACCTCTGTGCAGTGATTGTCAGTGTTTGCAGCACCTCAATGCTGTAGAACCCTGACAGCATAAATGTCAAAAGAAAGTTGGCCACGGTCCCTTTACGGAAACCGGCTGATGACGTGTCATCAAATGATGTCACCAGACCCGCTTCCTCTAATTGGCTCGGGAAACACGCTGGGCGGGCTTAACAAGCCCCATCAACGTAAATTCATTTTCCAAAGCGGGATGGAGCCAGGGCTGCGACCCACCACCGACATGACCCACCCCGGATCTGCCGAAACGAGGAAAATCCAGCCCTGTGTTGGGGGACAAGGAGCCATTTGAGATTGGTGAGGATTGGAGTGATGAACAATCAGGATTTAGGGTGGGATAGGGTGCTGGCGTGGCCGCGCAGCTCTCTGTCGGTCCCGCGCAGCCCCTTAAAGGGGCAAGCTTTTGTAATGATAAAGTATGAATGGGCTGCGCAGCCCCTTAAAGGGGCCGCACACCCAAAAGAAATTATGGGGAACATTGCTGGCAGCTGTTTTTGAAAGGTTGGGGTTTGTTAAGAGCGTGTTATGGTAGGCTAGCAAGGAAGGTCATTGGGGAATTTGAGTCTGGAAATAACCACGGTATGGATAAGTCTTTCAGCTGTGGTAGGTGGTGAGTTGAAAATAAGCGCTCTTCATAATGGATAAGTTACAGGGTTTGAAGCTCCACTCTGGGTAGAATAAGATGGCAAATTTGTGCACTAGGCTTAGCATGGAATGCCATCAGTGGCAAGGGTATGGAGTTTTTCATAGCCGTTGAATACAGTGGCTTAGGTCTTCCTAATAATCAGTTTTGGATCATCCATGTCAGCCAGATAGCTGAGGCAGGTAGTGAAGAGGTAGAGCTGTGTGCTGTTAGCATCTATATGAAAACTGATATGTAGATAATGTTGGCAAGAGACAAAATATAAGTGAGGAAAAGGAGGGGCGAAGGAGGACACCTTGGGGTGTTCTGGAGCTGAACATGTGGAGGTGGGAGGTGCGCTGACAGGAATGGAACTCTGTGGGTCGTCCCATGTATGTGGACCAGGAAGGAAAGGTGATGGAGGAGGATGGAAGGGTCGACTGTGTTGAATGCTGCAGAGGGGTCAAGGAGGGATAGTGCACCACGGTTGCAGTCACAAGGTTGGTGACTGAGTAGATACTGTGGGTAGGGTGGAAACCAGACAAAAGGAATTAAGACAGGACGAGTACAGAGCTGGGAGTGACAATGCCTTCAAGGACCTCAGACACAATAGGGAAGTGGTATTTGGAGAGGATGGAGGAGTCCAGAGTACGCTTTGAGGAGTGGGTGGGGGGTGGGGGTGGGGTGCATGAGCAGGGTAGCAGGGTGGGGGAGCGGTGGGTCATAACAGCAGTTTTCAAGAAGAAAGGAATAGTGCCTGAGCAGTGGAACCAGTTATAATGTCAGTGATCATTAGGATAAGGGTTGTTAGATAGAAATTAGGTGGTAAGTGCATTGTGGGACCAGGAGTTAATTCTCATGGAGAAAGAGGGGGAAGAGATGGGAAGAAGCTACAGAGTGATAAATTGTTGGAGCTATGGTGAGGGAGAAGCTCGGGGCAGTTGGGGAAATAAGAGAGAGTGGGTAGTAGGGGTAAGTGGATATAAAGAAGCAAAAGGAGATAAAGGCAATAGTACAGGTTAAGCAGGAACCAACAAGGCCACTGAGAGGACTAGGGAAGATGTGCTTAGAAACACTTAAGTGCAGAACTGTTTTTACATTCGTTCAAATTTCCCAGGAACCAATCATAGTTTTTTGTGTGAGAAACAATGCTTTTGTGCTCTACACACACCAGTGTCAGCTGTGGCTCAGTGGGTAGCACACTTACCTCTGAGTCAGAAGGTTGTGGTTCAAGTCCCTTTCCAGAGACTTGAGCACAAAAATCTAGGCTGATACTCCAGTGCAGTGCTCCCATGCACCTACTTCCCTTGTCCTTGTAGGTGGTGGAGGTCATGGGTTTGGGAGATGTTGTCGAAGAAGCCTTGGCGAGTTGCTGCAGTGCATCCTGTAGATGGTACACACTATATATAGTGAACAGGAAATAATGCAGATTCCAAATGCAAACACTCATTATCTTGTTTGGCATTCACAAATGGAACTTGTAGGGATGGGCCCCACAGTGTAATTACACCAGTCCAACTTGTTTATCATACTTAGCATGAAATTTTCATTCATTTGACAAACAAACATTAAACTCCAACAAATAATTAAATGAATGAATGAATTGATTCATGGGCTAGTTAGATTAAACTAGGAAGATAGATGTAAACCAAAGCAGTGGCACATCATTAGAGTTTTTCACTGTAACACTTTAACTCATACTTGAGGATAGCATGTGATTAAAATCTTCACATAAAATTCTATAAATATGTACTCGGGGTTTGATTTTCCAAAGCTAATTCTGCACATTAGCCAAAATTCAGATGTATTTGAGAAAATCAGGTTAACAAATCAAAAAACACTTGCAAATGCATGCTAATTGCACAAATCCTCCAATTCCAAAGCAGTTCCTTCAAATTTCTGTTCAGAAACACTGCAAAAGCCTCGATAAAGGAGGAAAAAGATGTAAGCTACATTTCACAGAGCGAGAAATTGTCAGCGTCTAAGTGACAAAAAGCAGAACAGTTGAGACATTGAGTAATTGGATGTATAATAATATAGCTGCTAAAAGACAGTAGTAACTATCAGTCATATGAAGAATGTTTAAGTGTATATAAGTTAGATTTTTTTTCCCTCCACATTATTTCTCCCTACTAATCCTCTTCCAGCTCATGAATCTCTTGTGGATGAGACGATGGCAAAGCCTTCTGCTTCAGGCTGGATTGTCACTCTTAATTGGCTGCCAGGAGGCAGACAAGATTGGGCTAGTGAAGCCCATCTGACTTTCACTCAGTTCTCCACTCCCCGTGCGGCTTTTCCCGACAGCAACGCAGTTGAAATCTGTAACTCAGGTGAAGGGAGTGCTCATTCTATGACATCACTAATGGGTCACCCTTAAAACCCATTCTAATGAACGTCATTCAATTGTAAAGTGACCGTCTCTTTTTTTTTCTTTTTCCCTGTAATATTTGTTCATAATTTCACCCCTCTATTCCTCAGGTGCCATCTCTAGCTGAGACAGTGGGCAGGCATCTGTCAATGCCATGCTGTTGCTAGCTGTTGCTAGCTAAGAAGAAGAAGGGGTTGAGTGAAAGCAGCCTGAGGTGACTGTTCCTCTGACTTTCCCTCCTTTTCTGTGAGGAGACATGCAACACTAATCTTCTTGATGTAGACAGTACTGCTATTGCTGTGTAAGGAATTATGAACACAAACTTGTGCTCTAGTACCTTATGCTAGGCCTGTCGACATCGCCATCTGTATCATTTTCTTGAATGGGTGTTGTTGGAACATGGGACATGTTGGAACATGGAGAAGGAAGAGGTTGATGGGAAATTCTAACATGTTCCAACAGGTGTATGTGCTATTGTTGTTACATGTATATCATAAACAACAGCCACTACTTTTGTCAACAGTTGTCTCATAATCAGATGTCTCAATCTCATTTGAGTCTCTATAATATTAGTCGTGCTTTTATTGGTTTTTTTGTGCAGTAAGAATATCTGTGGAGACTGGAGTTATAGCTCTGCATGCTTCCAGTTGTCGCACTAGTAAGTTCTTACAATTTGATCCTTCATGTCCACTTCTGAAGCATCAGACTGGATGCCACTTGCAATTGAGTTCATATGATATGGATCATCAGCCTCACTTAATATACTGCCATCTTTCACTTACCAACCATTCATACTTACATGACAGGTCACTTTCCCTGGGAAAAGATCCTACCAGCTGCTGCTGAGAGATTTGGCAGGGTTGCCACTTTATTCTGCCCCCGTTGTTGCTATCATGTATGAACAGAAGTTAATCTTGGGAGATATTGGAGGAAATTGACAATCACTCAATTATACTATAATAAATATTGCAGCAAATTGTCTTCACAGACAGAGGTCATTATGGTCTGGTGATATAATATGTGTTTTAAAAATTCAGTACCAATAAACACACACACATAGAGCAGTGCCCCGTTGAGCAAGTCAGATACATCCTGTTGTTCACTGATCTCAGAAAATCCATTCATGACAACTCAATTTCAATATAGAAATGACAAAATCTGTGCCATTCCACTCATGTAAACTTCTACTACTTTCAATCACTGTTGTAAGCTATTTTATTCCATCTGAGAGATTCAAGAGAACCTTGTTCTGAAAATTTAAGGGACTTTGTCACATCATTTAAAATGAAGAGAGTTAATGCACATTCGATTTGACAGAGTACGCCTGAATGTCACAATGCCAGATTTTGATTTTGGTTACATTTTAGGCTCATTTTGTAAAATGGCGACATTGTGGCATTCCATTCAAGAAAAAATGTTCACCAAAGTAGGAAATCCATCCAGTAACGTATGGAGCCTGATTTAGGATGCATGGAAATAGTGAAAGAGGGATGAGGTGATGGAGCTGAGAAGACTGGCATGAGTAGAGAATGTTAACAGTCCTATGGTTATTTGATGATCTGTCCGCTCTTGATATAGAGGATAGTGGATGTGAATTTTCGGGCAGTAATCCAATCAAGGGGCTTGGATGATTGAGTAAATCATGAGAGTGAAGTTGGGTGGATTATGTTTATCACCTGAACATCTTAATTTTGAGAACTACGTTAAATTCTCATAACACATGTCAAGTATTATTCATAATAGATAGTGGACAGTTAATTTTTAATGTTAAATACCTTTTCCGTTTGTTTCACAGAGTTGATGTTTTTTTGATGCAATATTGACTGTCAATTTCTTTGATCCGGAGGCTGTCTTATTAAAAGTAGCCTTGTGTGACATAGGATCTCCCAGTGTGAATTATGATCTAGGACCCTGCAGTGTGGGAGTTTATGATTTAGGACCTTGAAGTGTGTGAATTTATGACTTCACAGTATGCAATGTCTGCACAGCATTTAAAACACTATTACAGGTACAGGTAGTATGTTACAGACAAATATACTGTTAATTCATATTGTTAACTGTTGTACTATGGATAATTGCTGCCTTGGAGGGCCATCCATAATTTTTCACAATCTTGTAAGAGTAAAAGTATAGGCGGGGGAATTCATATTTAATTGATATATAATAATCAATTTTCACTATTTTACATTTCTCTTGGGAGGATGTATTCTTCTCACTCTTTTCCAAAACAGTAATCAAAGTTGGCCTTCAAATTAGACTATGCAAACATTAACACTCGTTCAACATGCTTGTATGTAATTCCTTTGCTGTCTTAAAGAGGCATCAATACTTTTATTTTAAATAGATTAATTTCTCCATTAAAATACTAGAGAGGAATTTCATTAAAAAGTGTTAAACATTCTTGCACAAATTTCTATTCATGTAACTTGAAGGCCGTTAACTTTTGAATTAGTGAGTCTAAGGTGAAATCAAGTCATACACGATCCAGACTCAGCAATCACAGTGTGGCAGTCAGTCACTGTCTGTCACTGCATAGCTCCTCAAAATCAGCTTCTGACAAATAATGTGTAAAGAGCAGTCTGGCAATCTCCAATTGGTCCACCCTCTCGATGTTTGTTCATCAGAAAACTTGAGACGATGTCAGAGCTAATGTCGTAAATGCCAACAGCACTTTTCTAAGGCTTGATTTCATAGTGCGTTCTCATCTTTGTGCTGGCAGCTTGGCAATAATAATCAAATCAGGCACATGCTTCAGTTATGTGCCTGCTTATTGCTAATGCCATTGGGCGTGTGATCGGTTGGTGCTGGTAACCATCACGAGTTGAATTTATCGAAACTATCGTAAAAAATCAATTAGAATACTGATTTGTGCAAGGAATCAACAAATTGTTTTGTTAGCATGACAAAGAGCCACTTGTTTCAATTGGTATTGCTGACAGTAGAATTACTGATATCACACAGGTAAAATTCAACATTGGCGGGCGCAAATCAGATGGTAGCCAATTTTCCTTTTCACTGACTGACTTCAGTGGAAAGGAAAATCAGGTGGGGAGTATAACGGACGGACGATTAGCTACCGCCCGTTCTGCGTACCCGCTGAAGTTGAATTTAACCCCCCAAATTTGTACTGCCAATAATCTGTCAATTAAAAGTATGTCATTAACGGAATGATTTCATTCATTCCTTCTATTTGCTGTTTTAAATATGACCAAGTGAACCTGATTTCCACGTGTATGTCTGCCAGGCTGCTGTAAGGAGACAGGAAGCCAAAGTCAAATAGTTCCCTGTTGAGAGGGAAAGGTGAGGGTACTAGGTGAATTCAGAAGAAGAGTCATCGCTGAGTCATTGTCAAACACCCTCCAGCTACAGGCTTAATAGAGTTCACAGGCCCATATACCAGAGTGCATTCTGGGGAAAAGAGTGAGCTTCATACTCTCTCAAAAAAATTACAACAAATAGAAGCTGACTGAATTTTGAATACTGCCATTGAACAACAGCTATTGGAATAGGAACATTTTTATAACCTGGGAAGGCAGTCCTGGTGCTAGTTGGGTTCAATGTTTGACTGACAGCAGTGAAACCCCTGACGGCCATGTTGGTATTGATTGCTACTTGCATCAACAGTGTCAAAACAGGCAATAATAAGGGAGCTGAAGGGTCTAAGATTCAGCCCCTTGAGAAGTTATACAACTGCAACCACATGCTGATAGTAAAATATTCCATTTTTCCTCTGGGAAATGCCAATGAAAAGAATTTTTAAATAAATATTGCTCTGAAACACAAAGTCAAGATCAATTTGAAAGAAAGATAAAGGACCTGATGGGGGAAAAAACATTTCTCCCAAAAGTTTGATTCCATTTTGTGTATTAGTTTTTCAGATAAATATTTGGTTATAATGCCCGGCTGCTGTCTGACTCCAATTGTCAGTAGAGCTCGCGACAGACAGATGTGATAAGCTTGTTACTGCATCTGTCATTCCAGCTGGTTTGGGGAAAGGTGGGACCAGTTGGATTACAACACCTTCTAAAACAATTTTTTGGTGATGGTAAGACTCTCTGTTTTAAAGATGCTTTCTTCCCCATCATCAAAAGTCCAGGATGAGCCAAAACCTCCTCCAGCTGAACACCAAGACTGAAGCCAATTTTTGTTCCTGCTAGTAGTTCACACATCAGATGCTGATTCCACCTTCACCAGCTGTTTGCTCAGACTGAATCTGCAAGTACGCAACCTCCTTGTCCTGATCTACCTAAAGTTGAGCTTCAACCTCCATATCCGTTAAGACTGCTTACTTCCACCTCTAGAATATCACCTGCCTGTGCCCCAGGCTCTTCCCCTCCAAAACTGCTGAAGTCATGAATCATGTTTTCATCATAAGATTTAATTTCCCCAACACTTTCTTCACTACACAAGCTGCAACTCATTTTGAGTTCTGCAGCCTGTATCCTATCTCATTAAAAGTACCACACACCAATCACCTCTCTTCCCGCTTGTTATCTATCCCCAAGCACATTAATTTAAATATGCTGTCCCCATCTTCAAATCCGTCCATGGCCTCTGCCCTACCTCTGCAATATCCCTGTACACATCCTGTATTCCTCTCAGTGGTTTACTGCATATCCCCACCCAAACCCCCCCCCCCCGCCACCCCCCACTAACTCCTCAGCTTGGTGTCAGACTATTTACCCACCGTGCCTCTACATTCTGGAACTCTCTTCCTAAACATCACCACCTCCAAAACCTCTGCTCAAAATGTACTTCTTTGACTGTACCTTTGGTTACCTCCCCTAACTTCTCTCCTTCCTACTTCACAATTGCTATAGTAAAGCACCTTAGGATATCTTCTTAAGTGAAGGTTGCTATATAAAGGGAAGTTGTTGTTGTTGTGTCATGCACCATCCTTGGCCAAACAAACCAGGCTTTGAAGTCTAATCTAAGGAAGTGCTCAGGGATGACTCTTCCTCCTATTTTCAATCCCTCCCTCTTGGAGAATGCTAGGCCTCAAGTCACCCATCCTCCAGCAGCACAGTTGAGACCAGGAATCTATATTCCACCATTCTGATTACTGCTCTATTGTGCCAACCTATGATAAAGGATTTTTTTTAAAAAGGCATAGAGTTCCTTTAAAAAAAATTATGGTGGGAGTACAGCTTTAAGTGACATTTGTAATGCAGAATTGGAAATGTTAAGCAAACCCATGGTGTTGATAACCAATTCTCACCTTGTTATTGGAAGGAATATTTTGATTCTAGAGGTGTCATTATTTCACAAACATTGACAACATAAGCGTTAAAGAGGCTGGGTCGACAAGGCAAAGTGTCTTGCAATACTTATCTTAATTATAAGATAAAAATTAAGATTAAAAAACTGGTTGAGCATTCATTGCATAGTAAAAAAAAAAGTCTCCTGCTGCATGTTCTTACCATTGCTGGCAACTGTGTAGTGTAGATCAGAATATATTGAGCAGCCTATGTCGTTAAAGCTTACCCAGAAACTCCTCAGCGATACCAAAATATACTTTTAAAATCATTTCTCTCCAAAGAAATTGTGTAGTGACATAATTTGGAATACAAAAAGATGTCACTTAAGTGTGACATAATCCTGATGAAAATGACATATGGTGCTTCGGGCTCTCTTTCCTTCCTAACACTCGCTTTTAATGTCGACTATCTATTTATAATATAGTAAAGGTCTTACAACAGCCTGCGCGTCCTGTCTATAAAAATGGACTTTGCGTTGTCAATTTTTGGTACACTTTTCTGTCATCTTTTCCCATTATGCGTTCCTATGTCTGCATTTATAATGGAAACTGCCTGTGTAAACCTGTCACATTTGAAATATAACCTTCTGACAGTAGTGCTGTAGTGCCTCAGTTTCACATCTCTCGGCTCCTCCATCTGTACTGCAGAGGGACTACTATGCTCTTAACAACTCTACTTCGCCACTTCCCAAAGTGCCTTAAGTATTGATATTGAATCATAAATAGTGTAATATCAAAATACATTAAAAATAAAGACATTTGGGTTTAGCGTATTGTCGTGCAGTTTTACGGTACTGGACTAGCGACCCTTCCCCCAGTGGCCATGATTTAGGATATTGTGGTGCAGTGGTTATGGTACTGGATTAGCAACTCTTTCCCCCCCCCCACGCCTCCCCCCACCTGCCCACTCACCCAAAGGACAAGAGATCAAATCCCACCATGGGAAGTTGTGAAATTGAATTTTTAAAATCTGCAATTGGTGAGCTGCTACCAGGAAAATGACCATGGTTCCAATTATGTCCTTCAGGGAAGGGAACTTGCTCTAGTTCACACTATGTGGATGATGCTTAATGCCCTCTGAAGTGGCCTAGAAAGCTGGTCATTTGTGCTAACAATCACTGAGCAGCTCAAGAAGAAGGCCTACCACTCACTCTCAAGGCAACTGGGAATGGACAATAAATGCAGCCTTGCCAGTGTTGATCATATCCCTTAGAACAACAAAATACTGCAAGATGTCAACATTTTGCATCACACTTTGTTGATTGGCAGGGAATATAAGGATCAAAAGCAAAGTAAGGGGTGAAAAGCTGCTAATGAGAAACTACTAAGGGCTTATGAAAATAACCAGTCCTGAATGACCTGTCAGGAGAACCTACCAATAAAAGAAAGGAGAAGGTAAGCTAATTGAGTCAGTTGAATGCTTTTCATCATCTTTTTAATCTTTTTTTCCCCCTGTCTAGAACTGAAATTTCTAACGTCCAAAATAAAGTTTGGTGCAGGAAATTTGTCTTGCAAAATTTGTCTCGTTAAATTGGGCCCATTCTGAACACTTAACTTTGAAAGGCCTCATGCAATCAAAGTATGGAGAGATCTTGATTATTACATTCAGTGCCATTGCCTGTATAGTTAATGAGATTGACTCCAGAAAGTAATTTAGCATTCCCATTTTGTTTAGGTTTGCGGGGGAAAAAAAGTTGAGTTGCCTCAGTTTATTTTTGACATTTTCATTATAAAAACATCTCGCAGAGATCACTCATGTAGGATTGCAGAGGAGATCGATCTGAATAGAATGATGTATAAACTTGTCGTGCTTGGTGTGAAATGGAGCTCGGAACATTCAATTAAATTGAATAAAACATTTAAATGCTTATTTAAGAAGTCCCAGTTTTAAAACAATACCCATGATTCCTATTCATACTACATTGCAGAATACTAACTGATTTTTCCCCCCAGAGAATGCAATCAAAAATAATGCCACAAAATATGATTTAAGGCTGTAATTACAGACAATTTAGGTGCAGTTCCTTCCTGCAAATGCAGTCAGTTTCATATTCCCATCATTTCAGGCAGATGGCCTGTTATCAGCTGAACAAAAATAAAAACAGGTGTGGAAACAGCACTCATTTAAAAATCAAAATTACTTACCATTTCAGTTCCTTTAATGATGAAGTTTCAAAGCGCCTCAAGATTTTCATACTTTTATCTGCACCTGGATTTCAATTTCAAAGATGTGTTTCTCAGAAAAATGACTGGCTGGGCAGACTAGGGCCAAGGTATTATTACAGGCAATATTGAGACCCACATGCCAGCATCTTTGAGCCTATGCACAAGGGAGGAAGGTTCAAGTTTTTAGGAAAGAACTCTATTTGTTGTAATGTATTGTTAATAATGATGATGCTTATGAATCATTGGCTGGAACAAAATGACGTTAAGAGATTTGCCGGCTCAGAACATTCTGAAAAATATTTTGGGCTGTTAACACAATCTTCAACCCCCATAATGCTGCTGTGTATCAGAGATTGTGGCATGAAACCTATGGAGTGCATACCCCAGAAACCCCTTAGCACTTGGAGCCCCTGTACCATTTTGATGCAAATGAGGGGTGGTCCCCATAATATGGGTGGAAACCCAGATCATCTCTTTATAAGCTAACTACAGGAAACTCTTTATTAACCGGCACGGACGGGACCGGCGTGGTGCCGGTTAATCAAAAAGTCCGGATAATGGAGAGTTATATCTCCCAACGTACGAGAGCCCCGTACACACTGACATGCGCCTGCATTCGGAGCTCCGTCTCCCCGGGGACCGCCAGCTGACCATCTGTCGTGTCCGCTGCCTACCCGGGCTGCACATTCCCCTCCCAATCTACATGCTCCGATACAAGGCAAACGCCTCGGGGTTTTTTTTAAAAGTTATTTTTAAAGGAGAGATGAAGGAAAACCCCGGTTACCTACTCAAGAATTTTGCCGGTTAAGAGAGATTTCCGGTTATTTGGGTGCCGGTTAAAAGAGAGTTTCCTGTACCTATATAAAATGAGTGCTTCAGTTGAGTCTTTGGCCTTAAAGGTACATTGGTGTTTTTGGTGTATCTGTTTGCTCCTATGTTATATTGCTGTTGTTGGACAAAGGAAGTTAGGCAAACTTTTTGGCACCTCCCTGAAAGCTTCTTAAAGCTGTTCCACAAATGTCGTCTGTGCCTGTTGGCCAAGTGAATGATCTCAATTATGCTGATTTGAGAGGAGCTGGGCATACCTGCCTATTAGCAGTTTCTGGAGGAGGAGGATCAGAAGACACCTGTGTTTGCATCTCAAATACTCTATTAGGACCCATCTTTATGCCGCCACCCATGTGGAAGTGGCCAGGCCATCGTATTTAGACATGTCCAAAGGTACCTGCATGCAGTGACTAAGATTTCCAAATGAAGCCATAATCAAACCATGCCCAAACCTGCAGCCAGACATGGCAACCACTTCCAGAACAGGGACACTCTCAGTGACTGTGAAGGGTTCAGGTGTGTTAAAGTTTTATGTGGCAGGCTCCTTCCAAGCAACTGTGGGAAATTTCTGTCATGTTTCCCAACTTGCATTGCACACTTGCCGCAAGTAGGTCAGTGATGTATTATTTGCCTGGGCCAGTGAATTTATCAGTTTCCTTTGGAAAGTTGTCAGCGGCAGGAAAGAGTCTTCCAGTTTAAACAAGTGTCAGGATTTCCTAGAGTGCAGGACGCAATGGAGTGTGCTCACGTTGCCATACATGTCCCTATCCCCAACGCTACTCTGTTTATAAACAGTAAGTGCAGATGGTCTGTGACCATAGGAACCAAATGATTGTGGCCAACTGCAACTTGACAAGAAAGATAACCCCAGCCATGAGAAGAAGACATGCCTTTAGAAAGAACAGTTCAGTCAGTAAGAGTCATCAGGCAGGATTTAATGGACCAATCGTTTAATTATACCTCATACTCCAATGACAATAGTCATCTCCATTTGTGTCCAATATGTTTGCCTCCACTGGGCTTAACGATACATCAAGACCCATAAATGACACACCATTTCTCTCCAACAGCCTTAATCAGTCAGTCCATCCTTTATTAACCCATTATAGCGTGCAGTTGTTGCAAATTTAGAGTCTTACATAGACATTCTCTTGAATTTGGTCATTTCCATAAGTGGTCTGAGCATCTTGCGTTTGAGGGGTGTGCCCAATTATATGATGACTTAACCCAGGATTGTAACCTTGTGATCAGAACTGGATATTATGGCCGCGATTTCCCCTACCTCGGCGGGTCCGGGGCGGGTGATGTCGGTGGCAGGTCCTGACCTCGCTGCTGGCTCCAGCCCACTGTGTAGAATGATTTTACGTTGATTGGGCTTGTTAAGCTTGCCCAGCATGTTTGCCGGCCAATTGAAGGAAGTGGGTCTGATGACATCACTTGATGACACATCAGCAGCCGGTTTCCTTAAAGAGACCATGGCTACATTGATTTTGACAGTTGTGCTGTCAGTGTTCTACAGCATTGAGGTGCTGCAAACACTGACAAGCACTGCACAAAGGTGCATGGCTGCACCCAGGTTCTCCCATGACTCCCTCCATATGCTTATGGAGGGAATCACATCACGCAGGGAGTTTCTCTTCCGTTCCAATGGGCGGAAGAGACCTCCCCAGGAGACCAACGCAGCCTGGTTGCACATTGCAGAGGAGGGCACGAGCAGGGATGTCATCAGGAGGACCAGGCTGCAGTGGTGCAAATCTTTCAATGATCTCAGTAGATCAGGAAACATTACTGCAAAGCCACACTCAACCTCATCCTGCTGTGCCACTCATCACATCCCCATTACTCTACCTTCCCTACCCTACTCCTGCACATCCTTATTCACACCAACTTACCTTGCACCTCCGCCCATCCCACTTTATCTACATTATCACTTCCCCATCTTATTAGCCACCCCTCACACTCACCCTCATCCTAGCCCAATCATACCAACTAACAACACACAAGGGTAGGCACTTGGGTGTTTTAGCCAATGTTCATGTAAAGTTTCTGTTAATGTGGTGTCAAACATTGAAATCTTTATTTTCAACACTTTGCGTTCTTGGACAGATCTGTGTGCACCTTTGGAAGTGGCTTCGTGAGTTGCGGTGAATGATGAGACATAACGGTACCCCCCACAATGGTGATAAGTGTGAAAGGAATGGCTTGGACATTGTAGGGATGCTTTATGGTGTTGGTGTGGGGTGGTGCCAACCTGGCGCATCATGTGGCAGCCAGGGTGTACAGCGACAAGTGAAGTAAATCTGGCTATGGTGAGGCCATCCCTTGCCTCTCGGGCAGCAATGTGGTCGGGTGCTGATGCCGTGTCCTATGCAGCATCAGTTGATTGCGGAGAAGGTTGGTGCTGTTGTTGGTGCTGCTGGTGTTGGGGCTGATCGTGGTGGGATTCTGAGGACTAAGGTGAGATAGTTTCAAGGGCACCGATGCTGATGGAATAAATGACAGGTGAGGTTGAGATGACAGAAGCAATCTGTCAATGGTGAGAGAGGTTGTTCCAATGAGGTGACACTGGATAGAGAGTTTGCTCCAAACACTTGCCACCTGCATAAGTTCAATCTGTCTTCCAAATGCAGTAAGCAACAGCTTCTGAGCTTGGAAAGTGAACAGCTGTGAGATGGGAGCTTTTATAGCACATTTGCAGCTTTCAAGCAATGAGTTGATCCCATGGTCATACAACTCCCAACCTCCTTACCTGATGTGATCCCCGAGCAGCGTGGACCCTGTGGGCAACCTCATAAAATGGTAAGGCGAGATCAAAATACTTTTTAATGGGCTGTTAACAAGGTCATAATGACCTGAATTGCCTCCTCCGCTGCTGCGTGTCGGGTCTGTTCAGTCCTGACAGACCTGACATCTGGGAAGTCGTGTGGCGGCGGGTTGACAGCGGGGTCCCGACTTGCAGTCAAAAAAAAAAAATTCCCACCCAACCTGCCACCGAACGTGCCTGCTAACCCCCTGAAAAATTCCCCCCAATGTCTTTTGCATGTGACCTCATGGGTGATTCTCCATTCTTTCAGTAGACGGATTGCAAAAATTATTCTAGGGAGGCAAGATCCAGATACGAGCCTTTAGACTTCTTCATTTTATAGCAGCCAGTGAACATACAGAGTAACAGTTGTACATAAACATAATTTACTTCACTTCATTTTCATTTTCCTTACACATGTCTTTCCCTTTTGTGGGTTGACTGCCTTGTTTTTGGCACTACTTTTCTGTCGAGGCAACATCTAATTGCATAAACAAATCTTCTTCACTGCAGCTTCCAAACCCAGTTTGGCACTGCTCAGTCTTGTGTTTTAAAACTTGACTGAATCACATGTTCTTTTCCTTTCCTCTCTTGTCTTTCCAGCGAGTGGAAGAGCTGTCCCTCTGACTCTTTCCCTGTTCAGTGATTTGCCAGTAAGCCTATAAATGTACATGTACATGTCCACCTAGAAAATTGGCAAAAGCTGATGGATGACATCAAAAGAGCTGCCTCTTAACTGTACGTGCTGGCTTTTGTTATGTATGACCTCTCCTGCAAGAAAATATGTGTTAAAAAGAGGAATTTGTGAGAAGGTGTGTGCCACCAAGTGCTCAGACTATCAGCCATCTACTGGAAGTGTGTGAAAACAGGCAGCATTCACGTTCTTTGTGCTGGCAGCATATTTGGTGTTTGTTGCTCGTCAGATTTAATGAGACACGAGCTCAACACATTGATATGCAACAACATGAGCATTCCTGTGCATTTAGAAAAATGAACAACTGGCAAAGTGCAGTGCATTCTCCCTCTTTCATGATCTACCAATTAAAGGTGAAGTGCAATTAAGATGCATTGTAAGCCCTTGCACTGTATTGTAAAATGATGTTGGGCCAGAATTTGCTGTCAAAATAACAGTGAGGCTAATGGCACTCGCTTTTATTTATGCGTAAATGGTGCAATAACGAAGGGCAGATGCACGTTATATGCTATTATCCAAAAGTTACTGGGCTGGATTTTCATTGACCCGTGGAGGCAGGTTTGGAGGCGTGTGGGGGGTTAAAGTTGCAGATTCGGGGGTCCCGACCCCATCCCGCCCCCAACCCGCCTCCATGCCAGTTTTGCTGGCGGCGGGTACCCGACCTGTGCTGGGACCCGCCTCCCCGAGGCGGGAAGGGGATTAGTGACAATTAACTGCCTGTTAACAGGTAGTTAACAGGCAGTTTTTTGCCTAATCCCTATTTTGAAAGCTGAAATGTGGGCTTCCCGACAGGTGCCAACCACGCCAAGTTAGCGAGGTGGACCGTGGGTCTGCAGGGGTTGGAGGGGTCGATATGTCGGTGGGCAGGTGAGTGATGGGTGCATGTGTGCAGAGGTAAGTGTGTAAGGTAAGTGCAAAGTGTGGGAAAAAGTTTTACTTACCTTAACTTCCTCCTGCAGGTGTCAGCCCTTCAGTTCTCGGGAGTCAGAAATCTCAGCGGCACAGAAAGCAGAAAGGCCGTGGTGCTGTCAAAAGTTTCAGCCTCTGTTTTCTGTGCTGGAATGATTTCTAACTCAGCCTGAGAGGAAGGACTCAAGTTAGAAGACAAATTGTCAGTGTTTGACAGCTTCACAGAGCTGTCAAACGCTGATATTTCATCTGTCAAAAGCTCTTGACAGATGAAATGTCAATCTGTGACATCACCTGTCGCCGGGTGGCCCTTAATTGGCCTGCTGAGCTCACTGGGCGGGCTCAACAAGGTCAATCAAGGGAAAATACAGTGGGTTGGCCACAAGTCGATGGAGGCGGGTCTACAACCCAAAAAGTAGGATTCCCGACTCCATCACGTCCCCAGTATCAAAATCCAGCCCACTGTCCGGGATGCGCGCTCCACTGTTAGCTTCGTGAAAACGGCATCGCGCTGTCTGCCTCACCATTGAAATGCATTGAAGTTGCTGTACTTGCGCGGTAGATATGAACTAAACACACCACAAAAAGTTAAGTCAAGTCATTCCAAGTCTAAATTCCCTTTTAACGACGTGATAATTGTTAATTACTGCCAATCAACCTCTCTGGTACTGAAAATTAACTATTACAAGTATGGAGTCTCATTCCATCTAGTTTTAATTGTTGTTGGAGATTTAAAAAAGGTAATACTTTTCCTTTCTGTCTTTTCTCTCTCTTAATCCAATCTTTCTTTCCCTCTTTCTTTATGTCTCTTTCTGTACCTGATTTGACATTTACACTTCCTTCTCAGTCCTTGTGCTCTTTATTTCACAATCCTTCAATCTGATTGGTTAAGGAGATACACAGTTGCTGGCCCTGTTCACTCAGCTCCCAGATGCCCCATTTCCCTTGCTGCACTGTTATCAGCTCACACTTTCATCAACTTGCCACGCAAAAATTTTAAAAACCTAAACGGGTAAGCAGACGCCGTTAGATGCCCAGCTACAGCAAAATCTGAGCCAGTGTACTTACCTTGGCAACTTTTGTAGCTGAACAAATTACTTCCTCACCTCCCCAGTTTTTGCCATAGAGGGACAGCTTTCCCTCACCCTGTTACTTCCACCTCTGCTTAGGGTTGCCAACTGTGGTTGGATGTAATTCCTTGAGGTTTATTCATGTCACGGTAGATCACATGACAGTTGAATCCGTGATTGGCCACACGACAGTGGTCACATAACAATCGGACAATAAAAGTTGGGTCCCCTGTAGTTGAGTGTCTTTGCACCCACAGAACCAGAACCAGCAAGAGTTAGTGTCCTCGAGGGGCGGGAGAGGTGAAAGAAGAGAATAGGAAAAAATTGCAGATTTGTGCCCTCGGGACCTATAGTCATGAACAGAATGAAATATCTATCTTATTTCAAACTGTACATCTGTGGCACTTTCAGACAGGATTCATGAACTACTGACTTAAAAAATATATAGCTAGATATTTTAAGTTTGTATATTTAGTGTTGATCATTTATACTGAAAGTCAACACTAGTATCAATGCAACGTTCCAACAGTGTACAGACAGGCAATTGTCAAAAATAATTATTTCCACAATGATATTTTTAATTGATTCTGGCTTTAATTAAAGTAATGCTGCAAATGGATAATCCTATGAATGCATTAGGCTGTGTCCATAACCCGTCTGAAATTCATGGTGAATTGAATTGTGAGTGTGTTATTTGTGGTGGTATAAATACAAGGCATTTGATGCATTGATTTACTTCGAACATTTCTGAAACAGATCATCTCAGTTGATCGGATCTTGCTGTGAAATGTTCCCTGATTTGATATTCTTCTCCATTCAGTGCGGGCCAGCAAATGCAGTTTATTTCCTCTGGCCTGTTCTTTCCCCTGGTCTGCTGAATATGCTGGAGCAGAAGCAACCTTCAAAGCTTGAGCACCGACCTGCCGCCCTGCGCATGCGCCGAGTCGGGATTTCCCTTTGACTGGGCAGCACGCGCACGCGATCCCGCACCTTCGCTTTGAAAAGGCACACCCGTTTCTGAGACTGACGCTGACCCGTTTCTGAGACTGACGCTGACCCGTTTATGAGACTGACGCTGACCCGTTTGAGACTGACGCTGACCCGTTTCTGAGACTGACGCTGACCCGTTTCTCAGACTGACGCTGACCTGTTTCTCAGACTGACGCTGACCCGTTTCTGAGACTGACGCTGACCCGTTTCTGAGACTGACGCTGACCCGTTTCTGAGACTGACGCTGACCCGTTTCTCAGACTGACGCTGACCTGTTTCTCAGACTGACGCTGACCCGTTTCTCAGACTGACGCTGACCCGTTTCTCAGACTGACGCTGACCTGTTTCTCAGACTGACACTGACCTGTTTCTCAGACTGACGCTGACCTGTTTCTCAGACTGACGCTGACCCGTTTCTCAGACTGACGCTGACCTGTTTCTCAGACTGACGCTGACCCGTTTCTCAGACTGACACTGACCTGTTTCTCAGACTGACGCTGACCCGTTTGTTCATTTCAAATAAAGAAGGTCAGAGCGGGACCTCACGGAATATGCAGGGACACAAAAAGCAGGGACAAGCCAGTCTTGAAAATAAAGTCCAAATCCCAATATGCAAACTTTTTCCAAGGTTACTGGCAGCAGTGTCTGGGAGATAATCTGGAGACTTCCGACCAATCCTGAAGGGTTGGGAACCTTATCTATGCTGCAGTTTAAAAGGAGGCTGGCCCTCATCTACAAAAGGAGCCACCATTCCCTGCGGGACCTCCAAATGACACAGTTATTCCCTTTATCTGTCTCCAGCCACTCCCAGTTGCAGGGCAATTTTAAGAGAGGCGTCAGCCTTTTAAGATTGGCTGGCACTGGATAATCGATCCTTTGACGCCGTGTTGCTCCCAGTGAGGCACATGCTGAGTGCTGGGGGCACCAAAGATTTATTATAAAGAACTGAGCTTGCATTATTCAATTAAATAACAATGCTGACTTTTTTTTGCTGTCATAGAATCATACAGCACAGAAGGAGGCAATTCTGCCCATCATGCCTGTGCCGTCTCTATGAACGAGCTATCCAATTAGTCCAACTCTCCTGCCCTTTCCCCATAGTCCTGTAAATTTTTTCCCCTCAAGTATTTATCCAATTCCCTTTTGAAAGTTATTACTGAATCTGCTTCCATCACCCATTCATGATGCGGAGATGCCGGCGTTGGACTGGGGTGGACAAAAATGAGAAGTCGCACAACACCAGGTTATAGTCCAACAGATTTATTTAAAATTACAAGCTTTCGGAGCTGTCGCCCCTTCGTCAGGCAAAGTTACTGTGAGAGAATCTATCAGAATTCACAGAATATAAAAACACAGAGAAAATGCATAGATTAAATCTTTCCCTACATCAAAGACACACTAAGAGCACATTATCACCCATTCATGCAGTGCATTCCAGATCATAACAACTTGCTGTATAAATTTATTTTTCCTCATGTCACCTCTGGTTCTTTTGCCAATTTCCTTAAATCTGTGTCCTCTGTTTACCGACTCTTCTGCCACTGGAAACAGTTTCTCCTTATTTACTCTATCAAAACCCTTCATGATTCTGAACACCTCTATTAAATCTCCTGTTAACCTTCTCTGCTATAAGGAGAACAATCCCAGCTTCTCTAGTCTCTCCACGTAACTGAAGTCTTTCATCCCTGGTACCATTCTGCTAAATCTCCTCTGCACCCTTTCAAAGACCTTGACATCCTTCCTAAAGTGTGGTGCCCAGAATTGGCAGAATACCTCAGGTGGGGCCTAACCAGTGATTTATAAAAGGTTAGCCTAACTTTCTGCTGATGAAACCTGAATAGCTGTGCAGTGGCAGACAATATCACACTCTGGCTAGATGAGAACGAGCTATTGTTTTGTAGTGGGTTTAAGTTGTTATTTTCCCCCTTTTTTGAATAAACACAATGGATAAAACACACAGCCTCACACTCCTTGCTGATATTAAATACTACTGAATTTTATCTTCATTGTAGAATGCTGTCGTGTTTCAGGAGTAGAATGCTCAACCTCATTACCAGTGAGCCTTATTAATTCATTCATAACGAACAATCGTCAGACTCGCCAGATTTGTTAGCATTGCTTAGTAGATCTGAACGTAACCATGCACTGCTCATTGTGATTCACTCATGCGAGTATTAGCAGCACAAAAGTAGCACTTCCAGGGACACCATTTAAAGCATTTAATGAATTAAGTGTGCAAAGCCCCCTCATTTTGTTGAACGTTACAATACTAGTATGCTGGTTTTTCAGTTCACCAGATACAACAACATTGACACCTGAAAGTTAGCCTGCATTAAAATGTCTGACCTTGAAGAAATTATTTTTATGTTCTCATCTAACTGCACTACACACGCTGTAAAAGCTGACACAGGCCGCGCAGAACAAAACGCAGCTTCCCGGGAACACTGCCTATGACTCATGTACATAATACATAAACCTACATAAACATAATACCTGCCCTAATTTCTCCTTATGCGGCTCGGTGTCAAATTTTTTGTCTTATAATACTCCTGTGAAGCGCCTTGGGACATTTTACTACGTTAAAGGCACTATATAAATGCAAGTTGTTGTTGTTGTTGTTGAACATTGGTCACAGGGTAGCTGGTCACAATCAGTACAGAAGGTATTTGGATGGGAGATGTGTGCCATTTAAACAACCACTTTATGTATGGTGTACAAATGAATACTGTGTTTCGCACCACCAGGACAGCTTGTCCTGTTTTCAGATATCAGCTCCTCCACTGTGACCTGCTTTACCAGGAGTTCGCATTGAGACGTACACAAGGTACACAATACCAGAAATGAGGAAATCAGGTTTCACTCATTGTGAAAGCATTAGAAAATTAAACATTTCTCCCTTGTGTACTATTTTTTTGAAACTGTGTCAAGGTGAGATTTGTCAGGGTACATTGTTAAGGTAGCCTTTATATTCGCCCTTAGAAGTGAGCCCATATATTGCCAAATATAATCTTTCCATTATTTATTGCACCTAATGGTGCTGCATTTGGACGTTGTGTACTGCGGGCCCCCCTGTCTAGGGGGACCCGCATGGGCACATTCAGAACTTAAGCAAGGTACCCAAGCATTACTAATGTGGTTCAAATTGGGAAAACATTGCCAGTGCCAGTTTTACAGACAGCTCCAGCTGGATTTTTCTACAAAACACGGAAAGACTTGGCTAATCTGCTATGAGGTGAGGTGATTTTTCAGTTAATCTGGGTAGCAAATTGATTAAGGCTGCACTATTTTGTTACCCAGTAATCTTATAAATCCAATTCGTGGTTGTCGGCTAGCTGCTGGATCTCCTGCGCTTTCTCCACCCACCATCTGTTCTTTAGGTCGCGAGTTTTTTGTTGGACCTCGGCCTTCAGGCGTCTGTAGAGCTGCTTTCTTGCTCTCGAGTTCTGTTGCTGTTTCCAGATCAGGAATGCCTTGCGCTTGCGGCTTATTAGCTCCTGGATCTCCTGGTCGTTCTCGTCGAACCAGTCTTGGTGTTTCCTGGTCGAGTGACCGAGCGTCTCTTCACAGGTGCTGATTATGGAGGCCTTGAGTGCAGACCAGGCGCTGTGGACACTCTGGGCTCGATTTTGTCATTGGGGTGGGCTGGGGTCGTGTCATCCGCTTTTCGTGTTAGCCACCCGACTTCAATTGGATGTGGGAGAATTATTCGATTTTCCCCTAATTGGGCAATTGAGTTCCAGCATGTGGGAACCCATGACCCAATTAGTTTTTTCAGTCTGAAAGTCGCCTCTGATGATGTCATCATTGCTGCTGCATTTAAGGTCTGCAAAGACTGGGAAGCTTTTGGCCTTTGCTGTGAGAGGGACCTGGAGGCAAAATGAACAGCAGGAGACCTAAGTCTGCTCCCAGATTTTTTTACTACTACTACTACTACTACCTCCACTACTACTACTACTACTACTAACACTACTACCTCCAAAGTTCCACAACAATGGTTATGACTGCTAAAAGTTCCCCCAGAATGCTGATTGATCAAATCTCCTTCTTAATGGCGGACCTGCAGCTGATAGTCAGCAATCCAAGTGTGCTACGGCCAGGTTTCACCGTCGTCTTTCAGAGGAGGCGTGCATCACGTCAGAAAAGTGTTAAAATCAGAAAGGCTTCTCAAAATGGGATTATAGAGGCAATTAGGTGGTTGTTAAGGGCCTATCCCGCCTCTTGGAGGTGGGATGGAGACGGGATCAGAAACCACGCATTTGGGAAAATTGCTCGGAGGTGGGATGGAGGCGGGGTCGGGCCCGCCCGCCATTTTTTGCAATTTTAACACCCCACACGCCTCCATTCCCGCCTCCTCGGGCCTGGCAAAATCGAGCCCTTTGTGTCTCTGCATCACTGGGAGTCATCAGGTTGGTTGGAAGGCACAGGCTGAATAGGGCTTTCTTAGCAGGGTCTTTGAGTGCTCCAGCGTTGATTTTCCAACGGCATTGCTTCTGTTGCCGCCGCAGTTTTGGGGCTACGTTGATGGAGATGACAGAGCGGATTAGGTGGTGGTCTGTCCAGCAGTCGTCAGCTCCTGTCATGGCGTGGATGATGCAGACGTCCTTGCGGTCCCTTGCTCAGACGATGACATAGTCCAGCAGATGCCAGTGCTTGGAGCGAGGGTGTTGCCATGAAGCCTTGTACTTGTCTCTCTGATGGCACAAGGTGTTATGACAAGGCCATGTTCTAAGCATTTTGTCAGGTGGAGGGTACCGTTGGAGTTGGCTTTCCCTACCCCCTCTCTGCCGATCACAACTCCCCAGAGGTCTGTGTCCTTTCCAACTCTGGCGTTAAAGTCGCCAAGGAGGATCAGCTTGTCGCCCGTTGGGACTCGGGACAGGGATTGTTCGAGGCTGGAGTAGAATTCCTCTTTGGTCTCGTCTGTGGCTTCCAGTGTTGGGGTGTACGCACTGATGACCGTAGCGCACTGGTTCCGGGCTAGGGTGAGCCGTAGAGTCATGAGGCGTTCGTTTATTCCACAAGGGGAGTCTCTGAGATGTTCAACTAGCTCATTTTTTATGGCGAAGCCTACCCCATGGAGGCGGCGTTCTTCTTCAGGTTTGCCTTTCCAGAAGAATGTGTAATCACCACCTTGCTCCTTGAGCTGGCCTTCCCCTGCCCGCCGGGTCTCGCTTAGGGCGGCGATGTCTATGTCGAAATGTTTGAGCTCCCGGGCAATGATAGCAGAACGGCGGTAAGATGTGTCACTGTTGGGGTTGTCCATGAGGGTCCTGACGTTCCAGGTCCTGAACTTCATTTTAAAAGGTGGAAGATGCCTGTGCATGAATTCTTTTAACGTGGGGTGCCGTTGCACACCAGCTACCACACGGGCTTGACAGAGCAAGGTCTTGGTCCAATGGCAAGGGGATCCAAGACGATTGGAGACCAGGCTCTGCTACATTGGCCTAGCGCGCACGCACGCACACACACACACACACACACACACAAACATACTCCTACTGTCCTCCTCCCTCCTTCCTGCAGGTACTCTCTGCCTGGGTTTCATAGGCTACAGTGTGGTCCTCCCGACGCCACTGCTGGTCCACGCTGCGTCACTCCTGGGCCTCGACCTCGCCCCTGGGCCTCGACCTCGCCCCTGGGCCTTGTTCTCACTCCTGGGTCCCGACCTCGCTCCTGGGCCTCGACCTCGCCCCTGGGTCCCGTCCTCGCTCCTAGGCCTCGACCTCGCCCCTGGGTCCCGTCCTCGCCCCTGGGTCCCGTCCTCGCCCCTGGGTCCCGTCCTCGCTCCTGGGTCCCGTCCTCACTCCTGGGTCCCGACCTCGCTCCTGGGCCTTGACCTCGCTCCTGGGTCCCGACCTCCTTTTAGTGTGTCTCCTTCCAATGAGTGTCCATCTCACTCTCAGTAAGCTTCCCGCTGGAGTGGAGCTAATCTACAGAACAAACGGGAAACTGTTCAACCTCCGTCGCCTCCAGTCCAGATCCAAGGTTGTCCCATCCTCTGTCATCGAATTACAGTATGCAGATGAAGCTTGCGTCTACGCACACTCTGAGGTCGAACTCCAAACCATCGTCAACACCTTCACCGAAGCGTACGAGAGCATGGGCCTTACACTAAACATCCATAAGACAAAGGTCCTCTACCTATCTGCTCCCTCCACACAGTTCTGCTCCCCGATTATCAAAATCCATGACGAGGCCTTGGACAATGTGGACCACTTTCCATACCTCGGGAATGTAGGGGGTGGTGTGGTAGGGTCAGCTTCACCTCTGACTCAGTGAGCGGTTGGAATCGCTCCCACGCCCCTGGTTCTAGACCTTGGACTTATTTGGGGGTCGTGAACAAAGGTGCAGCAAACAACAGGTTTTGATGAAAGAATTTTGATCTTTATTCAAGAAAGTAAAACACAACACAAACACTCATCACTCTAAAGGTGGGGAACACTTCGGTACACGCGAGGGAAATAACATTAGAAGAATACTTCACCCCTCCCAATCCCACTTCACTAGCTAGGTTGGACTCTGGAGAACCAGGGATAATGCTCACCAAATGAATCCTTGACAGTTGAGAGTTAGGGTTTAGAGTCTTTTGAGTAAAAGGTTTCGTAAGGCCCTTGTTGCCGCGAGGTGTCCGATGGTCACTGAGGCGGTCGCTCTGGTCTCTTCTTGCGTGTCGGCCTACTTCTGGAGCTGTTGGCTTTCTTTGTTGAACTGCTTTCTGTTTAAACTGCCTTCTTCCGAGCTGTGGAACTGCCTTCTTGCAGAACTGTGGAAACTGCCTTCTGCCTGCTTGTTGAACTTGAACTGTTTTACTGGAGAACTCCCTTCTTACTGAACTGTTTTCTTTAACTGCCCAACTTGCTTCTCCTGAACTTCTGTAATTCCAGCACTGACTTCTGCTGAAAAACAGGCTTTCAAATTGAACTCCAAAACTGCAGAACTGCCTTCTGTTGAACTTGAACTGTTGTCACTGCTTTTTTTGTTGAACTGCTTGATGGGCCTTCAATTATACTAAATTGAAGTGGCCTTATCAAAACCAAATCAAATCCCGGTCATTGTAAGACCTCGTTAACAGTAACGACTTTACTAGCGTGTTAACTGGTTTTGTAAATGTGTGAAGTGGTTTCAGGATAGCTCCATCCTGTCGATCTGTTGTTTAATCGGAGTTTGAATTGTCCTCATGTTTTGGGTTTCTTGACTGGGCCTAGGACTTCGATCGAATATTTGCTTTATGCATGTCTTTAATGGGCTCTGTAAACGGTTTTGATGGGACCTGTTGTTTTGGGTGGGACTGTCTTCTCCTAGGGTCTATTGTCAAAATGTTAATGCGTGCTGGGGCTTTGAGTAAGGTCATCCCGGTTCCCCAGACATTGCAATTAACTGCAATACCCAAAAATGCTTTTACAGAGGTCGAGCCCAACTTCCTTCGCAGCCTCTTCTCCCTTTACAGGCCCAGACATGTTTTTAAAATGCCAAAACTTGGTTTTTGGTCTTAAATTCCTTATGTTAGGCCCAAATGCATTTTTATCACTCTGAGGTAGTTCCAAAATCCTTTTTCCTTAGGTTTTGGGGATCTGCAAATTTTGGACACCTTACAGGAGCCTACTGTCAACAAGGACAGACATCGATGACGAAGTCCAACACCGCCTTCAGTGTGCCAGTGCAGCCAACTCAGCACCAAGCTTGCGGTCTACAGAGCAGTAGTGATACCCGCCCTCCTGTATGCTTCAGAGACATGGACCATGCACAGCAGCAACCTCAAAGCACTGGAGAGGTACCACCAACGCTGCCTCTGCAAGATCCTGCAAATCCATTGGCAGGATAGGCGCACCAACGTCAGTGTTCTCGCTCAGGCCAACATCCCCAGCATCGAAGCTTTGACCACGCTCAATCAGCTCCAATGGACAGGCCACATCGTCCGCATGCCCGATACGAGACTCTCAAAACAAGCGCTCTACTCGGTGCTCCGACACGGTAAGAGAGCCCCAGGGGGCAGTTGAAACGCTTCAAGGACACCCTCAAAGCCTCCTTGAAAAAGTGCAACATCCCCTCCAACACCTGGGAATCCCTGGCCCAAGACTGCACAAAGTGGAGGAGAAGCGTCCGGGAAGGTGCCGAACACTTCGAGTCTCTTTGCCGGGAGCAAGCAGAAGCCAAGCGCAAACAGCGGAAGGAGCGCACGTCAACCCAAGCACCCCACCCACCCGCCCCTTCAACCACCGTCTGCCCCACCTGCGACAGAGACTGTAGGTCCCGCATTGGATTCATCAGTCACCTGAGAACTCATTTTTAGTGTGGAAACAAGTCATCCTCGGTTCCAAGGGACTGCCTAAGAAGAAGAGAAGAAATCCAATTTACCAACATCATTTCTCTCTCTTATTTTCTGCCCCAGCTTTCTCTGTGAGGCCTCTGGCTGATGTGCAGTGTCTTAAAGGGAGTAATACTGAGCTCTCTGTGACCACGGTGCCAGCAATGCAATGCTTTATCATCAACAAATGCAGATAAGCAAATAGGAGTCAAAAAAAAATCTAGGGGTCGAAATTAGTCTGGGCCTGTTTGGGACCCAGACTTGGTGTTACGGACCCAGACTTGGTGTTACGGAAGCAGTGCGTGCCCAAAGCAAGAGGCCCGAGGTTCGATAGAATTGAGTCCTCAGGTCTCATCTGAATAATTGGGGAAAGGTGTCGGTGCTAGTTGTGCCTCCACAGGCAGCTTGCCCAACAGATGATGCCAATTTAGGTAAGTCCCGGAAGTGGGTATTGGAGTGGGCTACAGGAGGGGGCCGATTGTGACTCCTGTGGAGTCAGCGGCGCATGCCTGCTATTCCTATCTCCACGGGACTGTGTTTCTTGAAAAACGATATTTTAAATACTTACCTTTGTTTGGTGGCTGCTGAAGAATCCTGACTAACTTTTTGAAGGGGTTCTTTAATAGCCGTTAGGCGTCCTTGAATATGTAAATTAAGGGCCTAACGCTGACACCTAAAAATTGGGCCCCACAAATTTGGCAGTGGTACCAATGAATGCGCAGATTGGGCATAGGCCACCCCACTGCTAAATTGCAATGCTTTGCACCTGTTTTACGCCTGAAAAACAGATGCAACGCATACCAATTTCAACCCTAATCTAAGAGTTTTTATTCAAATGTGAAATGCAAATGTACCAATGTAGATATCATTCACTCTTTATTATATACAATCCTAATGGACCAATTCATCCCCCCCCCCCATTGTATCCATGTCCAGTGCACCAATCCGCCTCCTTTTCACTGTCATTGTGTCAATTTTCTGACACAAAACACAAAATCCAGATCCAACCAGAAACATTCTCTGATTATCCAGTTTTTAATTCTCATTTCATTAAGTACATTCAGTCAACCACGGGGCTGATGGCATGATGTTTTGTAGCTAGGAATTTTCCCCTTTCCTTTTGTCCGTATTTCGTGCATTTCTCACTGTGCCCTTGCCTGTATTGCAGTGTACCCATATTAAACAAACGCATCAGTGTTTGGCTGGCCTGGCTTCAGAAGGAGGCCTCTGGTAGATGTGTTTGTAAAGTTTCATTCTTTTTTTATTTACTAGTTAGTTTTATCTGCATGTCCCTTTGTACATTAATTCCTGTTGCTGTATACACCATATTTTTGGCAATGCAGGATTTTTTTAGTGGGGTCGGGGGCTCTATAAAAAGCCATTACTGGCCACACAGATGCCAACAAGATGGTGGGCTCTTCATAGATAATCAAGTCTACAAACCTGTTTTTGCAAAGGGCAACACTTTCATTGTTTTCCCTGGAGAAAGGACACATTAGGATGGGGCATAATCTTATTTCAATACCGTACAGAATTGCAAGATACTAAACCACCTTCCATTCACTCCCATTGTATAATATCTCTGATACGAGCTACACGCGTTCGTATAAATTTATGATGCCACCACAGAATGTTCCCAGATTGAAGTGTGGAAAATCCAGTATAATAGACCCAATGCAAAGTTTAACCTAGAGACTAGACCATATTTTAGAAATCTAATTATTATTGTGTAAAATATGCTTTGGCAAATTAATTCTGTTGTTTATATATTTGATTTGAATTACTGAATGAATAATTAAATGGGTTGTGGTTGGTGATTTGCCAAATGGCTATTTATACCTGCAGTTTATAGGAGACTTGATCCAAGCATAATGTTCCTTGGCAAAGTAGTTATGCATTTATGAGGACACCACGGTATTCAGCATCTCTTTGGATTTGGCTTGGCTCACTAGGAGAACCACCTACAGAAGTAAAATCACAGTCATTTTAAAAAGAAGACAAAATCTTAATAACATGAAAAGAGAATATAATTTATTATAGACTTACGCAAGGCCCAGGAAAAAGAATCATCCCAGTTTGGGATGGACATTTTGGTCCAATATTTGCTGGGGTGGGTTCCATGAGGGGGGTGGAGCAGTTTTGTTGGGGAAACCTAAACCCTGCATGCTGTGGAGTTTTAAATCCACAGCGTGTGTATTTTTTCCAACATGTTCCCCGCCCGGAAGCTAACCTGGTTGTTAGGCTTGGCTCCCTGTCGGGCGGGGAACACTTGGGAAGAGGCCCCAGCCGCAGGAGCAGGTAGAGAACCTGCTGCTGCGTTACTGGGAGCTTGGGGCGGGAGCGGGGGTGGGTGGGGGGGTGTCGGATTTTTGTGGGGGGGAATCCGATCCCCAATCTCGGGGGGGGGGGGTGGGGAGCAGGGGTTCGATCCCCGATCCGGGGGGGTGGGGGGGGGTCTGTTCCCCGATCCTGGGGTTGGGGGGGTGGTGTCCGATGGCAGGGAAGAAGGTAGCATGGTGAGCTGGGAGGGTGCACTCCTGCTGCTCCTGGCCCACAAGCAGTGCTGTATGGGCACTTACCTTTTCCCCAAAGCTGTCCTCACCTCCCTTTAGCTGCCAGGTTAAACCTGTAAGACAGGTTAAATGTAAGTCTCCCAGCCTCATTATAATATTTTAATAGCAAACCCGCCTCCTGGGAGCGGTTTGGCTGCCCTCCCCCCTCCCGCCTCCGTTAAACCCGGTAGTGGCCGGGGTTGGGGTTGGGTTTGAGATTTTAAAATTTTTCACATCTCACCCGACCCCAACCCACCCATTTTTGGGGGTTAAAATTACCCCCTTTATTTGTGGGGAAAAATACCTTTGTTACATACTGGCTGCACTAATGGTTGAATTAAAGCAACAATGTGACTGACCACTGTGATTGGCTATCAGCGCCATGTAAATCCATGCTTGCTTGCTTCATAATTTGACATGAAATTCTTCCGTCAAAGAATATATTGACTTATTAGAGAATTATCTGCAGCACCCAGAATTATTATACCAATCTTTCTTTGATATCCTTCACTGATATTTTGATATATACTAAAACAGAAAAAATAATGATCTGTAACTATGTTGCTTGGACATACATTTTAACGGTCCGTTAATGGATATAATATAATTTTACAAGTGAATTTATATTTATTTATTGACTTTAACTGTAAAATGTAGCAAGGTTTTAAGCATCCCAGAGTTATGCCTCTTGCGACATGTGCACATGTCAATGCAGCAAGCTGACACTAATACAAAACCATTTCAATTACTAACTCATTAGTCAGCCTTGTAGAATAAATACTTCATAACATTTGTAAGTGGGTTATTTAATCTAATAATAATAAATATGGGCAATGCTTATTTCAAAATGTAATACTAATGTGTAATCACAGTAAGAAGTATTTATGGAAACACTCAGAAAACAAAGTATTATACAAAGCAGAAATTATTACATTTACTTCAAGCATTACATTAAGTTAATGTCTTAATAAATGTTGCACTGGCATGTGATGATTGCTGCACTACTCGCTGCTGTAGTGTCTTAGAAATGGATAGATTGTGCTTGTATTGGACCTCATAGGACACACAGGAAGAGATCTAAAAAAAAATGAGTATCGTTAATGCTAGGAAGAAGCTGACCACGTCCGACAGTGTGCACATTGAACCAGGACGGTTCTTGTCATTGCTTCCATATGTCCTGATTTAAAGAGTATCCATTTCTCACTGTAATCAGTTACAAAAAGAATGCTCTTTCTCTGCGCTTTCAAATGTAGGAAATATTTTTTCACATCCTTGATTGGTGCTGGCAGCTAAAATCTTTAAGTTTATTTTACTGCTCCAAAAGGAGAGGTCCAAATATATGTATATATTTATATATATAGAAAGACTTGCATTTCTATAGCGCCTTTCACGACCACCAGACGTCTCAAAGCGCTTTACAGCCAATGAAGTACTTTTGAAGTGGAGTCACTGTTGTAATGTGGGAAACGCGCCAGCCAATTTGTGCACAGCAAACAGATAATGACCAGATAATCTGTGTTTGTTATGTTGGTTGAGGGATAAATATTGACCAGGACACCAGGGATAACTCCCCTGCTCTTCTTCGAAATAGTGCCATGGGATCGTTTACGTCTACCTGAGAGGGAAGACGGGGCCTCGGTTTAACGTCTCATCTGAAAGGCAGCACCTCCGACAGTGCAGCACTCCCTCAGTACTGCACTAGAGTGTTAGCCTAGCTTGATGTGCTCGAGTCCCTGGAGTGGGACTTGAACCCACAACTTTCTGACCCGGAGGTGAGTGTGCTACCCACTGAGCCACAGCTGACACTTAGACGTACATGTATGTTAGTATTGGTGCTATTGTGAGACTAAGAACTCCAATCTGGAGCTCAAATGCTGAATTTTATATTCATCTCCATTATGTCACTGGATTGTTATAATTTACTGAGTTCCTCGGTACCAATGCATTAGGAAATAAGGATAGGTGTGGTTGGGGGCTATTTCCCCTCGGACCTTTACCAATTTTTTAATAGTAATACTTGTCAGAGTAACTTTGATAGCTCTTCTCCAGATCACCTGTGGCATTACTCACAGTGAGTTGATCGATATGCTGTTTTATAACAATAGGGGTGTTTTGAACAGATTGTAATGGGGAAAATGTTACAGGAAGTAAATGTAACACCACATGCAAAGCACCTAGTATATTACTAGTCAACCTCCTATGGCGTTGCAATTAGGGATTCAAGAGTGTACCCTTCAGGTGAAGTAGGGTTAGAGAGTGCGGGATAATCGGACCAAGGTATGCAGAAGTAGTTCAAAACGTGACGTGGGCAGGAGGGAGCGGCTGATTGGGTGAGTACGGCAGGTTAGTATTTATACTATATAGTTTGATAGTTAAGGTTCATAGTTTATAAAGTTTCGAAGATCTTAATTTTGTGATTATAATTTCTAGTGCTAGTAACCAAGGGCCCTTGAGTAATTCATTTAATTGAGTGAAATTGGTGGTATTGATTTGATTTAATTAAAGTTCAATTAATTAAAGGGTAAGTCATGGCAGGACAGCCCAGCCCCGTGTTGTGCTCCTCCTGCTCTATGTGGGAAATCAGGGACCCTTCCGGTGTCCCTGACGACCATGTGTGTGGGAAGTGTATCCAGCTGCAGCTACTGACAGCCCGCATTGCGGTGCTGGAGCTGCGGCTGGATGCATATTGGAGCATTCGCGATGCTGAGAACCTCGTGGATAGCACGTTTAGTGAGTTGGTCACACCACAGGTGAAGGGTGTACAGGCAGGAAGGGAATGGGTGACCACCAGACAGAGTAGGAGGTGCAGGCAGGTAGTACAGGGGTCCCCTGTGGCCATCCCCCTCTCAAACAGATATACCGCTTTGGATACTGTTGGGGGGGATGACTTAGGGGAAGGCAGCAGCAGCCAACTTCCTGGCACCATGGGCGGCTCTGCTGCACAGGCTGGGAGGAAAAAGAGTGGAAGAGCTATAGTGATAGGGGACTCAATTGTAAGGGGAATAGATAGGTGTTTCTGCGGCCGCAACCGAGACTCCAGGATGGTGTGTTGCCTCCCTGGTGCAAGGGTCAAGGATGTCTCGGAGCGGCTACAGAACATTTTGGAGGGGGAGGACGAACAGCCAGCTGTCGTGGTGCACATAGGCACCAACGATATAGGTAAAAAAGGGGATGAGGTCCTAAAAGCAGAATATAGGGAGTTAGGAGGTAAATTAAAAAATAGGACCTCAAAGGTAGTAATCTCAGGATTGCTACCAGTGCCACGTGCTAGTCAGAGTAGAAATAGGAGGATATTTCAAATGAATACGTGGCTAGAGGAATGGTGCAAGGGGGAGGGATTCAAATTCCTGGGACATTGGAACTGGTTCTGGGGGAGGTGGGACCAGTACAAACCGGACGGTCTGCACCTGGGCAGGGCCGGGACCGCTGTCCTAGGGGGAGTGTTTGCTAGTGCTGTTGGGGAGGATTTAAACTAATGTGGCAGGGGGTTGGGAACCTGAGCAGGGAGACAGAGGAAAGCATGTCAGGAAGGGACAGAAGGTATGGAGTAAAAGGTAAAGTGTTAAATAAGGAAAAAGCAGGAAGTAAGTGTTGCAAAACACATTTGAAAGTTCTTTATCTGAATGCACGTAGCATTCGTAACAAAATTGATGAGTTAACGGCACAAATAACTATGTATGGGTATGATCTTGTGGCCATTACAGAAACATGGCTGCAGGGTGACAACGTCTGGGAATTAAATATGCCAGGGTATTTAACAATCAGGAAGGACAGGCAGGAAGGAAGGGGAGGGGGGGGGGGTGGCTATGTTAATAAAGGAAGGAATCACTGTAATACAGAGAAATGATATTGGGTCAAAAGATCAGGATAATGAAACAGTTTGGGTAGAGATAAGGAATAATAAGGGGGAAAAAACACTGGTGGGCGTAGTATATAGGCCTCCTAATAGTTGCAACTCTGTTGGAAGAAGTATTAATCAGGAAATAGTTGGGGCATGTAATAAGGGAACAGCTATAATTATGGGGGATTTTAACTATCATATTAACTGGACAAATCAAATTGGGCAGGGCAGCCTTGAGGAAGAGTTTATTGAGTGTCTTAGGGATGGATTTCTTGAGCAGTATGTAACTGATCCTACAAGGGGGCAAGCAACCTTGGACCTGGTACTGTGTAATGAGTCTGGATTAATTAATAATGTCCTAGTTAAGGATCCCCTTGGAATGAGTGACCATAACATGGTTGAATTCCATATCCAATTAGAGGGTGAGAAGGTTGGTTCTCAAACAAGCATACTGAGCTTGAATAAAGGAGACTATGATGGCATGAGGGCAGAATTGATTAAAGTGGACTGGGAAAATAGATTAAAGGGTAAGACGGTACATGAGCAGTGGTGTTCATTCAAGGAGTTATTTTACAACTTTCAAAATAAATATATTCCACTGAGGAAAAAAGGGTGTAAAAGAAATGACAGCCATCCATGGCTAAGTAAAGAAATTAAAGAAAGTATCCAACTAAAAACAAGGACATATAAGGTAGTCAAAGTTAGTGGGAGGATAGAAGATTGGGAAGTCTTCAAAAGACAACAAAAAGTAACTAAAGGATTGATTAAGAAAGGGAAAATAGACTATGAAAATAAATTAGCAAAAAATATAAAAACAGATAGCAAGAGTTTCTATAGTTATATAAAAAGAAAAAGGGTGGTTAAGGCAAACGTAGGTCCCTTAGAGGATGAGACCGGGAAATTAATGGTGGGAAACATGGAGATGGCAAAAATGCTGAACAAATATTTTGTTTCAGTCTTTACGGTAGAGGACACTAAGAATATCCCAACACTGGACAAACAGGGGGCTCTAGTGGGGGAGGAGCTAAATACGATTAAAATCACGAAGGAATTGGTACTCAGTAAAATAATGGGACTCAAGGCGGATAAATCCCCTGGACCTGATGGCTTACATCCTAGGGTCTTGAGGGAAGTGGCAGTAGGAATTGTGGATGCTTTGGTAATAATTTTCCAAAACTCCCTGAACTCAGCAAAGGTCCCGGCAGATTGGAAAACTGCTAATGTAACACCCTTATTTAAAAAGGGTTGTAGGCAGAAGGCTGGAAATTATAGACCAGTTAGCCTAACATCTGTGGTGGGTAAAATTTTGGAGTCTATTATTAAGGAGACAGTAACGGAACATTTAGATAAACATAATTTAATAGGACAAAGTCAGCATGGCTTTATGAAGGGGAAGTCATGTCTGACAAATTTGCTCGAGTTCTTTGAGGATATAACGTACAGGGTGGATAAAGGGGAACCAGTGGATGTAGTGTATTTAGACTTCCAGAAGGCATTCAACAAGGTGCCACATAGAAGATTATTACTCAAGATAAAAAATCACTGGATTGGGGGTAATATTCTGGCATGGGTGGAGGATTGGTTATCTAACAGGAAGCAGAGAGTTGGGATAAATGGTTCATTCTCGGACTGGCAACCAGTAGCCAGTGGTGTTCTGCAGGGGTCGGTGCTGGGTCCCCAACTCTTTACAATCTATATTAACGATTTGGAGGAGGGGACCGAGTGTAACATATCAAAGTTTGCAGATGATACAAAGATGGGAGGGAAAGTAGAGAGTGAGGAGGACATAAAAAACCTACAAGGGGATATAGACAGGCTGGGTGAGTGGGCAGAGATTTGGCAGATGCAATACAATATTGGAAAATATGAGGTTATGCACTTTGGCAGGAAAAATCAGAGAGCAAGTTATTATCTTAATGGCGAGAAACTGGAAAGTACTGCAGTACAAAGGGATCTGGGGGTCTTGGTGCAAGAAAATCAAAAAGTTAGTATGCAGGTGCAGCAGGTGATCAAGAAAGCCAATGGAATGTTGGCTTTTATTGCTAGGGGGATAGAATATAAAAACAGGGAGGTATTGCTGCAGTTGTATAGGGTATTGGTGAGACCGCACCTGGAGTACTGCATACAGTTTTGGTGTCCATACTTAAGAAAAGAGATACTTGCTCTCGAGGCAGTACAAAGAAGGTTCACTCGGTTAATTCCGGGGATGAGGGGGTGGACATACGAGGAGAGGTTGAGTAGATTGGGACTCTACTCATTGGAGTTCAGAAGAATGAGAGGCGATCTTATTGAAACATATAAGATTGTGAAGGGGCTTGATCGGGTGGACGCGGTGAGGATGTTCCCAATGATGGGTGAAACTAGAACTAGGGGACATAATCTTAGAATAAGGGGCTCCTCTTTCAAAACTGAGATAAGGAGAAACTTTTTCACTCAGAGGGTAGTGGGTCTGTGGAATTTGCTACCCCAGGAAGCTGTGGAAGCTACTTCATCAAATAAATTTAAAACAGAAATAGACCGTTTCCTAGAAGTAAAGGAAATCAGGGGTTACGGGGAGCGGGCTGGAAATTGGACATGAGTTTGAGTTCGGATCGGTCAAGGCCCTGTGGGTGGCGGAGCGAGCCCAGGGGCCGAGTGGCCTGGTCCTGCTCCTACTTCTTGTGTTGTTTAGAGTTGAGGTTGGATCAGATCAGCCATGATCTCATTGAATGGCGGAGCAGGCTCGAGGGGCCGATTGGTCTACTCCTGCTCCTATTTCTTATGTTCTTATGTTCTTATGTAGTCCCTATTTTAAAGTCATCTGATATTTTGATTGTTACTTATAATTAAAAGCAAAATGTCCAGCAATTTGAGAAGTACAGAAATAGAGTCTCATTGCGGCACAGGAGTTTCTTTACAGTACAAGCTGACCAGCTGGGGGGAGACACAATTTAAGGCACTGCCGTGCCACCACTAGTGGGAGAGTATAATTACAGTGTGACAAGTTTACATAGGTGGTCTCCATTATAAATGTGGACATAGACATCTATAATGGAAAAAAGTTGATAGGGCAAACTCACAGGCATAAGATTTTAAATATATTACTCGTCAGTCTTTCATGGCATTTCATAAGGGGAGCGAAGGCCAAAGTGTACTCCTCAGGTGAAGCAGGATTACAGGGCAGAGGATAATTAGACTAAGGTGTCAGGACAGAAGGTCTAAGGCATGCATTCTGTCCTTATTTTGATAAATACGTTGATTTGATGTTATTGTAGTTAGATAGCAAAACCTATGGCAAATTTGGAAATCGTACAGCTGAGGGGTTGAGAGAGGCAAGACTGAGGTGCAACAATGCCACCAGTGGCGGGAGGGTAAAATTACAGCATGATAAGTTTACAGAGGCAGTTTTCATTACAAATGTGGACATAGACATTTATAATGGGAAAAGTTGACACAGAAAGTGCACACAGATGTAAGATTTTTAATGTGTTATAGCTATATTTGACATTTAATGGTTAGTGGCATATTATTGTGTCAGCATCATTTAAACTGTGGTGACACCAAACTCAAGTTATGGGGGTGGGGGGTCACTAAAACATTTTTTTTAAATGCATTGCTGATTTATATTGTTGTGTTCTTCCAATGCAGCCAAGCAACAGCTCAATAAAAAACTATATCTAAAATACACACTGCAAACCTTGACTGCTGTTATGACAACTAAACTTAACCCTTTCATATTCGTGTTCATGAAAAATCTCTGCCAGCACTACATACAAAATTTTTGCAGATTGATTTTTCCTTTTCTCCTTTACATAATGATATTACCTGTTTTAGGAAACAAGGTTGAAAAATTGAGTCGCGCCCCCTTTGAGGCGCTAACTTTGCCGGGTCGCTACTTCGAAAAAATTATCACCCCCGCGGCCGAAATCCATCAGTAGCGCCCCAAGATGGAATATTGCGGCGCTACGTGCCGCAGCGCCACGCACTGCAGCACGTCGCGCCGCGGTACTGCAGGCCTTCCTCCCCTTATTAAAGGGGAGGGGCCTAGCGCAGCGTGACCCGGGGCCCAGCTGGGCCACCAGGGATCGGAGTGCCGGCAAAAGAGCCCAGCACTCAAGAGAAGTGCTGGGTTCATGGAGCGCAGCCGGCACTCCGCGGGGGGGGCTGAAGAGGAGGCCGGGGACAGCAACGGGGGCAGGTGCTGGCAGGCGGCTAGCAACAAAAAAGACCGCCCGGCACCTTGCCTTTAATTAGTGCCACCCTGGCCGCAGGTAGGCCCCCCTGACCCCGTCAGACATAGCGTCCGGCGGTAAGTCAGGGGGCTCTACTGAAGATCGCAGCCGGGGTGCTGCGCACGGCGATGACATCATTGCCGGCGGCGCAGCGCTGTGGGGCGCTAACGGTTACCGCTGCCGCTATCCTCCCGCTGAATTTCGCGGGAGGCATTGGCGGCACCGCGACCGGGCGCTAGTTGCTTTGCGCCCCGTTAGCGCCCTCTTAGGGCACTAACAGGAGGCGCAAAGCAACCAAATTTTTCCCCCCAAGAGTTTAATGAAACAGAAGAGAATCAGAAGATGTTCTAAGAGTGCAGTCTGTAATGTGGTGGCAAGTCCTGCCCAAAGATTGTGTTTTCTGACTGTATGGAAGTGACAGGCATTAGGGAGACTAGATCAAAAAAAATCCATGTTATATTAATAACTGAGAAGTCGCACAACACCAGGTTATAGTCCAACAGATTTATTTAATTTTACAAGCTTTCGGAGCTGTTGCTCCTTCGTCAGGTAAGTGACGAAGGAGCGACAGCTCCGAAAGCTTGTAAAATTAAATAAATCTGTTGGACTATAACCTGGTGTTGTGCGACTTCTCATTTTTGTCCACCCCAGTCCAACGCCGGCATCTCCACATATTAATAACTGGCAACTCAAGCTATTGTAAGGAATATCCTTTATTTAAAAAAAAAACTGGTACAACAAACCCCCTTCTCTGTGTTGTTAATGAGCAGTCAGTTCGGAGCAGAATGTGGGGGCCAGATGGCTGCATATCTTACGCTGCAGATACCACTGCGCCAAAAACCCAGTGAAAATGATTTTCCACAGTCTCTTGGCATCTTTCAGTTTAGCAGAATTACAAATTAGCACCCATTTCAGATGCTGAATAAAAGAAAATAGTTGTAAATTACATTAGTCGCAAGTGTGAGTGTGAGAGAAACAGTGGTAATTTGTAATAGAATACCGGTTGATTTCTAATAGTATTATTCACATTAAAAAAATCTCGTGACAAAAAATTCTGTGTTTCTCTTCCTGTAACGATCTCTGTTTTTCTCTAACTCTGCAATCTTTCTGCTTCCCTCTCTGTTTTTCTGTTTGTCTACCATGCTGGCCATCTTTCTTTCTGTATATCTCTGTCCCTCATTCTCGAGTATTCTCTATCCCTGACTCTATTTCTCCCTCTTTCTCTTGCTCCCTCTTTCTGTGAGTCATCCTTTCCTCTGTCTCCGCTCTCCTGATGGTCTTCCACACTCTGTATGCCTCTTAAACATACTCCTTTACTTATTTACTCAATTTGTGTCTCTTACTTTACATGCACCAAGATGGCAACCAACATATAGTGGGTGGGAATTGGGTACCGAGAGCAGCTGTGCAGAGGCCACCCATGAGATGTTGCAATGTGTGCAGGTTATAAAGAGACTGCAGGATGGGGCCTGGGCTGGCAGATCCGGACCAAAGGGAAGGAGGAACCAGGGTCAAGCATCTGAGGAATCAGCTGATTGAGGCCTGTGGTGGGAATGGAGTCACGGGCTATTCATGTCAACTAGGTTCCTGGAAAATAGTGTTTTTCTTACCCCTGGCAAGTAGATAAATAAATCTGCAGTTATAGGAAGAAATCTTTGCCTGTAACATGGGGCAGCAGCTTTGTACCTTTACTTTCATCTGTTTTACAATATGGGGGGCGATTTTAACCCTACCCACTGGGCAGAAACCGAGCGGGTAGGCAGTTAAAACTGACCAGGTTACTTAACCGCCCTGTCGCTGCCGAGAGCTGACCAATTACAATTTTAATTTGCTCAACCGAGCAGCTGGCAAGGACACTCGTCCAAAGCCAGCAGGGTTTTTTTTTTAAAACACATCCATGCCGGGATCCGATGATGTCATCGGGACCCAACTACAATTTTAACTCAGTAGTCTGAGCGGGAAGCGCCGGGGAAGTGGAGCGGGGTCAGAAGAAGTCCAAAAACGTAAGTCTTTCAATTTTTTTTTACTTTCCTTGGGCTCCTCCAGAAAACTTAGGCCTTCCCTGCCATGGACTCCCCCCCTCGATGACGAGAGTCCCGCGGGACAGCTGATCCCGCCCTTTACCTGGGCTCGGCAGGCGGCCTCTGGGCCCCGAAATTTTCCGACGCTTCCCAGCAAGAGCGGGTGGGAAGTTGGCCGGTGGGATTTAAATGAGGCACAGGAGCCTAATTTTTGAAGCAGCGGGTGAGTTTCTAACTGGATGGATATTTATTGCAAAGAAATAGATAAAGCTTAAGAAAATATTAAACTAATATTCATATTTCTTTCATTACGTCATCTCTGCAACATTACTTAATGATACTAGAAGGTTTTTCTTGAATAAAGCTATTTAAATTCCGGACTTTTGCTCAGAACCTTCTTCCAAACTTGAGTAATGGTTCAGCCCTTGTTTCTATGAATCCTGATTATTTTTGAGTTGAGGTAAATGAACATGATTAAAAGAAGTACTTGTGATGTAACAACATAGAATACATTACAAGATCTAAAAACCTGCCCTGAATCATTCTGCCCAAGTCCTTTCCCCTTTCCATTTTTTGCCGTAGCTGTATCTGTGCTCAGTTCTCTTGTTGTGCTTGGCAACTGTTATTATGGAAGATCAGAATACACAAACTGGAAAAAAAACGAGGAGCCCGTGCTTTACTTTGCTTTTGAGGTTTTATAAAGAAAACAACAAAATGCATGCTCCTAAAAATCTCCCCGGAGGTTTCCATTGATATACAAGAGGGGAAGGTGTTTACAAACAGCATGTAATGTAAGTGACCAATTTTTCAGTTAGTTAGTTTAAAATTAATGCATGATGGGAACGGGCAACCTGCGAGCTCTGGGTACCCTAATCGAGCCAAGGCTTCTCACCTCACCCCAGGTCTCTGATGGAAAACATTGTTACAGGTAATTCAAATACAGAAAATGCTATTGTGAATTGAATCATTTTCTTGTAAATGTTATATTTTTTTTATTAAGCTATAAACCTTAATTCAAGAAAAAAGTTCTCAGCTTAGTGAAGAACCCAAGATGGTGCTCAAAGTATTTTCAAAAAATATTTTGCATGATTTGATTGGTTCGTCTTTTTTTATTGGTAGTTGTTGCTGACAGCTCATTTTAAGTTTGTAGTTTTTTTGAACATCATGATTGATGGTTTTCTTTCCTAGTTGCTACATGCTGATTGGTACAAGACCTATGACATTAATGAGAAGCACACCGTGTGCAGAAAGAAAATTGGTATTTCTAGAATCACAGCTGGCTGGAAGCAATGATCCTATTTCATGCTTGAAACAGGCTTCCTTTATATGACTGCTTTTCTCTGTACTTTTCTCTCTTGTTCCCATCATGTTTCCCTGTATATTTACAAGTACAAACAACCAAGAACCAGTATGGGGGAAAAAGATAACTTTCGCTGTACTATTCTTGGTGTGACCTCACTCATTTGAGTGCAGCTAAACAATGATTTTGCATACAGGGTAAACTTAACAAACTTGCGCTCCCGGCATAAAGCTTCGCATTCTGAGGACCCATAACTGGGCTACGGACATGGGGGGAATTTTCCGGGGGGGTCAGTGGTTGCGATCAGTGGGTGGGAAAATGTTTTTTTTTGACCGGGTCGGGACCCTGCTGTCAACCCTTCACCACACACTTTTCTCAAATGTCAGGTCTGTCAACGCTGAGCAGACCCGACATGCAGCGGTGGGGGAGGCAATTAAATCATTATTACCTTGTTAACAACCCATTAAGAACAATTTTCAGCTCACCTTCAGAGTTTACCAGGTCGCCCATGGGTTCCACGCCAGGTAAGCAGGGAAGGAGTTGATTGACCATGGAATCATCTCATTAATTGACAGCTGCAAATGTGCTATAAAAGCTCCCATCTCACTGCTGTTCACTTTCTAAGCTCAGAAGCTGTTGCTTACTGCATTTGGAAGAGAGATTGAGCTTTATGCAGGTTGCAAGTGTTTGGAGCAAACGCTCTATCCAGTGTCACCTCATTGGAACAACCTCTCTCACCATTGACAGATCACTTCTGTCATCTCAAGTTCACCTGCCATCTATTACATCAGAATGGGTACGGTTTATACTCTCTCACCTTGGTCCTCATAATCCCACCATGATCAGCACCAATACCAGCAGCACCAGGCATGCCAGCAGCACCACCAACAACAACACCAACCTTCTCCACAATCAACTGATGCTACACAGGACAGAGGGCATCAGCACCCGACTACATTCCTACCCAGGATGCCAGGGATGGCCTCACCATGGCCAGATTTACTTCACTTGACGCTGTACACCCTGGCTGCCACATGATGTGCCAGGTTGGCACCACCCCACACCAACATCATAAAGCATCCCTACAATGCCCAAGCCATTCCTTTCACACTCATTACAATTGCAGGGGGTACCGTTATGTCTCACCATTCACTGCAACTCACTAAGTCACTTCCAAAGGTGCACACAAATATGTCCGAGAACGCAAAGTGTTGAAAATAAAGTTTTCAATGTTTGACACCACATTAACAGAAACTTTACATGAACATTGGATAAAACACCCAAGTGCCTACCCTTTTTTGTTGTTAGTTGGTAGGATTGCACTAGGATGAGGGTGAGTGTGAGGGGTGGCCAGTAGGATGGGGAAGTGATAATGTAGATAGAGGGGGATGGGTGGAGGTGCAAGATAAGTTGGTGTGAGTAAGGATGTACAGGAGTAGGATAGGGAAGGCAGAGTGATGGGGATGTGATGAGTGGCACAGCAGGATGAGGTTATGTGTGGCTTTGCAGTAATGTTTCGTGATCTACTAAGATCATTGAAAGGTTTGCGCCACTGCAGCCTGGTCCTCCTGACGACATCCCTGCTTGTGTCCTCCTCTGCAATGTGCAACCAGGCTGCGCTGGTCTCCTGGGGAGGTCTCATCTGCCCATTGGAAGGGAAGAGAACCTCCCTGGGTGCTGCGACTCCCTCCATAAGCATATGGAGGGAGTTATGGGCGAGCCTGGGTGCAGCCGTGCACCTTTGTGCAGTGCTTGTCAGTGTTTGCAGCACCTCAATGCTGTAGAACACTGACAGCACAGATGTCAAAATCAATTTGCGCATGGTCCCTTTAAGGAAACCGACTGATGACGCGTCATCAAATGACGTCATGAGACCCGCTTCCTTCAATTGGCCGGCAAACGCACTGGGCGGGTTTAACAAGGCGAATCAGGGGACAATCATTTCGGACAGCAGGCTGGAGCCGGCATCGAGGCCGGGGCGCGCCACTGACGTCGCTCACCCCGGACCCGCCGAGGTTGGGGAAATCCAGCCCACAGAGTCAGCAGGCCACGATTGATATCCTGCTGACCCCTTTGGCCCAATTCCTTTTATCTGTTCCTGGCACATGAAGCTCCATGTCGGGAGCACAAATTTAGAAAATCTACTCTATAATTTACATAATTTGTACTGTATACTCTTACTTACTACACTTGGTTTTCTTGTGTTTGCTGTTTCCCCCCTCTTTATTCAGTTTCTATTGCTGCTATTTCTTTTATACCTTTTTCTTGTGTTTGCTGTTTTTCCCTCTAACCATCTTACTTTAGCTTCTATCCCTTAGTTCTTTCACCCTGTTGGTCTCTTTTTTCTCATGGTCTCTGTTCTTGGCCGCTTTCCTCTATTTTTCTCTCTTGCTCCTGTTCCATCTTTCTCACTTTCTCCCTGTTAGTCTCTATTGTTTGCTGGGTTCCGCCCCCCCCCATCATTTTATCCAATATCTACTGTGCATGGATCGTGTCTCATTTATTTTTGTGCACTCAGCTACCCTATTTTTTCTAGCTAGCTGTTGGTTTCATGGTTAAACTCTTAGGAAAAAACTGCCCTCCCTGAACAGAGCATGACATTGTGACGATTTATGCCATTTATTTGTGTTAAAGCAATGGCCCGTAATTTCCGATAGGAGGCTTCCTGCGTGTGGATGCCTCCTATCGGAAAAAAAATCTATGAACTTACCTGAGGGCTCCCGAGGTCCGGACACTTCTGCTCCTGGGCGCCTCCAAACTCGAAATGCGCAGGGCCCACGTATCCCAGAGGCGCATGCGGTTCGCAAGCGTCCCTGGGATCACGTGGGCCATGGGGAGCCAATAAAAGAAGGGAATCCCCCTTCATACTTTTGACAGATAGACCTGTCAAATATATGAATGGAGATCACCCCAAAAACACAGTAAAACATTAAATAAATTTTTTAAAAGCCATCGTGTTTTTAAAATGAGTCAAAATTACAATAAATTAAATATTTTAAACAAATTTAATTTTTTGAAAAAAATAATTAAAGTTTTTTACGGGGCTAAAAATAAACTTACCTTTTTTAAAAGTATTTTTAAATTATAAATGAGTGGGGGAAAAAAACATTTTAAAAACTTTTTTTCAACTCTTATGCTGGTAAAAGCAGGCCTTACGCCTACTTTTACCAGGCATAAGATTTCTAAGGGTTTTCTGTGGGCGGAGGTTCTGCAGAAAGCGGAACTATCCGCCCGCAGAGGCCCTTCTCCAGGGCAGGCGTCCGATCTGTCAAGAGCATTCTTGACAGATCGGAAATGCCGGTTTTCAGCGCATGCGCTTCACATGCTTGAAACCGGCATTTCTGATGTCCCTACGGATGTGTACACAGCACCTACACACCCGTAGGGATCGGAATATACGGGCCATTGAATTTTGGGCAGTTGTTCCCATAGCTCTATACAAGCAAGGAATCCTATGAAATATGAAATACAATAATCCCTGCTTAGAGTGGTGTATTACATAGAATTTGAATTCACATCTAATTCTCCGTTACGTTTGAATTGTAGATATCTGTTGATATACTATTTATTTCTCTTCTATGTGGAATTGTTTGTGACGGTTGCATTATGAAAGAGAATGAAGCAAAGTGATATGGCGTCACATGACAGGCAGGAAAATGTTTCATAAAACTTGTTGCAGTGTGTTACTGTGTTAATCATTTTCTGTATTGCCAAATTCAGGAAGTGTTTCAATTTTTCTGAATTTTGGTTAACAATCCCCAGAGTGAGCCAGCATTAAGGAAGTCACAGTACTTGGAAAGAAAAGGAACTTGCATTTATATTGCACCTTTCACATCCTCAGGATATCCCAAATCACTTCACAGACAGCGAATTGCTTTTCAAGTGTAATCCTTATTGTTATGTAGGCAAAGTATATTAGGAGTAGGCCATTCAGCCCCTCGAGTCCGCTCTGCCATTCAAATAGATTATGGCTGCTCCTCAACTCCATTTACTCACCTTTGCTCCATATCCTTTGATACCCTTGCCAAACAAAAATCTATCTTAGTCTTAAAAGCTCCAATTATCCAAGCAAATATTAGTAAAAATATTAAAACATTTGCACTTCTGTTGACATAGAATAACAATGTGACATTTGCTGGTTCCCTAACCTTGTACTGTATGGTGGAATACTGGAAGTCCCATGTGCAGTCTCAAAGATTCTCAAACAGGCAGCTTTTTTCATTGGTGGTGGGGAGTTGAGATTCCCTTTCCTCACAAGTTTTGAAAAATATTGTTTTCTGCCAATTAACCTGGACCTGTTCGGAAAACTAGCCCAAAGTTGTTTCCCCAAACATGGCCCAGTTCAGAAATGGAGCACATGTGTATCTGCCCAGTGGATCAGCTGGCCCACTGATCCCTTTGTTTTAGGAACTGGCCTCATTTTAATATCCCTCTCTTGAGTACATTCTAACTTTGCCGTAATTCAAATCTTACTTTTGGCTGATGTAAGAATAGATCATTTAATATTTAATTCACTAGTAATGCTTGCCAGATCAGTACCTGTGATGGTAAGGACAGGGAAACTGCTGATAGCAGTGTGAACAACTATTAAAAGGTGCAACATGCTTTCGTTTGGCATTATTGGTAACGAAATACTGCAGTTTTACAGTTATTATTCTTCCCAATAGAGATATCTTTTAAGCAATGTTACACTTACAAAGATAATTAAATGTAAGTAGCAGTCCTGTTGCTTGCTAGCACTGCCATTTTATACGTGAATTGCAGCTCTGTGTTTCTGCCAGCCTGTAGCCTTATGCCATTTCCCAGTAAGGTAGTAAGTAGTACACTAATGGCTTGGAGTCACACCCCTCGGTCCACTGACTCATGGGCAAGCTGATGGGAAGGAAATGGACAGAGGGATTTTACAGATTAGTTTTGCGACCCTTTTAAATTTAGTTAAAAATTTAATTTGTGTTATTAGATTTGGCATTCTGGTGGAATGCCTTAAGATTACATGAGAAAAAGGATTGTAAAAGACAAGCGCAGAATTAAAGGGGGAATTTTACCAGTCTGCGTTGTGGTTGGGAAGCCTTGCCCACTGGCAGCACATACTGGAAATTTGGCCACACACTGCCTACTGTTTCTTGACCATTCGAAATCAATGGCAGTGTGCACCCAAATTTCTGATGTACACTCGCAGCAAGTGAGGCTCCTCACCAGCAACCCAGTCTCATAGAATTAGCTTCAGAATCTTTGAATTGATCTCATGAACTCCTTTTTCCTTAAAGCAGTACTTTTATAACAGATTACCAATAGTGCCAGTTAATGAATAGCAATAACTTTACTTGGGTATCGCAGCAGAGATTGGTTTGGAATACTGAACACGCTGTCAGTGTTTACGTTCCTTACTTGGCGTAAAATCTCCTCCATAGAACAATTTTGTTGATTGATTATGTTGCTGGCTTTAATTAGTAACTATAGAATTCTTTTTAAAGTAGTACATTTTATTTACTTTTATGAGAATTATTAATATACTTTTTTGTGTTTTTTTAGTATTTATGTGAGCTCTCTGTTTTCACTCAAGGAGTACAGTATTGGCTATTCCTTATGCAGCTTATAGAAAGACAAAGATTTCACTATTGGTAGAATGCAGAAACTGTTGGCATAAAACCAGCTCTGTAATCTGGGTTTGCTGGAAATGGTTCAAGACTTTGTTGTCGTCTTAAAAGCATTTCATGCTATGGCACATAATTTTGAATGATCCTTGTAAAGATGTACAGTGTGACCAGTGCTGCTGTTGTTTCAATAAGATATAGCTTCCAGCAATATAAAGAGGGCTAGAAAATTCCACTTATAAGCTTACCAGAGGCAACTTCCTTTCCAGCACTCTACTGATGATTTGAAACAAAATAAAATACAGCTACCTTTTGAGTAGGATTTAAATCTGTGCAGCAGTACGTACTGGGAATGAATTAAATAATGAATCCCAAGTAATCACTTGTATTTTACTGAATCGATTTATATTTTTAAATAATTTCAATTTCTAGAGCTTCTCTCTGAAACGTACAATTGAGTTGACAAATACCAAAGGCCTTGGAGTCCATCAACTTATCATTGCTGGCAGCATGATTAATCGGTTTACAGATCAATTGTGCACCATTTTCTTTCAGCATCAGTTTTTGCCAACTATTTGTGGAAAGATAGCAAATATTTTCTGGAGATGGAACAGCAATGATAAGCAGATTTGATCCTGGGCATGTGTCCCAGCCTGTGTCACCTCAGGATTTTCACTTCACATGATAGCAGTTGAAATAGGTAATTACAAGACAAAATGGTGTAACCTTTTGAATTAGATCATTGAAAAATTGATTGATTGAAACTAAATGCCCAAGACTCATCAATGGGTTATGAATGCACCACTGTTCCTAGTGCCCAGTGCAACTAGAATTCTAATGATGGGAAATATCTTGTGTGATGGCATCTCATCATTGGCATCCTATTATACTTTGCCCGCCTATATTTGGCCCATATCCCTTAATACTTTTGGTTAACAAAGAGCTATCAATCTCAGATTTAAAAGTACTTCATTGGCTGTAAAGCACTTTGGGACGTCTGGTGGTTGTGAACGGTGCTATATAAATGCAAGTCTTTCTTGCTTTCCTTCCTTCTATGTATGATACACCTGACACCACTTCCAGTCGGTAATGCCTCATCAGGTTATGTTGGTATGCTGGCAAAATATGACAGGAAAATCAGGGCTCTAACCATTCCTAGTACTTAAGTCACACTAAAGTTCATTTTTAAGAGCAGAAAAGCTTTTCTTTAATCTTATTTAAATAAGAGATATAATTGTCGATGATTGGAACATTTTGGATGCATAATGTCAGTATTAAACACTGCCAGGTCAGATAATAGTATAGTTTGCTGCATAGTAAACTCTACTCTGACCCAACAATGTTCCTCGGTCTCAATCCCAGAAGACCATCCCTTACTGCAGCAGTGTGACATCTTTCTATTTTCATACCAGTCATCCAGTGGCCTGTCAGAGTGCGATTATCACAGAAACATAGGAACAGGAGTAGGCCATTCAGACCCTCGAGCCTGTTCCGCCATTCAATGAGATCATGGCTGATCTGCGACCTAACTCCATATCCCTTAATACCTTTGGTTAACAAAAAGCTATCAATCTCCGATTTAAAATTAACAATTGATCTAGCGTCAATTGCCATTTGCAGAAGAGAGTTCCAAACTTCTACCACCCTTTGTGTGTAGAAGTGTTTCCTAATTTCACTCCTGAAAGGTCTGGCTCTAATTTTTAGACTATGCCCCCTAGTCCTAGAATCCCCAACCAGTGGAAATAGTTTTTCTCTATCTACTCTATCTGTTCCCCTTAATATCTTGAAAAGTTCGATCAGATCACCCCTTAACCTTTTAAATTCTAGGGAATACAACCCTAATTTGTGTAATCTCTCCTTGTAACTTAGCCTTTGAAGTCTGTGTATCATTCTGGTAAACCTACACTGCAATCCCTCCAAGGCCAATATATCCTTCCTAATGATTGGTGCCCAGAACTGCTCACTGTACTGCAGGTGTGGTCTAACCAGGGTTTTGTATAGCTGCAGCGTAACATCTACCCTCTTGTATTCTAGTCCTCTAGATATAAAGGCCAGCATTCCATTAGCCTTTTTGATTATTTTCTGTATCTGTTCACAACATTTTAATGATCTATGTAACTGGACCCCCAAGTTTCTTTGGATCTCCACTATTTTTAGCTTTTCACTACCTAGAAAGTACCCAGTTCTATCCTTTTTAGGTCCAAAGTGGTTGACCTCACATTTGCTTACATTGAAATCAATTTGTCACAGTTTTGCCCATTCACTTAATCTATCCCTTTGTAATTTTATGCTTTCATCTACACTGCCTACAATGCTGCCTATCTTTGTGTCATTGGCAAATTTGGATATATGACTTTTTATGTCATCATCTAAGTCATTAATAAATACTGTGAATAGCTGATGCCCCCAACACAGATCCCTACGGGACACCACTAGTCACCTCCTGCCAATCTGAGTAGCTGCCCATTATCCCTACTCTCTCCTTCCGCTCAGCCAATTTCCTAACCAGGTCGATAATTTGCCCTCAATTCCATGGGCTTCTACCTTAATTAACAGTCTCTTATCTGGGACTTTATCAAATGCCTTCTGGAAGTCCAGTTAAATAACATCCATAGACATTCCCCTGTCCACTACTTTAGTCACCTCTTCAAAAAATTCAATCAGGCTTGTCAGGCATGACATAACTTTCACAAATCCATGCTGGCTCTCTCTGATCAACTGAAAGTTTGCGAGGTGTTCAGTCACCCTATCCTTAATTATAGACTCTAGCAATTTCCTGACAACAGATGTTAGGCTAACTGGTCTATAATTCCCTGGTTTCCCTCTCTCGCCATTCTTAAATAGCGGAGTGACATACGCAATTTTACGATCTGAAGGAACGGTACCTGAATCTAGAGAACTTTGGAAGATTATAGTTAGGGCATCTGCAATGCAGCTACCTACTTCCTTTAAAATCCTGGAATGGAAACCATCTGGTCCTGGGGATTTGTCACTCTTAAGTGCCATTATTTTCTTCATTACTGTTAATTTACTTACATTAATTTTATTGAGTCCCTGTCCCGATTCAATATTAGTTTCCTTGGGGTTTCCAGCATGCTATCCTCTTCTACTGTAAATACTGATGCAAAGTAATTATTCAACATGTCCACCATTTCCTTATTATCATTCACAATATCACCACTTTCAGTTTTTAAGGGGCCAACATTGCTCCTGACCACCCTCTTTTTCCTAATGTAATTGTAAAAATTCTTTGTTTTGATATCCCTTGCAAGTGTCTTTTCATTCTCCATTTTTGTAGCTCTTACTATCTGTTTTGTGACCTTTTGCTGTTCTTTGTATCTTTCCCATTCGCTATGATCTGTGCTATTTTTTACATTTTTGTATGCCCTTTCCTTTAGTTTTATGCTGTCCCTTACCTCTTTCGTCATCCATGGCTGTTTTTTTTGGCAAGTAGAGCTCTTGCCCCTCAGGGGTATAAACTGTTCTGTATCACCTTAAATTCTTTTTTGATGATCTCCCACTGATCTTCTACCCATTAACCGATTTGCCCAGTTTACTGTGGACAGTCTCTGTCTCATCCCATTAAAGTCGGCCTTACCCAAATCTAGAATCTTCCTAGCTGTTTTGCGTTTCTCCCTTTCAAACGCTACGTTGAACTCGATCATGTTATAATCGCTGTTGGATAAATGTTCACGCACAGTTAGGCTGTTAACTAAATCTGACTACTAAATCTAATATGGCCTTCCCCCTTGTTGCCTCTAGGACATATTGTTGTAGAAAAACTATCCCGGACACACTCATGAAATTCACTACCTTTCTGACTGTTGCTAGTCTGCTTATCCCAATCTATATGAAAGTTAAAATCCCCCATTAAAACCACTCTGCCTTTACTACACGCTTGTCTAATCTCTGCATTTATACAATCTAGCACGTCACAGCTGCTACCAGGGGGCCTATACACAACTCCCACTACAGTCTTAAATCCTTTCCTATTTCTGAAATCTACCCATAAAGTCTCCACTGCCTGCTTACCTCTCGTTATATCCTCTCATCATTAAAGTGATTTCAACCTTAATCACTAAGGCTACTCCTCCCCATCTGCCATTTTCCTTATCTTTCCTGTCGACCTTATGAACTGATATTTAATTCCCAGTCCCGACCGTCTTGCAGCCATGTCTCAGTAATGGCTACAATGTCATATCCTCCAATTTGAATTTGCGTCTGCAGTTCATTCAATTTATTCCTTATACTCTGTGCATTTGTATAAAGAACGCTTATTTGGGCCACACACCCTAGCCTGTCCTTCAGCTCTAATGTTTTACTCACATGTTTCTTATTTCTCTCTCCTGGTTTAATCACTTTACATCTTTTAGTTTCCCCTTTACTTGTAGTGCCTAAAGCACAATTTCTGACTATTCTTCTACTCTCTTTCCTTTCGTTTGTTTTTGAACTACTATTTGTACTACAATTTCCACCTGAGCCCTCCCCCCATTTACTAGTTTAAAGTCCTGGTGACCACCCTATTTATCCTTTCCCCTAGGACCCTGGTCCCAGACCCAACTGTACAGTTCCTTCCTGTCCCAATACTGGTGCTAGTGCCCCATGAAATGGAACCCTCTTTCCCACACTACTCCTTTAGCCATGTGTTCACTTCCCTAATCAGCTTATCCCTATACCAATTTGCTCATGGCTCAGGTAATAATCCAGAGATTAGAATCCTTGAGGTCCTGTTCTTTAATTTTGCTCCTAGTTCCTGGTACTCCCCAAACAGGATCTCTCTCCTACTCTTCCCTATGTTGTTGGTCCCAACTTGGACCACAACAACTGGATCCTCCCCCTCCCTCTCCAATATCCTTTCAAGCCAGTTCTAGATGTCCCTCACGCTGGCATCAGGCAGGCAACATACCATGTGGGACTCTCGATCTTGCTCATCAATTTAGTGTCAATTAGATTTTTTATTTTACATCTAGTATTATGGTTCGGTATTGTGAACAATACAAACAGCCAATTGTTGTAAAAAAATTCCGGATACTTGAAAAAAGTAAAGCTTAGAATAAGCAAATATTGGCTCCCATAGTAGCTTAACATGTGTATCTCCTGAAAGGGAGAGTAAAGAGTTTAGATGTGAAGAAATTGGAGTGTGGTACATCTAGTAAAGTAGTATTCAGATTATAAGTAAATACTTAAGTATTTACAATGCCACCTTCCATACTAGTGCTTCCGATATGTCTTCCTTTTTCCTCAACCAAGGATTCCCCTCTACTGTGGTTGACACGGCCCTCGACCATGTCCGTTCTATTTCCCGCATTTCTGCTCTGACTCCTTCCCCACCCTCCCAGAACCACGATAGGGCTCCCCTTGTCCTCACCTTTCACCCCACCAGCCTCCACATTCAACGTATCATCCACTGCCATTTCCGCCACCTCCAGCGTGATCCCACCACCAAACACATCTTCCCCTCTCCTCCCCTTTCAGCATTCCGAAGGGAGTGCTCCCTCCGCGACACCCTGGTCCACTTCTCAATCACCCCAACACCCCTTCCCCTTCCCGTGCAAGTGCAGGAGATGCAACACCTGCCCTTTTAACTCTTCTCTTCCCACTGTCCAGGGCCCCAAACATTCTTTCCAGGTGAAACAGCGATTTACTTGTACTTGCAATTTAGTATACTGTATTCGCTGCTCATGATGTGGTCTCCTCTACATTGGGGAGACCAAATGCAGATTGGGTGACCGCTTTGCAGAGCACCTCCGTTCAGTCCGTAAGCGTGACCCCGAGCTTCCGGTTGCCTGTCACTTTAATTCTCCACTCCCCTCCCACTCTGACCTCTCTGTCCTTGGCCTCTTCCACTGTTCCAACGAAGCTCAACGTAAGCTCGAGGAACAGCACCTCATCTTTCGATTAGGCACTTTACAACCTTCTGGACTCAACATCGAGTTCAACAATTTCAGACCATAACCTCTGCCCCTACTTTTTTCACATGGCAGCTGTTGATGATTCTGCCATTCCCATTTACACCTCATCTAGATTCACCTTTTTGTTTCTTTACTTCTCACCATCTCCTTTTGCCTTGCACCATCATCCCTTTTGTCTTTTAATCTCTCCTGCCTTTCATCCTATCACAGACCTTCCCTTTTGTTCTTTCCTCCCCTCCCTCATTTCTCTGCTTAAGATCTGTTACATTTCTAACTTTTTCCAGTTCTGATGAAGGGTCATCAACCTGAAACGTTAACTCTGTTTCTCTCTCCACAGATGCTGCCTGACCTGCTGAGTATTTCCAGCATTTTCTGTTTTTATTTCAGATTTCCAGCATCCGCAGTATTTTGCTTTTGACTTGAGTATTGTCCTTGGGTTTAGAAAATTGTGCAGTGCGATCATCGAATTCATTTCAATACAGTATCATTTTGAATACTGAAATGTTCTTTTGCTATCTCCAGGGCTAGCATTGCTAGTTGGGGGATCTGCCAAAGCAGTGATGCTGGAGCAATTATTTCCCTTCCTTACGGATGAGAACAACTGGGTCTCTTTTTAATACGTTTCATGTCCATGAACCAGGTGCGCCCCAGTCTAATGAAGCATGTATGAGGTGTTATTGTTTCAGCGGAGCCCATATATTACACACCAACAGAATACTGGAATTCCTCAGGAGTGCTGGAGGGTTGTGATGCGATTCATACTGTCTGACATACTTTGCTGTTATGCCCCATGACTTTTTGGACAGCGATCCAGTAACTTATTCAAGAGACCAGTGACATTTCTCAGGTCCAGAACTCCCGTCATTGTCCATTGGAGCTGCCAATTAAAGCTGTATTAAAGCTGTATATATTCAGACTGTTGAACCTCTAATTTGCACCTCATGGGAACTTTTAAATGAAGGTAAAATTGAGCAGGCTCTGTTGCGCACCTGCTATCCTCTCTGCTCGATTTTTCTCTATGTGCTGCACCATGCGATTTTTTTTTTACATCCAAGCACAATAAAAAAATAAAATCTTCCCCTCTATATCTACAAGACACAACACAGGGGAGGGATCGGGAAGTACTTGTGGAGAGCTTGCTGTAAGCATCAACACAGCGTACGCTAGAAGTAAAGCACACAAGACCTTGGGGTGTCTACTCATGGGGATGGAGCACGTCTCCGAAAGTGATAATGAGCTTGATCAAATCCTAATTCATCTCAACTGAGAGTACTAAATACAATTCTGGTCACTGTGCTACATGTATTGAAGATGATACAGTGAAGGACAACTAAATAGATACCTTGAATTGAGGACCTGAGCTATGGGGAGAGGCTATGAAATGTCTACAGCAGGAAAAAAAAGGCCATGGTTAATCCTTTTGAACTATTCATGATCCCAAAGGGTACAGATAAATTGAACCCTGATAATTGTTAGAATTTGCAGTGGGTAATAATTGTGAACAAACAGCGTTCGCCGTTATTACACCTTTGAAACTGACCGCAACTTCAGGATGTAGCGCATGCGCATCCAAACGTGGAAATCTGAAGTTGCAGTCAGTCATTCACTGCTCCAACACTGGCTGCGCTGTAGCAGCCCCCCCCCCCCCCCACCCAATAGCCGGCAATCAGTGAAATCAGTGAAACTGACGAACACTTGGGCTTTTCCGCAATAATGTCACTGTTAAATACCCCATTAAATGTTAAGCCTTGTTGGAATAGGTGTAACTGGGGTTTTAACAGCGTATTGACTGCTGAACAAACGTTATAGCCCTGAAAAACTAATTTTAATTTTGTGGAGTGTCTAATTTCTCCATTATGATAAAAATTACAATTTTTAAAAAACTTTACTTTTTAAAAAAATGTTTGTTCATGGTATTTCAGGTTCTATCTTATCCCCATGTGAGAGCCCCAATCTTTGTTTTGCTCTCTGTAACTTTTTTAAAAAGTCCGGATAAAAGCAGCTTCTTATTTCCTGGTTTCCTGTCTGTGAGAATTCTGCCATGTGATTGGCTGCTTAGACAGTTTGTTAACATCACAGCAGCATCGCACTAGGGAATTCCCACTACAGAATGCTGAAATCACTTGAATGTCGAAAAAGGCAAACTTCTCTCCACAGAGATCGCGAGATCGCGAGATCTCTGTGGGCAGCTTTCTTCAGGGCCAGCGACGAATGCCTTTGCTTCGCCGCTGCCTGGAAATTCCGGGCCAATACGTTTGACGTAATGGCTGGGATTTTTCTCGGAGCTCCTGCCACTCCTTGCCGTAACTTGATCGGAAGTGTGATGGCGGAGCGAGAGCAGCCCTGAGGAAATTCCTGGCTGGTATTGTGTTGTAAACAATCAGAATCTTCTCCTGGCCAATTGAGGGTTATTTTTGGTAACAATACTACCACCAGCCTTCCTGATCACAACAATAACACTTGTATTTATATAACACCATTAACGTAGTAAAACGTCCCAAGGCGCTTCACAGGGGGTTATAAAACAAAATTTGACACCGAGCCACATAAGGAGATTTTACGGCAGATGACCAAAGAGGTAGGTTTTAACGAGCGTCTTAAAGGAGGAAAGAGAGGTAGAGAGACGGAGAGGTTGAGGGAGGGAATTCCAGAGCTTAGAACCTAGGCAGTTGAAGGCACGGCCACCAACGGTGGCGCGTTTAAAATCGGGGATGCTCAAGAGGCAAGAATTAGAGGAGGGTAGATATCTTGGAGGGTTGTGGGGCTGGAGGAGATTACAGATTCCCAACACAAGAACGATAAATGGTAGATATTTAATGACTGTTGACAATTTAGTAATCCGCTACCTTTAGATAGAAGTGCATTGTGCTGAATGTTTTTGGATTTCTTGCGCTGATCCTTCTAATGCACATTTGAAGATTTTTTTTTCAAAAATCAAGTGTCACATTGGTTACAGTGTTGACGATGAAATGCTTCAAGAGCTCTCATAGGGTTACTCTGCTCACATCCCATCACGGCACGCCCAGCACCGAGCAGCACTTTGAAACCGTCCATGCATGCCATGGGGCTTTGCTAGTTCACAGGTGGGTAGGGCGTCCCACCTCTGGGGGAAAATATAGTCAACAGCGGCCGCATTGGAAACGAGTGATGAATCTATCATCTGTTTGCCACATGCTGATGGGATGCATACAGATAAATAGCTGCAGGGCTCGGTGGTAGTGGTGGGGGAGGGGGGGGGAGGAATTAGTGGAAAAATAACAAATAATTTAAAAAAATGTTGCCAACACAACTTTGTATCTGTACCCTGCAATTATCATATAAACAGGATATATGAATTTGCCACTTGCTTTTGCAGCATTCTGCTGTCAGTGTGAGTAATGTGACTGAAATGTGCAGTGCTCATTAAATGTAGACAAACAATGGAAATGTCACAAAACATAGGGAGTACAAGGCGTACCAAGAACGTCCATCAGTACAGCAAGGGGTGGGGGTGCGGGGGTCCAGGCACATGATGGACTGTCGTGACTGTGCCAGTGAAAGTTACAGAGTGAAACAGAGGGCGGTAAGCTGCACAGTGACAGGGTTGAAGTGTTGGTGTTGCCATGGAATTTGTGCCTCTCTTTCTTTCTGCAAAAAAAAGACGAGGATTGTTTTGAGAATGCCAAGGTTTGACCCACATGACCTATTTAATGAAAAAAAAGTGAGTAGATTCTTTATGTGGCTCAAAGCAGACTATATTGAGTATTAATGTGACAACACTGAATCTGTCACATAAATAACAATGACCTATGTCTGCATCCTGTAAGCTGACAGTTTTAACACAAAGGCAGTACATTGTTGCCTGTACTCTATTGAGCTACTGCTTCTGAAATAATGTAAAGTATTGGTACATCTGAATATTTGCCTGTTAGACTACTGCTGGTGTTTAATTTTATTTTCACACAACTTGCATACCATTCAGCAAATCTTTGGACACTTCAACTACCATATTGGTGTACATTAGTAATGTGCACACAAAGTACATTCCTCCTTCTACAAAGTCACCTCAAATTGGATAGGGCAGCTATGAAGAACAGCATAGTTACCAGCTATTCCTCTCATTACGCTGTTCTTCATGAGCATTAGCACTGGTCCCCTGACACTGATATGATAATCAAATAAATAGCTGGGAAATATAAAATGTCACTCTGTTTCATTAAGGCTGCTCTTTCAAGATGGGGGCTGAGGCACCTTTTTTGGGGTGAGGGACAAAGTAGAGAAGCTTTATTTTTCATCTAACCTTGGTTAGACCACACTTGGAATACTGTGTACAATTCTGGTCGCCATATTATAAAAAGGATATAGAGGCACTGGAGAGGGCGCAAAAAAGATTTACAAGGATGATACCAGAAATGCGAGGTTATACCTATCAGGGAAGGATGAACAGGCTGAGTCTTTTTTCTCTTGAAAAGAGAAGGCTGAGGGATGGCCTAATAGAGGTCTTTAAAATTATGAAAGGTTTTAATAGAGTAGATACAAAGACAATGTTTCCACTTGTGGGGAAGAGCATAACTAGAGGCTATCAATATAAGATAGTCACCAAGAAATCAAATGGGAAATTCAGAAGAAACTTCTTTACCCAGAGAGTGGTGAGAATGTGGAACTCGCTATCACAGGGAGTGGTTGAAGTGAATAGTATAGATGCATTTAAGGGGAGGCTAGACAAGGATATTTGGGAGAAGGGAATAGAGGGTTATGCTGATAGATTTAGATGAGGAAAGACGGGAGGAGGCTCGAGTGGAGCATAAACGCCGACATGGACTGGTTGGGCCAAATGGCCTGTTTCTTGCTGTATATCCTATGTAATAACCTAACTTGGGAGTATTTGATGCTGGTGATGAGTGCCCAAAATTGCAAATTGTTCCATTCCTTACACTAACATCCCTCACCCGATGAGCACAAAATTCACAAAAAAATAGTAAAAATAAATTAAAGTGGCTCGACAGTAAGAATTTCAGTCGCTTTAAACCTGCGGCATCCAGAATGTGACCAACTGCAATCATCAAAACAGGTAAGCAGTGTACCAGTGGCTTAGAGTTTATCTAGCGCAGGCCAGAGCTGGAGTCAGTGCAGAGTTAGCTGATCTCAGTCTAGATAGCAGTACAGCACAAACAATTGGCCTCACATGCCTCTGTCAGAGAGCGAAAAAAATCGCCAAGGTTCCTGCTCCAGATTGCTATCCAACAACATGACACTTGATACTTCAAGGCTTGGCATACTCACTCAAAGCTGACTTGAGTATTATGGAGGCAGTGGAATAAAACTGACTTTAAAGTAGGATTTTATTTTACAGCACAAAAAATTTGTGTCAAGTAACCAGTGGGTTTTTAAAATTTGAACTATGAACTAGAACCCAGTTTAGGTGAACAAATCAACATTATTTGAAAAAGCCTCGAATATTTTCAGGCTGCTACTACTTTACATGACAGTGAAGCTACTGTGCGGCACAGAACCACATTGTTGATATATTTAGCCACTTACGTACACTGTGTCTGCCTGACAGTGAAATTAGATGTGCCATAAGCTATTTAGCTTTAGGATGTAGACCAGATTTCATCCCAGCATGCTACATTTTATACTTTGTTGCCTGGCAGACATGACTAAACTAAGGATTAACATGATCTAAGCTGCGCACACCCACAATCATTTCACTTGCTTTGGAGCTTCGCAGTACACATTCTCTGTTGCCAAGCACTCCTCAGGGCCTAGAACTTTCGCTTCCCGGACATGCATGCTTCTGCATACTCAAGCAGAAGAGATTTGGAATATCAATGTTTATAGTCAATAGGGAAAAAAAAGACAGCGAAGGGCTATTTGCTCCAATTACTTGGATGTCCTCCATAATTGTGCTTCGTGTCAGTCTAGTGGAATATCTGTTTCAGTCTCTTGATTCGTTTAAATATTCCCACACCAGTTAGTCAATTTGGTTTTCCTGAATGGAATTTGAATTTTAAAATGTTGCTTATTAATGTACGTGTAAAACGGTTTCTAATGAATGTCAATTCTTGTCTGATTACGCTCCTGTGAGGAGCCTTGGGACGTTTTACGGTGTTAGAGGCGCTATATACATGCAGGTTGTTGTTGAATTTATTCGCAAAGTGAGCCTCTCAAAATAATTCCTGCTACTGTGGTGGGTCAGTGGGGTGATTTTTCCAAGTCGGTGCTGTCAGTGGGTAGCCTTGGCCGCTGACAAAGCAAATTGGATGCTCAGGCACATCCAAGATTTCCGATTTTGCTGGGCTGCTGCTGGGCAAAGCTCTCCGCGGGTGACGTGGATGTGTAAAAATATTCCACTCTCTCTCTTTTGGTTATGGCTTTTACTGTACTGATAGTGTGAGTCTCAAGAGGTTTGAAATGTTTACACCATGTCTACTCTACGTAGTGGAGGAAAGCTGATTGCCAGGTGCTCTCAGTATATAGATCTGGCGTATATGAGTCTAATGAATGTGTCACACTTGACTGTGTCACACTGGTACCTAATTGGCTTAAGTATCATTTTTAAAACAGCCACAAATCACAACTGAGCAGATAGGGAACCTACCACTGCACAAATAACACTGTCAGAACAAAGGTTTTCTTTAAAAAAGGGTAAAAAAGACAATTATATTCAGCTGGCTTCTTTGGCCTTGAGAACTAGGGCTTTTTCCAAGGGAAGAAGCCAGGAATTCACAATTAACTGCCAATTTACAGCTAACCTTTCCTCAGCAACAGCAATTATCCTCTATTTGATCTGGCCTTAAAGGACAGGCCACTTTAAACAGCTCCACCTTAGCAACAAAATAACACATTAGGGATTACATGGTATGATGCTTCTTTCATTCTAAAACAACATATCCTTCAATTCATTTTCTGATCTGTAAAGTGCAGTTTGAGGAGCACTATATTAAATACAGGTTGTTGCACAAAAAGACATGGAAGATTCACTAGTAATCTATCTGAATCTTATTCAAAATCTTGCACCTGTGGTAATTTTCTGGCTACAAAACCTTACTTCCCGTTGTCACTTTTTTGTCACACCTATGTCAACTTTTTCCCATTAGAAATGCCTATGTCCACATTCATAATGGCAATTACCTATTTAGACTTGTCAAGATTTGTAATTGCACAGGCTGGCCCCTGGATGGTGGTGTAAACCAAAGTTCTAAGCTTTTTCTTCCAGCTCAGAAGCCATCTTTTTTACTGAACTGATTTTTTTTTATCCTGTCAGGTAAGTTATTTTCACTTTTTGATTTTATTTTTGTTTTTAATGTTACTATTTATTAAATACTCCTTCCCTGTAAGTTTTCGTCTCCTGCTGTTTAAGCCCAGTAGCAAGACTACTCCTCAGAGCCCTGATCAGTTGTTTACCCAGTCCATGGTTATTTCTGGGGATGTTCTCTCAGACCTTCCACTCTGCCCCCACCTTGATAAAGTCAGTGGCCCATTCTCCAGGCCACTGTTCTTCCACGAAATGTCAGTGCCTCAGTGGCCAGTCCTCAGCTGCATCTGTTGCGACAATCTCGTTGTTGATGAGTAAATTTTGTTTAATAATGGAAGATATCTGTTTCTCACAAGTTACCCATTCAGTGCAGGGCAGCACTTCCACAGAAGTTGTTGGCTGTGTTTGCTCCCTGTCTCTGCCGACCAGCTGCTCGCCCATTGTGGCAAATTTAATTTTAATCTTAGTATTTGGTCCCCTGCCCATCACATAACTGTAGCCAGAAAAAGCTCTTTGACCAGGATCCAACATATAGCACAAACGTCTAGTGCAGGAAGGGATTAATGGAGGACAAAGAGGAGAGGTTGCTGATGCTAGTAATGGCCATTTGCCTATTGAAATGGAGATTGATCATTCTGGACATTCTTGGAGGTTCATTTTTCAGTTCTGAAGCTCCTACAGTACCTATCAGAACACCAAGCCTGCTTCCTTCCCCATCCTCCCACCTGTCTTCCTCCCTTCACCCCATTGTGCCTCTTCCCCTTATCCCTCAAGGCCTCCAACTGTGCCTTTCCACTCTCTCTCAGCCTCTGATCCTACACTACGTTTCTCTCACCTCCAACCTTTAACCATGCTTTACCTTCACCGTCCCTCCACCCTGCCCTATCTTCTTCCCACCTGCTATACCTTCCCCCTCCTCCTCAACCCTGCTCTACCTTGCTTTTATGCCCTCAGCTGTCACAGTCATCCCTCAGCCCTGGTCCAATTATCCCCTGCGTGACCTGAAGACTGCACTTGGTCTTAACTCGCCATAGCACCACGGGAGATCAACTAGTATTACATAAAAAATCTTGTGTACATGCACACTTACGTTTCCAAAAATTTAACTTCCTGTGCCATAATTTTTGAGTAATGCTTTTATGTCAACGTTTCTGTCAATATTTCAAGATTTATAATGGGAATTCCCTATCTACATGTCACAATGGGCTGTCACAATTGAGACCTCCACCCAGTAAGTGGTGTTGTGGCAGCTCTGCGTTTCTCGCCCAGTAGGTTTGAATTTAATAATGTGAATCTCCTTCATCCTGCTGCAGCCTCCCTCTGAAGGTCCTATAAGTTCTCAGTTTTTGTAACCATTTTTTGGACTCGTGACTGATTCGAATGTCATGTCTATATTTATCTCCTCTAACTTTCCCTTTTCATTTTCATCTAGAACTTTGAGCTTCAGCCAGCTCCGTTCTTTAAGTACCACTGGTAACACCACGAGAGACATTAAAAACAGATTTTTGATGATTTCCTGGTTTGACAATGTGCATTTCATGATTATCTGATAACTTCACGTCTCTGTTATTTTCCATTCCTTGCTAAAATACTAAATGAAGAGTATTTTCCTTCATCTTTCTCCCCCTTGCCAGCCCCGATTGCCACAAATACAAACATATACAGGAGGTTGAGTCCAACTGACCTCAAGTGGCCCATGTGTAATGCTGGAATGTTCCTCCTAGGCAAAGCGCAGATTAAAATTAGTAGTTACATTAAGGGGATACATTTCCAAGTATATGCTGATGGGGGGATGGGTGACCTTGTCCACTAGCAACAAATATTGGAAAATTATGGGCAGCAGACTCACGATTTTTCAGTATGTGCTGCTTGTGGGTGAGGCTTCCCCACAGCAAGGCACATGCTCAGAGAGTTGCCCCCTAAATGTTAATAAGCTGAGGGAAAGATGCTTAGAATAGCCATCGACAGAACATTTCCAGTATTGCACAATGGGCACATACAAGCCTGAGGGTAAAATAACATTCCTCTTCTGTCCATATTTTTAAAAACCTGTTGCTTATTTGCTGGATTCCTGAATTAGAAAAGAATTTGTCTTTAAATTATTAAAATAGCAAATTCATTTGAGTTTCTCCGATATACAAATCCAGAAGCCGGCTTGCAGCTGACAGCTGCTCAAATCCCTTCCTCTCCCCACCTAGTTGTTTGCTTGTCTATTTTGATTTTGCACAAGTCAAAACACTGCCCTGTTTACCCACACATGGGGGCTGATTTTAACTTGGCCAAATTGACGATAATCAGGCGTCATAGGCCTCAATACTGCCGCATTAACGCCGATGCTCTGGTCTCCACAATTTCCACTGAGTGGCCGAATTGCCCGCCTGTTACACAGGATCCTGATTGCCATTTTAGGACAGAACTGATGCGAGCCTGCACCATGCATGCTCTGACCAGTTTTACTGGCGGTACAGCTGAAGAGGTCCAAAAAGGACAAGTTTTAAATTATTTTCATGGGGCCAGGGGGAGCAGGTGTGTTCTGTGCCGCACAAAAAATACTCTGGGCGGCTACCGTCCTGGGATCATCCATAACCATTGTGATAACAATCTCCCTCTCAGGCTTTCCCTTGCTGCCGGCAGGGTAGCCCGATACTGTGCTGACCTGAATTCAGCGAGCTGCCTCAGGATGCCAGTTTGGGGCAGACAGCTCGCCAGTTCTATTTAAATGAAATGGCTCAGGCCTGTTCACCTCCGGCATGGTTGGGTGACCGGCGTCCTCTCTGGTCGACCACCCGAAAGGTAAAATCTATGCCGTAGATAGTGCTTTTCACAGGCATCACGGGAAAAATTGAGTCGTGAAAATCATGAGAAACAATCATTCTATGTATTACGTCCATTGCAGATAATTATTATTTCCACTTTCTATGTTAAGTTCTGAGCAATGCTTTAAGGAAGCTAAGATCTAATTAGTTCTACATATTTTAGAATGTTTAAAGAGGAGGGACAATTACAGGTCAGCACTAATTTAATAAGAAATATTAAGTTCACAATTCCACAGGATATAACGGACACTAGTATAGTATAATTATAAAATGTAATCTTGTTCTGAATGAGATTTCCAATGTGTCACATTATTATTGTAGATATAATTTTTACAAAGTAATAAAGAATGACCAAAATGACACAGGTCTGAAAATCTAATGACACCAGTACATTAAAATCAAAGCATGTGGAACAAAGCATAGACTTGCTTCAGATTTAGCAGCAACATATTATGACTTTTTTTACTGCTTTAAGTGGTCACAATTTGCAATCAAATTGCTTCAGTTTAAAATGCTCTAACCTGGTATTTATTAATTAGTGCATCAAAAACTAAAGAAGGACCAGAAATTCGCACCATATGGCAAAATAATGTAAATCTATCCTGAAAAATCATCATGGGTATATATGCATCTAATGAGCCTATCAACAATCTTATGTCTGCATGCACTTCCTGTCTGCATAACCTGATTTCCTGTTGTTGCATTTTTTGGTGTCTATTCTTTCCATTATAAATTCAGATCTCCAAATTTATAATGAGTTTTGTCGATGTAAGCTTTACACTATGATTATGCAGTCTGGCTACTGAAATCCTTCTAATTTTTGTTTCATTTGCCATTTTTTTCAGGAACTGAAATTTCTAATGTCCACATTGATTGGGAGCAGGACAGGTTTACGTCACACATTTGTATCACCTTTTCCCATTATAAATTTCTATGTCCGCATTTATAATGGAAATTGCTGATGTAAACTGTTGTGCTGTAATTAAACCTTTCTGCCAGTGCTGGCACGGTAGCACCTCAGTTTTGCATTTCCAAACTCCTCAGCCCATACTGCAGAAAACCTCCTATATTCCTATGAACTGTACTTCTCTGTTCCCAAATAGCTATAAGTTTTCCTATTTAGCTGTGCATTTACCTAACATAATACCAACTCAAAGTAATGTATCAAAGTAAGGACACAATGTATTATTTCAAAATGGGGACTGATTTGCGCCTGTACATCCTGGTCTTATTATCACCCTCTAAGCTCGCTTCATCTGAAGACTTGCACTTGATAGTGACTCTTCCTGTACAATGCCATGGGAGATCAACTAGTATTTTTAATAAGTACTTTCCTCAAGACAGAAATATTACAAAAGCAATTCAGGAACTCTGGTTGGAGAGAGTCTGAAAATTGCCTGACAGTATAATACTTGGAAGGGATGAAATAAGTAATGCTAAATTTTGCAACAAAAATTTTTATCTACCTTTTTTTAACGTGACTACACTTTGCTTTGCTTTAAAATGATTTTTATGAGAGTTTTATGTAATAGTCTCTACTTGCAAGGATGTTTCTTTTTTAATAATGATCCGTAATTTGCTGTCGGCGGCGAAGCAAAGGCGCTGGCCGCTGACCTCGAAGAAAGCTGCCCACAGAGATCTCACGATCTCTGTGGCGAAAACTTGAGGTTTCTCGACGTGTAATTGGTTGTAGCGCTGTGAATAGGGGATTCCTAGAGTGATGCAGGTGTGATGTCATCAAGCTGTCTAAGCAGCCAACCACATTGAAGAATTCTCATAGACAGCAAACCAGGAAATAAAAAGCAGCTTTCATCCTCACTTTTTAAAAATATTAGAGAGCAAAATAAAGATTGGGATTTCCACAGGGGGATAAGGTAGAAGCTGAAATATTATGAACAAACTTTTCAAAAAAGTACTTTTTAAATAATAGTAATTTTTATCATGATGGAGAAATTTGACATTCCACAAATATAAAAATTAGCTTTTTGGGGCCAGAACAGTTGTTTAGCAGTCATTACGCTGTTTATACCCCAGTTACACATATTCCAACAAGGCTTAACATTTACGTGGAAAAGCTCAAGTTTTCGTCAGTTCCACTGATTTCCGGCTATGGGGTGGGGTGGGGGTTGGATGGATGGGGGATGGCGGAGTCCACAGAGTAGCCAGTGTCGGAGCAGTGAATGACTGACCGCAACTTCAGGATTTTCGTATTTAGCTGCGTCTGTGCTAAATCCTGAAGTTGTGGTCAGTTTCATCGGGGTAATGACGCTGAATGCTGACAGTTTACTGTCATTCACACCACAAAATCCGGGCCATTGTTTCATCAATTGTAGCATATGTTATTTATGGAAACATTACGCACCATTTTGATTTAATTGTGAATGAGTTTGAAAACAAATTGGACAGACTAGGAACACTGAGTCTTATTCTTTATCTGTAAGAATTATAATGGAATTGTTGTTCCCAGTGCAGGGGTTTTACACAATTAAAACACTAATTAAAATATGTTCCAGAAATGTTGTATTTACTTTGATTTATGCAAAAATAGCTGTAAATTAGTAAAATTTCTGGGCTACAACCTTAAATATAGGTCGCGATTTTACTAACCTCGGCGGGTCCGTGGCAGGCGATGTCACAGGCGGGTCCCGACCCCGCTGTTGGCTCCATCCCGGCCTCTGAAATGAATTTCCCGAGATTGGGCATGTTAAGCCCCGCCCAACACGTTTCGCGGCCAATTAGAGGAAGCGGGTCTAATGACGTCATTTGATGACACATCATCAGCCAGTTTCCTTAAAGGGACCATACCAAAATTTAGTTTGACATTTGTACCGCCAGAGTTCTACCGCATTGAGGTGCTGCAAACACTGACCAGCACTGCACAGAGGTGCTCGGCTGCACCCAGGCTCGGAGGGAGTCACAGCACACAGGGAGGTCCTCTTCCCTTCCCATGGGCGGAAGAGCTCTCCTTAGGAGATCAACACAGCCTGGTTGCACATTGCAGAGGGGGCCACAAGCAGGGATGTCGTCGGGAGGACCTGGGTGCAGTGCCGCAGATGTTTCAATGATCTCAGTAGATCACAAAATGTTAATACAAAGCCACAGTCAACCTCATCCTGCTGTGCCTCTCATCACATCCCCATCACTCTGCCTTCCCTACCCTACTCCTGCACATCCTTACTCGCACCAACTTACCTTGCATCTCCACCCATCCCTCTCTATCTACATTATCACATCCCCATCTCACTAGCCACCCCTCACACTCGCCCTCATCCCAGTCCAATCATATCAACTAACAACACACAAGGGTAGGCACTTGGGTGTTTTACACAATATCCATGTAAAGTTTCTGTTAATGTGGTGTTGAACATAAAAATCTTTATTTTCAACACTTTCTGGTCTTGGACAGATTTGTGTGAATCTTTGGAAGTGTCTTAGTGAGTTGCAGTAAATGGTGAGACATAACGGTACCCCCCGCAATGGTGATGAGTGTGAAAGGAATGGCTTGGCCATTGTAGGGATGCTTTATGGTGTTGGTGTGGGGTGGTGCCAACCTGGCGCATCATGTGGCAGCCAGAGTGTACAGCGTCAAGTGAAGTAAATCTGGCCATGGTGAGGCCATCCCTGGCCTCCCGGACAGCAATGTGGTCGGGTGCTGATGCCCTGTGTCCTGTGCAGCATCAGTTGATTGTGGAGAAGGTTGGTGTTGTTGTTGGTGCTGCTGGTGTGCCTGGTGCTGCTGGTGTTGGGGCTGATCGTGGTGGGATTCTGAGGACCAAGGTGAGAGAGTTTCAAGGGTACCCATGCTGATGGAATGGATGGCAGGTGAAGTAGAGATAACTGAAGCGATCTGTCAATCTGAAAGGTAATGAAGCCAGACTAGATAGAGACTTGTGTAAAGACTTGCAGCATCCTGAATCTGTAGTGGAAATGCAGTTTAGAGAAGCTAGTGGTTAAAGGAACATGTCTCAATCAGCTGGGAACTTTGACTTGACATTTGAAGCTGTCAACTCATCAGCTGATTCATTGGCCACTGACCTCCCATCTCAGCTTCACAGATGAGGTCTAGGCACAGCGGGAAACCGGTGGGTGACCTGTCCAATCCAAAAACTGGGGGAAAAACCCATTGATAAGTGGCTGTAAATAAGCCACAAATTATTTTAATTGCTTCCCTCGCTGCTGCGTGTCGGGTCTGCTCAGCGCTGGCAGACCCGAGATTTGGTAAAGGCGCGCAGGGGCTGGTTCACAGCGGGGTCCCGACTGCCTGGGGAAAAAAGCACTTTCCCACCTGACCCGCCACCGATCGCGCCCGCTGACCCACCCCCCGCAAAATCCAGCCCATAGAGTCTGAAAACTGGCTTGTAGATGATGCCAAAACCTGAACATTTACTATTAAAATCATCGATGAACTGTAATTTTAATCAGTGAAAGAAATGTGGGTAGGGGATACAGGTTTCTTGAATTTGGAACTGGCATAACATTGGCTTATTAAATATTTTTGTTATAGATTTTCTTATTTGTATATATTTATATTAAAGCCATGCCTGAACAGTATTTAAAATGTTTCTCCTGTCATTATTAGTTTACGGTGTTCAGCCATTACAGCCTGGAATGCTTATTACAGATACCTACAGAGACTCTTTGTGACTTAGGCCAGCGATATCTATCTACTAATTGTCATCCAAACATGTGATGTTGCATCAAGCATCAGTTGCTCACTATATGTGTCGTTTCAGTTAGAACATAAGAAATAGGAGCAGGAGTAGGCCATTTGGCCCCTTGAGCCTGTTCCGCCATTTAATGAGATCATGGCTGATCTGATCTTGGGCTCAGCTCCATTTCCCTGCCCGCTCCCCATAACCCATCACTCTCTTATTGTTCAAAAATGTGTTTATCTCCACCTTAAATATATTCAACGACCCAGCCTCCACAGCTCTCTGGGCAGAGAATTCCACAGATTTACGACCCTCTGAGAGAAGACATTCCTTCTCATCTCAGTTTTAAATGGGTGACCCCTTATTCTGAAACTATGCCCCCTAGTTGTAGATTCCCCCATGAGGGGAAACATCTTCTCTGTATCTGCCTTGTCGAGCCACCTCAGTATCTTGTATGTTTCAATAAGATCACCTCTCATTCTTCTAAACTCCAATGAGTATAGGCCCAACCTGCTCAGCCTTTCTTCATAAGACAACCCCTTCATCTCAGGAATCAACCTCGTGAACCTTCTCTGAACTGCCTGCAATGCAAGTATATCCCTCCCTTAAATAAGGAGACCAAAACTGTACGCAGTACTCCAGCTGTGGTCTCACCAATACCCTGTACAGTTGTAACAGGACTTCCCTGCTTTTATACTCCATCCCCTTGCAATAAAGGCCAACATTCCATTTGCCTTCCTGATTACTTGCTGTACCTGCATGCTAACTTTTTGTGTTTCATGTACGAGGACCCTCAGGTCCCTCTGTACTGCAGCATTTTGTAATCTCTTTCCAGTTAAATAATAATTTGCTTTTCTATTTTTCTTACCAATGTGGATAACCTCACACTTTCCCACATTATACTCCATCGAGCAAATGTTTGCCCACTCACTTAACCTATCTATATCTCTTTGCAGATTCTTTGTGTCCTCTTCACAACTTGCTTTCCCACCTATCTTTGTAACATCAGAAAATCTGGCTACATTACACTTGCTCCCTTCATCCAAGTCATTAATATAGATAGTAAATAGTTGAGGCCCCAGCACTGATCCCTGCGGCACCCCGCTAGTTATCTTTTGCCAACCGGAATATGACCCATTTATCCCGACTCTCTGTTTTCTGTTAGTTAGCCAATCCTCTATCCATGCTAATATTACCCCCAACCCCGTGAACTCTTATCTTGTGCATTAACCTATTGTGTGGCACCTTATCGAATGCCTTCTGGAAATCCAAATACACTGCATCCACTGGTTCCCCTTTATCCACCCTGCTCGTTACATCCTCAAAGAACTCCAGAAAATTTGTCAAACATGATTTCCCTTTCATAAAACCATGCTGACTCTGCTTGACTATTATGATTTTGTTGTGTTCTGTATGGCCAAAAATTTCAGACAACTCAATTAGGCACACTATTATCGGGATGACTGCACTTACTGAGATTTTGTGTGGTGATTTCTGTCTACTGGTGATACGGTCTACTCCTGATAATTTTAAGTCATTTTTTGCACTAAGAATTGAATTATCCACTAATTTAAATTGAGCAACATAAATAATAAAGGGAAATGCGACTTAGTACTAACAAAATGAATTGTCAGATTATTTGAATTAAGTGACTTTGAATTAAGAAAAGATTGTGTTGGCATACTTGGTCAGGTACAACTTGAATTAGATGCAGGGTGAAGCTCCCTCTACTCTAAAACAATACAGTTAACCCCCATTTCAGAAGAATGCTACCTACTGCACCAGTGTGAATTTTTTATTTCCCACAATAGACTCCTTATGGCCATCACTGAATCAGATTGTCAAATAGACCAGAATTCTGGGCAATTATGAGAAGGACTTGCATCTATCAAAAACTGAGTTGAGACTGTCTAACAATCATTAGAGCCAACAAAGAGATATTTTCAACTTACTAGTGTAGGCTGGATTTAACCTCTAGAGATGGAAGGAGAGTGTTGTAGCCCACTGGGTGTCCAGTCTCCTGGTTTAACCCAATATAAAAATAAGCTGTTGTAGAACTGGATATTTGATCTCTTTGATCACATTTATATTTTATTTTTTCATCCACCCTTTTATTTGCCCCCCCCCCTTTTTTTTCCCTCCTAGAAGCTGGCAGCTGTCCTTCATTCTGCCAGTGGATTTCACACTTCTTTCAGCCTTAACCTGTCACATTAACACCACCTCTTGCCTTGAATATCTCTTAATGTCTCTTAATGTCTCTTAATCTCTCCTTTTGTTCTTTCATCCCCTCCCCCTTTTCCCAGCTTTATCCTTGCCTTAAATCTATTTGCTTTCCGGCTGTTTCCAGTTCTGACGAAAGGTCATCGACCTGAAACGTTAACTCTGTTTCTCTCTCCACGGATGCTGCCTCGCCTGCTGAGTTTTTCCAGCGTTTTCTGTTGTTATTTGATCTCTTTATGTGTCCTCTTCCCATATAGGTTTTGTTACACGCAAGCTGCCAATCAGAATGTTTGCAATGTTTTTTGTGGCTATAACTCATCAGACTATCAGAATTCTTCCAAATCTCCTCTATGTTCTGTCTTTGCCCCTTCTCCAGTAATGCCTCTAGAATACAAACACAGCAAAGTGCATTGTACATGCAGATCTGTGGACTAATCAGAAGTCTATGTATAAACATCAGAGTTGAAGAATTAAGATGTCACTTTGTACAACAAGATCATATATACATTTCAAAAAATATTCTTATAATGCATCTCCACAGAGTAACCAGTGCATTCCCCACCACCCCCTCAGTGTTTGTGAAGCTTATCTGAAGGCCAATCAAACAGGATGGCAAGTGAGGGAGGTAGATCCCAGTGGTGGGTGAGACCTCTGGTTAGACCACTCAACACCTGGCAAATGTGGGACTAGCATGCACTTTGTCCAGTGCACATTTCACCATTAAATTGCAATCAGGGCCCTACAACTGGCGTGATTTACAAATTTAAACCGCCTCCCACCTGTTTTGGATGGAAGTGCTGGGTCCCCATTTAAAGGCCTGTCTGATATTGTATTGAATTAGGCAGGGAAATGGGTGCACAAGGTCCCCACCAGATTTTCCTCTGCTGAACGCCTATTTTTGCAGGTGAGAAATGGGCAGCCGGCAATTTAAAATCCCCTTCCTTGGCATTTAACGTGAAGATTTTATTAATGACGAGGAGATCTGAGACAATTTGCAAGAAGTATGAATATTTGGTAATTAATATGAACTTGCCCAGTTTGAGCCATTCGTGTTGCATAATTTCAGTTGGCTCATTTCTAAAACGAATATTGATGTGCAGAAGATATATATGCTGGAACCAGTGGTTATTGTAAATAATGCACTGAGTGACAACAGCACATATCTGAGTTGTGAGTGAATTAAGGAGCTTTAAAGACATAAACCACTAATCTCCAATGTGTAGTGGAGATTTGTAAACCTTTTCTTTAGAAGAGTTCACTTTTTCACTCATCGCAGTAAGGAATTTGTGAAAGGAGTGCACTGACATTGTTGCTTTTTTTAATTTGTTTATGGGTTGTTGGCGTCACTGGCAAGGCCAGCATTTATTGCCCATCCCTAATTGCCCTTGAGAAGTTGGTGGTGAGCTGACCTCTTGAACTGCTGCAGTCTGTGTGGTGATGGTACTCCCACAGTGCTGTTAGGTAGGGAGTTCCAGGATTTTGACCCAGTGACGATGAAGGATCGGCGATATACTTCTAAGTCAGGATGGTGTGTGACTTGGAGGGGAACTTGGAGGTGGTGGTGTTCCCAAGCGCCTGCTGCCCTTGTCCTTCTAGGTGGAAGAGGTCGCAGGTTTGGGAGGTGCTGCCGAAGAAACCTTGGCGAGTTGCTGCAGTGCATCTTGTAGATGGTACACACTGCAGCCATGGTGCGCCGGTGGTGGAGGGAGTGAATGTTTAAGGTGGTGGATGGGGTGCCAATCAAGTGGGCTGCTTTGCCCTGGATGGTGTCGAGCTTCTTGAGTGTTGTTGGAGCTGCACTCCTCCAGGCAAGTGGAGAGTATTCCATCACACTCCTGACTTGTGCCTTGTAGATGTGAAGCAACCCACAATTGATAAGAAAATATTTTAATATTAATAGAAACCACTAAATCAGCTACATCATTGACATATAAAAATAAAAAAGACAGTATGGAGCAGGTGGTTTACCAAAAAGTAAACGTTTAAGTCTTGACAAACTGGAAGAAAATCTGTCAGTAGCTTAATGGAGGCACAAACCACTAGTTTAAAAAAAAATATTGCGCAAATACTTCTTTACATCAGTGGAAATATGTGTTTTGATTTTTAATGCAGTTCATTAAAGCACTCTGCTAGAAAGTAGTAAAAACTATTATTCTTAATTAAATAAAATCCCCATTTTCAGATACAAACCTGAAAAAGAAAGGTTATCACAATCATCCACCCTCTAAACAAACCTCATACATTGGAAAAGGAATGACGATGATTGAAATATTCCTGTAAGGACATGAGGGGAATTTCTGAATGCAGCCAAATGCCAGCAGTTTGATTAAGTCAATGAAGGCTTGCGTATTTACTGAAGTGCCTGAGCTCAAACATGGTTTGATTCTGGCAGAACACCATTGTGCTTGTGTGTATGAATCGGGTTCTGTAGAGAGAGGCAGATAATAATATATTGGTGATTTTGTGGTTGTTTACTCCTTTCATATTGAGTAAGCTTATGGACCAAAAAAATCTTGGTGCAGTAACTGTAATTTAATTTAGGCTGAAATGATTGCTGACAGCTATACTAAAGTTGGGTTTCATAACCTATAGTTTCAACATCAAAAGTCTGCGGAATTATAATCATTTGAGAGAAGCCTTTCATTTGAACTTTTCCCCCAGTGTGTTCTACTTGAGTAGGAGGCATTTGTGAAGGTGCAAAACACAGGCTGTCTATTGTTGAAGCCTGTATTAAAAATGAAAGACATTTTCACACCGAATAGATCAACCAAAGCTTTCCATCAGCTTTTCCTTTTTTGCTCCTGCTTTTTTGATGAGGGGAGTTGTTTCCTCCTCATCCTCGTGATATAAAAGCATGATGCCTCTTTATTCTGCAAAATGAATGTTCAGATAGGAGAACGAGAGGCATCAATATTTTCAGCTCTTTTCTAGCTGATCCTGTATGTGTAAACATTTATACATATACTGCCTCAACCAACTGTTATCTGAATGCATTAAAGTGTAACAGAAAAAAAGATGTCACTGTGTTTACTGTACAGCTATGCCAGAGTAAAGCCCAGACGAATGAGATGGTGATTAGAGGCAGTAGCTGAGGCTGTATTCAATCACTGCAGTCGTTCAGTTTGCCTTCTGCATTTTGATTAGGCACCATGAATAGTCTCATGTACTTTTATTTGAATATATCTAATGCAGTACTGATTATTGCTTGTACTTGGCTAGGGGTTTGGACAAAATACAAATGCTTGCTTAGCAACGGAAGAAGCAGCTCATCCATTATTGAGCCCACTCAGAATTTAATGTTGAAAATTTCTATCACAAAACATAAAATTTAAAAATACATATCATTAGCATGTCTTGTCTCCTAAATTTTACAACAATGTAATGCAGGCTGTTTACAAGTCATTAGTTTATGTTCTCATTCAATATGGATTTGATCTTTTATTAAGGCCAACGTCTTGCCAGATTAGCATGTTAACATATTTAGAATAATGTCTGAATATTCAGTAAGAGATTTACATGTTTTCATTAAACTTTATTTTTTGAACTAGAAACCTTGTTGCTTGATTTGTGGTTTTGTGTAATACCTAGAAGATCTTTCACAACAGGACTAAATGTTCCTATTATTTCTGCACATGTGCAGTGATTGTTTTGCTGCATTCCATAAGGATAACTTGAAGTCTGATCGTAAAATGCAAAATTGAAAATATCCTGAATTCGTATGGACATTGAATTTGATATTAATGTAAGATTAATCACAAATAATCCAAAATCTAACCTATACTGTATGAAGAAACTGGGCTGAAATCACCTCATTTCAACTGGACTGAATTTTCTGTCAAACCCTTTGACTGAATCCCCTTCTTTGTCTCTATTCTCCCATTTGTGTTATCTGTGGCCTGTCAGATAGCTTTTCTTAGCATCTCACTGCCACTGGCAGTGTTCTCTATTTGGGCCCTATGGACGGCCAGTTGAACATTTTGAGAATGGGTAACATCCAAAGAAAGTGCTTGTTGTAACAGTGAATTGCAGCACTGTGAAGCCTTGCAGTCAATTCTTAACCTATCGCTTTGGTTAATAAAGTTGCTGACTCATGGCACTGATCAATTCCAGTCCCCAACATTCAGGAGGAACTCATCAGAGACATTGATATCCAGGAGCGGTCAATTCCAGTATCTGATTGCTGACTGTAGGTTAATTAGTGTATTCTGCCATTGCTTCCCCTATTGGGAACCAGGTCCTGTGTCTTAGTCTTGTTACCAACCGATTCCAGTCCTCCGATCCTGGAACTTAAAGGTCTGAAAATAGATTCAAAAAAACAACTGATATAATCTTGATCACTGAAATCTGATGGGATTTTACCAGCTCTACCAAAAATGGTGAAAGTCTGTGAGAATTTGTCTTGAAAAGCTGTAAACCAAATTTTTAAAGATAAGTTTAAGGTTGACCTCATTTCCTACGTAACAACAATCACTGCACTTCAAAAATATTGAATTGTGTGCAGTGCTTTGAGATGTGTTCATGGATTGGGCTGCTCTATATAAGTAAGTATTAATTACTTTTCTCTGAACCAATTTGAAATTTCACTCTGCGTTACACTTTGTGATTTATTGTTTATTTTTATGCTTAGGAAGGATGAGGGATGTCTATTCTTTTTGGACACGAGAGTAGATTTTCTGGCCCCTGGTAAGCACAAAATGGAAAATTGCAGGTCCATTGCCAGTGATTTTTTGTTAGGTCAAAATCGTAGCGAGGCGTTCCCGATTTTCCGAAGTGTGTTCACGTATGAAGTAGCTCACTATGGGTGGGGGTTGGAACAATCTACCATCTTGTTCCAGTGTCATGTATGTCACATGTCAAATTCAGAGTAGAACTCCCTCTTCTCTGTCTCAGCAATATGCCTTAACTTCAAACTCAGAAGAGCACCAAGGAAGAGCACCATTTATTGCATTAATGCAACATTTACACTTCCCACACCAGGCATACCGATGGCCTTGCTGAGTGAGGCTACCAATTTAATGCTAATTTGTGGCAAACTCTGAACTGTTTGGAGGTTGCCAAAATTATTTTAGGTAGGACCTTTATAGCCAGCAGAGAGAGGGTTTAAATGGAGCCCCATTCAGTTCCAGCTCTTCAAGATAAATTCTCACAGAATTTCACCATTCTTGGCAGAACTGGTGAAATTTCAGGTCCCAGAGGTGAAGGAAGAATCTGCTAACTCACAATGCCACTCATTAACTTGGATTTGCATTTATATTGCATATAAATGATCACACTTACGTAAGTTAGAGTATAATTCTTAACGTATCTAAAATCTGATTAATTGTGATAAGATTCATGGCTTCGTTTTCATTATAGACAATATCGCTTAATTGGTCTTGTGGGCAAATACTTGAATTCCTTGTCTAACTTCCAAGTCTGAGTTCCTGTGGTATCTGATGCTCCTTTTCCTTCATTTTTATACACAATGAATTCTTTAGTTTAAGCTCAACTATTAGATGAAATGCCTCACCACAGGGAAAAGGCCAATCGCAAGGCAATATCTCACCACAGGCAATAAAATGACAGCCCTGAATGTCTCAGTTCAATCTTACATAAGAACATAAGAAATAGGAGCAGGAGTAGGCCATTCAATGAGATCATGGCTGATCTTCTACCTCAACTCCATTCACCGGCCCTATCGCCATATCCCTTGATGCCCTTACTAGTCAGAAATCTATCGACTTCTGTTTTAAATATACCCAATGACTGAGCCTCCACAGCCCTCTGGGGTAGAGAATTCCAAAGATTCAACACCCTCTGTGTAAAGAAAATTCTTCTCATCTCAGTCCTGAATGGCCTACCCTTTATCCTGAGGCTGTGGACCCTGGTTCTAGACTCCCCAGCCAAGGGAAACATTTTCCCAGCATCCATCATATCAAGCCCTGTAATAAATTTGTATGCTTCAATGAGATCCCCTCTCATTCTTCTGAATTCAAGAGAATACAGGCCTAGTTTACTCAATCTCTTCTCATACGACAGTCCCGCCATCCCAGGAATCAATCTCGTGAACCTTCGTTGCACTCCCTCTATGGCAAGTATATCCTTCCTTAGGTAAGGAGACCAAAATTGTACACAGTACTCCAGGTGTGGTCTCACCAATGCCCTATATAATTGGAGTAAGACTTCTTTACTCCTGTACTCAAATCCTCTTGTAATGAAGGCCAGCATACCATTTGCTTTCCTAATGGCTTGCTGCACCTGCACATTCACTTTCAGTGACTCATGTACAAGGACACCCAGGTCCCTTTGAGCATCTGCATTCCCCAATCTTTCACCATTTAGGAAATACTCTGCCTTTCTGTTTTTTCTACCAAAGTGGATAACTTCACATTTATCCACATTATATTCCATCTGCCATGTTCTCGCCCACTCACTGAGCATGTCGAGATCCCCTTGAAGCCTCTTCACATCCTCTTCACAACTGACACTGCCACCTAGCTTTGTATCATCAGCAAATTTGGAAATGTTACATTTAGTCCCCTCATCCAAATCATTGATATAGATTGTGAATAGCTGGGGCCCAAGCACCGATCCTGATGGTACGCCACTAGTCACAGCCTGCCATCCTGAAAAAGACCCGTTTATCCCTACTCTTTGTTTTCTGTCTGTTAACCAATTCTCAATCCATGCTAGTATATTACCCCCAATTCCATGTGCCCTAATTTTGTTCATCAACCTCTTGTGTGGGACCTTTTCGAAGGCCTTCTGAAAATCCAAATACACCACATCTACCGGTTCCCCTTTGTCTACTCCACTCCTTACATCCTCAAAGAACTCCAATAGGTTTGTTGAACAGGATTTCCCTTTCATAAATCCATGTTGACTCTGCCCAATCTTACTTTTAGTTTCTAAGTGCCCAGCTATTGCATCCTTTATAATAGATTCCAGCATTTTCCCAACTACTGATGTGAGGCTAACAGGTCTGTAGTTCCCCGTTTTCTCTCTCCCTCCTTTCTTAAATAGCGGGGTTACATTTGCTACCTCCAATCTGCAGGAACCGTTCCAGAATCTCTAGAATTTTGGAAGATGTCAACCAATGCGTCCACTATCCCAATGGCCACCTCTTTCAAAACCCTAGGATGTAGGTCATCCGGTCCTTGGGATTTATCGACTTTTAGTCCCATTAATTTTGCTAGTACTGTTTTTTGACAATAATTTCTTTAAGTTCCTCATTCTCGCCACACCCTTGGTTTTCTCGTATTTCTGGGAGGTTTTTTGTGTCTTCTTCCGTGAAGACAGAAACAAAGTATTTATTTAATTTCTCTGCCATTTCCTCATTCCCCATTATAAATTCTCCCGTCTCTGACTGTAAAGGACCTACATTTACCTTCGCCAGTCTTTTCCTTTTCACATACCTATAGAAGCTTTTACAATCCGTTTTTATATTTTTGGCTCGTTTGTGCTCATATTCCATTTTCCCTTTCTTTATCAATTTCTTGGTCCCCCTTTGCTGATCTAAAAAGATCCCAATCCTCAGGCTGACTGCTTTTTCTGGCAACTTTATAAGCTTCCTCCTTTGACTTAATGGTTGGATCACTTTTCCTTTTGGGTTTTTATGCCCTGGAGGAATATATGTTTGTTGCAAATAATGCATTATTTCCTTGAATGTTAGCCATTCATACCTTTTAGTGTAGTCTCCCAATCTACCATGGCCAACTTGTCCCTCATACCCTTGTAGTTTCCTCTGTTTAGATTGAAGACCTTAGTTTCAGATTGGACTACATCACTCTCAAACTTAATGTAAAATTCAATCATATTATGGTCACTTGTCCCTAAAGGCCCCTTTACCACAAGATTATTGATTAGCCCTTTCTCATTACACAGTACCAGATCCAGAATATCCTGTTCCCTGGTTGGTTCCTCCACATACTGATCCAGGAAACCATCTCGCATGCATTCCAAGAGTTCGTCCTCCACACCATTAGTGGTAATTTGATTTGCCCAGTCAATATGTAGATTAAAGTCCCCCATGATTACCGTATTGCCCTTGTTACATGCACTTCTGATTTCTTGATTGATACTGTGCCCTACATTACCACTACTGTTTGGTGGCCTATACACAACTCCCACCAATGTTTTCCGCCCTTTGCTGTTTCTTAGCTCCACCCAAACTGATTCCAGTTCTACATCATGATCTGCCGAGCCAAGATCTTTTATCTCTACCGTACCGATCTCATCCCTTATTAACAGCGCTACGCCACCTCCTTTTCCTTTTTGTCTGTCCTTCCTAAATGTTGAGTACCCTGGAACATTCAGTTCCCAGCTTTGGTTACCTTTCAACCATGTCTCTGTAATGGCAATTACATCATACCCATTTACTTCTATTTGTGCCATTAATTCATCCACCTTGTTGCGAATGCTACGTGCATTTAGATAAAGTGCCTTCAACTTTGCCTGTTTAATATTTTTCTGCACTTTGACCCTCTTTACTGTTGGCCTTTGTTTCTGCTCCCGACTAGTTTTGCTGACTACTTTTCGAACTTGCACTTCCAGCTTTGTTTCTCTCTGTTCTGGGCCCACACTTAAGTTCCCAGCCCCCTGACAAACTAGTTTAAATCCTTCCCAACAGCACTAGCAAACCCCCCTGCGAGGATATTGGTCCCGGTTCTGCCGAGGTGTAATCTGTCCAGCTTGTACAGGTCCCACCTTCCCCAGAATCGGTCCCAATGCCTCAGGAATTTAAATCCCTCCCTCCTGCACCATCTCTCCAGCTACGCATTCATCTGGTCTATTCTCCTATTTCTGCTCTTGCTAGCACGTGGCACTGGGAGTAATCCTGAGATTACTACCTTTTGAGGTCCTGCTTTTTAATTTAGTTCCTAGCTCCCTATATTCTGCTTGCAGGACCTCGTCCCTCTTTCTACCTATGTCGTTGGTACTGATATGGACCACGACCTCTGGCTGTTCACCCTCCCCCTTCAGAATGTCCTGCAGCCGCTCAGTGACATCCTTGACCCTGGCACCAGGGAGGCAGCCTACCATCCTGGAGTCACGTCTGCGGCCACAGAAAGGTCTATCTGTTCCCCTTACGATAGAATCCCCTATCACTATTGCTCTCCCACTCTTTTTCCTTCCCTCCTGTGCAGCTGAGCCACTCGTAGTGCCACGGACTTGGCTCTTGCTGCATTCCCCTGAGAAACCATCTCCCCCAGCAGTATCCAAAACGGATGCTCAGACTACTTATGCAAGTGACTAGCATCACTGTACCTGAGAGAATATCTAAGGCAAGACCCTAAACTTGCAAATGTAGTATATATGCTTTTGGTGGTGTGGTGATTAAAACTGAACTCGTTTGGGGCAATTTTTACCTTTCCTGCTTTGAAATGAAAATTGAGCGGGTTCTATAACGGATGGGTGATCTGCTCTGCCAAATTACTGCCCAAGCGGTGAAGGTGAAAATTACTCTCATTATTATCATTGTGCTCCAACCAGTGTCCTTTGCACAACTTTCTGCAGACTTAAAAGCCTACAAATTACTGTCAACAATGTTAGCAGACAAATGCCTAACACATTCATATGATATTCCTGTCTGCTTTTTCAGCTGAACCATTAAGTTGACTCATTTTAGCAAAGGCTTTGGCCAATTTAAAATAAACGAATAAAAGGTTAAAGCAGTGAACAAAGGGATGTCATACTAATGCGTGTTCACCAGCAGTGAGCCTATATGCTGCTGCTCTGGCTGTATATCCTATCTTTTCATTCTTGTGATTTCAGTGGAAATGAAAATTGTGTGCTTTCTATAACAGGCGGCTAGTCCGCAGTACCACTTTTCTTGCCCGGGCAACAAGTTGAAAATCTACCCCAAGATGTCCATTATTATTTGCTGATCCCTTTCTAAGTCTCACTGGGCTAATTCAGTTCTATTCATGTGACAAGAAAGGCAAACTGAAAATGTCATTCTTTACTTAAGTGTTTACAAATATATATACTTTAAAAAAATCTAGAATAAAATGGGCATAACATAGTTCTGCCTTTGGCTCAGCTAGTTAAAATAGTGAGTAGTGGAACCATACAAACCAAGAAGGCTTCTGGTTTGGTTCCCTTGTTTGGGCATCATTTACTGATCTTAATTAGGGTAGTGTTAAGGGTCTTACAGGTGGACTCAGTACCCCCAGGGTAGGAAGTGAAAAATGGGCTACAATTCCTGTTCCAGAGGACTACCATATTTAAAAGAAAGACTTGCATTTATGTAGCGCCTTTCATGACCACCAGACGTCTCAAAGCGCTTTACAGCCAATGAAGTACTATTTGAAGTGGAGTCACTGTTGTAATGTGGGAAACGCAGCAGCCAATTTGCGCACAGCAAGGCCCCACAAACAGCAATGTGATAATGACCAGATAATCTGTTCTTGTTGTGTTGGTTGAGGGATAAATATTGGCCTGGACACTGGGGATAACTCCCCTGCTCTTCTTCGAAATAGTGGCATGGGAGCTTTTAAGTCCACCTGAGAGAGCAGACGGGGCCTCGGTTTAACGGCTCATCTGAAAGACGGCACTTCGGACAGTGCAGCACTCCCTCAGCACTACACTGGGAGTGTCAGCCTAGCTTTATGTGCTCAAGTCCCTGGAGTGGGACTTGATCCCACAACCTTCTGCTTCAGAGGCAACTGTGCTACCAACTGAGCCACGGCTGACAACTAAGTCCAGATAATCTGTTTTAGTGATGTTGGCTGAAGGATAAATATTGGGCAGGACTTCGATAACTTTTCTGCTCTTCTTTGAAGTAGTGCCTTGGGCTCTTTTACGTCCACCTGAGAGGGTAGATGGGACGGGGCCTCGGTTTAACGTCTCATCCGAAAGCCAGCACCTCGGCAGTGCAGCGCTCAGTACTGCACTGGAATGGCAGCCTAGATTTTGTGCTCAAGTCTCTGGAGTGAGACTTGAACCCACAACCTTCTGGAGTGGGACTTGAAACCACAACCTTCTGACTCGGGCATGAACGCTACCATTCAGCTATGCCTAACACCCATATTTACTTACTTAACAGTATGATTCATTAGATTTGTAACTCCTTGAAATTTTCTGAGGATGCGATAAGGCACGAAATGCACATTCTTTCACTATCCCTGCTCGACTCCTGTGCCCAGATAGCTTGCTGCAGTGCGTAGGCTCACTTGGGCAAAGTACTTGAGGATATCCAACAGCTGTAGCTCTGTATTTAAGAATAGGAATCAATGGGGAAAGATTTCCTGTCTGTGCTATGGATAAAAAAAGGACTTATTAGTCCTCTGTATGTCTTAAAATATTGCAGTACACCTGATCCATCAGGAGCGTCCATTCCAGATTTTGAAGACACTCTCAATGAATCGAGAGGTGCCTGGAACATTCTGTATGAATTAGGTGCTGATTTTATATTAAAAATTATGAGCTACGAAGCATTTACCATTAATTTTAGGGTTCCTTCCTTTAGCTCCATCTGGAATTCTAAACTGATTAAGCTCCCTGATATAAAACAGAACTGGCTCTTGCTATGTGGAGGTAAATACCTTCAAGTCTTGTGATAAAATTAGAGGATAATTCTATTGAAAGACACATTTATTGAGTTGTAATAATGTCATCACTTGTACAGAAAATATTATATAAATATCATGGATTTTTGTGTGTACCCTTCACATGATCCTACCTATTTTATACAATCCTATTGGTTCCAGATTGATTGTCATATTTACATTTCTTTCTGTGAAAATGACCTTCAGAGAAGTATTGTTTGCCTTTATTAAGCTGCTCTGAAGCATGTAGGCCTAAAACTTCACTATAATTGTAATTTCAAAAGCAGTCAGTCTTGTGTGACAAAAGGATATTGAAAGGAAACTAAATGAGATAAACTGAGCCCGCGCAAGCACATCAAGGCTCATACGTAAAACGTCATCAAAGACCAATGCACAAGTAAACATTAATGGGAAGGTTGATTGGGGTCATTTTAATTTTTATCACTGGGCGATAAACGAGTGATAGCAAACCGGCAGCTCGCTTTATGCTTCGTCCGATTTTCTTCCCCATTGACTTAAAAGTTTAAAATTACCCATCTGTACATTGAGTTTTAAACCAGGGGTGAGGATTGCTTTTTTCACCTTGTTCAATCACCTTTCAAGACGCCACAGGACCTTGCAATTACACTTTCCCCTCTGCTGGGTTCCACAGTTTTCTACCTATTGTCACTTTTCCATTCAAGTCTTCCTGTACAGGCTTTGGCCTTATTGATGTTCTTTCCCAGCTGAGACCAATCCCATTACTTTCCGAAGGTGCCATTACAGCCATATAGCAGATGTAATCTAGCTATTGCAATCTTATCACTGTAGCATACTCTGCTTCTGCATGTAAACCACTCATTCTCATTACTTCAATATTGACCACTTTGTTGTCCCAGCTAATATACAGCATCCTCCTTGTAGAGCATGTTCCAAAGCATCAACTCTTTCTTGTCTTCATCAGGGTCCAGCCCCCAGCACCATACAGAAGTGTTGAGTGAACACTGCTCTCATACACTTTTCTTTTTACTCATCAGAATTGCCATTATCTCTTTCTTTGCATTTGAGCCACTAACATCATGATACTGTTGGCACATTAAGGGTGAGTAAGTGGAAAATGGGTAAGTACTAAATCTTGCCTAAGATGATATTCCCCTCAACACTTCCTATCCTCCGTGTTTCTTCCCAGCTCTGTAAATACAGAAATATGTTGGATGCAATGGCAAAAATAATAAGAGATGGAGGCTGTAACTTTAGGTTCACTCCTTTACAGAGGACACCAGGCAATCACTTCCAACTGACTAGTCTCACGAAATATACAACTTTTTTTTATAGAATAAACTTTTTTTGCTGCCTTTTTTTTCCTTTGAGACACCACGACCAAGTGGCTGTTCCTACTTCACTGCCAGGTTCTGACTGTTCTGCCTGCTTTAAATTAAATCTTGCTCTGGCTGTTGTATTTGTTTCAAATACTTCTGGTCCAGAGACCTCAGTCTACCTTCAAGGAAATGGACTGCAGAGGGATGATCTTAATGGAATAATATGGCTGAAGAAAGACTGGGGAGCATAGCAGTTTTCAATTATCTTTTAATATAATGGCCTGTCCAAGCTAATAGATTTGCTCTTCTACGGGTCATCCTATATTGAAATAGAAAAGGAGTACACTTACCCTACCTCCTCTTTACTCTGCTATTTCTTTTTAAATAAATATTACTGTTTTCAGTATGGTCTTTAGAGTATCCCAAGGATATGGAGGTACATCAAGTTCCTAGAACAGCGTAAATCATTTGACAAAATTCTTATCTTCAGTTTTTAGTGTAAGAGTGACCTTACACACCTCACACAAGTGTTGAGCGAAGGCATTCTTTAACCCTTTCAATCATTACAAGAATTTGGAACTTCGCTGAACTTTCAAATCTGTCCTTATATGTTAGCGCACACAGCTAACTAAATTCACTAGATCTTTGACAAGACTGGATATTTTTCTCTCCATCAAGTCGACGAAGGTTAAATAGGTATCTCTCCTCAATGTTGTTCTTATACTTCTGGATATGGTAAACTTCAGCCCTACTTATGTGGCTAGGAATGCTGATTTGAACTGTTTGATTGATGAGGAGGAGTGGGAAAATACCTGCTTTGTACCAGCAATGAAAAGTGAAATGGCCAGCTAAAGATTCTGCACAGGAACTCCCTTATACCTGTTGGTCTTTGCTGCTAGTACACATACCTGTTAGAGAGCATGCAGGGATGTTGGAGAACAAAATACACATTTTCTAGACCACCTTTTTTTTGTCAACCAATGCTGGATTATGATTCTAAAGGAATTGAGACCAAAGTAGCCATAATATTGAAAGTGGATCTCCATCATTATATTTTGGGATTGCTGTTAAAAATGTCCCTCTTTTCAATCGTCCGAAGGTGCTTGTTGCTCAGCTAGTGCCAGTGATAGCTCCTTCTTGGGCTGCTTGGAACCAGATTCTGTGCGGTAATGCACGTTTGGAGCAAATTACGTATTTGCTTCATCTGAACCTAAAGGCTTGGTCTGTCTTCCTTGAATATCACTACAGGAAGTCAGGAAGGTAACTGAGCTCTTACTGTTTGTCTCTTAGATGATACAGTGACGACTTGTATCGGGTGGAACTTGCACCGTCCTTTAACCACCCTGCAGCAATTATTTTTATCCTAATTCTTCGCTTTATTTATTTCCTTTAGTCTCTGGGTGCTACTCCGAGCAGAGCAGTGCTGCTTGTCCATATATCTAACCCCACTCTATTCACTAGAATAAAAGTCATGTATTATACTTGAGGAAAATTCATCGATTTTTTTTTTTCGTTTATTGATATTTATATTTGTATAAAATATTTTACATGACAGAATATAGAGATAATGGAGTGAAGGATCCAGAGATAGAAGATTTACAGGAAATTTTGATCAAGGAGAGGTAACTGGAGATATAGATTTTGGAGGGGGGGGGGGAATAATAGATTACAGACAGCGGAAAGAGGAGACAAAGGAGGTAGGACAGTATGATCATGCTCAGAAGAAAGGAAGGAATTTAAGACACTGGGTGATATTTCTAATGTTTCACAAATACCTGTTTGCAATCCCTGTGTACTTGTCTCTTTCTAAGTCTGTGCAATTCAGGCAGTCAGACACTCAACAATAAGGAAATTTATTACGTAAGTCCTAGAAAAGTTAAATTTTAGTTTAATCAAAGCACACATCAAATTATAGATCATTGAACATTTGAAAGTTCCATTTGCAAGATTCAGGTCTCAAATAGTAGAGTCTCTGAACAAAAGGAACAGGCAATTGCCTGGCTAGCAACAAAAGTCAAGTTATGTCGACACCAGTGGAATCAAAATGGAGGGGCGACTAGAAAAAATATGATTTTTTTTTACTATAGTTGATCTATAATCAACTTATAATGGCCCATAATTTGCGGCCCCTATAGGCGTGTACGAGGTGTGTACGCGCCCGTAAGGGCCACGCAAGTTCTGGGTTTTCGCGCACGAAGCGCGTGTATCCCCGGGAAAAGGGCCTCTGCGGGCGGGGAGTTGGGCTGTTTGCCCAACTTCTGCCCAGCGAATGCCCATGAAATTCTTACGCTTGGTAAAAGCAGACATAAGGCCTGCTTTTACCAGCACAAGAGTTTAAAAAACATTTTAAAAAAATCCAATCATTTATACATTAAAAGACCCGTGCAATAAGTTAAGTTTATTTTTAGCCCCTTTGAAACATTTAAATTTATTTTTCAAATACATTTTTTTAAATATTTAATTAAGTGGCATTTTAATTAATTTTAAATGTAATTTTTTATTTATTTATTTGATGTGCAGATGTATTTTTGGGGTATTCCCATTCATGCTTATGGGGTTTCTGTACATACGGAATCCCCATAAGTATGAATGGGGATTCCCTTCTTTCATTCGTTGGGCCGGCCCACATGATCCCGGGGTGTTTGCGAACTGCCTGCGCCCCTGGGATACGTGGGCCTCTACCCGCGGGTACCCAGAGAGGCCCAGGACCGCGAGTCTCTGTACCTCCCGGACCACCAGGTACGCGGGCATTTTATTTGCGGATTGGAGGCTTTTCCCCGCGGGAAGCCTCCGACTGCAAATTCAGGGCCAATGTACTTTGATTCTCAAGTTGAGATTTACCCACCATCTTCGTTCAATTAACAACAGTAAATCAGGAGGAGATTGGCCCATTTGGAGCTGTACATATTTCTGGAGCCCAAAAAAACAGGGGTGGGAAAGGCTCACCTGAAACACACAGGAACTTTATTATAATACGGAGATTAGGGGTGGAACGTGCTTGCCATAAATTCCCGATGTCCGTGGCTGCTCAGTCTACATATGTCTATGAATAATGGGCACATGGGGCTGCTGGGGAATAAGCTGTGTGTGCAAGTTCATTGAAAGGGCATATTTTAAAAAATCATTCAACAGTTTTACAGCCATTTTTGGCACCATTTTTCTTTTGTGTTTGTTCCTTCATTCCCTGCTGCTTAGATTTCAGGAGCCTTTGTCACAATTCTCCATTTATCCCCAATAGCACCGTTAATGACAAACATGGATTCCCCAATGGGAATCACCCATATCTGAGTTTTTTTTGCAGGAAGAAGAGGAAGATATTTGCAGGGCTGTTGGGCAGTCTAGACTGCACCAGAGGTGCCCTGTGACCACACACACCCACATCTACAGACAGAGGTGACATAACCTGCTTTAGCAGAGGTTGAGTGCATGTAGGGGCTCCAGTTTTCAAGGGAGGCTGTGACAACAGACTCAATGGCACAAGCACAATACGTGAAGGCCTGATTAACTGTACTGTTGAATGATTCTTTAGAGACACCCCAGGTACTGTGTGAAAGAAGACATGCCAGCTGGGTCGACATTCAACATAGCCTGTTTGGGCACACCCACTAAGATGTCACCAACATACCTTTGGGCATTGACGCAACCAGCTGGGGAACTTCCTTCACCGGGTTCGTGTCAGCAGAGAGCCAGATGTATAGCTATGCCGTCTGCTGCAAAGACAACTGAGGCTGGCACAGCCAGCGACAGTATGGTCAGGTGCAGCCTTAAATCGGCTTCCACCCACCTTCCAGGCATGCTGCAGTGTTGACTAATTGGGATGCTGCTGTGGCGTGGAATACACCCGCTAAACAATCACTTCAAAATAGCAGCATCCCCACTTCAGCAGCCATCAAACAGGAGGTTGGGTGCTGGGTTGATCTGTTGCTTGCCTACAGACTTGTGCCTGCGCATTGGATCTCCATTCACTTCATTTTCACCTATAACTTAGCCCTCTCGCCCTTCAGCTCTTGGCAAATGCTGCCACTGGGTTAAATGTCTTAAGTCTTTCCCAAGGCTGTCGGATTTTTGACCCTCTATTCTAACACATTCCTTTAATTGCCCGCATCCCTTTGAATTTCACTTACATTGGAATTCTGCACTCCTGCCAAGTCTGAATCTGTACCTGCAGCTATGCATAATGATGATAATGTGTTAAATACGGAAAATTACTTGCATGAGCACACTTCACTTTGGGTGTGCCTTGTAACCATTGGTGACTGTGCAGGAATAAACTGCACCCATATCTAACTATCTACCCTACTGATGTCCTGAAGAGCTATTGGTGTGACTGTGTCATGATACAGGGACCTGAATTTTAATCGGGAGGCAGGTTGGGAGCGTGGGGACTTGGAAGCGGTCGGGAAACCCGGGAGAATGGGCTTCCCGCAGGCCCTGCCGAATTTAAGGGCAGGGCCTGATTTGCATTGGAAACCTCTGTTTCCCCCCCTGCAGCCAGCCAGATGGAGAGGCTGGCTGCGGGTGGGCGGGGAGGCCTGTGGCACTAGGCCGCAGGGAGGATGGAGAGTGGGATCGCGTGGGGGCCGGAGGAGCATGGGGGGAGGGCGGTAGAGGAGCAGCAGATGGGGCCGGGTGATCATCGGAAGGCCGGGAGCGGCTGATCGGGGTGCTGGGAGCGGAAAAGAGAAGGGTTATTTCAGTGGCATCGATAGCTTTTCATGAGTGATCTGTTCAAAACTTTGCCTCATTTTCCTTCTCAATGTAACTTGTTTGCTGTGCTTGTAGTTAAAGCTTTAGGTGATAGTGAGTTGTGACTAAGGTTGGCCAGCACAGATCAGGCGTGAAAATCGTGGGTACAAATAACGACGTTTGCCTTCAGCAGCACAGCTTGTTATTGCGCCATCGTTTCCATCAAGGCTGGGCTGGAGAGTGAATCAGCAGGGATCACTCTAGTGTGTCAGACCCCAGAAAGCAGGTAGTTGACCCTCCTGACTGATCAGGGGGCTGGGAGCAGCAAGGGGGGCCGGAGCGGCTGATCCGGGGTTCCAGGAGCAGCATGGGGGGGCGGAAGAGCAGGGTGGCCGGGTGTGTCCGGAGCAGCACGTGGGGCCGGAGGAGCAGCTTGCTGGGGTGTGTCCGGAGCAGCACGTGGGGCCGGAGGAGCAGGGTGGCGGGGTGTGTCCGGAGCAGCATGTGTGGCCGGAGGAGCAGGGTGGCGGGGTGTGTCCGGAGCAGCACGTGGGGCCGGAGGAGCAGGGTGGTGGGGTGTGTCAGAGCAGCACGTGGGTCAGAGGAGCAGGGTGGTGGGGTGTGTCCAGAGCAGCACGTGGGCCGGAGGAGCAGGGTGGTGGGGTGTGTCCGGAGCAGCACGTGGGTCGGAGGAGCAGGGTGGCGGGGTGTGTCCGGAGCATATCAGGGGACCAGAGGAGCATTGGGGGGATTGGAGGCTGTGGTCGGTGTGCGGGATCGGAGGCCTCGTGGCGGGGGGAGTCTCTGACTGTGGGGGGTGGGTGAGGCAGGGACGCTGGATCCAGGAGCTAAGTGTAAAGGCACCTACCTCCTGGATCCAGCAGTCCTCGCCTTCCATTGGCTGGCGAGTTTCACGAGGCCTGCAAAACCCGACCGGCCACTGTTAAATTTTAAATGGTGGTTAAATCTGAGGCACGGCCGCCTCATTATAATATTTAAATGGATGACACGCCTCCTGGGAGCCGGTTGGCTGCCCTTCCTGTCCTGCCTCAATTAAAACCGGACGTGGGTGGGTTTGAGGTGGGTTCTTGTCGGGATTCAGATTTTTAACACTTTAACTTCCCACACGACCCCAACCCATCATTTTTTGGAGTTAAAATTCCCTCCAGAATGTCTAAATTTCAGCAAATTTATAAACTGATATCCCAAGTGCCTCGTAATTTTAGCAATAAGAAAAGCTATTCATCCTACTTTCTTGTTCTTGTTGCGACCACTGAATCATCACAACAGCTAATCATTCCTATTTCATCTGCTTCTTGACGTATCAGTCACAGTCGCAAGATACGGAGTCTTCATAAGAACATAAGAAATAATGTAGGACCTCGAAAGTAGCTAAAAAGTAGGACCTCGAAGGTAGTAATCTCTGGATTACTACCAGTGCCACGTGCTAGTAAGAGTACAGAGAACAGGATAGTTAGGCTAAATACGTGGCTTGAGCAGTGGTGTAAGAGGGAGGGTTTTAAATTTTTGAGGCATTGGGACCAGTTTTGTGGTAGGTGTGACCTATACAAAAGGGACGGTCTACACCTGTGCAAAGATGGAACTGAGGTTCTCGGGGTAAATTTTGATAAAGCAGTTCGGGAGCATTTAAACTAGTATGGCAGGGGGCTAGAAACCCATGTAGTGAAATAGAGGAAAGTGAAAGGCAGACAGAAATAAATGGTAAAAAGGAGAGGAACAAAAAACAAAGGGCCAAACTAATTCATAAAAAATGTGAGCATAAAAAAAGCCTGAGGGTTTTATACCTTAATGCGAGAAGCATCAGGAACAAGGTAGATGAATTAGCTGTGGAAATAGAGGTTAATAATTATGATCTAATTGGGATTACGGAAACATGGTTGCAGGGTGAGCAGGGCTGGGAGCTTAACATACAGGGGTATTCAGTATTTAGGAAGGATCGACAAAAAAGAAAGGGAGGAGGGGTAGCATTGCTGGTAAAAGAGGGGATAAATGCAATTGAAAGGAAGGATATTAACTCAGTTAATACAGAATCTATATGGGTGGAGCTAAGAAATAGCGAGGGGCGAAAAACATTAATAGGAGTGGTATATAGGCCTCCAAATAGTAAAATAGAGGTTGGGGAGGGCATCACGAGGGAAATTAGAGAAGCGTGCAATAAGAGCACAGCTGTCATCATAGGTGACTTTAACTTACATATAGATTGGACTAGCCTAATCAGTAAAAATAATGAGGAGGAGGAATTCCTTGAGTGTTTAAGGGATGGTTATCTGGATCAATATGTCGAGGAACCAACTCGGGAACAGGCTATATTGGACTGGGTACTGTGCAATGAGAAGGGACTAATTAGTAATCTTGTTGTACGGGGACCCTTGGGTCAGAGCGATCATAACATGATCGATTTCTCACTCGAAATGGAGAGCGAAGAAATTGACTCAGAGACTCAGGTCCTGAATTTAAACAAGGGGAATTATGATGCCATTAGACGGGAACTGAGTAGGTCTGATTGGACAACGTTCCTGGGAGGACTGGAGGTAGATAAACAATGGCAAGCATTTAAAGATAGAATGACAAAATTGCAAAAATTGTTTATACCAATCTGGCATAAAAGGAAATCTAAAAAGGTGACTCAACCGTGGATAACAGGGGAAATTAGAGACAGCATAAAATCCAAAGATAGGGCGTATAAAATAGCCAAAAAACGCGCCAGAGCGGAAGATTGGGAACAGTTTAAGATAGAGCAAAGGAGGGCAAAGGGCTTAATCAAGAAGGGCAAAATAGCTTACGAAAGCAAGCTGGCGGAAAATATAAAAACTAACTCCAAAAGCTTTTATAAGTATATCAAGAGGAAAAGACTGGTGAAAACCAAAGTTGGTCCATTGCAGTCAGATACGGGGGAATATATAATGGGAAATAAGGAAATGGCAGACCAACTAAATGCATACTTTGGGTCAGTCTTTACGAAGGAAGACACAAAAAACCTCCCTGGGATATCGGGAAAAATAGGGACATTGGCAAAGGAGGAACTGACGCAAATCAATATCTCTAAGGATATGGTGTTAAGGAAGCTAAAGGGATTGAAGGCGGACAAATCCCCAGGGCCTGATAACATGCATCCTAGGGTACTGAAGGAGGTGGCCCTAGAGATAGCGGATGCACTAAGCATGATTTTTCAGAATTCATTAGACTCGGGAACAGTGCCCATGGATTGGAGGGTAGCTAACGTTACCCCACTATTCAAAAAGGGGGGTAGGGAAAAAGCAGGTAATTACAGACCTGTAAGCCTTACATCAGTTGTGGGCAAAATGCTGGAGTCCATCATTAAGGATGAAATAGCCGAGCACTTAGCAAATGGGGACAGGATAGGACAGAGTCAACATGGATTTACAAAGGGTAAATCGTGCTTGACTAATCTATTGGAATTTTTTGAGGGAGTAACTGGTAAAATAGATGGGGGAGAGCCAGTAGATGTGGTGTACCTGGACTTCCAAAAGGCCTTCGATAAGGTCCCACATAAAAGATTAGCATGGAAAATTGAAGCTCATGGGATAAAGGGGAAAGTATTGACGTGGATAGAGAACTGGCTGTCAGATAGAAAACAGAGAGTTGGAATAAACGGCTCATTTTCTGAATGGCAGGCAGTAACAAGTGGGGTACCACAGGGATCTGTCCTGGGTCCCCAGCTGTTCACAATTTATATTAATGACCTGGATCAGGGAGTCGAATGCAGCATTTCCAAATTTGCAGACGACACTAAACTAGGAGGGGGGGTGGGCTCAGAGGAGGAGACCAGGAAGCTCCAGAGCGATTTGGACAGACTGGGTGATTGGGCGGATAAATGGCAGATGCACTATAATGTGGACAAGTGCGAAGTTATCCACCTTGGGTGCAGGAACGGGAGGGCAAATTATTATTTAAATGGCAATAAATTGGGAGAGGGGGAAGTACAGAGAGACCTGGGTGTTCTTGTACACCAGTCACTGAAGGCGAGCATGCAGGTGCAACAGGCGGTCAAGAAGGCAAACGGTATGCTGGCCTTCATAGCAAAAGGGTTGGAATACAGGAACAGGGATACCTTGCTGCAGCTGTACAGGGCACTGGTGAGACCACACCTCGAGTACTGTGTACAGTTTTGGTCGCCTCATCTGAGGAAAGATGTTCTTGCCATGGAGGGGGTGCAGCGGCGATTCACCAGGCTGATACCAGGAATGGCGGGATTGACCTATGAGGAGAGACTATGTAGTTTAGGGATGTACACACTGGAGTTTAGAAGATTGAGAGGGGACCTCATAGAAGTGTATAAAATTCTGACAGGTCTAGACAGATTAGATGCAGAAGGAATGTTTCCCTTGGCGGGTGAGAACAGAACTAGAGGACATAATTTAAGGATAAGGGCTAAACCATTTAGGACAGAAATGAGGGGGAATTTCTTCACTCAGAGAGTGGTGAACCTGTGGAACTCATTGCCACAGAGGGCAGTGTACGCCAGCTCATTAAATATATTTAAGAGGGAATTAGATATATTTCTACAGGCAAAAGGGGTTAAGGGTTACGGAGAGAAGGCGGGGACGGGATACTGAATTGAAGGATCAGCCATGATCTCATTAAATGGCGGAGCAGGCTCGAAGGGCCGGATGGCCTACTCCTGCTCCTATCTTCTATGTATCTATGTATCTATGTAAATAGGAGCAGGAGTAGACCATTTGGCCCTTCGAGCCTGCTCTGCCATTCAATAAGATTATGGCTGATCTTCTACCTCATCTCCACTTTCCTGAACTATCCCCATATCCCTTGATTTCCTTAATATTCAAAAATCTATCGATCTCTGTCTTGAATATACTCAACGACTGAGCCTCCACAGCCCTCTAGGGTAGAGAATTCCAAAGATTCACCACCCTCTGAGTGAAGAAATTTCTCCTCATCTCAGTCCTAAATAGCCGACCCTTATTCTGAGACTGCGACCCCTGGTTCTAGACTCCCCAGCCAGGGGAAACATCCTCCCTGTCAAGCCCTGTAAGAATTTTGGATATTTCAATGAGATCACCTCTCATTCTTCTAAACTCTAGAGAATATATGCCTAGTCTACTCAATCTCTCCTCATAGGACAATCACCCCATCCCAGGAATCAGTCTGGTGAACCTTTGTTGCACTCCCTCTAAGGCAAGTATATCCTTCCTTAGGTAAGGAGACCAAAACTGTACACAATACTCCAGGTGTGGTCTCACCAGGGCCCTATATAATTGTACTCCAAGGGTGGTGAATCTTTGAAATTCTCTACCCTAGAGAGGTGTGGATGCTCAGTCCTTGAGTATATTCAAGACAGAGGTCGATAGATTTTTGGATACTGAGGGAACCAGGATACTGAGGGAATCAAGGGATATGGGGATCAGGCGGGAAAGTGGATTTGAGGTTGAAGATCAGCCATGATCTTACTGAATGGCAGAGCAGGCTCGAAGGGCCGTATGGCCTACTCCTGCTCCTATTTCTTATGTTCTTATGTATAATTTTAGAGTTCCAGGGCTGACACTTCTTGCAGTGTTGGCTTAAATCCAATCTTAAATTTCTCACTATGCTTTTGATTCAGGAACCTGTGTAACTTTTTAAAATCAATCTTCTAACTCAGCTTTCACTGCACCACCTGATAAATCAAGTTACTCGCTGAGAGTAAACACTTCTTTCAGCCTTGATTTACCAGGTTTTCGTAATTTAAGAGGACATCGCTTGTTTTACAATTTGAATTAAGATCAAAGGAGTTAGTCTTTCTTTATCAATTTTGTGGTTTAAATCTTTGGATTATGTCTCCTATGAATCTTTTTTTTGAAAATACCCGGCCCTTTACAATTTACCTAAAATACAGCTGAGTATTGAAATCATCATTGGTGCTAGTTTTTATATTTTAATACATTGATGTCATTTTAGAGATATGGAACCAAGGGCGGATGCAAGATCCCAAGCATCATATAATTATTGCCTTATATAGAATGAATACTTTTCTGCAGACTTGTACACTGGTTCTATGCATCTTAACTTTTTTTAGGTTAAGAAGAAATTCAGCCTGTTTAATTTTTGAATTTACATATCCAGAACCTTAAATGAAGTTTGAAATAAAACCAGAAAATGCTGGAAATACTCAGCAGGTCAGGCAGCAGCTATAGGGAGAGAAACAGAGTTAACTCTGTTTCTCTCTCGCTACAGATGCTGCCCGACCTGCTGAGTATTTCCAGCCTTTTCTGTTTTTATTTCAGATTTCCAGCATCTGCAGTATTTTTGTTTTTGCCTTAAAGGAAGTTTGTGTTTCCCCAGTTAATGTCATTAAACAGTTGGGAGGAGAAATTCGGTATCGCCCCATTTGGGGCGCAATTATCGGCCGGGTGCAAAGTTTAGCGCCTGGCGCTAATTGTCGCCTCCGACTGCAAACTTTGCTTCTATCACCCCTGGAGGTGATTGGAGCGCTAAATTAGGCTCTACACACCTCTCTTAAGGCGCCAACGCCAAGGAGCGAGGCGCTAACTCAGAGCGCTGGCGAAGCTCATGTGATGTCAGTCAGCAATGGAACACAGACACACTGGCGCCGGCCAGTTCTTAAAGGGGAGGGTCGATGTTGCTCTTCATCCACACCCTGCTCATTGCAGCCTTGCATTTCGGCCTGGAGAGACCTGTACATCAATTCTGCTGGAAAGAACAATGGAGAGGCCCAGGGAAAGAGCTCAGAGTGCAGCCCCCATAGTCTCTTCTAAATCGATGCAAGGAAGGTCAAATCAAAATGAACCTGCAAAGTGCTGCTCAGTACCCAAAACTCCTTCACGCAGAGTTGAATCTCTCCAGAAGTCTCTCTCTCTCTCAGAATGCGTGGTGCAAAAATGTCGCCGACAAAAAAAGGCAGGAAGTGGCCGCCTTTAAATAGTGCTCCCCCAGTCCCTTCCCGACTGCAAAACGTTCCCCTCAACATGTCGTTGCTAGCGGCAGGCGGTAAGGCAGGGGGCGCCGCTCACTATCCGGTCCGGGGCGCTACCCGGGCATTGCACACTCGACTGACGTCACGATCTGCAGGCGCAGGTGATCGTGGCGGTAGTGTTTAGCGCCGCCGCAAAATGCCAGGTCAATTTCGTGAGCGGCGCAAACATCGCCACGCCCGGGCGCTAGTTGCTTTGCGCCCCATTAGCGCCCTCTTAGGGCGCTAACAGGAGGCGCAAAGCAACCAAATTTTTTCCCCCCTGGACCTTGTGAGAGGTGTTGTTGTGAAGAGTCCTCTGTGACTGCCAGCAAAACATTTAAGTGGATGTGTTCAGCTGGCTCACTGAGGGGGAGGATCATCATGGAGCACATCTCGCAGGATCCATTGATTTCAGCCCAGCAAGAATGATTATCGACCAATCTGTTCCATTTTTACTGTGCTGTCAGTTAACAACATTAAAACCATGATGGAGTGCTTCAAAATAAGAAACACTTTTAACTGAGCTGTAACCTTTTTTAAAACAGTGTAATCGGTGACTCCTGCTGGACACACTCCCTTATAATCCCCTTTCTGTAGAGAGCATCCACAGCATTGAAAAGTCCATCTGCCAGCAGTTACAGAAGAGCCATTCGCAACAAGAGTTTCCCAGCAAAATGTAAATACTGTGGGAGACATAAGGCAGCAAGCAGATTGAATTAAAAGTAGCCCCGTTCTGTTTACAGGACATTATCCCGTTTTTGTGATATTTAGAATTAATGCGGAGCAATTTTAACCTAACCCATCCATTGGGAAACTGACGGGATCAGGATCAACGCTGGTTGTACACTGCGCCTGATTTTACTCTCCATTGACGTCTGTGGAGAGTAATATTGGGTGGGGTGTAAAACCGGCCTTCCACTCGATCCCATGGGTTTCACGCCCAACAAGTTTGGTTAAAATGACCCCCAATGTATCAGGGAATGAGTATCCAAAGCTCTTCGGACTAGAGTAATTTGATGGATGGGCTCTTTTAGTCTGTTATAATAACAGAAAATGCTGGAAATACTCAGCAGGTCAGGCAGCATCTGTGGAGAGAGAAACAGAGTTAACGTTTCAGGTCGATGACCCTTCGCCAGAACTGGCAGTTCTGACGAAGGGTCATCGACCTGAAACGTTAACTCTGTTTCTCTCTCCACAGATGCTGCCTGACCTGTTGAGTATTTCCAGCATTTTCTGTTTTTATTTCAGATTTCCAGCATCCGCAGTATTTTGCTTTTGTATTCTTTTTAGTCTGTTGTTTATTTTGAAGTGCACATCCAGTTCAGCAAAATATTTGACGAATTGCCTCCCAGCACCATGTTTGTGTTTAGATGCCGTGCTCGGATATTGACCTGAGATTCTTGTTTCTTGGTCAGTTGTGATAAAGTACTGAGTTGTGCTCTTTGCTTCAGCAACCGCACTTACCTTGATCTAAAGTCAAGCTTGTGAAGCAGCTCACGCTCACTTTTACAAAGTACAAAAATTGCTGCGGCTTAAACTGTTTGAATTGATGCTGAAACAAAACTGGAAATGCGGCGCCAACTGTAAGGCTGGGGAATTGCGACTTTCAGCATTCTACATAGTAATGAAGTTAGAGCCAGTTTCTTCATAATAAAACTGTATCTGTAATGGTAATACCTTGCTATCCAGCACAGTCTAAGTGCCAGCACATAAATGGAGATACTGCATAGCAAGTATGTTCCACATTCAGTATCAAGTGACAGAAAAACTATCACCGTTCCAATAAATAAAAACATAAAACAATACAACATTAAGCTTATTTTAATATAAATTGAAATTTATAGGCTTATTTATTAAGGAATGTTATAAGGTCATGAGCTTTAATGGTAAATCCTTTATTGCGTGGACACTTCCTTGATTAATCAGCCTGTTTAAGGCAATTGGCTGCTTAAACCAGTTTGCAATCAATTAGCACCCATGCTTGGCTGACCAAAATTGGATTTAATAGTTGCCAGTGACTTATATTTTCTCACATATAAGGAAAATTTTATAGCCTTTCATATCAAGCTGTGTAAAACTGTCACGTTTTGAATGTTGTTCAGTGACTTCTAAAGCAATAATTAATAGGAAGCATTTAGCTCACAGAATTGTTTTACGTTCATGCAAAACTGTGTGCTAAAACTGACCCATCTTGGTAAAGATATCTTTTCGTTCTTTTTGCTGTTGGATTGCAGGTTTGTAGATTTGTGAATTTATTTTCAGTTGTTGACTATGATCATCTTGAATTCACAGCAGTTGCACTGATGCAGAAAGAGGAAAGGATCAGAGGCTGAATTAAACCATTCATAGATCAAGAATTTTACAATCATTCAGTTAGTTGGAGTACTGCTTTCTCCTTTTCTGTAATCTAATTGAGAATAATGACTGGGAAAGGATCATATACTGGGGATTTACCAATTCATCCTTGTTTTGGCATGAGGCAATGATAAGTGCTAAAACAACCACTGGTGCGCTACCCTTTCCTTCTCCCATGTGCATGTCTATGGGGGCGATTTTCTGCCGTCGGAGGAGGCGGGTTTGGAGGTGGGAAAGTCGGGAAAATCAGATTCAAAGAGGTCGGGTTCGGAACCCGCCTCCAACCCGCCTCCGCGGGATTTTGCCGGTGCCGGTTTTGGAGGTCGGGAAACGGTCCCGCCTCCAGCTGGCCATAGCGATACTTGTGATCATTAAATGCTCGTTAAGGGCCTCTCTATGCCTATTTTGAGAGGCCCTCGTGATTTTTGGAGCATTTCGGCGTGATCCATGCAGCTCCTAAACCATGCCGGGTAAACCTGGCGTGTTGACTCGTGGGTGCTCTCCTCACTGCTGCAGGTCTAACAAGACATCGTTTATTGCACAAAGGATTACTTGCAGGTGCCAGACCTTTGCTTTAAAAGATCTCTGAGCACTTTTAGAAGGCCTTCCGAAGTCGGAGGTGCTGCAGCTTGAATCTTTCAACTGTGGGACCTCCTTGGAAGAGCCTCTCCCCGCTTGCAATGAGCTGCTTCCCCAAAGGAGGCATCTGTAAGCAGCATGGGACCCATTCGTTTTCTTTCCGCATGGACCTCAGATGAGGATGAGGAGCATCCACGGCAGCAGCAGAACCAGGCAGCTCAGGAGCAACAGCAGCAGGAGCCCCAACCTCCTGCTCAGCCACCTGATGCTGCACAGGGCAGAAGGCACCAGCGCATCGAGGCACCTCGCTGCAGGAGATACCCCCGACAGAGGGTTTACAGGCAGAGGATGAGCTACCTCAACATGAGTGAGCAGCAGTGCCAAAGGAGGTTGAGACTTTCGCGAGAGGTTGTCCGAGAGATCTGCAGCCTGCTGCAGCAAGCCTGGTGCCCAGAGGAACGGGTGGACACCCCTCACCAGTGGCTGTCAAAGTCATCACCGCACTCAACTTCTTTGCCTCAGGCTCCTTCCAGGGATCATCAGCAGACATCAGCGGCATCTCCCAGTCGGTCGCCCACAGTTGCATCATGCAGGTTATCGATGCCCTTTTTGCTAAGGCCCACAATTCCATCCAGTTCACAAGGGATCAAGCAAGTATAACCGCCCATTTGGTTGGCTTTGCAAATATGGCAGGCATGCCAATGGTGCAGGGCGTCATGAGTGCCAACATGTGGCCCTTAGAGCACCCCATCACAACCCAGCTATCTTTGTCAACCGAAAGGGCTTCCACTCCCTCAATGTACAGCTGGTGTGTAACCACAAGAAGGAGTTCTTGCATGTTTGCGCCAAGCTCTGTGGTAGTTGCCATGACTCTTTCATCCTGCGGCACTCTAGTGTTCCTCCGCTTTTCAATCCACCAAACCAACTTAACGGATGGCTCCTTGGTGACAAAGACTACCCCCTGAAGAAGTGGCTAATGATGCCGATCAGGAGGCCAGCTAACGGGGCTGAAGAGCGCTACAACGCCAGCCACACTTCGACCAGGTCCATCATAGAGCAAACCATTGGGTTGTTGAAGATGTGCTTCCGTTGCCTTGACCGATCAGGTGGAGCCCTGCAGTATACACCATACAGGGTCTCCAGAATGGTCGTTGTCTGCTGTACACTGCACAACATCGCATAGTGTCGTGGCTTGCAGCTTCCTGATGAGCAAGTGGCTCAGTTCCAGCCCTCCTCAGATGAGGAGGAGGATCTGGAGGAGGAGGAGGAGCAGGAGGAGCAGGAGGAGGTCAGAGCGCCTGTGTATCGACCAGCAGCAGCACGCGAGCATGTGGCTGCCCGGGATGCAAGGGATGAACTTATCCTGGCCAGATTTGCATAGGTTGCCTAAGTTGGCACATGTCCTTGGCTCCATCCTAGGACATCATTGACAATGGACATGACTCTCTGGCCTCCTTTCACTCAGGCCACAAACCTGACAACGCAAATGTGGCGGTGCCTGCAAAGTGGAGCTGCCTAAGGCGAAAGAACAGATGCCATAACGCCAACATTTTGGCTTCAAATCATTTTAATGCTTTCCAACAGGGATGGCATTTCATCAATACACATAAACATTCTCCCAATCTGCACACAGATCTGGAGGTTATATCCCTTGCCAGCTGTACTCACACAGGTTTCTTTGGCAGGCCTCTTCCTCCCAGATGGGTGGAAGAGCACCTCCATGCTAGCTGTCAGGCCCTCAAACAACATTTGCAGCGCCTCATCCGAGAGCCTCGGGGAGGCCCTTGCCTTGGAATTGGACATAGTGGTTTCTCAAAAGATGTTGAAGGTGGTGCAGCATAGGCAGAAATCCTGTGGAATGAGCCAAGGCAGCAAGAAGCCATAAAATCCAACTGGAAAAGTGCTGTCAGCAGAGGCGGGTTTCAGTCCTAAAACACTAATTGAGCCAAGGGCATCCCACACCTCTGAAGTCAAGTGGCCAATCATGGAAAAATCGCAATTTTTTGAAAACTATCAGTGGAGGCGGGTTTCAAACCCACCTAAACCGAAACCCGCCTCCATCTCGCCTCCTGTGGGAAAATCGCCCCCTATGTGTTTCTACCTCTGTGCACAGTCTGTAACTGAGCTGCTGATAATGAGGCTATCTCACTGTGTCTACTGACTGTGAGTAATGCCATGGGCGATCTGCTGGTAATACATGAAAAGTAATTGTGTCATGAACTGTTGGAGAAGAGTGCTACTAAATTGGATGAGAAGATGCAGTGGAAATGTCGGACTCCCGTGAAGTGAAGTAGTCATCTTTAGAAGTGTGCGAGGAAGGGGACAGTGAGGGCACATGGTTAACTAGTGAAATGTTGCTTGGGCAAAGAGGCTCAAAAAACAGGGTGGGGGGAAATTATGCACGAGTGCAAGGAGTTGAAGGCCAAGGAGGATACTAGTGCTGAGAAAGGAGCAGAAGGCAAGGCTGAGTGCTGAGAAAAGAGAGGCTATGCAAGTAAAACTTGATGAAAGTATGGTTAGAGTTATTGGGTCACTCTCTTGATTTTGTTCTTCAAACTTCTTGAAAAATGGATCTGTTTATTATGTTAGAAATGCTATTTTTCGGAGTATATTGCAGATTATATGAGGAAGCAATATGGTAAGCTTTTTCCTACTTGTCTATATTTGATTGTCGTAAAATCTATGTGACTCAATGAGAAAGTATGACGTTTTATGCTATAAATGCATTTAAAGTATGATGGTGCTAGATATAAGGATTTTTATTATATAGATTATACTTATGCAATAATGATACAGTTACTCAAATTACTCAGATGCATTACTGAATGGAGTTTTAAACTGCATCATCAGCTTAAAGAATCAGTAACACTGGAGATGAATGGCCATTCTGAAACCACATTTGAAATTGACTTACAGGTGGTTTTACAATTCTGCTTTAGCCAAAGTTACTGATTGGTTCTGATTTGTGGTGTGGATGTTACCAACAGGCTAAAGTTGTAGTTGGTGGAACTATTAGTTTTGTTGATTATTTATGGGTAGCAGTGAATCAGCTTGGCTCAGTTGGTAAAACTTGTAATTCAGAAGGCTGTGGGTTAGAGTTACTTACCAGGATTTGCATTCCTAAGCTAGGATTCAGCAAAGGAGGACAAAGGGATTAATTAAGAGTATGAGAGTAAGCTTGCAGGGAACATAAAAACTGACTGTAAAAGCTTCTATAGATATGTGAAGAGAAAAAGATTGGTGAAGTCAAGCGTAGGTCCCTTGCAGTCAGAATCAGGGGAATTTATAATGGGGAACAAAGAAATGGCTGACCAATTAAATACATACTTTGGTTCTGTCTTCACAAAGGAGGACACAAATAACCTCCCAGAGATGTCGGGGAACATAGGATCTAATGAGAGGGAGGAACTGAATGAAATCAGTATTTGTAGGGAAATGGTGTTAGGGAAATTGACAGGATTTAAGGCCGATAAATCCCCAGGGCCTGATAATCTACATCCTAGGGTACTTAAGGAAGTGGCCCTAGAAATAGTAGATGCATTGCTGGTCATCTTCCAAAATTCTATCGACTCTGGAACAGTTCCCATGGATTGGAGGGTAGCTAATGTAACCCCACTATTTAAAGGTGGTAGAGGGAAAACGGGGAATTATAGACCGGTAAGCCTGACATCGGTAGTGGGGAAAATGCTAGAGTCCATTATAAAAGATGTAATAGCAGAGCACTTGGAAAACAGTGACATGATCGGACAAAGTCAACATGGATTTAAAAAAGGTAAATCATGCTTGACTAATCTACTGGAATTTTTTGAGGATGTAACTGGTAGAATAGATAAGGGAGAACCAGTGGATGTGGTGTATTTGGACTTTCAGAAGGCTTTCGATAAGGTCCCGCATAAGAGATTAGCGTGCAAAGTTAAAGCACATGGGATTGGGGTAAGGTACTGACATGGATAGAGAACTGATTGGCAGACAGGAAGCAAAGAGTTGGAATAAACGGGTCTTTTTCCGAGTGGCAGGCAATGACTAGTGGGGTACTGCAGGGATCGGTGCTCGGACCCCAGTTATTCATAATATATATTAATGATCTAGACGAGGGAACTAGATGTAATATCTCCAAGTTTGCAGATGACACAAAGCTGGGTGGGCGTGTGTGCTGTGAGGAGGATGCAGAGAAACTCCAGTATGATTTGGACAGGTTGGGTGATTGGGCAGATGCATAGCAGATGCAGTATAATGTGGATAAATGCGAGGTTATCCACTTTGGTGGCAAAAACAGGAAGGCAGATTATTATCTGAACGGCAATAGATTGGGAAAAGGGGAAGTGCAACGAGACCTGGGTGTCCTTGTGCACCAATCGCTGAAGGTAAGCATGCAAGTGCAGCAGGCGGTTAAGAAGGCAAATGGTATGTTGGTCTTCATAGCGAGAGGATTCGAGTACAGGAGCAAGGATGTCTTGCTGCAGTTGTACAGGGCCTTGGTGAGACCACACCTTGAGTATTGTGTGCAGTTTTGGTCGCCTTATCTGAGGAAGGATGTTCTTGCCATGGAGGGAGTGCAGCGAAGATTCACCAGACTGATACCTGGAATGGCAGGAATGACGTATGAAGAGAAATTGGGTCGATTAGGCTTATATTCGCTGGAGTTTAGAAGAATGAGAGGGGATCTCATTGAAACTTATAAAATTCTAACAGGACTAGACAGACTAGATGCAGGAAGGACGTTCCCGATGGTGGGGGAGTCCAGAACCAGGGGTCACAGTCTAAGGATAAGGGGTAAGCCATTTAGGACTGAGATGAGGAGGAATTTCTTCACCCAGAGAGTGGTGAACCTGTGGAATTCTCTACCACAGAAGGCAGTTGAGGCCAATTCATTAAATATATTCAAGAAGGAGTTAGATATATTTCTTAAGGCTAAAGGGATTAAGGGATATGGGGAGAAAGCAGGTACAGGGTACTGAATTTGGATGATCAGCCATGATCTCATTAAATGGCGGAACAGGCTAGAGGGGCCGAATGGCCTACTCCTGCTCCTATCTTCTATGTTTCTATGTAAGCTAGGCTGATACGCAAGTGCAGTCCGGAGTGTTGTATTGATATTTAAACCAAAATTCCATCTGTCTATTCTGGTAGTTAAGGTGAAGGCTAATGATCCAATGACCATATTCAAAGAAAGGCGACTAGCATTTAAGCTGAAGTTGGATAAACACATCCGGGAAAAAGGAATAGAGGGATATGTTGATGGGGTTAGATAAAGAAGGGAGGAGGCTCATGTGGAGCATAAACACTGGCATGGGCCTATTGGGCTGAATGGCCTGTTTCTGTGCTGTAAATACGATGTAATTCTATATAAAATAAAGTCCTCCTGGTATCCTGGCCTACATTCCTCACTCAACTAGTACCATAAAAAACTAGTAATTTATCTTATTACTGTACATGGAAATTGGATGTTGCGGAATGGCATTGCCTACACAAGATCCACTGCACTTCGAGAAACTCATTGTGTGAAGCGCTTTCAGATGTTTTGACATGATAAGATGTTACATAAATGCAAGTAACATTTTATTATGATGGGGAAGGCCGTGTAATGTTTTTGCCACAATTACATCACATGGAAGAGATGTAATAATGTGTTTGGTTCTAATTTAAATCCTTGGATTAACAAAAAATGATTACCAACACGCTTTCAGGAAGATGTATTCCGTTAAACAGAGAAGCAAGTCTAAAAGGAGTACTTAAAGCATAAAAGCATTGAGAAACATATCTGTATCTTAGTAGAAATCTTAAATGCACAAACTTCATGTCTGCATCATTTTATTTCCTGTTGTCACATTTCTGTCTCACTTTGGTATCAACTGTTTCCCATTATGATTTTCTAAGTCTATATTTATAATGGGCCTTATTTTGCGACCCACCACGGGTGTGTACGAGGTGTGTACACACCCGTAGGAGCCGCGCAAGTGCCGGGTTTAGGCATGCGAAGCTCATGCACTGAAAACCGGCACTTGCGATCTGTCAAGAATTCTCTTGACAGATCCTCCGCATGCCCAAGCAAAGTGCCTCTGCGGGTGGAGAGTTGCGCTTTTTGCACAACTTCCGCCCGCTGAATGCCTGTCAAATCCTACGCCTGGTAAAAGCAGGCGTAAGGCCTGCTTTTACCAGCATAAGAGTTTTAAAAAATAGAAAAATAACATTTTATCACTCATTTATAAATTTAAAATATTCTTCAAAATGTTGAGTTTATTTTTAGCCCCGTAAAAGCATTTAATTTTTTTCCCAAAAATTACATTTTTGTTTAAAATTTAATTAAATGGCATTTTAATTAATTTTAAATATGTTATTAAAAATTTTTTTTAATGTGCTGGTGTATTTTTTAAGTGATCCCCATTCATACTTTTGACAGTTCTGTACATACGGACCTGTCAAAAGTATGAATGGGGATTCTCTCTTATTGTTTGGGCCGGCCCACGTGATCCCAGGAGTGCCTACGAACCGCATGCGCCCCTGGGATACATGGGGCTCTGCCCGTGTGGACTCAGAGGCCCAGGATCGCAAGCCGCCATTCTTCCTGGGCCACCAGCTACTTTCGTAGAAATTTTGCAGGTCGAGGCGTCTGCCCGCGGGAAGCCTCTGATCGCAAATGTTGGCCCAATGAGTTTTGCTTATTTTGACTTGTCACATTGTAATTACACAATCTGGCCACTTGGTGGTGCTGTGCTTAGTCTGAATATCCTCACAATCCCTTTCAGAAAAATTTCTGAGTCTCCTACCGACATTTGGTTTTATCTCGAGGTAAGCTTTTATTTCAAGTTTCAGGTTTCTATTTATTTTTTTATAGATTTACTTTATATAAATAATTTTATGAATTTTTTGAGTGTTTCATCCTTTATCTTGTTCCGTCCCCTTTTATTTTAAAACTTAAATTGGGATTTACCCTGGCAGATTTTTAGACTGCCTATCCCTAATTGTGACTTGCTTATTGTCCTTACAGACATTGACCATTTCAGTAATGAAGAATGGAAATGCCTGCGATAAAGAATGCTGAAGAAATAGTTTATTTTGTCAAAATGAAATTAAGTGTCAGAGCCATGTCCTTGCTGCCCCGAGGGCAAACCAAACCGGGTCTACACCAGAGCCACTGAGAACATCCTTGCCCACAGTGTCATGTTCTGAATCATAGAGAAACATAGAAACATAGAAAAATAGGAGCAGGAGTAGGCCATTCGGCCCTTCGAGCCTGCTCCGCCATTCAGTATGATCATGGCTGATCCTCTATCTCAATTCCATATTCCCGCTCTCTCCCCATACCCGTTGATGCCTTTTGTGTCTAGAAATCTATCTATCTCCTTCTTAAACATATTCAGTGACTTAGTCTCCACAGCCTTCTGTGGTAGAGAATTCCACAGGTTCACCACCCTCTGAGTGAAGAAATTTCTCCTCATCTCAGTCCTAAATATCCTACCCCTTATCCTGAGACTGTGACACCTCGTTCTAGACTCTCCAGCCAGGGGAAACATCCTCCTTGCATCCAGTCTGTCTAGCCCTGTCAGAATTTTATACGTTTCAATGAGATCCCCTCATTCTTCTAAACTCTAGTGAATACAGGCCTAGTCGACCCAATCTCTCCTCATACGACAGTCCTGCCGTCCCAGGAATCAGTCTGGTGAACCTTCGCTGCACTCCCTCTATGGCAAGTATATCCTTTCTTAGGTAAGGAGGCCAAAACTGCACACAGTACTCCAGGTGTGGTCTCACCAAGGCCCTGTATAACTGTAGTAAGACATCCTTGTGCCTGTACTCAAATCCTCTTACAATGAAGGCCAACATACCATTTGCCTTCCTAACTGCTTGCTGCACCTGCATGTTTGCTTTCAGTGACTGGTGTACAAGGACACCTCGGTCCCTTTGTACATCAACATTTCCCAATCGATCGCCATTTAAATAATACTCTGCCTTTCTGTTTTTCCTACCGAAGTGGATAACTTCACATTTATCCACGTTATACTGCATCTGCCATGTATTTGCCCACTCACTCAACTTGTCTAAATCGCCTTGAAGCCTCTTTGCATCCTCCTCACAACTCACAATCCCACCTAGTTTTGTTTTAGAAAACCTGTGCTGACTTAATGCAAAGGGCAAGGAAAGCCTCGGCAAAGCAGTGCTGAATGTGTAATGTGCATTACAGTAGTGCTAAAGCAAGTGTAGGTTGATTATACTTATTTTTCCCTTGTTTCTGAATAGAACTGGGAATTTCCTCAATCTCCCATAGCAAACATTTTTGGCACTCTGCTTTCTCCCCCATCTCCTTGTAGGACAGAATGTAACCATTCCTTTTCCATTGTCCTATATTTCCTATAGTTTTCGCTTCCCCCAACCAGATTCACCTCCCCCCCCCCCCCCCCCGATGGTCAGCCTTTTCATCCCCCCCTCCCCCTGAGCCTCAGTTTCCCTTCCCCCCCACCACCCTCAGTTCTTTAGCCTTTTCACCCTACCCTATTGATCAGCATTTTCGCCTATCCTCCCCCATCAGCACCCTAACCCCCCACCATTGAGTAGCTTGCCGAGGACTTGGGACTCCTCCAGTTGGGCAAGATACTGGAGGGTGACAGTTGCCCATTCAACTGTACCCCAGTCAAGGGCATCAATGACCAGGAGAGGACAAGAGGGGAGAAAATTAGAAAGGAAATTTAGAGCTTGCCCTTTCAACTAAAGGCGTGTACAAGATTGTAATTTCTTCAGGAGGAAATGGGAGCACTAAAACAAAAAATGATTTGTTAACTATGGAGCAGGTGATATTCTTTGAGTAATTTAAGAAGGAAATCACCATTTCTGTTTTGTGTTCTACACACATGCTGCACGTTAGAGAAGATGTCAGAGAAATGATAAATATTTCCACAAATCAGACAGGCCATTCATGAATGACAAAATCACAAGTGAGTTACAGCCAGTTTCATGATGTGGTCAATTTATACCAGACATTTTAAATAGCATTTTAAACAAGTGTATGAGATATGAAAAATATTTCCACAGTTCCTAGACTGCATGCATGTATAAAAGTCATTAGGGGTTAAAACATTTCCTAGCTTTTTATATTTTATTTGTGAGTTTTCTTTTTAGTATGAAAAATTGTTGTATTGAAAAAGGTAAATTACTCCGATCCTTCAGTATCAAGTCTACAATAATCATTGAATAGCTTCCTCTGATCTTGGCCCTCTAACAGCCAATTCCATTTTATTTTAAGTCATTCTCAGTATCATTTAAAATGGAGTTTGGGGTCTTACCCACTCCTTTCCTGCCCCGATCTAAACAACTGCAATTTTAAAGTGCAGACGGCAAGGACACCCACCCCAATCTGGTGGGGTCCTCTTTAAATATGCAGATAATGCTCCAATGACATCATCAGGGCCCGATTTACAATTTTAACCGAAGGCCTGAGCAGGGGAGCAGTGGCGCCAAACTTACTGGGAGCTGGATAGAGGCCGAGGAGGTTTTTTTAAAAAAAAATTAAGTTTCCTTGTGAGCCAGGAGGAGCAGGAGTGCTCCTCCAGGCCCCACAAGCAAACCTTGTGCATTCCTTACCCTGGGCGTCTCTGGCTTCCTTGCCTCCCCTGATCACCTCTGGATCTCTCCCCCCCGACACAGACTGACTGACTGGTGGGGCGATTCCCGCGGATCCCCACTGGCAGCCTGAATTCCAGCTCTTGCCAGCCGACCAGGCAGTGATTCCTGCTGGGTTCAGATGGGACTCCTAGCCTGAATATGGAAATGTGACCTGGGAGTTAAATTCATCTGGCCCTCAGCATGCAAGTTTGACACTCGACCAGGCCCCTCACACGCACATATCCCGTCCCGAGTTAAAATCAAGGTCATTGTGTTTAGAATTGCTTGGTCCTAAGCACTCGGCAGGTGTTGCCTGCCATAGGTTGGTTCTGACCACTGGAAGATAAAATAAGAAAATAAATACACACTGACAATCATGTTTTTAAACCGAAAGTGGCAAGGCCAGGCTTTTGCCCAGACTGAGAAGGTTCGGATGCCAGAAGGTAGATAGAAGTTATTTCATTTTAAATCAAGCAAGCTGACACACTAATGTGAAGAATCGTAGCATATTCATTCTTTTGTATTATTGCATGAAGACAAATTTACTGATCGAATTATGTGAGCCTGTCTAAGAAATAAAATGGCTTAATGTTTTGTTCTTGTCTCATCTCACTAAAGTGTGAAAGTTAGGAAAAGCGCACATGAGCACACACGTGAAAGACATCCAGTTTGTATGTCAAGGGTATGCGTTTTTATGTTCTCTGGGCTATGCTATTGTGTTGGTAGATATTGAACAGCGTGAGTCAGTTCCAGTATGTAACAGATGTGGGATAAGCTTAGGGAGCAACTGACACCACTGTGCCTGAGAAAGTATCTGCGACAGATCCAAATTTGCAACAATACCTAAGTAACCACAAAAATATTTGGCAATATCCTCTCATAACTGAGAATATCACTTCCTTCCATTTCCCTGAAGATCATGCACTGGAAATATCAAGCCAGTATGGCCCAAATATTTACTTTAATAAACTTGAGACAGAATTGATCTTAATCAGGACAGACTAATATCCTTCTATGCATTTCCTCACAACCAGTTGTGTCACCGTCTTGCTCTACAAAACAGCTGTAGCTACTTTCCTCAAAGTTGCCGTTATCTTTCCTGGGGTGTCTGCAGCTTACCCAATGCCATTAGTACCTATCCGGAGGCTGCTGCTTGCTGCTATTCCCTCCTGTAAAATTTGATGGGCACCAACATCTCCAAAATCTTGTGTGGTGGTTGTTGATGAGCTTTGAGACAACTATACACCCAACAGCTCTGAGATACAACCTATTTCTATCTCCAAGCAAACATTTTAAAGCAGTGCAATGGAAAATTCAGTTTGTTCTCCCAGCTTTTGCTTGTGTCTGCATTTAGTGCCTGGAAACTACAGTTGGCAACATTCGCAGACAGACACTTAACGTGTTGATGTGACACTCGACATCTGCTATTTTAATGTTATACTGTTTATTTTAAATGGGTTAATGTCTCTGTTAAAGTAGCAGAGGAATGTTATTGGAACGCAGTAAGTATTTGTCTGCTAATATTGGCATCAGTCATTTTTAGATTTGGATGACTGCATACTATCCAGCAGGAGATACTGATATAGTTACAAAGCATTGAATTTTCTTTAGAAGCCAAAAGAAAGGGTAGAATGTTTCATGCGGGAACTATTGATCCTCAATCTTTCGCAGAGCAATCCAGTTAGTCCCACTCCCCCGCTCTTTCCCCATGTCTCTGCAATTTTTTCTTCTTCAAGTATTTATCCATTTCCCTTTTGAAGGCTACTATTGAATCTGTATCCACCACCCTATCAGACAGAGCAGCCCAAATCCTGACCACTTGTTGCGTAAAAAGGTTTTTCCTTCTGTCGCCTGTGGTTCTTTTGCTAGTCACCTTAAGTCTGTGCCCTCTAGTTATCGACCCTTCAGCCATTGGAAATAGTTTCCCTTTATTTATGATTTTAAGCACCTCCATAAAATCTCCTCTTAGCCTTTACTGCTCCAAGGACAACACAACTGTTCCAGGAACTGGCTCTACATCAACAATCCTGGATGGTTGCTAACTGGTTCTTGGTAGGCTTGGCTGAATGTGGTAATCTGCCATCTAACCTGGTACCGTCAATAGTGATCTGCCATCTAACCTGGTACCGTCAATAGTGATCTTTGCTTGGTAGGGGATGTAGGGGGTTATAAACTAGGGCTGAATTACATTGTGATGTACAGTAATAACAATGATTAGATTGTACCATTTATATTATCAGATATAGGAATTTGGAGGATAATGAGAGGCAAGTGCATGCTTTTTTGAATGTAATTTATAATTTGATCAGAATCACATATTTTATAATTTCAACACAATCTTTGCTCGAAAAACGAATTGCTGTAACCGTAGTTGACAAGAATTATTTTCTTGACCTCTTTATCATCTTGTTCATCAGTGCTTTTTACATTTCAAAATAAAGCCAAAGATGTTGTTTTCAGACCAGTTTAACACTTAACCCACTTATATTGCTACCCTGTTCAGTTTATAAGGTCCAATATTGCTCGCTTCCGTGGAAATTGCAGTGTGTGGAGCAGTATTTTAAAATACATTGAAATCTTTCTTCCCTGATATATTCTGAACATTTTCTGTGACACAGTAAAAGTGTCCATTTGTTTCTAATGCAAATGAATTTTCAAATATTATAAAAACTAAAAAAGAGCACTGTAGATGTTTGTAAACCACTCAAATTTCATGAGGTTATAACATCACTCACACTCCTAGATATACATTATTCTTTTTGCAATATCTATGGACCATTTTTTATTGCACCAAATGTACTTTCTTGATGGAAAAATCATGTTTTTGTACCATTAAATGGAAATAATATTATACCAGTTTGTATCCAGAGGCATTTTTCAGCAGTACCGCCAAGGTGTCCAGTGGTGCTTCTCTTTCTAAGTATGGCCATTAAATGCAAGATGTATTGGATATTAACCTTTAAAATACTTAAGTATTTTTCAACAACAACTTGAATTTATATAGCGCCTTTAGCATAGTAAAACGTCCCAAACACTTCACAGGATCATTACCAGACAAAATTTGACACTGAGCCACATAAAGAGCTATTCGGACAGGTGACAAAAGCTTGGTCAAATAGGCAAGTTTTAAGGAATGAGTTAAAGGAGGAGAGAAAGGCTATGCGGTTTATGTAGCGCCTTTCATGACCACCGGATGTCTCAAAGCGCTTTACAGTCCATGAAGTATTTTTGGAGTGTAGTCACTGTTGTAATGTGGGAAACGCGGCAGCCAATTTGCGCACAGCAAATTCCCACAAACTGCAATGTGATAATGACCAGATAATCTCTCTTTTTTTTGTTATGTTGATTGAGGGATAAATATTGGCCAGGACACCCCTGCTCTTCTTCGAAATAGTGCCCTGGGATCTTTTACGTCCACCTGAGAGAGCAGACGGGGCTTCGGTTTAACATCTCATCCAAAAGACGGCACCTCCGACAGTGTAGCACTCCCTCAGCACTGCACTGGAGTGTCAGAATTCCAGAGCTTAGAGCCCAGGCAGCTGAAAGCACAGCCATCAATGATAGAGCGAAGGAAAGTTTTCCACCGAAACCAAAACTCTAACAAGGTTATTCATTTTAGTAGGAAGCAATTTATTTCAGGAGTACAGTGATTTAACAAATGTTCATCTGTTCAGAGCATTTTTGTAATTCTAAGTTGTGACATTCATCAGTAGAAATTAATTTTACCAGATTAAATTACAGTGATTTTACTAGTAATAATGTCTATACCTGGACCAAAGGCACAGAGGTACTTCAAATATTAATAGAAGTAAACATAACTGTTTAAACACTCCACCATCTTGGAACTGCATGTTTCAACCACAGCTCCCTCTTTCCTCCTCCCCTTGTAATTTTTGTACAGGGATAAGTTTGATAAGCTTGCTACTGATTCATTTCTTTGGTTGAGTGCAGACTGTGGCTAATGTCAGGGTCTTGCTATTTTAAAAGTTAGTGAAACTAATCTATCAATGGATAGTGAAGGGAAAAAGGCCTAAAAATAAGGCTTCACGTCCTACTTCAATCTGAATTATAAAAGACACTTTAAAAAATGTATTCAGTGTGATATATTATAATTTTAACCTTGCACACTACAGTGCTATAGAAAGCTACAAATACAAATCTTGCTTTGAAGAACAAGATTCCTGAAAGCATTAGTCATGATACGTTTATGTTAACTATATGGAATTCTTTATACAACAGGATGAGCTTTAAATTCAGTAGTTGTTCCATAAGATTTCTTTGTTATATTTTTATTTCAATAAAAATGTTTGCAATGTACTTGTGAAAATTTTTGTTCAGTATTTTCACACAAATAATGGCCCAGAAATTGATCTCGCTCTGTTCCCGCAGGGGTAAGCCTTCCCCGCGATCTCTCACCTCGCGTGTGCTTTTTCAGATCCAGCTCGCACGAACTTGATGTTCCAGACATCAGCCGGGCAGTGCTTGCGTATCCCACCGGCGTAGTGAATTCGTGCGAGCTGTGGGATCACGTGACTCAGTTAGAGCCAATGGCAGCACACCATCTTCCATTCATAAGTTTCACAGCACGGCTGTGAAATCTATGAATCTTACACCCCCCCAAAATAACAGCTAAACCTCAATTAAATTTAAAAAAAAACCATCACATTAATAAAATAAGTATAGTTAAATAAATTAACCATTTTAAATAAAAAATTAAATTTTTGAAAAAATTTAAAATCTTTTAAAATGTTATAAAAATAAACTTACCTGTCTTTAAAGTCTCTAAAAAAGATATACCTGTAAAAAAAAATTCAAAAAAATACTTAATTCACTACTTACCTTGTTAAAAGTGGGTCTTACTCCTCTTTTTACATTTCTAAAATCTTCAGTACTTACCTGCGCGTCCAAAGCATGAAGTGCACAGCGTGCGCGCAGCCTGTAGCGCGCACGCAATGCACCGAGGAACCGCCCCCTTTTCAAAAGAGCAATTGCCGGTTTTCAGCGCATGCGCAGGGCATGCAGAAAACCGGCAATTGCAGAGGGAATACGCGAGAGTACGCAGTGCGTACTCTCGCGCAGCAGGATGAATTTTTGGGCCACTATATTTTTACAACAGTCCTTCTGCCACTATTTTGAGTTTATATAGGTAATTACTTTCCAGAGAACTTCACAGCAAGGAATCCAGGAGGACTAATGTGCTTTAGCGTTTCATGGATGTGATGTGACTTGCACAAAACCACTTAAATATGTTCCTTTTCCTTGGAGTGCACTCTCCTTCACTATTTCAAATATTTTGAGCTTTTACCCATATATAAATAGATATCTCAAAAAATGGTGGTAGAATTTTAAAGGATCTATCCTCCAAGCCAAGGCAGAATTGTTGGTGGTGAAATAATGGGATTTATTGCTTAAAAAATGTGAAAAATAAATTTTGGATTTTTATTAAAAATAAATATTTGAATACAGTTTCTTGGAACTGAGTCAATGCAGAAAGGTACAGCTATAGCCTAGATATCATGGTTAGAGGCAATATTAGCAGACAAATAGTTGACATGTTTGTATGGAATTCATCTGTCTGCTATTTTAATGCAGGCATTAGCCATTATTTGCTGTAACTGGTCAATGAATGGTGAATGGCACCTGCTGCTAGTTAGACTTGCCCATGACTGTTTAATCTCCACAATCTTTTGCCCTGCAAGTTGCTGGAAGTGTGAGCTGGCAACGGGACAGCACCCTTTACAGGGCATCAGGGATCTGAGTGAATAGGGCAAGAAACTGTGTATCTCCATAGCCAATCAGATTGAAGAATTGTGAAATTAACAGCAGAAGGACTGAGCAGGAATGTTTTTTATATTCGTTCATGGAATGCGGGCGTCGCTGGGGAGGCCAGCATTTATTGCCCATCCCTAATTGCCCTTGAGAAGGTGGCGGTGAGCCACCTTCTTGAACCGCTGCAGTCCATGTGGTGAAGTTAATAGACTTCTTTGTAGTGGTTTGGTACAACTGAATAGCTTGCTAGGCCATTTCAGAAGGCAGTTGAGAGTCAACCACGTTACTGTGTGTCTGGAGTCACATATAGGCCAGACCAGGTAAGGACGGCAGATTTCCTTCCCTAAAACATTAGTGAACCAGATGGGCTTTTACGACAATCCAGTAGTTTCATGGTCACCATTACTGATGCTAGCTTTTTTATTCCAGATTTATTTAGAGGTACTAGAAAGGCTGGCAGTACATAAAGTGATAAGTCACCCGGTCCAGGGGGGATGCATCCTAGGTCGCTGAGGGAAGTAAGGGTAGAAATTGTGGAGGTGCTGGTCACAATCTTCCAATCCTCTTTAGATACAGGGGTGGTGGTAAAAGACTAGAGGATTGCAAATGTTACACCCTTGTTCAAAAAAGGGGGGGAAGGATAAACCTGACAATTACAGGCCAGTCAGCTTAACATCGATGGTGGGGAAGCTATTGGCTAAGGGATAGAAAACAGAGAGTTGTGGTGAATGGTTGTTTTTCGGACTGGAGGGAGGTATACACTGGTGTTTCCCAAGGTTCAGTACTAGGACCACTGCTGTTTTTTTTAATATACATTAATGACTTGGACTTGGGGGTACAGGGTGCAATTTTGAAATTTGCAGAATACACAACGCTTGGAAGTGTAGTAAACAGTAAGGAAGATAGTAATAGACTTCAAGAGGACATAGACAGGCTGGTGGAATGGGTAGACACATGGCAGATGAAATTCAACGCAGAAAAGTGTGAGAGGTGATACATTTTGGTACGAAGAATGAGGAGAAACAATACATGCTAAATGGTACAATTTTAAAGTGGGTGCAAGAAGAAAGAGACCTGGGTTGTTTGTGCATAAATCTTTGATGGTGGCAGGACAGGTTAACAAAGCAGTTAATAACGCATATACAAAATCCTGGGCTTTATAACTAGAGGCATTGGGCTGAATTTTGATACTGGGGCGGGTTGGGGTCGTGTCATCCACTTTTCGTGTTATCCACCCGACTGCAATTGGATGTGGGAGATTGATGCGATTTTCACCTAATTGGGCAATTGAGTTCCAGCATGTGGGAACCCATGAACCAATTAGTGTTTTCAGTCTGAAAGTTGCCTCTGATGATGTCATCATTGCTGCTGCATTGAAGGTCTGCAAAGACTGCCTGGCCTTTGCTGTGAGAGGACCTGAAGGCAAAATGAGCAGCAGCAGCCCTAGGTCTGCTCCCAGATATTTTTCCTACTACTGCTTCGCCATTGTAATAGTGGCCCTGCAGCTGATAGTCAGCTTTCGAAATGTGCTCCCGCCAGGTTTCACAATCGTGGTTCAGAACAGGCGTGCTTCACGTAGAACAAGGGTTAAAATCACAAAGGCTTTTCAAAATGGCATTATAGAGCCAATTTAGTGCTTGTTAAGGGCCTTAACAGCCTATCCCGCCTCTTAAAGGCGGGACGGAGTCGGGACCAGCAGACACGATTTAACGAAAATTGCGTAGAGGCAGGATGGAGGCGGACTTGTGCCCGCCCACCAGTTTTCGCAATTTTAACCCCCCACACGCCTCCAAACCCGCCTCCACGGGTCAATGAAAATCCAGCCCATAGAGTACAAAAGCCTGGAAATTATACTAAACCTACAAAAAACACTAGTTCGGCCCCAGCTGGAGTACTGTGTCCAAATCTGGGCACCACACTTTAGGAAGGACATGAAGGCTTTGGAGAGGGTACAGAAGAGATTTACTAAAATGGTTCCAGGGATGAGGGATTACAATTACGTGGATAGACTGGAGAAACGAGTTGTTCAGAGCAGAGAAGGCTAAGAGGAGATTTGATAGAAGTGTCTAAAATCATGAAGGGTTTAGATAGAGTAAATAAAGAGAAACTGTTTCCAATGGCTGAAGAGTCGATAGCCAGAGGGCACAGATTTAAGATGATTGGCAAAAGAACCAGAGGCAACAGGAGGAAAAACTGTTTTATGAAACGAGTGGTTTAGACTTGGAATGCACTGCCTAATAGGGTGGTGGATACAGATTTAGTAGTATCCTTCAAAAGGGAATTGGATAAATACTTGGAGGAGAAAAAATTGCAGGGATATGGAGAAAGAGCGGTCGAGTGGGACTAACTGGATTGCTCTTCGAAAGAGTCTGCGCAGACTCGATGGGCCAAATGGCCTCCTTTTGTGCTGTGCTATTCTATGATTCTATAATACAGAGAAAGATTGGCTTGTTGATCAAAAGGCACGAATGATACTGAAAAATCATATTGAAATATGTTATACATTAAGGTATTGAATCCAAATGTTCATTTTAACATTTATGGAAAACATACACTTGTGTCAATTATTAAATTACAGTTAGTAAATCTTCAGACAGCTGGAATTAAAGGTGATATTTAACAAAGACAACAGGCTATAAATCACAATCAGTGGAAGACTGCTATGGATAATTAATCTGGACTTAAAGCTGTTTTATAAATAATTTTGTACCTTTGAGAAAATTCATATTATTACACAAAGATTTATTACATTTAATTTTAGCCAAACTGAGCTTTATAGTGTAAAATTAATAAACTGATTTACATCAGCCATATTACAGCTATCCTCAAAAAGATACCTAGTTTAAGATACCTAGGACAAACAAATTATTGTATAAATATAGAAATTGGAATTGTCTGATACTTGTTTTAAAATCATGCAACAAAAAGTATGAAAGTATTTTGAAACTACAAACAGTTTAATTTGGTTTAGTTAAGTGACAATGTTAATTTGGATCAGAGAATTGAATTGCTCTTGATTGAGGGAATTTAAGCTTTACCAATACTTACACTCTATTGGGGTATTTTATAATGTAGATACCATCACTGTAGGAAATTGTGATGCTATGGCACTATTGAGTAGAATTGCTCCAATGCATTTCATTTATCCTGTGGGCGAAGTGAGTGTTTAACACGTATTAATTACTGGTGTATGCAGCAGGCCATTTACCCATGTTTTGTGTTTCCTCCTTGATGTCGAAAGTTCCTCGCTGGTATCTAGCAATGAAGATTCTGGCCGCGATTTTGCCGGCGCTCAGAGGGCGGGTTTGGAGGCGGGTCAGAGGTTAAATTTGTTTTGATTGACGGCGGGTTCCGATCCCACCTTCAACCTGCCTCCACACAACCTTCCCAAGTGTCGGGTCCCTGATTTGCGAAGGGACCCGACACCTAGCGGTGGGAAGCGAATTAAAGGCAATTACCTGCCTATTAACAGGCACTTGCCAGTTGGTTTTAGCCTCTTTTTTGGATTTTCCTGCTTCTGGGTCAGCTTTCCCGACGTCCGGACAACAGGTAAGTGTGGCGTGTTGTGAGTCTGCTGTAATGTTTGTGGAATGATGACAGCTGCAGAAGTGGTGTGAAGGATCCAATGTTGCACATGGTGAGTTTCAGAGGAAAGAAAATGTTGGGTACTGCATTTGTAATACATTTACAGATTTCTTTAGCTTACAAGTTTTTAAATCCATGTCCAGTGCCACCTCATTGGGAGAACCTCTCTCATCAGTGACAGATCGCTTCTGTCACCTCACCTGCAGCTGCCATCTATTCCAGCCTATGGAGGGAGTCATTGGAGAGCCTGGGTGCAAGAGGTCACCTTTGTGCAGTGACTGTCAGTGTTTTTAGCACTTCAATGTTGTCAAACACTGAGAAATGAGTTGTCAAAATAACATTGTGCGTGGTCCCTTTAAGGAAACCGGCAGATGACGCGTCATCAAATGACGTCATCAGACCCACTTCCTGTTAATTGGCCAGCAAGCCCGCAGGGCGGGCTTAACAAGGTCAATCAAGGCAAAATCACGTCTGGACTGGAAGCAGCTGGGGGCGGGACTGGAAGCCAGAAACCAGCTGACCCGCACTCAACCCGCCTCCATTAATAAAATCGCGGCCTCTGTGAGTAACTGCAGCTGAGTTTGTTGCACTTACCACAGAACGTGTAGATAGCATTTGTACAGAGCTTGAGTCTGAATTGAGGGGAAGAAACAGAGGAGTGTAGAAGGTGAACTGAAACCAAGGCCGCGATTTTCCCTACCTCAGCGGGTGACGTCGGTGGCGGGTCTCGGCCCCGCTGTTGGCTCCATCCCAGACTCTGACATGACTTTTCCCTGATTGGGCTTGTGAAGCCCACCCAGCGAGTTTCCTGGACAATTGAAGGAAGCGGGTCTGATGACATCATTTATGACACGTCATCAGCCGATTTCCTTAAAGCGACCATGCGCAAATTTACTTTGACATTTGCGCTGTCAGTGTTCTACAGCATTGAGGTGCTGCAAACACTGACAAGCACTGCACAGAGGTGCACAGCTACACCCAGGCCCCAGGCTCTCCCATGACTGCATGCAGGGAGGTTCTCTTCCCTTCCAATGAGCGGAGGAGACCTCCCCAGGAGACCAGCGCAGCCTGGTTGCACATTGCACAGGAGGACACGAGCAGGGATGTCATCAGGAGTACCAGGCTGCAGTGGCGCAAAACTTTCAATGATCTCAGTAGATCATGAAACTTTACTGCAAAGCCACACTCAACCTCATCCTGCTGTGCCACTCATCACATCCCCATCACTCTGCCTTCCCTACCCCCTACTCCTGCACATACTTACTCACACCAACTTACCTTGCACCGCCACCCATCCCTCTTTATCTACATTATCACTTCCCCATCTCACTAGCTACCGCTCACACTCACCCTCATCCTAGTGCAATCTTACCAACTAATAACACACAAGGGTAGGCACTTGTGTGTTTTAGCCAATGTTTATGTGAAGTTTCTGTTAATGTGCTGTCAAACATTGAAATCTTTATTTTCAACACTTTGCGTACCCCTTGCAATGCTGATGTGTGAAAGGAATGGCTTGGGCATTGTAGGGATGCTTTATGTTGTTGGTGTGGGGTGGTGCCAACCTGCTGAATCATGTGGCAGCCAGGTTGTGCAGCGTCAAGTGAAGTAAATGTGGCCATGGTGAGGCCATCCTCGGCCTCCCGGGCAGCAATGTGGTCGGGTGCTGATGTCCTGTGCAGCATCAAGTGATTGCGGAGAAGGTTGGTGTGTTTGTTGGTGCTGCTAGTGTGCCTGGTGCTGCTGGTGTTGAGGCTGATCATGGTCAGATTCTGAGGACCAAGGTGGGAGAGTATAAAGTGCACCCATGCTGATGGAATAGATGGCAGGTGAAGTAGAGATGATAGAAGTGATCTGTCAATGGTGGGAGAGGTTATGAGGTCAGACTCCATGGAGACTTGTGTAAAGGCTTGCAGCATCCTGAATCTGTAGTGGAAATGCAGTTTGGAGAAGCTAGTGGTTAAGGGAAGATATCTGAATCAGCTGGGAGCTTTGAGTTGACATTTGAAGCTCTCAACTCATCAGCTGATTCAATGGCCACTGACCTCCCGCCTCAGCTTCACAGACGAGGTCTAGGCATAGCGGGAAACCCATGGGAGACCTGTGAAAGTTAAAAAGCTGGGGAAAAAGTATTAAGTGGCTGTAAACAAGCTATTAATGATTTGAATTGGGTCCCCCGTCGCTACATCTTGGGTCTGCTCATCACTGACAGACCCGACATCGGGAAATCGGGTTCCGGACCCGCAGTCAGTCATTTTAAATTTCACAGCTGTCCCGCCACCAATCGGGTCCACTGAGCGCCGGAAAAATTACGGCCCAAGATCCTGTGAGAGAGTGGGAAAGTTTAAAAGAAAAATAAGAAAGACTTGTATTTATAGAGGCTTTCACGACTTCAGTGCATCCCTTTGGTATTTTACTTCCAATGAAGTACTTTTGAAGTGTAGTCACTGCTTTAATGTAGGAAACGCGGCAGCCAATTTCGCACAGCAAGCTCCCGCAAACAGCAACGTGATAATGACCAGGTAATCTGTTTTAGTGATTTTGATGATGTCATCTAAAACTCTGCTGCCCATATCCTAACTCGCACCCAGTCCCGTTCACCTATCACCCCTGTGCTCGCTGACCTACACTGGCTCCCGGTCTCGCAGTGCCTCAAATTTAAAATTCTCATCCTAGCGTTCAAATCCCTCTATGGCCTCGCCCCTCCTATCTCTGTAAACTCCTCCGACATCCCTGCGTTTCTCCAATTCTGGCCTCTTGTTCAGTCCTGATTTCCATTGTCCCACCATTGACGGCTATGCCTTCAGCTGCCTAGGCTTTAAGCTCTGGAATAACAACAGAAAACGCTGGAAAAACTCAGCAGGCCAGGCAGCATCCGTGGAGAGAGAAACAGAGTTAACGTTTCAGGTCGAAGCCCCTTCGTCAGAACTGGAAAAAAGCAGGAAATGAAATAGATTTAAAGCAAGTATAATGCTGGGAAAAGGGGGAGGGGATGAAAGAACAAAAGGGAAGGTCAGTGGCAGTATAGAAGGCAGGAGAGATTAAGAGACATTGAGAGACATTAAGAGATATACAAGGCGAGAGGAGGTGGTAATGTAACAGGTTGAGGCTAGATGAGGTGTGAAATGCGCTGGCTAAATGAAGGACAGCTGCCAGCTTCAGGGAGGGAAGAAAAAAAGGGGCCAAACAAAAGGGTGGATGAAAAAAAAGAAATATATATAATATGTGTGTATATGTGATAGGGGCCGTGGTTATGATCTGAAATTTTTGAACTCTATGTTGAGTCCAGAGGGCTGTAGCGTGCCTAAACGAAAGATGAGGTGCTGTTCCTCGAGCTTACGCTGAGCTTCCGTGGAACAATGCAAGAGGCCGAGGACGGTGAGGTCAGAGTGGGAGTGGAGTGGAGAATTAAAGTGACAGGCCACCGGGAGCTCGGGGTCCCCCTTACGGACTGAACGGAGGTGTTCCGCAAAGCGGTCACCCAATCTGCGTTTGGTCTCCCCAATGTAGAGGAGACCACATCGTGAGCAGCGAATACAGTATACTAAATTGCAGGAAGTACATGTAAATCGCTGTTTCACCTGGAAGGGATGTTTGGGGCCCTGGACAGTGGGAAGGGAGGATGTATAAGGGCATGTGTAGCATCTCCTGCGGTTGCACGGGAAGGTGCCGGGCGAAGGGGAAGGGGTGCTGGGGGTGGTAGAGGAGTGGACTAGGGTGTCGCGGAGGGAGCGGTCCCTGAAAGGGGAGGTGAGGGGAAGATGCGTTTGGTGGTGCGATCACGCTGGAGGTGGCGGAAATGGCGGAGGATGATCTGTTGAATGTGGAGGCTGGTGGGGTGAAAGGTGAGGACAAGGGGAACTCTATCGGGGTTCTGGGAGGGAGGGGCAGGGGTGAGGGCAGAAGGGCGGGAGATAGAACGGACACGGTCGAGGGCCGTGTCAACCACAGTAGAGGGGAATCCTCGGTTGAGAAAAAAGGAAGACATGTCGGAAGCACTGGTATGGAAGGTGGCATCGTCAGAGCAGATGTGGCGGAGACGGAGAAACTGGGAGAATGGAATAGAGTCCTTACAGGAGGCAGGGTGGGAGGAAGTGTAGTCCAGGTAGCTGTGGGAGTCAGTGGGCTTGTAGTGAATGTTAGTCAATAACCTATCCCCAGAGATGGAGACAGAGAAGTCGAAGAAGGGAAGAGTCGGAGATGGACCATGTGAAGGTGAGGGAAGGGTGGAAATTGGAAGCATAGTGAATGAAATTTTCTAGTTCAGGGTGAGAGCAGGAGATGGCACCGATACAGTCATCAATGTACCGGAAAAAGAGGTGAGGGAGGGGACCCAAGTAGGACTGGAACAAAGAGTGTTCCACATATCCCACGAAAAGGCAGGCATAGCTAGGACCCATGCGGGTACCCATAGCAACACCTTTGATTTGGAGGAAATGAGTGGAGTCAAAGGAGAAGTTGTTCAATGTGAGAACAAGTTCAGCCAGGCGGAGGAGGGTGGTGGTGGATGTGGACTGGTTGGGCCTCTGTTCAGGGAAGAAGCGGAGCGCCCTCAGGCCACCCTGGTGGGGGATGGAGGTGTAGAGGGATTGTACGTCCATAGTGAAAAGGAGGCGGTTGGGGCCGGGAAACTGGAAACTGTTAAAGTGGCGGAGGGCGTCGGAAGAGTCGCGGATGTAGGTGGGAAGAGACTGGACAAGGGGAGAAAAAATAGTGTCGAGATAGGAAGAGATAAGTTCCGTGGGGCAAGAGCAGGCTGAAACGATGGGTCTACCGGGGCAGTCCTGTTTGTGGATCTTGGGAAGGAGGTAGAAGCGGGCTGTGCGGGGTTGGGGAACTATGAGGTTGGCGGCCGTGGGGGGGAGATCTCCAGAGGAGATGAGGTCAGTGACAGTCTTGGAAACGGTGGCTTGATGTTCGGTATTGGGGTCATGGTCCAGGTGGAGGTAGGAGGAGGTGTCGGAGAGTTGGCGTTCAGCTTCCGCTAGGTAGAGGTCGGTTCGCCAAACAACAACAACAGCACCACCCTTGTCAGCAGGTTTAATGACAATGTCGGGGTTGGATCTGAGAGAATGGAGTGCTGCAAGTTCAGAGGGAGGTAGGTTGGAGTGAGTGTGGGGAGCAGAGAAATGGAGACGGCCGATGTCACGGCGGCAGTTTGCAATGAAAAGATCTAGAGAGGGTAAGAGGCCAGAGGGAGGGGTCCAGGTAGAACGGGAATTCTGAAAGCGGGAGAAAGGGTCAGCCGTGCGGGGGGAAGACTTCTGGCCAAAGAAGTGGGCACGGAGGCGAAGGCGGCGGAAAAAGAGCTCAGCATCGTGCCGAGCTCGAAATTCATTGAGGTGGGGGAGTAAGGGGGATGAAGCTCAGGCCTTTGCTGAGGACTGATCGTTCGGGGTCAGAGAGGGGAAGGTCAGAAGGGATAGTGAAAACGCGGCAGGGGGTGAGATTAGGAGAAGGGATGGGGTCAGAGGAAAGTGAAGGGGAAGAAGGTTCCGGAGGGGCGTTGGTGTTCAAGAGTTGATGAAGCTTGCGATCCTTGACATCAGAAAGGAAGAAAAAAAGTTTTTTGTTGAAGCGTCGGATGAGTCGAAGGATGAAATGGAACTATGGGCCCGGACAGCTTTGAGATAGAGTGCGTCGGTGCTGCTGAAGAGAGAGGTCGAGAGTGTTCATGTGGCGTTGAGCGTGGATCTCAAGATGCGGCGAGAGCAGTAGTTCGAGGAACGATGAATATCTTGGAGATATTTGTAATCCTGGGTGATCCGAAACACGAAGGGTGGAAGTTTAGTTGGAATCCACGTGGAATAAGACGGAACCGGAGACAGTTGCTGAGGAAAGTAATCTGGCTGTGAAACCGAGTCTTGGCAGATACCTGATCAAACACGAGAAGGGATACTGAAAGCAATGAAGATGAACAAGATTGAAGAGACAAACGAACGTCCCGTCGAAGAGAAGAGCAGAACTTCTTCAAAGTAGGCATTCCTAGAAGAGAGATGGCAGTGGACCAAACACTAATACGATAGCAAAATACTGCGGATGCTGGAAATCCGAAATAACAACAGAAAACGCTGGAAAAACTCAGCAGGCCAGGCAGCATCTGTGGAGAAAGAAACAGAGTCAACGTTTCAGGTCGAAGACCCTTCGTCAGAACTGGAAAAAAACAGGAAATGAAATAGATTTAAAGCAAGTATAATGCTTGCATTGTTCCACGGAAGCTCAGCGTAAGCTCGAGGAACAGCACCTCATCTTTCGTTTAGGCACTCTACAGCCCTCTGGACTCAACATAGAGTTCAACAATTTCAGATCATAACCACGGCCCCTATCACATATACACACATATATATATATATTTTTTTTCATCCACCCTTTTGTTTGGCCCCTTTTTTTCTTCCCTCCCTGAAGCTGGCAGCTGTCCTTCATTCCGCCAGCGCATTTCACACTTCATCCAGCCTCAACCTGCCACATTACCACCTCCTCTCGCCTTGAATATCTCTTAATGTCTCTCAATGTCTCTTAATCTCTCCTGCTTTCTATACTACCACTGACCTTCCCTTTTGTTCTTTCATCCCCTCCCCCTTTTCCCAGCATTATACTTGCTTTAAATCTATTTCATTTCCTGCTTTTTTCCAGTTCTGACGAAAGGTCTTCGACCTGAAACGTTAACTCTGTTTCTCTCTCCACGGATGCTGCCTGGCCTGCTGAGTTTTTCCAGCGTTTTCTGTTGTTATTTCGGATTTCCAGCATCCGCAGTATTTTGCTATCGTTTAAGCTCTGGAATTCCCTCCCTAAACGTCTCCATCTCTCTAACTCTCTCCTTTAAGATGCTCCTTAAAACCTACATCTATGACCAAGCTTTTGGTCACCTGTCCTAATATCTCTTTACATGGCTCGGTGTCAGATTTTGTCTGATAACGCTCCTGTGAAGCGGGTTGGGACATTTTACTACGTTAAAGGCACTATATAAATCCAAGTTGTTTTTGGTTGAGGGATAAATATTGGCCAGGACACTGGGGATAACTCCCCTGCTCTTCTTCGAAATAGTGCCATGGGATCTTTAATGTCCACCTGAGAGGGTAGACAGGGCTACGGTTTAACATTTCATCTGAAAGACGGCACCTCTGACAGTGCAGCACTCCCTCAGTACTGCTCTTGAATGTCAGCCTAGACTTTGTGCTCAAGTCTCTGGAGCCTGTTCCTGTGCCCAAGATAGTCGACAGCTTCTAAGTATCAAGATATGATTGGAATTTTTTTTTAAAAAACAATCAACTTCAGGATCGTTAAAGGAGCTTTGTGATCTGCCAAAATGATGCTTTCTGAAGGGAAAACAAGATGGCTGCTGCTGTTGTAACTTGCATTGTATACAGTTGCCCAGCACATGACCAGTAGCGTGCTGGCTGTGTTCTACTCCACTGACAACTTTGTTAGGTGACTTGGGTAATTCTATTTTGAACTTCGGTGATATTTTACGAAATGTATGTATGGAAGCATTAAGTTTTAGGTCTTAATTAAGAATATTCTTGACTTCATGCTGGTCTCTGTATGGTAGCCATGCAATTCCATAGGCATAGATCAGTGAAAGGCTATGCTATGTGAGAATACTGACCTACAGTTTACAATGTCATGTTGCAAGCTGTAAAACTTATTTTACTGGTTTGTTCTTATTCTCTTTCATGTCCTGTTATGTAATGGTTCCATATGACTGCTTAAGAGTTGGGGGGGAAAAAAGCAAAGCAAGACTGCGAATACTCCTTTTGTATTATATATTCCATTCAAGTACAGAAATATCTGTATGCCTCATCACTTTTTTATTACTGATGCAGAGATTAAAAAAAATGAGCATTTTTAAAATATCAGTGCTGAGCTTTTAAGACAGCCCAATCTCAGAGGCACAACTCAATTATCTTTTTGTCATAAAATGGTGTAAAACCTTTCACCAGTAACACTCCAGGCACGTAATATGATTTCCACTTCACAATTTAAAAAGAACACTGACCATTTGCAGGACTCAGTGGCTATGTATATTGTAACTTAGTAATACTCCTTATCAAATGGACAACAAATAGCTTGCCTACAAATGGTATTAACACATGCTCCAAATTTATATATATTTTTTAAAAAGCAGGTCTTGGTGAAGTAATGCAGCTTAGCCAATCAGAACCCAAGGCAGCAAAGGTGTGTGCACGGTACGATAGCATTAGGAACACTCTGCAGATTTAATCTCATTAAGCACATCATTAACTGCTTTACAAGTGGTTCAGCAAGATTATCATGTTCCAACTGGTTGTTCATCTACATTCGTTATAATACATCTTACCTCACAGGATTTGCCTTATAACTCACAGAAATCAAAGGTAGTCCACCAGCTACACAATTTTAGTGCAGACTAAGGAATTTCTAGTGATATTGAAAAAGGATCACGAATAACTCGTGTCCTGCTCAGCATCTTCTCCCTCCCACTCGCCCTAAGAATTTGCATTAGTGGTACTTAAATACAGATTATCTGGTCATTTACTTCATTGCTGTATGTGAGGGTTTGCTGTGCACAATTTGGCTGTTGTGTTTGCCTACATTACAACTGTGACTAGATGAGGAAAGTTCTTCATTGTCCTGATGAAAGGCACTAAATAAATGCAAGTTAGTTCTTCCCACTTAGTATTCGGGTTACCATGGCCCCAATATTAGTGAAATGCACCATTTTATTGGCGTATTATGTTGAAATAAAATGTAGTAATCTGGTGTGTACCTGTGAATATGCGACGTGCAAAAGAACTGGACAACACAATGGACCAAAAAGCTATCTTTTCACCTCTGGGATCTAGGTTTGAATCCAGCCTCGAGATATAAAATAAAGATTGTCTCTCTTGAATGGCTGTTTAAACTTTGAAATGAAATGACATTGGGAACTCAACAGCTTAGATCCCAATGGCCATGAGCCCACAGTACAAACTGACCTCAAAGCCTCCACTAATTGGTACACCGTTGGCTCAGAGGCCAAAAGGCCAAAAAGTGTGATAAATGGAACAGTCACACTGGAGCAGTAAGTTGCTGAGGTACATTGACATGGTAATGTAGTGGAGCTTTGAGATTACATCTGGCCAATGCCATTTGTGGCTCAGAAATGCTTGGTGCAAAGTGGGGGGGGAAAAATCATTCCCTTTGTACTATTATCTTTTAATTTTAAAGAGGAAAAAATGTTTAAAACATTTGGCTCAGATGATAGCAGCGTTGCCTCAGGGTCAAAAGGTTATGGATTTGAGCCCTACGCCAGTGCCTTAGCTCAGTCTAGGCTAACGTTCTAATCCAGTACTGAGGGAAAATTGCATTGTCCAAGCTTCCATTTGTTAAATGAGACAATAATTTGAAGCCCTGTCTTCTCATTCAGATGTACATTAAAGATAACTGACACTGTTTGAAGATGAGAGATTTCTTCCAGTGTTCTAGTCAACATTTTCCCTCAATAAATTCCCCACCCCCTCAAAAAATTTAATTGGTTATTCATTTCATTGATTTTTGTGGGATCTTGCTATGTGCAAAAGAACATAAGAACATAGGAGCAGGAGGAGGCCATTTGACCCTTCGAGCCTGCTCCGCCATTCAATAAGATCATGATCATGATCTTCTACCTCATCTCCACTTTCCTGCACTATCCCCATATCCCTTGATTCCTTTAATACTCAAAAATCTATCGATCTCTGTCTTGAATATACACAATGACTGAGCCCTCACAGCCCTCTGGGGTAGAGAATTCCAAAGATTCACCACCCTCTGAGTGAAGAAATTTCTCCTCATCTCAGTCCTAAATGGCCGACCCCTTATTCTGAGACTGTGACCCTTGGTTCTAGACTCCCCAGCCAGGGGAAACATCCTCCCTGCATCTACCCTGTCAAGCCCTGTAAGAATTTTGTATGTTTCAATGAGATCACCTCTCATTCTTTTAAACTCTAGAGAATATAGGCCTAGTCTACTCAATCTCTTCTCATAGGACAATCCCCCCCATCCCAGGAACCAGTCTGGTGAACCTTCGTTCCACTCCCTCCATGGCAGTATATCCTTCCGAAGGTAAGGAGGCCAAAACTGTACACCATACTCCAGGTGTGGTCTCACCAGGGCCCTATATAATTGCAGTAAGACGTCTTTACTCTTATACTCAAATCCTCTTGTAATAAAGGCCAACATACCATTTGCTTTCCTAATTGCTTGCTGAACCTGCATATTAACTTTCAGTGATTCGTGTACAAGGACACCCAGGTCCCTCTGAACACCAACATTTTCCAATCTTTCACCATTTAAAAAATACTCTGCTCTTCTATTTTTCCTACCAAAGTGGATAACTTCACATTTCTCCACATTATATTCCATTTGCCATGTTCTTGCCTACTCATTTAGCTTGTCTATACCCCTTGAAGCCTCCTTGCATCCTTCTCACAACTTACATTCCTACCCAGCTTTGTATCATCAGCAAACTTGGATATATTACATTTGGTCCCCTCATCCAAATCATTGATGTAGATTGTGAATAGCTGAGGCCCAAGCACTGATCCTTGCGGTACCCCACTAGTTACAGCCTGCCAACCCGAAAATGATCCGTTTATTCCTACTCTCTGTTTTCTGTCCGTTAACCAATCCTCAATCCATGCTAGTATATTACCCCCAATCCCATGAGCCCAAATTTTGTTTAATAACCTTTTGTGTGGCACCTTACCGAATGCCTTCTGAAAATCCAAATACACCACATCCACTGGTTCCCCCTTATCTATTCTGCTAGTTACAACCTCAAAAAACTCTAACAGATTCGTCAAACAGGATTTCCCTTTCATAAATCCGTGTTGACTTAGCCCAATCCTATTATTATTCTCTACCATGTCCTTAATAATAGCTTCTAGCATTTTCCCTCCTACTGATGTCAGGCTAACTAGTCTGTAGTTCCCCATTTTCTCTCTCCCTCCTTTCTTAGTTTCTGCTCGATGATTTTGCGTTGTCGTGTGTTTCTAAGGTTGCCTTGGAGAACGCTTACCCGCAGATCCGAGGCTGAATGTCCTTGACTGCTGAAGTGTTCCCCGACTGGAGGTAACAATCCTGCCTGGCGATTGTTGCGCGGTGCTCGTTCATACGCTGTCTCATGTCTGCATGGTCTCGCCGATGTACCATGCCGCGGTGCATTCTTTCCTGCAACGTATGAGGTAGACAATGTTGGCCGAGTCACATGAGTATGTACCATGTACCTGGTGGGTAGTGTCCTCACGTGTGATGGTGTTATCTGTGTTGATGATCTGGCATGTCTTGCAGAGTTTGCCATGGCAGGGTTGTGTGGTGTCGTGGTCGCTGTTATCCTGAAAGCTGGGTAATTTGCTGCGAACGATGGTACTTCTGAGGTTAGGCGGCTGTTTGAAGGCAAGTAGTGGAGGCGTGGGGATGGCCTTAGCGAGGTGTTTGTCGTCATCGATGACATGTTGAAGGCTGCGAAGAACATGGCGTAGTTTCTCCGCTCCGGGGAAGTACTGGACGACGTAGGGTACCCTGTGGTTGTGTCCCGTGTTTGCCTTCTGATGAGGTCTATGCGATTTTCGCTGTGGCCCGTCGGAACTGTCGATCGATGAGTCGAGCGTCATATCCCGTTCTTACGAGGGCGTTTTTCAGCGTCCGTAGGTGTCCATCGCGTTCCTCCTCGTCTGAGCAGATCCTGTGTATTCGCAGGGCTTGTCCATAGGGATGGCTTCTTTAACAGGTTAGGGTGGAAGCTGGAGAAGTGGAGCATCGTGAGGTTGTCCGTGGGCTTGCGGTAGAGTGAAGTGCTGAGGTGTCCGTCTTTGATGGAGATTCGTGTGTCCAGGAATGAGACCGTTCTGAGGAGTAGTCCATGGTGAGTTTGATGGTGGGATGGAACTTGTTTATGTTATCGTGTAGTCTTTTCAGTGATCCTTCGCCATGGTCCAAAGGAAGAAAATGTCGTCGATGTATCTGGTGTACATGTTGGCTGGAGGTCCTGTGCAGCGAAGAAGTCTTGCTCGAACTTGTGCATGAAGAATGTTGGCGTATTGGGGTCGAATTTGGTCCCCATGGCTGTTCCGTGTGTTTGGGTAAAAAAATGGTTGTCGAAGGTGAAGACATTGTGGTCAAGGATGAAGCGGATGAGTTGTAGGATGGCGTCTGGAGATTGGCTGTTGTTGATGTTGAGTACTGAGGCTGTTGCAGCGATGCCGTCATCGTGGGGGATACTGGTGTAGAGTGCCGATACGTCCATCGTGGCAAGGAGTGTTCCTGGTTCAACTGGTCCGTGGGTGCTGAGTTTCTGTAAGAAGTCTGTAGTGTCGCGACAGAAGCTGGGGGGTTCCCTGTACGATGGGTTTCAGAATGCCCTCGACGTATCCAGAGAGGTTCTCACACAGGGTTCCATTGCCTGATACGATAGGACGTCCGGGTGTGTTGGCTTTGTGTATCTTTGGGAGGCAGTAGAAGTCTCCCACGCGGGGAGTACGTGGGATGAGAGCGCGTAGGATGTTTTGAAGGTCTGGATCGAAGGTCTTGATCAGTCTATTGAGTTGGCGGGTGTGGTTCTTTGGTCAGATCTGCGGGTAGCTGTCTGTAGTGTTCCTGGTTGTCCAGTTGTCGGTATGCTTCTTTACAATAGTCCGTTCTGTTCTGTATGACGATGGCTCCTCCTTTGTCCGCTTCAATGTAGTACAGGGGGTGTGCTGCATTGTCAGAGATGTTGTCCTTCAGCTGAGACATTAAACCATCTGCCTGTTCCAGTAGTTCAAACGCATATTACAGATCACAGGCCAATATTTAATAGAATCATAGAATGATGCAGCATAAAAAGGAGGCCATTCGGCCTATCGTGTCTGTGCTGGCTCTTTCAAAGAGCTATCCAATTAGTCCCACTCCACTGCTCTTTCCCCATAACCCTGTATTTTTTTCCTTTTCAGGTATATATTCAATTCCCTCTTGAAAGTTATTATTGAATCTGCTTCCACTACCTTTCTTTACTGACATAACAAGGATTTCAAAGTGATAATTTAAAATGGCTATCTTGTTTGGTGACATAACAACAATGATTGCATTTCAAAGTGATTCATTGTATGTGAAGCACTTTGGGATGTTTCTAAGAAAGGTGATAAGGCATGAAATGGATGCAAGTCTTTCATTCATATCTCAAATTGCTAAATTCATATACACAGAATGTAACATACTGACTGCACTCTGGATGTTGATAAGCTCCGCATAAGTAATAGTGGTAATTTTAATAATGCTACCGCTGAGAGTTATGCAATAGCTCCAGCAGGTCCATGTGGTTATGATATACGTTGCATTTAAAATTATACAATTTTTTTTCTCCTAAAATGCTGCAACATATGTGGCACATTCTAAACGGCATCCTGCAGGCTTTGTAATTAAAGGCTAATGTCATTTTCTGAAAATGAGCATTTTTTGCCTCCTAGTGTGGAGCTCAATCTCTAAACAAATTATATTGGGCACCAAAAGCAAGTTAAGTCAGTGGTGTATTTTAAACATATTTGCATTTCATACATCACTCTAAATCAGTTGCTTAATTAATGGGTTAGTGTACAGATTTTGTATTTGATGAACTGTTAACGTGATGCTTAAAGTTTTAAGCAATTAATAATGTTTTGAGAACTATATGGCTGAGGAAAGCAAGCTTGTTATTCAGTCTAAATCATGTAGCTTGAAATGGAGTCTATTGATTTATAGCAGCCATCACCGAAGCATGTTCATCTGCAAACATTGACAATCTGATTGAACCTAAATAAATTAATTAAATATATAAATCCCTTATTAAACATAGAAACATAGAAACATAGAATCTAGGAGCAGGAGTAGGCCATTGCGGCCCGTCGAGCCTGCTCCGCCATTCAATACGATCATGGCTGATCATCCAAATCCAGTACCCTGTCCCTGCTTTAATCCCCACAGTACACATATCCCACCCTACCCCCGTAACCCCACGTATTTAATTCCCCCTAACATATCCCATCCTATCCCCATAACCCCACATATTTAATCCCCCCTAACACTAAGGGTCAATTTATCATAGCCAAATCAACCTAACCCACACATTTTTGGACTGTGGGAGGAAACCGGAGCACCCGGAGGAAACCCACGCAGACACGGGGAGAATGTGCAAACTCCACACAGACAGTCACCCGAGGTCAGATTCGAACCCGGGTCTCTGGCGCTGTGAGGCACCAGTGCTAACCACTATGCCACCGTGTTTAGAACATTTCCTATTAATTCCCATTGGGGCCCCAAAATTCCATGGGCTGTGATCCTGGCAGCTGGACTGGGTTTGTGTCTTCCCTCCAGCACTGACTCCTGCTGCAGTTTGAGGTGTCTCTGGGAGGGCACCTCATGTGCATGGGGCCGGTGGACAGAAGTACTACTTGGGCACTTCTGTGGTGTCTGCCCCATGCTCCATGGGGGAGGGGGGGGGGAAGAGAGAGGGTTGGGACGGGGACTGGGGGTGCTGCCTAGGCCTCCGTACATGACCTTGCCGTGGCCCTGATCAGCCCTGAGCAAGGAGGGGGGGGGCGATCCAATTTTATTTTTCAATTTTCGTTTTCAGGGTCCAGGTTGTTTGCCGCTTGCTCTAAGAGCTGGACTTTAAGGAGAGTCTTAAAGGAGAAGAGGGAGTTGAAGAGGTGTAGAGACACAATTCAAGAACATGGCACCAAGACAATGAAAGTACAGCCACCAATAGTGGGATAAAGGCCGGGCAGATGCACAAGAGTCACAGGATTAGAGGATTTGTGAGGGGGGAGGGTTGCAGGGTTATAGGCCTGAAGGTTGTTATGGAGAAAGGAAGGGTTGAGGCAACATTCCCTCTAAGCTGAATGGCCACGCAGCTGTGCACGGGACCGGCTTTTCCGATGTTAAGTTTTGCGCATACGCAAAACTGTGAATGGGCCGCGCACCCAAAAAAAATTAGAGGGAACATTGGTTGAGGCCATGAATGGATTTAAACACAAGGCTAAGAATTTAAAATTTTGAGATGTCAGGGGACTGGGAACCATTGGAGGTCAGCGAGCACAGGGGTGATGGGTGAGCGGCACTTGGTGCAGGATAGGTTACGTCTGCAGCATTTTTGATGAGCTAGAAATAAAGTGGTAACATTTCTCCACTTATTTTGCATCCAATAATCGAATCAATCCAAATTTGTCATCTCGAGACTATTTTAGCAATATGCTCAACCGGAGTTCGCTATTTATCAGTTTTCTTCTCCTGTGGTCCTTTCACAGTGAAATGTCCATATTGGAGGCCAGAGTTGTGCTATGGACTCATGTCCAGCATAGCAACCCCAGTTATAAAGAGGCCTTTTTTTCTTCCATTTTTTTTAAAGGCTCCATATGCTTTTTAGGTCTGGTAACCAGGACTCTCGCAAGTCATTTAATTTGCCTAATCAAGAGAGTTAAGTTAACTGCCCTGGACTTGTAAATACTACTGTTCACTTGCTGTGTGCCTGGGGAATGCTTATTTCCTGGGTATGAAGCAGAGGAAAAAAGGCGAAGACCTGTGATATGGTTGTCCGGGCATCACCTGGGAATCTCCAAGGGGTAGTGGGAGACAGAGGGCTTGTGCATGCAGTAGGCATAATCATGCAAATGAGGCAGGAGAGATGTAAGGGTGCATACTGCCTCATTTTCATGTCTCATTGCTGGGTGGACGCCTATTTGGACGTGCACCCAGAAGAAGTAGACCTTAGGACTTGCATCCAGTTCCGCTGAGATTGCAGGATCTGAGACAGGTAGACAGAAAGGACCTGGAGGACTCTATAAGGTAGGCGCCCTTTTCCTTCTGCAGGTCCTTCAGTGGAGCTTCGGGGCTGGAGGCAGCCAGTGGGCTCCACAAGCAGCAGCAATTAGATAGTCATTGTGCATGCAGCTAACTTGCCTCCCTGCTTCTTGGCACTGGCTGTTCTAGGGAGTGGACCTGCACCGCAGAAATGTCTGGCCTTAATAAACAACCTGAACCCAGAGAGATATATATGGATTGAGGTTGTGTCACCTAAAGTGAGCTTTGCCTCACTAGTGTCCAAGTGAGAGGGGCGGTAAGGAAATCTAGTGCTGTACCCTTCTTTTGGCTATGCTGTTTTGTTAATTGTGGTCACGTACAGTTTGAATGTCACTCCCAAATCCGTTATATTATTTAACCCTTGTAATGTTTCACTCTTCGCTGTGTAGCCACATTTAATATTTCTGCACCAATATTGATTTGTGTAAATTTATCAATACTATATGCCATTTGTAAGTGTAGATGGTCTGTTGGAAGCTATGAATTTGATGAACTGAGCTTTTGTATTTCCATGTTTCTTCATGTCCTTATCTGTTTAGTTTTTTTCTCAATCCCAAGCTCTGCTTCTCAGACGCACTTAGCTGTCCTAAATAATTATCTACTTTTATTTAAATTAGTGATTTAAAAAATAAATCCAGATAACCAGTACCAATCACTTGCTTCCAGTGTGAGGAATATTTGTTTGTTATTGCCCTCTGCTATTGATCGTATAAACTTTGCATTATCAGTTTTTTCAATATGCTCTTATTATCCAAAATAAAGTTTATTAAACTTGCAGGATGTGATCCTTTCATTTCCACATTCTGTGAATTTAATTGCAGAGAAAATGAGACTCCTATGGTGCAAATGCTGAGGCTCTTTTCTCCTTCACGTTTTAAAGGAAGAGGATGAAATTATGCGAGAATTTTGGGATATTTGGCACAGGGAGGTCAAGTATACATGTGTCTCAAGTAGTTTTTAAGTTTTTATATATATATATATATATATTCTATTTCAAAAATACTTGGAACATGCTTCCTTCAATGTATTGTGCATCAGCTACCTGAAAATTAACAAAATAATAGTAAAGGCACCTGGAGTTTGCTTTAATGCTGTCTCTATCAAATCATTTTTACAGCCATAGAAAAACGATGCACTGCAACGAATGGGGGAGGGGAGCAACATAGGCTTCAGTTTATTTCAGTTGTGCCAAAGTATGTTTGGATCGCAAAATGTGGCACAATCACACTTTTGCAGTCACGCAAACAAGATAAAATGTTGTCTGATACAGTTCATGCTCATTTGGAGTTTGCTGCTAATAACTACTCACTGCCCTAATTTACTTTAGGTGTGCCACTCACAAGTCGTAAAACTATGTTTTGTAGTTGTCATACAGTAGAAACAGTGTGCATAATTCCAAGGCTAAAAAGAAAGAGCGCTACTTAAAGTATTAACTGGAAGTCATTCCCTGAATTTAAAATGCACTGTTGTAGATATTTATCTCTCTTACCTGTACGCAGATGCTATTTAAATATATTTCTGGCAACCTCGTTTTCCTTGTATGTGGATAGAATGTGATACTGTTCATGATTGTTCTGGTGAAGCTCACACATTAACACCGGGTGCTTGTATTTTTTTCCAGGTCAGCTCGCTGCAGGTACCTGTGAGATAGTCACCCTGGACAAAGATAGCAGTCAACCGCGAAGGACTATAGCCAGACAAACTGCTAGGTGTGCATGTAAAAAGGGGCAGATTGCTGGCACAACGAGAGCAAAACCAGCCTGTGTGGACGGTAAGAATATAATACATAGATTTTAAGCTTAAATGTTGTTTTTTCCTGCTTCCTTTGTCAATCTACAGAACAACCAAAGTTTACAGAATGGACTTGATACCCCAAGCTCTTCGCCACTCAGATGTCAATCATTTCTATTGTGATCAATAGGAATTAACATTAGTTTGGGTGGGAAAGAGAAATTTACATACGTGCGGTGGGAATCTGTTGCCATTTGTTCCAGCCAAAGATTGGATGGAACAGCCGATCAAAAGGTAGCTTTGCTGTCAGAAGAAATGGAGTCACCAATAGCAGATGGAGAGCTGCATCTTCTTACACAGTTACAGCCACCACTCCATATTTTAGCTTGCTGAATGTCAAAAGACATAAAATACGACATGTTACTTTCATGATTGGTTGATGGGAGTTCTGTGTAAGGTGTGTTCTTGTTTCTTTTATTGAAATGGGAATTGCAGGAGAACGCACTGACCCTGTTAGGATTTCTTCACTTACTAGTATTTTATTCAATTATTTTTCTTTCAAGAAATCCATTTACTGGTGCACTTGCTTTGCAGTCAGCACAGAAGCACAACAAATACTTTGTTGATTTTTGAATACTGTACATGGAGTTCATTGGAAAGGAGTTGGTGCACATAGAGGTATTAATAATACGGCAATAAATCACCACACAGATATTATTCAATACTTCATGTGATGAGTCAACAGGGTGCACACAAGTAGCATTCCACATAACAGCATTCTATTTTATGGAAAGAAGTTTATGCACGGGGTGTAATCGAAGGTATACAGTATAATTTGAAATTTTTACAGGCTGATGTAACTGGTAGCATACGGCTGCTTCATTCATGTCCTCGACTGTGACGGCAGCACTTGCCGCAAGAAAGGGCGGCAGCAGCACTGGTACAGTTGGCTGGCTTGACTTTTACGGAATTCTCTGAGTAGAATCATCACTTATTACAGCACAGAAGGAGCCCAGTCGGCCCATCACACTTGTGTAGGCGGTTACTCGCTTAATCTCAATCATTTGTCCTTTCTTTGTGTGTTTCTTCAAATATTTATCCACTTCCCTTTTAAAGCTATTATGAATTGTGTTTCTGGTAGAACATTCCATGACTTAACAATCAAAAAAAATTCTCACAATCTCGTTCTTCACTCTTTTGGTGATGATCCTAAATATACGCCTTCCAGTTACCAATTGACTGACCAGTGAAGAAAGGTTTTTGCCTATTTATCTTTAAAAAATTCCTCATAATTTTGAACATCTGGATTAGATCTCCTCTTAATCTGCTTTGTTCTAATGACAGTTAATAGGAAAATGTCGTGGGACCAGGAGCAACAACGCCACAATTCCATATTAACTCAGAAAATGATTGAAACAGCTGAACCAGCTGGCTGTACCATCGCTGCTGCCGCTCCTATTGCAGATTCTGGGAGTTCTCCTCTTCCACCCCCGTCCCCCCTCCCCACCCACTCCCGATTCAAGCACCTCTGTCTACCCTCCTCTGACACTTCTGACTCTATTGGCTCTCTGCACACCTCCCTCCTGATTCTGGCACCTCTCCTCCTGGTCCAAATTCTGACCCCATTGCTCTTGTAACTAGGGGACAGGTGGTGGGCTGGTGGCTACCTGCCTGTGGGTGATAGGTAGAGACCAAGGCCAGAATCTTGCCTACCTGGACGGGTCCGGTGCGGGCAGTGTCCGTGGTGGGTCGTGACCCCGCTGCTGGCTCCATCCCACTGTTGAAAATGAACTTACCTTAATGGGGCCTATTAAGCCCTCCCAGCGTGTTACCCGGCCCAATTAGATGGAGCGGGTCTGGTGACGTCATTCATGACACGTTTTCAGCCGGGATCGTTAAAGGGGCCATGGCCACATTAGATTTGAAGTTTCATCTAACATAGTGCTGTCAGTGCACTACAGCATTGGAGTGCTGCAAACACGGACATTGACTGCACAGAGGCAGAGGGCTGCACAGAGGCAGAGGGCTGCACTCAGGTTCTCCGATGACTCCCTCCATATGCTTATAGAGGGAGTCAGAGCACGCAGGGAGGTCTTCTTCCCTTCCGATGGGCGGAAGAGACCTCCCCAGGAGACCAAGACAGCCTGGTTGCAGAGTGCAGAGGAGGTCACAAGCAGGGATGTGGTCAGGAGGACCTGGGTGCAGTGCCGCAAACATTTCAATGATCTCATTAGATCAGGAAACGTTAGTACAAAGCCACACTCAACTTCATCCTGCTGTGCCTCTCATCACTTCCCCATCACTCTGCCTTCCCTACCCTACTCCTGCACATCCTTACTCACACCAACATACCTTGCACCTCCACCCATCCCTCTCTATCTACATAATCACATCCCCATCTCACTAGCCACCCCTCACACTCACCCTCATCGTAGTCCAATCAGACCAACTAACAACACATGTAAAGTTTCTGTTAACGTGGTGTCAAACATAAAAATCTTTATTTTCAACACTTTGCGTTCTTGGACAGATTTGTGTGCACCTTTGGAAGTGGCTTAGCGAGTTGCAGTGAATGGTGAGACATAATGGTACCCCCTGCAATGGTGATGAGTGTGAAAGGAATGGCTTGGGGATTGTAGGGATGCTTTATGGTGTTGGTGTGGGGTGGTGCCAACCTGGCGCATCATGTGGCAGCCGTATGGGTGTACAGCATAAAGTTAACTAAATCTGGCCATGATGAGGCCATCCCTGGCCACCCGGGCAGCAATGTGCTCAGGTGCTGATGCCCTGTGTCCTGTGCAGCATCAGGTGATTACAGAGAAAGTTGGTGGTGTTGTTGGTGCTGCTGGTGTTGGGGCTCATCATGGTCCAATTCTGAGGACCAAGGTGACACTTGGGTCTAAATCTGAAACTAGGGTCTTAAATCTAAACAAAGCAAACTACGTAGGTATGAGGGACGAGTTGGTAAGGTAGATTGGGAAACTACATTAAAAGGTATGACGGTAGAGAAACAATGGCTAGCATTTAAAGAATTAATACATAATTTACAACAAATATACATTCCTTTAAGGCACAAAAACCCCTTAGGAAAAGTGGTCCAACTGTGGCTAACAAGAGAAGTTAAAGATAGTATTAGAGCAAATGAAGGGGTTTATAATGCTACCAAAAAGAGTAGTAAGCCGGAGGATTGGGAAGATTTTAGAATTCAGCAAAGGAGGACCTAGAAATTGATAAAGAAAGGGAAAATAGAATATGAGAGTAAACTAGCAAGAGACGTAAAAACAGACTGTAAAAGGTTCTATAGATCTGTAAAAAGGAAAAGATTAGTGAAATTAAATGTGGGTCCCTTACAGGCTGAAACAGGAGAAATTATAATGGGGAATAAGGAAATGGCAGAGAAATTAAAGAAATACTTTGTGTCTGTCTTCACGGAAGAAGACGCAAAAAACTTCCCGGAAATAGTGGAGAACCAAGGGTCTAGCGAGAATGAGGAACTGAAAGAAATTAGTATTAGTAAAAAAAATAGTACTGGAGAAATTAATGGGACTGAAAGCCGATAAATCCCCTGGACCTGATGGCCTACATCCTAGGGTTTAAAAGAGGTGGCTATAAAGATAGTGGATGCATTGGTTGTCATCTTTCCAAATTCCATAGATTATAGAACGGTTCCCACGGATTGGAAGGTAGCAAATGTAACCCCACTATTTAAGAAAGGAGGGAGAGAGAAAATGGGGAACTACAGACCAGTTAGCCTGACATCAGTAGTAGAGAAAATGCTAGAATCTATTATTAAGGACGTGGTAACAGGTCACTTAGAAAATAATAATAGGATTGGGCAAGTCAACACGGATTTATGAAAGGGAAATCATGTTTAACCCGCAGAATAGATAAGGGGGAACCAGTGATGTGGTGTATTTGGATTTTCAGAAGGCATTCGATAAGCTGCCACACAAGAGGTTATTAAACAAAATTAGGGCTCATGGGATTGGGGGTAATACACTAGCATGGATTGAGGATTGGTTAACGGATAGAAAACAGAGAGTAGGAATAAACGGGTCATTTTCGGGTTGGCAGGCTGTAACTAGTGGGGTACCGCAAGGATCAGTGCTTGGGCCTCAGCTATTCACAATCTATATCAATGATTTGGATCAGGGGACCAAATGTATTATATCCAAGTTTGCTGATGATACAAAGCTAGATGGGAATGTAAGTTGTGAGGAGAATGCAAAGAGGCTTCAAGGGGATATAGACATGCTAAGTGAGTGGGCAAGAACATGACAAATGGAATATAATGTGGAAAAATGTGAAGTTATCCACTTTGGTAGGAAAAATAGAAAAGCAGAGTATTTTTTAAATGGCGAGAGATTGGGAAATGTTGGTGTTCAGAGGGACCTGGGTGTCCTTGTACATGAATCACTGAAAGTTAATATGCAGGTACAGCAAGTAATTAGGAAAGCAAATAGTATGTTGGCCTTTATTACGAGAGGATTTGAGTAAAAGAGTAAAGACATCTTACTGCAATTATATAGGGCCCTGGTGAGACCACACCTGGAGTATTGTGTACTGTTTTGATCTCCTTACCTAAGGAAGGATATGCTTGCCATAGAGTGAGTGCAACAAAGGTTCACCAGACTGATTTTTGGGATGGGGGGATTGTCCTATGAGGAGAGATTGAGTAGACTAGGCCTATATTCTCTAGAGTTTAGAAGAATGAGAGGTGATCTCATTGAAACATACAAAATTCTTACAGGGCTTGACAGGGTAGATGCAGGGAGGATGATTCCCCTGGCTGGGGAGTCTAGAACTAAGGGTCCCAGTCTCAGAATAAGGGATTGGCCATTTAGGACTGAGAGGAGAAATTTCTTCATTCAGAGGGTAGTGAATCTTTGGAATTCTCTACCCCAGAGGGCTGTGGTGCTCAGTCGTTGAGTATATTTAAGACAGAGATTGATAGATTTTTGAATATTAAGGGAATCAAGGGATATGGGGATAGTTCAGGAAAGTGGAGTTGAGGTAGACCGGCCATGATCATATTGAATGGCGGAGCAGGCTCAAGGGGCCGAATGGCCTACTCCTGCTCTTATTTCTTATGTAAATGGCACCCATGTTGATGAAATAGATGGCAGGTGAAGTACAGATGACAGAAGCATTCTGTCAATGGTGAGAGAGTTCTTCCAATGTGGTGAGACTGGATGGAGACTTTGCTAGAAACACTGCAGAATCTGTGCTGGAAATGGACTGAGCAACAGCTTCTGCCTGAGGAAAGTGATCATCTGTCAGGTGGAAGTTTTTACTGTACAATTGATGCTGTTGTTGAGGCTGCCGTGAAACACGAATTAAGGCTGAATCCATGTGTGTTAAACAAGAGACTTTTTAATCACTGCATGGCACAAAATGCCTGAACAGAAAAGCCCCCAGAATTCTCTGGGCAAATCCTGAGGTCCCGCCCACTCCTGCCTTAAGGGTAAGGCGCCTTAAAGGGAAGGTGCTGGATATTTGTCCACGGACGGAAGAGTGGATAATGCCCGTTTAGGTGGCGATCCGCCACACTGTCAAGTAATCAGCTGGAGCAATGGCCACGGAACTCCCGCCTCAGGTTGATAGATGTGGTTCCCGAGCTGTGTGAGTCCTGTGGCCATGCAGGGAAATTAAAAAAGTATGTGGATAAAAGGCTCTTAAGTGCCTGTAAACTACCTGATAATTATTTCAATTGGGTCGCCCGCCGCTGCCGGTTGGGTTGGCTCCGCGATGACAGGCGCACCTGGGGGAAAGGTGCGTGGGAGCGAGATGACAGCGGGCTCCCGACCCGCTGTCAAAAATAACAACTTTCCCACCCGACCCGCCACCGATCGCACCCGCTACCACCCCGGAAAATTCCGGCGCAAGTTTCTGGCTGCAGACTGATGTCTGGTGGCAGCCTACTTTTGGGGTACAGTCTGCAAGTTGTGGGTGGGTGACATGGTGGTTGTCTCCTGGCTGGGTACTGCTTGGGCATAACGACCTGGCTCTCTGTTAGTTGTGGATACCTGACTCCTGGTGGCTGGATCGAGGGTGGTCCTTGGTGGCTGCAGGTTGGCTTCTTGCGGCTAGCTGCTGGTCATGGCTGGTGTCTACTGGCGATGGCTAGTTATGAATTGGCTGGCAGCTGGTAGTGTCTGTTTGGTTGGCTGCTGGTTGTGGCTGTCAGCCTTTGTTGGCTGGCTGCCGTTGATTGCTGGTTTCTGGTAGGTGCTTTCTGCTGGTAGTGACTGGATAGCTAACAGCCCTTCTTGGGTCGTGTGGAGTAGTTACTCGCTGGATAAAATCACTCAGTCATCAGGAGCATCTTTTACATGTTTAAATAGCGTGCTGTGTTTTTTGGACATAATAAAGTAGGAAACACATCATAAAGCATTTCTGTATGTATGTATAGATAATATTAGTCTGCTCCAAAATGCTGGAGGTGCTTGAAGTAAAGTGTCAAAAATTAAAAATTTCTGGCATGTTCCCAAACCTCCCTAGAGAGGAAATCTTCTGTATGATCTACAATACAGTAATACACACTTGAAAATTATCATGATACTACTGGTTATGCATTCAACAAGGACATGTATTTTGTCAGAATTGTAATTACTGAATTAAGCTTTAACACGCGATGGTTGATGTGTGAGGTTTAATAATGACAATTTAAAGTACTGCATTGAAGAACCATGATAACTGGTCCAAGCCTTTCATTACTTTTCTAAGTGGTTTATGAAGCAACGACATCTGTAATCATCATTCTATTTTTCTTCTGAAGACATGTTGTTTCCTTATGCTTTTTATAAATTTAGCAGAACCATTAACTTTTTTTAAAGCTTTGACCTCGAGTTTGCTTCACAATAACTATTGTGTTCCATTTAGCGCTGTGTATTTCTGCCTGCTTTTAAAGATGCAGCATCACGTCTATAAAATTGTCAGTGCAAGCTTTTTTCTATTGGATGACATAATTGGTATTATGGAGTTGACGACCGGCAACAAGGTAAGTTGTGGAGGGAGGGTTCTGAGAAAGTAGAAGTGGGGAGGGAAGCCTGATGCAGTAGTAACCCAAACTGTTTTTATGGGATCTGGAGGCGCACTCCTGATCCTTCTGGCCCCACAAAAATAAATTCTGAACTTACCTGTTAGTGCCTCTGTTGGGTGCCTGGCAGCTTCTACAGAATGGACCATTCAAAAACGGCTTTAGGTTCCTATTTAAATAATAGGACCCCAATTTGCATAAATTCATGAGGCTTCTGCCTGAGGTAGGCGGACGCCTCAGCCGCCTGCTTCAATATAAGTACAGAGCAGAAACAGAGTGGTTCTGTCTGCTTTCTGCCTGGCGAAGGGAGTTAAAACCCCCCTCTTAAAATCTTTAATAGATGAATAGATAAAAGGAGTTTATTTTATTCACATTTTAGCCACTGAAATTCCTTCAGTAGCAAAACATTTTCACACTACTCGAGCTCTTTATTTCAGTCTCGCAATGTGTCTGCTTTCAATCTTCTTCCCTCAATTGTTTCCACTTTTCTCCTTCATCTCCTAGAATTGGTTCCATTGCCAAGGTGCAGTTCAAGAGGCATTTGGAGCCCTTTATTACCACATCCAAATAATCATTTTCCTGTGATTGGAGCATGATTCCATAGGAAGCAACTCCACTCTGGTACACTGCCCAAGTAGTTATTGTTCATGTGTGAGCATAGCCAGTGTCAGTGGGCTATTAACCATGATGGACAACACAGCCAATCTCAATCCTGTCCCCACTTGACAGTGATATGCATGCACTTCGTATCAGGTGTCACTGGATAATGATCAATGGCAGAAACCCTGGCTGAATTTATCACTTATTAACCCAGGAATACTGAGACCAATTATAGCATCACTACTGGTAATTCAGCTAATTCTGTACAGACCAGGGATAACACTTCAACCTTTCAAGATGGGTACAGCTCCGTCATGCACCAGATGTCCATTTAGCCAAGGAGTCTGTGGGGATGCTTCTGCTTCCAATGTTAACATGTTCAGGAGCAATTTAGACATCTTCCATTGAGCACCTTCTCCACCTGACAGCACACTGTAGATTTAATTTGATACAAATAGCATACAGGAGGTGATGGATAGGGACAACTAACATAATGATAAATGCGATGTTAGACCACCTCTGTTTAAATGTAGCAGAAAAGGGAACTTTATTTCTAACTGGACCTACTGAGAAGGTTGTATTTTATACTCTTTTGGATGCTTTTGCATTCAGACCAGGTTCCAATTAATCTAAATAAGATCAATCTGAATGGACTGCCGTCCTCTAAATGAACCGCTGTTGTGCCGCTGAAGTGTTCATTCACTAGCTTAGAGGTCTTCTGCAGTAGTAGTTATGGTGACACTGATTATCCCTATCGTATGCTTGAGGACAGTCGACTCATTTATCAGCCACTCTGCTACAGGTCAGAATATAGGTAACATTGGAAACAAAGCTTCAAACACTCAATTGGGATGCACTGCCTACTGATTATAGCTGCAAGAATAGAAGCTGACAGTTTAGAGATTTGATGTTGTGACTAACTGTTGGCAGGAAATTAATTTCTTGGGCATAATTTGACCTTTTGACTGCCGGGATATATTGGATTTTTTTTTTGCAATCATAAGCACTGATAACTGGTGCATTATAATTTGATATTTTGCTTAGTTAAAAAGGCCATATTTTAGCTTAACACTGCTGGCCTTAGTGATCTGAAAATCAAATAATGCAACCAATGAAAGGACAAAATGCAAAATTTCCATTTTAGAACAACGGTGTTATGTCTAGGTCGAGATGCAAGAACTTAGCCCACTACTATGGAAACCTTGTATGTAAAAGAAAAATTGCACTATCAGGAGTGAGCTTTACTAAGCATCGCTAACTGATAGCTTCTTGAAATGGAGAAAGCAGAAAGTTCAGGTTCAGTTACAATAAACAGCCCAACCTGAATCGTTCCATTTCTCACACTGACTGACGTCTTTGTTACACATTAAGCAACACCGTGTCAATTGTACCAGTCTGTTTACACTGGCTGCACACAGTGGCACTTAAGCGACCAGAGAAAACCTGAATGTCCATCATGTGTGACCTTCCTGCACTTTGTTGTGCACATATGAAATTATTAACTCGTTCTAGGCACTTGGTATGTGGCAAATTGGGTTTGAGGTGGGGAGAGAGGTTATACTCGCACCTATTAGTAGATACAGCAGTTTCAAAGAAACTGATCCACATTGCCATGATACGCACTGGATTCTGAGGAGCTGAGGCAACTCTAGTATGGACCTAGAGTCCATATCCACCTATTTAGATGGATCTTGGAGAAACAGCACAGCCAAAACACAGTATGATTTGGCTACTGTTGCCACAATATTTGCACCAAATTTGCCACTATAGGTAACACCATGGGGTAGATTTTCATTTTGACAGCCTGGAGTGTCAATTGAGATTGCTCGCTCTTTATAGAACCCACCCGATTTTCATTCCATTGAAATAAACAGAATAAACATCAGGCAGATTGTTTAAAGGGTGGGCGATCCGCTCCGCCAGTTCACCATCCAGGTGCTGAAGATGAAAAGCTAACCCCATACATCAAAGGTTTTTCATCTTTAAAAAGATGCCATAATGCATACGTGACAAAACTGAGTCTCAATCAAGCAGCTAAACTGGAATAAAATTATTTTTTTATGAAGTCAATAAATTAATTTAATCAGTATGCAGATAGATATTAAGCATTTTATCATAACACACACTGGTTTCCTATGATCTATGAATCATATTACACTGGTCTTTATGGGCTAACCCATAGAAAATTTGCGTTCAAATTATCACCGTCAGTGGGAGTAATTCCACCAGAAGATCATTCCATTCACTTCTAGGGAAATGAGTTGGGAGATTTAAATTTTTCATTTGAGTTTCACCAACTCTGGGTTCACTATAAAGAGATTCTACTACATTTATTTTGTAACAATCTATCATGTACCAATTTAGTTTCTTTTGTTATGTTCATATATTTTTGAAAGGGTGGTTATCATTTCCCTCTGATAACAGTTCAACACTAAAAGGGATGCAGGAGAAAATGCTACCAGACTACAATTTGAATAGTTCTCTGAATGTCACTCAGAAATCACAGCAAAACATCTAAGCTGGAGCCAAATTGTTTTTGACATAAATGCCTTGGTTTTCAGACCGCAACACCGACAATAACCCATTCCTTTTATCGTTTACTATTGGTAATACGATTGGAAAACCTCGGACAATAATTTCAATGTTATGAACAAAACTGGCTGAGACTGGCTTCTGTGCCATTATGTTTGAAGTTGTCAGTAAGTCAGAAGAAATCATTAAACTAATTAATTTACATGTAGTGGGTGTTTTGCTAAGTTTTAATCAATAAGATTTGTTGACACATTCCTCAGATCTTGAACTTCCTGACATTTAATGAATACGCACAGTTACAAAGTCTATTGACCAATGACTGCCTGGACTAAATGTGCCAATTAGTTTGTTGACTAGTTTCCAGCATTTGTAAACGCTGTAAAACATATGTGTTATGCATAACTCTCTGGGTTAATTTTGGTAAAAAGGTATGTTAACAGGAATGCAAGACAGCTAGAAAGTGGGAATGAGCAATTTATCCATTTGAACTGTTGATCAGAAGGAGAACACTTGCCAACGACATTGCATGTACATTTAGCAAAAGCAGCAGGAACAAGTCATGATCATTGGTAGCCATGACAACACAGGGTTAGAAATGGGACCTCATTATTGGTAGGTGTGTTATACTGAGGTTTCATTATATTAATAACTGAGAATGTATCACATAGTTCTTGCAATATTTAATATTATTAATTCTGTGGGGAGATGTTATTAATTCCTGTGTCCAACTCTCTTGGAATGTATTTTTCTCCATATAAATGGATTATTTACTTTAAAAAATCATCGGTAATAACCGGCTGTTTCTTCAGCTGCTTAGAACTAAGTGTTTCTCTTTAATATTCGCATCACTATTAAAATATATGACTGGCATTAATATCTATAAACTTCAAGGTATGACAAAGGACAGGCAGTAAAGTCTGGTCGAGGTAGATACAAGAAAAAAGATGGAGAAGAAAAGACTGATGTCAGAGCTGAGAGATATACCTATCAGTAAAGATTGAACAGGCTGGGCCTCTTTTCTCTAGCATTTGATATAGAGTCTCCAAGATTATGAAAGGGTTTGATAGGATAGACATAGAGAAGATGTTTCCACTTTCGGGTGAGAGCAGAACTAGGGGCCATAAATATAACATAGGCCGGAATTTTCTGGGGTGTCAGCGGGCGGGATCGGTGACTGGTCGGGTGGGAATGTGGTTTTTTTGACAGTGGGTCGGGAACCTGCTGTCAACCCGCCACAACGCGGCTTTCCCAATGTTGGGTCTGTCAGCGCTGAGCAGTCTCAACAGTCAGTGGCGGGCGATCCAATTAAACTCATTTATAATGTACTTAACAGACCCTTAACGGTCTTTTTTTTACTTTTTAACTTTAACTTCATGGCCACGGGAACCACGCTGTTTGGGGACCACATCTGTCAACCTGAGGTGGGAGTTCCGTGGCCATTGCTCCAGCTGATTACTTGACAGCTTCAAATGTACAGTAAAAGCTCCCACCTGACAGATCATCACTTTCCTCAGACACAAGCTGTTTCTCAGTCCATTTCCAGCACAGATTCTGCAGGCTTTCCACTTTCCACTCTCCATCCAGTATCACCTCATTGGAAGTACTCTCTCACCATTGACGGAATGCTTCTGTCATCTCTACTTCACCTGCCATCACTGCAGCCGGGTCCTCCTGATGACATCCCTGCTTTTGCAGTGTGCAGCCAGGCAGTGTTGGTCTCCTGGGGAGGTCTCTTCCGCCCATTGGAAGGGAAGAGAACCTCCCTGCGTGCTCTGACTCCCTCCATAAGCATATGGAGGGAATCATGGGAGAGCCTGGGTGCTGCCCTGCACCTTTGTGCAGTCACTGTCAGTGTTTGCAGCACCTCAATGCTGTAGAACACTGACAGCACAAACGTCAAAAGTAAGGTGGCCATGGCCCCTTTAACGAAACCGGCTGATGATGCATCATGAATGATGTCACCAGACCCGCTTCCTCTAATTGGACCGGGAAATGCTGGGCGGGCTTTACAAGCCCTATCAATGTAAATTCATTTTAGGCAGCGGGATGAAGCCAACAGCTGGGCCGCGACCCGCCACCGACATCGCCCGCCATGGACCTGCCGAGGTGTGGAAAATCCCTGCCATAGTCACTAATAAATCCAAAAGGGAATTCAGGGAGAAACTTCTTTATCCAGAGAGTGGTTAGAATATGGAAGTCGCTACCACAGGGAGTAGTTGAAGCGAATAGCGCAGATGCATTTAAAGGGAAATTAGATAAGCACATGAGGGAGAAAGGAATAGAAGAATATGTTGATGGGGTTAGATAAAGAGCAGCGAGAGGAGACTCGTGTGGGGCACAAACACTTGTTGGGCCAAATGGCCTGTTTCTGTGCTGTAAATATTGTCCAATATTTCGTAAAGAAAGGCGGAAAATAAAAGAGAATAAACAAGTGAAAGCAAAATAAGAAAGAAACGGATAAAAGTCGGTGAAAGAAAACAAACTGAAAAGAAAGAAAATTGAAGAAAAGCCAAAGGAAGTGAAGCAGACAAAAAGCAGCTGAGTGAATCTGACTGCTCTTCCGCAGAACCGAGCAGGAAGTGGGTCTTCAAAGAATGGAGGAGGAACAATGCGGCAGTGGGGCCTACAGCTGGAGGAAAGACTTTTGTGGGGCTGGGAGGAGCATTCATGCTTCTCCTGGCCCCACAACAATCATCGCCCGAGCGGACTTTAAACTTTTCTTAGAGCAGCTGGCAGAGGTTCCTTTTTAAGGACCTGTTGCTCAGTCGCTCAGCGGTCAGTTCCACTGGGCGGAGCGCGCAGAGCGCCCGCCCCACTCGGTGGAAAACCCAAATTGCATCAGGATCCCAAATACGGGGATTGAAATATTGATTGAGGTTCCTGCCTGTTTTGGGCAGGAGCGCTGGCCCTCTATTTTGAGGCCTGCTCGAAAATCGCATGGGGTAGGCCTCAGACAAGAAGGCAGAAGGCGCTGAAAAATGGGGCAGTAGTGAGATGAAAATCACCCCTACAATCTCCAATAAATTGGAGAGATACCCTTAGATCACTCCCCACCGCCCCCCCACCTTCAGACTCTTTTGCCCCCTCTTCGGGACCTGTTGAAGAAAGTACGACATCATGTGGACCCTTGCTGAAACAATGAAGGTTCATACTTCTCTAGCAACAGTATGGTAGTAAAGCCTTTATGGTGTTAAAACCAAAAATGCTGTAACAACTGATGACATTTCTGAGGAAAACCCAATGTTGTCTCGTAATAGACCCTTAAACCACAGTAAAGAGGCTTAACACTGTTAAAAGTATTTACCGTTGCCAGATGCACATATGCCAGTAATTTCCTTGGGGATTCTCCCGATTGGCAGAAACCCTGGATAGATGTGTAAATGGGATTTCTGCTGAGGTCACGGTGGCTGATCAGAAGAACCCCAAGGAAATTTCCGGCATTATTTACATCTGAACCAACCACGGAGTAGCTCTAAAAACGACAATAATTTCTGACAGAAGCAGAGCTCTATCTTGCTTCAATCTGTACGAATCTCTATGATAACTTCATATGATAATTTATATTGGCCAATATATTGTGCATTTAAAGTAAAACTCTGTTAACTGCTTTCTGAAAGGGTTTATTTTGCTTTTATATGTGTGTGCGTGTGTATGTATGGGGAGGTGTGAATGGATTATATCATTGCAGAAATACTGCCTGTCTATATGCTTTTGAGAGGACTATCTAGTCCAGCCAACTTCCTGGGTGGAAAGTTGTATACGTGAATTATATCAAAATTCTCTGTTAGTTTTGAAATGCTGGACACTTGTGAAGCTTGTAGATGCATGTTGGTCACAAAGGGTTGTTCTCAGGACCTTGCTGTGTGATACACGAGACGGGTCTCCTTATTTAAGGAAAGATATACTTGCATTGGAGGTAGTTCAGAGAAGGTTCACTAGGTTAATTCCTGAGATGAAGGGGTTGTCTTATGAAGAAAGGTTGAGCAGGTTGGGCCTATACTCATTGGAGTTTAGAAGAATGAGAGGGGATCTTATTAAAACATATAAGATTCTGAGGGGGCTTGACAGGGTAGATGCAGGGAGGATGTTTCCCCTCGTGGGGGAATCTAGAACTAGGAGGCACAGTTTCAGGATAAGGGGTCGCCCATTAAAACAGAGATGAGGAGGAATTTCTTCTCTCAGAGGGTCGTGAATCTTTGGAATTCTCTACCCCAGAGAGCTACCTTTAACGCCCCGAAAAAGTTAGCGCCTCTGCGCCCGAAATTCACTGGTAGCACCCCCAAAAATTTTTGACCGATGAAACATCATATGTTGACGTGCTCTGCAACCTGGCTTTCCCTTGATTGGCCTGCTTAAGCCCACTGGGCGGGCTTAACAAGGTCAATCAAGGGAAAATAGCGTGGGTTGGCCACAAATCGATGGAGGCGGGACATCGACCCGCCAAGCAGCAGTCCCGTCTCCAACTCGCCCCCAGTCACAAAATCACCCCCTATATCTCTATTATCACTTACTGCTATTTATTAAAGAGGCCACAACCTAGAAATGTGGCTCAATGTGCCTTTTTTAACTGAAGGAATTAATTGGAGTGCTTACTCATTGAATTTTCCAGTAGGATCTTTTATATACATCATATATTTTTGTAAATAAAAAGGATTACTACAGTCATGTAACAAATGCAGGGTGGAATAATCTAGCTGCTTGCAGTCTTGATTCCAACAGCATGGCTGGGTCTGGCAATGCCATGGACAAAGAAAGCCATTAAAAAATGTTCTCACTGCCATAAGTAGAAAAGGCATTACCCCTGAATAACCAGATAAGATCTGGATATCAAACCAATGAGCTTCAATAATGGGCTAGTTACACCATAGAATTCTCCATTGATTGAGAAGCACTTTTGTGTTGCAGGGATGTAGAATCTGTAATGTTACACCTGCTTGGGACAGCTGATATAAGCACAAAATTAATTTATCACAAGTGGTGCGATGCCATCTTGGAGGAGTATTCTGACACCACTTCAGCTTCACACTGGTTGGAATAAGAGTTGGAAGTGAACATCTTAAACAAGTGCACAGAGCTCTGCTTTGCCTGAGCGCCCAGTGGGGCAGTAATGTCCATCTGTACCATTCTAAAAGCAGATACTTGCATTGAACTAGTACCTTGCAGTATAACCTGTTTTAATTATGGCATAGGGGTTAGAGTTTCAACCCCTGACTATGAATGGGCCCAAATTATTGTTCCTTTATGGTCTTTACATATTACTGTTTGGCTCTGCATCTCATATAGGCAAAAAGGGGCATTTTACAATGTCACAATGCTCAGCCAAGCTTATATTGGAATCAGTTTTTTTTTAAAATTTGTTTATGGGATGTGGGCATCGCTGGCAAGGCCAGCATTTATTGCCCATCCCTAATTGCCCTTGAGAAGGTGGTGGTGAGCCACCTTCTTGAACCGCTGCAGTCCGTGTGGTGAAGGTACTCCCACAGTGCTGTTAGGTAGGGAGTTCCAGGATTTTGACCCAGCGACGATGAAGGATCGGTGATATACTTCTAAGTCAGGATGGTGTGTGACTGGGAGGGGAACTTGGAGGTGGTGGTGTTCCCATCCGCCTGCTGCCCTTGTCCTTCTAGGTGGAAGAGGTCGCGAGTTTGGGAGGTGCTGCCGAAGAAGCCTTGGCAAGTAGCTGCAGTGCATCTTGTAGATGGTACACACTGCAGCCACGGTACGCCGGTGGTGGAGGGAGTGAATGTTTAAGGTGGTAGATGGGGTGCCAATCAAGCGGGCTGCTTTGTCTTGGATGGTGTCAAGCTTCTTGAGTGTTGTTGGAGCTACACTCATCCAGGCAAGTGGAGATTATTGCATCACACTCCTGACTTGTGCCTTGTAGATGGTAGAAAGGCTTTGGGGAGTCAGGAGGTGAGATACTTGCCGCAGAATACCTAGCCTCTGACCTGCTCTTGTTGCCACAGTATTTATGTGGCTGGTCCAGTCAAGTTTCTGGTCAATGGTGGTGACCCTCAGGATGTTGATGGTGGGGGATTCAGCGATGGTAATGCCATTGAATGTCAAGGGGCGGTGGTTAGACTCTCGCTTGTTGGAGATAGTCATTGCCTGGCACTTCTGTGGTGCGAATGTTACCTGCCACTTATCAGCCCAAGCCTGAACGTCGTCCAGCTCTTGTTGCATGAGGGCATGGACTGCTTCATTATCTGAGGAGTTGTGAATGGCACTGAACACTGTGCAGTCATCAGAGAACATCCCCATTTCTGACCTTATGTTGGAGGGAAGGTCATTGATGAAGCAGCTGAAGATGTTTGGGCCTAGGACATTGCCCTGAGGAACTCCTGCAGCGATGTCCTGAGGCTGTGATGATTGACCTTCAATCACCATAACCATCTTCCTTTGTGCTAGGTATGACTCCAGCCAGTGGAGAGTTTTCCCCCCGATTCCCATTGACTTCAGTTTTACTAGGGCTCCTTCATGCCACACTCGGTCAAATGCTGCCTTGATGTCCAGGGCAGTCACTCTCACCTCACCTCTGGAATTCAGCTCCTTTGCCCATGTTTGGACCAAGGCTGTAATGAGGTCGGGAGCAGAGTGGTCTTGGCGGAACCGAAACTGGGCATCAGTGTGCAGGTTATTGGTGAGTAAGTGCTGCTTGATAGCACTGTCGATGACACCTTCCATCACTTTGCTGATGATTGAGAGTCGACTGATGGGGCGGTAATTGGTCAGGTTGGATTTGTCCTGCTTTTTGTGGACAGGACATACCTGGGCAGTTTTCCACATTGTCGGATAGATGCTAGTGTTGTAGCTGTACTGGAACAGCTTGGCTAGAGGCGCGGCTAGTTCTGGAGCACAACTCTTAAGCACGATAGCCGGGATGTTGTCAGGGCCCATAGCCTTTGCTGTATCCAGTGCGCTGAGCCGTTTCTTGATATCACGTGGAGTGAATCGAATTGGCTGAAGACTGGCTTCTGTGATAGAACAAGAAGGTTTTACTGAGAAATAACATGTGTAGATCATTGCTTTATATATATTCTAAACTGTTCCAATTCTCTTAACATTGAATATGGATTTGGTGACTACTAAAATATTAATGGAAAATTGTGTGATTGGAAGCTGCTCAGTGAGCAATTGAAGTGAATTTCCACACCAGACACACTTCAATACAACAGTTTGGAATCAATAATGAAAAGATGCTTGCAGCTCTCCACTATTCTGGTGATTAGTTTGTACCTTCACAGTTTTTGTGCTACACAACAACCAGGCTCATCTAAAAAAGGCAGCATTCATATCTTTAAACATTTCATAGGTGAATATGTTAATACTCCCCCATCAAAAGAACATTTGTATGCTGGAAAAGATTTAAGAGCAATAAGGATGATTCCATGACTTGGGGTGAGACTCATAGAATTGAATTTTTTTTCATTAGTATAACCGGTTTTGATTATGGGATAGGGGTTAGAGTTTCCACTTCTGACTAAGAATGGGTGATAATATTAGAGGGTACATTATTCAGATTTTTAAAATTCTGACAGAAATGATAATATATTTTTAAGTGGATTACTTAACTGGGGATGCAGGAAAAAGAGGGTGGTCAGGAGCAATGTTGGCCCCATAAAAACTGAAAGTGGTGATATTGTCATTGACAATGGGGAAATGGCGGACATGTTGAATAATTACATTGCATCAGTATTTACAGTAGAAGAAGAGGATAGCATGCCGGAAATCCCAAAGAAACTAACATTGAATCGGGGACAGGGACTCATTAAAATTAACGTAAGTAAAGTAACAGTAATGAAGAAAATAATGGCACTGAAGAGTGACAAATCCCCAGGGCCAGATGGTTTCCATCCAGGGTTTTAAAGGAAGTAGGTGAGCACATTGCAGATGCCCTAACTATAATCTTCCAAAGTTCTCTAGATTCAGGAACCGTCCCTTTAGATTGGGAAAATTGCGCATGTCACTCCACTTTTTAAGAATGGCGAGAGAGGGAAACCAGGCCAGTTAGCCTAACCTCTGTTGTCGGTAAATTGCTAGAGTCTATAATTAAGGATAGGGTGACTGAACACCTCAAAAATTTTCATTGATCAGAGAGAGCCAGCATGGATTTGTGAAAGGTAGGTCATGTCTGACAATTTTTTGAAGAGGTGACTAAAGTAGTGGACAGGGGAACGTCTATGGATGTTATTTATATGGACTTCCAGAAGGCATTTGATAAAGTCCCAGAAAAGAGACTGTTATCTAAGGTAGAAGCCCACGGAATTGAGGGCAAATTATTGACCTGGTTAGGAAATTGGTTAGGAGACAGAGAGTAGGGATAATGGGTAGGTACTCAAATTGGCAGGAGGTGACTAGTGATGTCCCGCAGGGATCTGTGTTGGGGCCTCAACTATTCACAACATTTATGAACAACTTAGATGATGGCATTGAAAGTCATATATCCAAATTTGCAGATGACACAAAGATAGGTGGCATTGTAGGCAGTGTAGATGAAAGCATAAAATTACAAAGAGATATTGATAGATTAAGTGAATGGGCAAAACTGTGGCAAATGGATTTCAATGTAAGCAAATGTGAGGTCATCCACTTTGGTCCTAAAAAGGATAGAACAGGGTACTTTCTAAAGGCTAAAAACAGTGGATGTCCAAAGAGACTTGGGGGTTCAGGTACATCGATCATTAAAATGTCATGAACAGGTACAGAAAATAATCAAAAGGGCTAATGGAATGCTGGCCTTAATATCTAGAGGACTAGAATACAAGGGGGTAGAAGTTATGCTGCAGCTATACAAAACCCGGTTAGACCACACCTTGAGTACTGTGAACAGTTCTGGACAACACACCTTAGGAAGGATATATTGGCCTTGGAGGGAGTACAGCGTAGGTTTACCAGAATGATACCCGGACTTCAAGGGTTAAGTTACATAAATTAGGGTTGTATTACCTAGAATTTAGAAGGTTAAGGGGTGATCTGATCAACATTTTGAGGATATTAAGGGAAACTGATAGGGTAGATAGAGAGAAACTATTTCCACTGGACTAGTGGGTATAGTCTAAAAATTAGAGCCAGACCTTTCAGGAGTGAAATTAGGATACACTTCTACACACAAAGGGTGTTAGAAGTTTGGAACTATCTTCCGCAAACGGCAATTGATGCTGGATCAATTGTTAATTTTAAATTGGAGATTGATAGCTTTTTGTTAACCAAAGGTATTAAGGGATATGGGCCAAAGGTGGGTATGTGGAGTTAGATCGCAGATCAGCCATGATCTCGTTGAATGGCGGAACAGACCCGAGGATCTGAATGGCCTACTCCTGTTCCCATGTTCCTATGATGCAAGCAGCAAGTAGAGGTTATGAGCAAAAAATTAATGAGCTTGAAGCAAGGCTTGAAATTAGAAATTGTCCAAAACACAGCTGCCTTGTTCTGTCGCACAGTAAGAACTGCACAGCCAACACTCCTGTCTTCACTGACATACACTGACTCCCTGTCTCCAAACATATTCAACTTAAAATCTTCATCCTGAAGTCCTTCCATGACCTAGCTCCTCCGTACCTCTGCAAACTCATCCAAACTCACATCTCCTCCAGTACCCTTTGGTCTTCTGACTCCAGTCTTACATAAGAACATAAGAACATAAGAAATAGGAGCAGGAGTAGGCCAATCGGCCCCTCGAGCCTGCTCCGCCATTCAATAAGATCATGGCTGATCTGATCCTAACCGCCAATCTACTATCTATCACAGAACCATCTCCTGCATCTAACAGAATTGCACACACAAAATAGGAGCAGAATCAGGCTACACAGTCCCTGGGCCCGCTCCACTACCCACAGGGCCATGACCGATCCGAACCTAGACTCATGTCCAAATTCCTGCCCGCTCCCCGTAACCCTTAATGCCCTTTACTTCTAGGAAACTGTCTATTTCTGTTTTAAATTTAATTAATGTTGTAGCTTCTACAGCTTTTTGTGGCAGCATATTCCATGGACCTACCACCCTCTGAGTGAAGTAGTTCCTCCTCATCTCAGTTTTGAAAGAGCAGCCCCTTATTCTAAGACTATGTCCCCTAGTTCTCGTCTCACCCGTCATCGGGAACATCCTCCCCGCATCCACCCGATCCAACCCCTTCACAATCTTATATGTTTCAATAAGATCGCCTCTCATTCTTCTGAACTCCAATGAGTAGAGTCCCAATCTACCCAACCTCTCCTCATATGACCACCCCCTCATCCCCGGGATTAACCGAGTGAACCTTTTTTGCACTGCCTCGAGAGCAAGGATGTCTTTCCTTAAGTAAGGACACCAAAACTGTATGCAGTATTCCAGGTGCGGTCTCACCAATACCTTGTACAACTGAAGCAATACCTCCCTATTTTTATATTCTATCCCCCTAGCAATGAAAGCCAACATTCCATTTGCCTTCTTAATCACTTGCTGCACCTGCATACTAACCTTTTGAGTTTCGTGCACCAGGACCCCCAGATCCCTTTGCACTTCAGTACTCTCCAGTTTCTTGCCATTAAGATAATAAATTGCTCTAGGATTTTTCCTGCCAAAGTGCATCACCTCACACTTTCCAGTGTTGTATTCCATCTGCCAAATCTCTGCCCACTTACTTAGCCTGTCTATGTCCCCTTGCAGGTTTTTTATGTCCTCCTCACTCACTACTTTCCCTCCCATCTTAGTATCATCTGCAAATTTTGATATGTTACACTTGGTCCCTTCCTCCAAATCGTTAATATAGATTGTAAAGAGTTGGGGACCCAGCACTGACCCCTGTGGAACACCACTAGTTACTGATTGCCAGTCTTCAATGCACCCTCTCCCCCTTTATTGTACCAGAGGTGGCAGAGACTTCAGCTGCCTTAGCCCTACTCTCTGGAACTCCCTCCATAAACCCCTTTGTTTGCCTACCCTTATGTCCGCCTTTAAAAAAAAACCTTCTCAAAATCTATCTTTGCAACCTAGCCTTCATTCACCTCTCTTCACCCTCTCCCATTGCTCGTCAACCGTACCTCTTGTGATTTCTCTGCCAATCATCTTGGGACAATTGTACGTTAAAGATGCTATAATAAATGCATGTTGTTTTTATTGCTGCTGCTGATGCTGCTGCTGTTGCAAGGATCCCCCTACCCACCCCTCCCTGCAGAATTAGTGTATATGCGGAATAGACTGTGAATGGCCTGGAATTTGCAGCGGGTAATAATGGCGAACTAACAGCTTTTGCCGTTATTACCCCTCAGAAACTGGCCGCCACTTCAGGATGCAGTGCATGCGCATCTAAATGCAGAAATCCTGAAGCTGCAGTCAGTCATTCACTGCTCCGACACCGGCTGCATTGTGGCCCCCTCCCTCCCAGCCGGCAATCAGTGAAACTGATGAAAACTTGGGCTTTTCCATGGTAATATCGCTGTTAAATACCCCATTAAATGTTAAATAAAAACAGAAAATGCTGGAAATACTCAGCAGGTCAGGCAGCATCTGTAGAGAGAGAAACAGAGTTAACGTTTCAGGTCGATGACCCTCCGTCAAATCATTAAATGTTAAGCCTTGTTGGATTAACAGCGTAATGACTGCTAAACAAACATTATGGCTCTGAAAAACAGGATTTTTATATTTGTGGCGTATCAAATTTCTCCATTATGATAAAAATTACAATTTTAAAAAAACTTTATGGCCAACTTTCTTCGGAGCCAGCGGCAAGCGCCTTTGCTTCGCCGCTGACCGCAAATTCCGGGCCAATATCTTTAAAAAAACAGATGGCCGAGTATCTGGACAGGAACATGACTCCAAGCTACAAAGATAAATGCAGATAACATTGTGTGAAGCATGATGGTTGCTGAACTTCTGGGACCGTGAAAATATCAAGGAAGTGAAGTTGGCCAGGGTTTTCTGCTTTTGCGATTGCCAGCGTGCAGTTTTCTATCAATTAAAAGGAAGTGTTCGAAAAGCACAGGCTCGTGAATGCACAAGTACAAGGTGCCTGCCATGGTCTAGGATATTTATTGTGGGATATAAGATTGGATACCTATTATGGAATTTTGCTTGATTTACCTCAGGGCTAGGAAAGAGGAAGAAGCTTTGTGGATTATTTTGTCAGGAGATGTAATGAGCTGGGAAGTGTCCATGACTGAGCAGATCGTATTTCGGTCTTGTGGAAGAAATGAGGTTAAAGGTCCAAACGGCCTTTCTACATTCCGCATTTCTTTATGTTTTAATAGTCTATATAAAGACTGTCAAGAAAACATATCCTTGGGAATTAACCAGGTTGAATACAGGTCTTATACTTGCCATGTATGGGTTAACACGCCCAAGCATAACACTTGACCCACTAATTGCAGTATATTGTTCACGAGAGAGCATATGGGATGCTCATCGCATTCTCCTGTCTCTCCTGAAAGGCGGAAAGTGTTATAATATCAGATGAATATGTATAGGCTAAAAATATTAGAAGAACTGATGTGACAGCTCTTTTTTATGATTAGAAATTGTACGGCAGTGCAACAGCTTCCTGAATATTGTTTACATAGCTAGTGGTACACTGTCTACAATGCGTAGCACCAGCAAGGTAAGACCACCATTCGTGGGTAGACTTATGACTGATGATACAGTTGACAGTAAGTGGTGTATACAAAAAAAATGTATTGAGAAAGATCAGACCAACATCAAATATGTAGTTAACCATAGCAGTGGACACTCGGCTGAGGACAAATGATGACTCCATCACTTACCGTATGAGACACACATCCATGTGAGTAGTTAGTGCAACAATTTTTTCCTTTTTGCACTAATTGCCATTTGTGACCAAATTACCTGGGTCCAGCAACCAATGTAAAAGTGGAATTTATTAACTTCATTGTCAGATAATAAAAAGCTGGGCAAGAAATATCATGAGTTATTCTCAGCACTCCAGAGTAAAAAAATATATTTTCAACATGGCAATCAACTGAAAAAATGTGAGTGTGGTAAAGAATAGAGAAAATTGGCAAAATGGATGTAAGTTTGGTTAGCCAAAAACAGAAAGGCTACGGTTTGTTCCAAGAACTTCAGTTACGATCAAATTATCCTTTTGTCCAAAATGTAAAGTTACCACGTAGTGTACACTAACCCCTCACTGTCAAGTCAGAAATTTAAAAAAAGTGTGCAACTGAATATTTGCCTAATTTGTGACATTAGGTTGCTTGTGTTCTTGTGAAAAAGTGCATTGAAAAAGATCATTTTTGTTTGTGCTTATCAAGTGTCAAATGTCACTAATAGAGATTATAATTCTACCTAACTTGATGCATCCAGTGTCAGTATCAAGCACTCCCGACTTAGGTTTCATTAAAGGTTAGATGCACAAAGTAACCTTCGCAGCTGCACTCAAACAATTGAACTTAAAACCAACCACAGATGAACACCACCAAAATGACATTTCTTTTTCATACACCCTCACGAACTCACTGACTGAGACTACTAATTAGTGGCCAATTGTGGGAAATTTTCTATTATAGAGTTGCAGCCGATCGGACCTGAACTTAAGGCCTTTTACTTTGTCAGGCTGTGCTGCATTGGGATCAAGGCCCTAGAAGTGAAATGGCAGGAAATGAAATGACATTTAAGTGGCTCGTTACCTTTTTCAGAAGTATTAAATGCTTGTTATGGAAGGTACAGCCTGATTGATCGACTTCTCATTGTTTGTGGGCACAAATTCTTTGTGAGAACTTTCCCACATAAAAGCAGCTTGCATTTGTATTAACAACAGTGGGTCTCTATTTACCCGCAACAAAAGGACAAATGAATCATTTTTAATAGATAGAGGAAATCAGGGGCACTGGTTTTGGATGACTGTATACCACTTCGAGATTTGATCCCACAATTAAGACATCATACAAATCACTGGGGTTTGTTACAGCTTTGCAAAACACTCCAATTCACCATTTATATTGCATACTAGCAAACCTCCTGTGGCATTGCTCATGGTGAGTTGGCGCTCACGCTGTTTAATGACAATAGGGCGATCAATAAAATGTGATGGGAAAAGTATTATAGGAAATAAGTATTACACTTACATTACATATTACATAGGATATACAGCACAGAAACAGGCCATTCAGCCCAACCAGTCTATGTCGGCATTTATGCTCCCCTCGAGCCTCCTCTCGTCTTTCCTCATGTAACTCTATCAGCATAACCCTCTATTCTCTTCTCCCTCATATGCTTATCTAGCCTACCCTTAAATGCATCTATACATCTCGCGAGTTCCACATTCTCACCACTCTCTGGGAAAAGAAGTTTCTTCTGAATTCCCTATTTGATTTCTTGGTGACTATCTTATATTGATGGCCTCTAGTTATGCTCTTCCCCACAAATGGAAACACTCTCTCTGTATCCACTCTATCAAAACCTTTCATAATTTTAAAGACCTCAGTTAGGTCACCCCTCAGCCTTCTTTTTCAAGCGAAAAGAGACCCAGCCTGTTCACCCTTTCCTGATAGGTATACCCTTGCACTTCTAGTATCATCCTTGTAAATCTTCTCTACACCCTCTCCAGTGCCTCTATATCCTTTTGAAAATATAGTGACCAGAATTGTAAGCAGTACTCCCAAGTGTGGTCTAACCAAGGTTTGATGCAAGTTTAGCATAATTTCACTACTTTTCAATTCTATCCCTCTAGAAATAAACCATAGTGCCTGGTTTGCTTTTTTTATGGCCTTGTTAACCTGTGTCGCTACTTCGAGTGATTTGTGTATTTGTACTCCGAGATCCCTTTGCTCCTCTACTCCACCCAGACTCGCACCCTCCAAGTAATAAGTGACCTCCCTATTCTTCCTACCAAAATGTAATACCTCACATTTATCTGTGTTGAATTTCATTTGGCAATTATATGCCCATTCTGCAAGTTTATTAATGTCTTCCTGTAATTTGTTGCAGTCCTCCTCAGTATTAACTATCCTCCCCAATTTGGTGTCATCCGCAAATTTAGAAATTGTGCTTTTGATTCCAAAGTCTAAATTGTTAAGAAAATTGTGAACAAGTGGTCCCAGCACTGATCCTTGTGGAACACCACTACCCACCTTCTGCCACTGTGAATAGCTATCCTTTACCCCTACTCTCTGCTTTCTGTCTTGAAGCCAGCTAGCTATCCATTCTACTACTTGTCCCCTGACTCCGCATTTTCTAACCTTATTCATTAGTCTATTATGGGGTACCTTATCGAAGGCCTTTTGAAAATCTAGATAAATTACATCTACTGCATTACCCTTGTCTATTCTCTCTGTTACCTCTTCAAAAAATTCAATGAGGTTGGTCAAGTAAGACTTTCACTTTTGAAATCCATGCTGACTATTCATTATTATATTTTTGGCTTTTAGACGTTCTTCTGTTTTCTCCTTTAGTAGGGATTCCATTATTTTTCCTACCATCAATGTTAAGCTGACTGGTCTATAGTTCCCTGGACATGTTCTATCTCCCTTCTTAAATATAGGTATTATGTTAGCTATCCGCTAGTCCTCTGGCACTGCACCTTTTTCTAATGAACTATTAAATATGTGTAGTAATGCCTCTGCTATCACTTCCCTAGATTCTTTTAAAATGCATGGAAGTAATCCATCCGGACCAGGGTTTTTTCCCTCTTTGAGTTGGATTAGTTTATTTAATAGATCTCCTTTTTATTTTAAATGCAGTTATTTCATTACTAATCTCATGATCCAATGTCATGTCCACCTGTTCTATCTCCCTGGTAAATACTGAGGCACAGTAATTATTTAATATTTCTGCCACCTCTCTATCACTGCCTGTGGTATTATCCTGTCCATCCCTTAGTGGCCCTCTTCCCATCCTGACCTTCCTTTTTTTATTGATGTATCTGTAAAATATTTTACTATTTTGTTTGATGTTCCTTGATAATTTAATTTCATAATTCATCTTTGCCTTCCTATTTTTTTTTGACTTCTCTCCTAATCTCTTCATATTTTCCCTTATCATGCTCTCCCCTGCTGTCCATATACTTAATGCATGCCTCTTTCCTTACCCTCAATTTTTCCCTTATGGCTTTATTCCTCAATGGTGTCTCATTAGTGTTTAGCTTGTTCTTGTTTTATGCTATATGCAAGATATTTAACATCTTACTAGTGAATCTTCCATGGCCTTGCTCTTGATTATTATGTGTTTGTTGAAACAGGCTGAGGAGGTGGGGTTACAGTGCCATCTTTGGAACAAGCAAAAATAACAGTACTACTTGTAATATTGTTTGTCAAAGATAGCAGTGCTTTTCTCTTGAGGAAGAAAGAATGGTATACATTACCATACTGTTAGCATTACCCATTAATTTTCAATGGACTGGGAATGTTAACCATTAATTTCAATTTACTAGGTGTTAGAGAGGGAACAAAAGATTGAATTAAGAGAGAGAGAAAAAAAGATAGAAATGGAAAGTAAGAAAAAATAATGTGCCAGAGTATGCTGCGCTCAGTGTAACACAGCCGACACAAAGCTCTATGATATCCTCGGAACTGTGTCTGCAGCCACAGAGAAACGAGCTCAAGTTGGCTAAGGAATACCATCCAGATTAAAAATCCAAATGCTGGAGACAAATTTAAAGAAATAAGCTTTACCTATGAAGTTTTAGCAAATCCAGAGAAGCGAGAACTTTATGATCGTTATGCCAGAGTATGTTGCGCTCAGTGTAATAACTCAAATCACCTATTAGTAATTAGGATTTTTTTTTTCACAAACTGATTTCTAAATGAGGTGGAGCATGAACTTTAGAACCTTTTTTCAGAGAAGGTTTAGCAAGAAAGCAATTTTCAAGTGTTTATTTTTTACTTTAAGGAGAAGGCTGAGAGAGACAGGGGGAGATGATTTCGGCATCTGCCTTGCTTTTGGTTAATTGGGGACAACAGTAACATTAACCCATCAGTTGTGCACAATGCAAAAAACAAGTCAGTGTAAAATGGACTGCTGATTCGCTATCACCTGTTTTACACGATTGCACAAATTCAAAATTAACCCATAGTCATAGACAAACCAATTTTAATTAGTGGCAAGTGTTTTGAATTTAAAAACAATCATTTTTCACAAAGATTTATTTATGCAGCTGTGATATCTATTTATAGATCTAGCCGCAGTAACACTGTGCTTTAAACTGCATGAAATGGGTCCAAGGAGTTGATGACTGGGAATTCCATGAGGCAAATGGGCTTTAAAGCAGTCTCTGATAGGTCGGGAGAGGCAAGCAAATGTGTGGCAGGGAGGGAGGAGGAGCTTGAAAGCAACTAGGAAAGCTCAAGTTACATTTCCTCAGCTTCCCTCCATCCCTCTCAATGCTGCTAGACACTTGCTCCCTCCCTTACACTGACAAACCACGCCCCCCCAATGCTAGGGACCCCGTGTCCCTCATCAAGGCTTCCAACCTAGAGGTTCACCCTCTCATGTTTTCTGAACCACAGAATCATGTTATCATTACTAGTACTTCTGCATCCCAGCATCGCCCAACCCATGCATCCAATGTGTGCTGGGTGCTTGCTAACTATACGGGCTCTTGTTACGACATCCAGCTGGTGTTGGGTGGAGCTGAACAGAACGTAGATATTTGACAACTTGCCACTAATTACAATTGGTTTGTCTATGACTCTCCAAGGGTAAATTTGACTTTGTGCGAACGTGTAAAACATGTGATAGCGAATCGGCAGTCTGTTTTACATCTCTCCCGATTTTTATTTCCATTGACTTGTTTTATGCATTGTGCACAGCTGATTGGTTAATGTTACTGATGTCTCCAGTGGCAGCCTGCAGCATTAGAGTTCAAGGCAGTTATTACCTTAACAAACACTGGCAGTGCAGCACCTGTAGTAGTGATGGGCTGTAAGTCAGGTTAAAGTATGCAGCCACCTGTTGTGAAGTGCAGGACTTTTCCCGGGTCAACTGGCGTTAGGTGTGACTTGGACAAAGAAGCCTATATCACTCCTTCCAGACATAATTTCCGTACAGGTGCTTGCTGATCTCCAAATTGGAAACCTCAACAGGCCTGTCCCTTTAAGTTGCTTGAGGACTTTAAATCCTGCAGCAGCATTCAGTTTCTCATCCAATAATGGGCAAACTCTAACCATCCTAGAGTTCATCCACATCCTTAAAATTAATATGCATGGGGTCAGTGCATAATGGGTCGGATGCCATCCAAATTGTGGTTGAGATAAAGGCCGATCAGAAAATCAATGCTACTACTATTATTTTCACTCTTCAGGATTTTTGGGAACATCCTCTGGCCTTAAAGCAACACACTTTCACCTCATGCACCACCTTATACACCACATTCATAAATTATCAGGATTTACCAGGATGTAGCATTAGAATGGAGAAACAAAGGGCACAAAGGATTGGGAGAGACAGATAGCACTAAAGTAAGAAATAGTGCGGTATTAGGTGGAGTCAGACTAAGAGAGAACAGAGGATGATCTAAGATAGATTTACAGCGTGTGTATGTGAACGCACAAAGCACAGTGAATAAGGTTGGTGAGCTGTAGGCGCAAGTAGCCAAATGGGAATATGATGTCGTGGCAATGACGGAGACCTGGCTCAAAAAAGGGCAGGATTTGGTATTAAATATTCCTGGATATAGGGTGTTTAGGAAAGATAGGGAAGGAAAGATAGGAAGTTGGTGTGGCAGTATTGGTGAAGGAGAATGTCACCGTGCTGGAGAGAGAGGATGTCCTGGAGGGGTCAAGGACAGAATCTATATGGCTAGAGTTAAAAATAATAGAGGTGCCATTACACTACCAGGTGTATTCTATAGGCCATCAACTAGTGGGAAAAATATGGAGGAGCAAATTTGCAGAGAAATTACAGAGAGATACAAGAACTATAGAGTAGTGATAATGGGGAATTTCAATTATCCTAATATATAGACTGGGATAGTAATAGTGTAAAGGGCAGAGGGGGGAAGAATTTCTGAAGTGTGTTCAGGAGAACTTCCTTAATCAGTACGTTTCCGGCCCAGTGAGGAACGAGGCATTGCTGGATCTGGTTCTGGGGAATGAGGAAGGTCAAGTGGAGCAAGTGTCAGTAGGTGAACATTTAGGGAACAGTGATCATAATATCATAAGGTTTACATAAGAACATAAGAACATAAGAAATAGGAGCAGGAGTAGGCCCATCGGCCCCTCGAGCCTGCTCCGCCATTCAATAAGATCATGGCTCATCTGATCCTAACCGCCAATCTACTATCTATCACAGAACAATCTCCTGCATCTAACAGAATTGCACACACGAAATAGGAGCAGAATCAGGCTACACAGTCCCTGGGCCCGCTCCACTACCCACAGGGCCATGACCGATCCGAACCTAGACTCATGTCCAAATTCCTGCCCGCTCCCCGTAACCCTTAATGCCCTTTACTTCTAGGAAACTGTCTATTTCTGTTTTAAATTTAATTAATGTTGTAGCTTCTACAGCTTTTTGTGGCAGCATATTCCATGGACCTACCACCCTCTGAGTGAAGTAGTTCCTCCTCATCTCAGTTTTGAAAGAGCAGCCCCTTATTCTAAGACTATGTCCCCTAGTTCTCGTCTCACCCGTCATCGGGAACATCCTCCCCGCATCCACCCGATCCAACCCCTTCACAATCTTATATGTTTCAATAAGATCGCCTCTCATTCTTCTGAACTCCAATGAGTAGAGTCCCAATCTACCCAACCTCTCCTCATATGACCACCCCCTCATCCCTGGGATTAACCGAGTGAACCTTTTTTGCACTGCCTCGAGAGCAAGGATGTCTTTCCTTAAGTAAGGACACCAAAACTGTATGCAGTATTCCAGGTGCGGTCTCACCAATACCTTGTACAACTGAAGCAATACCTCCCTATTTTTATATTCTATCCCCCTAGCAATGAAAGCCAACATTCCATTTGCCTTCTTAATCACTTGCTGCACCTGCATACTAACCTTTTGAGTTTCGTGCACCAGGACCCCCAGATCCCTTTGCACTTCAGTACTCTCCAGTTTCTTGCCATTAAGATAATAAATTGCTCTAGGATTTTTCCTGCCAAAGTGCATCACCTCACACTTTCCAGTGTTGTATTCCATCTGCCAAATCTCTGCCCACTTACTTAGCCTGTCTATGTCCCCTTGCAGGTTTTTTATGTCCTCCTCACTCACTACTTTCCCTCCCATCTTTGTATCATCTGCAAATTTTGATATGTTACACTTGGTCCCTTCCTCCAAATCGTTAATATAGATTGTGAAGAGTTGGGGACCCAGCACTGACCCCTGTGGAACACCACTAGTTACTGATTGCCAGTCTGAGAATGAACCATTTATCCCAACTCTTTGCTTTCTGTTAGATAGCCAATCCTCTATCCAGGCCAGAATATTACCCCCAATCCCGTGATTTTTTACCTTAAGCAATAATCTTTTGTGTGGCACCTTGTCAAATGCCTTTTGGAAGTCTAAATACACTACGTCCACTGGTTCCCCTTTATCCACTCTATATGTTACTTCCTCAAAGAACTCCAGCAAATTTGTCAAACATGACTTCCCCTTCGTAAAACCATGCTGACTTTGTCCTATTAAATTATGATTATCCAAATGTCCTGTTACTGTTTCCTTAATAATGGACTCCAAAATTTTACCTACCACAGATGTTAGGCTAACCGGTCTATAGTTACCAGCCTTCTGTCTACTGCCCTTTTTAAATAAGGGTGTTACATTAGCAGTTTTCCAGTCTGCCGGGACCTTAGCGGAATCCAGGGAGTTTTGAAAAATTATTACCAATGCATCTACAATCCCTACCGCCACTTCCTTCAAGACTCTAGGATGTAAGCCATCAGGTCCAGGTGATTTATCCGCCTTGAGTCCCATTATTTTACCGAGTACCACTTCCTTAGTGATTTAGATGGAAAAGGACAGGGAGCAAGCTAGAGTAAAAATAATTAATTGGAGGAAGGCCAATTTCAGTGGGATGAGAATAGATCTGGCCCGGGTAAATTGGAATCAAAGATTGGCAGGCAAAACTAATCGAACAATGGGCTGTCTTTAAAGAAGAAATAGTTTGGGTACAGTTGAGGTACATTCCCACTAGGGGGAAAGGTAGGGCAACTAAAGTCAGAGCTCCCTGGATTATGAAAGAGATAGAGAGTAAGATGAAGCAGAAAAAGTGGGTGTATGATAGATGTCAGGTCGAGAATACATCTGAGAATCAGGCTAAATATAGACAATTCAGAGGAGAAGTGAAAAAGAAAATAAGAGGGGCAAAGAGAGGGTATGAGAATAGAATGACAGCTAACATAAAAGGTAATCCAAAAGCCTTCTATAGGCATATAAATAGTAAACGGGTAGTAAGTGGAGGGGTGGTGCCGATTAGGGACCAAAAAGGAGACATATGCATGGAGGCAGAGGGTATGGCTGAGGTGCTAAATGAGTACTTTGCATCTGTCTTCACCAAGGAAGAAGATGCTGCCATAGACATAGAGAAGGAGGAGGTAGAGGAGATACTGGATGGGATACAAATTGATAAAGAGGAGGTACTAGAAAGGCTGGCTGTACTTAAAGTAGATAAGTCACCAGGACCAGATGGGATTCATCCTAGAACGCTGAGGGAAGTGAAGGAAGAAATCGCGGAGGTACTGGCCATAATCTTCCAATCCTCCTTAGAAACGGGGGTGGTGCCAGAGGACTGGAGAATTGCAAATGTTACACCCTTGTTCAAAAAAGGGTGTAAAGATAAACCCAGCAACTATAGGCCAGTCAGTTTAACCTCGGTAGTGGGGAAGCTTTTAGAAACAATGGGGGTGATTTTGTCAATGGGGGCGCGTTGGACGCGGGAATGCTGTTGTCGGGTTTTAGTCCCGCCTCCATCGACTTCTGGCTAACCCACGCTATTTCCCTTGATTGACCTTGTTAAGCCCGCCCAGCGGGCTTAGCAGGCCAATTTAGGGGAAGCCAGTTACAGAGAACGTCAGCGTATGACGTTTCATCTGTCAAAAATTTTTGACAGCTGAATTGTCATCGTTTAACAGCTCTGTGAAGTTGTCAAACACGGACATTCTATGTTGTTTAATGAGTCCTTGTATTCAAGACTCTTTTGTGAGCAGAAATTAGATGGCTGTTGCATTGGAGAATGCAGCAGCCATCTGTCATCTCTGCCGGTGAGATGCGAGACTCTCCGCATCCCCAACTGTTGAAGCCTGCAGGAAGGAGCAAAGGTAAGTAAACATTTTCTGTCACTTTCCACTCACCTCACATAATTACCTCTCCACACTTGCACCCATCACTTACCTTCACAGTGCACTTTTTCACCCCTCTGACCCCCGCAGACCCACTGGCCACCTTGCTGACCTTTGCAGGGTTCGCAGCCTTTGGGAAGCCCGCACTTGTGTGGGTAAAATGGGGTTAATCCTCTTATCTGCCTGTTAACTACCAGTTAAGTGGCTGTAATCCCCTTCCCGCCTCCAGGAGACGGGACCCGGCACGGGTCGGGTACCTGCCTCCTGGGAAAATGGCATGGTGGCGGGTTGGGGGCAGGATGGCCACCTGACCCCAGATTCTGCCATTTTCCCGGCAGTTCCGCCTCCCCAGGGCTGGCAAGATCGCGCCCATTAATCAGGGACAAAAATTAACAGTCTCTTGGACAAGTGTGGATTAATTAAGGAAAGCCAGCATGGATTTGTTAAAGGCAAATCGTGTTTAACCAACTTGATCGAGTTTTTTGATGAGGTAACAGAGAGGGTTGATGAGGGCAATGCAGTTGACGTGGTGTAGATGGATTTCTAAAAGGCGTTCGACAAAGTGCCACATAATAGGCTTGCCAGCAAAGCTGAAGCCCATGGAATAAAAGGGACAGTGGCCGCATGGATACAAAAATGTCTAAGTGACAGGAAACAGAGAGTAGTGGTGAACAGTTGTTTTTCGGACTGGAGGAAGGTATACAGTGGTGTTCCCCAGGGGTCGGTTCTAGGACCACAGCTTTTCGTGATATATATTAATGACTGGATGTGGGTGTACAGGGCACAATTTCAAAATTTGCAGATGACACAAAACTTGGAAGTATAGTGAACAGTGAGGAGGATAGTGACAGGACTTCAAGAGACATAGACAGGCTGGTGGAATGGGCGGACACGTGGCAGATGAAATTTAATGCAGAAAAGTGTGAAGTGATACATTTTGGTAGAAAGAATGAGGAGAGGAAATATAAACTAAAGGGTACAATCCTAAAGGGGGTGCATGAACAGAGAGACCTAGGGGTATATGTGCACAAATCGTTGAAGGTTGCAAGGCAGGTTAGCAGTTAAAAATGCTTACAGGATCCTGGGCTTTATGAATAGAGGCATAGAGTACAAAAGCGTGGAAATTATGATGAACCTGTATAAAACACTGTTCGGTCTCAACTGGAGTACTGTGTCCAATTGTGGCACCGCACTTTAGGAAGGATGTGAAGTCCTTAGAGAGGGTGCAGAAAAGATTCACAAGAATGATTCCAGGGATGAGGGACTTCAGTTGCGTGGATAGACTGGAGAAGCTGGGGTTGTTCTCCTTAGAGCAGAGATGGTTGAGAGGAGATTTGATAGAGGTGTTCAAAATCATGAGGGATCTGGACAGAGTAGATAGAGGGAAACTGTTCCCATTGGCAGAAGGGTCACGAACCAGAGGACACAGATTTAAGGTGATTGGCAAAAGAACCAGAGGCGACAGAAGAAAAGCAGCGAGTGGTTAGGATCTGGAATGAACTGACAAAAGGGTGGTGGAGGCAGACTCAATCATGGCTTTCAAAAGGGAGTTGGATAAGCACCTGAAAGAAAAAGATTTGCAGGGCTACGGGGAAAGGGCGGGGGAGAGGTGCTGTTTCAGAGAGCCAGCACGGGCTTGACGGGCCGAATGGCGTCCTTCAGTGCTGTAACCATTCTATGATTCTATCCACTGCATAATACTCCTCTCCTTATAAACATTTTATTCGCTGACTTACATTAAGAAACACGACAGGAACATTGTATTATAAAAAGGGTGCGTGCAGTGCACATTTTTCATCCATCATACTTCAGTGTGCCTGACACACTTCACTCTCCTTCACACCACTAGCGCAAACATCACCTGGGACAGTCTGGACAATCCTGATCAACATTTACCAGGAGCTGAATTGTCAATTCTCCAAACATGGTGTTTTTTCCTGTGGAAGTCTTGTTTCCCTGACACTTTTGTAAGTCTTTGCCGAGTGAGAGACCTGCCCATGTCCTTCTTCTTCTCCATCCTGATCCCCATGTAGCTCCAATGCTGTCGAAAATGGTGTGGAAAAGAAAGAGGGAATAGAGATTCTGAAAAATTCTGTTAGAAATTATTAGAATGCTTTGTGATTATCAAAAGCATCTTGGCAAACAATTAAAGTGTCAACGATGATAACAGTTTTCCTTACTGGCATTTTAGATAACATCTTGATCATCGATTCATTAACCTGATAAGTGGTTTTATAAGCATAAAATTTATAACATCTTATTAGAATAAGGACATTATGAAGATTATCAATAGCATTACACCCTATTCTGTTTTCTTTCCAACCCTTTAAAAGGTGAAATATTTGAGGGCAGAAGTTATGGTTGAAATTATAGTTAGCAAAAAAATACTTAGAAGTCTCATAATTTGCTTTCTGCTGTTTAACGGAGATGTCAACGTATTGTCATAGTATAGCAGAGAGAAGTTCACTATCAGCATGTTAAGCATTTGTATAATGGCATCAGTGACAGTAATTTCTACCCTTTAATCTCTTCATCTTTTATTTACTGTGAGTACTGCTTAGTGTCTTTGACCATAAAGGAGTTATTTAAGGCCATATCTCATTAGTGTTCCTGATGATCATTGTTGAGATAAATATCTTTTTAAGAAACAATGCTTAAAACAATGCCTCATCAGTCCGACAATTGGGCAATGAAACATTTTTGAGTATCTGGGGCTTATTTTGTAGCATATTGTAATGGTAATTCATAATAGGCCCAGAAGATAAAATTATCAGATATACTGGAAAAAAAATTTGTGTGTTAGCATTTTAACAATACTTAATCATCTCAATTGTCAATAGATCTGTGAATATTATACAAATTTATACGGCAAATTTCCCTTTTCCTAGTTTCATAATGAAAGCACCTGGCTACTGTAGTTAAGCTGAATAAATTTATATTTTATATGCTGTGGAGGCAACAGATTTAGTAGGTTCTTATTGTGGTAAATTTTACATGTAGCTGATAAGCATTTTTGGATCTGTAAATTTGTATTATTTATACTGTATAATCAAACTGTAATATGTGCACATAAATTGTTACAGCTTTAAAAATAGTTCCGAGCATTGGCCTGGAATTTCCTTGAAACTTGCACCAAAGCAATGGCTAGTGTGACCTAATGCTGGTTTTCAGCGCAAAGGTTAGAGGAAATTTGCGCCTAAGTGACTTCTACAGTTTTTACGCTACGGACGAGTGTCCTCAATCTTTTACATGGATTCAACAAAACCTCCACTGAAACCTTCTGCCAATCATTAACATGGTGCTGCCCCCTCCCCCGTGCAAAAGACCTGAGAATGAGAGTTTCCTGTATCGCTACCAGTGTTGAATGGGGCATAAATTTTAGGTGCAGCAGGCACACAGTTTACAGGACTGATGCACCTTCCTCCAAGAAGCACTTGGTGCACGTTGCTTGGGAGTAGGTGATTTAAATCAGGTAACACTAGTCAGCACGCACTCTCCCAAATATGAGTCCTAGACAGCAGACCCAGACTCCTACCCAGAAAGGCGCAGGGCTGCCAGAAACCCTGCAGACTGTCTGTATCTTTGAATGCACTTTTATGGCATCAGAATGAGTTAAATTAAAAATTGAAAAGCTTCCACGATTGAATTTTCTTCAACATGCTGTGCCTTATTAGCATAAGTGATGATTTGATAGCTTCAAACGTTAATTATCATACTTAAAGAGAGACTTTCCGAAGGAATATGGCGTACATTCCACTCTCTCCTTGGGCAGCGATTGGTTATGCTGATTGTTTTCGTCAGTTTTTACATTCCAATGACTGCTAATGTGATTGGCAGGAAATTTCGGTATAGCAACGGTTGGCAAGAATGGCATAGAATCCGGCGTCAGTTTTGGCACTAGTCCAGTGACATAATGAAATCAGCTGACAGGAAAATATGCTGTTCATGTGCTATTTAGAGGTTAACTGTGGGTTAATGAAATTTATTGGAAGAATTTATTCCTGCTGGCTTACTGCCAATTTTGTTGTTTTCAGTCTGAGAGTTAAAATGTGGCCTACATCTCTCGCACAGCAGCTAGACAATGAAGAGAGAAGAGTATTAATCGTTTTAATCATCAGTGAACTGCATGGTGGTTAAGCACCTGAAATATCACAGGAAAGACAATGCCAGATAATTACTTTGCATAATTATAGCAGAATTGGGCATTGCAGAAAGAGGGAAGCCAATTTTACCGATTAGGAACTACAAGCCTTAATACAAGAATTCAGGGAGAGGAGGCACACAATTTATGCACCTTCCTCCAAGAAGCATTTGGTGCACCTTGCTTGGGAGTAGGTGACTTAACTCAGGTAACACTAGTCAGCCGCACTCCCCCAAATATGACTCCGACACAGCAGACCCAGACTCCTACTCAGAAACCCAGCAGACTGTCAGTGAAGCCCTGCTGCGAGCCAACACACTTACTCCTTATTTAAGGCAATTGCTTAAAAGTGGATTCAGTGTTACACATCTGAAATGAAGCATAGACACCAAATAGAAGCACTGCGCCAACTCAAACTGCCAACATTCACACACTACATAATCTATAACATTAATATTGGTACTTGTGTGACGTGCTCTATTTTAGAGATAGGTAAACATTTCCTATGAGATATTACAGTGTTACAGTGGCAACAGTTAGCTGTCACCATTCCCTGTTATGCATGTATTTGGCATCCGGCAACACCTCAATTTAAAAATTCTCATCCTTGTTTTCAAATCCCTCCATGACCTTAAATAGCAGAAAATGCTGGAAACACTCAGCAGGTCAGGCAGCATCTGTGAAGAGAGAAACAGAGTTAACGTTTCAGGTCTGTGACCCTTCGTCAGAACTGGACAAAGTTAGAGATGTAACAGGTTTTAAGTAGGTGCAGAGGAAGGGAAAGGGGGAGGGAAAGAAAGAACAAAAGGAACGGTCTGTACTAGGGTGGAAGGCAGGAGTGTTTAAATGTTGCAAATAGGGATGGCAGAATCATTAACAGCTGCCATGTGAAAAAATAGGGGCAGGGTTATAGTCTGAAATTGTTGAACTCGATGTTGAGTCCAGAAGGCTGTAAAGTGCCTAATTGAAAGATGAGGTGCTGTTCCTCGAGCTTACGTTGAGCTTCATTGGAACAGCCCTCCATGACCTTGTCGCTCCCTATCTCTGTAACCTCCTCCAGCTCTACAACCGTCTGAGATCTCTGCGCTCCTCCAGTTCTGGCATCTTGCACATTCCCTATTTTAATCGCTCCATTTTGGTGGCCGTGCTTTCAGCTGCCTAGGCCCTAATCTCTGGAATGCCCTCCCTAAACCTCTCCGCTTCTCTACCTCTCTCTCCTCCTTTAAGGCGCTCCTTAAAACCTACTCTTTGATCAAGCTTTTGGTCACCTGTCCTAATATCTCCTTATGTGGCTCAGTGTCAAATTTTATTTGATAACACTCCTGTGAAGTGCCTTGGGACCTTTTACTCCATAAAAGTTGCTATATAAATGCAAGTTGTTGTTGCCTAGTGCAGACTGGACAACTCCCACGTTGGGAGGGGCATCAGAGGGGAGGATTGCTGATAAACTTCTTGAGGCTGTCTTAAATGTACAATTGGTGGAAGCCTAATTAGACATATACAGGGAGGAAAATGGAGGGATTTGATACTATTGACCCCCTCTCGAAAGTTCAAACCACCTCAAAGTTGTAGTTGATCAGACCTTAATTCACCACTTCCCTGAGGAATAATCATAGAAACAGGTACATTGGCAAATTCAAATAGGCATAATGCCATTGAGAAATGACATGACATAGCATATCATATCAAGGAATATTAGTGTAATGTTACTTCCAATATTACTGGTTTATTAAAGGTTACAGAACCAAGGCGGGTAGATGGCGTTAAGATCTAGATCATGGAATGAAAAATGCCCATGCCACCTATCAAGCCTGATCCTTCCATAGACTAGCAGAACAGAATAATGTTTTCATTCTTGAAGGCATTAGGCACTGGTTTCACTGGCAGGAGGGCCGGTAAGCAGAGAACACAGATTTAAGATAATTGGCAAAAGAACCAGAGGGGAGATGAGGAGACATTTTTTTAAACAGTGAAATGTTGGGATCTGGAATGCACTGCCTGAATGGGTGGTGGAAGCTGATTCAGTAGTAACTTTGAAAATAGAATTGGATATATACTTGAAAAGGAAAAAAAAAATGCAGGGCTGTGGGGAAAGAGCAGGGGAATGGGACTAATTGGATAGCTCTTTCAATGAGCTAACACAGGCCTGGTGGGCTGAATGGCCCCCTTCTGTGCTGTATGGTTCTATGATTCATGCATATGCATTAGTGTACTCCTGGTTTGAGGCAAGACGGCATTTCTCTAATTTATAATTGGTGCTGAGTGGCCACAAATGTAGCAGCCTCCCACCTGCTCACCCTGGGGTTAAATAAATTGGTTGTTCATTTTACCCCATCTCACTGGGCAGGAATGGTGCCTGAGAGAGGTTAAAATCGGACAAGTAGACTTATTATCCCGATGTCGTTCCGTTCCCATCCAGCAGCATCTTAATCTTCGTCAAGGCTGAGGCTCCCACTGCAGACAGGCAGGGGCCTAATTGAAACTCCGAGTGCACTGCCCGCTTTGGCCCTCCCACACACAGATGCCCCGAGTTAAAATCGGCCCCACTGCTTGGACTCCCACGTGATGAATGAGTTCTTGGACAAGATATTGGAGGGCAGTCACTGCCGGTGGAACTGCACCCCAACATGAGTAAACAAAGCAGTACTTTTTAAATGATTATTAGTAACATTAAAACATTACATGTACCAGTGCCATGAATGGACATGTGTACAGCAGATCAAGTGTGAAGATTCAGTACCAGCACACACCTTATTAGCAGAATTGAGAAAAAAATAGCCTGGAAATGGCTGCTAGTGATATTACTGTTTAATCACCAAACACATCTGAATCAAATTCCTCTCTTATTTTAACTGAGGCATAAACCTATTTATCTTGATATAAGGTGTATATTTCTAGACGTATGAATTCAGCAGAATTATTCTTGTCCAGTGGTTACTATCAGTAAAACTTTAAATATGTTATCTTCAAGGCTCCTTTGATAAGTTGCTGACATTCAGCAATTGCAGTTGGCCTTTCGGGTAAACATAAAGCCTTACTGGCTTTGACTCAAATGTTGTTTTGATGCTGATTGTCCTTCTAACTACCAGTGCTTCTTTTTCATTTGTCACTGTGATCTATTCCCTTCAACATGAGTTCAAATGCACAGCATTAATCTCTGTGAACAATTTTTAAAAAATGAAAGTTTTCTAAAACACTGTGACAGATGGACTTGTAATTATCAACAATCTAAAAACCTGCTGACAATCAAATTATGTCCTCTACAAATTTAACTTTAAGTTTTAATTCAAAGTTGGTTTTTTTTTTGGTAAGACATGGTGGTGAGCCTGATATCTGGCCATTCTAACTTGTGCCATAAAGCTTGCGCGAGACATTCGCTATTGTTCCAGAACGCATACCATAATGTGTGAAATTTCTGACATGCCAAAGTGCTTCGAACTCATCACACCAACTCAGAGTTTGCATTAAATGAAGTTGAATAGAAATGACTCCAATGGTTTATAGCAGGAGGAGAGGAAGAGCTAACAACATTGTTTGAATCACCAGCAGCATACCTTTAATAGATTTGAGCAAGCCACCCCTTCGTACGAAAAAACAATTATTTTTTTCTACAGGTCCTTGTCTGTAATTTCATGCTTTCTGGTCTTTTCGTCATTTTTGCCAATATTGGATCATGTTGATATTGATTTCTGTCAAATGCAAAAGAAAGGAAAATGACAAACTCACAAATACCACCTGCTTTGCTTGGTAATCAATCTGGCTTTAAAATTGATAAGAACTGGTTTGAAATCACTGTGTGTGGCATGGCAATCACTTCCTATATGGGGAAAGATGTGTGCATTTTGGTCTTGAATTTTGTGTTTTGCTGTCAGTGTTTCTTTCTGAATGGTATTCGATTTATAAAATATTTAAGATGTTTATGAAACAAAATAGGCAACTTATTTGCAAGTAGGAGGAGAACATGGCATCCGATTTTAAAAAAGCCCAAGATTTTCGTATGATGTTCTGTGATATCAATTTTGATAGCCATTAAAAAGGCGATATCTGGCTCATGTGGGAGTTTTTACTTCAGTCTTATTTCCTCTGTGTAATGATATTGTTAAAAAGAGGTTATGGAGGATATGCTACATGCATTTAACTTTGCTCATTATTGGAGAGGTACTTTAAAACAAGTGGACTGTATTTTGCTGTGTGCTGGCAGCAATGGATATCTGTTGGTGTTATTGACAGGGAGAGCTTCTTCCACTCCTGGTGGGATTTTCTAATCAGCATTGGGTGGACTGATCAAACAAGAGTTGGGGAGTGCGAGGCTGCAGCACTACCTCAAGCTCGGGTCTACTGCTATCTTTTTCATGTTATTCTTTCTCTACTATTCACACTTACTCTGATACAGGGGTACACTCCAGCACACGGATACCCCGAGTTAAAATCGACCCCAGTGTCTAGACTTGCAAATGATGAATGGGATCTTGGGCAAGGTATCATAGGGCAGTCGGTGAAACTGCATCCCAGCATGAGTAAAGAATTTCAGGAGCCAAAGGAGGAAAATCTGGGGGGAAAATTCAGAACTTTTTAAATGAGTATCAATAACATTAAAACATGACATGTACCAGTGCCGTGAATGGACATGTGTACAGCTGATCAAGTGTGAAGATTCAGTACCAGGACAGAACTTTATTAGCAGAATTGAGATGGGGTGAGGAGAGAAGTGTGGGGGGGTGGTGGGGATTAATTTTCAACCTTGCCACCTGGTCGGTAACTTGGTGGAGCAGATCACCTGGCCTTTAGAACCCGTCCGATTTTAGTTCCATTGAAGTCAGTGGAATAAAAACTGAAATCAATGGAATGAAAATTGGGTGGGTTCTATAAAGGGCGGGCAATCCACTCTGCCAGGTTGAAAATGACCCCCATGGTGTATTGATATGTAAGCACTGTTTAAAGAGTGCCTTCACTTATCTCTCTATTTCAAGCCATATTAGCGATACAGCCATTTGCAAATAAAGACCTGCTATAGATACAATGCTCAAAAAACCCCATATATTCCAGTTCAAGTCTTTAACGTTTTACCATGTAGCAAGTTTTTGTTAGATATAGAAATGGAGTATACGTATCAGGAAACAATGGGCTGAGCTCCCCAATGATTCAGCTGGTTAAGGCATTGTGTACGTGAGCCAGTATAGACCAGGAAGGTTCTGGGTTTGATGCCCAATCTCTGCTAAGTTAGCAAATCTCCGGGATGTTAAGGGTGCTACAGTCAACACCCCCCACCCCTCCACTCCAAATTATTGGATAGGAAAATTAGCAAGAGTCACCATTCCTGATTGCTATCCTGTAATACCTTCACCTGAACTGTGTGTGTCTGGATGTCATGTGTAGACATGATCATTTGTAATGCATTCCTCTCCATCCCCCCAGATGGTTGAACAACCTGTAAATACTTGCCTCACTAGGCTCACACATGAATAATGGGCATTTGGACAACATGTCAAAGTAAAGTGGTGAAGGAAGCATTGGATTATGGAAAGAAAACCATTAACACTTATGAAATATGTTGTGATTCACTGTTGATTTCTTTTCTGTAACTCACTGTTCTCTTGATGCATTGTTTACACAACATGTCCTGGTGAGGTGACTGGTGAATTCTTTTCTTATATATTTGGTGTCCTCTGTAAAGATAAAGTGCTTCTCAAGTTCAAACTGTTTGAACTGTCATCCATCAGAAGTCACTGCCAGGAGATCGATCTGTGATTCATTGATCTCCAATAATCTGAATCTATATGGGATTCAGAGGGGAGCTTCAGAAAATAAAACTGGAATGGAGAGTCGTAGAGAAAAGAACTTGCATTTATATAGCGCCTTTCACGACCACCAGACGTCCCATAGCGATTTGCAGCCTAATGAAGTAATTTTGAAGTGTAGTCACTGTTGTAATGTAGGACACGCGGCAGCCAATTTGCACACAGCAAGCTCCCACAAACAGCAATGTGGTAATGACCAGATAATGGCCCGGCGTGCGGATGCCTCCGATCGGAAAAAATCTACGCACTTACCTGCTGGCTCCGTAGGTCCCGAGACTTCCGATCCTGGGCCTCTGCTCAACGAAATGCGCAGAGGCCCAGGTATCTCAGGGGCACAGGCGGTTCGCAAGCGTCCCTGGGATCACGTGGGCCATGGGGAACCAATCAAAGAAGGGAATCCCCCTGCACACTTTTGACGGGTCCGTACAGACAGATCTGTCAAAAGTATGAATGGGGATCACTTAAAAAAAAGTTAAACATTAAATACATTTTTTTTTTAAATCATGTATTTAAAATTAGTTAAAATTACTTTAAATTAAATATTTTAAACAAAAATAAAAATTTTTGAAAAAAATAATTCAAGTTTTTTACGGGGCTAAAAATACCCTTTTTAAAAGTATTTGTAAATTATAAATGAGTGGAAAAATTATTATTTTTTTAAACTCTTATGCTGGTAAAAGCAGGCCTTACGCATGCTTTTACCAGGCGTAAGATTTTTAAAGGTTTTCAGCGGGCGGAGGTTCTGCAGAAAGCGGAACTCCCTGCCCACAGAGGCCCTTCTCCAGGGCAGGCGGATGATCTGCAAGAGAATTCTTGACAGATCGGAAGTGCCAGGTTTTAGCGCATGCGCTTCGCATGCCTGAAACCGGCACTTGCGCGGCCTCTACGGGTCCGTACACACCTCGTACGCACCCATGGGGGTCGAAATATCTGGTCCAATTTGTTTTAGTGATGTTGATTAAGGGATAAATATTGGCCAGGACACCAGGGATAACTCCCCTGCAGAGAGGAAAGAGAGTTGAAAGTAACAGAACATCAAGAATGAGTGGGAGAGAGACTTGAAGAAAGACAGATGCAGGCACAATAGGAAGAAGCTAAAAGAGAAAAGTGAGAAACTATGAAGCAGGCAGGAGTTGAGACAGTCACAGTAGTGTTGTTAAGTAGTTCCAACAGTGTGTTGTAGGACCTGAAAATGACTGAGCCTAATCCACAGCTGAAGAACCCCACACTTTATTATATTAAAAAAGCACAGCTTCTAGACTGCGCTACGGATGACAGAAGATACCAGGCAAATATCTTATAGTTAGATAAGCATATACTTCAGTAGCTTGCAAATGAAAAATACAATATTTGTCAGAAGTATACTTGGTAATTTATGCTTACATTAAGAAATAACATGCTTCATTGACACTACATAAGTCCCAGAAAATTGAGTTTGAGTCAGTGTATAAGGGACTTCCACCATAAAGCAAATCACAAAATAGGCTTGTACATCTGTAACAGTAATTATAAGTAATAGGAACTAATGTCACGGATGATGATCACCCCCCTCCCCCTCCCCGATCTAACAGATCCAATTTGAGAGCCAAGGATGATTTAGTAACATATGACGTTCACTCCCACTCCAGTGATTGCGAAGTAATCTTAAAGCAGTGGGAATTCGAGGTAAAACCTGAATCGGGATCTAAAAGAAAATTGCCTGAGGGAACGAAAGCAGCAGATACTTGTTAGGAGAATGATGTTGGGATGGGGCGAGTACTGAATGGGGTTTCCCTCAGGATCTGGGTGGGGGGCCCAACTGTTTCTAATTTACATCAACAACTTAGATTCAGAATCAATGCAAATGAGTAAAATCACAAACAACACTAAACTGGAGAAAAAGACAGCCTACAAAAAGAAGCTAGATAAAATCAGCAGAATATTTGGCAGATAAAATTGAACATGGATGATATATCCTGTATGCATGTGCAGATTAAAGAGAGCTAGGTCTTTAACATTCCAGACACTATGAAGCGACAAGCAAATAGCTGAACTATATTTCTAAATCAGTATATCTAAGTTGCAGGATGTCATGCTGGAACTACAGTGCTCTGATCAGACTGCGCCTTGAGTACAGTGATCAGTTTTGGATACAGTAAGGGAAACACTTTGGCTGTAGAGATAGTACAGAGATCCCTAGTATCAGAGGATTGAATTGCGAGGAGATACTGAAGAAACTGGGGGGGAGAAATTCAGTATCGCCCCAGTTGGGGCGCAATTATCGTCCGGGCGCAAAGATTAGCGCCTGGCGCTAATTATCGCCACCGACTGCAAACTTGACTTTTATCGCCCCTGGAGGTGATTGGAGCGCTAAATCAGGCGCTTCACACCTGTCTTAAGGCGCAAAGGCCGAGGAGCGAGGCGCTACCTCAGAGCGCTGGCGAAGCTCATGTGATGTCAGTCAGCAATGGAACACAGACACAATGGCGCGGGCCAGTTCTTAGAGGGGAGGGTTGATCTTGATTTCCATCCACATCCTGCTCATTGCAGCCTTGAATCTCGGCCTGGAGAGACCTGCGCATCAAATCTGTTGGAAAGAACAATGGAGAATACCAGGGAAAGAGCTCAGAGTGCAGCCCCCACAGTCTCTTCTAAATCGTTACAAGGAAGGGCAAATTAAAATGAACCTGCAAAGTGCTGCTCAGTACCCAAAACTCCTTCACACAGCGTTGAATCTCTCCAGAAGTCTCTCTCTCTCTCTCTCTCTCTCAGAATGCGTGGTTCTAAAATGTCACCAACAATAAAAGGCAGGAAGCGGTCACCTTTAACTAGCGCTCCCCCAGTCCCTTCCTGACTGCAAAACGCTCCCCTCAACCTGTCGTTGCTAGCGGCAGGCGGTAAGGCAGGGGGCGCCACTCAATATCCGCTCCGGGGCGATACCGGGGCGAAGCACACTCGACTGACGTCACGATCTGCCGGCGCAGGAGATCGTGGCGGTAGTGTTTAGCGCCGCCGCAAAATGTCTAGTTAATTTCGCGAGCGGCGCAAACATCGCCGCGCCCGGGCGCTAGATGCTTTGCGCCCCATTAGCGCCCTCTTAAGGTGCTAACGGGAGGCGCAACCAACTGAATTTTTCCCCCTGGGACTCTTAAACCTTGAAAGGAGTGAGGGCAACTTTATAGAATTATATTAGTTTAGACCCTAAATGATAAAGAGGTTAATATGAAGTGCTACTTGAAGCTACAACAAGAAAATAGAACATGAGGGAAAAAGTTCAAAGTTAGGACCACAGTCAGGAAATTCTTCTTTACATAAAGGATAATTAACATTTAAATTGGACCTCTGGGTAAGGTAGTGGAAGCAAGTTGGATGCTGTGATGGAAGGATTGTAGAGGTTCCTCAGTGGATTAGGCTGATGGGACAAATAATCTTCTTCATCCATCGTATTTTGGAAGAGGATCAATCATGTAGTGCCATTTGAAGCTATGTTCATATTCCATATTTACCCTTAAAATAATTTTAAATGCCTCAGCTCATCTGCTGCTGAAACCCTCATCCATGCCTTTGTTACCTCTAGGCTTGACTATTCCAATGCTCTTCTGGCCGGCCTCCCATCTTCCATCCCACATAAACTTGAGCTCAACCAAAACTCTGCTGCCTGTATTTTAACTCGCACCAAATCTTGTTCATTCATTGCCCCTGTGCTCGCTGACCTACATTGGCTCCCGGTCTGGCAACGCCTTGATTTTCAAATTCTCCTCCTTGTTTTCGAATCCCTCCATGGCCTCGCCCCTCCCTATCTCTGTAGCCTCCTTCAGTGCTACAAGCCTCTGAGATCTCTGCACTCCTCCAATTCTGGCCTCTTGCAAATCCCCGATTTTAATCGCTCCACCATAGGCGGCCATGCCTTCAGCTACCTGGGCCCTGAGCTCTGGAATTCCCTCCCTAAACCTCTCTACCTCTCTCTTCCTTTAAGACATTCCTTAAAACCTACCTCTTTGACCAAGCTTTTGGGTAGCTGTCCTAATGTCTCCTTGTGTGACTCGGTGTCAAATTTTTGTTTGAATGTTCCTGTGAAGCGCCTTGGGACGTTTCACTACGTTAAAGACGCTATATAAATGCAAGTTGTTGTTGTTGTTGTTACAGAGCTATAATTATTCAATATGTTATCAGTATTCATCCTTTGATCTGAGACTTTTTTTAATAGCTGATAATAGACTTTTCAAAATGCAATCAACTTGTACAATAAATGTCCTCTGCAAAGTCATCAATTAAAGCCTATCGGGGTGCTTGTGCAAAGACGGTTTTTCCAAAATCCATTACTAAAGGCAAGGTTAGAAGCAGCTAAGATCAGTAGATCCTAACCACTCTCTGGATGTACCAATGCCTAGTATAATTGGTTTATTGAATCTGTTGGCTGCAGAACATCTAATTTGTTTTGATCGTCTGTTTAATGTGCTATTTAACACACTGTTTGGTAAACAATTAATAGATTCAACTACACTGGAACTTTACCATCCTGAAATATCTCATTGCTCAAAATTTAGAAGTTTACCCTAATTCTAAGGCAATACAAATAAAATATATGAAATAAAATATATTCTTAGTTTTATAACAATGCCCTCATATATAACAATAGTAGATTATATGTGTGCAGCTTTGCTGCATACCTTCCTGCTTGTTTTTTCTCTGAATTGACTTTAAATTGGTAGAGCTACTCAGTGATATGCAATGTTGATTGTAAGCACTGTGCAATAATATTGCAATCAATCTTCAAGAATGATGATTGATATTTTAACTGTGATATGCTGATAATTTTGATTATTACTGCAATCCTATTACTGAGATTCTGTGCTCATTTTGTGAAGTAATTCATCAAATAGTTATCAGACGTTAGCCATCTGACTCCCACAGAGCCATAACACTGAAAAACATACGGTAGTTTGATGTCCGCCCTCTTTGCAATCGCACATTGTGCCACTGAAGCTGCTGTTTGTAATGGTTCTGGACATTATGGCAGCTTACAATGATTTTTAAATGAGGCTGTTCTTTGATTACCCCTTCTCTCTCCCACCCCACCCCACTCCATTTTGCATTTCCTGCCAACAGGAGTGCAATGGCCTTTGCTGGGAGAGGAGAGGTAGCCTATAAATACAGAAGACGTAGGAGATCCAAGGTTCACAGCGGGTACTGTTGTAGGCAACAGGCCTATCACCACAGAGGCATCTACCTGGGCATGATGGAGCTTGGGCATAGGCAGCAAATTTCAAATCGAACACTCCGTCCAAATGATGTCCCCTCCCCACCCACGCACGCTCCCCATGAAAATCTTTGATTTTTTGTTTCTTAAATAGTTTATACTGATTAATTTTAAAGACCTTTCTGCTTTATGAGTGATAGATGTTTAATGTGAGGAAAAAGATTCATTCAATTTATATGAGGTTAGTCACTACAGTACCTTCTATCAGACATTCGGGGTTATAAGGACGGGAGCATTTTATTAAAGGAATTTATCACATTTTGCTGTGAGAATTCAAGTGAGTTTACAATCATTTAATATGCAAGTTCATCACTTATAAATTCAATTTTAACATCATTTTAGAAACAGATCTATCATCTTTTTATACTGAGAAATCCTCAATGTTACTGTTCAACTTGAACATGTCTCACTAGCTGTACCTCCCCTTACACATAAAACATATAAACTTAGTGAATTAAATATCTATCTCTTCCAGAGGCTGTTCCTCACTAAAACACCCGAGATGCAGTTTACTTCATATGGGCAAGTACCATAGATGACACGGTCCATGTCCGTGATTCTGTATTTTGATGGCTCTTGATGACATTGCCAGTGCTCCCACGCAATAGAATTACTTCCGTAACAGGTCCAGTCCCGGAGACCCCATCGCACTGTGTAGCTTCAACCGACACACGGGGACGTCAGGATGCACGTGCATGCTTCTATAAGCCAGCTGTATCTTTAGTTTCAAAATATGTGATCTACCAATCGTGGTGGCACCCCCTGTCCCTGTAAAATAAGGGGGGGGGGGCGCAATCTCAGGAGTCACTACTTTACCCTGTACTGTTCCAGTAAGGAGATAACTGGAGTCCTGTATCATCATGCACCCACCTGCATACACTTCAGTTACAACCAGTAGCAGCAGCTGCACAGACAGCAGTAGTTTTTTTTTTAATTGCTGCCTTCCCTTTAGACATGGGAATCACTGTACAAGTGCAGTAATTTGTTCAGCTACCGATAATGCTATGGCATACCTAAATAGGGATGGATATTATGCAATGAATGTGCAAATGCTATGCTGCAAAATAACACACTTCAATGCACTGCTGTTTCCTTTATTTGTTTAGCCATTGCAGAAAACTGCATATATTGTTAGGTTTACTTTTGGATGACTGAACCTTTATTTTCTGCAAAATGGTAGAACGACAGACTGTAGGAAGTATTAAAAGTTGATTCATTTTATTCCGTTGTGCACGGCTACTTGTGTGCATGTTTAATGTGTTTGCCCGTCACTTTTGCCACATGAATTTCTCTATGTTGTCTGTAGATATACCCTTTTACTAAGTGCTCTCTCACTTAAAGAGCCAGGTGGTGGCTGCATAGCCAACTGGTGAGTGCAGGGATACAGGTCTATGATGATGGACCTGTATTAGTGCTGAATTAGGGTTTCCTTCATTGGAGTATCTATGCTGATCTCTCCTTGAAGTGGGGGTGGGGATAATTGGGACACAAAATCAATGGCCGTCTTGGCAAACTCGCGCTACAACTTCGGCAGGAGTCCGCTGAAACTGCCGAAACCTAGGCCAGGATCAGTTTGTGCCAGGTCCCGACCTGGTGCCAAAGTTTGCTGAATGACCTGTTGGCCACTTTGACAAGGGACAGAGACCCAGGCTTTCCAGCCGCTTCGGTGGGGGAGGGGAGAAGCCCCCCAAGCCTGCCGAAGGCTTACGAATTGAGTGACCTCGCATGAACCCAGTAACTTTGTTGGCCTCAGCAGCAGAAGTCCGGGATAGGCGCATCTTGACACTTTTGTTGAGATACTATGCCACTGATTTTCAGGGCCAGGATCTTCAGGTTAGTTGTACTGTTTTTTTTCCATTCTCAGGACATGGTCATCACTGGGAAGGCTGCCATTTATTGCCCATTCCTAGTTGCCCTCAGAAGGTGGTGGTGAGCTGTCTTCTTGAACAGCTGCAGTCCTTGTGGTGAAGGTGCTTCCACAGTGCTGTTAGGGAGGGAGTTCCAGGATTTTGACCTAGCGACAATGAAGGAATGGTGTTCCATGTCCAAGTTAGGATGGTGTGTGACTTGGAGGGGAACGTGAAGGTGGTGGTGTTCCCATGTGCTCCTGCTGCCCTTGTCCTTCTAGGTGGTGGAGGTCGCGGGTTTGGAAGGTGCTGCCGAAGAGGCCTTGGCGAGTTGCCGCAGTGCATCTTGTAGATGGTGCACACTGCAGCCACGATATGCTGGTGGTGGAGGGAGTGGATGTCTAAGTCAGTGGATGGGGTGCCGATCGAGTGGACCGCTTTGTACTTTTGCGCACCCTTGGTTGACCATTCTTAAATTTGCAGATGATATGAAATTGTGCACAGGGTTTAGTAATTCAGGCCAAACCAATTGGTTGCAGGATAATTTAGACAAGATAGTGGAATGGGCCGTTGTGTGGCAAATGTTCTTCAATGTGCATTTGGAGTTGGAAACCTTCAGGCATGTTTATAATGCAGAGATACCTCTTGAAGGTAACAGATCAACAAAGAGATGTGGAAGTATAGTTGATCGCTCATTAGAAGTACATAAACAGTGTGAAGTGGCAATAGGAACAGGAGTAGGTAATTCAGCCCCTCGAGCCTGTTCTGCCATTCGATCATTTATGCGTCTTAGCTCCATATCCCTTGATACCCTTACCTAACAAAAATCTATTGATCTCAGTCATGAAAGCTACATTTGTCTCAGCATCCACAGCCTTTTTGGGAGAGAATTCCAGATTTTTTCTACCCTTTCTGTGGAAAAAATGCTTCTGTAAATGGGAATTTGAGAATTCCTGTGAGAAGAGGTTGGGGTAGATTTTCAACTTGCCACTTCGGCATGAAACTGACGTTGCAGACTGGTTGCCTGTTATAGAAACCGCCCAGCTTTCATTTCCATTGAAATCAATAAGTCGTGTCTTTAACGAGTGGCCGATCCACATCGCCAGTTTTACGCACGAGGGGTAAGTTGAAACTCTACCCCGATATTTCTAGTTATAGCGGTTAAGTGCTAATTAACTGTTCTTAGTTCTGATGAAAGGTCATCGACCTGAAATGTTAACTATGTTTCTCTCTCCACAGATGCCTGAGCTGCTGAGTATTTCTAGCATTTTCTGTTTTTATTATTTATGCTAGTTAACTCTGATTGTGATGAGTCATGGGCTACTGCAGTGTCCTGGGCCCTTGATTGCCATAGAGAGTTGAAGAGGATTTTTTCTGCCTGTTCCCCGAATTGGCTACGTTTTTTTTTCTCTCTCCCAGAAGATTGGTTAGGGAGCTGTAGAAACTTCACTGTTGTCTGGAGGGGGTGGGCTTGATGGACCTGATCTTTTCTCATCCATCTTTTCCCATGAATGTTCAAATCTCTGAAACAAGCACTTTTTGCATTTAAATTTAGCAGCTACTACTTTCCTTCATATGTCCTGTGCTGCAACTTTATGGCGATATTCATGACTTACCTTTGTGTTTTTCATGAAGTCGTGTAATTTTGTCTGGATTTCCAGCCAGGTTGTCCGAGTAATTCGACAGCAAGTTGATTCTTGGAATGATATACTGCCATCCTCTACATATTTGAGGCCTGTCCTCCCCCACCACTGAGGACCCATTTGGGGCGGGCAGAGGTACGGGGCATGAGTGGAACCCCCACTGAGAGCTCAGTATGAGGCTCGGATCAGTTTAAATCCCAGGCTTAATTTGACTAATCCAGGACAGCCTTACATCAGAAACCGATCCTCGTCTGCCGTCCGGACACACCTTGGCGCACCATCTTGCCGTCCGGCGGAGGCGGGGGTCCCCAATGGAGGGCTCTCTATGCGGGAATCCTCCCTTAATCTATTGGGGACTTGGCCTGGAGGGTGTTGCATGGAGCAGTCCCGTGCAATAAAGTTTTTAAGTAGGTTCACGGACTCCCAGGTCGCCTGCCTTTTTTGCGGCCTGGAGGAGTCCGTGTTCCATGTATATATAGAATGTGAGAGGTTGCAGTCCCTCATCAATTATTTGAAGGGGCTGCTCCTCAATTTTTGGCTGCACTTCAGTCCCATGCTCCTGATCTTTGGTCACCCGGTGCGGAGGGGAGCGGGCAGATCGGGGACCTCCTCATAGGACTGCTCCTGGGCCTGGCCAAAGTGGCCATCAACTGGTCCAGGCTGCGGGTGGTCGAGGGGGTTGTTCGGCCCGACTGCCTGCCTCTCTTCCGTGGCCACGTTCGCGCCCGGGTGGCCCTGGAGATGGAGCACGCGGTGTCCGTCGGCACGCTCAAGGTGGGCGCTGCAGGGACTGGAGTGCATTATCACCACCGGTAATCAAATTTTAATTTAATTTGTTAAGTTTCATTTAATGTTTTATTAGTTGCAGTATATTTGTTTATGGGTTGCTCAAAAAGAGTACACCAGAAACCAGCGGGAGTGACGTCAGGGTCAGATCAGGAGCCCGAGGACCCATGGGAATGATTCCCGGCATAAAGTTAGCGCTGGGTAGCCGATGCCAATGCTGGGAGGGAGAGGCAAGGCCGAGGCTGGGAAGACCCAAGGTTGGAAGCACTCCCGCTCCTTCTGGCCCACAAGGATTCCACAGAAAAGTGGGTTTTTTTTAGTATTACCTTGGCCTCTTCTGTCCAGTCTGTTACTCCCACCATGGATCAGCTGTCAGGGTTGGAATCCGAAAGTTAAAATGCCGTTGCGCTGCCGATGATGTCATCGGGCCATGAATTTTCAATGGTTGCCGGGAGTGAGCGGCCCTCCTGTGCCTGACTTCAGATAAGTAAAGGTTGGGGAGGGGGGATGTTGAAAGTGGCGTGACCTCCCCCACCTTATTGTAGCCTCCTGCCTGTGATGAAGAAAGGATAGGCAAGGAGTACGATTCCACCTCTTAACATTAGAAAATAATCAACTTTTCCAAAATCTAGGACATGCGTAGACATCTTCCATGCTGGCCTTGCATGTTGCAGTCAATAATATCTATTGGTGAATGTTACTGCCCCTACCAAAACATCATCCAACTTTCAAATTGACCTGTATGCACCTACCAGATCTCATCTTACAGGAAAAGTGTTGTAGGATTTGCCAAATGACTTAAACAACCCAATGGTATTTGAAGAAATTATTTTCATATTGGATAATTAAGGATTTTTTTTCTGGTTATATCCTGGAGAGAATTTTGGTGAGGGAGATGGATGCAACCTGTCATAGAACATGTAAGACAGGCATTTGATTAATTGAAAGTAGAGGTTTATCCTAATTTATATTACATATTTTCTGCAGCAGATGAGGACTTGATTCTTTGTTCACTATTAATGCAACACTAGCAGTGTACGAGTGATTGTGGCATTGTGCATTTTTTTGCTGCCTGTGTATTTCAGCAGTTTTTTCAGTGGTTTATTCTTGGGATGATGGGGATGCAAGTTAAATTCCACTACACCTCCTTGCTGTCCCTGGTTGAAATGCGAATTGCCAGCACTGGGAATATAAGCCACCTACAGTTCAGATAAGATCAGGAACCAATCCCTCCCCAGTGCTCCATATTGTGTAGCAGGTCCAGATTCCTTAAGGACCAATCCCCATCGCAGAATGAAGCTCTTTGTTGTGTTTCTTTTCCTGAAGAAAGCAGCATTCACTTTTAAATTGCTTTTATTTTATTTCCATTGTAGTCAGTTACTTTACACAAACAAAAATACCTCTAATATTATTTAAATAATTGCTGTTTTCCCTTATTTTTTAGACAAGCTTATGGGGTTATTAGCAGCTATATGACAGCACCAGAACTACAGGTTTGGCTGCATGGATTGCTAGAGGATTAAAGTATTTTGATTAAACATTAAGATGCTTGCAATGCTACAAAATTCGGATAATTCCATCACTAGCAATGTGGCCAACTAACCTTCTCGACTTAAATAAAATAAACTGTTTTAAACATTGTGGGAGGCACTGTACATGCTGCAAAGCGGGTTTCACAGGGTGGCCATCTTGGCCCAGTTTAATGGAAGTCTATCAGTTTGGTATTTTGGTCATGTATTTTTTTTTCCCTGGCTAAATTTGTTCATTTCTACCATGCTTATCTCGTCTCTCCCTCAAAGACTTGCTGCCTGTTGTATTTCTGCTATCATGCAGATCCGAACAGCCTTCCTAGATAAGGTATACATGCATGGCTGGATTTTTTCTTTTGTAAGTTATTAGCTGAGAACTAATAGATATCAAGAGTTGGACACGCTACTGTGCTACTGAGACATCCATACATCATTCAGCGGCAAACAGCAGAACATATGTGCACAAGAAATCGGCAAGTCAACATATCTTGGCTGTCAGTGGATGGAATTATTTTATACCCTGCTAACAGTTGACAATCTGTGCTATGTACACAAGGCATGGAAGAATTTTGGATTTATTGAGGTGGATCTGAAAATTCACATTCTGAAATCAGAAGTTCAGTTCGTCTGAAGTCCCGATTTATCTCAATTGGGTTAACTTGCCCGATTCCTATTTAGAAATGGCTTTGGTGCATCTCCTCAGCCAGTGGTCATTGTCTGCTCTGCTAAATTCTATATGTAGGAATTTTATGATGTTTTTCTGGATCATGATCCAGGATCATTGGATTTTGCTCATCCAAAATCAGGAGGCCTCTGCTCTGTACTGGCTGCGGTCTGGTCTCTGCTCTGTACTGGCTGCGGTCTGGCCTCTGCTCTGTACTGGCTGCGGTCTGGTCTCTGCTCTGTACTGGCTGCGGTCTGGTCTCTGCTCTGTACTGGCTGCGGTCTGGTCTCTGCGACAGTGTTTGTTAGTTGCTCCTGCAAGTTCTTTTGTGAACTTTGCACTCGCCCGTGAAAATTCCCAAACTTGCAAAAAAAGGTACCTGGTGTTTGTGGTGACTGCAGAGCCCAGGAAATAAATGCTGTGACTAACGGCGCTGTTGTATTGAATTAACATGTTTGGTAAATCTTGATTGCTTAATAATAATTAATCTGTCATTTTCTGTTCTTTGGGAGACACTAATTAGGCAATCTATTTATGCAATTTAAGCTGTCTGATTCATTGTTAGCCTTTGAGACTCCCACACAGCCCCAGTGTGACTTGTAATCTATAAATTGTAATCTTGAGCTCTGTCGACATTTGGTAATTGTCCATAATCAAATCATTCTTGTATATTTACTTTACTATTCCTTTTTTTTTAGTGTGTCTTTAGATTGGAATTTTAGTAACATAAGGTTTCTTTTCTTCACTTATCAAGGTACTGACTCTTGCAAAGGTAAATCTCCAAGGGCGCCAAAATCCTTTGGTATTTTGCCTAATGTGACCCTTGACAGTGAGTGTTAGCAGGCTATTCAGCTTTGGCAGGCCAACCGTAATACTGTTTTTTGTTTATTCGTTTATGGGATGTGGGCGTCGCTGGCAAGGCCAGCATTTATTGCCCATCCCTAATTGCCCTTGAGAAGGTGGTGGTGAGCTGCCTTCTTGAACCGCTGCAGTCCGTGTGGTGAATGTACTCCCACAGTGCCGTTAGGTAGGGAGTTCCAGGATTTTGACCCAGCGACGATGAAGGATCGACGATATACTTCTAAGTCAGGATGGTGTGTGACTTGGAGGGGAACTTGGAGGTGGTGGTGTTCCCATGCGTCTGCTGCCCTTATTCTTCTAGGTGGAAGAGGTCGCGGGTTTGGGAGGTGCTGACGAAGAAGCCTTGGCAAGTTGCTGCAGTGCATCTTGTAGATGGTACACACTGCAGCCACGGTACGCCGGTGGTGGAGGGAGTGAATGTTTAAGGTGGTGGATGGGGTGCCAATCAAGCGGGCTGCTTTGTCCTGGATGGTGTTAAGCTTCTTGAGTGTTGTTGCAGCTGCACTCATCCAGGCAAGTGGAGATTATTGCATCACACTCCTTACTTGTGCCTTGTAGATGGTAGAAAGGCTTTGGGGAGTCAGGAGGTGAGACACTCGCTGCAGAATACCTAGCCTCTGACCTGCTCGTGTTGCCACAGTATTTATGTGGCTGGTCCAGTTAAGTTTCTGGTCAATGGTGACCCCCAGGAAGTTGATGGTGGGGGATTTGGTGATGGTAATGCCATTGAATGTCAAGGGGCGGTGATTAGACTCTCGCTTGTTGGAGATAGTCATTGCCTGGCACTTCTGTGGTGCGAATGTTACCTGCCACTTATCAGCCCAAGCATGAACGTCGTCCAGGTCTTGTTGCATGCGGGCATGGACTGCTTCATTATCTGAGGAGTTGTGAATGGCACTGTTGCTACATACAATCTACGCGTGCAGTTTCCAGCAGGGATTGCTGGATAGTGATCTGAAGTGGGAACCGTAGCTGATTTGTCACCTCCCTAGCGTAGGACCACTGATATTAATAGTAGTGCACCATTTCCTGCCCCACCTGAACATAAAAAAGCACCATCTGACAAAAGGCCATTTGGTCCATCAAGGCCACTCCAAGCAGAATCCATGCATAATAATTCTGTGCCCCCTGCCAACTGATCCTCTACTTTAAGTCTCACACACATACAAACAAATAAATAAAGTATTGTTGTTAATATCTCTAGAATTCTCAAACCCCTATTCAACCGATTAGCTGAGATTAGCTGTCAATATAGAGTGAAAATTGAACCTTAGACAGTTCTGGTCTGCAAAGATTATTGCTGCCCACAAATACATTAGGGGGCTTTTCCAAAATTAGATTCGAGCAGTCTGTTAGCAAATGAAATCTTCAAATCAGTGTGCCAATGATGCCAAATCTTTATAAAACACTGTTTAAACCTCGGCTGGAGTATTGTGTTCAATTCCGGGCACCACACTTCAGGAAGGATGTCAAGGCCTTAGAGAGGATGTGGAAGAGATTTGCTAGAATGATACCAGGGATGAGGGAGCTATGTGGAGAGACTGGAGAAGCTGGGATTATTCTCCTTAGAGCAGAGAAGATTACGAGAAAATTTGATAGAGGTTTTCAAAACTATGAACGGTTTTGATAGAGTAAATAGGAGAAACTGTTTCCAGTGGCAGAAGGGTCGGTAACCAGAGGACACCGATTTAAGGTGACTGGCAAAAGAACCAGAGGCAACATGAGGAAGCATTTTTTTACGCAGCGAGTTAGTATGATCTGGAATACACTGCCTAAAAGGGTGGTGGAAGCTGATTCAAAGGTAACTTTCAAAAGGGAATTGGATGAAGGGAAAACAATTGCAAGGCTCTGGGGAAAGAGCAGGGCAGTGGGATTCATTGGATAACTCTACCAAAGAGTCGGCACAGGCACGATGGGCCGAATCAACCTCCTTCTGTGCTGTATCATTCTATGATTACCTGTGATCAATGTACCAATAATGGGTTTACCTGAAATCAGTATGCCAATGATGGGTTTGCTTGAGATCAGTAAACCAGTGAGGGCTTCAGCAGTGATTAGTCTACCAGTGATGGTCTTACCTGAAATCAGGTCACTAGTGAGGGTTTGCCTAAGATCAATGTACTAGCGATGGGATTGCCTGAGATTAGTGTACTAGTGATGGGAATGTAGCAGTGACAGGGTTGCCCGTGATTAACATACCAGTTACAGGTTTATGTTAGATCAGGGTTTATCTCAAATTAGTGTACTGTGGACTGGTTTGTATGTTATCAGTGCACAATTTTATTTCTAGACATCATTTGACCTCTGTGTCTGTAGAAATAATAGTGACATTTATCTGGCTCTGAGTTAAAAATAAATCTACCAGTGGAAACTATTTATCCTCTCAAAACCTTTCATAATTTTGAAGACCTCTATTAGATTCCCCCCTTACCATTCGTTGTTCCAGTAAAAACCCCTATTTTTCAAACCTTTCTTCATAACTACAACTCCAAGCAACTAGTTTGGTTCTATCATGAAAGTGACTCAAGATTAGGTGAGTGCTTGATTTTTCTGATAGCGACCTGCTGAGCTCACATTGGTTAGCAGTGACTTAAGGAATCATCTCACTTAGTCTTGTTAGTATTCTGCCAACTATCTTATTAAACATACCATTAGCTTATCATGGGTAAGCTTGGCAATGTTGTTACAGGTGCGTATCAGCAGGCAAACATCTTGGCAACTCTGGAGATTTTCTGCTGACGCTCTGCCAGGTAGTTTGTCAAACTAAACGAGGCATTGCTGCCAACGCAGGCATCTTGACAACTATTTCCTGACTGATGTTCCTCATTATATATTGCTACTGAAAACCCACTGACGTGCTTGTGACAAAGCAGTTAGTGTGTTATGTATAGTTTACAGGCATAGTGGATGTAGATTAATGTGAGTTAAGGAAAAGCAGAGACATAGACATGAAATGTGATATAAAAGTTTATCCTTGACCTTGCTTCTAGGAAACCATATATAGTTAAACTACATCATTTCAAACAAATACATTATAATTGTGTGAAAGAGTGGGCAAGACAGACTAATCGTCCCATGTTACCCTGCATTTACTCTGAATATTACTGCTGATTTCAGATTAATTTACCAAGGTGCTTACCCCCTTGTTCATCCTTGTTGCTCTTGAATCCAGTGAGATGGGACTTGCCAATTTATGTAGGCGAGGACTGGGCTAACCTGACAGCGGGTTTTTGAACTGCTAATCTCATTGCTACCCAAAACTTCCAAAATAGACTCCCAGTGGAATCTTTCATCAAAGCCCATATTGATAATTGGGGCCTGCAGAGCCCATTTAGAGAACAGGACAAAAGGAGAGAGGAACAGCAAATGGTTAGTCCTTGTAGAAGGTGGCAACAGTTCCACGATTGGCCAAGTATCAACTGGGCATCTGAATTCTAATAATAAATAGTAACTAACAGCATTTATTTGGTGCCTTATCCCATTATGGTGTCTCAAAGTGATTCACACAATGAAATCTGTTTGGAATGCAGTGACTTGTTATTATGTAAACAAACATTGAGGCTGAATTTAGCTTCTTTGCTAATGGAAATCAATGGAACATTTTATCCAGAAATTGTATTTCTTTTACACCTACAACTGGGAAAGGACAATAAGTATTAAGAATGACCATTATATAGTGCTTAGAACATGATGACAGTGTTTAGTTCGACTATATGTTAGCTGATCACTTACTCTAATGACCCAATGCCATGATTCGTAAAGTTTCTGTTCTTGAAGTTGCAATTATTCTTTGAAGCCTTACGTTCAGCTTAAGCAGAAAGGTAGTAATCTGGTTCCTGAAATTTAATCTTTGCAAAAGCACAAGTAAGTAATATTTGCAGCCATTGCATCTAAATTTGACATATCCTTAATTGCTGAATTAACAATCTTCAGATACTTTATATTATATTTGACACTCACTAATATAATTACAGTGGAAAGTGTAACTTAATTACCTGTAGAACGGAGTGATGCATCGCAAAACAGTCTTACTGTTTTGGTCGTTCCACTGAGAGTGCCAACTACATCTGTTAGCCTGTCTTACACTGTGCTGGCAATGATCAGCTCTAAAGAAAAAGCTGTAAATATGGTGCAGCTGTAATGTAGTTCTGTGCTGAGACCTTGCTGCTGGGGCACGTTTATGGAAATACAATTTAATCTGTGTTGTAAAACTGTGCTGGAGTCAGTCCACGGCACCACGGGTGGCTCAGCTGTACGGCGGTGGGGGGGGCGGGGGGGGAGAAGGAAGATAGGGAAAGCAATAGTGGTAGGGGATTCGGTAGTTAGGGGAGCAGACAGGCGTTTCTGCGGCCGCAGACGTGACTACAGGATGGTATGATGCCTCCCTGGTGCCAGGGTTAAGGATGTCACTGAGCGGCTGCAGAACATTCTGAGGGGGGAGGGTGAATAGCCAGAGGTCGTAGTCCATATTGGTACCAACGACATAGGTAGAAGGAGGGATGAGATCCTGCAGGCAGATTTTGATCGAGTTTTTTGATGAGGTAACAGAGAGGGGTGGATGAGGGCAATGTGGTTGATGTGGTGTACATGGATTTCCAAAAGGCGTTCGACAAAGTGCCACATAATAGGCTTGCCAGCAAAGTTGAAGCCCATGGAATATAAGAACATAGAAGATAGGAGCAGGAGTAGGCCATTCGGCCCCTCGAGCCTGTTCCGGCATTTAATGAGATCATGGCTGATCATCCAAATTCAGTACCCTGTCCCTGCTTTCTCCCCATATCCCTTGATCCCTTTAGCCTTGAGAAATATATCTCTAACTCCTTCTTGAATATATTTAATGAATTGGCCTCAACTGCCTTCTGTGGTAGAGAATTCCACAGGTTCACCACTCTCTGGGTGAAGAAATTCCTCCTCATCTCAGTCCTAAATGGCTTACCCTTTATCCTTAGACTGTGACCCCTGATTCTGGACTCCCCCGCCATCGGGAATATCCTTCCTGCATCTAGTCTGTCTAGTCCTGTTAGAATTTTATAAGTTTCAATGAGATCCCCTCTCATTCTTCTAAACTCTAGCGAATATATGCCTAATCGACCCAATCTCTCTTCATACGTCATTCCTGCCATCCCAGGTATCAGTCTGGTGAATCTTCGCTGCACTCCCTCCATGGCAAGAACATCCTTCCTCAGATAAGGCGACCAAAACTGCACACAATACTCAAGGTGTGGTCTCACCAAGGCCCTGTACAACTGCAGCAAGACATCCTTGCTCCTGTACTCGAATCCTCTCGCTATGAAGGCCACCATACCATTTGCCTTCTTAACCGCCTGCTGCACCTGCATGATTACCTTCAGCGACTGGTGCACAAGAACACCCAGGTCTCGTTGCACTTCCCCTTTTCCCAATCTATTGCCGTTCAGATAATAATCTGCCTTCCTGTTTTTGCCACCAAAGTGGATAACCTCGCATTTATCCACATTATACTGCATCTGCCATGCATCTGCCCAATCACCCAACCTGTCCAAATCATACTGGAGTTTCTCTGCATCCTCCTCACAGCACACACGCCCACCCAGCTTTCTGCAAACTTGGAGATATTACATCTAGTTCCCTCGTCTAGATCATTAATATATATATTGTGAATAACTGGGGTCCTAGCACCGATCCCGGCGGTACCCCACTAGTCACTGCCTGCCACTCGGAAAAAGACCCGTTTATTCCAACTCTTTGCTTCCTGTCTGCCAACCAGTTCTCTATCCAAATCAGTACCTTACCCCCAATCCCATGTGCTTTAACTTTGCACGCTAATCTCTTATGCGGGACCTTATCGAAAGCCTTCTTAAAGTCCAAATACACCACATCCACTGGTTCTCCCTTATCTATTCTACCAGGTACATCCTCAAAAAATTCCAGTAGATTAGTCAAACATGATTTACCTTTTGTAAATCCATGTTGACTTTGTCCGATCCTGTCACTGTTTTCCAAGTGCTCTGCTATTACATCTTTTATAATGGACTCTAGCATTTTCCCCACTACTGATGTCAGGCTTACCGGTCTATAATTCCCCGTTTTCTCTCTACCACCTTTTTTAAATAGTGAGGTTACATTAGCTACCCACCAATCCATGGGAACTGTTCCAGAGTCGATAGAATTTTGGAAGATGACCAGCAATGCATCTACTATTTCTAGGGCCACTTCCTTAAGTACCCTAGGATGTAGATTATCAGGCCCTGGGGATTTATCGGCCTTCAATCCCATCAATTTCCCTAACACCATTTCCCTACAAATACTGATTTCATTCAATTCCCCCCTCTCATTAGATCCTATGTTCCCCGACATCTCTGGGAGGTTATTTGTGTCCTCCTTTGTGAAGACAGAACCAAAGTATGTATTTAATTGGTCTGCCAATTCTTTGTTCCCCATTATAAATTCCCCTGATTCTGACTGCAAGGGACCTACGCTTGACTTCACCAATCTTTTTCTCTTCACATGTCTGTAGAAGCTTTTACAGTCAGTTTTTATGTTCCCTGCAAGCTTACTCTCATAATCTATTTTCCCCCTCTTAATTAATCCCTTTGTCCTCCTTTGCTGAATCCTAAACTGCTCCCAATCCTCAGGTTTGCTGCTTTTTCTGGCCAAAATATATGTCCTCTCCTTGGATCTTATGCTATCCCTAATTTCCCTTGTTAGCCACGGTTGAGTCACCTTTTTTGTTTTATTTTTATGCCAAACAGGGATGAACAAATTCTGTAGTTCATCCATGCAATCTTTAAATGTTTGCCATTGCCTATCCACTGTCAACCCTTTAAGTAACGTTCCCCAATCCATCCTAGCCAACTCGCGCCTCATACCATCGTAGTTTCCTTTATTTAAATTCAGGACCCTAGCCTCTGAGTCAACTACTTCACTCTCCATCTTAATGAAGAATTAGATCGCTCCTCCCCAAGGGGCCTCGCACAACAAGATTACTAATTAATCCTTTCTCATTACATGATACCCAGTCTGAGATGGTCTGATCTCTAGTTGATTCCTCGACATATTGGTCCAGGAAACCATCCCGTATACACTCTAGGAATTCCTCCTCCACAGTATTGTTACTAATTTGGTTAGCCCAATCTATATGTACATTAAAGTCACCCATGATAAATGCTGTGCCCTTATTGCACGCGTCTCTAATTTCCCGTTTAATGCCATCCCCAACCTCAGCATTACTGTTTGGGGGTCTGTATATAACTCCCACTAACTAAGGGCAACACGGTGGCATAGTGGTTAGCACTGGTGCCTCACAGTGCCAGAGACCCGGGTTCGAATCTGACCTCGGGTGACTGTCTGTGTGGAGTTTGCACATTCTCCCCGTGTCTGCGTGGGTTTCCTCCGGGTGCTCCGGTTTCCTCCCACAGTCCAAAAATGTGTGGGTTAGGTTGATTTGGCTATGATAAATTGACCCTTAGTGTTAGGGGGGATTAAATATGTGGGGTTATGGGGATAGGATGGGATATGTTAGGGGGAATTAAATACGTGGGGTTACGGGGGTAGGGTGGGATATGTGTACTGTGGGGATTAAAGCAGGGACAGGGTACTGGATTTGGATGATCAGCCATGATCGTATTGAATGGCGGAGCAGGCTCGACGGGCCGAATGGCCTACTCCTGCTCCTAGATTCTATGTTTCTATGTTTTCTGCCGTTTGGTATTGCTCAGCTCTGCCCATACAGATTCTACATCATCAGAGCTAATATCCTTCCTTACTATTGTGTTAATCTCCTCTTTAACCAGCAATGCTACCCCACCTGCTTTTCCTTTTTTCCTGTCCTTCCTGAATATTGAATACCCCTGGATGTTGAATTCCCAGACTTGGTCGCCCTGGAGCCATGTCTCCGTAATCCCAATTATATCATATTCATTTACATCTATTTGCGCATCTAATTCATCCACCTTATTATGAATGCTCCTCGCATTAAGACGCAAAGCATTCAGGCTTGATTTTTTAACACTATTAGTCCTTTTAGAATTATTATTTACTGTGGCCCTGTTTGATTTACACCCTTGATTTCTCTGCCTTCCACTTTTGCTTTTCTCCTTCCTGTCTTTTGTTTCTATCCTTGCTTCCCTTTCCTCTGTCTCCCTACACAGGTTCCCAACCCCCTGCCATTTTAGTTTAAACCCTCCCCAACAGCACTAGCAAACACTCCCCTGAGGACATCGGTTCCGGTCCCGCCCAGGTGCAAACCATCCAGTTTGTACTGGTCCCACCTCCTCCAGAACCGGTTCCAATGTCCCAGGAATTTGAATCCCTCCCCCTTGCACCATTCCTCTAGCCACGTATTCATCTGAAATATCCTTCTATTTCTACTCTGACTGGCACGTGGCACTGGTAGCAATCCTGAGATTACTACCTTTGAGGTCCTATTTTTTAATTTACCTCCTAACTCCCTATATTCAGCTTTTAGGACCTCATCCTGTTTTTTACCTATATGCACCACGACAACTGGCTGTTCACCCTCCCCCTCCAGAATGCCCTGCAGCCGCTCCGAGACATCCTTGACCCTTGCACCAGGGAGGCAACATATCATCCTGGAGTCTCGTTTGCCGCCGCAGAAACGCCTATCTATTCCCCTTACAGTAGAATCCCCTATTACGATAGCTCTCCCGCTTTTTTTCCTCCCGTCCTGTGCAGCAGGACCACCCATGGTGCCAGGAAGTTGGCTGCTGCTGCCTTCCCCCGATAAGCCATCCCCCTCAACAATATCCAAAGTAGTATATCTGTTTGAAAGGGGGATGGCCACAGGGGACCCCTGCACTACCTGCCTGCGCCTACTACTCTGCCTGGCGGTCACCCATTCCCTTCCTGCCTGTGCAGCCTTTACCTGCGGTGTGACCAACTCCCTAAACGTATTATCCACGATGTGCTCAGCATCGCGAATGCTCCAGTATGTATCCATTCGCAGCTCCAGCGCCGCAATGCGGTCTGTCAGTAGCTGCAGCTGGATACACTTCCCGCACACATGGTCGTCAGGGACACAGGAAGTGTCCCTGATTTCCCACATAGTGCAGGAGGAGCATGCCACGGGGCCGAGCTGTGCTGCCATGACTTACCCTTTCATTAATTTAAATTAAATCAAATAAATACCACTAATTACACTACAATTAAATGATATACTCAAGGGCCCTTGTTTACTAGCACTCCCCGCTACACAACAGAGACCTTAGAAACTATAACCACAAAAATTAAGACCTTCTAAACTTTATAAACTATTAACCTTAACTGTCAAACTATAGAGTAGTATAAATACTCACCTGGCCATACTCACCCCATCAGCTGCTTCCTCTTGCCCGCGTCACTTTTTGAATCGTGACGTGGCTCTGGAATGCCGCCGGCGGTCTGCGAGATTGGTAAGCCTTTAAAAAAAAGCCCGCGAAAGTGAGTTTAAATACTCACTGTACTCCCCTGCTGCTCCCGACAGCGGCCTCTGGGGGAAAAAAAAGCCAGCGAACATAAGAACATAAGAAATAGGAGCAGGAGTAGGCCATTTGGCCCTTCGAGCCTGATCCGCCTTTCAATAAGATCATGGCTGATGCAAAAGGGACAGTGGCAGCATGGATATGAAATTGGCTAAGTGACAGGAAACAGAGAGTAGTGGTGAACGATTGTTTTTCAGACTCGAGGAAGGTATACAGTGGCGTTCCCCAGGGGTCGATTCTAGGACCACTGCTTTTCTTGATGTATATTAATGGCTTGGATGTGGGTGTACAGGACACAATTTCAAAATTTGCAGATGACACAAAACTTGGAAGTATAGTGAACAGTGAGGAGGATAGTGATAGACTTCAAGAGGACATAGGCTGGTGGAATGGGCGGGCATGTGGAAGATGAAATTTAATGCAGAAAAATGTGAAGAGGTACATTTTGGTCGAAAGAACGAGGAGAGGAAATATAGGGGGTGAAATTGGGTGTCTTTGCGCCTCCCATTAGCACCCCGGGCGGCGTTAACGGGGCTCAAATGGATTTGTGACCGGGCGCGCCGTTGACATCGACTCCCGCCATATTCGGTGGGAGTTTTGCGGCGGCGCTATGGTGTTGCGCCCCGATCTCCTTCGCCCGGCGATTGTGACGTCATAACCGTGCGCATCGCCCCGGACCCAAAATTGACGTCCGCCCCCGAGGCAGCACCAGTCGAAAACACCGACGGCTGCAGGAGGCGTGCATCGGGCGGCCGGCCGCCTTGGGGGCCATGATTAAAGGCGAGGTGGCTGAGGTAAGTTAAAAAAAAAACTTACCTTTCCTGTTCTATTTTTTTTGCGGATTCCTGCCCACAATCGATCAGCCTGGCACTTTGCTTGAGAGCCGGGCTGATCGCGCGGGATCGCGACTGCCTTGGTGGTCCAGGTAAGTAATTTTTCTATTGCAGAGCCTGCAGCGATGGCCCTTCCCTTTAAGGGAGGGAAGGAGCCTTTGAACGTGGCAGCACTGCACGGTCCAGTGTGCAGCACTGCTGAAGTCTCCACCCCACTCTCCGACATTAGCGCCCTAAGAAGGATGTGGAGCACTTGATTTAGCGCTCCACTTTCCTCTTGGGGCGCTAAAACTCCATTTTTACGGTCGCCGGTGCTAATTAGTGCCATGTGCCAGGTGATGTTTGCACCCCAAAATGGTCGATACCACATTTTTCTGCCAAAAATTAAATGGTACAATCCTAAAGGGGTGCACGAACAGAGAGACCTGGGGGTATTTGTGCACAAATCGTTGAAGGCGGCAGGGCAGGTTGAGAAAGCAGTTAAAAAAAGGATACGGGATCCTGGGCTTCATAAATAGAGGTATAGAGTACAAAAGTGTGGAAATTATGATAAACCTGTTTTAGGAAGGATGTGAAGGTCTTAGAGAGGTTGCAGAAACAATTTACGAGAATGATTCCAGGGATGAGGGACTTCAGTTATGTGGATAGACTAGAGAAGCAGGGTTTGTTCTCTTTAGAGCAGAGAAGGTTGAGAGGAGATTTGATAGAGGTGTTCAAAATCATGAGGTGTCTGGACAGAATAGATAGAGAGAAACTGTTCCCCTTGGCGGAAGGGTCGAGAACCAGAGGACACAGATTTAAGGTGATTGGCAGAAGAACTAAAGGCGACATGAGAAAAAACCTTTTTACTGAGCGTGTGGTTAGGATCTGGAATGCATTGTCTGAAAGGGTGGTGGAGGCAGACTCAATCATGGCTTTCAAAAGGGAGTTGGATAAGTACCTGAAAGGAAAAAAATTGCAGGGCTACGGGGAAAGGGCAGGGGAGTGGGACTAGCTGAGGTGCTCTTGCAGAGAGCCAGCACGGGCTCGACGGGCCGAATGGCCTCCTTCTGTGCTGTAACCATTCTATGATACTGCCACAATTTTAATAAAAGGAATGATTTTGTGTCAGATCAGCTGGCTGTTTGATTACGAGTGGCAGTACTGGGAGAACATTTACTGTGGTCCAATGTCTGATATTTTATAACTCCACTTGTGATGGAAAAATACATTTTCAAACATTGGACCTGATGCATTGTTTTAACTGTTTAACCCAGACCTTTCTGTTAGGCAGCAGGCAGACAGGATCTGAGCAATAAGTAGGCCATCTTCTTTTAGCTACTTTCATTCTATTTTTCTGACAGTCAGTGTCAGACAGGCGTGACTGAAGTTGTTTCTGGTTTGAGTATAGACCTCAAAGCCATAATAATGGCAAGAGGTGGGCAGGGTGATAGACCTTAGCTGAGGCGAAGACCATCTTTGAATTAATCTAGAAGTGATAAATAAAGGCCAATGGTGACAATTATTGGCAGTTCACACATTAGTGGACTGACCTGCTCATTCCTTTATCCCAATAGTCCTTTAATACCACTGCAGGACTGAACTTTTATCAGTGGTGTGTTTTTACTTCAAAACTATGCGAATTATTAAACCTTTGATTGTTTATTTGATTTGGATTCTGGGAGTGAGTTACAAAGCTGTAAGCTAATAAAGTGGCTCAGATGACTTTGAAACCTTGAGATTAGATGACTGTATTGAACTCATTTCCTCTTACATAAGAACATAAGAACATAAGAAATAGGAGCAGGAGTAGGCCAATCGGCCCCTCGAGCCTGCTCCGCCATTCAATAAGATCATGGCTGATCTGATCCTAACCGCCAATCTACTATCTATCACAGAACCATCTCCTGCATCTAACAGAATTGCACACACGAAATAGGAGCAGAATCAGGCTACACAGTCCCTGGGCCCGCTCCACTACCCACAGGGCCATGACCGATCCGAACCTAGACTCATGTCCAAATTCCTGCCCGCTCCCCGTAACCCTTAATGCCCTTTACTTCTAGGAAACTGTCTATTTCTGTTTTAAATTTAATTAATGTTGTAGCTTCTACAGCTTTTTGTGGCAGCATATTCCATGGACCTACCACCCTCTGAGTGAAGTAGTTCCTCCTCATCTCAGTTTTGAAAGAGCAGCCCCTTATTCTAAGACTATGTCCCCTAGTTCTCGTCTCACCCGTCATCGGGAACATCCTCCCCGCATCCACCCGATCCAACCCCTTCACAATCTTATATGTTTCAATAAGATCGCCTCTCATTCTTCTGAACTCCAATGAGTAGAGTCCCAATCTGCCCAACCTCTCCTCATATGACCACCCCCTCATCCCCGGGATTAACCGAGTGAACCTTTTTTGCACTGCCTCGAGAGCAAGGATGTCTTTCCTTAAGTAAGGACACCAAAACTGTATGCAGTATTCCAGGTGCGGTCTCACCAATACCTTGTACAACTGAAGCAATACCTCCCTATTTTTATATTCTATCCCCCTAGCAATGAAAGCCAACATTCCATTTGCCTTCTTAATCACTTGCTGCACCTGCATACTAACCTTTTGAGTTTCGTGCACCAGGACCCCCAGATCCCTTTGCACTTCAGTACTCTCCAGTTTCTTGCCATTAAGATAATAAATTGCTCTAGGATTTTTCCTGCCAAAGTGCATCACCTCACACTTTCCAGTGTTGTATTCCATCTGCCAAATCTCTGCCCACTTACTTAGCCTGTCTATGTCCCCTTGCAGGTTTTTTATGTCCTCCTCACTCACTACTTTCCCTCCCATCTTTGTATCATCTGCAAATTTTGATATGTTACACTTGGTCCCTTCCTCCAAATCGTTAATATAGATTGTGAAGAGTTGGGGACCCAGCACTGACCCCTGTGGAACACCACTAGTTACTGATTGCCAGTCTGAGAATGAACCATTTATCCCAACTCTTTGCTTTCTGTTAGATAGCCAATCCTCTATCCATGCCAGAATATTACCCCCAATCCCGTGATTTTTTACCTTAAGCAATAATCTTTTGTGTGGCACCTTGTCAAATGCCTTTTGGAAGTCTAAATACACTACGTCCACTGGTTCCCCTTTATCCACTCTATATGTTACTTCCTCAAAGAACTCCAGCAAATTTGTCAAACATGACTTCCCCTTCGTAAAACCATGCTGACTTTGTCCTATTAAATTATGATTATCCAAATGTCCTGTTACTGTTTCCTTAATAATGGACTCCAAAATTTTACCTACCACAGATTTTACCTTTTTTTATATTGCAGGAAACTGTGTTTTATGGAGTTTGAGGAAAACTTTAATAACTTCTGCAGTTTAAAAAAAAAGGACTGGTTAGTTATTTTATTAATTTACAGATTACTCTAATTAATCTAAATCTTGAATGTAATTGTGAGAGATGATGCTGAAGTAATGCTTTCTTGAGTGAACTACATAGGTACCAGCCATCCATGTTTTATATGAGCATTGGTGTGTCAAGCTTAGGGTTGATTGGCTGGGTTTGCACATGAAAATCGGCTGTATTCCTGGGAACTCTGCTATACACACAAGTTTCCACCTGTAATGTGTCCCAGTGTGAACGAGAGGCAGAATTGGAGAAGCGTGCCTTCATGAACTGGGGTGGAGGGGGTGGGAATAAAGGAGAAAAATCAGACTGTTTATGTGAACTGGAAAAGTGAGGAAGAAGAGTCCCAGCATGGACTGGTGGGGGGAATGAGTGCCAGTGTGAACCGTGGGGGGAGGAGAAGAGTCCCAGCATGGACTGGTGGGGGGAATGAGTGCCAGTGTGAACCGTGGGGGGAGGAGAAGAGTCCCAGCATGGACTGGTGGGGGGAATGAGTGCCAGAATGATTCATATAGCGGGTTTAGAGAACAGTGCCAGCATAAACTGTGGAGAGGAGGGGGCAAAGAAGGGAGGAGGAGGGGAGAAGAGTGTTGGTATGAACTGGTGAAATGGGGAGAGAGTGTTAGTATGAAATGGGGAAAAGGGGAGAGAGTTAGTATGAAATGGGGAAATGAGGAGAGACTGTTAGTATGAAATGGGGAAATGGGGAGAGAGTGTTAGTATGAAATGGGGAAATGGAGAGAGGGTGTTAGTATGAAATGGGCAGAGAGTGTTAAATGGGGAAATGGGGAGAGGGTGTTAGTATGAAATGGGGAAAAGGGGAGAAGAGTGTCTTCATCAGAGGGAAGAAGATTACTTCCACAATCACTGTCACAATTGTATAAACAACTTTAAAATAATTTAACAATCACAATCAGATTGAGAAGCAGGGAATACATATCTGCTCACAATTTCTTTGCAAGAAACTAAGGAAAATCTCAAACTGTTGCCACAATCTTTGACTTTATAAGTGACGAAGTGTTGAGTATAGCTGCAGCTAAAGTTGTGACACACTCATGCCCCACTGCACTTTCAGTCCAGATGCATGTCATAGGCCTATATTCAGGGTTGTTTTTGAACTGTCAGCTTTTCTGAGGCTGAATGAGCTTTTTTTTGTCGCTGTTGGTCAGCTTTTGCTAGTTTTCTGGGTTGGCATGTATGGAACTAACTCGTGTGTTTGTTTGTGAATATTAAAAACTCACTGTCTTAAATTACACAAAGTTTAACATAGTCAGCATAGTGTGTGTAGTTAACAAAGTAACGAGGGATGCTGGGGAGTTTTGAAGGGAAAATCACTGTGAAGCTGAACTGGTAAATAAAGGAACCATTTAAAGGTTGATGGTGAGTGCAGCAAATCCTGATTTTTGCTTTGTGAATTTCCTGAATGAACTGAATACAGTATATACCCTGTAGTTTGAATCTTTAAATTCTGTTTTCAGTTCTTTTTTGTGATGGTGCGGGTTGCCCTTTTTACATCATAATATACAGGTTATTTGTGGTTTGTGATAATGTAGATTTATTGATTTAAAATAAACTAGTTTATTATCAAAACATACTAACTCCATTATTATAGCTAAGATTGTGTGTGTATGTGTGACCATGAAACACTACATACTGCTCTGTACCAAAGAATTATTAACTTGAATTAACATTTTTATACATTGCATATCATAACATTATTCTAAAACGTGATCGTTTTAAGCTTTGTTGATGCAGTGGTACATTATGCAGTGTCACAAGCAACATATTGAAGGCACATTTAGCAACATTAAAAATGAAAATTACAAATACAGTCAATTTCAATTGCTAAAACTCTTTACAAAATATCCAAGTGTTTGAGTAGTCAACTCGAATAACGGTAACCATCTTTGACTTTTGCAAAGTTGAGTATTGTTGTTTGTGCACAAAGTGACAGGACAAAAGCTCCTGTGGTGATACAGTAAAAAAAAAATGGGAAAATAATTGAAGATGGTTGCATGTACATTAAAAAAGGGCTTGAAGTGACACCGTAGAATAGTATTGTACCAATGTACTTTATCACCAAGTAGCAAATCGTAAACTTGCATGCACAGATCCTCACCTGGGGAAGATTTCCTCCGTGTGCTAGCTGTGGCAGAATTGTGGACACGTTCTTTGTAAACTTAGGCTTTTGTTACACCTAATGCACTGAGAACATCTTCCTCCCCAGTGATTTGCATATCCCAGGTGTGCCTTCAGGGGAAGTGCCGAGCCGAGCCGAACCGAGCCGAGTCGAGACCAGGCTCTTCCCCAGAAGGCAGCAAAAATCAGCAGGCAAATCAACCAAGGCCACTGTCACACACTTCTCGATTAGTGACAAGGGCAGAAGGCAGCACTCTGAGCAGGCTCTCCTGTTCTTCCCAGGAGAACGATGGAATTTATGGCAACCTAAAGAAAAGAGGGAAAATCATTTAGTAAAGGTGGGAGAAAGATATGGAGAAGATTTAAGTATCAGCTGTCGAACATCATTGACTCTGCAGCCATCAGCTCCAGCCACTCCAACCCCATCTAAATCAGTGGCATTATGGTGAAGCAAATTGAGCGAGCAAGAGAAAAATGACAGTGGGGAATATACATCAATTTTAAAAAGGCTTAAACGGCAGTGTCTCTTTTGATTAAAATATTTTGTTTTTATTTTATGATAGTTTAAAAATACATTCTCATTAATGTCTCCAAAATACATCAGTCAAAGAATTATAAGGCAATTTTTAGAAGAAAACTGCACTCTAAGATGGAGTACTGTGCCTCAGATAGTCCGTAGACTATTCTTTCCAAATTGGGCTATTGACTCTGTTCTCCATGGTATTCTATATGCAAATAAAACAAAATATCATTGAGGTGAACAGCTAATATTAGTTGACTGTAGCCTTGTAATCCGCACCTTATTTCTATATAGCAGTGTACACGGCTGAGGATCCCCAGTTTAAATGACCGTATTCAAATAAGTAACAAGCGAACGGCTACAAACTGAATTGAATTCCAGACACTTTGTTATTAAATATGAGCCCTGATTCTTAATGTATCCTTCATGCAGCATTGCCTCGATGGCTGGTTGAGCAGCAGTAGTCCATTTTTCCACATTTAGTATTGTTCCTATCCGTGCTACAGAAAACGCACTTCATGTAGTGAGTGTGAGGAATGCTTTTTAATTTCCCTCTCCCTTGATCATCATGTCATTTGTAAATTATTTTTTTTCGTGGGGTTGTTGATCAGCCGGACGATCCATCAGTTCTCATTGGGGTTCTTGCTCTTCGGTTAACAAAAATGAAATCCCACCGAATGCAACATTTTTGCAGCTGGTGTTTATGTAAGAAGCACCGGCCAAACACTGCACCTAGCTGCAGGTACACACCACTCCACCCATTCACTCTGCTTGCCTCTGCTGCACAAGTGCCACGAGGAGGTGGCCGTGCCCTCCCATCACCTACTTGTACCAGCTCCTTAGAGCCACTGTTGCCAGCTAGTTTTGGATATCGATTCTCCATCGGCATTATGTTGGTGAGCAGGGAGGGGAGGTGGATGGGTGGCGGTGGTCGGGGGGAGAAACATTTGGAAGTGTCAATTTTTACAATAAAAATTGAAAGATTAATATGTGAATTATATTTTTTTAAATGCTAAAAAAATAAACATTGAATCCGGTGGAGGAATCGCACATAAAAATTATCCCATATGTAATAAAAACTTACAATAAGAGCATTTCATAAGCGAAAACCTTCCAGGAACAGATTTGCAATACACCACCGCATTAAATTATCGCTTTTCATTTCAATGGGAGCCTCTTCTGTTAAATGTATTATTAATGATGACATTTGGGTCCAAAATCCTTATTTTCACTATTGGAAACACGCACCTACAAATCGCTCATTTACAACCAGTGTAAATATCGTACTCTTTTAAGTATCTTTGAAATATAAAATATGCTGTTATGTTTTGTCCAACAGAAGTGCAAAAGGTTGTGGAAGATCAGTTCTACATACTCCAAGTAGTATTCATATAGGCTTTTCTTGATCACTGTTTGGGTTCAGGACTGAAAATCCAATTGTTGGCTCTGTGATAAGAACACAAGGGGATAGAAATTCATCTTGTGCATTATCGCTAAACAGGCGGTATTGTATCGTGGGCTTGTTATACTCACCATCCGATATTCATTTCTATTGCCTTCGATAGAACTGAATATCAAGTGGGGTGTATAACAGGGTGCCTGTTTAGAGCTACAATCTAATACGAATTTCTACCCCAAGAAGTTCAGAACAGGAACAAGCCATTCACTCCCTCCATTGGGCTTCTTTCTTACTTTCCTTCTATCCTGGCATGAAGCCTATACTCCTCTATTCCACTGTGAGTAAACAAGCTTTCATCTCCTTTATCAATGCTTCAGGTGACCATTTATAGCACTATACGATAGTATGGGGCAGAGGCAAACTACCCATTTCACAATCTTAATCCCTGATTCAGAAATGAAATATTAACCAAAGAGTTTATGTTTGAAAATTGATTTTTAACAGGTAAGCTTCTTTTGTTAGAAACTTTACACAGAAAAAAAATGAAAATTTTGGAGTACAGGAGTATTCAGCGATAGGTTAAAATGTGTATACTGTGGAAGGTCAGGAGAGAAAAATAATGTTTCATATATGTGGATTTAGCAATATTTTATGGGTGGTTCTTTCTATTCTTTGCTTTGAGCATGCATCTATACCTTTCCAGAATCACTATTTTACATGGATATCAGGGTTATAGCCAGAAAAAATTATTTTTGGAGGATCAGAGTTGGGTCCAATCACTGAAGTGTTGCTTAATTTGTTGTGTGCAAAATTTTCCACATATTGTCACGAGTCTTATTTGTTACTAATATTAAGTTAGCTGCATTTCAGAATGTGTTTGTACACTGATGTACTAATTTGATAGGATGCAGCTTTAAGAAAAAAGATAATTAGCATAATATTGCAGATTGCTTTTAGTCCACTGTGTTGGAATTCAGTCAGCTGTTGCAGCAAACTTAGTACTCTCGCGCATGTTTTTTGGAAGCTATCCTTTCTGTTTATATTTGTTACATAAGGATATATTTCATGAATACTCACCTAAAGTTGAGGTAATTAAAGGTCTAGGGGAGAGACTTGGGAGAATATATGGATCTGTGCAAATTAGTGAATCTGTTGTTGGGTTAAATATACCAAAATTGGCTTATAGGGTTGAACTCCTACAGTGCTCGAGTTAGACTTTTTGAAGTTATTGTTCTGGCTTTTAATTTTTATTATAAATTTTCTTGCACTCAGTCAGCTCTTCTGATCACTTCTCCCTCGCGCTAGATTTGTTTTTTTATACACTATAGTTAATTTTCTGCTTTAATGTTTTTCTTTAGCTTTCTCAGGCTTTTCCCTTCCATCTCACTAAAGTCTACAGTAAGAAAAACAAATTCCTTTGTGGCTATACATTTCACACGCATGCTAGCCAAGAAAGAACGTGAATGATAACTCCTGGGAGAATTAATATCTCATCAAAATAGTATTGCTGTTATAACTGTTACCAGTTGTCCTTTTCCTTTTGTCTGCACCTCCTCACATAACAATACTGCTACCACTATCCTATAACGATGAACTCCTCTTGATTTAGTGGTGCACAATCATGATTTGGAATGGTAAAAACATCGGAATTCTCCCCTCCCCCCCCCCCCCAATGTGTCAGCTGTGGCTCATTTGGTAGCACACTCACTTCTGAGTCAGAAGGTTGTGGGTTCATAGTCCCACTCCAGGGACCTGAGCACATAAAGCTAGTCTGACACCCCAGTGCAGTGCTGAGGGAGTGCTGCATTGTCGGAGGTGCCGTCTTTCGGATGAGACGTTAAACCGAGGCCCCATCTGCTCTCTCAGGTGGACGTAAAAGATCCCATGGCACTATTTCAAAGAAAAGCAGGGGAGTTATCCCCGGTTTCCTGGCCAATATTTATCCCACAACCAACATAACAAAAACAGATTATTTGGTCATCACATTGCTGTTTGTGGGAGCTTGCTGTGCGCAAATTGGCTGCCGCATTTCCCACATTACAACAGTGACTCCACTTCAAAAGTACGTCATTGGCTGTAAAACGCTTTGAGACGTCCGGTGGTCGTGAAAGGTGCTATATAAATGCAAGTCTGTCTTCTTTCCCCTCAACTCCCATGTTCACTAATAATGTTTTCATCCTTCAATAGAAGGATGGGAAATTAAAGCCATCAGTTTTTGATTGTTTCCCTTGTTTGCAGCCTTGCTAGAATCAGGAATACATATCTAACTCTTAGACTACATGTAAGTAGATAAGCTACATATATGAACACATGAAAAATTGTTTTTTTTCCTTCAAACTATGATTATTTCAGTGTATGGGAGTTTTAGTTCAATGTTATTTTATTGGTCCTGATCATCAAGAAGTGTCTGTCAAATTCTCTCCAGCTCCCTTTAAATATCGAGTATAGAGATAAAGGATTACCATGGAAACAGGTTTCAGATCTCTACAGGAAAAGAATAATGGAGACTTGTTCCAAAACTCCGCACAGATTCTGATGCTTCCACGTAATTTGTGTAATCTGTTACACCAAATGAAAGAGCCTGCTGCTATTTGCCATCAAATATAGAAACCATTATCTCCACACCAACAGTTTCTTGTTCAATTAGATGGATGACATCATGACTAAGTATGCTTCACCATTCATCCAAAAAGTATTGCAAGATTACAACCTTATAAATTCACTGTTGACCTATCCAGCATTTGGTGATGTCTGTTCCAGAGATTTCATGAAGGGTAATTTATTTTAAATACATCCTATTAAGTAACCTAGAAATAACACTTCAAGAACTGTGGAACATGTAAACTAAGCTAATAAATAATCAAAACCAAACAACCTGAAGTACCTCTCTCTGCCCCCTTGCGTGTATGCCTTTTGAAAATTTCAAATATGATGTGAAGTAGTTATGTAAGTAAACAAACCCAGAGGGACACTTTCACTGAACCATGTTCTCTGAATCTTTGGGTAGTTACAGCAAGATTTCTTTTGATCTAACTCATCACGGTATTACCCAGAAATGTCGTCACACTACTCAGAATGGAAATTTGAGTTGTGCCATCAAAATTGGTACCTTTGTCACGTCCCACTAACCCAGTATCAACCAGTTAAGATGCTGTATGTTAAAAAATATGTTGAGCAAGTAGGGATCAAGGGACACCAAACTGTGAACCCAGAGTGACCTCAGTCGGACCACGATGAGCTTATTAACAAGTTCCTGCATATGATGCATTCAGACAGCTTTGAATGCATTTGCCTCATCAGTGGATCGAGGAAGTACTCGTTTAGTGAAGCTTTCTAGCTCCTGAGCAATATAAGGAGACTCATGAATTGTATTGCATTATTGGCAATGCTCTTCAGATTTGGTGTTGTGATTACTTGAGTTTCAGAACCACTGAAGCAGAAATCTGTAAAAATGAATCTCCCGTTCCCACTGTTGAGTGTATTTAATGTAACTAAGTATAGTAGTACTCAATGTTTTCATCCTTGTGTATCCTTCCTGCTATTGCAAGAGTGATTTTGATTCTATTTAAGCTTAAATAATTGATTTTGATTTTACTTATTTAAAAAGCATATTATTCACTAAAATAATACAGTATTAAAAGATCACCTTGCATCATGTTACAAAATAAGTCTCATCCTATTCTTTCTAAAAAGGTATTTTTTTAGTCTTAACTTGATTCAAACATGTAAAGCTGCTAAGAATAAGATATTCTCTTATCTTTTAAGATTTTAATAGTTGATACTTTAATAATTTTGGGTGAGTAGTGATGGGGCAGCTCCTCTGAATAATTAAAAATGATACTGATACAGACCAGTGTCAAGTGGACATTAGATCCTGACACTTATGTTGTATACGCATTACATAGGTAGACCATGTCCTCCCCCCCCCCCACCCCATTACCCCCTGTAATATTGTCTGCACCTCAGTTGTCCAAATGCTATCTTCATAAAGACAGTATGCCACCAATTGGAATTATTAACAAAATCAGCAACTATTAGAACAATTATTCCTCCATTAATAGTTACTGCTAACTAATACTAAAACAAAGCTGTAACTGTTGTACTGCTGTGTAATATCTACAGTGAAATGTGTCTCACTCAATTATTTATTATCCAGTTTATGAAAATGTGCTGCAGGGCAGTACGCACATCAGCCAAATTGCCCTTGTATGTAATAATGTTGCCTGGATTTAAATTGGCTACCCGCTCTAACTTTTCAGGAGAATTACAGATCTAATTATTTTTTTGCTTATTAGAATCCTCTTTTCAAAAACTTTCCTTTTTTGGCATTTGGCAAAATGCTGCTAAGTCAAGTTAACAGTTTTTAATTACTTCCTTTTTCGTCAGAAGAATGATAAATACAGCAAGAGGAGAGTGAAGGATTTGCACACATCCTGCCCACAGCTTTGACTGCAGCTGTAGTCAGGAACAATATCATTTGCATGATTACTTATTAGGCTCATTACAACACAAAACAAACTGCTTGCTTTATCAAAAAAATATTGAAAAAGGGTGTAATCTAGGCATGATAAAATAGCTTATTAGGTACCTTCACGTTTTGCTCATTTACACTTGGTGCGTCTGTATGCAAATTTATCGACTTGTAAATTGCTTTTGCTGTGACTCGATGATGATTCCTTGCCATTTCAGCTGTGCTTTTGCGTTGTGGTTGGCAGACCTTGGGCCTATGCAAGAGGAAGCTGATTTCTTCTTGACAACAAAAAATGCCAACATTTATTTCAGCCACCTCATGGAGGCTCTGGGTTGAAACCTTGTTTGACTTTATAACGGTGACCATTTTCTATAATGTTTTTGGAATGAATTCCCGCGCCTGCTTAGACCGGGGACGTTTCTCTGGCCTGTGTCACTGCTGATGAATATTTATGCCAGTGCGCTCTGCTGAGCGGCAGTGACTGTAACGTCTTTAGCAGCTCCCCAAATAAAAATACATTACTTTCAGGCTTCCTGCTTCACCTTATGATCGAGGAAAGGATTATTCGTACATGCCTAAATGGATCCTTGATCAGGTTCTCCTTCCACAAAGTGCTGATGGATACATTTTGCACAAAGGTGTTGTCACTCGTACATGCAATTAAAAATCCTCACATTTCACCGCATTAGCGATCCCGTTTTCTCCAAGTCCCCTTCAGGCATGGATAAATGACAGTGTCTTCTCTGCAGAGGTTTTTAATTCCTCAACCGTGAGGCTTGCAATGTTTGTTGTTAAAATAATTAGTTTGGCAAATGTAGATATTGATGTTGTATCACAGCAGGTCTGTAACCTAGATATAACCTTTTATGTCATCTCATTGGTCTCCCAGGATATGTTGTTACTCATTGACTTTCATTAGCTTTTTTAGAATTCACACAAAATATTCCTTAAAAGTTCTAGATGTCGAAGATAACAGATTATATAATCAGGCACATTTGCTCATTTGTTGCACTTGTGGTTGTCACACCATAATCAAAATAAATTAATATTAGTTTTGTCAATGCTGGTTAGATTTTGTGCTGTGAACTCGAAGCGCATATGGATGCATATGTTGTATATTGTCTTTGTTCCTATGGGCAAGCACTGACAGCTGGGCTTTAAAAGGTTTTGATTACTGTAAGTAAATAAAGTAACAGATAGCACAAGAAAAATATTTTCATACCAAAATCATTAAAATTATGACATCTTCCTGCCTCTGCAGCATATCTTCAGAGTCCGCCAAAGATATATCCTTGGTTCCATCCTCTTCCTCATCTACATTTTGCCCCTTGGTGACACAATTTGCAGACATGGAGTTAGCTTTCACAAGTACGCTGATGACACCCAGCCCTACCTCTCCACCATCTCTCTTGATTCCTCCACTGCCTCTGTGTTGTCAGACTTCTTGTCTAACATTCAGCCTTGCATGAGCTGCAATTTCGTTTGGCTATAGGAAAGGACTTGCTTTTATATAGCACCTCTTCATGACCTCAAGACGTCCCAAAGCACTTTATAACCAATTAAGTAATTTTGAAGTGTACTCATTGTTGTAATGTAGGGAAATGCAGCAGCCGAGTGCCCCTCAGCAACTTCCCACAACAGCAATGAGATATATGAGCAGATAATCTGTTTTAGTGATGTTGCTTGAGGGATAAATATTAGCCAGGGCACTTGGAGAGCTCCTCTGCTTTTCTTCAAATAGTGCCATGGGAACTTTTACATCCACCAGAGGGGGCAGACAGGGCCTTGGTTTAACATCTCATCCAACAGACGGCACCTGCGACAGTGCAGCACTCCCTCAGTACCACACTGAAGTGTTGGCCTGGATTATGTACTCGAGTCTCTGGAGTGGAGATTGAGCCATGACCTTCTGACTCAGAGGTGAGAAAGCTACCAATGAGCTTAAGGCTGACACTTAGCATTCGAAAGACTGAAGCCACTGCCTTAAGCCCCTGCTACAAACTTTGTGACCTTAGCAATGATTTAATCTCCCTCAGTCTCAAACTGAAGCAGATTGTTCGCAACCTCGCTGTCCTATTCGGCCCTGAGCTAAGTTTCCAAATCCATACCCTCTCCATCACAAAGTTCACCTACTTCCATCTTTGTAACATCATCTGCCTCTGTCCCTGCCGTAACACATCTGCTGCTGAAACACTCCACCATGCCGTTGTCACCACCAGATTTGATTATTCCCATGCTTTCACGGCCAGCCTCCCAGCATCCACCTTCCGTAACCTTCATCTCCCACAAAACCTGCTGCCCGTATCCTATCCCGCACTCATCACCCCGTTCTCGTTCAAAAGCAAAATACTGCGTATGCTGGAAATCTGAAATAAAAACAGAAAATGCTGCACATACGCAGCAGGTCAGGCAGCATCTGTGGAGAGAGAAACAGAGTTAAAGTTTCAGGTCGATGACCTGACGAAAGGTCATCGACCTGAAACGTTAACTCTGTTTCTCTCTCCACAGATGCTGCCTGACCTGCTCAGTATTTGCAGCATTTTCTGTTTTTATTACCCCTTTCCCGTTGATTGACATTGGCTCCTAGACCCCAGTGCTTCCAATCAACATTCTCATCCTCATGTTTAAATGTCTTCATGGCCTCGTTGCTCTCTATCACTGCCACCTCCTCCAGCCCCACATTTCCCCAGAACTCTCCATTCATCTGACTCAGGCCTCTTGTGCCTCCCTGCGCACCCCAACCATTGGCGGATGTGCCTGCGTCTGCCGAGGCCCCACCTTCAGGAAATTCCTCCTTAAATCCTCCACATTTCCACCTTTCTCTCCTCCTTTAAAACCTTCCTTAAAACCCACATCTTTAACCAGGTTTTTGGTCACCTCCTAATCTTTCCTTCTTTGTCTCAGTGTCCTTTTTTCCCCTTATGCCTCTATTATGAAACCCCTTATGCCTCCTTTGGCCCAGCATCCATTTTTTGTATACACCTCTGAAGTATTTGTCTATGTTGAAAGTGCTATATAAATGTAAGTTATTATAGCTTATTTAACTGAACAAATACTCATTTGATTGTTAATATACAAACTTATTTTAAATTGCAATCAGAAGTGGGGATATGTTTCGAAAAAATGTCTAAATAGTTCGACATGGTTCTGACCTGAGTGCCAACTTTGACCCTGAGTGCCAACTTTGACCCTGAGGCCACTGGACTGTCTTCTATTTTGACACAGTTCTGTGAAGTCGAAGGTTACTGTACGTCACTCAATGATTGATAGCAACAGTTGTATAAATAGCACTCAATGGCTTGATGGTGTACGAATATCTCAAACTTAGCTCATGTCTTCTAATTGGTGATGTATAACTCAAAGGATGTCATGCAAAACCTGTACAGTTCACACCTTGAGCATTGTGTTCGGTTCTGGTCATGAATACATGAGAGAAAAATTCAAACTACACAGCTGAAGCAGGAAAGAGCCACAAGGCTGATCCTTGGTGTTGGAGGATTCAGTAATAATTGGGGAAACTAGAGCCTTGAAAGGAGATGACTGAGAGGGATCTTATAGAAGAATATGACTAATGAAAGACAGGGTAAATCCACAGTACTACTTTGAGGTAGAACAAGGGTGCACAGATTAAACTTGTGGGAAAAACGTTTTAAGACAGATATCTGGAAAAATGTCTTCACATAAACAGTGATCAACACTTGGAATGTTTTCTGAGGAGGATAATAGAGGCAAAGACCTTATCATAGAAGAATCATAGAATGGTTACAGGGCGGAAGAAGGCCATCGAGCCCATGCCATCTCTCTGCAAGAGCACTTCAGTTAGTCCCACTCACCCGCCCTTTCCCCGTAGCCCTGCAAAATTCTTTCCTTCAGGTACTTATCCAATTCCCTTTTGAAAGCCATGATTGAGTCTGCCTCCACCACATTTCAGGCATTGCATTCCAGATCCTAACCACTCGCTGAGTAAAAATGTTTTCCCTCACGTCGCCTTTGGTTCTTCTGCCAATCACCTTAAATCTGTGTCCTCTGGTTCTTGACCCTTCTGCCAATGGGAACAGTTTCTCTCTATCTACTCTGTCCAGACCCCTCATGATTTTCAACACCTCTATCAAATCTTCTCTGCTCTAAGGAGAACAACCCCAGCTTCTCCAGTCCATCCACGTAACTGAAGTCCCTCAAACCTGGAATCATTCTCATAAATCTTTTCTGCACCCTCTCTAAGGCCTTCACATCCTTCCTAAAGTGCGGTGCCCAGAATTGGACACAATACTCCAGTTGGGGCCGAACCAGTGTTTTATACAGGTTCATCATAACTTCCTTGCTTTTGTACTCTATACCTCTATTCAAGAAGCCCAGGATCCCGTAAGCTTTTTTAACTGCTTTCTCAACCTGCCCTGCCACCTTCAATGATTTGTGCACATATACCCCAAGGTCTCTCTGTTCATGCACCCTCTTTAGGATTGTACCCTTTAGTTTATATTGCCTCTCCTCGTTCTTCCTACCAAAATGTATCACTTCGCACTTTTCTGCGTTAAATTTCATCTGCCACGTGTCCGCCCATTCCACCAGCCTGTCTGTGTCCTCTTGAAGTCTGTCACTATCCTCCTCACTGTTCACTATACTTCCAAGTTTTGTGTCATCTGCAAATTTTGAAATTGTGCCCTGTACACCCACATCCAAGTCATTAATATATATCAAGAAAAGCAGTGGCCCCAGTACCGACCCCTGGGGAACACCACTGTGTACCTTCCTCCAGGCTGAAAAACAACCGTTCACCACTACTCTGTTTCCTGTCACTTCGCCAATTTCGTATCCATGCTGCCACTATCCCTTTTATTCCATGGGCTTCAACTTTGCTGGCAAGCTGATTATGTGGCACTTTGTCGAACGTCTTTTGGAAATCCATGTACACCACGTCAACCGCATTGCCCTCATCAACCCTCTCTGTTACCTCATCAAAAAACACGATCAAGTTGGTTAAACACGATTTGTCTTTAACAAATCCGTGCTGGCTTTCCTTAATTAATCCACACTTGTCCAAGTGACTGTTAATTTTGTCCCTGATTATTGTTTTTAAAAGCTTCCCCACTACCGAGGTTAAACTGACTGGCCTGTAGTTGCTGGGTTTATCCTTACACCCTTTTTTGAACAAGGGTGTAACATTTGCAATTCTCCAGTCCTCTGGCACCATCCCCCCGTTTCTAAGGAGGATTGGAAGATTATGGCCAATACCTCCGCAATTTCTTCCTTCACTTCCCTCAGCGTCCTAGGATGCCTCCCATCTGGTCCTGGTGACTTATCTATTTTAAGTACAGCCAGCCTTTCTAGTACCTCCTCTTTTATCAATTTTTATCCCATCCAGTATCTCCTCTACCTCATCCTTCATTATGTCTATGGCAGCATCTTCTTCCTTGGTGAAGACAGATGCAAAGTACTCATTTAGCACCTCAGCTGTACTCATTTAGCACCTCAGCCATGCCCTCTGCCTCCATGCGTAGGTCTCCTTTTTGGTCCCTAATCGGCCCCACCCCTCCTCTTATTACCCGTTTACTATTAATTAATTCATTAATTCAGGTTACAGTTAGATGACAAGAATGGGGTCTGTAAGTTTTGTTTACTGGGTGAATTAGCTTAGATGTGGCGAATATCAACCCTCATCAATATTTATTTTATGACCTGTGGATACTCTAATTCAAATCCAATTCAAAGATGGGTGACTAATGCCTAGTTTATACTATCTGTATTAAGGTAATACAAAACTTCCAGTGAGGCCTTACAGGCAAAACCAATCTTATGATGTTGAAAAGGAATTAATTTCCCATGCTCTTTTCCGACAGGTTGTGTGCCATAGGAGACTATTTTATTACTGTGATGTTTTTTTTGATCTTCACGGTTGTATTTGAGTTTGACTAACTGCATGTATTGTGCAATATAAATGTCCAATTTTAACAGAAGGGCACACCGGAGACAGGATAGCTCAGTTGTAGATTCCCTGTTGTGCAGTTGATTAGGGTCAAGAGAAGGATGAAAACTGATATCGCAAACCAATTTCACACCAGCTACTATTGGTACGGTGAATACAGTTTAAAAGGTTACCTTTTACTAACAGGAAGCATGGATAGGGCAAGCCAATGAATAGTCTTTTTCTCTCTTTGGATGTTCACCAGTATAAATGCAAAACATTACTGAATTACTGATTAGACTTCAAGAGGAAAGAGTATTTAATGTGATTATCAGTAATACGTCACTAGGACAGTAGATGAGTAGAAACATGGGCCGCGATTTCCCCTACCTCAGCGGCTCCGGTGCGGTTGGTGGCGGGTTGCGACCCTGCTGCTGGCTCCAGCCCGCTGTTCAAAGTGATTTTACGTTGATTGGGCTAATTAAGCCTGCCCAGCGCGTTTGCCCGCCAACTGAAGGAAGCGGGACTGATGACGTCATTTGATGATGCATCATCAGCTGGTTTCCTTAAAGGGAACGTGTGCAAATTGATTTTGACAGTTGTGCTGTCAGTGTTCTACAGCATTGAGATGCAGCAAATACTGACAAGCACTACACAGAGGTACACAGCTGCACCCAGGCTCTTCCATGACACCCTCCATATGCTTATGGAGGGAGTCACAGCAGGCAGGGAGGTCCTCTTCCTTTCACATGGACACAAGAGATCACCCCAGGAGATCAACGCAGCCTGGTTGCACATTGCACAGGAGGACACAAGCAGGGATGTCGTCAGGAGGACCAGGCTGCAGTGGTGCAAACCTTTTAATGATCGCAGTAGATCACGAAACATTACTGCAAAGCCACACTTAACCTCATCCTGCTGTGCCACTCATCACATCCCCATCACTCTGCCTTCCCTACCCTACTCCTGCACATTCTTACTCACACCAACTTGACTTGCACCTCCAACCATCCCTCTCTATCTATATTATTACTTCCCCACCTCACTAGCCACCCCTCATACTCATCCTCACCCTAGTCCAATCATATAAACTACACAAGGGTAGGCACTTGTGTGTTTTAGCCAATGTTCATGTGAAGTTTCTGTTAATGTGCTGTCAAACATTGAAATCTTTATTTTCAACACTTTGCATTCTTGGACAGATTTGTGTGCACCTTTGGAAATGGCTTACTGAGTTGCAGTGAATGGTGAGACATAACGGTACCCCCCACAATGGCGATGAGTGTGAAAGGAATGGCTTGGGCATTGTAGGGATGCTTTATGGTGTTGGTGCCAACCTGGCGCATCATGTGGCAGCCAGGGTGTACAGCATCAAGTGAAGTAAATCTGGCCATGGTGAGGGCATCCCTGGCCTCCCGGGCAGCAATGTGCTCGGGTGCTGATGCCCTGTGTCCTGTGCAGCATCAGTTGATTGCGAAGAAGTTTGGTGTTGTTGTTGGTGCTGCTGGTGTGCCTGGTGCTGTTGGTGTTGGGGCTGATCATGGTGGGATTATGAGGACCAAGGTGAGATATTTTCAGGGGCACCGATGGTGATGTAATAGATGGCAGGTGAACTTGAGATGACAGAAGCGATCTATCAATGATAAGAGAGGTTGTTCTAATGCGGTGACACTGGATACAGAATTTATTCCAAACACTTGCAACTTGCATAAAGCTCAATCTGTCTTCCAAATGCAGTAAGCAACAGCTTCTGAGCTTGGAAAGTGAACAGCTATGAGATGGGAGCTTTTATAGCACATTTGCAGCTGTCAAACAAAGAGATGATTTCATGGTGACACGACTCCCGACCTGCTGAGCTGAAGTGATCCCTGAGCAGTGTGGAACCCGTGGGCAACCTCGTAAAATTTTAAGGTGAGCTCAAAATAGTTTTAAAGTGCCTGTTAACAAGCTCTTAATCACCTAAATTGCCTCCCCCGCATCTTGGTGTTGGGTCTGTTCAGCGATGACAGACCCGACATCTGGGAAACTAGCGTTGCGGTGGGTTGACAGTGGGTTCCCTACCCGCTGTCAAAAAAAAAATTTCCCACCCGACCCACCACCAAACGCGGCCGCTGACCCCCTGAAAAATTCCCCCCATACACACAGTGGGGTAAATGGATTACACTGGGGTTTATAACACTAACTTTTAACCTCTGGGACCAGTGCAGACTAATTGAAAACCTCTCTTCTCTGTTGACCATAAGGGTAGGACATGAGATATATTTGGGCAATTTCAACCTAGTTTTCACTGGACATGAATCCACAGCACAAAGCTACCATACTAACAGTCACACGCAGAGAGGCTCCAAGAATGGTTAGCATGGGGACATGTTGCAATTGTGAAATAGGAGTGGCCTTCTAAAGTTGCGACTAAGGCACATGGGTGAGTAGAGTTGGGCAAGCTTTACTCTGTTTAACTTGTGTTATAACTGGCCTGCAAGTGTTTGATGCTGACACTGGGTATTAAAAGTGAGAATGTTTTTTATTCTCTAGAGCTGACAACTCTCACCTCATGATCACAAAAATCGATCCAAAATATTGGGAATTGGGGGGGAACAAAATAAATAAATATACCATTTTTGTACCTGTTTGTTATGAAGCCTTTCATCTCAGATACAGTCAAGACCCTTTTCAGGTATATATCCAATTACCTTTTGAAAGTTACTATTAAATCTGCTTGCACCGTCCTTTCAGATAGTGCATTCCAGATCATCATAAGTTGTTTAGAGAGAATTGAATGATAGAGTAAGCAAAGATGAAATATGGGTTGGAGTAGCAAACAAAAGGCCCTCGAAATGTGATTGCGTAGTGCCCCTTGTTTGGGTGCTACGTGTGTCGTTTTGGTTCGAAAATGGTGTCCGAGCAGCGCATGTACAATTCTGGTGCGGGCCACCACCTTGGTGAGGACAGTAGGGTCGGCACTGGGAGCAGCGGCAGAAGTATGTAGAGTAGGCAGATCGTGCTGATTTGACGCCAGCGCTGCCATTTGCTTCCTCAATGCTGGAAGTAATGCCCTGTGTTAACCTCGCACAGCTGAACATGCGTTCAGCAGCAGCGACGACCCCTTGCCAGTGATATTTAAAGGGATCATCAACCACTCTCAGGTCAGTTGCTGATTAATTTCTACTGGCTCTGTGGAAGTTTGTGGAAGTGGTTGGAGCTTTCTAGAGTTGTTTAAAGTTGGTGAGGTGACAGGGACTGGTGCTGCAAGTGGAAAAGGCCTTGGTTCTGATTTCAAGGGTTCTGGTCAGACCACTTGCTCCCAGTCATGGGTGCTCTAGTTGTCATCCCCCTTGGCCTCCAGCATGACAGGGAGATGGAGCAGAGGCGGCGAAGAAGAGAACAAGCTGCTTGCAGAGGGAGGAGGAGCAGGGCCCTCAGCAGGAGGCCTTACCCACCTCTGGTCTTCCGAGAACAATTCTGTTACCTCAACCTGAGCCAGGAGCAGTGTGTGAGCTGCCTGCGTTTTAAGAAGGAGGTGCTCACAGAACTCTGCCACCTCTTGCAACCAGACCTGCAGCCTCACACCAGGACAGCGACAGCGCTTCCAGTGGCTGTGAAGGTGACCGTGGCGCTGAATTTCTTCACGTCAGGATCCTTCTAGGCTGAAGCAGGCAACTTCTGTAACATCTCGCAGTTCGCCGTCCACTGCTGCATAAGAGAGGTGACAGAAGCTGTTTATGCCAGAAGAGGGGACTTCAATGTCTTCTCTCTGACCAAAGAGAAGCAGGCGGAGCGTGCACATGGCTTTGCCAGGATAGCGGACTTCCCCATGGTGCAGGGCGCCATTGACTGCATGCACATGGCTTTGCGGGTCTCGCTTCTAAATGCTGAGATGTTCTCCAACCGCAAAGGTTTCCATTCGCTGAATATGCAGTTGGTGTGCGACCATGCTGAACACATCATGATGGTGAAGCAGTCATGATGCTTTTATTCTGTTCCAGTCCGCTCTTCCCTCAGTCCTTGAGCCACCAAGACAAACCAGAGGGTGGCTACTGGGTGACGAGGGCTATTCTTTGACCACCTGGCTCATGACTCCGCTCCGCAACCCAACCACATGTGGCCAGCATGCGTATGAGAGGCATGCTGCCACACGAAACATCATAGAGCAGACCATTGGGGTGCTGAAGCAACGGTTCCACTACCTGGACTACTCTGGAGGAGCCCTACAGTACTCACTGGAGCATGCATCCCAATTTGTGGTGGTCTGCTGTATCCTCCACAACTTGACCATCGTGAGGGTACAGCCATTGCCACCAGGGATATGGCCACCAGCTCAGGAGCAGGAAGCGGAGGAGGAGGAAGTGGTAGGATGGAGGTAACCCAGACAGCCCCTTTCTGGCTGAGATATCCGGGATCGAATCATCCGCCTGTGGTACCAGAGAACACAACTCCAATTCCCCATTCAACATTAGTCCCACAGCTTACCTTCTCTCTGTTACTGACCATCACAGCGTCCTCTTGGTCACAATGCTGAAATAAAAGCCAACACAAAACAAGCATTCAAATCCAACTTTATACATCTATCCATACAATATTACATCAGAAAATCATTCCCTTAGTGCCTGTCTTGCCTGTGCCTTTGCTTATCCTAGTACTTCTACGCAGTACTACCCCAGGGGCTGCAGCATGGCTGGTGGAAGGCTGCTGACTTTCAGTGGGGGAGACTGCAGACGGCCTTGCAGGATGACCTCTAGCAGCTGTGGGCCTTGTAGGGCTGGGTTTGGACTGCACCACCTTGGCATGGGTGGCAGCAGTCTGGGCTGGCTGTCTGACGGGCAACAACAAGGGCACTGGTGGAGTGGCAGTGGTGGGAGGACGAATGCTGTCCTCCTTAGAGAGGACAGCAGGTTCGGCCTCCACAGATCCATTGCTACTCCCCTGGGGCAGCACCTCAGCAATCCTATTTATCTGCTGGAGTACAGACTGCTGGACTGCTGTGAAACCCTGGAAGCCCCTTTCAACACTGGTAAACCCAGCTATGATGGCAGCAGTCTGTGCTTGCGTAGCAGCAAGCTGAGCTTGCATGACTTCAGTCTGAGCTTGCACTGCAACACTTAGACGTTGGGTGGCTTCTGCTTGTGCTGCAATGGAAGCTGAGATTTCGGCCATCCGACGCAGCATGATGTTTGCTCCACAAGTGCATCAATGGATCTGCCCACCCCTTCCACGCTGGATAGGATGGGCTCCAAACTCTGCACAAAGCCCTGCGCAAGGCTGGAGCTGGACTCCTCCATGCTCCTTGACATTGCATTCAGGCTTTCTGGCAGGCCTGCCAATGCACCAAGCATTTCATAATGCATACCCATCAGCATTCTTCTGTAGTCTGGCACATCGAAGTCTTCATCTGAATCCTGTGCAGCAGAACCCGTGTGCGACCTCGCGCTCTGGGGAGCTGGCACCTGTGCTACCCTTTTCCCCCTGCCCTGGCTGCAGCCCACTCATGCCTGGTGTCTCACCACGTGCAGATCCCGCATCTAACCTATCCTCTAAAGTATGCGGAGAGTGTCAGTATCTGAGCTGGTGGCGAGTGTGAAATCAAGTGACGGTGTTGTTTCTTCTTCATTCTCCTCCTCCTCTTGTTGAAGCACTGGCTGGGTAGGCTTGATTTCTAGGGTGTCTGAAATGAGCAAGGCACAAGGGGAGGGTTGTGGTAGGTGAGCGGGGGAGGGGAAGCAAGTGGTGCATGCTTACACCATGTGCAGCTTGTAAATCAAGGGATTGTGGGATGAGGGGGAAGTGAGATGTGAGAAGGAGGATAACATATGAGGATACTGGCATCTTGTATTCTTTCAGCCCCCTGCTGCTGCCCACGGGCTCAGCCATGCCCCTGCCCAGAATGGGCAGCACCGTCTCCTCCATTGGAGTGAGGTCACGCAGACGAGCCTGTCCCCCGCCAGTTAAGATCTGCTGGCGCAGGTTATGCGCCACCTTTTCCTGCAAGAGAAAGGGAGGTGTGTCAGTGAGTGTGGCGTAATGTGTTTGGGTGATGTGGCTGTCATGGTTGAATAGCTGACACTGTGTTCAAGCTGTGAGATGTGGGTGTGAGGCTTGCCACTGTGGTAAGTGTGTGTGGTTGAGGTGACGCTGTGAATGTGAGGTGTGAGTTGTGTTTGGTAGAGATTGTTGGTAGGTGAGTGATGAGGGTGTGGTGCATTGAGCAGTGTGTGAAGCTAGTGGTGCAGATGGTGGGATATGGCATTTGAAGATGAATTAACTGACCTTGACCACTCGTGAGGTCATTAAAGTTCCTGCACTGCATCCATATCCTTGGGGCTACACTGCTGGCATTTACCACAGTGGCTATCTGCTCCCACTACACTCTGGTCTATTGCCTAGAGGGTCTCCTGGCCCCCTGTGGAAAGAGGACCTCTTTGCTGATGTTGACCTCCTGGACCAAGGCCTCCAGTGCTGCATTGGAGAACCTTGGTGCACACTCTCTCCCCTGTTGAGCCATCATTATAACTTTATTGTCCGCTGTCTTCTCAGCCACTTCAATCACCTGTTGCAAGCAGAAGACACCTCCCCTTTAAGAGGTGCAGACTCCCTTTAAGTAGAGATGCCGGCGTTGGACTGGGGTGGACAAAAATGAGAAGTCGCACAACACCAGGTTATAGTCCAACAGATTTATTTAAAATTACAAGCTTTCGGAGCTGTCGCCCCTTCTTCAGGTAGGGTAGCTGTGAGAGAATCTCCCAGAATTCACAATATAAACACAGAAAAAATGTATTCAAATCTTTTAAGTAGTACAGGCTAGTTTTAATTGGTGCTAGCCTCGCAAGAACTTGGGCCCCCTGCTGAGCATTCAGCTGCGTGTTCAGCGCTGGACTGAACGCTTCAATCATGTAAATTAGCTTGCAGCACGAAGTTTGCGCAGTGCCTGCAGTCCTCCGAACAGGCAAGGGTTGCGAGCGCATTGGGATCCCCGCGCCTGTTTTCGGGGGCTAATGAATTTCTAGGCTAGTTACTTCTAAAGCTGAATATTTAAGGAAATGACTGAAGCGACTAATATTGTTCCTAGTCTTCATAATATCTGACCTTAGACTGATAACAGTCATCAGCTACAAAGGGTACAATTTCTCTTGTTCTGAGTATCAAAATACCAACAACATTTTCAAAAACCTGCACAAGGAAGCCACATAAACCTTCAATTCTATAATTTTCATAGGTTTATGATTTGTAGAATACGGTTAGCAGTTTGAATATAGTCATCATTATTAAAGGGGAAGTGAATTTGCATTTTTGTTGCATTTTGTTCAAAACATTAACTAAATTGTAGATCTCAGCAGTGAGTGACCTTGAAATGTTGTATTCTTTGTAATCAGGAAAAAGACGCTTGCCACTGTTACTGTAGAGAGTCAGGACATACATCATTAACCCCCACAATCCATCTAGTCGCACAACCCATTAAAGCATGCAGAAAGTGTTCAGCCCTCCTTGTTGTTACTGAGAGCAAGAAATCTGTCACAGGGCAGCAGCCTGCTTCAGGAATTCATTTTGCTGTCAATGGTGCCTGTGAGTGAAGTTGCATTTTGTCGTAAAGATTACTGCAAATTGATATAAATTAAAGGCTGGTTTCTGTGACGGGCAAGTTAATCAAACAGGGATTATAGCCACAGGTTCTTCTCATTTTCTGTAGGTGCTTCACTGATTTGTTAAGTAATGTAGTTTTTCGATGCACTGCACTTGGATTTCTCCAAACCCTTTCCAACAGGAGGCACAGGGAACTAATAATGTACGGTTCAATATGCTGAGGCACAAAGAAAAAACATGAGTGCTGAAAATCTGAAATAAAATTAGAAGCTGCCAGATATGTATCTGAAAGGTTAACAATTCAGGTGTGGCTATCATCAAAACAGTTCTGACGAAGGGTCACAGTGATAAGCATTAACATATCTTTTTCCTTTATATGCTGACTGGTCTGCTTTTTACCGCCAGCACTTTGTATTTCAGTATGCTGAGGTGTTGCAAGATGAAAATAGGTTCATGCTATATATGAATGGACCTCTGCTACCTAGAAGGACAAGGGCAGCAGGTGCACGGGAACCCCACCACCTCTGAGTTCCCCTCAAAGTCACACACCATCCTGACTTGGAAATGTATCGCTGATCCTTCATCGTCGCTGGGTCAAAATCCTGGAACTCCCTACCGAACAGCACTGTTGGGAGTACCTTCACCACACGGACTGCAGCGGTTCAAGAAGGTGGCTCACCACCACCTTCTCGAGGGCAATTAGGGATGGGCAATAAATGCTGGCCTTGCTAGTGATGCCCATATCTCCAGAATGAATTAAAAATAAGGTTAAGCTTTAGTCACATTAAACTAATCTGAATTATAAATGATTTGCATACACATTGCAAAGTAAGTGAAACAACTTTATTTAAAATTGGAATTAAAAATTCAGATATTCCTTTGGTGGTCTGATAGCCTGATTCAGTATCGATTAGTTTCTCCCTTCTATGTAAGTTTTCAAAAACCTCAGCGTACTGCAGCCTTCATTGATAAGGCTTTGATTCCACTTGCCTGTTCAAAGCTCTTGAACCATTTGTTCTCTACAGGCAAGCCTTTTTACTTCAGCCAGAACAAGCCTTTACTTTCAGGAACAATTAAAATGGAAGTGCAGACCACTAAAGTATAACTATTGACAGATGAGTGATTAAACTAGACTGGAGGCCAGGTGGCCTGCAGTCAACAGATCTAGTCACGTTGCCAATCATATCCCTGTGTACTCCTCTGTTTACAAGCTTGGAAAAGAGTCTACAAGCCACTTACATTTTACCAAATGTCAATACCTCTTCCTTGCATTGTCACTTAGTAGTCCATTTTAATTTATTGACTTCAGTGTGGCTAGCTTGAATATCCTAAATACTTTTGTAGCTTTTTTCAGTTTAATTCATTTTTAAAGCACTCAACATTTTAGGGGCAATATGTTCCACTGGGCGCAGCATTACGAACATTATCTGTGATAACCCATATACATTTCCAGGGCTGTTAATGGAGTGAATGGATAGTTCACTCAAACACAAGCTATGAGCATATTTCTATACAGTAACAACATGAAAGAGCTGCTATTTAAGCTTCATAAAGATGGTGGGGCAGTCAGGGGAGAGACTGGTCTCATTTTTGTTGGGCTCACTTTACCCAAAAGAAAGAATTGGCGTTGGAGCAATATAATAGCCAGATACATTTATATTTATGGAGAAAGAAACAGAGTTAACGTTTCAGGTCGATGACCCTTCGTCAGAACTCATCGACCTGAAACGTTAACTCTGTTTCTCTCTCCACAGATGCTGCCTGACCTGCTGAGTATTTCCAGCATTTTCTGTTTTTATTGCAGATTTCCAGCATTTTGCTTTTGTACATTTATATTTAAGTGTGTTTGGCATAGCAAGAGTCCAGGATAATCTTTTTGTTTTCCAAGCATATTTTAAAAGAAAATACAGTTATTCGCACTTACTTCTATCTCTATAGATCACTTATGAGTTCCCAGTCCTGAACACCATTCACTGGAAGTGTGTGTTGACATTGGGTTGGACAGGAATAGGCTTACTTGTGATGGTTCCAGTGGCTGAATAACCCACCAACAGTAATAGTTTTACCACTTTCAGAAAAGATTGAAAAGAGGAAAAGTGGAGGGCCAAAATGCCCCATACTTTGAGCCAATGGGGCATTTACTGTTAACCATGGGACCTGTAGAGGTAGCGATTTGATGTTAAATTGCTAACATCAGTCTTTAAATAGAGGGCTGAATTTTATTTTTTGTCGGTGTGCCAATGCCCATGGTGCCACACTGTGCCACAAGTCACTGTTGCTGAATAAGCGGTCAACATCCTATCTATATCTGTTGGTGTGCATTTTGCATTTCTGCTACAGTGGTTTTTGTGAGCATCTGGGAAGAAAATAACTTCACACAACAATTGACAAATACAAGTGCATTTCTTCTGTGAAAAGCCGAGGGTGAGAATTTTTGAAAAACCATTGAAAGATCTTTTTGGACACGTCACTCATTGGAGTCAGGTGCAAATATATAGTTTTGAAAAAAAAACCCCAAGCAGAACCACCATAATTATATTTTTTTAAATAGTCACACTGGAGTGGACACTGCATTGCAAAAGCAACAGGACACAACAATTGGAGATCCAGGAAAGGTTCCCAGACTTGTATGTTATTCGATGTTGTCTTCTGTACGGTCTGCACAATAATAGCTATTTTCATTTTACATTTGCTTTTGTTAAAATAAAAGCAATTTACTTGTGTAGGATCTCAGAGGAAATTGAGCTGAACCAAGTGATATATTACGTGCCCTATTTACTTAACACTCAGCTGATGTAGGTTACTTAAAACAGAGAACATTATCACTTGGAAAGATAGGGCTGGCTATTAACTCAGAGGTGGGGAGGGAGTGACGGGGCTGGATTGAGGTTGGGAAACCCGGAAGAATGGGTCTTCCTCCGGTTCTGCCAATTTTAACAACAGGACCTGATTACCATCTTTTGTCTCCGTTTCTGGTCGCAGCCAACCCGATTGAGAGGCTGGCTGGCTGTTGGGCGTGTAGGCCTTCGGCACCAGGCAGCAGCCAGGGAGCGGAGAGGAGGGAGGGAGGGATCGGGGAGGGGTGAGGAAGATTGGGAGTCCTGAGCCGGGGTAACATCATGGAGGTCGGAGCAGGGGAAGAAGATCGGAGTCCTGAGCCGGGGGAGATTGTGGAGGCCGGGTGGGGGAGGAAGATCGTGAGTCACGAGCTGGGAAACTTCGGGGAGATCGAAGGCCGGGGTGATCGGAGGCCAGAGCAGTGGGGAGATCGGAAGGATCTGGGGATGAGACTGGAGGCCTCGTGGAGGAGATTGGAAGGGGGGGGAGGGCCGGGGGGGGTGGTGCCCGATCACGGGGGGGGTGGGTAAAGCAGGTAAGCTGGATACAGCAGGTAAGTGGAAAGGCACTTACCTCCTGGATCCAGCAGTCCTCATCTCCCTTTAGCCGCCGAGGCCCGGAAAACCCGGCGGCCAGGGTTAAATTTAAAATGGTGATTAAATGTGAAACTCCCAGCCTCATTATAATATTTAAATTGGGTTGGGGTCAGGATTTAGATTTTTAACATTTTAACATCCCAACCGGCCCGTTTTTAGGGGTTACAATTCCTCTCCCATAGTTCTGATTTAAAAATGAGATGTTATTGGGCAAAGATTTGAATAATGCTGGTCCCTTAATAAAATCCAAACCAAAATATATACTCTGATATTCAGATTTTGCATTTTACAAAAGAGATTACAGTTTTATACATACATCATTGAACACACTGTTAGGTTTAGAGTCTTGTAGTGGTGGCCCCTAATCATCATTCTTCCTTGTGCCTGTTCAAGCTCTGTGATCCTATCTTGGATAAATCCTTATGGATCCTATCTCCCTGCACAACAGTTTTGGTCTCCACCCTTTTCTTGTACGGTTGCCAATTCACTGTATGATGTTCCAACCTGTATCGTTTCATCCTTGACATATCCGTACTATATATGGCTTTAGTTTCGCAGTGTCTTGCCCACAGACTTTCCTCCTCCATACATGCTCTTACCTACATCCTCACTCTATTGAAATCGACCCTTATCCAACTGACTCTTGCTCAAACGTATTCTTTCCCAGAACTGCATAAATATCTAGTTCGGAATAGAATTTTGGATTGTAATGGTAGATTCAGATAGAGAAACTTGAATGTTATGTAGAACATGACTCCGGGAATGCTGGGATCATGGAAACATAATGTAGAGCAAGACAACTAAGTATGAATAATGTAGGAATAACAACAGAAAATGCTGGAAATACTCAGCAGGTCAGGCAGCATCGTGGAGAGAGAAACAGAGTTAACGTTTCAGGTCGATGACCCTTCGTCAGTTGCACCAGGTTACATAGAAACATAGAAACATAGAACATAGAATCTAGGAGCAGGAGTAGGCCATTCGGCCCGTCGAGCCTGCACCACCATTCAATACGATCATGGCTGATCATTCAAATCCAGTACCCTGTCCCTGCTTTAATCCCCACAGTACACATATCCCACCCTACCCCCGTAACCCCACGTATTTAATTCCCCCTAACATATCCCATCCTATCCCCATAACCCCACATATTTAATCCCCCCTAACACTAAGGGTCAATTTATCATAGCCAAATCAACCTAACCCGCACATTTTTGGACTGTGTTACGTCTGGCATTGCTCACTAATTCCCAAGTGCCAAAATCACAATAAGCCCTATATATAAAAAATTAATACATTGAACGCTGAGGGCTTCATGCAGGAAACAAGCCCTGCCTGTGTTTTTCACTCATGCTAACATTGTCCACACAGTAAATCACTGCAGCTTACAGCGACATGAGATCACAACTTCTTTCTCTCCCAGATTTATGTTCAGATTATTTCTTTATTTCTGCTGTCAGTGTATTGCTCATTTTCCTGAAAAATGCAGGATTTCACAAAGATGTGAGGGAAGTGCAGTTCCCGAGTCAAGTTGGTATCCAGGGCTTGGCATTTAGATCCAACACATCTCCTTACACTGGGTGGAGCAGTCCCCGTAAGGGTTTGTCAGTTTGGCTTTAACCCAGTGCTGTCAAATCACCTCTTTTACAGTCATGAACTCTGTAAGGAAAGGTTGAACATTGCATTTAGGACCCAGGATGGGCCACATGTTCAGTTGGCATAAAATACAATATAAAACTATAATGAGAGGTTTCGACGAGGCTGATTTCAAGAAAGTGTCCTTTTTATTCTGATGACTCGAGTCCTTTCAGTGTTCATATGATTCTTAAAATCATTGGAAGGAGGTTTGTTTTAAGTTGCATTTGATGGTAAAACTTATCCTTTGCAATGGTGCTAAAGCTAGCACAATATTTAACCTTTTAACCTAAAAATGGCTGATTAAAGAAAAAACTGCAAATTTGAAAGAAAAACAGAAAATGCTGGCAATACACACCAGGTCCATCAGCACTTGAATGAGAAGTCGCACAACACCAGGTTATAGTCCAACAGTTTTATTTGAAATCACGAGCTTTCGGAGCGCTGCTCCTTCGTCAGGTACAGTGAGGGAGTACAAATCAGCAAAGCATATATAGACAGAGAACAATGTGTTTCTGACTGCCCTCCATCACACCACCTGGTGTGATGGAGGGCAGTCAGAAACACATTGTTCTCTGTCTATATGTGCTTTGTATCTGATTTGTATTCCCTCACTGTACCTGACGAAGGAGCAGCGCTCCGAAAGCTCGTGATTTCAAATAAAACTGTTGGACTATAACCTGGTGTTGTGCGACTTCTCATTTTTGTCCACCCCAGTCCAACACCGGCATCTCCGCATCATCAGCACCTGGGAAGAGATAAGATTTTGGGTGGAGATCCTCCATTGAACTGAAAACAGAAGCTTGATGAACAAAGATTGGCCAAAATAAGCAAGCGAGCGAAGAACAACAGGTAGAGATCAGGGGTCAGCTATCCTAAATACGATTACAAAGAGGAGGTGTTAATTGATTCAACAACTTGGGAATTTTTTTTTAAACTTAAAAGGTAAAAGTGCTGAATATTACATAAATACAATCACAGCCATGCTGTTCAGAGTGGCTTGAGAAAGACATAAGGTGAATAAAGCCAATCCAGAACGAAAAGGAACAAAATGAAATGTGAATGGAAGAAACTGGCAGGGAAATAAGGGAGACTGCTAAGATCGAAAGTTGTTGAAATCAGTGCTGCCGAGTTGGTACTGGAAGCGCATATTAGAAAATCACAGGCGTCTTGCGGTGATTGGCCAATTTGTGCCAGCAGCAAACGAGGTTCACCATTGGCAGCACAAAATCGGGCCCACCTTCCCTGAAGATTGCAGTGAACATGAGCCCGAGCTCTCTGTAGCTTGTTACAGGAAACTTTTGTTTATCCGGCACCCAAATATCCGGAATTCTCGCTTAACCGGCAAAAATCATCCTCCGAAAACTCCTCTCAAATAACCGGCAGTGTTGCCGAGTCGCAGTCGAGTCTCTGCGAACGGCGAGTACTCCGAAAACTCCTCTCAAATAACCGGCAATGTTGCCGATCCCGAGTCCGAGTCCGCGAACGCCGATTTAGTCAGTAGGGGTAGTTTTCAACAGTACCCAAATACTGTGTTCTGATGAAAGGTCATCGACCTGAAACGTCAACTCTCTTTCTCTCTCCACGGATGCTGCCTGGCCTGCTGAGTTTTTCCAGCGTTTTCTGTTGTTATTTCGGATTTCCAGCATCCGCAGTATTTTGCTATCGTACTGTATACTGCACATTTCTTGATTTATTTATTTTTCTTTGTTAAAAATAGCCTCGGTAGATATAACTCTCCGTTATCCGGTACTTTCGATAAACCGGCACCACGCCGGTCCCGTCGGTGCCGGTTAATAAAGAGTTTCCTGTACTTCAACTCTCCTGCCCATTTCTACTTGAATCTTTCCATTTTTACACTGCTTCAACTAAGCTCAGTGCAAACATCAAAGGCAGTATCTCTGAGGCACTCTGCAGCCTCTGCTCTGAGCATTGATGTTTAACAACTTCAGACCTTTGCTGTCTTCCTTAATTTTTGCCAATTTCTCCCATTTACATTCCATTTTGCTCACACTCCATTTAGGCCTTTTGTATTTTTATTGCCTTTTCACAGCCTAACTGAGATGATCTTACTGTATCTTCCAGTACTTTTCACCCCATTCTATTTTTAAAAGTGTATGCTAAGTCTATGGAGCCCATTAACAGGTCTTTGTACTCGGCTTTAGCACTTTTCACCAGTGGACTTTACCATCCCATTCCCTCTTTGATTTGCTGTCTTGCAGAATGACTCACCGACATTCCTTGTCAGTGCTGTCAAAGTGTCTAACTGTAACGCTAACCTGTGTTTTCTCTTCACAGATGTTCAGAGACCATGTATTGTCAACAGTTTCTTTTTTGATGCATAAAAATATCTAATTGGCAGCCCAATTTATCACTGAAAAGACTGAACTTTCCTTCTTGCATAATTGTCTGTCTTTCAGCATGTCGCACAGTGAATGCAAGTGTCTGAATGAAGGGATGAACTTTAGCTGGTCCAGATATGACATCATTGCTTTTGCCTTCATATTTACAGCAAGGGACATGAGGGTAAATCGACTTGAGAAGCAGTGAAACCTTTAAATATAGATTCTCTGGGCTAGAAATTCGCCTCCTTTGCGCCTCCCGTTAGCGCCACAGGGGGCGATAACTGGGCGCTAATAACTTACTGCCTGGGCGCGGCGATAGTACCGCCACCCTCAAAATTCACCTGGAGGTTTGCGGCGGCGGTAACCCCTAGCGCCACGATCTCCTGCGCCTGGAGATTGTGCCATCATCCGGCTGCACAGCGCCCCGGACCTGAAATTCGGTTCCGCTCCCTGCAGCATCGCCGGGCGATAACACCGACAGCTGCAGGAAGCGTTGTTCGGGAGGACGGGCGCTTCAGGAGCGGTAATTAAAGGTAAGGCCGCTGGCCTGCTGAAAAAATTTGTTTCCATCCCTTAGATTGCCGTTTGAAAAAGAGTGCTTGGGGCTGATCATCGCGAATCCCGGCTGCCGTTGGCGACGAGGGACAGCGTTGAAATGCAGAGCCTGCAGCAATGGGCCTTCCCTTTAAGGGAGGGAAGGAGCCTTGGATCCAGGCAGCGCTGCACGGGACATTGTGCAGCGCTGCACCTCTGCCGCCCTCCTGCGTGCTTTAGCGCTCCAGAAGGGACGTGGTAGCGCTTGAGTAAGCGCTCCACTTCCTTCCTGGAGTGCTAACACCCAATTTAGAGAAAGCTGAGAATCATTAGCACCTGGCACTAATATTTCCAGCTTTCAAAATTTAGCGCCCCAAACGGAACGATACCACATTTCTCCCCCTTACTCCTGTGAACATTTTTGGTTTAAATTTTTAGCGCCTCATATATCATGGATCATTCTCTTTACCAGAAAGGAAAAGCAGATTGCTGATACCAGACCTCTGCAATGATGGCTGATTACCTGCTGATTGAACCTCTGAATTTTCTCCACTTTGCCTCCCTGTGCCAAAGTGCTTCCTTCTAAAATTAGCAACTCATCACAAGATAACATGCATCTTAACACTCTGTGGCATGGTGCATTGGTAGACTACAGAACTCTGCCAGCCAGATGCCCATATTATAACATGCTTTATACAAACTGGAAAACAAATACATCTTGGTGATATTAAATATTAAGGTGATTGCCCAAGATTTTAAAGGTCATGTGTAGAACTATTGGGATGGTCATTGCTGCAGAAACGTGTATGGGAAATAGGGGAAGGTACATGGTAGCTGCTGCATTCTATAAAAGGCCTAAAGAATGCACTCAATAGACCATTTGTTAGTTCTTGTTAAATAGTTCTAATAAATATATTTTATTTAATATCTATTTTTATATATATATGAATTGATTTTTGTCTTCACCACCTGGGTGGTAATCTGGTGGAATGGATTACTCACCCGTTATAGAACCCGACCGATTTTCATTTGATTGATCTCAATGAGATGAATATCAAGCGAGTTCTATAAAGAATGGACAATCCGCTCCACCAGATTATCACCCAGGCGGTGAACGAAGATCCAGTCCATGATGTGATATTCCCACTTCACTCACATCTGGTCAGGAAACAAAGGGTAATGATCGAAGCATATTTTTGTGACTGGAAGGCTGTGGGGTTCCGTAGGGCTCATTACTGGGCCCTTTGCTTTTTGTGGTATATATTAATGATTTGGACTTGAATGTAGCAAGTATGATTAAGAAGTTTGCAGATGATACAAAAATTGGCCGTGTGGTTGATAATGAAGAAAAAGCTGCAGACTGCAGGAAGATATCAATGGACTGGTCAGTTGGGTAGAACAGTGGCAAATGGAATTCAATCTGGAGAAGTGTGAGGTAATGCATTTGGGAGGGCTAACAAGGTAAGAGAATACACAATAAATGGTAGGACACTGAGAAGTGCAGAAGATCAGAGGGACCTTGGCGTGCATGTCCACAGATCCTGAAGGTAGCAGGACAGGTAGATAAGGTGGTTAAGAAGGCATACGGGATACTTGCCTTTATTAGCTGAGGCATAGAATATAAGAGCAGGGAGGTTATGCTTGAACTGAATAAAACACTAGTTAGGCCGTAGCTCAAATACTGCGTGCAGTTCTGGTCACCACATTACAGGAAGGATGTGATTGCATAGAGGGGGTGCAGAGGAGATTTACGAGGATATTTCCTGGGCTGGGGAATTTTAGCCATGAGGAAAGATTGGATAGGCTGGGATTGTTTTCTTTGGCACAGAGGAGGCTGAGGGGAGACCTAACTGAGGTGTATAAAATTATGAGGGGCCTAGATAGAGTGGATAGGAAGGACCACTTTCCCTTAGCAGAAGGCTCAATAACCAGGGGGCAGAGATTTAAAGTAATTGGTCGGAAGTTTAGAGGGGATTTGAGGAGAAATTTTTTCACCCAGAGGGTGGTGGGGGTCTAGAACTCACTGCCTGAAAGGGTGGTAGAGGCAGAAACCCTCATCACATTTAAAAAGTACTTGGATATGCACTTGAAGTGCCGTAACCTACAAGGCTATGGACCAAGAGCTGGAAAGTGGGATTAGGCTGGATAGCTCTTTGTCGGCCGGCACGGACACGATGGGGCGGATGGCCTCCTTCTGTGCCATAAATTTCTATGATTCTATCCATCAAGGACCCCAAATGTGCATCTGCATTTCATTTATACAATCGATTGCGTGCACCAACTGTGAAAATCCCCCCCAAAAAAGAGGATGTGAAAAGATAACAGAAAATAGTTTATCCAGATAACCAAGAGAAAATGCCTTTTTTTTTTAAAAGAGTCTTTAAAATCTAGGCCAGTAACTTGGAAACTAGAACCAATAGTTTCCTATGTAAACTGGACCAGCAAGTTTGGAAAATAATTGTGATCTGAATCTCCCTGTGCTAGATAAGTTGTGGTTCCTTCTTTGTGGAGTCTCTTCACTTTGACACTTTATTCAGTCAGCAAATCTGAAGTGTAATCAATAGCACAAACCTACTATACAGCTCCCCTTAGAACTGCATGAGATGCAATGGCTCTGAATATTTATAGGCCTGCAACGATGGTTCTGTTACTTCGATTACACATCTTAACGCAGAAGGCCAGTGCTAGGATGCATTTACGCACTGACAGCATGGGACTGCTGACTGGCACCAGCTGCGCTGTATCCGGAAATTGGAGAAGCAAGGGTATATTGCGTGCTGAAATAAATGTAAAAAGCAAAATGGAAGCTCACAAATAACACACACAGTTTCATCTAGAATCTAGCTCGGCATTTGCGACTGAGACTCAAGGCCATTTTGCAGGCTTTGAGTCTTCTCTGGTAAAATAGGGTGACCACATGTCCCCGTTTTCCGGGGACAGTCCACCGGATGAGGTACTGTATCCCCGGGCAAACAGCATCCCCGGTTCAAGAAACTCGTCCCTAAATAGACTAGAGCCATATTCATTAGAATATATGCATACCATGCTGTTAGACATAATCACAGTTTCAGGTCAATGGACTGAACAGTGTTATTGTATTTATAAACGGTGTCTGAATGCGCTTCAATAGTGTGACGTCACATCTGCGGTAATTATATGCACATTTGTTTTGTATTTGTAGTGTAAGTGTGCTGCTAAAATTTTTTACCTTGCTATGCGGCACAACCTACATTTTCTGTCCTGGCTACTTTGCTGTGCTCCCACCCTGTGTCTCCCCAGATTTGGTTTAGAAAATATGGTCACCTTTCATCTTTCAAACATTTTTCCTCTCTTGATCCGAACAGCATAGATAAATATCAGATAATTAGATAGCAAGCTGAAATAATTGTCCTGATAAGATATGTGGTGCACATTTTCAAGAACCTTACAACATGCCCTTGTCAACTATTGATGGGAGTTAACTACTGCATATTAGACAGTTAAAAGTAATATAATTTCATGCCACACATGTATATTAAGAGTGTATTCTGCTAGCATGTCTATACAATAACAGATACCCAGGAATAACTAATAAGTCTGAGTTGCCACTTGTCCAGCATTTGAAATGGACATTCTGGTCTCGGATAGGGTTTTAAAAAATTTCTAAAACGTTAATCAGATCCTAGATTCTGCTTTTTGAACTAGATGTTCATTTTTTTCCATCTTACTTCTATCTCTTATGTTGTGGAGACAATAATTATTAAGGTTATGTTTAGGTTTTCAACCAATTTTCATCAGCTGCAAAAACAAACATCAGAGCTCAAGCCATGATCTACTTTCCACTGCTGTCATGATTGCTGTTTGATTTTGGACTTGGGAACTGATGGCAGCAGTAAACAAGTCCGTATGTAGGGATGGGAAAAGGGATCAATCACAGTTTCCTCTTTTTATTGCTATCCAATGACAGCAGTTAGAAGAATGGCTCCTTGGGTGAAGTACTGGAGGACTTTTGATATCATACCTCAGTACAACTCATAACCTGCAGGCAAGGGGGAAGGGTGGGAGTGATGTGAATACATTGAGGACAGAACACAGCAGCCTTTTTTTTATAAAGGAGATGTGATCTTTGCAAAACAACTGTCGAATTAACAAACACAGGCTCTGTTGAGAAGGTTGCAGGAAGTACAAGAGGATGTTTCAATATTGGGTTTCTCATATTTATTTAATAAGACCTGTTTTTCATGCAACCATTACATAGTTAGGAAACCATTAAATGGAGAAAGAGTGGTTTTTGACTGTTGTTGCTTTTGAACGTTATCTCTGCTTTTTACATAATGTACAATTTCAGTTCTAGTTCATGAAATTTGAAAATAGAAATGCTGGTTTTCAAAGCTACATCAGATCCCTATGTTATGGTAAGTGTGTTGTGATTGCTCACTACAGTGATGTCAATGAGTTTGTACTATCAGCATTGTGACACAAGGAAATGTGTGGTATCTGTTCAAGTGATGAATAGTTTTCGTAACGTGATTGAACCATTATGCAAATAAAAGTCTCATATTTTAATGCATGCTGTTCCTAATTCATTGGGCTGGATTTTGTCAATGGGGGCGCGTTGGGGTCGGGACTGCTGGTTGTCGGGTTTCAGTCCCGCCCCCAACGACGTCCGGCCAACCCACGCTATTTTCCCTTGATTGACCTTGTTAAGCCTGCCCTGCGGGCTTAGCCGGCCAATTAAGGGAAAGCCGGTGACAGAGGACGTCAGCGTATGACGTTTCATCTGTCGAAAATTTTTGACAGATGAATTGTCAGCATTTGACAGCTTTGAGAAGCTGTCAAACACTGACAATCTCTGTTCTAAGGTGAGCCCTTGCACAAAGACTCACCAAAACCTCTTTCCTCAGGAGAAATCAGATGGCTGCTGCATCTGAGAATGCAGCAGCCATTCTGTCATCTCTGCCGTTGAGATGAGGCACCTCCGGCTCTCCAAGGGTTGAAGCCTGCAGGAAGAAGCAAAGGTAAGTAAACTTTTTCTACCACTTTACACTCACCTCTCATACTTACCTCTCCACACTTGCACCCATCACTCATCTCCACAGCGGACTTTTCGACCCCTCTCACCCCTGCAGGCCCACTGCTCGCCTCGCTGACCCTGGCGAGATTTGCAGCCGTCGGGAAGCCCGCACTTGCAGGGGCAAAATGGGGATAAGCCTCAAAACTGCCCGTTAACAGGCAGTTAATTGGCTCTAATCCCCTTCCCGCCTCGAGGAGACGGGTCCCTGCGTGAGTTGGGGACCCGCCTCCCGGGAAGATGGCACGGAGGCGGATTGGGAGCGGGTTCGGTACCCGCTCCCAGTTTCTGCCATTTTCCTGGCAGTCCCGCCTCCATACCCGCATCCCCAGGGCTGGGAAAATTCCCCCCATTGTATTCAGTATGTGAAATTTACACTCATCAGTTCATTCAGGTTTCTAGGTCCTGTTGGCCCTATTTACACCAAGTCATTATGTAATGCCATATTCTTTTTCTGCCTATTTTTATTCTGCTGTGCGTAATCTAACCTTTCTCTTTTTTAAGTTGCAAATCTGTTTTTAAGAAAGGATTTTCACTGAGTAAAAAACAATTTTAGAGACCAATTTCTCAGCCAATGCGAAGGCTAATTTTGAAAGATTGAGCTGGCTGTACCACAGGTGAGGTAAGGGTTACCTGTGATGGAAAAACCACGTTCTGACCTGGAAGCACCCCAGCCTGACATTGCCCACAAGAGCAAATTTGTCAATAGTACTTGCTGAGTTAATCTAGTTGACTTGAAAATTCACATTTAAAATAAAAATTAATTCTTGGGATGTGGGTGTTGCTTTGTAAGGTCAGCATTTATTGCCCTTCCCTAGTTGCCCTTGAGAAGGTGGTGGTGGACCTTCTTCCTGAGCCACTGCAGTCAATGTGGTGAAGGTACTCCCACAGTGCTATTAGGAATGGAGTTCCAGGATTTTGACCCAGCGACGATGAAGGAACGGCGATATATTTCCAAGTCAGGATGGTGTGCGACTTGGTGGGGAAGTTGGAGGTGATGTTGTTCCCATGCACCTGTTGCTCTTGCCCTTCTAGGTGGTGGAAGTTGCGGGTTTGAGAGCTGCTATCGAAGAAGCCTTGGCGAGTTACTGCAGTGCATCCTGTAGATAGGACACACTGCAGCCACAGTACGCCGGTGGTGGAGGGAGTGAATGTTTAAGGTGGTGGATGGGCTGCCAATCAAGTGGACTGCTTTGTCCTGGATGCTGTTGAACTTCTAGAGTGCTGTTGGAGCTGCACCTATTCAGGAAAGAGCAGAGTATTTCATCACACTCCTGGTAGGTGGTGGAGAGGCTTTGGGGAGTCGGGAGGTGAGTTACTCGCCGCAGAGTACCCAGACTTTGTAGATGTAGGAATTGGTTTATGCGTTCACTATCTCCAAATAAATGTTAATCTTGCTCGGTCACATCTCTTAGACTAAAAAAAGACTTGGTATTAGTCGTCATGGAAACGCAGGCAAGCATGATAAACTGCATTAGAGCAAGAGCATACTTTATGCATTAGCTGACGATAGCCCCAGAGAGGTGTGATCTATGCTTAGCAATATGCTTTTCAACCAAAGTTCATCAAAAACATTTCAAAAGTTTCTTTCTAGTTCCAGTTTTTTAAAAGTTGAAAATAATATGTTTGAGAATTGTATTTATTAATATTTTATGTTTTTCCAAAGTATGGTGCAGATTGTATTACTGATATTTGTTTGTAAGGTCAGAACATATGCATTTTAGGATGACTTAATCTAGGAGTTGTGTTTCAACAGTAATCAACTGTACTGCAATAGTGCAGATTGTGAAACTGAATTAAGGTTGTCATTTAAACTTACCAGCTTTCATTGTGGCCGATTGTACTTGTGCAGTATATTTACTTTGTCCCCGTCCAAATGAAAGGCATTAATACTGGGAAATCGAACACTATTTCCATTACAGGCTGCCAGTGTCAGTATCAACAACTTCCTTGCCAGGTAAGGGATCAGTTAGATGTAGAGTAGAATCCTCTTCACTTTGCACCATCAGTGGAGTTAAAACTCTTGTCTTCACCAATTCTAGCAAAGAAATAGACATGAGTAAAAAGTGATATTCCTCACTTTTTACTGACATGTATTCTTTTGCCCTAATTAATAAAGACAGAAATTTCAGTATCATTGGGCATTAACCTCAACTTCAGAAGAAGACACCTGACTTTTGACACTTTCCATTCCCCGGATCAGCCACCCTTGGGGCCTCTCCCGGGTAGATTGCCAATTAGTACCAAATTGTGCTCAATTTTGTACCTTGTGCGCCAAGTCCAATTGGAAATGAGTTGAGAAAGCCTAAACTCATTTTATGTGGAATTGTTACAGCCACTAGAGAAAATACACTTTGATCCTTCCCCTGTATAGATTTAAATCCAGAGGTGAAGGGACATTGTGCTCAGTTTTGTACTTTGTGCGCCATGTCCACTCAGTTCCCTGTATTTGTGCTACAGTTTGTATTTGTAGAAATACAGGGAATCGGGTGAAGCACTGGGTTTTCCAGCTGTATAAATCAAGTGTTCTATTCCACCTCCCACTTTCTGCAGCATAATTGTTTTGCAGTCGACTGTGAGAGAGATTGTGGGGTCTGTATTAATGCAATGCCTGAGGTACGAAGGTGTTAATGTGTTGGGATATTTTGCCTGTACAATTAAGATGTTGTACAATACAGCACAGAGGAATACAGTGACTGAGGTTTACTGCTTCTGCACTCACCAGCCTACAATATGCCACCTATTAAATGGTCGGAAAATCACTGACTGATGAACACAGAGCTAGAAAACAGCAGCCAGTATATCCAGTGAATTACAAAAAGAGTTCGAAGGGAACTTGATTGTGTCTCACTCCTCTGAAACTTGCCAAGAGAAAATACATCCAACATCACATAATGCAGGTGAGAATTCCATACCGTCAATGCATGCAGACCTAAACAGCCAAACATAATTAGATTAAACAGAATAAAAGAGAATTTATTCACCATCTTCAGGTGAAATATTCCAGGGTTCTTTATGAAAGGAATGTACATGTACTGGAGTATTCAGAAATATGATCAAATAGAAAACTTCAACGTATGAACCTCTTGAACTTCATACTCTACTATGAGGTAACCCAGCTCCAAGGGATTGTGATCTAGTTCTTGGTTGCTCAGTGAAACAGTTGGCTGAAAATGGATACCTTGGCACCTACACCAACCCACCTGCATTGAAAACTTCAGAAAAGAATGACAGTGGCCCAGAAGTATTTCACTCTTGCTCTGACCCTCTCATCTTGAAGAGAGATCTGTCTTGAAGAGAGATCTGTATCTCGGACCTCTCTCCAATTTGGTGCAATTGCAGCTCCCAGCAACACTTGTACCCAATTGTCTTCAGAACCTGTTATTGGAAAGGGATTATGAAATTAGTCCAACTCTTTCATGAGGGGGAATTTCATATCCTTCCATCAGCTAGTTGATTATTTCCACCTCATCCAGTACAGCCAATACTGATACCTCCAGATTCAACACTTTCCCCAGAACCCAGTAATACTTCATAGACTGCAGTGCGAGCTGACCTGCCTCCCCTTCCCTGATTTCCTTTACTGCAAATAATGCCTCCTCAGATGCATCTCCACTCTGTGCACTATGTGTGGTAACACAATACAGCTTCCTGTGACTCGAACTTTATTGCATCACTTCCTGTGATTAGTCCAGGATAAATACGGGACTGATCAGTTGGATCCTGGAGAGGCATAGAGTAAGACCTCTTTTGTATGTAGCACCTTTTTAGTTGATTAAAGCTTACTTTAAGTTCACCACGCGTAAGGCTCATTCTTACGACACTATGATTACCTCTGTGCCAAAGGAGCACACAGAAAACCTGAAGAGGGCCTGCGAATAAGAATTAAGTGATTAACTAAGGAGGAGGAACAGCAAGAGGTCTGGAGAAAGGCCTTCAGCATCATCACCTGCAGTTAACTGCACAAAGACTAATTTACACCATACATATTGTACCCCAAAAAAGCTCCATACATTTCAACCCTCCATACCAAAAGAGTGTTGGAGGAGCTACAGCCTGAAGGGCTTCTTCATACAAATATTCTGGCAGTGCACACACTCAGCCATTCTGGATAGCAATCCATGAGACCACTAGGACTATGGCTAGAGTGGTGCTAGCTTAGTGCCTGCTGAGCATATCCACTAGAGAGGGAAAGGTCCCTACAATATGTAGATTAGTGCAGCTCTTGCTACCAGGCAAAAGAAAAGGCATTGCCCTACTGTGGTGGAGTGTAACCCTCCACAGAACAAACATTTGGTTGTAGCACTTGTGGGACTATCCCAATCCACATGAGTGGTTTTTGTCTGCTGCTCGGAATTAGAGAAATACCAAACAGTCTGGAGCCCGTTCTCAAAGTCTTACTCAGCGCAAATCTCTCGAACACCAAAAGCACCTCCCAGGAGGTGAATGACCAATAACAATGACCAACCCTAGACAGGCAACTATTAGTAGGAAGGACTTTGTGACCCAGTTCAATCCCAGAGACCAAAATCAAATTGCTTCAATGCATGAACGTATATTACTCCCACTGTAAGATCAGCCTTCTGGGTTTAGAGGAAGACTTGTGAGGTTTAACTTCAGATTGTAATATGACTTTTCTGCACAAAGTCACACGAGTTTTTATTTTAGCAACACTTGTTACGCTCACAGGAAGTTAAAAAATGTGTATTTGGTGGGAATTGTTTTAGCTTTCTGGCTTTTTTGATCTTTGAGGGAAGGCATCAGACTGCATTTCATACACGAACCCTTATTTACAAGAGCGTTTACCTTCCGCCTCAATTTTCTCTGGTAACACTCACCAGTGCCCAGTACAAGGAACTCAACTGAAACCTGCCGCTTTGACCTACAAGTTTCTGTACTTTGATATGAAGCACTTTGTTTGTTCTCCCTGATCAACCAGTTTCAGTTGGAGAATCAGCAGAGGGACATTAAATGCAAAGGAGACCTATATTTTGTCTTGCAACTTTTTTTTACAACAGCATTTAACTGGCATAAAGGATTTGATACATATTTGAGGGCAGGCAAATTATAAAGCAGCTGAGAATAAGAGACTCCATTGTATCCCTGATCTAGTATAGAAATTAGTCTAGTTCCTTGTATCTCCCAGGACAACCAGATTAAAGCAGGATTACTGTACTTTTAAGATTATTGATTCATTTTAGGGTTGGTTTTACAGTTTTTGACATTCCATTGTTTTCATATTGAGGCTCCAACGAAAACATAAGTTTGCGACCTGAAAAGGTCATTGACTTCATTCAGCTTGCCCCATAAGTTCAGCCTTATTTAGTGTGAAAGAAAATGGATAAAAATATATTTGCATGTGTCAGTTGCTACTCCATACTTTATACCTCATGAAAGTGTGCTATTTGACGGGCAATACAGACAGTACGATTGGGATTATTTATCTAGGAGATCACTGCAACATGGTTATCCTTGTTGGCAGAGGATATTTGGAGGTCATCAACTGTGAAAAGACAACTAGAATTGTGGAGAAAAAAGTGAAGAAAATCATCAGAATAACGAGCTTCACATTTAAAGGTAGCTTGGCTTCAGTGACATGTGTCACTGTCAGTTCTCATATTGGATTAGATTCTGTTTTAGAACAGACACTTTCATAGAAATGACAGCAGTTATTGATTGGAATGTAGATCATAAACTATTCAATGACCTTACCAGTGTTTTGAAGTAACCATCAGTTATTTATGTGAAGGGAAATATACAATACAGCTACCAGATCAAGAAATGTGCATGTTCTTTTCAATGTTTTGTGTTGACTAGGAATAAAGGGTTGTTGTAAAGAAAGAAGAGAGTTGGTATTTTTCCGCTCGGAGGGATATGTATAATGACATGCCCGGGATCTGTGCTGGGGCCTCTTTTGTTTTCCATTTATAGAAATGATTTGGACATGGGTACAAGAGGAATGATGTTGAAGTTTGCTGATGATAACACATTAGGGGACACGGCAAACTGTGAGGAAAAATATAGGAGATCGCGGGAGGATGTAAGCAGGTTAGTGGAACATAAGAACACAAGAATTAGGAGCAGGAATAGGCCATAAAACCCCTCGAGCCTGTTCCGCAATTCAATAAGATGATGGCTGATCTTCGACCTCAACTTCACTTTCCTGCCCGATCCCCATATCCCTTGATTCTCATAGTGCCCAACAATCTATCAATCTCAGCCTTGAATATACTCAAAGATTCAGCATCCACAGCCCTTTGAGGTAGCGAGGTCCAAAGATTCACAACCCTCTGAGTGAAGAAATTCCTCCTCATCTCAGTCTTAAATGGCCACCCCCTTATCCTGAGACTGTGCCCCCTAGCTCTCCAGCCAGGGTAAACAACCTCTCAGCATCTACCCTGTCAATCCCTCTCTGAATCTTATATGTTTCAAATTATAGGATCATTCTTCTAAACTCGAGAGTATGAGCCAATCTACTCAATTATAGGCCCAATCTACTTACTGGAGTGGGCAGAAAGGTGGCAGGTGCAGTTCAATGCACCAAAATGTGAAGTAGTATATTTTAGGAAAAGAGAAATGAAAGGATAGATACCCTGAAAGGTAAAATTCTTAACAGAGTGAAGGAACAGAGGGGGAAAAATTCAGTTGGTTGCGCCTCCCATTAGCGCCTTAAGAGGGCGCTAATGGGGCGCAAAGCCGCTAGCGCCCGGGCGCAGCGATGTTTGCGCCGCTCGGGAACTTAACTAGACATTGTGCGGCGGCGCTAAACTTTACCGCCTCGACCACCTGCGCGCGCAGATTGTGATGTCATTCCATGGTGCAACGCCCTTGTGGCGCCCCGGAGCGGAAATTGAGTGGCGCCCCCTGCCTTACCGCCTGGCGCATCCAACGACCGGAAGACTGGAACGCTATCAATCGCTGTGGGGCTGGGGGGGGCGCTATTTAAAGGGGGCCTCTTCCTGTCTTTTTCTGTGGTTGACATTTTTGCACCACTCGTTCTGAGAGAGAGAGAGAGATTCGGAGAGAGAGAAAGAGAGACTTCTGCATTGAGTCAACGCTTTGTGAGGTAGTTTTGCCTACTGATCCTAACTTCGCTGGTACTTTGGTTGCTGTCCTTCATAACTTTGCTTGCAAAGAGACTATGGGGGCTGCACTGAATGGGGGCGTCGTCCTGCTCCAGCTGAATCGGAGGACACAGAGACGCAGAAAGAGAGTGGCAATGATGGCCAGACGGAGGAGGGCCAACAGGCGTCTGTACAGGAGAGCTTACCCTCCCAGGGTATATCGTGAACAGCTCTCCTACATTCATATGTCTGAGGAGCTGTGTTTGCGAAGGCTGCGATTCAGCAAGGAGGTGGTCACTGAGCTCTGCCACCTGCTGCAGCCAGATCTGCAGCCTCAACTGAGGTCCAGGACGTCTCTGTTGGTGGCAGTGAAGGTCACAGTGGCTCTCAACTTCTATGCTACTGGCTCATTTCAAGCTGCTGCTGGGGACCTCGCCAATATCTCCCAGTTCGCGGTGCATTGCTGCATCCGGCAGGTCACAAATGCCCTCTTTAAAAGGAGACGAGAGTTCATCTCTTTCCCCATGACCCTAGACAAGCAGCATGACCGCGCTCTGGGCTTTGCGAGGATAGCGAGCTTCCCCATGGTGCAGGGCGCCATTGACTGCACGCATGTGGCTTTGCGTGCTCCACATGAGAATGCCAAGGATTTCCGGAACAGAAAGGGGTTCCATTCCTTGAATGTTCAGTTGGTCTGTGACCACAGACAGCTGATACTCGCTGTCAATGCCCACTATCCTGGCAGTTGCCACGATGCTTTCATCCTGCGCCAGACTACTGTGGCAGAACTTTTCGAGGCACCGCATCAGCCAGTTGGTTGGCTTCTCGGGGACAAGGGGTATCCATTGAGCACCTGGCTGATGACACCGCTCCGTACGCCCAACACCCCTGCTGAGCTGCGGTACAACGAGAGCCATCAAGCTACCAGGAACATCATTGAGCGCACAATCGGCGTGCTGAAGCAACGGTTCCGCTGTCTCGACCATTCTGGAGGAGCCCTGCAGTACTCGCCTGAGCGAGTATCCAACTTCGTAGTTGTGTGCTGCATGTTGCATAACATGGCAATCGTCAGGACCCAGCCAATGCCACCAGGCCTTGGAGCACCACCAGAGGAGGAGGAGGAAGAGGAGGAAGAGGACGAGGAGGATGATCATCAGCAGCACCAAGGCGGGAGGGCGGCCCACAATGGTGAAACTGCAAGGGCCGTCCGTCAACGGCTGATAGCAAGCCGCTTCTAGGGCCCCTGCTGTGGAAATGGCTTCTGCCATTGCTAACAACATCAATGAACCCAGCACGCAACCCCTAAGCCGGCCAAGGCACCAATGATTCCAAACACCAAACATGTATATTTTGAATACAAAAACTTATTTATTTTACAAACTCTGTGTGTGTCATTTCCTCATGACAAACTCATAGAAATAAACACAAAAAAACAGTCATTAACATAACTGGTTCTCACAACCTGGAGATAATGTCCAAAACACTAGACAAAAGTTGGACCACGAACCTTGGCCTTTAATAAAAAAATGACCAGCATTTTGTCACACCTCCTACTTTTTGCCCTTCGAGGGTGATCTCCTTCCCTTGCGCACTTCCCCCCTTCTAACCCTACTGCTCCTCCGCAATGGGTCCTCAGTGGCTGCAGCAAGGCTGGTGGAAGGCTGCTGATTGTCAGACCCTGACACTGCAGATGCCCCTGAAGGACGGCCTCGACCAGTTCTGGGCCTGGAGGGCCCGGCTGCAGACTGCACCAACTCTGCATGGGCGGCAGCAGTCTGTCCTACAGGCGGTGGCAAGTGCAGTGGAGAAGTGACAGTATTGGCAGCAGGAATGCTGTCATCGTGAGAGAGGACAGCAACTCCCTGCTCGACCGACACATTGGCACTCCCACGGGGCAGCACTTCAGCATCCGGAGCAATCTGCTGGAGCACAGATTGCTGGCCTGCTGCGGCGCGGTGAGAGCCCCGGGGACATGTGAACGAACCATCGAGGTTGGCAACAGTCAGTGCTCGCGTGGCCTCAATCTGAGTCTGCATGAGAGCAGTCAGAGATGGGATCACGGCAGTCAGTGACTGAATTGCAGCACTAAGCTTTAGTGTGGCATCCGCCTGTGCTACAGCGAAGTGCTCCACACTCCTTGCCAGTGACTCAATGCATTCGGGCACCCTTCCCACTGCACCCATGAGCTCAGTGTGCATGCCCACCGCCTGGGTGTTCATTTCTGCGATCAGCCGCTCCTCCTCTGCGTCCATTGCAGTAGGAGTCGCTGGCATACTCTCCCTCTGGGAGAAGGCCCCCGTTCTTCCCTACCCCCATGGTGTTGCTGCAGCCCGCTGGGTCCTGGAGGTCACCCTCATCAGACCCTTCCCCCCTGCTCCCCTCCAGGGAAGGCGTGTTCCCAGTGTGGGCATGGGCTTCCTCGGGAGAGGGTGGCACTGATGCTCCGGCTTCCTCTTCCTCCTCGGCTGCAGCTTCACTCCCACTGGCAGCTTCAGGGCCCGTCTCCTCAGCTGGTGAATCACCATCTGAAAGCAGGGAGGTACAAGAGTGGCTTTAGCGTGAGGACAGGGTGGCAGTAAGGGAGGAATAAGTGCAGCGAGTTAGCAAGTTGGATTGAAAGTGTCAAAGGCTGGTGTTGTGAGGGACAAGTGGAAGGACAGAGGACAAAAAGGTGATGACCTTACCATTGCTGTCCAGAACGGGGTCGGCGTCTCCAGTGGCGACGGGACCGATCACCCGGCTTGCCACAATCCTGTGGACGCGCTCCTCAAGATCGCTGAGGGGTTGCAGCTGAGTCCGCCCTCCACCTGTCCGTTGCTGCTGTCTCCTATTATGCGCCAGCTTGGCCTGCAAGAAAAAGGACAGCATCTGAGTAAATATACAGCCATGGTCTTGCCTGATGTGCCTCCCATAGGTGAATAGCCCTTACTGTATGCAAAGTGTGGAATGTGTGTGTGTGTTTCATGAAAGGGCCATAGGTGTTGGATGAGTGTTGTGCATTGGGGTTTTAAGACCCTCTGGCCATAGAGTGAGGTTGAGATGGAGGGATGGAGAGGTATTGAGAAAAAGCCACTCACCCTGACGAGCCGAGTGAGGTCGTTGAACTTTTTGCGGCATTGAACATGGGTCCTGGGCACCATGCTCCTGGAGGAGACGCTCTGAGCCACCTCCCTCCACACTCTTCTGTACTCGCGTGGCAAAGGCCTCCTGCCACTCTCAGGGAAGAGTATAGATCTTCTGCGCTCCACCGCGCCAACCAGAGCATCCAAGGCCCGCTCGGTGAAGCGCTGAGCTCGTTCTCTCACCCTCTCCATCCTTGGCAGCAAAATGAATTCACAGGTCTCTCCAGGCCGAGATTCAAGGCTGCAATGAGCAGGGTGTGGCTGGGGAGCAAGTTGCCCCCCCCCCTTTAAGAACTGGCCGGCGCCAGTGTGTCTTTGTTCCCTCGCTAACTGGCAGCACCTGCGCTGCGCTCGCGCGCTGAGTTAGCGCCTCACTGCTCGGCCTTTGCGCCTTAAGACAGGTGTGCAGTGGCTGATTTAGCGCTCCACTCACCTCCCGGGGCGGTAAAAGTGAAGTTTCCAGTCAGTGGCGATAATTAGCGCCAGGCGCTAATTTTTGCGTCCAGACGATATTTGCGCCCCAAACGGGACGCGACCTAATTTTTCCCCCAGAGAGTTATAGAGGTGTATATCCATTGATCTTTAAATATGAGAGTGCAGATAGAAAAGTCCATAAAATACAAATGGTGTTCTGGGTTGTATACCAATGGATATTGAATATAAAAGTCGACATTGATTAGACCAAAATTGAGAGCTGATTTTAACCCATCCCACCAGCGATGGTGGGATGGGAGCACTCGTAAATGTCTTGGGAATACTTACCGCCCGTTCCCCCTGGTTTCTTACGGCCCATCATTTTAATTGTGCACTCTTTTTAGGTGACCCAGGTGCTCACCAGAAACAGGCTCCTCGTAGAAGGCCGTAGCCAGCACACTGGGTCTGTAGGCCAAGAGTCAAATTTCTGGATCTATCTGACAAGCACTGCATCAGGAGGCTGTGCTCGTCCAAGCAGGTTGTTGCAGACATCTACAACATCCTGCAACAGGACCTGCTGCCTGCTGGACCAGAGGCCACACTTTGCCAGTGGCTGTCAAAGTCACCAACCCCGCCCGGCTCTTTCCAAGCTGTTACAGGGGACATTTCTCACACCTCCCAGTCAACAGTGCACGGATGCAGCAAGTTCACCTATGCCCTCTTTATCAAGGCCAACCAATACTTCATATTTCCAATTGATGCCAGCAGTCAGAGGGCTCAGGGATTTGCAGTAGTGGCTGACATCCCTCGTATGCAGGGAGTTATAGCCTGCACACATGTTGGCAGTAGGGCACCAAAAGTCCAGCCAGAAACTTTCGTAAATAGGAAAGGCTATCACTCAGTTAATGTCCAGCTAGTCTTCGATCACCAAAACAGGATAATGCAACTTTGTGCCAGGTTCCTGGGCAGTTGTCAAGCTTTTATCCAAGGACACTCAACCATCTCCCCAAATGACTCATGACACCACTCTGTAATCGCATCATGCCTGAACGGCAGAGGTGTAATCAGAGGCTTGGGACCGCCAGGATCATAATTTCAGGCAGGAGGTTGGTGGGAAGTGTTGGAAAATCGTGCAGCCCAGAGACTGCCCACCGAAACCAGGCACGTGGTAGGATCGGCTGCCGAAGCCGTTTCACAGTAGTCTCGCGATCAGGGAGGGGCGTGAGTCCATGGCAGGGGAGGCCTAAGTTTTCCCTGTGAGGCATGGAGAAGCACTCCTGCTCCTCCTGGCCCCAAAAGTAAAGTTAAAAAAATATTTTTAGAACTTTCTTTTCTGGGCATCTTCTGGCCCTGATCATCTTCGAGCCTGATCCTCTTCCCTCACTCAGTTGACCGGGCATGAAACTCACTGTGGCTTCAGTTAGAAATGAGTGTTTTTCTCTGGAGGAGAACTACCACCAAATCCTCCCAGGACTAAACACCTTCATTTTTTTTTCGAAGAGGCACTGATTCATACACTCCATTAGGGTCAATTATGTGAATGTTGTTTAAAATTGCTTTGAAAGGATTCTGAGAGGACTTGACAGGTTAGATGCTGAGTAGCTGTTTCTCCTGGCTGGAGAGTCTAGAACTAGGGGGCATAGTCTCAGGATAAGGGGTCGGCCATTTAGGACCGAGATGAGGAGAAATTGTGAATCTTTGGAATTCTCTGCCCTCAGAGGGCTGTGGATGCTCCGTCGTTGAGTATATTCAAGGCTAAAATTGATAGATTTTTGGACTCTAAGGGAATCAAGGGATATGGAGATTGGGCAGGAAAGTGGCGTTGAAGTCGAAGATCAGTCATGATCTTATTGAATGTCGAAGCAGGCTCGAGGGGCCATATGGCCTACTCCGGCTCCTAGTTCTTATGTTCTTATGAAAGTTTGCCGCATGAATGTTGTAATGAAGACAAAATTGAGCCTCATCTATTCATAATCCGCTTCCATTCTTTCCTCCAATTATAAGCACTGTGCTTTAGCTCCAGTCATTTAGAGCAGTGCAACTGCCTGACAGACAGGTGACAATATTGGATAACTCAACCTGCAAGTAATCAGATTAGAAAGTAAAATGTCCTGAGCTGAGAGCAGCCGCGTGTTTCTGGGCTTTTATTCCGATGTCAGTAAAATGTTTTCAAGCTGTTAACTCTCTATAATCCAATACCTTTTATATTTTATGATCTAGCACAGATGCTGCATCGGAAAAAGGCTAAGGTTAGTGACAGCAGGCGGTTTGCAAGACATTAAGCTGACTTGTTTGCCCATAATACAATTATTGTAGCAATATCTGCTCTGGTATTTCATGGGCAGCACCACTGCTGGAGAGGTGAGCTGATACACTGAGGGATCAGATCAAGATCATATAGTTCAGATTCTGCTTTAAAGCAGATTTCAGTTGCTCTTGCTGTGCAAGGGATTCTGGCAGTTCCACAGTTGTAGGTATGTGTTTTTCACATGCTGTAAACAGAAGTTTGTCAATTTGGGTTGTTGTTAATTTTGTTATCTCCCTTTTAGTCAGATATTACTCTTGGCTTTAGTATCACAAGTTAGCTAGCTACAGCTCCCAACAGCCACCTGACCTACAACTTCTAGATTTTATTTTAATAATTAACAGCAAAATTTGCCATTTAAAAAAATGCACCAGGTTTGTAAGCCCTACTCCCTCCAGTGAAAAGTTACTTATAACAAAAACCACTAAGGAAATCATTTTTGGGAATAACCACAACTTATTTTGTATAAAACGTCAGAGCAAGTTAAGCATAGAGCCTTCATCATTTTCTGAGGTAAATTTGAAAAGTATGTCTTATACCTTCAGTTCACAGGTACAGTGAGACAGCCAAACACAAATGAGGTTGAGGAGAAAACTGACAAATATTGAAGAACTTGGAGCAGCTTTTTGTAAGAACATAAGAGAACAACAGATGGAAAAAGATGAGCTGGCCCATCAAGCCTGTCCCATACTGTTACGACACAACTTATACATGTCATGGTATCTAACTATCGGCCCCCAACCACCAGCCAGCCTACAGTCTCCTGGGAGAGGCAAACAAACAGAGAAAAATCCTTAGTCCAATCTGCCCTCTTGAGCATCCCTGATTATAATCGCTCAACCATCGGTGGCCGTGCCTTCAGCTGCCTAGGCCCTAAGCTCTGCAACTCCCTCCCTAAACCTCTCCACCTTGCTACATCTCTTTCCTCTTTTAAGATGCTCCTTAAAACCTACCTCTTCTGCCCTAACTTCTTCTTATTTGGCTCGGTGTCAAATTTTTGTCTTATAATACTCCTGTGAAGCGTCTAGGGACGTTTTACTACGTTAAAGGCGCTATATAAATACAAGTTGTTGTTGTTATCGTCCTCGATGCACCCTCTGCCCAGTTGAGTCCTAAAATGGCAATTGGGGTTCTATGTACATCTTAGGAGATCGATTTGCATATTGAAAGGGCCTACTGCCTGACCTCGAATGGAAAGTCATACTGTTTTCAGAGTGCTACCGCCCCATTTCCACCAGGCAGGAGGCCTCAAAATCTACCCCAGTATGTCTTTAATGATCCCTTCTAGCGACTTGCCAAAGTCAAGCTAGTGGGGCTGTCATTACACAGTTCTGATTTATTACCATTTTTGAATATTGGCAACATGTGGGCTTTCCTTCAGTCCATGGAGTTTTTATAGCTTGCAATGTTTTATAAATGTTTACAGCAGCAGTTGTTTTTGCATTCTAAGTATTAATAGTAGCAATTTTTAGAAGGAATATACCATTATTCAAGTTTGAGGGAGACTTTGAATACCATCCTGAATTTATAATGATTCCTCAAAAGAGTTTGCTTAAATATACGATTGTTGCAGTCATTTGATAAAAAAAGGTAGATCCAAATAAAGATTAGAATCAAGATTTAACTATTTCTTGGCCCGTGCTGTAAAAATACTAGGGGAGGGGGGTAATGGGCGATAGTGTACAATGGGTGATATTGAATTGGCTGCCTGTCATAAGCCCTGCCCTATTTCAAATGAAAGAAAAATTAGGCGTGGTGTATAATAGGCGGCTAAGTCGATATCACCCGTTATACACTATCGCCCAAAGTTAAAATTGCCCTCTATGTCTGAAGAGATCAACAGTAAAGGAAAAATGCCAAGATTGAGTGATTGATTTATGTAAATGTGGAATCTTCAGGAAAACAACAGAGATCCAGTTGTGCTGAGAGATTCCTGTTGCCTTGTAACGGGCGGAACATCTGTCCACCCACCTGCCATTATTTCCCTCGTCTGGTGTGGAGTCAGGTGTAGACTCCCTAAGATGTGTTTCTGTTCGTGCACCCCCTGTACAGACTGTCTGTACTTAAAGTTGATAAGTCACCAGGACCGGATGTGATGCATCAGAGGATGCTGAACAAAAGAACGTAAGAAATAGAGGCAGGAGTAGGCCATTTGGCCCTTCGAGCCTGCTCCGCCATTCAATAAGATCATGGCTGATCTTCTACCTCAACTCCACTTTCCTGAACTATCCCCATATCCCTTGATTGCCTTAATATTCAAAAATCTATCAATCTCTGTCTTGAATATACTCAACGACTGAGCCTCCACAGCCCTCTCGGGTAGAGAATTCCAAAGATTCACCACCCTCTGAAGAAATTTCTCCGCATCTCAGTCCTAAATGGCCGACCTCTTATTCTAAGACTGTGACCCCTGCTTCTAGATACCCCAGCCAGGGGAAACATCCTCCTTGCATCTACCCTGTCAAGTCTTGTAAGAATTTTGTATGTTTCAATGAGATCACCTCTCATTCTTCTAAAATCTAGAGAATATAGGCCTAGTCTACTCAATCTCTCCTCATAGGACAATCCCCCCATCCCAGGAACCAGTCTGGTGATCCTTCGTTGCACTCCCTCTATGGCAAGTATATCCTTCCTTAGGTAAGGAGACCAAAATTGTACACAATCCTCCAGGTGTGGTCTCACCAGAGCCCTATATAATTGCAGTAAGACGTCTTTACTCTTGTACTCAAATCCTCTTGTAATAAAGGCCAACATACCATTTGCTTTCCTAATTGCTTGCTGTACCTGCATGTTAACTTTCAGTGATTTGTGTACAAGGACACCCAGGTCCCTCTGAACACCAACATTTCCCAATCTCTCACCATTTAAAAAATACTCTGCTTTTCTGTTTTCCCTACCAAAGTGGATAACTTCACATTTTACCACATTATATTCTATTTTCCATGTTTTTACCTACTCACTTAGCCTGTCTATATCCCCTTGAAGCCTCCTTGCATCCTCCTCACAACTTACATTCCCACCCAGCTTTGTATCATTAGCAAACTTGGATATATTACATTTAGTCCCCTCATCCAAATCATTGATGTAGATTGTGAATAGCTGAGGCCCAAGCACTGATCCTTGCGGTACCCCACGAGTTACAGCCTGCCAACCCGAAAATTACCCGTTTATTCTTACTGTCTGTTTTCTGTCCGTTAACCAATCCTCAATCCATGCTAGTTTATTACCCCCAATCCCATGAGCCCTAATTTTGTTTAATTTCCTCTTGTGTGGCACCTTATCGAATGCCTTTTGAAAATCCAAATACACCACATCCACTGGTTTCCCTCTTATCTATTCTGCTAGTTACAACTTCAAAAAACTCTAACAGATTTGTCAAACATGATTTCCCTTTCATAAATCCATGTTGACTCTGCCCAATCCTATTATTATTTTCTAGGCGCCCTGTTACCACGTCCTTAATAATAGATTCTAGCATTTTCCCTACTTCTGATGTCAGGCTAAATGGTCTGTAGTTCCCCGTTTTCTCTCTCCCTCCTTTCTTAAATAGTGGGGTTACATTTGCCACCTTCCAATCTGCGGGAACCGTTCTAGAATCTATGGAATTTTGGAAAATGACAACCAATACATCCACTATCTCTGTAGCCACCTCTTTCAAAACTCTAGGATGTAGGCCATCAGATCCAGGGGATTTATTGGCTTTCAGTCCCATTAATTTCTCCAGTACTATTTTTTTACTAATACTAATTTCTTTCAGTTCCTCATTCTCGCTAGAGCATTGGTTCTTCACCATTTCCAGGAAGTTTCTTGGGTCTTCTTCCGTGAAGACAGACACAAAGTATTTGTTTAATTTCTCTGCCATTTCCTTATTCCCCATTATAATTTCTCCTGTCTCAGCCTGAAAGGGACCCACATTTACTTTCGCTAATCTTTTCCTTTTTACATACCTATAGAAGCTTTTACACTCTGTTTTTATGTCTCTCACTAGTTTACTCTCATATTATATTTTCTCTTTCATTATCAATTTCTTGGTCCTCCTTTGCTGAATTCTAAAACCCTCCCAATCATCAGGCTTACTACTCTTTTTGGCAACATTATAAGCCACTTCCTTTGATCTAATACTATCTTTAACTTCTCTTGTTAGCCACGGTTGGACCACTTTTCCGGTGGGGTTTTTGTGCTTTAAAGGAATGTATATTTGTTGTAAATTATGTATTAATTCTTTAAATGCCTTTGCTTGTCTACCATCATACCTTTTAATGTAGTTTCCCAATCTACCTTAGCCAACTTGCCCCTCATACCTACGTAGTTTGCTTTGTTTAGATTTAAGACCCTAGTTTCGGATTTAACAAAACCACTTTCAAACTCAATATAAAATTCTATCATATTATGGTCACTCTTCTCTAAATGCCCCTTTACTACAGCGTTATTAATTAACCCTTTCTCATTGCACAATACTAGATCTAAAATAGCCTGTTCCCTATTTGGTTCCTCAACATACTGATCTTGGAAACTATCTTGCATACATTCCATGAATTTGTCCTCCACACTATTACTGCAAATTTGGTTTGCCCAGTCTATATGTAGATTAAATCCCCCATGATTACTGTATTACCCTTGTTACATGCGCCTCTAATTTCCTGATTTATACATTACAACTACTGTTTGGGGACCTATTAACAACTCCCACCAATGATTTCTGCCCCTTGCTGTTTCTTAGCTGCACCCGAACTGATTCTACTTCTTGATTTTCGGAGCTAAGATCCTTTCTCTCTACTGTCTTTATCCCATCCTTTATTATCAGGGCTACCCCTCCTCCTTTTCCATTTTGCCTATCTCTTCTAAAAGTTAAGTATCCTGGAATATTTATTTCCCAACCTTGGCCACTTTGCCACCAAGTCTCCGTTATGGCTATTAGATCAAACCTGTTAATTTCTATCTGTGCTATTAATTCATCTATTTTGTTGCGAATGCTTCATGCATTCAGATATAGTGCCTTTAGTTTTGACTTATTTCTATTTTTCCCTGATGTCACCTTAGTCACTGATGCCTTATTGCCTTTCTTACTCTCTCTGTCCCTTCCTGACCCACTCTGCTTATTTTTACCCAAAACTCTACTCTGCTCTAGAGCCTTGACATTTCTCTTGCTGCTTTTAAATTTACTCTTTCCTGAATCCTCCCACTAAGGGAGGTTAAGGAGGAAATTGTGGAGCTACTGGCCATAATCTTCCAATTCTCCTTCAATACGGGGGTGGTGCCAGAGGATTGGAGAATTGCAAATGTTACACCCTTGTTCAAAAAAGGGTGTAAAGATTAACCCAGCAACTACAGGCCAGTCAGTTTAACCTCGGCAATGGGGAAGCTTTTAGAAACGATAATCAGGGACAAAGTTAACAGTCACTTGGACAAGTGTGAATTAATTAAGGAAGGCCAGCACAGATTTGTTAAAGGCAAATTGTGTTTAACTAACTTGATCGAGTTTTTGATGAGGTAACAAGAGGGTTGATGAGGGCAGTGCGGTTGACGTGGTGTACTTGGACTTCTAAAAGGCGTTTGATAAAGTGCCACATAAGAGGCTTGCCAGAAAAGTTGAAGTCCATGAAAAAAAAGGGACAGTGGCAGCATGGATACGAAATTGACTAAGTGACAGGAAACAGAGAGTAGTGGTGAATTATGGGCGATAGTGTACAATGGGCGTTATTGTACGGGGTTTTCTCCGATACTGGTCCCCCCGTTACACACAGTTCTTGGACGTCAGGATTTATAAGAACAAAATACACACGGCACAGGGTTTTGGCTCAACCTTTGATTCGTTCGTTTATTGAACACACACACACAATTACTCCCCAGTATAAATCCCTACGATTTATATCAGGCTAACAACCCCAAAATACAAACCCCTATGCAAGGGTCATTTGCATCGACACGATATGACAAAGTTAAACCTGTCCGCGATTTGACTGTTACATATAAAGTTACCCAGACTCAATCACAAAACCCTTATTGTGATCTGACTGAAACTCACAAACTTACTCAGATTCAATCATAAAAGCCCCCTCTATGATTTGGCTGAAACATACAATCACCACTCCCGATCGGCTGTCTCTTGGAGTTGATTGTAGGCCCGAATCTTTCTGCTCGCTGTTCTGCCGTCGGCTTGCCCACACTGTCTTCGAAGTGATCTTACTTTAAACCAAAACCAACTTTCTGTATTTCCTGGTCCCTTCCTGAGCATATGATGGCCATATCAAAATGTGTGAATTGTCTCTAGCAGAGAACTCTTGATGGCTAATATCCCTCGTATTTTTCATTGATTAGAGATTCCTTTCTGACAATGCAACCCTCCCAAAGTGACTGCATGTGTGAAATTGTTGGTTTCTGTTCGCATTCGTATTCAAAAGGTTCAAGGCCTGGCCCATTGTCTAGGCCTGCACTGAAACGCGTTATTCAGGGGGCCATGGTCTAAGGTGGACAACGTAACCCCTTAAGGGACATGAATATGCAGATGGTCTTGTTCAGACTTTAGATTCGTATATTAGATTGTCTGTGATCCAGTCTCTTGAAGGTTCGTAGTTTCGGCTGCAGTGTTTGAATTAACCCTTTATTGCCGAGCCCTTTTTGCGGGCTGTGCACTTGGTTTTTATATTTCATAGTCCAATATTTTTACCGTTGGGGGGGAGGAATCGATCCTACATTATTGAATTGGCCGCCCATCATACGCCCCGCCCAATTTCAAATGAAAGAAAAGTTAGGCGTGGTGTATAATAGGCGGCTAAGTCGATATCACCACTGGAACCACTGCTTTTCTTGATATATATTAATGACCTCGATTTGGGAGTACTGGGCACAATTTCAAAATTTGCAGATGACAGAAAACTTGGTAGTATAGTGAACAGTGAGGAGAATAGTGATAAACTTCAAGAAGACATAGCTGGTGAAATGGGTTGACACGGGGCAGATGAAATTTAACGCAGAAAAATGCAAAGTGATACTTTTTGGTATGAAGAACGAGGAGAGTAAAGATAAACTAAAGGGTACAATCCTAAAGGGGGTGCATAAACAGAGAGACCTGGGGGTATATGTGTACAAATCGTTGAAGGTGGCAGGGCAGGTTGAGAAAGCAGTTAAAAAAGCATACGGAATACTGGGCTTCATAAATAGAGGCGTAGAGTGCAAAAGCAAGGAAATTACGATGAACCTTTATAAAACACTGGTTCAGCCTCAACTGAAGTACTGTGTCCAATTCTGGGCACTGCACTTTAGGAAGGATGTGAAGGCCTTAGAGAGGGTGCAGAAAAGATTTACAAGAATGGTTCCAGGGATGAGGGACTTCAGTTACATTGATAGACTAGAGAAGCTGGGGCTGTTCTCCTTAGAGCAGAGAAGATTGAAAGGAGATTTGATAGAGGTGTTCAAAATCATGAGGGGTCTAGACAGAGTAGATGGAGAGAAACTGTTCCCGTTGGCGGAAGGGTCGAGAACCAGAGGACACACATTTAAGGTGATTGGCAAAAGAACCAAAGACGACATGAGGAAAAACTTTTTTACTCAGCGAATGGTTAGGATCTGGAATGCACTGCCTGAAAGGGTGGTGGAGGCGGACTCAATCATGGCTTTTGAAAGGGAATTGGATAAGTACCTGAAGGAAAAAAATTTGTGGGACTACGGGGAAAGGGCCGGGGAGTGGGACTAGCTGAAGTGCTCTTGCAGAGAGCCGGCACAGGCTCGACTGGCCGAATGGCCTCCTTCTGTGCTGTAACCATTTTATGATTCTAAGGTTGCCAGTGTGTGGAGGTGTACTGGCCTCCACAAGGGTATCTTTGCTTCTCCTGGCCCCACAAAAATCTTTAAAAAAAAAAGACTTAACTTTCTCATTTTTGTGAGCGGCTTTTAGTGGTCCCTTTAACTAACGGTGGTCTCTGGTTAGACCGCTGTGCGCCTAGTACCAATGAGTGGAACATGCGTGGCATATGCTCCACCCATTGGTACCTCAAAATTGCATCTTGGTCCTTTGTACCTCTATAGGGCCCTGATTTGCATTTTACAAATCAGTTCCTTCCTGAAAGAGATTGTCATCTGGGCCGCCTTTGTTATCGCCCCAAACAAAATGGCCGCAGTGGATCGGGAGTAAGAATGGGCCAGTTATTTCAGCCCTGCAATTTTCGGAGCACTGCCACCCCATTCCCACTGGTTGGAGATCATGAACATCAGCCCCATTGTCACTTGTCTTATTTTTTTTCAATCTCGCCAAAATTCTAAAGTTTTAGCAATAATTTATCAAGGATTAAGAGCAAGGGTGAAAATAATCCTCAAGTTCGTTTTTTTTTAAAAGCACTGACACCTGCACTGCATTAGATGCTGATCTGACCTCTTGGTTTGAGCAGAACAATCTGATTTCTACTTATATTTCCCAGTGCTTAAGGAAGCTATTTTGGGGGCTTCATGCTGCTGTAGTTTTGACATTTTAACTTGATTTTCGCCTCCCTCTTCCTCTCATTCTTTCTGCTCCTGTCATCATTTCAACAAATGGAACGCGGTTGCTGGAATTCCTTTTAAGCTGATTTACCGCAGTGCCCCAGTGTTGACTAACGGTAATCTCCACCAGACACTTCCTATTGTTCAATTTAACAGGACAATGAGGGACACAATCAGAAGAACCCATTGTGAATTATTGGCCGGAATCTTCCCAGCCCTGCGAGTGCAGTTTGGAGGCGGGCCTGCTGTCAAAATGGCCCTGATTGACAGCGGGGCGGAAGCCCGCTCTGAACCCGCCTCCGTGTAAGTTTCTTAACTGTCGGGTCTGCCTGCGTATCGCAGACCCGACACCAAGCTGCGGGCTAGTTAATTAAGGCACTTAACAGGTAGTTTAAAGCTATTTAAGAGGATTAAAAGCAGGCACTTACAATTTTACCAACTTTTTGACAAGTTTGCCGTCCCTCGGGGAACACGCTAGGTAAGTGGAGTCGGGTTCTCAATGACTCTCCATTGCTTTCAATAGGTGACAGCTGCAAAAGTGGTATAAAAGCTACCATTTTACAGCTGTTCACTTTACAATGTCAGAAGCCGTAGCCTTCAGTGTTAGGAAGAGTCTTTTCAGCCTCATACACTTTGGAATTGTTTGTAGTGAACTCTATATTCACTGTAACCTTCTTTTGAAGAACATTTCTGACCAGTGACAGATTGCTTCTGTCAACTCAACTGGATCTGGCACATCTAACACGATTTATGCTCTCTCATCTTGGTCCTCCAAGTCTGATGAGGAGCAGCCGCAGGAGCAGCAGAACCAGCCACACCAGCAGCAGCAACAAGAAGAGCGTCAACCTTCTCCTCAACGACCTGATGCTGCACAGGGCAGAGGGCATCAGCGCAGGGCTGCACCGCGCCGGAGGCATTACCCCCAGCAAAGGGTCTATAGGCAGAGGATGAGCTACCTAAACATGACAGAACAGCAGTGCCGAAGGAGACTCAGGCTACGCGCCAGGTGGTCACCGACCTTTGCGCATTGCTGGAGGAAGACCTGCATCCCAGAGGAAGGGGTGAACAGCCATTACCAGTGGCTGTCAAAGTCACCCTTGCCCTCAACTTCTTCGCCTCAGGCTCCTTCCAGGCATCTGCCGCAGACATTAGCGGCATTTCCCAGTCTGCCGCACACAGATGCATCACACAGGTCACCGATGCCCTGTTTAACAAGTCGAGCAACTATATAAAGTTTACCACTCATCAAGCCAGTGTGACTGAGCAAGCGATCAGCTTCACCACTCTGACTGGCTTCCCACGGGTGCAGGGAGTGATTGACTGCACACATGTGGCGATCAGGGCACCCCATCACAATCCGAGAACTTTTGTGAACCGCAAGGGTTTCCACTCCCTAAACGCTCAGCTGGTGTGCAACCACAATAAAATCATCATACATGTGTGCGCCAAGTTCCCTGGCAGCTGTCATGATTCGTACATCCTGCGCCACTCCACCGTCCCTCAGCTGTTCGTACCACCAACCAGTCTTTCAGGTTGGCTGCTTGGGGACAAGGGCTATCCCCTCAAGACATGGCTGATGACATCTTTGCGGAGGCCAGCGGACAAGGCTGATGGAAGGTACAATCAGAGCCTCATCTCCACGAGGACTATCATTGAGCAAACTATAGGGTTGCTTAAAATGTGGTTCAGATGCCTGGACAAATCTGGAGGGGCCCTTCAGTATGCACCAGCGAGAGTATCCAGAATAGTCGTGGTCTGCTGCACCCTTCACAACATTGTTCAGCAGCGAGGACTGGCGCTAGATGATGAAGACGACGCAGAGCGAAGAGCCTCATTGGAGGAAGAGGAGGAGGAGGAGCAACATGAGGTTGGCAACGCCAATGAGGAAGACCTGGAGGAGCCGGCATGGCCAATAAGACCAGTGCCTGAGAACGTTGCTGGTCATAACGCCAGGTTCGCCCTCATAATTGCCAGGTTCCAGTAACTTTGTGGATTTGCCTGGCACAGGCATCCACATGTTGGCATCATCCCACACCAGCAACATAAACCATTCAGTCAATGACTACTTCCTTCTTTTCATCATCAGCACCGTTGCTGCATGCCCAATCAGCCCTGACCGTACACTCTGTCACCTCCATTCTATCCCACACATCTGGCTGCGACTGCAAAGTGAGAGAAATAAATGAATTAATTACATAGCTCCATATTTTTACAACCATCATAATGATACTGATAAACACACCCAAGTGAAAACCTTTGTGACTATTTGTGGGGGATCTTTCTTTTCCGGGTGTTTCTACGTGGTGCTACTCCTGCGGCTTCAACAGAGGTAGAGGCAGCCTCCTCACCTCCCTGCTGCAACTGTTTCGACGCCTTTGGCGGTCATCCTCTGGGCTTTGGGGTCTGTGAGGGCCCCGCTATAGTCTGCTCCTCCTGCGACTGTGCAGGGGCAGACTCGGCTATCACTCTCTGGGAAGGCATCTGCGGCTCTGACCGAGGGGCTGGCAAGGGGGTGGAAGTTGGAACGCTTGGAGCGGAGCCCCCACTTCCATGTCCCCTTCCACCATCATCCCTCTCATGGGACACCCGCACTTCTCGCTAGCCAGGAGCTGGAGAGCACCTTACTGCACTTCAGTGCAGACATTAGGGCCCACATCTATACTGACATCCCTCCTCGAAAGGATGTCTATGAGCCTCTGGTTTCTCTCCTCCATAGATGCCCATCTATCCTCCATAGATGCCCATCTATTTGAAGAGAAACCATGTTGTCATTACACTGGCGCTGTGATTCCTCCATGCAGGTGGCCATCCTATCCATGGAGGAAGCTATAGATGCCAGTGACTGCGCCACGGTGCTGCTCATGTTGGAGATGGACTCCTCCATTCTCTGCACACTCGTAGTCAGCATAGTTGCAAAACCTGTTAGAGCCTCCTGCAGCTCCAGGATCGTCCTCTTCCTGGATGGTCCCCGAGACTCAGTGTCTGCATGCAGCTCGGCAGAGCTAGGAGACTCCTGCGGCCTCCGACGAGGAATTTCCACTGCTGTCTCCACCACCTGCTCTTGCTCAGTTGTGATCTGTGAGACACCAGGTGACAACACTACTCTATCTCACAACGAACACACCGAGGTGTGCGTCTCTGCACTGGTGCTGGGCTGCATTGTCTGAGGTGACGCTGCACCCTCAGAGGCAGGAGGCTCCTCTGAGGAGTCTTGTTCCTCTTGCTCTTGGACAGTGGTGGAGTGGGGGGGGGGGGCGGGGGGGTGTTGTGGGGGGCTCCTGATGGACCTGTTGGAGAGTAAAGACATGATTTAAATATATGACATCTTAAGTGCAGACACATACCATTATATACATCATCACCATTAATTTTCTGATCACATAACACCCCATATGAGTGGCTGATGAAAGGCATGCAACTGTATGGATAATAATTGTCACCAGCTTCTTCTACTGAGCCCCTCTCTCCGTCCCCACTTCCAGAACCTCCACCACACCAGCAATATCGAGTGCTGCCTCCTCTGCGCTTGACAAATGAAAGATGAATTGCGGGCCTCCTCCCGTTTGCTCCCTCTCCCTCTTATTGTGGGCAATCTTTTCTTGCAAGGAGGCAAAGAAGAGAAGGTTTAAAGAGACTGATGGAATGACCGTCATTAATAGAATGGCATACAGCTTCACAGGGAGACTTTGATGGAGTGGCTTGGCGATACCAAGTTGCCTCCTTTTGTGCTGTTACTTGCTTTCATTGCATAACGATGATGCTGAGTGTGAGGGGTGGAAATTAAGATGGGGACCTTATAATGTAAATAGAGAGAGACGGATTGGATGAAGGTCATGGGGATCTTAGGCTGAGTAACTTTGTGCAGGAGGATGGTTGGCAATGCACAGTGGTGGGGATGTGATGACAGGCACAGCATCATCAAGGTAATACAATAGCAAAATACTGCGGATGCTGGACATCTGAAATAACAACAGAAAATGCTGGAAGCACTCAGCAGGCCAGTCAGCATCCGTGGAGAGAGAAACAGAGTTTCTGTTTCTCTGTTTCTCTCTCCACAAATGCTGCCTGACCTGCTGAGTGCTTCCAGCATTTTCTGTTGTTATCATCAGGGTAAGTGGAGGTTTATACTTACTTTTCCTGATCTTGGAAGATCATTAAACCTTTTCCTGCACTGTACCCACTACTGAATTTGCCGTTATCTCTTCGGCTATATTAAGCCATGCTAATTTAGTCTGTTGGGGAGGCCTCTTCCTGCCATCCGCAGGGAAGAGAACCTCCCTACGTGCCCTCACTCCCTCAACAAGATACTGGAGGGACTCATCATTGAAACGAGGCGCAGATCTCTGCGTTTCAGCCGTCATGGTATAGACTTCCACTCACTAACACAAGCTTCACAAAAGGAAATCCAACTCTCAGCAAACGGGGCCATGGCCCCTTTAAATATACCGGCAAAGAAGCGCATCATCCGGTGACGTCACCGGACCCGCTCCCGTTAATTGGAAAGGGAAACGCGCAGGGCGGGCCTAACAAGGCCCTTAATGGTAAGATCTTATTTTTGGCCGGGATTGCCGCAGGAGCGGGTTCGTCACCCACCGCCGCCATCTCCCGCCTTCACCCCGCCCAGGTAGGGAAAATCGCAGCCATTGTTTCCATTTCCATCTGCACTGTAGCTGTATTACTTTAGCTGAATTAAGCTTGCTGGCGGAGAGGTGGCAGCATTGGGTCACCCCTCCTGAAAATAATCATCGTGGAAAATTCAAACGTTCCTGGCTAAGAGGAGGTCTCTGAGTGTCTTACTTCAGGGGCCACTAAAATACTTGCAGTCTGCTGATCCTGCCTTGCATTTTTTATACGGCTCTTCAAACTTTCATGGTAAAGCATTAGGCTGGATCCCATCATTTTGAGATTCTAGGACTCCGTGGTGCTGCTAATGGTATTTGCTGGGGGCTTTAAACAGCTGCGCGTGGTTTTTTTGCATTTCTTTCAAGCAGTGGGGCAACTTTATGATGACGTGCTGTGACATTTTTCAGCGTTAACTGCTAATATTTTGTGGAGTTGATAGTTGGGGAAAGTAAAGCCTGACACCTCAAGGAACCTTGTGTACTAACTACAGACCTTTGTTGAAAATTTTCACTTAAATTAGCCGGTGTCATTGTGACACCGAGCCTAAGAATGTCCTAGCTCTTATAACTGCAACAAAAAGCTCTTAAGATTATATTGGACAGGATTAAATTGTGGTAACAAAAATAGTAAGCAATCTTAGCAGTTGTGTCTCCTTTATTGGAGGTATTTTAGTACTGGAATGAGGGAGGCAGATCTCCTGCTTCTCGTTTTAAGATTATTATTGGAATAAGGTTTGACACTTTCTTAAGAGGGTGGGGGAAGGATGTAAATGTATTTCTGGAGGCAATTCTCATTCAAGGTAACTGTATGGAGCATGTTGATCAAATGACATTCATTTGATGACATCAACATTGCTACCACCATCTGACACAAAGTAATTATACCCATTGTGCAAACTTTAAATAAACCTTCCCAGTTGAAATTTTCAATGAAATGTGTTGAATTTGATCTCATTCGGTTCAGCGCAGCCACCTCTACGATTGTTCACGGCTATAATTTTACCATTTTGATTTCATTTCTGTGTGTCTGAAAAATGTAGAGTCGACTTGGTTTATTTTTCTTATGCATCACAATGTTGCATGCTACAGAGGAGAGGAAGCTGAATAGAACGGCGATTGTCATTTCAGTATTTTTCGATCTTATTTCTCAGGCAGAAGTAAGCATTTTTGTAATTTATTGTTTTCCTATAAACTAATTATTTCAATCATTAGCGCTCAAATGACAAGGCGACGCCATTGATAAGATGCTGCGACCTAAGTTCAAATCCAACATGGACTGATGAGATGAAATTCTTATCTCTGATCATATTTTATTTAAAATTGTGATGAGAGTGTAGCGTTACAATGAAGGAAATATTACTATTCTGACCATTATTCCTGCGCTTTAAAAACTAGAATGTTTACTGTGCAGGATATAAATTAAAAACTGCAACTTGAAAAGCTGCCATTTTTGCTGTTACTTTCTAGTTTCACTCATTTTGACAGAACATCCCATAGATGATTGTACAAAACTCACAACATTTACAGATGAAATTATTTCAATATTTCAGCTCATTTGATAATTTTGAACATTGAAAAAATAAATCAACAAACACAAAAATGGGGTATGTAGTGGAATTCAGTATTATTCCACTACATATCTCTTGAAAGCTGGGAAAATACAATGCTACCTAAAATAACCCTTACTTGAAGCTATCATTTCTATAAAAAAACGATTATAGCCTGTGGATGTATTTGCCCAGGAGCAAAATGTCAGTTTGACTGCTTCTGCGCCATATCGAATAAATTACATTTTATTTATGCATAAACCACCACTACCAAATCATTTATTTGATATATGCCACAGTTTGTGTGGTGGCAAAGTTGAACTGTTAAACATTAAGTAGATTTTTCCACTTACATTTGCAACATTTTGCAAAACCATTATTTGGAGAAATGTAAGGCACTGAATGATCTAGGCCTCATGTCGGGGAAGCAGATATGCTTAATATTAAGTCTCGGTTTAAAACTGACTGCCAAGCTAAGCAGGTGAGAATGTTTTAATCTATTGATGGCTACCTCTCTGAATATAAGCTTATGAGAGGTGAGGAAGAAAAGAAGATCTAGGTAAGCAAGAGCGATAGAGAGGCAAGAAGGTATAAGGGAGCAACGGAAAAGAGAGAGACATACAAATACAGAAGACTATAGAACACATTTAAAAGGGAGGTAGCAAAAATGAGAGACTAGCACAAGAGGATGGAAGAAAAAGACATAAAAGGGCTACAAAAAGACAGTGAATAATACAAAAAATAGAGGACCCAGAACAGACCCCTGAAGAATTTTACTTCTCATTGCTCCCCAAATGGCCCTTTTTTCCATTATCATATGTCGCTTCCATTGCTAAGCCTATTTTCAATACAGTCAGATAATTTATCATTAGCTCCATCAAAATTAACCTCCTTTAAAAGATCCAGTGTTGAATCTTTATCAAATGCCTTCTGAAAAGCAAATTGTATCCACTGGTTAGCCCTCCTGCACTAGTTTAGTTAGCTGCTCAGTGAATTCCAGCAGCTACACGTGGTAAAATCTATTGCTTCGAAATCTATATTGAATAGCCCTTTATAGCCTTTGAGTTCTTTCGATGAGTATTGAAAGAATCTGGATAAGTATTTTTCCCATTGCTGATTTTCAAATAAACTGGTCTGCAACATTTGCTATCATTTCATTCTTAGGTGCAGCTAGTTAGTTCCACAAATACTGTGAAGTGAAATAAGAACATAAGACGTAGGAGCAGGAGTAGGTCATTTGGCCCCTCGAGCCTGCTCCGCCATTCAATAAGATCATGGCTGATCTGATCTTGGCCTCAACTCCACTTCCCTGCCCGCTCCCCATAACCCTTGATTCCCTTATCGTTCAAAAATCTGTTTATCTGCACCTTAAATATATTCAATGACCCAGCCTCCACAGCTCTCTGGGGAAGAGAATTCCAAAGATTCAAATGTTATACTTTACAACGTTAAGCCTAAAAATAATGCTGTACGATATTAATGTCTAAACGTTTAAAACATTCACATGAAATACACTTGTCTGGCTTTTTCTATGATTAAAAAGCTAGTTGTACTCCAAAACTGCAATATCCTTTGTGTATTTTGTCCTGAAATCCCTGTTCAAAATAATTAAGCGACAATTGGGACCAATTAATTAAAAGTTCCTATGTGTCAAATGGGAATTGCTGTCAGCAGCAGATATTTAATGAAAACTGCATGAGCTCACAATTTCTGGATTTACCTTTTCTGGTTTATACACCTCTGAGATCCCATTTTAGTTGCCTCTTTTCAAGATGGAAGAACTCAAGTTTCTCCAGTCTTTCCTTATAATGCAGTCCTTGGACACTAGCGATCAGTCTTGTGACTGTTCTTTGCACTGCTTCAGGGATTGGACGTCTCGATGACCAACAATCAACACAATATGCAAGGTGCAGTCTAACCCGAGCACTGCGTACAATTTCATATGACATCCTCCAACTTGTAAGCTACTGTTTAGATGATATAGTTCAGCGCTCTATCTGCTTTATTGAATACTGCTCTGCAATGATTGGACATGTTAAATGTTGAGTCTGCTAATAACCCTAGATCTCTTTCAGCATCCCACTTGGATATTAAACACCATTTAAGAAGTCCGTATGTCACTCTGATTTTGTTCCAATGTTCAATATTTTACACTTATCCCTATTGAGTTTTATCTGCCACTGGTTCAACCATTTATTGATTTTTCTAGCATTTTTATTGGTTGCCTCTTCACATTCAATTCCTCCTTCTCCAGCTAGGTGATATCTGCAAATTCACCAATTTACATTGAGTTTCTGAATCTGGTTGGTTAACATAAATTGGAAACAGTTGCTGACACTAGATTAAAAAGTGGGAAAATATTCCATCATCTCACCTTGATGATCAAAAGTCCAGAAAAAAGAAAGAAAATAATGATCACGAGCAGGAAAAAAAAAAGGATAGGGTCATGTAGCTTCAATACGATTTGTGACTTTCTGAGAGAGTTATTGTGGAGAATAAGCTTCACCAAAAGCAGAATAGCTGGGACGGGTGGGACACAGCTGGAAGGAGAATGAAACAGTTCCAGCAGAAGTTCTTGGCAAGTGAAGAAATCTTAATAAATCCCTCAGCACTTTACAAAATCTCAAAGGAGACGGAGGGAAAAATGGCTATGATCTGGTCTAAAACTAGACATTTCTGTACTCACCACCAATGACTAGCGTTCAAAGCCATTTATTCATCTACTGTTCTACGGATGAAGTGGCAGTTGTGCAGAGAGGAGCATTGTAAACGTGAATATGTTGAAATCACAGCTATTAATTAGCTACCTGGGGCACACCTTGGAGAAAGTAGTTGCCATTTAAAGTACTTACTCCTTCCAATTTTCTCTCCACTTTTTGGCAGACTTATTAGCTATATAATTGCATGTAGTAATAATTACTTCAGTAGAATTCAATCTGTGCTTGTAGCCAGAAAGCAGAGTTGGCTTTGTGGAATTGAGGCAGCACACTCTGATCATTTTTTTTCTAACAGTGGTGTTGACTATAGAACAGAACAGTGCTTTGGATGCTTGACTTCCAGTAAATACTAAGGGGGAGAAATTCAGTTTCGCCCCATTTGGGGCGCAATTATCGGCCGGGCGCAAAGATTAGAGCCTGGCGCTAATTATCGCCACCGACTGCAAACTTGACTTTTATCGCCCCTGGAGGTGATTGGAGCGCTAAATCAGGCGCTGCACACCTGATTTAAGGCGCAAAGGCCGAGGAGCGAGGCGCTACCTCAGAGCGCTGGCGAAGCTCATGTAATGTCAGTCAGCAATGGAACACACGCACAATGGCACGGGCCAGTTCATAAAGGGGATGGTTAATCTTGCTTTCCATCCACATCCTGCACATTGCAGCCTTGAATCTCAGCCTGGAGAGACCTGCACATCAAATCTGCTGGAAAGAACAATGGAGAGTACCAGGCAAAGAGCTCAGAGTGCAGCCCCCACAGTCTCTTCTAAATCGATACAAGGAATGGCAAATAAAAATGAACCTGCAAAGTGCTGCTCAGTACCCAAAACTCCTTCACACAACGTTGAATCTCTCCAGAAGTCTCTCTCTCTCTCTCTCTCAGAATGCGTAGTTCAAAAATGGCACCAACAATAAAAGGCAGGAAGCAGTCACCTTTAAATAGCGCTCCCCCTTTCCCTTCATGACTGCAGAACGCTCCCCTCAACCTGTCGTTGCTAGTGTCAGGCGGTAAGGCAGGGGGCGCCACTCAATATCTGCTCCGGGGCGATACCGGGGCGTTGCGCACTCGACTGACGTCACGATCTGCCGGCGCAGGAGATCGTGGCGGTAGTGTTTAGTGCCGCCGCAAAATGTCTAGTTAATTTCGCGAGCGGCGCAAACTTCGCCGCGCCTGGGCGCTAGATGCTTTGCGCCGCATTAGCGCCCTCTTAAGGCGCTAACGGGAGGCGCAACCAACTGAATTTTTCCCCCTAAATATCTTCGGAGAGCTTCCAACCAATAAAATAATTGGTATTGTAAGTGAGAGAAAAAAGAAAGCCTTTCGTGACCTCAAGACATCCCAAAGCACTTTACTTTTGAAGTGTAGTCACTGTTGTAATGTAGGAAACATGGCAGCCAATTTGCGCACAGCAAGCTCCCACAAACAGAAATGTGATAATGACCAGATAATCTGTTTGAGTGATCTTGATTGAGGGATAAATATTGGCCAGGACACCGGGGAGAACTCCTCTGCTCTTCTTCGAAATAGTGCTATAGGATCTTTTACATCCACCTAAGAGAGCAGACGGGACCTCGGTTTAACATCTCATCCAAAAGTCAGCCCCTCTGACAGTGCAGCACTCCCTCAGTACTGCACTGGAGTGTCAACCTAGATTTTTGTGCTCAAGTCTCTGGAGTGGGACTTGAACCCACCACCTCTGACTCAGAGACAAGAGTGCTACGAACTCAGCCATGGCTGACACAATCTGTACAGGATGCAATGTTGCAAGGATATGTTGCGACATCATACACAAACACAGGATCAACTTTCACACATGTGTTGCTGACATTCAGCTCCCAGCTTTCAATCTCCATCACTGATTCCAATCATGCTACAGCACTATCTGACTGTCTATCTGACATTGCCTTGAATTTTTTTTTAATTTGTTTATGGCGTCGCTGGCAAGGCCAGCATTTATTGCCCATCCCTAATTGCCCTTGAGAAGGTGGTGGTGAGCCGCCGCCTTAATCCGCTGCAGTGCGTGTGGTGAAGGTTCTCCCATAGCGCTGTTAGGGAGGGAGTTCCAGGATTTTGACCCAGCGACGATGAAGGATCGGCGATATACTTCTAAGTCAGGATGGTGTGTGACTTGGAGGTGGTGGTGTTCCCATGCGCCTACTGCCCTTGTCCTTCTAGGTGGAAGAGGTCGCAGGTTTGGGGGTGCTGCCGAAGAAGCCTTGGTGAGTTGCTGCAGTGCATCTTGTAGATGGTACACACTGCAGCCACGGTACGCCGGTGGTGGAAGGAGTGAATGTTTAAGGTGGTAGAGATGGGGTGCCAATCAAGCGGGCTGCAACATTCTTCAATGTAAGATTGGTGGAAGGTGGTCAAATCTTCCCTTTTATTATTGTTCCAAGTAAATCACAGAAGAGCAAAAAGCAGTCCACACACCGGACCTTTGCTCAACACCTCTTACAGAAATGGAGGGAAAATCATAAGGTTTCAGTTGCTCTTGTGATTACCTACTGGGTAGGTAAAAACAATATGGACAGAACCTGAAGACTGGGAATAGGTTATCTGTTTGCTCTTTCCGATAGGGAGTATCATGGGAGGACCTGTTTAAAGAAAAGACAAAATGGAGAAAATAATAATGGCAAGAAACACAGGGACTTGAAGGTGGTAAACAGCACAAAGGACAAAAATGTTCTGAAAGAGCAAGATTGTTTGTCAGTTATCAGAAACCATATAGAAATAGACAGAAGCCTCAGGCTTACTTCAGAAAATAAAATGTTTCAGGTTTGTATCCCCATAGAATCTTCTAACAGGTTCTAAGTGCCAGTATAATTGTACATGACTCACATGTGTATTTGTTGGTCTACATTTCTGGTAATGTAGCTTTAAAAGCTCTTGCAGTGATAATTTTCTAACTTTTTTCTAATTGTCATTCTTTCTGTTGACCACATTTTGTATTGTCCAGATATGTTGTTTGATTTCTTTTATGAAAATGGGCAACAACAAGGAGATGCTTCAGTTGCTCTGGAATATCACTGATGATATCTCATAAATGCCTTGAGAATTATTTCAGATATCTATTGTGAAGTAATCTTTTCTCAATGCAGTTGTTGCTTGGGGCATCCTCTTCTCTATCTGTGCATGCATTAGCATGTGGGTAACTAGATTTTCAAGCACTTGGTATTTCCATAAGATGCGCGAGTCCCATGTGAAATACATTTTATCGTCAAAAATTGATCTAATTAATAAACGCAAGCTCATTGCCTGCTTACTACCTATCCAACTTCCTTGCCAGTCGAAGCCCACATACTTTATGGAAAGGTCTCCAGTGATCTGCTGTTCCGATTCAACAACAACAACATCAACTTGTATTTATATAGCGCCTTTAACATAGTAAAACATCCCAAGGCGCTTCACAGGAGTATTAAAAGACAAAAAATTTGACACCGAGCCACATAAGGAGAAATTAGGGCAGGTGAAGATGTAGGTTTTAAGGACCGTCTTAAAGGAGGAAAGAGAGGTAGAGAGACGGAGAGGTTTAGGCAGGGAATTCCAGAGCTGAGGGCCTTTGCAACAGAAGGCACGGCCACCAAAGGTTGAGCGATTATAATCAGGGATGCTCAAGAGGGCAGAATTAGAGGAGCGCAGATATCTCGGGGGGTTGTGAGGCTGAAGGAGATTACAGAGATAGGGAGGGGCAAGGCCATGGAGGGACTTGAAAACAAGGATGAGAATTTTGAAATTGAGGCGTTGCTTAACCGGGAGCCAATGTAGGTCAGCGAGCACAGGGGTGATGGGCGAACGGGACTTGGTGCGAGTTAGGATACGGGCAGCCGATTTTTGGATCACCTCAAGTTTACGTAGGGTAGAATGTGGGAGGCCAGCCAGGAGTGCGTTGGAATAGTCAAGTCTAGAGGTAACAAAGGCATGGATGAGGGTTTCAGCAGCAGATGAGCTGAGGCAGGGGCGGAGACGGGCGATGTTACGGAGGTGGAAATAGGCGGTCTTTGTTATGCTGCGGATAAGTGGTCAGAAACTCATTTCAGGGTCAAATATGACACCAAGGTTGTGAACAGTGTGGCTCAGCCTCAGACAGATGTTAGGGAGAGGGATGGAGTCAGTGGCTAGGGAACGGAAGTTTGTGGCGGGGACCGAAAACAATGGCTTCAGTCTTCCCAATATTTAATTGGAAAACATTTCTGCTCATCCGGAACTGGATGTCGGACAAGCAGTCTGACAATTTAGAGACCGTGGAGGGGTCGAGAGAAGTGGTGGTGAGGTAGAGCTGGGTGTTGTCAGCCTACATGTGGAAACTGATGCTGTGTTTTCGGATGATGTTGCCAAGGGGCAACATGTCGATGAGAAATAGGAGGGGGCCAAGGAAAGATCCTTGGGAGACACCAGAGGTAACAAAACAGTAGTGGGAAGAGAAGCCATTGCAAGTGATTCTCTGGCTACGATTAGATAGATGAGAATGGAACCAGGCGAGTGTAGTCCCACCCAGCTAGGTGACGGTGGAGAGACGTTGGAGAAGGATGGAGTGGTCAACCGTGTCGAAGGCTGCAAACAAGTCAAGAAGGACGAGGAGGGATAGTTTACCTTTGTTACAGTCACAAACGATGTCATTTGTGACTTTGATGAGGACTGTTTTGGTACGGTGGCAGGGGCGGAAACCTGATTGGACAGATTCAAACATGGAATTGCAGGAAAGATGGGCACGGATTTGGGAGGTGACAACACGTTCAAGGATTTTGGAAAGGAAAGGGAGGTTGGAGATGGGGCGGTAGTTTGCAAGGACGGAGGGGTCAAGGGTTGATTATTTGAGGAGAGGAGTGATTACGGCAGATTTGAGGGAGAGGGGGAGAGTATCTGAGGAGAGAAAACTGTTAACATATCAGCTAACATGGGAACCAGAAAAGGAAGTTGGGTGGTCAGCAGTTTGATGGGAATCGGGTCGAGGGAGCAGGAAGTGGGTCACATGGACAAGATGAGTGCGGAGAGATCATGAGGGGAGATCGGAGAGAAACTGGAGAAAGATGTGAGTTCAGGGCTAGGGCAGGGGGGAACCTTAGAGGAAGTTTGGCCCAGTGGGCTAGGGGAAGGAAGGGAAGTGGCAGAGGCAGCTGAATGGATGGTCTCAATCTTAGAGACAGTGAAGTCCATGAGCTCCTCACACTTGTTATCAGAGGTGAGGGTGGAGGAGACAGGGGAGAGGGGTTTAAGAAGATGGTTAGCAGTAGAGAATAGGAGCCGGGGTTTAATGATTCTGGAATAGTGAGCAATTTTGGCAGATGAGAGCAGGACCCGATAATGTTTTATGTGGTCCAGCCAGATTTGGCGGTGAATGGCTAAACCAGTTGTCCGCCATATGCGTTCAAGTCTGCGTCCCTTGGACTTAAGGGAGCGAAATTGAGAGCTGTACCAGGGGAATGGCCAGGGTGAGAGAGAGTAATTGTTTTAATAGGGACTAGGGCATCAAAGGTAGTGATGAGGGTGTGGTTGAGCAGATCGGTAGTTGCAGAAATGTCATGGTGAATGGTGGGCCAAAGGCTGTAAAGTTGGGATTTCATAAGTGCAGTTGCAAAAGAGTTGGGAGAGAGTTATTTCCAGGGTCAGACACAGAAGGAAGTAGAGTTGGGGGGTTAGGGGTGGAAGGGGGGTGTGGGTGGAGAGCGATACAAGGAAGTGGTCAGAGATGGCCTTATCTGCGATTGACACAATGGGTGTAGCGAGGCCACGAGAGATGGCAAGGTCGATGGGGTGACCGTGAATATGGGTTGGGGAGTTTACATGGAGGGAGAGATTAAGGGAGGATAGGAGGCTAGTGAGCTCAGAGGAGAGAGAGCATGATGAATTGAGATGGAGGTTGAAATCACCGAGGATGAGAAGTCATTCGGTGCAGAGGCTGAGGGAGGAAAGTAGTGAAGATATCTCAGTAATAAATGTTTTATGGTACTTGGGTGGGCGATAGAGAACAAGAATTTAAAATGAGAGGTGAGAGGGGTGGAATAAGGTGAGATGCTCAAAGGAGGAGAAAGTACCGGAGGAGTAGGGGGACAGACCAAGGTGTGATTTGGTGATGAGAGCCACACCACCACCACGGCAGTCTGAGCGGGGCAAGTGGTGGAAGGTATAGCCAGGTGGGGAGACTTCATTTAAGGGTAAGGTGTCATCACCCCTCAACCAAGTTTCCGTCAGGGCCATGATGTCGATGCAATCATCCACGATAAGCTCATGGATGGCAAGGGCCTTGTTCGCAAGTGAACGGACATTCTGCAGGGAGATGCGGAGAGGGTTGGTGATGGCTGACCCACTGCTAGCATCCACAGGGTCCGCGCTAAGGGGGATGAGTTGGACGGGGATGAGATTGTCAAGATTAGCCCCCAGTGGGCGTGTTGGGTGGGAAGGTCGGCGAAAGAGTAGGATGGGACAGTTGGAGTTGCTGCTCGTAAGGCGGCAGTGATGAATACCTCAATGGGCCCTTCGTAGGATGCCAGGAGAGGCACAGAGGGAAGCTGTAGGCTAATCTAAGAGGGAGTCAGGCCTGGGACGGCGGCAGGAGAGTAGGAAGATCAAAGAGTAATGAAGGGTTGGGGTAGGGATTTGGGAGGGCAGAGTATGAGAGAGAGGAGAGATGAAAGGAGGCAGGACGACAGGAGAGAGCGGTCAGGGAGGGACAGAGAGAAAAGGAAAAGGGGGAAAAAGTGGAAAAGTATTGAATGGCTCGGATCCGGAGCGGCAGCCAAAGTGCGCACGCGAATGGACACGGGAAAAGCTCAGGTTCCATAGGATTTCCTGAAATGAAGGTGGTTATGTTTCTGTACTTCAAAGATTACTGATATTGTAATACATTAAAGGCACTCGTAACACACAAATACATAAAAGATCTCCCGTGATGTTGCCAACACCTCGAGTCTGGTTCGGGTTGCCAGACCTCCCAGGATTGTCCTGGAGTCTCCAGGAATTAAAGACTGTTCTCCTGGATACTGCTGCAAGCAACCTGGGAGAAAAATCATCGAGGCATTATTTCTGAGAATCCTTATTTATTGGTTATAAAAATATTGGAGATGGGGAAGGTAGTGTGCCTTGCGGATGGACGTGTCGGGTGACCAATGGCGTGAGCGGGGAAGTTGGAGGTCATGTGATGAAACCTCCAGGAATAGAACCGACCAGAGCTGTCAACCATAATTATGGTTAATGTTTACTGTAGTTCTGCAATTTAAATGTGACAATGGTTCATCCATGGCTTAATATATACATTCACCAAACCAATATATCATAACTGACTCAAAGTAAAAACATTGCACAAATGTAAATACAACTCTTACAGATATAACATTAGTAACATTATTTTCACACCACTTTACAAAACTTGCAAAATGTAAGCAACTTTGTTTGTTCATCCCTTCCAAAACGTTTTATCACCAACTACTTGTATAATGAACCTTCCTTTTTTTCTCTGTTATTTATTTGATTCCCGTTTTCCATTGCTTTTATAGTTATCATTGAAGCTGTCACTGGTGCTGCAGTGCGTAGAAACCTTTTACACTGTTGAGTCTCCAGTGAGGAGCACCTAAACAGTTGGTCATGTGCAATGGCTGGGCTGACTGACTCCACCTGGAGTGTCTGAAGTCAACATCAGAGTGCCTCATAACTAGTACAAAAGCACCTCTGGCCTCCGCACATAATCAGTCTCCCTTTAGCAACACAAAAAGCACCTCATTCCAAACAACAATATTGGCATAAATGTTTTATTTACCAGCTTAAAGTGAAATCTTTTTATTTTTGTCTTCCATTTGCTGCTCACAGTTATTTATAAATGTTCTATTTTGTCACAGTACACTCCGGGTGATGTAGCTCCATAGACTTTTAATTATATAGACTCTCAAACAACCTTTCCTCCTCCCACTCCCATCAGACTGAGCTTTACCTGGCCTATTTGATGTATAATTCAGCCTTTAGTTGTTTTACTTTTTTCCCATCAAACTGCATTTGTGTGAGGACTGTGCTTAAAGGAGCTGACCAGTAAAATATATATCGAACAACAACTTGCATTTCTAGTGCTCTTTACGTACTGAGAGACATCACAGAGTGGTGGATAGTGAGTGGACACCGAGCTAAACAGAGAAAAAGAAGAGGGTCAGAAAGGGCAAAAGCACATTTTGAAGAAATGTGTTTTGAGGACACTTTTGAAAGCAGAGAGGGGGCTGAAAAATCAGAGATGTTCGGGGAAGGAGTTCTGGAGGGGAGGTCATAGTCGCTGAAGGAGTGGCCACCCAGGCTGGAAGGAAGGAGTTGGGAATGAGAAGTAGCCCGTTATTAGAGCAGTTTAGGATGTGCGCAAGGACACTAGACTGGAGGCAGTTATAGAACTAGGAATGGGTGGTTTGAAGCTGAGACCAAGAATTTTAAAGTAAATTCTTTGAAGGTGAGGATGAGAACCTTAAATTGGTTATGTAATACTTTTGAGGTGTGGTGCTTTTGATATGTGACATCTTTAAGAGATGTGGCATGATGGACATAATACTTTTCATTACATAATGAAATGATTAATTTCTTAAGTAGCTGAAATATTAAATTGGTACAAGCGCTGTTGTTTTTGTTTCTTCAGCTATAAGCTTGCAGAGAAAAAAAAATAGGTTTCTGAAATCTGGCTGCACAATCGGTATCCAATGTACACTGGAGTTCTCAAAAGTGCAGCAAGTCTGGAATGCTTCTCTTTGTACTGTCCATTTTTTCAGGATTAAAAAGGATGCACTTGGAGTTAGTTGTCAGGGCTATATTTAACGTTCTGGGACTTACTTGTTTCAGAATGTTGCTGTTGTCCTGGACAGTGGTGTTTGTGTGTATCACAGCGATGAACGCTATTTGACATGTTCAGCATGGACTGCAGATTCAGCAGCAGGTCTTCGCCATCCCAGTTATTTCACCAAACTATACTTGAAGGAGTAGAAATATAAAGTGCCAGTTTCAACTTGTTCAATACCTTATGTACTTACTGAATGTATTTACATTCTGTCAGTACTGCTGTAAAGAAGTTCTTTCAGGAAATGTCACTTTTAGTGTTGTTATTTTGCTTAGCTGCCTTACTGGCTGCCCTCGTTATTGCTGTGCTGTAGGTTATTACTCTGAGACTTTACAAAACCCATTTTCCAAAGACAGTTAAGTGCATAATGGCGTAATAAACAGTAGCAGAGCAACACTTGAGGCATATATCAATGATGTCAGTCAAAAATTAGCAACTCTCCACAATGGATTACAAGTGTAGAGTGTGAACATGTAAACAGGGGGAAACAGTCAGGATGATTCTCTCATTTCACTCATTAGGTGTAAGTCTCCACATCTCTCTAATTCGCCTTATTCCCTGAATAGAAAACCATCAGCTCAATTACCCTTTTTACACTTATTTCAGGAGCTCTTCGTAATAACCAATGGTCTGCACTCAAACCTCTTCCTTCTTAAACACGGACTATATGCCAGCATCCAGAAATCAAAGGAATGTACTTTGGTGGAATCGAGAAAAAAGCTCAGTTCATATATGGATGGCATACCGTTATTACAAAGAGCTCCTGAAATAAGTGTAATCGGTTACTATTGTTTGCCTACAGTGAATGATGAATCGTTTCCACCCATTCGATAAAGCCTTGACCATAATTTGAAGAGCTTAATTGTGAATTAAGTAAGGTCCCTGACCTGCTGAATGCATATTCCACGTCAAATGATGCGTCTTTTTCCTGGTGGCCTCATGCATTACATGCACTACTTTATATAGTTAATGTACTGCATATCACTCCATATTAAAACCGTCTTTCTCTGGGTGTATTATTAACTCAGACCACTCCATGGTGAGTTTACTCAGTTGTGTCCTGGGGCTGCCAACGAGTTTACTTGCCTGGTAGCAGTTCTTGCTGTTTTGAACATTCTAACACACTAACAATGGATTCAGTGACATCTGTGATGCAGCTCGTTTAATCATTAAATATTTATTGCTTGAAAAACAGCCTTTGGACCTGTTTAATAGCCAATGAAAATCCAATTTCCACCAAAGTTACTCTCCCCTCCAAAATGAATGGTGGAAATGAGGCTGGAGGAAACAGGTAAGTATAATCTTTGAACTGAAAAATGGCAAAAGTCAGGTGGGTTGTATTAATGATGAAAACAAAAATTAAGCTAAAACACCATTAATAAGAAGAAAATGGAGAAAGAAAGGCCCAAAGGGAAGACAAGACAATCGGAAGTAATGTATTTTAAAGTTTCATTTAAAACTGTTTTCAGTTTTTATTGTTGTAGTTAATACAATAATAAAAGTGCTCATGATGTCTGAGCACCATTCTTTAATAGTTTATTGCAGCATCAGTGTGTGTTGAAAAATTATAAAGGTGGCTGGCTGTGGAAGAGTGGAGGTTTGTAGACCTGCTGGCAGTCTAGGGATTAACTATAAGATTCTCTTGAAACATTGGGTTCAGTTTTATAAATTCAACAATTTAAAGACCTGGAGCATGCTCCTCTTTCCAGTAAGAAGTTCAGTTCCATCACCTGCGGCTCATAGCTCTCAGTTTAAAGATCTGGAATCATTGTTCGTGCTCTTCTCAAAACTATTTTCAATACATCAATGTCTTTTTAATGGGTAAAGTTGCCAAAACAGCACAGAATATCTCTCTTCAGCAGCACCGGCACACTCTATCTCAAAGCTGTCCGGGTCCACAGTTCCATTTCATCCTTCGACTCATCCGACGCTTCAACCAAAAAACTTTTTTTCTTCCTTTCTGATGTCAAGGATCGCAAGCTTCATCAACTCTTGAACACCAACGCCCCTCCGGAACCTTCTTCAACTTCACTTTCCTCTGACCCCCCTTCTCCCAATCTCACTCCCTGCCGCGTTTTCACTATCCCCTCTGACATTCCCCTCTCTGACCCCGAACGATCAGTCTGCAGCAAAGGCCTGAGCTTCATCCCCTTATGCCCCTACCTCAATGAATTTCGAGCTCGGCACGATGCTGAGCTCTTTTTCCGCCGCCTTCGCCTCCGTGCCCACTTCTTTGGCCAGGAGTCTTCCCCCCCGCACGGCTGACCCTTTCTCCCGCTTTCAGAATTCCCGTTCTACCTGGACCCCTCCCTCTGGCCTCTTACCCTCTCTAGATCTTTTCATTGCAAACTGCCGCCGTGACATCGGCCGTCTCCATTTCTCTGCTCCCCTCACTCACTCCAGCCTACCTCCCTCTGAAATTGCAGCACTCCATTCTCTCAGATCCAACCCCGACATTGTCATTAAACCTGCTGACAAGGGTGGTGCTGTTGTTGTTTGGCGAACCGACCTCTACCTAGCGGAAGCTGAACGCCAACACTCCGACACCACCTCCTACCTCCACCTGGACCATGACCCCACTACTGAACATCAAGCCACCGTTTCCAAGACTGTCACTGACCTCATCTCCTCTGGAGATCTTCCCCCCACGGCCGCCAACCTCATAGTTCCCCAACCCCACACAGCCCGCTTCTACCTCCTTCCCAAGATCCACAAACAGGACTGCCCTGGTAGACCCATTGTTTCAGCCTGTTCTTGCCCCACGAAACTTATCTCTTCCGATCTCGACACTTTTTTCTCCCCTTGTCCAGTCTCTTCCCACCTACATCCGCGCTCTTCCGACGCCCTCCGCCACTTTAACAGTTTCCAGTTTCCCGGCCCCAACCGCCTCCTTTTCACTATGGACGTACAATCGCTCTACACCTCCATCCCCCACTAGGATGGCCTGAGGGCGCTCCGCTTCTTCCTTGAACAGAGGTCCAACCAGTCCCCATCCACCACCACCCTCCTCCACCTGGCTGAACTTGTTCTCACATTGAACAACTTCTCCTTTGACTCCACTCATTTCCTCCAAATCAAAGGTGTTGCTATGGGTACCCGCATGGGTCCTAGCTATGCCTGCCTTTTCGTGGGATATGTGGAACACTCTTTGTTCCAGTCCTACTCGGATCCCCTCCCTCACCTCTTTTTCCAGTACATTGATGACTGTATTGGTGCCATCTCCTGCTCTCGTCCTGAACTAGAAAATTTAATTCACTATGCTTCCAATTTCCACCCTTCCCTCACCTTCACATGGTCCATCTCCGACTCTTCCCTTCCCTTCCTCGACTTCTCCGTCTCCATCTCTGGGGATAGGTTATTGACCAACATTCACTACAAGTCCACTGACTCCCACAGCTACCTGGACTACACTTCCTCCCACCCCGCCTCCTGTAAGGACTCTATTCCATTCTCCCAGTTTCTCCGTCTCTGCCGCATCTGCTCTGACGATGCCACCTTCCATACCAGTGCTTCCGACATGTCTTCCTTTTCCCTCAACCGAGGATTCACCTCTACTGTGGTTGACACGGCCCTCGACCGTGTCCGTTCTATCTCCCGCACTTCTGCCCTCACCCCTGCCCCTCCCTCCCGGAACCACGATAGAGTTCCCCTTGTCCTCACCTTTCACCCCACCAGCCTCCACATTCAACGGATCATCCTCCGCCATTTCCGCCACCTCCAGCGTGATCCCACCACCAAACGCATCTTCCCCTCACCTCCCCTTTCAGCATTCCGTAGGGACCGCTCCCTCCTCGACACCCTAGTTGACTCCTCGCCCGGCACCTTCCCGTGCAAGCGCAGGAGATGCAACACATGCCCTTATACGTCCCCGCTTCCCTCTGTCCAGGGCCCCAAACACCCCTTCCAGGTGAAACAGCGATTTACTTGTACTTCCTGCAATTTAGTATACTGTATTCGCTGCTCACGATGTGGTCTCCTCTACATTGGGGAGACCAAACGCAGATTGGGTGACCGCTTTGCGGAACACCTCCGTTCAGTCTGTAAGGGGGACCCCGAGCTCCCGGTGGCCTGTCACTTTAATTCACCGCTCCACTCCCACTCTGACTTCACCGTCCTCGGCCTATTGCATTGTTCCACGGAAGCTCAGCGTAAGCTCGAGGAACAGCACCTCATCTTTCGATCAGGCACTCTGCAGCCCTCTGGACTCAACATAGAGTTCAACAATTTCAGATCATAACCCCGGCCCCTATCACAGATATATATATATTTCTTTTAACCACACTTTTGTTTGGCCTTTTTTTCTTCCCTCCCACATGGCAGCTGTTCTTCATTCTGCCAGCGCAATTCACACTTCATCTAGAGCCATCCTTTGTTCCTCAACCTGTTCCATTTCCACCTCCTCTTGCCTTGAATATCTCTTAATGTCTCTCAATGTCTCTTAATCTCTCCTGCTTTCTATCCTATCACTGACCTTCCCTTTTGTTCTTTCATCCCCTCCCCCTTTTCCCAGCCCGAAACTTGCTTCAAAATCTATTTAATTTCCTGCTTTTTTCCAGTTCTGACGAAAGGTCTTCGACCTGAAACGTTAACTCTGTTTCTCTCTCCATGGATGCTGCCTGGCCTGCTGAGTTTTTCCAGCATTTTCTGTTGTTATTACAGAATATCTCGCCTGTGGACTTGCCAATGAATTGCAAATTTTTAAAGTTACCTTAAATTAAATGCCTTTTGTATGTGTCTCAGCCCTTGCACTGACTGATAATCACATTATCAACACATGCATACACTGACTGTATATTAAGATGGAGTAATTTTGAGTGTTAGCTTTAATAAGAAAGGTGCTAACTTTTTCCCTAGCCCTTCCTATTGTTTGTGGGAGTAAATAGGTAGAACACATCGGAATGCAATAACCTAACATTAATGGTGTTCTGTTTGTTAAGGCACATTTAAACATTTCTCCCTAAATTTCTAAGAATTGACTTTTAATGGAAAAGACATTATTGACAACTGTTCATTACAGCAGCATAAGGAATGGGACCTGAAATGGACAAAACCAAAATGGGGGATAGTGGTGATGTTGAATCAGATGCATAGAGTGGCAAACATAGCACAGAAAACACCAGGCTGCCCTGATGTGAAAGAGCTCTGCAAGCAACAATACTTCCAAGTGGCTGTCTATGTATACAGTACTATTGATCACAAGGCCAAGAAATCAGAGCTGAAGCGTGATAGCACAATGTTCCATTAGAAAGTAAACTTTGCGTTGTATATGATTATAAATTCAGGATCATAATGTTGCTAACATGACTACTGAAATCTACAACACTTGCGGACATACAACAAGCTAGTAGCGTCGCATGATTAAATGTTATTTTTCCATACAGTGCTGTCATTCAAACTAGGTACACAACAAGAATATCTGAGGTTCAGTATATTCACAGGTTGTGAAGTGCCAAAGGGGCTCTTTTTCAAATGAGCATGGCTACTGTTGGGAATATTTATCACGTTTCCATTTCTTATCATGAATATGTTGCCTAGCTGATAAGACATCATCAAACTTCGAGGCACTACTGAATTCCATAAGGTGGAAAATATTGGAAATCTACTGCAGTTCCCCAAGATTCAGAAAGGAGAATACATTGGTTACCATTTCCTGTACGGAGTCGTTAGTCCAACCAGAAACATTAACCTAGATGCTGACAGACCCACTTTGAATTTCCAGCATTTGCAACATTTTTCTTTAAAACATTTAATTGCGTTTCTTATGTACGACCAGGTAAAACCTTTCACTCCTAATGCATACCTCCTGCTGAAGTATGATTGGATCCTCATAGTTTTCAACAGTTACTGACCTTTTGAACAATTATTGAGGGGCTATATGAAAAGGCCAACAAGAAGGACTCGCCCAAATAATTGGTTCAACACAGGCTTCTAGCTTTTGTAAGGAAAAAAGCAGAATGGTTGGCATTATGGCATAAGCTAAAGCAAGGCTTTCTGCAGCTCTTAACTGAGCCAATCAGAACAAAACAACATGACTATGCAGGGGAATTAGTCAACTTTTTGACACAAGTGGCTGGCGGCAGGAATCCTTGTGGGAGATTCAGGCCACAGATGCAGAGAGACCATGAGATATGAGGAGGTCAGAAATGTGGCCAAGGATATTAATAAGGGAGTTAATATGAAGGATTAGATTGAAGGAGATTAGGAGGGTGATGAATTCAAAGGAGAGAGGGCTGGCTGCCGGGTGAAAAGCCTGCGGTAGAAGGCCGCAGCCGTGGACTGTTGGGGATGATAATCGGCAAAGATCACGGAGCATAAGTGGGGGGCTGGCAAAGATTGCAGGCATAAGGCTTGAGATTGCGGGTTTGGCGGGGTGCGGGGTGAGGCTCTGCCGGATCAAGCACTTAACCTGCTTGATCCGGCAGTTCCCATCTCCATTTAGCTGCCGGGTTTCCCGAGCCCTGGGAAACCCGGCCGGCCAGCATTAAATTGAAATCAGGCTCCCAACTGCACGCTGCTCACGATGTGGTCTCCTCTACATTGGGGAGACCAAACGCAGATTGGGTGACCGCTTTGCGGAACACCTCCGTTCAGTCCGTAAGGGGGACCCCGAGCTCCCGGTCGCCTGTCACTTTAATTCACCGTTTCACTCCCACTCTGACCTCACCGTCCTCGGCCTATTACACTGTTCCACGGAAGCGCAGCGTAAGCTCGAGGAACAGCACCTCATCTTTCGTTTAGGCACGCTACAGCCCTCTGGACTCAATATCGAGTTCAACAATTTTAGATCATAACCTCAGCTCCAATCACATTTATATTTTATTTTTTCATCCACCCTTTTATTTGCCCCCCCCCCCCAAACCTTTTTTTTCCTCCTAGAAGCTGGCAGCTGTCCTTCATTCTGCCAGTGGATTTCACACTTCTTTCAGCCTTAACCTGTCACATTAACACCACCTCTTGCCTTGCATATCTCTTAATGTCTCTTAATGTCTCTTTATCTCCCCTTTTATATCCCCCTCCCCCTTTTCCCAGCTTTATCCTGGCCTTAAATCTATTTGATTTCCAGCTCTTTCCAGTTCAGACGAAAGGTCATCGACCTGAAACGTTAACTCTCTTTCTCTCTCCACGGATGTTGCCTGGCCTGCTGAGTTTTTCCAGCGTTTTCTGTTGTTATTTCGGATTTCCAGCATCCGCAGTATTTTGCTATCGTATGCAGTCCTAGGGCTGGATTTTGAATGACCCGTGGAGTCGGGTTTGGAGTCGGAGGGGGGGTTAAAGTTGCAGATTCGGGGGTCCCGACCCCATCCCGCCTCCAACCCGCCTCCATGCCAGTTTCTCTGGCGGCGGGTACCCGACCTGGTCTGAGATCCGACTCCCCGAGGCGGGAAGGGATTAGTGACAATTAACTGCCTGTTAACAGGTAGTTAACAGGCAGTTTTTTGCATAATCCCTATTTTAAAAACAAAAGTGTGGGCTTCCCGACAGGTGGCAAACACTCCAAGTTATCGGGGCGGGCCGTGGGTCTGCAGGGGTTGGAGGGGTCGATATGTCCGGTGGGCAGGTCAGTGATGGGTGCATATGTGCAGAGGTAAGTGTGTAAGGTAAGTGCTAACTGTTGAAAAAAGTTTTACTTACCTTAACTTCCTCCTGCAGGTGTCAGCCCTTCAGTTCTCGGGAGTTACAAATCTTACCGGCACAGAAAGCAGGAAAGCCGTGGACCTGTCAAAAACAGCAGCCTTCTGGTTTCTGTGCTGGAATGATTTCTAACACAGCCTGAAAGGAAGGACTGAAGTTAGAAATCATATTGTGAGTGTTTGACAGCTTCACAGAGCTGTCAAAAGCTGATATTTCATCTGTCAAAAGCTCTTGACAGATGAAATGTCAGTCTGTGACATCACCTGTTGCCGGGTGGCCCTTAATTGGCCTGCTGAGCCCACTGGGCGGGCTCAACAAGGTCAATCAAGGGAAAATACAGTGGGTTGGCCACATCTCGATGGAGGCGGGTTCACAAGCCAGAATGTGTGATTCCCGACCCCAACCCGACTCCAACTTCAAAATCCAGCCCTAAATTCTGTTAATCCAGCTAAATTGTGTTTTTGGAACAGGGTAGATAGCCTTATGTATGTGACTTTTACCAGAAAGTCATTAACCTGGAATATATAATACCTATTACAAAAGCAAAATACTGCGGATACTGGAAATTGGAAATAAAAACAGAAAATGCTGGAAATAACAACAACAACAACTTGTATTTATATAGCGCCTTTAACACAGTAAAAAGTCCCAAGGCGCTTCACAGCAGTATTAAAACACAAAAAATTTGACATCTAACCACATAAGGAGAATTTAGAGCAGGTGACCAAAAGATTAGTCAAAGAGGTAGGTTTTAAGGAGCTTCTTAAAGGAGGAAAGAGAGGTAGCGAATCGGAGAGGTTTAGGCCGGGAATTCCAGAGCTTAGGGCCTAGGCAACAGAAGGCACGGCCACCAACGGTTGTGCGATTATAATCAGGGATGCTCAAGAAGGCAGAATTAGAGGATCGAAGACATCTCGGCGGGGGGGGGGGGTGCGGGGGTTATGGAGCTGAACAAGATTACAGAGATAGGGAGGGGCGAGGCCATGGAGGGATTTGAAAACAAGGATAAGAATTTTGAAATCGAGGCGTTGCTTAACGGGGAGCCAATGTAGGTCAGCGAGCACAAAGGTGATGGGCGAACGGGACTTGGTGCGAGTTAGGACACGGGCAGCCGAGTTTTGGATCACCTCAAGTTTACGTAGGGTAGAATGTGGGAGGCCGGCCAGGAGTGCATTGGAATAGTCAAGTCTAGAGGTAAGAAAGGCATGGATGAGGGTTTCAGCAGCGGATGAGCTGAGGCAAGGGCAGAGACGGGCAATGTTATGGAGGTGGAAATAGGCGGTCTTAGTTATGCTGCGGATATGTAGTTGGAAGCACATTTCAGGGTCAAATATGACACCAAGGTTGTGTACAGTGTGGTTCAGCCTCAGACAGATGTTAGGGAGAGGGATGGAGCCAGTGGCTAGGGATTGGAGTTTGTGGCGGGGACCAAAAACAATGGCTTCGGTCTTCCCAATAGTTAATTGTAGAAAATTTCTGCTCATCCAGAACTGGATGTCGGACAAGCAGTCTGACAATTTAGAGAGCATGGAGGAGTCGAGAGAAGTGGTGGTGAGGTAAAGCTGGGTGTCATCAGTGTGCATGTGGAAACTGATGCTGTGTTTTCGGATGATGTCGCCAAGAGTTAGCATGTAGATGAGAAATAGGAGAGGGCCAAGGATAGATCCTTGGGGAACACCAGAGGTAACGATGGTGGCATGGGAAGAGAAGCCATTGCAGGTGATTCTCTGGCTACAATCAGATAGATAAGAATGGAACCAGGTGTGTGCAGTCCCATCCAGCTGGACGACGGTGGAGAGGCATTGGAGAAGGATGGAGTGGTCAAACGTGTCAAAGGCTGCAGACAAGTCAAGAAGGACGAGGAGGGATAGTTTACCTTTGTCACAGTCACAAAGGATTTCATTTATGACTTTGATGAGAGCCGTTTCGGTACTGTGGCAGTATCAGAGAAACAGAGTTAACGTTTCAGGTCGATTACCTTTCATCAGAATTGGAAAAAGCTAGAGATCTAACAGGTTTTAAGCAAGTACAGAGGCAGGGGAAGGGGAAGAAAAAACAAAAGGGAAGGTCTATGATAGCTCAACGGAAGCTTGAGGAGCAGCACTTTGCAGCCTTCTGGACTCAGCATTGAGTTCAGCAATTTCAGACCATAACCACTGCTCCCATTTTTTCGGACAGCAGCTGTTGGTAATGATTCTGCTGTTGCCATTTACGCCTCCTCTAGACTCATCTTTTGTTTCTTTACTTGTCCCATTACCATCCTCTTTTGTCATTTAATCTCTCCTGCCCTCCACCCTATCGCAGACCTACCCTTTTGTACTTTTCTCCTTCCCGCCCTGCCTCTGTACTTGGTTAAAACCTGTTGCAGCTCTAGCTTTTTCCAGTTCTGACGAAAGGTCACCGACCTGAAACATTGACTCTGTTTCTCTCTCCACAGATGCTGCCTGACCTGCTGAGTAATTCCAGCACTTTCTGTTTTTAATACCTATTACAGTTAGTTTGTGTGCAGATTAGCTGGAAGATTTACTGACAGTCTTGCAACTGAAATTGCTTAGGATGGAACTAGCAACTACACTGTTTTGTCACCCTATTTCTTGAAGCTCTATAGTGTAGAGGTTTCACTTCCTTCGTGGATTCTCTGAATAGAATCTACAACATTATGATATATACTAACACAGTGAACTGCTTTGGCAATCGCCTGCAGTATATTCTAGCTTTTCAGTAAAATGCATGAGATTTAATGTTGGGTCACCTGGAAATTGCCAGAGAAGAGTACCAGGATATCCATGTACAATAACAGAAGACTAAACTGTTTTATGAAACAGCACAAAGAAATGACTTGTCTTTTCACATGATGGTAATGACGGATTATTTCTTTTTATACTGAAGTGGTTTGCCAAGTTGGGGCTAGCAGGTTATCAGTCACATGGAATGGCTCAAAACACTAGTCTGCAATATCTCATTAGTGCCTTGTAAAACATCTGATTTATTTTATCAACCTCTCACACGGACTTGTAATTTAGCAGATTTTTAAGGGTTTACCAGCAGTTGATATAATTAACTTTTAATCTGTCATTCCTCTGATCAGTTGCTATCAGCTCGTCTGGCAAAGGGATTTGATTGATCTATTCGTGCAACACAGAAAGCTTACATTTGCTGCAGTTCATACCCTTTGTTCTGTCCTTGCTCCTGCAGCTCATGTTTGCACGTTCAGATAAGGCACTGCAGAGTCATCTGCATTATAGACATTGCTGAGAGTTAACATGGAAACAATGGCCAAAGCTGTCATTTTACCTGTGTAGGAGGTTTACTGAAGGCAGCGACGACATTCAACTGTATAATAACAACAACAACTTGCATTATATCGCATCTTTAACTTAACGTAGTAAACTGTCCCAAGGCACATCACGGGAGCGTTATCAAACAAAATTTGACATCGTTAATATTGGCATTAAAGGCAAACTTAAGGCAGCATAACTCTTTTAAAATAACATTAATGGGAAAGTGTGTGGAAACTGCATAATATGTTTTAAAGAACTGTGCAATGGACTTTGGCCAAAAACATGTGTCTTTTATGCTGGAATAAATATATAATCATTATTGCAAGCTGATATGGTTACAGGGTACATTTTTCAAAGGAATTTAAGATGGAATACCATTAACTCCTTAACTCCTTCAGGACCAGTAATACTTTTGATATTTTCCTACATTGACATTTATGTATTTTATTAGAATAGGTTGGAGTTGGCAAAGAAGCAGTGAATTAAACTTCTGTGAGTAAGCCTCTTTCAAAGCTTTCTGACATGTGTGTTGACAGGAGTAATACAGTCCATGCAGGTAAACTGATTACCAGTGCAGTCTGGCTATTAGCAGCCAAATTCAGTGTCTGCACAATAAGATAGACAGAAACAGAAAAACTAAACACAGATGCTCTCGAAACCTCTACATGGATTAATTTTAGTGTCCATTTGGCTCAGTAGGTATCACTCTTACCTTCTGGTGCGAAAATTGTGGATTCATGCCCCACTCCAGGACAGTACATACCAGGGTGATGTTTCAGGACAGTACTGAGGGAGTGCTGCAATGTTAGACATACCCTACTGATTAAATGTCCAATGGAGACTCCGTCTGCAATCCAGCGGTTCAAGTGGATGTTAAAGATCCTACTGCATTATTTGAAGAGGAGCAGAGGGTTCTCCCAGGGTCCTGAGCAACAGATTACCTAGCCATTCATCTCATAGCTATTTGTGGAATCTTGCTGTGTGCAAAGTGGCTGTTATATTTCCTGCAGAACAACAATCACTGCACTGCAGCAGTGAATCGTGCTTTGAGATGTTTCTGAAAGGTGTGATAAACCATATAGTTGCAAATCTTTGTTTCCTAAAATCTATATTTCCCATTTTACCTGCATTCTATCGAAAATACATTCTAGAAAAAATAAGAAACAAATAAAATCACAAAAGGACTGACATCTTAAAATATACATCAGACAAGCTTTGATTTTCCAGTATAGTATCTGAAAGCCTTTAATTAAAGTGATGCATATGGATTTCTTGCCAATAAATAATGCATATCGCACAGTGCTGCTATATTTTTTCCGCTCAATAACTCTTAATTCTCTGAAAATCTCAAGTTCGTCCAGGACTTCAATGATTGTTTTTTATCTTGCATCTCTCTCTCACTCTTGGACAGGATATATGAAAAAGATTGGTGAATGGCAGGTGATCCATCTCTTATCCCTGGCCTCCAATCATTCTCCATCACAATCTTTTTCTCTTTCTCTCTTTTATTGATACTATCATGATCATTGCACATCTAAGTGTTCCTCTTTCATTCCTCCTAAGCTTTAGATATGGCATCTTACATGCTCTTTCTCCTCTCTATGTTCACTCCATCTCCAGCGATGGCTTTTCTTCCTGTACCCACTGGAGTCCCCCAGGATCTATCCTAGGCTTCGTCCTCTTCCTCAACTACATGCTGCCACCTCGGAGCCATAAACCATGGTGTCAAGTTCCACATGTACATTCAGTTCTACCTCTCCACGACCTCTCTCAACCCATCCACTGCCTCTGTGTTGCCAGCCTGCTTGTCTGACATCCAGTCCTGGATTGCCGCAATTTCCTCCAGTTAAACATGGGGAAGACCGATTGTCTTCAGTCCTGCCACAACCTCCATGCTCTCGCCACTGATTGCATCCCCCTCCCTGTCCACTGTCTCAAGTTGAAGCTGACAGTTTGCAACCTAGGCTTCTTAAGTTCGAACACTAACCCGCACCAAGTCTCGCTCTCCCATCAGCCCAGTGCTCGCTGATCTACATTGGCTACTAGTCCCTTAATGCCCCTAATTTACAATTTTCATCCTCACGTTCTAATCCCTTCATGGCCTTGCACTTCCCTATCTTTGTAACCTCCTCCACCCCTACAACCCTCCCAGAACTCTGCGTTCCTCCAACTCTAGCATATTGTGCATCCCCTGCTCGCTTCGCCCCACCATTGGTGTCTGCGCCTTCAGCCATCTAGACCCCAAACTCTGGAATTCCCTCCCTAAATCTCTACACAATGCCACCCTCTCTCTCCTCCTTTAAAACCCTCCTTAAAACCTACCACTTTGACTAAGCTTTTAGTCACCCCTCCCAATATCATCTCCTTTGGCACAGTGACAGTTTTTGTCTGATTACACTTCTTTAAAGCGCCTTGGGACATTTTTCTGCTTTGGAAACGCTATATATATGTAAGTTGTTGTTTATGTTTGAAATCAAGGCTCCTCACACTTTCTGGAGGGTCTTTCTCAATAAAAAGAATACACTGCACCCATTACTGTAGTATTTCTGTCAGACTTCTGTATTCTGCACGGAATAGAATCTTCATTGATTATGAAGACATCAATTTAGCAAAAATTACATGTTAATGTCACCCCAGCAAAAGGGAATGAAATCATGATTTGTCTCTGGATTAGGTTATTACAGAGAGTATTGTTGAATTTACTATTTATTAAAATTTCAATTTCAGGTGTTGATTTAAATTATCTTTTGATGAGACTGTAATGATGTGAAATTGAACTAGTAAATGTAAGAATGTGTCTCTTATTTTGGATACTACCTCTGGCAGGGTTTTGTGTGTTTAAAAAAAAATAGTTTATGATGCAGGGAGATGGAAGAGCTAATTAAAAAATAAATCACAAAACGTATTTCTGTGAGGTGACTGAGATCTTTTTGCACTCATGACGTGTTAATTAACTAATTTGTTTCCCTTGTTTTCTACCTATTAGGGCTTTTAAAAAGGATTTAAAAAAATTTCAATTGGTGTTTATCTATTTCATGCTTCACTGCTTATTAGTGTTAATGGCACCAGAACTTCCATAACGCATGACTGTGATTCACAGCTGAGAACCTGCAGAGCAGATTGTGATGAGCAGATGAGTCGTGACACTATTATACAGGTCTCTTCTGATTGTGCTGACACTGGTGAGGATGCTGAGAATGTAGTGTGATCAAATTTAATTTGACATCCACAGGCCTTTTCTCACTAGGCACTTTTATCCCTCGTCACAAACGTGGCAATGAAAGGAATTTGATTTTTTTTTCTCAAAATCATTAGTTCTTGAAAATCTGAGAGCCAATTCTGACAAAACTTCTCGACATTGAAGAACACACCTTTACATTAGTGTTAAAGTTCTTGTATTATCAAAAATCTGCAATACTGTCTGCTGTTTTGTGATTTTCATTATAGGAGGGAAATAATAGTCCTGGAGAATGTGCAACACAGATTTAAAAAAAAGAAAAATACTTGCATTTGTACAGCACCTTTCACAACCACTGGATGCCCCAAAGCACTTTACAGCCAATTAAGTATTTGTAATGTAGAAAACACAGCAGCCAATATGTGCGCAGCAAGCTCCCACAAACAGCAATGTGATGATGACCAGCTAGTCTGTTTTTGTTATGTTGATTGAGGGTTAAATATTGGCCGGGACACCAGGAATTTTTTGAGGATGTAACTGGTAAAATAGATAAGGGAGAACCAGTAGATGTGGTGTATTTGGACTTTCAAAAGGCTTTCGATAAGGTCCCGCATAAGAGATTAACGTGTAAAGTTAAGGCACATGGGATTGGGGGCAAGGTATTGACTTGGATAGAGAACTAGTTGGCAGACAGAAAACAAAGAGTTGGAATAAACGGGTCTTTTTCCGAGTGGCAGGCAGTGACTAGTGGGGTACCGCAGGGATCGGTCCTTGGACCCCAGCTATTCACAATATATATTAATGATCTAGACAAGGGAACTAGATGTAATATCTCCAAGTTTGCAGAGGACACCAAGCTGGGTGGGCGTGTGTGCTGTGAGGAGGATGCCGAGAAACTCCAGGATGATTTGGACAGGTTGGGTGATTGGGCAGAAGCATGGCAGATGCAATATAACGTGGATAAATGCGAGGTTATCCACTTTGGTGTCAAAAACAGGAAGGCAGATTATTATCTGAATGGCAATAGATTGGGAGAAGGGGAAGTGCAACGAGACGTGCGTGTCCTTGTGCACCAGTCGCTGAAGGTAAGCATGCAGGTGCAGCAGGCGGTTAAGAAGGCAAATGGAATGTTGGCCTTCGTAGCGAGAGGGTTTGAGTACAGGAACAAGGATGTTTTGCTGCAGTTGTACAGGGCCTTGGTGAGACCACATCTTGAATACTGTGTGCAGTTTTGGTCACCTTATCTGAGGAAGGAGGTTCTTGCCATGGAAGGAGTTCAGCGAAGATTCACCAGGCTGATACCTGGGATGGCAGGAATGACGTATGAGCAGAGATTGGGTCGATTGGGCTTATACTCGCTGGAGTTTAGAAGAATGAGAGGGGATCTCATTGAAACTTATAAAATTCTGACAGGACTGGACAGACTAGATGCAGGAAGGATGTTCCCGATGGTCGGGAAGTCCTGAGCCAGGGGTCACAGTCTAAGGATAAGGGGTAAGCCATTTAGGACAGAAATGAGGAGGAATTTCTTCACCCAGAGGGTGGTGAACCTGTGGAATTCTCTACCACAGAAGGCAGGAGAGGCCAATTCATTAAATATATTCAAGAAGGAGTTGGATATATTTCTTAAGGCTAAAGGGATCAAGGGATATGGGGAGAAAGCAGGGACAGGATTCTGAATTTGGATGATCAGCCATGATCGCATTGAATGGCCTACTCCTGCCGGAAACCACCTGACCCGCACTCAACCCGCCTCCATTAATAAAATCGCGGCCATAAAGTGAGAGATTAGAAGAAACTTTTTCATGCAAAGAGTTACTGGAATGTGGAATGCTTTGCCACAAGTGGTGATTGATGCTAAATTGATTACAGCATTCAAAAGGTACTGAATAATAATTACTTTCGGAAGAAAAGCATAAAAGGTTATGGGGAAAAAGCAGGAAATTAGTTTCTTCTGAGAGCTTAATTTTAGCGAATGCAAGGAGGATTGTCTAAAATTTCTGTTTGTATGTTCCTATGTTAGTTATCTGGTAATATATTGTGTTGATTAACGTAATGTACCATGGAGCCATATGATGTGGGGTTCCCGTCTCCCCATGCTTCCCTACACTTTTGAATTCAACTTTTCAGCTCGACCATTTGGAGAGATCAGGAGGAGGCAAGAAAACCAGGGAAAAAGACGGAACGCTGAACACATCAATATTCTCAGGCAGCTTCTAGTAGTCGGTTTGAAAGCAAATTAATGTTGATAAAAGTACAGTGTATGTGAATAGAGGAGTCTCTGGGGGAGGGGATAATTGCAAAAGTAGGAGTAAAATAAGGTGTTTGTTTTCTTGATTACCAGCATGAAACCAGACAAGTGTAACAATTGAGGACATAGACCCTTCTGTGTGATCAGCGTGTTTAGTAATTGTATCCATGATTGTAGCAGATCATGTTTCAAAATCATTATTGTGTAAGGCAGCTATTTTTGAACATTACTAATAATATTCTATTATTACAGCTACCTGAAATAATCTTAATGTGAAAAACAAAGCAGATGATCTACAATTAAACTGCCATTGTTGTGGCAATGCAAAGTGGTATAAGGTGCACAGTGGGAAGAAAGTGGCAATAATAACCTGGATGTCAGATCACACCAAGTGCTGTGAGGCTCCTATTCACTCATTCCTAACATTAAAAAAAACTAACAGCCCAAGCAGCGAAGCAATACACTTTGTGGCAGATCTTACTGTGACCTGAATGGATGCCCAACTGACAGTATAACTCCAGTCCACTGGCTGCACATTGGTCTGATACCAGTAACTGCTGTATATCTGCAGACTTAATCTGTTAGCATTGTGGTTAGAGTTTCTGTACATGCTATTCAATAATCAGCAACATCCTCTTCAAAGAACAAAATCCTGGCTAAAAAAAAACGATTGTGACACCAAGGTAAAAAAGCAAAGGCCATAGTTCAAGCACCTCAAAACAGGAAAAGAAACGATGAGGCAAATCAGAAAATAATGATGATCTTATGCCAAGATTAGCTTTTAGAAGCCTGAAGATTGTACAAGGAGAGAAAGGTTGAGGGAGGTAAGAAGGCACTGGGAAAGAATGAGTTAGTAACTGTTATTTTTAAATGATATTGCCAAAATCTTCCCTCACTTTTTGCTTATCATATAACCTATTGCACTGGATGGATGGTCCCATGGTTGGATGGGAAATGTGAAGAGACTGATTCCGAGTCACACAATGCTCAACTCCATAAAAGTAATACCGTGTGATATAATACAAGTAAAATTAACCAGTTGTGGACATCAATACTGTAGTAAACATAAATCTTGAGAGGACTTCCTGGAGATTGCTGTTGCTCTGATACATTAAGGCAGCCAACAAAGACCTTTCCCCGGCATGCACAGATTCACTTGATTTCCCTACTGATTGCTATGATATAGTACTAAAACATGAATAGTATTTGTCATTTCTTACAAACATTTAATATCTGGGAGATAACCCTTCCAGTTTCATATTGGTGGGTTATTACAAATGTGTTGGGGTTGAAATGTGCGAGGCTGTAGCTGAGACCATTCACCCACATCAACTCACCTTCAGTGATGATCCTTCCAATATGCTCCTACAGTGTGTGTGTATGAATATATAATATACATACAGTGCTTCATAAGGGATGGCTTTGTTCCAAGTACGTATGAATAATTGCAGTGTTCCTTTTCGCAGATAATGTTCTGTTAATAGTGTATTCTACTCATCAGCTTAAACAATGGGGTAACTAATGGGATATGATACTGGGGTGTCATCAAGAATGGTATTATGGCTCTGCATGGCTCAAGGGGAATTCAAAGGCATTGATGAAAAGATGCAAGCAGCATCTGTCGGAATTGTTGATTCAATCACTATTCAAGAGCCCTGATAAATGTGAAATTCAGCCTGGACACAGACTTTGAGGACTGCGCTGAGAGGGGGTGAAAAGCATGTTCTTGTCTTCCTTCAGCTACAGCAATGTCACACTGCAAATTTTGCTTGCACATATAAGGCATGTGTGTAAACAGTTTTCCTTCACGGCTCAAAACTCTCAGGTATGCAGTGGAAGGACTTCTTCCAGCCCATATTAGAGACTGAAGACCAAGCTTTGAAGTGATTTGTGCCAAAAAGGAGAAATTGTTGCAGGGAAGGAGAGTACCCTCAAGGAGTTCGGCTCATGATATGTTTCTTTGCCAAAGCCCCACACATTACTACCTGAATTAAGCAGTTGGTGTTCAGTAAACATGGTATGTAGCATTGGACATAGACGCTTAGAACATCAGGCTGTCTAGCATAGGTCTTTCAACCACATCTAAGGCAGATGTCCATCAAACAGCTGATGAGGATCTTCTGAGATGTGGGATGCCAGCTGCTGAAAAGCATTACCTGGAGGCTGGGTGTGAGAACACATGCTGGTTAATGCAGGGTTCAGTGCCTGTCAGGATTGGGTTACAGAGCGGCGAGCACATGCTGCTGAAGAACTGCACCTCCAGCTGACGGAATCACTTTCCAATGATGTATGGTATGTGTTCACGGTGAGGTCAGAGGGATGATGGCAATCCACTCCCACACATTTTATGATGAGTTGTACTGCTCACCATGCCATTCGTGAGGAGCTCCTGATACCTGCTCTCCGCTTAGTGAAGGCTGAACTCCATGCTGGTCAGTCGTGGAATGACCAACTAGAGACTATCTGCTTTGGGAGTGGAGGGAAGGGTTGAGGTGATTAATTTACTGTTAATTTCTGCCAGTCAACTTCTCTGGTACTGAAAATGAACTATTACAAGTGTGGAGTCTAATTCCTTCAGGTTTTAATTCATGTTGGAGATTTTAAAAATGTCAAATTTTAATTTTTTTCCCTGTTCCTTTCTGTCTCTCTCTCTCTCTCTCTTAATCCAATCTTTATTTCCCTCTCTTTATTTCTCTTTCTGTTCCTGATTTCACCCATTCTAACTTACACTTCCTTCTCAATCCTTGCGCTGTTAACTTCGCAATCCTTCAATCTGGTTAAGGAGATACAGGGGGATAAATTCATTATAGCCCCGTTTGGGGCGCTAAAACTTCGGAAGCAGAAAAATTATTGCCAGGCGCTAATGATGAGAGGCTCCTGTGAAATTCAGTTGTAGCGCTCCAAGAGGGAAGTGGAGCGCCAAATCAAGCACTACCACTTCCCTTAGAGCGCTAAAGGGAGTGAGAGGGGCGGTATCGGCAGAGCGCTGAGCAATGTTCCGTGCAGCACTGCCAGATTCGCAGTCTCCTTTCCTCCCTTAAAGGGAAGGGCCAATGCTCACAGCAGTTAAAGGTAAGGCTGGGGATGGGTCGGCGACGGGATCCGCGATCCGCGAGGAGCAGCCCCAAGGGCTGATCAATCGCGGCAATGAAAAATTAAAAAAAACACCACAAAGGGGTGAGAAACTATTTTGGCCTACCTGACCACCAATCCCTTTAATTACCGCTCCCCAAGCGGCCGGCCGAGGTGACCACGCCTCCTGCAGCTGCCATTGCTGACGCCCGGCGAAGCTGCAGGGGGCGGAAGTGAATTTAGGATCCGGGGTGGTAACGAGGCAATGCGCACCGGATGATGTCATGATCTCCGGGGCGCAGGAGATCGAGGCGGTAAGTTTTACCGCCGCCGCTACCCCCCTCCCATTGAATTTCGTGGGAGTTGTTTCTTTCGCCGCGTCCAGTCGGTAAGTCGTTAGCATCCCGTTATCGCCCCCCAGAGGCGTTAACAGGAGGCGCAAAGGAGGCCAATTTCTAGTCCACACAGTTGCTTGCCCCGTTCACTCAGGTCCCAGATGCCCTGTTTGCCTCACAGCTCGCATTTTCAGCAACTTGCCACACAAAAACTTAAAAAACCTGAACATACAAAGGCAAATCTAACCAATGACAGACGCTGTTAGATACCCTGCTACCGTAAAATATGGCCCAAGATGGTTTTTTTTCCACTTTTTTCAATAATGGTTTAAATAATGTTAACCATCTGGCCAACATTCTTCCCTTGACTAACACTACCAAAAATTATTTACTGGTCATTCATCTAATTGCTGATTTTGGGATCTTGCTGTGTGCAAAATAATTGTGGCATTTGTAGACGTAACATAAATAACTGCACTTCAAAGTAAATAATTGTATATGGAGTGTTGTGAGATGTTTCTGAGAGGTGATAAGTCGCTATATAAATGCAAGTCTTTTTCTCAAACTATTAACTTGTATTTTTTATACCTTATGTTAAATGATGAAACTTCTTAAATATTAATTTCTGTTGTGTTCTGTTGAATAGAACAGCATTCTTCTCCATTGCTAGACAAAATAATCCTTGTGGCTTCACAAAATGTCAGCTCACTGAGATACTGCAAAGGTAATGATGTAATTTTGTGTCTCTGGTGCACAGTTTTGATATCAGAGAATCATACCGCACAGAAGGAGGCCATTTGTCCCATCATAAGAACATAAGAAATAGGAGCAGGAGTAGGCCATTCGGCCCTTTGAGCCTGCTCCGCCATTCAATGAGATCACGGCTGATTTTCTGCCTCAACTCCATTCACCGGCCCTATCGCCATATCCCTTGATGCCCTTACTAGTCAGAAATCTATCGACTTCTGTTTTGAATATACCCAATGACTGAGCCTCCACAGCCCTCTGGGGTAGAGAATTCCAAAGATTCACCACCCCCTGTGTGAAGAAATGTCTTCTCATCTCAGTCCTGAATGGCCTACCCTTTATCCTGAGGCTGTGGCCCTTGGTTCTAAACTCCCCAGCCAAGGGAAACATTCTCCCAGCATCCATCCTATCAAGCCCTGTAATAATTTTGTATGCTTCAATGAGATCCCCTTTCATTCTTCTGAATTCAAGAGAATACAGGCCTAGTTTACTCAATCTCTTCTCATACAACAGTCCCACCATCCCAGGAATCAATCTTGTGAACCTTTGTTGCACTCCCTCTATGGCAAGTATATCCTTCCTTAGGTAAGGAGACCAAAATTGTACACAGTACTCCAGGTGTGGTCTCACCAAGGCCCCATATAATTGGACTAAGACTTCTTTACTCCTGTACTCAAATCCTCTTGTAATGAAGGCCAGCATACCATTTGCCTTCCTAATGGCTTGCTGCACCTGCACATTCACTTTCAGTGATTCATGTACAAGGACACCCAGGTCCCTTTGAGCACCTGCATTCCCCAATCTTTCACCATTTAGGAAATACTCTGTCTTTCTGTCTTTTCTACCAAAGTGGATAACTTCACATTTATCCACATTATATTCCATCTGCCATGTTCTCGCCCACTCACTGAGCATGTCGAGATCCCCTTGAAGCCTCTTCACATCCTCTTTGCAACTGACACTGCCACCTAGCATTGTATCATCAGCAAATTTGGAAATATTACATTTAGTCCCCTCATCCAAATCATTGATATAGATTGTGAATAGCTGGGGCCCAAGCACCAATCCTTGCGGTACCCCACTAGTCACAGCCTGCCATCCTGAAAAAGACCCGTTTATCCCTACTCTTTTTGTTTTCAGTCTGTTAACCAATTCTCAATCCATGCTGGTATCTTACCCCCAATTCCATGTGCCCTAATTTTGTTCACCAACCTCTTGTGTGGGACCTTATCGAAGGCCTTCTGAAAATCCAAATACACCACATCTACCGGTTCCCCTTTGTCTACTCCACTAGTTACATCCTCAAAGAACTCCAATAGGTTTGTCAAACAGGATTTCCCTTTCATAAATCCATGTTGAGTCTGCCCAATCTTACTATTAGTTTCTAAGTGCCCAGTTATTGCATCCTTTATAATAGATTCCAGCATTTTCCCAACTACTGATGTGAGACTAACAGGTCTGTAGTTCCCCGTTTTCTCTCTTCCCTCCTTTCTTAAATAGCGGGGTTACATTTGCTACCTCCAATCTGCAGGAACCGTTCCAGAATCTATAGAATTTTGGAAGATGACAACCAATGCGTCCACTATCCCAATGGTCACCTCTTTCAAAACCCTAGGATGTAGGTCATCCGGTCCTTGGGATTTATCGACTTTTAGTCCCATTAATTTTGCTAGTACTGTTTTTTTACTAATAATTTCTTTAAGTTCCATCATGTCTGTGCCGGCTCTTTGAAAAAGCTATCGAATTAGTCACACTCCCCTGCTCTTTGTCCGTAGCCCTGCAAATTTCTCCTTTTCAAGTATTTATCCAAATCCTTTTTGAAAGTTACTATTGAATCTGCTTCCACCACCTTTTCAGGCAGTGCATTCAGATGATCATAACTCGCTGTGTAAAAAAAGTCTCCTCATTTCCCCCCTGAATTTTTTGATGATTATCTTAAATCTGTGTCTTCTGGTTACCGATCCTCCTCCCACTGGAAACAGTTCCTCCGTATCTACTTTATTGAAACCCCCTCATAATTTTCAACACCTCGATCAAATCTCCCCTTAAACTTCTCTGCTCTAAGGAGAGCAATTCCAGTTTCTCTGGTCTCTCCGCATAACTGAAGTGCCTTATCCCTGGTACCATTCTGTTCAATCTCCTCTGCAGCCTCTCCAAGACGTTGACATCCTTCCTGAAGTGTAGTGCCCAGACTTGGACACCATACTTTAGATATCTAGATCAAGAAGGACCAAATGGTAGTAGGTACGATACAACACATAAGCTGGCTTACCCATGTTGCTATCACAAACATTTTTCCAAATCTGCAAACTTGTGTTCCTTTTGCAGAAATTCTATCAAAAAGCTGGAAAAGAAGTTTGCTGAAATGTTACTGTTGTGGGTTAATCACAAAGCATGCTATTGCAAGAGCATGTTAGAAGTGCTGAGATTTAGTCGACTGCTGGCACTACTCATTCAAGGGGAATGATGCTACTGCAAACATTGCTCAAGACCGACATGAACCATTCAGATAGATACGTAGGCACATAAAAGCTGTTGGGTTCCAATATTTTGCATTCAGAGAAAGCATTTTCACAAGCAAATGCTTTTCACTGAACATTGCTGATCTTATGTAGGTGAATTGATGAAATTTTAGCCTTCTCGTATTGACCCACTTACTGTATGAGTACCACACTGCTTTGGTATTGATTATATTTCTCATAACTTTACTCTTTCCTTACTTCCTACATGATAGTTAGGGGGCAGTCCTTGTTCAGCAGAGTTTCTGTCCCTGGGTCATTTTACACATCAAATAATGACTCAGGTCATCAGGAAGATAGAAATAAACACACAAGGAGGTATCTTTTTTATGATGCGTATTGGGCGATTTTTATAGCAGCACTCCCCTTTCTGCTCTTCCTTGATAGTCCTCCAGTAGAATTTATTGATTGAAGATAGTGTGCCACCTATTCCTCTGTGCCCAGCTTCTGATTATCTCTTTAAGTTGGGATGAACCTCATGTAGACTTTTAGCACGAGATTGTCTTATTTTGTGGAAGCCTCCCTGAGACAACTTAAGTTGCTCTTGATTGTTGTTGATATTAGGAATTTCTGTAACTAAATGTAGTCTTCTTGGTGTTTTATGGTGTACCACAGCTCGACTGTTGTTGTGTTTGCCTTGTTACATAGTGATTATGTTACTGGATTAAAAATCCAGCAGAACCTATAATCCAGTGGACATGAGTTCAAATCCCACCACAGCAGTTTGGGAATTTGAATTCGGTTTTTAAAAAATCTGGAAATAAAAAGCTGATACCAGTAAAAGTGAGCATGAAGCTTGCTGGACTGTTGTTAAAAACCCAACTGGTCTTTTAGGGAAGGAAACCTGCCGTCCTTAACCGATCTGCCCTCTACATGACTCCAGTCCTAGCCAACGTGGTTGACTCTTAATTGCCTTCTGAATTGGCCTAGCAAACTACTCAGATGTATCAAAACTGCTACAAAGAATACCACATGGACTGCAACGGTTCAAGAAGGTGGCCCGTCGCCACCTTCTCAAAGGCAACTAGGGATTGGCAATAAATAAATGCTGGCCTTGCTAGTTACACCCACATCCCCAGAACAAATTTTTTTAAATGAGACATTTTGAAGACATCCTGGGGGATAAATTGGTTTGCGCCAGTTTTCGGGTGTGACCGGTGATGCACACGCTGATTCAGCCAGAAGAGGCCAGCCAGTGGTCCTTGGGCCTCATATTATTTATCTTGGTGAGCTGTCGGCACTTGTCACACCTCCAGAGGCAGCTCGGCCATGCCGAGAGATCTAATTTCGGGCCACCTGCCTCACTGGCAGTGATCCTCGGGTAAGTGCTGGGGGGAGGGGACGGGGGGTTACTTTCAGACGTAACTGATTAAAAACCAGTTGAATGCTTACATTTCTTCTACATATGTACATAAAGGAAACAGACTTGAAATATTCACATTTGAAATCCAAATGCTTTTAAAATAATGGCTGTGAATAAAGCCTATTTAATGAAGTATGATAATATTTTCTTTTACTCTTTCACTGGTATAATAAAACATCTAAAATTACCATCATTTGCATGCTTAACTCATCAAATCAAAATGAACAGGCTTAATAATAATTGGCTGGTAGCAGCTGGCCCTGTGATCGGTACTTGTAGGTAAAAAGAAGGATTTGTTTAGCATTAAAGTAGCAAACTAAAGGCAAATTTCCACCAGTGTTAGGTGCCTGATGATTTATGAAGGCAATATGTCCAATGACACATTTTTGTACAAGGTGTAAATTAACAATTGCTAGATTGGTTCAGTTGGTAGCACGTTCATCCCAGGGTTAGAAGGTTGTAGGTTTGTGTCCCAGGCTCGGTTTTGTGCTCATTATCTAGGCTGTCACATCAGCACGTTACTGAGGGACTGCTGAATTGTCAGGATGTCATCTTTTGTACGGGACATTAAACTGAAGTCCCATCTGTTGGTTCAGGTGGACATTAAATATCCCATAGCTATCAAATAACAGAAAAAGGAATAACAAAAATTTGGGAAATAACTCTCTCAATCACCATGTGCAATAAAATGTACAAGGATCAACTCGGACACTTCATAACATACCGCATCCTGCATAAGCCTCGCATATTAAGAACATAAGAATTAGGAGCAGGAATAGGCCATATGGCCTTTCGAGCCTGCTGCGCCATTCAATAAGATCATGGCTGATCTTCGACCTCAACTCCACTTCCCCTCGAATCCCCATATCCCTTGATTCCCCTAGAGTCCAAAAATCTATCTGTCTCAGCCTTGAATATACTCAGCAACTCAGTGCCCACAGCCCTTTGGGGTAGAGAATTCCAAAGATTCACATCCCTCTGAGTGAAGAAATTCCTCCTCATTTCAGTCTTAAATGACTGACCCCTTATCCTGAGATTATGCCCCCTAGTTCTAGACTCTCCAGCCAGGGAAACAACCTCTCAGCATCTACCCTGTCAATCCCCTTCAGAATATTATATGTTTCAATGAGATCACCGCTCATTCTTCTAAACTCCAGAGAGTATAGGCCCAATCTACTCAATCTCTCCTCATAGGACAACCCTCTCATCCTAGGTATCTAGTGAACCTTCATTGCACTGCCTGTAAGGCTTGTATATCCTTTCTCAGAAAAGGAGACCAAAACTGTGCACAGGACTCCAGGTGTGGTCTCACCAAAGCCCCGTACAATTGTAGTAAGACTTCCTTACTCTTGTACTCCAACCCCCTTGCAATAAAGGCCAACACCAACATTTGCCTTCCTAATTGCTTGCATGCTAACTCTCTGTGTTTCCTGTACGAGGACACCTAAATCTCTCTGAACTCCAACATTTAATAGTTTCTCACCATTTAAAAAATATTCTGTTTTTCAATTCTTCCTACCAAAGTGAATAACCTCACATTTCCTCACATTATACTCCATCTGCCACCTTATTGCCCACTCACTTAACCTGTCTACATCCCTTTATAGGCTCTTTGTGTCCTCCTCACAGCTTCCATCTGTCCTTACTGAGGACTGCTGCAGAGGATGCAGACAGACTGGCATTGTTCCACATATCATTTAAGAACATAGGGGGCAAAATTGGGTCGCGCCCCCTTTGGGGCGCTGACTACTTTTAGTGCCCCGCCTCCCTCTTGGGGCGCTGCCAGTGAAAATCGCAGCGCTACCTGATGTGCGCTACGTACTGCAGGCCTTCCTCCCCTTATTAAAGGGGAGGGGCCTAGCATAGCGTGTCCCAGGGCCCAGCTGAGCCACCAGGGATCGGAATGCCAGCAAAAGAGCCCGGCACTCAAGAGGGGTGCCGGGCTCACGGAGCGCAGGTTGCACCCCGCGGGGGGCTTCACAGGAGGCTGGGGCAGCAACAGGGGCAAGTGCTGCCTGGCATCTCCCCATTAATTTGCACCGCTCCGGCCGCAGGTAGGCCCCGCTGACCCTGTCGGACATAGCGTCCGGCGGTAAGTCGGGGGCGCTACCGAAGATCGCAAGTGGAGCGCTGCCCATCAAACCCGCCTCCAGCAAAATTGCGCGGGGCGCTAACAGTTACCGCCACCGCTAACCTCTTAGGGCGCTAACGAGAGGCATAAATCAAACAAATTTTTCCCTCATAAGATATAGGAGTAGGAGTAGGCCCTATGTCCCCTTGAGCCTGCTCCGCCACTCAATAAGATCAAGGATGAACTTCTACATTGGGAACAGTAGCATAGTGGTTATGTTATTGGACAAGTAATCCAGAGGCCTGGACTAATGTGGGGCTCAGCCAGATAATATCATGTGTGCTTGAATATAGTTTCTCCATCGCGTGTGTGAACACCTACTGGAAGTGTAGTGGTAATGTCACTGGGCTAGTAATCCAGAGGCCTGGACCAATGATCCAGAGACGTGAGTTCAAATCCCACCATGGGGAATTTAAATTCAGTTAATTAAATAAATCTGGAATAAAAAGCTAGTGTCAGTAATGGTGACCATGAAACTATTGGATTGTCGTAAAAACCCATCTAGTTCACTAATGTCCTTTAGGGAAGGAAATCTGGTCTGGCCGATTCGTGACTCCAGACCCACAGCAATGTGGTTGACTCTTAACTGCCCTCTCAAATGGCCTAGCACGCCACTTAGTTGTACACAACCACTACGAAAAACAATAAGAATAAAACCGGACGGACCACCCGGCATCGGACTCGACAACGGCACACCCAGCCCAATCGACCCTGCAAAGTCCTCCTCCCCAACGTCTGGGGACTTGTGCCAAAATTGGGAGAGCTGTCCCACATCCCAGGAACAAATTTAAAAAAAAACATCAACTCCACTTTTGGTCCATTCCTTAAAACACCATTCCCTTGTCTGCTGGTCCTGTTCCCCAGGCGCAAGGATTTTTTGAGATATGCAGACTATCATTGCTCGTCAGAAGAAGATGCATTCCCTTGCTTTGGAGAAACCCTACCTCTCCTGCTACAAACATCTGATTAGGCACCTATAAGACAGAGTGTGTAAGATCTCCCCCAGAACTGGGAAAGTACCAAGCAGTCTGGATCACCTTTCACAAGTCCCCTCTCACAAACCAATTCACTAATTTCTGTAAGAAGGAGGGTCGAACTCATGCCAGGCAAACAATAGGAGCACATCACTGTCTGCTCCCAACTACATCAAAAAAGTGACCAAACCAACAATGCCCCTAAATCTTGAAGTGAATTGAACGACTTTACAAATATGTACAACTATATCATCAATGTGCCTTCCTGTAAATGCTATGTTAAAAATATAGAATACTACTCCCTCAATATGAAAACCTGTGTTTGATTCTCACTTAAAAACATTACACACATATAAACAGATAAAAATAACGTGCAGGGAAAGAACTTGTCCCATATCGAGATGGTGCAACTGAGCATCCTCAACATTCCTCCTTTAGTCAGTACTATCTGAAAACAGGTGAACTAGTTATTCATCTCTTGTTGGTTTGTAGGATGTTAATGCTATAGAATGGCGGTTGTGTTTGCCTATATAACTAGACTCTGCGCACTTCAAAACAATTCATTGTGTAGAATGAGGTCACATTGAAGCCTCCTCTTTTCCAAACAGAACAGCTGTATAAAGGCAAGTATTATTTTCTTATTAACATGTGTATTCGCCAATGCAACAACTGAAATATTTTCAGTACATTGCAAAGCACAATTGTTGCATATGTGATCATTTGTTTTCTTGCAAGGAAACTAAATAGGATGTGAGCAGATCCATTTGCAATGTGTTATTTGGTTTGTCCTGATTGATGTACGTATGTGCAATCTGATAAAAAGCAGTTTGAATGCAAAATCAAGCAAGACCTAATAACAGGAGATTATCAGCAGGATTTACAAATGATTTTACTATTTATCAGGAAATATAATGAGGAAAGTGAGCTACATTAAACTGAGCTATCTCAACATAAAATGTGTTTTGATCTTGAAGGTCCTGCTCTAGACAGCTCAATACACTTTAAAGGTACAGCTTATCTGTGGAGCCAACTGCATTAGTTGCTAGGAGAGGGAATGCATTGAGCATACTGTCAGAGCAGGTGAAGAGGAGAACATGGGAAAGGAAACAACTCAGCAACTGACACATTTTCTTAAATTCCTGGGTTCCATTGATCCATTAGGTTTTGAACTATATCTATGTGACTGACTATACAAGAGCATAGAAAGTTGTGTTTACAGTGCGCACACTGCATGGGAGACTTTTGAAAGGAAATATGTGCAGTTTGAAGCCTTTGTAATACTAACTTTTGAAAAAAACAATACTGGCTCCTACATTCTTAAAACAACTTTTATCCTTCTTGGATGCCAGGTGTTTTCCATACAGTGTAACACATTTACAGTATTGCGATACATGTAGAAATCAACGGGTGGCAGTCTGTAGCTGTGCCTTATTGGTGGCGGATACATAGGAATCGCAATAATTTACCCAACCCATACTTTTTAAGCCTCAAGTTCTTGAATCCCCTCCTCCACTTGGTAGTGCTTTTTATTGTGAATTGGACGTTAAAAAGTACTGCCACAGATGCAATTCACGACTAGATTCTGTGTACGTTTAGATTTGTAGACAAAGTCTATTCAATTATATCACAAATAATGTGTTTTATAGATTAACCAATTCCTTTGCTGGAACTGTTGAAAGTAGAAAAATCTAAAGCTTGTCTTGCCGCAAGCTTGTTGTTTTCCCAACATTATTGCAATGTCTTAGAATCCAGCTCTCTCTGAAGTATTGCTATTAAAGGATTGTGTTAGTAAAGATCCTAACACAATCAGGATGGCAGCATTTATTGATATTGCCAGTATTGAAGAACACTTTATTGTCTTTCAAATCTTTCACAAACCCACTCAACACTGAATCCAAAAGAAAGACTTGCATTTATATAGCGCCTTTCACGACCAGCGGATGTCCCAAAGCGCTTTACAGCCAGTGAAGTACTTTTTGGAGTGTAGTCACTGTTGTAATGTCGGAAACGCGGCAGCCCATTTGCACACAGCAAGCTCCCACAAACAGCAATGTGATAATGACCAGATAATCTGTTTTAGCGGATATTGATTGAGGGATCAATATTGACCAGGACAATGGGGATAACTCCCCTGCTCTTCTTCGAAATAGTGCCATGGGATCGTTTACATCCACCTGAGAGAGCAGACAGGGCCTCGGTTTAATGTCTCATCTGAAAGACGGCACCTCCGACAGTGCAGCACTCCCTCAGCACTGCACTGGAGTGTCAGCCTAGATTTATGTGCTCAAGTCCCTGGAGTGGGACTTGAACCCACAACCTTCTGACTCTGAGACAAGAGTGCTACCCACTGAGCCACATGACTCGAGTTAGTGAATATTAGGAAGTTTTTTTTTCCTGAAAAATGTAAGTAAAATTATAACAAGATTATAATTTTGTTTTGAATTCTCTATTATTCAGTTCCTCCTATTGAATAATAGAGCATTAAAAACAAAGTTATAATCTTGTTTTCAGATTTCAACATTACCATAAGGTCAGACTGTTAATTAAATTTTAAAAAAACATTAGACTCAAAAATCATAGGCATAATTTTTACCCGTGCAGTTGTGTTTTGCTAGTATCTACATTTCAGTGAAAGTCTGTAGTTCTTTATCACCTTACTTCCTACCTGGCGATGGCAGCACAGGCAATCTGTTATCCAGTCCCTCACTTTTTGACTTGATCCCTCCGAGGAATGTGGTAATGATGCTATACAAAATCCAAAAATGTCATTGGAGGAGAATTATATATAAAACAGCACTTTCTTTTTGTCTTTTTTAGTATTATATAAACAGTATGTCGGATTGCACGTCCTGTTTCCCTGTCACACTTTCAGGCCCACTCCCACTCTGACGCTGGTTTTCAGCACTGCACAATTATACTGCATTTGCTGACAGTAATCGTTACTATAGTTGGAAAATATATGTGCATAGCGCTAAAAGCTGGCTTCAAGCCAGAAGCAGGCCTCAAGGACAGGGCATTGGCTAGGGGCAAGGCAATCTGTCTGGGAACACGTTGGAGAAGGGATAACTGGCTCTGGGAGGGTTGGAGTTGTAATTATTGGTCCACCTCCCCCAGTGTTGTCAGATGACGAGACTTCTCCTCCCATTGTGACCAGACCCCAAATCCCCTCGTGCACCTAGACTCTGCGAGGCCCCTTCTTTAATGCCACCAATCGTTTGAACTCTCCAGTGTTGCTATACCCCACATACCCCTTCCAAATCTGGGATCCTCCCCTTGTGCTGCCAGATCCCGGATTCCTCCCACAGCCTTCAGACCTGTCAGATTCTGGTACCCTCCCTTTACTGTCCAGCGCTGCCACAATCCAGGCACCCCAGACCCTGGTAATTCCTCCCAAATGCCATCACACCTCGGGGCGCAGAACTACAGTCGTGCCAGAAGCTAAGACTCTTCCCTCGTAGTACTGTCAGAATCCATGACTTCCTCCTTGGTGTTTCCAGATGCTGAGACCCCCCCTCCCATGGCTGCCAGACACTGGGACCCTGTCCCTTCTACCCCAGTCAGAACCCATGACTCCCCTCGCTGGTGCTTTCAGAACCTCCTCCAAGTGCTGTCAGAACCTGCCCCACCCTTCCGCAGTGTTGCACACTCTGAGCACCCCTCCTCAGTGCTGTAAAACCCCGGGACCACATCTCCAAATGCTACCGAAACACAGGAAACCACTCCTCAGTGCTGCTGAATAACAGGTACCTACCTCCAACCTGGTATAGTTTGCTGTTTATGTTGGCCTTTTAAAAAAGTAAGAGATAACATTGAATATGTGGATAACGGAATGCAGAATAAAATCAGGGCCACTTAATTATAGTTTGAGAAAAATGGACAGTCATGAAATTCAATCCCCCAAAACATTGGTAAAGTTCCCAGAATACCATGTGGTTAAAACACAATGGCCGCAAATTTTTTTTTTTAAATGGCATCTTGGTGAGGGCGCTAGTGTGGGTGGTATGTGCTTGCGTCGGTAGTATGCAGAGTACGCAGATCGTGTAACGCTGATTTAATGCACAACCTGCCATTTTCGATGTCGCGCTTCAATGCCCTCTCCTAAACACGCACGGCTGAATGTGTGTTCAGCTGCGCGAGGGACCCACCACCAGTGCTACTTAAAGGAATACATTCAACTTGCAGGTAAGTTGATTATTTCTCTTGTACTGACTCTTGCAGAGATTGTAGGAGTACTGGGTTGCTGGAAGACATTTATAATGCTGTTAAAGTGTGCAGGGAGTGCTGCTGGACGTTGGGAAGGCGTTGGCTGCTACTAGATGACCTCTGAGTACACCGCTGGCTCCCAGTCGTGGGGGCTCTAGTTGCAGTCCCCCTCGAGCTGCAGCATGACAGTGAGATGGAGCAGAGGCGTCAAATAAGACAAGCTGCTCACAGTGCAGGGAGGAGGAGGGGGAGGAAGGCTCTCAGCAGGAGGTCTAACCCACCAAGGGTCTTCAGGGAGCACTTCTACCTGCACCTAAGCCAGGAGCAGTGTGTTCGGTGTCTCCGCTTCACCAAGGAGGTGGTCACAGAACTCTGCCCCTTCTTGGAACCAAACCTGCAGCCTCAGAGCAGGGTGACGACGGTGGCCCTCAAGGTGACCATGGCCTGAATTTTTTCACCAGCAGATCCTTGCAGGGTGGAACAGGTGACATAGCAAACATCTTGGACGACGAACTGCATCACTGTATCTGGGAGGTCACAGAGGCTGTGTACCCTAAGAGAGGGGACTTCATTGTCTTCACTCTAAACAAAAAGAAAAGGAGGAGTGCGCACGTGGCTTTACCAGGATATCGGGCTTACCCATGGTGCAGGGCACCATCGACTGTACATACGTGACTTTGCGGGCAATGCAACTCAATGGTAAGATGTTCCGTAATTGCAAAGGGTACCACTCACTTAATGTCCAGTTGGTGTGTGATGATGCCCTCATCCTGCGCCAGTCCGCTGTGCCAGTAATCTTCCAGCCACCACGTCGAACCCGAGGGTGGCTGCTCGGTGACCAGGGCTATCTGCTCTACACCGAGCTGATGACTCCCCTCCGTAACCTCACCACCCGTGGCTAGCACTCATATAATGAGAGCAATGCTGCCACGAGGAATATCATCGAGCAGACCATCGGGGTGCTCAACCAACGGTTCCGCTGCCTTGACCACTCGGGAGGAGCTCTCCAGTACTCGCCGGAGCAGGTGTCCCAATTTGTGGTGGTCTTCTGCATCCTCCACAACCTGGCCATCATGAGGGCGCAGCCCTTGCCACCACTGGTTCTGCGACCATCTCAGGAGGAGGAATAGGAGGAGGGGGAAGGAAGGAGGCGTCTGCACATTCACATTCGGACGGGCTGTCTGTGAGTGCATCATCAGACTTAGGTTTCCTTGACTGAAATCCTAGATCCCCGCTGCTCAACACATCCCCACCTTACCATCCTTCTGTCACGAAACATCACAGTGTCCTCTTGGCCACAATGCTGAAATGAAAGCCACCACAAAAGAAACATTCCAAACCACATTTATAAGTCATTCAATCCAATACTACATAACAAAGTGAACTAATCAACCTTGTGCATTCCCTTAGTGCCTGTCCTCCGTGTCCCTTTGCCTGTCCTAATGCTCCTACAAAGTGCGACCCCAGTGGCTGCAGCATGGCTGGTGGAAGGCTGCTGACTTTCAGTGGGGGAGACTGCAGATGGCCTTGCAGGACGACCTTGAGCAGCTCTCGGCCTAGATGGCCCGGCTGTAGACTGCACCACCTCGGCATAGGAGGCAGCAGTCAGGGCTGGCTGACTGACAGGCAACAGCAAGGCCACTGGCGGAGTGGCAGTGGTGGGAGCATGAATGCTGCCATCCTGAGAGAGGACAGCAGGTTCGTGCTCCACGGAGCCACTGCCACTCCCCTGGGGCGGCACCTCAGCAATCCTAGTACAGGAAACTCTTTGGTATCCGGCACCGACGGGACCGGCGTGGTGCCGGTTGATCAAAAGTTCCGGATAACGGAGAGTTATATCTACCGAGGCTATTTTTAACAAACAAAAAATAAAAAAAACAAGAAATGTGCAGTATACAGTATTTGGGTACTCACCTACAGAATGTTGTGTTAAATGGATGGTGGAAGATGCTTGATTAAGTACAGTACTGCCAGTTGAGGGTAATCCATAACTCTTTAATTACTTAACAGTAAAACAAAACTTACACACAGTAAAATGGCCGATCAGAAGAGACTCCCGGCAGCGCGGGAGAATCAGACTCCTGTTACTGCAGTGTTCGGACTTCCGACAGCGCCAGGAGGCCGAGTAGTGGCACTTTGGAGAACTACCCCCACTGACTAACTCGGCGTTCGCGGGAGACTCGGACTCGGACTCGGCAACATTGCCGGTTATTTGAGAGGAGTTTTCGGAGTACTCGGCGTTCGCGGGAGACTCGGACTTGGCAACATTGCCGGTTATTTGAGAGGAGTTTTCGGAGTATGATTTTTGCTGGTTAAGAGAGAATTCCGGATATTTAGGTGCCGGTTAAACAAGAGTTTCCTGTAATCTGTTGGAGGACAAATTGCTGGACTGCTGTGACACCCTGCAAGCCCCTTTCCACACTGGTAAATGCAGCCATGATGGCAGCAGTCTGAGCTTGCGTGGCAGCAAGCTGAGCCTGCATGACTTCAGTCTGAGCTTCCACTGCAGCACTCAGACATTGGGTCGCTTCCGCTTGTGCTGCAATGGAAGCTGAGACATCGCCCATCAGACCCTGCATCATGGTTGGGTCCATCCTGGCAATCATGGGCTCCAAGCTCTGCGCAAAGCCCTACACTACCCTCAAGTACACGCAGTGCCAGTTTCTGAGCTGGTGCCTGCGAGTGTCAGATCGAGTGATGGTGTTTCTTCTTCTCCATCACTCTCCTCTTCCTCTTCCTGCACTGGCTGGGAAGCATGGAGTTCTTGGGTGTCTGAAAAAAGAAAGGCACAAGGCATGGTTGTGGTGAGCAGAGGGGGGGAAAGCAAGATGTGCATGCTTACACCATCAGCAGCTTGTAAGTGAGAAGAGATTGAGGGATGAGGGGGAAGTGGGATGTGAGAAGGAGGATTAGCTATGAGCATACCATCACCTTCAATGGTTTCAGCCTCGATCACCACGGCCTCAGTGACGGCCCCTGCAATAATGTCAAGCACTGTCTCTTCCAGCTGAGTCAGGATATGCAGCCGTGCCTGTCCCCCTCCGATTCGCTGCTGCTGTCTCCTGTTATACGCCACTTTTCCCTGCAAGAGAAAGGGAATTTGTTAGTGAATGTGGTGCAATGTGTTTGGGTGATGTGCCTGTGATGGTTGAATAGCTGGCAGAGTGTGCAAGGTGTGAGGCTTGCAGCAGTGCTAAGTGTACAAGGGTGAGGTGAAGCTATGAATGTGAGATATGAATCGTGTTTAATAGAGATTGTTGGTAGGTTAGTGACGAGGATGTGGTGCATGAGCAGTGTGTGAGGCTAGTGATGCAGTTGGTGGGAAACGGCTTTTGAAAATGCATTCACTGACCTTGACCACTCGTGTGAGGTCATTATACCTCTTTCGGCACTGGATCCAGTTCATCGGGGCAAGACTGCTGGCAGTGACCGCTTCAGCTATCTGCTCCCACTGCCTTCTTACAGTGAGTCCGGGGGCCTCCTGGCCCCCTGCAGGTAGACGACCTGTTCCCTCCATTCTGCCCCCCTGCACTAGGCCTCCAGTGCTGCATCTGAGAACCTGGGTGCCCTTTCTCTGCCCTATTGAGCCATAACTGCCTGACAGTTGCCTTGACAACCAGTTCAATGAGGTGCTGAATGCAGAATGCACCTCCGCTTTAAGAGGTGCAGACTGCATTTAAAAGTGGAGGCTAACTTTAAATAGAGCTAGCCTTTCATGAACTTGGGCCCCCTGCTGAGCGCTCAGCCACTCAGCAGCGCTCTCATCGCTGGGCTGCACGCATCAATACCATTAATTAGTAGGCAGCACGAATGTCCGTGCATCCTGCACTACTACTCGAATTTTTAAGCCCAATTTTTTTGCTCAGCCACTGTAACACAGGGCTGGATTTTGTCTTGGGGTCGGGTTGGGGTCATGTTACCCGCATTTCGTGTTGCCCCCCCGACTCCAGATTAATGTGGCTGAATGATGCAATTTTCACTTAATTGGGCAATTGAGTTCCAGCATGTGGGAACCCATGACCCAATTAGTGGTTTCAGTCTGAAAGTCGCCTCTGATGATGTCATCATTGCAGGTCAGAGACTGACTGCCTGGTCTCAGAGATTGCCTGGCCTTTGCTGTGAGAGGACCTGGATTCACGCTGCTGAGAGAGAGAGAGAGAGAATTTTTTTTTGCAACCAAGTCCTTCCAGGCAGTCTCTGAAGACATTCAATGCAGCAGCATCAGAGGCGACTTTCAGACCTAATACTACTACTACCTTCATCACAATACTACTACGACCTTCATCACATCTCCGTTGTAATAGTGGACCTGCAGCTGATAGTCAGCTATCCACTTGTGCTCCCGCCAGGTTTCACTGGCGTGTTTCACATCAGGCGTACTTCACATTGGAAAAGGGCTAAACTAGCTAAAACGTTTCAAAATGGCATTGCAGAGCCAATTTAGGGCTTGTTAAGGGCTTTACAGAATCACAGAATCCCCACAGTGCAGATAGAGGCCATTTCGGCCCATCGAGCCTGCACTGACACATATCCCACCCTATCCCCGTAACCCCACGTATTTAATCCCCCTAACACTAAGGGTCAATTTATCATAGCCAAATCAACCTAACCCGCACATCTTTAGACTGTGGGAGGAAACCGGAGCACCCGGAGGAAACCCACGCAGACACGGGGAGAATGTGCAAACTCCACACAGACAGTCACCAGAGGCCGGTTTCGAACCCCGGTCCCTGGCGCTGTGAGGCAACAGTGCTAACCACTATGCCACCGTGTTGCTTTAATGGCCTCTCCCGCCTCTTGGAGGTGGGACGGAGTCGGGAACACCGCACACGATTTTATCAAAATTGCGTGGAGGCGGAATGGAGTCGGGATGGGGTCGGGACCCCCGAATCTGCAACTTTAACCCCCCACACGCCTCCAAACCCAACTCCACGGGTCATTGAAAATCCAGCCCACAATGTCCAGACAACAAGAATACACGATGCATCACATGGCATAACACCCCTTTTATTATCAGTAGATCAGTGGTCTTATTACTAATACTTGCTTTTATGCATAACATCCCTGGCAAAACACAATGGCCCAGAAATTGGAGTTCGATGGTTGCCGCGGTGGTAAGGATCCCCCGCGATATCGCACTCCGCGCCTACCTTTATGGTTTTGGCCCACATGAACTTCAGTTCCTGGGCCTCTCCCTGGTGCCGGCGCGCAGTGTGTGCGTGTCCCAGAGGCGCAGTTAATTCAATGCGACCTCTGGGATCACGTGGGCCAGTTAGAGCCAATGGCAGCACACCATCTTTCATTCATAGTTTTGACAGCAAGGGCTGTCAAAACTATGAATACAACAAGCCCCCAAAAGAACAGCTAAACCTCAATTAAATTTAAAAAAAAAGCCATCACATTAATAAAATAACTATAGTTAAATAAATTAACCACTTTAAACAAAAATTTAAATTCTTTTTAAAAGTTATAAAAATAAACTTACCTTTCTTTAAAGTCTCTAAAAAAGATAAACCTGTTGAAATTTTTTTTAAATAATACTTAATTAACTACTTACCTTGTTAAAAGGGGGTCTTACGCCTGCTTTCTTTATGTGTAAAATGTTCAACACTTACCTGCGCGTTGAAACCTGAAAAAAAAACTAAGTGCGCTGCGTGCGCACAACCTGTAGCGCGCACGTGGTTCACTTAGGAACCGCCCCCTTCGCAATACCCGAATTGCCAGTTTCCCGCGCATGCGTAGTGTATGCAGGAAACCAGCACTTCGGGACCTAATACGCGAGAGTACACAGTGCGTACTCTTGCGTATTAGGTCTAATTTTTGGGCCAATGGCCCCGAATTTGCGATGAAACTAACCTTGAGGCTATCAGCGTTCACCGTTGTAATGGAATGGAGGAAATCTGACAGCAACCTCTGGAGTACGCACGTGCGCAGTTAAACATGGAATTCCGAAGTTGCTGTCAGAGATGCCCTGCTCCTCCCCAGGGTGCAGTGTTGCAGTCCTTGCCAATAGACTCGGCATCAAAATGACTGCAACGGCATGAACTTGCTCTCCTTTCCCACTAGTTCCGCACTAAAAATGGCTGAAAAAGTTAGGGCTGGTGCATTCAGGAGTAAGCTTTTTTAAAATTCGTTTATGGGATGTGGGCGTCGCTGGCAAGACCAGCATTTATTGCCCATCCCTAATTGCCCTTGAAAAGGTGGTGGTGAGCCGCCGCCTTGAACTGCTGCAGTCCATGTGGTGAAGGTACGCCCACAGTGCTGTTAGGTAGGGAGTTCCAGGATGTTGACCCAGCGACGATGAGTGAGTTTTTAATGGCATGATAAGTGATAATTACTGCTGAATGACCTCCCTTGCCCTGTAAAATTAATTTTACAAGTGTGGAGTCTCATTCCCTCAGAAGAAAATTAGTGTTGGAGATATAACTTTTTTAAAAACTTTTTCTGTGTCTCTTTTATCTCTTCCCTTTAATCCGCTCTGTATTTCCCAATCGTTGTTTCACTTTCTGTACATCATTTAAATCTAATTTATATTTCCTGCTTTATACTTCCTGCTTTGGACTTTGCATGTCTCAGTGAGGATTCTTCAAGCTGATTGGTTGAAAAACCTTGCTGTTGTTTTTCCTGCTCTCTCACACCACAGATCCCCTGTAGAGGGGACCATACTGGAAAAGATGCAGGATTAGTGGAAATCTCCGCTGACAGCCTGTGGGCAGCTGTCAGCGAGGTGAATGGCGAGCGCCATTCCTTTGCCCCTGAAAGCAAAACCTGGACTCATATCCTCTGTATCACTATGAGCAACACCAGGGGAGATCTTCCAATAGATAGACTTTTTTTGTCCCGCCACTTTGGGCAACATATTGCCTATATGCAAATTAGTTTATCTGTCACACTTGCGCGTGTTGGCTGAAATTTCATTTTCAGAAACCTGCAACAAACTACAACAGACAATGTATAGGTTGACAATCTACAATTAAAATGCGAAAACTGGGAATGAAAATTACTAATTAGGATCTGCTGAGCATGTAAAGGAATAAATCAACAAAAGAGATGTGAATTGGAGCCAATAAAATTGCTGTAAATACTTTTTTGTAAAAGCTTAGCTGTTGTATTTGTTTTCTCAGTAAGCAAACATTTAATGCTAAAAGTAAATTTTCTAACATAACAAATAAATTACATAGTTTACAACATTATTAAATTTGCATGTAAAATCATCCATTTTGACTTTGAATCTCTTAAATTTTTACATTTGGAGACCTCTTTGTTTCTCAGAAGCCTGAGGCTACACTTTGGGACTGAATTCTCTGTTGGGCCTTCCTTTTTTGAACTTTCTGGTCCATTTTCTCCTTTGATTGTGGTTTATTACCCTGCATGATTCCCGACTGCGCAATCTGAACCTGCACCGTTTTGGGATGTTTCATATTTGAACATCTCCGCAGTTTCTTATTTTTAAGCCTTCTGGCAGATTTTTATGTTCTTCTTCCCGGTGGACGCAATAGAATTTTCTTCACATTCAAGTTAGAATAATTGGAAATCTTGTAGTAATTATTTTTAGAGGTTGTAGCACCACCTCTGGAGGAAGCAAGATTAGCAGGCATTACTGTTACAACGGTACACAACATGTTACAGACTCAAGGATTTTAATATATTATTAGGTGCATAGTGGATCTTTCTGGTGTTACCTGACCTGATATGTGCAACCACAGACTCCAAAACCTTCCAGTGCATAATTGTGTCCTATCTTATGTCAGGCCGGTTTCCTGTTTGCTCTTTCAATGTTGGATAATTTTCTTCGGTTTTGTTTCATATTTTTGCTTTGTTTTCCAAAGTCTGTCTATATTAAATGCATTTTTGATTTTTTTACATCCCTTATAACCTTCTTTCCAAATTCTTGCAATTCTGATGTGCATCGATTATCACTTCCACCCATCTGTGCGTCAGCATAATCTCTTACTCAAACTCACCATGAGCAATACCAGGCAGATCAAGAAGGTCACTAATGATCTATTCAAACAAACCGAGAAAGTGCTATCTTGTTCTACAGATTGATAGGGTTCTCACAGTTGCAAGGAACAAATGACAGAATACATGTGGTACTTAAAGCCTCATATGTCAACACCACCCAATTTTATGAATAGGAAAAGTTTTCATTCTATTAATGTCCAGTTGGTGTGTAACACCAATTGCCTTATCTTGTATGCTGCAATGATGCTTTGATTATGTAACAATTCACCATGTATCTGTCTGCCTACAATTTATAACGGCCCTTCACGTGCGCTAGGGGTTTTCATTGCTGCTGCTGCTCCTCCCCCGACTGCATGGGCTAAAAATTGAGTAGCGCCCTTAGGGGCACAAACTTCACCGGTTTAGCGCCCCAGAAAAATTAGCACCCCCGCGCCGGAACCTGAGTGGTTGCACCCCAAGAGGGAAGCGGGGCGCTACTGGAAGCGCCCTGCATCCCTCTTGGGGCGCTGCGAGTCAATATTGCAGCGCTACGTGCCGCGGTATTGCAGGCCTTCCTCCCCTTCTTAAAGGGGAGGGGCCTTGCGCAGCGCGACCCGGGGTTCCAGCTGGGCCCCCAGGGATCGGAAGTGCCGGCAAAAGAGCCTCGCACTCAAGAGAAGTGCCGGACTCTTGGAGCGCAGCCGGCACTCCGCGGGGGGGGACCGTTCAGGAGGCCGGGGACGGGAGCGCAGGCAGGTGCTGGCAGGCGGCCAGCAACAAAAATGGCCGCCCCGCACCTTGCCTTTAAATTAGCGTCTCCCCGGCCGCAGGTAAGCCCCCCTGACCCCGTCGGACATAGTGTCTGGCAGTAAGTCAGGGGGCGCTCCCGAAGGTCGCGGCCGGGGCGCGAGCAGGGTGCTGCGCACGGCGATGACGTCATTGCCACAGGGTGCTACCGGTTAGCGCCTCCGCTAACTTCCTGCTGAATTTCACGGGAGGCGTGGGCGGCGCCGTGCCCGGGCGCTAGTTGTTTTGCGCCCTGTTAACGCCCTTTTAGGGCGCTAACGGGAGGCGCAAAGCAACCCAATTTTTCCCCCTATGTCTTTGGCACTGGTAGTAAACAATCTTTTCCTCTGGAGAGAGAGAGCCAATGCTAAGGGTATGAGTGGCATTGACACCTCCCCCGTCCCAAACATCCCAAGATGCTAAGATGTGGAGATGCATTGTCCCGTTAAATCAAGTGTCCTTGAAGACTAGCAGTAGACTTTGTGACAAACAGTGTGAGTAGGCAGAGTGATTTTGAGCAGAAAAGGTGATTGAATGCTTACTGAGGCTGCCCTTTGCAGAAATAAGTTTCCCTGACACCCAGACGCTGAATGAAAAAGTTTATGAGAGGTAAAGAGTAGTAGAGGATGTGCATTGGCGAGAGTGCTTAGACTTCCCATTGCTACCCTTGTGAGGTGGTTGAACTTCTTCCTTTGTGGCAGTTCTTGGGGTGGTGGAAGTTGCACTGAATGCCTCTGGCACCTCTCTCCATACAGCCTGCACTGGAGACTTTCTGCCCTCAGTGCCTAACAAACTTGCTCTTCTGGCCCTGGTTTCTGCTAAAAGGATCGCCAGAGATGCATCTGAGAATCTTGGAGCACTTCCAGCTACTCTCATCCCCCCAGGCTGCTGCTGCTCCAGACATTCTTACCTGGCTGCAACCTTTTAAAGGCTGCACCATAAGCTGTATTTCTCTCCCTCCTATCGGGAGCGGGATTACTTCTCCAAACTCACTCTACATTGCAAATGAAGGCCCTGGAAGGAAATTGCAGAGAGTTTGTGGCAGTATCGTGTAGCCAGAAGGTATTGTTCCATCGGTACCCCACCAATGGGAGTGAAATCCAAGCCACTATTTCCTAATACTAACTCTAAACAAATCACAGGCGATCCATTAGTGGAAGTATTTTCATAAAATGTTTGTGGCCATCACGATGTGGATATTAATGCTGGGAAATTAAACTCTTCCTATTTCACCCAGTGTCAGCATCAAGTGTGTGTGTGTGTATCTATATATATATACTCAACTCAGCTTATTGTCAGGATTTTCAATTTCAATCAAGATATTACAGGAGGAAGTGATATACATTTGGTCAATTTGAACCTAGTTCCTGATGGGCATGGCTCCACAGCATAAACTGCCAAGAATTTGGCACTGATTTTGCAGTCTTCCTTGGGTTGCCACGAGGAGGATTGGTATGGTGGAAATGCTAGTGGCATTCTGGTTCTCTTCTGAGGTTGCAATTAAGGGACATTGTTGGGCCTGTGTCGAGAACGGTTCACCCTACGTTTACAAAGGTCTAACAGCAGATCCCGCACTCATCCTCTCCGTTTCAAAAACTGCATGGAATAGAAGTTCACAAGGGTAGAAAATGATGTGAGTGGGGAGAAAAGTCAAAAGTTAACTGGCCCTTGTATGTATCTCTCCAGATCTGACCATCCGATTTGGACATGCTTTCAAAATAAATGAGCTGGGATATGTGTTTGAGCGTGATTGCAACATTCAGAGGAATAATATATATCCTTCTTCTTTTTCAGCACGAATTGTAAAGACTAGACAATGGTGTGAAATGCTTCCATGTTTGGAAGGAGAAGGCTGCAATTTGTTAATGAATAAATCAGGCTGGACCTGCACACAGCCAGGTGGGCGAATAAAGACAACTACGGTAAGCCATGGATCCAATTAACAGCCTAATTAAGTCTGTGACTTTATATAATGGCCGTTCAATGCCAGTTTAATCAACTCCATGCTAAAAGGTAAAACAACATCAGGCAAGGCAGGTTAAAAATAAACTGTTTGAATTGGTACCACATTATTGCACATAACTCTGAAAAATGTAACTTTGAACCATATGTAAACTGATAATAGTAGGACATTGTTTAAAATATTTTATTGTCCCCTCTACCAAAACAACAAGCCTACTCAAGAATATTGTTATATTAAATATTAAAAAGATTCATAATTTCTGTTATAATTGTTTGTAAAAGTGTATTATTTAAAATGCACTAGTATTATATCTGACCTTGCAAAGAAGGTAGCTAATACCAACATAGTTGACAACTGGAAATAACTGAATTAAATTTTCTGGATTTTATTAAGTACCTGTATGATTTTGATTGGCAGTCTGTAATATAGCTGTGATATAAGTTCTCATTGCAGTGTTTATTTAGATTCTGATTATTTACACCTCACTAATAATTGCATGAATGTTTGAGCTGGCAAAGGAATTTTCCATTACCAGGAACTAACTATAGTCTGACTGGAAGAACAAGTCAGACATTGTTTCATCTAATGTGCATTTATTTGCCTTTCCACATTAGTGTATTGAGTAGGAAGACAACACACAGCACAGATTACTTATATAAATATATGCAGCTCATTACTGAGAATCTGAATCAGTTAATGTGCTCAGAAACTGCCAAGAATGAATCATCAGTATTTATATCAGCCCCCAGTCATTCGGATTTTGTATTAACCATATTGGGCCGGAATTTGCGGTGGGTAAAAACGGCGAACTAACAGCAAACTTCAGGATGTAGCTGAAGTTGTGGTCAGTCATTCACTGCTCCGACACTGGCTGCGCTGTGCCCCCCCACCCCATAGCCAGCAATCAGTGTAATCAGAGAAATCAGTGAAACTGATGACAACTTGGGCTTTTCCGCGCTAATATCGCTGTTAAATACCCCGGTAAATGTTAGGCCTTGTTGGACTAGGTGTAACTGGGGTTTTAACTGTGTATCGACTGTGGAACAAAATGTTATGGCCCTGAAAAACTAATTTTAATTTTGTGGAGTGTCAAATTTTTCCATTATGATAAAAATTACAATTTTTAAGAAACATTAAAAAAAAAATTTTTTTTTAATTTGTTCATGATACTTCGGGTTCTACCTTGTCCCCATGTGAGCGCCCCAAATCTTTGTTTTGCCTTCTGTAACATTTTTAAAAAGTACGAATAATAGCAGGTTCTCATTTCCTGCTTCCCTGTCTGAGAATTTTGCAATGTGATTGGCTACTTAGACAACTTATTGACGTCACAGCAGAGCGCACTAGGGAATCCCCACTATATCGCACTGAAATCACTTGCACGTCGAAAAAGGCAAACTTCTCATCACAGAGATCGCGAGATCTCTATGGGCAGCTTTCTTCAGGGCCAGCGGTGAGCACCTTTGCGTCGCCGCAGACGGCAAATTCTAGGCCATTGTGTTTTGACAGTTGGGCAACGTGCACCTGAAGTGAACTCTGCTGAGGGGACCTGGACACACCTTTATCCGAGGGATCAGGTTGTTCCAATAGCTGTCATGCTCCCTCAGCATTGAAACACCCCTAGAAAGAGCCTTGCACCCAAAAGCAGGGGATGAAAGTTTACCACTGCTGCAAGTCTGAGAGGCCTGCAGTAGCCATAATGGATGCTGTCCAAAAACTGCATTCAGCCCCGATGCTCATATTGCTAGCCCTGTTTCAAAAAAAAGTGCTTACCATTTTGTTGCCTATAGGTGTCTGATGTGAGGAGCCTGGCCACAGGCATTAAGGCTGTGGGTGCCTGTATGTTTCGGCCTCTGCCAAACCGAGACCCAGGAAAATGAGGGACCTCATTACAATTACATTTATGTGCTTATGCTCCATCCTCCCCTCCAGGGCTGGAAGTTTGGGTGCTATGCAAAATGAGAGGAACCTGATGTCATGAGTCTCCAGCTTTTTATGGTTTGCTTTGTGCATTGGAAATATCAGAGGAAATTCACCTCTGATGGAGCAGCTTGCAAAAGGTAAATATTCGACCAAAGAATTCCCTTAATTTAAAATTGCAAGTAAATTACTTACATTTTGTTATACCATACTCATCTGGAGCAATGCAACTTTTTGGGGATATAATGTAGAGTCTGTACTAACAGTACGAGACCAATCTGGGAGTATCCAACATGACAGTGGTCACTTTCCAATAATCTACATGGTGTAATTTAGAGAACACTGTTATTGTGATGATACAAAACACCTAAGAAATATTGGCACCAAAATTCTTTGAAATTCCGCTGGCCTTCCACTATATCTTCAGTGGAAGACCTGTGAAAGTCCAGGAAAACCTCATTTTACAAGGCAAATGGCAGCCGGAGGGTGGAGCTGGGAACAGGGACTCCCTAAGTTGGAGGTTCCCAGTCCTCTAGCTCCATTGGGATCCATAATTTATTTGACTCCTGGAATTCCAAGTGAATGGAAGCATATCCGCTTCCACAAAAGCATATCTGAGTCCTACTGGTGGGATCTAAGCCAGGCAAGCAGCCTACAACCCTGAAGTGTGCTATTTTCTTTTTAAAACACTGCCATATTAATCAGCCCTTTGATCGGGGGATGGAGAGAAATATTGCCAGGGTCAAGCAATGCCCAAAGGGCAGCAAACGGACGAATTTCCATGGACATGGACAGGTGGGCACCAGAGATGCTCCCTAGTTAGTGCTTGCCCCATGTTAATGACTTGCCCTCATACTGACCCCACAAATTCTAATGGGATCAGCGCTGCAGGTCATTATCAGAGGACCGGGGGAGTTTCTGGGCCATTATTTTCTACACAAGTATTGATTCACATGGTTGTAGCATTTAAATACAGACAAAGATTTGTACTAAGTACACAAACAAGATGTTGCCATGGGAATACACACAGCTGACAATTTGTGTTCGATGGGAATTCTATTTTGGGTACTGAGACTTTGACTTCTTTGAGACCAAGGATTTTAATTAAAGAAAAACTCATTGGAAGCCTTGATTCTACCTCTGATTGAAAGGATGAAAATGTTATTCCCCGACTACAAAAATAGGCGAATCAATGATGATATTATGTCATATATTGTATTTCCGCCATTTTTTCATTACTGCCACAGTAACACTGGACATAACATGCCCCTGTATACAAGGCGTTCAATAGGCGGATGATTGATTGCCAGTTCCACATTGCTTTATGATAGCATCTTAATAAGTGGCAGTTTGTTTTTGTCTGGGGGACGACACGGGCCATTTAAACTGCTTCAAGCACCAGATTCCTGCAGTAGCAGCCATGTCCACACTCCTCAGTGATGAGCTCCCAGGCATAAAGAGTAATATTGCCGGGAGCCTGCTGGAAATAGTTACATTGGGCCTGATTGTGGAAAATTCTCCAGGGATAATACCAACTACTTCAGGCGGGCAGCGAATCCATCCTGCCACATTTCCACCTGCCATTGCAGAAAATCTACGCCACTAACACCCAAAACAAAACATGTATGCCAAAGCACACCTACAATATAGGTAACATGAGAGCACCACTGTAAATACAATGTTAGAATCACCCCCTCCTAAATGAGTAGTCGAATCACACTATCTGAACAGAATAAATGAAATAGGAGACTAACGCCATCATAAACGGAATAGTAGATTCACATCATCCAAATGGAATGGGAGAATCACATGACACTAACAGTATAAAATGGCCTGTTGTGTTTGTTTTATTCCACACATGAGATTAACGCACACTAACATATTTGTAACTTGGTTGACTGTGATTTCAGACTCTCATAGAATAAAACCTTTCAAACATGTTTCAGTTGGTACTTTCTACCAATATAATGCCTCCTGTTTCACCATCTAAAATCTGTTTAATTTGTTAGCTTGTTGAGCATTAAAACTGTCCCTTAGCTTTTAAAAAGTTAGCGCCATTTAGTCCGCATAATATCTACAAAAATTCTTCTTGATGAATATTAAATCTGGGATCATAGAAACTCTCACCAAAGAAAATGCCATAAATTATATTAGCTTTATGAACTATATTGTGTTCCATTTTAAATAGGTACGGATATCAAAGACACTGTCACAATACATCATACATTTGTTTGGCTGTTTTGTTGCTGAAGGGGAAGGCATGTCTAGGGGAAATATTTTCTCTTCAAAGTAGTCTCCCAGTTCTGCCTTAAATATACATACTCTATATGGATTTCTTGGACTAAATAGCCTGAATTTTCATGTCCTTATGGATACTGAAATTTTCTACCTGAGCTTTCTTCCTCAATTGCTTTACTGTCGAGCATGTCATGTTTCATCCCGGAGTAATTTCATTGATCTTAGTGGGAGCTTCGGCTGTAAATTTTATAGTAAAATATTAATAAAGAAATTTCAAAAAGGCTGTAAGATTTGCAGTTGGCATTTTTTACTCCATGCTTCTGCACTCAGTGCATTGACACTGCAGCTACCTGTCCAAGACCAGAGGTGTCATCAAAAGTTCCAGGCAGGCAGAACCCTGCTTATATTGCTTGACTCCTGCCTTACTGAGATCTTTAACTGCCCTCTTTGTAAAAAAATTTGTTTTATGGGATGTGGGCGTCGCTGGCAAGGCCAGCATTTATTGCCATCCCTAATTGCCCTTGAGAAGGTCGTGGTGAACCGCCTTTAAGAGAGAGTTCTGCATGTGCCTGGATAAATGCATTGAGCTGTCTCCCACAAGTTAGAAATCTCAATGTTTAGAGATTATCTCGGAGAATGCCCAATCTCTAAACATTTCAATTAAAATCAAGTAGGTTTACAAAGTGTTCAAGGGGTTCTACTTTACAAACCAGAATTGACAGAACACTGGTTTTACATTCCATATATAACCAAACTGAAGCAGTGCGAGAGTACCCCTCAGGCGGTCTCATGGCACTTTGCTCTGGAGTCAGATCAGGTCCTGATTCTGGATTTGCGCGCCAGTTCAGCAGCAGCAAGATGCTGAAATCACTTTGCACCAAGGTTAAACTTGCAGTGTTAGTGCATGCTTTAGATTCAATTTCCCTTCACCATTACCCATACCTGAATCATGACAAGGGTTTGAAACATTCTTAAAGCTCTAGTTAAACATGCTAAACATTGGCATGCTTCTGATTAACCTAGGACTGATCCAGAGCCACCAAACTGCAGAAAGCCCTGTACCAGCTAAGTAGCAGCTGTACCCAGCCGTTTTTGTTTTCCTGGGACATGCCGTTCTTCATGGGCCTTCAAGCCTGTCAGAGTTCCAGCTCCCATTAAGTTGCCCCTGGATACTCATATGCTGTCTACTCAAAAATGTGTTAGTAGTGAAATATAAAAACAGAGAGTAAGAGCTTCTACAAGTATATAAAAAGGAAGAGAGTAGCTAAAGTAAACACTAGTCCCTTAGGGGATGAGACTGGAGAATTAATGGGAAACAAGGAAATGGCAGAAACTTTGAACAAATATTTTGTATCTGTCTTCACGGTAGAAGACACTAAAAGCATCCCAATAATAGTGGAAAATCAAGGAACAAAAGGGAGGGACAAACTTAAAACAATCACTATCACTAGAGAAAAAGTACTAGGCAAACTAATGGGAATAAAGGCTGACAAGTCCCCTGGACCTGATGGTCTGCATCCTAGGGTCTTAAAAGAAGTGGCTGCAGAGATAGTGGATGCATTGGTTGTAATCTTCCAAAATTCCCGGATGCAGTTGAGGGCGGGACTGGAACCCGGAAACCAGCTGACCCGCTCCCAAGCCGCATCCATTTGCAAAATTGCGGCCAAAGAGTCTGCAAAGGGATATAGATAAGTTAAGTGAGTGGGCAAAAATTTGGCAGGTAGAGTATAATGTGGGAAAATGTGAGGTTATCCACTTTGGTAGGAAGAATAGAAAAGCAAAATATTATTTAAATGGAGAGAGACTACAGAATGCTGCGGTACAGAGGGATCAGGGTGTCTCGTACATGAAACACAAAAAGTTAGCATGCAGATACAGCAAGTAATTAGGAAGGGAAATGGAATGTTGGCCTTTATTGCAAGGGGGATGGAGTATAATAGTAGGGAAGTCTTGCTACAACTGTACAGGGCATTGGTGAGACCACACCTAGAGTACTGCGTACAGTTTTGGTCTCCTTATTTAAGGAAGGATATACTTGCATTGGAGGCAGTTCAGAGAAGGTTCACCAGGTTGATTCCTGGGATGAAGGGGTTGTCTTATGAGGAAAGGTTGAGTAGGTTGGGCCTATACTCATTGGAGTTTAGAATAATGAGAGGTGATCTTATTGAGGGGGCTCATGGTAGATCCCTCGTGGGGGAATCTCGAACTAGGGGTCATAGTTTCAGAATAAGGGTTTGCCCATTTAAGTTGGAGATGAGGAGGAATTTGTTCTGAAGGTTGTGAATCTTTGGAATTCTCTACCCCAGAGAGCTGTGGAGGCTGAGTCATTGAATATATTCAAGGCTGAGATAGACAAATTTTTGAACTACAGGGGAGTCCAGAGTTATGGGGTACAGGCAGAGAAGTGGAGTTGAGGTCAAGATCAGATCAGCCATGATCTTATTGAATGGCAGAGCAGGCTCGAGGAGCCGAATGGCCTACTCCTGCTCCTATTTCTTATGTTCTTATGTAGAGCAGCCAAGGAGGAAAGTGGAGATGTCTATCTTCAACGGGGTACAAAAATCAAGCATTTTCACTAAAAGGGATTGTGCATGGGTCTACATATATTTGTTTTAAGAGACAGCTGGAGGAGTACTTTAAACAGAAAATAATCCCCTCAAGACTTCCCTTTACATTTGAGTAATGATGAAGTGCTTGTACTGCACTGGGGAATTGAGAATAGGCAGGTTGATTTAAAAGACAAGGCCGTAGGTTGAGTCCTTCAATCAGCCTGGAATCCTCAATTCCCCAGCAGAGTATAGGCAGAGTTCATTATGACAATTCGATCAGTTTGAGCCAGTGCCTTTTTTTTTTGGTCCTTTACAGCTTTTAGAAATCAAAGTTCAACCCATACCAGATAACATTCTATTAGCACTAGCACTTCTTTATATGATGCAGTATCTTGCACATTCTCGTATTGCTCAACTGAGTTTGAATGTACGGTATTCATTCACTAAGAACTCTGGGGTAGAGTTTCTGCTTTGGGTACAATCGTTAATCTGGGCGCAAATTGCGTTTGAAATTGCGCTGGTTTTCCAAAGTGAAGTTATGGCTCAAACTTATTTGCATAATCACAAACAGGAAATTTTCCATGAACCAGCGCAATTGGGCAGCGTAATAGAACATATTTTTTTTCCCTGCATTAAAAAATATTCATTGATGTATTTAAGAGTGGTAACCTGGTGCAGTTTTATTAATACAGCTGAAACTGAGTTTATCAGCAAAAATAGCATTTTTAATAAGAGTGTCTAATCCACTACCTGTTAGTAAGCTGATTTCAAATCACTGAAAATGACTTTAAAAAACTATACTGAACCATTTATTAATTTCATTGGTGTACACTATTCAGTTTCTTAGTAAATTAAATATTTTTTAATCTTTTAAAAGGTGCCTATTAGTGCCCTTGCACCTAAATAAACAAGCTTAATTTTAAGAGCCTCCTCGAAGGGTCGTAAATGGGCATAATTAGCGGAAACTCGACATGCGCATTATTGCGATCTGGGGGCGTGGCCAGTTGTGTGGGCGGGGCCAGCTTCCAGCGCGATGTTTTTAAACTAACGGAAAAGATCGCGGAAACTCGATTTACACTTGATGTAATTTACGCTTAAAATTCCGGGATCTTTTGCGCTGGTTTAGCTCATTTCGGGCGAATTGCGCTGATAAAACCAGTGCAAACTAGCGGAAAAACTAGGCCTCTATATATTTCACACACTGGTCACTATGTAACAAAACAGATATAAATGTTTCTGTTTCTCTCCAGTGCTGAAGTTAGTTGCACGTCATTATGTGTATGTGTAACTTACCCAATGGTTGCCATGACATCCTTTTTATACATTGCATCCTGGGATGTATTAAGGAAGCCCTGCAGATGCAAACTGTGTGGTCACACACTATCCTAATAGGGCCCACACAGCATGAATAGAAAAAAATAGATATTTTTTTAATTTTGCATAGAAGCGGGTTATTTTGGATGCTTTTGGGGTCAAAGATTGCCTGTGCTCACCCACAAGAAATGTAGGACCAGATCCAGACCCTCTGGTTAAGATGAAACAATTATTCATCATTCATTGCCATTAACACCTGAAAGTAGATTCCCAGCTCCTTGTTTACTGATTGAAATTAAGTGATAAACTGCCAAAGAAGAACTAAGAACTAAACCCCTCCCATTGCCTACATAATCAAGTGCAACTACTAACTACCCTTGTTATCTGTGAATTAATATATAACGCAAAGAAATGAGCATGCTTGAGCAAGAGAAGACACCTTTTTTATTCTCAGAATGTTGGTGACACTGGCATTTATTGCCGATCCCGAGTTGCCCTGAGAAGGTGGTGGGGCCACTATCACAGGGCATTTTAGAGTCAATCATACATTGGAAGACTGGAGGCCTTGTCAAGTCGGGATGGCAGGTTCCCTTCTCTGAAAAGCATTTGTGAGCCAGTTGGGCTTTTACAACAATCCAGCAGCTTTTATTGAGTTCCGTTTCACTGCATGCTGTGGTGGGAGTTGAATTCATGGGGGGAAATATTCAGTTGGTTGCGCCTCCCGTTAGCGCCTTAAGAGGGCGCTAATGGGGCACAAAGCATCTAGCGCCCGGGCGCGGCGAAGTTTGCGCTGCTCGCGAAATTAACTAGACATTTTGCGGCGGCGCTAAACACTACCGCCACGATCTCCTGCGCCGGCAGATCGTGACGTCAGTCGAGTGCGCAACGCCCCGGTATCGCCCCGGAGTGGATATTGAGTGGCACCCCCTGCCTTACCGCCTGCCGCTAGCAACGACAGGTTGAGGGGAGCGTTTTGCAGTCAGGAAGGGACTGGGGGAGCGCTATTTAAAGGTGACCGCTTCCTGCCTTTTATTGTTGGTGCCATTTTTGAACCACGCATTCTGAGAGAGAGAGAGAGACTTCTGGAGAGATTCAACGCTGTGTGAAGGAGTTTTGGGTACTGAGCAGCACTTTGCAGGTTCATTTTGATTTGCCCTTCCTTGTATCAATTTAGAAGAGACTGTGGGGACTGCACTCTGAGCTCTTTCCCTGGTACTCTCCATTATTCTTTCCAGCAGATTCGATGTGCAGGTCTCTCCAGGCCGAGATTCAAGGCTGCAATGAGCAGGATGTGGATGGAAAGCAAGATCAACCCTCCCCGTTAAGAACTGGCCGGCGCCATTGTGTGTGTGTTCCATTGCTGACTGACATAACATGAGCTTCGCCAGCGCTCTGAGGTAGCGCCTCGCTCCTCGGCCTTTGCGCCTTAAGACAGGTGTGAAGCGCCTGATTTAGGGCTCCAATCACCTCCAGGTGCGATAAAAGTCAAGTTTGCAGTCGGTGGCGATAATTAGCGGCAGGCGCTAATCTTTGCGCCTGGCCGATAATTGTGCCTCAAATGGGGCGATACTGAATTTCTCCCCCATGACCTCTGGGTGGCTAGTCCAGAACCATGACCACTAGGTGACTGTATCTGAAAGGCAAGCTCAAAAATCTGATCTTTTGAGAAGATGTCGACTGAAGCTTGCAAGAGAGCTGCCCAAGAAATGGAAATCTCCCCTTAATGCTGCCGGTTGAGATTGCAGTGAAGGCAGTTTGCTGTGAGAAAAGGACCATGTTGGATAAAAACAAGCATATTTATAATCAAAGAATGCTGGAAATAAAGCTTTCCTCCAATTGTTTGTTGTCACTTCAGATTGCCAACCTTTTTAGATTTGATTGCCTTTTAAAATGAGTTAGTGGTTAGTAAACCCCATCCATTCCAGGATATTATAGGGTAGATTTCCCTATATCGCACTTGGGTAACAGCCCTTTGCCAGCGGCACACGAGGCCTACGGACTTGGGTTGGTAGGCCTCAGCTCACCTAGAGCTGCATTCCCAATCCTGTTCAAGCAAACAGTTTTATAGTTTTGGAGGCTACGCTAGGTGCATGTGCTGGGTTCGTTAGTGCCTCCAAAAATATTTAAATTAATTATAATGATTCCAAAACAAATTCCCTGTAGATCTTTAGCAGCACAGTTCCTGATTTGTTGAGTGCTCGTGTAAAACAGGTGCAGAAAGGCCTACAAGCTGTTCATTTTAGAACTCTACAGCTTAAAACTAGGTTGCTATATTTTTTTGAGATTTGCATTTTGATTGCTGTTTTTTCACCTGCCAAACTAAACGTTATAAGCTACAAGTGTGTTATAACTGGTGCCATATTTTTTTCTCTCTGCTGCTTGCTGCTGTTTTTTCTGCAATTCAGCAATTCTTTTGGTGCACACCTCCATCAGCCACATCCTTGCTGCCACGCAGTCGCAACCAGAACTGCAAGTTCAGTGCGGTCATTCTGCTCATCCTTCCAATGGCTTTCCTGGATTTGGAGGAGGAAGAGCAATCTCTGCAGAGGGAGGAATGGCAGCTAAACTTGCAATTCAGGCATCAGTCACCAGGAATGATGTGATCTGAGACAGACACAGTTACCCGGCTGAGCCTAAAGAGGCCGGCCTTCACCGTCCACATGACTTATGTGTCATGAATGTCACCTGTCACTTCAGCCCTTACGATACAAATAAAATATTCAAAAGCACAAGCTTCACAGTCCCCATTATTTCTCCCTGTAACTTACTGTGGTGCCCCCCTCCCCGTCCCCATTTATCAAATGTTATCACGTATCACTTTTTACTGAAAACCCCACCATGATACGCTTTGCAAAGTATTTTATTCTTGAGGTCTTTCGCTGTTAATCTGGCTCGCCACATATGCTGGTTCTTGCTTCCTCTAATTATTCAGCCGGCACATTCACAGCCACTCAATTCCTAGTGGAGCCAAGGGAGAGTCCAATATTGTGATTCAATCAGTTTGAGCCATTCGACTCCTCCGGACTCCAAGCCATCGAGTTCCCTAGCACACATGTACATTAAATACCTTATTCGATCTTGGGCCAAAATATATTAATATTAATTTCACAAGTAAATGGATAGTGGAATAAAAGGAGATGATTGTTGGTACTGTAAAGTTATAGTTTAGATTTTATGACATACATATATAATCCGGTCACGGGCCCATTACCTCACAGTGAGTTGGCCACTGAGGCAGTTGTATCTTGCTATGTCTTTGATGTGGTACCTTCCTGGCTGACCTGATTAACTTTATCACACCTCGGCAGATAGTCAGGATGATTTAATTTAGTGGTCTGCAATTGTAAGGTACACATGCTTTGTTCTCTATCTATATATGCTTTGGCGATTCTGTATCTATTTACTTCACCTGAGGAAGGGGCAATCGATAGCTCCGAAAGCTTGTGATTTCAAATAAAACTGTTGGACTATAACCTGGTGTTGTGCGACCTCGCAATTATCAATACCATGGGGGAGAAATTCAGTATCGCCCCGTCTGGGGTGCAGTTATCGGCCAGGCGCAAATTTAGCGCCTGGCGCTAATTATCGCCTCCGACTGCAAACTTGGCTTCTATCGCCCCTGGAGGTGATTTGAGAGCGAAATCAGGCGCTACAAACCTCTCTTAAGGCGCTAACGCCGAGGAGCGAGGCGCTACCTCAGAGCACTGGCGAAGCTCATGTGATGTCAGTTAACAACGGAACACAGACACACTGGCGCCGGCCAGTTCTTAAAGGGGAGGATCGATCTTGCTCTCCAGCCACACCCTGCTCATTGCAGCCTTGAATCTCGGCCTGGAGAGACCCGCTACTGTGGCATTGCACGCTCGACTGACGTTACGATCTGTGGGCACAGGAGATCATGGCGGTAGTGTTTAGCACCACCGCAAAATGTCTGGTCAATTTTGCGAGCGGTGCAAACATCGCTGCGCCCGGGCGCTAGTTGCTTTGCGCCCCGTTAGCGCCCTCTTAGGGCGTTAACGGGAGGTGCTAATCAACTGAATTTTCCCCCCTATATGTCTACATTGCTTCTGTCATGCAGAAGCAAGAGTAAATAATCAGTTAGATTACTGAAGAGCTAAATCCATTTTTTAAATTTAAAAATGGAAGCAGCAGTCGAGGTTTTATTGTATGTGAAGCCTAGCTGAAGCACTTCTTCCAACTTCATGGACAAGAGAACTAATCAGGACATATTTAAAGAATATTTTCTACCTTGATTATTCTGCAGGTGTCTGTAACACAGTGAAGTTGCTGCTTGAATAAAATGTGTGCTGGCAGCTGGGTAAAGAACTTGAGCAACAGGTCATAATTTACCTTCATTTGTGCTACTTATCTGATTGCCCACATCAACCAATCATTTATATAGTATCCAGGAGAAATTCTGCAGACAGGAACTTGCCAAGAATCAGCTGGCACATTACACGTTCTGTTCTCTTCTACCTCTCTTTTAGGTTCCTCCAGTTAAGAGTGAGGGGGGAGGCAACTTACATGCTTCATTGCCCCTCTGTGAACAATGCAAATTTTCATTCCTCCAGCACTAAAGCTACTAGCCTCCATTTGATGGTTTCCCTAAAGACATGGGAGGAAAAATTCAGTTGATTAGCACCTCCTGTTAGCGCCCTAAGAGAGCGCTAACAGGTCGCAAAGCAACTAGCTCCCGTGCGCGACGATGTTTGCGCCGCTCGCGAAATTGACCAGACATTTTGCGGCGGCGCTAAACACTACTGCCACGATCTCCTGCGCCCGCAGATCGTGACGTCAATCGAGCGTGCAACGCCCTGGTAGCACCCCGGACCGGATATTGAGTGGCGCCCCTAACCTTTCCGCCTGCCTGCCGCTAGCAACGACAGGTAGAGGGGGACGTTTTGCAGTCAGGAAGGGACTGGGGGAGCGCTATTTAAAGGCGGCCACTTCCTGCCTTTTGAACCGCGCATTCTGAGAGAGCAAGAAAGAGACTTCTGGAGAGATTCAACGCTGTGTGAAGGAGTTTTGGGTAATGAGCAGCACTTTGCAGGTTCATTTTGATTTGCCCTTCCTTGTATCGATTTAGAAGAGACTGTGGGGGCTGCACTCTGAGCTCTATCCCTGGTCCTCTCCATTGTTCTTTCCAGCAGAATTGATGTACAGGTCTCTCCAGGCCGAGATTCAAGGCTGCAATGAGCAGGGTGTGGCTGGAGAGCAAGATCGACCCTCTCCTTTAAGAACTGGCCGGCGCCAGTGTGTCTGTGTTCCATTGCTAACTGACATCACATGAGCTTCGCCAGCGCTCTGAGGTAGCACCTTGCACCTCGGCGTTAGCGCCTTAAGAGAGGTGTGTAGCGCCTGATTTAGCGCTCAAATCACCTCCAGGGGCGATAAAAGCCAAGTTTGCAGTCGGAGGCGATAATTAGCGCCAGGCGCTAAACTTTGCGCCTGGCCGATAATTGCGCCCCAAACGGGGCGATACCGAATTTCTCCCCCAAAAAGCTTTGTGCATAACAAAAAAAACCAGATACATATTGTTAAGCAGATCTTGAAAAATAAAGTCGTTCTTGGATTAAATCAGACAAAATTGGCTGTAGCATATAATCTCAGGACTGAGGCTTGTGTTATAGTTGTTTGCAGCCTTTCCTAAAACAGCCAAAGGGTAACTGATGCACATACACTTCTAATGGCTGTCGAATAACCTGTAGCCTCGGATATTACACTACACTGGGACTCTCCAGCTATGACTCATGATTTTAGAGATTACTCAAGGTTCCTGCTTTTTAACTTAAAGCAATAACTCCCCCCTCCCCCGACACAAAGGGGGTGATTTTGTCAATGGGGGCGCGTTGAAGGCGGGACTACTGCGTGTCGGGTTTCAGTCCCGCCTCCATCAACTTGTGGTCAACCCACGCTATTTTCCCTTGATTGAACTTGTTAAACCTGCCCAGCGGGCTTAGCAGGCCAATTAAGGGGAAGCCGGTTATAGAGAACGTCAGTGTATGACGTTTCATCTGTCAAAAATTTTTGACAGATGAATTGTCATCGTTTGACAGCTCTGTGAAGCTGTCAAACACTGACATTCTCTGTTGTTTGATGAGTTCTTGTATTCAAGACTCATCAAACCTCTTTTGTGAGCAGAAATCAGATGGCTGTTGCATCGGAGAATGCAGCAGCCATCTGTCAACTCTGCCGGTGAGATGCGAGAGTCTCCGCATCCCCAACAGTTGAAGCCTGCAGGAAGAAACAAAGGTAAGTAAACATTTTCTGTCACTTTCCACTCACCTCACATACTTACCTCTCCACACTTGCACCCATCACTCACCTCCACAGCGCACTTTTGCACCCCTCCGACCCCCACAGACCCACTGCTCGCCTCGGTGACCCTGGCAGAGTTTCTTGATGTCGGGAAGCCCGCGCCTCTGCTGGAAAAATGGGGATAATCCTCTTAACCGCCTGTTAACTACCTGTTAACTACCTGTTAACAGGCAGTTAAGTGGCTGTAATCCCCTTCCCGCCTCCAGGAGACGGGACCCGGCCCGGGTCAGCTACCCGCCCCCAGATTCTGCCATTTTCCCGACAGTCCCGCCTCGCCAGGGCTGGCAAAATCCAGCCTAAAGTTTTGAAATCAACGTTTATTCATTAACGCCAAAAACAACTAAAATGGTGCACGCTGCATTATTGATGTATTCTTCCCATAAACTTTAATTTCTTGCATGAAGGACCTATAGAGTTAAAAAATTCTGCAGCACAAAACTCGAATACTCAACTCAGAAACACAATTCAAGCCCCCACCCTAACTCTCTGCCGCAAGGTCCTCTTGGTTTTAATGTTTGCTCCCCACTGTGCGAGGCTGGGTTTTCATGTTGTCCTTTTTTTTTGTAATGAGACAATAACTAAAACATGGATAAAGAACTGAATGTGGTATAAACCTAAAATTGTAGAAATAAACACCGAAGCATAGAAACTCCAGCGGCACTGTTGCACTGCTGGAAGTGCAGCAGCACAGGGATTCATCAAGGCAGAGGTCAATGGCGTCCTCCAATGGCGTCCACAGGTGAACGCTTTCCAGCAGAGGTCACTGGTTCATAGTCAGGCGCAGGAACCCTGGCTGATTTTTCCTCCTCCTTAATCCAGGAGCAGTGACGTTGACAACAGCTCCCCTTCCACCAGCTCTCAAGCGCAGGAATAGGACCTTGAACCTTTTCTGGTCTGAATGGATCTGTATCAGACTGAGGCATTTACTGGCTGAGCCACTGGGTTAACAGAAAGAGTTCCTTAACCATCTAATTTTAGGGGTTCAGTGTCATTCTGCAGAACAAAGCTGAAAATCCAAAAGGTTAAAGAGTGATTTTTAAATTGAGAATTATTGCATTTTCAGCGGTTTCTTTCAAAGATAGATAACGTTCTATTAAGTGGCAGTTTTGTTATTAGCATTAAAGTGGGAATGGTAGCATAGCGGTTATGTTACTGGACTAGTAATCTAGAGTCCTGGACTAACAATCTGGAGACATGAGTTCAAATCCCACTATGACAGTTTGTGAATTTGAATTCAATTCAATAAATCTGGAATGTAAAGTCAGTATCAGTATTGTGACAATAAAGCTAGTGGATTGTCTTATGAAACCCAACTAGTTCACTCATGTCCTTTATGGAAGGAAACCTGCACTCCTTACCCAGTCTGGCTTATATGTGACTCCAAACTCACAGCAATGTGAATGACTCTTAACTGCCCACTTGGTTGTATCAAACTGCTACAAAAAAGTACAGTAAGAATAAAAGCAGGCGGACCATCTGGCATTGACCTAGGAATCGGAGTTAGACATGACAAAGGCACATCCAGCCCAGTCGACCCTGCAAAGTTCCCCTCACTAACATCTGGGGACTTGTACCAAAATTGGGAAAGCTGTCCCACAGACTAGTCAAGCCTGACATAGTCATACTCACAGAATCATATCTAACAGCCAATGTCCCAGACTCCTCCGTCTTGGTATGTCCTGTCCCACCAGAGGTGGCAGCACAGTGGTATACAGTGCTTTTAGCGTAGTAAAACATCCCAAGGCGGTCCACAGGAGAATGATCAGATATTGACTCCGGACCCCATGAAGTCTCATTGCATCAGGTCAAAAATGGGCAAGGAAACCTCCTGGTGATTACCCCACTTACCTCAGCTGATGAATCAGTGCTCCACCACTTGGAAGAAGCACTGATGTAGCAAGGGCACCTGCTTCATCAATGACCTTCCCTCCATCATAAGGTAAGAAGTGCGGATGCTCGCTGAAGATTTCACAGTGTGCAGTTCCTCAGATAATGCAGATTAGACTGAGAAGTGGCAAATAACATTCGCGCCGTACAAGTGCCAGGCAATGACCTACAAGGCGCAAGTCAGGAGTGTGATGGAATACCCTCCACTTACCTGGATGAGTGCAGTTCCAACAACACTCAAGAAGTTCGACACTATCCAGGACAAAACAGCCCACATGATCGAGATCCCATCCACCACCTTAAACATTCACTACCTCCACTACCGGTGCAATGTGGCTGCAGTGCACTGCAGCAACTCACCATGGCTTCTTCGACAGCACCTCCTAAACTCATGACCTCTATCACTTAGAAGGACAAGGGCAGCAGGTGCATGAGATCACCACCACCTCCAAGTTCCCCTCCAAGTCACACACCGTTCTTACTTGGAAATATATTGGCGTTCCTTCATCATTGTTGGGTCAAAATCCTGGAACTGAAGGTGGGAGTGCCTTCACCACGCAGACTGCAACTGTTCAAGAAGGTGGCTCACCACCACCTTCTCGAGGGCAACTCGGGATGGGCAATAAGTGCTGGCCCTCACATTCCGCGAATGAATAAATAAAAACCTTTTTTTTAAATTCAGACGTTTTTTAAAAGACCCTAATGACAAATCTTCAAACAGAGTAAGAAAATAGAAAGACACTAAAGGTTTAAATATAATTTGATTTGAAAAAATAACACCAACACTACCAATGCTTAATGTTACAGTTTACTCAACAAAGCTCAAGTTAACACTTCAGGCAGCAGCACCTAGCTTCCCTACTGTTAGAACAGCAACAGCTTAGCCCACACACCACTTAAATAAAATATTGCATTAAATAGTGAGTTTCTGGTTAGCAAAACATTTTAAAAGTTTTGAAATTTGAAAGGGTCTCCTCAATTACTGAACACTTTCAGGAATTCATTGTGCCATTGATTATACAAAACCAAAGGAAGAAAATGAAATAGTTATTGACATATATACACAGATCCTTGAGTAATATGGTTGTCATAATATCCATAACAGAATACTCATAAATGAAGTGAAACATTTCTTGGAGAGCACCCTGGTTGATGAGCCAGAATGGGGAATTGGAGACTTGAGTTGTGATTCCAGGAATCAAAAACCTACAAATGGGTTTCAGTGGCTGTTTGGTGTATGCTCAGTCTTAGCTTTTCCTATACTGTACACTGTAATCATGGCAAACATACATGACATTTGTATTTAAAGCATGAACATTTCCTTCTTAGAATTTTCATATTGAGTAATTATTTTCTTTCTGTTTATAAGGGAATTGCAAGCAGAGAAATGTTTTACTAGCTAAATGCTCAATAATGGCATCAGATTGCAATCCTTCAAAGTGCAATATCTCAGAAAAGGCATCCAGCAAACTTATTCATGTTTGACAAGAGGAAAGAGGCAGGAAAGCTGCAGGTCATTCCCACCACAGTGATGTTGCACTCTAGTGACATGGTTCTGTGTTCTACATCAGTACATTGTGCATTTGTAAATAAAATAAATGAATAAAAGGTCTGTTGAGCAATCTTTCATGAAGGCAGTCACCCTTTAATGCCTAATCTGTTCTAATCCCCACCCATGGATTGTTTGTTTAGGGAGTATGGTAATGAGAATCTAATCAACTGGAGAAGTTTAGATGTTCCTAAATGCATACTTATATATAATTTTTGCTGCAATGATATTATTCATACAAGAGGAGAGAACTTTGGTTGGAATATTTTATAAGGAATACATATGGTCCATTGAACTCTGTTGCTTTTTATGTTGTCCTGCTTCAGTGCACGAAATATAAAAGAACATTCATGTACAGACTAATTGGTAGCTAACCTTCCTAAACCTCAGTGATTTCACTGCTAAATGAGTCGGGGTGGGAAATTAGCAAGTGCAAAGGAAAAGCTGTAACAGAGCTGCATCTGAATAAAAGGTGTAATTACTCTGACATTCTGCACACTAATGGAGCTGGAAGAATTTATTGAAGACTGAGGCTCGTCGAGGGATGTGACTTTCTTAATAGAGTTTACTTATGCACAACGGAACTTGACATTCTGCACTATTAGTAAAAAGTGACTCCCACACACTGTGCCTGGCTGCATTAAGGAGCTAATTTGTCTTCACCTGAGAAATAGTGCAGGTGGCCTGTGTGCCTATTGAGTTGGATTGAATGTGCAGCTCCCTGGATTACCAGGATCCAGTGCTTGCAAATCATAGGAGAGCTTCTGACAATTTTAATAAACTCGTCAGCGTACTTTGATACTTTATCTTATTCTTATTTCAGAAACATACCCAATATAATAGATTTATGTGACTGTGTTGAGAAATACAATCTAACTGATCCAGACACAGTTCTTATTTCACGTATAACCGTGTAGCCATTATCTCTCATTCCTATTACACAGAAGTCCTGTTCAAGAATAACATTTGTCAAAAATAAGCTATGTATTCACTGGGCATCAAATATGTTACTTAAACTTCAGAAAGATAAGTAATTCCTTTTTTGTATTGTACTTTTGTCTTTTTTTAATTCTTCTACCATTGGCACTGATTAGGTAGAAGCCAGATCTAATTGGATCAGGCTAATACAAAATGTATGGAAGTGGACATAGATTGTTTAGAAAATAGTCGTGTCATTTCTAAAGCCTAAATAATGTATGATCTCATTGAGATTACCCATTACATTTTTCATGTGCCCATTTTGATACAGGAAACTCTTTGGTATCCGGCACCGACGGGACCGGGATGGTGCCGGTTGATTAAAAATTCCGGATGACGGAGAGGGTTATCTACCGAGGCTATTTTTAACAAACAAAAATAAAAAAATCAAGAAATGTGCAGTATACAGTAATTGGGTACTCACCTACAGAATGTTGTGTTAAATGGATGGTGGAAGGTGCTTGATTAAATAGAGTACTGCCAGTTGAGGGTAATCCATAACTCTTTAATTACTTAACAGTAAAACAAAACGGTTATTGAGGTGGTGTTTTCGGAGTATGAATTTTGCCGGTTAATAGAGAATTCCGGATATTTAGGTGCCGTTTAAACGAGAGTTTCCTGTATCTGCTTTCCAGGTCTTAGTACTCATGAGAGCTTTGTATAAATCAAATTACCATGACCCTCCCCAGCCTCACTTTATAAGCTTAGTTTTTGCATAAGTTCACTTGTGTAACCATTAGAGTCCAGTCTGACCTGGCTTCATTCATACATTGATTTTCCATAATATTCAGCTGCCAGATGTTGTAATCATATGATAAGTAGCTTTACCTAGGATAAACATAATGAGATCAACAAGTCTGGTGGTACTTCTTCCCAATTAGTTAGTTATATTGATGAAAGCAGCCTGTTACTATTATAGAGTAGTTCCCAATATATTAAGCAGCACTTTCAGCATTTGGACTTAAGTATTACCTTGCTGGGTCAAAAACCAAAATAAAGAGCACCGTGAGTATCCAGGCCAAACCAAGCCTAGCAGATTTGATATTGCGAGTCACAAAATTATGGGTCAACCTTTTGAGATATGTACAGTTCATGTTCTACTGACAAGACAAGCAAAAATCCACAGGTTGTTCCATATATCATTTGCAGAACAAAGGACTATTCCATTGCAGAATCCATTCTCCATTTTCTTTTACTGGGGTGCAATCGAGATCAAACTCATTACATGTCCATGAGACCCACCTCCTGCTCCCTCGAATCCCACTAAACTGCTGACCACTCAACTTCCCTTCCAGGCTCCCATGTTAGTTGATATTGTTAATGGTTCTCTCTCTTCAGGTATTGTCCCCCTCTCCTTCAAAGCTGCCATCATCACCCCTCTCTTCAAAAAAAAATTGTCCCCCTCTGTCTTTGCAAACAACTGCCCCATCTCCAACTTCTTTTTTCTCTCCAAAGTCCTTGAACGTGCTGTCGCCTCCCAATTCCGTGCCCATCTTCCAGGAACTCCATGTTTGAATCCCTCCAATCAGCTTTCTGGCCCTACCATAAATGACATCCTATGTGACTGTGACAATGGTAAACTATCCCGCCTCGTCCTTCTTGGCCTGTCAGCAGCCTTTAACACGGTTGACTGCACCATCCTCCTCCACGCCTCTCCACCATCGTCCAGCTGGGTGGGACTGCACTCGACTGGTTCCATTCTTAGCTATCCAGTCGTAGCCAGAGAATCACCTGCAATGGCTTCCCTTCCCGCTCCCAGCTTGTTACCTCTGTTGTCCCCCAAGGATCTATCTAATAGTGAGAGATTGGGAAATGTTGGTGTTCAGAGGGACCTGGGAGTCCTTGTACACGAATCACTGAAAGTTAACATGCAGGTACAGCAAGCAATTAGGAAAACAAATGGTATGTTGGCCTTTATTACAAGAGGATTTGAGTATAAGAGTAAAGATGTCTTACTGCAATTATATAGGGCCCTGGTGAGACCACACATGGAGCATTGTGTACAGTTTTGGTCTCCTTACCTAAGGAAGGATATACTTGCCATAGAGGGAGTGCAATGAAGGTTCACCAGACTGATTCCTGAGATGGGGGGATTGTCCTATGAGGGGAGATTGAGTAGACTAGGCCTATATTCTCTAGAGTTTAGAAGAATGAGAGGTGATCTCATTGAAACATGCAAAATTCTTACAGGGCTTGACAGGGTAGATGCAGGCAGGATGTTTCCCCTGGCTGGGGAGTCTAGAACCAGGGGTCACAGTCTCAGAATAAGGGGTTGGCCATTTAGGACAGAGATGAGGAGAAATTTCTTCACTCAGAGGGTGGTGAATCTTTGGAATTCTCTACTCCAGAGGGCTGTGGAGCCTCAGTCGTTGAGTATATTTAAGACAGAGATCGATAGATTTTTGGATATTAAGGGAATCAAGGGATATGGGGATAGTTCAGGAAAGTGGAGTTGAGGTAGAAGATCAGCCATGATCATATTGAATGGCGGAGCAGGCTCGAGGGTCCAAATGGCCTACTCCTGCTCCTATTTCTTATGTTCTTATGTTCTTGGCCCCCTCCTATTTCTCATCTACATGCTCGGCGACATCATCCGAAAACACAGCGTCAGTTTCCACATCTACGCTGACAACACCCAGCTTTACCTCTCCACCATCTCTCTCGACCCCTCCACCATCTCTAAATTGTCGCTCTGCTTGTCTGACATCCAGTGCTGGATGAGCAGAAATTACCTCCAACTAAATATTGGAAAGACCAAAGCCATTGGGGTAAAAATTCAGTTGGTTACGCCTCCCGTTAGCGCCGTAAGAGGGCGCTAATGGGGCGCAAAGCCGCTAACGCCCGGGCGCAGCGATGTTTGCGCCGCTCGGGAACTTAACTAGAGATTGTGCGGCGGCGCTAAAACTTACCGTTGCGACCACCTGCGCGCGCAGATTGTGACGTCATTCCATGGTGCAACGCCCAAGTGGCGCCCCGGAGCGGAAATTGAGTGGCGCCCCCTGTCTTACCGCCTGGCGCATCCAATGACCAGAAGACTGGAACGCTATCAATCGCTGTGGGGCTGGGGGGGGGGGGGCGCTATTTAAAGGGGGCCTCTTCCTGTCTTTTATTGTTGGTGGCATTTTTGAACTACGCATTCTGAGAGAGAGAGGGAGAGACTTCTGGAGAGATTCAACGTTGTGTGAAGGAGTTTTGGGTACTGAGCAGCACTTTGCAGGTTCATTTTGATTTGCCATTCCTTGTATCGATTTAGCAGAGACTGTGGGAGCTGCACTCTGAGCTCTTTGCCTGGTACTCTCCATTGTTCTTTCCAGCACATTTGATGTGCAAGTCTCTCCAGGCCGAGATTCAAGGCTGCAATGAACAGGATGTGGATGGAAAGCAAGATTAACCATCCCCTTTAAGAACTGGCCCGTGCCATTATGTGTGTGTTCCATTGCTGACTGACATTACATGAGCTTCGCCAGTGCTCTGAGTTAGCGCCTCACTCCTTGGCCTTTGCGCCTTAAGACAGGTGTGCAGCGCCTGATTTAGCGCTCCACTCACCTCCCGGGGCGGTAAAAGTGAAGTTTCCAGTCAGTGCCGATAATTAGCGCCAAGCGCTAATATTTGCGTCCAGACGGTATTTGCGCCCCAAATGGGGCGCGACCTAATTTTTACCCCATTGTCTTTGGTCCCTGCCAGAAAATGCATTCCCTAGCCACCGACTCCATCCCTCTCCCTGGCAACTGTCTAAGGCTGAACCAGAATGTTCATAACTTTGGTGTCATGTTTGACCCCGAGATGAGGTTCCGACCAATATCCACCCTATCACTAAGACCGCCTATTTCCACTTCCATAACATTGCTCGACTCTGCCACTGCCTCGGCTCATCTGCTGCTGAAACCCTCATCCATGCCTTTGTTACCTCTAGACTTGACTATTCCAACTGTAGAGATTTGGCCAATTAGTAGCTTATCGCTAGTCTTTCAAATAATCAGGATCGACTGCAAACCAATATGGTGGGTATATTGTGTTTAATCAGAGTTTAAGATGGAATATAACATGCTAGTTATACTGCAAAACATCCGACCGTAACAAGCAGCTGGTACCGGTCCAATTCGAACAGACGGCTGGCGTGCGTGAACAGTTCTCTGGCTTCCGGCCTCTCTCTCTCTCGTCTGGAACCTTCGAGTTGGTGAGCTTGAGATCACTCTCAAAAGAGCATTCGACCAGCCCAACTTCTGCTTGGCTCTCCCCTCCACTGTCTGTGTGAACAAGCCCTCAGGGCATTACTTTAATTCTCTTTTTAGGGGTGAGCCTTAGGCCAAATTATTGACAAGACCATTTAACCTGTAGAGGTTCCCCATAAACCTCATCACCCAATGGGGCATCAGGTTCTTTGTCTCAATCCCCTGATTTCTAACACAATGCATTCCTGGCTGGCCTCCCACTTTCTACATTCCGTAAACTTGAGGTCATCCAAAGCTCTGCTGCCTGTGTCCTAACTCGCACCAAGTCCCATTCACCCTTCACCTGTGCTCGTTGACCTACATTGGCTCCCAGTTAAGCAACGCCTCATTTTTAAAATTCTCATCCTTGTTTTCAAATCCCTCCATGGCCTCACCCCTCCCTATCTCTGTAATCTCCTTCAGCCCTAAAATCCTCCGAGATACCTGTGCTCCTCCAAGTCTGGCCTCTTGAACCTCCCCGATTTCAATCGCTCCACCATTGGCGGCCATGCCTTCAGCTGCCAAGGCTCTAAGCTCTGGAATTCCCTCCCTAAACCACTCCGCCTCTCTACCTCTACCTCCTCCTTTAAAACGCTCCTTAAAACCTACTTCATCATCTGCCATAATATCTCCTTATGTGGCTCGGTGTCAAATTTTGTTGGACAATGCTCCTATAAAGCGCCTTGGGACATGTTACTATGTTAAAGGTGCTATATAAATACCAATTGTTGTTGTTGTTTGGGGTTTGCAGTATGTACCTTAGTTTGAAATTATAAGGCCTATTTTCCTCTGCACAGCTGTCAAATAGTATCTCAAAATTGGGTGCAATTCAGAGTAAAAATGTTCACTAATCCTTTGCTCCCATTCTGATCCTGAATAGCACTGCACCTGAACTTGCTCTGTGGCTTTTGTGGTGTCTGCAAATGAATGGCGGATATCACTGACACAGATTTTGCCTAATAGCACGTAGTTCAATACAGGGGCAAACAGTTCCCAGAAAGTCCTGGTGCTGCAGTTTTGGTGCTATCAGTCTTAAGGGATAAGCTGGTATTATTAAGAACGGTCTTCATATTTCTGCTGTTTCGATAAAAAATACGGTTTTGCTGCTTCTGTACTTGTTGCAGAATGCTGTTAGTCCTTTACACTTAGTGATGGAGGCCATGTTCAACACACTGACATCCCGTCTTTTTTTGTGATGCGGATAAATTAGAGCCAGACAAGAGGATACAAGTACATGCCCTCTTGTCAGCTACTGAAGTCTTTCATCTGGGCCTATCCTGAGCCTCGAACAACTGTTTCCTTAGCACAGAGTAGAAATCCCCTTTCCTCTGCTCCATGCCACCTAGGATAAAACAATGGACCTGAATTTGCGGTCGGAGGCTTCCTGTGGGCGAATGCCTCCGAACCGCAAGCAAAGTACAAACCTACCTGATGGTCCCGGAGGTGCGTAAGCTCGCGCTCCTGGGCCTCTGCGTGTACGCCTGCGTAAAGGCCCACGTATCCCAGGGGCGCACGCGGCTCGCAAGTGCCCCTGGGATCACATGGACTAGGCCAACCAATCAGAAAGGGGATCCCCATTGTGCTTATGGGGATTCCATTTACATACGTAATCCCCATAAGCATGAATAGGAATTCCCTAAAAAACACAATTACACACCAGTTAAATAAAAATAAATCTCTACAAGTTCAAAATTAATTAAAATACAATTAAATTAAACATTTAAAACAAAAATTTAATTTTTTGAGAAATAAATGTAAACGTTTAAAAAAAAAAATTTAATATTTATTTAAGCTGTTAAAAGAAGGCCCTACGCCTGCTTTTACCAGGCATAAGAGTTTCATGGGCATTCGCTGGGCACCAGTTTGACAAATAGCCCAACTTTCCACCAGCGAATGTCCATTTCCCGGGGATGCGGCGGATCTGTCAAGCTGAAACTTGACAGATCGCAAGTTCCAGGTTTTCGCGCACGCGCAGTGCACATGGAAACCCGGAACTTGCGGGGCACTTACAGCCGCGTACACACCGTGCACGTGGTCACAGGCCCCGGAAAATCCGGCCCAATATGCCTCACAGACAAAACCAGCAACCTCCTCCTATTCCCTTACCATTATTCCTCGTACCCAGAGTTGTTTTCCTTGCTTCTCCACCTTCTGTTTGGCACAATGATGCCCCCCTTTTACCAGCTCCCTCCAAAGCAGAGTACTGGTATGCCGGTGCTGCTGCCAACCCAGCCATGGCACAGCAGCTCAAACTCATTCACAGGGAGCTTTAAATAGACATGAAGACCAATGACATGCAAATCACAGCTTCTGGCACACACAAATTAAGTTACAAACTCATCATAATTCATCAGGAGTTTGCTCTATAAAATTCCTTTCCCATTACCTTTAATAATTAAAGAATAGCCCAAGCCAGCCTACAGCAGGATCTGGACAACATCCAGGTTTGGGCTGACAAGTGGCAGGTAGCATTTGCACGACATAAGTACCAGGTAATAACCATCTCAAACAAGAAAACTCCCAACCATCATCAACATCCTGGGATGACCATTGACAGAGGAAGATCAGCCCTTAGATCTCCGATTACATTGGTTGTCGGTGGGTGCTGCAGCTGCTCCTGTGCTAGAAGACGTCCATGTGGCTAGGATTGTATAATTTTGGTTCATCAAAGAGTAGGAACAATAGTTCTTTCCATTTAGTAATTACATTTATCACGGATCAATATGATGGAAAGATTTACAATTATTTCTGTCTAACATTGGTGTCTTCAGTATTAGCTCAGTGATTATAAGATTTGTGCCGGTGTATAAGAGTACTCGGCACTGTCACTACTCAGTTGCAATGAAAGGTTATAATCTTCAGCACTTTGCTGTTGAATATTTTTTCACAACGACTTCAGGATTTATGTTGAATGATATTACATTTTCAAATTTCATAATTGTTGTAATATGTCATATTTACACATCATCATGATGTGATTAAGAAACCAGGAAGTATGTAAATTACGCAATAATGCTTTAATATATTTTAATACGTAATCTTGTTATTGCTCTGATGTTTTTATGTATTATGTAAACTTGGAAGTATAGTGATCAGTGGAATGGGTGGACACGTGACAGATGAAATTTAACGCAAAAAGTGAAAAGTGATTCATTTTGGTAGAAAGAATGAGGAGAGGAAATATAAACTAAAGGGTACAATCCTCAAGGGGTTGCATGGGCAGAGAGATCTATGGGTATATGTGCACAAATCATTGAAGGTGGCAGGGCAGGTTGAGAAAGCAGTTAAAAAAGCTTACGGGATCCTGGGCTTCATGAATAGAGGTATAGAGTACAAAAGCATGGAAATTACGATGAACCTGTATAAAACACTGGTTCGGCCTCAACTGGAGTATTGTGTCCAATTCTGGGCACCGCACTTTAGGAAGGATGTGAAGGCCTTAGAGAGGGTGCAGAAAAGATTTACGAGAATGATTCCAGGAATGAGGGACTTCAGTTACATGGATAGACTAGAGAAGCTGGGGTTGTTCTCCTTAGAGCAGAGAAGGTTGAGTGGAGATTTGATAGAGGTGTTCAAAATCATGAGGGGTCTGGACAGAGTAGATAGAGAGAAACTGTTCCCATTGGCAGAAGGGTCGAGAAACAGAGGACACAGATTTAAGGTGATTGGCAGAAGAACCAAAGGCGACATGAGGAAAAACTTTTTTACTCAGCGAGTGGTTAGGATCTGGAATGCAATGCCTGAAAGGGTGGTGGAGGCAGACTCGATCACGGCTTTCAAAAGGGAGTAGGTAAGTACCTGAAGGAAAAAAATTTGCAGGGCTACGGGGAAAGGGCGGGGGAGTGGGACTAGCTGAAGTGCTCTTGCAGAGAGCCGGCACAGGCTTGACGGGCCGAATGGCCGCCTTCTGTGCTGTAACCATTCTATGATTCTGTGAATGATTGTTGGTGAGGGAGAAGATCAATATATACTCCTGACAGTACGAGACCAGGAGGGGTGACGACCTCCTGATGCTGAAAATCTGGGGAGTCTGCTCCGCAGTGATCACCAGGCAGGTCTCTGCTTGCCCATGTTCAGAGCTTTAGTTCACACCCGGTTGACTATTGAGTATGATCACATGGTGTTCACTCTTTCACTAGAAGCTATCCATGACTGGCAGGCACTGCGGGGAACTAAGTGCAATATTGAGCTGAATGTGACGATTGTTATTTGAATTACCCATTATTGATTTTAGTTCAGACAGAACCATTGCCTAATGCTACCGATCATTGCACTGTACAAAGCAGGGCATGAGTGGAATTAAGGATGTGAAAGCATGTTCCAGCAAACGGTGTGCATTGTCGTAATGTTCTTTTAAAATTGCAAAACTAGCACTATTGTGGAAGTTGCCAGGGCTGTCAATCAAACTTGTGAGAGACAGATGCTATGAATAACAGCAAAATTAGTCCAGCTGACAGTTTTCTGCAGTGCCAGTGTTGTGCGTGTCTACAATATGGCATTCCGTTGACAATAGAAATGTGAAATCTGTCAGCCCTTACAAAAATATCCCATTAACAATCCTGCAGGAGCCTATGAAATTCTTGCCAGTTTTGGGTACAGTCCCATACAAACCAAAAGTCAATGAGGACGCATTGAACCAAGTATTGATTTTTAATTCAAGGATGGCAAGAGTACTTTGAACTAAAGCTCTTTATCACATGTACCACAACTGTTTTTATGTCTTATTTGCCTTTTTATTATCTTTCAGTATTCCTCACCACATTCTCTCCTACCTATCTTTAAAGTCTTCAATATTTTTCTGGAATTTATGCAAATTCTTCAGTCAGTTTAAAAAAAAATATTGCTTAAGATGAAGGGTCATTTTTCCTCACATGCCTCTTGATGTTGAGCTGTTGACAGGTCAGCTAATTCTGTATGGTCTGTGACTGTTTTCTCATCTCAAGGCAGCAGCTGCTTGTTTAGGTGGATTGGAGTTTCTCCGTGCTCCGGTACAAGCACAAACACAATCTATTTATTAATGGAAACGGCTGCAAATTTGTGTTTGTGTCTGCGTGTTTTTTTTTATATAATGCATGTGTCTGCAGTAAGAGATCTAATAAGCAATGTATGAGAATGGAAATTGTCAATCACCAATTCCATTCAGTTAAATGTTTTGTGAAACTAGCCATGCTTTTAATTAGATGTGGTTCCTCAGGCAGGCACAAGATTTGCTTTTACTTAAATGTTATAATTACTATGGAAACATAAACGACAGAGCCCCACGATTTGTGCTTTACCAGGCGTCGAGTTGTAAATGGCTGGCAAGTCAGCCACAGCCGAGCCCAATTTGCATCTGTGAGGGAATTCAATATTCTTCCATCAGGCTGTACTGAAAAATAGGTATTCAAATGATGATATAATGAAAGGATGGTTCAGTTCCTCCCAGAGGCGGGCCATTTCTCTCCCACAATGTACAGAGAAAGTTTGCAGGAAGCAGGTAAGTGGATCATGATTGGCCAATCTTGCCTTATCCTTTATTTTCACTCAATATTCCTTTATAACTGTACCACTATTCCAGCGCATGACGTTGCTTCCAAGCCTCTGTTTCTATCTTTCCATTTCCTGGTTTCTACCACTCTCCAATCACACTCTTCAAGCCACAAAAAAATGAAAGCATAGTCTCCTGTAAAGAATGTTGCTTCCATGATGGTGAAGCACATCGGAGCATTGAGTGGTAAGGCAGGGGTTGTGCTCATGACCATTTACTAAATTCTCAATCTCGGCTGTAATGCTGTGGGAAGCACCAAGTGGAAGCTGGGTTGCTTCCCCAGGGAAGGGAAAATCAAAGAGAGTGTTATCCATCAAATGTGCTCACACAGCTCTCAGTAGTCAATTCAGTGCAGAATAAGAAGGTTGCAAGCCTGTCTGCTGTCTCTGCTGTAGTTGTCAAGTGGCCAGGGGACACCTAGGAATGAAGACAATAAAATTTAACAGTAAAATGTTATCCTAAAATTAAAAAATAGGCTTTGTGAATAAAGGAACTAAGATGTGTTTCTGCTCCAAACAGCTCCAATATACTCGTAAAATGCATATGCCCATCCCTATGCTCATAAAATTCAGGGTGTTTTAATACAAAATGGCAATGGAGTTGAGAGACTTCAGAAACTCGCTTCACAGGGCAACCTAGTAGCCAGAGCCTGAACTACATCATGACAATTGATGCAACAAAAAAGAATAGAAAATGTTGACAGTATTTACCCTCTCGGTCCATCTGGATTCAGTGCCTACCTGACCTAAAAGTCATGCGGCTATTGTGTGTCACACATTAAAAGTGGCTGACACACCTGAAATGTATCTGTAGGGCAAAAAAAGTCAAGATTGGCTGAAATATCCCATCATGAAAAAAATCAATGAATCAGAATCTACAATCTTGTGAATTATGTTCTAGTCACTAACAACTGGCCAATCAAGAAGGTACAAAAAGAAATAATGAACAAGCATTATTTACCACAAAACCAATAGTTCTTTCCAAGTGTTTTGAGTGGCTGTCTTTCTTGCACACAAACTCCAATATATACAGCTAAAGCTTACGGTTATAGACCATAATAAAAATGTAAACAATTGATAAACATCATAGAATATCACTAAAATTACCGATAAATCTCATACACATTGCAATAAAGCGCATGCATTATTTTTCTCCCCTCAGACCTTGCCTGTATCAGGAGCCTGGCAGTTAGTTGGCTCAATTCCTGAAGTTTGCTTTGCTGATCGGGATCTTCTTTGCCAATTTTTATTGGCGTGCACCTATGTAAAAGGTTCATGGTAATCAATTCCTCTTTTGAGGCTTCTATGCTTGTCAGTGCCCCATAAATGGATAACAGACTCCCGATTTCCTGCTTATTTATCATTTTATGCACGAGTGACCTAGGCCAGGGGTCTACGTGCTTCGCTCCCGCATACAGGCCTGCATTATCCTGGGTTCAGGTTCTTCTATAGCGTCTAAGGCTCAGACTCTGCTCCTTCCAAGTCCTACCCACTTGCCCCGACTGCTACTGGACCCAGAACCCCACTGGATGCTGCCAGAAACTACACTCCACCTGAGCGGTCCTGACTCTCTCAAACGCTGCCATAGTTCAGACCACCCTGAGTGGCGCTAGACCACAGACCCCCTCGAGTGCTGCCAGATCTCAGCTTCCCAAGGTACGGCTGGATGGTAGACATCTCAATTTTGCTGCCAGATCCCAGACCTACCTCCGCCAACCACCCCCCCCCCCCCCGCAACCTACCGCAAGTACTGTCAGACTGCACACCATGCTGCCCCAGGTACTATCAGACCTCAGATCCTTCTTAACTACTGCCAGACAGCAGACCCTTCCTGATTGCTGCCAGGCCTCATATTCCCCAAGTGCTGCCAGATTCCAACCTGCTTCCTCTTTACTCCCATAGCCCAGATTACATGTTTCACTCAAAGATCCCAGCTCAAGCTGAAGCACCACTCCCTCCATGCTGAGCCCCCTCCCCACCACCTCTCCATCCCATGTGCCAATCCCGGGTACTAGCTCTGATGCACCCTCCTTGCCTTGTTCCCCACCCCAGTTTCTCTGCCAAATGAAGGTACTACACCCCCTCCCAGATAGCCTGACCACCCAACATCAATACCTACCTCCGACCCAATGTATGTTGCTTGTGTGGCCTGGACTTCAGGAAAGGTAAGTGATAGAAATTCAATAAAGGAGCGTGTATGAGAATCAAACAAAGGCAGAGGATAATATGCAACAGAAAGTAGATAAAGGAGAGGAGACACTTACAAAATAAAATGATGCATTCTTTATCAGGAATAAGTCAGAAAAATACAGAAACTACCAAAGTGTGTCAGAGGTATACAGAGGTGGCTGAAAAGTGTAGAATCCAAACAGAAAACCAGAGAACGAATGGGAAACAAGCAGAGAAACAACTACAGGAGGGGAGCCACAAATGTCTTTTGTCCATGAGCACATGATAGATCAATTTTATTATATAATACACTGTATAGGATATATACACTTATTTTAGGGTTAATGTCATGATTCACAATCCTGCCGTGGAGCCTTGTCTGCCTATTGTGTGGAAATTCTGGGGGCACATTACAATTACAAAGTATTTACAGCACAGAAACAGGCCATTTAGCCCAACAGGTTCATACCAGTGTTTATGCTCCACATGAGCCTCCTCCCACCCCGCTTCATCTAACCCCATCAACATAACCTGCTATCCTTTTCTCCCTCATGTGCTTATCTAACTTCTCCTTGAATGCATCTATGCTATTTGCCTCAACTACTCCTTTGTGTGGCGAGTTCCACATTCTCACCACTCTCTGGGTAAAGAAGTTTCTCCTGAATTCCCTATTGGCTTTATTAGTGACTATTTTATATTTATGGCCCCTAATGAATGGATGGAAAGTCACGGGGAGTGTACCCGCAATTTCCTGATGTGCTCTCCCAGAGCATGCAATTGTAAAATTAACCTTGTCTGATAATAATAGCAAAAATATTGCAATTGTTATCAAACATGTATCTCCTGATTCACCAGGAACAATAGTAGTGTATATTTTTTTTTAAAAAACAGCAAGTCACTCCTGACAGTTCTGTAGATAAATACCCCACCTTGTGCGCATTCTGGATGGTGTGGGGAAGGAACTATTTCCTGTGTGAGATTATGAGGGCATTTTTGGTGGCAAACAGTAACATTTCTATTAGCAATGAAGTATAGTTTCTGCTGGAAGAAACCACACCCCTGGTACAGTGCATTAACATTATAGCGGAAGAACTTATCAAAAACTAGAAGGACATTAAAGAGTCTCCAATAAAGCTCAACAGGCCATTGAAATACACGGCACTAGGAATACACAAGATTGTTTTGAATTTTGTTTTTAAATAGTGGCTGAAAATACCATACAACCAACATCAGGAAAATTGTAGGTGTGGATTTTTCGCCTCGTAACCAAAAATAATAAGCCCTGTGAGCTGCTAAACAGAAGATTGCTCATATTTTCAATGTCCTGAAGGAGGAGAGCTAATCGGCTGCTTCTTCTACCTCTGGTAAGTTGACTTACAATTATATTTCATGTTGCATTCATTCTAGAAGTTACATTCTAATATTGGTTCTCTTGATATATGTGAGCATGCTATACTCTAGTATTTTATGAAATATTCTGGTGTTGCTTGGCCTTTTATTTCTGCAGCCCGTCAATTTGAATGTAAAATAGAGTTGAATGTTTAATACTCCGGCCTTTAAAATATATATATGTGTAAGTTTGCTGATCAGGAGGTGCTAAAAAGATATTATTGCCCCGAGAAAGTGGTGGTGGTGCAGTGCAGTCTGTGTTTGTAGCAGTTTGGTACACCGGATATAAAAATCATATGTTCATTATTTCTATATCAATACCTTCACAGCTGAATCACCTAATATAGAGGAGTACTCGGGTACCATAGCCTTATCAAGCCACTCCATTGTATCAAACCGCTACAAACACAGACTGCACCACCACCACTTTCTCGGGGCAATTAGGGAGGGGCAATAAATACCAGATTTGCCAGAGAAGCCCATATCCTGAGGATAATTTTTTTTTTAAACTGTGTAGTGAAATCCTTTGGCCGTTTGGCACAACGATTACTCTGCCACCTCTTGCAAAGTAGAGTGGCGAGCTCTTCTGTGGGGTTGGCACGCAGGGGTCGCAAACAGAGCAACAGTCTCTTACTACACCTCTTGCAGAAGCACCTCCAATTCAGCATCTGAAAATGGAGGTGCTCCGCCCGCCTCCTTGCTGAGCCATGATTCCTTGTTGCACGGCAATGATGCAGTAACCCCTTTAAATAGCAGCTGCCTACTATGTCCTGTCCCCACCCCCACCTCCGCTGTCAGTGAGCTCCCTCCTATCAGGCCCAGTTTGAGCCGGGTGGGAATTCACATTTCAGCACCAGGGTTTGAGAATTTTACCCGATAAATTTTTATAAAACCTGTTACGTGCCCACTCAGGATAAATTGCAATTCTCACCAGTACTTTCAGCTGCTGGGAGTGTTAAGCAACTCTTTTATCCTGTGTGTTCTGTTATCCTTAAATTATGCAGGTGGCTAATACATTTTTGAACCGAAAAAACACATTATAAGAGAGATTTATTTTTAAACAGCTGAAACATGTTTGTTACAATTTAGTGTTATTGTAGCTTCTGACATTCTCAGGTCACACATTACATAACACTCCAGCTACAAACCTCACAATATTTTAGCAGGTCGGTGCAAATTTTAAATTATAGGTATATAAACTCCACCTCTATACAAGAGGATTAAATTATTTACAAAATAACTGTAGTCCCTGGTTTAGAAAACACTCACAGCTGCTATCTGCTGATAAGGCTGCAAGGAATTTGAAACTTGTTTTTTTGCTCATCAAGGTGAAAAATGTCAAGCTTGTGCTACTTCTACCGCACAGTGTCAGCAACCAGAGCTCCTAGGTCAGATATAAGAAGCTTCCTTTGCTTTACCACAACAACAGGGGAAAAATTGGGTATCGCCCATTTTGGGGCGCTAATATCGGCCGGGCGCAAAGTTTAGCACCCGGCGCTAATTATCGCCGCCGACTGCAAAATTCGCCTCTATCGCCCCTGGAGGTGATTTGAGCGCTAAATCAGGCGCTACACACCTCTCTTAAGGCGCAAACGTCAGGGAGCGAGGCGCTACCTCAGAACGCGACCAAAGATCAGGCAATGTCAGTTACCATGGAAGCCAGACAGACTGGCGCCGGCCAGTTCTTAAAGTGGAGGGGCCATCTTGCTGGCCAGCCACACCCTGCTCATTGCAGCCTTGAACCTCTAAAGCAATTGTGTTGGAAGCACTAATGGATAGGCCCATGGAAAGAGCTCGGCACTTAGGAACCTCAAAAGTGGTGCTGAGGGCCAAAACTCCTTAGGACAGCGTTAAATCTCTCCAGACGTCTCTCTCCCTCTCAACCTGCGTGTACCAAAAATCTTGCTGCCAAGAAAAAGCAGGAAGCGCCTGCCTTTAAATAGCGCTCCCCCAGCCCCTTCCCGACTCAGAAACGTTCCCCTCTACCTGTCGTTCCTAGCGGCAGGTGCTAAGACGGGGCGCAACTCAATATCCGGTCCGGGGCATTGCACGCTCGACTGATGTCACGGTCTGCGGGCGCAGGAGATCGTGGCGGTAGTGTTTAGCATTGCTGCAAAACGACTGGTCAATTTTGCGAGCGGCGCTAAAATCACCGCGCTCGGGCGCTAAGTTCCTAATGTGTCCTCCTCAAATTCGGCTGCCCTCAAAAGTTTGTCACCATCCTCCGCCTGCTTCACGATGACATGCAAGCCGAAATCCTGACCAACGGTTCCACCACAGACCCAATTCACGTACGAACCGGGGTCAAGCAAGGTTGTGTCATCGCACCAACGCGCTTCTCGATCTTCCTTGCTGCAATGCTCCATCTCACCCTCAGTAAGCTCCCCGCTGGAGTGGAGCTAATTTACAGAACAAACGGGAAACTGTTCAACCTCCGACGCCTCCAGTCCAGATCCAAGGTCGTCACAACCTCTGTCGTCGAATTACAGTATGCAGACGACGCTTGCATCTGCGCTCACTCGGAGGTCGAACTCCAAACCATCATCAACACCTTCACCGAAGCGTACGAGAGCATAGGCCTTACACTAAACGTCCATAAGACAAAGGTCCTCTACCAACCTGCCCCCGCCACACAGTACTGCCCCCTGATTATCAAAATCCATGACAAGGCCTTGGACAACGTGGACCACTTTCCATACCTCGGGAGCCTACTGTCAACAAGGGCAGACATCGATGACGAAGTCCAGTGTGCTAGTGCAGCCTTCGGTCGCCTGAGGAAGAGAGTGTTTGAAGACCAGGACCTCAAACCCGGCACTAAGCTCATGGTCTACAGAGCAGCAGTGATACCCGCCCTCCTGTATGCCTCAGAGACATGGACCATGTACAGCAGGCACATCAAAGCACAGGAGAGGTACCACCAACGCTGCCTCCACAAGATCCTGCAAATTCATTGGCAGGATAGGCGCACCAACGTCAGTGTTCTCGCTCAGGCCAACATCCCCAGCATCGAAGCTTTGACCACGCTCGATCAGCTCCGATGGACGGGTCACATCGTCCACATGCCCGATACGAGACTCCCAAAACAAGCGCTCAACTCGGAGCTCCAACATGGCAAGAGAGCCCCAGGTGGCAGAGGAAACGCTTCAAAGACACCCTCAAAGCCTCCTTGAAAAAGTGCAATATCCCCACCGACACCTGGGAATCCCTGGCCCAAGACCGCACAAAGTGGAGAAGAAGCATCCAAGAAGGCGCCGAACACCTCGAGTCTCTTCGCGGTGAGCAAGCGGAAGCCAAGCGCAAACAGCGGAAGGAGCGCACGTCAACCCAAGCACCCCACCCACCGTCTGCCCCACCTGTGACCGAGACTGTAGGTCCCGCATTGGACTCATCAGTCACCTGAGAACTAATTTTTAATGTGGAAGCAAGTCATCCTCGGTTCCGAGGGACTGCCTAAGAAGAAGAGAAGAAGAAGAATGTTTAGCACTGCTGCAAAATGACTGGTCAATTTCACGAGCAGAGCTAAAATCACTGCGCTCGGGCGCTAAGTTCCTAGCGCCCCATTAGCAACCCCCCAGAGACGCTAACAGGAGGCGCTAACCAACCAAATTTTTCCCTCACCGTGTCTTAACCCTAACTTCAGAACCGCATTCCCCTACTATATAGGGCCGCCTGCTCTCGTCGGATGTCTTCCTGGCGGCTTCATCACATGACCTCCCGCCTCCAACCACCCCATGCAGTCAAAAAAGCCTTTTTTCCCCCATCTCCAATATTTTTACAACTAATAAACAAAAGTGTTCAAAGAAAATGGAAAAAAAAATACTCCTTCTAATGCCCCTATGATTTTTCTCCCAGTGTGCTCGGCAGCATTGTCCAGAGGTTAATCTTTAATTCCTAGAGGCCTCATGACAATCCTGGAGGGTTGCCAACCCTATTACTATACCAGTGTGATTTGATTCTGTTTCCCAAAGCAGCCATCTTTGTTGACTCTCTAAAAGAAAGCGTTAATTTAGGATTGAATGATGCTGAAGTCCAGTCAGTTTTGTGTTGTGCAGTCATGAGCAATACAAACCAGGTTAAGACTGTCCAATCTCATTTCATTTTGGATTATTATAATCAGCAGAGAGCAGAGACATTTTTTTAATCTTATTAGTCTGATCTGGATTCAACCACAGGTCCCACAAGTGAAAGGACAATAGTCTAACATAGTTTGCCACACGGTCCCTCTCCATCTGATTTATAGCTTCTGTGAAAATTCTTATTGAGGTATGATTTGAACTCATGTATCAAATATATCAATGAGCTCCAGTAGCATATGAAATAAGATACTTGGGGCAGAGTCTGACCTTTCCAGCGATCAACCATTCAATATTGAAAACAAATCCTTGCATTTACATAGTGCCTTATTGTGTCTCTTAGAAACATTAGGACAGGTGAACAAACTTTTGGTCAGGTAGGTTTTAAAAAGGTGCAAAAAATATTTACAAGGATGATACCAGAAATACAAGATTATACCTATCAGAAAAGGATGTACAGGCTGGGTCTCTTTTCTCTTAATAAGGGGTGACCTAATAGAGGTCTTCAAAATTATGAAATGTTTTGATAGAGTAGATACAGAGAGAGTGTTTCCACTGTGGGGAAGAGCAAAACTAGAGGCCATCAATATAAGATAGTCACCAAGAAATCCAATAGGGAATTCAGAAAAAACTTCTTTACCCAGAGAGTGGTGAGACTGTGGAACTCGCGACCACAGGGAGGAGTTGAGGTGAATATTATAGATGCATTTAATGGGAGACTAGATAAGCATATGAGGGTGAAGGGAAGAGAGGATTATGCTGATAGAGTTGGACGAGGAAGGATGGGAGGAGGCTCGAGTGGAGCATAAACTAGTTGGGCCAAATGGCCTGTTTTTGTGTTGTATATTCTATGTAATCTGTGTAATGTCTTACATCTTTTGACATATGCACTGATGAGCAGCAATTTTTTTTTGTAGATGAATGAGCCAGAATTTCCAATCTGCAGTTTGATGGATTCAAAACCACAATATGGAGCAAGGCAGGAACCAGAATCCAAAATATTGAAGGTTACTGTGAATAGACTACAGATACTGGGGTCTAGTTCCACTGTGGCAGAGAAGGCGAAGTGGAGATTACAAGAGGTTTATACAATTATAAAGGATTTTGATAAGGGGAATGGGGATAGACTGTTTCCTCTGGTTGAATCAGTTGACAACAGGTCATCAATTTGAAATTGTCAATAAGAAAATAAGGAGAGATTAGGAGAAATTTATTGTAACAGTTGTTACAGTGTGGAATACTCTGCTGCAGGGAGAAGGTTGAGATAAAGGCTTTTGCATTTTTTAAGAGAAAAGTGGATAAATATTTGAAGCAGAAGGTGATACAGGGCTATGGGGAGAGAGCAGGACAGTGAGATTAGTTTTAGATTGCTCTAGCAAAGAGCTGGCATTGACACAAAGGGCAAAAGGCCTCCTTCTATACTGTAAACTTCTGTTGTTCCACTGTTGGTTCTTCCAGGAGATTTTGGGCGATGAAATACAGAAGAATTCACCATAGTCCACTTAACATGAACAGGATATGGGAAATGCACTGGCTGTGATAATTTAATTTAAGGAGTACAGATGTCTTCCTAGTAAAGAAAAAGGTTGCTCTTTTGAGATTGAGTTTGACATTGAGTGTCCCTCGCCAAAACAGTTAACAGTTAATTATAATAGCAACCCATTGAAGTGAATGGTGATCACAAATTTGCTGAATGAACGATGTTTTGATCGCCGCTGCCACTTAGACCGTTAAATATGGCGCTGCTGGCCTGGCAGCGGAGTGATTTATTGCATCTAGATCGGTTCTTTTAAGCATATTTCCAATGCTTGCATAAATTATTTATCATTGGCTTCAGCAACAGCAGTTGGGCTGGAAGCAGTGCATCTGTGGCCAGAGAACAGACTCAGCGTGTGCTCAGAGGAGCAATGGTTGCTTTATTTATTGTTATAACTTGATCGAGTGTGTTTTGGGGGCAGAGCGGGCTTCTTCCGTATCATCAAAAAGGCATCTTGTTTAGACCTCTGAAGATTGGGGCTGTCAACCATCATCTTCCTCTTCCGAGGTGTAGTTTGCCTTCCTGGAGCCATGTAGGTCACCAGGAGGATTTAGGTATTCGCTTCTGTAAGATCTTTTAAAATATAATTTGGAGCATTTTGTATAAGTATATGGAAGTCCTCTTCCCTGTTTAAGATTGGATACTTTTCCATTTGGTTGGGAAGAGTTGTATTTTTAGTTGTGTATATAAAGAGATCACTCATCAAACACTTGATCATGATCAGGGAGCAGTGGGGTGAAGTAATTATTATTTTGTATATTTCTGGGAGAATTGTGACACAGTTGGAAATTCATGGACACTCTCGAACATGTGCTAGTTTTATTGCCTTCGCAATCGTACTCTTGCCGTGTTAGCCGTGGCTCAGTTGGAAGCACCCTTGCCTCTGAGTCAGAAGGTTGTGGGTTCAAGTCCCACTCCAGACGACTTGAGCACAAAAATCTAGGCTGACACTCCAGTGCAATACTGAGGGAGCACTGCACTGTCGGAGGTGCCGTGTTTCGGATGAGACGTTAAACCGAGGCCCCGCCTGCTCTCTCAGGTTGACGTAAAAGATCTCATGGCGCTATTTTGAAGAAGAGCAGGGGAGTTAGCCCCAGTGTCCTGACCAATATTTATCCCTCAATCAACATCACTAAAACAGATTATCTGGTCATTATCACATTGCTGTTTGTGGGAGCTTGCTGTGTGCAATTTGGCTGACACATTTCCTACATTACTACAGTGACTACACTTCAAAAGTACTTCATTTGCTGTAAAGAGATTTGGGACGTCCGGTGGTCGTGAAAGGCGCTATATAAATGCAAGTCTTTCTTTCTTCTTAACCATTTTCATATCATTGAAAAGTCACGTTGATTCCCAGTATTCCCTAATGCATTTGGCCGTGTTCAATATTTTAGGAACATGATGTCACTGCACAGCAAACTCAATGTGCTGCTGGCTTCCCGCCAGAAAAGTGACATCCCATGGTATCCAGAAAAACACATGGGAAGAGCAGGGACTATGTGGGAAAGAAGCGTGTGAAGTATTCTGAGTCTATGAGAGAAGAAATTATGACACTTTGTCAGGCTGCTCACAGCCAGGGGGATTTCAAATGGACGACAAAAATAGGGGCTTTGTCATTTTTTTTTACGATGTGATCTTTTAGAATATTGTCATAACTGGAAGGTAGCAACACCTCACTTAGCAATTCAAAGTCGCATTTCTTTTAGATCAATATAATGCTTGCGACAGAGATGTCTTTCAGCGTGAATACAGCAGCTATAGAAAAGAAATCTAGAAACGTCATTTTACAGGGAGCTTGTGCAGGTGACAGGGGCAGGGCTCAGCTGAGATATTTTCTGAGAACGTAATGAGCCAAACCACATTTGTTTAGAATTAATGTGATGGTGCAGTTCTTTTTTTTAAAGTTGCTTAATCTATCTTTCCTGCATACGGTGTGATATGTTTAACACAGTATATGTATCTGTTGAAAACAAAGGACTTTATTATTAAGCTGTATCTATCGGTATTAATCTAGTTTGGAAGGTTGGGAAAAGTAGTTCAATATTTCTTCGAAAAAATACACCCAGAACATTGGTTACAAAAGTTGAAATTGCACAAGGTGGGGATGTTTTGCATTCTATCAGTTGCCTCCTTCTAGTTTAATATCTGTTTTTCCCTTGTCTTATCTTTGTCCTCCTCACATGTCCATCAGCAGGGTAGGACAGTCCAGCCTTTGAACATCTTCATGCACATTGTCTGCAGTACTCATTAGTTAACCTATTGGAAAGTATGCTTGGCCAATGCAGGAAGCATGCCTCGATCCTTGGACAACTTGACCCTCTCTCTCCCAGCTGATCTGAAGAAACTGGCAAATCTCCCCCTCCGGGGCAGCCCAAGTACAAACATCAGTCTGACTGTTTTGCCTTCAAAAGTGAGAGGTTTATCTTAATGTAAACTTTGGGGTATAGGAACTGTAACTCATATCTGCATATCCAATCAAACAATAAAAAAACTGTCATGGTGTTATTACATTCATGTCTGCTATCTCAAAATAGCTTTTTGAATTTATAAAGACCGCGTGTCATCCCAAGAGATCTGCAGTCAGTTAAAAATGATATTGGTTGCATTTTAATGTCGGTATGAATTTAAAAATAGGCCACAGCTGCATTTCCATTCACTGTGTTTGTCTGACCCTTTTATGAACTGATTGCCAAAATATCTGCTTCTAATTTTTGTTGTGATAATTTCGAGAGGAAAGCTTATTGAAAAAATAAAGAGTGGCTAGCTGCATTGCCTCACTTAAATTGAGCCTTACTCAGATATTACAATAGCAGCAATGTCTCTATGGAGGTAAGCAGAATCTTACGTAAGTCTGTTAAAATACCAATGGAATAAAAATCAGTTTACCACATCACAATGATAAAGTAACGTCTCAGTACAGCTTTTCCCATTTTATCAGTGTACTGTTGAAAATGAGTTGATGGGGGAAGCAGTAATATTCTCCTTAATGACAGTGATGTGTAGTCCATAGTGTTTATGTATTAAAGGTCATCCTTCAACAAATAAACATTTCCCCTTGATAAGCTGCCCTTTCTACATGACCAACAACTTTATTAACCTTTGGTGTGTAATTTTTCATCTTTAATCCAGCTTTTCCAAACTGAGATTAGTGAACCTTTTAAAAAAAAATGTAACACTATTTGATGGCATTTTTCTCAGTTCTTTTATAAAAAATAAACAAAATATTGATGTGCAAGATGTGCAGATGAAATCAAACAGTTCACCTCAAATGACAAATTTATATTATTTGCTTCTTATTTCCAACATTGCTAATGTTTTAATCTGCTCCTTTTGTCCTGTGATCTAATAATTTTTCTCTGCTAAATTGAATCTCATCACCTTTATTAAATCCTATAATACTCCCTGCATTGCATTGAGAAAACTGCAGGGTAATTTTCTTTTTTGCTTTTAAACTGAGCAGAATGACAGATGCTCACAATTTTCAAAGTATTCTACCTCCACAATTTATTGTTTCTATACCAATTATAAAAAGCAGACAAGATGCACTAGAAGATCAGAAGCAATTACCATTTCCACATTGTTACATGGACCATTTTAGAAAAAAAAAGTTTAAAACCTGTAGCTGTTAGACATTAATAGCCCATTTCTGTAATTGTAGCACATCAGTGTCCATTCACTTGATTGCATTCCTCAGAATATTTTCAAATTAAAAGTTATGAATAATTAAGTAAATGTAGTATCCAACATGATGGATATGATCTTATTGTACAATGGATTTCTTATTGGTTACAGGATGGAAACAGAATTTAAATTACAGATAAATCATCTTTAGAGCAAATTAAATTCTTTAATGATAATTGCCTTCAACCAAAGTTTATTCTTATGATATACTTTGAAAATACCTTGATTCACACGAGCTGCTTTCCCATCAAAGTCTGTCTGAATTGAGCTACGTACGATGTATGTAAACTCAGCGCCACCACTCCTAAACCAAATGTACAGTACCGCTAGACTACCCACTTCTTCTTATCGAGAGTAAGATAAGCAGACATTGGCCCGGATGTTGCTGTCAGCAACAAAGGAACTTGAGTACAGTTTCCCAGAGACTTTTCGCGGGCTTGTCAGTGGAGATTTCCACTAATCCGGCGTCTGTTTCAGCGCGGTGCCCTCTACAGGGGATCTGTGGCATCTCTAAACAGGACAAGCAACAGCGAGGCTCTTCAACCAATCAGATTGAAGGATCCTCATTGAGACACACAGATTGCAAACCAGGAGTAAAAACAGGAAATATAAATTACATTTAAATCATATACAGGAAGCAAAATGAAGATTGGGAAATAGATGGATTAATGGAGAGAGATAAAAGAGGCAAACAGAAAAAGTAAAAAAAAAATTTATTTTAATTTGTTTTAAATCTGCAACATTAATTTTCTTCTGAGGGGATGAGACTCCACACTTGTAAAATTAATTTTTCAGGACCAGAGAGGTTGGTCAGCAGTAATTATCACTTATTACGCTGTTAAAAGCTCACTTACTCCTGAATGCACCAGCCCTAACTTTTTAAGCCATCTTTAGTGCGGAACTAGTGGGTAAGTACCACAAGTTCATGCCATTACATTGATTTCAGTGCCGAGTCTATCAGCGAGGACTGCAACAGCGCACCCTGTGGAGGAGCAGGGTATCTCTGACAGCAACTTCTGGATTTCCACGTTTAACTGCGCATGTGCTAACGCCAGAAGTTGCTATCAGATTTACCCTGTAATAACGGCGAGTGCTGTTAGCCTCGCCATTGTTAATACAGCAAAATCCGGGCCAATACTTTGTTGATTGTTGACGAGACTGCACAGAATGCCATAATCATGCTCATGTTTGATCCGGAAGAAAAATAGTACGTCAGTTTACAGTTTTTTTTTTGTTTAAGGTATACTAGCAGATTCATAGGTTTTGTTTTGTGACTAGATGTCGATTATGAGTGATTAAGGGGATAGACTACACAACCATAGGGTGTTGATTCAGGTTAGGTCACTGAGGTGTACTGCAGTGCAAAAATCAATTTGAGGCCATTCAAAAAGAAATTATGGTCACTAAAGGCTATTTGCAACTCAAGAGTGTGGTTTCAACTTGACTTTGCTGTTCCTGAAGTTGTCTGTTCAAAGTGAATATGATGCATTGTAAGAGATTGGCAAAATGTCAGATGGTCGTTGACATATTCTCATGCTTCCAACTCTGAACAAGCCCCCATAATTCATTAGAACGTCACAGATCCCATAGAAAAAAGGATGTCACAGAGGATTTTTTTTACTTTACTTCCTCACTTTCCCTAGCTCTGTGATGGGAAGGACTCCCGCTGGATCACCCTAAATATTCTGGTACTTGTTGAAAGTGAAGAACAAAAATTAAGATTTTAATTTTTTTTATCAAGTTGGCAGAAAGCAATTTCTGCATCCTGCTGACATTCCACAGTGGACCTCTGTCCTTCTGTGGTAAACAGTGGTTATATGGTGAATGCTGTTCTCTGTACCATTATCTGTACAATTGTGTAATTGTGACAGGATTGAATTTTTGCAGCATGGCCTATACAACAAAGATACAGGCCGTGATTTCGCCAGCTGTGGCGAGTCTGGTGCAGCCGGAGTAGGCAGCGGCCTCGAACCCTACCGTGCGACATTCCCGGCCAATTAAAAGGAAGCGGGTCTGACGACATCATCTGATGACACGTCATCAGCCGGTTTCCTTAAAGGGGCCATGTCCACATTCATTTTGACAGTTGTGCTGACAGTGTTCTACAGCATTGAGGTGCTGGAAACACAGACAAGCACTGCACAAAGGAGCACGGCTGCACCCAGGCTCTCTCATGACTCCCTCCATATGCTTATGCAGGGAGTCACAGCACGCAGGGAGGTTCTCTTCCCTTCCCATGGGCGGAAGAGATGTCCCCAGGACACCAACGCAGCCTGGTTACACATTGCACAGGAGGACACAAGCAGGGATGTTATCAGGAGGACCTGGCTGCAGTGGCGCAAATCTTTCAATGATCTCAGTAGATCACGAAACATTACTGCAAAGCCACACTCAACCTCATCCTCCTGTGCCACTCATCACATCCCCATCACTCTGCCTTCCCTACCCTACTCCTGCACATCCTTACACCAACTTACCTTTCACCTCCACCCATTCCTCTCTATCTCCGTTATCACTTCCCCATCTCACTAGCCACCCCTCACAGTCACCCTCATCCTTGTCCACTCATTCAAACTAACAACACACAAGGGTAGGCACTTGTGTGCTTTAGCCAATGTTCGTGTAAAGTTTCTGTTAATGTGGTATCAAGTATTGAAATCCTTATTTTCACCACTTTGCCTTCTTGAACAGATTTGTGTGCACCTTTGAAAGTGTCTCAGTGAGTTCCAGTGAATGGTGAGACATAATGTACCCCACCCCAGTGGTGATGAGTGTGAAAGAAATGCTTGGACATTGTAGGGATGCTTTATGGTGCTGGTGTGGGGTGGTGCCAACCTGGTGCATCATGTGGCAGCCAGGGTGTACAGTGTTAAGTCAAGTAAATCTGGACATGGTGAGGCCATCGCTGGCGTCCCAGGCAGCAATGTGCACGTGTGATGATGCCCTGTGTCCAGGGCAGCATCAGTTGATTGCGGAGAAGGTTGGTGTGGATGTTGGTGCTGCTGGTGTGTCCGGTGATGCTGGTGAAATAGATGGGGTTGATCGTGTTGGGATTCTGAGGACCAAGCTGAGATTTTTTCAAGGGCACCGATGCTGATGGAATAGGTGGCAGATGAGGTTGAGATGACAGAAGTGATCTGTCATTCGTGAGAGAGGTTGTTCCAATGAGTTGACACTGGATAGAGAGTTTGCGCCAAACACTTGCTAGTGGCATAAAGCTCAATCTGTCTTCCAAATGCAGTAAGCAACAGCTTCTCAGCTTGGAAAGTGAAGACCTATGAAATGGGAGCTTTCATAGACCATTTGTAGCTGTCAGGTTAATTAATCATTCCATGCTGACACAACACCCGACCTCCTTACCTGACTTGAACACGCGCTCCGGGAAACTCGTAGAAAAGCTGGTAAAATGGTAAGTACATGGTAAAATGGTGCTTAACTCCCTTTTAACAAGCTTTTAAGTATCTAAATTGGCTGACCCGCCGCTTGGTGTCGGGTCTGTTCAGGAATGACAGACCCGACACCTGGGAAACTGTCAAGAAGGCGGGTTTACAGCGGGATACCGACCCGCTGTCAATCTTTCTGATTTTGACAGCGAACCCGCCTCCAAACCCGCACTCTGAGCGTCGGCAAAATTCCGGCCACAGTGTGCAAGTTTGTGCTATGTCTTTGATACATTTTTTTGACAGGTTTTTAAAAGAACAGGCTCTTGGTTAGAAATTAAACTAGTTTATTCTTATCAGGTAGTTAATAAGATGTAGAAAGGAATGAAGCTGATGATGGACAAGATTTGCTCCAACTGGATTTGCTGCTCTGTAGCTGTGTATTTTCTTGCTATTGTAGAGTTACAGGGTGTACATAGTCCTTTTGGGACCCGATTACCATGGATAACAAGACAAAAGCACTTGAATTTATACAGCACCTCATCACACCTTTCAAAAACATCTCAAATTGATTCAAGGAATTACTTTGAAGTATAGCAACTGTTCTAAATGCAACCAAATATTTGCTATTACTACTGCTTTATTCCTTAAAACCTACCTCTTTGACCAAGCTTTGACCCGTCCTAATGTCTCCTTCTTTGGCTCAGTATCAGATTTTGATAAGACAGAAAGACTTGCATTTGTATAGTGCCTTTCACGGACACTGGACGTCCCAAAGCGCTTTACAGCCACTGAAGTACTATTGAAGTGTAGTCACTGTTGTAATGTAGGAAATGTTTGTCTGATGACGCTCCTGTGAAGCATCTCGGGATGTTTTACTAGGTTAAAGGTGCTATATAAATGCAAGTTGTTGTTGTCAGTCCTTGGATTTGAGTTAAAGTAAATATTAAAGTGAAACTGCTGGCACAGCAGCTTTTGGAATTCTGAACTAATAAATTCATCCAGTGTATGTATATGTGTTATCTGTGCAAAGCAGTTAGAACCCTTACCAAATACCATATCACCCAGTAGAAAAAATAACTTGGAGGCGGCTTCTAGTTTGAACAGAAACACATGTTTTATTAAAGTAGAAATTCTTGATGGGGATGCTTTCAGCAGTCAAGTCTTATAAAACAAAATAAGTACCAAGTGGATTCTGCTGATCTCCATTCTCTGTACTCTTCTTCCTTTATTTTTCCTGCTGTTCCTTAGATCTTTATCTGTTCGTTTTTTGAAACCAGTTTAGTTTCTAACTAATGAGGAGAAATTCACACAACTGAACTTTTCCATTGGAGAAAAGGAGATTGAAAGGGTACCTGGCATGATCCTTTAAAGTGTTGCATGGCATGGCTAACCTAGATATAAGCATGTTATTTAACTTAAAATGTGGCCTCAGCACTAAAGGACATGAATTCAAAATTGACGAGCCTTAAGCCATGCTGGAAATTAGAAGAAATTCCTTTTGTGAAAGCGTAAAAGATTCCCATCAGAAACAGTTAATGCTATATCAATTAAATCTTTCAAGAAGAACTGGATCAATACCTGCTTAAGAATGGAGCTGAAGATTATAGAGAATAGACAGATATGAATGATAAAATACTCTTAATTCCAGTCCGTGGAGATATCAGCTGTAGGGGATAACTGGTTCGGATTGAAAGGTATAGATTGTGTTATGTTGGATTAATATCCTGGAGTTTTACTCAATCACTTTTGGAATTCAAAGAAAAATTTCACTTAAAAAAAAAAAATCTTTTAGAAAGAAACCTGGGGGGAAAAATTCACTTGGTTGCGCCACCCGTTAGCGCCTTAAGAGGGCGCTAATGGGGCGCAAAGCCGCTAACGCCCGGGCGCAGCGATGTTTGCGCCGCTCGAGAACTTAACTTGAGATTCTGCGGCGGCGCTAAAACTTACCGCTGCGACCACCTGCGCGCGCAGATTGTGACGTCATTCCATGGTGCAACGCCCTTGGGGTGCCCCGTAGCGGAAATTGAGTGGCGCCCCCTGCCTTACCGCCTGGCGCTTCCAACGACCAGAAGACTGGAACGCTATCAATCGCTGTGGGGCTGGGGGGGGCGCTATTTAAAGGGGGCCTCTTCCTGTCTTTTATTGTTGGTGGCATTTTTGAACTACGCATTCTGAGAGAGAGAGGGAGAGACTTCTGGAGAGATTCAATGTTGTGTGAAGGAGTTTTGGGTACTGAGCAGCACTTTGCAGGTTCATTTTGATTTGCCATTCCTTGTATCGATTTAGCAGAGACTGTGGGAGCTGCACTCTGAGCTCTTTGCCTGGTGCTCTCCATTGTTCTTTCCAGCACATTTGATGTGCAAGTCTCTCCAGGCCGAGATTCAAGGCAGCAATGAACAGGATGTGGATGGAAAGCAAGATTAACCATCCCCTTTAAGAACTGGCCCGTGCCATTGTGTGTGTGTTCCATTGCTGACTGACATTACATGAGCTTCGCCAGCGCTCCGAGTTAGCGCCTCACTGCTCGGCCTTTGCGCCTTAAGAGAGGTGTGCAGCGCCTGCTTTCGCGCTCCACTCACCTCCCGGGGCGGTAAAAGTGAAGTTTCCCATCAGTGCCGATAATTAGCGCCAGGCGCTAATATTTGCGTCCGGACGATATTTGCGCCCCAAATGGGGCGCGACCTAATTTCTACCCCCTGGGGTTGGAAATGTGGAAATGTCACTCTGGTGAACTCGAGGCTGTTCTTCTGAGGTTGTGATAAGGCAGTGGAACAGCGAAAGCTTTCTTTTGACTTTAGGCTATATCCAAACCAGGATACCTGATGGTAATATAAGGCACAAAAAATGGAAAGACAGTTTGATCCCCAGCACCAACAATCCATACCTTGATGAGCATAAAATCCCCCCATATAGATTTTTTTCTGTTTTCTACAGAGTTTGGAGTATTTTAATTCAAGTAGTATGTTGATGGAAGAGTCACTGAGCCAGAAAGTGTGAGATGTGAATTAGCTCATGCAATTTAAATGACATGCTGCCAAAAGACTGAGTTAATTATTAACTTTACTGATGTTAATTCAGTTCTCTATACCATCACATACAGTTACTGCTCCAGGCCACTACATGCAACAACATGATCAGCGTTCACTATTTAAATTAAAATATTCAAAAAAACAAACCAGATAGCAGAAATATATGAAAATGCTTTTAAAATTAATCATAATTCTCTTTAAGAAGTTTGTTTGTGGTGATCTCATACTCTTATCTTGAGCATCCCTGATTATAATCGCTCAACCTTTGGTGGTCGTGTCTTCAGTTGCCTAGGCCCTAAGCTCTGGAATTCCCTCTTTCCTCCTTTGAGACGCTCCTTAAAACCTACCTCTTTGACCAAGCTTTTGGTCACCTGCCCTAATTTATCCTTATGTGGATCGGTGTCAAATTTTTTGTCTTATAACACTCCTGTGTAGCGCCTTAGGACGTTTTACAACGTTAAAGGCGCTATATAAATACAAGTTGTTGTTGTTCTTCTTCTTCTTGGCATGACAAAACCAGGCTGACATCAGGAGGACTGGGGATGAGGGCTGGGATTGTTGATTGCGGTTGGCTTCACAACCATATGTGACGTAAGGGCAGACCACAGTGGGCACTGCCCTGTTGCAGCTTTAATGTAGTAAGTAGATGGTTCTAACATTTTCCATTAAATGGTAGTTTGTCAAGAGAATTTTTAGAGCTGTATCACCCCTGTGACTTGTGTTGGCAAAATAGCTACTGAGAATTAAAAAACAGATGTTATCAACTGAAACCACTATTTAACATTCAAAAGCTTGATGCAGTCCCTTTATAATGTGCACTGTCCATATAATTTTCAGTAGTTAAATGCACATTATTGCCAGTTGCATTTGCAGTTGTTAATCATTCAGTAGGAGCATCATCATACATCAGCAACACTTAATGCATTGGCAGGTGTTATCCACACTGGTAGCTGCTGCCATGCATAAAACTTACCTAAACTGAATGAAGGTATTTTATAATATTAGCATCTATCTATAGTATTAAGAGTTTTGCATCTGATGTGTCCAATATTTATGTATGTTGCAACCAAACAAAATTGACTCTAGTTTCACATTCACAAAAAAGTAACAGATCAAAAAAGTTATTTCGCTAGATCTCAAATTCACCATTCACCAAAAAAGGGACCACTTACATCCCAGTTTTTTTTTGAAAGCCCTTTCAGTTGCCGTATTGGTTTCACAACCACTAAAAATAAAACTTATAACATAACAATTCTGAAAAAAATCCCAGAATTTTACCATCCTGTCTTCTAAGTAACCTTTTCCCACATAGTGCTGCCCCCTCTCAGAGGCCTTGGGCTTGCCTTCTGCTCTGTTCCATAATGTGGATCTTTAAGCTGGGCTTTAGGTTCTGATAGTTTTGAAGCCTCTGTGTTTACATGATCGCAATGCCTCTCAGTCTCTGGCTTTCGTTCCGCACATGGATCATGGCACATGCACTACCTTTTGGAGCTCTGCACATGTGCTCTGTTCCTGGGTGCATATTTTATCTTTAATTTTCCTGGCCAGTGTATATGCTGCTTGTGTGCCTGTAACTGCTTATCCTCCCCAGTGTGGCTACAGTTGCCGTCTTTACTTTGCCAGCATGGCCATAGCTGCTATTTCAGCTCCTAGTGTGGCCATACCATGCTCTGTACTGCTGATATGTCTGCCACCCCACTCCAAACACTCCCAAACCGCACAAGTGTTTACAGACCACAGATTGCAGTTCCTTTGAGCACTCTCAAATTCCAGCCTTATCAAATATTCCCAAAACTTCCTCCAACAAAAAAAATCCTGTCTAGAATGTTCCCAGATCCTTCCTAAGCAAGTAGTTCAAGATCACACCTTCCCCTCCAACCAGGTACTTACAGATCCCCTGCTCCAGCCTTCCTCACTCCCTGCTGAATGGTCCCAGGTCACATGTTCTCTCCCCCCCCCCCCCCCCCGCCCCCCCCAATCTTCCAATGGTCCCAAGGTCCAGACCTCAGGTTGTTTAGACCCTTTTCCCTGCGTGTGCCTTATGCCTCCAGCCTCTCACCTACTTCCTCACAGCCAAATTGGGAGACACACAGAACAGATAGGAGAGACAGAGGGGAGACTTACAGAAAGAGTGAGAAAATTGTCATATAAATACAGAAATAGATATCACAAAGAGCAAAATATGTGAGAGCCATACGGAGTGAGAGAAAGAGAATAGACAAAGCGAGTGACACAGCCTTTGGACTACACTGCCCAGTGAGGCAGTGAAGGCGGATAGCGCGGAAATATTGAAATGAGTATTGGATAAATATTTGAGAGAGTGGGCAATTGAGGGTTATTAGCTTTTGGGAGCAGCCAGGTGGACTGCAGACTCTATCCTGGTCTTTTACTTTCCTACTTTTTTAATTCTACTTGGAATATAAGAAAAAACAAGACAAACAGCTGCAGGAACAGCAATTTTATTTTTCTCTAAGAACACAACAGGAGATTAACTGATATAATATAAAATGTAAGCTACTGTTGCATGACTTCAAGGCAGTGACATAATCCTGGAGTTCAATTTATTTCCTCAGGATCACTCTTGCAGTTTATCTCATTGACTCAGCCTTAGTGAGATTACTCATGTGCCTATCATGCTCCATTTAAGAGATCATTTGCATCACATTTTATTTTATCCGAAAACTGAAGATCCTCCTCCAGTTACTTACTGTAGTCCATTGCTCACATTTTGATCACTGATAGCCTGATCACTAAGTTTCTGAAACCACCAGCAAATTGTTTATTCATCATTGATGATGTTGGTATCTCTGCAGTGGCAATGGCAGGCCTGATGCTTAGACAATCCATGGGAAGTTGCTGACCGTAAACCCATTGGGCTAATGTTCAACTGCCAGCCGCTGTTTTCTAGCCTGAAACGCAGATGACCAGTAGAGGAAAATGTGGTGGGCACCTTGAACACCCATTTGCCCGCCTGACTCAATTTTCAGGCAGGTCTTCATAAGGGCGCCCAGCACCCCGGCCCAAAACACACTGTTTCAATGTTAATTTACTCCAATGTACAAATGTTTTGAACCCTTCTACTCCATTGCACTTCAGCTTATTAAACAATTTAGTAAAAACTGGAGTTAAATATAACTTTAAAACATCATTGACTCCATGAAGAGTAAAAATAAAAATAGCTTACAACCTTTATTTCAATGATCAGAAAGTTATCTTTCACTGTCAGACATGGCTTCGTGGTAGCACTCTCGCTTCTGAGTTAAAAGGTTGTGGATTCAAGTCCCACTCCAGAGACTTGAGCACATAACCTAGGCTGACACTTCAGTGCTGAGGGAGTTCTGCACTGCCGGAGGTGCTATCTTTTGATTGAGACGTTAAACAGAGTCCCTGTTTGCCTTTTCAGCTGGCCATAAAAAAGATCCCATGGCTCTATTCAAAAAAGAGCAGGTCTCCTGGACAATGGCCTGGATTTTGCGGTCAGCGGCGAATGACCACAGACTTTCTATGGGCTTTTGCACTGCGACTTACAGTAATTAGAGAGTCAAAACAGCGCGGCACCCTCTACAGGGAATCTGGGACCTGTGTGAAGAAGGCAAGCAACGGTGTGTCAGATTGAATAATCCTTACTGAGGGGCGCAAAGTCTAAACCAGGTATTGTAAATTAGAATATTGAATTCAACGCCAAATCATGTACGGAAAGCAAAATAGAGGGAAAGAAAGATGGTATTAAAAGAGAGATAAAAGAGACAAAGAAACAGTAAAAGAAAAGTTTATTTTAATTTTTTTAAATCTTCAACAACAATTAAAATCTGAAGGACTGAGACTCCACACCTGTAAAAGTAAATTTTCAGTGCCAGAGAGGTTGTGTCGCAGTAACAAAGACTTACCACACCGTTAAAAATTCACTTACATTTGAATGGACAAGCCCTACCTTTTTCTGGCGTGTTTAGTGGGTATCGAGTGGGTAATTACAGCAACTTCACGCCCTTCATGTATGTGAATGCCGAGTCTCTCTGGAGGAGCAGGGCATCTCAGACAGCAATTTCCTGATTTCCACGTTTAACTGCGCATCTCCGGACACCGGAAGTTGTTGTCTGATTTTCTCCTTAATAATGGTGAGCGCTGATAGCCTCACAGTTATTCTTACTGCAAAATCCGGGCCAATACTTATCCCTTAACCAACATCACTAAAACAGATTATCTGATCATTATCTCATTGCTGTTTGTGGGAACCTGCTGTGCGGACTTTGGCTGCCACGTTTCCTACATTTCAACAGTGACTACATTTCAAAAGTACTTCATTGTCTGTAAAGCACTTTTGGACATCCTGAGGTCGTGAAAGGCGCTATATAAATGCAAGTTCTTTCTTTCCTTTCTTTACTGACTGATTCAGAATTTGGTGCACTGCTATGAAACCCCCTGGTTTTAACTTGGAGTAATGCAGTAAACATGGAGCAATAAATGATTACTAACCACTGAAAACTTTACTATCTGTCTCAGCCACTGCTGGCATGAACAGGTGGGATGAATTTTTGCTGCTCATCCCAGTTCTGCAGAACAAAGTCTACATTCTGAGAGTGTCAGCTGCACTCAGATCTCAAGAGACTTCGAAGTGCACAGCAGTCTGTTCGGTTACAAACTGCCAACAGAGCATTTGTTACTATTGTTATCAATTTGACAGAATTCAGCAATTTTTTTTTAAACTCTTCACTTTCACCAGGACCCTGTTACTAAGGAGGAAGATATATTTCAATCTGCCTGCTCTTAGCAAGTGGATTTCAGGTTGGCAAACTACATCCAATGATGGAATTTGGAGCGCAAATTCACGCATTAGGAGCAGGCCTATTCTTCCCAGAGGTGGACAGTAATGGAAGTATAGATGCAGTAGCTGACAAAGGAATGATACACTGGCACAGAGATATAGGCCCAGATTTTGCTCTCAGCGGCAAAGGAATGGCTTTCGCTTTTCATGTCACTTACAGTTGTCCAGAGACTTTTCACGGGCTTGTCAGCGGGGATTCCAACTAATCCGCCGTCTGCTTCAGTGCGGCGCCCTCTACAGGGCATCTGTGAACGGGGAAAGCAACAGCGAGGCTCTTCAGCCAATCAGATTGAAGAATTCTCACTAAGCCACACAGCGTCTAAACCAGGAAATAAAAAACAGGAAGTATAAATCATGTACAGGAAGCAAGATAAAGATTGGCAACTAGAAATGGGATTAAGGGAGAGAGATAAAAGAGACAAACAGAAAAAGTCAAAAAATATATATATTTATTTTAATTTTAAAAAAATCTGCAACATTAATTTTCTTTTGAGGGAATGAGACTCCACACTTGTAAAATTATTTTTTCAGGGCCAGAGAGGCAGTTCAGCAGTAATTATCACTTATTGCGCCATTAAAAACTCACTTACTCCTAAATGTATCAGCCATAACTCTTTTGGCCATCTTTAGTGTGGAACTAGTGAGTAAGTACCACAAGTTCACGCCATTACAGTGATTTCAATGCCGAGTCTATCAGCGAGGACTGCAACAGCACACCCTGTGGAGGAGCAGGGTATCTCTGACAGCAACTTCTGGATTTCCACGTTTAACTGCACATGTGCAGATGCCAGAAGTTGCTGTCAGATTTACCCTGTAATAACGGTGAGTGCTGATAGCCTCGCTGTTATTAGTACAGCAAAACACAGGCCAAAGTGATGCTGTACAAGTCTCTGTTTAGGCTCAATGTAATTGTGCAAAGCTTTGCCTGGTTTGACCATTTCTATTGAGTGGGAGGTGGGCTGAGGGAATCCGCCACCATTCTGTTGGTGAGCTGCTGGCACGTTCGGAGCTGCTCGCCAATTTTGGGGGTTTGAAAATCCAGCGGCTCCACTGTGGAGCCCAGCTGATCCAGGTATGTTAAAGGGGGGGAAGACATTCCTGGTGACGAGCCCCAGAGGGTCGGTGCATCGAGGGGGTAGATTTCTATGGGTCCAGAAGGAACATTAATGCTCCTCATGACCCACTAAACGCATTTGCAAACCTATTTATTCCCTTTTGCCAGTGTTCCATTTAAGTAGCGCTGGTTGGGCTGCTCAAGGAAAAGAACCAATGGGCAGATTCTGCGCGGCACACACTCCGCCCACTGGCACTTCAAAATTACATCAGGGTCCTATTGATGTTATAGAACTATGATTCGTATGGGCGAACGAGGCTCTCACCTGCTTTTGGCAGGCGCCTGGGCCACCTGTTTCAAGGCACTAACCAAAATGTTGGTGACCCGTACATCAGTGGAATTGGGGCGATAACTCCTGCAGATCTGTTTCAATCGGACACTATTCCAATCCCGCCCAGTAGAGAGGATGAAATCCAGTCCCTTTCGGGAAAGAAAAACAAAAGAACGTGCATTTATATAGAGTCTTTCATGACATTTGTGAAATTGTGTCAATTCAACTGTGTATCTAATTTCAGCACCTTTGTACTGTCAGATTCTCTCTAGACAGTTCTCCCACTGGTACCTCCAGGTTAAAGCTAATTGGAATTATTTTATTATTTCCCCCCTACTCTTCTCCCTTTGCATCTCCTTCTCTCCTGAAGATACGGCATTATGCTGATGTCAGGTTTCACGGGCACTGGTAGCTAATGCTGCAGTAATTTGTACCTCTCCCAGATGGCCAGTTTTCATGTGCAAACCTAGACGATAAGTGTGTCCTGGACAAAATCTATCTCTCAAACCAAATACCACCAAAACAGATGATCTGCTCATTTATCGCATTGCTCTGTGTGGGACCTCCCTGTGTACAAATTGGATGCTGTCGATGTCCACATAACAACAGTGACTGCACGTCAAAAATAATTGATTGCCTGTGAAGCATTTTGGAACAAACTGAGGATGTGAAAGGTGCTATATAAATGCAAGTTTATTCTTTCTTCCTTTCTTATTTGATCATGATGGGATGAGGCGGGGGTGGTATTAAACCAAACCCAAGCCTGTCCTCACCCAATGTCAACACGTGCTTTCCAGCACAAGTCAGTGAATAAAGAGCAGGAATCAGATCAATGGCTGATTTTTCCCTTCTCTAGCTTAGAGGAATTGAGACCAATTTGCAGCACCCCTAGCGCCACCTTGGCTGAGGTCAGGCTACTCAGCCCAGACCAAGAATGAAATCTGGGACTTTCCTTTATGCACAGAAGTATTGGAAATCTACTAGATGCTTTTATGCTTTAGTTTTAAGTGGTTCCTGATGGTAAGTCTCTCTCTTGAGCTCCGTTTTTAACCAAGCGGGAACGGGGCTGCTTCGGGTCTGATGCCCGTTTTACACCCCACCTGATTTTACGCACCATGTAAGATCAGAAAGGGGAAAAATAAGCTCCATGAAATCTGAAACCATTGGTAGGTTGCTTCTCGGCTTTTTGGCTAAGATCAAGTGTAGTATCTATTCTTCTCAGTTTAATATCAGATACGTCCCCTATCTGGAGACCAGTGCTCACCGGCTTTTAAGTAGGACAAAACGCGCATGCGCGGTATTTTGAATGGGCCACGCAGCCCCTTAAAGGGGCCGCACACCCAAAAACAATTACAGGGAACATTGCTGGAGATCATGTAATAAATTTATTTTTGGAAAGGTGCGGGGAGGGGGACGGGGGTGGTGGGTAGGGGTGTAGGTTTGCATATTCTTTAAAGGGGATTATTGGTGTAGGGACAAGTACTTATATGTAAAACACTTATTACTTAACCTAGCCCTTTTCAGCTTCACAGTAGAATTCTGTAGGGATGGATAGAATAATAGATGCAGGTAAGATTTTTTAAGGAATGAACACTACAAAGCTCCATGTGGCTCATAGTCAAGCCCCATGGGGATTGAACTGCTGCATGTCACTGAAATGCCGAGGCATTGAAATTGCTCACCTGAAATGATAGACATGTGGACTCCGCAATGAAGCCTTAACAGGGGAGAACAACAAAATGGTTGGTCTTCATTTTAAAATACGTAAGGCATTTTCCTTTATTTAAACATAATTTATAAAAAAAAAACACAGTATGTGAGAGAGGAATGACGGTACATTGAGAGAGGATATGCTCCATTCTCGTTCCAAATATGAAGTAAGTGCGAAGTAATACAATTTTATTTTGTTATATTAACAATAAATGTGGCAGCGTGTAGCAAATCCACATTTCAGTGACTGAGGATCTTTACCTGCTTCTGCAAATGAAGCCAAGCAAGCAGCGTGTATGGATGTTTACCACTTAATAAATAATGGATTGACATCTGTGCTGCCTTTCCAGCTTGAGGATGTGCTGCTGATTGAAGGGTGAGACCAAAGGTTAAATTCTTTATTTGTCTACGCTATCTTTATTTAGTACAATAGTGAGTATGTATTCCATTGTTGCTTAAATGAATAAAAACATTGTTGTGACAGCACAGTCACCTCAATAAAACTCAACTGCTCTATATCAGAAAACAAGCCGAGCCTTTAAACAGACTTGTGTAGCCAAGTGGATTAATATTGCTTTAAGGCAACACTCTGGGCTAAGGCACTATGATGGCTTTACAAAAAATATTCACCATATATTTAATTTATTTATATAAAGAATAAAAACTCCTCTGTAAATTTCTTTTAAGTTTTTAAAATATTCTGACGCCTGTTGGCTTCCCAATTGTAGTTACCACTTTCATATTGTTTCTGCGGCTTAGGCTTTGAAACAAGATAATTTGGCATCTGCCTCTTGACCCATTCTTCATTGTTACTAGATTTTAGGGCCAGTTTTAACTCCTGGCGGGAGCGGATGTCAATCTCGCACGGGAGTGAGATTCAAAGGCCCAGACCTCATTTGAATCCCGCTGGTCAGTTGCTCAGCCGTTTCCGGTAGAAAGCAGCAACTAGCTAGCGGGGGGGGAGGGGGGCGAAGATCGGGCGGCACGGAGCCCACACACCGACATCTGGAGAAGGCTGCCAGCAGCAGGGTAAGCCCAGGATCGGGGTGGAGGTGGGGGGTCATGTTCCGAGGGTCTCACGGCTGGGGAGGCGCAGTTGCCTGGGTAGGCAGGGGCTTCGACTTTTCTCAGTAAGGAAAGTTTTTTACTTGCCTTAGTGGCCTTGCTGGCTTCCTGACAGGTTCACCTGGTGGTGCAACTACGCCGGGCGCCCCACTCTATAGGATCCCATGTATGTCATGGGACCCTGATTTGTATTTATTAATGAGGCTCCCACTAGACTCTGGTGGGAGGCTCATCTGCTGCCGAAGCCAACGGTCTTAAAATCGCAAATTGGTAGGAATGGAGTAGGAAATGGAGCCGGTCTATTTTAGCTGGTCCTCCACTCCTTTCCTGCCAACCGGGAATAGTTAAAATTCCCCCTTTTACTTTTAGGATGAATACTAAAAGCCAATGAATTATCTTGGAGTATTATTTTAAATAATAATGATATATATACACAATGGGGTAATTCATTGACTAATCTCGTTTTCCCACAATACTATCAAAATATATAACATCATCTTCTATCCTGTCATCAGTTGTTAGTTTAACATGTTTAATGTTATATTGTACAAATAATTCAGCCAACTTTATTTCTTTTGCTGTAGAAGTTGCCTATATTTATTCTGCTGTTTAGATTTAGACATCACACACAGTTACCATATGATGGACTGTCATTTAAATAGTAAGGGGAAAAAATTGTTGATGTAAAGTATTCTTTATTCCTGCCTGTAAGATTTTAGCCAGTAACTGACTTGGAGCTTACAGGGCTCGGAAAGAATATGGTCAGTAAATTTTATTTGCACTCGGAACAATTGCACAAATGGCTTGTTTGCTATTTCAAAATTTCACCAACAGCGGCTGCACTGCTGGAAATTGGGCCGATGCGCCACACTGCATCTGTCTACTTTCCATTCCTTTGGGCTGGATTTTCTCAATGGAGACGTGCTGGACGCGGGACTTCTGGTTTCCGGGTTTCAGTCCCGCCCCCAGCGACGTCTGACCAATCCACGCTATTTTCCCTTGATTGGCCTTGTTAAGCCCAGCCAATTAAGGGAAAGCCGGTGACAGATGACGTCAGCGTATGATGCTTCATCTATCGAAAAAATTTTGACAGATGAATTGTCAGCGTTTGACCGCTTTGAGAAGCAGTCAAACACTGACAATCTCTGTTCTAAGGTGAGCCCTTGCACACAGGCTCACCAAGACCCCTCTCCTCAGCAGAAAGCAGATGGCTGCTGCATCTGAGAATGCAGCAGCCATTCTGTCATCTCTGCCGTTGAGATGAGGCACCTCTGGATCCTCAATGGTTGAAGACTGCAGAAAGAAGCAAAGGTTAGAAACTTTTTCCAACACTTTACGCTCACTTCTCATACTTACCTGTCCACACTTGCACCCATCACTCACCTCTACAGCTGACATTTCGACCCTTCTCACCCCCGCAGACCCACTGCTCACCTTGCTGACCCTGGCGAGGTTCGCAGCCGACGGGAAGCCCGCACTTGCAGGCGTAAAATGGGGAAAAGCCTCAAAACTGCCTGTTAACTACTTGTTAACAGGCAGTTAATTGGCTCTAATCCCCTTCCCACCTTGAGGAGACGGGTCCCTGCGCGACTCGGGGACCCACCTCCCAGGAAGATGGCACGGAGGCGGGTTGGGAGCGAGGTCGGTACCCACTCCCAGTTTCTGCCATTTTCCCGGCAGTCCCGCCTCCATACCCGCCTCCCCAGGGCTGGGAAATTCCCCCCTTTGTGTGGGCCCACAAGCCATTGCAAAGTTGAAGAGAATAAGACCAACTTGACACCAACCTTAGCTGCTCCCACAGCTACTGTTGTCTATTTGGAAAATAAAACCTACTCCCAATTCTGTAAGGATAGGAGCCCAGCCTTATTTAAAAAAAAAATCTACTTCTCTTTTAGAATAAAAGGCAATTTACCTTGCTGGATATTGCAGCTCGCCATTCCTCTTATGTGCAGACAACATAACAGCAAAGGCAGACTTGCGTTTGTAGGGGAAAAAAGTTCTAATATATATTGATGTTAGCAATGTTTTAAGTTTCAGTTGCATATAATAATTAGTACTTTGATAGCCAAGGTTAAAACCACATAAAGCAGTATCACGCTTACTATCTATTTCTTCTTGATGTTTTTAATGGTCCCACTGTTATTACAAAAAAGCTGTTGGCTGTTTTGTTTTACGTGCAGCTATCATTATAATTACTAATTACAGATGATTCAGCTTACTGCATTAGTGAGTTTTCGAATGTTTTTCATCTTTTTTTACGTGCAGATCTTCAGCTAGGACTTCCCAAAGTAGCAATTAATCATCTTATCCTCATGTGGTAATGAAGTAATGGACTGTAAGTGTTAGTGTTGTGGGAGGAGTCTGACATAAAGAAATATGGTAAGTATCAAAAGTTGCATTGTGATGCAGCTTGTGGAATGTGTTTATAGGAAGCTCACCAGCCTAATGGTTAACAGGACATTGCATCCTTATAGAGTCCCTAGAGAAAGAACATGAATCTGTCAACCTCTGCCAGAGCTGCAGAGATGGTGTGGTTAAACTCTCGAGCGCTGATATCAGTGTCTGCACAGTGCAGGTTCACAGGTCAGTTGGAATCTTTTAGCTTGTTGGTGTTCAAATTCAGACACAGTCAATCATGGCTGGGCATGAAAGAATCACCATGTGCTACAGAAATATGTCAGCTGAAATCAAAATACAGGCTTTTGTGTAGTGATCTGATACATTTCAAGTATAGTTTACATCTGAGTTAAATAATGACTGATTCCCTCTCTGTGAACTGATGTTACTTGCAGAGGTCAGGTTCGTGGACCAGTGGATTGTTGTCATCATCAGTCTCCTTTAGTGTTTCTGCTGCCAGTAGCTACCTGCTTATCCTGAGGGGAGGAGGGAAGTTTTTCTATCCGGTCAGTTTACGAAACCGACTGATTTTTAGGAGTGGGTAACAACCTTACACTGTACAAACTCTTCTGTTCATAGTTCGACACAAAAAGAGTGAAATTCCTCTGCATAAGTGCTAGCATGTGTGTTAATGCATAGTAATTGTGCATAAGCAGCATGGCTTTTTTTTTGAACATGGAAGTGGCAGCTGAGGAACAGCAGATGCTGAGGTGTCCTGGCCAAGGTACTCCACAGCTGCTAATGGGGTTTCTCAGTGGGATCAGCAGTCATGGTTGCAGAGGATAGTTCTGGTCTGTTGAAAGCAATCCACCAAGTGTTTCTCCTCCTTCAAATAAAGTGGACACTGGAATTTGTACATAATGGAAGCACCATGACTGTTTCCTGGATTATGGCTATTGGCGTGCATGATGATGTTTCTGTGTTCAGACACTTCTTGAATATTAATTGACTGCAAACCCTTTCTTGTTATAAAAGCCATCAGGTTGATGTGCAGCGCTCTGATCCTAGCATGGATATCGTGTGCAACTCTTTGTAATAGAAGGAACCCTGCTGTCCAGTGAAAGCTATGTGGCCTGTCCAGCTTGTGCGTTCTTTCCATGATGAAAGGGTTACCCTTTGCAAAGACAGCATTTGCCACTTCCTTGATACATGTTTGCACTGTACACCACTTGATATTGCAGATGTCTCCTGGGGTGGCTTAACAAGATAAAAAGGCATGAATGCCTCATACTACGTTAACCTTCACTTCTGTAGGCAGAGCCATCCTTGATCCAATGTAATGTTAGATGTAATGTGCAGATCAATGGGTAGCAGATGGTTAAGTATGTAACAGCCCATATCCATGCACAAGTCTTAGGCTAATGGCAGGTGTGCCCAGAATGCCTTTGGGGTCATTGCATCTGCAATTATTGGCCCCTCATGAACTCCTCTTCCTCATTTCAATTATTGGAATACCCATCCTCACCACTTTGTGAGGTGCTACTTCAAAGCAAATAGAAACCAAAAATAATGAAGAAAATGTGTGACAAACCATGTGCTGACTTACCATTTTGAATCTCCTCATAGTGGCGCTCCAGTTTATGACTCTGGGTGGGTGGGAGGTTAGGGGGAGATCTTGAGCTATGGCAGCAGTGGGGAAGGATCGTGTTGGGGTCTGGGAGGACTGGAGGTCTGTTGGTGTGGTAAATATGGGGAGGGGCGGTTGTGGAATAGGCTTTGGAAGAGTTGGGCAGGGTGTTGAGGCAGCAGTAATAGAGGATTTCTTACAGTTTCAGAGGTTGTTAGGTTAGTGTTGAGGAGCACAGGCAGTTTGGGGGGGGTATCATATTTTTTTTGCTGTGTGGTATTTCATTGCTTAGCAGAGAAAGACATTTTGAGGGTAATTTTGTAAGTAGACGGTGGCGTTTCTCAATTATCTGCACGTACTCCAAAGATTACTGTGTTAATGAGAGAAGGCAGCGTTGTAGAAAGTAAATGCTGTGATTCAGGGGGGAGAAATGAGTCGGTCTTACAGTGTCAGAGAATTCAGGGTCCATGATTGAAGGGACAGGGATGTGTATTTGAATATCCACAGATGTGAGATTATGGGGGTGAAAAGAAATAATCAAAAGCATTTATATATGGGATGGAAGTGAAAAGGTATAAGCGAATATTCTACAATAGGGATGCTTTGCATGATCAAGGGTGGGTTCCCAAGGATGGGACTGTGAGAGTGCCCATAAATGCCTGATTGTGGTTAAACTGAGATTTAAAAAGTTATTTTTAATTTGGAAGGAAGTAGAAGATTGAAGCTGGGTGATTGAGAAGGCTGGTGTGTGGATACGTGGAGCAGCTGTGTAGTTGGTGTGGATATAGGGACCATTTATAGTCTAACAGGCTTCTCAGGGACTCTGAGGCCGCTGAGGAAAAACATAGACCCGTATTTTCCGATCGGAGGCTTCCTGCGTGCGGAGGCCTCCGATCTGGAAAAAAATCTACAAACTTAGCTGAGTGCTCCCGAGGTGCGTATACTTCCGCTCCTGGGCCTCTCCAACTCGAAATGCGCAGGGCCCACGTATCCCAGAGGCCCATGCGGTTCACAAGCATCCCTGGGATCACATGGGCCATGGGGAGCCAATAGGAGAAGGGAATCTCCCTTCATACACTTGACAGATAGACCTGTCAAATATATGAATGGAGATCACCCCAAAAACACAGTAAAACATTAAATCAGTTTTTTTTTTAAAATCACATTTTAAAAATGAGTTGAAATGACAATAAATTAAATATTTTAAACAAAAATTTAATTTTTTGAAAAAATAATTAAAGTTTTTTACGGGGCTAAAAGTAAACTTACCTTTTTTTAAAAGTATTTTTAAATGATAAATGAGTGAATTTTTTTTTTTTACCTTTTTCAACCCTTATGCTGGTAAAAGCAGGCCTTACGCCTGCTTTTACCAGGCATAAGATTTCTAAGGGTTTTCTGTGGGCGGAGGTTCTCCAGAAAGTGGAACTATCCGCCCGCAGAGGCCCTTCTCCAGGGCAGGCATCCGATCTGTCAAGAGCATTCTTGAACGATTGGAAATGCCGGTTTTCAGCGCATGCACTTGGCATGCCTGAAACTGGCATTTCCGATGTCCCTACAGGTGTGTACACAGCCCGTACACACCCTTAGGCATCGGAAGATACGGCCCATAAAGAAGAATTGTATAGGCCAGGTTAAATATATTAGTGTGTAAAATTGTTTGTTTAAACATTGACATATGGAAAAAAGGTGGATACAACTGGTAAGGATTTCGATTGCTTTCATTATATGTGAAACTTTGGCCCTGATATTTATGGGGAGGTGGGGAGGAAGCTTAGGCGCATGTTTATGGGCCGGGGGTGGGGGGGGGGATGATACCCGGAAATGCTGAGAACGCGGAGGTGGCAGGACCTCATTATCATTTTTCTACTCCGTTTCCCACCCGGCAGCCGGCCAGATTGACAGGCTGGCCGACAGGAAAGCCAGTGTTAGAAACTGGGGATGGTTCCCAGCAAACGGGAAATGTCAAGGGTTGGTAGGAGGGGGGGCAGTCGGACCAGCAATCGGGTGGAAGGGGGACCGGGAAAAACCGTGGAGTGGTGGTGGGTGGGGAGGGGAGGTGGAGGTGTTCGGACTGGCAATTGGGAGGGAGGGGAGACCGGGAGAGATCACAGGGTTGGTGGCCGGGGGATGGGGGAGGGGGGGGTCAGCCGATCACAGCAGAAGATTTAGTTGAGGGGCCGGGGGGAAGCACTCCTGCACCTCCTGGCCCACAAGCAGTGCTGTAAAAAGCACTTACCTTCTGGATCCGGCTGCTCCCGCCTCCCTTTAGCTGCCGGGTTTCCCGAATTCTGGGAACCCCAGTCGGCCAGCGTTAAATTTAAATGGATGCTAAAATCTGAGGAACAGAGCCTCATTTAAATATTATACTGATGGATCTGCCTCTCCAGAGCAGGATACTTGGATGCCTCCAAACCCGCTGCGGTTAGAACGGAAGTAGGTGCGTTCGCGGCAGCTTGGGTCTGGTTTTGCATATTTGCCGATTTAACCCCCGACCCACTCCCGCTCATTGTGGGGTTGGGGGGGGGGAGGGGTTAATATCCCACCTTTATTTTGAATCTACGATATTTGAGTTTGTGAGAAGAAAAATGGCAAACAAGAGCTTTTGGGGAAACAATTTTGAATCATTTTGTTCTGTTTGTGTGACAGATGTAATTATTCTTTTTATTTCAGTGTGACAACCAAATTATGACAGAAGTGCCTCACAGGAAGTGTGACAATGCAGACAGCTGCACAGATTGCATAATATATAAGGAAATGTTTTTCTTACCTACTGCAGATGGATAAATAAATTGTTTTTTTTTAATTCTCAGTAGAATGTGATAGCCGAAGGAAGACAAGTTATTGCACTGAAAGAAAGAAGACATTTTTATACAAAGAACTATCGTTTTTTGAATTCTCAGTATAAATAAAATAAAGCTGTCTCTCTCAGCAGCCTCATTTTCTCTGAAGTAAAAAAAAAATCACTTAAAAATAGTTCCAAAATTCATGGCCCCGATTTGTTTAGAAATCAACCGATCAGTACTTCGGCATGGCCCCAAGATGTTGCACTGAGAAAATCATACCAATTCACGCTGGAAGATTTTCCACGCTGCATATTGGGGTCATAGGACTCCGATTAGCCTGAGACCAGCGGCCACTCCATCCACCGTCATAACCATCAGCATTAAAATCAGAAAACGACAGGACGGAGCGGGAATTGGAGCCATTCCATTTTTAACTGCTTGCCCGCTCTGGTCCCACCCAGCGGGGAGATTTACATTTCCCCTCTCTGTATTTTATGCATGATTTAATCAGCAATTTGGTGAGTACCTGCGTTTCTGGTTCAGAGTATGTTCTTGCCTGAGTTAATTACAGTTCTTTTAATGCCTAAACTGCCTATCAGCTTATCCTTCTCTTTATTTTTCCTAAGAAGAGTTTATCATATAAAAAGAAACTCAAACAATAGATTTATGGAACAAAAGTTCCATGTTGACATTCTGGAGAGACAGGTTGCATCAACCAGTAGAAGGAGTGCAGCAGTGCTTTGAAATGGTTCGTAGCTTGCTTTTTTTCTCCATGATAGGCAATATCTGTTCTGTGGCAGTCTTATTGGAGTATTGATTGCAGGTGCAATCTAAAGAAAATGCTAGAGCTTTGCAAAGGCTTTTTAAAGTGCCTGAAAAAAAATCTTATTGGAGGTCCTGCTTTCTGAAATTTCCATAGAGATTGCCATAGAAATATTTGATATCTGCATGCATTTCTAGTCTGTGACATTTGGGTAGATCACATTCTCAATGCTGGATCTTTGAATGTTGTATCTTGCCTTGGAAAAAAATAGCACTACAAAGAACAAAAGAAGTACCTAAGCAATCACTTCTAGATAAGGCCAAAGCGTTATTATTATTTGCAAAACACTTGTTAAACAGCCAAAGAGCAAAGATGGCATAACTGGTCATCCTTCCTTAAGAGCCCAAGTCCTGGCCTGTGTGATTCCCACTGCCTGTGAGGTTGCAGTTATGCCCCTGCGCTTTCCGTATTGTAGTATTTGCCTTATCTGTATTAGCTTAGAATCAAGTTGAACCCATCATCTTCGAGCAAAGATATTTTTAATCATTAGGGTCAGCAGAAGAATTTCACAAACTATTTGCTCATCTTAAAAAATGTCAATAAGCTGGTTAGCAAGTACAAATATACAACTGCCAAACCTGATTGTCCAATGGTAGACTTCATGGGGGTGAGTTTAACCCCCATGGCTGTTGGAAACAGGATGGTAGCAGAGTTAAAATGGAGGTGATAGACTTACTGACCTGTTCCTGCTCTGACGCCATTTTCCCCTAGACTTTCCACTGGGTAATCAAGATGCCCGCCTAAATCATTCGGGAACCTCATTAATCTATGCAAATCGGGGTTCTGTGCCATACATAGGAGCCTGATGCAATTTTAACTGACTACTGGGCAGAGCATCTACCATGGACGCTCTGCTCAGTAAAACCCACACTACAGCAGAAGAGGCCTGAAAAGCTAAGCACTGTAAGCTTCGTAAAATTCCACAGAAACTCGTATAGAACCCTAAAAGGGGTGATTTTTGGATTTGTCATACGAATTTGGGATGATCGGACCTAAATGAAGTGATTTGAGGCAAAAACCTCAGTTTTGGACACTTTTAAGGATCAGGGAAGAAAACCCCTGAGGAAAATGACTTTTTGGATATGGCTATTGGGAAAAACACCTTTCACAGATACAAGACAGGCTGCGGATGGGGTGTGGCGAGGCAGTGGGCAGCTTTTGGATATTGGGGCCCAGTCGAGCTGTCTGGAAAATGTTTGCACTGCAATCCAAGCAGGAGGAAGAGCCTCACCCAAAACCTCACAAACACATCCAAAATTGAATAATTCAAGACACCTTTTGAAAATCCCTAGGCCCAGCAAGAAACCCAAAACATGAGGACAATGCAAACTCCGATTAAACAACAGATCGACAGGATGGAGCTATCCGGAAACCACTTCACACATTTACAAAACCTGTTAACATGCTAGTAAAGTCGTTACTGTTAACGAGGTCTTACAATGACCAGGATTTGATTTGGTTTTGACAAGGCCACTTCAATTTAGTATAATTGAAGGCCCATCAAGCAGTTACAACAGTTCAGTAAGAAGGGAGTTCAAGTTCAACAGAATTGAAAGCCTGTGTTGAACAGAGCTGCAGTTACAGAAGCAGGCAGAAGGCAGTTTCCACAGTTCTGCAAGAAGGCAGTTCCACAGCTCGGAAGAAGACAGTTTAAACAGAGGCAGAGTTACAGCAAGAAGTTCAACAAAGAAGGCCAACAACTTCACAAGCAGACCGACACGCAAGAAGAAACCAGAGCGACTGCCTCAGTGACCATCGGACACCTCGCGGCAACAAGGGCCTCACAAAACCTCTTACTCAAAAGACTCTAAACCCTAACTCACAACTGTTAAGGATTCGTTTGGTGAGCATTATCCCTGGTTCTCCAGAGTCCAACCTAGCTAGTGAAGTGGGATTGGGAGGGGTGAAGTATTCTTCTAATGTTATTTCCCTCGCCTGTACCAATGTGTTCCCCAACCTGTGTTTAAGCATTAATAGTGTTTTAAGTTTGTTACCCTTTTCTTTTAATAAAGTCAAATTCTTTCATCAGAACCTGTTGTCTACTGCATCTTTGTTCACAATTCCTAAATAAGTCCAAGGTCTAGAACCAGGGATGTGGGAGCGATTCGAACCGCTCACTGAGTCAGAGGTGAGGCTGACCCCCACACACCACCCCCTACATAATGGCAACCGTGGCACGAACTTGGCAAAAGGGTTGTGAAGTAGTAGACACTGATTCGGAAGAGAGAACTGTAATGGAAGAGAGGATTTCAGATTATGTATTCAGCAAGGTGAATATGGAAAAGAAGTGAGTCACTAATCTGTTAAAGGCTGGGCGCCCGGTAGATGCTGCAGCTAAATGGACAGAAGGGAAGGATCATAAAAAATCCTTAGAAAAGGCAGTCTGGCTAATGTGCTTCAAGAAACAGATCCAACTTTTGGTCAGACTCGTTGAAGCACAGGCAGCCGAGATTCGGGAGTCAGCCCTGGAAGTCCAATCAAAGGCCCTAGCAGGGGAGAAGTTACTGTTAGCATTGCAGGCTCTAAACCAGGAAAGGGTGCAGTTAGTGGGGGAGCATAAGACCCGGCAGGAATATTTACAGTGTCAGGTCACAGAGGCCAAGAACAATGAGCTGAGATTGCGGGAAAAGAATGCCCGCCTGGCAAAACAAGTAAGAGAGCAGGAGGAGACAGTAAAAGGCTTACAGGTAGCCTATAAGGTAATGAGCGCACAGGGGCTTGAGGATGCGGACCACGGCCCCTGCCAGAAGCAGATAGAGAGTCTGAACCTTGCTCTAAGGAAGGCAAAAGGCATGGTGTGCTTCATAAGCCCGAGTGCAGCCCAGGTCGACTTTATAGGGAACCTGGGGAGAACGGTTCAGACACCACAGATAGTGCCAAGGGATGACCCGGTTGAGGAGCAGGAGGGCCCACGACCACCACCCATAGCGCCAAGCTTTAGCGAAGTCTGGCAAGAAAGGGGGGTGGAGTTAGGGGCAGAAGCTAAGGTGGAAAAAACCCCGCAAGAGAGGCTGGGACCGGGGCCGATGTGCCCAGCCCGGCAGCAAAGGTTTGGCCCACCCGCTGATAACGGAGATGGGGGACCCCTCCAAAACCAGTTCGTAGTTCCCCACGGTACCGAACAGCTCAGGGCTATGGTAAGCCACCTGAGTAAACTCACCCAACAGGGGGACCCCTCAGTTCACTTCATAGAAGTGGAACAGACAGCAGGCATCAATGAGTGCGATGATGCCGTGATGGCAAAAATGCTGCTGTTCTCACTGGATAGCAGGCTATACCAGTCCAAAGGGCTGCATCGGAACATACGTTTTGTACTTGCAGCCCACAGCATCAGGCCTTCTGCTGGTACTATCAGGCAGCCAATTGGCGGTCAGGCCCCGATAAATAAATCTCCTCCCCACCCCCCCATCTTGTGAAATACCACTGGATAATCAAACAGAGTAGTCTTCTCCTCCTTCTTAGGCAGTCCCTCGGAACCGAGGATGACTTGCTTCCACATAAAAATGAGTTCTCAGGTGACTGATGTGTCCAATGCGGGACCTACAGTCTCTGTCACAGGTGGGGCAGACGGTGGTTGAAGGGGCGGGAGGGTGGGGTGCTTGGGTTGACGTGCGCTCCTTGCGTTGCTTGCGCTTGGCTTCCGCTTGCTCCCGGCAAAGAGACTCGAGGTGTTCGGCGACTTCCCGGATGCTTCTCCTCCACTGTGTGCGGTCTTGGGCCAGGGATTTCCAGGTGTCGGTGGAGATGTTGCACTTTTTCAAGGAGGCTTTGAGGGTGTCCTTGAAGCGTTTCCTCTGCCCACCTGGGGCTCTCTTGCTGTGTTGAAGCTCCAAGTAGAGCACTTGTTTTGGGAGTCTCGTATCGGGCATGCGGACGATGTGACCCGTCCATTGGAGCTGATCGAGCGTGGTCAAAGCTTCGATGCTGGGGATGTTGGTATGAGCGAGAACACTGACGTTGGTGCGCCTATCCTGCCAATGGATTTGCAGGATCTTGCGGAGGCAGCATTGGTGGTACCTCTCCAGTGCTTTGAGGTGCCTGTTGTACATGGTCCATGTCTCTGAGGCATACAGGAGCGCGGGTATCACTACTGCTCTGTAGACCATGAGCTTGGTGCCGGGTTTGAGGTCCTGGTCTTCAAACACTCTCTTCCTCAGGCAACCGAAGGCTGCACTGGCACACTGAAGGCGGTGTTGGACTTTGCCATCGATGTCTGCCCTTGTTGACAGTAGGCTCCCGAGGTATGGAAAGTGGTCCACGTTGTCCAAGGCCTCGTCGTGGATTTTGATAATCGGTGGGCAGTACTGTGTGGCGGGGGCAGGTTGGTAGAAGACCTTTGTCTTACGGATGTTTAGTGTAAGGCCCATGCTCTCGTACGCTTCGGTGAAGGTGTTGATGATATTTTGGAGTTCGACCACCTAGTGTGCGCAGACGCAAGCGTCGCCTGCATACTGTAATTCGACGACAGCGGATGGAACGACCTTGTACCATCAGAGAGACAAACAGAGTAGTATTCTGTATATCTCTGACCTTCAATAAAGCTTTTAAAGGCTCTGTTTATTTTTCATAGGAATATTTTTTTCTCAAGAAACAAAATGAAGCCACAGAACATTTGAACGAAAATCCAGAAAAATCTCATATGAAGTAGTATATAGAAACACAGATTCATTCAGTAAGCTTAGATCTAGACTTTTGTGAAACCATGATATGTAATTCACTTAAATCTCAACTTCTAAGTATTTGTTTTGACTACTTATATTTATGCAAGTTCTGTGAATCACCACTTCCATTAAAAAGTCAAAGCAAACAACTGGTTAAGGCAGCGAAACCAAAGCTGTTTTCCAGCAGGCCCTGCCAATGATAAGTTTAATGCTATTTTTTTTATTGTAGTTCTAGCACAGGTGAGGTGAAACCTGCAACTAGGCCACACTGCTTTGGAAGCATTACTGCAAGCAGTAGCTAGGCCTTTGTTTCTTTATATTTACATTCATGCTTGGCATGCTAACAAGATGATTCTCTATCGATCAACAACAATAATAGTGCCTGATATTCTTTGTAAGCTACTATTAAATATCTGAGACCAGCGAATGCTATCACGAGCAGCTTCTTGCCTGTGAGGTAACTTCAGTTTTAGTTGAGACCGTGCAGTCTCTCTGTTGGTCACAGAATCCTCCATAATGATGAAGTGCTTGATGTGAAACTACACCTACCTGGATGCCAGAATGTCCCTCATGACCTAATTTTTCACATGCTCTTTGAGGCATCCAATGTGGGACAGCAACAGAGCATGATGGGAAATTTGGTGATGAGGCCTACCATCACCTCACCACCTGACCTGTATTTCTCTTCCCCCATTCCCATCAGTTCCATCATTTGCTTGTAACTGAAGGCAAGGCACAGGTCCCCAGCGGACATCCCCCCCATTTTAATCCCACTTTCTGGGCTGCCATTAGGAAGGTGGCAGAAGACCCTGCGAAGCAGCAGTAATAACCTGCAAGTGCCCCCGTGAAGGAGGAGGGTCTTGTATCGGCCTCCTCTCCCTCCAGTTTGTCCCAGTTTGACTTGCCAGTGTAGGCCAAGGCTGCAGCTCCATCAATCTTCGGGGTATTTCTGCCTCTTTAATGCCATACCTGCCTCTTGTACTACTGCGGTCTCCAGTAGCATTTCTCTCAGGGCTGCCTGTGGGCATCCTCATGGTGACAGCAATCCCTGAGAGCTCACCAAGTATAGGATGTGACACTCAGTGCAGGGAAAGTCCTTTGCCACTGCTAATCCACCCCTTAAACGAAAATCCAGCCCAGAGGGTCAATGAAAATGCTGTTTTAAGTGGAATGTTGAATGGAAATACAAGTACGTGTTGTTTTTCAGGGATTCCAAAGAGAAAATCACTGGACTCGGTGATCCCATAAACCATTGAATTTCCTAAAAGAAGCAGAAGTATTGTGCTTTTTTTTGACATGAGATATTTGAGATACACAGAAACTGGTAGTTCACCTGGGTCCAAGAAGACCATTGTTAAAATGTCACAGGAATGTTTGGACTGCCCAGTATCAAAGGTTCTCTGTCATCAAGTGGCTCAAGGCTGAAGATGAAGACCAGTCAGATGTACAGTTCTCTACACCAAGCATTGTTGTCCTGTGTGTCTTTACATTCTTGAACAACAGGTCAACAATTATCAACAAACAATCAAAATCTGTGTTGCAGTCTTATCAACTTGGCCTTTTCAAAAATGTATTTAGTTTTGTAAAGTTCTGGAAATTGATTTTTCCCACAGTATCGCTTTTGAGTTTAGAAGTACACATTTTGGACGGGCACATTTAACATGTTCTTTTCTGTAGGTTTTGACCTTTAGTGAAATAAATTGTTAAACATAGTGTTAATTATAGTATAAAGTGATTGCACCACTGATACAGAGTACTGGCTGGTGAGTCATCCCAGAAAGGAAAACACAAAATACACCAAACTGGGATTTGATAGAAATGACAGAATGGGGCACGAGCTGAAGAAATGTATTATGACCCTAGTAAAGAACACACTACACAAAACAGTGTTAGTATTTTAACATCTCAGCATCCACTCCCCAATTTAAAAAAAAGCCTGTTCATCTTGCCGTATTGAATCAAGTCCCAGTTTCCTCTCAGTACAGGACTGCCTCAGAATGTCCCCGCTAAGTAAGCTGATCTTTGTTTCTCCTGGCTGTCCTAACTGGCTGCACTTGCAAGTCAACAGACACATGCGACATTCACCATGGAAAACCTAACTGGTTTCTCGTGACATCTTTCCTATCGGGTTCAGTTCAGTTTTCAGTGAGATTTTGCAGCTAAGTGCTTGACATACATGCCATGGACATTTCCACTATCCTTTCTTTGAGTTTTTATTCTAGTAAAGCCATGTTATTTAGTCTGTTGGCTTGACATTGTAGAAAACACATGTTGCATTCCTTACCAACGTGCAAAGCTAGTATGATCTTACTGCATTTATCATTTTTATTTAATTTGTGTTGTACAAATAATTTGTTTTTTAAGAAATGGTCTTGGAATTACTGAGGTATCAGCCACACATGCTATATTTTGTTGGCCAAGACAAACTGAACCATTTTACTTTCTATTTTCTACATATACTTGCGTTGAGGACAGAATGAGACATTTGCTGCTAAAGGCTCTATGCTCTGTCAGAGCTGCTGCTGAAAACACATGCTCTGTGTAATGAAATTGTCTGCTTGGGACAAGTGCCAGTTCTTGCGTGCTTAAACAAGTGAGAATAAAGCTATGTAGCAGATTCCTTCTGGCATCACGATAAATTGGTTTTCAACTGAATGGTCCTCTGAGTATGTGGGCATTCACAGAAAGTTATGATGGCATCTTTTACACCTGCCTGTATGAAAACAAAAGGGATTTTTATATTTCTAAATCAAAAATAATGTTAAATTATAAGCTTACAAAGTGTTGAGCAGCTAAATTCATTTACAAGCAAATAAATATTAGCAATTAAACAAAGGAAAAGTAATTATAATAATTAATAATTTCAGATACCATGGATTACAATCAGTGGTTAGCAATGTGCTAAAATATAGCTCTTTAGTTTGTTGCAACTTTCTTTTACATATCATTTTTTGAAGAGTGTTTATTATATGTTAAGTCTCTTTTGACTGCATATTTTAATTACATACTTTATAGGTTGGCTTTTCCAAGAACATCAAAAATAATCAAGTAGCTCACACTAGTTCAAGTAGGTTGTTAAGTCTGGATAGCTGAGCCCAACAGACCAGAAATGTCCCAGGTTTGATCCCTGGTGTATCCTGAGCTACATGATGTAACTTGCATCCCTGCTTTTGGTCAGCATCTCATGACCCCTCCTGAAAATCCCAATGTCAGGCGAAGCCACGATTGGACTTCATTGTGACACCCTTGGTCAAGTAACCTGCTGACACTCAGGAGGGAATTTTCCCAGCCCTGGGGAGGCGGGTATGGAGGCAGGACTGCCGGGAAAATGGCAGAAACTGGGAGCGGGTACCGTGACCGCTCCCAACCTGCCACCTTCCCGGGAGGCGGGTCCCCAAGTTGCGCAGGGACCCGTCTCCTCGAGGCGGGAAGGGGATTAGAGCCAATTAACTGCCTGTTCACAGGTCGTCAACAGGCAGCTTTGAGGCTTTTCCCCATTTTACGCCTGCAATTGCGGGCTTCCCGACGGCTGTGAACCTCGCCAGGGTCAGCGAGGTGAGCAGTGGGTCTGCGGGGATGAGAGGGGTCGAAATGTCAGTTGTAGAGGTGAGTGATGGGTGCAAGTGTGGACAGGTAAGTATGAGAGGTGAGTGTAAAGTGTTGGAAAAAGTTTCCTTACCTTTGTTTCTTTCTGCAGGCTTCAACCTTTGAGGATCCGGAGGTGCCTCATCTCAACGGCAGTGATGACAGAATGGCTGCTGCATTCTCAGATGCAGCAGCCATCTGCTTTCTGCTGAGGAGAGAGGTCTTGGTGAGCCTGTATGCAAGGGCTCACCTTCGAACAGAGATTGTCAGTGTTTGACAGCTTCTCAAAGCTGTCAAATGCTGACAATTCATCTGTCAAAAATCATACGCTGACGTCATCTGTCACCGGCTTTCCCTTAATTGGCTGGAACAAGGCCAATCAAGGGAAAATAGCGTGGGTTGGTCAGACGTCGCTGGGGGCGGGACTGAAACCCGGAAACCAGAAGTCCTGCCTTCAGCACGTCTCCATTGAGAAAATCCAGCCCTCAATGTCCAGTTAGTACATGGAAAATGGCCACTTGGACAAGATACTGGAGAGGGACCAAATACCATGGAACCATACCCAAGACCGAAATTGCAGAAAGGGAGGGGAGAAAATTTACAACAAAGAAGAGCCTGACTTTCTTGGCCTTTATTGAAAGATTCTTCCCACCTTCTCAACATGGGATAGATTTTCAATTTATCGCCAGGAGGTAAAACTGGAATTACTGCCATTCATTTCAATTGAAATGTAAATCGGCCGGCCATTCCTCAGTCGGCAATTTTATGCTTGGGCAGCAAGTTCAGTGTGAGATGATCCCTGCTGGAAATCTGCAGGTATCAATGTGGGTGAAGTCAAGATCAGACTTGACTAATGTTCCTTGTGGTTGAGCAACCTGCTAATACTGTCTTGGTAGAACTCGAATAGTCAGTTGTTATGCACTTGCTACCAAAGTCTTCAGTCATTGAAAACAACACTGACAGTCTTTCAACCATTCCCACTTTACATTCTTCCATTTGAAACTGGCTAAAATTGTCTCCATGGTTTTCAGAAATATAGGAATATAGCTGGCTGAAGCAGATGCAATACCAAAATCCAGCCTTTTGGAACGATAAAGTCCTTGATGCACATTTATCGTTGTTAAATTCTGACTTTTTTCAGCAAGCTCCAATTGCCAGTAAGTCTGAGAAAGATCTAATTAAAAAAATTGTTGGTCACCACTGAAATTGGTGAACAACTCTTTAGCCCTGGGCAGAGGATATTCTTCAACATCCAAACTAGGGTTCACACCTATTTTGTAGTCACCACAAATTCATACACCACTGTCAAATTTTACTACAGGCATGATCAGCCTTGACCTCGTCCTCACCAATCTACTTGTAGCAGATATATCTGTCCATGGCCGTATTAGTAGGAGTGACCACCATACAGTCCTTGTGGAGACAAAGTCCCGTTTTCACACTGAGGACACCCTCCATCGTGTTGTATGGCACTACCACCGTGCTAAATGGGATAGATTCAGAACAGATCTTGCAGCTCAAAACTTGGCTTCCCTGAGACACTGTGGGCCATGAGCAGCAGCAGAATTGTATTCCACCTCAATCTGTAACCTCGACCCGGCATATCCCTCACTCTACCATTACCACCAAGCCAGGCGACCAACTCTGGTTCAATGAGGAGTGTAGAAGAGCAAGCCAGGAGTAGCATCAGGCATTATTGAAAAGGAGGTGCCAACCTGGTGAAGCTACAGCACAGGACTACATGCATGCCAAACAGCAGAAGCAGCATGCTATAGACAAAGCAAAGTGATCCCACAACCAATGGATCAGATTAAAGTTCTGCAGTCCTGCCGCATCCAGTCATGAATGGAAGCGGAAAATTAAACAACTAATGGGAGGAGCCGGCTCCATGAACATCCCCATCCTCAACGATGGCGGGGCCCAGCAAGTGATTGCAAAAGACAAGGCTGAAGTGTTCTCAACCATTTTCAGCTAGAAGTGCCGAGTGGATGAGCCATCTCGGCCTCCTCCCGAGGTCCCAACCATCGCAGGTGCCAGTCTTCAGCCAATTTGATTCACTCCATGTGAAATGACTGGGTGCACTGGATACAGCAAAGGCTACAGGCCCCAACAACATCCTGCTGTAGTGCTGAAGATTGTGCTCCAGAACTAGCTGCGCCTCAAGCCAAGCTGTTCCAGTACAACTACAACACTGGCATCTACCCAACAATGTGGAAAACTGGTATGTCATGTCCATAAAAAGCAGGACAAATCCAATCTGGCCAATTACTGCCCCATCAGTCTACTCTCAATCATCAGCAAAGTGATGGAAGGTGTCGTTGACAGTGCTGTCAAGTGGCACTTACTCACCAATAACCTGCTCACCGATGCTCAGTTTGCATTCCACCAGGACCACTTGACTCCAGATCTCCTTACAGCCTTGGTCCAAACATGGTCAAAAGAGCTGAATTTTAGAGGTGAGGTGAGAGTGACTGCCCTTGACATCATGGCAGCATTTGACCGAGTCTGGCACCAAGTAGCCCTAGTAAAATTGAAGTCAATGGGAATTGGGAAAAACTCTCCACTGGCTGCAGTCCTACCTAGCACATAGGAAGATGGTTGTGGTGGTTGGAGGTGAATCATCTCAGCCCCAGGACATCGCTGCAGGAGTTCCTCAGGGCATTGTCCTAGGCCCAACCACCTTCAGTTGCTTCATCAATGACCTTCCTTCCATCATAAGGTCAGAAGTGGGGATGTTCATTGATGACTGCACAGTGTTCAGTTCCATTTAAAACTCCTCAGATAATGAAGCAGTCCATGTCCGCATGCAGCAAGACCTGGATGACATTCAGGCTTGGGCTGATAAGTGGCAGGTAACATTCACGCCAAACAAGTGCCAGGCAATGACTATCTGCAACAAGCGAGACTCTAACCACCTCCCCTCGACATTCAACAGCATTACCATCGCCGAATCCCCCACCATCAACATCCTGGGGGTCACCACTGACCAGAAACTTAACTGGAGCAGGCACATAAATACTGTGGCTACAAGAGCAGGTCAGAGGCTGGGTATTCTGTGGCGAGTGTCTCACCTCCTGACTCCCCAAAACCTTTCCACCATCTACAAGGCACAAGTCAGGAGTGATGGAATACTCTCCACTTGCCTGGATGAGTGCAGCTCCAACAACACTCAAGAAGTCCGACACCATCCAGGACAAAGCAGCCCGCTTGATTGGCAACCCATCCACCACCTTAAACATTCACTCCCTCCACCACCGGCGCACCGTGGCTGCAATGTGTACCATCTACAAGATGCACTGCAGCAACACGCCAAGGTTTCTTCAATAGCACCTCCCAAACCGGCGACCTCTTCCACTTAGAAGGACCAGGGCAGCAGGCGCATGGGAACACCATCACTTCCAATTCACACACCATCCAGACCTGGAAATTTATTCCTTCATTGTTGCTGGGTCAAAATTCTGGAACTCTCTTCCTAACAGCACTGTGGGAGTACCTTCACCACAGGGACTGCAGCGGTTCAAGAAGGCGGTTCACCAGCACCTTCTCAAGGGCAATTAGGGATGGGCAATAAATGCTGGCCTTGCTAGCGATGCCCACATCCCGTGAATTATTATTTTTTTTTTAATTCAGCAATGTAACCAGTTTTGTTGTGCTTTCAAATCAGCTGAGCTGAAGAGTCCCTCTCAGCCAGAGCTTAGAAAGTCTGTTGCGTGAAATAGCAGCATCAGTGGCGATATGAGTTTCATTTTGGAGAAACAGTCGAGCTGGAGCATCTGTTGGGGGAAAGTATTCTCGGATCCATAAGGTCCATTCGAGAAAGCAGTCAGTGAGATCTCTAAGCCTATTGCAGTAAACAATTAATCTAGGAACATACCGCATTCTTAGAGGAAAGCTTTGAATGTTCATCGGGGAGCCTGATGGCTCCATCAACAGAAGTCTGGAGTGTCAGTCGTCAGAGAATCCAGAGCTTAAAGGATGTTATTTCTGCAGGAAAATATTATTGGTTAGAACTATGCTTCAAACGTAGTGACTTACCTTTTACTTATGAGGACTCAATACCAAGTGACCCTTGATTTGCTAGGCTCTACAGTAATTTCATTCGGTTGGTGGTGAAACTGTCATGAGAATTTTTTGCTAATTGTCATGGTAAGCATTGGTAGGAATATGAAAAAGCTGTGTTTTAGATTTGATTTCAAATAAATTGACTATTTTAAATTCAAACCTCCATCTCTTTTACACCATAAGGAAAGTGTTTTTTTCCAGGGATCGTATTCCACTTTAATATGATAACTATAGAAGGATGCATTCCAAGGATTATTCAACATAAAGGCCGGAATTTTTTGGGGGGTCATGGGGCGCGTTTAGTGGGAGGTCGGCTGAGAAGATGTGAACCCGCTGTCAACCCGCCTCCACGCTAGTCTCCCAGGTGTCGGGTCTGTCAGCGCTGAACAGACCCGACACCAAGTGGCGGGGGAGGCAATTTAGATCATTAGCTGGATTGTTAACTGGCAATTAAGTATTATTTTAAGCTTACCTTTAGATTTTTAGAGTTCGCCACAGGCTTCCCCGCTGCTCAGGGCTCACGTCAGGTAAGGAGGTCAGGTGTTGTGTCAGCATGGGATGGTTTCTAAATTTGACAGCTGCAAATGGTCTATAAAAGCTCCCATTTCATAGGTCTTCACTTTCCAAGGTTAGAAGCTGTTGCTTATTGCACAAGGAAGACAGATTGAGCTTTATGCAGCTTGCAAGTGTTAGGAGCAAACTCTCTATCCAGTGTCACCTCATTGGAACAACCTCTCTCACCATTGACAGATCGCTTCTGTCATCTCAACCTCAGCTGCCATCTATTCCATCAGCATCGGTGCCCTTGAAAAAATCTCACCTTGGTCCTCAGAATCCCACCACGATCAGCCCCAACACCAGCAGCACCAACACCACCACCAACCTTCTCCACAATCAGCTGGTGCTGCACAGGACACAGGGCATCAGCACCTGACAATATTGCTGCCCAGGAGGCCAGGGATGGCCTCACCATGGCCACATTTACTTCACTTGATGCTGTACACCCTGGCTGCCACATGATGCGCTAGTTTGGCACCACCCCATACCAAACACCATAAAGCATCCCTACAATGCCCAAGGCATTCCTTCCATACTCATCGCCATTGCGTGGGGTACCGTTATGTCTCGCCATTCACTGCAACTCACTAAGCCACTTCCAAAGGTGCACACAAATCTGTCCAAGAACGCAAAGTGTTGAAAATAAAGATTTCAATGTTTGACAGCACATTAACAGAAACTTCACATGAACATTGGATAAAACACCCAAGTGCCTACCCTTGTGTGTTTATAGTTGATATGATTGGTCTAGGATGAGGGTGAGTGTGAGGGGTGGCTAGTGAGATGAGGAAGTGATAATGTAGATAGAGAAGGATGGGTGGAGGTGCAAGGTAAGTTGGTGTGACTAAGGATGTGCAGGAGTAGGGTGGGGAAGGCAGACTGATAGAGATGTGATGAGTGGTACAGCAGGATGAGGTTGAATGTGGCTTTGCAGTAACGTTTCGTGATCTACTGAGATAATTGAAAGGTTTGCACCACTGCAGCCTGCTCCTCCTGACGCCATCCCTGCTTGTGTCCTCCTGTGCAATGTGCAACCAGGCTGTGTTGATCTTCTGGGGAGGTCTCTTCCGCCCATGGGAAGGGAAGAGAACCTCCCTGCTAGCATAAGCATATGGAGGGAGTCATGGGAGAGCCTGGGTACAGCTGTGCACCTCTGTGCAGTGTTTGTCAGTGTTTGCAGCACCTCAATGCTGTAGAACACTGACAGCAGAACTGTCAAAATCACCTTGCGCATGGTCCCTTTAAGGAAACTGGATAATGACGTCATCAGACCCGCTTCCTTCAATTGGCCGGCAAACGCGCTGGGCCGGCTTAACAAGCCCCATCAGCGTAAAATTCTTTCCACAGAGCGGGATGGAGCCAGCAGCGGGGTCGCACCCCGCCACCGACCTCTGCGCCGCCTCGGTAGGCGAAATTGCAGCCACAAAGGCTTAATAAAGTGCTTATAAAAAATGGCACCGTGACAAATACAATGGAAACTCAGCTTTTGAGTGCCCTCTTTATTCATATATCTGCGTCAGTGACGCACCAAAAAGTGGTGATGAGTAATTTTTCCTTGAACATTTCCCCAGAGTTTGTGAGATAAGTAAGCTCTGAAATGGATTATGAGAGTCTCTATAGTGCAGGACTTCAAAACTAGTTCTGAAGTTTTAAGTAGGCTGTGTCAAATTCACACTTCTATCACCAAATATATAGGCCGCGATTTCCCCTACCTCAGAGGGTCCGGTGCGGCTGGGATTGGTGGTGGGTCCCGACCTCGCTGCTGGCTCCAGCCCACTCTGAAGAATGATTTTACCCTGATTGGGCTTGTTAAACCCGCCCAGCGCGTAGGTTTAAAATAATAGGCAAAAGAACTAGAGGGGAAATGAGGAGTAATTGTTTTCATACAGAGGGTTGTTAAGATCTGGAACGCACTACCAAAAAGAGTGGTGGAATCAGATTCCATAGAAACTTTCAAAAGGTAATTGGACATGTACTTGGAGAGGACTAATTTGCAGGGTTATGGGGAAAAAGCTGGGTTGTGGGACTATATTAGACAGCTCTTTCAAAGAGCCGGCACAGGCACGACAGGCTGAATGGCCTCCTTCTGTGCTGTAAGATTCTATGCGGTCTGGTCTAGGATTTTGTGCTAATCAAGATAAGTGATGCTAGTGCTGGGAAGTGGAGTACTTTCCATATCAAGCTGGCCAGTGTCAGCATCAAGCTCAGATATAGCACAACTCCCTTTGCTCTCACCAAAGGTTGTATCTTAACCACAACCTCCACAGTTTATCGGAATATAGACCTTCACTTTAGTATCTTCAAATAACATTTGCTCGTTCCTGGTGTTCACACTACTAAATCCGACTCTCCAATGGGTAACTTGGAAAAATTGTAAAACTTACATTTTGGGGACCTTTTCAGCCTGCTACGGTGCCCCCCCGAGATGAGAGGATTAAGAGGGGTTCCTGGCACATGCCCAATGCCAACTTCGTGGGAACTCCCCAACCCACGCCCCGCCTCTGGGTGTCCCATGTTCATAACTCCAGGAAAAAAAGGCAGGAGGCCAAGAATACCCCTTCCACCTCATTAGCATCATTAGGGTGGGTACATCGAGCCTGTGCCAGTAGTAAGCACAGGCCCTGCTCCACACACTCCCCCAGAAAGCCCCCCAGAAATCTCATTTCAAAGTAAAGGGGGCAGACCTGTCATAACAGGTATCTACTCCCTTTTTCCTGACCTTTTGCCCAGGGAAAGGCTATTTCCTAGGGCTGAAGGTCAGAAAAATTGGCTCTGTGCTGTTATATTATTCTGCTATGTCATCTGGATAAAACCCATTATCCTGTAATGGCAGTTCCTGTGTAATTTATCCATAGTTATTTTGTCAGCAGATTTATTTACAAATTACAAAAACAATTTTTTTTGGATGAAATAATTGTCGGCAACAAATGACCTGTGACTAATTGTTAAAATGTGCTTAATGTATCAAACTAATAATAGGTACAATTTAGTGAGTATCCTGATTATATTCTGCAACCCTTCTCACCTTGTCGGCTAATAACACAACAAGTGTGGAGACTGCAGATGATGTACAGTCAGCAGAATAACATAGCAGTTGCACAAACTTGCAAGATACAAACCTAAACTATCAAACAATGCAGCAGGAACAGCAAGAAACATACCTGGTCAACCAAGAATATATATTTTTTGACTCACAGAGCACATTACATAATGGTAACACAATCCAGGAGTTCAGAGGCATATATAAATCTCTGAATCTTTACTTTCATGGCATAAGATGTTGTCACAATTAGGGATGGTTGATTGTTTGATTGAGGGCTGCTTGGTTTAAGCTATAATAAGTTTTTGATATGAACTCAGGTTGAGGATTTTTAAAGGTTAATTCTCAAAGGCCCAGCATCCTGTCTGTCACCTTGACAAAGGAAGGCTGACTCGTGTTATGGGAACAAGAGGGGATTGGTATGTTAAGGAGATATCCTGAAATTAATGAGCTACCCATTGAAACAGTTATCCTTAATAATCTGAAACAATAGGTGGATCATTATCACATTTCAGATACTTCCAGTAGATGTTCACACACGAGATGGAGAGACTATATTCAAGCGCAGATGATGTTATCTGGCTGGGGCCCACATCCACGAGTCCAGTAGCCAGTTTGATTGGGGGCCCAACGGGCCAACCCTGGACTGGAGGGAGTCAGAGGGCAAGCCTTTGACCTCCTAGCAAGAGAGGGGACAACGGACAGTGATGCAAGTTCAGTAAGTCAGCTGGGAAGATCTGCGGAGAGAGACGGACAGAGCCAAGGTCATATTAAGATAGAGCCGGTCAACTTCAGAAATGGCTGACTAGTAAAATTGAGTATTTAGCCCACCACCAGCGACAGAAAGGCATGTTTAATTGTTTTCTTTGTCACAAGGAGAAGTACAAAATTAAGTCAAAGTGCAGTGAGGTTACTACAAATATTTCTGTTTGTTCATTTAACAATTGTACAATAAAGCAGTTAATAAATTTGTATTCGAGTTTGTCTCAGTAAAGTGTCAATCAGTCCACTTTCAGAAGGCAGGAGAAGCCGACATGGGGACATGTGTGAGATTGAAATACCAGTCGATTTAATATAGTGCTTCGTTGTTATAGTTCCAGGTCACATTACCATAGGCCTTGATATTAGGCATTAAAGGTAGACTCCTGATTATAACAGACACAGGATCCAATTATGGGAGAAACCAGTCACATTGAACCTGAGAGAATAACTAGGGCAGACCTGAGATTCGTAACAGATGCTATTAAAACCCCTCAATTATATTATAGGTTTGTAGCACTCTATGAGCCAGCTATTTGATTTGATTTTTAAAAAGACATTGTCATCATGGACAAGGTTTACCATTTTTTTGATTTGGGGATGTGGAAGTGTCTGAAGGACCACACTTTGTTTTTTGCCATAATGGTGTCCCGTGCTAATGACACAGTGATGCGTTTCCACAAGATTTCTGCCATCATATTATGTATTTGTAGGCAAAGGAAAAGGACTCACCCAGCTGTTTATCATGAAGCCCGTTCCACTTTAACTCTGAAACAGTCAAGATAGCAATGTTGTATTTCCTCTGTTAATTGCTGCCAAGTTCTTGGTATGGCTGAGGTACACAAGTGGGTAACACAGATATGAATACAGGCCTCACTATGTAGCAGGACCACAAGTGAAGGCTGGATGAAAAGAATACAAATACCAAGAATGTCAATGAGATTTCACTTTGTTCTGACAATGCTGACTGAATCTATGAAAAGCACTGAGGGTAAAAGGTACCATTCATGTACAGTCAGTCTATCCAGAGGACTCAGACTAAGAACAAAAGTGGAAGCTTATTTTATTTTTTAACCCTTTATGAAGTAGTGGTCATATTCTTTCAAAAAAAAAACCAGACAAGGCAATAGCTCAGTTCATTCAGAAACCGTTGTGCACAAATACATTTTTTGTGATTTGTTTAAATTCCTTTATAGTGTTCGCCATTAGAAATTGCTTGGGGAAATAATTTTGGCCAACATTGCAAGTTAGAAAAGATGCATTCATTTTGAAAATTGCAAAGGAAATGCAGTGTAATAGTTTTGAATATGCGACATTGAATTTTTAGCTGCCAAGCCAGTTGCTGATTAACAAGGATGAGTAGAACCAGGTTAAGCAGAGCAGATATGACTCTGAAAGAGCACCATGTATAAAATGGCAGGAAGCAAATTTATTCTGAGCCAAAAATTCACAAAATGTCGCAGATAATATCACAGAAGCTTGGCACTGTAGAAGCCTAAGATACCAATTGTCATTATCAAAAATATTCGCATCACTTGCTGACAGTCTGCTCATCCAACATCCATTTTCACTGGTTGAAAACCAATTATTGTTGGACTGGCTCCAGTGTTTCATTGGTACTTTAACTTTCCAGCTACTCTAGTTTAAGAGACATCAATGCCCCTCAATCAGAAATGCGTGTTCCTTTCAGTTGTATAAAAATGAGCTCAAAGCAGCTGTCCTGGAAAGTGATGTTTCAGTGGTAGAAATGTAGTGGTTCTGACACTGAGAAATTTTAAACTCGAACTGGAGTTTTTTTTTTAAAGCATTATTTTAAAAAGAAGTTACAATTAGGGAAAAAGAAACACACTGCTTCCCACATTACTAGGCCAACCACATTAGAAGTCCTACAACCCTCTGAGAACTCTACGTTCCTCCTTCTCTGGTGTCTTGTGAATTGTCTGCTTCCTTCGCTCCACCATTGGCGCCCGTGCCTTCAGCTCTCTAGGCCCTAAGCTGTGAAATTCCCTCCCAAATCTCTTCGCCTCTCCACCTCTCTCTCCTCCTTTAAGACTCCGCTTAAAACCTATTTTGACCAGGCGTTTGGTCACCTGTCCTAATGTCTCCTTTTTTGGCTTGGTGTCCAATTTTTGTCTGATTATGATCCTGTGAAGGGCCTTGGGACATTTTACCACATTAAAACAAAATAAATATAAGTGCAAGATTCTGTTGTTGTATGGCTGTTGGAGAAAAGTGTAATTGCACCTTCTCATCCACCGACTGAAGGGCCCCATTTCTTTGGTAGTCGCACAATATACAGGAGTAAACGTGAAATGCTTACTTACTGAGTCTCTGCCCAATGTTTGGAGAAATGTGGCAACCATTAAGACAACCTATCTTGTGGTTTATCGTGATTTTTAAAATTTCTTTTGCTTTTAACTATAAGAGATTCTGCAGGTTAAGAAGATGAAGGCTTGTATTAATATATTTCATATTTGCATAGCTTAAAATGCTTATTTAAGTCCAAATGTAAGGGAGAGTGTAGAAATATTACAGTACAGCAGCCCATTGCAACTTTTTCATTCTAAGTTGGCCTGAAACCAGTTAATTGAAAAATAATATTTTGCGGTAAAATGCAATGAGATCAATGTAATCCTCAGTTATCTTGTAAATAATAACTCTCATAATGTCTCATTAGAACTATTGTGAAAGCTATCTTGCACAATTATGCAGATTTCAAGTGCTACATAATTTATTAAAAATGTAGCAAATAAAATCTCTGATTACTGGCAGCTATAAAGAAGTTTGAATTGTGATCTTCGGTCTTGACTCAGTGGTAGAACTCTCAGCCCATGTCAGAAGGTGATGGGCTCAAGCCCAGCTCTGAAGACATGAGCGCATTCGATAAGGTGCCACATAAAAGATTATTACACAAGATTAGAGCTCATGGGGTTGGGGGTAATATAGTAGCATAGATAGAGGATTGGTTAACGGACAGAAAACAGAAAGTCGGGATAAATGGATCTTTTTCAGGTTGGCAAGCTGTAACTAGTGGGGTGCCGCAAGGATCAGTGTTCAGGCCTCAGCTATTTACAATCTATATTAATGACCTAGATGAAGGGACCGAGTGTAATGTATCTAGGTTTGCTGATGATACAAAGCTAGGTGGGACAATAAGCTGTGAGGAGAACACAAAGGGCTAGATTTTGTCAATGGGAAGCTTTTGGAGGCGGGACTGCTGCTTGCCTGTTTTCAATCCCGCCTCCATCAGCTTCTGGCCAACCAGCGGGATTTTCCCCTGATTGACCTCGTTAAGCCCGCCTAGCGGGCTCAGCAGGCCAATTAGGGGGAAGTCACTGACAGAGCACGTCAACGTCTGACGTGCCATCTGTCAAGATTTCTTGAAAGAAGAAATGTCAGCGTTTGACAGCTCTGTGAAGCTGCCAAACACTGACATTCTGTGTAGTTTGATGAGGCCTAGTGTTCAGAACTCATCAAACCTGTCAATTTTGCAGAAATCATCTGGCTGTTGGTTCGGAGGATCCAACAGCCAGTCTGAAACCTACAATGAAGATTTCGGGACTCCGGATCCACAGCGGCTGAAAGCTGTAGGCAGAAAGAAAGGCAAGTGAACATTTTATAACACTTAACACTCACCTTACATATTTACCACTCCACACTTGCACCCATCACTCACCTCTACATCTCACTTGCAGACCTCTCCGACCCCCGCAGACCTCCTACTCACCTCCTCCACCCCGGCGGGGTTCCCCGAGATCGGGAAGCCTACACTTGGAAAGGTAAAAATGGGACTAATCCTATTTTCTGCCTGTTAACTACCTGTTAACAGGCAGTTAATAAGATTTAATGCCTTTCCCGCCTCGAGGAGACGGGACCCAGGGCAGGACGGCTTCCCGCCTCCTGGTAAAAGGGCACGGAGGCGGGATGGGGTGGGTTTGCCAGCCACCCCCACATTCTGCAACTTTACCGGCAGTCCCGCCTCCATACCCGCCTCCTCGGGCTGGCAAAATCCAGCCCAAAGAGTCTGCAAAGGGATATAGATAGACTGAGTGAGTGGGCAGTAAGGTGGCAGATGGAGTATAATGTAAGGAAATGTGAGGTTATTCACTTTGGTAGGAAGAATAGAAAAACAATATTTTTTAAATGGTGAGAAACTTTCAAATGTTGGTGTTCAGAGAGATTTGGGTGTCCTCGTGCAAGAAACACAGAAAGCTAGCATGCAGGTATAGCAAGCAATAAGGAAGGCAAATGGCATGTTGGCCTTTATTGTAAGGGGGTTGGAGTATAAGAGTAAGGAAGTCTTGCTACAATTGTACAGGGCCTTGGTGAGATCACACCTGGAGTACTGTGCACAGTTTTGGTCTCCTTATCTAAGGAAGGATAGGCATTCCTTGGAATCGGTGCAACGAAGGTTCACTAGATTGATTCCTGGGATGAGAGGGTTGTCCTATGATGAGAGATTGTGTAGAATGGGCCTATACTCTCTGGAGTTTAGAAGAATGAGAGGTGATCTCATTGAAACATACAAGATTCTGAAGGGGATTGACAGGGTAGATGCTGAGAGGTTGTTTCTCCTGGCTGGAGTGTCTAGAACTAGGGGGCATAGTCTCAGGATAAGGGGTAGGCCATTTAAGACCGAGATGAGGAGGAATTTCTTCACTCAGAGGGTTGTAAATCTTTGGAATTCTCTGCCCCAGAGGGCTGTGAATACTGAGACTTTGAGTATATTCAAGGCTGAGATAGATAGATTTTTGGACTCTAGGGGAATCAAGGGATATGGAGATCAGGCGGGAAAGTGGAGTTGAGGTCGAAGATCAGCCATGATCTTATTGAATGGCAGAGCAGGCTCGAAGGGCCATATGGCCTACTCCTGCTCCTAATTCTTATGTTCTTATCAGTACTAAAAGAGTGCTACACTGTTGGAGGTGTTATCTGCTTGCCTGCTCATTCAGGTGAACATAGAAGATCCATAGCACTTTTCAAAGAAGAGCAGTGGAGTTCTCCCAGTGTCCTCACCAACATTTATTGCTCAACCAACTCCACTGTAACAGATTATCTGGTCATTTATCTTATTTCTGTTTGTGGGACCTTGCTGTATGCAAATTAGCTGTCGAGTTTCCCCCCCCCACACCCCCATCCCCACCGTACTTTAATATTACTTCATTTCACTGTGAAGCACTTTTGAACGTCTTGAGGTCATGAAAGGCGCTATATGAATGCAAGTTATTTCTTTATATTAACTCCACAGAGTGGGGTAAACCGAAAATTAGGTAGATTGTAACTCCATCCGGCTGGCCGCTTCCAGGCAGTATGAGAGTGGTAGACTTACCACAGGAACCTCATGAATACATTTAAATTAGGGTGCTAGTATGTCAATAGGTGCTTACTTCTGACCCCAGGACTTACTTCTGACTTACTCTGTTTAAGAGAACCCTCTTCTGTAATCATTTCAGACACTAAGGACTGGATTTTTTGAACCTCGGCGGGTCCATAGTGGGCAACGTCGGTGGCGGGTCCCGGCCCCACACCTGGCTCCAGCCCGTTGTGTAGAATGAATTTGCCTTAATTGGGCTTGTTAAGCCCGCCCAGCGCGTTTCCCAGCCAATTAGAGCAAGCGGATCTGGTGACGTTATTTGATGACGCATCATCAGCCAGTTTCCTTAAAGGGACCATGGTCAACTTTAATCTGAAATTTGTGCTGTCAGTGTTCTACAGCATTGAGGTGCTGCAAACACTGGGCTGCACCCAGGCTCTCCCATGATTCCCTTTATATGCTTATGGAGGGAGTCACAGCACGCAGGGAGGTCCTCTTCCCTTCCCATGGGCAGAAGAGACCTCCCCAGGAGATCAACACAGCCTGGTTGCACATTGCAGAGGCAGGCACAAGCAGGGAAGTGTTCAGGAGGACCTGGGTGCATTGCCACCAACGTTTCAATGATCTCAGCAGATCACAAAATGTTAGTACAAAGCCACACTCAACCTCATCCTGCTGTGCCTCTCATCACATCCCCATCACTCTGCCTTCCCTATCCTACTCCTGCACATCCTTACTCACACCAACTTACTTTGCACCTCCACTCATCCCCCTCTATCTACATTATCACTTCCCCATCTCACTAGCCACCCCTCACACTCACCCTCATCCTCGTGCAATCATACCAACTAACAACACATAAAGGTAGGCACTTGGGTGTTTTATCCAATGTTCATGGAAAGTTTCAGTTCATGTGGTGTCAAACATTGAAACCTTTATTTTCAACACTTTGCGTTCTTGGACAGATCTGTGTGCACCTTTGGAAGTGGTTTAGTGAGTTGCAGTGAATGATGAGACATAACGGTACCCTCTGCAATGGTGATGAGTGTGAAAGGAATGGCTTGGGCATTGTAGGGATTCTTTATGGTGTTGATGTGGGGTGGTGCCAACCTAGCGCATCATGTGGCAGCCAGGTTGTACAGCGTCAAGTGAAGTAAATCTGGCCGTAGTGAGGCCATCCCTGGTGGCACTGATGCCCTGTGTCCTGTGCAACATCAGTTGATTGCAGAGAAGGTTGGTGTTGTTGGTGCTCCTGGTGAACCTGGTGCTGCTGGTGTGCCTGGTGATGCTGGTGTTGGGGCTGATTGTGGTGGAATTCTGAGGACCAAGGTGAGAGAGTTTCAAGGGCACCCATGCTGATGGAATAGATGGCAGGTGAAGTAGAGATGACAGAAGCAATCTGTCAATGGTGGGAGAGGTAATGAGGTCGGACTGGTTGGAAACTTGTGTAAAGACTTGCAGCATTCTGAATGTGTAGTGGAAATGAAGTTTAGAGAAATTAGTGGTTAAGGGAACATATCTCAATCAGCTGGGAACTTTGACTTGGCATTTGAAGCTGTCAACTCATCAGCTGATTCAATGGCCACTGACCTCCCGCCTCAGCTTCACAGACGAGGTCTAGGCACAGCGGGAAACCAGTGGGCGACCTGTCAAATTCAAAAAACTGGTAAGAAACCATTGTTAAGTGACTATAAACAAGCCACTAATGATTTTAATTGCCTCCCCCGCTGCTGCGTGTTGGGTCTGCTCAGCGTTGACAGACCCAACATTTGGTAAAGGCGCATGGCGGCAGGTTCACAGCAGGGTCCCGACCCACTGGGGAAAAAAAACACATTCCCACCCAACCCACCACCGATCGCGCCCGCTGACCCCCCACAATATCCAGCCCTAAGATCTAATTTAACCAACAGGAACAATGAACACCTGTGAGAGACTTTGGACTTTGAAGTTTTGTATATGAAAGAAAACTACTGTACGTAGCCATCAAGGTAGAATATAACCTTCCACATCATTGTGCAAGAAGCAGTACAGTTGTATTCTGTTTAGTGATCTGCAGTATAAACACAAACCTGACAAACTATCTGTCTGCTTCTAAAACTGAAGGCACTATATCTGAATGCGCGAAGCATTCGCAACAAAATAGATGAATTAATAGCGCAGATAGAAATTAATAGGTTTGATCTAATAGCCATTACGGAGACGTGGTTGCAATGTGGCCACGGTCGGGAACTAAATATTCCAGGATACTTAACTTTTAGAAGAGATAGGCAAAATGTAAAAGGAGGAGTGGTAGCCCTGATAATAAAGGATGGGATAAAGGCAGTAGAGAGGTGGAGAGAAAAGATCTTGGCTCCATAAATCAAGAAGTAGAATCAGTTTGGGTGGAGCTAAGAAACAGCAAGGGGCAGAAAACATTGGTGGGAGTTGTTTGTAGGCCCCCAAACAGTAGTTGTAATGTAGGGCAGATTATAAATCAGGAAATTAGAGGTGCATGTAACAAGGGTAATACAGTAATCATGGAGGACTTTAATTTACATATAGACTGGGCAAACCAAATTTGCAGTAATAGTGTGGAGGACAAATTCATGGAATGTATGCAAGATAGTTTTCTAGATCAGTATGCTGAGGAACCAACTAGGGAACAGGCTATTTTAGATCTTGTATTGTACAACGAGAAAGGGTTAATTAATAACCTTGTAGTAAAGGGGCCTTTAGGGAAGAGTGACCATAATATGATAGAATTTTATATTGAGTTTGAAAGCGATTTAGTTAATCCGAAACTAGGGTCTTAAATCTAAACAAAGCAAACTACGTAGGTATGAGGGGCGAGTTGGCTAAGGTAGATTGGGAAACTGCATTAAAAGGTATGATGGTAGACAAGCAATGGCTAGCATTTAAAGAATTAATACATAATTTACAACAAATATACATTCCTTTAAGGCACAAAAACCCCACAGGAAAAGCCCAACCGTGGCTAACGAGAAGTTAAAGATGGTATTAGATCAAAGGAAGAGGCTTATAATGTTGCCAAAAAGAGTAGTAAGCCTGAGGAATGGGAGGATTTTAGAATTCAGCAAAGGAATTGATAAAGAACAGGAAAATATAATATGAGAGTAAACTAGCGAGAGACATAAAAACAGAGTGTAAAAGCTTCTATACGTATGTAAAAAGGAAAAGATTAGTGAAAGTAAATGTGGGTCCCTTACAGGCTGAGACAGGAGAAATTATAATGGGGAATAAGGAAATGGCTGAGAAATTAAACAAATACTTTGGCCGCGATTTTCTCGATCGATGCGGCTTGGGAGCGGGTCCCGCCCCCAACTACATCCGGCCCACAGACGTGATTTTACGTCAATTGGCCTTGTTAAGCCCACCCTGCCAGTTAAGATGAAGCCGGTCAGATGACATAATTTGATTTCGCGTCATCTGCCAGCTTTCTTAAAGGGACTACGCACAATTTTTTTTGACAGCTGATTTCTCAGTGTTTGACAGCATTGAGGTGCTGCAAATACTGACAATCACTGTACAAAGGTGAGCTCTTGCACCCAGGCTTTCCAGTGACTCCCTCCTTAGGCTAGAACAGATGGCAGCTGCAGGTCAGGTTACAGAAGCGATCTGTCACTGGTGAGAGAGGTTCTCCCAATGAGATGGGACTAGACATACAATTCAAAACTTGTTACCTACAGAAAAGTCTAAATGCATAAAAAATGAATTTCCCAGCATTTTCTTACCTCTGAAACTCACCAGTGCACCATTGGATCCTTCATACCACTTCTGCAGCGGTCATCAATGCAGAAACATTACAGGAGACTCACAACACGCCACACTTACCTGGCATGGTGTCCGGACATCGGGAAGCCTGAAGTAGAAGTGTCAAAATTGAAAAAGAGCCTGTTAACTACCTGTTAACAACCTTTAACAGGCAGTTAAGTGGCTATAATCCTCTTCCCGCCGCTAGGTGTCGGGTCCATGTGCAAATCGGGGACCCGACACTTGGGAAGATTGATTGGAGGTGGGTTGACAGCGGGTTTCCTGCCCGCTGTCAATCTTTGTGATTTTGCCGGAGGTCCCACCTCCAAACCCGCCCCCTGAACGCCGGCAAAATTCCGGTCTTTGTGTTTGTTTTCACGGAAGAAGACGCAAAAAACTTGCTGAAATAGTGGAGAACCAAGGGTCCAGCGAGAATGAGGAACTGAAAGAAATTAGTATTAGTAAAAAATTGGTACTGGAGAAATGAATGGGACTGAAAGCCAATAAATCCCCTAGACCTGATGGCCTACATCCTAGGGTTTTGAAAGAGGTGGCTGTAGAGATAGTGGATGCATTGGTTGTCACTTTCCAAAATTCCATAGATTCTAGAACAGTCCCCACGGATTGGAAGGTAGCAAATGTAACTCCACTATTTAAGAAAGGAGGGAGAGAGAAAACAGGGAAGTACAGACCAGTTAGCCTGACATCAGTAGTAGGGAAAATGCTAGAATCTATTATTAAGGATGTGGTAACAGGGCACTTAGAAAATAATAACAGGATTGGGCAGAGTCAACACGGATTTATGAAAGGGAAATCGTGTTTGACGAATCTGTTAGAGTTTTTAAAGGTTGTAACTAGTAGAATAGATAAGGGGGAACCAGTGGATATGGTGTACTTGGATTTTCAGAAGGCATTCGATAAGGTGCCACACAAGAGGTTATTAAACAAAATTATAGCTCATGAGATTGAGGGTAATACATTAGCATGGATTGAGGATTGGTTAACGGATAAAAAACAGAGAGTAGGAATAAACGGGTCATTTTCGGGTTGGCAGGCTGTAATTAGCGGGGTACAGCAAGGATCAGTGCTTGGGCCTCAGCTATTTACAATCTACATCAATGATTTGGATGAGGGGACCAAATGTAATATATCCAAGTTTGCCGATGATACAAAGCTGGGTGGGAATGTAAGTAGTGAGGAGGATGCAAAGAGGCTTCAAGGGGATATAGACAAGCTAAGTGAGTGGGCGAGAACATGGCAAATGGAATATAATGTGGAGAAATGTAAAGTTATCCACTTTGGTAGGAAAAATAGAAAAGCGGAGTATTTTTTAAATGGTGAGAGTTTGAGAAATGTTGGTGTTCAGAGGGACCTGGGTGTCCTTGTACACAAATCACTGAAAGTTAACATGTAGGTACAACAAGCAATTTGGAGAGATTGAGTAGACTAGGTCTTTATTCTCTAGAGTTTAGAAGAATGAGAGGTGATCTCATTGAAACATACAAAATTCTTACAGGGCTTGACAGGGTAGATGCAGGGAGGATGTTTCCCCTGGCTGGGGAGTCTAGAACAGTCTCAGAATAAGGGGTCGGCCATTTAGGACTGAGATGAGGAGAAATTTCTTCACTCAGAGGGTGGTGAATCTTTGGAATTCTCTACCCCAGAGGGCTGTGGAGGCTCAGTCATTGAGTATATTCAAGACAGAGATCGATAGATTTTTAGATATTAAGGGAATCAAGGGATATGGGGATAATGCAGTAAAGTGGAGGTGAGATAGAAGATCAGCCATGATCTTATTGAATCGAGGGGCCAAATAGCCTACTCCCGCTCCTATTTCTTATGTTCTTATGTAAAACAACCTGATCCTCAAGTGTGTAACTTCACTGAAGTATATAGCTCCTTGTATAAGTCCATGCAAGGAAAATATTTGACAATAGTAGTATGTAAACCAATGTAAAACTCTGAAAAAAGAAAGTAGAGAAGATCTTTGCAACTGATTCACACCTGTGTGTTGTTGTGGTGGCCAAGATTTGTGTTCCATGCTGAGGAAGAAACAATGTTAATGAAGTGTCTCCAGTTCAATCCTGTCTACAGCAGGCCTAATGATAATATTGCATTTCACACCCCCTTCTATAGATTATATTCTTAGGTGCAAAATTTTAAAACTCAGTTGTAAGAGCTGATTTAACCAAAAGATGTTTAGCAATCAACATTGGACTTTGAGGTTTTATACTTGTATTCTTTGTCACAGCAATAAAGATTCTGAAATTGTAACTGCATTGCAAAGGATTAAATTCTACACTTTTCTGCAGCAGTTGTCTCTAAGGCTAATGTGTGTATGTGAGTCCCCCTTAATACAGGTTCTGTCCATGTTTTGAATTACATAGATAGTTCTTTAAAGAGTCTGTCGACATTGAGACCATTTTGTTACAATTGCAGGATTATATTGGGTGGAAAATGTTATATTAACTAATGTTGAATTGCTTGGTCCTGTCTATTGTACATTAAAAATGGTAGATGGGTCATAACATTCTATTTCAAAATGCGTTGAAAAAAACAATGTCAGCTGACCCTTGCGGGTTTTTTCATTTTAAATTGCCTGCAGTACTACTTACGGCTGTAGATGGCAACGTGATGGACAATGAGAAGCTGCTGGCATGTTAATGATAGTTCCAAACCCAATACTGTTTCAACACAAGCAAAATCTGAAATAAAAACAGAAAATGTTGGAAATACTCAGCAGGTCAGGCAGCATCTGTGGAGAGACAAACAGAGCCCAGAAATTGGACTTCAATGGTTGCCGCGGGGGTAAGGATCCCCCGCGATATCGCACTCCGCGCCTGCCTTTATGATTTTGGCCCACACGAGCTTCAGTTCCTGGGCCTCTCCCTGGTGCCGGCGCGCAGTGTGTGCGTGTCCCAGAGGCGCAGTTAGTTCGATGCGACCTCTGGGATCACGTGGGCCAGTTAGAGCCAATGGCAGCACACCATCTTTCATTCATAGATTGACAGGAAGAGCTGCCAAAGCTATGAATACAACTTGCCCCCAAAAGAACAGCTAAACCTCAATTAAATAAAAAAAAACCCATCACATTAATAAAATTTAAATTCTTTTAAAAAGTTATAAAAATAAACTTACCTTTCTTTAAAGTCTCTAAAAAAGATAAACCTGTTGAAAAAAATTTAAAATAATACTTAATTAACTACTTACCTTGTTAAAAGGGGGTCTTACGCCTCCTTTCTTCATGTGTAAAATCTTCAACACTTACCTTCGCGTTCAAACCTGAAAAAAAAACTAAGTGTGCTGCGTGCGCACAGCCTGTAGTGCGCACACGGTTCACTTAGGAACCGCCCCCTTCGCAATATCGGAAGTGCCGGTTTCCCGCGCATGCGCAGTGCATGCAGGAAACCGGCACTTTGGGACCGAATATGGGTGAGTACACAGTGCGTACTCTCCCGTATTCAGACGAATTTCTGGGCCAATATTTCAGATCAATGACCTTTCGTCAGGACTGGAAGAAGTTAGAGATATAATAGGTTTTAAGAATGGACATGATGCGGAGATGCCGGCGTTGGACTGGGGTGGACAAAAATGAGAAGTCGCACAACACCAGGTTATAGTTCAACAGATTTATTTAAAATTACAAGCTTTCGGAGTAACTCTACCTGAGGAAGGGGCGATAGCTCCGAAAGCTTGTAATTTTAAATAAATCTGTTGGACTATAACCTGGTGTTGTGCGACTTCTCAGGTTTTAAGAAGTACAGAGGCAGGAAAAGGGCGGGGGGGGGGGTGGAGGGGAGGAAAGAACAACAGGGAAGGCTTGTGATAGGTTGGAAGGCAGAAATGATTAACTGACAAAAGGGACGATGGTGCTAGGCAAAAGGGGGTGATAATAGGACAAGTAAAGAAACAAAAGATGGGTCTAGAGGAGCTGCAAATGGCAACAGCAGAACCATTCCCAGCACCTGCTGTCCAAAAAAATGGGAGCAGTGGTTATGATCTGAAATTATTAAACTCAGTGTTGAGTCCGAAAGGCTGTAAAGCGCCTCATTGAAAGATGAGGTGCTGCTCCTCAAGCTTAAGTTTAGCTTCATTGGAACAATGTAGGATGCTTAGGTCAGAGTGGGAGTGGGATGGAGAATTAAAATGGCAAGCCATCGGAAGCTCATGGTCATGCTTGCGGACTGAACAGAGGTGTTCAGAGAAGCGGTCACCCAATCTGCGTTTGGTCTCCCCAGTATAGAGGATATCGCATCGTGAGCAGCGAATACAGTATACTAAGTTGAAAGAGGTACAAGTAAATCGCTGTTTCACCTGGAAGGAGTGTTTGGGGCTCTGGATGGTGGGAAAGGAGGAGGTGAAAGGGCAGGTGTTGCATCTCCTGCGCTTGCACTGGAAAGTACCGTGTGAAGGGGAGTAGTTGTTGGTGATTGAAAAGTGGATCAGGGTGTCACAGAGGGAACGGTCCCTTCGGAATGCTGAAAGAGGAAAATGTGTTTGGTGGTGGCATCGAGCTGGAAGTGGCGGAAATGGCGGAGGATGATCCGTTGAATGTGGAGGCTGGTGGGGTGAAAGGTGAGCACAAGGGGAATTCTATCGTGGTTCTGGGAGGGAGGAGAAGGGGTGAGAGCAGAAGTGCGGGAGATAGAACGGACACAGCCGAGGGCCCTGTCAACCACAGTGAAGGGGATTCTTCGTTTGAGGGAAAAAGGAAGACATATCGGAAGCACTAGTATGGAAGGTGGCATCATCAGAACAGATGCGACGGAGAAACTGAGAGAATGGAATAGGGGTGGAAGTTAGTGTAATCAAGGTAGCTGTGGGCGTCGGCGGGCTTTATAGTAGATATTGGATGAAAGCCTAACCCCAGAAATGGAGATAGAGAAGTCAAGGAAAAGAAGGGAAGGAAAGAGTCGGAAAGGGACCATGTGAAGGCGAAGGAGGGGTGGAAATTGGAAGCAAAATTGATTTTTAAAACTTCAGTTCAGGGCGAGAGCAGGAAGTGGCACCAATACAGTTAGCAATGTACTGGAAAAGAGGCGAGGGAGGGGACCTGAGTAGGACTGGAACAAAGAATGTTCCACATATCCCAAGATAAGGCAGGTATAGCCAGGACCCATATGGGTTCCCATGGTGACACCTTTTATTTGGAGGAAGTGAGAGGAGTGAAGGGGGAATTTGTTCAATGTAAGAACAAGTTCAGGCAGGCGGAGGAGGGTGGCAGTGGATGGGGACTGGTTGGGCTTCTGTTCAAGGAAGAAGCAGAGCGCCCTCAAGCTGTCCTGGTGGGGAATGGAGATGTTAGAGGCACTGGACGTCTGTGGTGAAAAGGAGACAGTTAGGGCTAAGAAACTGGAAACTGTTAAAATGATGGAGGGCGTCAGAAGTGTTGCAGATGTAGGTCAGAAGAGGCTGAACAACAACAACAACAACAGCTTGCATTTATATAGCGCCTTTAATGCAGTAAAACATCCTACAGCGCTTCACAGGAGTATTATAAGACAAAAAATTTGACACCGAGTCACACAAGGAGAAATTAAGGCAGATGACCAAAAGCTTGGTCAAAGAGGTAGGATTTAAGGAGTGTCTTCAAGGAGGAAAGAGAGGTAGCGAGGCGGAGAGGTTTAGGCAGGGAATTCCAGAGCTTAGGGCCTAGGCAACAGAAGGCACGGCCACCAATGGTTGAGCAATTATAATCAGGGATGCTCAAGAGGGCAGAATTAGAGGAGCGCAGATATCTCGGGGGCGGGGGAGGGGGCGTTGTGGGGCTGGAGGAGATTACAGAGATAGGGAGAGGCGAGGCCATGGAGGGATTTGAAAACAAGGGTGAGCATTTGGAAATCAATGCATTGCTTAACCGGGAACCAATATAGGTCAGCGAGCACGGGGTGATGGGTGAACGGGACTTGGTGCGAGTTAGGGCACGGGCAGCCGAGTTTTGGATCACCTCAAGTTTATGTAGGGTAGAATGTGGGCGGCCAGCCAGGAGTGAGTTGGAATAGTCAAGTCTAGAGGTAACAAAGGCATGGATGAGGGTTTCAGCAGTGGATGAGCTGAGGCAAGGGCGGAGACGGGCAATGTTACGGAGGTGGAAATAGGCGGTCTTAGTTATGCTGCGGATATGTGGTCGGAAGCTCATTTCAGGGTCAAATATGACACCAAGGTTGCGAAGTGTAGTTCAGCCTCAGACAGATGTTAGGGAGAGGGATGGAGTAAGTGGCTAGGGAACGGAGTTTGTGGCGGGGACTGAAAACAATGGCTTTGATCTTCCCAGTATTTAATTGGGGAAAATGTCTGCTCATCCAGAACTTGATGTCGGACAAGCAGTCTGACAATTTAGAGACCGTGGTGGGGTTGAGAGCAGTGGTAGTGAGGTATAGCTGGGTGTCGTCAGTGTACATGTGGAAACTGATGGTGTATTTTTGAATGATGTCGCCAAGTGGCAACATGTAGATGTGAAATAGGAGGGGGCCAAGGATAGATCCTTGGGGGACACCAGAGGTAACAATGTGGGTGCGGGAAGAGAAGCCGTTGCAGGTGATTCTCTGGCTACGATTAGATAGACAAGAATGGAACCAGGCGAGTGCAGTCCCACCCAGCTGGACGACGGTGGAGAGGCGTTGGAGAAGAATGGAGTGCTCAACCGTGTCAAGGGCTGCAGACAAGTCAAGATGGATGAGGAGGGATAGTTTACCTTTGTCACAGTCACAAAGGATGTCGTTTGTGACTTTGATGAGAGCTGTTTCGGTACTGTGGCAAGGAAAAAATAGAGTCGGATAGGAATAACTATGTTCCATGGAGCAAGAACAGTCTGAAATGATAGATCTACCAGGGCAGTCCTGTTACTGGATCTTGGGGAGGGGTGAGAAGCGGGCTGTGAGGGCTTGGTGGACTGAGGTTGGAGGCCATGGGGGGAAGATCTCTAGAGGCGATGAGGTCAGTGACGATTTGGGAAACTATGGCTTGATGTTCGGTGGTGGGGTCTTGGTCCAGGGGCAGATAGGAGGAGGTGTCAGAGCATTGGCATTCAACATTCCGCAACAAACAGCGCCGCCCTTGTAGCAGGTCTAATGACAATGACTACTTCAGCATATTTAATTATCAGGCAACCTGCTGCTTCCTTCAGCATTTACACATTTAATCACAATCTGATTTTTTTTCTTTCGCTACTTCTTGCAAGAAAAGCCCTCCATCAGGATAAGGCAGGTGCCAATTTAGCAATATGATTTCTAACCTCCCAAGGTATGTCATTGATTTTGATTCTGCAGCCTCTGTCGGACTGTCGCTGTAATTCCCCACCCTGCTGACTGTGATTTCAAATTACCACACGTAGATATGTTCAGGTCACTAAGCAACTGTTTGGACCTCTAGCCCTCCCCCTCCCCAAAGCCAGTAAAGCTTGAGAAGTACTGCCAAAAGGTTGAACGAAAAGCAAAATAATGCAGCGTCTATGGAGTCTTTAGACCTGAAGCGTCGACTGACCAACTTACCTGTTGCAGCCTTAATTTGCGGTCAGCGGCGAAGCAAAGGCGTTCGCCGCTGGCCCCAAAGTAAGCTTCTCACAAAGATCTCGTGATCTGTGGCGAGATTTCAGCTTTTCCGCCGTGCAGTTGAAATCAATGTAGTTTAGTGAGAATCCCATAGTTGCTGCGACATCAACAAGCTCTCAAAGCAACCAATCGCAATGCAGAATTCTCACAGACCGGGGAAGCAGGAAATAGAAAGCACTAATAATCAATCACTTTTTTAAAAAATTTACAGAGAGTGAAATAAAGACTGGGACATACAGATTGGGTTAAAGTAGAAGCTGAAATATCATGAACAAACTATAAAAAAAAATGTTTTTTTATTAATTTTAAAATCTAATAATTTCTAACTTAATGAAGAAATTTGGCATTCCACCAATATAAAATTAGTTTTTCGGGGCCAGAACGGTTGTTTATCAGTTGTTATTACTCAGATCGCCGTTTAAAAACCCAGTTACACCTCATTTGAATGGGTTTAACTTTTTAATTGGGTTTCCAACAGCGATATTTGTTCGGAAAAGGGGAAGTTTTTGTCAGATCAGTGATTTCACTGATTGCCGCCTCAGGGGGTTGTGGGGGGTGGTGTGTGGGTGCACAGCGCAGCCTGCGGAGGAGCAGTGAATGACAGACCGCAACTTCAGGATTTCTGCTTTAGGCTGGGCCTGCGCTCTCTCCTGAAGTTGCCGTCAGTTTCAAAGACGAAATGACTGTGAACGCTGTCAGTTTGCAGTCATCGGGACCGCAAGTTCCAGGCCATTATCGCCTTTTGGAAGTAACTTTCTGTGTGCAATAACGCCCTGAACCTGCAGTTCAGGCATGTGAACATGTTTTGTCCCCTTGGTATATCTCAGATCAATGCTTTACTGCAATAGATCTCAGCTGCAGTCACTATTGGTACAGTGCGTTTCCCTTTTGAATATGCTCTTTGTAACATGACAATTTACAGCTATGGGTCAAATAATTAAAAAAGTTATGAGAACAGAAATTGCTGCAATATTAACATTTAATGCATTAGTATGAAATTATTCAGTCCACCATTACAAAGATGGCATTAACTTACCTATTTTAAATTGGTTTAGGTCTCTGTCAAAATAGCACACAGAGGAATGCCGCAAGATCACATAAAGCATCATCTGCTAATATGGCAAAAGTAATCTCGAGCCTGACTTTTATATATTTCATAATAAAATGTACTTTTGAAGGCCTAAAGAGTCCAGTATTCTAACCATACAGAGGTTATTATCAGAAACTGGATATTAGTAGCATTAAATGCGATTCAATAATTATGTTTCACCCAAAATAAATGTATTTTAATCTTTAGGGATTGCAGAAACTAATCTGTACCAACACAACAAGATGGCATGGTTTAAATGAAGTCAGGGAATATTTTGAAAAGTGAAAAAAAAAACTTTTTTCAAAAAGGAAAGTCAAAATAAAGTTAGAGTGCAAAGTATTTTCGTTATATAATTTGAAATGTAGCCGTAATGTCGTAGCAGGGCCATATTTTTGTTTAAACGGTAAAAACCGATGACATCATCGGCAAGCATGCTTGGAGTATTAACTGAGGCTGACAGCATTATGGGGCTGAACAAAGATGCACAGTTGCAATGGCTTGGACGCTGATACACCCCTAGGCTAATCGCTGCATCTTTGTTGATGCTGTTTGAGCTGGCTCAGCAACTCCTCAGATTCATTACCTCTTATCTTGTCACACTATTTAGAATCAAAAAGAAAGTAATCAAAAGTAAGCCACGACACCACCAAAACTCAATGCAATTCTTTGTAAATATGGTACATTTTAGAAAGTATCCTGTGGGAGAGATTGCCTCTGTATGGTTAGAATATCGCGCTAGTTGATATAGGGCAGAGGGAGTCAGCTCTTGTATGAATCAGGCTGACACCATTGAACTTAAGTAGGTATCTGTGACAGACCCAACATTTGCAACTATTGCCTTTACCAGCTAGTTTAGTTCAGTTGTGATGCTGCGCATTCCAATAACTGGTTCTGCACTATTGCCTTCGGGTCTAGGTATTGTAGCCAGAACAACGGGAAAATAGTTATGTATGTGTAGTTGTTTTAACGTCAGCAAGTTAGCTTCTGATCACTGAACCTTCTCCGGAAGCTGATGAAGGAATTATATAGAGCAGTAAGCAAAAGATTCACTTGCTGGCCCACAAGGTTGGACTAACCAGCTCAACGTACCAGGAGTCAGAAGACATGGATGTATCTGCTTCCAAAGACAATGTTCATATACTGCTGTCGGAGAGGTCACTGATGGTACCTGAGAATCCACCTCTCCTGGTAATTGAAGAGGGAACATAGCTCTCCACTACAGGGAAACAAAGCTCTGTGTTTAAAGCCAAAGACCAGGGAGGACCCTACCAATTATTCTCAGTTGCTGAATATTTGCAGCAGTAAACACGTATTTGATAAATGCCAAAAATAAATATACTTGGCAGGCATGTTTACAGCTCTGATTAGATGAAGCACCAAATATCTGAACAAGTGATGAACAAATAAATAATTAGATAATGGCCATTATATTGTAAACATGACACGTGGATGCATGAAGCAGAGATCCACCACTTTACCCACCTCCCACCTGACATCCGACATTTTTTCTCAGGGAGCCGATTATTATCAGAAACTGGATATTAGTAGCAGTAAACGTGATTAAATAATTATCTTTCAACCAAAATCAATGTATTTTAAGGATTGCAGAAATAGATCTGTATCAACACAACAAGATAGCATGGTTTACAGAGCCATTTATTGGAATGCTCAGCATCACAACTGAACTAAACTAGTTGGTAAAGGCAATAGTTGCAAAAGTTGTCTCTGCCACAGATACCTACTTCAGTTCAATGGTGTCAGCCTGCTAATCTTACAAGAGCTGATTCCCCCTGCCCTATATTAACTAGCGCGATAGCAGGGCCCGGAGTGCAACAATGAAAAACCCCCTTATGTTCGAGTTCCAATTTCTGTGTCTTATACATGTCCGATCTGCTAAACACTCACAAAAGATGGGCTAAGTTTAAAAAAAAATACCTGCATCTATATAGCGCCTTTCACAACCTCAGGATGTCCCAAAGCGCTTTACAACCAAATTAGCACTTTTGGCAGCCAATTTGCGCACAGCAAGGTCCCACAAACAGCAATGTGATAATGACCGGATAACCTGTTTTAGTGATGTTAGTTGAGGGAGAAATATTGGCCAGGACACTGCTGTTTATGGTACCTTGCATATACGCAATAACAGCAGTGACTACACTTCAAAAGTAATTCACTGGCTGTGAAGTGTTTTGGGATGTCCCGAGAACGTGAAAGGTGCTATATAAATGTAAATTCTTTTTTTTACTGCTAACATGCTGTTGCCAGCAGTGCAAGTTTGTTATTTTAAATTGGTGTTTAAATTAGAAGCTTTATAGTCCTGAGAAGCAGGCACTTTAAAGGAGGTAACACTTTGCAAGTGATTAGTTTCCCTAACCCCATGATGATTGTGTTTTTAATATACTGATAGCACACAATTGCAGTACTCCCTTATTTCAGAGGGAGAAGAGGTAAATGCACAAAATCTTTCGGCTGCATATTAAACAGTTCTCGGGGACGTGCAGATCATGTATTTTAAAAGGAAAAGTTTCCAACTAATATCAAACTAATATCTTCATAGCTCTAAAATGCAGCGTTTGATGGTGAACTCAGAAATAGCTCGGTGATAAATAGCGGGGACTGTACCTGTGTGGAGTTGACTAATGATTCTATCATTGCTGTATCCTGGTGCCTGTCATCAACCCAAGCTCATTTGCTTCTCGAGTTCATTACATTTCGTCTGCACCACTGCTTTGTGTCCCTATAAGGTCAACCATAAACTTATTGTTAGGACAAGGTACGAATACATTGCAGTAGCGATTAGTAGTTCTGCACCATGTGGCACACAGTATATGGCCGCAGTGCCTAAACAGGTACAATTCCGGATATTACTTTCCTTGTAAGGTTTGTCACAAAAAAGACTGATGCCGTTAAAGTCTATTTCACTTTAAATTCATATGCCCAAAGAATGAATCATTTAGCACATTTTATGTAACAGTTTAAAAGAAAAATGACCTGACACTGTACCTTTTTGCTTATAGGCTGGGGTTTGATACAGCGCTGGAGGACTGGACATTGCTCCACTGTCGGGAACAGTGGTTAGTACTGCACTTAAATCAGGTCTGGTGCAAGTCAGCAGTGTTGCTAGGCTAGGCGCCCTGTCACGGCCCTGATAATGCATTCTAAAGCCTACCCTCCAAAGACCAGCCTCTTAATCGCATGTAGTTCCCATTCTCCACTCCTTCAGTTCCTCAGAGCTGAATTAGTTGTGCTGAGAATCCCTGCCCACTAGGAGGAAGAGGTCAAAATTGTTTAACTTTTTTGAATCCTGTTCATTGCATTCCAAAGTGCAGCTGCTATGTGTTGATGTAAATGACATATTTATTCTTCATTTACATTTTATGACAGATTGACATCAATTTTATTTCTTAAGCGCCATTTATTTTTCAACAGTAAGCATGGCTTGTCTCCAATAGATTTACGTTCATTTGCCAGTAAAAATATTCAATATAGGTGCAGTAAAAGAAATGAATATTCATTAGTCAGATAACATCTCCAAACCATCACTCCTACTCTAAATCATCCAGCTGATTTGGGTGGTTGAGATAGCCTTACATTTGGATGCGATCCTTAAATTTGTGCTGTGTAATATATAGTGTTAAAAATTATGTTATCTTCTAGTTTTCTATGAAAAAGTGTTTCTCTGCATCTGACCAGACTGTAACAATGACATTAACCCCATCATACTACCAACTGAAATATTTAACTGAAGTCTACCTTCCATTTTCATTTCTGTTTCCATTATTTTGGGTGAAGGGAACAGATTTAAATCACGTATTCCTCCCTCTGATCAACTCAGAGCAAAGAAAGGTCCTCAGCACACATATTGCAGGCATACAATGATGCATTTATTGCAAAACAATCAGTGTGAGCTTAATGTGACTGCAAGCAAACTTCTTTTACGTTTGTACATGTATTTGTACATTGTGGCAGGCCTACTCATTCTCATATCAAGCTTATATCGCGGAAGGAGAACTGGTCGCTGAACTCCATACGCGTGCTCTTTGTTAGATGCTTTCTAATTGAAATTTGACCAGATTTAATCTCCTATATCAGCGCAATTGGACTTTGAACCAACACTGGTGATAACAGCAGTGTTATTTTCTTATTAATTTGATATATTTATGTTTACACCAGCAGAACAAATTTCTGCCCTCGTGTCATTATTGGGGCTTGTTTATTTGCAGGTATAAATCTCCCTACTGTAATTATTGTTTAAGTCAATGGTGAGTGTGCTACTAAAAATCGTTTCAGTAACTGGAAATGCAATCCCCTCGATGTTCACTTTTGCAGATCGATTTTGCATCACTCTCCTGTCCCAGGTCAGATCAGCGTTATTGTCCTTATTTTACAGTCACCACGTTATTAAAAGCTGCAAGAGTATTCTAATATATAGGAAGGAAACAAGCTCCTTGATATGGCAGTTGCAAATGCTCATCATTATTTCCTTCCCCTGACGAAACACTCTGCTGTCTCGGGTGGTGGTTCCCGCCAGTCTCTCATTTACATACAATTTGTATGTGTTGTGTACAGTGCACTGCAGGAAACCCCAATATTATACAGCACAGAGGAACACTTGCAGATTTGCCACAGATTCTGCTACTAAAATGCCATTATAACTTCAAAATATTACATTTCTCCCTTTATTTTGTATGCCAGCCCCTCCACTTGAGGCTGTACTTAGGGGAACTATGCAGAATTTTGTGTTCATGAAAATATTTTTATATGATGATTTCCTCATCACTGAGGAAGTTCTAATAAACAATGAAGGTTACATTAAAACCACCACTATATTTAAAAATGTCTTTCTATACTGAAAGAATTTACCGATGAAGGTATTGGTCTTTTAGTCAGCCCCATGATTCACTCAATCCTACTCTTGACTTTCCAGAGATGTCGGACAGTAAACTCTGTTATCTGTGGCCACTGTGCTTTGTGTCACTTGGTGCAATGAAGGATGCTTTTCAGAAGTTGGGGTTGTGGGTGCATTGTTCAAGCCCTGTCAGCGTGCCTAACGTTGCTGCTGATTTCACTGTAATGAATCTAAAATTGTCAGAGGCTAGAATTGAAACGTGATTGTTTCTTTCATGCATGGTCAACTGTCAGAAAAAAACAAGTACAAAAATAAATGGATGTAAAGTGTATAATCTAGTGTTTACTGTGTTACCATCCGAAGCCATGTGACTTCTTACTTTATTCTTTAAAAATTGAAGCTATGTAACAGGTTTATGTGAATCATGGTGCTCCAAATTAATTTTACTTGCATAGCACAATGTAATGCATGCATGTATCTTTGCCAGTGATATTCAGCAAAATGACAGAACTGGAAGGGCATATTTGACAGTAAGGAATGTACAGAAAAGGAATTAGTAGCTTTCAGTGCCACTGGGAACATTTCAATTAATTTGCCTTTACGATCCACTGAGAGTTGAGATGGCTTATTGTACCTTGTCAAATTCCATTATTTGTATTAATCCACTTAAAAGACAAAATAAAATTTCACAAAGCACCACAAGGGGGCTCTGCAACCTAGACAAGGTTCAATGTTAATTTTTCTCAATGTGAAAGGGCAAGGTAGCCTGAGCTACCTGGAACAATTGACAAGTTAAAAAGACTTCAATGCTAATTGATAAATAGTTAACATTTTTGTTTTAAAGCAAAGAATAACTTCTGGCCTTTGTCTTTATCTTGGAAGCAGGTATTCCTGCTAAACACTGCGTTCCTGGAAAGGATAATTGCAGCCCCATCACAGTCCACCAACCATATCATGCTACTGTTCTTAACCTTCACTATTGATGCTTGCTGTTCAGTAAAGTCAAATTTCCAACCCTCCACCGTAAATAATATGAAAAGAAAGACTTGCATTTATGTAGCGCCTTTCATAACCCCAGGACTTCCCAAAGCACTTTGCAGCCAATTAAGTACTTTTTGAAGTGTAGTCACTGTTATTGTGTAGGAAACACGGCAGACAATTTGTGCACAGCAAGCGCTCTCAAACAGCAATGTGACAATGACCAGATAATCTGTTTTTTTAGTGATGTTGGTGGAGAGATAAATATTGGCCAGGACACCCGGGAGAACTCCCCTGCTCTTCTTCAAAATAGTGCCATGGGATCTTTTACGACCACCTGAGAGACCAGACGGGGCCTCGGTTTAATGTCTCATCTGAGAGACGCACCTCCGACAGTGCAGCACTCCCTCAGCACTGCACTGGAGTGTCAGCCTAGATTTTGTCCTCAAGACTCTGGAGTGGGACTGTGAACCCACAACCTTCTGACTCGGGGGCGAGAGTGCTACCACTGAGCCCCCCTTTCTTTATCTCTAAATAAAAATTGAAGAGGTTAAATAGCCACAAAACATCATGAATTAGTATTGTTTGAAAATATTAGACCTTGGTACATTGTTTGACCACTATTCCTTTTTGCCATCAAAGGTACTCAGACTTTGAGGCCTTAGTTGTTTCATGGCTACTGGTGTTTCAAATTCCTCATATTGCATTAGAACAGCGATGCCATTCAGTGCCGTGCAGACAGTGCTGTTCAGTCAATACTCTCACTTTTAATAAGCTCTTAGTAAAACTATTAATTTGCTCGCCAAGTTTTATCATGGTATGAAACACAGACACTCAATCACAGACACTGGATCAAATATCTTTAACAACATGGGGTCAACATTCTTCATGAATCTAAAAAACAAAAAAAAAAGGTTGTGCCAGCCTTGGCTCAGTGGTAGCACTCTTGCCTCTGAATCAGAGTGTTGTGGATTCAAGACCGACTCGAGAGACCTGAGCGCATAATCTCGGCTGATATTGTCAGAGGCGCTATCTTTTGCATGAGATGTAAAACTGAGGTCCTGTCCACCTGCACAGGTGGATGTAAAAGATTCCATTGCACTATTTGGAAAAGAGCAGGAGATCCTGGCCAGCAATTATCCTTCAACCAATCTCATTTGAAAATAATTATCTGGCCATTTATGTCATTGGTGTTAGTGGGATTTTGTGTGTAGACTGGCCGCTGGGTTTGTCTGCGTAACAACAGGGGCTGTGAAGTGCTTTGGGATGTTCTGAGGACTTAAAATGTGCTTCACAATGCAAGCTCTTTCTTTACATGTGAGTAAAGAATGTTGGAATGTTGGGGAAAGTGCTAACAGACAAATTGCCTTTGTTTTGCACTGCTCTGAGTATTTCTAACCGTCAAATATAAGAATAGCAAACAAAAGCAAAAATGACCAATTTAACTTATTATGCCCTTGTTAAAAGACCATTAAGGAGGAACTCGTGTAGTAGTAACAGCTGTGGACGCACATTGAAAGCTGAGTATTTAACTTTAGGTTAGATTTGGGGATTGCAAGGAGAATATTGTAGACAATTATGTGCAGAAGAGAGGTGAAATCTACAAGGATTTTTTGACTAAGAGCAAGTGTGTGGCTGCCATTACCTGGTATATCATGGTGGAGAAGGTAGGGGAGATCCTGGAGCATAGGGGGTGATATAGAGTTGCAGCAAGCACTACTCAAGCAGTGACTCTGCAATAGAATCAGATACCTGGGCATGATGGAGGAGCAGTGGCTGACTTCTGAGATGTTCCCTGAGGATCTCTGAGCTGGTAGAATCTTTTAAGGGGCCTATGGATCTGGAAAAACAGTTAAAGATTTTATATCTGCATACACATTTTGGCCGCTTTCTGGAGATCCTGGAATTGGCCCTGTGAGTGTGGCTAAGTCATCATTGAGAAGTCGCACAACACCGCATCTAAGTCATCATTGGCCACAATAACTTGAAACAAGAATTGTAATCAAGACGATTAAAACAGGAGTTCGGTTCACTTTTGAGTGCAGAAAAGAACTTGATGCTCAGAACTAACTTAATTGTTACTTGTTCAGCATTGCAGCGTGTGCCCTTGATATCATGCAGCGCTTTCATTCAGTTGCTGCAGGGGTGTTATGCACTTAAAAAAAAAGTTATAAGAACATATTCTAGGAACTTTACACATCCACTACTAAGTATTTAGCATGGATTTGATTTAAGTAGCTTTGAAGTGAAATGCTTGTACAGTATAACATGTCATGTTTGACCCATATTCAACACTTTCTTTCCATCACATACATACTGCATTATCGCAGTCACAAAATACTACAACTTTGTGATCACTGTGGTAAAAAAACAGGAGAACACATGTCACAAATAGATCCCCAAGTGAGAGAATGGCCCACAGCACTTCACAACTTACTAAGCTACTACTAGACCTTTTGTAACAGAACATATGAACTATATGTAGCTTTGGAATGATGGATTTGGAAAATATTTTTGACCTTTATTTCAATTGTTTTATTACATGTTTTTCTATGTTCTTTTGCTTCAGTTAGAACGATGCAATGGACTGGACCATTAGTAATTGTGACAGGAGGCTCAGTTGTACAGTGGAAGGGGGAGGGAGTGGACTGGTCTATCCACTTTTTCTTCTTCCCAAGATGGAATATTCCTTTTCTGTGAAAACTACTAAAACTAGTGTGATCAGGGAAATTGAGTTTGAGTTTCAGTGAGCATTGGGGATTTGAATTTAAACCACTTGATTGGGAGCCCAAAAAACTAGTAATCCAGAGACCTAGACTAATAATTCAGAAAACGTGAGTTTAAAATCCCGCCATGGCAGTTTGAGAATTTGAATTCAATTAAAAAATCTGAAAATAAAAACCTGGTCCCAGTAAAAGTGACCATGAAGCTATCAGATTGCTGTAAAAATTCAACTAGTTCACTAATGTCCTTTTAGGGATAATAAAAACCTGCTGTTGTTTACCCGGTCTGGCCTATATGTGACTCCAGTCCCACACCAACATGGTTGATTCTTAAGTTCCCCCAAGAAAGGAACAAAAAAAGAATAAAACAGGATAGACCACTCGGCTGCGATCTAGGTATCGAATTGGGACACGACAAAGGCACACATAGCCCAGTCGACCCGGCCAGGTCCTCCTCAACGAACACCTGGGGACTGGTGCCAAAGTTGGGAGACCTGTCTCATAGACTAGTCAAGCAACAGCCTGACCTAGTCATACTTACAGATTTATACCTATCTGCCAATGTCCCAGAATCCTCCATCACCATCTTTATGTCCTGTCCCACCAGAAGAATACACCCACCAGAAGCAGGGGCACAGTGGCCCTGGGAGTCCTCAACATTGACTCTGGACCCATTGAAGTCTCATGGCTTCAGGTCGAACATGGCAGCCACCCTCTCATTCACTCTACTGTAGTCTCACATCAGTAGTTGGGAAAATGCTGGAATCTATTATAAAGGATGCAATAACTGGGCACTTAGAAACTAAAAGTAAGATTGGGCAGAGTCAACATGGATTTATGAAAGGGAAATCCTGTTTAACAAACCTATTGGAGTTCTTTGAGGATGTAACTAGTGGAGTAGACAAAGGGGAACCGGTAGATGTGGTGTATTTGGATTTTCAGAAGGCCTTTGATAAGGTCCCACACAAGAGGTTGGTGAACAAAATTAGGGCACATGGAATTGGGGGTAATATACTAGCATGGATTGAGAATTGGTTAACAGACAGAAAACAAAGAGTAGGGATAAACGGGTCTTTTTCAGGATGGCAGGCTTTCACTAGTGGGGTACCGCAAGGATTGGTGCTTGGGCCCCAGCTATTCACAATCTATATCAATGATTTGGATGAGGGGACTAAATGTAACATTTCCAAATTTGCTGATGATACAAAGCTAGGTGGCAGTGTCAGTTGTGAAGAGGATGTGAAGAGGCTTCAAGGGGATCTCGAATGGAGTTGAGGCAGAAGATCAGCCATAATCTCATTGAATGGTGGAGCAGGCTCGAAGGGCCGAATGGCCTACTCCTGCTCCTATTTCTTATGTTCTTATGGAAGCATTAAAGCATGCCAACTATCACAAGTGTTCAGTAAGATTACAGGTTCAGGCGTGTGCTTAACATCACACATAACCCTAAAGCAGCATACCATTCACTCCTGGTTAGGGCTTGAAACAGTTATTCCTAGGCTGAGATGTTTGCTTTCAGTATAACTCATGCTGATTTCCTGGAAAATTGCAGATGTAAAGAGAACACAGATGAGAGACATGAGGTAGAAAAGATTTAGTTAGAGTTCTAATAATGAGAAACAAACACAGTTACAATTGTGTAATGTGTGCCCTTATTTTTGCAGCAGAGAATATAAAACCTAAACTTTTGTGATTTTAGTTGACTGAAGTACCATTTTTAATATTTAGTATTGTGATTGCTTTTTAATGTTTGTTATGCATTACAGTTTTTAAAGTGAAGTAGCACTGATTCTATCACAAAGCATTTGGCATTTTAAAACTTTGAGGCAATTCTTGTTTTCCCATGAGTGTGTTTGTGCCGGTAATTAAGCGATGAAGTCAGTGATTGTAAAGCATAATGTTCACACATTTGTTTTTATTGATTCACAGGTCTCCTGACAAATGCATCAACAAAGAATCCTTGTAGGAGCAGCTTAGAATTCTGCGTGAGCTACTTACCCTAGTCAAGTTCTACTGCTGCGGACTATCATCTGTTGTATGTTATTTCCTCAACTCTCTCTTTCTCTACACCAGTCAAAACAGCATAATCCCATCTCTAACTTTTGAGCTAAAGTTTCACTCATTCTGTTGTTAGGACAACTGGGGCAACAAATGTAGATAACTGAGCCATGCTTGGACAGCGGCAATATTGGCCATGTTTGGCACTCCTCGTCCCTACTTTTCAACTAGTGTTGGACTTGCTGTTACCCAGTTGACGTTTCAGCCCAGAAAGCCTGTTTTACAGAAGACTGAACTATTTCCATCAGCCCTTAACAGGTAGTGAATCTTTGCCTCAGGTGGGACACTAAAGAGTTACAGAAGGCTCCTCAACTAAGACACTGTGCTTTTATGTGTGTAACTCTCTCTGACATCTATACATCTATTTCCTCATCTTTACCTGTTCACAAAACAATAGACCAAAGAACACAAGGAGAACGTTAAAGTGGACACTATCTCATTGTGAATGAGCTTTACTGGTTTCAATTGTAGTGGGCTCCTGAAGGATTTGAATTCAGCTTTTCATAGTGCTGAAATAAATCATTACTGGTTAGGGTAAAGTCTTTATTGAAAAAATAGAGGGACTCCTGATGTTGGGAAAGCTGGTCTGATGTAAGATGTCTAAAGGATCTAATGGAGCATGGAGACAAAATAATAGTCTATGTCCTGTCACAAAAGAGACACATATGAACACTCACGCTGGGAGGACATCTTAGTCTCCTGTTTAGTTTGGCTGACTTATTTCTCATTCTTAAGTCATGTTGTATTTCAACCAGAAAAAAAAAGAACTAAATGTGAAACATTTGCAGCTCTTGTTTCCTTTCCCAGCATAAAAGTAGCTACTGTCAAACAGCATTCGCAATGAGCATGTCTGGCTACCTGCAGCCTGTGTCACATTTCAATCAACCATCTACCACAAGAAAAAAAATCAAATTAGAGGAGAAAGTAACATTTGTTGAAAACAGGATCATTAAATGTATTTTGAGAAACCTAAAGTTATATATTTAACAGTTTTTATATGTTGTATCTTTGTAGAAAATCTTATTTAACAAATAATGTGGTCATACTATGCCAGCCATGAAAGCGGTCAAGAGTTGTGTTTTAACTTCTGGTATCTGTCAAAGAGATGATTAGTGTATGTTTCTTTCTTTGGAGCACTCTGGATCTGAAAACTGACCACAAAGAACTCTGTAGAAAAAAAAAGCTGTTTATACATCAATACATTCAATCATTGCACTGTAGGAAGGCAGTTCATTTCTTTTATGTACTGGTATAATAGAGTGAAAAACATTTTAAACTTTGATATCAATATCTCGTTTTCATTTTTCCCCTTCTATTTCTTTTCCTGTTGTTGCCTCTTACTAAATTGAATCATCGAGATATTCTGTATTAATACAATGAAAGACCTCACTGGAGTTTTGTTGCAAAGTAGTGGGTAAGACCAATCATTATCCTGTTCCCATAGATCCCCCTGAATTAGCATGTTGTCACAATGATCCTGTTTTGCCCTGGTACCTTTCACAGGAGATTTCCTTTCTGAGCTCAGTGTGAGCTGCTAATTTACTAGGGCTGAGCACCCAAGGACTAAATATCGTTGGCCGAGTTCCGCATGACAGTATTTTCCTGCAAAAATCTTTAGTTGTGATCCCTGATTTGAAAGTTCAGCCATTGTATTTCCCCCCCCCCCCCCCCCCCCCCCCACAAAGGAGGACAGGGTCACTTCTCAGTAACCCTTTGAAGAGCACAGAAGCACATATTCTTAACTTGCTGGTTCTTTTACAATGAAAACAGTTTTGTTTGAATCCTTATCTTACAGTCCTCTATGAAACAGTCTTTTTTTGAACTTTGTGTAGCAAGAAAAACCTGAGCATAAAGACCAAAGCTTAAATTTGAAAGCAGTCTTTTTCCTCCCTGGCCAAAACAGTAAAGAATATTGAGTAGAGTATTCAGTAGAAGCTGTGACATGAGTTCTGCCCTCATAGCGGGCACCCCAGTACTCCATTTGTAAACCATCAAAGAATATTGATGATTGGCAGAATAAGCGGAACTCATTTAGGAGCTTCCAATTGTGATGTCAGTCAGTGCAGGCCTGTAAAGTTTTAAGTTGGTAAAATAATCATTAAAGTGCAATCCGATCTGCTGGAGTGTCATCCAAGGAAGGTTTCTGAACAGGTAAGAGTGCATGTTGATCGTACTCTGATAGGTTTACTTCCCATAAAGCTTACTTCACTTTTATGTTGATGTTACTGTAGATTTTGTGATAAAATTGCCCTCCATAAAACCTAAGAATCCAGCCTGTTTTTTTTTCAGGTGTGGCTGTAGTAAAAAATAAGGTCAAAACAGCAGTAATAGTTGAGGCAAATACACTTTGAAAATGAATGGCTTATTTCAGTTCTGAGAAGCTAAAAAATCTGACCAATGAAGACACATAACCATACTCCCCCCTGGGTATGTGCGTGGCAATTTTTTTAGACTAACTTCTGAAATGTCTTTCTTTCCCATTAATTAAATTAAATCTAATCCTTTGCTCCATACAATGATTCTTTCTGTGGACACTGTCCATGTTACCTCTCAATTGTCCCAATGGGAGACACATTGGGAGAATTTGGGTGCGGGCTACTTGCCAGGCAGTTTCTCGCCCTCCTTCAGACAGTGGAAGTGAGACTTATATGTAACCTGAGAGGGAGGCCCGAGTGTTAATCTCAGTAGAAGCTGTGACATGAGTTCTGCCCTCTTAGCAGGTGCTCCATCTTTAAACCATCAAGTACCACTATGTGTGTTTCAAAAACATTCCCTTTCCTAGACAATTCACAAAGTTCTATCACATTAAGCAACAAAATACAGCTGTCCAGTAATCGCATAGATTTATTTTCTAATTTTTATGCCCAATTAAATTGTAATTTTAACTTTATATCATTGTAAAATACAAGCTTATTGCCAGCAATTAAAGATGGTATTTTGGAAGTCTCATTACTTAGTATTTCCAGTATACTGCACTGAGCTCACTGTATGTTACTGAATAAGGGAGGTAAAATTGGAAAAAGATTGCAAGTTGCTGAAGATATAATTCTCTCCTAATTCATGTCCCTTTAAAATACACAGCACTTGGGCAAAATAAAGGATTTTCTCTTTACTTAGCAAGCACTGCGAGCTTTGATTTTTACTATTTAAAGATGTCTACTTTGCAAGAAATTCACAAACCCCTTGGATGTGGTGCATCCTACCAGACTACTGCTGGATTAAAGGCACTCCTTCCGATACATTAATTTATTCTACACCATGTACACGGATTTTCTAGGGTTTCCATGCTCTTCTGCCCCACAGAAATTCACCCCCTATATCTCAGACTGTTCGTTTTCAAAATACTTTAACCAGTCGCAAAATCACAAGATAAATATGGAGGGCACATCCATTTGGAAAAACATACACCATATTATACAACCGTCTTGTGAATAACTCTAAGGTTTCTGTTACCCTTACCCTACCCAGAAGTCTGTTTCAAGTGTTAATTGTTCTTTGTGTGAAGAAGAACTTTCTGATAGCAATCCTAAACTTCCCTTTCACCAGTTTAAACATGTGCCCTTCTTGTCCTACTGACGTGGCATACTTTGAAGCAGTGCTCAGGATCTATGTTTTCTGTATCATTTAATAACTCGTGTCATCTCGACTCATGGCTGAAGAATCAACTTTCTGTAGCCCTTCCACTTAATTTAATCCTCATGGCTCTTTTTTGTACTTCCTCCAGGGCATGAATCCTTCCTTTGTATCTCCGTTGTTATGATTCAAGCTTATTCGACACCATTTCTCTTTCAGGAATTGTCCCAGATTCCCCTCTAGAACCAGGGATGCATATCATGAGCTATGCAGTGTAGGACTAACAATAACCCTAAATAACAGTACAATGTACACTGGAATTCACATAGAATTCCCATTATGCTTCATGTTAAGCTGGAATGCAGAAAATCCTAGAGCCACTTATTACAGGCTAAAACAATTAATCAAATATATTTTTACAATTGTAAAACAATTTACAAAAGTAAAGATATTATTCAAACTACTAAAGAGCACAATAAATGACTATAAAAATTCTAAACACGACTTGCCCTTGTCAAGCCTTAAACTTTCAGTTACAACAAGCAGTCCAATATGTCGACACCAGCAGTGACTTGCAGTTTTGAAAAGCCTTCTTTTGTGAGAGTAACATCGGTTTTGTTTGAGTTTCTTCCTTCTGACATACTCGAACTGAGAGAGCTACTGAACTGTGAGCACAACACCTCTTCTGAAGGATACTTGTCCCTTTGAAAGAATCAGCCATCAGCTTAGTTAAATTGAATATCAAACTAACAATGCCCTTTTGCCCTGTTCTGGTAGCACAGATTCTCATATTTCCTTGTGATCACAATTTATTAGTACAAGGTCTAAGCTGGAAACACCTGAAGACCCTTCTACAATACAATGGTAGAACTTACAGTAGAAATGCGTGGCTGAGCTGTTGATACCTTGCAGTCTCTCATTATCATATTAAACTCTGTGCACCTATAAAGAACAGCTTTATCTTCAGTGATTCTTCATAGAATTGTAATTGTTACAGAAACAGGTCATTTTGTCTATCAAGTCTGTGCTGGTGTTTTTCTCTACATGAGCAAAGGGAAACTGTTACCTCCTGCAGATATTGGGTAAATGGATGCCATCCAGTAAGGCATATTTTGACTGACCCCTTTAAAAATATTTAAACCAAACTACTGTATTTGCCACTGTCTTGGTGACCAAAACTGGACACAGAATTCAAGGGGGGAGAAATTCGGTATCGCCCCGTTTGGGGTGCAATTATCGGCCGGACACAAAGTTTAGCGCCTGGCGCTAATTATCGCCTCCGACTGCAAACTTGGCTTCTATCGCCCCGGAGGTGATTGGAGCGCTAAATCAGGCGCTACACACCTCTCTTAAGGCGCTAACGCCAAGGAGCGAGGCGTCACCTCAGAGCGCTGGTGAAGCTCATGTGATGTCAGTCAGCAATGGAACACAGACACACTGGCGCCGGCCAGTTTTTAAAGGGGAGGTCCGATCTTGCTCTCCATCCACACCCTGCTCATTGCAGCCTTGAATCTCAGCCTGGAGAGACCTGTACATCAAATCTGCTGGAAAGAACAATGGAGAGGCCCAGGGAAAGAGCTCAGAGTGCAGCCCCCAAAGTCTCTTCTAAATTGATACAAGGAAGGTCAAATCAAAATGAACCTGCAAAGTGCAAGTGCCTCTCAGGGCGCTAACGGGAGGCGCAAAGCAACCAAATTTTTCCCCCAAGGAGTAGTTTGACCAGAGCACTGTACATTTTCACTGTGACATCCTTCACTATACTCCTGAGCAATACAGTTCTGCATTCCGTTTGCTTTGTTGATTGCTGTTGCACACTGCCTGCAGACGTTGAGCGTAGTGTCTACTAACTACCATAGATCTCTTTCAACTTCACGCTTAGCTAGTTCGACACCATTGAGGGAGTATGTATGTTGTCCTTTTTCTCCCAATGTGCAATACTTCACACTGATCCACTGAGACTTTAATCCATTTCAGCGACAATAAAAATCCAGATACATGTGTGAATATGGCAACTACTGAAAGAACAACAACAATCCTCGGAGGCTGGCACTCATTTGAGTCACAGTCAACGTTCACTTTTTAAATGAAAAAAATGAACGATAATTTACATACTGTTTGCCTCGACTTTGTAATCCCGTCTCACTGGTTTTCTGGTGGACTGGGCCGGAAATGTGCAGCATCACATCCTCACCTCTTCCCCTCCACTACCTTTTTGCAAACTTCAATCCAGTGGTGTAAAATGTGCATATCCACACAGGTGGCCTGGCTAGTACATTGCAAAGCCTTAGCAAAACTTCTGTAGAATTGTATTCCACCATTTTTAGCGCTTTTACTTGCTTCTTCACATTAATTGAGCATTGAAAGTCACATGTCCACACTTATTTCCCAGTCCCTTACCATGTCTGTCTGCGCTAAGTCTATTCCATTCATTGTGTACCTATGACCTTCATTTTTCAATCATAATGCACTTACATTTATCAGTATTACATTTTATTTGCCATTTGACTGTTCTGTTGCATAGCTAATCAAATTCCTTTTGCTGCATCCTTTGTCTCTCTAATTTTTGTGTTGTCAACAAACTGACATGCTTATACTAAGTTTTGGTACCCATGCCATTTATGCGGGTTAGAAACAGCAGATATCCAAGTACTGACCCTCCAGAACTGCACTCAGTACCTTCCTCATGTCTTCTCATGAGCACTCTTCATTTCTTAATTTTTAAGCAGCTTTTCATTCAGTCCCTTGTATTATCTGGATTCCTGGGTCTTTTAATTCAGGTAAGAAACCCGCACGTGAAATTTTGTCAAAGAATTTGTGAAAGTTCAAATAAACCTGATCATTGCGCCACTATCAACTGTATCTGTACCATTCTTGAAGTTTGTTAGACAGGAACTTCCCTTTCTAAATCCATGCCAACTGTTTCTTATGAAGTAATTGTTATGCAGCCAGTGACAGGGTATTCCATTCAGGACCGCAGCTAAAAGTTCCAGGTGAAGTGGAGTTATTTCAAATGTTCCATGACATCTCTTTCTGCTTTGCATTGTAATTATCTGCAATCTTTTCTGCCTGCCACAGTTTTGGACTGAGTGATTTCCTTTCCCATCTATCTCCAAGCACATCCATATATAAGAGCTTTAAACAAGTAAACCCTAGCAATATTTATTTATGAAGAGATTTGGAAAGAGATGATGCCGCATAGAACCCAGTGTGTTACCACACTAAAACGAAGCTATTGGGTCACCTGGACATAGCAGACTCACAAAACCACCTGGAACCATGCGGTGTTCTATTTATATACTGTAACAGTTAAAGACTTTCAAGTAAAAAAGCAAAGTTTAAATCAAGACAATTTCAAGAACTCGAGAATCTAGCTGATATGTATGAGTGTTAGTGAGGAGAGAAATGTCAGTTGCTTACCATAACCATGCAGTTTGTGAAGCTTTGTGGTGCCAGGAATTCTAGATCGTGGGTTTGAATGTGTTGTGTAAAGGGCTAATTTGATATTTTGGTTTGCTTTAGGTTTTTGATGATATTTTCAGTTTATTTCATTGTTAGAATCCCCTTTTATTGTCTTTTTCTGGCGTTTGCTTGGAGAACAGCAACTTAAGCAGTGTAGCATGCAGTCATGAGGTGCACACCTCATCATTGTTCCATCAGAAGGTGATAGCGCACTGTTGGCTCCACGCTGTTGCTGAGGTATCGCCTATTGTATTGTGATTCATAAATACCATGATACTTAATTCTGCTATTAATCTCAGTAAAAAAAAATCACAAAATTCAGCCAAATAAAAAAGCTGAGCTTACCACCTTTACTTTTCTCGGTAGAGTTATAATACAACTTTTGGTTTGGGATCTCTCCACGGCTTTGCTAATAAAGGCACCGCCGAGTATGATACTGAAACATGTAGAGAGATCCCTGGTCTCTACTGAGTTAGGTGATCACAGCACCTCTGTGCGCCTGGACTAGACGGGACAAAACGAGCATCGCTACAGCTATCCAGTGACTCCGTCTTGAGAGGTGTGCTATATGGAGGTTGAACATGGATAGGGTGAGGCTTGCCTGTGATACCCTCGACAGTCAAATAGCCTACAGATACTCACGATTTAGGCTCACATATGAAGAATTCCCACCTCGGAAAGGCTGTTGATGGCCTATGCAGCTATACCTCATCATTAGTCACAGCCTTAAGGAGAGAAGGGAAGGGAACGTGGTGATGAGATGGGGCAGAAAAGCTCTGGTTTATTAAAGTTTATACTTAAATAATTCCTCAGTCAGTCATTTGTCTTAATAAAGCCAGAGAAATAACATCTCCAAGATCTGAAACATAAGAGTAAAGCAATGTATTGTGCAGACAAAAACAATTTCACTTGGCAGCATTTTTGAGGTAAATCATTACTGTCTAATGTAAATAGTAATGGTTTCAAAATTGAAATCTTTAAAACTGTAAAGGTTGGAAATCCTCTTCAGACCACCAAGAAGATAAATTAGAAGCAGTCAGATTAAAAGTATGCTTAGAGTACTCAATGGTCAGTTGATTTTATGCACATTAAACTCTAATATGGAAAGTAAAATACTGGTCTGATTTCTAGTTTATACTATCTATATAATAATAACATGAAGAGCTGTTCTCTTATTAAGGAGTTTGGTTGCACTACACTATTAATGATGCGCACAGCCACAGAAATTGATAAGCCAGTCAAATTATGCAAATGAAAACTATTTGGTTACATTCATACATTTAAATACACCTTATCGTGCTCTTTCAATTTTTTTCTACCCCTAGCTCATCCAAAATGAATTAAACGTCATGCATTTGCCTGGGCAGTGATCATTTTTATTATGAGCAGCTTCAAAAGAAAGGATGTTGCCACCAACTAAAAGACTAGAGGAGGTGATTTTCCCCAGATACTTTAGGTGCTAAAACGCCTCTGAGTTGGCCAAGATAGGGTCTTGAGCAGCAACACCAGTTTAGCCCATGTTTAGCACAAGGCACCATCTAGGTAAAGGAGTTGAGGCGCACGCTAGGAACGGCCGCCTGGAGGATCGTTACGGCTCTGATTGACAATCAGATTGCCCTGCTGGTGCTCCTTACAGAGACTGCACGGCATTTTGGTGGCTAGCGCTTCAATGAACGAGATCTCCTAACAGCCATCAGCTGAACCGGAGTAAACAAGTTGTTGCTGAGGATTTCAAGCGCTACTTAAAGCTATGCTCAGCTTTCACTGTTCAATTGCTGCTGGAGATTTGAAGAGGACTTTTAAGACATATCGGGAGACTTTCTGGGACACTTTGTCAAGACTTCACCAACACACTATCAACATTTATTCTGGAAATTCTCTGAGGACTTCACCTAAAGAGAGTGAGTGCCGTGCTACGTTACCTTCTTGGACACCCTATAGGTGTCACTAGGAGAAAGGGAGTGCTTGGTCATGGGCATCTTGCTAGGGGTCCCCTTTCGTCTGGAGGAGGAATAGGAGGAAGTCATGAGGCCAGGCAGAGCAGCACCAGCTGCTGCAGCAGAGAGGGACAGGAGGGCGAGGTAGGCTCCATCCTCCCCCCCACGGGTACAGGACATCTCTCCTCCTCCGGACCTCCAGTGCCATGTCCGAGACCCTGTACACCCTCTCCCTCGGTCCCAGAGGGACCCTGAAACGTTCCGTTGTGTGTTAGCCAGTGCACTCCACACCTTCAGTGGAAGTGGGTGCGTGGAGGCTACATATACCACTCCATGTGAATTGCTTCTAAACAGTGCTTGAGTGCAAAACCTGCAGGTTAGCACCTCCAGGCACATTTAAATCATGGTAATCATCAATTAACCCCAAAATTGTGGCCTAAAACCAGACTTTCAAACAGGCATGTCTTATTAGCACAGCACCCATTTAGTGCCTGTTCCACCCTTTCACCAAAATAACTCCCTAAGGATTTGAATCAGGATGTTATTTTTAAGGCTTAAAAAGAAATGAGTGCAAGAAGGCATATTATGGAAGCTGTTACAGCATGTTGTTGAATACAAAGACCAAGGCCAACAGATATTTATTGAAGTGTGGCTGCGCTAGGGAATCTCTGGTCCATTAATTTGCTCTCTATCAAGGAAGATTGTAAATTCTGCAGGTCCAACAGTCTCGTCTGTTGTGGGCTTTAAGTCTACAGCTCAAAAACATTTTGTTAAACCACTCCCTGATGTTATCAAACTACAAATTCTGTGCATGTCCTCTCCTCTTTCCATTGAGTTGCCTATCCAGCATGGTGAATGTAATGGTGACAAAATGAAAAGTTTTTGTCCAAGATTTAACAGGGAATTGACTTCTTCAATTCTGTCATGGTACATAAGGGATTAAAACCATCTTCAGCCACGTAAATCATATGTTAGCTTAATTTGATATAATTGTTACAGGTTTTAGTCAATAAGTCTGTGTTTGATGTCAAAGAGAGCGGCTAAGACATTCAATTCAAATACTAACATCTTGTGGGATTTGTTCAAATATGTGTTTCAAGGGAAGCTAAATCTGCTTAGTTCTGGTCCCTTTTTTAAAGGTAATTATCAATCTGCCTTTTTCAAATCAGGGAGTCTGTATCTAGCCATCAAAGAAAGATGGTCAGGCCAGATAGCATCTGTAGGCAGTGAGAAAAGGAAAACGACTGCTGCATAAGAAAATTACTTGTCTGCTAGTTTAGCACAGAAATTGCAAACTATTTATTATTTTCTACTACATGAGGAGCTAGCTAAGCTTAGCACTGACTGTAAAAAGATACATGTGTCACTTCTACTATTAACTTGTTCTTTTACTGTTTAATATATTTGGCATTTGAAGTGTGTCTAAGTCTAATAGAGTGTCATTCTACTACCTTCTAAAAATAAGAAGGGTCATGTTAAAATCAGGAATAAACTGAAGAGGGATCCTTTCCATTCCTTAGATATGCTACAAATTTACTTTGATATCTGTGCAAGTGAAAACACTCTGGGACATAGAGCTCACATCTGAGGGCAATCTGCGACACAGAAGCTATCTGCTGTTGCCATGAACTGCATGGTCAAAATAAAGCATTCTTACTTTGATAATTCTAGCTAGCACCTCCATTTCATGCTGAATCTTTGAAGAATCAAATCATTAGTGCATTTGGCTGTCCAAAATTCGTTAAGGAAACAACAGTAGCACCCCATTTTAATTGCATTTGAATTAGACTTAGACTTACACTTTAAATGCCAAATAAATATATATTAAACGTAGTAGAAAATAATAAATAGTTTGTAATTTCTCATCAGTTTCTTACCATTGACCTTCAATGTCCAGCTCTCTGCACCATATAGGAAAGAACTCCACAGTAACAATTTAAAACATGTATTTCCATTTTATATGTCTGTCTTTCCAGATGAGACTGAAATATATGAAAACTTTTTGTGCTATCCCGATTATTTAGATTTCCTTTGCGTAATCATCAACAGAGGTCTTTAGAGATGCAAAACACTGAAAACTCTTAACAAAATTGAGCTGTTCCCCATTTGCCATAAGGCATTATGATTTCCACCACTGTCCCAGCGTGATTTTTTTTGTTGTCTTACCAATTAATTTAAGGCGTTTCACTTAACACTCTCACACTATATTTAACAGTACTTCCTGAGTTGTAGCTTCCAATCAAACATCATCAAACTGTACCCTTTGTACCTAATATTCAATAGCATTTGACAAAGTTTTACGTGAAAGGCTGAAATTTAAAGATGTAGGGATTTATGGTAAATCTTGGGAATAGATATCAAATTGTCTGACTAAGAGAAAACAATGGTTATTTGTTAAAGGAGCTATGCCAGGTTGTGGGGAGGGAGGCGGGGGGCGGCGGGGAGATGGTGTAGGGAAGAGCACTGAGTGCAATGCCCCACTAATTAGTATTGGGGATTCAGAAACTCAATGCAGTTGATAAAATTTGCAGTTAATACCAGTTAGGAGGGGCCATGGATTTGTAAAAAGGCAGCTCAAAAATTTCAGCATGAGTTGTACAAAATATGTCAGTGGACAGAACAAGATGAAATTTAACAAGGATAAGTATAAAGTAATGTGCATGGGAGGGATGAGCAATGGGCGACGCACATGCTCCATGAATGGTGTCGCAATAGCAAAGGGTGAAGTTGAAAGAGATCCAGAGATCTTAGTAGACTCAACATGTCCAACTACTCCAGAGCAACAATCAACCAATCGATCATTTTATAGCCTAAACAGTAGAATAGAAGTCAGAGGAAGTGCTGTGTAGTACTGTAGCCAGACCACACCTGGAGTACTGTGTCCAGTTCTGGTCACCAAGACACAGGGGAGACGTTCAAGCACTGGAGGCAGCACAGAAAAGAGCCCAAGACTAATCTCTAATTTATGAGGTCTAAGTTCTGAGGACAGACGGGTGAAACATTGGGCTGAATCTTAACTGTAAAACTGGTGAGTTGGGATCAGGTCAGAGGTTAAAATTGAAAAAATCAGAAACAGGAACACAACCCGCCTCGAACCTGCCCACTTCCAGTTTTAACGGAAACGGGACGAGCGGAGGGTGCTCACGGGAGGTGCTTGGTCATTTAAATATTATAATGAGGCTGCATGCCTTCATTTTAACAGTCATTCTATTATTAACTCATGTCGGCTGGGTTTCCCAGGCCACGGGAAACCCAGCAGGTGAAAAGAGGCGAGAAGGGCTGAATCCATCAGATAAGTGCTTTTACAGCATTGCATGTGGGCCGGGGGAGCAGGACCCCCATCCCCCAACCCCCGTGATCAGAACCCCCTCCCCGCGATCGGTACCGCCCCCACGATCGGAACACCCCCCCACGATCGGGACTTCCCTTCCTGCAATCGAAACCCACCCATGATCAGAACCCCCCCACCCCGTGATCGAGACCCCCCCCCCCCCCCACTAGACCTACCTGCTCTACTCGGCAGCGGCCTTGTGCTGCAGGCTTCCCCACCCGACAGGCCTCCAGCCTGTCAATCAGGCTGCCTGTGGGCAGGAAGCCAACAGAATTTTTTTTAAAGCAGTTGTTCGGGAAACCTGTTCTTCCGGGTTTCCTGATCGCAAATCAAACGCCCCCACACCCCCCATCCCGCACGGAACACGCCACTGGGCTAAAATCCAGGCCATAGTCTTTCGAGCCTTGAAAAGCGATGTCTGAAAAGTGATCGTGTACAGGATCATGTACATGGAAATGGTCAATTTCAAAAATTTCTTCAAGAAGGACAGGGTGACACAATAAAAGGCAAATTCAGGACTAATATCAGGAAGTTCTTCACATAAATAACATTGAACACATGGAATTGCACTTCCCTATATAAGAGTGGAGATGAAATTCCTGGAATCATTTAAAAAACAATTGAATCCTGTAATGGGGGGACTTTAGGGTTTTTCTGGATGAATGAATTAAGATGGGCCTCATCCGTAATATCGTGCGAATTTGTGATGTGTCATCAGCGTATTCGAAATTATAGACTTCCATTTCTCCAATGCTAAATTCCGGTTGTGATCACCTGTCATCACGCCAAATAACAACTCGCTTAATCTCTCCATTGTAGAGGTTAAGGAAGCATGGTAACATAATTCATCTTTGATATACATCTTTTCCTATATCAGACTGTTCTGTATGTTCACCTTTCTATGTGATCACTGAATAGTAACCTTCATAAAAAGCTTATAAAAGTACAACCAAATGTTTAGGTAAACCCATTAATAGCATTGTCTTAAATCACCCCACTTCCCAAAAAACCCACCAATGACCTCGCTGTCCTTCCAAACAACTACCCCATCTCCAACCTCCCTTTCCTCTCCAAAGTCCTTGAACATGTTGCCTCCCAAATCCATGCTCATCTTTCCCGCAACGCCATGTTTGAAATCCTCCAATCAGGTTTCCGCTCCTGCCACAGCACTGAAACGGCCCTTATCAAAGTCACAAATGACATCCTATGTGACTGTGACCATGGTAAACTATCCCTCCTCGACCTGTCTGCAGCCTTTGACACGGGTGACCACACCGTCCTCTTCCGATGCCTCCTCCGTCATCCAGCTGGGTGGGATTGCCCTCACCTGGTTCCATTCCTATCTATCCAGTCGTAGCCAGAGAATCACCTGTTATGGCTTCTCTTCTCGCTCCCGCACTGTTACCCCTGGAGTCCCCCAAGGATCTATTCTTGGCCCCTCCTATTTCTCAGCTAAATGCTGCCCCTTGGTGACATCATCCGAAAACACAATGTCAGGTTCCACATGTATGCTGACACCCAGCTCTACCTCACCACCACCTCTCTCGACCTCTCCACTGCCTCAGATTTGTCACACTGTTTGTCAGACATCCAGTACCGGATGAGCAGAAATTTTGTCCAACTGAATATTGGGATGACCGAAGCCATTTTCTTCGGTTCCCACCACAAACTCTGTTCTCTAGCCACCGACTCCATCCCTCTCCCCGGCCACTGTCTGAGGCTGATCCAGATTGTTCATAATCTTGACGTCTTATTTAACCCTGAGCTGAGCTTCCGACCCCATATCCACTCCATCACCAAGGTCGCTTACTTCTCCCTCCTATCTCCGCCCCTGCCTCAGCTCATCTCCTGCTGAAACCCTCATCCATGCTTTAGTTGCCTCTAAACCTGACTATTCCAATGGTCTCCTGGCTGGCCTCCCATCTTCCACCCTCCATAAACTTGAACTCATTCCAAACTCTGCTGCCTGTATCCTAACTCGCACCAACTCCTGTTCACCCATCACCCCTGTGCTCGCTGACCTACATTGCTTCCCAGTCTGGCAACACCTCAATTTAAAATTCTCATCCTTATTTTCAAATACCACCATGGCCTTGCCTATACCCTATCTCTATAACCTCCTCCAGCCCTAGAGTCCACTGAGATATCTGCGCTCCTCCAATTCTGGCCTCTTGCACATCCCCAATTTAAATCGCTCCACCATTGGCGGCCGTGCCTTCAGCTGCCTAGGTCCTAAGCTCTGGAATTCCCTCCCTAAACCTCTCTGTCTCTTTAGCTCTCCTCCTTTAAGGCGCTCCTTAAAACCTACCTCTTTAACCAAGCTTTTGGTCATCTGCCCTAATATTTCCTTGTGACTCAGTGTCAAATTTTGTTTGATAACACTGCTGTGAAGCGCCTTGGGACGTTTTAGTACACTAAAGGCGCTATATAAATGCAAGTTGTTGTTGTTGTTGTTGTTAAATAGCTTCACATGGCTGAATAAATAAAAAACTTTATTATACTCAACAAACATTAAGATTGCCTCCTCATTAATGGCCACCAATTTGCCTATGATGCGTTAGATATTCACTAACATATCTTTTGTCTCTTACCAGAACAAAAACATGACCTGTTCTTCAGAAAGTTATATTTCTGCTTTTAGTTTAGTGTTCTGAAATTATTATAAGAAGGATCTTGCTACTGTGGCCAATTAAGCTTATCATTCGATAATTACTACATATCAGCTCATCAATAACCTTCTACAATAACATGAATCCTTGTGTCTTGTCATTTGGCTGAACGCCACATGTCCAAATCTTTCAAAAGAATTAATTGAGCAATGACAAACCTGCAGCACATCCTTTATTGAGCTATGCACAATATCATCCAGATCAGGGGCTTTCCAGAGTTTCAGGGGGAAAAATTCGTTAGCGACCATCGCTAATGTCGCCTGGGTGTTAAATTTAGCACCCGGCGAAAAATAGCACCGGCGATCGCTAACTTCAGTTTTAGCGCCCCAAGAGGGAGGTGGAGCGCTAATTCAAGTGCTCCACTTCCTTCTTAAAGTGCTAACCCCGAATATCAGGGCCGTGCGTTCTGCAGCGCTACGCACTGGGCCACGTAGCGCTGCTGCATGGAAAGGCTCTTCCCCTAATTAAAAGGGAGGGCCCAAGCCCACAACTCTGCGGGGCCCTACCTGGACCACCAGGGAGCGGGGTGCTGTGCCAGCAGCCCAGCACTCGAGGAGTGCTGGGCTACCAGATCACGGCACGGATCCCGCGTTCAAAGACGTGACAAGTAAGTCAGGCCGATTTTTTTTTCCCCCCGCCTGCCACCTCCCCTTTACTTAGCGCTCCGCGAGCCTCCTGCCGCTCCATTCCCGCCCCCGAAATCGGTCGCTGTCATCGCTCGACGCAGATTCAGGGGGCGTGGGCCAATTTTGCAGGCGGAGCGAAAACGGAGCGCTGCGCACGGTGATCACCTGCGCAGCAGAGCGGGCGCTACCAGTTACCACCACTGCTAAACTCCCGCTGAATTTAGTGGGCGGCATTAGCGCCGTTGCGCCCGGGTGAAAAGCTGTTTGTGCCCCATTAGCGCCCCCCAGCACCGAATTTCTAGCCCTCGGTTTTCAAATAGCCATGCCTCCTTCTTCAAGAATTGGCAGTTCTCTAGCTTGATTAGTGGATGCACCAACTATCCCTCAGCCACTGGTGCTCCAAACAATTCCTTTATGTTCCTTCCTACTAATTAAAACTTTTGTTTGCTCTGTTGAAAATCAGATTGTCATTTTATATATTTTTTGATTTTTGATACTCACCAGACATCCTCTGATATTTTGCAGCTTGATCTGTATCCTTACAGACTATAGGTTATCCAGTTCAGTTTCTCGGTCCTAATCATATGCTATATGTTTTTTTTTAATCCTGTTTGTTTACCTTTTGCTCTTATCAAAGGATCCAAAGCAATGCCACTGACATTTTCTCTACTCCGCGACCATATTACACATTCCCTTCAATATTCATAGATACTTATTGCTCCTCTTCACTACTTCTGGCATTTCATCAGTTGCATTTTAACGTCCTGCTGCATTTTCCACTTTCCTGTCTTCTTGCTCTCACACTTGGAGTCCTATTAAATCAGCTTTGAATATTTAGCTCAAAAACCTCAGCTCATTACCTTATTTGTTTGCTTCTAATTCATTTTTGTTCTTTTTTGTACTTGAGGGATTGTTGGTGCTGCTCAATGGAGCATTATCCATTGACCAGCACCAACAGGAACCCAGAGGCAACATCAAGCCTCCCAGGTCAGATATAGCCAGTTGCTAAGTAAAGCTATCTCTATCCCAACAATGTCTTTCAATCCCAAACCCCGACCTCAAAAAAGTACCCCCACCCATATCAGTGGGACATTTTTCTCCATTTCCCACACTAGCTATCATTAGGTCTGTCTGAGCAACATTGCAGATTAGCACTACCTTTATGTTCTCGACCCTTGCCCAGAACTGGATTGAGACTATCCAAACTCACACAGGAGTCTCTCAGCCAGCAGACTGAGGAACTTTCAAAATGGCAGTCAAGGGCAGATTTAAACCCAAGTGCCAGAGGTGAAAGGTCAATGTCTTAGTCACTACATCACCCAGTTATTTTTCTTTATTACTTAACCTATTCACATTGAACATTGGAGAGCACTTTACAGGCCTCTGATATAGAAAAAAACAATTGTCATTTTCCAATTGGTGGCTGGTGGTCACTATTAATCTTGTTCTTGCATGTAAGATGTTTGATCTCTCATGAATGTAGTCAATCTGGTTATGATGTTGTCCAAAAGGCGAGGACCATCTTTCCACTCTCCAAAGATGATGCGAAAAACAGGGTGTTAACAGCCAGGAGTTCATTTTCCTGGCAAAAATCTGTTAGCTTGTCACTGTTCTCGAGGCCAAACCTACCAATGTACAGTCCACAACTTCACCACAGCCAACTTTGACATAAAAATCCCATACAATCCTCATTCTTCCACACCTTGTCAACTGTATCTTTTAAGCTGCCATAAAATGTTTTCAACTTCTCATGAACAGCTGCCATTGTGGACATAGACGAGAATGATTGTGATGCCTTTGGGAGTTTTACTAAGTCACAGAGTCATCAATCTGTTAGAGATAGTGTTGGAACTTGTGGACATCTGTCGCAGTAGGACTACAGTACCAATGGCTAAAGTAGGAGTCTCAGTTCAGAATAATTCACTTTAATATCCTTTTCCTCTGCATTTTTGCCTAGTTGAAGAAATACATAGATATCAATTTAATCAGAGAGCACTGCTGGCATTGTCATGATCTCTGGTTGGGAGGAAGCATTAAAACCAGTGGCATAAGGGAAATAAATTTAGTGCTGGAGCTGAAGCACCAAGCTTGTTAAAGTACTGTGGAATGTTGACCATATCTATTGATGTTAACTTGCTCCCTCATGCTGTTAGATTTAGCCTTTTCCTCCTGTCAATTCCCTTAATGAGGTAATCAGAATTCACTGTTTAAGCAAAAATCTATTTTAAGTCAAGCTAAATTGACCACAAAAGGATTATAACTTTAATTATAATTATTCTTAGCTATTTGATTTTTAAAAGGAATATTGACAGTGAGCCTCACTCTTGAAGAGCAAGAAGTTGTTGCTGATTTCAATGTGAGTAGCTTAATGGTTTGTAATGCAGGCAAGTTACACATTCACTCCTCTGGAATCTACTGCAAATGATTTTCTTCTGAACCTGAAGTAATGATCTCACAAAGGAGTCTAATACCTGCTGTGACTGTTGTTCAACACTGCACTGAGACACTGAACTCTCCTGACAATAACAAAAATATTACATTTTAACAGAAGAAAAATGTACATATATATTACATAATTATTAAAGAGTTTGTTGGGGTACAAAGAATGTTCATAAACCACTTGAGCTGCTGCACCTTGTGTGAGGTTACAGTCGTATAATTCACTTATTTCTATATGACTCGTAACATTACACACTAAAAGGATTTTTGAATATATTAAAGGGTCTTTATTCCAATAAGAAAAGCACCAATGTTTTGCAATAAGAACTGTAAAGTTAAAGACAAGTGATTCATGAAGGGATTTTTTTTTTTTGGTTTTTCTCTCCTTTACAGTAACAATGTTTTACCTTTTTTTTAAACAAACTAGTGTCTATAAACATAGATTGCGTTCCAAGTGACGACACCTGGTTTGTTCTGCTCAAATCGAAACTTCCCAAGCTGGTCAGTGAAGGCATCATATATCTCTGCTCCTCCACCATGGGGTAGCTGGAGGGAGAACCATTTTAGGCACTGGACTAAAAGAGGAGTAAGTGGGATACAACAAATCTACAGCTTACGATTAAGCGAAACTCTGCTGCAAAACTTACTGTATGCAGCTGTGGACTTCTTCACTAATATATTTGCTGACACACTACTAAACCTTTCACTACCTCATATTTGCAGTTTAGTTTGAACAAAATGTCCTGCGGATAGTGGCCTCCATTTCTCTTTTTTGTTGTTTGAACAGCAAAACATGACAACAGTATAATATTTTGTAAATGAAGTATGTACAGACCAGCTGCACCTCCACAGGAGATTTTAACAACATCATTAAATTTATAAGTAATTAACAGGAGGAAAAAAAACAACTTTCCCAGATATCATTATAACAGTCAGAACGTAATGCCACATGAAAACCTTTTGTAGCCTCGCAATTGTCTGATGAAAGAACGTTATACCCCATGAGATCAATATTTCTCTCATGGGGACTCTATTTATACGTTTGGGTGACCTCAGCCTCTTGACACTGCTGGTTCCAGACTCTGTGACTGGGAAGAATTAGAGTTGCAGGGCAGAAATCACTGAGGCGTGTAAACAGCGCAATGCTCGAGAAGTATCAGTCTCCTCGGGAAAAATTCTAAATATCTTTACAACCAAACATGATGCAAACACGGTGGGTGTGTCATTTCAGCACAGTACTTTGCGTTCATTTCCATTTGTGAGGAGACAGTGCAGCTTAACTGAAGTAAAGTGCAGTTAAAAGATCCATTAAAAAATAAACTTCCATCCCATCAGTGAAGGATTAACGTCAGTCCATCAGGATTTTTCACTATGATGGACACAAAGACGGAATCTTTTAAACCCAACTTTATGATCGGCCTTAAAAATTTAACAGCTATTCCCAGAACACATTTAAATTTCAGCAAACTCAATTTCGCTGCAATTTGTGAGGATATAGTAATTTAGTCAGAAGCACGCAGTCCCATTCTTGATAACACTATCATACTGTAATCCAGCATTGTTTACAATCTAAATCTAATTAACAGGTGTACAGGATTGGGGAGGAAATCAATACTTAATATGGTTTTCACAGCTGCTTTCCACAGCATCACCAACACCAGAGAGAAAAAGTCAATACTGCAGAACCTTTACATTTGCACTTTGTTATATTTCCAGTGATAGAGGCAAGGTCAATTGTGACAGAATATGCTACAAGACTTCAACGCAAATGCAGTAATTAATAGCTGGTTATTGAACAGTGCATTCCGAGCTTTCAGTCAGAATGTTGAGATGATCCCTTGAGTGTCATATAGTTGTATATTGCAGTGAGGTCCAGCATTCACAAAACCACAGGCCATATCTTCAGAAATAAACTAGATTCATTTTTTAGCAGTAGAAAGGTAACTCCTTATCTCCCTTGGTCTTCCCTTACTCTTACAATCTATACACTATTAAAACTCATGCTGGGCATAATCTAACTATTACTTCTTGATTGATAACATCTCCTTTACTCATTTCAACCTTTGCAGTGCATTAAGAATCTTGACCTATCATCTAGCTTTCTCAATTAAAAAATAAATCCTGATTTTTTTTCTCTTTAACAGCTTCCCGTCAATAATTTTCTAACAATTACAGTATGATGCTTGAGCACTAGCAGACTATTTTAGTTTCTGTCAAGTCATAGAGTCATAACGACACAGAAGGAGGCCATTCGGCCCATCGAGTCTGTGCCGGCTCTCTGTGGAGCAATCCAGTCAGTCCCACTCCCCCGCTCTATCCCCGTAGCCCTGCAAGTTTATTTCCCTCAAGTGCCTATCCAGTCTCCCCTTGAAAACATTGAGTGTATCCGCTTCCACCACTTCTGTCGACAGCGAGTTCCAGGTCCTCGCCACTCGCTGCGTAAAAAAGTTTTTCCTCACATCCCCCCTGTATCTCTTGCCCAAAACCTTAAATCTGTAGAGAGTCATAACGACATAGAAGGAGGCCATTCGGCCCTAATCAGTACAGGGTACATTTTGCTAGGTTCCGCTCATGAGGCACATCATGTGTGCAGATTGGACACGGGGGTCATTGTGCCCGATTTGTTGTCCACTGCATTTTGCAGTGAAGGAATTTAAGACATTTTTGGAAGCTCCCCTTCTGTCACTTCTGAATCCTATTCAAAGTGGTTCTAAGATTTTGAGTGTTTCACGACACCTCCTTCACAACTTACCTCTGTAAAATGGGTGCATGGCTATGAGACTGACCTGACCCACCCTGACTGTTAAGAGTTGATTTCTTAAAGGTGTGTTGGGGTTTTCAGTGTTGGTTAGAAAATGTGATTATGTTTGGCTCATTGCATACTTTCATCTGCATTTTCATTAGTGCATTGCTTGCTGTTGGTTAATCTGCCTGATTTTGTTTGCATTGTAAGACTTTTATTTGCCACTTTCTTTTCCTACAAGAGAGGCAGGCACGATTACAAATTAGATGTATAGACTGTACCTTACTGACCCAGACAGTCCTTCCGGGACTCAGCCCTGGCTCAGTTGGTAGCACCCTGAGTCAGAAGGTTGTGGGTTCCAAATCCCACCCCAGAGGCTTGAGCACAACAATCTCGGCTGCCACTCCAGTGTTAGTACTGAGGGGGTGTTGCACTGTCAGAGGTGTTGAAATTTCAGATGAAACATTAAACCAATCTGCTCTTCAGGTGGGTGTAAAAGATCCCATGGCACTATTTCAAAGAAGAGCAGGGGAGTTATCACCTGGTGTCCTAGCCAATATTTATCCCTCAATCAACACCTAAAACAGATTATCTGATCATTATCACATTGCTGTTTGTGGGCGCTTGCTGCATTTCCTACATAACAACAGTGACTTCAATTGACTTTAAAGCACTTTGGGATGTCCCGAGGTGAAAGGCGCTATATAAAGTACAAGTCTTTCTTTCTATATCAGAAGAGTCCTATTTTTGATGCTTCTACTTCACGAGGGAGGCTTTCATATAGCTATGCCATCTCTTCAGAACCAAACTGCTGGCAACTCCTACCACAGGAGTGAAGACCACTACTGCATCAAACTTTTGTGCAATTAGATCCTTCCATACCACTGCTGGCAACATATGCCAAATCAGTCAGTGAGCTGCTCACAAGATACATCAAGCAATGACTGAGGCCTTGTTTGCAAGAGGCAATATTTTTTTATCACTTTCCCGATGGAAATGAGGCACTAGTTCAAAGCTTTTTCCAGGATTACCTAGCTTCCCAAAAATGCAGTGTCATAGCACCCATGTAGCCACTTGGTCCCCTGCCACCACCACTTACTCTTCTTTACTAGTGCATTCTGTCTGAACAAGTGACACCTCCTCAAGCTCACTAACTGCATCCTCTGAGGTGTATTTAGCTGTGTTAGTGCTTAAAAATGTGTTAGTGAGGGGAGTGCCGTGTCATGCTTCTTGGCTCTGGGCCAGCAACGGTTCTGACAGGTTGCTTCGCCTCACCGACAATGATAGAAAAGAGAGAAATGATAAATTCTGGCTCCCCGGCCCACCTTCAAACAGAGTCGGATTGCAAGGTACCATGGGGGTAAAATCCATCTTCGCTAGTAGTGCGAAGCAGGTTCATAGCGAAATACAACCGAAAAGAAAATCGGGCGCGGTGTAAAACGGGCTGCCGATTTGCAATAATGCTGCCTCACCCATACCCTAGGAAACTCCAGCCTTGTTCCACTTTTGGGGGGGGGTTTAGAGTTAAGGTTAGGCTCCCAATATGCTCTGATTGGCCCCTCAACAGGGGTGCTGATCCATGTATTTTTTTAAATTGCTTTTTCTTTGGGCAGCCAGGCTGCTGGCCTGGACTGAACCCCCCCCACCTCCAGTGGGACCCACATCTGCCCTTTTGGAGTTTTGTACATCCCCACTCACCGGATGTACCAGCCATCACATAAACGGTTGGTCCTGACTGAGGAGCAGGAGCAGAAACTCCTGGTTTCAGGAGTTCCTGCCCTCAGCTCATCATTTGCCTTGTAAGGGCCAAACAGAAGTCCCGCCTCTTCCAAGTCAATGAAGACATTCCCAGAAACAGCGGAGACCCAGTATAATGTATTCCCGGGGGTCCCACCAGTCTTATGATGGAATTATGGTGGAGACTGGCGAATTTCAAGGCCATCATTTTCTGTTTTTTTTAAGGGGACAATGCGTCTGATATGTAGCAATTATACTAGCAACAGAATTTTTACTTAATACTGCTAAACCAAAAGTTATTCATAGAATCATAGAAACTTACAGCACAGGACATCATTCAGCCTGTTGTGCCTGTGCTGGCTCTTTGAAAGAGCAGTCGTGCTTAGTCCCACATCCCTGCTTTTTGTCCTTAACCCTGTAAGTTCCTGATCCTCAAGTACCTGTCAACTCCCTTTTAAAATTATTCATAGAATCAGCTTCCACCACCTTGTCAGGTACAGCGTTCCAGATCCCGACAACTCTTTGAGTGAAAACATTTCCCCTCATCTCCCCTTTCGATCTTTTGCCAATGATTTTAAATCTATGATCTCTGGTTATTGACCTACTTGCCAGTGGGAATAGTTTTTCTCTATCCACTCTATCAAAACCTCTCATCATCTTGAAAACCACTATTAGGTCACCTCTTAACCTTCTCTGGCCCAAAAATTGTTGTGGCATGCCATTGAATGGTGCCTGCTGTTAGTTAGACTTGTCCTTGCCCATTTAATGTCGACAATATTTTGCCTTGCAAGTTGTTGGAAGTGCGAGGTAGAAACAGCGGCGGCACCCTCTACAGGGCATCTGGGATGTGAGTGAACAGGGAAAGCAACTGTGTATCTCCTTAACCAATCAGATTGAAGGATTCTGAAATTAACAGTGCAAAGACTGAGAAAGAAGTGTAATTTAGGGTGGCGAATTCAATGTCAAATCAGGTACAGAAAAAGAAATAAAGAGAGGGAAAGAAAGATTGGATTAAGAGAGATAAAAGAGAAAGGAAGGAAAAGCAAAAAAAAGTTTTACTCTCACTTTTTTAGATCTCCAACCACAATTCACACCTGAAGGAATGAGACTCCACGCTTGTATTAGTTAACTTTCAGTGCCAGAGAGGTTGACTGGCAGTAATTAACACTTACCACATCGTTAAAAGGGTACGTAGACCTGAAATGACTTGATTTAACTTTCTGTGGCAAGCTTACTTCTTACTTACAGTGCAAGTACAGGAATTTCACACCATTCAGTGCATTTGAATGGGGAGACAGTCAAAGAGATCTCATTTTCGTGAAGCTAACGGTTGAGCGGCGCCTCTCGGACAGTAACTTTTCAATTTCCGAGTTTAACCATGCATCTGCCCTCACCTGATGATGCTGTAGCAGTTGTGCATAAATAACGGCAAGTGCTATTAGCCTCACCGTTATTTTGACAGCAATATTTGGGCCAATGTTTGCGATATTAATGGACAAAAGCTTAATTTACGCACATAGGATTTGTTTAACATAGGTATTCGTCACTTTAACCTCTATTAAAATAATGACAGAGAAATATCATAACTGGCTGAGTGTTTTGCACTAATATCACAAAAGAAATTCTAGGCAATAGTTTTTTGATTGAATTAATTACAAAAGTAGATATCAATAAAGCATTTAGTTTCACCACCGTGCCGACCATCTTGGAATTCAGTTGACAAGAGTGCTCACTCCTCCACCCAGTACACATATATGGTAATGCACAGTGCAGAACAACAAAACTTGCATTTATGTCGTGCGTTTAACGTAGAAACGCTGAGCTACAGAGCAGGAAGGTCTCTGTTTCAAATCTTGGTCTGTGGTAAATTAACTGATAATAGCCTGGATTGTAGTGCCATAATTGGCTACAGTGTCTCTGATCTAGGGAGGGGGGAAATCAGCTAAAGTTCCCACTGATCTAGTGACCTCTGACTGGAAACTGCACAGTTTGGATACTGGGTGAGTGCAGGATTGGACTTGGCTGTTATGGAATATCCCACCAGTATTCACTCTCTCTATTGGAGAATGGTTATTTCGATGGGATATAGAGGGCTGGAGGTGTCCATGGATCAGTACCCTACCGTGAGTCATTAAACTCAGGAGAGAAGGGGAGAAACATTGGGAGGTGGGAAAAATAACAAAAACCATTTGAATATAACCTGTTAATGCCAACATTATAAAGGATAGCACCTTTAAAGTCCACGATCAGCATGAAAACATATTGGGAAAGCTTGTATTTTTAGAGTGAATGGGGAAGGGTAGAGAAAAGCCAGATTCCATTTTCATCACAACGGTGTTATGCACCATTGTTATGTGATGGTGCTTCTAAACAAACTAAATATAACAGAAATGAGAAGTCGCACAACATACAAGCTTTCGGAGCTGTCGCCCCTTCCTCAGGTAGAGTTACTGTAACTCTACCTGAGGAAGGGGCGACAGCTCCGAAAGCTTGTAATTTTAAATAAATCTGTTGGACTATAACCTGGTGTTGTGCGACTTCTCATTTTTGTCCTCCACATCATAAATATAACAGAACATACAGAGAATATATTTGAATGTATATTCTGATTTCCAGGTTCAGCCACCTTCTCCTAATTTACCAATTACTTCCCAGTCCCAAAACTTATCCCAAAATTCACGTTAAACCCCCAAAACACAAGTTGAACAAAATCATAAGAGAAAAAGATTCCACCCTCTTTGCCATATGCAAGCAGGAAGACTCGTGTCACATGGCATGCCACTCCCACTCGCAAAAAATAAGAATGACACTCATTGATGCAGTTCATTGCCCACTGGTCACATTGAGCTGACTATGTCGTTTTGACATGCTGTGATTTCTGTGATTGACTTGTGATTGGAGTTATTTCTGATGCAATTGGAGAATGAGACAAAAGCGGAAGCTTCCAGCTGACTGGGTAATTGATTTTCCTGATTTCAAAGTACAGAGGGGAAAGAATGATGACCCTTGCATTGTATGCAAGTACTGTTCTGTTAAATAGAGCGTAGAAAAAGAAGTTGCATGACAGACTAGTGAACAAGTGTTTTTAACTCACCATATAAAGCTCAGAGATGAAGCTGAACAACTGGAACTGTCAATCTTTTGGGTGGCACGGCCAACAGTCAAGTTTAGCTTTTCTTTGAGCTATCCTAAAAGCTGGAGTTTCTTTCACTGTTCCTGACAAGCCATTTGGGGCCTTTGTTTGCCAGTATTACCTTGAGACCAAAATCATGCAAAAATATGAATGCTTCAAGGAAAACATCTGCCTGAATTATTTGAGCAGCACATGAGTTGGGTGAACGGTCAAAGATTAGCATATTGTATATGAGTCACCAGATATCTTAAGGCACCCAAGAGTGAACATGCTGTTCGTGTACTGTAATGGAGAGGTTCATGCAAAAGATGTGAAACGGATGCCTCGACTGTAAATGCTTCTAACAGTATCAATATTACCATGTTTCCCGGCAAAATATTGCTTCAGTGCAGAAAAACATGGGATGAAGTGGATTCAGTTGCATCAGACTTGGCTGAGTACATGTGAAAATAGTTTCAGAGATCTGCACAGCACTACAAAAGGCATTCCAAACATTTGGCACATTTATGACATTCACCTGGTTCACATTACCATTGAAGTTGCTTTGAGAAGACTGGGCAGGGAGAAATCCCACAAGCTGGTCATCCAGTTCAGTAGCTTTCCACCATTCCTCAAAGTTGGTGCAAACCTATTGTGCAAAATGTATTGAACAAAGGATGTCGGCCCAGTGAGCTGTGGAAGTTTAATGATCTATTTTGTTTTATGTTTGATCCCAACGTTGGTTGAATCTGATGATATCCAACTTATTGACCTGAATTCAGGGAAAAAATAAACCTTGAAAATTAGAAGGTCAAAGCTCTTTACAGGTTATGATTAATATCACAAAAATACTTCCTATTTTTCTGAAAAGGAATGGACAAAAACACACAAAAGCATTGAACAATAAAAGGTAATTTCAGTCCTCAAGTCCCACTCCTGTTCCCTACCCAACCGCACCATAATCACTGTAGTCTTTTCCTAACCCTCATGTGGTTCAAACAATTCTATTAATATCTCTATGATGCTCAGTACCCTTTCTTAATACTTATTGATCTAGTTCATTTTTACAGGTATTAACAGACCCAGAATGATGGTCTGTTCCACATTATCCACTAGCCTGTGAGGAAAAGAAAAGCTAGAGGTCTGGGGCCAATTTTAACTCGGGGCTGCTGGGGCTGTAGCAGGAGGCGAACCGTCTGGCCCCCAGAGCGTGAGGCCCCAGAGATTTTCAAACAGGAGTTAGGCCACTATTTGCATATGCAAAGGTCCTAATGCCTGTTTCAGGTGCGGGCCCTGGACATCTATACTGGAGCCTTTACCAAAACGAACGTGTTGCCAACAAATTTCTAGGCCATAAAACCTATTGCCATTGCATCTCCTGTGTGAATTTAGATATGGTTGTCTTAATATTGCAGGAATATGTTTGCTTTCATTATCCATTAGAACAAGAATATAGTGTGCATGCAAAAAGCTTTCAGCTTTTCTTCTTTGTTGTGTTTCTCTAGCCTTGGAGACTTAAAAGCTCCGATCTGGAATTAGGAATTGCATCCCCCTAGTAATTATCTCTTGAATGTGTTGCCTTTATTTAGAAAAAAGGCTAGATTCACAACACTGAAAACAATACAATGACTCGAGGAAGTTCCAGGCAGTACTTACTCTAAGTTTAAGCTGCAAACCTATAAAACATGTGTTGCTGAAACAATCCAATTTATCACAAAGTTGTAGTTAAAAGAATAGAAAAATAAAGTACCAGCATTAACAAGTTTAACGTCTCAGCTTTGATGTTATGCAGATAGTTGAAGATCCAAGTACTCACTCAGTTAGGTGAGGAGCCAATCTTTATTGGAGAATTCATGACACAGTGGGATAATCAGCTTGGCCCGAACTTGAGAAAATAAGGTGCAATTTCCCTGTGTTTCCAAAAATATTGCAGCAAACTGTCTTCATAATCCAATTACAGTTTAATAAAAATAAATTTTCTTTAACTTTATACACAGAGGAAACTATGCTACATGAGACTCTCAACTTCAGAGAAATGGAGAGTTGTGCTATCGTCACACTTCACTGAGTGACAGGAAAGCTCATTTCTAAAGACCTATAAGAGAATCTCAAAGGTCATTGTTTGATTTACTTACACATACTAAGGAAAAAAAGGGCAATAACGGCTTCAGAACACAGTATTGATAACACACACATATCAAATATATTCCAGTCATGTAGCTGAATGAAGGCTCAGTAATAATATGCCACACCATTATTACTTGCTGTAGCAAGGTGATTGAGCAGGGTATGTCGGCCGCAGGCTGGTGAGGGCCCTAATCCCAGAGGAAGGGTATGGCCCCTTTAAGAACCTCCTCTTTAAAGGTAATTGCACCTGGAGTGGGAGGAGCCTTTCCGCAGCCAGCTGAGCATAAAAGGGGAGGTTCAAGAGAAGTAGGCCCTGCAAAAAGGCTGGGAGTTGAAGGAATGAAGACATGAGCAGGTCCAGTGTGGGCAGTGGCCATGGCGGGTTGCGACCCCATTGCAGGCTCCATCCCGCTCCACAGAATGACTTTACGTTAATAGGGCCTATTAAGCCCACCCTGCGCGTTACCTGGCCCAATTAAATGGTGCAGGTCTGGTGACGCCATTCATGACTCGTTTACAGCCAGGATCTTTAAAGAGGCCATGGCCACATTACATTTGAAGGTTAATGTAACATAGTGCTGTCAGTGCACTATGGCATTGGAGTGCTGCAAACACTGACAATGACTGCACAGAGGCAGAGGGCTGCACCCAGATTCTCTGATGGTGCCCTCTATGTGCTTATGGAGGGAGTCAGAGCACACAGGGAGGTCCTCTTCACTTCCAATGGGCGGAGGAGACCTCCCCAGGAGACCAAAACAGCCTGGTTGGAGATTGCAGAGGAGGTCACCAGCAGGGATGTGGTCAGGAGGATCTGGATGCAGTGCTGCAAACGTTTGAATTATATCATTAGATCAGGAAAGGTGAGTACAAAGCCACACTCAACTTCATCCTGCTGTGCCTCTGATCACATCCCCGTCACTCTGCCTTCCCTACCCTACTCCTCCACATCCTTACTCACACCAACATATCTTGCATGTCCACCCATCCCTCTCTCTCTATCTACATACTCACATCCCCATCTCACTAGTCACACTCACCCTCATCCTACTGCAATCATACTAACTAAAAACACACAAGGAGGCCACTTGGCTCTGGCACCCTCCATCATAGTCTCCCTCTACAGATCTAACCCATCCATTCCTTACACTCATTCCATCACTCTCACTCAACCTTCTCTTCTTTCCCTCCTTGCAGGAAGAGAGAGCCCAATATAAGAGGGAGAGGGGGAGAACCGGCGGTGGTCCTCCATCGTTTGCAAACCTTACAACAGCAGAGGAGGCTGCTTTAGAAATATCTAGAGTCACTGAGCAGCTGGAGGTGGGAGACGGCGAGAGGGGGATATCTCCGCAACCTGGTGACAGAATTACATATCATACAGCTACATGGCATACATCAGTCACTCAGATGGCGACTGATGTCAGCAGCCAATGAATGGTCATCGTGTGCATAATGGTATCTGTACCCATTCTTCATATAACATATCTAACTCATCTCTTTACTCTCCCACAGGTCCACCAGGAGGAAGAGGAAGACGACTCCTCAGAGGAGCCTCCAGTCTCTGAGGGTGCACCTTCACCAGACATAAGCGCACCCAGCACCAGCCCAGATATGCACACCTGGGTAGGTCTCATGTGAGATAGAGTAGTGTTGTCACCTGCTGACTCACAACTCACAAGTGAGCAAGAGCAGATGGTGGAGACAGGGACAGCAGTGGAGAATCCTCGCCTGAGGGTGCAGGACGCTCCTAGCTCTGCTCAGCTGCATACAGACGCTGAGCCTTGGGGCCATCCAGAAGGAGGGCAATCCTGCAGGTATAGGAAGAAGTGCAGGGGGCTCTGACAGGTTTTGCGACCACGATGTCTGCAAATGTGCAGAGAATGGAGGAGTCCATCTCCAACATGAGCACCACCGTGTCACAGGCGATGGCGACTTTAGGCTCCTCCGTGGATAGGATGGCCACCTACATGGAGCAGCTAATGCGCCACTCTCAGGAGAATAGATGGCTATCCATGGAGGATAGATGGCTATCTATGGATAATAGATGCTAGAGGCTCATAGACCTCCTCTCTAGGAGGGATGTCAGCATAGACATGGGTCCTCATGGCCCCAGTGATGTGCAGCAAGGTGCTCTCCAGCTCCTTGGCAGCAGGGAAGTGAGCAGTCTGCCGCTACGTCTGCTGAAGCCACAGGGCTAGCACCTGGTAAAAGCATGTGGAAGAGAAAGATGCCACACAAGCAGATTCGCAAGGGTAGCCACTTGGGTGTTTTATCCAATGTTTATGTAAAGTTTCCATTAATGTGCTGTCAAACATAAAAATCTTTATTTTCAACACTTTCCCGTCTTGGACAGATTTGTGTGCACCTTTGTAAGTGGCTTAGTGAGTTGCAGTGAATAGTGAGACATAACAGTACCTCCAGCAATGGTGGTGAGTGAAAGGAATGGCTTGGTCATTGTAGGGATGCTTTATGGTGCTGGTGTGGGATGGTGCCAACCTGGCGCTTCAAGTGGCAGCCATATGGGTGTACAGCATCAAGTGAAGTAAATCTGGCCATGATGAGGCCTATCCTTGGCCTGAAAGGCAGCAATGTGCTCAGGTGCTGATGCCCTCTGTCCTGTGCAGCATCAGTTGATTGCGAGAAGGTTGGTGTTGTTGTTGGTGCTGCTGGTGTTGGGGCTGATCGTGGTCTGATTCTGAGGATCAAGGTGAGACAGTATAAGCGGTACCCATGTTGATGGAATAGATGGCACGTGAAGTAGAGCTGACAGAAGCAATCTGTCAATGATGTGATAGGTTCTTCCAATGAGGTGACACTGGATGGAGACTTTGCTGGAAAGACTTGCAGCCTGCAGAATCTGTGCTGGGAATGCAGTGAGCAACAGCTTCTGCCTGAGGAAAGTGATCAGCTGTCAGGAGGGAGCTTTTATAGTACATTTCATGCTGTCAACTAATCAGCGGGATCAATGACCACTGAACTCCCGCCTCAGGTTCACAGATGTGGTTCCCGAGCAGCGTGGTTCCCATGGCCATCCAGATAAATTTAAATGGTAAGGTTAAAAAGACTCTTAAGGGTCTGACAACAAGCTAATAATCTTTAAATTGGATCGCCCGCCTTTGCCGGTCGGGTTGCTGCCGCGCTGACAGACGCGCCCGAGGGAAAGGCGCCTGGGGGCGGGATGACGGTGAGTCCCAAACCCGCTGCTAAAAATATTAACTTTTCCACCCAACCCACCTCCGATCACGTCCACAACGACCCCAGAAAATTCTGGCCATACTGTGTGGTCTTGCTTTGTGTTATGTGCATTAAAGAAGGTGTTTGGTACTTGGATTGTTCAACGACTACTGTTTGTAAGGAAAAGATGGTAGCACTTGTAACAGTGCCTTTAAAGTCATTGATGCAGCTTTGTATCAGTTTATCTAAATAAGACCTTTTACAGTATAGTCACAAAAATCACATATACAGAGTATAGATCATGCTGAGCCCTGTATAAGTTAAGAATCCATCAGAACAGGATCATCAATGCAGCAAACTAAGGCAGGGCAACAGCCAGCATCAACAAAACAGCTTATACTGTGAAATGGATGAATAGATCACCTTATCAATAGTCCATACTATCAACTGACAATCAAGTCAACACATGCAGCACAAAACATGCGCCACTGATTCATCACGTGTTTGTAACATGAATTAATCACAAACAAAGGTGTATTAAAAGTGATTGGTAAAAAGCCTCCGCACCATCCATGCAAGTACAGTTTATCATGAGGAAAATATTCTCATTAGATGCACAATGTTATTGATTGGCACAATTTTATTTGCTACTGCTAAATGTCTCGTCCTGATGCTTGGATTGCGTATGCTAGGAAGTATGAGTATTGTCACAGCTTCCTTCAGCTTTGTTAAACCCATCACACTGAAAATAAATAATGAATCTCTTTCAATATTACATCCATAAATACAAACATCCCAGTATAGGAAGACATCTCCGTGATAGAAGTGCATTTTCTTCATCGAAGAATGCCACTTCCAGGATATTGAGAATGTAACAATTAGGAGAAAGTCGGGGCTTGTTATGCATTGATCAGATTATTGCTCCAAGAGCGTATCGGGGTAAAATTAACCCGATGAATTAATCCTGGTTTTTCCACATAAGAGTAAATTTCCGGTGACCGTCACTGGTGGGCCAACAATGCAATGGACACTACGGGTTCAGAAAAATCGAGCAGAATCCGATTTTGCTCGAGCACCATTTACCCTTAAGCTTCCCATTGGGCTTTCAATTGGACCTGAAAACTCTGACTGACAACAATATTTAAATCTACTGTAATGGGGTATATATTAATGGATGCATGCATAATTTCCTGTGATTCTCACTACTGTGCTGAGTTTGTCCATAGGCAATGAACACTGAGGGCAGATACACTGTGGGGCATCAGGAAGTTCGTATTCAAGAGGGACCTGCTGTATTTTGAGAAGAATCTCAGCAAGTGGAATTTTTTTTCTTTACCATTGTGTTACTTTCAGTTTTTTTTTTAGTTTTTTGTCAAGGCTTTTTATCACCAAATCTTTTTATTTTCCGCAATTATAATTTTGAAAATTAGCATTTCCAATGAGGATTCTTCCCTGTTTTAGTGTTATTTAGAGGATGCATCTCATTTCCCATTGGCTTGAAGGCAGCACAAGTCACTACATGGAATTTCAGAGCCAATGGAAGTTATTTATCCAATCTACAAAGTAGAATTCCACCGTGTAGAAACAGATCAAGCACAACCAGGCATAAACAGATCAATAAAATGATGGGATAATGGATCTAGAGCAAAATAGCACCAAAGGAAAAATATTCATATTAATTGCTAGTGATGGATGATGAATCAATCAACTAACATTGATATTCAAGGGCGGACTTTAGTGGAATTGAGGTGAACTTTACAAAGATAAAAGTTATGGATGTACTTATGGAATTCTTCAGTTTATAAGGATGGGTATCGTGATTTGGATAATAAATATCTAACAAAAATTGAAGATACTTTAGTTTCTAAGCAGAAGTGGGTAAACCGGAGATTTTCTAGGTCAAACCAAATTCAAAGCCGCGTCTGACTCTTCAACAAAATTCTACCAAACAGAAGCCATAGCTTATTTTTTAAAGTTAGCAATAAAATCGTTTTTTTTTTAAGATTGTCAACCTGAGTAAATCTGGGGTCTTTGATTTATGTACCCAATATGATTGATGCATTAGCTGGTATGTGGTAATTCAGGAAGTCTTTAACAGGTTTAACCCTGGCTGGCCAGGTTTCCCAGGCCTCGGGAAACCCGGCAGATCAAGGGAGGCGACGACAGCTTCGGGGAGAAGGTAAGTGCCTTTACAGCACTGCTTGTGAGCTAGGAGGAGCAGAAGTGCTCCCCCTGGACCCCCAAGCTTAGCCTCTTGCCTTGGATTGGACACCCTCCTGCCCCATCAGAGACCCCCACATACAAAGATCCCCCGGATTGGGAATCGGAACCTCTCCCAGGGTTGGGGATCAGACAACCCTCAGGGATGGGACCGCCCCCCCTGGATCAGAGATCCGACCTCCCCCCCCCCACCAACCTCCTTGGTGGGGGATGGGACCGCCCACCCCCCACGCTCCCACTAGCAGCTGCAGGCTCCTTACCTGAGGTTGCGGTCTGCTCCGGAGTGCTCCCTGCCCGACTGGAAGCCAAGCCTGTCAATCTGGTGGAGATGCTGCTGTAAAAAAAAAAATCCGCATGTTAAAACTACAAACCTGCGGGGAAACCTGGACTTCTGGGTTTTCTGACTGAAACTCCACTGCCCCCTCACCCCCCGCTCACCAAACCCGCCCCTGCCAATATTGGGGCCATTGTCTAATTAACACAGACCATGACCAGATTAAAGGGGTGATTTTAACCCCATCTGCCTTGAGGAAACCAGGGAGTTATAATAGCCCCGGCCTGTTTTTTACTGCAGCAGAGCTCACCCCGCCACCGACCTGCCCAAAACCCACATTGAGTTAAAATCGGGCCCTTTGCAGCCACACTTTACTCAGTATTTCAAACACACTCTGTAGTTTCTGCAACTTAAATTCAGTTGGCGCTAGACTCAATTGGGGGAGATTTTAACTATCGGGCGAATGACTGGTGGAGCACGCCAGCCTGCCGCCCGATACAGCTGATAGGAGGCCCCTATTCTGGGGGGCCAGACCACATTACCATATGGCTGGCGGACTGTGGGTGCCAAATGGTTGCCCCACTGCAGTTCATCAGCTCCAGGAGGGCCCAGAGGTTGACCTGGCTGGCATCAAGCTAAGTCCAGGGGTAAGCCGTTCACCGAAAGTGGGGGGGGGGGGGTAGGAGGGAGTGGTAGGATCCCAGTGCGGCAGAGGCTCACGTTACTCTTGTGGTGCCCAGAGGAGCACTCCTGCTCCTCCTGGCTTAGCCCGGGTCTGCCCTACAGTGGCAGTCGGGGCCCTATGTACATCATAGGACTCGATTTGCACAATAAAAGGACCTACTGGCCGAATCAGGCAGGTGTTCCAACCATCCAACAGTTCAGCCCTTCCGAATACGGTGTCAGCTGGACCGGGTGTGGGAACGGGTGGTTGGCTTTTCCTCACTGTTTTAAGGTGACTACCATCTTGTTTCCACGCAGCAATGCCAGTGAAAGGTTTGCCCAATAAGTGGACTATAGGAAAGTTCACATTAAATGCTTTAGGGGGAAAAATTCGGTATCGACCATTTTGGGGCGCTAACATCGCCTGGGCGCGAATTAGCGCCGGCGAACACGAAATTGAGTTTTAGCGCCCCAAGAGAGGAGTGGAGCACTAAATCAAGCGCTACACACTTCTCTTAGAGCGCTCACGTCGCAGAGCGGTGCGCTACCTTCAGAGTACTAATCAAGTTCTGGCGCTGTCAATTAGAGTGTCCTCAGACAGACTGGTGCCTTCCAGTTCTTAAAGGGGAGGTTTAATCATGCTGCACAGCCTCACTCTGATCATTGCTGCTTGATCTCCCAATGATCCGGTAAGTAATCCCTTTAAATAGCGCCCCGGGAGCGGCACTCCAAGGTATCAACGCCTGCTATTTCTGTCATTCTCAGCGCCAGGCGGTAAGTCAGGGGAAACGACTGAATTTTGCATCCGGAACGTTTCACACTCACTGACGTCACAGTCTGAGTGGCACTAGAGGGCCAGGCACTAAGTGTTAGCGCCGGCGCTAAATGCCGACTGAATTTCATGGGCGGCGTTGGAATCGCCGTGCCCAGGCAATAAGCCCTTAGCGCCCCGCCCGGACGCTAACAGAAGGCGCTAATGTACTGAATTTCTAGCCCTTAATATTTAACAGAACTAAGTACTAAAAACGACAACCTTTACACTTAATTGGTTGCTTAAAATAAATTTGGTGCAAATACTACTTGTACTGGCCCTGAAAATATGACCACTAGTTTCTTCCAGTGCTGATGCTGCAGAGTGTGAGTGTGAGTGGTCGGTGGGAGGGCAGCTAATTTGCTTGGGGCAGGCAAATGTCAATACCACATCTCTGGCACCTGCCCACTCCATGCAGCCAGGTAATCTCTCACTGCCTGTCACTGAGGGATGGTTGTCCAGACCCCCACCACAGTCCCCCACCCTCACTCCACTCACAGATCCAAGTCAACTCCTCTTTGGCCCCATGGTATAAGGGCATCAATCAAAAAATAAAGTTAACCTTTCGTTGTGAGTCCAGGCTATTTGTGGGGACCACTTGCACATTTCTGGAGACAGGTACAGCTCATCTCACTCAGCACACCGGCCTCCCTTACCAAGCTGGGTCCCAGGTGAATCATAAGAAGTGGGATCTCCCAATGTAGGGCGTCCCCGTCCCTGGCTCTGCCCCCTGATGACATTTGCCTTGGAAGAGGTAGGCAGAAGCTCCACCTCTTCCAAGGCAAGCCAGAAATGGTGCTGATACAGCCCAACAGGGTCCCTGTCGTTCTCCGGTGGGTTGCACCAATCTCCGACTGGAGATAGTGCAGGAGACCAGCGGAACCCTCGCAGATTTCTGGGGCCACTGAGTGTAAAGCTGGGGGGGTGGGGGTGGGGGGGGTGGGGTGCAAAAATGATGTATTTGCTGTTGCAAGCAAGTTAACAGGAGATTTAGGCAGCACACCCACACTGTTCCAATATGTACTCACAGTGGGGGAGGTACCTCCCCATGGGGAAGGAGTCAGAAAATCTACCCTGAAATGTCTGCTTCTAACCATAACACAAAGCATCAAGAATTAACTGAAAAAATATGCCATCCTTTATAAGATTTAACATTTAGAATTATTGGGCAATCGAGAACATTGTACCTCCCCTTTATAAAGAGAACAAGCGTGTGTGTGTGTGTGTGTGTAGAGGAGGAGTATTACAACATTTGCTTAAGCAGTGTAAATACAAATAATAAGGCAATTAATTTTAACCAATCATCATAAAGAACATATCATCAGAGCAAATATGTTCCAACAAAGAAAAAGGGCTGGATTTTCATAGGGCCTTGGAGGCGTGTGGGGGGTTAAAATTGCGAAAAGTGGCGGGCGGACCTGATCCCGCCACCATTCCGCCTCCACGCAATTTTGATAAAATCGTGTGCGGTGTTCCCGACTCCGTCCCGCCTCCAAGAGGTGGGAGAGGCCATTAAAGCCCTTAACAAGCCCTAAATTGGCTCTGTAATGCCATTTTGAAACATTTTAGCTAGTTTAACCCTTTTCTGACGTGAAGCACGCCTGATGTGAAACACGCCAGTAAAACCTGGCGGGAGCACAAGTGGATAGCTGACTATCAGCTTGCAGGTCCACTATTACAACGGAGATGTGATGAAGGTAGTAGTAGTATTAGGTCTGAAAGTCCCCTCTGATGCTGCTCCATTGAATGTCTTCAGAGACTGCCTGGCCTTTGCTGTGAGAGGACCTGGATATATATATATATATATCTGTCTCTGTCTCTCTCTCTCTGTCTCTCTCTCTGTCTCTGTCTCTCTCTCTCTCTCTCTCTCAGAGATGCTGCTCATTTTGCATCCAGGTCCTCTCAGCAAAGGCTGGGCAGTCTCTGACCTGCAATGCAGCAGCAATGATGACATCATCAGAGGCGACTTTCAGACTGAAACCACTAATTGGTTCATGGGTTCCCACATGCTGGAACTCAATTGCCCAATTAAGTGAAAATTGCATCAATCTCCCACATCCAATTGCAGTCGGGTGGATAACACGAAATGCGGATGACACGACCCCAACCCGCCCCAGTATCAAAATCCAGCCCTATGAGTGGGACTCCCACTGTATGCCCCTTGACAGCCTGCTGGATGTCAAGGGGCATGTAGGTTAGGATAAGACAAAAAGGGAAGATTATGTCAGATACCGAGAGCTAAATACTGCAGAAAGCCTAGAGGAGTATAGAAAGTGCAGGGGTGAAATTAAAAAGGAAATTAGAAAAGCAAAGAGAGGGCATGAAAAATTATTGGCAAGGAAAACCGAAAGATGTTTTATAAATACATAAAGAGCAAGAGGATAACTAAAGAAAGAGTAGGACCTATTAGAGAGCTAAAAGGAAGCTTGTGTGGTGGTGGTGGAAGATGTGGGTATGGTTCTTAATGAATACTTTGCGTTTGTCTTCACAAAAGAGAGGGGCGATGCAGACATTATAGTTAGGGAGGAGGACTGTGAAATATTAGATGAGATAAATACAGTGAGAGTGGAAGTATTAAGAGGTTTAGCATCTTTGAAAGTAGATAAATCGACAGGCCTGGATGAAATGTATCCCAGGCTGTTAAGAGAAGCAAGGGAAGACATAGCGGAGGCTCTGGCCATCATTTTTCAATCCTCTCTGGCTACAGGTGTGGTGCCGGAGGACTGCTAACATTGTACCGTTGTTTAAAAAGGGAGAAAGGGATAGACTGAGTAATTACAGGCCAGTCAGCCTAACCTCGGTGGTGGGAAAATTGTTGGAAAATTCTGAGGGACAGTATTAATCATTATTTAGAAAGGCACGGATTAATCAAGGACATTCAACATGGATTTGTTAAGGGAAGGTCGTGTCTATCTAACTTGATTGAATTTTTTGAGGAGTAACAAGGAGGGTTGATGAGGGTAGCGCATTTGATGTAGTCTACATGGATTTTAGCAAGGCTTTTGACAAGGTTCCACATGGCAGACTGGTCAGAAAAGTAAAAGCCCATGGGATCCAAGGGAAAGTGGCAAGTTGGATCCAAATTTGGCTCAGTGGCAGGAATCAAAGGGTAATGGTTGACGGATGTTTTTGTGACTGAAATGCTGTTTCCAGTGGGGTTCCGCAGGGCTTTGTCCTAGGTCCCTTTCTTTTTGTGGTTAATATCAATGATTTAGACTTAAATGTAGGGGACATGATTAGGAAGTCTGCAGATGATACAAAAATTGGCCATGTGGTTGATAGTGAGGAAGAAAGCTGTAGACTGCAGGAAAATATCAATAGACTGGTCATGTGGGCAGAAAAGTGGCAAATGGAATTCAATCCAGAGAAGTGTGAGGTAATGCATTTGGGGAGGGCTAACAAGTCAAGGGAATACACAATAAATGGTAGGACACTGAGAAGTGTAGAGGAACAGAGGGACATTGGAGTGCATGTTCACAGATCCCTGAAGTTAGCAGGATAGGTAGATAAGGTGGTTAAGAAGGCATACAGGATACTTTACTTTATTAGTCGAGGCATAGAATATAAGAGCAGGGAGGTTATGCTTGAACTGTATAAAACACTAGTTAGGCCACAGCTAGAGTACTGTATACAGTTCTGGTCACCACATTACAGGAAAGATGTGATTGCACTAGAGAGGTTACAGAGGAGATTTACAAGGATGTTGCCAGGACTGGAGAATTTTAGCTATGAGGAAAGATTGGATAGACTGGGGTTGTTTTCTTTGGAACAGAGGAGGCTGAGGGGAGACTTTATTGAGGTGTATAAAATTATGAGGGGCCTAGATAGAGTGGATAGGAAGGGCCTATTTCCCCTAGCAGAGAGGTCAATAACCAGGAGGCATAGATTTAAAGTAATTGGTAGAAGGATTAGAGGTGAGTTGAGGAGAACTTTTTTTACCCAGAGGGTGGTGGGGGTCTGGAACTCACTGCCTGAAAGGGTGGTAGAGGCAGAAACCCTCATCACATTTAAAAAGTACTTGGATATGCACTTGAAGTGCCGTAACCTACAAGGCTACGGACCAAGAGCTGGAAAGTGGGATTAGGCTGGAGAGCTCTTTTTCGGCCGGCACAGACACGATAGATCGAATGGCCTCTTTCTGTGCCGTAAATTTCTATGATTCTATGAACAAGAAAATAGGCCTTTATAGCAAAGGAGAGGTTTGTGTTTCAATGGTTGTGTAAAAGACGGTGGCAGCCATCATTCTCTGTAAGGTGTTGGATGTTCAGTTGGGAAGCGAGTGCGCTGTTGGATATCACTGCTGCCGTATCTGGAAAATGTCAGCTGTATATGAACAAATGACACCAGCCTTCAACTGTCTGCCTCTCCTCCCAGATCTTCATTTGTGCAGAGTGCGCCGAATAAAAATAAACAGCAGCACCATTAATCACTTAAAGGTGTCAGGCTTCACCTGTCCTGGTGATGCTCACTACTGCAGAATTAAAAGGACACTATGCCTAGTATACAGCACAAATTGCATATGGTTGAAAGCCAACAAAGTTTTGGAGGCGCAGTAATAATCTCCAGAGTTAAAGTGCAACTATCCCAGCAGCTGCTTTGCTAGCAAGTCCCTGTTGGAAATTGCAGTTGACTTGCAATCAGTAAATATTTCCAGTTGAATACTGATGCACGCCTGTTTATTGCGGTAATGAATGGAATAGGGAAGAGAAGGCTGTTATCTTTCAGTGGCCTGGTATGCCCAATCACTATTCTCTCTCCTCTTCCCCCCCATATACACAGACCATTGCCAAAATAGTTCATCCTCAGCTCCTAATTTTTGTTAATAGTGAGTGGGGTGAGAAGCAGACAGCTGGTTCCAGTCTGGCAGAGGTATCTTATGACTCACCCAGGAATATTTCTAAGCAGTAGTGCTTTTTGGGTACATGTAAATTGTACGGTGGCATTAGACCCAAGACTAAAAGGAAAATGTGCAGCTCAAACTGAATACTGTTTTGTTCCACAGTGACGATGAAAGATTGGCACGGTTTCAGAATGTGTTGCTGAGTCCTGGGTCATTAGGGCCAGTGCTGTTTCTAAGATGTAAGTTTATTTCATCAGGAGAACACTGAAAGGCCTTTTCAGCTTCCAAAATGTGCAGGTCTTTTCTTTGATATAACAGCTGCAAACATTATTTTCTGTAAATATTTCATGATGAATATTAATTTATGTAAAGACATAGAAATGTGAAGAAACTTTTTTTTAAATTCAGAATATTCACGGAATAAATCATTTTAAAAAACCTTGTGTTATTTTTGATTTTGGCACATAGGCATCATAACAGGTTAATGTGTAGAGATTAGCCTTTAAACTGTGAGCAATACATACATACTGGTCACTTGCCTCTAACAGCCACCTAAAGCCAGCAACAGTTGTATTTATACTACCCTCTTTCTACAAAGAAGCCGTTCATTAAATCTTAGTGTGCTCCCAAAGGATTCACTTACAACTGTACAATTGCATGAAAGTGACACAATCATCTGTGAAGTGTGAATAAGAGCATTATGTTAAATTAAAACAACAATACTGGTTCATTTAACTAAAATTATTTGTAACTTAGTTGCTGCAATTGAAGTAATCTCTACTGACAGTATACATGCCTGGTCTCCTGAGCCTAGCGACTAAATATTATTCTAAATAGTTGTAATTAAGGGTTTTCCTGAATTAGAAAAGCATGAAACTGTGGAAGAGACTGTGCTGAATATTAAGTTATTTTCTCAATAAAAATATTCCTTAAGTACAGAGCATTGAAGCAACAAACTGATTCTTTAGAAAACTGCATGAAAATTTCTTAAATCCATTGTGACTAATTGATGATTCAAATGAATAACACCAGTCCTTCTTATTGCTAAGGCACAAACCTCATCAAGGCAGTTAATGGTCTATTTCTATTCTATGTGGTGGCTTAAAAGAAGGGAGAAAGTTGTTCGGCCACTTTTGTGTGTGCAAGTGCAGAAGGAAGGTTGAATCTTTTTGAAAGTGAAGATATTGGTCCCAGATTCCACAAAAAATGATCATCACAGATGGATAAACATAGCCAGTTTACATTGCCCTTTGAAAAATCCCTAAGCACTCAATTTCCTGAGGGAAAATACTTCCCGGTTCAAAAATGGGATCCCTCAGTGCTTTCAATGCGATTTGCTACGAGATTTGAGAGACATTCCAATATGCTTTCAAAAAAAAAATCCATGGGAAAAACATATATGCATACTAAAGTTCTTACGAATTAAAGCTATACAACGTGACCAGTCAGTCACTGGAGTGGTTGAGTTTTTGCCTCCGAGAGTGTGTCACAAAGCTATTCATTAATGAGATCTGATTTCCTTGCTTTATTTTCTTTGTCCAGTTTCTGCCACATACATTTTTTCATCCAGGAAAGGAGGTAGGCAAGCCTACCCAAGCCTCCGCCGATATCTGCCTGTACCTAGCTACGAGGAGGTGGATAAGATCTGACTAGGTTGATTCTTCCTTCAATATTCTTTCGACCCCTGCTGGCCAATATCCAGCTTGTTAGGCAGCTCCCTTCAGTGCTTAGCTCAGTTTAATTTCTTTCTCTGGTTGGAGGCTATGCTGTAAAACTGAGGCACTCTTTTTAGGGGAAGCAGGGGTTTAGAATGGAAGAGCCTTACAGATAGCGCTACTTGGCTGCAGATGGTGGAGTGGCATTGTGACAGTTGTAAACGAGGCTCCTTACTCTCCCAACGGAAGGCTGGAGGGTGCTGCCACCCACTGGAAAGAAAATAAGTTGTAATGAAGGAAATTAAAAGAGAAAGAACATTATATAATAAATTAAATAAATACGGAATGCTAGATAAATCTTGCAAAAAAAAGACTATTTCCAGTAACAGAATAATAATCTGTCAGTAAATTATTATCACATTGATCCAAACACAATAGTATATCCCTGACAGAACGTAATCATACAAAAGGATTTATTGTTAAGAAATAGAAGACGGCAACATTTAAAAAACATTCCTCAGATTTAATATTGGGATTTGACCCTGTTGCCAAGGTCGTGCTTTGCAATCTCACTTCAATAATCAATTTACTTTATTCATTTTGTGAACCTTGTGTTGCAGCTGGATAATGGTGCACTTCTCTCCTGTGGGAACAGGCCCAAGTCAGTTGTGCCAAAAAAATGAGATGCACTGTTGAGCCTCCCGTACACTGCCCCACGATGTGCCTCAACCTGAACGCTAGATGAGCACCTCCCGCTGAACCAACATGACATTTCCATTTTCCACACCATCTGTTCAAAATGTGCTCTCTGAATTGAAATTGCCCAGTTAGTGCCAGATATTACTGACTTATGAACAGAGTCGTCCTGTGGACTTGTATCCATTGACTGGAAACTGGATTGCGACATCCCACATTCATTTCACTTAGGACCCCTGGTAGCCATTGGAAAGGGATATTTTAATTCCATCTGTATGGGCTGGATTCCAATCCACTTCCCAGAGGTGAAAGGAAAACATTCTAACCCACTCTTCCACTCCGCTCTTTATAATCAATGTTTGGATTATTGTAATTATCACAAAGTGTTGTTTATGAAGACTGCCTTTCAAGAAACAAAACTAATCATTAACTTTTTAGTGCTGCAATTAGTCATTGTGTGGTCAGAATGTTACTTGAACATATTTATTTACAGACATGTTACATGTCTAAGCTGGAAAGGTGAAGTATTTGACTTTGTGTAATTGAGGAGGCTAAGGAGGGGACAGTTCTGTTCAGAGCTGAAGGTTAAAGAAGGTAAGGAGCCTGATAAGCACCCCATAGAGCCTCACACAGTATATCAGTGCAAAAGCAAACACGGGTCTCCAAACTCTGCTCTTTCAAGGAAAGAGGATTATTTGTCTCTGTCATCTGGCCTTTATGGCTCATTTAACATCTTAAACAGGCTGCATAAATTAAAACTGTTCATTGGTCACACAATTCCCATATTAAACACAGTTTCCCCAATTAACAAGGGAGGTTTTGTTTGGTTCTTTAGCAGTAGGGTTTTTAAGTGATTGAATGTCTTTGGATTACGTTTTAACTACAAAGTCACAAGAAGAAATGATTATAGTTCAAATGGTAATGTTCGATATAAGCATAACAATTATAATTTTATAAATATAAAATTTATGAGAATGAAGCCCTATAATTTTGTTGTGCATGGAAGTGATATTGTTATGCAAATTGTCCTTTCATGTAGTCAGCAATCGTATTGTGACTAAAAGAAGCATCATATAGATGATGGGACTATTTCCCTTGTAAAGGAACTAATATATCACTCGAGTAGTATATATACGTTCAGATATGAGTACATGATCAAGCAGCCACCAGCCCTCTAGTTGTTACAATAGTAAGTGAAGGTTTACTGAAAGAGCTGTCTGTCTACAGTGAAACTATGCACCTATATAATGACAGACCATAGCAAATTTTAAATCCCCTTATTGTAGCCGAATACAGAAAAGCACATCATTGAACTAGAATGGCAATGAACTACACTTGAATGGTTGCTGCAGAATTTGAACCTCACTCTGAATGCACACAGCCTAAGACTGCAGCCAGATTATTTGGATGGCAAAGTAGTAATGTTGAATTTTTCCTTTTTTTTTTCCGGTAGCGTTGGCCTTGTGAAAGACCCTGATTGACTGTAAGCCAATAAGAGTGTTGCAGATGCATAAACAGACATTGTCTTCCCTATAATTAAGACTTTACTGCATTGAGCCAAGCTGTTTACGACATTGGGAATGTGTGGTCCCAGTAAACCTGGTCAGAAATGTTGCACAGAAAACGTAATGGACAATGATCCTCATTCAGAAGTGGATTCAAACTCTTTCCTCTTTACACAGGCAGTGTGTATTGGGGGGGATTCATGTTAAGGAGCCAAAGGAAAGCCTGAACTTATTGCAAAGAAGGCAGATTGTTTTGTGTGGCAGTCTCTTTATTGAGTGAAAGTTTAACATACTGCACATCAACTCTCAGCAGCCTCCACACCCAAAAATAGGAAATCTCACCCAGGTCCATAATCGTGTGTTGATAGGTGGAATTAGTTTCAGAATTCTAATGAGGCTCAGCAGCTCGGAGACGGACAGTTCATTTAAAGATTAAATGAGAAAAATTACCGCTTTTGCCGGTTCCTTTAGAAACTCATTTACATTCTGTCAGCTTCTATTAGGAATGAGGACAGTGAATTTTGAAGGAAATATGCATGAATACGGCACTGAGGAAGCCAATCAGAGGAGCCATCTTCCTGCTTACAGGGCTGCCAGGAGATTTTTATGGTGCTGAGCTCGGTGGAAACTGCAGGCAGTAAGTAATCTGCTCCCCACAAATCCTATAGTGTCAGTAAAATAAAATTACATTTAACTTCAATATCTGTGTAGAATCACTGAGGGATAAATTTGCTAAACCTTGAGTTTTGAGTAAGCTGGTTAAATGCTTCTCTGTGTGCTAACAGACTGAGGTTTTTAAACAAAAGCACAGCACTATATTATGCCCCTGCTATTTGTGATGTAGATTTAAAGAACTAAGAGCCGGTTAACCCTATACATTCACCAGGATAATTGATTCTTTGAAAATCATTCTATACTTCACGCAAAATCTGAGCACATCATTGAAAATGCACTAAATCCACTATTTATACAATTTTCATCTCCTCCCATCCCCCCCCCCCCCAACAATTGAGAGGGAAACCTATTCCTTGCTGATGCTGTTCTTGAGCTGGCTACTACGAAGTATGCAAGAGTAGCCTTGGCATACCTGCTGCCCCCTACCCCTGATTTAGGCCGCCATTTTGCCGGCGCTCAGAGGGCGGGTTTGGAGGTGGGTTAGAGGTTAAATTCGATTTGATTGACGGCGGGTTCCGACCCCACCGGAGGCAGCTGGGGGCGGGATTGGAAGGCGGAAACCAGCTGTCCCGCAACCATCCCAACACTACTGAGAAAATCGCGGCCATCGTCTCTCCCTTGTAGGCTCAAGTGTTGATGAGAATCTGTGCCCAGGATTTTCTGGCACAGTGCAGTGTTGTGCCAAATTCATTTTGCCACTCTGCCACTCTGGTTAGAAATACTTGTTTACTGACAGTGGTCATTTTGGATAATGTTTGGAAATGGCGACAGAAATGTGAAACAAAATGGTTGGGTAAAGTGTGATTCACAGTTGAAAATCAGGCCATTGAAACCGTCCCAGAACATCTTACTGTACACCTAATAATGAGTGTGCAATTCTGACTTTACATTTGACCTTACTGTGATGATGCTATTAGTATAGTGCTAAGCTGTTACTAGAATCCTTATGGGATGATATAATACTCTATTCCCTTAGCTGGATTTCAACTTGGGTTTGTAGAGGTAAAATCAGTGACCAGAAACCTCTTTTGGTAAGAATGCAAAACTGTATCCTATTCCTTGACATGTTCACTTGCGCGTAGCATTGTGCGAATATACAAATTTTTATTTCAATGAATATACAACATGTTTGGGTGCCAGAGGTCGTATATTTGGTCAGGAATGCCCTAGGAATGGTTGCATACATCTGGAAAGGCTGTCTGGTAACATCTGGGCCATCCCTCTCGGCATTGTTGAAAAATATAATAAATCTGTTGAGTGTGCCAAATAGCACAAATCCATCTGTGGAATCTTGTTTAATTGGGAGGAAGATTCTTTTAGTGACTAAAATATGTTTTTTTGCCAAAATTAGGGTTTATAATAGCATAGAAATATCATTCCAACACTTGACGCTGGTATTTATAATGGCATTAGGCCAAACTACATGCAGCAACTAAGTTAAATACAGCTTATGACACTTAATTCACACACAATGGGCTGGATTTTGTCAATGGGGGCGCGTTGGGGGTGGGACTGCTGGTTTTCGGGTTTCAGTCCCGCCCCCAACGACGTCTGGCCAACCCACGCTATTTTCCCTTGATTGACCTTGTTAAGCCTGCCCTGCGGGCTTACCGGCCAATTAAGGGAAAGCCGGTGACAGGACATCTGCGTATGACGTTTCATCTTTGAGAAGCTGTCAAACACTGACAATCTCTGTTCTAAGGTGAACCCTTGCACAGAAGGCTCACCAAAACCTCTCTCCTCAGCAGAAAGCAGATCGCTGCTGCATCTGAGAATGCAGCAGCCATTCTGTCATCTCTGCTGTTGAGATGAGGCACTTCCGGATCCCCATGGGTTGAAGCCTGCAGAAAGAAACAAAGGTAAGGAAACTTTTTCCAACACCTTACATTCACCTCTCATACTTACCTCCCCACACTTGCACCCATCACTCACCTCTACAGCGGACTTTTCGATCCCTCTCACCCCCGCAGACCCACTGCTCACCTCGCTGACCCTGGCGAGGTTCGCAGCTGTTGGGAAGCCTGCACTTGCAGGGGTGAAATGGGGATAAGCCTCAAAACTGCCTGTTAACTACCTGTTAACAGGCAATTAATTGGCTCTAATCCCCTTCCTGCCTCAAGGAGATGGGTCCCTGCATGAGTTGGGGACCCGCCTCCTGGGAAGATGGCACAGAGGCGGGTTGGGAGCGGGTTTGGTACCCGCTCCCAGTTTCTGCCATTTTCCCGGCAGTCCAGCCTCCATACCCGCCTCCCCAGGGCTTGGAAAATTCCCCCCAATGCTTTTTATCCAATGTTTACATACGCTCACTTCCTCTATAATGGCCAAGTGTTAACACAACTGCTAGTAAAACAAACATACAATGGGCCATAATTTGCTGTAGCAGGGCAACGAACTGCATCCGCTGTTAGTTAGACTTGCCCTTGACGTTTAATCACGATGATACTTTGTGCCGCAAGTTGCAGAAAGTGCGAGCTGATAATGTCGCATTAAGGGAAACTGGGCATCCGGGACCTGCGTGAACAGGGCAAGCAACTGCGTATCCCCTTAACCAATCATTGAATTATCTGAAATTAACAGCGCAAGATCTGAGAAGTAAGTTTAAATTAGAGTGGGTGAATTCAATGGCAAATCAGGTACAGAAAGGGAAATAAAGATTGGATTAAGAGAGAGAGAAAAAAGAGAAAGAAAGGAAAAGTATTTTTTTTAAAATCCAACAACAATTAAAACCTGAAGGAATGAGACTCCACACTTGTAATAGTTTATTTTCAGTGTCAGAAAGGTTCATTGACAGCAATTAACAATTAGCACATTGTTAAAAGAATCTCTGCCAGCTAATCCAGGCTTAATTAAATTTACACGGACTTTAAATGGCTCCAAGACAGGCCCGTTGTGTCATTTCAGACCAGCCCTAACTTTCTGTGGCGAGTTTAGTCCATATCTGCCACGCAAGTACAGCAACTTCACACCATTCAGTGCCTTTCAATGGTGAGCCAGACAGGAAGAGGCCGTTTTAGTGAAGCTAACACAGCTTGGACAACAACTTTTGGATTTCCACATTTAACCGTGCATCTGCCCTCTCCTGAAGTTACTGTAGCGTTTGGGCATAAACAACGGTGAGGCTAATGTCATTAATTTTGACAACAAATTATGGCCCAATATCTATTACAATACTCAGTGCGAAAAGAATTTGTCCCTTATAGTGTGGTATTTTTTTCTGGTATCATCACATTACAAGTCAAATTCTGCCCATTGTCATAGATCATTGACCATGCTGATTGCTTACAATTCTTTCAATTTTCTAGATAAAAAGTATGTACTTGCTCAATTTATATTTGTTTTATTTGACCAGTATCATTATGGTAACTATCTGAACACTATCAGTACAAATGTTCTAAAACTATGAAGCAAGATTACAATATTTGTGGCTTGTATTCAGAGAGTACTGGAAATTTGTAATTATTCTGTATTTGAATAGATTTTTCTAATGCAATTTAATATTATTAAATGTGGTTAATTATTAATATCTGAGAGAAAGTGCATCATAGAAGAGGACTGTGTATGCATTCCTATTCAGTGCAAGTCTACAGCAAGGAAAGTGTTTACGCAAGGTGATGTATTTGCAACATGAAGTAACTGTATATTGAATTATGCTATTATGGGGGATCAATTTGTTGAATATTTTTCCATTATGAATGTGCGCCACAGGTAAATTTGTGCCACATTGCCTTTTATAAAAAACTAAAAAGCACTGACAGGTGCATGATTACCTGAGGCACAGGAAACGTCACCCAGACGATACATTTATTAAATCTCCATTCTTTAAATCATGATAGCGCCAATGTGCTTTAAGGTAATTTTTCATGTCATAAGCATGCAATTACATGAGAGAGGACTAAATGCTTATTTAGGAAAAATATTACTTCAATTCATACTGTAAGCTTCAATTCATCAGATATTATTTATATTAATGGAAAATTGGAATGAATAGTAAAACCTGCACATTCTGATGTCTAATATTTTAGACTTTGCAGCAGACATGTTAGTTTGCGTTTAAATTAGGATACTTGATAGAATATCGGGGACATGGTTTTGCTGCTACCTTGCGATGAAACTTGTTTATTAATTCTGCACTTGATGTGAAAGTTTCTGCAGCTGAATCAAATTGGTATGCAAGGTGCATTGCATCCTGTATGTTCATAGCCAGTCATGGGAGTATTTTCTCCTTTTTAAAATCAGAGAGTTAATCTCGCCATTTTAAGAATTTTAATACTAGCTTTACATTAGCATGTCTTCACAGTCAATGCTATTATGCAACGATGGAAAACAGCCCCTGTAATTTGCTACAATGGTACAAAGCAGCACAAAGATGTGAAAGCAATGCAATGTCTCTTAAGCCGGGAAGCAATCCAAAGCATCAATTTTATAGAAAATATAAATGATACGTAGAAACATAGGGGGAAAAATTCAGTTGGTTGCGCCTCCCGTTAGCGCCTTAAGAGGGCGCTAATGGGGCGCAAAGCATCTGGCGCCCAGGCGCGGCGAAGTTTGCGCCGCTCGCGAAATTAACTAGACATTTTGCGGCGGCGCTAAACACTACCGCCACGATCTCCTGCGCCGGCAGATCGTGACGTCACTCGAGTGCGCAACGCCCCGGTATCGCCCCGGAGCGGATATTCAGTGGCGCCCCCTGCATTACCGCCTGACGCTAGCAACGACAGGTTGAGGGGAGCGTTCTGCAGTCATGTAGGGAAAGGGGGAGCGATATTTAAAGGTGACCGCTTCCTGCCTTTTATTGTTGGTGCCATTTTTGAAGAACGCATTCTGAGAGAGAGAGGGAGAGACTTCTGGAGAGATTCAACGTTGTGTGAAGGAGTTTTGGGTACTGAGCAGCACTTTGCAGGTTCATTTTGATTTGCCATTCCTTGTATCGATTTAGCAGAGACTGTGGGGGCTGCACTCTGAGCTCTTTGCCTGGGCCTCTCCATTGTTCTTTCCAGCACATTTGATGTGCAGGTCTCTCCAGGCCAAGATTCAAGGCTGCAATGAGCAGGATGTGGATGGAAAGCAAGATCAACCCTCCCCTTTAAGAACTGGCCCGTGCCATTGTGTCTGTGTTCCATTGCTGACTGACATCACATGAGCTTCGCCAGCGCTCTGAGTTAGCGCCTCGCTCCTCGGCCTTTGCGCCTTAAGACAGGTGTGAGGCGCCTGATTTTGCGCTCCAATCACCTCCAGGGGCGATAAAAGTCAAGTTTGCAGTCGGTGGCGATAATTAGCGCCAGGCGCTAATCTTTGCGCCCGGCCGATAATTGCGCCCCAAATGGGGCGATACTGAATTTCTCCCCCATTGAACCATACAGCACAGAAGGAGGCCACTTGGCCCACCATATCTGTGCCAGCTCTTTGAAAGAGCTACCAATTAGTCCCACTCCCCTCCCTGTCATTTTGTTTTGGTGCGCGGTCCCTTTAACGGGCTGCGCAGCCCAATCAAATTTTCGTGCGTGCGCGGTTTCTTACATTGAAAAGCGGTCAGCGGCCTGTGTGGGACCTCCAGACCGCTGCGTGGCCATGCGGCCGTGCGCAGCTTAGCGAAAACGTTGTCCCCTACTCTTTCCCCATAGCCCTCCAAATTTTTCCTTTTTAAGTATATATACAATTTCTTTTTGAAAGTTACCATTGAATCTGCTTTCACCACCCTTTCCGGCAGTGCATTCCAGATTAGAACAACTCACTGCGTAAAAAAACATCTCCTCATCTACCCTTGGTTATTTTGCCAATTATCTTAAATCTGTGTCCTCTGGTTGCCGACCATCCTGCCACTGGAAACAGTTTAATATCAATACTTAATTAAAATAATATTGGACTAAAATCATTCTAATGAGCTTAAATCCTGATTCTCATGTGCTATGTATAAATAAGTTTGGCAAATAATAAAGCCTTTGAGGGTTGTTGTACTTTTCTTCCAGGAGAACTAAGGCAAAGTTCAGTTTTTGCAAAGTCTGTGAAAAAAGAATAAAATCAATTTATTATTTAATCAGTGGTTTGTATATTTAATAAGTAGATGTTTCTTTTTACCAGCAGAGTTCTTTGCATTTTCTGATCTGATAATGAGATATTTCATGTTAAATACATCAACTTTCAAGCTATTCCCTTCTGAAGATATAGAGCTGGCCGTGAACCATTCGAATCAACCAGCATCTATTACTAATGTAGTTGAAAATGAGAAGTCGCACAACACCAGGTTATAGTCCAACAGATTTATTTAAAATTACAAGCTTGTTATATTTATATAAATCTGTTGGACTATAACCTGGTGTTGTGTGACTTCTCATTTTTGTCCACCCCAGTCCAACGCCGGCATCTCCGCATCATAATGTAGTTGAAGCAGTTTCTTTACCTGCAAAAGCATGAAACTGTTAAAAATTGTAATGAACCTCTTCTGAAAAAGAATGTTTTTATTATAGCTCAAGTGATGATTTTAACCCTGCCCACCTGGTGGAAACCGAGCATTTAAAATCAGTCGGGTGACTTACTCACCAATGTCTCGTATCAATTTAGCTGCCTTCTATTTTAACACGCTCTTCTGAGCAGGTGGCAAGGATACCTGTCTGAAGCTGGTGGGGTACTTCTTTAAATATGCAGATCGGGGTCTAACAACGTTTTCGGACACTGACTGCAATTTTAACTGTGGTCTGAGTGGGGGAAAGCCATTGTGGCTTTCCGAACAGGTGAAGACAGCGGGAAGCAGATCTGGGGACAGAAGAGGTGCAAATAGGTAAGTTTTTTTTATTTTTGTTGTGGGATCAGGTGCTTCCCTCCAGGAGCCACAAGCGAAGCTTAGGATTCCCCTGCACGGGGCTCCCTCGCCATCCCACTGGAGACCCTCCCAAAACCCTCTGTCCACGACTTACCTTGTTGCTGGGGATCATTCCTTTGGTGCCGGCTGGTGGCCTCCAGCTGCCCGAAATTCTGCTCCTGCCCACCAGCCAGTTGCCACTTCCCGCTTGTTTTGGTCGAGCAACCGACCGGAAGCCTGCAGATGAGGCCCAGGAGTTAGAAACGTCTGGGCCTCACGCAGGTTGTGGGGTTTGGTGCTAGCCTCGCCTCCGCCAACCGATTCCCGCTCTTTTTTAAATATCGGGGCTTTAGTGTCACCTGAATGCACTAGATGCAAATACTTAAAACATATCTATTTTTAAAATGCTTCTTTCCCTCTATTTTTCTCTGATTCACTCCTTGTCTCCTGAAAGTGATGACTGATTTTGGAGTATGACTGTCTTCCAGTAGCTCAGCCAAGTGGCCATATTCACGTGTGAGCCGAGACAGTGGCCGCAATTTTGCCGGCACTCAGAGGGCGGGTTTGGAGGCGGGTCAGAGGTTAAATTCGTTTTGATTGACGGCGTGTTCTGACCCCGCCATCAACCCACCTCTAAACAGCTTTCCCAAGTGTCGGGTCCCCGATTTGCGAATGGACCCGACACCTAGCAGTGGGAAGCGGATTAAAGGCAATTACCTGCCAGTAGTTTTTAGCCTGTTTTTGGATTTTGCCCTTCTGGCTCGGGTTTCCCGACATCCGGACACCACGCCAGGTAAATGTGGCATGTTGTGAGTCTGCTGTAATGTTTGTGGAATGATGACAGTTGCAGAAGTGGTGTGAAGGATCCAATGTTGCACATGGTGAGTTTCAGAGCAAAGAAAATGTTGGGTATTGCATTTTTACTACATTTACAGATTTCTTTAGCTTACAACTTTTTAAATCCATCTCCAGTGCCATCTCATTGGGAGAACCTCTCTCACCAGTGACAGATCGCTTCTGCCATCTCACCTGCAGCTGCCATCTATTCCAGCCTATGGAGGGAGTCGTTGGTGAGGCTGGGTGCAAGAGGTCACCTTGTGCAGTGATTGTCAGTGTTTTCAGCACCTCAATGCTGTCAAACACTGAGAAATCAACTGTCAAAATAAAATTGTGCGTGGTCTCTTTAAGGAGACTGGCAGATGACGCGTCATCAAATGATGTCATCAGACCCGCAGGGCCGGCTTAACAAGGTCAATCAAGGCAAAATGACATCTGTGGAGCGGACGCAGCTGGGGGCGGGACTGGAAGCCGGAAACCAGCTGACCCGCTCTCAACCCGCCTCCATTAATAAAATTGCGGCCAGTGAGTTGGCAGATTATGTGAACTTGACATTGCAGCTGAGCCTGATCCTGTCGTACCTGACATCCACATACAAGCACTTTCCAGCAGTGGCAACTGAAAAGTGATCAGGAGTGGAAACCCTTCCTTTTTTTCAACACCTCCACAGTTCAGAGGCACTGAAGCCAATTGTAGGTCTCTGCTGAGATCAGTTGACTTGACTACCCATGTAAGGTACTGGAACAATTCAAGAAGGAGTTGAATGCTGTTGTGGTGGAAACACATATCTTTATGGAAGGATGAGCTAGATGGGTCGAATGGTTTCTCTTACCTGCCCTTATGTTTGTGATCAAGGACCTTCCTGGCCTAGCTGGGTGGTACATTTTCTCACTGAACTATTGCTAGGGATATGCTTCTCCTTTTCTTCCAAACACTTTTGACTTTGGATTTTTTTTACATTATAATAAGAACACATGAATTCAACGATAGAAATAATAATGTATACCAGTGCGGCATAAAATAAAAGTGTGGTGAACCAATTAATCATAATTAATAATGAATATACATAAGAGCATAAGAACATGAGAAATAGGAGCAGGAGTAGGCCATTCGGCCCCTTGAGCCTGCTCCCCCATTCAATAAGATCATGGCTGATCTGATCTTGGCCTCAACTCCACTTTTCTGCCTGTTCCCCATAACCCTTGACTACCCTATAGTTCAAAAATCTGTCTATCTCAGCCTTGAATATATTCAATGACTCAGCCTCCACAGCTCTCTGGGGTAGAGAATTCCAAAGATTCACGACCCTCTGAGAAGAAATTCCTCCTCATTTCCGTCTTGAATGGGCGACCGCTTATTCTGAAACTATGCCCCCTAGTTCTAGATTCCCCCACGAGGGGAAACATCCTCTCAGCATCTACCCTGTCAAGACCCTTCAGAATCTTATATTTTCAATCAGATCACCTCTCATTCTTCTAAACTCCAATGAGTATAGGCCCAACCTGCTCAACCTTTCTTCATAAGACAACCCTTCCATCCCAGGAATCAACCTAGTGAGCCTTCTCTGAACTGTCTCCAATGCAAGTATATCCCTCCTTAAATAAGGGGACCAAAACTGTACGCAGTACTCCAGGTGTGGTCTCACCAACGCCCTGTACAGTTGTAGCAAGACTTCCCTACTTTTATACTCCATCCCCCTTGCAATAAAGGCCAACATTCCATTTGCCTTCCTAATTACTTGCTGTACCTGCATGCCAACTTTTTGGCCGCGAGTTTGCAAATGGATGTGGCTTGGGAGCGGGTCAGCTGGTTTCCGGGTTCCAGTCCCGCCCCCAACTGCATCCGGCCCACGGATGTGATTTTACATCGATTGACCTTGTTAAGCTCGCCCTGCGGGCTTGCCGGCCAATTAAGAGGAAGCCGGTCAGTAGCCAGTTCTAGCTAGCCACCTAATTAACTGTGCATCTGCCATTAGCAGGCAGCTTGTTTACCACTGTGAAAGAAACTACAAGTTAAAGTTAAGTTAAATGCCAAATGTTAAATGCAAAACTTTACTAAATTTTATAAAGAGATCAACCCATAAAATTCCCTCACTCACCAAATTCCTGAGTTCAAGTTTTAAGGAATATGTCTAGCCGAGGTTAAAAAAAAAAACAGAACTAGAGAAGATCCCATCCTAATCATGGATGCCTTGGCTGAAGAAATCAATTGAATCCAGCTACTCCAGCTGGGTTGAAGTAGAATGATGGAGTAGGCTTCGCTGGTACTCTTTAATGAGATCTGACTGCTGTTGTTGAGAAAACAGTTTATAGATATAAAAACACATTACAGCAAGAACTAAAGTATTTTAAAATGTTACCAGCGCAAACCATTCAGACCACAGTTCCATGTACAGCTGGGCTTGTCTTTTCCTCTATGGGAGATCCTCTTGTTAATGCTGCTATGACCTCTACCCACATCTTTAATGCACAGTAAGTCCCAAGCTTGCTGAGCCATGTCAGCAGTGTGAATTTGAGAGGTTAATCAAGAAGGACCTTAAATTAAACAGTGCACAAGGGGGAATCCGTGTGACAAGCTAAGTGGGAAGCTCAACAGTCTGTTCTTTAATGGAAAGTACATGATGTTTGCAAAATAACTCCCGTCTGAAAGGTTTTGTAGCTTGTTCTGTGTTTGAATGTGACATGAAGGGTATTCAAGATCTCTGCTGCAGTCAAGCCAAATAAAATGCGAGAAAAGTTAAGGGTGAAATTTTCCAGATTGTGGACAGAAATGCAGTGTCGGCACATTCAACGAGTTTTCGGGAAAAGAAATTGCTGAAAATTCTGCACAACATCCTCCACTACAATGATACACAAGAGTTTATATTAAATAGGTTAATATCTCCATTATAACAGAGGACAGAACAGTGTCAGGCAAACACGTTAAGTGTTTATTTGCAAGTAACTGTAACTTTCTAAATTTAGTATTTGTTGGTGGAAACAGTTTTCTACTGGTGGAAAAATAGGACAAACATAATTAACCTGGAGTCATTTTCAATAACAACCACAACTACTTGAACTGAACTGGTTTCCAACCTGCATAGGTACAACCGAGTTGAAAATAGAGTTGAACGCAGACATATGACTAATACTTGCATTTTTAACTTGAGCCAAAATACTTTTTACAGCTTGCTAACTGGAAAGATTCTGGTAGGTTTCTCATTATTTTGTGAAATGATCCATTACATAATACGTAGTGCAGGTCATTAAAAGCATACTAAATGTTTCTGGTCCATAATCCGTTACACTTTCATAAGTCAATCAAAGTTACCACCATCAATGAAATGTGGTCCCATTGATGTAGAAGTTGTCAGCATTTATGGCCCTGATATTTGTGGGGAGGGTGGGGGAGGGGGCTGGTGGTGGGAAGGTGGTGGGGGCGGGGGGATTGTAGTAGCCGGGATATTCAGGTAACCTGGAGGAGCTGCTGAATTTAACGGTAGGACTTCATTTAATTTTTTTTCTCGGTTTCCCGGCCGACAGCCAGCCAGATTGAATGGCTGGCTGGCTGGCGGATGGGAAGGCCTGTGGCTTCAGGCCACAGCCGGGAAGCGCAGAGGAGGGAGGGAGGGAGAGTTCGTGGAGATCGGGGGGGAGGTCAGGGTGGGGAGATCGGAGATTGTGGGGAGTAGATTGGAAAGGTCAGGGGGGCGATAGGGGGAGCCCGTTTGCAGGGAGGGAACCCAATTAGTTTGGGAGGCCAGGGGGAAGCACTCATGATCCTACTGGCTGACAAGCAGTGCTAGAAAGGCAACTTACCTGCTAGCTCTGGACACTCTCGCTTCCCTTCAGCTGTCAGGATTCCCAAACCCCTGGGAAACCCGACCCACAGCACTTAACTTTAGAATTGTGCTAAAACTTGAGGCATGCAGCCTCATTAACATATTCAAATGATGGACTTGCCTCTTGAGAGCAGGTTAGTCGCCCACCCCCAATCCGCCTTCATTAAAACTGGAAGAGGGCACATTGGAGGACAGATAAGAGGCAATATAAACTTAATGGTACCATTTCAAAAGGATGTAGCACCTGGGGGTGTATGTACACAAATCTTTGAAGGTGGCAGAACAAATTGAGATAGCTGCTGAAAATGCATAGGGTATCCTTGGCTTCATAAATAGAATTGAGAGGTCGCACAACACCAGGTGAAAGTCCAACAGTTTAATTTGAAATCACAAGCTTTCGGAGCTTACTACTCCTTCGTCGGGTGAAGTAAAAAGATACAGAATCGCCAAAGCATATATAGATAGAGAACAATGCATGTGTACCTTACAATTGCAGACAACTAAATTAAATCATCCTGACTATCTGCCGAGGTGTGATAAAGTTAATCAGGTCAGCCAGGAAGGTACCACATCAAAGACATAGCAAGATACAACTGAGACAATGAGGTGGAGTCGCAGGGGGTCTAACGTGTCAAAAGCTGCCGTCTGTATGTAAAACGATAAGCTTTAAAATTTTTACTTTTTTACTGGGAAAATTTTTACTTTTTTACTGGGAATCACATCTGTGAACAAGCCAACGACGACTCGAGTCCGGATCACGTCATGTATCGTGACATAAACCCAAGATCCCGGTTGAGACCGTCTTCATGAGTGCGGAACTTGGCTATCAGTTTCTGCTCGATGATTTTGCGTTGTCGTGTGTTCCTAAGGTTGCCTTGGAGAACGCTTACCCGCAGATCCGAGGCTGAATGTCCTTGACTGCTGAAGTGTTCCCCGACTGGGAGGTAACAATCCTGCCTGGCGATTGTTGCGCGGTGCTCGTTCATACGTTGTCTCAGTGTCTGCATGGTCTCGCCGATGTACCATGCCGCGGTGCATTCTTTCCTGCAACGTATGAGGTAGACAACGTTGGTCGAGTCACATGAGTATGTACCATGTACCTGGTGGGTAGTGTCCTCACGTGTGATGGTGGTATCTGTGTTGATGATCTGGCATGTCTTGCAGAGTTTGCCGTGGCAGGGTTGTGTGGTGTCGTGGTCGCTGTTATCCTGAAAGCTGGGTAATTTGCTGCGAACGATGGTACTTCTGAGGTTAGGCGGCTGTTTGAAGGCAAGTAGTGGAGGCGTGGGGATGGCCTTAGCGAGGTGTTTGTCGTCATCGATGACATGTTGAAGGCTGCGAAGAACATGGCGTAGTTTCTCCGCTCCGGGGAAGTACTGGACGACGTAGGGTACCCTGTTGGTTGTGTCCCGTGTTTGCCTTCTGAGGAGGTCTATGCGATTTTTCGCTGTGGCCCGTCAGAACTGTCGATCGATGAGTTGAGCGTCATATCCCGTTCTTACGAGGGCGTTTTTCAGCGTCCGTAGGTGTCCATCGCGTTCCTCCTCGTCTGAGCAGATCCTGTATATTCGCAGGGCTTGTCCATAGGGGATGGCTTCTTTAACGTGGTTAGGGTGGAAGCTGGAGAAGTGGAGCATCGTGAGGTTGTCCGTGGGCTTGCGGTAGAGTGAAGTGCTGAGGTGTCCGTCTTTGATGGAGATTCGTGTGTCCAGGAATGAAACCGATTCTGAGGAGTAGTCCATGGTGAGTTTGATGGTGGGATGGAACTTGTTTATGTTATCGTGTAGTCTTTTCAGTGATCCTTTGCCATGGGTCCAAAGGAAGAAAATGTCGTCGATGTATCTGGTGTACAGTGTTGGCTGGAGGTCCTGTGCAGCGAAGAAGTCTTGCTCGAACTTGTGCATGAAGATGTTGGCGTATTGGGGTGCGAATTTGGTCCCCATGGCTGTTCCGTGTGTTTGGGTAAAAAAATGGTTGTCGAAGGTGAAGACATTGTGGTCAAGGATGAAGCGGATGAGTTGTAGGATGGCGTCTGGAGATTGGCTGTTGTTGGTGTTGAGTACTGAGGCTGTCGCAGCGATGCCGTCATCGTGGGGGATACTGGTGTAGAGTGCCGATACGTCCATCGTGGCGAGGAGTGTTCCTGGTTCAACTGGTCCGTGGGTGCTGAGTTTCTGTAAGAAGTCTGTAGTGTCGCGACAGAAGCTGGGGGTTCCCTGTACGATGGGTTTCAGAATGCCCTCGACGTATCCAGAGAGGTTCTCACACAGGGTTCCATTGCCTGATACGATAGGACGTCCGGGTGTGTTGGCTTTGTGTATCTTTGGGAGGCAGTAGAAGTCTCCCATTCATAAATAGAGGCATAATTACAAAAGCAAGGTAGTTATGCTAAACCTTTATAAATCACTGGTTAGGCCCCAGCTGGAATATTGTGTCCAATTCTGGGCACCAGACTTTAGGAAGGATGTCAAGGCCTTAGCGAGGGTGCAGAGGAGGTTTAGTACCCCAGCCATACCCTCTGCCTCCACAAAAGGATTTCCTTTTTGGTTCCTAATCGGCCCCACCCCCTTCCTTTGACTACCCTTTTCTATTTATATGTTTATAAAATACTTTTGGATTCCCTTTTATGTTAGCTGCTAATCTATTCTCATATTCTCTCATTGCCCATTTTTAGATCAGCTTTGTATTTTCTTTAATCATTTTGGTTCTCTAATGTATTATCAATCTTGCATTTGTTACAAGCCTCCTTTTTCTGTTTCATTTTAATCTCTATCTTTAATCATCCAGGGAGCTCTAGCTTTGGATTCACTCCCTTTCCCTTCCATGGGAATGTGTCTACTCTGTATCTAAACTATCTCCTCTTTGAAGGCCTCCATTGTTCAATGACTGTTTTGCCTACCAATATTTGATTCCAATCCACCTGGAAAGATCCCCTTTTATATCATTGAAATTAGTTCTCCTCCACTTAAGTATTTTTTACGCTTGATTGTTCCTTGTCCTTTTGCATAACTATTCTAAACCTGATGATATTATCATCACTACTCCCCAAATGCTCCTCAACTGAAAGAAACTCCACTTGCCCCATTTCATTCCCCAGAACTCGATGCAGCACTGCTTCCTTCCTCATTGGGCTTGAAACACACTGATCAAGAAAGTTCTCTTGTACACATTGCAAGAATTCCTCCGCCTCTTTGCCCTTTACATTGTTACTATCCCAGTCTATATTAAGATATCTGAAGTCCCCCATTATCACTACTCTTGCATCTTTCTGCCATTTGCCTTCATTTGTTGGAGAATAAGATTTTTATTTTACAAAGGCAACAATGTGGAAAGATATAGAACAGGCAAGAGAAATGAAAATGATATTCTAGTGGTCAGCATGCCTTCCATTACTCAAGTTGAAACCAGATCAGATTTTGAAAGTAACAAGATGTGCAAATGTCTTTCTTTCTATTGACACATCTGACTTTGTATCACATTTAAGAGAAGAATGAACAGTGACAGTTCAGAGAATTCCATTTCAAACAATAGGAGCACAACATTACATCCAATAAAGCTTGGGTTGTAATCTATCTCCCTATTTTATAGTTGCTATTTTGCTAAAATAATAAAACTATGTGGGTCTGGAATGCACTGCTGGAAAAGGTGGTGGAAGCAGATTCAACAATAACTTTCAAAAGGGAATTGGATAAATACTTGATTAGGAGAAATTTGCATGGCTACGCGGAAAAAGCCAGGGAGTGGGACTAATTGGATAGCTCTTCAAAGAGCTGGAACACACATGATGGACCGAATGGCCTCCTTCTGTGCTGTGAGATTCTATGTGTAAGGTATCTCCCATGTTTAAGTGTGTAAAATTTGGTATGAAATACAATGTATGCAGCTAATGTTATATTTTTCGTTGAAAGAATAAAAAAATTAAATGATTAAGTTTGGCTCCCTTGTACTCTCACTCTCTCTCTCTCTTTCTCTCTCTTTCTAGAAGTATAGTCATCAGTGAGGAGGATAGTGATAGACTTCAAGAGGACATAGACTGGCTGGTGGAATGGGCGGACACGTGGCAGATTAAATTTAACGCAGAAAAGTGCGAAGTGATACATTTTGGTAGAAAGAATGAGAGGAAATATAAACTAAAGGGTACAATCCTAAAGGGGGTGCATGAACAGGTTGTAATCTCTGGATTACTCTCGGTGCCATGTGCTAGAGAGTATAGGAATAGAGGATAGAGCAGATGAATGCGTGGCTAAAGAGTTGGTGCAGGAGGGAGGGCTTTAGTTTCCTGAATCACTGGGTCAGCTTCTGGGGAAGGTGGGACCTGTACAAGTCAGACGGGTTGCACCTGAACCGGAACGGGACCAACATCCTTGCGGGGAGGTTTGCTAGTACTGTTGGGGGGGTTTAAACTAACTTGGCAGGGGATGGGATACGGAGTGGAACTATAGTAGGGGATGATGCACAGCCAAATATAGAGGAAAAAACAAGTCAGCCTGGAAGGCAGAGCAAATATGTAACGGCACAAGGGAGTATGGCAAGGCTGGATGGCATTTATTTTAATGCAAGGAGTCTTGCAAGTAAGGCAGATGAATTGAAGGTGTTGATGAACACATGGGAGTATGATATTGTTGCTATCACAGAGACATGGTTGAGGGAGGGGCAGGACTGGCAGCTCAATATTCCGGGGTATAGAATCTTCAGGTGAGACAGAGGGGGTGTCGCAATATTAATCAAGGAGTCAATTACTGCTGTAAGAAGGGATGATATCTTAGCAGGTTCCTCTAATGAAACCATATGGGTAGAACTTAAAAACAAAAGGGGCAAGCACTTTGCTGGGAGTGTATTATATAGGCCCCCAAACAGTCAGGGGGAGATAGAGGAACAGATATGTAGGCAAATCTCAGAGAAGTGTAGAAATAATAGGGTAATAATAGTAGGGGATTTCAACTTCCCCAATATTAACTGGGATAGTCAGAGTGTGAAAGGCTTAGAGGGTGCGGAATTCTTAAAGTGCATCCAGGAGAGCTTTTTGAGCCAGCATGTAGAAAGTCCTACAAGAGAGGGGCCGGTACTGGACCTAATTCCAGGGAATGTAGCCAGGCAAGTGGTAGATGTGTCAGTAGGAGAGCATTTTGGTGACAGTGACCATAATTCGGTGAGATTTAAGGTAGTCATAGAAAAGGACAAAGATGGACCGGAAATAAAGGTTCTAAATTGGGGGAAGGCCGATTTTAATATGATAAGGCAGGATCTGGCCAAAGTGGACTGGGATCAGCTACTTGTAGGGAAATTCACATCAGAGCAGTGGGAATCGTTCAGAAAGGAAATAGAGAGAGTACAATGCCAACATGTTCCCGTAAAGGTCAAGGGTGGGACCAACAAGCCCAGGGAACCCTGGGTGTCAAGGGATATACAAGAATGGATTAGGAAAAAAAGGGAGGCTTTTGGCAGATGCAAAGGACTAAAAACAGTGGAAGCCCTAGAGGAGTATATAAAGTGCAGGGGAGTACTTAAAGAAATTAGGAGAGCGAAGAGGGGCATGAAAAAACACTGGCGGGCAAAATAAAGGAAAATCCCAAGGTGTTTTATAAGTATATTAAGGGCAAGAGGATAACCAGGGAAAGAGTAGGGCCCATTAGGGACCAAAGTGGCAATCTGTGTGTAGAGCTGGAAGATGTAGGTAAGGTTTTAAATGAATATTTTGCATCTGTGTTCACTATGGAGAAGGACGATGTAGGCATAGAAATCAGGCAGGGGGATTGTGATATACTTGAACAAATTAATATTGAGAGGGAGGAGGTACTAACGGTTTTAGCGGGCTTAAAAGTGGATAAATCCTGTAGAATTCGCAATATATCGCGATTTTTATTAATAAGGAGAAAAACACATAGTTTCGTTCAAACAGCTTTTATTTCAGCAGAATGCTGTCAGGTTTTCAAAGTGGACACAAGCAGCTTGTAAAATGGCCGCCACGCCTCGTGGCGGAACATTCTAGACTTTTCGACAGGCAGACAAGATGGCGTTCCAATAAACATTTGTGCGAGATCGATTAAGACTCAGCACATTTAAGATAATACACGAGACATCATGGGTTTGCAGTATACACATAAATACTGAAATCGGTCTCCCAGGTGCGAATAAGGGCTATTGTACCAAGTAATCAAGAACCCATCCAAAGACATTAATATGTAAAATCCCAACGACTCTACGATGAGAGAGCTGTTAGCGGGTAGTTACAGAAAACACTTGGAAGCCCCAAAACCCCTCCAGGGAGAACACTGACCGATTAAACAATGGGAGAAATATTAACAGGTACTCAGACAATTACGAGTATCCCCGAAACCCATTAAAACGGAGATCACCCTATACAAGAAATTTGAGCGCCAAACCCTAACAAAAGAAAAGACATTAAGGTTGGGCGGGAAAAGGAAGATTTTGCACTATAACTACAAGCTCCAAACCGTCCATCTTTCTCTTATCCTCTTATCTTGCTGGTGTTTATCCTCGTGGCTGCTCTTGACTCGCCGTCTTGTTCCTGTTTGCCTCGTGTCTCTTTTCAAAAGACTGTTGAACTTTACGATCCGCTCGGATCTACCTCGTGTCGTGTCGCGAAGACCTGTGTAGAACTGGGCTCTGAAGCCTTGAAGCGGGCGCACCATCCCGATAAGTCGGTAAACGGTGTTGGAACCGGAGGCCCGAGATGAGATGAGATGAGATGAGATGAGATGAGAAGAGAAGAAGACCATACTTATCGCCACGGTCAGTAAGCTCCGACCGCGCCTGTAGGTCGAATAGACACTTTCCTTGCCAGAAGACTTCTTCGAGTTTTACAGAACTGCCAGGAAGATTATTCTTCGAATCCTATCGCATCCGTGCGAGGGCACAGGAAGACTCTTTTTTGAGTAGAGTCGGAACTCCGAGGACAACACAGATCTTCATGACAGCAGACGTTCCAGCCTGCTAGCCGGAGCAGAAACGAGTAAACAAGTGGGGCCCGGAGACCCCCTGATCGACACATGGGTGCTGCGGTGAAAAACATCCGATCAGAGTTTTCGGAATTCTCCGAGTTATCACGAGTGGTGAGCATGAGTCTCGAATCCTACGAATCTAGCTTAGGACAGATATTGATAAAAATGAGAAGTCGCACAACACCAGGTTATAGTGCAACAGATTTATTTAATTTTACGAGCTTTCGAAGCAGTTCGCTCCTTCGTCAGGTAAGTTAGCAATGAGAGAATCTCCCAGAATTCACAATTTAAACCCAGACAAAATCTATTCACATTATTCCCTACAACAAAGAGCACAGCCAAGACAATGAGATGTGTCCCAGGGGGTCCAACGTGTCAAACCACCTGCTGGCTGCATATCCTGTCAATTTGTGTTCTTGTGTTAGTCTTTTTAAAAAAAAACACCTGGGAAGACCGGCCATGATGTCAAGTCACGTTCTGTATCGTGACATGAACCCGATATCGCGATTGAGGCCATCCTCATGAGTGCGGAACTTGGCTATCAGTTTCTGCCATATGATTTTGCGCTGTCGTGTATCTCGAAGGCCGCCTTGGAGAACGCTTACCCGCAGATCCGAGGCTGAATGCCCCTGGCTGCTGAAGTGTTCCCCGACTGGGAGGCAACCCTCCTGCCTGGCGATTGTTGCGCGGTGTCCATTCATACGTTGTCTCAGTGTCTGCATGGTCTCGCCGATGTACCATGCTCTGGAGCATCCTTTACTGCAACGTATCAGGTAGACAACGTTGGCCGAGTCACATGAGTATGTACCGTGTACCTGGTGGGTAGTGTCCTCACGTGTAATGATGGTATCTGTGTCCATGATTTGGCATGTCTTGCAGAGGTTGCCGTGGCAGGGTTGTGTGGTGTCTTGGTTGCTGTTCTCCTGAAAGATGGATAATCTGCTGCGAACGATGGTACTTTTGAGGTTAGGCGGCTGCTTGAAGGTGAGTAGTGGAGGCGTGGGGATGGCCTTAGCAAGGTGTTCGTCGTCATCGATGACATGTTAAAGGCTGCGAAGAACATTGGAAAAAATTCTGAGGGACAGAATTAGTCTCCACTTGGAGAGGCAAGGATTAATCAAGAATAGACAGCATGGCTTTGTCAGGGGGAGATCATGTCTAACCAATTTGATTGAATTTTTCGAGGGGGTGACTAGGTGTGTGGATGAGGGTCGTGCAGTTGATGTAGTCTACATGGACTTCAGTAAGGCTTTTCACAAAGTCCCACATGGGAGACTGGTCAAGAAGGTAAGAGCCCATGGGATCCAGGGCAATTTGGCACATTGGATCCAAAATTGGCTTAGTGGCAGGAGGCAGAGGGTAATGGTCGAAGGTTGTTTTTGTGACTGGAAGCCTGTGTCCAGTGGTGTACCGCAGGGATCGGTGCTGGGTCCTTTGCTGTTTGTAGTGTACATTAATGATTTAGATATGAATGTAGGAGGTATGATCAGTAAGTTCGCAGATGACACGAAAATTGGTGGAGTGGTAAATAGCGAAGAGGGAAGCCTCAGGCTACAGGACGATAAAGACGGGTTGGTCAGATGGGCAGAACAGTGGCAAATGGAATTTAACCCTGAAAAGTGTGAGGTGATGCATTTTGGGAGGACTAACAAGGCAAGGGAATACACAATGAATGGTAGGACCCGAGGAAGGACAGAGGAGCAGAGGGACCTTGGTGTGCATGTACAGGAAACTCTTTATTAACCGGCACCGACGGGACCGGCGTGGTGCCGGTTAATCAAAAAGTCCGGGTAATGGAGAGTTATATCTCCCAACGTACGAGAGCCCCGTACACACTGAGATGCGCCTGCATTCGGAGTTCCGTCTCCCCGGGGACCGCCAGTTGACCATCTGTCGTGTCCGCTGCCTACCCGGGCTGCACATTCCCCTCCCAATCTACACGCTCCGATACAAGGCAAACGCCTCGGGTTTTTTTTAAAGTTAATTTTAAACGAGAGATGAAGGAAAACCCCGGTTACCTACTCAAGAATTTTGCCGGTTAAGAGAGATTTCCGGATATTTGGGTGCCAGTTAATAAAGAGTTTCCTGTACATAGATCCCTGAAGGCAGCAGGACAGGTAGATAAGGTGGTTAAAAAGGCATATGGGATACTTGCCTTCATTAGCCGAGGCATAGAATATAAGAGCAGGGAGGTTATGATGGAGCTGTACAAAACGCTAGTAAGGCCACAGCTGGAATACTGTGTGCAGTTCTGGTCACCACACTATAGGAAGGATGTGATTGCATTGGAGAGGGTGCAGAGGAGATTCACCAGGATGTTACCTGGGCTGGAGCACTTCAGCTATGAAGAGAGACTGGACAGGCTGGGGTTGTTTTCCTTAGAGCAGAGAAGGCTGAGGAGGAACCTGATTGAGGTGTACAAAATTATGAGGGGCATAGATAGGATAGATAGAAAGGAACTTTTCCCCTTTAGTAGAGGGGTCAATAACCAGGGGGCATAGTTTCAAGGTAAGGGGCAGGGCGTTTAGAGGGGATTTGAGGAAAAACTTTTTCACCTAGAGGGTGGTTGGAATCTGGAACTCACTGCCTGAAAGGGTGGTAGAGGCAGGAACCCTCACAACATTCAAGAAGCATTTAGATGAGCACTTGAAACGCCATAGCTTACAAGGCTACAGACCAAGTGCTGGAAAATGGGATTAGAATAGACAGGGCTTGATGGCCGGCGCAGACACGATGGGCCGAAGGGCCTCTTTCTGTGCTGTATGACTCTATCTATAACAGAGAGACCTGGGGGTATATGTGCACAAATCGTTGAAGGTGAAAGGGCAGGTGAGAAAGCAGTTAATAAAGCTTATGGGATCCTGGGCTTCATGAATAGAGGTATAGGGCTGGATTTTGTCTTGGGGTAGGGTTGGGGTTGTGTAATCCGCATTCCGTGTTTCCCCCCCGACTCCAGATTAATGTGGATGCCTGATGCAATTTTCACTTAATTGGGCAATTGAGTTGGAGCATGTGGGAACCCATGAACTAATTAGTGTTTTCAGTCTGAAAGTCGCCTCTGATGATGTCATCATTGCTGTCTGCCTAGTCTCAGAGGCTGTTGGTGAGAGAGGACTTGCCTGGCTTTTGATGTGAGTGGACCTGGATGCAAAAAAGGGGGGGAAGAGAGAGAGAGAGAGAGAGAGAGAATTTTTTTGCCAAGCAAGTCCTCCCAGGCAGTGTCTGAAGACATTCAATGCAGCAGCATCAGAGGCGACGTTCAGACCTAATACCACTACTACTACCTTCATCACACATCTCCGTTATAATAGTGGACCTGCAGCAGATAGTCCGCTATCCACTTGTGCTCCCGCCAGCTTTCACTGGAGTGTTTCACACCAGGCGTGCTTCACGTCAGAAGAGGGTTAAACTAGCTACAGCGTTTCAAAATGGCATTACAGAGCCAATTTAGAGCTTGTTAAGGGCTTTAATGGCCTCTCCCGCCTCTTGAAGGCGGGACGGAGTCGGGAACCCCGCGACTGATTATGTCAAAATTGCGTGGAGGCGGGATGGAGTCGGGATGGGGTCGGAAACCCCGACCCCGCAAATTTAACCCCCCACACGCCTCCAAACCCGACTCCATGGGTCATTCAAAATCCAGCCCATAGAGTACAAAAGCGTGGAAATTATGATGAACCTGTACAAAACACTGGTTCGCCCTCAACTGGAGTATTGTGTCCAATTCTGGGCACCGCACTTTAGGAAGGATGTGATGGCCTTAGAGAGAGTGCAGAAAAGATCTACGAGAATGATTCCAGGGATGAGGGACTTCAGTTATGTGGATAGACTAGAGAAGCTAGGGTTGTTCTCCTTAGAGCAAAGAAGATTAAGAGGAGATTTGATAGAGGTTTTCAAAATCATGAGGGGTCTGGACAGAATAGACAGAGAGAAACTGTTCCCATTGGCAGAAGGGTCGAGAACCAGAGAACTGGAGAATACAGATTTAAGGTGATTCGCAAAAGAACCAAATGCGACATAAGAAAAAACTTTTTTACGCAGCGAGTGGTTATGATCTGGAATGCACTGCCTGAAAGGGTGGTGGAGGCAGATTCAATCACGGCTTTCAAATGGGAGTACCTGAAAGAAAAAAATTTGCAGGGCTACGGGGAAAGGGTGGGGGAGTGGGACTAGCTGAAGTGCTCTGGCAGAGAGCTGGCATGGGCTCGACGGGCTGAATGGCCACCTTCCGTGCTGTAACCATTCTATGATTCTGTGACTTCTGTAAAAAATAAATTGGTTTGTCTATCCTGATTGTCCATTTAGTATCTTATTAACGGTGATAGCCAGGTGACCTGCAACTGATAGAACCAGTGTTTGATGGAGTATGGTGTCTGTTCCTACTGGAGATGGTGGCAGTGTACTCATATGCTTTGTGTTGAGTTGTGCTGCTCATCATGCCACTCACGAGGAGCTCCTGATGCCTGCTGTCCACCATAGAGGGATCAAACCTGAATCTGACTTATCAGTAATGGAGTACTCCAGGGTACTGTTGATGATTGATGGGCCAGTCTGGCTTATTCATGGTCCCTGAGGGGTGGCCCGGTCACTGGGTACTGAGATTCTTTCCACTCAGCTTCAGGTAATCTTGCAAGCCAATGTCCTAAAGAGTAGGTGGCCCTTGTTGGACAAGCAGCATGAATCAACAGACCTATTCATATCTTGATAAAACTCAATCCTTTCTTAACAGATATTGATCTAGTTCCTATTCAAATGTAAGTAAAGCATCATAAAATTAAATAAAATCCTGTGTAAGACAGCAGACAGATTAACGATTCCTATACACTGTTACCAGACCTCATAGCCCTTCCTAAATGCCTAGACATGAATCGTATTTGTGAAGCCTTTGTTTCCTTCACTACTTGTATTTTTATCAGACTGAGACTAACAGTAGGAGATTGAGCTGCCCACATTATTTCATGAAGCACATCCACTTTACTTTAGTTCACTAATATTGGTATTAAGCATTCATTCAAATAGTGCGGTACACTTTTAAAAATTATAATGAGAATAGACTTACTGTGAATTTACAAACGGGTAAACCAGTTTTGGACAGCATTTGATTGTATTCAGTATTGATTTCCTATAATGGTGGATTTTCTCTGCTGTGCATAACTGGGGATGATAAGTATTTATCTACTCCTTTGTGTTAGTCCTTGACAATAGTGTTTCATACTTGACTCCTATCATGCCTCTTTTTTGAAGGAAAATGATTCACAGAAATACTATATAAAAATGAGACCACAATAAAATACTCATAAAACAAACCCTTCACGTTGTTACCTTGTTGTTATTGGTTAATAATATATCTCTGTACTTAATCAACTTTGCTAATAAAAGTCTCATATTGACATGTGCCTTTTTTTAGTACATTAGGTGGTGTAATAGCAGGTTGCAGCTGACAGTGACTTATGAACACAGATGTCTTGTGAGTTTAACCTTTTGATCGCTAAGAGGAAGACAAGACCTTCAGTATTTATCCAAGCTATGACCAAACGAGCAAGAACAACAAAGTAGGAACTAGGCTATGACATTGTAGTCCTTATGTAGCCCTAGCAACATGAGGGGAAAAATTACGCAGTGAGCTGTTATGGTCTGAAATGTACTGCCTGAAAGGATGGTGGAACCAGATTCAATAATAACTTTCAAAAGGGAATTGGATAAATACTTGAAGTGGAAAAATTTGCTGGGCTATGGGGAAAGGGCAGGGGAGTGGGACTAATTGTACAGCTCTTTCATAGAACCGGCACAGGCACAATGGGCCGAATGGCCTCTTTCTGTGCTGTATCATTCTATGATTCTATAATTCTCTATGACCTTCACTCTCTGTGCACGTGGCTCCCCATTGGAGGTGCGAGATCACACAATTAGCCTTTTTATGCCATCTAATTAATTTACCCAGATCCCTTTCCAGGACAACAAGTTATTTACGTAGCTCATAGCCACACTGCTTAGATTCACCAATAGATTTGCTAATATAACGAGATGCATCCTGCTGTAGTTCTTCATTAGATCTCTAGATAGAGCCTTGACAATTTATTATCACTCCTGTTTTCTTTCTCCAAGCTCATTATAATCCATTTGGCTAATCCATCATTAATTTTATGCATCTTAATTATCTTTAAAAATCATGCATGTGGAACTTTATTGGATGATTTCTAGAAATCTAAGTGCATAATGCCCACTAGAAATTAATCTTCTAATTTATTTATTTATTCAAAGAACTTTAGTAGATTCATGAGGCATAACGCTATTGCTTATAAAACCCCTTGTGGTCATTAAGCTTTTTGGATGAACAACATAGAGACTTATAAAATTAATTGTGGAGAAAATGTTTTCTAATAATTAGCCTAAATTTCTTCATGTCTCTTACAGTCTACAAGTACAACGCTATATTGAGAAGCTTCTACGAACATTAATCAGACCCCAACATTTTCATCAGTAAACTTCTCGAGAATTCTAGCTGTATCTACGTGACCTGTTGATGTTTAAGTATCAAGTTATTGCACTTCAATAGGACAAGCTAATCAGCTGGAAAAGAACAATTCTCCCATAAGAAGGAATACATTTTCTCGTGCCTTCAAATCAGAATACTCAGTAGGACCTGAGGGCTAAGATTTCAAAGTCTAACTCTATGGACATTATAAGAGCCTTTGTGAAAAGGAGTTAATAGTAACATAAACATCTTCAAAGGATTGTATTCTAGCAGGGATAAACATGTATCAGATTGTTTTATCTAGCCAACAAATCCCCTTTATATGCCTAGGCAGATTCTGTAGCTGTTACCTCTCTTGGCTGCAAGGATAATTGTCTCATTAAATCATCTGAGGGGTTAGTCTGCAGTTAGATCTGAGCTCATTTCTGCTGACTTTTAAGGAAACAGTGAGATAAAAGCTAGACAATGCAGGAAGTTAATTCACAACTTGTTTATGACTGGCTATGAATATATAACTTATTAGTAGAATAAACATCATAGTCCACTGTCCTCCATTGTGTTTCCTGAATTTGACATCAGGAACAGAGTGATAACACCTATGTGACATTACTTTTCACAAGTCCATTTTTAACTGTCATAATGAACAAGAATCACCAACTAAGTGACTTAGCCCTTTGGGCACTGGGGCACTGTATTGCCAGATATGAAAGCCAATGGGTTCAGTGCGCCTCAGTTTGTGCGGTCAGTACCTAACACATAGGACCCTGTGCACGGCCATTAAGGCCCCAAAATTATTTAAATTAGGAGGCCTTCCCACCTGAATAGTGTTCCAGTCACTCATTACCCACTTTCAATGAGTACTGAAGGACAGGCCCATCTAAAAAACTAAAACTTTGTTCCAGGATGGCCCTATCCTTGGCAACCTTTACTCAGTGCTCCACCTTTTTCCACTGTTCCAACAGCCAATCCTTTAATGGGGCCTTTGTGCTGTACTACATGAAAAAGGGATGGCATTTGTACAGAGAGCCAGCAGCCCTTTCATTGCGACTGGAGCCTGTAATTCTGGTCTTTGACTCCTGACCCCTATGGTGCTTCCAGAGCTACTGGGAGTCACTAGAATAAGCTTATTCCATCATTGGTGACCGTGTCTTCAGCTGCCTAGGCCCTAAGCTCTGGAATTCCCTCTCTAAACCTCTCTGCCTCTCTCTCCTCCTTTTAAGATGCTCCTTAAAACCAAGCTCTTTGACCAAGCTTTTTGTCATCTGACCTAATATCTCCTTATGTGGTTTGGTGTCAAATTTTGTTTGAGAATGCTCCTGTGAAGTGCCTGGGGACATTTTGCTATGTTAAAGGTGCTATATAAATGCAAGTTGTTGTTGTTATTTTGCATTATCATGCAAGGTTAGCTTATTTCAGCACAGGCATGGCCAGCATCTGATGCCCAGTGATCTTGCTACTGCTGCTGCATCAGGACCATGTTATTGTTTCCACTCTGTCTCTGTGTATGCACACTTTACAAAACCATCAGTCATGCCTGCAAGGTGAACTGCGTAATGTGTTTGTTACGCTATTTGGAGTATTCTGGACACCCCATTATGCAAAGGATATTGGAGTACTGCAAAATGTGTAATGTAGAGTTATTAGGATAGTACCAAGGATGAGATGCTATAGACAAAGAGAGTTTTTTTTTAAAACAGGGTAATATTTTCTGGTGCAGAGAAGATAAAGAAAGGCTCTAATAGAATTGTTTAAAATGGTAAAAGAGTTTGAGAGGGTAAATAATGAAAGATTATTTCCACTGATGGGTGAATCGATAACAAGGGCATAAAACCAAAAGCACAAATGGAGAGGCTAGAAGGAATTTGATGCAAATAATTATTAGAATATTGAATGTGTTACCACAAGTGGCCACTGAACCTGAGTCAATCATAGCATTTAAGAGGGAATTAGATAAATATTTAAAAGGTATGGGGAAGGAGCAAGGAAGTAGAATTAGAGCAGAAAGCTCAGGTAGGGAATTAGCAATGCTTCAGACACAATGCACTGATGGCCTCTTTCAGGTATCGCATGTATCAGATGTACACACTTCTGTCTTTTCTTGAACATTTGCTTAACGCCAGCTTCAGAAGATCACCCCCACTACCCTTGTGTGACAATTCTGTGGTCTTGCTCAGTGAGATTACCGATTTTTGCTGTATTATAGACTTTTTGGCACTGCGGACAGATGTATCAAGACCAATTGAGTTTAATTTCACATTGGACCCTCACGGTCAGAATAGAGAGCAAAGATTTTCATCCCATTCAGCACAGGCTGGATTCAGTGCAAATACAATCTGCACCATAATCCAACAGCAAGAATTCATCTTGCATTCTGTGCGTGATCTTGCCTTTAAGTGGGCTGAACTGCCATCTCCTCTGAGGTTGCAGAAGCTGGCTGGGTTTACACCTCAGTTAGTTTCCTGGTGACAAACTGTTTTTTTTCCCCCCACAGTTGGTATAAATGTTTAATGTTTATAGAATACTAAAAGATTATTTATATTATTTCAGTAGTACTTTGTATAATCTATCCCACAAATATTTCTTTGATTCAACCAGCAGGGCCAATGGGAAAAGGGTCTTGCTAGATCACACATGCGAACCAGGAAAGCTTGCAAAAGCTGACTAATTGCTTCAAAAAAGCTGCCAACTCAAAAGAAGCCTTGAAAACAGGCCTGTGATATATAGTTACACTGAAAGTACAGCGGAGCACGGCCTTGCCATCATTTAAACTGCAGGTATAACTAACAATCCATGTATAGCAGAAGATTGTGGGAAACATTTCAGGGAGAAATTGTATGCTATTGTGGATATGTATTGGTAAGCTCCGAATTAAATCTGATTGATAAATTGTTTATACAGTTGTCACTCTTCTCCTTCTCTCTTGCCCCTCAGTTAATGCTGAAACTTTCCTTGTATTGTCCCCAGCGCAGCTGCAGCTGCAGCTGCAGCACCGCTCCTGGCTCTCCCTGCACCCCCAGTTCTCACCCTCCGCCTCCTTTTGCTGGTGCTCGAGGGGATGAAATGGTGCTGAACATTTTGAGGGTGATATTCCTGATCTTGAGAGAATTCCTGCCTATAATATGCACCCGCAGTCAATCCTTTGGAGCATCAGCGGGAGCCGAGAGTGCCGCTGAACCTGCATTAGGCTGAATCAGGCCTGGAAGATCGCACTGAATGCAAAATAAGGTTGGTAACCCTGGATGATCTGGTGGAGTGAGCCATTTGCAATTCATGTGAGCAGAAGCTGACCGCACTCCTATCTTGCCATTCTCAGCACCTGAACTGGAATATCTACCTTTATATTTCAATTGCAAAGTTACAAATGTACAAAAAAGACAGAAAGAGACCAGTTGTTCCATCGAGCCAGCCCTGTCCACCATCCATTCCATCCTCCCTAAACCCCCACGTCCACCTCTCCACCTCACCACTGCAGCCACACAATCTCCTGGGAGAGGCAAAAAAAACAGGTCAAAACCTTCGGTCAATTTAGGATAAAAGCTCTTGAGAAATTCCTCTCCAACTCCCGCAGGCAATCAAGTAAGCTCAGGAGCTCATGGTGACTGATACACTACCCTGTCAACCCACCTACCTTCTGGAACTTGTGATGTCTTCCACTCACAGGAACTCATCCAGCTCCCTTTTGCTTACTTGCAGTGAATCCGCACTCACCGTCCAAGGTAGTTTATGACAGCTTCATTATTGAAAACAAATTGTTTATATTAGACTGCACAAGAATAAAAAGAAAGGTCATGCATTTATATAGCATCTTATCATATCCTGAGAATAGTGCAAAGTGCTTCACCTCTAATAACCTGCTTCATGAAGTCTCGTCATTGTTACTATATAAGCAAATGCAGCAGCCATTTTGTACACAGCAAATCCCATAAATGTAAATTAGGTTGAGAGATAAATGTTGGCCAGATAGCTGGAGAACTCCCCTATTCTTCTTCAAATAGTTGAGTCTTTTACATAAACCTGAACAAGCAATCAGGACCTTGCTGCCATGCCTCAGCTGAAAGACAGCATCTCTGACAATGCAGCACTCCCTCAGCACTGAGCTGAGAGGAGGAATGCAGCCAGGATACCCCTACTCTTCTTTGATAGTGTCAAGGAATCTTGCATCTAATTGAAAAGGTAGATGGGGCATCAGTTTAACAGCTCATCTGACATACAGAAACTTCAGCCAAGCAGCACTCCTTCAGTACTGCCTTGAAGTGTCAGTCTAATTTATGTTCTCAAACTCTAGAGTGGGGCTTGAACCCACAAGCTTCCAACTCAGAGACAAGAGTAGTATCAACTAAGTCAAACTGACAGCTGAGGAGTGACTAATTCAAATTCCCAAAACTTCCAGTAAAGTTGCGCTCCCTGTATCACTACAGGCCCAGTGGATTAAATGATCTCCTGCGCTGCAACTTTTAGGATTCTAGGATTCAGCTGAGAAGGCCAGACACCATGAAGAAATCTCACACTTTATGCCACACAATAGGAGATAAGCAGTGTACTTTGTACTTTGTACAGTTACGGTACAATAACAGGGAGGAGTTTCACATCTCTCTGAGTACCCAATAGACATTGTGATAGTAAAAATGTTGTGCTTCATTCACTGGAGAAGCTCTGGTTATAAAACCGTCAATACCACTAAATCGTATGGAAGTGCAAACTGGCTCATGCTATTTGCTCTCCACGAGCACAAAGGTCCATCCATATTGGTGCATACACTGAGAGCATTTTCCTAAACAATGGCTGGAAAGCAGATTTTTACCTTTATCTTTTACCTGGCACTAAAAGTGGACAATCTGCTGAACAAATTGGACTGCCTGGCCAAAAACAAAAACGTTTTGGTGGCAATCTATTTCTCATTGAGCCCTAATGTTAGAGTTGTAAACATCAGAACGTTGGAATATCACTCTGGAAGTTTGAGGTAAGGATTGAGCTGCCAGTGTTACAATTTACTTTTCCTTGGTAGTTATGCCTCTTTATGTTGTCAGAACTCTGCAATTCCATGACAAAAAAAGGTGGCATTCTGAAAAGTTATTTTCTGAAATGCAGCCTGTGTAGTGCACCTTACATGAAATAATATTGCAAGCAATGGGGCTTTTGTGCTTGATTTACTCACCTGGGGCACAGATTGCTGTGGTTTAAATGGTTCACAATAAATCTTTTTTTCTTATTTTCCCATTATCTAGATATTGAAAGACTTCCCCTTCTCACTGCTTCTTTTCACTCAAAATATCATAAGAGGAAGGAAGTAATCGTTGGTGGCATCTGATGTGCAGCTGTATAGCGAATGCATCAAATGTGTGGTATTTGAAGACATCACCAACACTTGAAGGTCAAACAGATACCCTCCATTGCTTCAGTTTTGGATAGAAAAAGGCTCTGATTTTGAATTTGTTTCTGATTTATTTCACTGATTTATGGCAGCAGGTGATTTTTGTGTCATCAGTGAAAGTCTGTCCCAGATTCTGCACGGGCACGATGGAATCTCAGAGCCTTAGCTTCTGATGAAGTGGTTGTGACACCTGATGCTCATGACCCCATTGATAAATCATATTTTCATACTGTGGTTAATCTACCTATATCTATGGGCATGAGAGAGGTCCTGCGAGACACTAATAGTGATATAGGGCCTGAAATTCCTTGGGAATTCTGCCGGTCTGTTGACATAACTCCAGAATCCCCGAAAAAAAATGGAGATCTGGTTGTGCTGAGCCTTTACCATTTCTGGGTGTTTCCGACTTGCCTTGTAAGGGGAAGAACCCGCATACACTCCACACAATTCAAATGTCGCCTGAGGTTGCAGGGGGAGGTGGGGGTGGGCGGTCTGGAGCCAGGGACAAGGAGACCCTGCTCCACTGGCACAGTCGGTTCTCGGCCTATACATAGAGGCTGGTATCCTGAGTGTGTTGAGGTATACTAGCTTCCACACTGGCGAATGTCAGCCTCACTGGTGGGATTTAGGACAAGGAAGTGTCCTGGACCCTATAAGAAATGCCACAACTTTTTGTTTTAAAGAAAAACAGGTTGGCCCCCCTTACATAGAGAGGCAGGCAGGATATGGCTGGGGGCAAGGGAGGGGGGAGGCTGGGCTCACAGCAGAGTCCGATGCCATCCTCAGTAACAACATCCAAGAAGGATTGGACAATACAAAACCATCTGGACTGAGTGGAGGCACCAGGAACATCCTCATCGATTCTCCCTGATACTCCCTGATAAAGAGGCCTCCAGACCAGTCAGTGCATACAATGTGGATGCTTTGACCACTGACCTTCAGGCTTTGGGGTCCTTTTGGAGAGAACAATGGAAACCGGCTTCTGAGAGACTTAGGATACCATCTCAGGATCTGCAGGATCTAGCTGATAATATCAGGTCTGCTCTCCCATTGATCAATAGACGACAACAACAACAACTTGTATTTCTATAGCACCTTTAATGTAATAAAACGTCCAAAGGTGCTTCACAGGAGTATTATATGACAAAACATTTTGACATCGAGCCGCATAAGGAGAAATTAGGGCAAGAGGTAGGTTTTAAGGAGCGTTTTAAAGTAGAAAAGAGAGGTGGAGAGGTTTAGGCAGGGAATTCCAGAGCTTAGGGCCTAGGCAATATAAGGCACGGCCACCAAAGGTTGAGCAATTATAATCAGGGATGCTCAAGAGGGCAGAATTAGAGGAGCATAGATATCTCGGGGTGTTGTGGGGCTGGAAGAGATTACAGAGATAGGGGGTGGTGAGGCCATGGAGGGATTTGAAAACAAGGATGAGAATTTTGAAATCGAGGTGTTGCTCAACTGGGAGCCAATGTAGGTCAGTGAACACAGGTGACGGGTGAACGGGACTTGGTGTGAGTTAAGACACGAGCAGCCGAGTTTTGGATCACCTCAAGTTTACGTAGGGTAGAATGTGGGAGGTCAGCCAGGAGTGCGTTGGAATAGTCAAGTCTAGAGGTAACAAAGGCATGGATGAGGGTTTCAACAGCGGATGAGCTGAGGCAAGGGTGGAGACGGGCGATGTTACGGAGGTGGAAATAGGCGGTCTTAGTTATGCTGCAGATATGTGGTCAGCAGCTCATTTCAGGGTCAAATATGACACCAAGGTTGCAAACAGTGTGGTTCAGCCTCAGACAGATGTTAGGGAGAGGGATGGAGTCAGTGGCTAGGGAACGGATTTTGTGGCGGGGACCGAAAACAATGGCTTCGGTCTTCCCGTGATGCGGAGATGCCGGTGTTGGACTGGGGCGGACAAAAGTGAGAAGTCGCACAACACCAGGCTATAGTCCAACAGTTTTATTTGAAATCACAAGCTTTCGATCGTCAGGTGATGAAGGAGCAGCGCTCCGAAAGCTTGCGATTTCAAATAAAACTGTTGGACTATAACCTGGTGTTGTGCGACTTCTCACTTCGGTCTTCCCAATATTTAATTGGAGAAAATTTCTGCTCATCCAGAACTGGATGTTGGACAAGCAGTCTGACAATTTAGAGACCATGGAGGAGTCGAGAGAAGTGGTAGTGAGGTAGAGCTGGGTGTCATCAGTGTACATGTGGAAACTGACGCTGTGTTTTCAAATGATGTCACCAAGGGGCAACATGTAGATGTGAAATAGGAGGGGGCCAAGGATAGATCCCTGGGGTCACCAGAGGCAATGATGCAGGAGTGGGAAGAGAAGCCATTGTAGATGATTCTCTGGCTACGGTTAGATAGATACGAATGGAACCAGGCGAGTGTAGTCCCACCCAGCTGGAGGACGGTGGAGAGGCGTTGGAGAAGGATGGAGTGGTCAACCGTGTCAAAGGCTGCAGACAAGTCAAGAAGGACAAGGAGGGATAGTTTACCTTTGTCACAGTCACAAAGGATGTCATTTGTGACTTTGATGAGAGCCGTTTCGGTACTGTGGCAGGGGCAGAAACCTGATTGGAGGGATTCAAACATGGAGTTGCTCCCACCACTGCCACTCCGCCATTGCCCTTGGCGCTGCCTGTCATCCCAGCCAGCCCAGACTGCTGCCACCCATGCTGAGGTGGTGCAGTCTACAGCCGGGCCTTCCAGGCCCAGAGCTGGTCGAGGGAGTCCTGCAAGGTCATATGAAGTCTCCCGCACGGACACTCAGCAGCCTTCCACCAGCCCTGCTGCAGCCACTCGGCTAACACTTCATAGGAGCACTAGAGTAGGCAAGGCACAGTAATGAGGGATTGCACAAGGGTGAATAGTTAATACTGTTGTTGTAAATATGTGTTCACTGATTTTTGATAAATTTATTAATTCACTTACCATTCTTTTGTGGTGTCTGTCATTTCAGCTTTGCACTGTGATATGGCCTGTGAGAGGGATGGAATGATGGGGATGTGGTGAGCAAAGGGGATGTGGGCTTTAAGTCATCCTGGTATGAGGCTGGAGGTCCGTTTCGAGGAGGTGGCAGAGTTCTATGACCACCTCCTTGGTGAGGTGGTGCCATCTATTACACTGCTCCTCGCTTCATTGAAGGTAGGCGCAGTACTTTCGGAATGTCCTCGGAGGGTAAGGCCTCCTGGTGAGAGCCCTGATGTGCCTCCTCATCTCTCTGCACACATGTTCCCGTCATTCTCGCTGCCTCCGCTCCCTCCGCCGTAGATCCTGGAGGGCGAAATGGCCTGCCAGTACAGGCCCCATTAATGTTACCAAGTGTAGCAGTTTGATTTTCTTAAAGAATAAATGTAGCTACGCTTTAGTTGCCACAGCACTTCTGATACAAAAGAACCTTGAAATTACTGAATAAAACTGTTGAATTATGTGAAACTGACAAGAAACCACTGAAACTGCACTAACCTGACAGCTGCGAGTCATTATTGATTATCCCTTTAAATAACGTCCCCTGGAGCCAGCTTCCTGGTGCTTCATGCCAGCTCTCTCTGTTGGTGTTTACTCCAGGTGCTAAGGTAGGTTTTGCAGATCAGGCACCTAGTGAGACGTTGCTCACTTACTGACGTCATGATCCACCTAGCGTTGACATTCCCGGTGATAACTCTTACCGGCGGCGCTATGGGGGGGGCGGGATTTGGCGTGCTGCGCTTATTCGTCTCGCCCCTGCGATACTGCTCTAGCGCCCCGTTAGCGCCATCTGCTGGCATTAACGGGAGGTTCTATGGGCAAAAATTTTCCCCACAGTTCCTTCAACACCACCTTAATGTATTGATACTTCCTTAAGCAGACCTCTATCATTGAAAGAGCGCCGTGATCTGTAAACTCTGGTGGAGATGTACCTCAAATTTGTTTGCCTTCTCCTCTGGTGTAGCCTTATCCTGGGTGTCTCTCATTTCCTCTTTCTCCTGCTTCAGTGCCATCTCTATTATAAGGACATATAGGGGAATGACCTTCGTGAACACCATGGTAAGTGCTCCATGACTGAAGTATTGGAAGATAAAGATTTCCCGTCTAAAACAGCGGAAGGGCAACTTTCAGAATCTTTTAACAGCACAGATGAGAACAGGTTTTTCTAATCACTCCAGTCAAAGATGACGGTTCAGACAAAGATTGTGCACAGTCAAAGCCAGCGTACTCAGCCACTTCTTGGTTTGACAAGTAATGCAGGTAACTTACCCCTCTTTTCTACAGGTACAATTCTGGTGTAAACAGTGAAATTTCTGGCCCTCATTATCATGTCATTTACTCCCAGTCACCTCTTTGGGGCAGACACATCTTCTGCCAGCAGCCAATTCTAACATAATTCAGTGTGCATTTTACAACAGGTGTAACCTTGGAGTATCTGACCTATGCCCTGAATTCTACCTGCCTATGCCAGAAATGCACTACTTTTGCCCTGAAAGAACGGAGAATTTAAAGGGCTGATCTGTGCTCTGGGCAAGAACCAGCACTTTCAGGGAGCACTGGCTGGTCTGGAGCCTCTGATATTCCATCCATTAATTTAAATGGTTGCAAACTGAAGGGCTTTGGGCCTGCGATTCCCCGATTAATGTTCCCTGCAAGTGCCGTTCCTCACTGAGATTGCTGTTTTGCAAAATCAGACCTTTTCTTTTCAATAATTTAGGTTTTAAATAACAACCTTATGGGGCAAGACCATACTACAATATAAAAACATTAGTATGAAATGCCTTTGTCCCATTTGAGCAAAATTAATCTGTTTATTTTTAGTGTCATCTCAAAATTTTCTGGATTTAACAAAATGGAGGATTGTTTTGTAAAGTAAGAAGAAAAGAACTTGCATTTGTATAACACTTTTCATGTCATCAGGATGTCCCAAAGCATTTTACAACCAATGGATTAGTGCAGTCACTGTTATGTTGCACATAGCAAGGCCTCACAGTCAACAAATGAATAGGCCAACATGCCCTCCCATTTTCTCTCTATCCACTCTGGTGAAGAACCATGGGCTGAATTTTGCCGGCGCTCAGAGGGCGAGTTTGGAGGCGGGTCAGCTGTCAAAATAGCAAAGATTCACAGCAGGCAGGGAACCCGCTGTCAACCCGCCTCCACGCGAGTCTCCCAGGTGTCGGGTCTGTCGGCGCTGAACAGACCCGACACCAAGCGGCGGGGGAGGCAATTCACATCATTAAATGGGTTGTTAACATCCAATTAACTGTTATTTTAAGCCTACATTTAAATTTTACGTGCTCCCCCACGGGTTACCCGCTGCTTGGGGAACACGTCAGCTCAGCATGTCGTGAGTGGATTCAGCATTGAATTATCTCATGAGCTGACAGCTGCCAAAGTTGTATGAAAGATCCCATGTTACAGCTGTTCACTTTCAAAGCTCAGAAACTGTTGGTTACTGCATTTGGAAGACAGATTGAGCTTTCTGCAGCTTGCAAGTGTTTGGACTCAACTCTCTATCCAGTGCCACCTCATTGGAACAACCTCTCTCACCATTGACAGATCACTTCTGTCATCTCAACCTCACCTGCCATCTATTCCATCAGCATCATTGCCCTTGAAAATATCTCACCTTGGTCTCAGAATCCCACAACGATCAGCCCCAACACCAGCATCACCGGGCACACCAGCAACAACAACAACACCAGTCTTTTCCGCAATCAGCTGATGCTGCACAGTACACAGGGCATCAGCACCCGACCACATTGCTACCCAGGATGCCAGGGATGGCCTCACCATGGCCAGAATAACTTCACTTGACGCTGTACACCCAGGTTGGCACCACCCCACACCAAAACCATAAAGCATCCCTACAATGCCCAAGCCATTCATTTCACACTCATCACCATTGCGGGGGTACCGTTATGTCTCACCATTCACTGCAACTCACTAAGCCACATCCAAAGGTGCACACAAATCTGTCCAAGACCACAAAGAGCTGAATATAAAGATTTCAATGTTTGACAGCACATTACCAGAAACTTCACATGAACATTGGCTAAACCACCCAAGTGCCTATCCTTGTGTGTTGTTAGTTGATATGCTTGCAGTAGGATGAGGGCGAGTGTGAGGGGTGGCTAGTGAGATGGGGAAGTGATAATGTAGATAGAGAGGGATGGATGGAGGTGCAAGGTAAGTTGGTGTGAGTAAGGATGTGCAGGAGTAGGGTAGGGAAACCAGAGTGATGGGATGTGATGAGTGGCACAGCAGAATGAGGTTGAGTGTGGCTTGGCAGTAACGTTTTGTGATCTACTGAGATCATTGAAAGGCTTGCACCACTGCAGCCTGGTCCTCCTAACGACATCCCTGTTTGTGTCCTCCTGTGCAATGTGCAACCAGGCTGCATTGGTCTGCTGGGGAGGTCTCTTCCGCCCATGGGAAGGGAAGAGAACCTCCCTGCTTGCTGTGACTCCCTCCATAAGCATATGGAGTGAGTCATGGGAGAGCTAGGGTGCAGCCGTGCACCTTTGTGCAGTGCTTGTCAGTGTTTGCAGCACCTCAATGCTGTAGAACACTGACAGCAGAACTGTCAAGATGAATTTGGACATGGCCCCTTTAAGGAAACCGGCTGATGATGCATCATCAAATGACGTCAGCAGGCCTGCTTCCTTTTAATTGGCCGGGAACCTCGCAGGGCGGGCTTATCAAGCCCTATTAACGTAAAATCACTTGGAGAGTGCTGGTTGCTGTAGGCAGCGGGCTGGGACCGTGACACCGACCCCGGCCGCCCCGGTCAGTGAAATCTCAGCCCATGTCTTCACTCAGTACTTACTGTTAAGAAAGAAAGAAAGAACTTGCATTTATACAATGCCTTTCATGACCTCAGGACTTCCCAACAGCCAATGAATTATTTTAAAATGCAGGCACTGTTGAAAGCTTAGCTGAGAGTGAGGACTGAACGGGTGTGAATTTAAATATGCTCTTTATGGAATTGCAGCAGTAAACTGCAATGATAAATAAAACGGTTATTACCAATGATTTCTTATTGCTTATTATAGTGTTCATCGTGGTTACAATAACAGAAGGCTTTCACTATCCATTTTTATCATGTATTGTAATCCTCTCACATAGAGGTTCACCATTCAGTTCACCAACATTAACGGTGCATATTATAAGTGGAAGGGAGAAAAATATACTCAGTTCCCTGTATTGTTAATGACTGGGGTTTGGAGATGAGACTGATTACTGATCTCCACAAGCCTCATTTATCAACCATTCTGCACTCAGCCCTATCCATTAACAACAGGTCCATCATGGACCCTGGCTCATATGACTGCAATGAACACAATTTTAATATTCAATAGAAAAAGAAACAAAGCTCATTTCTTTCGGACTGAAATTGTCTAAAAAAAAATCAAAATGTTTGAATACTGTAAGATGTGTTATTCCAAGACCTAAAAAGATCTGCAGTGATAGGGGCAGAACACTGGCATATTACTTGTCTTATTAATGAAAACACAAATACAGCAGATATTTTAAAACTGGTATGAGGCCGCAAGTGTCATTTTTGAGCTTTCCCATGAAAGCATCTTCTTCCTGTTTTATTTTTAGTATTCTGTTCCATGAACCATCACGGGTCTATGTAAGATTTCCACTAAGGAGTGGAATAAGGTCCTGATTTTTCATAATTTCTAAAGCAGTGCTAGACATCTAACCCCTTCAGTGATTATAATTTTCTACCTGTCAGTAGTTTCCTGGCATACGAAAAGCCACACAATGTTTCACCTTGTTTTATCACCTTATCAATTCCAGGGAAACAGCATGTTTTTAGGTTAAAATATATTTAACTCCTCTTTGTTACCGATGTTGTAATATGCAATGACACATCTCCAACATTCCTGGTGGCAGTGAAACAAATGAGCTCATGCCTCTAGCAATATCTATCACCTTGCAGCTTGAATGCAAATTTAACACATTCTGAGATGTTAAGCAACATGATGATTGAATGCATACTTACAATTTCAATTTATTTCTTCCATTTTGGAAATCATTTTCTCTCACTCTTCTAAGTCCCATCGCAGACTATTCCCTTTTGAGAGGTTTGGTGCAGATCTATTCTCAGGCCTGTGACAGTACTGGGGAAGATTTTCTGTGCATTCCAGGCATGGCAAAATAGTAGACTTGTTGGGGCTTAAATTCATTAGTGCGCGAAACCAGATGCCATTCGTGCAGCGCGCAGCAAAGGCGTGCCAGAATGGAGAGGCCCGAGAACCATCCTAAATTGGTCCTCATGCCTCATCATCATAATTCTGGTAAGCTACGACTGCCAATCAGGCCTAACCAATTTCAGCCGGCTCAGACACCGAACGAGGCGCACTTGTGAATCCGTGGGGGTGGGGATTGGGAACGGCCACAGTCTTAATGTGGAGGCTACGTTTAACCAATTTGGTTAACGGGTCCGGAAATGGGCGCAGGAGCTTCCTTTCAATATTGAAATAAGGCCCACACTGTTTTCAAGTAGTTGCCATTGCCGCCTAAAAAATAAATGCCCTGTCAAATTGACCAGTGGCTTGGTTGCAAATGCAAATTGGGCACAGGCCTTGCAATCGCTAAATTTGTCATCATTGTGTCCATTTTACACCCATAAAGTGGGTGCAATGATGTTGAATTTCTACCCCATTAAGTCTATTACAGCTCCTTTAATGGCTACTTCTTTCAAGATCATCTAACTCTTCTTTATTGCTTAGAATCAGGTTTTGAGTTGTATTATTTATTAGTTACAACATAATAATGCAATATTTGATTAGTAGTCATTGTCAATACAATTTGTACATCTAAATAATGCTATTATCAATAGGTTTTTTAAAATCAGGATTTGTTTTACAGATTTATTTGAAAAAGTAGCTAAATATGATGCCACCACCTTATCCCACCTCTCCTGAAGATGCTAAGTCATGCTAACAGTTCCATGAGTCCATAGGTAGCTTGTCTAAGAGACCATTCATGACATACAAGCCTAGATGGTGACTGTTGGTAAGAAATCCACCATGTAGGACATCACAGCCAAGCCTGAGCTTGTCCTCAATTTGGCGCCAGTACAATCAGAGCGCAATCCGAACCACAATGGACCAATCACAGCACGGCTGTGTTCCACCCAACCCCCCCGCCTCCTGCGGACATTGGACAACAATCTGAGGCAAGGACTGTAGTTTCATTTTGTACTCCAACCTAGACCAGGAGTGGTGAGGCCATCTGTGGTGCTTCCACTCTGTTCCAGTGTAGGTTACAGGTAAATTTAAAATATCTCTATCAATTGAAGAATTGATTAGATCAATATGCCTAGAACTGAAGTCTAATTTGAACTGTGGAACAAGATGGAATTTAATATGTGAAGTAAAAACAGAAAATGCTGGAAACACTCAGCAGGTCAGGCAGCATCTGTGGAGAGAGAATTAACGTTTCAGGTCGATGACCTTTCATCAGAACTCAGAAGTCAGAACAAGAGTTCCAGCATCTGCAGTATTTTGCTTTTTTTTTAAATACATGAAGATTTACTTAATTATACTAATTGTTATAAAATAAGGAAGTGCAAAGAACATTTCAGTTGCTCCCTTGTTTCCAAACAGGTGAGGTTATTCAGTATGATGAAATTGAAAGTGATGCTGAATGATTTCCTTGCATAATGGAATGATCCCCAGATTACGTTGCAAACATATCGCAGATTAATTGGGTAAACCGAATATAATTTAAGGCCCATTATAAGTATGCAGAAATGTGATTTAAGAGCAATTTTCCGTATCAAATTGAATTTTGAAAGATGTAGGAAAGTTATTAAAGAGACTACCATTAGACTAATTTATTTTAAGGGTTTATGTAAAATATATTGGACCTCTGTCAAAGCACGTGGAGCAGGTTTTTCCAGTGATAGATTGTGCTGGGAGCCACTGGTGATATTTTTATAAATGATGTGGGGATGCCAGCAAATGAAGTGGTTTGGGCTTGAAATATCTCAAGAGCTATCCAATGTACGAGTGGACATTGCACTCAACCTTGCTTTAAGCATCTTGGCATGATGATAGAAGACATGAGTTATAATGCGATTTATTAAGATATCTGCAATTACAGCTAAGTGGTGGATAGTGAGAAATTACAAGTCATGTCTAATGTTGAATTTTAGAGATTAGAACAATTAATGACAGATATTTCCCAAATTGAATGAGTGGCTCTTAAAGCACATGAATTTAAAGGTAAACTGTCCATGTATTTAATCTAAAATGTCAATAGTTTACCCAGGAACAAATCCTCTTGCAACTTCTGAACCACATGTTACAGTTCTATGGAGAAATTTAGCTTATAGCATTGCATTTGTTTTCAATGCAAGGGAAGAGTCATTGCTTTGCCTTCATGCAGTGCATTCTAAGCAGATCTTTGTCTCTGTATCTTGGGTGTACTCTGTACGTTGTGCCATAGCCAGGGTGTATCCTGTAAACTGTGTCATAACGGGCCGTAATTTGCGGCCCCTACGGGTGTGTAAGAGGTGTGTACGCGCCCGTAGGGGCCTCGCAGGCTCCGATTTAGGCATGCAAAGCGCATGCACGAAAACCCGGAACTTGCGACCTGTCAAGAATTTTCTTGACAGATCCGCATCCCCGGGTAAAAGGGCATCCGTGGGCGGAGAGTTGGGCTATTTGCCCAACTTCTGCCCAGCGAATGCCCGTGAAATTCTTATGCCTGGTAAAAACAGGCATAGGGCATTCTTTTCCCAGCGTAAGAGTTTAAAAAAACATAAAAAGACATTTTTATCAATCGTTTATACATAAAAAAACCTGTACAATAAGGTAAGTTTATTTTTAGCCCCTTTAAAACATTTAAATTTATTTTTCAAAAAAAGTAAATTTAAGGATTTCCTTCTTTCATTTGTTGGGCCAGCCCACGTGATCCCAGGGCGCTTGCGAACTGCCTGCGCCCCTAGGATATGTGGGCCTCTATCCGCGGGTACCCGGAGAGGCCCAGGACTGCGAGTCTCCGTACCTCCCAGACCACCAGGTACGCGGGCATTTTATTTGCGGATCGGAGGCATTTCCCTGCGGGAAGCCTCCGACTGCAAATTCAGGGCCAGTGTTTTTCAGAGAATTAAGGCTCGTTAAGATGATAGCTGATTTCCACAGCAATTTGTTTCAGCTTTGTGAGTACATCTCCAGAACACAAGGCAGCAGAATGGTGTCATCTGACTCCGAACATGTTCCAGGACGATAACGTGCTAGCACCCTCAGGTAATGAAAACCTGTGATGCTACAAGCTTCACAAGATTTATCCTCAACACAGTAACACTTGGTGCAGTATAGTTAGAGTAAGATTTTGTTTGCATTTAATCTATTCAAATGAAAAAGGGCAGCATTCACTTTTAAAGGATTTGAAGGAACATGGATCTCCTTCTTTTGGAAAATGAGTATCTTCACTGCATCTTCTCACTATCCATGAAAAGTGACAGGTTTCTATCTTTATGAATATTAATATTAATGGTGGATATTAATTGCCAACCGGAAACTATTATACAAACCATAGATTTTTCTGTCTTCCTCCTTTCTATTAATTAGGTTTTCCTAAATGTACTTCTCCAAAATAAACTTTATAAGGTGTCATGGGGTAGGAATCTGTAAGGGACTAGTGATAATGATATAGGGATTATATTGCAAATATACTGAGATATGCCACAACAACCTATGAACTCAAGCCTATGTCTGATAAATCTTGGAATGTCACAGTACAAAAGGAAACTGTACATCTACTAAAACAAAAGTGAAATACTGCGGATGCTGGAAATCTGAAATAAAAACAGAAAATGCTGGAAATACTCGGCGGGTCAGGCAGCATCTGTAGAGAAAGAAACAGAGATAACGTTTAAGGTCGATGACCCCTCGTCAGACAAAACTGCACATCTACTACAGGCTTTGCAATAATTCCAGCCAATCTTTCTTTAATACTTTCACCATCCAGCTCTGCTCACACAGAACCTATTAAGTTTCAGTTTATTACACAGATTACATAGTTAATTATAAAGTTTCTTGATAAACTAATAATCGTTCTGTAATTTTTCTCAAATTTTATTGATTCTTTATTTCATTCAAATAAAGAGATCAGTACAAACTGAAATGGCAATTATTAATGTCTGGAATGCAGCTCGTTAAAATCAACATATGGTATTCTGCTGGTTCAAGGATTGAACCTACTCATAATTTAACTGATTTTTCTTAAAGAGAATGAGATTACATAGAATGTATTTCTTACATAGTCCACTGCTCTGTATCACTTTTGGAGGAAGCAGTACTTTGCAGACTTCCAGATGTTTGTGCATTGGTGGCTGGATACCTATGTTGGAGGCCAATTGTCAATATCAGACACTGAAACTAAAGCCAAAAAGTGAATTCTGAAGTTGAACAATGAAGTAAAGATGAGAAACAAATACAGAAAATGCTGGGAATACTCAGCAGGTCAGGCAGCATCTGTGGAGAGAGAAACAGAGCTAAAGTTTCAGGTTGGTGACCCTTCGTCAGAACTGGAAGAAGTTGGAGATTTAACAGTTTCTAAGCAAGTGCAGAGCCAGGGATAAAGTGGGAGGCGGGGGAGGAGAACAAAGGAGAAGGTCTGTGATAGGGTGGAGGGCAGGAGTGAATAAATGACAAAAGGGAAAATGTTGCAAGGCAAAAGTGGGTGGTAATGAAACAAGTAAAGAAACCAACGATGGGCCCAGAGGAGGTCAGTAAAAATGAGAAACTATGGAAATGTCTTTCTGCCAGAAAAAGCCATTAATATCATTGGTGTTAATCTTGAGACATCAACTATCCACCTTTCAAGACACCTTTCATAAATCAACTATTACAGATAATCAATGTTTACTTTCTCATCTTGCATAATGCTTAAAGCTAACACGTGAAATAAATTAAGCTCCAGCCATCAAATAAGCTTGACCAAAGCAAAATACTGCGGATGCTGGAAATCTGAAATAAAAAGAGAAAATGCTGGAAATACTCAGCGGGTCAGGCAGCATCTGTAGAGAGAGAAATAGAGTTAATGTTTCAGGTCGGTGACCTTTCGTTCTGACGATAGGTCATCGACCTGAAATGTTAACTCTGTTTCTCTCTCCACAGATGCTGTCTGACATGCTGAGTATTTCCAGCATTTTCTGTTTTTATATTAAATAAACTTGGCCTAATTATTTTCTGAATAGGCTGTTTCACCAATCAGGGAAGTGAATAAACGCACATAAGAACTTAAGAATTAAGAGCAGGAGCAGGCCATATGGCCCTTCTCATTGAAACTGTAGATTAATCAGGACAGTTATAAGTATTGTCTACATCCAACACCCCTCCCCCAACCCCAACTCCATCATAGAGAGAAAAGAGATCATTTTCAAACTGCAAGTCTCTGAAGCCAGTTTTAAATTCCCATGTACTCTCTATATGTAAAGTTATACAAAATGCAGTACAGAAATGTTCTCTATTATCAAAGAGCAAAATATTCTCTTTTGCACTTTGTATGATTTGTCTGATTACCCTTGTGTGAAGCACCTTGGGATGTTTTGCTACTTTAATAAAAGCAAGTTGCTATATAAAAACAAGTTACATAAGAACATAAGAATAAAAGAAATAGGAGCAGGTGTAGGCCATTTGGCCCCTCGAGCCTGCTCCGCCATTTAATGAGATCATGGCTGATCTGATCTTGGGCTCAGCGCCATTTCCCTGCCCACTCCCCATAACCCATCACTCCCTTATTGTTCAAAAATCTGTCTATCTCCACCTTAAATATATTCAATGACCCAGCCTCCACAGCTCTCTGGGGCAGAGAATTCCACAGATTTACGACCCTCTGAGAGAAGAAATTCCTCCTCATCTCCGTTTTAAATGGGCGACCCCTTATTCTGAAACTATGCCCCCTAGTTCTAGATTCCCCCATGAGGGGAAACATCTTCTCTGCATCTACCTTGTCGAGCCCCCTCAGTATCTTATATGTTTCAATAAGATCACCTCTCATTCTTCTAAACTCCAATGAGTATAGGCTCAACCTTTCTTCATAAGTCAACCCCTTCATCTCAGGAATCAACCTCGTGAACCTTCTCTGAACTGCCTCCAATGCAAGTATATCCCTCCTTAAATAAAGAGACCAAAACTGTATGCTGTACTCCAGGTGTGGTCTCACCAATACCCTGTACAGTTGTAGCAGGACTTCCCTGCTTTTATACTCCAGCCCCCTTGCCATTCCATTTGCCTTCCTGATTACTTGCTGTACCTACCTGCATGCTAACTTTTTGTGTTTCATGCACAAGGACCCCCAGGTCCCTCTGTACTACAGTTGTTGTTAGTATTGTGGTTGTATGAAAACTCTGTTTTCATCACATGTAATTAAAATGGTAATGGTAATAAAACTACTCCTGCAGTCAATCTTCCCCATAATCAATGACTTCTTAAAACAATTGGTAGACCAGTTAAAGAAGTCTGTTCACTCAAAATGATTAAATTAAACATCCAAACTTTGATATTTACGGTTTCCCATGAGGAAGAATGAAATACACTGCTGAGCAGCCCTTTGGGGATTTTCAACATTTTCTAGCTCATCTGCTTAAAGTGCCCTTGAGCCAAGTATGACTCAATTGATTAATTGTCAGTGAGTGCAGGAGATTGTTTAAAAGGCCTATCATAGGCAGTGGGGTGGGCATTCTCCCACCAATGGCAGTGCAGAACCAGTTAGTGCAACAGTTGCTGCAATATCCATGTTGAACAGATGCTTTGCCAAAGAGTATAGCTGCTCCATCGCTGAATTAACTCCAGCTCAGTTAGGAAGCTAATTCCTACCTGATCATTTTAATAATGCCAGAGGACAAACTGTTGCATCTTGCCCTGGAAGCTCATTAACAATGCCTTAACAAGCAACAGCAGATTTTTCAAAACAATGTTATTGCCAATTTTATTCTCCCTTTTTTGGGGCAGAAAACATGGGACAGAATTTTTTTTTCAAAAACTGCCAGTTTCAGCTAATCTCCCAGGTTTCTGCCAGCTTTAATGTCCATCACTGCAACTGTTGCGGAAAACACACCCCTATAATCCTGGGCACTCGTTCAGTAACTGTAGCATAAAGGTTACTTCATTCAACGTGAAAAAGAAAAAGTGCAAATGTTAGAAATCAAAAGTAAAATCAAAAAGTGCTGAAAGTACACAGCAGGCCAGACAGCATTTGAGAAAAGAAGAGACAGGTTAATATATTTGGTAGAGACTGTTTCTCAATACTGGTAAAGTGGTTCTAGCTGTGTGTTTTTTATTTTTCAGTTGCTGAGGGACCTGTTGTGTACTTCCAGCATTTTCTGCAGTTTTTTGATTTGAGCTGTGCTACCTAATTATGTATAGAGTGAAACCTGCTAATTATGTGCGTCAAAATTGCTTCCAGCATAGCATGTGGTTTGACTACTGTGCTGATTGATAACCTGCTTTTCTGTTAACTGCTTTTGTTTAATCCACCTACGCTCAGCATTTGGTAATGAAAAGGGGGAGGGTCTCGGTGTCTGCCATGAGACATTTGGACTGATCACCACTAGAACTGCCATGTCTGAATGACCTCAGTTAATACCAGAACTGCAATACCTAACAAGATGGGAGAATGGATAACTGTCTAATTCCGTGGTTGATTGAAAAGGTGGATAAGATCATATATCCTCTATGAAATATTGCTTTAGGATTATGACAGGCAGCATGATTGATTAGATGAACCTAATGCCAAATGCACGTTCCTTGAGGGTATAACATAAATATTCCATTCTACCCTATCAAATATTTTTTTCAGCTTTTGAAAAGAATGGTGCTGGCACAAGATTTAATCATTCATTGCCATGTCAATAAACCTCTGCACCATAATGCCTTTAATGAATCCCAGTTAGTCAGAGCTATCAAGCCATTGCGGACCCTTTCCAACTGATCCATTCGAACTGTTGAGAATATCTTGCATTTTGTTGTTGTTGAGGGAGCTGTGTTTGCAGCAGTCTAAACCTAGAGGGTACCGTTCTCCGATTTGGAAATGGACGAGATTACAGTCAGATAAAATGGTTCTGCAGTATTTCTGTGCTTCACTAAAATTTTGAAGGAACAGTCAACCAAGGTAAGCTTGAAGTTTGAAAAACACAACTCAGTATCCATCTACTCTGGGAGTTTATCTGGAGTAAAGGATGTTACAGCTTTATAAGCAAAAACTATGACCAATTGGACTGTCCGTTTTTTTGCTGCTACACTAGAGGCTATTTGTGACTGAATAGGTCAGATTCTGATTTTAGTACATGGATTCTGGGATTTGCTTGGTGTTTTGGGGATCTCATTCTACAATTTTGCTCAAACCAGTGATCATTTAAAAGGACTGAAACAGTTTCTTTAGCTCATTTTGGGCGTTAAAGCCTTGGATTTCTCTCAGTTTTGCTTAGGCAGCAGATTGTTTGAATGGGTGGAATATTGTGAGAAAGTTTAGTTTTTTCTGATGGGGGACCAACAATTTTCCAACCTTAATCTACTACTCAAAATATGTGGCTTTTAGGCTAAATAGCTGGTGCTAAAAAGGAAATCTGCAAATGCTGAAAATCGCAAATAAAAACTGAAAGCACTGAAATACACTGCAGATAACTGTAGAAGCGATTTAAAAAAAATGATATTTCCTTATGATATTGGCGTTGCTTTATCTTGAGTTTGGCCATCTCTGTGCCATATTGTGTTTTCAGGGTTTTTTTGGTATCTCGAGTAATTGTTTCTGCCTTATGTTGAAGTTATGGCCTTGCAAGATGTCTCAAGTGCATTCTGGATACCACCACATCTGCATATATAGTTTTTGTAGTATTATTCTATGAGGGAACACACCCTAATTTTAACTCATTTTCTTTCTTTGAAGGTGACCCAAATCATACCTTGCATGTGACTGAAGCAGACAGCCAGCTCCTGGTTTCCAATAACATTGCTTTCAACCGTCTGCTCGAAAGTGCACAACAGTAACCCCATGGAGGCACTCCATCTGGATCCTCCCTCCTCTCTCTCTCGAGTGAGACACCTGACTTCAATTCTAGGCTTCAGTGTGGCTGAGATCATGAACTCAATGGAGTGATGGTGATTTGGCCACCCTGCCTACTTCTTGAGTGTCACTAAAAAGCATAAAGATCTCTAGCTTTATTTTCACGTTTAATTGTGCATAACCTTAAAATAATTCACATGGCCAATTGTAGAAGGTACCAGCCTGATCAAAATAATACAGCCTAGCACATTAAAATCCATCTGCCTTTCCTTAGCCGATCCACTTTTGAATGCTATTAGTCTTTCTTCCACTAGTCATCTTATCACACAGTTTATTGCCATCAGAAATGTGGTAATATTATTAGATATATCTTAAATATTGATTACAAACAGTGTAACAACAGAGGACCCAGAACAAACCCCTGTGGAACTCTAATAGGCACTGCTTCAAGTCAGGGGTGGGGGGGTAATTTTACCCTAAGCTGCTTAATGGGAAGTGACGCAATCAGATTGGCCACCAGTTTTGCAAATTGCCCCTTTAATTTTAATTGACTTCAACCCTCTCAACACTGCCCCCTCCCACTCCCACACTTACCTTGCTGACGGCAACCTTCTCAATGGTCAGTGCTGTCGGGTGGCAGAACTGACGAAGGGTCATTGACCTGAAACGTTGACTCTCCAGCATTTTCTGTTTTTATTTCAGATTTCCAGTATCTGCAGTATTTTGCTTTTGTAATAATGATGCAACTTCAGTTTGCCTTTAGCTAAATGTTCTTGTACTTTTTACGCATTTACCTCATTAGCCAAGTAACACCACCTTCTCAACAACTTTCATCATGGCCTCAGTACTATGAACAGCATTGGAGGGAGTAAACAAGTTAAGAGCTATGAAGTACAAAAGAAAGGGAACAAAAACGTGACAAAAAAATAAGCTGCTAAATTAAACTTCCAAATGCAAAAACATTGATATTGCAACAGCAAACCAAAAAGATATAGTGCTTCACTGTCACTCAAAAATGGAGGGTTACCCACCTTTTCTCTGAAGGAAGTGATTTTGGAAGTGTGCTAAGTTCATCTCTCTCTCTTAGGCAGTCCCTCGGAACCGAGGATGACTTGCTTCCACATTAAAAATGAGTTCTCAGGTGACTGATGAGTCCAATACGGGACCTACAGTCTCTGTCACAGGTGGGGCAGACGGTGGTTGAACAGGCGGGTGGGTGGGGTGCTTGGGTTGACGTGCACTCCTTGCGCTGCCTGCGCTTGGCTTCCGCTTGCTCCCGGCGAAGAGACTCGAGGTGTTCGGCGCCTTCTCGGATGCGTCTCCTTCACTTTGTGCGGTCTTGGGCCAGGGATTCCCAGGTGTCGGTGGGGATGTTACACTTTTTCAAGGAGGCTTTGAGGGTGTCCTTGAAGCGTTTCCTCTGCCCACCTGGGGCTCTCTTGCCGTGCCGGAGCTCCGAGTAGAATGCTTGTTTTGGGAGTCTCGTATTGGGCATGCGGACGATGTGACCCGTCCATCGGAGCTGATCGAGCGTGGTCAAAGCTTTGATGCTGGCGATGTTGGCCTGAGCGAGAACACTGACGTTGGTGCGCCTATCCTGCCAATGGATTTGCAGGATCTTGCGGAGGCAGCGTTGGTGGTACCTCTCCCGTGCTTTGAGGTGCCTGCTGTACATGGTCCATGTCTCTGAGGCATACAACAGCATACAGCTAAGTTTATACTGGCACTCAGGCCGACCATTACTTCAAATGTCTTGTTTAATATATGTGGGTAAAATTCCTATATTTTCCACTTTATTTCGAGAGCAAACTATCAGGAAGTGCAACTCTGCCTTAATTAAGATTTTTTTTCACCCTTAGGGGTGGATTTTGACTTTGTGAGGTTGTGTAAAACGGGTGATACCGAATCGGCAGCACATTTTACATCTCTCCTGATTTCTATTTCCATTCAACCAGGAGAGATGTAAAACGGGCTGCCGATTCGCTATCGCACAAAGTCAAAATCTACCTCTTAGTGAGGCTAATGCACTCCAGCCCGAGCTTCTGAGTTCCTCGTGCTTTCTGATCAAAAAATAGCAGGCGGCATATTTCCATCAGATTTTCTGCACTCTAACTTGGCCACAGATTTTCTGTGCGCATGGCGCTGGCATTAGGATTGGGAAAGCTCTTCCGTATCTTCGTAACATTTGCTTTATTGATCTTTCCAGACTCCTGAAGCAATTTTGCTACTTGATTGAATGTAGACTTTGCCCACAGTCTTCATTGCTGCAGATTGATGTGAGGAAATATATTACCATATCTTTAGTTTTTTTTCTCCACAGTCAATAATATTGCTATCCAAGTTGTCCCTTAAAGCACTATTCAGGCTATTAATACAAACCAGAGCTTCTCCATTAATATATTCATGAGTGGCTTTGTAGTGCCATGGGTTAGAATGTTGTCCTTTCGCCTGAGACCTGGATTTGAATACAACCTAGACTGATGGGATGAAAAGAGTGGAAATTATTCTGAGTGCTGTTTTAAACATCCTGTTTATTACATTTGGGTAATATTCCTTTTTTCTAATTTACCTTGTTAAATAGCGAATATAGGAATTTTATCCTAGTTCATTAAAAATAGTGCAGCGAGGAATTTCTACTCTAATGTCTGTTCTCTTTGATGCTAATGGAGGTAAATTGAGTTTTGTTAGTCTCAGAGCATTTAATAATGGTCATGAGCTCACAGCACAGAACCAAACTTGCTTCTAATTCTGCACTAACTGGGAATAATTTGGCAATCTCAATCAGTGAGGGTGTATGGATAGCTGGTGTGGGGAATGGTGATCTCACGCTAATGTAAAATAGGAGATTCTTTTGCAGTTAGGATAAAGATACTGGCCCAGGTAATCAACTAGTCCAGCTCAACCACTGTAATAATGATGCAACTGTACTTTGGCCCACTGGCCAGTATCACCTCTGACTCTGTCTGAACTCCCAGGGTCAGAGGCATTAGCAGATAATAATATTCAGTGATATGGGGTAGTTTTTTTGCATTGGGTGTAAGGAATTGCGTGGATGAAGTGTATCAACGAAAATCTGACAGAAGATCACGTGCCCTGAATGGAGCCCACCTGATTTTCCATCTATTTTAGACAGAAGATCAGGCGGGCTCCATTACAACCGTCTGATGCTCCCTGCCCGGTTTTCCTTTATGTGCTCCATCCAGGCAATTATTTATACCCGAGTGCAAAAGAGGGAAATTTGCTCCATGATGTTTTGCAGTATGTTTGCAGAGCCCCCTCAAAACAAACTCAAAACTTTATTTTACTGCTTGTATTATTGGAGGTATTAGGTCTCAGTATCTCTGTCTTTAGGGAGGGGGAGGGGTGGGGAGGGGAGGGGGAGAGAATGGACATCCAGGTCAATGCAGAGTGCCAAACACTGTCAAGTCCAATACGTTCTTCCAGCTTTGTACAGACCTCAGCACATAGAAGCTTTAAAACCGAAAGGTGATTGTGTAGTGGCTACATGACAGGAACTTTTTACATTTTTAATGAAAGTAACAAATATAATTGTACAATGAGGCAGGATTCCAAATGGCACATGAGGGATTTTATGGTGCTTTCTGTTTTCCTTTTGTTAAAAAAGATAAAATCGAGGTAAGTGAATGCAAAAAAGCAACATAGCAGATTGTTTTATTGCTGATCAGGAGCTTTCAGTGTTATTTGACAGGTGGAATTAATGCTTCTTCCACTGTTAAGAGAAGTAAAGTAGCATTGTTATTTTAAAGATAGCATTTGAATTACAAAATTTAACATGCTAAACATAGGTATACCTGGCAAGGTTGTAACTGAAGTTATTGTTTTAAACAAACATCTTTTCCCCTGTTTTATTGATGCTAGTAAAAAACACTGACGACATAATTTTCTGTTTGAGGAGTGGGGAATCATACCAGTTTCAACCTAAAACCAGGACTCCTGCCTATACATACGAACATAGGAATTAGGAGCAGGAGTAGGCCACTCAGCCCCTCGAGCCTGCTCCGCCATTCAATAAGATCATGGCTGATCTGATTACTCCACATTCCTGCCTACCCCCGATAACCTTTCACCCCCTTGCTTATCAAGAATCAATCTACCTCTGCCTTAAAAATGTTCAAAGACTCTGCTTCCACCGCCCTCTGAGGAAGAGAGTTCCAAAGACTCTGACCGTCTGTGAGAAAAAATTTCTCCTCATCTCTGTCTTAAATGGGCGACCCCTTATTTTTAAACAGTGACCCCTAGTTCTAGATTCTCCCACAAGAGGAAATATCCTCTCCACATCCACCCTGTCCAGACCCCTCAGGATCTTATATGTTTCAATCAAGTCACCTCTTACTCTTCTAAACTCCAGCGGATACAAGCCTAGCCTGTCCAACCTTTCCTCATAAGACAACCTGCCCATTCCAGGTATTAGTCTAGTAAACCTTCTCTGAACTGCTTCCAATGCCTATATCATCATTGGGAATATTTGAAGCTGATGCTGGGTCCAGGTTGCTGATGCTGGTAAGTCAGTTCAAGACTTGAATACTGCTGTCATATCTGGGAGGCTTTTCTAGTGCCTCTCTCATGATCCAAGAAAAAGCTCATCTGCTAGCGTAGCCCTCTTTCATCTCTGTGCTCCAACTTCTCTGCCATAACTTTCTTATGGCATTACTCAAAGAAGAGCAGAACGTTCTCCCAGTGTTCTGGCCAACATTTCTCCTCCAACCAACATCACCAAAAATAACCCAGATTAATTGGCCATTCAACTCACTTTCTGTTTGTTGGACCTAACTGCACAAATTAACTGCAATATTTGCCCATGTAATAGCAATGACTGCGGTTCAAAAATAATCCATCAGTTGTGAAGTGCTTTGGGACATTCTGTAAGTGCACTTTCATTTTTTTCCTTCTTTCTTGAGCACTCCTATGAATTATGCTCTTTTATTCTTCCTAAGGTGCAAATATAACATCTTTCATGCTCTTTCTCCTCCATGCATCATTGCATTGAAATCACGACTCATCAGACCGTCTTCTACTCAAACTCATTCTTTCCCAAAATCTTAAACTGTGAAACTCTTTGGGCGAATTTTTGCAAGACCCTATACTGTTGGTGGAGCCTTGTATACGGTCGGAGTAAATTGGAAATTCATGGGCACTCTGCTTGCAATTTTCTGTCCTCAATGACCCGTAAATTTCCAATCTCACAAAATTTAGTCCCTTGCCTTCTTCAATCTTTCCTTCCTTCCATAATCTTTAGGCTTTTAATGCCTAAGCTTGACACCATCTAATCACTATTACCTCTTCTTTTCAAACTTCCTTGTGTCCTGCACTATGATTCTTAACCCTTCAATTTGTTTGTTATTCAACAGAAAACCTAAAAATGCTCCATTCTCCAACAACAATGTCATTTTCGACTGTTCACCATGAATGAATAGGAGCCTGAACAAACCTGAACAGTGAAAATAGGTATAAGGAAAAAATGGGAATGGCTTTCTAACCAAAATTAAACTACAAATACAGATGGCTCTCCAAATAGAAGAAAAGCTCCAAATTTATTTAGAAAACACCACTATTAAATTGAAGTAAGAAACAAGCAGCAATATGTCCAGATCTATCATTGATAGGCCCCATCAGAAATGTGCGCAAAAATTGTTGCCAACATCTCTCCACTGTCCATTGTGAGGAAATTAGTCCACCTTTCTGCCAGTACCCCAACACCCACTTTTATAGCAAACTGCAACGCTTGAAAAGCTACCAGCTGACATCTTGCCCTCCCAGCCAGGTGTGCTATAAGTCAAGCTTTTCCTGTTCCAGTAGCCTATTCAAATTATGGTAAGGGGCTGCCATCATAAGATTCAGGGCAGCCACCCCCTGGGGTACCTGTACCATGGTGACAAAGCACCAGGGCCCAAAGGGATACATCCTAAAACCTGAAGGATATGAAAGAAGAAATTGATGAGGCCCGAGAAATATTGGTCCTGAATTACCGATTGGAGGCTTCCTGCGTGCGGATGCCTCTGATCGGAAAAAATCTATGCACTTACCTGCTGGCTCCGTAGGTCCCGAGACTTCCGATCCTGGGCCTCTGCTCTACGAAATGCGCAGAGGCCCAGGTATCCCAGGGGCGCATGCGGCTCCCAAGTGCCCCTGGGATCAAGTGGGTCATGGGGAACCAATCAAAGAAGGGAATCCCCCTGCACACTTTTGACAGCTCTACACACGGATCTGTCAAAAGTATGAATGGGGATCACCTAAAAAACAATGAAATATTAAATAATTTTTTTTAAATCACGTATTTAAAATTAGTTAAAATTACATTAAATTAAATATTTTAAACAAAAATTTAACTTTTTGAAAAAAATAATTAAAGTTTTTTACAGGGCTAAAAATAAACTTACTTTTTTTAAATGTATTTTTAAATTATAAATGAGTGAAAATATTTTTTTTTTAAAACTCTTATGCTGGTAAAAGCAGGCCTTACTTACCTGCTTTTACCAGGCGTAAAATTTTTTAAGGTTTTCAGCGGGCGGAGGTTGTGCAGAAAGTGGAACTCTCCACCCACGGAGGCCCTTCTCCAGGGCAGGCGGAGGATCTGTCAAGAGAATTCTTGACAGATCGCAAGTGCCGGTTTTCAGCGCATGCGCTTCGCATGCCTGAAACAGGCACTTGCGAGGCCCCTACAGGTGCATACACACCTCGTACCCACCCGTGGAGGTCGGAAAATGCGGCATATTTCAGGGCTCTGTTGAGTGCTGGAGGACTGGAGAGTGGCCAATGTAGTGTCCATTTGTTAAAAGGAAGACAGAGCTAATCTGGGTCCTTACACGGCCAGGTCGTTTAACATCTGTGGTAGAGAACATTTTAGAGCCTTTAATTAAGGATTAAATGACCACATTCCGAGCTTAAAGAACCTCAGCTATTCAGATAGGTGCAAGGACTTTGGTATATTTACTTTAAAGCAGTGTAGACTTAGGGGGTGATGTTGCCAATGGGGGTGCGTTGGAGGCGGGACTGCTGCTTGTCGGGTTTTAGTCCCGCCTCCATCGACTTGTGGCCAACCCACGCTATTTTCTTTTGATTGACCTTGTTAAGCCCGCCCAGCGGGCTTAGCAGGCCAATTAAGGGGAAGCCAGTTACAGAGAACGTCAGCGTATGACGTTTCATCTGTCAAAAATTTTTGACAGATGAATTGTCATCGTTTGACAGCTTTGAGAAGCAGTTAAGTGGCTGTAATCCCCGTCCCGCCTTGAGGAGACGGGACCCGGCGCGGGTCGGGTATCCGCCTCCTGGGAAGATGGCACGGAGGCGGGTTGGGGGCGGGATGGGTACCTGCCCCAGATTCTGCCATTTTCCTGGCAGTCCCGCCTCCAAACCCGCCTCCCCAGGGCTGGCAAAATCGCCCCCTGAGAAGTGACCTGATAGAGGTATACAAAATAATTAAGGGTCTGCAGAGTGTGTCTATTGATCGATTATTCCAGTTTAATAGATTGGGGAGGACCAGGGGACATGAGTTTAAACGATGTAAGGGTAGGAATAGGCTGGATGTTAGGCAGTTCTTCTTTTCCCAGAGAGCCTCTGGAATACATTGCTAACTGGTGTGGTGGATGCTGACTCTCTTTATGCCTTCATGAAGGAGCTGGATCGGCTCTTGACTGGGGCAGAGATCGCATCCTATAGAAGGTAAGTGTCTTTATAGATAATACTTGGTCCGTGTGATCTCCTGGATTGGTTTTGATCACCTGAGAGGGTCGGACAGGAATTTTCCAGAGTATGTTTTCTCTTATTGGCTCTGAGTTTTTTCTCTTTTTTAGACTCTCCTAGGAGATTACATGTGCGTAAGGAAGGAAAGGAGGAAGTGTTTAATTATGATGCTCCAGCCATCATGAGTGGGGGCAGGCTTTGTGGAGCAGCTGGTCTTTTGCATGTTTGTATGTTCGTACATGTCTAATAAAGCAAAAATAGTTAGAAATAGCCAGCACAGATTTCAAAAGGGACTATTGTTCTTGACAAACTTCATAGAATTCTTTAAGAAGATAACAGACATGGCAAATGCAGTGAATGTAGTGTACCTGGACCTTAGGAATGCCTTTGTCAAGGTGGCATACAGGAGATTATTAGAAATTAGTATGGAATTAAAGGGAGGATAGCAAACTGGATTAAAAATTGTATAGAAGAGAGAAGACAGAAAATAGGACTTTAGGGCAGTTTTTCAGAGTGGTTGGAAGTGGGTAATCTTGTCCCAAAAGGTTCAGTTCTGGGGCCACTTCTGTTCACAGTATATATCAATGATTTGTAAATAGGTCTAGAGAGAATGGTAACAACATATTCAGATAATACCAAAATAGATGGCATGGTTAATTCTTTAGAAAACCAAAGGAAGCTGCAAAGGAATATTGATAAGATAGGGGAATGAGCAAACAAGTGACAGATGGAATTTAATGTCAGTAAGTGTGAGGTGACACATTTTGGCAAAAAAATAACAGCAGTAATTATACTCTGAATGGAATTATACTCTGCTGTGGAAGAGCAATGGGCCCCGACAACATCCCGGCTATTGTGCTGAAGACTTGTGCTCCAGAACTAGCCGCGCCTCTAGCCAAGCTGTTCCAGTACAGCTACAATACTGGCATCTATCCGACAATGTGGAAAACTGTCCAGGTATGTCCTGTCCACAAAAAGCAGGACAAATCCAACCCGGCCAATTATCATCCCATCAGTCTACTCTCAATCATCAGCAAAGTGATTGAAAGTGTCATCGACAGTGCTATCAAGCGGCACTTATTCATCAATAGCCTGCTCACAGATGCCCAGTTTGGGTTCCACCAAGACCACTCGGCTCCCGACCTCATTACAGCCTTGGTCCAAACATGGACAAAGGAGCTGAATTCCAGAGGTGAGGTGAGAGTGACTGCCCTTGACATCAAGGCAGCATTTGACTGAGTGTGGCATCAAGGAGTCCAAGTAAAACTGAAGTCAATGGGAATCGGGGGGAAACTCTCCACTGGCTGGAGTCATACCTAGCACAAAGGAAGATGGTTGCGGTGGTTGAAGGTCAATCATCACAGCCCCAGGACATCGCTGCAGGAGTTCCTCAGGGCAGTGTCCTAGGTCCAACCATCATCAGCTGCTTCATCAATGACCTTCCCTCCAACATAAGGTCAGAAATGGGGATGTTCGCTGATGACTACACAGTGTTCAGCGCCATTCACAACTCCTCAGAAAATGAAGCAGTCCATGCCCACATGCAACAAGACCTGGACCACGTTCAGGCTTGGGCTGATAAGTGACAGGTAACATTCGCGCCACAGAAGTGCCAGGCAATGACTATCTCCAACAAGCGAGACTCTAACCACCTCCCCATGACATTCAACGGTATTACCATCCTGAGGGCCACCATTGACCAGAAATTTAACTGGACCAGCCACATAAATACTGTGGCAACAAGAGCTGGTCAGAGGCTAGGTATTCTGCGGCGAGTGTCTCACCTCCTGACTCCTCAAAGCCTTTCCACCATCTTCAAGGCACAAGTAAGGAGTGTGATGGAATACTCGCCACTTGTCTGGATGAGTGCAGCTCCAACAACACTCAAGAAGCTCGACACCATCCAGGACAAAGCAGCTCGCTTGATTGGCACCCCATCCACCACCTTAAACATTCACTCCCTCCACCACCGGCGCACCGTGGCTGCAGTGTGTACCATCTACAAGATGCACTGCAGCAACTTGCCAAGGCTTTTTCGACAGCACCTCCCAAACCCGCGACCTCTTCCACCTAGAAGAATAAGGGCAGCAGATGCATGGGAACACCACCACCTCCAAGTTCCCCTCCAAGTCACACACCATCCTGACTTAGAAGTATATTGCCGATCCTTCATCGTCGCTGGGTCAAAATCCTGGAACTCCCTCCCTAACAGCACTGTGGGAGTACCTTCACCACACAGACTGCAGCGGTTCAAGAAGGTGGCTCACCACCACCTTCTCAAGGGCAGTTAGGGATGGGTAATAAATGCTGGCCTCGCCACATCCCATATACGAATTTAAAAAAAAGAGCAGAGGGATTTGGGGGTATGAGTTCATAGGACATTAAAGGCAGTACCTCAGGTTGATAAAGCCATTAAAAAAAACCTAATATATAGAATATAAAAGCTAAAAGGTAATGATGAGCCCATTATAAAACTTTAATAACACCTCAGTTAGAGCACTATGTGCAATGTTGGGAGCCACACTATAGGAAGGACATTAAGGCTATAGAGAAAGTATAGTTCACGAAGATTCTGCTTGGTATGAGGAAATACAAAAACAAAGACTTGAAAAATTGGGACACATTACAGAGCGAATGATAGAAATGTTCAACAATGAAGGGTTGGGACAGATATGGTAGATAGATGAAAACTGTTTCCAGTAGTTGACGAGTCTAGAAAGAGGGGCCGTGGAAACAAGATTAAATCTAATAGATTTAGAACAGCGAGTAAGAGAAATGTCTTTACACAGACAGTTGTGAGGCTGTGTAATTCAAGGGTTAGTGGTTGAATCAGAAACTATGGCCTCGATATTAACTGGGGCAGGATTTCCAAGCGGAGGGGAAGAGTTCCAGTTGGGCAAATGCAGTGGCTTTTTAAATTCACAGCATGCGTGCCTTTTTATAAACAGGACCCCGCCCGGAAGCAAGATTGATTGACAGGCTTGGCTCCCTGTCGGGTGGGGTAACGCTGCAGCAAAGGCCACAGCTGAGGGGCAGGTACGTTTGTGCTGCTGGGGTAGGTATCGTGGGGGTGGGGTTGAGTGGGTGCAGAGTGGCTTGTAGTGTCTGAGAGTGGTTGTGGGGGGTTGGAGACAGATCGGGGGCAGAGATGTGGGGTTGGGGGGGTTGGTGATTGCGGGGGGGTTTGATCGTGGGGGCTGTGTCGATGATTGCATGATTGCGGGGTGGGGGTGGGTTCAGTGATCGTGGGGGGTGTCCGATCGTGGGGGTGGGCCGGTGTTCACGGGGGGCGGGGGGGCGATTGTGGGGAGGGAAGCAGGTTATCTTGCGGGGCCAGGGGGCAGCACTCCTGCCACACCTGGCCCACAAGCAGAGCTGGAAAAGCACGTCCCTCTCCCATGTAGCTGCCCTCACCTCCCTTTAACTGCCGGGTTTCCTGAGGCCTTGGAACCCCAGCCAGCCAGGGTTAAACCTAAATAGAGATAAAATGTGAGGCATGCAGCCTCATATTTAAATGAGCAACCCGCCTCCTGGGAGTGGGTTGGCCGCCAGCTCCCGCATCCTGCCTCCATTAATACCGGAATTGGGCGGGTGTAAGGCGGATTGGGTTCGGGTTTGAGATTTTTAAAGTTTGTACATTCCAATGACCCAAACCCAACCATTTTTGAGGGTTAAAATTCCCCTCTATGTCACTGTTCAAGATTAAATAGGATAGGTAGATGAAGGAAAAGGGAATAAAGAGATATGGGAGCAGGCGTGGAAAATGTGATTAGGGCTGGTTGGTCCTAATGGTCTTTACTCATGTTAGAACTTCCATGTATTTCTATGGGCAAGTTCAAGCCAATTTTATCATTCTCATTAAATCAGGGTTTACATATGAAAAACGTTGGCCGCGATTTCTCCTACCTCGGCGGGTCCTTGGCGGGTGACGTCGGTGGCAGGTCCCGGCCTTGCTGCTGGCTCCAGCCCGCTGTGTAGAATGAGTTTCCCCTGATTGGCCTTGTTAAGCCCGCCCAGCGCGTTTGCCGGCCAATTGAAGGAAGCGAGTTTGATGACGTCATTTGATGACGCGTCATCAGCCGATTTCCTTAAAGGGACCATGCATAACTTGATTTTGACAGTTGTGCTGTCGGTGTTTTACAGCATTGAGGTGCTGCAAACACTGACAAGCATTGCACAGAGGTGCACAGCTGCACCCAGGCTCTCCCATGACTCCCTCCACAGCACGCAGGGAGGTTCTCTTCCCTTCCCATGGGCGGAAGAGACCTCCCTAAGAGACTAACGCAGTCTGGTTGCACATTGCACAGCAGGACACAAGCAGGGATGTCGTCAGGAGGACCTGGCTACAGTGGCGCAAACCTTTCAATGATCTCATTAGTTCACGAAACGTTACTGCAAAGCCACACTCAACCTCATCCTGCTGTGCCACTCATCACATCCTCATCACTCTGCCTTCTCTACCCTACTCCTGTACATCCTTACTCACACCAACTTACCTTGCACCTCCACCCATCCCTCTCTATCTACATTATCACTTCCCATCTCATTAGCCACCCCTCACACTCACCCTCATGCTAGTCCAATCATACCAACTAACAACACACAAGGGTAGGGACTTGTGTGTTTTAGCCAGTGTTCATGGGAAGTTTCTGTTAGTGTGCTGTCAAACATTGAAATCTTTATTTTCAAGACTTTGCATTCTTGGACAGATTTGTGTACACCTTTGGAAGTGGCTTAGTGAGTGGCAGTGAATGGTGAGATATAACAGTACCCCCCGCAATGCTGATGAGTGTGAAATGAATGGCTTGGGCATTGTAGGGATGCTTTATGTTGTTGGTGTGGGGTGGTGCCAACCTGGCACATCAGGTGGCAGTCAGGGTGTGCAGTGTCAAGTGAAGTAAATCTAGCCATGGTGAGGCCATCTCTGGTGTCCTGGGTAGCAATGTGGTCGGGTGCTGATGCCCTCTGTCCTGTGCAGCCTCAGGTAATTGCAGAGAAGGTTGGTGTGGTTGTTGGTGCTGCTGGTGTGCCTGGTGAAGCTGGTGTTGGGGCTGATCATGGTGGGATTCTGAGGACCAAGGTGAGAGAGGATAAAGTGCACCCATGCTGATGGAATAGATGGCAGGTGAAGTAGAGATGACAGAAGTGATCTGTCAATGGTGAGAGAGGTAATGAGGTCAGACTGGATGGAGACTTGTGTGAAGCCTTGCAGCATTCTCAATCTGTAGTGGAAATGCAGTTTAGAGAAGCTAATGGTTAAGGGAACATTTCTCAATCAGCTGGGAGCTTCGACATAACATTTGAAGCTGTCAACTCATCAGCTGATTCAATGGCAAGTGACCTCCTGCCTCAGCTTCAAAGACGAGGTCTAGGCACAGAGGGAAAACGGTGGCGACCTGTCAAATTCAAAAAGCTGAGGGAAAAAAAGCATTGTTAAGTGGCTGTAAACAAGCCACTAATGATTTGAATTGGGTCCCCTGCCACTGCCTGTCGGGTCTGCTCAGCGCTGGCAGACCTGACATCGGGAAATGCAGATGTGTGCGTTTTGACAGCGGGTTCCCGACCCGCTGTCAATCATTTTAAATTTCACATCACCCCTCCTGTCCGCTGAGCGCTGGCAAAATCGTGGCCGAAGAGAAGGAAATAAATATTGGATTAAGAGAGAGAGAACAAAGAGACAGAAAGGAAAAGTTAAAAAATAATTAAAATTTTACATTTTTTAATTCTCCAAAATCGATTAAAACCTGAAGGAATGAGGCTCCACACTTGTAATAGTTAATTTTCAGTGTCAGAGACGTTGCTTAGCAGTAATTAACACTTATCATACTGTTAAAAGGGTACTTAGACTGCACTAGGCAAGACTTAACTTTCCATGGCAAGTTTAGTTCGTATAAAAACATAAGAAATAGGAGCAGGTGTAGGCCATTCGGCCCCTCGACCCTTCAATAAGATCATGGCTGATCTTCTACCTCAACTCTACTTTCCTGAACTATCCCCATATTCCTTGATTCCCTTAATATCCAAAAATCTATCAATCTCTGTCTTGAATATAGCCAAGTTCCGCACCCATGAGGACGGCCTCAATAGGGATCTCGGGTTCATGTCACGCTACAGAACGTGACTCGACATCGTTGTCTGTTTTTCCAGTTTTTTAAAAAAAAAGTTAAAAGCTTAACTGCAGACAGCAGCATTTGACACGTTGGACCCCCTGTGACCCACCTCATCGTCTTAGCTGTACTCTGATGTGTCTTTGATGTAATGCCTCCCTAACAGATTGTATCTCTGCAGACAAATTGTTCTCTGTGTATATATACTGTGTAATCGATTCCCTCACTGTACCTTTACCTGAAGAAGGAGCGGAGCTCCGAAAGCTCGTAATTTTAAATAAAACTGTTGGACTATAACCTGGTGTTGTGCGACTTCTCATTTTTGTCCACCCCAGTCCAACACCGGCATCTCCGCATCTTGAATATATTCAATGACTGAGCCTCCACAGCTCTCTGGGGTAGAGAATTCCAAAGATTCACCACACTCTGAGTGAAGAAATTTCTCATCATCTCAGTCCTAAATGGCCGACCCCTTATTCTGAGACTGTGACCCCTGGTTCTCGACTCCCCAGCCAGGGGAAACATCCCTGCATCTACCCTGTCAAGCCCTGCAAGAATTTTGTATGTTTCAATGAGATCACCTCTTATTCTTCTAAACTCCAGAGAATATAAGCATAGTCTACTCAATCTCTCCTCATAGGACAATCCCCCCATCCCAGGAGCCAGTCTGGTGAACCTTCATTGCACTCCCTCTATGACAAGTATATCCTTCCTTAGGTAAGGAGACCAAAACTGTACACAATCCTCCAGGTGTGGTCTCACCAGGGCCCTATATAATTGCAATAAGATGTCTTTACTCTTATACTCAAATCCTCTTGTAATAAAGGCCAACATACCATTTGCTTTTCTAATTGCTTGTTGCACCTGCATGTTAACTTTCAGTGATTTGTGTACAAGGACACCCAGGTCCCTCTGAACACCAACATTTCCCAATCTCTCACCATTTAAAAAATACTCTGCTTTTCTATTTTTCCTACCAAAGTGGATAACTTCACATTTCTCTACATTATATTCCATTTGCCATGTTCTTGCCCACTCGCATAGCTTGTCTATATCCCCTTGAAGCCTCTTTGCATCCTCCTCACAACTTACATTCCAACCCAGCTTTGTATCATTGGCAAACTTGGATATATTACATTTGGTCCCCTCATCCAAATCATTGATGTAGATTGTGAATAGCTGAGGCCCAAGCACTGATCCTTGCGGTACCCCACTAGTTATAGCCTGCCAACCCGAAAATGACCTGTTTATTCCTACTCTCTGTTTTCTGTCCGTTAACCAATCCTCAATCCATGCTAGTATATTACCCCTAATTCCATGAGCCCTAATTTTGTTTAATAACCTCTTGTGTGGCACCTTATCGAATGCCTTCTGAAAATCCAAATATACCACATCCACTGGTTCCCCCTTATCTATTCTGTTAGTTACAACCTCAAAAAACTCCAACAGATTCGTCAAACACAATTTCCCTTTCATAAATCCATGTTGACTCTGCCCAAACCTATTATTATTTTCTAAGCGCCCTGTTACCACATCCTTAATAATAGATTCTAGCAATTTCCCTACTACTGATGTCAGGCTAACTGGTCTGTAGTACCCCTGTTTTCTCTCTCCCTCCTTTCTTAAATAAGGGAGACCACAAATACAGGAACTTCATGCCATTCAATGCTTTTCAATGGTGAGACAGACAGCGAGGTGCCATTTTCACAAAACTAACGGTGGATTGGCACAACTCGACAGAAACCTTTGGATATCCGCGTTTAACCGTACATCTGCCCCTCGCCTGAAGTTGCTGTATCATTTGCGCATAAATATTGGGGAGCGCCATTAACCTCACCTTTATTTTGACAGCTAATTCTGGCCCATTAACATTATTGTATGAATTATGATGTGGTATAGATAAGCTGAACTGACCGAAACTGAGATTTCTGTATTATTTCGATTTAATTTTATGTCGTTAGGGCAAAGCCGTATTAAAAGCATCTTGGGTGAGATATATATCTGAAGGTATGTGTTAGCTTGTTTCTCTTCCATCATTCTTATTCCTTTAATTAGCATTGTTAATTGTTGTTTCCATGTAATCAATACGTTGGATACTTAGTTAATTCTTTAAATGGTGATGCTATTGGCTTGCAGTCTGTAAGTTAAAACCCAGAAATTTAGAATTCCCAAGTCAGTGGTTCTTTGCTTGTAATTAATAAATTTGGAGTTACTAGATTTAAAAACTCCCTAGATAATGTGGTTGGTGGTAAACATGTTCAATAAACATTTGCCTTTAGTTGGTTTATTTGCACTGCTGTTTTTTTTAACCTGCTTAAGAAACTGCTGAATTTTTCCAAGTATAATTATGTCAATTGATTGTGTTGTCCAGTATCTGCTGTTGCATTTTGTAGCTCAAATTTACAACAAATAAATTCAGTTTAAGCTACTAAACAGCAGTGTAATCAGGTCAGAAGAATTCACTTTTAAAAATAAAAAGGTTGAGAATTCTCTCGATTCCCTGACCCAACTTACAGGGTGTGCTGTTCAGGAAATCACAGGCCGACAGCCCGCAGTTTTTCAACTCGTGCTCCCGGCAAGGATTTCTCCTCACCGGGAATACCCGACTGGAAAATCAGCCCTTAGAGCTCACCAACAAAGACAGTTTTGAAATGTCTAATTTTGTCCAGAAGTATATGCTCACAGATCAGGCATATCCAATTAGTTTCAGTAGAAGTTCACTGACCAAAAGCATTAGTGGCCTTGGGGTGCAAATTTCTGAAATAAATTTGAGTGGATTGAAATTGCACTGTGCAGTTAGCAACAACAGATTAAACTGCTTGTACCAACATTACATAACACAATTTCAAGTGTTAAAGCCAAGCAACCCTGACATTTTACAACCAACCAGTTCATAGAGGCGCTCTTCTTCCACCCTCCTATCAGCTCTTCCATGCTGTAGCTGCAGCATTGATACTAAGCAAAACTGCTTCTCATCAACACTAGCGTTATAATTTGAATGCACTCTTAAATATAGATTTTGCTGCCAAAGTAACGGTGAGTTTAATGGTGCTTGCCGTTATAGAAACATAGAAACTAGGAGCAGGAATAGGCCATTCGGCCCGTCGAGCCTGCTCCACCATTCAATACGATCATGGCTGATCATCCAAATCCAGTACCCTGTCCCTGCTTTCTCACACCGAATCCCCACATCGAGCCTGCACCTATCCCACCCTATCCCCGTAACCCCACGTATTTAATTCCCCCTAACATATCCCATCCTATCCCCATAACCCCACATATTTAATCCCCCCCTAACACTAAGGGTCAATTTATCATAGCCAAATCAACCTAACCCGCACATTTTTGGACTGTGGGAGGAAACCGGAGCACCCGGAGGAAACCCACGCAGACACAGGGAGAATGTGCAAACTCCACACAGACAGTCACCCGAGGTCAGATTCGAACCCGGGTCCCTGGCGCTGTGAAGCACCAATGCTAACCACTATGCCACCGTGTGTAACTTGCCCAGCAACTTGTGGCGAGGAAGAGATACCCCGTGAATTGCGAATCGCCACAAGTTGCTGGACGATTTGCGTCGCTCCGCTGTTTCCTTTCCGTCTCTTTTTTTCTCTTTCTCTTAATCCAATCTTTCTTTCCCTCTCTTTATTTCTCTTTCTGTATCTGATTTGACTCTAATTCACCCTATTCCCTTCTCTGTCGTTCCTCTGTTTATTTCTCAATCCTTAAATCTCAATTGTTAAGGAGGTTGGTCCCATGGCTCGCCAAGGTCCCAGATGCCCCGTTCACAGCTCGCGCTTTCAGCGACTTACAGGGCAAAGATTTTTTGAGCTCGAGGGTGAGGGAAACTGTCTAACTAATGAGGCACGCCGCGAGATGCCCCACTCCAGCAAAATCCGGGCCAATAGGTATCTTTACATGTCAGAAACCCTTCAACCCTAATAAAACCCAAATTTAAATAAAAATCATAAAACTAGTTTTATCGCTTGGAAAATGAGATAAGAGGGACTGCCGTCGGTTAGGTGCCATACTTTCACCTTTGGGATGTTGCAGGTTGGGCGCTCGTTATACAAAGCATCTGATTTTCCTTTTCGTTGATTAGCCAAAAGAAATGAAAGAAAAAAATGAAAGAAAAATAAACCCTTTGGGACTTATAATGCAAATGAGTTAGTGACTCAATTCCTGATGTCTCAGTTGTGCATCAAAGCAAGGGTCACCCTCAGCTGGAAGCCAACATTTCAGGGTCCCGTGTGGTTGATTGTGCATTTTATTGGAAACCTTACTTCTTCTATTTTGCAAATTTCTGTTATAAAAGGTCAGAATTGAATTTATTATTTCTATTTCTGGTCCATGTATTTGCACAATTCTCTATTTATGTGATGGAGCATTTTTTTTGCTTTTGCAGTGTGGGATTTCATTTGCAGAACTGAAGTTATTAATAAAGGGATAAGCTGCATTCTAATGAACAGGAATCAAAGTCTGTACTTATTGGCTGCAAATGAATGTGCTGAATGACACATTGATGTTTTTGGAAATGAGCTCGGATATGATATGCACACACAAATCTCATGGTTTGTTGGCTTAAAGTAATGAACTAAAAAGTAATTTGTCTTTATTTTCTTTTACATTTCAACTGCAGGGTTGGAATTAATTCATCATCATTTAAGGAAACATCAAATGTCAATTTTCATCTGCCTTTGCTATATTAATCCTACAATTCCATTTCATAAACCTATTTGCTGAAACACATTCTGCATATAAAAAAAATCCAATCCCCCAACAGTGTCAGTAAAATTGAAAGAGATATATTTACTGTAGGTGGAATTGTGAAATTAGAGATAATGAGGTAGAGTTTCCGTTTCGGGCACAATTGGCGATTCGGGAGCAAATTGCACCAAAAATTGCGCTAGTTTTGAGACTTTTTTTTCCTCAACGTTCCGCTGAAACTCATTTGCATATCGCCGAATGTAAAATCTGCCATGAACCAGCGCAATCGGGCAGTGTTTTAGAACGGAATATTTAAAAAAAAATGTTCTTGCTTTAAAAAATATTCCTTGCTATATTTAAGAGTGGTAACCTGGTGCAGTTTGATTAATACAGCTGAAAATGGGTTTATCACAAAAAATAATTCGATCTGGGGGCGTGGGCAGTTTTGTGGGTGGGGCTGGCTTCTAGGGCGTTTAAAAAAAAACTAGCGCAAAAGATCGTGGAAACTCGATTTGCGCTGGACATATTAGCACTTTAAATTCCGTGATCTTTCGCGCTGGTTTGACCGATTTTTGGCAAATTGCGCTGAAAAAAACAACACAACCTAGCGGAAACTCCAGGCCAATGATTCATAAATTCCAAACAAACGCAGGTGCTGGTTAACCAAGTCTGATTGTGAAAGTTGCTGTTCACAAACCTGGTAGTGTAACCTTGGATACTCTCACTGGTTATGTGTTTTGTGTTATGATGTAGAATTATATTTTAACCTGCTTCCAATTTTTTAGGATGTGATTTATCAGCTCTTTGCTGGACTGATAGGTGGTTTGAACTAAATGAAGATTTTTCGTGTCAGTTTTTGATTCAAACCTGCATCTCTGGTATTGAAAATGTAACTTGCTTATGGCATGCATGCTAACATAATACATAATGCAATGGATACCCAACCAGCATGTGTTATGCATGTGGCTGCTATAGCTACCTTCTTAAGTTCAGTGGCATCAGTCACTTCCTCACATGGTCTGAACATCTCATTTTGATGGGAGTTGACTGACACTGCCCTATATCTCTTCTACAATAACACAACCTAGGGATGTAACAATAGCATCCCTTATGATCTGGACTGGACACTCGTGTCTTTCACATTTTTATTTCTTCAGTTGCGCTGAAAATGGTCCGAGCAAACTCTCGGTGAGATGAGATTAGATTAAAGTCAATAAACTGCTTTATTTCCCATTAGAACAACAGTTATGATCGGATTCACTTATTTCCTTCAATATAACTTGGCTTTGTGTAATAATATAAAATAATGAGTATGCAATACTATTCCCACTTCACTGGGTTGTCTTGCTTGACTTAAAGCTAATTTTCTAACTTTTCTCTTCTGTATTCCATCTTTATTGCAGCCCTTTGCTGCCTGACTGATTGTGCAGCATCCTGTTTAAAAAAAGCCTCTGTAGTGTTAGTGTTTAGTCAGACTGATTACTCAAACCACCGCCCCCCCACACACACACTCCAGCAGGATTCACCAGCCTAACTTGACAATGATCCCTGCTGAGTTCAAAATGAATGGAGTGTCACAGCAGCAATGAGTGTGAATGTTCACTGGGATGTCAAATTATCTTTCATTGTCTTCAGCAGATGGTTCAGATGCCCCATCCCAAACCTAATCCAAGTCTGCCAACCCCTGCTGTCCTGTGAAATTAACCCCTTGAGTGCTAAGGTTAGCTCAATGGTAGCATTTTCCACACTAAGTCCACCTATGGCAATATGGTCTGAAATCCTGAAATGTGACAACATGTTATAGCAAAGATTTACAATATAATTTTGAATGATGTCTTTTGCTGAAGATGGGGGGCCAGAAATTCGGCTCTTGTCGGGTGAGTACGCGCTGTGTACTCACCCGTAAGGCCACCTGAAGTACCGGTTTCATTCATGCACTGCGCATGCGCGGGAAACCGGAACTTCCGTTCCCCTGAAGGGAGGGGTTCAGAAGTCGAACGCAGTGCGCGGGAGAGGCTACGTGCACGCAGCGAACTTCGTTTTTTTTTTCAGGTTACTCCGTGAGGGTAAGTATGGAGAAGCTGCACTTTTAAAAAGGAGGCGCAAGGCCTGTTTTTAACAAGGTAAGTGGTTAATTAATTACAATTTAAAAATTTTTTCAACAGGTTTATCTTTTTTAGATACTTTAAAGAAAGGTAAGTTTATTTTTAGCACCGTTAAAAAGTTTAATTAATTTTTTCAAAAATTTACATTTTTGTTTAAAGAAGTTAATTTATGTAACTTATAGTTATTTTAAAAATGTGATTTAAAAAAAAAATGTATTTGAAGTTTAAGTGTGGTTTTGGGGCCGATCTCTATTCATAGATTTGGCAGGTCTTCCTGTCAAATCTATAAATGAAAATGCCCTGCTCCGATTGGCTCTCCATGGCCCACGTGATCCCAGGGGACGCTTCGAACTAACTGCACCCCTGGGATACGCAAGCACTGCACGCCGGCAGCTGGAGGAGGCCCAGGAGCCGAAGTCCTCGTGGGCCCGAAGCACAATGGCAGGCGCGGTAGGTAAGTACGCGCGCGATGCTTGCACCCTAACTGCAAATAGTTTGAATCTATTTCTCTAGTGATGCAAATGTTCCCATTTCTGGTCTTCATGAGGCATTGAGAGTCATTTATTTGTACCTTTTTCTAGAAGGCAAAAGTATAGTCTCTTCATCTCATCCCTTAGAGCACAGATCCCACTGAAGTCACTTGCAATTGGAACTATAGTTCAGATTATGGCCCATTTGCTCTTTTGGTTTACCATGATGTAGCTTTATGGATTGAATGACTTCAGCAGGTAGAAACACCACAGGGAAGAGTTGAGAAAATTAGCACAGTACAGGATGAACAGATAGACTGGCAATTGTGTAAATCTATAGGATAAGCAGTATACATACCCAGAGAGCAAAATCAACATAAATGGAAGTATTGGCTCAGGACAGCAGACTTAAAACTAATTTTTCTTTCTAATTTTCTCCCCTTCTCTCCTAACCCTTGCCAGGCTATGGTATTACAAGTTACTGGATAGTGAGCAAGAGCAGAAACCCAAGCTGATGCTTTCCTCCTTCCTAGCCCATGGCCACCCACCTGCTACTCTAGCTGAGTTCAGTAAATGAGCACAGACATGGCAACCTCTGCTCGGTAACGTTCAGTGCCACACTGGGTGGTGCATTTATCCACTAAGCTATCGGGAACTTTCAGTTACATTTATTGTAACCTCTGGCGCTGTCATAGTCTCAAAATATTTCACAAAATTAATATTGCTTCTGGAAATTATTTTAATTGGATTTTTGCATCTTTGAAGGTGGCAGGACAAGTCGCTAAGGCTGTTAAAGAAAAGTATATGGGATCCTATCATGCTTTATAAATAGAGGCCTAGAGTACAAAACCTTTATAAATCACTGGTTAGGCCCCAACTGGAATATTGTGTCCAGTTCTGGGCGCCACATTTTAGGAAGGATGTCAAGGTCTTGGAGAGGGTGCAGAGGAGATTTACTAGAATGGTTCCAGGGATGAGGGACTTCAGTTATGTGGAGAGACTAGAGAAGCTGGGGTTGTTCTCCTTAGAACAGAGAAGGAGATTTAGTGGAGGTGTTCAAAATTACGAGGAGTTTTGATAGAGTAGTTGGGAGAAATTGTTTCCACTGGCAGGACGGTCGATAACCAGAGGACACAGACTTAATATAATTGGCAAAAGAACCAAGGGGGAGATGGGGAGATTTTTTTTTTACACAGTGAGTTGTTGTGATCTGGAATACACTGCCTGAAAGAGTGGTGGAAGCAGATTCAGTAGTAACTTTCAAATGGGAATTGCATAAATGTTTTAACAGGAAACATTTGTAGGGCTATGGGGAAAGAGCACGGGAGTTGGATTAATTGGATAGCTGGCACAGGCATGCTGGGCCGAATGGCCTCCTTCTGTGCTGTAAGATTCTATGAAGTATCTCGGCAATCAATACTTTTTTATACAGTTCCTTGTGCTACTGCTGATTGACACTAATAAAAAAATCATCCTGATTTTTCTCAAAGACTTTTCCTTGTTAATAAATAGGAATAACTAAGAATCTACAAATCCCAACACCAACTAAAACTAGCGGGATGTGCTCTATGATTTCCCATCGGAGCAGCCCTTTCCACTGCTGTACAATGTATGTTTCTGTATTGTCTGCCCACAGCAATCAAGACATCAAAAGTGGCTGCTTGACAACAATAAGCATTGCTCTGTGCTGACTATGTTTCTTGTGAGTATGGTTGGTTGTACCTGGATTCAGGGAATTGCATAATCATGTCGAGGCCTGCTCTCTGAGTAATGTGGATCACCTGCAGATTGAAGGAGGTCTCTGTGTTTGACGTGCACTGATGGATTGACTGATGGCACCTTCATCTCCGTATAAGTAGTCAACCACCCCCAATACTTAAAGCAAGTTCTGAATGCCACAACACCAATTACAGGCTCGCCAGCACTCCCACCTTTGTCTGCAACATCATGCATGAGATTGTGATCTCCTCCTCTCCTCCCCTCTCCTCTCTCAGGATTGCAATTTCACACCTTTGTGGACTATGCCAGCAGTTCCAGCTTCAGTCTGATGCTTCTCGTGTTTTTTCTATTAAACCCATTTTAACAGAGCTCTTTCACTTGTGTTATTGATGCGGAGATGCCGGTGTTGGACTGGGGTGGACAAAAGTGAGAAGTCGCACAACACCAGGTTATAGTCCAACAGCTTTATTTTAAATCACAAGCTTTCGGAGCGCTGCTCCTTCGTCAATAACTTGTGTTATTGATACTGGGATGACCATGCTTGCACAACATTTTCTCTCACCGTAGAGTAAGTGTGGTAGCAGCACCCACACCCACAGCCAAGTGGGTTATGAAGAGAGAAAAAGAGATTCAGAGGAATAAAAGAAAAAAGGAGAGGCTGGAGATAAAAAAATATATTGACCCCAAATTGTCTCGTGTTTTTTGATACACTGGGGTAGGCAAATGCTTGGTGGTTCAGAATTTGAGGCAGGATTGGTTGGCGATGTGTCTCTGCTCCATTTACCTGTTGAAGTTATTTCCGCCGCGGGCATTTTTGTGCGTGCCCCTTTTTCAGCGGATATAACCTAATGATGTGTGAATGGCGGGATGACAACATAGGTCGTAACTCCTGTCAAATCCACTTTTATCACAATAAAATACAATAAGGGAGGCATACTGGAATGCCAAGATCAGCAGAAATTCTTTGGTTATAGGGGTTTTAGCCTGGATAGGTATGGCCTGTATCCAATGCTCCCTCTAATTTGCTTTTTTTGTGCGCGATCCCTTTAAATTTGCTGTGCAGTATCTTTACCAGCGGAATAGCTGCTGAGTGGCCTGTGCGGGACCTCCCAATCGATGCGTGGCCACGCGCCCGTACACCTTAGGGGGAACGTTGCCTGTATCTAAGTTATTTGTGGGTTGAGTTTCATCTTTTTTTTTGCTGAGTTCTACTTCAAAGTGCCTAAGTGTGCTTATCTCTGGAGACCACTTAATCCCCTATCCAGTTAGACATCACTGACCATGGAGATCCCTCTGTACATATGCATGGCAGCACTGGAGGAGGCCAAGAGTCACCTCCACTCCCCTTCCCCCGCCACCCCAATACTTTATTCCAGAGCTCTTCCAAAGGCATGAGTGAAGAGTTGTGCCTCATGAGGCTTTGCTTCAGCAAGGAAGCCCTGCATGACCTGTGTCAACTTCTGGACCCAGACCTACAGCCCAGGTTCAGTGCAATCATGGCTCTGCTGGTGACAATCAAAGTGACAACCACACTCAATTTATACATCCTTGGCACGTTACAGACTGCAACGATGGATCTGTGCAATAGAAGCCAGCGTGCAGTCTTTGCCTGCATTCACCATGACACAAATGGTCTACTTCAGAAAGCTGTGGATTTCATCGATTTTGGTATGACGACGTGGCAGCAGTATGACAGCGCAATGCAATTTTATAACTGTGACTAGATTCCCCAAAGTACAGGGAGCCGTAGATGGGATCCACATTGCCTAACAGGCTCCATCTTTTAACCCACTGAATTTCTTTAGCAGAAAGGGATTCCATTCCCTCAATGCCCAGCTGCTATGTGACCAGGAACAACGAATCTTGTAAGTCCATGCCTGTGTTGCCAGTAGCTGTCATGGTGCCTTTGTCTTGCAGCAGTCCAACCTACTAGCTCTTTTCGAGGAAGACTGCGTAGTGTCTGGATGCCAAGCCTACCCTTTGCTTTCCCCAGCTGATGTCTCCCTTGCAAGTGCCTGCCCTGCAGCTGACGATTGGTAAAATGAGGCAGATGTAACCATTTGAGTGATCATTGAGACGTTAATTTGGGCACTGAAGGGTTGCTTCAGGTCCCATGGTTGGTCTGAGGGGGGTGTCTTACATTGTGGTGCTTTGCTGTACACTACACAACTTCGCTCCTCAAAAAGAGCCGTAGATGGTGGTCGGCCTGCCTGGTGGGGCGGAAGAACGTGGTGGCCAACAGCAGGAAGATCTGGAATTGGGAGATTCCAGATCTGCCAGAGAAGTATGTCATCAGATTGTTAGAGAAACATTCTGTAGAGACTGACATCAAGCTCCTGTCATTACATCATCCCACCATTTCTGGCACCTGTGCAGCAGATGCAAGCCCAAAGTGGGCAACAATCTCAAATAGAGGGAGTGCAGCGAAGGTTCACCAGACTGATTCCTGGGATGGCAGGACTGTCGTATGAGGAGAGATTGGGTCGACTAGGCCTGTATTCACTAGAGTTTAGAAGAATGAGAGGGGACCTCATTGAAACGTGCATGATAAAACCCAGCCAGGGTAAGAAACAGTGGCACCAGGAAGGGGGTAACCCTTCCGACACGAAGCATAACTGTTTCGGGTGCGGGAAGAGTGGGCATTGGAGGAAGGACTGTAGGAATCCGTGGAAGGACAACCTAGGAAAGAATTCCCCAGCCCCTGCCCCAAAGGTAGAAACCCCGACCTCTTCCCCCATGTTAGACTCGGTCGTAGCTGCGATCCGAGCTCTAGTAAACGGCCCAGGGAGAGTAGCCACCGCCACTGGTGCTCTAACCCCATCTGCCCCCCCAACACAGACTTATGACTAGAACGCGCCCAGCCTGAGTGCCTGTGTCCCCTGGAATACGATGAGTGGGACAGGCCCTGTGTTAAGATGGTTGTGGAGACGGTGCAGGGGAGATATTTGGTGGACACCAGAGCTTCCAGCACGGTGGTCCATTCGGAAGACCCGACCAATTCACCCAGGTCTAACAAGGTCCCATTTAGCCTAATGTGGTTCACAGGGAACGAGCAGGCTGGGGCAATGTCCAAACCTTTGGACATAGATTTAGGATCCCTCCATACCACGTGGGAGGGTAACCAAAAGGCCGACAAGTTGGCTAAGCAGGGGGCCAGGGAAGGAGAGTTCTGGGATCCCTATAAAGCAGGTCCGGTAGCCGCAATCCAGGACAAGGGAGGCACACAGGGGGTAGCTTTGCCCCCGGACTTAAAGCAGGTCCAAGCCCAGGATCCCGTCCTTAAGGCCGTCCTGGTAAAGAGAGAGAATGGGGAGTCCATAGAAGGTCCGTTCAGGGCGGCAGACGAGATTTTAAAACAGATTCACTGGCAAGCAGCCAGTAACCTGGGGAGCCAGCACCAGAAAAATCGGCTGCTGTTAGAACCCCAGAGAACCCACGAGTGGGAGATTAACCAGTGTAAGCTGTTCAAACCTAAAAGGGAACAGTCAGCAAAGGTGGACCGCCCCAAAGTTAGAGATCCCCAGCCTGCAGCCTCCAACGGTGAGGGACTCACAGGAGAGGTAGTGGTGGGCAAAGAGAATGAGAGGGATCCCCAGCCTGCGGCCTCAGGCTGCGAGGAACCCACAGGACAGGACAGGGACTCAGCAGCCACACCAAAAGGGGCAGTGTGCTGTAGCACAGGAGGTGACACTCCCGGGATTGTCAGGGATTCAGGGAAACCCTCAGTTGTTTTAAGAAGGACTCTCAGGGTCCTGCGGTACAGGCCACCTTACGCCCAGGCGTACCGGCTGCTCAGAAGCTGCCCAAGGCAAGGCCATACAGGATTTGACCTGGCCATCCGGAGACGGGCGGCGAATGTACAGAGTTTAATGTATTTAGGTGTGTTTTACGGTTTTGATAGTTTTAGTTCTAGTGAATTATTTTTACTTAAGTAAGTTTGAAGTTTTTCGAGACTTGATCACCTGTCAAGCCAGAGAACCTTCTCGGGACATGGCTATCTGTTTTGTGTGTCCCTACAGAGAGGAAATCGGCATGAGAAAGGTTCTGCTCCTGCTCGCCCTGGTAGGGGTGAGCATCGGTGACTTGCTGTGCACAAAATGCAAGGGAAAGGACAGAGTGCTCCGATCCCGACATGAGAAAGCATGGGACCAGCATTACAATAAAGCCTATGGCCAGGTTTAGGGAGAGCCTTAATTGTTTTTATTAAAATGAATAAAGTTTTGTGATCGTGTGTTATTTTTACTATGTATGTACTGTGTTTTCCAAGTGGTGCAGGGGTGTTGGAACCCCTCCGTGCTTGGATGTGTATGTATTATTGATTCTTACCTGTATGTATTGGAACACTACACCAAAAAAAAGGGGAATGTATGTTTTTGGGTTTTAGTTTAGGTAATACAGGGGAAGGTTGGCTTTCGCGGATCAGGAATTTTGTCCACCCACAATGATACTGTAGTGAATTAAAGTATCGCAGGAGGGACTGTAAGGTTGCCAAAATTTACAGATCCCCAAAACCTAAGGAAAAAGGACTTTGGAACTACCTCAGAGTGATAATATTATATTTGGGCCTAACCTAAGAGACTGTAAGACCAAAAACCAAGTTTTGGCATTTTAAAATATGTCTGGGCCTGTAAAGGGAGAAAAAGGCTGCGAAAGAAGATGGGTCAACCTCTGCAAAAGCAGTTTTGGGTATTGTAGTTAATTGCAATGTCTGGGGAACCGGGATGACCTCACTCAAAGCCCCAGCAAGCATTAACATTTTGACAATAGACCCTAGGAGAAGACAGTCCCACCCAAAACAACGGGTCCCATCAAAACCGTTTACAGAACCCATTAAAGACATGCATAAAGCAAATATTCTATAGAAGTCCCAGGCCCAGTCAAGAAACCCAAAACATGAGGACAATTCAAACTCCGATTAAACAACAGATCGACAGGATGGAACTATCCTGAAACCACTTCACACATTTACAAAACCAGTTAACACGCTAGTAAAGTCGTTACTGTTAATGAGGTCTTACAATGACTGGTATTTGATTTGGGGTAGATAAGGCCACTTCAATTTAATATAATTGAAGGCCCATCAAGCAGTTCAGCAAGAACAACAGTTCAAGTTCAACAGAAGGCAGTTCTGCAGTTTGGAGTTCAATTGAAAGCCTGTTCTGCAAGAAGACAGTTACAGTTCTGCAAGAAGGCAGTTCCACAGCTCAGAAGAAGACAGTTTAAACAGAAGCAGAGTTGAACAGAAACAGTTCAACAAAGAAGGCCAACAGCTCCAGAAGCAGGCCGACATGCAAGAAGAAACCAGAGCGACCGCCTCAGTGACCATCGGACACCTCGCGGCAACAAGGGCCTTACAAAACTTTTTACTCAAAAGACTCTAAACCCTAACTCTCAACTGTCAAGGATTCGTTTGGTGAGCATTATCCCTGGTGTCCAACCTAGCTAGTGAAGTGGGATTGGGAGGGGTGAAGTATTCTTCTAATGTTATTTCCCTCGCTTGTACCGAAGTGTTCCCCACCTTTAGAGTGATAAGAGTGTTTGTGTTGTGTTTTATTTTCTTGAATAAAGATCGAAGTTCTTTCATCAAACTCAGTTGTCTGCTGCACCTTTGTATCACAACACCCAAATAAGTCCAGGGTCTAGAACCAAGGGAGTGGGAGCGATTCGAACCGCTCAGAAGTCAGAGGTGAAGCTGACACAAAAACACTACCCCCTACACGCCAACCTGGAGCATCATGTGGCAGCTAAGGTGTACAGCATCACAGCATCAAGTGAAGTAAATCTGGCCATGGTGAGGCCATCCCTGGCCTCCTGGGCAGCAATGTGGTTGGGTGCTGATGCCCTCTGTCCTGTGCAGCATCAGGTGATTGCGGAGAAGGTTAGTATTCTTGTTGGTGCTGCCGGTGTGCCTGGTGCTGCTGGTGTTGGGGCTGTTGTGGTGTGATTCTGAGGACCAAGGTGCGATAGTTTCAAGGGTACCGATGCTGATGTAATAGATGGCAGGTGAACTTGAGATGACAGGAGCAATCTGTCAATGGTAAGAGAGGTTGTTCCAATGAGGTGACACTGGATAGAGAGTTTACTCCAAACACTTGCGACCTGCATAAAGCTCAATCTGTCTTCCAAATGCAGTAAGCAACAGCTTCTGAGCTTGGAAAGTGAACAGCTGTGAGATGGGAGCTTTTATTGCACATTTGCAGCTGTCAAGTAATGAGATGATTCCATGGTCATACAACTCCCAACCTCCTTACCTGACGTGATCCCCGAGCAGCGTGGACCCCATGGGCGACCTGGTAAAATGTAAAGCTGAGCTCAAAATACTTCTTAATGAGTTCTTAACAAGGTCATAATGATCTGAATTGCCTCCCCCGCCGCTGCATGTCGGGTCTGTTCAGCGCTGACAGACCCAACATCTGGGAAAGGCGCGTGGCGGCGGGTTGACAGCGGGGTCCCAATCTGCTGTCTTTTTTTTCCCACCCGACCCGCCACCAAACGCACCCACTGACTGAAAAATTCTCCCCTTAAAATCTCTCTGGGGATTCTAAACTGCTGTATACACCACTCCTCCCCTTGGCTAAAATATAATGGGGGAAAAATTCAGTTGGTTGCGCCTCCCGTTAGCGCCTTAAGAGGGCGCTAATGGGACGCAAAGCATCTAGCGCCCGGGCGCGGCGAAGTTTGCGCCGCTCGCGAAATTAACTAGACATTTTGCGGCGGCGCTAAACACTACCGCCACGATCTCCTGCGCCGGCAGATCATGACGTCACTCGAGTGTGCAACGCCCCGGTATCGCCCCGGAGCGGATATTGAGTGGCGCCCCCTGCCTTACCGCCTGATGCTAGCAACGACAGGTTGAGGGGAGCGTTCTGCAGTCATGAAGGGAAAGGGGGAGCGCTATTTAAAGGTGACCGCTTCCTGCCTTTTATTGTTGGTGCCATTTTTGAACTACGCATTCTGAGAGAGAGAGGGAGAGACTTCTGGAGAGATTCAACGTTGTGTGAAGGAGTTTTGGGTACTGAGCAGCACTTTGCAGGTTCATTTTGATTTTCCATTCCTTGTATTGATTTAGCAGAGACTGTGGGGGCTGCACTCTGAGCTCTTTGCCTGGTACTCTCAATTGTTCTTTCCAGCACATTTGATGTGCAAGTCTCTCCAGGCCGAGATTCAAGGCTGCAATGAGTAGGATGTGGATGGAAAGCAAGATTAACCATCCCCTTTAAGAACTGGCCCGTGCCATTGTGTGTGTGTTCCATTGCTGACTGACATTACATGAGCTTCGCCAGCGCTCTGAGTTAGCGCCTCACTCCTCGGCCTTTGCGCCTTAAGACAGGTGTGCAGCGCCTGATTTAGCGCTCCACTCACCTCCCGGGGCGTTAAAAGTGAAGTTTCCAGTCAGTGGCGATAATTAGCGCCAGGCGCTAATTTTTGCGCCCGGACAATATTTGCGCCCCAAACGGGGCGCGACTGTATTTTTCCCCCAATGAGTCTAAATTTGCGGTCGGAGGCTTCCCGTGAGCGAATGCCTCCGAACCGCCAGAAAAGTACAAACCTTTCTGATGGTCCCGGAGGTTCAGACACTTGCACTCCTGGGCCTCTACGCGTACGCCTGTGTAAAGACCCACGTATCCCAGGGGTGCATGCCGTTCGCAAGCGCCCCATGGATCACATGGGCCAGGCCAACCAATCAAAAAGATGGATCGCCATTATGCTTATGGGGATTCCATTTATGTACGGAATCCCCATGAGCATGAATAGGAATCTCCTAAAAAACACAATCACACACCAGTTAAACAAAAATAAATAATTACATATTTAAATTAATTAAAATACAATTAAATTAAACATTTAAAACAGAAATTTAATTTTTTGAAAAATAAATTTAAAGGTTTTAAAGCGGCTAAAACTAACATAACTAATTTTAAAGGTTTTTTTATGTTTAAATAATTAAATACAAATTTATTTTAATATTTATTTAAACTCTTATGCTGGTAAAAGAAGGTCGTACGCCTGCTTTTACCAGGCGTAAGGGTTACGTGGGCATTCGCTGGGCAGTAGTTGAGCAAATAGTTCAACTCTCCGCCAGGGAATGTCCATTTCCCGGGGATGCGGATGATCTGTCAAGTTGAAACTTGACAGATCGCAAGTTCCAGGTTTTCGCGCATGCGCAGCACATGCAAAAACCCAGAACTTGCGGGGCACTTACAGCCACATACGCGATCACAGGCCCCGGAAAATCCAGACCAATATTTGAGGCCCATAGATCTTCCTTATTGGATATGTGTAAACTCAGCACTCCAGGCTGCACTTGTGGACTGCGGGTTGGAGACTCAGGGCTGCAATGGTGTCACCGGCAACCGGAGTTAACGGCTGCTGAAAATGGCTACAACGCTAACGGAGCAAAATTCGTCTGGGGGGGATGGAGATTGTTGGCGCAACGCTTACCTGCTGTGCAACGCCATCCTGGTGGCGTTACTGGAGTCATCCGAGCCGAAGTTTGTGTGCAGTAGCAGCGTTAGAGCTTCGCACAGTCTCTGGAAGCGAGGCTGTGGAGCTCACAAGGAATTGTGGGCAATGAAGAGGTCTGAGAATTAAAGGAGCCATGCACTCTGAAGCAATACAAATTAAAATGAAGTGAAACAATGCAGTTTTCAGCCCTTTCTGCCTTTAAAAAAATATTTAACAGGGGCCAGGAGGCCCTCCAGAAAGAAGGATGTGGGACTACATCACCGAGGCCGTCACTGCCAGCAGTGTCGCCCCCACCACCTGGCTCCAGTGCCCAAAGAAGCTTCATGACCTCAGATCACTGGTCAGGGTCAGTGAATGCGTCTTCAAAATCCGTCTCCTACCAACTGCAACACTAGTCTCACACACTGCTCAATGCACAACCCCCACCCCCAATCACTCACCTACCTACAATCTGCACCAATCATGAGGCACATCTCCCATTTCTAGCCTCACCTCACCCCCATCAAGGAGACGGTGCTGGCCATTCTTGGCAGGAGCATGGCTGAGCCCTTGGCCAGTGACGGGGTTGAAAGGATAAAAGATGCTGGTATCCTCATACATTATCCTCCTTCTGGCATGCACCTCTTGCTTTCCTGCCCTCCCCTCACCACAACTCCACCCTTGTGCCTTCCTCATTTCACACACCCAAGAAATGCAGCCTGCCCAGCCAGTGGGTGACCAAGAAGAGGGAGAGGAGAGTGAAGAAGAACAAGAAGAGGATGATTGATTTGACACTCTCAGCACCAGCTCCTCAAGGTCAACTAGCAAGGCCATTTACAGTGTCCCCCACTGAACGTCAGCAGCCTTCCACCAACCATGCTGCAGCCACTGGGGTAGCACTGCGTGACATCAGTAGGATAGGCAAAGGCACACACAAGACACTCACTAAGAGAATGCATACGGGTGATGAGTTGATTTCTTGATGTCACATTGGATGGATAGATGTAAATAAGAACATAAGTAATAGGAGCAGGAGTAGGCCATTTGACCCCTCGAGCCTGCTCCGCCATTTAATGAGATCATGGCTGATCTGATCTTGGGCTCAGCTCTATTTCCCTGCCCGCTTCCCATAACCCTTCACTCCCTTATTGTTCAAAAATTTGTCTATCTCCACATTAAATATATTCAATGACCCAGCCTCCACAGCTCTCTGGGGCAGAGAATTCCACAGATTTACGATCCTTTGAGAGAAGAAATTCCTACTCATCTCAGTTTTAAATGGGCGACCCCTTATTCTGAAACTATGCCCCCTAGTTCTAGATTCCCCCATGAGGGGAAACATCTTCTCTGCATCTACCTTGTCGAGCCCCCTCAGTATCTTATATGTTTCAATAAGATCACCTCTCATTCTTCTAAACTCCAATGAGTATAGGCCCAACCTGCTCAACCTTTCTTCATAAGTCAACCCCCTCATCTCAGGAATCAACCTCGTGAACCTTCTCTGAACTTTCTCCAATGCAAGTATATCCCTCCTTAGATATGGAGACCAAAACTGTATGCAGTACTCCAGGTGTGGTCTCACCAATGCCCTGTACAGTTGTAGCAGGACTTCCCCGCTTCCACACTCCAACCCCCCTGCAACAAAGGCCAACATTCCACCTGTCCTCCTGATTACCTGCTGCACCTGCATGCTAACTCCCTGTGTTTCATGCACAAGGACCCCCAGGTCCCTCTGTACCCCAGCATTTTGTAATCTCTCTCCATTTAAATAATAATTTGCTTTTTTATTTTTCTTGCCAAAGTGGACAACCTCACACTTTCCCACATTATACTCCATCTGCCAAATGTTTGCCCACTCACTTAGCCTGTCTATATCCCTTTGCAGACTCCCCGTGTCCTCTTCACACATCGCTTTCCCACCTATCTTTGTATCATCAGCAAACTTGACTACATTACACTCGGTTCCCCCATCCAAGTCACCAACATAGATTGTAAATAGTTGAGGCCTCAGCACTGATCACTGTGGCGCCCCACTAGTTACCGTCTGCCAACTGGAGAATGACCCATTTATCCCGACTCTCTGCTCTCTGTTAGCCAGCCAATCCTCTATCCATGCCAATACATTATCCCCAACCCCATGAGCTCTCATCTTGTGCAGTAACCTTTCATGTGGCACCTCATCGAATGCCTTCTGGAAATCCAAATACACGACATCTACTGGTTCCCCTTCATCCACCTTGCTCGCTCAAAGAACTCCAGCAAATTTGTCAAACATGATTTCCCTTTCATAAAACCATGCTGACTCTGCTTGACTGTATTATGATTTTCTAAATGTCCTGCTACTGCTTCCTTAATAATGGACTCCAACATTTTCCCAACGACAGATGCTAGGCTAACTGGTCTATAGCTTCCTGCTTTCTGTCTCCCTCCCCTCTTAAATAGGGGCATTACATTTGCGGTTTTCCAATCCGCTGCGTCCTCTCCAGAATCCAGGGAACTCCGGTAGATTGCAACCAATGCATCCACTATCTCTGCAGCCACTTCTTTTAAGACCCTAGGATGCAGGCCATCAGGTCCAGGGGACTTGTCCACCTTTAGTCCCATTATTTTACTGTGTACTTTTTCTTTAGTGATAGTGATTGTTTTAAGCTCCCCTCTCCCTATAGCCTCTTGATTATGTATTATTGGGATGGTTTTAGTGTCTTCTACCATGAAGACTGATACAAAATATTTGTTGAAAGTCTCTGCCATTTCCCTGTTCCCCATTATTAATTCCCCAGTCTCATCCTCTAATTGACCAATGTTTACTTTAGCTACTCTGTTCCTTTTTATATACATGTAGAAGCTCTTACTATCTGTTTTTATATTTCTTGCTAGTTTACTTTCATAATCCATCATCTCTCGCTTTATTTTTTTTAGTCGTCCTTTGCTGTTTTTTTTAAATTTCCCAATCCTCTGGCCTCCCACTAATCTTGGCAACATTGTATGCCTTTGTTTTCAATTTGATACCATTCTTTACTTCCTTAGTTAGCCACAGATGGTTCTCCCTTCTCTTAAAGTCTTTCCTTCTCACTGGAATATATTTTTGTTGAGAGTTATGAAATATCTCCTTAAATGTTCGCCATTGCTTATCAACCGTCTTACCCTTTAATCTATTTTCCCAGTCCACTTTAGCCAACTCTGCCTTCAAACCTTTGTAATTGCCTTTATTTAAGATCAGGACACTGGTTTGAGACCCAACTTTTTCACCCTCCAATTGAATTTGAAATTCAACCATGCTGTGATCACTCTTTCCTAGAGGATCCTTTACTATGTGATCATTTATTAATCCTATCTCATTACACAGTACCAGATCTAAGATAGCCTGCTCTCTGGTTGGTTCTACAATGTATTGTTCTAGGAAACCATCCCGGATACACTCTATGAACTCTTCCTCGAGGCTACCTTGGCCAATTTAATTTGTCTAATTAATATGAAGATTAAAATCGCCCATGATTATTGCTGTACCTTTCTTACAAGCCTCCATTATTTCTTGATTTATACTCTGTGCAACAGTGTAGCTACTGTTAGAGGGCCTATAGACTATGCCCACCAGTGACTTCTTTCCCTTATTATTTCTTATCTCCACCCAAACTGATTCTACATCTTGCTCTTCTGAGCCAATATCATTTCTCACTACTGCACTGATCTCATCCTTTATTAACAGAGCTACCCCACTTCCTTTTCCTTTCTGTCTATCCTTCCGAAATGTCAAATACCACTGAATATTCAGTTCCCAGCCTTGGTCACCTTGCAACCACGTCTCTGTAATGGCTATCAGATCAAACCCATTTATATCTATTTGTGCCGTCAACTCATCTATCTTGTTACGAATGCAGCATGCATTCAGATAAAGAGCTTTTAATTTTGTCTTTTTACTATTTTCTGTGCTTTGACCCCACTTTCTGACGCACTCTTATTTTTATATGGTCTGTCCCTTCCGGTCACACTCTGGTTACCATTACCCCCATCGCTACCTTGCTCTATTGTCTTCTCCTTTCTCTTTGACTTTTTAAATTCCCACTCACCTGAACCCTCCCCCCATCTATTTAGTTTAAAGCCCTCTCAACAGCCCTAGTTATTTGATTCACCAGGACACTAGTCCCAGCATGGTTCAAGTGAAGCCCGTCCCAACGGAACAGCTCCCTCTTACCCCAATACTGGTGCCATGAATCGAAACCCATTTCTCCCACACCAGTCTTTGAGCCACGCGTTCATCTCTCTGATCTTATTTACCCTATGCAAATTTGCTTGTGGCTCAGGTAGTAATCCAGAGATTATTATCTTTGTGGTTCTGCTTTTTAATTTAGTCCCTAGCTTCTCATACTCCCTCAGCAGAACCTCTTTCTCTGTTCTACCTATGTCATTAGTATCTATGTGGACCACGACAACTGGATCTTTCCCCGTCCCACTCCAAGTTCCTCTCCAGCCCAGAGGAGATGTCCTTAACCCTGGCACTGGGCAGGCAACACAGCCTTCGGGACTCATGCTCTCAGCTGCAGAGAAAAGTATCTATCCCCCTAACTATACTATCCCCTACCACTACTACATTTTTTTTTACTCCCCCAACTTGAATGGCCCCCTGTACCACGGTGTTGTGGTCAGTTTGCTCATCCTCCCTGCAGTCCCTGCTCTCGTCCACACAGGGAGTAAGAACCTCATACCTGTTGGACAAGTGCAAGGGCTGAGGCTCCTCCACTGCTACCTTCTGGATCCCCATACCCGCCTCACTCGTAGTCACACCCACCTGTCCCTGACCACGGACCAATTTGAATTATTTAACCTAAGGGGTGTGACTGCCTCCTGGAACACAGTGTCCAGGTAACTCTCTCCCTGCCTGGTGTATCGCAGCGTCTGAAGCTCAGACTCCAGTTCATCAACTCTGAGCCGAAGTTCCTCGAACCACCAACACTTACTGCAGATGCGGTCGTTGTGGATCACACTGGTGTCCACCAGCTCCCACATGCAACAGCTGCAACACATCGCCTGCCTTACCATCTCTATTATATTTTATTTAATTAATTAGGTTTTCAAGTTTTGAAATATCAATTATCCATGTTTAATTTTTAATCCCGGCTCTTAATTTAAACCAATGCCCAAGTTTAGAAAAAAGAGAGAAATACTCACCAACCAATCACTTACCTGCTTTCCTGTGACGTCACACTTTGATTTCCCCGCACCCCCCCCCCTTCTCAGGTCGGTACGCGCAGCTCCCGGCGAGCTCCTTTTATCCCCGCTGGAGTCGCTCCTCAGATCCCGCTCTCGCCGCTGGTCTCGGGCCTCGGGCGCTGCTCCTTTTATCCCTGCTGGAGTCGCTCCTCAGATCCCGCTCTCGCTGCTGGTCTCGGGCTCCTTTTATCTCCGCTGGTGTCGGTCCTCAGATTCCGCTCTCGCCGCTGGACGTATGTAGGTGGATTGGAAAGTTTGCTTTGTGGAGGCTTTTATTTCAGCATCGTGGCCGAGAGGACGCTGTGATGGCCAATAACAGATGGAAGGTGTGTGATTAATGTTGAAAGGGGAATTGGGGTTGTGGTCACAGGGACGGCAGGCGGATGATTCCATCCCGGATATCCTGGCCACAAAGGGGTTGTCTGGAATGCATCCTTTTGTCTGATTCCTCCTTTTCTGCTTCCTCCTCTTCTGTGTCTGCCTCTTCCCTCTGCAAGCGGATGCTGTAAATGTGCAATGACAGCATAAAATGCTGGAAATACTCAGCTGGTCAGACAGCATCTCGACTTGAGATGTGAACTCTGTTTTTCTCTCCACGGATGTTGCCTGACCTGCTGAGTATTTGCAGCATTTTCAGTCTTCTCAAAGGCCTTCATTTACCATCCGAGCCCTTGCAAGTGTCCAGCACCACTCCCTGCACACTTACAAAACTTTTCACATCTATTGCAGCAAGCCATCACTTCAATAAAATCAAAAAAACCCAGTCCAAGACCTTAAATCCAAACTTACCTGAACGATGAGTGTGTCCCTTTGAGAGGTGCAGACATCACCATTGTCAGCCTGCTTGCACGGCAGGCTAATCTGGTGTGCTTAGGACCCAGTGCTGAATTCAGCGCTAGGGTCGAAGTTCGCCCTTGTGATGTTAAGTCTGCGTTGCATGCCAATTTATGCCACAGCGCCGCCATTTTGTTCAGGATGGCGCTGCCAGTTATTGGCAGCGCAAAGGTAGGGACGAAAACGGTGGCCGCCGCGGGACTCGCCGGCAGCTGGCAAAAGAGTGGTGGCCGCCGTTTTAGAGCCATTTAATGGCGCTACAGGTGTCGCTAAGGCCACAAATTTCTAGCCCTGTGAGCCTTACTCCACCTGTCTTCCTTGCCTGCATCATTCTTTCATTTGTTCCTCAGTGGATACAATAGTGATTTCTGTGGCCATCAAAAGGGCTTTTCTTGCAATTCATTTTCGGGTCCTTTCACACCTGCAGTATTAATTCGAGCCTGGTCCCAGTGCGAATTTTAACTCAAGATGAGCATGTCACATAATCATTTTGGAATTGGAACATTGCAAAAGTTAATTGCATCCACTCTTCCTCCTCCAACAATTGGGAAAATGTATGTTTTTAGTCCATCAGCATTAAAACTTATTAAACCTTTGCCATGAAATGTAAACTGACAGTACTGCAGGGCAACTGCACATTCATGCTTAGGTGAAAATAATTTGCATGGTGTTAGTGGGTTTTAAGACTATCATTATGCAGAATATCACTCCATTTAGGTCTTCCAAATCTTTTAATATTTACATCACTCAACATTAAACAATTAATTTCAGATCATTAGATACCAAACAGTAATGACATGAGCTAATACAAGGCTGCATAATCCTGAACTTTTGCTTCACACATTTATACTATACCCTTTATTTTTGCATTTTTTAAAAATTCCTTCATGGGATGTGGGTGTCACTGGCAAGGCCAGCATTGATTGCTCATCCCTAGTTGCCCTCGAGAAGGTGGTGGTGAGCCACCTTCTTGAACCGCTGCAGTCCCTGTGGAGAAGGTACTCCCACAGTGCTGTTAGGGAGGGAGTTCCAGGATTTTGACCCAGCGACGATGAAGGAACGGCGATATATTTCCAAGTCAGGATGGTGTGTGACTTGGAGGGGAACTTGCAGGTGATGGTGTTCCCATGTGCCTGCTGCACTTGTCCTTCTAGGTGGAAGAGGTCGTGGGTTTGGGAGGTGCTGCCGAAGAAGCCTTGGCGAGTTGCTGCAGTGCATCTTGTAGATGGTACACACTGCAGCCACGGTACGCCGGTGGTGGAGGGAGTGAATGTTTAAGGTGGTGGATGGGGTGCCAATCAAGCGGGCTGCTTTGTCCTGGATGGTGTCGAGCTTCTTGAGTATTGTTCGAGCTGCATTCCTCCAGGCAAGTGAAGAGCATTCCATCACACTCCTGACTTGTGCCTTGTAGATGATGGAAAGGCTTTGCGGAGTCAGGAGGTGAGACACTTGGCGCAGAATACCCAGCCTCTGACCTGCTCTTGTTGCTGCAGTATTTATTTGGCTGGTCCAGTTATGTTTCTGGTCAATGGTGACCCCCAGGATGTTGATGGTGGTGGATTCGGCGATGGTAATGCCGTTGAATGTCAAGGGGCGGTGGTTAGACTCTCGCTTGTTGGAGATAGTCATTGCCTGGCACTTGTGTGGCACGAATGTTACTTGCCACTTATCATCCCAAGCCTGAACATCATCCAGGTCTTGCTGCATGTGGGCATGTACTGCTTCATTATCTGAGGAGCTGCGAATGAAACTGAACACTGTGCAATCATTAGCGAACATCCCCACTTCTGACCTTATGATGGAGGGAAGGTCATTGATGAAGCAGCTGAAGATGGTTGGGCCTAGGACACTGCCCTGAGGAACTCCTGCAGCGATGTCCTGGGGCTGAGATGATTGACCTCCCACAACCACAAACATTTTCCTTTGTGCTAGGTATGACTCCAGCCTTTGCCTTTGCCTATTCTACTGATGTCACTCGGTGCTACCCCTGCGGCTGCAGCATGGCTGGTGGAAGGCTGTTGACTTTTAGTGGGGGACACTGCAAATGGCCTTGCTGGTTGACCTTGAGGAGCTGGTGGCTGGCAGTGTGAAATCGAGTGATGGTGTTTCTTCTTGTTCTTCTTCTTTACTCTCCTCTCCCTCTTCTTGTTCAACCATTGGCTGGGCAGGCTGCATTTCTTGGGTATGTGAAATGAGGAAGGCACAAGGGTAGAGTTGTGGTGAGGGGAGGGCGGGAAAGCAAGAGGTGCATGCGAGAAGGAGGGTAACGTATGAGAATAGCAGCATCTTGTATCCTATCTGCCCCGCCACTGGCCAATGGCTCAGCCATGCCCCTGCCAAGAATGGCCGGCACCGTCTCCTCCAAGGGGGTGAGGTAAGGTTAGGAATGAGAGGTGTGCCTCATGATTGGCACAGATTGTTGGTAGGTGAGTGATTGCGCAGCAGGAGTTGTGCATTGAGCAGTGTGTGAGGCTCGTGGTGCAGTTGTTAGGAGACGGCTTTTGAAGATGCATTCACTGAGCTCGACCAGTGGTCTGAGGTCACAAAGCTTCTTTGGGCACTGGAGCCAGGTGGTGGGGATGACACTGCTGGCGGTGATGGCCTCGGTGATGTACTCCCACATCGTTCTTTCTGGAGGGCCTCCTGGCCCCTGTGGGTAGAGGACCTCTCTTGCAGTGTTGACCCCCGGCACAAAGCTGGAGTGCTGTGTGCGAGATCCTCCGTACCCCTTTCTTGGCTTTTTTGTGTTAGTGCTGAAGCACTTTTCCCATTTTTTGAGGTGAGGAAGGGAATTCAGCTTTAATAGCAGAAGACTCCCATTTGGGACTTTTTTTAATGTTTCTTTTAAAGGCTGCAACGGCTGAAAACTGCAGTTTTTGACTTCATTTTTATTTTGCAGTTCAGAAGTCATTGCCCTTTTAATGTCCCACAATGCCTAGCGAACTCATTGCCTCACTTCCAGAGGCTGTTGGAATATGGAACGCCGCTTCTTGATGCCAACTTCGCTACCAATGCCTGCACTAACGCCACCAGGAGGGCGTTACACGATAAGTTAGCGCTGGGCTACAAATCTTTCGCCCCCCCCCCGGGCGAATTTTTCTCTTCTACCGCTTCGACCATAATCAGTGGCCGTTAACCCGAGGCCGCGGTGACACCGGCAACTCGTGTGGCGGTCACGAATTTCTAGGCCATACAGTCAGGAAGTGGGGAATTGGTGCTCTTCGGTAGGGAAATAAGTGTGACTCAGGAGATGGCAGAGTGAATGATGTCGGCAGGGGTCAAGGGGAGGTTTCGTTGTTTCCCTTCTTCAGCTTCCAAATAAGCCAAATCACTAATGATGGTGGAGTGGTGGCTGGACTGGGGGGATTAGCAGGTTTTCAGTACAGAACGTTCTTACAGAACCTCCAACACGAAGTGTAAAATACTAACAGTATTCTGCAACAAGTGCAGAAAGTACAGAAGCAGCAAAACCATTTTTGAATTCAAAAAGTCAAAAATAAGAACCTTTCTTAGCAATACCAACATGTCTCTTAAGACAGACAGGGGGCGAAATTCGGTACCTTGGCGCCTCCAGTTAGTGCTTGGCAGGGATGCTAATGGGGTGCTGAGGCAGTAGTGCCGTGGCAAGGCGAATCCAATACCACATGCCAAATTCGGCCCCCCCGTAGAGCCGCCGCTATGAGATGGCGTCGGGGACTTCAGCACCAGGCAGATCGTGACGTCAGCGAGCGTGCAACGCTCACTGGACGCCCGATCTGCCAAATTGAGTATCGCCCCCTGCCTTAGCGCCTGGTCCCGACAGCGACAGGGAGAGGAGGCGTCAAGCAGGCGGATGCCGGCTCCAGGGGCGCGACTTAAAGGGATCATGAGTAATGATTCGCAGCTCTCGGGTTAGTGCTGTTTCACTGCTTCCTTGTCAGTTTGAGATAGTTCAAGAGTTGGATTCAGTCATTCAGAGGTTGTTTAGTCTCCGGAGTGTTGTGGCTTCTAAAAGTTCGTTACATTTATTCTCACAAAATATTAAAGTGCTGCACTTCCTTACATTAATGGAGGCTGTACTGGCAGTCGACCTCACCCTCCAGGATCTACAGCGGAGGGAGCGCAGGCAGCGAGAATCATAGAATGGTTACAGTGCAGAAGGAGGCTATTCGGCCCATTGAGCCCGTGCCGGCTCTCTGCTAGAGCACTTCAGCCAGTCCCACTCCCCCGCCCCTTCCCCACAGCCCTGCAAATTTTTTCCCCTCAGGTATTTATCCAATTCCCTTTTGAAAGCTGTGATTGAGTCTGCCTCCACCACCTTTCAGGCAGTGTATTCCAGATCCTAACCACTCGCTGCGTAAAAAAGTTTTCCCTCATGTCGCCTTTGGTTCTTTTGCCAATCACCTTAAATCTGTGTCCTCTGGTTCTCGACCCTTCTGCCAATGGGAACATTTTCTCTCTGTCTACTCTGTCCAGACCCCTCATGCTTTTGAACACCTCTATCAAATCTCCTCTCAACCTTCTCTGCTCCAAGGAGAACAACTCCAGCTTCTCCAGTCTATCCATGTAACTGCCGGGAATCATCCCTGGAATCATTCTTGTAATTCTTTTCTGCACCCTCTCTAAGGCTTTCACATCCTTCCTAAAGTGCAGCGCCCAGAATTGGACGCAATACTCCAGTTGAGGCCGAACCAGTGTTTTATACAGGTTCATCATAACTTCCTTGTGGCTTGGGCCATCTGCTAGCAGGAAGAGGCAAGCATTCTACCCACTGCCCGCCTGTTTGATGCCTGGTGTTAAAATGAGAAAGATTGGAACATGTGGCCAGAGGAAGGAGGAGAGCCATCAGAGCTCTCAACAGGACTCCTTACCCTCCGAGGGTCTTCCGACAGCAATTCTCCTACCTTCAATTAAGCCAGGAGCAGTGTTTTAGAAGGCTCCACTTCAGCAATGAGGTGGTCACAGAACTCTGCCACCTCCTGCAACCGGACCTCGAGCATCAGCTCAGGATGACCACGGCTCCCTCAGTGGCAGTCAAGGTCACCGTCGCCCTCAATTTCTTTGCCAGCGGATCCTTCCAGTCTGCAACAGGAGACATAGGTTCGCCGTCCATCGCTGCATCCAGGAGGTCACAGAGGTTCTCTACAGTAGGAGAAGGGACTACATTTCCTTCCCCATCACCACAGAGAAGCAGGACGAGCTTGCATGGTGCAGGGTGCCATTGACTGCACCCTTTGCGGGCACCGCATAACAATCCTGACATCTTCCGTAACCGCAAAGGCTACCACTCACTTAATGTCCAGTTGGTGTGCAATCACAGACAGCGAATCCTCAATGTCAATGCCCGCTATCCTGGCAGCAGCCACGATGCCTTCATTCTGTGCCAGACCAGTGTGCCAGCACTCTTCCAGCCACCACATCAAGCTCACAGCTGGCTGCTCGGAGACAAGGGCTATCCGATCTCCACCTGGCTCATGATTCCCCTCCGCAACCCCAACACTCCTGCCCAGTGCTCATATAATGAGAGACATGCTGCCACCAGGAACATCATCGAGCAGACCATCGGAGTGCTCAAGCAATGGTTCCGCTGCCTTGACCGCTTGGGAGGAGCCCTCCAGTACTCACCGGAGCGGGTGTCCCATTTCGTAGTGGTCTGCTGCATGCTTCACAATCTGGCCATCATGAGGGCCAAGCCCTTGCCAGCAGGGATTGCGGGACCACCTCAGGGGGAGGAAGAGGGAGAGGAGGAGGAGGAGGAGGAGGATGAGGAAGATTAGGAGGAGAAGGAGGAAAAGGAGCGAGGGAGGAGGCAGCCACTCAATCGGCCTTCCGGAAGGGCGGTCCAAGACCGCCTCATCAGACTGCGGTTCCTGTAATTTCAACCCCAGATCCCCGTTGCTCACCACATCCCCATCATTCCATCCCTGTCGCAGGCCATATCACAGCGCACAGTTAAAATGAGAGCCAGTACAAAATTATCCGAAGTGAATTAATAAATTTATCAATAATCAGTGAAAACATCTTTACAACAACAATATTAACTATTCACCCTTGTGCAATCCCTTAGTGCCTCTCGTTACTGTGCCTTTGTCTACTCTAGTGCTCCTACGAAGAGTTGGCCCAGTGGCTGCAGCACGGCTGGTGAAAGGCTGCTGAGTGTCCGTGCGGGAGACTTCAGATGGCCTTGCAGGATGCCCTCGACTTACTCTGGGCCTGGAAGGCCTGGCTGTAGACTGCACCACCTCAGCATGGGCGGCAGCAGTCTGGGCTGGCTGGATGCCAGGCAGTGACAAGGGCAATGGCGGAGTGGCAATGGTGGGAGCAGGAATGCTATCATTGTGAGAGAGGACAGCAGGTTCCTGCTCCACTGACCCACTGCCACTCCCCCGGGGCAGCACCTCAGCAGCCCTAGCAATCTGTTGCAGCACAGATTGCGGGCCTGCTGTGACACCGTGAAAGCCCCGGTCGATGGTGGTAGACACAGCCACGATGGCAGCAGTCAGAGCTTGTGTGGCATCAAGCTGAGGCTGCATGAGAGCAGTCTGAGATTGGATGACACCAACCATTGACTGCATTACAGCACTAAGACATTGCGTCGCTTCCGCCTGTGCCGCAATAGAAGCTGCCAGGTCGCCCATCACACGTGGCATCAGGTCTGGGTCACCACGGTCTCTCTGGGAGTCTACCATCCTTTCCAGACTGGAAATGATGAGCTCCATGGTGTGCACAGAGCTTTGTGCAATGTTAGAGGCAAATTCCTCCACACTCCTTACCATTGTTGAGAGACTCTCGGGCACCTTGCCATTGCATCTATGATCTCCGTGTGGATGCCCATCACCCTTCTTCTAAAGACCTCCCCATCAAGGTCCTCATCTGAGTCGTGCGCGAATCCGCCCTCTGGGGAGCTGGCTCCTGAGCTACCCTTTTCCCCTGACCTTGCTGCAGCCCGATCATTCCCAGTGCCTCACCCTGTGCAGATCCCATGATAACTAACCACTAAAGAATGCATAGTGCCAGTATCTGAGCTGGTGCCTGCGGGTGTCATGCAGTGACGCGGTGTGTTCTTCCTCCTCCTTTTCTCCCGCCTCGCTCTCTACTGTGCCCTCAGGGACAGGCTGCTCAGGTGCTTGCTCATTATCTGAAAGCATAAAGGCACAAGAGATGGTTTAAGGTGAGGGGAGGGGGGCAGGAAGGGAGAAATGCATGCATACAGCATGATTAGCTGGAAAGTGTGAAAGGCTTGTGAGGTGAGGGGGAAGTGAGATGTGAGAAGAAGGAGTAGGGATGAACATACCATTGTTATCCCCAAGGGGGTCAACATCGCCGGTGGCCATGGCGCCCACCACCTGGCGTCCAATAATCTGCAGCACTCTATTTTCCAGCGTAGACAGTGGTTGGGTGTCGCTTGTCCCCCACCTGTGTGCTCCTGCTCCCTCCTGTTGTGAGCCACCTTGGCCTGCAAGAGAAAGGAAAGTGTGTGAGTGAGTGTGGAGCAATGTGTTTGAGTGATGTGCCTGACATTGTTGAATAGCTGTCATTGTGTGCGAGGTGTGAGGTGTGGGTGTGAGTGTTGGTAGGTAGAGATTGTTGGTGGGTGAGTGCTGGGGGTGTGCAAACTGAGTTTAAGACGGTGTTATATAGCATTTGTTGAAGCATTGACTCACCCTGACCACCCGAGTGAGGTCGTTAAATTTCTTCTGGCACTGTGTGTGGGTCCTGGGGACCACAATGCTGCCCGAGACATGCTGGGCAACTTCCCTCCACATGGCATGGAAGACTTGTGGCGAGGACCTCCTGACACTTGCTGGGTAGAGCACCGGCCTCCGTCTCTCCACAGCAACTCCTCCAATGCTTAGTCCGAAAATCTGCGGGCTCTCTCCCTGGGGTGTGGATCTGCCATGAGTACAGTTGGTTGAGTCATCCGGCTTCTTGTACTTGGCCTGCTCCTGCTTGCTGACACAGGTTCACAGCCAGTAAAGCAGAGAATGAGGTTCTGCAGCATCAATGAACCTCCCCTTTAAGAACTGGGAAGAGCCTGTGGCAATGGTGACTTGTGATTAGACTGCACCTGATATTGGTTAGTGCTTTGAGTGTAACGCCACTGAGCTAGGCCATTAGCGCTTGATTTAGCGCTCCAATCCTTTCTTTGTGCGATGACACTGAATTTTGCGTGCAGCGAGATTCATTAGCGCCTGGCGCTAAATCTCAAACTTTTCCAAAGTTAGCGCCCATTCCTGGACTATAATGAATTTCTCCCCCATAGTATCTAAATAGCTGCTTTGCAATCAGTAACGCAACGTTTCTCGGGGCACAGTTTGCCCCTGAACTGCCCCTGGTGCTATTCGAAGGTTTGAGTGCAGAGATCTCTGATACTCATTTGCATCAAGTTTTCATTGCTGCACCCTTTTCAGCAGTAGGTGCCAGAAACATCATAGAGGAGGCTCTTGTGCAGTGCTATTCAGCAGAAAAATGGATGCAAAAGATTAGCACCCATTCTTCCTCTGCAGTGTCCCCATTGTTTGGACGCTACTTTGGAGTAGAGCAGAGGATTATCTGTCCTCATGGTATCTTCTCCAGTGGATCTGTGCTTACAGGGTACCAAGTTACAATTGCCCAATCTCATTCCACATGGAGCGCTCACTCATCGTAGGGAGAAGACTTGATCAACAAATAGCCACTTAGAAAGATATCAGCATTAACCACAAGCTCATTAGAAGTTCCCTGCATTGAACCAGCGCTCCTAACACTCTATCAGCCATTCCCCCTGCAGATTCTTTGCTACGTACCAGATGTCTGTTTAGTGGCATGCCAAATTAGTTATTAAATTAACAACCTTAAACCGAGAATTAAAAAATCCTTCTGAAACAAATTGTCATTAATGAAAAAAAGCCCTTTGTTTTGAGTTTAACTTTTTATCGAAGCATTTATAAATTGTATTTAGTATTTTGATTTAAAATTCTGGATACTCCACTGGAGGTGGAGATGTGTCTCACAGGATTGTAGAAACTGGAAAATAGCAAATAGAAAGAATTCAATGAATCATCTTTAAAATTAACCATTGTTTAAAAAGTGATTGCATCACTAATTATACCATTTCATTTTTCACAATACAAATCTTAAGCATACATATGGATAGAAGTTATAATGAAAGCAAATTTAAATTTCAAGTACTTTTGTTTTCTTTGCAAACTTGACATTACCATTTAATAATGCACAGACCTATAATAGAAGCTGTGTTGATAGGTTTTGACTTGAATGCTTTCCAGTGGAATAATTTTGCATGATTTTGCAATTGTGATTTATGCTGAGCCTTGTGAACTGGGTCACAAAGAGAGGAAGCTGCTCAGGAGACACGGAGACAAGACTGGAGCAAAATGTAAGATTATCAACCGAAGGGAGTTGAGATGAAAGAGCACTCCAAATAACGGAAAACACCAGAGGCAAGTACAAGATGGTGCTTCTTCTACCAGCAGGCAGAAGTAAAGATCAAGCCATGAAGTCAAAGAAAAGGATTTTTTCCGTCAACATATTTTACTCCCCTGCAAGGTGCGGGCAATCCTGGATCCTTTCTCAGCATTTAATTGTTGGAATCGTTATATTTCATTGGACTTTCCTTTTATTCATTAATGCATAAAAGGTGGGAAAATCTTGGAAGGCATGAAATAGTAATTATAAGATAATATGAAAATATACCAGATTAAGAATCGGTTCTACAGACAGATTAAATATATAGAATCGCTTTAGCTGTTTCTCTATTTGGGTCACTTATGCTCCCTGTCCTGATGCCCCCTGTCCTGATGGCTAGTCTGTTTCACTGGTGTGTGCTACGGTCTTAAACTCATCCCCCTCACACTGATAATATACGTTGAGTTACATATGTAGCTCCTCTGGGGTGGGCGGCCGTCTCATGTCTGATTTTTTGTTATTATTCGTTTATTGGGATCTGGGTGTCGCTGGCAAGGCCAGCATTTAATGCCCATCCCTAATTGCCCTTGAGAAGGTGGTGGTGAGCCCCCTTCTTGAACTGCTGCAGTTCGTGTGGTGAAGGTACTCCCACAGTGCTGTTAGGGAGGGAGTGCCAGGATTTTGACCCAGCGACGATGAAGGATCAGCGATATACTTCTAAGTCAGGATGGTGTGTGACTTGGAGGGGAACTTGGAGGTGGTGGTGTTCTCATGCGCCTGCTGCCCTTGTACTTCTAGGTGGAAGAGGTCGTGGGTTTGGGAGGTGCTGCCGAAGAAGCCTTGGCGAGTTGCTGCAGTGCATCTTGTAGATGGTACACACTGCAGGCTAGTTAAAGTGGTAGGGGCCAGAAATGCATCAGGAACACGACGTGAACACCCCTCTCCATCTTAACTCTCCGCACATGCACTTCCTGCTGAGTCGGGGGTTGGGGGGAGGGGTTTAAAGTAACTCCTTTTAGACGCGTCACCACTTGGTCAATTTGTTACATGCAACTTGAGTCAGAATGTCAAAAATTACTATTTTTGTAGATTCCACTTAGTTTGTTTTCATCAACAACATAATTAATGGCTAAAGATTGGGACAGAAAACAAACTCGATTTGACTCAACAACCCCCTAAAGAAAAGATGATTATTAAGCAGGTTGCAGCACAGGGCCTGTTTGCATCAGCGTAAGGAGATACCTCAGGCATGTTTTAACCATCTTCATCTCGGAAATCGTATTTTTTAATTGTATCAAATGAGTTTTTCTTGTTTCTGCAAAGATTGGAGTTTTAATGATGTCAGTAAGTATTATCAGCAAAATTAAATTTTTACTAACAGAACTAAGATGTAGTGAAGTGGGTGGAATGACGCTAATTAGGAATTAAATTCCAATCCTGTAAAGTGGTTGTAATTAAATCTGATTACGGGATTCCCTTCTGAGATGATGTAAAATCTAATTCTGTTTCCTGATTGGAGGACCAGGCCCACACGACCCCAGGTACTCTTCGGCACAGGCTGCGCCCCTGGGTTCCGTGGGCCATTCCGCTGTCCTCCATTACGCAGCGTCAGTGAGTAAGTTTACGAAGGAGGGCCGCCATCAGGTGCGTGTTCTTTCCGCAGGTCTGCGGCGTACTCTGGAGCTACGCCACGGTCCGCAAGTTTTGGGCCCACGAATTGATTTAATTCCCTTTTGTATTCTTCAACTGAATCACTAGTGGCGACATTATATGTAGTTTGTTTCAGACGCTCTAATGACCAAGTTTTTACTGCATTTCTTGCATTGATACTTCAAATCGATGCAAAAACTGCGGCTGAAATAGGAAGTCAAGGCATTTAACTGCAACCAGTGTGCAGCAAGCATTATGCTAACATTAAGAACATAATCAGCATTTGGATGCTGCTAAACGGAATTCTGTGTTGGATCTATAACTCAGTGCTTGTACTGTTCCAAACTTGACTGTAAAAGTTAACTATTGTAATTATTACTGCTTTCTGGAGCTGCAGACAATAGCTTGGTGTATTAGTGGACCATTGTAGACTGCAGAGAGAATGTACAGATCAATCACACCATTAATGGAGTGAGCCTTTGGTGCAGTGGTAGCATTCCCGCCTCTGGGCCAGAAGGTTCAGGGTTCGAACCCCACTCCAGACCGTCCCGGCCAGTGGAGTTGGAGCTCGAGCTCTGAATTCTGGGTTGACATCCAGCGGGATACTCGATCTGGTGGGTGTGGGTTGTGGGAGTCCATAAAACCCTCCCGCTGTATAGGACTAACTACCCTATCTGCTGGTATGGCCATGGAAGGAGTGTTAACGTGGCCAGTTAGCCTGTTAATCAGCCTACAAATCCTTCCACTACTTCACATTGTTCCTCAAAGAAGACTAGTTTAATGTTGCCCATGTGTTTGGAAAAAGGTACTTCAAAGGCTATATGGACACCAGAACAGTTCTGAGATTTCCCCCCTCACTTCCTTTCCTTACCTGCATCCTGCTGGCTCTGATACTCCAAACCTCACTGGTTCCTATTGAATCTTGAGGCTGCCAAAGCGGCGATAATTGAACTTATTCACAGTATGTAGCTGCATTCAATAATTTCCACTTTTGCAACAACGAGATTTAATAGGAGCCACCTGCTATCGCTCAGGTAGGTTGCCGATAGGGTCAGACTTTGGGAGAGACTTACTTTGGGAGCTGGGTGAGACCTAGTCAGGGCTTGGCGGCACCAGTTCCTGGAGCACTTGAGGCTACATTAGTAAGCATGTCCCGCTGTTTTTGGCTCTCCAGAAGTGAGCATACACTTGTCAGTAAAAATATAAAGTAGGTTTACTCTGCTCACCCTCTACTACATCCCTGCAGTCCAGTTTGTGCGTGACCCACCCCTGCTCCAGCTTGTTACTGATTCTGCTTCAGACTGAGTCCTGATTCCCACCTGCTATCGCTGCTAACTTCATTCAGCTTCAGCACGTACAGGTAAATGGTTTAATACACACTGGAGTTTGCAAGACAGCCAAGGAGCAGGACCAAAAGGAGCACAGCCCGTGCCCACTATTAAAACCCAGAGTCAAATACCAGCTGTGAAATGGTGGAGCCAAAAGCAAAGTGAAGGAAGGTCGACATGTTGATCAAGAAGCTATGGAGCAAAGTGAAATCTTCCAATGCAAGTTCAAATTTTTTGACTCCCAGCAATATGTGTAAATGTTAACCTTTATGCAGCTTCATGTCTGTGGGTAACCTTAAGCTTGGCATTTAACACTGAGAAATGTAGAACAACTGTTTAAAACAGCCAAAGGTACAGGGAATCAATGATAAATTGAAGGAAGGCCAGACAGGAAGAAAGGATAAGGGAAGAGAAAATTTCAAATGAGAAGTCAGCTAAGCAAAGTTGCAACTAAATTCTAGTGTTTTTTTAGTTAAGTAACATTGTGCGAAACTAACTTTTCCTGTCCTGAATTCAATGGGGTTGGCATCCCTGCTTTAGTTTTTGTTACCTATTCACGCCGAGGAAACTAAGTGAAGCTCTCGCCGTCTTAAATATAAACACCACGATGAACAAATTCTTACTCTTCAATAAAATCCTGCAACAATGAACTTTATTTAACACGTGCTCGCACCTTTGAGAACAATTCCACTCGACTTGAACAAACACTTTAAAAAAAATCTCAATGACCACGGCCAGTCATTTGTAGTTTTCATGGAAAAATGAACAAATGCGCAGAATATGATGCCCGCAACATAGGAAGATGTCCCATAATCCCGTGTAATCAAAATGTGATTTGGCTCACTGCGGCCAATTTTTAATTATCATGTAAATGTTGTGAGTGGTGGGCAGGGGATCCGCTACAGCCAGCCACTGACATTGGTGTGAGGCCGATTTCTGTTGTCAACCAAATTTTACTATTCAGGGCGAACTGCCTGCACTTTCACTCCCTATAGGCAGCTTGCCCATTAGCAGGGCTGGGTGTCCGGCTGGGCTGCTGCTACATAAAGGCAGCCTGCACCTCTTCAAGGGGAGTGCACTTTTTCATAGCGTGGATACCAGCACTCGTTTTTCACAGTTTGCTGATAAGATAATTGCAGTCAGGTTAGCGGATGGTACTGTGGAGGTATTCATAGTGAGCAGCAAGAAGGAGGTCGTCTTACCCAGTGATGGTGCCTAAGGAAAAATTCTCAGCAGCAATGGAGAGAGGTGGCAGAACATGTGAATACCACAAGCATTGTTCCCAGGAAAAAAAATGAATGACCTCACCAGAACTGTTGATGTAAGACTCTCCTTCATATCTGTCTGCACCGCCCTGCACTAGTAATCCTTCCCTCTTCTACTTCCCATACCTCTCGTGCAATCATAACAGGGCACTTCACTGTATCTCCTTCTGCTTGCAGTTGTACACTCAGTTGTTGCCTTCACAACTACATCGCCCTCTTGCCCACATTAGCTGCTTCTTCCTCTCATCATGCACACTATGCTAAGCTGTCTCACACATCTTCAAAACCCTTCAACGGGGGACACGCTAACCCATTTTTATTCTTCTTGCAGGACAAGCTGGGACACAACAGACGGAAAATGACAAGATCAGGAGAAGGGCTGGTATCAATGCAAGTGTTACCATCAATGGAGGAGGCTGTCATTGACATAATTGGCAGAGGGAGGGCATGCAGCATTGAAGATGGTGAGGCTGGAGGTCACGCAAAGCAAGGTTTTTGGGCATCTTCCCTTCCTTCTCTCTTTATACTGAACTCTCTCACTCACATACTCAGCATGACAACCTGCTGGTGCATAGTACCACCAATGATCTGCTACTGCTTACATTTGCCGCTACATGTTACCCTGAGTCCCTCTCCCCTCTTCCTAGGCCCGTTAGAAGTCTTGGGTCAAGCTGCAGCAGGTATTGAGGAGGAGAACCCTCCTGAAGATGTATCGTCACTCGCTCTCACTCTTTCAAACACCAGGACAGAAATTGACATCGAAAGTTAGAAGAGTCTGCACCGAGCGCAAGTGAGCAGGAGCAAGTGCAGATAGAAAGGAAACAGTTCACAGGAGGGCTAGCTCATGTCCTAGTTCTGCTGAAAAGGACAGAGATGAAGACTTCAGGGATGACGGCCTTTTATGAAGCATGCTTTATCTGCATCGCCAATTACTCAATGCATTGGACTGACAGCTAGTGAGCTTCTGCAACATGTTGGAGAGTGTAAAAGGGCCCACTACCAACTTAAGTCAGATTCTGGCACATGGCACAATGGCACTAGCAGTGGCACATGTTGCCCACTCTAAGGATGATGTGGAGATGCCGGTGTTGGACTGGGGTGGACAAATGTGAGAAGTCGCACAACACCAGGTTATAGTCCAACAGGTTTATTTGAAATCTGTGTCGATATGTGCGATCTTCTTGGAGATCCTCTCCACTTTGAGCCGACAGTTTGTGGTGTCGATAGTAGCCATGATGTGGAGATGCCAGTGTTGGACTGTGGTGGACAAATGTGAGAAGTCACACAATACCAGGTTATAGTCCAACAGGTTTATTTTAAATAAACCTGTTGGACTATAACCTCGTGTTGTGCGACTTCTCACACTCTAAGGATGACAGCACGTCTGCTCCCTTGCCACCCCTTCAACCAATGCCTGCCCTGATACCGGAGTGCCAGCAGGGCTACAATGCCCCAGCATCAGCCGAGATGCTGAGCTCCTAGAGGTCGCCAACCAGGAGCATCTCGAGAGCCCTCTTCTAAGCATCAGCTGACTTTAACTTCACCTCTCATGCTGCAGCCATTGGTGGAGCACCTCTTAGAAGCACTAGACCAGGTAAAAGAACACTTAAGACAGTGTTAGGGAGAAATTATTTCACTCCAGTCTGTGTTGATAGGTAAAAGCAAAACAGTTTATTTAATATTCAGAGATCTCTGGGAGAAGCGTCACAGACCTTACCTGGCCTGGTGACTACAGCTTCTCGACCTCCCGTTGTCAATTACAACCTTTTATTGAAGAATTGTCCAATCACATAGTTACAAAATATCATATGATTACAAGTATGCAATTCAAACTAAACAATTAATTTGTTATATTTCTTGTCTTACTAAACAATGATGTCAATTCAAACTAAACAATTAATTTGTTATATTTCTTGTCTTACTAAACAATTATGTCAATTCAAACTAAATCATTAATTTGTTATATTTCTTATCTTACTAAACAATTATGTCAATTCAAACTAAACCATTAATTCGTTATATTTCTTATCTTTGTCAGCTACAAACTAAAAGCAATTCAATGACGTATATATGCTGCCTGAGCAAGGGGCCCCTGTCTGGTTCTCACAGTTGTATATTGTATTTTGGCCTTGGATGTTGCTAAGTTCCCAACTCTCAACCATGCTTATCTCCCCACCTGGGTTCTTATTCTATTTCATACAGAAACGAGAAATTATTTATTTTAATTTAACATGAGTTCAAATTAACCCCTTCACTCCCCTTCAACAGGAACTGGGGACTTTCAGCAGGGTGATCATTCGTGTTATAATTTGGAAGCATTGGAAATTATAAACCTCTTTGAAATGTTTGTGTGCAGAGTGTTCCAGAAGCAGCTGGTGACCCCGCAATGCTAGTTGACATTAATACCAGTGCTGGTCTTTGGGCGATGCAGTTTATTGGAGGGTGGAAGGGCTCTGAGAGATGTTGGACATGACTATTCATGCAAGGAAACAGTGTTCAATGAGCTGCTGCCAAAGAGCTCTGGTTGCAGGCAGGTGTTGGAGCCCACCCACTTCCTTGCCATCCTCTATGTTATCAGTGTTATCTCTTATCATACTGAAGATCCTTGGCCAATGGTGGCTCCATGTATTGTCCCCATTGCAGAGCAAAGTATATGCAGCAAACCACAACCATAAGGGACATTCTTTGTGGGTTGTATTGAAGGAAGAAGATACGTATAGGCAGCGGTATCATTGCTTGAGGAGTCCAATTATCTGCTTGATGAAGGTTCTAGTTGAGGCACAGATCAGTTTGAAATGCAGTTTGGCTGGTGAGTGTGGGTTCCTAAGATGAGTCACGAGCCCAGTGTACAGTGGGCACTCTCCCAAAGGACACTCCTCATTAAAAATCCCGATAACTTGCATTAACTCTTCCTAAATAATTAAATTCTTGCAATTTTAAGTTATACTCTTACTCAGTGACCATGGTTCCTTGTCATTGAAATCCTCCATTAAACCTTTTCTCCTAAAGGTCTGTTGAGAATCTCTGAAAATTTATTGCAAATCTCTGAATATTCAATTTTAAAACTGACTATAACATTTTTTATCTAAAAGTTTTTGAATAAGTTTTCAATTTATTATAACTAAAATCTGTTTCACTTTAAATATATATTTCAAACCATGTGGCGTAGCTTTTCATCAGCAGAGCTCCCTTCACCAGCTGCCCTCTCATGGACAGTCAGTTACGGTCCATCAGTCTCATCAGCAACTTGATTAGTTGCCGTGGAAAAAGCTCTACCCCAAGTCACTTATAACTGCACTTTCTAAATCAAAACTGCCTAGCTTTTGGATCTCCATTCGTCACAATACTTCTGCTGCATCGATCAGAGCAATCGCTTCCTCATGTCCATCTTTGATGCCCTTCTCCCCAGCAAAACCGTTATTCTCTCTCATCCCTGTCAATCCCCTGATATGACCCTAATCTTCGCTCCCTCAAATCCAAGGGGCACAGACTTGAACATATCTGTGAATAAATGGTCTAGCTTTCCAGCACCAGATCTGGGCTGGACCACATCAAGTGCTTCAGGTCTAACTCTTCTCTGCCAGATCCGCTCACTACTCCAGGATCGTCTTGGAGAGCAAAGATAACCCTCGGCTTCTTTTCTCCACTACCAACCAATGTTCCCTCTAAGCTGTGCGGCCGGGCAGTAATGAGAAAGGCACCGTGCAGGCCGCTCACCGGCTTCTCAATTGTATACATCGTGCATGTGCGGAAATTTAAAGGGACCACGCACTAAAAGAAACAGCCCCCGCAGAACAAAGCGCAGTCTACAGGGAACAATGCTACCAATCATCTCCTTAAATCCCTCTCCCCTTCCCTTGCCACCCTCACCTCCAAAAACAAGAGTGAGGAGTTCATGGTCTTCTTTTTCCTACATTACAACAGTGACTACACTTCAAAAGTACTTTATTGGCTGTAAAACGCTTTGGGATGTCCTGAGATCGTGAAAGGTGCTATATAAATGTAAGCTTTCTTTCTTCTTTCACTAAGATTGAGACCAACTATTAAACGGCCTCTGCTGTTCTTCCCCTTCCACTTGTCCACCAAGCCAAACCTCCCCCAGGCTTCCCACTGCCCTAACAACAACAACAACTTGGGCGGGGGTGGGGGGCAGTGGTGCATGGAAGGAGGATGTGCGTGGAGAGCGATACGAGGAAGTGGTCAGAGATGGCCTTATCTGCGATTGACACGATGGGGGTAGCGAGGCCACGAGAGATGGCAAGGTCGAGGGGGTGGCCGTGAATAAAGATTGGGGAGTTTACATGAAGGGTGAGATTAAGGGAGGATAGGAGGCTAGTGAACTCAGAGAGAGAGAGCATAATGAATTAAGATGGAGGTTGAAATCACCAAGGATGAGAATTAATTCGGTGCAGAGGTTGAGGGAGGAAAGCAGTGAAGATGTCTCGGTAATAACATTTTTATGGTACTTGGGTGGGCGGTAGAGAACGAGAATTTTAAATGAGAGGTGAGAGGGGTGGAACAAGGTGAGATGCTCAAATGAGGAGAAAGTGCCAGAGGAATAGGGGGACAGACCAAGGTGTGATTTGGTGATGAGAGCCACACCGCCACCACGGTGGTCTGAGCGGGGCAGGTGGTGGAAGGTATAGCCAGGCGGGGAGGCTTCATTTAAGGGTAAGGTGTCATCACCCCTCAACCAAGTTTCGATCAGGGCCATGATGTCGATGCAATCATCCAAGATAAGCTTATGGATGGCAGGGGATTTGTTCGCAAGTGAACGGACATTCTCGAGGGAGTTGCAGAGAGGGTCGGTGATGGCTGCCCCACTGCCAGCATCCACAGGGTCAGCACTGGGGGGGGTGAGTTGGATGAGGAGGAGATTGGCAAGATTTGCCCCTAGTGGGCGCGCTGGGTGGGAAGGTCAGAGAGAGTAGGATGGGAAAGTTGGGGTTGCTGCTCGTAAGGAGGCAGCGACGAGTACCTCGATGGGCCCTTCGTAGGATGCCAAGAGAGGCACAGAGGGAAGCTGTAGGCTAATCTAAGAGGGAGTCAGGCCTGGGACGGCGGCAGGAGAGTAGGAAGATCAAAGAGTAATGAAGGATTGGGGTAGGGATTTGGGAGGGCAGAGTATCCGAGAGAGGAGAGATGAAAGGAGGCATGATGACAGGTGAGATAGAGAGAAAAGGAAAAGAGGGGGAAAAGGTGGACAAGTATTGAATGGCTCGGGTCCGGAGCGGCAGCCAAAATGCGCATGTGAATGGACACGGGAAAAGCTCAGGTTACATAGCCCTGTTTAAATGTAGTAATTAATGGAATACATATTTCCTGGTAGTAGGGATTAGGTTGGAGACAATAGTCGGGAGACCAGGGTCAAAGTCAGAGGTCCCATGGAAGGACAGGGCCGATGTAAGCAGGATGGGGCCGGCACAGAGCATCGACGAACCGCTGTCCAAAGCAGGTGAGTGAAGTCCAGAAGCTATTTGAAGGGTAGAGAATTTGAGGATGGAGGTTGTTGCTGTAGGAATAAGAGTCGGTAGCGATGCAGAGAGATGATGGCTAAATTGACACAAGTTGGAGGTCACTGTAGATCAAAGCGATGGAGAAAAAGTAAAACCACAAGCAGTGACCAGCAAAGCTGAAAACCGGTAAAACGAGTCACCGGACAGCAAGTGAAGCAACAGCTGCTGAACCTGTGTCTTTCCCTAGTTCTCTCTTATCTCCCCCTCTCCTCTGGTACTGTCTCCCTCTCTTTCAAAACTGCCGTCATCACCATCCTCCTCAAAAAACCCAACCTTGACTCCTCTGTCCTTGGAAATTACCACCATATCTCCAACCTCCCTTTCCGCACCTTCCAATTTCGTGCCCAGCTTTTCCGCAACGCCATGTTTGAAACTCTCCAATCGGGTTTCAGTCCCTAAATGACGTCCTCTGTGATTATGACCAGGGTGCATTACCCTCCTTGTCCTCCTCAACCTCTCTGCAGCCTTTGACATGGTCGACCACACTAAACTCCTCAAAATCCTTTCCTCTGTTGTCCTGCTCAATGCAATTGTAGTCACTTAATTCCACTCTTACCTAAACAATTGTAGCCTGAGCATCTCCAGAAATGGCTTTCCTTCCCACCCCTGCACTATTAGCTTCAGAGCCCCCCTGAGGATCTATCCTTGGTGCCCTACTGTTCCTCATCTACATGCTGCACTTTGGCAACACCATCCGCATGGGGATCAGCTTGTACATGTACACTTTTAACACTCAGTTCTATCTCTCCACCCACCTTTCTCGACTCCTGCTTCCTGTGTTGTCAGACTGCTTGTCTGTTGTGTATGAGTTGGAATTTCCTCCAGCTAAACATCGGAAAGACCAAGGCCATTGTCTTCGGCTCCCACCGCAAACACTAACCCTCACCATCGGTGACATCTCCTTCCTCAGCCAATGTCTCAGGTTGAATAAGACTGTTCACAACCTTGTTGTCCAATGCAACCCAGAGCTAAGTTCCAGACATCATATCCTCTCCATCACAATGACTGCCTACCTCCACCTCCACCTCCATAATATTGCCCACCGCCACCTCTGCCTCAACCTTTATGCTATTGTAGCCCTCATCTATGCGTTTGTTACCTCCAGACCTGACTATTTCGATACTTTCTTGGCTGGCCTCCCATCTGGCACCCTCCATAAACATCTGCTGCCTGTAACCTAACCCGCATCAAGTCCCGCTCACCCATCACTCCTGAGCTCGCTGACCTACATTGGCTCCTGAATCCCCCAACACCTCTAATTTAAATTTCTCATTCTCATGTTCAAATCCTTTCATGACCTCGCTCCTCCCTATTTCTGTAACCTCCTCCAGCCCTGCTCAAACTCTATTCCTCTGACACTGGCCTCTTGTTCCACCATTGGCAGCCGTGCTTTCAACAAGCTAGGCCCCTCACTCTGGAATTCTCTCCCTAAACCCCTCCATCTTTCACTCTTCCTTCCAGACCCTCCTTAAAACCCACCTCTTCGACCAAGTTTTTGATCACCCGTTGTTCTTTGACATGGCAATCATTTTCTCCTTATGGATCTGTGAAGCACTATAGGATTCTTTTTACATTAAATGTGTTTTATAAATACAAGTTGTGGTTACCTTAGATTGTAGAGGAGAGAGACAGATCCAGGTTCTGTTTGATACTTGGAAATACCTGATTATGGTTTTGTGCCATTATAATTTGGGATTTGTTTCAAATTTCCTATCTTACTTCACAGAGTTTTCACATTTAATCACCACCGTGCGTTTCTTGCAGTTGCTTTGCTTTTTTACCTTGGTCTTACACACATAAATCTTGGCAGTGGTGTATTTTCCACGATAAACTTTCCAATCCTCCTGTACACGTTTCCCCCGATGTAATTCTAATATCACTGTTTGGTACTTTAACACTGAGACTGGTCAGCTTCAGACAGGCAGTGCCTCATTGATACTGCTTGGCTCCAACCACAAGTCTCATGGCCAGGAGAGGAACCCATGCATGCTCACCTACATGTACATGTAGAGCTCCCCTCTTGGCTGTTAAATTCTAAGGCACAGATTTTCCTCTTTTGCACTTGGGTGTAAATAATTGCCTGGGTGGAGCGCATAGAGGAAGTCCAGGTTGACAGGATTGCACGCCTATAACGGAGCCCATTTCACTAAAGATCGGGCAGACTTCATTACAGGCTTGTCATCCTCCCTGGCCAATTTTCTTCCGGTGCTCTACACAGGTGATTATTTACACCCAAGTGCAAAAGAGGAACAGCTGCCTCAAAGTATTTTGCGAGCACAAGCAAAGGTGTCCACACCAACGCTAAAGCTGTAGTACAAGTGTACCTTTAAATAAATATTTGGGTTTGCCAGAGCAAATTTCAATTATGCATCTTTCTCTTCATTGCTGAAATGTAATATTCATAACCCTCTCAATCTGAATCAGAGCTATCTGAGTCAGAGGGACTGAGGACAATTGGACTTTCAGGATCATTATCTGCTCTGGTCAGATGAGAATTTTTGTAGTGAGACTCCAAGTGATGAAGGTAGCGAAGGCATGATGAGACAGTCAGGTTCATTGACTTCTCCCTAATCATCATCAATACTGCTTCACAACTAGCATGCAGATAGTAAGCAGGACAAGTCAAATGACATCAGTATTTGTTACCCAAGGTAGGACTTCCAAATTATGTTTTATTTAGCAGTAGTCAAAACAGAGGAAACACAAGCAATTGACATAAGTGAGTTCAAGTGAGAGACAGCTCTTGGAGTGAAACGAGAGGGATTGGAAGAAAGCACTTGCGTTGTATTATTTATCATGTTTACTCAGCTTCATCTTTTACTTTTCAATAGTTTTAACTGTGTGCATCCTCTTTATGCTGGGGAATATCATGTAAAGTTTCGCAATTATCGCGATTCAAAATAACAAGATAGAAGCAGATTCGTTTGATCAGTTTTATTAAACGAAATGCTGTCATGATATAAAGGACACAGAAGCCTGTAAAATGGCCGCCGCGCATCATGGCAGAAGCTTCCAGAAATACAGTGGGCAGACAAGATGGCGTTGAATAAACATTCGATATAAAATTGGATCATACTCGATAAACATTGATAAAGACAGGATGCAACCCGTTTGCATTTGTGACAATAGCAAAGATATAAGTGCTGGAATCGTTTTCCATGCACAAGTAAAGACCATTGTACTGGGCAATCGAAGGCCCATCCAGACACATCAATACACAAATACCCCCACGGCTCTACAATGAGAGAGACATTGACGGGTGATTAAGCAAGTATTCGGGGGCCCCCAAAACCAGTCAGGGAGACGATTCATACGATCCTGGCTGGGTCAACAATGGGGAAAACATTAACGGGTAGTTGGCCAGTTTCAGGTGCTACCGAAACCCGTTAAAGACAAGAATCGCCCCATGCTGGGAGTTTTGAGCGCCAATATTACACAAAGGACAAACATTAAGATTTGAGCGGGAGATAAGGGAACACAGCACTATAACTATAATGAACAAATGTCCATTCGCTCTCTTGATTCGACTCTTCTCTTATCTTGGCTGATGCTCTTGATTCGACTCTTATTCTCTTATCTCGGCTGATGCTCTTGATTCGACTCTTATTCTCTTGAGTCGGGCTGGACTCTTATGCGCTGGATTCGGTCTCCTATCTGACTGCTTGACCGCTGGCTGAAGCTCTTCTGTAGGGCTGGTCTCTGTTGACTCTGGACTTTTAGCTGCACTGGACGGTTATTCGAATGTTGGGTGGAGCTCAAACGGAACGAGCCGCCCCGACGAAGGTGCACCATCCCGAGAGTCGGTAAACGGTGTCTGGACCCGAAGGCCCGAAAAGACAAGACGAAATGACAAGAAAAGAAGAAGGATCCACGTGCTGCCACGGTCAGTAAACCCCGACCGCGCCCGAAAATATAAATACAGAACTCATTTTGTTGAACTTTACGGGTTACTGCACGATCCGGTTTGGGTCCATCGACTTCTTCATGACAACAGGGAGTCTGGCCTGCTTGTCGCAGCAGCGAAGATAAACAAGTGGGGTACAGAGACCCTTCCAAACACGTGTCAGTCAGGCGCTGCAGCGAAACGAGCCGAGTGCCTCACTTTAAAATTCTCCGAAGTAACACGAGTGGTGAGCATGTTTCCTGATCCTACAAATCTAGACATAGTGTAGGTATTGATAAGGGAGGGTGGTCTTATCAAGGATAAAGTATAATGTGTTCCCCTTTTTACGATGTGCCGTGCGTTCTTCATTACCGTAGACCAAGCTTTATGAATGTATGTATACTTGTACTCTCGTTAATTTGCGCCTATGACATGTACTTCATGATTTTGGACGCTATGCAATAAAGATTTCCATTTCGTACTATTCAACCGGGTCTACCTGAGTTTTCTCTGCATTACTGCTTCTGCACCTAAGTCCAGTGTTAGAACCGTAAGGGTGAGTGGGTCGAACCACTCACAGGTGCTTATTGCAATAAGGCTGGCCGGAGACCAGAGCAAGCAATAGTATTAGGCAACGAAGGCCTAACCTCGCACCAGCACCGTCTGAGACACAGGCACGAAACCCTTACAATCACACAGGCTGTACACTCCTCTACAAAACTTTAGTGTTCGTCCACTTTAGAGCTACTGGGCCATACATTTGTTAGCGCGCCCAAACCAGGTGCGATTCTGGCAGCGCGCAGCGACGGCGCTCCAGATTGGAAAGGCCTGAGGACCAAATTAAATGAGTTGTCGGGCCTCACCATCATAATTCATGCAGGCTGCAGGTGCCTGTCGGTGTCGAGGCCAACAGGCATGTCTGTGGGGGGAGGGAGAGGAGTGAGGTGCGAGGGAGGGGCGCAAGGACGGGCTGGCAGTAGCTGAAAGTTGCTTTGTGGAGCCAGGAGGAGCGCAAAAAAATGTTGGCGAAATTTTGGGGCCTTTTTCTTTTGAGCAGCCTCCCGCAGTCCTTTTAAGGACCGCTGCTCAGGCAGCTCAAGACCTGCAAATTGGGGCTTGCAACTTATTCAGCAGTCTAGCTTTGAAGTGGTCACAGGAGTCTCATTTCAATATTGATCTTTTCTATTAAAAAAGTGATTTTCTGGAAGCAATTCTGCTGAATGTAACACATATTTACTTTTGGCACCCAAAGTCAGCATGCTTTACTACCACGACAAGCACAGAATAAGCAGATGCACAGGAAAATTCCTCCTGCTTTTGCCCATCAATGTAATTTAGCTCCCAGCCTCAGAGTAATGTTCTGTACAGCGCCTTATGACTTTTTCCATTTCTGACACAAGCTATTCCTGTGACCGATTTCACTAAGATTACCAATCTGTACGGTTTTATGTAATAAGCCCGTGGCCACTAGGGACTGGGTTGGCACTGCCCTAACTCATTAGTGTTTTTCTAGTCAGCACAACTCTGGGCTGCACTTAAACCTAGGTCGCAGAAGTGAAGGTCAATTCTTCCTTATATTGCCCTAGCTGGTCACTGTAGGATAAATGATGTGCCGAGTGGCCTATTCCTGCTCCTAATTCGTATGTTACTGTAAATAGATGCAAAACAGTTGACATCATTTTATAAGGAATGTAATTTGTACAACAATGATTATTACAATGTCTGCAGTCTAGTCAGAAAAGCAAATAATTTATTTTCTGAGTTAACAGAATAAATTATTTAAAGGAAACTAAAATTAAGAACATTTAAAAATCTTACAGTGTTAAACAGTGTGATAAACCACAGTGGTGTATGTAATAAATTATTTGGTATCCAAAATGTTGCATTGCATTGCACTTTGGCACACCATATATTTATGAAAAGTTGATGTAAGGTGTATTGTTACAAAGTATACGTAAATGAAAATGTAGTTCTGACATCAATTAAATGTAAAACCATGTAAGTTTGTAATTACTGCCTTGTGCCTGAGGCAAGGTGCCTGAATGCTGCTACTTATCAATACCTAATAATAGAAGTCATTCCAAAGTAGTGCTCTGTACATTTTACATTTGTTTTTATTTGGCTACATTTTTTACATGCACAGACCTACTTTTAGCGATATAGTCAATTAAGGAATGTTGGTGATTATAATCATCTTAGATTAAAAAATAAACATGTGTAAGTCCTTCTGACTTATGCCTCCCCACCCCTTTAATAGTCACAAGCACATTATAGCATCCTGCTTAAAAATGGTGTAATGTTGGGAATAGCCAATTCAAGTAAAATTTTTAAAAAATCAAGATGATGCTAAGTTACAGCAAATAGCTGCAGCAGTTGGAATGATAATATCGCAGTGTAGTATAATGCTCAATGGACGCAGCTACCTGTGACCTACTTCTCCAAAGTAGAAATATAAAGTTGAGTGTACTTAGCAGGCACAATTTTGGGCTCTAAAATGCAGCCTTGTTTACTGTTTGGTTCAAAAGTATGGGTAATCGCATCCCAATTTTCTGTAGTGAATACATATAAAAAGATTCTGATGACTTGATGCTACACATGACTGATTGTTCGTATTGTCAATCACTGGCACTCATAAACTGGTTGTGTGCCTTTCAAGAAACCGTAAAAGTCAGAGATAGAACAACCTTCCAAGTGACTTCAACCCTAAATAAAAATGACTTTGGTTATGTGTAAACTTTATCCAGTTTTTAACCCTCTTTTTGTCTGGATGGGTCAACAAGACCTTCAGTTGGAGCCAGAATTGATGTGGTGAGTCTAACTCACTCACTTTGAGGTCAGCACCAGCCAAACCTGAAGCATTTTTTCAGACCTCTACCTTTCATACACACGTTTACTGCTATATAAATGGCTTACATGTGTCCTCAGCATGATAAAAAAAAGAATAAAGCCTATCTCTAGTAATGTTAGTCCCTACCCAACCTACAAACTACGTATTACAGTTTAGATTCCAAAATCAATATATGTTTGCCAATTTATTTGGTTGTATTTTAAAAGAAATCTAGCTCCTATTTCAGTCTCAGTCTCTCTCCACATTATTGTCCCAAAGCCCTTTCAGTAACCGTATTCACTCATTTTGTTTTATCAACACTCAGTCCTTTTTAAAATCTGTATTTTATTTTCACTCCCTCTTCCATCTCCCTGTGCCACACACCATTTCCCCAAGTGACTCATCCTCATCTCTCTGCTAATACTGATCTTCAGACGGCTGGTAGGAGATGTCAAGGTGAATGGTTCTCTGATATTCTTTCTCTTCCTATGGAAAACTACCTAGCTTCCAGCTGAAACCTTGTTGCTGTTGTGACCCACTGCTTGGATTGAGAAGTTGCCATGTGCAGTGCTGCTTGAGTACTGATGTGCTGCATCATTGGCTTATGTTATGGCAAGCTATTAGGAAGTAAGAATGGCCTGGGTTGACTATGTGCCCTTTTATCTCCATTTTGAAACTCCTCTGCTCAGCACCTCATTCTAATTACTTTGCTAAGGTTGGAAATTCAACACAAACACAAACACGTACATACTTATAGCTGAACTGACGAGTCATATATGCTTGTTTAAAAATAGAATGCCTTCCACAATGTTTGGCAGCCAGATAACAGGCACCAAAGTAAAAGAAGAGCAAGTTGCTATCTACACATATATAAGGCAGAGGAGAGACATCCATTGATACATTAAACTGTCCCGTTAATTCAGTTCCTTAATAGATATTCTTTGGAACATTGGAAATTGGCATATTATGCAACACTCTTCCAGAAAACATCAATGTTTTGCAGCAATATGTGTGCTGACTTTTTAGAGATAAGCATTAAAAAAATTCAAAAAGAAAATCGTGAAGAAAATTGCCGTCTGAACTCCAGAAATCTCAGTTCTGCCGATATCAGATGCACCTAAAAGTTTGGGCGTAAAGGTACGTCAGCGTATTATTTGCGTAAATGCCGGAAACTCGTGCGAGCTGGTCTTTTACAAATGAGGGCGGAGCTATGAAAATAAGCATCAGAGGGTACCGGTGGTTGTATCTCAGAAGCAGTGCAAATGATCAAGGAAATTCACGTGTAACAATGTTTCAGCATAAATCAGCTACACGCAAATTTCCTCAGAAAAAACCGGTACAACGCCGCTCTTACACCGTAGTTACGCTCAAACATTTGTGGAAATTTCACGCCATTGTGTCCAATTTTGGGCACTGCACTTTAGGCCACGGAGAAGGTGTGAAAGAGATTCATTAGGGTGACCACAGGGATGAGAAGCTTTCGTTATGAGGAGAGACTTGAGAAACTGGGGCTCTTTTCATTAGGAGAAAGAAGGTTGGGGTTGATTTTAACTTTTGGGCGGCTGATTGACGGGATGTACTCAGGCAGCCTGCTCGTTTCGGCAGTGAAGAGATAGGAGCCAATTTGAGGCCCGGACCTCAATTACAAGTAATCAGCAAGCTTCCCGCGCAAAACAGACTTTCTGATGCAGCTCCGAGAAATTGTTTCAAAGTGATAATTGCGCAGATATGAGTTTGGTTCGCCCACCTAAACTGTTGGTTGCGCCGTGAGATCAGAGACACCAGGGAGAAAATAAAGGGACTTTATGTCCCCATGAACAAAAAACAGGAGCTCTGGTATTAAGAAGAACGTTAGGGTGCTGCACCATGGAGCAGGAGGATGCAGATGTGCACTCACAATTCTGAAAGACAAATCTGTGATCTCAGCTATGCCACTTTGAGAACAGAGGGAGAAAATGAGAGAGAGAGCCACTTTATACAGTTCATGCATACTTTCTAATGCCTGGCTATAGAGCAGAAGTGCCAGAGACATGGAGCAGATTTCTAATCCATCCAATCACCTGGAAAGTTGTACAGCAGAGGGGAAATTCCAGAAGAGAGAAGAGAGAAATAAATAACTTACATGTAAAACAAAAATAGACTCTATAATGGTTCCTTTTAAAAAATAATCTTGACTGACATAAACCCTCCTCCCCCCATACACAGAGACGTAAAAATGTAGCTGGCGAAGTTGAAGCCAGCTTAAGATTTTCTCTAAATCCTCCCATTAGTCACATGCAGTAGTAGATTAAAGCATTTTTGAATTAACAACCGACGGCTCCTCTGATGGTTTTAGAAAGTCTCCACAGTTTCAGCAGAGTTATACAGACCAGGAAGATCTCATGTTTGATCCCCAGTCTGTACTGCGTTAGCTGATCTCAGCTGGTACAGCAGTAGGAGCACTACAATTGTCTTGGGCACCCCTGGGTCAGAAAGGGAAAAATCAGCCATGGTTCCCATTCTTGTCGTTATCCATCAACCATTGATGGCAGTGTAGGGATGTGAATTCAGGTAAAGGAAGGATCGGGCCTGACTGTAGCACCTTGCACCAGCATTACACATGAGTACTGGTCACTTGAGTGAGATACTGGAAAGTGAACAGTACTCCAGCAATGAGCCAATGCCTTCAGGAGATGTCAGGAGGGGAGAAAATTGGTGATGAAATAAATAAATAGCAACTCAAACAAGCAGCTACATAAAGCCGACTTATATTTATTATGAACATTGGCAGCAAAACACTCCATTCTTGTGCATTGTGCTACACACTTCTGCACACACTACCATCCAAATTCTTCACGACAGGACTGTTTTGTTCACTTTACATTTGAAAGATGATAGCACTCCTGGTGGGACTTCCTGTTGTGGCATGATCTACAGCATGGAAGGTTGTCCCTAAGTAATTTTTTTAAATTATTATTCATTCATGAGATGTTGGTGTTGCTGGCACCAGCATTTATTGTCCATCCCTAGTTGCCCTTGAGAAGGTGGTGGTGAGCCACCTTCTTGAACCGCTGCAGTCCGTGTGGTGAAGGTACTCCCACAGTGCTGTTAGGGAAGGAGTTCCAGGATTTTGACCCAGCGATGAAGGAACGGCGATATATTTCCAAGTCAGGATGGTGTGTGACTTGGAGGGGAACTTGGAGGTGGTGGTGTTCCCAAAGGCTTGCTGCCCTTGTCCTTCTTGGTGGTAGATGTCGCATGTTTGGGAGGTGCTATCAAAGAACTTATCTTGTCCATAAGTATGATCAATTTCTGTGGTTCTTCAAATGGCGCTGACCGACTGGATTTCCTGAGATGTCTGAGGACCTTGTAGAGGAACATTAATAGTCCACAGTATTATGGAACAGAAAAAGCCCCTCAATACAGTATCATACTAAATGCATAGTTACAAAGTTTTCAATTATTGATCATTTTGTGTGAGCCAAGCCCCAAGCAGATGACGCACAGTCCATAAAGTTGGCAGCTTAATTACGAGTCAGGCTTGAGGCTACGAGCAGGACAAAATGAAAATCTATCCAGTGTGACAGGTATATTTGACTAAATCGGAGATTCAAGATGGGGAAAAAAGTCAGATTAATGACAGGTCCCTTTTAGAAATGCTCTATGTCTATATCTTTTTATGTTTCCTCCTGATTCCATGCACCTGACAGCTTTAAAGTACATTACTTCTTTCTGCAGATCAATGCTGAGTTATCTTCATGAAAAAATGGACTATCACACAATAGTCCAGTAAAGTACTGCAGGATGAATACGACAGGCAGGATTGGAATCATGTGGGGTGAATAACTGAAAGGCAGCATACCAGAAGAATATTGCAGTTACAAATGAACCAACTGTGAGTAAAATGAAAGTTGAAAATTGCATTCCAACCAAGTGCCAATTATGAGACTACCAAATGAAAGATATTATGTTAAAGTGGAACAATGAAAGTATGTTAGTGCCAAACACATGGTAACATTTTAATGACCAACACCAAGTGGTTTTTTTCAGCAGTTTATCAAATCTGATTATCTCTAACGGCACTAATACACTGGTATATCTGATCTAAAATGTTCAACATTGTCATTTATTGCCAGGTAAAAGTAAACTTCCATTCTCCAGCATTGTCATCTCATCTACTATATCATTATTTGTACAAACTGTCTCAATGTTTAATTAGGCACTCAGTTTGGTAAATATGTTATAAGGCTGAGTTGCTGTTGTTATTATTCTGGTCCTACTGAACTATTTAATAAATCAGCCCTCTTACACATATCTATTAAAACTATGGGCTGAGTTTTAACCTGGAAGAGTGCATGGGTTTGGGTGCGGGTGGGCGGTTTAAACCGGGAAAAATGTCAGCGCCTTGGGAAGCCGGCTCCAACCTGCTGAACCTTGTGGCCATGCGCTACCAGTGGCTCTCAAAGTCCTCACCGCCCTCAACATTTTTGCCTCCAGATCTTTCCAGGGCTCTGCCACAGACACATCCAGGATCTCCCAGTCGGCCGCCCACAAATGCATAAGACAGGTGACTGATGGGGTGTTTGCCAGGGCCGCGTTAGGCTGCGTGCATGCAACCCCCTCAGGTGAGGCGGGTTGCCAATTACCATATGTTAATCGTTCAATTTGAGCAATATTAACACCCACTTTTGACATTATCATCGGGTCCACGGGTTTCCCGGGCTTCCTGAAACTCGCCAGTGAAAGCAAGGCGAGTATACAGCGGCAATTGAGGCGGCTGAATCAATTTCAGGGAATTATGCCAATAAATACTCAGTACTCACAGTTGCTTTCTTACCTGCTTTGGAAAAGGGTTTGTTCACAGTACTTTTGCTGAGAGGTTACTTTCTGTACTTTGGAGGTTTGCTCTATCAGATCAGGATGGGTGCCGCTTATGCTGCCTTAGATTGGATCTCAGATGAGGACCAAGATGACCAGCAACAGCACCAGCAACAGCCCTGCTGCTCACAGACCAGTAGCTCCACAGGAGAAAGGGGGAGCAGCAGAGAGGGGAGCAGCAGAGAGGTGCAGCTCTCAAGGAGTCAATACCCACGAAACAGGGTCTACATGCAGAGGCTAAGTTTCCTTGACATGTCTGAACACCAGTGTCTCAGGAGGCTCTGGGTGTCACATCAGGTGGTGGCAGACATCTGCAGCCTCTTAGAAGAAGACCTGCTGCCTACTGGACCTGGTGGACATTCGTTACCTGTGACTGTCAAAGTCACCACTGCCCTCAACTTCCAGGGCTCTGCCGATATCCAGGATTTTCCAGTCGGCGGACCACAAATGCATAAGACAGGTAACTGGTGGCTTGTTTGCCAGGGCCAGCAATTATATCAACTTTGCTAGCGATGATGCCAGTCAGAATGTGCAGGAGCTTGGCTTTGTGGATCTGACTGGCTTCCCACAGGTGCAGGGCACCATCAATTGCACACAAGTGGCAATCTGGGCACCCCCAGAACAACCAGGAGTATTCGTCAATCGCCAGGGCTTCCACTCCATCAACATGCAGCTGGTGTACAACCACAAAAAGATTTTTATGCAGGTATAGAATCATAGAATGGTTACAGTACATAAGGAGGCCATTCGGCCCGTAGAGCCCGTGCCGGCTCTCTGCAAGAGCAATTCAGCTAGTCCCACTCCCCACCCTTTCCCCGTAGCCCTGCAATTTTTTTTCCTTCAGGTACTTATTCAATTCCCTTTTCAAAGCCATGATTGAGTCTGCCTCCACCACCCTTTCAGGCAGTGCATTCCAGACCCTAACCACTTGCTGCATATAAAAGTTTTTGCTCATGTCGCTTTTGGTTCTTTTGCCAATCACCTTAAATCTGTGTCCCCTGTAAATCTGGTTCTCGACTCTTCTGCCAATGGGAACAGTTTCTCTCTATCTACTCTGTCTAGACCCCTCATGATTGTGAACATCTCTATCAAATCAACCTTCTCTGCTCCAAGGAGAACAACCCCAGCTTCTCTAGTCTATCCACGTAACTGAAGTCCCACATCCCTGGAATCATTCTCGTAAATCTTTTCTGCACCCTCTCTAAGGCCTTCACATCCTTCCTAAAGTGCGGTGCCCAGAATTGGCCACAATACTCCAGTTGAGGCCGAACCAGTGTTTTTTACAGGTTCATTATAACTTCCTTGCTTTTGTACTCTATCCCTCTATTTATGAAGCCCAGGATCCCGTATGCTTCTTTAACCGCTTTCTCAACCTGCACTGCCACATTCAATGATTTGTGCACCCCCTTTAGGATTGTACCCTTTAGTTTATATTGCCTCTCCTCGTTCTTCCTACCAATATGTATCACTTCACACTTTTCTGCGTTAAATTCCATCTGCCATGTGTCAGCCCATTTCACCAGCCTGTCTATGTCTTCTTGAAGTCTATCACTCTCCTCCTCACTGTTCACTATACTTCCAAGTTTTGTGTCACCTGCAAATTTTGAAATTGTGCCCTGTACACCCAAGCCCAAGTCAGTAATATATATCAAGAAAAGCAGTGGTCACAGTACCAACCCCTAGGGAACACCACTGTATACCTTCATCCAGTCTGACAAACAACCGTTCACCACTACTTTCTGTTTCCTGTCACTTAGCCAATTTCGTATCCATGCTGCCAATGCCCCTTTTATTCCATGGGCTTCAACTTTGCTGGCAAGCCTATTATGTGGCACTTTATCAAATGCCTTGTGAAAGTCATGTACACCACATCAACCCTCTCTGTTACCTCATCAACAAACTCGATCAAGTTAGTTAAACACGATTTGTCTTTAACAAATCTGTGCTGGCTTTCCTTAATTAATCTACACTTGTTCAAGTGACTGTTAACTTTGTCCCTGATTATCGTTTCTAAAAGCTTCCCCACTACCGAAGTTAACCTGACTGGCCTGTAGTTGCTGGGTTTATCCTTACACCCTTTTTTGAACAAGGGTGTAACATTTGCAATTCTCCAGTCCTCTGGCACCACCCCCATATCTAAGGAGGATTAGAAGATTATGGCCAGTACCTCCGCAATTTCCTCCTTAACTTCCCTCAGCATCCTAGGATGCATCCCATCCGGTCCTGGTGACTTATCTACTTTAAGTACAGACAGCTTTTCCAGTACCTCCTCTTTATCAATTTTTATCCAATCCAGTATCTCCACTACCTCCTCTTTCACTATAACTTTGGCAGCATTGTCTTCCTTGGTGAAGACAGATGCAAAGTACTGATTTAGTACCTCAGCCATTCCCTCTGCCTCCATCCGTAGATCTCCTTTTTGGTCCCTAATCAGCTCCACCCCTCCTCTTACTACCCGATTATTATTTATATGCCTATAGAAGACTTTTGAATTCTCTTTTATGTTAGCTGCCAATTTATTCTCATACTCTCTCTTTGCCTCTCTTATTTTATTTTTCACTTCCCCTCTGAACTTTCTATATTCAGCCTGATTCTCACTTGTATTCTCAACCTGACATCTGTCATACACACTTTTTTTCTGCTTCATCTTACTTTCTAGCTCTTTCGTCATCCAGGGAGCTCTGGCTTTAGTTGCCCTACAATTCCCCCTCGTGGGAATGTACCTCAACTGTACCCAAACCGTCTCTTTAAAGGCAGCCCATTGTTCGATTACAGTTTTGCCTGCCAATTTTGATTCCAATTTACCTGGTCCAGATCTGTTCTCAACCCACTGAAATTGGCCTTCCTCCAATTAAGTATTTTTACTCTAGATTGCTCTCTGTCTTTTTCCATAGCGAATCTAAACCTTATTATACTATGATCACTGTTCCCTAAATGTTCCCCTACTGACACTTGCTCCACTTGACCCACCTCATTCCCCAGAACCAGATCCAGAAATGCCTCATTCCTCATTGGGCCGGAAACATATTGATCAAGAAAGTTCTCCTGAACACACTTCATAAATTCTTCCCCCTCTCTGCCCTTTACACTATTACTATCCCAATCTGTATTAGGATAGTTGAAGTCCCCCATTATCACTACTCTATAGTTCTTGCACCTCTCTGTAATTTCCCTGCAAATTTGCTCCTCTATATCCTTCCTTGCCTATAGAATTCACTTAGTAGTGTAATGGCACCTCTATTATTTCTTAACTCTAACCAAATACATTCTGTCCTTGACCCCTCCAGGACATCCTCTCTCTCCAGCACGGTGACATTCTACTTAACCAATACTGCCACCCCACCTCCTTTCTTTCCTTCTCTATCTTTCTTGAATATCTTATATCCAGGAATATTTAAAACCCAATCCAGTCCTTTTTTGAGCCAGGCCTCCGCTATCACTATGACATCATATTCCCATGTGGCTATTTGCGCCTGCAGCTCACCAACCTTATTTACCACGTTTCATGTGTTTACACACATGCACTGTAAACCTATCTTAGACCTTCTTGTATTCTCTTTTAGTTTGACTCTACCTAATACTGTACTATTTCTTACGCTTCTGCTATCTGTCCCTCCCAATCCTTTGTGCACTTTGTTTCTCCTTTCTAATGCTACATCCTGGTGCCCACCCCCCTGCCAAATTAGTTTAAACCCTCCCCAACAGCACTAGCAACACCCGTGCCTCCACCCCCCCCCCCCCCCCCCCCCCGCCACCCCAGCCCCCACAAGGACATTGGTTCTGGCTCTGTTGAGGTGCAACCCATCCAGCTTGTACAGGCCTTCCTTCCCCCACAACTGGTCCCAATGTTCCAGGAATCTGAAGCCCCACCTCCTGCACCATCCCTCCAGCCATGCATTCATCTGCTCTATCCTCCTATTTCTATACTCACCAGTTCATGGCACCGGGAGTAATCCAGACATTATTACCTTTGAGGTCTTGCTTTTTAATCTCTTTCCTAGCTCCCTAAAATCTGCCTGCAGGACCTCATCCCTCTTTCTATCAATGTCGTTGGTACCGATATGGATCATGACCTCTGGCTGTTCACCCTCCCCCCTCAGAATGTTCCAGGCCCAGGTGTGTGCAAGAATCCCGGGCAGCTGCCATGATGCTTTTGTCCTGCGGCAGTTCTAGCTACCTGATCTCTTTGCACCTGGACGCAGACTTAAGAAATGGCTGGTAGGCGACAAGGGATACCCACTGCAAACATGGCTCATGAAACCCATCAGAAATCTGACTAATGAAGTCCAACAGCGCTACAATGAATGCCATATCACCACCAGATGTGTTATTGAACAGGCCATCGACATGCTGAAGATGCGCTTCAGGTGCCATGACAGATCTGGAGGCGCCCTTCAATAGGCACCAGCCAGGGTCACCAGAATGGTCGTGGTGTGCTGTGCTCTGCACAACATTGCACAGCAGTGAGGCTTGGACCTGCAGGAGGAACAAGGCAAAGAGCTCAAATCCTCCTTGGACGATTCAGAGAGGGAGGAGGAGGAAGAGGAGGAGGGTGATGAGGGCAATGCACCCCCAGCTGCTCACATTGCTGCCTGGGATGGCAGGCATGCCCTTATTAATCCAAATTTCACTTAGGCTGCACCAGTGGATGCATGTCACAAGGAAATGCAAACCCTACTCTTCCTGTTCCCCTTTCCCACCAATGCCACTGACACAAAGCAGTCCTGCAACCAACCAACCACCCTTCAACAATCCCCCATTGGTCCCCATCAAATCATGTCCTCACATTCATCATTAAACAACTTAGAAGGCCACTTAACACCCAGCACCCTAGAATGGACAGGACAGGACAGTGGTGAATAAGAATAATATTTATGTGATGTAAATAATGAACAGAAACTTATCAAAACAACATTTTCTCAGACACCCGTGTGCGTACACTTAAGCAATTACAAAGCCTAACTCTTTCTTTTTCTGCAACTCCTACATGGTGCAACGCCTGTGGCTTCGGCAGAGGTAGAGGCAGGGTGCTCACATCCCTGCTCTGACTGCTGAGATGCTCTTGGCCGACGCCCTCTGGGTTTTGGAGCCCATGAGAGCCCCGCCAAAGACGGCTCCACTTGTGCAGGGGCAGACTCGGCCATCGGGAGCTGAGGCAGCGTGTGGGCTACTGACTAAGAGGTGGGGGCAACGGGTGAGAAGTGGAAGTGTTTTTAGTGGAGTCCCCACTTCCATGACTCCTTTTGCCATCATCCCTTTCATGGCCCAGCCGTACTTCACTGCTACCACTGTGCTGGAGAACACTGGGGCAGATCAGTGCAGGCCCTGTAAGACCAAGGCTAAGGTATCTGTCGACCTATTTAAGGTAGCAGACTTGTTGGCATCCAGAGTCTGTGTGGTGGTGTTGAAGGTGTGCATGGACTTATTTGATTGGAGCCTCTGACGGTTGATGGCACTGACCAATCTATCCACGGAAGAAGACATCATCTCAGTAGCCTAACCCTAACCCTAACCCTAACCCAACATCATGCCCCTCATGCTTGAGGTGGACTCCTCCAATCTCTCTGCGATCCTGGTGAGTGTGCTTGGAAGGTCTGTCAATGCATCGCACATTGTATGCTGCTTGAGAAGGCAGAGTGAGGGGGTGGGGTGATGCGCACAGCAGGATGTAGGTGAATGTGGCACTGTACTCACCTTTCCTGCACTGCTTAGGTTTCTGCATTGAATCCAGGAGCGTGGCACCACACTCCTACTGCTGACCTCCTCGGCAACCTCCAACCATGCCTTTTTTGTCTCAGCAGCAATCTTCTTCCTCCCGTTGCTAGGGAAGATTATCTCCCTCCGGCTCCTCTCAGCCCCCAGCAGCACACCAAGGGAGGCGTCAGTGAAACGGGACGCTGCCTTTGAGCATCTGGAATCAATTGTGAGACTTCCTCTTCTCTTCCTGCCAACTCCAACCCCTTCAATTTGCATGCTTGGATTGCCCCTTTAAATACTGGAGTTGCGATCGTGTCATGCAGGTCCACAACACGCCCGCTGCCACTGATTGGACAGGAAACCCGAAAGTAAAATGGTAACGAGGTGGCTGAGTTAAAAAGCCACTGACAGACGCACTTAACATATTTCCGGGTTTCCCACGTGCTATTGGACCCCGCCGCTCCCAGCACGTCTGCACATCAAAATCCAGCCCCATGTGTCCAATAACAGTATATGTTGCATCTCCAGTGAGCTGCCCTAATGTAAGCCCCTTAATTCTGCTCCTACTTGTTATAAATTCAACCTTACAAGAATCCTTCACTGAATAGAAAATTACATGTCTGAACATTATGCATCTCAACAGTTGTCTTGGTTTGATATAACACTGCTGGCTCTGAAAATTTTCATCCAGACTTTCAGTACTGCTTTTTGATAGCGAAGCATTACATTGTTTTTGACAAAGTACTTAAAATTTATGAAGTGTACTTAGCTATGTACAATGCTGCGTAGTCTCCCCCTAAATAAAAATGACCATTTTTAACTGTGAGGGAGCAAATTGAACTTCACTGACAAGCACTTAAAATTGCTATGTTTTAGAAACTAAAATCATTTCTGACAGGAGTATGTCATGCTGAAACGTACAATATTTTTTCCGACCACATATCAGCGGCATAACTAAGACCGGCTATTTCCACCTCCATAACACTACCCATCTCTACCCCTGCCTCAGCTCACCGCTGCTGAAACCCTCATCCATGCCTTTGTTACCTCTAGACTTGCCTAGTCCAATGCACTCCTGGCTGGCCTCCCACGTTCTACCCTGCGTAAGCTTGAGGTCATCCAAAACTCATCTGCCCGTGTCCTAACTCACACCAAGGCCCGTTCACCCATCACCCCTGTGCTCGCTGACCTACATTGGCTCCCGGTTAAGCAACGTCTCGATTTCAAAATTCTCGTCCTTGTTTTCAAATCCCTCCATGGCCTCAGCCCTCCCTATCTCTGTAATCTCCTCCAGCCCCACAACCCCCTGAGAGATCTGCGCTCCTTTAATTCTGGCCTCTTGAACATCTCTGATTATAATCGCTCAACCAATGGTGGCCGTGCCTTCTGTTGCCTAGGCCCTAAGCTCTGGAATTCCCTCCCTAAATCTCTCCGCCTCTCTACCTCTCTTTTCTCCTTTAAGACACTCCTTAAAATCTACCTCTTTGACCAAGCTTTTGGTCATCTGCCCTAATTTAACCTTATGTGGCTCGGTGTCCAATTTCTTTGTCTTTTACTACTCCTGTGAAGCGCCTTGGGACGTGTTACTACGTTAAAGGCGGTATATAAATACAAGTTGTTGTTGTTGTTGTTGTTGTATACTCAGTCCTTAATTAAAAACTTTCAAAAAATCAAATCACGGAAACACACCTGTGAAGAGGCTTCAGCTTCCACATAAAAACAATGGCATATATTAAAGGTCTCACTTTGAAGACAATTATATCAATTTTCAAACTGAAGCAAAAAAAACCAGAGGATGTATATTTATTCTTCCCCCTTCTGATTTTCTCCTCTTCCTCGAAGGTGCTGGCTGACGTTGGTGTATGGTTCCATGCTCACTGGCTCTTATTTGCTAACTTGCCAGATCTGGTTATGTCTTGGTCAGTACTTTCATTGTGAAATTCATTTATAGTGATTAGTTAACTCTCCAGTGCCCAACTGGCCATTTTTCAAGCAAGAGCCTAGCGAGTGAATGACAGGTTATATGTGTAGACATCACAGCCTAGCCTGCTCTGGACATTCAAGCAGGCGAGGTGACAGTATTACTGCACTACTTAATCTCAACACCTGTGGGCTGGGGAGGGCAAATGTTGCAGTGCTGCTCCTGATTCCTACCCAGTGACACATGCTGAGGCTTGCAGGATGCCAAGTGAGGATAGGATTGGGCCTGGCTACGATGCCCCACGTGCCGAATATTCTGTATGTACTCTCTTTAGGCTCATATTTGGAGAATAGTAGTTGGGCATTGGAAGGCTTACTGATTCACTCGGTTAATTCCTGAGATGAGGGGGTTGACTTATGAGGAAAGGTTGAGCAGGTTGGGCCTTTACTCATTGGAATTTAGAAGAATGAGAGGTGATCTTATTGAAACATGTAAGATACTGAGGAGGCTCGACAAGGTAAATGCTTAGAGGATGTTTCCCCTCGTGGGGAATTCTAGAACTCGGGGGCATAGTTTCAGAATAAAGGGTCGCCCTTTTAGAACTGAGATGAGGAGGAATTTCTTCTCTCAGAGGGTCGTAAATCTGTGGAATTCTCTGCCCCAGAGAGCCGTGGAGGCTGGGTCATTAAATACATTTAAGGTGGAGATAGACAGATTTTTGCAAGATGAGGGAGTGAAGGGTTATGGGGAGCGGGCAGGGAAGTGGCTTTGAGCCCAAGATCAGCCATGTTCTTATTGAATGGCAGAGCAGGCTCGAGGGGGCCAAGTGGCCTATTCCTGCCCCTATTTCTTACGTTCTTATGATGGTGATAACCGTGAATTTTTACATCCAAAGTTCTGAACAAGACACAAGAAGGTCTGGAACAAGTTAGGGCCACCTAAATGCAAAATCTCGACAGAAGTAATTGGGCAATTATTTTATCAAAGTGACGAATGATACTGGAGAATTAGGCTTTGAACCCAGAAAGCAGATTTTGAATCCCAGCCTGATATTTATTGTTCGAATTGTATTGAAGAATCTTATCCAAATCTTCTGTGGAGATGTAATGAAAACACGCCAGGAGAGGAGAAATCATTCACAATCCCTGCTTCCGTCAAGTGCCCCGCCTGCTGAGTTGCCTAAGGGATTGCATTGGTGATGCTCATTTCAATTTCCTGACTGCATGGAAAAGCGCGCGTGCTGACAGCTAATTAGAAAGGGAGAAAGCAAGAGAACGTAGAGGAAACTCTACTGCAACACTTATATTGAGGGGGAGAAAATCAGTTTGATTTCATTAAATAAAAAATCTAATACTGTATATGACCAGAAGCACTCACATTTGCAGTAGATCATTTCAACAGCTGGCGAAATATTTACAGCAGTTGCTCCTGGACTACTGATAGGTAGTTTTGTTCTCTGTGGCATTTTTAGTGTATTTGGAATTCTAAATGCATTTATTAGATAGACATTATCAAGGGTACAGAATAGTGGTGTGGGATCGAGGCTACAGTCAAGCCTTTACTGAAATAGATAACGCGCTGGGAAATTATTTTGGTTACAAATGTGGTGCCGCAAGTTTATCTCAAAATGAGATTAAGAGGTGCAGAAGCTTAACTTTATTTGTTACAATATTTTTTTTCCAGTACCATCCTCTATGAAGATATTCAAATTTTCTGCATTGAAGATTATTTCAAGAAGGTACGATTTGTATCTCCGTGTGACAAATTCTCTGTGCTTCACTTGTTAGTTCCTGTCACTCATTCACTAAACCTTAGAAAATAAGAGGAAAAATCAGTGATATGAGCGAAAATCAAATCATCGGATAATCATATTAACAGTTAAGCTTCTTCAGCTTTTGCCGATAGATGACACAGAATCTAATTTTGTAGCCACTATGGAGCACTGCGAATTTAACGCATATTGGAGGGAAAATGAGTAGGGGCGATTTTATCCCTGACCACCTAGTGGAATCTGGGCAGGCGGGTAGTTAAAATCGTGACCGTGACTTATCCGCCGATGTCCCGCTCTCTTCCTTCAGGCTTCAATTTTAACCTGCTCTTCTGAGCAGGTGAGTTGGATAGCCGCCAAACACCAGCAAGGTCCTTCTTTAACATATGCAGATCAGACATCATCAGGGCTCAACTGCTATTTTTTACCAGAGATCTGCACGGGAAGCAGATTAGACGCGGGAAGACGAGTTGGGGCCAGAAGAGGCCCAAAAAGACAAGCCTTTAAAAACTTTTTTTACTAAGAGGAGTGGGAGTGCTCCTTGGAGCCCCACAAGGAAAGTTTAGGCCTTCTGTACCCCAGGTCTCCCTCCTCTCGCCTATCGTGAGGCGCCCCCCCCCCCCGAAACCTCTTCCCCGTGACTTACCTGAGTGTCGGGGTCCATTCCTTCAGCCTCCTGTTGCCTAACATTACACTCCTGCCCACCAACCAGCTGCCGATTCTCATCAGTTTTGGGCAGGAAATAGACTGGGGGAACACAGATGAGGCCCAGGAGTTAAAACCTCCTGGGCCTTAGGCTGCCGAGGTCTGGATGGCTTGTTGCCCATCTTTGTCCCTGCCCGCTCGATTCCCGCTCCAAGTTAAAATTGGGGCTATTTGTGTCCACGTCAAATCACGAGTGATGCTGGTAGTCTAATTGTGTTGGTATCGCAAACCTGAGTAATACTGACAAAGGATGAATACATCTTTTACTGGTCTTGATTTGACTGAGCTCATTAGGACATTTAATATAACTTAGAGTAACAAGCCTAACATCACAACATTCTGTTTCACACCTTAACCTTTTAATCCCAGATAAAATTCCACACTGTACTAATACAGTGCATAACAGATCGAATAGTTGTCAAGGCACTTAAATAATCAGGGCACTTGTTATTTTACTCGGGCTCTAACTGTCTCTCAACATGTTTAGATACCTACTGGCAAAGCATGGAAACATGGTGAGATGCATAGGTTGATAAGAAATGTAATTAAATGTTTAAACCGGATTGCAATACTTTCAGGGCAGAGACATCGCTGTTTCTCAAGGATTCTACGAGTTTCAGTGACAGTTGCAGCATAAGCCACACAAAATCAGAACAAAGGACACACTGATTATTTCAAAGTAATTCCAATCTATTATATTTATACGTGAAGTCTTTTTGACTAGGCATGTGTTTACGCTTAGCAATGAAGCAGCATCACTCACGACTTTCTATGGAATAAAAGAGATTCTTAATTATGGAACACTTTTTTTCTCATACCTGAAGGTGTGAGTACTACAATTATGGCATGATTACTTTCCATTGCATTTTCAATATTACAGTGACTATCAAACTGATAACTTATTCTGCTGAACTCATGCTTCATTTGAAACAATCAAACTGATTTTTTTTGTCTGGAAATGAATCTTAGAGGTCAAACGCCAATCTCCTTCAAACTTCCAGTTTAAATACTTTCAATCTCTTTTCTGAGATTTGTATTCATAGTTGTACATACAGCTATGTAAAAATCTTAACTTCAAGCCCACCATGAATGGCAAGAGGTTAAAAACCATTGTGTTATTCATGCACTTAATGCATTTAAATACAAAGTGCTATCACTTTTTCATCAGATTTAAATGCAAAGATTGCGAAGAGACATGATTGAACAGGTATCTGTGTGAGTAAGCATCCCCGATCTCAGCAGGTTATTGTACTGAACACACAGGGCACAACAGGGATCCTTGTTGCAAAGCAGCGTGGACTAAATGATGTTTGAAAATGCTTTCATCTAATCGTACCACTTTCATCCACTTAACAATGTACCACTAGGGTTTCTACTCAGCAGTGGAAGATCGGGCAATCCCTCAGGGAAATATCCTGATGAAGTTACCAGCAACTACTGGGGGCATTATTTTTATCACTGGGATCCTATTCATCTAAAATGGCCTCATGAGAAGATCTATTGAGCCCTGTTCATCTTTTTCAGTTATAGAAACAATTATTTAACATAGTTAATGTTTTAATTTATATGGTATAGATAATTCAAATAGAGGCAATATTTTACGCTACCAGACTATTTTTGGCTCTAAATATCTTCTCCAAGGTACAGCCTGCAGTGACGATTATCATTTAGAATAGCTGAAAGGCTGCACACTGCTTTCCTGGTGGCACGAGTCGTTCTTCATTTGCCTCGAACATGTTTAGGACTCCATTTAAAAAACATTTGTGAAATGAAAAGCTCTCTTGCTGTTATACAGAAACTGCTCCATTAATAACTTTACCAATTATCCAGTCATAGTCTTTCTGGCTACAAGAACCCCATGATGTCTCTTCTGTCTGCATAAAATGCGCTAAGGGAATGTTCTCAACAGTTCTTTTTTAATGGTTTTACCATTTGTCCATTAGTCTTCTCTGTGATTTTTTTTCCCTCTCCATTTGTGTCATATGTAGATTGAATTACTTTTTTCTATTGCTTTAATCCTTAAGAAAACCTGCAACTATGAACCCAGTTAAATTTATATATTTTCTTAAAGTCGAGTACAGGGGGTTTGAATAATTCAGCCATAATTCTTTCATGGCTGGATGTGACATAGATCTTCATAATACATAATTCTGTCATTCAATATTCTCAGCTCTCAGAGGTTAGGTTTTGCTGTAAAAGAAACAGAAATGTAGTTAGTTGTGTAAAACCCAGTGACCGCTGAACAGATAAGTAAAGATTCAAGTGCAAAGGGGAATAAACAATCTAATCTGTGAAACCCTGACCAGTTATATTGCACAGATAACTTGTCCATTATTTTAAGTAATAGAGCAGCCATCATGTTCTGTACATTTGGCCAACTATATCCATCTTTATTTTTATAATCTTCAATTCCATTCTTCAGAAGATTTTATCCTTTTTTTCTTTTTAAATGTATCAATCAACATTGATGACATAGTTTTGTCTGTTCCAGATAGGCACCATTGTATGGAGTTCATTTTCGGCTCTCACCTTGCATGAGATGTATTACTTATACTCGTGTCCTTTAGCTTTATGATCAAAGTTCAAGACAAGTAATTTGCTTAAATCCACCTTATCCATTCTTTTCATCATTTTAACGAGCTGGATAATAAACCCCTTTGATCTTTTTCTGCATTGCAAATGAGTTCAGTTCCATGAGTCCCTCGGCATAACTTGTAGCCTGAAATTAGGCTGGTTGAATATTATCGTACAATCATATAATGGGTTCATATGAAATTCCTTTGCTATTTTAACGGAGGTGTTAAACTACTTAAAATTAACAAGTTGACACTTCCACTAAAATAATACACAAAGGAATTTCATACAAATGTGTTAAGCATTTGTATGTTAATATTCAAAAAGTTTAATTTCATTTTGGAATCTTTCTTGTCACTCCTATTTCTAATATATCAGTGCCCCTAAACTGGAGTGCTCAGAATGTTCTGCATCTTTGCTAATGAGTCCTAGGAGGTTAAGATTATCTGTTTTGAGTTATAATCAAATATTCTGAAGATATAGCTGAGGAATTGATTGGACTTCTTAATAACACTTTCATGTCAAAGGCAAACTTGCAGTGAATGAAGAATAATCACATCTAAGTCATTTCTATCTTATCCAATGAACACCATTTATTATGTGCTAATGGTTCATGTTCCCTGCTTAAATGCCCATTACCTTTCATTTATCCTTTAAAGATGTATCTTGGTTGGCGATAAGTTGCTCATTTTTATTTTCAGTTCTGCTGATGAAGAAGCACTTTATATTGAAAGTACTTCTGCTATACCTTCCATCTCCTTTATATGGATATGGATGTAATTCTGTAGGAATTTTGGTTAAAGAAGCAAAATCAGAAATAGCAATTAACCCTTGCTGTATCATTGAAGTGTTATTACATGGTGATGCCATTCTGGTGCCTGGTCCATTGATGAGACACTCATTCAAAGGCAGCAACTTTATTTGATACTGAAAAATCACAGCAATGATTGACACAATAGGTTTGATGTTCCACTCCAATGTGTCCGGGGAATACTCATTGCCAGGCACAATACAGAGGGGAAAATGTAGGTTGCTACAGAATGTCTTTGGGCCTGGAGACCTTCTGGCTGCTGAGATTGCTGTGGTTTTTGTAGGCTATACCAAGCAACCATCAGCGCATAATTGTTAATATGGAAAGGTCCTCTACCTACGTCAGTGCAGTATTGATGAACGGTATTATAGAACATGTGACAACTCCAGGGACATCTGCAATAGAGCCCCTATGGCTAAAGCCTTACATCCTGTCACAGCATCTCCTGTATACCATATGATAGCAAAATACTGCAGATGCTGGAAATCCGAAATAACAACAGAAAACGCTGGAAAAACTCAGCAGGCGAGGCAGCATCCGTGGAGAGAGAAACAGAGTTAACGTTTCAGGTCGAAGACCTTTCATCAGAACTGGAGACAGCAGGAAATCAAATAGATTTAAAGCAAGGATAAAGCTGGGAAAAGGGGGAGGGGATAAAAGAACAAAAGGAGAGATTAAGAGACATTAAGAGATATCAAGGCAAGAGGTGGTGTTAATGTGACAGGTTAAGGCTGAAAGAAGTATGATATGCAATGGCAGAATGAAGGACAGCTGCCAGCTTCTAGGAGGAAAAAAAAAGGGGGGGGGCAAATAAAAGGGTGGATGAGAAAATAAAATATAAATGTGATGGGGCTAAGGTTATGATCTAAAATTGTTGAACTCGATATTGAGTCCAGAGGGCTGTAGCGTGCCTAAACGAAAGATGAGGTGCTGTTCCTCGGCAGTAAGCAACAGCTTCTGAGCTTGGAAAGTGAACAGCTGTGAGATGTGAGCTTTTATAGCACTTTTGCAGCTGTCAATTAATGAGATGATTCCATGGTCATACAACTCCCGACCTCCTTACCTGACGTGATCCCCGAACAGCGTGGACCCCGTGGGCGACCTGGTAAACTCTTAAGGTGAGCTGAAAACACTTCTTAATGGTCTGTTAACAAGTCGACTCATCCGACTGCGGATTAGTTCCACACCTTACCTTCCCTCTGTTACTGACCATCACAGTGTCCTCATAGCTGCAATGCTGAATCTAAAACCACAACAAAAGAAACATTTCAAACCAACTTTATACATCAATCCACCCAATATTACATAACAAAGTCAACTAATCACCCTTGTGCATGCCCTTTATGCCTGTCTTCAGTATGCTTTTGCCTTTCCTATTGCTCCTACGAAGTGCTACCTCAGTGGCTACAGCATGGCTGGTGGAAGGTTGCTGACTTTCAGTGGGGGAGACTGCAGATGGCCTTGCTGGATGACCTCTAGCAGCTGTGGGCCTAGTAGGCCTGGCTGTAGACTGCACCACCTCAGCATGGGCGGCAGCAGTCTGGGTTGGCAGTCTGACAGGTAGCGGCAAGGGCACTGGCGGAGTGGCAGTGGTGGGACGATGAATGCTGTCATCCTGAGAGAGGACAATGAATTTGTGCTCCACGGAGCCACTGCCATGCCTGGTGTGTGACCTCGCCCTCCGGCGAGCTAGCACCTGCGCTACCCTTTCCCCCTGCTCTGGCTGCAGGCCACTTCTACCCAGTGTCTCACCGCGTGCAGATCCCACCTCTAACCTATCCTCCAAAGTACGCAGAGTGTCAGGGTTGGATTTTCCTTGACCCGTGGAGGCGGGTTTGGAGGCGTGTGGGGGGTTAAAATTGCGAAAACTGGCGGGCGGGCACAAGCCTGCCTCCATCCCGCCTCCACGCAATTTTCATTAAATCGTGTCTGCTGGTCCCGACTCCAAGAGGCGGGATAGGCTGTTAATGCCCTTAACAAGCACTAAATTGCCTCTATAATGCCATTTTGAAAGGCCTTTGTGATTTTAACCCTTTTTCTATGTGAAGCACGCCTGTTCTGAACCACGAATGTGAAACTTGGTGGGAGCACGTTTGGATGGATGGATGGATGGATGGATGGATGGAGAGGAGGAGACATATCTGGGAGTGGTGGTGCAAACATATCTGGGAGCAGACTTAGGGCTGCTGCTGCTCATTTTGCATCCAGGTCCTCTCACAGCAAAGGCCAGGCAGTCTTTGCAGACCTTCAATGCAGCAGCAATGATGATATCATCAGAGGCGACTTTCAGACTGAAAACACTAATTGGTTCATGGGTTCCCACATGCTGGAACTCAATTGCCCAATTAGGTGAAAATCGCATCAATCTCCCACATCCAATTGCAGTTGGGTGGATAACACGAAAAGTGGATGACACGACCCCAACCCACCCGCAGTATCAAAATCCAGCCCTCAGTGTCTGAGCTGGTGGCTGCGAGTGTGAAGTCGAGTGATGGTGCTGTGTCTTCATCATCAGTGTCTTGGTGCTCTTCAATTTCCTGCTCCTCCACCAGTGCCTGGCCAGGTGACAGTACCTGGCTATCTGAAAGTAGGATGGCACAAGGATAGGGTTATGGTGAGGGGAGGGGGAGAAAGCAAGAGTTGCATGCTTACACCATGTGCAGCTTATAAATCTGAAGAGATTATGGGATTTGGGGAAAGTGGGATGTGAGAAGGGAGGATTAGGTATGAAGATACCTTCATCTTGTATAGTTTCAGCCCAGCCGCTGGCCACGGGCTCAGCGATGGCCCTCCCAATAATGGCCAGCACCGTCTCCTCCATGGGGGTGAGGTTATGCTGGCGCACCTGACCCCCGGTGGTTAGGTCCTGCTGCCTCCGGTTGTGAGCCGCCTTGTCCTGCAAGAGAAAGTAAAGTGTGTCAGTGTGTGTGTTGCAATGTGTTTGGGTGATATGCCTGTCATGGTTGAATAACTGACCGTGTGTGTAAGTTGTGAGATGTAGGTGTGAGGCTTGCAGCAGTGCTAAGTGTGTGAGGGTGAAGTGAAGCTATAAATGTGAGATATGAGTCATGTTTGGTAGAGATTGTTGGTAGGTGAGTGATGAGGGTGTGGTGCATTGAGCAGTGTGTGAGGTTAGTGGTGCAGATGGTAGGATATGGCATTTGAAGATGAATTAACTGACCTTGAACACTTGTGTGAGGACATTAAGCTTCTTCCTGCACTGCGTCCAGGTCCTCGGGGCTACACTGCTGGCATTCACCATGACAGCTATCTGCTCCCAATGCCTTTTCTGCATTTGCCTGGAGGGCCTCCTGGCACCCTGTGGAAACAGGACCTCTCTCCTCATGTTCACCTCCTGCACCAAGGCCTCCAGTGCTGCATCGGTGAACCTTGGAGCACGCTCTCTCCCCTGTTGTGACATCAGTAGTCCTTTTTGCTGCTCGGACTCTGTCCTCGCTGAATTTGAATTTCAACCCCATTACATTTCTCTGTTGTGGTATAACAATTAGAACTATTAATGAACAATTTCTTTCCATTTTTAGATTTTGTATGATTATTGTGACTTACATAAGTGTGCGCATGTATGAACACCCTGATCTACACAGATATGACAACACACACATTGCAAACAGATCCCCCCACTTTTAAAAATGGCCTCTGTGCTAGTATTGTGTTTTAAAAGCGTCTATGAAAAGTTTCTGGCATTATACTTGATAAGGGTCTGTGACTGGGTCTATTAGATACACACCAGTTATAAAGCACAAAATACTGCATCACCTGGCAATATCCAAAGTGCAAAGAGGATTAGCAGTAAGTGTTTCTTCCACAGAAATTGATCTCGCTCTGTTCCCGCGGGGGTAAGCCTTCCCCGCGATGTCTCACCTCGCTTATGCTTTTTCTGATCCAGCTCGCACGAACTTGATGTTCCAGACATCAGCTGTGCTGGGCTTGCGTATCCCAGCGGCGTAGTGAATTCGTGCGAGCTGTGGGATCACGTGACTCAGTTAGAGCCAATGGCAGCACACCATCTTCCATTCATAAGTCTCACAGCATGGCTGTGAGACTTATGAATCTTACACCCCCCCAAAATAACAGCTAAACCTCAATTAAATTTAAAAAAAAACCCATCACATTAATAAAATAAGTATAGTTAATTAAATTAACCATTTTAAATAAAAAATTAAATTTTTGAAAAAATTTAAAATCTTTTAAAAAGTTATAAAAATAAACTTACCTGTCTTTAAAGTCTATAAAAAAGATATACCTGTAAAAAAAAATTCAAAAAAATACTTAATTCACTACTTACCTTCTTAAAAGCGGGTCTTACTCCTCCTTTTTACATTTCCAAAATCTTCCCTACTTACCTGCACGTCCAAAGCATGAAGTGCACAGCGTGCGCGCAGCCTGTAGCGCGCACGCGATGCACCCAGGCCCCGCCCCCTTTTCGGAAGAGCAATTGCCGGTTTTCAGCGCATGCGCAGGGCATGCAGAAAACCGGCAATTGGAGTGGGAATACGCGAGAGTATGCAGTGCGTACTCTCGCGTCCCGGGATCAATTTTCGGCCCATTAAGTGCAAAAGGTGCTAGTAATCCACTTGAGTCACCAAAAGCAAACAAACAGGGCCTCAATTTAACATTTGATCTAAGGGATGGCACCTCCAAAAATAATACACTCCCTCGGTGTTGCACTGAATTGTTGGCTTACATTTTCTATCAAGTCCTGGAAGTGGCGCTTAAACCCAGAAACATCTTCTTTAGAAACAAAAGTGTTATCACCTGAGACAATAGTACACGTGTTGGATAGATTAGTTAAATGTTTGTCAGTTTGAACAAAGGTTGTCACTGTGATTAGTGAAAATCCTCTTTCTGGAGACTTCAGAAACTGAGGTGAATAGCCTCTTCATCTTAGCACTGATTTTACTTCTAGCGCTATGGGATGTTAAGGTACTAGTTCCTTGAAATTTCCATAAATGCCACTTGTGTCTTTGTACTTTGCAGGAGGAAGAGAAAACTGCGGGAAGTAATGAGTTTGAAAGTTTTAAGAATGAGTTAGAGTAGGAAACTGTGTAATACATTTTGATTTGAACACTGGTATGAAGGGGGAGGAAGAATATGCAAGCTTTACATAAGAGCAAAGCTCAGAGGATCCAAATTATAGTGATAAAATATAAAGACTGTGAGGAAGGAGTTTGAAACTAGAGATGAAAGAATGACTGCCTATCAGAATAGGGCTGAATGTTTTTGTGCTTTTTTTTCGTGGGCTCTCTGAAGCTCCACAAAATCCAGTGGATCAATGTATTTCATAGAAATTATTGAAATTATTGAAAGCTGATGGTTCTAGTGGACGGAATCTTTTTTCTTTTATGTTCAGTGGGCAATCATGAGCAGGAATGAATGTAAGAGCCAGAATTCTGAGCTAATCTGAAGTATAAGCAGTTTGATCAGATTGAACCAAACTAAGCTTTGCTCGCTTTTGACTTGGACTATTCTCATTCGTAAAATAGTTCATTTTATTCCTTGCCAAAAATTTGATTGCGTAAAGTTGGTAGTGTGATGAAATGGGATTCATTGATAAATTATGTGATCTGTCGGTTTGACTCAGTTACTGGCACACTCACCTTTAAATCAGAAGGTTCAAATCCCACTACAAAAATTGTGCATATCATCTAAACTGATATTGCAGTGCACTACCAAGGGAGTGCTGCATCACTGAAGATGCCATCCTTTGGATAAAATATTAAATTGACACAGTGCCTGTCTGTTTCAGTGGTTTGGGTGGACATTAAAAGACCCCATGACAGTATTTGAAAACGAATAGGGAGTTCTCCCAGTGTCATGGCCAACATTCCTCCCTCAACCAATAAATTAATTGGCCATTCATCTCATTACTGCAAATTTTGCTGCGTACAAACTAACTACTGTGTTTACATAACAACAGTCACTGAACTTAAAAAATAATCCATTGTATGTGACTTGCGTTGGTATTAGGACAGTAGAAGTAGTTTTCCAATATAGAGGGAGTGCACTTGCCATAAGGGAGTGCAGCGAAGGTTCACCAGACTGATTCCTGGGATGGCAGGACTGTTGTATGAGGAGAGATTGGGTCGACTAGGCCTGTATTCACTAGAGTTTAGAAGAATGAGAGGGGACCTCATTGAAGCGTATAAAATTCTGACAGGGCTAGGCAGACTGGATGCAGGGAGGATGTTTCCCCTGGCTGGGGGGTCTAGAACGAGGGGGTCACAGTCTCAGGATACGGGGTAGGACACTTAAGACTGAGATGAGGAGAAATTTCTTCACTCAGAGGTTGGTGAACCTGTGGAATTCTCTACCACAGACAGCTGTGGAGGCCAAGTCACTGAATATATTTAAGAAGGAGATAGATAGATTTCTAGACACAAAAGGCATCAAGGGGTATGGGGAGAGAGCGGGAATATGGTATTGAGATAGAGGATCAGCCATGATCATATTGAATGGCAGAGCAGGCTCGAAGGTCCGAATAGCCTACTCCTGCTCCTATTTTTCTATGTTCTATGTTTCTATTCCCATCTGAAGTGCTTAGCAGAAATATGGGTACAAGCTGTGCAAGATATAGCAACAATTTAATGACCATAACATTGTGTGGCATTTGCACCCAACTTTTTGATACATGCTCCGGGGTAGAGCACCAATTTGGAAACTGACCCCAAGTATGTAATCTTGAACTTAAACCACGGCCAAAAGACAGTAGAATTTGTTTAACAACAGAAAATGCTGGAAAATCTCAGCAGGCCAGGCAGCATCCGTGGAGAGGGAAACAGAGTTAACGTTTCATGTCGAAGACCTTTCGTCAGAACTGGAAAAAACCAGGAAATGAATTAGATTTTAAAGCAAGTATAATGCTGGGAAAAGGGGAGGGGATGAAAGAACAAAAGGGAGGCCCACAGAGGCTGCAGACCTGGGTGGAGCGGCTGCGGCGAGGCGGAGCTGAGAAAAGGCGGCAGCGAACAGGTAGGCTTACCAATCTGAGCCCCGAGAGCGGGAGAGAGAGAAGTAGAAAATAATCAAAGTGTGATGTCACCAGAAAGCAGGTAAGTGATTGGTTGGTGAGTATTTCTCTTTTTCTCCTTTTTTCCATACTTAAATTCTGTGGTTTATAGTTTCTAGAGTCTCTGTGGTGTAGCGGGGACTGTTGTTAAGCAAGGGCCCTTGAGTATATCATTTAATTGAAGTGAAATTGGTGGGATTCAATTAGTTTAATTTTAATTAATTAATTAAAGGGTAAGTCATGTCAGGAGAGCTCGGTGCTGTGATATGCTCCTCCTGCAATATGTGGGAAATCAGGGACACTTCCTGTGTCCCTGACGACCATGTGTGTGGGAAATGTATCCAGCTGCAGCTACTGACGGACCGCATTGCGGCGCTGGAGCTGTGGATGGATGCATATTGGAGCATTCGCGACGCTGAGAACATCGTGAATAACATGTTTAGCGAGTTGGTCACACCACAGGTAAAGGGTGTACAGGCAGGAAGTGAATGGGTGACCACCAGGCAGAGTAAGAGGTGCAGACAGGTAGTGCAGGGGTCCCCTGTGGCCATCCCCCTCTCAAACAGATATACCACTTTGGATGCTGTTGGGGGGGATGACTTATCAGGGGAAGGTGGCAGCAGCCAACTTCCTGGCACCATGGGTGGCTCTGCTGCACAGGCTGGGAGGAAAAAGTGTGGAAGAGCTACAGTGATAGGGGATTCAATTGTAAGGGGAATAGATAGGCGTTTCTGCAGCCGCAATCGAGACTCCAGGATGGTGTGTTGCCTCCCTGGTGCAAGGGTCAAGGACGTCTCGGAGCGGCTACAGAACACTTTGGAGGGGGAGGGCGAACAGCCAGTTGTCGTGGTGCACATAGGCATCAACGATGTAGGTAAAAAACGGGATGAGGTCCTAAAAGCAGAATATAGGGAGTTAGGAGGTAAATTAAAAAAGAGGACCTCAAAGGTAGTAATCTCAGGATTGCTACCAGTGCCACGTGCTAGTCAGAGTAGAAATAGGAGGATATTTCAAATGAATACGTGGCTAGAGGAATGGTGCAAGGGGGAGGGATTCAAATTCCTTGGACATTGGAACCAGTTCTGGGGGAGGTGGGACCAGTACAAACGGGACGGTCTGCACCTGGGCAGGGCCGGGACCGATGTCCTAGGCGGAGCGTTTGCTAGTGCTGTTGGGGAGGGTTTAAACTAAAGTGGCAGGGGGTTGAGAACCTGAGCAGGGAGACAGAGGAAAGGGAAATAAGGATAAAAGCTAAAGACAGGAAGGAGAAAAACAAAAGTAGAAGGCAAAGAACTGAACGGTTTAAATCAAACATGGTCATAGTAAATAATAATTCATATAGGTCTGAAAGCATTAAAAAAACAAGCCTGAAGGCTTTGTGTCTTAATGCAAGGAGCATTCGGAACAAGGTGGATGAATTAGCTGCGCAAATAGAGGTAAATGAATACGATTTGATTGGGATTACAGAAACATGGCTCCAGGGTGGCCAAGGCTGGGAACTCAACATCCAGGGTTATTCAATATTTAGGAAAGATAGGCAAAAAAGAAAGGGAGGTGGGGTAGCATTGCTGGTTAAAGAGGGGATTAACACAATTGAAAGGAAGGATATTAGCTCTGATGATGCGGAATCTGTATGGGTAGAACTGAGAAATAACAAGGGGCAGAAAACATTAGTGGGAGTGGTATATAGACCTCCAAACAGTAATACGGAGGTTGGGGACGGCATTAAAAGGGAAATTAGAGAAGCATGCAGTAAGGGCACAGCAGTCATCATGGGTGACTTTAATTTACATATAGATTGGGCTAACCAAATTAGTAAAAATACTGTGGAGGAGGAATTCCTAGAATGTTTACGAGATGGTTTTCTGGAACAATATGTCGAGGAACCAACCAGAGAGCAGGCCATCTTAGACTGGGTATTATGTAACGAGAAAGGATTAATTAGCAATCTTGTTGTACGAGGCCCCTTGGGTCAGAGTGATCATAATATGATAGAATTCTTCATTAGGATGGAGAGTGAAGTCGTTGAATCAGAGACTAGGGTCCTGAATTTAAATAAAGGAAACTACGATGGTATGAGGCGCGAATTGGGTAGGATTGATTGGGGAATGTCACTCAAGGGGTTGACTGTGGATAGGCAATGGCAAACATTCAAAGACTGCATGGATGAACTACAGAATTTGTACATCCCAGTGTGGCATAAGAATAAAACAAAAAGGGTGACTCAACCGTGGCTAACAAGGGAAATTAGGGATAGCATAAGATCCAAGGAGAGGGCATATAAATTGGCCAGAAAAAGCGGTAGCCCTGAGGATTGGGAGCAGTTTAGGATTCAACAAAGGAGGACAAAGGGATTAATTAAGAAGGGGAAAATAGAATATGAGAGTAAGCTTGCAGGGAACATAAAAACTGACTGTAAGAGCTTTTATAGATATGTGAAGAGAAAAAGATTAGTGAAATCAAGTGTAGGTCCCTTGCAGTCAGAAGCGGGGGAAGTTATAATGGGGAACAAAGAAATGGCAGCCCAATTAAATGCATATTTTGGTTCTGTCTTCACAAAGGAGGACACAAATAAGCTCCCAGAGATGTTGGAGAACATACGGTCTGATGAAAGGGAGGAACTGAAAGAAATCAGTATTTGCAGGGAAATGGTGTTAGGGAAATTGACGGTATTGAAGGCCGCTAAATCCCCATGACCTGATAATCTACATCCTAGGGTACTTAAGGAAGTGGCCCTAGAAATAGTAGATGCATTGCTGATCATCTTCCAACATTCGATGGAATCTGGAACTGTACCCATGGATTGGAGAGTAGCTAATGTTACCCCACTATTCAAAAAGGGTGGTAGAGAGAAAGCGGGGAATTACAGACCGGTAAGCCTGACATCGGTAGTGGGGAAAATGCTAGAGTCCATTATAAAGGATGTAATAGCTGAGCATTTGAAAAACAGTGACAGGATCGGACAAAGTCAACATGGATTTACAAAAGGTAAATCGTGCTTGACTAATCTACTGGAATTTTTTGAGGATGTAACTGGGAAAATAGATAAGGGAGAACCAGTAGATGTGGTGTATTTGGACTTTCAAAAGGCTTTCGATAAGGTCCCGCATAAGAGATTAGCGGGTAAAGTTAAGGCACATGGGATTGGGGGAATGGTATTGACTTGGATAGAGAACTGGTTGGCGGACAGAAAGCAGAGAGTAGGAATTAATGGGTCTTTTTCCGAGTGGCAAGCAGTGACTAGTGGGGTACCGCAGGGATCAGTCCTTGGACCCCAGCTATTCACAATATACATTAATGATCTAGATAAGGGAATTAAATGTAATATCTCCAAGTTTGCAGATGACACAAAGCTGGGTGGGAGTGTGTGCTGCGAGGAGGATACCGAGAAACTCCAGGATGATCTGGACAGGTTGGGTGAGTGGGCAGAAGCGTGGCAGATGCAATATAATGTGGATAAGTGCGAGGTTATCCACTTTGGTGTCAAAAACAGAAAGGCAGACTATTATCTGAATGGCAATAGATTGGGAGAAGGGGAAGTGCAACGAGACCTGGGTGTCCTTGTACACCAGTCACTGAAAGTAAGCATGCAGGTGCAGCAGGCGGTGAAGAAGGCAAATGGTATGTTGGCCTTCATAGCGAAAGGGTTTGAGTATAGGAATAGGGTTGTCCTGCTGCAGTTGTACAGGGCCTTGGTGAGACCACACCTTGAGTACTGTGTGCAGTTTTGGTCGCCTTATCTGAGGAAGGATATTCTTGCCATGGAAGGAGTTCAGCGAAGATTCACAAGGCTGATACCTGGGATGGCAGGAATGACATATGAGGAGAGATTGGGTCGATTGGGCTTATACTCACTGGAGTATAGAAGAATGAGAGGGGATCTCATCGAAACATATAAAATTCTGACAGGTCTGGACAAACTAGATGCAGGAAGAATGTTCCCGATGGTCGGAGAGTCCAGAACCAGGGGTCATAATCTACGGATAACGGGTAAACCATTTAGGACAGAAATAAGGAATTTCTTCACCCAGAGAGTGGTGAACCTGTGGAATTCTCTACCACAGAAGGTAGTTGAGGCGAAGTCATTAAATATATTCAAGGTTGAGTTAGATATATTTCTTAAAGCTAAAGGTATCAAGGGATATGGGGAGAAGGCAGGTACAGGGTACTGAGTTTAGATGATCAGCCATGATCTCATCGAATGGCGGAGCAGGCTCGAGGGGCCGAATGGCCTACTCCTGCTCCTATCTTCTATGTTTCTATGTTTCTATGGAAGGTCAGTGATAGGATAGAAAGCAGGAGAGATTAAGAGACATTGAGAGACATTAAGAGATATTCAAGGCAAGAGGAGGTGGTAATGTGACAGGTTGAGGCTAGATGAAGTGTGAACTGGGCTGGCAGAATGAAGGACAGCTGCCAGCTTCTGGGAGGGAAAAAAAAAAAAGGCCAAACAAAAGGGTGGATAAAAAAATAAAATAAAAATATATATATATGTGATGGGGGCTGGGGTTATGATCTGAAATTGTTGAACTCTATGTTGAGTCCAGAGGGCTGTAGCGTGCCTAAACGAAAGATGAGGTGCTGTTCCTGGAGCTTACACTGAGCTTCCGTGGAACAATGCAAGAGGCTGAGGACGGTGAGGTCAGAGTGGGAGTGGAGCGGAGAATTAAAGTGACAGGCCACCGGGAGCTTGGGGTCCCCCCTTACGGACTGAACGGAGGTGTTCCGCAAAGCGGTCACCCAATCCCTTTTCCCAGCATTATACTTGCTTTAAAATCTATTTCATTTCCTGCTTTTTTCCAGTTCTGACGAAAGGTCTTCGACCTGAAACGTTAACTCTGTTTCCCTCTCCACGGATGCTGCCTGGCCTGCTGAGTTTTTCCAGCGTTTTTTCGGATTTCCAGCATCCGCAGTATTTTGCTATCGTAGTAGAATTTGTTTGCTGTTTTCTGCAGTTAAATTATTTTTTGAAAGATCTCCAGCAATCCTCTCAATACTTCTGTGTCCTGTTTAGTAGAATTTCACTGCTTGAGAAAGAAAAAGATGTATATTTGAAAATAAATAGATTTTGTTCACTGAACCTCTCTGTGCAGTCTTTTTATTGGTATATTACTGTGTGGATTATATAGTTATTGGCATTAGAGGTGTTGCTATTTCTCAAATATACTTATTGTGAACCTTTCCATAGACCAGTTGGGCCGAATGACCTGTTTCTGTGCTGTACACACGATGTAACTCGATGAATGCGTACTTCAGAGAAATTGAAGTACAGATAATTATGGCTGAAGGGCCTCCGTAACATCGCCTGTCTCTGCCCCTGCCTCAGCGCATCTGCTACTGAAACTCACATCCATGCCTTTGTTACCTCTAGACTTGACTATTCCAATACACTCCTGGCTGGCCTCCCACATTCTACCCTATGTAAACTTGAGTGTCCTAACTCGCACCAAGTCCCGTTCACCCATCACCCCTGTACTAGCTGACCTACATTGGTTCCCGGTTAAGCAACGCCTCGATTTTAAAATTCTCATCCGTCTTTTCAAATTCCTCCATGGCCTCGCCCCTCCCTATCTCTGTAATCTCCTCCAGCCCCACAACCCCCTGAGATATCTGCGCTCCTCTAATTCTGCCCTCTTGAGCATCCCTGATTATAATCGCTCAACCTTTGGTGGCTGTGTCTTCAGCTGCCTTGGCCTTAAGCTCTGGAATTTCCTCCCTAAACCTCTCTGCCTCTCTACCTCTCTTTCCTCCTTTAAGACGCTCCTTAAAACCTACCTCTTTGACCAAGCTTTGGTCATCTACCCTAATTTCTCCTTATGTGGCTCGGTGTCAAATGTTCTGTCTTATAATACTCCCGTGAAGCGCCTTGGGACATTTTACTACGTTAAGGTGCTATATAAATACAAGTTGTTGTTATTTCACTTTTCAGAGACTTTTTTGAGAGTTCTTCATTTTGTGAAAGGTGGTGTTTTTTTTACAATGATTTGTCACCGAGTTTCTTATTTCTCCTGGTTTTTTTCTATGACTCAATATGATGGCCTCAGTTCTTGTGATGACTTGCTACAATATAGTTGTCATGTGCAATAATTCACTACATCACTCTCACCTGCTTGACGGGTTCAGCACCGTATTCTTGTTTCTCATAGCAACGTGTGACCATGGCATTATTTCTTGCAACAGCTTGCTGCAATTCTTTCAGTTTTGTAGCATATCCCCTTCCCACAGGGATTTATTGCTGTTATACTCAAATTTCCCAAAGCAGTTTAACATGATACTCTTGTTTGCTGCAATCGGCTGCAATATTTTTATTAGTTGAAGGAACACATGGCAAGTCTGTCATTTTTCATGGTGACTTCCTGCAAAACTCTCACTTTTTCCACTGCTACCTTTTAATTTTTTCACGGACATTTGCTACAGTGCTCTCCTTTCTGACAGTTAATAGTCACCACACTCTTCATTTCTTACGGTGATTTGTTGCGATGCTCTGAGTCCTCACAATAACTCTCCATGATGCGCTTATTTCTTTCAATGACTTAACATGGTGCTTTCATTTGTTATGGGAATTTGTCGTGAAACTTTTGCTTCTCCAAGGATATGCTCCCATTACTTATAGCAGCAAACTGTAGCATTCTTATTTCTTTCAATAATTCACTGCAAACTCTCATTTCTGGCACTGATTCCCTCAGAAATTCTTAATTTCTCAGAACAAATTTCTGTTTCTCACAGTGACTCATGCCAGCATTCTCATTTCTTACAATGAGTGGACATGACAGCCTCAATCCTCATAGCAGGCACCATAATAATCCCATTTCTTTTTGAGGATTCATTGCCATGCTTAGGTCTCTCATTTCTCACAGCTCTTTGGTGCGATGCTTTCATTTTCTGTACACATTCATCGCAATATTGTAATTTCTCACAGTAATGTGCAATATGTTCTCAGTCTCGCGAAAACTATCAATGATGTTCTAATGTCTGGCCGCAATTTAAGAAGATGTTATTTCTCTTGTATCAATTTTGTTGTGATGCCTTTATTTCTTCCAGGGATTTGCTGTCACATTACTTGTTGTGGTGTCTTACAGCCATTCTCATTTCTCGTTTTAGCTTGTTTGAGATGCTTTTTTTTTAACAATTCGTTGCTATGCTTGAAACACTCAAGCTAACAGTATTTTGATTCAATGCTCTAATTTCTCCCAATGCCTCATCAACATCACACTTGCAAATGCTTTCTTTTCGGATATGTTTGCTAATAATGCCCTCATTTCTCACACTGAGTTACTATGCTGTCTGGACCTGCAGGGAAAAGCACCATGTTCCCATTTCTCGCAGCTTCACTGCATGCTCTCATTTCTCAGCAAATGTCGGCAATTGTTTCTTGCAGCGATATAATGTTGACACTTTAATTTCCCACAGAGAATCACTACAATCCTTTACTTGATCACAGTGGTTTGTATATTTTCTTCTACAGTTTCAGTGCTCTGCCAGAGAAGGTAAAGAAAATGTACTTGATATCGAATAATATAAAGGATCCAAATACTATCACAATTCACTGCTGTTCTCAAACAACCATGGCTGGCTCAATAAAAAATATCCTTCCTCAGACAGATTGTTTGTCTACCACTTCAAAGTGCCAGTTCTGCTAGTCCTTAAATGTGCCTTACTGTTAATACGCCTTCTAAAAATGTTATAGTTACTAGCAAATCTCCCTTGGTATTGCTCACATTGAGTCAGAGGTTTCAACTATTGCAGATGGGGGAATGGTTTGGACATCTCGAAGTGAAAGAATTTCAGGAAGTTTGTAAAAGATTTATGGTGAATTATTCGTTTTTTTTCGCCCTACTTTAACTGCACACGTCCCTCTTTTGGTGATGTTAAATGATGTGACATTCCTTAGTTTAGAGGCCAGACAGGTGACTCACTCCAAATCTCATCCTGTAATTGCCGACTAGGCCTTATGCAAAAATGGCCTGGGATAACTTGCCTTGCAGTCTCCCCTCACTCCTTCTAGTGAAGAACACTGCTTCCCTGGCTGCCTCCCTCCATCTGGTGATATTGTCTAACATCAGGGTCTCGCTTTGTGGTACAGAATCAGATATGAATCAGTGTTCTATTATTCTGTTTTGCCAAGCGTCAGAAAACCAATCTACTGCACCGCTGGGCTGCCCTGCAGTCTGTTGGTCGAGGAAATTATCTACCCTCATGCTTCAGGATTACAAAAAAAAATCAATACTTTCATGATAGACATTGATAAATGCACCAGCAGAAAAAGCATTGATGTATAGTGATATCATGTCAGTAGACTAATTCTTTTACCTGAATTGTTCACGTTATTCTTTGTTCGTTCTCATCTTCATTCTTTGTATTAATCTTGAGGACTTTAGTCATTGCTCAGGATTATTTGTTTTCATTGCTTTTATTACAGTATGGAATTGCAAATAAGTTCACCCCTTACTTTTCAGCCAAGCTGTTGCGACTACAGCTTTGAATTCAGGCCCCGATTTGAACCCCAGTTGAGTTTTGGGAGTTTGGGTGGTAAGGTCAGTTGAAAACTCACCTGCTGCTGCAGAAATCAAGCCCGGGCTATTTTAAATCCGGGGCCTCATTTAAATCCAGCCCTCAATGCAGTAGACTGTGGGGAAAAAATAAAAAATATATCTGTGATTGCATGGGGAGAGTACTTTGCACAGTAAGTGCTCCCCAGGTAATCTTTCCTTTTGCCTTGCAATTTTCTTTTTGCTTCAACACAGAACAAAACATACAAGAATAAAAATTACAAAATGATCCTTTTAGCACTGTCACTTCAGGACTCATTCTGTCATTTTGACTGCCACTTCCTGGGATTTAGGGACAGACTGCGTTCTGTGCTCGGCACTTGTGCTGTTGTCGAGAAACTGAGCCCAGCTAAAGCATGAGTACTGCCTCAGCACGTACAGTAGTACAATTGTGATCTCCTCTTCATGTTTCATTTTGTTTTAAAGCAAGTGTAACTGAAAAGGAGCTGGAAAGACTAACTGGGGGAACACAGTACTCCCCCATTTCTGTTTTGGACAATTTCCCTGGTCAGTCATTATAAATGGTTTAGTTTGCTAGAATTTTTCATTTAAAAAAAATAATTCTCTGCTTACATTTTGTTTACAGCAGATCCAAGCCTTCAGAATCTGTCTGTTCTTCAGAAAGCATTCCTTGGTGTTTTGGTTTTATCTACAAATTTGGAATTAAAATCTTAATTCATAATCATTTATTGTTATCCTTCATCATTTCTACAGATGTTTTTTACTGACTTTTGTGGGATTTAATCCTGGTAGGCAGGAACCTTTATTAATGTTAATCTTGCTCTTTTTATTACAGTACTTTTGACAGAACTATTAAAATTAGCATCTGCAAATATGAAAAATATTGATTAAAATTTTTATCACTGAGGATTTTAAAGTAAACCTAGCCTATTAATCATTAATGCTTAAGTAGGTAGGCCTCCATAGCAGCATTACTTGGCTTGAGATTTGTCGCAAACACTCACTGGCAGAGGTTACACTGTGAGGTTTCTGCCAGGGGGCTGTTAAAAAGGAGCAGGTTAATTACCCGGTTGGAACTCAGCCCTTTCCTGCCATCTCCAATATTAACCTGCAGGGTTCTGGAGGCTGGTGAGGTGCCCGCCTAAAGCAAGCAGAAGCCTGATGAATTTATGCAAATAGGGCTCCTATTTTGTCAATAGGACCCTGATGGCGTTTCAACTGGGGCCTGAGTGGGGAAGGACGAAGGGGTCCTTCAGCTAAGTCGAAACATTTCCATTGCAGATCCAGGAGAAAAGCAACGGCCTAGCCTGCCCCAGTCCATTGAAGAGACAACGGGGGAAAAAACTGGTGTGCGCTGCGCTAGGCCCCTCCCCTTTATTCAGGGGAAGGAGGCCTGCAGTACCACGGCGCTATGTGCCGATGCGCGTGCCGCTGTTGCACGTAGCACCGCAATATTGAATGGGAGCACCCCAAGAGGGAGGGGGAGCGCTTCTCGTAGCGCCTTGCCACCTGCTTGAGATGCCACCATTCAATTTTGGGCGCGGGCGTGCTAACTTTTTCGGGGCGCTCAATGTAGCGCCCCAGCGAAGTTATCGCCCCAAAGGGGGCGTGAGCCAATTTTTGCCCCAACATTTATTAACACATACATTTGTGGTAATCTTAATTTACATTGTTTTATGGTTTAATTGTTCATTTAGCTAGGTGCAAGCAAGGGCTGATGAATAGGAAAATAGGTAGGCTTCCATAGCATTGGTGCCCATATCATTATATGCCTTTGCAATTCACAGTGCTTTTTTTAAGTATTTATACAAGTTGATGTGGTCAAGGGACTTGAGCACAAAAATCTAGGCTGACACTCCAGTGCCGTACTGAGGGAGTGCTGCACTGTCGGAGGTGCCGTCTTTCAGTTGAGACATTAAACCGAGGCCCCGTCTGCTCTCTCAGGTGGAGGTAAAAGATCCCATGGCACTATTCAAAGAAGAGCAGGGGAGTTATCTCCGGTGTCCTGGTCAATATTTATCCCTGAATCAACATAACAAAAACAGATTATCTGGTCATTATCACATTGCTGTTTGTGGGTTACTGCGTTTCCTACATTACAACAGTGACTATGCTCCAAAAAGTACTTCATTGGCTGTAAAGCACTTTGAGACATCTGGTGGTCGTGAAAGGCGCTATATAAATGTAAGTCTGTCTGTCTGTCTTTCTTTCTTTCCTTTTTTCTTTCTTTCCTTCTTTCTCTCAAGCTAATTGTGCACCAGGTTCCCTCAAGTTTGTGCCCCTTGTTCAGAAGAGCAACGATGGAGCTATACTAAAGGGAAATGACAGGATGGGAGATAATGAAGGTCTTGCTGGGAATGAGGATATCAAAGGTAGATGAGAGGGCATGGTTGTGCAAATCAGCAGCTGCAGAGGTATTGTGGCAAATGTAGTGATTGACAGTTCTGGGGAATGTTCCTAGAAAGTAGTTACTGGCTACATAAAAGTCGCTGCACTCCAAAGGTAATTCATTCCGTGAAGCGCTTTGAGACATTTCTGCGAGATGTGACAAGGCATGTTGTAAATGCAATTCTTTATTACATTCTACACTTACAATGTATGTTCTGTAATTCTCCTGTTGGATGCCGTAACAGTTAAAGAAAACAATTATACAAGTGAAGAATGAAAGAACTATAGGAGGTCAATTACCCCGGGGTTGGTCCCGTTAGCATCAGAGATATCCCTGTTAGTAACCCCACCTTATAATGAAATATTGTGTAATACTTCAGCTACCTGGATACACGTAATTTAATATATGTCTCTATTCGTCAAGATCACAACTTCGGATGCAGTCTATAGGGATGAAATTCATTCACTGGTGCAGAAATTAAGAGGTGCCTGAATTAATTCAGAGTATGTGGCGAGACTAGTTATTTGAAGTGATTATAAATGTGAATAAATTGCTGCATCCTATTGAATCCTATTTTTCCTTCTTTTGATGTATATTAATGAGTCTTTAAAGACGGTCAAGGCATACTATGGCAACAGAATATAAAGGCTGACATTAAGGAGATGATGCAGCATTATAATTAGGCAATAATAATAGGTTAGAGCGGAAATAACTATATTACTAGCTGATCCCCCTATGGCATTGCTTACTGACAAACATTCTGAAAATTTTATCTCTCTGCTTCAGTACAGTACCGGCTTCACTTTCTAGGATAGAGCAAATTTTCCAGTCTCTTTGCTAAATTGGCAGGACCTGGAGGCCCATATGCTCACCACAATGGATAAAGGCCAATTGTACTCTAAGGGGGAAAAATTCAGTATCGCCCCGTTTGGGGCGCAATTATCAGCCGGGCGCAAAGATTAGCGCCTGGCGCTAATTATCGCCTCCGACTGCAAACTTGACTTTTATCGCCCCTGGAGGTGATTGGAGCACTAAATCAGGCGCTACACATCTGTCTTAAGGCGCAAAGGCCGAGGAGCGAGGCGCTAACTCAAAGCGCTGGCGAAGCTCATGTGATGTCAGTCAGCAATGGAACACACACACAATGGCACTGGCCAGTTCTTAGAGGGGAGGGTTGATCTTGCTTTCCATCCACATCCTACGCATTGCAGCCTTGAATCTCGGCCTGGAGAGACCTGTACATCAAATCTGCTGGAAAGAACAATAGAGACAACCAGGGAAAGAGCTCAGAGTGCAACCCCCACAGCCTCTTCTAAATCGATACAAGGAAGGGCAAATCAAAATGAACCTGCAAGGTGCTGCTCAGTACCCAAAACTCCTTCACACAGCGTTGAATCTCTCCAGAAGTCCCTCTCTCTCTCTCTCAGAATGCGTGGTTCAAAAATGTCACCAACAAAAAAAGGCAGGAAGCGGTCGCCTTTAAATAGCGCTCCCCCAGTCCCTTCCTGACTGCAAAACGCTCCCCTCAACCTGTCGTTGCTAGCGGCAGGCGGTAAGGCAGGGGGCGCCACTCAATATTCACTCCGGGGCACTACCGGGGCGTTGCGCACTCGAATGACGTCACGATCTGCCGGCGCAGGAGATCGTGGTGGTAGTGTTTAGCGCCGCCGCAAAATGTCAAGTTAATTCCGCGAGCAGCGCAAACATCACCGCGCCCGGGCGCTAGTTGCTTTGCGTCCCATTAGCGCCCTCTTAAGGCGCTAACGGGAGGCGCAACCAACTGAATTTTTCCCCCTAAGTGTCAGCCATGGCTCGGTTGGTAGCACACTTGCCTCTGAGTCAGAAGGTTGTGGGTTCAAGTCCCACTCCAGAGACATAAGCACAAATATCTAGGCTGACACTTCAGTGCAGTGCTGAGGGAGTGCTGCACTGTAGGAGGTGCCGTCTTTCGGATGACACCTTAAAGCGAGGCCCCGTCTGCTCTCTCAGGTGGACGTAATAGATCCCAGGGCACTATTTAGAAGAAGAGCAGGGGAGTTATCCCCGGTGTCCTGGCCAATATTTATCCCTCAACCAAAAGAACAGATTATCTGTTCATTCTCCCTTCCCCCACCCCCGCTCTCTTTTTTTTCTTTTCTTCCCTTTCCCTTTCTTTTCTTCCTTTTCTTTTCTTTCTCCATAATCAGCCTCACCAGATATTCATGAGAAGACCCCCATTGCTGAATAGGATCTGGCTGATGGGGAACGGGGGTAAAATAGAATGCAGTTGCCACTCAGAAAGGCTGCAGCTATTTAAAGGGATCCTCATGAATTGTTGTGCTCAATTTTCCAATGCTTCTTTGGAGATCCTCTTGCAAGACATGTGGCACAGGATGGCTGCCCCCTTTTGCCATAACAAAGTAGCCTCCTGAGTTAAGAAATGCCCAGCTGAAGGCAGTCAGAGTCAGAGCGCTGTCCACCATCCTTGGAATTTGGATGCAGACGTGAGGAAAAAATTAGCTTTAGGAAGCTTACCAAGATTAGACTAGCCAGCAGTGCACCATATTAAGTAGGTAGGGAAAGTATCCCCCTCAAGTCTTTCCTCTCACCTTTTTACACTGTGACTGTGGCGCTATGTTAAGTTCTCAGAAGGCAACTCTTCCTAAATTTCACATACCTGTTCAGACTGCAGCAGGACACACTTTATTACTGTCACTTATGATTGCAACTGTTATCCCCTGGCTATTTGGACAGGTGATCTCACAAAATGATGTTAACATACCACTAGCCTGTATGCTGCATGCTGCAGGATGGATACTTCATTCCCACTAATCAATGCGCTCCTCCAACATCCTGTCACTTCACTGTGTGAAGGACAAAGCTGCTCATAAGTTAAGAGAGCAGAACGGAACCAGAGAATTCCTTCAGTTCAAGATTAGATCCCTCATATAGTGCAAGCATGCCACACTGGATTTTGTTGTGCCAGAGAATATAGAGGGTGTGGGCCCTTAGGAAGCTGGAGGACTGCAAGAAGGTCAGGATTAATACTATCCTTTTCTTGTTGTTCTTTCTTCCCCTATACAGTCATGTACTCCCTCGCTGACCTGCATACATTGCAACAAAACACCATAGACACAATATTAGCTGTAAGCTCTGTTTTATGGGCTACTGTCATCTGCCATATTAACAAATGGCTCTTCTGTTTCTAAAGAATGAGAAGTCGCACAACACCAGGTTATAGTCCAACAGATTTATTTAAAATTACAAGCTTTCGGAGCTGTCGCCCCTTCGTCAGGCAAAGTTACTGTGAGAGAATCTATCAGAATTCACAGAATATAAAAACACAGAGAAAATGCATAGATTAAATCTTTCCCTACATCAAAGACACACTAAGAGCACAGCCAAGACAATGAGATGTGTCCCAGGATCAATCGGGATATCGGGTTCATGTCACGCTATAGAACGTGACTTGACATCGTTGCCGGTCTTTCCAGTTTTTAAAAAAACAAACAAAAAAAAAACACAAGAAACAAACACAAAAAATGGAGAGGATATGCAGCCAGCAGGTGTTCTGACGCGTTGGACCCCCTGGGACACATCTCATTGTCTTGGCTGTGCTCTTAGTGTGTCTTTGATGTAGGGAAAGATTTAATCTATGCATTTTCTCTGTGTTTTTATATTCTGTGAATTCTGATAGATTCTCTCACAGTAACTTTGCCTGACGAAGGGGCGACAGCTCCGAAAGCTTGTAATTTTAAATAAATCTGTTGGACTATAACCTGGTGTTGTGCGACTTCTCATTTTTGTCCACCCCAGTCCAACGCCGGCATCTCCGCATCGTTTCTAAAGAAGAAATTGCTGTTCCTAATGGCAATCCCAAAACCATGCATCACACAGCACTCTGCATCATCTATTGTCATTATGAGGTAAACACTAGGATATAGAACACAAGCCACATGGACTACTTGCTTCATTTGGTTGTAATTTATTTCAACTCTATCCATATAGTTTTCTTGGTATTGTGTAATTGGCTTTAGCAGATGAAAGAAATGGGATCTATGGTAGTTGGGTTGGTACAGAAGGGAAGGTGTATTTATCCAGTGCAGGACACAGATGTGGAAAGGATTCTTAATGCATTGGGCAGATGGGGCACTTAACATCCAGTTGTCCATGGGGAAAGTAATGACATTGTTTGCTCTGGCAAATTTTATATCAATCGCCTGCTTAATGCATCTGTGAACTGCAGATTGATTAATGTGACATCTTAAAATAAGCCAAAAGCATAAAAGTTCACAACTGCGATGGCCTTGGCAGCCATTGGCTGTGTCAACCCTGTGGTGGAGGTTGCCTGGAGGTTAGTTTCCACGAGATGACACAAGTTTATTGTACCTTTTTCAACCTGTGAAGACAATATTCTTCAGATTGCCAAGATAGGTGTGCTCCTGTCTGTAGATATAGATTTGTGGGTAATGGTGGGCGCAGACAGATTTGCCCGGATTTTGCATTGAGGATAACAGTGAGGCTAATGGAGTTCACTGTTATCATGAAGTAAATCGGACAGCAACTTCTGGAGCATATACATACCAAGTTCAACATGGAAATCCGGTAGTTGTGGTCCAAGTTACTCTGCTCCTCCTCAGGCTGCGCTATAACAGTACCTCGCTGATAAACTCAGCATTGATATCCATGTAAGGGCGTGAAGTTGCTGCACTTGCCCACTAGTTACCCACTAAACAAGGCAGAAAAAGTTAGGGCTGGTTCATTCAGGTGTAAGTTAATTTTTAACGGTGTGTTAAGTCATAATTAATGCCAAAGAACCTCTCTGGCCTTGAAAATTTAATTTTACAAGTGTGGCATCTCATTCCTTCAGAATTAAATTAGTGTTGGAGATTTAAAAATATATATTTTTTACTTTTTCTGTCTGTCTCTTTCATCTCTCTCTCTTAATACCATCTTTCTTTCCCTCTCTTTATTTTGCTTTCTGTGCATGATTTAAATCTAATTTATACTTCTTGGTTTAGACTCTGCGTATCTCAGTGAGGATTCTTCAATCTGGTTGAAGAGACATGCTGTTGCTTGTCCTGTTACCTCTGGTGTCCCCCAAGGATCTATCCTTGGCCCCCTCCTATTTCTCATCTACATGTTGCAGGATGGGTACTTCATTCTCACTACAACACAGCGTCAGCTTCTACATGTACGCTGATGACACCCAGCTCTACCTCACTACCTCTTCTCTTGACCCCTCCATGGTGTCTAAATTGTCAGACTGCTTGTCCGACATCCAGTTCTGGATGAGCAAAAATTATCTCCAATTAAATATTGAGAAGACTGAAGCCATTGTCTTCGGTCCCCGCCACAAACTCTGTTCCCTAGCCACTGATTCCATCCGTCTCCCTAACATCTGTCTGAGGCTGAACCACACTGTTTGCAACCTTGGTGTCATACTTGACCCTGAACTGAGCTTCCAACCACATATCCGCAGCATAACAATGACCGCCTACTTCCACCTCCATAACATCACCCATCTCCGCCCTTGCCTCAGCTCATCCGCTGCTGAAACCCTCATCCATGCCTTTGTTACCTCTAGACTTGACTATTCCAACGCACTCCTGGCTGGCCTCCCACATTCCACCCTACATAAACTTGAGGTCATCCAAAACTCGGCTGCCCGTGTCCTAACTCGTACCAAGTCTCGTTCGCCCATCACCCCTGTGCTCGCTGACCTAAATTGGCTCCCGGTTAAGCAACGCCTCGATTTCAAAATTCTCATCCTTGTTTTCAAATCCCACCATGGCCTCGCCCCTTCCTATCTCTGTAATCTCCTTCAGCTCCACAACCCCCCTGAGATATCTGCACTCCTCTAATTCTGGCCTCTTGAGCATCCCTGATTATAATCGCTCAACTATTGGTGGCCGTGCCTTCTGTTGCCTAGGCCCTAAGCTCTGGAATTCCCTGCCTAAACCTGTCCTTCTCGCTACCTTTCTTTCCTCCTTTAAGACGCTCCTTAAAACCTACCTCTTTGACCAAGCTTTTGGTCACCTGCCCTAATTTATCCTTATGTGGATCGGTGTCAAATTTTTTGTCTTAAAATACTCCTGTACAGCGCCTTGGGACGTTTTACTACGTTAAAGGCGGTATATAAATACAAGTTGTTGTTGTTGTTGCTGCTCACACACGCCACAGATCCCCTGTAGAGGGCGCCGTGCTAGATCAGACACCTGATAACAGCAAGGGGTAGAAATTAGGTCGCGCCCCATTTGGGGCGCAAATATCGTCCGGACGCAAATATTAGTGCCTGGCGCTAATTATCGGCACTGACGGGAAACTTCACTTTTACCGCCCCGGGAGGTGAGTGGAGCGCTAAATCAGGTGCTGCACACCTCTCTTAAGGCGCAAAGGCCGAGCAGTGAGGCGCTAACTCGGAGCGCTGGCGAAGCTCATGTAATGTCAGTCAGCAATGGAACACACACACAATGGCACGGGCCAGTTCTTAAAGGGGATGGTTAATCCTGCTTTCCATCCACATCCTGTTCATTGCTGCCTTGAATCTCGGCCTAGAGAGACTTGCACATCAAATGTGCTGGAAAGAACAATGGAGAGCACCAGGCAAAGAGCTCAGAGTGCAGCTCCCACGGTCTCTGCTAAATCGATACAAGGAATGGCAAATCAAAATGAACCTGCAAAGTGCTGCTCAGTACCCAAAACTCCTTCACACAACGTTGAATCTCTCCAGAAGTCTCTCCCTCTCTCTCTCAGAATGCGTAGTTCAAAAATGCCACCAACAATAAAAGACAGGAAGAGGCCCCCTTTAAATAGCGCCCCCCCCAGCCCCACAGCGATTGATAGCGTTCCAGTCTTCTGGTCGTTGGAAGCGCCAGGCGGTAAGGCAGGGGGCGCCACTCAATTTCCGCTACGGGGCGCCCCAAGGGCGTTGCACCATGGAATGACGTCACAATCTGCGCGCGCAGGTGGTCGCAGCGGTAAGTTTTAGCGCCGCCGCACAATCTCAAGTTAAGTTCTCGAGCGGCGCAAACATCGCTGCGCCCGGGCGTTAGAGGCTTTGCGCCCCATTAGCGCCCTCTTAAGGCGCTAACGGGTGGCGCAACCAAGTGAATTTTTACCCCCAAGTCTCTTCTCAAAAGCCCGCAGAAACTCTGTGGGCAGCTGTCAGCGCAGTGAATGGCGAGGGCCGTTCCTTCGCCGCTGACCGCAAAATCTGGGCTTTTATCTCAGTGTCATCTCACCTGAATAGCATCCCTTCCATCCTCCCCTTCTTCTCCCTCTAATGAAACAAAAGTAAAGAAAGCCCCTTGGGAATCTCCATGCTGAAAATGATAGGTGCTAAAAATCTCTCTCTAATACCTCTTTTAACAAAGCCCAGAAAAAGTAACATGACACAAAAAGAGCAGCAAAAATACCATGTGCTACAAATCTACATCCAGATTACAGTTTCAAATTCCAGCACTTAGATTGAAAGGTATCCCATTAAATGCTAATTTGCTATTAGCGCCGAATGGCCATCCTTGCAAGGCCCAGTATGTTTGAGACTGATGTGCACATGTCCCCAATGAGAATCACAGAAAATATGCTTATCCTCAATCTCATTAACAATGTTTTTAGTATTGTTTTAAAGCTTTAATATTATGCCTCCCCCTCCAGAAGTGCATGTTGGGTAGAAACCCAGTGTTTGGGCCGAACCCAAACTGAGCATCGGTGAGCAAGCGCCACTTGATAGCACTTTTGACAACTCCTTCATCACTTTGCTGATGATTGGCAGTCGGCTGATAGGGCGATAATTGGCTGGTTTGGATTTGTCCTGCTTTTTGTGGACAGAATATAGCTGGGCAATTTTCCACACTATCAGGTTGATGACAATGTTGTAGCTGGACTGGAACAACTTAGCTATGGGCATGGCAATTCTGGAGTACAGATCTTCAGTACTACAGCCAGAATGTCATCAGGTTCCATAGACTTTGCTGTGTCCAGAGCACTCAACTGCTTCTTGGTGTTATGTGGAGTGAATCAAATTGGCTGAAGACTGGCATCCGTGATGGTTGGGACCTCAGGAGGAGGTTGAGAAGGATCATCCACTCGGCACTTCTGGCTGAAGATGGTGGAAAATGCTTCAGTCTTGTCCTTTGCACTCACGTGTTGGGCTCATTTCATCTTATTTCTTTCTCTTGCACATTTGCCTTTTTGCACACTTACTATCCCTTTCTTTCTGCATGTCTCTCACTGTCTCCTTTCCCTCTCACCTTTAATGAAGACCTGGAGAGGGCTCAATGCTCCCGCCTTCTGGTAACTGCAGAAATGATCTTGTCTCTCCTTTGGTACAAAAGATGGAGCAGGATAGCAAATGCTGGCAGTAGAAAGGCCTGCATCTGAAACTACAGTCTATCTTTTATTTTCAAGAATACTGATGGACCTATTGGGTATTTCTAACATTTGTAGTTTTCTCTTTTTATTTCCGTGTCGTTCATTATGTTGATTAGTTGAACACCTCCATGGTTTAAAATAGGGAGGGAGAAATTTGGTTGGTTACTGCTACCCGTTATTGCCTCTGGGGGGGGTGATAACGGGGTGCTAACGACTTACCGACCGGGCGCGGCAAGATGAACGACTCCCGCTAACTTGGCCGAGAGGCTTGCGGCGGCGATAACACTTTGTGCCACGATCTCCTGCGCCGAGAGATTGTGATGTCATTGTTGTGCACATCGCCCCGGTGGCGCCCTGGACCCGAATTTCAGTTCCGCCCTCTGCAGCATCGCCGGGCGAAAACACCGACAGCTGCAGGAGGCGTTCATCGGGAGGCCATGAGCTTTGGAGGCGCAAATAAAAGGGGATGTTGGCGCGGGTAGGAGAAAAATTTTAACAACGCTTCAGGTGATTTTTTTCGATTGCTCCTGGGCTGCGATCGATCTGCCCGGCACTCTGCTGGAGTGCATGGGGCTGACTGGGCCGGATCCCGGCTGCTGTCGCGGATCAGCTAACTGGTCCCAACGCAGAGCCTGCAGCGATGGCCCTTCCCTTTAAGGGAGGGAAGGAGCCTCGGATCGTGGCAGTGCTACACGGCCCATTGTGCAGCGCTGCACCACTACCGCCCCGCCTGCGTCCTTTAGCGCTCCAGGAAGGAAGTGGAGTGCTTGATTTAGCGTTCCACTTCCTTCCTGGAGCGCAAACACCGAATTTTGAAAAAGCTGGGAATTTTCCAGCTTTCAAAAGGTAGCGTCCCAAACGGGCGATACTGAATTTCTCCCCTAGAATATTTAAATGAATAATGGATGACTTTTAAAAAGCATGTACTTGAATCGATATTAACTAGGAGATAGTGTTCGGCCAGTTTGGTGCTTTGTATCTTTGTGTCATGGTGGTGAAATTACACCTGTCAATAATTTCACCAAAAATTTGGTAAGAATGCTAAGTAGGAAATATGACACATAAATCTAGATACTGCTGTTGGCAGTAAGCTTAACATCAGCCGCAAATATATAGCAGTGGGCACAAATATCAGGTGTCGGGTATGGTGCTCGCTTACTGCCCATTTCTCAATCATAACAAAATTGCTAGAAGATGATTTTTTTACTGCTAGTGCTAATGCTCCCAATTTGTGAGGGGCAGCAATTCATCCAGATTATTGGGCACTTTAGGATGAGGTGCTCATATTGAGTAGTAATGCATCCCTGGTTCGACGCATTAATCCTTCCCAAATGGAGCAGATGTTGCTGGAGAGGCTACAGTGAGATAGCTGGTGTCTTCTTTAAAGCTTTCTTCCCACAATCTAGTTTTTGTACACTGTAGACACTTCATTCTGTGTTCCACTAGTGCTGGACCTGCCAGAGGAGGACCAGCCATGGTAGAGCAAAAGGGATAAAGTACCAGCAAGTAATTAGCAGCAGCACTAGCAATGCACCAAGGAAGAGTGGCGTGTAAGGCTGTAATTCAGATGCCTTCCAAGGACTGCCACAGTTACACCATTTCTTGAAGTACGAAACCATATCTGCCAAATAACCGTGTCCAAACCACCTTGTCTTACATTTTCATGTTCAGTTCTTCAAATACTCTGTTATCTTCTTATGCTGAGCTCCTGCTATATTGTAACCAGAGTCAAATAAATACTCAAAGTAATCTCCAAATGAACTGCAGAGCAATTATTTCCCCTATTATGTAATGTGAATTGGCAGCTTGAGTTGGTGCAATGCTGACCCTTGAGCTGCACTTTGTTTCAGTTGTGACACCTAGTTTATCACTTAGTCTATAGTGATTCCCTTGTGGAAGGAGCAGGTTTGCTGGCTGGGTACAGAATTTCATTTACAGTTAACTGGGATTCAGCAGGTTTAGACATCCTTGGGCTGTGCACGGTAAGGGCCCCACATGTCTCTGAGCTACTTCTGCGGTGTGCTGGCTGATTCATGCTCCTATCTTTCAGACATGCATTTGACACATTTATCTGGGGGTGATAATTTAGCTGCCAAATTTAAAACAAATTTGAAGGGTTATTAAAAAAGACTATATATATTCACAGGGTGCCATATTTGGGGCAAGCTGGGTATGTCAAGGCAGACCCCTGAAGATTAATAATAGAAAAGTACTTCAATGAAGGGGAAACATATTAAGGAGAGACAAAAGACTTAATGGTGGATGTTTCAAACTTTTGTCTCTGCTTATCTCTCTTTAAACATCCATATTCTGATAGCAATTAAAAATATATGCTGTGCCTTATATCTCTCTATAGTTAGCTACCATGTAAAGGAAATAATCAAACAACTGATATTCAGTGTTCAAAATGTACAATGTCTTCATAAAATGTATATATGAATGTTCACTTTTATAAAATGTGTTAATATACACCTAAATGTACAATGATTTCTTTAAATATACAGATGAATGTAAATTCTTCAAAGTCCCATAAAAAGTAAACTGATATACATACAATACCAGTTTTGTGTTATTGTAAATTTTCAAGCTGATGTCTCTTATTGAAATAAATGATCACTTCTGCCATTCAGAAACTTTACACCAGGTGCCTGGTAAAACCAAACCAAAATGGCAGCCAGCACCAGTAGGTAACTCAAATAAAGTGTATTTATTAAATATAGCCACTGCTTGGTATAAAAGGGGCAATTTTATGATGTTCTGTTGCTAGTGTAGTCTGAGAATCAGAGCTATAATATTAAAACCTTAACACTACCGCACATTCGTGGAGCCTTGTGAAATTACCTTTATGTTCCCACAACTAAAACAGGTCGGCAGAGATACAACGCAGGATTTGAATTGAAGAAAATGGCTCAATGGATGATGGCCTCAGAATAGTTAAATTGAGCATATTGCTGTAACTTTATCCCAGTCATCCTAAATGCAATGAATTCAATATGGAAATCCTCTACAAATTGTAAGCTGAATTTACAAAGCATAAATATTTACAACATATAGTTGAGAAAATTACAAAAAAATGGGTAAGAATTCTAGTCGCTATGTGTAGTGAGATTGTAAATGTGTTTGTGAAGATTTCCTATTTTGGTATTTCTAGTAAAATCAAAAAACACTTTCCAGACAAACATATTTGCAGTCTTGCTAGAAATACTGAACAGAAGAAATCTTTGCAAATGCTTTTAGGTTATCTCTGCACAGAGCAACAAAGAATTTCTTTTGTAGAAACAACAAACTGAACCAGTAAACTGAATTGAAATAAATATCATACAAATGTACGTGATCGGGAAATCTTTAAAATTAATAGGAAAGCTTAGTCATTATTTTTGGGCAAGCTGCAAGATAAAAATAAATATTGTACCAAAAAAATTCCTGTCTGTTCTTATCTTTCTTTCTCCATTTCTTTTTCTCTCACGCAATTTCAATCAATCTTTGCCTCCCGGGCTGCTTTGTGATTTGGCACACTCTTTCCCTCACCTGGTAAAATGGTCTTCAGTATTTCTTTCCATTAAGCTGCTCCACTTTTTTCCAATTGCGATTTGTTGATCTGTAATTTCAGGCAAGAATGTCAGACCTCATGAAATGGCAATTAAATTTCCTTTAGAAATGGATCTTCTCACAGTAAAATATTTTCAGTTATTGCAGCATTATTTTATGCTCTTATCTTCTCAGTTGTCTCTTGTGACACGTCAGCCAGCAGTAGTACTGAAGGAAAACCGGTATAACATGAGAAGTACTCCATACATTTCTCTACTGTCTCCTGAGTGACACAGACCTATTCCTATGTAATTCTATGTCATTTCTGGTAATGTACTTCTTTTTTACTGTGAAGGATATGAAGCAGTGCTAGCCCAAGACAGTGAACGTAATAGTACAAAAGGAATATCTTCCTCATTTCCAAACCTTATGAAACCACACACTTTTCTACAGTTTCTACTTAATCTTGCAGAATCAGGACAATTATTAAAACTGACAAAATGTCCTAAATGTCCTATAGGGCTAAAAATTTGGTTGCGCAGTGCCTGTTGTTTGGGCACTACGGGTGCTGTTTTGGGTCAAAAATGGTGCCTGAGCCACGCGCGCACACTTTCTGGTGTGGGCCGCACCGGACGCCATCTTGGTGAGGGCGTTAGCGTGCGCCAGAAGTATGTAGAGTAGGCAGATCGTGACATGTTGTTTTAACTCCAGTGCTGCTATTTTTGTCCTCAACGCTGGAACTAACACCCTTTGTTAACCTCGCACAGCTGAACAAGTGTTCAGCAGCTGCAAGGACCAGCAATATTTAAAGGGAACATCACGTACTTACAGGTTAGTTGCTGATTAATTTCTACTGGCTCTGTGTAAGTTTGTGGAAGTGGTTGGAGCTTTCTAGAGTTGTTTAAAGTTGGTGAGGTAACAGGGAGTGTTGCTGCAAGTGGAAAAGGCCTTGCTTCTGACTTCAAGGGTTCTGGTCAGGCCACTTGCTCCCAGTCATGGGTGCTCTAGTTCTCATCCGCTTGGCTTGCAGCAAAGAAAGGACAAGCTGCTCACAGAGGAAGGGGAAGGAGGGGGCAAAGGTCTCTCAGCAGGAGGTCTTACCCACTTAGGGTTTTCCGAGAGCAATTCTCTTACCTCAGCCTGAGCCAGGAGCAGTGTGCGAGGCATCTGCACTTTATGAAGGAGGTGCTCACAGAACTCTGCCACCTCTTGCAACCAGACCTGCAGCCTCACACCAGGGTAAGGACAGTGCTGCCAATAGTTGTGAAGGTGACCGTGGCCCTGAATTTCTTTGCGTTGGGATCCTTCCAGGCTGAAGCAGGCAACATCTGTAACATCTCCCAGTTCGCCATCCACTGCTGCATAAGAGAGGTGACAGGCGTTCTTTATGCCAGGAGAGGGGACTTCAATGTCTTCTCTCTGACCAGAGAGAAGCAGGCAGAGCATGCACGTGGTGTTGCCAGGATAGCGGGTTTCCCCATGGTGCAGAGCGCCATTGACTGCACGCATGTGGCTTTGCAGGCGCCACAACTAAATGCTGAGATGTACCGCAACTGCAAAGGTTATCACTCGCTGAATGTGCAGTTGGTGTGTGACCATGCTCAGCACATCATGATGGTGAATGCCCGGTATCCTGGCACCAGTTATTATGCTTTTATTCTGCGCCAATCCACTGTTCCCTCAGTCTTTGAGCCACCAAGAGAAACCAGAGGGTGGCTACTGGGCGACAAGGGCTATCCGTTGACCCACCTGGCTCATGACTCCGCTCCGCAACTTAACCACACGTGGATAGCATGCGTACAATGAGAGCCATGCTGCCACACGGAATCTGATAGAGCAGACCATTGGCCTCCTGAAACAATGCTTCCACTGCCTGGAGCGCACTGGAGGAGCCCTGCAGTACTCACCAGAGCGCGTCTCAAGATTCGTCCTGGTCTGCTGCATGCTCCACAACCTCGCCAACATGAGGGCGCAGCCGTTGCCACCAAGCATACGGCGGCCAGCTGAGGAGGACGAGGAGGTGGAGGTGGAGGACGAGGAGGTGGAGGTGGAGGAGGAGGAAGTGGATGAGGAGAAAGCGGAAGGGAGGAGGCAACCCAGACAGCCCCTTTCTGCCTGGGCTGTCCGTGATCGATACATCCGACTGTGGTACGAGTGAAGGAACCCTAATTCCCCATTCACTATTAGTCCCATACTTTACCTTCCCTCTGTTACTGACTATCACAATGTCTTGGCCACTAAAAGCCAAAACAAAAGAAACATTCCAATCCAACTTTATCCATCAATCCAGCCAATATTACATAACAAAGTCAACTAATCATCCTTGTACATTCCATTAGTGCCTGTGAAGTGCTGCCCCAGTGGCTGCAGCATGGCTGGTGGAAGGCTGCTGACTTTCAGTGGGAGAGACTGCAGATGGCCTTGATGACCTCTAGCAGCTCTGGGCCTAGAAGGCCTGGCTGCAGCCTGCATCACCTCGGCATGGGCGGCAGCAGTCTGGGCTGGCTGGCTGACAGGCAGCAGCAAGGGCACTAGCGGAGTAGCATTGGTGGGAGGATGAATACTGTCATCCTGAGAGGGGACAGCAGGTTCTTGCTCCACGGAGCCACTCGCACTCTCCCGGGGCAATGCCTCAGCATTCCTAGCCATCTGTTGGAGGGCAGATTTCTGGACTGCTGTGACACTCTGCAAGCCCCTTTCCACACTGGTAAACCCAGCCACAATGGCAGCAGTCTGAGCTTGCATGACAGAAGTATGAGCTTCTACTGCAGCACCCAGACATAGGGTGACTTTTGCTTGTGCTGCAATGGAAGCTGAGCCAAGTTGGTGCCGGACTCCTCCATGCTCCTTGACATTGCATTCAGGCTTTCTGGCAGGCCTTCCAATGCACCAAGCATTTTGTTCTGCATACCCATCAGCGTTCTTCTGTAGGCCGCCCCATCGAAGTCCTCATCTGAGTCCTCTGCAGCAGAACTCATGTGTAATCACGCCCTCTGGGGAGCTGGCACTGTGCTACCCTTTCCCCCTGCCTTGGCTGCAGACCACTCGTGCCCAGTGATTCACCACGTGCAGATCGCGCCTCTAAGTTACCCTCTAAACTCCGTGCAGTGCCAATATCGGAGCTGGTGGCCAGGAGTGTCAGATCGAGTGATGGTGTTTCTTCTTCTTCATCACTCTCCTCTCCCTCTCTTGAACCACTGGCTGGGCAGGTTGTATTTCTTGGGTCTCTGAAATGAGAAAGGCACAAGGGTAGGGTTGTGGTGAGGGGAAGGGGAAAATCAAGAGGTGCATGCTTACACCGTGTGCAGCTTGTAAATCAGAAGAGATTGTGGGATGAGGGGGAAGTGGGATGTGAGAAGGAGGATAACAAATGAGGATACTGTCATCTTGTATTCTTTCAGCCCCACCGCTGGCCATGGGTTCAGCAATGCCCCTCCCAAGAATGGCCAGCACTGTCTCCTCCAATGGGGTGAGGTTATGCAGGCGAGCCTGTTCCTGTCAGTTAGGTGCTGCCGGTTATGTGCCACCTTTTCCTGCAAGAGAAAGGGAAGTGTGCCAATGAGTGTGGTGCAATTTGATGGGGTGACGTACTTGTCATGCTTGAATAGCTGCCAGTGTGTGCAAGCTGTGAGATGTGGGTGGGAGGCTTGCAGCAGTGGTAAGTGTGTGAGGGTGAGATGAAGCTATAAATGTGAGATATGAGTCATGGGTGAGTGATGGGGGAGTGGTGCATTGAGCAGTGTGTGAGGCTCGTGGTGCAGATGGTGAGATATGGCATTTGAAGATGAATTCACTGACCTTGAACATTCATGTGAGGTCATTAAACTTCTTCCTGCACTGCGTCCACTGCTGGCATTCACCACTGCAGCTAAATGCTCCCACTGCACTTTGCACTGTTGCCTGAAGAGCCTCCTGGCCTATTGTGGAAAGAGGACCTCACTCCTTCTACTGACCAAAGCCACCAGTGCTGCATCGGAGAACCTTGGTGCATGCTCTCTCCCCTGTTGTGCCATCATCCATCATTAGTTCTTTCGCACTGTGTTCCCCAGCCAGTTCAATGATATGCTGCAGGCAGAATTCACTTCCTCTTTAAGAGGTGCAGACTGCCTTTAAGTAGTGCAGTCTAGCTTTAAGTGGTGCCAACCTCGCACGAACTTGGGCCCCCTGCTGAACAGCACAATCATAGAAATGAGCAGGCAGCACAAAGTTTGCATGCATCACGATCCCCACGCCTGTTTTTGGGGGCAAACAAATTTCTAGGCCATAGTTTCTAGAATATTTCACTGCAGTATTAAAAATTTAAATTACCATCAACAATGAATATATGGCTCTGCTGCATTTTTTATGAAAGTTGCATATAAAATGGCTTCTTCAGTCATTCTTAACTTGTCAGCCCAATTGCTTTCCAGTGTGCATGGAATGAATTTGAGAATAAATAAATAATTGTACTTTTGCATTTCCAAAGTCAGTGAAAGGCTGGCATCCTGTTCTATGAAGTAGCTGCACGTACCACAAATATCTAATAGTAATAATTAAATATTAACTATGGTCTAGTATCCTAACTTGTGAGGTCAATGCAAAGACTGGCGGTCAAGTGCGTCATGTTTTGCCAAATATGTGAAGTCTTATACCTGTAACACATCATGAAATAATGGATACTTTCAAGAATGGGAAGCAGATGTGCATTTTTATTATGACTTCTGAGTATTTATAAGAAGGATTCATGACACAAATTGTTTCCTTCAAATGTTTTTCCTATCTTATTTCATTACAGAGAGTTGTTTGTACTGAGAAAATAGTTTAGGACCATGACCCAAATTAGAGTTACCACCAAGGTTGAAAAGAGCACAGAAGGAGACCATTCGGCCCATTGTGCCTGCGCCGGCTCTTTGGTAGAGCTATTTAATTAGTCCCACTCCCCTGCTCTTAAGAAATTAAATCAGGAAGTACAGATTAAGTTACATCACAATCATGAAGGGTTTTGATAAAGTAAATAAGGAGAAACTGTTTCCAGTGGCAGAAGGGTCGGTAACCAGAGGACACAGATTTAAGGTGATTGGCAAAAGAACCAGAGGATTTGAGGAAGCATTTTTTTACACAGCGAGTTGTGATCTGGAATATACGGCCTGAAAGGGTGGTGGAAGCAGATTCAATAGTAACATTCAAAAGAGAATTGGATAAATACTTGAAGGGAAAACATTTACAGGGCGATGGGGAAAGAGCAGGGGGGGAGTGGGATTAAAAGAGCCGGCACAGGCACAATGGGCCGAAGGCCCTCCTTCAGTGCTGTATCATTCTATGATTCTAAGACATGTGGGTTTTATACACCTGAAGGGAAATAATGAGAGAGGTAAGGAGTTCCACAGTTTCAAAGTCCTAATAGTGAGTAGGAAACTGTGATAAATCTTGATTACAGCATAGTTGGAATGTAGGGAGGAAGAGCATGTAACACATGCAATCTTACTAATGAATGTATTTTTTGAGAATCAATGGAGGGATGTAGTGGGAAAGGGAGCAAGTAGGATTCATCTATAAAAATGTGAATAATCGCCTGTCCTTAGTCCAAAAATTCTTATGTAATTATGACTTCTTGCTAAGAGTCACTTGTAAGGATGACCAAACAGAATATTAAAAAAAATAACTTTACTGTTTCTTGCTTGGATATTTAGCTTGGATAAAAAAAAATGTAATATCTGCCCTAGAAGTGAGTGGCCTTAACGGTTAGCATGGCTCAGTTGGGAGAGAGGGGTGGGGGTGGGGGTGGGAGTCAGGGGGCAAAGAGAGAGAAGGGAGAAGGGGAGGAGTAAAATCACAAATGTGGAAACTTGAAATAAAAACAGAAAATGTTTGGACCCAAATGTAAACCCAACTTTACTCTTTACAGATGTTGATGAATCTGTTAAGGATTTCCATTATTTTTGTTTTTAGTTCATTATATGACTTCCTTTCATATTGATCCTCCCGGCAGGCCGTATGGCTTGCACAGTTTGTAACAATTATTTGATCGATTTCTTAGCCTATTGTGGACTACAGTGGGTACGGCCTTGTCTTTTTAATGGCTGAATTCACACCTCATTGCTTGGAATTCCTTAACAGGTGACTGGAGCAATGGTCTCCCATTCCAAAAGGTTATTATTGTAATTGATAACCAATTTCCAGAGGTTAAAATTGAAGTACCTCTTGGCTATTTCTGAAGAGTTTTGCTTATGGTCTAAACATTTTTTCCAAAGAATTTTACAATGTTGGATTTCTTGTATTCTTAACATTTTCCAATCTATCCTGGCTATTGTATAAGCATTTCCCCCATGTTAATTTATTCCTCTCTCTTGCTAGGCATCTCACCATAGCTCAGATAGCTGACTTGCCCGAGGCTTCTGACAAAGATGCTCTTTATCATGTTATAAAGGATGGCCGGAGGGTAACTTCCCTTCTGATTTACCCTTCATTGGAGTAAGCGCCTAGTGTCTCGCTGCCTCGACAGCATGAGCACATGTGGTTGTGTTTTGGAGCACTGAGTAGCTGTGCTACTCCTGCGATTACAAAATTCCTGTGCAAAAGTTAAAGAATCTGTAGTAAGAAATAATAAGTATTAACCTTGAAAATGATGGATGGACTGTACTCAATCCACTTACACTTTCCTTGGATTCATTATGCTTTCTAAAAGGCAGATTCAGGAGGTAATTCTCTAAAATCTGTCCACTGCTCAGACTGCTTCAGAGGTTAGCACCTATTGCACAGTCACATAGTCAGCACGTCAGGGAAGTCATGTAGAATCAAAAGAAAGCGTCAATATTACAGCAGTTCACACTCTCTCTTCTTTCACCACATATATTAAGGGCAAACCAGTGGCAGATTATTAGAGTTCTCTGGTGGGTAGCACTGCGCTGTACTCATTAATCCACCAAGTCCAATTACCCAGCTCTTATTGGCACTTTAAATAATACTGACTGACAACTGACACATTAATTGCCTGTGAAACAATGCACCTTTGAAACACAGTAATTTAAAGCCTCTTTCCTTGGTAAGGAGCTAATTTATAGCTTCATCAATCAGTATTGTGACATCTATATGACATAACTTCTATTCTTTCCTTTTTACAAATCCTATTTAACCTCCAAAATGATTTTTTCCCTCCACAGACATTCTGAGTTACCTTTTTAAATACTAGAGTGACTGAATGGTAATTTGTGGTTCATGTAAGGTCATACACTTTATCTTGACTATCTTCTTTCAACAATTAAGTGCTATTTACATTGTGAGTTAAGCACATTTGAAAGCATAATTATATTTTACCATTAATGATCCTAATGGTTTGATCAGAATCTGTAACTTGTAAGTCTCAATTGAAAGTTGACATTAAACCTTCCTCTATGAATTTTAATCTATCAAACATTTAGATTCCTGCTTAGTAATCAGTGTGATTAGCAAAGTCCCTTATGGTTTTCAGCGCTCCATTTACATTACCCTGGCGCCAAAACAATACATTTTTAGTTTTCATTTCATTTGTCATAAAATTCATCTGATTGCTATCATCATTTTACCAATTCAAAACAACAAAATGGTTTAAATATTGTTAAATATATATATATATATATATATATGACAAATGGATAGATATGGAACAAGATATAAATGAAAAATAAATATAAGAAAAATAAATAAAAGTAGTTATGAAGTCTTTGTGTAACTCTATGGAGAGATGACAGGGCTGGTTTCAGATTGACAGCTGTAAAGGCATTTTACAGTTTTGTATATATTTGCTTAGCGACCCCAAGTTATTAACACTGCATATTCCGATCCACAGTAGTTTATCTTTGCACCATCAGAAAATTAACATACTCAGTCATTGAATGGCTGCAGAAATTGCAATTAACTATCTAAACAAGCAAGTAATAAGGCACCTGACTAAACCGTCACTATGTAGTAATTTTTTAAATGAGAACTGAGTGAATAACGGCCATCTTTATAAAACCAGATTTACAGACCATGAGGTGACCCTAATTATGAAGGAGCCATGGGCAAGGGATCAATAACCCACACACCTGGGGAGACTGAGGGGGAGGTTGCGTAGTGACAGAGCACAATCTCTATGACTAAAATAACCTGAAAAAAATATCAAGAAATGTTTCAAGATGCAAAGAAAAACCATGAAGGAGAAAAATGTATACAGCTGCCAATCCAGAAGAGCAACTGATGGAGAACAGCAGCAGCTGTGAATTAATAATGCAAAACATTTCAATGGAATAAATGACTTATTTTGCATCAAAAGAATAAAGTTGCTAATTTAGTAAAGGGAACAAACCAATTTGTTCTCTTAAGTAAATAAAACAGCAATTTAAATTTTGCTACATATTGGTTCACCAAGACATGAGCACATATTTGGCATAAAAGACCTAGCACTTCCCTCGTCAAAGACAAATTGGAAGTGCTAGTTTGGGCATCACAGGACTGAGGTACCAGTGGTGGAATAAATAGTTAAGGAAGCCAGGAGGCGAATCTTCAGTATAGCAGTACTGGAATACCCAGAACATGCTCCGGTTTTTGGCCAGGTGCACAGTTGGAGTAATTTTAGGAGTTTGCTCTCCCAGCTTGGAGCCTTGACATTGGGCATGCACACTGAGGAACTCAGACACACGATTGAATTCCTGATATGGTTTCCCAGTGGGTGAGCTTCCACACTGGGAGCACAAACTGGTAACATTACTTCTAGTACTGTAGCAGAGTTTAGGAAGTATAGACATCTCCCTCTGAGAGATTAGGGAGTATAGACATCTCCCTCTGAGAGATTAGGGAGTATAGACATCTCCCTTTGAGAGATTAGGGAGTATAGACATCTCCCTCTGAGAGATTAGGAAGTATAGACATCTCCCTCTGAGAGATTAGGAAGTATAGACATCTCCCTCTGAGAGATTAGGGAGTATAGACATCTCCCTCTGAGAGATTAGGGAGTATAGACATCTCCCTCTGAGAGATTAGGGAGTATAGACATCTCCCTCTGAGAGATTAGGGAGTATAGACATCTCCCTTTGAGAGATTAGGGAGTATAGACATCTCCCTCTGAGAGATTAGGGAGTATAGACATCTCCCTCTGAGAGATTAGGAAGTATAGACATCTCCCTCTGAGAGATTAGGGAGTATAGACATCTCCCTCTGAGAGATTAGGGAGTATAGACATCTCCCTCTGAGAGATTAGGGAGTATAGACATCTCCCTCTGAGAGATTAGGGAGTATAGACATCTCCCTCTGAGAGATTAGGGAGTATAGACATCTCCCTCTGAGAGATTAGGGACAGTTTTGTATTTTGGATCTCTGGGGGGTAATTTTGACTTTGGGTTATAGTGTAAAATGGGCGATATCGAATCAGCTGCCCGTTATACATCTCTCCCAATTTTCATTTGAAGCTCATCCCTATAGTACATTATGTCTCCCATCATATCGTAACATTATACTTTTAATAGCCTCATAATTCCCACTCTTATTACTTTTCTTCATAGACTGTTCAAAACATTAACACTCTTTGAATAAAGGTCATCCTGATATCTTTCCTAAACAACTTGCATCTTTATACACCTTTAGAATAATGAATTGTCCCAAGGCGTTTCACATAAGAGGGCACGGACAGCGAGCAACAGTAGAAAGGTTAGGAGAGATTACTGAAGGCATAGTCAAAAAGGTAGGTTTGTTGAAAACTTTTAAAGATGGAGAGACTAGCAAAGTGAAGATATTTAGGGTGGGAGTTTGATAGACTCGGGCTGACGTCTCTACAACTGATGGGGGAGCAGCAGGAGCGAGGATGAAAGGGATGTGGCAGAGTTGAAAAAGCAAAAGGTGCAGGCTGTGAATTCTGACTGGATGAGGTTGCAGAAGTAGAATGAGGAAGGCTCATGAAGTCATTTGTAAACAAGGGCAAGGATTTTGAATTCAGTGAAGTGGAGGGCAGGAAAGATAGGAGTGGTGGGTGTGTGGAACAAGATTGTGGGGGCGGGGGGAGGGGTTGGAATTTTTTACGAGTTGCAATTTGTCTGGGGTGGTGCTCAGGAGACAGCCTAGGAGATTGTTGGAGAAATTGGGATAGAATTTCAACTTGCCACCCAGGCATAAAACTGGCATGTTATAGAATGCGCCCAATTTTCATCTCCATTGAAATAAAAATTAAATGGTTTTTATAAAGTGCAGCCGCTCCGTAATGCCAGTTTTATGCCTGGGCACAAGTTGAAATCTATATCACTGAGTCCTGAGATAATGAAACTGTGGATAAGAATTTCAGTGGCGATGGAGCGAGGTAGAGGTCGAGGTCGAGGAAGGAAATGATGCAGAGATGGGTGGTAAGCACTCTTAGTGATGGATAGAATATAGATTTGAAACTCAGCACAGAGTCAAATTGGTCAGGCACTGTCTGGTTCAACCTGAGCAAGCAGCTCAAAAGACTATCCAATTCCTGAATTTCCTGATACCATATAGACATATAGACAATATCCATTGTCTTCCTGTGCAGTCTGTTCCATACAATCACTGACCTCTATGTGAAATATTTAAATCTGAACTGTCTGTTCATCTTCTCTCCTCCGAGATTTAATCCATGCTTCTGGTTACAGAGTTTCTGGTTATGTCAAAAAGATTACTGGGGGTCCGTTTACCTGTACCCCTTTGAATCTTGAAACCCTCAGTAAGGTTTCCCCAAGCTTCTTTTTCTCAGTGCAAATTACATTGAGTTTACAGGCCAGAAACAGGCCATTTGACCCAACAGGTCCATGCCATTGTTTACGATCCACACCAGCCTCCTCCCACCCTAATTTATTTAACCCTATCTGCATATCCTCCTATACCTTTCTCCTGCATGTACTTATCTAACTGTCCCTTAAATCCATCTATGCTGTATGTCTTCACTGCTCCATGTGGTAAAAAGTTCCACATTGTAATGACTTCCTGGGTAAAGAAGTTTCTCCTGAATTCCTTGTTAGCGACTATCATCTATTTGTGTCCGCTCGAGGAACAGCACCTCACCTTCCGATTAGGCACTTTACAGCCTTCCGGACTCAATATCGAGTTCAACAATTTCAGATCAGAACCTCGGCCCCTACCATATATATATATATTTTTATCCACACTTTTGGTTTGTGCCTTTTCCCTTTTTTTTCTCTCTCCCACATTGCAGCTGTCTTTCATTCTGCCAGCGCATTTCACACTTCGTCTAGAGCCATCTTTTGTTTCTTAACCTGTCCTATTACCATCTCGTCTCGCCTTGAATATCTCTTAATGTCTCTTTACTTCTCACAGACCTTCCCTTTTGTTCTTTTATTCCCTCCCCCATTTCCCAGCCCCCAACTTGCTTTTTCATCTGTTTAATTTCCTGCTTTTTTCTCAGTTCTGACGAAGGGTCTTCGACCTGAAACGTTAACTCTGTTTCTCTCTCCATGGATGTTGCCTGGCCTGCTGAGTTTTTCCAGCGCTTTCTGTTGTTATTTCAGTTTTCCAGCATCCGCAGTATTTTGCTATTGTATCTATTTGTGTCTTCTAGTTTTGGACTCCCCCACAAGTGGAAACATCTTCCCTACATCTACCCTATTAAACCCCTTCATAATTTTAAAGACCTCTATTAGGTCACCCCTCAGCCTTCTCCTTCCTAGAGATTTTTTTTTGTTGCAGTTTCCAGGATATCTCTATCATAGCAGAATGACAAGACATTTAGATGGTGAGGCAAATGTTATGAATTAGCATTCCGAGCACAGTGCTTCATGTGACAGGAGGGTATATTGGGAATTCGAGCACTGAGGTCAGCACACTCCATCTGATTTTCTGTCGATTAGTTATAGAGAATAGAAAATCATGCAGGTTGCACTGATCTCTGTGCTTAAATTGCCAATGCTAAACTCTATGAAATGTGCACTAATTTGGAAAATATACACCAGTACTCCAGGTGGCCAAACCTGCACCCTGTATAAATTCACTATTACCCCAACCCCCAGAACTTATGTTCTATCCCTCTTGCCATGACACCCTAAGATCTTATTTCTCTTTGTTAATGCTGTTTCAACCTGGACTAGTGGTCTCAAAAATCTGAATAAAGATACCCCCAGGACCCTCTCATTTGCTGTGTCCTGTAGTCTACTACTATTCATTTTGCATTCACACCATTTATTAGCTAGTCTCATTATCTTACATTTTGGTCCATATTATTTGACAATTCCCCATTTTATCCAAGTTCCTCTGTATTTGCTCTGTTTGTTCCTCATTATTTGTAAGTCCCTGCCTCATATACAGAGTTTTGTATCATCACCAAAATTAGACAGCTTTGTTTCTGAACTGACTTGCAAATCATTTACATAAAATATAAACCATGATGTCCTAATACTGTCCCCTGAGGTACTCTGCTAATTGCTTTCCTCTATTCTGATTCAGCTCCATTTACAATTACTTTTTGCTTTCTTGATTGAACCAATTACTGATCCACATCAGAAGCCTTTGAATCAATTGTTGATCCAGCTCAGAAGCTTTCCTGTGTCTCCTGACTTTGTGGGCCAATTTGTTGTGCGACACTGCATCAAAAGCTTAGCTAAAGTTTAAATAAAATGTCCACTGAATACCCCTTATCCAGTAGGTCTGTTATTTCCTCACAGAAGTTTAATAGATTTGTCAGACATGACCTCCCTGTTAATAGCCTGGAAATACATGTCAGCAAAGTGCTTTCATCATTGGGAACTGTGTGAGTGGGACCCAGAAAATTGTCAACTCACTTGCTTTCTGTCCACCCAGTGTTTCAAGTTACAGTCCTTACCTGCATGAGAGCGGTACTATACATTTAAGTCTGGTATAAAATAATTGTTCATGGGGAGACTCTGACATTCCTGGTTTCTCGCCCTGCATGGACTAATCCTGCCCATTTCAAATAGTGTTAAAGCTCAGCCAGGTTCTCACCTGTTCGGAAGCTGTTCTGGTCGTTCCTTTTTCCTACCCCACAATTGGAAGCTATGGGGATTGATTTCATGGAAGAAGATGAAGAAGAACAAAGAAGGGATGCCAGGACTATCCAATTGCACTGGAAGGCAGGCTGCTTCAAGGAGACCTACAGTTATGCTTCACCACAAGGACAGCGGTGATCAAGGTGACCATTGTAGGCATACACAGACCCTTAATTTTGATATATATTGAAATGCTTTGCCAAGCCAAAAGGTTTTTTTCAAAGTGAAATAAAGTTATAACAGGTGGTCTTTCACTGATAAGTGGACATGGAATGTGCTTTGATGTGCTTTACTAAAAGGCAGCAAACATAGTTGTGACTGCAGGGGGTAGTCATAGACAACAGAGATAAACAAACCCCCTTAGATTTGCAGACATCATGTCTACAACAAAATAGGCTACAAGATTGTAGAATGATTTTTGGTGGCTAAAGGGGAGGAGTCAAACCTTTGAAGTTTTGAAATGCAGGATACGACGTAACACATGAAATGTAACCAAATGGTTTTCTGCCACTTTTGTGAACTTTATGAGTGAATGAACAATTTGGGGCTTTGATAAAGGCAACTGATGGATAGCCACACAGGATGTGTGAGTGTGAAAGTTTGACAGCTCAAACAACTCATGTCAAACATTAAAGGAACATTTCACCATTTCTGAATGATTGATTTACTGCAAAAGGCAAGGAAAACTGTATAAAAATCAGTGACGAAAAATGTCGGCACTGCAGTCAGAAGGAGCGGCCTGGCTGATCATCTCAACTAGAAGAGCTGCAGTCAGAAGGCGAAGAGCTGCTGTTGAAAGGACGTGGCCTACAATCAATGCTGGACTGATCATCTGCGGGTGGTTGTATGTATGATTTCCTGTAATATTATTGGTGAACTGCTCGAATAGTGGGTGGGGTTTTGAATCTGTCTTAGGAACAATAAAAGGTTAAAGTCAGAACCTGTGTGTCTGGTGTAATTTCTCATACGTCTCAAGTCTGAACTCTATAACCTGTTGGACGGGGCGAGGGGTAATTCCGCACGTCCTACACTATGGCCCTAAATTGTTATGCCTCCACCTCCTTCCAGGCTAGTGCAGTATCAGCTAATTTGCTGTACATAAATGTAATAATCAGGTGACTGATTTTTAAAAAGTTATTCAGCTGGGCCAACACTTTCATTTCTTTTCCCACTGAACAGCAACAGCAGCATGACAGGCCTTCCCAATTTCAATGCATTGTTGGACTTTTGAAAATCCAGGTGATCATTGATGGCATTCAGGTGGCCATCTGATTCCCAAAGGAGCTCACACTAAATATGTAACTTATTGAAATCATAATTATTGGGAGTAAACAGCATGCAAGTGTAGGCAGCGAAAGGAATCACCTTGATCAATTTACAGCTACTTTGCAGGCACAATCCTTTACAAAAAGGATTGTGTCTGTAACACACATAATTGGAGTGACTCTGGACATAAGCAGGTTTCCTGAGGAGGAGGATAAATACCTAAAGCAAAGCTGCCTGTTACCAGGTAAGAGATCATTAGTTACTCAATTATTTTTAATTACAAAATGCCAATTGCTTTGCACTGGAAGTACCCTCCTGACACTTGCCTTCTCTTGTAATTATGATAATTTATTTAAAGAAGAGGTACAGAAAAAAGGCAGAATAATTAAAGTAAAGTGGGTTCACTCTCAGTCAACATCATGATCCTTTGAGGATGATGTTAACCACAGAGATGTCCAATCTGTTCTTTCAAGAAAGATCTTTGTAATAATTAGGCTCTAGAAGTTAACAGGCTAGATTTTTCCTTTTGTCAGGTTTACTGGAAGTGCACCAAACTACATTTCCACCTGCTAGTGTTACATCAATTTTCCTTGGTGCACCTTTATTAAATATTCATGGCAGCCGTTGCTCAGTGGGTAGCACTCTCGCCTCTGAGTCTGATAAGTTGTGGGTTCAAGTCCTGCTCCAGAGACTTGAGCACAAAAATCTAGGCTGACACTCCAATGCAATACTGAGGAAGTGCTGCACTGTCGGACGTGCTGTCTTTTGGATGAGACATTAAACAGAGGCCCCATCTGTCCTCTCAGGTGGACATAAAAGATCCCATGGCACTATTTCGAAGAAGAGCGGGGGAGTTATCCCTGGTGTCCTGGCCAATATTTATCTCTCAACCAACATCACTAAAACAGATTATCTGGTCATTACCACATTGCTGTTTGTGGGAGTTTGCTGTGCACAAATTGGCTGCCGCGTTTCCTACATTGCAACAGTGACTACACTTCAAATGTACTTCATTGGCTGTAAAGCACTTTAGGACGTCCTGAGGTCATGAAATGCTATATAAATGCAAGTCTTTCTTTCTGTAAGTGCCCTCTATAGGGAGTCTACCTCAGCAAGGCAGAATATCCGGTGCTGTTGTAGCAACTAAATGGGCCATACAGGGTTATTTTTTGACTGTAACAAAGTGTTTTGCTGCAATCTCTGAGGCTGGTGCCTCTGGTAATCCCTCAAAGCAAACCCCTGTTTTTTGGCCCTGAGATGCCCACAAAGGAGATGACCCAGGCCCTGTGGAAAAAGATGGCCTTTGCAGTGAGTGCCACCTCTGTTAACTTCCACATAACTTCACAATGCCAGAAGAACTTAACTGACCTCTCCAGGGCAGCCAAATCACACCTATTGCACTGCAATAAGCATCTTTTCCAGTTACATGCACCTTGCCCTCAATGGATTGAACACCAACTGCAGGAGGTATCGGAATACAACAACAACAACAACTTGTATTTATATAACACCTTTAACGTAGTAAAACATCCCAAGGTGCTGCACAGGAGTATTATAAGACAAAATATTTGGCACCGAGCCACATAAGGAGCAATTAGGGCAGGTGACCAAAAGCTTGGTCAAAGAGGTAGGTTTTAAGGAGCGTGTTAAAGGAGGAAAGAGAGGTAGTGAGGCGGAGAGGTTTAGGCAGGGAATTCCAGAGCTTAGGGCCTAGGCAACAGAAGGCACGACCACCAATGGTTGAGCGATTATAATCAGGGATGCTCAAGAGGGCAGAATTAGAGGAGCGCAGATATCTTTACACCCCCTTTACAACCCCTTCCTTCTCCAGCAAGTGTTCCTTTATTCACAGTTGATCAAAAACATTGGAAGACTCACATGCTAGGCGTTTCATTGCCAGCATCTGTTCTCACCTCCGTTTGGTGGCAAACTTGGCTCAGTGGTACTTACCTTCATATCAGAAGGCTATGGATTCAAGTCCCACTCCAGAGACTTGAGCAAATAATCTAAACTGACACTTCAGCGCATTGCTGAGGGCGTGTTACATTATTGGATGTGCCATCTTTTGGATTAAACTGAGTCACTGTGTGCCAGCTCAGATGGATGTAAAAGATCCCACGGCACTATTTAAAAATGAATAGGGGAGTTATACTGGTGGCCTGCCCAAAATTTATCACTCAATGAACACCACTAAAAACAGATTATCTGGTCACTTATCTCTTGCTGTTTGTGGAGCCTTGCCGTGTGCAAATTGGCTGCTGTGTTTCCCTACATTACAACAGTGACTACACTTCAAAAATACTTCATTGGCTGTGAAGCACTTTGGAATATCCTAGGAACAAGAAAGGTACTATATGAATGGAAGTCCTATCCTATCTATTGAGGAATGCCTTCTGAAACATGGGTTGTATTACATATGGCATACGGAGTCTTCATTATTTCTAAAGATGAAATGGCACCTAACCAAAGACAAGGAAGTACCATCTCATCTCTCAAGGCTCCTACTGTAAATTAGCAGCCAGCCACCTCAGAACATCCTTCCACTGTAGTTTTTGGCAGGATCCATTTGGCTATGGGCTCAAATATAAATCAGCTCAAAGTCTCTCTTAGGAGTTATGTCCACAAATATCTGGCTGCTGCAACAACTTAATTATTTCATTGTGAGAGAAGTGCATCCTTCTTAATCATTGCTGAGAAGTCACAGTTAAATTGCCACCTGATCGGTGAGTTAGGGAAGTGTAGGTACTAGTAGCCGGGGCTGGAGGCAGCCTATGGCACCTCTTCATCCTGGCACCTCTGCAGTTGTGCTCCTAATTCTTCTCTTCTTCCTCTTCATAGGAAAGGAACAGGGCCAGGCCCAAGGGAGACCCCACTGGTTTCCCAGCCTCACTCTGACTATTATGTTATTAGTTTGGGCTGAACTTGAACCCAGGTCCGCAGAAGTGAAAGGCCAGCGTCTAACGAACAACTTTACCTTGTTCTAGGTTTAGTTGCTTTGGAAACGAGGAACTATCTAGGTGTTGCAACTGGAATTTTCAGGATTATGATTGTATCTGAAAAAAAAAACTGATCCAGGCATATTGATTATTGTGGTAAACAGTTCACATACCATAGCACACAAATATAACATTAGGCAGTTAGGAGCAAGAAATGAAATCCGGCAAAACCAACGATTTGTAACATAAATTAATAGGGAAGGACATAGAAGAAAACAGTATTAATGTGTTCTAGTGACAATTGGATGCATTTCTGGAGAATGAAGGAATTGTGGGACAGCTTCTGTTGGAGAATTGAAAATTGAGTCAAGTAAGCGAGGCTTGTTACTCTGTATGTTCATATGCTGTCCGTAAAATTAAGCTACTTAGCAATTCATATTGGCACCATCTACATGACTAGGATGAAAAGGAAAGTTAAATGCCATGAATAGTGTCAGTTGGGTGGTTCTATACTTTTCAGTTTTGTACTTTTGAGCACCTTGCCTTAGAAATTACATTGATATGTGAGAGATGTTGGAGTAGAAATTTGTCTTGGGCGGTATCGCATTCCCGCCCTGTGGTGATTTCAATGGCATTATTTTTTCGGGTGGCCGAGGTGTCCACCTGAATCAGGTGGGAGCCTTGTGCATTTATGTAAATCTGGACCTGATGACATACATAGGATCCCAATGGCATTTTAATACCAATGGTGCAGGGGTACCCACTGTTGATGCCCTGTTCAGTGAAAGCTGGTCTACAGGAAGAAGAGGCTCTGTAAGATAGGTGTTAAACTTTCCTTTGTGGGGCCAAGAGGAGCAGGAATAGATGGGCAGCTAGTTGGCAGGCTGTAAATGACAGCCAGCTGTTAACATCGGCCAAGCTTTCCGCTACCTCTCCTGGGCAGGCCTCTCACCCAGCTGGCTTCCTGCCCGGAAATTAACATTTTCTCTATTTTTTCTACTTTATCAAGAACAGGATTGAAAATTGAGTCAAGTAAGTGAGGCTTGTTACTCTGTATGTTTGTATGCTGTCTGTAAAATTAAGCTACTTAGCAATTCATATTGGCACCAACTAACTAAAATGTATTTCAGTGCACCTACTGAAAGATTGGAGAAGTACACCAGAGGCAAATGCGAAAACACAATATACAGATTAAATCATGGGGGGAGAGGCTGATATTCCTCCCCCTCCCCTCAGTTACATTATCCTATAATTAGACGTTGGGCAGTATGGGCACATTCCTGAACATAAGATGCTTAGACCATTTACTAGAGTACCCAAGAGAATATTTAAGGTAGAGATGAATTTGCAACAGGTGCATTGTAAGTTCTTTCAGGCTGGATGAATGAACTAAAATGGGCTGAATGGCCTTCCTTATCCCTAATTATCTTGTAAACAGTGATTTGTGGCAGAGTTCCATGTTCTAACCACCCCCTCTGTAAAGACATTTTTCTAACCATCCCTTTATTTGTTTCTGTGATCAGGCACTTCAGCATTTGCTGACACTTCCAGAATTTGCCACTAAAAGTGACAGTGGGCAGTGAATATGTCCGCCCATATTGGCGAGTGTGATACATTGGTAATAACCCTGAAATTACTACCTTTGAGGACCTGGTTCTTAGTCTACCTCCTAACACCTGGAACTTTTTTTTGCATGACCTGAATCCTTTTCTTCCCTAAGTCATTCATTTTGACATGAACCATAACTGCTAGTTGATCCTCATCCCTCTCTTCACATGCCTCTGATCCCATCCGTTTCACTCCTTACCCTGGCACCTGTATATCATTTGGGACTCATTTGCATTGCAGAAGGGTCTATTTAATCCTCTCATCATCATATCTCTCACTACCACTATGGTTCTGCACAACTCTCTTCCCTTGGGCATCCACTTTTTTCATGGTGCCATGCATTGCTCATGCTGCCCTCTTATGAATCATTATCCATGGAACAAGTATTCAGTATTGAAAACTCACTTGCCTGGACAATCTCATCAATGACCCCTATGTTTCCTTCCTGTTCCAATTCCTATCTTGATGTATGGTCACTTCCAATACTCTATGAAATGCTAAGCATCTAGACTTGTTGTTAATGAAAATGTTAAATTATGAATGGAATTTGTGGAAAGCAACTGGTCAGGGTTGCCTAGTGCATATTAGACATTGGTACCCTATAATTTCCCTTTAATAGTCTATGGCCAGCAAGGAGTTTGCTGTCATTTTTCCTTCTTGGAGGTTTTGCCTGTGATTATTGACCTCCTTCAAGGAAATAAACTAGAAAGTCTGTGACATTACACATTGTATATGATCAATCTGGAAACAGTTAGCTTGAAGGCCTCTTTGGTTCATCCTTTCTCATGTGTAACCGTATTATAAACTGTTCTTTACTTTTGCCCTTCAGAAGGCATTGTAACTTCTGGTTATGATGATCTGAGTTTAACAGATACTGCAGCTTAGATTTATTTGTTGAAACCATTATTTCACATACTGAAGCATTTCTCTTTAAAAAATCATGCACCATTTGCTTAAAATGCAAATTTATCACTGAATTAACCAATGCACTTCACTTCTTTCATTATCTGGTGAATACACACTGAAAAAGGACATTTATATCCACAGCCAAATGCTTCATTTGTTTCTTTTAACAATTTGCTTCCCACCCCCTCCTCTTGGTCTCCTGACAGCTTCGACTCCATGGTGGGGTGCAATTCTTTAGGCCCCAACTGCCCCTTCCAGTATCATGCCAAAGTGGCCATTGTGTGTAAGCCTTGGCAGTCAGTGCATCAGCAGGTTATTCTTGAGCAGAAGACATCAGAGATGATGCCACTTTAGCACGGGCTGGGAATCAAACCTGGAGCTTTCTTGGTCTGTCTAGTTTAGCCCCACACTGGATAAACTCACTGAGCTATCGGAGGAGCCATTTAAATGTGGCATTTGATTTTCTGACAAGCACAATAAGAGACTGGCCTCCTCACTGTGTTATTTTTGCTCCAGTAATTTGTCATTTTTGCCATCATGTCAGCATTTTCAAATTTGAAAGTTAAATCACAGTAAACTGTCATTTTGATAGTTCACACAGTGAAGCAAATATATTTGTGAGATTGTTTTGTAAATGGTTTGTTTGAAAAATATTTTCTGCTCAGTTGAGAATTTCACTGCAGGCGTTCCTCAGGTAAATGTATTAAAAAAATCTCAATTTATATTTTTTCATGAAATAGCTTACTAGGAATCGGCATCGCTCACAGTCCCAGTATCGGAGTACAGGAAGGTAAGTTTTCAGGCTGGAGATTGTTGGCCATGGTATTGGGTAACAAAGCATGGAAGCAGGCTCCAGCCAGTTCCTACTTAAAATGGCCATCACGGTTCTATTTACGTCATAGGACCCCGATTTCCACATTAAAAGGGGCCTATCACTTAAAACAGGCAGACACTTTGGACACCCGGCGGTAGGTCCATTTTAAAATGGTGCCAGCCGTATTGCCAGTGTTAATGGGGCGGTAAGGCTACTGATCCCATTTTGAGATCATTACCACGTGCTAATGTCAGACGAGGCCACTCAAAATCGACCCCAATGTGTCTGCAGATTAGTTTTGAATTTATTTCTCCAACCCCAGCCGCACTCCACCCCCCCACCCCAGCCCCCAGCCCCATACCCACTTCAAGTACTCACAGTGTCCTCTGGTTAGAATCATACAGCACAGAAGGAGGTCATTCAGCCCATCATGCCTGTGCTGGCTCTTTGTAAGAGCTATCCAACTAGTCCCACTCCCCCACTCTTTCCCCATAGACCTGCAAATTTTTCCTTTTCATTATATATCCAAATCAGTTTTTGTAAGTTACTATTGAATTTACTTCCACCATCCTTCAGGCAATGCATTCCAGATCATAACAACTCGATACGTTAAATTATTTCTCCTCATTTCCCATCTGGTTCCTTTGCCAATTATCTTAAATCTGTATCCTTTAGTTACTGACCCTCCTGCCAGTGGAATAAGTTTCTCCTTATTTACTCTATCAAAATCCCTCAAAGTTCTACTATTCTGGACAAAATGAAACAGGTTGTTATGGTCTACATTATCTAGTCCATTTAGAACCTTAAAAACTGCAATCAAAACACCTGTGAACCTTCTCTTTTCCAGTGAGAACATGCCTAATTTACGTAATTACTCCTCATAATCCAATTATTCCATCCCTTCAATCAATCTTGCTGCCCTCATCTGCAGAAATATATTTTTTGTACTGCGTCAAACAGAACTGTACACGGTATACAAAGTGCAATCACACCAATGCTTTATAAAGTGGCAGGATTACCCCACTACTTTGGCTCAATATTTACCTTTTAATTTTTTTTATTCATTCATGGGATGTGGGTGTCGCTGGCAAGGCTGGCATTTATTGCCCATCCCTAATTGCCCTTGAGAAGGTGGTGGTGAGCCACATGCTTGAACCACTGCAGTCCGTGTGGTGAAAGTACTCCCACAGTGCTGTTAGGGAGGGAGTTCTAAGAGTCCCAGCGATGATGAAGGAACGGCAATATACTTCCAAGTCAGGATGGTGTGTGACTTGGAGGGGAACTTGGAGGTGGTGGCGTTCCCATGCACCTGCTGCCCTTGTCCTTCTAGGTGGAAGAGGCCGCCTCTAGGTGGGAGGTGCTGCTGAAGAAGTCTTGGCGAGTTGCTGCAATGCATCTTGTAGATGGTACACACTGCAGCCATGGTACGCCAGTGGTGGAGGGAATGAATGTTTAAGGTGGTGGATGGGGTGCCAATCAAGCGGGCTGCTTTGTCCTGGATGGTGTTGAGCTTCTTGAATGTTGTTGGAGCTGCACTCATCCAGGCAATTGGAGAGTATTCCATCACACTCTTACTTATGCCTTGTAGATGGTTTGATAAATCCCAACATCTAATTCACCTTACTCACTGCCAGTGAGTATTGCTACAATAGCTTCAATTTATTGTCAATCAGGGCTCCCAGATGTCTTTCATTTTCCACACACAATATTTTGTTTCCATTTAAGTAATAGTCCCTTCTTGGATTTTTATGTCCCCTTGTGAAGCACTTTGCAGTTCTCTGTATTGAATTTAATCCACCACATGTCTGCCCAAGTCCCAAGTATACTCAAATCTTCCAGTAGCTTATCCTCTTCAGCTTTGCAGTCTACCACCTTTATTAGCTTTGTATCATCTGCATATTTAGTCACTGCACTTGTGACCCCCTAGCTCCAGATCATTTATGAAAATATTAATCAAAAGAGATCCAAAAACAGACCCCTGTGGGACTCCACTGCTAACATTCTCCCAAACTGATGACAATCCCTGTGCCACCAACCTTTGTGTTCTATCGGTCAACCAATTACGTATCCATTGTAGAATAATTCCAGTGATTTCCACTTTCTTTATTTTCAGTAACAGCCTTTCCGGAGGAAATCCAAGTATGCCAGGTCTGTAGTTTCCTGGGTCACTTTTGATTAAAAGTAGGTACGCATTGGTGCAATTGCATTCAGAATCACCTCCTTGAAGGAATTCATAATTCCTCCACTCCCTTAACCATATTCCAACAAGCTAATTGATCTCAGCTTGGCTACAGTGGTGGCGTGGCACCCAACCGACCTCAACATTTCCAGGTCAAGGACTGGAAAAAGAAGCTTCCCAATTGCTATCCATTAAGTAAGTATGGCTATACATTGTTTTGAAGATAAGATCAGGCTCATATGATGGGCATTGATGCTCATTGGCAAGGTCCCTTCCTCTCAGGACATGGTCAGTTCCCTTCCACCTCCTCACTCATTATCTTTGTTATATGGAGCACTGGAGAACTGAACACAGTCTTTTGATTGAAAAGGAACTTACTAAGGCAAAACAGAAGCTGCACTATGAATATCTCCCTTGAAAATTATATTTGAATGAAGGGACATAGGACATCGGAACATAGGAACAGGAGTAGGCCATTTAGCCCCTCAAACATGTTCCGCCATTCAATGAGATTATGGTTGCTTTACTAATCCATGCTTTGTTATATAGTCATTTATGAAGCCAAATTACAAAGAATGGTTAAGCTTAATTCAACATGATGTGAGAATCATTCTGTGGTTTTTAGATAGTTTCTGCTCTGTATAAACGTCTTAAGCGTTTTGGGTGGCAGTGGTCATCCTATCAAGTCACAGGTCAATCCTCAATGAAAATTCAGGACAAAATTTTAAACCAATGGAGAAGCAGATGCCCCAGAAATAGGTTTTATTTATGAAACTGATTGTGTTAATAATGTAGTGGTTCATAAAAAGAATATCCAGATGCAACATAAATCAATATTGATCATTTTGAAATATTAAATATAAATTTCCTTTAGGGCAAACAATTGAAATATAAAATAAGACTGAAGATTAAGCTGTATTTCAAATGTTTATCTCTAATCCATTATTAACTACCCAGAAATTTAGGCTAACTTGGAATGTGAAGGACACTACTGTACATCTAAATAATAATACCATTAGAATCACAGACATTTCAGCTCAGAAAAGAGCACTTTGGCCCATTGTTCCAGTGCGGGTGGAAATGATTAGAAATGATTTATAACTTATTCGGACAACATTCTGTTAGAAAGATGTCATTGTGTAAAATCTATATCTGGCGTTTCGACACTGATCAACACTAGACCATTGGGAAATTAAATACTGACCATTACATCATTGTAGAAACACAACATCTAAAATATTACAAAAATAAACAGGAGTGATGGGGCTTCAATGTACACTGCCAAGTAGGATGAGGGTTGTACTCATGGCTCCCTAAATGATGAGTTCTTAATCTCAGCCATGACATTAAGGGAAGCTGCTGTGTAGAGGCTAAGTGCTGGTAGAGTAGGAAAATCAGTAGATTCATCCCAGACATTCTTATGCACCTTTTTAATAGGGGGGTTCCAGACAGCCATTTTAGGAGGGCTACCTGCCCTCCCAGCTAGAGAGTAGAGAGTAGAGAGAGAAAAATAATTTGGAGAAGATGACTACAGTCAGGTTTCCATGATGGTCCATTGGCTAGAACTGATGCAAAAACTGGAAGGTTCACACGGTCTGTGCTGAGTTAGCTGGTTTCTGCCAGAGTGCTGATGGGAACACAATAATAAACTGTAGAGGAGGTGTGGCTGAGAAGATCAGCCATGGTTAATGTTGATCTTCCAGTAAAGTGCATGCATGAATGGATGTTGAATGAGTCTTGGCTTGGTTGTGATGCCTTTTCACAGTCGGAAGGCTCATATATGAAGAATGGCCATTTTGGGGAATAGTCTGTGGATCCATTCCCCAATATGAATCACTGTTTATGGGGGAAATATATTATGTCCACTTCCTTCCAGCTACTGACACCCACCAGACATTCTGCTAAATATTTAGTTTTTATCCCATTTAGATAAACTCTGTCTTCATACATTTAAATGTGATCTGATGAGATCTGATAACATAATTTCCTGAGTAAAGCTACCTCTGCTTTGTCAAAGTTAGTTGATTTTACCATACACCATTCAAATGTGGATAGTAGCAAGATATTCAAACTGTAGACGTGCTTTTGGAATTGTAAGTCACCTCATCGATCTTTAGTGGTCACTTTTTAATATTAATTCTTCTCTTGTCATATTTGAATTTAAGGCTCAGCTGATTCAGTATTTTTTGACTTTTCAATAAAAAATATTAGTTACGATAGTTAAGCGGAAGTGCTCATAATCTTGGCCCAGTGTTAGAAACTAGGGGTGCCTAAAAATGTATACGCGAATAATACTGAGATCATGAGACCCCTTTGAAGGAGTTCGTTCATCCAAGAATTGAGACAAAGAACTCGACGCCCCATTGGGTACTGAGTTTTTAGGGGAACTTCTATAGATTAATTTGGCCTCAGGCCCACCCCTAAAAAGAGAATAAAAGTAACACCGAGGGCTTGCCCACTCAGACGGTGGAGGGGAGAGCTAAATAAAAGTTGGGCTGGTCGAGCGCTCTTTCGAGAGTGATCCCATGCTCACCAACTCGGAGGTACTAGACGAGAGGAAGAGAGGCCGCAAGCCAGAGAACTGTTCACGTACGCCAGCCGTCTGTCCGATCGGGTCCGGTATCAGCTACTTGTCATGGTCGTATGTTTTTGCTGTATTACTAGTGTGTTATATCCTGTCCTAAACTCCGATTAAACACAATATACCCACCATATTGTTTTGCACTCAATCCTGAGTTACCAGAGATACATGAATCTCTACACCAGTGATAAAATGGGAGTACAATTCAACTTCTGATGTGATACAAAAAATGGACAGTATCAGATGGGCTGCCCATTATACATCACACCCTATTTTACTCTCCTTTGAATCAATGGGGTGGGCAGTTTAACAGGCGGCTGATCTGCTACTGCCCATGTTGCACTCCCACCCCCCCGTCAAAATAGAATTTTACCCCCAAATTTCATACATGTGATCTAAATTTATGTAATAAACAACAACCTATATTGATGTTGCTTCAGTTGTTCATCAGCTTTGGAAAAGTCATAAAGATCTTTAATACTTATTGCTGTGTCTAAAAAGCCATGACAATTTATACAGAGGAATTCAAGTGTGGATAAGTAGAGGAAAATGCAATAAAATGTTCAACCTATTATATCAGCAGTACCCTATTTCAATTTGAGCAGCAGCGCAGCAGAATTTGTGCAAATAGAAATGATTTTGCTTGAATTAATGTAATCCCATTTATACTGCTTTATCTTTCTGATACATTTTAATCATCCTGCTTGGCACAGTGTAGTGGGATACTGGCACACTATCAAAATAAGTTATCACATCACAATGGTTCTCAAACGAGCATTGCCACTCTCAAGGTGGAAAATCGTGGTTTATTTGCTGGGGACATGCTGAGCTGGCCAAATTATTAAAAATTGTATGCTCTGCAATTTGCAAAGTGGTTCACAATGGGATAAACCAGGCTTTGCTGAGGATAATTCAATGAAAGGCAAAATCATCCAAGAGAATGTATCATTGCCCATCAACAACATTGGAGCCAATAACAAAGTATTTTATTGAAACATGCAATTATTCGGACATGGTAATGACTGTTGTGTTGTTGGTAAATTGAAGTGCCTTTGTTAGACCTGCTGAAAAAAAGAGTAATGGCATACAAGCAATGCATGTGGTTCCCAATGGCTGCTATGTTCAATTTAAATATAGTTGGAGGAAAAAATTAAATCAGTGACATTTTCTGAAAGAGAAAAAGAGACCAAGCATTGAGGTGGAGTTGGTTTGATATATAACTATTACTTTGGAGAAAGTTGTTCTGTAACTCCATTCACTATTTGCAGCTACAGCCATGATAGCCCCTTCTCCTGGAACCCACCTTCTGCCTCCGGGTACTATCTCGGGCCTCAGTTTCTGATCTGTTTGTCAAACACTGCCTCATCGACTGGTATGGCTCTGAGCTCACGAGTAGTTTGGTGGGAGATAGTGTGTAAAACTACATTCTAGAGTATATTTAATATTGTAAAATAAATAGCAAATATGAACACATACAATGTGCTAGCAGTCTTAAAGACAAAAAATGCTAGAAGTACACATTAGAGTTGAGTCTATGATCAGTAATGCCTGTTTCTTGAGCATAAAGTGTACGTTACCACTGGGAAAATATGGCGGAGATCCGTAATGTCAGATTGCTATCATTTTCTTCCTCGCATGCATTCCACTTCTGGATTAAATGAGCAGGAAGCTCCCACCTGAAAGAGAACCTTCATTTCAATATTTAGATGAAGCCTACATGACATCATTTATATAAGAACATGATTTTCTAGCATTCCAGTCATAATACTGTTGTTTCAGGTTCCTGGCTTCCAGGGTTGCTAGATATGAGGCAGTGAATTTTAAGAGCCCTCTCTAAAGATTGCAAGCAACATTTTCAGGCTGTTTTGCAACCTTTTATTCTGTTTTCTTTTTGCTGCTCTGGGTTTGAGGGACCAAGAGACGTTGCAACAATTGTTGTGGCACAGTCATTTTTTTCCTCATAGAGAACCACAATACCAGTGCTTTTTGGAGGAAGAATAGGAGCAACAGAGGGATTCCAGGCAGTCCAGTGGCACCAGAGGTGTTCTGCACCCTGTTAGTATCAAGACACTTCCATTTTAGACAGAGGTATACATACCTCACTTTGTCGGAGGATTAGTGTGTGTGGAGGTTCCAATTGCCAAGGAAGGCAGTGACAAAAGACCCAATGGTACATATGCGATATATAAAGGCCTGAATAAACTCAATGTAGAATTGTGCTTCAGAAGCATTCCAGTCACAGAATTTCATGCTTTAAGTGGTACTGGATGAAAGCAGCAGATCAATAGCCAGCAAAGTCTGTTTGCTTGTACATGCCAATGGATGCCACCAACCATATCTACAGATATTGGCAAACTGGTAGCTTCCTGGCAGCTGGCTTTACAGACTCGGGGGGTCAGTAGAGAGCCAGACACGGAACTGTACCATTTGGTACAAGGTCACGCAGATAACATGCACCATAGTGCCAGCACAGCCAGTGACAGTAATGTTCAAGTGTGGTCTCCAATGTGTATCCACCTTCCTCCAGGCATGCTGCAATGCAAACCTATAGAGATAGCGCTGTGGAGGGGAAAACAAGACCAATCTCCTTTGAACCCCCATGTACAGCACTACCTCCACTTCATCAAGCAAGTGGTCAGATGCTGGCGTGTTTGGTCCACTGGTTTTTCACTAATACAAAAGCAAAATCCTGCGGATGCTGGAAATCTGAAATAAAAAGAAACAATGCTGGAAATACTCACCAGGTCAGGCAGAATCTGTGGAGAGAGAAACAAATTTAACATTTCAGGTCGGTGACCTTTTGTCAGAACTGGAAAAAGTTAGAGATGTAACAGATTTTAAGCAAGTTTTCACTGGTCACTGCATTCCCCTCTCCCTGCATCAGCCTTGACAAAGGCTGCCAAAGGATTGAACTTTATTAAACACTCTGAGAATTTCTATACTCCAACTTACCCTTAAGTGTCCACACCCCTTTAAATTTCACATGAATCACAATTTGTGGTGCCCCCATTAGCCTATCACTCTGCCCAAGGCCAAATCTGCTCATGGAGCTAAGGATATTTATGCTAAACAGCTCACCATGAAAAATCATGTGCAATCCGCACATTACACTTCTGGTCAGCTTTCCGCTCTTTTCCAAATATTCTGGGCTAAGGTACTGGGACAAGAAAATCTTGGCCAGTTAGTTCATCAGCATTTGAAAAGAGTAAAATAACCAAAAGGGGAGGGGAAAACAACAGGTGGAGGTTTTTTTTTATTCGTTCATGGGATGTGGGTGTCGCAGGCAAGGCCAGCATTTATTGCCCATCCCTAGTTGCCTTTGAGAAGGTGGTGGTGAGCCGCCTTCTTGAACCGCTGCAGTCCGTGTGGTGATGGTACTCCCACAGTGCTGTTAGGGAGGGAGTTCCAGGATTTTGACCCAGCGACGATGAAGGAATGGTGATATATTTCCAAATCAAGATGGTGTGTGACTTGGAGGGGAACTTGGAGGTGGTGGTGTTCCCATGCGCCTGCTGCCCTTGTCCTTCTAGGTGGTAGAGGTCGCGGGTTTGGGAGGTGCTGCCGAAGAAGCCTTGGCGAGTTGCTGCAGTACATCTTGTAGATGGTACACACTGCAGCCACGGTACGCTGGTGGTGGATGGAATTAATGTTTAAGGTGGTGGATGGGGTACCAATCAAGCGGGCTGCTTTGTCTTGGATGGTGTTGAGCTTCTTGAGTGTTGTTGGAGCTGCACTCATCCAGGCAAGTGGAGAGTATTCCATCACACTCCTGACTTGTGCCTTGTGGAAAGTATTTGGGGAGTCAGGAGATGAGACACTCGCCACAGAATACCCAGCCGCTGACCTGCTCTTGTTGCCACAGGTGGAAGTTGCGAGTACAGAAAGGCTAATCACTGTTACTAAGGGACAGTTCATGGGTTTAGTAGACGGTAAACAGATATTTTTGAAATCTGAAATGAGGTGAAATGTACTGAATCATATATAGAAGTAATTTGAATCACACTGTAAAAATACATTAGACAAACAAAAGATGAGCAAAACAGCTCCAAAGTGGAAGGTAATGCAACGAATGTAAATGAGAGACACTGGCAGGATAATGGAGAAGACTGCTCAGGTATTCATCTTACAATCTGAGCTTCCTCCCCCATTGTCCTGCCAGTGTCATTCATTTACATCCACGGCATTACCTTCCATTGACTTTTATTTTTCAGATTCTGATGGCTACGCTGTCTCTCTCTAATATTTTCTATTTTTATTTCAGATTTCCAGCATTAACACTTTTAAATTTAAATGTCTGTAATCTTGCTGTGCTTGTATAACATTTTTTTTAGATATACTAGATTAATTTGCTTAAGTTTTCTCCACAAAGATATACTGACCTGCACTATTTTCAGTTTTGTGTAAAATAGGTAAGTTTTTTTTGTAAAATCCAATGGCACATTATGATAATAATAGAGATTTGGATGTTAATAGCAATTAAATTACAATTACAGTGCTGGACATCTAATAGTAGCAGATATTTAATCTTTTTGAAGCTGACCTCAAATGGCTCTGCTTTCCTTAATTTTATATCTTGCACAATGACTTGCCTGCCCTCTAGTCATGGGCCCGAGGAGTGGATTGAAAGCACTATTGGGCTTTGAGTTAGTGACTAATCAGTACACGTGGGCAATTAGATTAAACAACATGATGGTAGATGTTGCAATGTTACAATGTTGCCAAAAAGAGTAGTAAGCCTGAGGATTGGGAGGGTTTTAAAAATCAGCAAAGGATGACCAAGAAATTGATAAAGAAGGAGAAATTAGAATATGAGAGTAAACTAGCAAGAAATATAAAAACAGATTTTAATAGCTTTTACAAGTATATAAAAAGGAAGAGATTAGTGAGAGTAAACATGGATCCCTTAGAGGCAGAGGCAGGAGAAATTATAATAGGGAATAAGGAAATGGCAGAGACGTTAAACAAATATTTTGTGTCTGTCTTTACAGTAGAAGACACAAAGAACATACTGGAACTTATGGAAACCAAGGGTCCAATGAGAGTGAGGAACTTAAAGTAATTAATATTAATAAAGAAAAAGTACGGGAGAAATTAATGGGACTAAAAGCTGACAAATCCCTGGACCTGATGGCCTACTTCCTAGGGTTTTAAAAGAGGTGGCTGCAGAGAGAGTGGATGCATTGATTTTGATCTTCAAGAATTTCCTGGATTCTAGAACGGTCCCCGTGGATTGGAAGGTAGCAAATGTAACCCCACTGTTCAAGAAAGGAGGGAGAGAGAAAACAGGGAACTATAGGCCAGTTAACTTGACATTAGTAGTAGGGAAAATGCTAGACTCTATTATTAAGGACGTGGTAACAGGGCACTTGGAAAATCACAATCTGATAAGGCAGAGTCCACATGGTTTTATGAAAGGGAAATTGTGTTTGACAAATCTATTTGAGTTTTTTGAGGGTGTAACTAGCAGGGTAGATAAGGGGGAACCAGTAGATGTAGTATATTTGGATTTTCAGAAGACATTGGATATGCTGCCACACAAGAGGTTGTTACTCAAGATGAGGGCTCATGCGATTAGCATGGATTGAGGATTGGTTAACGGACAAAAAACAGAGAGTAGGAATAAATGGGTCATTTTCAGGATGCCAGGGTGTAACTAGTGGAGTGCCGCAAGGATCATCAACAACAACAACAACAACTTGTATTTATATAGCACCTTTAACGTAGTAAAATGTCCAAAGGCGCTGCACAGGAGTATTTTAAGACAACAAATTTGACACCGATCCATTAAGGGATCAGTGCTTGAGCCTCAGCTATTTACAATCTATATCAAATACTTAGATGAGGGGACCGAGTGTAATGTATCCAGGTTTGCTGATGACACAAAGGTAGGTGGGGAAGTAAGCTATGAGGAGGACATAAAGAGGCTGCAAAGGGCTATAGACTGGTTAAGTTATTGGGCAGGAAAGTGGCTGTTGGAGTATAATGTGGGGAAATGTGAAATTATCCACTTTGGTAGGAAGAATGGAAAAGCAGAATTTTTTTTAAAAGGAGGGAGACAAGCAAATGTTGGGATTCAGAAGGATTTGGGTGTCTTTGTACATGAATCACAGAAAGTTAACATGCAGGTACAGCAAGCAATTAGGAAGGCAAATGGTATGTTAGCCTTTATTGCAAGGAGGTTGCAATATAAGAGTAAGGAAGTATTGCTGCAATTATACAGGGCTTTGGTGAGACTACACCTGGAGTTCTGTGTACAGTTTTGGTCTCTTTACTGAAGGAAGAAAATACTTGCCTGAGAGGGGGTGCAACGAAGATTCATTAGATTGATTCCTGCGATGAGTGAGCTGTCCTCTGAGGAGAGATTGAGCTGAATGGGCCTATATTCTCTAAAGTTTAGAAGAATGAGAGGTGATCTCATTGAAACGTATAAAATTCTTAGAGGGCGTGACAGGGTAACTGCTGAAAGGCGGTTTCCCCTGGCTGGAGAGTCTAGAACTAGGGGTCATAATCTCAGGATAAGAGGTCGAGCATTTAGGACTGAGATGAGGAGAAATTTCTTCACTCAGACGGTTGTGAATATTTGGCATTCTCTACCCCAGAGGGCTGTGGATGTTCAGTCGATGAGTATATTCAAGACTGAGAGCGATACATTTTTGGGCACGAAGGGAATCAAGGGATATGGGGATAGGGCGGGAAAGTGGAGTTGATGTAGAACTTCAGCCATGATCTTATTGAATGGCAGAACATGCTTGTGGGGCTGTATGACCTACTCCTGCTCTTATTTCTTATGTTCTTATGTTCTAGTGTCATCTTGGCTCAAATGGTAGCACTCTTGTCTCTGAGTTGGAATGTTTTGGGCTCCAGCTCCACTCAAGCCTAGATTCTGGGTTGACACTCCAGTGCAGTACTGAATGAGTGCTGCATTATCTGCAGTGCTGGCTGTTGGAGGAGATGTTAAGTGGATGTTCTATCCAGTCCAATAGTTCAGGATGTGAAGATCTGGCTTGATTATTTGTGGAAAAATAAGGAGCTTTCCTGATGTCCTGTGCAATAATCCTGCCATAACCATCTTCACCAAGAATTGAATAACAGGCTATTCATTTCATTTGTCTTGGTGGGATCTTGCTGTTTGCACAGTTAGTGTACTTCAAAGTAATTGACGGTATGTCAAGTGCTTTGAGAGATTTACATGTAAATCTTTGCAAAAGTAGGCTTGTTTCAACAGCCTCATCTTAACCAACAGGGCTGATTTTATGAAGGACCCTTTGCCATGGGAGCCCATCAGGAAATCATGGGTACACTCCCTACAATTTTTTATACATTAACATTAATAGACAGAAAGTCATGGGAAGCATATCCATGATTCCCTGATATAAGTGCCTAGTGAGAAAGAGTGAGCATTCGTCAAATCAATGCTTATGTCTATGATGATGCTGTTTTGGAAGCCATGCAGAAATAATGGTATAGTGTTAGATATATTATAGTCATCACACTTTGAATAGTTGATCTATTAGGGAGCTATGAGCAATGTGTATTAAATCAAGCTATTATGTGTATCACAGAGTGTGCCGTTGTGAAGGGATTATATAGCATCAATAATTAAATCCTGATAATCACATTACAGTACTAATATGCTATAAATGGTTATAAGTGGTTAAAGATTATGTTAGAGGTGAACATTTATAATTTAGGAGTGAATGCAGATTGTATTGTGTATTGAAATTCTAAATTTAATCTGAATTGCATGCGGATTAAGCAGGGGCTAAAACAGACTCTGTTCTATCCGCACGATCCTGACCAATCAGCTAGAAATCTGGAACTCGAGGCTGGTATATACTGCTTCACAGCATGTAATTGTGAAAATATGGAGCTGGGGAAGTGGGAGGAGAGCAGTGACAGTCCATTCCTATCATCGGTACACTGATAATGCATGCTCAATAACAGACTTGTATCCAAACAAGAACTGTAGGTAATCAAATAATCTGCAATACTTAAATAATTTTATGAACTATTAATAGTCAATAACTGTGAACATATGAGAATCATAATAACTCTTCTGGCTATTTTTGAAAAGATTTATAGTTGCTTCACAAAAGTGTTACTACAGAGTGAGGAAATGATTATAGAGCTGGTTCATGTCATCTTGAAATAAAGGAATACTAAAAAAAATCATTAATATCAGACAGCTTAGATCAATTATTCATTTTCAATCCAACTCTGTGTTAAAGGGATAGAGGCACAGTTCTGGAGTGTGTAAGATTATGTCACCTCTTGGGAAGGTGGTGGTGGGGAGGCAGTTAGGAGGGCGGTGGGGTGGTGGGTGGAGGGGGTGGGGAGGCAGGGGTGGGGAAGGAGGATGCCCCACTTAGTGGCCTAGCTGAAAAGTGCCAAAACTACTCACCCACAGATATCGGGTTGGAGTATACAATGAAATCCATAATGGTGTAAAAAAATCTAAAATCAATCTACCAATTAAAAAAAAAATCTCTCGTTACATTAGTAGCAAAAATAATGTGGTTGGAATTGCTGTTAGAATTTCACAAGTACCGCAGTATGATGTTCATAACTGTACGTGTGTACATTGCTAAAGAAGGAAGGCAAAATAACAGCACACTTTGAAATCAATTATTCCTGACCAGTATTCACAAGCTGGGGAATTAATCAGAAAATAACCATGGCATTCTTTCACAGACTTGTTCTTTATTTCTGCCTTGTCTTTTGGGAATATTGGATAATACATGATATGAAAATATCATGAGCTTTCAGTCATGCATAGTAATGCCAGTGACATTCTGAATATCTGACTTTATGTAATCCCAAGATATTGAAACAAATACTTCAGTACAATTGACAACAAAGGAAATATAATAATGTATTAATACACTATATTGGAATAAGAAATAATTTCATGACATTTTATTATAATAATGTCTGGCTTTGGTATTTGTTACACCTTTATTAAGCATCTTGTACCAAAACAAAAGTAAGACTGACTTGCAAGCCCTGTGACTGTATTATTCTAGTAGTTTGCCAGGTATGTCTGTTGCAATAATAGGTGTACATTGATGCCTAACAGTAAGAGACTGACTGATCAAACCAAATTTAATATAAAGTCCATTTCATGGAAATATTCCAAGGAAATAATTATCTCTACTACTGCAGTCAAACATATACTTCTGTTAATCACGCTTCTTCTTCTTCTTAGGCAGTCCCTCGGAACCGAGGATGACTTGCTTCCACATTAAAAATGAGTTCTCAGGTGGCTGATGAGTCCAATGCAGGACCTACAGTCTCTGTCACAGGTGGGGTAGAGCAGTACGGCATTCCGGTCTGTCACTGTTGGGGTTGTCCATGAGGATCCTGACGTTCCAGGTCCCGAACTTCATTTTAAAGGGTGGAAGATGCCTGTGCGTGAATTCTTTTAACGTGGGGTGGCCGTTGCACACCAGCTACCACATGGGCTTGACAGAGCAAGGTCTTGGTCCAATGGCAAGGGGATCCAAGATCACTATTTCCATTAGGCGGAGATGCCGGCGTTGGACTGGGGTGGACAAAAATGAGAAGTCGCACAACACCAGGTTATAGTCCAACAGATTTATTTAAAATTACAAGCTTTCGGAGCTGTCGCCCCTTCCTCAGTCTGTTGGACTATAACCTGGTGTTGTGCGACTTCTCATTTTTATTTCCATTAGAGCAGCGCTATTTAAATGCACACGAGTTTAGAATTAAAAATAATGCGATGAACTTATAACACAAAATGAAACATCTTGTCAGGTTAGTTGTAACTGAAGCTCCATTAATACTGCTCCCAGAACCAAGAGAAGTAATGATAAAAATAGGTAATGGCATGTTTTAAACTTTTTTCCATCAACATTTGCAAATTCATTGAGAATTGTTGCTGAGGACAGAACTTACTTAAAATATTTGTGTATTATTGAGTTTCTGTCTCAAGTGCAGGCTAGGCTTCAGAACTCACTACCTAACAGCACTGTGGGAGTAGCTTCACCACACGGACTGCAGTGTTTCAAGAAGAAGGCCCATCACCACCTTCTCAAGGGCAACTAGGGTTGGGCAATAAATGCCGGCCTTGCCAGTGACGGCCAGGTACGCCGAGACTCCACTGATCTCCAGCGCCTCCTCCTCTGCAGCTTTTAGTTGTGAGACCTGTGGAGGGCCACCTCTAGTTATCTGCTGCTCCCTGGTGTTCTGTGCTATCTTCTCTTGCAAGGAGTCAAAGAAGAGACCTTTAAGTGAGAGTAATGGCATGTGTTCACCTGATGGATGGAGAGCATTTGTTACGGGTGACTATGAGGGAGAGGCATAACATTGCATAGGATGAGGGTGAGTGTCAGTGGTGGATGGATAGATGGGGATGTGAGGAAGTGCGTAGACAGAGAGGGATGGGTGCGTCTGCAAGGTAAGTGGGTGTGAGGAGTTATATGCTGCAGTAGGCTTGAGAAGGCAGAATGAGCAGATTGGGGTGATACGCACACCAGGATGTAGGTGAATGTGCCACTGCTCTCCCCTTTCCTGCCCTGCTTAGGTCATTAAACCGCTTCCTGCATTGGATCCAGGAGTGTGGCACTACGCTCCTGCTGCTGACCTCTTCTGCCATCTCCAACCACAGCTTTTTGGTTTCCCTGGCAGGCTTCTTCCTCCCGTTGGTAGGGAAGAGTATCTCCCTCCGGGTCCTCACAGCCCCCAGCAGCACATCCAGGGAGGCATCCATGAAGCAGAGGGCAGCCTTTGACTGTCTACCTTCCATTTCTCCCCTTCCTTCTCTCTTCTTCCCAACTCCAACTGCTTCTACTTGCATGTTTGGAGTTTCCCTTTAAATACTGGAGTTGAGATCGCATCATGTGGGTTGGCATCATGCCCACTGACGCTGATTGGATGGGAAACCCAGAAATAAAATGCTGATGAAGAGACTGCATTAAAAAGCCACTGACAGATGCGCTTAACATATTTCCGGGTTTCCCACGCACTATTGGGCTCTCCCTGCTCCCAGCGCATCTGCACATTAAAATACAGCCCAAGGTTTTCCACTTTCATGCTTCATTCTGTCTCTTGAACAATTAATAACAATTAAAGTAATCCTTAAGACTTGGATGGGGTCTGCATTAGGGTATGACCCCCTGCATGCTGACAATATCCTTTCATTCTTGAGAATCATTGAGAATCATTCACCAACTTTAACTGGCTTTAGTGTAGCTTGAATTGAGTCATTTCCAATTACATGGTAATATCTTGGTCTCCCTTTTATGTCTATAGATAGGCAACTGGTGCTTTAAAATGGTTCCAGAATAGGAGTAGGTGTGCATCAGTCCTCAGCTGAGGTAAACTATTTTATAAAATTCTCTTTTTGGCTAATGGGAAGCTTGAAGATTGAAGGGAATGGGAGGAGAACAACTATCTTTGCTGTGATGGACAACTTTAGGGAGTTAGAAATTTGTCTTTGGCCTAACTCATTGGAAAATACAACTAAATAAAATAGTATGTTCCTCTACGTTCACATGCAGTACATTATGTTGAAGGCCTGAGGGATGAACATTACAGCTTCCTAAATATCAAAATTGGAAAGGTTCTTGGAAGTAACTGCCAAAGACTTTTATCAGGAGAGTACATTATATAATTTACTAGCTAACTAATTTGTCCTTGGTATCAATCTTCAAATTCTTCTGAGATAGAGAATTGGGTATTGAAATTTGTCAGAAAACATCGCAGAACATATGTAAGAACAGCAAATTAACTTCATAAAATGCCAGATTGAAATTCATTCAGCCAAAAATACTAAACCGGTTTCACATAACATTGAACAAATCCTGCACACTGGGGATTAGAGAATCCAAAAGAACAATGGAAGCAGAGGATCAGGATTAGGTTTTTCACTTATTCTGGGACTGTCTCAAGTAAATTCCTTTTGGTCAGATCTACTTGAACAAATCTAGCATACACCTACCTCATAAGATATCCAAACTGAACAGGAAATCATTAGTATATCAAATTCACCCTCTTAGTGATACGTGATGTGCACCGGGAGAAATTATGTATACTGGCCTAAAATGAATATGTTTGAGGAGCATCATACCTATGTACAGGTTCTGAGGTCAATCTCCAAGGAGTTGTGGCAAATAACAGATGTGACTCTCAAGTCTACAGCTGTCCTTGGTGGCAATATCATTGAAGTTTTCTCTTTCTTGCAGCAGAACCCCAGCTGAGAAGTGGCCAGAGACCACCTCCACCTCCACAGAAGCGCAGATTGCAGGGCGCTATAGGGTACAGAAGCATAAGTGCAGCATGTAATGCAACTTCCAGATCACGGTGACTGTTGTACTCAGGGGTTTCAGGATCTGATATATGCCATTAGACAAGCCATCCCACTGATCATTGGGGCCACAGGTTCACGGCCCAGTGGAATAGCGATGGCTGGAGTTCACCTTCTTGACACTGCTGTCTCTCGCGACAGCAGCACAAATCAGGCTTCCAACCTTCTCCCTCAAAGGACCACAGCAGTGGAATGTGTGAGGCGAGACCAGTCTGAACAGCAGCATCCTCAAGAGATGCATCCAGCAGCAGCTCCATTGCCAAGAGTCATTAGCCAAGGGAGCAAGAGGTATGCTTTGACACCCAGAAGCCATCTGTTGATTAGATTCTCCTTCGTGAAGAGGTCAGGGAGGATCGAATGATGAAGGGTGAAGGCATCATGGCAACTTCCTGCATAACAGGCATTGACATGGAGGATCCTCTTATTGCTGTTACACGTTATCTGGACATTGAGGGAATAGAATCCCTTTCTGTTCATGTAGCTGAGTGGGTGTTTTGTGGTGAGTGTCATCGATTACACCCTGGACGTTGGGAAAGAGAGCAATCCGCTAAAATTCTATGGCCCTATCTCTCTACTGCTTTGCTATAATTCCAGAGGTTATGCATTGGGCTAATCTCATGTAAAGGGCATCAGTGACTTTACAAATGAATGCCCATACTGCTCCCTGGGTAATGTTACAGAGATTCCCTGTGGCTGACTGAGATGACCCTCTGCCATCGACGTTGAGGACAGTGGGTAACTTCATAGTCATTGAGAGGGTAATGTGAGCAGATAAGTGTTGCTGTAGGTCTTCTTGCAGCAAAAATGTCTTATTGCCGCTTTGGTATAGCGCACGATTCTTAAGCAAAGCTCCTCAGAGAGGTCCTTGTATGATCTGTGCTGCCTGTATATTCTAGACACAAAAGACATCAAGGGGTATGGGGAGAGAGCGGGAATATGGTATTGAGATAGAGGATCAGCCATGATCATATTGAATGGCGGAGCAGGCTCGCAGGGCTGAATGGCAGACCCCTGCTCCTATTTTTTTATGTTCTATGTTTCTATGTGTTGGGGGGGGGGGGCGGGGCGGGGCGAGAGTGGTAGGGGTTACTACCTGGTGGACTGCATTCTTCTTAAATGGTGCCTGACTCTCCTTAGCTCATCCTCTGCTGCTGCTGTTCCTGCTCCTCCTCCTCCTCCATGATAAAAATATATATAGGGAAAGCCACACTTGTTCTGCAGCTGCCATGCCTCATAAATCTCAGTCAAACTTATTCAGATTGCAATAGCCTCTGACATACCTGTCAAATCCAAATAGGACCAGTGGGGACTCAGCAGGTGGATGACAGGAAGGCTCAGAAAGTGCAAGGGAACTCAGAGTAAGCGTTTTTAGAGGTGCACAACGGGCAGAAGCGATTTCCACACTTCTTTCTCACTCAAAAATGTTTACTCCATTTGTACACCGCTAATGCACTGAAAACAGTGGACAAATCATCCCTCGATCTCTAAGGTAATTTCCAAGTATGTGCTGGCAGCAGTCAACTTCATCCACTGCTAGCACGTATTGGAAAACAATGGAATTTTCCCCGCGATTTGATTATTAATTTCAATGGATGGAAAAAGATGGGAAGTGTAAGGGCAAGGACCCTGCTGCCAGTAAGTACCTGGAAAATGTAGGCTATAAAGCTATCTGAGCAAGTACTGCAAAGAAGTGCTATGGTGAAGAAGGTATACTATATTTAGGATGTGCTATATGATTTCTGAGAGAGGAAAGGAGAAAAACACATTTGCATCAGTCCAATATTCAATATTTATATATAAAACAACCAGAATCACACAAGAGTCCTCATTCAAAAATGTTCACAGAAGAAGGAAAGGGACAAGGTAATATTCTATTTTTTAGAGCAGCGTCTTAGAGCAATGCATGGATCGGTACCTCAAAGTCAGAGTTCTCCTGCCATGTAAAGTGGAAAGATCTTCGATCTAATGTAAAATCAAGTGAAGTGGAGTCAAGTGGAATGATTCCACTTCAGTTCACCTCACTTTACGTGTATAAATGGATCTTTAAGCTACAGTTAAATTGGGGATGATAAAATCATTCAAAATAGACAAACCATTTTAAAGAGCATTTACCACCCCTAGCTTTATCTTGTTTTCCCCTTCTTTCTGCATGTACAGATTATGGGGTAGACATTGGTTATGGCCCATTTTCGGACGCATTACCAACAGTGCGCAGACCGTGCGTGGCACAACCGGGAGACACGGGGCTCATCCAAAATTGAGTCTCGGCCTCATTTTAATAATTTGGCACACACGGGCATATAATCATTTTCCACAGGCAGCTCGCCCGTTTGCTGAGGGCTTGTGCTAAGCATAATCTCAGGAAAAACACACAAACACAACATCCAAGTTGGCAAATTGGTGACCTGGACTCTGGCGAAGTTGTTATATAATTTAACACTAGAGAATCTGAGCAACAGAAATGTTGAGAGATTAGGAGCTCTTACTCTGCAACTGTCCAAAGTGTTTCAATTCTGACTGGTAGGGTTATATTACATATTCAGGTCTTGAGGACCCACATCTGTGCACTTCAAATAAGAAAACATTCAGCATACAATAACCTCTAATATCTCCATGTTGCTTTTACATGGGTTTCTAGCTGGAACATTGCTGACATTAATCCAGGGAGAAAAGTTTGTGGTTAGATATTGACTTGGAGGTTTTGAGAGCTATATTGCCATGTTTTGTCTTCACACAAATGTTAGATATCTGAAATATATTAACCATTCACTGATGGTAATTTTGTAATATCAGCACAGATCTCTGCTGCTCAGGATCCTGCAACTAACCTCTTGGCCACTGGCACTGGAGTCTTCTGGCTGCTGCTGGAGAATAGCAACTGAAAGCCCCAAAGTCCAATAATCATCTGGAGCAGGGGTATTGAAATTAAGAAAGGAGCTTGCTTGCATAAATCTTCAGGCTGCCCTCGGTTCTGAGGGATTCTGGTGCAGGCCTCCAATGCCAAGTTTCTTTAGACACCCCTCTACTTGGCATTCCTCAGGCGTAACGAGGAGGAGTATCTAACCTGAATTTTGTGTCACGACAAAGCAGGACTCCCTTTGCTCCGATGCTAAAACCTGTAGTATAAATGCACCCTTAAGGAAGAAAAATAATGCTCCCTGAACACAGACCTACTAGTACTTAATCACCAGCATACAAGTGATGGATTTAATTTTGAAGAATTGCAGGTCGAGGACTTGGGTTTATCGTGAGCTGATCAAAGATGAAACTGACAGGAAGAAAATAACAATACTTTGTTTCTTGGGATCAATCTATTCAGGCTAGATGAATGGGTCTACTCTTCAATTTTTCATGTTTCTAAGCTGCCTGAAACTAGTCAATCAAATCAGTGCACTAAAGAAACATGATACCAATCCTCTGAAGAGCTTCATATAGCCGCACCTTGTTGCAGAACAATCTTTCTTCAAAATAATCAATTAAAGGCATTAAACAATGAAGATAGGTAAAAATAAGAGTTTAGACACATTGTAAGATTCTCAAAATTCACAGATCCCCCTAACTCTAAGAGAAAACCCTAAGGAAAAAGACTTTGGACTCTTTTCTAGCTATTACAGGGTGGTGAAGTGCATTGGGCCTAACTGAAGAACTTTTTGAGCAAAAACCAAGATTTGGTACTTTTAAAACATGTCTGGGTTTGTAAGGGAGGAAAAAAGGCTGTGAAGGAAGGTGGGTTAAACCTCTGTAAAAACAGTTTGGGTATTGGAGCTAATGGGAACTGTCTGGGGAACTGCATGATCTCGCTGGGAGTATAATTCGGCCCCTATCAGAGATTAGCATCCTAACAATAAACCCGAGGAAAACCAGTCTCCACCCCAAGTTACAGAGCCCATTAAGACATGCATAAAACAGATTACTTCGGATTACTCTACAGAAATCATAGGCCCAGCGAAGAAAACCCAAAACATAAGAACAATCAAACTCCGATTAAGTAGCAAATCGACAGGATGGGACCATCCCGGAACCACTTCACACCTTAACAAACCAGTTACCGATAACGAGCCCGCCAAAACTAACAAAGACCGAGACCTGATTTGGCGCGCAGATAAGGAACCTTCAATGGGTATAATTGAAGGCCTGTTCTCAACCTGAAAAAGAAGAAGGGGAAGGAAGAACAAGAAGACATCAACAGAGGCATTCTCTGCAACACAGTTCTAAAACCAACACCGTTCAGCGTTCCGTGTCCAGCCAGGAGGTCGACAGCTCGAAGGCCAGACCATCCAACAAAGTAGGCTGACACGAGAAGAACCCAGAACGACTGCCTCAGTGACCACCGGACACCTCGCGGCAACAAGGCCCTCACGAAACAACCAACCAAACACCAAGTATCAATATTTGGGCCACCGCAATCAAAGAAAACCAACTCGAAGAAAACCCGAAGAACCGCAAAGTTTCCACTCTACAATCTACTCCTGACTTACCCCTGGGTAAGATTTTCCCTTAAAAAACTCTAAACCCTACTTCTAAACTAAAGAAAAGTGGGTACTCACCTGATAAATCCAATACGCACCCTACCGCATCAGCGGACTCGCGAAGACTGACCAGATACGCAGTTGAAGTCCTCTACCGCGTACGGGGTACGGCAGACACCAACCGACATATAGAGTGAACCCCAAAACCACGAACTAACCTAACTGTCAAGGATTCTGGTGAGTATCATCACTGGTCCTCTGGAGTCCAACCTAGCTAGTAAAGTGGGATTGGGAGGGGTGTAGTACTCTTTTAATGTGATTTCCCTCGCTTGTACCGAAGTGTTCCCCACTTTTAGAGTGTTAAGAGTGTTTGTGTTGTGTTTTACTTTCTTAAATAAAGATCAAAGTTCTTGCATCAAACTCAGTTGTCTGCTGCACTTTTTATCACAACCCCCAAATAAGTCCAAGGTCTAGAACCAAGGGAATGGGAGCGATTCGAACCGCTCAGAAGTCAGAGGTGAAGCTGACACAAACCACCACCCCTACAACATCTATGTAACTGTATGGTGATTGTATGTTACTGAGAACTTTGGTATGTACGCACACAGATATGCAAAAATCTAGGCAAATTGCACACTTTTCACAGCAGGTTGATTTGCTAATAGTTGTTATTCTTCTGTCCAGCATCTCAGAAGGACTCATACATATGGTTTGCTTCTTCTAAATATATCCAATATTATGTTATATTATTACCTCTTAAGCTGGCTGTACCTTAGTGAATGATAGCAACAGTAACATGTTATAAATTCTGGATAAATTCCAAACTAATTTATTTCAGTAAGACCTTTACGGTTAGAAATTTGACTTGGACTGTAGCGCAAAATGGGTGGTATCGAATCAGCCGGCTGATATTCAGCTCTATTACAGACAGTGGGACTGAATATCAGGCGGGGTGTATAACAGGTGGTCGATATGATACCGCCTGTTTTTGCACCACCGCCCAAGGTGAATTTCTGCATGATTCAGTTTGAAGCAAAAGCCTGGAATTTGCAGTCGGAGGCTTCCCGCGGTGGTCCGAGAGGTACGGAGATTCGCGGTCCTGGGCCTCTCCGGGTACCCGCAGGTAGAGGCTCACGTATCCCAGGGGCGCAGGCGGTTCACAAGCGCCCCTGAGATCACGTGGGCCAGCCCAACCAATAAAAGAAGGGGATCCCCATTCATGCTTATGGGGATTCCGTATGTACAGAAACCCTGTAAGCATGAATGGAAATACCCCAAAAAATACATTTGAAAAATAAATGTAAATGATTTAAAGGAGCTAAAAATAAACTCACCTTATTGCACAGATTTTTTAATGTGCTGAAAAACATTTAGTTTTATGTTTTTTTAAAACTCTTATGCTGGTAAAAAGCAGGCCTTACGGGCCTTTCACGGGCCTTTGCTAGCCCAACTCTCCGCCCGCGGATGTCTTTTTCCCGGGGCTGCGTTGGATTTGTCAAGAAAATTCCTGACAGATCGCAAGTCCTTGGTTTTCACGTATGCGCTTCGCGTGCAAAAACCTGGAACTTTTGTGGCCCTTACGGCTGCATACGCATCTTGTACGCACCTGTAGGGGCCACAAATTACGGGCCAATATCTCTACTTTTTTTTCTTAAAGTTGTCATTGTTTTATAGATGTTCTTTGGTTAACAAGTGAATTATCGTAGGTCAGTAATAACATAGCGATGCCTTGATTGGAGATTTATACATGTCTGGTATCTGTGTGGAATTATTTTTTACACACTTACTAATATCTTTCTTGTCTCTACAGAGGAGTCATCTTCTACCAACTCTGCTGCATTAATCCATTAGACTGTAATCACTTTGGATGATTGATGCAATACCTCAGGTCATGAAATACTACAAACTAAGAAAAGTCGTCAAAAGTCACCACACACTTGTCACTCAAGGACAAGACTCCTCCTTGCATTGCCATAGCAAGTTGCCAGATTTTTCTGGAGTGCAGTGAACATGCAGAATGTTTTGTCGGCCAACGAACACATCAGCCATATTTCATAATGTTGGCCCTTCTGCAATGGTATGGAAAAGTTAAATCTGGAAAATTGCTTCAAACTGAATTGCAAGTGTAGGACAAGGGAATACAGGTTCAAATGAGTAAATAACAAATTAAGGTATTTACATAAAGAGTCATTAATATATGAAATTGACCAAGAATAGAATAGTGAAGGTGAAAACTCTGGAATCATTTAAGAACCAATTAGATGCCATAATGGACGATTTTAAGGTCTTTCTGGTAGATAAACTAAGATTGGCAAAATAGCTTTCATAATTATCATATAATCTACCAATCTTGTTATAATTATGCCTTCAGTTAACTAACATCAGAGTTTGAGTTCACAATTTATTTTTTGTTTATATCCCTGTCTATCCCAGGCTATTCCAATGCTATCCTGGCCAGCCTCCAACCTTGCACCCTCCGTAAACTTGAGCTCATCTCAAACTCTGTTGCCCGTGTCCTAACTTGCCCCAAGTTCCGTTCACCCATCGCTGATCTACATTGGCTCCCGCACTGGCAAAGCCTCGATTTTAATATTCTCATCCTTGTGTTAAAATACCTCCATGGCCTCACCCCTCCCTATCTCTGTAACCTCCTCTAGCCCTACAACCCATGATCCCCCTCAGGTGCGCAGCCGCGCACCAATGGCGAGGTCCCGTGCAGGCTGCTCACCAGCTGCTGCTGCTGGAAGAGATACTGCGCATGCGCGGCCGCTAATTTAAAGGGCATGTGCAGGAAAAAAATTAGAGGGAGCATTGCCTACAACCCTCTGAGATCTCTGTGCTCCTCCAATTCTGGCCTCTTGCGCATTCTCAATTGTTCTTCGCTCGACCATTGGCGGCCATGTCTTCAGTTGCATAGACCCTAAGCTCTGGAATTCTCTCCTAAACCTCATTGCCTCTCTGCCATTCACTTCTACCTTAAGACGCTCCTTAAACCTACCTCTTTGACCAAGGTTTTAGTCATCTGTCCTAATATCTGCTGATGTGGTGCGATGTCAAATTTTGTTTGAAATTCACTCCTGTGACGTGCCTTGGGGATGTTTTTCTACATTAAAGGCACTCTATAAGTGCAAGTCATTGTTGTTGTCTGCATAGGGTTCGTAAGGTTGATTAACTGGACCTTAATCAAAATTAGGAATAAATGCTTGCTACGGATTATTAACACATTTTAGAACAGAAGCAACATTCAGAGTAGTGGTACAAATAGATAAAAAGTCCATTACTTCCCTCTAATTGGCTTGCTCCCATATTTACTCACATTTGCTTTCTTCTTTATCAGAATGAATGCAACGATTAAAATGTGGCTGTTGAACTGCATGGGATTAATAGCGCATAGGTCTGATTCCCATGGATTTGAAATACATTCTTGTAAAACTAATGCTTCAGACCTTTTCACTTTCTTACACAGTTAAGAAAAGGTTAAAACCCAAGTAGCTTCTGTGAAAAAAAAACTGTCTTATTAGAATAGCTTTTATTAAAATGTCACAAACGTTTGAAGGCTACATAAATAGCTTTCCCAGGTACAGGATCAAAAATGAAAATATAGGTTCTTATATTGGCAGGATGCTACATCTCAGTTACTGCAGTGGGATTAATAAAAAGAGTTTATTGTCAGTCCCTTGAGTTCAGCCATCTTGAATGACTTAATGATAAATGCGATCCAGCTTCTTTGTTAGACATATCTGACAAAACTGTTTATATTTTAAATCTTGTTGAATTTTGTATTTTGAGATCAAAGTACATTAGATGTGGGTGGTTATTAGAACTAGGAGAGAGCTATGCTTTCAGTCTCCACTTTTTAGATACATTTGTACGTGGATAGTACAAGCAGTGCAGATATATTACTTCTATTATTCAATACAGCAGCCAAAAAGGTAGAGAAAAAGCAAATGTATATTGTGGCTGTATATGCAATCAAGGACTCTATCAAAATGCTATTCAGTCACCCTACGTTACTATTAGAATGATTCCAGTGTTACAACTCATCCACGTTTTACAGTATCTTGTGAATTTTATTTCCAATCTTCCATGGCACTCAAGCTTTAACACTCACAGCAGGCTCATAAAAGTGACTCACACAGCTGCAAATGTGTCTAATTCAATGGGAGATTTATCGGCTGAGGTGTTTAAGGACTGTCTGTTGACCTCTTTTCAAGAGAATCCTTGACTTGCATTATTCTAAAAGCCTCTATTGCTGGACAGTAGTCACTTTATCAGAGTACTCTTATTATAATCTTCAAGCTAAGGTCAAAGGTGAAAATGTACAACATTAAGCAGCAATAATCTTAGATCCTATTATATTCATACTGGTTTTACATTAAAAGTGTTTCCTCTCAATGAAACATTTAAAAGGTGGTGAATATTTTGAAATAAAAGACTTGACAGCTCACCTTAGTTGAAATTTTGCTCAGGTTCATTTTTCACGTAAATTAAATCATTTAATTCAGGTCACAAAACAATGCCATTTCAAGCTTGAGTTACTGGTATAGTTCACCATTAAGGTAGAGTTCCTTGAATTAATCTGGCTTCCGACACAAAATGTTATCTGCCCAAATAATGCTTCATCCTGTTACAGAAGCAAATACATTTGGAGGATTCAAGCAGCTGTCAGGCTCAGAATTGATCTCTGGAGCTCCAGTAAACCAACATGATGAGAAACATATCAGAACATGTACTCTCTCCATTGATTTATCATAATTTCTAGATGAAGTGAAGCAATATTGAATTTAGACCATGTCAGAGAATCAACAAGTATTCCCAGCACCCAACAAGCTCAGAGACCCTTTTTAGTGAATGGACATCCATAAAAAAATTATAGAAGGATGATAAAATCTTATATTTAATTAGAGTCATACAGCATAGAAGGAGGCCATTCAGCCCATTGTGTCTGTGCTGGCTCTTTAAAGAGCGATCCAATTAGTCTTACTCCCCTGCTCGTTCCCCAAAGCCCTGCAAATATCTCCTTTTCGAGTATATATCCAATTCCCTTCTCAAAGTTACGATTAAATCTACTTCCACCACCCTTTCAGGCAATGCATTCCAGATCACAACACCTCACTGAGTGAAAAAAATTCTCCTCATCTCCCCTCTAATCTTTTAGCCAATTATTTTAAATCTGTGTCCTCTGGTTACTGACCCTCCTGCCAGTGGAAACTGCTTCTCCCCATCTACTCTATCAAAACCCCTCATAATTTTGAACATAATTATGCCACGTCATCTGTCTTCTTTTAAAAATATTTATTAGTAGAAATAAAAGACAGCTGTGTATTCAGAAAAACAAAATGTTGTAATGAACTGAAATGCTTACACATCATAAATTTATGAATCTTCAAGCCAGACTGTCTTTAAATATTGGAGCTTATTGATACGTCCGCTGGTTGGACCATATCAGCCTGAAGATGATAGGATCATTGTCAAGGTTATTATAGATAAGCCTTAAATAGTGTGTAAAAGATGGTGTATGAAAAGGATATGTCACTTTTTTATATTTTCACAGATTAGTGACTTGACATTACCACCGGAGTTAGAGTGCATTCAAAGCATCGTGAGTATTTGTTGTATCTTTAGAATTTAATATTAAACCTAATGTTTTCAAACATATGGTTTTAATTGTGTTTAATGGAGACTATAATGAGCATAGTCTGTGATTTAATATGCCCCATCTTGCTATGTGAACAGCCTTGCAGCTGACTGGCTGCCATCTTGAAAATCCTATGAGTGGAGATTAAGTATTAAATTCACTGCCCTACAGCAATTTGGTTTACCAGTGAGCCATAGAGCTAATATTTTATAGCTTCATAATTCTATCTGAATAAAAACAAATTATAATGAGTCATTGCAAGTGCTCTATCAAAATAAAATTACTTCAAATGTTGATTGTTTGAGTGATGATTGGCTTCCGGCTAAGACAGAAAATCTATCAAGCAATATAACCCTCTTTGCTAATGCCTATTAACAGACACCCCCTCACAAATATGGCAGCAGGCCACTCGCCTCTCGGTCAGAAGGTTGTGGGTTCAAGTCCACTCCAGCACATAAACCTAGGCTGACACTCCAGTGCAGTGCTGAGGGAGTGCTCAAGGTGCCGTCTTTCGGATGAGACGTTAAACCGAGGCCCCATCTGCTCTCTCAGGTGGACGTAAAAGAACCTATGGCACTATTTCGAAGAAGAGCTGGGGAGTTATTACCCGGTGTCCTGGCCAATAGTTATCCCTCAATCAACATAACAAAAAAAACAGATTATCTGGTCATTATCACATTGGTGTACGCAAATTGGCTGCCGCGATTCCCACAATACAACAGCGACTACACTCCAAAAAAGTACTTAATTGGCTGTAAAGCGCTTTGAGATGTCCGGTGGTTGTGACAGGCGCTATATAAACGTAAGTCTTTCTTTTCTTTTTAGGGTAAGAAGCAGGTTGACATGAAAGGGAAGAGAGGAGCAATCCCTCAATCTGCCCCATGCTCCATGAGAACAATAAGACAACACAATTGTATCCTGAAGCATATAACACTATTGTTTGAAGATTAAACATGATCTTATTGAATGGCGGAGCAGGCTCGAAGGGCTTTATGGCCTACTCCTGCTCCTAATTCTTATGTTCTTATACTACATTAGTACATGGGGGCCATAAATATAAGATAGTCACTAATAAATCCAATAAAGAATCCAGGAGAAACTTCTTTACTCAGAGAGTGTTTAGAATGTGGAACATGCTACTCCACGGAGTAGTTGAGGTGAATAGCATAGATGCCTTTACACAAAAACTAGATAAATATATCAGGGAGAAAGGAATAGGGTTAGATAGGATTAGATGAAGTAGGGTGGGAGGAGGCTCGTGTGGAGCATAAACACCAGCACAGACCAGTTGGACCGAATGGCCTTCTTCTGTGCTGTAAATTCTATTTACAAATATGACAATAGACTCGTATTATTGAACACTCCTGAAAATGACATGTAATTAGAAAGTAAAACTGGACCACTGTGAATGATAAAGAAATGTACCACATTGCAAAAATCTATATTATACACAAACAAGATTAGATGTTTAAAAAGTATTGCTGCTTCCTGGTGAAATTGCCAGTGGCATTTCTGTATTTAATGTCCTGAGTACCAAAAAAAGGGAATATTTTATATTTAAATGTTATGCTTTGATTTGGAATTATAAACATAGGAGAGAATAGAAAGTTATTTGGTATGTTGAAAATTTGTAGCATTTACTGCATTTCTTAGTTCTATGGGGGAAAAATTCAGTATCGCCCCGTTTGGGGCGTCATTATCGGTTGTGCGCAAAGCTTAGCGCCAGGCGCTAATTATCGCCTCCGACTGCAAACTTGACTTTTATTGCCCTGGAGGTGATTGGAGCGCTAAATCAGGCGCTACACACCTGTCTTAAGGCACAAAGGCCGAGGAGTGAGGCGCTACCTCAGAGCGCTGGCGAAGCTCGTGTGATATCAGTCAGCAATGGAACACAGACACAATGGCGCTGGCCAGTTCTTAAAGGGGAGGGTTGATCTTGCTCTCCATCCGCATCCTGCTCATTGCAGCCTTGAATCTCGGCCTGGAAAGACCTGTACATCAAATCTGCTGGAAAGAACAATGGAGAGACCCAGGGAAAGAGCTCAGACTGCAGCCCCCATATTCTCTTCTAAATTGATGCAAGGAAGATCAAACCAGAAAGAACCTGCAAAGTGCTGCTCAGTACCCAAAACTCCTCAACACAGCTTTGAATCTCTCCAGCAGTCTCTCTCTCTCACTCAGAATGCGTGATGCAAAAATGTCACCAACAAAAAAAGGCAGGAAGCGGTCGCCTTTAAATAACGCTCCCCCAGTCCCTTCCTGACTGCAAAACGCTCCCCTCAACCTTTCGTTGCTAGCGGCAGGCGATAAGACAGGGGGCGCCACTCAATATCTGGTCCGGGGCGCTACCGGGGCGTTGCACTCTCGACTGACGTCACGATTGACCGGTGCAGGAGATCGTGGCGGTAGTGTTTAGTGCTGCCGCAAAATGTCTAGTTAATTTCGTGAGCGGCGCAAACATCGCCGCGCACGGGCGCTAGTTGCTTTGCGCCCCATTAGCGCCCTCTTAAGGCACTAATGGGAGGCGCAATCCAACTGAATTTTTCCCCCTATATCTTTAACAATGCCTGGTAATATTAAGGCAATTTCACTAATCCCACGCTCCCCGCTGGGAGTTGTGTTTAAAGGAAGTGTGGGTTGGAGAATCAGTGCTACAGTGTTGCATGTCTATTCCCCCTCCCCTCCCCTGTGCTCCTTTTGAGCACAGATCCTCACTGGAAGCTGAAGCTACCTCATTAGCTGCGCTAATTTTAAAGGAAATGTAACCATGTGAAATATCAAGGAATATGTACCAGCAAAAGGGTTTTTGGATGTAGACATTAACCAAGGTCTTTGCTCTTTTAGCAGTTAATGGAACAGAATTGTATTCTCAAGAGTAGCTTTGATCTCATCGTGACAAATTCTGCTATTACAAATTTGATGCGATTTTGTATACTTTTTGACTGTACGAAGTCATCCTAATCTTACCATTTCAACGTTCATTTGTAAAGAAAACCTCAGCTAGAACAAGGCAAAGGTAGATTGTTATAGAAGGGGTTATGTTCACTAAAATAGGAGAAAGTGAATCTTACTTAATCTTCTCTTTGAGAGAGAAGAAAAAGAATCTGGAGATTTTAAAAAGCTGTATGGATTGGTAGGTTATAGCTAGAAGCAAGATCCTTCATCAGCATGCAAAAATTAACTCATTAACTTTCTGATAACCATCTTTCACTTGCCTTTACTGCTATAAATGGAATCTAAGTGTTGATAGCCTTCAAGCCAAAACATACGGGCTTTGACATAACATTAAGGGGGAAAAATTCAGTCGCGCCCCATTTGGGGCGCAAATATCGTCCGGGCGCAAAAATTAGCGCCTGGCGCTAATTATCGCCACTGACTGGAAACTTCACTTTTATCGACCCCTGAGGTGATTGGAGCGCTAAATCAGGCGCTTCACACCTGTCTTAAGGCGCAAAGGCCGAGGAGCGAGGCGCTAACTCAGAGCGCTGGCGAAGCTCATGTGATGTTAGTCAGCAATGGAACACACACTCAATGGCACCGGCCAGTTCTTAAAGGGGATGGTTGATCTTGCTTTCCATCCACATCCTGCTCATTGCAGCCTTGAATCCCGGCCTGGAGAGACCTGCACATCAAATCTGCTGGAAAGAACAATGGAGAGTACCAGGGAAAGAGCTTAGAGTGCAGCCCCAACAGTCTCTTCTAAATCGATACAAGGAATGGCAAATCAAAATGAACCTGCAAAGTGCTGTTCAGTACCCAAAACTCCTTCACACAACGTTGAATCTCTCCAGATGTCTCTCTCTCTCTCTCTCAGAATGCGTAGTTCAAAAATGGCACCAACATTAAAAGGCAGGAAGCGGTCACCTTTAAATAGCGCTCCCCCTTTCCCTTCATGACTGCAGAACGCTCCCCTCAACCTGTCATTGCTAGCGTCAGGCGGTAAGGCAGGGGGCGCCACTCAAATCCGCTCCGGGGCGATACCGGGGCGTTGCACACTCGACTGACGTCACGATCTGCCGGCGCAGGAGATCGTGGCGGTAGTGTTTAGCGCCGCCGCAAAATGTCTAGTTAAGTTCGCGAGCGGCACAAACATCGCTGCGCCCGGGCGCTAGCTGCTTTGCGCCCCATTAGCGCCCTCTTAAGGCGCTAACGGGAGGCGCAACCAACTGAATTTTTCCCCCTAAGTCTCCAATAACAGCAGTGAAGAGGACAAAGGTAGCAAACCTTCTCTACCTAACACCATCATGGGAACACAATCACCAGAAAGACAGCGACAATTTAAGAAGAATGGTCACGACCATTTTCTCAGGTTTGTTAGGGATGGCCAATAAATGTGGCCTTTTCCAACATTAACAGCATTCTACAAATAAAAATATTAAAGGCGTGGCTTGTGTTTACAGGGAATTCTGAAGGGTAGTGGGCATTCTCTTTTATGGAAAGGCTATAGCTGTGGAAGTCGTTCTTTTGTGAGAAAACAGCTCAAAGGGATAATCTCAGCTAAAACTGGAGATGGAATATTAGGCCTTTCCTGTGTACAATAGTTTAAGCTTCAATGCTGTTACTCTTCTTTTGATTTTTTTCCTTTCCTGTTTTGTTTCACTTTTTTATCTTATGGCAGGTATCTTGCTACCTGTCCCACTTGAATATTTATAGACATCTGTTTAACCACTGTCTATTATATGCTATCATGGTTACAACAACAAGAACAACTTGGATTTATACAGCGCTTTTAACGTAGTAAAACATCCCAAAGTTCTTTCACGGGCGTAATCAGACAAAAATTGACACTGAGCCAAAGAAGGAGACATTAGGACAGGTGACTAAAAGCTTGCTCAAGGAGGTAGGTTGTAAAGAGGGTCTTAAAGGAGGAGAGAAAGGTGGAGAAGTTTAACAAGGGAATTCCAAAGCTGAGGGCCTAGACAGCTGAAGGCACGTTTGCCAATGGTGTGGTGAAGGAAATCGGGCATGCGCAAAGAATTGGAGGAACGCAGAGTTCTTGGAAGGTTGTAGGGCTGGAGGAGGTCACAGAGATAGGGAGGGGCGAGGCCATGGAGGGAGTTAAACACAAGGATGAAAATTTTAAATTTGAGGTGTTGGTGGACCAGGAGCCAATGTAGGTCAGCAAGCACAGAGGTAATGGGTGAACGGGACTTGGTACGAGTTAGGATACAGGCAGCAGAGTTCTGGATGAGCTCAAGTTTATGGAGCGTGGAATATGGGAGGCCGGCCAGGGGAGCATTGGAATTGTCGAGTCTGGAGATAACAAAAGCATAAAGTGTTTGTTGAGAACATGAACCCAATACCCCTTTCTCTCACACAATAACATAGAAATTACTGTTGGCAATATTAGTGAACCAACATTAGTGAACCAACATCCATGTATTTGTATGACATTCCTTTGTCCTCTATTTTAATACAGGCATTAACCCATTTATGGCGGCTCAGAAACACAAGGAGCAAACACCACTTGGATGAAGCACTGAAGGTAGCAAGGGCACAAAATGTACTCTGGGTGGGGGACTTCAATATCCATCACCAAGAGTGGCTCGGTAGCACCACTACTGACCAAGCTGGCAGAGGCCTGAATGAAATAGTTGCCAGACTGGGCCTGCGCCAGGTGGTGAGGGAACCAACACAAGGGAAAAACCAACTGGACCTCATGCTCACCTCATGCAGAGCTTTGATCTGATCTGTTGATTGTGGGATCGCTTAGCTCTGTCTATAGCATGCTGCTACCTGTCGCAGATGCATCTGTTCATGACAGCATTGGTGGCAGTGATCACCGCACAGTCCTTGTGGAGACAAAGACCTGTGGACATGCTCCATTGTGTTGTGTGGCACTACCACCTTGCTAAATGGGATAGATTCAGAACAGATCTAGCAGCGCAACACTGGCACTGTGGGCCATCAGCAGCAGCAGAATTGTATTCCACCACAACCTGTAACCTCATGGAATATCCCTCCCTCTACCATTACCATCAAGCCAGGGGACCAACCCTGATTCAATGAAGAGTGCAAAAGAGCATGCCAGGAGCAGCACCACGCATGCCAAACTGCCTAAGCTGCAACACAGGACTACATGCATGCTAAACAGCGAAAGCAGCATGCTATAGACAGAGCTAAGCAATCCCACAATCAACAGATCAGATCAAAGCTCTGCAGTCCTGCCACATCCAGTCGTGAATGGTGGTGGACAATTAACAACCAGCAAGAGGAGGAGCCTCCATGAGTATCCCCATCCTCAATGATGGCGGAGCCGAGCATGCGAGTGCAAAGATAAGGCTTGAGCGTTTGCAACCATCTTCAGCCAGAAGTGCTGAGTGGATGATCCATATCTGCCTCCTCCTGAGGTTCCCACCATCACAGAAGCCAGTCTTCAGCCAATTCAATTCACGGCTGAGCGACACTGGATACAGCAAAGGCTATGGGCCCCGACAACATCTCGGCTGTCGTGCTGAAGACTTGTGCTCCAGAACTAGCCGTGCCTCCAGCCAAGCTGTTCCAGTACAGCTGCAACACTGGCATCTACCTGACAATGTGGAAAACTGCCCAGTTATGTCCTGGCCACAAAAAGCAGGACAAATGCAACCCGGCCAATTACCTGCCCCATCAGTCTACTCTCAATCATCAGCAAAGTGATGGAAGGTGTCGTCGACAGTGCTATCAAGCTGGCACTTACTCACCAATAACCTGCTCACTGATGCCCAATTTGGGTTCTGCCAGGACCACTCAGCTCCCGACCTCATTACAGCCTTGGTCCAAACATGGACAAAAGAGCTGAATTCCAGAAGTGAGGTGAGAGTGACTGCCCTTGACATCAAGGCAGCATTTGACTGAGTGTGGCATCAAGGAGCCCTAGCAAAATTGAAGTCAAAAAGAATCTGGGAGAAAACTCTCCACTGGCTGGAGTCGTACCTAGCACAAAGGAAGATAGTTGTAGTTGTTGAAGGTCAATCATCTCAGCCCCAGGACATTGCTGCAGGAGTTCCTCAGGGCAGTGTCCTAGGCCCAACCACCTTCAGCTGCTTCATCAATGACATTCCCTCCATCATAAGGTCAGAAGTGGGGATGTTCGCTGATGACTGCACAGTGTTCAGTGCCATTCGCAACTCCCCAGATAATGAAGCAGTCCATACCAGCATGCAACGAGACCTGGACAACATTCAGGCTTGGGCTGATAAGTTGCAAGTAACATTTGCGCCACACAAGTGCCAGGCAATGGCAATCTCCACAAGAGAGTCGAACCACCGCCCCAGGACATTCAATGGCATTACCATCGCCGAATCCCCCACCATCAACATCCTGGGGGTCACCATTGACCAGAAGCTGAACTGGACCAGCCACATAAATACTGTGGCCACAAGAGCAGGTCAGAGGCTAGGTATTCTGCAGCGAGTGTCTCATCTCCTGACTTCCCAAAGCCTTTCCACCATCTACAAGGCACAAGTAAGGAGTGTGATGGAATACTTTCCACTTGCCTGGATGAGTGCAGCTCCAGCAACACTCAGGAAGCTCGACACCATCCAGGACAAAGCAGCCTGCTTGATTGGCACCCCATCCACCACTGGCGCACTGTGGCTGCAGTGTGTAGCATCTACAAGATGTACTGCAGCAACTCGCCAAGGCTTCTTTGGCAGCACCTCCCAAACCCGCGACCTCTTCCACCTAGAAGGACAAGGGCAACAGGCGCATGGGAACACCACCACCTCCAAGTTCCCCTCCAAGTCACACACCATCCTGACTTAGAAGTATATCGCCTATCCTTCATCGTCGCTGGGTCAAAATCCTGGAACTCCCTCCCTAACAGCACTGTGGGAGTATCTTCACCACATGGACTGCAGTGGTTCAAGAAGGCGGCTCACCTCCACCTTCTCGAGGGCAATTAGGGGTGGGCAGTAAATGCTGGCCTTGCCAGCGACGCCCACATCCAGGAACGAATAAAAAAATAAATAAACATTTCTCATTAAGCACTTATGTTACATGAAAACAATTATTTTCATTATGAAATACAGGAAGTTAGTTTTGTTAAATATCCTGAATGCGCCTGCAACTCAACCTGAAGCACCAGAGGGTTTTATTACTTGTTCAGAGGAATACTGAGAACCCACCAGTTACAGTGGCATAGTGGTTAGCACTGGTGCTTCACAGCGCCAGGGACCCGGGTTCGAATCTGACCTCGGGTGACTGTCTGTGTGGAGTTTGCACATTCTCCCCGTGTCTGCGTGGGTTTCCTCCGGGTGCTCCGGTTTCCTCCCACAGTCCAAAAATGTGTGGGTTAGGTTGATTTGGCTATGATAAATTGACCCTTAGTGTTAGGGGGGGATTAAATATGTGGGGTTATGGGGATAGGATGGGATATGTTAGGGGGAATTAAATACGTGGGGTTACGGGGATAGGGTGGGATAGGTGCAGGCTCGATGTGGGGATTCTGTGTGAGAAAGCAGGGACAGGGTACTGGATTTGGATGATCAGCCATGATCGTATTGAATGGTGGAGCAGGCTCGACGGGCCGAATGGCCTACTCCTGCTCCTAGTTTCTATGTTTCTATGTTTACACTGCAACATACAAACATGCAGAGGATGGAAAGGCTTCTGGAAGGCAAGTTCCAGAAGATGGTCACCCCACACACAGAAACTAATAGCAAAGCAGCAGGGAACAAATGGGTAAACAGCTCGAGGTATGGACTTATCCAACTGGTATACAGGGCCCAACGCCCACGATGAGGGAGAGGCAAAGGAGAGAGTAACGAGGACCAATACTACTGTGCCGTGGAGCAAGGGATGGATAAAGAAAACTGGCCTATATCAAGTCAAAGAAGGACAAGAATGTGAAACTTTGGTAGTCACTTTAACTTCGCTTCTTGCAGGTTCATATTATCTGGCTGTGAGAGAATCACAATTTTCACGTGGTTGGAATGCCACAGAAGGTCTGGTCTGTCTTTTGTCAGGATGTGTGACTATAAATAATCATATCACCCGTTCTGATTGTTTATTCAATCACTTCAGGCCAAGAGCAGAATGTCAGGTCTGACTGTTCCAGACATGAATCATCATTTCTAATGGTTGGGCTATCAGAGCTGGTATTGTTCTGCAAAAAAGCCAACTAGATGCCAATACATCTTTTGATTGGCATTCTGAAGGGCTGATGTGATATCAAGTAGCCTTGTCCTGTTGACAGCCTAGGGGTTGATTGACAGCTTCTCACCCAGACACAATGGCTGGAGTTTTTGAAGATAGTGCGGGTTTTCGAGCGGGTGGGCAGTTAAAAGCGCTGAAATTGACAGCGCGTCGGGAAGCCAGCTTCAACCCATCGGCGTCCGCCTTTAACTCGGGCGCATTAGACAATGCATCAGAGACAAGCTCAGGAGAGGCGGGTGACCTAAATAAGGTAGTTGAGAGTTCATTAAGAGGCTACTAACAGCCTTTTTAACCTGATGTTGGAGTTTTTACTGGCTGTCCATGGGATTTACGGGCTTGCTGAACTGCGCCAATGAAAGCAAGGCGAGAGCAAAGTGGCCATTATGGGAGTTGAGCAATTGATAGTAAAAAAAACAATCACATAAATGCTCACACTTTATACCTGCTTCTTTGCCAAAGGGAAAGGCTCTAGTTGACACCATTCGTGCTGAGAGTTTGCTTTCCAGGAGTTTGCAGGTGATTTCTACAACTTCAGAAGTTACTCTCACTACATTGGAAATCACTTTCACTACATTGGAGGATTGTGCCTCTGATCTCCACTTTACCTGGCATCTATCAGATTTGCATGGGTGCCGCTGATGCTGTTTCACCTTGGACCTCAGATTCGGACCAAGATGAGCCCCAGCAGCAACAAGACCAGCCACACCAGCAGCACCAGCACCAGCAGCACCAGCAGCCTTCTCCACACCGACCTGCCACTCCACAGGGGTGTACTTTACAGGAGGCGAAACCCCCACAGGGTATATAGGCAGAGGATCAGCTTCCTGGACCTGATTGAACAGCACTGCCTCAGGAGGCTCAGGCGATCACGTCAGGTCGAGGTGGACATTTGTAGCCTGCTGGAAGATGACCAGCTGCCAAGTGGACCTGGTGGACATGCGCTACCAGTGGCTGTCAAAGTCACTACCACCCTCAACTTCTTCTCCTCAGGCTCCTTCCAGGGATCTGCAGGAGACATTTGCGGGATCAAATGCACAAATGCATCACCCAGGTGACCGATGCCATGTTTGACAAGTCAGGCTCTTATGTACACTTTGTCACTGATGAAGTCAGTCAGACTGAGCGGGCGTTTGGCTTTGCGGCTCTGGCTGGCTTCCCACAGGTGCAGGGCGTCATCGACTGCGCACATATGGCCATCAAGGAATCCCCCCAGATCACCCAGGAGTGTTCATAAACCATAAGGGCTTCCACTCCCTAAGTGTGCAGCTCGTCTGCAATCACAAAAGGATCATCCTGCATGTGTGCGCCAGATTCCCAGGGAGCTGTCATGACTCATTCATCCTGCGACAGTCCACCCTCCCTCAGCTCTTTGCACCTCTGACCAGACTTACCGGCTGGCTGCTTGGAGACAATGGGTATCCACTGAAGACGTGGCTGATGACACCCTTGAGGAGGCCAAACAATGAGGCCGAAGAGAGCTATAATCAAAGCCAGATGACAACGAGATGTGTCAGAGAACAAGCAATTGGGATGCTGAAGATGCGCTTCAGATGCCTGGACAGATCTATAGGAGTCCTTCAATATGCACCAGCCAGGGTCTTCAGAAAGATCGTCATATGCTGCGCTCTGCACAACAGAGCACAGCAGTGAAGATTGGAGCTGCAGGTAGAGCAATGCACAGAGCGCAGAGCCTCTTCAGAGGAGGAGGATGAGGAGCAGGTGGAACATGAGGAAGAGGAGGAGGAGCAACCTGAAGTGGACATGGCATCAGCAGCAGCGCATGCTGCTGCCCGGGAGGCCCTGGATGGCCTCGTAATAGCACAATTTAGTTACGTTGCATCAGTGCACCCATATGGCACCCAGATGCTGAACCAAGTCCCGCCCCGCCCGCCCCGCCCGCCCCCCCGCCACCACCACCACAAAGAAGTCCCAAAATGACCAAACCATTCTTGTCACAGACACCCATTGCTGGAAGTTAAGTAATGTCTTAACATTCATGGACAAGAATGGATTAGGAAAAAAAGGGAGGCTTTTGGCAGATACAAAGGACTAAAAACAGTCCTAGAGGAGTATAGAAAGTGCAGGGGGGTATTAAAAAGGAAATTAGGAGAGCGAGGAGGGGCATGAAAAAACACTGGCGGGCAAAATAAAGGAAAATCCCAAGGTGTTTTATAAGTATATTAAGGGCAAGAGGATAACCAGGGAAAGAGTAGGGCCCATTAGGGACCAAAGTGGCAATCTGTGTGTAGAGCCGGAAGATGTGGGTGAGGTTTTAAATGAATATTTTGCATCTGTGTTCACTATGGAGAAGGACGATGTAGGCATAGAAATCAGGCAGGGGGATTGTGATATACTTGAACAAATTAGTATTGAGAGGGAGGAGGTACTAGCGGTTTTAACGGGCTTAAAAGTGGATAAATCCCCAGGCCCAGACGAGATGTATCCCAGGCTGCTGTGTGAGGCAAGGGAGGAGATTGCAGGGGCTCTGACACAAATTTTCAGAACCTCTCTGGCCACAGGGGAGGTGCCAGAGGACTGGAGAACAGCTAACGTAATACCATTATTCAAGAAGGGTAGAAGGGATAAACCAGGGAATTACAGGCCAGTGAGCCTAACATCAGTGGTAGGGAAATTATTGGAAAAAATTCTGAGGGACAGAATTAGTCTCCACTTGGAGAGGCGAGGATTAATCAAGGATAGTCAGCATGGCTTTGTCAGGGGGAGATCATATCTAACCAATTTGATTGAATTTTTCGAGGGGGTGACTAGGTGTGTGGATGAGGGTAGTGCAGTTGATGTAGTCTACATGGACTTCAGTAAGGCTTTTGACAAAATCCCGCATGGGAGACTGGTCAAGAAGGTAAGAGCCCATGGGATCCAGGGCAATTTGGCACATTGGATCCAAAATTGGCTTTGTGGCAGGAGGCAGAGGGTGATGGCCGAAGGTTGTTTTTGCGACTGGAAGCCTGTGTCCAGTGGTGTACCGCAGGGATCGGTGCTGGGTCCTTTGCTGTTTGTAGTGTACATTAATGATTTAGATATGAATGTAGGAGGTATGATCAGTAAGTTTGCAGATGACACGAAAATTGGTGGAGTGGTAAATAGCGAGGAGGGAAGCCTCAGGCTACAGGACGATATAGATGGGTTGGTCAGATGGGCAGAACAGTGACAAATGGAATTTAACCCTGAAAAGTGTGAGGTGATGCATTTTGGGAGGACTAACAAGGCAAGGGAATACACAATGAATGGGAGGACCCTAGGAAGGTCAAGGGATCAGAGGGACCTTGGTGTGCATGTACATAGATCCCTGAAGGCAGCAGGACAGGTAGATAAGGTGGTTAAAAAGGCATATGGGATACTTGCCTTCATTAGCCAAGGCATAGAATATAAGAGCAGGGAGGTTATGATGGAGCTGTAAAAAATGCTAGTTGGGCCACAGCTGGAATACTGTGTGCAGTTCTGGTCGCCACACTATAGGAAGGATGTGATTGCATTGGAGAGGGTGCAGAGGAGATTCACCAGGATGTTACCTGGGCTGGAGCGCTTCAGCTATGAAGAGAGACTGGACAGGCTGGGGTTGTTTTCCTTAGAACAGAGAAGGCTGAGGGGGGACCTGATTGAGGTGTACAAAATTATGAGGGGCATAGATAGGGTAGATAGAAAGGAACTTTTCCCCTTAGTAGAGGGGTCAATAACCAGGGGGCATAATTTCAAGGTAAGGGGCAGGAGGTTTAGAGGGGATTTGAGGAAAAACTTTTTCACCCAGAGGGTGGTTGGAATCTGGAACTCACTGCCTGAAAGGGTGGTAGAGGCAGGAACCCTCACAACACTCAAGAAGCATTTAGATGAGCACGTGAAACGCCATAGCATACAAGGCTACGGACCAAGTGCTGGAAAATGGGATTAGAATAGACAGGGCTTGATGGCCGGCGTGGACACGATGGGCCGAAGGGCCTCTTGCTGCGCTGTATAACTCTATGACTCTATTATGGGGGAGTAATTCAGTATCGCCCCATTTGGGGCGCAATTATCGGCCGGGCGCAAAGATTAGCGCCTGGCGCTAATTATCGCCTCCGACTGCAAACTTGACTTTTATCGCCCCTGGAGGTGATTGGAGCGCTAAATCAGGCGCTACACATCTGTCTTAAGGCGCAAAGGCCGAGGAGCGAGGCACTACCTCAGAGCGCTGGCGAAGCTCATGTGATGTCAGTCAGCAATGGAACACACACACAATGGCGCCGGCCAGTTCTTAAAGGGGAGGGTTGATCTTGCTTTCCATCCACATCCTGCTCATTGCAGCCTTGAATCTCGGCCTGGAGAGACCTGTACATCAAATCTGCTGGAAAGAACAATGGAGAGTCCCAGGGAAAGAGATCAGAGTGCAGCCCCCACAGTCTCTTCTAAATCGATACAAGGAAGGGCAAATCAAAATGAACCTGCAAAGTGCTGCTCAGTACCCAAAACTCCTTCACACAGCGTTGAATCTCTCCAGAAGTCTCTCTCTCGCTCTCTCTCTCTCTCTCAGAATGCGTGGTTCAAAAATATCACCAACAATAAAAGGCAGGAAGCGTTCGCCTTTAACTAGCGCTCCCCCAGTCCCTTCCTGACTGCAAAACGCTCCCCTCAACCTGTCGTTGCTAGCGGCAGGCGGTAAGGCAGGGGGCGCCACTCAATATCTGCTCCGGGGCACTACCGGGGCGTTGCGCACTCGACTGACGTCATGATCTGCCGGCGCAGGAGATCGTGGTGGTAGTGTTTAGAGCTGCCGTAAAATGTCTAGTTAATTTCGCGAGCGGCGCATACATTGCCGCGCCCGGGCGCTAGTTGATTTGCGCTCCATTAGCGCCCTCTTAAGGTGCTAACGGGAGGCGCAACCAACTAAATTTTTCCCCCTGTGACTCTATTCACTCCAACTGACAAGGCCACTTTCCAGGTAGCAGGCAAAAGTAGATAAGATGGGAATGTGGTGCAAAGAAATAAATTTGTGTGGCTCATAGCTTCAACAGAAACTTAACCCTCTAACATTTTATAACACACCCAGGTGCAACCTTTGTGCATCTACAAATTGTGTCCTTTTTCTTTTCCTGCTATCTCTACGACGTGTGACCCCTGTGGCTTCAGCAGAGACAGAGATAGGCTGCTCACTTCCCTGCTGCGCCTGCTTAGACACTTTTGGCGGACGTCCTCTGGGTTTTGGAGCCTGTGATGGCCTCGCCAAAGTCTGTTCCTCCTGTAACTGTGCAGGGGCAGACTCGGCCATCGCGATCCCAGGAGGCATGTGGGGCTCTGACTGAGGGGGAGGCAATGGGGGAGAAGTGTGAGCGCTTTGAGAGGAGCTCCCACTTCCATGTCCCCTCTCATCGTCAAACCTCTCATGGGCCACCCGCACTTCCCTGCTAGCAAGGAGCTGGAAAGCACTTTGCTGCACATATTTGGGAGCGATGAACGGCCAACTCTAGGTTTCTATCCATCCTGGATATGGCTGCAATCAGAGTCTGCAAGCTGTTGTTCACGTTCGACTGGCGCATTTGATGCTCCACGTAGGAGGCCATCCATTCCATGGAACAGCACATCGTAGCCATTGCTTGCGACATCATGCTGCGACATCAGTCTCTCTCTCTCTCCCCCTCCCCCTCCCCAATCTCTCTCTCTCGTGTTGGAGATGGACTCCTCCATTCTCCCTACAAGCGAGCACGTACGGCTGGAAAAGCTGCCAGAGCCTCCCGCATTTTTTGTTGCTCCTCAAGAATCATCCTCTTTGTCGATGGCCCCCGAGGTTCAGCATCTTCTGAACAGAGCTTGGAGCGTTCTGCACCCTCCGACAAGGACTCTCCACTACTGTCCCTGTCTCCATCATCTGCTCTTGCTCACGTGATCTGTGAGACACCAGGTGACAACACTACTCTCTGTCTTACTGGACCCACCGATGTGTGCATATCTGCACTGGTGCTGGGTGTGCATGGATCGTGTGACAGTGCACTCTCAGAGACCATGGCCTCCTCTGATGTGTTGTCTTCCTCCTCTGGCTGGACGGTTGGGGGGGTTGGAGGGGCACTTGATGGACCTACGGGAGACTAAAGACATGAATTAGCACTGTTATGATATGAATGTTTTAAGTTACCATTATACACATGATCATATTTCACTGGCTGCTGACATCAAGTCACCATGAGTGACTGTTGTATGCCATGTGGCTGTATGATATTTAATTCTGACACCAAGTAGCTGGGAGGTCCCCCTCTCTCCATCTCCCAATGTCAGCAACTCCGCAACTCCACTGATCTCCAGCACCTTGCCTCAGCTGCAGTCAATGGTGTTGTTACTAGAGGGCCAGCTCCGGTTCTCTGCCTATCCTGCAAGGAGGGAAACAACAGACCTTTGAGTGAGAATCATGGAATGAGTGTAATGGATGGACGGGCTATATCTGACGAGGGTGACTATGAGGGGGTGGCGTGACATTACCGAATGGCCTCCTTCTCTGGCGTTAATTTCTAATGATTCTACGATTGCATTAGGCTGAGGGTGAGTATCAGTGGTGGATGGTCAGATGGGGATGTGAGTAGGTGCATAGACAGTGAGGGATGGGCGCACCTGCAAGGTAGGTTGGTGTGAGGAGTGATATGCAGGAGTAGGCCTGGGAAGGCAGTGTGAGGGGGGTTGGGGTGACACGCACATCAGGATGTGAGTGCAATGTGGAATTGCACTCACCGTTCCTGCCCTCATGAGGTCATTAAATCTCTTCCTGCACTGTATCCAGGACGTGGTAACACACTCCTGCTGCTCACTTCTTCCGCGATCTCCAGACATGCCCTCTCTCTGTCTCGGCTGCTGGCCTCTTCCTCTCGTCACCAGGGAAGAGGACCTCCCTGCGGGCTTTGACACCTTGGAGCATTATTTCCAGGGAAGCATCACTACATCTCGCGGCAGCTTTTTGGCGCTGAGCCTGCATTTTCGATTATCAATCTGTATAAAATTATATACCAACAAGAAACTTACTCTTTACACAATGCACTCTCTGCCCCAACAACCTCTTCTGCACCTCCACCAACCCTCAACTGTCATCTGTGCATTGCTCCTTTAAAGAGCTGAGCTGAAGTCGAGTCATCCGTGACGTCATCAGACCCGCTCCAGTTAATTGGTGAGGAAACCCGGAAGTCTGATTCAATTGCAGTGGCTTCGTGAAAAAGCCACTACACGACACGCCGCTTCAACGTCCGGGTTCCCGATGCGATCCCACCTCACCCATCCTGACAGCAAAGTAAAAATTCAGCCCAATGTTATATTTGTCAGTTTTCTGCCAAATATGAGCCATTGAAATGAAGGCAGGAGGCTCCATGATATGTAGATGAAGGGCTGGAAATTGGTATGTGTTGTGCCCACTTTTTGGGCATAAAACGGGCACAGAGCATACCAATTTAGCAGTGAGATGGCTTCTGCCCAATCTGTACAGGTATTGGTCTCTCTGCTAAATGCGTGGGCCCTTTTTTGAGGCCTCCTGGGCGGACGCCTACAACAGGAATTAGGCCTCTTAAATATGTAAATTAGGGGCCCTACACCTACTGAAGGACCCCTTTTCTAAATTTGTAGGCAATGAGCAGGGCAAGCGTTGGGTCTGCTCCACCCAGGATTCTTCAGTGGCTCTCGCAGCTGCCCAACGACAGGTAGGTGGAAACATTTTGTTAAAAACATTCTTGTGGAGCTGGTGGAGCAGGAGTACTTCCCTGACTCCACAGGAGTCGCAATTGGCACCCCTCCCTCCCCTGTAGCACGCTCCAACTTGGGTCCAGATCTACACGTCATGTGTACGCTTTATGTTCCAGAGGATGGTCATGCTCAGAATAAGCAAGTGGCACATATTATTTTTGTATATCCAAAGAGGTGTGAGTTAACGGTTTTGTAATGAAATGAAATATACTCTATTGATTTTCTGCTGATCTATCGATTTTTATTTAATAAAGCTAAGCCTCTATTCTTCTGCTATTCGAAGACCAGGAGAATGTGAGAGCCTTAGTGTTAATTCATCCACTTAGTTACAATAATTTGATCCTTGGGCTGAATTATATGCCCAGCAGATGAGAAATGAACGTGACAAGCAACTACCTTAATTGGTGTGCAATTTAAGAGTAATAGGTCAGTCAGTTGCAACAAGTCAAGCTAGATCCTGCTTCTTCAGAACTTTTGGATGGAAGAAGTGTGATGCAATGAGGAAGTGAACATGGTCGAACATTTCTAAATTAATTCATTCTGATGACTGGAGAGATTACTAAAAGGATTATATTTAATGTACGACATATGTTTTTAAAACTTTTTTGTTATGTTTCCCTCCTAAATCAGTAGAACTAAATTCCATGAAGAATAAATTGTAGTACTGCAGCATTTCTAATGTGCCAGTTTAATGTAAATGTATAATTTAAACATTTAAATAATTACCATAACATTCAGTTTCACCTGGGTATTTTCCTATTTACCGAATTAGAAAAATATGAAAAATGTCTTATTGAATCACTTGTGCTTATAGAAAAAGTTATCACATTAATGCATATGAGAACATTTCAGAAAGGATCATTAAGCTTCATTACACCTGCATAAAAATGCAACCGTTGCATTTAAATGATAAAATATTGCTCTTGTGGAGTTGAAAACAATGGTATGAAATGGATGGCCACTAATTACAAAAAGCACACAGCTTCACAAAGATTCTTCCAGATAGAAAACACTTCAGTCTAACTAGTTGTTGTGAGATACTTGTTATGAAGTACTTCTTCTTCTTCTTAGGCTGTCCCTCGGAACCGAGGATGACTTGCTTCCACATTAAAAATGAGTTCTCAGGTGACTGATGAGTCCAATGCGGGACCTACAGTCTCTGTCACAGGTGGGGCAGACGGTGGTTGAAGAGGCGGGTGGGTGGGGTGCTTGGGTTGACGTGCGCTCCTTCCGCTGTTTGCGCTTGGCTTCCGCTTGCTCCCGGCGAAGAGACTCGAGGTGTTCGGCACCTTCCCGGATGCTTCTCCTCCACTTTGTGTGGTCTTGGGCCAGGGATTCCTAGGTGTCGGTGGGGATGTTGCACTTTTTCAAGGAGGCTTTGAGGGTGTCCTTGAAGCGTTTCCTCTGCCCACCTGGGGCTCTCTTGCCGTGTTGGAGCTCCGAGTAGAGCACTTGTTTTGGGAGTCTCGTATCGGGCATGAGGACAATGTGACCCGTCCATCGGAGCTGATCAAGCGTGGTCAAAGCTTCGATGCTGGGGATGTTGGCCTGAGCGAGAACACTGACGTTGGTGCGCCTATTCTGCCAATGGATTTGCAGGATCTTGCGGAGGCAGCGTTGGTGGTACCTCTCCTGTGCTTTGAGGTGCCTGCTGTACATGGTCCATGTCTCTGAGGCATACAGGAGGGCGGGTATTACTACTGCTCTGTAGATCATGAGCTTGGTGCTGGGTTTGAGGTCCTTCATCAACTTATGTTGATGTAAGTTGCTCTATAGTGGGTAACATTAGGTTGGAATGAACGGTGACATTACTGAAAGTGAATAGGGGTCTATTGGATAGACTGAGATTTTAGCAAAAAACAAAGCTGGAAATGACAGAAGCAGATCGCTGAACAGAATTTCTTCAACAAAATTAAAGAATCAACTTCATTACCGACTGGTTGAATATTACTTATATAATACATGTTAATTTAGCCAGAAGAATAAAAGCCGATTATTGTACTAAATTGATATGCTGATTTTGTCGGTCAGGCAGCATCTGTGGAGAAACAGAGTTAATGGGCTGGATTTTGCCAATGGGAAGCTTTTGGAGACGGGACTCCCACTTGTCGGGTTTTAGTCCCACTTCCATCAACTTCTGGCCAACCCACGCTATTTTCCCTTGATTAACCTTGTTAAACCCGCCCAGTGGGCTTAGCAGGCCAATTAAGGGAAAGCCGGTTACAGAGAACGTCAGCGTATAACGTTTCATCTGTCAAAAATTTTTGACAGATGAATTGGCATCGTTTGACAGCTCTGTGAAGCTGTCAAACACTGACATTCTCTGTAGTTTGATGAGTTCTTGAATTCAAGACTCATCAAACCTCTTTCTTTAGCGGAAATTGGATGGTTGCTGCATTGGAGAATGCAACAGCCATCTGTCATCTCTGCCGCGGAGATGCGAGACTCTCCACATACCCAACTCTTGAAGCCTGCAGGAAGAAACAAAGGTAAGTAAACTTTTTCTAACACTTTCCACTTACCTCACATACTCACCTCTCCACACTTGCACCCATCACTTACCTTCACAGCGCACTTTTGCACCCCTCCAACCCCCGCATACCCACTGCTCGCCTCGGTGACCCTGGCGGGGTTCGGAGCCTTCGGGAAGTCCGCACTTGTGTGGGTAAAATGGGGATAATCCTCTTATCTGCCTGTTAACTACCTGTTAACAGGCAGATAAGTGGCACTAATCCCCTTCCCGCCTCCAAGGAGACGGGACCCGGTGCGGGTCGGCTACCCGCCTCCTGGCAAGATGGCATGGAGACGGGTTGGGGGCGGGTTGGGCACCCGCCCCCAAATTCTGCCATTTTCCCGGCAGTCCCGCCTCCATACCCGCCTCCCCAGGGCTGGCAAGATCGCGCCCCAACGTTTCATCAGAAATGATGAAAGTTCACCGACCTGAAACATTGACCCCGGTATTTACTGGGGCAGGTTTTCGAAGCGGGGGGTGGGTGCTGTTCTGGTCCGAACATTTAACTGCACAACGTGCGTGTTGTTTTTTTTTTAACAGGTTCCCCGCCTGGAAGCCAGGCTGATTGACAGGCTTGGCTCCCTGTCGGGCAGGGGACACTCCAGAAGAAGCCACAGCCCAGGAGCAGGTAGATTTCCTGCTGGTGGGGTAGAGATCGCTGGGGGGATGGAGGGGGTTGGGGGTGGTACAGTGTGGTCTGGAGGGTCAAGGGGTGAACACCGTAGGTCAGAGATTGATCGGGGCAGAGATGGGGTCTCAGTGATTGCCGGGGTGGTGGGGGGGGGTTGGGGGGTTGGGTGCGGGTCCGATTGTGCTGGGAGAAGCAGGTTAGCTTGGGGGGCCTGGAGGAAGCACTCCTGCTCCTCCAGGCCCACAAGCAGTGCTGGAAAAGCACTTACCTCTTCCATGCAGCAGTCCTAGTCTCCCTTTTGGCCGGCCAGCGTTAAAGCTGGAAGAGAGTGAAAATCTGAGTCATGCAGCCTCATTAAACGATTTAAAGATGCAGCCCACCTCCTGGGAGTGGGTTGCTTGCTTGCCCCCCATCCCGCCTCCGTTAAAACTGGAAGTGGGCAATTTTTTAAAATTTTAACCTCCCAACCGACCCAAACCCACCTGTTTTTTTAGGTTAAAATTACCCCCATTATCTCTGTTTCTCTCCACAGAAACTGCCTGGCCTGCTGAGTGTCTCCTGAATTTTCTGTTTTTATTTCAGATTTCCAGCACCCACAGTATTTCGTCATCGGATTGAGATGTTGGATTAACATTTATGTCAAACACACTTTTCCAAAGTGGCATATAAGTGCATCAAGTCAGTCTTCATTCCACCGTTCAGTAGTATCTTTTCTCATTTTGACAAGGGACACACAATTTATTGAATCTGGTAATGCCTAAAGCCAAACCGTATCAAAAGTTGAGTTATGATGCAGCCAGATTATTTTAACTTGAGTCAGCAAAGCGCTGTTTGATCTGGTTGAGATGCACAGGCTCTGACAGCACCAGCAGGAGCAGGACATCATCTACTAGGATCAATGTATACAGCTTGTCAACCACATACATCTGGGTCCCTTTTTCCATTCCAGAACAGGTGCCATTGGCATATTTGTGGGTTGGACATTACATATATCAAGGGGCTTGATCGTTCCGAGCAAAATGGTAACTGCATGTTACCATAAATATAATCTTAATATAAAAGAACTCACCATCTGGAAAATAAGCAGACCCATTTAGAAGCGTACTGCATGCCACCTAGTTATTCTAATAGTGAAAACAGTCAGATGTTTTTCATAATAGTTGCCACTCTGTCTTTTGTTCCTTGTACAAAAGAGCAGCCTACACTGTTCCAGAACATCACATCTAAAAATCTTTCATTTTATCCTTATTATTTAATGACATCTTTCACACTTGAGTTTAATTATTTCTTGCTGAACAATACAAAAAGCTATACTTTAGTATTTAAATAAACCCACTGTATTTAAGTAGCTTTTCTTTTTCTTTGTACTAAAAAGACTCTGCTAAGTAATGCCAAGGCTAAGTCCTAAATTGTAATTACTAGATGTGACTATATAATCAAACTAACACAAATTAGGGTACCGTAGCTATTACGCCTAATTAATGAGCGAGAGATCAGGGCACCGAAATGACATTGTGGGACTCTATGGTATGAATACTTATTATGCTCATCTGAAATTCTTCTATCCCACTATTTTGGCAATGAACAAGTCAATCTACCATAGCACATGGTCACTCAACATCAAGTGGAGAGAGGAATTATTCTAATGCTACTATATTAAGGTGTAATTTCTGGGTGCCGATTAATTGGCCCAAAGGCTATGTGAAGGTCCACACCCAGGGAAAATTTCCTCTGTGCACTATGACATAACTCTTTCAAAACCTTGCACTGCGGGCGGGGCCTCACCAGCGGATGGTGAGGATTACAAATTTGCGGGTCGGGAATCCCCGATCTTTAAAATGATAAAGGGATTTGATAGGGTAAATACAGAGAAATTATTTCCTCGGGTGGGGGAATCCAGAACAAGGGGGCATAATCTTAAAGTTAGAGCTAAGCCATTTAGCAGCGACATCAGGAAGCACTTTTTCGCACACAGGGCAGTGAAGATCTGGCGCTCTCTCCCAAAGGCTGTAGCTGCTGAGCGAATTGAACTGTTCAAAACTGAGATCAATAGATTTTTGTTAGGTAAGGGTACCAAGGGATATGGAGCAAGGGCGGGTAAATGAAGTTGAGGTACAGATCAGCCACGACCGAATTGAATGGCGGAACAGGCTCGAGGGCTGAAAGCCCTACTCCTGTTCCTATGTTCTTCCTGGAGTTTGAGATATTGAACTCCTTCAGAACATGTGTGTAAGGTAACAAGTGTACATACTCCTCTCATTGATATCATGAGGTTATAAGGAATTTATTTTCCCGAGGCTGAGAATCCAGTCTCTCTATTTCCTCATGCACAGCACAATGGTTTCAGGTGAGCAGTTTTAATTTGAGGCTACTGATTATTTTAAGGCTTGTAAAAGCTTTCTCAAACCCTCTCATAAAGTTGGATTTTAAATCTGTAGTGGGACATATCACACAATATGGCTGGATTGCTGGATGAAATGAATGATGTTGGCATTGAAACAAAAGTCTCCACTGTATATCTCTTTAGATTTCTTCACTAATATATCATTTCAAAGCTTGTGCTATTTAAAAAAAAATACACACCGGGTGGAACTTCGAATTTTGGCAGGGGTATAAAACTGAAGTCAATGGAAAGGAAAATTAAGCAGGATATATAACGGGAGGCCGATCCGCTATGGACTGTTTTACACCCCCACCACTTGTGGTTCTAACTCGCAAAGTTCTGCAGATGGCTGAGGCAGCCACCTAAACCAGACGGGGCCCTCATGAGTCTATGCAAATCGGGGTCCTATTACATGAAACCAGGTCGGAAGGAAGAAGAAATCCAAAAAGTAAGTGGAGAACTTTCCTTTGTCAGAGTGCTCCTCCGTGCATCCAAAGGAAAGCCAGGCCACACCTGCCCCGGACTCTTCCCCCTTTCCTTCCCACAAGACCCTCCTGAAACCCCCTCTCCCACTACTTACCTGCAAGCCAGCAGGCCACTAAGCACCCCCCGATCCTTCCCTGCTGGCAGCCGCTCTGTGCCCTCTTCACATTAATTCTGTGCAGGAACTGGACTGGCGGCATTTAAATGAGGCCCAGTTAAAATCGCCAAAAGCCTCCTTCTGCCGCTGGTGGGCGGGAAATTAACTTGTCTGAGCGGCTTCGGAAACCCTCTCTGAGTTAAAATCCACCCAAATATCTTTTCAGTTTCCATTATGTTTTCAATAGAATTTTGATTCTTAAAACTGGAGCTGATTTTTTTTTTTACAACTTGTATTTTTCTGTCAACTTCCTGCCCAAGGCCTGCCTGATGAGATTTTTGAGCAGGCCTTAATTTAGGCGGCCAACATTCCCGCCAGACGGAAGGTGCATTATTTCATGCATATCAGGGTCCTTTAGGGCCACAATGCCATTTTCATCGTCATGGGAATATTATTTGTCTATTGAGTTGGCAGCTTTGAGCCTTCAGGATTAGTTGAATTGCCCTCCGTGCTCCTTCTGCCAATTCCTCAGCACATTAAATTATGCCCTCCTGCCCACACACCCACAATCTGTCCAGCCCTCCCCTTGACGGTGCTGCTGCAGGCCCATGCTCAGTGGCTGCCCCAAAGGATTTCCCGCCCTCTCAAATCACATGAGCAACTTGGCAATTACCTTTAAATGGGAGCCGACCATCAACATGGTTTCGGCATTTTACAGACAACATTGGGTAAATGTTGCAATCACTCTGCCCATTGCCTGCCCGATGCACACCAACCAAAATTAGGCTTTTGCATATTTAAAACCTCTTTAGAAAGGGTTAGCTTCATTTTTCATTATTTTATAGAATTTCTACTGTAAATATATAATTGTACTATAATTGTACTATATAATTCCCACATTACAACAGTGACTACACTTCAAAAGTACTTCATTGACTGTAAAGTGCTTTGAGACGTCCGGAGGTTGTGAAAGGCGCTACATAAATGCAAGTCTTTCTTTCTTTCTTTTTATATCACTGTTAGATTATTTGCTTATTCATTTTTTAAAGAAATTGATTTAATATTTTAAATTTAAAATGGTGTGATGCTCTACTGCTCTTGAAGACTGGAGTGAGGTCTATGGAGGCAGAGGATAACTTTTAGGAGCTTAAAAAAATAATGCCCTGATAGGGTTTGCTGTTTCTTCCTTGGACATGTTACTGAAAGTTTACCTAGATCTCAAGGCAAGGATAAACACTCTTGTAGCTATGTGGAGTTGAAGCTTGTCCATAAGCTCTTTCTAAGATATAAGAGGCTAAACAATCTACACAAAGAAAAGGTAGAAAAGACTCAACAACATAATACCCGGGAGCCAAGTTATCAGACCATACTTACTTGGGCATGTCTGAGGAGATCTGCCTTCACCATCTCTGCTTAATAAGCAAGGTTCAGATTGAGCTGTGCCATTTACTGGAACCTGACCAAAAGACAAGGTCTAGCCCAGGGGCAGCCCTGCCTGTTTCTGTGAAAGTCACCATAGCATTGAACTTTCATACCGCAGGATCCTTTCAAACCATCGTTAGTGACATTTTCCACATTAGACAGATTTTAGTGCACTGATGCATTAAGCAAGTCACAGAAGCCTTGTTTATCAGGGGAAACGTTTCTCTCAATTTCTGCATGAACATATCCTTTTAAGCCACCATTGGTGATATTCGCCATATTAGTTAGACTTCATCCACTGATGCATCAAACAAGTCACAGAGGCTTTGTTTATCAGAGGAAATATTTATGTCTATTTCCCGCTAAAGGGCACAGCACATATACCAGGTGACAGGCTTCCTTGAAGTCCAGGGCCTAACTGATCGCACATATGTAGCCATCAAACCCCATAACAACAACCCCATGGCATATATGAATAGGAGAGTCTTTCATTCCTTTAACAACAACTTGCATTTATATAGCATATTTAACGAAGTAAAACGTCCCAAGACGCTTAACAGGACCATTATCAAACAAAACTTGCCACCAAGCCACTTAAGGAGATATTAGGTCAGGTGACTAAAAGATTGGCCAAAGAGGTAGGTTTTAAGGAGTGTCTTAAAGGAGGAGAGAGAGGTAAAGAGGCAGAGAGGTTTAGGGAGGGAATGCCAGAGCTTAGGGCCTAGGCAGCTGAAGACACAACCGCCAGTGGTAGAGTGCTGAAAATTAGGGATGCACAAGAGGCCAGAACTGGAGGAATACAGAGACCTCGGAGGGTTGTAGGGCTGGAGGAGGTTACAGACATACAGGCCATGTTAGACAGTGTGGGTTCTCTCTGATCGGGAGTAATCTTCTTCTTTAAAAGCCGGCTCTTTACTCATTTGGATGGAACGTGAAGGGCAGCCCAATGCCCAGTCTATGTTCCACTTCATCGAGAAATACCTACAGAGCATGCTCAGAGATTGAGGTGCCATATGGATTTTGTGACAACACATTCAAGTTGTAGCCTCACATAACTGTTACATGTGATACAGACATGGTAGTTAGTGGGTGTACTCTTTCTGATGGCCGAGTCTTTCTATGCTGCATTGCTGTTAGAGCACCACGTTGTTGTCTGAGTGCTTGCTGCGTAGCATCGGCATTCATTTCATTTGAGTTGGCGCACTTTTGTCAACTCTATCTTCTTCCGGCCGCATTACTTCTTTCTCATTTGCTCCCATAATCTATAGATGTAGGAGATTGCATTCATTTTATTGGCTACCTGTTGCTAGTTGCACATTGCCTTCCTCTGCTGCACATATCCAGGGTACCCTTGCCGGACCATACAGTTCTGCCATTGGCCCTGGGTGCATATCCATCCACTTCACCAAAGCCAGCCACAACAATCTGCATCCCCCCCCCCAAAAAAAGCAGCCTTTAAGAGCAGAAGCCCTTTAAGAACTGCTGCATTCTAGACACCCCAACTACCCGCACATGTAGAAAATGCATAGGGAGCGTGTTACAAGTATGTAAATGAACTGACCTTGCTGATTCTGGCAAAGTCAGCACACCTGCTCTTCCAGTGTGGGAGTGGAGTGCAGATGTGCATCATTTTCTTTGGTTCTGGGGAATTGGGCCTACAATTAATTACTAAAAAGCAACAAGAAAAAGTAAACCCGGCAATGATTGTTCTAAGAAGGCAAATGCAAAGGTAAATGATTAAAGGCCTGGCTCTGATAATTGTTCCTCCATCAGTTTGAAAATAAGAAACACAGGAACAAAGGGAGGAATGAAAAACATCAATGAGGAAATAGATATATCCTTTGTATAAGTTAGCAAGCCTCAAACAGGACTAGAGACTGAAAGATTTTTTTTTCTGACAGAGTGTTGAATATGTGGAACAGAGTCCCAACAAATGTAATTAATGCCATTTCATTTAGTTCAAAAACAGGATGAGATTGAAGGTTATAAGCACAGACAGAGTTGATGAAATACTTCATTGAATACAATGGTTCCCATGCTGCTGGAACTATGAAGATGTCATCTGTGGGAAACAAGAGGGAAGAGTTGCATAATTGAACTGTAAGGATAGATACATATTGTGGAGATTTCTTCACCACCTCTGGTTAGGAAGAAATGTTGTAGAACTTTCCATGAGGAGATTAAATTAGTTGTGTAGAGTCCATTTGTGGGCAGTTTGGTCAATGATTGAATTAACAAACAGCTTTGTCTTTTTTCACCACTCCCCTCCAAAAAAGAGGATGTATATTCACAAAACATGTAATAGAGTTGATCTTTGGCATCTTAAAATGACATTTCTTATTTTTTGGCAGTATCTTGCAGTATGATCTACTGTTGCTTGTGTATTTTGAGCCTTAAAGGCATCCAACATTTGATCTCCTTGCTGCTGAAGGCACTGTAAACATTTTCCCTTTCACTCCCTTTAAGGCATTGCTTGCAGGCCCATCAAACTCGGCAAACCTGGGAGGCCTGCAACTGTGCCCAAATCTGCACCAGTTTTTCAGGTGCAAGGCCCAGCCAGGGTTCTGGCCTGCACGTGGAATTCCTTCAGGCCACACAAAAGTCCTTTGGGAAGAAAAATGCGTGTACCCTCATCCTCCCAAGTACCCAGCAAGGCACCCACGTAGGAAAATTAACACTTTATAATTGAGGTTTATTTGGCCTTGGAGACCTTTCCTGTTGAGTACTACTGGAGCTGTGGGTGAGTTTTGCCCTCACGTGGATCTGTAAGAGAAAGAGGAGGGGTGAGATTATAATGCTAGATCAGGATTGAGATGTGCCAAAAAAAGGACAAAGATCAAATATCTTCTTAACTTTACCTTGTTTACTTTACTTTGCACATGACCCCCATTTGCTCCCCTATGCCATTACCTAATTTTTTAGACTGAGAGAGTGTATTAATTAAACTTTTGTGTGACTTAAATGTTCATGCTTTGTATATTAAATCTATCGAATATGTAAGCTGTGGGACAAGATGCAGTTATTTCAAATTCCTCCACCTGTAACCCCATAGACAAAGTGTTCGGTTCCCTCTAACCTGGGCTTGTGATTTTATTTCACAAAGCTAACAAATAAAAATAGTACAAGTTCTAAACCTTAAAATGTTAATGTCCTACTGCCTTTCTTTCAAGGGCAATAAGTATAACAAAACTAAAAATTTCAAGTCAAAACTCGTTGCTTAGCTTGCAAAAAAATGATCTATTGCATTAGCATATTGTCACACCATAGCATACCGGCCCATGCAACTGTGATAGTAATGTAACGTTAATGATTACTGCTTTTACATGAGCAGCATAAAACTTAGTGTCCCATGAAAATGCATACTTTTTCAATATTCAGGTCTTTTTCTTCATACTTGCTCGTCACAAGGAGTGGCTGACAGATTTAAGTGTCAAGGAAACTGACAATGCATGGGATGTTAAGTGAGCATCTTAATTGATGTGCTAATTAAATCTAACTTTGACATTGAAGGATACACAAAGCATCATTTTAAGGGCATAGGCAATATGTTTCTCCGTATCAATGTGACACTTTACATCATGTTGGATTTTTTGTTCTGTTGCAACAAATTTACTGAGTCAAATATTTAGTAAACTGCAATTACTTTGATCATATTACTTAGTCAACATAAACTTAACATAATTACCCAGTATCAGTCTTGCCTACATCCATACATACTTCTAATATTTAAATACTTAGTAGGGTTAGTGTGGCTTAGTCGATAAAGAAATAAGGGGTAAAAATTCACTTGGTTGCGCCACCCGTTAGCGCCTTAAGAGGGCGCTAATGGGGCGCAAAGCCGCTAACGCCCGGGCGCAGCGATGTTTGCGCCGCTCGAGAACTTAACTTGAGATTGTGCGGCGGCGCTAAAACTTACCGCTGCGACCACCTGCGCGCGCAGATTGTGACATCATTCCATGGTGCAACGCCCTTGGGGCGCCCCGTAGCGGAAATTGAGTGGCGCCCCCTGCCTTACCGCCTGGCGCTTCCAACGACCAGAAGACTGGAACGCTATCAATCGCTGGGGGGGGCGCTATTTAAAGGGGGGCTCTTCCTGTCTTTTATTGTTGGTGGCATTTTTGAACTACGCATTCTGAGAGAGAGAGGGAGAGACTTCTGGAGAGATTCAATGTTGTGTGAAGGAGTTTTGGGTACTGAGCAGCACTTTGCAGGTTCATTTTGATTTGCCATTCCTTGTATCGATTTAGCAGAGACCGTGGGAGCTGCACTCTGAGCTCTTTGCCTGGTGCTCTCCATTGTTCTTTCCAGCACATTTGATGTGCAAGTCTCTCCAGGCCGAGATTCAAGGCAGCAATGAACAGGATGTGGATGGAAAGCAAGATTAACCATCCCCTTTAAGAACTGGCCCGTGCCATTGTGTGTGTGTTCCATTGCTGACTGACATTACATGAGCTTCGCCAGCGCTCCGAGTTAGCGCCTCACTGCTCGGCCTTTGCGCCTTAAGAGAGGTGTGCAGCGCCTGCTTTAGCGCTCCACTCACCTCCCGGGGCGGTAAAAGTGAAGTTTCCCGTCAGTGGCGATAATTAGCGCCAGACGCTAATATTTGCGTCCGGACGATATTTGCGCCCCAAATGGGGCGCGACCTAATTTCTACCCCTAAGAGTTTGCAACCTCAGGATGTCCCAAAGTGCTTCACAGCCAAGAAATTATTTTTGAAATGTAGCCACAGTTGTTTTGAACGTAGATATGACAGAACGGCTCCACAAACAGCAATGAGATGTACAAGGGATGAATCTTGGTCAGGACACCAAGAGAAATCTCTGCCCTTCTTTCAAAACGTGCAATGGGATTTTTTATGTCTAACTGAACAGGCGGACAAGGCCTCCGTTGAACATCACACCCAAAAGACTGCACCTCCAACAATGCAGCACTCCATCAATTCTACACTGAAGTGTAAGCCTAGATTATGTAATGAAGTCCTGAAGTAGGGCTTGAACCCACAGACTTCTGATTCAGAGGTGAAGAGTACTACCACTGAAACAGACAGATACCAACGCTAAAGCTTTGGGTTAAAGCTCCACTCCAAGATATAGTCTAGGCTGAGACTTCAGTGCATTAAACATAGGAACATAGGAACAGGAGTAGGCCATTCAACCCCTTGAGTCCATTCTGCCATTCAATCAAATCATGGCTGATCTATACCCCAACTTCATTTACCAACCTTAGATCCATATTCCTTGATAGCCTTACCTAATAAAAACCTTTCAATCTCAGTCTTGGAAACTTAAATTGTCTCAGCATCCACAGCCTATTGGGGGAGTGAATTCCAGGTTTCCACTACCCTTTGTGTGATTTCACTCCTGAATGACCTAGCTCTAATTTTAAGATTATGCCTCCTTGTTCTGGCTTCTCCTGCCAGAAGAAATATACACGCTATTGAATCCTTTTATCAGTTTAAACACCTCAATTAGATTACCTTTTGACCTTCTAAACTTAAGGAAATAAAACCTAACTTTATGCAACCTGTCCTCATAATTTAACGTTTAAGCCCTGGTATCATTCTGGTAAATCTGACTGGTGTGGTGCCAAAAACTATACATCAGATGGGGTCTCTCCAAGGCTCTACAACTGAAACATAACTTCCTCCCCTTTGTATTCCAACCCCCTTGAGATAAAGGCCAACGTTACATTAGCCCTTTTGATTACTTTTTGTACCTGTGAATTAGCTTTTATTGATTTGTGTACATGGACACCCAAATCCTGTTGCTCCTCCACAGGCCCTAGTCTCTTGCCATTAAGAAAATATTCCAATTTGTCTTTCTTGGATCCAAAGTGGATGACCCCAAACTTCCTCACGTTGAACTCCATCTGCCATAGTTTTGCTCACTCACTTAGTCTGTCTATATCGCTTTGTAACTTCTTGCTACCATCTACACAACTTACTGTGCCTCCTAACTTAGTGTCGTCTGCAAACTGGAATATACAACTCTCTATTCCTTCATCTAACTCATTGATATATATTGATGGTGAAAAGTATTAGCTAATAAATGAAAGTCAGCACGGATTTGTTAAAGGCAAATCATGTTTGACTAACTTGATTGAGTTCTTTGAAGAAATAACGGAGAGGGTTGATAAGGGTGGTGATGAGGATGTTGTGTATATGGACTTTCAAAAGGCGTTTGATAAAGTACCGCATAATAAACTTGTTAACAAAATTAAAACTAATGGAATTAAAGGGACAGTGGCAGCATGCTTACATAATTGGCTAAGGGACAGAAAGCAGTAGTGAATGTTTTTTTCAGACTGGAGGAAAGTATACAGTGGTGTTCCCCAGAGGTCGGTATTAGGACCACTGCTCTTTTTGATATATATTAATGACCTGGACTTGGGTATACAGGGCATAATTTCAAAGTTTGCAGATGATACAAAACTCAAAAATGTAGTAAACAATGAGGAGGATAGTAACAGACTTCAGGAGGACATAGATAGACAGGTAAAATGAGTAGACACATGCCAGATGAAAGTTAACAGAAAGAAGTATGAAGTGATACATTTTGGTAGGAAGAATGAAGAGAGGCAATATGAACTAAATGGTACAATTTTAAATTGGGGCAGGAACAGAGAGACCTGGGGGTGTATGTACACAAATCTTTCAAGGTGGCAGGACAAGTTGAGAAGGCTGTTAAAAAAGCATATGGGATCCATGGCTTTATTAATAGAGGAATAGAGTACAAAAGCAAGGAAGTTATGCTAAACCTTTATAAAACACTGGTTAGGCTTCAGCTGGAGTATTGTGTTCAATTCTGGGCACCAAACTTTTGGAAGGATGTCAAGGCCTTAGAGAGGTGCAGAAGAGATTTACTAGACTGGTACCAGAGATGTGGGAATTCAGTTATTTAGAAAGACTGGAGAAGCTGTGGTTGTTCTCCTTAGAGCAGAGGAGGTTAAGAGGAGATTTGATAGAGGTGTTCAAAATCATGAATAGTTTTGATAGAGTTAATAAGGAGAAACTCTTTCCAGTGGCAGAAGGTTCAGTAACCAGAGGACACAGATTTAAGGTGATTGGCAAAAGAACCAGAGGCCAAATGAAGAAACATTTTTTTACGCAGCGAGTTGTCATGTCTGGAATGCACTGCCTGAAAGGATGGTGGAAGCAGAATCACTAGTAACAGTCAAAAGAGAATTGGATAAATACTTGAAGAGAAACAAATGACAGGGCTATGAGGAAAGAGCAGGAGAGTGAAATTAATTGGATAGTTCTACCAAAGTCATGATGGGCCAAATGGCCTCCTTCTGTGCTGTATCATTCTATGATTCTATGAAAGCTGAAACCCTAATACAGATCCCTGGTGAATACCACTTGTCACATCCCACCAATTAGAGTACATTCCCTTTATCCATAGTTTCTTTCTCCTACCTCCAACCAATTACCAACCCATGTCACAAGATTACCTCCAATTCCTTGCACTTTTATTTTGACAAATAATCTCTTTTGTGGAACCTTATCAAATGCCTTCTGGAAGTTCATATGGACAACATCTATAGACACTCCCATGTCCACCACATTAGTGACCTCAAAAAATTCAACTAGATTAGTCAGACATGAACTACCTTTGACAAATCCATGCTGACTCTCTTTGATCAGCTCATACTTGTTCAAGTGCTCAGTCACTCTGTCCTGAAGATAGATTCTAGTAACTTCCCCACAAATTACATTAAACTGACAGGTCTGTAGTTTCCTAGTATCTCCTTCCTTCTTTCTCAAATAATGGAGTGGCATTTGCAATATTCCAATCCAAATGCACAGTTGTTGGGGGATGCCATCCTGCAGATGAAATGTTAATGCAAGGCCCTATCTGCTTGTTTCAGTGGTCTAGTGTAAGGGGTTTTGCCTGGCTCTGTGCTTAGCCTGGGTGCTAGTGCGGGGTTAGGCCTTGTTGCCTGTTCTGGTCTCCAGCCAGCCTGGTAGCACTAGACACCTGTGAGTGGTTCAACCCACTCGCCCTTACGGTTCTGACACTGGACTTAGGTGCGAGAGCAATAATGCAGAGAAGAACTCAGGTAGACCCGGTTGAATAGTGCGAAATGGAAAATCTTTATTGCATATTATTCAAGATTACGAAATACATGTCATAAGCACAGATTAATGACAGTACAAACTTACATACATTTATGCAACTAGGGTTAGGGAAACGAGGAGCGCACAACACATCGTAAAAGGGGACACACATTATAATTATCCTTAAAACAAAAACCCTCCCCTATCAATACCTGTCTTAATCTAGATCTGTAGGATCGAGACTCATGCTCACCACTCGTGATAACTCGGAGAATTCCGAAATGCTGCTTGGATGTTTTCACCACAGCACCTGACTATTCACGTGTTGATCAGGGGTCTCTGTACTCCACTTGTTTACTCGCTTTGCTCCGGCTAGCAGGCTGGACCGTCTGCTGTCATGAAGATCTGTGTTGACCTCGGAACTCTGATAAAACTCGAAGAAGAGTCTTCCTGTGCCCGACACCAGTTAGCCGGTAAAATTCAAAGAAGAGTCTTTCTGGACCGACACCAGTTGTCGGTAGAACTCGAAGAAAAGTCTTCCAGGGCCAGTTGTGGAGTAGCCGATAGAATTCGAAGAAGTGGTTAATCGATTTTCGGGCGCGGTCGGGGTTTACTGACCGCGGCGGCACGTGTAGTCGTCTTCTTCTCTTCTCATCTCATCTCATCTCCTCTCGGGCCTTCGGTTCCAACACCGTTAACGACTTCTCGGGATGGTGCGCCCGCTTACAGGCCTTCGCAGACCAGCTCTCCACAGATCTTCGCGGCAAGCCACGAGGTTGACTCCCGGAAAATCAGCGGATCAGAGAATAAGAGTCAAGAGTTCTCTAGCGAGTCAAAGGAATAAGAGAAAGATGGACGTTTGGACACTACAGTTATAGTACTGTAATTCCTTATCTCCCGCCCAATCTTAATGTTCATCTTTTGTCATGTTTTGCCGCTCAAACTTCTTGTATGGGGTGGTACTTGTCGTTAATGGGTTTCGGTGATACTTGTAACTGTCTGAGTACCCGTTAATATTTCTCCCCTTGTGGAACCGGCTAGGAGTCTCCCTGGAGGGGGATTGGGGGCCTCCGAATTCTTGCTGTGAGTACCCGCGAACGGCTCTCTCATCGTAGAGCCGTGGGGAATTTGCGTATCAATGTCTTTGGATGGGCCCCTTGATTGCCCAGTACAATACCTCTCATTTGTGCATGGAAAAACCCGATTCCAGCACTTATATTCCTTGCCTGGGTGTTAAAATGCAAAACGATCTCGTCTTGTCTTATCTCAATATGCTGAGTCCTGTCCGATCTTGCTGAAATGTTTATTGAAACGCCATCTTGTCTGCCTACTGAAAGTCTAGAACCTTCTGCCACGAGGCGTGGTGGCCATTTTACAGGCTGCTTGTATCCGTTTTGAAACCTGACAGCATTTTGCTGAAATAAAGCCGTTTTACAAAACTGTATGTCTCTTTCTCATTATTTTTAAATCGCGATAATTTGCGAATTCTACAGTCCCTCCTGTTGATGCGAATAACTCTGCTTATCGTATCAATTAAAAGTGGTGGTGAGCAACATTTTCTCGATTCTCCATATCCAAATACTCCCTTAACTTAAACTTTCTAGGGTCTCTGTGTCGTCCTTATTTCCCAGGGAAAAATTACATTTTTATAAAACTGTGGGCAGTATTTGCCTTTAACTTACACCGCGTGTTTGTCCTCCATGTGTAACAGGCCGATGCCTCTTGCACCACCTGTATATGCATGTGTTCTTTTTTTTTTTATTCAAGGAAAAGAAAAACCAAACAATCAAACAACCATAATTCAACAACACCAAATTAAAATAATCAAAACAACTCTTAAACAGAGTTCCAAACTTAGTTACAGGTTCTAAGAAAAATAACAATCAGTAAACAATTTCGAGACACACATGGAAAAACTGGAGTGACGTCACTCTGGCCGTTTACACGGCGCTTTCTTCGTGCACGCGCACGTAACGCTCTTGCCACTCTCCCGTGTTTTCCTGTTTTGTGAGGCGCTTGCCCCTCTTGCAGTGCACGACCAATAGGTACACTACAATTATTACCTGGCATACAACTAAAATGTGGGAGGCTATTCTAATCCAGGAAGGCACTTCAATGTTGGTGAACAGATCCCACCACGGTGGGATTACTATGTCTAGAATTTCTGACCCTATCTCGACGGTCTTTTGCTCAAGGGTATAAAAATGTTTCTGCGAAACCGCAATGGCTTTCAAAAGCTTGGTGAGGTGTTCAGGGAGAGGGGGAATGAGGTATCCGAAATGCGCGACGAATCGCTGCAAGTCGGTAAAATTCTCCTTTACTGTTAGATGAACAGTGGATGGTTCAGGGATCGGGACAATTCGCTGCTGTGCCACTTGAACTTCAGCCCTGGGTTTAAAACAGAAACTGCTGTCACTCACCGGACACCGGCTACGGTTTCCATGCTGGTAGTGTTGCGCTGCAGTGGTAACACAATATGTTCCACCCCCTATGTATGCCACCTGCGGAGGCACATGATCTTGTGCCATTGCCTCCATGGTGCAATTCATGGGCTTGGCGCCAGCCGTTCTGAACCCGCATTGTGGTGTTAAAAAGGCATTCAAGTGCTGGGGACACAGTATGATGTGTGCTCCCCGGCCACGACAACCAGAGAGATCTGTACCTGTCATCGTTTGCTCCCAGCGGATGACGTAAGGTGGGACCGCTGCGTAGCGAATGTGGGCTCCCCCCTGAATGACACCAATGTTCTCTACCCGATACACCGGGGCAGGCTTTGCTGTGTCGCCCAAAACCGGCATACGTAATACTATACCCATGATGGTATGATTTGACCGTCCGCAGTCCACGGGGACTGGGTATGCTTCTGAAGCTAGCCTGAGCTGGCACGGGCTTAATGCGTTCTGAAAAGGGTGGAGCGCCTGCAGGTGTTTGTTACTTATCCAGGACGGGACCAAACCTTGTTTTAAATCCTCCAAATTACTGCGGCCCTCGCCCAGTAACCACGCCCCGTATAGTACGCACACCTCGTTCTGCGCAGCTTGATTGGATACATTCCGATCTTCCCTGATCAGGGCATTTACCGTACGCGCGTGTTTCTCCAGCTCTGCTATAATCTCTTTTAAGTGTAGTGTCATGGCCTGGTCCTCGTGTAATTCAGACCCCACTACCTTATTTTCGTCTGTAAGAATATTCTTTAATTGTGTTTTTAAACCATTAACCTGGGTCTGCAGCTCCACGTTGTCTAGAGCGTTGACCACAGATGTTCCTGTATTAAAAGCGGTGAACATGTCGTTCACAATACCCCTTCTTTGTCTCCCCACCTGGCCCAAAACTTCGTGTGGTGTGGTGTACAAGCTTGTCTTGTCAATCTCTGCAAAATCAAACTCGTAGAATTGTCTAAACATGTTGGTCAACAGGACTTGATATAACTGTTCCGTCTCTTTGGGGCACCACTCTGGCAACCGCACCTCGGTGAGATTTAAAATCACCGAAGCAACCGCGTAATGTACCCCCTGAAATAGTATCTGGTCTGTTGGGACCAGTACCAAACTATTCCCGGGTCCCTTACTGGTTTTAGGGCACCCGTCTTCCTGAGCCAGAACCACCGGAATCATGGGCGGGGCCTTGCGTGGGCGCGTGATGAGTTCAGTGGCGTTTACCGGGATCGGAGAGTATGGGGCTCCGCACCCCCTGGTGCTAGCATCCCACCTCATCCCTTTCCCATAATCCTGCCACTGATTTACGAAAAATATGGAGATGCCTTTGGGGCAAACGTGCTTTGACCCCCACATACATACATAAATTCCCTCATCCGGTTCCCACCATTTGTCCCAACAGACTTTCAATTGCCCGTTAGTCCCCGTAATTGTCCGATGGGTATTATTATCCAATCGCTCCCACTCGACCGAAGAATTCCTCATATTCCTGCTCAGCTTTCGTAACCACCACCATCGGCTCAATGGGACATTCCCATTACAAGTCAAACAAATCCTGTTGCCGACGGTGACGCTTATCCTGGGTGCAATGATCCTCACTTTGGGGCACATCAAAGAAGTCTCTTTGTAGGCAAATCCCGATGTACTGGAATATTCAGTTGAATTCGTTCCCAGCCATCCTGGCCACCTTCCTTTGTGGAAATAAGTGGCGGTCTCCTCAGCCTCTCGCCTCCCGGTCCCATCCGTCGCGATGGGGGCCGTGTCCCCGGAGCAACCAAATACCACGACATCCTTGGTGCGGCCTCGATGGGCCAATCCACATCCGAATGCCGCGAGCACTACCAGAATCCGTTCCATCCTTCCTTGGTTCCTGTGATCAGATAACATGAGGTAGCCAGCCTCCCAAGAGTCTCTGGCTTTTGTGAAGGGTGAGCGGGTCCCCTGACCTCGCCTCACGTAAGAAGACATGTGCACTGGATAGATTTTTTTTTTAACTAAACCTAATCTAAACTCCCATCATTTATCTTTTACTTATCAAAATTAAACTATAAGACTTACAAAACTTACAAACTAAAACTTATCACTTATCTTATAAACTGTACAGCGCCGCCCGTTCCCAGGGCGGCCTACTGAAATTCTGTGGCGGCTGCCGCAGGCTTCTCCCAATGGTGGGAGGGCATTGACCCCTCCCTTTGATCTGCCGCAGCCTGTTGCTGCTGTGCTGTGACTGGGCTCTCCCTGGGCTGCCTTAGCCTTGGACCTACGCCTTGGGACACTCTGGGGACTTGACCATATCTTCCTGGGCTGGGGTGTCCGACTTGACCTACGGGGGGCTACCGGGGGCAGGAACTCCAGGACCGACGGACCGGGTTTCGAGACTTTCACTGTTGCGACCTGTGGTCCCACCACAGCCGCTGGTTCCGCCTCCCCTGACTCCGCCTTCCTGAACTCGGGATCTGCAGCCTCTGGCACCACCCTACTTGGCCCAGTAGGCGGCCCTTCACTCGCAGTCCCTACCTCCCTCGAGGACAAGACTTCCAAGGCGGACGGACTGGGTTCTGAGGCTTCCATTGCCACGTCCTGTGGTCCCACCACAGCCGCTGGCTCCGCCTCCCCTAGCTCCGCCCCCCTGAGTTCAGGACCTGTAACTTCTGCCTTCACCCTGTGTGGATCTCCATCTGCAGTCCCTATCTTCCCTTTACCTGAATCGGGGGCGAACCTTTCGTCCTCCGATTCCAGCTCCTCTTCGCTTGTGTCACTATCTTGGTCGAGCTCCTCGAACTCTTCCTCATCTGACTCCTAACCCCAATAAAGAATCCTACATTTTGCTAGGATGTCCTCTCCCCTGATGCAAGCTGCTTTACCAGCCTGTGTACCCTGCGGTCCTACCCGGGGCTGCAAGTCCCCACTCGCAGGTTTGGCCCCTGTGGTTGGCCCTTGTGCACCCGGCTTATACAGTTTGCACTGATTAAAATCCTCATACTTCCTGCTTCTGGCTACTCTGCAGGCTGCTTTTATCTCTCTATGCTGCCCTTCTAGCCCATCTATTTTCCCCATTAAGCGGGCGTTCTCCTCCCGTAGGGCCTGCTCTCTAAGCTGCCCTTCCAGCCCATCTATTTTCCCTATTAAGCGGGCGTTCTCCTCCCGCAAGGCCTGCTCTTTTAACCTGGCCTCCTTACAGGAGACCCCCTCCTGTGCGTGTCTTTTAAAAGGACACAGGTAGGCAGGCTTCGTGGGCTCTAGTCATTGGGTACCGGCGGACGGGGCTGCGGCATCTGCGGGGCCGGTAGCGACTGCCACCCTTCCTTGCGAAATCATGAGGGTCCGCATGGCTCCCAGCATTGATTCTATCGCATCGGGATGGATATGCACACCAGTTCCCTTATCGGGGGCAGGCGCCTGGGCTCGGGCTGCGGGATTTTTATCCCTGGACTCCTTCCAAGGGTTCCTGCAGTTCTTGCGCCAGTGCCCTGTCTTTCCGCACCCGAAATAAGCATTACTGGCTTGTGGGACGCGATTTCCCTCCTGATGCCACTCCCTTAGAGCCGGGGCTGCGGGCCGTGCCTCATGCACCTTTCCCTTAAGGGGACGCGCTCCCGTACTCCTAGTATTATGGTACCCTACCGTGAGTCGATTTAGGACCGACTCCTCAGTTGTGATGGGGTTAGTGGGATCAAACCACGCTTTTGCCTGCTCCCTGACGGCTGGCAAACTGTTGGCTACTACACACCTGAGCCAATGAGTTAAACCGACGCCGTTCAAATAGGCGCGCTCTGGCGCACCTGGGCAGCTACGCTGGTATACTGGCCACAGCCTGTCGGCGAAAACCTTCGGGGGTTCTCCCTCCATCTGCACTGTCTGTCCCAATCTAACAAACGGACCTTCATCGTCCGCTCCCAACACTTCCAGGACCTCGTCCCTCAATTCCCCATAGTTATGATCTCCCCTTTTGCTCGCGTCTGAGAGACACTGTAGGACCGAGCTGTCTAATGAGAACAGCAGCATTTTTGCCTTTTCCCCATCGTCGCAGCCGTTAATGGTTGCGGTCTGCTCTACCTCCCTGAAATATACGGAAGGGTCGTCTGACTCGGACAGCTTCCGTACGTGACTGATCATAGCCCTCAGCTGGTATGCATTGTGTGGCAACACAAGCTGGCTGAGGAGATCCCCCGCTGCCCCACCGTCTCCGTTCGGGCCCCTCTTGATACCTGTAAGCGGGCACAACGGTCCCGGCTTCACTACTACTTCAGGGGGCTGTACTACCTTGGGGACCTCTTCCTCTACTTCTACCACTTCCTCCCTTACCCAGGTTGCCGAATAGCTGGGTGGCGCGGAGGGCACAGTGGCAAATACCTCCTCTGCTTTGTTTGGTAGGGATTTTTGGAATTCCCCACCCACCGGCGGCTGGTGTGCTGACGGGCTGATAAGGCACACCATGCTGTGCGCTTTATTCAGGGCCTCTTTAAGGTTCCCTATCTCTCTTTGGCAGACGCTGTGATCGGCCCCCTCATCTTCGAGGGCCATCTTATATGCCGCCCTAACCCCCTTTAAGCTTTCTTCCTGGGCTTTTATTTGAGCAGCTAGGCAGGCACATAATTCCCTTATTCTTCCCTCATTTAATTTTGCCTCAGTGTCCTGGCACTCGAGGTAATCTATTTTCGCCTCATGGTGGTTGGCGACTAACTGGCGTTCCTGATGCAACGCATTTAAGGACGCGATGAGCTGCTGCCCCCCCCGCGACCTTTTCCTCCATCTCCACCACCAAACCCGTGATCTGAGCTGCCTGCGCTACGATGACCTGGTCCGAAAGCTGGACTTGCCTTTTATAACACATCAGCCAGACCGCTTTCTCTACCGATTTTCTGTGTTCTTTACTGCCTGTCCACCTGATGGCTGCGTCTAGTGGACGCTTATCCACCAGCAGGTCACTTATCCATCTCTTAGTCAAATTAACTTTTCCAAAAACATAATCTGCTATTCTCTCTTCCATAACATTTCGCCCATTCATACCAGGGTCTAACACATTATTTTCTCGCTGCCAGTGTCACTTCGTGGTCGCCATTTCCTGTAAGGGGTTTTGCCTGGCTCTGTGCTTAGCCTGGGTGCTAGTGCGGGGTTAGGCCTTGTTGCCTGTTCTGGTCTCCAGCCAGCCTGGTAGCACTAGACACCTGTGAGTGGTTCGACCCACTCGCCCTTACGGTTCTGACACTGGACTTAGGTACGAGAGCAATAATGCAGAGAAGAACTCAGGTAGACCCGGTTGAATAGTGCGAAATGGAAAATCTTTATTGCATATTATTCAAGATTACGAAATACATGTCATAAGCACAGATTAATGACAGTACAAACTTACATACATTTATGCAACTAGGGTTAGGGAAACGAGGAGCGCACAACACATCGTAAAAGGGGACACACATTATAATTATCCTTAAAACAAAAACCCTCCCCTATCAATACCTGTCCTAATCTAGATCTGTAGGATCGAGACTCATGCTCACCACTCGTGATAACTCGGAGAATTCCGAAATGCTGCTCGGATGTTTTCACCACAGCACCTGACTATTCACGTGTTGATCAGGGGTCTCTGTACCCCACTTGTTTACTCGCTTTGCTCCGGCTAGCAGGCTGGACCGTCTGCTGTCATGAAGATCTGTGTTGACCTCGGAACTCTGATAAAACTCGAAGAAGAGTCTTCCTGTGCCCGACACCAGTTAGCCGGTAAAATTCAAAGAAGAGTCTTTCTGGACTGACACCAGTTGTCGGTAGAACTCGAAGAAAAGTCTTCCAGGGCCAGTTGTGGAGTAGCCGATAGAATTCGAAGAAGTGGTTAATCGATTTTCGGGCGCGGTCGGGGTTTACTGACCGCGGCGGCACGTGTAGTCGTCTTCTTCTCTTCTCATCTCATCTCATCTCCTCTCGGGCCTTCGGTTCCAACACCGTTTACCGACTTCTCGGGATGGTGCGCCCGCTTACAGGCCTTCACAGACCAGCTCTCCACAGATCTTCGTGGCAAGCCACGAGGTTGACTCCCGGAAAATCAGCGGATCAGAGAATAAGAGTCAAGAGTTCTCTAGCGAGTCAAAGGAATAAGAGAAAGATGGACGTTTGGACACTACAGTTATAGTACTGTAATTCCTTATCTCCCGCCCAATCTTAATGTTCATCTTTTGTCATGTTTTGGCGCTCAAACTTCTTGTATGGGGTGGCACTTGTCGTTAATGGGTTTCGGTGATACTTGTAACTGTCTGAGTACCCGTTAATATTTCTCCACTTGTGGAACCGGCTAGGAGTCTCCCTGGAGGGGTTTTGGGGGCCTCCGAATTCTTGCTGTGAGTACCCGCGAACGGCTCTCTCATCGTAGAGCCGTGGGGAATTTGCGTATCAATGTCTTTGGATGGGCCCCTTGATTGCCCAGTACAATACCTCTCATTTGTGCATGGAAAAACCCGATTCCAGCACTTATATTCCTTGCCTGGGTGTTAAAATGCAAAACGATCTCGTCTTGTCTTATCTCAATATGCTGAGTCCTGTCCGATCTTGCTGAAATGTTTATTGAAACGCCATCTTGTCTGCCTACTGAAAGTCTAGAACCTTCTGCCACGAGGCGTGGCGGCCATTTTACAGGCTGCTTGTATCCGTTTTGAAACCTGACAGCATTTTGCTGAAATAAAGCCGTTTTACGAAACTGTATGTCTCTTTCTCATTATTTTTAAATCGCGATAATTTGCGAACTCTACACTAGTTGGACATTAAGGATCTAATGGCAGTATTCAAAGAACATCAGGAAGCTCTTCCAATGACCTGGCCAACATTCCACTGGAACCACACCACTCGTCATTTGTCTAGTTGCTGTTTGCAGGATGATGCTCCTTTGCAAAATATCTAGCAACACTGCACTTCAAAGTAAGTTACTATATGTGAAATGCCTTGAAATATTTTTTGAGAGACATGATAAGCTTTTACATAAATTCAAATCTTTCTTCTTTCTATTACTGTTTACCCGTATTGAGAAATGTTGTTTTTTTTCCTGATATAAACCAAATAATGTAAATCAAGTTTAATCCTTCTTGGGCTGTGAAATTAATTTACATCCGACACAACAAGATTACACAATAAGGTGAGGTCTCAGTCAAGGCTTTACACTGTGAGAATTCTGGGGGATAATTGGGAAGTCAATATCAGAGGTAATAGCAAGATCTCTTCCTGCCCACTACACCCTTTGTTATTACTAACTAAGATTTTCCTTTTTTGTGAAAGCATACATCACACTTTTTCCTCTGAAATCCACTTACATCTTGTCACTGAGAGGCATGCTCCAAAACCTCCACCACTACAGCTCTTATCTCACCGCTGTGGATGTGATTACTCTTCCCCCAGCTCCTTATCATGCTGAGGTAACTAAAACCTGCTCCTGTGTGGTTCAGACTGGTAACTCAGCAGTATGAGGGAATTGATTTGCATCCTCTATTGCTTTGGCCTCATCAGCTGATGGTCCAATTGATTCTTCCAATGATTTGCACTCACCCTTCTTCCCCAGGATTTAGAATTTACTTGATACTGAAATCTCCCACAGTGAGAAACTGTTCTCTTTTACTAAATACCATTACAATAGGCAGATCATTCTGGTAGGTGTATTACACTTGCCAGTTCAACTTATTATAACATATAAAAGCATTGTAATTGAAAGTGCAAAATTATCAAAGCTTGAATTTAAAGAATCAACTTGACCTATTAAATTAATCCAGTGGTGCTCAGGTACATATGTTCAGAATAGAATAGAGTGCTGGTCTTTAGGACTGTGATACGACAAAAAAGTGTCTGAGATATCTCATCTGGTGCAAGTGCTATTTTTCAGTTCCAAATTTGTGACCATTATAGACTTCAAGATCAATCTGTTGTAATATTCCTAATTCGCATCTGGTGGGATGCCTTGAGAACTCCATCCCATCTTCTGTATGTACTTTGTTCTTGGCCCAAATCACAGACTTACAAACAAGGGCTCAGCGTGATTTTCTGTCCATTCAGGAGCAAGTATCTGAATTCCCAACGTACGCTCCCAGTTAGCTAAGTCCTGTGTTGAGAGTGTGAATTTGTGAAATTATCCCTTTTGAGTACATTTTTAAAAAGAAGCTTCAGATTGATTAAGTAGGAGTAATGGCTATTAAACATATATTTCTTGTCACAACTGTATTTGCTCCTCAAATTATGTTTGTATGGAGAAACACTTGTGAGGATTTCTGAAATTTTATGGATCCTCGATATTTATGTCAAGAGCTACTGTAGCTGCATCTTAACATTCCGTATCAATCCGCAAAATCTGCAAAGGATGTCAGGGAAGAAGCTGTACACACGGGTTGATTTTGGTCTCTTTGCTGCTCTGCTTGCACTGGCAATGGGATGGTAATGGTTGGGAAATAGAGCGGGATTTTACACTACTTTCACAGATCGTTCAATTATCAAAGGTTTTTTTGAGCTGTCTGAAGTAGGCACGATCTTCTTCAATTATCTAAAAGAGGGCTATTTTCTGGTCTCCAGGTGTGCTGAATGCCAAATATCCATCATGCACATGGAAACCTCGCAGGAAAGCGGCCAGGGACAAATCTGCAGATGGGAGGACTTTTTAAAGGTCTGCCGTTTTTCCAGGTAAGTGTTTCAGGCTCTTTCAAGGCACTTCTTATAGTTCTGTTTTTGTTTTTTGCTGACACCTAGCCTTACATGTGCCTTTGTGCCAGTTGTCATTGATTTTTTCTTTGATGCTAGCTCCCTTTATTGGCATGAGAGGGTTTCTAAGTGCTCAGAGGCAGTGTTGTGGAAGGAAGCCAGGCTGGTCAGGCTGTCCGAGGGGTCTCTGCATCCTTCTGCCAACACCAGTACTCTAGACCTCATTTTCTTGACCGGGTGAGTTTTGAACTGAATCAAAACTCGCCCATCAAAAACTACCCCCTCAGTTAAACATTCTCAGTAACTCAGATGCCTCAGAAACTTTTATAAAACAGCAATTAGTCTTTTCATCTTTTTAAAGAACTGGAAACTTGGTTAATTCAAACAATAGATTTTCCAGAACATAGTCTCAGCATTAGTTTGATAACATGCCTTGAACATAAATCACATGAAAAGATGGTAACAAGTTGATCTTCTCCAGCCATACTTTCCAACCACAACCTCCACTCCTCTGACACTAGTTTGATATTCTTTCCCTGCACTCTCTGATGCACTATTAGTGCTGAGCTGTCCAACACTTTGCCTCTGTCGAACTCTCTACCTAAATTGCTCTGCCTTGCTGCCTCTCTCCTCTCGTTCAAATACTTCTTAGAAGCCCATCTCTTTGATCATACGTTCAGCCCCCTCCTTCTTTATCCTTTCTCATTTCCTGCTCACCATCCTCCTCTCACCCTTGTATAACACTCTCTCTTTGTGAAGGGATAATTAAAATGGAAATTGTTGTGCATTCCACGTTTACAGCATATGTTCCTGTCTCAATTAATGGGCTTGTGTCCAAGCTCAATCACAATCACAGCCTAAAGTGAAAGACATCAGTGGTTATTCTGAAGAATGAAGAGTCTCAGTTTCTTCAGCTTTTAAGATTCTTTTCATTCATGGATCCAACTCAAAGCCTTTGCTATTGTCTGGCAATAATAGGCAAAGGGAAAATCTCTCTGGGAGAATAGTTATAATAAGAACATAAAGACGGACAGTCCTGGAAACATACACTGTAGTCCACCTAGCAGGTTCCATAGTTCAAATTCTTAGTTCTTGTACTCCTCACCTCAATCACTTATTCACCAAAAAATATTTAGGTACTTCCTCAATTTTCTGAAACACCATTGTTACCCTGGGAATTGTGTTCCACACATTTCCCACCTTCTGTGTGAAGTAGTTAAATCGAAACTGTCTGTCACCCCCTGTTTTGAACCTGAGTCTGTGCCCCCTGGTTCCAGAGTTTGTGGTTATGTCAAACAATTATTTAGCATTCAGTCCATCTATACTCCTTAAAATCTTAAAATTGTTGATAAGGTCTCTGCTGAGCCTTCTTTTCTCTAGTATAATTTTTTCCAGCTCCCTTAGTCTCTCTGTGTAGCTCAGATACCTAAACCCCAGCATCAGTTTAGTTACCCTTCATGTACCCTTTCCAAAGCTACGATGTCCCGACTATAATACAATGACCAGAATTATATATAGTACACCAGGTCTAACCAGTGCGTCATGTTACATAGCCATTAGTTTGTCACTAAACCTAGTTGCACTAAAAATATTTGCCAACCAAAAGTCATTGGCCAAGATCAGCAGCATAGCTAATGAGGTCTGTTAGGATTCATATCACTCTCTGACAGTCACCCAAACAAACAAGGTAGTAGAAGAATCAGAAAAACTGGCATAACACAGCAACATACAAGACAGCTCAACTGTTTTCTCCTTACAACATTCTATGGAGCAGAAGAGTATCACAAACCATTGGAGTGTGACAGAAAATCCCAGGACTGTTCTGATGAAATTTAAGAACACCGAGAAAATAAGGTGATGCATTGCGTCCCTGATCAAGTCATATTATTCATGTGTATACCATAGCACATAGAAACATGCGGGTACAGATTATTTAAGGCATTATTTATCATTGTGTGAAATTCCAGTTTTCAAGATAGGGAACATTTTTCAGCATCAGAAAATTTAGCTTCTTATTCTAATGTTTGATGTGAATTTACTAGGAGTATATGTGTGTATATGTGTTATCTTAACAGTATAGCATAACATAACTCATCACGTCTATTTACTCATCTGTGCCTTCTCCTGCCAGCATTGTGCAGTGCTATACTCACAGCAAGGTCCCCTGGAATGCCGAATAGGTCCCCTCCTGGCACCCACCTCATGCGAAAGCATGCCCACTTTGTCAGCCATCAAAGTGGGGGTCGGGTGAAGCAGCATTTTGCCAGTTTAAGTGGCTGCATCCCTTTAAATAAGAACTTATGGGGTAAAAATTGGGTAGCGCCCCAAAACCTTCGCCGGAGCGCTAATTTTAGCGCCCTGAAAAAGATAGCCTCCCCCCGCCAGCGGCCGATTTTCCCAGGTAGCGCCCCGAGAGGGAGGAGGGGCGCTACTGGAAGCGCCCCGCGTCCCTCTTGGGGCGCTGCGAGCCAATATCGCGGAGCTACATGTCGCGGTACTGCAGGCCTTCCTCCCCCTTATTAAAGGGGAGGGGCCTAGCGCAGCACGTCCCGGCGCCCAGCTGGGCCACCAGGGATCGGGAATGCCGGCAAACGAGCCCGGCACGCCTCTTGAGTGCCGGGCTCATGGAGAGCAGTCGGCACCCCGCGGGGGGGCTTCATGGGGGCCGCGGCCAGCAACAAACTGGCCGCCCGCCACCTCCCCTTTAACTAGCTCCGCCCCGGCCATAGGTAGGCCTCTGACTCCGGAGGACATAGTGTCCGGCGGTAAGTCGGGGTGCGCCACCCAATATTACAGCCGGGGTGCGAGCGGGGCGCTGTGCACAGCGATGATGTCATCGGCGGCGGCGCAACACAGTGTGGCGCCGTTAACCTCCCGCTGAATTTTGCGGGAGGCGTTAGTGGCGCCGCGCCCAGGTGCTAGTTGATTTATGTTCCGTTAGCGCTGTCTTAGTGTGCTAACGGGAGGTGCAAATCAACTGAATTTATCCCCCTATGTCTTTTAAGAGGCTGCATGCCTGTGACATTCAGTGGAATTTTCACAGTATTCACTGAGACCAGATAACCAGATAGGGAAGCACTTGGACCCCCTCTTCTCCTTGGAAGAACAATCTGGGTGGCCAAGCAGTCCTCTTTCCAAAGGGGAAACACCACTTCTACCAGAATTGGGCAGGTATGTCCAATAAGCTCAGGTATATTTGTGGCAATCATCTGCCGAATCCCGACTGAGAACTGGAGCATGAGGATGCCACACTTGGGGAATGCCAATTTCGCCTTCTCCTCACCCTGTCAATATCCATGTAGGGATGGGCGGAGGCTCTGTCCTCACAAGACTATCCCAGAAACAGGTACTTAAGGCAACTTACAGCAGGAGTCCACTAGAATGTCCGTGCAATTTCTGAGCCATTGTTCATGACATTTTAAAAGGAAAGATTGAACATATATGGCTAGTGTCTTTCACTTAATGGAATGGTTTGCACAAAGTTGAGCGTGGCCTTATATTCTCATGGCACATCATCAACCTGGAATGAAATTAGATCCGATTTTGTTGAAATGTTACACTTTGTCAATATATAGCAATGATTCTTGAAGTTTGTTATGCAGTAGTACACGTTAGAATCTGTTACACGTGTGTGCCTTAGATTGTCTAACTCTAATTACGTGAATCTGCGTTATTGATCGTTGCATGCTGTATACATACATAGTCACGATTCATGAGAACAGACTCTGATTAGCTCTCCATTCTCTCAGTCTATTTATTCACAATCAATTGAAAATCTTTGAAATTATCCTCAAAACATGTATTGATAACATCACTGACATTTCTACATGCCTGGAGTTACAGGATTTGCTTATTAGCGCACAAAAACAAAGTTAGACGTTATATCAGATGGTAGTAAACAGCTGAGGGACAAGATGTAATGAGGATGTGGGTATCTGTACAATACTATAGATTTGGCAATCACAATACTTGTTAAGTCTTTAACTATTCTTGTACGGTATCAACCTCTACAGGCCTTTACTTACCTGGTCTGAATTATTGACTGATCAGGCATCCCTTCCACTATCTCGCTCACATTTCAAATCTTCAACAAGACAGCACAAATGCTGGGTCAATGGATGCAGTGACCAATAAAGAAGGTGTAAAACGTGGATGCAGGACCAGCATTTATGGAGAATTTATTTATTGCAGTTACTCAGTTCATCTGTCTGGGTATTAGTTCCTTGGACTGAGGCACTAAATTGTTGTATTGGAATTGCTGCTGTGCCTAGAAGATAACTGACTAGAATATGAAAAGGTTTTCAACCTTTAGCTTAGATATCATCTCTATGACAGATGTGTGTTCTCCATCCTACTCCATGGATCCTACAGTGCCAATATTCCATCCCAGGTATTTTTCTGGAATCCACACGTCAACTGAAAATCCAGGCTATCTCACATTGTACTCATGATTCAGGGTAGATGTTTTGCCTCGTTTAGCTAGGTGGTTCATTGTCAGTGGTAAATTTATGGATCTGTTTAAGTACAGAGGTCATTCAGGCATCCAACAGAATTGCCTATAGAACCAACCACATTGCACCTGGATTCATCAAGTTGAAAGGGCCTTTGTCGACATGTGACATCTATTTGTAGCCAGTCTGCAGGATACTTGGAGACATGGAGATCACAGCCAACCGTAGCTATCTATGTGACTTAATGAGTAAGGAAGTTGGATTTTCAGCAGTTTAGTGGGAATGGGGTGAAGTGAGCAGCAGATGAGTTTCATGGACAACATGAGCTCAGAGAGGACATGAGAGAAGATGGGAGAGAAACTAGAAAACAACACAGGTTCAGGGCTGGGGATGGAGAGAGCCTTGGGAGAAGTTTGGGTTGGTAGGCGAGGGAAAGGGGGGAAAGCAGCAGAGGAAGCTGAATGGATACATAGAACATAGAACATAGAACATAGAACAGTACAGCACAGTACAGGCCCTTCGGCCCTCGATGTTGTGCCGAGCATTGTCCGAGACCAAGATCAAGCTATCACACTCCCTATCACTCTGGTGTGCTCCATGTGCTTATCCAATAACCGCTTGAAAGTTCCTAAAGTGTCCGACTCCACTATCACAGCAGGCAGTCCATTCCACACCCCAACCACTCTCTGAGTAAAGAATCTACCTCGGACATCCCTTCTATATCTCCCCCCATGCACCTTATAGTTATGCCCCCTTGTAACAGCTGCCTCTACCCGAGGAAATAGTCTCTGAACATCCACTCTATCTATCCCCCTCATCATCTTATAAACCTCTATTAAGTCGCCTCTCATCCTCCTCCGCTCTAAAGAGAAAAGCCCCAACTCCCTCAATCTTTCCTCATAAGACCTCCCCCCCAAACCAGGCAGCATCCTGGTAAATCTCCTTTGCACTCTTTCCAATGCTTCCACGTCCTTCCTATAGTGAGGTGACCAGAACTGCACACAATATTCCAAATGTGGTCTCACCAAGGTCCTGTACAGTTGCAGCATAACCTCACGGTTCTTAAACTCAAACCCTCTGTTAATAAACGCCAACACACCATAGGCCTTCTTTACTGCTCTATCCACTTGAGTGGCAACCTTCAGAGATCTGTGGATATGAACCCCCAGATCCCTCTGCTCCTCCACGTTCCTCAGAACCCTGCCATTGACCCTGTAATCCTTATTCAAATTTGCCCTACCAAAATGAATCACCTCGCACTTATCAGGGTTAAATTCCATCTGCCATTTTTCGGCCCAGCTCTGCATCCTATCAATGTCTCTTTGCAGCCTACAACAGCCCTCCACCTCATCTACTGCTCCACCAATCTTGGTGTCATCAGCAAATTTACTGATCCACCCTTCAGTCCCCTCCTCCAAGTCATTGATAAAAATCACAAACAGCAGAGGACCCAGTCTCAATCTAAATGACAAAGAAGTCAATGAGGTCCTCCTACTTGTTGTTGGAGGTGAGGGTGGAGGGTGCAGGGGAGAGGGGTTTAATATGATGGTTGGTAGTGGAGAAAAGAAGCTGGGGTTTATCTTTGTCCCCAAGGTGATCCTGGAGTAGTAAACTATTTTGACAGAGGAAAGTTAAGGCTGATAGTGCTTGGATGGCTAAACCAATTGTGCAGTCCTTGATGGAGCAAGGACAGGGGGATCGACCAGAATGGCAGAGAGTAAAGGTGTGCTGGGGACAAAGGATTAAAGGTGAATCTTAGGGAGTGGTTGAGCAGATCAACAGCTGCAGAAGTATTGTAGCCAATGGTAGACCAGAGGCTAGGCAATTGAGAGTTGGAAAGAGCAGTTGGTAGTGACTTGTGGGAGTGTTTTTTCCAGGGATGGACACAGAAGGGTTAGAAGAGGATGGGAGATGTGGGTGATTTGGGAGACAAGGAAGTGGTTATCGAGACCATGGGCGTAGAGAGGCCATGAAATAAGGCAAGGTCAGTGGCTGTGAATATTAGTAGGAGAGTTTATATGGAAGGAGAAGTTGAGGGAGGACAGGAGAGTAGTGAAATCAGAGGAGAGAGGGCAACAATGTTCCCTTTAAGCTGCGCGGCCGGTGAGCCAGCTTTTAAATTGAAAAAAAGCGCGCATGCGCGGACTTTTGAATGGGTTGCGCAGCTTGTTAAAGTGGCTGCGAGGCCCAAAAAAAATTACAGGGAGCATTGGAGGGCAAGTAGACAAGGATTTTAAAGGAAAGGCGAGAGGGGTGGAACAAGTTGCAGTGCTTGAAGGAAGTGAGAGCACCAGAGGAGTAGGGGGAAGGACTAAGGTGTGATTTGGTGATAAAGGTGGTGGAAAGTCTAGCCAGGGGGGAAGGCTTCAGTAAGAGAAAAGGTGGCTGCCTCAGGGCAAACCCATGTTGGAGCGGGGACCTCAAGCAGGCCCCTTATTTGCATATGCAAAGGGCCAAATACCTTCTTCAGGCATGGGTAAAGGACACCTCTTGTTTGTCCTTACCGACTATGGTAGGCAGTACACTTCCGTCCGGAAGTGTGAGAGCACTTCCTGCTCAACATTTTGGGGTTTTAGTAGGCCACGTAGCATCTGAAAAACGGGTGCTACATGGCCCAATTTCTAGGCTCATTACTTTGCTCGACAAATCAGGTGGGATCTGACTCTGGGTTGAGAATGACCTTTCCTTATTGCTATTTCTACTGATGCTAATTTTCTTTTATATTCCTGTCACAAGATAGACCAGTCAAGATTAACTTCTCCAGGCAAAAGGAACAATCTCATTGTAAAGTTGTACAGTGAGTGGCACTAAAATTTGTTCCCTCTGCAGTTAAAACTAGTTCTCACCAGTCGTCTTCTATTTACTTAATCATACTTGACAGGAAAGCTGTTGAGCTTCCAGGGTGTTCTGCTTAAGGTGATCTGCAGCATTTTTCATATAGTATACATATATATCAATCTGTCTCTGTGTTCAAACTTTGTCTCTTTAACTGAAGTCATTCTTCACCAACACAATAACTCACAATAACCAAGAGTATTTACAGGTTCTGTCAAGGTTGTAGCTTGGGATATTGTTCCATTGTTTTGCCAGACAGTTTGTTTTCCTATAATAAAGTTGTTAAACATTGGGGGCATGTCTCATCTCAGCAATGCCCCATTTTCCAGCGTGAACAGGGTGGCAGCAAGCCGAAAGTGCAAAAGATATCGCTACTGCTCATTTGCGGCCTGATTGTCTGCATCTGCAACAACCACTCTCTCTCAGCTCCCTCGCAATCTCTCCCAGCTCTTATCTGATGCAAGTTTTGAACCCTGCACTCAAATTCCTGATATGCGGTGTCATTGTGCAGAGTATAAATTCATAATGCTTACACTTTGATCGTTCCATACAGCAAATCATTAACATACCCGTATTTTCTGGTTTTCATGTCGCCAGCTTGGAAAAAAAATACAAAATGTAGCTGGAAAGATTTTATAATTATTGCGCCTGTTTTCTTGCCTGCGGGACCTTGGTGGTTATCTTGTGTTATCGATGCCTTTCTTCACCCAAACAGATGAAAAAGAAAACTATGAATGCTAGAATTCTGAAATAAATACGAATACAGGTCTGTCAGCAACTGAAAGAGAGAAAAAAATCAGTTCACATTTCAGATGAAGGCCCTTTGTCAGAATTTCTTCACTCATTATTCTTGAACAGCGTTTTACCAATATTTTACATGTTATTAAATGCTTCAGAACTGTCTACATTTCTATTTTCAGAAGAATTGGTTGCCGGTTAAGCTTTGCTCCTGCCGAGGGTTGTTTCCATCAGACCTTGCAGCCTGAGAAATTTTTATTGTCTGAACATATGATAAGTGGGAGGAAACAGTTCCCACTGCTTATTCCAAATATCTTTTTTAGAGTCAAAGCATCTGTTTTTTGATGACTCCTTGTAATGACACAGAGAGACAACTGTCACCATATTAAATGTTGAATTGGAGCAAAAGATAGTTTACTATATGGGAGTATTTTTCTGTCTTTTTGCTCCCAGTGGGGAGCCTTGTCTGACAGAAGTGCATATTGGATATTCATGCTGCACATGATTTGCCGACCAAATGTTTGGCAAATCATGTGTACCGTGCCCAAATTTCTGATATGCCTTCTGCTGGTTAAGGGACTCCGCCAAGCATCTGAAGTCAGAAAATTTCCCTTTATTAGACTTTATTGCAGAACAAAAAGGAAGCAAGCTGCAGAATAAGAATTACACCAGTTCTATCACAGGTGCTCTGCCCAAGATTTTCCATCCATTGATTTCATGGCCTGAAAGTTGTGGGCACATGCCTGTGATTGTCCAGTCCCTGCTAGCAGTGGGCAGGATACGACCCAGCCAGCACGTTCTTGGAAAACAGACTGTAATGTACATTTAAAAAATTATTTGTTTATGGGATGTGGGCATTGCTGGCAAGGCCAGCATTTATTGCCCATCCCTAATGCCCTTGAGAAGGTGGTGGTGAGCTGCCTTCTTGAACCGCTGCAGTCCGTGTGGTGAAGGTACTCCCACAGTGCTGTTAGGGAGGGAATTCCAGGATTTTGACCCAGCGACGATGAAGGATCGGCGATATACTTCTAAGTCAGGATGGTGTGTGACTGGGAGGGGAACTTGGAGGTGGTGGTGTTCCCGTGCGCCTGCTGCCCTTGTCCTTCTAAGGTGGTAGAGGTCGCGGGTTTGGGAGGTGCTGCTGAAGAAGCCCTGGCGAGTTGCTGCAGTGCATCTTGTAGATGGTACACACTGCAGCCACGGCACGCTGGTGGTAGAGGGAGTGAATGTTTAAGGTGGTGGGTGGGGTGCCAATCAAGCGGGCTGCTTTGTCCTGGATGGTGTCGAGCTTCTTGAGTGTTGTTGGAGCTGCACTCATCCAGGCAAGTGGAGAGCTTGAATCCAGAGTCAGGGCCCAACCCGACATTGAAATCAAGCAGAGGAGAGAATCTGCTCCGCAGCACTCCAGAATCAGTTTTGGCCTTCGCACATCATTTACGCTCAACAATTTTAACATTGGTGTAATGCCAAAACTGCTTTGCACTAATGCTAAATGCATAGGCGTAGAATGTCCATGCCGAAAAAAACTCCATTGCAACTCCATTTGGTGAGTCCCATGAACTGCTTTTTCTCACTTGAAGCAACAAGCATATTCAGAAACCAACAAGGAATGCCCATGTGTACCACTTTGTACAATGCAATTTAAATGCCTGCAGCAACCAAGAACATTGAAGAAAAGCACTGCCGGCAAAAAACCCCAAATGCAAAAGTGGCAGATTTGCTAAAAAGCAAATAGTGCAAGGGGTAAAATACAGCAACACTTACTCAAACGCATGAAAAAATCTGAAGATGACCTCAACATCTATTTATCTTTAAGAAGCCAAACCCAGAATCCTCAGAGCACCCATTTCATCCTGGTGAGCAGCGTGCTCTGGGCAATTTCTTGCCCAGAGTCGGAAGTTTGGGCAAAGCACCTAATTTAAATAAGTGTACAATTAAAATGAGGCCACACATGCTGGTAGCACAGTTTTATATTTGGTTCTGAAGTCTCCTGTCAAGAAACAAGGCACGCCATGAATCGAGCATATTTGGCCATGGACCCGATTCCCCTTCTCTTGCCCACTGCTTGCAGGTGTTCAGGGCCTCACACAATTTACCCAAGCTGTTTTTAATCATATACAAATTTATCAATATTTGTTTCATTTTTTAATTAGAACAGTTTGTTTTACTGTAGTACTTTAGGATGAACTACAATGATCAATTTCCTAAATATGAACAATCTGAATTTAGTGTTAGTTTTTTCTCAATACTTCTTAGTACTGCGGAAGGCAAGTGACCCATTCCTTCTTTGCTAATAATAGGTGATTGGAATATATTTGGCTTGGAGCTTCCAAGGTGGTACACTGGTTCATTGCTTCCTTCCTAGGTTCACCAATTACACGTGCTAGCACGGGATTCAGAGTAGCACAGCAATTGATCGTGTCATTGCAAATAGCTTAGCATTTCCTTTCCTTTCCAATTGCATGGTTTGAAAACTTTGGACCACTGGCTGGTTATCTTCTTTTGTCAAGGGGGCAGCTTTTACCCGTCTTGGGCAAGATGCTGGCATCGCGATGAGGATGGCCACCAGGTTGGAGCAGCTTATCGCTTCTATGCCATGAGTGATGATGCCAAAGTGCTCAATCTCAGCAATGATATTGCCGACCGCAAAGCCAGTATGAGGTCTGCATGACTGCCAAGAAGGTGGACTTGATGGCAGATGATGTGCAAATTGTTTTTCTTCCCTTTGCAGCCGAAGTCATAAACAAATAGAAAACAGAGCCTGCCAGCTGCTCATCCACTAAACAAGATCCTTTTAAGGAAAGGAGAGCTGTTAGGCCAAAGCAGCAGTATTTAAAGTGGTACTTGAAGCCTCTTCAGAACAATCAAGAACTATTGTGAAAATGGATGATTCGGTGCGTTATGAGGCTAAAAAGAATCATTAGGAAGATGAAATGAGATCAGCAGGCTCATTCAACCACAAGAGAGCACAATTTCCCCAAAATATCCTAAATAATTTTCCTGTAGGATAAAATCTATTGTCAATCATGAAAAAAGGACATCTTTTAGTTAGTGCCAATAACTGACCGATCCCTTCAACAAACCTACAAAAGCATCCTTGCGGTCTGTACAGAATATAATATTGATTGACCTCTAAACAATTGGGCTGTAGTAAGAGCTCATTGTAAAGGAGTTGGGAAAAGCAAACAGAAGCTGCTCCACAGATAGAAGACCTTAATTCATTAGGTGGCTGCAAAGAATAGACTCTGCACTCCATTGCCTAGCTAATTCTAGGTGGCAAACATGGGTTCCTAAATGCTGCTCTGGGGAAGTGAGGAGGAGGTAGAGGAGGAATGGTAGTGGTCTTGAAGATCAGTACCAGGGACAGCAAATTGGCCTTGGGGTTGCCCTTCCATTTGGCTCAGCCTAGCCATTGCTCTTATTCAGGATTACTGATTGCTCCCCATTCTCTTCACCCTGTCTTCGAAGGCTCACCTTTCAACCAATGTGCTTCCTATTCTCTGGAATGCTCCTCCAAAATCCTTTTGCCTGGTTAACTCACTCCTAGCCTTCAAAACCCTGCCTAAAGCTTATCTCTTCAAGCATTCATCCAGACCCCTCCACAAATTCTTCACATTTTGCTCCGTGTCACCTGTCTGCAATTGGAGATCAGGATGGGTCAGTTAGAGTCAAATGAAATGAAAGACTTGTAATTTATATAGCACCTTTCAAGACCTCAAAATGTACCAAAGTGTTTTACAGCTAATTAAGTACTTTTGAAGTGTAGTCACTGTTGTAATGTAAGAAATATGGCAGCCAATTTGTGCACAGCAAGATCCCACAAACAGCAATGTGATAATGACCAGGTAATCAGTTTTTAGATGTTGGTTGAGGGATAAATATTGGCCAGGACACCGGGGAGACCTCCCCTGCTCTTCTTCTAAATAATGCCATGGGGTCTTTTACATCCTTCTGAGAGGGCAGATGGGACTTCGATATAGTACAGGAATTAACTATGATGGACCAAATAGCCTTCTTCCTTGATTTTTTCTTATTAGGGTTGATTCCATGGTTAGACACTCCTGGCACTAGCAGTGCCCACAGGATACACCAGTCAGGAAATTACAACCCTGCAGAGCTTGATCTTCCATCCATTAACTCAGGCACTGCAGGTCTGCAATGTTCGGATCAGCGCCACTCCGCACTGGGAGATCCCAACCTCCGAATCAGCCCTCTTGTGTTCTCCTTATGTTTTTCAATTCTGTACGAGACTTCTTTGTTACAAACAGTAACATTTTCACTTTGGGCAACTTGCATTGACAAAATAAATAAAATCTTCATCGGTAATTACAGGCCGAGACTTTGATAGCTTACAGATCTATTTTATTTCAGCGTGCAGGATTTGCTTTATATGATGTGAATATTTTGCTATACAAGGTGTGAATTATTCAATGAATGGATCTTCACATGATATGTACATGTTTATTTTATGATGCTTGTAATTTCAATGTGAGATATTTGAGGTATATATAAAGACAGAGGGCTGGATTTTCAATGACCCGTGGAGTCGGGTTTGGAGGCGTGTGGGGGGTTAAAGTTGCAGATTCGGGGGTCCCGACCCCATCCCGCCTCCACGCAATTTTGACAAAATCGGTCGCGGGGTTCCCGACTCTGTCCCGCCTCCAAGAGGCGGGAGAGGCCATTAAAGCCCTTAACAAGCCCTCAATTGGCTCTGTAATGCCATTTTGAAACGTTTTAGCTAGTTTAACCCTTTTCCGACGTGAAGTACGCCTGATGTGAAACACGCCAGTGAAGCATGGCGGGAGCACAAGTGGATAGCTGACTATCAGCTGCAGGTCCACTATTACAACGGAGATGTGATGAAGGTAGTAGTAGTATTAGGTCTGAAAGTCGCCTCTGATGCTGCTGCATTGAATGTCTTCAGAGACTGCCTGGGAGGACTTGGTTGCAAAAAAAAATTCTCTCTCTCTCTCTCTCTCTGAGATGCTGCTCATTTTGCATCCAGGTCCTCTCGCAACAAAGGCCAGGCAATCTCTGAGACCAGGCAGTCTCTGACCTGCAATGATGACATCATCAGAGGTGACTTTCAGACTGAAACCACTAATTGGTTCATGGGTTCCCACATGCTGGAACTCAATTGCCCAATTAAGTGAAAATTGCATCAATCTCCCACATCCAATTGCAGGCGGGTGGATAAAACGAAATGCGGATGACACGACCCCAACCCGCCCCAGTATCAAAATCCAGCCCAGAGAATTCCAAACACTTTCAACAATTTTGTTTGTTGCACTAATGAGCTATTAGTGATGCCAATTCCAAGGAAATTATCAAAATGCATTAATATACAATTTGTAAGGGGAGGAGGAATAAGGGGGGCTAAATTCGGTTGATTTGCAGGAGCTAATGGGGCGCAAATCAACTGGCGCCTGGGCGCGGCGCCGCTAACGCCTCCCGCAAAATTCAGAGGGAGGTTAGCGATGGCGCTAACCTGCTAGCGCCGTGCAGCGCTGCACCGCCGGCGATGACGTCATTGCCGTACGCAGCACTCTGCTCGCGCCCCAGCTGTAATATTGGGTGGCGCCCCCCGACTTACCGCCGGACGCTATGTCCGCCGGGGTCAGGGGGGCCTACCTGCGGCCGGGGCGGTGCTAGTTAAAGGAGTAGGTTAGGGAAGGCAGAGTGATGGAGATGTGATGAGAGGTACAGCAGGATGAAGTTGAGTGTGGCTTTGTACTCACCTTTCCTGATCTAATGAGATCATTGAAGCGCTTCCGGCCCTGCACCCAGGTCCTCCTGAACACATCCCTACTGTTCACCTCCTCTACAATTTGGAGCCAGACTTTTTTTGTCTCCTGGGGAGGTCTCTTCCACCTATTTGAAGGGAAGAGGACATAGAAACATAGAAACTAGGAGCAGGAGTAGGCCATTCGGCCCGTCGAGCCTGCTCCACCATTCAATACAATCATGGCTGATCATCCAAATCCAGTACCCTGTCCCTGCTTTCTCACACAGAATCCCCATCGAGCCTGCACCGACACATATCCCACCCTATCCCCGTAACCCCACGTATTTAATTCCCCCTAACATATCCCATCCTATCCCTGTAACCCCACATATTTAATCCCCCCCTAACGCTAAGGGTCAATTTATCATAGCCAAATCAACCTAACCCGCACATTTTTGGACTGTGGGAGGAAACCGGAGCACCCGGAGGAAACCCACGCAGACACGGGGAGAATGTGCAAACTCCACACAGACAGTCACCCGAGGCCAGATTCGAACCCAGGTCCCTGGCGCTGTGAGGCACCAGTGCTAACCACTATGCCACCGTGTTGCCCTCCCTGCATGCTCTGACTCCCTCCACAAGCATATGGAGGGAGTCATCGGAGAACCTGGGTGCAGCCCTCTGTCTCTGTGCAGTCATGTCTCCAAGTGTTTGGAGCAATCAAAGCCTCCAGTGCAGTGACTGCACACTCCTAGATGAATCTTCAAATGCAATGTGGCCATGGCCCCTTTAAGTATCCCGGCTGAAAACGTGTCATGGATGACATCATCCGACCCGCACCATTTAATTGGGCCGGGCAGGCTTAATAGGCCCCTTTAGCGCAAAGTCGATTTCTGCAGCAGGATGGAAGCAAGAACGGGGTCGCGACCCACCATGGCGACCGCCCGCACCAGACCCGCCCAGGTAAAGAAAATTCCGGCCAAAGACTCTTACAACTGGAATTTTGAACAGGAAATGTCAGCTGGGACTCACATGATGCAGCCATAGTGAAAGCTGATCCTTAATCTGTTCCGATCCATAATCCCCTCCAGTCCTGGAATTACCTTCATTTCCACTGTGGTTTAACATTTAAGCTACTTGTAATTGGCATTGTAATAGTCAAATACGTTGTTACTTTAAAAAAAGGACAAGATTCAAACAGATACGGAAAATAGGAAATGTAAACCTGCTTCGCTCATGCTGCATTTTGACTGCGAGCAAGGGTTTAGGATATATAGAGAGATGACAGATAGAATGTTCCCTGTATTTTTGCTGAAGATGGTCTGATTTCTATTGGGTCAAAATTGAATATTATTTAGAATTACTGGTGGCTAAGATAAATGGTTGCATTCCTTCTGAGGAGATTATAATTTTCCCCAACGTGCATACAGTGCACATCTAGGGATAGAAATTGGACCTCGTAACGGCAAACTCCCGCTGAATTTAGCAGGAGTCGTTAGTGGCGCCGCACCCAGGTGAAGTCGTGTGCGCCCCGTTAGCGCCCCTCGGAGTCGTTAACTGGAGATACTAAGGTACCCAATTTCTAGTCGCTGGTGTCCCTGATTTGGAGATTAAAAATCTATTTTCATAATTTTTAATTTTCTTAATCTTATTCTACATCATACTTTAGGACAGTGAGAGCATTTGAAGGAATGTATGTTGTGACAATAATGGTCCTTGGATTGGGTAACATTGAAGGGATAATTACTAGTCCTAGCCTCTTTAGGGCTACACCGGATCAGGCGTATTCCTCAGACGTTCACTTTCAACTAAAGTTTGAGGTAGCCGAATCCTAAAGACGCTTAATTGGGTCTAAAGGTCCAGACTATCTCTCCCTAAAGGCGAATCTACTATCCCATATGAGAGTTCAATATTTATACCCTTTTCCAGTAGTCCTCCTTTAAGGTTTTCTGCTGATGTAAGCTAATTTTCTCTAGTCATTTTTCTGCTGACTTCTGCAATTCTTAGTCACCTCAGCTGGTAGCATTACAGAATCGTGTCTCTCCTCTAGGTGTTCTAAGTTTACCATAAAAAACGGTGTAACAGCAAGTGCGTTTTTTACTTGATGTCATTTTTATGAAGGCAGATGTTTGTGCTTCTTTACAAAGTGTGAATTAGAACACCTTAACCAGGGTGAACTATTGTTTGTTCCCAAAGATTCAGACTGTCGGGAGCCTTTAACCTTCTGTTTCAATAAAGCTATTGATTCAGTGTCAACAACTACCTTATCTCTATAGCCAGAATGCTACCACAGCTCTTCATAATTAGGTTTCTAGATTTCCAAACCCAGTTTGTCATGTTTTAATAAGGCCAGAATTCTTTCATAGAATGGTGTATTTTCCTGAATAGGTTATATGGCTTATTCCTTCACAACATGATGTGAAATTGTATGGAACCGGATGGAGAGACGACCAGATAGAGTCACGTCACCATTATCAGTTAATATAATTTGTTCAGTAATTGCTAGTCCAAGTATACTTACAAGGACATTAAATTAATAATGTTGGGCCAGAAATTTGGGTCTCCACGGGTGAGTACGCGCTGGGTACTCACCCGTAGACCCAACGAAAGTGCCGGGTTCGCGCATGCACTGCGCATGCGCTGGAAACCAGAACTTCCGTTCCCCTGAAGGAAGGGGTTCAGCAGGCGAACGCGTGCGCCGGAGAGGCAGCGCGCAGACCTCGAACTTCAGGTCTTTTTTCAGGTTTCTCCATGAGGGTAAGTACGGAGAAGCTGCGTGGGGAAAAAGGAGGCGCAAGGCCTGCTTTTAACAAGGTAAGTGGTGAATTAAGTACAATTTAAACATTTTTTCAACAGGTTTATCTTTTTTACATACTTTAAAGAGAGGTAAGTTTATTTTTAGCACTGTTAAAAAGTGTAATTAATTTTGTCAAAAATGTAAATTTTTGTTTAAAGTAGTTAATTTATGTAATTTATAGTTATTTTAAAAATGTGATGTTTTTGAAAAATTTTATTTGAAGTTGTAAGTGAGGTTTTGGGGCTGATCTCTATTCATAGATTTGACAGGTCTTCCTGAATGGAGATTCCCTGCTCTCCATTGGCTCTCCATGGCCCACATGATCCCAGGGGACGCTTCGAACTAACTGCGCCCCTGGGATATGCAAGCACTGCGCGCCGGCAGCTGCAGGAGGCCCAGGAGCCGAATTCCACGCGGGCCCGAAAGCACAATGGCAGGTGCGGTATGTAAGTACGCACATGATTCTTCCACCCACGGGAAGCCAGAGAGCCGAATTTCTGGCCCGTTATTTTACCTCCCAAGCCTTCATTCATATTAAATGTTTTCTTTTTATTTGTATCAGGTACTTACCACATAAAAGCATTAAGGATCACACCGAAGATGAACCCTACTACTTCATAGCTACAGCCCATATATTAAATTCTTATTATTGTTTGCCTGCAGTATGTAAATAGATTGCTTAATCTTGTGATACTAATAAACCTTCACAAAAGGGCAGATGACCAAAGAACACAACACTGCAGCATACATGTCATTGGTGACACTGAGGGGGGAATTTTCCCAGTGGGGTCAGTGGGTGCGTTCGGAGGCGGGTCGGGTGAGAAAATGTTTTTCTTGGCAGCGGTTCGGGACCCTGCTGTCAACCCACCGCCACGCGCTTTTCCCAGATGTCGGGTCTGTCAGCGCTGAACAGACACGCAGCGACAGGGGACGCAATTCAGGTCATTATGATCTTGTTAACAACCCATTAAAAAGTATTTTGAGCTCACCTTTACATTTTATGAGGTCGCCCACGGGGTCCTCGCTGCTCGGAGATCACGTCAGCTAAGGAGGTCGGGAGTTGTATGACCATGGAATCATCTCATTACTTGACAGCTGCATATGTACTATAAAAGCTCCCATCTCACAGCTGTTCCCTTTCCAAGCTCAGAAGCTGTTGCTTACTGCATTTGGAAGACAGATTGAGCTTTATGCAGGTTGCAAGTGTTTAGAGTAAACTCTCTGTTCAGTGTCACCTTATTGGAACAACCTCTCTCATCATTGACAGATCGCTTCTGTCATGGCAAGTTCACCTGCCATCTATTCCATCAGCATCGGTGCCCTTGAAACTATCTCACCTTGGTCCTCAGAATCCCACCACGATCAGCCCCAACACCAGCAGCACCAGGCACACCAGCAGCACCAACAACAATACCAACCTTCTCCGCAATCAACTAATGCTGCACAGGACACAGGGCATCAGCACCCGACCACATTGCTGCCCGGGAGGCCATGGATGGCCTCACCATGGCCAGATTTACTTCTCTTGATGCTGTACACCCTGGCTGCCACATGATGCGCCAGGTTGGCACCACCCCACACCAACACCATAAAGCATCCCTACAATGCCCAAGCCATTCCTTTCACACTCAGCACCATTACGGTGGGGGGGGCGGGGGGGGCGGGGGTTGGGGTACCGTTATGTCTCACCATTCACTGCAACTCACTAAGCCACTTCCAAAGGAGAGCACAGATCTGTACAATAAGGCAAAGTGTTGAGAATAAAGATTTCAATGTTTGACACCACATTAACAGAAACTTTACATGAACATTGCATAAAACACCCAAGTGCCTACCCTTGTATGTTGTTAGTTGGTATGATTGGACTAGGATGCGGGTGAGTGTGAGGGGTGGCTAGTGAGATGGGGAAGTGATAATATAGATAGAGAGGGATGGTGGAGGTGCAAGGTAAGCTGGTGTGAGTAGGGATGTACAGGAGTAGGGTAGGGAAGGCAGAGTGATGGGGATGTGATGAGTGGCACAGCAGGATGAGGTTGAGTGTGGCTTTGCAGTAACATTTTGTGATCTACTGAGATCATTAAAAGGTTTGCGCCACTGCAGCCTAGTCCTCCTGATGACATCCCTGCTTGTGTCCTCCTGTGCAATATGCAGCATTGGTCTCCTGGGGAGGTCTCTTCCGCCCATGGGAAGGGAAGTGAACCTTCCTGCGTGCTGTTTTTTTTTAATTTATTCGTTTATGGGATGTGGGCATCACTAGCAAGGCCAGCATTTATTGCCCATCCCTAATTGCCCTTGAAAAGGTGGTGGTGAGCCGCCTTCTTGATCTGCTGCAGTCCTGTGGTGAAGTTACTCCCACAGTGCTGACTTTGTCATAGCGGGTTGGTATAACTGAGTGGCTTGCTAGGCCATTTCAGAGGGCAGTTAAGAGTCAACCACATTGCTGTGGTTCTGGAATCATATATAGGCCAGACCAGGTAAGGACGGCAGATTTCCTTCCCTGAAGTACATTAGTGAACCAGTTGGGTTTTTCCCGACAATCCGGTAGTTTCATGATCACTATTACTGATACTAGCTTTTTAATTCCAGATTTATTTAATTAACTGAATTTAAATTATCCAGCTGCCGTGGTGTTATTTGACCTCACGTCTCCAGATTATTAGTCCAGGCCTCTGGATTACTAGTCCAGTAACATAACCACTATGCCACCATACCCTACAATGCCTCCATAAACCTATGGAGGGAGTCATGGGAGAGCCTGGGTGCAGCCGTGCACCTCTGTACAGTGCTTGTCAGTGTTTGCAGCACCTCAATGCTATAGAACACTGACAGCACAAATGTCAAAATCAATTTGGGCATGGTCCCTTTAAGGAAACCGGCTGATGACGTGTCATCAGACCCGCTTGCTGTAATTGGCCGGGAAATGTGCTGGGCGGGCTTAACAAGCCCAATCAACATAAAATCATTCTACACAGTGGGCTGGAGCTAGCAGCGGGGTCAGGACCCGCCATCGGCGTCGCCCACCACGGGTCTGCCGAGGTAGGGGAAATCGTGGCCTTCGTGTGGGTTATGGAGAACATGTATGCTTCATCAGAGTAGGTGCACTTTGATTAATATTACATTGACACATAATAAAGTGAGCAAGGGAGACACTCTGGAGTCACTAAGTTTGCTTCACAGAGCAGTGCAGTGCAGAGTCGTTAAAGATTGTCACTGAGGAACTGAGCACCAGATTAGATATGTTCACCGAAACAGGATAAAATCAGCAGTCATATCCTCAGTGTAAGTAACCTGCCTGTGACAAGTCAATAAAGCCATGGTCAATTAAACCCACATTTTAACAGAGGTCTGTGTGTGAACAAATGGACTGTTACATACAGATTTAACTGAAGAAACTCTATGTGAAACCTTGGCCTATTAAATCCGTAGCTTACTTGTGGTTTACATGTGGATTCATGGAATATTAAACACCTATCGTAACAGAGGTTTCTATATAGAGCCGTACCTTGTTAGATTCATATTTTATGTGCATCCTAGAGGTTTTATGACAGCAGGGTTTCACAACAGCAGCTACAGAGTGCAATGTAGATCCAACGGATTACATTAGATATGTCCAAGTCAGTAGAGGTTTGTCAGAAAATGAGAATGGGCCAGAATTTACTATAGCCAGTGAATGATTAGACTTGCTCTTGCCTGTTTAATTTCCATGAGACATTGCACTGGAAGTTGCTGTAAGTGGGAGATCGAAACAACACAGTGCCTTCTACAGAGCATCTAGGACCTGTGTGAACAAGGCAAGGAACCATGTATTTCCTTAGCCAATCAGATTGAAGTATTGTGAAAAGAACAGCGCAGAGTCTGACCAGGAAGTGCAAGTTAGAGTAGTGAATTCAATATCAAATCAGGTACAGAAAGCGAAATAGAGAGGGAAAGAAAGAATGGATTAAGAGAGATAAAAGTGACAGAACGAAAAAGTAAATCAAAAATCAATTTTTTTTTTAAAGATCTCCAACAGCAATTAAAAGCTGAAGGAATGAGACTCCACACTTGTAAGCAGAGAGGTTGTTTGGCAGTAATTAAGACTTATGCCATTACAAGGGTACTTAGACTGAAACGGACAAGCTGTAACTTTCTTTAGTGAGTTTAGTTCTTATCTACCGTGCGAGTACAGGAACTTCACACCGTTCAATGCATTTGAATGGTGAGGTAGACAGCGAGATGCCGTTTTCGCGAAGCTAATGGCGGCGAGGCGCACCTCGGACAGCAACTTCTGGATTTTCTCGTTTAACTGCGCATCTACCCCTCACCAGAAGTTGCTGTGCCATTTGCACATAAAAAACGTTGAACGCTGTTAGTCTCACTGTTATTTTGACAGAAAATTCTGGTCCATGACTTTACACTCAGCACTGTGATTCTGCTGTAAAATGGCAACTTTATTGTGCAAATCTGTCAAGGATTATTTAGTAAGCTTTATTTTAAACAGATAAAGATTTCAGAGTTATAATCCTTATACCATCTGATTTACTCAAGAAAAGTAGTTTCAGATTAAGTTCTGTTAGCAAAAAAACAAGTTAACGGAAACAAAACAGGTGTTATTGAAATATAAATATTCAACAATATAACCAAAGGCAGAAGCTTTATAGCCATAGAAGTAGACTATTCCTTTAAATTGTTTTGCAAACTAATAACATAAATGCATCATCGGAGATGAGATATTTTCAAAATATCTTTGATATGTCGCATCATATTTTTAAAAAAAGGTGACATTTATTATCTGTCTATAAAAAAAATATATTAAAAGTCTTCCTGTTGCCGCACCTACTGCCTGTGTCATCCATTTGTCATGCTTTATTATGCCTGAATAATATCTGGGTAATGAGTAGAGATGTTTTTAAAATTATAATTGCTTTCTACCCTTACCTTTACTTACATTGATTATGATGGGCCGAAAGGCCTTCTTCTGTGCTGTAAAATTCTATGATTGGTTGTTAATTGCTGACCCGCCAAAGGCTTTTGTTTTATTAATTCAATTGGATGAATCTCATTCTCTAAGACCAAAGTTCACTTTCTGCTGCTTCACCAGTCTTACCTCTGCAGCTCACTCTATCTGCTTTTACATAGGATTACATTATGTAGGATATACGGCACAGAAACAGGCCATTCGGCCCAACCAGTCCATGCCGGGCTTTAGCTCCACTCGAGCCTCCTCCCGTCTTTCCTCATCTAAAACTATCAGCATAACCCTCTATTCCCTTCTCCCTCATATGCTTATCTAACTGCCCCTTAAATGCATCTATACTATTCACTTCAACCAATCCATGTAGTAGCGAGTTCCACATTCTCACCACTCTCTGGGTAAAGAAGTTTCTTCTGAATTCCCTATTTGATTTCTTGGTGACTATCTTATATTGATGGCCTCTAGCTATGCTCTTTCCCACAAGTGGAAACATTCTCTTTGTATCTACTCTATCAAAACCTTTCATAATTTTAAAGACCTCTATTAGGTCACCCCTCGGCCTTCTCTTTTAAAGAGAAAAGAGACCCAGCCTGTTCATCCTTTCCTGATAGGTGTACCCTCGCATTTCTGGTATCATCCTTGTAAATCTTCTCTGCATCCTCTCCAGTGCTTATATATCCTTTCTATAATATGGCGACCAGAACTGTACGCAGTACTCGATACAAGTTTAGCATAATTTCACTACTTTTCAATTCTATCCCTTTAGAAATAAACCCTAGTGCCTAGTTAGCTTTTTTATGGCCTTGTTAACCTGTGTCGCTACTTTTAGTGATTTGTGTATCTGTACTCCAAGATCCCTTTGCTCCTCTACCCCACCCAGACTCGCACCCTCCAAGTAATAAGTGACCTCCCTATTCATCCTACCAAAAAGTAATACCTCACATTAATCTGTGTTGAAATTCATTTGCCAATTAAATGACCATTCTGCAAGTTTATTAATGTCTTCCTGTAATTTGTTGCAGTCCTCTTCAGTCTTGACTATTCCCCCCCACAATTTCATATCATCCGCAAATTTAGAAATTGTGTTTTTGATTCCAAAGTTTAAATCATTAATATAAATTGTGAACAACAGTGGTCCCAGCACTGATCCTTGTGGAACACCACTTCCCACCTTCTGCCACTCTGAATAGCTACCCTTTACCCCTACTTTCTTGAAGCCAGCTAGCTATCCATTCTGCTACTTGTCCCCTGACTCCACATTCTCTGACCTTATTCATTAGTCTATTATGTGGTACCTTATCGAAGCCCTTTTGAAAATCTAGATAAATTACATCTACTGCATTACCCTTGTCCACTCTCTCTGTTACCTCTTCAAAGAACTCAGTTAGGTTGGTCATGCAAGACTTTCCATTTTGAAATCCATGCTGACTATTCATTATTATATTTTTGGTTTCTAGATGTTCTTCTATTTTCTCCTTTATTAGGAATTCCATTATTTTTCCGACCACCGCTGTTAAGCTGACTGGTCTATAGTTCCCTGGACACGTTCTATCTCCCTTCTTAAATATAGGTATTACGTTAGCTATCCGGCAGTTCTCTGGCACTACACCTTGTTCTAACAAATTATTAAATATGTGTAGTAATGCCTCTGCTATCTCCACCCTAGATTCTTTTAAAATGCGTGGATGTAATCCACCCGGACCAGTGGTTTTACCCTCTTTGAGTTTGATTAGTTTATTTAATATATCTCCCCTTTTTATTTTAAATGCAGTTATCTCATTACTAATTTCATCATCTGATATCATGTCCACCTATTCTATCTCCCTGGTAAATACAGAAGCAAAGTAATTATTTACTATTTCTGCCATCTCTCTATCGCTGCCTGTGGTATTATTCTGTCCATTCCTAATTTTTTTTTTTACTTCTCTCCTAGGGGTAAAAATTGGGTAGCACCCCCTTTGGGCGCCACCTTCACTGGGGCACTAATTTTAGCGCTCCGAAAAAGTTAGCGCGCCCCCGGCCGATTTTCCGAGGTAGCGCCCCAAGAGGGAGGAGGGGCGCTACTGGAAGTGCACCGCATCCCTCTTGGGGCACTGCGAGCCAATATTGTGGAGCTACGTGCCGCAGCACCGCGGTACTGCAGGCCTTCCTCCCCTTATTAAAGGGGAGGGGCCTGGCACAGCGCGTCCCGGCGCCCAGCTGTACCACCAGGGATCGGGAGTGCCGGCAAACGAGCCCTGCACTTAAGAGGAGTGCCGGGCTCACGGAGAGCAGCCGGCATCCTGCACGGGGGCTTCACGGTTCACGGGGGCCAGGAACAGCAACGGGGGCAGGTGCTGGCAGGCAGCCAGCAACAAAAATGGCCGCCCACAGCCTCCCCTTTAACTAGCGCCACCCCGGCTGCAGGTAGGCCCCCCTGACCCCGGCGGACATAGCGTCCGGCGGTAAGTCGGGGAGCGCCACCTAATATTATAGCCGGGGCGCGAGCGGGGCACTGCGCACGGTGATGACGTCATCGCCGATGGTGCAGTGCCGCATGGTGCTAACGGTTAGCGCCGCCGTTAACCTTCCGCTGAACTTCGCGGGAGGCGTTAGCGGCGCTGCGCTCAGGCGCTAGTTGATTTGCACCCCGTTAGTGTCCTAAGAGGGTGCAAATCAACCGAATTTAGCCCCCCTAATCTCTTTATATTCTTCCTTATCATGCTCTCTCCTGCTGTCCATGTACTTAATACATGCCTCTTTCTTTACCCTCAATTTTTCCCTTATGGCTTTATTCATCCATGGTGTCTCATTAGTGTTTAGCTTGTTCTTGTTTTTTAGCGGAACATAGACTTTTCTTGGACTCTGTTGAATACTGTTTCCCATTGCTGTTCTACATCATTGTTTGCCAATATTGTTGTCCATTTTATTTTCCCAAGTTCTATTCTGAGCCCCTCAAAATCAGCCTTTATGCAATCTATTACCCTGGTGTTCGGCATACTTATGTCCTTCTCAGTTATTATCTTAAAGCGTATTATTTTATGGTCATTATTGCCTAGATGTTCCCCTGCTTTTACTTCTCTTATCTGCTCTGGTTCATTCTCCATTACTAGATCCAATAGCAAATCCTCCCTTGTTGGGCTTTTTACATATTGGGTTAGAAAGGAGTCCTGTACACATTGTAGGAACTCCATTCCCTTATCCCCTTTACCTACCTCTTCGGTCCAATTAATATCGGGGTAATCCCGCATGATGATTATTCTATTTTTTTTACTCATTTCCCTAATTTGTTTGCATATTTCTTCCTCCGTCTCCCTTCCACTATTAAGTGGTCTGTAGACTACCCCTATTAGTGTGTTTGATCCTTTATCGTCTTTTATCTCTATGCACATGGATTCTATTTCTGTTTTGATGTGAGCTTCGTCACTTTTTTCTACTGCCATTATGTTATCCCTATTAAGTACAACTACTCCTCATCCCCTTTTTCCCTCTCTATCTTTTCTAAATATGTTATAGCCTGCATCGTTCAATTCCCAGTCCTGATTTTTCTGTAGCCATGTCTCAGTAATCCCTACTATCTCTGGTTACTCACAACGCATGATGTCCTAGTTCTCTTGTTTCACCTTCCCTTTCCTGAACCTGTGCTTTCCTCTGGGGTGTGACTGTATTCTGGATAAAACTATCCAGAAATTCCTCCCCCTTCCTAATGTTTCAGAGTGTCTCTAACTTGCACTCCAGCTCTTTGACTCTGAGCTGAAGTGACTGAAGGCAGAGACATTTCCAGCAGATGTGGGAATCTGGGACAATCTCGTTGTTCAAAATCTTCCACATACTACAATCCCGATACATAGCCTGCCCTGTCATCTCTAGACTTTATTTATATGTTTATTTAATTAGTAAATTTTTTTAATTAAATGATTATTTATAGTTATATTAATTAATTTGTTTATCTAGCTAATTTATAAATTTAATAAAGTATTAGCTATTGTTCCCCAGCTCTTAGTTTAAACCACTGCTCTAGCTTAGAGACAAAAAAAAACGCTGTAATACTCACCAACCAATCACCTACCTGCTGTCCTGTGATGTCACTCCTTGATTTTTTGCTCTCTCTTTCCGTCTTTCCTTTTATCCCCAACGCTCTCGCCACCGGTCCTGCTCTCACCACCGCTCTCGTCATTGGACCCACTCTCGCCATTGGTCCCGCTCTCACCACCGCTCTCGCCACCGGTCCCGCTCTCACCACCGCTCTTGTCATTGGTCCCGCTCTCACCATTGGTCCCACTCTCGCCACTGGACCCGCTCTCGCCACTGGTCCCGCTCTCGCCATTGGTCCTGCTCTCGCCATTGGTCCCGCTCTCGTCACTGGTCCCGCTCTCGCCATTGGACCCGCTCTCGCCATTGGTCCCGCTCTCGCCATTGGTCCCGCTCTCGCCACTGGACCCGCTCTCGCCATTGGTCCCGCTCTCGCCACTGGACCTGCTCTCGCCATTGGTCCCGCTCTCGCCATTGGACCCGCTCTCTCCACTGGACCCGCTCTCGCCATTGGTCCCGCTCTCGCCATTGGTCCCGCTCTCGCCACTGGACCCGCTCTCGCCATTGGTCCCGCTCTCGCCATTGGTCCTGCTCTCGCCATGGTCACGCTCTCGCATTGGACCCGCTCTCGCCATTGGTCCCGCTCTCGCCATTGGACCCGCTCTCACATTGGTCCCCCTCTCGACATTGGTCCCGCTCTCGCCACTGGACCCGCTCTCTCCATGGTCCTGCTCTCTCCACTGGTCACGCTCTCGCCATTGGTCCCGCTCTCGTCACTGGTCCCACTCTCGTCCACTGGTCCCGCTCTCTCACTGGTCCGCTCTCGTCATGGACCCGCTCTCGCCACTGGTCCCGCTCTCGCCACTGGTCCCGCTCTACGCCACTGGACCCGCTCTCTCCATTGGTCCCGCTCTCGCCATTGGTCCCGCTCTCGCCATCTGGACCCGCTCTCGCCATTGGTTCCCGCTCTCGCCATTCGGACCCGCCTCTCGCCATTGGTCCCGCTCTCGCCATTGGTCCCGCTCTCGCCATTGTCCGCTCTCGTCACTGGTCCCGCTCTCGCCACTGGACCCGCTCTCGCCACTGGACCCGCTCTCGCCATTGGTCCCGCTCTCGCCATTGGTCCTGCTCTCTCCACTGGTCCCGCTCTCGCCATTGGTCCCGCTCTCTCCACTGGTCCCGCTCTCACCATTGGACCCGCTCTCGTCACTGGTCCCGCTCTCTCCACTGGTCCCGCTCTCTCCACTGGTCCCGCTCTCGCCATTGGTCCCGCTCTCGTCACTGGTCCCGCTCTCGTCACTGGTCCCGCTCTCTCCACTGGTCCCGCTCTCGTCACTGGACCCGCTCTCGCCACTGGTCCCGCTCTCGCCACTGGTCCCGCTCTCGCCACTGGTCCCGCTCTCGCCATTGGACCCGCTCTCGCCATTGGTCCCGCTCTCGCCATTGGTCCCGCTCTCGCCACTGGACCCGCTCTTGCCATTGGTCCCGCTCTCGCCACTGGACCTGCTCTCGCCATTGGTCCCGCTCTCGCCATTGGTCCCGCTCTCGCCATTGGTCCCGCTCTCGCCATTGGTCCCGCTCTCGCCATTGGTCCCGCTCTCGCCACTGGTCCCGCTCTCGCCATTGGTCCCGCTCTCGCCACTGGACCCGCTCTCGCCACTGGTCCCGCTCTCGCCACTGGTCCCGCTCTCGCCACTGGTCCCGCTCTCGCCACTGGACCCGCTCTCGCCACTGGACCCGCTCTCGCCATTGGTCCCGCTCTCGCCACTGGACGCGCTCTCGCCACTGGACCCGCTCTCGCCATTGGTCCCGCTCTCGCCATTGGTCCCGCTCTCACCATTGGTCCCGCTCGCACCACTGGTCCCGCTCTCGTCACTGGTTCCGCTCTCACCACTGGTCCCGCTCTCGCCATTGGTCACGCTTTCGCCATTGGTCCCGCTCTCGCCACTGGACCCGCTCTCGCCATTGGACCCGCTTTCGCCACTGGTCCCGCTCTCGCCATTGGACCCGCTCTCGCCACTGGTCCCGCTCTCGTCACTGGTCCCGCTCTCGCCATTGGTCCCGCTCTCGCCACTGGAACCGCTCTCGCCATTGGACCCGCTCTCTCCACTGGTCCCGCTCTCGCCATTGGTCCCGCTCTCGCCATTGGTCCCGCTCTCTCCACTGGTCCCGCTCTCGCCATTGGTCCCGCTCTCGCCATTGGTCCCGTTCTATCCACTGGTCCCGCTCTCGCCATTGGTCCCGTTCTCGCCAATGGACCCGCTCTCGTCACTGGACCCGCTCTCTCCACTGGTCCCGCTCTCGCCATTGGTCCCACTCTCATCACTGGTCCCGCTCTCGTCACTGGACCCGCTCTCGCCACTGGACCCGCTCTCGCCACTGGTCCCGCTCTCGTCACTGGTCCCGCTCTCGTCACTGGACCCGCTCTCGCCACTGGACCCGCTCTCGTCACTGGACCCGCTCTCGCCACTGGACCCGCTCTCGCCACTGGACCCGCTCTCGCCACTGGTCCCGCTCTCATCACTGGACCCGCTCTCGCCACTGGACCCGCTCTCGCCATTGGTCCCGCTCTCGCCATTGGGTCCCGCTCTCGTCACTGGACCCACTCTCGCCACTGGACCCGCTCTCGCCATTGGTCCCGCTCTCGCCATTGGTCCCGCTCTCGCCACTGGACCTGCTCTCGCCATTGGACCTGCTCTCGCCACTGGTCCCGCTCTCGTCACTGGACCCGCTGTCGCCACTGGACCTGCTCTCGCCACTGGACCTGCTCTCGCCATTGGACCCGCTCTCGCCACTGGTCCCGCTCTCGCCACTGGACCCGCTCTCGCCATTGGTCCCGCTCTCGCCATTGGTCCCGCTCTCGCCATTGGTCCCGCTCTCGCCATTGGACCCGCTCTCGTCACTGGACCCGCTCTCGCCATTGGTCCCGCTCTCGCCATTGGTCCCGCTCTCGCCATTGGTCCCGCTCTCGCCATTGGTCCCGCTCTCGCCATTGGTCACGCTCTCGCCATTGGTCCCGCTCTCGTCACTGGACCCGCTCTCGCCATTGGTCCCGCTCTCGCCATTGGTCCCGCTCTCGCCATTGGTCCCGCTCTCGCCATTGGTCCCGCTCTCGTCACTGGTCCCGCTCTCGCCACTGGTCCCGCTCTCGCCACTGGACCCGCTCTCGACCACTGGTCCCGCTCTCGCCACTGGTCCCGCTCTCGCCACTGGTCCCGCTCTCGCCACTGGTCCCGCTCTCGCCACTGGACCCGCTCTCGTCACTGGTCCCGCTCTCGCCACTGGACCCGCTCTCGCCACTGGACCCGCTCTCGCCACTGGTCCCGCTCTCGCCACTGGACCCGCTCTCGTCACTGGTCCCGCTCTCGTCCACTGGACGCGCTCTCGCCACTGGTCCCGCTCTCGCCACTGACCCGCTCTCACACTGGTCCCGCTCTCGCCACTGGACCCGCTCTCGCCACTGGTCCCGCTCTCACCACTGGACCCGCTCTCGCCACTGGTCCCGCTCTCGCCACTGGTCCCGCTCTCGCCACTGGTCCCGCTCTCGCCACTGGTCCCGCTCTCGCCATTGGTCCCGCTCTCGCCACTGGTCCCGCTCTCTCCACTGGTCCCGCTCTCGCCACTGGACCCGCTCTCGTCACTGGTCCCGCTCTCGCCACTGGTCCCGCTCTCGCCACTGGTCCCGCTCTCGCCACTGGTCCCGCTCTCGCCACTGGTCCCGCTCTCGCCACTGGTCCCGCTCTCGCCACTGGTCCCGCTCTCGCCACTGGTCCCGCTCTCGCCAGTGGTCCCGCTCTCGCCATTGGTCCCGCTCTCGCCACTGGACCCGCTTTTGCCACTGGACCCGCTTTCGCCACTGGACCCGCTCTCGCCACTGGACCCGCTCTCGCTCTAGTCTCAGGCCTCGGGTCTCCTCTCCTTTTATCCCTGCCACTCTCACTGCTGGTCCCGCTCTCACCGCTGGTCCCGCTCTTGCTTTGTTTAATTCCTGCCCTATATCTACTCCTCCATATCCATTCCTCCTCATTTCCATTTATTTATTTTCATGCAGTTTACAACCTCTTTTTTTATATATATTTCTATTCTGAGAAACAACTTCAATTTCTACAGAGCCTTTCACAACCTCAAGCGCCTCACAGCCAATGAAGTACTTTTGAAGAGTGGTCATTGTTGTAATGACATAATGATACTCCTGACTGCTCAAAAATATTTCCGCCACTTCCTGGCCCTCTGCACCTCTTCCCCCGCCCCCCACCTGTTAAATCCCTTTAAGGAAACACTGCTGGCTGAGTTCTGTGGAGATATTCCTACTCCGCCCCTGACCAGTGAGACGCATATCGGCACTCAAAATACTGAGCAACTCGTCAACAATCTTATAATGCTCCTGTGAAGTGCCTTGGGACCTTTTACTACGTTAAAGGCGCTATATAAATACAAGTTGTTGTTGTTGTTGTTGATATTTTAATGAGGCCCGACCATGAAAATCCTTTGTGCCTCTACGGAAGTTCATTGGGTGTGGTGGGCCCACTCTGCCCACCGCCTGCCCAATCGACGGGGGTCACGCGACAATCAATCGTCCATGTGCAATATCATGGGAAATCAGCTCGTGTTATAAACATGGGATTTGACTTAATGACTCACTGTAAATCGGTGACCCCCCCTGACGATTTGCCTCATAATATACCTGTTACAAAATATCATATCCTCCGACTCACCATGAACAATTTCACCTAAAATCTGCCAGTAGCTAAAAAAATATTAAAAAGTATCTGTTCGCAGCCACTGACAAACTAATCCACAATCAATGCTTGTTGTATTAGATAGATTATATTTCAGACAAGTTTCTAAATCTTTGCTTTTTCTGCTAAATTTAGAGAATGTAATCTCTTTGGTGAATTGGCTGAATGTTTTCATTTATTACAGCGATGGATCAAAATGATGTAGGGTGCTTCTTTTATTTTTGTGACACACGAAGAATTGTTTGGTTTTGGAACATCACCTTGCTGCTGACAAGTGATAGACATTGGCAACTTGCCAGGGGTGACTTGAATAGACTGTATCGACCTTGCAAGCAGAGAATAAGAAAACCAAAGAAAATACCTTTTGTTTAACAGAATTACCTATATTTGATTAGCAATTGCATCTAGAATTATCACATTGCATCTGCTTTAAGCTATAGGCTGATGTGTTCCTTTTCTGACATAACTATGAAAATAGAACCATCTGTCACTTGGTGTTGTAAATAAAGAGCTACAGAAATCAAAAAGAAAAATGCATGTTGTGCCTAGCCAGTGGATCTAGTCTGTTTATTAGCTTTGGCTTTGTGGAAACAACTAATTGGTACCTTAGGCTGGAACTGTATTCTTCTCTGATTTGAATGTCCCATACACTGGCCTGGACTGTCGGTGCCACCATCATCTGTGAAATGTGCACACATCACAGAAATATTAGCATCAAAAACATAGTTGTTGAATGGTATAAAATGGAGGATAAAAGAAAATCTTTGCCCTCACCAGTTTGAAAACACCTTCATCATAGTAAGTGGCTTTTTAGTAGACAAGAAAGTCTCCTGTGAGAGACATGTATAAAGGTGTGCAACAAATTATTTATAACCAACCCTAATGTTTGATGTTTCTTCTAAAGGAGCCCTCGCATAGCAGCACAGCATGAAAGACATGCCACGGTGATCAACAGCTAGTCTACCTGATTGGCCATACCCACCAAGATGCCGTTAACTTTTTTCTTCAGGCTCTGGAAACCTACTGGCACTGATGATGGGGAACAGTCTTCACAGGGCCCAATTATCGGAAAATCAGATACAGAGCTGTACCATCTGCTACAGTGACACCTGCAGCTACCATGTAGCATAGATCTGGCACAGACAGTGACAGTAACCTGCAGCCTGAACCTGCCTCCAGCCCTTGCAGTCAGGCTCCAATGCTGACCTACGGGGAGGGCACTGTGAAGTAGCCATGTGAATCATATTCCCCACAACCACCTCATGCAGCACCACTTCCGTTTCAGCAGTGATGATACAGGGGATCAATGCTGGGTTACATTTTTACTTGCCAGCAGACTCGTATAGGTTTCTTTTCAATTTATTGTTGCCTGTCACTTCTTTGCCTTCTCCCCCTTCAGTCTTGGCAAAGATTGCCAATGGGTTGAAGTGACTTTGAATATTATTAAAACATTTTTAAATATAAAATTTTTTGTCCCATATTCTGACAATCGGCTTTAGTTGTCTGTATCCCTTTATATTGAATCTACTAGCAATGTTGCACTCCCACCATTAGTGCGCTCTTTATACGCGTCCAAATCTGTAACTGAGGCTATTCATAATTACAATTATGACCTAAATCATACATGTTCCTTGCTTTTTCTTTCAGATCATTTTTCGCCCATCACTTCTTTGCCTTCTGCTCATTTAACTGTGACAACATTTACAATGGGTTGAAGTGTCTTTGGGTGCAAACACCACACTGCACTTTGGTTCAGCATAACAACCAATTCAAACGATTCAGGTATAAATTGCACAGGTATCAAAAAATGTAGTATTTGTTCTTTGCTTTCTCTGTAATTTTGAAAAATTAATATCCCATCTGGCATGTGATCAATTCCTTCAGCTAGTTTTAGTTGTTATATTTTGAGGGTTTTTAGCTCTTGATATTTTTCTATGTATTTGGAAAGTAGGTAAACAGTTGCCAGGGAACTGTGTACAAGGCTCACTGTGAAGTTCTGTCAAGATGCACTGAAAGGAAACATTGTCAAATTAAGCAAAGTGCGAGCACACTTGCCCAGGAAAACTTTGAGAGACCAGAACATTTCTTCTTCACCTGCTGGTCACAGCTGAGACAGCCTATCGCTCTTCTACTATCTCTAACAAATGGGACCAGGTGCAGGAAGTGCACCGATGGAGGGGCCAGGATATCTTGTGCCCCAGCATTTCTCAAAAGGCTATTGGGAAAACTGAAAAGGATGTGGCCACATGAAGATAGGAGACAGCATGGAGCTGAAAATGTGGTCTACCTGCTGTGGCAGAAGGAGTGCTGCTCTCTGGGTGCTGTGCTTGCCTATAGCACTCTTACGGGTATGGTAGCATAAAGGTTATGCTGCTGGACTAGTAATCCAAAGGCCTGGACTAATAATCTAAGGAATATGAATTCAAATCCCACCATGGCTGGTTGATAATTTGAATTAATTTTTTCTTTTAAATTTGTTGGTAAATAGCTGGTATCAGTAAAAGGGACAATGAAGCTGTCAGATTGTTGCAAAAACCCCAACTGTTTCACTAATTCCCTTTAGGGAAGAAAACCTGCCGTCCTTGCCCAGTCTGGCCTATATGCGACACCAGTCCCACATAAATATGGTTGACTCTTAACTGTCCTCTGAAGTGGTATTTTTGAAATGTGCCATTCCTGAGAATGCAATTTTGTTAATGATAGCAATAAAAAAAGCAGCTAATCAGGATGTAGCCAATCATGATCGTAGGTAATGATCTTTTAATCCTTCACAAGCAGCTAATGAGCCAATAAATGATATAATTGTCAGAATTTTGTTAGTCTAGTTGTAGAGTGTGCAATTGTGCTAAAAAAAAAAGGTCTCGGTGACAAGAAAGCAAATCTTGGTTTATTATCTAGAAATTGCAAGTCCTAGAGGACTCTATAATAGAGCATTGCGAGGATATTTTTGGTGGGGGAGAACTGTCGTTAAATATGCAGAGGAGGGAGAAGACAAACTATTACATCACCAAGATGGTGAATGTTACATCAACAGTGAGAAGGACATGGCTAGAAATGAGAAAAAGTTACATGACTTAAGAAAGAGCACAAAGGCAAGGCGTAAATATTACTGTAAAGTAATATTACTGTCAGGGCTGGGGTTGTTCTTCTTAGCGCAGAGAAGGTTAAGAGGAGATTTGATAGAGGTGTTCAAAATCATGAATGGTTTTGATAGAGTAAATAAAGAGAAACTGTTATCTGTTTCCAGTGGCAGAAGGGTCGGTAACCAAAGGACACAGATTTAAGGTGATTGGCAAAAGAACCAGTGGCGACATGAGGACATTTTTTTTACACAGTGAGTTGTGATCTGGAATGCACTGCCTGAAAGGGTGGTGGAAGCAAATTCAATAGTAACTTTCAAAAGGGGAATTGGATAAATACTTGAAGGAAAAAAACTTACAGGACTATGGGGAAAGAGCAGGAGCATGGGATTAATTGGATAGCTCTACCGATGGGCCGAATGGCTTCCTTCCGTGCTGTATCATTCTATGATTCTAAGTAACAGAAAAGTTGTAAAAATGTGCAAAAAATCTGTACTGACACAGAGAAGTGTTAAGAAGAATGTGTTTAAAAGCAATAGGAAGTGAAAATAACAGGTTTGAGCAAATCACATCCCATAATAGCAGAGCAAATGGATGTAAGTTTCCAAAATCCTGTGTCCTCGGTTGGCCTTGTACATAGCAGGTGGCTCACTGGAAAATTGTGGCTGCAGAAGTGTTGAACTTGTGCTATATACTATATTATTTAGGTAGCCCATGATTTACACAATATGTACAGGTTCATCATAATTTCCATGCTTTTGTACTCTATACCTCTATTCATGAAGGCCAGGATCCCGTAAGTTTTTTAATTGCTTTTTCAACCTGCCCTGTCACCTTCAATGATTTGTGCACATATACCCCCAGGTCTCTCTGTTCATGCACCCCCTTTAGGATTGTACCCTTTAGTTTATATTGCCTCTTCTCGTTCTTCCTACCAAAATGTATCACTTTGTACTTTTCTACATTAAATTTCATCTGCCATCTGTCTGCCCATTTCACCAGCCTGTCTATGTCCTCTTGAAGTCTATCACTATCCTTCTCATTGTTCACTATACTTCCAAGTTTTGTGTCATCTGCAAATTTTGAAATTGTGCCCTGTACACCCACATCCTAGTCAATAATATATATCAAGAAAAGCAATGGTCCTAGAACCGACCCCTGGGGAACACCACTGTATACCTTCCTCCAGTCCGAAAAACAACCGTTCACCACGACTCTCTGTTTCCTGTCACTTAGCCAATTTCGTATCCATGCTGCCACTGTCCCTTTTATTCCATGGGCTTCAACTTTGCTGGCAAGCCTATTATGTGGCACTTTGTCAAACGCCTTTTGGAAATCCATGTACACTACGTCAACCACATTGCCCTCATCAACCCTCTCTGTTACCTCATCAAAAAACTCGATCAAGTTGGTTAAACACGAATCCAGAACTCGGGTATGTGTTGCCATCATCGACAAGACTGAGGCATGGAGGAACCTCTCTGAACTGTAGTCGGTCATTGTCTGTTTTTTCCTTATGCCTCTGTGAAGCATCTTGAGACATTTTTCTACATTAAAGGCACTATATAAATGCAAATTGTTGTTGTTACTGTTGACCACATGGCAACACAGTGGCATCTGCAGTGGGGATGCCATTTATGCAGGCATTAGGTACAGTTGGACCATTTTCCTTGAATCCTGAGTAAATGTAGGTCAGCGAGGGTGGGGTAATGGGTGAGCAGGATTTGATGCAAAATATGAAAAGCAGAGTTTTTCACAAGCTTGGGTTTATGGAGAGTGGAGGATGGGAAGCTGGCAAGGAGTAATTGAGTCTGAAGATGACAAAGGTATGTACAAAGGTTTCAACAATGGATGGGCTGAGGTAGGAGCAAAGGTTGGTGATGTTATGGAGGTTAAGCAGGCGGTCTTTGTGACGAAGAGGATATAGTGTAGGAGGCCGAAGTAGGGGTCAAATAGGATATAAAGTTTACGAACAATCTGGTTGAGTCTGAGACAGCAACTGAGGAGGTTGCTGAAGGGTTTGGAGTGTGTGCCGGGGTTGTGGTGGGGGGACGAAGTGGAGGGGGGGGAGGGGTTGTCAAGAAGACAATAACTTCCATATTCCCAATATTTAGCTGGAAAAAGTTAATACACACAGACAAACAAATTGATAGCACATAGAGAGGGGAGGGTTTAAAAGTGGTGATGGAGGGATAGAGCTTGGTGTTATCAACGTACATGTGGAAGCTGACCCCATTTCTATGGATGATGTCACCAAGGGACAGCATGTAGATGAGGAAGAGGACAGGGCCAAGGGTGGATCCTTGGGGTACTGTGGAAATTACAATGCATGGGTAGAAAGAGAAGCCATTGCAAGAGGTGCTCTCGTTATGACTGGAATGGAAGCAGGTGAGGGCTATCGTAATGAACTGGACAATGGGGGATTGCCATTGGAGAAAGACGGTGTGGCCAACTGTGGCCAAGGCTGCACAAAGGTCCAGGAGGGTTAATGCACCATAGACACATTTCTATCAAATGGTTTTTGTTATTTTGGTTACTCATGTCTACTTTTCAATTAAAATTTCAGTCCACAGTGCTTTAGTCGGCAGTCCATTCGGAATACATTTTTCTTGGGGCTAAATTGAAGTTAACATTGAAGTTAACTGCACAAGTAATGAATTAATAATTCTTTACAATTGGAGAGCTTTTTTTCCTACCTACCTTTTCAAAGATATTTGCCTTTTACTGCAACATATTAGAATTGCTTCACTAATTGCATATAAGTCACTCATTAAAATTCTATTGAAATTGTATTGGGACTTAATCTTAAGCACAAGTTATGTAATAGAGATCCAAGTAATTAGGAGGAGAAGGCTAAATGAAGCATATTAAAATATATCCCTTTATCCTATGGACTCTTTTGAAAATGTTAGAATCTATTAACCTGGAAAATTGTCCTGTAAATTCGAAAGCGGGCACCCAGGACCACATGAAATTGGTGCTGCCAGCTCATTTTAATGAGTCAGATGTGCAGCCAGCGCTACCCGTACTATTCATTGTCTATGCACCTGTTCGAGGGGTGGGAAATCAGGCTTCACTGATGCCACTTAAAGGCAGTCAGCATCACTTAAAGGGGAGATGCAGCGGCTGCAAACAGAAGGGAAAGCATCTGAAGAAACAAATGGCTGCAATACCTGCACCGATGGCACATTGGAGACCCTGATCCAGGTGGTGGACAGGAAGAGGGAGATCCTGGTCCCCCATGGGGGAGGGTGGGCAGAAAACCGTCCAGGCAATACCTCCGTCACCAGTGGGAAGAGGTTCTAGAAGAGGTTATCACCAGAATCTTAATTGCCAGAGCATGGCTGCAATGTAGAAAACTGTTTAATAACCTCACCAGAGTTGTATCTCAGTTCTCTTTCTCACTGCTCACACCTCCACCATCTCCAGCTTCACTATTCACAATACTCCCCTCACCTACTTCTCATCACTCTCCTACAATCACTGCACAACATTTTACTCCACCTCCTTCTCCTCACACTCACAAACTCGCCATTATTGCAACCTTCATCTCCCCATATCACACATCTTACACACTAAATCATTTTTGCATTCTTGTGCCAGTGGATAGCACAAGAGAGATTTGCCAATGTGGATTCATCCGCTCACAAACAGCACTGGCAACAGGCAACTGGCATTTAAGTCAATATTTGGAATCCTTTGCCAGGTCCTTTAAATATGGCTTTAAACTGCCATTTCAGTTGCCCATGCTTTGTAGGCTGACCGAGAAATGCCATTACAGGGGTGCAAAGGTTGGTAAAAGGCTTCGTCATTGTAATTAGGTCACTCTGGGCTGATTAAGTATATTCATGAGGCTCCCACATATTTCACACACGAGCTCAATTTGCTTCAATGGCCTCTTCCATCGGAAAATTTGATAGCCCCAAAATTGGACAGAGGTGAGTGGGACCAAATTCCATTTGATTTTCGAACCACCTTCCCCCAGATTCTGGGCACAAACATGTGGTAAGAAGACAATAATCAGGACCAACGAAGGAAAATGCTAAACAGGAACTTCTGAAGTTAATAAAATACTCATGACCTTGAAAAGCTAAAGAAAAAAGGTGTGCTCTCCATTTTGGTTTCAGTCACTGTTAATACAGTCAGCGATTATGCATGTTTAAAGATGACTTATATCATGAAAATATTTTACAAGATGCAAAGAAAATCATTTATAGGATGAATAAAAAATATTAGGGCTAAACAATCTTGGCTTGACAGACAGATGGTTAACAAAAGCATAATGAAGTGCAAAATAGAGGTCAATAGTTCAAAATTTAACAAAGTATGTGGAATTGTTCAAAACAGCTATGAGAACTAGTACTGCATCTGCAACAATATTTTCGATGAATATGGTCTTCATTATGATGTAGTTGATATCAGTCAATAGCACTCAGTGCAAAGGTTACAGCACACACCATACCCACCAGCCTTCCTAAACAGCTGAGAGGAATAGATGATGTAAATATAAGCAAGCTACTTGACTTGGATTGTGAGAATAAAACTAGGGGCACAGTTTTAATATTAACAAGCCTCAAGAGACTGTATTGAGGTGCGAAGAAACTTTCATAATATATATAGATATATAATATGGAACTGACTCCCAGAAAAAAAGCAGTTGAGGGTGAGCTTGTTTAAAAAGAAGCTGGGCAAGTATCTTTCTAGGACTGGAATTAGTGATTATAGGGATAGATAGCTAAGGATATAACACACCTATCAATACAATGGACAGAGGAATATCGGGTTAACACATTACACATGAAGTTAATAACACTAATATTGCAAACAGCAATTTCTAACATTAAAAGTTGATCTTGCACTTCAGTACAGGCCTCCCCCCAGTCCCTCATTAGATTTGTATCAAAATATTCCTGTGATTTTTTAAAGTTTTAGGGCCAAATTTGCTTATAAATCTGGCAGGAGTTGGGCAGAACTGCTCAGAACAAGGCTGGGACCCAGAAATGCTGGATCAAAACCTGAATTAGGATTTCCCATTGGCCTTGTGGGGGTGGGGCCTCAGCCCACCCCTTATAAGGCCAATCATGCCGTAGGGGGCAGGTTTGGAGGTTGGGGATCCCCGATAGTGTCATGTGTGCCTGCTGGTCCCATGCAAATCAGGAACATCCCCACCCAAGGTCAAACTTGCCCTCAATGGAATCAATAAAAAAATGAAATAAAACATGTGTTTTTCAATATAGCAGTTAGGAATGAAAATTTACACAATTTCCTCCATCTGACTATGCTTCCCAATGTCGTTTCAGTGCTTCCCCTGACTCGAGATTCACCTCGCCATGTTCACTTGTTTTTACTAGTGCACAGTCACTCTGTGCATTAGCAGCCATGGAGTACTTGGTTTTTTTTGTTTAACATTGCATAAGTGATGAGGATGGGGAGTTGCGTTCTGTCAGCTAGGTCACTGCTAGTGTCATGGCATGAATAATCCAGCTAGTAAGATATTCACTGTATCGCAATATACTGTGGGAGTTATTTGGCCTGAAGTTATCTAATTTTGTAATCCCCCATCTGCCTTTGGGGAACATAATGGCATAATGACTTACACAACACTGCAAAAATAAAGCACACACGATTAATGCATAATAATGACAAGCAAGTAAGTTCAGGGTAGAGAAAAATGTTTCAAAAAGAGAGACCAAGAAACAAAATGAAGTATTTAATCTTGAAAAGCCCCATTTTTAAAGTTTCTTTCCTCATATATGGCAGCTTCTAAGTGGTGGATTAATTTATTTAATAACATGGATCTCTGTGGTATTTGGGAGGCCAGGTAATATGATTTGAAGTTTATCACATGGGTAATAATGTGGAGTGAAAATACCCTCTCCCAGTACTGCTGTGAGTATGATCTATTTAGCTGTTTTATGTCCTTGTACTGCCTGCAAAGGGTTGAAGTAACAAGAATTATGTTTCTTTACTTATTGCATACAATAGAAATAATGCACCTGTATGGAGTCATACATGACTTAGTCCAGAAAAGGTACTAGGCCCAAACCTGTCCCATAAAAGTAATACCACACTTCATCCTCCATACAAACATTTTCAAGGTGGCAGTCAATTGACTCTGAAGAGAAGTGAAAGATGACTCACATAAAATAATCAGAACAAAAGAAGAGTGCTCTCCACATTTGTTAATAATTCTCAGTGGGCCACAGGGAAAATGCAATGTGATAGCAGCAATGCAGAGTGCCCGGATAAAATATGGACATGACTGTGCATTTGGATGTGTAGATGAACAGTTGGTAGGATGCTATACGTTGTCCCTCTGTTATGTTGCACTAAGATTTTCAAGCATGGTAAGGCAACACTGTTAAAGTGTGAGTCTACTTAACGTGGCAACCTTGCATAAGGATTGAACATTTCTTCCTCACCTGCTGCCAGATTCAAGGCATAGGTGAGACAACAGTAACTGTAACCTTCATTCAAGGTGCTTAGGTGGTACCCTTGACTGAAAGATGCTTCATGTACTCTAATTTAAAAAAATGTGGGATTGGTGCTGCTCCGCTTCTGTGCCTTCCATCTGTCATTTTCTACTGTTGAGCTAGTTCCCCATTAAGAATCACCAGCAGCCCTTTAATAGCTACTAGTGTCAGATATCCTGATCCTAACCCCTGCGCTCTCCCTCTTCCCCCCCCATGGTCCATGCACTGTGCACCAGCAGCACCAAAACTGTATATAAATGAGATGACTTCACTTTATAACACTGAGGTCAGCATAATGTAAGTCAGGTGTACTCAGTGCCCATGCAGCAGTGGTCCTGATCCTTCTGTTCTGAGTTTACATAGTTACTGAGATCATTGAAAGGTTTGCGCCACTGCAGCCTGTAGGCTTCGCAAAATTCCCCACAAACTCAAATAGAACCCTAAAGGGGGTGAGTTTTGGATCTTAACACGAATTTGGAATGATGGGACCTAAATGAAGGAATTTGAGGTCAAAACCTCAGTTTTGGACATTTTTAAGGATCAAGGAAGAAAAACCCTGAGGAAAATGACTTTGGAAAAATACTATACCTTTAAAAGGGCCATTGGGAAAACCTGCAGTCACAGAAACAACACAGGCTGCGGGGAAAGGGTGTGGTGAGGCAGTAGACAGGTATTGAGACCAAGCCAAGCTGTCTGGGAGATGTTTGCACTGCAATCCAACCAAGGAGGAAGAGCCTCACCCAAAACCTCACAAACACATCCAAAAAAATGAATAAACCAAGACCCTTTTGAAATCCCCAGGTCCAAACAGAATGGAAGTCTGAAAACAATTCCTAACAATAAAACTTCCAGCACACAGCTTCACAACCCATCGTCCCATCAAAAACCAATTAGCCAAGTATCTACAGGAACAGACTTAATGAGCCCACCAAAACCTAAGACAAAAGGAGCAAGATTTGGCACGTAGATAAAGGCCCTGTCTAAATGGGAGACATCGGAAGCCATCAGGACAAGTTAACATAAAGTTAAAGTCATCAGACTTAACGAGCCTGCCAAAACCTAAGACAATAGAATAAACAGGCCTCAACTGAAACCTAAATCACTTCAACGAGAAACCGATTTAGTAAAGCAGTTCTGGCACGAAAAACACAATAGGCTTGAAACAGTATAATTGAGGGCCTAATCCCCCAAGAAGCAGAGAGTTACACAGACGGGTCTACACACACGACACGAGCAGGAGGAGAGACAAGCAGCCAGGCCACGAGGCAGGCAGACCCAAGGCGAGATCAGAGGTAGGGACAGACAAGGCCAGGCAAGGGCTGGAACTGAGACCACGAGCTGGGAGCGAGTCGGCATCGCTCAACACATGGTCCAGCTCCAGGAGGTACCGCCCCGACAGGCCTCCAACGCAACGCACCAACAACAAGAGCCGCCAAGGGCTCCACGAGGCAAACCGACACTTGAAGGTACCGCGGAAACCAAGGCCCCGTGCAGCAACCAACCACCAGGCGACACCGAAAGACCAACACCAGGAAAACCCGAAGACATGCAAGTTTCCACACTACAAACTATTCCTGACTTACCCCTGGGTAAGATTGGTGAGCATTATCCCTGATCCTCTGGAATTAAACCTAGCTAGGCAGTGGGATTGGGAGGGATAAGGGTTTTTGTGTATTGTAATTCTCCCTCGCCTGTACCGTGTGTTCCTCAACCTGTGTTTAAGCATTAATTGTGTTTTAAGTTTGTTACCTTTTCTTTAATAAAAGTCAAAACTCTTTCATCAAAACCTGTTGTCTAGTACATCTTTGTTCACAACCCCCAAATAAGTCCAAGGTCTAGAACCAGGGGCGTGGGAGCGATTCGAACCGCTCACTGAGTCAGAGGTGAAGCTGACCCTACCACACCACCCCCTACAGCCTGGTCCTCCTGATGACATCCCTGCTTGTGTCCTCCTGTGCAATGTGCAACCAGGCTGCGTTGATCTCCTGGGGAGGTCTCATCCGCCCATTGGAAAGGAAGAGAACCTCCCTGCGTGCTGTGAATCCCTCTATAAGCATATGGAGGGAGTCATGGGAGAGCCTGGGTGCAGCCGTGCACCTCTGTGCAGTGGTTGTCAGTGTTTGCAGCACCTCAATGCTGTAGAACACTGACAGCACAACTGTCAAAAACAATTTGCGCATGGTCCCTTTAAAGAAACTGGCTGATAACGTGTCATCAAGTGATGTAATCAGACCCATTTCCTTCAATTGGCCGGGAAATGCGCTGGGCGGGCTTAACAAGCCCAATCAGCATAAAATTCTTTTCACAGAGCGGGATGGAGCCAGCAGCGGGGTTGCATCCCTCCACCGACCCCGGCCTCACCAGACTCGCCTCGGAAGGCGAAATCACGGCCTTATTTTCTAAAGAGTATGTGGCCTCCTTATTCTTCCTACCAAAAGGTATTGCCTCGCACTTATCTATATTGAAGTTCATTTGCTAATTACACACCCATTCTGCAAGTTTATGAATGATTGCATTATCAGCACCTGTATTGTTCACTGTTTACCATATTTATCTGGTTGTTTCTAATGAATTAGAAATAAAAATCATGTGAATATGGAAATAGATTTTAAATACTCATACAACTAAATAAAAACTAAAATCTCTATCTACTGTGGCAATTCTCCATGCATGGTGCAACTTTCCCACTTCTTCTCGTGGTATAGAGTGCACGTTACCACAACATCAAAATGAGATATCAATCCATGGATCTAATGTAATTTTCCAATTTCCTTATTCCTAAACCACCTGAATATTACTAAGAAACTCATAAAAATCTGGCATGAGAGGAGGAGAAAAACTCTTACCATTTGAAGCTAATAACATCAGAAAATATGGGACTGGATAGAGTGATCTTCTCATAAGGTCTGTGACTTTCACTGTCCATATATAATTCGCCTTATTATGGATGCATTTTCTTCTTTTGTTGAAAGACAGGTTAATAACTCATCTTTCATTGTAATTTACAACCCATGAATGAAATTGTGGGAACATATGATTTTGAAATATGCAATTTGTGTGAATCCAATTTCATTAGTGATATTTCAATGCTTCTCAAGCAACTAACCAGCTACTTAACCAATAATATTGTAACGTTCATAAATGCAGCTATGGACTGAATCTTTTCCACCCACAATTGAGGTCATTAAAGACTTCTCCAAATCAAGGGGGTACTTTGGCACAGTTCCAACATCACCTTGCTAGTAAGCGTAAGCTTCTGATACATTGATCATCAGTTAAACCTAGGAAGTTGATCCATGGGCTTGTGTATTCTTTCCTGGGATATATTCCTTTCCTGCCTTCTTTCTTCCTCATTGGGTGCATTATCCAATCCTTCTTCTCCTCCTAAGGTAATACAGTGGTTCCTGCAATAGGAGTCAGAGCCACTTGTCTCCCTTTAGCACATTGCTTTTACTGTGATATTATTAAAATCTGATACCACTGGGACTTAATTAGTGCTTTCAACTCACCAGCTATAAGCATTTGCCATTATGTTAAACCTATATTGTTAAACTAGCAAACTAACTTTACTGTGCAAACTGCAATTTTTGCTTGGCATTAATTTGGCTGTAAAATTAATGACAATCCCAAAAGAATGCCCAAGGATAGCAATCTAAAATTACAACCTACTTTGTTCATCCAGTTGTATTTCACAGCTGACATTTCCATAGTCCCAACAGCACAAGAACCATTGTGATCCATAAAGTGTTTGATCATCTGTCTCTATATTTAACCTCCAGTCTCATTTTTAACCAGATATTCTTCCAGCTCTTTTCAAGGCATTATGCAATGGAGCAAAAAATGGTTTTGATGGGCACATTTATTATTCCACAAAAAAAACTCATCTAAAGCTGGAAAGTAGCATTGGCAAAATTAGTGGATGAATGTTTAACACTTTCATATGATGGGGCCTAAATAAATGTGACATGATCCCTATAGTCATGCTGGGATCATGTCTATCAGTGCACTCTAGCAGTAACCATGTGAGGTCAGTTGGAGGACACCTAACTTGATTGCTGGTTATCCATGCCATTATTGGTGCAACTAAGGTGCCCGTCTGCACCAAGCTGCCAAAAACTCTAGCAACTGCTGGCTACCGGGGCGTCTGTCCAGGCTCTCCTGGGAGACACAATTTGTGGCCCCCTTCAGCCCCTTCACAAAATGGGCTGTTGATAAAAAACTTTAAAATGATCTTTGAGGATCCAGGCCACTTCTCTGGCCTGGATCTGCACTTCTAATTGACTCATCTCATTGCGTATACCAGCTTGTAGGACCACATATGGGTCAGGGATGTGGGAATTTCCAATGTAGTGAGTTCCTGTCCAAGGCCCTGCTCCCTTCCACATCACATGCTTTACAAGCTGTGGGCAGAGACTTCACGGCTTACAAGGCTAAGTGAGAAATCCACATTTAGGTTGGGACCCTGCCTTTCTCCAAGCCATTCTGCTGGAGTTACGGCAGGAGACTGAAGAGTGGATGAGTAAATTCAGCCCTGACATTCCTCTGGTCACTATTTCAATGGAGGCATTCATTCTCTTATTTTAAATGCTCGGTTAAAATAGTGGATAGAGGAATACCAATTAAAATGAATGGATTAATGCTTCTATTAAAATAACAGACAGATGAATCTCTTCCAAACATGCTATGTGTTTATCCACTAATGCTGCAGTTATAAAATGGATTATTGTATCTATGGTTTAACTTACCTTTGTTTTCGTTGTCGTATTTCTAAGCTTAAAACAGTTTCTCTTAAATAAATACCACCCTCAGTCTGCAAGCTGCACATTCATTAAGCTGGTGTATTTGTCCTTAACGTCAAACCAGCTGCAGGAATGCTGCAATGAGATGAAGGGCTGCATTCTCCTCCCAATGGAAGGTTAGCCTAACCACCACTAAATCACTGAAGTTTCCTGGACAGGCCCTCATTATTATGTGGGGTGAGATGGCAATAGAAAATCACTACTGGGAGGGAGGGAGATTCAGTGGTGCTACAGCATTTAAAACACTGGAGCTGATTAAAGTGGCAGCAGGACAGTATAGCAATGAGTGAGGAAGGAGCAGCATTGCAGGGAGGGGTGGGATTAGCAGCAGGAAGGACATGGAGATTTACTGATGCTTCTATTAGCAGAAATAAGGACCAGAAGAGAATGTCTCCTGAGGTCTGATAACAGGAAGCCCCTTACAAGGGTGGTTCACACCTTATGGAGATATTGGCAGAAGCAGTGAGTGCAACCTCTACCACTGCACGAACAGCCACACAGTGCAGGAAGAGGTTTAATGATCTCACAAGGTTGGCTAAGGTAAGGGAAGGCATTGCTCTCCATGCACATCATGTAGGAATGAGAGAAGTATGACACACCTCTCATGCCATCTCGGTCTCATTACCTGGATGACAGAAAAACTAACCTATTCACAGGGAACCCCAGAAACAATGGCCCAGAAATTGGACTTCGATGGTTGCCGCAGGGGTAAGGATCGTGCACGATCTTACCTACCGCGCCTGCCTTTATGGTTTTGGTCCACACGAACTTCTGCTCCTGGGCCTCTCCCTGGTGCCGGCGCGCAGTGTGTGCATATCCCAGAGGCGCAGTTAGTTCGATGCGACCTCTGGGATCACGTGGGCCAGTTAGAGCCAATGGCAGCACACCATCCTTCATTCATAGTTTTGACAGGAAGAGCTGTCAAAACTATGAATACAACTTGCCCCCAAAAGAACAGCTAAACCTCAATTAAATTTAAAAAAAAACCATCACATTAATAAAATAACTATAGTTAAATAAATTAACCACTTTAAACAAAAATTTTAATTTTTGAAAAAATTTAAATTCTTTTTAAAAGTTATAAAAATAAACTTACCTTTATTTAAAGTCTCTAAAAAAGATAAACCTGTTGAAATTTTTTTAAATAATACTTAATTAACTACTTACCTTGTTAAAAGGGGGTCTTACACCTCCTTTCTTCATGTGTAAAATCTTCAACACTTACCTTCGCGTTCAAACCTGAAAAAAAAACTAAGTGTGCTGCGTGCGCACAGCCTGTAGTGCGCACGCGGTTCACTTAGGAACCGCCCCCTTCGCAATATCGGAAGTGCCGGTTTCCCGTCATGCGCAGTGCATGCAGGAAACCGGCACTTCGGGACCGAATATGGGTGAGTACACAATGCGTACTCTCCCGTATTCGGACGAATTTCTGGGCCATTAATGCACCATGTTAACTCCACAACACTGCGAGAGCTCACATTGCCCACCACAGTGGGTTTTGCTAGTCTTGAAGGAGAGGTGTTCAAAGGCAGCCTGCACCTCCAAGTCTGATAACAAGGGTTTGCATGTAAACATATGGGTAAGAAGCAACCTTGACAGTCACATTCCTTTAACCTTGCATTCATTCATTGCAAAGGAAAACATAGCACAGAACCAATGCCAAAAAACTGCTACTGGAGAAGGGGAGGAAGCTTTGTCATTTGTAGAAAGACAAACAGGAGAGGCTGTAGGAGATGGGAAAGGAGGAGGAAAGGTGCCAAGATCAGCTTGATAAATGCAGGGCAAGAGGGAGTCCAGGTAATTTCACTTTTATGTGGATTGCCAAAGTATCGGATGCACTGTAGCCATGCACTCAACCATTATTTTTTCAAGGAATCATTCAAATCTTTACACAGCTGAACAAGCTTCTGTGTTTTTGAAATCCTAGATGACTTGGAGGAAGATGCCAGCCACTCAGATGATCAGCGGAACTTATCAAGATCTACATCTCTTGCCCCATCCTCTCCAACTGCATCATGGCATATTGCCTGCCCCAGCGCCAACTCAGATAAATCTACTTGAGAGGAAAAATGAGTCAGAAGAGTTTTCACTGGGAGAAGCACAAAAAACTAGTCAGAATGAAGACCCAAGCGCGGAAGAGGGTCCCGTTTCTCCATGTAGGGTGGAGAAATGACTGCCATTGGCTGAGGAACCTAAAGACTCAGATCTCAGAGGTGCAGTCTCCAAAGCAGCAATAATTCAGGAGCATAGATCTCAGGTGTAGGCAGTGGAGATGGTTTCCGTCCATATCATTGAGATGGTGGATAAGTGGGAGGAGTCCACTACAAACATTAGCAACACATTACAGGAAGTTTCTCATGACATGCAGAATGTTTTGGAGAGAGCACTGGTGGGAATGAGGACCTTGGAGTGAAAGACGGGGAAGAATGCCATTCCCCCATGGAGAATGGGACAAGGACCACCTTTTACTGAGCAGCTGAGGTTAACAGATGTTTCTGTCTCACATGATTGTAAAATTGGGCCTACTTCTTTAATGATCCTTCCAATGCCAGCACCTGAGGGGTTTCAGACCTGAGTCAGCTCCCCTTAACAATGTCTGAGAATGGCAACTAGAATCAGGTCATAGGAATGTAGATCCCTCGGTCCTCAAAGACCCAACAAGTATCGTCCCAGCCACCCACCTCTCAACCTCGTATCACTTAAGGAGCAGCTCATAGAAGTAGTAGGTTAGAAGCTACAACAAGTAAGGTATCTGGCACAAAGGGTGGACATGGTGGTAAGAAATAATTGCAGTTGCGGTGTAGGAAATTATTGGAACCTTTATTGAATTTAGTTCTGGAAAGTAAAATCTGTTTGACTCCATAGACAATAGAATTCATTTCTGTGGATGTTTGCAATTATTGGACTTGGATGATGACATGTGAGAGTGTGACTTCTTCTTCATGGAGGCAAGGTACAAAAACATCTGGGAATGCAGATCTTTGTGAGGCAGTTATGGGTAGATAGATAAAGGCGAAAGGGATTTTATTCAGTTTCTCAACTTTTATTTGGAGGCATAGCTGGGCGCAAGGACTACAAGGCTGGAAGTTTCCTTGTTCCTGGTGTAGTGGGACATTGTCAGGCTGGTACTCGTGGGACCAGGAGTACTTGCCTGTCAAACAGCATAACTGGGGCCCACCAGGACATCCAAGCCTGGGTCATGGCCTGGATCTCGAAGAACAGAAAACTTTTGGGCAAATTAATTGGGCCCCTTATAAAAAGCACAGGTACGGCATTTTTAGTTGGGGTGGGGAAGAGGGCAACAGCCCCCCACCACCCCCCCCCACTGGACCAGGACCTGGAACCCTAAGTCACAATTTTCAATCTGTTCCCTATGGCTGGTATTGAAGATGCACCCCAAGTGGCATGGGTACTCACAGCCTTTATTTAAATTAACTGGCCTGCCCCTGATCCTGCACTGGAAGTCTCAGGTGGGTCCATCGAGTATTTACTCCAATTGGTTACTTGAATGGCTTATCTTCTGACTCCTCAAAACCTCTCCAACATCTGCAAGGCTCAAGTTAGGAGTGTGAGTAAACACTCACCACTTGCCTGGATAGGTGCAGCTGCAACAACGCTCAAGAAGCTTAATATTAGTCAAGAAAATGCTGTCTGCTTGATAGGCACCCCTATCACTGAACTCAATATCCACCCCCTCCACCACTACCACACTGTGGTGGATGGATGTTCTATATATACAATGTACTATTGAAATGTACCAAGCTTACTTCACCAACACCTCTCAGGCCAATGATCTCTACCACAAAGAAAGATAAGAACAGTGATGTTGTGGGCACAGCATTGTATCCAAGTGCCCCACCAAGTTACAAATCCAGACTTGGGTATGTATCGTTGTTCCTTCATCGTCTTTGGGTCAAAATCTTGGAATTCCGTAACTAACACCATCTTGGAAGCACCATTAGCACAAGAACTGCAGCAGTTCAAAACAAAGGCCCACCCCATCTTCCCAGGGCCAATAAGAATGCAGCCTTGGCAGCATTGCCCACATCACAAGTACAGATTAATAAAACATGAAGGTTCTGGGGGGTAAATTCAAACTCAGTTTTTTTTTGACAGACCCTTTTCCAAGTTCAGTGTTCTCAGAAGAGTTAACAAAGCATTATGGGGTTGAATTTCTACAGGGCTTCTCTTGATGTCCCAATTTAACTTTGGCGGATCATTAGCAGAAATGATGGAGCTGTATTTTTTCCATTATCCAAAGAATTGGGAGGATATGAGTGGTAATTTCCAGTGAGTAACAAAGGTTTCTACTTGACCCTGGGCAATGTTACATTACACCCCTAGGTTCTTAGAGAGAAATGGATTGTTTACAAGAATGGTCCTTGATACCGAGCAGGAGAGAAATATCAGGTAGGGGCCTGAAAATTTTAACAATTGCTAAAAGTAAGATAGCCTCTAGTTTCACATGAAGTTTGTTAATTTTGTAACGATAAGCATTAGCAATGCTAGTCAGAAGTGTAATTCAGGGTGTCAAAATGTTCTCTGGGCACATAGAAATAAAGGATACAATAATTAATTTAGAGGGCTTTCTGAATAGAGTCATGATCTTAGGAATATTTTATTTTAATCTTATATTATCATTTTAATATTTCAATGCTCTTCACAAATTATGATTCCATAAACTTATTATAGCAAAATTAACCATAATAAAAAGATCTATTTAGAAAGTAACAATAGCATGTCCAGTTATTCCTCCAGTTCATCTGTACATACAGCATACAAATATCTTCCATAGCCCAAACCTCATTTCCCTCTAGTATTTCTAGACTCCTTTTAAACCAATATGACATGCTGATCACTCAACTCAGATATATGAATAACATAATACTTGTTCTTCTAATAAAATTGTACTAAAATTTTTCATATTCAAATTATCAAGACTTAATAAGCTCCACAATAAAGCTAAGTATAAAAATAAATAAAGCTATAATTATTGTACCTTGTGGTGATTGGAAATCCATTAAAAATATAATTGCTAAATATTTTGATGATAGGAGCTACAATCTATGTTATGGTATGCTGATTGTCTGTCTTTATTCAATTCTTAAATGATAGACTCAAATACTAATTTGTAATTTAGTTAGGTACTTGTGACATTCACATCTGAGGCTCTGGACTCATCTGTTCTCTGGATTTGACTGTTACAGTACACGAAGCGTAAAAGGGAACATTGAAGCATGTATCATACACATCACATTTGTAACATACAGAAGCTTCCTTTGCTTAAAAATTCTTTATGATTTATATGGGTGCTATGCACACCTAAGATACCACAGAGATGAAATCCTGCTCTAGTGAAGTATGTAATTTACCAATGTTACATTCCTATGTAATGCAGGACATGAGTACACTTTTTCATACCCCTATGTGTGCTGCACTTCTAAGTTTACAACAACAATTTGCATTTATATAGCACCTTTAACATAAGTAACATCCCAAGGTGTCAAGCCAGGAAAGGAGAGATGTCCAAAATCTTGCCAAAGAGATGATTTTTGAGAATGATTTAAAGGAAAAGAGAGAGATAGAGACTGGGGGTTTTGGGGTTGGAATTCCAGAGAGTAGGAGGCAGCTGAAGGCTTTGTCAGCAATGGTTGGTTGGTGAAGGGTAGGGGCATACACAAGAGGCATCAGAGGAACAGAGAATTTTGGGAAGGAGGAATATAGGGTGGGAGAAGATTGCAGAGATACGGCGAGACAAGACTAAGGATGGATTTAAAGATGAGGACAAGGTTTTTAAACTTGAAGCGTTGGAGGACGGGGCACCATTGTAGGTCAGTGAGGATTGGGGTGATGGGTGAGCCGAACATCGTACAGGGTAAAATATGTGCATCAAGATTTTGCAGAAGTTAGAAGTTCTAGAGAGTGGAGAACAGGAGGCCAGTAAGGAGAATGTTGGAGTAGTCATGTCTGGAGGTGATGAAGGCACGTGTAAAGGTTCAGCAGCAAAAGAGCAAATGCAGGGATGGAGCTTTGGAAAGGGTGCAGAGGAGATCCACCAGACTAATGCCCAGTTTAAAACATCTTGGTTATCAAGATAGGCTAAAAGAGTTGGGACTCTACACTTTAGAGAAGCGTAGACTTAGGGGGGATCAGATTGAGGTTTATAAGATAATGAAGGGAATAGATTGTGTTCCAGTTGACAGTTTGTTCCAATTAAATAGGTTAGGCAGGACCAGGGGTCACAAATTTAAGTTGTATAAGGCCAGATCTAGGTTAGATGTCAGGAGGTGGTTCTTTTCCCAGAGAATAGTGGACCTCGAACAGGCAGCCATCTCATGCGGTGGATGCTGATTCGCTGAATTACTTCAAGCAAGAGCTGGTCCTGTCCCTGGCTGGGATGGAGATCACCTCTTACAGAAGGTAGGCACTGCAGGGAATTCAAGGCCAGTGTGATCTCCTGGACTAGTTTTGATCGCCTGGATGGGTCAGAGAGGAATTTCCCAGATTTTTTTTCCTCCAAATTGGCCTGGTTTTTTTTTAACCTGGTTTTTCGCCTCTCCCAGGAGATCACATGGTTTCGGGTGGAGTGGAGCGTATATACTGTGATACACAAGGTATTGCAATTCTGTCGGACAGGCTCGATGGACCCAGACGGTTTTTACCTGTCCGTCATTGTTCGTAAGTTCGTAACTGGCAATGTTGCTGAGATGAAAGTAAGCTGTCTTTATGATAGGGAGGATATGGGGTCTTAAGCTTATTTTAGGGTTAAGCAGGATGCCAAGTTGTGAACAGTTAGGTTCACAATGGCTGGTGAGAGGGATGTTACCAGTTCCAAGGGAACAGAGTGCAGAGTATGTAAAATTGTCATGTTGTTTTCCATCATGAAAACACTATGGTCCCTGACTGCCATAGGGAGCAGCACAGCTGTGAAATTAGGTATTGCCAAGGCTTTACTGTACTGTTTATGGTTAAAGTGCAGATGGAAATCAGTCCTGCCAAAGAAAATGTGCCATATTAAGCACTCCATTATGAACTGAACAGTCTTAAGTTGTGATAATCAAATGGAGAGGGAAAAAAATAAAATGTAATGAAATTGAGAACCATTTTATCACCCCTTCCAAATGGTCTGAACATCTGCAGCTGAGGTAGATCGGAAGCACATAAGCTGGTGTAGTATAAAGATGTAGCATATTCCCAACTTAATTTGTTCGATCTGCTTTTATTAACAATTAAAATTAATAAAGTAAATGAATGGCCTCACACAAAACAAAGTACAATAGTATGGTATATTTTGGAAATACAAAACTAAATGTGAAATTTCAAAGGAAAAGCATGTGAAACAGGAGGTAGACACAAGTCGAAGGGTATCAGGAATGATGAAAACAATATTTGAAATCTTTAAAAAGTGCCATATGGTGCTGAGTTCATGATGTAAAATCTGGGATGACAGGCGGTAGCAGCTGAGAAATAATCCCCTTGGAGATTTTTGCATGGGTTTTATTATGCGTTAACCTGATAATTCAATGATAAATATAGGATGCTGCACAATAGATGTCAAAAGCTGCATTCTATTTTATAACTGAAAAGCTTCTGTAACTGACAAGCATTTTAGACACAAGGGACATTTCTTATGAATGAATTGAATATGAATTTCTCTGGCTACAATGTATGAATATTTCTAATCCATCAAAGTAAAGCAAAAGCTACGCCAAGTCATTAACGTTTTTTTTGTTTCCTTTTGTATTCAATTTAACCTAATTTACTGGCCCTCCCTCTTCAAGGGCTCTTGCAAATGTCTTCTGCTGGGAGAGAAGGCAACATGTCAAATGCTCACACCTGACTTCTGACACTGATGCCAAACGTACTCAGCCAACAAGAAACTCGCCTGACAGGACTGAGTGTGTGTTACAAAGGGAGATGGCCTTTAACCACCCATTCATATAGCAGCTGAATGACAAGTGTACTGAGGTAATTCAGCATTTTTACTCCAGGATGTCAGTGAAGCCTTTTTGTAATAAGAAAAGCTGCTTGCCAGGCTCTGCTAATGGTTCAGCAATCAGTTTAGCCAATGTGCTGTTGAGCTAAAAAGACAATGAAGAAGCAGGGTTTAGTCCCTGGTCTGTTCTGAGTTAGTCGACCTCAGCCTGGAAAATGGTGCAGACACTACAACGGCCAGGAATTAGACATGTGAAAATCATGCAGGGTTTCCATTACCAATTGTTAACATATGGCCCCTGCTGGAAGTATGTGGGTAGTTGTGAGGTGAACACAAGATTTTGCTTGGCTGCAATATCCCTCCTAGTCAAATAGCCTTAGGATATTCATGTCAAGGCTCAAACATGTATCATGGTCACTTGGGCAAGGTACCAAAGGGCAACTGGTGCCCATGGGGTAGTAGGGGAGATTTTTGGCTTCACACACTCTGTTTCCTACTGCAAATTGGCTTCCAAATCTCCTCTTAAGCACAAAAAACAAAGCACAGGCCAACTTCAGAACAATGGACTTTGCATCAGAAAGTGGTTTTACTGTACACATATACACTTACTTCAGATGCTTCTTATTATCATCCTCTGTGCTGTTCTTAAACCTATCCTGGTGCTGTGCCAAGGCGATACCTGAGGGCCAGGGATGTCACTGATGCCTGGCTATGTTATCATACCAAATGCTTCTTGGGACTGAAGTAGCCCTTGTATCAGGGTTTCTGAGTCCTGGGAGGGCTCTTTAGCAGGTTGTATCACCAATTCCTCCATAAGCAAGAATCTTTCAGACAACACTTGCCTGGGGCCTACCTTGCAAGCCACCTGTGCATGATCTGGAATAAAAAGCTACTATCAGTAATGGTGACCATGAAACTATCGGATTGTCGTAAAAACCCAGCTGGTTCACTAATGTCCTTTAGGGAAGGAAATCTGCCGTCCTTACCCGGTCTGGCCTATATGTGACTCCAGACCCACAGCAATGTGGTTGACTCTTAACTGCCCTCTGAAATGGTCTAGTAAGCCACTCAGTTGTAACAAACCGCTACAAAAACAATAATAAGAATAAAACCGGACGGACCACCCGACATTAACCTCGGCACTGGCTTCGGACACAACAACGACACACTCAGCTCAGTCGACCCTGCAAAGTCCTCCTCACTAACATCTGGGGGCCTGTACCAAAATTGGGAGAGCTGTCCCACAGACTAGTCAAGCAACAGCCTGACTCTGTCATACTCACAGAATCATACCTTTCAGCCAATGTCCCAAACTCCTCCATCACCATCCCTGGGTATGTCCTGTCCCACCGGCAGGACAGACCCACTAGAGGTGGCGGTACAGCGGTATACAGTCAAGAGGGAGTGGCCCTGGGAGTTCACAGCATTGACTCCGGACCTCATGAGTTCTCATGGCTTCAGGTAAAGCATGGGAATGGAAACCTCCTGCTGATTACCACCTACCGCCCTCCCTCAGCTGATGAATCAGTACTCCTCCATGTTGAACACCACTTGGAAGAAGCACTGAGGGTAGAAAGAGCACAGAATTTACTCTGGGTGGGGGATTTCAATGTCCAGCACCAAGAGTGGATTGGTAGCACCACTACTGACTGAACTGGCCGAGTCCTTAAGGACATAGCTGTCAAACTTGGCCTGCAGCAGGTGGTGAGAGAAACAACATGAGGGAAAAACCTACTTGACCTCGTCCTCACCAATCTACCTGTCACAGATGCATCTGTCCATGACAACATTGGTAGCAGTGACCACCGCACAAAGACCCATCTTCACACTGAGGTCATCCTCCATTGTGTTGTGTGGCACTAACACCGTGCTAAATGGGATAGATTCAGAACAGATCTGGCAGCTCAAAACTGGACATCCATGAGGCGCTGTGGGCCATCAGCAGTAGCAGAATTGTACTCCACCACAATCTGTAACCTCATGGCCCGGCAATGAGGAGTGTAGAAGAGCGTGCCAGGAGCAGCACCAGGCGTACCTAAAAATGAGGTGCCAAACTGGGGAAGCTGCAACACAAGACTACATGCATGCTAAACAGCAAAAGCAGCATGCTACAGACAGAGCTAAGTGATCCCACAATCAACAGATCAGATCAAAGCTCTGCAGTCCTGCCACATCCAGTTGTGCTCCAGAACTAGCCGCGCCTCTAGCCAAGCTGTTCCAGTACAGCTACAACACTGGCATCTACCCAACAATGTGCAAAACTACCCAGGTATGTCCTGTCCATAAAAAGCAGGACAAATCCAATCCGGCCAATTACTGCCCCATCAGTCTACTCTCAACCATCAGCAAAGTGATGGAAGGTGTCGTCGACAGTGCTATCAAGTGGCACTTACTCACCAATAACCTGCTCACTGATGCCCAGTTTGGGTTCTGCCAGGACCACTCGGCTCCCGACCTCATTACAGCCTTGGTCCAAACATGGGCAAAAGAAGCTGAATTCCAGAGGTGAGGTGAGAGTGACTGCCCTTGACATCAAGGCAGCATTTGGCTTTGCATGGCATCAAGGAGCCCTAGTAAAATTGAAGTTAATGCGAATCAGGGGAAAAACTCTCCACTGGCTGGAGTCATTCCTAGCACAAAGGAAAATGGTTGTGGTTGTTGGAGGCAAATCATCACAGCCCCAGAACATCACTGCAGGAGTTCCTCAGGGCAGTGTCCTAGGCCCAACTATCTTCAGCTGATTCATCAATGACTTTCGCTCCATCATAAGGTCAGAAGTGGGAATGTTTGCTGATGATTGTACAGTGTTCAGTTCCATTCACAACTCCTCAGATAATGAAGCAGTCCATGCCCGCATGCAACAAGACCTGGACGACATTCAGGCTTGGGCTGATAGGTGGCAGGTAACATTCGCGCCACACAAGTGCCAGGCAATGACTATCTCCAACAAGCGACGATCTAACCACCGCCCTTTGACATTCAACTGCATTACCATCACCGAATCCCCCACCATCAACATCCTGGGCATCACCATTGACCAGAAACTTAACTGGACCAGCCACATAAATACTGTGGCCAGAAGAGCAGGTCAGCGGCTGGGTATTCTGTGGCGAGTGTCTCACCTCCTGACTCCCTAAAGCCTTTCCACCATCTACAAGGTGCAAGTCAGGAGTGTGATGGAATACTCTCCACTTGCCTGGATGAGCGCAGCTCCAACAACACTCAAGAAGCTCAACACCATCCAGGACAAAGCAGCCCGCTTGATCGGCACCCCATCCACCACCTTAAACATTCACACACCCTCCACTACCGGCGCACCGTGGCTGCAGTGTGTACCATCTACAAGATGCACTGCAGCAACTCGCCAAGGCTTCTTCGACAGCACCTCCCAAACCCACAACCTCTACCACCTTGAGGCGCAGAGGTTAACAATGCCAAAAACCACTCCTATTTCAGAGTCACACTTGATCGCAGCCTGTCATATAGACAGCATATCCAGAACCTTGACAAGAAACTAAACAGTAGGGTCAACTTGATCCAGAAACTCACCAGATCCACATGGGGAGCAGATGCTCAAACCCTCCGTACGGCAGCACTCACCCTGGTGTACTCTGCAGCGGAGTACTGCTCTCCGGCATGTCTATCAAGTCCGCATGTCAAATCCGTTGATGTCCAGCTGAATTCTACTATGAGAATTATCACTGGTACGCTTTTATCGACACCAACACTTTGGCTGCCTGTGCTTGCAAACACCAACAAAGACATGCCGATCCAAACTGACTTGAACAACCTACCACCAACCTGTCTCAAATCTAGAAGACCATTTTGGGCCGATGCTGAAGCCCTTCAGCGATCTCCCCTCAGCCTTGATGATCGATGGCGAAATGTTTGGAAGAACTATGACATACGGAATGGATTCCTTATAGAGGACCCCATAGTACAACCTGAAGGATCAAAACTTCCTCACAAACACTGGACAATCATCAACTGCCTCAGAACCGGTCATGGTAGATGCTGCCACCTTCTCCATTGATGGAAGATTAAAGCATAAGAACATAAGAACATAAGAAATAGGAGCAGGAGTAGGCCAATCGGCCCCTCGAGCCTGCTCCGCCATTCAATAAGATCATGGCTGATCTGATCCTAACCGCCAATCTACTATCTATCACAGAACCATCTCCTGCATCTAACAGAATTGCACACACGAAATAGGAGCAGAATCAGGCTACACAGTCCCTGGGCCCGCTCCACTACCCACAGGGCCATGACCGATCCGAACCTAGACTCATGTCCAAATTCCTGCCCGCTCCCCGTAACCCTTAATGCCCTTTACTTCTAGGAAACTGTCTATTTCTGTTTTAAATTTAATTAATGTTGTAGCTTCTACAGCTTTTTGTGGCAGCATATTCCATGGACCTACCACCCTCTGAGTGAAGTAGTTCCTCCTCATCTCAGTTTTGAAAGAGCAGCCCCTTATTCTAAGACTATGTCCCCTAGTTCTCGTCTCACCCGTCATCGGGAACATCCTCCCCGCATCCACCCGATCCGACCCCTTCACAATCTTATATGTTTCAATAAGATCGCCTCTCATTCTTCTGAACTCCAATGAGTAGAGTCCCAATCTACCCAACCTCTCCTCATATGACCACCCCCTCATCCCCGGGATTAACCGAGTGAACCTTTTTTGCACTGCCTCGAGAGCAAGGATGTCTTTCCTTAAGTAAGGACACCAAAACTGTATGCAGTATTCCAGGTGCGGTCTCACCAATACCTTGTACAACTGAAGCAATACCTCCCTATTTTTATATTCTATCCCCCTAGCAATGAAAGCCAACATTCCATTTGCCTTCTTAATCACTTGCTGCACCTGCATACTAACCTTTTGAGTTTCGTGCACCAGGACCCCCAGATCCCTTTGCACTTCAGTACTCTCCAGTTTCTTGCCATTAAGATAATAAATTGCTCTAGGATTTTTCCTGCCAAAGTGCATCACCTCACACTTTCCAGTGTTGTATTCCATCTGCCAAATCTCTGCCCACTTACTTAGCCTGTCTATGTCCCCTTGCAGGTTTTTTATGTCCTCCTCACTCACTACTTTCCCTCCCATCTTTGTATCATCTGCAAATTTTGATATGTTACACTTGGTCCCTTCCTCCAAATCGTTAATATAGATTGTGAAGAGTTGGGGACCCAGCACTGACCCCTGTGGAACACCACTAGTTACTGATTGCCAGTCTGAGAATGAACCATTTATCCCAACTCTTTGCTTTCTGTTAGATAGCCAATCCTCTATCCATGCCAGAATATTACCCCCAATCCCGTGATTTTTTACCTTAAGCAATAATCTTTTGTGTGGCACCTTGTCAAATGCCTTTTGGAAGTCTAAATACACTACGTCCACTGGTTCCCCTTTATCCACTCTATATGTTACTTCCTCAAAGAACTCCAGCAAATTTGTCAAACATGACTTCCCCTTCGTAAAACCATGCTGACTTTGTCCTATTAAATTATGATTATCCAAATGTCCTGTTACTGTTTCCTTAATAATGGACTCCAAAATTTTACCTACCACAGATGTTAGGCTAACCGGTCTATAGTTACCAGCCTTCTGTCTACTGCCCTTTTTAAATAAGGGTGTTACATTAGCAGTTTTCCAGTCTGCCGGGACCTTAGCGGAATCCAGGGAGTTTTGAAAAATTATTACCAATGCATCTACAATCCCTACCGCCACTTCCTTCAAGACTCTAGGATGTAAGCCATCAGGTCCAGGTGATTTATCCGCCTTGAGTCCCATTATTTTACCGAGTACCACTTCCTTAGTGATTTTGATCGTGTTTAGCTCCTCTCCCCCTATAGCCCCCTGTTTGTCCAGTGTTGGGATATTCTTAGTGTCCTCTACTGTAAAGACTGATACAAAATATTCATTCAGTGTTTTTGCCATCTCCATATTTCCCACCATTAATTTCCCGGTCTCATCCTCTAAGGGACCAACATTTACTTTAGCCACCCTTTTTCTTTTTATATAACTATAAAAACTCTTACTATCTGTTTTTATATTTTTTGCTAATTTACTTTCATAATCTATCTTCCCTTTCTTAATCAATCTTTTTGTTATTTTTTGCTGCCTTTTAAAGTTTTCCCAATCCTCTGTCCTCCCACTAGATTTCGCTACCTTATATGCCCTTGTTTTTAGTCGACTGTGGAGCTCCTAATCAGACTCTGGAGCACATCATCAAGCACTGCCCTCAGAGGAAATTCACAGGCAGCCTACAAGATAGCCAAGCTGTTACACCAGAAGCTTTGGCCTGGATATCTGACTTAGATATTGACATTTGATTTGCTTTGCTATTAGCATACGAAAAACGACCACCTAGAAGGACAAGGGAAGCAGGCGCATGGGAACACCATCACCTGCAAGTTCCCCTCCAAGTTACACACCCATCCTGACTTGGAAATATATCGTCATTCCTTCATCGACGCTGGGTCAAAATCCTGGAACTCCCTACCTAACAGCAGTGTGGGAGTACCTTCACCACAGGGACTGCAGTGGTTCAAGAAGGCGGCTCACTACCACCTTCTCAAGGGCAATTAGGGATGGAAAATAAATGCTGGCCTTGCCAGCAACGCCCACATCCCAGGAACGAATAAAAAAAAATGAAATTGAAGTCATAAGGGATTCTTGAGAAATCCCAAAGGAATCCTTTGGTAAGACATCAATGCAGTTGAACATTCTGACAAAGGCTAGAGAACAAAAAGTGTCACTTACCTACTGTGTTTCCAGGAATGTGCTGCCAAGTTAAGTTACTGAAGTATTTTGAATCCCGCAATGACAAGTTTCCTTCCCCTAAAATGATTTACTCTCAAGTTATTTGGGAGTTGCTCTCCAAGTCCACCACTGAATATTTTAATGAACTGACTCTCCTGGGGCTTACATTCTCAGTAACCAACACCTGACTTCTGTTGTTACAGGCTCGATCAGAACCAAATCGAGTCTCTCAATCACTCTGACTGACTAGAGAGAGATCCGGCGGTGCCTCTTACTGCTTCAAACTCCACTTCAGAGTCAGAGAGATAAAACAAAGACTGTCCCCTGACCCTTCCCTTAGCACTGTCAAGAATTGGTACACCAAGCTGCCAATCAAAGATGCCACCCTTTAGATGTGGAAGCTCATGGTCCTGAATTGTTTGTTCAGCTCAGCCCCCTGACGATGCATAACGAACGGAAATAATTCTACCACCATGGTACGAACCATAATGGAAGGTACCAAACAACTCCCCATTGTCTCAAAGATGACATAAGTTGCAAAAGTACACAGTTTGATGGTGGTATTGTCTGGGATCCCCATCATATTAATCACAATCTAAATGGCTTACATTGTGTGAAAGTTAACTCTTTGTAAGTTGAACCTGAACTCATATCAATAATATAACAAATTAAAATCATAATCCCTTCCAGGCAAAATAGGTAAAACTCCCATGATGTTACAATTACATTACAAAATAAATCTCACTGATTGCATTCACTTAGAAATTTCTAATTCCCCACTACCTTTAGCCTTGTCCTTGATAGAATCCCCCCCTATTAGGACCACATGAAGCCAATATTAATTAATTTTAGCCCTTTTAAACAAAGGTACAATCGCTTAAATCAATGCTGCTAAGATTTATAGAGGCACTGTAATTGATTATGGGACAAGAGTCAGCAATTACACAGTTTCAGGAATGAGTACCTCTTCCTAACTAATTTCACTTTAACAACTGTTGGTTGGAGTGTTTATGGTTCAGTTTTCTTTGACTCATCCAAAGCTGAGTGCAATTTCCAGTCCAAAAGAGAGTTAAACTTTCACCACTACTTTCCAGTATACTACAAAAATCTTCCTCCCTCTTTCTGCTATTGCAAGATAATTTGAAGTTAACTTTTGCCAAGAAATGGCTTGTACTCTGTTAAATTGAATGGGGGAGAAATTGGTCTTCATTGCACTCATTATTTGGGTGCAACATGGGGGTAAAAGCACCAATTTTGCGGGTTACAACGTCCCGCGCCTAAACTGCACTGGAAGTATGTCCAACGCCATATTTGGTCGCTTCAAATTGGCAGAAGGCCCCTTGCATGTTCCAATAAGGTGCCTAATGCCAGTTTCATGACCCTGCTCCAAAATTTGCCAGTGTTGGGCATGGTCCACTCAGATTTTTGGGTCCTTCTGCATTCTAACCAACTGTCCTCTCTCCTTTAAGGACAGCTGGTGGCTGCCAATAACATTTTTTTACTTTTAAACTTACCTTAATTTGGAGCCAGGAGGACCAGGAGTACTCTTCCTGACTCTACAGCAACACTGCGGGCTGCTGCCAGTCCGCACTCGCCCCTCTCCGCCTCCAGGTCTTGAGGGCTGCTGTCAGGTGCCCTACCTCTGGATGCCTGATTGGCATCTGCAGCCCACTGTAATTCTAGTGATGAGGCCCGAAGCCCAGTCTGAAAAGAGCCTCAGGCCTCTGGCGTGTGTATCCAATGTGTCACCGATCTCGCACCTGAAAATGGGACTAAACCAATTTCTGCCCCAATAGATCTTAAATTGACTGATAGCAATAGTGATCTACAAAAGGAAAATCACAATGACTGAATGGAGGTCAAATGAATTCATGGACGAGTCGAGCTTCAGCGTCAGCTTTAAATAATGGTTCTAGTGTAGTGATGACAGTCTGTCCATGTTTCTGTTTGACAATATAATTTTTCTCTGAAATTCCTTCTTCTATATATAAAACATTCAACCTGAATGTAAACTGTTATTGGAGAGAAATTCAGTATTTTCATCACTTTGCAGTTCATAGATTCACAAACGACATCTTTATTGAGTGTGTACTGTGATTGGCGTTTGTAATGTCCCTCTGCCACAACATGGGACTAGGGATTTAATATTTTTTGCAGGATAAATTAATGGTTACGTATTGGATTGATAGTTACGCTTATGCCGAGCACTAAAATAGCACGGAATACAACACAATAAACCCACTTGCGTTCAACCACTAATAAATAATCTTACCTGAACAAGAATCCCATTTATTATGTACATAGTGTGCAGAAGGGGGCAATGGTTGTGGAGAGCAACCCTGATTTTGATAAACAAGAACTCCACAAAGAAGCAGCTACATCAGAAGTGTATTATCAGATTGCTCTCCAACCGAAAGCTAAATTTGCATGAATTTTCAGATATGTTGAGTAATACTTCAAAGGGACGTGATTTGACTGTAAAATAATTAAACCCTAGATAATTATTTCTACAGCCATTGACAGCTGAAGACCACCTCTGCAATGCCTAAAAGATACCAATGTTGTTCATGAAGATTTGAAGTGGTTGTACTCCAGTGATATATGTGGATGGGGTTGGGGAGGATTCCTACATATTCAGTACCCAGGAATGAATGAGTGTTGTCTTATTGTTTACTAGTTTTCTTCAAGTTCTTGCTCAGCACACTAAAATCTCAGTTACTCATTTAGCAAAAAATACACTCCCAATCAATTTGGAAACAGATTAATTACATTCATAACAATACTTGGTAGTAAGTACACACTGTTGGGAATTTCCTTTCCTAATGTTCTAAGAGAATGAGCACCTGGTTTTCTGAATGAAATGGACATTATGGAAAAGAACTTCAAATACTGATTCCTAATGAAATAAATAATTGCTTAGAACACATCATGGGCAGCCATCAAGTTTATAGGGCCTCGTTTTAACATCTCATCTGAAAGACTGCACCTCTGACAATGCAGCACTCCCTCAGTACTGCACTTAAGTATCAGCCTCAATTATGTGATCTGATCCTGCCATGCAGATTAACCCATGATGACTCAGAAGCAAGAGTGCTACTTAAGATGACACTTAAAACATAGTTGGAGCGGCTGAAGGAAGGAAGGAAGAAAAGATCACCATCATATAGAAAACCTGTCTTCTCCAGATACTTTCTACAATACAAGTATTGGTTTTGATTTGCAATGGGTTCAGGGTGAAACAATGCAAAATAAGGGATACAAATGCAATATTTTCAGCAGAAACAGATTTTTTTTGCCCAATACACTCTTTCTGTTGTAAAATATATTTTCAGGCAGTAACCACAAAACTCATGTTTTCCCAGTTTTACTCATGTTTTATTTGTATAAATTGAATTAATTCCACAAAACAAATTAATTGACAATGGGGTGATAATCTGCCTGATAATAATGTTAATGCCTGCCTAACACCATGCAGGAAATGTTAATCTTGGCATTGAAAGTGCACTTTTGTATTAATAACACTGGTTGCATTTTGCAGTGCAGATTTAACAAGGCGATAAAGTTTTAGTGACGATGCATTAATAACAGCAATTAACAGAATTATTGGGGGATGGGTCCAATTAATTCTAGTCAGGCAGCAGTTGTTGAATTAGCACTTGGAGTACTTGAATTTTTGAAACACACTTGGACCACATGTTCAACATTGATTGGTATAATGAAAGTGGTTTATTATGATGCACAATGTGGCATTTAAAACAGGTTCGCTGCATTCTCATCATCATCAACAATAACTTACACTTATATAGCATCCCTTAATGCAGTAAAGCATGTCAAGGTGTTTCACCACAGGAGGGGTTACGGGTAAACAGCGGGCACTGAAAGGAGAAGGTAAGGGAAGTAGGCTGATAACGCATGTGGAAAAAGAGAGGTTTTGAAGTGACTTTTAAATGAGGACGTCAGAAGATGGAAGGTTTAGGAAGAGTACTTCATAGTGTAAAAGATTGTGATGGGTGAAGGCTTGGTGATGATTGGTAAAGAGGAACGAGTTGAGACAAGTTCAGAGCAGAAGGTTCAAGCTATGCCATAGTGCTAGAGAAGGTTGCTGAAATAGGATATGGTGAGGTCATTAAGGGATTTGTAAAGAAATAAAATGATTTGAATTTAATGCACTGGGAGACAGAAAGACAATTTAGTTTTATTATTTTTGTTAATTTTAAAATTCTTTTAAATTCATTTAGCGCTGCAGCTTGCCAATTATAGAGTCATAGGGGTAGAAATTAGGTCGCGCCCCATTTGGGGCGCAAATATCGTCCGAGCGCAAATATTAGCGCCTGGCGCTAATTATCGGCACTGACAGGAAACTTCACTTTTACCGCCCCGGGAGGTGAGTGGAGCGCTAAAGCAGGCGCTGCACACCTCTCTTAAGGCGCAAAGGCCTAGGAGTGAGGCGCTACCTCAGCGCGCGAGCGCAGCGCAGCTGCTGCCAGTTAGCGAGGGAACACAGACACACTGGCGCCGGACACTTCTTAAAGCGGGGGGGCCACTTGCTCCCCAGCCACACCCTGCTCATTGCAGCCTTGAATCTCAGCCTGGAGAGACCTGTAATCCATTTTGCTGCCAAGCATGGAGAGGGTGAGAGAACGCGCTCATCGCTTCACCGAGCGGGCCTTGGATGCTCTGGTTGACGCAGTGGAGCGCAGACGATGCATGCTGTTCCCGGAGAGTGGCAGGAGGCCTTTGCCACGCGAGTTCAGAAGAGTGTGGAGGGAGGTGGCTCAGAGCGTCTCCTCCAGGAGCATGGTGCCCAGGACCCATGTTCAGTGCCGCAAAAAATTCAACGACCTCACTCGGGTTGTCAGGGTGAGTGGCTTTTTCTCAATACCTCTCCATCCCTCCATCTCAACCTCACTCTATGGCCAGAGGGTCTTAAAACCCCAATGCACAACACTCATGCAACACCTATGGCCCTTTCATCAAACACACACACACATTCCACACTTTGCATACAGTAAGGGCTATTCACCTATGGGAGGCACATCAGGCAAGACCATGGCTGCATATTGTAAGGGCTATTCACCTATGGGAGGCACATCAGGCAAGACCATGGCTGCATATTGTAAGGGCTATTCACCTATGGGAGGCACATCAGGCAAGACCATGGCTGCATATTGTAAGGGCTATTCACCTATGGGAGGCACATCAGGCAAGACCATGGCTGCATATTGTAAGGGCTATTCACCTATGGGAGGCACATCAGGCAAGACCATGGCTGCATATTGTAAGGGCTATTCACCTATGGGAGGCACATCAGGCAAGACCATGGCTGCATATTGTAAGGGCTATTCACCTATGGGAGGCACATCAGGCAAGACCATGGCTGCATATTGTAAGGGCTATTCACCTATGGGAGGCACATCAGGCAAGACCATGGCTGCATATTGTAAGGGCTATTCACCTATGGGAGGCACATCAGGCAAGACCATGGCTGCATATTGTAAGGGCTATTCACCTATGGGAGGCACATCAGGCAAGACCATGGCTGCATATTGTAAGGGCTATTCACCTATGGGAGGCACATCAGGCAAGACCATGGCTGTATATTTACTCAGATGCTGTCCTTTTTCTTGCAGGCTAAGCTGGCTCATAATCGGAGACAGCAGCAACGGACGGGTGCAGGGCGGCTTCAGCTGCAACCCCTCAGCGATCTGGAGGAGCGCGTCCACAGGATTGTGGCAAGCCGGGTGATCGGTCCCGTCGCCACTGGGGACACCGACCCCGTTGTGGACAGCAATGGTAAGGTCATCACCTTTTTGTCCTCTGTCCTTCCACTTGTCCCTCACAATACCAGCCTTTGACACTTTCAATCCAACTTGCTAACTCGCTGCACTTATTCCTCCCTTACTGCCACCCTGTCCTCACGCTAAAGCCACTCTTGTACCTCCCTGCTTTCAGATGGTGATTCACCAGCTGAGGAGACGGGCCCTGAAGCTGCCACTGGGAGTGATGCTGCAGCTGAGGAGGAAGAGGAAGCCGGAGCATCAGTGCCACCCTCTCCCGAGGAAGCCCATGGCCACACTGGGAACACGCCTTCCCCGGAGGGGAGCAGGGGGGAAGGGGCTGATGATGGTGAAGCTCCAGGACCCAGCGGGCTGCAGCAACGCCATGGGGGGGGGAGGGAAGAACGGGAGCCTTCTCCCCAGAGGGAGAGTATGCCAGACACTCCTACTGCAATGGACGCAGAGGAGGAGCGGCTGATTGCAGAAATGAACAGCCAGGCGGTGGGCATGCACACTGAGCTCATGGGTGCAGTGGGAAGGGTGCTCGAATGCATTGAGGCACTGGCAAGGAGTGTGGAGCACTTCGCTGTAGCACAGGCGGATGCCACACTAAAGCTTAGTGCTGCAATTCAGTCACTGGCTGCCAGGAACCCATCTGAGACTGCTCTCATGCAGACTCAGATTGAGGCCACGCGAGCACTGACTGCTGCCATCCTCGATGGTTCGTGCACATGTCCCCGGGGCTGTCACCGCGCCGCAGCAGGCCAGCAATCTGTTCTCCGGCAAATTGCTCCGGATGCTGAAGTGCTGCCCCGTGGGAGTGCCAGTGTGTCGGGCGAGCAGGGAGTTGCTGTCCTCTCTCACGATGACAGCATTCCTGCTGCCAACACTGTCACTTCTCCACTGCACTTGCCACCGCCTGTAGGACAGACTGCTGCCGCCCATGCAGAGTTGGTGCAGTCTGCAGCCGGGCCCTCCAGGCCCAGAAGTGGTCGAGGCCGTCCTTCAGGGGCATCTGCAGTGTCAGGGTCTGACGAGCAGCAGCCTTCCACCAGCCTTGCTGCAGCCACTGAGGTCCCATTACGGAGGAGCAGTAGGGTTAGAAGGGGGGAAGTGCGCAAGGGAAGGAGATCACCCTCGAAGGGCAAAAAGTAGGAGGTGTGCCAAAATGCTGGTCATTTTTTTATTAAAGGCCGAGGTTCATGGCCCAACTTTTGTTTAGTGTTTTGGACATTATCTCCAGGTTGTGAGAACCAGTTATGTTATTGACTGTTTTTTTGTGTTTATTTCTATGAGTTTGTCATGAGGAATTGACACACACAGAGTTTGTAAAATAAATAAGTTTCTGTATTCAAAATATACATGGCTGGTGGTTGGAATTATTGGTGCCTTGGCCGGCTTAGGGGTTGCGTGCTGGGTTGATTCGTGTTTGTAGCAATGGCAGGGGCCCTAGAAGCGGCTTGCTATTAGTCGTTGACGGACGGCCCTTGCAGTTTGACCATTGTGGGCCACCCTCCTGCCTTGGTGCTGCTGATGATCATCGTCCTCGTCCTGTTCCTCCTCTTCCTCCTCCTCCTCTGGTGGTGCTACAAGGCCTGGTGGCATTGGCTGGGTCCTGAGGATTGCCATGTTGTGCAACATGCAGCACACGACTACGAACTTCGAAACTTGCTCAGGCGAGTACTGCAGGGCTCCTCCGGAATGGTCCAGACAGCGGAACCGTTGTTTCAGCACGCCGATTGTGCACTCAATAATCTTCCTGGTTGCTTGATGGCTTTCCTGGTACCGCAGCTCAGCAGGGGTGTTTGGCGCACGGAGCGGTGTCATCAGCCAGGTGCTCAATGCGTACCCCTTGTCCCCCAGAAGCCAACCAACTGGCTGATGCGGTGCCTCGAAAAGTTCTGCCACAGTAGTCTGGCGCAGGATGAAAGCATCGTGGCAGCTGCCCGGATAGTGGGCATTGACAGCGAGAATCACCTGTCTGTGGTCACAGACCAACTGCACATTCAAGGAATGGAACCCCTTTCTGTTCCTGAACTCCTCTGCATTCTCTCGCGGAGCACGCAAAGCCACATGCGTGCAGTCAATGGCGCCCTGCACCATGGGGAAGCCCGCTACCCTCGCAAAGCCCATAGCACGGTCATGCTGCTTGTCTGGGGTCATAGGGAAAGAGATGAAGTCTCGTCTCCTTCTGAAGAGGGCATTGGTGACCTGCCGGATGCAGCGATGCACCGCAAACTGGGAGATATTGGCGAGGTCCCCAACAGCAGCTTGGAATGAGCCAGTGGCGTAGAAGTTCAAAGCCACTGTGACCTTCACTGCCACCGACAGAGACGTCCTGGACCTCAGCTGAGGCTGCAGATCTGGCTGCAGCAGGTGGCAGAGCTCAGTGACCACCTCCTTGCTGAATCGCAGCCTTCGCAAACACAGCTCCTCGGACATATGGATGTAGGAGAGCTGTTCACGATATACCCTGGGAGGGTAAGCTCTCCTGTACATACGCCTGATGGCCCTCCTCCGTCTGGCCATCATCGCCACTCTCTGTCTGCGTCTCACTATCCTCCGATTCAGCTGGAGCAGGACGACGCCCCCAATCATTGCAGCCCCCATATTCTCTTTGCCAGAAAAGTAATGAGGTACAGCAACTAAAGTAGCAACAAAGTTAGGATGAACTAGGCAAAACTACCTCACAAAGCGTTGAGTCAATGTAGAAGTCTCTCTCTCTCTCTCTCCGAATCTCTCTCTCTCTCTCAGAACGAGTGGTGCATAAATGTCGAACACAGAAAAAGACAGGAAGAGGCCCCCTTTAAATAGCGCCCCCCCCAGCCCCACAGCGATTGATAACGTTCCAGTCTTCCGGTCGTTGGAAGCGCCAGGCGGTAAGGCAGGGGGCGCCACTCAATTTCCGCTCCGGGGCGCCCCAAGGGCGTTGCACCATGGAATGACGTCACAATCTGCGCGCGCAGGTGGTCGCAGCGGTAAGTTTTAGCGCCGCCGCACAATCTCAAGTTAAGTTCTCGAGCGGCGCAAACAGCGCTGCGCCCGGGCATTAGCGGCTTAACGCCCCATCAGCGCCCTCTTAAGGCGCTAACGGGAGGCGCAACCAACTGAATTTTTACCCCATAGAGTTATACAGCACAGAAAGAGGCCCTTCGGCCCATCGTGTCCGCGCCAGCCGTCAAGCACTGTCTATTCTAATCCCATTTTCCAGCACTTGGTCCGTAGCCTTGTATGCTATGGCGTTTCAAGTGCTCATCTAAATGCTTCTTGAATGTTGTGAGGGTTCCTGCCTCTACCACCCTTTCAGGCAGTGAGTTCCAGATTCCAACCACCCTCTGGGTGAAAAAGTTTTTCCTCAAATCCCCTCTAAACCTCCTGCCCCTTACCTTGAAACTATGCCCCCTGGTTATTGACCCCTCTACTAAGGGGAAAAGTTCCTTTCTATCTACCCTATCTATGCCCCTCATAATTTTGTACACCTCAATCAGGTCCCCCCTCAGCCTTTGCTGCTCTTAGGAAAACAACCCCAGCCTGTCCAGTCTCTCTTCATCGGGGAAGCGCTCCAGCCCAGGTAAAATCCTGGTGAATCTCCTCTGCACCCTCTCCAATGCAATCACATCCCTCCTATAGTGTGGCGACCAGAACTGCACACAGTATTCCAGCTGTGGCCTAACTAGCGTTTTGTACAGCTCCATCATAACCTCCCTGCTCTTATATTCTATGCCTCGGCTAATGAAGGCAAGTATCCCATATGCCTTTTTAACCACCTTATCTACCTGTCCTGCTGCCTTCAGGGATCTATGTGCATGCACACCAAGGTCCCTCTGATCCTCTGTCCTTCCTAGGGTCCTACCATTCATTGTCTATTCCCTTGCCTTGTTAGTCCTCCCAAAATGCATCACCTCACACTTTTCAGGGTTAAATTCCATTTGCCACTGTTCTGCCCATCTAACCATCCCATCTATATCGTCCTGTAGCCTGAGGCTTCCCTCCTCGCTATTTACCACTCCACCAATTTTCGCGTCATCTGCGAACTTACTGATCATACCTCCTACATTCATATCTAAATCATTAATGTACACTACAAACAGCAAAGGACCCAGCACCGATCCCTGCAGTATACCGCTGAACACAGGCTTCCAGTCACAAAAACAACCTTCGACCATCACCCTCTACCTCCTGCCACTAAGCCAATTTTGGATCCAATGTGCCAAATTGCCCTGGATCCCATGGGCTCTTACCTTCTTGACCAGTCTCCCATGTGGGACTTTGTGAAAAGCCTTACTGAAGTCCATGTAGACTACATCAACGGCACTACCCTCATCCACACACCTAGTCACCCACCCGAAAAATTCAATCAAATTGGTCAGACATGATCTCCCCCTGACAAAGCCATGCTGACTATCCCTGATTAGTCCCTGCCTCTCCAAGTGGAGACCAATTCTGTCCCTCAGAATTTTTCCAATAATTTCCCTACCACTGATGTTAGGCTCACTGGCCTGTAATTCCCTGGTTTATCCCGACTACCTTTCTTGAACAATGGTACTACATTAGCTGTTCTCCAATCCTCTGGCACCTCCCCTGTGTGGGGGGCATCTCCGCATCATGACCTCCCCTGTGGCCAGAGAGGTTCTGAAAATTTGTGTCAGAGCCCCTGCAATCTCCTCCCTTGCCTCACACAGCAGCCTGGGATACGTCCTGTCAGGGCCTGGGGATTTATCCACTTTTAAGCACACTAAAACTGCTAGTACCTCCTCCCTCTCAATACTAATTTGTTGAATTATATCACAATCCCCCTGCCTGATTTCTATGCCTACATCACCCTTCTCCATAGTGAACACAGATGCAAAATATTCATTTAAAACCTCACCTACATCTTCTGGCTCTACACACAGATTGCTGCTTTGGTCCCTAATGGGCCCTACTCTTTCCCTGGTTATCCTCTTGCCCTTAATATACTTATAAAACACCTTGGGATTTTCCTTTATTTTGCCCGCCAGTGTTTTTTCATGCCCCCTCTTCGCTCTCCTAATTTCTTTTTTAAGTACCCCCCTGTACTTTCTATACTCCTCTAGGGCTTCCACTATTTTTAGTCCTTTGTATCTGCCAAAAGCCTCCCTTTTTTTCCTAATCCATTCTTGTATATCCCTTGACATCCAGGGTTCCCTGGGCTTGTTGGTCCCACCCTTGACCTTTACGGGAACATGTTGGCGTTGTACTCTCTCTATTTCCTTTCTGAAAGACTCCCATTGCTCTGATGTGGATTTTCCTACAAGTAGCTCATCCCAGTCCACTTTGGCCAGATCCTGCCTTATCATATTAAAATCTATTTAAATAAGGCCCAACTATGAAAATGGTTCAAACTTCCAAGCACTTCCATAGGGCGGAAGGCAGTCTTGTTCCACCCTGAATGAATGGAGGTGTTCAGCAAAGCGATCACCCAATCTGCATTTGGTCTTCACAATGTAGAGGAGACCGCATCGTGAGCAGCGAATACAGTATACGATGCGTTCTCCTCTACACTGGGGCCTGGGGATTTGGTGATTACTTTGCTGAATACCTCCATTCAGTCCACAAGTGTGACCCTGAACTTACCATTTTAATTCTCCGCTTCAATCCCACTCTGACCTCTCTCTCCCCGGCCTCCTACACTGTTCCAATGATGCTCAACGGAAGCTTGAGGAGCAGCATCTCATCTTTCAATTAGGCACTTTACACCCTTCTGGACTCAACATCAAGTTCAACAATTTCAGATCATAACCGCTGCTCCCAGTTTTTCAGACAGCAGGTGCTGGTAATAATTCTGCTATTGCCATTTACAGCTCCTCTGGACCCATTTTTTGTTTCTTTTGTCATTGCTACCACAGGGAGTAGTTGAAGCGAATAGTATAGATGCATTTAAGGGGAGGCTGGACAAAAATATGAGGGAGAAGGGAATAGTGGGTTACGCTGATAGATTTAGATGAGGAAAGAAGGGAGGAAGCTTGAGTGGAGCATAAACGCCGGCATGGACTGGTTGGGCTGAATGGCCTGTTTCTGTGCCCTATATCCTATGTAATCCTATTTAATTTAATTACTCTTGCCTTCCACCCTATCACAGACCTTCAGGTCGGCTGCGCATGTGCAGTACGAGGCATGAGGAAACCGGAAGTGGGGCCTGCCAAAGCACATTGCCGAGCCTGGAGCCACTTGCTGCCTGTTGTCTAGTCCTTACTAGCTTCCTGTCATAGTAGCATCACCTGAGATATGCAGGCCTTTGAGTATTTGCACTTGTTTTCAATTTCCTATTTTAATGAAAATTTTTGTCTTAAAGTTGTAGCCTTGACCTTGGTCCCTTCATTCTGAATTAAAGAATTTTTATCACTTCGGGAAGGAAAAAAACCCATAAAACTCCAAAGAATTAACTAACCCACTAATTAGAGTATAAAGTCTTTTATTTTATCAGCCAAGGACAACTATAATTACAATTATAGAACACTAGATAACAGAGGATCTTCACAAAGCTATAACTACAGCTCCACTTTCTGTAGGCTGCCTGACAAGACTGGTTCAAATTACACATTGCAGTTCTCAATAGCCGGCAAGATCAAATTACACATTCAAGATAAACTGTTGGGTGTGTCTTGTCCTCCATAAGAATATACGAACACAAGAAATAGGAGCAGGAGTAGGCCATATGGCCCCTCGAGTCTGCTCTGCCATTCAATAAGATCACGGCTGATCTTCAACCCCAACTCACTTTCCTCCCGATCCCTATATCACTTGATTCCCCTAGATTTAAAAATCTATCAACCTCAGCCTTGAATATATTCAATGACTGAGCATCCACAGCTCTTTGGGGCAGAGAATTCCAAAGAATCTCAACTCTCTGAGTGAAGAAATTCCTCCTCATCTCAGTCTTAAATGTCCCCTAGTTCTAGAGTCTCCAGCCAGGGGAAACAACCTCGCAGCATCTACCCTGTCAATCCCCCTCAGAATCTTGTATGTTTCAATGAGATCACTTCTCATTCTTCTAAACTCCAGAGAGTAGAGGCCCATTCTACTACAATTCTACTCCAAAGGGACCAATCAGAAATCTGGTCCAACCCCCTTACCAATAAATACAGCTTTTGTTCTTTCCTCCCCTCCCCCCTTTCCCTGCCTTTGTGCTTGTATAAAACTTGTTACAGCTGTAAGATTTTCCAGTTCTGACGAAAGGTCACCGACCTGAAACGTTGGCCGTGATTTCGCCGACTGGGGCGGCCGGGGTCGGTGTCGTGGTCCCAGCCCGCTGCCTACTGCAGCCCGCACTTCCAAGTGATTTTACGTTAATAGGGCTTGTTAAGCCCGTCCTGCGAGGTTCCCGGCCAATTAATAGGAAGCAGGTCTGATGATGTCATTGGATGACATATCATCAGCCAGTTTCCTCAAAGGGGCCACGTCCAAATTGATTTTGACAGTTGTGCTGTCAGTGTTCTACAGCACTGAGGTGCTGCAAACACTGACAAGCACTGCACAGGGGTGCACGGCTGCACCCAGGCTCTCCCATGACTCCCTGCATATGCTTAGCCAATGTTCATGTGAAGTTTCTGTTAATGTGTTGTCAAACACTGAAATCTATATTTTCAACACTTTACCTCATTGGACAGATCTGTGCTCACCTTTGGAAGTGTCTTAGTGAGTTCCAGTGAATGTTGAGACTTAACTTCCCACCCCCCCCCACCCTCCAATTGTGATGAGTGTGAAAGGAATGGCTTGGACATTATAGGGATGCTTTATGGTGATGGTGTGAGGTGGTGTCAACCTGGCGCATCATGTGGCAGCCAGGGTGTACAGCATCAAGTGAAGTAAATCTGGCCATGGTGATGCCATCGCTGGTCTCCCGGGCAGCAATGTTGTCGGGTGCTGATGTCCTCTGTCCTGTGCAGCATCAGGTGATTGCGGAGAAGGTTGGTGCTGTTGTTGGTGATGTTGGTGTTAGGGCTGATCGTGGAGGGATTCAGAGGACCAAGGTGAGATTTTTTCAAGGGCACCGATGTTGCTGGAATAGATGGCAGGTGAAGTAGAGATGACAGAAGCATTCTGTCAATGGTGAGAGAGCTTGCTCCAAGGAGGTGACAGTGGATAGAGAGTTTACTCCAAACACTTCCAAACTGCATACAGCTCAAAAGTGTCTTCCAAATCCTGAAGGCTCAAGCTTCTGACATTGGAAAGTGACCAGCTGTGAAATGGTAGCTTTCATACCACTTTTGAAGCTGTCACCTATTCACAGCAATGGAGAGTCATAGAGAACCCGACCTACTTACGTGACGTGATCTTCGAACGACGTGAACCTCGTTAAAAAAGTGGTAATATAGAAATAGGGTGGCAAAAACGTAGTTAACAAGCATTTAACAAGCATTTAACTATCTTAAATGCCTCTCCTGCTGCTTGGTGTCGGGTCTGTTCTGAAATCGCAGACCCAATACTTTGGAATCTTACATGAAGGCGGGTTCGGAGTGGATTCCAACCCACTGTCAATCATTTCAATTTTGACAGCGAACCCGCGTCCGAACCCGCCCTCTGAGCGCCGGCAAAATCGCGGCCGTTAACTCTGTTTCTCTCTCTACAGATGCTGCCTGACTTGCTGAGTATTTCCAGCATTTTCTGTTTATATTATTTCGTAGTTCTTATTCACTTGGCTGTACTGTTTGAATTTCATTTGGTTTGGAAAAGTCTGTTCTTACAATGTTGTCTCCCTGGTGCATAAATCCCAAATCAGAGCAGCAAGGTCTGTTGAATATATATCCAAATTAATTGGAACATTGATTTAAACTTCATATGTGGCCTGTATGAGTCTATAAACACTTTAATATATCTCAAAGCAATATTTTATCGTTTATATGTCTGTGCAAATATGCTATTAAAAATATTTATAAGGGATAAGCAGCACTATTCAACATTAATATTCTGGGCAGATTACATAAGCTACATTTACTAGAAGAACTAACACATGGCTTCTCTTCAGTAATACTGGATCCTGGCCTTTGCCCATCAAACAATACTTCACAGGGTAGTACACTGTGCAAGCCACCTCAGCTCCAAATAAAGTATATACTGGTCCAATATGTTGCCTGCCCCTATGCAATCCTTCCTTTATATGTCCATGGAGGATCCAGAGACAGCTGATGGGTCTGCTCCTCAGATTGTGGCCTCCCCTGCCTGGATGGATACTGTCCACGTGCTGCAGACAATGACTCCTACCTGTCAGTGGATTCCTCAACTCTTGGTGCCTCTTCAGTGTCCTCAGAAAAGGTAGTGGTGAATACAGTGAATGGAGTGGAGCTGAAAGAAGACACCTTGTCTGTAGAAACAGGGATATATTAGAATTATTGGCCCAGAATTTGCTGTCACAATAACGGTGAGGCTAATGGCGTTTGTCATTATTTATGCCCAAATGCTACAGCAATTTCAGGCACGGATAGATGCGTGGTTAAAAGTGGAAATCCAAAAGTTGTTGTCCAAGATGTGCTGCTCGCCGTTATCTTTGCGAAATGACATCTCGCTGTCTGACTCACCATGGAAATGCATTGAACGCCGTGAAGTTGCTGTATTTGTGTGATAGATACGAATTATATTCGCCACAGAAAGTTAGTCTTGTCAATATCAGTCTAAGTACCATTTTAGCAATTTGATATGTGTTAATTACTGCTAGTCAACCTCTTGGACACTGAAAATTAACCATTACAAGTGTGGAGTCTCATTACTTCAGATTTTAATTGTTGTTGGAGATTTTAAAGAATTTTTAAAAAACTTTTCCTTTCTTTTTTTTCTTTCTCTCTTAATCCAATCTTTCTTTCTCTCTATTTCTCTTTCTGTACCTGATTTGCCATTGAATTCACTGACTCTAATTTGCTACTCAGTCCTTGTGTTGTTAATTTTACAATCCTTCAATCTGATTGGTTAACGATGTACACAGTTGCTTGCCCTGTTCACTCAGGTCCCAGATGCCCTGTTTCCCTCGCTGCGACATTATCAGCTCACACTTTCAGCAACTTACCACACAAAAAATGTAAAAACCTAAACGTGCACAGGCAAGTCTATCTGATGCCCTGCTACAGTGCGTTATGGCCCATTTAGTGTAAAATACATAATTCAACATGTTGGAAAAACTATCAGCTTTGCAGAAATTTGCTGTATAGCGAGAGACAGTTACCATTTTGATACTGAATTACAAAGGCAAGTTATAGATGATAGATTAAAAAGAAATGCATGTACATAACAGACCTTAAAAACAGTCTAATTACTTTCGGTATCTTGGCAGGTTGCATGGAAGGAGAAATAGTAATGTAGACCTGTCCGCCATCTGGAATGCCAGTGTAGATGTTTCAACCTCAGCAATAAATATGAAGGTTTTTAGATCTATTTGGAAGTCAGGTTGGACTTTAGCGCTGTTCTTTCAACCCTTTTATTCCACTTTTATTTCTTGAGCTTTTTGTGTATATGTATGATAGCTTCAAGTACTGGTAGTAATGTGGGCGTTTCAATAAAGCTTAGGATGTTCAGAACACTATTGCCTCTAACAAATACTCATTGTGGGAGAAATATTGTTAACTTTGCCCCTTTCTGGTTCCATTTTATGCCTTTAGTACATCACAATATGATATCACATACTTTTACAATCATTAGGATAGATTAAAATGCAGTACTTAAAAGGCTTATTGGAGTGGCAGATTAGAATACTAACAATTACATTTTGATTGGATAGTTTATGTTACCATCAGCAATAATTGAAGACATGATTTTCAGGAAATTCTGTCTTCATGCTTGAATAGTAACTATGGTTATTACCCTGGGTTGCTACTGAAAGGACTTCAATGCCTATAAACCAGAGTATCACCCTCAAAATGATTTTTGTAAATACAATACTTATTTTTACATTGCAGATTATGTTAATTAAAATCCAGGGGGTAAATTGTTGTCGTAACTGCCTGGGTGGTAATCTGGCGGATTGGATCGCCCGCCCAATTTTGCCTGATCTTCATTCATAGCCGGCGGGAGATCTGCTCCACCAGATTTCCGCCCAGGCAGTGTGGACAAAGATTTATTCCAACGTGTTGAATTGTGCATTTTACACTTAATAATTCTGATATATCCCTTGCTTTTACTATTTAATCCATCAGTGTTCATTTTAATAACACAATTAACTCCAGATAATTGCGTACCAAAACCAAACACAATCCTGATCTAAACATAAAATGTTCATATACTAAACCATTTTCTCCCATTGTAAAGATTTCTGAGTCGAGCACAATTCAAGCATTAAATATACGCATATTATCTTTTTTTAATGTTCAGCGTACATAATGGATTTAACCCATTACAAAACATTTACCTACAGACAACAGCATGTTTTAGAGATCTAATTACTTTTTGCATAAAATATGTTTATTGTTAAATATTTTCACTTGTTTTGCTCAGATTGAACGGCTGAAAAAAATAATTAAATGGACTGTTAAGACTTGTAAATTGATTCTGTTACTTGGATTTGTTAGAAGTCTTGACTCAAGTATGCATGCATTTCTTTTTAGTCTACTGAAGATTATAACAGGGGCAATTGCAACAAGAATACATTATATGAATTGGCCCTGCTGGCTACTGATCATAGAGGAGCAATTAAATGTGTGCTGAAATGTAAAGACAAGTCCATTGCCTTCTTCATGCCTAATATGTGGATCATCAGATAGGAGTTAATTTTGTGTTTGAACTTTACATTCAATGGACCTGATGAGGAGACTATCTTTCACAGAATTCCTTAGGCAGCTAAGGCAATGAGAGTGCCAGATTTCATGAGAACATTTTGTATATGAAAAGCTGAGATGCAGTTACAGAATTCCATGTCTTATTGGCAAAACTGTGTAGGGCTGGCTTAATTGCTACCAATTATAACACTGACCTATAACTAACAGACTGGTCACATCTCTCATGTTTTTGAAACTAGAATTTAGTGCAAAATAAGTGACCTTTATTCAATAAGTCATCTTGCACTACACTGTTGTATCAAAAACTAAAATATGGGTTATTTGCACACCAAATAAGGCAATAACATTCCAACAGTGCGTGTTTATCACTTTCCTCCATGATTAAGATATTGGGCCAGAAATTCGACTCTTCGGCTTCCCGCGGGTGCAAGGATCGCGCGCGTACTTACCTACCGCGCCTGCCGTTGTGCTTCGGGCCCGCGTGAAATTCGGCTCCTGGGCCTCTCCAGCTGCCGGCGCGCAGTGCTTGCGTATCCCAGGGGCGCAGTTAGTTCGAAGCATCCCCTGGGACCACGTGGGCCATGGAGAGCAGGGAATCTCCATTCAGAGATTTTGACAGGAAGACCTGTCAAATCTATGAATAGAGATCGGCCCCAAAACCTCACAAAAACTTCAAATAATTTTTTTTTAAAAATCACATTTTTAAAATAACTATAAATTACATAAATTAACTACTTTAAACAAAAATTTAAATTGTTGAAAAAAATAATTACACTTTTTAACGGTGCTAAAAATAAACTTACCTTTCTTTAAAGTATGTAAAAAAGATAAACCTGTTGAAAAAATGTTTAAATTGTACTTAATTCACCACTTACCTTGTTAAAAGCAGGCCTTGCGCCTCCTTTTTCCCCGCGCAGCTTCTCCGTACTTACCCTCACGGAGAAACTTGAAAAAAAAACCGAAGTTCGCTGCGTGCGCGCTGCCTCTCCCGCGCACGCGTTCGACCTCTGAACCCCTTCCTTCAGGGGAATGGAAGTTCCGGTTTCCAGCGCATGCGCAGTGCATGCGCGAAACCGGCACTTTCGTTGGGTCTACGGGTGAGTACACAGCGCGTACTCACCCGTGGAGACCCGAATTTCTGGACCATTATAGAAACATAGAAACATAGAAGATAGGAGCAGGAGTAGGCCATTCGGCCCCTCGAGCCTGCTCCGCCATTCAATGCGATCATAGCTGATCATCCAAATTCAGTACCCTGTCCCTGCTTTCTCCCCATATCCCTTGATCCCCTTAGCCTTAAGAAATATATCTAACTCCTTTTTGAATATATTTAATGAATTGGCCTCAACTGCCTTCTGTGGTAGAGAATTCCACAGGTTCACCACTCTCTGGGTGAAGAAATTCCTCCTCATCTCAGTCCTAAATGTCTTACCCCTTATCCTTAGACTGTGACCCCTGGTTCTGGACTCCCCCGCCATCGGGAACAGCCTTCCTGCATCTAGTCTGTCTAGTCCTGTTAGAATTTTATAAGTTTCAATGAGATCCCCTCTCATTCTTCTAAACTCTAGCGAATACAAGCCTAATCAACCCAATCTCTCTTCATACGTCATTCCTGCCATCCCAGGTATCAGTCTGGTGAATCTTCGCTGCACTCCCTCCATGGCAAGAACATCCTTCCTCAGATAAGGCGACCAAAACTGCACACAATACTCAAGGTGTGGTCTCACCAAGGCCCTGTACAACTGCAGCAAGACATCCTTGCTCCTGTTCTCGAATCCTCTCGCTATGAAGGCCGACATACCATTTACCTTCTTAACCGCCTGCTGCACCTGCATGCTTACCTTCAGCGACTGGTGCACAAGGACACCCAGGTCTCGTTGCACTTCCTGTTTTTGCCACCAAAGTGGATAACCTCGCATTTATCCACATTATACTGCATCTGCCATGCATCTGCCCAATCACCCAACCTGTCCAAATCATACTGGAGTTTCTCTGCATCCTCCTCACAGCACACACGCCCACCCAGCTTTGTGTCAACTGCAAACTTGGAGATATTACATCTAGTTCCCTCGTCTAGATCATTAATATATATTGTGAATAACTGGGGTCCTAGCACCGAACCCTGCGGTACCCCACTAGTCACTGCCTGCCACTCGGAAAAAGACCCGTTTATTCCAACTCTTTTTGCTTCCTGTCTGCCAACCAGTTTTCTATCCAAGTCAGTACCTTACCCCCAATCCCATGTGCTTTAACTTTGCATGCTAATCTCTTATGTGGGACCTTATCGAAAGCCTTCTGAAAGTCCAAATACACCACATCCACTGGTTCTCCCTTATCTATTCTACCAGTTACATCCTCAAAAAATTCCAGTAGATTAGTCAAGCATGATTTACCTTTTGTAAATCCATGTTGACTTTGTCCAATCCTGTCACTGTTTTCCAAGTGCTCTGTTATTACATCTTTTATAATGGACTCTAGCATTTTCCCCACAACCGATGTCAGGCTTACCGGTCTATATTTCTCCGTTTTCTCTCTACCACCTTTTTTAAATAGTGGGGTTACATTAGCTACCCTCCAATCCATGGGAACTGTTCCAAAGTCTATAGAATTTTGGAAGATAACCAGCAATGCATCTACTATTTCTAGGGCCACTTCCTTAAGTACCCTAGGATGTAGATTATCAGGCACTGGGGATTTATCAGCCTTCAATCCCGTCAATTTCCCTAACACCATTTCCCTACAAATACTGATTTCATTCAGTTCCTCCCTCTCATTAGACCCTATGTTCCCCGACATCTCTAGGAGTTTATTTGTGTCCTCCTTTGTGAAGACAGAACCAAAGTATGTATTTAATTGGTTTGCCATTTCTTTGTTCCCCATTATAAAATTCCCTGATTCTGACTGCAAGGGATCTATGCTTGACTTCACCAATCTTTTTTTCTTCACATATCTATAGAAGCTTTTACATTCAGTTTTTATCTTCCCTGCAAGCTTACTCTCATACTCTATTTTCCCCCTCTTAATTAATCCCTTTGTCCTCCTTTGCTGAATCCTAAACTGCTCCCAATCCTCAGGTTTGCTGCTTTTTCTGGCCAATTTATATGTCCTCTCCTTGGATCTTATGCTATCCCTAATTTCCCTTGTTAGCCACGGTTGAGTCACCTTTTTTGTTTTATTTTTATGCCAAATACGGATGAACAAATTCTGTAGTTCATCCATGCGATCTTTAAATGTTTGCCATTGCCTATCCACCATCAACCCTTTAAGTAACATTCCCCAATCCATCCTAGCCAACTCGCACCTCATACCATCGTAGTTTCCTTTATTTAAATTCAGTACCCTACTCTCTGAGTCAACTACTACTTCACTCTCCATCTTAATGAAGAATTCTATCATATTATGATCGCTGCTCCCCAAGGGGCATCGTACAACAAGATTGCTAATTAATCCTTTCTCATTACATAATACCCAGTCTAAGATGGCCTGATCTCTCGTTGGTTCCTCGACATATTGGTCCAGGAAACCATCCCGTATACACTCTAGGAATTCCTCTTCCACAGTATTGTTACTAATTTGGTTAGCCCAATCTATATGTAGATTAAAGTCACCCATGATAACTGCTGTGCTCTTATTGCACGCATCTCTAATTTCCCGTTTAATGCCATCCCCAACCTCAGCATTACTGTTTGGGGGTCTGTATACAACTTCCACTAACGTTTTCTGCCCCTTGGTATTTCTCAGCTCAACCCATAGAGATTCCACATCATCAGAGTGAATATCCTTCCTTACTATTGTGCTAATCTCCTCTTTAACCAGCAATGCTACCCCACCTCCTTTTCCTTTTTGCCTGTCCTTCCTGAATATTGAATACCCCTAGATGTTGAATTCTCAGCCTTGGTGCCATGTCTCCGTAATCCCAATTATATCATATCCATTTACATCTATTTGCGCAGCTAATTCATCCACCTTATTACGAATGCTCCTCGCATTAAGACACAAAGCCTTCAGGCTTGTTTTTTTAACACTCTTGGATCTTTTAGAATTATTGTTTACTGTGGCCATGTTTGATTTACACCCTTGATCTCTCTGCCTTCCACTTTTTTGCTTTTCTCCTTCCTGTCTTTTGCTTCTATCACAGAATCCCCACAGTGCAGATAGAGGCCATTTTGGCCCATCGAGCCTGCACCGACACATATCCCACCCTATCCCCGTAACCCCACGTATTTAATCCCCCTAACACTAAGGGTCAATTTATCATAGCCAAATCAACCTAACCCACACATCTTTGGACTGTGGGAGGAAACCGGAGCACCCGGAGGAAACCCACGCAGACACTGGGAGAATGTGCAAACTCCACACAGACAATCACCCTAGGCCGGATTCGAACCCGGGTCCCTGGCGTTGTGATGCAACAGTGCTAACCACTATGCCACCGTGTTGTCCTATCACCTCCTGCCATTTTAGTTTAAACCCTCCCCAACAGCACTCGCAAACACTCCCCCTAGGACATCGGTCCCAGTCCTGCCCAGGTGCAAACCGTCCAGTTTGTACTGGTCCCACCTCCCCCAGAACCGGTTCCAATGTCCCAGGAATTTGAATCCCTCCCCCTTGCACCATTCTTCTAGCCATGTATTAACCTGAAATATCCTTCTATTTCTACTCTGACTTGCACGTGGCACTGGTAGCAATCCTGAGATTACTACCTTTGAGGTCCTATTTTTTAATTTACCTCCTAACTCCCTATATTCAGCTTTTAGGACCTCATCCCATTTTTTACCTATATCGTTGGTACCTATATGCACCACAACAACTGGCTGTTCACCCTCCCCCTCCATAATGCCCTGTAGCCACTCTGAGACATCCTTGACCCTTGCACCAGGGAGGCAACATACCATCCTGGAATCTCGTTTGTGGCCGCAGAAATGCCTATCTATTCCCCTTACAATAGAATCCCCTATCACTATAGCTCTCCCATTCTTTTTCCTCCCGTCCTGTACGGCAGAACCACCCATGGTGCCAAGAAGTTGGTTGCTGCTGCCTTCCCCCGATAAGCCATCCTCCTCAACAATATCCAAAGCGCTATATCTGTTTGAGAGGGGCATGGCCACAGGGGACTCCTGCACTACCTGCCTGTGCCTACTACTCTGCCTGGCGGTCACCCATTCCCTTCCTGCATGTGCAGCCTTTACCTGCGGTGTGACCAACTCATTAAACATGATATCCACGACATCCTCAGCATCACAAATGCTCCAGTATGTATGCATTATGACTGTTTCACTTCCGCTATGGTTTCTTTCACAAAGTTTGGCAAACAGTAATCAGAAGAGTTGTCAGAATTTGCATTTTATCCCTTCTTGTAGCATTGTGTTTCTGCTCACTACGCACAAGGGCCATCAGTTGGAAGCAATAGTTGTAATAAATGACAATGCAACAGTTCATCACATAAGAGTTTGAGAATGTAAGCTCAATGCCATCCTGGCTATTAGCTTTTTCAGATTCAAGCATCTGAAGAAGATATTAACATTTTGTGTACCTCATCTTAATTTGGATGATTAATTTGGCAACACTTAGATATCAGACTGAGACATAATACAAATTTGTCTATTTCCGCTAGATTTGGAATCTCCAAGAAAACCTATCGTTTGGAGCTGATCTCAAACATCTAATTAATTGATGATATGATCTTTTTGCTTTCGGAGAGCCAGAGATGTACTTTTCTGTCTTCAGGTATATCCTGATATGGCCGTCCCTCTTTTTGTTCAGTGATTCAACACTTTTTTTTCGTTTATGGGATTTGGGCGTCGCTGGCAAGGCCAGCATTTATTGCCCTTGAGAAAGTGGTGGTGAGCCGACTTCTTGAACCGCTGCAGTCCGTGTGGTGAAGGTACTCCCACAGTGCTGTTAGGTAGGGAGTTCCAGGATTTTGACCCAGCGACGATGAAGGATCGGCGATTTATTTCTAGGTCAGGATGGAGTGTGACTTGGAAGGGAACTTGGAGATGGTGGTGTGTAAAGTTTCACAATTATCGCGATTCAAAATAACACAAGAGAAGCAGATTCGTTTGATCAGTTTTATTAAACGAAATGCTGTCCTGATAATAAAGGACACAGAAGCCTGTAAAATGGCCGCCGAGCATCGTGGCAGAAGCTTCCAGAAACACAGTGGGCAGACAAAATGGCGTCGAATATACATTTAGTATAAGATTGGATCATACTCGGTAAACACTGATAAAGACAGGATGCAACCCGTTTGCATTTGGAACAATAGCAAAGATATAAGTGCTGGAATCGTTTTCCTATGCACAGAAAGGATCATTGTACTGGGCAATCGAAGGCCCATCCAGACACATCAATACACAAATACCCCCCGGCTCTACAATGAGAGAGACATTGACGGGTGATTAAGTCAGTATTCGGGGGCCCCCAAAACCAGTCAGGGAGACAATTCATACACATCCTGGCTGGGTCAACAATGGGGAAAACATTAACGGATAGTTGGCCAGTTTCAGGTGCTACCGAAACCCGTTAAAGAAGACAACCGCCCCATGCTGGGAGTTTTGTGCGCCGATATTACACAAAGGACAAACATTAAGATTTGAGCGGGAGATAAGGAGGACACATCACTATAACTATAGAGAACAAATGTCCATCGCTCTCTTATTCGCTTGCCTCTTCATGAACTCGTTTGACTTGTGGTCTCTTGATTTTCTCTCTGGACTTTGCTGACTCTTGACTCTTAGCCGTACTGGTCGGTTATTCAAGTGTTGGGTGGAGCTCAATCGGAACGAGCCGCCCCGACAAGGGCAAGTAACAGGGTACACCATCCCGAGTGTCGGTAAACGGTGTCTGGACCCGGAGGCCCGAAGAGACGAGACGAGACGAGAAGAAGAGGAGAAGAATCCATGTGCCGCCATGGTCAGTAAACCCCGACCGCGCCCGAAAATATAAATAAAGAACTTTTCTTTGAAGTCTACCGACAACCTGTATCGAGCACAGGAAGACTCTTCTTTGAACTGTGTCCAAGGTCCGTCGAGTTCTTCATGACAACAGGGAGTCTGGCCTGCTTTTCGCAGCAGCGAAAGTAAACAAGTGGGGTGCAGAGACGCTTCCAAACACGTAACAGTCAGGCACTGCAGCGAAACGAGCTGAGTGCCTCACTTTAAATCTCCAAAATTAAACGAGTGGTGAGCATGATTTCCGATCCTACAAATCTAGACGTAGTGTAGGTATTATTAAGGGAGGGTGTTTTAATAAGGTTAAGATATAATGTGTTCCCCTTTCTACGATGTGCCGTGTGTTCTCCATTTCCACAGACCAAGCTTTATGAATGTATGTATACTTGTACTATCGTTGATTTGTGCCTATGACATGTATTTCATGATTTTAGACGCCATGCAATAAAGATTTCCATTTCGTACTATTCAACCGGGTCTATTTGAGTTTTTCTCTGCATTACTGCTCCCTGCACCTAAGTCCAGTGTTAGAACCGTAAGGGCGAGTGGGTCGAACCACTCACAGGTGCTTATTGCAAAAAGGCTGGCCGGAGACCAGAGCAAGCAATAGTATTAGGCAACGAAGGCCTAACCTCGCACCAGCACCGTCTGAGACACGCCCCCTTACAGGTGTTCCTATGTGCCTGCTGTCCTTGTCCTTCTAGGTGGAAGAGGTCGCGGGTTTGGAAGGGGCTGCCGAAGAAGCCTTGGCAAGTTGCTGCAGTGCATCTTGTAGATGGTACACACTGCAGCCACGGTACGCCAGTGGTGGAAGGAGTGAATGTTTAAGGTGGTGGATGGGGTGCCAATCAATTGGGCTGCTTTGTCCTGGATGGTGTCAAGCTTCTTGAGTGTTGTTGGAGCTGCACTCACCCAGGCAAGTGGAGAGTATTCCATCACACTCCTTACTTGTGCCTTGTAGATGGTGGAAAGGCTTTGGGGAGTCAGGAGGTGAGACACTTGCCACAGAATGCCTAGCCTCTGACCTGCTCTTGTTACCACGGTATTTATGTGGCTGGTCCAGTTAAGTTTCTGGTCAATGGTGACCCCCAGGATATTGATGGTGAGGGATTCGGCGAGGGTAATGCTGTTGAATGTCAAGGGGCGGTGGTTAGACTCTCGCTTGTTGGAGATAGTCATTGCCTGGCACTTGTGTGGCGCGAATGTTACCTGCCACTTATCAGCCCAAGCCAGAATGTCGTCCAGGTCTTGTTGCATGCGGACATGGACTACTTCATTTTCTGAGGAGTTGTGAATGGCACTGAACACTGTGCAGTCATCAGCGAACATCACCATTTCTGACCTTATGTTGGAGGGAAGGTCATTGATGAAGCAGCTGAAGATGGTTGGGCCTAGGACACTGCCCTGAGGAACTCCTGCAGCAATGTCTGGGTCTGTGATGATTGAACTTCAACCACCACAACCATCTTCCTTTGTGCTAGGAATGACTCCATCCAGTGGAGAGTTTCCCCCCCGATTCCCATTGACTTCAGTTTTACTAGGGTTCCTTGATGCCACACTCAGTCAAATGCTGCCTTGATGTCAAGGGCAGTCACTCTCACCTCACCTCTGGAATTCAGCTTCTTTGTCCATGTTTGGACCAAGGCTGTAATGAGGTCGGGAGCCAAGTGGTCTTGGCGGAACCCAAACTGGGCATCAATGAGTAGGTTATTGGTGAGTAAGTGCCACTTGATAGCACTGTCGATGACACCTTCCATCACTTTGCTGATGATTGAGAGTAGACTGATGGGGCAGTAATTGGCTGGATCGGATTTGCTTTTTGTGGACAGGATATACCTGGGCAGTTTTCCACATTGTCGGATAGATGCCAGTGTTGTAGCTGTACTGGAACAGCTTGGCTGGAAGCACAACTAGTTCTGGAGCACAAATCTTCAGCATGACAGTCAGGATGTTGTCGGGGCCCAAAGCCTTTGCTGTATCCAGTGTTCTCAGCCATTTCTTGATATTACGTGGAGTGAATCGAATTGGCTGAAGACTGGCTTCTGTGATGGTGGGGACTTCAGGAGGAGGCCGATATGAATCATCCACTCGGCACTTCTGGCTGAAGATGGTTGCAAACACTTCATCCTTGTCTTTTGCACTTACATTCCCCAAGGGTCAGTGCTGGGGCCACTGCTTTTTGTGATATATATAAATGACCTGGATATTGGAATACAGAGTAGAATTTCTAAATTTGCTGATGACACCAAACTTGGGGGTGTGGCAAATAGTGAGGATGATACCAATCAACTGCAGCAGGACATACTAAGGCTAGCAGAATGGGCAGGCAAGTGGCAGATGGAATTTAATGCAGAGAAGTGTGAGGTGATGCATTTTGGCAGAAGGAACAAGGAGAGGTAATATACACTTAATGGCACAGTTTTAAAGAGTGTGCAGGGGCAGAGGGACCTGGGAGTTAATGTGCATAGGTCCCTGAAGGTGGCAGGACATATTGAGAGAGTGGTTAGCAAAGCATATGGGATCTTGGGCTTCATAAATAGAGGTATTGTGTACAAAAGTAGAGAAGTTATGCTGAACCTTTATAAAGCGCTGGTTAGGCCACAACTGGAGTATTGCATCCAGTTCTGATCACCACACTTTAGGAAGGATGTGAAGGCCCTTGAGAGAGTGCAGAGGAGATTTACCAGAATGGTTCCAGGGATGGGGGATCTTAACTACAAGGACAGGTTGGAGAAGCTAGATTTGTTTTCATTAGAGCAAAGGAGGTTGAGGGGTGATTTGATAGAGTTGTACAAGATTATGACGGGTTTGGATAGGCTAGACGGGGAAAGGCTGTTCCCACTAGTTGATGGTACAAGGACTAGGAGACATAGATTTAAGGTTTTGGGCAAGCGATACAGGGGGGATGTGAGGAAAACCTTTTTGACGCAGCGAGTGGTGAGGACCTGGAATTCGCTGCTGATGGAAGTGCTGGAAGCGGAGACACTCAGTGTTTTCAAGGGGAGACTGGATAGGCACTTGAGGGAAATAAACTTGCAGGGCTATGGGGATAGAGCGGGGGAATGGGACTGACTGGATTGCTCTACAGAGAGCCGGCATGGACTCGTTGGGCCGAATGGCCTCCTTCTGTGCCGTTATGAATCTATGACTATGACTCTGTGATGTGCTGGCCTGCACCATCATTGAGGAACGCCACTATTCAAGAAAGGAGGGAGACAGAAAGCAGGAAACTATAGGCTGGTTAGCCTAACATCTGTCATTGGGAAAATACTGGAATCCATTATTAAGGAGGTAATAGCAGGACATTTAGAAAATCATAAGACAATCAAGCAGAGTCAACATGGTTTTATGAAAGGGAAATCGTGTTTGACAAATTTGCTAGAGTTCTTTGAGGATGTAACAAACAGGGTGGATAAAGGGGAACCAGTAGATGTCATGTATTTGGATTTCCAGAAGGCATTCGATAAGGTGCCACATAAAAGGTTACTGCACAAGCTAAGAGCTCATGGGGTTGGGGGTAATATATTGGCATGGATGGGGGATTGGTGCACTAGCAGAACACAGAGAGTCGGGATAAATGGGTCATTTTTGGGTTGGCAATCAGTAACTACTGGGGTGCCACAGGAATCAGTGCTGGGGCCTCAACTATTTACAATCTATATTAATGACTTGGATGAAGGGACCGAGTGTACTGTAGCTAAATTTGCTGATGATACAAAGGTAGGTGGGTTAGCAAGTTGTGAGGAGGACACAAAGAAGCTCCAAAGGGATATAGATAGGCTAAGTGAGTGGGCAAAAATCTGGCAGATGGAGTACTATGTGGGAAAATGTGAGGTTATCCACTTTGGAAGGAAGAATGAAAAAGCAAATTATTATTTAAATGGAGTGAGACTACAAAATACTGCGGTATAAAGGGATCTGGGGGTCCTAGTACATGAAACACAAAAAGTTAGCATGCAGGTACAGCAAGTAATTAGGAAGGCTAATAGAATGTTGGCCTTTATTGCAATGGGTATGGAGTATAAAAGTAGGGAAGTTTTGATGCAACTTTACCGGGCGTTGGTGAGACCGCACCTGAGTACTATGTACAGTTGTGGTCTCCATATTTAAGGAAGGATATACTTGCATTGGAGGCAGTGCAGAGGAGGTTCACTAGGTTGATTCCTGGGATGAAGGTGTTGACGTATGATGAAAAGTTGAGCAGGTTGGGCCGATACTCATTGGAGTTTAGAAGAATGAGAGGTGATCTGATTGAAACATATAAGATTCTGAGGGGGATTGACAGGGTGGATGCTGAGAGGATGCTTCCCCTAGTGGGGGTATCTAGAACTAGGGGGCATAGTTTCAGAATAAGGGGTCGCCCATTTAAGACGAAGATGAGGAGGAATTTCTTCTCTCAGAGTGTCGTGAATCTTTGGAATTCTCTACCCCGGAGAGCTGTGGAGGCGGAGTCATTGAATATATTCAAGGCGGAGATTGACAGACATTTGAACTACAAGGGAGTCAAGGGGTATGGGGAGAGCATGGGAAAGTGGTGTTGAGGCCAAGATTGGATCAGCCATGATCTTATTGAATGGCGGAGCAGGCTTGAGGGACCGATTGGCCTACTCCTGCTCCTATTTCTTATGTTCTTATGTTATGTAGGATGGGGATATTCATGGAGCCTCCTCTTCCCGTTAGTTGTTTAATGGTCCACCACCATTCACAACTGGATGTGGCAGGACTGCAGAGCTTTAATCTGATCCGTTGATTGTGGGATCATTTAGCCCTGTCTATAGCATGTTGCTTCTGCTTTTTAGCATGCTTGTAGTCCTGTGTTGCAGCTTCTCCAGGTTGGCACCTCATTTTTAGGTACGCCTGGTGCTGCTCCTGGCATGCTCTTCTACACTCCTTATTGAACCAGGGTTGGTCCCCTGACTTGATGGAAATGGTAGAGTGAGGGATATGCTGGGCCATGAGGTTACAGATTGTGGTGGAATACAATTCTGCTGCTGCTGATGGCCCACAAAGCCTCATGGATGCCCAGTTTTGAGAAGCTAGATCTGTTCTGAATCTATCCCATTTAGCACGGTGGTAGTGCCACATAACATCTTTCATTAAATCAGAGATACGATCCAATTTCAACACATTGTTGCTTATGGATAAAGCAGTCTGCAGCAGTAGATTTTATCTCTTTTATCGAAGGCAGGTGAAGTGTGCATTTTCTGACCAGCGCATGGAATGCCAGTTAAAGGTAGCAATTTGATGCTTGAGGCTGTTACAATTATTCCTGTCAAAGAAGGTCAACTTACTGAAATCCAATAAGTTAGCACTGATACCATGGAAAACAACTTGGTCTGCAATACCATCTACCTTACCACTGTTACGGCTTTTTAATAAGATGATGTTGTAGAAAATCTGATCCAAGCTGCACTCTCCAGTTTTGAGAGAAAAATTGTGTTGACTTGTCTTCTTACTGTAATGTCAAATCAGAGATTGTGTATGTGTTGGACAAAGGTTGTACGAATGTAAACTTGGCTGTTGTCAACAAGTAATAGGTCAACAAAGACAGGGATTGTCATTAACTTTAGTTTTCAAAAACAACTACAGTTGCCAATAGACGTAGCAATCAATCTTTGCAGCCAAATTAAAATTCCACTCGGACACTTTTGGAGCACCTTCATCCTTTACTTTTTTTTAATATAACTTCATGGGATGCGGGCGTCGCTGGCAAGTCCAGCATTTATCGCCCATTCCTAATTGCCCTTGAGAAGGTGGTGGTGAGCCGCCTTCTTGAACCGCTGCAGTCCCTGTGGTGAAGATACTCCCACAGTGCTGTTAGGGAGGGAGTTCCAGGGTTTTGACCCAGCGATGATGAAGGAACGGTGATATATTTCCAAGTCAGGATGGTGTGTGACTTGGAGGGGAACTTGGAGGTGGTACTGCAACTTGTGAGGCTGAAACCCAAGAACAGGAAAACGTTCTAGGAATATCAGCACATAATTTACTGCTTATTCCAACCATTACAACTTTTAATGGTGGGCTTTCCTTAATTGACTAGACCCAAGACTATCTAGTTCCATTTGTCGGTTACAGGAGGGTTTGATACATGTTCTACTTGCTATCAGGAGCACTATGTTGCTACCCTATCCCTATCCACTAAATTGAGTTCATTAACGATCTACTGCAAGCTATTTACAAAGCATCAATTATATTACATAATACATATGCTAATCAATACTTGACCATTAATAAAGATGGTCATATATCTGTCAATAGTTGAATAGATGACCCACACCATTTATGCTGATATTTTTGGAATAGACAAATGTAGCAGCTCCAGATGCAAACCAATTGACACATTGCAGGAATAGTTGGAGTCAACAGCTATACACAATTGCTCAGTGGTTCAACAGATTGTCTGATATGCTGGTGAGGCATAGACATGAGCAAGGTTTGTGCTAGTAAGCTGATTTCAACTCAGATGGTAGAGAGGATGCTACAATTAGTCTCAGTTTTCCTGGACTAGGAAGGTAAAAAAAACCAACGAGACCTCCAACTCCTGATTGTCATGTGCTGTATGTGTGTGGACATCTAATGAGGACAGAATATGAGTCAGCTCTTATGCTTACATGGTCAAATAACCTGTTGACGTTCATGGTCTCGGCTCACACCTGAACAGTGGTCACTTCGGTCGTTATTGGTGACTGCTGTCGGCTATGCAATTGAACCTTATTGTGTGAGAAGGGGAGTAAAGGGGATATAAATAGGGAAAATTAAAGAAATTGGGGCAGATTTTCCTGTTCCTGTACCTAAGGCATACTGGATTGTATGGTCACAGTGAATGGAGGAAGATCAAGCAGAAATGAACTTCCGCCCATAAGACAGCCTGCCACATCTTCTGCTCAGTCATTTAAATGGATAGAACATTGGGTAGGCTTCCTTATGGGTGTGGGGCCCTCACTACCCGATTTTCCTCTATTTGCTGCACCCAGGTAACCCAATACAAACTTTTGCAGAAACAGGAAAATTTGCCCCATTGTGTCTAGAGCAAGTTATTTTCAATAAAATTGTAATTCTTTACATAAGCCATTTCTGCATAACATTTCTTAAGCTCACTGCCGAAGAACAACAGAAACATTAAGGAGCTGACATAATACACTTACATGACGAATGAGCTAATTTTTTTAGAAACACCACTACAAACCAATTTTGATAATACATCTATCAGAGCAATTAATATATGCATAACTGCAAAAAACACATTTCAAACTTAAAGAGTTGTAGATGGGTTCAGCCTACCAGAGCACGACAGAATGCAGCGTTTGTTGTCGAAGTGGATCATACAGTTGTTTACATCATTTCTACAAGTTAAAGGTAGAAACAAAACATACAATCCCTTTAATTGGATGATAAAATAGCATGCTGTTTTTTGTACTCCATTCTGTACTGCATACAATGATATCCTTGAAGTGCTGAAAACCAATTAGTCTGTCCTTTGCTGCTGTTTCACAATTCTTTGTGTAGTTTTTGTTTCTTATTTTCTGAAGAATCTTGCAGAGGTGTTTATTCAGCTGTGTTTTTGACAGAACTTCAGACCAAGCTTTTCGTCACCCCTCCTAATGACTTCTCCTTTGGCTTGGTGTCATTTTTTGTCTGATTACGCTCCTGTGAAGCGCCTTGAGACATGTTCTTACGTTAAAGATGCTATATGAATGCACGTTGTTGTCGGTCGTAACTTAAGGTCTGTCTGCAAGATGTCACTTCAGACAATCTAGCTATTGTCTTTGAGAAGCTACTTTGCGATGTTTGTTGCACAGGACCACTAAGAGGCTGACTTGTTCTCAGCCATATTTGTAACAAGTGTTTCAGTGTGTTTACTTGAAGTTCAAATATTATAACATATTCAATAACATGCTTACATTGAATAGGTTATTTAATGTGTTAAAATAGCACATACATGAATTTTGTATGAACAAGCAAATCTGTTCACTGAAATTCAGCTGTGAGTAATTTCACCCTCTGACTGTCACTAGTGAATCCAGGAGGTTGCACACCTATGGTTGTGAATGCCTCAACTTAATCATTTCTTTAATCTATGCTGCAACAAGTGAACTGAAGTAACAGGTAATTTATCCATTCTCAATTGCAATTTCTTCCTTAAAGTTTGAAATGAAATTCTATTTGCTTATAAGGAGGAAATCTCCTTTTGTGTCACTTCCACCGAGTAGATAGCAGCTTGGGTTCCAGGCCAATTGCAAGAAACTTGATAATTCATCTTAACTATAGTGCTGCTTATATGATTTAAACACTCAGTTGCAGCAGCAGATACAATTGCTGTTTTGTCTCTCCTGACATAAACCCAGAAATTATATTGATGAAGAGTTAACTGACTTTGCTTACAAATGCCTCAACATTAAACCCCTCACAGTGAGCAGGAGAGGGTCAAGTGCGCGAAATGCAACCCCAACCCACTATGCACGCGCCCATTGCCATTTTTATGGCGCCGTGTTTTGGTGCGTTCGAGTGTCCCGCTGTGGAGAGGTGAGATGCTTCATTAGCATTTAAATCGGGCTCCGACAGTGCAATTGGGATCCCGATTTGAAATTAACTGCTGCTGCATGGGTTTCCCAGGGGTTGGGAAACCCGGCAGCGGAAGGGAGGAGGGGGCTGCTGCCTCCACAAGGTAAGTGCCTTTTTCAGCATTCCCTGTGGGCCAGGCTCCCCTCGGCCCCTCGAGGTACCCTTCAGCCTCCCCTCTGTCGATCGCGGCCTCTCTCTGCCCCCTCCAGCTACGATGTCCTCTCTCTTGCCCCCTCCTTTGCTGCAATGTCCTCTCTTCCTCCCCCAAGCCACGATTGCCGACCTTCCCCCTCTCCCGATTACCGGGAACCATCCCCAAGGGATCCCGGTTGCAGCCTCCTGCCGCTGGTCTTCCATCCGGCCTGTCGGCCAGGCTGTCAATTTTGCCAGCTGGAAACGGATACAAAAAATAATAATGAGGTCCTGTCATTACATTTGGGAGGACCTCTGTGTCCTGAGGTTCTTCGGTGGTTTTGGCTTCCCCAACACCCTCCCTGTAAATATCGGGGCCAATGTTTCTATGTTATATAGTGTAGCACTTAACACAAATTTTTGCTCTACTTGCTTAGTACAAAATCATGTGCAGTCTAATGGTCGCACACCAGGAGAACCAATTCTATGGTGCCTGCAATATTCCTATCCAGTCCCACTTTAAAGTATTAAGCAGCCACTCGATCGAGTTTTTTGATGAGGTAAAAGAGTGGGTTGATGAGGGCAATGCGGTTGACGTGGTGTACATGGATTTCCAAAAGGCGTTCGACAAAGTGCCACATAATAGGCTTGCCAGCAAAGTTGAAGCCCATGGAATAAAAGGGACAGTGGCAGCATGGATACGAAATTGGCTAAGTGACAGGAAACAGATCGTAGTAGTGAACAGTTGTTTTTCGGATTGGAGGAAGGTACACAGTGGTGTTCCCCAGGGGTCGGTACTAGGACTACTGCTTTTCTTGATATATATTCATGACTTGGATGTGGGTGTACAGGGCACAATTTCAAAATTTACAGATGACACAAAACTTGGAAGTATAGTGAACAATGAGGAGGATAGTGATAGACTTCAAGAGGACATAGACAGGCTGGTGGAATGGGTGGACATGTGGCAGATGAATTTTAATGCAGAAAAGTGTGAAGTGATACATTTTGGTAGGAAGAATGAGGAGAGAACATATAAACTAAAGGGTACAATCCTGAAAGGGGGTGCATGAACAGAGAGACCTGGGGGTATTTGTGCACAAATGATTGAAGGTGTCAGGGCAGGTTGAGAAAGCAGTTAAAAAAGCTTACGGGATCCTGGCCTTCATGAATAGAGGTATAGAGTACAAAAGCAAGGAAGTTATGATGAACCTGTATAAAACACTGGTTCGGCCTCAACTGGAGTATTGTGTCCAATTCTGGGCACCGTAATTTAGGAAGACTGTGAAGGCCTTAGAGAGGGTGCAGAAAAGATTTACGAAGATGATTCCAGGGATGAGGGACTTCAGTAAAGTGGACAGATTGGAGAAGCTGGGGTTGCTCTCCTTAGAGCAGAGAAGATTGAGAGGAAATTTGATAGAGGTGCTCAAAATCATGAGGGGTCTGGACAGAGTCGATAGAGGGAAACTGTTCCCATTGGCAGAAGGGTCGATAACCAGAGGACACAGATATAAGGTGATTGGCAAAAGAACCAAAGGCGACATAAGAAAAAACGTTTTACTCAGAGAGTGGTTAGGATCTGGAATGCACTGACTGAAAGGGTGGTGGAGGCAGAGTCAATCACGGCTTTCAAAAGGGTGTTGGATAAGTAGCTGAAAGAAAAACATTCGCAGGGCTACGGGGAAAGGGCGGGGGAGTGGGACTAGCTGAAGTGCTCTTGCAGAGAGCCGGCACAGGCTCGACGGGCCGAATGACCTTCTTCCGTGCTGTAACTATTTTATGATTTTTAAGGCTTTGCAACAGAGCATTTGCACACAATTTAGCAGTTTCTGAGCAATTTTGTTAGTAATGGAGCTTAGAAGACACGTGTGTGCCACTTTGCTTGCCAGGTGTTTAATACTATAGTAGAGGGAGTGAAGAAACACAGGAACACAGTTTAACTAACCCAGCTCCCCCACACCAAAGTTTCTGGTTCACAAGGCATAGCAGGAAATTGCACAGCAAGTGAATGCCACATTGTAAACCCATTAGACCGGAGAGGACATCTAACCAAATGTCCATTCCAAAGAAACCCACTAAAGTAAGTCACAGATATTAACGTGCATAACAGGTACCTGACATAAATGGACATAAAAAAATCAACCCTGACAAATTTTTCACTCTGAACTATTTATCTATTCTATCAAAGCACAGGGTAAGCCACAATGCTCACATAAGGAAGATTAAGTGTTGTTGGTTATCAATGTTCCTGTTAATTATTTTTGGGTGCACGGCCCCTTCAAGGGGCTGCGCGGCCCATTCGAAATAGTGCACATGCGTGTTTTTTCTCATTTCAAAGCCAGTGAGCCGGCTGCGCGGGAGGTCTAGAAAGCTGCATGACTACGCAGCTTAAAGGGAACATTGTTGGTTATACAAGCCCAAGAATCTGCAGATCAATAGTTGGGCATGGTTACTGGCTCTCAGGCTCTCCTTACAAAGAGAGATTTCTTACAAAGTGAGTAGGATCATCTGCATTCAAGACGGTCTGTGGGTCACTGAAATATGAAAACCTTATCACGTTGTCAGAAGATGGATGGTATCCACTGAAAACAAAAGGAATCTCTTGGTCTGAGTTACTGAAATGTTCTCAGCAGGCAAGAAGAACAAAAAAACAAAAGTTCATGTGAGGTTCATGCATGAAAGTCAAAGCTACGTGCCTTGTGAATGAAACACTGTTAGGCTGCCCTAAATGTAATTTAAGTGTCAAGAAAAACTTTATATCGCTATAGGTCATAGAATTACATAGCATGTACAGCACGGAAACAGACCATTCAGCTCAACTGGTCTATGCTGGTGTTCATGCTCCATACGAGCCTCCTTCCACCCCTCTTCATCTAACCCTATCAACATATCCTTCTATTCCATTCTCCCTCAAGTGTTTATCTAGCTTCCCCTTAAATGCATCTATGTTTGTCGCCTCAACTACACCTTGTGGCAGCAAGCTCCACATTCTAACCACTCTCTGGGTAAAGAGGTTAGGGGTAAAGGTCCTTCTGTGAAATTTAATTTGTTCAAACCTGAGGAGATGGCGAAGCTAGAAACGTGTTGGGAACACTACAACCTTGTATCAGGGCAAGTGGACCGAGCTGAAAATAAGACAAGTAAACACATTGATTTACTGCTTGGGTGATGAAGCTAAGCGCATTCTCACATCATTCAAGCCAACAGACAATGAAAATAAAAAGCACGGCATAGCGATGGGAAAGCTTGATGGACATTTCACCATCAAGAAAAATGTGATTTATGAAAGGGCTAAATTAAAGCAGAAAATATAATTTCTCAAAGAAGGTAATATACTATGAGCAGCAAATACTGCAGCATCCATAGATACAATCAAGCACACAGACAGAAGGTATTTAATTTTATGCATCATACCACGTACCCCCCTCTCCCAGGAGCATACTCTCTGCAGGTAACTCATCCTGGGTCCACATGAATAGAATTGCCCTCATCACAATGGTGTGAATATTTATTTGGTGACCTAGGATGAGAAGACAAATTGCTTAATGTCCTTAGTCATCCTGGCTAATGAGCCTGGGATGAGACAAAGGCTGCGATTTTACCTTCGGTGGCGGGTTGGCGGCGGGTTGGAGTCGGGTTGGCTGTTCGGCGAGTTCCGGTCCCGCTGCCGGTTTAATCCGCTCTGAAATAACGATTTTGCCTTAAGTGGGCTGATGAAGCCCGTCGTGCGCGCTACCCAGCCCAATCAGTAGGCTCGGGTCTGCTGCTCGTCTCTGCTGACGTCTTCCATTCAGCTGCATTTAAGGGGCCCATGCAGCCTTGTTGTTTTTCATTCCTATTCTGATGCTTCTCGGTGTGGCACATAGCGAAATGACTGCTTCAAGAGCAAAGGCCTCTCCAAGATTCGATGATGACTCCCTCCATGCTCTTGTGGAGGGAGTGAGAGGGCGCCAAGAGGCACTGTTCCCCTCAAATGGACGGAGGAAGCCTCCTCAGCAAACCAAGGCAGCCTGGCTGCAAATTGCTGAGGAGGTTAGTGCCAGGTCTTTGTGTGGTCGCACCTGGGTTCAGTGCAGGAAAAGCTTCAATGATCCGCTACACACAGCAAAAGTGAGTATAACATCACACTTACCTTCAATCTGCTCCCATCTCCTCTCATCACCAGCACTCTGCATTGTCAACCTACTCCTGCACATCCCACTTTACCCTTATATCCCTTGCACCCTTAACCATCCCTCTCTCTCTATGTACAGAATCACTTCACCATTCTACTACGCACCCCTCACACTCACTCTCACTGTTATGCAATGACAACAACTAACAACGCACAGGGAGGGCCCTTGGTATTGGCACCTCACTCCATCTTTGTCTCCCTCTAAGCATCTATGCTATGGATTCTCTACACACACTCCAACATTCTCACTGAAACTCCACTTGTCTCCCTCATTGCAGGAAAAGAGAGCCCACAATAAGGAAAAGGGTAGGACAGGAGGAGGGACACCTTCAATTACGCTCTTGACCACCGCTGAGGAGGCTGCTCTCGACATCGTCGGAGGTGCTGAGGAGTTGGAAGTGGGGGACAGTCAGATGGGCGCAGTAGAGCAAGCTGGTGACAGAATAGATTTGCAGCCCTCTCATTTAGAATGCTTAAGTGACTGATATGGCTTCTGATGTTCATACAGATTGAGTTCTGTTCATCTGCACAATTTGATGTGCCTGTTACGTTAATATCACATGTCTAACTCATGCCTTTACTCCCCCACAGGACCATCGAAAGCCCCCCTCCCCACTGTCCAGGAGGAAGAGCTGGAAGACTCCTCAGAGGAAGCTGCAACCTCTGAGGGTGCAGTATCAGCAGAATTGAGCGCACCCAGCACCAGCACAGAGACGCACACCTCGGTGGGTCCTTCGCGAGATAGAGTAGTGTTGTCACCTGGTGTATCACAGCTCACAAGTGAGCATCAGCAGATGGCGGAGACAGGGACAGCAGTGGAGAGTCCTCGTCGGAGGCCGCAGGGCGCTCCCAGCTCTGCTCAGCTGTATGTGGACCCTGTGCCTCTGGGGCCATCCAGAAAGAGAGTGGTGCTGGAACTTCAGCAACAAGTGCAGGAGTCTCTGACAGGGTTTGCATCCACGGTAACTGCGAGTGTGCAGAGAATGGAGGAGTCCATCTCAAACATAAGCAATGCCATGGTGGAGGCAATGGCGCATGAACGTGCCGCCATGGAGAGAGTGGCAACCTCCTCGGAGGACATAACTCGCCAGACTCAACAGAGCATGGTGACTCTTCTAAATAGATGGTGTGCTATGGAGGATAGATGGGCATCTATTGAGGAGAGACACCAGAGGTACATGGACGTCCCTGTTATGAGGACTGTCAGTACAGAGACGGGTCCTCATGGCCACACTGATGTGCAGCAAGGTGCTCTCCAGCTACTTGCTAGCAGTGAAGTGCGGACGACCCATGAGAGGGATGTTGGTGGTCGACAACAAGGGAGTGTGGGCTCCTCTCCAAGCGCTCACACTCCCATGCCACTGCGGAGCCCTCAGTCAGAGCCCCAGATTCCTCACCCAACTGAGATGGCTGTCTCAGCCCCTGCACAGCCGCAGGAGGAGCAGACTGTTGCCGAGCCCTCCCAGGCTCGCAAACCCAGAGGACGCCCGCCAAAGGTGTCGAAGCAGGAGCAGCATGAAAGTGAGCAAGGTGCCTCCACATCTGCTGAAGCCACAGGGGAAGCACCACATAGAAGCACCCGTAAGAGAAAGTTAACACACAAATAGTCACAAGGGTAGTCACTTGGGTGTTTTGATCTAATACAAAGTGAAGATTATCATCGTTATTTCAATTGTAATAAAGAAATGCGATGGCAAAGATTCAAAGAGTTGGCCTATGTGTGCCCAGAAATGGAAGTGTCACAGTGAGGGGTCAGGGCACCTTTCATCTGTAATGATGGTGGTGAGAGTTATAGGAACCCACAGTTTATTGTACAGATGGTGTATGGTGTGTTAAGAAGGTCGGCCAGACATTCATATCCATGTGGCAGCCACATGTGTTTGCTTCGTAAACTTAAGCGAATCTGGCATGGATTAGTGCATCCCTTGCATCACGGCCAGCAATGTGCTCGCGTGGGCTGGTGGAACTGGCACATCCGCCTCCACAAGGTCTTCCTCCTCCTCCTCTGATGATGATGATGATGCTGTGCACTGAGCCACTTGTTCCTCAGGCAGCGGTAAGCCATGCTACTGTGCGATGTTGTGCAGAGCACAGCAGACGATGATGATTCTGCAGACCCTGCCTGGTGAGTACTGAAGGGCTCCACCAGATCTGTCGAAGCATCTGAATTGCATTTTGAGCAAGTTGATGGTTTGTTCGATGATGCCTCTGGTGGAAATGTGGCTCGCATTGTAGCGCTCCTCAGCTTTATTTGATGGGCTCCTCAACGGCGTCATTAGCCACATCTTCAGAGGATAGCCCTTGTCTCCAAGTAGCCATCCCGAAAGTTGGGTTGGCGGATTTAACAGCTGAGGCACAGTAGACTGCTGCAGGATGAACCACTCATGGCAACTGCCAGGGAACTTGGCGCAAACATGCATAATGTTCTTCCTGTGGTTACACACCAGCTGGACGTTAAGGGAGTGGAAGCCCTTGCGGTTGACAAACACAGCTGGGTTGTGATGGGGTGCCCTAATAGCCACATGTGTGCAGTCTACGACACCCTGCACCCTTGCCAAGCCTGCCATATTTGCAAAGCCAACCGCATGTGCAGTTAAACTTGCTTCATCCGTGGAGAAGTGGATGTAATTGTGCGCCTTTGCAAAGAGAGCATCGGTTATCTGCGTGATACAAGTGTGTGCAGCCGACTGGGAGATGCCGCTGATGTCTGCTGATGATCCCTGGAAGGACCCTGAAGCAAAGAAGTTGAGGGCAGTGGTGACTTTGACAGCCACTGGTAAGGAGTGTCCACCCACTCCTCTGGGCTCCAGGTCTTGGTGCAGCATTGCGCAGATGTCAGCGACTACCTCTCGCGAAAGTCTCAGCCTCCTTTGGCACTGCTGCTCAGTCACGTTGAGGAAGCTCATCCTCTGCCTGTAAACCCTGTGTTGGGGGTATCTCCTGCGGCGAGATGCAGCCCTGCGCTGAGGCCCTCTGCCCTGTGCAGCATCAGGTGACTGAGGAGGAGGTTGGCGCTCCTGTTGCTGCTGCTGTTATGCCTGGTTCTGCTGCTGTCGTGGCTGCTCTTCCTCCGATTCTGAGGACCAGGATGAGAGGGTATAAATGGTTCTCATTCGGCTGGTATATATCTCAGTTGAGGAATAGATGTTATAAGCGCTCAGTCAATGTGGGGAGAGGGTTTTCCAAGGAGGTCACAGTGCATATGGATCTCAGCTTAAACACTTACAAGCTCAATAGACCTGCAAAATGTGTTCCAAACCCTCAAAACACAAAGTTCTACCATCTGAAAGTCAGCCATGTTACAGGTCCGCTTTTATGCTGCAGGTGCATCTGTCAAGAATTCACCTAGTTCATGAACTCGGCACAATCAGCTGGCGTGTTTGGCGAACGACATGGAACACGCTGAAAATGTCCTAAAATGGGAGGAGCCTGGTAAAATGGGATTATGTAGGCAGTTAACAAGCTCTTAACTGCCTTAAGTGCCTCTCCCGCCGCTTGGTGTCGGGTCTGATCGGGACTCGCAGACCCGACACTTTGCAAAGTTGCGTGGAGGCGGGATGGCGGCAGTTTCAGATCCCGCCGACAATCAAAACGACCTTAACCTCTGACCCGCCTCCAAACCCACCCTCTGAGCGCCGGCAAAATCATGGCCATAGATCCTCATTGTATCAGTTGGAAATAGGCTGAGTTGTGACGTTTCCCAGAGGGTTTATCTGGCTTTAATGCACATTCTTCAATGCCTGCCGCCTGTGGCCTTTCTGTGCAAACCTGTGTGAATTTACTTTGTTTTACATACAACCCTTAACCATAACTCAGTTCCAACGTACTTTACGTGAAGATAAAGAATTATAAAAAATTCCAAAAATTGACACCCATTTACACAATTTCTCCGGGGTTTTTGCCGGTCGCCTGTCAGCGGGAGATTGGGAGACCTCCCTTGGGGTTTTAGGCCCATTATATGCAATGTCACCATGGCTGCAGAGGTATGATTTTAAAACTCCAAACAGAAGACTTGGATGTCCAGCACAAGCCAGGAAAGAACATGATAAAAGCTGAATGGCCAAAAGCCAAGTTGGATGTATCCTGTGGTATCAAAACATTTCTGTGATGAATTGGCTGCAGAAAACAATTCAAAGGCACAAGCATTATTCTATTGAAATTTAGGAGATCAGAAATCCCACAGAAAATGCATGCAGGACATCTTGACATGCACCAAGCGAACGAGAGGCTGTAGATCTAGTCTGCTGGCCAGGCATGACCAGTGATATTTAAGAGCTTGTCAGTTATGCACAGTGTGTCAAGAAAACCAATAACAAAAGAACAAATGATGTTGCTGGAGAAAAGAATCCAAAGAAATGGGTTGTGGAAACCTGCAGTTATTATTGGAAAGGCAGACACCTTCAATGAGATCTTACCGCATCAGAACCGACAATGAAGCATCGTATCATGGTAATTGAAAGTGTTCTGCAAATCTAATTTAAACGTCTCGGATCAGACATTCTTGACGTGGAAAATCATGCCGAACACATTCACTACACACATATTTATACAAGTAAAAACACTAGACTTCAATTGTATATAATACAGAAATGGTTTACAGTGCTCAGCAGTAAACAAGACCAGAATAATTATTATTGTAACACATAATACAAGCAGAGCATGATTGGACAGTGAAGGAAAAGCAAATAAGTGTTTTAACACTCCTGTTTTTTAAGGACCATCAAATGTTAAAGCTTGTCCTATTCTTCCACCTTCTTGCACTGGGGGTTCTGCAGCTGGTTCACAATCCTCATATTTAGTCTTCTCATCTACCATGACTTGTAAATGCCGATCGTTATCTTCTATAGTGAGACCTCTTTGAAGAGGAAACTCATGCAACATTCAGCATACCGTGATAATTCTGGAGAACCTGTGGGGGTTGTGCTGTAACCTGCTGTTTCAGGATCCCAATGGTATGCTCAGTGACAATTCTTTCACAGTTATGAGCCATGTTATCCCTGTGCTCTGCTGGTGTTACATGAGTGATGCAAAAGCATCATTAGCAATGGTTGCAGTGTGTGTACTGGCATTCAACTTTCCAATCCTCTTTCTCCTTTGAACAATGGGGACAAGGTATCATTGCCTAAAAATAAAGGCCAGCTTTATATTGACCTGCATAGTTCTGTGCTGGTACTTGCATTCCAGCTAGGAAAGGAAAGCCCTTTGCTTAACTACAGCATTATTGACAACATGGGTGCTTTAATGCACAGCCCTATTGGCAATATGGAGTGCAATCAGTAACATCCTACACACTTGGGAAGGCAGCTGTGAAATGAAAAATGTTGCCCCATCCTCTCATGCTGTTGATCTATGTTGAACTGGATGAAAGTGTTGGCATAGGAGGATAAGACATCTGCGACCCCTTTGATGCATCTATGCAAAACAACTTGGGTGACAATATATATGCCAGCAGATTGGAACAAGTCTAATATACAGATATTCAAGTATGTGGTTATTTTAACTGCCACTGGTAGTCAGCTTGCAGGATAGGATAGTTCTGTTACAGCCTCCCTGCTTAGGTTCCTGATTCCCACTGCTACTCATTCACAGGTTGCCCTGTCTGGGGCCATATAACAGCAGGACTTGACATTACAACTAACCTTATAAGCTATTTATTGCTGTTTATTCTTTGCCCAACGCAATGCTAGTGGCACACTGAATCCAATACCCATGCTATCCTGACCACTATGAAAGAGCTTTCTCACTATTCCTGATGGTGCTGCGCTGTCTCTGAAGCAAAGCACACTGCAATGGCTGCTGCAGTGCTGGCTTTAATTCAGCATTCAGAACACATCACGCACATGAAGTGAGAGCACTGAAATATTGTTCAAGATACATTTAAATGACAATTATGCAAAAATGAATAAGGCCAACAATACTGATGCACAGATTCAGCTTTATAACATTGAGGAAGGTTTCATGCCAGGAGTGATTTTGTAATCTGTGATATAGCTGTACAAAAAAATGCTATATGGCATTCAGGGAATTACTTGCCCCTAACTCACAAATAGCACATGCATTAAATGTAATACCCAGAGCAATTTCTGTGATTTTGTTTTTAGAACCCCATATTTAAGTATAAAAAACCCGGGAGAGTTCAAAAGCAGTGGGAGCAGAGCGAGAGCGCCACAACCCGGGAGAGTTCAAAAGCAGCGGGAGCAGAGCGAGAGCGCCACAACCCGAGAGAGTTCAAAAGCAGCGGGAGCAGAGCGAGAGTGCCACAACCCGGGAGCGTTCAAAAGCAGCGGGAGCAGTGCGAGAGCGCCAAAACCCGAGAGAGTTCAAAAGCAGCGGGAGCAGAGCGAGAGCGCCAAAACCCGGGAGAGTTCAAAAGCAGCGGGAGCAGAGCGAGAGCGCCACAACCCGGGAGAGTTCAAAAGCAGCGGGAGCAGAGCGAGAGCGCCAAAACCCGAGAGAGTTCAAAAGCAGCGGGAGCAGAGCGAGAGCGCCACAACCCGGGAGAGTTCAAAAGCAGCAGGAGCAGAGCGAGAGCGCCAAAACCCGGGAAAGTTCAAAAGCAGCGGGAGCAGTGCGAGAGCGCCAAAACCCGAGAGAGTTCAAAAGCAGCGGGAGCAGTGCGAGAGCGCCAAAACCCGAGAGAGTTCAAAAGCAGCGGGAGCAGTGCGAGAGCGCCAAAACCCGAGAGAGTTCAAAAGCAGCGGGAGCAGTGCGAGAGCGCCAAAACCCGAGAGAGTTCAAAAGCAGCGGGAGCAGAGCGAGAGCGCCAAAACCCGAGAGAGTTCAAAAGCAGCGGGAGCAGTGCGAGAGCTCCAAAACCCGGGAGAGTTCAAAAGCAGCGGGAGCAGTGCGAGAGCTCCAAAACCCGGGAGAGTTCAAAAGCAGCGGGAGCAGTGCGAGAGCGCCAAAACCCGAGAGAGTTCAAAAGCAGCGGGAGCAGAGCGAGAGCGCCAAAACCCGAGAGAGTTCAAAAGCAGCGGGAGCAGAGCGAGAGCGCCAAAACCCGGGAGAGTTCAAAAGCAGCGGGAGACGCTGAGATACAAAGGACTGGTGAGTGTAAAGAAATAAAAAGTAATCGAAGTGTGACGTCACCAGAAAACAGGTAAGTGATTGGTTGGTGAGTATTTCTCGCTGTTTTTCCAAACTTGAGCGTCTAAGTTTAAGTGCCTTGGTGTAGATTAAAAGATATAAGTGTTCCAAATTTAAAACTAATTAATTAATTGAGATGGGAGACCAGGCAATGTGTTGTTGTTGTTGCATGTGGGAGCTCGTGGACACCATTGAGGTCCAGGGCGACCACATCTGCAGCAAATGTTGGCTGCTCGAGGAACTTCGGCTCAGAGTTGATGAGCTGGAGTCCGAGCTTCAGACACTGCGACACAGTGGAGGGGGAGCGTTACCTGGACACTATGTTCCAGGAGGCAGTCAGACCCACTAGAATAATTACTTCCAATTTGGCACATGGTCAGGGACAGGAGGGTGTGACTACAAGCGAGGCAGGTATTGGGATCCAGGAGGTAGTGGTGGAGGAGCCTCAGCCCTTGGCCTTGTCCAACAGGTACGAGATTCTTGCTCCCTGTGTGGACGAGGCCAGGGACTGCAGGGCGGATGAGCAAACTGACCACAGCACCGTGGGTACAGGGAGCCATTCAAGTGGGGGGAGCAAAAAGAAATATTGTAGTGATTGGGGACAGTACAGTGAGGGGATAGATACTGTTCTCTGCAGCCGAGAGCATGAGTCCCGAAGGCTGTGTTGCCTGCCCGGTGCCAGGGTTAAGGACATCTCCTCTGGGCTGGAGAGAAACTTGGAGTGGGAGGGGGAAGATCCAGTTGTCATGGTCCACGTAGGTACCAATGACATAGGTAGGACAAAGAAAGAGGTTCTGCTGAGAGAGTATGAGCAGCTAGGGGCTAAATTAAAAAGCAGAACCACAAAGGTAATAATCTCTGGATTACTACCTGAGCCACGAGTGAATTTGCATAGGGTAAATAAGATCAGAGACATGAATGAGTGGCTCAAAGACTGGTGTGGGAGAAATGGGTTTCGATTTGTGGGGCACTGGCACCAGTACTGGGATAAGAGGGAGCTGTTCCGTTTGGACGGGCTTCACTTGAACCATGCTGGGGCTAGAGTCCTGGCAAATCGAATAACTAGGGCTGTAGAGAGGGCTTTAACCTAAATAGTGGGGGGGAGGATCCAGGTGAGCGGGAAAATAAAAAGTCAATGAGAAATGAGAACGCAATAGAGCAGGCTAGAGATGGGGGAAATAATAACCAGAGTGTGACAGGAAGGGACAGAATGTTTAAAAATAAGAGCTTCTGCAGGTATATAAAAAGGAAGAGGGTAGCTAAGTAAACGTTGGTCCCTTAGAGGATGAAACTGGGGAATTAATAATGGGGAACGGGGAAATGGCAGAGACTCTGAACAAATATTTTGCATCTGTCTTCACTGTAGAAGACACTAACAACATCCCAATAATGGATAATCAAGGGGCCACAGGGAGTGGGGAACTAAAGACAATCACTTTCACTAAGGAAATCGTACTCGGTAAAATAATGGGACTAAAAGACGACAAGTCCCCTGGACCAGATGGCCTGCATCCCAGGGTCTTAAAAGAAGTGGCTGCAGAGATAGAGGATGCATTGGTTGCAATATACCAAAATTTCCTGGACTCTGGAGAGGTTTCAGCGGATTGGAAAACCGTTAATGTAACACCCCTATTTAAGAAAGGAGGGAGACAGAAAGCAGGAAACTATAGACCAGTTAGCCTAACATCTGTCATTGGGAAAATGCTGGAGTCCTTCATTAAGGAAGCAGTAGCAGGGCATTTAGAAAAACATACTGCAGTCAAACAGAGTCAGCATGGTTTTAGGAAAGGGAAATCATGTTTAACAAATTTGCTGGAGTTCTTTGAGGATGTAACAAGTAGGGTGGACAAGGATGAGCCAGTGGATGTGGTGTATTTGGATTTCCAGAAGGCATTCGATAAGGTGCCACATAAAAGGTTACTGCATAAGATAAGAGCTCACGGAGTTGGGGGTAATATATTAGCATGGATAGAGAATTGGCTAACTAACAGAAAGCAGAGAGTCGGGATAAATGGGTCATTTTCCGGTTGGCAAACGGTAACTAGTGGGGTGCCACAAGGATCGGTGCTGGGGCCCCAACTATTTACAATCTACATTAATGACTTGGATGAAGGGATCGAGTGTAATGTAACCAAGTTTGTGGATGATACAAAGATGGGTGGGAAAGCAAGTTGTGCAGAGGACTCAAAGAATCTGCAAAGGGATATAGACAGGCTAGGTGAGTGGGCAAACATTTGGCAGATGGAGTATAATGTGGGAAAGTGCGAGGTTATCCACTTTGGCAGGAAAAATAAAAAAGCAAACTATTATTTAAATGGAGCAAGATTACAAAATGCTACAGTTCAGAGGGACCTGGGGGTCCTTGTGCATGAAACACAAAAAATTAGCATGCAGGTACAGCAAGTAATCAAAAAGGCAAATGGAATGTTGGCCTTTATTTCAAGGGGGTTGGAGTATAAAAGCAGGGAAGTCCTGCTACAACTGTACAAGGTATGGGTGAGACCACACCTTGAGTACTGCGTACAGTTTTGGTCTCCTTATTTAAGGAAGGATATACTTGCATTGGAGGCAGTTCAGAGACGATTCACTAGGTTAATTCCAGAGATGAAGGGTTTGACTTATGAGAAAAGGTTGAGCAGGCTGGGCCTATACTCATTGGAATTTAGAAGAATGAGAGGTGATCTTATCGAAACATATAAGATACTGAGGGGGCTCGACAGGGTAGATGCAGAGAGGATGTTTCCCCTCATGGGGAAATCTAGAACTCGGGGGCACAGTCTCAGAATAAAGGGTCGCCCTTTTAGAACTGAGATGAGGAGGAACTTCTTCTCTCAGAGGGTTGTAAATTTGTGGAATTCTCTGCCCCAGAGAGCTGTGGAGACTGGGTCATTAAATACATTTAAAGTGGAGATAGACAAATTTTTGCAAGATAAGGGAGTGAAGGGTTATGGGGAGCGGGCGGGGAAGTGGCTTTGCGCCCAAGATCAGCCATGATCTTATTGAATGGCGGAGCAGGCTCGAGGGGCCAAGTGGCCTATTCCTGCTCCTATTTCTTATGTTCTTACGTTTGTCAGTGGAATGTTATAGTGAGTGTCTCTTGTTTTTAAACAGTTTTCTGCTTTATATCAATGCAAACTGTGTAGTATAACTTGAGTATCCAATTCTGGCCTCTTGCGCATCCTTAATTTTCATCGCTCCACCATTGACGGCCGTGCCTTCAGCTGCCTAGGCCCTAAGCTCTGGCATTCCCTCCCTAAACCTCTCCGCCTCTCTTTCCTCCTTTAAGATGCTCCTAAAACCTACCTCTTTGACTAAACTTCTGGTCACCTGTCCTAATATCTCCTTATGTGGCTTAGTATCAAATTTTGTTTAACAATGTTTGTGCGAAGCGCATTGGGACTTTTTACTACATTAAAGGCGCTATATAAATGCTTGGTTGTTGTTTTTTACATAGTCAAATTTAGGCAAGTGGTGTGAGGAGATAGTATAACTGCCTTGACGTCACACCAGCTACTTTCTAACTGCAACCTTAGACCACAGAGAAATGTGATGGCAACTGCAATATAATTTAAGATTAACTAGGATAGATAATAGATAAAAGCCATTGCTCTTACAGTGTGTTCACTGAACTTAGATACATTTTTCGAAGTATATGAGAGTACAGACTAGGTCCAGTTATAGATTGCACTCTGACAAATCTGGTTAAAAAGTTTGAATAACTTTAGGGACAGCGAAATGGTATATGAAATTGAAGAACCTAAAGGCAAAGTATTACAAAAAAAAAAGTCACCACCGCCTTGTTCGTTAGGATTTAAGGTCTCGCAGTCAAGGTTGAAGCATATCCCACAGGGTTTTAACTAGACGTCATTAATCTCTGCAGATCAGACATGTTACTGCTATTATAGTGACGCCAATAAAACAGGGGCCATCTTAGACATCTTATGTAACCAGAGTAGACAAGTTATTGCTGGAGGCTTGTCTATATGTAAGCTCACATTTCAAAATGAATGGTATCAAGGGATCATTTACATCAACAGAAAAGAAGCCCAAAGTAACTGTGAAAAGTGTGTTGAACGTTTGACCTTTAGAAATGCCAAAGCTGAGGTGGTGAATGATTTTAAATTGCTGGCCCCAATATGTTGGATGATATGCAAGCAACTGAGCACTTAGTCACAATAACAGGAAGTTACCAGAATATTTCTTTGGAAAATATTTCAAACCACACAGTTGTAACTGGACTTGATGGCCTACCTTCTGGGTAAAAAGGACAGAAGCAATATGGTGTGCAATTGGTTGAAAGTATCCATTATGCCTAAACTCCTGAGAGCATTTGCTGGGACAGAAGGATCAATATGGATGCCCTCATATTCATCATAAGTATTGATGGGACAACCAGAACACAACTATTTGATCATTTTGGCTGAAGTTGTAGGTGGAAAAGTTAAAGGAGAGAAAATCATACTTTATTAAAAAGCACCCAGTGTCCATCCTTACAATCTGGAAAATTGATATAAATTGCAAAACTTTCCAAGTTCTGAATACAAGACAAAACTTTAGCATGCTCCATACTTGAAATATTGAGTGCATTAGTCAACCACCACTGAACAGTATATATGCTAATATGTAATGGATCATTTCTCCAAATAATTGACTGGATAAAATAAGTTGGTCCCTAATGCCAGCCAACTAAAGACAGATCATCTAGTTCATTTTTTCTAGTGCTCCTTAAGTGATTCAATTAAGCTACCATTATGTCGTCCCTGAAAACACTAATGTGAAAAAGCTTGAAATGGTAAAGGAGATAATATATGGCCTTCAGGCTCTTTTCATCACTGATATACATATTGGGCCCTTCCTCTGACCATGAACAGTGAAATAGAATTTCTATCAGTTCCACCAACCTGAAATGAATCCAAGAGCTAGTCAATTCAGATTGAAGATGGACTGACTTGTTTTGGAATGAATCCCAGGTGAAAATGTAAGTAGATTACATGAAGGAGTTATTTAACTGTACTAACAGGCAAAAGCTATGCAATTAATTCTTGCGCAATTACAGAATTTATATATTTTTTTACTAAAGCCTTTTACCCTTTGAGTAGCTTTATTCCAGGATAAGGTTGATCACTCTAGTGAGTAAGTGTCACCATCTGCCAGAGATAGCAACTTCATTTTTGTAAGCAATTGGAATGTAGTTATAAGTGAGTAATTCAAGTCAGCTCTCCCTTTGGGTTTCCCTCTTTTGTTTTCGGGGAAGATGTTAAATAGTGTGGCTCTATTTAAGATTCCTATATCCTGTGAAAACACATGTCAATTAACTTGTTTACAATGTCACAGGCTTGACTTTATTGGCTTTGGGGTGTTTAAAGTTTGAATGAATAAAGCATCACAACAGATTAAAGCTCAGTGTTGAGACAAAGTGAATTTATTATGACACAATTGCCTCCAATTGCACCTAACGTACAAAGCAATCAAAGATTTGGTATCTCAGTTCTGATGAAAGGTCATCGACCTGCAAGGTTTCTCTCTCCACAGATGCTGCCTGACCTGCTGCGCGTTTCGGACATTTTCTGTTTATATTTCAGATTTCCAGCATCTGCAGTATTTTGCTTCTTTTTGGGAATCTTGGTCTGGTTAGGAAAAGAAAATTAAGCAGGGCATTATCTATACAACAGAATATATATATTATATATAGGATTAACTGCACAATGGAGAAGAACAGGTTAAGTACCCTAGGAGAATGCAAGAAAACAAGGAACAAGAAAAGCATATTTAATCCTTTAAGTCACCTCCTTCAGACTATGTATCATCTTCTCTATAATAGGCACTACTTCATCTATTTAATTTCCTGAGGGAAAGTTCTGCATAAATGATCCCTAATTGCCAAATATAATCAAGTGATACTCTAGAATCTCTGTCCATCCCAAATTACCATCATTCAACCATAGCTAGTTGCCTTCCACAGATCACGTACCACCTTCCTCCCCTCTCAGTCCCACAGCAGAGGAGCCATTCAGCCCTTTTGATAAAATAAGAACTATATATTGCAATCCATGCCTTTCAGTGTATTATTCCACCAGGATCTATCTCTTTGAAAATACATGTGAGCAGAAAGATTAAAATCAGGATTGGTGTAGAAACCAGAGTTAGAATAGACTGTGGAGGGTGATTTTAATCGGTGGTAAACTGAAGAGACCAGGACGACCGCCCATTTTACACGCTGCCTGATTTTACTTTCCATTAACTTCAATGGCATTTTGGAGAGGAAACTTGCGTGATGCTGCAGGATTTAAAGAGCAGCGCAGCAAAAAAATAGATTGGGGACAGCTCTCAAAAAGCCCAATGATAATGCTGTGGAGGTTCTTCTCAGTGAAGTTAGGCAGAGGAGAGAAGCCATTGTCATCACCCCATTTACGGTCTGTATGCTGTCACATGGTTTAGACTGCAACTCATGGCAACCAAATGGCACTGTCACTTTCTATATTATTATTAAAGGAGAAGACAGCCCATCTCCGAGGAGTGATTGACCATAGGAAGTGGAGCCCCCAGCTCAGCTCTGTCAACACATACAAGAAGAAAGTGTTGGAGCTTGTGGGGAGAGAAGTAATAGAGTGTGTTGGAGACAGGAGGTTCGAAGGGCAGAAGCACACTGCAGATTCCTCAGGACATTCTGCCTCTTTTTCATCTCTTCCTATTGTACTATGCATTATGTGTCCGCAAACTAGATCGACAAACACTTATGTCACTCCTACTGAAAGTCACATGTGAATTCAGCTCCTCAACAACGCACTCTAGCCTCTCTTCCTTTTTCCCTCTGACAGATGTGCCTGAGGAAAAAGCAGCAGAGAAAGAACAGGCAGCAACCATGCTGCAGCCAGCTGACAGTACTTCAGAGCATGAGCCTTCACTCGCTTGTTGGCTCTCAAGTATCAGCCCAGATAAATCCACCCACAGGGCATTAGAAACTGAGCAGAAAGGAATGAACTGGATGAAACATAGAGCATGAGCGAGCAGGGGCAGCTAGAGGTGAGAAAGACACTGCCGACTAGAGGATCAGGAGATGTCACTCCTTGGCTGAGGAGCTTGGGAGAACAGATCTCATGGTTCCTACTTGTAGGGCAGAGCGTAGGCGGACCTGCGGGAAACCAGGCGGTGGCGGCGAGACTCAAAAGAGGCGGCAGAGACCAGGTAGGCCTCAGAGCGGCGTCGGACCTGCGGGAAACCAGGCGGCGGCGGCGAGGTTTAAAAGAGGCGGCAGAGACCAGGTTGGCTTACCAATCTCCGAGCTCAGAGGGAGGGAGAGAAGCAAAAAGTAATCGAAGTGTGACGTCACCAGAAAGCAGGTAAGTGATTGGTTGGTGAGTATTACTCTCTTTTTAAACTTAAACTCTGTGGTTTATAGTTTCTAAGCTCTCTGTGGTTTAGCGGGGACTGTTGGTAAACCAGGGCCCTTAAGTATATCATTTAACTGTAGTGTAATTGGTGGGATTGATTTGATTTAATTTAATTTGAATTAATTAAAGGGTAAGTCATGGCAGGAGAGCTCGGCCCCGTGGTATGCTCCTCCTGCGCTATTTGGGAACTCAGGGACACTTCCTGTGCCCCTGACAACCATGTGTGCAGGAAGTGTATCCAGCTACAGCTACTGGCAGACCGCATTACGGCGCTGGAGCTGTGATTGGATACATACTGGACCATTCGCGATGCTGAGGACGTCGTGGATATCACATTTGAGCAGTTGGTCACACCGCAGGTAAAGGCTGCACAGGCAGAAAGGGAATGGGTGACCAACAGACAGAGTAGTAGGCACAGGCAGGTAGTGCAGGAGTCCCCTGTGGACATCCCCCTCTCAAACAGATATACCACTTTGAATACTGTTGGGGGGGATGGCTTATCAGAGGAAGGCAGCAGCAGCCAACTTCCTGGAACCAGGGGTGGCTCTGCTGCACAGGACGGGAGGAAAAAGAGGGGTAGAGCTATAGTGATAGGGGATTCTATTGTAAGGGGAATAGATAGGCGTTTCTGCAGCCACAAACGAGACTCCAGGATGGTGTGTTGCCTCCCTGGTGCAAGGGTCAAGGATGTCTCAGAGCGGCTGCAGAACATTTTGGAAGAGGAGGGTGAACAGCCAGTTGTCGTGGTGCATATAAGTTCCAACAAAATAGGTCAAAAAGGGGATGAGGTCCTAAAAGCTGAATATAGGGAGTTAGGAGATAAATTAAAAAATAGGACCTCAAAGGTAGTAATCCCCGAATTTCTACCAGTGCCACGTGTTAGTCAGAGTAGAAATAGAAGGATATTTCAGATGAATACGTGGCTAGAGGAATGGTGCAAGGGGGAGGGATTCAAATTCCTGGGACATTGGAAACAGTTCTGGGGGAGGTGGGACCAGTACAAACCGGACGGTTTGCACCTGGGCAGGGCCAGGACCGATGTCCTAGGGGGAGTGTTTGCTAGTGCTCTGGGGGAGGGTTTAAACTAAAATGGCAGGGGGTTGGGCACCTGAGCAGGGAGAAAGAGGAAAGGGAAACAAGGATAAAAGCAAAAGATAGGAAGGAGAAAAACAAAAGTGGCAGTCAGAGAAATCAACGGTTTAAATCAAATGTGGCCACAGTAAATAATAATTCTAATAGGTCTAAGAGCGTTAAAAAAACAAGCCTGAAGGCTGTGTGTCTTATTGCGAGGAGCATTCGGAATAAGGTGGATGAATTAGCTGCGCAAATAGAGGTAAACGAATATGATTTGATTGGGATTACGGAAACATGGCTCCAGGGTGGCCAAGGCTGGGAACTCAACATCCAGGGGTATTCAATATTCAGGATAGATAGGCAAAAAGGAAAGGGAGGTGGCGTAGCATTGCTGGTTAAAGAGGGGATTAACACAATTGTAAGGAGTGATATTAGCTCTGATGTTGTGGAATCTGTATGGGTAGAACTGAGAAATACCAAGGGGCAGAAAACGTTAGTGGGAGTGGTATATAGACCTCCAAACAGTAATGCGGAGGTTGGGGATGGCATTAAAAGGGAAATTAGAGAAGCATGCAATAAGGGCACAGCAGTCATCATGGGTGACTTTAATCTACATATAGATTGGGCCAACCAAATTAGTAACAATACTGTGGAGGAGGAATTCCTGGAGTGTTTACGGGATGGTTTCCTGGACCAATATGTCGAGGAACCAACCAGAGAGCAGGCCATCTTAGACTGGGTATTATGTAATGAGAAAGGATTAATTAACAATCTTGTTGTGCGAAGCCCCTTGGGTCGAAGCTATCATAATATGATAGAATTCTTCATTAAGATGGAGAGTGAAGTAGTTGACTCAGAGACTAGGGTCCTGAATTTAAATAAAGGAAACTACGATGGTATGAGGCGCGAGTTGGGTAGGATTGATTGGGGAATGTCACTCAAAGGGTTGACGGTGGATAGGCAATGGCAAACATTCAAAGACCGCATGGATGAACTACAGAATTTGTTCATCCCAGTTTGGCATAAGAATAAAACAAAAAAGGTGACTCAACCGTGGCTAACAAGGGAAATTAGGGATAGCATAAGATCCAAGGAGAGGACATATAAATTGGCCAGAAAAAGCAGTAAACCTGAGGATTGGGAGCAGTTTAGGATTCAACAAAGGAGGACAAAGGGATTAATTAAGAAGTGGAAAATAGAATAGGAGAGGAAGCTTTCAGGGAACATAAAAACTGACTGTAAAAGCTTTTATAGCTATGTGACGAGAAAAAGATTGGTGAAGTCAAGCGTAGGACCCTTGCAGTCAGAATCAGGGGAACTGATAATGGAGAACAAAGAAATGGCAGACCAATTAAATACATATTTTGGTTCTGTCTTCACAAAGGAGGACACAAATAACCTCCCAGAGATGTCGGCCAACATGGGGTCTGATGAAAGGGAGGAACTGAATGAAATCAGTATTTGTAGAGAAATGGTGTTAGGGAAATTGGCGGGATTGAAGGCCGATAAATCCCCAGGGCCTGATAATCTACATCCTAGGGTACTTAAGGAAGTGGCCCTAGAAATAGTAGATGCATTGCTGGTCATCTTCAAAATTCTATAGACTTTGGAACAGTTCCCATGGATTGGAGGGTAGCTAATGTTACCCCACTATTCAAAAAAGGTGGTAGAGTGAAAGCGGGGAATTACAGACCAGTAAGCCTGACATCGGTAGTGGGGAAAATGCTAGAGTCCATTATAAAAGATGTAATAGCAGAGCACTTGGAAAACAGTGACAGGATTGGACAAAGTCAACATGGATTTACAAGGTAAATCATGCTTGACTAATCTACTGGAATTTTTTGAGGATGTAACTGGTAAAATAGATAAGGGAGAACCAGTGGATGTGGTGTATTTGGACTTTCAAAAGGCTTTCGATAAGGTCCTGCATAAGAGGTTAGCGTGTAAAGTTAAGGCGTTTGGGATTGGGGGCATGGTATTGACTTGGATAGAGAAGTGGTTGGCAGACAGAAAGCAAAGAGTTGGAATAAATGGGTCTTTTTCCGAGTGGCAGGCTAGTGGGGTACCGCAGGGATCGGTCCTTGGACCCCAGCTATTCACAATATATATTAATGATCTAGACGAGGGAACTAGATGTAATATCTCCAAGTTTGCAGAGGACACAAAGCTGGGTGGGCGTGTGTGCTGTGAGGAGGATGCCGAGAAACTCCAGGATGATTTGGACAGGTTGGGTGATTGGGCAGAAGCATGGCAGATTCAATATAACGTGGATAAATGCGAGGTTATCCACTTTGGTGTCAAAAACAGGAAGGCAGATTATTATCTGAATGGTAATAGATTGGGAAAAGGGGAAGTGCAACGAGACCTGGGTGTCCTTGTGCACCTGTCGCTGAAGGTAAGCATGCAGGTGCAGCAGGCGGTTAAGAAGGCAAATGGTATGTTGGCCTTCGTAGCGAGAGGGTTTGAGTACAGGAACAAGGATGTCTTGCTGCAGTTGTACAGGGCCTTGGTGAGACCACATCTTGAGTATTGTGTGCAGTTTTGGTCACCTTATCTGAGGAAGGAGGTTCTTGCCATGGAAGGAGTTCAGCGAAGATTCACCAGGCTGATACCTGGGATGGCAGGAATGACGTATGAGGAGAGATTGGGTCGATTGGGCTTATACTCACTGGAGTTTAGAAGAATGAGAGGGGATCTCATTGAAACTTATAAAATTCTGAAAGGACTGGACAGACTAGATGTAGGAAGGATGTTCCCGATGGCGGGGGAGTCCAGAACCAGGCGTCACAGTCTAAGGATAAGGGGTAAGTCATTTAGGACTGAGATGAGGAGGAATTTCTTCACCCAGAGAGTGGTGAACCTGTGGAATTCTCTACCACAGAAGGCAGTAGAGGCCAATTCATTAAATATATTCAAGAAGGAGTTGGATATATTTCTTAAAGCTAAAGGGATCAAGGGATATGGGGAGAAAGCAGGGACAGGGTTCTGAATTTGGATGATCAGCCATGATCGCATTGAATGGCGGAGCAGGCTAGAGGGGCCGAATGGCCTACTCCTGCTCCTATCTTCTATGTTTCTATAGACACTGGGGATGGTGACTGACACTATGCAGGAGACAACGGGTCAATTGGATAGTCCACTACCCATACTTGAGGAACCCTAATAGATGGCTTCTCAGTATTGCAGTCCTTGCTGGAGCAGATTTGCAGTGAAAGCTTCTACGACAGAGGTCTGAGAGACGATCTGTGCTTCCTGTTTCGATGCTCGGACTGGTGCTATATAGAGGCTTGGGGTGCCAGAGGGGAGAGGGCTATTTTTCTCCGCCACCAAGCGGTTGGGACAGGTATACAGGTAAATATCCCTCAGGGCTTCACTGATCTCACTGGTACCATTAGGTGTGTTCCATGGCAATAATGTACTCATATGACAGTACTGCCTCTTGGGATTGGCGCGCACACATGCCCTCCCACCATCCCTTCAAGGTCCCTGCACATGTGACAGAAAGGAGGAAGGTCTAAGCTGCCCATTCAACAGCACAAGAAGTGAAGCCTGTAGCAGGTCCATCTCAAAACTTAGCTGCTCTGAGACAAGGGCTACATCAGTCCCAAGAGGCTGACTTTCATATATGGCGAGAAGTCGCACAACACCAGGTTATAGTCCAACAGTTTTATTTGAAATCACAAGCTTTCGGAGCGGCTGCTCCTTTGTCAGGTGAAGTCCACCCCAGTCCAACACCGGCATCTCCGCATCAGGTTCATATATAGCAGCCAGTCACGTCTTACACTGTTGCCACTCAGCTAGCACCCCATTGGAACACTGGATTAGGGTTAAGAGTTCACACATTAGCATCAAATCAATACTGCATACAATAGAACATAAACGCTGTTGGTTTTGATTACATTTGTGGATGCACTAATATTTTGTGTGGGCAACATTTGGAAGTGATTTTAATGAAGTGGCATTAATGGGAGCTGTGCAAGTTGATGTGCACAGGGAAGTTCTGTAAATGCTGGCATGTTAGTGGTAGAAAGGGAGAGGAGATGCACACAGGATTGTTTGTGCTCTGGCCAGATAGTCTGTGATAGTTAAAAGAAGGCCTCTTGTATCAGTCGGACACAAATGTTAATTGCATCCAGGAAAAAAAGTTATCCAGCACATCCTCTTCAGGCTGAATCTCCTCAGACAAATACAGTTAAGAGTGCCTGTACCTATATCCTCAAGTGTAGAGGTCCTGCCCAATAGGTGTCATGTATCACTCGTGCTGCATCAGCTTAGGCTGCTTCTTTTCTTCCTCCGCCTCCTTTCAGGAAGCAAAGATAAAGAGGATTCCCCAATGGATATCCATTCTGTGCTCTATCTGAAGGGGGGAAGGATACAACCCAACAGCAAATGGCAGATTGTAATGTTAGTAATGTAATTCATAGTAACAAGAAAAATATAAGGAACTATGGGGGAGAAATTCGGTACCTTAGTGCCTCCAGGTAGTGCATGGTGGGGGCGCTATTGGGGCGCTGAGGCAGGAGCACCGCGGTGAGACAAATCCAGCAATACACGCCAAATTGGGCAGTCCCGTCGGCTGCCGCTACGAGTTAGCACCGGGGACTTCAGCGCCAGGCAGAGGGAGGAAGTAGGCCATGAGGGCTCTCAACAGGAGGCCTTACCCTCCGAGGATCTTCCGACAGCACTTCTCCTACCTTCAACTAAGTGAGGAGCGGTGTATTAGAAGACTCCACTTCACCAAGGAGGTGGTCACAGAGCTCTGTCACCTCCTGCAAACTGACCTCGAGCCTCAGATCAGGGTGACCACGGCTCTCTCAGTGGCAGTTAAGGTCACCGCGCCCTCAATTTCTTCGCCAGTGGATCCTTCCAGACGGCAACAGGAGATATAGGTTACATCTCGCAGTTCGCCATCCATCGCTGCATCTGGGCGGTCACAGTAGCAGAAGGGACTATATTTCCTTCCCCATCAACAGAGAGAAGCAGGACGAACGTGCATGTGGCTTTGACAGGATAACGGGATTCCCCATGGTGCAGGGTATCATTGACTGCACCCACGTGGCATTGCGGGCACTGCATAATAATCCTGACATCTTCCGTAACTGCAAAGGCTACCACTCACTTAATGTGCAGTTGGTGTGCGACCACACACAGCAAATTCTCAATGTGAATGCCTGCTATCCTGGCAGCAGCCACGATGCCTTCATCCTGCACCATACCAGTGTGCCAGCACTCTTCCGGCCACCACATCAAGCTCACGGCTGGCTGGTCGGAGACAAGGGCTATCCGCTCTCCACCTGACTCGTGACTCCCCTCCGCAACTCAACACTCCTGCCCAGCACTCATATAATGAGAGCCATACTACCACCAGGAACATCATCGAGCAGACCATCGGGGTACTCAAGCAATGGTTCCGCTGCCTTGACCGCTCTGGAGGAGTCATCCAGTACTCGGCTGAGCGAATGTCCCATTTCATCGTCGTCTGCTGCATGCTCCACAATTTGGCCATCATGAGGGCCCAGGCCTTGCCACCAGGGATTGCGGGACCACCTCAGCAGGAGGAAGAGGGTGAGGAGGAGGAGGAGGAAGAGGAATAGGAATAGGAGCAAGGGAGGAGGCAGCCACTCAATTGGCCTTCCGGAAGGACAGTCCGTGACCGCCTCATCATACAGCGGTTTCAATAAATTAAACCCCAAATCCCCATTGCTCACCACATTCCCATCATTCCATCTCTGTCGCAGGTCATTTCACAGCGCAAAGCTGAAACGAGGCACACCACAAAATAATCCGAACTGAATTAATAAATTTATCAATAATCAGTCAACACATATTTACAACAACAATATTAACTATTCACCCTTGTGCCATCCCTTAGTGCCTCTTGTTACTGTGCCTTTGCCTACTCTAGTGCTCCTACAAAGTGTTGGCTCAGTGGCTGCAGCAGGGCTGGTGGAAGGCTGCTGAGTGTCCGTGCGGGAGACTTCAGATGGCCTTGCAGGACGCCCTCGACCAGCTCTGGGCCTGGAAGGCCCGGCTGTAGTCTGCACCACCTCAGCATGGGCGGCAGCAGTCTGGGCTGGCTGGATGACAGGCAGCGACAAGGGCAATGGCAGAGTGGCAGCAGTGGGAGCAGGCATGCTGTCATCCTGAGAGAGAACATCAGGTTTCTGCTCCACTGATGCACTGCCACTCCCCCTGGGCAGCACCTTAGCAGCCCTAGCAATCTGTTGCAGCACAGATTGCTGGGCTGCTGTGACACCGTGAAAGCCCCAGTCAACGGTGGTAGACCCAGCCACGATGGCAGCAGTCGGAGCTTGTGTGGCATCAAGCTGAGACTGCATGAGAGCAGTCTGAGATTGAATGACACCAACCATAGCCCGCATTACAGCACTAAGACGTTGCGTCGCTTCTGCCTGTGCTGCAATGGAAGTTGCCAGATCGCCCATCACATGCGACATCAGGTCTGGGTCGCCACGGTCCTCTCTGGGAGTCGAGCATCCTTTCCAGACTGGAAATGATGGGCTCCATGTTGTGCACAGAGCTTTGTGCAATGTTGGAGGTGGACTCCTCCACGTTCCTTACCATTGCCGACAGGCTCTCAGGGACCCTTGCCATTGCACCGATCATCTCCGTGTGCATGCCCATCATCCTTCTTCTAAAGGCCTCCCCATTGAGGTCCTCAGCTGAGTCCTGTGCAGCAGAACTCACCCTCCGGGGAGTTGGCCCCCGAGCTACCCTTTCCCCCGGCCTTGCTGCAGCCCGCTCGTTCCCAGTGCATCACCCTGTGCAGATCCCGCTACGATACTAGCCTCTAAAGAATGCGTAGTGCCAGTATCTGAGCTGGTGCCTGCGAGTGAGAAATGCAGTGACACGATGTGTTCTTCCTCCTCCTCTTCTCCTGCCTCGCTCTCACTGGTACCCTCAGGGACAGGCTGCACAGCCACAAGAGTTGGGTTAAGGTGAGGGGAGGGGGGCAGGAAGGGAGAAATGCATGCATACAGCATGATTAGCTGGAAAGTGCGAAAGGCTTGTCGGGTGAGGGGGAAGTGGGATGTGAGAAGGAGTAGGGATGAACATACCGTTGTTGTCGCCAAGGGGGTCAACGTCGCTGGTGGCCACGGCACCCACCACCTGGGTGACCAATAATCGCCAGCACTCTATTTTCCAGCGCAGACAGTGGTTGGGTGTCGGCTTGTCCCCTGCCTGTGCGCTCCTGCGCCCTCCTGTTGTGAGCCACCTTGGCCTGCAAGAGAACGGAAAGTGTGTGAGTGAATGTGGAGCAATGTTTGGGTGATGTGCCTGTCATAGTTGAATAGCAGTCATTGTGTGCAAGGTGTGAGATGTGGGTGTGAGTGTTAGTAGGTAGAGATTGTTGGTGGGTGAGTGCTGGGGATGTGGTGCTTTGAGCAGTGTGTGAAGACTCTGGTTCAGATGGTGGTACGTAGCATTTGTAGAAGCATTCACTCACACTGACCACCGAGTGAGGTTGTTAAATTTTTTCCTGCACTGGTTGTGGGTCCTGGGGACCACAGTGCTGCCCGAGACATGCTGGGCTACCTCCCTCCACATGGCACGGACGGCTTGAGGCAAGGGCCTCCTGCCACTTGCCGGGTAGAGCACCGCCCTTCGTCTCTCCACAGCGGACACCAACTCCTCCAATGCTTGGTCTGAAAATCTGCGGGCTCTCTCCCTGGGGCGCGAATCTGCCATCATGACACCTGCTTGAATTATCCGGCTCCTTGGGCTTGCCCTGCTCCTGCTTGCGGACACAGGTTCACAGCCAGCAATGCTGAGAATGAGGTTCTGCAGCATCAATGAACCTCCCCTTTAAGAGCTGGAAAGAGCCTGTGGCAATGGTGACTTGCAATTAGACTGCACCTGATATTGGTTAGCGCTTTGAGTGTAGCGCCCTGAGCTAGGCCATTAGCGCTTGATTTAGTGTTCCAGTCCTTTCTTTGAGCGATGATACTTATTTTTGCATGCAGCATGATTCATTAGCACCAGGCGCTAAATCTCAAACTTTCCTGAAATTACTGCCCATTCCTGGGTTATAATTAATTTCTCCCTCTAAGAATTCTTAAAAACTTTAAGGTATTTATGCCAGATTCTTTTAATTTACTTCCACCTTTTCACCAGCACCTAGCAACCCTCAACACTGGTTGTAAATGGATGTGACTACCACTGAGGGAGAGAAAGGACAGTCATGACAGAAAATTAGATATATGGTATCACTGCCTCATTAAGTATGTCCGCCTATTTTATACCTGACATCCACCGGAAATGACGGTGGAAAATTGGGGGGCACAAATGGAGGAGAGGGTCTGGCGTGACAGATCCACAGGAATTTCTTCAGGCTATTGCTGGGGACGGTGTTTCTTCCTACCCCAAACAAGGCCATTGGCATACAAAAGGGTGGAGACTTCCAATTGCAGGAATTCCTGCATCCCCAGCATCTCAGTAGTTGGGTGGATAATTGATGGGCAGTACACCTGGTGAAATAAAGGTTACTAGACCACCAAATGGCAGCGGGGATCCAGGCTAGGAGCCTTGTTGAGAAGGCAAATTTTAAAGAAATGTTTTCGTCCCTTACAAAGGGAGGTGAGGGTGCACCTCTCTCTTCATTCCTGGGGGAGGCTAATCCAGCATTACCCCCGGAACTGGCAATCAGCACCACAGTTGGCGATCTCCTTTGGTTGGCGGGCTCCCAGATGCATCTCTAGTGGCACAGGCACCTGCCAACAAGGTATAAATGAGGGAACTTCCCTCTGACCCTCGTATCTCTGCCAATGTCAGAGGCAGAGGTTTCTGGTGGGCACATTGAGACAGTTTTCCCAGGATGCAGCCACTGTGGATTTTTGGCCCCTTAATCTTTAATCCACAAGCCAGTAGTGGAGAAAGATGTTCTAGCCTGTAACAATTCAATTTAATCATAACTGGTGTGCATATTTTTATTATTTTATCACCTCCGAAACCTGCGACCTCCACCACCTGGAACACAAGGGAAGCAGGCGCATGGGAACATAGTTCATAGTCGCTGGGTCAAAATCCTGGAACTCCCTACCCAGCAGCACTGTGGGAGTACCTTCACCACATGGACTGCAGCGGTTCAAGAAGGTGGGTCACTGCCACCTTCTCAAGGCCAACAAAGGAAGGGCAATAAATGCTGGCCTTGCCAGTGCTGCCCACATCCCAAAAAATGAATATTAATTAAAACTTAAATTAAATGGAATTGAATCTTCATCTTCTCTGTATTGTCCTGCTCACTGAAAATAACTTATGGCACAGCCACAGCAATCTTAACAGGTGCTGCAATTGCACAACATGCAAAATGCAAAATCATCTGACACTTCACCACTTACCAAAATTTGACATTAGAAGCACCAGATGTATGCGCAATGTATGTATGCTCTTTATTAGTGTTCCAGTAGTTGTATCATTCTTGTCAACCCGTGTTCCAAATATGTACAGAATATATTTTATGCTTCACTGGTTGAAGGTAGAACAGTTTAATATTCTACAGAAATCTGAATTCATTGAAGGTCTGTCTATATATTTTTCCATTTGAACAAAAATCCAAATTTAGCCAAATCAATATGGCTTACAGTAAAGATAATTTGAAGTACATCCCATACATTAGTCAGTATTTAGACTTGTTTGTGATTTAGTTTGTCCCATTTCACCCCCCCCTTCAAGGAGATCTACACCACCGTACCTTAGCAGTAGAATAATCCCACTGCATCTTCTTGTGTACAAAAATGAAGGACAGGAAGAGCTTGTCCTCTACGGTTATGGTGTGATTTCTGCACACCATCACCTTCATTAATACCCAGCACCCACCAACCATGCAATCTTCCGGGAGAGGCAAAAAAAACCACTCTGGAAAATTCCTCTCCCAAAGCAATCAAGCAGGTTCCAGGAGATCACGGTGACTGGGAGACAAATCACTCAATAGCCTTCCATGCACAGTTTTGTTGGCCACACTCAGGAACTTATCCAGCTCCCTTTTGAATGCTTGCAGGAAATCCACACTCACTTGCATGCACATGAACCTGAAACTTGTTCCAGAGGTCGACAACTCGCTGTGAAAGAAGTATCTCCTAACATTTAAACTAGTTCTATGCTTACATAACTTACATTTTTATCTGCTGGTCCTTCCTAACCTACCTGGCTTGACTAGCTTATGCACATGTACCAAGTGTAATCCTTTCATTATTTTGAAGACCTCAACCAAATGAAGTCTCTGCTTTTCTAGAGTAAAAAGCCCTGGCTTTCTAAGGTATCAATATAGTGATCCTCCTTTGAACCTTTTCCATGGCCTCTATATCATCACCATGTGAGGAGATCAAAAGTGCATATAGTATTCTGGTCAAGGCCTTGTTCAGAGACAGAATAGTATATCATGTTTTGTATTTAATTGTCCAGGCAATACATCTTAACACTATTTGCTTTTGCAATAGCCTTATAACACTAGTCATGGAGCTGCAATAATTCATGCACTATAACATCCAGGTCCATCTCCCGCTCATCAGCCTTACGCAGGCAACCTTTCAGGGTGTACAGGTGCTTGGCGTCGTCCCTACCCAAGTGCATAAGGCTACATTTACCTAGGGAAAAGACATCTGCTAGATATGCCATCCCCCCATTGTATCTAGATCTGCTTGCAATCGATTTTTCTCATATTAGGGCCCTTACATCCACATATATCTTTATATCATTCGACAACTAGCAGAAAGTTCCCCTGACACCTTCATCCAGTTCCTTATCCAGCCCAAGATTTGACCATTAATCCTACAGGACTCAGCCTGATTTAGTAACCTTGTGTGCAGTACCTGGTCAAAGGTTTTTTGAATATATACCTATTTGCCCACCACCATTACTATTAATAATGACCCTTTAAATTATTGTTATGGCTAATACAAGTGAAATTATTTATTAAAAACAGAAATAAAGAGGTATAACCAAACCCATATCATATACAAGTTCAATGTTCCATACCATCTCTTTTGCTCTGCGTCCTAAGACCTTGTTTGCCCTCTTGCTGCTGTCACACACTGTACTGATGATTTCAACAAGCTATCCAAAGTACCCCTAGATAGCTCTCATGTGCTATAGTCTGTTGTTCACTACTATTCATCTCATATTCCCACTGTTAGTTCACTTTCTGCAGTCTTGTCACCCCTTGCATTTGTCCATATTAAACATTTGCTACTTGTCTACCCAATCCTTCATTTAATCTAAATTCCTCTGTATTTAGTCTGCTTATTCTCTGTTCCTTGTAGCGTCTCTCCTCCTATTTTGCACTGTCAGCATGCAAGAAATGAATCAAAGGTATTCATATGAAAACTCATTGAGCTACTGCTCGTTATTGCATGAATTATTCCATCAACCTACATTTATATAATACCATTAACATAGTAAAACGTCTCAATGAGATTGACAGAGGAGGAATGGATACCAGGCAGTAAAAGAAGCGCTGGAGAGGTCATCAAAAGCATGGTTGAAGAAATAGTTTTGAAGAGGCTTTTAAATTCTGAGAACTAGAAGCAACAAGGCAGTGGGCTTTGGGGAATTCAAGAGCGTACAGCCAAGGTGGCCAAAGGCTGTGCCACAGAAGGTGGAGTGAGGGACGTAATGAAATGTACAGGAGGCCAGAATCGGAAGACCAAATTTTTCGACTGAGATGTATGGCTGGAGAAGGTTGCAGAGGGAGGGATGAGGCTTTTATAAACGAGGATGAGGATTTTGAATTTGGTCCACTGAAGGAAACAGAGCCAATGGAGGTCAGTAAGGGTATGGTTGATAGGCAAGGAGTACAGTGCAGATTCACCAGAATGTTACCAGGGATTAAATGGTTAAATTATGAGGACAGTTTACATAAAGTTAGCTTGTATTCCCTTGAGTTTAGAAGGTTGAGGGGTAATCTAATTGAAGTATTTTAAAATGATAAAGAGATTCGATAGGCTAGACACAGAGAAACTATTTGCACTGTTGGGGAATCCAGAACAAGAGGGCATAAAATTAGAGCAAGCCCATTTAGAAATAAATCAAGACCCCATTTTACACACAAAGGGTAGTGGAGATCTAGAACGTGCTGCCCCAAAATGCTCTGGGTGCTGGGTCAATTGAAATTTTCAAGACTGAGATTGATAGATTCTTGTTGGGTAAGGATATCATGGGACAAGGAACAAAGACAGGTAAATGGAGTTGAGATACAGATCAGCCATGATCTGATTAAATGGCGGAACAGGCTTGAGGTTCCGAATGACCTGCTCCTGTTCCTATGTTCCTAAGCGGGACTTAGTGCAGGACGGAATGTGGGCAACAGAGTTTTGGACGAGCTGGAGTTTGTGTACAGTAGGGTTCAGGAAGTTAATGAAGATGGCACTTTAGAGATTGGATCTGCACATTATAACAGAATAAATAAAAGGTCTCAGCAGCAGTGGAGTGAAGAAAGAGCAGAAACAGGCAATATTGTAGAGGTGGAATAGATGGTCTTTCTGATGGCTAGAATGTGGGATTTGAAGCTCAGTTCATGTCTAGTGAGAACACTGAGGTTGTGAACCATCTGATTCAGTCTGAGGAACCAATCAGAGGAAGGAGGTGGATGGAGTAAGTGGCAAGATGGCACAGCTTTTTGGGAAGCTGAGTAGATCTTCCTGATATTCAGTTGGAGGAAGTTATAGCACATTCAAGACGTGATGTTGGGCAAGCAATCTAAAGTTGCAGAAGTGGTTGTGAATTTGAGGGTGGTGGGGGACAGGTAAAGCTGAATGTTGTCAGCATACATGTGGAAACTGACCATGTGCCTGCAAATCATTTTGCTGAGGGAATAACAAGTAAGTGAGGAAAAGGAGGAATCAAGGAAGGAAATTCGGGGTATTCCAGAGGTAATCGTACAGAGCAGAAGCAGAATTTGTTGCTGGCTACATTGTGATAGGAAGAAATGGAACCAAGGATATGAAACCAAGGCAGGCAAATGGAGTTAAGGTATGGATCAGCCATGATCTAATCGAATGGTGGAACAGGCTTGAGGGGCTGAATGACTTACTCCTGTTCCTATGTTCCAAGTGAAGGAAGTTCAGCTGAGGTGAACCATGGAAGAGAGATGGTGGAGGAGCATGGAATGGTTGACCATGTTGAATGTCGCACAGAAGTCAAGGAGGACAAAGGGCGCAATCTTGCCAGCCCTGGGGAGGCGGGTATGGAGGCGGGACTGCCGGGAAAATGGCAGAACTTAGGGCGGGTGCCCGACCCGCCTCCGTGCCATCTTGCCAGGAGGCAGGCAGCCAACCCGCGCCGGGTCCCGTCACTTAACGGCCAAACGATGACAATTCATCTGTCAAAAATTTTTGACAGATGAAACGTCATACGCTGACGTTCTCTGTAACCGGCTTTCCCTTAATTGCCGTGCTAAGCTCACTGGGCGGGCTTAACAAGGTCAATCAAGGGAAAATCGCGTGGGTTGGTCAGAAGTTGATGGAGGTGGGACTGAAACCCTACAAGTGGGAGTCCCGCCTCCAAAAGCTCCCCATTGGCAAAATCCAGCCCAATGAGTGAAAATGCCCCATATATCACAGAGGATGTTGTTGGTGACCTTCACTAAAGCATTCTTAGTGCTGAACTTCAAAAGGGAACTGTGAAAGAGGTGACTATAGAGCTGGGTGCTGGCAATGCTTTCAAGGACACTGGAGAGGAGCTTTGATATGGGGGGAGTTTGAAAGGATAGATGGATCAAGAGTAGGCTTTTTACTGAGGGAAGTGGTGATAGTGGTATTGAAGGAGAGGGGAACAGTGTTTGTGCTGAGGGAGCTATGCACAAAGTCAAACATTAAGATTCAAGATACAATGCTATGTTTGGTCATTATTTGATTACAATTTGATTTGCAAATGAACAACATTATTTTCTAAGTTGACCCACAAATCATGAATATATTCACATTAATTATATCTGGCCCAGTGCCTAATCCTTTTTATTTATAAATTAACTTTCTTTGTTGTACATATTAAACTCTATGAAAATGAACAGAGAAAACATGCCCATGCTCTTAAGATTATTGTTTTTAAAATGATATTTACAGCAAATATAACAAGATATCTACTAAGTTAACACTTTCAGTATCAAATTGCAGTTGCCAGTTTCCATAAACTACTACTATAAATTATTGGGGCCATTATCCTGATTAGCAGTAATTTTGACACTGATGTGCCACCATGGGGAAAAAGACATTGGCCCAGACTTTGCGGTAAAAATAACGGTGAGGCTATCAGCGCTCACAGTTATTAAAGAGTAAATTGGACAGCAACTTCCGGCGTCTGCACCTGCGCAGTTAAATGCGGAAATCAGGAAGTTGCTGTTTTAGTTCTGCTGCTCCTCTAGAAGCTTCGCTATAACAATATCTCGCCAAGAGCCTCAGCATTCAAATGCATGAACGGTGTGAAGTTGCTGTACTTACCCACTAGGTACCCACTAAACACGCCAGAAAAATTAGGGCTTGTCCATTCAAGTGTAAGTGAATTTTTACGGGTGTGATAAGTCTTAATTACTGCCAAACAACCTCTCTGGCACTGAAAATTAACTTTTACAAGTGTGGAGTCTTATTTCTTCAGATTTTAATTATTGGAGATTTATTAAAAAATTAAATTTTTTTTTTCCTTTTTTTCTATCTCTTTTCAGAATCCCATCTTTCCCTTTCTTTATTTTTCTTTCTGTGCCTGATTTTGAATTGAATTAACTATTCTAACCGACAGTTCCTGGTTTAGACTCCTGGCTGGACTCCTACATTCTACCCTACGTAAACTTGAGGTCATCCAAAACTTGGCTGCCGGTGTTCTAACTCGCACCAAGTCCCATTCATCCATCACCCCCATGCTTGCTGACCTACATTGGCTCCTGGTTAAGCAACGCCTCGATTATAAAATTATCTTCCTTGTTTTCAAATCCCTCCATGGCCTCGCCCCTCCCGATCTCTGTAATCTCCTTCAGCCCCACAACCAAAACCCCCCCACCCCCCCCCTGAGATATCTGCGCTCTTCTAATTCTGGCCTCTTGAGCATCCCTGATTTTAATTGCTCCACCATTGGTGGCCGTGCCTTCAGCTGCTTAGGCCCTAAGCTCTGGAATTCCCTGCCTAAACCTCTCCGTCTCTCTACCTGTCTTTCCTCCTCTAACTCTATCATTATAACCCTCCATTCCCTTCTCCCTCATATGCTTACCTAGTGTTCCCTTAAATCCATCTACACTACTTGCTTCAACCACTCCCTGTGGTAGCAATTTCCACATTCTCACCACTCTCTGGGTAAAGAAGTTTCTTCTGAATTCCCTTTTTGATTTCTTGGTGACTATCTTATATTACGGCCTCTAGTTTTGCTCTTCCCCACAAGTGAAACTATATCCCAGCATGATTCAATGCCATCAGAACAAGAGAAGAATAAATAGGGGCAATTTGAAATTTGAAATGTTCCTGACTTTCCTCCATCACACATTCATGACTTTGAGCTTCGTACTGTTGTTTTGTGCCGAAGATATCATTCTTAAATTTTATGATTTATTTCACTAAAGTAAGAAGTGCTGCTTCAATAAAACATGATCCCCTTTGCAGTTTAATCTTTGGTCTAGGTTTTCCAATTGGGGCACCCACCATGGAGATGTCCCCACTGACCTCGGCCAACTTCCTGACAATGGGGTCATTAACATGCTGGAGGCTGGCTCCCTGGCTTGCACTGGGGTGTCCGCCAAACTGAGGCCAGAAACTGAGGTCTACTGCAGTGGGAGGAAAGCAGCAATCCTTATTTCAAGGTTTTTGGCATGCGCCCAACCACATTTGAGTAGGCACATTCTATGCCCATCCTCTGGAAAAGGGGCAAGGAGGGGATGTGATGGAGCATGCCACTGAGCAGTTTTACAGTCTCAATGACCCCAAATCTGCCAGAAAACCAGTATGATGGGCCCAGAAAACCGACTTCCACTTTAGGCCTGTTCCTGTTACTAATCTGCGATGGCACATTTGTTGGCACACATCCTGTCACCAATCTGTGATGGCACATTTGTTGGCACACATCCTGTCACCAATCTATGATGGCACATTTGTTGGCACACATCCTGTTACCAATCTGTGATGGCACATTTGTTGGCACACATCCTGTCACCAATCTATGATGGCACATTTGTTGGCACACATCCTGTTACCAATCTGTGATGGCACATTTGTTGACACACATCCTGTTACCAATCTGTGATGGCACATTTGTTGGCACACATCAGTATGCATCATTGGCTGAGACGGTATTTGATTAATTGCAACCAACTTCTACCTAGGATTCTCAGCATATTTTCAGCATTATGCTGCATTTCAGCATTTGCAGAAATAACTGCTGGCTGGTAAATAAAAGAAAATTTACTATTGGAAAATTGTCCAGTGGTGTTAATTCCTATGAGCCAGTATATCCACTCATTATATTTAAAAATGACTCAATCACCTTATTTTAAATGCACAACCAGAAACAGAGCATTTATTAAACATAGAAACATAGAAAATAGGTACAGGAGTAGACCATTCGGTCCTTCGAGCCTGCACCGCCATTCAATGCGTTCATGGCTGAACATGCTACCTCAGTACCCCATTGCTGCTTTCTCGCCATACCCCTTGATCCCCTTAGTTGTGAGTGTTATATCTAACTCCCTTTCGAATATATTTAGCGAACTGGCCTCAACAACCTTCTGTGGAAGAGAATTCCATAGATTCACCACTCTCTGGGTGAAGAAGTTCCTTCTCAGCTCAGTCCTAAATGGCTTCCCCTTAATCCTTAGACTGTGACCCCTGGTTCTAGTTTTCCCTACCATTGGGAACATTCTGCCCGCATCTAATTTGTCTAAACCAGTCAGGATTTTAAATGTCTCTATAAGATCCCCCCTCATTCTTCTGAACTCCAGAGGATACAAGTTCAGTTGACCCAATCTTTCTTGATATGTCAGTCCGGCCATCCCAGGAATCAATCTAGTGAACCTTCGCTGCACTCCCTCAATAGCAAGAATGTCCTTCCTTAAGTTAGGACCCCAAAACTGCACACAATACTCCAGGTGTGGCCTCACCAAGGCCCTGTACAACTGTAGCATCACCTCCCTACTCCTGTACTCAAATCCCCTTGCTATGAAGGCCATCATTCCGTTTGCTTTCTTGACTGCCTGCTGCACTTGCATTCCCACCTTCAGTGACTGATGTACCATGACGCCCAGGTCTCGTTGCACGTCCCCTTTCCCTAATCTGCCACCATTCAGGTAATAGTCCGCCTCTCTATTTTTACCACCAAAGTGGATAACCTCACATTTATCCACATTGTACTTCATCTGCCATACATTTGCCCATTCACCCAACCTGTCCAAGTCACTCTGTAGCCTCCTAGCATCCTCCTCATTGTTCACACTGCCTCCCAATTTAGTGTCATCCGCAAATTTGGAGATATTACATTTAATCCCTTCGTCCAAATCATTAATATATAATGTAAACAGCTGGGGTCCCAGCACCGAACCCTGCGGTACCCCGCTGGTCACTGCCTGCCATTCTGAAAAGTACCCATTTACTCCTACTCTTTGTTTCCTGTGTGCCAACCAGTTCTCAATCCATGTCAACACATTACCCCCAATCCCATGTGCTTTAACTTTGCTCACCAATCTCTTGTGTGGGACCTTGTCGAAGGCCTTCTGAAAGTCCAAATACACCACATCTACTGGTTCCCCCCTGTCCACCCTATTGGAAACATCCTCAAAAAATTCCAGAAGATTTGTCAAGCATGATTTCCCTTTCACAAATCCATGCTGACTTGGACCTATCATGTCGCCACTTTCCAAATGGTCTGTTATGACATCTGTTATGAGGGCCACGTGCTAATCAGAATAGAGAGAACAGGATAGTGAGATTGAATACGTGGCTTGAGCAGTGGTGCAGGAGGGAGGGATTCAAATTCCTGAGGCATTGGAACCAGTTCTGGGGGAAGTGGGACCTGTACAAAAGGGACGGTCTGCACTTGGGCAGGACTGGAACCGATGTCCTCGGGGTAATATTTGCTAAAGCAGTTCGGGAGGATTTAAACTAATATGGCAGGGGAATGGGAACCTATGTAGTGAAACAGGGGGAAGTAATATGCAGTCAGAAACAAATGTTAGAAGGGTGAGAAACAATAGGGGAAGGCCGAGTAAACAAAGGCAAGAAACACAAAGGGCCATACTAAATCATAAGTCTAAAAGGACAAAGGATCTTAATAAAACAAGCCTAAAGGCTCTGTGTCTTAATGCAAGGAGTATCCGTAATAAGGTGGATGAATTGACTGTGCAAATAGATGTTAACGGATACGATGTGATTGGGATTACAGAGACGTGGCTCCAGAACAATCAAGGCTGGGAACTGAACATCCAGGGGTATTCAACATTCAGAAAGGATAGAATAAAAGGAAAAGGGGGTGGGGTAGCATTGCTGGTTAAAGAGGAGATTAATGCAATAGCTAGGAAGGACATCAGCTTGGAGGATGTGGAATCAATATGGGTTGAGCTGCAGAACACCAAAGGGCAGAAAACGTTAGTGGGAGTTGTGTACAGACCTCCAAACAGCAGTAGTGAGGTGGGGGAGGGTATGAAACAGGAAATCAGAGGTGCGTGCAAAAAAGGCACGGCAGTTATCATGGGTGACTTTAATATGCATATAGATTGGGCTACTCAAACTGGAAGCAATACGGTGGAGGAGGATTTCCTGGAGTGTTTAAGGGATGGTTTCCTAAACCAATATGTTGAGGAACCAACTCGAGGGGAGGCCATCCTGGACTGGGTGTTGTGTAATGAGGAGGGACTAATCAGCAATCTTGTGGTACGAGGCCCCCTGGGGAAGAGTGACCATAGTATGGTGGAGTTCTACATTAGGATGGAGAAGGAAACAGTTAAGTCAGAGACCATGGTCCAGAACTTAAATAAGGGCAACTTTGAGGGTATGAGGCGTGAATTGGCGAGGTTAAATTGGCAAGCGATATTTAAGGGGCTATCAGTGGAAGGGCAATGGCAGACATTTAGAGATCGCATGGATGAACTACAACAATTGTACATCCCGGTCTGACGTAAAAATAAAAAAGGGAAGGTGGCTCAACCATGGCTAACAAGGGAAATCAGGGATAGTATTAAAACCAAGGAAGTTGCATACAAATTGGCCAGAAGTAGCAGCAAACCCGGGGACTGGGAGAACTTCAAAACTCAGCAGAGGAGGACGAAGGGTTTGATTAGGGCAGGGAAAATAAAATATGAAAGGAAGCTTGCAGAGAACATTAAAATGGACTGCAAAAGCTTCTATAAATATGTAAAAAGAAAGAGGTTAGTAAAAACAAACGTAGGTCCCCTGCAGTCGGAAACAGGGGAAGTCGTAATGGGGAACAAGGAAATGGCAGATCAATTGAACAAGTACTTTGGTTCGGTGTTTACTGTGGAGGACACACACAACCTGCCGGAAATAAAAGGGGTCAGAGGATCTGGTAAGAGGGAGGAGCTGAGGGAAATCCTTATTAGTCGGGAAAAGGTATTGGGGAAGGTAAAAGAAGGCCAATTTCCCTCCTGACCCCGACTTCAGCGGGACAGGACTCTCAATTCTCCCCTCCTCCCCCCCCCACCCCCCACCCACCCCCATTGCCTGCACCACTGATTCTGGGCAATTTATTTGAGTCAGACCCACTTCAACATGTTCAGCAGGGTCCTGGTGGGGTTCCTACCTGTATAGGGGAGCCTACCTCAGCAGAGAAAGGGAATTTTGCAACTGTAGGCCTCAGGAGGCTGCAGTAGCCTCAAGGGCCTGTCGTAGTCTCAGGCTGGCCAGCTGCCTCTGACAACTGAAGATTATTTTTCTATATAAAAGTACTTTAAAGAAATTGGGGCAGAAGGGTGTCATCGACGGCAATGTGAATCATGCCCAGCAATCAATGACACTTCCCCAGAGCTGTTAACATTTAAATCCCCTTCCCCATGTCATTGCAATGCTGAGCATGGCATTCCTACTGCCCAACATTGCTGTGGGAAAAACATTGGCCCGGATTTTACGTTACAAATAATGATGAGGCTAACAGTGCTCACCATTATTATGGAGTAAATTGGACAGCAACAGAAGCCCACAAAAAGTCTGTGGGCAGCTGTAAGCTTAATGAACAGCAAGCGCCGTTCCTTCGCTGCTGACGGCAAAATCCGAGCCATTGTATAATGTATTCCTCTTATTTGCACCAATATGCCCATCCATATTTGAGCGGGTGCAGCATTGGATGCCTTCGAAATAGCAGGGAGTCAGCGTAACTTCTGAGGAACATTTTCCCCGAGATCTCTAAATTGTCTAATTCTAAATCATACTTTCTGTCAAGTTACGTAACGTCCTATTGCCTTCTGTACTTTAAGGGAACTGTTTATAACTTATTTTTCCCGTAGTAAGTATTATTTTCAGTTCCCAGTTCAAACCCCAATGGACTTAAATTAAATAAACATTCTATAGATTTATTTTAATCGAATGCATCAAAGTTAGTGAGACTGCTAGAGAAAGACTTTTGTTAAAACAATAGACATCAACAAACTAATCCAGCAAAGCAATTTCCATTTACTTTATCACTGTGATCGAGCCATTAGGACAACAATCTATTTTAGATCACCGGCTCATTATATGCGTGACAAGAGAATGACTGCACCAACAATAGTCGGACAACAAATACTTCTGTACTGAAAAGCACTGAATGATAAGTGAATCTATATATATTGTCAGAAAGCCTTGTAGGTCATATTTTTGCTTAAATATATATGCAAATGACAGACAATCGATTAATTAGTTCAGTTATTTTTCTACAGCTGCAGATTGCGATTACAAGGAGATCGAAGCAAAAATTGACTTGCAGTAGAATTCGTTGGCACTTTGACAGGGTCACCGGAATACCAGAACAGGCTTTTTTTATATAGTATTGACATATGTTTTTAAACCACAATTACTAAAATGATGCCAAATTACAACTAAGTTACCGTGATTACTGTTGATTAAATTTGATAAGGTTGTAGCAAATGTTCCACAGCAGTTAAATCTGTGTACCCAAAAACTAGTTAATTGTATTGAAAGTACATTTATCTACTGTATTAAATTCTCCCTCTTTTTCAACTTATTGAAGTATACTGACCAAAATGCTGTAAAAGTTTATTGGCTAATTGAATATTGCACAAGATGATAAATAACAAGCCTGCCAAAAGTATAATTAATGAATTATTGAGGTTAGTTTCCTATTTTACAAACTCTTCTATCGTCACCAATTATCGGCTACACAATTTTGTTTCACCAAAATGAACAGCAATTTACCCTTTTTGGCCTTATTACCCTAGTAATTGGAATGGTTCTCAATTTTTAAAAAAATCATTTGAATAACATCAGTTTGAAATAATAATTCCTGACTTTGAATAAATTAATTAAAACGTTTTATGAGATAAAAGTAGTACCTAACCATTCCGTTTTTTTATATTAAAAAAGTGATAAGCAGTGACCCACGTCTCCAGTAATTGAATACATTACTAGCTTTCTAATTCAGAAGGCAATTTTCATGGGTGGTTTCATTTACAAGGACTACCACAAATCTTGATATAAAGCCTGATGTGATTGTTGCACTGCACAATATCCGTAGAGTGTCCATTTATTTTGAACATTTTCTTTTTATTAAACAATATCTGAATAAGCTATGTACTGTCATGTCCCAATAACCTTTCAAAGGCAAAATCAGGTTAGTAAGGCTGCTAGATGAACAAGTGGCATTCACATACTAACAGAAAGTCACATACTTCACTTAGTCTTGTAATTTGCAAAGGTACCTCAGTGCCGTCTGTTTGCATTTTGATTGTTCCAGGGGACTCAAACCTGGAGTGAATGGCTGCAGAAGAATCAATGTGATGGACTGAGGATCACGTAGGTGCCTCCTGAGTTCCTCAAATATCTATCTTTGCCCTCCTCATCTACATGCTGCCCCTCAGTGACAGCATCCACAGGCACTGGGTCAGCTGCCAGATGTATCCTGATAACACCCAGCTCTAACTCGCCACCACTTCCCCAAGCCACAACCACCTCCATGCTGTCAGATTGCCTGTCCAACATCAAGTTGCGGATGAGTCACAGCTTCTTCCAACTGATACCTGACCAGGAAAACTAAATTCCTATTTTCAGCCTACGCCACCAATGCCACCCCCTTGCCCCTCCTCAGCTATTCACTCTGGCTTAACCAGACTATGTGCAAAGCCTTGGCATCCTTTTTGACCCCGAGTTAAGCTATAAACCCCACATCCTATCCATTACGAGGACTGCTTATTTCCACTTCAACAACATTGGATGATTTCACTTCTACCTCAGCTCCTCTCCCACTAAAACCATTATCCATGCTTTTATCTCTTTTAGACTCAGTTTTCCTCCTCACTGGCCTCTCATCCTTCACTTTCAATAAACTCTAAATGGTTCAAATTGCAGCTGTCTACATCCTGTTCCAAACTAAGTCCACGAGCCCATTACCTCTACCCTCCCTGAACCACATTGTCCCTAGACCCCCGTACATTCAATTTAAAATCTTTATCCTTATCTTCAAATCCCGCCCCCCCCCCCCCATAGCCTTACCCCATCCCACAATCTATTCCACCGTTCTCTCCCACCCTGCACTCTTTCGACCTCTGATTCCAGCATTTTGTGTAAACCCCCTCACCTGGTGGCAGAGCCTTCAGCAATCTTAAGCCTATTCTCTGGAACTCCTCCCTCCAAACCCCACTGCCTCTCCTCTTCACCATTAAACTTTCTCAAAACCCATCTTTCTGACCAAGTTTTCAGACAACAGCCCCCGTCCCCCCAATCATTCCCTCCATTCCTTTAAATATTCCTTAACTCTCTTCCCCTTCCCACGGCAAAATATGTTGGGACTTTTTCTACATTAAATGCAAATTGTTCTGAGAAAATTAAAAGGACTTTTGTTTTAAGCAGATAAAACACTTGTTCAGTTGGATCAGTGGAGAAAATCATAGTCTACAAAACAAATGAGACATTTTGATAGAATCTGCCACTCTATAAACAACAAATCTTCATGATTGTGTCACATGCTCCTGTTAGAAATGAGAGCTGATACATTAAAATGACAAGGGCATAAAATGAAGTGACATTTTGTCTGTCAAGCCTATGCCCTCCATAAACTATATACACCTTTTACATACCAACCTCACCCAGCTGTATGCAAATTGAGGTGTTTCAAAGCAGTTGAAGTTATTGGACTGCAACACAAGTTCCCTTTTCTACTGATAAGAACAGATTCTAGTTCAGTTTTGAACGTTATTCTTGTTAAAACACCCGTTGGCTTTCAAACTTCCTATTATTCCATCGGATTTGTAATTGTTTCAGACCACAACAATAGTTCTCTTCTGTTGTGTTTCTGAGATATTTTAATTCTTTTTAATTGAATAATCAAAGTGAGGAGATAAAGCCCAGAGTGTAGGACACTACCAAGAGAGTATTAAAAGAGTAAAAAGAGATGAGGTAAATCAGCAAGTCGTAATAAAATGATGCCAATTTTGAGTTTTAAATGCCTGAAGATTGTACAAAGAAGGAAAGATGGAAGGAGGTAAATAGTTGGACTGTTTTGAAGTCCTAAGAAGGAATGGGTTTGTGTAGGAGACTGCAATGAATCTTGATTTCAACACAGCAAGGAATAAAGAGGAGAAAAATTGTATAGGACCGAGACTTTACAACTTAAAAGAAGCAAGAGAGGAATGTTCAGAAGACCATTGGCCATAAAAGTATCTATAAAATAGAAAAAGACAGGAAAGGTTGTGATGCCGAGAGATGTTGATGAAATGCCTCAGGATCATATTTGCACATGGTTCCCTGGCCCCTGCAGGATGAGACTTTAGGCACTAAGTACCACCTTCACAACTCAAAGAATGACAGCCCCTCTGGTTGATATATGCCATGACATAGTGCCTTGCTGCCAGAATCTCCATAACTGTTGACAACCCCCAGACACCCTGCAATAGCACAAAAGCAATGCTGTGTCCTTCAGAACACCTGTTGTTTTTTCAGATTTGGGAAAATTAATAAATACATAAGCCTGCAGGGTGAAAGCATCTGTTTCTTGTATGCAGTCAGATATCATTGATTGTTAGGTATAAGGATAATCACTGCCTGGTGCCTAGAAAAATCTTTGGGCACAGAAATCCACAGCTGTGGTTACATTAGCTCCAGTTGCTAATGAATATGATTCCAGGTCAAGTTTATCATGTGATAGATATTGGTAAGAATGACTCTACTGAGATATTCACTGTTTTACGTGTTAAATCTTCAATAAAATAAAAACTTTACCTTACATTCCTACTTCAAGGTTCAGCAAGAGAGAAGGACAATTCTTTGACAGGTAAGTCTTTTTATTTTATATAAAAGGGACTTGGAAATCCCGTGTTGAGACCGGACACACACACACACACTCACACTCACAGAGACATTAGTCTAACTCACCCGTTCCTTTAACATACTCTCTCTGCCACAATGTTCACATCTGCACATTTACAGGACAAAGTTTTCATCAGATTTACAGTTCCCAGGGCAGGCTTGAGCTGCAGATTCTTGGGGTTAGTTTCAGTTTCTTAGTTCAGTAACTAGGCTGGCGTCCTCACAGTGTCTGTTACCCAGATTCAGGTGTAGGAGCCCACACAGTTGTGACTCATTTTATGTTTGATTCATGTGAAATTAAACTGAATTATCCAAACACAGACACACGTTTTCAGTAGAATATTGTCACTGAGTGGCAGCGGCTAACTGATCCAGAACTCATAAAGATTCAGAGTCAAAGAGAAACAGGAATGATCCTGAAAGCTTAGACAATTAGATGGAGTAACAGTCTCACTTATAGAGGAACAGTAACTGTCCCCTACTGACCAATGTCAGACAGTGACAGGCTGCTACCTTTCCATACAGTACTGGAGACAGATTAAGGTACTGTCAGACCTGCACATACTGAAATAGTGGAAGAGACAGTGTCCATCTCATTAGCAGCAGCACCTGCGATATGTTCAGTGATACAATATTTGTCCACCTTCTCATATTTTGCAAGAGACAGCCCATTTGAGAAATCCCCTCTCCAATTTCAGGGTCCTCCACAAGTTTCTTCAGCAAAGGGGCCAAGAATGAACAGAACCCAAAGTCTCATTTCAGAGTGACCCACTTTATCTATGAAAGGTTCTTTACCATCAAAAGATACTGACCCAAATCTGGATTACTGCGTGCACCTCAGGGAATGATATATTGGCTTTGGAGGGGGACTGCACAAATTCACCAGAATGACACTGGAGCTGAAAGGGTTAAATTACGAGGTCAGGTTGAATAAACTTGGCTTGTATTCCTTTGAGTTTAGAAGGTTGAGAGATGATCTAATCAAGGTTTTTAAAATGATAAAGGGATTCGCAAGGGTAGATACAGAGAAGCTATTTCCTCTGGTGGGGGAATCACCTTAAAATTAGAGCTGGGCCACTTAGGAGTGAAATTAGGAAGCATTTTCCACGCAAATGGTAGTGGAAGTCACTCACAAAGGCTATGGCTGCTGGGTCAATTGAAATTCGCAAGACTGAGATCAATAGTTTTTGTGTTAGGTAAAGGTATAAAGGGATATGGATCAGAGGCGGGTAAATGGACTTGTGGTACACATCAGCCATGATCTAATTGAATGCCTGAACAGGCTCGAGGGGCTAAATGGCTTACTCCTGTTTCTATGTTCCCGCCCCATCATTCATACCTCCCTCTCTGGCGCTCGAGATTCCAGATACAGCTGTCTTCTGTTGACAGGCCCCCAGCCATTCCTTGCCTCCCACTTCAAGCAATAACCTGGAATTTCCTCCTGGCTGGTCCTGCCCCACTGCTGTAACTTTGACGGAAGTGCGATTCTGGAACCAGCCACGAGGAAATTCCAGGCCTAGACTTGTACGAATTTCAACTGTCGCAGCCTGCAAGTTTACAACTAGCAAGCAAAGTTATTGTTCTGACTGTAAAATTTTAGAACTAGTTTATTTTATAGTACATGACATAATTGTAAACCAGCCAGCTACAACAAAGTAGCTCTCTGTAATCTGTTGCTGGTATATATGGGTAGTGTCTTTGGCCAGTCCAATTCCGGCACACATAATAAATTTTCACATAACACGGTTGCAGAACATTTGTGTCTCAATTGTGCAGCTAGTTTAAAAAAAATTCTTGTAGACGATGACATAATTACCTTACATTATCCTTGGACTGTTAGAGTACTGAGACACCCAACTAAGATAAATGCAATAATATTTCCAAACAGTGGGCAAATGTCACGTGATTGAATATCATGCAATTGACTGTCATGTGATCAAGCATCACGTTGTCAAATGTCACTTGACCAAATCTCCATGAATACATCTAACCAGAGTTGGCAACGGTAGTACCAGAAGAAGCAGGAAGAAAGATTAAAGTGGCCACAGAGGCCTGAAGGCTGGACCAAATATTGCACTGAAGGCCTTAGCTGAGATTGAGGCCTACAGTAGGTAGGCCATCACAGTGAATTGGATGGAGAGATGACCTTTACTTAGCTTTCTCCCTCTATATTTACAGCATTTGGGGTGATTACTGCCTCTACCCTGGGTTACTGCCACCTCTTAACAAGCGGTCCCAGGGAATGTTGGCGAGGGGGCAGATGAGAGGGAAATGGGATAGGAAGCTGGTCTCCATTCCCCTGCTGGCATTTGCATGCTGCGTGCAGGGAAATGGTAGCTAGCGATGGTCCTGGCTTGGGCAGGGGGGAGGAAAATCAAGGTTGGGGTGAGGAGATGGCAGTAGGCCTCACCATCCTATTTTCCCATTCTTTCCACCACTATCCTGCCCAATTTGGATTGGGATAGCAGAGGAAACCCCAGGCCAAATTCTGCGCTTGTGAGTTCAGAATGGTGAAGGCTGGACAAGAAAGGAACCACAGGGTAGTTCAGCTGAAGAGGTTTCCTGGTTAAGTTCGAGTTTACAAATGAAAAGGATGAGGAAGTTAAGTCTTTGGCAGAAAAAAAAAGAGGAAGAGGAAGAGGACAGGAAGCTGAAGAGATGCTGCTGAAATTAAAGGAAGAAACTACAACTAAAGAATGTGCCAGAGGGGAATTTAGCAGAAATCATTCAACAGGTTCACAATAATCCTTATTACCAAGTGCAATAAAATTTGTGTTTTCTTGGACCAACTCTTCTCTACATATCTCAATTCATCAATCAGTGATGAAAACTGATGCAAAAAACTACTCTTTTGATATTCACTTAAGTTCAGTCATGTAATAATGGGCCAAAAATTGATCCCGCTGCACGAGAGTACGCACTGCGTACTCTCGCGTATTCTCTCTCCAATTGCCGGTTTTCTGCATGCCCTGCGCATGCGCTGAAAACCGGCACTTGGTTTTTGGAAAAGGGGGCGGTTCCTCGGTGCATCGCGTGCGCGCTGCAGGCTGCGCGCACGCTGTGCACTTCGTGCTTTGGACGCGCAGGTAAGGACGGAAGATTTTAGAAATGGAAAAAGGAGGAGTAAGACCCACTTTTAACAAGGTAAGTAGTGAATTAAGTATTTTTTTGAATTTTTTTTAACAGGTATATATTTTTTAGAGACTTTAAAGACAGGTAAGTTTATTTTTATAACTTTTTAAAAGATTTTAAATTTTTTCAAAAATTTAATTTTTTATTTAAAATGGTTAATTTATTTAACTATACTTATTTTATTAATGTGATGGTTTTTTTTTAAATTTAATTGAGGTTTAGCTGTTATTTTGGGGGGGTGTAAGATTCATAGCTTTCACAGCACGTATGTGAAACTTATGAATGGAAGATGGTGTGCTGCCATTGGCTCTAACTGAGTCACGTGATCCCACAGCTCGCACGAATTCACTACGCCGGTGGGATACGCAAGCCCAGCACAGCTGATGTCTGGAACATCAAGTTCGTGCGAGCTGGATCTGAAAAAGCCAACGCGGAGTGAGAGATCGCGCCTGCTCCTTACCCCCGCGGGAACAGAGCGAGATCAATTTCTGGGCCAATATCTGATTATCAAAGTGAAGGAAATATTGCACAAAATACATTCATGAATGAAACATTTTTAGAACTATTTTTAGCTTTCTTTGTAAATAAATATAAGCAATATTCATTGATGAGGTAAATCTTTGACTTTCAGAATTGATACTGTAATCGTAGATTCCCTATGGCACTGCTCACGGGGAGTCAGAGGAATTGCTGTTTTACAACAAAAAGGGCTGATTTTAACTCTGGCCGCTCGGCACAGTATGAGCAGTAGCAGTTTGATAATGGCTGCGGCCATCATGGTAGGGGCTTTTGGACGGCTGGCTGCAGCATGGCCCGTTTCAGACAAGAGGCCACTTTAAGTATGCAAATAGGGGCCTTTTGATGTACAGAGGACCCCAAGTTAAGAGTGTGAATTGTGCGCAACAGGGGCCAATTTTGGGAAGCAACATCCTGCACCTGATAAGTGCAAAGAGTAGGGCCACCATTATATTGACATAGGCGGCTTCCCAGGCACCCGTAGCAGCCACCTGAAACAGGTGTTAGGCCCCTACATATGTAAATGAGGGGCCTAACACCTGTTTCAGGCCCCCTGCACTAATTTGGTTGGTGCGCCGCTCAGATTTCTTTAGGGTTTGCTGAGGCCTAAGCAGTGACTGCCACCGAAAACATACATTTTTAAAGCATTCCTGTGGAGCCAAGAGGAGCAGGTGTGTTCCTCCAGGCATCACAGCACTCCTGAGGGCCGCTGCCTGGCTGCAATTGCTCCGTCCCCTTTGTTGTCCTTCCACCCCTCCTCCCAGGACTTACCTTACGGCCATTGGCAGCAAGGCAGGCAGCCCGAACGTGAAACCCTTACAATGGGCAAGTTGCCTCTGGAGGTGATTACAAAATCTGGCAGCTCGTCCAAATTACTACAATGAGGCCCGAGACCCAATTTAGGGCGAGCCTTAGGCCTTCCGGTTGGGACAGGCGCTGTTGGTTATGTGTCCGAAAACGGGCCACATCCAATATTTACCTTGAATGTGATAGGGATATCGAATTGGGGGACATATATCTGGATCTGGATTTGGAGCTTAAGAGTGCAGTTCTAGGGCCACGACTCCAGGATCTGGGTCCAGGGAGTGGAGCAGTTGGGAGAGGAGTGGTACACTGAGATAAATATAATGCAGTGAAAAGTAATATTCATGCAAGTTGTGATTTTTAATCCAGTTCCTCGGTCTGGGGCAGTGTCTGGGGTTGGAGCTCGGTAGTGAAGCCTGGGGTGAGAAAGTGGCAATGGTAGAAAAGTGTGGGATCATATCATTGCAGGGGCCCATCGAAAGCCTGGAGGGATGAGAAATAGGCCATAAAAGTATTGAGGCGGTCGGTTTTAAAAAAAGGGAAGTGAGAGCAGAGAGCAGGACAGACACCCTGTGGATATAGATAACAGGAGAAAAGGCAGAGAAAGGTCTTGGTCTGCTGAGAGAAGCCCAATGTAAAATATCCCAGCTCTGCAAATGGAGAAAAAACAAATCCAAAGTACCTGAGAGAGGGGCAAGTCTGTGTGGGTGAAAATTGCTTTAAATGGCATAGGTATATAGTTAATGACTTTTATAGCTTTATTATTTTAGGTGCAGTGGGAAACAAAAATAGCCACTGAAATAATCGGTCACTGAAATGGAACTGACAGTGGGGAGCAGAGGATCTGCAGAAGTCAGCTTCTGGGTCTCGAGCCGATAGACTCCGCTCTCTGTGGTCCTCCTCTAAAATGAAGGATGCTGGATGAGCATCACATTCACATGGAGGCACTAAGGATCACCATGGAGGACCTGAGACAGATGGCAAGGGTCACTATGGAGTCTTATGCCATCCTCCGTGCCAATATCCGAGTAAGATTCGATGCAATGCCGTGCTACCTGAAGTGGCATCACACACATCTGCATCCATCCCCCCCTGAGAGAGAGGCTTCCAGACCACTCAGTGCATCCAACATGTCTGCTTTGGTCACTAAGCTTCAGAATTTGGGGGACTGCTTGGAGAGAACCAGCTTCCTGGAGATTCGGGGCATCAGCTCCTCGGGTCTGCAGAATCCAACTAATACCATCTGGTCTGCCCTCCCGTTGATCAGGAGAAACTCAACTCCAGGATCCAGCACAAGTGGTGTTGCTAGAATTGCCTTCATAATACTTTCCTCTCTCCTGAATGACAACTCGTGTTACTTTTCCAGTCAATTCTCCTCAGATGTCTGCTTACATTGGTAACAGGACACAAGACAAGACTTCCCACACACCTACAGTGGCAACACAGCCTATTTAAGAGTCGCTCCAGTACTTTAAAGCTCTGAGGATTGCATCAGTCCCAAGAGGCTCCTGATACTATCACACGGCCAAGCACCACTGGCCTCCCTGACCCTCAGCACAGCACCAGGATAGGTTTAAAAACATCATAGAAAGGCACCAAGGACAGTGGTAAAAAGAAACACCATAGATGCAGATGTTCGTGGTGCCACTACCCACTCCAGGTTGTGTTCCATTGTGCGAGGTCCTTCAACAATGTCCTCATGCCTGCATGAGTGTAATTCTCATCCAGTATCCATCTTTTGAAGAGCAGATCCCAGAGATCTGAGACCACAGGCTCTGGAACGAGGGGCTGACTTCAGTGGCGTCTTCGCTACCCACCGTCAGATTCCACTTTCAGCTCCAACTCCTCTGGCGCCATGGGGGTAAATAACACATGAAACGACGGCAAGGAACGGTCATGGAGCCGTTAATTAATTTTAGCTGCTGTGTTGGGGTTATTGAACCTCTTCCTGCACTGCAAAGGAGTCCTGGGGTTCAAGGAGGTGACAGTCACTGTCACAGACACCTCCCTCCACAAAGTGAGTACCACATTCTTGTAAGTCTCCAGCCCCAGATTAACTATACAGCCTGCTCCGCATCTTCATTAGAAGGACATGCTGGTCCAGCTCCCTGAAGTTTTCAGCTCATTTCAAGGATTTATAACCTGCTGCTGCAACAAGTTTTGACCCCCAGGCATTTCCTGTCCCCCCTCAAAACCCCACTCACTTCTCCACTCCATGTCCCACATCCGGTACTTTCCAGCAGCCCCCACTGCCCCTGCCCCGCCTCCCCCCCCCCCACCCCCACCCCACCTATGCCCCCCACCACCAAACTCTACCTTCTCCACATTCAGGGCAGGTTTTGGGGCCAAACTCACTTGTTTCCCAGGTTTTTTTTTACCTCTTCCAGTGAATCTGAGGCATTGCAGGCTGTATATAGACAGCAAGCATACCTCTGCCTGTGTAAATTAGCAATTTAAGTGGGGCCAACGCCACAACCTCAAGGCAAACAAAAGTCCAGCTCCAGCACAATCCCAATGGCACTGTAGGAAGTTTAGGCCCAGCCTCTCACAATCTTATCTTTGTTGTAAATAAAATATCTTGTGAAATTTCAGACTCCACTAACAAGATTTAAAAAAAAATAGAACTGCAAAATGATAGACGTATACAGACTGCATTAACCCTTAGCCAGCAAAGTATAGATTTCTACTGTGTATTGAAATGGATTTTTAGATTTTCAACAGGCTAAAGGTTAATTTAGCTAAAATCCCAGAAGCAAGTTCAGGCATGCAGTTGTCAGAGACTATAACAGAGTCTGATGCATGAAAATTCAGTAGCCACAAAGAAAGCACGTGCTCCAGAAATGCATAGGTAGAGGTCAGTTTGGTTTGGCTAGAGCATGTATCGGATGTTTTGAAATTTTGTGCCAGTCTTAAAGGACCAAGATGGAGATCAAAAATAAAATATTGCTGAAAAAATACTGAATGGCACAGAAAAAGCAAACTGTTAAATTATGAGGTTGCATTGACTAGGCTTGTATTCCCTTGAGTATAGAAGATTAAGGTGTAATCTAATTGAGATGCTTAACATGATTAAAGGATTTGATAGGGTAAATAGAAACTATTTCCTCTGGTGGGGGAGTTCAGAACAAGGGGGCATAACCTTAAAATTAAAGCAAGGCATTCAGGGATGATGTCAGAAGCACTTCTTTTTTTAAAATTCGTTCATGGGATGTGGGCGTCGCTGGCAAGGCCAGCATTTATTGCCCATCCCTAACTGCCCTTGAGAAGATGGTGGTGAGCCGCCTTCTTGAACCGCTGCAGTCCGTGTGGTGAAGGTACTCCCACAGTGCTGTTAGGGAGGGAGTTCCAGGATTTTGACCCAGCGACGATGAAGGAACGGTGATATACTTCCAAGTCAGGATCTTTACACAAAGGGCAGTAGAAATCTGGAACTCTCTCCCCCAAAAAGTTGGTTGAGGCTAGGTGAATTGCAAATTTGCAAAACTGAGTTGGATAGATTTTTGTTAGGTAAGGGTATTAAAGGATATGGAACCAAGGCGGGTAGATGGAGTTCAGATACAGATCAGCCATGATCTAATTGAATGGCGGACAGGCTCAAGGGGCTGACTGGCCTACTCCTGTTCCCATTAAAATTAAAATAATTCTGCTCTAACCAGTTACAATCCAAAAGATAATTTCATTGTCACAGGGGTACAGGACCCGTGACATTTTATAGTGTGTTTATTATCTATGTCTATATTTATCCTTACAACCTTCAGGCCTATTTTTAACCAGATATGCACCCATCTCATTTTTAAAAATGTAATAAAAAATGTGTTAATCAACATCACATTCCATGCTTTTGATGACATTCTATTCACATACCCAGTACTGTGAGGGGAAAGATAATTTATTTTACTCTCCAGTCTTGCTCGAGGCTTGTTAATTTTATATTCATCTCCTTTAGTTCTGTGATCACAGTTTAAACTGAATTACCTTTGCAGACCTACTTTATCCATGCCTTTTGGCATTTTAAAAATCAGAATCAATCTCTCTCAATCTTCTTTTCCCAATAGAAACACGTGTACTTTTGTGAGCTACTCTTCAAAACTTAGGCCCCAATATTGTGATCAGTGTAAGTGAGGCTGAACTCAGGTCAAGGGACGGGAGAATAAAGCAGAACCTGGTTCTGTCAAGATTCCACCCCATTTGCGTGGGTTGGGGGGTGGGTAGAGGGGAAAAAGAGGTGAGGGGCTTCACTGGAAATTCTGCCTAATACACCTTGACGTAAGAAAACTACTAGGCACTTGGTCTAAATGTTAAACAAAGCTTTAATCAACTGTTTTTCAACTTGGAGATCTAGTTGTGTCCTTCACTAGTTCCTGTTGAGGAATGTCCTAAGCAAGCTGGGTCCATGCCCGAGTATTTATACTCTCCCTGGACAACGCCACCAGCAGGTCGCCCAGTATTACTTCATACATGAATGACAAGATTCATGTCACACCTTTAAAAAGTCTGAGAGCTGGCATTAATTAGTTCTGCTGAGGCTCAAGAAAGGCCCAAAAACTCTTCCAGCCAAGATTGTCAATCCTAGTGGGGATTGATTACCTTCAAAAACAATCTCCCAGTGGCTCCATTGGGAGCTGAGCTTTTAAAAAATTATGTACCTTTTGGTTGGGTCCTTCCCAAGACTTTTTTTACTCCATTGCAACAACATGGCATTGTTGTGACCTTCTTGCCAGTGGATCAGGCTGGGCACCGCTGGTACAATGCTCCCACCCAGAGTTTGAAAATGACCCCATCCCTGTAATTTGGGATGAAATCTGGGCTGGCTCAGTTTGGTGGACTTATGGCCTGCTCTGCCGTATGTCCGCTGGCAGACCGGGCAATTGGAATTTCGAGCTCTTAGATGTTTAAGTCCCAGTGCCTTCAATATTTTTGAGCATAGGTTGCCCAAAATTGTACACAATATTCCATTTGGGAAATTACTGATCAATCGAGCAGCATTAAGATAACCTTTCCTGGCTCCTAATCAAGTTCCCTTAAAACGCATCTTAGTACTCAATTAACTGTACCGATATAAATAGCCTATAGTGACGGGATTGACTGGTTAATAAACAAATCCAGATTACTCTCCAATTTTGTCAATGGACATCCACTCATAGTGTACTCGTTTCCGCCACCAATGTTGATTTATTTACATTTATCTATATTAAAATCCACCTTCCACACTCAATCCATTAATTTAATTTGTTCAGATCAGTTCCAGCACCATCAATCTTCCCTACATAGTCAGCTGACAACATAACCATCGGCAGATCTTATATTAGTAGACTGATTCTCTTCCATGTGAGCAAGCCTCAATCTGCAGATTATCCAATCATAGTTTAACTTTGTAGGAAATGTTGCAAAATTGAAATAACAGTATTAAATGAAAACCAGAGATTTTTCTATCTTTACTCACTCTTTCTGTATTGGTGTACTGCAGTAACTGGAGTGCCCTCTACTGTTGCTCATAAAAACTGGCAACTACTGGGTTGCAGGCTCCAAACCAACTAGTTACAGTTTGGTGATTTAATATGAATGATGGGAGACCCAAAACATACCTTAGAAGAACTCGATGAATCACTACTACCGTCTCTCTTCAGGCAGAGCTTTGTCTATTTATCATCCCTGTTCTCTGATGCCAAATTAGTTTTCAATCCAAGTTACTAGTTTGCCATCAATTCATCCACTGTAAAAACTTCTTAAAAGCTTCACACATGTCAAATGTTATCATGTTAAATGCCATCTGAAAATCCAAGTACATTATATCCAGTGAATCGTTCCTGTCTTGACTTGTTTACCTCCTCAAAACCAGGAGATTTATAAAGTATGACCTATTACTTTTAAAGCTATGTTGGCTACTCTTTATGTTTTAAGATTAACATCAATAGATTTGCAAAAAAAATGCCATTTTCCCTGCTGTAGATGGTAGACTGTCTGGTCTATAATCCTTAAGTTTCAAGTCTCACTCACTTAAAAAAAAATTAGGATAATACCACCTATCTATGTGGTGTTTCTCACTCTAGGTGGGATAAGACTGATGTAGCTGAGCAGATATTTCCATTTTCACATAAACACTCTCTCACAAGACGACCTAGTCTTGGATAGACATAGATAATATAATCAGTTTGATCTCTATAAACACAAGAATATAATAATAAAGTAACACAGGAATAATAATAAAACAAAACAATGTAAGAAATTAGGAATGTCTAGGAAATCATACACCTTATTTTTCAGTGCACGGATGAGGAAAACCACACAGAACATCCAGCTTACTAAGACCTAGTTCTTCTCCCAATCTGACAATTTTCCATGTGAAGACCTATATCCATTTACTGTCGAATGAATTAGAAATCAGTTCAATTTCCTTTTGAACCCTTCCAAAAAAAGTGAATAGTCACTGCTGTAACATTTTGTGTGTGGACTCTATGTCAGACTGTTCTGATGGACGGTCTACATCTGAAGCATTTACCTCTTTCCTCTTTATGGAAGCTGACAGGCTCGCTGTGTTTTTCCAACATTTGTGGTTGTTATTTTCATCTTTAATACTTGACTTGGTGTGTGTGCATAGACCTAAAGGAAATGGATTCAAAATTAAGCAGCCTCAGGCAAAATGACAAAAGTGAGAGCACAAATGGTAGTGAGAAATGCTGGGATGTGACTGATCAGTGTGCATCAGATGGCAAAACAAAATGGAATGAAAGCAAGCTGGACAAAACTAATAGCGAGTAACCACAGGACGAGAGTGACCAGCATGAGGCTAACAATGAGAAACCACATGACTGGATATATCGGAAAAACACATACATTCAGAACAAATGGCTTAAATCCAATAAAATTATCAAGAATTTAATGTGTTGGATATACCACACTATACTGAAACATTGAAGGCACCAGGGATACTCAAACAGGAAATCGCTAGTTATGAATTCTTCAATTTTTTTGCAGCCAAGCATTAACAGATTTTACTATCTTACTTTCTAACAATATTTTCAACAATGCTGCACTTAGTCTAGCAATGCTATCTTTTGCATTTAAATCAGTCAGTGATGTCTTTCAGAGGAGAATTGTTAAAGGAGTCCACCATTACTTTAAAAAGCAACTTCAGTGTGCATTACACCGATAGTAAGTTTGGGATGGAGTAATGTTAACTAGCAATATTATATTTATTTATATATTTAGCCGGTATTGCTTAATATAAATTCTGCTAAGATGAAATTTCACATTAAATGAAAGTTTTATCCATGAACAAAATAAAATCCATTTACTGGCACGTGTTTTATAATCATTACCTAAAATTAAATCCCCAAAAGATTGAAGTTTGGCCTGTAATTTGCACAGTACCAAAGGGGGGTTTAGAATACAGGCTGCAGGCCCCTACCAGACTCTAGTTTCCTGTCCTAGTGTCACCAACTCCAAGGCTTTCTTGCATCCTGCTATACACCAGATCCCCTCCCAAGTGTTGCCAAGCTCCAGCTCTCCCTGTGTTGTCAGACCTCAGCCCATACAACCAGTGCTGCACGTCCCCAGTCCCCTACTCAATCTACTCTACTGGCTGGCACTAGGCCCCAAAACAACTACTCCACCCTAATGATGCAAGAATTCCACTACCTCCGGTGATGCCAGGGCCTCCACCCTAAGTGCTGACAGGCCTTTGTCTGAATCTTTCTAGGTTCCAACCCCCTGAGTGGTGCTGAGTCCCAGACTGCTTGATGTGCTCCCAAACCTCAGCACAAGTTCCGGGCTGCCCATTCCATCCTGTGTGCCAACCTCAGGGTTCAGCTATCCCATCTCACCTAGCCTTAACCTCCAGCCCCACTACCCCAGTTTGACTGATGGTGTTGGTTGAGAAAGGAATGTTGGCCAGGACATGAGGCGTACTATCAACTAGCTCCAAGCCACAATGGTGAGCCAGAACTCATGTAGCTTATAACTTCAATTAAATCATTCTGATAAGACTCTAAGAATTGCAAAAGGATTTGATATGTTCAACTCATTACAGATTAATATATTTGTGAAAATGTAATAATGTACAGTTGTCTAATCTACTGATCTTTTCCTTCTCAATAACCTTACTTCTTAATAAATCTTCTTAGTAGCTTACAGCCTGAGGGTACATACCCCAAAGGGAAAAAATGGTTCTTATTCACTCGGTAGTCTGTTTATCCCAGTTATTTGTGATGAAGGTTTGGTTCGAATGAAATTTGGACTTGCCTATGGAAGCTGACCTTGGCATAAAGAAAGAGTATAGGAAGAGAGTTCAAATTGTAACACTCGCTTTAACATCCTCTCTGAATGGTGACATCTTTGATATGGCAGCACTCCCTCGGTACTAGAGCAACAGCCTAGATTTGTCGTCAAGGAAGATAGCCATAAGTTTTTGTTATCCATGGACACAGGAGAACAATTATATAATAAAATTCTACATTACTTGGTATAAAGCTCCTGTCATTATAAACTAGCGTATCCTCTGAGCTGCACTAGTAGCAGGAATTATTTATTAGGAAATCTAATCTGTGCAGAATGACATGTGATGCAGCCAAAAATGTAATTCAGTTGAAATAAGTTTTTTTGGGGGGGAAAGTAAAATAGAAACTTTTTCGATCATAGGTGTGAGAATAAATCCTTAGCTAGCTGGGCTGGTTACAATGTAACAATCTGTAGAAAACAGCACTTTCATTGAAACTACAGAAATCAGAAAGGAAGAAAAATAAAATCAATATAATGTGGAATTGAAAGATAATGGGTGGAATCATCCTATGTATGGTCAACAGAAAAATAATAGCCAGGCTATAATATCAGCTTTGTTTGTTATTATCACTGAAACACCTTTTTGCATTGTAATTTAATCTTAAATATTAAGGGTTACTGCATATGTAGAAAATCTGCAATTAAACCAGTTATTAAGGGACAAATGGATAAAATTAAGCTCTAATGATTGTGCATCATTTGCTAATTGTATGTGCATCATTTGCTAATTGTATGTTATTAAGACTCATTTGAACTGGAGTTTTAATTGCTACTCTCTAAGAGAAATACTTCATTACAAATTTAAAAGGTATCTGTTGCCACACACAGAAGTACCCGGATTTAAAGGATGACATAATTTACCAATGGTGACTATCTTGCAATTGCTGAGGAGTGTTATCATTTGTCAACAACATGATTTGAATGAATGAGCAACAATGATTATACAAGGTAAACAAAGTAACAATACTATATTGAAAGCAATGTACTGCGGATGCTGGAAATCTGAAATAAATGCTGGAAACTTTCAGCAGATCCAATAAATCGGTGAGGTTACAATGTGCTTATACAGATCAAAAAATAACCAATAAACAAATACAAAGCAGCAAAAAGGTACCAGAAAGCTATCAAAACAAGCAAAACCTACCAATAGAGACCATGCAAACCTTACAAAATGAAGCAATTAAATCATAATTTTTTTCAAAATAAGCAACCAGCGTGCTTTTTCCTGGTGCTAAAATGTGCATGTAAAAATTTAATTTACAAGGTAACAAGGACTAAAATAAAATTTACAACAAAATGATTGACTTTATCCATATCATTCTGTTGAACTTCAGTCTACGATGTTTTGTTGAAGAGATCTGTCCCTCTCTCAAGGGTATGGGTCGAGAGCTTTTTTCTATCTTGGCATATTATATTCATCAGGTATCATTTGCTATCTGTTTTGTGCCTTAAAATCAAGCTTGATCACATATATGCAACTTCAACCCAGTGGTCCACCAAAGTGCAATTAGGCTAAGTTTTGTTTTGTTAGGACCCATTAATCTAATTAAAAGAAAAAGTAGGAAGAACGTCAACTCACGGCTACCTGTTTTTCCAACGTAAAATGGGCCTGAAGTGTGCTGGATGCCATATTGACTCAGGCAACTTTCAATCGTCCAGGATGGCCGCCTGAAAGCAGCGGGGGCCTAATAAATATCTGTAAATGAGGGTCATGTGGCCTGCTTCAGGACCCTTCTGCCAAATTGAACTTCGGGAGTGCTGGAATAGTTTTTTTCCAAAACCCACCCACAAATCCTTGGCGGCAAAATTCGGGAAGGAGGCTGCATCAATGTTATTTAAAGAAATCCCCACCTGCATTTAGGTAAATATGCTCATGCAATGTGTATGATCTACAAGATGCACTGCAGCAACTCGCCACAGCTTCTTCGACAGCACTTCCAAAACCCGTGATCTCTACCACCTAGAAGGACAAGGGCAGCAGGCGCATGGGACCACCACCACCTGCAAGTTCCCCTCCAAGTCACACACCATCCTGACTTGGAAATATATCACTGTTCCTTCATCGTCACTGGGTCAAAATCCTGGAACTTCCTACCTAACAGCACTGTGAGAGTACCTTCACCACACGGAACTGCAGCGGTTCAAGAAGGCAGCTCACCACTGCCTTCTCAAGGGATAAAAGGGATGGGCAATAAACGCTGGCAATACCCACATCCTGTGAATGAATAAATTAAAAATAATATGCATAAGGTTTGTTGTTTTAGACTGATAGAGGGCTTTTATACCTGTTTCTAGTTGTGTTGACTGGTGCAGCTGACAAGAAAAATTGTGGAAAGTTATTTTTTTTAGAGCTGCAGGATAATCTCTGCCTACATACAAACAGAAGGACAGGAAAATACTGACTGGTCCATCAAGCTTTTCTCAAATAGTCACAACACCAGAAATCATTGTGCCTCCACTTGTAGTCATATCATCTCCTGAGAGAGGCAAAAATAAACTCAAGGCCAATTCAGGGAAATAAATATCTGGGAAATTCCTCTCTGACCCCAAAGGCAATCAAAAACAAATTCTAGGAGATCTCAGTTGCCATGAGGTACAAACCCTTCTCTACACTGTGATATTAGCCACAGTGAGGAACTCGTCCAGTTCCTTTTTGAACTGTCGCAGCAAATTTGCACTCACCACTTGAACCGGCAACTTTCTCTTGGTGTCGACAAGCCTCTGTGTAAAGAAAAACCTCCTGACATCTACCTTAGTTGTAAGAACACTGGGTTTGTGTATCCTGACTAATACCAAACGGATTATTAACCCCCTTGCTTTAACTCTTTACTAAAGAACCATCTGGGGTTTACCACGCAGGTTTAGGTCTAGGATTTAATGAGGCCTTAGTTGGCTCACCAAACTCTCTTACGTCACCCATATCAGATTGAATTTGTGTTTACCTTGATTAGGATACCTCAAGCTACTAAGAGAATTAATTAACCCTTGTCGAATCATCGAGGAAGAAGTCAGACAAGTCATGCACAAACAACTGTTTATTGACTACAAAATCACAGCTTAAATTTAAACATTTCATATACGAGCAATTAATGGATATAACTAGATAGTCATCTAGGAGTTGAATAACAAACAATCAATAGCCAGAGTCACTAAACAAATGAGTAACAGAGGTTGTAAAGGTAATTCAATAGTGTCACAGTAATTCAGCATTAACTGGATGCTGAGTATTAAATTATCATTGAGATCAGTTTCTGTGACCACTACAAATTGGTGAGGTTAAATGCCCTATAGTTGACAAGTGAAAAGCTTTCGATAGCCAGTCTATTGGATAGATTAACGTGAAGGTGCTGGTGGTTAGCAATGTTTCCAGAGCTGATACGACTTCGTCCTTATGAGTGAATAAGATTTGCTTTCCAGCCATTTCTCAGCATTCGGTTCAACTACTGATTCCATAAACCTTTTTGATATTATTCCCTGATCCCAAAGGTTCTACTGCATAAAATACATGTTATCAGTGTGACATGCAGCTGAAGAGCTTTCCAGCCCGAATCAGTTGTGTTTCACAGATGATATTTCTATGTACCAGCAGCACAGAAGTCATTCTGGGGTAAGTTTAACTTTCAGCAGCGGCAGAAAACAGGTGGTTGCGGATCAGCTGCCCGTTATACACCGAGCCTGGTTTTCCTTTCCATTGACATCAAGTGGGGTGTAGAACTGGCGGCTGAACTGCAACTGTCAGGTTTTCACCCCTGCTGAAAGTTAAAATTGCTCTCACTTAATTTGATTGGATCACTTGAAATATTACCAATCTTCTCATGATAGTCAACCAACCACCTGTCTTGGCAAATGTTACAATATTATTAGGATAAACCTCCTCCATATAATTCACAACTGTAAATTGCAGGGGAGTCAACAGATCCTTATAGAAATGCACTAGCTATTGATCTCCAGATGCAACCCTTTCTATTTATTGTCACCACCAGCTTTTTATTGCAAAGTTTCACTTTAACTAGCTAATTTTCTATTAATTGAATGAGACTTAATCTTCTTTGAAAGCCTATATGTAGCACTTTATACACTGCCTTCTGAAAATCCAAGTAAATTATATGTGCTATATAGCCTTATTCACTAATTCAGTTACTTATTTAAAGCATTCAAGTAGATTCATGAGGCATGGCTTAAAGCTTCTAAAACCACATTGAGTACTCTTTATCCCCTCGTGCTTTTCAGATGAGCAATGAAAACATCTCATAAAACATTAAGAATTTCCTTCTTCATAAAATGCTAGAATAGCTGCTTTATAATTCCATGCTCCATGTCGTGCTCCTGTTTTGAATGAAGATAAATTTCATTATCTTTCAGTCCAAAGGGACTGCACATGTATTTATAGAGCTAATAAAAGTATTAAATAGAACCTCATCTGCTTCCTTGTTCACTTCCTTGAGGATTCTGATTTTGTTTGGGTGCCCTCGAGGGTGACAATCTAACTTTCGGATGTTAAAGTCCCTTGGCTATTATCCTGGTGGCAACAAACAGCTCTAGTTCATGGTAGTGAAGGTGCCCAGTCAGAAGCTAGTTGTTACTATTGAAATTGGTTGGCCCTTTACACATGACAATTTGCATGAAGAAATGCAAATGCTTATGATATCATACGTTGCCAGCTGTAAAGCCACGAAGCCGGGTCCAGGAGACAACTCCACAGAGTTGTTCCTGCTCTGCTGCCGTAACTGCACCGGAAGAAAAAACAGTATGGGCCAGAATTTGCGGTGGGTAATAATGGCGAACTAATAGCGTTCGCTGTTATTACCTCTTTGAAACTGACCGCAACTTCAGGATGCGGCGCATGCGCAACTAAACGAGGAAATCCTGAAGTTGCGGTCAGTCATTCACTGCTCCGACACTGGCTGCGCTCTGGACTCCCCGCCCCCCCCCCCCCCCCCCGCAATAGCCAGCTATTGGTGAAATCAGTGAAACTGACGAAAACGTGGGCTTTTCCGTGATAATGTCACTGTTAAATATCCCATTAAATGTTAAACCTCATTGGATTAGGTGTAACTGGGGTTTTAACAGCATATTGACTGCTAAACAAACGTTATGGCCCTGAAAAATGAATTTTAATTTGGTGGAGTGTCAAATGTCTCCATTATGATAAAAATTTAGAAAATGTTAAGAAACTTAAATTTTTTAAAAAGTGCATATTTATTTCAAGTTTACCTTAACTCCACGTGAGAGCCCCAATCTTTGTTTTGCTCTCAGTAACATTTTTAAAAAGTGGGGATAAAAGCAGCTTTTCATTTTCTGCTTCCCTGTCTGTGAGAATTCTGAATTGTGATTGGCTGCTTAGGCAGCTTGTTGACACCACAGCAGAGCGCTCTAGGGATTCCCCATTATATTGCACTGAAATCACTTATGCGTTGGAAAGGGCAAACCTCCCACCACAGAGATCACAAGCTCTCTGTGGGCAGCTTTCTTCGGGGCCAGCGGCAAACGCCTTTGCTTCGCCGCTGACCGCAAATTCCGGGCCAATATATGTGTGTAAACAGCGTTTCTACCACAATTCCAGTAAAGTTACGCAGTGGAAAGGAAGCGGCTCTGATGATTTCAATACTTAAGTATCAAGAGAAGTTTAACTTGGCCAGAAGACAAGATTGCAATAAAAGTAGATGCATGAATGTAAACAGTATGCCCATAAAAGTCCATGATGTCTACAATTGATGAGCAATTACGTTCTCTGTACAAAATACGGGAGTTCCACTCACCTGTTTTTGCCTTTTCTAATACTATAGCTGTCTGTCTTCAGTTCACAGAATCTAGATTGCTGAAAATAAGTTTGCTTATTGTCCTTATTTTGTCTCCGCAAATGAGTCATAAGTACTGCAGTAGCTAATACAATTTCTGAGGGCTCTGATAGGACATTAGGGCAAGAATTCACTGGTGAGAAGCAATTGTCAATTACAGATACCAAACTATGTCCACCAAGCGAGGTGAATGCACAATCTGCTTCTCATTAGTGGGACACATCTTCTGCAATTAGATGCACCATATGACCTGTCCGGAGGTAAAGCTTTTAGGAGGTTCTGCTCTGGTAAGCAAAAGAACACACTAGCCAGAGTAGGCAGCTGTTAGCCTTGTTCCGCAACTCCTACTTCCAATATCCCAGAGCCTTGTAGAGCAAGATATACAGCTGCTGAAGCTGAAAAATGTTCGTACCAGTTTGCAATCTGGGACTACCAATGTGCACACTGACATGGTTCACCTGCATATCATTATTCAGTGGAGACTGGCACAGTTGGCAAAGCAGATGGGGTCTCTTGTCAAACTGCTCAAAGCACTAATGTAAATCCAGCAATCTACCTCCAGAACGTAACCAGCTCGCGCTCCTCAAAGATATCTAGGGGCTTTTCTGCATGGAGTGTAGTACCAGTATTTGCCTCATTAGCTGAGGCAATGCCTTTAATTCCAAGGACACATTCATTAGTGGATGGTTTCTCCTAACAACAGAAGTTGTTATTTTGAAAAAAACAAAAGAATACAATATATTCAGTATATTTTTCAAGTACACATGTCCAATACAGTGATTCTAGGATATCACAGTTTGATTAGCACAGAATGTTTACATAAAAATACAAAGCTACGGCAGACATTGTAGTGAGATATCTTTAATGGTTTTATCTATCATCTATTCAACTCTAAACTATGTCAGATTGTAGTGGAGATAGTTATAATTAAAACTTAATTACTTTTGTACTGCAGTTATTTTATTTGCCTGTAGTAATCTTTCAGCTGGTATGGTAAAAAGCCAAGTATTCTTGTCATTTATATCTCCAGTGTCTTCAAGTCTGTATTTCAAACCCAATTCATATTCATAGATTAGATCCCCTCATCATTGGTGGCTCTAACCCTCCTGGGTGGAATTGGAACTGTTTCTATTTTCTCCTGCTGGGTCCAGATGACATTACAATATTCATGTTGAGGTTGTCCTGTCTGATACCAGTTGGAAAGTGCATTTCTATCCTCCATGATAAATGTTGCATATATATCCAGTGAGGAAGTGTGCACTTAGAATAATTTGCTATTGGAATGTGATGCGTAGTAGTTTTATATCACGAGAATTGGAACATGTATTGATTTTTAGCTTCTGTATTGATACATGACACCTCCACTTAAATCAGAATATTGTGGTTACTCGTTTTCACCAACATACTGTGCATGATGATAAAAATTGACTGTCCTAACACTGACATTCCTTTCTGATCTTAAATTAAGCCCAGATCTGAGTGTAACTAACAAAAATCCAGATAAGTGTCGCATGTAACCATTTGAGAATTGTAGCCTGGCTAATGTTAATTGGATCCATCCCCCAGAAATTGGCTTAATTGCTATTGTGACTCCACAAGTCTTGCAATTTTACTGCCTTGTTAAATATGTCATGAAATGTGAATCATCATTACTACTGCATAACTGTACTTTTATGCTTAGATGGACATTATCCCCATGGTATTAGGTGAATGTTAAAATTACCACCAGGTGGATTATCTCCCCTTTAATTTGTACATACATATATTTTACATGCCTCTACACATGTAGTATATTCCTGAGCCAATCTGGAATTTGTCCATAGTCTTTATTTGTTAAGGTGAGTATAAAGAGCTCATTTCACACATCTGCCATTTCATCTCCATAATATTTCCACCCAACCTATAATGCTTATAATTTAAATCTATCTGCCAAATATAATTTTCTATATCGGGAATAACTGATTTGTTTGTCGAATCTAATTAAATTGTTTACAATTGCCCTTCTGATATTCATAGTTTGCTCAGCAAGGTTGATATTTTCAAATGCAGATCTGTATCATAATACTGAGTGAAGAAATCTGCTTCCCATGGAGCTCCAGTTGTAGGGCTTTACTGGTTTAGCATTACACTATTTGAGAAGTACAGATGTTCTTGTATACTTGGAGCATAAGAAAAAAAATGACATTCACCTAATCACATTTCTCAAAAACACCTCAAAGCGCTTCACATACAACAAATGATTTTGATTACTTCATGCTACAAAGGTGACATAAAACAAGTTGCAGAGTTTATCTATACTGTGTAGTATACATTCAATGACTTATAATGGCAGTAATGCTAAAATACTACCCAGAGGATTACAGGATCCAACAATGCACAGCAGTCTCTGAAATCTCTAGTTAAAAAGCATTGTTAGCATTCAAAGTGGCTGATGTACTCTGAATTTCAATAGCCCTGTCACACAGTGACCGCCAGTGCTTGTCATTTTATTGTAAATGTCATTCATTTCTATTCTACTTTTAAATTGCTCGAGCATTTCTTAGCCGTTTTGGATACCTCTGGATAGAGTGCTTAAATTATTTAAGCCGCCAAAACTACCATGACGTATTTCCTATTCCTCATCGGCTTTATTTTTTTACTGAGAGGTAAGAAAAGAGATGAGCCTTGCACAGAAACTGCCCATAGTGATGTTTGGTATTAAATTATCAAGAGAAAAATGATGTAACAACCCAGAAACCTTAGGTGAATGAGCACTGAGTGCTGTTACCAAAGGCATAAGAAATATCAGAGAAGTATTACACTGTAGTAAAATAGAGTGGAAGATTGACCACTGGGGGAAATTCAGTTTCCCCTTTTAAAACAAAACAATAGTCTTTCATTTTTTTCCGAGGCCAGCTCAACATCTACCCAGCAAATCATGTCCGACTGAAATTCAACCTAAATTCTAAAATACGAGAATGTTGTGCTAGCTAATAATCTGAAATACAGGGAAAAATTACACTATGGTAAATAGAAATTGTTAAACACAATTTACTCAGCCCTAGTACGGGTAAGAATGTGCTCATTTTCCTCCTTTTCTTTGAAAAGAAGGGTTCATTTAGGATGTGGAGATTAAGCTTGTACAGCGTAGATTCCATAACGTATGGGTGTGGAATTTGAAGTCCCTCCTTACTATAGAAAGAAAATCAAAGACTTGCATTTATGTAGCACCTTTCATGACCGCCAGACGTGCCAAAGTACTTTACAGCCAATGAAGTACTTTTGGAAGTGTAGTCACTGTTGTAATGTAGACAGTAAAAGTTAATTTATACCTAATAATTCACCTAATTTGGGGCTTAGCTGCTGCTGTTGTGCACGGAACTGAGGCATCGGTGATTGATGGCATAGTTTGATTTGTTTGGAGCTGCAATACCTGTGGGTTTGGAGTCTAATCTAGAGTTCTGACTCTCTGTTTACACCTGGTCTAATATGAATGTAGCATAATGGAAGACTATGCTGGGACCGAGTAAATAGCTCTGAATGTGGTAGATAAAGTATAATTTTAGATGTTTTAATAACTTACTTGGGTTTAATGGTCTTTTTGGTAGCTAAGTTTATTGATTTGTTTTCAAGAACAAATGCAGAGAAGACAATAACATTATTATGAGAGGAAATAATATTAAAACTAGTATGGAGTGAATTTACTTGCAAGAAAGTTGATTTCTTAATAAATCATATCACTGAAAAGATGCCAGCAGACATTAGTTCCCTCAACCTTAGGTGGATTTAATGGTGGTATTGCAGGTTGAGCCGTCTAGTGTTTTTTCAGGTATACAAAGAAGAGGATGCCGAGTTTAACTTTGATCAATGATTTCTTTGGGGGCGATTTTCCCACTGGAGGCGAGATGGAGGCGGGTTTCAGTTTGGGTGGGTTTGAAACCCGCCTCCACTGATAGGTTTCAAAAATTTGCGATTTTCCCATGATTGGCCACTTGATTTCAGAGGTGTGGGTAGCCCGTGCTCAATTAGTGTTTTGGGACTGAAACTCGCCTCTGTTGACAGCACTTTTCCAGTCTGATTTTATGGCTTCTTGCTCCCTTGGCTCATTCCACAGCATTTCTACGTCTCCTGCACCACCTCCAACATCTTTTGAGAAACCATTATGTCCAATTCCAAGGCAAGGGCCTACCCGAGGCCCTCAGATGAGGCGCTGCAAATGTTGTTGGAGGGGGTGACAGCTAGCATAGAGGTGCTCTTCCACTCATCTCGGAGGAAGAGGCCTGCCAAAGAAACCAAGGCTGTGTGGGTATAGCTGGCAAGGGATATAACCTCCAGATCTGTGTGCAGATTGGGAGACTGTTTCTGTGTATTGATGAAATGCCATCCCTGTTGGAAAGCATTAAAATTATTTGAAGCCAAAATGTTGGCGTTATGCAATCTGTTCTTTCGCCTTAGGCAGCTCCACATTGCGGGCACCGCCACACTTGCGTTGTCAGGTTGGTGGCCTGAGTGAAAGGAGGCCAGAGAGTCATGTTCATTGTCAATGATGTCCTAGGATGGAACCAAGGACATATGCCAACTTTGGCAACCTATGCAAATCTGGCCATGATAAGTTCATCCCTTGCATCCCAGGCAGCCATATGCTCGCGTGCTGCCTCTGTCGCTGATCGATACACCGGCGCTCTGACCTCCTCCTCCTCCTCCTCCAGATCCTCCTCCTCCTCCTCCTCTTCCTCATCTGAGGCCAATGCAGAAAGAAAACGAATGGTTCCCATGCTGCTTGTAGATGCCTCCCTTGGGGAAGCGCTCATTGCAAGCGGGGAGAGGGTCTTTCAAGGAGGTCCCACAGTTGATGGAGTCAAGCTGCAGCACCTCCGACTTCGGAAGGCCTTCTGAAAGTGCTCAGAGACCTTTTAAAGCCAAGGTCTGGCACCTGCAAGTAATCCTTGCTGCAATAAACAATATCTTGTTAGACCTGCAGCAGTGAGGAGGCCACCCACGAGTCAACCCGCCAGGTTTACCTGGCGTGGTTTAGGAGGTGCGTGGATCACGCCGAAAAACTGGAAAAATCACGAGGGCCTCTCAAAATAGGCTTCGAGAGGCCCTTAACGAGCATTTAAGAATCTTTAATAGCGCAATGGCCAGCTGGAGGCGGGAGCGTTTCCCGACCTCCAAAACCGGCACCGGCAAAATCCTGCGGAGGCGGGTTGGAGGCGGGTTCCGAACCCGACCTCTTTGAATCTGATTTTCCCGCCTTTCCCGCCTCCAAACCCGCCTCCTCCAACGTCAGAAAATCGCCCCCTTTGTTTCAGCCACCTTCACTTTTATGAAAGATGACACCTGAAGCCTTTTTTGCTTTACCTTCTTTTTGAAATCCAGCAGAAGTTTCATACTTTTTCAGGTTAGTGATTGAAAGGTAGACACTGGAAGTGAAATGCATGCCCGTTGGGAGTGGGAAATAATTTATTGCATTCTACAGAGCTTGAAGCTCAACATAAAATGCTAAAAATTAGTTTTATGGAAGAATTACTACAAAACGTTTGAGTAAACGTTCATGAAACATCGTCAGCCTAAAGTCCAATACAGAATAAATCAGACTAACTGGCTCTTTCTCACAATACAGCAGATGCACTTTGAGCAGCAATGAGGCGGGAACAAAAAAAAACAAAACAACAGCCTAGGGATACCCATATATAGTGCAAGAAGGGGAAAATCGTGCAAGATTTCTTAAAGGGACAGGGATATTTCCAACTTAATATGTGGAGCTTAACAGATAAAGCAAAGTAATATTTTGACAATATCGGTGCATTCATTTTTTTTTATTTGAAAGAAAGACTTGCATTTATATAGTGCCTTACAAGACCTTAGGATATCCCAAAGCGCTTTACAGCCAAATATATATGTTTGAAGTGTATTCACTGTTGTAATGTTGGAAATGTGGTAGCCAATATGTGCACAGCAAGGTTCCACAAACAGCAATGTGAAAATCACCAGAAAATCTGTTTTTGTGATGTTGGTTGAGGGATAAATATTGGCCAGGATACTGGGGAGAACTCTCCCTTCTCTGTTTTGAAATAGTGCCATGGGATCTTTTACATCCACCTAAGAGGGCAGACGGGGCCTCGGTTTAATGTCTCATCCGAAAGATGCCACCTTCGACAGTGCAAGACTCCCTCAGCACTGTACCGGAGAGTAGCAGTCTAGATTTTTGTGCTCAAGTTCTTGGAGTGAGGCTTGAACCCACAACCTTCTGACTGAAAGGTGGAGTTCTACTACTGAGCCACAACTAACACAAAATAAACTAGATCAACTCTGTTTACTTGCTTGCTTCTTATGCTACTCACATGTATTTTGACTTGTTAAATATACAATTAGATATAGATAGAAAGATAGATAGATATATATACTGCTCACCTGAACTCTGACTTGTTAAATATACAATTATATATATATATATATATAAAACCTTAATACATAGAGGTTACAACATGGAAACAGGCCATTTGACCCAACCAGTCTGTTTTGGCTTTTACTGTCCATGCAAGTAAATATTAACCATCCTGTTCCCATATTTCTTTAACCCCTTTCCCTTAATCCAACTATCCAATCTAATTTTGAATGTTGACATAGGCCCCGATATTTATGGGGAGGGTGTGGGAAAGGCTGAAAATGCCCAAATAACCCAGCATGGTTGGAGATGTGGAGGTCCTGCCGAACTTAACGGCAGGACCTCATTATCAATTTTTTTTCCATTCTCCGCCCGGCATCTGGTCAAATTGACAGTTTGGAAGGCCAGTGGTGGGAGGGAAAACCAGTGGCGGAAGGCCACAGCCGGGGCACCCTCGGGTATGGTCCCCAGCAACCAGGAGGGGTAAGATCTGAGAGAGGCCAAAGGCTTTCTTGTGAGGCTGGAGGAAGCACTCCTGATCCTCCTGGCCTACAAGGAGTGCTGGAAAAGGCACTTACCTTGTAGAGCTGGCAGCTCCCGCCTACCTTTCATTGCTGGGTTTCCCGAGCCCTGGGAAACCCGTGCAGCAGCAGTGAATTTTAAATCAGGCTATCAATTGCACTGTGGAAGCCCGATTCAAATATGTTAATGAAGAGTCCCACCTCTCCATGTAAAAAAAGTGGTGGGCATGTGCGCGGCATGTTACCCAGATTTAAGCTTTCAATCCTCTACCCCCCCATCGTGGGGGGAATTAATATTGAGGCCATAGTTTCTGCCTCAACCACTAACTCTGGAAATGAATTTGACAGCTTCACAACTCTCTGTGTAAAGAAGTTTTTCCTGCCCTCTGTTCTAATATTCTTGTATCTACAGCCCCTCGTTCTTGACCCCTCAACTACTGGAAACAGTCTGGCTTCTATCCTTCCTTTAATAATGTTAAACACTAATACGGGCTTTTTACAATCACTACAGTAAGGAGGAACATGGAGCCTGTGAGTGTGGGAGCAGATAACATGCAACTTAATGAAGCCTGGCACAAGACACAGTGCATGATTCAGTGATCCAAAAATGAATAATAGGCCCCACAAATGCGGGGGCCTGCCGAACTTAACAGCAGGATCTCATTTGAATTTTTTCTCTCCGTTTCCCGGCTGGCAGCCAGCCAGACTGAGAGACTGACTGGCTGTTGGGCGGAAAGGCCTGCGTTGGAAGGCTGAAGCCAGGGAGCAGAGAGGAGAGAGAGAGATTTTGCGGTGGGGGAGGTGGGGTGGGGGAAGAGAGATCACAGGTTGGCCTGGAATCAGGGGACACTCGATCCTGGGGAGCGTGGGCCGACGGATCGCGAGGGGGGTGGTTGGCCGATCGCAGGTAGAGAGGCCGATCGCGCACGTCAACTTGGTGGGGCTTGGGGGGGTAGATACGGTCCTGCTCCTCCTGGTCCACAAGTGGTGCTGGAAAGGCACTTATCTGCTGGATCCAGCTGTTCTCGCTGCCCTTCAGCTGCCGGGTTTCCTGAGCCCTGGGAAACCCGGCCCGCAGCCGTTAAATCTAAAAGGCTGCTAAAATCTGAGGCCCGCAGCCTCATTAACATATTGAAATTACTGACCCACCTCTCGAGAGCAAATTACTCATCCACCCCCCAACCCATCCCCGCTTAAACCGGAAGTAGGCGTGTTCACGGCAGGTTGGGTTTGGGTTTTAGATTTTTCAGAATTTAACCCCCTCTCCCAACTGTCCTGGGAGGTTAAAATTCTTCCCTATGTCTAAGCCATACGTTAGCACATAGTCCACGCTTGCACAATATCTACTTAATATTCAGTTGTACAGAGTGAATCCTGGAAAGGTGTTGGTATATTAAATACTACAGATTAATTTATCGATTCAGATGATATAAACCACGTGACTGAAGCTTGAATAGTGTATGTGTGTGTAGCTGAACTAGACGGGAAAACTGTCTTATAATTTATCGGCTGCCATTCTGTATTATTACTATTTAGAGGATTGTAAATTTTTGACAAATTGCCCTGAAAGTGGCCAGTTCATTTGATATTTTGGGTATCTTAATTAAAGGTATCGATTTCGTGTCAGTCCTCCGAGAACATAACTTTTGTATTGTAGGACCTTAGAGGACATGGGTTTTCAAAGGAAATCAGTTTATTTTCAATACTGAATTACACAGACGGTCAACATTCCTTATATATTATACTTAAATTGGCCTTTTTTGATGCCACTTAAAAATTGTACTCAAAATCTGATGTACTTACCAACCACATTTTACTGCAAAGTTTTGGTGCACGTTTTAATGGAGTGTGGTTTACACATTCATCTATACTAAGCAGGAGGCAAATGTGTGACAACAGGGCAGAAATAAAGAAGAACAAACACATTTACGTTTACACAGCACCTTTCTTGTCGTCAGGACATCCTATTGGGCTTCACAGCCAGTGAATTGCTCTGAAGTGTAGTCATTGCTGTTTCGTTAGCAAACGAGGCAGCCAATTTGTGCACAACAAGGTCCCACAGACAGCAATAGATAAATGCAGCTGGGCAGTTGGCTATGTAAAGACCAACAAATGGTACTGTCTCACTCTAAGGTAGCACTTAATAGAAGTGCAAATAGACAACCAACGTGGAGAATTTCACAACACACAAGTGACAAGCCAATAGAAATTCACATCAAGCACATACACCATAACCCCTGCCACACTCAGTGAAGTTAATTCCCTTTTAATGTATCTTGCAGTCTGCCATTCTTTCATTAGGCATAAAATAAAGTACCAGAAGTCAAACAGGAAACCTAAAGGAATGTGTGAAATTCTCAATCAAATTGAAAGTAATTAGCAGTTCTGCAATTGTAAATGCGTCCAAGAAGGCAATAGTTACCAATTGCGAAGCTCACTGGAGACTGGTGGCTTTCTGGCCACCAAAAAAAAGCTGTCTACTATTGTGGCTGATCTGCTGTCTATTATTGTCCTATTATTCCACAAGTTAGTTGTGCATCCTACTTTCTCAAAGAACTGCGTAATTGCCTCAGAATTAAAACATTGTAGGCGCGAAATTGAGCTACGGGTGCCGTTCGGGGATCAAAATGGCATCCGATGCGTGCGCACTTCTGCCGCAAATAGCGCCGGATGCCATCTTGGTGAGGGCATTGGCGTACGTGGCTATCGTCCACCGGAAGTATGCAGAGCAGGCAAATCATGACGCCAATCAATGTGCAACGCTGCTTTGATGCCAGCAATGCCATTTTGGAGCTCAACATTCCAGCCAACGCCCTCTCTTAAACACGCACAGCTGAACACGCATTAAGCAGTCGGAAGGACTCCCCCACCAGCGGTATTGAAAGGGATCATCAACTACTTACAGGTTAGTTGCTGGTTGATATATTCTGGATGTTGCAACAGTTCTTCAAATGTTTGGTGCTTTTCCTAGTTGTTTCAAGTTGCTAAAGTCTACAGGGAGTGGTGCAGCAGGTGGTGAAGGACTGTTTCCTGACTTAAACGCTTCTGCACAAACCACTTGCTCTTAGACATGGGTGCAGTAGTAGGCATTCCCCTTGGAATACAGCATGAATGGGAGAATGAGCAGAGGCCATGCAGAGAAGGGCAAGCTGCTAGAAGAGAGAGGAGGAGGAGGGGGAAAAGTGCTCTCAGCAGGAGGCCATATCCGCCCAGGGTGTTCAGGGAGCAATTCTCCTACCTGAACCTTAGCGAGGAACAATGTGTGAGACATCTGCACTTCAATCAGGCCGCCCTCACTGAAATTTCCCACCTGCTGCAGCCACAACTGCAAACTCAGAGGACCACATTGCCAGTGGCTGTCAAGGTGACCGTGACAGTGAATGTTTATGCATTTGGATCCTTCCAGGCTGGAGCTGGAGATATTTGAAACATCTCGCAGTTTGCCATCCACTGTTGCGTAAGGGAGGTCATTAAGGCTCTCTGTTCAAAGAGAGCTAACTACATTTAATTCTCTCTTGCCAGAGACCAACAGGCGGAGCGAGTACGCGCCTTTGATATGATTGCTGACTTCCCCATGGTGCAGGGTGCCATTGACCACATGCATATCACTTTGCGGGCGCCGCTTGTCTACTCTGCCATATACCGGAACCAAAAGGGATTCCACTTCCTCAACGGCCAGCTGGTGTGTGACCATAGGCAGTGAATCATGCAGGTCAGTGCCCGGTATCCTGGCAGCAGTCAGGATGCCTGCATTCTGTGGCAGACCGCTGGGCCATCTGCTTTTAAGCCACCACGTCAAAACAAAGGGTGGCTGCTGAGTGACAAAGGCTATCTGACTCCGGTGTGCAACCAACGCACACATGCGCACAATGAAAACCATGCTGCCACATGAAATGTGATCGAGCAGACCATTGGCGTGCTGAAACAAGGTTTTCGCTGCCTGGACCGCTCTGGAGGAGCCCTGCGGTACTCGGAAGAGTGGGATTCAAGATTCACAGTGGTCTGCTGCATGCTGCGTAACCTCGCCATCATGAGGGGACAGTCCTTGTCACCAGCTATATGGTGAGCAGCTGAGGAACAGGAGCATGAGGAGGAGGAGGAGCATGAGGAGGAGGAGGAGCATGAGGAGGAACAGGAGCATGAGGAGGAGGAGGAAGAGGATGAAGATGGGAGGAGGCAACCTAGACAGCTCCTTTCTGCCCAGGCTGTCTGTGAAGAGCTAATTCATGTGTGACACCAGTAACCGCAAGCCCAATTCCCCATTCACCAACAGTCCCACACCTTACCTTCCCTCTGTCACTGACCATCATAGCATCCGCTTGGCCACAATGCAAAAATAAAAGCCACCACAAAATAAACATTCCAAACCAAATTTATAAATGAAATCATGCCATATTGCATACAAACATAAACTAATCACCCTTGTGCATTCCCTTAGTGCCTGTCTTCCGTGTTCCTTTGCCTGTCCTAGTGCTCTTATGCACTGCTACCCCAGTGGCTGCAGCATGGCTGGTGGAAGACTGCTGACTTTCAGTGGAGGAGACTGTAGCTGGTCTTGGAGGATGACCTCGAGCAGCTTTGGGCCCAGAAGGCCTGGCTTCGAACTGCACCATCTCGGTGTGGGCGGCAGCAGTCTGGGTTGGCTGGCTGACAGGCAACAGCAAGGGCACTGGTGGAGTAGCAGTGGTGTGAGGACGAATGCTGTCATTCTGAGAGAGTCATGATGCGGAGATGCCGGCGTTGGACTGGGGTGGACAAAAATGAGAAGTCGCACAACACCAGGTTATAGTCCAACAGATCTATTTAAAATTACAAGCTTTCGGAGCTGTCGCCCCTTCGTCAGGCAAAGTTACTGTGAGAGAATCTATCAGAATTCACAGAATATAAAAACACAGAGAAAATGCATAGATTAAATCTTTCCCTACATCAAAGACACACTAAGAGCACAGCCAAGACAATGAGATGTGTCCCAGGGGGTCCAACGCGTCAGAACACCTGCTGGCTGCATATCCTCTCCATTTTTTGTGTTTGTTTCTTGTGTTTGTTTGCTTTTTTTTAAAAACTGGAAAGACCGGCAACGATGTCAAGTCACGTTCTATAGCGTGACATGAACCCAATATCCCTATTGAGGCCGTCCTCATGAGTGCGGAACTTGGCTATCAGTTTCTGCTCGATGATTTTGCGTTGTTGTGTATCACGAAGGCCGCCTTGGAGAACGCTAACCCGCAGATCCGAGGCTGAATGCCCTTGACTGCTGAAGTGTTCCCCGACTGGGAGGCAACCATCCTGCTTGACGATTGTTGCGCGGTGTCCGTTCATACGTTGTCTCAGTGTCTGCATGGTCTCACCGATGTACCATGCTCTGGGGCATCCTTTACTGCAACGTATCAGGTAGACAACGTAGGCCGAGTCACATGAGTATGTACCATGTACCTGGTGGGTAGTGTCCTCACGTGTGATGACGGTATCTGTGTTCATGATCTGGCATGTCTTGCAGAGGTTGCCGTGGCAGGGTTGTGTGGTGTCGTGGTCGCTGTTCTCCTGACAGCTGGGTAATTTGCTGCGAACTATGGTACTTTTGAGGTTAGGCGGCTGCTTGAAGGCGAGTAGTGGAGGTGTGGGGATGGCCTTAGCAAGGTGTTCGTCGTCATCGATGACATGTTGAAGGCTGCGAAGAACATGGCGTAGTTTCTCCGCTCCGGGGAAGTACTGGATGACGTAGGGTACTCTGTTGGTTGTGTCCCGTGTTCGTCTTCTGAGGAGGTCTGTGCGGTTTTTCGCTGAGGCCCGTCGGAACTGTCGATCGACGAGTCGAGCGTCATATCCCGTTCTTACGAGGGCGTCTTTCAGTGTCCGTAGGTGTCCATCGCGTTCCTCCTCGTCTGAGCAGATCCTGTGTATTCGCAGGGCTTGTCCATAGGGGATGGCTTTTTTAACGTGGTTAGGGTGGAAGCTGGAGAAGTGGAGCATCGTGAGGTTGTCCGTGGGCTTGCGGTAGAGTGAAGTGCTGAGGCGTCCGTCTTTGATGGAGATTCGTGTGTCCAAGAATGAAACCGATTCTGAGGAGTAGTCCATGGTGAGTTTGATGGTGGGATGGAACCTGTTGATGCTATCGTGTAGTCCTTTCAGTGATCCTTCGCCGTGGGTCCAAAGGAAGAAGATGTCATCGATGTATCTGGTGTACAGCGTTGGTTGGAGGTCCTGTGCAGCGAAGAAGTCTTGCTCGAACTTGTGCATGAAGATGTTGGCGTATTGGGGTGCGAATTTGGTCCCCATGGCTGTTCCGTGTGTTTGGGTAAAAAACTGGTTGTCGAAGGTGAAGACATTGTGGTCAAGGATGAAGCGGATGAGTTGTAGGAAGGCGTCTGGAGATTGGCTGTTGTTGGTGTTGAGTACTGAGGCTGTCGCAGCGATGCCGTCATCGTGGGGGATACTGGTGTAGAGTGCCGAGACGTCCATCGTGGCGAGGAGTGTTCCTGGTTCAACTAGTCCATGGGTGCTGAGTTTCTGCAAGAAGTCTGTAGTGTCGCGACAGAAGCTGGGGGTTCCCTGTACGATGGGTTTCAGGATGAGAGAGGACAGCAGGTTCGTGCTCCACGGAGCCACTGCCACTCCCCTGGTGCGGCGCCTCAGCAATCCTAGTAATCTGTTGGAAGACTGGTTGCTGGATTGCCGTGACACCCTGCAAGCCCCTTTGAACAATGTAATCCACAGCCATGATGGCAGATGTCTGAGCTTGCATGGCAGTAAGCTGACCTTACGTGGCAGCATTCTGAGCTTCCACTGCAGCACTCAGACGTTGGGTGGCTGCTGCTTGTGCTGCAATGGAAGTTGCAATATCGACCATCAGACGCTGCATCATGGTTGGGTCCACAAGTGTGCTAATGGAGTTGGCCACCACTTCCATGGTGGAAGGAATGGTCTCCAAGCTCTGCACAAAGCCATGTGCCAAGTTAGTGCTAGACTCCTCCATGCTCCTTGACATTGAACACAGGCTTTTTGGTAGGCTTCCCAATGTACCAAGCATTTTGTTGTGCATACCCATCAGCGTTCTTCTGTCGGCTGCCCCATCAAAGTCCTCATCTGAGTCCTCTGCAGCAGAACCCGTGTGCGACCTCGCCCTCTGCCAAGCTGTCACCTGCGCTACCCTTGCCCCTGCCCTGACTGCAATGCACTCATGCCTGGTGTCTCACTACGTGCAGATCCTGCCTCGAATCTATCCTCTAAGATAAGTGCAGTGTCAGTATCTGAGCTGATGGCTGCGAATGTGAAATCCAGTGACGGTGCTGTGTCTTCATCATCACTTTATTGTCGGTATTCCTCCATTGCCTGGGCAGGTTGCACCTCTTGGGTATCTGAAAGGAAAAAGGCACACGAGTAAGGTTGTGGTGAGGGGTGGGGGGGGCGTGGGGAGTAAGAGGTGCATGCTTACACCATCTGCAGCTTGTAAATCAGAGGAGATTGTGGGATGAGGGGGAAGTGGGATGTGAGAAGGAGGATTAGGTATGAGGCTACCATCATCTTTGATGGTTTCAGTCCTGCTGCTGGTCAGAGCCTCAGAAATGGCCATTTCAATAATGGCTAACACCGTCTCCTCCATGGGGTTTAGGACATGCAAGTGCACCTATTCCCCTCTGGTTAGCTCCTGCTGCCTGTGGTTGTGTGCCACCTTGTCCTGAAAGAGGGAGGGAAGTGTGTCAGTGAGTGTTGTGCAATCTGTTTGGATGATGTGGCTGTCATGATTGAATAGCTGGCAGTGTGTGCAAGCTGTGAGATGTGGATGTGAGGCTTGCAGCAATGCTAAGTGTGTGAGGGTAAGGTGAAGCTATGAATGATAGGTATGAGTCCTGATTGATAGAGATTGTTGGTAAGTGAGTGATGGGGGTGTGGTGAATTGAGCAGTGTGTGAGGCTAGTGGTGCAGTTGGTAGGATATGGCATTTGAAGATGCATTCACTGACCTTTACCACTCGTGTGAGGTCATTGACCTTCTTGTGGCACTGCATCCAGGTCCTTAGGGCTTGACTCCTGGCATTGACCTCCATGGCTATCTGCTCCCACTGCCTTTTGACCATGTGTCTGGAGGGCCTCCTGCCCCCCTGCGGATGCAGGACATCTCTCTCCTCCTCCACGGAGATCTCCAATGCAGCGTTCGAACACCTTGGAGCCCGCGCTCTCCCATGTTGTGCCATTCCTCACTGTTTCTCAGGACAGATTCACTTCCTGCACAACTTCCAGCAACTGCTCCAGCTGCAATGCACCTCCCCTTTAAGAGGTGCAGGCTAGCTTTAAGCAGTGCAGGCTAGCTTTAAGTGGTGCTAGGAAGTTAACATTTTCGGCCTCCTGCTGATGCGTGCAGCCAATGAACAGCGCGGTTAGCGCTGGCTGCACACAGAAATCATTCTAATGAGCAGGCAGCACGAAGTTGGCATGCTGTCTGTATTTCAATCAACGGGCATGAGTTAACTGCGCATCACAATCCCAGCGCCCGTTTTCAGGGCTATCCAATTTAATCCCCAATGTGATTTCCCATTCACTTCCAGAAACTATGTAGAGATGTGCAATATTTTCTGGTGGTAGTCACATACCTTTTCACATTGATACCATATGTGACTAAAGGTAGACAGTCAACTTTGTCCTGCACCATTAGGAAGCCAACAATTTGGAACAACTGTTGGTGCCTCTATTGCTGCTCATTGCTGAAGTATATGTAATGATGAGTGTGGCAATATAGGGCTTCAGTTACCCGAGTATTATGCACAGAAGCAGTTAACTCCTGTGTCCGGAAGATCCCTGTGGCATAAAGGTTAAGGGCATTGATAATTGTCAAGGCCATTGGTAGTGGAATGTGGATGGCTGACTGTCCTTGAAAGTCTTCTTGGACCAGCTGGTAGACCTCATTCCCAGCCATTCTGCTGAACCTGACCCTCCTAATGTTCTGCTCTTCTGTTGTGCCAAAATAGCTCACGTTGAACTAGATCGATTCCACATGGTATTATCTGATGCAGGTCTTGTGGGCTTTATGGCCTCTTTAGCTCTGGGCCACCCTATTATCTTTCTCCAATGTGAGAAATCTGTCAATGACTGCTACACCCATGCTTTTGGGTACAGAACTCCTTTATACTATTCATTAATGTCACTGCTGTGATGATAGTTTGAAGTGTTCCCTTACTTTAAGCTCACTAGGTCTGACCTGGAGTAAAATCATTCTTGATTAATCTCTACTGTTGAGTAATTGTAGATGAATTTTCCATGAGTGGCCTTTAAAAAGTTAATTGTCCTTTATCCAAGCTTTTCGTAAATGTTCATTAATCTATCTTTAAGAGGGGTGGGAATCCTCAGAGCAACACTAAACCTGGACTGGAAGTCTGTTAGCAGCTTTTATCTACATTTTGTGATTCTCTTCTCATGTCAACAGTTCTGCTAAAATGATCGAAGTTGGGAATATCATCCCCTGGACTCTCTTTCTGGGAAATGGGACTGCAGTCAGAAATATCAGAATATCACACAATGACTTTTCTTAATAATAACCAGCTTGACAATTGTAAAGTGAAAGGGGAATAAAAAAGACAGGTGCATGTGGACTACCAGTCAAATCTTCTTAAGTAAGGCTTATGTGTTTGCTAATGGGCTCTGCTGTAACAATTAGCTTGCACCATCAAATACTACTTTGCAAAGCTAACTTCATTTGTCAAGGTTAACAACTACAAAGAGATGCCTACAAAATGAGCTACGCTATAGGTTCTCAATCATTTATTCCCACATCTCTGGTGATTTAATTGTCTAGACTAGCTTCAGTGCTTTGACCTCTTTAGTGTCAGAGTCAAGCATTTCAACTCTTAATTTAAAAATGTTTTAGGGGATATTGAAGTAGACTCTATATCAAATAAGAATCTTTGTGATGGTTCCAGTTTGAGAATTGTGCTGGATATCAATGCACATTTTATATTTTAGATACGTTTTTCTCTTCCAGATAACTGAGTGAAATGTGATTAAGAAATCCAGAAGCATTCTATATGGTATTAGTTCATCTTTCCACCTCCCCATTCTCTCCCCCTAACCTGTCAGTACAGCTTAGCCTTTCTTCTCTCTTGCCACCATTCCAGGCTTGAAGCTTGAGCAAGCCCAGCCTACCTTCCAAGCCTCCCTTAGCATTCTCTGACGGGCTCGCAGTTACTGGCCCTGAATTTGCGGTCGGAGGCATACCAAAAGAATACGCCTCCGACCCGAAAAAAGAATCTGAAAGTACCTGGTGTTTCCGGAGCTTCAGAGTCTTCGGGTCCTGGGTCTCCAGGCGTATGCCTGTGTAAAGGCCTACGGATCCTAGGGATGCAGGTGGTTTGGAAGCATCCCTGGGATCACGCGGGCCAGGCCAACCAATTGGAAAGGGGGATTCCCCATAAACTTATGAGAAATCCCCAAATAAAACACAATTCTAATAAAAATAAATATTCCCATCTTCAAAATTAATTAAAAGTCCCGTTGATTAAGCATTTAAAATAAAAACTTAATATTTTGAAAAATAATTTTAGAAAATTTATTCCGGCCCAAAATTTACATGAACTAATTTTAAATGTTTTTGTATGTTTTAATCATTTTTAAAATGTTAATTTAACATTTATTGTAACCCTTACTCTGGTAAAAGCAGGCCTTTTACCAGGCGTAAGGGTTTTGTGGACATTCGGTGGGCAGTAGTTGGGCAAATAGACCAACTCTGCGTCAGCAAAAGTGTTTTTGGGTTGGTGTGGATGATCTGTCAAGGAGAAACTTGACAGATCACAAGTTCCGGGTTTTCGCGCATGCGCATGCGGAAACCTGGAACTTGCAGGGCCATTCTGAGGACTTAACGACGGCATACGCTACACCGTCATCGGCCCGGCAAAATTCGGGCACTGCCTCCTTAAGAGCAGTGAACCCCAACTTCCCCATCCTTCTTTGTCACTGATGTTCCCACCCAGGAATCCCATTGGGAACTATCCTCACCGACCTCCTTCCCATCTGGTTCACTCTGCCCACCACTATGCCCCCCACTGCTCCTCTCTACATTTCCCTTTAGAATGGGTGGGCACTCATGAACAAGGCCTTTGCCTGCCATGACCTTATTGTAGGTAATCACATTGACATACTGGGTTTGACTGAAACATGGCTTATGGATGGTGACACCTTGTCCCTTATCAACATCTCCCTGCCAGACTATATCTCCCACCACCTGTCCCACCCAAAAATCCACAGTAATGCTGTGGCCCTTATCATCTTGGTCTCTCCCCTTACTCCCTCCTTACAGCAGAGAAGTTTAAGGGGAGATTTGATAGTGTTCAAAATTATTAGGGGTTTTGATAGAGTGGATAGGGAGGAACTGTTTCCACTGGCAGAGGGTTGGTAACCAGAGGACACAGAATTAAGATAATTGGCAATACAGCCAGGTGGATATGAGGATATTTATTTTTATGCAGCGAGTTATGTTCTGGAATGCATTGCTTGAAAGAGTGGTGGAAGCAGATTCAATAGTAATTTTCTAAATGGAATTGGATATATACTTAAAAAGGAATAATTTGCAGGGGTATGGGGAAAGAACAGGGTAACTGGATAGCTTTTTCAAAGAGCCGGCACAGGCACGATGGGCCAAATGGTCTCCTTCTGTGCTGTTTGATTCTATGATTTTACTCCTATACCACATTCTACCCCTTCAAAGCACCTCACTCTCTTCCAACCCCTTGTATCTCCTATAAAATCCTCTGTCTACTGCCCCCACCAAGCCCCATATATGGGCCTTAGGGCAGATTTGAAATTTAAAAGACCAGTTTCCTAAAAACAATAAATCATAGAGCAATCAATTGTTTTTCCTAATATGAAAGTGAGAGCACTTAAAAAATGTTTTTAAAACATGTTGGCCTAGGACTTACACTTATATTGCAGCAAGCAGTCACAGCAATATCTCTCCCTCTCACCTGAGAACAGCACCTACTGACATTCTAAACACACAACCTTCAACATGTATATGTCCCTGACCCCGTGATATAGGATTAGGTCAGGGATACCTCCATGAGGTGGTGGTAATTGGCCACAATGACAGCAGAACACTTGTTACTATCTGCAAATTGGGGTGGGACTCAATCCCATTGGGTTTCTGCCCAATTTCAGCCTCTCTCACCGTTTCCTGGATTACAACAGTGACTACACTTCAAAAGTACTTCATTGGCTAGAAAGCTCTTTGGGGCATCCTGAGGTCGTGAAAGACACTATATAAATGCAAGTCTTTCCTTTTTCTTTTGAAGTAATTTGCGGCCTAGTTGGTGAGAGAGTGTTTATTCCAACCATTCCTTTCAGCAGTGTTCAGATGCAAATCACATGGTAATAACAGGATGAGATTATATTTAAAAATTCCCATCATTACTACCTCCACTGTGCTCTGTTTAACTGCTAGTCCGATGTCACTACTTCAGACTGACTAGTGTACTGAGCACAGGTGACCAAATATAAATTTACGGCCTGCAACCCCGGGATACAGAGTTGTCTGTCAAAGCGTCTATATAGAATCAAGACCCTGCTCCTCTCACAAACCTTTTTTTTATTTGCTTATGGGATCTGGGCATCACTGGCAAGGCCAGCATTTATTGGCCATCCCTAGTTGCCCTTGAGAAGGTGGTGGTGAGCTGCCTTCTTGAACCACTGCAGTCCGTGTGGTGAAGGTACTCCCACAGTGCTGTTAGGTAGGGAGTTCCAGACCTAATTCAAGTCTTCAACATAGATATAGCTCTCCATATTATTGTCTAGATGTTTGAATTGAATGGAATGGCTCCTGACTGAGAAACCCATCGATCAATTCCAACCTATGTTTGCAGGAAATTTACAGGAAATTTTCAACCAGCTATCAGACATAATGTTGAATAAGATTTAATGTTATGACACTAATGGCTCTGCACTCAATAAATATTAGCATGTTAAACGCCCTTTTGTTCCACAGGAACAAGCTATAGATGTATATTAATGCCTTTGGCATGCTGGACCATAACATTTAGTGCTTGCAGCTTGTAGAAACAGCCAGCAGTAGCCAATTTTAAGCCTATGACCAGGAAGAAAGAACATAAAAAATAATTAATCTTTGGCAAAATTATTTCATTTTTAACAGTTGGACGTTTGTTAGGATAAAATTTGGTTTAGGGGATATAAAGGGGTGGGCCTCAATATTTGACCGGTATAATATGTCTGAAAGGTACCATTCAGTCTTGTTAGGCTGGAAAACAAACGCAAAGCACCTGTGGGATACTTGGCTATATTAACCCTTTTTAAACTTACATAAATAAATTTAGCTGACTAAAGACATTCTGAAGTGTTGCTTGTGGTTACACTGAGTAACTGTTTAGAAATAACCTGTTTTTGGAAGAGATAAGAGTACAAAGGCACAATTAATGAATGAGCAGCAAGTAAGGCCTTGAAGAGTAGTCAGCAGACTACATAACTCACTGTGGCTTTGTAGTCATCCAGCCATGTCCCTGCTGAAAAAACTTCCCATACTGATAACAAGAGTAAGAGATAGCTCAGGAATACAGAAGTTAGAATGAAGCCTCTGTAGTCCATAAGCTTCTTACTGACATATCCAGAGGGTACTCGAGTTCAAAGGACAGGCCTAATAGTTGATTGATTAATCATGTAAACCGATGAAGTATCAATATTCTCATGTATACACCCCCATTAGTAATAAGTGGGTGTTGTCTAATAAACTGTATAAACTAAGCTGCATTGCCACTTTTTCCCTTGAGAATGATGTCTCTAGCTAAGGGTAGCTGAGATAGTTCTCCCGTGTGCACTCGTAATAAAACTATTGATCTGGGTAACACCTGAGTCTGTTAGTTCTATTTTACCTTCCAGATTTTCCTCACTTTACTTTAAGTTAATTATTTCAGATATAAGTTAGAAATTAAAGCTCTTGGAATTGAAGGCAAATTATTGACCTGGTGAGGAGATTACTGAGGCAGGAGAAGACAGAGAGTAGGGATAATGATTATGTACTCAAATTGTAAGGAAGTGAGTAGTAGTGTCGCACAAGGATCTGTGCTGGGGCCTCAACTATTCACGATATTTATTAACGACTTTGTTTTTGGCTCACTATTATGTTATCTAAGTTTGCCGATGACACAAAGATAGGTGGCATAGTAAGTAGTGTAGACGGGAGCATAATATTACAGAGACATTGGTCCCGATATTTACTTGGGGCTGTGGAGAGAACCGGGGGTGGCGGGGTGGGGGGGGGGGGGGGGGGCGGGGTGGGAGGTGGGAGGCGGCAGAGGGAGGATTTCTGGAAGGGAAACCCGAAACTGGTTTCCCGGATGTCCTACTGAACTTAACCACAGGACATCTTTTACATTTTTTCAGCAGGTTTCCTGTCCGACAGCTAGCCTGATTGACAGGGTGGCTGCCTGTCGGGCGGGAAAGCAACCTGAGGGAGGATGCCAGGTAAGTAGGAGATTGCGGGAGTGGGTGTTGGAGGAGTCAGAGATCGCGGGGATGGGGGGGGAGTCAGAGATTGGGGAGGGGGGTGGTGTTGGGAGGAGTTGGAGATTACGGGGGGAGAAGATGTGGGGGGGGGTGGTGGTGGGTCGGATGATCGCGGGGCCTGTAAAATGTTTTGGTTGTTGGGTCTGGAGGAAACATTCCTGCTCCTTCTGGACCACAAGCAATGTTGTGAAGCCACTTAGTTCAAGGATGCCCGCCCTTCTCACCTCCTTTTATTTAATTCATTCACGGGATGTGGACGTCGCTGGCAAGGCCAGCATTTATTGCCCACATTGCTGTCGGTCTGGAGTCACTTATAGGTCAGACGGGGTAAGGATGGCAGGTTTCCTTCCCTAAAGGCCATTAATGAACCAGATGGGTTTTTACGACAATCCGGTAGTTTCATATGAACTCACATTTCTGGATCATTAGTCCAGGCCACTGGATTACTAGTCCAGTAACATAACCACTATGCTACCGTTCCTGTTCTACCTACCAGCTTTTCCAAGCCCCGGGAAATCTGGCCTCCATGGGTTAAAAATTAAAATGCTGTTGAATGGAGGCACAGCAGCCTCCTTAAAAGCTTATACCGACCAACCCGCCTCCTGAGAGCGGATTGGTCGCCCGCACCCTGACCCAGCTCCATTAAATCCGGAAGTGGGAGGGTTGGGGTCGGGTTTGAAATTTATATTTTTTTTATTTCCCACCCGCCCCAACTCACCCATCCTTGGCGGTTAAAATTCCCTCCATTGATAGGTTAAGTGAGTGGACAAAACTGTGGCAGATGGATTTCAATGCAGGTAATTGTGAGGTCATCCATTTTGGACCAAAAAAGGATAGAGCCGAAAGTTTTTTAAATGGTGATAAGCTAGGAACAGTGAGGTCCAAAGAGATTTAGGGGTCCATGTGCACAGATCACTAAAATGTAGTGGTCAGGTACAAAAAAGTAATCAACAACACTAATGGAATGTTAGCCTTTATATCTAGAGGGCTCGAATATAAACGGGAGGAAGTATTGCTACAGCTATACAAAGCCCTGGTTAGACTACACCTGGATACTGTGTACAGTTCTGAGCACCGCACCTTAGACAGGATTTATTGGCTTTGGAAGGAATGCAGTGCACATTCACTAGAATGTTACCAGTGCTCCAAGGGTTAAATTATGAGGAGCGATTACATAAGCTAAGCTTATTTGCCTTGGAATATAGAAGGTTAAGGGGTGATTTGATTGAGGTTTTTGAGATTCTGAGAGCTATCAATAGGGTAGATAGCGAGAAACTTTTTCCACTGGTGGGGGAGTCTAGGACAAAGGGACATAACCTTAAAGTCAGAGCCAGGCCATTCAGTAGAGAAGTTAGGAAGCACTTCTTCACACAAAGGATGGTAGAAGTGTGGAACGTGCTCCCACAAAAAGCAGTAGATGCTAGCTCAATTAATAATTTTTAATCTGAGTTCAATAGATTTTTGCTAGCCATGGATATTAAGGAATATGGAGCTGATGCAGGTGGATGGAGTTAGGATACAGATCAGCCATGATCTCATTGAATGTCGGAACAGGCTCAAGGGGTTTAATGGCCTACTCTTGTTCCTATGTTCCTATGAAATTGCAAGTTCGCAGTGTTTTTCTAATAGCAGGATGGGTGTGAAATTTGTGCAGATGGAAATGTTTGTCAGGTTGCACTAGAAAAACATAGGGGTCCAAATAAGTTGTATGGGCCAATGGGGTGACCAAGAAGGCACCCCAAAACCAGTAATAGCAGATCTGGTGCCAAAGTAAGATGCAAGATCAAGGCCCATCAGAGAATAGCAGGGCTAGATTTCAAACAGAGGCACCTTACAATCCAAGAAGTAGTGAAGTGAGGCAAGGTAGATGGAGGCAAGAGGAAGAGAGGAGGAGGTTGGGAAAGAAGATGAGCATGTTGTGAGTCTTTAAAATGTTTGGGAGTGCTATTGATAGAGGGTGGAACAGAGAACTGTGGTGGTCAAAGATGGATTGAATCTTTATTGAACAATATAATTAGTTGGCTTTGTCCAAAAAGAAAGACTTACATTTATATATCGCCTTTCACAACCTCAGGAAATCCCAAAGCATTTTACAGTCAATGAAGTACATTTTTTTGAAGTGTAGTCACTGTTGTAATGTAGGAAACGCGGCATCCAATTTGTGCACAGCAAGCTCCCACAACCAGCAATGTGATAATGACCAGATAGTCTGTTTTAGTGATGTTGATTGAGGGATAAATATTGGCCAGGACACCAGGGATAACTCCCCTGCTCTTCTTTGAAATAGTGCCATGGGATCTCTTACGTCCACCTGGGAGAGCAGACAGGGCCTCAGTTTAATGTCTCATCCAAAAGACGGCATCTCCAACAGTGCAGCACTCCCTCAGTACTGCACTGGAGTGTCAGTCTAGATTTCGATGCTCAAGTCTCTGGAGTGGGACTTGAATCAATAACATTCTGACTCAGAGGCGAGAGTGCTACCCACTGAGCCACGGCTGACAAAAGTAGCAAGAAATTCTTAATTTATTAAGGGGCAAAAAAGGTCACGTGTTGCTTAGTTTTCTGAAATCACTTTTCAATTTATCAAAAAATAGCAGTTTTCGATCAGGTTTTTTTAAACAGTTAATGTAATATAAATGACACTTTGGACACAATGGGATGACATTGGTATACGCCAGTTGTGTGAAACGGGCTCACAGTGAATCAGTCTGCTTTACACGCTCCTGATTTTCTTTTCCATTGACGTCAGAAGAATTATTATACAGATAGAATGAAATACAAAATGAAGAAAGTATTATGGCAGAAGCATACAGCATGAGTCGGTCAATCAATAAATTAGTCCTTATTTAAAAAATGATGTGATGTGCACTTAAAGCCTGAAGAATCAAATATGGATTACAGCCTTTGATTCAAGGTATATAAGGAGTCACAAACCAGCAGAATCTTGAGGATTTTTTTGTCCCCAAAGCCCCAAGAATAGTGGGCTGTGTAAGATTTCAGAGGCTTCCCAATCCAATGTCAGATTTTTCTGAAGATAAAACAACTAAGGCAAAGAAGGATAAATTCAACTCCATGGAGACTTTGAGTTCTGACAACCACCGTGTTTCAAAGGTTTCTGCTATAATTAATGACTTGTGCATCGTGCAGGATGCAATTATCAAGCTCCTGTAGTGGAACACCTGATTACACTTTTGGCTGTTTAGCCTGTCTGTTTTCAATGTCTGAGAAAGAGATGCGTTCAATACTTTAAATCTTGTAATCCTAGCTCTACTTGATACAGTATTTACATTCTGATATTATCTAATGACTTATTTACATAGCCAGTGGGAATTCCATTCACTTCTAACAGATGCCTATTGCTTCCTCCTTTTGCAAATTACAGAATGTTTACATATAGCAGGTTTATATCTGTAATTCGGAATAGAAAATATCAATGCAGTGACCTGATGATGTGAATCTGTAAAGCACAATGTTTAATATGTAAATTTGATAGTGGTTTTATTTTGTAGCGGCCTTGTGATGTACTACAAACTATATTAGATATCAAAGTATCAAGTCACCTACAAACCTTTGAATCATTTATCAAAATCACAGATGAAGCTTTTCCATGATGGGATTAAATCCTTGCGTTGATTCTGCAGAAAAAAAAGACAATTACATTTGTCTTCTATTTAACAGGAGAATGTTGGCTGGATTCAGAGTACTTCTGGCTCTCAGAAGTGAAGAAATAAAATGAGAAAATTGGGACCTTGTAATGTTAGCCCAGTTCCGAATAATTTCCATATCTGATTGCTGGTGGTACGCTCTTCCTTTTCCTTATACCAAAAAATGAATCACACTATAGCTTTATGCTTTAGTGATATCTACGACAGTTCAAACTGGAGAACAAAAAAGTCTAGACTGTAATGTTGAATTTAGCAGAGCTGTTGAGATACAACAGAATAGAAATTACTGTTGTTGATATTAGTGAAGAAACATTTAATGCGTTTGGATGGCATTCCTCTGTTTTATACACTTGCAGGATTTCAGTCGATACAGGTTGGGATTTTCCATAAATAGTTCTATTCCTCAATTTTCATAATGAACTGCTTTAAGTTCAAAGGTGACAGTGAGTGGAGGGTGAGAGCAGAAAAGGGAACTGTTTTATTTTCTTCTTTGTTAAAACTCCAATAATCCATTTCTGGATTGTTTCTCCCAACATTCCCAAAATGCTGCTTGATTTTATTTTTTGTAAAATAAAAATTATAAGAGATGGTTAATTTTTAATGAATGCATATCCAAGCAAGGCACAGGATAAATGTGCATGCACTAATAATCACTGAATCATTACACTAGTTCAGCAGATAATTGAACTTGGGAAACAGCTTGAGAAATGCAATATAGAGGCTAAGAAAATAGTTTTAGACCAGATGTTCCATAGCATGGCACCTGGCCAAGGAAGTGAGTGCAGAAAAAGGTGACAAGCAGGAAAAAGGGAGCCTCTCTGATGCCACGATGAAGGACATCAAGGAGCATAATCGCAGACTTTTGGGATAAATGGATAAGCAACTAATGAGCATAATTTGTGTGCGAACACAATGTTGGTGGTGCTGAGGAAGGAGCCTTGCAGAGAAAGTATGAGGAGCTAGGAAGGAGGTTAAAAAACAAATGTCCAAAATTCTGGCAATCCCGCTCAATCTGCAGGATTACAACAGAGAACACCTGCCCACCTATGGCCAGTAACATAGACCCCATCTCTAACTGTAGGAATGGGATCATGGCCTGTGCATCTACATCAGGCTAACCCACCCTGATAGCAGGCCTAAACATCACTTTAATGGGAAGAAAGAGGCCTTTGAAGGGCCAAAGATTCAAAGGTATTAAAGCACATCTTCTCCCTGCAGGCATTATATGGGCATTTTTAGAAAGATAATCAGTCCCTTTTGGGGCCAATTCCCTTTCACTCTTGCATCCTGAAGCCTTTACGAGACCCACAATGGAACTCACACCATCTCTCAGCTGGCAAGATGCCCATTGGGCTTATTGCAGAAGCAATGGGTGGAATTTCTGGGCTCGTCTAAGAACACCTCCAAACACATCCTAAAGCATTCCTAGAAATTAGAAGACGGACCGAAGAATTGCCTGTTCATCCCTAACTAGAACTAGAGATGGAGCAGAAAGATGGCAGAAACCTGGTGGATCCAGGTTCTGCCCCAAATTTCTTGCTCCTCCCACTTGTATGGTGAGCTTTTCCTTCCTCCCTAACCCAGGGATTTGTCCACCAAGATTTCTATTTTCAGGTAAATTACCTGTGCTTCACACGAAGCCAGACAGGCAGCAGAAGTTTAAGAAGCTAAATGTATGGTTGCAAGAGTGGTATAATAGCGAGTGCTTCAAGTTTGTGGAACATTCAAAGAAAAAAAAGGAAAGTGGCATTATTATTGCTACAACATTAGAAAGAAAGCATATTATTGAAGATGAAGTGTAAACCTAAGGGTGAATTCCAAAGGGGTTCTCCTGTTATTCTGCCGTAACTTTGGTGGAAGATCTGCGGATGTGCCGGAGGGACAGAAAAATGTCACCCTTAGGTTTCTCAGAACTGAAATGAGAAATAACAAATCCTCTGCCACAATACAGGGCGTCTATTGTAATGTGAAAGATATGTGGCTAATTCAAAGAGATTTTCAAAAGTAATAGGGCTGTAATAGAGAACTTTATCCTGAAATAACATTAATGATGTGGAGGGGGCGGGGTTTAGAATGCATTCAGGAATGTTTTCCAAGTCATCATGTTAGAAGTTCAATGAGGAAAGATGTAGCAGCTGCTTCTTACTGGAGAATGAACTGGAACAAGTGGCCTGAAGGTCGGGGACTATTTAGGGGCCATTGATCATAACATTAGGTTTACAGTCAGAATAGATAAAAGAAAAAATTGAATCAAAAATAAAAGTGATGGGCTCGAAAAGATTAGGCCGCGATTTTATCGGCACTGAGAGGACGGATTTGGAGGCGGGTCAAAGGTTAAAATCGTTTTGATTGATGGCGGGATCCGATCCTGCTGTCAACCCGCCTCCAAACAATTTTCCCAAGTGTCGGGTCCCCGATTTGCGCATGGACCCGACACCTAGTGTCGGGAAGAGGATTAAAGCCACTTACCTGCCTGTTAACAGGTAGTTGAGAGTAGTTAACAGGCATTTTTTAATTTTGCCGCTTCTGCATCAGGCTTCCCAATGTCCGGACACCACGTCAGGTAAGTGTGGCGTGTTGTGAGTCTGCTGTAATGTTACTGCATTGATGAAAGCTGCAGAAGTGGTGTGAAGGATCCAATGGTGCACTGGTGAGTGTCAGAGGAAAGAAAATGTTGGGGAAATCATTTTTAATGCATTTACACATTTCTTTAGGTAACAAGTTTTGAAAACGATGTCTAGTGCCACCTCATTGGGAGAACCTCTCTCACCAGTGACAGATCGCTTCTGTAACCTCACCTGCAGCTGCCATCTGTTCCAGCCTATGGAGGGAGTCACTGGAGAGCCTGGGTGAAGAGCTCACCTTTGTGCAGTGATTGTCAATGTTTGCAGCACCTCAATGCTGTCAAACACTGAGAAATGAGCTGTCAAAGAAAAATTGTGCGTGGTCCCTTTAAGAAAATGACGTCATCTGACCGGCTTCCTCTTAATTGGCTGGCAGGCCCGCAGGGCTGGCTTAACAATGTCAATCAACGTAAAATCACATCCGTGGGCCTGATGCAGTTGGGGTCAGGACTGGAAGCCAGAAAACACCTGACCCGCTCCCAACCCACCTCCATTGATAAAATCGCGGCCTAAGTTTCACAAGGATAAGAAGTGATCTAGACCAGGTGATGTGGATGGAAAAGTTGTCAGATAAAGCAGAAATGGAAAAATTTAAGTTTGAAATGGCTAAAGTGCAGAATAAAGACATCCTGACCAGTAATAAAGGGGTTGTGGTAAAGATCCAATGATGGTAAGGCAATTAGGTGAAAAGCAATGTCTAAAAAGGAGGCACATGATCATTTTAATGTTAGTAACGAAGAAATCAAGCGAAATAACAAAAGCTGAGAAGAATGTATAAAGGCAAGTTATAAGAGCTAAGAGAAAGTATGAAAAAAAGACTGGTGGTCAACATAAAGAGTAACAGCAAAGGCTTTTATAAGCATACTAAAAGCAAGGGGATAGTCAAAGAAGGAGTGGGGCCGCTAAGAGATGAAGGCGGCAATCTTATACTTAAGAATAAAGGAATGGCAAAGATATCTAACGAGGGTTTGAATTCCCTTGGCCATTCTGCTGGACTCCAACTCGGAAAAAGGATGGGACCCAGACTTTAATAGCCAAATGCATTACAGGAAGTGGATATTAAAGTCACGCCAATCATTGCGTTTCAGAGAAAATTAGATAAACACTTGAAGAAGAAAAATACTAAAGGGCATGGAGAGAAACAAGGAAATAGAATAAAGCAGATAGTTCTGATGTGGAACTGGCAATGGCACAGGCGCAGTTGGCTGGATAGCTTCCCAGTCAGTAGAAATATCTATAATTTATATAATTTATTCTTTGATTTAGTACTTTTCTTAATTCACTATTCCGGTCATTCTATTATAAATCAAAGAGGACACAGCACACAGGAGATCATGATACTTGTGTTTGCTCATACGGGATCATGCATCATTTTCGATTAGTTTAACGATATAAAGCTCCATGTGATAACACATATCCTAAAATCCATGAGTAAGCTTGACTGGAAATTTACCTCACATGTTATGAATGGAGGAAATAATTAACATCTAAAGAGATTATTGTATGCACAGTTGATTTGCCAGTGGCACCTTGTAGAACTCAAAAACTTCAGTAAGAAAATTCTGTTGAACTTTGTTTGGGCTTTGGATAAGTAGATGGTTGACTGTTTGTCTTCTAACAAAAATTATTTGCAATTGTGAGACTGCCAGATATTTTGCTTTTCCCTTTTGTTTTTAAAAGGACAGTTGTTCAAAAGTTAGATTTTTTTGATGGTGTTATCTGTGGATTGTGCATCGTGGTTAGGTTTCCAGTGCGTAGGTAAAATTTTGGAGTCCATTATTAAGGAAACAGTAACAGGACATTTGGATAATCATAATTTAATAGGACAAAGTCAGCATGGTTTTACGAAGGGGAAGTCATGTTTGACAAATTTGCTGGAGTTCTTTGAGGAAGTAACATATAGAGTGGATAAAGGGGAACCAGTGGACGTAGTGTATTTAGACTTCCAAAAGGCATTTGACAAGGTGCCACACAAAAGATTATTGCTTAAGGTAAAAAATCACGGGATTGGGGGTAATATTCTGGCATGGATAGAGGATTGGCTATCCAACAGAAAGCAAAGAGTTGGGATAAATGGTTCATTCTCAGACTGGCAATCAGTAACTAGTGGTGTTCCACAGGGGTCAGTGCTGGGTCCCCAACTCTTTACAATCTATATTAACGATTTGGAGGAAGGGACCAAGTGTAACATATCAAAATTTGCAGATGATACAAAGATGGGAGGGAAAGTAGTGAGTGAGGAGGACATAAAAAACCTGCAAGGGGACATAGACAGGCTAAGTAAGTGGGCAGAGATTTGGCAGATGGAATACTACTGAAGTGCAAAGGGATCTGGGGGTCCTGGTGCACGAAACTCAAAAGGTTAGTATGCAGGTGCAGCAAGTGATTAAGAAGGCAAATGGAATGTTGGCTTTCATTGCTAGGGGGATAGAATATAAAAATAGGGAGGTATTGCTTCAGTTGTACAAGGTATTGGTGAGACCGCACCTGGAATACTGCATACAGTTTTGGTGTCCTTACTTAAGGAAAGACATCCTTGCTCTCGAGGCAGTGCAAAAAAGGTTCACTCGGTTAATCCCGGGGATGAGGGGGTGGTCATATGAGGAGAGGTTGGGTAGATTGGGACTCTACTCATTGGAGTTCAGAAGAATGAGAGGCGATCTTATTGAAACATATAAGATTGTGAAGGGGTTGGATCGGGTGGATGCGGGGAGGATGTTCCCGATGACAGGTGAGACTAGAACTAGGGGACATAGTCTTAGAATAAGGGGCTGCTCTTTCAAAACTGAGATGAGGAGGAACTACTTCACTCAGAGGGTGGTAGGTCCATGGAATATGCTGCCACAAAAAGCTGTAGAAGCTACAACATTAATTAAATTTAAAACAGAAATAGACAGTTTCCTAGAAGTAAAGGGCATTAAGGGTTACGGGGAGCGGGCAGGAATTTGGACATGAGTCTAGGTTCGGATCGGTCATGGCCCTGTGGGTAGTGGAGCGGGCCCAGGGACCGTGTAGCCTGATTCTGCTCCTATTTCGTGTGTGCAATTCTGTTAGATGCAGGAGATGGTTCTGTGATAGATAGTAGATTGGCGGTTAGGATCAGATCAGCCATGATCTTATTGAATGGCGGAGCAGGCTCGAGGGGCCAATTGGCCTACTCCTGCTCCTATTTCTTATGTTCTTATGTTCTTATGTAGTGCGGTACAGTTTGGTGGCTCATGTGTCTGTTTCTAAGAGCTCGTCTCTCTTTTATTTTTATGTTTGCTAATGTAGAGGAGATTTTCATCCTTTTCTGCATCTGTGGTGGATTTAAACCAAACTGCCAGAGGTCATAGGGCAGTGAGATTGTACACAAACCTATTGTGCCACTTCAACCAAAATATTAAATTATTATGAATATCAACATTTATACATAGAATTATATAAATTCTGCAGCACAGAAATAAGCCATTAAACCCAACTGCTCTAAGTCGATGTTTATACTCCACACAAGCCTTCTCCCACTCTAATCACACCTTCCCACCTGTCCCCATTTCGCTCTATTCCCTTCTCTCTCATGCATGCACCAAGTCTCCCTTAAATGTATCAATGCTCTCTGCTTCTCCCACTCCACGTGGCAGCATATTTCACATTGGTCCCACTCTCTGTGTAAAGAATTTCTCCTAAATTCTTTATTTGTTCTGTTAGTGACGATCTTATATTTATTTCTGGACTCACCCACAAGTGAAAACAGTTTCTCCATGTCCACCCTGTCGAACTCCTTCCTAATTTTACAGTCCTCTATCAGGTCTCTTCTTAGTCTTCTCTTTTCCAGAGAAAAGAGCCCCAGCCCGCTCAATCTTTCCCGATGGTTGCATCCTCTCAATTCTGATAACATCCTTGTCAATCTTTTCTGCACTTTCTCCAGTGCTTCAATATCATTTTTGTAGTCTGGAGACCAGAACTGTGCACAGCGTGGTTTAACCAAAGCTAAGCATAAATTTAACATTACCTCTCTGTTTTTGTATTCTATTCTTCTAGACATTATCCTCAGTACTTTGTTTGCACTCTTCATGGCCTTGTGGCTCTTCCCTACGCTGCCTACAAAACTTCAATGTCTCTCTTGTTTCTTTGTGACCAAAACGGGATACAATATTCAAGGTGCTGGATTGACCAGAGGAGTATGCAGTTTGATCATTTTCTCCTCTGACTTATATTCTACTGTTTTGGCTATGTGGCTCAGCATCCTATTAGCATTGCCGATTGCTGCTCTGCATTGGTTGGACATGTTTACTGTTGAATCTACTAAGACTCTTGGGTCTCTTTCAGCTTTCTTATTAGTTATTTCAGTGTGATTCATGGAGTATGCATGTTGTTTATTTTTTCTTCTTATGTATAGCACTTTACTTGTCGATATTAACTTTCAACTGCATACAGCTCATAACTGAGCTATCCTCTTCACACGCAGTTCCACATGACTAAATTGGATAATGTGGCAGCACAAACATATTACACGGCTTTGCTGAAGTATCAAAATTAACACGTTTATCAAATTGTGATTTATGAACAGTGTGAAAAACCCCAGATCATAGTCAGTCATTTTCCCCACAGGCTGGGCCCAAAGGACCTCATTGAAGCCAGGGTCTGTAGGAAGCTGGAATGAAAAAAACAACTTTGGGTGACCTAGAAAGAAAAAGAGCATCCATTTGTAACTGCCTCTGGATTTATATCCCACTTTCTCCCAGAAGGCATTACCTGGAAACAGAAGGTTCCACCCCTCTGTTAATCAAATTTTGCCAGAGCAGTTCCTTTCATAGAGTTAGTTTTTAAGGGTCCATTATAATGGCAATGGTTTCGTAAGGGAGTTCAGTGGCTAGCTGTAAGATAATCCACTGCAAAGATAATGGGAACCACTCAACAGCAAAGATATTTATGATATAACTGATAAGTGTCTCACTTATTACCTCACTCTTTGAGAATCATGTTCCCAAAGGTTAACTCTTATCAGTAATAGTCAATTTAGTCCATTATATTTAATCCATTCTGGTGCTAAGTCTTAAAAACGTAATCTGTTGTCACAGTATTTATGTTAAATTGCTTACGATAACATACTGCAATGCTTGTTTATACTTCCATTTCTCTAGAAAACCTTAGATAATCTTTGACCATCGCAACTGTACTGGGATCACTATAGGTGAAAGCAGCCTATTACAATCATTGATAAGTGTTACTATAGAAATTGCCAAACATGGTCCACGGATGACTAATTCTTCAAGATAAATAAGATACAAAGCTAAGGTTTGTAAGGCAGTTGCAATCAGACAGAGTGAGAGTGAAAATCAGAGTCAGAGTGAGTTTTCAGAGAATTAGCTGGTTGCTAGTTGTTCTTTAGAGGGGACTGATCCATGTTTTATTCCTTGACTGTTTTTGCATTACTTCTCATATATTGTGACTCCCTACAGTATTCTGGAGTTGCACTTTATCACAAGCAAAGGGCAATTTAAAATTCATAAAAAAATCTGCACAGATATTCATTTGACAATGTCACTCTCGAATAATGTACTATTCCAAAAATAAAACTGCCATGCACAGAAAAAGTAAGAGGATTTACTACTAAAATTAAGTTCTGTTTTCATTACAGTTTATAACATAAAAATGGAAAGAAAAGTAATCTTTTCCTGATTCAGTTTGAAAGCACAAATCTGTTTTGCAACTGGAACCAATGACTATTCTGATTTTAAAAAAACAGTTTTTATCAGATCTAACCTGGGAATTATGCAGTGCATTATAATTAATTCTTGTGTATCGAAGTTCCTTTCTCAGCTATTTTAATTCTGGGTGGTTGGGAGGGGGGGGCAGGGGGGGCGGTGGTAGGGAGGTTTATGGCTCTGTCAAAATAGTGGACTAATGATTTGATACAAATGCATGAAGTGTTTGTATGTTAATATTATACAGCATCATTTCCAAGTTTTACCCTTTATTTTTCGTTCATAATGTTTAGACTGATACCTTTCTCCGGCTCCAGCTTTACATTGAGTAATGTGTGTTTTACTATTCAGCTTTACACTTTTTTTAAACAGATTATATCAGTGAAGATCACATTCTATGTATTCCTCTCATTCTGGAAGATCTAAAATGTTCCATATTGTGCCGTGTTTGTTCTTTCATGTGTTTTCCTAGTACCAGTGCTGCATATTCTTTTCTAACTAAATTTATCATAAATGCTTGTGCTGCAGTATATGATTTACTTTTTGTTTTCTACTGCTAATCTTTCAAAAGATTGTGGAGTTTAAAAATAATATTGCCGTGTGTAATTTGAACAGTGATGGAGTGTCTCACTTTTAAGAAGGATAAATCATTGTAATGTAGACTAAAAGTTACCATTGCTCTATGCTACTGGCATTGTCAACGGGTTGTATCCTGGAATCCATTAGACCTGAGCAGCTGATTACTGTTACAGAGAACACCTCCAGCTATTTTCCACCTTACTCACTGCAAATGCAGAGGAATAGTGAAGACTGACATTTCAGATCACTGGGCTTTCCTTCTATCCCACTGTTAATTACTAGCTGACAAACTCTCACCACTTAGATAGCTCAGAACAGAGAGGCAGACCATTAAAGACTAGACCAGTCACGCATTTCATTGGGGACTACTTGACAAGTAAATACACATGCCAGAAGCATCTCAGCCTTAAATATCTGTAAATTTGAAACATAGTAAATCTATCTGCTTGGACAAAGGTTAAACTAATGTTTAAGAGATCAAGAAATATCTCAATTTTGTTTCTTCACTTGACATGTGCGTTAATACCAGCCCAATTAAAACTCCTCAATCTGCTATAAGGAATTAACTCTAAAGACCTCTATGGGGATCGGATATCTTTCTAATATAAAATGTACAGAATACGTTAAGTTCTTGACAGCTCACAGAACCTATTTGATTTGTGTCTGTTAAATACCCTATCAAGTACTGAATTGTAACAAGAGGAATTATTCATTGTTGTACTTCCTCCTAGTACTTACCAATAAGAGTTTGGCTTTGTGCCAAGTATCCAATGAACTATATATTTACACCAATTAATCAAGTAAACATTGAGGATCTTGTGGGAATCTCAGTCACTTTCAACAGGTAAAGATATGAGTAGAATACAGGCTCAATCATTTGTCACAGATAAAACAAATGTGTTTCCATGGAAAACATTAAATGGAGGACTCTAATTCATCCTCCACCTTTCTTAGACTACATTCCTAGTCAATGATATAGGAAGAGGTGAATAACCAGACTCCTATCCTAACTTGTTGCAAAATTCCTTGACCTTTTGATTGGCAATTACAAGAAGAGGTGGTAATAGGAGAAGTATACAGTCTAGAATCATACAACAATAACTTGCATTTATATAGCACCTTTAACTTAATAAAACATCCCAATGTGCTTCACAAGAGCGTTATCAAATAAAATTTATATGAAGCGATATTAGAATAGGTGACCAAAAACTGAGTCAAAGAAGTAGGTTTTAGGAAGCATCTTAAAGGAGGAGAGAGAGGTAGAGAAGATTAGGGAGGGAATTCCGGATTCTAGGCAGCTGAAGGTATGGCTGCCAATGGTGGAGTGATGAAAATCGGGGATGCGGAAGAAGCCACAATTGGAGGAGCGCAGAGATCTCAGGGAATTGTAGGACTGGAGAAGGATACAGAGATAAGGAGGGGAATACACGATGAAACAGGGATGAATGAGCAGCCTTGTCACAACAATGAGTTGAATTACATTTCACACTGAAAATATGTCATAAGCTTAGAACATTGAATATGGTGCAAATTCTCAGAAAAATAATTTTGTATATTAGGTAGCATACCAACAGGATGCAGCCAGGACGGACTGTAAGAAAGATAGTTATCTCATAATAGAGAACATAGAAAGACCTGCAGGTTAAAATGACAATTACAGTTAGGAATTTTACACAAGTGTATTAACTAATATGCTAAAAATAGAGCACGGTGGAATTTCAAACTCCTGAAGAATTTGTATTCGGTTATTAAGAGATACATCAGAATTTTCGGAAAGCCTAATGCATGCCCCACACCCCTGGAGGACTGATTGATCAACTACATCTCCATGGTGTTCCAGGATGGATTGTGGCATAGTGTAGACCATCTTTATCTCCTGTACTGATCTTAATAACTTTTAAGCTGTTCTAAGCCCAGAAGCAAGAAATTGGTTTTCACTGTAGCCTAACAAATGGAACTATTTATCATCAACGTCATCATCAACAAAAGCAAATCTCACATCTCTAAAGATATCTGAAAGTGCTCAATATTATGAGGATAAGACAGTTGAAGCTGAGCAGGACAGAAAAGGGGAAAATGGTGAGGTTGGGGTGGGGGGCGGGGAGCTAAAGGCACAGCCGAAGAGAAGGGTTTTGAAGGATATTTTTAAAAGTAGGGAAGAGGCAGGGATTTCCAGACTGTAGGAGTGTAGTGGCTCAATGAACAGTGAAGCAGAGTCAAGGAGCAGTCCAGTGAGTGAAAGATATGTGTGGGGACATAAAACAGGAGCACTCACTGAGAGAAGATGGAAAGATAAGGGCAGAGGCAGGCAATGTTGTGAAGGTGGAAGAAAGTAGTGGGTGTTATCTGTCCCTCAACCTGCCCTGACCAATATTTATTCCCTTTTCTCCTGGAATCAAAAGTTCATAAAGGGGTATGGCAGGCTTCTGATATCTTGCATAAGTGGCCACTTTTCATTTATGATCCTTGATGCCAAGTGTCGTCAGGCTATTTAACCATAGATGGTACATCATAGCTGAGCGTGATCCTGCCCTTGACTGATGTCTACACATGATATCCAGACGAAAGAGATCATTGGTGGTTTATTTCCCCTCCTGAGCTCAGCAGCACTGGTGCAAACTGCAGCCCTCTGAACTCCAGCTGAGCTGAGTTAAGAACAGATCAGGGATCGAACCCATCATCTTTCTACTTCCTGTTGTTCTGCACACCGTCAGGCCATGCATCATGGATCTGATGCACCAGCTGATGTTGTACAGACCAATAGCTGTTACTTTCTAACAAAGTGGCAGAATGCAATCAAGAGTATATTCACTTCAAGAGCATGACTTGAAGGTAGAGAAATTAAAACAAAAAAAATCCAGTTTGGCACAAGTAATTAACCAATCTGGTCAATTATTTAAATTTCAATGTAATTAAATTTTCAATTGCCATCTCTTCTATTTATTATTTGAGAATTATAGTGTATTTTTATCCATATTAAATATAGCGAGGTTACATTTTTACATTTTCAAATTTCAGATCAAAATATTCATTAAATCCGTACATTTCGGTGCTGCTGATTTCCATTATTCGCCAGTAAGTATTTGCAGCGAAAACAAAAGGTTTCAGATATTTAATAATTATATTATAATGGCAATACAATAACATTCTTCACTATTAAAAAGAAATGAATCAAGTCACACAACGTACAAGCGTAGACTTAATCAGAACAATTTAACATTTTTATATGCAATGGTGTAACGTTCATTTTAAAGTAGCACTTTAAAAAAAAAAAATATATGAGGCCTCAAATATACACAGGGCTCAATTTTGCCAGGCCCAAGAAGGCGGGATTGGAGGCTTGTGAGGTGTTAAAATCGCAAAAAATGGCGGGCAGCTCCAATCCCACCTCCATCCCGCCTCTGAGCAATTTTCCCAGAATCTGGGTTTCAGACCCCGTTTCCACCCCACCTCCAAGAGGCGGGATAGGCCCTTAAGGCCCTTAAGAACCTCTATAATCCAATTTTGAGAGGCCTTTCTGAATTTAACACTTTTCCCCCATGCTGCACGTCTCCTCTGGAATACGCCAGTGAATCCTGGCGGCCTCACAAGTGGATTGCTTACTAACAGCTGCAGCTCCACCATTAAAAATGAGTTTTCAGCAATCATCATTTGCAGGTGGCAGAACTTTGTTGTCTCAGGTCTGGGGGAACTTTTAGCAGGCATACCCATTGTTGTGGAAGTTTGGAGCCTTAGACCCATCTCCAGTGTGACCTCCTGGGAAACCCCTCTCCCCACCTTGACTGAGTGCTTCCTCAACTGAGGAAGCATGGGAACCATTTATTTCCTTTCCTCCTGGACAGTGGGGAGGGGGGCTGTCGCTGGTCCTGTGGGGGGGGGGGGGGGTGGTAAAGGAAAGAGTTAGACATGTGAGATAAACGTTGCATGCACATTGAATTGTGCAGATGATCATAAGTCAATCTGTTAGAGCATCAGAATCAATATCAATCACTCATGCAATGTCAATGAGAGAGATGAAAAACTATTCTATCACCAGCTTGCTCTGATGCGCCCGTCTGTCCGTCCTCCACTTGCGCATTCTCCTCCACTCCCACGATCTCCAGGGCTGCCTCCTCCGCAGTGGTGAGCTGGGCTATTGAGAGTGGCCCTCCTCCTGTCCTCGTCCTCTCCCTCTTATTGTGGGCTCTCGTTTCCCGCAATGAGGGACACAAGTGGAGTTTGAGTGAGAATGAAGGAGTGAGTGTAGAGAATCCATAGCATAGATGCTTAGAAGGACACAAAGATGGAGTGAGGTGCCAAGACCAAAGGCCCTCCCTGTGTGTTGTAAGTTGTTGTCATAGCATCACAGTGATAGGGAGTTTGAGGGCTGCATAGTCGAATAGTTTAATGAATGTGAACATACAGAGAGAGGGAATGGGTAAGGGGCAGGGATGTAAGGGTGAAGTGGGATGTGGAGGAGGAGGTTGACAATGAAGAGTGCTGGTGATGAGAGGCGATGGGGATCAGATTGAGGGTCATGGGGATGGAATACTCACTTTTCCTGTGCGGAGTAGGTCATGAAACCTCTTTCGGCACTGTAGCCAGGTTCTGCTGCACATTGAAATGGCATTCACCTCCTGTGCCACTTGCAGCCACACAGCTTTGATCTGTTGTGGAGGCTTTTTCCTCCCTGAGGAAGTAAAGAGCACTTCCTTGTTTTCTCTTGCTCCCTCTACCAAAGCTTGGAGGGAGGCCTCATCGAATCTGGGTGCACACTTTGGCCTGGTGCTGGACATAGTAGCAGTAGGAATCCCTCAGAAGTATGTTGAGAAAGTTGTAAGGCTGAAAAAGAACCAAGGCTGCTTGCAGGCCTTAAATCCAGCTGCATAGATGATGTCATCGGAGGTTTGTTTCAGTATCAAAATACTCATTGGGCCAGGGGTTCCCACACGCTGGAAATCAAGTGCCCAATTAGGGCAAAATCGCAATTTTGTCCCGGAGGCGGGGTCCTGACACACCGACCACCTGACACGTCCCCAGCCCGCTCCCAATGACAAAATCCAGCCCATTAAGTATGTTTAATAAGAAATTATAAGTATTTCTCAAATTAGTCAATGTACCTTTGTAGATAATAAAGACAAAAAATGTCTGAAAATCCCTGATGATTAGGCAGGGAAAGCTGTTGAACTCAAGTTGAGATGAATGATGATGTATATAATAAATCTCCCTGGTGGAATGGGGTGTTGTACGGTAGAGGAGAAATTAGTTACCTACTATAGTAAGGATAGCCAGGCAATGGAGGCAGTGCAGAAAAGGGCAATCAAACTAATATCTAGCTGAAAGCATATGAGCTATGAGGAGAGGTTGAAGAAGTTAAGATTGTTTACTTTGAAGCGAAGACTCAGGGAGACATTATTCAAGTACTCAGGATCCTCAGGAAATTAATAAATTGAACCCATTATTTGTTGGCAATTTCCTTGGATTCTCACGATCGGCCACCGTAGTTTCGGCGGAAACCACATTTACACCAAATAAACACGGTTTCCACCAATCTTCTGCCAAAGTTACCATTACGGTGGCTGATCAAGAGAACACCCCCCTCCCCCCCACCCCACCCTACCAAGGAAATTCACAGGAAAAATGTTTAGATTCCTCTAAACTCTAGGACCAAGGGACATACACAAGTGGAAGTTTTGAAGACCAAAGGTGCATTGACAGTATAGATTTAATTACTTTATGCAGATTGTGCCTAACACGTGGAACAGACTGACCAGGAGTTGGTGCAGGTAATGTGGAAACATTTAAAGATGGATTGGATAGATATTTGAGGCAGCAGTGGTTGGGAGCTATTAAATTTTGGGACTGACCAGTTGGACTGCAGAATCTTTTTTAATCCTGTACTTTCTTACAGTCATAAATTCTATCAGCTAATAAGAAATCAAATTAGAATAAGGAAACACATCAAATGTGTCTGCCTCTCTATCTCATCAGTGTCAGCTGCTAGAATCTCTGTCTCGTAGGTATAAACAATTAGAGCATTTACCATTTCTACCTGTGAACGAAACACAAGTCAAATAATTAGTTGGCTTCAAAATTGCATTTTTTTTGGTAACATTAACATGAAGAAATGAGAGCGTCTGAGGTCTTCAAGTAAAAACATTGGCCCAGATTTTGCCATCAACAGCAAACGAACGGCGTTTGCCATTCATTACGCTTACACTTGCCTGCAGACTTTCTGTGGGCTTTTGCACTGTGACTTGCGGTTATTAGAGAGTCAAAACAGTGGGGCACCCTCTACCGGGGATCTGGGACCTGTGTGAACAGGCCAAGCAATAGTGTGTCTCCTTAACAAATCAGATTGAAGAATTCTTACTGAGACACGCAGGCCCCGATCTTTATTGGAGCCGGATTTCCAAGGTGGGGGTGGGGAGGAATTCTGGTCAGGCCGAACGCAGTGGACGTTTTAACGCCACAGCGTGCGTGGCTTTATTTTCCAACAAGATCCCAAGATGGAAGCCAGCCTAATTGATAGGCTTGGCTCCCTGTCAGTCGGGGAATGCAGCCCAGGAGCAGGTAAGGTTTCCTGCTGCTTGGGGTAGAGATCGCGAGGGCGCGGGGCGGGGGGCGGGGAGTTTGGGGAGTGAGTACAGCACGGCTTGTAGGGTAGGGGAGTGATTGCAGGGGGTCAGAGATAGATCGAGAGCAGAGATGGGGGGCCGGTGATTGTGGGGGGGCAGGGTCCAATTGTGGGGGGGTGGTAGTGATCGTGGGAGGGGGGAGGGTCAGTGATCGCTGGAGGGAGAACGGTGAAGATTGTGAGAGGGAGGAGGATCCGATCGCGGTAGGGAGTCCAATCGCAGGAGGCTGCTTCGATCGCGGGGAGGGAAGTAAGTTAGCTTGGGGGCTGGGAGGAAGCACTCCTGCTTTTCCTGGCCCACAAGCAGTGCTGGAAAGGCACTTACATCTTCCACCCAGCAGTCCTTGCCTCCCTTTACCTATCAGGTTTCCCGAGGCCTGGGAGACTCAGCCGGCCAGAGTTAAACCTGGAAGAGAGATAAAATCTGAGGCACGCAGCCTCATTAAAATATTAAAATGAGCAACCCGCCCCCTGGAAACGGGTTGGTTGCCCACCCCCCGGTCCCGCCTCCATTAAAGCCGGAAGTGGGCGGGTTGGAGGTGGGTTGGGTTCGGGTTTGAGATTTTAAAATATTTTACATCCATTAATTTTTTTAATTTTTTAAATCTCCAACAATAATTAAAATCTGAAGGAATGAGATTCCACACTCGTAAAAGTTAATTTTCAGTGCCAGAGAGGATTTTTGGCTGTTAAAAAATCACTTACACTTGAATGGACAAGCGCTAACATTTTCTGGCATGTTTAGTGGGTATCTAGTGAGTAAGTACTGCACCTTCATGACCGAAATTCATGTTTTGAATGCCAAGTGTCTCAGCAAGGTACCGGTGTAGCAATGCTTGTGGAGGAGCAAGGCAAATCAGACAGCAACTTCCAGATTTCGGCCTTTAACTGCATGTGCGGATGCTAGAATCTGCTGTCCGATTTACTCCTTAATAACGGTGAGCGCTGATAGCCTCACTGTTATTTCTACTGCAAAATCTGGGCCATTAACTTAAAAATTCCTCACCAAAAAAAAATGGAAATGACATACTAATTAATAATAGAGAATCAAATATGAACTAGACTATTAAATTCATTAAAAGGCACAAAACAATCAAATGGATAAATGTAATTATATGATAAAAGAAATATATATATTTTGAATTTTTAAACTTTATTTTGCTCATTCTAAATTTAAATTACTAAGAATAAAATGGTGGGTCTAAAATTTTCAGGTGAGAAATTTTCAGAAAGCATTTTTGAGTGATTTGTGGGTAAAAGATAACATAGCGCCACCCAGTGGCCTGATTTTGTAGCTCTAGGATGATGAGTTTACATATGCAGTTTTCATTATAAATGTAGATATAGAAACTTATAATAGAAAAAAGTAGACACTAGAGAGTGTGAAAGAGTGACAACAGGATGTAAAGTTTCATAGACAGGAAGTGTGCGCAGATGTAAGATTTTTACAGCTAGACGTAAGATACAGCTAGATGTCCTATGTGTGAACAAAGAAAAAGATTGCTCTCGACCGTGTCCGTTCTATCTCCCGCACTTCTGCCCTCACCCCGGCCCCTCCCTCCCGGAACCACGATAGAGTTCCCCTTGTCCTCACCTTTCACCCCACCAGCCTCCACATTCAATGGATCATCCTCCGCAATTTCCGCCACCTCCAACGTGATCCCACCACCAAACGTATCTTCCCCTCACCTCCCCTTTCAGCATTCCGTAGGGACTGCTCCCTCCGAGACACCCTAGTCCACTCCTCTATCACCCCCAGCACCCCTTCCCCCTTGCCCGGCACCTTCCCGTGCAAGCGCAGGAGATGCAATACCTGCCCTTATACATCCCCCCTTCCCACTCTCCAGGGCCCCAAACACCCCTTCTAGGTGAAACAGCGATTTACTTGTACTTCTTGCAATCTAGTATACTGTATTCGCTGCTCACGATGTGGTCTCCTCTACATTGGGGAGACCAAATGCAGATTGGGTGACCGCTTTGGGAACACCTCCGTTCAGTCCGTAAGGGTGACCCCGAGCTTCCGGTCGCTTGTCATTTTAATTCACTGCTCCACGCACACTCAGACCTCACCGTCCTCGGCCTCTTGCATTGTTCCACGGAAGCTCAGCGTAAGCTCGAGGAACAGCACCTCATCTTTCGTTTAGGCACTTTATAGCCTTCCGGACTCAATATCGAGTTCAACAATTTCAGATCATAACCTCGACCCCTACCATATACACACATTTTATCCACCTTTTGGTTCATGCCTTTTTCCTTTTTTTTCTCTCTCTCCCCCTATGGCAGCTGTCTCTCATTCTGCCAGCATTTCACACTTCACCTTTTGTTTCCTAACCTGTCCCATTACCATCTCGTCTTGCCTTGAGCATCTCTTAATGTCTCTACTTACCATAGTTATTCCTCCCCCCAGCCTTCCCCTTGCTTTTTTATCTGTTTCATTTCCTGCTTTTTTCTCAGTTCTGACGAAGGGTTTCGACCTGAAACGTTAACTCTGTTTCTCTCTCCACGGATGTTGCCTGGCCTGCTGAGTTGTTCCAGCGTTTTCTGTTGTTGTTTTAAAAAGATTGCTAAGATGGTTCCCCATTTAAATTGACCCTGTTGTTGAGATATTAGAATATAAAGGCTGCAAAATGTATTTTAAATTGGATTACTTTTTTAAATTGATATTTTCCATCTGTCTTCCTTTTATACCCTTCTATCCTAAAAGGCACTATCTCATGCAAGCTATAGTTCCATAGGTGCCAATAGGCCACTACTACCTTGCATAAGTGGCCCCCTTTTCATGTGTGAATCTAGACAGCTCGCGTCAGCAGGTTATTCGACCGGTGAAGCATCAGAATCAAGACTAATCTTGTTCTTACCTGACATTTTTATTCGTGGCTAGAATGTGGAACTACAAGGTGTAGTTGAGGTGAATAGCATAGATACGTTTAAGGGGAAGCTAGATAAGCACAGGAGGGAGAAAGGAATCGAAGGTTATGTTGATGGGGTTAGATAAAGAAGGGTGGGAGGAGACTCCCGTGCAGCATAAACACCGGCTGAATGGCCTATTTCTGTGCTGTAAATACTTAGTAACTTAGAAGAGTGAAGGGGCATAGATTGTTTAGATTTAACCGCTTCATGAAAAGGGCAGGTAAGTGTCAAACAGACTGCCCAAAGAGGCCGTGGAGAGAGACAGTGTATTGGCACTTGTTGCACTTACTGGAACTTGCATTTGGGTCAAAAGTTGCAACAAGGAAAGACAGCTCACAAGATTGACCAAAAATGGCAAGTTTTTTACTGTGAGCTTGTGTCCACCAGCAGCTGAGCTGACAGTGAGCTTCTCGTTTCACTTAGCCTTCAGCAGTCAATCAGAAAGGAACTTTTGGACTCATCTGTGTGTGCTGCTTTTGAGTTCCTTGTGAGTGGAAAAAATGCATAATGCCTATATGAAATAAATTAATCAAAGTGCCTAAACTGTGATGCTCAGGTTATCCTTGTTCTCACACCTTATTTATGCTAGGGTAGCTATCTTTCACAAATGCTAAAATGTATTCAAATTTATTCACACACCTTAAAATTATAAAAAAGGAAATAGCAGTGGCAGGTATACTTGATAGCTAAGGAATAATATCAAACACAGCAAAAAATTCTGCTCCCCATAGAATGCCAAGTTCTCCAAGAGATAACCTTTAATCAATAAAGAGAACCAATTCTATAGAAACTGCTCTGAGTGTATCTAAGTCCTCCTTCATATAGCCCTAAAAGTAACACAAGAGATAATCACAATAATGTGAATAAACAACCTGTCACATCAAAGAATTTCAAAACATTCAATAAAGGAAATGAGCGATATCCAAGAGTGCGGTGAAAAGATGAGTTATCTTTCACCTTTAACTTAAAGAAGATAAATTGGAAAGAACATGATGGAACAGGCAGAGATTCCATTGTGAAATCCTATGTTTAAATGCAACCAAATCATTATTAAATCAGAAGCTTTGGAAATCTTGCTATTCATTTTTCCTTCAGCCTAATGGCATTCTCTGCACTGCAGCTGTAGCATAATGAATCATGCGATCTATCTGTGAATTTCAATGTTGGTTACTGCTTCATGACTTTTCTTTTCACCGTGCCTGAAAGGCTTTTGAATGCAGAATTGAGTGTTCACTCCAAGATCTCAGCTGAGGAATTCGTTGATGCAGTACAATTGGCCTGAATATCCCTGAGTTGTGGAACGGGGGACAAAAAAATCAAAGAAAGAACTTGCATTTCTATAGTGCTTTTCAGGACATCCCAAAGTGCTTCACAGCTAATGAAGCACTTGTGTAGTCACTGTTGTAATGTAGGCAAAGTAGCAGTCAATTTGTGCATGTCAAGATCCCATAAACAGCAATGAGATAAATGACCATATAATATGTTTCAGTAGTGTTCGTTGAGGGATAAATATTGGCCTGGACATCTGGAGACCTCCATTACTCTTCTTCAAACAGTACCATGGTATCATTTATATTCCTACACAACAGGAAGGCATAGGGCTGGATTTTCATTGACCCGTGGAGGCGGGTTTGGAGGCGTGTGGGGGGTTAAACTTGCAAAAACTGGCGGGCAGGCACAAGTCCGCCTCCATCCCGCCTCCACGCAATTTTCATTAAATCGTGTCTGCTGGTCCCGACTCCGTCCCGCCTCTAAGAGACGGGATAGGCTGTTAAGGCCCTTAACAAGCACTAAATTGGCTCTATAATGCCATTTTGAAAGGCCTTTGTGATTTTAACCCTTGATCTATGTGAAGCACGCCTGTTCTGAACCACGATTGTGAAACCTGGCGGGAGCACATTTCGATAGCTGACTATCAGCTGCAGGTCCACTATTACAACGGAGATGTGATGAAGGTAGTAGTAGTATTAGGTCTAAAAGTCGCCTCTGATGCTGCTGCATTGAAGGTCTTCAGAGACTGCCTGGCCTTTGCTGTGAGAGGACCTGGATGCAAAATTCTCTCTCTCTCTCTCTCTCTCTCCAGACTTAGGGGCTGCTGCTCATTTTGCATCCAGGTCCTCTCACAGCAAAGGCCAGGCAGTCTCTGACCTTCAATGCAGCAGCAATGATGACATCATCAGAGGCGACTTCCAGACTGAAAACACTAATTGGTTCATGGGTTCCCACATGCTGGAACTCAATTGCCCAATTAGGTAAAAATTGCATCAATCTCCCACATCCAATTGCAGTCGGGTGGATAACACGAAATGCGGATGACACGACCCCAACCCGCCCCAGTATCAAAATCCACCCCATAGTGTGGAACAAGTGCTGAACTGTCTATTACATGAAGAACCTGACACCATGGGAGGAAGCAATAGTTGATTTGTTCAGGGGGAAGAGTATTGAACGCATTAGAATTGTGGAGAATGAAAGGGTGCACAAAACTATTGGTATGTACTATATTCATTATATTCTGTATTTAACATGACATGTTACATTAATGTGTCTATACGCACGATGCACAAAAGGATAATGATGAGTGCAATAACAATACAGCACCCACATGGAAATATGGTTATCCATTTAGGTGGAAAATGTGGGCCTGGCACAGCATCTAAGATGCAACATACACCTGCTCCCAAATGATCTGTCCTTGCCTGATAACGCAAGGTCATTGTTATGTTGTTGGGACTTTTCTACCCTTATATTTTTCTGTATTTTTGGAATACATTCATAGATGAATCGCAATTGCCTATGACTTTGAGAGTATCTTCACTAGCCTTAGTATCTAGGTAAGCTTTCAGTAACATGCTCAGGATAGTGAACAGTAAAATCTTTCTGATAATTATTTCAGCTATCACGTCACCACCACTTGCTCATCCTCGCCTATGCACTGTGACTCAACCTGCGCTATGTCCTCAACCTCATTATCTACATCCACCAGGGTGTGTTTGCCTTTGTTGGTGCTTGACAGAGGTGGTGGTAGCAATGCAGGGTGCTGTGACATACTGTTTGCTCGGGGAGAATGGTAATGGCAGCAGTCTTCTTCCCAAGCTAAAAAAAGCAAAGGAGGACAAAACGTCAAAATTAGGTCTTAAATAACCACTGTATTCATTGTATGTGGCCTGTGTGCTGCTATCTTAGTTGGGTTTAAGACTGTGTGACAATCACTCAATTAGGCAACATGACATGATCTGAACATTATGGTACTAACCCTGACCTTTCAGGAAACCTCCATCTTCATTGTCCTCCATTCGCTTGATGCTCTTATGGTAAGTGAATTCAAGGGTGGCCCTTTCTAAAAGAGTCAACAAATCAAATTGTGAGGCCGCCAGGATTAACTGGCATGTTCCAGAGGAGGCGTGTAGGATGGGGGGAATGTCTAAAAATCAGAAAGGCCTCTCAAAATGGGATTATAGAGGCAATTAAGTGGTTGTTAAGGGCCTTAAGGGCCTATCACGCCTCTTGGAGGCGGGATGGAAAGGGGGTCAGAAGACACGCATTTGGGAAAATTGCTCGGAGGCGGGATTGGGCCCGCCCGCCATTTTTGGTAATTTTAACAACTCACACGCCTCCAATCCCGCCTCTTCGGGCCTGGCAAAATCGAGCCCATAATCTCCCTTAGAGAGTCTTCTGGCTATCGTGGTTTCTCAAACCGTGCCACTCCCTTCGGCCTCATCTCCACCGCTGACCCTTGCTCCCCATTTCTTCTCTCTCTGGGACAATGGCACATCTTCACCTATGTTTCTCCCTTCTGGTGTCTTTGCCTCCCCGCTCGCATCCTGCTGCCCCTTTAAGGCTCCTGCCTCTTGCACCCTCTCCTTGTCTTGCCCCCTCCTATTCCCTGAGATGTGCGACTCGCCATCTTTCTTTGGAGTACTTACACTTACCCCACACCCCGCTCCCGCCTCCTTTCCCTCCACGGACACCAGATTCTTTAGGGAGAGCTGAACCATATTATGGTTCAACTCTGCCCTTGACCCGTGCTGCTCGCTGCTGTCTTTGTACTTTTCCACCATACTTGGTGTGTTTTCCACCATCTCCATCCTGTGACACACCCCACAGCTCTCCGCCTTGCAGCTCCGAGCGATGTGTCCAGACTTGCTGCAGTTATGTTATAACAGTACAAGTCTGGATAGCTTATTACAAGATGGTCGTGTCCAAGACAATAGTAACAAACCTCCACCTGGTTATCATGCAGTACCCGGAAGTACTGCAGTCCTTCCATTGTCTCGAATGTCATGCTATACGGCAATGACTTCACCCCCTCTGGGAACCGCACTTTTACAGAACGGGTTCCATCTGCTACCCGCGTTCCTGGATAGTATCTCCTCTTTATTGCCGAGCAAATTTTAATGTCCCACGACTCCAACTTCTTGATTAGCACATCGTCCTCAATATAAACAGGCAGATTTAAGAATGAGACCACCACCTCTTCAGAATATAGCAGAGATACCTCCAAGAACTTATCTCCAGCCTTCAAACTCAGTAAAAGTCTTTCCACCTCCTCTCGGCCACTGACCATCACCTCGAACCCAACATTCAGCTTTGGTCGGCAGGCAAAGCAGCTTCCCTCGCCGCAGTCCTCATGTACCGCCTGGATAATATCCCAAGCTCGTATCTCCTTATCCTCACACTGAACCACCACCGTGTTTTCTTTTCCAAACCTCCTGGGGTCCCAGCCCAAATCTTTGGACCTTTTTTTCTCCCTTCCCCCAACATTTTCTCCCCTGATTAAATTCATCCTGGGAATATTGTCCTCTGAGGCGCCCAGCACTTCAGGCCCCTTAGCAGCAATCTGGTTGCTGTTTATGGACCAAAAAGGCCCTAAAACCTGAAAAAATAAACCAGAAACCCACCACCAACTTTTTACAAACTCACTCCAACTCCCTGCAGTAATCAAGCACCCAGCAGCACCTGCTCACTCCTAGCCCCACCCACCTAGAAAGTGGTACCTACTGAGCCACAGCTGACACTGTTCTACAGATGCACAGCTTCAGGGGCATAGGGGCATGTTATAAATTAAAAATGCACAGATCATTGTGCGAACACCCTTTAAGAATTGATGATGTGCACTCAAGTTACAATATACATATCCGATCTGTGATTATAAAATATATCTCATAAGCATCTTCATTTAAACAAAACATTGTTCTTACCTTGGTACTACTGTGGTAAGACCATGTCAAGGTAACCGATTCTTACTTCTTAGCATTTTACAGTATTAAAGGCTCAAACTCTTAGCAGAGAGGACTTTATTGTATCTGTATTTGGGGCAGGTGCTTTTCATGACAGCAGATTTCTTGAGGTTTGATCTATTTTTCTTGATGCTTGCCAGTGCCTGTGGGTCCTGGATACTGCATTCACTCTCTGCAAACTGCTCCAATGCCATCTGCACTAGGTGCCTCTAAAGGGGATAGGGAGACAAGAATGCCATCAGTTGTGTCCAGCTGTTCCAACACTCCCTCACTCTTTCCGGTATGGCTTCCAATCCCTGGTTAGTTAACTTGGTTTTCCTTAGCTTGTCTGTGCTCTATCCTTCAGCAATACTGCTCGGTTAGCAGTTACTCTGGCTTCCCCAGTATTCAGCTATTTAAATGCATCCTAATTGTAATTCATAGCTGACTGTCAGTATTAATGCTTCTGTCTCTGCAATGGATGGCCCGCTGCACAGGCATAAAACTCACATTTTAGCAACGGAGGCTTGGTAGCATAGTAGCACCCATGGAGAGAGAAACAGAGTTAACGTTTCAGGTCTGTGACCCTTTGTCAGAACTGGAAAAAGTTAGAGATGTAACAGATTTTAACCAGGTGCAGGGGCAGGGAAAGGGGGGGAGGGGAGGAAAGAACAAAAGGGACGGTCTGTGATAGGGTGGAAGGCAGGAAAGATTAAATGCTGCAAATGGGGATAGTAGAATCATCAACAGCTGTCGCCTGAAAAAATAGGGGCAGAGGTTATAGTCTGAAATTGTTGAACTCGATGTTGAGTCCAGAAGGCTGTAAAGTGCCTAATCGAAAGATGAGGTGCTGTTCCTCGAGCTTACGTTGAGCTTCGTTGGAACAGTGTAAGAGGCCGAGGACAGAGAGATCAGAGTGGGAGTGGAGCTGGGAATTAAAGTGACAGGTGACTGGAAGCTCGGGGTCACCCTTACGGACTGAACGGAGGTGTCCCGCAAAGTGGTAACCCAATCTGCGTTTGGTCTCCCCAATGTAGAGGAGACCGCATCGTGAGCAGCGAATACAATATACTAAATTGCAAGAACCCTTTTCGTGGGATATGTGGAACATTCTTTGTTCCAGTCCTAATCAGGTCTTCTCCCTCACCTCTTTTTCCGATACATTGATGACTGCATTGGTGCAGTTTCCTGCTCTCGCCCTGAACTAGAAAATTTAATTCACTTTGCTTCCAATTTCCAGCCTTCCCTCACCTTCACATGGTCCATCTCCGACTCTTCCCTTCCCTTCCTCGACTTCTCTGTCTCCATTTCTGGGGATAGGCTATCGACAAACATCCACTATAAGCCCACTGACTCCCACAGCTACCTGGACTACACTTCCTCTCACCCTGCTTCCTGTAAGGACTCTATTCCATTCTCCCAGTTTCTCCGTCTCCATCGCATTTGTTCTGACGATGCCACCTTCCATACTAGTGCTTCCGATATGTCTTCCTTTTTCCTCAACCGAGGATTCCCCTCTACCGTGGTTGACACGGCCCTCGACCGTGTCCATTCCATTTCCCGTACTTCTGCCCTCACCACTTCCCCTCCCTCCCAGAACCACGATAGGGTTCCCCTTGTCCTCACCTTTCATCCCACCAACCTTCACATTCAACGGATCATCCTCCACCATTTCCGCCACCTTCAGCATGATACCACCACCAAACACATCTTCCCCTCCCCTCCCCTTTCAGCATTCTGAAGGGACTGCTCCCTCCATGACACCCTGGTCCACTCCTCTATCACCCCCATCAGCCCCTCCCCTCCCCTCCCCACGGTACCTTCCCATGCAAGCGCAGGAAATGCAACACCTACCCTTTTACCTCCTCCCTTCCCACTGTCCAGGACCCCAAACACCCCTTCCAGGTGAAACAGCGATTTACTTGTACTTCTTGCAATTTAGTATACTGTATTCGCTGCTCACGATGCAGCCTCCTCTACATTGGGGAGGCCAAATGCAGATTGGGTGACCGCTTTGTGGAACACCTCCATTCAGTCCGTAAGGGTGACCCCGAGCTTCCGGTCGTCTGTCACTTTAATTCTCCGCTCCACTCCCACTCTGATCTCTTTCCTCGGCCTCTTACACTGTTCCAACGAAGCTCAACGTAAGCTCGAGGAACAGCACCTCGTCTTTTGATTAGGCACTTTACAGCCTTCTGGACTCAACATCGAGTTCAACAATTTCAGACTATAACCTCTGCCCCTATTTTTTCAAGCTACAGCTGTTGATGATTCTGCCCTCCCCATTTGCAGCAATTAATCTCTACTGCCTTCTATCCTATCACAGACTGTCCCTTTTGTTCTTTCCTCCCCTCCCCCCTTTCCCTGCCTCTGCACTTGCTTAAAAATCTGTTACATCTCTAGCTTTTTCCAGTTGTAACGAAAGGTCACAGACCTGCAACGTTGGCTGGAATTTTGCCTGTCCTCAGAGTGCGGGATTGGAGGCGGGACCACTGTCAAAATCGCAGAGACCCGCCTCCAACCAATCTTCCCAAGTGTCAGGTCCCCGATTTGCGCATGGACCCGACACCTAGCGGCGGGAAGAGGATTATAGCCGCTTACCTGGCTGTTAACAGGAACTTGATACTTGTTAATAGGCTCTTTTTCAATTTTGCCAATTCTGCCTCTGGTTCCCTGACGTCCGGACACCACGCCAGGTAAGTGTGGCGTGTTGTGAGCCTGCTGTAGTGTTTCAGCATTGATGAAAGCTGCAGAAGTGGGGTGAAGGATACAATGGTGCACTGGTGAGTTTCAGAGGTAAGAAAATGTTGGGAAAATCATTTTTAATGCATTTACACTTTTCTGTAGGTAACAAGTTTTGAATTGGCTGTCTAGTCTAACCTCATTGGGAGAACCTCTCTCACCAGTGACAGATTGCTCCTGTCACCTCACCTGCAACTGCCATCTGTTCTAGCCTATGGAGGGAGTCATTGGAGAGCCTGGGTGCAAGAGCTCACCTTTGTACAGTGATTGTCAGTGTTTGCAGCACCTCAATGCTGTCAAACACTGAGAAATGAGCTGTCAAAGAAAAATTGTGCGTGGTCCCTTTAATAAAACTGGCAGATGATGCATCATCAGTTGATGTCATCTGACTGGTTTCCTCTTAATTCGCCAGCAAGCCCGCAGGGCAGGCTTAACAAGGCCAAGCGATGGAAAATCACGTCCGTGGGCCGGATGCAGTTGGGGGTGGGACTGGAAGCCGGAAACCAGCTGACCCGCTCCCAAGCCGCATCCATTTACAAAATCGCGGCCGTTGACTCTGTTTCTCTCTGCATGGATGCTGCCTGGTATGCTGAGTGTTTCCAGCATTTTCTGTTTTTGTTTCAGATTCCAGCGTCCGTAGTATTTTGCTATTGGTAGCATAGTAGTTATGTTACTGGACTAGAAACGTGAATTCAAATTCAGTTTGAGAAATTGAATCCTTTTTTTAAAATATGGAAATATAAAAAAGCGATGAAGCTCTCAGATTGCCGTTAAAAACCCAGCGCTTCATTAATGTCCTTTTAGGAAAGGACACCTGCCATCCATACCCATCTCCTCTACATGTGGCTCCAGTCCCACACCAATGTGGATGACTTTTAACTGCTCTCCCCTATGAAGTGGCCTAGCAAACCATTCAGTTGTACAAAGAAGGAGGCCCACCACCTCCAACACCTTCTCAGGGCAACTAGGGATGGGCAATAAATGCCATCCTTGCTAGCGATGTCCACATGCTGAGAATGAAAGAAAAAAAGTTTCAAGAATTGCTGAGTTAAGGGACAATTGTAGACAAAATGATACAATGATAAGTTTTAGCATTCATACTCGTATCAGGTGTGAAGGATCCTATAACTAACTTTGGTATAAATACGTTAGCATAATTATTCTAATTAATGACATTTAATGTGAAGATAAAGTTAAAAGATCTTGGTGACCACAAGTGTTACCAGAAGCCATTCCCAAAACACTGTCCTGCTGCTTTCAGATGTGTAAAATTTGAGGACAAATAGATAACAGCTTTTTTTGGGTGTAGTAAACATCTTTCACAGCAGCACATATTGAATACTGTTTAACCTCACATAGCGCAACAACACTGGGGATCTTTTCATTTTTAGAAGGATCACAATCCATCATGGCATTCAGAGAGTTCCCGTGGCTGGAAAGTCTCTAGAGGAACTTCCTGTGAAGTCAGCATCATTTCTGAATAAAGACAACACCCAAAGCACAGGGGCTGCCTGCTGAATGTATATTTTTGGTGTCTTATTGAAAGGTGAGGGATGCAATTTGTTTTTATTCTCATAATATAGGCTTTCAGGGTGTACAACGATGACCCACCACAGGTTCTTGACATTTAGGCATATCTTTTGTGCTGCTGGCAATGTGTGAATGATGGAAGAGATCCATCATTGGATTCATCAAACATTCAGGTAACAAACTGTTTTCTCTGTGGAATAGCTTCTGTAGAAATCCTTATCATCTATCTCCTGTACAAATGTCTTTCTGTTTTGAATGCTTCAGCTATTACTGTCCAATCTTCCCAGGAGGATCTGAAGTGAAATGCAGCTGGCTTGAAATGGGATTCAGAATATTCCTAGCATTTGCAAGATGAACTATCTGCTTTAAAGTTGAATGAAGGTCAGCTTTTTTCTCAGTCAGTATAAAAAGTTGGGGTCTTAGTGCACTTAAATCTGAAGAGTAATTACTTTTAAAGTAATAGGTCTGATTTTGGACCCTACCCCACCAATGGGCACAGGGAGGGCAGGTGGTTAAAATAGCAGTCGCTTACATACTGCTGGGTTACTGAAGCGCTCCTTCCCGACGCCATCTTAATCGTGCCGTTTTTTGATTTGGGATTGGCGCTCGCCACAGGCAGGTGGGGACCTCATAAATATATTGAAATCAGGTTCCCATGATGCAATTAGCATCCTGGCGCCATTTTAACTCAGAATCGTGGAAGTCCAACCCAGTGTCTGACCTGCCAGTAAGAACTGGTGCGATTGGTGTCTCAGAGTCACTGAAGCTGTACATAAAGGGCCACTTGGCTGTAGCTCAGTCGATCATAGGATCATTTTGCCATCTGATTTCCAGGAGAGTTTCCAGCTTCCAGTTCACTTATTTTACACTTTTAGGGCCTTCGTACCCTCAGTAGGCTTTTTATGCGTATCATGGGTGCTATGATTGCTAGTTTCATTTGGATGGAGGACCATTTGGAGGAAGAGGAGCAGCACCAGCTGGGCTGAGCAGAAGAAAGCAGGTGAGAGGAGCTGCTTAAGGAGGCCTTATCCAGCACACATGGTGAACAGGCTGGGCCACTTACTTGGATCTATTTGAAGAGTGGTGCAGGAGGGGGCTGTGCTTCTCTAGGCAGGCTGACTCAGACCTCTGCAATCCCTTGCAACAGAACCTGCTGCCTGATGGACCATGGGGCCTGATTTGCCACTGTTTCCCAAAGTCACCCAAGCCCTTAACTTCTTCACCACTGGCTCCTTTCACTCCGCTGCACGGAACATCTGCCTGTCCCAGTCTTCAGTACACAACTCCATTAAGCAGGTCACCGATGCCCTGTTTGTCAGGGCTCAGCAGTACATCACCTTCCTCATTGACCTCAACAGTCAACACGAGAGACGTCGAGGATTTGCAGCAGTGGCTGGCTTCCTTCATGTACAGGGAGTCATTGACTGCACACACGTTGCCATCAGGGCATAAGAACACCAGCCAGCATAATTCGTCATTAGAAAAGGCTGCCACACCATTAATGCCCAGCTAGTGTTCGATCACAGAAACAGAATCTTGTAAGTTTCTGCAAGGTACAAAGGAAGCTGTCAAAATGCATTTATTCTGCCTCAGTCTACAACCCCCCACCCGCTCCCCCCAACTCCCCACCCCCCTCCCACTATTTGACCCTTGCAGGAATGTGGCAGGATAGCTGCTGGGGGACAAGGGATACCCCCATCAGGCATGGCTCATGACACCTCTCCGCAACCACACGATACCCTAGCAACACAGGTATAATCAAAACCAGGGCACACAGTAGGGATGCTGAAGCAGAGTTTCAGGTGTCTGAACAGGTCTGGGGGCTCCCTAACATCTGCCCCACATAGTGGTGTGCTGCACATTGCACAACCCTGGAAGAGGCACAGCACCAAATCGAGGATGATCAGGAGGAAGGCAAGGAAGCAGCAGAAGAAGCAGGGCCACCTCAATACCTTGCAGGACATGTGAGGCATCAGCTCATTGGTCAGTAATCCTGCTGACTTGCTCATTGCCCTGCCCTGATAACTTACACTGAGCCACTCTGCTTGACAGTCCTTATTACATCCTTCCCCGCTCCCTTCATCCTGCATTGAAGAAGATTCAAGCCATTAAAACAACATCTATATCGGTGACATTCTGACAATGCAGACTCAGAAACTGCTATTAAACCGCACTGCAGATCAAAGTATCAAATGAGATTAGGGCATTAATTTAATGTTGAAAATAATAATTGCCTTCCTTTCATTTCTCACTCAAGTGATCAACCCATAGTTTTTTTCTTAAAAGGTTTACTAACTCTCCTACTCCTACAAGGTGCTCCCCTGGTGACCTCAGCAGAGCTGGTGAAAGGCTGCTGTTCCTCATCTTTGTATCCTTGAGATACTTGTAGCTGGTGACTTCTGGGTGCTGTAGCCTGTGAGGGCCCGGCTGCAGACTGCTGTATCTCGGCTGCTGCCGGGGCGGTCTGGCCCAGCTGACTTGCTGGCACCATTGCGGGTATTTGTTAAGGGGGTGGCAAAGAAGCCGACTGAGAGAGGGCAACACACTGCGCCCATCACAACACTGTCACTCCCATGGGGCTGGGGCTGGGGAGCATTGCTTCCACTGATCTAGTGGAGAGCAGACTGCAGCAGATGAGTGACTCCAAGGCGGACATCTGTCTCTGCAAGGTTTGAGCCCAGAGTCTCTTTGAGCTTTCGCCAATAGCTGCAAAGGCTGGTGATACTGACACTTTTTGTGAGGGCCCAGCTGCAGTGTCCCTGGAGGTAAACACACTCTCCAGCATGGACTCCAGCACAGGCTCCAGAGTGTTGATGCCATGGAAGTTGACACCACACAGGCTGGATACAGACTCCTGGATACTTACAGCCAGACTGCTGAAACTCCTTGGCAGGCCTTGAGGATGCACCTGCAGCTGCTGGGAAAGAGGGCCTCCCTTTGCCCTGACCTCCTCCACCAGGATCACCACGGAGGCAACAGAAAAGTGGAGGGCAACCCTTTGACTCACTCCTGGTGCCAAAATTAATTTTCTAGCTGGACGAGCAGAAATCAAAGTGGGGAACGCAACATTGCCTTAAGAGGTGCATCCCCACATTAAATAGGTTTCAGGAGGCACACTGGAAATTACATGTGGTTGGGCTGCCCTATTCCCAATGTGATCAAAACGGCAGCCTATCAGTCAAATGGAAAGGAGGCCTGGGAGTTAAAATTGCCTGGGTCTCACGCTGATGGCGTAATGGGGACTTCCCCCCCACCCGATTCATGCCCCAAGTTAAAATCAGGGCTAATACCTTTTGAAATTACCAAGTAGAATAGAACCAACTGACTAAAATACATGTTTCCTCAGTTAAAGTCTCAGGATCCTTATTCATTGATCATCAGACCTAAGAAAATCAGACTGCCTGAATTCCAGTAAAAGTTCAACAATAGACAATAGGTTAAAGGTAACTCATTTTAAACCTCAAGTAAATGTTTCTCTCATTTCTGTGGACGGTGACAATCAACAATATATTCTTGATCAATTTCAAACATAATATGGATACGTAGGGCTGGATTTTGTCAGTGTGGGCGGGCTGGGGCGTGTCAGGTGGAAATCGTGTCAGGACCCCGACTCCTAAGTGATGTGTTGAAAAAGTGGGATTTTCCCCTAATTGGGCAATTGATTTCCAGCGTGTGGGAACCACTGGCCCATTGAGTCTTTTCATACAGAAAGTCGCCTCCAATGACGTCATCAATGCTGTTGGATTTAAGGCCTGCAAGCAGCCTTGATTCTTCTGGAGACTGGAAATGCTTTGGACATTGTATGAAGGGCTTCATTTACCGACCATGTCCATCAGCAAGCAAAAGTGTGCACCTCGCTTTGATGAGCCCTCCCTCCAAGCTCTGGTGCAGGGAGCAAGATCTAATAAGGAGGTGCTCTTCCCTTCCTCAGGGAGAAAAAAGCCACCACAACAGACTAAAGCTGTGTGGCTGCAAGTGGCCCAGGAGGTCAATGCTATCTCTCTGTGCCGCAGAACCTGGCTGCAGTGCAGGAAGAGGTTTCATGACCTTCTCCGCACAGGAAAAGTGAGTATGACTTTCCCATCACCCTCAATCTGATCCCCATCGCCTCTCCTCACCAGCACTCTGCTTTGCCAACCGCTTCCTCCACATCCCACTTGACACTTACATCCCTGCACCCTTACCCATTCCCTCTCTCTCTATGGTCACATTCACCTAACAATTCGACCATGCAGCCCTCACACTCTCTATCACTGTGACGCAATGACAACACCTTACAACACACAGGGAGGGCCCTTTGTCTCCTTCTAAGCATCTATGCTATGGATTCTCTACACTCACTCCTTCATTCTCACTCAAACTCCACTTGTGTCCCTCATTGAAGGAAAAGAGAGCCCACAATAAGAGGGAAAGAGCGAGGACAGGAGGAGGGCCACCCTCAGTAGCCCAGCTCACCACCTCGGAGGAGGCAGCCCTGGAAATTGCTGGGATCGAGGAGGATTCCCAAGTGGGGGACGGACAGGCGGGCGCATCACAGCATGCTGGTGACAGAATAGTTTGGCATCTCTCTCATTGACATTGCATGAGTGACTGATAATGATTCTGATGCTCTAACAGATTGATTATGATCATCTGCACAATTCAATGTGCATGCAACCTTTACCTCACATCTCTAACTCTTTCCTTTACTCCCCCACAGGACCATCGAGAGCCCCCGTCCCCACTGTCCAGGAGGAAGAGCCTGAGCTTCCAGACTCCTCAGAGGAAGCTGCAACCTCTGAGGGCGCTCCGTCAGCAGAATTAAGAGCACCCTGCACCAGCGCAGACACTCACACCTCGGTGGGACCTTCGAGACATAGAGTAGAGTTGTCACCTGGTGTATCACAGCTCACAAGTGAGCATCAGCAGATGGTGGAGACAGGGACAGCAGTGGAGAGTCCTCGTCGCAGTGGAGAGGACGTTCCCAGCTCGGCTCCGCTGCATGTCGACCCTGTGCCTCCAGGTCCATCCAGAAGGAGAGCGGTGCTGGAACTCCAGGAACAGATGCAGGAGTCTCTGGCAGGTTTTGTCTCCAGGGTCGCTGCGAGTGTGGAGCGAATGGAGGAGTCCATCGCTAGCATGAGCAGAGCCTTTCTGGAGGCGTTGGCACATGAACGCATCACCACGGAAAGGATGGCAACCTCCTTGGAAAGGATGGCTACCTCCATGGTAAGGCTGGCTACTGTAGAGGAGAGGATGGCTACGGTAAAGGAGAGGTTGGCTACGTCCATGGAGGAGCTTAGTCGCCAGGGTATGGAAAACATGGTAATTGTTCAGAATAGACTGACATCTCTTGAGGAGCGATGGTCAGCTATTGAGCAAACAAACCAGACTTTCATGCAAGTCCTCTGGAGTAGGACTTCCAGTGCAGAAACGGGTCCTCATGGCCCCCCCTGAAGTGCAGCAAGGTGCTGTCCAGCCACTTGCTAGCTCTGAAGTGGGGCTGATCCATGAGAGGGATGTTGGTGGCATACAACAAGGAAGTGCGGGCTCCTCTCCAAGCGCTCACACGACCATGCCACTGCAGAGCCCTCGGTCAGAGCCCCACCAGAGTCCCCACCCAACTGAGATCGGCGTCTCACCCCCTGCACAGCCGCAGGAGCAGCAGACTGTTGCCGAGCCCTCACAGGTTCGCAACCCCAGAGGATGCCCGCCAAAGGTGTCGAGACAGGAGCAGCAAGAAAGTGAGCAAGGGACCTCCACATCTGCTGAAGCCACAGGGGAAGCACTACATAGGAGCATGCGTAAGAGGAAGATAATGCACAAGTAGTCACAAGGGTAGTCACTTGGGTGTAATGTTGTGTTGAATTTTGAAAAGCCATCAGTTGCTTATTGTCATAAAAAATTCTGATGACAAACTGTTGCAGTTGTGGCATGTGTCATTTCGCTAATGGGACTTCCACATTGAGGGCTTAGGGCGACTTGCAATTGTCAGTATGGTGGTCAGAGTGATAGGAATCCGCAGGTTCTTGGCCATTGTCGATGGTCTGATAAGAAGGTGCACGGCAAAATTGTTTGATTGTGCAGGCTCAACACATCTGGCCAAGATGAGTGCGTCCCTTGCATCCCGGGCAGCAATGTGGTCGCACGCTGGCGCCTTCTGGCATGTGCAGCTTCAGTTCTGTGAGCAGCAGCTTGGCGCTCCTGTTGTTGCTGCTGCTGTTGGTGGTGTTGTTCATGGTTCTGCTGCTGCTACGGCTGACCTTTGTCCGAATCTGATGTCCAGGAGGAAAGGAAATAAATGGTTCCCATGCTTCTGGTATATGCCCCAGTTCAGGAAGCGCTCAGTCAAGGTGGCGAGAGGGGTTTCCCAGGAGGTCACACTGGAGATGGGTCTCAGGCTCCAAACTTCCACAACAATGGGTATGCCTGCTAAAAGTTCCCCCAGGCCTGAGACAACAAAGTTCTGCCACCTGCAAATGATGATTGCTGAAAACTCCTTTTTAATGGTGGAGCTGCAGCTGTCAGTAAGCCATCCACTTGTGAGGCCGCCAGGATTCACTGGCGTGTTCCAGAGGAGATGTGCAGGACGTGGGAAAAGTAGTAAAATCAGAAAGGCCTCTCAAAATGGGATTATAGAGGCACTGAACTGGTTGTTAAGGGCCTTAAGGGCCTATCCCGCCTCTTGGAACGCATTTGGGAAAATTGCTCGGAGGCGGGATGGAGGCGGGATCGGGCTCGCCCGCCATTTTTTGCTTTTTTACCACCTCACATGCCTCCAATCCCGCCTCCTCGGGCCTGGCAAAATCGAGCCCGTAGACTCAGTCTGTTCATGGCACCAATATTTATTTTTATTGTAGTCTATTATTTTCTTCTATAAAAAGGGGAGGGAGAAGTACGCTAAAAAAAAGCTGCATTAATACAAGAGAAATATTCCCATCATGGAGGCTCAGCATTTTGATCGTCAAGTTTTAAGTCTGTCAAATTCAGTGCAGGAATAGGGAGCAGTGAGTACATGTTCAGGGCAGTGACAGTGCAGGAATAGGGAGCAGTGAGTACATGTTCAGGGCAGTGCTGGAGTAGGGAGCAGTGAGTAGATGTTCAGGGTAGTGACAGTGCAGGAATAGGGAGCAGTCAGTAGATGTTCAGGGCAGTGACAGTGCAGGAATAGGGAGCAGTCAGTAGATGTTCAGGGCAGTGACAGTGCAAGAATAGGGAGCAGTCAGTAGATGTTCAGGGCAGTGACAGTGCAAGAATAGGGAGCAGTCAGTAGATGTTCAGGGCAGTGACAGTGCAGGAATAGGGAGCAATGAGTAGATGTTCAGGGCAGTGACAGTGCAAGAATAGGGAGCAGTCAGTAGATGTTCAGGGCAGTGACAGTGCAAGAATAGGGAGCAGTCAGTAGATGTTCAGGGCAGTGACAGTGCAGGAATAGGGAGCAGTGAGTAGATGTTCAGGGCAGTGACAGTGCAGGAATAGGGAGCAGTCAGTAGATGTTCAGGGCAGTGACAGTGCAGGAATAGGGAGCAGTCAGTAGATGTTCAGGGCAGTGACAGTGCAGGAATAGGGAGCAGTCAGTAGATGTTCAGGGCAGTGACAGTGCAGGAATAGGGAGCAGTCAGTAGATGTTCAGGGCAGTGACAGTGCAGGAATAGGGAGCAGTGAGTAGATGTTCAGGGCAGTGACAGTGCAGGAATAGGGAGCAGTCAGTAGATGTTCAGGGCAGTGACAGTGCAGGAATAGGGAGCAGTCAGTAGATGTTCAGGGCAGTGACAGTGCAGGAATAGGGAGCAGTCAGTAGATGTTCAGGGCAGTGACAGTGCAGGAATAGGGAGCAGTCAGTAGATGTTCAGGGCAGTGACAGTGCAGGAATAGGGAGCAGTCAGTAGATGTTCAGGGCAGTGACAGTGCAGGAATAGGGAGCAGTGAGTAGATGTTCAGGGCAGTGACAGTGCTGGAGTAGGGAGCAGTCAGTAGATGTTCAGGGCAGTGACAGTGCAGGAATAGGGAGCAGTCAGTAGATGTTCAGGGCAGTGACAGTGCAGGAATAGGGAGCAGTCAGTAGATGTTCAGGGCAGTGACAGTGCAGGAATAGGGAGCAGTCAGTAGATGTTCAGGGCAGTGACAGTGCAGGAATAGGGAGCAGTCAGTAGATGTTCAGGGCAGTGACAGTGCAGGAATAGGGAGCAGTCAGTAGATGTTCAGGGCAGTGACAGTGCAGGAATAGGGAGCAGTGAGTAGATGTTCAGGGCAGTGACAGTGCTGGAGTAGGGAGCAGTCAGTAGATGTTAACAGTAATGTGACAAACTCATCTTTTTGGCCGTATTCTCTCTGTGGAATTGACACTTTAAAGAGATCCTTGACAATTGACTAAAGTATTTATGGGCTTAATTCCCTGAATGTTTGGCATATTGGTTATTGCTTTCACATAAATTCCTGTCTATGTTATTTCAATTCACTGACCTGTTAATTTAAAACAGGTTAATGGCTGTTAAAATAGCCTAGATTTTAATTAAGCAAACATATAAACCAGTATAATAAAAATAAAGATATTATCTAGAACTAGCCGCGCCTCTAGCCAAGCTGTTCAAGTACAGCTACAACACTGGCATCTACTCGACAAAGTGAAAAATTGTCCAGGTGTGTCCTGTCCACAAAAAGCAGGACAAATCCAATCCCACCATTACTGCCCCATCAGTCTACTCTCAATCATCAATAAAGTGATGGAAGATGTCATCGACAGTGCTATCAAGCAGCACTTACTCACCAATAACCTTACGCTGATGCTCAGTTTGGGTTCCGCCAAGACCACTCGGCTCCAGAAATCATTACAGCCTTGGTCCAAACATGGACAAAAGAGCTGAATTCCAGAGGTGAGGTGAGACTGACCGCCCTTGACATCAAGGCAGCATTTGACTGAGTGTGGCATCAAGGAGCCCTAGTAAAACTGAAGTCAATGGGAATCAGGGAGAAAACGCTCCACTGGCTGGATTCATACCTAGCACTAAGGAAGATGGCTGTGGTTGTTGGAGACCAATCATCTCAGCCCCAGGACAGCACTGCAGGAATTCCTCATGGTAGTGTCCTAGGCCCAACTATCTTCAGCTGCTTCTTCAATGACCTTCCCTCCACCATAAGATCAAAAGTGGGGATGTTTCTGATGATTGCACAGTGTTTAGTTCCATTCGCAACTCCTCAGATAATGAAGCAGTCCATGCCTGCATGCAGCAAGATCTGGACAACATTCAGGCTTGGGCTGATAAGTGGCAAGTAACATTTGCGCCACAGAAGTGCCAGGCAATGACTATCTCCAGCAAGAGAAATTCTAACCACGTTCCCTTGACACTCACTGGCATTATCATCATCGAATCCCCCAGCATCAACATCCTGGGGGGATCACCATTGACCAGAAACTTAATTGGACCAGCCACATAAATACTGTGGCTTCAAGAGCAGGTCAGAGGCTGGGAATTCTGTGGTGAGTGGCTCACCTCCGAGTCCTGACTCCCCAAAGCCTTTCCACCATCTACAAGGCACAAGTAAGGAGTGTGATGTAATACTCTCCACTTGCCTGGATGAATGCAGCTCCAACAACACTCAAGAAGATCAATATCAACCAGGGCAAGGCTGCCTGCTTGATTGGCACCCCATCCACCACCTTAAACATTCACTTCCTCCACCACCGGCGCACCGTGTCTGCAGTATGCACCATTTACAAGATGCACTACGGCAACTCACCAAGGCTTCTTTGACAGCACCTCCCAAAACCACGACCTCTACCACCTAGAAGGACAAGGGCAGCAGGCGCATGAGAACACCACCACCTCTAAGTCATACACCATCCTGACTTGGAAATATATTGCCGTTCCTTCAATGTCGCTGGGTCAAAAACCTGGAGCTCCCTAACTAACAGCACTGTGTCTTCACCACACGGACTGCAGTGGTTCAAGAAGGCGGCTCACCACCACCTTTTCAAGGGCAATTAGGGATGGGCAATAAATGCTGGCCTTGCCAGCGATGCCCACATCCTGTGAATGAATAAAAAACATTGATATAGTTTTCAGTGTTATTCAGGCAGGCAGTGAGCAGGACGTACACAGCAGGCTCCCAGAGGATTTGGCTTGGTAATATAATCAGTGAGCTGCCATTGTGAAATACTCATCCCAATAAGCAGTTCGCCGATCTGGAGATGGGAAATTGGGGCGGGTTGGCTGAATGTGAAGGACCTGCAGCAGCATCTTAGAGGGAAGGCGTATTAGTATCAGGAATGGAAAGCAGAACTTTACAGCTGCGGGCAACATGCGTACAGAACCTACGGCAGCAAATACATTGGGCTGGATTTTGTCTTGGGGTCAGGTTGGGGTCGTGTCATCCGCATTTCGTGTTTCCCCCCCGACTCCAGTTGAATGTGGAAGAATGATGCAATTTTCACTTAATTGGTCAATTGAGTTCCAGCATGTGGGAACCCATGAACCAATTAGTGGTTTCAGTCTGAAAGTCACCTCTGATGATGTCATCATTGCTGACTGCCTAGTCTGAGAGACTGTTGGTGAGAGAGGACCAGCCTGGCTTGCTTTTGATGTGAGTGGACCTGGATGCAAGATGTGGGGCGAGGAAAGGAAGGACAGAGAGAGAGAGAGAGAGAGAGAGATTTTTTTGCATCCAAGTCCTCTCACACCAAATGCCATGCAGTCTCTGAACACATTCAATGCAGCAGCAGCAGCAGCATCAGAGGCGACTTTCAGACCTAATACTACTACTACCTTCATCACATCTCTGTTGTAATAGTAGACCTGCAGCCGATAGTCAGCTATCCACTTGTGCTCCCGCCAGGTTTCACTGGAGTGTTTCACACCAGGCGTGCTTCACGTCAGAAAAGGGTTAAACTAGCTAAAACGTTTGAAAATCGCATTACAGAGCCAATTTAGAGCTTGTTAAGGGCTTTAATGGCCTCTCCCGCCTCTTGGAGACGGGACGGAGTCGGGAACCCCGCGACTGATTTTGTCAAAATTGAGTGGAGGCGGGATGGAGTCGGGATGGGGTTGGGACCCCCGACCCCACAAATTTAACACCCCACACGCCTCCAAACCCAACTCCATGGGTCATTCAAAATCCAGCCCATTACATTTGTGAACCTTTAAGGCTCAAAACCCACAAGCGACTGTCTTAAAAATGTCTCCCAAACCTCCACCCAGAAATTCCTAACAATCTCTGGAAGTGGCCACCTCTAGCCTTGTACCACCCTGAGTTGGTTGGCAGCAGTAGGAACTGTTTGATGCAATTCTTCGATGTATAGCAATAAGAAAAACATCTTTTAATTTCTATGACTCAATTAAAGGGATTTGCCTAGTCCTGAAAGCTAAAGTCTGTGTCTTGTATTCTAACCTAGTGTTAATGGAGATGTGCAAGTTCTGCTGTACTGTTTAAATATAGTGGTAAACCTGTGCTACAAATAGAATAAATCATGTAATATGATTTATTTTTCCACCTGTGAGGCTCACTGTGTCATAATTTTTGAGACCACTTGTGAAAATATAAATCTTGCTAAATTGCACTGCATAATATAGTCCCCATTTTGACTTCATAGGATTGCAATTGAGATAATGTGCAAGTGACTTCTTTGGCAAAGGATAAATTAATTAAACCATTTCCAAAAGTTGACTAGCACATAAACGGCTCTAATGATTTTATAAGGTTTTAAAACAGTCTTAATTTATATGTCAAAGACCTCATGAATCTTTTTCTTTTGTAAAAATGTTAATCCTGCAATTATTAGATCTTGTCACAGCGTAAAAATCTGCAAAGAGTAAAAGATAGATCACTGTTTAACAGCGGTATCTGGTAACAGTTTGCCCTCATAACAGCATAGACCTCACATTTATGAGTCACTGCCTTGAACTGAAATTGCTAATCCATAGTCCTTGTCAGTGAAAGTGGATTTGTCCTTGACAGTCATATAAGACAACTCAACTAATCATGCTGTTATACATTCATGGCTATAAGAACTACATTACTGAAGTGTCATGAGCTCTTCTTGCTCTCCATCCCTGCGCACATAATGCATATCAAGATCTCCCATTATTCCAGCCGCTTGATGTGTATTGTTACAAATGCTATATAATGGCTAATGGATGAATTACTAATAATTGATTACTAATTGCATTAAGTCTTTCACAGCAAGGACTTAGCTTTGGTCTACTGGATGCTACATTATGTTTACCTGAAGCATTTATAATTTGTAATATATTTTTAAGTGCAAGGAAATGGTAAATAAAACTGAAATTAAAACACAATTTGCAAAGACTGGAAATTTACTGTTACGTCATGAAAAAGGACTAAAAAATAGAACTTTTATTAATTTAGCACCTTTCATATCAACAGGACATCCCAAAGTGTCTCCCAGGTGTGGCTAAACCAGTGCCTTATATAGACTGATCATCATTTGTACTCTGTCCTCTGGCTATACATCCCATGATCTGGTTAGCTTTCTTTAAAGCTGCTACATACTATGCTATTAGTTTCAGTGAGAAATACCCCAATGTTCCCAGATTTCACTTCTGTGTTTTGTTCTGTAGCCTGGAGCCATTTAGTTTATATTCTCTCTGCTTATTTCCACTTCCATTCTCATTACATTGTATTTATCCACAATAAATGGCATTTGACACTTGCCATATTGACACAGCTCCATTTACAACCACACGGTTCTTTCTCTGGTTTCGCCAATTTTTAATCTATGTCAGAAGCTGGCCTCCTCTTACATGCTTTCTTACTTTGCGGAGCAATCACTTGTGTGGCAAAAGCCTTGCTGAAATCTAAATATATCACCTCTACAGAAATTAATTACATTTATAGACAAGACCTCCTTAACAAATATAATCAGTTCTGACTCTCTCTTACCATACCCAACTAGGAACTTCATTAACCCTTCATTCAGGATGCTTTATATTTTATGCACAATATATGCTAGATTAACTTACCACTAATTTCCAGACTCATTCTTATGTCCCTTTTTTAAAGATTGGTGTTATATTAGCTACATTCCAGTCCTCAAAGACTTCTCTTGTTCCTAATGATTCTCTAAACATAGTGACAAGGACATGACCAATTTTGCTTGCTGTTGCTTTAACTACCCTTGTATGAAGTCTATCTGAGCATGGTCCCTTGTCTTCTTTTAACTTCTTCAGCCCATCAGTGACCACCATACCCATTATTTTTAGTACTTCCTTCGTCTCCCTGGAAATTTAATTCCATGAACATACAAGAGAAGATTTAATTTAGACCCCTGGTCACTTGATATTCTGTCACTCTTCAGAACCTTTAATAGCCCCACCCTTTCCTTTTTCACCTGCTTGCTGTGAACATATTTATAGAAGTGTTTGACAGTTCTCTTAATATTCCTTATTACGGAACGTGGAAAGCATTTCTTCTCCCAAAACATGATTGTCTTTTTGGGAGAGCTGGTTGCAGATGCTTTTAGCTCATGTATTTTGACATTTAACCCTACCCTCCCACTAATATTACAGTAATATAGCCACTCAAATTCAGTAGTAGCGTAATAGAACACTAAGGGGGCGATTTTGTTAATGGAGGCACGTTGGAGGTGGGACTGCTTCTTGTCGGGTCGATGTCCCGCCTCCATCGATTTGTGGCCAACCCACACTATTTTCTCTTGATTGACCTTGTTAAGCCCGCCCAGCAGGCTTAGCAGGCCAATTAAGGGAAAGTCGGTTGCAGAGCACGTCAATGTATGATGTGTCATCTGGCAAAAATTTTTGACAGATGAATTGTCATCGTTTGACAGCTCTGTGAAGCTGTCAAACAATGACATTCTCTGCAGTTTGATGAGGTCTTGCATACAAGACCTCATCAACCTTCTTCCTTTTACAGAATTGAGATGGTTGTTGTATCTGAGAATGTAACGGCATCTCTCATCTGCAACACGGAGGTCCAAGACTCTCCGCATACACACTGACTGAAGCCTGCAGGAAGAAACAAAGATAAGTACACTTTTAAAAACACTTTGCACTTACCTCTGATAATCACCTCTACACTGTTGCACCCATCACTTACCTTCACACCACACTTTTGCACCCCCCCCGACCCCCGCAGACCCAGTACTTGCCTTGCTGAGCTGGCATGTTTTGGAGCCTTCGGGAAGCCCGCACTTGTGAGGGCAAAAAGGGGATAATCCTATTTTCTGTCTGTTAACTACCTGTTAACAGGCAGTTAATAGGCTTTAATCCCTTCCCGCCTCCAAGGAGACGGGGCGCAGTGCGGGACGGCAACCTGCCTCCTGGGAAGATGGCATGGAGGCGGGTTGGGGGCAGGTTGGCAACCTGCCCCCAAAATCTGCCATTTTCCCGGCAGTCCCACCTCCATACCCGCCTCCCCAGGGCTGGCAAAATCGCCCCCTAAATTACAAAAATAAACACAAACATATTGTTTAATAAATGCTGTTCCTGGTCCCTGTGCGATTACACAAGCCCTTCTTAAAGAAAACATCTGAGGGCACCCGCCAATCTTTTGATGCTGGACACCAGGGCCTAACAAGGCAGAGGTCATGCTTCCCTTACTGTAATCAAATTTGGATGCTCCCACAAACATGGGTGGACATTTCTATGCCAGTAGAAAATGGCAGGGAAGGCAGGAATGTGGCAAGGCATATCCACGTGCGTTTTCCTCCCCCAGATTCACCGGAAAATCAGCAAGAGGGGCCAGAAAGCCTAGGCTTTAAGTTTGCTTGCCCTGTCTTCCCCAACCCCATTTTTCTCTCCCATTTCTTATTTTAACTTTAATGTTACTTCTTTTCCTGCCACATCCAACCTTGGGAGCCCTCTTTGGTTTGCTGTTGGGCCTCCTCACAACCTGTGGTCTGTGGGGGTTCTCATGCAAGCTCTTGGCCAGTTACTGGGGGAGCTTCTCCATGCGGGCATCTCTGGGCTGCAATTACCAGGAAATTGTGGCAGAACGTCTTTAATTATCAAATGTTTATCCACATCCATTTTAAAAGCTATTTTGGATTCTGCTTCCACCACTGCTTCAGCAGCGCATTCAATATTCTAGCAACCCTAATTTCTTCATTCTTTAGGCACATAGGAACAGGAGTAGGCCGTCCAACCCTTCGAGCCTGTTCCGCCATTCAATGAGATCATGGCTGATCTGTATCTCAACTCCATCTACCTGCCTTGGATCCGTAACCCTTAATACTCTTGCCTAACAAAAATCTATCAATCTCAGTTTTGAAATTTTAAAATTGACTTAGCCTCAACTATTTGGGGGAGAGAGTTCCGGATTTCCTCTACCCTTTGTGTGAAGAAGTGCTTCCTGACATCACCCCTGAATGGGCTAGCTCTAATTTTAAGGTTATGCCCCCTTGTTCTGGACTCTCCCACCAGAGGAAATAGTTTCTCTGCATCTACCCTATCAAATCCTTTAATCTCTGGTTCTGACTACAGTGAGATAGAAAACAGAAAGGGAAACATTCCCTGGCAATCGGGTGTTTAAAAATAAGATAGCTAGGGAAGAATGCCACCAGACCCAAAGGTTAGAATGCGAGAGTGTAGTTAGAAGTTACTTTGCTTAAGTTAAGCAAGATTGATGTGGGAAAGTGTACCATGCTCACTATTTTATATTGTATGAAGACTCTACCATTGGTGGCGGTGCTTTCAGCTGCCTAGGCTCCAAGCTCTGGAATTCCCACCCTAGACGTCTCCGCTTCTCGACCTCTCTCTCCTCCTTTAAGACGCTCCTTAAAACATACCTCTTTGACCAAGCTTTTGGTCATCTGTCCTGAAATGTCTTTCTGTGGCTCGGTGTCAAATTGCTATTTTAACAGCGGACCTGCCTCCAAACCCGCCTTCTGAGCACCGGAAAAATCCAGCCCTAAGTGCTGGAAACATTCAGACAGCATCTGTGCAGAGAACAGACAAGTTGGCGGTTTATGTGTGGACCCTTCATCGCAACTCTATTAATATGGTGGAAATTGGAATTTGTGCAGGATTCTAATATGTCTCAATTAAACTTTAGAGGAACTGTTTGTATTTGATTTTACTATTATTATGGTTATTGGAAAATTAAATCTGTTGGTGTTATGCTGTGTGGGATTTCTTGCATCTTCCTCTGTTCTGTGCCTCCTCTATGGATGTCACTTGTAGCACCAAGTCCTATGTGAAGTGTTCTTATATTTTAAGCAATACAGGAAAATTATTGTAAGAAATGCTTATCCATGCATTTGAAAACATACTGACAGTCTCTTTCAGATCATCAATATTGAGCTGCAGAGGGATTGTCCAGTACAGTACTAAACCAGACAGAACAGCAGGTCCTAGGTTTGATAACTATTCTGTGCTGAGTTAGTCTATCTCAGATGGCACAATTGGTTTCAATGCCTTGGGTGAGGGAAGGGGCAAATCAGCTAGGGTTCCAGCTCCCAATTGCCATTCTGCTGTTAACGCCTTCACTAGAGGTGATAAGTGGAGAAAGTTACAAGGAGAAAGTATGATTGTCTTCTTCCCCCATCCAAACAGTTGATCCATTCTTGAACATAGCCAACTGCAAATGCAAAATCATTTTGAAAGAACATTTCTCCTCGCAATCAGAACTGTACCAAAATGGTCATTAATTTTCATTGTCAAAGACGGAGAGCAAGAAATATGAAGTTGCTTAAGTGTAGATTTGTCAGAAGACGACATGACAGTCCATGGCCATTGTCTATAATAAGATATCAGATTTGCTGAAATATCAATTTTGCACATGGGTTCACTTGACTGCTTACAGTTCTTTTCAGAGCCTATTATTTAATTCGTCTGTCATTAGGAAATTGAATTGATTATTCTGGAGGGAGGCAGAGAACATCTTCATTTTTTTCTTGCTGAAGGAGGACTGTTGGTTATTGCAGTTCATGTTTAGACAATGAAACACACTACATCAATCGGCGGCAAATAGATTTCTCCACTGCAGCGTTTTTCTTCTAAATTTGTGTAAATTATTCAACAGTTTTAAATAATGAAACCAAATTGGTCTGTACAAATAAAAAGCATGTGTATGTATTAAATTAACTGCAAAGTTTAGGTTATAGATTAATATAATTCCTGGCAGATAAGAGTAATGTGGTAGAACAATCTATCTTGGGCCTGCACTCTGAACTGTTATGTAAATATTAAATATACATTTTGTAGCACAGACACCATTAAGTTTGTTTTGTTACCTAATTGTTCCTCAGGAGAGGTAATTAACTAGCACAAAATAAAGGCTATTATGCTCAAAAGGGCATCTACAAAATCACATTTTCATGGTAAGTGAAGGAATGATTTACAATATATTGAAATAATAAAATCAAATTTAAGTGTAACGAAGGCAACAAAGGACTATTAGTTTGAGGGGAAAAAAGAGCTTAGTACTATACACGGTCAAAGAACTCTGAACTTCTTGACATCTAGTCAGACAATAGCCAACAGTAGCAAGAACTGCAAATGTCTCCATTGCAATTCAGTGCAGGACATGTGGCATTTATACAATCTGCAGCACATGGGTCACCTCGCTCTGCACTGTGCAATTCAGCACCTCAGGAGTATGACTACCAAAAACGTTCTTCCAGTTATAATAATAGGAAATGCTGCTCAGTGTGCTAGCATACAAATTAAAAATCTGTCATACTTTTGATAGTCAATCTAAAACGCTATAAAGTGTCTGGTAAAGGTAAAATAACCTCTCAAAATTATCAAAATGGAATAAAATATTTTAGAAAATATTACCCTGTAAAATCAAAGCTGCTTGTTTTATTGAGCTCTTACTAAACATGATCAGAAGCTCCTGCAAATGTAGCAAAATCACAGTTTGAGTTGACAAGTAGTTTACAAGTAGTAGGAAATAGTAAGGTATTAGGTGGGGTCAAACTAAGAGAGAATACAGGATGGTCTAAGATGGGTTTACAGTGAATATATGTGAACGCACAAAGCGCAGTAAACAAGGTTGGTGAGCTGCAGGCACAAATAGCCACATGGGAATATGATGTTGTGGCAATAACTGAGACCTGGCTCAAAAAGGGCAGGATTGGGTATTAAATATTCCTGGTTATAAAGTGTTCAGGAAAGATAGGGAAGGAAAGATAGGAGGTGGTGTGGCAGTATTGGTCAAGGAGAAAGTTACAGTGCTGGAGAGGGAGAATGTCCTGGAGGGGTCAAGGACAGAATCTATATGGCTAGAGTTAAGAAATAATAGAGGTGCCATTACACTACTAGGTGTATTCTATAGTGGGAAAGATATGGAGGAGCAAATTTGCAGAGAAATTACAGAGAGGTGCAAGAACAATAGAGTAGTAATGATGGGGGACTTCAACTATCCTAATATAGACTGGGATCGTAATAGTGTAAAGGGCAGAGAAGGGGAAGAATTTCTGAAGTATGTTCAGGAGAACTTTCTTCATCAGCATGTTTCTGGCTTGACAAGCGAGGAGGCATTGCTGGATCTGCTTCTGGGGAATGAGGTAGGTCAAGGGGAGCAAGTGTCAGAAGGTGAACATTTAGGGAACAATGATCATAGTATCGCATAAGGTTTAGATTAGCTATGGAAAAGGACAGGGAGCAATCTAGAGTAAAAATGTTTAACTGGGGGAAGGCTAATTTCAGTGGGATGAGAACGGATCTGGCCCGGGTCAACTGGAATCAAGGATTGTCAGACAAAACTGTAATGGAACAATGGGCTGCCTTTAAAGGTACAGTTGAGGTACATTCCCACTAGGGGGAAAGGCAGGGCAACTAAAGTCAGGGCTCCCTGGATGACGAAAGAGAGAGAGAATATGATGAAGCAGAAGAAGAGCGCATATGACAGATGTCATGTTACAAATACATCTGAGAATCAGGCTATATATATAGAAAGGTCAGAGCAGAAGTGAAAAAAAAAGAGGGGCAAAGAGAGGGTATGAGAATAGAATGGCAGCCAACATAAAAGGTAATCCAAAAGTCTTCTATAGGCATATAAATAGTAAAAGGGTAGTAAGAGGAGGGGTGGGGCCGATAAGGGACCAAAAAGGAGACCTGTGCATGGAGGTAGAGGGCATGGCTGAGGTACTAAATGAGTACTTTGCATCTGTCTTCACCAAGGAAGAGGATGCTGCCATAGACGTAGTGAAGGAGGAGGTAGTGGAGATACTAGATAGGATAAAAATTGATAAAGAGGAGGTATTAGAAAGGCTGGCTGTACTTAAAGTAGATAAATCACCAGGAGCAGATGGGATGCATCCTAGGACACTGAGGGAATTGAGGGAGGAGATTGTGGAGGTACTGGCCATAATATTCCAATCCTCCTTAGATATGGGGGTAGTGCCAGAGGACTGGAGAATTGCAAATGTTACACCATTGTTCAAAAAAGGGTGTAAAGATGAACCCAGCAACTACAGGCCAGTCAGTTTGGCCTCAGTAATGGGGAAGCTTTTAGAAACAGTAATCAGTGACAAAATTAACAGTCACTTGGTCAAGTGTGGATTAATTAAGGAAAGCCAGCACGGATTTGTTAAAGGCAAATCGTGTTAACTAGCTTGATTGAGTTTTTTGATGAGGTAACAGAGAGGGTTGATGAGGGTAATGCAGTTGACGTAGTATACATGGATTTCCAAAAGGCGTTCGACAAACTGCAACATAATAGGCTTGCCAACAAAGTTGAAGGCCATGGAATAAAAGGGATAGTGGCAGCATGGATACAGAATTAGCTGAGTAATAGGAAACAGAGAGTAGTGGTGAACGGTTGTTTTTCGGACTGGAGGAAGGTCTACAGTGGTGTTCCCCAGGGGTCGATTCGAGGACCACTGCTTTTTTTAATATATATTAATGACTTGGACGTGGGTGTACAGGGCACAATTTCAAAATTTGCAGATGACACAAAACTTGGAAGTATAGTGAACAGTGAGGAGGAGAGTGATAGACTTCAGGAACACATAGACAGGCTGGTAAAATGGGCGGACATGTGGCAGATGAAATTTAACGCAGAAAAGTGTGAAGTGAAACATTTTGGTAGAAAGAACATAAGAAATAGGAGCAGGAGTAGGCCATTCGGCCCCTCGAACCTGCTCTGCCATTCAATGAGATCATGGCTGATCTTCTGCCTCAACTCCATTCACCGGCCCTATCGCCATATCCCTTGATGCCCTTACTAGTCAGAAATCTATCGACTTCTGTTTTGAATGTATCCAATGACTGAGCCTCCACAGTCCTCTGGGGTAGAGAATTCCAAAGATTCACCACCCTCTGTGTGAAGAAATTTCTTCTCATCTCAGTCCTGAATGGCCTACCCTTTATCCTGAGGCTGTGGCCCCTGGTTCTAGCCTCCCCAGCCAAGGGAAACATTCTCCCAGCATCCACCCTATCAAGCCCTGTAATAATTTTGTATGCTTCAATGAGATCCCCTCTCATTCTTCTGAATTCAAGAGAATACAGGCCTAGTTTACTCAATCTCTTCTCATACAACAGTCCCGCTATCCCAGGAATCAATCTCGTGAACCTTCGTTGCACTCTCTCTATGGCAAGTATATCCTTCCTTAGGTAAGGAGACCAAAATTGGACACAGTACTCCAGGTGTGGTCTCACCAAGGCCCTATATAATTGGAGTAAGACTTCTTTACTCCTGTACTCAAATCCTCTTGTAATGAAGGCCAGCATACCATTTGCCTTCCTAATGGCTTGCTGCACCTGCACATTCACTTTCAGTGACTCATGTACAAGGACACCTAGGTCCCTTTGAGCATCTGCATTCCCCAATCTTTCACCATTTAGGAAATACTCTGCCTTTCTGTTTTTTCTACCAAAGTGGATAACTTCACATTTATCCACATTATATTCCATCTGCCATATTCTTGCCCACTCACTGAGCCTGTTGAGATCCCCTTGAAGCCTCTTCACATCCTCTTCACAACTGACACTGCCACCTAGCTTTGTATCATCAGCAAATTTGGAAATGTTACATTTAGTCCCCTCATCCAAGTCATTGATATAGATTGTGAATAGCTGGGGCCCAAGCACTGATCCTTGCGGTACCTCACGAGTCACAGCCTGCCATCCTGAAAAAGACACGTTTATCCCTACTCTTTGTTTTCTGTCTGTTAACCAATTCTCAATCCATGCTGGTATATTACCCCCAGTTCCATGTGCCCTAATTTTGTTCACCAACCTCTTGTGTGGGACCTTATCGAAGGCCTTCTGAAAATCCAGATATACCACATCTACCGGTTCCCCTTTGTCTACTCCATTAGTTACATCCTCAAAGAACTCCAATAGGTTTGTTAAACAGGATTTCCCTTTCATAAATCCATGTTGACTCTGCCCAATCTTACTATTAGTTTCTAAGTGCCCAGTTATTGCATCCTTTATAATAGATTCCAGCATTTTCCCAACTACTGATGTGAGGCTAACAGGTCTGTAGTTCCCCGTTTTCTCTCTCCCTCCTTTCTTAAATAGCGGGGTTACATTTGCTATCTTCCAATCTGCAGGAATCATTCCAGAATCTATAGAATTTTGGAAGATGACAACCAATGTGTCCACTATCTCAATGGCCACCTCTTTCAAAACCCTAGAATGTAGGTTATCCGGTCCTTGGGATTTATCGACTTTTAGTCCCATTAATTTTGCTAGTACTGTTTTTTTACTAATAATAATCTCTTTAAGTTCCTCATTCTCGCCACACCCTTGGTTTTCTCGTATTTCTGGGAGGTTTTTTGTGTTTTCCTCCGTGAAGACAGAAACAAAGTATTTATTTAATTTCTCTGCCATTTCCTCATTCCCAGTTATAAATTCTCCCGTCTCCGACTGTAAAGGACCTACATTTACCTTCGCCACTCTTTTCCTTTTCACATACCTATAGAAGCTTTTACAATCCGTTTTTATATTTTTCGCTAGTTTGTGCTCATATTCCGTTTTCCCTTTATTTATCAATTTCTTGGTCCCCCTTTGCTGATTTCTAAAAAAGATCCCAATCCTCAGGCTGACCGCTTTTTCTGGCAACTTTATAAGCTTCTTCCTTTGACTTAATACTAGCTTTAATTTCTTTTGTTAGCCATGGTTGGATCACTTTTCCTTTTGGGTTTTTATGCCCTAGAGGAATATATGTTTGTTGCAAATTATGCATTATTTCCTTGAATGTTAGCCATTGTATGTCCACCTTCATACCTTTTAGTGTAGTCTCCCAATCTACCATGGTTAACTTGCCCCTCATACCCTTGTAGTTTCCTTTGTTTAGATTGAAGACCTTAGTTTCAGATTGGACTGCATCACTCTCAAACTTAATGTAAAATGCAATCATATTATGGTCACTTGTCCCTAAAGGTCCCTTTACCACAAGATTATTGATTAGCCCTTTCTCATTACACAGTACCATATCCAGAATAGCCTGTTCCCTGGTTGGTTCCTCCACATACTGATCCAGGAAACCATCTCACATGCATTCCAAGAATTCGTCCTCCACACCATTAGTGGTAATTTGATTTGCCCAGTCAATATGTAGATTAAAGTCCCCCATGATTACCGTATTGCCCTTGTTACATGCACTTCTGATTTCTTGATTGATACTGTGCCCTACATTACCACTACGGTTTGGTGGCCTATACACATCTCCCACCAATGTTTTCCGCCCTTTGCTGCTTCTTAGCTCCACCCAAACTGATTCCAGTTCTACATCACGATCTGCCGAGCCAAGATCTTTTATCTCTACCGTACCGATCTCATTCCTTATTAACAGTGCTATGCCACCTCCTTTTCCTTTTTGTCTGTCCTTCCTAAATGTTGAGTACCCTAGAACATTCAGTTCCCAGCTTTGGTTACCCTGCAACCATGTCTCTGTAATAGCAATTACATCATACCCATTTACTTCTATTTGTGCCATTAATTCATCCACCTTGTTGCGAATGCTATGTGCATTTAGATAAAGTGCTTTCAACTTTGCCTGTTTAATATTTTTCTGCACTTTGACCCTCTTTACTGTTGGCCTTTGTTTCTGCTCCCGATTAGTTTTGCTGACTACTTTTCTAACTTGCACTTCCAGCTTTGTTTCTCTCCTTTCTGGGCCCACACTTAGGTTCCCAGCCCCCTGACAAACTAGATTAAATCCTTCCCAACTGCACTAGCAAACCCCCCCCTGCGAGGATATTGGTCCCAGTTCTGCCGAGGTGTAATCCGTCCAGCTTGTACAGGTCCCACCTTCCCCAGAATCGGTCCCAATGCCTCAGGAATTTAAATCCCTCCCTCCTACACCATCTCTCCAGCCACACATTCATCTGGTCTATTCTATTCTGCTCTCGCTAGCACATGGCACTGGGAGTAATCCTGAGATTACTACCTTTGAGGTCCTGCTTTGTAATTTATTTCCTAGCTCCCTATATTCTGCTTGCAGGACCTCGTCCCTCTTTCTACCTATGTCGTTGGTACCGATATGGACCGCGACCTCTGGCTGTTCACCCTCCCCCTTCAGAATGTCCTGCAGCCGCTCAGTGACATCCTTGACCCTGGCACCAGGGAGGCAACATACCATCCGGGATTCATGTCTGTGGCCACAGAAATGTCTATCTGTTCCCCTTACGATAGAATCCCCTATCACTATTGCTCTCCAACCCTTTTTCCTCTCCTCCTGTGCAGCTGAGCCACTCGTAGTGCCACGGACTTGGCTCTTGCTGCATTCCCCTGAGAAACCATCTCCCCCAGCAGTATCCAAAACAGAAAATCTGTTGGAGAGGGAGGTGGACCCAAAGGACACCTGCACTACCTTCCTAGTTATTTTACTCTGTCTGGGGGTCACCCATTCCCTTTCTGCCTGTGCACTCTTTAACTGCGGTGTGACTACCTCGTTATACGTGCTATCCACGTAGTTCTCAGCCTCGCGGATGCTCCACAGTGACTCCAGCCACAGTTCCAGATCCGAAATGCCGATTTCGAGTAACTGCAGCTGGAGACATTTCCTGCACACGTGTTCATCCCGGACACAGAAAGTGTCCCTGACTTCCCACATAGCACAGGAGGAGCACTCCACACTGCCGAGCTGCCCTGCCATGTCCTACCCTTAACTTACTCCCTTTACTTCCTCTAAATTAAAGAATATTAAATACACTAGGGACCTTACTTCACCTTACACACTACTTACTCTAAACTAGAGACCTTACTTTTACTTTAACGACTGGACTGTAGAAATACTCACCAGGTCCTACTTACCAATCAGCTCCTTCCCTGGTTGTGACGTCACTTTAGTGGTTTTGCAGTTGTTGTTGTTGTTTGACTGCTCCCGCTCTCGAACTCTTTCCTTGGTGTAAAGTAAGAACCAATTCCTACAGGGTGAAAAGTTAGGAAAATCAAAGGCAAAGCAAGGGAGCTCCTCCTTCCACTCCTCACCCAACTCCAGCACTCTGTTCAAACCGCACTCAGAAGGAATGAAGAGAGGACATATAAACTAAATGGCACAATCCTGAAGGGGGTGCATGAACGGAGAGACCTGGGGGTATGTGTGCACAAATCATTGATGGTGGCAGGGCAGGTTGAGAAAGCAGTTAAAAAGACTTACGGGATCCTGGGCTTCATAAATAGATGTATAGAGTGCAAAAGTGTGGAAATTATGATGAACCTGTATAAAGCACTGGTTCGGCCCCAACTAGAGTACTGTGTCCAATTCTGGGCACCGCACTTTATGAAGTATGTGAAGGCCTTAGAGAGGGTGCAGAAAAGATTTACGAGAATGATTCCAGGAATGAGGAACTTCAGTTATATTGATAGACTGGAGAAGCTGGTGTTGTTCTTCTTGGAGCAGAGAAGATTGAGAGGAGATTTGATAGAGGTGATCAAAATCATGAGGAGTCTGGACAGAGCAGATAGAGGGAAACTGTTCCCATTGGCAGATGGGTCGAGAACCAGAGGACACAGATTTAAGGTGATTGGCAAAAGAACCAAAGGCGACGTAAGAAAAAACTTTTTTATGCAGCGAGTGGTTAAGGTCAAGAAGGCAAACGGTATGCTGGCCTTCATAGCAAAAGGGTTGGAATACAGGAACAGGGATACCTTGCTGCAGCTGTACAGGGCACTGGTGAGACCACACCTCGAGTACTGTGTACAGTTTTGGTCGCCTCATCTGAGGAAAGATGTTCTTGCCATGGAGGGGGTGCAGCGGCGATTCACCAGGCTGATACCAGGAATGGCGGGATTGACCTATGAGGAGAGACTATGTAGTTTAGGGATGTACACACTGGAGTTTAGAAGATTGAGAGGGGACCTCATAGAAGTGTATAAAATTCTGACAGGTCTAGACAGACTAGATGCAGAAGGAATGTTTCCCTTGGCGGGTGAGAACAGAACTAGAGGACATAATTTAAGGATAAGGGCTAAACCATTTAGGACAGAAATGAGGGGGAATTTCTTCACTCAGAGGGTGGTGAACCTGTGGAACTCATTGCCACAGAGGGCAGTGTACGCCAGCTCATTAAATATATTTAAGAGGGAATTAGATATATTTCTACAGGCAAAAGGGGTTAAGGGTTACGGAGAGAAGGCGGGGACGGGATACTGAATTGGAGGATCAGCCATGATCTCATTAAATGGCGGAGCAGGCTCGAAGGGCCGGATGGCCTACTCCTGCTCCTATCTTCTATGTATCTATGTATCTATGTATCTGGAATGTACTGCCTGAAAGGGTGGTGGAGGCAGACTCAATCACAGCTTTCAAAAGGGAGTTGGATAAGTATCTGAAAGAAAGAAATTTGCAGGGTTACGGGGAAAGGGCAGGGGAGTGGGACTAGCTGAAGTGCTCTTGCAGAGAGCTGGCATGGGCTCGACGGGCTGAATTGCCTTCTTCCCTGCTGTAACCATTCTATGATTCTATTCTATGATTCTATTACATTTATGTTTAATTACTGCGTAAATTATACATTCCATTGAGAGTTTAGCCTGCAAATGCCTTTATGAAGCCATGTCTTTGGTCCATCCACCTGGAGATGTGATTGAGTGTTGTGGGAATAGAACAATCCTTTCTGACCAACTTTACATTCCTCCACCAGTGGCCTGGTTAAGACTGAAGAATCCCATTCCCTTAAGAAACAGAAGTATGAATGTTAAGTAATCTTCATGGGGCATCCTTACTGACTGGATGTTAAATGAGATGTGTCTGAGGCAGAATTCTTGGATTGGGGAGCCTTGCACCCTCATAATTATACACTGGGGGAGCAGTTGACAGTCAATGCGGCATCAATGAGTACAGTAGCATTTGGAATTGTACATCAACAATGGACATGGCGCTCAGAGAAAATGATGAGTTTGTGAAATCAATGACCTTGCCTATTTTCAAACTGGGGGTCAGACAAAGTGTACAAAAGATATAAGGGGGAGAAATTCCCCTGGAGGGCCATTTGGGGCACCAAGTCAAAAATATGTGAAAAGTTAGTGTCATGATCTCCGGGCGCAGAAGATCGGGGCGATACCCGGTAGCGCTGCCGCTAACCTCCCGCAGAATTTCACAGGAGGCGCGGTTATCGCCTCGGGGGGTGGGGGGGGGGCGAAAAGCCATTTGCGCCCTAATACTCATGTACATTGAAATGGGATTAAAAGATGTCAATACTGAACAAACTCACTAAGCCATATATATCCTTGCGAGGCACTGATACTTATTAAAGGCTTAATGTTATTGTAATCTTAGCAAAGGTTGAAATATATTTAGTATAAAAGTTTTTTGTGAATGTATCACTTTGTTAAAATTTCTATTTAAGGCTGGTTACTTTGAAAATCACTTTTATGTTCCATTTCCATTTCTTTAAGCTAATGTTCAGAGTTTATTGTGTCCAGGGAATTTTCTTCTAATGCCCTGATGTTGTCAAACTAAACCACATAAACATGTCCTGATAGTTTGGAACTCATGTTACAGAAGGATTTTCTATCTACAGGAAAATGTAGCTCTATTTCAGATATAATATTTCATTTGACAACGACAATGGTAGTATTAAATATAACCTCTGGTTGTATGGATTTTCTCAAGTGACTAATAACATTTTCTAGTTGTAGCCCTTCTACCTCTTGGGGCAAATCTCAACCACAATTTCAGCTCACAGAAAACAATAGTTGCTCAATAATAATATGTATTATTGCCCTCTCAGCTGCTTCTGTTCGCTCTGCACAATCATGTATCCTGAATAAATCAGGAATGGCTTCTGGTACCATGGTAACTAAATTATAGAAACAGGATAACCTTTCTGAAATTCTAATTGTCGTGTTACATATTAAAACCATCTCCCAGCCCAAAGCATTATGGAACAATAAAGGCGTAATGAAGTTTAACAAATGTCACGTTCACAGTCTGTTTTGAAAGGAATAGGCATCATTTGTGAAAGCAGCTTTGCCTCTTTCTGACCAACACTCCAGTAACTCAATATATTTAAGATGAGACATATACTGGTAACTTTAGTTCTTGGAAGATTATCATTTACAGTTTATTATTAAAGTAGACTAGTATTGGTGTATGTATGTGTAAAAATAATGTGGCTGCAGGCATTTTTATGTTTATATATAGTAGCTCATTGAATTTTTATCAAATATGGATCATAGTTATTAGAATAAATAAAATATTAGCTATTACCACATGGCAATGGATTTAAACCAACTAAAAATATCTGTTTGTATGTTTTGGGATGAGTTGCATCTCTTATGTCACTTTTTTGAGTTCCACATCTGTTAGTTGTCTTTAGAAACAGAAAAAATAGGAGCAGGAGTAGGCCATTTGGCCCTTCGAGCCTGCTCCGCCATTCAATATGATCATGGCTGATCCTCTATCTCAATACCATATTCCCGCTCTCTCCCCATGCCCCTTGACGCCTTTTGCGTCTAGATATCTAACTATCTCCTTCTTAAATATATTCAGTGACTTGGCCTCCACAGCCTTCTGTGGTAGAGAATTCCATAGGTTCACCACCCTCTGAGTGAAGAAATTTCTCCTCATCTCAGTCCTAAATGTCCTACCCCGTATCCTGAGACTGTGACCCCTCATTCTAGACCCCCTAGCCAGGGGAAACATCCTCCCTGCATCCAGTCTGTCTAGCCCTGTCAGAATTTTATACGTTTCAATGAGATCCCCTCTCTAAACTCTAGTGAATACAGGCCTAGTCGACCCAATCTCTCCTCATACGACAGTTCTACCATCCCAGGAATCAGTCTGGTGAACCTTCGCTGCACTCCCTCTATGGCAAGTATATCCTTTCTTAGGTAAGGAGACCAAAACTGCACACAGTACTCCAGGTGTGGTCTCACCAGGGCCCTGTATAACTGTAGTAAGACATTCTTGCTCCTGTACTTTGCCAAAGACAGTATAAATGAACATAGGTGCTGCAAATCTTTTTTATTTTTCTTGTTGTCCCCAAAATCTTTGTAAAACACTTAGAATGAAGAGATTAGTTCCCACCAGTTTGCATCATCAAAGCTGCAACTGCTCCTGAACATCATCTTTTCCACCAGGAGATCCACTTTGTGCTCCAAACAGGTTTCTGTGTACTTTTTAGCAGGGATACTATTGTCCAATCACCACTGTTGTCACTATTGCTAAGCTGTTACATATGGGGTCAAAAGCTTGAATTCCAATTTTTTAGCTGCAAATAGAACAATTCTACAATCACTGAGTGGCGTAAATTTATATTGGCAGTGTAATAAACTCTGGGGGAACCAAAATCAGTGTGCAATCAGTTCAGTGTCAACCATGCAAAATCGTTAAAGAAAAAATTACAAGACTATTCATAATGTGCCTTTTCTTTATTTCAATTTTCTTACCTTTTCTCTATGCCTACGTTTTCATGGGTGCCGATAGCTTTCCAGTACCTGGCCTGAGTAACCATTCCTCTGTCATCAGGACCAGGAACCCTGACTGATTTCCCCCAAGTTAAGTAGTGCTGAATCCAGTTGTAGCAACCTATAATGCTTTGGGGCGTTATGCTAGTTATTTTAGTTGTGTTTTTCATTACCGACTACTCCCATGAACTGACCTCACTATGATCTGAAGTATGTCCTTACCTCCCCAATATTTCAGTAAACAATGGAATGAGACCCAGGTACCGAGCAAAGATCCCTTGCCAATGTGCACCAGCTTACTGGAATGCATCATTTTATCATGCAATTCGCCACATGATTGGTAGGTGGATTGAATATGCACTTCATCAAATGAGGCCTCATTTATTTAACAGACTAGGCGATCTCCTACATTACAACAGTGACTACACTTCAAAACTGCACTTCATTGGCTGTAAAGCACTTTGGGACATCGTGAGGCCATGAAAGGTGCTATATAAGTGCAAGTTCTTTCCTTCTTTCTTTCTTTCTTTCTTTCCTTCTCTCTTCCTTCCTTTTGACATTGCACATGGTAAGCCAGAGTATACAGTCACTCTTTTCCCCATCTCTGATCACTTTTTGTTGCTTTTACTGTCTATCCTTTTCTGCCTCTTTCTTTCTCTTCTCTGCTGCTGCTCTCCCTTTAGCTCTTTTTGTTTCTCTCCCTGACTTCTCTTTTTTTCCTTCTTTATTTTGAGTTGGAGGGAGTGGGAGTTATGGCATGGCAAGAAACCACCAATGGCTGCAGCCTGCATTTGGGGTGGTGGTTGTGGGGAAAATGTGGTCCTCATTGACTACCTACCTATCCCTTCCCCAATCATGTGTGCCTCCCCCACCCCACTTCCACCAGATTCCCACTATCTATTCTCCTTCCTACTATCCCTTCACTCCTATCACCACCCCTACCTTTTCCCCGTTAAATTACCCACTAAACCCTTTATCCTCCCCTTCTCCTTGCCCCATTGTCACTCACATCCCCCTAACCCTCTCTCCACTCCCTCTATTTACTCACTTCCTCCAAAGGTGGGCGGTAATAGGAGAGGCCCATCACCATCAACCTGATTCTCTCTTCCCGAAGTGACAATGTCAGGAAGAGCATTTCCATTTTATGGTACATGGGCACCAGTTCTGGGGAAGATAGGAGATTTTTTTTATTCATTCATGGGATGTGGGCATCGCTGGTAAGGTCGGGATTTATTGCCCATCCCTAATTGCCCTTGAGAAGGTGATGGTGAGCCGCCACCTTGAACATCTGGAGTCCATGTAGTGAAGGTACTCCCACAGTGCTGTTAGGGAGGGAGTTCCAGGATTTTGACTCAGCGATGATGAAGGAATGGCGATATATTTCCAAGTCAGGATGGTGTGTGACTTGGAGGGGAACTTGCAGGTGGTGTTGTTCCCATGCGGCTGTTGCCCTTGTCCTTCTAGGTGGTAGGATTTTCGGGTTTGGGAGGTGCTGTCGAAGAAACCTTGGTGAGTTGCTGCAGTGCATCTTGTAGATAGTACACACTGCAGCCACAGTGCGCCGGTGGTGGAGGGAGTGAATGTTTAAGGTGGTCGATGGGGTGCCAATCAGGCAGTCTGCTTTATCCTGGTTGGTGTTGAGTTTCTGGAGTGTTGTTGGAGCTGCACTCATCTAGGCAAGTGGAGAGTATTTCATCACACTCCTTACTTGTGCCTTGTAGATGGTGGAAAGGCTTTGGGGAGTCAGGAGGTGAGACGCTCGCCGCAGAATACCCAGCCTCTGACCTGCTCTTTTAGCCATAGTATTTATATGGCTGGTCCAGTTAAGTTTCTGGTCAATAGTGACCCCCAAGATGTTGATGGTGGGGGATTTGGCGCTGGTAATGCCATTGAATGTCAAGGGGCGGTAGTTAGACTCTCTCTTGTTGGAGATGGTCATTGCCTGGCACTTATGTGGCCTGAATGTTACTTGCCACTTATCAGCCGAAGCCTGAATGTTGTCCAGGTCTTGCTGTATGCGGGCATGGACTGCTTCATTATCTGAGGAGTTGCGAATGGAACTGAACACTGTGCAATAATTAGCGAACATCCCCTCTTCTGAACCTATGATGGAGGGAAGGTCATTGATGAAGCAGCTGAAGATGGTTGGGCCTAGGACACTGCCATGAGGAACTGCAGTGATGTCCTGGGGCTGAGATTATTGACCTCCAACTACCACAACCATCTTCCTCTGTGCTAGGTATGATTTCAGCCAATGGATAGTTATCCCCCTGATTCCCATCGACCTCAGTTTTACTAGGGATCCTTGATGCCACACTTGGTCAAATGCTGCCTTGATGTCAAGGGCAGTCACTCTCACCTCACCTCTGGAATTCAGCTCTTTTGTCCATGTTTGGACCAAGCCTGTAATGAGGCCGGGAGCCGAGTGGTCCTGGCAGAACCCAAACTGAGCATCGGTGAGCAAGGATGGACTATATTTGAACAAGAAAGCAACTAATCAACTAACGTGAAGAGTATTTTAAACCAAGAAGATAGGGAGCCGGGAAAAGAAAAGTAATCAGAAAGAGCAAGTAGAAATAGATGAGGTAAATATACCAATAGAAAAGAATTAATCAAAAAAGGATAGTGAGTAATAAAGTGAGAAGTCGCACAACACCAGGTTATAGTCCAACAGATTTATTTAAAATTACAAGCTTTCGGAGCTGCTGCCCCTTCCTCAGGTAAAGTTACAATGAATGAATCTACAATATTTCACAGTATATAAACACAGAAACTGCAGAGATACAATCTTTCAGGGAAGGTGTCCTTACATCAAAGACATACCAAGAGCACAGCCAAGACAATGAGATGTGTCACAGGGGGTCCAACGTGTCAAATCCTGCTGTCTGCAGTGTTTTTTTTTTTGTGTGTGTTTTTTTTGGGGGGGTTTTTTTTGTGTTTTTTTTTAAAAACTGGAAAGACAGACAACGATGTCGAGTCACGTTCTGTAGCGTGACATGAACCCAATATCCCTATTGAGGCCATCCTCATGGGTGCAGAACTTGGCTATCAGTTTCTGCTCGATGATTTTGCATTGTCGTGTGTCTCGAAGGCCGCCTTGGAGAACGCTAACCCGCAGATCCGAGGCTGAATGTCCTTGACTGCTGAAGTGTTCCCTGACTGGGAGGCAACAATCCTGCCTGGCGATTGTTGCGCGGTGTCCGTTCATACGTTGTCTCAGTGTCTGCATGGTCTCACCGATGTACCATGCTCTGGGGCATCCTTTCCTGCAATGTATCAGGTAGACAACGTTGGCCGAGTCACATGAGTATGTACCATGTACCTGGTGGGTAGTGTCCTCACATGTGATGACGGTATCTGTGTTCATGATCTGGCATGTCTTGCAGAGGTTGCCGTGGCAGGGTTGTGTGGTGTCGTGGTCGCTGTTCTCCTGACAGCTGGGTAATAAAGTGAGTAGAGAAGGAAAATCAAATCGACCAGTTATGTGGGGAAAGCACCGAGATAAAGGAAGGAGGTGTTAGGTTGGACAAAACAAAATATCAAGGGAAGAGGAGTAGCCTTAAATATGAACAAAAAAAGCTAAAGTGCCTGTATTATGATATTCAGAGTGTGGGAAATAAACTGGGGGAATTTAAAGCCATTGGGGGTGAAATTCAACTTGGGCGAAGGTGCAAAACAGGCGGTATCGTTTCTACTGCCCGTTATACGTCATTCCATCTAATATTCAGTGCCAATGACTTCAATTCAAATGAATATCGGGTGGGACCTATAACTGATGGCAGATGAGATACCGCCCATTTTACATACCCACCCAAGTCAAAATTTACCCCACTATATCACAGGAAGATGTAGGCCCAGATTTTGCATTGACAATAATCGTGAGGCTAACAGCGCTTACCGTTATTACGGAGTAAATCAGACAGCAACTTCTGGAATATGCACATGAGCAGTTAAACGTGGAAATCCAGAAGTTGCTGTCCAAGTAGCCCTGCTCCTCCACAGGCTGCGCTATAACAATGGCCCAGAAATTAAACATCGATGGTTCCCGCGGGGGTAAGGATTCCCCGCGATATCGCACTCCGCACCTACCTTTTTGTTTCGGGCCCACACGAACTTCAGTTTCAGGGCCTCTCCCTGTTGCCAGCGTGCAGTGCTTGCGTGTCCCAGAGGCGCAATTAGTTCGTGCGAGCTCTGGGATCACGTGATTCAGTTAAAGCCAATGGCAGCACACCATCTTTCATTCATAGTTTTGACAGCAAGGGCTGTCAAAGCTATGAATACTACAAGCCCCCAAAAGAACAGCTAAACCTCAATTAAATTTAAAAAAAGCCATCACATTAATAAAATAACTATAGTTAAATAAATTAACCACTTTAAACAAAAAATTAAATTTTTGAAAAAATTTAAAATCTTTTTAAAAGTTATAAAAATAAACTTACCTTTCTTTAAAGTCTCTAAAAAAGATAAACCTGTTGAAAAAAATTTAAAATAACACTTAATTAACTACTTACCTTGTTAAAAGGGGGTCCTACGCCTGCTTTCTTTATGTGTAAAATCTTCAACACTTACCTGCGCGTTCAAACCTGAAAAAAAAACTAAGTGCACTGTGTGCGTGCAGCCTGTAGCGCGCACGCGGTTCACTTAGGAACCGCCCCCTTTGCAATACACGAAGTGCCGGTTTCCCGCACATGCGCAGTGCATGCAGGAAACCGGCAATTCTGGAACTAATACGCACGAGTACACAGTGCGTACTCTCGCGTATTAGGTCTAATTTTTGGGCCAATAGCTAACCAACAGGCTCGGCATTCAAATCCATGTAAGGGTGTGAAGTTGCTGTACTTACCCACTAGTTATCCACTAAACACTGCAGAAAAGTTAAAGCTGGTGCATTTGGGTGTAAGAGATTTTTTAATGGAATGATATGTCATAATTACTGCCAAACAACCTCTCTGACCCTGAAAATTTAATTTTACAAGTGTGGCGTATCATTCCTTCAGAAGTTAATTAGTGTTGGAGATTTAAAAAAATACATTGTGCTAGAAATTTATTATAGCCCAGGAATGGGCGGTATCTTTAGAAAAGTTTGAGAATTAGTGCCAGGCGCTAATGCTTTAGACTGCATGTAAAATTCATTTTCACTGCTCAAAGAAATGATTGGGGCGGTAAACCAAGTCTTAAAGGCCTAGCTCAGTGGCGTTACATGCAAAGGGTGGACCAATATCGGGTGCAGTTTAATCTCAACTCATCATTGCCAAAGGCTATTTCCAGTTCTTAAAGGAGAGGTTCACTGATGCTGCAGAACCTCATTCTCAGCATTGCTGGCTGTGCAGCTGTCTCAGCAAGCAGCAGAAGGCCAAGGAGAAGGAGCCAGACGACTCAAGCAGCTGTACTGATGGGAGATCCCAGGGAGCGAGCTCACAGATTCTACGATCACGCATTGCAGATGTTGGTGTTCGCTGTGGAGAGACGGAGGGTGGTGCTCTACCCAACAAGTGGCAGGAGGCCCTTGCCGCAATTATTCCGCGCCATGTGGAGGGAGGTTGCCCATCAGGTCTTGGGCAGCACTGTGGTCCCCAGGACCCACACACAGTGCAGGAAGAAATTTAATGACCTCACTCGGGTGGTCAGGGCGAGTGAATGCTTCAACAAATGCGACATACCACCATCTGAACCACAGTCTTCACACACTGCCCAAAGCACCACACTCCCAACACTTACCCATCAACAATCTCTACCTACCACAATCACACCCACATCTCACACCTTGCACACAATGACAGCTATTCAACGATGGCAGGCACATCACCCAAACACATTGCTCCACACTCACCCACACACTTTCCTTTCTCTTGCAGGCCAAGGTGGCTCACAACAGGAGGGAGCAGGAGCACACAGGCGGGGGACAAGCCAACACCCAACAAAGAGCTATCTAGCCTCATCCCACTTTCCAGCTCTTGGTCCGTAGCACTGTAGGTTATGGCACTCTTTAAATGTGGTTAGGATTTCTGCCTCTCCCACCCTTTCAGGCAGTGAGTTCCAGACCCCCACCACCCTCTGGGTGAAGAAATCTCCCCTCAAATCCCCTCTAAACCTCCCACCAATTACTTTAAATCTATGCCCCCTGGTTGTTGACCCCTCTGCTAAGGAAAATAGGTCCTTCCTAGCCACTCTATCTAGGCCCCTCATAATTTTATACACCTCAATAAGGTCTCCCCTCAGCCTCTTCTGTTCCAAAGAAAACAAACCCAGTCTATCCAATCTTTCCTCATAGGGGTTTAATTTAATGGACCGTCTGATGAGGTAGTCACGGACCAACCTTCCGGAAGGCTGATTGAGTGGCTGCCTCTTCCCTTGCTCCTGTTCTTCCTCCTCCTCCTCCTCATCCCCCTCCTCCTCCTCCTCTCCCTCTTCCTCCTCCTGAGGTGATCCTGCAATCCCTGGTAGCGAGGGCTGGGCCCTCATGATGGCCAAGTTGTGAAGCATGCAGCAGACCACCGTTACCGAGCGGTCGAGGCAGCGGAACCGTTGCTTGAGCACCCCGATGGTCTGCTCGATGATGTCCCTGGTGGAAGCATGGCTTTCATTATATGAGTGCTGGGCAGGAGTGTTGGGGTTGTGGAGGGGAGTCATGAGCCAGGATAGCCCTTGTCTCCAACCAGCCAGCCGCGAGCTTGATGTGATGGCTGGAAGAGGGCTGGCACACCGATCTGGCGCAGGATTACATAGGATTACATAGGATATACAGCACAGAAACATGTCATTCGGCCCAAACAGTCTATGCCGGTGTTTATGCTGCACTCGAGCCTCCTCCCGTCTTTCCTCATCTAAATCGATCAGCACAATACTCTATTCCCTTTTCCCTCATATGCTTATCTAACCGCCCCTTAACTGCATCGATACTATTCGCTTCAAACACTCCCCGTGGTAGCGAGTTCCACATTCTCACCACTCTGGGTAAAGAAGTTTCCCTATTTAATTTCTTGGTGACTATCTTATATTGATGGCCTCTAGTTTTACTCTTCCCCACAAGTGGAAACATTCTCGCTGTATCTACTCTATCAAAACCTTTCATGATTTTAAATGCCTCTATTAGGTCACCCCTCAGCCTTCTCTCTTCAAGAGAAAAGAGACCCAGCCTGTTCATCCTTTCCTGATAGGTGTACCCTCGCATTTATGGTATCATCCTTATAAATCTTCTCTGCCCCCTCTCCAGTGCCTCTATATCCTTTATATAATATGGCGACCAGTACTGTACACAGTACTCTAAATGTGGTCTAACCAAGGTTCGATACAGGTTCAGCATAACTTCACTACTTTTCAATTCTATCCCTCTAGAAATAAACCCTAGTGCTTGGATTGATTTTTTATGGCCTTGTTAACCTGTGTCGATACTTTTAGTGATTTGTGTATTTGTACTCCTAGATCCCTTTGCCCCTGTATCCCATTTAGATTCGTATTTTCCAAGTAATATGTGACCTCCATATTTTTCTTACCAAAATGCAATACCTCACATTTATCTGTGTTGAATTTCATTTGCCAATTATATGCCCATTCTACAAATTTTTTGCAGTTCTTCTCAGTATTGGCTATGCCCCAAATTTGGTGTCACCCGCAAATTTAGAAATTGTGTTTTTGATTCTAAAGTCTAAATCATTAATATAAATTGTGAACACCAGTGGTCCCAGCACTGATCCTTGTGGAACACCACTTCCTACCTTCTGCCACTCTGAATAGCTACCCTTTACTCCTACTCTCTGCTTTCTGTCTTGAAGCCAGCTAACTATCCATTCTGCTACTTGTCCCATGACTCCGCATTCCCTGACCTTATTCATTAGTCTATTATGTGGTACCTTATCGAAGGCCTTTTGAAAATCTAGATAAATTACATCTACTGCATTACCCTTGTCTGCTCTCTCTGTTACCTCTTCAAAGAATTCAATGAGGTTAGTCAAGCGAGGCTTTCCTTTTTGAAATCCATGCTGACTATTTATTATTATATTTTTCGTTTCTAGATGTTCTTCTCTTTTCTCCTTTAGTAGGGATTCCATTGTTTTTCCTACCACCGATGTTAAGCTGACTGGTCTATAGTTCTCTGGACATGTTCTATCTCCCTTCTTAAATATAGATGTTACATTAGTTATCTGCCAGTCCTCTGGCACTACACCTTTTTCTAATGAATTACTAAATATGTCATAGTCATAGTCATAGAGTTATACAGCACAGAAAGAGGCCCTTCGGCCCATCGTGTCCGCGCCGGCCATCAAGCCCTGTCTATTCTAATCCCATTTTCCAGCACTTAGTCCGTAGCCTTGTATGCTATGGCGTTTCAAGTGCTCATCTAAATGCTTCTTGAATGTTGTGAGGGTTCCTGCCTCTACCACCCTTTCAGGCAGTGAGTTCCAGATTCCAACCACCCTCTGGGTGAAAAAGTTTTTCCTCAAATCCCCTCTAAACCTCCTGCCCCTTACCTTGAAACGATGCCCCCTTGTTATTGACCCCTCTACTAAGGGGAAAAGTTAATTTCTATCTACCCTATCTATGCCCCTCATAATTTTATGCACCTCAATCAGGTCCCCACTCAGCCTTCTCTGCTCTAAGGAAAACAACCCCAGCCTGTCCAGTCTCTCTTCATAGCTGAAGCGCTCCAGCCCAGGTAACATCCTGATGAATCTCCCCTGCATCCTCTCCAATGCAATCACATCCCTCCTATAGTGTGGCGACCAGAACTGCACACAGTATTCCAGCTGTGGCCTAACTAGCGTTTTGTACAGCTCCATCATAACCTCCCTGCTCTTATATTCTATGCCTCGGCTAATGAAGGCAAGTATCCCATATGCCTTTTTAACCACCTTATCTACCTGTCCTGCTGCCTTCAGGGATTTATGTACATGCACACCAAGGTCCCTCTGATCCTTTGTCCTTCCTAGGATCCTACCATTCATTGTGTATTCCCTTGCCTTGTTAGTCCTCCCAAAATGCATCACCTCACACTTTTCAGGGTTAAATTCCATTTGCCACTGTTCTGCCCGTCTAACCATCCCATCTATATCGTTCTGTAGCCTGAGGCTTCCTTCCTCGCTATTTACCACTCCACCAATTTTCGTGTCATCTGCGAACTTACTGATCATAACTCCTACATTCATATCTAAATCATTAATGTACAATACAAACAGCAAAGGACCCAGCACCGATCCCTGTGGTACACCACTGGACACAGGCTTCCAGTCATAAAAACAACCTTCGACCATCACCCTCTGCCTCCTGCCACGAAGCCAATTTTGGATCGAATGTGCCAAATTTTGAATCTAATGTGCTAAATTGCCCTGGATCCCATGGGCTCTTACCTTCTTGACCAGTCTCCCATGTGGGACTTTGTCAAAAGCCTTACTGAAGTCCATGTAGACTACATCAACTGCACTACCCTCATCCACACACCTAGTCACCCCCTCGAAAAATTCAATCAAATTGGTCAGACATGATCTCCCCATGACAAAGCCATGCTGACTATCCTTGATTAATCCCTGCCTCTCCAAGTGGAGACTAATTCTGTCCCTCAGAATTTTTTCCAATAATTTCCCTACCACTGATGTTAGGCTCACTGGCCTGTAATTCCCTGGTTTATCCCTACTACCCTTTTTGAACAATGGTACTACATTAGCTGTTCTCCAATCCTCTGGCACCTCCCCTGTTGGACTATAACCTGGTGTTGTGCGACCTCTCAATTTTGTCCACCCCAGTCCAACACCGGCATCTCCGCATCATGACCTCCCCTGTGGCCAGAGAGGTTCTGAAAATTTGTGTCAGAGCCCCTGAAATCTCCTCCCTTGTCTTACACAGCAGCCTGGGAAACATCCCGTCAGGGCCTGGGGATTTATCCACTTTTAAGCACACTAAAACCGCTAGTACCTCCTCCCTCTCAATACTAATTTGTTCAAGTATATCACAATCCCCCTGCCTGATTGCTATGCCTACATCACCCTTCTCCATAGTGAACACAGATGCAAAATATTAATTTGAAACCTCACCTACATCTTCCGGCTCTACACACAGATTGCCACTTTGGTCCCTAATGGGCCCTACTCTTTCCCCGGTTATCCTCTTGCCCTTAATATACTTATAAAACACCCTGGGATTTTCCTTTATTTTGCCTGCCAGTGTTTTTTCATGCCCCCTCTTTGCTCTCCTAATTTATTTTTTAAGTACCCCCCTGCACTTTCTATACTCCTCCAGGGCTTCCACTGTTTTTAGTCCTTTGTATCTGCCAAAAGCCTCCCTTTTTTTCCTAATCCATTCTTGTATATCCCTTGACATCCAGGGTTCCCTGGGCTTGTTGGTCCCACCCTTGACCTTTACGGGAACATGTTGGTGTTGTACTCTCTCTATTTCTTTTCTGAAAGACCCCCATTGCTCTGATGTGGATTTTCCTACAAGTAGCTGATCCCAGTCCACTTTGGCCAGATCCTGTTTTATCATATTAAAATCGGCCTTCCCCCAATTTAGAACCTTTATTTCCAGTCCATCTTTGTCCTTTTCCATGACTACCTTAAATCTCACCGAATTATGGTCACTGTCACCAAAATGCTCTCCTACTGACACATCTACCACTTGCCTGGCTACATTCCCTAGAATTAGGTCCAGTACTGCCCCCTCTCTTGTAGGACTTTCTACATGCTGGCTCAAAAAGCTCTCCTGGATACACTTTAAGAATTCCGCACCCTCTAAGCCTTTCACACTCTGACTATCCCAGTTAATATTGGGGAAGTTGAAATCCCCGACTATTATTACCCTATTATTTCTACACTTCTCTGAGATTTGCCTACATATGTGTAGTATTGCCTCTGCTATTTCTTCCCTAGATTCTTTAAAAATGCACTGATGTAATCCATCAGGACCAGGGTTTTATCCTCTTTGAATTTCATTAATTTATTTAGTGTATCTCCTCATTTTATTTTAAATGCAGTTATCTCATTACTAATCTCATCCGATGTTATCTCCACCTGTTCTATCTCCCTGGTAAATACTGAAGCAAAGTAATTATTTAATGTCTCTGCCATCTCTCTATTGCTGCCTGTGGTAATACCCTCTCCAGCCCTATTCCCATCCCGACATTCCTTTTTTATTGATGTGCCTGTAAAATATTTTATTATTTTGTTTTATATTCCTTGATAACTTAATTTCATAGTTCCTCTTTGCCTTCCTAATTGTTTTTTTGACTTCTCTCCTAATCCCTTCATATTCTCCCTTATCATCCCTGCTGTCCATGTACTTAAAATATGACTCTTTCCTTACCCTCAAGTTTTCCCTTATGGCTTTATTCATCCACAGTGTCTCATTAGTGTTTAGCTTGTTCTTGTTTATTAGCGGAATATATTTTTCGTGGACTCTGCTGAACACCGTTTTAAATGTCTCCCATTGCTGTTCTACATCATTGTTTGCCAATACTGTTGTCCATTTTATTTTCCAAGTGCTATTCTCAGCCCCTCAAAATCAGCTTTTCTCCAATCTATTACCCTGATCATTGTCATACCTATGTCCTTCTCAATTATTATCTTAAAGCGTTATTATTATCCTGGCATTGTGGCTGCTGCCAGGCTAGCGGGCATTCACATTGAAGATTCGCTGTGTGTGGTCGCACACCAACTGTACATTAAGTGAGTGGTAGCCTTTGCGGTTACGGAAGACCTCAGGATTGTTATGTGGTATCCGCAAAGCCACGTGGGTGCAGTCAATGGAGCCCTGCACCAGTGGAATCCCGCTATCCTGGCAAAGCCACATGCACGCTCGTCCTGCTTCTCTGTGGTGATGGGGAAGGAAATGTAGTCCCTTCTCCTACTATAGAGAGCCTCTGTGACCTCCCGGATGCAGCGATGGATGGCGAACTGTGAGATGTTAGCTATGTCTCCTGTTGCAGACTGGAAGGATCCGCTAGCGAAGAAATTGAGGGCAATGGTGATCTTGACTGCCACTGAGAGAGCCGTGGTCACCCTGATCTGAGGCCGGAGGTCTGGTTGCAGGAGGTGGCAGAGTTCTGTGACCACCTCCTTAGGGGAGCAGAGCCTTCTAATACACTGCTCCTCGCTTAATTGGAGGTAGGAGAAGTGCTCTCGGAATACCCTCAGAGGGTAAGTCCTCCTGTTGAGAGCCCTGATGGCCCTCTTCCTCCCTCTGGCCACATGTTCCAGTCTTTCTCGCTGCCTCCACTCCCTCCGCCATAGATCCTGGAGGGCCAGGTCGACTGCCAGTACAGCCCCCATTAATGTAACCAAGTGTAGCAGCTTGATATTTTGGGCTCGATTTTGCCATTGGGGTCGGGCTGGGGCGTGTCAGTTGGTTTTCATGTCAGGACCCCGACTCCGATGTGAAGTGGGGAAAAAAGTGCGATTTTCCCCTAATTGGGCACTTGATTTCCAGCGTGTGGGAACCCCTGGTCTTGCCATCCTGAAAGTCGCCTCCGATGACATCATCAGTGCTGCTATCCAGCAGCCTTGCTTCTTCTGGAGACTGGAAACGCTTTGGACATTGTATGAAGGACTTCATTTACCGACCATATCCACCAGCAAGCAAAAGTGTGCACCTCACTTTGATGAACCCTCCCTCCAAGCTCTGGTGCAGGGAGCAAGATCTAATAAGGAGGTGCTCTTCCCTTCCTCAGGGAGAAAAAAGCCACCACAACAGACTAAAGCTGTGTGGCTGCAAGTGGCCCAGGAGGTCAATGCCATCTCTATGTGCCGCAGAACCTAGCTGCAGTGCAGGAAGAGGTTTCATGATCTTCTCCGCACAGGAAAAGTGAGTATGACTTTCTCATCACCCTCAATCTCATCCCCATCGCCTATCCTCACCAGCACTCTGCTTTGCCAACCTCTTCCTTCACATCCCGCTTGACACTGACATCCCTGCACCCTTACCCATTCCCTCTCTTTCTATGGTCACATTCACTTAACTATTCGACCATGCAGCCCTCACACTCTCTATCACTGTGACGCAATGACAACAACTTACAACACACAGGGAGGGCCCTTTGTCTCCTTCTAAGCATCTATGCTATGGATTCTCTACACTCACTCCTTCATTCTCACTCAAACTCCACTTGTGTCCCTCATTGCTGGAAAAGAGACCCCACAATAAGAGAGAAAGAGCGAGGACAGGAGGAGGGCCACCCTCAGTAGCCCAGCTCACCACCTCGGAGGAGGCGGCCCTGGAAATTGCAGGGATAGAGGAGGATTCCCAAGTGGGGGACGGACAGGCGGGCGCATCACAGCAAGCTGGTGACAGAATAGTTTGGCATTTCTCTCATTGACATTGCATGAGTGACTGATAATGATTCTGATGCTCTAACAGATTGACTTATGATCATCTGCACAATTCAATATGCATGCAACCTTTACCTCACATCTCTAACTCTTTCATTTACTCCCCCACAGGACCATCGAGAGCCCCCGTCCCCACTGTCCAGGAGGAAGAGCCTGCGCTTCCAGACTCCTCAGAGGAAGCTGCAACCTCTGAGGGCGCTCCGTCAGCAGAATTGAGCGCACCCTGCACCAGCGCAGACACTCACACCTCGGTGGGACCTTCGGGACATAGAGTAAAGTTGTCACCTGGTGTATCACAGCTCACAAGTGAGCATTAGCAGATGGTGGAGACAGGGACAGCAGTGGAGAGTCCTCGTCGCAGTGGAGAGGACGCTCCCAGCTCGGCTCCGCTGCATGTCGACCCTGTGCCTCCGGGTCCATCCAGAAGGAGAGCGGTGCTGGAACTCCAGGAACAGGTGCAGGAGTCTCTGGCAGGTTTTGTCTCCAGGGTCGCTGCGAGTGTGGAGCGAATGGAGGAGTCCATCGCTCACATGAGCAGAGCCTTTGCGGAGGCGTTGGCGCATGAACGCATCACCAGGGAAAGGATGGCAACATCCTTGGAAAGGATGGCTACCTCCATGGTAAGGTTGGCTACCTCCATGGTAAGGCTGGCTACCGTAGTCACTTGGGTGTAATGTGTTTAATTTTGAAAAGCCATCAGTTGCTTATTGTCATAAAAAATTCTGATGACAAACTGTTGCAGTTGTGGCGTGTGTCATTTTGCTAATGGGACTTCCACATTGAGGGCTTAGGGCAACTTGCAATTGTCAGTATGGTGGTCAGAGTGATAGGAATCCGCAGGTTCTTGGCCATTGTCGATGGTCTGATAAGAAGGTGCAAGGCAAAATTGTTTGATTGTGCAGGCTAAGCAAATCTGGCCAAGATGAGTGCGTCCCTTGCATCCCGGGCAGCAATGTGGTCGCGCGCTGGCGCCTTCTGGCCTGTGCAACTTCAGGTGGGTGAGCAGCAGCTTGGCGCTCCTGTTGTTGCTGCTGCTGTTGGTGGTGCTGTTGTTCGTGGTTCTGCTGCTGACACGGCTGGTCTTCGTCTGAATCTGATGTCCAGGAGGAAAGGAAATAAATGGTTCCCATGCTTCTGGTATATGCCTCAGTTCAGGAAGTGCTCAGTCAAGGTGGCGAGAGGGGTTTCCCAGGAGGTCACACTGGAGATGGGTGTCAGGCTCCAAACTTCCACAACAATGGGTATGCCTGCTAAAACGCGGGAAATGTGTTAAACTCTGAATGGCCTCTCAAAATGGCATTATAGAGGTACTTAAGTGCTTGTTAAGTGCCTTAAGGGCCTATCCCGCCTCTTGGAGGCGGGACCGAAATGGAGTCTGCAAGCCCGCATTTGGGAAAGTTGCTCAGAGGCGGGTCGGAGTCGGGATCGGAGCCCAATGCCATTTTTGGCAACTTTCCCACTTGACCCGCCTTCAAACCCGCCTCCTCGGGCCTGGAAAAATCCAGCCCCTTGGCTTTGTAGCCAGTTTTCAATATGCCAATATACTGTTTAAATATTAACAATCTTGTGAACAATTAATATGACTTCAATTAGATTCTTTGGGGGAAAAATTCAGTTGCTTTGCGCCTCCCGTTAGCACCCTAAGAGGGCGTTAATGGGGCGCAAAGCAACTAGCGCCCGGGCGCAGCGATGTTTGCGCCGCTCGCGTTATTTAAAGGCGCAATCTTCGTGCCTATTTTTGTGGTAGACATTTTTGCACCACTCATTCTGACAGAGAGAGAGAGATTCTGAGAGAGAGAGAGAGAGAGAGAGAGACTTCTGCATAAAGCCAACGCTGTGTAAAGTAGTTTTGGCTACTGAGCATCACTTTGCAGTTTCTTTTGGATTTGACCTTCATTACTTTGATTGTCAAGAGATTGTGGGGGCTGCACTGATTCGGGGCATCATCCTGCACCTGCAGAATCGGAGGCAACAGAGACGCAGAGAGAGAATAGCAATCATGGCCAGACGGAGGAGGGCCAACAGGCCTCTGCACAGGAGACCTTACCCTGCCAGGGTATTCCGGGAACAATTCTCCTACATTCATTTGTCTGAGGAGCAGTGTTTGCGAAGGCTGCGCTTCAGCAAGGAGGTGGTCACTGAGCTCTGCTACCTGCTGCAGCCAGATCTGCAGCCTCAACTGAGGAGCAGGACGTCTCTGTCGGTGGCAGTGAAGGTCACAGTGGCTCTGTATTTTTATGTCACCGGCTCCTTTCAAGCAGCTACTGGGGACATCGCCAATATCTCCCAGTTCGTGGTCCATTGCTGCATCCGTCAGGTCACAAATGCCCTCTATAAAAGGAGACGCCATTACATCTCTTTCCCGATGACCCGGGCCAAACAGCATGAACGCACATTGGGCTTTGTGAGGATAGCGGGCTTCCCCATGGTGCAGGGCGCCATTGACTGCACGCATGTGGCATTGCGAGCACCGCATAAGAATGCAGAGGTTTTCCGAAACCGCCAGGGGTTCCACTCCTTAAATGTCCAGTTGGTGTGTGACCACAGACAGCTGATACTCGCCGTCAATGCCCGCTATCCTGGCAGCAGCCATGATGCTTTCATCCTGCGCCAGACTGCTGTGCCAGAACTTTTCCGGGCACCGCATCAGCCAAGTGGTTGACTCCTCGGGGACAAGGGTTATCCACTGTGCACCTGGCTGATGACACCGCTCCGTAACCCCAACACCCCTGCTGAACTGCGTTACAATGAGAACCATCTCGCCACCAGGAACATAATTGAGCAGACGATCGGCGTGGTCAAGCAATGGTTCCGCTGTCTGGACCACTCAGGAGAAGCCCTGCAGTACTCGCCTGAGCGAGTCTGCCTCTTCTTAGTTGTATGCTACATGCTGCATAACCTGGCAATCCTCAGGATCCAGCCAATGCCACCAGATCTTGGTGCACCACCGGAGGAGGAGGAAGAGGAGGAGGAAGAGGAGGAGGAGGATGAGCAGCAGCACCAAGGCGGGAGGGAGGCCCACAATGTTGAATCTGCAAGGGTCGTCCGTCAACGACTGATAACAAGCCGCTTCTAGGCCCCTACTCAGGAAATGGCTTCTGCCATGGAGAACAACATGATGGAAAGTAACCTGCAACGCCAAAGCCGGCCAAGGCAGCAATGATTCCAAAGGCCAAACCTGTACATTTTGAATACAAAAACTTTTTTATTTTACAAACTCTGTGTGTGTCATTTCTTCATGACAAACTAATAGAAACAAACACAAAACATCATTAATTAACATAACTGGTTCTCACAACCTGGAGATAATGGCCAAAACACTAAACAAAAGTTATTACACAAACCTCAGCCTTTAATAAAAACATTCCCAACATTTCGTCACACCTCCTACTTTTTGCCCTTCGAGAGTGATCTCCTTCCCTTGCGCACTTCCCCCCTTTCCACCCTACTGCTCCTCCGTAATGGGGCCCCAGTGGCTGCAGCAAAGCTGGTGGAAAGCTGCTGAATGCCAGAACCTGAGACTACAGATGCCCTTGAAGGACGCCCTCGACCAGCTCTGGGTCTGGAGGGCCTGGCTGCAGACTGCACCAACTCTGCATGGGCGGCAGCAGTCTGGGCTACAGGCGGTGGCAAGTGAAATGGGGAAGTGACAGTAGTGGCAGCAGGAATGCTGTCATCTTGAGAGAGGACAGCAACTTCCTGCTCAACCGACACACTGGCACTCCCATGGGGCATCACGTCAGCATCCGGAGCAATCTGCTGGAGCACAGATTGCTGGCCTGCTGCGGCGCGGTGAGAGCCCCGGGGAAATATGTCCGAACCAGCGACAATGGCAGCAGTCAGTGCTTGTGTGGCCTCAATCTGAGTCTGCATGAAACCAGTCTGAGATTGGATCACGGCAGCCAGTGACTGAATTGCAGCACTAAGCATTAGTGTGGCATCCGCCTGTGCTACAGCGAAGTGCTCCAAACTCCTTGCCAGTACATCAATGCTTTCGGGCACCCTTCCCACTGCACCCATGAGCTGAGTGTGCATGTCCACCGCCTGGGTGTTCATTTCAGCGATGAGCTGCTCCTCCTCTGCGTCCAGTGCTGCAGGACTCGCTGGCATACTCTCCCTCTGGTGAGAAGGCCCCCGAGCTTCCCTACCCACATTGCGTTGCTGCAGCCCACTGGGTCCCGGAGCTTCACCCTCATCAGACCCTTCCCCCCTGCTCCCCTCCAGGGAAGACGTGATCCCAGTGTGGGCCTGGGCTTCCTCGGGAGAGGGTGGTGCTGAGGCTCCGGCTTCCTCTTCCTCCTCGCCTGTGGCTTCGCTCCCACTCACAGCTTGAGGGCCCGTCTCCTCAGCTGTTGCTTACTGCATTTGGAACACAGATTGAGCTTTATGCAGGTTGCAAGTGTTTGGAGGAAACTCTCTATCCAGTGTCACCTCATTGGAACAACCTCTCTCACCATTGACAGATTGCTTCTGTCATCTCAAGTTCACTTGCCATCTATTCGATCAACATGGGTGCCCTTTATACTCTCTCACCGTGGCCCACAGAATCACATCATGATCAACCCCAACACCAGCAGCACCAGGCACACCAGCAGCACCAACAACAACAACATTCTTCTCCGCAATCACCTGATGCTGCACAGGACAGAGGGCATCAGCACCGACCACATTGCTGCCCGGAAGGCCAGGGATGGACTCACCATAGCCAGATTTACTTCACTTGACGCTGCACACCCTGGCTGCCACATGATGCACCAGGTTGGCACCACCCCACACCAACACCATAAAGCATCCCGACAATACTCAAGCCATTCCTTTCACACTCATTACCATTGCAAGGGGTACCGTTATGTCTCACCATTCACTGCAACTCACTAAGCCACTTCTAAAGGTGCACACAAATCTGTCCAAGAACACAAAGTGTTGAAAATAAAGGTCTCAATATTTGACACCACATTAACAGAAACTTCACATGAACATTGCATAAAACACCCAAGTGCCTACCCTTGTGTGTTGTTAGTTGGTATGATTGAACTAGGATGAGGATGAGGGTGAGTGTGAGGGGTGGCTAGTGAGATGGGGATCTGATAATATAGATAGCGAGGGATGGGTGGAGGTGCAAGGTAAGTTGGTGTGAGTAAGGATGTGCAGGAGTAGGGTAGGGAAGGCAGAGTGATGGGGATGTGATGAGAGGCACAGCAGGATGAGGTTGAGTGTGGCTTTGCAGTAACGTTTCGTGATCTAATGAGATAATTGAAACGTTTGCACCACTGCAGCCTGGTCCTCCTGACCACATCCCTGCTTGTGCCCTCCTGTGCAATGTGCAACCAGGTTGTGTTGAACTCCTGGGGCAGTCCCTTCCGCCCAAGGAAAGGGAAGAGGGCCTCCCTGTGTGCTGTGACTCCCTCAATAAGCATATGGAGAGAGTCCTGGGAGAGCCTGGGTGCAGCTGTGCACCTTTGTACAGTGCTTGTCAGTGTTTGCAGCGCCTGAATGCTGTAGAACACTGACAGCACAAATGTCAAAATAAATTTGGACATCGTCCCTTTAAGGAAACCGGCTGATGACGCGTCATCAAATGATGTCACCAGACCCGTTTCCTCTAAATGACTGGGAAATGTGCTGGGCGGGCTTAACAAGCCCAATCAAGGGAAATTCATTTCACAGAGTGGGCTGGAACCAGCAACGGGATTGGGACCTGCCACGGACGTCACCCGCCATGGACCCACCGAGGTAAGCAAAATCCCGGCCGCAGAGTCTAAGCCAGGAAGTATGAAGCAGGAAGTATAACTTAGCTTTAAATCATGCACAGGAAGTGAAATAAAGATTGGGAAAGAAAGATGGGATTAAGAGCAAGAAAAATGAGACAGAAAAAGTTTAAAAAAAAGAGGGAAAAATTCAGTTGGTTAGCGCCTCCCGTTAGCACCTGCAGAGGGCGGTAATGGGGCGCTGATGCAGTAGCGCTGGGGCGAGGCAAATCCGGCGTCGCATGGCAAATCTGGACCCCTCGTTGCACCGCCGATACGAGGTACCACCGGGGACTTCAATGCCAGGCAGATCGTGACGTCAGTGAGCGTGCAACTTTCACTGGGTGCCCAATCTGCCAAATTCATTATTGACACTTACCTTAGCACCTCGCCCCGACAGCGACAAGGAGAGGAGGTGTCAAGCAGGTGGAAGCCGGCTCCAGGGACGTTATTTAAAGGGATCATGAGTAATGAGTCACAGCTGTCAGGTTAGTGGTGTTTCATTGCTTTCTTGTCAGTTTGATATTGTGAAACAGTTTAATTCAGTAATTTAAAGGTTCTTTTGTATCAGGAGTGCCGTGGTAACTAAAAAGTTGGGCTCGATTTTGCCAGGCCCGAGGAGGCGGGATTGGAGGTGTGTGAGGTGGTAAAATCGTAAAAAATGGCGGGTGGACCCGATCCCGCCTCCATCCCGCCTCCGAGCAATTTTCCCAAATACGTGTTTTCTGACCCCGTTTCCATCCCGCCTCCAAGAGGTGGGATAGGCCCTTAAGGCCCTTAACAACCAGTTAAGTGCCTCTATAATCCCATTTTGAGAGGCCTTTCTGATTTTACCATTTTTCTCACATCCTGCACGTCTCCTCTGGAACACGCCAGTGAATCCTGGCGGGCTCACAAGTGGATGGCTTACTGACAGCTGCAGCTCCACCATTAAAAAGGAGTTTTCAGCAATCATCATTTGCAGGTGGCAGAACTTTCTTTTCTCAGGTCTGGGAGAACTTTTTGCAGGTCTACTGATTTTGGAAGTTTTGAAGCGGAGATCCATCTCCACTGTGACCTCCTGCGAAACCCCTCTCCCCATCTTGACTGAGCGCGTCCTCAACTGAAGTATATACCTGCAGCATGGGAACCATTTATTTCCTTTCCTCCTGGACCTCAGATTTGGACGAAGACCAGCCGCGGCAGCAGCAGGACCCTGAACAACAGCAGCACCAACAGCAGGAGCAACAACAGGAGCACCAACCTACTGCTCACCCACCTGAAGCTGCACAGGCCAGAAGGCACCAGCGCAGGGAAGGACGTCGTCACAGGAGATACCCCCAAAACAGGGTTTACAGGATGAGGATGAGCTACCTCAACATGACTGAGCAGCAGTGCCAAAGGAGGCTCAGACTTTCGCGAGAGGTAGTGGGTGACATCTGCGCAATGCTGCAGCAAGACCTGGAGCCCAGAAGAGCGGGTGGACACCCCTTACCAGTGGCCATCAAAGTCACCACCGCACTCAACTTTTTTGCTTCAGGCTCATTCCAGGGATCAACAGCAGACATCAGCGGCATCTCCCAGGTGGCCGCACATACTTGCATCATGCAGGTAACCGATGCCCTCTTTGCCAACGTGCACAATTACATCAACTTCTCCAAGGATCAAGCAAGTGTAACCGCGCATGCGGTTGGATTTGTTAATCTGGCAGGCTTTCCAAGGGTGCAGGGCATCGTAGACTGCACACATGTGGCCCTTAAGGCACCCCATCACAACCCAGGTATTTTTGTCAACCGCAAGGGCTTCCACTGCCTCAACGTGCAGCTGGTGTGTAACCACAAGAAGGAAATTTTGCATGTTTGCGCCAAGTACCCTGGCAGTTGCCATGACTCCTTCATCCTGCGGCAGTCTAGTGCGCCTCCGCTCTTCAGTCCGCCAGACCAACTTTGCGGATGGCTACTTGGAGACAAGGGCTATCCCCTGAAGATGTGACTAATGAGGCCGTTGATGAGGCCATCCAACGAAGCTGAGGAGCGCTACAACTCCAGCCACATTTCCACCAAAGCAATTATCGAGCAAACCATCGACTTGCTGAAGATACGATTCAGATGCCTTGATAGATCAGGTGGAGTCCTGCAGTACTCTGCAGCCAGGGTCTCCAGAATCATTGTAGTCTGCTGTGCACTTCACAACATGTCACAGTATCGTGGCTTGCAGCTGCCTGAGGTACAAGTGGCTCATCGCATAGCCTCCTCAGATGAGGATGAGGATGAGGAGGAGTCGGAGGAGGAGTCGGAGGAGGAGGAGAGCGACAACGAACAGCTTGCGGAGGCGGATCAACCAGCGGCAGCAACACGTGAGCACATTGCTGCCCGGGATGCACTGATCTTGGCCAGATTTGCTGAGGCTGCCCAATCAAACACATTTGGCTCACACCTTCTTACCACACCATCGACAATGGACAAGAACCTATGGCTTCCTATCACTCTGACCACCATACTGACAATTCCAAGTCATCCTGAGCCCTCAATGTGGAAGTCCCATTTGCGAAATGACAGTCCACAACTTCAACAGTTTGCCATCAAGTCATTTTATAACATTAATTCACAGATGGTATTTCACAATTAAACACAACAGAACACCCAACTGACTACCCTTGTGACTACTTGTGCTTTATCTTCCTCTTACGCGTGCTTCTACATGGTGCTTCCCCTGTGGCTTCAGCAGATGTGGAGGCCCCTTGCCAACTTCCATGCTGCTCCTGCCTCGACACCTTTGGCGGGCGTCCTCTGGGGTTGCGAGCCTGTGAGGGCTCGCCAACAGTCTGCTGCTCCTACGGCCATGCAGGGGATGAGACGCCCATCTCAGATGGGTGAGGATTCTGGTGGGGCTCTGACCGAGGGCTCTGCAGTGGCATGGAAGTGTGAGTGCTTGGAGAAGAGCTCCCACTTCCTTTTTGTCTGCCACCAACATCCCTCTCATGGGTCAGGCCCACTTCAGAGCTAGCAAGTGGCTTGACAGCACCTTGCTGCACTTCAGGGGGGCCATGGGGACCTGACTCTGCACTGGCAGTCCTACTCAAAAGGACTTCCATGAAGCTCTGGTTTCTCTGTTCAATAGCTCCCCATCGCTCCTCCAGAGATGCCAGTCTATTCTGAACAATGACCATGTTTTCAAGACTCTGGCGACTTAGCTCCTCGATGGCCATAGCCATCCTCTCCTCTACCGTAGCCATCCTTTCCACAGAGGTTGCCATCCTTTCCGCGGTGATGCGTTCATGCGCCAATGCCTCCACAAAGGCTCTGCTCATGTTCGCGATGGACTCCTCCATCCGCTCCACACTCACAGCGACCCTGGAGACAAAACCTGCCAGAGACTCCTGCACCTGTTCCTGGAATTCCAGCTTCTGGATGGACCTGGAGGCACAGGGTCGACATGCAGCTGGGCCGAGCTGGGAGAGTCCTGCGCCCTCCGACAAGGACTCTCCACTGCTGTCCCTGTCTCCACCATCTGCTGATGCTCACTTGTGAGCTGTGATACACCAGGTGACAACACTACTCTATGTCCCGAAGGTCCCACCGAGGTGTGAGTGTCTGCGCTGGTGCTGGGTGCGCTTAATTCTGGTGACGTTGCGCCCTCAGAGGTTGCAGTTTCCTCTGAGGAGTCTTGTGGCTCAGGCTGTTCCTCCTGGACAGTGGGGAGGGGGGCTGTCGATGGTCCTGTGGGGGAGTAAAAAATAGAGTTCGACATGTGAGATAAACGTTGCATGCACATGGAATTGTGCAGATGATCATAAGTCAATCTGTTAGAGCATCAGAATCAGTATCAGTCACTCATGCAATGTCAATGAGAGAGATGAAAAACTATTCTATCACCAGCTTGCTCTGATGCGCCCGTCTGTCCGTCCCCCACTTGCGCATCCTCCTCCACTCCCACGATCTCGAGGGCCGCTTCCTCTGCGCTGGTGAGCTGGGCTATTGAGGGTGGCCCTCCTCCTGTCTTCGCCCTTTCCCTCTTATTGTGGTCTCTCTTTTCCTGCAATGAGGGACGAAAGTGGAGTTTGATGTGAGAATGAAGATGCTTAGAAGGACACAAAGATGGAGTGAGCTCCCAAGACCAAGGGCCCTCCCTGTGTGTTGTAAGCTGTTGTCAGAGCATCACAGTGATAGGGAGTGCGAGGGCTGCATAGTCGAATAGTTAAGTGAATGTGAACATACAGAGAGAGGGAATGGTTAAGGGTGCAGGGATGTAAGGGTCAAGTGGGATGTGGAGGAGGAGATTGACAAAGCAGAGTGCTGGTGATGAGAGGTGATGGGGATCAGATTGAGGGTCATGGAGATGGAATACTCACTTTTCCTGTGCGGAGAAGGTCATGAAACCTCTTTCTGCACTGCAGCCAGGTTCTGCTGCACATTGATCTTGAACTGACCTCCTGTGCCACTTGCAGCCACACAGCTTTTGTCTGCTGGGGAGGTTTTTTCCTCCCAGAGGAAGGAAACAGCACCTCCTTCTGAGCTCTGGCTCCCTCCACCAGAGCTTGGAGGGAGTCATCATCAAAGCAGGGTGCGCACTTGGGCCTTGAGCTTGACATCTGTGCAAAACAAATCCCTCTGAAGTCTCTCCCAAAAAAGTTGTAAGGCAGAAAATGAACCAAGGCTGCTTGCAGGCCTTAAATGCAGCTGCATAAATGAGGTCATCAGAGGCTTGTTTCAGTATCAAAAGAATCATTGGGCCAGCGGTTCCCACACGCTGGAATTCAAATTCCCAATTAGGGCAAAATCGCTAAATTATCCCACTTCACATCGGAGGCGGGGGCGGGACCCGCCAACCACCTGACCCGCCCCCAATGACAAAATCCAGCCCAAGATGTCAATCATTATCCAGACTGATTTTTTGATATTATTATCCGGTTCATGCTGGATGTAATTTTGAAATATGATTTAGATATTGTTTGATCAGGCTCCTACTTCCAAGCTTCTAATAGCATGTGGGAGTGCAACAAAATACCAGTGTTAGTGCTTATTTTGTGTAATTATAAATTAATAGAATTTCTCAAATGATTTTTGGTTTAAAGATTTTCAATCTGTTCCCAGTGAACGTGATATTGTGGCTTAAAATCATTATTAGCAAATGGTATTACAAGTCACATTGAAACTTATGGTTGCATCTTTGTCTTCCTCCTTTGCTTTTCTGAGCACAGTCCACTCACTGCCTTTCTTTCTTGCTCTGTGGTTAACTTATCTCATTTTATTTGTATTGCCATGTTATTTATCCACTTTAAGCTTATTGTCACATCTCTTAACTTGTGTATTGTCAACTCATCTGTCTCCTTTATCTCCTATAGTATCTCATTACTCAATTTATTTCATGCTTTATCTTCTTTTGATTCTAGTCTCTGCACTCACCTCCATAATCACATTATTGTGTACTCACTTGTCTGCCCATTTTTCCTACTGCTCTTTTTCCACTGATCTAACTTTTCTTTTCATTTACTTCTTAGTATTACCGATGTTACCATCTGTAATCACTGTGCTGACATAACACATTGCATTTTGAGTCTCTGGAGTTGTGCCACTTTCTTGCTTTGTGAAGCTATGTTTGATTCCCCCCACCACCCCGTCCCCCACCCCCCCATTGAATTGATAGGTTTGTGGGAACTGAATAATGCTTCTTTTCCCATTGATTGGTTCCTGGGTATTCCAGGGGCAGCTACTCAGCAGATTTCATTTTTTTTTACAGATTTTTGTTTTATCTCTTCCCTGAATCCCAGCTTGACTTAACCAGCCTTGGGCTACAGATCTCAATCTTCCTGGCCTCTTGCCACTCACTTCGCATGCCCCTATCCTATCTACTTACAGGCCCAGGCAACCCCATCCTCTCCTGGTAACACATTCCGCTCTCCTGGACTCAGTTCCTCTTCAATAAAATGTTTGACTCTATCATTCCAGTACAGGTCCCTGAAGGTGGCAGGACATATTGAGAGAGTGGTTAGCAAAGCATATGGGATCTTGGGCTTCATAAATAGAGGTATTGAGTACAAAAGTAGAGAAGTTATGCTGAATCTTTATAAAGCGCTGGTTAGGCCACAACTGGAGTATTGCGTCCAGTTCTGGTCACCACACTTTAGGAAGGATGTGAAGGCCCTTGAGAGGGTGCAGAGGAGATTTACCAGAATGGTTCCGGGGATGGGGGATCTTAGCTACAAGGACAGGTTGGAGAAGCTAGATTTGTTTTCATTAGAGCAAAGGAGGTTGAGGGGTAATTTGATAGAGGTATACAAGATTATGACGGGTTTGGATAGGCTAGACGGGGAAAGGCTGTTCCCACTAGTTGATGGTACAAGGACTAGGGGACACAGATTTAAGGTTTTGGGCAAGAGATACAGGGGGGATGTGAGGAAAAACTTTTTTACACTGCGAGTGGTGAGGACCTGGAACTCACTGCCGACGGAAGTGGTGGAAACGGACACACTCAATGTTTTCAAGGGGAGACTGGATAGGCACGTGAGGGAAATAAACTTGCAGGGCTACGGGGATAGAGCAAGGGAATGGGACTGACTGGATTGCTCCACAGAGAGCTGGCACGGACTCGATGGGCCGAATGGCCTCCTTCTGTGCCATTATGACTCTATGACTAAGTTTCAGAAGGGCAGAAACTCTACCCACTTGTGCTCTCTGCTCACAAGCTGACATTGCTGTCTACTGCACTCCTGGTTGTCTGGCTAGATCCCTCCCAGCCTGGTGTCTTACTTGATCCCTCCTTCTCAGCAGCAACTCCAGGTTTTCGCCTCCTGCCTTCTGGATTTAACATAACAGCAACAGAAAAAAATCGGGCTCACAACAGAAGTGTATTCCAAACCAGATGTTATTGCTGCTGCTCAGCTTCTAGACCCAATTCCTTCCCAGGTATACAGTTTGGTCCGAGGTCCCTAACCCAAACCCAGCTCTTACCAACTAACCCCACTATCAAATTCTCACATCTTGACTGCCATTTTAATGCATGTCTAGCAGTGGGAACTAACACATCTTCTTCCTGCTCAGTTTCTTTTTGCTGTGGCAAAGAGGACATGAAGATAGATTAGAATGGGTTGCTGAGGAGCAGAGTTTGCACGTGATTTCCAGTAAAAGGGGTGACATGAGGGATTAATGCAAGTTTGCAGTCACGTTATGCAATTTTTAAAATTTGTTCTCAGGCTGTGGATGATGCTGGCAAGGGGACATGTATTGCCCATCTCAAGTTGCCCTGTGATTCTTCTTGAACCGCTGCAGTTTTTATGCTGATGCTGATCCCATGATGGTATTAGGTAGGGAATTCCAGTATATCAATGCAATGATGACTAAGGAACAGTGATAAATGTCCAAGCCAGAATGGTGAGTGATTTGGAAGGGAACTTGGAAGTGATGGTGTTCCCATGAATTTGCTGCTTTGTTCCCTCTCAGTGGTAAAGGTTGCGGGCCTGAGATGTGTTGTCTTAGGGGGCTTGACAGGGAGTGGCTGTATAGAAACATAAAAACATAGAAGATAGGAGCAGGAGTAGGCCATTCGGCCCCTCGAGCCTGCTCCGCCATTCGATGAGATCATGGCTGATCATCCAAACTCAGTACCCTGTCCCTGCCTTCTCCCCATATCCCTTGATACCTTTAGCTTTAAGAAATATATCTAACTCATTCTTGAATATATTTAATGACTTGGCCTCAACTACCTTCTGTGGTAGAGAATTCCACAGGTTCACCACTCTCTGGGTGAAGAAATTCTTCCTCATTTCTGTCCTAAATGGCTTACCCGTTATCCTTAGATTGTGACCCCTGGTTCTGGACTCTCCGACCATCGGGAACATTCTTCTTGCATCTGGTTTGTCCAGACCTGTCAGAATTTTATATGTTTCGATGAGATCCCCTCTCATTCTTCTATACTCCAGTGAGTATAAGCCCAATCGACCCAATCTCTCCTCATATGTCATTCCTGCCATCCCAGGTATCAGCCTTGTGAATCTTCGATGAGCTCCTTCCATGGCAAGAACATCCTTCCTCAGATAAGGCAACCAAAACTGCACACAGTACTCAAAGCCTAGAACTAGGGGTCTCAGGATAAGGGGTCGGCCATTTAGGACTGAGATGAGGAGAAATTTCTTCACTCAGAGGGTGGTGAATCCTTGGAATTCTCTACCCCAGAGGGCTTTGGATGTTCAGTCGTTGAGTATATTCAAGACAGAGATAAATACATTTTTGGAAACTAAGGGAATCAAAGGATATGGGGATAGGAAGGGAAAGTGGAGTTGAGGTTGAAGATCAGCCATGATCTTATTGAACAGCGGAGCAGGCTCAAGGGGCTGTATGGCCTACTCTTGCTGTTATTTCTTATCTTCTTATAACCTTGGTATGTTGCTACAGTCCATCTTGTAGAAAGTATATATGAACATAAGAACAGGAGTAGGCCATTCAGCCTCTTGAGCCTGTTCCGCCATTCAATGAGATCATGGCTGAACTGTGACCTAACTCCATATACCCACCTTTGGCCCATATCCCTTAATACCTTTGGTTAACAAAAAGCTATCAATCTCAGATTTAAAATTAACAATTGATCTAGCATCAATTGCCGTTTGCGGAAGAGAGTTCCAAACTTCTACTACCCTTTCGGTGTAGAAGTGTTTCCTAATTTCACTCCTGAAAGGTCTGGCTCTAATTTTTAGACTATGCCGCCTAGTCCTAGAATCCCCAACCAACGGAAATAGTTTCTCTCTATCTACCCTATCTGTTCCCCTTAATATCTTGAAAATGTCGATCAGATCACCCCTTAACCTTCTAAATTCAAAGGAATACAACCCTAATTTGTGTAATCTCTCCTCGCAACTTAACCCTTGAAGTCCAGGTATCATTTTGGTAAACCTACACTGCACTCCCTCCAAAGCCAATATATCCTTTCTAAGGTGTGGTGTCCAGAACTGCTCACAGTACTCCAGGTGTGGTCTAACCAGGGTTTTGTATAGCTGCAGAATAACTTCTACCCCTTTGTATTCTAGTCCTCTAGATATAAAGGCCAGTATCCCATTTGCCTTTTTGATTTTTTTCTGTACCTGTTCATGACATTTTAATGACCTATGTACCTGGACCCCCAAGTCTCTTTGGACCTCCACTGTTTTTAGCTTTTCACCATTTAGAAAGTACCCTTTTTAGGTCCAAAGTGGATGACCTCATGTTTGCTTACATTGAAATCCATTTGCCACAGTTTTGCCCATTCACTTAATCTATCAATATCCCATTGTGATTTTATGCTTTCATCTACACTGCCTACAATGCCACCTATTTTTGTATCTTCAGCAAATTTGGATATATGACTTTCTATGCCATCATCTAAGTCATTAATAAATATTGTGAATAGTTGAGGCCCCAACACAGATCCCTGCAGGACACCACTATTTACATCCTGCCAATTTGCATACCTGCCCATTATCCTTACTCTCTGTCTCCCGCCGCTCAGTGAATTTCCTAACCAAGTCAATAATTTGCCCTCAATTCCATGGGCTTCTACCTCAGATAACAGTCTCTTATGTGGGACTTTATCAAATGCCTTCTGGAAGTCCATATAAATAACATCCATAGACATTCCCCGTCCACTACTTTAGTCACCTCTTCAAAAAATTCAATCAGGTTTGTCAGGCATGACCTACCTTTCACAAATCCATGCTGGCTCTCTCTGATCAACTGAAAATTTTCGGTTCCGCCCCCTGTAGCATCGCCGGGCGACAACAGCGGCAGCTGCAGGAGGTGTTCATCGGGAGGCCGGGCGTTCGGGGGCGATACTTAAAGGCGAGGTGACCGAGGTAGGGAAAAAAATAATCAAATGCTCGTTTTCTGTTTTTTTCCCCTGGCGCACGATCAGCCCGGCACTCTGCTGCCGTGCATCGGGTTGATCGGACTGGATCGCGGCTGCCGGTTTTTCCTTGCAGAGCCTGCAGCGATGGCCCTTCCCTTTAAGGGAGGGAAGGAGCCTTCCAATGCGGCAGCGCTGCATGGCCCACTGCCGCCCCACCTGCTGCCTGTTGCGCTCCAGGAAGGAAGTGGAGCGCTTGATTTAGCGCTCCACTTCCTTCCTGGAGCGCAAATCCGATTTCTTTAAAAGTTGAGAAACATTAACGCCTGGCGCTAATTTTTTCAACTTTTAAAAGTTAGCGCCCAAAATGGGGCTATAATGAATTTCTCCCCCTATAACCCTTGAGGTCCTGTTCTTTAATTTAGCACCTAGTTCCTGGTACTCCCTAAACAGGATCTCTCTCCTACTCTTCTCTATGCTGTTGGTCCCAACTTGGATCACAATGACTGGATCCTCCCCCTCCCTCTCCAATATCCTTTCAAGCCAGTTTAAGATGTCCCTCACCCTGGCACCAGGTAGGCAACATACCATGTAGGGCTCTCGATCTTGCTTACAAAAAATGCTACCTGTCCCCCTAATTATAGAATCTGTAGTGACAATCTGCCAGTGATAGATGGAATAGCTATTGAGTCAAGAGTCAGGGGTGCATTTCAAGTGAACTGCGCTGTCTTGGATGCTGTCGAGTTCCTTGAGTGTTGCTGCAGCTGTACCCATCAGGTAAGTGGTGCGTATTCCATCATACTCCCGACTTCGGCCTTGTTTGTAGCGGAGAGGCATTGGGGAGTCAGCAGGTGAGCCACTCATTGCTGAGTAACCTGTCTCTGCTCTCTCTTGTAAATACAGGGTTGAATTAGCTTGTTCAAGTAAGCTCCCAGTAGGTGGTAAGCCCCAAGATGTTGAGGGTGGGGTACTCGGTGATCATATTGCTTTTGAAGTTTGGGTGAGTTGGTTGCGTTTGTCTTGTTGGAAATGATCTTTGCCTGGTTGTGACTATTATCTGTCACAAGGCAGCCCAAGCCTAGTTGTCCAGGTCCTGCTGTAGGCTTGCATAGCTGCTTCATTATCAGAAGAGTTGTGAATGGCTCTGTATACTGGGAAATTGTCAGTTCACAACTTCATTCCTGACTTTATGATGAGAGGGAAATTATTGATGGAGCAGCTGAAGATAGTTGGGTTGAGGATTTTGCCCTGAGGATTCCTGCAGCAATATCCTGGAAGTGCAATGAGTGCCTCTTTTGTGTCAAGCACGATTCGAGCCACTGAAGGGTGTTTCCTTTGACCCCCTTTGACCTCAGTTTTGCTAGGGCTTCTTGTTGCCATATTCAGTAGAGTGCTGCCTTGATGTTAAGAACAGCTACATTTAGCTTTTGCAATCATATCTGGATCAAGATCGTAATGAGGTCTGGAGCCGAAAAGGAAGAGAAGCAGAATATCATGACAATCCTGCAGCAGACACTTGCCCTCCACCTTCTCCATCTCTGAATCCTCTAATGTCTGCCTTCTTAGTAGCTCCAATTCTTGCTCCACATAAGGGGTGAGAGACTGAAGTTTTACAGTGTGAATGCCTTCCTGTTGCCATGACATCCACTCCAACCCAGGTGTTAGCAGGCATACCAAAATGGAGGTGCTAACAGATGCATGATACTAACAGTTACATACCATATGAGGCTTTCAGTGGTGCCCACTCAGGTAAGGCTACTAATGAAGGAACATTTGTAGGTAAAGTCCATGGCTGTGAATGATCCTGTAATATCTCTTGAACACTGAAAGCACTTCAATGAGTGAGGGGAAGGCGGTTCTAAGTAGCAAACATTCTTTACTACAGCAAATCTTTAGAAGGTGTGAGTTGCAGCACTGAGTTGCAATGTTAGATGTGGCGGAAAAAGCACTTACTGCCAAGCTGCCTCCTTCTACAGTACTTGAACAGCTCGTATAGATGCATGTCTCTGCTCATTCCCAACACGATGCTACCTCCTATGCCTTATTTTGTTTTAGGGGTATTCTAGCCCAGGAGATTTTCTTCAAATAATTTTGAGAAATAAAGGAGAAATTTCAAAAACTTTACTGCGGTAAAAATTTATATTGTGTTCTTTTTAAACAGGACGGCTGTGTGTGCCTATGTTTGCATGTGTAAGGGAAAATAGAAGACAGCCTGTTGGAGTTTTTGTTTTATTTCTATACATTTTCAAAAGTATATTAAACTTAAGGAAGAGGGAGAAAGAGAGGCGAGAGAGGAAGTGGGGCCAGGCCTGCTTTGCACATGATTACTTGGCCTACATGCGGCCTAACCAACGGCTCTTAAATGGACATTTTTTTTTATTCGATCCTGGGATGTGGGCGTCACTGGCAAGGCCAGCATTTATCGCTCATCCCTAATTGCCCTTGAGAAGGTGGTGGTGAGCCGCCTTCCTGAACCGCTGCAGTCCGTGTGGTGAAGGTACTCCCACAGTGCTGTTAGGGAGGGAGTTCTAGGATTTTGACCAGCAATGATGAAGGAGGGGCCATATATTTCCAAAGTCAGGATGGTGTGTGACTTGGAGGGGAATTTGGAGGTGGTGGTGGTTCTCATGCGCCTGCTGCCCTTGTCCTTCTAGGTGGAAGAGGTCACGGGTTTGGGAGGTGCTGCCAAAGAAGCCTTTGCGAGTTGCTGCAGTGCATTTTGTAAATGGTACACACTGCAGCCACGGTGCGCTGGTGGTGGAGGGAGTGAATGTTTCTTGAACCGCTGCAGTCCGTGTGGTGAAGAATGTGGATCTCGCTACCACAGGGAGTGTTTGAAGCGAATAGTATGGATGCATTTAAGGGGAGGCTAGACAAGGATATGAGGGAGAAGGGAATAGAGGGTTATGCTGATACGTTTAGATGAGGAAAGATGGGAGGAGGCCCATGTGGAACATAAATGGCGGCATGGACTGATTGGGCTGAATGGCCTGTTTCTGTGCCGTATATCCTATTTAATCCTATGTAATCCTATGAGCCCATCCTGAGCCAGCAGCTGATCTCTCAGAAAGGCTCTTCAGGTTTCCAATGCTAAGTTGCATACAATCTTCCATTTGGAGCCATGGCACTTTAAACTGCTGAAGGCATTTTAATCCTGCCTCGTTCCACACTCCCCCACCCTGCCCCCCCGCCCCCCCCTCCCCGCCAGGCAGAGCTCCCAATGGCAGCTGGCAATACCACGAAATTCACCAAGGTCAATGCTGGGTTGCATGAATGGGCAGAAGTGCCTCCCTTCCTCACCTGCCAAACTTCCAATGGCACTATCCCCATATCAGAAAATCCAGCCCTGTTCCTCTCCCATTTCCAGGTAACTGGGGGGGGTCTGCAATAATATTATCTCATCCAGTAGCGTTTGGTGAAGCTCAGCCTGCCAAGCCTTTGAAAGTCCCAGACCGTGGTCTCTTGCTCTTCCTGCTTCATGTTTTCCAAAAGGTTTGGCAAAGAGAGACTTGATGCTACACCTATACTTCTGTGCTGACCAAAGGACTTCTCTTTGACAACATCATCAGCTGTCTCCTGCTCTGATCATCCTTTGAACACTGTTGGCTCCCTTTGATGCTTTTATGTCTACTTCAATTGTGCAAATTTAATGCAATGTGTGAATCAAGTCATTCCGGAGTATTTGCATGATTTCCATTAATTACTACTTAATAAGGCCTTGGCAAAAATATATATATATATTAACACTGGGTCTATGCTTTAACGTGTGTCAAATGTGTTTATTCAGAAGGAATTCAACAAATGTGCACAAGAGTTAGGGAACACAGTACCAGGGTTAACACCCTAATTCACAATTAACAATTGCACTCACTTGAAATTAGAGGAAATTGTTACCCCACGTGCACTTTTAGCCCATTTTCATATGTAAAATGTGAATGTTAACAAGAACTGCTAAAGCTCTTCTTAAGTGCAGGCAATACATAAATAGGCAAACTAGCACAGTAAAAATGGTCAAATATTTTACTCTAATCTGATTGAGCTACATGAAAAGAATGAAAGAAGAGCTACCCTTATGTAAATGCATTGGCACCAATAACGTGTTTAGTTTAACAAATAGCCAAGGCTTGTGGAGATTTGGGCTGTCAAAACAGTTGAAAGGAACTGTTAAAAGTTGAGGACTAATTTAAAGACAGATCCCACACTGAAGGTAGCCTAACAACTGTGTTCAGTTTTAAACAAAGATCCCCCACCTGAAATATTAACTGATCTGTTCTCTCCACTGACCTGCTGCATGCTTCCAGCAATTCAGCATCAAAGAGAGGCAACAGTGTTCAAGGGATGATCAGATGTCTTTGTTGTTATTGCCTTAACAGCTGCAGTGAGTATGACAGATGCTGGAACCTTCTTTACCTCTGGTATATTTTAGCACCCTATAGGTGACATTGTTGGACTCAACAAGTTCTTATTTCTAATTATGTGAGCCAAGTGACAGCCAGTTTCTTTAGGGTGACAGATTGCAATATCTGCTTTCCCAACACAATGTAGCAGTGACATAAAACATTGATGGATTTTTATGTCACAGCCAGCTTCTCCATAACTGCAAGTAGCAGCCAGCATGTATCTTGAAATATACTTACCATCTCACAATACAATCAGAAAGGTTGTGTTTTGTGAATGCCCAGGTAGGCAGTGATGCATGTTTTCTAATGATAATTTTTCCTGATCCTGTCATAAAGTGTTTATACTATCCCAATCATCACTTCCCCAGCTTTGAAATAGATGACAGCTTACAATATTGGCTGTAGCGTGTGTATGTCTGTCTTGCGTAGATTTTCATTGTCCTCTTTGACCGGGGTAGAAATATTCTTAACATTTTCTTTTAAGGATTGTATACAAGTAGCACAAACCATGGGGTTGATTTTAACTCCCGGGCAGGAGCGCGGTCTAGCAAAGGGCTGCCCGGCCATTAAAACCAGGAGACAGTAGACTGCCCCTGAGGACCAGAAGGAACAGTCCCTGGCATTAAGGTAGGTGGTAAAGTGGATGTGGGGGGTGGGTTCAGAGGCGATCATGGCCGGAGGAATAGAAGGGAGCCCGGGGCAGGAGAAGGCCAAAAATTCTTTGTGGAGCCCAGAGGAGCAGTCCTGGCTCACAAGGAAACTACAAAATATTTAAACAAACCTACCTTGGTGGGCCTCTTGCCCAGGCTACTGTTCCCAGCAGGTTTGGCCTGATGGAGAGGCCATAAGGGCTTCCCCCCACTGCGGGCCTGCGGTTAAAATGAACAAGCAGATCAGAAGGTCATTCTGTAGGGGGGAAATCATCCAGGGGTTCTGCCTCTCATCTCTGTCCAATGACCTCTTTGTTCAAAACTGAAACTAGTTGGAAAGAGAATTGGGTCTCGATGACATCTTCAGGACCTAATCTGCATATTTATACAAAGATCCCGCCAGCTTCGGGCAGATGTCCTTGCCAAGATTGGGGGAGGAGGGTACGTTTACACAGGATTACATAGATATACAGCACAGAAACAGGCCATTCATCCCAACCAGTCCATGCCGCTGTTTATGCTACACTCGAGCCTCCTCCCGTCTTTCCTCATCTAAATCTATCAGCGTAACCCTCTATTCCCTTCTCCCTCAAAAGCTTGTCTAGCCACTCCTTAAATGCATCTAAACTTTTCGCTTCAACCACTCCCTGTGGTCGCGAGTTCCACATTCTCACCACTCTTTAGGTAAAGAAGTTTCTTCTGAATTCCCTATTGGATTTCTTGATGACTATCTTATATTGATTGCCTCTAGTTATGCTCTTCCCCATAAGTGGAAACATTTTCCCTGTATCCACTCTATCAAAACCTTTCATGACTTTAAAGACCTCTATTAGGCCTTCTTTTTTCAAGAGAAAAGAGACCCAGCCTATTCATCCTTACCTGATATGTATACCCTCGCATTTATGGTATCATCCTTATAAATCTTCTCTGCATCCTCTCCAGTGCTTCTATATCCTTTTTATAATATGGCGACCAGAACTGTACGCAGTACTCCAAGTGTGGTCTAACCAAGGTTCGATACAGGTTTAGCATAACTTCCCTACTTTGCAATTCCATACCTCTAGAAATAAACCCTAGTGCTTGGTTTGCTTTTTTTAATGTCTTTGCTAACCTGTGTCGCAACTTTTAGCGATTTGTGTATTTGTACTCTGAGATAAGAACATAAGAACATAAGAAATAGGAGCCAGGAGTAGGCCATTTGGCCCTTCGAGCCTGCTCCGCCATTCAATAAGATCATGGCTGATCTTCTACCTCATCTCCACTTTCCTGCACTATCCCCATATCCCTTGATTCCCTTAATATTCAAATATTTATCGATCTCTGTCTTGAAAATACTAAACGACTGAACCTCCACAGCCCTCTGGGGTAGAGAATTTCAAAGATTCCCCACCCTCTGAGTGAAGAAATTTCTCCTCATCTCAGTCCTAAATGGCCGACCCATTATTCTGAGACTGTGACCCCTGGTTCTAGACTCCCCAGCCAGGGGAAACATCATCCCTGCATCTACCCTGTCAAGCCCTGTAAGAATTTTGTATGTTTCAATGAGATCACCTTTCATTCTTCTAAACTCTAGAGAATATAGGCGAGTCTACTCAATCTGTCCTCATAAGACAATCCCCCCAACCCAGGAATCAGTCTGGTGAACCTTCGTTGCACTCCCTCTATGGCAAGTATATCCTTCCTTAGGTAAGGAGACCAAAACTGTACACAATATTCCAGTTGTGGTCTCATCAGGGTCCTATATAATTGCAGTAAGACGTCTTTACTCTTATACTCAAATCCTTTTGTAATAAAGGTCAACATACCATTTGCTTTCCTAATTGCTTGCTGTACCTGCATGTTAACTTTCAGTGATGCGTGTACAAGGACACCCAGGTCCCTCTGAACACCAACATTTCCCAAACTCTCACCATTTAAAAAATACTCTGCTTTTCTATTTTTCCTACCAAAGTGGATAACTTTGCATTTTTCCACATTATATTCCATTTGCCATGTTCTTGCCCACTCACTTAGTCTGTCTATATCCCCTTGAAGCCTCCTTGCATCCTCCTCACAACTTACATTCCCACCTAGCTTTGTATCATCAACAAACTTGGATATATTACATTTGATCCCCTCATCAAATTCATTGATGTAGATTGTGAATAGCTGAGGCCCAAGCACTGATCTTTGTGGTACCCCACTAGTTACAGCCTGCCAACCTGAAAATGACCCGTTTATTCCTACTCTCTGTTTTCTGTCCATTAACCACTTCTCAATCCATGCTAGTATATTACCCCCAATTCCATAAGCCCTAATTTTGTTTAACAACTTCTTGTGTGGCACCTTATCGAATGCCTTCTGAAAATCCAAATACATCACATCCACTGGTTCCACCTTACCTATTCTGCTAGTTACAACCTCAAAAAACTCTAACAGATTTGTCAAACATGATTTCCCTTTCATAAATCAGTGTTGACTCTGCCCAATCCTATTATTATTTTCTAAGTGCCCTGTTACCACGTCCTTAATAATGGATTCCAGCATATTCCCTACTACTGATGTAAGGCTAACTGGTCTGTAGTTGCCCGTTTTCTCTCTCCCTCCTTTCTTAAATAGTAGGGTTACATTTGCTACCTTCCAATCTGTGGGAACCATTCTAGAATCTATGGAATTTTGGAAAATGACAACCAATGCATCCACTATCTCTATAGCCAACTCTTTCAAAACCCTTGGATGTAGGCCATCAGGTCCAAGGGATTTATTGGCTTTCAGTCCCATGAATTTCTCCAGTACTACTTTTTTTTTACTAATACTAATTTCTTTCAGCTCCTCATTCTCGCTAGACCCTTGGTTCTCCACTATTTCCGCTAGATCCCTTTGTTCCTCTACCCCACCTAGACTCGTACCCTCCAAGTAATAAGTGAACTCCCTATTCTTCCTACCAAAATGTAATACCTCACATTTATCTGTGTTGAACTTCATTTGCCAATTATATGCCCATTCTGCAAGTTTATTAATGTCCTCCTGTAACTTATTGCAGTCCTCCTCAGTATTGACTATCCCGCCATATTTGGTGTCATCCACAAATTTAGAAATGTGTTTTTGATTCCAAAGTTTAAATCATTACTATAAATTGTGAATAACAGTGGTCCCAGCACTGGTCCTTGTGGAACACCACTACCCACCTTCTGCCACTGTGAATAGCTACCCTTTACCCCTACTTTCTACTTTCTGTCTTGAAGCCAGCTAGCTATCCATTCTGCTACTTGTCCCCTGACTCCGCATTCTCTGACTTTGTTCATCAGTCTATTATGGGGTACCTTATCGAAGGCCTTTTAAAAATCTAGATAAATTACATCTACTGCATTACCATTGTTTGCTCTCTCTGTTACCTCTTCAAAAAAATCAATGAGGTTGGTCAAGCAAGACTTTCCCTTTTGAAATCCATGCTGACTATTCATAACTATGTTTTTGGTTTCTAGATGTTCTTCTATTTTCTCCTTTAGTAGGGATTCCATTATTTTTCCTACCACTGATGTTAAGCTGACTGGTCTATAATTCACTGGACATATTCTATCCCCCTTTTTAAATATAGATATTACATTAGTTATCTGCCAGTCCTCTGGCACTACACCTTCTTCTAATGAATTACTAAATATGTCATAGTCATAGTCCTAATCTCTTCATATTCTCCCTTATCATGCACTCCCCTGCTGTCTATGTACTTAATGTATGCCTCTTTCCTTACCCTCAATTTCCCTTATGGCTTTATTCATCCATGGAGACTCATTAGTGTTTTGTTTGTTCTTTCCTTTTAGCGGAATATATTGTTCCTGCACTCTGTTGAACACCATTTTAAATGTTTCCCATTGCAGTTCTACATCGTTGTCTGCCAATATTGTTGCCCATTTTATTTTCCCAAGTTCTATTCTCAGCCCTTCAAAATCAGCTTTTTCCAATCTATTACCCTGGTTTTCATCATACTTATGTCCTTTTCAATTATCATCTTAAAGCGTATTATATTATGGTCACTATTGCCTAGATATTCCCATACTTTTACTTCTTTTATCTGCTCTGGTTCATTCCCCATTACTAGATCCAATAGCGAATCCTCCCTTGTTGGGCTTTTTACATATTGGGTTAGAAAGGAGTCCTGCACACATTGTAGGAACTCTATTCCCTTATCCCCTTTACCTATCTCTTCCGTCCAATAAATATCAGGGTAGTTGAAAGCCCCCATGATTATTATTCTGTTTTTCACTAATTTCCCTAATTTGTTTGCATATTTCTTCCGCCACCTCCCTTTCACTGTTAGGCAGTCTGTAGACGACACCTATGAGTGTGATTGATCCTTTATTATGGCAAATAGAATAAAATGTGGACAAATGTGAAATTATCCACTTCGGTAGGAAAAATAGAAAAGCAGAGTATTTTTTTATATGGTGAGAGATTGGGAAATGTTGGTGTTCAGAGGGACCTGGGTATCCTTGTACACGAATCACTGAAAGTTAACATACAGGTACAGCAAGGAATTAGGAAAGCAAATGCGATATTGGCCTTTATTACAAAAGGATTTGAGTATAAGAGTAAAGACGTCTGACTGCAATTATATAGAGCCCTGGCGAGATCACAACTGGAGTATTGTGTACAGTTTTGGTCTCCTTACCTAAGGAAAGATATACTTGCCATAGAGAGAGTGCAACGAAGGTTCACCAGACTGATTCCTGGGATGGGGGGATTGTCCTATGAGGAGAGATTCAGTAGACTAGGCCTATACTCTTTAGAGTTTAGGAGAATAAGAGGTGATCTCATTGAAACATACAAAATTCTTACAGGGCTTGACAGGGTAGATACACGGAGGATGTTTCCCCTGGCTGGGGAGTCTAAAACCAGGGGTCACAGTCTCAGAATAAGAGGTCGGCCATTTAGGACTGAGATGAGGAGACATTTCTTCACTCAGAGGGTGGTGAATCTTTGGAGTTCCCTACCCCAGAGGGCTGTGGAGGCTGAGTTGTTGAGTATATTCAAGACAGAGATCGATAGATTTTTGGATATTAAGGGAATCAAGGGATATGGGGATAATGCAGGAAAGTGGACTTGAGGTAGAAGATCAGCCATGATCTTATTGAATAGCGGAGCAGGCTCAAGGGGCCAAATGGCCTACTCCTGCTCCTAATTCTTGTGTTCTTATGGGGCAGAAATTCGGGTCTCCACGGGTGAGTACATGCTGTGTACTCACCCGTAGGGCCACCGGAAGTGCCGGTTTCGCGCATGCACTGCGCATGCACGGGTAACCGGAACTTCCGGTCTCGTGAAAGAAGGGGTTCGAGGGTCAACCGCGTGCGCTGGAGAGGCAGTGCGCACGCAGCGAACTTCCGTTTTTTTTTACAGGTTTTGGAGTGAGGGTAAGTACAGAGAAGCTGCACGGGAAAAAAAGGAGGCGCAAGGCCTACTTTTAACAAGGTAAGTGGTGAATTAAGTACAATTTAAACATTTTTTCAACAGGTTTATCTTTTTTACATACTTTAAAGAAAGGTAAGTTTATTTTTAGCACCGTTAAAAAGTGTAATTAATTTTTTCAAAAATTTAAATTTTTGTTTAAAGTAGTTAATTTATGTAATTTATAGTTATTTTAAAAATGTGATGTTTTTTTAAAATGTATTTGAAGTTTTAAGTGAGGATTTGGCGCCGATCTCTATTCATAGATTTGACAGGTCTTCCTGTCAAAATCTATGAATGGAGATTCCCTGCTCCGATTGGCTCTCCATGGCCCACGTGATCCCAGGGGACGCTTCGAACTAACTAACTAACTAACTACGCAAGCACTGCGCGCCGGCAGCTGCAGGAGGCCCAGGAGCGGAAGTCCACGCGGGCCCGAAGCACAATGGCAGGCGCGGTAGGTAAGTACGCGCATGATCCTTGCACCCGCGGGAAGCCGGAGAGCCGAATTTCTGGCCCATTATCTTTTATAACTATCCATATGGATTCTATTTTTGTCTTGCTGATAGTTGCATCACTTTTTTCTACTGCCATTATGTTATCCCTGATAAGTACAGCTACTCCTCCTCCCCTTTTTCCCTCTCTACTTTTCTAAATATGTTAAGTCTACCAATCCATTTTAACTGCCCCTAGCTGGGCAGGAAGGGGTTAAAATTCCCCCACCCAATATTTCATGCCCACATTCCTGTGGACATAAAACTCTGTGAAGTATACCATGCCATAAGGGCATTTTATGATACACATGTACTGTTCTCAAGACATGTTTCCATTTATTTGGATAAATTAAAGGGTGATATGTAGTAACATTTTTCAGTAGCTGTTCCACTTTCTTGTGGTTTGTTGTGTTTTTAACAGTTTGTAGTGTGCAATGGAAATGAAGGGCCCAAGTTTCCAGGCCCTCGTAATATTCCACTCTCTGAATGTGTACCAACATTTGGAAACAGCAATGCAGTGTGAATCTACTGTGGTTATTGGAAAAAGGTTTGTGAACTTTAAGCAAAACATGAATTATTCTCATTAAGTGGTGTGCAGGTCCAATTAAATTGGGTCATATTACAGTTTCCAATCACCCTGGGTGCTTGAGTGCATTAAAGGATCACAAGCTAAAGATGGATGAAGATGGCCATTCAGCCTGCCTTAGCTCATCCTTCCAGAAACAAACTACAAGTCCCCTCTCATAACTAGCTCTTTCTGAAATATTGGGCAGAATTTTCATTGAGCCATGGAGGCGGCTTTGGAGGCGGGACTGGATTGAAAATAGCTGAATCGGGGGTCCCGACCCCATCCCGCCCCCAACCCGCCTCCATGCCAGTTTCGCTGGAGGCGGGTACCCGACCTGTACTGGGACCCGCCTCCCTGAGGCGGGAAGGGGATTAGTGGCAATAAACTGCCTGTTAACAGGTAGTTAACAGGCAGTTTTTTGCCTAATCCCTATTTTTATGCCTGAAATGTGGGCTCTCCGACAGGTCCCAACCACGCCGTTTCAGCGAGGCGGACCGTGGATCTGCAGGGGTTGGAGGGGTCGATATGTCCGGTGGGCAGGTGAGTGATGGGTGCATGTGTGCAGAGGTAAGTGTGTAAGGTAAGTGTAAAGTGTGGAAAAAAGTTTTACTTACCTTAACTTCCTCCTGCAGGTGTCAGCTCTTCAGGTGTCGGGAGTCAGAAATCTCACTGGCACAGAAAGCAGAATGGCCGTGGAGCTGTCAAAAGCTGCAGCCTCTGCTTTTTGTTCTGCAGAGATCTCTAAATCAGCCTGAGAGGAAGGAATTAACTTAGAGGACAGATTGTCAGTGTTTGACAGCTTCAAAGAGCTGTCAAACGCTGATATTTCATCTGTCAAAAGTTCTTGACAGATGAAATGTCAATCTGTGACGTCACCTGTTGCCGGGTGGCCCTTAATTGGCCTGCTGAGCCCGCTGCGCGGGCTCAACAAGGTCAATCAAGTGAAAATACAGTGGGTTGGCCACAAGTCGATGGAGGCGGGACTACAACCCAAAAAGTGGGAGTCCCGCCTCCATCACGTCCCCAGTATCAAAATCCAGCCCATTGTCTCAGGTCTCTAAGGCTCCAGGGAACCCATTCCACTCGCTTACCACTCAGCCTCATGCCACTCCAGGAGCACTTCACAGGAGTAAGTAAATTAGCTGGCATAAAGGGTGTTAAGAAGTAGTTGTAGAAAGGGAGAATATATTTTGCTGATACTTCCTGGTTAATGTTGTTGTTATTGCCGATCCCTAGATGCCCTGAAAAGGTGGTGGTGGACAGCCTTCTTCTTGATACAACTAAGTGGCTTGCTAGGTCACTTCAGAGGGCAGTTAAAAGTCAACCACTTTGGTGAGAGGGACTGGAGTCACATTAGAACATTAGTGAACCAATTGGGTCTTTACAGCAATCTGACAGCTTCATGATCACTTTTACTGCCAGCAGATTTTTATTTCCAGATTTTTTAAAAACTGAATTCAAGTTTCAAAACTGCCATGGTGGATTGGAGTTCACGTTTACCAAATTATTAGTGCAGTAACATAACCACTACACCACCATGTGTGCATCCGCTTTCTCTTCATAACATCAAAATAACCGTATTGCCATTGAGAAATTCATGTTTCGAGAGCAAAACAGTACTTTGAGCAGAACTGAGTAAAAATAACAGCAAAAGTTCCGATTCCACCCCAAGTACTAAAAAGATCATTATTCAGCCAAAAAAACACCAACTTTCAGTAGCAGCACATAAAGTTGCCTCCACAATGTGGTATCCGTTTCAGGGATACCTTGTGGCAGTTCTTATACGCAAGGGTTCCAGGCAGAAATGGAGGACAATGAGGTGGAGGAATAGCCACGGCCCCTTGACCCATTTAAATGTAGTGGAATGAGCTGGTTTAATGGCCTTAAAACGAACTGACAGTTTTTTGGGAAGAGAATGCAGCGGCAGATATTTTGTGATGAATTTGAGGCAGCAGCCTTTAATAATGCTTTTTTTTCTCTTTACCACCCCAAATCCAGCCCAAAACTGGCAGTAATTTAAAGGAAAATGCACGCCTTTATGTGAAGCACCAAAACTCAATTTCTTTGACCATGTGCGTACCCATTTGGCCCTTCATAGTTCAAGTACCCCGGCTTTATCTGTGCAGTTTTATTTGATACGTGGAGCAGTTTAATTATATCATTTTGATTGCAGTTAAGTTCAGGGCTCTGTAGAAAGGCATAAAGATTTGAGTATACACGAAGTGTGATGAGTGCAACAAAAAATGTTTTTGTCTATAGTAGATTATTGATTGAACTCCTAATTGCTAGTACAACAAATTTAATAATGGTTTCCGTGAGCCATCCCTATAAGGGACAGCAATACATATTTCCATTGTAGCAGACAAAGATTGATTATTAAGCATCTGAGTCTTGGACTCTGCCAAATAAAGGTAGATTAATATACTGCTATTGACTGGATGTAGAGTCATCAGAATCCATCTGTTTTCCAATGGATTATTGCATCAGCAACTCAACCTAAGTACCAGTAAATTATGTATCATTTTAAGCATTGTTTGACTGGTTGTAATAGCACAGTGTATTAAATTATTTTGTTCTGACAGATCTTCACAAGCTCTTGAAAAACATTATAAGTTATCTGGCACAGTTAAAGGAACCAAACCAGCTAGCGAGGTATTGAGGCTGTAAGTGACAGTCATCATGCCTATGAATAGGGCAGAACCAATAATTACTTGTCGTCCCTTTTGACATACAACTCTGTGACCAGTGGTTCCAATTACAGATTTATATTGAGCTACCTGTGCATAGATCAGCAGTCTACTAACAGAGGGTCTACACTAGTTTGACTCCATGGCAGTCACTCAAACCTTTTTTTCATTCGTTCATGGGATGTGGGCATCACTGGAAAGGCCAGCATTTGTTGCCCATCCCTAGTTGGCGTTGAGAAGGTGGTGGTGAGCCGCCTTCTTGAACCGCTGCAGTCCGTGTGGACTGTAAGGAAAGGATTAATCAGACTGATGAGGTTGAATTTTAACTCTCAAAAATGGGTGGGTTGGGGTCGGGTCAGAGGTTAAAATTTAACGGATTAACAGGAGGCGGTTTGGTCATTTAAATATTTTAATGAGGCTGCGTACCTTCATTTTAACAGTGATTCTATTTATAACCACAGTCAGCCGGGTTTCCCTGCCCTCGGGAAATCCGGCAGGTGAAAGGAGCTGAGGAGGGCCGGATCCATGAGGCAAGTGCATTTACAGCACTGCTTGTGGGCCAGGAGGAGCAGGAGAGTTTCTCCCCAGGCCCAACAAGCTACCCCTCATAATCTGGCTGCGCCCTCTGCCCTCTCCAACCATCATCTGCCCCCACCGACCGCCATCTGCCCCCTCCACCACCATCTGCCCCCCGACCACCATCAACAACAACGACTTTTTTTTATATAGCGCCTTTAACGTAGTAAAATGTCCCAAAGCGCTTCACAGGAGTGTTCGGACCCCCCGACCACAATCTTGCCCCCCCTCCCCACCCCCCCGCCGACCATCTGCCCACCCGATAACCATCTGACCCCCGACCACCATCGGACACACCCCGACCACCATCTTGTTCCCCCGACCACCATCTTGTTCCCCCGACCACCATCTGACTCCCTGACAACCATCGGACCCCCCCCACCGACCACCATCGGACCCCCGACCACCATCGGACACCCCCAACCACCATCAGACCCCCCGATCACTGTCAAACACCCTCCACCGACCATCATCTGCCCCCAACCACCAGAAGACCCCCCACCACCATCTGACACCCCCAACTACCATTGGATCCCCCAGCAATCAGAACCCTCCCACAATCGGAATCCCCCCCATCAGAAACCCCCCCTCAATTGGACTGCCCCCCCCCCCCCCCCATCTCTCCAACACCCCCACTAGACCGACTTGTTCTCAGCCCAGTTCAGCTGCGGCCTTGTGCTGTAGGCTTCCCCACCCGACAGACCTCCAGCCTGTCAATCAGGCTGCCTGTGGGCAGGAACCAACAGAAAATAATCTGAAGTAGCCGTGCAGTTAAAAACTGCAGGACGTTCGGGAAACCCACACACCCGAGTTTCCCGACATCAAAACAGTACCCCCGCAGGGAACGTGCCTCTGAGCTAAAATGCAGGCCCCGAAGTCTGCTAATGTTATTGTCCTCTTTATATTGTCGTAATTTTAGCCTTTGATTGTTAAGCAGGGAAGTATGATGCAACTTTAAAGTAGTGACCACTGAATTTTTGAACCGACCCTAAAGCAATGGCCAGTTTCAGCATGAAGTAATCACCCGCTTAATGAGAGAATTTAATTAAAGATGTGCCTTTGCTTATTGGTTTCCTAGTTTCAGGGGGCTGTAATCCTTGATAATGGGTGCGAGGACCAAAGTTAGCCTTGCAAAAGAAAAACATATGGGTGAATATTATCTTTTAAGTTGCTGCTTCTGTAGAATGAGTGAAGTGGCTGGTGCTTATCAACTGAAGTGATTGATAAGGGATAGGTTCAATTCAATTCCCATCAGGGTCAATTATAACTCCCCCTGGGGGTCGATTTTAATTCCCTTCATCTGGTGCAACCCTCCCTGGCCCTGGACTTCCCCCTCCCACCCCCGTCCCAAGACTGGAACTCCCCTCCTAGAACGTTTATTTTGTGCCGGGGATGGTTCCTGTGGATCCCCGGTCTTTTCCCACCTGACCTTTTGGCCTGGCAACTGTTTCCTGCCAACTTCATGGCCCTTTTTGTTGAAAAGTTGGCAAGCAGCAGGTTAATGAGGCCGGGCTGTTGAAATGGGCTGGGCCTTCCTGGTACCGCTCCCGGACAGGCAGGCTGCTCGCTGCTCCGGCTGCATTCCCGCCTGGGAGTTATATTGGAGCCCCTTTTGTGTAAAGAAATCATTACAGCATGGGCTGGATTTTCATTGACCGTGGAGGCGGGTTTGGAGGCATGTGGGGGGTTAAAGTTGCAGATTCGGGGGTCCCGCCCCCAACCCGCCTCCATGCCAGTTTCGCTGGAGGCGGGTACCCGACCTGTGCTGGGACCCGCCTCCCCGAAGCGGGAAGGGGATTAGTGGCAATAAACTGCCTGTTAACAGGTAGTTAACAGGCAGTTTTTTGCCTAATCCCTATTTTGATGCGTGAAATGTGGGCTTCCCGACAGGTCCCAACCACGCCAAGTTAGCGAGGCGGACCGTGGGTCTGCAGGGGTTGGCGGGGTCGATATGTCCGGTGGGCAGGTGAGTGATGAGTGCATGTGTGCAGAGGTAAGTGTGTAAGGTAAGTGTAAAGTGTGGGAAAAAGTTGTACTTACCTTAACTTCCTCCTGCAGGTGTCAGCCCTTCAGGTCTCGGGAGTCAGAAATCTCACTGGCACAGAAAGCAGAATGGCCGTGGAGCTGTCAAAAACTGCAGTTCTGTTTTCTGTGCTGAAATGATTTCTAACTCAGCCTGAGAGGAAGGACTCAAGTTAGAAGACAGATTGTCAGTGTTTGACAGCTTCACAGAGCTGTCAAACGCTGATATTTCATCTGTCAAAAGCTCTTGACAGATGAAATGTCAATCTGTGACGTCACCTGTTGCCGGGTGGCCCTTAATTGGCCTGCTGAGCTCGCTGGGCGGGCTCAACAAGGTCAATCAAGTGAAAATGCAGTGGGTTGGCCACAAGTCGATGGAGGCGGGACTACAACCCAAAAAGTGGGAGTCCCGCCTCCATCACGTCCCCAGTATCAAAATCCAGCCCCTTGGCTCTACATGAGGTGCACCATCATTGCAATGTTACTTGACATGTAACATGTGGCATAACCTGTCACTTAAAAGTATATATAGTATTCAGCTGCACAGACTCCAACTTTTGTACTCACATTAGTTGGACACCTGTGGCATTGCTCATTGTTAAAAATAACATGAACTGTCTCGGTCTCAGCAGCTAAAATCTGTGACTCCTTACCAATCTGCTCTGATTGGAAGAATTACCCTGGGGCTGCTTATGAATTCAAGGGGTTATTTTAAACTACCTGCCTGATGGGAACGGTGCTGGCGGTGCGGGGGGTGGGGTGGGGGGGGAGCGGTTGGTGGTTAAGATGATGGTTGACAGAGCGGGGGGGGGGGGTAGGGTTCAGGTTCACGTTGCGTTTCCGTCCCCTCTCCATCTTAACCTACCTGAAAACAGACACAGGAAGCCCGCCTGCTCCAGAGGAGGGGGCTCTTAATTTAAACGATGAAGCCACGTCCCCATAACATCACTGGGAAGCGCAAGCCATTTTAACTGCGGGCTGACTAAGGCTCACACAGTTTTGGACCTGCCGGCAAAGCTGGCTGCAGGCAGGATCCTGACCACAGGAGGCCCAGGTAAGTGTTTCTTTTTTACTTTTTAAAGGTTCCTTGTGGGCCCAGGAGGAGCAGGAGAGGCCAAAGCAATCACTGTAGAGCCAGGGGGAACACCCCAGGGTGTTGGATAATGGTCCAATCCCTTATTAGTCAACTCTAGCAACTAACAAAATAAAATGGTTAATGATTTGCTACTGAGACCAACTCACTGCAATAGGGTTCAGCCTTTTCAAGTAGGTTTACTTTAGAGATCTGAAAGAAATAATTCTTTAGAAGTTCTAAGTTATTTCCTCATATTATTATTTGTCATAAAACACGGCTACTGCAGTTGTTAGTTCACAACATAATTAAAAGCAAAGATTTTATATCAGCAGTATCACTCCTTATTTTAAAGTTGCCACAATTTCATTTTAGTGTTGAAAATATTTATTTCACCACCTGTACATAGTGATACTTATCAAAATTCGGTTCACAGATTAATCGTGGCTTTTCACATTATTGAGATTGATTTTATTAAAAAGTTGCAAAAGTACAAATAAAATTCCAGCAATTTTTATTCTCTCGGAGAAACTCCAGTCTCATTATGAAGACACAATCAAGTACACAATTACACACATGATTAAACATGAAGCGAACAATTTTGCTGGGCCAATGACTTTAATTATCTGCATCTTTACCAATAGATTTTACTAAAGTACATTTCCAAAACATTGGAAGTCACAAACATTCATTAAGACAAATGTTAATTATGTCCCGAATGTTACTCCTAAATTTGATATATTCATAACAGTAATGGTGCAATGCTAATTAATGCTATCTTGCAATTAGCAGCATGGTAATTTAGAAAACAATGTACTGAGAGCACATACTTATAAAATGAAACAGGCTGCATTCATCATAACATTGCCCTTCTGTGTACATGGCGTTACATTTTCACAGAACAGTCAAGTTTTTACAAAGTTCTGTCAAAACTATAAAAAGACAGAGAGACACATTACATTCTCACCTTTAAAATCCTGGAGAAGAAGCAGCAAGGGCTCAATTGTTCTACCTTGAAACAAAACAATTGCCTGTGCAAGCTATATGTGATCATATTGCTCTTGTTCAAAGATCTCAGGAGGTAATGATTGGGTGAGGCATAGAACGGGTATCTGGGATAACATAAATACTGAACTTAACTATTCCTTTTGGTCCTAAATTGCAGTAATTCACCAATACCTTAGAATGATCAGGAAGGGAGAATTTAAATTGAATAACATAGAATTTACAGCATGGAAACAGGCCATTCAGCCCAACTGGGTGTTTATAAGAAGATAAGAAATAGGAACAGGAATAGGCCATTTGGCCCTTCGAGCCTGCTCCGCCATTCAATAAGATCATGGCTGATTTTCTACCTCATCTCCACTTTCCTGCACTATCCCCATATCCCTTGATTCCCTTAATATTCAAAAATCTATCGATCTCTATCTTGAAAATACTCAACAACTGAGTCTCCACAGCCCTCTGGGGTAGAGAATTTCAAAGATTCACCACCATCTGAGTGAAGAAATTTCTCCTCATCTCAGTCCTAAATGGCCGACCCCTTATTCTGAGACTGTGACCCCTGGTTCTAGACTCCCCAGCCAGGGGAAACATCCTCCCTGCATCTACCCTGTCAAGCCCTGTAAGAATTTTGTATGTTTCAATGAGATCACCTCTCATTCTTCTAAATTCTAGAGAATATAGGCCTAGTCTACTCAATCTCTCCTCATAGGACAATCCCCCCATCCCAGGAATCAGTCTGGTGAACCTTCGTTGCACTCCCTCTATGGCAAGTATATCCTTCCTTAGGAAAGGAGATCAAAACTGTACACAATCTATCATTCTCTGTCTTGACTATACTCAATGACTGAGCATCCACAGCTCTCTGGAGTAGAGAATTCCAAAGATTCACAACTGATGTTCCCTTTAAGATGCACGGCCGCTCTGGACCTCCTGTGCAGCGTCTCACCGGCTTTTCAATGGGAAAAACTGTGCTTGCGCTGTACTTTGAATGGGCCCCGCATCCAAAACAAATTAAGGGGAACATTGTTCACAACCCTGTGAGTGAAGAAATTTCTCCTCATCTCAGTCCTAAATGGTCAACCCTTTATTCTGAGACTGTGAGCCCTAGTTCTAGACTCCCCAGCCAGGGGAAACATTCTCTCAGTTTATGCTCCTCACAAGCCTCCTCTCACCCTACTTCATCTAACCCTATCAGCATATCTTGCTATTCCTTTCTCCCTCGTGTACTTATCTAGCTTTCCCTAAAAAGCATCTATGCTATTCACCTAAACTCCTCCATATGGTAGCAAGTTGCAAATCTTACCACTCTCTGGGTAAAGAAATTTCTTCTGAATTTTAGGCTTTGCAAAATCCCCCAGAAACTCGAATAGAACCCTAAAGGGGGTGATTTTTGGATCTTAACACGAATTTGGAATGGTGGGACCGAAATGAAGGAATTTGAGGTCAAAACCTCAGCTCTGAAGTATATTTTGACAGGATCAAGGAAGAAAAAACCTGAGGAAAATGACTTTGGATGATAAGATACCTTTTAAAAAAAGGGCCATTGGGTAAACCTGCAGTCACAGAAACACAGGCTGCGGGAAGGGGTGTGGTGAGGCAGTGGACAGCTTTAGGTTATTGGGACCAAGTCAAGCTGTCTGGGAGATGTTTGCACTGCAATCTAACCAAGATGGAAGAGCCTCATCCAAAACATCACAAACACATTCAAAAATTAATAAACCAAGACCCCTTTTGAAATCCCCAGGACCAGACAGGATACTGGAAGTCTGAAAACAATTCCTAACAAATAAAACTGCTACAGTTTCATAGCCCATCATCCCATTAAAAACCGATTAGCCAAGTATCGACAGGAACAGTTTAACAAGCCCGCCAAAACCTAAGACAAAAGAAGCGAGATTTGGCACGTAGATAGAGGCCCTGTCTCAATGGAAGACATCGGTAGCCATCAGGACAAGTTAACACAAAGTTAAAGTCATCAGACTTAACGAGCCCGCCAAAACCTAAGACAAAAGAAGCGAGATTTGGCACGAAGATAAACAGGCCTCAACTGGAACCTAAATCACTTTAACGCAAAATCGATTAGTAAAGCAGTTTTGGCATGAAAAACACAATAGACCTGAACAGTATAATTGGGGGCCTATTCCCCCAAGAAGCAAGCGAAGAAAGAGAGCCACACAGGTTCAACACACACGACACGAGGGCGACACCAGAGCCAAGCAACAAGGAACAAGTCACAAGAAGAACCTTCGGAAGGCAGGCAGGCCTAAAGCCACGGGCAAGAAGACACGAGGAACCCGAGAGACACTGTGGTGGTGTCTGTTCAAGCCGTGCGGTTTGTTACAACACTATACTAAAAGTTAGTTCAAGGCTGTCCAGAGAGGCAGTTTAAAGTTAGTAACAGTACCGAGGCACGCAAGGACAACACGCCACAGTAAGGGAGGTCATCGACGGACCCGACTGGGAAAAAGGTTCCCAACGCCTCGCAGCAACCAAGGCCCCACGAACCAACCAACACAACGCCACCGACCAACCAGGTGCGACCCAGGCCGTCGCGACCACCGAAAGACCAACACCAGGAAAAACCGAAGACACGCAAGTTTCCACGCTACAAACTATTCCTGACTTACCCCTGGGTAAGATTTTCCCTTAAAAAAAACTCTAAACCCTACCTCTAACGAAGATAATTGGGTACTCACCTGATACAATCCAATACGCACCTTACCGCATCAGCGGACAAACCCAAACTGACCTGGAGTGCAGCTGAAGTCTTCTACCACGTCCGGGGTACGGCAGGCCCCAACAACCAAAAACCCGAGTGAACCCCGAAATCGCGAAATACCTCAACTGTCAAGAACTGTCATTTGGTGAGCATTATCCCTGGTCCTCTGGAATCAAACCTAGCTAGGCAGTGGGATTGGAAGGGATAAGGGGTTTTGTATATTGTATTTCTCCCTCGCCTGTACCGTGTGTTCCCCAACCTGTGTTTAAGTATTAAGTGTGTTTTAAGATTGTTTGTGTTGTATTTACCTTTTTCTTGAATAAAAGTTAAAGTTCTTTCATCAAAACTTGTTGTCTACTGCACCTTTGTTCACGACCCCTAAATAAGTCCAAGGTCTAGAACCAGGGGAGTGCGAGCAATTCGAACCGCTCACTGAAGTCAGAGGTGAAGCTGACCCTACCACGCCACCCCCTACAGAATTCCCTATTGCATTTAGCAGTGGCTGTCTTATATTTATGGCTCCTAGTTTTGGACTCCCCCACAAGCAGATACTTTGGGCTGGATTTTAATGTGCAGGAGCACATGACTTTGGGAGTGGGTGGGGGGATAAAACCAGCAAAATTGACAGCGAGTCAGGAAGCCGGCTCCAACCTGCCGACTTCTGGGTTTCACTCCATCCCGTTAGGCTGCATGCGCGCAACCCCTTCGGGAGAGGCGGGCTGCCAATTAACATATGATAATCGCTCAATTAGAGCGATATTGACAACAATTTTTCACTTTAACTTTGGGTCTACGGGATTCTCAGGCTTCCTGGAACTCACCTATGAAAGCAAAGCAAATACACAACGGCAATTGAGGGGGGCAAATTTCTGACGTCGGAGGAGGCGGGTTTGGAGGCGGGAAAGGCGGGAAAATCAGATTCAAAGAGGTCGGGTTTGGAACCAGCCTCCAACCCGCCTCCGCGGGATTTTGCCGGTGCCGGTTTTGGAGGTCGGGAAACGCTCCCGCCTCCAGCTGGCCATTGCGCTATTAAAGATCCTTAAATGTTCGTTTAGGGCCTCTCTAAGCCTATTTTGAGCCTCGTGATTTTTCCAGCTTTTCGGCATGATCCACGCACCTCCTGAACCACGCCGGGTAAACCTGGCGGGTTGACTCGTGGGTGGCCTCCTCACTGCTGCAGGTCTAACAAGACATCGTTTATTGCACAAAGGATTACTTGCAGGTGCCAGACCTTGGCTTTAAAAGGTCTCTGACCACTTTTAGAAGGCCTTCTGAAGTCGGAGGTGCTGCAGCTTGACTCCATCAACTGTGGGACCTCCTTGGAAGACCCTCTCCCTGCTTGCAATGAGCGCTTCCCCAAAGAAGGCATCTACAAGCAGCATAGGAACCATTCGTTTTCTTTCTGCATTGACCTCAGATGAGGATGAGGAGGAGGAGGAGGATCTGGAGGAGGAGGAGGAGGATCTGGAGGATCTGGAGGAGGAGGAGGAGGAGGTCAGAGCGCCGGTGTATCAACCAACAGCAGTGGCAGCACATGAGCACATGGCTGCCCGGGATGCAAGGGATGAACTTATCATGGCCAGATTTGCATAGGTTGCCCAAGTTGGCACATGTCCTTTTAAGAACATAAGACCATAAGAACATAAGAAATAGGAGCAGGAGTAGGCCAATCGGCCCCTCGAGCCTGCTCCGCCATTCAATAAGATCATGGCTGATCTGATCCTAACCGCCAATCTACTATCTATCACAGAACCATCTCCTGCATCTAACAGAATTGCACACACGAAATATGAGCAGAATCAGGCTACACGGTCCCTGGGCCCGCTCCACTACCCACAGGGCCATGACCGGATCCGAACCTAGACTCATGTCCAAATTCCTGCCCGCTCCCCGTAACCCTTAATGCCCTTTACTTCTAGGAAACTGTCTATTTCTGTTTTAAATTTATTTAATGATGTAGCTTCTACAGCTTTTTGTGGCAGCATATTCCATGGACCTACCACCCTCTGAGTGAAGTAGTTCCTCCTCATCTCAGTTTTGAAAGAGCAGCCCCTTATTCTAAGACTATGTCCCCTAGTTCTAGTCTCACCCGTCATCGGGAACATCCTCCCCGCATCCACCCGATCCAACCCCTTCACAATCTTATATGTTTCAATAAGATCGCCTCTCATTCTTCTGAACTCCAATGCGTAGAGTCCCAATCTACCCAACCTCTCCTCATATGACCACCCCCTCATTCCCGGGATTAACCGAGTGAACCTTTTTTGCACTGCCTCGAGAGCAAGGATGTCTTTCCTTAAGTAAGGACACCAAAACTGTATGCAGTATTCCAGGTGCGGTCTCACCAATACCTTGTACAACTGAAGCAATACCTCCCTATTTTTATATTCTATCCCCCTAGCAATGAAAGCCAACATTCCATTTGCCTTCTTAATCACTTGCTGCACCTGCATACTAACCTTTTGAGTTTCGTGCACCAGGACCCCCAGATCCCTTTGCACTTCAGTACTCTCCAGTTTCTTGCCATTAAGATAATACATTGCTCTAGGATTTTTCCTGCCAAAGTGCATCACCTCACACTTTCCAGTGTTGTATTCCATCTGCTAAATCTCTGCCCACTTACTTAGCCTGTCTATGTCCCCTTGCAGGTTTTTTATGTCCTCCTCACTCACTACTTTCCCTCCCATCTTTGTATCATCTGCAAATTTTGATATGTTACACTTGGTCCCTTCCTCCAAATCGTTAATATAGATTGTAAAGAGTTGGAGACCCAGCACTGACCCCTGTGGAACACCACTAGTTACTGATTGCCAGTCTGAGAATGAACCATTTATCCCAACTCTTTGCTTTCTGTTAGATAGCCAATCCTCTATCCATGCCAGAATATTACCCCCAATCCCGTGATTTTTTACCTTAAGCAATAATCTTTTGTGTGGCACCTTGTCAAATGCCTTTTGGAAGTCTAAATACACTACGTCCACTGGTTCCCCTTTATCCACTCTATATGTTACTTCCTCAAAGAACTCCAGCAAATTTGTCAAACATGACTTCCCCTTCGTAAAACCATGCTGACTTTGTCCTATTAAATTATGATTATCCAAATGTCCTGTTACTGTTTCCTTAATAATGGACTCCAAAATTTTACCTACCACAGATGTTAGGCTAACCGGTCTATAGTTACCAGCCTTCTGTCTACTGCCCTTTTTAAATAAGGGTGTTACATTAGCAGTTTTCCAGTCTGCCGGGACCTTAGCGGAATCCAGGGAGTTTTGAAAAATTATTACCAATGCATCTACAATCCCTACCGCCACTTCCTTCAAGACTCTAGGATGTAAGCCATCAGGTCCAGGTGATTTATCCGCCTTGAGTCCCATTATTTTACCGAGTACCACTTCCTTAGTGATTTTGATCGTGTTTAGCTCCTCTCCCCCTATAGCCCCCTGTTTGTCCAGTGTTGGGATATTCTTAGTGTCCTCTACTGTAAAGACTGATACAAAATATTCATTCAGTGTTTTTGCCATCTCCATATTTCCCACCATTAATTTCCCGGTCTCATCCTCTAAGGGACCAACATTTACTTTAGCCACCCTTTTTCTTTTTATATAACTATAAAAACTCTTACTATCTGTTTTTATATTTTTTGCTAATTTACTTTCATAATCTATCTTCCCTTTCTTAATCAATCTTTTTGTTATTTTTTGCTGCCTTTTAAAGTTTTCCCAATCCTCTGTCCTCCCACTAGATTTCGCTACCTTATATGCCCTTGTTTTTAGTCCATCCTAGGACATCATTGACAATGGACATGACTCTCTGGCCTCCTTTCACTCAGGCCACCAACCTGACAACGCAAGTGTGGCGGTGCCCGCAATGTAGAGCTGCCTAAGGCGAAAGAACAGATGGCATAACGCCAACATTTTGGCTTCAAATCATTTTAATGCTTTCCAACAGGGATGGCTTTTCATCAATACACAGAAATAGTCTCCCAATCTGCACACAGATCTGGAGGTTATATCCCTTGCCAGCTGTACCCACACAGCCTTGGTTTCTTTGGCAGGCCTCTTCCTCCGAGATGAGTGGAAGAGCACCTCTATGCTAGCTGTCACCCCCTCCAACAACATTTGCAGCGCCTCATCCGAGAGCCTCGGGTAGGCCCTTGCCTTGGAATTGGACATAGTGGTTTCTCAAAAGATATTGGAGGTGGTGCAGGAGATGCAGAAATGTGTGGAATAAGCCAAGGGAGCAAGAAGCCATAAAATCAGACTGGAAAAGTGCTGTCAACAGAGGCGAGTTTCAGTCCCAAAACACTAATTGAGCAAGGGCATCCCACACCTCTGAAATCAAGTGGCCAATCATGGGAAAATCACAAATTTTTGAAACCTATCAGTGGAGGCGGGTTTCAAACCCACCCAAACTGAAACCCGCCTCCATCTCGCCTCCAGTGGGAAAATCGCCCCCGAGGGGTCTGAAGCAATCGCATGGAAATATGCCTATAAATCCTCAGTACTTACAGCTGCTTTCTTACCTGCTTGTGGGAAAGGGTTTGCTCATGTACTTTTGCTGAGAGGTTCCTTCAACACTTTGGAAGTGTCATCTATATTTTGAAGGTTTGGAGGTCCGATCTGCACTTTGGAGCTCTGATCTATCAGATCAGGATGGGTGCCGCTTATGCTGCCTTAGATTGGACCTCAGATGAGGACACAGATGACCAGCAACTGCACCAGCAACAGAGGCAGCAGGAGCCTGCTGATCACAGACCTGTAGCTCCACAGGAGAGAGGGGAGCAGCAGCGAGGTGCAGCTTGCAGGGGGCCACACCCATCATACAGGGTCTACAGACAAGCTTCCTCAACATGTCTGAACACCAATGTCTCAGAAGGCCCAGGGTGTCACATCAGGTGGTGGCAGATATTTGCAGCCTGCTGGACTGGGTGGCCATGCTTTACCAAATGGCTGTCAAAGTCACCACCACCCTGAACTTTCTTGCCTCTGGATCCTTCCAGGGCCCTGCCAGAGACATTTGCAGGATCTCCCAGTTGGCTACACACAAATGCATAAGAAAGGTGACCGATGGCTTGTTTGCCTGGGCCGCCAATTATATCAACTTTGCCTGCGATGACACCAGTCAGAATGAGCGGGCGCTCGGGTTTGTGGCTCTGTCTGGCTTCCCACAGGTGCAAGGCGTCATCGACTGCACACAAGTGAAAATTAGGGCACCCATAGATCACCCAGGAGTGTTCGTCAACCGCAAGGGCTTCCACTACATCAATGTGCAGCTGGTGTTTAGCCACAAAAAGATGTTTATGCAGGTTTGCGGAAGATTCCCAGGCAGCTGCCATGATGCTTTCGTCCTGAAGCAGTCCACCCTCCCAAACGGCTTTACACCTGGAAACAGAGTTTCTGGCTTGCTGCTCGGAGACAAGAGACACCCAGTTAAACCGTGGCTAATGCCGGACATCCCAAGGAAACTTGAATCAGGAAGGAGGACGCACCAAAATTAACGTAAGCAAAATAACAGTAATAAAGAAAATAGTGGCACTAAAGTTTGACAAATCCCCAGGACAAGATAGTTTCCATCACAGGGTTTTAAAGGAAGTAGGTGAGAACATTATAGATGCCCTAACTATGATCTTCTAAAGTTCTCTCGATTTGGGAACCATTCCTATAGATTGGAAAATTGCCCATGTCACTCCACTATTTAAGAAAGGTGAGAGAGGGAAACCAGGGAATTATAGACCGGTTACCCTAACATCTGTTGTCAGGAAATTACTAGAATCTATAATTAAGGATAGATTGACTGAACACCTTGAATATTTTCTGCTGATCAGAGAGAGACATGGATTTGTAAAGGGTAGGTCATGCCTGACGAACCTGATTGAATTTTTTGTAGAGGTGATTAAAGTAGTGGACATGGGAATGTCTATGGATATTATTTATATGGACTTTTAGAAGGCATTTGATAAAGTCCCTCATAAGAGACTGTTAGCTAAAGTTGAAGTTCATGGAACTAAAGGCAAATTATTGACCTGGTTAAGAAATTGGCTGAGTGACAGGAGACAGAGAGTAGGGATAATGGGCAGGCTCTCTAATTGGCAGGATGTGAATAGTGGTGTCCCACAAGGATCTGTTTTGGGGCCTCAACTATTCACAGTATTTATTAATGACTTAAATGATGGTATAGAGAGCCACATATCCAAGTTTGCCAAAGACACAAAGATAGGTGGCATTGTAAGCATTATAGATGGAAGCATAAAATTCCAACGTAATATTAATAGTTTAAGTGAATGGGCAAAACTGTGGCAAATGGATTTCAATGTAGGCAAATGTGAGGTCATCACACCTTAGGAAGGATATATTGGCCTTGGAGGGAGTGCTGTGTAGGTTCACCTGAATGATACCCGGACTTCAAGGGTTAAGTTACGAGGAGATATTACACAAATTAGGATTGTATTCCCTAGAATTTAGAAGGTTAAGAGTGATTTGATCAAAATTTTCAAGATATTAAGGGGAATTGATAGGGTAGATAGAGAAAAACTATTTCTGCTGTTTGGGGAGTCTAGGGCTAGGGAGCATAGTCTACCAATTAGAGCCAGACCTTTCAGGAGTGAAGTTAGGATACACTTTTACATGCAAAGGGTGGTAGAAGTTTGGAATTCTCTTCCGCAAACAGCAATTGGTGCTAGGTCAATTGTTATTTTTAAATCTGAGATTGATTGATTTTTGTTATCCAAAGGTATTAAGGGATATGGGGCAAAGGTGGTTATATGGAGATAGGTCACAGATCAGCCATGATCTCATTGAATGGCAGAACAGGCTCAAGGGGCTAAATGGCATACTCCTATTCCTATGTTCCTATGTTTCAAATTCCTGATGACACCTTTCAGAAACCCAAGGAATGAGGCCCAGAAGCACCACAATGAATGCCATATGACCACCAGATGTGTTATCGAACAAGCCATCAGCATGCTGAAGATGCGCTTCAGGTGCCTGGACAGAACTGGAGGCGCCCTTTGGTACGCATCTGCCAGGGTCTCCAGAATGGTTGTGGTGTGCTGCGCTCTGCACAACATTGCCCAACAGCAAGGTTTGGAACTGCAGGAGGACCAAGGCACAGAGTGCAGAGCTTGTTTGGAGGATTCGAAAGAGGAGGAGGAGGAAGAGGAAGGTGATGAGGGTAATGCACCACCAGTGGTGCATATTGTTGCAAAGGATGCCCTGATTACTGTGAGGTTCACTTAGGTTCTACCAGTGCACCCATCTCACAACCTCATGCAAAAGCCACTTTTCGACCTCTGCCCCCCCCCCCCCCACCGCCCCTCCCCACCACCCCCACCGCCACTAATACAAAGCAGTCCTGCAAACAACCAAGCATCCCTTTCACAACACCCCATTGGTCGCCGTTAATTCAGGTCTTCCTATTCATCATTAAACAACTGAAAAGGCCACTTGCCAACCAGCAACCAAGAATGGGCAACACGGAAAAGTGGTGCAAAACAATAATATTTATGTGCTTCTTATGAAGAAAAACACTTAACAATATAACAATACGTCAAACACCCATGTGCATACCCTTGTGCAACTACAAATCTTTACCCTTCCTTTTCATCTGCTTTTACATGGTGAAACCCCCATGGCTTGAGAAGAGGTTGAGGTAGGCTGCTCACATTCATGCTCTGACTGTTGAGATGCTCCTTGCCAACGCCCTCTTGGTTTTGGAGCCCGTGAGGGCCCCGCCAAAGACTGCCCCACCTGCACCTGTGCAGGGGCAGTCTCGGCCATCGGAACACGAGGGAGCATGTTGGCTACTGACTGGGGTGGGGGGCAACGGGTGAGAAGTGGAAGTGCTTCGAGCAGAGTCCTCACTTCCATGTCCCCTTTTGCCATCATCCCTCTCGTGGCCCAGCTGCACTTCCCTGCTACCAATGCGCTGGAGAACATTTTGCCACAGAGATCACTAGATCTTTGTGGGCAGCTTTCTTTGAATTCCGGGCCAATGTGTTTTATTAATAAATGTGTTCAATTTCTCCGAAATATATATTTCTTAAATTTTGAGGTCATTGATTTTCATTTGGACTTGGCTGATAGTCCAGGACTGATTCCTTTTGACCCATTGTTGTGTGTTGCTTGAGAACTACTATTAACATAGAGAATGTGAGCAGATTCTTATACTCAGTGTGAAAAGGATTACAGTAAGATACATAGTAAAACTGCAGCTGAGAGTGCCCAAGATCATTTCATATAAAGAACTTACAATCAATAGACATTGTACAGTTACAATGGCCCGTATTTTCCGATCGCAGGCCTCCCGCGCTTCCGCTCCTGGGCCTCACCAAACTTGAAGTGTGCCCATGTATCCCAGGGGTGCATGTAGTTCGCAGCGTCCCTGGGATCACGTGGGCCATGGAGAGCCAATCACAGAAGGGAATCTCCCTTCATACATTTGACAGGAAGACCTGTCAAATATATGAATGGAGATCAATGAAAAAACATAGTAAAACTTTAAATAATTTTTTTTTTAAATCACATTTTTAAAATGACTTGAAATTACAATAAATTTTTGAAAAAAATAATTCAAGTTTTTTACGGGGCTAAAAATAAACTTACCTTTATTTAAAGTATTTTTAAATGATAAATCAGTGAATTTTTTTTTTTTACTTTTTTTCAACTCTTATACTGGTAAAAGTAGGCCTTACGCCTGCTTTTACCAGGCGTAAGAATTGTAAGGGTTTTCTGCGGGCGTTGGGTCTCCAAAAAGCGGAACTATCCACCCACAGAGGCCCTTCTCCAGGGCAGCCGGAGGATCTGTCAAGAGCATGCTTGAAACCGGCATTTCCGATGTCCCTACAGGTGGGTACACAGCCCGTACACACCTGTAGGGATCGGAATATCTGGGCCAATCTGTTTGAAATGGATTCAAACCATGGGTTTAAATGTAAAAGGCTGCATCTAACCAACTGAACACCCAGTCCTGCAGAAGCCACACTTACATTAATGAACAGCAAAACAGAACTCTGTGCCAACTCCATATAGTGTCTCCTCACACTGACTCACTAAATCCCTTGATGTAATTTAAATGAATTAGTCGCACAAGAACTACTCCGTCCTTCATTGGGATAGAAGGAATGATTTTGCTAAATCAATGTGTAGTACACTCAGGCAGTATTATTCCAGCTATTGATTTTGAGGACGATTGCTCACCTTTCCACATCCAGCTTTTAAGTTTGTGTTTCAGACATGATTGCATTTATAGTCATTGATCTGTGGAGAAATACTTAATTTTCCACAAATAGTCTTTAAATGTAACCCCACTAAAAAATGGCTTCTGCAGTACTTCACAGGAAATTAGTTTTTTTTCCATTCTTTCCAAGGTGAAACCAAGTAATATAAACAGATTGGAGCTTGTCAGGGTAAGTTATTGTACAAGTATTTAAACTTATTACTATACAAATGACATAATGTCCAACGATTCATGGGAAATATTATCATACCTCCAGCTATGTTATTGGATGATATAATTGTACATCAATATCTATCATTTCAACCATGTAAATATTCAACAGTTTGACTGATAAACCCACAAAAGTAGCATCAATTCTTCAGTTATTTGTAATTTATTTCCTCAGGCCTTCCCTGAGTTGTTAATTTAAATGCTGATTTGTGTCCACATTTAAAAAGTACTTGGATGTGCACTTGGGATGCTTTAACCTGCAAGAGCTGGGAAGTGGGATTAGGCTGGATAGCTCTTTGTTGGTTGGCGCGGACACGATGGGCCGAAATGGCCTCCTTCCGTGCTGTAACTTTCTATGATTCTATGATTCTATGTGTGACCTATCTATTCAAGTAAAGTGTACTGTTAGGTAATGCACAGCAATACAGATGTACTACCATGTAAAAATAGTGGGCTAAAATATGCAGATTTACACAAATATAATGAAGGGAGTACTTCCTGCTAGTAAAAAAAAGGGACAAGTTTTTGTGTCTAAATAACACCTAATAAATAAATGCCACCACAAGAAAAAAAACCTTTGCATCTGTTTCATGCCTGAATAGCACTGCCTCTGAATTTCCTGTGTGGCTTCTCAGGTGGTTGCACCTGACTTTGCTTGAACAGGATGAGCTCATGTAAATCACATGCAAATGAGTGTCAAAGACCCTGTCCACTCAGGTTTCTTCCTCCACTGCCAGGTGCAGTTAACATAGAAACATAGAAAAATAGGAGCAGGAGTAGGCCATTCGGCCCTTCGAGCCTGCTCCGCCATTCAATATGATCATGGCTGATCCTCTATCTCAATACCATATTCCCGCTCTCTCCCCATACCCCTTGACGCCTTTTGTGTCTAGAAATCTATCTATTTCAGTTCAGGAGGAATCTCTTCCCCTAAAAAATCTGACGCTATTAAGCTGCTATCAGTCTTAAAGGGACAGGCTGTAATTCTCAGAAAAGGACTTTATTTTTGGCCTTTCGAATAAAACATTGTTTTTTAGCTTCAGAATTTCCTCTTACTGGTGGATGCTTTGTTTGGTGCAGTGGTACCCCTCCTTTTCAAGATGTCTTAACTGGAAGCAGATGTGGAACAACTGCAAGCCCCCTTGATATCTGCTGAAGATATCCACCTGGCTTTCTCCAGAGCCACCATCAACTGCTTCACTGGTAAAGGGCAGGGAGCCTCCTTCCATTTTTTCATACAATACCGCTATCTTGCAATCAATACAAAGAGAAACCTCCCATGTTTCTCCTATTCCCAAACTTTCAGTGCACACCCCCACATTTATTTTCCCTATTCATTCACAGTGAAAAAAGCACAAATAGTAATCAACGTGCAGCACTGATTTATTAATAAAGAGTGTGTGTGTGAGTGTCTACTCTTTATCACCTTCCATTTTCCCCACATTTTCCATGGTAGTGTTGTAGATGCACGACTACCTATCCTAATGCTTCTTCTCAGTGAACTCTCATTGACAGGAGACAAGGGGAGTGGGCTAAGCTGTGTCTCTGGAACACGATGTTGCAAATGAGGGGGCCCTCAAATTCCTCAAGCACGTACCCTGAATGGCCCCAATACAGGCTGTGAACACTCTACAGGTGCAGTGACAGCCTGGCCCAGCCTGTATTGGACAGTCATGGTTGGAGGGGTAGCATGGAAGTGCAGCTATCCTGAGAGAGAACATCATCTTCCATGGCCACATCTACTTGGAGCTTACATGTCACGGTGCCCTCTGATCTGTGGGCGCACAGACCTGACATCATGGAAGACCATCCCCATCTCACACCTTATTTGGGCAAGTTCATCAGCAACGTTCCCTGTGAGCTGCGCTTTGTTCTGCGCGGCCTGTTTCTTTTAATGTACGGTCCCTTTAAATTTCTGCGCATGCACGGTATTTACAATGTAAAAGCCAGTGGGCGGCCTGCGTGGGACCTTTCCCATTCCTGCACGGCCACACAGCTTAGAGGGAACATTGCTCATCATTACCCTCTCTCAGTGACACAGTAATAGTGCAGACTGAGGCTTAAATGGCAGCGGTCTGGTGTGGGGACTGCGCTGCAGGTGGCCCTACAATGGCAACTCTATCCAAAGAAACTTGCAAGTTCTGTAAGCCAATTCTTAGCACCCCAATCAGGCAACTGCTGGATTCCTCCATACCAGCCACCATTCGTTGGAAGCTTCTGAGAAGATCCACCAATGGCTCCAGCAAGCTGTTTTGCTTTTAAAGCATCCATCTTATAAGCTGAGCCATGGAGATCTGGTTCCTCACCCTCAACAGCGGGAGAGGGCAGTGACTTCATCCACCAGTGAGGGGTTCCCTGCTCATACTCCTCCTCCATCTGCTCCTGCCCACCCATGTCCCATGACATGCCACTGGTGTTGCCCTCCTGCAATCCATCTAAACCTTCTGAGTGGATGTCTCTGAGCTGGTGATTGGCTAGGATAATTACAAAGAATGTACGGCACAGAAACAGGCCATTCGGTCCAACTGGTCCATGCTGGTGTTTATGCTGCACACAAGCATCCTCCCAGCCCTCTTCATCTAACTCTATCAACATAACCTTTTATTCGTTTCTCCCTCATGTGTTTATCTAGCTTCCCCTTAAGTGCGGTTAAAGGGTGGTAAGTGTGCTGTTAACATCCACAGGGGCTAGTGTCAGTCGAGGCCCATGAGCGGCCGCCTCTGGCAGTCTGAGGAGATTCAGCAAAGGCTCAAAAAAGACAAAATGACTGTAAAGAACTTAGAATAGTCATCCTAAAGTGGCATAGCTAGGTATTTTACATGTTAGCAGTGCTTCTGGGAAGATTGTGTTTCAGTTCTTCAGACAGGATGTTAGATTGCAGGGTTCCACAAAGAGCCTTGGGATACTCACCCATTTCTGAGACTTGCCTTCCTGCTTCTTCCTCGCCCCCAGTCATCAGGATTTGGTATAATTGGATGGAGATGGCCTGCTCCTCAAAGGGGGTGAGCTTTCTTATGGGGTCTTCCCCTTCTCTCACTGCCGGGCACTGCATTCTGCTATAACCGGCTTTCTCCTGCAAGAAATGAAACAGGGATAAGGGTTATTACATATTGAGAAATTACGTTGAGGAAGCCCATGTCAGAAGGGGTAAGAGGAAAAAATGTTTCATGCAAATGAGGAGGCACTGATATAGAAATAGAACTGGGCATGTTTGCACTATGAAACCGAGTAGTGCTGAAAGAAGATGTAGAGGAGTGAAGGCTTTCAGGACACATGCAAAAGAGAGATTGTGAGGGGCAGAATGTATTGCGGTGCACACAACAATCACCCGCTCATTGGTGATAAGCACAGCCATCCAGTGCCCTATCTCACCCCTTCTAACAAGGTTAGTGAACGTCTTCTGGATAGTCCGGCCAGAGTTCAGCTCCTCCCCTGTCCAGCTGCTTTTGAGACTTTATTTGCCTGATGCAGGTTGTCATCCACCTCTCCCCAGGCTGCAGCAGCATTCCCAGCTCACCTTGTCACACTGCAGAGCCCTTTCCCTTCCTGCTTGTGCTGCTGCCATCCTATTCTGGCAGGGAAACAGAAAAACATTATCAAGGGGTGGAATTTTAAAAACCTGCAAAGAGCAGACATTAGTCTAGAGTGCACTGAAAGCATTTTTATCAACGCTTTCAGTCACCTTTAATTTGGAACAGTTTAAAGCATCCACTTCCCTTCTTCCAAGAACCTCTGAATCAGTAAACAGTTTTCTGACTTGCTTCCTGTTGGTCCCAAACAGCACCCACCCAGAAAAATAACCTCTATAATATTTTGCAAAGATGGATGTTTGTAATAGTCTGCTTTGTACACAAAATAGTTTTCATGGAGAGCACACTTCACATTATAGAGCACACATGATAATCTATGCCCAGGACAACAAGGCAAAATTGGAAATATTGCCTCTAGAAGTTGTCAATTACACAATAAAATTACTGAGATTTTCTGTCCAGGTTTATTGACCCAGTTCTCTAATATTTCACAAATTTTTAATTTATCCATAGCTATAGGTGTGTTAATTTATATTGTGTAAAACTGCCACGTAGCTGGAAGAGTCTGTGAGTTGCAAGTTTTCAGTGTTTTATTCAATTGTTATTATGCTGCATTTGCTTTGAGCTTTTCAATGGATTTGGGCATGGTAACTTTAACCTAGAAGGGGCCATTCAATGCAATATAAAGCATCTGTGAAGTTTCAAACTTTGTTTTCTAGATGGTTGCTTTCCTCCCACTTATCTTAAATAAGATAAATTAGATAGGCACAATCCTCAGCTGAGCTGAATTCCCCTGTAGTACGTGCACGTGCTCAAGAGACTTTAGTTCACTTCCATTAGCACAATACCTAGGAAAGCTATAAAACACCCTGGAGAATAATCCTCCCACTTACAGACAGACAAATAAACCATTTGAGAATTGAGACCCTCTCCCCCTCACACATACAGGAGCGAAATTGGTCTTCAGCGATAGTGCAAAATGGGCGATAGCGAATCGGCAGCATGTTTTATACCCCGCCCAATGTTCTCTTCTATTGACTTCAATGGAAAAGAAAATCATGGGGGTGGGGTGTAAAACAGACTGCTGATTCGCTATTACCCATTTAGCACTATCAACGAAGACCAATTTCATCCCCACAGAGACCTACTCCCAGTCCCTCTGCTCAAGCATACATCATTCCTGGGTGAGATTCAGGTAAAGACTATTTTATTGGTGATTTCTTTGAGAGGGTGTTTAGAAAACCTCATTATCTTACGTCCCCATACACACTCCCCAAATATATGAGAAATGGAAATTTCCTATAAAATACTGGGCCGTTTTTTGCTCTCAGCGGCGAATGAACGGTCTCATTACACTTGCACTTACCCACAAACTTTCTATGGAATTTTGCACTGGAACTTAATGTAAATTAGAGAGCCAAAACGATGCAGGAAATCTGGGACCTGTGTGAACAGGGCAAGCAACTTTGTATCTCCTTAACCAATCAGATTGAAGAATCGTTATTGAGCAGCGCAGAGCCTGAACCAGGAAGTGTCAGTTAGAATAGTGAATTCAATGTCAAATCAGGTACAGAAAGCAGCATAAAGAGAATGAAAGAAAGATGGGATTAAGAGAGATAAAAGAGACAGAAAAGAAAGTAAAACAAAATGTTATATTTAAATGTTATTTTTTAAAACCTCCAACAATAATTAAAATCTGAAGGAATGAGACTCCACATTTGTAAAAGTTAATTTTCAGTGCCAGAGAGGTTGTCTGGCAGTAATCTAGACTTACCACGCTGTTAAAAGGGTACTTACATTTGAATGGACAAGCCTTAACTTTTTCTGGCGAGCTTAATTCCTATCTCTGATGTAAGTACTGCAACTTCACACCATTGAATGTGTTTGAACGATGAGTCAGGTGGCGAGATACCGGTATAGTGCAGCTTTTGGAGGAGCAGGGCATCTCGGGCAGCAACTTCCGAATTGCTGTTTTTAACTCCGCATGTGCAGTCAGCCAAAAAACGGTGAGCTTTGTTAGCCTCACCAGCAAAAAACAGCAAAATCTGGCCCAATGATTAATGGAAATTCAGTACTGAGAAAACCAGTTCTTCATTTTCAATTGATACATAACGTGATGCAATCTCATATATGGAACAATAAGCAGGAAATATTAATTCTGACATGCAAGGAAATCCAGGCTGAGGTCATTTGCATGCTGCATGAGACAGTGCAATATGTCGACACTAACACTCAGATACACCTTTTCATACTGCGCGGAGGGGTTTCCTGTACGGGCTGCTCTTGCACACCCTCCATTTTGCCATCCTCGTCTGCCTTCCGGACATGCCTTGGCGTGCCATCTTGCCGTCTGGAGGAGGCGGGGGTCCCCAATGGAGGGCTCTCTATGCGGGAGTCCTCCCTTTATCTATTAGGGACTTGGCTCGGAGGGTGTTGCACGGAGCAGTCCCGTGCAATAAAGTTTTAAGTAGGTTCACAGACTCCCAGGTCGCCTGCCTTTTCTGCGGCCTGGAGGAGTCTGTGTTCCACGTTTACGTGGAGTGTGAAAGGTTGCAGCCCCTCTTCCATTATTTGAAGGGGCTGTTCCTCGATTTTTGGCTGCACTTCAGTCCCACGCTCCTGATCTTTGGTCACCCGGTGCGGAGGGGAGCAGGCAGGTCGGGGGACCTAATCGTAGGACTGCTCCTGGGCCTGGCCAAAGTGGCCATCAACTGGCCCAGGCAGCGGGAGGTTGAGGAGGTCGTTCGGCCCAACTGCCCGGGTGGCCCTGGAGATGGTGCACGCAGTGTCCGCCGGCACGCTCGAGGCCTTCCACGACCGGTGGGCACCGCAGGGACTGGAGTGCATCATCACCCCGGACAACCAAATTTTAATTTAATTCGTTAAGTTTCATTTGATGTCTTTTTGTTAAGTTACAGATTTTTGTTTATTGATCGCACCAAAAGAGCAACACTCAGATGCACAACCACATGATATTATTGCATAACTTTATGCAGATCAGCCAGTTCCGGTTGGGCGAGCAAATTGGCTGATCTGCATAAAGTTAAGCTGTTCATCGCACTTCACCAATTAAAAGCAACTAAGCGAGTACTTGCCCCAAATCCACCCATTTCTTATTGGTACTAAAAATTGTTGATACTCTCCACACCTCCCTCTCTTCCTCCTCCCACTGAGATTAAGCAACAGAGTCAGATGGGAGAAATTGAAACAGTTCCAGTCATAAAACAACAAAGCGAGGCAAAAGAATTGATGAGAGGCAAAGAGAAAAAGAGTTTAGGACACATGGACAGCAAGAAAGACTCAAAGAACATGCGAGGGAGAAAGCATGAATCAGGTCTCCCATGTCATTGTTTTTCTCCCTTTCCCTTCAATTCAAGCACCATCCTGACATTAGAAAGATTTGAACATTCACTAGTCTGTAATTAAGGATAGAGTGACTGTACACCTTGAAAATTTTGAGCTGATCAAAGACGGCATGGATTTTTAAAAGGTAGGTCAGTCCTGATGAACCTGATTGAATTTTTTGAAAAGGTGGCTAAAGTAGTGGACAGGGAAATGTTTATGGACGGTATTTATATGGACTAACAGAAGGCATTCGATAAAGTCCCTCATAAGAGATTGTTGGCTAAAGTTGAAGCTCATGGAATTGAAGGCAAATTATTGACCTGGTTAGGAAATTGGCTGAGCGGCAGGAGACAGAGAGTAGGGACAATTGGCAGGTACTCTCATTGGCAAGGTGTGATGAGTGGTGTTCCATGGGGATCTGTGTTGGGGCCTCAACTATTCATCGTATTTACTAATAACTTAGATGATAGATTAGAGAGCCACATATCAAAGTTTGCCAATGATACAAAGATAGGTGGCATTGTAAGCAATGTAGATGGAGTGAAATTAGGAAACACTTCTATGCACAAAGGGTAGTAGAAGTTTGGATCTCTCTTCCGCAACTGGCAGCTGACGCTGGGTCAGTTGTTAATTTTAAATCTGAGATTGATAGATTTTTGTTAACTAAAGTTATTAAGGGATATGGGGCAAAGATGGGTATATGGAATTTGGTCACAGACCAGCCATGATCTCATTGAATAGCAAAACAGGTTCGAGGGGCTAAATGGCCGACTCCTATTCCTATGTTCCTAGTTCAATGTTTTGAATTCTATCAGAAATAAAGAAGCTATTCTTTAAATTGAGCATAATTTCTTTCACCTGATGCTGACTATTAAAAAAGGGACAGAAAAATAGGCTTTGAACAAGGTACAACTGGTGGAACATCCCATCCAACATGACTTTTTATTTATACAAAAATCTCATTTTACAAACCATTGTGTTAAGGTGTAGTGGGTTTGCTTATTTAATTCTTAAATATTGTAATTCTTTGCTCTGATAAGATATTTAATTAAAAGTACATGCATATTAATGAAGCCCATTTTGATGAGGGGATGGATTCAAGTTAGACTTTTGTGCAACATTTAAAACAGGTTTACTTTATATCTGGAAGGTCTATCTGCTTCAGTTTTAAAGTAATGCATGTATTTTTACAATGGCTAGATTTAATTACATATGTATTACATAGAATTACTTAGGCTGCGATTTTGCCGGCACTCAGAGTGTGGGTTTGGAGGCGGGTCCGCTGTCAAAATCAAAATGATTGACAGCGGGTTGGGAACCCACTGCGAACCCGCCTCCATGTAAGTTTCCAAAGTGTCGGGTCTGCAAATTCAGAACAGTCCTGACACCAAGCGGCAGGGGAGGCATTTAAGATACTTAAATGCTTGTTAAGTGATTGTTAACTACTATTTTGCCAGCCTTTTTCTATTTTCCCACATTTTTAACGGGGTTCATGTCGTTCGGAGATCAGGTCAGGTAAGTAGGTCGGGTTCTCTATGTCTTCCCATTGCTGTGAATAGGTGACAGCTGCTAAAGTGGTATGAACGCTATTATTTCACAGCTGGTCACTTTCCAATGTCAGAAGCTTGAGCCTTCAGGACTTGGAAGACACTTTTGAGCTGTATGCAGTTTGGAAGTGTTTGGAGTAAACTCTCTATCCACTGTCACCTCCTTGGAGCAAGCTCTCTCACCTTTGACAGATCGCTTTTGTCATCTCAACTTCAGCTGCCATCTATTCCAGCAACATTGGTGCCCTTGAAAAAATCTCACCTTGGTCCTCTGAACCCCTCCACAATGAGCCCCAACACCAACAGCACCAACAACAACACCAGCCTTCTCCGCAATCACCTGATGCTGCACAGGACACAGGGCATCATCACTCATGCACATTGCTGCCCAGGAGGCCAGCGATGGCCTCACCATGGTCACATTTACTTCACTTGACGCTGTACACCCTGGCTGCCACATGATGCACCAGGTTAACACCACCCCTCGCCAGCACCATAAAGCATCCCTACAATGACCAAGCCATTTCTTTCACACTCATCACCATTGTGGGGGATACCGTTATGTCTCACCACTCACTACAACTCACTAAGACACTTCCAAAGGTGAGCACAGATTTGTACAGTAAGGCAAAGTGTTGAAAATAAAGATTTCAATCTTTGACAACACATTAACAGAAAATTTACATGAACATTGCATAAAACACCCAAGTGCCTACCCTTGTGTGTTGTTAGTTGGTATGACTGCACTAGGATGAGGGTGAGTGTGAGGGGTGGCTAGTGAGATGGGGAAGTGATAATGTAGATAGGGAGGGATGGGTGGAGGTGCAAGGTAAGTTGGTGTGAGTAAGGATGTGCAGGAGTAGGGTAGGGAAGGCAGAGTGATGGGGATGTGATGAGTGGCACAGCGGGATGAGGTTGAGTGTGGCTTTGCAGTAACTTTTCGCGATCTACTGAGATCATTGAAAGATTTGTGCCACTGCAGCCAGGTTTTCCTGACGACATCCCTGCTTTTGCCCTCCTGTGCAATGTGCAACCAGGCTACATTGGTGTCCTGGGAAGGTTGTAAGATTCTGAAAAGTGTAATAAAATCGCTGCTACTATGTGGAGATCAAAATTGCGAACGAATTGTAAGATGATAACGGACGGATTCAAAATGTAGGAAATCAGCACGTGTTCTTTGTTTGTGAAGAGACAAATTGGCAGAAGTCAGAAGGGGGTCTTTTGCCTGGTGGTCGGCATGGTCCTTTGTTTGAGAGGCCACATGGACAAGAAGGAAGAACATGATTGACAAGGAAGTCCCGCCCTCATACATCTCACAGGAACAGGAACGTGTCATGCGGAAGGAACTCCAATCAGGGAAGGTTTGGAGTGAAACTGACCTATCAGAGGGAGGCAGAGAGTAATTTACGATAACCCAGGGGCGGGAGTTTCAAGATCACAGAAGGAACACAGAAGAATGAACTGAGAAAGCTGGGCAGTCTATGTTTCGACTTACAATTTCCCTGGACCGATCACCCAGAGTTAAAGGAGTATGTATGAAAGTCAGACATAAGCTTAGATGTTGTTAAGGGGGTGCTTTTATGTACGTTTGAATTGTTAAGGGGGTACTTTTATGTAAGTTTGAATTAATAAGTTGCAGGCATATTTATTACTGAGAGTTCTTTGAATTTATTGCCAAAGGTTCTTCTATGCACCCTCAAATTTTGAACTATAGTGTGAATAAAATACAAGGTCTCTTCCGCCCATGGGCAGGGAATAGAACCTCCCTGCGTGTTGTGACTCCCTCCATAAGCATATGGAGGGAGTCATGCGAGAGCCTGGGTGTAGCCGTGCACCTTTGTGCCGTGCTTGTCAGTGTTTGCAGCACCTCAATGCTGCAGAACACTGACAGCACAACTGCCAAAATCAATTTGGACGTGGTCTCTTTAAGGAAGCCGGCTGATGACGCATCATCAAATTATGTCATCAGACCCCTTCCTTTTAATTGGCCAGGAACCCCGCAGGGCGGGCTTAACAAGCCTACTAACGGAAAATCCTATTGACAGAGCGGCTGCAGCTGGGAGCGGGACTGGAACCCATCAGCTACCTCTCCCGCTGTTATCGCCTCCGCTGGGAAAATCCAGCCCATAGAGTTTACAGCACAGAAACAAGAAGCATGAAGATACCCTCTTCCTGTCACCCAGTAGAAATAGGCTTAATGTGCACTTACTTGGTATTGTATCTGGAACATATTGGCCTAGAAATTCGATTCGGAGGCTTGCCGCGGGGGTAAGGATCGCACGCGATATCACATACCGCGTCTGCCGTTCTTGTTTGCCCCCGCAGGAACTTCGGATCCTGGGCCTCTCCCAAGAGCCGGCGCGCAGTGTTCCAGGGGCGCAGTTAGTCCGATGCGACCCCTGGGATCACGTGGGCCATGGAGAGCCAACGAACCTTCACCTGATGAAGGAGCAGCGCTCCGAAAGCTTGTGATTTCAAATAAAACTGTTGGACTATAACCTGGTGTTGTGCGACTTCTCAATGGAGAGCCAATGGCAGAGACCATCTTTCATTCATAGATTTGACAGGAGACCTGTCAAATCTGTGAATTGAAATCGGCCCCAAAAGAACAGCTAAACCTCAAATAATTTTTTTTTAAAACCATCACATTAATAAAATAACTATAGTTAAATAAATTAACCACTTTAAACAAAAATTTTAATTTTTGAAAAAATTAAAATACTTTTTAAAAGTTATAAAAATAAACTTACCTTTCTTTAAAGTCTCTAAAAAAATAAACCTGTTAAAAAAAAATTAAAATTATACTTAATTAACTACTTACCTTGTTCAAAAGGGGTCTTACGCCTCCTTTTTACTAGCGTAGAAGATTCAATACTTACCCTCGCGTTGAAACCTGAAAAAAAACCTAAGTGTGCTGCATGCGCGCAGCCTCTAGTGCGCACGCAGTTCACCTAGGAACCGCCCCCTTCGCCATACCGGAAGTGCCGGTTTCCCGCGCATGCGCAGTGCATACAGGAAACCGGCACTTCGGGAATGAATACGGGTGAGTACACACTGAGTACTCACCCGAGAACGGCCGAATTTTTGGGCCATTATAATGTTTATGCATGTGCATACTGATCATTGATGTAGAATCTTGCAAGTGAAAAGTCAGTACATTTCTATTGCAGTAAGGATGCATTAACTAAGAACTTTGTGAATATTTCCACTGGATTTTTATGCACCTTTAAAATGACTTCATAAAGCAATTATGTAACCAATCCAATATGTTATATATAGCAAAAAAATAGCATTACAGCAGAATACTATAATTTCAAGAGGTACACTAATTATATATTATTAACCCTTTTCCCTCACTGACTTATGTTTATCAAAAAGGCAGCTATGTGAATCAAGGCTTTTTTCATATTAAAGCTCACACAGACTTTAAGCTGTACATTAAAAAACCTATTTCTGCCAATTTAATAATGTCAAATGGAAGCTGGAAATAACAGCCAAGCAAAATCGTGTGCTGGAGAGCACTATTAAAGTTTAAAATGCATTTCTCCAAATTACTGCGCAAAGTGTAAAATGAATCCTGATTCTGCAAAGGTTACAGCCAAGGTCTCACATAACTAGCCTTTTCTTTAAGTAGCCACTGATGACCTTTATCAAGCTGTATGTAGTTAAATGCCACTGAAAGCATAAGAAAACCTTTCATCTAATTAGGACACTAAAATCAGAGCTGTTCTTTTTCATGTAAAGAGATTGATCTTTGGGCTTCTTTTTTCCCCCCTTCTTTTTTGCCAGCTTCCAAACTGCATTCTAAGCGCACATTTGTTCACATTTATTGTACAGAAGAATAAAGCACAGACAAATGCAAAAGGTTGTGCTTCATTTATCATATGGGGAGAGGTCATTGTTTGCAAATTTCTGTACACATAACTGAGCTGCTCCCAATAAGTCTCCATGAATCTTACACTGACAGTATACTTCAGTAAGGGAAAATGGGACTCTGAAAATCCAAGCATCTGACAGAAGCAATGGGCAAATTAAGCAAAAATGAAATATAGCAATGCCAGTGTGTCAGTAAACTACATTTCATACCTAATTTTCTGTTTGGTATTGTTAAGAAAACCAAGCTACATGGATTTGATTAAAATACATTAGTATAACTAAAGTAGAAATATTTGTGATGACAGAAGATATTAGATGGCAGGCTAGATAAAAGACAATAATATGAAATTTGAAAGTGTTTGCTTTCATTTTGTTAATTGAAAATAACATTAATACATGTTAAGAACTTTATTAAGAAGCTTACTAGTATAGGAAGTAGTAAATGTAGGTATCTGGATTAAATGGTTCACTAGAAAAACCTATGTATTCCATTTGGGATTAAAAGAACATTAAGATAGTGTCAATATATTTCAGCTTTGAAATGCAACTCCTTTTTGGTACATTCCATAAAGCCTATCTACTATGTGAAACTTATAAATGAATAACACCTAAACAAACATAGTTTAAAACAATAATGTTTCTATGTAGGCCAACGTTAATTCAAACACAACTGTATCTACCCCTCCCCTTTCAGCATTTCGAAGGGACTATTCTATCCATGACACCCTGGTGCACTCTCCCATCACCCCCAACTCCTGCTCCCATTTCCCTAGTACCTTCTGATGCAAGCGCAGGAGATGCAACACCTGCCCTTTCACCCCCTCTCTTCCCACCGTCCCGGGCCCCAAACACTCCTTCCAGGTGAAACAGCGATTTACATGTACTTCTTTCAATTTAGTATAGTGTTTTCACTGCTCACGCTGCGGTCTCCTCTACATTGGGGAGACCAAATGCAGATTGGGTGATTGCTTTGCTGAACACCTCCATTCAGTCCGCAAGTGTGACCCTGAGCTACTGGTCATTGCCACTTTAATTCTCCATCCCACTCCCACTCTAACCTCTTTGTCCTCAGCCTCCTACACTGTTCCAATGAAGCTCAACACAAGCTCAAGGAACAGCACCTCATCTTTCGATTAGGCACTTTACAACCTTCTGGCCTCAACATTGAGTTAAACAATTTCAGATCATAACCATTGCTTCCATTATTTTGGACAGCAGATGCTGGTAATGGTTCTGCTGTCTCTGGACCCATATTTCTTTTCTTTATTGTTCCATGACCACCCCCCTTTTGTCTTGCACCATCATCTCTTTTTTGTCATTTAATCACTCCTGCCCTTCAACCTATCACAGACCTTCCCTTTTGTTCTTTCCTCCTCCCCACCTACCCTCTGCCCATTTTTTCCCTGGCTCTGTACTTGCTTCTAAACTGTTATAGCTCTAACTTCTTCCAGTTCTGATAAAAGGTCATCGACCTGAAACGTTAACTCTGTTTCTCTCTCCACAGATGCTGCCTGACCTGCTGAGTATTTCCAGCATTTTCTGTTTTGTATCATCTAGAGTTGATCTCAGTGTCATGTTCACCTATAATGTGAGTTGTTTAAAGATTATAGTGAAATGGACATCATATGTGTTGGAAGTTTGCTTAAGCAGACATGACATTGATATGAAAGGGTAAGGTTTGGACATTCTAGTGTCAATGACAAACTAAATTAAGTCCACTTTGAATAATGCGTGGAGACACTTTGAGATTGATTTTAACCCTACCCATCTGGCAGAAACCAGGCCAGTGGGTGATTAAAAACAAATGGGTTACTTACCCCCTCAGATCCCGACCAGTTCCAATATTAACCTGCGGGGTTTGTAGGCAGATGAGGCGCCCATCTAGAGCAGGTGGGAGCCTCATAAATTAATCACACCAGGGTCCTGTTAGGTCAATAGGACCTCAATGCAGTTTCAACTGGGGCCTGAATGGGGAAGCTAAACAGAAGCAGGTCTGCAACTGGCCTGTAGACAAAAGAGGCCCTTCAGGTAAGTCTAAAACTTTCCTTTGTGGGTATTGAAGTAGCAGGAGATGGAAAGTCACGGCCTCCCCTGCCCCGGACTCCCCCCTCCCCGGACTCCCCCCTCCCCGAACTCCCCCCTCCCCGGACTCCCCCCTCCCCGGACTCCCCCCTGCCCCGGACTCCCCCCTGCCCCGGACTCCCCCCTGCCCCGGACTCCCCCCTCCCCGGACTCCCCCCTCCCCGGACTCCCCCCTGCCCCGAACTCCCCCCTCCCCGGACTCCCCCCTGCCCCGAACTCCCCCCTCCCCGGACTCCCCCCTGCCCCGAACTCCCCCCTCCCCGGACTCCCCCCTGCCCCGAACTCCCCCCTGGCCCGAACTCCCCCCTGCCCCGAACTCCCCCCTCCCCGAACTCCCCCCTGCCCCGAACTCCCCCCTCCCCGGACTCCCCCCTGCCCCGAACTCCCCCCTCCCCGGACTCCCCCCTGCCCCGGACTCCCCCCTGCCCCGGACTCCCCCCTGCCCCGAACTCCCCCCTGCCCCGAACTCCCCCCTCCCCGGACTCCCCCCTCCCCGGACTCCCCCCTCCCCGGACTCCCCCCTGCCCCGAACTCCCCCCTGCCCCGAACTCCCCCCTCCCCGGACTCCCCCCTCCCCGGACTCCACCCTGCCCCGAACTCCCCCCTCCCCGGACTCCCCCCTCCCCGGACTCCCCCCTGCCCCGGACTCCCCCCTCCCCGGACTCCCCCCTGCCCCGGACTCCCCCCTGGCCCGAACTCCCCCCTCCCCGGACTCCCCCCTGCCCCGAACTCCCCCCTCCCCGGACTCCCCCCTGCCCCGGACTCCCCCCTGCCCCGGACTCCCCCCTGCCCCGGACTCCCCCCTGCCCCGAACTCCCCCCTGCCCCGGACTCCCCCCTCCCCGGACTCCCCCCTGCCCCGGACTCCCCCCTGCCCCGAACTCCCCCCTGCCCAGACTCCCCCCTCCCCGGACTCCCCCTGCCCCAGACTCCCCCCTGCCCCGAACTCCCCCCTGCCCCGGACTCCCCCCTCCCCGGACTCCCCCCTCCCCGGACTCCCCCCTCCCCGAACTCCCCCCTGCCCCGGACTCCCCCCTGCCCCGAACTCCCCCCTGCCCCGAACTCCCCCCTGCCCCGAACTCCCCCCTCCCCGGACTCCCCCCTGCCCCGAACTCCCCCCTGCCCCGAACTCCCCCCTCCCCGGACTCCCCCCTGCTCCGGACTCCCCCCTCCCCGGACTCCCCCCTGCCCCGAACTCCACCCTGCCCCGAACTCCCCCCTGCCCCGGACTCCCCCTGCCCCGGACTCCCCCCTGCCCCGGACTCCCCCTGCCCCGGACTCCCCCCTGCCCCGGACTCCCCCTGCCCCGGACTCCCCCCTCCCCGGACTCCCCCCTGCCCCGAACTCCACCCTGCCCCGAACTCCCCCCTGCCCCGGACTCCCCCTGCCCCGGACTCCCCCCTGCCCCGGACTCCCCCCTCCCCGGACTCCCCCTGCCCCGGACTCCCCTGCCCCAAACTCCCCCCTCCCCGGACTCCCCCCTGCTCCGAACTCCCCCCTCCCCGGACTCCCCCCTGCCCCGGACTCCCCCCTCCCCGGACTCCCCCTGCCCCGGACTCCCCCTGCCCCGGACTCCCCCCTCCCCGGACTCCCCCCTGCCCCGAACTCCCCCCTCCCCGGACTCCCCCCTGCCCCGGACTCCCCCTGCCCCAGACTCCCCCCTCCCCGGACTCCCCCCGCCCCGGACTCCCCCTCCCCGGACTCCCCCCTCCCCGGACTCCCCCCCACCCCCTTTTCTCCTGTGAGACACTCCTCAAACCCGCTCCCCACTAGTTACCTGGATGCCAGCGGGTGTCACTTGACTGCCCAATCTTCGCCTGCTGGCAGCCGCTTTGTGCCCTCTTCATGCCCATTCTGGGCGAAAAGTGGGCCGGCGGCATTTGAATAACCCTCGGTGGTTAAAATCATCATGACCTCCTGTTTCCTCCGCTGGGCGGGAAATCAACTCACCAGAGAGGTTTCCCGCCAGAAACCCGGTCCGAGTTAAAATCCACCCCTTCATTTTCGAACAGCTGGTTTGATAGTGGTTTTTCTACCTTTGATATTTGCAAATCATAATTTAATAGACATTAAAGATATGTAGTTCCATTGTGTAGACTTACAAATTCAAAATTACAGAATTCGTACAGTCTTACAATTTTTGTATTACATCAAAAGATACAGAATTATAGCATCAAATACATATTTGTGAAAAAATATGGTATAACAGACAACTTAATTTTGGCAACTTTTAAGCTATGTTAACTCAAAGTGATTGTTTCTATTTTTTATTACTTCAAGTTCATCTCTCATTAGAGAACTTAGACATGGTTCTAGTATATTACGACAGAGAAAACCAGACCTACAATAAACAGGCTGGATTGAATTTCAGCTCATTAAGTTTCAGCCGTTTTAATAATACCTTGTCATTTCAATCTCCATTTGAACAAATCTGTTTTATCATCAGAAATAGATATGATTTGTTATGTTACCCAGTTATATAAAATGTACCTCGGCTAAATTAGTAAATGTGATCTAATGTTATTAACAGCCAGATTAGTGTGTGAGTATCATGTCCCAAGACTAAAAGTATCAAGCCATAACCAGGACAAGGCAGTCTGAAACATAGAAATGTAATAGAACAAAGCATGGAACCAGAAGGCACATAATGTGAAAATAGCCAGAATATATTAAAGCACAACCTTGGGATTTTGGAGAATTAGAAGAAGTAAAGATAAATTCTTTGTGTATACCATAGGAGCTTTAAAGGCCCAGAGAGCTGTAGCCAGTAAGAACATACTTGGTCTTGCAGCTCTTTTATGACATTTAATGAAAAAGGTGCAGGTTGACTAGAACTTAATGTGATAGCTCAGTAGAATGATAAAACTGACAGCTGGCCTATTGAGAGGGATATAAAGGTGACCAGAATAATAATGTCAAATGAGCAGTTGCGACAACTTGAGCAGTCATTCAATATCACACACAAGTTTGAAACAACAACTTTTGCAGTAATCTAAATGCAAATTTTAGTTTTTTATATTTAATAAAGTTATGTATTCAACATATTAAGCAGCTTTATCCTTGTAGAGTCAAATTTATTTATGAGTTTTGTTACCACTTTAATAGTAATATTGGCAGCAATAAGTTGTCAGCTAATGAAATACAATCAAAAGTCATGCGAATTAATCTGTTTAATGATCTGGAATATGTAATTGAGCCATTCCAGTAAATTCAGTTTTGCTTATGTTGGTATAAATAGAAAAATGGCTGGGGGGAAATAACCAGTAAAAATGTGCTTCAGGCAGACAGTAAAGAAGTGTCTTTTGAGAGAATTTTGAAAAATGAGTGTCAGATTTTCGATCTCACAATGAGATACCCAAACCTGTTCGACTGACACAGCCACAAATAGGAACACACTTTTAATTTGGGTTTGGTAGTCGTTGCAAATACCTGCTATATAGTGCTAGATATAGTGTACTGCCTGTTGCTCAATGAATTAGCAGATATTTTTTATGATGGAGCACACTGCATTACAGTTTTTGGGTTCTGTCTTGTTGAGGATAACAAGCAACAGATTGGTTCCTTCGTCTGTATTAATGAAAATATTTCTTTCTGAAATTGCTCAATGAGTGAATAAACACTGCAAGTATTTCCTGTTAGTTACAGCCAAGTCACTTCAAGGGTCCGTGAGTTCTGAGGTTACCTTCCAAAATCAGAGCTTTAGATCAATATTATTACAGTTCTAAAATTTTAGACGTATGATAAATCCATTGAAATAAATGGAGCTCAGGGTATTATTCTGTTCTTAGGATTCGATAACACTTTTCCCCAAATTTCATTACAAATAAATAAGAACATAAGTTACATCTTCCTCCTACTCCTCTCCTGGTTCCCCCATCTGCCTCCATGAAGTCATATCGCAAAAGGGTGCTGGGGTTGGGGGAGGGTAGCACAATACCAAACCTCCATCTTAAGTGTAAGAGACAAGCAGCATGCAGTAACAAACTGAAGGAATGAAAACAATTCTTTCATTAAAAAAAAAAATCCAAAAATAAAACCTTTTCTTGACAATTCTAGCCTGTTACTTTAAACCCAAAAGTGCCTCAAAAACAGCTCAGGAATTGGTAGCACCAGGTTTTCCTGATCTGCATCCCGTGCTATTAGGAGAAATCTGTCCACAGAATCATCTGACATCAGGTTGCAAGTACTTGACATTGCTGTGCCCTCGTGAGGCCCAGTCAGGTGCTGACACTAGAATAGCCACAGAGGAAGTTTGGATGCAGTTCTGTTAAGGTGCAGAATGGTGAAAAGAATTAGTATTCATTTGTCCTATGCATTGTACCTGTTTTGCAGGTGCTGTTCAGGAGCAAGGCAGAGGAAGATCTACGCTTAATTCCTGAATTGCTTCTTTCGTCAAAAAACTATTCAGCTGCCTCTTAAATTTGCTGACACTACCTCCTTCCATTGTCTTTCTGCACAGTCTATTCCACACTTTTACCACTGTATGAAGTTGTTAAGTCTAAATTCATCGCTTTTCTGAGCAGGAGTTGGTGCCCCCTGGTTACAGACTTTGTGGTTTAACGTTATAAAATTTTTAGATTGCGAGTTACTTTCAAAGATTAAAATGTTCCTCTTTATGATGTATGACACTGGATGGGTGAATACTGACCAAGTTTGATTTTTGCTGTGTAACATGCTTAACTTTAATTTGCTTAATTTGGAAGACAAGTATAACTAAAAGCGGGAATGGAGCCTGATTACCTCATTGCTGCTCCCAATCTACTCGCCGAAATTAGTGTTGGAGCCTTTACATGGGTGGCCCAGGTTTCCATCTGTTTCAGGCAGGAGCCAGATTATAATATGCAAATCAGGTAATTTTTGCAGTACCAATTATTGGACTGCTTTCTTGTTCATTTTCATCTCATTTCTTTAAACACCAGAGTAAACACACATTCAGTTGTAGCAATGCAGGAACAGGTTTCTACTGAGACATCATACCACACAATTCCCGTATAAGCACTCAAAGCTTTAATGGGACAACATGCTACACAAATCCAACATGAGAGAGCTGCATACAGAGACTCACTAACACTTCTTATACCATTTTCCTCTTTGATCTCTACATTCCATGCAAACTACCAATAAATCATAGTAAAACAAAGATACATACAAATAACAACAGAATATCAACATGAACCCAACAAACATACACTTAACTCTTCTAATCTCTTCCAATCATCTTGTTACCATAGTTACATTGCCCTCCAAAACTCTTCCCATCATTTTATTACCATGGTTATATTGCCCTCAAATTCTTCCCATTCCCAGTACCTGGTATCAATGGACAGAGCATATGCAGTGCATACTGCATTGGTATCTCAGAATTCCATTAGAGTCCGACAATGACAATTTTCATAGGTGGTAGGGTTGCCAACCCTTCCAGATTGTCCAGAGTCTCCCAGAATGGAGGATTGATCTCCTGGGCCCTGCTACAAGCAAAGCGGGAGTCAAGTACTCTGCATTGGTGGCTTGCGCTTGTGTACGGTTCTCAATGACGAATATGCATTGCTAGTTCTACAGATCATGCAAGAGGAGATGTAATGAGCACCATCCAGTCCAGGATTACATTGCAGCCCCTCATTTTCCCTCCTCCAAATGCAATTCTCCTGGGCTTGATCTTCACTAGATCTGTTCTGCAATTCTGGGAGATTAATTTTGGATATCTCTACCCAGAAGGCATGACGTGCTAGAATACGCTTTATCCATTTTAGAGGAAACCAGCTAGAACTTGCAGCTCAAATATTTGTCTCAATATTAAATTCGAGGAGCGGTGGGAGCGGAGTGGGGGGGGGGGGAGAGGTCCGATATTACATTGGAAACCCAGAAGTAATTTCAGCACATCTGTCCATGGAATTTTAACGCAGGCACCCCATTATAATATTACTTCCGATTTTGGCATCGAATGCACGGCAGAGGGCATGGTGCAGTCCCGCATGACGCGATATCGCTCGAGTATGTAAACGGCTAATCCAAAGATGGAGTTTGGAGGAATTGGGAGGTTTGGCACAAAGGTAGCAATTGCAGAAATGCTGCGCTCCGCTTTAATGACGCCTCCCATGATGTACTGCAGGGAGCAGTGAGGAGTCGGAGAGAGATACACTTCCCCAGCAATGGGAGGAAGAAACCTGCTGCTGCTACAAAGATGGCGTGGCTGAAACTGGCAAAATGAGATTACCTGCTCTGAATTCACGCTAATCTTTTTGGTAAAATTATTGACACCCAATGGCACAGCAGAAGAGGCTGGTGAATTTAATAACTCATTCTAAATTTTCCTGTATGGAGGCGAAGAGCTGTGTTATGATTTGACATTAACATTTTTTGCTATCAGAATTCAAATATACAGGAGCCAAAATTATTAGGCCATTTGTACCTTTGAAACTATGGAGAAAATGTGTTTTTCTGAAAGTTTAAATCAGCTTCTAGAAATAAATGAGGACAGCAAAAAGGCCAATATACCTTATTCCACTACATCCCACTGGAGATAGCCTCTCCCTCGCTCCTGCAACTTAATGAGTGGCTGTGAAAAGGTAAGTGGAGATGTGTGGGGCTTGTGCATATAGTGCATTTATTGAGAGTTGGAGATGATGGAATGAGGATGGGAAGGTGATAAATATAAAGGGAAGTGTGTGCAATGTGAAGTGAAGAAAGAATAATGGCAGGAGTGTCAGCTTCTTCTGTCCAGGTCTATTTGATGGTGGGCTTCTTACGCATCCATGATTTTCTTCACTCCACCATTGGCGGCCGTGCCTTCAGCTGCCTAGGCTCAAGCTCTGTTATTCCTTCCCTAAACCTCTCCGCCTCTTTCTTCTTTAAGACGCTCCTTAAAACCTACTTCTTTTGACCAAGATTTTGGTCATCTGCCCTAATATCTTCTAATGTGGCGTGGCGTCAAGTTTTGTTTGATAATCACTCCTGTGAAGTGCCTTGGGACATTTTACTGTGTCGTTGTTGTAGGTGGTTGTGCAAGTGGTAGGATGTGAGAAGGGAATGGTGTCAGTGTGTGGTGTGACGAGAGCCAAGGAAGAAGTGATTGTGCTTGGAATGAGGAAGAGAGGAGTTGCAGCATGCCCTTGTGATTGTATGCTGAAGGATGTGACAGAGAGGAGGGAGTTGTTGAGAATGGTGGGGGAGGAGTTGAAAGGACCCGTCAGATGCTGTTTGAGGGAGCTGGAGTGATGAAGAGCAGTACTCACCCTGGCTGTTCTTATGAGGTCATTGAATCTCTTTCTGCATTGAACTCAGCGCTGGGGAAGAGCTTCCCTCCTTGCCCTGACATCATCCACTAGGACCTCCAGAGAGGCATTAGGAAAGCGGGTGGCAGACCTTCTACTCATCTCAGTAGCCAGAATATCATTCAGCGTTATTTAGTATTTAGTAAAAAATCTGAGCGTAGGATGCAACCTCGCTTTAAGAGGTGCATCCCTGCTTTAAATAGGCCTTGGGAGTTGCGCTGGAAATTGTGCGCGGCAGGTGGGCGGGCTACCTGATTCCTGATGTGATTGGGTGGGCAGCCCATCAGTCAAATAGCAGTGAGGCCCAGAGTTAAAATTGCCTGAGCCTCACGTTGACAATGCTTGACCGGGTTAAAATCGGGGCTTATGTGTTAACCCAGTTAAAGGAGAAGTTAGATTGTGCAAATTTGATTAGTTACATTTGAAATCCTTCTGAAAAAGCACAAAGAAGAGCATGAGCATTGACTGAAGCTATGAACTATTATGTTGACCTCAGACATTTGCCTATATTCCTTCTAATTGTCCTTCATAGTTTTATTTCTTTCATGAACGCATGAGCAACAAAGTCATCTGTCAGAGATTACCTTTTCAACATTTTAATTTTGGATCAAATTATGACAGATAAACTTAATAGTATAATTAAAGACTTAAAAATGCCAAAGCACAGCACTGCAGTGACATTAAAATGAAAAGTGGATTAAAAGATGATCATAGAGATTACCATGTGAGATACTAGAATACGATGGCTTAAAATTTATGTGAAGATATTTTGCATGCTATTTTAACACCTCCATTAAAATCGTAGGCAATACAACGTGACATGAATGCATTAAGTGTTTGCACATTAATGCCGCACACTGTAATTTCAAGGATATGATCATCAATGCATACTCAATAATAGATTTTGCCAGTGTTTTAGATTGCATTATATAAGTCCGATGCCCTCAGTTTCAAATTCTCATTCTCATTAATATGCGGTCCATATGGGAGTTAGGAGAATTTTAAATGACCTGCAAAAGCCAATAATCTGAGTTTCATGGCTTGTAACCAAACACCATCAACTTTCAGTCAAAGGCTGATCATTTCTTTAGTGGCAAACAACATCCAGTTAAAATAATGGGCTGGATTTTGTCAATGAAGGCGCGTTGGGGGCGGGATTGCTGGTTTTCGGGTTTCAGTCCCGCCCCCAGCGGCATCTGACCAACCCACGCTATTTTCCCTTGACCTTGTTAAGCTCGCCCTACGGGCTTACCGGCCAATTAAGAGAAAGCTGGTGACAGACGATGTCAGCGTATGATGCTTCATCTGACAAAAAAAATTTTGACAGATGAATTGTCAGCTGGTTGGGAGCGGGGTCGGTACCCGCTCCCAGTTTCTGCCAGTTTCCCGGCAGTCCCGCCTCCATACCCACCTCCCCAGGGTTGGGAAAATTCCCCCAATGTTCCAGTCACTGTCATGTCAAGGTTGGGAATCATTTGGAATTCATATTGGAATTCATATTTGGAATGTAAACCAATAGATAACTTGAATTTATACTAAAAGGAAACACTGATTCAGGGCAGTTGTAGAACAATATGGATGTGATTAAAAATTCAGATGATAGTTCTGCTTGTGCATTAAGGTCACACTTTGGCAATTAGGAGTAAAGTAGCTTTGTATTATGTCTATAGCCAGATCAGATACCAGGAAATTGCACGTACATTGAACTGGATCTGGTCCAGAGAAATTAGCTATCTCCTTGTACTTCATTATTACTGTTAATACCACCACTACATTCAAAACCTCCCTTCTAAAAACTTAAAATGTCTTAAAGGGGCTGAAATTCCTGATTCCGTAAATTTTAGCAAAAGGTAAACTTGAGTAAAAATCAGTATTTCATCACTTTTTGCTCAAATTTACTTTTCTGCTAAAATGAGTGAAGACAGGAATTACAACTAATATCTTATAATAAATGAAAGGATTACATTTTTTTGGAAACCTTGTGATTCTTATTTATCGAATAATAAATGTAACCAAGTAGTTAAAATACAAGCAAGTAGCAACGTTCTCTTCCTTGCTGAGGGTGAAACATCTCCAGCGCAGTTAAGTCATCACATAGGATCCCACACCTTCTATATATGGATTACAGTTTTGCACATGTAAATCTGCTATTTTCCCTCCCAGAGCTCATTGTGATTGACTGTGGATATTCTAACACCCATACAATGTTGCCTGCTGCATCCCAGCATGGCCGCCATCTTGGCATCTGCACAACAGAAGAATGAACTGTAAGAAGTTCATAAGTGTAAAATGCTTCTCTTTTCAAACTCTTTACACTGTCAATACATTTTGAACAATTTCACACCACTGATTGAACACTTTTACGCACAGCAACTAGCCTAGAGTGGGCATCAATTTGTATTTTGAACACCACAATAATTTGGTGTTTTTGACTAAGTTCATGGTTACCTGATCCTTGTACAGGACAAATTTTAAAAAAAGCCATGCTTTACAGATGGCTTTGCTATACCATACCTGGGAGCGCTTGATGTAAGCATTAGGTGATAAATTTGGCCACTCCCAATTCCACTCCATAACACAGAATATTTCTCACTGTTAAGCACAAGACTCACTAAAACAAATGCTACATAGTGCAAGCAGCAACATTCCTACCTAGAAACAAGGGGGGCGATTTTCTGACATTGGAGGAGGCGGGTTTGGAGGCGGGAAAGGCGGGAAAATCAGATTCAAAGAGGTCGGGTTCGGAACCCGCCTCCAACCCGCCTCCGCGGGATTTTGCCGGTGCCGGTTTTGGAGGTCGGGAAACACTCCCGCCTCCAGCTGGCCATTGCGCTATTTAACATCCTTAAATGCTCGTTAAGGGCCTCTCTAAGCCTATTTTGAGAGGCCCTCGTGATTTTTCCAGCTTTTCGGCGTGATCCACGCACCTCCTAAACCACGCCAGGTAAACCTGGCGGGTTGACTCGTGGGTGGCCTCCTCACTGCTGCAGGTCTAACAAGACATCGTTTGTCGCAGCAAAGATTACTTGCAGGTGCCAGACCTTGGCTTTAAAAGGTCTCTGAGCACTTTTAGAAGGCCTTCCGAAGTCGGAGGTGCTGCAGCTTGACTCCATCAACTGTGGGACCTCCTTGGAAGACCCTCTCCCCGCTTGCAATGAGCGCTTCTCCACAGGAGGCATCTACAAGCAGCATGGGAACTATTCGTTTTCTTTCACCATGGACCTCAGATGAGGAGGAGGCGGAAGAGGAGGATCTGGAGGAGGAGGGGGAGGAGGGGGTCAGAGCCCGGGATGCAAGGGATGAACTTATCATGGCCAGATTTGCATAGGTTGCCCAAGTTGGCACATGTCCTTTGCTCCATCCTAGGACATCATTGACAATGGACTCTCTGGCCTCCTTTCACTCAGGCCACCAACCTGACAACGCAAGTGTGGCGGTGCCCGCAATGTGGAGCTGCCTAAGGTGAAGAACAGATGGCATAACGCCAACATTTTGGCTTCAAATCATTTTAATGCTTTCCAACAGGGATGGCATTTCATCAGTACACAGAAACAGTCTCCCAATCTGCACACAGATCTGGAGGTTATATCCCTTGCCAGCTGTACCCATACAGCCTTGGTTTCTTTGGCAGGCCTCTTCCTCCGAGATGAGTGGAAGAGCACCTCCATGCTAGCTGTCACCCCCTCCAACAACATTTGCAGAGCCTCATCCGAGAACCTCAGGTAGGCCTTGCCTTGGAATTGGACATAGTGGTTTCTCAAAAGATGTTGGAGGTGGTGCAGGAGACGCAGAAATGCTGTGGAATGAGCCAAGGGAGCAAGAAGCCATGAAATCAGACTGGAAAAGTGCTGTCAACAGAGGCGAGTTTCAGTCCCAAAACATTAATTGAGCAAGGGCATCCGACACCTCTGAAATCAAGTGGCCAATCATGGGAAAATCGCTAATTTTTGAAACCTATCAGTGGAGGCGGGTTTCAAACCCACCCAAACTGAAACCCGCCTCCATCTCGCCTCCAGTGGGAAAATCGCCCCCAAGCTGTCAAGCTTCCATGACCCACACCATTACACCTGGCAACAACAAACGTGATTCCACCTAGTATTGACAGAGACAGTTTACAATCAGAAAAGAAGGATGAAAGCTTTATGACCATTATTATGGTATGGGCTCATACTGTCTAGGCTGAGATCACCCCAAGCATATTTTATTTAGAACTCTTACAGCCAGAGACTCAGTGCTGACCCACTGACCCACCCAACCCCAATCTAATTATCAGAATTACACTTCAATGTCAGAAAAGAAAAAGGTTATGAATTACTCTTTTATAAGATAACCTTCACCAATTTTGATAAGATTTTAATTAGAAATTTACAGAATGTTGATTAAAAGACTAGTGGGGAAAATAATATATTGATGTGACATGAGTATTAATGTAGTATTCTCATTTCATTGGATTAAAATACAATTTAAAAAGTATTAATATATGCATTGGATTTTAATCTAGTGATCTAATGTTAAACTGTTAGTAAAAATGCATAAATTAATTTTAGTTGGATTTTGTTTAATCCCTTAAATCAGCAACATTGAAGCCACAATGGGAATGCGGAAGTTCCCATATGTGCTACTCTGGAATTGGCATTTTTTTTAACCCTTTAATGCTAAAAGTTGGTTTCCCAACAATTTACTTAAATAGGAACTGTACTCCTTGCCCAAGGTAGCTTAGGGGACACTGTGCTATACGAATGAGAAGATCCCAGAATAAACTCCTGGTTTCCTCGCATCATGTGCACTGTGCTAAACTGCATCAGACATCTTGAATCCCTTTAACAGGGCACATATTAACCCACTTCCACCCTTCTTACAGAAGAAACTGGCATTCAGCAGAAGGAAAAGTAGGACAATATAAGGAAGGCGTGCCTCCATACAGAGCCTGACACCAATGGAAGGGGCCACCATCAATGCCATTGGCAGAGGGAGGGCATGCAGCATTGGAGATGGTGATGCTGGAGGCCAGGCACAGCAGGGTGTTTGGGCATCTTCCCTTTTTTCCTCTTTCTACTTAACTCTGTCACATACACATTGACTTATCTGCTATTACTTATCCTTGTGAACATGTGCTTACCCTTCTCCTTTCCTTTTTCTAAGTCCATCAACATCTCAGGCCTTCCCAGTCACACAGATTGAGGGGGGAACTCTATAGATTCTACAGATCTCCTACAGTCTGCTCTTCTGCAGATCAGTAGGAGTGCTGAACAACATCCCAATAGAAGGGGCTGTCGTGCAATGGGAATTATGGCATGTCTGAAACTTCATGACCCCCTGAACCAATCCCTGCCTTGGTGTCAGAAAGCCAGCTGAGCCAGACTGCCCCAACAGAGGCCGATTTGCTGCAGGCTGCAGCCAGGCCCTCTCAGGCACAAGCCTCTAGAAGTTGCCGAGCACAAGCGCGTCAAGAGACCTCAGCTGAGCCACAGCAGCCTTCAACCTCCCATGCTGCAGCCACTGAAGGTGCACCTCGTAGGAGCACCACTGTAAGTAAGAGAACACTTAATACAGGCACTGGGGACTCACATCACGGTGATAACTAGTGTTAGGCATTTGTATAAGGCTTTAAACTTTAATCGTTTTCTAAGTCCTTACCTGCAGAGAGTGTTCCTGTAGTAGCTGGCGACCCTGCAATGTTAATTGACATGGTTACAATGTTGGCCTTTGGGAGTATCAATTTATTTGAGGGTGGAAGTACTGGGAGAAGTTGAACATTATTTCTAATGCAGGGAGCTGAAGTGCTCTTCAATGAGCTGCTGCTAAAGTGCACTGGTTTCCTCCTGCTTTCTTCCATCCTACATTTCCTGTGAAAGGGCAAAGAATGTGGGGAGGAGGGGGAGACGGAGGATTGATGTATTATAACATTGACTTTCAGGGAAAGCTATTCGGGCGGTGTGTAAGACTGGCTGCCGATTTGCGATTGCCTGTTTTGCACTACTGCCCAAGACCCATTTCATCTCCACTGTGCTCGGTCCAGTTTACATTGCAGTTTAATGCAGCAGGTGCAAATGTTCATTATTTTTCTATCGCCCAAGGACAGATAGTTGAGTCTAGACTTTGCAAATCTACAGCCTATCACCACTTCTGTTCACTTATCCATTTGTTATTTAATAAATCTGTTTGCCAGTTTATAACGTAAGCCATGGTTCTGTTTATTCTGCTGCCTTCCAAGATCAAGGAAGATTACTTGAAGGCATGAGATACAACTAGTAAGCTGGATTACAGTAACAAAGGTTTCCTGTTCAGTCCCAGGGCTCACTGTTAATTACCTAGATATTGGGCAGGCAAAGACATACTCTGGGTCATGGAAAATGAGGGCTCACCTATGGGAGTGGTGTGGGAAAATATCTAGAGTGCAAATCCAACAACATAACCCCACAAATGTAACCGCACTATTTAAAAAAGAAGGGAGAGAGAAAACTGGGAACTACAGTAACATCAGTAGTTGGGAAAATGCTAAAGTCTATTATAAAGGATGTGATAACAGGACACTTAGAAAATATCAATGGGATTAGACAAAGTCAACATGGATTTATGAAAGGGAAATCGTGTTTGACAACCCTACTGGAGTTTTTTGAGGATGTAACTGGTAGAATAGATAAGGGAGAACCAGTGGATGTGGTGTATTTGGATTTTCAGAAGGCCTTTGATAAAGTCCCACATAAGAGGTTAGTGTGCAAAATTAAAGCACATGGGATTGGGGGTAATATACTGGCATGGATTGAAAATTGGTTAACAGACAGGAAACAGAGAGTAGGAATAAATGGGTCTTTTTCGGGGTGGCAGGCGGTGACTAGTGGGGTACTGCAGGGATCAGTGCTTGGGCCCCAGCTATTCACAATATATATCAATGATTTGGATGAGGGAAACAAATGTAATATTTCCAAGTTTGCTGACGACACGAAACTAGGTGGGATTGTGAGTTGTGAGGAGGATGCAAAGAGGCTTCAAGGCGATTTAGATAAGTTGAGTGAGTGGGAAAATACATGGCAGATGCAGTATAACGTGGATAAATGTGAAGTTATCCACTTCGGTAGGAAAAACAGAAAGGCAGAGTATTATTTAAATGGTGATAGATTGGGAAATGTTGATGTACAAAGGGACCTGGGTGTCCTTGTACACCAGTTACTGAAAGCAAACATGCAGGTGCAGCAAACAGTTAGAAAGGCAAATGATATGTTGGCCTTCATTGCAAGAGGATTTGAGTACAGGAGCAAGGATGTCTTACTACAGTTATACAGGGCCTTGGTGAGACCACACCTGGAGTACTGTGTGCAGTTTTGGTCTCCTTACCTAAGAAAGGATATACTTGCCATAGAGGGAGTGCAGCAAAGGTTCACCAGACTGATTCCTGGGATGGCAGGACTGTTGTATGAGGAGAGATTGGTGAACCTGTGGAATTCTCTACCACAGACAGCTGTGGAGGACAAGTCACTGAATATATTTAAGAAGGAGATAGATAGATTTCTAGACACAAAAGGCATCAAGGGGTATGGGGAGAGAGCGGGAATATGGTATTGAGATAGAGGATCCGCCATGATCATATTGAATGGTGGAGCAGACTCGAAGGGCCGAATGGCCTACTCCTGCTCCTATTTTTCTATGTCTTCTATGTTTTCTATAAAAGCCCCTATACACAATACCCAGAATCCCATTTCACCTTTAAATGCCTTTTCCCTTTATCTGTTTAAAAGATTTGTATATTTGCACCTACAGATCTACTTTTGCATCTTTAGGATGCGATGTGTAAGGGGTGACGTGTGGCTCTGTGCTTAGCCTGAGTGCTAGTGCAGGGTTAGGCCCTGTTGCCTGTTCTGGTCTCCAGCCAGCCTGGTAACACTAGACACCTGTGAGTGGTTCGACCCACTCGCCCTTACGGTTCTGACACTGGACTTAGGTGCGAGAGCAATAATGCAGAGAAAACTCAGGTAGACCCGGTTGAACAGTGCGAAATGGAAAATCTTTATTGCATATTATTCAAGATTACGAGATACATGTCATAAGCACAGATTAATGACAGTACAATCTTACACGCAGTTATGAAACTAATTTTAGGGAAACGAGGAGCGCACGACACATCGTAAAAGGGGACACACATTATAATTATCCTTAAAACTTAAACCCTCCCCTATCAATACCTGTCCTAATCTAGATTTGTAGGATCGAGACTCATGCTCACCACTCGTGATAACTCGGAGAATTCCGAAACTCTGCTCGGATGTTTTTACCGCAGCACCTGACTATCCACGTGTTGATCAGGGGTCTCTGTACCCCACTTGTTTACTCGCTTCTGCTCCGGCTAGCAGGCTGGACCGTCTGCTGTCATGAAGATCTGTGTTGCCCTCGGAGTTCTGATACTACTCAAAAAAGAGTCTTCCTGTGTCCTACACCAGTTGTCGGTAGAACTCGAAGAATAGTCTTCTTGGGCCAGTTGTGGAGTAGCCGATAGAATTCGAAAATGGTCCTTATATTTTTAGGCGCGGTCGGGGCTTACTGACCGTGGAGACACGTGTAGTCTTCTTCTCATCTCATCTCATCTCATCTCATCTCCTCTCGGGCCTTCGGTTCCAACACCGTTTACTGACTCCTCGGGATGGTGCACCCGCCTCCAGGCCTCACAGCCCAGTTCTCCACAGATCTTCGCGGCAAGCCACGAGGTTGATCCTAGCGGATCAGAGTCCAGAGTCGTCAGGCAAGAGAATAAAAGTTCAGCAGCCTTCCAGCGAGTCAAAGCAGCAAGAGAGAGATGGACGGCTGTACTTTACAGTTATAGTGCTGTAATTCCTCTTTTCCCGCCCAATCTTAATGTCTATCTTTTGTCAGGGTTTTGGCGCTCAAACTTCTTGTATGGGGTGATCTCAGTCTTTAATGGGTTTCGGTGACACTTGTGACTGTCTGAGTACCCGTTAATATTTCTCCCATTGTGGAACCGGCTAGTAGTCTCCCTGGAGGGGTTTTGGGGCTTCCAAATGCTTGCTGTGAGTACCCGCGAACGGCTCTCTCATCGTAGAGTCGTGGGGATTTTGCATATTAATGTCTTTGGATGGGTCCTTGATCGCTCAGTACAATAGCCCTTGTTTGCACCTGGGGGACCGATTTCAGTATTTATGTTTAAAATGCAAACCCATCATGTCTTGTCAATTATCTCAAATGTGCTGAGTCCTGTCCGATCTTGCTGAAATGTTTATTGAAGCGCCATCTTGTCTGCCTACTGAAAGTCTAGAACTTTCTGCCACGAGGCGTGGCGGCCATTTTACAGGCTGTTTGTGTCCGTTTTGAAACCTGACAGCATTCTGCTGAAATAAAGCTGTTTATACGAAACTTTATGTCTCCTTCTTATTTTTATAAAATCGCGATAATTTTGCGAATTCTACAGATGTTTAACCAAGGCCTTGTCTGCCCTCTCAGGTGGAGGTAAAAGATCACATTGCACTGGTTCTCTTCAGTCCTGGCCAATATTTATCGCTCAACCAACATCACTAAAACAGATTATCTGGTCATTATAACATTGTGGGAGCTTGCTGTGTATAAATTGGCTACCGCGTTTCCTATATTACAACAGTGACTACACTACAAAAATACTCCATGGACTGAAAAGTACTTTGGGACATTCTGAGCCCGTGAAAGGTGCTATATAATTGCAAGTCTTTTCCCCCACTCAATTGAGAATTTGACTATTGAGAATATAGGGCTAGTTTGAGAGTGTATGCTGCTGATGGGGAGTCTTGCACGTGCTGCTTATAATGACTAGAAAATCAAGGGCAGCTCCTGAATTTCCTATATGTGCTGCTGGCAGACAAGGCTTCTGCTGGCTGTGCAGGCCTGAAAATTAACCCCCTATATTCTCTGCTTTTTTTCAAAATTAGCTATTTCATGTTTATCTGTATTGAACCATTTTTACCGCATTTCTGCTTACTCTCCTATTATGTCTGTGTTGTCCTACAGCCTACCACATTCTTCCTGACATTTGAAATGTCCCCTAATTTGGTATTATTAGCAAATGTTGATATTATTCCTTCTGTACCCATGTTCAAATTATTTATGTTGTTGGAGAACATGAGACATTCCAATATAGATTCCTGGCACACACTACTTACTACATCTTGCCAATCTGAGAAACCTCCATTTATTCCTCTGTGCTTTCTATCCTTCAGTCATCCCTCTATCCATACCAACAACAGTTGACAAAGCTTATTTCAATAAGTATTTGTTTAAACTCTCTAATATTTGACTTCGTTCGAATATTTTAAAGTGGTTTAAATAGTCAAAGTATCCCAGAATGCTTTTCTTTAGCAGTTTTGGTTATGTGGAGAAAATGCTGAAGTTTCAAAACTATACCTAGGTAAGGGTCTGGTTCCCAGGAGACCTACAACTTAACATGCAAGGCCATATCATCGGCTGGTATCATGATAACATGTAAAGAACCAGACACTTACAGATAAGAGGAGAGAACAATAACGATTAGGATGTTGCGTAAACAGCTCAGCCTGGCGTCAGCTTGGCGGGATTCTGAAATGAGTATGTGCAGCCTAAGGTAGCCGAATAGCATGAGAATAGACTCAGGGCCCTCCAAAAGTTAGAGCTTTCGGGAGAGTCGGATGTCCATTCGCCTTAATGGTAACCCACGAAGGTTATAAGTCTGATCAACTTGAAATGACTTTGTGGAGTAAACATGTTGTATTAATTGCTTCCAAGTTAATGTAATACCGTAGAACAGTTGCATAAAAAATACTGTTATTAGTCAGTGTATATTAAAGATGTAATCATGGCAAGATGTAGTAAGTAGTCATTGAGTATATTCAAGGCTGAGATCAAATGGATTTTTGGATCTAAGGGCTCGATTTTGCCATTGGGGGCGGGCTGGGGGCGTGTCAGGTGGTCGTTGTGTCAGGATCCCGACTCCGAGGTGAAGTGGGACAAAAGTGCGATTTTGCCCTAATTGGGCACTTGATTTTCAGCGTGTGGAAACCCCTGGCTCAATGAGCCTTTTCATACAGAAAGTCGCCTCCGATGATGTCATCAATGCCGCTGGATTTAAGGCCTGCAAGCAGCCTTGCTTCTTTTTCAGCCTTTAAACTTTATGCCCATTGTTCTGAGCGCTTCCTTCACCAATTATGTCCACCAGTAGACCAAAGTGTGCTCCAAGATTCGATGAGGCCTCCCTCCAAGCTCTGGTGGAGGGAGCAAGAGCAAATAAGGAGGGGCTCTTCCCTTCTTCAGGGAGGAAAAAGCCTCCCCAGCAGACTAAAGCTGTGTGGATGCAAGTGGCCCAAGAGGTAAACGCAATTTCTATGTGCAGCAGAACCTGGCTGCAGTGCAGGAAGAGGTTTCATGATCTTCTCCGCACAGGAAAAGTGAGTATGACATTCCCATCAGCCTCAATCTGATCCCCATCGCCTCTCCTTGCCAGCACTCTGCTTTGCCAACCTCTTCCTCCACATCCCACTTGATCCTTACATCCCTGCACCCTTACCCATTCCCTCTCTCTCTATGGTCACATTCACTTAACTATTCGACCATGCAGCCCTCACACTCCCTATCACTGTGACGCAATGACAACAACTTACAACACACATGGGGGGCCCTTTGTCTCCTTCTAAGCATCTATGCTATGGATTCTCTACACTCACTCCTTCATTCTCAATCAAACTCCACTTTCGTCCCTCATTGCAGGAAAAGAGAACCCACAATAAGAGAGAAAGAGTGAGGACAGGAGGAGGGCCACTCTCAGTAGCCCAGCTCACCACTTCAGAGGTGGTGGCCCTGGAAATCGCCGGAGTGGAGGACGATTTGCAAGTGGGGGACGCACAGACGGGTGCATCACAGCAAGTTGGTGACAGAATAGTTTAGCATCTCTCTCATTGACATTGCATGAGTGACTGATAATGATTCTGATGCTCTAACAGATTGACTTATGATCATCTGCACAATTCAATGTGCATGCAACCTTTACCTCGCATCTCTAACTCTTTCCTTTACTCCCGCACAGGACCATTGAGAGCCCCCGTCCCCACTGTCCAGGAGGAACAGCCTGAGCCTCAAGACTCTTCAGAGGAAGCTGCAGCCTCAGAGGGCGCAGCATCAGCAGAATTCAGCGCACCCAGCACCAGCGCAGACACTCACAACTCGGTGGGACCTTCGCGAGATAGAGTAGTGTTGTCATCTGGTGTATCACAGCTCACTACTGAGCATCAGCAGATGGTGGAAACAGGGACAGCAGTGGAGAGTCCTCGTCGGAGGGCGCAGGACTCTGCCAGCTCGGCTCAACTGCATGTCGACCCTGTGCCTCCGGGTCCATCCAGAAGGAGAGCGGTGCTGGAACTCCAGGAACAGGTGCAGGAGTCTCTGGCAGGTTTTGTCTGCAGGGTCACTGTGAGTGTGGAGCGAATGGAGGAGTCCATCGCGAACATGAGCAGAGCCTTTCTAGAGGCGTTGGTGCATAAACGCATCACCATGGAAAGGATGGCACCTCCGTGGAAAGGATGGCTACCTCCGTGGTAAGGCTGGCTACCGTAGAGGAGAGGATGGCTATGGTAGAGGAGAGGATGGCTACGGCTATGGAGGAGCTTAGTCGCCAGGGTATTGAAAACATGGCCATTGTTCAGAATAGACTGACATCTCTTGAGGAGCGATGGTCAGCTATTGAGCATAGAAACCAGACCTTCATGGAAGTCCTCTGGAGTAGAACTTCCAGTGCAGAAATGGGTCCTCATGGCCCCCCTAAAGTGCAGCAAGGTGCTGTCAAGCCACTTGCTAGCTCTGAAGTGGGGCTGACCCATGAGAGGGATGTTGATAGCAGACAACAAGGAAGTGGGGGCTCCTCTCCAAGTGCTCACATGACCATGCCACTGCAAAGCCCTCGGTCAGAGCCCCACCAGAGCCCTCACCCAACTGAGATGGACGTCTCAGCCCCTGCACATCCGCAGGAGCAGCAGACTGTTGCCGAGCCCTCACAGGTTCGCAACCCCAGAGGACGGCCGCCAAAGGTGTTGAGACAGGAGCAGCAAGAAAATGAGCAAGGGGCCTCCACATCTGCTGAAGCCACAGGGGAAGCACTACGTAGGAGCATGCATAAGAGGAAGATAAAGCACAAGTAGTCACAAGGGTAGTCACTTGGGTGTTCTGTTATATTGATTTTTGACAAGCCATCCTTGAATTGTTATGATAAACAGATCTGATGGCAAACTGTTGAAGTTGTGGCCTGTGTCATTTCGCAAATGGGACTTCCCCATTGAGGGCTTAGGGCGACTTGCAATTGTCAGTATGCTGGTCAGAGTGATAGAAATCCACAGGTTCTTGTCCATTGTCGATGCTCTGGTAAGAAGGTGCGAGACAAAAGTGTTTGATTGTGCAGGCTAAGCAAATCTGGCCAACATGAGTGCATCCCTTGCATCCCGGGCAGCAATGTGGTCGCGTGTTGGCGCCTTCTGGCCTGTGCAGCTTCAGGTGGGTGAGCAGCAGCTTGGCGCTCCTGTTGTTGCTCCTGCTGTGGTTCAGGGTTCTGCTGCTGCCGCGGCTGGTCTTCGTCCAAATCTGATGTCCAGGAGGAAAGGAAATAAATGGTTCCCATGCTTCTGGTATATACCTCAGTTGAGGAAGCACTCAGTCAAGGTGGCGAGAGGGGTTTCCCAGGAGGTCACACTGGAGATGGGTGTCAGGCTCCAAACTTCCACAACAATGAGTAGGCCTGCTAAAAGTTCCCCCAGACCTGAGACAACAAAGTTCTGCCACCTGCAAATGATCATCGGTGAAAACTCCTTTTTAATGGTGGAGCTGCAGCTGTTAGTAAGCAATCCACTTGGGAGGCCACCAGGATTAACTGGTGTGTTCCAGAGGAGACGTGCAGGATGGGGGAAATGTGTTAAAATCAGAATGGCCTCTCAAAATGGGATTATAGAGGCAATTAACTGGTTGTTAAGGGCCTTAAGGGCCTATCCCGCCTCTTGGAGGCGGGATGGAACGGGATCTGAAACCACTAATGTGGGAAAATTGCTCAGAGGCGGGATGGAGGCGGGATCGGACCCACCCGCCAGTTTTTGCAATTTTGACAACTCACACGCCTCCAAACCCGCCTCCTCGGGCCTGGTAAAATCGAGCCCTAAGGGAATCAAGGGATATGGGGATCGGGCGAGAAAGTGGAGTTGAGGTTGAAGATCAACCATGATCTTATTGAATGGCGGAGCAGGCTCGAGGGGCCATATGGCCTACTCCTGCTCCTATTTCTTATGTTCTTATGTGCTTAAAGCTTGTTGTTTAAAACCACTCGGGCCTTAATCACGCGGAGGTAATTGTTGCCGGACTAATAACCCTTTGTTGCAAACGTAACCACGGGAAATCTGCTAACAGACTTACAGGAGTTACAAGTACAATTGGTTCATGAGGCTTCAGCCTGATTCCGTAACAATGGACAGATCTTTTACAGTAGAACAGTAGGTGTGATTGAACCCATATGCACTGCCAGATCTGATGGTCAGGAAGAGTGAGAAATGAAACCTTCTGTGACAGAATATCAGTCAAGTCACTAACACAGACCATCTCAGGCAACTGATTTATAGCGGCCAACAAAACAGGCTTCATCTACAGAATGATTTGTTGCACGTTACTTTGCAAGAGGTAGATCTGAGATAATGGGCCGAAAAGCCTAGAGGTGAGCAAACAGATGCAAATAGGAGTTAGAAATTGAGGGAGGAAAGATTCTAGGGTATTAGCTGATTTACTGGTGGGATCATTGATATGTATAGTGTGATTTACTTTTTTTTAAGGTCATTCATACAGCAATGTACTAGGCATGATCAGTGGAAATATGAAGAAGGTGATGGGTAGAGTTTCTGCTTTGGGCGCAATTGCTGATTCCGGATTTTCCCCGAGTTTCTACTCAAACCTATTTGCATATCGCCGAAAGCAAAATCTGCCCTGAACCAGTGCAATCAAGCAACGTTTTAAAATGTAATTTCGTTTTAAAAATGTTCTTTCATATATTTAAAAGTGGTAACTTGGTGAAGTTTTATTAAAACAGCTGAAAATAGGTTTAGCACAAAAAATAATAAATTTTAATCACAGTGTCAATCCACCACCTCTGAGTAACCTGATTTTAAATTACTGGAATTCACTTTTTAAAAATATATTAAAATATTTCCTAGTTAGTTGGGGGAGAATTGGTCACTTTCGTAGTAAATTAAAACAAAAATCGCATTTAAAAGCTTTTAAAACGTACGTATTAGTGTCCTTGCGCCCAAAAGATCCAGCTTAAGTTGTAAAGCCTCCCTGAAGGCCTGCAAACGAGTGCAATTAGCGGAAACTCCCAATGGTGATTACTTCACCCTGGGGGCGTGGCCAATTTGGTGGGCGGTGCCTGCTTCTAGAGCGATGTTTCTAAAACTAGCGCAGAAGATCGCGGAAACTCGAGTTGAGCTAAACACAAATTGCGATTAAAATTCCGTGATCTTTTGCGCTGGTTATGCAGACAAACCAGCGCAATCGAGCAGAAACTCCAGGCCCATCAATATGATTTTGTTTAGCAAAGTTGCCAAGGTTAGGAGAGCAAATGAGACAGGAGATGAAATCACTGCGGTGAGAGAGAGTGACTTTTAGCTGTTGGAGGTTGAAATAAACTGATGCCAATTCAATTAGTTCTCATTAGCAGGTTTTCATTACAAAAGTTTAGGATTGGTTGTAAACACTGCATTTCATTTCCTGCTCTGTGCCTCAAAGTGCTTTCTAATTAGATTTAGTGCTTGCAGGTTGCATTATAATTTCAATGATTTGTCACTGATTGTAAAAGTGATATTTTTAGCTTAGACAAGACTTGCAGTCAGACCACTACGCCGTTTGTAATCCTGCCACAGTTTTTTGACCCTCATCAATATCTTTTGTACCTTTACTCTAATGACATCATCTCCAACACACAGGGCTAGTAAATTGTTTACCTGAAAACCATTAGGATCTGGACTGAGACTCCCCAAACATATTTCATATCAGACTTTCCAGCAAACAGAGGAAAGCTTCATCTTATCAGGCTGGGAAGGGCCCAAAGGTAAAAGGCACGTGTCCAACCTGGTTTACGACCCAGGCCCAAATAAGTGAATGCTTGAAGAAAGATCACTGGATAGACAATTGAATAGACCTGGTTAATCTAATCCTGTTCCCAGTACATTGCAGAAAGGATCCAAACAAGCATATTGAACTGATCAGGTAATCCATGTTATTATTATAAAGTGCTGTTTACGTTTTGGCTCGATGTCAGGTTTTTATTTGCATCCTCATACATCATGCAGCTTATTACTGAATCTGTGCTTTTCTATTGCTGTAGTATGTCCTTAATATGAAGTTGTTTTGTGACGTTGTACTACCAAAGACAATGGCTGGGGTTTTCTGCTCATGTTCTTGTCAGCCCACCATTCCACCCCATTCATTTTGATCGACATGAAAATCGTAGCTGGCGAGTGCACAGGCAGAAAATCCCAGCCAGTATATCATAAAGAGCAGGCAAAGTGACAGTTATGAATAGAATTGATTCATGTTAAGATTTAGGGGGAGAAATTCAGTAGCGCCCAGGAAGGGGCGCTTACTTTTGACAAGTTGGAAATTTAATGCCAGGTGCTAATCAATCTTGGTGCCCACTAGATTCAGTCTCAGCGCTCAAAGAATGCAGGGGAGCGCTAAATCAGGCGCTAATGGCGTAGGTGAGTGACGTTAGGCTCCAAACGATAACGAATATAAGGTGTTGTGTAATCGGCTGTGAGCATTGGCGCAGGTGCCTTCTAGCCATTAAAGGGGAGGGTCACTGGAGTCTCTGCACACCAGCCCCCAATGATTCGAGGAGTGCAGAACAGCGATATGCTGTGAGATGAAATACAAAGTGCTTTGACGGCCCGCAACACTGCGGGGACTAAGCAGCCTTTATTTGGCTGCAGACACATCCTGCGCTCTCCGCCATTCAGAACTGACCTATGGAACGGAAGCTCCTTGACAGCTGGGGCGCATCCCTTTAAGTAGCGTCCCGCCAGCCGCCAGCCGGCTGGTTCACACCTCCGCTCCCTGGCGCTGTTGGCGCGAGGCGGGAAGGCAGGGGCGTTACTGAAGTTTTCAGATCGGGCGCACAGCGAGCGTTGCACACTTGTTGACGTCACGATCTGCATGGCGAAAGGGACCGAGGCACTAACTGCTATCGCCGGCGCTACGGGGCCGGCGAATTTGCTGTGTGGCGCGGGATTTGCCCTGCCGCGGCGCTAATGCCTGAGCGTCCTGTTAGCGCCCCCGCCAGGCGCTAACTGGGGGTGCTAACCTACTGAATTTCTAGCCCCAAAACTCATCAATTTTAATTAGATCATAAAAACTGGTACTTAAAACATAACTGTTGAAAGCCATTTTTGTAAATTCACAGATTTATAGAATCGCTTTCAATAATACTTACAGCTTAAAATGTAGTTATTTGCAATTGATGAGTGCTTACTGAAAATTATATTATTTTATTTCTGGTTTGCGTAAAGGCAAAATGTTATTGAATTATCGAACCTCAACATGTATTAAAAGTATTGCACATGCATTTCATTTCCAAACGAATAGAAGGAGCTTGTGTGAATTCTGACTGCGTTGCTTTAGGAGTTGAACATGAACACTTTCTGCCAGAACATTTTCTAAAATACCACAGCATCTGCCATAATACACATTACTATGTCCTCCTTGTTTTCCCACTCTGTTCTTAATTTTTTATATTAGAGCAGGCAGATGTCATCAAATTACAAAATCTTCTTTCTTGCTGATGACAACACCCACTACAAAGCAGTCAATTTCCCATAAGAACGTATGAATAGCCAAAGATGAGAAATGGCCAAGCGACCTTTCAAAGACTGTCTCCCTCATACTCTAACTCTCTCAGTCCAGCATCCCACAGCATTTGAATGTCCCAATTGTTTTTCTCTCTAACTTATTTAGATATTGGCCCAAAAATTAGTGCCGCTACGCGAGAGTACGCACTGTGTACTCTCGCATATTCTGTCTCCAATTGCCGGTTTTCTGCATGCACTGCGCATGCGCTGAAAACCGGCACTTGGTGAATGCAAAAGGGGGCGGTTCCTAGGTGAACCGCGTGCGCGCTACAGGCTGCGTGCACGCAGTGCACTTAGTGCTTTGAACGCGCAGGTAAGCATGGAACATTTTAGACATAAAGAAAGGAGGCGTAAGACCCTCTTTTAACAAGGTAAGTAGTTAATTAAGTATTATTTTGAATTTTTTTTAACAGGTATATCTTTTTTAGAGACTTTAAAGACAGGTAAGTTTATTTTTATAACTTTTTAAAAGATTTTAAATTTTTTCAAAAATTTAATTTTTTGTTTAAAATGGTTAATTTATTTAACTATACTTATTTTATTAATGTGATGGTTTTTTTTAAAATTTAATTGAGGTTTAGCTGTTCTTTTGGGGGGGTATAGATTCATAGCTTTCACAGCACTTATGTGAAAGCTATGAATGAAAGATGGTGTGCTGCCATTGGCTCTAACTGAGTCACGTGATCCCACAGCTCGCACGAATTAACTACGCCTGTGGGATACGAAAGCCCTGCACAGCTGCTGTCCAGAACATCAAGTTCGTGCGAGCTCGGACTGAAAAAGCCAGCGCGCAGTGAGAGATCGCGGGGAAGCCTTACCCTCGCACGAAGGCTCACTCACTAATTTTTGGGCCATAATTCCAAACCTTTATAATCCATTGTGCAAACAAATTGAGGAAGCAAGCCATTACCGAATAACTTTATCCTGATATGGAAAGAATGACACAATGGTGATCAAGGGTGCAATATTGCTTGTGGCATGCGTGTGCTCAGTTGTGCTGGAAGTGTGGTCCCATTATGAATAAGGCTCCATCTACTGCAAGTTGTCTATTTAAAAAAAAATAGTGTCTGCTACATTAATCAGAAAATTAAATTAATCAGAAAATGCAGCAATTTGAAAAGGCTACTTCGGCAGCACCTTCCATCACCCAGAGGATAATTATTTTAAAAATGCTCAAAAACTTAAAGACCAGAAGTATTCATTTCCTTCCTGCTGCTCCTGGAAATCTGGACGCAATGTTGAGAGACCACCCCACCCCCTCCGAACAAGCGCAATTGGAGGATACTCATTCAGACGAAGCATTTGATGGATGGACATAAAGGATCGAGGAGACTTGGGCACATTATAGTTACACTTGTAACTCACTTATACCCAAAATTCCTGCGATCTTTTAAGCCACACAATTGATTTGTGCCCAGATTACATGTCTCATTGGGTGCAAATGCAGAGGAAACTCCAGGCCCAGATGTCTAGTAACTAATAAAAGGAAGTTATTTCTTTGGGGCAAAATCTTTAAAAAAAAGCTTGTAAGTTAAAGAGATGCTAGATTAGAGTTTTCAAGCGCACAATTCCAATGTATATATATACATCACAACATGTTAACTTCCTAAGATAAAAAAAGGGAATTAAGACTGATGACAGTAAGCCGTTACTAATAACAACATGATTCTGACAAAGTGCTTCAAATGAATGTGATGAACTGACAGGTGGACATCAGCACAATATGTAAGTTTGCTGCTTAGCGTTCTGTGGGATAATTAAGAATATATCTCTTGAAAGCAGTAAGGATATAAAACATTGATTTTTAGTTCACTTATCATAAAGTGTCATGAGAATTAGACTAACTCTAAAGGATTTATAATAATGAGAAATTTAGTTGTCAGTTTAGGTGAGAGAGTAAGGCACATTATGAACCCTGTAGGTCATAATTAATATATGGATCCTCAGTCAAATAGTACCTATTGATTGCTATCAATTTGATTTAATTTGGAGCAGCGTAAAACTATTCAATCATTTAAGTAATTAATTAAAGGATTAATGATTGAATGAGTAAGAATTCTCTCTTTAAATCTCCAAAAAGGAAGTTGCTCCCTCATCATTGCCAATACTGCTCTTGAATTGGCCGTAGAAAGTGCAGGAACAAGGATTAATTATACCCTAACTTACCATCCCTCCTATTTGAAGAAGTGTCTTACCTCTGCTTGACGTCTTTTCCAGAATGTTTGCTTGAGATGAGGAATTTCTTACTTGTGTGGCTCGCCAGTGTAAATGCGATGTAGATATAACGGAAGCGATTTTCTATTGAAGCGCTATCCTGACGGGCAGTGGGCGCACAGCTGCCACCTGCAGGAGCCGACGTGGGTCCTGTGCAATGTTCATTGTTGGTTCTGATTTGAATTAGATCGGCAAGCTGCCAGCGCAGAACACGCTCCCAATAGGCAGTTTGATGACTGAGAGGCATCAGCCCCTTAAAGGGGAAGTACTTTTTATCACAGGGAAAGACATCAGGAAGCTTGTAAAGCAGCACAGGCAAAATGAGTTCTAACAGGGCCTTGAGGTTCTCCAATGCATTGGTGGAGATGTTGACAGAGCAAATGACCAACAAGAAGGAGGTGCCATGGCAAATTAATTAATGGGCATGGAGAGAGGTGGCAGAAAATGTCAATGCCACCAGCCGTTGTTTCCTGGACTTGGCTCCAGTTCTGAAAAATATTTAATGATCGGACCAGGACTTCCAAGGTAAGAATTCACATTTCTCATACTACTTTAGCCCAGCACTATCAGTTCTTCCCTTCCCTGCTTCTCATTGCTGTCTTCAAGGCGACAGTGAACACTTCACTGCACTTCCTTTCTTCTTCATTTTTATGATTGTACTCAAAACCTACTATTGTGCTCACAACTATTTTTCTCTCTTGGCCTCATTCATGTTGAAAACCCTTAAACAGGCCAAATATTAACACAGTTCCACTGTTGTAGAAGGGAAATCAGATTGGAGGCCAAGAACAATAGGATGTTTGGGTACCTTCCCTTCCTTTTCTCTTTCTACTTAACTCTCTCACTCACACACTCAGCATGACAACCTGGTCATGCAGTGCACTGCCACTTATCTGCTGCTACATACTCTCACCACTACATGCTAACTCTTATCCCGCTCCTCTTTTTTTAAGTCCAGTTTCAAATGACTCAAATGTTCCAGCCTAAAGAAGAGAGCCCTACTGAAGATGAACCATCAGTTGTTCTTACCCTTTCAAGCACCAGCACGAAAATTGGCCCCCGTGTGGCATAGAAAGTGAGTTAGAGGGGTTTGCACTGGGTGACTCACAGAGCAGAAGTGATGAGAATCAGGTGGAGGTGGCAAGGACAGTCCAGGAAAATTCTCATCAGAGGCCAACTAGCATCCTGGCTCCGCTGAAGAGGACAGATATGCAAACAATAGTGGCCCAGCCTTTCAAAGAAAGATGATTTCTGTGCACCAGCAATTGCTCAGTGCATTGGATTGCCTGCCAGTGAGCTTCCACAACATGTTGGAGAGATTGGAGGAATCCACTACTAACTTGTGTGGAGTACGGGCGTGTGGCATCGATACTCTGCAGTCAATCATGGGGCATGTGGCACCTCAATGGGCACTGCAGCTGGGCCAAGCCTTCAGGAGTCTGTGGCACCAGTAGTAATATCTCTCAGGGAGTCTCATACTGGGGCCATACGGGCACTGAGCTCAATCATCATAGGGGTTTCAATTGGATCGCAGATGTCGCACAGTCTGCTCTCCCGCGGATCAGTGGAAGTGCGGAGTTGCAGCCTGGTAGCAGGGAGAGTCGTGGAACATGTTGCCATCTCTTATGACGACAGCACCTTTCAATCCTCATGATTCTTTTAAATAATGCCCATCCTGGTGCTAAAACATCAGCTGGGCCAGACCGGCCTGACATAGGCCAAATTGACACAGTCTGTAGCCGGGCCCATTCAGGCCCAAGTCCCTCCAGGTCGCTGACCACAAGCATCTCAAGAGTCTTGACTGAGCCACAGCTGCCTTCCACCTCCCATGCTGCAGCCATTGGGGGAGCATATTGTAGGAGCACAAGAGTAAACAAGATAGAATTTAAGACAGGCACGAGGGGCTCACACCAGGGTGATAATTAGTGTTAGGCATTGGTATAAGTCAGTAAAATAATAAAACTTTTTGAAATCTTTGTATGCACAGAGTTTTCCTATATGAACTGGTGACCCTGCATTGTTATTTGACATAGATATCAATGTTTGCCTTTGGGTAGATGAGGTTTATTTGACGTTGCAAGGACTATGAGAGATGTTGGACATGACTGTTAATGCAGGGATAATTCAACTGAAGCTTTCTTTAATAAGCTGCAGCCAAAGAGCTCTTGTTGTAATCAACTATTAGAGCCTTTCCTCTTCCTCGCCATGTTATATTTCCTTGGTGTTGTTTCCCTTATCCTATGGTTTTTGCCCACTGGTGGCTCCATGTGTTACCTGCCTGCAGTGGAAAGCGTTGCAGCATACAGCATCTACTATAATTCGGGGCATACTTTGTGGGCTGTATCACAAGATAGCATTGAACCTGTCCAGGCATTGGAATCGTTGCTTGAGAACTTCAAGGATCTGCTTTATATGGGTTCTAGTTCACCCATGGATTTGATTATAGTGCAGTTTGGCCGCTGAGCATGGGTTCCTGAGAGGAATCATGAGCCAAGTGTACTGAGGATAGCCCTTGTCGCCAGCCAGTCAGCCTCTCACTTGCTGTGCTGAGGCAAAGTGTAGCGGAATGGATGATTGGCACAATATAAATGTGTCACGGTAGCTTCCAGAAAAGTGGACACTGACCTGCATCATACGTTGCTGGTGATTGCGCAGCAGGTACACATTAATGGAGTGGAAGCCTATGCAATTCATGAAGATAGTGGGGTCATTTGAAGGAGCCCACAGAGTGACATGGATGCACTCAATGATGGCCTGGATTTGGGGGAATCCTGCACTATGTGCGAACCCCAGAGCCCTATTCTGCAACTTTCGGATGTCCATGGTGAAAGTGGTGAAAGTGTTTGCTCTAGCAATATAGTATTAGTCGCCTGTTTAATGCAAGCATGAACTGTAGACTGCCTAATAATACTGATATTCCCCGTGGTAGCCCAGAAAGAGCCAGAGGCAAAGAAGTTGAGGGCTGCAGTGAGCTTGACTGTGTGAGGCAGACAGGAACTCATCATTAAGTTGGCACTTCCATCTGACACGCTATTTTAGCTCCATTACTGCCCTGTTTTTAAGCACAAATGTGATTGTGGTAGGAACATGAAAATCGTCTCCATTGGGTTTGACCAGCGGGACAAAAAATGTTGTCCCGGAATTTGCGGTGGTAATGACGGTGAACTGTTCGCCGTCATTACCCCTCTGAAACTGACTGCAACTTCAGGATTTCGCGCAGGCGCAGCTAAACGTGGAAATCCTGAAGTTGCGGTCAGTCATTCACTGCTCTGACACTAATGAGAAGTCGCACAACACCAGGTTATAGTCCAACAGTTTTATTTGAAATTACGAGCTTTCGGAGCGCTGCTCCTTCGTCAGGAGCAGCGCTCCGAAAGCTCGTAATTTCAAATAAAACTGTTGGACTATAACCTGGTGTTGTGCGACTTCTCATTTTTGTCCACCCCAGTCCAACACCGGCATCTCCGCATCATGCTCTGACACTGACTGCACTGTGGACCCCCCCATAGCCGGCAATCAGTGTAATCAGTGGAACTGACGAAATCTTGAGCTTTTCCACGCTAATCTCGCTGTTAAATGCCCCATTAAATGTTAAGCCTTGTTGGAATAGGTGTAACTGGGGTTTTAACAGTGTATAGGGGGAAAAATTCAGTTGGTTGCGCCTCCCGTTAGCGCATTAAGAGGGCGCTAATGGGGCGCAAAGCATCTAGCGCCCAGGCGCGGCGCATTTTGCGCCGCTCGCGAAATTAACTAGACATTTTGCGGCGGTGCTAAACACTACCGCCACGATCTCCTGCGCCGGCAGATCGTGATGTCAGTCGAGTGCGCAACGCCCCGGTATTGCCCCGGAGTGGATATTGAGTGGCGCCCCCTGCCTTACCGCCTGACGCTAGCAACGACAGGTTGAGGGGAGTGTTCTGCAGTCATGAAGGGAAAGGGGGAGCGCTATTTAAAGGTGACCGCTTCCTGCCTTTTATTGTTGGTGCCATTTTTGAACGACGCATTCTGAGAGAGAGAGGGAGAGACTTCTGGAGAGATTCAACGTTGTGTGAAGGAGTTTTGGGTACTGAGCAGTACTTTGCAGGTTCATTTTGATTTGCCATTACTTGTATCGATTTAGAAGAGACTTAGGGGGCTGCACTCTGAGCTCTTTGCCTGGTACTCTCCATTGTTCTTTCCAGCACATTTGATGTGCAGGTCTCTCCAGGCCGAGATTCAAGGCTGCAATGAGCAGGATGTGGATGGAAAGCAAGATTAACCATTCCCTTTAAGAACTGGCCCGTGCCATTGTGTGTGTGTTCCATTGCTGACTGACATTACATGAGCTTCGCCAGCGCTCTGAGGTAGCGCCTCGCTCCTTGGCCTTTGCGCCTTAAGACAGGTGTGAAGCGCCTGATTTAGCGCTCCAATCACCTCCAGGGGCGATAAAAGTCAAGTTTGCAGTCGGTGGTGATAATTAGCGCCAGGCGCTAATCTTTGTGCCCGGCCGATAATTGCGCCCCAAATGGGGCGATACTGAATTTCTCCCCCATTGACTGCTAAACAAATGTTCTGGCCCTGAAAAACTAATTTTTATATTTGTGGAGTATCAAAGTTCTCCATTATGATAAAAATTACAACTTTGAAAAAAAAATGTTTTTATAAAGTTTGTCCATGATATTTCAGCTTTTACCTTATCCCCATGTGACAGTACCAATTCGCTCTCTGTAACATTTTTAAGAAATCCAGATAAAAGCAGCTTTTCATTTGCTGGTTTGCTGTCTGTGAGAATTCTTCAATGTGATTGGCTGCTTAGACAGCTTGTTGACATCACTGCCGCTCTTCACTGGGAATCCCCATGACAGAACGCTACAATCAATTATGTGTCAAAAGGGCAAACCTCTCATCACAGAGTGTGGGCAGCTTTCTTCAGGGCCTTTGCTTCGTCGCATACCGCAAATTACAGTCCGTTGTTTTTACTGTACACCATTGTTCATCATTCCCAATGTATACAGTGATGTCAGCAGCAAAATTTTTCTACCTTGGTGACAATTAATAGTCAAATTGGAATCATTGCTGGTAGAAAATTAGATGGCATACGCACAGCTAATGGTAAGCACCCCGACATCTATATTCAGTTCTACAAGAAATAATCTAATATTAACAGTCAGAATCTGGGGAATTTATAATGGGGAACAAAGAAATGGCAGACCAATTAAATACATACTTTGGTTCTGTCTTCACAAAGGAGGACACAAATAACCTCCCAGAGATGTCGGGAAACATAGGGTCTAATGAGAGGGAAGAACTGAATGAAATCAGTATTTGTAGGGAAATGGTGTTAGGGAAATTGATGGGATTGAAGGCCGATAAATCCTCAGGGCCTGATAATCTACATCCTAGGGTACTTAAGGAAGTGGCCCTAGAAATAATAGATGCATTGCTGGTCATCTTCCAAAATTCTATAGACTCTGGAACAGTTCCCATGGATTGGAGGGTAGCTAATGTAACCCCACTATTTAAAAAAGGTGGGAGAGAGAAAATGGGGAATTATAGACCGGTAAGCCTGACATCGGTAGTGGGGAAAATGCTAGAGTCCATTATAAAAGATGTAATAGCAGAGCACTTGGAAAACAGTGACAGGATTGGACAAAGTCAGCATGGATTTACAAAAGGTAAATCATGCTTGACTAATCTACTGGAATTTTTTGAGGATGTAACTGGTAGAATAGATAAGGGAGAAACAGTGGATGTGGTGTATTTGGACTTTCAGAAGGCTTTCGATAAGGTCCCGCATAAGAGATTGGCGTGCAAAGTTAAAGCACATGGGATTGGGGGTAAGGTACTGACTTGGATAGAGAACTGGTTGGCAGACAGGAAGCAAAGAGTTGGAATAAACGGGTCTTTTTCCGAGTGGTAGGCAGTGACTAGTGGGGTACTGCAGGGATCGGTGCTAGGACCCCAGTTATTCACAATATATATTAATGATCTAGACGAGGGAACTAGATGTAATATCTCCAAGTTTGCAGACGACACAAAGCTGGGTGGGCGTGTGTGTTGTGAGGAAGATGCAGAGAAACTCCAATATGATTTGGACAAGTTGGGTGATTGGGCAGATGCATGGCAGATGCAGTATAATGTGAATAAATGCGAGGTTATCCACTTTGGTGGCAAAAACAGGAAGGCAGATTATTATCTGAACGGCAGTAGATTGGGAAAAGGGGAAGTGCAACGAGACCTGGGAGTCCTTGTGCACCAGTCGTTGAAGGTAAGCATGCAGGTGCAGCAGGCGGTTAAGAAGGCAAATGGTATGTTGGCCTTCATAGCGAGAGGATTCGAGTACAGGAGCAAGGATGTCTTGCTGCAGTTGTACAAGGCCTTGGTGAGACCACACCTTGAGTATTGTGTGCAGTTTTGGTCGCCTTATCTGAGGAAGGATGTTCTTGCCATGGAGGGAGTGCAGCGAAGATTCACCAGACTGATACCTGGGATGGCAGGAATGACGTATGAAGAGAGATTGGGTCGATTAGGCTTATATTCGCTAGAGTTTAGAAGAATGAGAGGGGATCTCATTGAAACTTATAAAATTCTAACAGGACTAGACAGACTAGATGCAGGAAGGATGTTCCCGATGGCGGGGGAGTCCAGAACCAGGGGTCACAGTCTAAGGATAAGGGGTAAGCCATTTAGGACTGAGATGAGGAGAAATTTCTTCACCCAGAGAGTGGTGAACCTGTGGAATTCTCTACCACAGAAGGCAGTTGAGGCCAATTCATTAAATATATTCAAGAAGGAGTTAGATATATTTCTTAAGGCTAAAGGGATCAAGGGATATGGGGAGAAAGCAGGGACAGGGTACTGAATTTGGATGATCAGCCATGATCTCATTAAATGGCGGAGCAGGCTCAAGGGGCCGAATGGCCTACTCCTGCTCCTATCTTCTATGTTTCTATGTTTCTATATGCTCATGATTCACCTCTCTGCCAAGAACAGCCGGCCAGGCATTCTTTTCTTCTTTTAATCAGAACTTTCTGGCTGTGATGTTCCACTAACATCAGTTTGTTTTCTACAGTGTATTTATGCCCAGTTAATGTGCCCCTTTGCCAATTGACTTTGTACTTGCTTTGCACAATACAAACAAGAGGAAAAGCAAGTATAATGCTCCCTTATCACTGCCAATATCACTGTTACATCAGCTGCTGGGTGGTAAAGGGACGTTTACATGCTTGTCCTTCTTGTTTTTCAACACGGATTTCACCTCACCTTAGAGAGGCTAAAATACCAGCCTCCGCTGAACCAACACAACCAATTGCTCTGATATTAGGCCTGAGAATAGTTTGTACCAGTGCAATTAGCATTCACATCACTGCTAAGTAGAAAATCTTGCCTCCAGTGTGAGAAAATCACAAGACAGTAACTGCATCTGCCCATTCCATGGTGCAGAGAGTATGTGCATCAATGCACCACAGGGAAGCTGAAATTTATGGTTAAATGCATAAGAATAAGGAAACTATTTGAAGAAGCAAGGAATTTCATTTGAAATACAATCCATTGAATCAACCACTCCACTGTTTTTAATAATTAAAATGTAATTATGTAAATGTAAACTCACCTTGAAAGTTCTGTTTAATTTAGAATTTAAAAAAAATACATGGTTGAAATATACTACTCGAGATACTATAGAATATGCAGCCTTGTCCATTTGATTCACTAAAATTATTATTTTAAGCAGGAATATTTTCAAAGACTTTATAACATACAGAGCACAATTCCCAGCACAGCACCTGAAGGAGTGCAGGGCTCTGGAAGAACCTGGAGACACAGGGGTCTTGTATTGGAAGGATGAGATTGATGATGTGAGATGTGCCCAAAGGGGCTCGGAGGTATAATTACAAATACTAGCTGAGTTGGTTTGGAAAGAGGACTGCCATTGCTTAGGGTCACAAAATGTATTTAAAAAAAATCTGTCAACCTTGGTCGCCTCAGATTGCTGTCCTGCTAACACTGAAGTAATTTTACATGTTCTTAAATGTTAAAACATCACATTTACATTGCTGAGACAATAGGTTTTGCTCTGTCAGAGAAAGAACTCCTAGCTGATTTTCAAACTGCAGTTATTTATTTCCTAGCGATCTGCCTGTCAATGTCTATTCCATTGGAATTTAAAATCAACCAACCAAGTGATTTTTGTGTACTCAAGGTATGTGCTCGTCAACATCTTATGATTTATTCTCTATAGTATACATTAAATGTAAAACATTTTTTAAAGTCTTTGTTTTGTCTAATCGGTGTCACTTTAATTTCTAGTTTCAGGTTGTTTACTCTGCCAGGCACAGTCCTTGTTGGTCTTAGGGTAGAATCTTCAAATGACTCTTCCTTGATTCCTGTTTGTCTTCAGCCATGATTCAAAACCTTAGGCTGCTCCTTTTTTTTAACTCATACAGTTGCCATTGTGGATTCAAGCCCAACTCCAGGATTTGAGCACAGAAGCTAACCTGATAATTCAGTGCAGAATTGAGGGAGTGCTCTACTGTTGGAGGTGCAATCCTTTGAATGAGGTGTTAAACTGAGGCCTTGTCTGCTTGTTCAGGTAAATGTTAAAGATCCCATGATACTATTCAAAGAGGAAGTTTTCCTGGTACTCTAGCCAACACTCTTGCCTAGGCCCACATGACCTAGAATAGATTATTCATCTCATTTCTGTTTGTGAGATCTTGCTGTATCTAAAATATCTGTATGTGAAGTGCCTTGGGGAGATTTCTGAGAGATGCAATAAGGTGCTATTTAATAAAAAACGTATTAGTGTTTGGTTCACTGCCACATCTCTTCTAGGAATGCCCACCTTGAAGAAGTTCTGCTCTTCTCTTCGACGGGATCTCCGTTTGGCTCTTCAACCTTGTTCATCTTCATTGATCTGTTTCATTTCCTGCTTTGTTCTCAGTTCTGACGAAGGTTTCGACCTGAAACATTAACTCTGTTTCTCTCTCCACGGACGTTGCCTGGCCTGCTGAGTTTTTTCAGCATTTTCTGTTGTTGTTTCAATTTTCCAGCATCCGCAGTATTTTGCTATCGGGCTATTTAATATATATTGTTTCTTTTCACTTATAGGGTGAAATTGCACTGCGATTTTAATGTAGAAAAACACATTTATTTGCCATTTTTATGAAGATATTACCCTTCATTTTAAATTTTGAATTTCATTCAAACGTGTAAATGCATTCATATGTTAATATTACATGGTGCAATTTCATCCCACTAGAGTTCTTAATTTGTGGAATACACTGCTACTTAAAGCAATAAACACAGTCAATTGACACATTCACTTAAAAATTTAACATGGAATAGAATGATATTAATGCAAGAGGGATGCAACAGTGATCTGACCCAATCCTATACATTAGTCTAGAAAGAAACAAAGAACCTGTTGAGGCTGTCGCGAAACACGAATTAAGACTGAATCCATGTGTGGAAAAACAGAGACTTTTTAATACAACTGCATGGTCCAAAATGGCTGAACAGACTGCTCCCAGAATTCTCTGGAAAAACCCTGAGGCCCCGCCCACTTCTTCTCTCCTGCCTTAAAGTCAAGGGGGTAAAAATTCAGTTGGTTGCGCCTCCCGTTAGCGCCTTAAGAGGGCGCTAATGGGGCGCAAAGCCGCTAACGCCCGGGCGCAGCGATGTTTGCGCCGATCGGGAACTTAACTTGACATTGTGCGGCGGCGCTAAAACTTACCGCTGCGACCACCTGCGCGCGCAGATTGTGACGTCATTCCATGGTGCAACGCCCTTGTGGCGCCCCGGAGCGGAAATTGAGTGGCGCCCCCTGCCTTACCGCCTGGCGCTTCCAACGACCAGAAGACTGGAACGCTATCAATCGCTGTGGGGCTGGGGGGGGCGCTATTTAAAGGGGGCCTCTTCCTGTCTTTTATTGTTGGTGGCATTTTTGAACTACGCATTCTGAGAGAGAGAGGGAGAGACTTCTGGAGAGATTCAACGTTGTGTGAAGGAGTTTTGGGTACTGAGCAGCACTTTGCAGGTTCATTTTGATTTGCCATTCCTTGTATCGATTTAGTAGAGACTGTGGGAGCTGCACTCTGAGCTCTTTGCCTGGTACTCTCCATTGTTCTTTCCAGCACATTTGATGTGCAAGTCTCTTCAGGCCGAGATTCAAGGCTGCAATGAACAGGATGTGGATGGGAAGCAAGATTAACCATCCCCTTTAAGAACTGGCCCGTGCCATTGTGTGTGTGTTCCATTGCTGACTGACATTACATGAGCTTCGCCAGCGCTCTGAGTTAGCGCCTCACTGCTCGGCCTTTGCGCCTTAAGACAGGTGTGCAGCGCCTGCTTTAGAGCTCCACTCACCTCCCGGGGCGGTAAAAGTGAAGTTTCCAGTCAGTGCCGATAATTAGCGCCAGGCGCTAATATTTGCGTCCAGACGATATTTGTGCCCCAAATGGGGCGCGACCTAATTTCTACCCCAAGGTGCCTTAAAGGCAAGGTGCTGGATATATTGTCCACGGACAGAAAAGTGGATTATGCCCGTTTAGGTGGCGATCCGCCACACAGCTCCCCCCAGAATCCGCTTAGGAGGTGAGGACGAGACGGTGCGGCGATCTGATGGGCCGGCTGTAGCGGCTCTTGTAGGACGCCGGTGGACACGGAACGGCCGGGCGTGGAGCCGCTGGGTGAACCGGCTTGAGGGCAGGTCGGCCACGTGGAGGTGGATGAGCTACAGGGACCTGCTCACCGGGCTCCGAGTGTGCTGGCTTGAGTCGGTCAACCGACACTTTTTCGGTCCTGTCGCCCACTTGCAGGGTGAAAAATTTGTCCCCAGCCTGTAGCACCTTGTAGGGCCCGTCGTACGGGGGTTGAAGGGGTCCGCGGTGGGCATCGTGCCGGACGAAAACGAACCGTGCCTGGTGCAGGCTTAGTGGGACGTGTGAGGTGGATTCGCCATGTCGGGCAATGGGCACCGGGGCGAAATGCAGCGCCGGTGAGGCGAAGTCATGGCGCTGCTGGTCGACTGACCAGGGTGTCGTGGCGGTGGGCAGGAACTCGCCGGGTATGCGCAGCGGCTGACCGTACACGAGCTCTGCTGCCGATGCGTGGAGGTCTTTAACCGCGGTGCGCAGGCCGAGGAGGACCCACGGAAGTCGGTCGGTCCAGGCGCCGTCTTGGAGGCTGGCTCGAAGAGATGCCTTCAAGGATCTGTGGAACCGCTCACACAATCACACAATCCGTTGGCTTGGGGGTGGTACGCTGTGGTGCGGTGAATGGTCACACCGAGATTGCGTGCGACGGCGGTCCAGAGTTCAGAGGTAAATTGCGGACCTCTGTCCGACGTCATGTCGGAGGGGACGCCGAACCGTGCGACCCAGGTGCTGACGAAGGCTCTGGCAATGTCGGCGGTGGTGGCAGAGGTCAGTGGAATTGCCTCGGGCCAGCGCGTGGTGCGGTCAACGATCGTCAGCAAGTGCGTGTGGCCTTGCGACGGCGGCAGGGGCCCGACGATGTCCACGTGGATGTGGTCGAATCTCCGCGAGGGGACGGTAAACTCCTCGAGGGGTGCTTTCGTGTGTTGCTGTACCTTGGCCCGTTGGCAGGCTAGGCAGGAGTTGGCCCAACTACGCACATCCTTGCGAAGGCCGCGCCAGACAAAGCGGTTGGCTACCAATTTGATGGATGCGCGGGCGCCGGGGTGGGAGAGGTTGTGGAGAATGTCGAATACCCGGCGGCGCCAGGACGCTGGGACGACGGGCCGAGGTTGACAGAGGGATATGTCGCACTTGACCGTGACTTCGGTCGGGCCACAGGCGACGTCGGCCAGGCGTAGCCCAGGTAGTTTGGTAGGTGCCGAGAGCAGATCAGGGTCGGTGATCTGGTCTGCTGCGAGTTGAGCGTAGTCGACTGCCAGGTGTGCGGCGTGGATGGCGGGGCGGGAGAGGCAGTCGGCTACCACATTGTCTCGGCCGGAGACGTGTTGGATGTCCGTGGTGAACTCGGACACTGCCGCGAGCTGGCGCTGCTGCCTGGCGGACCAGGGGTCGGTTGTCTTTGCCATTGCGAATGTCAGGGGCTTGTGGTCGACAAACGCAGTGAAGGGGTGGCCCTCAAGCAAAAACCGGAAATGGCGGACCGCCAGGAACAGCGCGAGGAGCTCGCGGTCGAAGGTGCTGTACTTGACCTCCGGGGGGCGTAGTTGGCGGCTGAAGAAGGCAAGTGGTTGCCAGGCGCCGTCGACCCACTGCTCATACAGGTCGCCGACCGCGTGGTCGGAGGCGTCCGTGGTGAGCGCTACCCTGGCATTGGGCCGTGGGTGCGCGAGCAGGGTGGCGTTGGCGATCGTGGTCTTGGTGGAGTCGAAGGCGGCAGACGCGTCTGCCATCCATTCGACCGCCATCTTGCCGCTCCTGCCCGGGAGGGCTTCATACAGGGGCCTCATGAGGGACGCTGCTTTGGGAATGAAGCGGTTATAAAAATTCACCATCCCGAGGAACTCCTGGAGGCCTTTGATGGTGGTGGGGTGGGGAAATTGTTGGATGGCCTGCACCTTGGTGGGCAGGGGAATGGCCCCAGCATGGGTGATGTGGTGGCCGAGGAAGTCGATCTTGTCCTGGCCGAACTGGCATTTGGCTGGGCTGAGGATGAGCCCGTGGTCGCTGAGGCACCCGAACAGGATGCGAAGGTGTTCGAGGTGTTCCTGCTTGGAGGAACTGGCTACCAGGATGTCGTCCAGGTAGACGAACAGGAACTTCAGGTCCCGAAAGACCGAGTCCATGAACCGTTGGAATGCCTGGGCCGCGTTTTGAGGCCGAAGGGCATCCGCAGGAACTCGAATAGGCTGAAGGGGGTGATTTTGGCCGTCTTGGGGACGTCCGCGGGGTGGACGGGGACTTGGTGGTATCCGCGCACCAGGTCGACCTTGGAAAAGACTGAGCGGCTGGCCAGTCTAGCCGAGAAGTCCTGAATGTGCGGCACGGGGTACCGACCGGGGGTGGTGGCATCGTTGAGGCGGCGGTAATCCCCGCAGGGGTGCCAACCTCCGCCTGGTTTGGGGGCGATGTGGAGTGGGGAGGCCCAGGGACTGTTGGAGCGGCGGATGATGCCGAGCTGTTCCATGGTGGCAAACTCGGTCCGCGCAATCTCCAGTTTGGCCGGGTCCAGCCTGCGGGCGTGGGCGTAGACTGGGGGGACTGTGGTGGGGATGAAGTGTTCCACCCCATGTTTGGCGGCCTCCGCGGAGAAAGTCGGATTGGTAAGGGACGGGAATTCGGCCAGGAGTGCCGAGTAGTCATCCGTGGCCCGGGAGTGGCACTGTGACGCCATGTCAGCGGATTGACGGGGGGCCATGGCGCCCAGGATGGGGGACATGGTGTTCATGTCCACGAGCCGGTGACGAGGGATGTCTACCAGTAGGCCGTGGGCGCAAAGGAAATCTGCGCTGATGAGAGGGGAGAGCACCTTGGCAGTGATGAACTCCCATTGGTAGTGGCGACCAGCGAGGTCGAGGGTGACTGTCCGGGTGCCATACGTCCGGATTTCCGAGCCGTTAGCAGCAGCCAGCGCCGGTCCTCGTTCGCCCTTTTGGATGTCAAGGGAGGAGGCCGGGATGATGCTGTGCTGAGCCCCAGTGTCGCACAGGAACTGGCGGCCGGTTTTGTCATCCATGACGTACAGCAGGTACAGATGGCCCCGGCCATCACGGGGGCTGGTACGGGGGCGGACTTGAAAGAGCAGGGAGGTGTGCACCGTTGTGCCCTGGTGCCGAATCGTGCGTGGTAGTAACAGTGGCCCGGGTTACTGGGGCGCGAAGGCCCCGTGGGCCTGGTGGCTGGTCCTTGTGGCCGCGTGGTGGCCGGTGAGGGGTGTGCCCAGGCATTAGCTGCCAGGTCCGGATTGACGTCGCGGCTGGAGTGAGCGGACAGCAGCTTGTCGGCCTCATCAGCCAGGGCTTCCAGGTTCGTGAGGCCGGACGCCACGATCGCTGGGCGGATGCTGAGAGGGAGCTGGTGGATGAACAGCGTGCGGAAGAGGGATCCGGGTGGGCTCTCGTCGGTGAGGGAGAGCATGTGGGAGAGGAGGTCTGACGGTGAGGCATCACCGAGGCCTGGAAGGTCGAGGAGGTGGCAGTTTCGCTGATATGCCGAGGCCGCAAATTTTTTAAGGAGCGCTGCCTTGAGATGTGCATACTTGCCTTCCTCTGGTGGGTTCTGCAGCGCTGTCCAAACCTTCAAAACTGTGGCGCTACCGAGTGATGTGATGAGGTAGTCGTACTGCGTCCCATCTGTGGTGATGTTTCGCAGCCGGAAGCGGGATTCAGTTTGGAGAAACCAGGCTTCGGGCTGGTTTTCCCAAAACTCCGGCAGTTTCACGGAAACTGCGTTCGTGTCCACCATTGCAGTGCTCGGAATACGTTCTGAGCGTCGGGGTCACCAATGTTGAGGCTGCCGCGAAACACGAATTAAGACTGAATCCATGTGTGGAAAAACAGAGACTTTTTAATACAACTGCATGGTCCAAAATGGCTGAACAGACTGCTCCCAGAATTCTCTGGAAAAAGCCTGAGGCCCCGCCCACTTCTTCTCTCCTGCCTTAAAGGCAAGGTGCTGGATATATTGTCCATGGACAGAAAAGTGGATAATGCCCGTTTAGGTGGCGATCCGCCACAAACCTGCATTTATAAAGTGCCTTCCATGTCCTCAGACATCAGGAAGTGCTTTACAGCCAATTAAGTAATATTGAAGAGTAGTTACTGCTGTAATGTAGGAATATAGTGTAGCCTAAGAGAGTGAAAAAGTAGATGAGCTGTGTGGCCTTTTCTTGCTGTTACTGTCATTTGTTTTACATGCACCTATTTACCAATTGGCACAATTTTTCTTCACTGTGCCTCAATGATTCTTACTGATTATCATTATATATAGAGTCTTTTGCCGGTACCTGGTAGCAAACAGATGTGTACTAATGCTATCTGTTAATGGCATTGTTATCTACCATTTTTAATAAAGGCATTCAAGAGAAATATTAATTTGTAACCCTATAACAGATTCACGAAATGAACTTTAAAAAAATGCCCTTAAGAGCAGGAAAAGACCCTTGGGCCCAATAGGTCCATATCTGTTTAATAGATTAATCGCCACATACGCACCCTTACCCATACTCCCCAGCCTCTCCTCTCCCTAAAAATGCCCCACAATATACTTTCTGCTTCAATGATCTTCCTGTGTAAATTATTGTGCCACTATATTACCCTTTGGAAGGAGAGGTTGTGCCTGACTTCTTTTCTTGCTCCTAGTTTCCTAATTTTACAATTTATACACTTGGTACTTGAACCCTAGATACTTATAACTTGTAACAAAATATTTATTAAATGAAGGACCTGATTTTAATAACATGAGGGTAGATTTTCCTGACCTTTGGGCAATGAAGTTCAGGAGAAAGAAGACTGTTGAAACCAGCATTGTCTTGTTTTCCTAGCTCCATGCTATTATCTCAAGAGTCCTTCAAGGACCTATTCTTCATCTATAAGCTGCCCGATGGCAATATCGTCCGCAGACATCGCATCAACATCCACATGTAGACTGACGACACCCAGCTCTACCTCTCCACCACCTCCTCGATCCCATCACTGCCTCTGTATTATCAGACTGCTTGTCCAGCATTCCATCTCATCCAGTCTTGGATTTCCTCTAGTTAAACAGAGGGAAGACCAAAGTCATCATCTTTGGCCCACACCAAAAGCTCTGTATCCTTGCCACCAATTCCATCCCCCTTCCCGACCACTATTTCAGGCTGAACCAGATTCTTCGCAATCACGGCATCTTAATCAACCCTGAGCTGATCATCTGACCAAATATCTTCTCCATCATAATGATTGCCTACATCCTCCTCTGTAACATCACCTGCCTCCGCCCTACCTCAGCTTATTCTGCTGAAACCATTATCCATGCCTGTGTCATCTCCAGACTCGAAGATTCCAGTGTGTAGAGATTAGGCCAATTAGTAGCTTATCTCTAGTCTTTCAAATAATCAGGATAAACTGCAAACCAATATGGTGGGTATATTGTGTTTAATCAGAGTTTAAGACAGAATATAACATGCTAGTTATACAGCAAAAACATACGACCATGACAAGCAGCTGGTACCGGACCCGATCAAACAGATGGCTGGCGTACGTGAACAGTTCTCTGACTTCCGGCCTCTCTCTCTCTCTCTTCTGGAACCTTAAAGTTGGTGAGCTTGAGATCACTCTCAAAAGAGCGTTCAACCAGCCCAACTGCTGCTTGGCTCTCCCCTCCACCGTCTGTGTGGGAAAGTCCTCAGGGTGTTACTTTTATTCTCTTTTTGGGCCTGAGGCCAAATTATTGACAAGACCATTTAACCTATAGAAGTTCCCCATAAACCTCATTACCCAATGGGGCATCGAGTTCTTTGTCTCAATTCTTGGATGAAAGCCCTCCCCTACAGGAGGGGTCTTCACAATCATTACACATGCTTTATTGTTTATACGTTTTGAAGGCCTACTCATTGGAATTTCTCTTATCTCCCTTGTCCCTAACCCCTAGTTTGGAGTCAAACATGCCATTCTCGGCCATCAGATGTTCGTAACTGCTTGTTATCAATTATTTATGTTCATGCTGTTCATGCAGCTTTAGCTATGCAAAACTGAATATTTCATTATCAGACTATTGTACCATGGAATGAATCATTAAATTCCCAAAGGTATCTTCTATTCTATTCTCATACACTGGTTAACTTGCGCATTTTAAAGCAGTTCTGCTAAACAAAGTCAAAATCCTAACTTAGCATTATAATATGGTTATTAGCAGTAATGGAAGAAATATAACGTTGGGCCTTGGTTGGTCAAATTAAAGATAGATAAAACAACCTTCCTGGCACATAAACAGCAGACAGCTAGCCTGGAGAGGCTCCATGAGTATCCTCATCCTCAATGATGGTGGAGCCCAGCCCGTGAGTGCAAAAGACAAGGATGAAGTGTTTGCAACCATCTTCAGCCAGAAGTGCTGAGTGGATGATCCATATCGGCCTACTTCTGAGGTCCCCACCATCACAGAAGACAGTCTTCAGCCAATTCAATTCAATCCACGTGATTTCAAGAAAGGGCTGAGCGCACTGGATACAGCAAAGGCTATGGGCCCCGACAATATCCCAGCTATCATGCTGAAGACTTGTGCTCCAGAACTAGCTGCACTTCTAGCCAAGCTGTTCCAGTACAGCTACAACACTGGCATCTATCTGACAATGTGGAAAATTGCCCAGGTATGTCCTATCCACAAAAAGCAGAACAAATCAAATCTGGCTAATTACCACCCCATCAGTCTACTCTCAATCATCAGCAAAGTGATGGAAGGTGTCATCGACAGTGCTATCAAATGGCACCAACTCACCAATAACCTGCTCACTGATGCCCAATGTTTTTTTAATTCGCTTATGGGATCTGGGAGTCGCTGGCAAAGCCTGCATTTATTGCCGATCCCCAGTTGACCTTGAGAAGGTGGTGGTGAGCCGCCTTCTTGAACCGCTGCAGTCCGAGTGGTGAGGGTACTCCCACAGCGCTGTTAGGTAGGGAGTTCCAGGATTTTGACCCAGCGACGATGAAGGATCGGCGATATATTTCTAAGTCAGGATGGTGTGTGACTTGGAGGGGAACTTGGAGGTGGTGGTGTTCCCATGCGCCTGCTGCCCTTGTCCTTCTAGGTGGAAGAGGTCGTGGGTTTGGGAGGTGCTGCCGAAGAAGCCTTGGCGAGTTGCTGCAGTGCATCTTGTAGATGGTACACACTGCACCCACGGTACGCCGGTGGTGGAAGGAGTGAATGTTCTGGGGGAGGTGGGACCAGTACAAACTGGATGGTTCGCACCTGGGCAGGACCGGGACCGATGTCCTAGGGGGAGTGTTTGCTAGTGCTGTTGGGGAGGGTTTAAACTAAAATGGCAGGGGGTTGGGAACCTGTGCAGGGAAACAGAGGAAAGGGAAGCAAGGATAGAAGCAAAAGACAGGAAGGAGAAAAGCAAAAGTGGAAGGCAGAGAAATCAAGGGTGCAAATCAAACAGGGCTACAGTAAATAATAATTCTAAAAGGACTAAACAAGCCTGAAGGCTTTGTGTCTTAATGCGAGGAGCATTCATAATAAGGTGGATGAATTAGCTGCGCAAATAGATGTAAATGGATATGAAATAATTGGGATTACGGAGACATGGCTCCAGGGTGACCAAGGCTGAGAATTCAACATCCAGGGGTATTCAATATCAGGAAGCACAGACAAAAAGGAAAAGGAGGTGGGGTAGCATTGCTGGTTAAAGAGGAGATTAACACAATAGTAAGGAAGGATATTAGCTCTGATGATGTGGAATCTGTATGGGTAGAGCTGAGAAATACCAAGGGGCAGAAAACATTATTGGAAGTTGTATACAGAACCCCAAACAGTAATGCTGAGGTTGGGGATGGCATTAATAAGGGCACAGCAGTTATCATGGGTGACTTTAATCTACATATAGATTGGGCTAAACAAATTAGTAACAATACAGTGGAGGAGGAATTCCTAGAGTGTATACGGGATGGTTTCCTGGACCAATATGTCGAGGAACCAATGAGAGATCAGGCCATCTTAGACTGGGTATTATGTAATGAGAAAGGATTAATTAGCAATCTTGTTGTGTGAGACCCCTTGGGGAGGAGCGATCATAATATGATAGAATTCTTCATTAAGATGGAGAGTGAAGTAGTTGACTCAGAGACTAGGGTCCTGAATTTAAATAAAGGAAACTACGATGATATGAGGCACGAGTTGGCTAGGATGGATTGGGGAGTGTTACTTAAAGGGTTGATGGTGGATAGGCAATGGCAAACATTTAAAGATCGCATGGATGAACTACAGAATTTGTTCATCCCTGTTTGGCATAAAAATAAAACAAAAAAGGTGGCCCAACCGTGGCTAACAAGGGAAATTAGGGATAGCATAAGATCCAAGGAGAGGACATATAAATTGGCCAGAAAAAGCAGAAAACCTGAGGATTGGGAGCAATTTAGGATTCAGCGAAGGAGGACAAAGGGATTAATTAAGAGGGGGAAAATAGAATATGAGAGTAAGCTTGCAGGGAACATAAAAACTGACTGTAAAAGCTTCTATAGATATGTGAAGAGAAAAAGATTGGTGGTAAGCCTGACATCGGTAGTGGGCAAAATGCTAGAGTCCATTATAAAAGATGTAATAGCAGAGCACTTGGAAAACAGTGACAGGATCAGACAAAGTCAACATGGATTTACAAAAGGGAAATCATGCCTGACTAATCTACTGGAATTTTTTGAGGATGTAACTAATGGAATAGATAAGGGAGAAACAGTGGATGTGGTGTATTTGGACTTTCAGAAGGCTTTCGATAAGGTCCCGCATTAGAGATTAGCGTGCAAAGTTAAAGCACATGGGATTGGGGGTAAGGTACTGATTTGGATAGAGAACTGGTTGGCAGACAGGAAGCAAAGAGTTGGAATAAATGGGTCTTTTTCCGAGTGGCAGGCAGTGACTAGTGGGGTACCACAGGGATTGGTGCTAGGACCCCAGCTATTCACAATATATATTAATGATCTAGACGAGGGAACTAGATGTAATATGTTTAAGTTTGCAGATGACACAAAGCTGGGTGGGCGTGTGTGCTGTGAGGAGGATGCAGAGAAACTCCAGTATGATGTGGACAGGTTGGGTGATTGGGCAGATGCATGGCAGATGCAGTATAATGTGGATAAATACGAGGTTATCCACTTTGGTGGCAAAAACAGGAAGGCAGATTATTATCTGAACGGCAATAGATTGGGAAAAGGGGAAGTGCAACGAGGTCTGGGAGTCCTTGTGCACCAGTCGCTGAAGGTAAGCATGCAGGTGCAGCAGGTGGTTAAGAAGGCAAATGGTATGTTGGCCTTCATAGCGAGAGGATTCGAGTACAGGAGCAAGGATGTCTTGCTGCAGTTGTACAAGGCCTTGGTGAGACCACACCTTGAGTATTGTGTGCAGTTTTGGTCGCCTTATCTGAGGAAGGATGTTCTTGCCATGGAGGGAGTGCAGCGAAGATTTACCAGACTGATGCCTGGGATGGCAGGAATGACGTATGAAGAGAGATTGGGTCGATTAGGCTTATATTCGCTAGAGTTTCGAAGAATGAGAGGGGATCTCATTGAAACTTATAAAATTCTAACAGGACTAGACAGACTAGATGCAGGAAGGATGTTCCCGATGGTAGGGGAGTCCAGAACTAGAGGTCACAGTCTAAGGATAAGGGGTAAGCCATTTAGGACTGAGATGAGGAGGAATTTCTTCACCCAGAGAGTGGTGAACCTGTGGAATTCTCTACCACAGAAGGCAGTTGAAGCCAATTCATTAAATATATTCAAGAAGGAGCTAGATATATTTCTTAAGGCTAAAGGGATCAAGGGATATGGGGAGAAAGCAGGGACAGGGTACTGAATTTGGATGATCAGCAATGATCTCATTAAATGGCGCAGCAGGCTCAAGGGGCCGAATGGCCTACTCCTGCTCCTATCTTCTATGCTTCTATGCTTCTATGCTTAAGGTGGTGGATGGGGTGCCAATCAAATGGGCTGCTTTGTCCTGGATGGTGTCGAGCTTCTTGAGTGTTGTTGCAGCTGCACTCATCCTGGCAAGTGGAGAGTATTCCATCACACCCCTTACTTGTGCCTTGTAGATGGTGGAAAGGCTTTTGGGGAGTCAAGAGGTGAGACACTCGCCACAGAATACCTAGCCTCTGACCTGCTCTTGTTGCCGCAGTATTTATGTGGCTGGTCCAGTTAAGTTTCTGGTCAATGGCGACCCCCAGGATGTTGATGGTGGGGGATTCGGCGATGCTAATGCCGTTGAATGTCAAGGGGAGGTGGTTAGACTCTCGCTTGTTGGAGATAGTCATTGCCTGTTACTTCTGTGGCGCGAATGTTACCTGCCACTTATCAGCCCAAGCCTGAACGTCATCCATGTCTTGTTGCATGCGGGCATGGACTGCTTCATTATCTGAGGAGTTGTGAATGACACTGAACATTGAATCAAATTTGGGTTCCGCCAAGATCACTCGGCTCCCGACGTCATTACAGCCTTGCTGCAAACATGGACAAAGGAGCTGAATTCCAGAGGTGAAGTGAGAGTTACTGTCCTTGACATCAAGGCAGCATTTGTCTGGGTGTTGCATCGTGGAGCCCTAATAAAACTGAAGTCAATGGGAATCGGGGGGGAAAACTCTTCACTGGCCGGAGTCATACCTAGCACAAAGGAAGATGGTTGTGGTGGTTGAAGGTCAATCATCACAGCTCGAGGACTTTCGCTGCAGGAGTTCCTCAGGGCAGTGTCCTAGGCCCAACCATCTTCAGCTGCTTCATCAATGACCTTCCCTCCAACATAAGGTCAGAAATGGGGATGTTCACTGATGACTGCACAGTGTTCAGCGCCATTTTCAACTCCTCGGATAATGAAGCAGTCCATGCCCACATGCAACAAGACCTGGCCTGGCTAAGGTACGTTAGGAAACTAGATTAAAAGATATGACAGTAGAAAAGCAATGGCAAACATTTAAAGAAATAATTCATAATTCGCAATGAATATACATTCCCTTGAGGAATAAAAACACCACGGGAAAAATGGTCCAACCCATGGCTAACAAGAGAAATTAAAGATAGTATTAGATTAAAGGAAGAGGCCTATAATGTTGCCAAAAAGAGTAGTAAGCCTGAGGTTTGGAAGGATTTTAGAAATCAGCAAAGGAGGAGCAAGAAATTGATAAATAAACGGAAAATAGAATATGAGAGTAAACTAGCGAGAGGCATAAAAACAGATTGTAAAAGCTTCTATCGGTACGTAAAAAGAAAAAGAATAGCAAAAGTAAACGTGGGTCCCTTACGGGCTGAGACAGGAGAAATTATAATGGAGAATAAGGAAATGGCTGAGAAATTAAACAAATACTTTGGGAGGAATTTTCTGGGGGATCAGCGGGCGCGATCGGTGATGGGTCGGGTGGGAAAATGGATTCTTTTGACAGCAGATCGGGACCTCATTGTCAACCCACCACCATGTGCCTTTCCCAAATGTCGGCTCTGTCAGCGCTGAGCAGACCCAACACACAGCAGCCGGGGAGGCAATTAAGGTCATTATGACATTGTTAACAGAGCATTAAGAACTATTTTCAGCTCACCTTCAGAGTTTACCAGGTCGCCACGGGGTCCATGCTGCTCGACGATCATGTTAGATAAGCAGGGCGGGAGTTGAATGGCTATGGAATCATCTCATTACTTGACAGTGGCAAATGTGCTACAAAAGCTCCCATCTCACAGCTGTTTACTTTCCAAGCTCAGAAGTTGTTGCTTGCTGCATTTGGAAGGCATATTGAACTTTATGCAGGTTGCAAGTGTTTGGAGCAAACTCTCTATTCAGTGTCACCTCATTGGAACAACATCTCTGTCATCTCAAGTTCACCTGCCATCTATTCCATCAGCATCTATGCCCTTGAAGCTCTCTCACCTTGGTCGTCAGAATCCCACCACGATCAGCACCAGGCACACCAGCCTCACCAACAATAACACCAACCTTCTCCGCAATCAACTGATGCTGCACAGGACAGAGGGCATCAGCACCCAATCACATTGCTGCCCGGGAGGTCAGGGATGGCCTCACCATGGCCACATTTACTTCACTTGATGCTGTACACCCTGGCTGCCACATGATGCACCAGGTTGGCACCACCCCACACCAACACCATAAAGCATCCCACAATGCCCAAGCCATTCCTTTCACATTCATTGCGGGGGGTACCATTATGTCTCACCATTCACTGCAACTCACTAAGCCACTTCCAAAGGTGCACTCAAATCTGTCCAAGAATGCAAAGTGTTCAAAATAAAGGTTTCAATGTTTGACACCACATTAACAGAAACTTTACATGAACATTGCATAAGACACCCAAGTGCCTACCCTTGTATGTTGTTAGTTGGTATGATTGCACTAGGATGAGGGTGAGATGGGGAAGTAATAATGTAGATAGAGGGGGATGGGTGGAGGTGCAAGGTAAGTTGGTGTGAGTAAGGAAGTGCCGGAGTAGGGTAGGGAAGGCAGAGTGATGGGGATGTGATGAGAGGCACAGCAGGATAAGGTTGAGTGTGGCTTTGCACTAACGTTTCGTGATCTACTGAGATCATTTAAAGGTTTGTGTCACTGCAGCCTGGTCTTCCTGACGACATCCCTGCTTGTGCCCTCCTGTGCAATGTGCATTCAGGCTGCGTTGGTGTCCTGGGGAGGACTCTTCCACCCACTGGAAGGGAAGAGAACCTCCCTGAGTGCTGTAACTCCCTCCATAAGCATATGGAGGGAGACATGGGAGAGCCTGGATGCAGCCGTGCACCTCTGTGCAGTGCTTGTCAGTATTTGCAGCACCTCAATGCTGCAGAACACTGACAGCACAAATGACTGCCTGAAAGGGTGGTAGAGGCAGGAACCCTAACCACATTTAAAAAGTACTTGGATGTGCACTTGGGATGCTCTAACCTGCAGGGCTATGGACCAAGAGCTGAGAAGTGGGATTAGGCTGGATAGCTCTTTGTTGGCCGGTGCAGACAAGTTGGGCCGAAATGGCCTCCTTCCGTGCTGTAACTTTCTATGATCCTCTATGACAAAATCAATTTGCGCATGGTCCCTTTAAGGAAACCGGCTGATGATGCATCATCAAATGACATCATCAGACCGCTTCCTTCAATTGGCCGGCAAACGTGCTGGGCGGGCTTAACAAGCCCAATCAGGGGAAAGTCATTTTGGACAGCGGGCTGGAGGCGGTAGCGAGGCTGGGACCCGCCACCGACGTCGCCCGCAACGGACCCGCTGAGGTTGGGAAAATCCAGCCCTTTGTGTATTTCTTCACGGAAGAAGATGCAAAAACCATTCCAGAAATAGTGGCGAACCAAGCGTTTAGTGAGAATGAGGAACTGAAAGAAATTAGTATTAGTAAGGAAATAGTACTGGAGAAATTAATGGGACTGAAAGCCAATAAATCTGCTGGACCTGATGGCCTACATCCTAGGGTTTTGAAAGAGGTGGCTATAGAGATAGTAGATGCATTGGTTGTCATCTTCCAAAATTCCATAGATTCTAGAATGGTTCCCACGGATTGGAAGGTAGCAAATGTAACCCGACTATTTAAGAAAGGAACGAAAGAGAAAACAGGGAATTACAGACCAGTTAGCCTGACATCAGTAGTAGGGAAAATGCAAGAATCTATTATTAAAGTAGTGGTAACTGGGCACTTAAAAAGTAATAATAGGACTGGGCAAAGTCAACACGGATTTATGAAAGGGAATTTGTGTTTGATAAATCTGTTAGAGTTTTTTGAGGTTGTAACTAGCAGGATAGAAAAGGGGGAACCAGTGGAAGTAGTGCAGTTGGATTTTCAGAAGGCAATCGATAAGGTGCCACACAATAGGTTATTAAACAAAATTAGGGCTCATGGGATTGGGGGTAATATACTAGCATGGATTGAGGATTGGTTAATAGACAGAAAAGAGAGAGTAGGAATAAACAAGTCATTTTTGGGTTGGCCTCAGCTATTTACAATCTATATCAATGATTTGGATGAGGGGACCAAATGTTATATATCCAAGTTTGCTGATGATACAAAGCTAGGTGGGAATGTAAATTGTGAGGAGGATGCAAGAAGGCTTCAAGGAGATATAGACCGGCTAAGTGAGTCGGCAAGAACATGGCAAATGGAATATAATGTGGAGAAATGTGAAGTTATCCACTTTGGTAGGAAAAATAGAAAAGCAGAGTATTTTTAAAATGGTGAGAGATTGGGAAATGTTGGTGTTCAGAGGGACCTGGGTGTCCTTGTACACGAATCACTGAATGTTAACATGCAGGTACAGCAAGCAATTATGAAAGCAAATGGTATATTGGCCTTTATTACAAAAGAATTTCAGTAGAAGAGTAAAGATGTCTTACTGCAATTATATAGGGCCTTGGTGAGACCATATCTGGAGTATTGTGTACAGTTTTGGTCTCCTTACCTAAGGAAGGATATACTTGCCATAGAGGGAGTGCAACGAAGGTTCACCAGACTGATTCCTGGGATGGGGGTTGTCCTATGAGGAGAGATTGAGTTGACTAGACCTATATTCTCTAGAGTTTAGAAGAATGAGAGGTGATCTCATTGAAACATAGAAAATTCTTACAGGGCTTGACAGGGTAGATGCAGGGAGGACTCCCCTGGCTGGGGAGTCTAGAACCAGGGGTCACAGTCTCAGAATAAGGGGTCAGCCATTTAGGACTGAGATGAGGAGAAAATTCTTCACTCCGAATGTGGTGAATCTTTGGAATTCTCTACCCCAGAGGGCTGTGGATGCTCAGTCGTTGAGTATATTCAAGGCAGAGATTGATAGATTTATGAATATTAATGGAATCAAAGGATATGGGGATCGGGCAGGAAAGTGGAGATGAGGTAGAAGATCAGCCATGATCTTATTGAATGGAAGGCTGGAAGGTCCGAATGGCCTCCTCCTGCTCCTATTTCTTATGTTCTTCTGTTCTTAAGCTGCACAAGATCTCACTTGCCGATCACCCCTGTTATTGTTACATTGGATCCGGTCCACCACGCCTCAAATTTAAAATTCTCATCCTTGTGTTTTAATCCCGCCCCCACCTCTGTTCCCACCCTATATCTCTGCAACCTCCTCCACCCCTATAACTCCCCTAAACTCACTGTTCCTCCAACTCTGGCATCTTCTGTATCCACTTCTCACCATTGGCAACCATGCCTTCAGCCACATAGGCTCACACTCTGGAATTCTCCACCTAAATCTCCCCACCTCTCTACCTCCATTAAGGCACTCTTCAAAACCCACCACTTTCACCAATTGTTGGTCACTGCTCCTAATATCACCATCTTTCACTTGGCGTCATTTTTCTGATGACAGCTCTGTGAAGCATCTTGGGATGTTCTTCTATTTCAAAGGCATTGCCCCACCACCTCCCAGGAATTTCTGAGGCTTCCCTGGAGGGCCAGAACTGGGCCTGTGCATGTAGTAGACAGAAGCCGATCACAAGGATACTAATGAGGTGGGATAATGTGCTCCAGTCTTTCTGACTCTTTTCTCTGGAAGGAAGCACACTGGATGCGCCAGCGCAGGGACTGGCAGTAAAACGTGGCACTATGGTCTGCCCCCAGACCCCAATGGCCGAAGTGTACAAAAGAGTGCCAGTGGCAACCCGACGAAACCAAAGCATGGTAGGAGGAGCCGGTGCAGGATGTTTACAAGCAATTGTCGATCTCCATCAGTAAGGCTCGACGTGCACTGTCCTGCTTCTTCTGCCGGTGCAATGCCCTGTCAGGGGGCGGGCATGCACTGGAGGTACCCCAGGCCATGTCAATGGTGCAAGACAGGAAATTCCGGTGTTCCTGGACCAGGACAGTAGCAGAGCACTTTGGGATACACAGCTTCTGTCCAGCACCGCGGGTGGGGGGAGCAGCAATATCTGGCCGTACATTTTGTCAAATTCTAATGTTGGATTAATAAGTACAGAGACAACTGTCATTTTTTAAAAATCATTTACTGGTAACATCTCTCACCCTTATTTGTATTGCATGGAGCTCGTTGCTTTGCATACATGACTACTTATTTATATATACATTTAATTCCCAGTTGATGTGTTCCAAACTCAAATAACAATTGTACCAATATTCTCGATCAGTGGATTGCAGTCTCATTTTAGCTAGCTGTGTCCACCTATAGTATCTACCACACAGTCACCTTAGGGAACTATAGCTGAGAATAGGATACCTCAGATTCTGTGTGCAAATTACTGGTGCAGTGCAGCTGCAATGGGACTTTTGACGCTGTCTCATGTGATGTGGTTGGGCCACATTTCCAATTGTTCTTCTGTTTTATAATATTTTTAAGGCCATTTGTCATTCATTTTAATGGCAAACAAAAGCTCTCACATATCTCGCAGGGTTGTAATAACTGGCACAAAAAGTTATATAGACTTAATAAAATCAACATAAAAGCCTCTCTGCAATTTTGATGAAAAATTTACATTACTAACGCCGTTGCATCTGAGTAAGCTAATCATCATCTCTATTTATTGCAATGGGAAAATGAGCAGAATTAATATTTATTTATGCAGACATAGTTTGATCTGAGAGACATTCTTATTAGCATTGACCAAGCATATTAATTAATGTCAACTTTCACCAGTGAATGTGGAGATATTCAGTAGTGAGTTAAATGTGCTGAATAGCAATGGACACAGGCATTGGGCCTAATGATGTACACTCTCATTACCTTGACAATATCCACTCATTATTTAAGTAGGTTCTGTATAATCATTTTTTTAAACCAAAAACAAAGTTTACTACTTCACAGGAAAATTATATTTTTAGGTTATCATTAATTGATACATCTTTGATAGAGAGACTACAGAATGACATTTGCAACTAAGGGATGCCCTCTGGTTCACTTTTGTTGCCAGAGGAGCCTTTAAATGATCATAGTTTATATAAAATATTCTTCTAATGAATACAAATAGTGGAAAATTATAAAGGCTCTTCTTGTTTCTTTGTGTCTCTTCCCCCTTCCTCACCAAAATCTTAAATGATAACAATATGTGCATGGAGCCAATGGCCCGAAAATTAGACCTAATGCGGGAGAGTACGCATTGTGTACTCTCGCGTATTAGGTCCCGATGTGCTGGTTTTCTGCATGCACTGCGCATGCGCAGGAAACCGGCACTTCGGGTATTGCGAAGGGGGCGGTTCCTAAGTGAACCGCGTGTGCGCTACAGGTTGTGCGCACGCAGCGCACTTAGTTTTATTTTCAGGTTTGAACGCGCAGGTAAGTGTTTAAGATTTTACACATAAAGAAAGCAGGCATAAGACCCCCTTTTAACAAGGTAAGTAGTTAACTAAGTATTATTTTAAATTTTTTTCAACAGCTTTATCTTTTTTAGAGACTTTAAAGAAAGGTAAGTTTATTTTTATAACTTTTAAAAAGAATTTAAAGTTTTTCAAAAATTTAAATTTTTGTTTAAAGTGGTTAATTTATTTAACTATAGTTATTTTATTAATGTGATGGCTTTTTTTTTAAATTTAATTGAGGTTTAGCTGTTCTTTTGGGGGCTTGTTGTATTCATAGTTTTGACAGCACTTGCTGTCAAAACTATGAATGAAAGATGGTGTGCTGCCATTGACTCTAACTGGCCCACGTGATCCCAGAGGTCGCATCGCACTAACTGCGCCTCTGGGACACGCACACACTGCGCGCCGGCACCAGGGAGAGGCCCAGGAACTGAAGTTCGTGTGGGCCAAAACCATAAAGGTAGGCGCGGAGTGCGATATCGCGGGGGATCCTTACCCCCGCGGCAATCATCGAACTCCAATTTCTGGGCCAATATGTTTAAGTTCTGGTGAACATGTAAGTTTTGCAATTATCTCTGTGCAAAGCTATTCTTGAAAACATTGAACAGTGGGAATGAAATGATTCAGTGAGACTGCAAGTAAACATGCACAAATTATACACGTACATATCATCAATGTACTAAATTAGGGACCAATATTGATTTATTACTAGTTTTTATACGGAGACATGTTTTTCTTACATTTACATACCAGTGCTCCAGATTATGGAATGAACTGCTCAGTATTAATTTAATTAAACAAAGTAGGTTGGAGATGTTTCACACAAGACCCATTTAGCTATTATGCATCTGCATTTGTTTTGGTTCATAAATTTTATACTGACAGAATCTACTCAGTAAAATCTAAATTGATGCACTGAATTTGGTTAGAGCAACATTTAAATGATGGATAAGAGTACTTGCAAATCAGTGTACGTAATCTTTATTTAAAGCGAAGATCTTTTTAACCTCGTTTTTAGTTATTTCTCTCCCTTTTTAAGTCCTGAGACGATCACACACAACAGTCCAACCAATAGAGCAGGCAGGCAACTTTTAAGTTGCTGCTAGTTCCATACTGTGACCAGTCTTTACAAGGGCTTTGAGAGCAGATGGAATGACTGCTAGTTTCTATTTATTAGATTTAGATTTAAGGTGATTGGCAAAAGAACCAAAGGCGACGTAAGAAAAAACTTGTTTACGCAGCGCGTGGTTAAGATCTGGAATGCACTTCCCGAAAGGGTGGTGGAGGCAGACTCAATCTTATCTTTCAAAAGGGATTTGGATAAGTATCTGAAGGAAAAAAAATTGCAGGGCTACAGGGAAGGGGCGGGGGGAGTGGGACTAGCTGAAGTGCTCTGGCAGAGAGCCGGCACGGGCTCGACGGGCCGAATGGCCTTCTTTCGTGCTGTAACTATTCTATGATTCTATGATTCCATTCTTTTTCTCTGATTTTTCCTCAGTTTTCCAAATGACTCAGTTGTGTCTGCATAAAATAAATATTAATTCTGCTCATCTTCCTAATGTAATAAATAGAGGTAATTAGCTTACTCAGACAATGGCTTTACTAATGTATCTAGTGAGAATGACGGCAGCTGCATGCTTTGCCATCTTTATTTTCCATTGTTTTACTTAGATACAGCCCATGACAATATTAAATTAGGTGAGTCTACATTTGAAACCATTCTGACATATTTCTTTTGCTCCTCACAAAATTACTATATTGTTTGTAATTATTCACCCCTTTGCCACCAAACTGAATGTTGTGATATCAGTATAAATAGTCAGGACTAACGTGCATCATTTGGATAGTGTCCTTAACACGCTTAGTGCCAGATTTCGGCCTTGATTTGTGGGTACAGTATTGATTTTACTCGTTCATATACCAGTTTACTTAGCATCATTGCCTCACAGCCTGCCTCTATTGTGCCCTTATATTTATATATATACATCCATTTACAACTACATTTGAATGGAATACATCCCATCTTGGCCATGCCAATTAAAAAATAAAGATTGGTCCATTCTGAGCCGGTTTTAATTTTTCCAATGTTACAATGCCGTATAAATGGCTACCAGAACAGCGTGTAACATTAATCTGTAATTCATCTTTATTGCAACCCATAATTTCTTTTCCCGTCCCCAAGAGTGCCTGTCTGACAATATAAGGCAAATACTTCATCGGATTCAGTGATTGCATCAGAGCAGAACTTTGAGATAATTGCACTTTCTTCCACAACAGGTGTAGACGTGAAACTTTTCCTTATTGCCCCCTCCAGCATTTTGATTTGAAAGCTTCATTGTAATTAGGAGCTAATGATGTAGCACTCCCAAGTGAATTACTTTAATGCACCATTAGAGATGTTGCATAGACCCAAACCACTTTTTATGTGAAGTTATCAATTATTATACCAATTTTCTTTTCTTTAGCTTCCTTGAAATAATAGTGCCCTATTGTTATGTAATTCCTGATGCTTTTTCCTTACATCTTACCAGCTCAAAAACTGTTATTTTTAGGACAGTGCTGATTTATTCATAGCATGGCTTTGTATGGCTTTCAGTTTAAATCTGATTCGCAAAAACTGGAGAAAAAAGTGGAAGCTAGGTATACAAAACCATTTTTAAGCTTTGTAAATGACAAGAAAGTGTCATTTTGAAAAAAAAAGTCTTTCAAATCACTGTCCTCTTCCATGCCTGGTTTAGCACAATCTCCCCATCAATCCATATGTTGGGGTTAACTCACAGTGGGGTGCACAAAAAAGATTTCATTTTTTCACCAACTGCTTTGTTACCTGCTGGGTAATTGGCCACATGTGATGGATAATTTCTTAGCAGAGCGTCCTGAAATATTAAACCTCGTATGTATACATCATATCTGAATAAAAAATAGGCTTTGAAAGAAAGAGACAAACATTTGTAGGTCATTTTCTTGTTAATGAACAGAAAGCTAAGTATTGTCTTTAAAAACAATTAAAGATCATCAGTAATATAAATTGCCTGAAAGTCCACAAACAAAACTTGAATAAAAGTCAACAGTGGCTACCAAGATGTGAGAGAGGCAACAACCACAAATTTGATCATTTACAGGAAAGTATTCTTACCCAATATTTTAAGTAAAATAGATGATTTGTGGTGTTGACAAACCTTCAGGGGTGATGTACAAGTATGCTTGTTACATTGCTAGTCCATCCATCAGAAGCTCAACTGCTGGAAGATTGCTGTCTTTTGTGTTCTATTAACACGTTTCTGCAAAACAGTTCGACTAGATCACTTTAATGGGCACAATTTTGCTGAAACAATAATGGCATCTGAATCACGCACGCCATTATTAATTTGCAAATTGGCCAGCAACTTGTAGCGAGGAAGAAATGCCGTGAATTGAGAATCGCCACAAGTTGCTGGCCGAATTGCGCTGCTCCGCCGTTAGTATCTTCGCGCTTAAACTCCTCGTGATTTTCATGATGTTGCTGCATTTTACACATTAATTGCTCATTAAACTCGCCACAGAAAGTTAAGTCTTGTAATTAACAGCGTAATTACCCTTTTAACAATGTGATAATTGTTAACACCTGCTAATAAATCTCTCTTGCCCAGAAAGTGAACAATTATAAGTGTGGAGTTTCATTCCTTCTGGTTGTGAATAGATTTAGGAGATTTTAAAAATGTCACATTTTTAATTTTTTTCTTACTTTTTCTCTTTTTTCTCTCTCTTAATCTAATCTTTCCCTCTCTTTATTTCTCTTTCTGTACCTGATTTGGCATTGAATTTACCCACTTTGATTCACCCTCCTTCTCAATCCTTGAGCAGCTTATTTCTCAATTCTTAAATCACATTGGTTAAGGAGATGCACTGTTTGTCCCGTTGTTCACCAAGCTCCCAGATGCCCTGTTGCCCTCATTGTGCCATTATCAGCTCGCACTTCCAGCGACCTTGTAGGTAAAAAAATGTTAAAATCTAAATGTGCGTGAACAAGTCCAACCAACGGGGCACGCCACGAGATGCCCTGCTCCAGTAAAATCGGGCCCATTAAGGTTAGTCCATGGCTATAAATTCTTGCTTGATAATTGTGAAATTACACAATTATAATCATTGAAAATATATTTAAATTATTAGTGTTAATGCTATGTATTAAATTAAATATCATGCATAGTGTTGCACTATGCTGTACACATCAGGAAGGTCCTAGGGTTTATCTTTGATCTGAGGGATATGAGTACAACAATTGGCCCCTGTGCCCGAGCTAGGAATAATTAGTCAGGGTTCCCATACCTGATTCCTGCTCAGCCAACCCTACTATAAGTGTGCGTATGTGGACACTGGAATTCAATATGGTTTGATTGAGATGCCCCATATCCTGCTAACGTTCACTGTCTGAATTCACAAATGAAGAATGGTCACTTGGGTGAAGTATTAAAGGGCTACTGGAGTCTGTGTCCCAACATACGCCAACACCTTCAGGACAAGAGGGGAAAAGGGAATAACATTGGGAAAGATATACACAATGCTGTAATGCACTACAGAAAAACACTCGCAGTTACAGTACTTTGAAACTGATTTATAAATATCTTAAAAAGATGGAAACATCTGACAGAAATACATCGGCCTTTGCAGCATAATTATAAAAGGTGTTTTTGTGACCAAATGAACAAGTACACACAAAAAAATCAATACTATCCTACTGCAGACCGCTGGAATGCAAGGAAACAGCACTATTTAATAAAACAAGTACCATGGGATGGATGAACAGAATTAAAGTCCAGCAGATATATTTAACTGTGATGCCCAGCCTTTAGAGAGTATTATAGCAGTAAGGCTGGTCCAGCCTCAAAAAGGCAGTTTACAATTAAAATATAGCAAACAGATGACCTTGATAGAAAATAGCATTCAGTTTTAGTCTCGATAAAGTTTCTATGAAGATTCTAAAAACTGGGTTAAATGTTCTGCTGGGTATGAATTAGTATTTCTGGGAAAAGAGACATCCATTTTTCTGGACTTAGTTTACACATTAAATTAACCTGTACTCAATATAAGCAGAGCAACTAATGATATCTGCAATTCATTAGACTTGGCCTAGGTTTTTAAATCTTTGTGTGGCAAGTTGCGGAAAGTGTGAGCTCATAACGTCGCAGTGAGGGAAACAGGGCACCATTAGCCTCACCATTATTTTGCCAGAAAATTGTAGCCCCATAGTTTTTTGCACACCAATCTACCTGTCACAGATGCATCTGTCCGTGACAGCATTGGTAGCAGTGACCACCGCACAGTCATTGTGGAGACGAGGTCCCGTTTTCACACTGAGGACACCCTCCATCGTGTTGTGTGGCACTACCACCATGCTAAATGGGACAGATTCAGAACAGATCTAGCAGCTCAAAACTGGGCATCCATGAGGCGCTGTGGGCCATCAGCAGCAGCAGAATTGTATTCCACCTCAATCTGTAACCTCATGGCCCGGCATATCCCTCACTCTACCATTACCATCAAGCCAGGAGACCAACCCTGGAACAATAAGGATTGTAGAAGAGCATTCCAGGAGCAGCACCAGGCATATCTAAAAATGAGGTGCCAACCTGCAACACAGGACTACATGCATGCTAAAAAGTGGAAGCAACATGCTATAGACAGGGCTAAGTGATCTCACAATCAACGGATCAGATCAAAGCTCTGCAGTCCTGCCACATCCAGTCGTGAATGGTGGTGGACCATTAAACAATGAGAAGAGGAGGCTCCATGAATATCCCCATCCTCAATGTTGGTGGAGCCCAGCACATGAGTGAAAAAGACAAGACTGAAGCGTTTGCAACTATCTTCAGCCAGAAGTGCCAAGTGGATGATGCATATCGGCCTCCTCCTGAGGTCCCTACCATCACAGAAGCCAGTTTTCAGCCAATTCGATTCACTCCACGTGATATCAAGAAATGGCTGAGCGCACTGGATACAGCAAGGCTATGGGCCCCGACAACATCCTGGCTGTTGTGCTGCAGACTTGTGCTCCAGAACTAGCCGCGCCTCTAGCTAAGCTATTCCAGTACAGCTACAACACTGGCATCTATCCGACAATGTGGAAAACTGCCCAGGTATGTCCTGTCCACAAAAAGCAGGACAAATCCAATCCGGCAAATTACCGCCTCATCAGTCTACTCTCAATCATCAGCAAAGTGATGGAAGGGGTCATTGACAGTGCTATCAAGCGGCACTTACTTACCAATAACCTGCTCACTGACGCCCAGTTTGGGTTCTGCCAGGACTACTCGGTTCCAAACCTCATTACAGCCTTGGTCCACACATGCGCAAAGGAGCTGAATTCCAGAAGTGAGGTGAGAGTGACTGCTCTTGACATCAAGGCAGCATTTGACCGAGTGTGGCATCAAGAAGCCCTAGTAAACCTGAAGTCAATGGGAATCGGGGGGAAAACTCTCCAATGCCTGGAGTCATACCTAGCACAAAGGAAGATGGTTGTGGTAGTTGGAGGTCAATCATCTCAGCCCAAGGGCATCGCTGCAGGAGTTCCTCAGGGCAGTGTCCTAGGCCCAACCATCTTCAGCTACTTCATCAATGACCTTCCCTCCATCATAAGGTCAGAAATGGGGATGTTCGCTGATGACTGCACAGTGTTCAGTGCCATTCGCAACTCCTCAGATAATTAAGCAGTCTATGCCCACATGCAACAAGACCTGGACGACGTTCAGGCTTGGGCTGATAAGTGGCAGGTAACATTCGCGCTACAGAAGTGCCAGGCAATGACTATCTCCAACAAGCGAGAGTCTAACCACAGCCCCTTGACATTCAACGGCATTACCATCGCCAAATCCTCCACCATCAACATCCTGGGGGTCATCATTGATCAGAAACGTAACTGGACCAACCACATAAATACTGTGGCAACAAGAGCAGGTTAGGTATTCTGCGACGAGTGTCTCACCTCCGGACTCCCCAAAGCCTTTCCACCATCTACAAGGCACAAGTAAGGATTTTGATGGAATACTCTCCACTTGCCTGGATGAGTGCAGCTCCAACAACACTCAAGAAGCTCAACACCATCCAGGACAAAGCAGCCCACTTGATTGGCATCCTATCCACCACCTTAAACATTCACTCCCTCCACCACCGGCGTACCGTGGCTGCAGTGTGTACCATCTACAAGATGCACTGCAGCAACTCGCCAAGGCTTCTTCGGCAGCACCTCCCAAACCCGCGACCTCTACCACCTAGAAGGACAAGGGCAGCAGGCGCATGGGAACACCACCACCTCCAAGTTCCCCTCCAAGTCACACACCATCCTGACTTAGAAGTATATCGCCGTTCATTCATCGTCGCTGGGTCAAAATCCTGGAACTCCCTCCCTAACAGCCCAGTGGGAGTACCTTCACCACACAGACTGCAACGGTTCAAGAAGGTGGCTCACCACCACCTTCTCAAGGGCAATTAGGGATGGGCAATAAATGTTGGCCATGCCTGCGACGCCCACATCCCATGAATGAATAAAAAAAAAATTCTGATACTTTTTATTCTTATAGAAGACAGATCAATTAAGGAAAATGTAGCTGCTGTAAAGATAAATATTTAATGTGCAGGCAAATGGTAACACATAAAAGCATTTAAAATATCATGCTTTGGGCTTTATTGCACATTAGCACTACTACAGTAGACTAAAATTCCGACAGTATCAGATATTCAAATGATGCAGTGAAGGCGACAGGATTATAATAGTTTTGTCATTTTCAACTGCTTATACTCTTGCAGCAGGAATATCTGCAGAGGTTCTTCCAATCTTCTGGCATAACTTTGGTGGAAACTGCAAAGGAATGGCATAACTGGCCATTGCCACTAATGCACTGGGGTTTTTGCTGAGCTTCTGCCGAAGTTACAGAGAAATTCTACCAGTTTGTTTAGGTTCTGATCTACTTCAGCTCACTCAGTTCTATTGTGCTAAATGAGCATTTTTATATCTTCACCATAGGTAAAGGGAAATAGGTGGTTGATGGTTACACAACTACCTGGGTTCAGTCTTGGGCCATTTTATGAGTAAAACACATGGGTGTTAGATTACTGAAGGTAAAGCACCTCTTCCAACACATTTAACATGGCAAGATATTATGAGTCATATTGCAGTGTATGTCTGTGTGTCAGTGAGTGAGTAGGGAGAGAAAGAATAAAAAGCAAAGTATGGAACTAACCTTGAGCCTGGGATAGGCCTCCAAATTTACACTTCCTCACTTCCTCTTGGTCCACAGAATGTAGAGTGTTGACTCTTGTCAAGTCAATGGATGGTACCTGGGAGCCACATTCTGTCTGTATTTGTTCCTTTGTCTTTTGTGTGACCTTTTCCTGTAAACAAATACAAAACATACATATATTGAAAATTGGATTAGAATAGACCATATTACCCAAGTGCCCAGGCTATATGTCACTTTATGTGCAGCATTAGAAACTTAGTTAAGTGATGATAAAAAAGGTTTATCCTGTAGCAATGTAGGCATTTCCTGCATGGGTGGAAGAGTTGAAAGCTTGTCTTAGTGTTTTGCATGCTGGTCTGTTACCCCTATGCTTGCTGACCTACACTGGCTCCTGGTTCACCAACGCCTTGATTTTAAAATTCTCAGCCTGGTGTTCAAATATTTTCATGGCCTCGCCCCTCCCTATCTCTGTAACCTCCTCCAGCCCTACAACTCACAGAGAACTCTACGTTCATCCAACTCTGGCCGCTTGTGCATCTCCCACTTCCTTCGCCCCACCATTAGCAGCCATGCCTTCAGCCGTCTAAGCACTAAGTTCTGGAATTCCCTCCCCAAACGTCTTTGCCTCTCCACTTCTCTCTCCTCATTTAAGACTCTGTTTAAAACCTACCTCTTTGGCCAAACATTTGGTCACCTGTCCTGATGTCTCCTTTATTGGCTCAATTTTCATTTGATGACGTTCCTGTGAAGCACCTTGGAAAATTTGCTACGTTACATGCATTATATAAATGCAAGTTGTTGTTGTCGTTGTTGCTTCAGTGAAGAGGCACAAAGTTGATAATAAACTCTTGGGACTGGATTTTGTCAATGAGAAGCTTTTGGAGGCGGGACTGCTGTTTTCCAGCTTTCAATCCCACCTCCATCAGCTTCTGGCCAACCAGCGGGATTTTCCCCTGATTGTCCTTGTTAAGCCCGCCCAGTGGGCTCAGCAGGCCAATCAGGGGGAAGTCACTGACAGAGCACGTCAGCATATGACGTGCCATCTGTCAAGATTTCTTGAAAGAAGAAATGTCAGCATTTGACAGCTCTGTGAAGCTGTCAAACACTGACATTATGTGCAGTTTGATGCGTCCTTGTGTTCAGGACTCATCAAACCTTTCAACTTTGCAGAAATCACCTGGCTGTTGATTCGGAGGATCCAACAGCCAGTCTGTGAAATCTACAATGAAGATGTCGGGACTCCGGATCCACAGCGGCTGAAGGCTGTCGGCAGAAACAAAGGTAAGTGAAAATTTTATAACACTTAACACTCACCTTACATACTTACCACTCCACACTTGCACCTATCACTCACCTCTACATCTCACTTTCAGACCCCTCGGACACCAGCAGACCTCCTACTCGTCTCCTACACCCTGGCGGGGTTCTCCGAGGTCGGGAAGCCCGCACTTCAGAGCTAACAATAGGGATATTCCTTTTTTCTGCCTGTTAACTACCTGTTAACAGACAGTAAATAGGATTTAATCCCTTTCCCGCCTCGAGGAGACGGGACCCGGGGCAGGACGGCTTCCCACCTCCTGGCAAGAGGGCAAGGAGGCGGGATGGGGGCGGGTTTGCCACCCGTCCCCAAATTCTGCAACGTTACCGGCAGTCCGCCTCCATACCCGCCTCCTCGGGGCTGACAAAATCCAGCCCTTTGATTCATGCTCATTTATGCTCAAGTGAGCAAATTTAAGTACTTCAGTTTTTCTGACATTCTGAAAGTATCCTCCCATATCACAGAATCACAGAATCCCCACAGTGCAGATAGAGGCCATTTCGGCCCATCGAGCCTGCACCGACACATATCCCACCCTATCCCCGTAACCCCACGTATCCAATCCCCCCAACACTAAGGGTCAATTTATCATAGCCAAATCAACCTAACCCGCACATCTTTGGACTGTGGGAGGAAACCGGAGCACCCGGAGGAAACCCACGCAGACACAGGGAGAATGTGCAAACTCCACACAGGCAGTCATCCGAGGCTGGATTCGAACCCGGGTCCCTGGCGCTGTGAGGCAACAGTGCTAACCACTATGCCACCGTGTTGCCCTATCTATGGATGTGCAAGACCGTGCGAGCTCACTCTGCCACCTCTACCCAGGCATTTTGTACATTGCTCCGATTGAAGGTCTCCTCCATTTTGAAGAGGGCGACCCTCCTTTATGGATCCTTGTGGATTAACACCTCAAGGGCAACATCCTGCTCCTTCTGCCCTCCATTTTGCTAACACACTAGAACTTACTAATGGTGCTTTAATGCAGCTCCTCTTTACGTATGAGTAACAGTCCTTTAAGATCAGCTGACTTGCTGAGTATCCCGCCTATGAAGGCAGCATGTTCTCTGCGCCTGGCCCAGTGTACGCAGGGAGCGTATCTACATTGTTATACTGAGGTAACCTTGCAAAATCACACAAGATCACCTGTGCTGGCATTTTACATTTAGTGCACATGGCACCTGTACTGATGCAGTCCCACTGGCACTGCATCAGGACTGGATAATTGGCCCTGTTCTTTACTGCCTTGGTGTGCAATATCTCTTATGAGTATGAATAGATGGTGGATGTAATTGTTTTTTGTTCCTAATTTAGAATGTAGTTTGAAGTAACCTAAATTATTTTTGTAACGAAACGTATTGTTGAGATTGCATCCTTATTTTGCGTGCAGATTTTGACTTACAGCGAGCATAGCAATTGACTGAACACAACAATAATAAGTAAAAACCCTGGAGATATTTTACTTTGCTTCTTAAAACTTTAAGAAAATATAAAATACATAAATTATTCTATTTTATGAATTAAAAATAGATATGTAGTAGAGATAGAACTAACCCCTGAGTGATTACAGGCCAGTTAGTTTAACGTCTGTGATAGAGAAAATGTTGGTATCTATAATTAAAGTGGAAATGACTGAATGTCTAGATAAACAATATCAGCAAGGAAGATAGTGCTTGACAAACCAAAGACTGTGGGGAAGTCGAGGATGTTGAGCAAGGATAATGCACCATGGTCACAGTCACAGAGGATGTTATTTGTATCTTTGGTTAGGGCCATTACAGTGCTATTTAAAGAGTGGGAGCCTGATTGGACAGATTCAAACATGGAATTATGGAAAAGGTGAGCACCAGTTAGGGAGGTGACAAGACGTTCAAGAAGGGGAAAGGGTTTGGGAAGAAAGAAAGGGTGGTAAAGTGAAAGGGCAGAGGGGTCAAAGGTGTGTTTTTTCAAAAGGTGGGTGATGACAGCAGTTTTAAAAGTGAGGGGACTGTACGTGAGGAGAGGGAGTCATTTACAATGTCAGCTAGCATTGGGGCCAGGAAAGGAAGTTGGATGGTCAGCAATTTAGTGGGAATGCGATCAAGGGAGCAGGAATTGAGTCACATGAACATGAGAGAGCTGGGGGGGTCAGGGGGGTGGGGAGGGGTGGTGATAGGGAACAAATTAGAAAATGATGCGGGTTTATGGCTAGGACAGGGGGAATCCTGGGGGAGGTTTGGTTGGTGGGCAATGACAAGGGGGAATTGCGGTAGCGCCAGCTGAATAAATGGGCTCAATCTTAATGACAAAGAAGTTCCTGAGTCCCTCGCACTTGTTGTTGGAAGTGAAGGATGAAGGAGAAGGGCTTTAAAGAGATGGATGGTAGTGGAGAAAAAGAGCCGGTTATCTTTGCTTTCCTGGATGATCCTGGAGCAGTGAATAGTATTGGCAGAGGAGAGCAAAGCCTAATAGAAGCATAGAATCATAGAATGATACAGCACAAAAGAAGGCCATTCGGCCACCGTGCCAGTGCCAGCTCTTTGGTAGAGCTCTCCAATTAGTCCCACTCCCCTGCTCTTTCCTCATATCCCTGAAATTTTTTTCCTTTCAAGTATTTATCCAATTCCCTTTTGAAGTTACTGTTGAATCTGCCTCCACCATCCTTTCGGGCAGTGCATTCCAGATCATAACAACTCGCTGAGTAAATAAATGTTTCCTCATGTCACCTCTGGTTCTTTGCCAATCATCTTAAATCTGTGTCCCCTGGATACTGACCCTTCTGCCACTGGAAACCATTTCTCCTTATTTACTTTGTCAAATCCATTCATAATTTTCAACACCTCTATCAAATCTTCTCTTAATCATCTCTGCTCTGAGGAGAACAACCCCAGCTTCTCCAGTCTCTCCACTTAACTTAAGTCCCTCATCCCTGGTAGCTTTCCGGTAAATCTCATCTGCACTCTCCCTAAGGCCTTGACATCCTTCCTAAAGTGTAGTGCCCAGAATTGAACACAATACTCCAGCTGAGGCTTTATTTTATAAAGGTTTATGCCTCTATTAATATTAATAAAGCCAAGGGTTCCATATACGTTTTTGACAGCCTTCTCAACTTATCCTGCCACCTTAAAAAATGTGTACATGCACCCCCAGATCCTGCAACCCCTTTCAAATTGTACCATTTAGTTTATATTGCCTCTGCTCATTCTCCCTACCAAAATGTATCTCTTCACACTCCTCTGTGTTAAATTTCATCTACCATGTCTCTGCCCATTTCACTAGTCTGTCTATGCCCTCCTGAAGTCTGTTACTATCATCCTAATTGTTTACTACATTTCCAAGTAATGTGTCATCTGCAATAGTGCTTGATGTGACCCAGCTGGATCTGACAATGGATGATTAAATCAGTTGTATACCAGAGACACTCAAATCTGTGCCCCTTGGACTTAACCTAGTGAAGTTGGGGGCAATACCGAGGGGAAATAGTGGGATGGGAGAGAGTAAAAGTAGTGCTAGGGGCCAAGGGGTAAAAATTCAGTTGGTTGCGCCTCCCGTTAGCGCCTTAAGAGGGCGCTAATGGGGCGCAAAGCCGCTAACGCCCGGGCGCAGCGATGTTTGTGCCGCTCGGGAACTTAACTAGAGATTGTGCGGCGGCGCTAAACTTTACCGCTGCGACCACCTGCGCGCGCAGTTTGTGACGTCATTCCATGGTGCAACGCCCTTGTGGCGCCCCGGAGCGGAAATTGAGTGGCGCCCCCTGCCTTACCGCCTGGCGCATCCAACGACCAGAAGACTGGAACGCTATCAATCGCTGTGGGGCTGGGGGGGGGGGCGCTATTTAAAGGGGGCCTCTTCCTGTCTTTTATTGTTGGTGGCATTTTTGAACTACGCATTCTGAGAGAGAGAGGGAGAGACTTCTGGAGAGATTCAATGTTGTGTGAAGGAGTTTTGGGTACTGAGCAGCACTTTGCAGGTTCATTTTGATTTGCCATTCCTTGTATCGATTTAGCAGAGACTGTGGGAGCTGCACTCTGAGCTCTTTGCCTGGTACTCTCCATTGTTCTTTCCAGCACATTTGATGTGCAAGTCTCTCCAGGCCGAGATTCAAGGCTGCAATGAACAGGATGTGGATGGAAAGCAAGATTAACCATCCCCTTTAAGAACTGGCCCATGCCATTGTGTGTGTGTTCCATTGCTGACTGACATTACATGAGCTTCGCCAGCGCTCTGAGTTAGCGCCTCACTCCTTGGCCTTTGCGCCTTAAGACAGGTGTGCAGCGCCTGATTTAGCGCTCCACTCACCTCCCGGGGCGGTAAAAGTGAAGTTTCCAGTCAGTGCCGATAATTAGCGCCAGGCGCTAATATTTGCGTCCAGACGATATTTGCACCCCAAATGGGGCGCGACCTAATTTCTACCCCTTAGTGTCTTAGTAAATTAAAAAAAAATCAAAAGCTTTGAAAAAGTGCCTATTAGTGTCCTTGCAGCCAAAAGAACCAGCTTCATTTTTAGCGTCTCCTTGAAGGGCTGCAAACGAGCACAATTAGCGGAAATTTCCAATGGTGATTAATTCATCTTGGGGGCGTGGCCAGTATTGTGGGCAGGGCCGGCCTCTAGTGCAATGTTTTTTAGATTAGCGCAAACGATTGCAGAAACCTGATTTGCGTTGCACGTAATGTGGGCTTAAAATTCCGCGATCTTTTGCGCGGGTTACACCGAAAAAACCAACGCAACCGACCGGAAACTGTACCTCCATTTAAGAGTGAAATCAGGAAGCATTTTTTCACACAAAGGGTAGTAGAAATCTCGAACTCTCTTTCCCAAAATGCTGCGAATTTTGGGCTAATTAAAATCAAGACTGAGATTGATAGTTTTTTGTTGGGTTAGGGCATCGAGGAATATGGAGCAAAGGCAGCTAAATGGAGTTGCAGTACAGACCAGCCATGATCTAATAGAATAGCAGGACAGCTCGAGGGAATGAATAGTCTACTCCTGTTTCTATGTGAAAGTTTTGCTGGGGACGAAGGCATCACACAGGAGGTGAAGAGTGATTGAGTAAATTGTGGCTGTAGCAGTATCTTGGAAAATGGACGGCCAAAGGCTAGGCAGGCGAGAGCTTGAAAGTACAGCTGTAAGCAATTTGTGGGAGTGTTTTTCTGGGAGGATGCAGAAGGAAGTGGTGTTCAAATGAGGTGGGGGATGTGGATGGTGAGGGATACAAGGATGTGATATCACATGGCCTTGTTACTATCGAGACCACGGGAGTAGAGGCCACCAGAGATGCAACGGTCAAAAGTGTGGCAATGAATATGGGTAGGAGCGATAATATGGCGGGAAAGGTATAGAAAGGACAGGAGGACAGTGAATTCAGAGGAGAGAGGACAAGGAGATAGAGATTGAAATCACCAAGGATAAGGAATCACTTAGTGCAAAGGCTGAGGGAGGATATCAAGGGGAGAATCTACTAGAGGACTAGGGGGGAGAGACCAAGTTGTAACTTGGTGATAAGGGCCACACTGCCATTGTGGCGGTTTGGGTGAGGCACATGATGGAACGTCTGGTCATGAGGGGAGGCTTCAGTTAGGGGCAATGAGTCACCACCTGTGAAAGAAGTTTCAGTCAAAAGAACTACTTATAAAATTGTTCACTTGATCTGTTTTTTTCAATTTTTCATTCAGTACTTTACTATTTACTTGAGGTGACGGAGCACTTTTTATTTGTTCATCGGATGTGGGCGTCACTGGCATGGCCAACATTTATTGCCCATCCCTAATTGTCCTCGAGAAGGTGGTGGTGAGCCGCCTTCTTGAACTGCTGCAGTCTGTACTCCCATAATGCTGTTAGGGAGTTCCAGGATTTTGATCCAGCAACGATGAAGGAACGGCGATATATTTCTAAGTCAGGATGGTGTGTGACTTGGAGGGGAACTGACAGGTGATGGTGTTCCCATGTGCCTGCTGCCCTTGTCCTGCTAGGTGGTAGAGGTCGCGGGTTTGGGAGGTGCTGCCAAAGATGCTGCAGTACAACTTGTATATGGTACACAATGCAGACATGGTGCGCCAGTGGTGGAGGGAGTGAATGTTTAAGGTGGTGGATAGCCTGCCAATCAATCAGGCTGCTTTGTCCTGGATGGTGTCGAGCTTCTTGAGTGTTGTTGGAGCAGCACTCATCCAGGCAAGTGGAGAGTATTCCATCACACTCCTTACTTGTGCCTTGTAGATGGTGGAAAGGTTTTGGGGAGTTAGGAGGTGAGACACTCGATGCAGAATACTCAGCTTCTGACCTGCTCTTGTAGCCACAGTATTTATCTGGCTGATCCAGTTAAGTTTCTGGTCAATGGTGACCCCCAGGATGTTGAAGGTGGGAGATTTTGTGATGGTAATGCCGTTGAAGGTCAAGGGGCGGTGGTTAGACTCTCTCTAGTCATTGGCACTTGTGTGGTGCGAATGTTACTTGCCACTTATCAGCCGAAGCCTGAATGTCGTCCAGGTCTTGCTGCATGTGGGCATGGACTGCTTCAATATCTGAGGAGTTGCGAATGGAACTGAATACTGTGCAATTATCAGCGAACATCCCCACTTCTGACCCTATGATGGAGGTAAGGTCATTGATGAAGCAGCTGGTTGGGCCTAGTACACTGCCCTGAGGAACTCCTTTAGCGATGTCATGGGGCTGAGATGATTGGCCTCCAACAACCACAACCATCTTCCTTTGTGTTAGGTATGACTCCAGCCAGTGGAGAGTTTTCCCCCCCGATTCCCATTGACTTCAATTTCACTAGGGCTTCTTGATGTCACACTCGGTCAAATGCTGCCTTGATTTCAAGGGCAGTCACTCTCACCTCACCTCTGGAATTCAGCTCTTTTGTCCATGTTTGGACCAAGCCTGTAATGACGTCTGAAGCTGAGTGGTCTTGGCAGAACCCAAATTGAGCACCGGTGAGCAGGTTATTGGTGAGTAAGTGTCGCTTGATAGCACTGTCGATGACACCTTCCATCACTTTGCTGATGATTGAGAGTAGACTGATGGGGAGGTAATTGGCCGGATTGGATTTGTCCTGCTTTTGTGGACAGGACATACCTGGGCAGTATTCCACATTGTCGGATAGATGCCAGTGTGTGTAGCTGTACTGGAACAGCTTGGCTAGAGGCATGGCTAGTTCTGGAGCACAAGTCTTCAGCATGACAGCCGGCATGTTGTCGGGGCCCATAGCCTTTGCTGTATCCAGTGCACTCAGCCGTTTCTTGATATCACGTGGAGTGAATTGAATTGGCTGAAGACTGACTTCTTTGATGGTGGGGACCTCAGGGGGAAGCCGATATGGATCATTCACTCGGCACTTCTGGCTGAAGACGGTTGCAAACGCTTCAGCCTTGTCATTGCACTCACATGCTGGGCTCCACCATCATTGAAGATGGGGATGTTCATGGAGCCTCCTTCTCCCATTAGTTGTTTAATTTTCCACCACCATTCACGACTGTATGTGGCAGGACTGCAGAGCTTTAATCTGATCCATTGGTTGTGGGATCGCTTAGCTCTGTCTATAGCATGCTGTTTCCACTGTTTAGCATGTATGTAGTCCTGTGTTGTAGCTTCACTAGTTTGACACTTCATTTTTAGGTACACCTGGTGCTGCTCCTGGCATGCTCTTCTGTACTCCTCATTGAACCAGGGTTGGTCCCCTGGCTTGGTGGTAATGGTAGAATGAGGGATATGCCAGGCCATGAGTTTACAGATTGTGGTGGAATAAAATTCTGCTGCTGATGATGGCTCACAGCGTCTCATGGATGCCCAGTTATGAGCTGCTGGATCTGTTCTGAATCTATCTGATTTAGCATGGTGGTAGTGCCACACAACATGATGGAGAGTGTCCTCAGTGTGAAGACCGGACTTCGTCTCCACAAGGACTATGTGGTGGCCATTCCTACCAATACTGTCATGGTCAGATGCATCTGCGACAGTTAGATTGATGAGACCGAGGTCAAATAATTTTTTCCCTCGTGTTGGTTTTCGCACCACCCGTCGCAGGCATAGTCTGGCAGCTATGTCCTTCCGGACTCGGCCAGCTCGGTCAGTAGTGGTGCTACCGAGCCACTCTTGGTGATGGACATTGAAGTCCCCCACCCAGAGTACATTCTGTGCCCTCGCTACTCTCAGTGCTTATTCCAAGTGATGTTCAACATGGAGGAGTACTCACTCATCAGCTGAGGGAGGGTGGTAGGTGGTAACCACCAGGAGGTTTCCTTGCCCATGTTTGACCTGATGCCATGAGACCTCCTGGGGTCCAGAGTCAATGTTGAGGACTCCCTACTGTATACCGCTGTGCCGCTACTTCTGGTGGGTCTGTCCTGCTGGTGGGACAGGACCTACCCAGGGATGGAGATGGAGGAGTCTGGGACGTGGGATGCAAGGTATGATTCTGTAAGTGTGACTCTGTCAGGCTGTTGCGTACAAGTAACTGAACTGTTTCCAACATGAATCTGTACAGGGATGGAGCATTAATAGGAAGAAATTGGTCAGACTTTATCATCAGTTTTACATAAAGCTTCCATTAGATCCTGAAAATGCCAACTTAAATCAATTATATAACAGCTTAAAATTCAAAAATGAATCTCAATGCAATGCTTATTCATGTCACAATTCTTTCATTATTAATGAACAACCAGGTGCAGCTGGACAAAACAATTCTCAAATCTCAGCTTTTTTACAGCAGAACTGCAATATCCAATCACCCTGGACCATGACACTCGTCAGCAAAATTTGTTTGGACCAATCGTACACTGGGATTCAATCACATGTCACAGAAATGAGGTAAATTGAATGAACACATTAACCATTGGGTGAAGAATTTTCACTGAATGTATAAAGATGTACCTGCTGTGGATTTAATGCTTCCAAACAGAGGTATGTGATAAAATGTCACGACCATCTAAAATATGAATATTTTTGTGGAATAGATATGTTCAGGCACATTAATCACGAGAAAGTATTGAACAATTAGATTATGAAAGTTAATGCAGAACCCTGAATGGTGTGGTGTTTTGTAACATTGATGAATTATGTTCATGTACCTAAGCAGTTTTATAGTAATCAGAAAGACTTATGCACTGTCATCATACTATGGACTTCTGAGCACTAGCACATAAGAAAACAAATTTGCTGTACTCTTTTAGTTGCTCATTTATCAAAAGACATACTACTGGATTATGAATTGCAATAATATATAAATAACTTTTGATACTAAATACATGATAACAACTAATATAAATTTCAGTGTAATCTAAGGATGAGATTCTGTTATTGCAAATAAACATATTAATTTGCATGTTCCTTCTCTTTAGTTTGATGAATCTCAGTCAGAATTGCTTATTGGGTAAATCAACAATGGCCCAAATTATTCAACTGTGAGATTTGAAAGAAACATATAATTTTTCACGAGATTAAATAATAACTGATTCATATGTTGTAATAATTTTGAAGATGAAAACACAATTACATTTTCCAAAAACAAAGCACAAATGAACAAATTACAGGTAGAGAGTCTGGCTGTGAGCTAAAAGCACAACATTGTCCTTCATTTCCAGGACTATTTCAGTACTGCAGTATGAAAAGATTTTACCAGCATGAAATAGCATTGCCTTTGGGAAACCATGGCATTACCCTATGTTCTATTGGGAGTGACATTCAATGTCCCAAGTATCTATAACAATAGGTAGAAAAACATGCCATTTTGGAGAGATGACATGATTACTTAATGTTTAAATAGTGTGGAAAAATGTCTCTGTTTTCTTTTAGATTTGTTCACTGTGAGCAAATTCTGGTAAAATAAGCCCCTGTGACTTAGCCCCATTCTGTCTCCTTCTACCTTTTGCAGCCCTGGTGTATTTTTGAAATAACTTAAACCACAGCAATATGTTCACTTTCACTATGTCATAATCTCATCAGTGAGCCTCAGCAGTCGCTTACCTGCAATTTAGCTTTGATTTTGTGTAGAACTGAATATGAACCTCCATTTGTTTGTGGAATTTTTGATGTTCTTTTGAGAATATTGGCTGCAATTATTTGTAGATCAAATCAACAGTGAACAAATGTAAAGGGATGCAAGTGGCTGCTTTCATAGAAAATCTCAAAGCAATAGCCTCGAAATTCTAAGTCCCACAATCCACCGTCGTAAGTGCAGTGGAGTGGAACTGCTGCCTGCCCAGTGCTAAGCCTGTCAGATATCCCGAGGTCAGCGAATTTTAATATTGATAGTATTGACAAACGGCCGATCCAATGTAAAGTTATGAGCCTTTATCTAACAGCTCAATCAAAAACAATAATTCACCTCTAAGATTCCAGCATATGCCTTCCTCAGCTACAGGTCTAAATCAATCCTGTTTTACAGTGGAATACATTAAATTGGTGAATCCTAAAGCTGGGAATGCTGGAATTTAAGCCTGATGATATCATCCTGGCTTAAACTCATCATTTGCATGGCTTCACTTTCGTTAGGCAGCAACATTATATGCACTATCTTCCCTACATTACAACAGTGACTACACTTCAAAAAGTATTTAATTGGCTGTAAAGCGCTTTGCGATGTCCAGCCGTCGTGATAAAGGCTATATAAATGCAAGTCTTTCTTTTTTCCTTCACACTTCCAAAGGAATTTAGGATCATAAAACCAGCAGATCCTCTCTGTCCCCTCCAATAGATTCTCTGGGTTTACACGCTACAAATGAAATGGCAATTTGGGGCCAGAGCTTATTTTTTTATAAAGCTCAGCAATACCAATTAAAATTACTATTTCCTCCCAATATTTTTTTTGCTGAAAGCGGTAGTACTCACCAAAATATATTGCTCCTGCAAAAATTGTGAGTTAAACCATTTAGATTTTGAGCTATTAAAATGGTGGCTTTCTGAAGTGAATCACTTTCTATTTCTCTGCTGCTCACAGCCTAGCCTATCAATGTTAACATCATCACTCTGTCGAGCAGGAATCAGAGACAGCATCCATTTATTTATTTTAAACTGAGTACAGATCACAGACACACAGATTTCTTCTCTGATTTCTGCTGATAAAGGCAAAATGACTGTGATGTGAACTTCTATTTGTGAGAAATTAAATGCTGGTGAAAATAGTGTTATAAGATATACTTTGACCCAAAGACATGGTGGTGGCACTGTATATTACTGTGCTAACACATTACGTGGCAGCATGAAGCTGCATGCCTGGGATTGTCAATACAGTGATTTTTTTTTAATCTAACAAGCCTAACAGGGAAAACCAACTGATAGAGAGTAGAACAAAAGTCAGAGTGCAAATCACCTTGGGATATTTTGGGTAACTTAAAGCCCCCAGTTTCAAAGCAGGATTGGCAAAAATTAGAGAGCAATTTTCCTGTTTGTCCTTAATTGGGAATAGTGTGCGATGTGGAAGACATAAAAAAGAAAATTAAAAAATCCTTTTGGGCAGAATTTGGAGTCTTGGAATGATATTTTAGCTTATAGTGGATTTTTTCAATGTTTAGTATAGACTTTATTTTAAATAATTGTGGCCAAACACAGCCAATTCACTTTAATGGATTTAGTGATGAGATTTCAGTGCCCACAGCAACATAGAATACATGAACGTCCAGCCAACAATTAATCAATAGAGAAAACAACTAATCATTTTACATAGGTTTTTATAGAAATTTAAAGGGTATCTTGCATCTTTCAGAGGCTTCATGCAAACAAACTTCATTGAAAAAAATAATCTGTTGTGAAAACTTATCTACAGAGCTGTTATATTAGTGATCTGGGAAAGTTCAATATGCAGCAGATATATAGCATAGACTTTTGCAATGTGATTTCCACATTGTTTTATGTTGAAATAAACTTCATATAAGACAGATTTGACCCATGATAGGATGGCATCACATAAGCAATTGCATAATTACACTATTCTCAGCTTACAAATCTGGCAAAATGACAAGCAAAATGATCATCAAACATGCCGATACATTAAAATCTGGAGCCATTCATCTATTTGAGCCATTTTTAAAAACCTTTTAAAACATGTTTTGGTCGACAAAATCAGGCTCTTTTGAATATGCAAAAGTTTTTCAACAGAAATGCTTTTGTTCTTTTCTTTGTCTCTCTGACAGCCCAGGACAGCTGACAGCCCACCCCACCCCACCCCACTTCAATGTCTTCTCTGTGTGGGACCAGTTACTCCATTAGACTCCAGGGTTTCTGGCGCAGCCTGTAATATTAAAGAAGGAAAATAAATAGAAAGAGAGGGGTAAATAATTAAATAAATAAAAATGTCTAGGTTGCTTAACCCTGCCTCCTGCATCCAGCCCATGTAGCACCTCAACTGCTGAAGGAAGGGAATGGATATAAGTAAATGGGGGGTGGGGTGGGCAGGGAGAGAGAAGAGGAGCAGGAAGCTTAAAGAAAGGCAAATGAAGGGACTTTTGGTTATGTCTGTCTGGAATGGCTGCTAGTTAGTTTTGCTCACTCTAAGCTGGGTCGTTACTACCCATTCTCACACTTAACTTTGTCCAATTTTACTGGTTTGTTGACTTCCTAGTATTTGACTATGGCTTAAGGCAAGGCCAAAAAACACTTGGGCAGCTTTAGCTAAGATTTACTGTGATGTCTGTTTCGTTGATGACTTGTAATCAAGTCCCCTGTTATGTTGACTGTTAGGAAGGGCTCTGGTTCGGATTGAGGTTCCTGCTGTTATATTGAATTAAATTAAAGCTATCGGATAGGAACTTGCAGTTTCTCAGACCTCAATGCACTCTGAGAGGTGATGAAGCACTTTAACAAAGGAAGGTGGAAGTTCATTTGTGGGAGGTGGAGAATAACTATGACATGACCGTTGAACAATTCCTTATTTGAAAGGAATGGCACTCACTTGTTGCAACAAGAAAACATTATTTTGGCACATGTTAGTGATGTAGCAAACATGTTTGACTTGAAGATTGCTCAATTAAAACTAGACCAAGCACATTGCACCTTTGCCCCAAAACGTGACTCAAAGGATCATCTTGAGGCTGTTATGGTCTGATTCACATTATTTGAGACCAAAGAGCAAATCCTGCGATGAGAACCCTTGAACTGACAGTCGAGACACTGACTTTCATACTATGAGCATTTATCCTAGAACGTTCAGTATTGAGGGAGTAAAATATCCAATACTCTATGCTCTGACCCACATGCTTGCTGATGGAGCATCGGGAAGCCCCAGTGCCATTTATTTCTCCAGAGACCTCCTAGAAACTTGCAGGGAAAAGATTCTTACTCAAAAACTTTCAGTGGCATCAATATCAGGAACTGTATTTGCAAACTGGAGTAGGAAAAACAGATTGTGGTGCTCTCATTGAACCCAAATTATACTTTCATCACCAGTCTCACCATCACTGTGTAATACAAATAAGAGATTCTCCAAATCTGATGAATGGCCTTCTCAGTTTTCCTCTGCCGTCTCTTCTAATCACACTTAAATTTATCAGGGCTGGCCGATATTATTAATCTTTCTCCCACTCTAAGCAGCTTGTTTGATTAATTTACTGATATCATAGTTGAACTATTCTTTGTTTCTCGAGATTGCTCAGTGATGTTCCCTAATTACCTTTGTGGCAAGCTGCAGTGTTATTACTAAGAGAATGGCCGCCTGTGCAATGTTATGTTGCTGTGTTTAAGGTCATCATTATTGTTTTGTCTTTTGTGGGCTGTTATGTATTAACGGCGATGTTGTTCAAGTGTTGGATGGTCACTACCCATGTCCTCTGTGCTAAGTGAGATAGCATATTGGAGTCTATGGGGTAGAAATTCAATTGCGTTTCACCCAGTTCTCAGACACTATATTGGCGTTCCACATACCAATGTCGCGGTGGGACATTCTGTACCAGAAATGTGCATGAAATCCAACAGTATTTAAAGCCCGCCTCCATTTCAATAAGTCTCTGGATAGTTGTTTTTTGGCTGCTCGGGATGCTTTGTCTGCTTTGGCTGAGTTCTGAACATCGTTTATACTAAATAGTTGTGGGAGAGCTGATTTTTGGCTGTAGATATACTTTGTTTGTCAGTACTGGGAAAGATAGAAATGTTGCTGGGATTGCCATTGAGGCTGTCACACCAGGGGGAACAGCTGCAGCAACAGCAAGCATTGCAGTACAGACCTGTAGAGGGTCAAAGAAGAGGGCAAAAGAGGCAAGGGTAAAGAAGGCCTTACAACATGGGGATGTTTCTCAACAGGATGTCTTACCTCAACATGACAGAGGAGCAGTGTATGAGGAGGTTGCACTTCAGCAGGCAGTCAGTGACCTATGTCATCTGTTACAGCAGGAATTGGAGCCAAACACCAGGGTACACACAGCACTGCCATCTTCACAAGGAGACAGCAATGCAGGATGCAGATCAGGAGGATCGAGCCAATGGATTTGCCTGCATTGCTGGGTTTCCCCAGGTGCAAGGCATCCTTTTCTGCACACACGTTGCCCTGCATCATGAGGCTGCACCTCTACATTCCCATTGTTCTGTGTGACAACAGAATGAAGGAGTCTTGTGATGATTTGAGAGCTGCTATTCATGCTCTACACACTTGTATCCATGCTCTCCTTCATGGGTTAAAAGGCTGAGGGGATGCTAGACCCCAGAGCCACAAGGGCAGCAGTCTGAGCTCCCATCTTTGTAAGGCTCACTGCAGTGTTCATAGAGCTGACCACTCGCTCCATGGTTGACTGCATGGTTTCAATGCTGTGCTGGATAACCACACATAAGCTAGAGTTGGACTCCTTCATGCTCTGTGCCATTGTGTGCAAGCTCGCTGGCAGGCTGCCTAGTGCACTTACTAGGTCCTGCTGTATAGAAATCAGTTTTTTAATGTAGGATGTGCCCTCTAGGTCTTCATCTGTGTTCTCTGCAGCAGGGCTAAGAGGTGAGCTCTCTCTCCAACAAGCTGTTTCCTGGGCCATCTGCACCATGCTCCTGCACACTGGTGCTCATGAGTCTCCCAGTGCAGATCATAGAATCATAGAAACTTACAGCACAAAAGGACATCATTCGGCCCATCGTGCCTGTGCCGGCTCTTTGAAAGAGCAGCCGTGCTTAGTCCCACATCCTCGCTTTTTGTCCATAACTCTGTAAGTTCCTCATCCTCAAGTAGCTGTCCAACTCCCTTTTAAAATTATTTATGAAATCAGCTTCCACCATTTTTTCAGGTAAAGCATTCCAGATCCCGACAACTCTCTGAGTGGTAAAAAATTCTCCTCACCTCCCCTTTCAATCTTTTGCCAATGACTTTAAATCTAAGACCTCTGGTTATTGACCCACTCACCAGATGGAATAGTTTTTCTCTATCTACTCTATGAAAACCTCTCATCATCCTGAAAACCTCTATTAGGTCACCATTTAACCTTCTCTGTTCCAAGAAGCACAGTCCGAACCTTCCAAGCTCCTGTGTGGCACTTTGTCGAATGCATTCCGAAAGTCCATATAGACAACATTTACTGCAATACCTTGATCAACCTTCACTGTTACTACATCAAAGAATTCAATCAAGTTAGTCAGACACGATTTGCCTTTAACAAATCCATGCTGGCTCTCCTTGATTAACCTAAGACTTTCCAAATGAAAGTTTATTTTGCCCCTGATAATGGTTTCCAATAACTTCCCCACCACCGATGTTAGGCTGACTGGCCTGTAGTTTTCTGGTTTAACCCTCTCCCCATTCTTGAATAATGGGATAATGTCAGCAGCCCTCCAGTCCTCTGGCACCACTCCTGTATTTCTACCTTTGTTTCTTTCAGCAACCTAGGATGCATTCCATCTGTACCAGGTGACTTACCAACTTTCAGTAATGCTAATCTTTTTAGTACGTCTTCTCTATTACTATCCTGTTCATAACCTCCCTCTACTCTTTTAGTGTAACCTTCACATCATCCGCTTCCTTTGTGAAGAAAGATGCAATGTACTCATTTAATAGTTTAGCCATGTCCTCTGCCTCTACGTGAAGATTTTGCCCAGCTACTTTAGGCACTGAAGAGCCCCCGAGGTGGCCAAGATGAGGTCTTAAGCTGAAACGGCGGTTTAGCCTGCTTTTAGCGCAAGACGCCATCTTGGTGAAGGAGTTGAAGCTTGCGCTAGGAACGGCTGCCCGCAGAATCATTAAGGGGCTGATTGCCACTTAGATTGCCTGCTAGTGCTCATTCAGGAGGCTGCACGGCATTTTGGTGGACAGCACTTGACATATCGCCCTCTCCTAACAGCGACCAGCTGATTGGGAGTAAACAATTAGTTGGGGAGGATTTCTAGCTCTACTTAAAGGTATATCACCTTTTACTAAAGCAAAATACAGCGGATGCTGGACATCTGAAATAAAAAAAGAAAATGCTGGAAATACTCAGCAGGTCAGGCAGCATCTGTGGAGAGAGAAACAGAGTTAATGTTTCAGGTCGATGACCCTTCGTCAGAACTGGAAAAAGCTGGAGATCGAACAGGTTTTTAAGCAAGTGTTGGGGCAGGGAGAGGGAGGAGGGGAGGAAAGAACAAAAGGGAAGGTCTGTGATAGGATGGATGGCAGGAGAGATTAAGAGATGGTGCAAGGCAAAAGGAGATGGTAATGGGACAAGTTAAGAAACAAAAGATGGCTCTAGATGAAGTGTAAATGGCACTGGCAGAATGAAAGACAGCTGCCATGTGGGAGAGAGAAAAAAATAAATAAATTATCAATTTTTTTCTTCTCTCTCCCACATGGCAGCTGTCTGGGACACTTTGTCAAGACTTCACCAACACTCTATCAACATTTATTCCAGAAATTCTCTGAGGACTTCACCTAAAAAGAGTAAATGCTGTGCTACTCGATCTTATTGGACACCTTATAGGAATCACCGGCAGAATGGGAATGCTTGGTCATCGGCATCTTGCTAGGGGTCCTTCTTGGTCTTGACGAGGAATGGGAGGAGAACTTGAGGCCAGGTAGAACAGGACCAGCTGCTGGAGGAGAAAGTGACAGGAGGGTCAAAAGGGGGAGGTGGACTCCTTCCCCCTGCGGGTACCTCTGTTCCTCGACTCAAGTCAAATAGATTCGGTCCTAGAACCATCTAGTATTTCTTTTCTGTTTAGAACTGTAACATCCCAGGGTTAAAAGATCCCTCTAACCTATCCTGTAACGTATCTCTGAGCTGGTGCTTGTTAAGGTAAGGTCGAATGATGCTATGTCATCATGAGTGCTGCCCTCTTCCAGCTCCTCAGCCTCTGGGTGCTCTACATGTTCTACATGACTGGGTAGAGATGGACAAGGATTAGCATTTAGTGTCAAGGCTAAGCAGATATCGATGAGTGGCTGCTGAAAACAGATACATTTTATCAATATGTGAGGATGATATTTCAGTGAGAAGAGAAAGATTGTAAGATAGCCAAGAACCCTGCAGGATATATCCTGCAACCTCGCCACTCATCATGCCCCTGATGTAACCCATCCCCACGATCAGTATGATGTCCTGCTCGACTTGGGAGAGGGCGTAAATAAACGCTCTCCCTCCTTCTGTCCTCGCCTGCTCCCTGTTATTGCTCACGTATTTGTCTTGCGAGAAAGAAGGAACAGTTTTAGTGGTAGCCTAGTGAAATGCTTTGAGGATGTGTATGTCAAGGTAGAATAGTGGAGCTGGTGCCTGAAGAGTGGCAGAAGTGTAAGGAAGTGATGGCAGTAATAGTGAGGAGAGTAGGAGGTGCAGAGTGTGGCATTTGGAGCAGAAGGGGGTGGAGTGAACTGTACTGCAGTGAATGGAGGAGAGAGCTGGTAATCGGAAGAGGGAAGGGATGTGAGTGCTGGGACTTCCGGTAGTGCAGGGTTATGCAAAGAGTGATGCGAGATCGTAGTAATGTAGCCATGTCCTGGGGACGATGCTCCTGGTGCTAACGTGCTCATCTACCTCTGCCCACTGATACCGAGCAGCGTGTCGGGATACCTTCCTGCCACCTATTGGGAAGAGGACATCCCTCCTCATGCTGATGTCACTCACCAAGACCTCCAATGCTGTATCTGATAAGGAGGGAGGGGGGACCGTGAAGCTTCTCCTTGGCCTGCCGTGATCAAAGTTGCCTTCCAGTTGTTTGCAGACAAAGTGCACCTCTCCTGTAAGAGGTGCTGGCGGTTTTTAAATTGCATCACGAATGTCCGATATTCATGTCCCTGATTAGGCGAGCTGCCAATGAGCTGGCAGTCCACCTATTTCATGATGATGAGGGCCCCTGACCAAATTTACTTCCTAGTTTTACCCAAGTGATTAGGCATACGCTGATTGTGCAGTGCCGAGTCTGGGCCCAAAAACAGGCCCAGATAAATTTCTATCCTTTCAACTGCTTGGGTGCTGTGTTAGAACTCAGGTATTTTTAAACACTGTTACCTCATTTAAATGAGGTCTTGATAGAGGTCTTTAAGATTATGAAAGGGTTAGACATTGAGAAGATGTTCCCACTTGCGGGGGAGACCAGACTAGGGGCCATAAATATAAGGTAGCCACTAATAAATTGAATAAGGAAGTCAGGAGAAATTTCTTTACCCAGAGAGTGGTCAGACTGTGAAACTCGCTACCATAAGGAGTAGTTGAGACTAGCATAGATGCATTTAAAGGGAAGCTAGTTGAACACACAAGGGAGAAATAAATAGAATGATATATTGATGGGGGTTGGATGAAGAAGGGTGGGAGGTGGTTCGAGTGGAGCATAAACACTGACATGGACCTGTTGAGCCAAATGACCTGTTTCTGTGCTGTAAAAGCTATGTAATACTACTATGTACTTTGTAATACTATGTAAATGAGCTAATAAATAGTTCTGTAAGTGGACTGCATCCCTTCTAATCGGATTTAGGAAGATAGGAACAGAAGTAAGCCATTGAGCCCCTTGAGCCTGTTCCGCCATTCAATGAGATCATGGCTGATCTGCGACCTAACTCCATATAACCGCCTTTGGCCCATATCCCTTAATACCTTTGGTTAACAAAAAGCTATGAATCTCTGATTTAAAATTAACAATTGATCTAGCATCAATTGCCGTTTGTGGAAGAGAGTTCCAAACTTCTACCACCCTTTGTGTGTAGAAGTGTTTTCCTAATTTCACTCCTGAAAGGTCTGGCTCTAATTTGTAGACTATGCCCTCTAGTCCTAGAATCCCCAACCAGCAGAAATAGTTTCTCTCTATCTACCCTATCTGTTCTTTTGCTTTTTGCTTTGCAGAGGTAATGTAGCCCAGATCTAAAAATTAACCCTGATTATAATAACGTGCCTATTGATATTTATATTCGATTGCTGTTATCTTTTCAGTCTCCCAGATTATATAAACCAGCTTCATACAGGCTAAAGCAATTTAGCAAATCTATTTACAATTAAATAAATTACAGCAGCAAAGATTTCAGTCATATAAAGAAAGAAAGACTTGCATTTATATAGCGCCTTTCACGACCACTGAATGTCTCAATGCGTTTTACAGCCAATTAAGTACTTTTGGAGTGTAGTCACTGTTGTAATGTGGGAAACGCGGCAGCCAATTTGTGCACAGCAAGCTCCCACAAACAGCAATGTGATAATGACCAGATAAACTGTTTTAGTGATGTTGATTGAGGGATAAATATTGGCCAAGACACCAGGGATAACTCCCCTACTCTTCTTCGAAATAGTACCATGGGATCTTTTACGTCCACCTGAGAGAGCAGACAGGGCCTAGATGTAACGTCTCATCCGAAAGACTGCACCTCCGACAGTGCAGCACTCCCTCAGTACAGCACTGGAGTGTCAGCCGAGATTTATGTGCTAAAGTACCTGGAGTGGGACTTGAACCCACAACCTTCTGACTCAGAGGCAAGTGTGCTACCCACTTTAAAAAAAAATTATATTAGTTATTGAACATTAAGAACATTTACAACATCGTGATCATTCCATTGTATTATTCAAATCCATTTCGCCACTCTGCACAGCCCTTCCTCCATATTAACATCAAAACCTGAAGTTTAATTTGTCTCCCGTAACATATATTAATCGATTGTACTTTAAAAATTGATCGTAAAATACTATCTTTAAATTCCTTTCTGAATAAAACATCCATAGAGCCTTATAATGGTCTTTTAGCTTATATTTAAAATACTCTTTTAGATTTATTCTCCGCCCCTTATAAAACAGGGCATTCCTTCTTTGCACAATCACGAATCTAGCCAAACAGAACATTAAATTAATTGCCGCTCCGCTAGACTCGGGCAGACTCTCCTGCAAACCTCATCTCAAAATTGAGTCCCACAGGATTTCCATTCTTGTTCTTCGGTCCCCACCCAGCAAAAAAACCTCACACAACTGTTGAACATAGTACTTAAAAACATTTAACTGCGGACATAACACCAGTAAATGGGACAGAGTCTCATCCCGTGTCCCACACACTGGGCAAGTTGCCCCCTCCACTCGCCCAATCTTACATAAGGCCGTCATGGTAAAAAATCGGTTGTGAGCCAATTTGAAATCCAGTTCAATCCACTCTGGACATTTAAAATTCGCCCACACTCCCTTCCAAATCCTGCTGAAGTCCAGCTCTGGGTATATACTCTGCCAAAACTCCTGACCAGCAGGTGTCTTGAATCTCCATTCTCTAAATATCCCATAGAAATCTCGAGTATGACAGTTGTCAAATTGGACCAACTCTTCCCCTTTCTCCAGCAGAAAGCTTGGAAAAGCGGGACACATTTTACTTCCTTTGGAGATTTCCGCATTTATTTTTTCCATCCAATCCTGTGGCATTGCCCTCACAATCTTCTCATACATGATCATAATTGTTTTTTTCTCTACCTCCTGATCCTTCTCCACACCATGTCCCTCACTATCGCTTCCAACAACCAACCTGGAATTATCTCATATTATACATCTTTCACACATATAATACCAGGTTTTATAAAAGCTTGATTAAATAATACCTTTCCTTCAATGTTGACCCACTTGTTCAAAAATAAGGGCTGTTCTAAAAATTCCTCAGCACCCTTGGGCATAAACTGCACACTTTTTAAAAAATTGGGCCTAAGTCTCTGCAACCCCCTTATAAAACCTAGGGAGAGGTTTAATCGATTTCAAAAACATATTATTGTATTCCATATACAATATCCCCTGCCCTCCTACCCCACTTCGTTTTAAAAAATGTTCAAAACAATTCTTCCAAAAACTTGTATTTGACCTCTGAAGAAATCTCTTCACCCATTTGATGCTAAAGGATTTTTTCTTCAAATCAATTTCTGGGAAATTGAGTCCTCCCTGATTTCTCCGTCCAATGATGGTATTGTAAGCAACCAAGGCTGGTTTCCCTTCCCGCAACAACCTCACACAAGCCTCTCGGATGGACTTTTCCGCCCACTCAGGAATATCCTCCACCATCAATAAGTACAATAGCTTAGATAGCAGGAGAGCGGACACCACTGTCACTCTTCCTTGCACTTTCAACCACCTTCTTTCCCATCTTCCCAAAATCATTATAAGTTTCATAACCTTCAGTTCCCAATTTAATCGATCCACTTCATCCCTGTCTTTCTTGCACCCCATATGCACCCCCAGAACTTCCAAAACCTCCAGCTCCTTAAAGGGACTTTCCTCCAACCATTCCCCTCTACCCCTTCCTGCAACCAGGCATTGGGACTTACTATAATTCACTCTGGCTCCTGAAGCTCTACAATACTCCTCCACTACGTCCATAGCTTTCCTTACTGACTCCCTATTTCTCACTGTTAAGGTTGTGTCATCTGCATATTGGTGTATCACCGACACCAGCCCGGAACTGGGAACCGCAATCCCAACTATACCTTGTTCCTTTCGCATCATGTAACGTAATGGTTCTGCTACCATTATGTACAAGAATGGGGACAGGGGACAACCCTGTCTCACTGACCTCTGTATCAGAAAATACTTGGATAAAAAACAATTACATTTAACACAGCTAAATATGTTTGTATAAAAAATCCTTATCCACTCAATGAAATTTTCCCCGAAACGAAATGCTTCCAAAACCATCAATAAAAACTCATGAGAAACCGTATCAAAGACTTTCTCTTGATCTATCTTTAATACATAAGCCTCCCTCTCACTCTCTTCCATGAGCTTTATCACATCTCAGATTGAGACCACAGAGTCTGCGATGTCCCGGCCTATGACTCCATAGGACTGAGAGGGCAAAACTATCTGCGGCATCACCTCCTTCATACAATTTGCCATAACCCTTACCAAGATCTTATAATCCATAATTAATAATGTGATGGGCCTTCTATCCCCTTTATTTTTATAAGCTAAGCTTATGACACCTCTCCTCATAGATGGGGCCAGGCTACCCTCAATTTTAATCTCCTTTAAAACCTCCAAGAGCAATGGACTTATCTCTAAAAATTCTTTAAAAAATTCTGCACTTAGTCCATCAGACCCTGGGCTTCCCCCCCCCCCCCCCCCACCACTCATTCCACTTATTGCTACTTTTATTTCTGCTAATCCTACTTCTTTGTCACACATGCTTCTCTCATCCTCCTTTAAACCCTCTTCAATAAAAGCACTAACCTTCTCCATTGCCAATTTGGAAATGTCTTCTTTTGTATATAACTCTTGATAAAAGCTGCTAGCCAGCTCCAAAATCTCCCCACTTCCATTAATGATCTTCTCCCCAACCTTCAACTCTCCAATTAATGATAATCTCTGTCCCTGCTTCTCTTGCTCTAGAAAATATAGAGTGCATCTTTCGCCCTCCAATGCATCTTTAGCCTTTGCACGGAGAATGGCCCACTTGCATTTTTCAGCTTACAATAATTCCCACTCTTCCTTTAAAACCACCCACTTAGTCTCTGTTCCCTTATCCCCTCCGTCAACTGCTTTACAGACATCCGTAAACCTTTTGTTTATATTTATATTCTCTTCTTGACGCCGGTTAGCTGTCGCTCTCTCTTTCCCATAAAGTACCAAAAAAACTTTTACCTCATATTTGAGATTGTCCCACCAAACTCTTCTTTCTTTCAAGAACAAAAGTTCCTTCCAAGCATTCTTTATTATATTTAAAATCCCTTCTTTATAAGCAATTTCTTTCAGGTATTGATTGTTTAAAATCCACACCACTGGACCGATCTTAACTCTGCTGTTCCTAATTCTAAGAGCCAAAGCCGAAGTGGTCACTAAAAAATACTTTTTTGTAATGAATCTCCATCACCTCAGAACTTAACCCTTCCCGCATTAACACAAAATCTATTCGGCTCTCTTTTAAAACATCACCCACCCAACCTGTTCTGGAGAACTCCCTTTTTATGGGGTTCCGATCCCTCCATAAGTCTCTCAAATTTAAATTTGCCATCATTTTTACAATCATCCCTCTGGAGTTATCATCCTTAAAGATCATCTGGGCTGAAATGTCCATCCGAGATAAAAATACATTAAAATCCCCACTATACAAGGGTTTTCCGCCTCTGTCACTTCAGTGAATAACCACCGAAAAAACTCGCGCCGCTTGCAATGGTCATTGGTGCATAGATATTAAAGAGATCGCAATTAAATTCCTCAATTTTTACCTTTAGCCGTAAAAATCTCCCCTCAGTGTTCTTGTCCACCAAGGCAACATTCTCTTTAATGGACAGACTCATCAAAACAGCCACCCCTCTACGGTTATTGTTTGCACAATTTGCAAACACCTCTCCCTTCCAAACCTTCCAAACTCTTTCTAGGATATCCTCATCCCAAAAGGTTTCTTGCAGACACAACAAGTCAGTGCCTTTAAAACACTGCAACAACTGCTGCAATTTCTTCTCACCCCTCAGTCCGTTCACATTAATCGAGACCAATGTAATCATGGCTCCGAATAAGGGAAGTATGCCTGATAATCTTCCCATCGTTTAATCTCTGGCCCTTCCCTCTTCTCATGCTCCTTCCCAACTTTTCGGGCAGCTGTTGCTTTTTCCTGCAGCCTCCGGCTCTTTTTCACCTCCTGTTTGAAACTTCCCTGCAGATTCAGCCTCTTCCTTGCATTAGGTTTGGGCCGAAGAGCTGCCCCTTCTCCCTCCTTCTGCCCCTCACTAATCTTTCCCTTTCCACACGATGTCACCTCACCCCCCACTTTCATGTCTCTGTCCCCCTCTGATTCCTCACTCTCGAGCTCTTCTGTAACCTCCTGTTCCTGCTCCCTGTCAGATACATAATCTCCCTTAAAGAGTCTTCCTGCTATCGCAGTTTCTCCAACAGTGCCACTCCCTTCGGCCTCATCTCCACCGCTGACCCTTGCTCCCGTTTCTTCTCTCTCTGGGACAATGGCGCACTGATATTGCTCCCTTTTGGCATTTTTGTCTCCCTGCTCACGTCCTGCTGCCCCTTAAAGGCTCCTGCCTCTTGCACCCTCTCCTTGTCTTGCCCCCTCCTGCTCTCCGAGATGTCCGACTCCCCGTCTTTCTTGGAGTACTTACATTTACCATGCACCTCGCTCCCGCCTCCTCTCCCCCCCGCGGACACCAGATTCTTTAGTGAGAGCTGAACCGTATTATGGCTCGATGCTGCCCTCGACCTGTGCTGCCCTCTGCTGTCTTTGTCCTTTTCCACTGTACTTGGTGTGTTTTCCACCATCTCCATCCTATTTTCTGCTCCGCAATTTTCTGCCTCTTCCTGCACTCTTTTCTCCTTCTATTCACCAGCTGTGTCCTCCGCCTGCTCTGTTCCTCCGGCCGTTCCACTTACACCTCCTGCTCCTTCTCCCATCTCCTCGTCACTCAAGGGGCTTCCTTCTGCCTCATACTCACAGTGGGTGGGGCCTTTGTGACACACCCCACAGCTCTCCGCCTTGCAGCTCTGAGCGATGTGTCCAGACTCGCCGCAATTATAACAGTACAAGTCTGGACAGCTTCTTACAAGATGGTCGTGTCCAAGACAATAATAACAAACCTTCACCTGGTTATCATGCAGTACCCAGAAGTACTGTACTCATAGATACATAGATACATACATAGAAGATAGGAGCAGGAGTAGGTCATCCGGCCCTTCGAGCCTGCTCCGCCATTTAATGAGATCATGGCTGATCCTCCAATTCAGTATCCCGTCCCCGCCTTCTCTCCGTAACCCTTAACCCCTTTTGCCTGTAGAAATATATCTAATTCCCTCTTAAATATATTTAATGAGCTGGCGTACACTGCCCTCTGTGGCAATGAGTTCCACAGGTTCACCACCCTCTGAGTGAAGAAATTCCCCCTCATTTCTGTCCTAAATGGTTTAGCCCTTATCCTTAAATTATGTCCTCTAGTTCTGTTCTCACCCGCCAAGGGAAACATTCCTTCTGCATCTAGTCTGTCTAGACCTGTCAGAATTTTATACACTTCTATGAGGTCCCCTCTCAATCTTCTAAACTCCAGTGTGTACATCCCTAAACTACATAGTCTCTCCTCATAGGTCAATCCCGCCATTCCTGGTATCAGCCTGGTGAATCGCCGCTGCACCCCCTCCATGGCAAGAACATCTTTCCTCAGATGAGGCGACCAAAACTGTACACAGTACTCGAGGTGTGGTCTCACCAGTGCTCTGTACAGCTGCAGCAAGGTATCCCTGTTCCTGTATTCCAACCCTTTTGCTATGAAGGCCAGCATACCGTTTGCCTTCTTGACCGCCTGTTGCACCTGCATGCTCGCCTTCAGTGACTGGTGTACAAGAACACCCAGGTCTCTCTGTACTTCCCCCTCTCCCAATTTATTGCCATTTAAATAATAATTTGCCCTCCCGTTCCTGCACCCAAGGTGGATAACTTCGCACTTGTCCACATTATAGTGCATCTGCCATTTATCCGCCCAATCACCCAGTCTGTCCAAATCGCTCTGGAGCTTCCTGGTCTCCTCCTCTGAGCCCACCCCCCCTCCTAGTTTAGTGTCGTCTGCAAATTTGGAAATGCTGCATCCGACTCCCTGATCCAGGTCATTAATGTAAATTGTGAACAGCTGGGGACCCAGATCAGATCCCTGTGGTACCCCACTTGTTACTGCCTGCCATTCAGAAAATGAGCCGTTTATTCCAACTCTCTGTTTTCTATCTGACAGCCAGTTCTCTATCCACGTCAATACTTTCCCCTTTATCCCATGAGCTTCAATTTTCCATGCTAATCTTTTATGTGGGACCTTATCGAAGGCCTTTTCGAAGTCCAGGTACACCACATCTACTGGCTCTCCCCCATCTATTTTACCAGTTACTCCCTCAAAAAATTCCAATAGATTAGTCAAGCACGATTTACCCTTTGTAAATCCATGTTGACTCTGTCCTATCCTGTCCCCATTTGCTAAGTGCTCCGCTATTTCATCCTTAATGATGGACTCCAGCATTTTGCCCACAACTGATGTAAGGCTTACAGGTCTGTAATTACCTGCTTTTTCCCTACCCCCCTTTTTGAATAGTGGGGTAACGTTAGCTACCCCACTATTCAATCCAATCCATGGGCACTGTTCCCGAGTCTACTCCTTCCATTGTCTCAAATTTCATGCTATACGGCAATGACTTCACCTCCTCTGGGAACCGTACCTTTATGTAATGGGTTCCATCTGCTACCCGTGTTCCTGGATAGTATCTCCTCTTTATTCTCGTGCAAATTTTAATGTGCCACGACTCCAACTTTTTGATTAGCACATCATCCTCAATATAAACCAGCAGGTTTAAGAATGAGACCACCACCTCTTCAGAATATAGCAGAGATACCTCCAAGAACTTATCGCCAACCTTCAAACTGAGTAAAAGTCTTTCCACCTCCTCTCGGCCACTGACCATCACCTCGAACCCAACATTTGGCTTTGGTTGGCAGGCAAAGCAACTTCTCTCGCCGCAGTCCTCATGTACCGCCTGGATAATATCCCAGGCTTGTATCTCCTTATCCTCCTAGGGTCCCAGCCCAAATCTTTGGGCCTTTTTTTCTCCCTTCCCCCAACATTTTCTCCCCTGATTAAATTCAGCCTGGAAACACTTTGGGCCCCTCAGCAGCCATCTGGCTGCTGTTTATGGACCAAAAAGGCCCTAAAACCTGAAACAAAAACCCCAAAACCCACCACCAACTTTTTACAAACTCACTCCAACTCCCTGCAGTAATCAAGCAATCAGCAGCACCTGCTCACTCCTAGCCCCTCCCACCTAGAGGGTGCTACCAACTGAGCCACAGCTGATATTATACATATACTATACAATTCAAGTATAATTAAAGATATGTACAGTCAGAATGTCTCTTAAAAAGTCAGTTGTTCCTCCTGCTTTGCTTACACTATCAGGCTGCAGTGGCACAAACCTTTCAATGATCTCAGCAGATCACGAAATGTTAATGCCAAGCCACACTCAATTTCATCCTGCTGTGCCACTCATCACATCCCCATCGCTCTGCCTTCCCTTCCCTATGCCTGCACATCCTTACTCACACCAACTTACCTTGCACCTCCACCCATCCCTCTCTATCTACATTATCACTTCCCCATCTCAGAAGCCACCCCTCAAACTCACCCTCATCCTAGTGCAAGCATACCAACTAACAACACACAAGGGTAGGCACTTGGGTGTTTTAGCCAATGTTCATGTGAAGTTTATGTTAATGTGCTGTCAAACATTGAAACCTTTATTTTCAACACTTGCATTCTTGGACAGATTTGTGTGAACCTTTGGAAGTGGCTTAGTGAGTTGCAGTGAATGGTGAGACATAACGGTACTCCCCGCAATGGTGATGAGTGTGAAAGGAATGGCTTGGGCATTGTAGGGATGCTTTATGGTGTTGGTGTGGGGTGGTGCCAACCTGGCGCATCATGTGGCAGCCAGGGTTTACAGCGTCAAGTGAAGTAAATGTGGCCATGGTGAGGCCATCCCTGGCCTCCCGGGCAGCAATGTTGTCGGGTGCTGATGCCTTCTGTCCTGTGAAGCACCAACTGATTGCGGAGAAGGTTGGTGTTGTTGTTGGTGCTGCTGGTGTGCCTGGTGCTGCTGGTGTTGTGGCTGATCATGGTGGGATTCTGAGGGCCAAGGTGAGATTTTTTCAAGGGCACTGATGCTGATGGAATAGATGGCAGGTAAGATTCAGTGACAGAAGCGACACGGTGGCATAGTGGTTAGCACTGGTGCCTCACAGCGCCAGAGACCCGGGTTCGAATCTGACCTCGGGTGACTGTCTGTGTGGAGTTTGCACATTCTCCCCGTGTCTGCGTGGGTTTTCTCCGGGTGCTCCGGTTTCCTCCCACAGTCCAAAAATGTGTGGGTTAGGTTGATTTGGCTATGATAAATTGACCCTTAGTGTTAGGGGGGATTAAATATGTGGGGTTATGGGGATAGGACGGGATATGTTAGGGGGAATTAAATATGTGGGGTTACGGGGGTAGGGTGGGATATGTGTACTGTGGGGATTAAAGCAGGGACAGGGTACTGGATTTGGATGATCAGCCATGATTGTATTGAATGGCGGAGCAGGCTCGACGGGCCGAATGGCCTACTCCTGCTCCTAGATTCTATGTTTCTATGTCATTGGCGAGAGAGGTTGTTCCAATGAGGTGACACTGGATAGAGAGTTTGCTCCAAACACTTGCTAGCTGCATAAAGCTCAATCTGTCTTCCAAATGCAGTAAGCAACAGCTTCTGAGCTTGGAAAGTGAACACCTATGAAATGGGAGCTTTTATAGACCATTTGAAGCTGTCAAGTTTAGAAACCATCACATGCTGACATAACATCCGACCTCCTTACCTGACGTGATCCCCGAGCAGCGGGGAAGCCATTGGCGACCTCTAAAAATCTAAAGGTAAGCTTAAAATAATACTTAATTGCCTCTTAATAATCCAGTGATTGATCTAAATTGCCCCCCCCCCCGCCGCTTGGTGTCGGGTTTGTTCAGCGCTGACAGACCCGACACCTGGGAGACTAGCGTGGAGGCGGGTTGACAGCGGGGTCCCGACCTGCTGACAATTATTTCAACTTTCACAGCTGACCCACCTCCGATCCCGTCCTCTCAGCACCGGTAAAATTCCGGCCTAGGTCTTTGGCACCCAAAAAGGAAAGACTCAGACGAGGGTAGTAGAAACAATATGGAGAGAGAGCCAAGAGGGTTAAACACATACCTCTGAAGTGAATCGGAAGTCCTGCTCCACCATTGTTATGGCAGCAGAGTGGATCATGGGTTGTTGGGACCCTGATGTTTTCCTTTCAAAAATAAAAAGAAACCTTTTAAACTGTACATCATATAACATTTTGAAAGATTAAAGTTTTTAGTTCCCATATGTTTAAATCCATTTGTTTATATTTCCTTATTTGTAAAGTTATTCTGTGTACAAGTTGACGAGAAGCTTTAAACGTTTTTCTTCATAAATAGGTATATCCAGATTAACACAATTCAAAATGTAGCTATTTAGTTATTATGCACAGAGGAGATCTGATTAGTTTAGTCACTAAACTTTAGTCTTATTCACAAATATTTAAAGATGTTGGATATCTTAGGAATATTAATATTTCATGTTATAGACATCGGTATAAATTATATCCCTCCATTACAAATTCCTAATGTATAAGTGTTTAAGCTACAGATCCTTAATCGAATCAGAAACTGGATTAGCATAGCCTGGTAAATTGAATGTCTGAATATTTACTTTTCTTTTGTGTTTGCAGGTTCTATATTTGATCTAGTGCGGCTTTCTGCTATAATAATGTTTCATGCTTATAGCCAAAATGTAATTGTTCTTTGAAAATAATGAAAAGAAAAAAAGTCTGTCAGGGGAGCAGAACTTGGACATGATATCCCTCAATGAGAAGGAAGCTCTTGAACTTATTTGAAAGAGCGTGGGGGAGGTTTTCCTCGGCAAGTAAGATTCTTTTGTCATAACCATGAATGTGTTTGTTCTGCTCTGTTAGTATCAATATTATTGGGCCTTTGACACAGTTGACCACTCCATCCTTCTCCAAAGCCTCTCCACCGTCGTCCAGCTGGGTGGGACTGCACTCACCTGGTTCCATTCTTATCTATCTAATCGTAATCAGAGAATCACCTGCAACGGCTTCTTTTCCCACTCCGGCATCATTACCTCTGGTGTCCCAAAAGGATCTATCCTTGGCCCCCTCCTATTTCTTATCTACATGTTGCCCCTTGGTGACATCATCTGAAAACACAGCATCAGTTTCCACATGTTCGCTGACGACACCCAGCTTTATCTCACTACCTCTTCTCTCAACCCCTCCATGCTGTCTAAATTGTCAGACTGCTTGTCCGACATACAGTTCTGGATGAGCAAAAACTTTCTCCAATTAATTATTGGGAAGACCGAAGCTATTGTTTTCGGTCCCCGCCACAAACTCCATTCCCTAGCCACTGAATCCATTCCTCTCCCTAACATCTGTCTGAGGCTGAACTACACTGTTCACAACCTTTGTGTCATATTTGACGCTGAAATGAGCTTCGACCACATATCCGCAGCATAACAAAGACCGCCTACTTCCACCTCCATAACATCACCTGTCTCCGCCCTTGCCTCAGCTCATCCGCTGCTGAAACCTCATCTATGCCTTTGTTACCTCTCGACTTGACTATTCCAATGTACTCCTGGCTGGCCTCCCATATTCCACCCTACGTAAACTTGAGGTCATCCAAAACTCGGCTGCCCGTGTCCTAACTCACACCAAGTCCCGTTCGCCCATCACCCCTGTGATCGCTGACCTACATTGGCTCCCGGTTAAGCAGCGCCTTGATTGCAAAATTCTCATCCTTGTTTTCAAATCCCTCCATGGCCTCACCCCTTCCTATTTCTGTAATCTCCTTCAGCCCCACAACCTGCCGAGATATCTGTGCTCCTCTAATTCTGCCCTCTTGAGCATCCCTGATTATAATTGCTCAACCATTGGTGGCCGTGCCTTCTGTTGCCAAGGCCCTGAGCTCTGGAATCCCCTCCCTAAACCTCTACGCCTCTCTTTCCTCCTTTAAGACGCTCCTTAAAACCTACCTCATTGACCAAGCTTTTGGTCACCTGCCCTAATTTATCCTTATGTGGATCGGTGTCAAATTTTTTGTCTTAAAATACTCCTGTGCAGCGCCTTGGGATGTTTTACTACGTTAAAGGTGCTATATAAATACAAGTTTTTGTTGTTGTTGTTGTGGGGCCAGCCCTGTGATATTCAAGATACTAAGGCCTGGATTTGCCTCTGCTGTACTGCCGCAAGTTAGGTGGTACAGTAGTAGAAAAAGTGGGAATATCGGGCAGAGTAGTCCACCACTGGTTCCCGCCCTGACCTAACATTTTCTCCCCCCCCCCACCCAGGCCCTGCAGGAAGTGCTACTGGGAAAATTGAGCTCTGTACGTATGTGCAAATGTATATGTATAGAGTGTTGCCCTGGCAGGTGGAATGGCACTTGCAGCCAAAAGCAACCTGCAGTATAACAGGTCCTGCACTGCACATTCTACAGAGACTGGTCACTTAGTATAATTGCGGCTTTAGAGTAGGAGACAATGCAGTAACTCGAGATTTATACACATTGAGGGTGTAGATGTAAGAAGAGTGTGTTATCTATGTGCAACATTTCAACTATAATAATCTGTAACACCAGCTCATTTATTAAGACAGTAGTGTATGTATTATCTGTACAGGGTACTGCTCCAACTTCATTGTTCTGTTTATATAAAGAGGGAAATAAAGAAAAGCGAATGATATTGTGCTGGCAAGAAAGAATTGTTTTAAAGATTGTGTCAGACTTTATCATGAGCTACAAATCAACATTACAGAATGTACTCTGACCTGTCCCTGAGGTAGATCCCGACCATTAGTCAGAACATTCACTTCATCCTTCCACAGTTGGCAGTCTGTGCCCCAGCAGTGATAGGTACCTCAATGCATCAGCCGTAAGTTCAATGGATTAAATTAGTTCTCGGTTCAGCAGTGCCTCTTGCCTTAAGGAAAGAAACAAATAGACACAGACGGTTTTGCTCCATGGCCAGCTGCTGGCTGAGTACAGAGTCTGTAACCCACTTTCCCATTTGAAGGATAGACATTTTTCAAAAAAGGCTTTAGAAATATATCACTTTAATAAATTGTGACTCGCCATCAGTATAGTTTAATAGTAGCCAATGAAGTGACTAACGCTAATCTAAAGTAGATAGTAATATATTTCATTAGTGAACCAAAATTACATTGCAGGCTATTCAACACAGGCCTATGCCCGATGAGGCATATACTATTCAAAGCTATTACTCCAATCCAGAATGCACTACACAAGCAGAAACAAGGTTACTTTATTGGTGAAGATTTGCACATGCTAGCTTGAATTCCTTTCAGTACAGTTGCACATGGTTTGAAAAACATCACATTTTTTGTAAGTAATCTATTTAAATTTACATTTTTAAAATTATCTTGAATTCTTGTCAATGAAATAAGTCCAGTTAATATAATTCACAGCAAATTCCAACAGCATATAAATAGGCAGAAGCCTGCAAAAGTGTTATTAGGATATATCCTACTGTTGAGGCTGCCGCAAAACACGAATTAAGACTGAATCCATGTGTGCAAAACAAAGGTTTTTTAATACAACTGCATGGTCCAAAATGGCTGAACAGACTGCTCCCAGAATTCCCTGGAAAAATCCTGAGGCCCCGCCCACTTCTTTTCTCCTGCCTTAAAGGCAAGGTGCCTTAAAGGCAAGGTGCTCAATATATTGTCCACGGACAGAAAAGTGGAAATGCCCGTTTAGGTGGCGATCCGCCACACTACATTGCCTGCTGGCACTGTGAGTAAGTGTATCTGCGTGCGTGGTACTGAGTTACACATGTCAGGCACAGTTCTTGGCTTTGTGGGTGTAATGGCATGTTTGGCAATAATTTTTGGGTGTGTCCATCAACAACCTCTTTTCCAGGGGAGCCTCACGTGATCTTGGGCCAGAAGTTCAGCTCTCCGGCTTCCTGCTGGTGCAAGCATCGCGCGCGTACTTACCTACCGCGCCTGCCGTTGTGCTTTGGGCCCACGAGTACTTCGGGTCCTGGGCCTCCTCCAGCTGCCGGCGCGCAGTGCTTGCGTATCCCAGGGGCGCAGTTAGTTTGAAGCGTCCCCTGGGATCACATGGGCCATGGAGAGCCAATCGGAGCAGGGCATTTTCATTCATAGATTTGACAGGAAGACCTGTCAAATCTATGAATAGAGATCGGCCCCAAAACCACACTTAAACTTCAAATATTTTTTTTTTTTAAATCACATTTTTAAAATAACTATAAGTTACATAAATTAACTACTTTAAACAAAAATTTTAATTTTTGAAAAAATCAATTATACTTTTTAACGGTGCTAAAAATAAACTTACCTTTCTTTAAAGTATCTAAAAAAGATAAACCTGTTGAAAAAATGTTTGAATTGTAATTAATTAACTACTTACCTTGTTAAAAACAGGCCTTGCGCCTCCTTTTTAAAAGCGCAGCTTCTCCATACTTACCCTCCCGGAGAAACCTGAAAAAAAAACGATGTTCGCTGCGTGCGCGCTGCCTCTACCACGCACGCATTCGACTTCTGAACCCCTCCTTCAGGGGAACGGAAGTTCCAGTTTCCCGCGCATGCGCAGAGCATGCAGGAAACCGGCACTTCAGGTGGCCTTACGGGTGAGTACACAGCACGTACTCACCCCACAAGAGCCGAATTTCTGGCCCCTTATCTTTTTCTGATGTTCACATACATGCCCGCCCAGCAGGGATCACTGCCTAGTGATCAGGAAGAGGAATCCTGGCTGATTTTCCTCTCCCAACTCAAGGATACCGAAGCTAATTATACATTGCCTTGACTGAGATTGGGTAACTCAGCACAGATCAGCTTTGAACATGGACCCTTCCTCATTTCCTAATATTGTGCAGATGGATTTATACCAAAACTATTCTGCTCAATCAGTTCCCAAAGCTGATCTGTCCCAATGTCTTGCTGAGAGGTGGAACTGATCTTCTCCGTTATTTCTTGTTATGTTTTTCCTGACATTTCATAGAACATGTTCCAATATCCTGGCTTTATTTTCCAAGTCGTGCTCTGAATTCGTGATTTGACAACTCGTTAGCAAGTTGCTGGCATCTCTGCTAGTGTCACACATTTATGTGTCAAATTCTGATGATGCAGTGGTGACCCTGTCCCTCTCCAACAGCACAGGCATCGTTTACAAGCAGTTTCACTGATTAAAGCTGTTTCACAAGACATGTGGGATTGTTGCACTGGTGTGTTTACACAGTTTGCACTGCACAACAGGATTAAAAAGGCAATTTTGTGCAATAACTGCCTCACCATAAAAGAAAAATAAATCTCTAATAGCATCAGCATAGAAACACTTTAGAGTGTCAGCTTGCTTCAGCTAGTAGCACCTCACCTCCGGGTGGAATTTCTTGTGTATTTGCATCTGGAAGTACAGGTAATCGGGGCGTAAAGGAAATTCCCGGCAAGTCTATTATGCGTTTAATTACTCTACGCCTGAAGTTCCTTGCTCTTTTACGCCTGTCTATCTATCCCTGCCCCCGAACGTATCTCGGCTCGTTATAATGACTCCGTCTCCAGGCTAAAGAGCCGTACATGCAACTTTCCTGCAATTATGTAAAAATTCAGCCCAGAATTTTAGCTGCAGTAGGAAACAAGTCCATTTTCTGCTGTTTTATGGCTGTTTATTGAGTTTAAAAAAAAATGTATCCTCACTGAAACCTGCATTGTAATTTCTGTTTCTTTGAATGCATTTTTATGGCATCAGTGTAAGCGACATTAAAAATTGAAAAGTTTCCATGTTCTTAAACAGAGTTTCCGCTTATTTACGGTAATAATGTCAACGCAATCTGGGCGAAATCGGCCAAACCAGCACAAAGGATCGGTGAATATTAAACGTAAGTGATTTACGCCCAAAGCTACTTGCGTTCGTGATTTCGGTGATCTTCTACGCTGGTTTAAGATTTAATCTGCTGGATCAGGCCCCAACCCACAAAACTGGCCACGCCCCAGGTCGAACCCACGAGATTCTGCCGAAGCGCTGGCTCTTGGCAAATGACGCTCATTTTCTTAGGCGCACAGGCACTAGTAGGCAGATTTTAAAGGATTTTCATATAAACAAATATTGGCTTTACTGAGAAACTGACTAATATACACCAATTAAACTATTAAATGATTCACTTTAGTTCTTTTAAAGTCATTTTCAGTGATTTTAAATCAGGTGACGCAAAGCTAGAGGACTGGACACTCTTACTAAAAATGCTTATTTTTGGTGATAAACCCTTTTCAGCTGTATTAATAAAACTGCACCAAGTTACCACTCTAAAATACAACAAGGAACACTTTTTAATGGAAAGGGACGAAAAGAAACAATCTCGTTCTATTACGCTGCCCGATTGCATTGGTTTAGGGAAGATTTTACATTTGTGATTATGCAAATGAATTTCAGCAGAAACTTGAACTGTAACCTGACCAACGCAATTTTGAGCGCATTTTGGGCGCAATTTCCCAATTGCACCCAAAGCGGAAACTCTACCCCAGTGTGCCTAATGTGCATGACTTATAGTTAGATAGCTTGAAATTTTAATTTCCCTGCCTAAAACAAGGAATATATGGTGTGAGTTTGGTGCTTTCCTGCAATGTGGGCAAAGCCTAGTGCTCTCTTGTCCTGCTTCACTCTGTCCATTGGGAAAACGATGTTGGTGCTCCTCCTGGTGTAGATAGCCTCGGTGACCTGCCTGAGACAATGGTGCGCTGCAAGCTGGAAGATGTCGCTGATGTCATCTGCTGCAGCTTGGAAGGAGCCTGTTACATAAAAGTTAAGGGCCACGGTGACCTTAAAAGCCACAGGCAGTGCTGTCAATGCCCTGGATCGAGGCTAGAGTTGTGTCAAAATCTACTCATTTTAGTAAAGGCAGAATGTAGTGTTGTTTTACAGTGATAATGACTGAGATTCTCACCTTTGGGTTGAAGTTCCAGAAGGGCCAAGACTTCTGGCCGACCCTCCAAATCCACCTCAGCCATCCCATATGCATTTCTGGCTCCCAGCGGGATTCCGGTCGCCAAAGTGTGAAAAGGGTAATAGCAATGATGCTGTGGGAGTAGGTCGCTGCAGCAATAGAAGAGCTGGCAAGGGACCGTACATGGGCAGAAGCATCCCCAAGATTGGAATCACAGGCCCACTGAAGGCTTCAGATGAAACCAGGGCCTTCAGCAGGCTAAGTGTTTGGGACCAGACTGGAGAGAGAGAGGAGGCTGCTACAAGGACATCTTCCTCCACAGAAGGACTCGACCTCGAGGCTACTTTTTGGGGCTTATCGCTACGTTCCCCATGGCAGTCCCAGGAAGTGGCAGAAATTGGGGAAGACGGGACATAGATGGCTGGATTTTGCCGGCGCTCAGAGAGTGGGTTCGGAGGCGGGTCTGCTGTCAGAATCTAAAAGATTGCCAGCGGGGCAGTATCCTGCTCTGAACCCGCCTCCTTGTAAGTTTCCCAAGTGCCGGCTCTGCCTTCGCTTTGCGGACCCGGCACTAAGCAACGGGTCAGCCAATTGAAATACTTAAGAGGGTGTTTAAAGGTACTTAAGGTACCAGCTACTAATTATTTTTCCAAGTTTTTCACAACGTTCACGTCACTCAGGGATCACGTCAGATAAGTATGTTGGGTTTTCAACAACTCTCAATTGCTTTGAATAGGTGACAGCTGCAAAAGTGTGATAAAAGCTACCATTTCACAGCTGTTCACTTTCCAATCTCAGAAGCTGGAGTCTTCAGTATTTGGAAGAGACTTTTCAGCTTTATGCAGTTTGGAAGTGTTTGGAGTAAACTCTCTATTCACTGTCACTTCCTTGGAACAACATATCTCACCATTGACAGATCGCTTCTGTCATCTCAACTTCAGCTGCCATATAGAACATCACAGTGAGCACGATTTATGCTCTCTCACCTTGGTTCTCAGAATCTGATGACAATCAGCCGCAGCAGCAGCAGAACCAGCCACACCAGCAGCAGCAACAACAAGAGCGCCAACCTTCTCCTCAACCACCTGAGTGCTGCACAGGGCATAGGGCATCAGCGCAGGGCTGCACCGCGCCGGAGGCCATACCCCCAACACAGGGTATACAGGCAGAGGACGAGCTTCCTCAGCATGACGGAGCAGCAGTGTCAAAGGAGGCTCAGGCTATCATGCCAGGTCTTCGTCGACATTTGCGGATTGGTGGAGCAAGACCTGCAGCCCAGAGGAAGGGGTGGACACCCCATTACCAGTGGCTGTCAAAGTCACCCTTGCCCTCAACTTCTTCACCTCAGGCTCCTTCCAGGTATCTGCAGCAAACATTTGCAGCATCTCGCAGTTGGCTGCCCGCAGATGCATCGCACAGGTCACCAATGCCCTCTTTAACAAGTCCGCCAATTATATCCATTTTGCCACTGATGAAGCCAGTGTCAATGAGCGGGCGCTCAGCTTTGCTGCTCTAGCTGGCTTCCGACGGGTGCAGGGCGTCATCGACTGCACACATGTGGCCATCAGGGCACCCCATCAGAACCCAATAGCATTTGTTAACCGCAAGGGCTTCCACTCCCTCAACGTGCAGCTGGTCTGCAACCATAGGAAGATTATCATCCATGTGTGCACCAAGTTTCCTGGCAGCTGCCATGACTCTTGCATCCTGCGCCAGTCCACCGTCCCCCAGCTCTTCGCTCCGCCAAACAGTTTTTCTGGCTGGCTGCTTGGAGATAAGGGCTATCCCCTAAAGACGTGGCACCTTTGAGGAGGCCAACAAACGAGGCTGAGGGACGATATAATCAAAGCCACATCTGGATGAGAAGTGTCATAGAACAAACAATAGGCATGCTGAAAATGTGCTTCAGGTGCCTCGACAGATCTGGAGGAGCCCTTCAGTATGCCCCAGCCAGGGTCTCCAGAATAGTCGTGGTCTGCTGCGCCCTACACAACATAGCGCAGCAGCGAGGATTAGCACTGGATGAGGAAGACAGCGCAGAGCGCACAGCCTCATCAGAGGATGAGGAGGAGCACCATGAGGTTGAAAATGAGGATGACGAAGACCTGGAGGAGCCGGCAGTGCCATTGCAACCAGCATGTTGCTGCCCGTCATGCCAGGGATGCCCTAATCAATGCCAGATTTAACTAACTTTATGCAGCTCTGACATATGGCTGCCACAGGCGTGCGTAGGTTGGCATCATCCCACACCAACACCATAAAGCAGTCAAACAATGACTAGTCCCTTGTTTTCACACTCACCACCATTGCTGGATATGAAATGAGCCCTGACAATTCACTCTACCACTTCCATTTGAGCACACACATTTGGCAATGATTGCGAAGTGTGGCAGATAAATGATTTATTACAACTATTTTGTATAATATAAAGCTGACAGTGATACTGAAAAAGACACCCGAGTGACTACTCTTGTGACTATTTGTGTGGGATCTTTCTTTTCCGGGTGCTTCTACGTGGTGCTACCCCTGTGGCTTCAGCAGAGGTAGAGGCAGCCTCCTCACCTCCCTGCTGCACCTGCTTAGATGCCTTTGGCAGTCGTCCTCTGGGTTTTGGAGCCTGTGAGGGCCGCGCCAAAGTCTACTGCTCCTGCAACTGTGCATGTGCAGACTCGGACATCACTGTCCGGGGAGGCATCTGGGGCTATGACCGAGGGATTGGCAAGGGGGTGGCAGTCTGAGCGCTTGGAGCGGAGCCCCCACTTCTATGTCCCCTCCCACCATCATCCTCTCATGGGCCACCCGCACTTCCCTGCTAGCAAGTAGCTTGAGAGCACCTTGCTGCACTTCATAGGGCCATGAGGGCCCACATCTATACTGATATCCCTCCTACAAAGGACGTTTATGAGCCTCTGGTTTCTCTCCTCCATAGATGCCCATCTATCCTCCATAGATGACCATCTATTTTGAAGTGAAACCATGTTCTCATGCGACTGGCACCATGTCTCCTCCATGCAGGTGATCATCCTATCCATGGAGGAAGCTATAGTTGCCAGTGAGTGCGCCAAGGTGTTGCTCATGCTGGAGATGGACTCCTCCATTTTCTGCACATTCGCAGTCACTGCAGTCGCAAAACCAGTCAGAGCCTCCTGCACTTGTTCCTGCAGCTCCAGGATCGCCCTCTTCCTGGATGGCTCCCGAGGCTCAGTGTCTGCATGCAGCTGAGCAGAGCTGGGAGCGCCCAGTGCCCTCCAACGAGGAGTCTCCACTGCTGTCTCTGTCTACGCCATCTGCTCTTGCTCACTTGTGATCTGTGAGACATCAGGTGACAACACTACTCTATCTCGCGATGAACACACCGAGGTGTGTGACTCTGCGCTGGTGCTGGGTTGCGTTGTCTGAGGTGATGCTGTGCCCTCAGAGGCAGGAGACTCCTCTGAGGAGTCGTCTTGCTGTTCCTCCTGGATAGAGGGGGGGGCTCTTGATGGACCAGTGGGAGAGTAAAGACATCAGTTAGATATACAGGATGTCTACTGCAGACATATACCATTATCCACATGATGAGCATTCATTTTCTGTTGACATCAGACTCCATATGAGTGACTGATGAAAGGCATGCAAGTGTATGGAAAATAATTCTGTCACCAGCTTCTTCTAATGAGCCCCTCTCACTGTCCCTCACTTCCAGCAGGCTCAGCACTCCAGCAATCCCTAGTGCTGCCTCCTCTGCAGTGGTCAAATATGCCATGGTTTGTGGAGGCCCTCCTCCCGTTCTCTCCCTCTCCCTCTTATTGTGGCCTATCTTTTTCTGCAAGGAGGGAAAGAAGAGAAGGTGAAGTGAGAGTGATGGAATGAATGTAAGGAATGGAATGGGATAGAGCTTTCCAGGGAGACTTTGATGGAGTGGGTTGCCAATACCAAGTTGCCTCCTTTTGTGTTGTTAGTTGCTGTCATTGCATTACGATGAGGCTGAGTGTGAGGGGCGCATAGTAAGATGGGACCTGATAATGTAGATAGAGAGAGAGGGATGGATGAAGGTACAAGGGATGTTGGGGTGAGTAACGTTGTGCAGGAGTAGGGATGGCAATGCAGAGTGGTGGGGATGTGATGACAAGCACAGCAACATCAAGGTAAGTGTGGCTTTATACTCACTTTTCCTGATCTTAGAAGATCATTGGACCCCTACTGGCACTGCACCCAGCTGCAAACCACTACTGACATCCCCGTTACCTCCTCAGCTATCTGCAGCCATGCTGCCTTCGTCTGCTGGGGAGGCCTCTTCCTATTGTCCGTAGGGAAGAGAACCCCCCTATTTGCTCTCACTCTCTTCACAAGATGATGGAGGGAGTCATCAGAGAAGCGAGGTGCTGCTCCTTGGTGCTGGGAACTCATACTTCAGACCTGCACACACTGCCAGCACTGAATTGTCTGAAATTGCAAGTGTCAGCAAATGGGGACATGGCCCCTTTAAATATACCGGCAAGAATCGTGTCATCCAGTGATGTCACCAGACCCGCACCTTTTTCTTGGGCCAGGAAACACGAAGGGCAGGCCTAATAAGGCCCGTTAGGGGAAGATATTCTTTTTCACCAGGATCAACACAGCAGCGGGGTCATCCCCCGCCCTTGCCCCCGCCCCCGCCCCCACCCTCTCCCGCCTTGAAGATGCCCAGGTAGGTGAAATCACGGCCAGATTTTCCAGGGACCCACCACCGCTATTTGCATGCAGGAAGTAGGGAAGGAGTGGGCATTGACCGTCCCGGCAGGAATGAGAGGAGGAAAATCCCCTTGGGGTGGTGGGGGTGGGAGGGTGAGGCAGCAGTAGGTTTCTCTCTCATTGTCCTGCCTGATTTTGGAGGAAAATCTCTTTACACGCAGGTCTATGTAAACATTAATAAGGTATAGCCACTATATAATACTATTAATACTTATATAAATCTCCAGTGGCAATTCTAATAGTGTCACAGGGACTCATCAAAAAAACAATTATGAGGCACTAATTGTGTTTTGAATATGGCAATCTTCAATGATGTTATTCACTGCACAGCAGGTGTGTAGAGCATCCCAGCTCAGTTAAGCAGCAGCTTTGACAATATGGCTGAAAGCTTTATTCTGGGTCACTGTGTGATGCTCCAGAGAATGTATAGACAATACAGTTGTTTCTGGACCACCCGCCACATGCAATATCACTATTGTTTGACCAAACAAATTATATCTTAATTATGTAAGGAGATAAAGCAGGTTTAAATCATCAGGAAGCATGCTCTTCTTTTGGTTGACAGCTTCTCTAGGTTTGCTGGGAATCTCAATTCTCCACAGTTCTTTTCCATCTACTCGATAACTCCCTGAATCATCTATAGAAGATAACCTGAAGTTAAGGGAATGGTACAGCTACAAGAGTCAACTATAACTGAAAGTTATGTTGTGAAAATTTGACGTGGAAGCCAATCCATAGGGTATTTGCAACAATTTCCTGTCACTTCGCAGAATGTTCATTGTTATGAATTGTTTTCAGAAAGAATACACTATCAGGAGCGAGCTCTGAAGTCTGCTTGCAGGCAGTCTTTTTAATTTTATTCAATGGATCCAGAGTAAGGATGTTCTCATAGAATCATAGAATGATACAGCATAGAAAGAGGCCATTCGGCCCATCATGCCTGTGCCGGCTCTTTGAAAGAACTATGCAATTAGTCCCACTCCCCTGCTCTTTCCCCATAGCCCTTCAAATTTTTCCTCTTCAAGTATTTATCCAATTCCCTTTTGAAAGTTATTATTGAATCTGCTTCCACCATAATTTTAGCCATTGCATTCCAGACCATGTGTAAATAATATTTTCTCATGTCGTTTCTGGTTCTTTTGCCAATTACTTTAAATCTATGACTTCTGGAAACAGTTTCTCCTTACTTACTCTATCAAAACCTTTCAAGATTTTGAACACCTCTGTCAAATCTCCCCTTTACCTTCTCTGCTCTAAGGAGAACAACCCAGCTTCTCCAGTCTCTCCACGTAACTGAAGTCCTTCATCCCTGGTACCATTCTAGTAAATCTCCTCTGCACCCTCTCCAAGGCCTTGGCATCCTTCCTAAATTGTAGTGCCCAGAATTGGACACAATGCTCCAGCTGGGGCCTAACCAATATTTCATAAAGGTTTTGCATAACTTCCTTGCTTTTGTACTCTATGCCTCTAGTTATAAAAATGAGAAGTCGCACAACACCAGGTTATAGTCCAACAGTTTTATTTAAAATTACGAGCTTTCGGAGCAGTTGCCCCTTCATCAGGTAAAGGTACAATGAGGGAATCTATTACACAGTATATAAACACAGAAAGCAATTTGTCTGCAGAGATACAATCTTTCAGGGAGGCATTACATCAAAGACACACCAGAGCACAGCCAAGACAATGAGATGGGTCACAGGGGGTCCAACGTGTCAAATCCTGCCGTCTGCAGTTGAGCTTTTAACCTTTGTTTTTCTTTTGGGGGGTTTTTTTGTGGTTTTTTTCTCGTAATTTTAAATAAAACTGTTGGACTATAACCTGGTGTTGTGCGACTTCTCATTTTTGTCCACCCCTGTCCAACACCGGCATCTCCGCATCATGACCTCTATTTATAAAGCCAAGGAACCTGCGTCCCTTATTAACAGCCTTCTCAACTTGTCCTGCCACCATCAAAGACTTGTGTACATCCCTCAGGTCTCTCTGTTCCCAAACCCCCTTTAAAATTGTACCATTTAGTTTATATTATCTCTCCTCATTCTTCCTACCAAAATGAATCACTTCTCTTCTCTGCGTTAAATTACATCTGCTGTGTGTCTGCCCATTTCACCAGTCTGTCTATGTCCTCCTGAAGTCTCTTACTATCCTCCTCCCTGTTTGTTACATTTCCAAGTTTCGTGTCATCTGTAAACTTTGAAATTATGCCCTGAATACCCAAGTCCAGGTCATAAATATATATCAATAAGAGCAGTAGTCCCAACACTGACCCCTGGGGGACACCACTGCACACTTTCCCCCAGTCTGAAAAACAACCTTTCACCACTACTCTCTGCTCTCTGTCCCTTAGCCAATTTCATATCACGCTGCCACTGTCCCTTTAATCCCATGGGCTTCAATTTTGCTAACAAGTGCTTTGTTTTTAATATATTTGCCTGATCTAAAAACTGTTCCATTAAAAACTGACCTTGAGACCTGAAATAAATATTTTGTGAACCTATCTCCTCGGCATTTTTCTCAGCAACCCGCTGTCTCCAGGTATGGCGGACGATGTAGAATCAGGGTCTTGGCCTTCTTCCCAGCTTTTTTCTAAGCTATTTTTCTTTTGCCCAGATACAGGGTCAGGTATTTTCATTTCAATTAGGACGCTGAGTTTTTGATGACTTCTGTTCTTGGTTTGGTCCAAAGACTTTAAGGAATGCCAATGATTAATTAATAGTGATAGTGTAGGAAATCATACATAAGTGGCACTCAAAGTGCATTAGTCAATATTTATCCCTCAATCAACATCACTAAAACAGATTATCTGGTCATTATCACATTGCTGTTTGTGGGAGCTTGCTGTGCACAAATTGGCTGCCGCGTTTCCCACATTACAACAGTGACTACACTTCAAAAAGTACTTCATTGGCTGTAAAGCGCTTTGGGACATCCGGTAGTCGTGAAAGGCGCTGTAGAAATGCAAGTCTTTCTTTTTCAAAGAGGTTACTACTTATTCTCTCAAGTTTGAAAGCAGGCACTAGCATAAAACTTTTCTGAAAATAGCCATCAAAATGTTTAGAAATGTTCTTAGTTAAACTTAATCTCACAAAAGTAACTACACACCTTATGTCTTATATATGAAGGATCAGTTCCCATAGTGACTGTCGCTAAAGAAAGAGAACTGAATATGACTCAGAAAGGGGCCTTTATAAGAACAGCAGGGGTTGTTTGCGACTCCTGTTTGAAAAGCTCTTAAGGTGTCAAGTGTGCCTCTGATTTTCCTGGTGACACATCTTATCTTTCACAAAGTGCATGAAATATAAATGAGTAAAGAAGCATGCTAGTTTTATTCAACATAACCATACAAATGGCATTGTACCAGCAGCAGTGTAGTTTCCCAATAAATGGGGTAATGTTCTGACTTTGCACTCGTCTTGGAAGGACTCGCCTGCTGAGGGCACATATCGTAAATTCTGGCATGGACTGCATACAATTTTCCAGCCAAAAATGGCCGGAAAACTGTGTGTAGCTCAAGCTGGAATTTCCAATTTTCTTTGCTCTCTTGGCGGGCAGAGTACAAAAATATCTCCATGGAGTTGAGTTCCGAGTTTGCTGGGTACCTTTGAGAATCTTTGAGTACACATCTACATCAGCATGTGACCAAATGTAAACATGGGGAAGGTGTAATTTTCTGGGGAGCATCATTAGAAAATGGCAGGTGTGCTGCCCATGATTTTCTGATAGTTGCTGGTCATGGGGAAGACTTCCTGTGGTCACCTCATACTTGGAAAATCACCTCCAGGATGTAGAAAATAGTGAGGATTGAGGACCTTACTATGTTTCTCAGGAGGTCGCAAAACACTTCAGGCTAGAAATTGCATAGCGCCCCGTTTGGGGCGATAACTTTTGCGGGAGCGCAAAAGTATCGCCGGGCGCTACCCAATTGAATCCGATGCGAACTTCCGTTTTAGCACTCCAGGAGAGAAGTGGAGCACTAAATCAATCGCTACCACTTCCCTTGGAGTGCTAAATGGTGCAAGAGGGGCAGTAGCGGCAGGGCGCTGCACAATGTCCCATGCCGCGCTGTCGGATTCACAGCTCCTTCCCTCCCTTAAAGGGAAGGGCCAATGCTGAGGTCATTTCAAAGTAAGGCAGGGAATGGTCGGCGATGGCACCTGTGATCTGCAAAGAGCAGCCCCAAGCACTCTAAGAGAGTGCAGGGCTGATCAATCACGGGATGGAAAATATTCAAAAAACAGCACACTGATAATAACATTTTGGCCTACCTGACCACCACTGCCTTTAATTACTGCTCCCCAAGCGGCCATCCGTGGTGACAACACCTTCTGCAGCTGCCGTTGTTGACGCCCGGTGATGCTGCAGGGGGCGGAAGCGAATTTCAGATCCGGGGCAGTAACAGGGTGCTGCGCACCAGATGACATCACGATCTCCGGGGCGCTAGGGACCGAGGCGGTAAGTCTTAGCGCCAGCACAAAAGCGGCAGGAAATTTCGCGGGCGTCGCTCAATTCGCCGTGCCCAGTCGTAAAACCATTTGCGCCCTGTTATCGCCCCCTGGAGGCGCTAACGGGAGGCGCAAAGGAGGCCAATTTCTCCCCCTAAATATACAATGAATTACCTTGAAATGCAGTTACTGTTGTTATGTTGGCAAACATAGCAGCCATCTTTTGCACAGCAAAATCCCACAAACATGAATAAGGTGAATAATGTGTTTAGAGGTGGTATTGGTTGTCGGAGGTACAATGATCAGAATATCAGGGCCCTGAATCGTACTGCGGGATAATAGCGGGCCAGTGCCTCACTAGTTCATCTGGAATTCCTTTCTCTACCATGGCAGCATGAATTTGTTTAAAATAAATGGGTCAATGCTTCTGCCAAAATAGCAGAGAGAGGAACTTGAGATGCGGGCAGCACGGTGGCATAGTGGTTAGCACTGTTGCCTCACAGCGCCAGGAACCCGGGTTCGAATCCGGCCTCGGATGACTGTCTGTCTGTGTGGAGTTTGCACATTCTCCCCGTGTCTGCGTGGGTTTCCTCCGGGTGCTCCAGTTTCCTCCCACAGTCCAAAGATGTGTGGGTTAGGTTGATTTGGCTATGATAAATTGACCCTTAGTGTTAGGGGGGATTAAATACTTGGGGTTACGGGGATAGGGTGGGATATGTGTCGGTGCAGGCTCGATGGGCCGAAATGGCCTCTATCTGCACCGTGGGGATTCTGTGATGAATGTGTTAAATGTCTGTACACTAGAATCTCTGGATGTAATTTCAGGATCTGAGAGAAATCTATGCTCTCCTTCAACCAGTGCAATTGAAACATCCACCTGAATCAGCAAACAAGACCCCGGTTTAAATTCTCATCTAAAAAGAAGGTTCAATTTTAAATAAATGTTCATTTGTGTGTAATGTATTAGTGGAATGTGATTGGTTGTACAGAAATACTGGTGCTACAAAAACTTTACTCTCACGTTGCAAGTTATGAGAGAAAACTTGGAACTGACATTGCATTGTGAAAAATATACCATGATGCAAGACCAGCAAAATTTACATTTGGATCAATAAAACACTAACTTCGCTCCATAAGATAAATGAGAGGAAAGAAAATAACCACAACCACCGTATACTTCATTGCTGATGTTCTGTACAGTGGATATTTCTGACAGACCCATCATTAAATGCCCTATTGACTGCTTTTACCCATTCATCAGCAGATGAAAAAGGTATAAAGGTGGTAAGCTGAAGTTGTATTGCACATGCCTCACGGTCTGGTTGGTACTTCAGGCCAGAAAGAAGGCACAGGGGGGTGCCAAGACTAAACAACAACAGCTGCAAATATAAGCATGCAAAGAGGATCATCCATCTCCTAGGACACCTCATTTTTACAGCCTTGTTCCCAGAGCAGATGTCAAACAAGCCTAACTAAGCAAACTGATAAGAGTGATTGCATATATTTTACATTTCTAAGCAAATGTTAGAAGCATAAAAATATTTTAAAGCAAAGTTTGCAGATGTGCTGTTCAGAGAGAGATTTGGGAGTACAGAGGATTTATTTTGGGTGTCATCTTAATGAGGAATAAGGCCAAAATTCTGTGAAGTGCGTTGACATGGCTGGAACTGTAAAATGTGAGCTTTGTCCTTGCCCAAATATCATACGGTATGGTACAGTAGATGTATGAAGTTACTGTAGACTATTGGTTTTGGTACTGGATTAGCAGTCCAGTGGTATTGAGTTAAAATCCCACCATAGCAAGTTAAATTCAAAAATCTGAAAATGTCATTATTTCATTTTCTGGTAATAGCACCACAATGAAAACTGCTGGATTGTCATTGAAAGAACTGGTTCACTAACACCTTCAGAGAAGAGAAACTAGCACCCCCTAACTGGTTTGGCCTTCATGTGGTTGATTCTTAATGATCTCAGGGCAACTAGGGAATGGTGTACATGGGCTCCTCCACAATTCCTAATCTCTTGCCATTAAGAAAGTAATCCAATTTGTCTTTCTTGGATCCAAAGTGAATGAACTCACACTTCCCCACGTTGAATTCCATCAGCCACAGTTTTGTCAGCTTGCCCACTCATTTATTCTGTCTCTGTCCCTATGTAACTTTCTGCTCCCACCTACACAATTTATTGTGCCTCCAAACTTAGTGTCATCTGCAAACTTGGATATACAACTCTCTATTCTTTCATCCAGACCATTGATATATCTGATGGAAAGTTGAGGCTTCGGTATAGATCCCTGGGGTACACCACTTGTCACCGTCCGCCAATCAGTGTACATTTCCTTCATCCTTACTTTCCGTCTCCTACCACCCAATCAATTACCAACCCAAGTCACAAGGTTACGTTCAAATATGTGTGTTTTTATTTTTGCTAATAATCTCTTGTGCAGAACCTAATAAAATGCCTTCTGAAAGTCCATGTAGATAACATCCATAGACCCTCCCCTATCCAACTCTTCAAAAAAGTCAACTAGATTAGTCAGCTTTGACCCACCCTTCACAAATCCGTGCTGACTCTCTTTGATCAGCTTGTCATCTCCAAATGCTCAGTCACTCTGTCCCTGATGATAGATTCCAGTTACTTTCCCACAATTGATATTAAACTGACACATCTGTAATATTCTGGTTTCTCCCTCCCTCCCTTCTTAAATAATGGAGTGACATTTGCAATTTTCCATCCAAAAGGTACAATCCCTGAATCTAAAGATCTTTGGCAAAATACGACTAACACATCTGCAATTTCCTCACAATTTTTTTTCTCCCCTAGGGTGAAGAGTGGAAATCATCAGGACCTGGAGATTTGTCTATCTTAAGTCACATTATTTACTCCATTCTTAGATTACTTATATTAAATCCACTGAGTTCCTCCCCTTGACTTATTTTTAGGTTTCTTTTTACTTCTGGTATTTTGTCCTCTTCCATCACTGTGAAAATAATATTAATAAGTCTGTCACTCTTTCTCTTAATATATTTATAAAAACCTTTACTATTAGCTTTAATATCCCTTGCAAGTTTTTGTTCATATTCTTTTATTGCATCTCTTATTACTTTCTTTGTATTCCTTTGCTACTTTTATAGCTCCCCTAGCCTGCTGGATTTCCACTTTTCCTTGCATTTGTGTAAGCCTTTTCTTTTAGCTTGATACAGTCTCTTACCTCCTTTGCAGCAGGGCACAAATTCCAGCTACAACTTATCACGGAAACTCTTGGCGAGTTGCTGCAGTGCCTCCTGTAGATAGTACACACTGCAGCCATGGTATGCCAATGGTGGATGGATTGGAGATTTAAGCCAGCCGGTGCCGATCAACTTTGTCCTGGATGGTGTCGAGCTGCTTGAGTGTTGTTGGAGCTGAACTCATCCAGGCAAATGGAGAGTATTCCCTCACACTCCAGACTTATGCCTTGTAGGTGGTGAAGTGTTTTTGGAGAGTCAAGAAGCGAGCCACTCATCACAGAATAACCAGCCACTGACCTGCTCTAGTAACCACGGCATTTAGGTGGCTGGTCCCATTCAGTTTCTGGTCAATGGTGTTGATGGTGGGTAATCCCATTGAGTGTCATGGGGAGGTGATTAGGCTCTCTCTTGTTGGAGGTGGTGATTGCTTGACACTTGTGTGATGCGAATGTTACTTGCCACTTATCAGCTCAAGCCTGGATGTTGTCCAGATCTTGCTGCGTGGATAAAGGAGCACTAAATATTATATCCATTTTCGCAATTCTGTTTGCAGCAATCAAAATTCCAGCAGGTTAGGTATAAGAAAGTCTCTTCTGAAAAGGCAGAATGTAACTTGCCTTTAATGGCTGTTTTATATGGCCAGGCCAGGCATGATCCCCGCATCAAACTTGGGAAAGATCAGCTCATTATCGTTGAATCGCCCATGTTAATGTTGCTGGGAAATAGCTGATGTATGAATGCAATGGTGAGCTGACAAAATGAAATATTGTGCCATTGCCCAATCCCTGCATGTCAGAATCGTGCTGGTGTGAATAATCCTGCCAATCAGAAAATGTGTAGACTGTACAATAATTAGAAATGAGAAACAGTAAGAAAGAAAATACAGGTAATAATTTACTTATTTAATTAACGTATTACATCTTCATCAACAAAGAAAAATGCTATTGGTTCTATTTTTATTACTGTAGAATAAGGACAGCATTGAATAGCAGTCCATTTATAAGGTAGTCATTTGTGTCTAACCGTTAAAGATTTTTTTTGATATTGCAAAGAGCAAAAGCAGTCACCATATTTCAGCTGAAAGTAATGGCAACATAAACATTTCTTGATGGACTTCACAATGAATCCTCTTTGTCACAAACAGGCAATTTAAAGTTGAGCTGGTGCAAGAATGTGGGTCACATTAATATGCAGGTTGGCGTTTTCTGAGTCCATAAGGGTCCCCAAGTTATGCTGCATGTTTACTAGTTAAACTCTTTTAAACCACTTATCTTTCCACAGCACTGTCGAGAAAAAAATGCTTATTTTATTAAATAACAGTGTTTAATGGCTGATTATATACTTAGCTTCAAATTTTCAAGGCATTTGTATAAACCATCAAGTTGACCTTGTATTCTTGGCAGTGTTGTAAGTCTGGCTTAACTCATTTCAATGTCTTCTTATAGCACTGTCAAAGTGTGTAATGGCAAGGCACTGATGTAAGTGTATAGTGCTGATATAATTACAGATGATGACACTGCACACCATTACATGTGGAGGCATTTCAGTGAGTTTTGACACATTACCTTGTTTGGGAATTTAATTTCAGTAAGATTCACAGCAGTCACCTTCTTCCTGCTGCAGTGTTCCTTTTCTTGGTTATATGTGATTAGGTAACAGATAAATGGTTTACCCCTTTCACCAACAATGATGTTAGACCATTAAAAAATGCTTCATAAACATCACTAATTGATTGCAGTATCCTGTAAGATGCTTATTACCTTTACATTTATCATCTCTATGGGATTTTGTTCTAAAATCCTACAGACATTAAATAGAATCCACTTGTTTTTTTAACCAGATGCATTAACGTATTTGTTCTAGTAAATAGAAAAATTAAAGCAAAACTGAGATTTAAAAGACACATAAAATACGTACATTATGCAGAATGAAACTAGGAGAATTATAAAAGCTATAGAAAAGAAGAAAAGGGGAGTTCATTCTTGCAATTTTGGTCTTGCTGCTCCACCATTTCTGCTGAAAAATGATGTGGCATCAGGGCCCATGATGTCACAATGGCCAAACCCATCATTTGCATGGTTGGACCTTAACTAGGGCAGGATCGTCTTGCACCTCGCTGCCAGTGGAATTTAGGATGGAACTGGCCAGTCCTCTCTCCTCCACAAATTCAAATCCCATTCCATATAAAATAACTTGGTTTACATCCTCCCAATCCATCAGAATCGTAGGGCCTAGGTTTTTATGATCATCTTCACCATCTGGGTGGTAATCTGGTGTGATGGATCACAAGCCATATCTAGAACCTGCCTGAGTTTCATTCCATTAATTGAAGTCAATATAAAGGAAAATCGGGTGTGGGGTATAAGGCGGCTGATCCGCTACTGTCAGCTTTCCACCCTCACCGAAGTTAAATAACACCCCCCCCCCCCCCACATGATGTTTCACGCTAATTCTCTCATTCAACAGGCAGTTAGTAATTATGTAGAGGTTTGTTAATGGATCAAAACCCCACAAAAAGAGTTAATTGACCATTGTCTTGACGCTGGATGGTAAACAGGTACACCAGTGAGTATTCGAAGGACAAGCCATAATCTTGCCCTCAACTACATTCATGCCTCATTAATTTCAGCGTTTTTCCTGATCAGAGACATTGAGACAATTGGCTTCTTTTTTGAGTTGCTTTATCTGATTCATTCGTTTTAACCTAATTGAAAATTTATATGAGGTTGTCCTTTTAGCAGATTTCCAGGTGATTGATAATTCACCCTACCAGTGAGGAGATTTGGCTGTGAAACACTATCATTATTTCCATGATTTGAGGCAGAGAGGATCTCTAAACTTCATGCAATTGATTTTACTGAGTCATTCTGCGTGCTTATTCTTTTGATTACTACATTCTATTACCAGGCCATGCAATAACACCAATTTTCTACCATAGCATTCGAAACTGGCCTGAAATATTTACTGAAGATAATAGAAATTGCTGCCATGTAAGAAAGTACAAATATTGATCCAGCTGGGCAATTATTTGTCAGGGTCAGGACAATCATTTTTTTTTTCCATGTCTGTTCGTGTTTAGACTCTTGCACTGAACACTCCTCCACTGACTGGGTCATCTGAATTTTATCATGTGCCCTGCAGATTTCATTCCTTAATATTTCTGAATGTTATTCATTCACAGGTCAAGTCAATAATCACTACTACATGTCTTAATACTCCCACGGGACTTTTTGTGACATTTACTACGAAGAACTCCAGTGGCAAACAAAATAACACAACATGATTGTGGTCTGACATGTTAGTAATTCGAGCAGCTGACAGATGCTCTGGTATTTGCACCCGTCATAAATTCAACTGAAAGTCTCTCTGGAGCAAAACTAACTGCCACTGACTTTGTAAGCAACTATCAACAACCCACTACCATCAGACTGGCCAAATACAATGTGCAACATCTTTCCTTTTTTCAAATAATCCTTTGCTTCAGACTTTACGGGGGGAATGTTTTGGGGGGTCAGTGGGAAAATGTTTGGTGGCAGGTCAGGTGGGGAAACATTTTTTTTGACAGCAGGTAGGGAACCCGCTGTCAATCCGTCGCCACTCTAGTCTCCCAAATGTCGGGTCAGTCATTGCTGAACAGACCCGGCACCAAGCGGCGGTGGAGGCAATTATTAAGAGCTTGTTAACAGGCACTTAAAAATATTTTAAGCTCACCTTTAGATTTTAAGAGTTTGCTCATGGCTTCTCCGCTGCTCAGGGATCACATCAGGTAAGAAGGTCGGGAGTTGTGTCAACATGGGATGATTTCTTAACTTGACAGATGCAAATGTTCCATGAAAGCTCCCATTTCATAGCTTTCCAAGGTTAGAAGCTGTTGCTTACTGCATTTGGAAGACAGATTGAGCTTTATGCCGCTTGCCAGTGTTTGGAGCAAACTGTATCCAGTGTCACCTCATTGGAAAAACCTCTCTCACCATTGACAGATTGCTTCTGTCATCTCAAGTTCATCTGCCATCTATTCCATCAGCATTGGTGCCCATGAACCTATCTCACCTTGGTCCTCAGAATCCCACCACGATCAGCACCAACATCAGCAGCACCAGGCACACCAGCAGCACCAATAACAGCACCAACCTTCTCCGCAATCAACTGATGCTGCACAGGATGCCAGGGATGGCCTCAACATGGCCAGATTTACTTCATTTGATGCTGTACACCCTGGCTGCCACATGATGCACCAGGTTGGCACCACCCCACACCAATAGCATAAAGCATCCCTACAATGCCCAAGCCATTCCTTTCACATCATCACCATTGCGGGGGGGTACCATCATGTCTCACCATTCACTGCAACTCACTAAGCCTCTTCCAAAGCTGCACACAAATCTGTCCAAGAACACAAAGTTTTGAAAATAAAGATTTCAATGTTTGACACCACATTAACAGAAACTTCACCTGAACATTGGCTAAAACACACAAGTGCCTACCCTTGTGTGTTGCTAGTTGGTATGATTGGACTAGGATGAGGGTGAGTGTGAGGGTGGCTATTGAGATGGGGAAGTGATAATGTAGAGAGAGAGGGATGTGTGGAGGTTCAAGGTAAGTTGCTGTGAGTAAAGATGTGCAGGAGTAGGGCAGGGAAGGCAGAGTTATGGGAATGTGATGAGTGGCACAGCAGGCTGAGGTTGAGTGTGGCATTGCAGTAACGTTTTGTGTACTACTGGGATCATTGAAAAGTCTCTTCCGCCCATGGGAAGGGAAGAGAACCTCCCTGCATGCTGTGACTCCCTCCATAAACATATGGAGGGAGTCATGGGAGAGCCTGGGTGCAGCCGTGTACCTCTGTGCAGTGCTTGTCAGTGTTTGCAGCACCTCAGTGCTGTAGAACACCGACAGCACAAACGTCAAAATCAATTTGCGCATCGTCCCTTTAAGGAAACCGGCTGATGACGCGTCGTCAAGTGACATAATCAGACCCGCTTCCTTCAATTGGCCGGAAAACGCGCTGGGCAGGCTTAACAAGCCCAATCAGCATAAAATCATTTCACAGAGCGGGCTGGAGCCAGCAGCGGGATCGCACCCCGCCACCGACCCCGGCCGGATGGGACCTGTCGAGGTAGGCGAAATCACGGCCTACATGATAAATGTAATTTACCATCAACTTATGAAAAAACAAAATTTATTTGTGTCAGACATCGCTGCCTTTTCATCATTTGTAGCCCTCTTCTCCTGAAAGGTGAGGTTTTGTCTTGAGTGTCCACCCCTCCCACCCCCTCAGCAGAATTTGGTTCACATCCTTATTGTCTCATACATCCTGAAATCTATCCAGATTTTAATTGTAGTAACTGATATCGGTTCTATTTTCCTTTTGCACAGGGAGTACAGTTGGTATTTTCCTTAACTTTCACCAAGGGCATCATGAAGGGCTTCACTGACAAGGTGAAATACAGATCCCATTAAGGTTGCCCTTTCTTTCCCTTCACTTCTAATTATGGTTATTATTCTTGTAGGACTTTCACCATTAAATGCAAGGTTTTGTCTTCCTTTTGATATGTTTTTGGCGTGGTGTCTATTCTGTCTTCACTTGCTTAGGTTCTCAAAGTTTGGTTGTGATGTTTGTTCATATTCAGGCTCTGAGGTGCAGTCTTTCAACTATCTTTCTGATCATCAACTGTTCATCTGATCAAGTAGTTTACCAAATCACAATAAAAGGAGGTGCTCACCAGACAATAGCTGCCCGCACTCCCACACAGTGCCAAGAACAAGCATTTTGACCTGAATGGATTGGTTAATCATAGATTCATAAAATATACAAACCCTTAGGGGGAGAAATTCAGTATCGCCCCATTTGGGGCGCAATTATCGGCTGGGCGCAAAGATTAGCGCCTGGCGCTAATTATCGCCACCGACTGCAAACTTGACTTTTATCGCCCCTGGAGGTGATTGGAGCGCTAAATCAGGCGCTTCACACTTGTCTTAAGGCGCAAAGGCCGAGGAGCGAGGCGCTACCTCAGAGCGCTGGCGAAGCTCATGTGATGTCAGTCAGCAATGGAACACACACACAATGGCGCGGGCCAGTTCTTAAAGGGGAGGGTTGATCTTGCTTTCCATCCACATCCTGCTCATTGCAGCCTTGAATCTCGGCCTGGAGAGACCTGTACATCAAATTTGCTGGAAAGAACAATGGAGAGACCCAGGGAAAGAGCTCAGAGTGCAGCCCCCACAGTCTCTTCTAAATCGATACAAGGAAGGGCAAATCAAAATGAACCTGCAAAGTGCTGCTCAGTACCCAAAACTCCTTCACACAGCGTTGAATCTCTCCAGAAGTCTCTCTCTCTCTCTCTCAGAATGCGTGGTTCAAAAATGTCACCAACAATAAAAGGCAGGAAGCGGTCGCCTTTAAATAGTGCTCCCCCAGTCCCTTCCTGACTGCAAAACGTTCCCCTCAACCTGTCGTTGCTAGCGGCAGGCGGTAAGGCAGGGGGCACCACTCAATATCCACTCCGGGGCGCTACCGGGGCATTGTGCACTCGACTGACGTCACGATCTGCCAGCGCAGGAGATCGTGGCGGTAGTGTTTAGCGCCGCCGCAAAATGTCTAGTTAATTTCGCGAGCGGCGCAAACATCGCTGCACCCGGGCGCTAGTTGCTTTTCGCCCCATTAGCGCCCTCTTAAGGCGCTAACGGGAGGCGCAACCAACTGAATTTTTCCCCCTTAATTTTTAATTTTGGTATATATTAAAATGCTTTGCCAGGCCAAAAGGTTTTTTGAAGTGAAATAAGTTGGTGAATGTAACAGACGGTCTTTCACTGATAAGTGGACATGGAATGTGCTTTGACGTGCTTTACTAAAAGGCAGCTAACATTTGTTGAGCAAATGTGCTTTTAAAAGAAACTGTTGAATTTGCAAGCTGCTTTGTGATGGAGATATTTCAAGAGCTGTATGTCAAATAGCAGATATTGACAGAACAAATGGTTGTGACTGCAGGGGGTAGTCAGAGACAACAGCAATAAACAAACCCCCTTAGATTTGCAGACTTCGTGTCTACAACAATCAGGCCACAGGGTTGTGGAACGACTTTTGGTGGCTAAAGGGAGGAGTCAAACCTTGGGAGTTCTGAAATACAGAAAGCAACGTAACACGTGACATGTGACCGAGTGGTTTACTGCCACTTCTGTAAACTTTTATGAGTGAATGAACAATTTGGGCTTTGATAAAGGCAGCTAACAGGTAACCACACAGGATGTGTGGGTGTGAAAGTTTGACAGCTCAAACAACTCAGGTCGAACATTAAAGGAACACTCTCACAATCTCTGAATGACTGATTTACTGAGAAAGGCAAGGAAAACTGGATAAAAAACAGTGACTAAAAAATATCGGCACTGCATTCAGAAGGAGGGGCCTGGCCGATCATCTCATCTCGAGCAGCTGCTGCAGTCGGAAGGAGAGGCCTACAATCAATGGATACTGGACTGATCATCGGCGGGTGGTTGTATGTATGATTTCCTGTAATATTATTGGTGAACTGCTCGAATAGTGGTTGGGGTTTTGAATCTGTCTTAGGAACAATAAAAGGTTAAAGTCAGAACCTGTGTGTCTGGTGTAATTTCTCATACGTCTCAAGTCTGAACTCTATAACCTGTTGGACGGGGTAAGGGGTAATTCTGCACATCCTACAGTACCTCTATTAGGTCTCCCCTTAACCTTCTCTGCAAGGAGAACAATTGCAGCTTCTCCAATCCGTACAAATAACTGAAGTCCCTCATCCCACGGGGATAGGATGGGATATGTTAGGGGGAATTAAATACGTGGGGTTACGGGGATAGGGTGGGATATGTGTCGGTGCAGGCTCGATGGGCCGAGATGTCCTCTATCTGTACTGTGGGGATTCTGTGTGAGAAAGCAGGGACAGGGTACTGGATTTGGATGATCAGCCATGATCGTATTGAATGGTGGAGCAGGCTCGACGGGCCGAATGGCCTACTCCTGCTCCTAGTTTCTATGTTTCTATGTTTATCCCTGGTATCATCCTGGTAAACCTCTGTACCCTCTCCAAGGCCTTGACATCCTTCCTTGCTTTTATACTCTATTCCTCTATTTATAAAGCCAAGGATCCCATATCCTTTTTAATAGCCTTCTCAACTTGTCCTACCACCTTCAAAGATTTGCATACATAAACCCCCAGGTCTTTCTGTTCCTGCACCCCCTTTAAAATTGTACCATTATGAAATGCTTTTCTTGAAATCACAGATATCCTAATGTTCATTAAATGTCTTTCAGTTTGTACTGCTAACCAGGTCAAAAATGCCAATCATATATTAGTTCAAGTTGCAAGATGACGTATCGCAAACCCAAACTAGATCTTTAATGGCATGAACAGGTTCATTTGTTTTCATTTCATCTGTGTTCTGCTGATTTATGTACTTTGGGGAATTAATATGTATCTCTTTATTTAAGTTTAGAGATTCCAGTTTTACCATCCACCGCTTATAGCAAGCAAATTGCTGTAACTCCAAGTCACCCGCTATAAGTGGTGGAGACTGTTCTCCACTGGCGTTATGCTTCATGAAGTGTCAGTCTGAAGCAGCGTGCAACTGCCTCCTCCAGGGCGATTGTATCTCTCTGGAACAAAAGCAAAATACTGCGGATGCTGGAAATCTGAAACAAAAACAGAAAATGTTGGAAACACTCAGCAGGTCAAGCAGCACCTGTGGAGAGAGAAATCGAGTTATGAGGGCAAATTTAACCTATGCCACCCATTGGAAAACAGACAGGATCAGATGCAATGTTGGTTTCACCCCCCCCCCCCCCCCAAATTTCAACAGAGAGTAATATTGGTTGGGGTGTAAAACCCACGTTCCACTCGATCCCATGGGCTTCCCATCCGGCAAGTTAGGTTAGAATTACCTCCATTGTTTCAGCTTAATGATCTTTCAAGATGAGTGAGAGGGAGTGAAGTAAGTAAAATGGACTCATGAAAGAGTTAATTCTTTGAAAGTTGCAGTTTAGTAATAAAAAAATTAGAAATTACATTTTCTTCATTGATCACCTGACAACATGTTTTTAATACATCCCATAAAAGTTTTCTGCTATTTTAACAAAGGCATTAACGCATTTAATATAAACAGATTAATGCTCCTGTTAAAATAGCGGGCGAAGGAATGTTATACAAACGTGTTAAGTGGTCATTGCTAATATTCACACAGTGTAAATTCACAGCTAATATATTTGGTAATGATCAGAGAATTGAAATCGCTAAATAATCAGATAATACAATTTTTGTTCTCAAAGGGGGAAGGTTGAAATTAAGTCATATATTAGTAACATATTTTTATTTTAAATGGATTAACAATTTAATTAAAGCAGAGAACTTATACCAAGACGTGAATACATTTGTTACTAATATTACACAGTCTGATTCCAACCTTTAGATGGCTAAATCTTCACACATATGACTGAAAAGTTAATCATTGTTTGGATAGTTTCTTGTAATCAAAGATCTGAATACTTTTGGTGGATGCTGTAGCCCATCAAATATGTCTGCATAATGGGTCTCATCAGTTAACTGCTGAGATATGATGTAGGACATCACATGTGAGCACAAAGGGTTAGGTTGGCTCTTTGTCAGTCTCAGCACCTGAATTATGGATCATCGCCAGTGTTATAACCAATGAATAAGAGTAAGGAGCATTTTCTGCTCTCCCATCTGGAGATGCATGATGGCAGGCCTTAGTGAATTCAATTATTTAGTTTCTCTAACTGACCATAAACTTCAAGCTTCACTGATGTTCCATCTGTTTCATCATTCCCATAACTGTTGTCCTTATTATTAACTATAAGTCTGATATGTGATCCTTGTTTATTGATGCAGCTTTTGGTTCTGATTTCACTGTTAACGTTCGGTTGCTGGCAAATCAAATTCAAGTATGTACTAAGAGGCTAATTTTCTGTAGCATCAGGTTGCCATTAGGAGTCCATGGCTACCTTCTTTAGGAATTATTCCATAAACATATCATTTTAAACTCTGGGTAGGCCCATCTAGAATACTGTGTCTATTTCTGGTCCTGTCACATAGTGGGAATAAAAAGTCCCTGGAAAAGATTTAGAAGAGGGCCACTATATTAATGTTTAATGATAATATATTTAATAGATAAAAAATAGATTCATACTTAGTTTAAAAAAACCTTAGTTATCATAGGTTCAGAGATCTGGGTCTCTTTACTCTAGGCAAGTGTAAAATTCAGGGAGACTTGATTGAAATATTTAAAATGATGAAGAAACTAAACTGTGTACATGTGGACAGATTATTTGAATTAGATAGGTCAGGGAGAATGAGGGGAAATTTGTATAAATTACATAAGTATAGAACCAAGTTAGATGTTGGGACGTTTTTCAGAAGGTCATTGACCTTTGGAATAAGTTTCTGGCTTGTGCGGTGGGTGCAAATCTACTGCAAACGTTCAAAAGGGAACTGGATGAGGTCCTGGGGGAGACTGATATTGCTGCATATAAAAAGTAGGTGGGATGTTGGATGATACATCTGGTGGTCACTGTTATCTCATAGAAACATCAAAAAATAGGAGCAGGAGTAGGCCATTTGGCCCTTCGAGCCTGCTCCGCCATTCAATATGATCATGGCTGATCCTCTATCTCAATACCATATTCCCGCTCTCTCCCCATACCCCTTGATGCCTTTTGCATCTAGAAATCTATCTATCTCCTTCTTAAATATATTCAGTGACTTGGCCTCCACAGCCTTCTGTGGTAGAGAATTCCACAGGTTCACCACCCTCTGAGTGAAGAAATTTCTCCTCATCTCTGTCCTAAATGTCCTACCCCATGTCCTGAGACTGTGACCCCTTGCTCTAGAGCCCCCAGCCAGGAGAAACATCCTCCCTGCATCCAATCTGTCTAGCCCTGTCAGAATTTTATCCGTTTCAATGAGATCCCCTCGCATTCTTCTAAACTTTAGTGAATACAGGCCTAGTCGACCCAATCTCTCCTCATATGATAGTCCTGCCATCCTGTGAAGGAATAAGCAATATACCTATTCAGAAAAATACACCATCCTATGAAAGAATTTTGACTTTATTAAAACATGACAAACTGGGCTTGAAAATCTGGAAGCCTCAACAATCTAAAGCTGTGAACAGCATACAGGCTGTTGAGATAAGATAAGTTGTTGACACTGAAACAATAGCCTTAATGAAATAGAAGGTTAAAGGTTCCTGGAAATCTGAAGCCTTGGAAAGAACATAATAGTATACCCTGTTAAAGTGTCTTAAACCAACACTTCAGAAAAGAATCACATAAATTAAAGAAACATATGCCTTCGTAAAAATGACATCAAATAGAACCACTGCTGTTACACTGTTTTTTATGATGAGCTTCGAACACCTAGGGTAGAGACATAATTCTTAATGCAACCAGTTGAGGTAACTAAGAAGACAATGGTGTATCCGGTTAAGGTGTTCTAAATGTAAAAAGATACAAACAGAAGACTTTGGTAAGAATGGCATCAAGTGGGGGAGGCACCAGCCATCACATTGTTTTTGTGTTGAACTTGAAACACCTAAAGAAGAGACACGAGTCTGCTTGCTACCAGCTGAACTAACTGTAAGAATAGAAGGGGTCAGCGGAAAAATGACTAGAGATAATTAGCTTACATCAGCAGAAAACTTCAAAGGAAATACCACTGAGAAAGGGTATAAAAATTGAACTTTCAAATGGGAAGATAGATTTGCTGAAAGGGGCAAAGCGATTCTCGGCTTCAGAGGCAGGCTCTGTAAGTCTACAACTCTTTGAGTCTCAGGTATCAAAGGTATTTGATTTTGGTGGATATCCTGGAATAAGACTAAGAAATATAAAAAGGTAACAAAGTTAAGATTTGAGAATAAGGATCTCTGATAATAGAATTGTAAGATTTTTGTATTTGGAACTGTTAATGTTGCGATTGAAACACCTACTGTAATTTCATGTTGGTTCTTTAATAAATCTACATATTTTTAGAATTGTCTCATAGTACTTCTGTATCAAACTCGCAAACTCAATCTCTGTACACTCTTTGGTGAGGAGTTGCAAAATTCTGAGGGAGTTTTCTGGACCCTCATAATATCCGGAAGGTTACAGTCTAGCTAAACTTATTAAAATGCTATCTGGAGGACGGTAACATCTTCAGGCTGTTCCTTTCCTTTAGGGAGAGATAGTCTGGACCTTTAGACCCAATTAAGCATCTTTAGGATTCGGCTACCTCTAACTTTAGTTGAAGGTGAACGTCTGGGGAATACGCCTGATCCGGGGTAGCCCAAAAGGGGCTAGGACTAGTAATTATCCCTTCAATCCCAGGAATCAGTCTGGTGAACCTTCGCTGCACTCCCTCTATGGCAAGTATATCCTTTCTTAGGTAAGGAGACCAAAACTGCACACAGTATCCAGGTGTGGTCTCACCAAGGCCCTGTATAACTGTAGTAAGACATCCTTGCTCCTGTACTCAAATCCTCTTGCAATGAAGACCAACATACCATTTGCCTTCCTAACTATTTGCTGCACCTGCATGTTTGCTTTCAGTGACTGGTGTACAAGGACACCCAGGTCCCTTTGTACATCAGCATTTCCCAATCTATTACCATTTACATAATACTCTGCCTTTCTGTTTTTCCTTATTTTATCACCTTCAGTGGTCAGAGAGTAAGTTCCAAGAATTTTTTTTTTTCTGTGAATTGGTCTAGGGCTTGTTTTATGTTTTTTGTGCCTTTCCCAAGAGATTACATTGGGGGGTCATGTTGCCTAGTTGCAACATGGCTGAATAGGACAGACTCAATGGACCAGCTGGACTTTTACTGTCCAAAAGACACCAGGCAGAGCCAAAATAAATTCCAATTTTTCCACAAATCAGTCAGATTTAACTTCTACTCAAAGGCAGTAATTAGCTCCCTCAATGGCCTTCTGTAAATGTAATTATTTCAACTGCATAAATTATTTTACAAGTTTATTATTAGTAACTACCTTCTAATTTTTGTGAATCAAGCTTCTGTTGGTTGTCGGTTTTGATCTTTGCTTGCAAGGAAAGTTTAGGAGTAAATTTATAGGCTTAGAAGTTCCATGCAGTAAGTTGCGCAGTTTAGACACCATGGGAAAAGGCTGAGCACTCGCCGATCATCTGGCGAGGTATTTACACTACCTGTGCTGTTCATTGGCTGCACGCATCAACAGGGGGCCCGATATTGCGAGTGGCTAGTGCCACTTAAAGGCAGCCTGCACCTGGGTCACCTCATTTGCATATCCACTGGGAACATCATTGGCATAAATCTGAGGTACAATGGGAGTAATCTGCTGGGCTGCAGGGAAATTAAAAAGGCAGTTCTAGCTGAACACTGCAGCAGCAGGTAAGGAAGGAGCAGGGCTTGGCTCACTTACTTGACCGTCAGTTGACTTCACTGCATGTCTCATGAATCTTTTCCTGCCGCTTTTGAAGAATGTCTGCTGTAGGAGCAGCTGGCACACACAGTCAAACAAGGCAGCAGGGCAGGGCACACAGGCAGAGAAGAAGACACCACAATTTCACAGTGTGTGACCTGCAAGCCCTGTTTGAGGAAACTGACATCAGGAGGTGCAGACTGCCGGGTGCCCATGGCAACAATTTCACCTGGAGGGAGGTGGCACTGGCATTGAGTGCCAACTCTTTCACCTGCAGGACTGCAGAGCAGTGTTGCAAGAAGTTCAATAACATCACCAGGGCAGGCAAGATAACACACTCCTCCGTTTCTTTGGTCACCCAGAGCTCCAGTACACTCTTCACATAAGAACATAAGAAATAGGAGCAGGAGTAGGCCATTCGGCCCTTCGAGCCTGCTCTGCCATTCAATGAGATCATGGCTGATCTTCTGCCTCAACTCCGGCCCTATCGCCATATCCCTTGATGACCTTACTAGTCAGAAATCTATCGACTTCTGTTTTGAATATACCCAATGACTGAGCCTCCACAGCCCTCTGGGGTAGAGAATTCCAAAGATTCACCACCCTCTGTGTGAAGAAATTTCTTCTCATCTCAGTCCTGAATGGCCTACCCTTTATCCTGAGGCTGTGGCCCCTGGTTCTAGACTCCCCAGCCAAGGGAAACATTCTCCCAGCATCCACCCTATCAAGCCCTGTAATAATTTTGTATGCTTCAATGAGATCCCCTCTCATTCTTCTGAATTCAAGAGAATACAGGCCTAGTTTACTCAATCCCTTCTCATACGACAGTCTCGCCATCCCAGGAATCAATCTCGTGAACCTTCGTTGCACTCCCTCTATGGCAAGTATATCCTTCCTTAGGTAAGGAGACCAAAATTGGACACAGTACTCCAGGTGTGGTCTCACCAAGGCCCTATATAATTGGAGTAAGACTTCTTTACTCCTGTACTCAAATCCTCTTGTAATGAAGGCCAGCATACCATTTGCCTTCCTAATGGCTTGCTGCACCTGCACATTCACTTTCAGTGACTCATGTACAAGGACACCCAGGTCCCTTTGAGCATCTGCATTCCCCAATCTTTCACCGTTTAGGAAATACTCTGCTTTTCTGTTTTTTCTACCAAAGTGGATAACTTCACATTTATCCACATTATATTCCATCTGCCATGTTCTCGCCCACTCACTGAGCCGGTCGAGATCCCCTTGAAGCCTATTCACATCCTCTTCCCAACTGACACTGCCACCTAGCTTTGTATCATCAGCAAATTTGGAAATGTTACATTTAGTCCCCTCATCCAAATCATTGATATAGATTGTGAATAGCTGGGGCCCAAGCACTGACCCTTGCGGTACCCCACTAGTCACAGCCTGCCATCCTGAAAAAGACCCGTTTATCCCTACTCTTTGTTTTCTGTCTGTTAACCAATTCTCAATCCATGCTAGTATTTTACCCCCAATTCCATGTGCCCTAATTTTGTTCACCAACCTCTTGTGTGGGACCTTATCGAAGGCCTTCTGAAAATCCAAATACACCACATCTACCGGTTCCCCTTCGTCTACTCCACTAGTTACATCCTCAAAGAACTCCAATAGGTTTGTCAAACAGGATTTCCCTTTCATAAATCCACGTTGAATCTGCCCAATCTTACTATTAGTTTCTAAGTGCCCAGTTATTGCATCCTTTATAATAGCTTCCAGCATTTTCCCAACTACTGATGTGAGGCTAACAGGCCTGTAGTTCCCCGTTTGCTCTCTCCCTCCTTTCACCCTCTAAAAGAAACAATTAACCCTTTGCAATGAACTCTGGTTAAGGGGAAACTCTAACTTGGGATCTTGCACTTTAACAGGGCGATAACCCTGCATCTCTTATGCCAGCTCTCCCATACCATTTGGCATATGCTCCTCAACTGCTTGCCTTTGCCTTATTTATTTAATCTTATTGCAGGAGAAATTGGTGCCTATTTCCCATGGAATGACTGGAGACCATTTGTCTGATACTGCCGTCTCTCAGGACAGCAGTTCATGCCAGCCCTCTGGCCTTCCTTCTCAGAGCACCAAGTCAGTGGAACATGGGTTGATGACACCAGGCTGCTCAGTTACCAGCTCCAGGGATGCAGCCAGCAGGAGCAAGCTGTCAAGAGAGGAGGGCCACTTTAGTCCCATGATCCATATGTAGATCATGAGAAGCCAACTACCTCTTATGATACTAGCCCGCAGTTGCACTAAATGAAACGTATGCTAATTTGCACCTAGCCCCGTTCATCCATCATTTCTGTTCTCGCTGACCTACATTGGCTTCTGGTCCCCCAACACCTCCAATTTAAAATTATCTTTCTTATGTCAGATCCCTTTATGGCATTTACCCTCCCTATCTCTGTAAACCCCTCCAGACCTATAAACCTCCAAGAACTCTGTATTCCTCCAACTCTAACCTCTTGTGCTTCCCCCACTGTCTTCGCCCCACCATGGGTAACGATGTATTCAGCTGTCTACCCTACACTCTGGAATTCTTTCCCTAAACTTCTTTGCCTCTCCACATCTCTCTCATTCTTTAATACCCTCCTTAAAATCTAGCTATTTGATAAGCTTTTAGTCAGCCCTCCTAATATCTTCTTCTTTGACTCATTGTCAATTGTTGTCTGATTAAGCTTCTGTGAAGCACTTTGGGACTTTTTTCGACATTAAGGCTATATAAATGCAAGGTGCTGTTGTTTACTTCATTGAGTCTACCCACAGCTGGGAGTAGATCTTCTACTTCTCCATCCCCTATTCCCTCAATGGTCTTTCTGCCAAGGATCTCCTAGGCTGTCTCATCAAAGAAGCTAATATTTTGGCAAGGTTCTCTCCTTATATGCTGTCTTTTGTTGCAAACAAAGAAAAAGAGATGAAAAATTGAAATGTGTCAGCATGCAGCCCTTAGTAGATGCGATTACAGGAACATGCATCATTTAACTACAGTAAATGGAAGAGTTGATCAGCTTAAATGCATTCAGGTATGCAAGGAAAGCAGCTGAGGATGGATCCTGCTGTGAATTGTATCCAGCTGCAAAATGGGCATTCATAGGAAACAAAGTACTTTAAGACTATGCAAGGGAGAGGTAATTTTAGCTGTATGCTCGCTTAACACATGGCATTAATATAGGTTATGGCGGGGGGAGGGGTGGGGTGTTGTACTACATTGATGGACCTATTGAGGTCATCAAATCTTTTAGGGTCAACTAAATGGTACAGTGGGCATTCACACTTGTGGCCAGCTCTGCCAAACAGCCTGAGTTGCCTGCTTGGAAATCTGCCGACCATGAATTAAAAAGTAGGCCTTCTTCTCTAACACACCTGCTCCAATAGAATCTCTATTATCTTATCCGAATATTGAGGCATCCTTTAGCTCAATGACTGGATGACGACATCTCTATAATTTACTATACTTTGATGACCATTGTTTGCTATCGGAGGCAACAATGCTCTTTAAACTGCTGCAGGCCTTTAAGGACTGAAATAGCACTCCATTTATTGTCTAATAATAGGCAAGCTCCCATTGAGAAACTTCATTTTCATTGCCTCTGACTTTGAGTGAAGCAGCATTTATCTAACTCCAGAGATATCTTTATCAGTATACTGTACTTAGCAGCACAGTTACATTTTTTTTTAACTTTGAAGCATCGGATCTACTGTTAAATAAACTAGTGGACTGTTTACATTGTGAATGTTCTGATTAATGTTAATGTGTTGAAGCAGGGAATGAACCAAATAAGGTGGGTATTAAATGTGTTGAGGTGGGAAATGAGTACCTTGTCTTTTAGAGAAGGGACATGAGAAAGATGTGTAACTGTAACTTGAGCCTTCCATGAGATGTCTCACTCTACATGAAGAACACTATATAAATGCATGTTGTAAAGCATTTAGGATTTATTCTTTAAAAAAAAACTTAGCAGTAGACTTTTTTTAACCTTGCAAAGTTTGCTGAAACAAGGGATCAAATGAACCGGATTTAGTGAGATGGAAGATGGCTCTGTATCAGGGACTGATTCTGTTCAAGCAGGAAATGGTACTAATTGTGTTGAGGGAGCAATGAGTGTGCCATTGTTGGCTGTGATTGATTGTTTAGAGACAGGTAATGAGTGCTCTGAGGCTGGGGATTATGATTAGAAAATCATTAGAGAAGTGTGTATAAATATAGATTCATTCAGGTGAATAATCCATTGAAAATAGTACATTGCCCATATATTTTTAACCAATTTGATGGCATTGCATGTGATGGAAATGTAATGACTGAGTACATTCTTATCATCTGACAATTGTCTCAGTTTTTGCTAAGTCTTGTGCACGCAATTGTGAAAGAGAAAAAAACACCCTTCATCTCATTCAATCCAAGCTTCATAATCACCAGATGTGAATGACTTTTCTTGACAGAGCAGTACCCTTGTAAATACGGCCTCAGTAAGAAAAAGACGGCACACTCTCAGAAGGGAGGAAGATTAATGAAGATGGGACAAAAGAATTGGGCAAAGGAAAGGTAAGAGACATATCCCTGGTGTTCTTGTTGATGAAGCAGGAGACAAGGGACTGTGCACTGAAAGACACAAAAAAGAAAGTTACGGTCTTTGTCCCAGAATGTCTGCACCTTGGGGAAGATTCTCGAAATAGAAAGCCTGCCACAGAATCACATAAAGTACTCTACTTTATAAATGGATCAGGATCAGAATAGTTTTGATGCTCTTTGGATCTTAATTTACACTAAACCTTTGTAAATTGAATTTGGTTTTGCCAAAGGAAAGTGACCTTTTTTCCACAAGGAATTTAATTATGGACAATGGACTGAGGCTTCAGAAAAGTTAATTTGAAAATAAAGTGATATTATCATGCATGCTTGTGAAAGGACTCCACAGTATTAAATTTCATTGTTAATTTATGTTTCCATCAAACAAAAATGACATTTGATTTTATTATAAAGCTGTATAAAATCCGTATAATGTTGTCACTTATGTTCAGTTCACCAAAGGCTATGGAATAGGAGAGAAATAGAAGCAGATTACAGGAAAAACAAATAGACGTAGAAATGGAGAATGAGAAAGGGCGGAAGCAGTTGTACTATCCAGCAGTATTAAACAGATCCAACAATATTTAATTATTTCTGTAACTGCGTTCAAAACTCTTTGAAATTAAATTCAACTTTAAACTATATTAATTTAGTTGAGCTACTATAATCAAGTTCTGATAGTTCAAATAAGATTTTCCTGAGTGTGATTAAATAATGGAAATTCGTTAACCTACAGCTTATATATCGTCAATTAATGTTGAAAAGATCTTGGCCGTGATTTCGCCGTCTGGGGCGGCTGGGGTCAGGTGTCGCGGTCCCGGCCCGCTGCCTGTTCCAGCCGCACTCTCCAAGTGATTTCCATTGATTGGGCTTGTTAAGCCCGCCAATTAAATGGAAGCGAGTCTGCTGACGTCATTTGATGTTATGTCATCAGCCAGTTTCCTTAAAGGGGCTGTGCCCACATTCATTTTGACAGTTGTTCTGTCAGTGTTCTACAGCATTGAGGTGCTGCAAACACTGACAAGCACTGCACAGAGGTGCACGGCTGCACCCAGGCTCTCGCATGACTTCCTCCATATGTTTATGGAGGGAGTAACAGCACGCAGGGAGGTCCTCTTCCCTTCCAAGGGCGGAAGAGACGTCCCCAGGACACCAACGCAGCCTGGTTGCACATTGCACAGGAGGACACAAGCAGGGATGTTGTCAGGAGGAGCAGGCTGCAGTGGCGCAAGACTTTCAATGATCTCAGTAGATCATGAAACGTTACTGCAAAGCCACACTCAACCTCATCCTGCTGTGCCTCTCATCACATCCCCATTACTCTGCCTTCCCTACCCTACTCCTGCACATCCTTACTCACACCAACTTACCTTGCACCTCCACCCATCCCTCTCTATCTACATTATCACTTCCCCATCTCACTAGCCACCCCTCACACTCACCCTCATCCTAGTCCAATCATACCAACTAACAACACACAAGGTAGGCACTTGGGTGTTTTATGCAATGTTCATGTACATTTTCTGTTAATGTGGTGTCAAACATTGAAATATTTATTTTCAACACTTTGCGTTCTTGGACAGGTCTGTGCTCACCTTTGGAAGTGGCTTAGTGAGTTCTAGTGAATGTTGAAACATAACTTCCGCACCGCCACCCCCCACACACACAAATGTGATGAGTGTGAAAGGAATGGCTTGGACATTGTAGGGATGCTTTATGGTGCTGGTGTGGGATGGTGTCAACCTGGCGCATCATGTGGCAGCCAGGGTGTACAGCGTCAAGTGAAGTAAATGTGGCCATGGTGATGCCATCGCTGGCCTCCCGCGCAGCAATGTTGTTTAGTGCTGATGCCCTGTGTCCTGTGCAGCATCAGGTGATTGCGGAGAAGTTTGGTGCTGTTGTTGGTGATGTTGGTGTGCCTGGATATGTTGGTGTTGGGGCTGATCGTGGAGGGATTCAGAGGACAAAGGTGAAATTTTTTCAAGGGCACCGATGTTGCTGGAATAGATGGCAGCTGAAGTTGAGATGACGGAAGCGATCTGTCAATGGTGAGAGAGCTTGCTCCAAGGAGATGACAGAGGATAGAGAGTTTACTCCAAACACTTCCAAACTGCAGACAGCTCAAAAGTGTCTTCCCAGTCCTGAAGGCTCAAGCTTCTGACATTGGAAAGTGACCAGCTGTGAAATGGTAGCTTTTATACCATTTTTGCAGCTGTCACCTATTCACAGCTTCTGACATAGAGAACCCGACCTACTTACCTGACGAGATCTCCGAACGACGTGAACTCGTTAAAAAAGTGGTAAAATAGAAATAGGCTGGCAAAATAATAGTTAACAAGCGTTTAACAAGCATTTAACTATCTTAAATGCCTCCCCCGCCGCTTGGTGCCGGGTCTGTTCTGAAATCGCAGGCCGACACTTTGGAAACTTTCATGGAGGCGGGTTCGGAGCGGGTTCCCAACCCGCTGTCAATCATTTCGATTTTGACAGCGGACCCGCCTCCAAACCCGCACTCTGAGCGCTGGCAAAATTCAGCTACTTATGTCAACATCTATACATTCAGCTAATAGTGGAATGTCCTTTCTGTAATGTCTCCCCATCTTCCCAATCAGCCTTTCTAAAGCTCATTATGATAAGTAATAAGTTATAATGGTAGAATATCGAAGTGAGATTCTGTAGAGTTGAACTGGCAACATAAAGCCCTGCAATATAGGTTTGGTTCCTTTGCAGAACTCCTGAATAGCAACTTATAATAATGCAATATTACAAGATTTGGATAGCTTACAATATAATTTTCTACCTAACTGTCAAAATGTTTAACAATTTAATGTAATTATAGTATATCAGTCATTAATTGTGCTTCATCACAACTGGTGGAATATATTTTTAATTATATTAAGTAATGAATTTTTAAACCAAACAGCTGTCCGTTATCTTTCCAATTTTTATTGTAAAGCACAGTTTCTCATTATAATAGTTGTATCATGGTGCAGACTTGGATTAATAATAATCCGAAATCCAATGTAGGAAAAATGCTGAACTGCTGACTCAATAAAAATAATCATATCCATTTAACTCTCCATCATTAACTCCCCACTCCAGGGACTCGAACACAAAAAGCTAGGCTGACACTCCAGTGCAGTGCTGAGGGAGTGCTGCACTGTCTGAGGTGCCGTCTTTCAGATGAGATGTTAAACCGAGGCCCCGTCTGCTCTCTCAGGTGAATGTAAAAGATCCCATGGCACTATTTCGAAGAAGAGCAGGGGAGTTATCCCTGGTGTCCTGGCCAATATTTATCCCTCAATCAACATCACTAAAACAGATTATCTGGTCATTATCACATTGCTGTTTGTGGGAGCTTGCTGTGTGCAAATTGGCTGCCGCGTTTCCTGTATTACAACAGTGACTCCACTTCAAAAAGTACTTCATTGGCTGTAAAGTGCTTTGGGATGTCCGGTGGTTGTGAAAGGCGCTATATAAATGCAAGTCTTTGGGGGGAATTTTCAGTTGCTTTGCACCTCCCGTTAGTGCCCTAAGAGGGTGCAAACGGGGCGCAAAGCAACTAGTGCATGGGCGCGGCGCCACCAACGCCTCCCGTGAAATTCAGTGGGAGGTTAGCGGCGGCGGTAACCATTAGCGCCCTGTGGTGCTGCGCCACCAGCGATGATGTCATCACCGTGCGCAGCACCCCGCTCGTGCCCCGGCTGCGATCTTCAGTAGCACCCCCTGACTTACCGCCGGACGCTATGTCCGCCGGGGTCAGGGGGGCCTACCTGCAGCCGGGGCGGTGCTAATTAAAGGCGAGGTGCTGGGCGGCCATTTTTGTTGCTGGCCGCCTGCCAGCACCTGCCCCCGTTGCCGTCCCCGGCCTTCTGAGAAGCCCCCCCCGCGGAGTGCCGGCTGCGATCTGTGAGCCCGGCACTTTTCTTCAGTGCCGGGCTCTTTTGCCGGCACTCTGATCCTTGGTGGCCCAGCTGGGCGCCGGGACGCGCTGCGCCAGGCCCCTCCCCTTTAAGAAGGAGAGGAAGGCCTGCAGTACCGCAGCGCTTCCAGTAGCGCCCCGCTTCCCTCTTGAGGCGCTACCATTCAATTTCGGCCGCGGGGGCGCTAAAAGTAGCGCTCCGGCGAAGTTAGCGCCCCAAAGGGGGCGTGACTCAATTTTTCCCCCTTTCTTTCTTTCCCAGAACTCTTTGGGTGTCTGTATGTCTTAGTTCTATGCAGATGTGCTGAAGCTTTTAATCAGCTGTTTCATGAATTGCTATGCCCTTGGCCAAGAACTTTCAATCATCAGCACACTTTACATAGGCTGCTTCCTTATTTTATAATCATATACAGGGGTGGACTGGCTTCCCCGAATGGGCACAGAATTCTCATGGAGAAAAGGGGATGCCGCTAATACAGTGCTATGGAACCATTCATGAGGGCACTTGGGATATCTCCCAATTTCCCATATGGCCAGTCCGTCCCCGAACATATATATTCCCTTGGGATTTAATGGAACTGTAAAGAAAAAATAAAATCTTTATTTTACAAAATTATATTTATATATAATTGATACAAAATTCAGTAAATTCCCTTTCCCTTCAGGTATGACCTTACTACTATTATTGTGGTTTCAACATTTTTAGTTTTGGTTTTAATATACTCAGAGGATTTGCATTAATAAGTAACTCTAGGTTTGGTCTTTTTAAATCCACTCCAAGATAGACCTCTTGCAGCAAAATTTTTCTCTTAATTTATTCTGCAACTTACTCACATTGAACCACAATTGCGAAGAATGTCCTCCATGCACCTGCTTAAAAAGTATATGTTTATGATTTTACTACATATAAAGCACAGAGGAAATCTTCTCTCGATATGAGGTCTGCAAATTGTCTCGAATCAATTCATGTTCTATACTTAACCCACTTAGTATCACAGTAAGCCATTTTCATTCCCAGTTGTCTTCTACATTTCAACATTAACTACACTTCAAAAGTACTTAATTGCCTGTACAGTGCTTTGGGACATCCTGAGGTCGTGAAAGGCGCTATATAAATGTAAGTTTTTTTCTTTTCTTTTCTTCTTCACTAGCAAAGATTGAGCTTTTAATAAAGTCAGAAAATGCTGAAAATACACAGCAGGTCCGTCAGCATCTGAAGGAAGTCAGTTCTGCTGAAAGTTCTCTTACCTGAAATAATAACCTATCTTTTTCTTTCAGATGGTAGTGGGTCTACAGTGTATCTCTGGCACTTTTCTTTTCTTTTTATCTATATAGCTTTTAATACTGTAGTCAAGTAGTTAAACCTCCTGGGACTTCTTCATGAGCAAATACATAAAACTTAGGTTGACAGCTCAGTGCACATAAAGTATTAGGTGACAAAGTTACCGTGTATAGGCGGATGAGGTTAGCACCTAAATTTGACAAGAGTCTGAATCACAGCACAAAAGCTCAGAGTTCTATAGTGAGTGTTACAGTGATGTTTAATTTTAAACTCATTCTTTTAGAATTCTCAGAACTTCAAATCAATCAAAACTATATACATGTTAAATGACAGGGTGCAGCTAGAGGCAACAGACAACTATAATGAAGATAGATGTCTCACAAATTTGACCTTGGTGTTCGCTGGGAGCACCGAAAGACATGGAGAAATTGTGCTCGGTTGCCATGGGTAAATTAAAGATTTTCCGTAGTCTGATGCATACTTCAACACCCTGCTGCAGCAAGTGATGGTTAGCTGCATTTTAACTTTTCCACACAAGGAACAGAGTGTTCCAGGCTGTGACATTCTCTGGGAGGGGGTTCCGCAGGCGTGAGCACAGAGGTCTGCCTTTAGCTCTCGTTGGAGTACTGTTTGCAGTTTTGGAGGGATGTTGAGGCAATAGAGAGAGGGTACATCACAACTTCACTAGGATGAGGGGTCTAGAATGAGAAGACATAGCTATAAGATTAAATTTAAGAGATTGAGGGCAGAGAGCAGGAGAAACTTTTTTTTTACACAGAAGGTTATGAAGCGGTGGAATGCGCAGCTGGAGTTATTAATTGAAGCAGTGACCATGGGAGTAATTTTAACACCCAAAAACGGGTGGGTTTGGACTGGCTGGCTGACAGGCAACAGCAAGGGCACTGCAGACTGACAGAGCACGAATGCTCTTCTCCTGAGAGAGGACAACAGGTTTGTGCTCCATGGAGCCACTGCCACCCTCCCGGGGCGGTGCCTCAGCAATCCTACGGATCTGTTGGAAAACAGTTTGATGGACTGCTGTGATGTCCTGGATGCCCCTTTGGGCAGTGGTATCTAGAGCCATGATGGAAGCAGTTTGAGCATCCACTGCAGCACTCAGACCTTTGATGGAAGCTGTGACATCGGCTATCAGATGCTCCATCATGGTGGGTTCCACAGGTGTGCTGATGGAGGTGACCACCCATTCCATGTTGGAAAGGATGGGTTCCAAGGTTTGCGCAAAGTCCTATGTCAAGTTAGTGCTGGACTCCCCCATGCCCCTTGACATTGAGCGCAGGTTTTCTGGTAGGCTTTCCAGTGTACCAAGCATTTGATTATATACACTCAGCAGCCTTCTTCCATAGCCTGGTCCATTGAAGTCCTCATCTGACTCCTCTGCAGCAGAACTAGTGTGTGACCTTGCCTTCCGGTGAACTGTCACCTGCGCTATCCTTTCCCTCCAACCTGGCTCCTGCGTACTTGTGCTCGGTATCTCACCACATGCATCTATCCTAGTTTCTAAAATACGCACAGTGTCAGTCTCTGAGCTGGTGGCTGCAAGTGTAAGTGTGACGTTGTCTCTTCATCTTCACTTTCTTCTTCCTCTTCCTCTACTGACTGGGAAGGTTCCAGTTCTTGAGTATCTGAAATGGAAAAGGAACAAGGGTTGGGTTGGGGTGAGGAAAGAAAAGAAAGTAAGATGTGCATGCTTACACCATCTGCAGCTTGTAAGTCAGAAGAGATTGAGGGATGAGGGAGATGTGTGATGAGAGAATGAGGATTGGGTTTGCAGATACCCTCATCATTAATCGCTCCAGCCCTGCCAGTGGCCACGGCCTCAGTGATGCCCTGTCCCATGATGGCCAGCACTGTCTCCTCCATGGAGGTTAAAATATGCAGGTACGCTTATCCTCCTCCAGTTCTTTCCTGCTGCCTGCTGTTATGCACCACCTTCTCCTGCAAGAAAGGGGGAAGTGTGTCAGTGAGTATCCTGCAATATGTTTGGGTGATGTGGCTATCATTGTTGCATAGCTACCAGCGTGTGCAAGCTGTGAGTTGAGGGTGCGAGGCTTGCAGCAGTGCTATGTGTGTGAGGGTGAGGTAAAGCACATGAATTTTAGGGTTGAGTACTGATTGATCGAGATTGTTGTTTGGTGAATGATGGGGATGTAGAGAATTGAGCAGTGGATGAGGCTAGTGGTGCAGTTGGTAGGATATACCATTTGAAGATCAACTCACTCATCTTGACAACTCATGTCAGATCATTAAACTTCTTCCTGCACAGCATCCATGTTCTTGGAACAACATTCCTGGCATTGACCTCCACCGCTACTTGTTCCCACTACTTCCTGAGCATATGTCTAGAGCACCGCCAGTCCCCCTGTGGATACAGGATGTCTCTCCTTGTTTCCACCTCTTGTCCCAAGACCTCCAGTGCATTGTCTGAAAATCTCCTTAACAGAGACTCTGTCTTCAATGCGAGTGTCCTCAACTCCATCCCACAGCATGCTACCCGCCACCACCTCAGCACAACCCCAGCCCGGCATGAGGTTGAAAAGGCCATCCGACAACTGAAGAACAACAAGGCCTCAGGAGCAGATGGAATCCCTGCCGAGGCACTAAAACATGGCGGAGAAGCACTATTGGTGTGAATACATGAACTCATTTCTCTTATTTGGAAGGAGGAGAGCATGCCGGGGATCTCAGAGACGCCGTAATCGTGACCATCTTCAAGAAAGGTGACACGTCCGATTGCGGTAATTACAGAGGAGTCTCCCTGCTACACAGGGAAAGTCATCACAAGAATCCTCCTCAATCGCCTTCTCCCAGTGGCTGAAGAGCTCCTCCCAGAGTCGCAATGCGGATTCCGCCCACTAAGGGGCACAATGGACATGATCTTCACCGCGCGTCAACTATAGGAGAAATGCAGGGAACAGCACCAACCGCTGTACATGGCCTTCTTTGACCTCACAAAGGGCCTTCGACACCATCAACCATGAGGGATTATGGAGTGTCCTCCTCAAATTTGGCTGCCCTCAAAGGTTTGTCAACATCCTCCGCCTGCTTCACGACGACATGCAAGCCGTGATCCTGACCAATGGATTCACCACAGACCCAATTCATGTACGGACCGGGGTCAAGCAAGGCTGTGTCATCGCACCAACGCTCTTCTTGATCTTCCTGGCTGCAATGCTCCATCTCACACTCAGTAAGCTCCCCGCTGGAGTGGAGCTAATCTACAGAACAAACGGGAAACTGTTCAAACTCCGTCGCCTCCAGTCCAGATCCAAGGTCGTCCCATCCTCTGTCATTGAATTACAGTATGCAGACGACGCTTGCATCTGCGCACACTCTGTGGCCGAACTCCAAATCATTGTCAACACCTTCACCGAAGCGTACGAGAGCATGAGCCTTACACTAAAATCCATAAGACAAAGGTCCTCTACCAACCTGCCCCCGCCACACAGTACTGCCCCCCGATTATCAAAATCCACGACAAGGCCTTGGACAACGTGGACTACTTTGCATAACGCAGGAGCCTACTGTCAACAAGGGCAGACGTCGATGACGAAGTCCAACACTGCCTTCAGTGTGCCAGTGCAGCCTTCGGTCGCCTGAGGAAGAGAGTGTTTGAAGACCAGGACCTCAAACCCAGCACCAAGCTCATGGTCTACAGAGCAGTAGTGATACCTGCCCTCCTGTATGCTTCAGAGACATGGACCATGTACAGCAGGCACTTCAAAGCACTGGAGAGGTACCACCAACGCTTCCTCCACAAGATCCTGCAAATCCATTGACAGGATAGGCGCACCAATGTCAGTGTTTCTCGCTCAGGCCAACATCCCCAGCATCGAAGCTTTGACCACGCTCGATCAGCTCCGATGGACAGGCCACATCATCCGCATGCCCGATACGAGACTCCCAAAACAAGCGCTCTACTCGGAGCTCCGACACGGCAAGAGAGCCCCAGGTGGGCAGAGGAAACACTTCAAGGACACCCTCAAAGCCTCCTTGAAAATGTGCAACATCCCCACTGACACCTGGGAATCCCTGCCCCAAGACCGCACAAAGTGGAGGAAAAGCATCCGGGAAGGCGCCGAACACCTCGAGTCTCTTCGCTGGGAGCAAGCGGAAGCCAAGCGCAAACAGCGGAAGGAGCGCACGTCAACCCAAGCACCCCACCTACCCGCCCCTTCAACCACCGTCTGCCCCACCTGTGACAGAGACTGTAGTTCCCACATTGGATTCATCAATCACCTGAGAACTAATTTTTAGTGTGGAAACAAGTCATCCTCGGTTCCGAGGGACTGCCTAAGAAGAAGAAGAGAATTGTCTGAAAACCTTGGTGCTCATACGCTCACATGTTCAGCCATACCTCAAAGTATCACAACACAGATTGACTTTTGAAAAAACTACACCAGTTCTCGCAGCCACAATGCACCTCCCCTTTAAGAGGTGCAGACTGCCTTTAAGTAGCGTTAGCCACTCGCAATATCGGGCCGCCTGCTGACGCATGCAGCCAATTAACAGCGCAAGTGCTGCTGGTTGCAATGAATGGACACGGGTTAATCGCGTACCAGGATTCCCATGCCCGTTTTCGTGGGTTAGCCAACTTCTCCCACTACTTGTCTAACCAGAGAATGATGCAGAGTTGGAAGTATAACATAACACAACCAGCTTTGCAGTGCTCTGATCAGCTGCTGATCTCAAAACTGCAGCATAACAATAAAATACGTTTCGGAACCCTTCAATTCTATTCTATTAAAATGAAGATAGAATTAAGGATCAGCATTTTTACCTACATTAGCCCAAAACATTAAACTTCGCTTTTCTTTTTTCAGATTCTGCTGTGTATTCCTTGTATTTTCTGATTTTTACTTCAAGTTTCCAGTGTTTTTCTAATGTCTCCATGCATTTATTAATTTAGTATGAAATAGAATGGCAAAAAAAACGCTATGCCTGGAGTATGCTGTTAGAAATTCATAAGTGGTAGATTTGGTTACGCTGAAATGGTGGACACATTCTTTCAGTTCCATTACAACATGAATTAAGGCAAATTATGACTAAACTGCTTGATATTGTGTCGGGAGATTCCGGTGTGTTAATTGCCAAGTAGCTCTTTAATCATTATTCTTTCTCTTCCAGGAGCTCATTAATGGTTAATGCTGAAGCTGTATCTTAGTAGAATGAAATGAGTAATTTGTTACTAAGCATAAACAACAGAAAATATGAATAGATAAAGCTAAACACTGCCTGACAGATATCAGGATGAATTGAAAAAGAAAGAAGAATCTGGGTTATTTTAATACGAGGCAGTTAAACAGAGATACTCATTAGCTATTCATCAGGGTCTCAGTTACCCCGATAGTTAATAAATCAAAGTTTTATAAGGAATGTGCAATGGGTTTTCACCAGCTGTTTGTTAGGGTTGTTGCCAATTAGTGGAGTGGTGTGGAAATACATTCGGCAGATTTTAAATTGCATGAGGGGTGGAGCATTATACAGTTGTCAAAAACCAGCTATAGAAATTGCAAAATTGGAGGCCAACACTGTCAAATACCTATTATGCACTCATTGATCATGTTCTTTGAATCCAAAATCAACAGATGGTGCAGCTATGAAGATTATGTGTTACCAGCGTAAAATAGAATAACTGTTTGTGTCATCCTCTTAAACTATGTTACAGTTTTTTCTAGTTGCTGCAATTTACCAGTTGCGATGCCAGCTGTACTAATTCTTATGTAATCAAAGCTGTTTTAACATTCTACATAGGTATCATCATGGCTCACCCTTGGCTAGCCTCTGAAATGTATGACACATTCAATGAGACCTGGCTCTGCCATTATATTTTTGTCAAGTAATAAAGATGAGATCAGTAGGTCCATAAAAGCTCAGTTTTATTTTATGAATTAGTGATATCCCCAATATGAAGAAGCTTGAAACTTCAGTCTATTTTATTATGTTACATCAAAGAAATATGAAAGGCATCAAGTATTCAAGTGCAGTAAGTTCTCATAAATCCAAATGAGCAGTTTCTGGAGGCACAAGGGATAACTGTATTTTTTAATTCATTAATGGGATGTGGGCATCGCTGGCAAGGCCAGCATTTATTGCCCATCCCTAATTGCCCTTGAGAAGGGTGAGCCAGCTTCTTGAACCGCTGCAGTCCGTGTGGTGAAGGTTCTCCCACAGTGCTGTTAGGTCGGGAGTTCCAGGATTTTGACCCAGCGACGATGAAGGAACGGCGATATACTTCCAAGTCAGGGTGGTGTGTGACTTGGAGGTGGTGGTGTTCCCATGCTAACTGTATTGGCAGGCTATTCTACAGGGGAAACTTCACAGCTAAGTCCAATCTCTCCACTGTCTTCACATGCACACTTTCCATCAGGATTCACTGGATAGGAATCATAAATGGAAACTTTGGCAATCCTGTGAGCCGTATGGATAAGGAAGGTTTTGAACTCCATTGTGTTCTGTCAGCTGACCTCAACTGGGGCAACAGTGATTGTGCTATGATTGGCTTTAGCATCCCTAAGGTAAGGAAGGGCCAAAATAAACCAAAGTTCCCATTTATGATTCCTATTCAGTGACTCCTGATGGAAAGTGTGCATGTGAAGACAGTGGAGAGCTTGGACTTAGCTGTGAAGTTTCCCCTGTAGAATAGCCTGCCAACACTCGTTGTCCAGGTTTATGCATGAAAATGGGGTTCTGAGGAAGAGTCACCAACCTAAAACATTAACTCTACTTTACTTTCTCCACACATGCTGCTTGACCTGCTGAGTGTTTCCAACATTTTCTGTTTTTATTTCAGATTTCCAGCAGCTGCAGTATTTTGCTTTTTATTTTATGAAAGTGGACACTAGGGCCAGCTATCAGAAGTCTGCTGGCTCTTGTGGAACCATATCCTGGTTTTCAAAAGTGGAGGAGTGAAAACCATTAAAAAAAAAATTAATTAGTATTTCAGTCTTTGTTAAAACCAACAAAACTTATTCCTTGTTGTCATGGGGACAGTGTTTTAATGCCTTCTTCTGTGGAACAGGAGATCCAGGCATAAACCCTAGCCTCGTCTACGTTTATAGAATCATATGGGCTCGATTTTGCCAGGCCCAAGGAGGCGGGAATGGAGGCGTGTGGGTGTTAAAATTGCAAAAAATGGCGGGCAGGCCCGACCCTGCCGCCATCCCGACTCCAAGCAATTTTCCCAAATGCGTGGTTTCTGATCCCGTCTCTGGAGGCGGGATAGGCCCTTAACAACCACATAATTGCTTCTATAATCCCATTTTGAGAGGCCTTTCTGATTTTAACACTTTGCGGACGTGATGCACGCCTCCTCTGAAAGACGACGGTGAAACCTGGCGGTAGCACACTTCAATTGCTGACTGTCGGTTGCAGGTCGACCATTAGGCAGGGGAATCATCATCATCTCCTCCTCCTCCTCGTCCTCGTCCTCCTCCCCTTCGTCCTCCTCCTCTTCGTCCTCCTCCTCTTCGTCCTCTTCGTCTTCCTCCTCTTCGTCCTCCTCCTCTTCGTCCTCTTCGTCCTCCTCCTCTTCGTCCTCCTCCTCCTCCTCCTCTTCGTCCTCCTCCTCTTCGTCCTCCTCCTCCTCCTCCTCTTCGTCCTCCTCCTCTTCGTCCTCCTCCTCCTCCTCCTCTTCGTCCTCCTCCTCTTCGTCCTCCTCCTCTTCGTCCTCCTCCTCTTCGTCCTCCTCCTCTTCGTCCTCCTCCTCTCTCCTCTTCGTCCTCCTCCTCTTCGTCCTCCTCCTCCTCCTCCTCTTCGTCCTCCTCCTCTTCGTCCTCCTCCTCTTCGTCCTCCTCCTCTTTGTCCTCCTCCTCTTCGTCCTCCTCCTCCTCCTCCTCTTCGTCCTCCTCCTCCTCTTCCTCCTCCTCCTCTTCGTCCTCCTCCTCCTCCTCCTCCTCTTCGTCCTCCTCCTCTTCATCCTCCTCCTCTTCCTCCTCCTCCTCTTCGTCCTCCTCCTCTTCGTCCTGCTCCTCTTCCTCCTCCTCCTCCTCTTCGTCCTCCTCCTCTTCGTCCTCCTCCTCTTCGTCCTCCTCCTCCTCCTCCTCCTCTTTGTCCTCCTCCTCTTCGTCCTCCTCCTCTTCGTCCTCCTCCTCCTCTTCGTCCTTCTCCTCTTCGTCCTCTTCCACTTCGTCCTCTTCGTCCTCCTCCTCTTCGTCCTCCTCCTCTTTGTCCTCCTCCTCTTCGTCCTCTTTGTCCTCCTCCTCTTCGTCCTCCTCCTCTTCGTCCTCCTCCTCTTTGTCCTCCTCCTCTTCGTCCTCTTCGTCCTCCTCCTCTTCGTCCTCCTCCTCTTCATCCTCTTCATCCTCCTCCTCTTCGTCCTCTTCGTCCTCCTCCTCTTCGTCCTCCTCCTCTTCGTCCTCTTCGTCCTCCTCCTCTTCGTCCTCCTCCTGTTCGTCCTCTTCGTCCTCCTCCTCTTCGTCCTCCTCCTCTTCGTCCTCTTCTCCTCTTCATCCTCCTCCTCTTCATCCTCTTTGTCCTCCTCCTCTTCATCCTCTTCGTCCTCCTCCTCTTCGTCCTCTTCGTCCTCCTCCTCTTCGTCCTCTTCGTCCTCCTCCTCTTCATCCTCCTCCTCTTCGTCCTCTGCGTCATCCTCCTCTTTGTCCTCTTCGTCCTCCTCCTCTTCATCCTCTTCGTCCTCTTCCTCCTCCTCTTCCTCCTCCTCCTCCTCCTCTTCATCCTCTTCGTCCTCCTCCTCTTCGTCCTCCTCCTCTTCGTCCTCTTCGTCCTCCTCCTCTTCGTCCTCTTCGTCCCCCTCCTCTTCGTCCTCTTCGTCCTCCTCCTCTTCGTCCTCCTCCTCTTCATCCTCTTCGTCCTCCTCCTCTTCATCCTCCTCCTCTTCGTCCTCCTCCTCTTCTTCCTCGTCCTCCTCCTCTTCGTCCTCCTCCTCTTTGTCCTCCTCCTCTTCGTCCTCGTCCTCCTCCTCTCCGTCCTCCTCCTCTTTGTCCTCCTCCTCTTCATCCTCGTCCTCCTCCTCTTCGTCCTCCTCCTCTTCGTCCTCCTCCTCTTCGTCCTCATCCTCCTCCTCTTCGTCCTCCTCCTCTTCGTCCTCGTCCTCCTCCTCTTCGTCCTCCTCCTCTTCGTCCTCGTCCTCCTCCTCTTCGTCCTCCTCCTCTCCATCCTCGTCCTCCTCCTCCTCCTCCTCCAGTCTTTGCAGACCTTAAATGCAGCAGCGATGACATCATCAGAGGCGACTTTCAGACTGAAAACACTAATTGGGTCATGGGTTCCCACATACTAGAACTCATTTGCCCAATTAGGGGAAAATCGAACAATTCTCCCACATCCAATTGGAGTCGGGTGGCTAACACGAAAAGTGGATGACACGACCCCATCCAGCCCACAGAGTTTACAGCAAAGAAGGAGACCATATGGCCCATTGCTTGCTCTACAGCTGGAGATATCTACACCAATTCCAGCCCCCTGCCATTTCCCAGTGTCCTTTTATATTCTCCACATATCCAGTTCGCTTTTGAATGATAATCGCCTCCCTCAATAACCAATTTTGCTAAAGCACCCATGTTCTAATAACCTTCTGTATAGAAAGAATTCTTCTAACTTTCCATCTAATTCTTCTGTTAATTGCCCTCCCTCTATGTCCCCCTTGTTACTGATGCACCAACGAGAAGAAACACTCTTTCCCTTACTTATCCTCTTATAAAGGTAAACATACTGCATTATCAAAGGAACTGTACGATTGGACAAAGGCTGCAGTCCTTGTCTAGACACTTGAGCCAAACACCTATTAAGGGTTACATGAACATACTCATAGACAATACCTTGGAACGCATGGCGATGCTTTGCTGTAGAAGATCACACGTTACAGTCATTGAGCTCAACTTTCTAGCTCTCTTCTTTCTGTTTCATCTTCTAACTCCATGTTACAATCTCGCCCTTTTTATATCTTTCTAACTATATTACTTCACATACATTCCATGATCTTTATACACTGCACCAGCTTGTACCAGTCTTTATCAAAAGTTCCAGGCAGTATAAACATCTATCACCTGTGGTCCCAGAGGCTAACAGGCGCTACTAGTGTTTAGGTTAAACAAAGCATAGAACGTACCCTATTATAGCTATACTACATATATGTTAGCCTCTAAGCATGCATGAATTTGTGAGAAAGTTCAGAATTAAATGTAATCAATGTGTTGTTTAACCTCGCGATCAGGCTGTTTGTGACCTCTGTGAAAACTGCCACTGTCAGCAAAATTGTGCAGGCTTTTAGCCTTAGGGCTTATACAAAATGGATTCCTCACTAAAGCATCAGCCATGGCTCAGTGGGTAGCACTCTTACCTCTGAGTCAGAAGGTTGTGTGTTCATAGTCCCACTCCAGAGACTTGAGCACAAAATCTCGGCTGACACTCCAGTGCAGTACCTGAAGGAATGTTGCACTGTGAGAGGTGCCATCTTTTGGATAAGACTTTAAACCGAGGCCCCATCTGCTCTCTCAGGTGGATGTAAAAGATGCCATGTCACTATTTTGAAGAAGAGCAAGAAAGTTCTACCCAGTGTCCTGGCCAATATTTATCCCTCAACCAACATCACTGAAAAAAAGATTATCTGGTCATTATCACATTGCTGTTTGTGGGACCTTGCTGCGCGCAAATTAGCTGCCGCGTTTCCTACATTACAACAGTGACTACACATTAAAATGTACTTAATTGGCTGTAAAGTGCTTTGGGACATCGTAAGGTCATGAAAAATAAATGCAAGTCTTTCTTTTCTCACTTGCTCTCGATCCCATGGCAGAAGCAGATAAAATATGACAATAGTTATAGCCAATATTCAGACAGCTAGAGTCACAAAAGTTTAATTGATTAACTGACAGCTCCATATCGTCAATCAAAGATAGAAAATGCATGATTGATAAACTGAGAAAGATATGCTGACAGCAAATCTGTTACTTTCTACCAATTTTGAGGACATCAACCAACGTTGTATAACACCTTTAACGTCTTAAACATACTGAGCTGGTTCACAGAGGAGAAATGGATGCCAGGCAGTAGAAGAAGATTTAGTAAAGGTGAGTAAAGGCATAGTCAAAGAAGTACATTTTGACAAGACCTTTGAAGGAGGGGAAAGAGATAGCATGGAGTCTAGGAAGCTAATTTCAAGATGTAGGGCCAAGATGGCTAATGCCTCTGGCACTGAAAGTGAAGTGGGGATACACAAAGAAGGCAAGAGTTTGAAGACTGGAGGGGGTGGGCTGCTACACAGAAAAAGAGGAGGTTGCACAGGTAGGGTGGGGAAAGGCTGCAGAGGGATTTGTAAATAAAGGCAAGAATTTTCAATTCAATGAGGGCTGTCATGTATTGTATATAATTTTGAATTGTTATTATAAAACATTGGCCTGTATTTTCTGATCGGAGGGTTCCTGCGTGCGGAGGCCTCCGATCTGGAAAAAATCTACGGACTTACCTGAGGGCTCTCGAGGTCCGGACACTTCCGCTCCTGGGCCGCTCCAAACTCGAAATGCACAGGGCCCATGTATCCCAGAGGCGCATGCAGTTCGCAGCGTCCCTGGGATCACGTGGGCCATGGGGAGCCAATCAAAGAAGGGAATCTCCCTTCATACACTTGACAGATAGACCTGTCAAATATATGAATGGAGATCACCCCAAAAACACTGTAAAACATTAAATAATTTTTTTTAAAATCACATTTTTAAAATGAGTTAAAATTACAATAAATTAAATATTTTAAACAAAAATGTAATTTTTTGAAAAAAATAAAGTTTTTTATGGGGCTAAAAATAAACTTAGCTTTTTTAAAGTATTTTTAAATGATAAATGAGTGAAATGTTTTTATTTTACTTTTTTTTCAACTCTTATGCTGGTAAAAGCAGGCCTTATGCCTGCTTTTACCAGGCGTAAGATTTCTAAGGGTTTTCTGCAGGCGGAGGTTCTCCAGAAAGTGGAACTCTCCGCCCGCAGAGGCCCTTCTCCAGGGCAGGCGTCCGATCTGTCAAGAGCATTCTTGACAGATCAGAAATGCCGGTTTTCAGCGCATGCGCTGTGCATGCCTGAAACTGGCATTTCCGATGTCCCTACAGGTGTGTACACAGCGTGTACACACCCGTAGGGATCGGAATATACAGCCCATTAAGATGTATACATGGCATTTTATAGTGTACACCTAGGAATCATCCACAAAAAGATAAACCAAGAAATTCAACATAAGCAATGTTATCGTGAGTACGCTTGTATCAAATTCTCTCCTTTTAACAGAGGTGTTTACCCATTTATTTTAAATCCGTTAACTCCTTTGTTAAAATAATGCAGAGAGGAATTTGATACAAGCACATCAGGTATAGAAACAATAGCATTGCTGACTGTAATTTCCAGGCTATTGTGCAGACAAAAATAAATCAGAAGGAAGAGAATTGGAAGAAAATTATATCAGTTATAAATGGGCCTAAAGGTTATATAGATACATATAGACAGATGTATGCAAATACTGCATAGAACATCATTTAGATGGATGGAAAATCAGACAGGCTGCATTATGTGTACAATCCTTCCCACCCAATGTTCCACTTTGCACTGCACCCAGGTGATGCTTTACCCCCAGGGAGCAATTTTCCCCATATACTTTAGGTGTCTCTGAGGTAGCCAAGGCGGGGTCTTGAGCTGCAACACCTGGTTAGCCCACCTTTGGTGCAAGACGCCATTTTGGTAAAGGACTTGAAGCGCGCGCTAGGAACGGCCACCTCGAGGATGATTAAAGCTCAGATGACCAATTAAAGCAGCTCCTAACACTCATTAAACAGGCTACACGTCATTTTGCTGGCTAGCGCTTCAATTAATGGCCTTTTCTAACAGCGACCAGTGACCAACAGGAGTAAAGAAGTCGTTGGTGAGGATTGCAAGCGTTACTTAAAGCCATACTTAGCTTTCACTGTTCACTTGCTGCTGGGGATCGACTGACATTTGAAGAGCACTTTTGAGACACATCGGGAGACTTTCTGGGACACTTTCTCAAGACTTCGCCAACACTCTATCAACATTTATTCTGGAAATTCTCTGAGGACTTCACCTAAAGAGAGTGAATGCTGTGTTACTCTTCCTTCTTGGAGACCTTATAGAAGTCACCAGGAGAAAGGGAGTGCTTGGTCATGGGCATCTTGTTAGGGGTCCCCCTTGGTCTGGAGGAGGAATAGAAGGAGGAGATGAAGCCAGCCAGACCAGCACCAGGAGAGAGGGACAGGAGGTACAGGCGGGCAAGCAAGGCTCCAGATTCGTGGTGACTTGCTGCATGCTCCACAATTGGCAATCATGAGAGACCAGCCGTTTTGACCAGAGGGTCAAGCTCAGGAGCCAGAAGAGGAGGACGAGGAGGAAGAGGAGGGGGATCAGGGGGAGCACCAGAAGGTTTCAGGTAGACGGCCCGCACCGGGGAGGAACGCTCGCCAGCATCTAATTGAAGACAGCTTTTGAGAGACGTCCTCCACCATCAGACTTCAGAGCACTGTTGCCACAGGGCCTTACCTTCCACGATTGAGGATCCATCAAGAAGTCCACCATCTTCACACAATCCTTTAAACCCTTCCCCATGAAGAACACAATTAAAAAGACCATCAATTCCACCACTACCCAATTAGCATAATCAGTCTTTATCTAGAGCAAAAACAAACATTAAAAACATAACACAACCAACAGCACTTACAAATATTAAACTATTCACCCTGCTGCTTACCCTTAGTGTCTATCCTATAAGTGCTCTTGCCTAATCTGGTGCTTCTACGAAGTGCAACCTCAGTGGCAGCAACAGGTGAGGTAGATGGCTGCTGAGAATCTGAAGAGGGCAGTTTAGGTGTCCCCCTGTGATGCCCTCGAAAGGCTGTGGGACATGATGGCCCTTCCTCAGACTGCGCCATCTCAGCATGGACTTGAGCAGTCTGGGCTGACTGGCAACTGTATGGTAAATGGTGGAGTGGTGGGTGAGGGAGCAGGAATGCTGCCGTCCGGAGAGAGGCCAGTAGGTTCCTGCTCCATGATTCGCACGCCACTACCTCAGGGCGTCTGTTCAGCCAGCCCAGTGATTTGCTGGAAGACAGATCAGTGAGCATCGGAGACACATTGCTTGCCCTTTCAACCAAAGCTCTTTGGGCTTCCATTGCAGCACTTGGTCATTCCATGGAAGCTGTTTGGTGTTCCATGGAAGCTACTATGACTGCAGTGGAAGCGGCGACCTCAGTCATCAGACGCTGCATGAGGCTGCATAACCCTAACCCTAACCCTTTCGTCAAGTCATCGACCTGAAACATTAACTCTGTTTCTCTCTCCACAGATGCTGTCTGACCTGCTGAATATTTCCAGCATTTTCTGTTTTTATTTCAGATTTCCAGCATCCGCAGTATTTTGCTTTTGCATTAGGTTACAGCACATGTGGCCACTATAGGAGGATGTGTGTAATGAGGCCATATGGAGCTTGTAAGTGAGGATAAGTTTGGGGGTTAGGGATCAATAATAGTTGTGGATATGTAAGGAAGGTGGAGTGGCCACATACCTCTAGGCAAGATGTTCCCTGCTCTGCCTGTGGCTACGGTGTTTGCCACTCCCTGACCGATCACCGCCAGCACTGCCTCCTCAAAGGGAGCGATATCATGCAGTTGTGCTTCTCCTCCCCCGGTCAGGTCCTGCTGGTGCCTGTTATGTACTATCTGTGAAGGATGCAATAGTGTGGGGTGTGTGAATCTTTGTGTATAGTTAGATGGTGAATGAAGTGTGTTGATGATGTGAAGCTGGTGGTGGTGCAGTTATTGAGAAGTGTGTTTGTGAGATGGGATCTTACCTTGACCACTCGCGTCAAATCGTTACATTTCTTGCGTCACTGGAGCCATGTCCTGGGGGCAGGGCTCGTGTCTGTTATCTCACCGATCTCCTCCCACATCTGCCGCATTATTTACCTCTGTGGCCTCCTTCCCCCACCCCCTGCGAGTACAGGACATCCCTCCTCCTCTGTACCTCCTCCACCAGGACCTCCAGTCCCGCGTCCGAGAACCTGTGAGCCCTCTCCCTCAATCGTTAAGCCATCCTGATATGTGCCGTTGTTCGTCAGCCAGAGCACTCAACACCTTCAGTGGAAGTGTGTGCGTGGAGGCTACATATACTGCTCCAGGCACATTTAAATCATGGCAATCACCAATTAGCCCCAAAATTGCAGGCTAAAACCAGACTTATAAACAGGCATGTCTTATTAGCACATCACCCATGTAGCGCCTGTTTTCACACTTTCCCCAAAATAACCCCAACAAGCTCTGAAGTGGAAAATCTGCTCCAATTTTGCAGTTGGTATGGCGGCGGCCTCTCGGAGTATGCCATTGTACCACCTTTGAAATCCATCGCAAGTTCGGGATGCGCATGCGCGAAATATGGAACTTGCAGTCCGTCAATGACACGCCATCCAAGTGGGCCATGAAAAAGCAATCACTGGTGCAGAGTTGGGCTATTTGCCCACCAACTGGCCAGCAATTGCGTATGGAAATGTTATGGTTGATGCAAACAGTCTCAGGGCCTGTTGGCATCAGAGTAAGGGGATACCTCAGGCATGATTTAAACATTTTCATTTCGGAAATTATACACATACACTGTATTAAATGAGTTTCTGCAAATATTGGCCTGGTTTAGAGCTTTAATGATGTTGGAAATGATCAAAAAATTACATTTTTAGAGAGGTTGGTGGAATGAAGCTACTTACAAATTAAATTCCAATCCTGCAAATTGTAATTAGATCTGATTTCAGGATTCCATTAAATCTTATTACGGGATTTATGATTAAAATTGAATTCTGTTTTGTGATTGGAGGACCAGGCCCACGTGATCCGCAGCGCCTGTGTCCCTGGGATGTGTGGGCCATTACACTGCCCTCCGCCTCAGACCACAGGTAGGTGCATATTCCTTTCGTGGGTCAGAGGCGTACTCCGGAGGTACACCTCTGACTGCAATTTTTAGCCCAATATTTCCTGTACTGCAGGAATCATGGAACTATCACCTCCAAAAGGCAACTGGCTAGAGATGAACAGTGAAGATATAAGGATGAATAAATATTCTACAGTCTTGCTTGATTACCAAAGCTGCCAAGTCTCACTCCTTTGGAGTGAAACTTATTAATATTGGTTTAAAAATAAAGCCTGTTTAATGTACCTAATAAAACATTTGTTGAAATGGTTTTGCAATCAGTCTCAGTCTTTTTGATCAAAAATCTCCTAACATTTCAGCAATGATGTCCCTCTGTTGATTAACTTTAGAGATCAGGAAGAAATTGTACAGAACTTTAAATCAGGTGGTTAATTAAGTGTGGTACAGAGATTAAATCATCTGTTTTGGTTCCTGCCTCAATCAGTCCTTACAACACTGGTTCTTGAAATCAGCTGTTTTATGTTTTCATTGTCTGCTTATCATCTCTGAAGACTAAAATACACTTTTTGAACAATATTCAGAACACCTACAAATTTCCCCCATGGTCTCTGATCTCCCGCTCCCACCCCCCCCCCCGCCCCGCCTCCCATCCCGCCCCCCCCCCCCACCCCCCCCCCGCCCACCCACCACAACTTCCCCGGCCTCCTAACTTCTGACCCCCAGCCTTCGATCCTCCCCACCCAGCCTCCTATCTCCCAACCTCTGGTTTCACTTACCTAATGGCCACTGCGGCATCAGCTGCAGCCTGATCTTAGTTTGTTCTTCGCCGGATGGCTGTTCACACTACACCTGTTCCATTGAAATGAGGTCTGAGGCCCATGGGAAGAGAGAGGAGAACTTCTGATGGTTAAGCCTTATTTTGCAAGGGCAAGATATCAAATAGATAAATATCCCCATCCTCAATGATGGTGGAGCTCAGCACGTGAGTGCAAAAGACAATGCTGAAGCGTTTGCAACCATCTGCAGCCAGAAGTGCCGAGTGGATGATTCATATCGGCCTACTCCCGAGGTCCCCACCATCACAGAAGCCAGTCTTCAGCCAATTCGATTCACTTCACGTGATATCAAGAAACGGCTGAGCGCACTGGATACAGCAAAGGCTATGGGCCCCGACAACATCCCGGCTATCGTGCTGATGACTTGTGCTCCAGAACGAGCCATGCCTCTAGCCAAGCTGTTCCAGTACAGCTACAACACTGGCATCTATCCGACAATGTGGAAAACTGCTCAGGTATGTCCTGTCCACAAAAAGCAGGACAAATCCAATCCGGCCAATTACCGCCCCATCAGTCTACTCTCAATCATCAGCAAAGTGATGGAAGGTGTCATCGACAGTGCTATCAAGCGGCACTTACTCACCAATAACCTGCTCACTGATGCCCAGTTTGGGTTCTGCCAAGACCACTCAGCTCCCGACCTCATTACAACCTTGGTCCAAACATGGACAAAGGAGCTGAATTCCAGAGGAGAAGTGAGAGTGACTGCCCTTGACATCAAGGCAGCATTTGACCGAGTGTAGCATCAAGGAGCCCTAGTAAAACTGAAGTCAATGGGAATTGGGGGGAAAACTCTCCACTGACTGGAGTTACACCTAGCACAAAGGAAAATGGTTGTGGTGATTGAAGGTCAATCATCACAGCCCCAGGATATCGCTGCAGGAGTTCCTCAGGGCAGTGTCCTAGGCCCAACCATCTTCAGTTGCTTCATCAATGACCTTCCGTCCAGCATAAGGTCAGAAATGGGGATGTTCGCTGATGACTGCACAGTGTTCAGCGCCATTCACAACTCCTCAGATAATGCAGCGGTCCATGCCCGCATGCAACAAGACCTGGACAACGTTCAGGCTTGGGCTGATAAGTGGCAGGTAACATTCGCGCCACAGAAGTGCCAGGCAATGACTATCTCCAACAAGCGAGAGTCTAACCACCGCCCCTTGACAATCAATGGCATTACCATCGCCGAATCCCCCACCATCAACATCTTGGGGGTCACCATTGACCAGAAACTTAACTGGACCAGCCACATAAATACTGTGGCAACAAGAGCAGGTCAGAGGCTGGGTATTCTGTGGCGAGTGTCTCACCTCCTGACTCCCCAAAGCCTTTCCACCATCTACAAGGCACAAGTAAGGAGTGTGATGGAATACTTTCCACTTGACTGGATGAGTGCAGCACCAACAACACTCAAGAAGCTCGGCACCACCCAGGACAAAGCAGCCCACTTGATTGGCAACCCATCCACCACCTTAACCATTCACTCACTCCACCACCGGCGTACTGTGGCTGCAATGTGTACCATCTACAAGATGCACTGCAGCAACTCGCCAAGGCTTCTTCGGCAGCACCTCCCAAACCCGCGACCTCTTCCACCTAGAAGGACAAGAGCAGCAGACGCATGGGAACACCACCACCTCTAAGTTTCCCCCCAAGTTACACACCATCCTGACTAAGAAATATATCGCCGATCCTTCATCGTCGCTGGGTCAAAATCCTGGAACTCCCTACCTAACGGCACTGTGGGAGTACCTTCACCACACGGACTGCAGCGGTTCAAGAAGGCGGCTCACCACCACCTTCTCAAGGGCAATTAGGGATGGGCAATAAATGCTGGCCTTGCCAGCGACGCCCACATCCCATAAACGAATAAAAAAAAAATTCCAATGTCGTAAATTGTTAAACAAACACCCAATAAATCGATATTAAGATTCAATATAATAAGTTGCTGCATGAACATCTAATAGATCAAGAAATATTCAAACTATATCTAAACATCAAACAGATCACCAACTATTATAAAGTTATATAGTATATATGCAAATACTCAATAAATCATTATGATTCTAATCTTATATATACCCAATAGATGAATGATTCGAATAATATAAAAATAAAATCTGCCAGGAGAGAATAGGGAGAGAGTAGAGCTGAAGTGAGACCAAGGACCAGGGGAGCAGAGCAGATTTGAGCCTGGAGAGTAAAACTGAGATAAGTCTAGATCCAGAAAGCAAAGAAGCTAAGGGCTGTGAAGTATCAGGAAATGGCCCTACTGAGATTAAGGGTGTTCATGGGACTTGGTGGCGTGCACAGGACCATGCAGGTGAAAGTCATTGGATCAATTGGAAGATGGGATGCATATGTTTCTTGGTAACTTTATGATTTTTTCCCCCCAATTTTAGTGTGTTATTTGTGTTATTTTTATTTTTAGCGTTATATAGTGGAGGGTTTTAGGAACTCTCATGGTGGCTATATCTCCGAGAAGATTATTTTGGTGCAATGTAATTGAAAGAAAGAAAGACTTGCATTTATATAGCGCCTTTCACGACCACCGGACGACTCAAAGCACTTTACAGCCAATGAAGCACTTTTTGAAGTGGAGTCACTGTTGTAATGTTATAATTGAGCAGATATTTTGCTGGAATGTGATTAGGGAGAAATTTTGGTGCATCATAATTTGAAAATGTATAGCTGAAGCCTTTGTGCAGTATGAGTGGTAAGAATGAAAGCAGAAAATAAGAATTAGAACATTGGAAAAAAGAGATTACACACAGAAAATGTACAATAAGAAGACCGAAAAACACTAAAAAATGAGGAAGATAGACTTGACACATGATCATGACAGAAGTTATTGCTCATGATGGTCACCAAAGAAACAAGACATGTCATTTTATTGACAGTACTATACAGCACAAAGAGCATAGCAAAGTACTCACCAAGTTGTTTCAGTTACAAGGTCTTGGGTGAAGAAGTTGGAGTACTTTCTGCTTGCCAGAACTATTGGCATCAGTGAAATGTTGGAGGTGAGGTTTATGATGCTAAAGAGTGGCACAGATGGCAAGCCAGTTAAACATATTGAGCTGTAATTATTTTTCAGAGCGACATACATTGAAACGGGTTATTTTTATAAACCCAAATGATGAACGTTATTCCAAGTGATTGAGGCTTGACAGGTCTGGCTGGCTCATCGATGTTGTAAGAGTGCTGAGTTTTAATGGCATTCCCATGTTGCGCCTAGGGATTCAGCTGATTGGTTGGGAGATTTAGGACTGCCAATAATAGTGTGGTATTGTAATCCAAGGAATTCTGTTATGGAGACAATCCAGATCGCAATAGTCTAGTGTGTTGGATTTGGTAGTGAGGAACTTTACAACTACAACCCTGTGAAACTTTGAGAAAAAAAGCGAGAAAATAACTCGATAAAAGAAAAGACAAGGCAGAAATAAAACATTCATAGGCAGACATGTGTTATATCTGTTGGCAATGATTAAAAATATAATTAATAACTATTTGTGTCACATAATAGACTATAATTTACATAACAATGTAATTCATTCTGTCACTGCTTAAAATACAAAAGCAAGCCTTACACCTGCAAACTTAATCATGAGAATCATTTCAAGTTATTCTGCACATAGGCATAAAAATCAAGCACATGCCTTCGTTTTTCATGCACGCATTAGGATAATTAAGCTATACAGTCAATCATTACAATTACTCTGCTACCAGCAGTCTGTGAATACACTTTGATTGATGCCTTCAATACAAAATGTGGCTCACTTTACAGTATCCTTGTCCAGTCATGTCTGCTGTCCTGTACTTCTTGTTAGAATAATGGTCATGTTACAAAGACAATTTGACGTGGTTTCCATCTCCTGTGTTCAATCAAAAGTAACCATTTCAGCTAAAATAATTGTATCTGTGGCTTATCTACTGATTTTTAACAAATGTCTCTATTAATACACTATACACTGTACATACACTAGTTCGTTATTTCCCACATGAAGATGGTGCCTGGTTCCAACTACATCACATTCAATTTGATGCTTTTTTCACAGTGTTGTCTCTTAACAGCTCTACCGTAGTTAAAACTCAATCCACAAAATATAATACACTATAAATGGGCATGTTTGCAATAATTGAACATTGACTACTTGATTCTGCAGACCATAGATTCCACGATCTGGACCAAATGATTACTCTGTTAACAGCAGTCTAAGGATATACTTTGATTGATGCCTTCAACACAAAATGTAATTCACTTTGCAGTACCCTTATTCAGTCATGTTTATGTACTGTTCCAGTACTTCTTGTTAGAATAATGATGTTATGAAGATAATTTACTGTATGGGATATTTTCTATATTAAAGGCGCTGTATAAATGCAAGTTGTTATTTTCTATGTACAGTAAATCAATGAATTATTGCCAATTGTATCAAATAATCTTTTTGATGGCATATTCAGCAGCTCGTTCAGCATCTTACAAGCAAGAACTGCCAATATCAGTCTCTTAGATCAGTAGTTAGTTTTGTGGTTGACAATTGTAAGATTTTGGATCACAGGTCACGCACAGATTACCCAGAGGGTCTTAGGAGTTGTAAGGCGTTTTATTAAAGAGCGGCAGTTTAAATGAAGTACAACACGCAAACCAGATAGACATAGTAGACATACGACCGTGACAAGCAGCTGGTATCAGTCCTGATCGGACAGACGGCTGGCATGCGCGAACAGCTCTTCCCTTCCCTTCACCATCTGTGCTAAAAGCTCTTTAGATATCTCTTTTACTCTCTTTTTAGGGGTGCGCCTGGGGTAGATTATCAAAGATACAGTCAATAACCTTTCTAGCACACAAACAGCAGACAGCTAGTCTGGAAACAAGGTCACCGCCACGGTGCAGAATGTTAGAACATCCGCAGGGAACCAAGAACATCAGCAAATTCTAAGCGCCTATCCAGGTATTCTAACACCAGTCTGAAGAGACTTTTTTGTCTCAAGTTATTTCTTCCAATTCACGATTTCTTACAACTTCCCACCTTGAGAAGGAAATATCCTTATTGACTATTCACAATCCTCTTTTAACTAATCTAGCAAGTTCTAAGTTATCGGCCCGCTGATACCATTCGTGTCCAGGGATGCTGGCTGGCATTATAAGCTACTTCTCATCACTCGTAGTCCCCTAATTTGCTTATTGCTTTCTCAACTTGGGCGTTAGTTAGTAGGGAGACTCACAAATGAAGATCTCCCCCTTCCTTACAGTCCATTCTTTTGAGAGGGAGGAGCAACTTCCGACCCTTCACACAAGTTCAGTTCACAGTCCTAATTCTGCCCCACCTGGGGTATCCTCTGTTTCTTCTATCTTTCCTGATCTTACCCCGCCTGAGGTCTCCTGAACGTTATTTCTTCCAATTCACGATTTCTTAGACAATTGTCGGCCTTTGTTACTTTTAATGGTATGGGGTGGGGTGGGGGTGGTGGGGGGGCAGGTGGTTGGGGGGTGTCTATATTTACTAGGCTTCCTCTACAGATAGCAATACCAAAGGTAGAGTTGTATCGGGAGGAGTCTATGATTGGCTTTCATCTGCATCTAACAAAGCAAGACAACAGTACTAGTCCCAGGAGAGACAGCAGGGATAGGTAACAAAAAAAGAAGCAGTACAGCAAGGCTCAGGAGATCCAGCAACAATTAACATAACTTAACGTGGAGAATATACAAGTGATGAGCAATTTGCACACAAGCAGTGATAGAGATCCTGTACAATGGGTAATTCTTTATTTTTGATTTTGGATAACTATTACTTGATATAGTATTGTCAACTGAAAATGCTATTTAGCTATCAGCCAATAATTATATTTTGGACTGCAAAAGTTGATATTCACTCTGGCAATGCCATAATCTGCTCTTTCCCAAAGGATTGCGAGGGATGGAACAGTAAGAATTGACTGTTTCAATCCCATGCTCTGAGGATTTAACAATGCCCGCCCAGCGGGAATGGGGTGTGTGGGCAGTTAAAGTTGCTGCTAAGCCCTTATTGCTCCGTTCCCCATAGATTCCTGCCAGCTGCCATTTTAATCACACAGTTTTCAGAGTCGGCCGAGCTACCTGCCTCCTCATGAAGACATGTAAATCAGGGTCCTATGTTGCTTCAACGCAATTTTGACAGGAAATCACAGAAGTCCTGCCTAGCACCCAGCATGCCAGCAAAATAGGGGCATTGGTCTCTCAAAGGGGCCCTCACCTGCAGGTAATTGGATCACAGGATCTGTGTGCCATTGTATTGTTTGGATCCTGGGCTAGCCCAGCCCACTGGTGAAATTCAGATTATTTTACATTTCTAGCGTTGAATTGCTCTCATCCACAAAAATGAAGTTTGTGCAGGCACCTGATTATATATGAGGATCATTCCCATTCTTTTCTTTCCTGTTAATACTGCACCAGAATCACTTCTTATTATTTCATACACCGGGAATTTTCTTGGAGAATCTCCTGCTCCCTCATCATAACTTTAGCGAAGACCCTGCTCACGCACGTAAATGGGGTTTCTGATGAACCTCCAGCAAAGTTACAGCATCGGAGCAGGAGAAGGCCCAAGGAAATTCCGGGCGATAGGGTACTTAAATTTGAATACTCTTAATCCCACTAATTTTAGCCACCTGATAGACTTTGTTTCATAGTAATCTTTTTTATTGATATTTCTATCGATATTTATTATATAAAGCGTGGGTTTCCTCCGGGTGCTCCGGTTTCCTCCCACAGTCCAAAGATGTGCGGGTTAGGTTGATTTGGCTATGATAAATTGACCCTTAGTGTGTTAGGGGGGATTAAATACGTGGGGTTACAGGGATAGGGTGGGATATGTGTCGGTGCAGGCTCGATGGGCCGAAATGGCCTCTATCTGCACTGTGAGGATTCTGTGATTCTGTGATTCTGTGAAACCCAATGAGCCTCATGTCAGGCTAGCTCTATGGCTGCATATTAACCTATTAACTAATAAGTTGCATTCTGCATTATTTACAATATACAGTGCAATTATAGTGCAAGATAGTGCAATTTACAATATATACTTGGCAAGACATGATGGGCATGTTATTTCTCTAAAGCTAAAATTTCTCCTGAATGATTACAATATTGTTGTATACTGTGCACAAACTCAGACAACATCAGTGTATTTTTTTACAGTCTGCTGTGTTTGAACCCTGCAGGAGTAGACCTTGGGCATGTGACCTTCTGCAGCATACTGTTGTTGTCATCAAGTTCCACTTACATCATGCACAACCAAGCTTTAACCTATCACCTTGATTTAAAGAACACTGCAGTTTTATGTATTTTTAGTCCAAAATAACACATCTGCACAACCTGCTCATATCCTTACTACTAGTCTGTAGCTAGTGAATGCTTAGTGCACATGTACACTTCAGAAGTAGTGCCCACATTTCACTGAAGGCTTAGAATGATGCAAATCCACCTATGATCAAACTGAGCTAAATCATACTTTGATATTAAAAACAAAAAAATCAAATTAGCTGTTGAAGGGCAAGAGAAACAAATATATGTAACAAGCAGCAGAAAGGATCTGAGTGTTTTCCACATCAGGGAAGAGAATGCACAGTATTCATAAAATTTATCATGCTTAAATATGAAATGAGCAAACTTATTTCAACATGAAATTTAACCTGGAACTCGTAGATTGATTTTTTTTCTGGGGACTGTCTTGTCTTCACGGTTATCTCATACTTGTGGGAATTTTTCCAGTTTGTAACTTTCTTTACCAGGGTAGGTTTGGAGAACCAAATGTCATAGTAAAAGCCAATCAAAAGACCAGATTTGCATCATTTGTTTCAGAGATACTGGGGGGAGTTTTAACCCCAAAAAAGGGGTGGGTTTGGGTCGGGTGGGATGTTAAAGTGTTAACAATTTGAATCCCGACCCCAACCTGCTTCCAACCCGCCCACTTCCGGTTTTAACAGAGGTGGGACGGGGAGCGGGCAACTAACCTGCTCCCTAAAGACGGGTTGGCAATTTAAATATTACAATGAGGCTGCGTGCCTCATTATAATCCACGATTTTAAGTTCAACTCTGGCCGGCTGGGTTTCCCAGGCCTCGGGAAACCCATTGGCTAAAGGGAGGTGAGGACTGCTGGATCCAGGAGGTAAATGCCTTTTCACTTACCTGCTGGATCCAGCCTCCCTGCCTCGCCAACCCCCCCATGATTGGACACCCCTCCCCAACCCTTCCAATCGCCCCCGACTTCCTCCACAAGGACTCTGACCTCCCCCAGGAAGCATCCGATCCATCCCCGAGGCCTCCGATCTCACCACCGAGGAACACCGATCTCACCCCAGAGGCCTCCAATCTCACCCCCTCCCCGCCCCCGGTCTCCAATCTCCCCCCCCCCCCAACCCCAAGCCTCTGATCTGCTACAACTCCACCCGGCCTCCGATCCCTCAGGCCTCTGATCCCTGACCCACACCCCCCCCCCTCCCCCGGTCTCTGATCCTTCCCTCCCTCCTCTCCGCTCCCCGGTTGCGGCCTTGTGCCGAAGGCCTACCCACCCGACAGCCAGCCATCCTCTCAATCTGGCTGACTGCGTCCAGGAAACGGAGACAAAACATGTTAATCAGCTCCTGTCATTAAATTCAGCAGGGCCTGAGGGAAACCTGTTCGACCAGTCTGCCTGCCCCCACTCCCTCCCCTCCTCTGTGTAAAAATCCAGCCCACTGTGCCTCTGGCAATTTTTAAGATCTGAAACAAAAGAATATGCTCTTCAGATGATGCTGCATCTAGCAATCCTCTGAATATGATGGAATAATTTTTGCTGGTTGATTTACGCCGCTCCACCATTTGCTTTGCACAAACAGTGTCTCGCCCTTAACCTCCCCGTTATTTTTAAGAACTTGCTGGGTTAGCACATTAATTGCCCATTAAACTCACCACGGAAAGTAAAGTCTGGTAATTAACAGCGTAAGTACCTTTTTAACGATGTGATAATTGTTAATGCAATGCCAATCAACTTCTTTGGCCCAGAAATTTAACAATTTAAACTGTGGAGTCTCATTCCTTTAGGTGGTAAATTGTTCTTAGAAATTTAAAAAATGTCAAATTTTACAATTTTTTCTTACTTTTCTTTTCTGTCTCTTTTTTCTCAATCCCTTAATCCAATCTTTCTTTCTCTCCCTTTATTGTACTTTCTGTACCTGATTTGATTTTAATTAACCCAATCTAATTCACCCTCCTTCTCAGTCGTTCATTTTTTTCCCTCAATCCTTAAATCTCATTGGTTAAGGAGGTACACTATTGGTCCCATCATTCACTGAGGTCCCAGATGTCCTGTTGCCCCTGCCGTTACCAGCTCGCACTTTCAGCAAGTTACGGCGCAAAAGATTTTTGAGCTGAAGGATGGAGAAAAATGTCTAACTAACAGGACATGCCGTGTGATGCCCCACTCCAGCAAGATCCGCTCCAATAACTGGTCATATCTCTTTACAGGTGCTTACAGATGCTTACTGTTGTGTGCTTTTAGCATTTTATGTTTTTGTTTGGTTTTGAACAAGTAAATATTGCCTTAGATGATATATGCAATTTGTTACCTATGTTTTTTGAAGTACTTCCTGACCAGAATTTCAGTTCTTTCTTCGAAGAATTCAGTTTCACATTTCTGTAATTGATATTTGTCTGATATCTTCTAAATTAGTTGCAGATTCTATAAATAGGGGTGACCTGAGACATATGCTTGAATGTCATGCTGATTAGTCAGATATCTCTGAGAGTTTTATTTTTATTGCAAGTCCTTTGAGAATACTGCAGTTCTGAAAAATGACAATTTCATCATATTATTGTTGGCGCCCCTGTATACCTGAAGAAAAAACATGATTTTTTTAAACTATAAGGCTTGAAATTACCGTTGGTGATTAATACCAAGCGAACGCTTAATGCATTTGTGTGGCATTCTTCTACCCACTGCTTTTTGGAATCTATTAACCCACTTATTTTAAATGGGTGGCACAGTATTTTTAGCCTACATCTGTTTAGTACTGAGTAGAAGGCTTTTGGCTTTTTTCATTTTTTTTCCACCATGCTCATGATGCGTTGGAGCATTTGGGGGTCAGTTTTCATATGGAGTGCATATCGGGCAGGCTGAAGGAAGCCTGGTTGGACCACATTTGTATTCACTAGGTCGGATGCCAGCGCTAATAGGCTTGTCAATCTGTGGAAACAGACAATTTTCATGGGCCGGCACCAAAACCTTAAAGGGGAGGGTAGGAGCAGCAGTTTTCAGCAGCTGGGAATGTTTTGTGGTACCCTCGGCCGTAATCAGGTAAAATTATGGAAGCCTTTAAGGTGCAAAACATAAGGACATAAGAACATAAGAAATAGGAGCAGGAGTAGGCCAATTGGCCCCTCGAGCCTGCTCCGCCATTCAATAAGATCATGGCTGATCTGATCCTAACCACCAATCTACTATCTCAGAACCATCTCCTGAACCTAACAGAATTGGACACACGAAATAGGAGCAGGATCAGGCTACACGGCCCCTGGGCCCGCTACGCTACCCACAGGGCCATGACCGATCCGAACCTAGACTCATGTCCAAATTCCTGCCCGCTCCCCGTAACCCTTAATTCCCTTTACTTCTAGGAAACTGTCTATTTCTGTTTTAAATTTATGTAATGATGTAGCTTCTACAGCTTTTTGGGGCAGCATATTCCATGGACCTACCACCCTCTGAGTGAAGTAGTTCCTTCTCATCTCAGTTTTGAAAGAGCAGCCCCAGAAACTGCAGAAAAAATGAATGTCAGACTTGCTTCCAGCTTTCCCTGACTACAGCTAAGGATCCCTTTAAATACCTTGGGAAATGGCTGCCTCCTGGCCTGTACCATCCATGATTGGTGGGCGTGTTGAGGAACTGACAGTAGGAGAATGGGTTGAGATGAAAATGGCGTTGGGGGTTTTAACTGCATCTTTTTGCCATTATTTACCTACATTAAGGAGGCCCCCGTCTATTGTGTCCAATTCTGGGCTCCGCACTTTAGGAAGGATGTGAAGGCTTTAGAGAGGGTGCAGAAAAGATTTACAAGACTGGTTCTAGGGATGAAGGACTTCAGTTACATAGATAGACTGGAGAAGCTGGGGTTGTTCTCCTTAGAGCAGTGAAGATTGAGAGGAGATTTGATAGAGCTGTTCAAAATCATGAGGGGGCTATACAGAGTATCTAAATTGTTCCCATTGGCGGAAGGGTCGAGAACCAGAGAACACAGATTTAAGGTGATTGGCAGAAGAACCAAAGGCGACATGAGGAAAAACGTTTTTATGCAGCGAGTGGTTAGGATCTGGAATGCACTGCCTGAAAGGGTGGTGGGGGCAGGTTCAACCGTGGCTTTCAAAAGGGAATTGGATAAGTACCAGAAGGAAATAAAAATTGCAGGGCTACGGGGAAAGGGCGGGAGTGGGACTCGCTGAAGTGCTCTTGCAAGAGAGCCGGTATGGGTTTGACGGGCTGAATGGCCTCCTACTGTGCTGTAACAATTCTATGATTCTATGATTATCCAATTGATGTGTATCATATGTAAATCTATTTGGGTAAATTCTTGTCTTCATCGCATGGGCAGTAATAAGAAATAGGAGCAGGAGTAGACCAATCGGCCCCTCGAGCCTGCTCCGCCATTCAATGAGATCATGGCTGATCTGATCCAACCTCAACTCTAAAGAACACAAGAAGTAGGAGCAGGACCAGGCCACTCGGCCCCTGGGCCCGCTCCGCCAACCACAGGGCCTTGACCGATCCGAACTCAAACTCATGTCCAATTTCCAGCCCGCTCCCCGTAACCCCTGATTCCCTTTACTTCTAGGAAACGGTCTATTTCTGTTTTAAATTTATTTAATGAAGTAGCTTCCACAGCTTCCTGGGGTAGCAAATTCCACAGACCCACTACCCTCTGAGTGAAAAAGTTTCTCCTCATCTCAGTTTTGAAAGAGGAGCCCCTTATTCTAAGATTATGTCCCCTAGTTCTAGTTTCACCCATCATTGGGAACATCCTCACCGCGTCCACCCGATCAAGCCCCTTCACAATCTTATATGTTTCAATAAGATCGCCTCTCATTCTTCTGAACTCCAATGAGTAGAGTCCCAATCTACTCAACCTCTCCTCGTATGTCCACCCCCTCATCCCCGGAATTAACCGAGTGAACCTTCTTTGTACTGCCTCGAGAGCAAGTATGTCTTTTCTTAAGTATGGACACCAAAACTGTATGCAGTACTCCAGGTGCGGTCTCACCAATACCCTATACAACTGCAGCAATACCTCCCTGTTTTTATATTCTATCCCCCTAGCAATAAAAGCCAACATTCCATTGGCTTTCTTGATCACCTGCTGCCCCTGCATACTAACTTTCTGATTTTCTTGCACCAAGACCCCCAGATCCCTTTGTACTGCAGTACCTTCCAGTTTCTCGCCATTAAGATAATAACTTGCTCTCTGAATTTTCCTGCCAAAGTGCATAACCTCACATTTTCCAATATTGTATTGCATCTGCCAAATCTCTGCCCACTCACCCAGCCTGTCTATATCCCCTTGTAGGTTTTTTATGTCCTCCTCACTCTCTACTTTCCCTCCCATCTTTGTATCATCTGCAAACTTTGATATGTTACACTCGGTCCCCTCCTCCAAATCGTTAATATAGATTGTAAAGAGTTGGGGACCCAGCACCGACCCCTGCGGAACACCACTGGCTACTGGTTGCCAGTCCGAGAATGAACCATTTATCCCAACTCTCTGCTTCCTGTTAGATAACCAATCCTCCATCCATGCCAGAATATTACCCCCAATCCAGTGATTTTTTATCTTGAGTAATAATCTTTTATGTGGCACCTTGTCGAATGCCTTCTGGAAGTCTAAATACACTACATCCACTGGTTCCCCTTTATCCACCCTGTACATTATGTCCTCAATGAACTCGAGCAAATTTGTCAGACATGACTTTCCCTTCATAAAGCCATGCTGACTTTGTCCTATTAAATTATGTTTATCTAAATGTTCCATTACTGTCTCCTTAATAATAGACTCCAAAATTTTACCCACCACAGATGTTAGGTTAACTGGTCTATAATTTCCAGCCTTCTGCCTACAACCCTTTTTAAATAAGGGTGTTACATTAGCAGTTTTCCAATCTGCCGGGACCTTTGCTGAGTTCAGGGAGTTTTGGAAAATTATTACCAAAGCACCCACAATTCCTACTGCCACTTCCCTCAAGACCCTAGGATGTAAGCCATCAGGTCCAGGGGATTTATCCGCCTTGAGTCCCATTATTTTACTGAGTACCAATTCCTTAGTGATTTTAATCGTATTTAGCTCCTCCCCCACTAGAGCCTCCTGTTTGTCCAGTGTTGGGATATTCTTAGTGTCCTCTACCGTAAAGACTGAAACAAAATATTTGTTCAGCTTTTTTGCCATCTCCATGTTTCCCACCATTAATTTCCCGGTCTCATCCTCTAAGGGACCTACGTTTGCCTTAACCACCCTTTTTCTTTTTATATAACTATAGAAACTCTTGCTATCTGTTTTTATATTTTTTGCTAATTTATTTTCATAGTCTATTTTCCCTTTCTTAATCAATCCTTTAGTTACTTTTTGTTGTCTTTTGAAGACTTCCCAATCTTCTATCCTCCCAATAACTTTGGCTACCTTATATGTCCTTGTTTTTAGTTGGATACTTTCTTTAATTTCTTTACTTAGCCATGGATGGCTGTCATTTCTTTTACACCCTTTTTTCCTCAGTGGAATATATTTATTTTGAAAGTTGTAAAATAACTCCTTGAATGAACACCACTGCTCATGTACCGTCTTACCCTTTAATCTATTTTCCCAGACCACTTTAATCAATTCTGCTCTCATGCCATCATAGTCTCCTTTATTCAAGCTCAGTATGCTTGTTTGAGAACCAACCTTCTCACCCTCTAATTGGATATGGAATTCAACCATGTTATGGTCACTCATTCCAAGGGGATCCTTAACTAGGACATTATTAATTAATCCAGACTCATTACACAGTACCAGGTCCAAGGTTGCTTGCCCCCTTGTAGGATCAGTTACATACTGCTCAAGAAATCCATCCCTAAGACACTCAATAAACTCTTCCTCAAGGCTGCCCTGCCCAATTTGATTTGTCCAGTTAATATGATAGTTAAAATCCCCCATAATTATAGCTGTTCCCTTATTACATGCCCCAACTATTTCCTGATTAATACTTCTTCCAACAGAGTTGCAACTATTAGGAGGCCTATATACTACGCCCACCAGTGTTTTTTTCCCCTTATTATTCCTTATCTCTACCCAAACTGTTTCATTATCCTGATCTTTTGACCCAACATCATTTCTCTGTATTACAGTGATTCCTTCCTTTATTAACATAGCCACCCCCCCTCCCCTTCCTTCCTGCCTGTCCTTCCTGATTGTTAAATACCCTGGCATATTTAATTCCCAGACGTTGTCACCCTGCAGCCATGTTTCTGTAATGGCCACAAGATCATACCCATACATAGTTATTTGTGCCGTTAACTCGTCAATTTTGTTACGAATGCTACGTGCATTCAGATAAAGAACTTTCAAATGTGTTTTGTGACACTTACTTCCTGCTTTTTCCTTATTTAACACTTTACCTTTTACTCCATACCTTCTGTCCCTTCCTGACATGCTTTCCTCTGTCTCCCTGCTCAGGTTCTCAACCCCCTGCCACATTAGTTTAAATCCTCCCCAACAGCACTAGCAAACACTCCCCCTTGGACAGCGGTCCCGGCCCTGCCCAGGTGCATACCGTCCGGTTTGTACTGGTCCCACCTCCCCCAGAACCAGTTCCAATGTCCCAGGAATTTGAATCCCTCCCCCTTGCACCATTCCTCTAGCCACGTATTCATCTGAAATATCCTCCTATTTCTACTCTGACTAGCACGTGGCACTGGTAGCAATCCTGAGATTACTACCTTTGAGGTCCTATTTTTTAATTTACCTCCTAACTCCCTATATTCTGCTTTTAGGACCTCATCCCCTTTTTTACCTATATCGTTGGTGCCTATGTGCAGCACGACAGCTGGCTGTTCGCCCTCCCACTCCAAAATGTTCTGTAGCCGCTGTAATCTGTCGGAGCGAATCGTCCGCCTGTTATAGAACCACCCTATTTTCATCCTATTGATTTCAATGGGATGAACATCGGCCAGTTTATCTAATGGGTGCATGATCCATTCCGTTGGATTACTACTTATGGGGTGAAGGTGAAAATCTACCCCACTGAGTCTTTACTTGAGTAATAATGTCAGAACTGGAGAATATTTGACTTTTCACTGTTCCAATTTTGGATTCTTGAAATTCATTCTTGGGTTGTGGGTGTCATTGACAAGGCCGGCATTTATTGCCCACCCCTAGTTGTCCTGAGAAGCTGGCCTTGTTCTTAAACCGCTAAGGGTTTGATACAACTGAGTGGCTTGCTAGGCCACTTCAGTGGGCTGTTAAGAGTCAACCATGTTTGGAAAGAAGAAGTAAAAAAAACTTGCACTTATATAGTGCTTTTCACAACCTCGGGACATCTCAAAGCGCTTTATAGCCAATGAAGTACTTTTGAAGTGCAGTCACTGTTGTGAAGTAAGAAACAGGACAGCCAATATGCACACAGCAAGCTCCCACAAACAGCAACACCAGGTAATCTTTCTTTTAGTGATGCTGATTGAGAGATAAATATTGGACAGGGACACCGGAGATAATTCCCCTTCTCTTTTTCAAAATAGTACCATGGGATCTTTTACGTCCACCTGAGAAAGCAGACAGCCTTGGTTTAACATCTCATCCGAAAGACGGCACCTCTGACAGTACAGCACTCCCTCAGCACTACACTGGTGTGTCAGCCTAGATTTTGGTGCTTAAGTCCCTGGAGTGGGACTTGAACCCACAACCTTCTAACTCAGACGCGAGAGTGTTACCAACTGAGCCACAGCTGACACTAGAAGGAAGAGTAATCATTCTAAAATCATTGTTGATATATAAAGTTAAACTGTAATAGCAAACACCAAGTACAGTGTAAAACAGAAGCCTTTTGGTACACATATAAACATTTATTTGTAAGCAGGAATACATTAGTTATACTTTTAAGTGGCAGAGTACCAGTAAAGTAAATCTGTAAATAGTCAGATGAAGTAAGAAGAAGAAATAAAACAGATAACATCATACTTATTTCTGGTATTTTTCAACTATAGTGAGGATAAATGAATAACAAAGTGGAGTCTGTTCTGACACAAGAAACAGAACCAATGAGATTCCAAAAGGAATTAATAGGACAGGTTATTTGTAGATTCAATCAAAAATACTTACTTGAGGTGATGTTGTAAATGTAGACTGATTAGTGTTTGCAGTACAATACAGTTATTGAAACTGAAAACTTCAACAGCAACAAACTGCGAACTCTTGCTTCACCAAATCTTCATCTCGGTCAGTATAAATAGGTGATTATTTAGCAAACACATGTACCCATAAATCTGGCACATTTTCTGAATATGGATTTGCTACAAAACATTGGCCATTCACTAGTTTAATTGAAGATGTTTTTATCATGGAAGAATTTTTCTGGTGGTAACTGTATTGCTGTGAGTGGTTTATTGTGAGTGGTCTGTTTGTGTTGCACATTTAATATGTGCTTAGATAGGTCTAAACAAAATAAATCTGTGGAATTTTATAAAATTGTATATTAAAAAGCCATCCACACAGTAGTTAAATGACCTTTATCTTGTAGTAATTTTTGTCATTTTACCCCAGGACATTGATAAAATTATCTTCAATGTGAATTTACAATCTGTCAGTGAAGCTGGTTAAAAACTCAATAAAATATTACGGAGGTTTGGATCCATCTGAATATCTCAGTAAGATTTCATTGTGTAATATATTCATAGTAGGGACATAATGTTATTGCCAAGCTTTACTAAAGTGAATATTGCTAAATTTGCAACTATAGTAATTTAATCATGGAGCTTTTAATGTACAATGACATGACATTCTACAGACCATTCTGATTAAACCTGTGTACCAGTAGGAGTATATGTCAGTGCGAAAATATTGACATCTATCTTCAAAGAGCCAGGAGCGAAAAGAATAGGAAAATTACAATAATGCTGTTGTCGCCAGAGAAAATCCACCATGATAGTGGAATCTTTAATTACATTAGTAAAACAGGCCAGTGTATCACAGCATTTCCATCTTCAGATCATGGTCTCTGGAGTTCAGTTTAATAATCCAAATGGCCAAGAAACTGCTTTTACCAAGGCATGTAGGCCTCTGCTGGTGTGATCAATGGATCTCTCACTACCGCAGGCCGATTGTTAACAAATTTTCAACGTATGCTTTAAAATATGAAATTAACTTTAACGTTAATGCAATCAACATTTGAACGAATAAAGAATAAGCACACGTATTCTTTTTGTTAACTAGTATGATTCATGAGAAATCAAGGGATATGGGGATAGGGCAGGAAAGTGGAGTTGAGGTCAAAGATCAGCCATGATCTTATTGAATGGCGGAGCAGGCTCGAAGGGCCAAATGGCCTACTCCTGCTCCTAATTCTTATGTTCTTATGTGTGACCCATCCGTACTTAATGATTGTACACTCATGTAAGTATTATACAAATAATCTCATGTCAAGGTGCCCATGTATCATGTGGTGGTAGATAAAATATTCCTTTAATTTTTCTTAGGAATTGTCAAGGATATCTGAGCTAGATATAATTGAGCCTTTTATAATTCCCATCGCTACTGCTTATCCATTCTGGCAGCACTGATGTGGGAATGGTGGCTTCCTTCCAGACTTTAAAGCTGATGATGTCTTTGCCTGGGGCTACAACATATTAAATTTTACAGGTTCCTTAACCTATTTAATTGTGAAACAGCTAATATAATGGTTCTGTCTTACGCTATTCACTCATTCCATAAAAACATTCCACATGTGACACATTTGTTAAATTGAATCGTGTGGTTAAATCAAGGAATTGCGGTCTGTTTGAAAACAGTAAAGTTAAACTATTTTCTCTGACTGTGGTTTGCGATGAGAGTTCCTAGTTCTCTTCACATGATGTAATTTGTCCCATAGTCAAGCAATATATCAAAGAAGTGACTAAAGAATGAGTTCAAGCAATTTGAGCAATACAATCAATAAACTTGCAGCTGGTGTTTTCAGTACAGACATGTTCATTCAGACCTCTCCATTGAAGAATGGCAACAACTCCTGTGTAATACAATACCTGGATACTGACCCTGACAACCTTTGGTAGTATTTATCATACAATTGTTATCATGAGGAGTATTAGAATGGCTGTCAACAAGTATAATTGATACTTTTTTCAAATCAAGTGCTCTATAAATATTTTTATTATTAGCAGCTTATTTTTAATCTGAAAATTAGCACTTTTAAATTAATAGCTGATGTCGAATCATAGAATCATAGAATGGTTACAGCACAGAAGGAGGCCATTCAGCCCATCGAGTCCGTGCCGGCTCTCTGCAAGAGCACTTCAGCTAGTCCCACTCCCCTGCCCTTTCCCCGTAGCCCTGCAATTTTTTTTCCTTTATTTACTTATCCAATTCCCTTTTGAAAGCCATGATTGAGTCTGCCTCCACCACCCTTTCAGGCAGAGCATTCCAGATCATAACCACTCTCTGAGTAATAAAGTTTTTTCTTATGTCGCCTTTGGTTCTTCTGCCAATCACCTTAAATCTGTGTCCTCTGGTTCTCGACCCTTCCGCCAATGAGAACAGTTTCCCTCTATCTACTCTGTCCAGACCCCTCATGATTTTGAACACCTCTATCAAATCTCCTCTCAACCTTCTCTGCTCTAAGGAGAACAACCCCAGCTTCTCCAGTCTATCCACGTAACTGAAGTCCCCCATCATTTGGGATAGAAATTGGGCTCCCTTGCGCCTCCCGTTAGCGCCTCCGGTATCCACGCCTCCCGCTAAATTCGGCGGGACTTTTGCGGCGGCGGTAAGACGTTGCGCCCCGATCTCCTGCGCTCGGAGATCGTGACGTCATTGCCATGCGCAACGCCCTGGTAGCGCCCCGGATGAGAAAATCCCTCTCGCTTGTGCGCCTGCTGTTAATAATGAAAGGTAGAGGAGGCGGCTTTCAGTCGGATGTCCCCTGGAGTAGCGCTATTTAAAGACATTCACAGCCGGTGTAGTTTTCGTCGCCCAACAATGCTCCGTTGTTAGTTTCACATAGGCAAAGAGGCCTTTTGACCGATTTGAGCATTTTGCATTTTAACGACTGTTCTGGCACATAAAGATTCTTTAGTTTCATTGAGGGGAGATTTGAAAGTGCAATATTTGTATCCTTTTATGGGGGCTGTGGTGGCACTGGACCTCGCCCCCCAGCGTCAACGTCGGAGGCAACTGAAACACAGAGAAAGAGTGCAAAATGTGGCCAGAGGTAGGAGGGCCAACAGGGCTCTCAACAGGAGGCCTTATCCACCTAGGGTATTCCGGCAGCAGTTCTCCTACATGAATTTCACTGAGGACCAGTGTGTTAGAAGGCTCCGCTTCAGCAAGGACGTAATCACAGAGCTCTGCCACCTCCTGTAGCCAGACGTTGAGCCTCAGATCAGGACCACCACGGCTCTCTCAGTGGCAGTCAAGGTCACCGTCGCCCTCAATTTCTACGCCAGCGGATCATTCCAGTGTGCGACAGGCGACATCGCCAACATTTCCCAGTTTGCCGTCGATTGCTCCATCCGCAAGGTCACAGATGCACTGTACAGAAGGAGAAGGGACTACATTTCCTTCCCCATGACCAGAGAGAAGCAGTGCGAGCGTGTGTAAGGGTTTTTGCGTGTGTGACACCGCCTGTGGCTCTGTGCTCAGCCTGGGTGCTAGTGCGAGGTTAGGCCTTGTTGCCTGTTCTGGTCTCCAGCCAGTTTGGGAGCACTAGACGCCTGTGAGTGGTTCGACCCACTCGCCCTTACGGTTCTGACACTGGACTTAGATGCGAGAGCAATAATGGAGAGAAAACTCAGGTAGACCCGGTTGAATGGTACAAAATGGAAAATCTTTATTGCATATTATTCAAGATTACGAAATACATGTCATAAGCACAGATTAATGACAGTACAATCTTACACGCAGTTATGTAACTAATTTTAGGGAAACGAGGAACGAACGACACATCGTAAATGGGGGCACACATTACAGTTATCCTTAAAACTTAAACCCTCCCCTATCAATACCTGCTCTAAACTAGATTTGTAGGATCGAGACTCATGCTCACCACTCGTGATAACTCGGAGAATTCCGAAAACTCTGCTCGGATGTTTTTACCGCAGCACCTGATCACCCACGTGTTGATCAGGGGTCTCTGTACCCCACTTGTTTACTCGTTTCTGCTCCGGCTAGCAGGCTGGACCGTCTGCTGTCATGAAGATCTGTGTTGTCCTCGGAGTTCCGACACGACTCGAAAAATAGTCTTCCTGTGCCCTCGCCCCGATGCGATAAAACTCGAAGAATGGTCTTCCGATGCCAGTTCTGTAAAACTCAAAAGATAGTCTTCCTGGGCAAGGAAAGTGTCTATTCGACCCACAGGCGCGGTCGGGGCTTACTGACCGTGGTGATACGTATGGTCGTCTTCTTCTCTTCTCATCTCATCTCATCTCATCTCATCTCATCTCGGGCCTTCGGTTCCAACACCGTTTACCGACTTCTCGGAATGGTGTGCCCGTTTCAAGGCTTCACAGCCCGGTTCCACACAGATCTTCGCGGCAAGCCACGAGGCTGATCCTGGCGGATCAGAAAGTTCAATAGTCTTCTAGCAAGTCGAGCAGCAAGAAGTCAGCATCCAAGAGTCAAGATTCAAGAGCAAGCGGCAAGAGACAGATGGACGGTTGTACCTTACAGTTATAGTGCTGTAATTCCTCTTTTCCTGCCCAATCTTAATGTCTTTTCTTTTGTCAGGGTTTTGGCGCTCAAACTTCTTGTATAGGGTGATCTCCGTTTAATGGGTTTCGGTGATACTTGTAACTGCCTGAGTACCCGTTAATACTTCTCCCATTGTGGAACCGGCCAGTATTCTCCCTGGAGGGCTTTTGGGGCTTCCAAATGTTTCTGTAACTACCCGCAAACGGCTCTCTCATCGTAGAGTCGTGGGGATCTTGCATATTAATGTCTTTGGATGGGTTCTTGATCGCTTGGTACAATAGCCCTTATTCGCACCTGGGAGACCGATTCCAGTATTTATGTGTAAAATGCAAACCCATTATGTCTTGTGATTTATCTCAAATGTGCTGAGTCTTGTCCGATCTCGCACAAATGTTTATTGGAACGCCATCTTGTCTGCTTAGAATGTTCTGTCACGAGGCATGGCGGCCATTTTACAGGCTGCTTGTGTCCACTTTGAAAACCTGACAGCATTCTGCTGAAATAAAGCTGTTTGAACGAAACTATGTGTTTCCTCCTTATTTATAAAATCGCGATTATATTGCGAATTCTACATGTGCATGTGGCTTTGCCAGGATAGTGGGCTTCCCCATGGTGCATGGCGCCATTGACTGCACCCACGTCGCTTTGTGGGCACCTCATAACAATCCTGAGGTATTCCGTAACCGTAAAGGCTAACACTCACTTAATGTGCAATTGGTGTGCGGCCACACATGGCGAATCCTGACCGTCAATGTCCGCTATCCTGGCAGCAGCCACGATGCCTTCATCCTGACCCAGACCGGTGTGCCAGATCTATTCCAGCCACCACATCAAGCTTGCGGCTGGCTGCTGGGAGACAAGGGCTAACCGCTCTCCAGCTGGCTCATGACTCCCCTCCGCAACCCCAACACTCCTGGCCAACACTCATATAATGAGAGCCATGCTGCCACCAGGCACATCATTGAGTAGACCATCAGAGTGCTCAAGCAACGGTTCCGCTGCCTTGACTGCTCGGGAGGAGCCCTCCAGTACTCGGCTGAGTGGGTGTCAATTTTTGTCGTCGCTGCTGCATGCTGCATAACCAGGCCATTATGAGGGCACAGCCATTGCCACCAGGCATAGTCGCACCACCTCAGGAGGAGGAGGAGGAGGAGGAGGAAGAGGAGCAGGAGGAACAGGAGGACAAACAGCAGCAACGGAGGAGGCAGCCACTCAATCGGCGTTCTGCAAGGTCGGTCCGTGACTGCCTCATCAGACTTGGTTTCCAGTGACTTCGAGTCCTCGTTCCGGTTGCTGAGCACGTCGTCATCATTCCATCACTTTGTGATTCCATACCACACCCCAGAACTGAAATGAGACACAGCACCAAATCTGCAACATTGCAGTAATGAATTTATCAAAAACCATTAACCACATATATAAAACAACAATATTGACTAATCACCCTTGTGCAAACCCTTGCCTCCCCTCTTTACAGTCACCTTTCCTAATTTAGTGCTCCTACCTAGTCTGTGCCCAGTGGCTGCAGCAGGGCTGGTGGAAGGCTGCTGAGTATCAGTACCAGAGACTACAGAAGGCCCTGCAGGACGCCCTCGACCAGCTCTGGGCCTGGAAGGCCTGTCTGTAGACTGCACCACCTCAGGCTGGACAGTAGCAGTCTGGGTTGGCTGGATGACAGGCAGCGACAAGGGCAATGGCGGAGTGGCAGTGGTGGGATCAGGAATGCTGCCATCCTGAGAGAGGACAGCAGGTTCCTGCTCCACTGACCCACTCCCACTCCCCCGGGGCAGCACCTCAGCATCCCTACCAATCTGCTGGAGCACAGATTGCTAGCCTGCTGCAACACCGTGAGATCCCCGGTGGACTGTGGTGGATCCAGTGACGATGGCAGCAGTCAGAGCTTGCGTGGCATCAAGCTGAGACTACATGAGAGCAGTCTGAGACTCGATGGCAGCAACCATTGATTGCATTACAGCACTAAGACATTGTGTTGCTTCCGCCTATGTTGCAGTGGAAGCTGCCAGATCGCCCATGACACACGGCATCAGGTCTGGATCCGCACGGTCTTTCTGGGAGTCCACTATCCTCTACACAGTGGAAATGATGGACTCCATGGTGTGCACAGAGCTCTGTGCAATGTTGGAGGCGGACTCCTCCACGCTCCTTACCATTGCTGAAAGGCTTTCGGGCACCCTTGTCATTGCACCTATCATCTCGGTGTGCATGCCCATCACCATTCTTGTGAACGCTTCCCCATCGGTGTCCTGTGCAGCAGAACGTGCACGCGAACTCGCCCTCCGGGGAGCTGGCCCCTGAGCTACCCTTTCCCCCTGGCCTTGCTGCAGCCCACTTGTCCCCGGTGCATCACCCAGTACAGACCCCTCTACTAAACTTGGCTCTAAAGATCACGTAGTGCCAGTATCTGAGGTGGTGCCTGCGAGTGAGACATGCAGTGACGCGGTGCTCTGCTCCTCCTCCTCTTCTCCTTACTCCATCCTCACTCTCAGTGGAAGGCTCAGGGACAGGCTGGTCAGCTGGTTGCTGATTACCTGAAAGTAAAAAGGCACAAGACTCGCGTTAAGGTGAGGGCAGGGGGCAGGAATGGTGCAAGAAATGCAGACATTCTCAGGAGGTGGAAAGTGAGAAAGGTTTGTGGTGTGAGGAGGAAGTGGGATGAGAGGAGAGGGGCTGTAAATACCGTTTTTGCCTCCAATGGGGTTGATGTCACCGACGGCCATGGCGCCCACCACCTGCTGCCCAATGAGTCGCAGCACTCGCTCCTCAAGGTCTGAGAGCTGCTGGAACTGCGCATCATCCCCGCCTGTTCTCTGCTGCTCCCTCCTACTGTGGGCCATCTTGGCCTGCAAGAGAAACAAATGTGTTTCAGTCAGAGTCCAGCTATGTGTTTGGGAGATATGCCTGCCATCATTGAATAGCTGTGATTGTAGGCAAGGCGTGAGATGTGGATGTGAGTTTGAGTTGGTGAAGGTGTTTGGTGGGTGAGTGGTGGCGGGTTGGTTCTTTGCGCAGTGTGCACAGAGTGAGGTTCAGATGCTGGTGTGTAGGACCTGTTGAAGCATGTACTCACCTTGACTACACGACTGGGGTCGTTGAATTTCTTGCAGCACTGTGTCAGGCTGTGTTCCACCACACTATTGGCCGAGACCTCCTGGGCCACTTCCCTCCACATTGCCCTGAACACCTGAGGTGATGGCCTCCTTCCAGAGGCCAGGAACAGCATTGCCCTCCTTCACTCCACCCCAGCCACCAATGCCTCCAATGCCACGTCTGTGAACTGACGAGCTCTCTCCCTGGGAGTGGGAACAGCCATAGCCATCAGGGCATTCACTTGCTCACACGTCACCTCAAAGCCAGCAATGGAGCGGGTCGGAAACCTGCCGTCGTCCCGCCCCAATGCACCTTTCCCTCAGGTGCTTTTGCCGGCGTGGCAGCAACCCGAACAGCAGAGGCGGGCGAGCTAATTTAAATGATTAGCTGGTAGTTGTCAGACCCTCAAGAGTCTTTTTAAACCTACCTTTCAAATTTCCCTGGCTGACCACAGGAATCACACAGCGCGGGAACCACATCTGTCAACCTGAGGCAGAAGTTGAGTGACCATTGATCCAGCTGATTAGTGCACAACATAAAAAGTACAATAAAAACTCCCACCTCACAGCTGATCACTTTCCTCAGGCAGAAGCTGTTGCTGACTGCATTGTCAGCACAGATTTAGCTTTCTACAGGCTGCAAGTGTTTCTAGCAAAGTCACCATCCAGTGTCACCTCATTGTTAGAACCTATCACCTCATTGACAGATTGCTCCTCTGATCTCTACTTGACCTGCCATCTATTCCATCAGCATGGGTGCTGTCTATACTGTCTCACCTTGGTCCTCAGAATTGGAGCACAATGAGGCTCAACACCAGCAGCACCAGGCACACCAGCAGCAGCAAAACAACACCACCAACCTTCTCCTCAACCATCTGATGCTGCACAGGACAGAGGGCATCAGCGCAGGGCTGCACTGCGCTGGAGACGATACCCCCCAACACAGGGTATACAGGCAGAGGATGAGCTTCCTCAACATGACTGAGTAGCAGTGCCGAAGGAGGCTCAAGTTATCGCACTAGGTCATCACAGACATTCGCAGATTGCTGGAGCAAAGCCTGCAGCCCAGAGGAACGGATGGATACGCCTTACCAGTGGCTGTCAAAGTCACCAGCGCCCTCAACTTCTTCACCTCAGGCTCTTTCCAGGGATCTGCAGCAGACATTTGCAACATCTCGCAGTCGGCTGCCCACGGAGCCATCACACAGGTCACTGATGCCCTCTTTGACAAGTCAGCCAATTATATCAACTTTGCCATTGATGAAGCCAGTGTTACTGAGCGGGCTCCCGGATTTGCTGCTCTGGCTGGCTTCCCACGGGTGCAGGGCGTCATCGACTGCACAGATGTGGCCATCAGGGCACCCTATCATCACCCAGGAGTGTTTGTCAACCATAAAGCTTCCACTCCCTCAATGTGCAGCTCATCTGCAACCATAGGAAGATCATCATGCATGTGTGCACCAAATTCCCTGGCAGCTGCCATGACTCTTTTGTCCTGCGCCAGTCCACCCTCCCTCAGGTCTTCGCTCCTCCAAACAGACTTTCTGACTGCCTGCTTGGAGACAAGGGCTATCCACTGAAGACATGGCTCATGACACCCTTGAGGAAGCCCAGGAAAGATGCAATGAAAGCCACATTTCCACCAGATGTGTAATAGAGCAGACAATAGGCATGCTGAAAATGCGCTTCAGATGCCTTGACAGATCTGGAGGAGCCCTTCAGTACGCACCAGCCAGGGTCTCCAGAATAGTCATGGTCTGCTGCACCCTGCACAACATAGTGCAGCAGCGAGTATTAGCGCTGCATGAGGAGCAAGGCACTGAGTGAACAGCCTCTTCAGAGGAGGAGGAGGAGGAGCATCAGCTGGAAGACAAGGAGGAGCAGGTGGAACCTGAGGTTCAGATGCCAGCAGCAGCCGAGCACATTGCTGCCCGGGAGGCCAGGAATGGGCTCCTCATGGCCAGCTTTACTTAACTTTACACATTACAACCATGTGGCTGCCACATGCGGTGCCAGGTTGGCACCACCCTACAGCAACACCATAAAGCATCTCTACAATGACCAAGCCATTCCTTTCACACTGACCACCATTGCTGAAGGTAACAATAAGTGTCATCATTCACTCCAACTCACTAAGCCACCTCGAAAGGTGCACACAAACTTGTCCAAGACTGGAAAGTAGTGAAAATAAAGATTTTTACGTGTGACATCACACTGACGGAAGCTTTACAGAAACATTAAATAAAACACGCAAGTGGCTACCCTTGTGAATCTACTTATGTGTCATTTTTTTCTTACACGTGCTTCTACGAGGTGCTACCCTTGTGGCTTCAGCAGAGGTAGAGGCAGCCTGCTCACTTCCCTGCTGCGACTGCATATACACTCTTGGCGCACGTCCTCTGGGTTTTGAAGCCTCTGAAGACCCCGCCAAAGTCTGCTCCTCCTGCGACTGTGCAGGGGCAGACTCGGCCAGCACTGTCCAAGGAGGCATCTAGGGCTGTGGCTGAGGGGGTGGCAATGCAGGAGAAGTGTGAGCACTTTGAGAGGAGCCCCCACTTCCATGTGCCCTCTCACCGTCATCCCTCTCATGGGCCACCCACACTTTCCTGCTAGCAAGGAGCTGGAGAGCACCTTGCTGCACATCAGTTGGGCCATGAGGACCCACGTCCACATTGACATCCCTCCTAGAGAGGAGGTCTATGAGCCTCTGCCATCTATTCTCCATAGAGACCATGTGCTCCTGTGAGTGGCTCATTAGCTGCTCCATGTAGATGGCCATCCTTTCCATGGAGGAGCCTACAGTCGCCATCACCTGCGACACGGTGGTGCTCATGTTGGAGATGGACTCCTCCATTCACTGCACATTTGCAGACATCGCGCTCGCAAAACCTGTCAAAGCCTCCTGCACTTCTTGCTGCACCTCCAGGATCTCCCTCTTTCTGGATGGCCCACGAGGCTCAGCTTCTGCATGCAACTGAGCAGAGCTGGGAGCGTCCTGCGCTCTCCGATGAGGAGTCCCCACTGCTGTCCCACCATCTGCTCTTGCTCACTTGTGAGTTGTGAGACACTAGGTGAAAAAATTAATTTATCTCGCGTGGGACCCACCAAGGTGTACGTATCTGCGCTGGTGCTGGGTGCGCTTATGTCTGGTGACGGTGCGCCCTCAGAGGCTGGAGGCTCCTCTGAGGAGTCGTATTCCTCTTCCTCCTGGACAGTGGATGGGGGACCTCTTGATGAACCTGTGGGAGAGTAAAGAGATGGGTTAGATATGTCATATGAAGAATGGATACAGATACCATTATGCATATGATGACCATTCGCTGGCTGCTGACATCAGTCCCCATATGAGTGACTGATGTATGCCATGTAGCTGTATGAGATGTAATTCTGTCACTAGGTTGCTAAGATAGCCCCCTCTCTCTGTCTCCCACCTCCAGCTGTTCGGCGACTCCCAAATCTTCTAAAGCAGCCTCCTCTGCTGTTGTTAGGGTTGTTAATCATAGCATTCCAGCTCCAGATCCCTCCCTCTCCCTTATTGTGGGCTCTCTTTACCTGTAAGGAGGGAAAGAAGAGAAGGTTCAGTGAGAGTGATGGAATGAGTGTCAGGAATGGATGGGTTACATCTTTAGTGGGAGACTATGATGGAGTGGGGTGCCAAAGCCAAGTGGCCTCCTTGAGTGTTGTTAGTTGGTATGATTTCATTAGGATAAGGGTGAGTGTGAGGGGTGACTCGTCAGATGGGGCTGTGATAATGTAGATAGAGAGAGAGGGATGGGTGGACATGCAAAGTATGTTGGTGAGTAAGGATGTGTAGCAGCAGGGTTGGGAAGGCAGAGTGATGGGGATGTGATGAGAGGCGTGGCAGGATGAAGTTGAGTGTGGCTTTGTATTCACCTTTCCTGACCTAATGAGATAATTGAAAAGTTTCTGGCACTGCACCCAGGTCCTCCTCACAATATCCCTGCTGTTTCCCTCCTCTGCTATTTGGAGCCAGGCTCTTTTGGTGTCCTGGGAAGGTCTCTTCCGCCCATTAGAAGGGAAAAGGACATCCCTGGGTGCTCTGACTCCCTCCACAAACATATGAAGCGAGTCATCGGAGAACCTGGGTGCAGCCCTCTGTCCCTGTGCAGTCATCTCTGGAAATGTTTGCAACACTCCAATGGTGCAGTGTGCTGCCTGCACACTGCTTGATGAACCTCAAATGCAATGTGGTCATGGCTCCTTTAAATATCTCGCCTGAAAACACATCATCGATGACTTCATCAGACCTGTACCATTTAATAGGACCAGGTAACGTGCAGGGCGGGCTTAATAGGTCCCATTAATACAAAGTCAATTTCAGGAGCGGGACGGAATCAACAACAGGGTCACGACCCATCTGCACCCGACCCGCCCAGGTAAACAAAAATCCAGCCCTCGTTCTTACAACCAAAGTGTATCACTTCGCACTTTTCTGCGATAAATTGAATCTGTCACATGTCCGCCGATTTCACCAGCCTGTCTATGTCCTCTTGAAGTCTATCCTTATCCTCCTTACTGTTCCAAGTTTTGTGTCATCTGCAAATTCTGAAACTGTGCCCTGTACACCCAAGCCAAGTCATTAAAAGCAGTGGTCCTAGTACCGGCCCCTGGGGAACACTACTGTATACCTTCCTCCAGTCTGAAAAACAACCATTCACCACTACTCTCTGTTTCCTGCCACTTAGCCAATTTCGGATCCATGCTGCCACTGTCCATTTTATTCCATTGGTTTCAACTTTGCTGGCAAGCCTATTATGTGGCACTTTATCAATCGCCTTTTGGAAGTCCATGTACATCACATCAACCGCATTGCCCTCATCAACCCTCTCTGTTACCTCATCAAAAAACTCAATCAAGTTAATTAAACACGATTTGCCTTTAACAAATCCATGCTGGCTTTCCTTAATTAATGCACACTTGTCCAAGTGACTGTTAATTTTGTCCCTGATTATCGTTTCTAAAAGCTTCCCCACTACCAAGGTTAAACTGACTGGTCTGTAGTTGCTGGGTTTATCTTTACACCCTTTTTTGAACAAGGGTGTAACATTTGCAATTCTCCAGTCTTCTGGTACCACCCCCATATCTAAGGAGGATTGGAAGATTGTGGCCAGTACCTCTGCAATTTCCACCCTTACCTCCCTCAGCGTCCTAGGATGCATTCCATCCGGTCCTGGTGACTTAAATACAGCCAGCCTTTCTAGTACCTTCTCTTTATCAATTTTTATCCCATCTAGTATCTCAACTACCTCCCCTTTCACTTTGACTTTGGCAGCATCTTCTTCCTTGGTAATGACAGATGCAAATTTTGTAACTCAGCCATACCCTCTGCCTCCATGCGTAGGTCTCCTTTTTGGTCTCTAATAGGCTGCACCCTCCTCTTACTACCCGTTTATTATTTATATGCCTATACAGGACTTTTGGATTCTCTTTTATGTTAGCTGACAGTCTAGTCTCATACTTTCTCTTTGCCTCTCTTACTTCTTCTTTCACTTCCCCTCTGAACTTTCTATATTCAGCCTGGTTCTCACTTATATTCTCAGTCTGACATCTGTCATACGCCCCCTTTATCTGCTTCATCTTACTCTCTATCTCTTTCATCATCCAGGGAGCTCTGGCTTTGGTTGCCCTACCTTTCTCCCTCGTGGGAATGCACCTCGACTGTACCCAAACCATCTCCTCTTTAAAGGCAGCCCATTGTTCCATTACAGTTTTGCCTGCTAATCTTTGATTCCAATTTACTCGAGCCAGATCCGTTCTCAACCCACTGAAATTAGCCCACCTCCAATTAAGTATATTACTCTAGATTGCTCCTTGTTCTTTTCCATAGCTAATCTAAACCTTATGATATTATGATCACTCTTCCCTAAATGTTCCCCTACTGACACTTGCTCCACTTGACCCACCTCATTCCCCAGAACCAGATCCAGCAATGCCTCCTTCCTCGTTGGGCCAGAAACATACTGCTCAAGAAAGTTCTCCTGAACCCACTTTAGAAATTCTTCCCCCTCTCTGCCCTTTACACTATCACTATCCCAGTCTATATTAGGATAATTGAAGTCCCCCATTATCACTACTCTATAGTTCTTGCACCTCTCTGTAATTTCCCTGCAAATTTGCTGCTCTATATCCTTCCTACTAGTTAGTGGTTTGTAGAATACACCAAGTAGTGTAATGGCACCTCTATTGTTTCTTAACTCTAACCAAATACATTCTGTCCTTGACCCCTCCAGGGCATCCTCTCTCTCCAGCACTGTAATATTCTCCTTAATCAATGCTTCCCCACCTCCTTTCTTCCCTTCCTTATCTTTCCTGAACACCTTATAACCTGGAATATTTAGTACCCAATCATGCCCTTTTTTGAGCCAGGTCTCCAATATCACCACGACATCATATTCCCATGTGTCTATTTACACCTGCAGCTCACCAACCTTATTTGCCACACATCGTGCATTCACACACATGCACCGTAAACCTATCTTAGACCTTCGTGTATTCTCTCTTAGTCTAACCTCATCTATACCGTACTTTTTATTACACTAGTACTATCTGTCTCAATCAATCCTTTGTGCACCTTTTTTGTCCTTTCTAATGCTACATCCTGGTGCCCATCCTCCTGCCAAATTAGTTTAAATCCTCCCCAACAGCACTAGCAAACCTCCCCGTTAGGATATTGGTTCCGGCTCTGTTGAGGTACAAACCATCCGGCCTGTACAGGTCCCACCTCCCCCAGAAATGGTCCCAATGTCCCAGGAATCTAAAGCCCTCCCTCCTGCACCATCTCTCCAGACACACATTCATCTGCTCTATCTCCTATTTCTATACTCACTAGCTTGTGGCACCGGGAGTAATCCGGAGATTACTACCTTTGAGGTCCTGCTTTTTAATCTCTTTCCTAGCTCCCTAAAGTCTGCCTGCAGGACCTCACCCCTCTTTCTACCTATGTCTTTGATACCGATATGGACCACGACCTCTGGCTTATCACCTTCCCCCCTCAGAATGTGCTGCAGCTGCTCAGTGACTTCCTTGACCCTGACATCAGGGAGCCAACAACATACCATCCTGGAATTACGTCTGCAGCCGCAGAAACACCTGTCTGTTCCCCTAACTATTGAATCTCCTATCACTATTGCTTTCCCGATCTTTCTCCTTCCCCCTTGTACAGCTGAGCCACTCGTGGTGCTGTGGACGTGGCTCTCACTGTACTCCCCAGAGGATCCATCGCCCCCACTCATACTGAATAACGGTTAGAGTGTGAGATGCACTCAGGGAACTCGTGCACTATCTGCCAGGTCCTCCTTGTCTATCACCCATTCCCTCTCTGCTTGCATACTCTTAAGCTGCGGGGTGACCACCTCCTGAAACGTGCTATCCACATAGCTCTCAGCCTCATGGATGCACCGCACTGACACCAGCTCCTGCTCAAGCTCCGAAACCCGGAGCTCGAATTCCTCCAGCTGACGATACTTCCTGCACATGTGGTTGTCCAGAACACAGGAAGCGTCCTGGAGTTCCCACATGGCACAAAATGTGCATTCAATGGGACTGAGGTGCCCTGCCATGCCTCTATTTAATAGACTATTAACTAACTTAAAAGAAATAAACTCAAGTCTTAAAAAAATCACCAGCTACTCACTAATTTGTTTTTTCTTTTCAGCCCCTTCACTTGTGCTGACGTCACTTACCTCGCTCCTTGATGTTCACGCTTCCTCCGGGGTCCGGGCTCTCGGGCCTACCTTTATCTACGGCCGCTCCTTTCACGCTCTCCTGCTTCCCCCTCTGCTCCGAATTCACACTCTCTCCAAATTCTCAACTTTAGCACTCTGTTTAGAAGCACTTCTGTGCAGACCACTCGCAGACAGTTTTGAAGATGCAAACAATGTAATTAAAACAGTACTTCATACCTTCTTGTTGTTCTAGTCCAAAGTAAGAAAAGAATATCTCATTTTTTAATGAATGGGGCACAATTAGTGCAGAAAATCAGCAAGGTTGAAGAGAGGAGAGAAGATGAGGCAAATGAAGAACTACTGAACACATAATTTACATGATCATATAATTTAGGCTGCCACTTTATTGCAGTATTGCATTCATGGAGGTGTTGTCTTTTGGATGAGATGTTAAACTGAGGCCCAGGTGGATGTAAAAGATCCCAAGCCACTATTCAACGGGTAGGGATTTGTCCCAATGTCCTGGCCAATATTTCTTCTTCAGCCAATACCATCAAACACAGATTAACTGGTCATTCATTTTATTTGCTGTCTGTGGGTCTTTTCTACATCCACGTTGGCTGCCTCATTTCCATCTTTACATAATAACAGTGATTGCATTTCAAAAGTAATTCATTGCTTCTGGAGCAATGTAGTGTTAGCTATTGCTCAGCGGGTAGCACACTCACCTCTGAGTCAAAAGGTTGTGGGTTCAAGTCCCACTCCAGGGACTTGTAGCACATAAAGCTGGGCTTGACACTCTAGTGCAGTGCTGAGGGAGTGCTGCACTGTCGGAGGTGCCGTCTCTCGGATGAGACGTTAAACTGAGGTCCCATTTTGCTCTCTCAGGTGGACGTAAAAGATCCCATGGCACTATTTCGAAGAAGGGTAGGGGTGTCCTGGCCAATACACATAATCAACATAACAAAAACAGATTATCTGGGCATTTTCACATTGCTGTTTGTGGGAGCTTGCTGTGCGCAAATTGGCTGCCGTGTTTCCCACATTACAACAGTGACTCCACTTCAAAAGTACTTCATTGGCTGTAAAGCGTTTTGAGACATTCGGTGGTCAGGAAAGGCGCTATATAAATGCAAGTCTTTTTCTTTTTCACTTTGGGACACTATGAGGCCATGATTGTACTCGGAAGGGAAGACTGAGAGAAATAAGGAGATCATGGGAAAAATGTTAGAGAATGAGATTATGCAATAAGTTTCGGTTTTGACACATTAAGGTGGAAGAGGATGTAGGATGGTGATTTTAGGAAGAAGTGAAAACAAATTTCAGATAAGCTATCGCTTGTGTTATCTGTAGAATATATACTATTTTGGTCCTTGCTCCTCTGAATTTATTGAATGGGATCCAATTCCACAATAGAGGGCACTTCTCTTAGGTGAATTACTGTTTTCCCACAATGTTTTCTGCAATACTGAGGAGACTACATAGAGCAGAAGGTATGTTGTAATGCAATTAAAACTAATTTGTTTAGAAAAATGTTGGTGTATATTTATAAAGACAGAGCAGTTTAGAACAGCTAAATAAGATGCACACTGGGTAGACGCCAGTAGTTAGTGAATGAAGAGATGTTAGGCTGACCCATTTAGATGAAGAATTAACAGATTAGCGTCTGCAATGGTCAGAACTAGGGCTATTAATCTGTATGCTTACTGTATTGCAAAACTATATATTTCAATGAAATTTAGTAATATATTATATTTAACAAAATTGGGTGCCTTATAAAAAAGACACTTCAGATAAAAATAACTTTTAAAACTGCACACTTGAATTTAATGGATAAATTTAAAATGACTAGTGCATATTATTTGATTGGACAGGTATTATTTTTCAAAACCAGAACCTATTCCCATCTATATAAGTAAGCTGTATTCAAATTACATTAAGGTGATGAAAATAATCATTCATTAATAATTCAATATGCTACACTTAAGCACGTTGTCAGTATTTGGTATTTGCAACATTACTGTTCCTATATTGGGGGTTTATTAACACTACCATTCTGCCATATGAAATTGCATGTGTCTTGCTGGAAGCAATTTTTCTCCAATTTGATGTTAGTGCTAATATTAAAAATTAACCAATCCTGATTTATCTCTGATAATGAAAGTTTAACATTTCTGGAGTGGCTTAACCACTACCTAATTAGTATATAAGAACATAAGATCCTAAGAAATAGGAGCAGGAGTAGGCCATTTGGCCCTTTGAGCCTGCTCCACCATTCAATAAGATCATGGCTGATCTTCTACCTCATCTCCACTTTCCTGCACTATCCCCATATCCCTCGATTCCCTTAATATCCAAAAATCTATCGATCCCTGTCTTGAATATACTCAACAACTAAGCCTCCGCAGCCCTCTGGGGTAGAGAATTCCAAAGATTCACAACCCTCCGAGTGAAGAAATTTCTCCTCATCTCAGTCCTAAATGGCCGACCCGTTATTCTGAGACTGTGACACCTGGTTCTAGACTCCCCAACATCATCCCATGCTTCTACCCTGTCAATCCCTGTAAGAATTTTGTATGTTTCAATGAGATCTCCTCTCATTCTTTTAAACTCTAGAGAATATAGGCCTAGTCTACTCAATCTCTCCTCAGAGAACAATCCCCCCATACCAGGAACCAATCTAGTGAACCTTTGATGCACTCCCTCTATGGCAAGTATACCCTTCCTTAGGTAAGGAGACCAAAACTGTACACAATACTCCAGGTGTTATCTCACCAGGGCCCTATATAATTGCAGTAAGATGTCTCTACTCTTGTACTCAAATCCTCTTGTAATAAATCCAACATACCATTTGCTTTCCTAATTGCTTGCTGTACCTGCATGTTAACTTTCAGTGAATCATGTACTGTACAAGGACACCCAGGTCCCTCTGAACACCAACATTTCCCAATCCCTCATCATTTAAAAAATACTCTGCTTTTCTATTTTTCCTACCAAAGTGGACAACTTCACATTTCTCCACATTATATTCCATTTGCCATGTTCTTGCCCATTCACTTAGCCTGTCTATATCCCCTTGAAGCCTCCTTGCATCCTCCTCACAACTTACATTCCCACCCAGCTTTGTATCCTCAGCAAACTTGGATATATTACATTTGGTCCCCTCATCCAAATCATTGATATAGATTGTGAATAGCTGAGGCCCAAGCACTGATCCTTGCGGTACCCCGCTAGTTACAGCCTGCCAACCCGAAAATGACCCGTTTATTCCTACTCTTTGTTTTCTGTCCATTAACCAATCCTCAATCCATGCTAGTATATTACCCCCAATCCCATGAGCCCTAATTTTGTTTAATAACCTCTTGTGTGGCACCTTATCGAATGTCTTCTGAAAATCCAAATACACCACATCCACTGGTTCCCCCTTATCTATTCTGCTAGTTACAACCTCAAAAAACTCTAACAGATTTGTCAAACACGATTTCCCTTTCATAAATCCGTGTTGACTCTGCCCAATCCTATTATTATTTTCTAAGTGCCCTGTTACCACGTCCTTAATAATAGATTCTAGCATTTTCCCTACTGTATATACTGTATATGTAGCATCTGGTGATATTAAGCCAATTGCACAGAATACATTTATGGGGTTACTCGATCTCAAAAATGTCTGCTTTATATTCAGGTCTCTGTTCAAACTTGTAGGAGCAGTCTTGGTGAGCTAAGATGTCCTTTTCACCTCAGTAAATGTGAACACTGCAGCACATCAGCGTCGCTAACAAAAGATTATTGACAGGATAAATTCTGTATCCCCCTCTTCCTAAAACTGTGAATGAGATCAGGAAGATGTTCAGTGACTTGCTTCAAGTACTAAAGTAGCCAGCAGTAACAAATAAACAAAGGGATAAAGAACATGAATGAATTGCAGGACCATCTATATAAGCTGCTTATAGTGTTTAAATGTTCTGTTGTTATTATGACAAAATACAAATATGATGTGACATTAAAACAGAAAATGCTGGAAATACTCAGCAGGTCAGGCAGCATCTGTAGAGAGAGAAACAGAGTTAACGTTTCAGGTCAATAACTCTTCGTCAACACTCAAGAAGCTTGACAACATCGAGGACAGAACACTCTGTGATTCCTTCAATTTTTTCATGGAAACCATAAGCCAGCGGCCTGTTTATAATACCAGAGCCAGAAATGGCTCCAGAGGGTGATGTACATCTGGGAGTATGTCTGTCTAAGGTGTGCAAAGTGCATGTGTATGTAGGTGACTCATATCTGTGCTGTAACATTCAATGATTTTGTGATTCAACGTGTTGAGTATACTGTGGCAAGTGTCCAGGCAACAAAGAAAACATCACATTGCATGTACTGCCATAACTACATAGTATTATTAATGTTCTCCCTGTTACCCCATGTACTTTCTTCATAGATGAACAATCCATAAATTCAGTTGTTGACATCTCCAAGGAATCTTACAAAGGAAGGACAAACAAAGGAATATTATCAATTTGCACATTTTAGCAGTGCAAAATGATGTAATTCACAGGATAGGGAAATATGGTAGGGTTCACTTGGTGAAGGTAACAGCACCTCGTAGGGGGCTGTGGCCAGACGAGTCTTCAGAGAGTCTCACAGGTGCTAAGCAGAAGTCTGCTTGCTCCAAGATCCCTCCAGACAGTAGGCCTCTAGACAACCTCCTTTGAGAGGATAAAGGCCCATTTGCGTGGTACGCCCATTTAATTTGACTCCTTGGGGAATTCAGTGTTGTGAGGTTTGGATGCTGTAAACGAGTTTGTGTCTAACATTTTGAACAGTCTGAACAAGTTGTGTAAGGTGATCAAGGACGTTTCTCCAGCCTAATGTCTGAAATGCAGCAAGTTCCAGTCACTGTGGTGCATTCTGTAGCAGTTTCAGTGAATGGACCATAAACACAGTGGCATAACTGCCGGGATCCTCCTTTGTAAGGGGTGGCTTTGAAATGTTTTTTAAATTGCACCACCTTTGTCAGAGCTATGATCCTTGCTTGGCTGCCCCACCCAAAGGGCCCGACAGCTACTTTGACTCATTCGAAATAATACTACAGTCTATCCTGCAAAAGGATTTGCATCAGACTATGCAGGTATATTACAAAAGCAAAATACCGTGGATGCTGGAAATCTGAAATAAAAACAGAAAATGCTGGAAATACTCAGCAGGTCAGGCAGCATCTGTAGAGAGAGAAACAGAGTTAACGTTTCAGGTCGATGACCCTTCGTCAGAACTGGAAAAAGCTTTTTTTTTCTCTCTCCCACATGGCAGCTGTCTTTCATTCTGCCAGTGCCATTTACACTTCATCTAGAGCCATCTTTTGTTTCTTAACTTATCTCATTACCATCTCCTTTTGCCTTGCACCATCTCTTAATCTCTCTTACTGTCTCTTAATCCTATCCTAGCACAGGCCTTCCCTTTTGTTCTTTCCTCCCCTCCCCGCTTTCCCTGCCCCTGCACTTGCTTAAAAACCTGTTCCATCTCCAGCTTTTTCCAGTTCTGACAAAGGGTTATCAACCTGAAACATGTAAAGTTTCGCAATTATCGCGATTCGAAATAACGAGATAGAAGCAGATTCGCTTGATCAGTTTATTTAAACGAAATGCTGTCATGATTAAACAGGACACAGAAGCCTGTAAAATGGCCACCGCGCATCGTGGCAGAAGCTTCCAGAAGTACAGTGGGCAGACAAGATGGCGTTCGAATAAACATTTTCGATAAGCACTGATAAAGACAGGATGCAACCTGTTTGCATTTGTGACAATAGCAAGAGATATGAGTGCTGGAATCGTTTTCCATGCACAAGTAAGGACCATTGTACTGGGCAATCGAAGGCCCATCCAGACACATCAATACGCAAATACCCCCACGGCTCTACAATGAGAGAGCCATTCTCGGGTGATTAAACAAGTATTCGGGGGCCCCCAAAACCCAGCCAGGGAGGCTCCTAGCCGGTTCGACAATGGGGAAAACATTAACGGGTAGTTGGCCAGTCTCAGGTGCTACCGAAACCCGTTAAAGACAAGAATCACCCCATGCTGGGAGTTTTGAGCGCCAATATTTCACAAAGGACAAACATTAAGATTTGAGCGGGAGATAAGGGAACACAGCACTATAACTATAGACAACAAATGTCCATCGCTCTCTTACTTCCTTGATTCGATTCTTATTCGCTTGATTCGTGCTCTTGTTTCTCTGGACTGTTGACACTGGACTTTTGGCCGCACTGGACGGTTGTTCGAGTGTTGGGTGGAGCTCGAACGGAGCGGGCCGCCTCGACGAAGGCCGGTAACCGGGTGCAGCATCCCGAGTGTCGGTAAACGGTGTTCTGGACCCGAAGGCCCGAAGAGACGAGATGAGAAGAGAAGAAGAAGAATCCACGTGCCGCCGCGGTCAGTAAACCCCGACCGCGCCGAATTTATATGAACTCTATCAGTTACTGCACGAACTGGTCATAGACTCTTCCTCGAATTTTATCGACAACCGGTGTTGATACAGGAAGACTCTTCTTTGAATTCTACCGGTAACTGGTGTCGGTCCAGGAAGACTCTTCTTTGAGTTCTACAGCCGGGCCCGAGCACTGTCGAGTTCTTCATGACAACGGGGAGCCCAGCCTGCTTGCAGCAGCAGCAAAAGTAAACAAGTGGGGTACAGAGACCCCTCAAAACACGTGACAGTCAGGCGCTGCAGCGAAACGAGCCGAGTGCCTCACTTTAAAATTCTCCGAAGTATCACGAGTGGTGAGCATGTTTCCCGATCCTACAAATCTAGATGTAGTGTAGGTATTAATAGGGGAGGGTGGTTTTATTAAGGATAAAGTATAATGTGTTCCCCTTTTTATGATGTGCCGTGCGTTCTTCATTACCATAGACCAAGCTTTATGAATATATGTATACTTGTACTCTCGTTAATTTGTGCCTATGACATGTACTTCATGATCTTGGACGCTATGCAATAAAGATTTCCATTTCGTACTATTCAACCAGGTCTATTTGAGTTTTTCTCTGCATTATTGCTCTCGCACCTAAGTCCAGTGTTAGAACCGTAAGGGCGAGTGGGTCGAACCACTCACAGGTGTTATTGCAACAAGGCTGGCCGGAGACCAGAGCAAGCAATAGTATTGGGCAACAAATGCCTAACCCCGCACCAGCACCGTCTGCGATACAAGCACGACACAGAACCCCTTACAAACATTAACTCTGTTTCTCTCTCCACAGATGCTGCCTGACCTGCTGAGTATTTCCAGCATTTTCTGTTTTTATGCAGGTATATTGTTCTGTGCACCTAGAATACCATTGATCCTTGTAAGGACATCCCTTTATGATGTGTGAGGTGAGGCAGCAATCCGGTGGAAGTATCAAGTCCAGCATTAGAGCTGATCCCAGCTGGAGGCGGAGTTTCCCCAGATGTACCTAGTGGCATTTTACTTGTTGCCCCTCCCCATCTCCCTCCTGTCCTAGTACTTGTCATCATTGACGAATGGCACATTGACATTTCTATCAATGGTAGCGTTGTGAGGTCACTATTGTGGTCACATTTTCGGGGGCATACATGAGGCACCAAACAGAACTGTTGCACACTGGAAAAATTGTTTGAGCAACCCAAGGGTGTGCAAGTTATGTAGAGGTGTCATGAGCCATAGTTACAATGCATGGATAAGATCTCCCAGCAGCCAACATTCAACCTTTCGAGCCCCTTTAAAGAGCTCAGTACTGTTGGATGGGAATGGGAGGGGAATTTTGCATGGGTCCATTCCTGGCATTTGTAATCTATTGTAATAAATGGAAACAGCAACAATCAGCACTAAGAGCTATTAACAAGCCCTTAATTGGCATCATTAAATGGTGGGCATTACAATAATGTTAGAACTTTAATGCTAATAAGTTCTTTTACATAAGTAGGAAAACTCAGAATAGCACGAACATCACCCACTAAGGCTGCTCTTTTCATGCTCACCTCCTTTGGCACTAGTAGCACTAACCCACTCTGGGTTATTTAAATTTGTTTAGATGATTTTAAGGAATTTATTAAAATAGTTGATCTTGAAATCAACTCTTAGTAAAGATTGCATGAATTGCTTTGAATTCCAATTTGTTCAAAAAATGTATACCTTTCAAATGAAGTGGAACTGATTTTTTTTGTTAAAGGCTTTCTATGGTTTTATGCTATTTGAAATGACAGTGCAAGAGTTCAGCATGGATGATGTTGTTGTGATGTGAATGGTACACTATGTAATATTATGCAATATACTTGCTTCATATTTTGTCAGGTATATTCCAAAAATATCAGAACACTGAACTTTTACTTCCCTAACTTTTTGTATTGACTTCTTTTGTTACTGTTTCTTTATTTGAAGGTCATCACTAACCTGGGATAAATTTTGATGTGGGCCTGTTTCAGGCCCAGCCTCAGCACTGCGCGTCCAGTGTGCACCTAAACCAAGAGGCCCAAGGAACAATGGAAATCCTTGGGTCTCATCAGCATACTTGCTGCAAGCTGCCGGCACTGTCAGCCCATCAATCATATTAATATGAGGCCGGGAGTTAAAATCGCCCGAGCCTAATGCTGGTGAAGTCATTGGGGTTGCTGCTCACCTCGCCACCCCATTTCATGCCCAAAGTTGAAACTGGAGCTATTGTTTCAAGATGTCCATCATGTGTTCAAAGCTGATTCTGGCAGTTGTGCGGATCTCCACTGTGCTACCATTCTTGGCTGTCTCAGACATCTTTTGGATGAGACATTAAACCGAGGCCCCGTCAGCTCTCTCAGGTGGATGTAAAAGATCCCATGGCACTATTTTGAAGAAGAGCAGGGGAATTATCCCTGGTGTCCTGGCCAATATTTGTCCCCTAATCAACATCACTAAAAAACAGATTATCTGGTTATTATCACATTGTTGTTTGTGGGAGCTTGCTGTGCGCAAATTGACTGCCGTGTTTCCTACATTACAACAATGACTACACTTCAAAAGTACTTCATTGGCTGTAAAGCGCTTTGGGACGTCCGGTGGTCATGAAAGGCGCTATATAAATGCAAGTCTTTCTTTTCTTTTTGAAGTAACCTTGCATAAAAAAAGCAGTGAAAATATTTTGTACCAAATATCTGTACTCAAATTACATTTTCTCATTGCAGCACTCCGCTTTCATGGATCTTCCTTAAAATGCTGACTTCCTGTCAATCCTAAATGGCCCTCTTTGTGAAGCCTGGGCGAGACTAGCACACTTCTAATGAGAAGCATGCATGCATGCATGTATTAGCATCTCATTAAAACTGATTTTAATATTGTAATGAGATTCACCTTCAACTGACTGCCTTCCATCTCCCCACAAGTACAATCAGGTTCTCAGTTCAATTTTATAACTGCACACCACCCCACCCCCAGCACCCCACCACCCCCACGGTGGTTTTATCACACCTAAATAGGGCCATCTCTCTCTGTTCTCAAGTCTGTTAAGTTTTAGTTTGCCTCACACCTATATATACCCATAAACAAGTATGGCCTTCAGCATGACAGCATTTCTGAAACAGACAAGAATGTCTAGACATCTTCACCATATCACAATGATCACTAGCAGTTTGATTACTCTGTATATAAATGTATTTTTATTATTTTATTAATATGAAAATCTAACATAGGTGTACAATATGATACATTACACCTGAAATAGCGGGTTTAACAAAAATCAAATTATTGAGAAGGAAATACATAACATACGAAAGCTGTGGGTGTGAGCTATATATCAGTCACATCATGAGTGGTTTATTCTCTAGTAAACACGCCGATATTTACAGCACTTAAGACACATAAACCATTGGGCCGAAAATTCATCCCGGGACGCGAGAGTACGCACTGCGTACTCTCGCGTATTCCCACTCCAATTGCCGGTTTTCTGCATGCCCTGCGCATGCGCTGAAAACCGGCAATTGCTCTTCTGAAAATGGGGGCGGGTCCTGGGTGCATCGCGTGCACGCTACAGGCTGCGCGCACGCTGTGCACTTCATGCTTTGGACGCGCAGGTAAGTAGGGAAGATTTTGGAAATGTAAAAAGGAGGAGTAAGACCCGCTTTTAAGAAGGTAAGTAGTGAATTAAGTATTTTTTTGAATTTTTTTTTACAGGTATATCTTTTTTAGAGACTTTAAAGACAGGTAAGTTTATTTTTATAACTTTTTAAAAGATTTTAAATTTTTTCAAAAATTTAATTTTTTATTTAAAATGGTTAATTTAATTAACTATACTTATTTTATTAATGTGATGGTTTTTTTTAATTTAATTGAGGTTTAGCTGTTATTTTGGGGGGGTGTAAGATTCATAGATTTCACAGCAGGTCTGTGAAACTTATGAATGGAAGATGGTGTGCTGCCATTGGCTCTAACTGAGTCACGTGATCCCACAGCTCGCACGAATTCACTGCGCCGCTGGGATACGCAAGCCCAGCACAGCTGATGTCTGGAACATCAAGTTCGTGCAAGCTGGATCTGAAAAAGCACAAGCGAGGTGAGACATCGCGGGGAAGGCTTACCCCCGCGGGAACAGAGCGAGATCAATTTCTGGGCCAATATGTATAAACTCTTGTTGTAAGGCCTGTATGTGAGGTATTCATACCTCTACTCAAGGCACTGTTTGTAAATCTGTCCAGTTATCTAATTTTCTAGCAATCACCTCGTGCAGCAGTTATCAGGGTAGACCATTCTGCAGACATGCATCACGTCACACTTCCTTTCAAAAATATACACAACAACAACTTATAATTATATAGTGCCTTTCATGTAATAAAACATTATTTTAAATTATTTTTTAATGTAATTTTATTATTTAACTTAATAAACACAGTGAGAACATAAGCATTGCACATACTATCTTCTATTTATTCATAGTTACCTGGTGTATAATGCAATTAAAGGACAATATAAAAATGAATCCATAGACATTTATTCTGCATTAATTTTGTTATTACAACTGAATTTCACATGCTTCATCAAGCTTCAGAAATGCTTCTTTCTTTGTAATAAACGTCATGCAGATAATGATGGTAAGAAGTCCTGCAGTTCCTTATACCCTGCATAAAATGAACAAGCTTCAAACAAGATGAGATTAGAAAGATTCCTGCCAACACACACATGCACAGTTTTACATGTGGATAGAAACAGGATCAAGTACTTCATGCTGTAACACTTTAAAAAAAAAATCTGCTTGAATATCTGGTTAGGAACAGGATTGAGAATGATTACAGTTAGAGATAATTGTATGGAACCATGGAAATGGGTTAGGTAAAGCACCATGACAGAATGGATTGTGCATGTTCTGTGGAAGGAAGGGACTTAATGGCCTAAATGGCTTTTACTCCATGCTTTCTTATGTTCTATATATCTATCATGGGTATAAGTCCATCTGTACTGTACTGGGAAACTGACACCATAGGAACATAGGAAGGAACATAGGAACAGGAGTAGGTCATTCAGCCCCTCGAGCCTGTTCTGCCATTCAATGAGATCATGGCTGATCTGCGATGTAAGTAGTCCTCTAGATATAAAGGCCAACATTTCATTAGCCTTTTAAATTATTTTCTGTATGTGTTCATGACATTTTAATGATCTATGTACCTGGACCCCCAAGTCTCTTTGGACCTCCACTGTTTTTAGCTTTTCACCATTTAGAAAGTGCTCTGCTCTATCCTTTTTAAGTCCAAAGTGGATGACCTCACATTTGCCTACATTGAAATCCGTTTGCCACAGTTTTGCTCATTCACTAAATCTGTCGATATCCCTTTGTAAAAAGCATTACAGTAACAGACAAGTCTGTTTAAAAAAAAAATTCTCTGGATGTGGGCTTTGCTGGCAAGTCTGGCATTTAGACAGCAGGTTTCCTTCCCTCAATGACATTAGTGAACCAAATCATGTTTTTACAACAATCCAATAGCTTTATCATGGTTACTTTAACTGATACTAGCTTTTTTTTTTAAACTGAATTTAAATTCTCAAACTGCAATGGTGAGATTTGAACTCACGCTCTACTAGATTATTGGCCTGAGATTTCTGGATTAGCTAGTCCAGTAACATAACCACTACACTACCGTACCCATGTGTGGCTGATTGAAGGATAAGTATTCAGTTCTCTCCTACGGTACAGTTGACGCTAATGTTAGTGGCAAAATCAAGTGCTATGAAGTAATTCTGCTGTTTTGCTGCTTATTTTCCCATAAACAGAACATGCAGCATAGTTTCTCTCAGCTGAACAGCAGCAGAATCACTTCATAATTCAGTGCCATATTTGCTGTTGCTGCTAATTTGACACCAGCCACACTACTGAGTGTGGGTGGAATGTCATTATCGATGAGAAATAAAACCTTCAGATTTTCTAGGCTGCTTGAAAGTCACTGAAGTCATCAGGAAGTGGGCAGGACACGTCTCTAGTTACGCGTATGGGTACAAGCAGGGAGGGATGGTGACAGATTACGCAATGCAAATTGATTGTGTGTTGTGGATTTGTCACTTGTCAGAATCTGAATATATACAGGTGTGAGCAATTTGTCTCATCCCCAAGGTGAGTGATGTAAGTGTTTTTTTTCCAGGTATAACCTTAGTTTTGACACGTTGGACCCCCTGGGACACATCTCATTGTCTTGGCTGTGCTCTTAGTGTGTCTTTGATGTAGGGAAAGATTTGAATAGATTTTGTCTGTGTTTAAATTGTGAATTCTGGGAGATTCTCTCACTGCTAACTTACCTGAGGAAGGAGCGAACCGTTCCGAAAGCTTGTAAAATTAAATAAATCTGTTGGACTATAACCTGGTGTTGTGCGACTTCTCATTTTTAACCTTAGTTAGATGGAGACTAAGGTTCTTTTTACCTTCTCTAACAATGCACCTTGATGCCAGCCACGGAAGAGCATCACCCACACCCCAGTGTGACTTTTCCATTTCTCACACCAGCTATCCTTGTGGTCTCTGAGTAAGACTGTCAACTTTGCACCATTTTAAGTAGTTTTATGGAACAAAGTTAAACTGAGGAGAAACCTAAGCTCATTTCACTAGAACAGTTCAAACTGTGACATTGAGGAGATTTTCATCCCATCTGTATGGATTATATCGAACCCAGGTCACAGACACTAAAATCTATTGTGCTACCCAATCTCTGAATTGAAGAACATTACTAAATTCCAGACAAATACAGTGTTCAAAGGCTTATTAATGGTTACTGTTGAAATTAGTCATTTATATAACAAACACCATGGTGCACATTTCCTATCAGTTTTGGATGAAGGCATACTTAGTTCCTAACTTGGAATCTATCAGCCAAACTTATATAATCATACTCCTTTTTACAAATAAAGGGATGAAATTCTGCGATGGCCACACTGGTGGTATTAGGACATTTGTGCCACTGCACTTCTCGCTGCCATCACACTGAGGGGATTCCTCTGGTTTTCAGCCACATCCTCATTTACATAGCGCTAGTGCACGCCATGTGTAATTTGTGTCCTGCACTGTGGGGAACAAGATTTCCCCAGTAGGAGCGTAAATGTACAGGTGCGGCTTCTTAAAGTGGCACCCACAATTCCTGTGGATGGCAACACTTGAAACTGGGCATTTTCTGCAGTGTATTGTATTGAGATTTAGGCAGGAGTCTGCTAATGTTATGGGGCAGAGAGGGACAGTCAATGTCAGGCTAAGTGTCTGGAATGGTAGTGGTGCAGCAGAAAATTTGAAACCAAAGGGAGAAAATTGATCCAATCTAAAGAAACAAGAAAAAATACACTGCAAAAATAAAGTCTCAAAAACAATGACTCATCTCACTAATTAGTTAGGACAGATAGTTTTGAAAGTACTTCCAGTGGCTTTGCACCTGCATGAGGATGTTCTTCTCCAACTATTAAAGGTGCGCCGCACTGGCCTCATCAATGGAGAAGCCCTGGGGCAACTAGTAGTCCAGCTTTTACGAAGTGTGAAGCTAGCATCCATTTTAGCTTCGATGAGCTACGTAGACTTTTCCCATCCTGTGTACTTATGTTGTTATTCAGCTATTCAGAGCTGTTGTTGGCTGGGCAGCAATATAAGTGTGTATTTCTCCTACAACTGACGCAAAACCACTTGATGCCAATGTTGCAATTATGGTGTAACTGCAGCCTTAATCAACAGTAAGGTCGAGCCCTGATTAATATTGCACACATCTAGCACTAAAGTGAAGGGGAAACTGCTTCACATCAACAGTAAACTCGTAGTGTAAATGCACCCTAACAATCTTTAGCCTGGTGACATAAATACATATAAATACCACATTGTGCATAAACAATGTGTTACTTCATGTAATCAGATACAATTAGTTTCTGAAGCAACTTAATTATGCACTAAGAAATGCGTACCAACAGTTTACAGCATAATGATGCAGATTAAGTAGGAGTGCCAAATATCTGCCGTGCCTTAATTTGAAGAAAGATATTTAGCACCATCATTAAAAGGTTGGCTTTTGTTGAAGCACACAAAATATCTGACACAACTGAAGGGGTGAGGCTGTGACATGAGACTAGCAGTTCCCCTTATTACTGTTTATTTCTTACCAATATTATCTTCCAAGGGCAAATTACAATTTAATTGTCAGTCTCTGTAGGCTTCACCAGGAAACACTTAAGTACCTGAGCAGCTTTCAAAGGAATCTTTTAGCTAAAACTTCCAATACACTATCACAACTTCACTGTAGCAGAGATTGGCTTAATTTATTGTGCAAATGACTAAACATCTGAACTCATTTCATTAGCACCATGTACAATAATGGTACAAAAAAATTCAGGAAGAATGTGATGCAGAACCTGTCTGCGCTACTGACATGAATTAATATGCTGGTACATTTGCTCAGTACAATGCGATTTACTCAGAGCAATTTTTTTTTTTTAAGAGCTGTTCTTCAATCTCATTTAGTGTAGGGACAGCGCGTGGCAGGAACTTAGCTCAAAGCAGAGGAGAAATCAAAATCCGACTGAAACTGACAATTTATCACACAGCTAATACAACACGAGTACATGAAGAGCTTCAGCTTTTAAACCACAATCACACTGAAAAGGTAATGGAAGGTCTGCTGAATTCAAAGACAGGAGGAGCATCCAGAAAATCTGACTTTCCGGCTTCACATAAGCGCACTCCTTAATTATTACTTTTTTTTTTGCAATTTCCTTTTGAAAGTACAATTTCTCCCACAAAGATTAAGCCATAAATTAGGTTGCAAAATCGTCAAACATTCATTTCATGTATCGTAGTGTTTCCTGAGTTACCGGCCAAATTCACCAAACCCAGGCTCCCAGCAGAGAGCCGCGGTTGAAGGGAGCGCAGGATATAAATAGGACTTATTGTGGCACTGATTCTCTGACCTTCTCTTCTTTTCAGCATGACTTCACAGTGGGAGCACAGGATTGGTGAAATTATCCTCAGATTCAGTTTTAGCATTTCATTACAGGCTGTCATCATCTTCTTTATACTTAGGATTATTTTTGCTCTTCTCTGCACCTTTACAAAACACATTTGTCCCTTTTGAAGCACATTGAGCAAAATTAAGCACAGTAGTCCACACGTGATTGGACCAATAGATTACTAAGCCTCAGCATAGCCATGTGCAGACAGCGCTGGCTAGTATACCAACATTCTATTTGCTTTTTTAATTGTTTCTCCACATCATCCCAACACTGAAAGTGATGAATCTACTGTGACTACCAGGTCCCTTTTTAGGTCTCCCTATGCTAATTCTGTTCCCTTCATTTGCAGAGCAATTTGCTCATTTTTTATCCACTATGCAATACTTTATATTTGTTAGTGTTGATTTTCATTTACCATTTGTCTACCCTAACTGTCCTAAATCCTTCTGAAAATTGTTAACTGGATTCACTATCCCTATCGCACTTTCTATTTTCATGTCATATGAAAATGTTACCAGCTAACAAATGGTTTCTGTATTCAAATCATTTATTTAGATAAGAAATAACAGGGTTAAAATACTAGCTCTTGGGGTCCACCATGTAAGCCCCCCACCCCCAAATTAACACTATACTTCTCTTGGGAACACACTTTCCAATTTTTATTCAAATGTTTCATTCAGTTTCATGTTCTATGCTGGATTCCTATAACTTTTAATTTTACAAGATGTCGTTCATATGGTATCTTGTCAAAAGCTTTCTAGAAGTCGAATGAAATATCTCATGGAGTTCCACAATCTACTTTATTTGTAATCATTTCAAAGAAGTCAAGGAGGTTTGTCAAGCAGAATCATCCCCTTCTAAATCATTGCTGACTGTTTCTTATTAAGCTATTGTTACATAGGTACTCTTCCAGCCTACTCCTTTGAATGGTTTGCATTATTGTACCTAGTATACCCGTTAGTCTAAGAGCCTATATTTGCCTAGGTCAGATTTGACCCTTTAAAAAAAAATATAGGTAAATGTTTACTTGTTTATGCTATTTAACCTTATAACATCTCAAAAATAATCTGTTTGCAGGACAAAACAGCACATAACAGATGAGATCAAACCCGAATGGGAGAGGGGCTCAGTAATTATAAATTCCTTCAAACAGGCCATGCTGCACATCTTGGGACTAGAGGGCATTAAGAAAGTGAGCCAGAGTGAAGCCAAATGACTCCTTGAAGCTGAAGGCTAGTACCATCCTTTTTCAGTTATTCTTTCTCAATTCATTCACTCACTCATTTGTTTCATTTTTGCCAAACACCTGAGGATACTTGAGCTTCATGGTATTCCTAATTTCTGCTCAGCTGACATGAGTGAATGCAGAGAGGAACAACTTTCCTTCCCTTACTTGATGGCTGGAAAAAGTAAACAGGGAAAGTGCTTAGCTTTGGAATTACTTCAAAAGAACTTCCTGCTACAACACTGCTCGCTTTAGTGCTGTTTTCCTATTCAATAGACCAAAAATAGAAGGAGTTGTAATATTTGTCTTTTTTTTGAGAGCATTCCGTCCAATTTCCCTGGCCTACTTGAGTCACAAACCAAGTGTGCCAAGAGGTTCGGTAGGATACAATTGATCATGCCTCCAACCAATGCCATCTCAGCCAGTCAAGAAGAAATACATAACAATGTCCCTGAGCTGAAATGTCTTTGTCTTTTCCCCCTTAATTCTGGCTTCCAATCAATGCCTCACAACAGAACTCCCCTGAAGTCATAAACTGTTAGTGCTCTAATGTACTATGCCATTTTTCCACAGTATCAGCCATTCTGTTGCCTATTCAGACAACATTGGGCGTTCCTTGTTAAAGGAATAATATATATTCAGGTTTTTGTTGCTACAATGAAATCATTTCTGTTTGTGACAGATAAAGAAAGACTGTCCATGTATGTAACAGAAAATAATGGAACTAGAATACAAGATCCCTTGGCAATAATTGATTAATTTATTCATTAATCCTTCGTGTTTCATCTTAGTACATAGCCTCTGACAAAATCCTCAATCTGAAAAACAAGTTAACTGCTGGAGGGCTTTAGAGAACCTGTCTCCTGTGTCTATTTACTTTGAAGTTGGTGAATATAGTGAACAGTCCAGTGACCTTTTCAATAGTATTATAGGTTGTAAATAAATGATGGCACGTAGTATGTTCTAGTAAATGTATCGTTAAGATCTAATATCAAGTTGCATGTACATAAAAGTACAAAAAAAGAAGCAAACTTAACAATGTGATGACAGCATGATGGTTTCTGGATTTTAAATTCATTCTTAATCCAGAGATAGCAAGATTTTGGGCAGTTCTATGCATCACTATCAAGAATTGGGCAGGTTAGGTTTCTCCCACAATTAGTGTTTACTTAACTTTTTCACTTAATAATTGATAGAAGTTATTGCAAACATAAACCATTAATTCATTGACTCTACGTTCTTAACTGTTGGGTTGGATTTAAACAGCTATTTCCAGCAGGCTACACTTAATCTGTAATATTATGGTGCAACGTCTGAATGCGTTTCAATTACTTGAAGTAAAAGGATCTCTGTACTATAAGAACCATTGTACAGCAAATAAACTAGACTGATTAGTAGAGAAACATCATGTTATTAAAAAGCAATTTGAAGCATTGAAAAGTATATTTAAATAAACCAAAAATATTTTAACTAACATAGAGAGACACATACAAAACTGTACAACATTTGTTAAATGCTGGCCTCTCCCAGCTTTTCTTTGATGCATTATACCTTCAATTTCTAGTGCAGACTTTGCTCTCAGTGGTGAACGAACGCCGCCAGCCGTTCATTGCCCTTGCCCACAGACTTTCTATTGGATTTTGCATTGGATTTACTGTGATTAGAAACCCAAAACGGCGCAGCGCCCTCTACAGGGGATCTGGGACCTGTGTGAACAGAGCAAGCAACAGCGTGTCTCTTCAACCAATCAGGTTGAAGAATCGTTAATGAGCAGCACAGAGACTGAACCAGGAAGTGTGAGTTAGAAGATTCAACGTCAAATCAGGTTCAAAATGCAAAATAAAGAGCGGGAAAGAAAAATGGGATTAAGAGAGAGATAAAAGAGACAAAAAGAAAAAGTAAAAAAAGTATTATTTTGAAATTTTAAAAAATCTCCAACAGGAGAGGCAAGGATTAATCAAGGATAGTCAGCATGGCTTTGTCAGGGGGAGATCATGTCTGACCAATTTGATTGAATTTTTTGAGGGGGTGACTAGGTGTGTGGATGAGGGTAGTGCAGTTGATGGTGGTCTACATGGACTTCAGTAAGGCTTTTGACAAAGTCCCGCATGGGAGACTGGTCAAGAAGGTAAAAGCCCATGGGATCCAGGGCAACTTGGCACATTGGATCAAAAATTGGCTTAGTGGCGGAAGGCAGAGGGTAATGGTCGAAGGTTGTTTTTGTGACTGGAAGCCTGTGTCCAGTGGTGTACCGCAGGGATCGGTGCTGGGTCCTTTGCTGTTTGTAGTGTACATTAATGATTTAGATATGAATGTAGGAGGTATGATCAAAATTGGTGGGGTGGTAAATAGCGAGGAGGGAAGCCTCAGGCTACAGGACGATATAGACGGGTTGGTCAGATGGGCAGAACAGTGGCAAATGGAATTTAACCCTGAAAAGTGTGAGGTGATGCATTTTGGGAGGACTAACAAGGCAAGGGAATACACAATGAATGGTAGGACCCTAGGAAGGACAGAGGATCAGCGGGACCTTGGTGTGCATGTACATAGATCCCTGAAGGCAGCAGGACAGGTAGATAAGGTGGTTAAAAAGGCATATGGGATACTTGCCTTCATTAGCTGAGGCATAGAATATAAGAGCAGGGAGGTTTTGATGGAGCTGTACAAAACGCTAGTTAGGCCACAGCTGGAATACTGTGTGCAGTTCTGGTCGCCACACTATAGGAAGGATGTGATTGCAATGGAGAGGGTGCAGAGGAGATTCACCAGGATGTTACCTGGGCTGCAGCGCTTCAGCTATGAAAGAGACTGGACAGACTGGGGTTGTTTTCCTTAGAGCAGAGAAGGCTGAGGGGGGACCTGATTGAGGTGTACAAAATTATGAGGGGCATAGATAGGGTAGATAGAAAGGAACTTTTCCCCTTAGTAGAGGGGTCAATAACCAGGGGGCATAGTTTCAAGGTAAGGGGCAGGAGGTTTAAAGGAGATTTGAGGAAAAACTTTTTCACCCAGAGGGTGGTTGGAATCTGGAACTCACTGCCTGAAAGGGTGGCAGAGGCAGGAACCCTCACAACATTCAAGAAGCATTTAGATGAGCACATGAAACGCCACAGCATACAAGGCTACGGACCAAGTGCTGGAAAATGGGATTAAAATAGACAGGGCTTGATGGCCGGCGTGGACACGATGGGCTGAAGGGCCTCTTTCTGTGCTGTAAAACTCTATGACTCTATCTAATAATTAAAATCTGAAGGATTGAGAGTCCACACTTGTAAAAGTTAATTTTCCATGCCAGAGAGGTTGTTTGACAATAATTAAGACTTATCACTCTGTTAAAAATTGACTTATACTGGAATAGGCAAGCCCTAACTTTTTCTGGCGTGTATCGTGTGTATCTAAGTACAGCAACTTCACGCCATTCCAAGTGTTTCAATGCCGAGTCTCTCAGCGAGTTACTTTTATAGCACAGCTTCAGGAGGAGCAGGGCAACTTGAAAAGCAACCTCCGGATTTCTGCATTTAATTGTGCATGCACGGTCGCTGGAAGTTGCCGTCCGATTTACACTTTAATAATGGCGAGTGCTGTTAGCCTCCCCGTTATTTCTGCAGCAAAATCCAGTCCATTATGATTCACTAGGGTAGATTTGTGACTTGATCCCTCCTCCACCGCCCCCACCACCCACCCCCCCCCCCACTCCCCGAGTGTAAAACTGGTGTTGTAAATGAGCCACCTGAAATAAATGGAAATGAAAATCGGGCAGTTTCCATAACAAGCGGCCGATCTGCAGTGCCAGTTTTAACTGAGGTGGCCAAACGAAAATCTACCCCATCATTTTCTTGCAAAATACCATGATGTTAGCTAGCACCAGTTAACTTCTAAAAAAAGTTACATTTGAACACGTACAACGAATACTCCTTTTAAACTATTTCCGTCATCTCCGCTCTCCCCCCCACATCAAAATTTATCTAGCAGGAAAGCTTTTGATGATATTAAAGTTGATTGTAAAAATAAAATAGTGTGAAATCTGATTTAAAAAATTCCATAAACAGTTATGCATGAATATAGAACTGATTCCTTAATCCCTCTGAACCATAGACTGAGCAGGCAATAATTTATAAGAGGAACATCTCTGCTTGTTAAACAGGCTGTATAGGAACTAGCTACAGATTTGTATTCAAAGAATATTTGAATACAAATCTGTAGCTAGTTCCTATACTATGAAATATAGGCCTAGAAATTCAATCTGTGTCTAATATTTAACAGGAATAATTAAGATTCACCATGTGCAAGCCCTTAGTGCCTGTCTTGTACGCTCGTTTACCTATTTTAGTGCATCCGATGAAGTGTATTCGCAGTGGCTACAGCTTTGCAGGTTGAAGGTCACTGAGCTTCCATTGAGGACCCTTCAGATGACTGTGGTGGACTTCCTCAATTAGCTCTGAGCCTTGAAGATTGCAGCATCTCGCCGTTGGTCGGGGCAGTCTTGCCGGGCTGGCTGTGTGACACTAACAAGGGCACTGGCAGAGTGGGTGGCTGGGAAGCAGGCATGCTGTCATCCTGAGAGAGGGTAGTAGTTGCCTCTCCCATGGAGCCAAGGCCACTCTCCTTGTATTGGGTCTCAAACACTCCTATGGCTCTACACGAGAATGGAGTGCAAGAGTGATCTGATGCTCTGGAACCCTCTGGCAGCACTTGCACCAAAACCAAGATGGCAGCAGTGTGAGCTGCTATGGCAGCTGTCAGCAGAGGCTCCGTCATGGTGGGTGCCACTCTGTTAATGGAGCTGACCACTCGGTACATATTGAACAGAATGGTCTCCATGCTCTGAGCAAAGCCCCGACACAAGGTGGAGCTGGATTTCTCCATGCTCTGAGCCATTGTGCGTTATCTCACTGGCAGGCTGCCCACTGCACCTAGCATTTCCTGGTGTATGCCCAACAGCCTTCTCCGGTAGTTTAGGCCCTCCTAGTCTGTATCGGAGTCATTTGTAGCAGAGCTAGTATGTGATTTCGCCCTTACCTCCTCCGGCGAGCTGGCATCTGTGGCATTCTATCCCTATGCTCTAGTTCTTGCACATGTGGCCGTTGATTCCCCATGTAAAGACCAATCATCTAGCCTAAGCTCTAAAGTATGCATGGTGCCAGTCTCTGAACTGGCGCTTACCAGGGTTAGATAGAATGATGGTGCATCTTTAGGAAGGCTTGCCTCCTGTTCCTGAAGTGGCAGAGAAAGAGAAGTACAAAGATTAGCCTTTAGTGTGAAGGGAGAGCAGAGAATAAAATGGGTGGTGAAAGCATCTGCAGTTTGTCATGTAGAGTGTGCAGGGTGAGATAGAATTAAGAACAGCAAAAGAGGATAAGGGTGTGACTAAACCCCGTGCAACATCTCCTTCGGCCTTGCCACGGTCACAACTCTCCCTCTACCCGTGATGGCCAGCATATCTTCTTCCATAGAAGCATAGAAGCATAGGAGATAGGAGCAGGAGTAGGCCATTCGGCCCCTCGAGCCTGCTCCGCCATTTAATGAGATCATGGCTGATCATCCAAATTCAGTACCCTGTCCCTGCTTTCTCCCCATATCCCTTGATCCCTTTAGCCTTAAGAAATATATCTATCTCCTTCTTGAATATATTAAATGAATTGGCCTCAACTGCCTTCTGTGGTAGAGAATACCACAGGTTCACCACTCTCTGGGTGAAGAAATTCCTCCTCATCTCAGTCTTAAATGGCTTACCCCTTATCCTTAGACTGTGACCTCTGGTTCTGGACTCCCCTGCCATCAGGAACATCCTTCCTGCATCTAGTCTGTCTAGTCCGGTTAGAATTTTATAGGTTTCAATGAGATCCCCTCTCATTCTTCTAAACTCTAGCGAATATAAGCCTAATCGACCCAATCTCTCTTCATACGTCATTCCTGCCATCCCAGGTATCAGTCTGGTGAATCTTCGCTGCACTCCCTCCATGGCAAGAACATCCTTCCTCAGATAAGGCGACCAAAACTGCACACAATACTCAAGGTGTGGTCTCACCAAGGCCTTGTACAACTGCAGCAAGACATCCTTGCTCCTGTACTCGAATCCTCTCGCTATGAAGGCCAACATACCATTTGCCTTCTTAACCGCCTGCTGCACCTGCATGCTTACCTTCAGCGACTGGTGCACAAGGACTCCCAGATCTCGTTGCACTTCCCCTTTTCCCAATCTATTGCCGTTCAGATAATAATCTGTCTTCCTGTTTTTGCCACCAAAGTGGATAACCTCGCATTTATCCACATTATACTGCATCTGCCATGCATCTGCCCAATCACCCAACCTGTCCACAGGGGACAGGATGTGCAGGCGTGCTTGGCCTCCTCCGGTGGCAGCCTCCTGCCCACAAGTTGTGTGCGACATTCTCCTGCAAGAAAGGAGTGTTTAGTGACATCCTTGTGAGGTGTTTAGAGAAAGTGCCTATCATGATCGAATAGCTTGCATGTAGTGTGTAAGATATGAGGTGTGGGGAAGCGAGGGTTGCAATATTGATGAGTGTATGAGTATGTGGTGCAGTGACTGTAAGAGAGTGAAGGAAAGTGTGGGAAGTGGTGAGTATTGTGAGTAGTGAGGCTGGAGGTGGTGGAGGTGTGAGCAGAGAGCAATATTCTTACCTTGACCACTCTGGTGAGGTCATTGAACTTATTTCAGCATTGCAGCCATGGCTTGGGATCTAAGCGCTTGGCACTGACCTGCTCTGCAACCTCTTCCCACTGGCAGAGGAGGTGTTGCCTGGAGCGCGTTCTGCCCCTGGAAGGAGCAGGATCTATCTCCTCCTGTCTATCACCTGGACCAGAGCCTCCAACACAGCACCAAGAACCTGGGTGACCTCTCTGGACCTCTTCCAGCCATTGCTTTAAATCTCGGAAGTTTCTCTGTTGTCTGCAGCCACAGTGCACCTCCCCTTTAAGAGGTGCTAGCTGCCGTTAAGTGGTGTCAGAGATGTCCGATTTCCCACTCTCCCAAACTGGCGTGTAGCCAAGGAATAGCACTGGCTGCACAACTGAATCATTATAGTGAGCTGCCAGCACCGATTTCACGTGATCCTGGAAGCTACGTGTCGAGGCATGTGCAGAGTGCACCCAGCTACCTGCACACCCATCTTCAGGCAAGATCTAATTTCGAAGCCATATGCTGAATGTTAAATATTGTGAACTAGAATTAGTGGAAGTCTGTAGGATATTTCGACATGTACCATATTCCCTAAACATTGTTTTTTAAAATAAAATCCAAAGCTTCAAAATGTCACCACTGCTCTCAAAGGGTTAATCTGGATGGTCCTGGCAAGTGAGATATTTAAGAAGCAGAGGGCAGGAAGAGTAACTACTCAACAGTGCTCCCTGGTGGTTTGCAGGCAAAGAATTGCATCCAGTCTGCATCGTGCACTTTCAAGGAGAGGAACAAGAATCCACACGGCTAGATTAGAGACAGGAAAAGTCACATGTGTTCCTAAATGATAAGCGAGAATTAGGGCAATAAACAAATTAAAAGGCACCAAAGCATTGCAATTGAAGGTTATGTCTGAGGATGTGTTTGAAACACCAGAATATTCCACTGATCTATGTAGAAGCAGTTTGGAACTTAATAAGCAATGTGTAGTATATATAAGTAATACAATTTCAAGGGCTTAAAGGATGAAACATGTACCCTAGTTTATTTGATGGAGATTAATTCAGTAGACGTCTAACATGTTTCTACTGTTGTAATAAGAGCTCAGATAATGAGATGCTTTAACTTGTATAAACCATTTCAGTTGAATATCATCAAGAAAATGATTAAGAAAATGTATTTCTATTTGCCAAATGAAAATCAAAAGGGTACAAGCTTACATCGGCTTTTTTTCTATTTCTCTTAACAACAAACAAGGAACTGCAAAATGCAGTAATGGATAAGGCTCAGCCGATGTAATCAACATAACCAAACAACCAAACCCTATTCAAACTTCGCCAGAGTCAGTCCCAATTACTTTAATTCAAATCACACAAATCTCAGACCACTTTGTATTGTCTGTTTACACAGTATATTTAAGCATTAGCAGTAAATGTGATATTTTCAGACTGATGTAGAATTATTAAAATAATAAAATCAAACTTGAAGAAGCAGCGTTAGTTGCCTTTATGCTGGGGTAATGATGACTTTAGTCCTTATATAACTCATATAACTGATCAATCATGGCCTTCTAGTACCACCACATGGTTAAAGATTACTAAGATGAGGGTGGTGAAAAGCACATTCAAATGAAACAAGTCTTTAGAAAAGTTGTTTTAAGTTTTAAGCTTGTGTATTGTTCCATGATTTTGTTCTTGTTTAATTGCCTCTCAGCAGAAGTCTAGGCTTTCGCTTTTGAAAGTTGAAAGATTTTTTTTCAGCCTTCAAAAGACACACACACACACACACATCTTTGCTTTTCAACATCAGTGAACTGTTTTTCGGTAGGTGTGTAATGCTGGTTAACCGTTACAATCTCAGCAGCTCCAGGAAAATCTAGATTTTAAAAAACAGTTCACCACAATAATGTTGAATCAGTCTCTACTATTCCAGGAAGAAAGCTACCCAGTTGTCTGAAGATTGAGTATTATAATGTTCTCCCAATGCAACCAAAATAAATACCAAAGAAAACAATTTTAAATATAAAAGAGAAAAATGGAAACACTACTTCTGCTCACCTTGTCTTCCACATTCTCTCTATTTCCCCAATTGTTCTCACCCATTATTATTTTAACTTTACCTTTGCTTCACTGCATAAGGAGGTTGTGCTTCTCTAGGGAGGCTGCGACGGAGTGTGTCAACAAGACACGCAACCAACTAGCTGGCACATCATTGCCTGTTGCAATCAAGGTGACTGCAGCCCTCAACTTCTTTGCCTCTTGCTCCTTCTAGGCTGCCGCAGGAGACATCAGTACCATTGGTTAGGCTGCAGTTCATGCTTGCACTAAACGGGTGACTGTAGAGCAAACAATTTCATCACTTTCCCCATTGACATCCGCAAGCTGCAGAATAAAGCTCTAAGGTTCGCCCAGATTGCAGGATTCCCCCAAATCCAGGCCATCATTGACTGCAGCCATGTTGCCCTTTCAGAAAACCCCAGTGCCTTCATGAATTGCAAGGGCCTGATAGAGCTAGAAAAGGGGGAGAGGGACAAGGTTTAATGTGTAATGGCAGTAGCAAATGTGCGGCATCACAATGCTGCATCAGGTTGTCATGTTGAATGTGTGAGTGACACTGGTCAGTAATTAGAGAAAAGGAAGGTAAGAGGCCCAAACACTCTGCTGTACAATGGCCTCCAGCCTGGCCATCTTCAAAGCCGCATGCCCTCTCTCTGCGAATTATATTCATGGTAGCCTCTTCCATTGGTGTCAGTGTCTGGACAGAGGCAGGACCTCTTCCTGTTCTTGTACTCACCCTGCTGTGTGTGTCATGTTTTCCTGTAAGAAGAGTGGGTTAGTCTGTGCCATTTTGAAAGATTTTGAAGCGGTCTGAGGCACCTTCAGATATTCTGTATGATAGGAGGAAGAAGAAGCAAGTGTGTCCAAGGGGTTAAATAGTTGTGAGCCAGTAGCAAGTCTTGAGAGTATGAGTACAAGCAGAAGAAGATCCAGAAAAGTGTCCCATTGTGGTTGGAGGAGAGGCATGGGAAGTGGAGAGGGAAGGATTGATAGTGCTGGGGCTAATGTAAGGTGGTGCAGGGCTGTGCAGGCAGTAAAAGAAATGTGAAGTGAAATCTTATCTTAGCAGTCTTTGTGAGGTCATTGAATTTGTCCCTCATTGCAACCACGACCTGGGGACAATGCCTGTGGTATTTATTGCTTTACTACCTCTCTCCATTTCTGTTGAGAAATTCATCTGGGCACTTGTTGCCTATTGATGGGGAAGAGGACCTCCTTCCTGCTACTGACTTGGTCTATGAGTGCCTCCATGGCTGCAGCAGAGAATCTCCTGGCCCTAATTGAAGTCATGCTGCTTGCTGCTCCAGAAAATCACTGTCCAATGCTCAGCCATCAAAAGGTGCAACTCCCCTTTAAGGGGCTCCAGGCCGTCTTTAAGTAGCGACCACACGGCCAGATTTCGCATACTCCCAATCGATGAGCAGCCTATAGGGAGCACAATTTGCGGTGGCAGCTTTTAGGGCTCATCTAAATTGGGTCTGGCCATTTTTGAGTAATGCTATTATTTGATTCTGGGTTCCCTTTACCACACCTGGGCTATTTTGTCAGTTCTCATTTTGGTTGCTTGGTGGAATGGCTTATGGGACCAAAGTATTCCACCTCAATGGATAGGTAACAAATGAAAAGCAATAAATAACACTACCAGTCCCAGTCCACTTCAAACATATGCTGTCAAGAACAGATTAACCCATCATTCATTTCATTGTTATTTGTTGGATCTGCCTATGATGGCTGCTGCATTTACCTACAGTCATGACGTTTCAAGAATTATTAATTGTAAGTGAAACACTTTGAGATGTTTCTGAGAGACATGATAAGTCACTTATTTAAATGCAACTCTTTCCATCTACTATTGCACATTGGCATTGCTAAAAAATACAAATGCAATAGAGCATGGAAAGCATGGAATGGGAAATGGGGATTTTCTCAATCAAGCTCTGTGCTTTCACACATGGTGGGTGAAAATCCATTGGGCGTGTATGTCAGAGTAAGTACCAGGATACCCCCACCTGGAAGCTCTATTATTGACACTGTCAAATTTCATGGGATTGGGGGGAGCAAAGTCCCTTCATTAGCTTTTTGCCGCTACCCATACCACCTGGGGCACACCTAGAGTGCCTGCCAACCCCCATATGCTGGAAAAATCAACCGTCTTCTGTAAGATCTGGCCAGGGAGCAGGGTGCTGGACCACTCCTGTAGAGTCATTCAAAATTTATAAACCGGCCAGAGTTAAAAACATTTGAATAAATGTAATAATAGTCTTGAATAAGGGTCTGGTTAACAATCAAGGTGAGGCCCACAAAAGCTGGTTGGTGACCTGGCATGTCTGGTCTCGCCAGTCTTACGCTGGGTCTTCCTGAGAGGTGGGATAATGGGACCTCCAAGCATTGGGATTTCCCACACCTCCCTATCTCTGTAACCTCCTCCATCCCTACAACCATCCGAGATATCTGCACTCCACCAATTCTGGCCTCTTGCGCATCCCCGATTTTAATTGCCCTACCTTTGGCAGCTGTGCCTTCAGTTGATGATGCCCTGCCTAAACCTCTCCGCCTCTCTACTGCTCTTTCCTCCTTTAAGACACTCCTTAAAACCTACCTCTTTGACCAAGCTTTTGGTCATCTGCCCTCTTATCTCCTTATGTGGCTTGGTGTTAAAGTTTGTTTGATATCGCTCCCGTGGAGCGCTCTGGGACGTTTTGCTACGTTAAAGGCACTATATAAATGCAAGTTGTTGTTGTTGTTCTTGCATCGAGGGCTTTGTTTGATGTGGGCAGAATTTTTCAGAAATGTTCGGCCCCACTATTATTAACCTACCCTATTATGGAAACTGTATTTAATCTCCTTGGGGACACTTCAAGGGCCAGGCCTTATTAGCATATACATAGTGGGCTGCGGGCGCCAAATGGGAGTACGGATCCAGCTCGCTGGCTCTGGACCAACACAATATCGGGCCTACCCAGCCGGGAAATGATAGGTCTGCCGAGGGGGCTTAAGATCACGGAGGAGGGTTGGTTGTCTTGGCTACACAAAAATAATTCTAGCAATGACCTTTTTGGGTCTCTTCTGTTGTTCCTCCAGGTACTATTGAGTGGAGCGTCCACAATGGACACTCCACCCAGAGGGCAGTTAAAATGGCATTAGTGTCCTTTGTACATCATAGGACCCTGATTAGCATAGATTAATGAGGCTCCCGCCTGATTCAGGCTGGCACCCTGGCCGCCCAGCAGGAAGCCCCGAGTTATATGGCGACAGAGGAGGAAAAGGGCAGTAGGTCTCCCACCTCCATTTTAACTTTGATACTGGCCCCATTTCTGACAGACGGAGGGGGTTAAAATCTAACCCAGTGTCTTGCCCTTTGATAAATCTTTGTGCTAAATCACTCAGCAGCCCGTGTTAATATTTTAAGAGATTCTCCATCAGGGAATTTAAAGGTCTATTCTTGCTAAATTTTTCATGAAAAGCGATGCAGATTACTGATATGCTTTCTCAGGGTTTATTTGTTGCTTTTCAAAGTTCAAAGTGCAGTGATGCTTTTTTAATAAAATATATCAAAACAAATTTCTGACGACTAAGCTTTGATGATAGGTCAATTGGAAATGTGCTATAAATTGGGCACATTAAATTACGAACATGAAAATAATAACTATTATACGACCTCTGCTTATATACCTTTATGACAGTAGCAATTACTTCTAAAGAGAACTTTAAAAAAACCTCTGTCACACGCTTCTGTGAACTATCTAAATTAAAGTACAATTATGGGCTATAATTGTGGAGGTGGTACTGATAGAACAGGTTAATTCATTTAAATAGATACATAAATATATAGCTTGAGATTGCCAACAACAATCAGTTACTATTTCATGCTGTAGATTACAAGTTCTCATTGAATTTTTCAAATGTAAAAATTAATTCGAATATTACCACATTGTAGTTATCACATATAGTCACAACCCAGGTTTTGTGATACCCTTCTGTACAACCAGTTATGTTCACAAGTTATGGCCTCCTTTTGTGCCATAAACTTCTATGATTCTATGAAAATCGGGGCAAGTCCTGATGCACCCAAATTTGCGAGGGCTCTTTTTAAGACCCGTGTCTCAGCTGTATGCGGACCACATTAAAAGATGTAAATAGCCCTTTAAACAGCCTTGAGCAACATTTGAATGTTTGATAATACTCTACCCAGAATGTGAGCCTGATTCTTATGTTCCTGTGGCTGCATTTAGCTCTATGTTGCTAAGAAGGCTTTCATTTTTGCATTTGCGGGGTTTCCACCAATACTTTTCTTCAATACGTTTCATTTCTGTTTGCGTTGACATGGCACCTTATCAAGAAGTGAGGGTGGGTATTCATTTAGGGGGTTTCAAATGTGCCTCATAGTCGTAATGAGGAAGAAGAGTTTGTGAGGAGCCAACAAATGCAGATGAAATGACCCATTGAAGCATTTTGGTTACACCCATCACTAACTCAGGATAGAAGGATGCAAGTCAGAGGAAGACATGGTCAAACTGTAACTCTAGTGAGACTAGACCTTGAGTACTGTATCCAGTTCTGGTTATGGAAACTGAGAAGAGACATTCAAGCATTGGAGACAGTGTGGAGAAGAGCCACAAGGCTGATCTATAGTTTTGGAGGTTTGGGTTATGAAGAAAAACTGAAAAAACTGGGGGGGCGAAATTGGGTGCCTTTGCGCCTCCCGTTAGCGCGGGCGCGGTGCTGACATCGACTCCCGCCATATTAGGCAGGAGTTTTGCGGCGGCGCAACAGCGTTGCGCCCCGATCTCCTTCGCTCGGAGATCGTGATGTCATCGCCCCGGTAGCGCCCCGCACCCGAAATTGACTTCCGCCCCCTGCAGCAGCACCGGTCGAAAACACCGACAGCTGCAGGAGGCGTGCATCAGGCGGCCAGATGCTTCAGGAGCGGTGATTAAAGGCGAGGTGGCCGAGATAAGTAAAAAAAAACTTACCTTTCTTGTTCTAGTTTTTTTCACGGGTTCCTGCCCACGATCGATCAGCTTGGCACTCTGCTTGAGTGCTGGGCTGATCGTGTTGGATTGCGGCTGCCTTGGTGGTCCAGGTAGGTACTTTATATATTGCAGAGCCTGCAGCGATGGCCCTTCCCTTTAAGGGAGGGAAGGAGCCTTTGAGCGCGGCAGTGCTGCACGGCCCAGTGTGCAGCACTGCTGAAGTCTCCGCCCCGCCTGCTGCCGATTGCGCTCCAAGAAGGAAGTGGAGCACTTGATTTAGCGCTCCACTTCCTTCCTGGAGCGCAAAGCTGAATTTTTTAAAAGTTAAGAAACATTAGCGCCTGGCATTAATCTTCTCAACTTTTAGGGGGAAAAATTAGGTCGCGCCCCATTTGGGGCGCAAATATCGTCTGGACGCAAATATTAGCGCCTGGCGCTAATTATCGGCACTGACTGGAAACTTCACTTTTACCGCCCCGGGAGGTGAGTGGAGCGCTAAATCAGGCGCTGCACACCTGTCTTAAGGCGCAAAGGCCAAGGAGTGAGGCGCTACCTCAGAGCGCTGGCGAAGCTCATGTAATGTCAGTCAGCAATGGAACACACACACAATGGCACGGGCCAGTTCTTAAAGGGGATGGTTAATCTTGCTTTCCATCCACATCCTGTTCATTGTAGCCTTGAATCTCGGCCTGGAGAGACTTGCACATCAAATGTGCTGGAAAGAACAATGGAGAGTATCAGGCAAAGAGCTCAGAGTGCAGCTCCCACAGTCTCTGCTAAATCGATACAAGGAATGGCAAATCAAAATGAACCTGCAAAGTGCTGCTCAGTACCCAAAACTCCTTCACACAACATTGAATCTCTCCAGAAGTCTCTCCCTCTCGCTCTCAGAATGCGTAGTTCAAAAATGCCACCAACAATAAAAGGCAGGAAGAGGCCCCCTTTAAATAGCGCCCCCCCAGCCCCACAGCGATTGATAACGTTCCAGTCTTCTGGTCGTTGGATGCGCCAGGCGGTAAGGCAGGGGGCGCCACTCAATTTCCGCTCCGGGGCGCCACAAGGGCGTTGCACCATGGAATGACGTCACAATCTGCGCGCGCAGGTGGTCGCAGCGGTAAAGTTTAGCGCCGCCGCACAATCTCTAGTTAAGTTCTCGAGCGGCGCAAACATCGCTGCGCCCGGGCGTTAGCGGCTTTGCGCCCCATTAGCGCCCTCTTAAGGTGCTAACGGGAGGCGCAACCAACTGAATTTTTACCCCTTAAACTTTAGCGCCCCAAACAGGGCTATAATGAATTTCTCCCCCTTGGGCTCTTCAGGCTCAAAAGGGAGTATCTCAAAGTTGATCTTAGAGATGTTTAAGATTGTAAATCGTATGTAAAATGTAATTCCAGAAAACGACTTTAAATTAAATTATCAGTCGGAAAACAGGTTCAAACTAATTAAAGGTAAATTTAGGACTGATATCAGGAAGCTCTTCTTCACACACAGAATAGTGGAAGCATAAACCCTACAATCATTTAAGAACCAATTGGATACTGCTGGGGACTTTAGGGTCCTGCTGGATGGATAAATTAAGATGGACCGAATTACCTTTATCATTCGTATAATCTTGTGCTCTAGTGAACTGCATCTGGAAATGTTTGAGGAGTTCAGTCTTGGCCGCTTTTGCTTCACAAGAGAGGCTGCCACAGAGTTGTGCTATCTGATACATGATGATCTGCAAACATCAGCTGGGTCATTGGAAGGCTCTTCCCACAGAAGTGAAGGTTACCACAGCATGAAGTTTTCATGCCACAATATCCTTCTAAATTATTCCCAGGAGACATCAGACAATCTACAGTGCACAGTTGTATTAGAGAAGTGACAACTGGTAATGTTACTGCAAGGGCCAACACCTTCCTCACTTACCCTGTGGAAAGGAAGCATCATCTGGACGATTGATTTTCACTGGATGGCATATAGTACCCCTATGGACATCAAAGGTCTTCATATCAACCGTATAGTATCTGACCACAGAGACATCATCATGCATATCAGTGGCCATTATCAAGCAGTCATGATGACCTAATTGTGCAGCATTCCACAGTGCCTGCATTACTTGAAGAAAAAAGCCATTGGGTGGGTGGCTCTTAGATGCTCCGATGTGGGATCTGGCCAAATGATGACATCACCTCCATCCACAGCTGATGAGGGGAGGGATCCTGATCTCTGCCACCTATTTTTAAAAGGATGATTTTAGAGCACAAGGGGGAAAAATTCAGTTGGTTGCGCCTCCCGTTAGCGCCTTAAGAGGGCGCTAATGGGGCGCAAAGCAGCTCGCGCCCGGGCGCGGCGAAGTTTGCGCCGCTCGCGAAATTAACTAGACATTTTGCGGCGGCGCTAAACACTACCGCCACGATCTCCTGCGCCGGCAGATCGTGACGTCAGTCGAGTGTGCAACGCCCCGGTATCGCCCCAGAGCGGATATTGAGTGGCGCCCCCTGCCTTACCGCCTGACGCTAGCAACGACAGGTTGAGGGGAGCGTTCTGCAGTCATGAAGGGACTGGGGGAGCACTATTTAAAGGTGACCGCTTCCTGCCTTTTATTGTTGGTGCCATTTTTGAACTACGCATTCTGAGAGAGAGAGAGAGAGACATCTGGAGAGATTCAACGTTGTGTGAAGGAGTTTTGGGTACTGAGCAGCACTTTGCAGGTTCATTTTGATTTGCCATTCCTTGTATCGATTTAGAAGAGACTGTTGGGGCTGCACTCTAAGCTCTTTCCCTGGTACTCTCCATTGTTCTTTCCAGCAGATTTGATGTGCAGGTCTCTCCAGGCCGGGATTCAAGGCTGCAATGAGCAGGATGTGGATGGAAAGCAAGATCAACCATCCCCTTTAAGAACTGGCCGGTGCCATTGAGTGTGTGTTCCATTGCTGACTAACATCACATGAGCTTCGCCAGCGCTCTGAGTTAGCGCCTCGCTCCTCGGCCTTTGCGCCTTAAGACAGGTGTGAAGCGCCTGATTTAGCGCTCCAATCACCTCAGGGGTCGATAAAAGTGAAGTTTCCAGTCAGTGGCGATAATTAGCGCCAGGCGCTAATTTTTGCGCCCGGAAGATATTTGCGCCCCAAACGGGGCGCGACTGAATTTTTCCCCCCAAGAGTTTGCTGAAGTCATTGGGAAATGTGCCGAGGAGCTTTCAACACGTTGCAGCTCGTGTGGAGGTTTCCACTGCCCGTTCACTGAAGCAGACTTTTCAGGATTTCCTTGTTCCTTCCATTATTTGCTCACATTTAGTCATTTTACTGTTGGATTGACCTGCCTTGCCTTATTTATAGTATTTACATGTCTATTATAATGGCTGATAACTGATTCACTGACATTATTGCAGGTGCATTCTGAATGGCTCCTCAGCTGTGCTACAGTTGTACCAAATCCAACCTTGTGAGAATGCAAACAAACCATCTTACTTAATGCATTCTCAGTGGGCTAAGAAAAAACAAATTCCCATAATGGGTAAACATAATGGCAGCATGCATGCAGACAAAAGTATTTTATCCCACATTGATGTTACCATTTTTTTTAAAGGAATAAAGCAGCACAGTTCAGATGTGTACAAATTAGAACAAAGCTCTGTAGTTGCAATGTTAGTTTGTTCAGAAAATACTGTGACTGACGACATAATCCATGTTAAGTGCGTTCTTTCACACTAATAATTAGAGCCAGAAATCTTAAACAGAAAACATGGGGGGAGGGGGGGAGTTTTAACCCCCTCCCCCCACCCCCATGACAGGCGGGAGTGGGTCGGGGGTGGGTTAAACCAACAAATTGGCGAAACTGACCCTAACCTGCCACAAAAGTGCCTGCTTCCGTTTTAACCGCATCTGGTTTGGAAGTGTCTGGGCAACCTGCTCTAGAGAGGCGGGCCAGTGATTATAATGGCCCGTCATTTCCGATAGGAGGCTTCCTGCGTGCGGATGCCTCCTATCGGGAAAAAATCTATGCCCTTACCTGAGGGATCCAGAGGACTGGCCATTTCCGCTCCTGGGCCTCTCCACAACGAAATGCACAGGGCCCACGTATCCCAGGGGCGCAGGCGGTTTGCAAGCATCCCTGGGATCATGTGGGCCATGGGGAACCAATGAAAGAAGGGAATCCCCCTTCATACTTTTGACAGATAGACCTGTCAAAAGTATGAATGGAGATCACCCCAAAAACACATCAAAACATTAAATACATTTTTAAAAAACCATCACGTTTTTAAAATGAGTTAAAATTACATTAAATTAAATATTTTAAACAAAAATTTAATTTTTTGAAAAAAATAATTAAAGTTTTTTACGGGGCTAAAAATAAACTTACCTTTTTTAAAAGTATTCTTAAATTATAAATGAGTGAAAAACAATTATTTCTTTTACTTTTTTAAACTCTTATGCTGGTAAAAGCAGGCCTTATGCTTTGCATCTCCTCCTCCTTCTCCTTGTCTTCCACCTGCTCCTCCTCCTCTGAAGAAGAAGAAGAGGCTGTGTGCTGTGTGCCTTGCTCCTTCTGCAGCTCCAATCCTCGCTGCTACGCTATGTTGTGCAGAGTGCAGCATACGACGATCATTCTGGAGACCCTGGCTATTGCATTCTATGGGGTTCCTCCAGATCTGTCAAGGCATCTGAAGCGTATCTTCAGCTTGCCTATTGTTTGCTCTATGACACATCTGGTGGACATTATATCTCTCCTCAGCCTCAATACTTGGCCTCCTCAAGGGTGTCATGAGCCACGTCTTCAGTGGATAGCCCTTGTCTCCATGCAGCCAGCCGGTAAGTCTGTTTGGAAGTGCGAAGAGCTAAAGGAGGGTGGACTGGTGCAGGACGAAAGAGTCGTGAGAGCTGCCAGGGAATTTGGCAGACACGTGCATGATGATCTTTTTATAGTTGCAGACGAGCTGCACATTGAGGGAGTGGAAGCCCTTGCGGTTGACAAACACTCCTGGGTGATCTGGGGGTGCCCTGATGGCCACATGTGTGTAGTCGATGATGCCCTGCACCCGTGGGAAGCCAGTCAGAGCCGCAAAGCCGAGTGCCTGCTCAGTAACACTGGCTTCATCAGTGGCAAAGTTGATATAATTGCCTGACTTATGAAACATGGCATCGGTCACCTGTGTGATGCATCTGTGGGCAGCCGACTGCGAGATGCCGCAAATGTCTGCTGCAGATCCCTGGAAGGAACCTGAGGCGAAGAAGTTGAGGGCACTGGTGACTTTGACAGTCACTGGTAAGGAGTCTCCATCAAGACCTCTGGGCAGCAGGTCTTGTTCCAGTAAGCTACAAATGTCTGCAATGACCTGGCGCGATAGCCTGAACCTCCTGAAGCACTGCTGCTCAGTCATGTTGAGGACGCTCATTCTCTGCCTGTAGACCCTGTGTTGGGGCTATTGCCTCTGGCGCGCTGCAGCCCTGTGGTGTCCCCTTCTCTCCTGTGGAGCATCAGGTCATTGAGGAGAAGGTTGGTGGTGTTGTTGCTGCTGCTGCTGGTGTGGCTGCTGCTGCTGGTGGTGAGGCTCATCTTGGTTCAATTCTGAGGACCAAGGTGAGAAAGTATAAGTGGCACCCATGCTGCTGTAGTAGATGGCAGGTAAAGTGGAGATCAGAGGCCAATCCCTCAACGTTCTGATATTGAGTAGCAATGTGGCGAGAGTGGCTTCCGAGGTTGCAGAAATGACCTGCAAACTGCTGACACCTAAATCTGTGGACAAAATGGAGTCAGCAAGGGCCTTTCCATGAAGCAAGTAATGAGGTGTAATGTGGGAGTATTTATGTGCTTTTCCCCGCTCTCAATGAATGGACTCGGCAATGGCCACTGAGCTTCCGCCTCTCTTCACAGGCGAGGTACCCGAGCTGCATGAATCCCGTGCTCCTGCAGTAAAAGTCAAAAGCTGGCGTTAAAAACCCTCTTAAGGGTCTCGCAACAAGCAGTTAATGACTTGAATGAGGTCGCCCGCCTCTGCCGATCGGGTCTGTGTCGCGCCTTCAAAGTCGCCCGGGTTAAGTGCGCGAGGCGGCGGCATGACGGCGGGTTCCCGAGGCGCTCACAATTTCCGGGATTTTTACTGCCGACCCGCCCCCAAACCCGCACACTCGGCAATGGGAAAATTCCAGCCTAAGCATCTTTATAGATAACATTTGGTCCACGTGGTCTCCTGGACCGGTTTTGATCACCTGAGGGGGTCGGAGAGGCATTTTCCATTTTTTCCCATTTGGCCCTGGATTTTATGCCTCTCTCAGTAGATGACATGGCTGCAGTGGTGCATGAGATGTGTGGGGGTGGGAAAAAGTGTTCAGCCATGATGGTCCGGCCATCATGGTGTGGGGCAGGCTTGATGGACCAGCTGGACTTTTTCTGCCCGTTCAAGGAATAGGCTGAATGGTCTTTTCTTGTTCCATAATTTCTGATGAAAGCATTGAAATTATATACAAAAAATGGAAATAAGGCGCAGGCACAAACTATAATTTTAAGTACATTTATTAACAGCTGAAGAAACATTCTGAGGTGTCAGTAGTAGAAGAACAGGTCAAATAGTCTCTGACTTGCATCAAGTGCTATATGAGTCTTTTTTTATCAGCAACAATCTTACCTGCCAAGAGTTACACTGTCCTTCACATTTCACTGGTCAGCTAATGGTAATCAACACAGATTACCCACAGAGGGCTTGATTCTAATTATTTCTCACAGTCTAGAACGTAAACAACCGGTGGCACGTAATCTAACGTTGGATCTGTTCCTTCTTTCTTTGCCAAGATTCAGTGAACTTTCAGTTGCACACCTATAGAGCAGCCCCTATTTTCATCCAGCATGTTTAGTGAAAAATCAATATTCCACAAAGGAGAGAAATGATTACAATGGATGAATTGTAATTATTTTCTGATCCTGATCGTGTTTGGTCATGAAAACGGCATTAAATCAAATCTATACGGATAAATCAGACGGGTAGGTAATTATTTACTTATAGTAGGCTTAAGTCTAAAGAGGACATGGAGCTGCTGAGTTTATAGCTAGCCAAGGTACTAATAATCATAAATCAGCTTCTGCCTTTACTTTTTGATTCCCTTTTAGGCTGTCAAGACTACCAGAGTGATGCTGTCATTATAGATTGTGAAATGTATGTCGCAAGATAAAGTTATAAAAACATAGAAAGTTTCCAAAATGACAAAGCATTGCATGTTTTGCTTATTAAAAGTGTGATCTATAATATTTGCCAATCATTGTTTGTGCGGTCTGTAAATGTCATTTACATTACAATAACTGAGAAAGATGTGTGCATATCTTAATCGTGTTTTGACGTGGTTAAATTACATAACTGGATAAACCTTCTAGTAATGGAAAAATAATGTCAATTAGAAAAACATTACACCAGGAAATTTGATGGAAAGGTACAGCTGAAGTTCCCAATTTGAAGTGACGGTATCGCTTCTATAGAATGTAATAAAAAGAAAAGGAATTAAGCCGATATTTAACTAATACCAAATTTCATTGTCTGCCCATGGTTGCAATTCATCGACGTACTAAAGTGATAGAATGTGGGTTCAAGCCAACGGTTTCCAACATGGTGTGTTCTGGATCCCAGCCCAGCTACAAGGATGAAGTAATAAGCAGAGTGGAGCCACTTGCGTATAAGGAAAGAGGGAAAACCAGAGCGACATCAATCTGCACCATTCTCAGGGGCTTTTTAGTGGCAGGCTCATGAACAACATTGACAGAGCTGTGAGCAGTTTACCTGCCATCCTCTCACTTAGAAAATGGGGTGAGACAACTTGAAATAGAGAGGGTAAAATCACTAGCTTTCAGAAAGATTTAATTTGGTTCAGGATGGCACATTGAGAGCAAAAGATTTGACTGCTGTGGATATTTGAATTGCGGGGAGGCCTTTAAGCATTCTCTTGGCTTTCTGAGGTAAAAATACAACTGTAAATATTTTTTTGTATATTTTTTCCTCTTATCAATACCATTCAATGTGCTATGTATTTTGGATGAAAGGATCAAGTCATACAGGAGAAAGCCCATGAGATAAAGTCTGTTCTGATGCGAATCTTTAAGAGTCCCCACTGCAGTGGCCTGATTCAATTCCTATGGGAATGAGCAGATTAGTTTCAAATCCAACAGAACAGCAATGTTGCACTGACCTTGGATAAATTCAAGTCATTTGTTTCAGGCGACTAACAATATATTTGTTACTAATAAACAATTGATCATTTGGGATTGTGCAAAACCAAGATATTGTTATTCATTTTGAGGAAAAACAAACCATATAGATAACAAAATTTATTTTCGTTTTTAAACTGTGCATTGGTAGCTATATATAGCCACTTGAACATAAAGCTAATCCAGCCCTAAACATCTTATTACATTCCACCAAACTGTTGCACAAAATGAATTTAAATTAATCCGCAATTGCTCAGAAATGTATTTATTTCAGATCCTGGTTGATTCAGAAAATGTAAGATAATAACATCAAAATTCTATTATCTTAGTAATGATGCTAGTGCCTAGTTGTGCTTGACATGATGTAATTTTCTTGTATGCATCATCATGGTTTTCATGCACTATAACACACTATGATTATTCTAAATCATAAGTGTTAGTGCAAACAATACCCTGCATACAATTCCTTTATCAGTTTGGTGATGTCACGCGTCAATCACTATTACTCGGCAAGTAGCTGTATATTAAAAAAAATCTGTCCATTGTGAGCATAGTCCCAAAGCAAGACTTGGGAGAATATATAATTCTAAAGGATTTGTAGTAAGCGAATTAGGTTTGTAGCTAACAGTCACTGACATTTACTGTTACCCCAGTTTTACACTGAACAAGCGAATGCTTTTCAGGCTATGTGTGAAGAGTTAAAAGAGGATCTGGAGTGCCTTACACCTAGAAATTACACCTTGCAGTACAGTAGGTGACTATAGCAGTCACCTTCTGTGCCATTGGTACCTTTGAGCTGCAAATGAGTGTCACCAAAGCTATCAGTCATCAGTGTAAAAGTATATTTGTCAGGCCAATGTTACTTTCCTGTTGTATTCCCCAGGAGAGTTGACCATTACATCTGCTTTCTTTTAACCCCACATCAGCAAATGAGAACAAGCTATCAGCTCACTGATTTTGCAGATTTTCCAACACCATGGGAACCATTGACTGTACCCTGGTGCCTCTTTGACCATCTTTTCTAAATCATTTTCAGGAATGGCACATAACACTAATATATCACCATCAAATGTCTGTTATTTTCCCAGGTCTTGTCATAATCTTCTTATACTCACCCAATCACCCCATAAGTAGGAAGTAGAGTAAAGCTGAGTCTATTTACTGACTGGGTAGTAAACAACATTTCTCATTGAGTTGAGAGTGCAGTATGGACTTTATTGTGCAGTTGTTTCAGCCAGTTGTTTCGTAGGTGACCAGATCGTATTCTGAATAACTGGCTCATGACTGAACGTCAAAACTCCTGCATTACAGCAATATAATTAAGTTCACCAAACCACATGATTGGCAATGGAGTCCAGCTTGGGGTATTGAAGATGCACTTACATTTTTTAAACTTCAATGAAGGCAAATCACAGTGTAGCCTTAAGAAGATGTGCCAAGCCTTTGCTGCCTATGGATTCCAATGTAATATGGCAACCAGCCACAACATTTTGATTGACCATTCCAAGGGCAACTATGATAGATGTAATGTAGACAAGGTCAATGCAGTAGAGAATCAGCAGCTACCAGGAAATCATGTAGCTGCTCAGGACATCTATGATGAATTAATTCATAATCAATTAAGAGGTCACATTGAATGAGTCAGTACACAATGCACAGTCTAATGGCTAAGATGAAGGATATGCTTTTTCATGGGAATCAAGGTTTTCATTTGGTACATCTTTGGGAAATGTTCACTATGCCATGGTATTATTAGTGTGCACTCACTAATCTGCTATTAATAATCCCATTATCATATTGAATGAGAATAGAAATATGCAAAATGTGTCTTCACTCCCATCAACTCTTTCTTGCCCCATCTGCAACAAATAGCAATGAAAATTGATTAAAAAGTTATGTATGACACCAAACTATTTTTATAATAAAGCACAAAAGCATGTAAGAGGTTTCAAATAAATATCATAACTCAAAATATCATTTGAAGCCTCAACAAAAAATGAGACAACATAAAGCTGGCATTAGAAATTTGCTCCTCAATGTCAGTTACACCGCAGTTAAGCCAGAAAGTTAAGCCATTCACCAGCAGAGGGAGTTACAGGCAAGTTTCCTTGGTGAGTTAATTTGCATATGGTGCAAGTTCTGGTGTAATTCACATGTAAAACAAGTGTAAACAGCTGAACTCCCAGGAAACCTGAGTGCAATAATGGGGCAATAAATGGTGTACCTGTATAAAAGTCGATACCGCCTCCTGTCTTCAGCACAACCCTGCGGGACTGACAGGTAAAATTGCAGCAAGTGGTCTCAGTTCTGCTGAAATTGCTCCATGGCATCTCTAACTCACATCTTTGTTCTATGTTGGTAGCGGAATGGCAATGTAGATGGCTCCTGTGCCCACTGGGCAATAAGGCAGAAAAGGTGAGAGAAGAACAGTGAACATCACTGAGGAGGACCTTGAGGTCCTCTTGCCAGAGGTAGAAGAGAGGAGACACAGGCTGCTTGGACTAAGCTCATGCTTATGCTCATGCAAGCCTGGCAGTGCAGTAAGCCATGCTACCTGGCGGAAGATGGCACTGGCAATCTCGGCCCGTTCCCTCACTCCCTGGATAGCAGAGTAGTGCAACAAGAAATTTGATGATCTCATCAGAACTGGCAAGGCAAGCCACTCATAGTGATTTTCCTCACTTTTTCCTACACTAGCCACTACCAAACTCTTCAGCCTCATAAAGAAATTCTCACACTGCAGGAGAAACTGCCACACAACTCAAGACAAAGGCAGGCCACTGGAGGGAACATCCGAACACCCCTTAACCGCCCCTCCACCATGAGAAGAAGGCCATGGCCCTCTTAGGGACACACTCTGTCACAGCTGTGTCAGAGAAGAAGTTCAGCATCATCTTGCCAGGGCCAGGTTAGTAACTCAGCACCTACAATGTCTCCCTTCCAGCACTAACTGCATAAGCACACATACACACACTACCTTCCAATTGCTTGTCTCCTTCATTCCGAGGAGGCCAAGCTCACTGCTTCTGAACATCTATCATTTTTTCCTGCAGATCCACCAGATAAACCACTTTGCCTCTCCACCGCTTTCTCTTTTCTTAAAAGGCTTCTTAAAACTTACCTTTTCGACCAAGGGATTAGTCGCCCCTATCTACTAATCTCTCCCTGTTGCTTGGCATCTGTTTCTCAGTCTATTTCCATTTGTTAAAATGTTTTAATTTTTTTTATGTTGAAGACCGCAACAGGATTTTTGATACCAAGTGGGAGCCCTCCAAGTCCTGGCTGCAAAATCACTATGGTACTGCAGCAGAACCGCCAATGCAGCATGAGAAGAGGTGGCTGGGTATTCAAAAGGGCAGAAGAGCTCCAAAAATCAATGGAGTTGCAACCTTTTAGGCCTCAGCAGATATTGAGGCCTACATAGGTAAGTGTGGGTTTATATGGAGAGAGAGGCCAATTCTAGGCCCTCTGCCTCCATTGACTGACCTCTAGGCCACTACTACTACACAGGCTTACTGCCAACTTCCTTATAGTGCTCCATGAATTGGTGCTAACTCAAGCGGACGGGAGGGAAATGGGCCAGGGACCTGGGGCTTGCACCCTGGGCTCCGTACCCCCTGCCGGCATTTACATGCAGTGAGGGGGGAATAGGGGGCCAATGACAGTCCAGGCAGAGGTGGGGGGATGGAAATTGAGGTCAGGACAGTGAGCCGGCAGTTGGCTTCTCTGCCCTATTTTGCCTCATTCCCCACCACTATGCCACCCATTTCGGGTAGAACTGCGGAGGAGAATCCAGCCCCTTATTTCAAATGGTCCTTTGATTAATTTTTTTTAAGTGGAGTTAATTCCCACTTTGCCGTGTTAGTTTCATTGCTTAATTCAAATCATTTGATAATTCAAATCTATTGAATGCAAAAAATGGCTGAATTATCAGTAGATAATATTGACACCCTTAATTACCTCACTGTAACAGCTGGACTTAGACTCAGTCTGTACTCTGTTAGACCGCGATTTTACAAACCTCGGCGGGCGACGTCGGTGGCAGGTCCCGACCCCGCTGCTGGCTCCATCCCAGTCTCTGAAATGAATTTCCCCTGATTGGGCTTGTTGAGCCCCGCCGAGCTCGTTTCCTGGCCAATTAGAGGAAGCGGGTCTGGTGACGTCATTTGATGACGCGTCATCAACCGGTTTCCTTGAAGGAACCACAGCCAACTTTCTTTTGACATTTGTGCTGTCAGTGTTCTGCAGCATTGAGGTGCTGCAAACACTGACAATGACTGCACAGAGTGCAGGGCTGCACCCAGTCTCTCCCATGACACCCTCCATATGCTTATGGAGGGAGTCACAGCACACAGGGAGGTCCTCTTCCCTTCCCATGAGTGGAAGAGACCTCCCCAGGAGATCAACACAGCCTGCTTGCAAATTGCAGAGGAGGGCACAAGCAGGGATGTGTTCAGGAGGACCTGGGTGCAGTGCCGCAAACATTTCAATGATCTCAGTAGATCACAAAACGTTAGTACAAAGCCACACTCAACCTCATCCTGCTGTGCCTCTCATCACATCCCCATCACTCTGCCTTCCCTACCCTACTCCTGCACATCCTTACTCACACCAACTTACCTTGCACCTCCACCCATCCCTCTCTATCTGCATTATCACTTCCCCATCTCACTAGCCATCCCTCACACTCACCCTCATCCTAGTGCAATCATACCAACTAACAACACACAAGGGTGTTTATGCAATGATCATGTAAAGTTTCTGTTAATGTGGTGTCAAACATTGAAACCTTTATTTTCAACACTTTGCATTCTTGGGCAGATTTGTGTGCACCTTTGGAAGTGGCTTAGTGAGTTGCAGTGAATGGTGAGACATAACGGTAACCCCCACAATGGTGATGAGTGTGAAAGGAATGGCTTGGGCATTGTAGGGATGCTTTATGATGTTGGTGTGGGGTGGTGCCAACCTGGTGCATCATGTGGCAGCCAGGGTGTATAGCATCAAGTAAAGTAAATCTGTCCATAGTGAGGCCATCCCTGGCCTCCCGGGCAGCAGTGTGGTCGGGTGCTGATGCCCTCTGTCCTGTGCAGCATCAGGTGATTGCGGAGAAGGTTGGTGTTGTTGTTGGTGCTGCTGGTGTGCCTGGTGTTGCTGGTATTGGGGCTGATCGTGGTGGGATTCTGAGGACCAAGGTGAGAGAGTTTCAAGCGTACCCATGCTGATGGAATAGATGGCAGGTGAAGTAGAGATGACAGAAGCGATCTGTCAATGGTGGATGGAGACTTGTGTAAAGACTTGCAGCATCCCGAATCTGTAGTGGAAATGCAGTTTAGAGAAGCTAGTGGTTAAGGGAACATATCTCAATCAGCTGGGAGCTTTGACTTGATATTTTAAGTTGTCAGCTCATCAGCTGATTCAATGGCCACTGACCTCCCACCTCAGCTTCACAGACGAGGTCTAGGCACAGTGGGAAACCATTGGGCGACCTGTCAAATCCAAAAAGCCGGGAAAAAAACACTGATAAGTGGCTGTAAACAAGCCACTAATGATTTAAATTGCCTCCCCCACCGTTGTGTGTCGGGTCTTCTCAGCGCTGACAGAACCGACATTTGGTAAAGGCGCGTGGCGGCAGGTTCACAGCGGGGTCCTGACCCGCTGGGGAAAAAAATCACTTTCCCACCCGACCCGCCACCGATTGCACCCGCTGACCCCCTGGAAAATCCAGCCCTTAGTGTTGGGATGGAGAGTGCGGCTGTGGAGAAAGGTTTTAGCGCTGATTGTAGCTTGTGTCCAAGTTATAATCGCCTGATGCCTCATCACAGATCGCAATGTAAGTAGTACTGCTCTGTATTTTTATTTTCTTAGACATTCTTAATTTTATCCATAGCTAATATTACCAAAGGATCACTTCTTCTCCATTCCTCTGTTAGCTAAGACTACAGCGTCAGAATCATTTTGAACATAAGTCTTAGGATTATCCCTTGTAGTGGCACCAACATTTATGCCAAGATTTCTCGAGGAATAAAGTGAATTTCGGACTGACAACAGCAAGTTATGGATTGTGTTGCAGTGAAATTTAAAACAATATAATTTCTTTTCTAAAACTTTTTGCAAATAAAGTTGCTGTAATTGTGTTTGGAATTGCCACGTTGCCAATTATTGGTTATAATGTCATCTAGAGGCGGGAAGGAGGTACTGCCCTGGACATCTTCAAGATCAAATTGTACCTCAGACCATTTGCCTTTGTGGAGTTGAAATTGAAGCTCAGGGAGTGTAACTATATTTAATTGTAAAAAAAAATAATTTAGCTTAATGTTAATGCTATAATGTAATACTGTAATGTAATGTAAACTATAGTGAGATCTTAATTTGTCTATATTTATATTGCAGTGGACAAAGTAAAGTACAACTTTAACTTCTTTCCCCTTTCTTAAGGTTATTTTCTCTTGTAGTTCCTTCCTATGTCACACATCATCAGCTGAGAGAGTGGACGTGCATGCTATTCCATACCTTCTACTGGTGTCAGCTTGGCTCAGTCGTTCGCAACCTGACCTCTGAGTCAGAAGCTTGATTGTTCAAGCCCCACTGAGACCTCAGCATATTGGCCCAGAAATTGATCTCGCTCTGTTCCCGCGGGGGTAAGGCTTCCCCGCGATCTCTCACTCCGTGTTGGCTTTTTCAGATCCAGCTCGCACGAACTTGATGTTCCAGACATCAGCTGGGCAGTGCTTGCGTATCCCACCGGCGTAGTGAATTCGTGCGAGCTGTGGGATCACGTGACTCAGTTAGAGCCAATGGCAGCACACCATCTTCCATTCATAAGTTTCACAGCACGGCTGTGAAATCTATGAATCTTACACCCCCCCAAAATAACAGCTAAACCTCAATTAAATTTTAAAAAAAACCCATCACATTAATAAAATAAGATCGCGCATATTGACACAGACATCAAGTACCTGCAGAGATGCAAGAAAGCAGACAAGATTCCGAAAGGACTACAGATCACGAACCCACTCAAGTCGACATACAACACAGACTACGCTGAGAGACTTTGCCGTCGTACCTCTCGCACACTCCTCAACCATCTCGTACACCAGCTCTACAGCAGACGTCGCAACCTCGAAACCAAGATAGAGTCCATGCTCTCAGCCTGTGTTCAGGACACAGCAGACCAGCTACGAGACACCGCCAAACAGACGAGGCAACGGAACTACGCTGCCTACATGCGCATCAAGAACAGGAAGCTTGAGAAACTCGGCGTAACCACCAGCTACAACCAAGCCTCCCCCGGTACCACGGTTGCAACCACAGGGAAGTCCATCGTCAACCTGTCGGACCACACCCTTCAACCAGACGAAATCGAAGTTCTCGCCCTAGGGCTCAAGTTCTGCCCCACCACCAAAATGGACCCCATCGGTCTCGCGGCGGACACAGAGGAATTCATCAGGAGAATGAGGATCTGGGAATACTACCACAAATCCCAAGATGTCAGCAACATTCCTAATGGGACAATCAATGATCCGGAACAGCAGACAGAGGGAACCGCAGTGCTACAACCGAGGAAGAAAGAGTCAAATTGGACCCCTCCGGAGGGTCGCAACCCTAAGCTTGACATGTATGCTCAAGCTGTCAGGAAATGCATCAACGCCAGATTCATCAGCCGTACTCACAAGACAGTCCAGAATGTCACCCGAGCACAACGCAACGCCATCCACGCACTCAAGACCAACCGCAACATCGTCATCAAACCAGCGGACAAAGGAGGAGCCATCGTCATACAGAACAGAATGGACTATTGCAAAGAAGCATACCGACAACTGGACAACCAGGAACACTACAGACAGCTACCCGCAGATCCGACCAAAGAACACACCCGCCAACTCAATAGACTGATCAAGACCTTCGATCCAGACCTTCAAAACATCCTGCGCGCTCTCATCCCACGTACTCCCCGCGTAGGAGACTTTTACTGCCTCCCAAAGATACACAAAGCCAACACACCCGGACGTCCTATCGTATCAGGCAACGGAACCCTGTGTGAGAACCTCTCTGGGTACGTCGAGGGCATCCTGAAACTCATCGTACAGGGAACCCCCAGCTTCTGTCGCGACACTACAGACTTCTTGCAGAAACTCAGCACCCATGGACCAGTTGAACCAGGAACACTCCTCGTCACAATGGACGTATCGGCACTCTACACCAATATCCCCCACAATGACGGCATCGCTGCGACAGCCTCAGTACTCAACACCAACAACAGCCAATCTCCGGACGCCATCCTACAACTCATCCGCTTCATCCTTGACCACAATGTCTTCACCTTCGACAACCATTTTTTTACCCAAACACACGGAACAGCCATGGGGACCAAATTCGCACCCCAATATGCCAACATCTTCATGCACAAGTTCGAGCAAGACTTCTTCGCTGCACAGGACCTCCAACCAACGCTGTACACCAGATACATCGACGACATCTTCTTCCTTTGGACCCACGGCGAAGGATCACTGAAAGGACTACACGATAGCATCAACAGGTTCCATCCCACCATCAAACTCACCATGGACTACTCCTCAGAATCGGTTTCATTCTTGGACACACGAATCTCCATCAAAGACGGACGTCTCAGCACTTCACTCTACCGCAAGCCCACGGACAACCTCACGATGCTCCACTTCTCCAGCTTCCACCCTAACCACGTTAAAGAAGCCATCCCCTATGGACAAGCCCTGCAAATACACAGGATCTGCTCAGACGAGGAGGAACGCGATGGACACCTACGGACACTGAAAGACGCCCTCGTAAGAACGGGATATGACGCTCGACTCGTCGATCGACAGTTCCGACGGGCCACAGCGAAAAACCGCATAGACCTCCTCAGAAGACGAACACGGGACACAACCAACAGAGTACCCTACGTCGTCCAGTACTTCCCCGGAGCGGAAAAAACTACGCCATGTTCTTCGCAGCCTTCAACATGTCATCGATGACGACGAACACCTTGCTAAGGCCATCCCCACGCCTCCACTACTCGCCTTCAAGCAGCCGCCTAACCTCAAAAGTACCATCGTTCGCAGCAGATTACCCATCTTTCAGGAGAACAGCAACCAAGACACCACACAACCCTGCCACAGCAACCTCTGCAAGACATGCCAAATCATGGACACAGATACCATCATCACACGTGAGGACACTACCCACCAGGTACACGGTACATACTCATGTGACTCGGCCAACGTTGTCTACCTGATACGTTGCAGTAAAGGATGCTCCAGAGCATGGTACATTGGCGAGACCATGCAGACACTGAGACAACGTATGAACGGACACCGCGCAACAATCGCCAGGCAGGAGGGTTGCCTCCCAGTCGGGGAACACTTCAGCAGCCAGGGGCATTCAGCCTCGGATATGCGGGTAAGCGTTCTCCAAGGCGGCCTTCGAGATACACGACAGCGCAAAATCATAGAGCAGAAACTGATAGCCAAGTTCCGCACTCATGAGGATGGCCTCAATCGCGATATCGGGTTCATGTCACGATACAGAACGTGACTTGACATCATGGCCGGTCTTCCCAGGTGTTTTTTTTAAAAAAGACTAACACAAGAACCTACACAGATTGACAGGATATGCAGCCAGCAGGTGGTTTGACACGTTGGACCCCCTGGGACACATCTCATTGTCTTGGCTGTGCTCTTTGATGTAAGGAAAGATTTGAATATATTTTGTCTGTGTTTAAATTGTGAATTCTGGGAGATTCTCTCACTGCTAACTTACCTGACGAAGGAGCGAACTGTTCCGAAAGCTTGTAAAATTAAATAAATCTGTTGGACTATAACCTGGTGTTGTGCAACTTCTCATTAATAAAATAAGTATAGTTAAATAAATTAACCATTTTAAATAAAAAATTAAATTTTTGAAAAAATTTAAAATCTTTTAAAAAGTTATAAAAATAAACTTACCTGTCTTTAAAGTCTCTAAAAAAGATATACCTGTTAAAAAAAATTCAAAAAAATACTTAATTCACTACTTACCTTGTTAAAAGTGGGTCTTACTCCTCCTTTTTCCATTTCTAAAATCTTCCGTCCTTACCTGCGCGTCCAAAGCACGAAGTGCACAGCGTGCGCGCAGCCTGTAGTGCGCACGCGATGCACCGAGGAACCGCCCCCTTTTCAAAAGACCAAGTGCCGGTTTTCAGCGCATGCGCAGGGCATGCAGAAAACCGGCAATTGGAGAGAGAATACGCGAGAGTACGCAGTGCGTACTCTCGCGCAGCGGGATGAATTTTTGGCCCATTATCTTGGCTAACACTTCAGCCCAGTACCGAGGGAGTGCTGCATTGTTACTGTGCTGCATTGGTGCAGAAGAGCAATTAATTGAGACTTGTCTGCCTGCTCGGGTGGATGTGAAAGTTTCTATAGCAGTGAGTTCTCCTTGTGTCTTAGCTAAGATTTCTCACTCAACCATTACCACTGAAAACAGATTATCTGGTCATTCATTCATTTGCTGTTCGTAAGATTTGCTGTGTGCAAATTGACAGCACTTCAAAAGTAATCCATTGGCTGTAAAGCACTTGGCGACGTCCTGAGGCTGTGATAACGCACTTGTTACAAATTTGTCCAGTTTTGATTTAATGGCTGTTCTTTTAAATAAAGTATGTTAAAACTGACTGCACTTCAGATTCTAGCTCATTTCAATACAATGTTGCAAGTTTCAGCACTTATAGTCTAGAGAGAGGGAGGTATAACTCAAAATTAAACAATGTTGTGAGCTTGTTTCAATTTATTTCGGACTGACAGTATCTTTTTAAATTCCAGTGGTGAGATATTCAAAATCTAGTTTTCCACGATATAAAAAAGAGCTATGTTGTTCAAATGAGAATCTGAATATCTCACAGAAGGAACTGATCGGATTGAAACTTATGAACGAGAATATAATTGGTATGAATTTCCAAATAACAGTTAAGATTAATTAGGCTCCCATAGCCTATTTTTAGAAAGGAATTTACAAAGCGTTAGCTTAGTTCTAAGAGTTGCTCTCTTATTACTTTATCCACCCAAGAAATGAAAAGGAAGGATGATTGCATACATATATAACTATATTGTATGTCTGCACTTACTTCCTTGCTCACCTTTTCTAAAATATATTCACTTGATTTTTTAATCTTAAAACAAAGCCTGATGTGATGCTCTATTGCTTTGAAAGACAGGATCACACGGAGTCATAGGATAAATCCAGTCGCAAAAAGCAATTACAAGGCAGGGTTTGCTGTTCATTTCCAGAGCACATTACTGAAACCTTACCTAGAAATGAAAGGAAGGATAGACATTTTTTAAAGATTTTGGAAATTGGGACTCACCCATGAAAGTGACCTAAGATATAAGAGCCAAAACAATCTAGAGGTTAGAACATAAGAACATAAGAAATAGGAGCAGGAGTAGGCCAATCGGCCCCTCGAGCCTGCTCCGCCATTCAATAAGATCATGGCTGATCTGATCCTAACCGCCAATCTACTATCTACTATCACAGAACCATCTCCTGCATCTAACAGAATTGCACACACGAAATAGGAGCAGAATCAGGCTACACGGTCCCTGGGCCCGCTCCACTACCCACAGGGCCATGACCGATCCGAACCTAGACTCATGTCCAAATTCCTGCCCGCTCCCCGTAACCCTAAATGCCTTTTACTTCTAGGAAACTGTCTATTTCTGTTTTAAATTTATTTAATGATGTAGCTTCTACAGCTTTTTGTGGCAGCATATTCCATGGACCTACCACCCTCTGAGTGAAGTAGTTCCTCCTCATCTCAGTTTTCAAAGAGCAGCCCCTTATTCTAAGACTATGTCCCCTAGTTCTAGTCTCACCCGTCATCGGGAACATCCTCCCCGCATCCACCCGATCCAACCCCTTCACAATCTTATATGTTTCAATAAGATCGCCTCTCATTCTTCTGAACTCCAATGAGTAGAGTCCCAATCTACACAACCTCTCCTCATATGACCACCCCCTCATCCCCGGGATTAACCGAGTGAACCTTTTTTGCACTGCCTCGAGAGCAAGGATGTCTTTCCTTAAGTAAGGACACCAAAACTGTATGCAGTATTCCAGGTGCGGTCTCACCAATACCTTGTACAACTGAAGCAATACCTCCCTATTTTTATATTCTATCCCCCTAGCAATGAAAGCCAACATTCCATTTGCCTTCTTAATCACTTGCTGCACCTGCATACTAACCTTTTGAGTTTCGTGCACCAGGACCCCCAGATCCCTTTGCACTTCAGTACTCTCCAGTTTCTTGCCATTAAGATAATAAATTGCTCTAGGATTTTTCCTGCCAAAGTGCATCACCTCACACTTTCCAGTGTTGTATTCCATCTGCCAAATCTCTGCCCACTTACTTAGCCTGTCTATGTCCCCTTGCAGGTTTTTTATGTCCTCCTCACTCACTACTTTCCCTCCCATCTTAGTATCATCTGCAAATTTTGATATGTTACACTTGGTCCCTTCCTCCAAATCGTTAATATAGATTGTGAAGAGTTGGGGACCCAGCACTGACCCCTGTGGAACACCACTAGTTACTGATTGCCAGTCTGAGAATGAACCATTTATCCCAACTCTTTGCTTTCTGTTAGATAGCCAATCCTCTATCCATGCCAGAATATTACCCCCAATCCCGTGATTTTTTACCTTAAGCAATAATCTTTTGTGTGGCACCTTGTCAAATGCCTTTTGGAAGTCTAAATACACTACGTCTACTGGTTCCGCTTTATCCACTCTATATGTTACTTCCTCAAAGAACTCCAGCAAATTTGTCAAACATGACTTCCCCTTCGTAAAACCATGCTGACTTTGTCCTATTAAATTATGATTATCCAAATGTCCTGTTACTGTTTCCTTAATAATGGACTCCAAAATTTTACCTACCACAGATGTTAGGCTAACCGGTCTATAGTTACCAGCCTTCTGTCTACTGCCCTTTTTAAATAAGGGTGTTACATTAGCAGTTTTCCAGTCTGCCGGGACCTTAGCGGAATCCAGGGAGTTTTGAAAAATTATTACCAATGCATCTACAATCCCTACCGCCACTTCCTTCAAGACTCTAGGATGTAAGCCATCAGGTCCAGGTGATTTATCCGCCTTGAGTCCCATTATTTTACCGAGTACCACTTCCTTAGTGATTTTGATCGTGTTTAGCTCCTCTCCCCCTATAGCCCCCTGTTTGTCCAGTGTTGGGATATTCTTAGTGTCCTCTACTGTAAAGACTGATAAAAAATATTCATTCAGTGTTTTTGCCATCTCCATATTTCCCACCATTAATTTCCTGGTCTCATCCTCTAAGGGACCAACATTTACTTTAGCCACCCTTTTTCTTTTTATATAACTATAAAAACTCTTACTATCTGTTTTTATATTTTTTGCTAATTTACTTTCATAATCTATCTTCCCTTTCTTAATCAATCTTTTTGTTATTTTTTGCTGCCTTTTAAAGTTTTCCCAATCCTCTGCCCTCCCACTAGATTTCGCTACCTTAGATGCCCTTGTTTTTAGTCGAATACTATCCTTAATTTCTTTACTTAGCCACGGATGACTGTCCTTTCTTTTACACCCTTTTCTTTTCAGTGGAATATATTTTTTTTGGAAGTTGTAAAATAACTCCTTGAATGTACACCACTGATCATGTGTCGTCTTACCCTTTAATCTATTTTCCCAATCCACTCTACTCAATTCCGCTCGCATACCTTCATAGTCTCCTTTATTCAAGCTTAGCACGCTTGTTTGAGATCCAACCTTCTCACCCTCTAATTGAATATGGAATTCAACCATGTTATGGTCACTCATTCCAAAGGGATCCTTTACTAGGACATTTTTAATTAATCCTGTCTCGTTACACAGGACCAGATCTAAGGTTGCTTGCCCCCTGGTCGGTTCAGTTACATACTGCTCAAGAAACCCATCCCTAATACACTCAATGAACTCATCCTCAAGGCAGCCCTGCCCCATTTGATTTGTCCAATTAATATGATAGTTAAAATCCCCCATAATTATAGATGTTCCCTTATTACATGCCTCAACTATTTCCTGATTGATACTCCGTCCAACAGAGTTGCAACTGTTCGGAGGCCTATAGACTACGCCCACTAGTGTTTTTTTCCCCTTATTATTCCTTATCTCCACCCAAACTGTTTCATTATCATGATTTTTTGACCCAATATCATTACTCTGTATTACAGTGATTCCTTCCTTTATTAACATAGCCACCCCACCTCCCCTTCCTTCCTGCCTGTCCTTCCTGATCGTTAAATAACCTGGTATGTTTAATTCCCAGGCATTGTCACCCTGCAGCCATGTTTCTGTAATGGCCACAATATCATAACCATATGTAGTTATTTGTGCCATTAACTCGTCTATTTTGTTACGAATGCTACGTGCATTCAGATAGAGAACTTTCAAATATGCTTTGTGGCACTTAGTTCCTGCTTTTTCACTTTTTACCACTTTACCTTTTACTCCACACACTCTGTCCCTTCCTGCCACGTTCTGATTTGTGAATCCCCTACTGCTACCTATGTCTATGACCCTCTCTGTTGTCATTTTTATTTTTTGCTCTCTTGAAACCTCCCCCCCCACTAATTAGTTTAAAGCCCTCTCCACAGCCCTAGTTATTCGATTCGCCAGGACACTAGTCCCAGCACTGGCCAAGTGAAGTCCGTCCCAACGGAACAGCTCTCTCCTGCCCCAGTACTGGTGCCAGTGTCCCAAGAAGCAAAACCCATTTTTCCCACACCAGTCTTTGAGCCACGCATTCAACTCCCTGATTTTATTTACCCTAGCCAAATTTGCTCGTGGCTCAGGTAGTAATCCAGAGATTATTACCCTCGAGGTTCTGCTTTTTAATTTGGCCCCTAGCTGCTCAAACTCCCTCAGCAGAACCTCTTTCCTTGTCCTATCTATGTCATTGGTACCAACATGGACCACGACAACTGGATCCTCCCCCTCCCACTCCAAGTTTCTCTCCAGCCCAGAGGAGATGTCCTTAACCCTGGCACCGGGCAGGCAACACAGCCTTCGGGACTCTCGCTCTTGGCTGCAAAGACCCCTATCTATCCCCCTAATGATACTATCCCCTACCACTACAACATTTCTTTTTACTCCCCCCACTTGAATGGCCCCCCCTACCACGGTGCTGTGGCCAGGTTGCTCATCCTCCCTGCAGTCCCCGCTCCTATCCACACAGGGAGTAAGAGCCTCGAACCTGTTAGACAAGAGCAAGGGCTGCGGCTCCTCCAACACTACCTCCTGGATCCCTGTACCTGCCTCACTCGTAGTCACACCTTCCTGTCCCTGACCACGGGCTACTTCTGAATTAGTTACTCTAATTGGTGTGACTACCTCCTGAAACACGGAGTCCAGGTAACTCTCCCCCTCCCTGATGTGTCGCAGTGTTTGAAGCTCGGACTCCAGCTCATCAACACGGAGCCGGAGTTCCTCGAGCAGCCAACACTTACTGCAAATGTGTTCACCGTGAACATCAATGGTGTCCACCAGCTCCCACATATTGCAGCAGTAACACATCACCTGCTCTCCCATTCTATGTAATTAATTAAAAATTTATTATTTACCCTTCAGTTAATTTATGCCAGCAGTCTCCGCTACACCACAGATACCCGAGAAACTATAAACTATGGAATTGAAGTTTTGTATAAAAAAAAGAGAAATACTCACCAACCAATCACTTACCTGCTTTCTGGTGACGTCACACTTCGATTATTTTTTACCTCTCTCCTGCTCTCGGCTTGGTGAAAGCCTACCTGGTCGCTGCCGCCTTTTACCGCCGCCGCCTCGCCGCTGTTGCTCCACCCAGGTCCGCCGCCTCTGTGGGCCTACCTGGTCGCTGCCGCCTTTTACCGCCGCCGCCTCGCCGCTGTTGCTCCACCCAGGTCCACCGCCTCTGTGGGCCTACCTGGTCGCTGCTGCCTTTTACCGCCGCCGCCTCGCCGCTGTTGCTCCACCCAGGTCCGCCGCCTCTGTGGGCCTACCTGGTCGCTGCCGCCTTTTACCGCCGCCGCCTCGCCGCTGTTGCTCCACCCAGGTCCGCCGCCTCTGTGGGCCTACCTGGTCGCTGCCGCCTTTTACCGCCGCCGCCTCGCCGCTGTTGCTCCACCCAGGTCCGCCGCCTCTGTGGGCCTACCTGGTCGCTGCCGCCTTTTACCGCCGCCGCCTTTTACCGCCGCCGCCTCGCCGCGGTTAGGAAAGACTCAAAAACATAGTATCACTGTGTAACTGCAAGTTATTGTTTTTTAATCTAGGGATGTTCAGCAAATTGGGCACTAGGACACCTGCAATAGTGACTCATGCTAGTTTGCCTTGCTCTCCATTTATTACCACCTACAACTACAAATGAGCAATTCTCCATTTCAGTGGGTGCAAACCCATACCACACCATTTTGCATTGTCACCGAACTGATTAAAAAGTGTAGTGTCAATAGAGGTACAGTACTTTAAACCATACTGCTCCATCGGCACATTTTGTGCATGTGCTCAAAGATATATAGCACATGGGATTTAGTTTCTAAGTACTATATATTAAAAATAAAATCTGTTTCATTTTAAGTAAGCGTGAAATAATTGCAAGGATTTACTTGCATCAGTAACTTCTGAAATGCATAAGTGCTCTCTTTCCTGGTTGGTTGAACATCAGTTGCTGATGGATTTTGGAATATATCCTCTGTGCAGTTTCCAGCTGGATAAAGGAAACTGCAGGTAAGCATCTCTCATTAGAAGCATGTCTGATTTAATTACACTTTAATTAATGCTCAAAAACAAGCTACAGGATAGCTTCGATCAGCAAACTCATTTACTGAAAACATTTATCAATCCACAGATCTTTATCACCAGTGGAGATGACAGTAAATCAAATCAGTGAGCCTTTCCAATCTATGAAGAAAATGATTAGAACATCCTTATACCTTATCCTAACAAAATCTAATTGTGTGTGAATAATAGGTTCAGAAATGTGATTAATGGAGCTATGCAAAAACAAATGCATTTAGGATTGCTTTCTCATCTATCAATCTGCGATGCCATCATGTCACTTTTATGAATATTTTGTTAATTGGTTATAATTGAAAGCAAAATCTTTTATGTCGAACATATTTCTGACAGTTTATTGGAGCATCGTTATATGACATTTGAAAATAATCAAATTGAATGCATGCTGTGGAATTTTCCTATAATTTGAAATATTATGTGACCTTATAAGCACTTGAAGTAAATCAACATTTGCAAGACTGCATTGTTCTGATGTGCACACAATTATAATGGCAGATAGCATGAAATGTATCCATAGGGCAACAAACCCAAAGTGATTTTACCTCAAGGCGCCATCATAATAAAAGTTGAAATTACTGATCAAATTGCTCTGACTTACTTGAGATAAAAAACTAGAACAGTTATTGGCAAGAAGTTTTAGTAAGTCATGCTATTTTTCACATTTGTATAGATGGAAATTAAAATTGATTGCAGTAGCAATTATTAGTTCACCATCATATACATGTGTAAAGTTCCTCGCAGTTAGCCAGTTATGTAAGATCTAATCTACACCACGGTTCTGATCACCAACGTTGTTCTAAATAATCCACATGACACACTACACCTACCCAGGGTTGCCCAATTAATCTTTGGACAATTTTATTGTATAATTTTAGCCTGATGCTAAATTGAAAACACATTCAACCCACCTGCAATAAATAATGGCTTCTATCATTGGTTATGTCACATAATGCTGAAATAATTGTGGCAAATAGCAGAGTTATTTTCAAACAAACAAGAATGAATTTTAAAAGATTGGGATTGAATTTAAACGTGGAAACCAGGTGTTGACTTGACTTATTTGAACTGGACCTTGTGTAGTTAGTTTGCACAAATTCAATTGTTTGTTCTGACTTTCTTGAAAACTCAGCATTACACTAAGCAAAAGAAATAGCACCCCTCCTTCCAACTGATGCCTACAGGCATATAACATTGCGTCCAGTAGATGATTAATGTTTTCTTTGCATAATATTTCCTTACCTAATCTAAATTTTGTCTGTGCATAACTTACTTATTTAACAGCCAAAAAGCAAGCTTTGCTAATTTCAGACTTGTCCAATCTTTTGGTTTACATTCATTTCACGCCAAGCATTTTTTTCAATCTCCTAAACTGATATTTTTGATAAACGCATGTGCTTATCCAGCAAAGGGTCAATAGTGCTCGGAAAGGGAATCATTTTCCACTTTTGACCCCACCCCCAAATCAGCATTCACGGTTTCCTGGTCAGCATAGATGCCAATACAGAAATCTGGAAAAAGCTGACACATCCCCCAAAAAGCTGGTAACGCAAAAACAATCAACAACTCAAAAACCATCCTGAATATAGGCCATGATAAAGTCAATTGCTTTAGGATGGCTACATATGTTTAATTCTGTTTTTGTTACATGCAATTCCAAGATATTTGCCAGTGTTTTAGGGATTACATTTTGTAATTCAGCCCACTTTTTTCTGTGAAAACCAAACCTTGAAGGCCTTGGCTATAACATGTGAAAACAGCAACACTGACAGTACAGTGGGACATGAGTTTATTGTAATTCAACCTGCAGGTATACCCAATACTCCATCACTTGTAGTGTGGCAAAAAAAATGCACAAAGTGCATTCTATGCATGATAGATTTACAGATTGTGCAGGGGGAACTGAAGATGTAAGATTCCATTCTCTTAATGTTTAGCTGCTATATGATCACTACCTGTGCATTGTGCAGGTCTGTGCCCACTTTCCTGGCATCTGTCATGATGCCTTCATACTGCACCAGTCCTCCATCCCCCACCGCCTCCCCCCCCACCCCTCCACCTTCCATCCCCTCCCTCCACCCCCGCTCTTTGACTCTACACAGAAAGTCAGAGGCTGGCTGCTTGTGGATAAGGGCTTCCCCATTGCACCTGACTCATGATACCTCCCCAAAACCAGTTGTTATCAGGCGAAAGCGGAATGCTGTTTGCGCCAGTTCTGAGGACAGTAGCAGGTGATAAGTGGGTGATTGTAAACAGAAGGAGCTGTGGTGCAGGATTGCGTTGAAATTGGAGAAGAAGACTGTGCGGTCGAGGGAGGAAAGGACTGGGAGTGCTAGAGGAAAGTGTGATGTTGCAAAGCTTCTTTCAGTGAAAAAGACTTTGGTTACTTTGGTAAGATGTGTGAACTTCTTCCTACACTGCAGCAGGTCCTGGGTGTAATGCCACAGGCATTGACGTGCTCTGCAACCTCTCTCCACGCCAGCGGACTCTTTTGCCAGGGCACTCATCTGGCAACAGAAGAATAGAGGAGTGCCTTCCTGGCCCTCACTTGCTCCAGTGGCACATCCACAGCAGCACCAGAAAAACAGGGAACCCAGCAGTTTACATTCTTCGCAGTGTTTAAAAATTGTGCATCCCACAGACGGCCTCTTTTTAAAAATTTGTTCCTGGGATCTGGGCGTCGCTGGCAAGGCCAGCATTTATTGCCCATCCCTAAATGCCCTTGAGAAGGTGGTGGTGAGTCGCCTTCTTGAACCGCTGCAGTCCGTGTGGTGAAGGTACTCCCACAGTGCTGTTAGGGAGGGAGTTCCAGGATTTTGACCCAGCGATGATGAAGGATCGGCGTTATAGTTCCAAGCCAGGATGGTGTGTGACTTGGAGGGGAACTTGGAGGTGGTGGTGGTCCCATGCGCCTGCTGCCCTTATCCTTCTGGGTGGAAGAGGTCGTGAGTTTGGAAGATGCTGCCATGAAGGCTTATTTTAAATACATGTCAGGGCCACCAGATTTCTCTCCCCCCCTCCTCCCCCAAAATGACAAGCTGCCTATCAGCGCTTGAATCCTGTGGGAAGCTTGTTGATTGAATGTAAATGAGGACCGATCATCAAAATAGTTTGGGCCTCCTGCCTACAATATCGGGCAATGTTGCAATTGATTCACCCCCCACCTGCCTGGTGTACGCCAATGACAAAAATCAAGGCGAGTATATCAGCTACCTAGAGTGTAAGTGTGCTTTCAGGGAGTGCTCACAACATGCGCATATTGATGGCATCAAGGTGCTCAACAGTTTCAGTGGAAAACAGAATACAAGTTGGCCCCAAACATCAGAGAGGCATGGGTCACCTTCTCAATGCAAAGTGTTTTATATTTGCACCTGAATGTTGGTGACATTGGCAAAGCCATATATATTGCCCATCCCTAGTGGTCCACCTTCTTCTTGAACTACTGCAGTCCTTGCGGTGATAGTGGGTGGTAGGGAATTCCAGGATCGCGACCCAGTGACGATGAAGAAGCAGTGATAAATGTTTACGTCAGGATGGTGTGAGACGTGGGAGGGAACTTGAAGGTGATGGTATTCAGATGATCCCATCTATTTGCCAGAAAGAAGCTGTCAATTTCTGGTTGTAGAGGCCTACATTCATTGGGTGCTTCTCCTGATATTTGAGCAAAAGCATGTGTTGCTAACGGGGTTGCGCAGACTTGCGAGCCACCCACAAATTCCTGTACTTCTACATAGCACTGCTGGCGGTCGAGAAACCCAGCAATCTCATAGCAACGGTCACTAATATCTGTGAGCAGAGTTGGTAGCCCTGCTATGAGGTTTCTGGATCCCCTCTTTATGGTTATTCTAAATCTGTTTTCAATACCAGTCCTTTAATACATCGTGGGGCTTAACACCTTGGAATCATCAGTGGCAGTGTTCCTGAGAAATGCTACAACTGTGCTCCCACCCACGTGCTAGAGATTTCCCCTGCAGGAGCCACTGATGTTACTTGCTGCGCAATGATAGTTGCAGACCAGATGGCTCATGCTGTACAACTCAGTGGTCAAATCTGCACTGTACCGATCAGCTTGGGCTCTGTGTGCAATGATGACTTGTTTGCTTCATGCTTATGAAGTAGCTGTTTCATGAGCGACCCCATGAAAGAAGAATTATGAAGCAACTCAGCACTGTCTGGACTTCTACTCAGCGGTCGCCTGTCCTTCTTCAGCCACCACCTCTGTCCCTTCTTCACATGAACTCTTACCCAGTGTTCCCTTAGCTGTCTCATTAAGACCTTCTGAAATGTTTATGTCTGTGCTGGAGCCTACTTGAAATGATCTGCTTGAACCAGAGTTCTGGGAGTCTCGTGGTTGTCTTGCAGTACAGCCTTCCTCCTCCTGAGCTTCTGGGATTTCTGTTCAAAGTGATGGTGCACAGGATGAGCATATGGGTATTGTTGCAATGATAGTCCATGCTAGGCTAGAAATTCCATAAACATGTTGGCGGGGGGGGGGGGGGTCATGAGACAAAGGTAAGGAGCAGGATCTCTGCCTGCTGCTTTGGCTTGTCCATAACTCCGGCCCAAATCCTGAGGATGGGATCATTTAAATAGGCGTTGGCCCTTATCCAAATAAATGAAACAGAGAGGGGGGCTTATCAACTGCTGGCTACCATTTCGCTCCTAAAAAATGGACGAATGGCAGAGGAGAAATGGGTGGAGCAGGCGAAATGCACACTAGTCCCAACTTTTCTTGGCGTTCAGAGACCAAAGCAAAGATGCTTAAACGGACCTCTGGAGGCCACTCTGAAAAGTTGAGTTTTTCTTTTTTATTCAGACTTTTGTGGGATTCAGGAGCATTCATAATCCTCCTGGTACCACAAAAACATTCTGGCCTGCTGCCAGCCTGCTCTGCCCACCCCCATCCCATCCAGGATCCACTCACGCCCTCCCCAATAGGCCCTACCTGCAAGCTGGCTCCATGCAGAAGCTGGACGATTTTCCACAGCACCAAACAGGCAAGCTGCAGCGGAATGCCTGTGCAGTGTTCGCAGTTCACAGGTAAAATTTAAATGAGGCCTGAACCTGAAAATGGTTTGGGCCTCCCGAATGTGTGCTTGGGTGGGTGCACCATCAATATGGTACCTGTTTTGTGTCCAAACCAAAAAATCTCCCCATAGTTCCTGTGCATTATCCACTGGGATAGTATCTTCTTGGCTTCTTAGAAAGAACAAGAAGATTTTCCATCAATGTCAGTGCCTAGTGTTGTTTTACTTTGCTTTTATTGATAAATGCAAATATTAACCAGCAGTTGGCTATCAGATGCAGTTCATTTCCTTGCGGTAGCAAAACATCAAAAAAGACACAATACACCTGTGCACACATTGTCAGCACAGATGAAGTCCTTATTCAATCACAGATCAGTATGAAGACTAGCTGTTCCCAAAGCAATTTCTCACTTACTTGATTTAGGTCAACACATCAAGGTTCCCTCTTAAGAGTGTGCATTTGTAATCTAAAAGGACATTATCTCAAGGACTTTGTGACCATCATTCTAAATAGAGATTGGCACTTGCTGAGTTACTTTAAAACGTACAATTTTAATCCCACCTGTGAATTAGCTAAATAATGGGAGATTTATTTATTTAATACGGTACATGTATTTTGTTGAGATGCAGAAGAACTCAATACTAAACTGTTTCTGTCTGGCTGTTGAATACTACATTTGAAATAGCGTTAAATAACCCTCATATTAAGAAAATATTTAACCGGGAAAGATAAGGATATATTTTTCTCTTTTTGCAAATTACTGGTTAATAGCTATATCTTGTAGAGTTTGACAGAGCAATACTAAAATGACGACCGAGCATCATTTTGCTGGTGTGGCCTTTGCGATTTATGAATCCGCTGGTATTAGTGGAAGTAAACTGGCCCACGAGGACTTCGCTGTTTTAAAGTTGTTCTCACATTTATTAAACATGCAAATTGGTATATCTAATGAAGTGTTCATTCAACAAATTGTGTCATGCATAAATCCTGAAGGGAATAAGAGACAGAGATCACTCACCGAGATCAGTCTCCATTGGGCAGGAAATGACTATTGGGTTTTCCTGTTGAACCCTATTTTATTGCCAAACAGGCATGAGATACTGCAATGGTGTGACAAGCACTGCTCAGTCCCTAAAATCTTTGGTTTTCTCCTAAGAAATAGCATTCACTTTGGAAGTGCTTACATTTTTAATTGCATCCTTAACAATAAATAGCTATTTTTGAGAACACAATTGTAAAATGCAAGTACAAGTAGGCTATCTACTACGTGGTAATTAAGTTATCAGACCAGTTCAGTATCATGGCCAATTATATGGATTCTGATATTGGCTAGATGGTATAAAATTTTCCATCTTGTCAAGATAATACTGAACAAACAAGTTCATTATTCCCTGACTAATACGAATATATGTGTATGTGTTTTTGGATTTTTCTTCAGGGGTAATCTTTATTTAATCATTACTGTTTATTTTCAACATTTCAAAATCAATAGGTTGTCATTGCCCGCGAAGTCCCTGGAAAGTAGACTGTAAGTGAAACAGAACAGGAACAGAGGAAGAAGGAAATTCTTACAATGCCAGCTTCCATGGGACCTCAAGGAACCACAAAGTACAAGCGACAGTACCATGACAGGAGGCATGTGAAGGTAAAGTTAACGATGAGAGTTGGTTTAGACGTAACCTAAATACATAGCTGAAGTGGTACAAAATGAAAAAATGATACGCTACAGAGATCAGCAGCCACCTAAACAGCACTGGCTGGCCCTGCCATTATGCCACCCACCATGTCTGCAGGCCTTGGCACACCTTCCTGTCAAGCGCCTCTGTAGGTCTTGGATCAGCAGGGTACCTGTTGCTGAGTTTGCTACAAGGACACTTGAGGCCAAGCTGCCACATTGCTTACAAAACAGCATTGACTGTACTTCAAAAGTAATTCATTGGCTGTAAAGTGATTTGAGGTGTTCTGTGGGCATGAATGGCACTATATATATATATATATATATATGGAAGTTCTTTCTTTCCGTAGGAAGAGCACTGCCAATGGCAGGCAAGGTCACCACCTATTTTCTGTTTCAGGTACTTGTAAATGACTGTTTTATAAATTAGGATGTAAATGCCAACATGGTAAAAGTGTTCAATAATCTATTTGATGCAGTGCACAACTATCCTCACAAACATAAAAATAACAGAAAGCTGACACAATATTGTAGTCAACACTAGTGCTGGGCTTGCTTAAGTCTTTAAAGTAAATGTTTCAGAAGGTGCACGTGGAATAGTCAAAATTAAATAAAAATATCAAGGGTTATACTCCACCAGACAACCTATACGTAGGGCACCTAGTGGTCTGTAATTCTGCTGCCATAGAAATTGCCATGAAATTTGTACTCCACGACAGAAGTTCTCTCCAGCCACAGATCAGAAGCAGGAGAACTGGCAGAAGTAGAACATGAGAATCCTGAGTGAGAAAAACATGAGGAGAAACAGTCAGATTTTACAGTACACCTCTTAGTTAATGTGAAAGCCTTGGACTTTCTGTGAGACTTCCATATTAACTGAGTGATTTATTGCAAAAGCTGACTGTGTATCTCGCAATTTTTCCCATTTTCAATTCTCTTGCTCCTACCAGCTTTCCTCTAAATTGTGTTGCCTCTCCTGCTCTGTTATTATTCCTGGTGACGGTTACACTGCTTCTGCCCCATAACTTGATAACCTGGACTCTTCTTTTCTGATGCAGTTTGGGTGCAGGCTGACTGGTTACTGGTGGCGCTGACTGGATGCTGGTGAGGTGCCTTGTGGCAGGGTGGCTGTGGTAGCTGCAGAGCGGCTGGCTGGCTATGGGTTGAAAAGATGGCTGCCTGTGGGCTGGCTGACTGCTCCAAGTCTTGAGTTCAGCTTCTGATTTCCTCTCCTCCTCATCAGGTGCTGTAAGTTTATAGTTTAAAGACAATTCTTTAATCATCACAGCCCCAGGACATCGCTGCAGGAGTTCTTCAGGGCAGTGTCCTGAACCCAACCATCTTCAGCTGCTTCATCAATGACCTTCCCTCCAACATAAGGTCAGAAATGGGGATGTTTGCTGATGACTGCACAGTGTTCAGTGCCATTCACAACTCCTTAGAAAATGAAGCAGTCCATGCCCGCATGCAACAAGACCTGGACGATGTTCAGGCTAGGGCTGAAAAGTGGCAGGTAACATTCATGCCACAGACATGCCAGGCAATGACTATCTCCAACAAGCAAGAGTCTAACCACCTCCCCTTGACATTCAATGGCATTACCATCGCCAAATCCCCCACCATCAACAACCTGGGGGTCACCATTGACCAGAAACTTAACTGGACCAACCACATAAATACTGTGGCAAGAAGAGCAGGTCAGAGGCTGGGTATTCTGCGGCAAGTGTCTCACCTCCTGACTCCCCAAAGCCTTTCCACCATCTACAAGGCACATATAAGGAGTGTGATGGAAAACTCTCCACTAGCCTGGATGAGTGCAGCTCCAACAACACTCAAGAAGCTCAACACCATCCAGGACAAAGCAGCCCGCTTGATTGGCACCCCATCCACCACCTTAAACATTCAGTCCCTCAACCACTGGCGTACTGTGGCTGCAGTGTGTACCATCTACAAGATGCACTGCAGCAACTCGCCAAGGTTTCTTCAGCAGCACCTCCCAAACCAGCGACCTCTTCCACCTAGAAGGACAAGGGCAGCAGGCGCTTGGGAACATCACCACCTCCAAGTTCCCCTCCAAGTCACACACCATCCTGACTTAGAAGTATATCGCCGATCCTTCAACGTCGCTGGGTCAAAATCCTGGAACTCCCTCCCTAACAGCACTGTGGGAGTACCTACACCACATGGACTGCAGCGGTTCAAGAAGGCAGCTCACCACCACCTTCTCAAGGGCAATTAGGATGGGCAATAAATGCTGGCCTTGCCAGTGATGCCCACATCCCATAAACAAATTTTAAAAAAGAGCCATCATTTGTTATGCCTCTGGGTTATTCCAGGGTAGTACGGGGACATCTTCAGTATCACCTGATTTGTTATCCACAGATGCATCAAACAGGTGACTGATGCTTTATCCAGCAGAGTCAACACTTTGGACAGTGAACAGTAACAGCAGCTTCCCAAGTTCACTGCATTGTTGGATTTCTGAAAGTACAGTGGGTAATCGATGTGACCGATATGGCCACCCTAACCTCTAGGTACAATATATTGATGAACAAAATGGGGTTCTGTTCTATTAATGTGAATAAATTCAGTCAGATTTTACAGGAAAGCCTTCTGCAGCTGCTATTCTAAAATTCTTCACTCTGCTACTTCCCCCTTCAACTTTAAAAGCCTCTTAAAAATCTATCTTTTGAACCATGCATTTGGTCTCTTCTAATTCTTCTCATACCTCTTTGTCCATTCTTTACTATATGAAGTACCTTTCCATGTTTCATTACACTCATGGTGCTATACAAACCCAAGTTGTTTTTATTGAATCTGAAACAGAGCCTCTTATATGTGCAGTTCAAGAGCTCTTGAGCAACAGTCTGAGCATTTGCAATAGATATCCGAACTGAGCTTAAGAACTCTGCCACTCAAGGCTCCATTGCATTTCCTCTGGAGCTACCTTGTGCTCCACAATAGATTGCAGTGCCGAGAAGTCTTCTTCCACCACTGCATAGCTGTAGCTAATGGGCTCTTTCATACTCATAGCCAGACCTCACAGGGTATCTTGAATAAGCCCGAGTGACTCCTGTAGATGATTCTGTTTAACAGCAATTTCCTTTATATGCAGACCCTGTGAAATCAAAATCCTTATGCAATAATGTCTCCCAGCTTCTTATGCATTTGCATCGTGGTTCTCTAGGTGTTGGTGACAGCATTCACCCCGTCAGCTATCAACCAATTGCAAATGGAGAGTCTTCCTTCAGTTCGGATCTGTTCCCTTTAGTTATAAGCCATCTTGTCCTGGAAGCAGACAAGTCGTTTTGAGACATTGCAAGTTTAGAGAACGCATCTTAACAAGTTCCCATCCTACATTTCAGCAATTAAACAGAGTTATGTTAGAAGGATTTGCTGTATGAAGCCTCTTTTAGATCTTAGTGTGACAACAGTACAGTTATGAATTGCAGCTTGTATTTATGTCATGGAGCAGTATGGTCATGCATAATAAGGATCCAAAGAGCTGTAATGTTGAGTAAATGCTTTGAATGGTGCAGCAGTAAAAGAGTAACGAATCATGGAGAAACGTCTTAAGGCATTCGCAAATGGGGTAACTACTTAATATAGGAATCCTTGGTGTAGTCTTATTTTAGATGCTGGTACCCTTTAAGTTCCTGTCCTGCTCTCTGCGTGAATGCTCCCCCAAGCTCCCAACTTTGTAGATGGGATATCACACAGAATAGCTAATTATATTCAAACGCTAAATACTGGGAGTAAGTGGCCATGTGAGTGCAGTCAGCACAAACACTTGCATTCTGCTGTTTATATCCTACTCAGGAATCTCGAGGCTTATATTCTGATCACCACCCATGTGATTCTAATCAAAGACCTAAAATCGGAAAATAGTATCAATAACACATCTGTTTGAAGTGATGCAACATATTTCAACATCTGCCTCAAAATACATTAATTTTAACAATTCAAAGGCTCAGGTTCTTTAGAGAAGAACTTTATTACAGTCTTAAAACTGATTGAAACTATTATGTGAGAAGGACTGGGAAATGATTTGTAATGCATTGGAAAAAAATAATGTTTTATTAGCTAGGGGGCAGAAACAATTTATCTTTCATTATATATTTTTCTGTGCCACTGAGCTTCTTTAAGCAGTGCTGGATTGTGTTCAGTAGGGTATGTGATCTGCCACAGCTTCCCCACTGTGTATAAACTCTCTTGACTTCATAACATAGGCAGTCACACATAACTCTGTTCTACTAAATGACTACAACAAGTTGACATCCCTTGGAACCAATCCTTTTCTTGGTCTGTGTCCTGATTATTTTCTGTCAATGGAATTCAAATATAGTGAGTGCTCAAATCATTTGGCTTTTTATTCAAGCTCAGTATATTACTTGGGGGGGGGGGTGAAATCATTTTATTTTCTTCCAGCAATTACAGCCACGGCCTCAAAGCCTGAAAAGTAGTTTCAGATTTCATGCATGAAGAATCTTTGTGTGACTGATGACAGCTATGAAACCTTTTCTTCATCAAAAGGTTGGACTAATTTGCAAACTGCAGCAGTGTTTGCAAATTGTTAATGATCCATGAAAATACTATGACAGACATTTTTTTTGTCCAGGGCTTCATAATCAAATGGCGAGACAACTGGCTGAGTAATGTTCAAACAAACAAGACCTCTACTTGCACTAGATGAAAAGATTTTGCAAAGCAAACGTGTGCTTTAAAAAGTTATACACAATAAAGATGAAGAGGTTAAATGGGATATTTTTATTCAATCCACACATTGGCGTTCAGGCTAGCGAACATTTTGTTATGGATTAATAGTCATGGAAGATGATTTGTGAATGAAATTGTACTGCTAGCAGGATTCCTCCAAGGCATTAAGGGCTGAAGGACAAATATAGATAAAAGAGCAAAAGCAAAGTTATCCTTGTCAAGGGCTTGCTAATGCCTCTCATGACATCATTGAAAAAAAATCACTACCCAAGCTGTGCTGATTCATCAAAGCACAATGTTGATAAACTTTCCTTCCATAATGTGTACTAAGAGAAGACACTGTGGCAAAGGATGTGTAACTCGTTCTTTTCAATGAAAACTGTCACCGACCGCTATTAGCTGTTGCCTGCTAGTAGTCTTCACCTCTTCCCTGCTAGCAGTCTTGAATTCACTCTACTACCACTACACAGCACAAATCTCCCACCCCACACCACCACCATTGCACAACTCATGCTAACATGCTGACCCTCAGCTCAACCATCTATGTTGGCCATCACCAATGTAGCAATGTCAATGTACACACTAAAATGAATTAAGTTTTGGCAAGTCAGTTGCAGCTTAATTCCTTTCTCTGTGTGAATCATTCATGGCTTCCTGTCATTTCTGTAATCAATACATAGCCCCCATTTATAGCAATCCACTCCATTTAAGAATGACTAACTTCTCAGCTATCAGTTGATGCACATGTCGTTCACTCCGAAAATCGAGTGGGGTAAGCTTGGTTGTGATTACCCAAATTTGTTTCATGTAAGACTCTAAGGAATGCATTGAAACCAAGGTCCAGAGGTGAAAGAGTCGTATCATAACATAAAGGTCTGAGGGAAGAAGTTGTGAAGCTGAATAAACTTTATGGAGTCGATTTTAACTTGCCAAAATCGGCATTAACAGGGTAATGGCCTCAAAATGGGATTGGTAGACATGATCAGTAGACCTTAGCCCACTAACACCAACAATCGGCCTGCTGCCACTTACACAAGGGCCTACTGCTAGGCACTCGTGACACCTCTGGACTTACCTTACTGCGATCAGGCCTTAAAATGGCTCCAGCCTCCTCAGCCCCGCCACTGGTGGGCTGCCAACGTGCTCTGCCAGTCGGCCATCCAAAAGTTAAAATTGACCCCGACATCTGAGAAGTATTGCTGTCTTAGATTAAATATGGTTCATCATGTAGGTGCATCTTAGCATTGTGACCTAAATCCAGATTACGGTATTCCTTCTCTTCTTGCTGGATTGTCTTTGGCTTCGACATTAAAGGGCAGATTTTCCAAACAGCTGCTTTGATTGTGGATGCAGAATGGGAGCAGCAGGTTCGGAAAATTTCGGCAGGCTGTTTCATGCGTGCTAGAGGGCTTGCACATATTTTATACCATAGGCTCATTAACGTCCTGTCCAGAAATGCATCTAACTGTCCTCTGAGATCATTGATACTGTCCACTTCAATGGTTTCATTGCTGACTTGTTCCACAACTTTATTACTCTTTGGGGCCAATTTTGCTCGAACATGCTGGTGGGGAGCCTTACCCTCCGGCAGCACATATTGCAAAATCATGGGTGGAGTGCCGAAAATCTTCTGGCAAACAATTTAGGCAAGGAAGTTTTCTTCAACTTTATGCACACAGAAAAATAAATACCTTGGCAAATATACTTTTGAGCTGCATAAACATCTAAAAGGCATTAACATGTTCAAGTTAGGCTGTCACTCCATTTGTTTTGACAGATGATGCATTAGCCACACAATATCGATGTCTTCCTTGTGGCCCTGAATACTGAAGTTGTTCTTAAAGCAGAATGGATCCAGAGACTAAGAAACAACCCCACACCTTTCATATAATTAGTCATTTGTTTTTGACTCTGAATGCTGCAATTACAAGGAACTATTGACTCAATGGTTCCTTCCCTACTCATTACAAGACTGCAGCTAGGAAGTCACTAGTGTTTTAAATTAATATTGGCTAATTTGCCTGGGTAGCAACTAAATGTCCCCATTTAGTGATAATGCCCCGAGCTAGTGTTTTATGCGCATTATTTGCAGTTATGATTTACAGTTTTGTTTATCTTTATATTATTTCCAAACCAATAATGATACAATTATAAAATGACATTTACATAACTAATATTTACATGTAACAGTGTCACAAATATAAATGATTTGTGTGCACACCTGAGACAGAGTCATTCCCAGGGAGAATGCCAATCTAAAGTTGCTTTGATTATTGCTCATAAATTCTTAATTACACAGCCACACAGCTCACATTTAACTCTTTATAGCTATTTATAAAATGGTGTGAGAGAAGTTTAGTGAAATTGTGCAGAACGTGATGTTACATTTCAGATGTTGATGGTTTTACCAATGAGCCAATGCCGTATTCTCTTTATTGAGAGCCATTGCGCCATAAATGAGGGGAAACCTATTACATTCTATAGCTCATCCTAATAATTTCCGACATGCAGCGAAAACAAAAATAATTCACTGTGACCGTGTAAGAAAGGAAATAAAACTCAGTATCGCTTCAAAAGCAATGCTTGCGCTTTCTTTAATTGTATCATAGACGCAGATTTTTTTTACCAGCTGAAATGTCAGGTTGCATATTATTTAACCTGAACACAACAATGACATTCAGTTCTGCATGCTCCAAAATGATTGAAATTAATAGCTATTTGTTATTGCAGCTTTTGTGAATCCCTCTCCCATAGGTTGCAAGTATTTTCAATAGTCAAGGAATCACAGCATGCAGCAGGGAACCATTAAATCCCCTTACATATTGTGAAAGAATACCTTCGTATCTTTTTTTATTCGTTTGTAGGATCTGGGCGTCGCTGGCAAGGCCAGCATTTATTGCCCATCCCTAGTTGCCCTTGAGAAGGTGGTGGTGAGCCGCCTTCTTGAACCGCTGCAGTCCGTGTGGTGAAGGTACTCCCACAGTGCTGTTAGGGAGGGAGTTCCAGGATTTTGACCCAGCGACGATGAAGGATCGGCGATATACTTCTAAGTCAGGATAGTGTGTGACTTGAAGGGGAACTTGGAGGTGGTGGTGTTCCCATGTGCCTGCTGCCCTTGTCCTTCTAAGTGGAAGAGGTCGTGGGTTTGGGAGGTGCTGCCGAAGAAGCCTTGGCGAGTTGCTGCAGTGCATCTTGTAGATGGTACACACTGCAGCCACGGTGCGCCGATGGTGGAGGGAGTGAATGTTTAAGGTGGTGGATGGGGTGCCAATCAAACATATAATTGAAATAAAAAGAGAAAATGCTGGAAACACACATCTGGCAATGCAGTGTCAGCCTAGATTAGGTATTCACAACCTGGAGTGGGGTTTGAACTCTCTCTGCCTCCAACCCGTGACTGAGCCAAGCTGAAGGTTAAAATAACAAAACATGATAGCCAGCAGCACAAATGGAGGAGCTGATGCTCACCCAGTGCTGCTTCATCTAAACATTGCTTGAAAACAATCTAAAAAGGAGCACATTGCTCCAGCCTTAATGCAGGTGCACCTCGAATTTCCACGGGGGTTCGGCCAATCTCCCACCATAACTTCGGTGAAAGATCAGTGGAATGGATCCATGTGAATGGCTAAAAAGGGATGTTTACGGCATTTCAACAGAGTTTCTGCTGACCTTCTGCCAAAATGATGCGGGTGATCGGAGCACCTGTGGAAATTCTTTCCCCTATACTTTAGCATTAATAAAATGTGCTCCCAATGTTGTAAACAAGAACATTCTAAACAAAGGGAGATTAACAAAAAAAGGAATTAGTAAAGTGGAGGAACTAACCCAGCATTATACAAACACTCAATAATTTACTAAATCACAGATTAAGTGCATTTCTTACCACTCACAATCGTCATCAACAGAGAAAATATGACAGGAATTAAACACAAAAATAAGACTTTCAAAGTCACTGAATCAAAGACAAAGGGGGGTTAACTAGAATAAGATGCCAAACCGGGCGTGGGGATTGTGATGTGCGATTAACCTACGCCCATTGACTGCGATGCAGGCAAGACATCAAATTCGTGCTGCCTGTTGTTTTAACTGATTACTGAGTGCAGCCAGTGCTCTCCACGCTGTTCATTGACTGCACACATCAGCGGGGGACCCGATATTGCAAGTGCCTAGGGCTACTTAAAACTAGCCTGCACCTCTTAAAGGGGAGGAGCATTGTGGAAGCTGCAGGTGGAGAGAGTATTTTTAAATGTGTGCTGTGGAAGATTCAACAATGTCTGACCATGGTCGAGAGCAAGCTGCTTCCCCCAAAGATCTGACTGCTGCAGTGGAAGCTCAGACTGCTTTCATGCAACCTCCACTTGCTGCCATGCAAGTTCAGACTGCTGCCGTCATGGATCTGGATACCAGTGTTCAAAGGGGCTACCAGGGCGTCACAGCACTGCAGCAATCTTTATTTTTATTCATTCCTGGGATGTGGGCATTGTTAGCAAGGCCAGCATTCATTGTCCATTCCTAATTGCCCTTGAGAAGGTGGTGGTGAGGCACCTCCTTGAAATGCTGCCGCCTTGTGGTGAAAGTACTTCCACAGTGCGTGAGGGAGGGAGTTCCAGGATTTTGACCCAGCGACGGTGAAGGAACGGTAATAGATTTCCAAGTCAGGATGGTGTGTAACTTGGAGGGGAACTTGTAGGTGGTGCTGTTCCCATGCGCCTGCTGCCCTTGTCCTTCTAGGTGGAAGAGGTTGCGGGTTTGGGTGGTGCTGCTGAAGAAACCTTGGCGAGTTGCTGCAGTGCATCTTGTAGATGGTACACACTGCAGCCACGGTACGCCGGTGGTGGAGGGAGTGAATATTTAAGGTGGTCGATGGGGTGCCAATCAAGCGGGCTGCTTTGTCCTGGATGGTGTTGAGCTTCTTGAGTGTTGTTGGAGCTGCACTCATCCAGGCAAGTGGAGAGTATTCCATCACACTTCTGGCTTGTGCATTGTAGATGGTGGAAAGGCTTTGGGGAGTCAGGAGGTGAGACACTCACCGCAGAATACCTAGCCTCTGACCTGCTCTTGTTGCCACAGTATTTATGTGGCTGGTCCAGTTACATTTCTGGTCAATGGTGACCCCCCAGGATGTTGATGGTTGGGGATTTGGTGATGGTAATGCAGTTGAATGTCAAGGGGCAGTGGTTAGACTCTTTCTTCTGGAGATAGTCATTGCCTGGCACTTGTGTGGCGTGAATGTTACTTGCCACTTATCAGCCCAAGCCTTGCTTGTCCAGGTCTTGCTGCATGCGGGCATGGACTGCTTCATTATCTGGGGCATTGCAAATGGAACTGGAACTGAATCGTCAGTGAACATCCCCACTTCTGACCTTATGTAAGAAAGGGGGATCTCTTTGGCTGGAATTTTCCGGGGTGGTAGCAGACGCAATTGGTGGCAGGTCGGGTGAGAAAGTTATTATTTTTGACTCAGGTGCGTCTGTCATCGTGGAGCCGACCCGACTGGCAGTGGCGGGGGACCCAATTGAGATGATTATCAGGTAGTTTACAGGCACTAAAGGGTTTTTTTCACTTACTTTTTAAATCTTCCTCCTTGGTCACGGGATTCATGCAGCTCAGGAACCACGTCTGTCAACCTGAGGCGGGAGTTCAGTGGCCATTGCTCCAGCTGATTACTTGACAGCATAAAATGTACAGTAAAAGCTCCCACCTGACAGATGATCACTTTCCTCAGGCAGAAGCTGTTGCTCAGTCAATTTCCAGCACCGATTCTGCAGGCTGCAAGTGTTTCTAGCAAAGTCTCCATCCAGTGTCACCTCATTGGAAGAACTCATCATTGACAGAATGCTTCTGTCATCTGTACTTCACCTGCCAGCTATTCCATCAACATGGGTACCATTTATATTTTCTCTCCTTGGTCCTCAGAATCGGACCACGATGAGCCCCAACACCAGCAGCACCAGGCACACCAGAAGCACCAACAACAACACCAACCTAATGCTGCACAGGACAGAGAGCATCAGCACCGAGCACATTGCTGACCGGGAGGCCAGGGATGGCCTCATCATAGCCAGATTTACTTCACTTGAGGCTGTACACCCTGGCTGCCACATGATGTGCCAGGTTGGCACCACCCCACACCAACACCATAAAGCATCCCTGCATTGACCAAGCCATTCCTTTCACACTCATCACCATTGCGGGGGGTACCGTTATGTCTCACTATTCACTGCAACTCACTAAGCCACTTCCAAAGGTGCACACAAATCTTTATGTTTGACACCACATTGACAGAAACTTTACATAAACATTGGATAAAACACCCAAATGGCTACACTTGTGTGCTGTTAGTTGGTATGATTGGACTACGATGAGGGTGAATGTGAGGGGTGGCTATTAAGATGGGGATGTGATAGAGAGAGAGAGAGATGGGCGGATGTGCAAGGTATGTTGGTGTAAGTAAGGATGTGCAGGAGTAGGTTAGGGAAGGCAGAGTGATGGGGATGTGATGAGAGGCACAGCAGGATGAGGTTGAGTGTGGCTTTGTACTAATGTTTTCTGATCTAATGAGATAATTGAAATGTTTGCGGAACTGCAACCTGGTCCTCCTGACCACATCCCTGCTTGTGACCTCCTCTGCAATGTGCAACCAGGCTGTGTTGGTCTCCTTGGGAGGTCTCTTCCACCCATCGGAAGGGAAGAGGACCTCCCTGCATGCTCTGACTCCCTCCATAAGCATATGGAGGGAGTCATCAGAGAACCTGGATGCAGCCCTCTGCATCTGTGCAGTCATTGTCAGTGTTTGCAACACTCCAATGCTGTTGTACACTGACAGCACTATGTTAGATGAAACTTCAAATGTAATGTGGCCATGGTCCCTTTAAATATCCCAGCTGAAAACGAGTCATGAGTGATGTCACCAGACCTGCTCCATCTCATTGGGCCAGGTAACGCGCTGGGTGGACTCAATAGGCTCCATTACGGTAAGTACATTTTCAATAGTGGGATGGAGCCAGCAACGGGGTCAGGACCCAGCATGGCCACTGCCCGCACCTGACCCACCAAGGTAAAGAAAATTCCGGCCATCTGAGTCTCCCTCCTAACTAACTGGACCAAATAAATTAAGTATTATTAGTTATAGTCTTAAGTTTGTATTGTTATTATTGTGTAACTGATATGCAATGCACAATGATGCTTGAATAAGCATGCTTTTAAAACTAGTGTAATATGCCCTGGGTAGAAGCGGTAATGGAAGAAACATAAGCATTGGGCCTTGCTTGGCCAAATTAACGATACAGTCTGTAGCCTTCCTGGCACACAAACAGCAGACAGCTAGCCTGGGAAGCAAGGCCATGTGTGGCTTCCACTGTGTGGAATGTTATAACATCTGCAGTGAATTAAAAACATCAGCAAACGGCAAGGTCACCATATCTCTGCATGTGGAGACATGTTCCGTTTGTGTTGCCATAACTACCCCGATATGAGTTTTGATGGTCAAAAACAAATGATGTCAGGGTGTCATGAGATGAGGACCTGACAGGAGCAGGTAGGATCATTAGGTACGGGGCATCCCTGTAATTGAACAGGGGGGTTTCAAGTGTAAGTCAATGATTGGGTTAACTGGTCCCCATAGGTTTTGCTGGGAAGAAGAAGTATAAGGAGGGCTCTCTCAAACACTTAGGTTGTAGAAGCATTCGGCCTGAAGCTTGGGAACATCCACCAGACGAGCCGAGGAGGGTTTCGGGTTGGTGGAGAACCCACACACGTCACACCGGGTGGATGAGCGAGCCTAGAGGCCAGGTCCGATGGGAGTTGACCTGTGGAAATCGTGTCTTCTACCCAGGGCCCAACAGGTAATATAAACCTTGACCATGCCTTCTTTAACTACTGCTCAGATGCTGTAATGTATCAAGTCTTACTTTCACTAAATAAAATATAATTGCTGTCACCAATATTATTCAAGTCGAATCTTTCAGAACTTAGGAGTGAAAGGGTTAATTGGCATGGCCCCAGAAACTCAACACTTATGATGGAGGGAAGCTCATTGATGAAGCAGCTGAAGATGGTTGGGCCTAGGACACTGCCCTGAGGAACTCCTGCAGCGATGTCCTGGGGCTGTGATGATTGACCTTCAACCACCACAACCATCTTCCTTTGTGCTAGGTATGACTCCAGCCAGTGGAGAGTTTTCCCCCTGATTCCCATTGACTTCAGTTTTACTAGGGCTCCTTGATGCCACACTCGGTTAAATGCTGCCTTGATGTCAAGGGCAGTCACTCTCACCTCACCTCTGAAATTCATCTCTTTTGTCCATATTTGGACCAAGGCTGTAATAAGATATGGAGCCGAGTGGTCCTGGCAGAATCCAAACTGAGCATCGGTGAGCAGGTTATTGGTGAGTAAGTGTCGCTTGATAGCACTGTCGATGACACCTTCCATCACTTTGCTGATGATTGAGAGTAGACTGATGGGGCGGTAATTGGCCGGATTGGATTTGTTCAGCTTTTTGTGGACAGGACATACCTGGTCAGTTTTCCACATTGTTGGATAGATGCCAGTGTTGTAGCTGTACTGGAACAGCTTGGCTAGAGGCGCGGCTAGTTCTTGAGCGCCAAGTCTTCAGCACGACAGCTGGGATGTTGTCGGGGCCCATAGCCTTTGCAGTATCCAGTGCGCTCAGCCGTTTCTTGATATCACATTGAATCGAATTGGCTGAAGACTGGCTTCTGTGATGGTGGGGACCTCAGGAGGAGGCCGATATGAATCATCCACTCGGCACTTCTGGCTGAAGTTGGTTGCAAATGCTTCAGCCTTGTCTTTTGCACTCGCGTTCTGGGCTCTGCCATCATTGAGGATGGAGATATTCTTGGAGCCTCTTCCCCCCGTTACTTGTTTAATGATCCACCACCATTCACGACTGGGTGTGGCAGGACTGCAGAGCTTTGATCTGATCCGTTGATTGTGGGATCGCTTAGCCCTGTCTATAGCATGCTGCTTTCGCTGTTTAGCATGCATGTAGACCTGTGTTGCAACTTCCCCAGGTTGCCACCTCCTTTTTAGATACACCTGGTGCTGCTCCTGGCATGCTGTTCTGCACTCCTCATTGAACCAGGGTTGGTCCCCTGGCTTGATGGTAATGGTAGAGTGAGGGATATGCCGGGCTATGAGGTTAAAGATTGTGGTGGAATACAATTCTGCTGCTGCTGATGGCCCACAGCGCCTTATGGATACCCAGTTTTGAGTTGCTAGATCTGTTCTGAATCTATCTCATTTAGCACGGTGGTAATGCCACACAACACGATGGAGGGTGTCCTAAATGTGAAGACGGGTCTTCATCTCCACAAGGACTGTGCAGTGGCCACTGCTACCAAGGCTGTCATGGACAGATGCATCTGCGACAGGTAGATTGGTGAGGACGAGGTCAAGAAGGTATTTCCCTCGTGTTGGTTCTCTCATCACCTGTCGCAGGCCCAGACTGGCAGTTATATCCTTCAGGACTCGGCCAGCTTGGTCAGTAGTGGTGCTACCGAGCCACTCTTGGTGATGGACATTGAAGTGCCCCACCCAGAGTACATTCTGTGCCCGTGCTCAGTGCTTCTTCCAAGTGGTGTTCAACATGGAGGAGTAATGATTCATCAGCTGAGAGAGTAGGTGGTAATCAGCAGGAGGTTTCCTTGTCCATGCTTGACCTGAAGCCTTGAAACTCATGGGGTCCAGAGTCAATGTTGAGGACTCCCAGGGCCACTCCCTCCTGACTGTGCTGCCATCTCTGGTGGGTCTGTCCTGTCAGTGGGACAGGACAGGGATCGTGATGGAGGAGTCTGGGCCTCTCGCTGAAAGGTATGATTCTGTGAGTATGACTATGTCAGGCTGTTGCTCTGCCAATTTTGACACAAGTCCCCAGATGTTAGTGAGGAAGACTTTGCAGGGTCGACTGGGCTGTGTGTGCTGTTGTCGTGTCCGAAGCCAGTACCGAGATCAATGCCGGGTGGTCCGTCCGGTTTCATTCTTATTACAGGAAACTCTTTATTAACCGGCACCGATGGGACCGGCGTGGTGCCGGTTAATCAAAAAGTCCGGATAACGGAGAGTTATATCTCCCAACGTACGAGAGCCCCGTACACACTGACATGCGCCTGCATTCGGAGCTCCGTCTCCCCGGGGACCGCCAGCTGACCATTTGTCGTGTCCGCTGCCTACCCGGGCTGCACATTCCCCTCCCAATCTACACGCTCCGATACAAGGCAAACGCCTCGGGGTTTTTTTTAAAGTTATTTTTAAAGGAGAGATGAAGGAAAACCCCAGTTACCTACTCAAGAATTTTGCCGGTTAAGAGAGATTTCCAGTTATTTGGGTGCCGGTTAAAAGAGAGTTTCCTGTATTGTGTTTCGTAGCGGTTTGTTACAACTGAGTGGCTTGCTAGGCCATTTCAGAGGGCAGGTAAGAGTCAACCACATTGCTGTGGGTCTGGAGTCACATCTAGGCCAGACCAGGTAAGGACGGCAGATTTCCTTCCCTACAGGACATTAGTGAACCAGATGGATTTTTATGACATCCGATAGTTTCATGGTTATCATTACTGATACTAGCTTTTTTATTCCAGATTTATTTAATTAACTGAATTTAAATTCCCCAGCTGCTGTGGTGGGATTTGAATTCATGTCTCTGGACCATTAGTCCAGGCCTCTGGATTACTAGTGTAGGACTTTCTCCTACTAATGTTTGGACCTCGAGAATTACAAATAAGCGTAACAATGGCAGATAAGTTTGTGATCAATAAAATTGGTCTTTATTCACACAACAGTTTAAAAATTCAAGTGTACATAGAAGCACCCTCGCAATTTACATGCCCACAGTTTAATAAGTCAAACATACATTAAAAAAAATTCCTATGCAATATCTATGCTCTATGGCCGACTTTCATGCATACACTCCTTCATGGGTGATCAGTCCAGAAAAGGTGGTAGGCAGTCAAACAGCTTTCGTTGTCCCTTTTTTGAATCTTCGTGCTTCTGTGTCTTTCATTTATAGTGCCCTCCGGCGTGGGCCCCCTCATATATCTTCATCTGCCTCCCTCTGATAGGTCAGTTTCACTTCCAGCCTTCCCTGATTGGAGTTCCTTCTGCATGACACGTTCATGTTCCTGTGATGTGTGTGGGGGCAGGACTGCCTTTTCATCTGGTGCCTTCCCTTCCTGTCCATGTGGTCTTCCAAACAAAGGACCATATGCTGACCCCTCCATTTTGAATCCTTACAGACAAAGGACCACATACTGACTTCCTCCATTTTGAATCCTTACAAACAAAGGATCCATTTTTAATCCATCCATTATCATCTCACAATTCATTTGCAATTTCGATCTCCACATGGTAGCAGCGGTTTTATTACGTGTATAGCAGCTTACACTAGTCTAGTAACATAACCATTATGCTACCATTCCCTATGCTACAGATTACTAGGATTGCTGAGGCATCGCCCCGGGCGAGTGGCAATGGCTCCATGGAGCATGAACCTGCTGTCCTCTATTAGGATGACAGCATTCGTGCTCCCACCCCTGCCGCTCCGCCAGTGCCCTTGTTGTTGCCTGTCAGCCAGCCAACCCAGACTGCTGCTGCCCAGGCCAAGATGGTGCAGTCTGAAGCCGGGCCTTCTAGGCCCAGAGCTGCTCGAGGTTGCCCTCCAAGGCCATCTGCAGTCTTCTCAACTGCAGCTCAGCAGCCTTCCACCAGCAATGCTGTAGCCACTGGGGAAGCACCTTGTGGGAGCACTAGGAGAGGCAAAAACACACAGAAGACAGCACTAAGGGAATGCACAAGGGTGATTAGTTGACTTTTGTGTGCATTATGTCATGATTTAATTTATAAATTTGGATTGGAATGTGTATTTTGTGTTGGATTTTATTTTTGCATCGTGAGAAAGAGGACAATGGGTTGGTCATTAACAGAGGAAAGGTAAGGAGTGTGAGACTGTTGGTGAATGGGGAGTTGTGGTTGAGGTTACTGGTATCGCACATTAATTATTTGATCATGTAGAACCTGGGCAGAAAGGGGCTGTCTACATTGCAGCTTCTCAACATCTTCCTGTTCCTCCTCTTCCCGTCCCTCCTCTTCCTCCTCCTCCTTTCTTCATGCTACTGCTCCTTAGCTTCTCGCCTGATAGGTGGTGGAAAGGGCTGCTCCTTCATAATGGCAAGGTTGTGCAGCATGTAGCATTGTAGACTATTGAAACTTTAGACAAGTATGGAAAAGCTCACCAAAATGTGTAGACTTGAAACAACAGCCAGAAGAAATAATCCAGCAACTAATCTGTAAGTAGATAGTTGATGATCCCTTTAAATAGCACTGGTGGGGGGGATCCTTCATGCCGTTTAACATCGTGTTCAGCTGTGCGAGGTTAAGAGACGGTGGAGGCTGGAGCGTGGAGTTCGAAAATGGCAGTGCTGACGTCAAATCAGCGTTGCTCACTGATTGACGTCATGATCTGCCTGCTCTGTATGCTGCTAGCAGTCGTTAGGTGCACGCGCACAAAACCCTTTACAAATATGGCGTTCGGCACACTTCCCATCGGAAGTCTGCACGCGCATCGTGGATGCCATTTTCAAACTTTAGATGGCCTTGTAGCACCCATAAAACGGCCATCACAGAGCCCAATTTCTTCCCCAAGATTTACTGCTTATTTTTCAAAAAGCATAGATGCTGTAACCTAATAGTATCGAAAATATAGCCATTATTGTTGCCTTGAAAGTCAAGGATTGCTTTTTTTTCTTCTTAAAACACAACTAATGCATTTCTTTCATGTTATTTTTGGAACCTAGTCAGTTGAGCTATTAGTGGGTAGCAAAAGCTCCCTGATCTTTACAGGAGAAAAGAAACTGTGATATTATCTATCTCTAAAGCCACTTACTTCGGAGTTAGAGGGAGAGCAGCACATTTCTACTTTGCTTTCTATTTTATGCATCCTCTTGAGTAAGTAGTCACAATAAATTGCAATTTACTGTTACACCCGGAAAGGTGAAATGGAAAGTGCATTTCGTGGGCAACTGCGATACAATACCAAGGTGTGAGGCAGGGAACGAGAATGATAATGTGGAAATAGCTAACAAACCCCCAAAATATAAAAGTACTTCGATCTCGAAGCAGTACATTTTTGTAAACCTAAAGTAAAACTATTGCATTCTCGGTAGTACTTGCCCTTAAACTGGTGGCAGCTTTAATTTATGTCACTCTGGGCCAGCCATTCTTTTAAATGTTTTTAGCTTGAACATTGCAATGCTGAGAGAAGCACTTCAGTAATCAAGCCACTTATATGTCAAAAATAGCTTTGACTAATATTAACCCTATGTTACAATGCTGTTTTAGAATACTTTCAGGCTCTGGACAATATTTGCCTACCATAAATAAACCTTCCCTTTAAGGGCTGCGGCACTGCCAAAAATCCACTCTGGGAGCTCATGATGACTATTAAGTTCAGGCTGATTGAAGGATATCGAGAAAGATTGGCTGTGCACGGTACATTTGGTTGCATAGCCTACAAAGCCAGAAATGGAAAATTTCTCCTCTGAAGCCTAGTTTAGTTTGGCATAAATGGGTTGAAAGTGTCCTAGGAATAGTTTGCAAATTGCAGAGTAGTTTTACTATTATCCTCCTCAGCTGGACGGTTTGCTATTGAAAGGCTCCCGTAGGCTTTCAAAGTTTTATCAATGACCAACATCAACCGGGTGTCAAGGTTAAGGCAGAACAGGGGTTAAAATTATCAGCCCTGATTTTAAACCCCTGCCCCCCCTCCACCCCACACACACACTCGACAAGAATGGGATGTGTGAGGGGTTTAAATATCAGCAGCGTGACGCTCACCGGAGCCAATGATCTTTCACATTGCGCACCATCTTTTCTGCATTCTGATTCCCTAAGGCTGTCTGTTCAGTGGAGAGTTACCATTCTGAATGGCTGTAAGCTGTACGAGGAATAGTCAACAAATTACAGAGTAGTCTTGCCATTATCTGCTCTGAAAAGAGCGCATCTGTCATTGTTAAACTTCACATCCAAGATCCCTGCTGCTTCAGGAGCCTGCTGATAAAGAACTCGCATTCACATGTGCATTATCATATTCTCAAGATCTTTTAAAATCCACCTGAACAGGCAGAGAGGGCTTCAGTTTAAAGTTTCAGAAAGCCAGCACCTTCCACAACTCAGCACTCCTTCATTACTGCACTGAAGTGTCAGCATTGAATCATATGAGGCTTGAACCCACAACCTTCTGTTTCAAAGAGCAAACATTGATACTAACTGTGCTAAGCAGACACTCAGCTGATGAGATTTCTAATGAGGAGGTTAGAAAAGGTATAGGCACCCTTCCAACCAGTTTCATGTAACTAAATATTAAAGTACCAGACCCCAATCCTGGCTACCTCTTCAATTTTACTTTGTGCCATAGCAGTTTATTTTTTTTAGCTTTTCAGGACTTCCTGAGACAACACCCATCTTTATACCTATAAACATCCTGTAGGTCTCACACTTACTGCATTACACTTAGTTAATATCATTAATGTTATAAAACAGTTTATCTGACAAATCACTGTGAGCAACTCTCCTCGCCTCTCCAGGGTCAAAACAGTTGATCAGCAGTTGGGCTATGGACCTGTTCTGCACCACCAGAGCGGCCATCTTGTCAATAGTACCCTGTGCCTCACTGAAGAATAGTCATACAGCCAGCTTGCAGGAATGGAACTTGTTGTTGGGCTCTTCCCCACTAACATTCCGAAATATGCTGATTTTGGCACAGAAATGCTATCATTTCAGTGAAGTTTTTTCATTAATTTGGCACAGTAGTTTTTCCTGCATTATTTGATAATCATATAAAAAGTCTAATTTAAATGGACTTATCCAATAATACACTTTATTAAAGCAATCCTATTTAATAAAATCACTAATTAAGTAGAAATATTAGGGTTTGTGAAAGAAACGAATACAATAAATAATTTAAATTGTTCGGCTTCCTCCTAGGGATGTCATCATAAAGAGTATTGTAACATTTTGTTAAATTGGCAGGTTTCAAACATCTGATCTCCACAGGTTTCCATTTAATGGAACAGGTTTATTGTAACAGACGGATTTGGTTTGATGACCTCGTTAAACGGAATATTATTAAATAGGTGTATGTAACTCAACAGTGGTTGTCCCATCATTTGGAGAAAACCAGGCTGTGGCTGAAGGTAGTGCAGAGGCGTCACTGGAATAGCAGCAGATTCTATAGTGTTAAATGAATTTATGACTTAATTTTATAACAGCCATTAGCATCAGAACTAGTGCAGTACTACTAAATATGGCTGGCACCTCAGTGCAAAAATCATACTTTATTCAGTAGCGCCTTGTGATAAGCAGCATCACTATTTGAATATGTTGATCATCTTCCTCCATGTCTGGTCTGAAACATTTGAGTGAATAGGATTTAACACTAATCAGAATGTGGCCCTTCACCTTCAGGCACTTTAAAAAAAAATTGAAGTACTTGTTTATTTATAGTTTGTCTCCCTTTTTGTGTTTTTCTGGTGTTTCTCTTTAATAGAGTAACATTTGTTTATTGTTCCATCAGGATTGCATTCCTGCCAATTAAAAGTCACATTCTAAAAGACAGTCCAACCTGTCAGATGGAATCGTTTCAGAGAAGAGAAGAAAAAAGGCCAAGGCCATTTCCCCAGTATAATTCATTTATGAACACTGAAGTGTGTGAATCTGTTTATAGTTTTTTAAATTATCAGGAGTCTGGAGCAACAGCAGCTAAGGTACCGAGGAGCATCTGGCTTTGGCATATAGGGCCAATTAGGACAAGAACTTAGCTCTGGGGCAGGCAACCTGTGCGGTAAACAGATAATGAGGTACGGATAACATGGTAGCAGCTCAAGGTTTGAGACCAGGCATCATAAGCAAAACGTAAGAGGAAGTAACAGGAGTATTTGAAAATAAGTATTGGAAAGTCTGTGAATAGATTTATTTCAAACAATTAAAAAGATTTTTTTTTTTAAATTAGCAGAGAAATCAGAGTTCCAGACTTAGAGTATATCGCCGACCCTTCATCGTCGCTGGGTCAAAATCCTGGAACTCCCTCCCTAACAGCACTTTGGGAGTACCATCACCACACGGACTGCAGCGGTTCAAGAAGGCAGCTCACCACCACCTTCTCAAGGGCGACTAGGGATGGGCAATAAATGCTGGCATTGCCAGCGACGCCCTGATCCAATAAACGAATTTTAAAAAAAGTCAGGCTTCAGGGCAGCAGAAGATGGCTGGATGGCAAGGCAGTGCAAACTGAAGTGAAGGCATTTACCAGGCCAGGACGAGAAGGAAGATTTGCTGGCAGCAAACAGGCAGCACAAAGAAACAGTGGATTCCAAAGTAAATTTAATATTTCATTCCAGAAGTGTTATACAGCAGTCTTGTGGTACAACAGTAAATTAATGGATGATTATTGGTAATTCTCTATATAAATAGTACAGTATTTATAAAGCCAGTAACACTGAAGGAGTAGGTGATAATTGATATCTCGTGTATCCAAATACTAATTTCTGGTGTAAGATCTATTTGTATCCACAATAAACCATTTACACACTCTGAAATAATGGCCGACAATGTAGTATTACTCTGTGTTTTTTTAATGAAAAAGATGACCAGGCTTTTAGTGCCCAGCTTCAGTACTGGGAGTACAAATGAGTGAAAAGAGATAAGGTTAAAAGTGAATGTAATTTTCACCAAGTGGTATAGTTTTATTGCAGGGGGGTTGGAGTACAAGAGTAAGTCTTTCTGCAATTGTGCAGGGTTTTGGTGAGACCACAGCTGGAGTACTGTGTACAGTTTTGGTCTCTGTACCTAAGGAAGGATATACATTGCCTTAGAGAGGGTGCAACAAAGGTTCACTAGATTGATTCCTGGGATGAAAGGGTTGTCCTATGAGGAGAGATTGAGTAGATTGGGCCTATACTCTCTGGAGTTTAGAAAAATGAGAGGTGATCTCATTGAAACATATATGATTCTGATAGGGTTTGACAGGGTAGATGCCGAGAGGCTGTTTCCCTTGGCTGGAGAGTCTAGAACTAAGAGCATAAGAACATAAGAAATAGGAGCAGGAGTAGGCCACACGGCCCCTTGAGCCTGCTCCGCCATTCCATAAGATTATGGCTGATCATCGACCTCAACGCTATTTTCCCTGCCCGATCCCCATATCCCTTGATTACCCTAGAATCCAAAAATCTATCTATCTCAGCCTTGAATATACTCAAAGACTCAGCATTCACAGCCCTCTGCGGCAGAGAATTCCAAAATTCACAACCCTCTGAGTGAAAAAATTCCTCCTCATCTTGGTCTTAAATGGCCTACCCCTTATCCTGAGACTATGCCCCCTAGTGTAGACACTCCAGCCAGGGGAAACAACCTCTCAACATCTACCCTGTCAATCCCCTTCAGAATCTTGTATGTCTCAATGAGATCACCTCTCATTCTTCTAAACTCCAGAGAGTATAGGCCCATTCTACACAACCTCTCATCATAGAACTAGGGGGTATAGTCTCAGTTTAAGGGGTCAACCATTTAGGACTGGTGATGAGGAGAAATTTCTTCACTCAGAGGGTTGTGAGACTTTGGAATTCTCTACCCCAGAGGGCTGTGGATGCTCAGTCATTGAGTTTATTCAAGGCTAAAATTGTTAGATTTTTGGACTCTAAGGAAATCAAGGGATATGGGGAAAGTGGAGTTAGGGTCGAAGATCAACCATGATCTTATTGAATGGCGGAGCAGGCTCGAGGGGCCATATGGCCTATTCTTGCTCTTATTTCTTATGTTCTTGTGTAACTGGTGGCTACCAACTGTTGATATGATTGCCCTTACATTTACTTCAAGTTATCTTGCAGGGCTTCTGTAAGATTGTTGCGGTCCTTTGTAGTGCTTGGACACAAGGGGCCCATTTTTGTATGCCCACTGACCCGTTTGTGCTGGAAAATAGGTTAGTAGGCCACAAAAATCTGGGGAAAAAGTCCTCAATTTTTGAACATGTTGATGAGGCTTGACTACCAATGCAAATATGTTTTCAATCATTGCTCATCGCCCCATCGTTTAAAGTGTTGGAAGTTTTTTTCTGTATATATAATGGTTTAACAGTGTTGAAATATTAAGCAGCAGAAATACAATACAAAAGAATTTCACAATTTGTAGCGTTTTATAAAATTGACTCAAAATTAACTCTGAATTGAACTTAAAATAGTTCTTTGAGCATCACTGAGTAAAATTAATGAATTGTCAGAGGCCAAAACAAATATAAATGTTGCCTATAATCAGACTTAGGAATGGCTATTTCAATACTTGCTAACACAGGAACACACTGAATTTAGAAAGAAGAAAGAATTTGCATTTTATAGTGTCTTTCAGCTTAGGACATCCCAAAGCGAGTCACAGCTAATTAATTACGTTTGAGGTGCTGTCCTGTTGTTATGTACAGCAATCAATTTGCACACACCAAGGTCCCACAAACTGCAATGTGATGTAATATAAATATTGCCATAAGATCTTTTTATGTCCACCTGAACAGGCAAACTGGGCCTTGGTTTGACATCTCATCTGAAAGACGGAACCTCTGACAATGCAGCACTCCTTCAGTACTGCTCTACACTGAAGTGCCAGCCTAGCTTGAAACCACGACATTCTGACTCAGAAGCGAGAATACTACCACTGAGCCAAACTCGTAAAATAAAACATATTTCACTATGTCAGAGTTGTATATTAATCAGTTTCAATGTGCGCCAATTATATTTGTATTGTCATTTTTTTGATTTCTTCTTGCCAACACATTTCCCCTTTTCTGCTTTCCTCTTGTAGGAGAATGCTTTCATAGACATTAGCAGTCCTGTAGTACTTCACCCAAGTAGCCTTCTTTAAGTATGAGCCCTTTGACAGTGAGTATCAGTGGACTCTGCAAACATGTAGCAAACTTCCTCCTGTCCTCACTAGACATCCACACAGGCAGACTTTCCGGGAGGTGTGGTAATCATGAGTGGGGTTGCTAGCTAACTTTTTTCCCTCTGCAGCCTTATGCCTCAGAGTCGAATTCAAATGCGATGTTACTGCCTAACTGAGACTACATAACCTAGCACAGAACAGGGATATAACCCGAGACCTGTTTAGTGACACATTTACCTGTGGAATTTTCGAGGGCGCTTTTAGGGGGAGAAATTCGCTATCGCCCCGTTTGGGGCGCTAACTTTTAAAAGTTGAAAAAATTAGTTCCAGGCGCTGATGTTTTTCAACTTTTCAAAAATTCGGGGTTTGCGCTCCAGGAAGGAAGTGGGGCGCTAAATCAAGCGCTTAATCAAGCTCTCCACTTCCTTCCTGGAGCGCAACAGGCAGCAGGCGGGGCGGTGGGTGTGCAGCGCTGCCGTGTTGGAAGGCTCCTTCCCTCCCTTAAAGGGAAGGGCTAATGCTGCAGACTCTGCAAGGGGAAAACTTACCTGGTCCCCGATGGCAGCTGTGATCCGACCCGATCAGCCCGATGCACTGCAGCAGAGTGCTGGGCTGATCGATCGCTGGCAAAGGCAAAGGGGAAAAAAAAGAGAAAGAGCATTTCAGAATTTTTTTTACTTACCTCGGCCACCTCGCCTTTAATATCGCCCCCGAAGCTCCCGGCCTCCCGATGAACGCCTCCTGCAGCTGCTGTTGTTTTCGCCCGGCGATGCTGCAGGGGACGGAACCGAAGTTCGGGTCCGGGGCGCTACCGGGGCGATGCGCACAGTGATGACTAGACGATCTTCGGGCAAAGGAGATTGGGGCGCAACGCCATACCGCCATTGCAAAACCCCCGCCGAATATAGCAGGAGTCGATCTTCTCGCTGCGCTCAGTAATTATCCCGGCGGCGATAATGGGAGGCACTAAGGAGGTCAATTTCTAGGCCTTAATTTAAAAAAAAAATATTTTTGCCTTTTAATTTTCTCGATTAATATAAGGTTGTGCAGTGGCACTGTAATAGTTTTTTTGAAAGATCTATAGTTCCTCACTACATACAGCCTGGAATTATGTCTGCAAAAGGATGTCCTATCAGTCAGCACAAAGGCGTTACCTCCTTTAGGCTGCAAGGAGACAAGACATTTGATCTGTATTTTTGTAATTACTCACAGATTAATCCATTCCTACAAGAGCATATGTAATTAGTAGTTTGCTTATTGATCTGCACACATGGAATGGCTCCTGATTATTTTTATTCAAGTCACTGCTCTGTCAATTCACAACCTCACACCAACACTCTGCGGAAGAATTAATCCCAAAAATTGACCCACTTGAAGCAGACTATCCATGAAAACGTCAGAATGCCAATAAGGAAGTGGCTGCAGCAGAATTTCTGTTTTGTCAACATTTTGTCAGAAGAAGATGCATTTGAGTTTTGGAACTCTTGGCAATCAGTGGAATAAAAGAGCACTGACCTTGCTTCTGATTATTATTAGATTATGACAACTAACTCCTAGCAATCATAGATAATGAGAATATCATGGCATGAGAGGTAGAAAGAAAACGTCCATTCTTAGAATCTGAATTGAGTCCAAAAAATGGTATATTCTTCAAAATACCTGTTTCATTATCCATTTTATTGATCTGATAACCAAAATTAAGTGTTCTCTGGGTGTTCATGATTTATGGTTACTGATTTAGAATTAATCAGAAAATATGATTAACTGAGGTAATTAGCAACAAACAATCCATCATGTGAAGTGATGACCAATGAAATTGTTATGATTCTATTTTGTTAATGTAAGGATATCATGCCCTGGTACAAGCTGTTGGAGTTCTGTGTCATCCATAGCCAGTCCATGGATCAATTCGTCAATGATTTCAAGGTTGATGGTCCTCTGAATAATGAGGCTATGCAGCATGCGGCACAACAGTTATTTTTTGCAAATTTTGGCTGGTATGCACTGCAAGCCATCACCAGTTCAAAATCCCTACTTCAAGACCCCAAGAGTTTGATTTGTGTAGATTTGTGTACCTGGTGGTATATGTGTTCTGTTACATTTGGGGTAGAGTAAAGGGATTGCAAGCTATGGTTTCAAACCATACTTAGGGTTCCTAAAAGGCCAGTCTTGCAGTTGGTTATACTATTCAGATAAATGTGGCTTACAGGACCGGTTACACTAAGTAATCATGTAGTGACCTAGGGCAGCTTGCAAAAACCAGGAGGATTATTTTCAAGCTTAACACCTCCAGTATGTTGAGGGAATGGAAGCTTTTATAGTTGATGAATGAAGGTGCCCATATTTCTTTGTGAGCACAGATGGTCAGACACTGGAAACGTGTTGTCATGTGTCAAACTGTTACTCTCCACTCTTAAAGAAATGCATGAACCTGCCAAACATTTATAACAGCGCAAGCACTGCCATCTCGTGAATGCAGATGGATTGAGCCTTGACCAATACAACTGTCATTTCTTCCAAGTACGTAGAAAGACCAGCACAAAAAAAGTATTGCAATTTTTACAGTTGATGGACTGAGCAGCTGGAGTCACTGAGCCACCATCCAAATCTACAACCAACGCTTGTGGTATCTCAGTCATTGCCTCTCTGCTTAGTCAAAACCAGGTCAGGAATGCTGGCTGTTGTGTGCATTGAAACAAGAATTGTGTGGCGTCCTCAAGTAGATCGTCTCAAATAACTTAAACATCGCACTGAGTGTACTATACCGCCAGACAGGTGCAGAGCCACATTTTACAAGTGCCCAGGTTTATCATTAGATTGTTTTGGAATTTTATAAACCTACTTTTGACTCATTTTAACATTGTAAAGGAAGTGCCAGTTCCTCTTGCTCACTCAACAGTAATAATTAACTGCCTGGGAGCAGAGCTCTGTATATGTGTCTGACTACAGACATTGTCAACTTAAATTGGCAATTTGGCCATATTTATATTGTATTTACACTTATTGACCTACTTTATAAGACTAAATATAACAGTTTATTAGATACTGATTTACTGATACTTATAATTGATTACCAGACAGTAATGTCATAGAAAGGCTCATAGTATTAGTAAAAAAATAGTACTGGAGAAATTAATGGGACTGAAAGCCGATAAATCCCCTGGACCTGATGGCCTACATCCTAGGGTTTTGAAAGAGGTGGCTATAGAAATAGTGGATGCATGGTTGTCATTTTCCAAAATTCCATAGATTCTGGAATGGTTCCCACGGATTGGAAGGTAGCAAATGTAACCCCACTATTTAAGAAAGGAGGGAGAAAGAAAACAGGGAACTATAGACCAGTTAGCCTGACATCAGTAGTAGTGAAAATGCTAGAATCTATTATTAAGGATGTGGTTACAGGGCACTTAGAAAATAATAATAGGATTGGGCAGAGTCAACATGGATTTATGAAAGGGAAATCGTGTTTGACAAAGTTTTTTGAGGTTGTAACTAGCAGAATAGGTAAGGGGGAACCAGTGGATGTGGTGTATTTGGATTTTCAGAAGGCATTCGATAAGGTGCCACACAAGAGGTTATTAAACAAAATTAGGGCTCATGGGATTGGAGGTAATATATTAGCATGGATTGAGGATTGGTTAACGGACAGAAAACAGAGAGTAGGAATAAACGGGTCATTTTCGGGTTGGCAGGCTGTAACTAGCGGCGTACCGCAAGGATCAATGCTTGGGCCTCAGCTATTCACAATCTACATCAATGATTTGGATGAGGGGACCAAATGTAATACATCCAAGTTTGCTGATGATACAAAGCTAGGTGGGAATGTAAGTTGTGAGAAGGATGCAAGGAGGCTTCAAGGGGATATAGACAGGCTAAGTGAGTGGGCAAGAACATGGCAAATGGAATATAATGTGGAGAAATGTAAAGTTATCCACTTTGGTAGGAAAAATAGAAAAGCAGAGTATATTTTTTAAATGGTGAGAGATTGGGAAATGTTGGTGTTCAGAGGGACTCGGATGTCCTTGTCCACGAATCACTGAAAGTTAACATGCAGGTACAGCAAGCAATTAGGAAAGCAAATGGTATGTTGGCCTTTATTACAAGAGGATTTGAGTATAAGAGTAAAGACGTCTTACTGCAATTATATAGGGCCCTAGTGAGACCACACCTGGAGGATTGTGTACAGTTTTTGGTCTCCTTACCTAAGGAAGGATATACTTTCTTTTTCTTTCTTTTATTCATTCATGGGATGTGGGCGTCGCTGGCAAGGCCACCATTTTTTGCTCATCCCCAGTTGCCCTTGAGAAGGTGGTGGTGAGCCGCCTTCTTGAACTGCTGCAGTCTGTGTGGTGAAGGTACTCCCCCACAGTGCTGTTAGGGAGGAAGTTCCAGGATTTTGACCCAACGACGATGAAGGAATGGCGATATACTTCCAAGTCAGGATGGTGTGTGACTTGGAGGGGAACTTGGAGGTGGCGGTGTTCCCATGCGCCTGCTGCCCTTGTCCTTTCTAGGTGGTAGAGGTGGCGGGTTTGAGAGGTGCTGCCGAAGAAGCCTTGGTGAGTTGCTGCAGTGCATCTTGTAGATGGTACAAACTGCAGCCACGGTATGCTGGTGGTGGAGGGAGTGAATGTTTAAGGTGGTCAATGGGGTGCCAATCAAGCGGGCTGCTTTGTCCTGGATGGTGTCGAGCTTCTTGAGTGTTGCTATAGAGGAAGTGCAACGAAGGTTCACCAGACTGGTTCCTGGGATGGGGGGATTGTCCTATGAGGAGAGATTGAGTAGACAAGGCCTATATTCTCTAGAGTTTAGAAGAATAAGAGGTGATCTCATTGAAACATACAAAATTCTTACAGGGCTTGAAAGGGTAGATGCAGGGAGGATGTTTCCCCTGGCTAGGGAGTCTAGAACCAGGGGTCACAGTCTCAGAATAAGGGCTCGGCCATTTAAGACTGAGATGAGAAATTTCTTCACTCAGAGGGTGCTGAATCTTTGGAATTCTCGACCCCAGATGGCTGTGGATGCTCAGTCATTGAGTATATTCAAGACAGAGATCGATAGATTTTTGAATATTAAGGGAATCAAGGGATATGGGGATAGTGCAGGAAAGTGGCGATGAGGTAGAAGATCAGCCATGATCTTATTGAATGACAGAGCAGGCTTGAAGGGCCAAATGGCCTACTCCTGCTCCTATTTCTTATGTTCTTATGTTCTTATATGTTATAAACATATACGTTTGAGCAATTTATAACCCTCATCTTAACCCCAGATAAGAATTTTCCTTCCTATGTCTCCATTACATTTTCTAATATGTTGTAGAATTGGTGAAAGCAGTTTAGTTTGCCTTTGCTTTTGGTGTGGAGTGTTGTGATGCACATTGATGCTACATGTAGTTAATGTATGATAATGTCTACACTGAAGAAGCAACAGCTTTGATATAGTCATTGTGAGCTTATCAAATGAGAATCTGTAACGGAGGACAAGAAAACAACAGTGTACATAAATTACATGTATGTGCACACAGGTATGCAACCTGAAGATTTATTTTTTTCCAAGCACTCACTGTTCAGGTATAATTCCAGATAGATGCAGTTTGGAGTCGCCTCTAAACTGCTTCACATGTATCTTCATTTAGACTTTGAAAGAATAACCCTTATTGGTTTAACATTTCCCATTTCCCAAGCCACCTGTTGTTTTGACCTTTCTAAATGAGATTTCCCAGTAGTCTGAACACTCAGCTCTGTTTAGATTTGAAATTTTCTTCCTTCACGTTTGGATTATTCAGACTTGAAATGTTTAAACAAGTCATTGCACAAGGGATGGCTAAAAGAACGTGAGCACCTTTAGTAGACCATCAGGGAACTTTGACATATGTCTGTAATAAATCACTTGAAAACTAAGACAAATATCCCCATTTGATTACTTAGCAACTCAGATATATATTCCTTCACCCATACTCCAGGAACTCAGATGTGGTCTCTGTAAGGGAACTTAGGAACATACCACTTCAATGCTAGGGTATTATGGTGCACTTCCCCACTAAGCTGACAATGCATATCCAAACAAATAAAGCCATGGGGCTGGATTTTACCAGCCCTGAGGAGGCGGGTTTGGAGGCGGGACTGCTGGGAAAATCCCACCAAAAAAGAGCAGGTCCCAAACCCGCTCCCAACCCGCCTCCATACAATCTTCCTGGGAGCCGGGTCCCCGATTTGCGCAGGGACCCAACTCCTAGTGGCGGGAAGAGGATTATAACCACTTAACTGCCAGTTAACAGGTAGTTAACAGGCAGTTAAGAGGCTTTTCCCAATTTTTTGACTGCTGCTGCGGGCTTCCCGACATCGGGGAACCCCGCCAGGGTAAGTGAGGCGTGCTGTGGGTCTGTTGTTATGTTGGTGTTTGGATGACAGCTGCAGAAGTGGTGTGAAGGTTAGTGTCAGAGGTAAGGACATGTTGTGAAAGTAATTTTTAATGTGATTAGGAGTTTCTGCAGGTGACAAGCTGTCAAGTGTTTGTGTAGCCTCATCTCAGTGGGAAAAGTGACAGATGGCTTCTGCAATCTCAGCTGCAGCTGCCATCTGTTTTATCCTAAGGAGAGAGTAATTGGAGAGCCTAGGTGTAAGGGCTCACCATTGGATAGTGATTGTCAGTGTTTGACAGCACCTCAATGCTGTCAAACACTGTCAAATCATCTGTCAAACAAGTGTGGTGCATATGCCTTTAAAAAAAACGGCAGATGAAGCGTCATCAACTGACGTCATCTGACACCGGCTTTCCTTTAATTGGCCGGCAAGCCTGCAGGGCAGGCTTAACAAGGCCAATCAGGGCAAAATAGCGTCTGTTCATCCGACATCGCTGGGGGCAGGACTAGAACCCGGATGCAACAGTCCCGCCCCAACTCGTCTCGGTAAGTAAAATCCAGCCCATGGTCTCCCTGGATAGGAAAACAAAAATAGAGAATCGAAAAGCATATCATAGTGATTCCTTTATAGTTAAATAATCCCACCAGAGACAAGCTTTTTGGGCAACTCACAAAATGCAGGTACAGAACAGGGCCACACCAGAAAATGCACAGTGATGTTTCCTTAAAAGAACAAGAGAATGTGAATCCAGTGGTGTAAAATGGGTCAAAACTTAAATTTTTTCCAAGTATTACAATTCTGGACCAATTTGAAAGATCATTATTCAGAAACTGCTTTTTTACTAATCCTTTTTAATTAGCACTGAATAATGATAGTTTTTATAATGTAGACATGTGTTGACTGGGAATTAAACTGGGACTGCTAAAACTCATTTCACCTCAGACCTTAACTAGCCATGAAAGAGGAAAAGATTAATCCAATCTGTCTGGACCTGGTTTGAACCCAGGTCCCAGAAGTAAAAACAAAATATTCCAACCATTAAACCACATAGCAAGTCTCTTTTTTTTAAAAAAAAGGGACACAAATTTCAGCAGGTTCTTAGAACATAAGTCATCTGAATGTATTTGAAGTCTCAACAGAAACTGAGAACCCTTCGCATGTACTAATTACGAGTACTGATGAACATATGAATTTGCTCATTATGTAAATCTTTCCTTTCCTAATTGAATGTTACTGGAAAAATGAGCAATTAGATGAAAACAATATGTGCTTAAAACTGTGAAGTAATTATTTATATTCCCCACTAGTAAAGCCAGCGTTTGGTAAGCTTGCAATGTAGTTGATTCAGTTGTCATGCCAACTAACAAATCTAAGTTTGTCCCATAAACTGCAGCAGATTGCAAAAGAAAATGCAGGTACTTACAGAATACTGATGTTCGAGCCCAAACTTGGTGGTTACTGATATGAGTGCTGTAAAATGCTGTCAAAAGAGTTTCAGCATTTTAAAATAATGGATAGTTAAAGGGTTTCTTTTTAAGCTCTGGGGAGTAAATAAAATCACTTAGATGGTCATTTATTATGAATCTTCACACAGTGACTCAATAAGTAAATGTACCATATAGTGTGGTAGTGAGCCATAAGGATCAGAAAGGCCTATGCTGAACTAGAAGATCTCAACAATTGGCACCAACATCTTGGGCTATAACGAGTACAATCGCGTTCCTGCTCTCGATTGCTATCCATGATGGGCATTCTTTGTTCCAGTCCTACTCAGGTCCCCCTCCCTCACCTCTTTTACCGGTACATTGATAACTGTATCAGTGCCGATTCCTGCTCTCGCCCTGAACTAGAAAATTTCATTCACTTTGCTTACAATTTCCACCCTTCCCTCACCTTCACATGGTCCATCTCTGACTCTTCCCTTCCCTTCCTCGACTTCTCTGTCTCCATTTCTGGGGATAGGCTATCGACAAACATCCACTATAAGCCCACTGACTCCCACAGCTACCTGGACTACACTTCCTTCCACCCCACTTCCTGTAAGGACTCTATTCCATTCTCCCAGTTTCTCCGTCTCAGCCGCACCTGTTCTGACGATGCCACCTTCCATACTAGTGCTTCCGATATGTCTTCCTTTTTCCTCAACTGAGGATTCTCCTCTACCATGGTTGAGGCCCTTGACCGAGTCCGTTCCATTTCCCACACTTCTGCTCTCACTCCTTCCCTTTCCTCTCAGAACCACGATAGGGTTCCCCTGGTCCTCACCTTTCACCCACTAGCCTCCACATTCAACGGATCATCGTCCGCCATCTCCACTGTGATCCCACCACCAAACACATCTTCCCCTCCCCTCCCCTTTCAGCATTCCAAAGGGACCGCTCCCTCCGCGACACCCTGGTCCACTCCTCAATCACCCCCAACCGCCCCTCCCCTTCCCACGGCACCTTCCCGTGCAAGCACAGGAGATGCAACACCTGCCCTTTTACCTCCTCCCTTCCCACTGTCCAGGGCCCCAAACACTGAATCCAGGTGAAACAGTGATTTACTTGTATTATTGCAATTTAGTATAGTGTACAATGCGGTCTCCTCTACATTGGGGAGACCAAACACAGATTGGGTGATCGCTTTGCGCAACACCTCCATTCAATCCGTAAGGGTGACCTCGAGCTTCCGGTCGCCTGTCACTTTAATTCCCCGCTCCACTCGCACTCTGACCTTTCTGTCCTCGGCCTCTTACACTGTTCCAATGAAGCTCAACATAAGCTCGAGGAACAGAACCTCATCTTTCAATTAGGCACTTTACAGCCTTCTGGACTCAACATCGAGTTCAACAATTTCAGACCATAACCTCTGCCCCCATTTTTTCAGACGGCAGCTGTTGATGATTCTGCCCTCCCCATTTGCAGCATTTAACCACTCCTGCCTTCCACCCTATCACAGACCGTCCCTTTTGTTCTTCCCTCCCCTCCCCCTTTCCCTGCCCCTGCACCTGGTTAAAATCGGTTACATCTCTAACTTTTTCCAGTTCTGACGAAGGGTCATCGACCTGAAATGTTAACTCTGTTTCTCTCTCCACAGATGCTGCATGGCCTGCTGAATATTTCCAGCATTTTCTGTTTTTATTTCAGATTCCAGCATCCGCAGTATTTTGCTATTGTATTATCTTAAACCTTATTATGTTGAAAGTTTTAGCCAGAAAGTTAGTCAGAAATCTCCTGTTATGTGTATTTTAATATTGCCTTATCATATTTTAGACTGTAATTATAGCATTATTTGTTAATTTTACATGATAAAAACAAAGCTAAAGCATTGTATACTGCATGGTAAATTCACCATGTAAGGAATCATTTGGGCTATGGTAGTATATTTTTACAGTGAGCAGAAAGTACATGTATACTTTTCTTTTTTGGGGTTATTGAAGAAAATGTTAAAGCCGTGTGATGTTACCAAATTATTCTCCACTGATGTTTTTTATCCCAAGATAAAGCCGAGATTTTTGAAGTATTATCATGAAGTATCTGACGCATGCTGTGGAGGTCTTGTAGGATTAGCATTAAGTTACGGTAATATCCAAATTTGAAAAAGTGACAGAACAGACTGAGGCAACTACATTGCATGATATCACAATGAAGGTCTCACATCGCATCTGGAATAACGCATTTCTTAGAGGTTGCACAGACCAGTGGCAGTCAGAAAAACCCCAGATAAAAATTGGGTCTATTGTTAACAAATCTGGAAAATTTCAATTTGGTTTGTTGCCAACTGCATGAAACCTGTGCATCAGTAGCCATATTAAAAATTAATTAAATAATGCTCCTCCTGACTCTATAAAAATCAAGTTAAAAGCGATTACTTACCATTTTTTGAGCAGTCCCTGTAAGGACCGCTGGTTAAGCCGCTCTACATCAAGTAGCATGAGCAGCATACGAGTTACCCATTGGTACCTGAAAATTACATCAGGGTCCGATGTTGTAGGACCCTGATTGGCATTCCTTATGATGCGACCGCCTGTAACAGCTGGGGTCTCTGGCTAACCATTTCCAGGACTGGATGGAAATGGCAACGGACAGATTGGCAGTGGGAATGGCACGGTTAGTATTGCACTGCCATTTTCCCTGCACTACCATGCTGTTTCCGCCCGAAAACGGAGACAAGAATAAACCCATTAAACTGACGCAATTATTGAATGGAAGTGCTATATTTACCCAGAATCCATCTTTTTTTTGGTTTACCAGTCTCTATGTCCCAGTTAACTAGATCGAAACATGAATCAACAGAAAGAAGTTACATTTTCTGGAGTGTATTAACGAGGAAGTTTTAATATTTTCAATCGTATAACTGAATTTTCTAAACCCAATTTCACAGCCATGCTGCATGTCATTCGATTGAGTATAATGTTCATAACTTAAAACATGTAATTTGTAATAACAGTCCTCATATATATTGAGCGTCTTGAGGCTGCCATGTATAATGTGTCCATTGGTCAATGTTATTTTTTTCCTTCATTTTGCGAGTGCTTTTCTCCTTTCTAATTGGTGAATAACTAAAGTAGAAAATATCTAAACCAATTACACAAGACAGTTCCCTCCAATTTCGATTTTCTCCTGAGAGAATCACAACTGTACCGAAAAAAAAACCTGAGATACAGTCGCCATGACAGTTCCTCAACTATGTAGCACTAAATATAACATTTATTTAATTTTATATTTAAACACATTAAAACTTAACAACATAATCAAAATTTTGGCTATAATTTCCCCTTCTCCCTTCCACAAACAGCAAGAGACACCCCACTGGGGCTCTGAAAATCCTGGATTCCGCATATACTCTCCTCAGCCCCACTGCCCAATAGCTCACGTGTTTGGAAGCCCAATGTAAATAAGAAACATGTGCAGGAGCCCATCTCTGATTTAAAAGTTAACAACTACCAATGGTCATCAGATAGGGCTGCAAAGCTTGAGTAAAGTTCCTTTCATTATATCATGGTCCCGGCGCTCCTGAGGCCCCAGTCCATTTCCGCCCACTCTGTGTACTGCAACAGCAGCCCTAATTCACTCTCACTTGCTCAAAATGCCACTGTGGCAGTCTTGGCCCACGAGCTCCCACTCTCTGTGCTGCATTGGCTGCTGCATTTCCCACATTACAACAGTGACTACACTTCAAAAGTACTTCACTGGCTGTAAAGCGCTTTGAGACGTCCGGTGGTCGTGAAAGGCGCTATATAAATGCAAGTCTTCCTTTTTTTTCTTTTTTGCATCAGCATTCCTAGCTCGCTTCCTCAGGTTCTCTCTGCAGGCATGTGGAAGAGACGTGCCTAGGTGAACAAATATCTGGCTTGATTCATTTCAGAAGCATTGCCACTCGAGAGACAGATATAGCTTGAATAGGTGAAAGGGAGAAGAAAAAAGATGCTCTTGAGTGGAGCAGCAGGAATCAAACCTTCTTGAGATGAGGTAAGGGATGGAGACCTGTTGACGGAGAGAGATCATCTTGTTGTGGGTGAGCCATGAGTGTCTGTTGCTTTTTAGCTGCCACTTATAAACCTACAGTTCACTCAGACACCATGCAAGAATGCAACCCACTACAGCAAGTTCAGAAGTCAAAAGTTTACAAAACATTTTTTACCCCTGTTCTTTTATGAATTGAAGAATGCCAGCTCTATGAGTAACAGGCATGCATGTGAGACCAAAATGTATAGATCGAAAAACAGATGTGCATAATCTATTAATTCTGATTTTCTAATTCCCCTTAAGATAGATAAGTGCCCTATCTGTAGGATGTCCAGTAATGTGCTCATACCAAGGTGTCAGTTGTGCAGTATAGGGTCTATTTTTAACCCCAAGTATCAGAAATTGAAACATCAGTGGATGGATCTAATTTTGGTTGGTAACCCAGACACCTGAGCTTTTAACTCTGGAGATAGTAGTTGTTGCAATATTGCAGATTTCTCCCTGCCTATAGTAACAATGGGAAGGTACTCCTAAAGTGTTGGCAAAAACTATTGGCCAGTCACCCAACTTTCCTGGTCAAAAAGTGCTGAGGACACAAGATGAACCATATGTTCAAACTTTTTTTTAAAGCAAGGATCTTTCACTGACCAGCAAGAACCTTTATGAGGCAGAAATCCAACCATAGATTAGAACAAGTTTTCAGGGAAAACTTTTTAATATTTCCAATAAAGATGTCTGCTAGATTACAGTGCAATACTCATATTAGCCAGATACAACTAGAAGAGGATACTAGAAGATGATCAGAAATAGATTGATCACCAGTTGTAATGTGCTAACGTGCAGACAGAAGAAAACCCTCGTCCATATCCTTAGATTCAAGACTAGAAACATAGACCGGAATTTTCCGGGGTGCTAGCGGGCGCAATTGGTGGCGGGTCAGTTGGGAAAGTTGTTATTTTTGACAGTGGGTTGGGAACCCGCTGTCATCCTGCCCACACGCGCCTTTCCCCCAGGTGTGTCTGTCATCGTGGAGCCGACCTGACCGGCAGTGGCGGCGACCCAATTGAAATGATTAACAGCTAGTTGTCAGACCATTAACAGGCTTTTTTAACTTACTTTTTAAATTGTACTGCATGGCCACGGCAACCACACTGCTCGGGAAGCATGTCTGTCAACCTGAGGCGGGAGCTCCGTGGTCATTGCTCCAGCTGATTACTTGACAGCATCAAATGTACAGTAAAAGCTCCCACCTGACAGATGATCACTTTCCTCAGGCAGAAGCTGTTGCTCAGTCCATTTCCAGCACAGATTCTGCAGGCTGCAAGTGTTTCCAGCAAAGTCTCCATCTAGTGTCACCTCATTGAAAGAACTCTTGCACCATTGACACATCGCTTCTGTCATCTCGACTTCACATGCCATCTATTCCATCAACATGGGGGCCGTTTATACTGTCTCACCTTGGTCCTCAGAATCCGACCACGATCATCCCCAACACCAGCAGCACCAGGCACACCAGCAGCACCAACAACAACACCAACCTTCTCCGCAATCACCTGATGCTGCACAGGACAGAGGGCATCAGCACCCGAGCACATTGCTGCCCAGGAGGCCAGGGATGGCCTCACCATGGCCAGATTTACTTCACTTGATGCTGTACACCCATATGGCTGCCACATGATGCGCCAGGTTGGTACCACCCCACATCAACACCATAAAGCATCCCTACAATGCCCAAGCCATTCCTTTCACACTCATCACCATTACAGGGGGTACCGTTATGTCTCACCATTCACTGCAACTCACTAAGCCACTTCCAAAGGTGCACACAAATCTGTCCAAGATCAGAAAGTGTTGAAAATAAATATTTTTATGTTTGACACCACGTTAACAGAAACTTTACATAAACATTGGATAAAACACCCAAGTGGCTACCCTTGTGTGTTGTTAGTTGGTATGATTGGACTAGGATGAGGGTGAGTGTGAGGGGTGGCTCGTGAGATGGGGATGTGATAGAGAGGGATGGGTGGAGGTGCAAGGTAAGTTGGTGTGAGTGAGGATGTGCAGGAGTAGGGTAGGGAAGGCAGAGTGATGGGGATGTGATGAGAGGCACAGCAGGATGAAGTTATGTGTGGCTTTGTACTAACGTTTCCTGATCTAATGAGATCATTGAAACGTTTGCGGCACTGCACCCAGGTCCTCCTGACGACATCCCTGCTTGTGACCTCCTCTGCAATCTGCAACCAGGCTGTCTTGGTCTCCTGGGGAGGTCTCTTCCGCTCATCGGAAGGGAAGAGGACTCCCTGTGTGCTCTGACTCCCTCCATAAGCATATGGAGGGAGTCATGGGAGAACCTGGGTGCAGCCCTCTGCCTCTGTGCTGTCATTGTCAGTGTTTGCAGCACTCCAATGCTGTAGTGCACTGACAGCACTATGTTAGATTAAACATCAAATTGAATGTGGCCCTGGTCCCTTTAAAGATCCCAGCTGAAAACGTGTCATGAATGACGTCACCAGACCCGCTCCATTTAATTGGGCTGAGTAATGCGCTGGGAGGGCTTAATAGGCTCCATTAATGTAAAATAACAACAGAAAACGCTGGAAAAACTCAGCAGGCCAGGCAGCATCCGTGGAGAGAGAAAGAGAGTTAACGTTTCAGGTCGATGACCTTTCATCAGAACTGGGAAGAGCCGGAAATCAAATAGATTTAAGGCCAGGGTAAAGCTGGGAAAAGGGGGAGGGGAATAAAGGAACAAAGGGGGAGATGAAGAGACATTAAGAGACATTAAGAGATATGCAAGGCTAGAGGTGGTGTTAATGTGACAGATTAAGGCTGAATGAAGTGTGAAATCCACTGGCAGAATGAAGGACAGCTGCCAGCTTCTAGGAGGAAAAAAAAAGGTGGGGGGGGGACAAATAAAAATAAAATATAAATGTGATTGGAGCTGAGGTTATGATCTAAAATTGTTGAACTCGATATTGAGTCCAGAGGGCTGTAGCGTGCCTAAACGAAAGATGAGGTGCTGTTCCTCGAGATTACGCTGCGCTTCCGTGGAACAGTGTAATAGGCCGAGGACGGTGAGGTCAGAGTGGGAGTGAAGCGGTGAATTAAAGTGACAGGCCACCGGGAGCTCGGGGTCCCCCTTACGGACTGAACGGAGGTGTTCCGCAAAGCGGTCACCCAATCTGCGTTTGGTCTCCCCAATGTAGAGGAGTCCACATCGTGAGCAGCGAATACAGTATACTAAATTGCAGGAAGTACAAGTAAATCGCTGTTTCACCTGGAAGGGGTGTTTGGGGCCCTGGACAGTGGGAAGAGGGGAGGTATAAGGGCATGTGTTGCATCTCCTGCGCGTGCACGGGAAGGTGCCGGGCGAAGGGGAAGGGGTGCTGGGGGTGGTAGAGGAGTAGACTAGAGTGTCGCGGAGGGAGCGGTCCCTACGGAATGCTGAAAGGGGAGGTGAGGGGAAGATGTGTTTGGTGGTGGGATCACGCTGGAGGTGGCGGAAATGGCGGAGGATGATCCGTTGAATGTGGAGGCTGGTGGGGTGAAAGGTGAGGACAAGGGGAACCCTATCGTGGTTCCGGGAGGGAGGGGCAGGGGTGAGGGCAGAAGTGCGGGAGATAGAACGGACACGGTCGAGGGCCGTGTCGACCACGGTAGAGGGGAATCCTCGGTTGAGGAAAAAGGAAGACATGTCAGAAGCACTGGTATGGAAGGTGGCATCATCAGAGCAGATGCGGCGGAGACGGAGAAACTGGGAGAATGGAATAGAGTCCTTACAGGAGGCGGGGTGGGAGGAAGTGTAGTCCAGGTAGCTGTGGGAGTCAGTGGGCTTGTAGTGAATGTTAGTCAATAACCTATCCCCAGAGATGGAGATGGAGAAGTCGAGGAAGGGAAGGGAAGAGTCGGAGATGGACCATGTGAAGGTGAGGGAAGGGTGGAAATTGGAAGCATAGTGAATGAAATGTTCTAGTTCAGGGCGAGAGCAGGAGACGGCACCGATACAGTCATCAATGTACCGGAAAAAGAGGTGAGGGAGGGGACCCGAGTAGGACTGGAACAAAGAGTGTTCCACATATCCCACGAAAAGGCAGGCATAGCTAGGACCCATGCGGGTACCCATAGCAACACCTTTAATTTGGAGGAAATGGGTAGAGTCAAAGGAGAAGTTGTTCAATGTGAGAACAAGTTCAGCCAGGCGGAGGAGGGTGGTGGTGGATGGGGACTGGTTGGGCCTCTGTTCAAGGAAGAAGCGGAGCGCCCTCAGGCCATCCTGGTGGGGAATGGAGGTGTAGAGGGATTGTACGTCCAGAGTGAAGAGGAGACGGTTGGGGCCGGGAAACTGGAAACTGTTAAAATGGCGGAGGGCATCGGAAGAGTCGCGGATGTAGGTGGGAAGAGACTGGACAAGGGGAGAAAAAATAGAGTCGAGATAGGAAGAGATAAGTTCCGTGGGGCAAGAACAGGCTGAAACGATGGGTCTACCGGGGCAGTCCTGTTTGTGGATCTTGGGAAGGAGGTAGAAGCGGGCTGTGCGGGGTTGGGGAACTATGAGGTTGGCGGCCGTGGGGGGAAGATCTCCAGAGGAGATGAGGTCAGTGACAGTCTTGGACACGGTGGCTTGATGTTCGGTAGTGGGGTCATGGTCCAGGTGGAGGTAGGAGGAGGTGTTGGAGAGTTGGCGTTCAACTTCCGCTAGGTAGAGGTCGGTTCGCCAAACAACAACAGCGCCACCCTTGTCAGCAGGTTTAATGACAATGTCAGGGTTGGATCAGAGAGAATGGAGTGCTGCAAGTTCAGAGGGAGGTAGGTTGGAGTGAGTGAGGGGAGCAGAGAAATTGAGCTGGCCGATGTCACGGCGGCAGTTAGCAATGAAAAGATCAAGAGAGGGTAAGAGGCCAGAGGGAGGGGTCCAGGTGGAACGAGAATTCTGAAAGCGGGAGAAAGGGTCAGCCGTGCGGGGGGAAGACTCCTGGCCAGAGAAGTGGGCATGGAGACGGAGGCGGCGGAAAAAGAGCTCAGCATCGTGCCGAGCTCGAAATTCATTGAGATGGGGGCGTAAGGGGATGAAGCTCAGGCCTTTGCTGAGGACTGATCGTTCGGAGTCAGAGAGGGGAAGGTCAGAGGGGATAGTGAAAACGCGGCAGGGGGTGAGATTGGGAGAAGGGGGGTCAGAGGAAAGTGAAGGGGAAGAAGGTTCCGGAGGGGCTTTAGTGTCCAAGAGTTGTTGAAGCTTGCGATCCTTGACATCGGAAAGGAAGAAAAAAAGTTTTTTGTTGAAGCGTCGGATGAGTCTAAGGATGAAATGGAACTGTGGACCCGGACAGCTTTGAGATAGAGTGCGTCGGTGCTGCTGAAGAGAGATAAACATAGAAACATAGAATCTAGGAGCAGGAGTAGGCCATTCGGCCCGTCGAGCCTGCTCCGCCATTCAATACGATCATGGCTGATCATCCAAATCCAGTACCCTGTCCCTGCTTTAATCCCCACAGTACACATATCCCACCCTACCCCCGTAACCCCACGTATTTAATTCCCCCTAACATATCCCATCCTATCCCCATAACCCCACATATTTAATCCCCCCTAACACACTAAGGGTCAATTTATCATAGCCAAATCAACCTAACCCACACATTTTTGGACTGTGGGAGGAAACCGGAGCACCCGGAGGAAACCCACGCAGACACGGGGAGAATGTGCAAACTCCACACAGACAGTCACCCGAGGTCAGATTCGAACCCGGGTCTCTGGCGCTGTGAGGCACCAGTGCTAACCACTATGCCACCGTGTTGCCGAGAGTGTTCATGTGGCGCCGCATGGCATTGAGCGTGGATCTCAAGATGCGGCGAGAGCAGTAGTTCGAGGAACGATGAATATCTTGGAGATATTTGTAATCCTGGGTGGATCCGAAACACGAAGGGTGGAAGTTTAGTTGGAATCCACGTGGGATAAGTCGGAACCGGAGACAGTTGCTGAGGAAAGTAATGTGGCTGTGAAACCGAGTCTTGGCAGATACCTGATCAAACACGAGAAGGGAAACTGAAATCAATGAAGATGAACAAGGTTGAAGAGCCAAACGGAAATCCCGTCGAAGAGAAGAGCAGAACTTCTTCAAGGTAGGCATTCCCAGAAGAGAGGTGGCAGTGAACCAAACACTAATACGATAGCAAAATACTGCGGATGCTGGAAATCCGAAATAACAACAGAAAACGCTGGAAAAACTCAGCAGGCCAGGCAGCATCCGTGGAGAGAGAAAGAGAGTTAACGTTTCAGGTCGATGACCTTTCATCAGAACTGGGAAGAGCCGGAAATCAAATAGATTTAAGGCCAGGGTAAAGCTGGGAAAAGGGGGAGGGGATAAAGGAACAAAGGGGGAGATGAAGAGACATTAAGAGACATTAAGAGATATGCAAGGCTAGAGGTGGTGTTAATGTGACAGATTAAGGCTGAATGAAGTGTGAAATCCACTGGCAGAATGAAGGACAGCTGCCAGCTTCTAGGAGGAAAAAAAAAGGTGGGGGGGGGGACAAATAAAAATAAAATATAAATGTGATTGGAGCTGAGGTTATGATCTAAAATTGTTGAACTCGATATTGAGTCCAGAGGGCTGTAGCGTGCCTAAACGAAAGATGAGGTGCTGATCCTCGAGCTTACGCTGCGCTTCCGTGGAACAGTGTAATAGGCCGAGGACGGTGAGGTCAGAGTGGGAGTGAAGCGGTGAATTAAAGTGACAGGCCACCGGGAGCTTGGGGTCCCCCTTACGGACTGAACGGAGGTGTTCCGCAAAGCATTAATGTAAGTTAGTTTTCAACAGCGGGATGGAGCTAGCAGCAGGGTCATGACCCGCTACGGACACTGCTCGCACCGGACCCGCCAAGGTCGGCAAAATTCTGGCCATAGATAGTGTTTAACACTTTTAGGTACCTTTAGGAATGGAGGTCCTAGCTTAAATAAATAGTTTAAATATTTGGTGCATAATACATATTCAGCATCATTGAATATTTTGACAATATATTTCACTGTGACGGATGTTTGTATAACAGATACTGGTTGAACCTTGTAATATTGTTTCTAAGATATAGAATAAATACATAACTATTGATCCCTTCTAAATAAAAGATGTCATGGAAGTTGGTGCAACAACCTGTTCCCAGAGCTCAGTCCTTGGCACTTGCCTTCTGTTGTGTATACCTGCTGCACAAGGGTAATTAGTGCCCAGTGTGTCCCTGGCTATGTACATTTGCCGCTGGCATAAGGCTGAGGACGCTATCTCCCTGTAAAGGGAGCAGATAACACCACTTGACTCCTCAGAGGAGCCATCAAGTCTTAAAAAAAAAAGTGTGAAGCAGTGGAGAAACTAACCAGATTCATGAGATTTCTTTCTTGCATGTCTAATTGCTTCCCCTACTCAGCTGCTGTGTTAGGACCCTAGAATGAGAAGGAAGTTTAGAACATAAAAGCTTGCTGGCAGCATTATTGCCTTATGCTGTGCTTCTAATTTACATACCTGGGAGGTGGTAAATTAGTCATTTCTGTCAGCTGTACCTGCTCTTTGTAATACCAAGATTTAACTATAACATAGCATTATTCTTAAAGCCCACCCAAGCCTTTTTCAATGAAATTAATTACCTCACTCTGCAGTAGTTAAAGGTGAGATTAAATGAATTTCAGAAAGCCATAGAAGCCAATAATAAGACAAAGTGTCTCCTAATTACGCTTATAAATCTGAAAGTGATGTATTGCCCTTTTTTCTAGAGAAATATTCTTTGGAAACTTCCTGATTCTCAGTATGCATATTGATAGCCCTGGCAGTGATCAGTGGCTGAGCTGTAAATATATCTGGAATTCTTCTTCTTAGGCAGTCCCTCGGAACCAAGGATGACTTGCTTCCACACTAAAAATGAGTTCTCAGGTGACTGATGAGTCCAATGCGGGACCTACAGTCTCTGTCGCAGGTGGGGCAGACGGTGGTTGAAGGGGCGGGTGGGTGGGGTGCTTGGGCTGACGTCCACTCCTTCCGCTGTTTGCACTTGGCTTCCGCTTGCTCCCGGCGAAGAGGCTCGAGGTGTTTGGCACCTTCCTGAATGCTTCTCCTCCACTTTGTGCAGTCTTGGGCCAGGGAATCCCAGGTGTCACTGTGAATGTTGCACTTTTTCAAGGAGGCTTTGAGGGTGTCCTTGAAGCATTTCCTCTGCCCACCTGGGGCTCTCTTGCCGTGTCGGAGCTCCGAGTAGAGCGCTTGCTTTGGGAGTCTCGTATCAGGCATGTGGACAATGTGACCCGTCCATCGGAGCTGATCGAGCGTGGTCAAAACTTCGATGCTGGGGATGTTGGCCTGAGCGAGAACACTAACATTGGTGAGCCTATCCTGCCAATGGATTTGCAGGATCTTGCGGAGGCAGCGTTGATGGTACCTCTCCAGTGCTTTGAGGTGCCTGCTGTACATGGTCCATGTCTCTGAAGCATACAGGAGGGCGGGTATCACTACTGCTCTGTAGACCATGAGCTTGGTGCCGGGTTTGAGGTCCTGGTCTTCAAACACTCTCTTCCTCAGGCGACCGAAGGCTGCACTGGCACACTGAAGGCGGTGTTGGACTTCGTCATCGACGTCTGCCTTTGTTGACAGTAGGCTCCTGAGGTATGGAAAGTGGTCCAAGTTGTCCAAGGCCTCGTCATGAATTTTGATAATCGGGGAGCAGAACTGTGTGGTGGGGGCAGGTTGGTAGAGGACCTTTGTCTTACAGATGTTTAGTGTAAAGTCCATGCTCTTGTATGCTTCGGTGAAGGTGTTGACGATGGTTTGGAGTTCGACCTCCGAGTGTGCGTAGACGTAAGCGTCGTCTGCATACTGTAATTCGAAGACAGAGGAAGGGACGACCTTGGATCTGGACTGAAGGCGACGGCGGTTGAACAGTTTCCCGTTTGTTCTGTAAATCAGCTCCACTCCAGCGGGGAGCTTACTGAGGGTGAGATGGAGCATTGCAGCCCGAAAGATTGAGAAGAGCGTTGGTGCGATGACACAGCCTTGCTTGACCCCGGTCTATTGAGAACATGAATATTCTGAAAATCAAAACTTTTATGTATTTATTCTAAATTGAAACGTATTAAGAAATTTGCAAGGCTGCAAAGAATTCATTTGTTATTACATTTATTTAAGATTTATTGTAATTACGAAAAATACTATATTTCAAATTAATGCAAAACAATGATATCATAAGTAATTGCTAGCACAAAGTCCTTTTAAAATATTGGTCTTGTGAAAAGAATGCCAACTTTATTGCATTGCAAATGGAATTATAACAAAAAGAAAATACTGCAGATGCTGGAAATCTGAAATAAAAACAGAAAATGCTGGATATATTCAGCAGGTCAGGCAGCATCTGTGAAGAGAGAAACAAAGTTAACCTTTCAGGTTGATGACCTTTCATAAGAACTGGAAAAAAGCAGGAAATGGAACAGATCTTTAAGCAAGTGTAGGGGCTGGGAAAGGGAATGAAAGAACAAAAGGGAAGGTCTGTGATAGGATAGAAGGCAGGAGAGGTTAAGAGACATTAAGAGATATTTAAGGCAAAAGGAGATGGTAATGGGACAGGTTAAGAAACAAAGGATGGCTCTAGATGAAGTGTAAATTGCGCAGGCAGAATGAAAGACAGCTGCCATGTGGGAGAGAAGAAAAGACACAAACAAAAGGTGTGGATAAAAAATATATATAGGATAGGGGCCGAGGTTATGATCTGAAATTGTTGAACTAGAGTCAATGAGTCATAAAGTTATACAGCACAGAAAGAGGCCCTTTGGCCCATCATGTCCGCACCGGCCATCAAGCCCTGTCTATTCTAATCCCATTTTCCAGCACTTGGTCCGTAGCCTTGTATGCTATGGCGTTTCAAGTGCTCATCTAAATGCTTCTTGAATGTTGTGAGTGTTCCTGCCTCTACCACCCTTTCAGGCAGTGTTGAGTCCAGAAGGCTGTAAAGTGCCTAATCGAAAGATGAGGTGCTGTTCCTCGAGCTTACGCTGAGCTTCAGGAATTCAGGAATTATAACAAGTTGTGTACAAAACATGAAGTTCTGAAAAATTAGACCAGTAGTGCAGATTGGATTGTTACCTGCTCGTCTTAACAAAACATTCAAACTACTAAAGAATTAACATGGAAATACTTGTCTGTTACAGGGTCAAGTGTAATCGGAGTTCTTCACACGGAGTAGTCTATTTACAGATACCTATTGAGCGTTTGTTAATTTAAGACTTTAGTAGTTTAAAAGATTCCCGAAGGAGCTTTTATATTCTAAATGTGTCGGATATTCTTGTACAATTCAGGAGCATAGAATCTTGCACTTTGCACCGATGCTGCTGTTATAGTGGAAGTGCAGCCTGACTCTCGTGTCAGGTCATACACTGACAGCAGAACGAAGTGGGATGAGGCTCTGCGTGAGGATGTCTCATTCCACCTACTTTCAGAGTCAATTCGGGCCTTGGCTATCAACTTACACTCCAAGTTTGGCAGCGGTGCAAAGTGGTTTCCGCTTCTCACCAATGTGGAGTGGGAGAGCACCATTAATTATGCTGAAAAAGACTAAATGAATCAGGTTAGGATTTTGTATGGATTATTTTATTAACTGAACGAATCTGTTGCAAAAAGTTGATACATAATTGAACAGTTTTAAAGTGTGAATTTCTGAAATAAAATGAGTTTCCATCTAAAGTTGTGCTAAAAAATACAAATAGATTAAACATAACGTGAGAAATATATTAAGCTGTTTTTATTCAATTATTATGTTAAAATCAAAACTTTATTTTTCTGCATGAATGCATCATGTTATAAATAACCATAAATTATACTGATGAAGCTAAGAACAAGCAGACCGGCCCTGAGCACCCCAAACCAGTTAGCTTAACCATTCTTCAAAAAATGTTCTGGGATTCCAGTCTCTTTTCAGCATGTAATCCCATCAGCTAAAATATAATTGAAGGGCATCGCTGTGAGCATTGACAAGGTCAGAAAAAGTCTTCTAGTGAGAATTGCAAATATTTAATGGGGCTTGGAGTGAGCAATGTCACTGTACAAAGCAGCTGGGGTCTTAAGGAATTGGACGGAAGGTGGGTTTGATTGTCTGCACTTGACTTTGGGAGTTTAGAGGTCAGTTAGAAAGTTTTTGAACAGGTGATGCCTGGAGGATCTTTCAAAAAAAAATGCAGTGAAAAATCAAATCAGAGTAGTCTTTTGATGGGAAATGTTTTAAAAATAATTTAGAGTAGACATTATTAACCATGAAGTCAAGGATGAAGTGAATAGACTTAATTTATCCCATAGTGTTTGTAGGGAATAGAAATTCAACACTGATTTGATGGCTGCGATTTTACCATCGGCGGCGGGTTGGAGTCGGGTTGGCTGTTCGGCGGGTTTCAGTCCCACTGCCAGTTTAATCCGCTCTGAAATAACGATTTTGCAATAACTGGGCTGATGAAGCCCGTCGTGCGCGCTACCCGGCCCAATCAGTGGGCTCGGGTCTGCTGCTCGTCTCTGCTGACAACTTCCATCCAGCTGTATTTAAGGGGCCCATGCAGCCTTGTTGTTTTTCATTCCTATTCTGATGCTTCTCGGTGTGGCAGATAGCGAGATGACTGCTTCAAGAGCAAAGGCCTCTCCAAGATTCGATGATGACTCCCTCCATGCTCTTGTGGAGGGAGTGAGAGGGCGCAAAGAGGTACTGTTCCCCTCAAATGGACGGAGGAAGCCTCCTCAATAAACCAAGGCAGCCTGGCTGCAAATTACTGAGGAGGTTAGCGTCAGGTCTTTGAGTGCATGCACCTGGGTTCAGTGCAGGAAAAGGCTCAATGATCCGCTACACTCAGCAAAAGTGAGTATAACATCACACTTACCTTCCATTTGCTCCCCATCTCCTCTCATCACCAGCACTCTGCATTGTCAACCTACTCCTGCACATCCCACTTTACCCTTACATCCCTTGCACCCTTAACCATCCCTCTCTCTCTATGTACAGAATCACTTCACCATTCTACTACGCACCCCTCACACTCGCTATCACTGTTATGCAATGACAACAACTAACAACGTACAGGGAGGGCCCTTGGTATTGGCACCTCACTCCATCTTTGTCTCCCTCTAAGCATCTATGCTATGGATTCTCTACACTCACTCCAGCATTCTCACTCAAACGCCACTTGTGTCCCTCATTGCAGGAAAAGAGAGCCCACAATAAGAGGGAGAGGGGCAGGACAGGAGGAGGGCCACCTTCCATGGCGCACTTGACCACTGCTGAGGAGGCTGCTCTCGACATCGTCGGAGGTGCTGAGGAGTTGGAAGTGGGTGACGGAGAGACGGGCGCAGTAGAGCAAGCTGGTGACAGAATAGATTTGCAGCCCTCTCATTTAGATAGCATGAGTGACTGATAGGGCTTCTGATGTTCATACAGATTGAGTTCTGACCATCTGCGCAATTCGATGTGTCTGCTACATTAATATCAGTTGTCTAACTCATGCCTTTACTCCCCCACAGGACCATCGAGAGCCCCCCTCCCCACTGTCCAGGAGGAAGAGCCGGAAGACTCCTCAGAGGAAGCTGCAACCTCTGAGGGCGCAGTTTCAGCATAATTGAGCGCACCCAGCACCAGCGCAGAGACGCACACCTCGGTGGGTCCTTCGCGAGATAGAGTAGTGTTGTCACCTGGTGTATCTCAGCTCACAAGTGAGCATCAGCAGATGGCGGAGACAGGGACAGCAGTGGAGAGTCCTCGTCGGAGGCCGTAGGGCGCTCCCAGCTTTGCTCAGCTGCATGTGGACCCTGTGCCTCTGGGGCCATCCAGAAAGAGAGCGGTGCTGGAACTTCAGCAACAAGTGCAGGAGTCTCTGACAGGTTTTGCATCCACGGTAACTGCGAGAGTGCAGAGAATGGAGGAGTCCATCTCAAACATGAGCAATGCTGTGGTGGAGGCAATGGCGCATGAACGTGCCGCCATGGAGAGGGTGACAACCTCCTTGGAGGACATAACTCGCCAGACTCAACAGAGCATGGTGACTCTTCTAAATAGATGGTGTGCTATGGAGGATAGATGGGCAGCTATTGAGGAAAGACACCAGTTACATGGACGTCCCTGTTATGAGGACTGTCAGTACAGAGACGGGTCCTCATGGCCCCACTGATGTGCAGCAAGGTGCTTTCCAGCTACTTGCTAGCAGTGACGTGCGGGCGACCCATGAGAGGGATGTTGGTGGTCAACAACAAGGAAGTGTGGGCTCCTCTCCAAGCGCTCACACTCCCATGCCACTGCGGAGCCCTCGGTCAGAGCCCCAGATTCCTCACCCAACTGAGATGGCCGTCTCAGCCCCTGCACAGCCGCAGGAGGAGCAGACTGCTGCCGAGCCCTCCCAGGCTCCCAAACCCAGAGGATGCCCATCAAAGGTGTCAAAGCAGGATCAGCATGAAAGTGAGCAATGTGCCTCAACATCTGCTGAAGCCACAGGGGAAGCACCACGTAGAAGCACGCGTAAGAGAAAGTTAACACACAAATAGTCACAAGGGTAGTCACTTGAGTGTTTTGATGTAATACAAAGTGAAGATTATCATCGTTATTTCAATTGTAATAAAAAAATGCGATGGCAAAGTTTCAAAGAGTTGGCCTATGTGTGCCCAGAAATGGAAGTGTCACAGTGAGGTGTCAGGGTGCCTTTCATCTGTAATGATGGTGGTGAGAGTGATAGGAACCCACAGTTTATTGTACAGATGGTGTATGGTGTGTTAAGAAGTTCGGCTAGACACTCATTTCCAGGTGGCAGCCACATGTGTTTGCTTCGTAAACTTAAGCAAATCTGGCATGGATTAGTGCATGCCTTGCATCATGGCCAGCAATGTGCTCGCGTGCTGGTGGAACTGGCACATCCGCCTCCACAAGGTCTTCCTCCTCCTCCTCCTCCTCTGAGGATGCTGTGCACTGAGCCACTTGTTCCTCAGGCAGCGGTAAGCCACGCTGCTGTGCAATGTTGTGCAGTGCACAGCAGACCACAATGATTCTGGAGACCCTGGCTGGTGAGTACTGAAGGGCTCCACCTGATCTGTCGAGGCATCTGAATTGCATTTTGAGCAAGCCAATGGTTTGCTTGATGATGCCTCTGGTGGAAATGTGGCTCGCATTGTAGCGCTCCTCAGCTTCGTTTGATGACCTCCTCATCAGTGTCATTAGCCACATCTTCAGGGGATAGCCCTCGTCTCCAAGTAGCCATCCGGAAAGTTGGGTTGGCGGATTGAACAGCTGAGGCACAGTAGATTGCCGCAGGATGAACGAGTCCTGGCAACTGCCAGGGAACTTGACGCAAACATGCATAATGTTCTTCCTGTGGTTACACACCAGCTGGATGTTAAGGGAGTGGAAGCCCTTGCGGTTGACAAATACAGCTGGGTTGTGATGGGGTGCCCTAATGGCCACATGTGTGCAGTCTACGATACCCTGCACCCTTGCCAAGCCTGTAATATTTGCAAAGCCAACCGCACGCGCGGTTACACTTGCTTCATCCGTGGAGAAGTGGATGTAATTGTGCGCCTTTGCAAAGAGGGCATCGGTTATCTGCGTGATACAAGTGTGTGCGGCCAATGGGAGATGCCGCTGATGTCTGCTGATGATCCCTGGAAGGACCCTGAAGCAAAAAAATTGAGTGCGGTGGTGACTTTGACAGCCACTGGTAAGGAGTGTCCACCCACTCCTCTGGACTCCAGGTCTTGGTGCAGCATTGCGCAGATGTCAGCGACTACCTCTTGCGAAAGTCTCAGCCTCCTTTAGCACTGCTGCTCAGTCACGTTGAGGAAGCTCATCCTCTGCCTGTAAACCCTGTGTTGGGGGTATCTCCTGCGGCGCGGTGCAGCCCTGCGCTAACGCCCTCTGCCCTGTGCAGCATCAGGTGGCTGAGGAGGAGGTTGGCTCTCCTGTTGTTGGTGCTGCTGCTGTAGCTGGTTCTGCTGCTGCCGCAGCTGCTCTTCCTCCAATTCTGAGGACCAGGATGAGAGGGTAAAAATGGTTCCCATGCTGCTGGTAGATCTCTCAGTTGAGGAATAGATGTCATAAGCGCTCAGTCAATGTGGGGAGAGGGTTTTCCAAGGAGGTCACAGTGCATATGGATCTCAGCTTAAACACTTACAAACTCAATAGACCTGCAAAATGTGTTCCAACACCTCAAAACACAAAGTTCTACCATCTGAAAGTCAGCCATGTTACAGGTCCGTTTTTATGTTGCAGGTGCAGCTGTCAAGAATTCAGCTAGTTGCTGAACCCGGCACAATCAGCTGGCGTGTTTGGCGAACGACGTGGAACATGCTGAAATTGTAGTAAAATGGGAAGAGCCTGGTAAAATGGGATTATGTAGGCAGTTAACAAGCTCTTAACTGCCTTAAGTGCCTCTCCCATGTAGAATTCGCAATATATCGCGATTTTATTAATAAGGAGAAAACACAGAGTCTCGTTCAAACAGCTTTTATTTCAGCAGAATGCTGCCAGGTTTCTCAAAGTAGACACAAGCAGCCTGTAAAATGGCCGCCGCACCTCGTGACAGAACATTCTAGACTTTTCGACAGGCAGACAAGATGGCGTTCCAATAAACATTTGTGCAAGATCGATTAAGATTCAGCACAGTGAAGATAATACACGAGACATTATGGGTTTGCAGTATACACATAAATACTGAAATCGGTCTCCCAGGTACGAATGAAAGCTATTGTACCGAGTAATCAAGGGCCCATCCAAAAGACATTAATATGTAAAATCCCAACGACTCTACGATGAGAGAGCCGTTAGCAGGTAGTTATACAAAACACTTGGAAGCCCCAAAACCCCTCCAGGGAGAACACCGACCGATTTAACAATGGGAGAAATATTAACAGGTACTCAGACATTTACGAGTAGCCCCGAAACCCATTAAGAACGGAGATCACCCATACAAGACATTTGAGCGCCAGACCCAAACAAAAGAAAGGACATTAAGGTTGGGCGGGAAACGGAAGATTTTGTACTATAATTGCAAGATCCAACCGTCCATCTTTCTCTTATTCTCTTATCCGATCGACTCGTAACCTCGTGGCTGCTCCTGTGTTTTGACTCGTAGTCGGGTTCCTGCTTGCCTGGTGCCTCTTTGAAAAAGACTGTTGAACTTTCTGATCCGTTCGGATCTACCTCGTGTCGCGTAACGAAGACCTATGTTGGTAACTGGCAGCGGAACCAAAGGCCCGAGATGAGATGAGATGAGATGAGATGAGATGAGATGAGAAGAGAGGAAGACCATACTCATCGCCACGGTCAGTAAATCCCGACCGCGCCTGTAGGTCGAATAGCCAAGTTTTCCTTGCCAGGAAGACTTCTTTGAACTTGCAAGAACGGTTCATCATCGATGATATTGACTGATCTGTGAACCCTGCTCGGAAAAGTACCTGTTAAACCAACCAACACAGGTCTTCATCACAGCAGACGGTCCAGCCTGCTAGCCGGAGCAGAAGCAAGTAAACAAGTGGGACCAGGAGATCTCCTGACCGACACGTGGGTGCTGCGGTGAAAAACATCCGATCAGCTATTCGGAATTTCTCCGAGTTATCACGAGTGGTGAGCATGAGTCTCGAAATCCTACGAATCTAGTTAGGATAGATATTGATAGGGGAGGGTTTAAGTATTAAGGATACTTGTAATGTGTGCCCCTATTTACGGTGTGTCGTTCGTTCCTCGTTTCCCTAGGATCAGCTATATAACTGCTTGTAAGATTGTACTGTCATTAATCTGTGCTTATGACATGTATTTCATAATCTTAAATATCATGCAATAAAGATTTTCCATTTCGTACCATTCAACCGAGTCTACATGAGTTTCATCTCCATTACTGCTCTCGCATCTAAGTCCAGTGTCTAGAACCGTAAGGGCGAGTGATTCGAACCACTCACAGGTGTGTCTAGTGCTCCCAGACTGGCTGGAGACCAGAACAGGCAACAAGGCCTAAACCCGCACTGACATACAGGCTGCACAGAGCCGCGTGAATCTCACAGGCTGCGAGACACGCAGGGTCAGAATCCCTTACAGAAAATGGCGACCGCGGCAGGACACTGGCAGCGAGAGGGTAGTGTGTTAGACTTTGGAATGACTGTACGAAATGTTATGCAGGAAAAGATAGCAGATTATGTGTTCGGAAAGGTTAATCTAACTAAGAAATGGATAAGTGAATTGTTAGCGGATAAAAGCCCGCTAGAGGCAGCCGAAAGGTGGACAGATAGTAAAGAACATAAAAGGACACTCGAGAAAGCAGTCTGGCTTATGTGTTACAAAAGGCAGGTTCAGATTTCAAACCAGACCATTACAGCGCTAGTAGCTCGAATCAGTCATTTAGAGGGAGAAATGGATGAGAAGGTTTCTGGAGGGGAAATGCTCATTAAGAATTTAAGTGCGTTGCACCAAGAAAGCCAGGAAATCTCCAGTCACCATAAAACAAGGATAGATTATCTCGAGTGCCAGGTCACTGAGGCAAAGTTAAATGAGAGCAGGTTAAAGGAAAGATGTGCCCGCCAAGCTGCCCAGATAAGAACTCAGGAAGAGAGCTTAACGGGGGTTAGGGCGGCATATAAGTTGGCCCTTGAGGATAAGTTTCAGGGAGCCGACCATAGCGCCTGCCAAAAAGAGATAGAGCACCTCAAAAAGGCCGTAAACAAAGCGCACGGCATGGTGTGCCTTATCAGTCCGTCAGCACACCAGCCGTTAGTAAGTGAGAAGTTTAAGAAATCCCCACCAAGTAAAGCAGAGGAAGTAGTAGCCACTGCGCCCTCCGCGCCACCCAGCTATTCGGAAACCTGGATTAGGGAGGAAGCAATGGAAGAAACGAAAGAGCCCATTGAGAAAGAAGTGGGAAAGGGACCGTTGTATCCAGTAACGGGTATTAAAAGGGTCCCAAACAGAAACGGTGGGGAAGAACCAGGGGATCTCCTCGGACAGCTTGTGTTGCCTCACAGCTCACACCAGCTGAGAGCTATGATAAATCACGTACGGAAGCTGACCGAGTCAGACGACCCTTCCGTACATTTCAGAGAAGTTGAGCAAGCCGCAGCCATTAACGGCTGCGATGATGGGGAGACAGCAAAAATGCTGCTGTTCTCATTAGACAGCTCGGTCCTTCAGTGTCTCTCGGGCGAGAGCAAGAGGGGAACCAAGACTTATGAGGAATTAAAGAATGAGGTCCTGGAAGTGTTGGGGGCGAACGATGAAGGTCCGTTTGCTAGAGTGGGACAGACAGTGCAGATGGAGGGAGAACCCCCGAAGGTTTTTGCCGACAGGCTATGGCCAGTGTATGAGCGCAGCTGTCTAGGTGCGGCCGAGCGTGAAGATGTGGAAGGCGCCGGTTTAACTCATTGGCTTAGGTGCATAATAGCCAACAGTTTACCAGCCGTCAGAGAGCAGGCAAAAGCATGGTTTGATCCCAATGACCCCAACATTACGGAAGAGTCGGTCTTGAATCGACTCACGTTAGGATATCGCAATATAAGGGGTATGGCAACACGTCCCCTTAAGGGAAGAGTACATGAGGTACGACCCGCAGCCCCGTATCAAAGAGAGTGGCATCAGGAGGGTAATCACGCCCCACAGGCAAGTAATGCTTGTTACGGGTGTGGGAAGACAGGGCACTGGCGCAAGCATTGCAGGAACCCTTGGAAAGATTCCAAGGATAAAAATCCCGCGGTCCGAGCCCAGGCGCCTGTCCCGGCTAGGGAAGCTAATGCACCCACCCCTCCCGACGACATCGAAGTAGTGTTAGGAGCCATGCGCAATCTATTGAGTGCACATGGAAAGGTGGCGGTCGCAACCGGCCCCGTAGGTGCCGCAGGACCGTCTAATAGTACCCCATGACTAGAACCCGCGCAGCCCGTCTACCTGTGTCCGCTTAGCTATGATGCGTGGAAGCGACCTTTGGTGGAGATGGAGGTAGAGAAACAGAGGGGTAGTTATTTGTTGGACACGGGAGCTTCTTGCACCATAATCCATACAGATAGCCCTTTTGACTCGCCGCTATCCACCAGGGTCCCATTCACGTTAGCGGGGTTCACAGGAAAAGAACAGGCTGGCACGTTCTCCCTTCCGCTATCCATTCGTTTAGGAGCACTTCACCTTAAGTGGAAGTGTATACTGATGGAATGGCAGGAGGGGGGTGGAAGAGGTATTCTCGGGTCTGATCTTCTATCGGGACACGGGATCCTCGTGGACCTCAGAAATCACTGTCTCTGGGGGGCTAAGGGTGAAAAAGGCGAGGTAATAGTGATTCCGGGGGAGGAAGAAACAGGGGTCCTGTGTACCGTACAGCCATCCGGAGGCTACGACCTCAGGCTTATGGTCGCAGATGTCCCAACGGACATGCAAACGTACGTGTCAGATAATATGCACGCGTTTGCAACCCACAAGCACGATTGTGGGAGGGTTATCGGGTTTGAGGTCAGCGTAGATGGGGACCCCATGACCCGACCCCAAAAGCAGTATAACTTCCCCAAAGAAGCAGAACCCGATATGGAGACAGCAATGTCCTCCTTGGTGCAGCAGGGCGTGTTGAGGCCGATAGCCACACACGTGAACTCCCCATTATGGCCGGTTAGGAAGCCGGATAATTCGTGGAGAGCCACGGTGGACTACAGAGTCCTTAACAGTAACATTCCCGCCTGCGCACCCACGGTAGCAGCAGTTGCTGACCTAATAGGGAGCATTCCAGCGTCCGCGACCACGTTCACGGTGCTGGATATCTCGAACGGTTTTTGGTCCATCCCGCTGAGGCGAGAGGACCAGTACAAGTTTGCCTTTACTTTCAAAGGACAACAGTACACATGGAACTGTCTGCCACAGGGTTTCCACAATAGCCCCAGTATTTTCCATCAGTGTATGGCAGGAAGTTTAAAGGAGTTTAGTCAGCCCAATCAGATAGTGCAGTATGTGGATGATTTGCTCCTATTTACGGACTCAAGGGAGGAGCATGGACCACTGCTGGACGAGTTATTGGAGCTGCTAGCGAGAAAGGGTTTTAAAATAAATCCTAAGAAAGCACGTATCGGTCAGCGGGAAGTAAAATTCCTGGGACTGACCATACGCGCTGGGGAAAGAGCCATAGACAAAGCAAGGAGGGAGTCGGTGCAAGAATTACCGATTCCCAACAACGTAAGGGGTGTGAGGTCCTTCTTGGGACTGACCGGTTACTGCAGGGACTTTATCGAAGACTATGCGGCCACAGCAGCGCCGCTCCTCCGACTCCTCCATAAGGGGGTGGAGTGGTCTTGGGACGAGGGCTGCCAAGCAGCCTTCGAGAAGTTAAAAAGGGATTTGCAGACCGCGCCAGCCTTAGGGGCCATAGATGGGGGGAAGGAGTTTTTCCTGGAGGTAGCTGCCAGCGGAGACAGCTTGAGCGCTGTGCTGCTCCAAGAGCGTCACGGCAAGCTGAGGCCGGTTGTCTATTCATCCAGGGTGTTAACGGATGTGGAGAGAAGTTTCTCCAATTGCGAAAGGCACCTTTTAGCCACGCATTGGGCTGTGAAAAGATCAGCGATCTTCACAGGGCTCTCTCCCATCACTCTCCTCACACATCACACACCAACTAAGATGCTTCTGGATGGGAGGATTAAAGATGGGACCGTAAGCAGCGTGCGCATTGCGCGCTGGACCCTTCTTCTCTCCCAGTTGGATCTTAGAGTAAAAGGTCTTTGCGAGCCCAGGCTTGCGGCCAATTTGGTATACCCCGGTACAGCCCACCGGTGTTCGGTGGAAGGGGTGTGGGACGTCAACATAGGTTTACGGGCCGGGATACATCCCACTGGGCGCGAGATTTATGTTGATGGGTCTAGCACAGTATCTGCTGGCGAACGACTCACGGGGTGTGGAGTTTATGACCCTGCGGCAAACCTTGCCCTGGCGATCAAGCTCCCCAGCACCATGAGCGCGCAGCAGGCTGAGCTGTCTGCCGTGGTGTACGTTGTTACCCACCCAGACATTTTCCCAACCCCATACACGATTTGCTCGGACAGTATGTTCACCTGCAATTCGTGTACGGAATACCTGGCCATTTGGTCCCGCCGTGGATACACCTCCGCGGACGGGCGACCTTTAACGGTGAAGCCCTTGCTGGAAAAGATCTTAGCAGCAGCAGTAGGGGAGGAAGGGGAGATTTTCATCCATAAGGTGAAAGCTCACTCCTCCACAGAGCCCCGTGGGGAGGGCAACCAACAGGCGGATGCGCTAGCCAGGGAAGGTGCCCGCAACGGCATTTTCTGGGACCCCTATGGGACCAGACCCATAGCAGCGATCCGAGGCAGGGACGGGAATCCCGGGAACACCAAGGTAGCATTACCCCTAGACCTTAAGACCGTCCAAGCCCAGGATCCCGCCCTAAAAGCAGTCCTAAAAACCATTGCTGAGGGGAGGCAGGTAGAAGGTCCGTACAGTACGGCAACCCTCTCAGTTAAGGAAGGCATGCTGTTCCGCGAGGAGCAGTGGGTTGTGCCGCAGCAGCACAGGAGGGAATTCCTCCAGTTGGCTCACGAGGGACCAGGGGCAGGGCACCCCGGGCCCGAGGTTATCTGGCAACGGGTAGAGCAAGCGGGATGGTGGCCAGGGCTCAGGGAACAAGTCCGCGAGTTCTGTGCAAACTGTCTTGTGTGCGCTGCAAACAACCCAGACCCCCAGAAAAGGAAGGTGCCCATGGGACACGTAAGAAGGGTAGAGGGACCATGGCAGTCGATACAGATCGACTATATAGGACCCCTGCCCACCACCCAGGGAGGTTATAAATACTGCCTCGTCTTGGTGGATGTGTTTTCCAAGTGGGTGGAAGCCTTCCCCTGTCGAACAGCTACGGCACTGGGTACAGCAAAAATCTTGGTCCGGGAAGTGTTCTCGCGGTGGGGACTTCCCCGTTTTGTGCAGTCAGACCAAGGGAGTCATTTCACCGGCCAGGTGATGCAGAACACCCTCATGCTTTTGGGCATTGAAGGGAAGTGGCACGTAGCACACAATCCCCAGTCATCCGGGATTGTTGAACGCATGAACCGGACCCTGAAGGAGAAATTGAGGAAAGAGACTAGGAACTCGCCCCAAAAATGGGCGGAAGTTCTGCCTTTAGTCCTCATGGGGGTCCGGGCCAGTCAGTCAAAAGGTACGGGGTACTCCCCGCACGAGGTGATGACTGGGAGGCTCATGCGAACCCCCACCCATGTGTTAGCGCCGGTGCTCACTGAGGGTCAGCTCCAAGAGATAAGCAGGGACAAGTTTGCCCAGACTCTCCTGGAGCGCCTGAAGCAGGTTTATGAGCAGGCGGCTGGGAACATGGGAAGGCAGCATCAGGGCAATCGCTTGTTGCTAGAACCCCGCAAAACGCGGGAGTGGGAAGTAGGAGACCAGGTCATGGTCAGAAACTACGCCAGAGTAGGGAGTCTGGAACCACTGTATATGGGACCCTACAACATTGTAGACAAGGCGAGTCCCATGATATACGCCGTAAAAGTACCTCGGCGCACTAAGTGGTTCCACGTAAACCAATGCAAACTGTACAAGCCAGGTGTGCAAGGGAAAACTACAGGGGTAAATCCCGCCAGTGGGAAAGCACAGCCCCAGGTAGGACCACAAGGCACACAGGCAGGCATAGCAGCTTGCATCAGGGGAGGGGACATCCTGGAAGATCATGAAGCATTTTTCTGGAGTTGGGAGTTAGATGAGGGAGAATTCAGGGAACTCGAGTCAGATGAGGATAGTGATGAAGACGAGTGGTTTTGGAGGAACGGTCCCGTTTTCGATATAGGGAGAATACGGGCTGCAGATAGAGATCCACACAGGGTGGACACACAAGCTGCAGGTCCCGAAGACAGGAGGGAGGAGCTAGGGGAGGCGGGGCCAGCCGCTGTGGGAACACAGGGAGTGACGGTGAGGACCCCCGAGCCCGAGCCGCCCGCTTTGAACGTCCCGTCCTCGGGGGAGGCAGAGATCACGAGTGAAGGGCCGCCTGCTGGGCCGAGCAGAGCGGAGCCACAAACTGCGAGCCCCGAGGTCAGGGAGGCGGAGTCAGCGGAGGCGGAGCCAGCGACTGTGGTGGAACCCCAGGTCGTCCCGATGGAAGTCTCGGAACCCGGTCCGTCAGTCACGGAACCCCCGCCCATGGCAACTCCCCGTAGGTCAAGTAGAGAACCCCAGCCCAGGAGGATGTGGTCATGTCCCCAGACTGCCCCAAGGCGTAGACTTAAGGTTAAGGCAACCCAGATACAGCCCGGCCCCATCGCAGCAGCAACAGGCTGCGGCAGATCAGAGGAAGGGGTCAGTGCAGCAACAGGCTGCGGCAGATCAAAGGGAAGGGTCAGTGCCCTCCCACCGTCGGGAAGAGCTCGCAGCAGCCTTCTCAGAATTTAAAGGGGCCGCCCTGAGAACGGGCGGCACTGTAAAGTTATAAGTTTTAAGTCTTAAGTTCATAGTTCAAGGTTAAGTTTATAGGTTTTAATAAGGTTAAGATTGTAGTGTTTTTAACAGAAAACGATAAAATGATGGGAGCTTTAAAAATAGGTTTAGTTAAAGTTTATTCAGCGAACGTTGAAGTTTACATGAGGCGAGGTCAGGGGACCCGCTCACCCTTCACAAAAGCCAGAGACTCTTGCAAGGCTGGCTACCTCATTCTATCTGATCACAGGAACCAAGGAAGGATGGAACGAATTCTAGTATTGCTCGCGGCAATCGGATGTGGATTGGCCTATCGAGGCCGCACCAAGGATGTCGTGGTGTTTGGATGTTCCGGGGACACGGCCCCCATCGCGGTGGATGGGACCGGAAGACGGGAGGCAGAGGAGACCAGCACCTATTTCCACAAGGGAAGGTGGCCAGGATGGCTGGGAACGAACTCAATGGAGTATTCTAGCACATCGGGGTTTGCCTACAAAGAGACTTCTTTAATGTGCCCCAAAGTAAGGATCATCGCACCCAGGATCAGCGTCACCGTCGGCAAACGGATTTGTTTGACTTGTAGTGGGAATGTCCCATTGAGCCGATGGTGGTGGCTGCGAAAGCTGAGCAAAACTATGAGGAACTCTTCGGTCGAGTGGGAACGACTGGGTAATAATACCCATCGGACAATTACGGGGACAAACGGACAAGTGAAAGTCTGTTGGGACAAATGGTGGGAACCGGACGAGGGAATTTATGTATGTATGTGGGGGTCAAAGTACGTTTGCCCCAAAGGCATCTCCATATTTTTCATTAATCAATGGCAGGATAACGGACAGGGGATGAGGTGGGATGCGAGCACCAGGGGGTGCGGAGCCCCATTCTCCCCGATCCCAGTAAATGCCACTGAGCTCATTACGCGCCCACGCAAAGCCCCGCCCACGATTCCGGTGGTTCTAGCTGAGGAAGAAGGGTGCCCTAAAACTAGTAAGGGACCCGGGAATGGTTTGGTACTGGTCCCCACAGACCAGATACTATTTCAGGGGGTACATTACGCGGTGGCCTCGGTGATTTTAAATCTCACCGAGGTGCGGTTACCAGAGTGGTGCCCCAAAAAGACGGAACAGTTGTATCAGGTCCTATTGACCAAGATGTTCAGGCAATTTTACGAATTCGATTTCGCGGAAATTGATAAAACAAGTTTGTACACCGCACCACAGGAAGTTTTGGATCAAGTAGGGAGGCAAAGAAGGGGTTTGGTGAACGATGCGTTCACTGCTTTTAACACGGGTACATCTGTGGTCAACGCTCTAGACAGTGTGGAGCTGCAGACCCAGATTAATGGTTTAAAGACACAATTAAAAGACATTCTAACAGATGAGAATAAAGTGATAGGGTCGGGTTTACACGAGGACCAAGCCATGACTCTCCATTTAAAGGAAATTATAGCAGAGTTGGAAAAACATGCAAAGACGGTAAATGCCCTGATTAGGGAAGATCGGAATGCATCCGATCAAGCTGCGCAGAACGAGGTGTGCGTGCTTTACGGGGCGTGGTTACTGGGCGAGGGCCGCAGTAATTTGGAGGATTTAAAACAAGGTTTGGTCCCGTCCTGGATAAGTAACAAACACCTGCGGGCGCTCCACCCTTTTCAGAACGCATTAAGTCCGTGCCAGCTCAGGCTAGCTTCAGAAGCTTACCCAGTCCCCGTGGACTGCGGACGATCAAACCATACTATTATGGGAATAGTATTACGCATGCCGGTTTTGGGCGACACAGCAAAGCCCGCCCCGGTGTATCGGGTAGAGAACATTGGTGTCATTCAGGGGGGAGCCCACATTCGTTATGCAGCGGTTCCACCTTACGTCATCCGCTGGGAGCAAACGATGACAGGTACAGATCTCTCTGGTTGTCGTGGCAGGGGAGCACACATAATACTGTGCCCCCAGCACTTGAATGCCTTTTTAACACCACAGTGCGGGTTCAGAACGACTGGCGCCAAGTCCATGAATTGCACCATGGAGGCAATGGCACAAGATCATGTGCCTCCGCAGGTAGCATACATCGGGGGTGGAACATATTGTGTTACCACTGCAGCGCAACACTACCAGCATGGAAACCGTAGCCGGTGTCCGGTGAGTGACAGCAGTTTCTGTTTTAAACCCAGGGCGGAAGTTCAAGTAGCACAACAGCGAATTATCCCAATCCCTGAACCATCCACTGTTCATCTCACAGTAAAAGAGAATTTCACCGACTTGCAACGATTCGTCGCGCATTTCGGATACCTCATTCCCCCTCTCCCTGAACACCTCACCAAGCTTTTAAAAGCCGTCGCGGTATCACAGAAACATTTTTACACATTAGAACAGAAAACTGTCGAAATAGGAACAGACATTCTGGATATAGTGATTCCACCGTGGTGGAATCTGTTCACCAATATTGAAGTGCCTTCATGGATCAGAATAGCCTCCCACATTTTAGTCGTATGTCAAGTGTTTATTGTAGTGTACCTATTGGTCGTACATTGTAAAAGAGACAAACGCCTCACCAAGCATGAAAACACGGGAGAGTGGCGAGAACGTTACGTGCGCGTGCACGATGAAAGCACCGTGTAATCGGAAAATGGCGTCATTCCCGCTCGCCACGTGCGCCGCGGAAGTTTGTACTCGATCATGATTTTCAAAGATTGTAAATACGTTTGGGAACTCGACATGTTTTAAGAGTTGGTGTTGATTATTTTGGGTGATGGTGTTACAGTTAAAAATGATTGTTTGGTTTTGGGTTTTGTTTTTCCTTTCCCTGAATAAAAGATGAATATACAGGTGATACGAGAGGCATCGGCCTGGTTACGCCGGGAAGGAAAACAAGTGGTGTAAGTTTAAGGGCAAATAATGCCTACGGTGATATAAAATGTAATTTTCTTGGGAAATAAGGACGACACAGAGACCCTAGCTAGGTTAAAATTATGGGATTAATTTGCTGGATTCGGAGAGAAATCGAGATAATATTGCTCACCACTATGATTTTTGATACGATAAGCGGAGTTATTCGCATCAACAGGAGGGACTGTAGAATTCGCAATATATCGCGATTTTATTAATAAGGAGAAAACACAGAGTCTCGTTCAAACAGCTTTTATTTCAGCAGAATGCTGCCAGGTTTCTCAAAGTAGACACAAGCAGCCTGTAAAATGGCCGCCGCACCTCGTGACAGAACATTCTAGACTTTTCGACAGGCAGACAAGATGGCGTTCCAATAAACATTTGTGCAAGATCGATTAAGATTCAGCACAGTGAAGATAATACACGAGACATTATGGGTTTGCAGTATACACATAAATACTGAAATCGGTCTCCCAGGTACGAATGAAAGCTATTGTACCGAGTAATCAAGGGCCCATCCAAAAGACATTAATATGTAAAATCCCAACGACTCTACGATGAGAGAGCCGTTAGCAGGTAGTTATACAAAACACTTGGAAGCCCCAAAACCCCTCCAGGGAGAACACCGACCGATTTAACAATGGGAGAAATATTAACAGGTACTCAGACATTTACGAGTAGCCCCGAAACCCATTAAGAACGGAGATCACCCATACAAGACATTTGAGCGCCAGACCCAAACAAAAGAAAGGACATTAAGGTTGGGCGGGAAACAGAAGATTTTGTACTATAATTACAAGATCCAACCGTCCATCTTTCTCTTATTCTCTTATCCGATCGACTCGTAACCTCGTGGCTGCTCCTGTGTTTTGACTCGTAGTCGGGTTCCTGCTTGCCTGGTGCCTCTTTGAAAAAGACTGTTGAACTTTCTGATCCGTTCGGATCTACCTCGTGTCGCGTAACGAAGACCTATGTTGGTAACTGGCAGCGGAACCAAAGGCCCGAGATGAGATGAGATGAGATGAGATGAGATGAGATGAGAAGAGAGGAAGACCATACTCATCGCCACGGTCAGTAAATCCCGACCGCGCCTGTAGGTCGAATAGCCAAGTTTTCCTTGCCAGGAAGACTTCTTTGAACTTGCAAGAACGGTTCATCATCGATGATATTGACTGATCTGTGAACCCTGCTCGGAAAAGTACCTGTTAAACCAACCAACACAGGTCTTCATCACAGCAGACGGTCCAGCCTGCTAGCCGGAGCAGAAGCAAGTAAACAAGTGGGACCAGGAGATCTCCTGACCGACACGTGGGTGCTGCGGTGAAAAACATCCGATCAGCTATTCGGAATTTCTCCGAGTTATCACGAGTGGTGAGCATGAGTCTCGAAATCCTACGAATCTAGTTAGGATAGATATTGATAGGGGAGGGTTTAAGTATTAAGGATACTTGTAATGTGTGCCCCTATTTACGGTGTGTCGTTCGTTCCTCGTTTCCCTAGGATCAGCTATATAACTGCTTGTAAGATTGTACTGTCATTAATCTGTGCTTATGACATGTATTTCATAATCTTAAATATCATGCAATAAAGATTTTCCATTTCGTACCATTCAACCGAGTCTACATGAGTTTCATCTCCATTACTGCTCTCGCATCTAAGTCCAGTGTCTAGAACCGTAAGGGCAAGTGATTCGAACCACTCACAGGTGTGTCTAGTGCTCCCAGACTGGCTGGAGACCAGAACAGGCAACAAGGCCTAAACCCGCACTGACATACAGGCTGCACAGAGCCGCGTGAATCTCACAGGCTGCGAGACACGCAGGGTCAGAATCCCTTACACCCACCACTTGGTGTCGGGTCTGATCGGGACTCCCAGACCCGACACTTTGCAAAGTTGCGTGGAGGTGGGATGGCGGCGGGTTCTCAACCCGCTGTCAATCATTTAGATTTTTACTCCTGACCCGCCTCCAAACCCACCCTCTGAGCGCCGGCAAAATCGCGGCCAACGTATCAGTTTAGGATTAATGGTTGACTATCAAGTGCATTACAACCTTCAAAGAGTGGTAACAGTGAGGAGAGAGGGTTGAAAGATATTAATTTGTCTGGATTGAGTTAACAGGCTTGAGTCAGTTTAATTGGCCGCATGAGCTTCTGTGCTTTTTTTGGTATTCTTATGGCTGGAAGAACCTGCTCAGATAGTAATTCATACACGTCCTCACACAGAAACTGCACTGATGGTATAATTTCCTATCCTGTAACATTTATATCGGAATCTAATCCAAATAGATTTTCTATCACATGTCTTATTATGGAATGTCACCCTGCAGGATGTTTGATATGATAATGAACTGTAAAAGAATCCATGGTGTTAACATGTTTTCTTTTCTCTTCTAAGGACTGGCAAACACAGTGGGGCCAATTTTAAAGGCCTCTGCCTGGCGTGAGTAAAGTAGTGGCAAAAAATGGTGTCATGTCACTTACAGCAATTTTGAGGTACAAATGATTACCACAGGAAGTATTGAGTCTCCACAGAGCGATCAGTAAAGACGACTATCCAGGTAGGAAATCCAGGTAGAATAGAGATCTGTACATCCAAGATTGCTGACGATACTAAGTTAAGAAGCACAGTAAATAGTGTAGATGGGAGAAGAAAGTTGCAAAGGGACAGTGATTAATTGAGTAGGCAAAACAGTGGCAGATGGGATTTAATGTTGGATGGTGGAGTCGAACATGTGGTCCATAAATCTAACATTCAAAGAGTGCAAATGGCAGGAGGCATGGTAAAGGCAGTGTTTCCCTGCATCGTGTGGACATGTGCACATCCACATGTGAGTGGACATGTTGTGCACCAATGGGAACAGACCCTGCAAACCAACAGGGAGGTTCAGGTTTTCTCTCTCTCCCCTCTCTCTTGTTCCTTTATGATTTTGCTTCTGTCCTCTTTTACTTCTCTCTCTGCCTTTGGCTCTGTTTTTCTGTCTCCTTTTGCATTCTCTCTCTCTCTTTCTCTTGTTCTGTTACTTTCTCTCTCCTTTTTCTTCTTTTCTCATTTGGAGGTGCAGACGCTGGTTGGTGAGAGGTATAGGTAGTAGACAAGGGAGAAATCCAGCTAAGGCTTCAGTTTGGCAGGTGACAGATCATTTTCTGACCACAGGTAATGACTGGAGGTAGGGGAGCGCAATTAGGCCCAGACCTGTATTTTTAGGTAGCCAGTCTGGGACATTGGGTCGGGGGTGGGATGCAGTGAGGATGGAAGGTGATTAGTTTAGGGGAAGACAAGGAACATGAAGGCAGTGGTACTATGGAGCATAGTGCTATCTATCATGGAAACGCAAATCTCTGGAGTTGGTTGGACTAAAGGGTAAGTATATGGGAAATTTGAACTTCACCAGTGTAAATCCAATACCCAGATGTGACATTCCCATTATAAACCAATTATATCATCTATCACCATTGTAAACTGTATTATAAACCACCATTATATTACTGCTATAAACTACTATCGGTGGCTATTCCTTGGTATTTCTCTCTCTCTCCTATAATAAGAACATAAGAACATAAGAAATAGGAGCAGGAGTAGGCCATTGGGCCCTTTGAGCCTGCTCCGCCATTCAATAAGATCATGGCTGATCTTCTACCTCATCTTCACTTTCCTGCACTATCCCCATATCCCTTGATTCCCTTAATATTCAAAAATCTATCGATCTCTGTCTTGAATATACTCAACTGAGCCTCCACAGCCCTCTGGGGCAGAGAATTCAAAGATTCACCACCCTCTGAGTGAGGAAATTTCTCCGCATCTCAGTCCTAAATGGCCGAGCCTTTATTCTGAGACTGTGACCCCTGGTTCTAGACTCCCTAGCCAGGGGAAACATCCTCCCTGCATCTACTCTGTCAAGCCCTGTAAGAATTTTGTATGTTTCAATGAGATCACCTCTCATTCTTCTAAACTCTAGAGAATATAGGCCTAGTCTACTCAATCTGCCCTCAATGTTTCTGTGTCTCTCTCTCTTATCTCTGAGCTATCTCTCCATAACTTTGCTCTCATTCTTGCTCTGACAGATCTCTTTCTTTTGCCCCCTTGATTCCACTTTGCCCTAATCTCTGTGTCCCCAATCTAGAGATAGGCCATTGAGGAGTGAAATCAGGAAGCACATTTTCACACAAGGGGTAGTGGAAATCTGGAACTCTCATCCCAAAGGGCTGTAGAAGCTGGGTCAATTAAATACAAGAAGACATTATAAACTTGCAGAATGGGCGTGTAAATGGCAAATGAATTTGAATATAGACAAGTGTGAGGTGGTGCATTTTGGTAGGTGGAATAAGGAGGCCAGATACTCCTTGTAAAATAAGTCTAAATAGGGTAGAGGAGTAAAGAGATCGAGGGGTATACATTCACAAATCATTTAAATGCATATTAACAAGGCCATAAAAATGCAAACAAAGCACTGAGGTTCATTTCTAGAGGGATGGAATTGAAAAACAGAGAAGTTATGTTAAACTTGTATAGAACCTTGGTTAGACCACACTTGGAGAACTATGCACAGTTCTGGTCTCCATATTACTAAAAGGGTACAGAAGCATTGGTGAAAGTGCAAAAAAGATTTACAAGGTTGATATCAGAACTGAGCGGGTACAACTCTCAGGAAAGACTGATCAGGGTGGGGCTCTTTTCTCTAGAAAAGAGAAAACTGAGCGCCAACCTGATAGAGGTCTTTAAAATTATGAAGCAGCTCGATAGGGTAGACATAGAGAGGATTTTTCCACTTGTGTGGGAATGCAGAAAGAGTAAAAAAGCTAATCATTTCTTGTCTTTTTTTCCTGAGCCTGAAGAACCAGAAATAATTAAATTATAGGCTTAACCCTAGAATGTGTCCTTAAAGGTACAGGGCTTGTTACACACAGCTCTATTATACCAGCAGACTACTACATTGTGAATTACCTATCATAATGCTCCTTTCCTTATAAAACAATGGCCTCGATATGTACAGGGAGGCAGAGAGGGAGTGAGGCAGCGCAGTTGCTGGGGTGAGAGAGAAACCCAGAAATCCCAGAAACGCAGAAGTCCTGCCGAATTTAACCGCAGGACTTCATTATCATTTTTTAATTCCATTTCCTGCCTGGGAGCTGGCCAGATTGAGAGGATGGCCGGCTGCCGGGCAGGAAAGCCAGCAGTAGAAGGCTGCAACTGGAGACCGTTAGGGACAGTCCCCGACAATCGAGAAAGATCGGGGGTTGGAAGAGAGGAGGGGTAAGAGCCAGGAAAACGGGAGGGAGGCAAAGATTGGGGCTTGATGGGGGGTGGGGGGGGGGGGGGCGCCGTGGGTCAGAACCCAGCAATCAGGAGGGAGGGCAGCAAAGATGGGGGGTGGTTGGAGGTGTAAGGGGGTGTCGACCATTCGCGGCAGTGAAGAGAGGCCACCATCAGCAGTAGGTTTGTTTGAGGGGCCGAGGGGAGCATTCCTGGTCCTGCGAGCTCACAACGAGTGCTATAAAAAGCACTCTCCTGCTTGATCCGGCTTCTCCCATCTCCATTTCACTGCCGGGTTTTCAGAGCCCTGGGAAACCCAGCCAGCCAGCGTTCAATTTAAATCAGGCTCCCAACTGCACCGTGACATCCTGATTTAAATATTATAATGAACTGTCCCGCCTCTCCAAGACGGGACACACACATGGCTCGAACCCCACCAGCGTAAATCGCCAATGGGCACATACGCGGCTGGTTGGGATCGCATTTTGCAATTTTTCATTTTTAACTATAGCCCTCCCCCCCCCCCGGCCCCCCCCCCCCCCTGCCCCCCCCCCCCCTGCCCCCCCCCCCCCGACCCTCTCCCGTCCATCGTGGGGGGATTTAATATCGACCCCAATGCATCATCTGATGTGCAATGAGCAACACCCCATCAGGTCCCAAATACATGCATACGCCTGTTTAAAAATTGTGGAGCTTTACTTGCTCTCCTGTATGTGCACTGAAATCTTTATTTTAATGAGACAGCTGGGGTGGGTATGAAATATTGTGAAGATGTTGGTAGCTTCAGGATTAAACAGCACTTGTCTTTGAAGTTTCAAATTGCTATAAAACTTCGAAACATCACATGTGCAAAGAGATGCAATTTTATCGAAGATTTTAGTAATAAATCTGAAAACCTGTAAAAGATGGCACATTTTTAGTGATTGCCACCGTGTAAATCATTAAAAAGTGAGAGCATCCGATGAAAGCATAATACGTATAAACAGCATACATAATTCATGTTGGTAAATATTATCAACATACCTCCTTCCAGTATGCGCATTTTTTTAAATGTGTAACATAACAGTTTTCTAACACCGTTTATGAATTAAATTATTCCTTTATGTTATAGAAACTATATAAATATTAATTATTATAGTCTTTAATAAAAAAATATTCTTTTGTACAAGAGATCAAAAGCATTGTTGGAGGTCAACTGGGAAGGAAAACTCTTGCCCTGGGGCAAGCTGCATTTCGTCCTATCAGAAGTCGGCATTAATTGAGTCTCCTATCAACCATTTTTAATGTTCTAAAATAATGAGCAGCTTTAAGCCACTCAGAATTTCTGTCAGTTCTTTCTAGATACATGGATTTGCTTTGATTTTATTGAGGATAGGAATACAGCACAAGATCAGTTTGGATCTTGATTTACAATTAACTGTGTCACTTTAGCTAATATATTTAGGATTCTGTCCTTATTTTCTATTTTTATTCCACAGTTTTACCCTTCTCCTTTATGTCTGTTCTGCTCCTGCAGGCTATCTTTTTGTTAGCAAGAAATTAAGCAAGTCAGCAAGGGTTGAAGCTACATTGAAGTACTTTAGTGGCACCCTATGGCAGCTGGAAGGGCCATCCTTTGAATAAAATATTAGCCCTGGCACAATCTGTCTGCGCTGGTGGACAATAACGATCCTATATTAATTAAAAGAACAGGAGGCAACTCCTGCCATTGGATAATACAGATGTTCCTGCGATAAATCAGTTTCTCTGGGACAGCAATGTAATTTTGATTTATTCAGCAATCTATTTCAATTCCTACCAAAAAGAAAATTAGCAAATAAATGCATTGCAATGGTCAAGGCCAGTAACTTAATATTCATTTCTTTACATTGTTGAAAGCTAAGCCCCACCATATGAAATGAAACTAGATTGCTATCTATTACTTTACTCAAACTGTTGCTGCTTGGAGATTACATTAGGTGTTATACTTCTGCATTACTGGTGAGCAGTGCCGTAGACTTCACGTTTTACGTGGCTTTATCACGCGTCACAAAATGATTACTAGCATGAAGTGGCTGGGTGCTTTTATAGTGCTTAATGCTTAATACCTGCTATTTAATTCCAGTTTGCACAGATTCACCATCCTCTGACTTCGTGGTTGCAGACTGCTTTGCTTAACTCTGTGCAGGTCAGATAAAAAACGCAGCAACTGTTCTGATTGCATTGAGAACACAATGGGAGTTACATGCGGTGCTCCACTTAAGCTGCACTTGGCTGAGGGAGGACTAAGAAGGGCAACTGTTGTGGGATTTCTCTCTGCCCCAAACCAGACGGAGACGAGCGTGTACTGGTTCCAGACGATCTTTATTCAAGCACGTGCAGGGAGAGCCCCTCAGTCTGAGCTGAGACGGGAGTCTAATTTTTACATTCGAGCAGTTGGCTTATATACAATCTTACATCTTGTTTCCTTCACATCTTCGGGACTTGGCCAATTAATTGTCCAAGTCACGTACACTTAATCACATCTCCACAAAACACATCTTGTTTATCTCATTTGCCCTGTTTCCACATCTGCCATTGTTCTATCCAATTTACGTACACTTAACCACATCTTCGCAAATCACATTGGCGGCCCATTGTTCAATGCATGGCATCTTCGCCTTCTTTCACTCCCCCAATCATCGTGTAATTTGCTTTTTCCAACTGTCAGCAACTGTCTTTGTTCTGCCAGACTTCTCCTTTATTACATCAGCCAGCTAGTCAGTTAAGCCGCTAATCTAACTTTTAACCCCTTCAGTCCCCCCTTTTGGCCCTTGGTGTTAGCCCACTTCAGCAACTCAACAGATAGAGTAGCACAGAAGATGCATGGTTAAGTCCTATTGGTACCCAATGCATCAGGTGCACTGTCCCACACTGAACTACTTAGGAATGACTGGAGGCTGTGATGGACCTGTTTTATCTGGTAAACAAAGAACTGCAGATGAAATCTGGTAACAGCACAACACTGCCAATGCCAGTGAAAGTGGCCTTGGCCCTAACTTGCTATAGTTCAGGTAAGTCCAGACCAGCACTGGTGACAGAGGCAACATCAGCCAGTTTGCTGGGCACAAATCCATCATCGAGATGACAGTGGAACTCTCTCCCCCAAAAACCACTGTTGAGGCTAGGTCAATTGAACATTTCAAAACTGAGATTGATAGATTTTTGTTAGATAAGGATATTAAGGGATATGGAACCAAGGTGGGTAGATGGAGTTGAGATACAGATCAGCTATGATCTAATTGAATGGCAAAACAGACTCGAGGGGCTGAATGGCCGTCTCCTGTTCCTATGTTCCAGTGGCTTTTCCTACCATGCCAACAATTTAATTTCCTTCCCAATGACTTGCAAAATTAGTTACAATACAGCAGAACTAATGATGCATTAGGTGTATATTGCCTATAAATTAATTAAAAGCGTTAGAAAAAGCAAGACATTCTATTAAAGTGAAGGTACCACACATATACATTTCTATTTTTATTATTCAAGCAAAATTGCCAGAATTGCTTCGAATAATTCTTATTGTACCTTCTGAGTTGTAACACTTTTATTATATTGTAAACTCTGAGAATCCCATACAAGATCTGCCCAACATTGAGGCATCTCAACTATAGAAAAGGTATTCGCAATAGCATTAAACAAGCAAGCGATCAACTAACTTACATCCATGATTCAGGATTTAGTCCTCTGTTTAGGACATGCAGTTCTCTACAGTTTCCAAGGCTAATATTAAATGAAGTTCATAAGCTCATTCCACCATGCTAACATAAACCATTCTCATGTCCTACTCTGTCGAGCAGTTTGGTTCAGCTGGGTATGTTTTATACAAAAGCAAAATACTGCAGATGCTGGAAATCTGAAATAAAAACAGAAAATGCTGGAAATACTCAGCAGGTCAGGTAGCATCTGTGGAGAGAGAAACAGAGTTAATATTTCAGATCAATGACTTTTCATCAGAACTGGAAAAAGTTAGAGATGTAACAGGTTTTAAGCAAGTAGGGAAAGGGGGAGGGGAGGAAAGAACAAAAGGGAAGGTCCATGATAGGGTGGGAGGCAGAAGTGATTAAATGACAAAAGGGATGATAGCACAAAGCAAAGGGGATGGTAATGGGACAAGTAAAGAAACAAAAGATGGGTCTGGAGGAGCTGAAAATGACAAAAGCAGAATCATTACCAGCAACTGCAGTCTGAAAAAATGGGAACAGTGGTTATGATCTGCAATGGTTGAACTCAGTATTGAGTCCAGAAGGCTGTAAAGTGCCTAATCAAAAGATGAGGTGCTGTTCCTCTCGCCTCCATTGAGCTTCATTAGAACAGTGTAGGAGGCCAAGGACACAGAGGTCAGACTGGGAGTGGAGCGGGGAATTAAAATGACAAGTGACTAGAAGCTCAGAGTCAAGTTGCAGACTGAGCGGAGGTGTTCTGCAAAACGATCACCCAATCGGCGTTTTGTCTCCCCAATGTAGAGGAGACCGTATCATGAGCAGTGAATACAGCGATTGTATGTTTTAGAGTTGTCTTCATTCAATCACCCACTAGATAACCTCAGTCACGTACTCAGGCAAACACATTCTAACCAGCCACTGCATCAAGAAGTTCCTTAATCAGTTAAACACCCAATCTTATCCTTTAAGTCCAGTCCAGTTAGTGCCTTTTTCAGTCCCTGATTCTCTAGTGTAATTCCTTTCAATCACCAGTATATTTTTGTATGGTTGTCCTCATTTAAATAATCCTAACATTTTTCTTCCTATCATATATGTTAGGGTGCTATCTTCTCGCACTTAGATGCACAAGTACCACAGCAGCCATGATGGTTCAGTAATAAACGACATCACTTGTGCTTCTGAGTCATAAAGAGCAGTGTAGGAAAGATTAACAATTCGAAAGATTAACATATCTCGAGCACAGGCCTCTTTTAAGGTTGAGAGATTCATATCTTTGGACCTGACATCTATTAATATTGGAAAGGTTAGCTTGAAAATACCAAATTAATGCCTATAATTATGTCGCAAATACATATCAGGATTTACTGTTTCATCTCTTGGATTTAATACGTGTAAACCATATTTAGGTTGCTTCAAATTGTCCTACATGCCAGTCCAGCTAAAAGTAATTAAACCACTGTTCCCTCAACAGCATAATTAAAATTCAGTGTTAATTGAAAATATTAAACTCTTACCACACCTTATCGAAGCAAGGGCCATGCAAAGTGCAATCAGTAATGCTAATGACTACTTTTATTTTGCTAGTTCTACACATTTAAATATACATAAATGTGAAAAATATCATGAAAACAGTAAAATTAATTATAAGTCTGCAACCCTACTGCATTCATGTACTTAGAGCTCCAGTATTACAGTGCATGTTACATAAACTCCTCTCAAGTTTATGTATTAGCATAGCATATGGTGATTGTATACTGCCAGTTGAAAGCACCTTACATCTTCCTCCTCAAAAAAGCTGGTTCCATCTTTCTCAAAGATGCACATAGCTTATGTTTTCAGCAAGTCGTCTGGAAGTTTTCGTTGTTGCTCTGTCAGTAAATTTGTAGACCTTCAGTCCTCACTATGTTTATTTGTGGGAGGTTTCTTGGTGCTTAAAAGATCTGGTTCATGTGGTCCTATTGATCACTGATGTTTCAGTTGGTCAATCATGGTCCCTGCATTCTTTCACTTATCTCCTCATAAATAAAGCAACCATTTGCTGTCACACAATACTTCCCTCAGGAAGTTTCTGAGATTCATGTGCACAATTTAAAAGAGAATAGGGTTGAAAATGCTTAACCCTTTCAACACACCTCCACTGTAACCGGAGTGGATCGGACGGGCCATAAAGTAGGCCCAATCCCGAACAGGCCGAGTCCCCGCCTTAAATCAGGGATTCCTGCGGCCTGATTTTGGGGGGTTGGGACACGGAAGGGGAAGAGCTGGGAGTCAGAACTCCTAATGCTGGGAGCTCCCATATCTCTGGCCTCTCAGAGCCCTAGTACATTTTCAAAAGCCGGTACATTAAGAAGAAATCGGCTTCCTCTATGGCAGTTGTGGGGCCCACCGTGGAGGTCCAGGTTGCAGTGCCTACATCCGGATGTTGCCTTACTGTTTACCAGTAAGGTTTTAAACAAAAACATTTGCTTTTCAGGCGACTGCTCCCATTTGCCTTCCCTCTTATATATTGGTTTGTTTACTACTCAACATATTTCATGGAATATTTATTTCTAATTTTAGAATAAAATAAAATTTTAGTAAGAATATTTGCAGCACTAAAATTTATTTCCTACACCAGGAAGGTCTGAAGTTCCACGGACTTCACTGAGTTGGCTGATTTCGGCTGGGATGCTGGTGTTGATGGTGATTTAGACAGAGCAGCAGGATAGGTTTAAGAACAGAACAAAAACTTTCATTTATATAATGCCTTTAATGTAGTAAAACAACAGGCACCAGGGGAATCGTATTTTGCATCTATTATTTAAATCTTAATTTGCTGTCATTATCTGGATTTATACTGTAAAATCTAGATTATAAATCATACCAGTGTTCAGATCCCTATATTACAGTTCAAATATCTAGCCCTCTACCACAAAACATTCTGTACAATGTATCTTTAGAGATATCCAAAAATCCCAACGATAACCATATGATTGTGACTTCAAACTAAACTTACACTAATTTGGATGTTAGTAGAAGACTAATTTTGAGTACTTAGATTTGCAAGTGTTTCAAATTTATAACACAAAAAATGTACTGCTGACAAAGTAAAAGAGAGATTTTTCTAGCACACCACACTAATCCTATAATTCATTTAATATTTTCATAGTATTATGGTAATGTAATAACTGAGGTTGAAGTCCATTTTCTTTTCAATCTGTCACTTTATGGAATGCACTTTCAGTGAAGATTAAAATTAAGTAACTCTTCATGCGTACAAAACAGAACACATTTATTTATTCAAAAATTTATTTATGTGCATATTTATACATTGAGTGATGCAAAAAAGACACTGCTGCGATCACATTATATTTTGGGGAAAAAAATCATTTATTGAATTAACTCATCAGATGTTTCTGAACTATTAATAATTTTCCCTACTTAGGTTTAAATATATGGATATATAACTGAGATCATAAAATATTTATTAATAGCCAGTTTTGGATTAAACTGTTTCATAGTACGTAGTGTCAGAGTGATTGTGGATAAGCTTTGTGTCTCGCACTGTGGTTAGCGACAGACATGAGATAGCATTAATAGATTTGAATTATCAAGCAGACTGCTACAGGTATAAGTGGAGATGGATGCTCAGATTATTTAATTTGACAAAATTATTGAAGTCATTATATGTATTATATTATCTGAGTTTTCAGTAACTTGTCCATGGCACATTTAACTTATGTGGAGGAGAAGGCCAATAATGAATCTGAGTTAAAAGTCTGCAGTTAACAATGAATCTGAGTTAAAAGTCTGCAGTAAACAATGAATCCTAGTTAAAAGTCTGCAGTTAACAATGAATCCTAGTTAAAAGCCAAGGGGACTGTCCACTGTTCCTAATTTTTGCTCTAATTTTGATTTCTAATGCAGGATGACAATGTACAACGATTCAGCTGTTTCACCAATGAATGCTAGTGGTAAGCTGAACTGTCTGCGTATCATATTTAAAACTCCCTCTGGTGAAAGCACTCAGAAGCTTATTGTAAATGTCCAAGAGTGAAAGTTGCTTTTGCAAAAACTTTAAGCATTTTTTTTTGACACTTGACTAGGCAAAGAACTATTCCCTTTTTGAACCAAATGCATACAGAAGTGTACGCGAAACATACATTTAAGAAAAGGTCATGATATTGGAAATAGTTCAAAGGACGACAGTGATGATGACTGTTGGTCTACAATAAATGATCTACATAGAGGGAGCAAGGAGTCTATTCGTATTTGAAATAAATTAAGCGGGAATATGATTAAATAATTAAAAAAAATGCGAGGTTAATTGCAGAGAAGATCTTTGAGATGAACAAGGAGAAGCGGACAAAGGGACATTATATAAGCTGAGAAAACCATGATCTGAATGTAATGTGAAGAATGATGGGGTTGTATTTCCGCAGGACTTCTCCCGATTGTCCGTCATAATTTGGCGGGGGATCCACAAAACCCCAGAGAACCCAATGGAAGGTCAACCCCAATGACTTTATATTTCGTGTTAGATATTCTGATTGATGCAAACATTGTCAAACTTTGTGCGGGGGCCATGGAATCAGACCGGGACCATTTCCTGTTCATTTCAGTGACAGACTGAGTGACAGCACCATTGTAATATTCAACTTCATGTTAATGAGATGGAAATGAGATTGGTGTGAAATCCCGGTCTTCTGACAGGATTTTGCTGTGGCATAACCTATTCATAATTAATGGGATTAAAGGTCAGAAGTGTTCCGGCATCGTCCAGGAAATGACTTCTTCAAGGGGACCCAAGGTATTTTTGTTGTAAAAAAAGTTGCTAAAATGGATATTGCAATTAATACTCCTTTCTTCTGGAGTTTTTTTCGAAGTGGAAGATTTCCTCTTGTGCTGGTTGTCTCTTTCCTTTTGAGTCTTCATTTTGACCCTGTTTAAGAGCTTTCAACATATGTGAGACAGCTTACTAAGTGTGCATGCTCATAGAATCTTACAGCACAGAAGTCGTACTTGTGCCGGCTCTTTGAAAGAGCTGTTAAATTTAGTCCCGCACCCCAACTTTTTCCTCATAACCCTGCAAATTAGTCCTCTTCAACTACATGCCCAATTGCCTTTTAAAAGTTCCTGTGGAATCTGATTCCATCACCCTTTCAGGTAGCGCGTTCCAGATCTTAACCACTCTCTGTGTGAAACAATTTCTCCTCATTTCCCCTCTAGTTCTTTTGCCAATTATTTTGAATCTATGACTTTTGGTTACTGACTCATTTGCCAGAGGAGATAGTTTCTCCCTACTTGTTCTATCAAAACCCACGTAAATTTGGATGCCTCTCTTAGGTCTCTCCTTAACCTTCTCTGCTCAAAGGAGAACAATCCCAATTTCGCCAATCTTTCCACATAACTGAAAACCCTCATTCCTGATATTGCCCTGGCAAATGTTCTTTGTACTTCTTTAAGGCCTTGACATCCTTCCTAAACTTTGGTGCCCAGAATTGAACACCATACTCCAGCTGAGGCCTAACCAGGTTTGGCATGACTTCCTTGTTTTTGTATTCAGTGTCCCCATTTACAAAGCCAAGTATTCCATACACCTGCTTAATCACCTTATTTAGGGCCTGTTGCCTAGGCCCTAAGCTCTGGAATTCCCTGCCTAAACCTCTCTGCCTCGCTACCTCTCTTTCCTCATTTAAGACGCTCCTTAAAACCTACCTCTTTGACCAAGCTTTTGGTCATCTGCCCTAATTTCTCCTTATGTGGCTCGGTGTCAAATTTTTTGTTTTATAACACTCCTGTGAAGCGCCTTGGGATGTTTTACTATGTTAAAGGCGCTATATAAATACAAGTTGTTGTTGTTAGTAACTTGTCCTGCCACATTGTGAATATGCACCCCCAAGTCCCTCTGTTCTTGCACTCCCCTTAAAGTGATACCATTTGGATTATACTGGCTCTCCATGTTGTTCTTCCCAAAGTGCATCACTTCACACTTATCCGCATTAAATTGCATCTGTCATGCGTCTGCCCATTTCACCAGTCTATGTCCTGCCAAAGAGGATGATGGCAGGAAGAAATAGCAAACGTGGCAAAGAGGAAATATTACTTTTGAGGGCAGTATCAAGTTTTGAAAGTGTGAGTGTAAGCAGCAATGAGGTGCACTAAGGTGTTCCCTGATGAACCATGAGAAGCGGGAGGGAAATGATCGATAGTGCTGAGGCAATGGTAGGGTCCTTGAGCGGCTGTGAAGAAAGTATGACAGACGTGAAAGGAGTCTTAACTTGTTATTCCTGGTCAGATCATCAAATTTTGTTCCGTGCTGCTCCCAGGTCCTGGATCCTATGTATATCATAGGACCCCTATTTGCATATTACAAGTGGGCACCCGCACCCCGCCCCCCCGCACCCCCGCCCCCGCCTGAAATGCGTGGGCGCTTCTTTGAACCCTATCCTAGATGGCACTGGCTAGAGTGCCAGCATAAGCATGGTGGTAAGTGGCCTAAGACCATTTTCAGGCCACTACTGCCCCATCTATGCAGGGCAGAGCCATTTAAAATCAGCCCCTGTAAATGCTTTCGCAAGCCCCTGTTCAATCGCCTGATGATCTAATGGAGTCTGTGTTTCCCTCATTTGCATGTGTTTAACATCCCCTTGCCCTCACTCTGAGCAAGTAGGCACATAGGCAAACACTGTGTATTTTGCCTATGTGCCTGCCCCATAAAATGGCAAGGAGGCAGGCACAGTGCGCATACCTGAGTTACTTTCAAACTCCAGCTATTCCAGAAGCACTAGAACATTGGTGAGTGAAAAGACAGAAAGTCAAGGCCCGCACTTTTCATCTCTTGTGCACCAACATGATTTACCAAGGGTTCCAATCATTTATCTGCTCCAGGTTTATAAAATTCTGAGTGACCTGAACAACATAAATATAAGAAGATTAATTAACTTGCAGATTAAGCACGGAATGAGAGCATAACCTAAATCTTTTGGTATGGGTACTGCTTTTCACAATTGGTTAGATACGAGAGGCGGGACACTTAATTCAAATATTTAAATCAGGCTCCCACAGTGCAATTGGGAGCCCGATTTAAAATTAACTGTTGCTGCGTGGGTTTCCCAGGGGTCGGGAAACCTGGCAGTGAAAGGGAGAAGGGAGCTGCCGGCTCCACAACCTAAATGCCTCTTTCAGCACATCTTGTGGCCCAGGAGTGCTTCCCCCCAGGCCCCTCAAGGAATCCTTTGGCCACCCTCCACTACTACCAATTCCTGGCCTCTCACCCCCTCCTGATCGGGGGCCACTACCCCCTCCCGATTGCCGAGGACCATCCTCAAAAGTCCCCGGCTGTGGCACCCCGCCACTGGTGTTCTCAGCGGTTAGGCTGTCCGTATGACCAGTTGCCACTGGAAACGGAGCTAAAAAAATGTTAACCAGGTCCTGCCATTAAGATCGACCAGCCTTGCCGGGTTCTTCAGCCATTTTCAACCTCACCCGCACACACCCCGTTCCCACCTCCCGGTAAATAACGGGGCCTTAGGCTCTGAAATTCTAATCGGGACCAAGAGGGAATTCCAGAAGTTTTCCAGATCAGGGGATGAAAACGGGTGGCTCCTGCCTCATCCACACCAGAAGTACATGTGAAGCACAAGCGGGCTGGAAACCCGCAATGTTTGCCTATGTTCCTCTCCCTCTTTTCTTCAACCGTCTATCTAACCTACTGAGTATATTCCAAATAAAATAGAAAGTGGAATGCTGATATGCAAATCCTTAGGTCGAAGGTAAAGGGATATGAGAACAGGGTGGACACACGGAATTAGAACGACTGTTTGTGTGGATGATAATTACCAACACGAAGTAGTTGGGTCAAATGGCCTGTTTCCATGTTGTAATTTCTATGTAATTCTATATCTTCTGGTGCAATTTGTACCACTTTTGGGTATTAAGACAATGAGAATACTGTTAAGGAACAAGAGCAGTTTTAAGGAAATGCTGAGAGCGTTTTGTGATGGTGCTGGATGTGTAAAGAAGACGGAGGGGGACATTTTCATCTTCCGTTTGCCCGATTCTCACCTGTAAACCAGGAGTGGGGGGTGGGGGTGGGGGGAGGGTACCCATGGCCCGCCTGATACAAATTTCAGGTGGACTTGTAAATGAATGAGCAACCTGCCTGCAACAGGCGAGAGTCTGATTAAATAAGCAAATCAGGGTCGGACGGCAGTTGTAGGATCCCAAATGCATTTTCAGCTGCCGGTTGGGGATCATGTGTCGTGCACGCTCCACCTAGTTGTACCAGGCCTAGAGCGGCCTAACCAGAAGTCCTTTAAAGGACCACTGGAGGCCGCTAATGAAACAGCCAGGAAACGTTAAGACTTTGGTGCCCCAGAACAAACAGGAGTGCTCCTCCCAGGCCCATAAAAAAAACGTTGGCCCCTGTTTGAGGCTCCCCCACTCCAGGATCGCCTGCTTCCCCCCAGCCCCCCAGATCCAACCTGTCAGCCAGCTCAGGGTGGGAGCTAGCTGATTTCCCACCCTCCCACAGCTAGTGAGCTGCAGTAGGATGCCCGCTTGGTGCCGGCGACATATAATTGAGGTCTGGACGTCCAAATAGTTCGGGCCTCAGGCTATCAAAAACAGCCAGGCGGCATGTTTGCTCCACCAACTTCACGTTCATTTCGAGTGGGGCTCGAAGATCAATCCGCAAGAAGGCAATATCCTTTCTCTGTGCTCACACTCCTGTGCAGAAGATTATCAGGAATATCCTAGATTTATGCCCAGAATTAATAATGCCTTGGATTTACTGTATGATGCTGTATTTCACATACTTCAAACTGTTCTACATGGACCAATTCAAATAGCATTAGTTAAGACACACTTTTGTGAACAGCATGGTTGAAGTGCAGCATTTGTGTAGAACCATTTTACTCTTAGCTTACCAGAGACATCAAAAGCTCAATAGACGAGGCCCCCGTCTGCTCTCCCGGGTGGATGTAAAAGATCCCATGGCACGATTTCGAAGAAGAGCAGGGGAGTTATCCCCAGTGTCCTGGCCAATATTTATCCCTCAACCAACATACAAAAACAGATTATCTGGTCATCATCACATTGCTGTTTGTGGGAGCTTGCTGTGCGCAAATTGGCTGCCGCGTTTCCCACATTACAACAGTGACAACACTTCAAAAAGTACTTCATTGACTGTAAAGTGCTTTGGGACATCCGGTGTTCGTGAAAGGCGCTGTAGAAATGCAAGTCTGTCTTTCTTTTTAGTGCAGAGAGGAGTGATTAAAAAAAATCTGTTTTATATTCTACCTCTACACAGTTATTATGGTCAGCAAAGCAATTATCACAAAGATTTAAATAATTTGTTTTCATAATTACAACATACCTGTCTAATAAAATAATATCACTAAGCTTCACTCTCTTATGGTGTTGCAGTCTTGGGTAGGATAAATTCACTATGATTAAAAAATCAGTTCAAAGTTTTGGCATCAAAATACATGACAGTATATTCATTGAAGTTCTGGTATTAGTCTGATAGGTTGTCAGTAGTTTAGGTGATTTTTAATTAAAATAATTTTTGTTCAGCTAGCTTTTAGATTGGACTAATTCAGTCTTTCTCCGTGGCCGTTATTTGCTTTCTCTGTGGTGTGATGAGCTGGTTCTGGCATTAGGTTTTGCTTCGGTGAGTCATCCACAATTTTCTTATTTCCTGGTTTGTCAGGTGTCTTGTACTTAATTAACTGTTACATTTTTTATATACTTCAATAACTGAACTGAGTTATTTCTAAAAGTTCTTTACAGACAGTCTGAATTTTTTCCCTTAGATATTCTAATTTCCAAACTGTATTTGGGTCATGATTCCCTTTTACTGAAACTCTGTTTACCTTGCAAAGGGACCTCTGCCTCTCTTAAAGTCAGCTTTCTGTAGCAAACTTGGTTAGTTAAAACTCCAAGATTAAAAGGGTTTAGTGAAACTTGAAATGCCTATCATTTATCAAGGCTAGAACTTTAATTAAATCTTACATGAAAGATTCATTAATTTTTAACTGTGAGTTATTCACTTGATCATTAAGGAATCAGCAAGAGGCTTTTTTGTTTCTCTTGCAACAGCCCTTCTCAAGTCAAAGGGTCAATGATTAGAAAGTACATAAAACCCTCAGACATTTCTATAAATTTTGGGCCATAGTCATCTTCATACTTTGGTAACTATTTGTATTGATAATCTTGCTTCAGGCAGTGTTGATGAATTAGTCTCCTTCTGAAGCAAGGGGGTTGATTTTAACTCGCAGTGGGCTTCCAGTGGTAAACTATGGGAGTCAATTAATTGCCTGCCATCAGCAGCAGAATGAGACCATGGCGATTTTAACCACCAGGCCTCATTAACACGGCTTCTTGCCCAGTATGTCAGGAAGCAGCTGCCGGCCTGTGAAAAATTGGGTGGCAATTTGACCGCTGGGTTTCTAGGGAGCCTCGTGGTAGAGAACAGAGGGAGGAGTCCGGGGCAGGGACCACCTAAGCTTTCCTCGTTCCTCCTGGCCCTACAAAAGAAAAGTAAAAAAAAAAAACTTACCTTGAATGGCCTCCTGCTTCCAATCTTCTTCTGCCAGGCCAGCCACAGTTGCATCCCCATTGAGGCCAAAGGTAAAATTGCAGTTGGGGCCCGAAGTTCTGATAAAAAACGGCATTAGTAGGATTTCAGCAGGTAAGTCCCCTGGTGGAATTTAACTGCTTAGGGATAAAATCACCTCCAAGGTTTTTTTAGGCTGCTTCAACATCCTTAAATCAGACGTATCAATAATTTACTGGGCAGGTGTTTCCGCTATGTTGTGCTAGTTTTTTTTCAGCACAATTTGCCCAAAATCGACCAAACCAGTGCAAAGATTGAGGAATTTCAAATGCAAATTATATTCAGCACAAATCGAGTGTCCGAAATCTTTTGCCCTTTTTTTAAAAAAGCATTGCGTTAGAAGCCAGCCCTGCCCACAAAACTGGCCACGCCTCCAGATCGAATGAATCACCATTGTGAGTTTCCGCTAATTGTGCCCATTTGCGGACCTTCGAGTAGGCTCTTAAAATTAAGTGTGGTTTTTTTTTTAGGTGCAAGGACATTCATTAATAGGCACGTTTTAAAAGCTTTTAAATATTTTTATTTTTAATTTACTAAGAAACTGAATACTGTACAACAATGTAACTAGCAAATGGTTCTGTATAGTTTTTTTAAGTCATTTTCAGTTACAACATAGAAACAGGCCATTTGTCCCAACCAGTCTGTGTCACCATTTACCCTCCATGTGAGCAAATAGTCCTAATCACATTTATACACCCAGTTCCTATATACCTTCATCACTTTTTCCTTCATCCACCTATCCAATTTAATCTTGACTGTTGACATAGTTTCTGCCTCAACCATTTTGGAGCATTTTTCTTTAGTGAACTTTCCCAAATCCCAATCTTGAAGTGACCACAAGAGAACCATTTCTGTGTACAGGGTCACTCGAATTCTTATGGGCAAACTGTCATGTAGCAGACCTTAATCCTATATGGTTGAACTCACTATAGTTCTCCTGTATGCCAATCTAAGTTCTTGGATGAATGGAACAAGTTGTTTTTATACATCTGTTCAGATATTATGCATTAGGTGAATGTACATTTAATCTGATCGACACTTTGTCAAATGGTTTCGAAATGATAAATTAATACCTGGAGAGAGTCAGCTTTCATGGCTAGCATTTGTTAGAGTAGATCATTGGGACATAGAGTATGAGATCTGATTTCATTAACATTTTGCTGATCCAGGCAGAGAACGACAGAATTACTTTAACTGAGGTCATTATTATCTTAGCAGAAAACGAACTGATTTTTTTTTACCAGCTATCATTTATTGGTTATGGTTGGTGGGAGCTCAATGTTCTAGCTGTTTACCTATCTGATGTATCACAACATCTCCACTCTGCTCTGAGCCTGTCATTATTTATTACACTTCAAAATATAAACATGAATAGGATATCAGTTGGCAATTATGGGCCACATTTCTACGTGTGTTAAGTAGAAGAAGTAAAAGTACATAAACAGGGGAACAAGACTGGTCAAAAGCAATAGCAGTGTCCATTTGTGCCACTATGAATCTTGTTTACATCCTAATATGTGTTCATGGAAATTCAGAGGAGAAACAAACAGTTCTGCATTAATAGGCACGGTTTAAAAGCTTTTAAATATTTTTATTTTTTAATGACTAAGAAACTGAATACTGTACACCAGTGTGTTAAATGTCAGTCAATAGCAAATTTAAATAGTAATACATGGTGGCAGGGACATATAAACAAACATGATTTCTGAACTTGAGTTCAGAACTGCCATTAGCAGCTTAATGAATTAAGGGTCATTATCACAGGAGCATTGTGTTGCCCAAATTCTAATTGTTCCTGCTAAAAAGTTCCTATTTCATGAAAGCATCCATCGCTAAGCCACGTGTAAATACCATTTTGTTTGCAGGTCATAAATACCTATGATGGAAGGGCAAGTAATCCCTTCTCAAAAAGGGAAGAAAATATAGCTTATATTGTTACACACCAGATTATGCCATACACAATGCCATCACAGGCAACCATCTCTACAAATAGGTTTAAATCACACAAGATTTTAGAATCCTGCCGACATACATTCCTAAAACAAATCATCTTTGGAAATATTCATGGCACAGCACTTGTGTTTAAACAGCTGATGCCCCCAAACCCCCCACCCCCCACATTCTCCTCCTTACCCCCAGTGGCCACGTAACTGGACAATGAGAAGCTGTGCAAGGTGAGCATGTGGGTTTGTGCAGAGTGTGCATCTGTTGAGGTTCACTTGAGGGACTCATCAGTGTCAATAACTACATACTTGGAAAATGCTTAGCATGTGAAATTTAAAAAAAAAACGCATGAGAACAACACAAGGCTTATTTCCACAGAGATTCTGCGCTGAGTATTTGGTAGTATTGAATAGCATCTTGTAACATCAGCACTCGAAATTGCCTCATGAGCAAAGTATTAAGGCACCAAACCTGCAACATCCATGGAATAACTGGCAATCAGCCATGACTTTATAATCTCTATTGGGCTATTAAAGCATTATATGCCCACTGTCATTCTTAGTAATAGCCCCGGCCCCAGTCCGAGTTCAATGTTCTCCAGTGGTCTTATTAAAAAATATAATTTATATGTTTCAATTGTGACATTTTGCTTTCAAAGCTACTGTGGATATTCTATACAAATCTTGAACGCAAAATAGTAATTTTAAAACAATGGATTCTAAAGTACAATGAAAATACTAATTGTAATGTCTTTGATAGGCTACAATAACTGTTAGCTATCTATAATGGTAGATTTTCTGCTCCCGGCACTCAGCATAGAGGGGAACTGCTGCATTTTATTGATGCTTTTTGGCCCACACTGTGCTATTGTCTCCTGGTTCCAAGCAAACTTTAGCTTCCTTCTACTTCATTCCCAATCCCAAGCAGGCCCTGACTTCATGGCTTACTTTTTCCCAGCCCCAGTCTTGTTCTGTGCTGCCTCCCCACCTGCTCCTTCCAAACCCCAGGCAGTCCCGGATTCTTGCTCGCTGCCTCAAAAGCCCAGACTACTGTGGGTTCCTCCGTATTCCCTGCTGGCTTCTGCATCATTTACTTTCAGCTCTTTAACTTGCCATCTTTCATTCCGATCTCCCTCCATACATTCCGTCCTGGCCATTATCTCACTGAAGTATCCCCCAGCCTGGAATGGTGAGTGGGGAAAATAGGTTCTCTACTGGGATGTACCAAGAGGTTAGAACTGGTTCATACACATTAGCACAAAAAAATGCCACAGATGCTGCCCCCGTTTCCAATTTCTCCAGTTGTACCAGTGTGAAAACACCAAGTTTCACTCCAGGTTTCCATGTATGTGAGAGGAAAATAAAAAGAGTGACAGAGACATACAGGGGGAAAGGGAAAAACAGTGGGTGACAGGCGTTCAGAGTGGGAGACATCCAGAAAGAGGTGACATAGTCGTGGATTTTTCAATCTTGTTTTGGGAATGGTGGCCATGCAGCCATCTGTGATCTGAACTGCTGGCCTCAGCAAAACTTCAGGGCTGAACCTAATTAGATATGTAGTGAGAAATTGGGCCCGCAACTGGGAGTTTACTGAGTGGTGAGGCGACATTTTCTGTATTGCTGCAACTATGTGAGCTGCAGCAGTCATTTAACTTCAATTTCAGTGGCTGGATGTAGAGCATTCTTGGCTGGAAAAATCTGTGGTTCGCACAAAAAATGTGGAAGCTGAAACAATAAAGTCTAGGCAAGTGATGGAATGGTGCAGGATCTGAACCCTTTCCATTTGATGAATGACAAAGTGAAAGAACTGTTGCATGAGGTGGGTGTGAGAAGGATTGCCCTGTTTGGCATTCAGGGCAAGGGCAAGATGCCATGATACAAGTGAACAGACCCAAACCAAAGGAGGGTCCTGAAAATGGAAAAAAAGACTCATTTTGAGGAGGCCAACCTGAGCATCCTTGCCTATAAGAGTATTGAGGTAAATAGAGGATGGTGAAACCAGAGGCCTCACCCAAACTCATTGATAGTACCATCTAGATGCTATGATGCCTATCCCCCTTCTCACTAACTCACTCACAGTCAGACCTATACACTATTACACAAACATCACACAGAGTATCTTTCAATGCAAACACTGTTTGAAGGGTTTCCCACCCAGTGAGTTAGGTTAAAATTACCCCTGATTCTCCTGAGCTTTTTAAAAAAAAATGAAATTAGGAATGCATTGAACAAGCACAGTCTATTACAAATACACTGAGAGCAATTCCATCGCCCCATTATGTTTCTGCAACGAACAGGAGTTACTGCTTAAATTTTTTTAATTTCATTCAAATTTATAAAATGTAGTATAGTCTGGGCACAGTTTATCCTAGAATTATTATAATACTGTTTTTTTTATCACTAGTAATGTTACCTGTGCAGTATACAGAAGCAGTGGATGCTTAAACTCTGCCAACAATACTTAGCAGCAAACTACAGTTATTTCTTTTAGCCTAGAACCAACTTCTGCTTCCACGGGCTATCAATCTTGATCTTCAACCAACTCCTCCTAGGAGACTATAACAAGTTTGCTGGCAGAATCCCAGGAGATAATATTGGATATAAACTACTTCTAGATGAAATCCTATGAGATTCAGTATCATGTACTGTCAAAAATGGTGGAAAATTAAAGGAGGTTAAAGATTTATCATGAGGAAGATTAATCTTTTACAAGTTTGCCAGCTACAATCCTATAAATGTTTATGAGATAAGGATCCCAAAGGTTTTCATGGAATTTAAACAACTAGGTACCATGGATAGAATTCTTTTCGGAAAGCACTGAAATAAATGTACTGTATTTTGATCATTTATTTTTGACTAACTTGCTTGTTGTACTAGTCCAGTAAGAGCAATGTCACTCATGCAGAGTATATAATACAAAAATTTGTTCCCAGTTAATTAGAATAGAATAAACATAAGAATAAAAATCACAGCATACCTCTGGGACCCAGATTGAATATAGCCCAGTAAGGCTCTGCTGTATGCTAGTTAGAAGGGTCCTCGGTGAAATAACTGTCGGCAGTCTCCATCCAATTCCCAGTGGGCATAGGCCTACAGCATAAAACTGCCCCACTCTGGTGCTAATTGGCATTAAATTGACAATATTACTTAGGAAGTTCACAGCAAGGCTGGTGTAGGAAATAAATAAAACCTAAAAAATGTCACATATGCTCTTCTGAGGGTGAGGACTGAAGCAAATTATTGGGTCATAGTAGAGCAAGTTTACTCTGCATCTAACTATGCTGTACCTGACCTGGGAGTTTTTGATGCTGATGTTGGGGCTTCCATTCTCCAGCATGTCCCTATTGTTTATATTTTCAGATTTTACTGCATGATATTATTGAACTGTTCATCGCTGAGTGCCTACACACTCCTCATGATGACCCTTGCTGATAAAATTAACCCTTGTACCCTGAGAACTCCCATTAGAAGTAACATTGCCCATCTCCGCCCTTGCCTCAGCTCATCTGCTGCTGAAACCCTCATCCATGCCTTTGTTACCTCTAGACTTGACTATTCCAACGCACTCCTGGCTGGCCACCCATTTTCTACCCTCCGTAAACTTAAGGTCATCCAAAACTCTGCTGCCCATGTCCTAACTCGCACCAAGTCCCGTTCACCCATCACCCCTGTGCTCGCTGACCTACATTGGCTCCCGGTTAAGCAACGCCTCGATTTCAAAATTCGCTTCCTTGTTTTCAAATCCCTCCATGGCCTCACTCCTCCCTATCTCTGTAATCTCCTCCAGTCCTACAACCCTCAGAGATATCTGCGCTCCTGCAATTCTGGCCTACTTGAGCATCCCCAATTTTAACCGCTCCACCATTGGCAGCCTTGCCTTCAGCTGCAAAAGCCCCAAGCTCTGGAATTCTCTCCCTAAACCTCTCCGTCTCTCTACCTCCCTTTCCTCCTTTCAGATGCTCCCTAAAACCTACCACTTTGACCAAGCTTTGAGTCATGTGCCCTAATATCTCCTTATGTGGCTCGGTGTCAAATTTTGTTTGACAATGCTCCTGTGAAGCGCCTTGGGACCTTTTGCTACGTTAAAGGCGCTATATAAATACAAGTTGTTGTTGTTGTTGCTAGAACACATTGAGCCCTTTTTGGAGATGGTTCAAGGCATTCCCATCCTACTGCACGTGCTTCAGAGAATACTGCTGATCCTTCCACCATTCACATACCCCATTTGGATGTAACTCCTTCCTTCTTTGGTACTGTTATCACTGCTCTGATAGCCCAAGCTTTTCACAATAGTCTTTTACAACTGCCTAAGCTACCTTGTATCCAGTAAAGGCCAGACCACAGGGCATGTCAAAGCTCTGCAAAATGTTTCTTCTAACAGGTTAACAACCTCGATATGTTCTGCCAGCCCTTTCTGTGGAACGTCTTGACGAGCTGATCTCATTCCAGATATTGGTAAAGTTGCAGCAGTTGGAACATAATCTTTGCTTTGATAATTTTCTTGACGTCATTAAGCTTTTTACAGATTTTGTGCTAAGTTCTTTTATTCTTGGAGTTTCAATCACTTGCAGTGCAGCCTTCTCCCTAGGCTGAGGTGCATGGGTATTGGGAAATCAGTGTCAGTTCTGAATATTGGATTTTTTAAATAGGTTGATGACTTTATTAAAATTGTGATCACTGTAATTTTACCTGAGTTCATTAACCAAGTCATTAAAACCAGCACATCAGAGGAATTTTTCGTACTTGTTGTTATCTTTTTTTAAATAATTTTTTCGGAGGTTATACTATTGATTCTTTTAACTCATAGCATAGTCATGGGAGAGTATTGATTTGGCTACATCTACTTTACTAACTGATATAATTGGAAGGGGATTCACTGTAATAAATCAGATTGAAATGTTTTTAACTGAGAATAATTGGTCATGTGTTGATTAGACTAGAAGAGTTTTTAAGACAGAAGCATGGATTTTAACTCCCGGTTGAAAAGCTGGCGTGATTTGCTGAACTTCCCGCCTGAGGGACTTCATGGGATCCAGGCTGATTTTAATGGTCGGGCCTCATTAACATCTCACCAGCCAGCTGCCCGCCCAACACAGGCGTAAAGAAGCAGCGGGCTGGCTGCCAGTAACTAAAGATCGGGCACTGCTATCACTCTCTTGCTTATTTAAGTAGGAAACCTTGTAACTTTTTGGGAAAAGTTTTATGGGTCACTTACATCTACTGAAAAATCTCTATCTCTGCCAATTATATATCATCTCGAATGTAATGGCACAGGGTAATTACAGGAGACACCAGTGCCAAATTCATTTGGAAAGCATATAAGCTGTGTGGATTATTCTCTTTTTGGACCTAATGTACAAAGCATAGGAAAGAACTAGAAAGCAATCTGAATGTTTTCCGCTGACACATATCACTTTTGTCACTGACTAACAGCAGCAATATGAGAGGGCAACTGGGTCAAAATCCTGGAACTCCCTACCTAACAGCACTGTGGGAGTACCATCACCACACGGACTGCAGCGGTTCAAGAAGGTGGCTCACCACCACCTTCTCAAGGGCAACTAGGGATGGGCAATAAATGCTGGCCTTGCCAGCGACACCCAGATCCCATAAACGAATTAAAAAAAAATTCTGCTGAACTGCTAGCGTTCCTAGAATCCAGAGAATAATTGCGCGCATCCATGCTTCCATTTGGACCCTTGGCCATCATGCTGTATATTTTTTGTAAGTGTATTTTTTTATCTCAATGTGGACATCATATTCAACCAGGAGCATGCAATCCTGCAGACCAATACCTGTAACTTGGGAGCACTTATGATGCCTTTATTTTAAGGTCATTATTAATCGCCTTCTTTGACAGGGAATTAAGAATGGAAGGATGGAGACCATGGAAACCAAGCCTATGCTATGCAGTTATGGCTCATGACCCAAAGGTAGAGAGCAAATGCAATGAAACACGTGTGAGAGGCAGAAATATTATCAAACGTACCATTGGATGAAGCAGTGCTTCATGGCCCCCAAATATTTTACAGTGTTTTTGACGAGATAGGGGTGTAACATAGACACATTACAACTATCAAGGGTGGATTTTTGGGTGAGACCTGTTCCACTAGGTTTCTGTCCCATTTTGCATCTTGCAAAATTTCTGGTCCAGGTTGGGATGGGGGGGGATGGGTTGGGGGAGCGATTTTTCTCCACCTGTCCCTTCAGCAGTATGCAAATAAGATGGAAATGATGAGATGGTGTAAAACATTGTAATTTCCATTCCCATTATGTGAGGTGAAAAATGCCACCCCCCCCCCACCCCCAATCTGAACCAGAAATTTTGCCAGATGCAAAATAGGGGAGAAGCCTAGTGGAACATAATTCCCATTATGCTCAGCGTAACTTATGACCAAATAAATGAAGCACAGTTGCTTGCCAGATGAGCTGAACCTGATGAAAGTATTCCTTAAGGTGACTGCAGCTTGGATAACCTTTGCCCAGATCTCAGGTTTCCCTGCATATTTTGGGATTTATTTGATTTGCTGCTGAAGTGAATTTTCAAACAACAACATTTTTGACCCTGACCCACAGTAAATGATACTATAGAGCAGCTTGATTCCCTGCGGGGATTCCTCTGATTGCTATCATGATGGAGGGAGAGGAGGAGGAGAACAGAACGGACCAAAGGAGAGTAATACAGCCTCAAAGAATAGCCAACTCGCTATTACCTTCCACCCCCCAATGAGTCTATACATCACGCAGAACTTATGAGGAATGAATGCGCAGCTTTGCTCTTGCAGACTTTGATTCAGTAAGCAAGCCCTGGATGACCTGGGCCAGCTTTTGTGCACTGACCTGTCTTCTGCAAAATCAACCAGAGTACAATCTAGGGTTCCATTTTCTATGTCATCAAAACCATTTTCAGGAGAATTGTCAGTACTTGTGAATTGATAGCTTCGTTTTACAATTTAGGCAGACAATAATTATTAGATTGGTGACTATGGGCTGGATTTTGATACTGGGTCAGGTTGGTGTCGTGAATCCCACATTTTGGGTTGTAGACCCGCCTCCATCGAGATGTGGCCAACCCACTGTATTTTCCCTTAATTGACCTTGTTGAGCCCGCCCAGTGGGCTCAGCAGGCCAATTAAGGGCCACCCAGCAATAGGTGACGTCACAGATTGACATTTCATCTGTCAAGAGCTTTTGACAGATGAAATATCAACGTTTGACAGCTCTGTGAAGCTGTCAAACACTGACAATATGATTTCTAACTTGAGTCCTTCCTCTCAGGCTGAGTTAGAAATCATTCCACCACAGAAAACAGAAGGCTGCAGTTTTTGACAGTACCACAGCTTTTCTGCTTTCTGTGCCGGTGAGATTTCTGACTCCTGAGAACTGAAGGGCTGACACCTGCAGGAGGAAGTTAAGGTAAGTAAAACTTTTTCCCACACTTAGCACTTACCTTACACACATGCACCCATCACTCACCTGCCCACCGGACATATCGACCCCTCCAACCCCTGCAGACCCACGGTCTGCCCCGATAACTTGGCGTGGTTGCCACCTGTCGGGAAGCCCACATTTCAGCCGTCAAAATAGGGATTAGGCAAAAAACTGCCTGTTAACTACCTGTTAACAGGCAGTTAATTGTCACTAATCCCTTCCCACCTCGGGGAGTCGGGTCCCAGCACAGGTCGGGTACCCGCCGCCAGCGAAACTGGCATGGAATAGGGTTGGAGGCGGGATGGGGTCGGGACCCCCGAATCCGCAACTTTAACCTCCCACACGCCTCCAAACCCGACTCCACGGGTCATTGAAAATCCAGCCCTATGTGTCAGCCAGTGGTTCAGTTGGTAGCACCCTCGCCTCTGAGTCAGAAGGTTGTGGGTTCACAGTCCCACTCCAGAGACTTGAGCACAAAAATCTAGGCTGACACTCCATTGCAGGACTGTGTAATAGATTCCCTCATTGTACCTTTACCTGACGAAGGGGCAACAGCTCCGAAAGCTCGTAATTTTAAATAAATCTGTTGGACTATAACCTGGTGTCGTGCGACTTCTCATTTTTGTCCACCCCAGTCCAACACCGGCATCTCCGCATCATGACCACTTTATAACACATTGCAGTGGAATATTGCATATAATTTACAGCACAGAAACAGGCCATTGAGCCTAGCTGGTCTATGCCAGTGTTTATGCTCCACACGAGCCTCTTCCCACCTATTTTTATCCAACCATATCACCAAATCCTTCTATTGCTTTCTCCCTCATGTACATATCTAGATTCCCCTTAAAAAAAATCTATTCTTCTGAATAGATATACAGGCATAGGTAGCAAATATTATAAAACTAGTTACATTTGTGATAAATAGATTCTGCCCTATTTGCAAAATCTTATCCATTGTGAATTAAACCAGTCAGTTTCTCATTCACCAGCACATTAATTTTAATCAGCTGTGAGCTGCTGGTTCCCTGCATCTCCCAGTGCACCAGAACATGGAGGGGGTTACCAGCATGTACAGTAACCAGATGTTCTTCCAGTCAACCCACAGTCTGCTCCGATCACTAGCACTGTTTAAAACTGCAGCTTGAATTAAAGTGCAAGTGATCAAGTAATGTATGTTCCCTTCTGATCCAGCTGGTAACTTTTTTCATGGTCAGGTGAGTGGTTAGAGGCTCCAGCACCAGTATTTCATCACATCTCTGTTTATACAGGAACCGACAGGGGGCCTTTGCTATGCATACAGTATGTTGTGGGCAAACAGGGCCTTAAACATGCAAAATATATCATATATACGTGAAGATTTTGTTTTATGCCAATTTCTCAGTTGTAACTATTACTCAAGCATAAGGTTAAAATGTTTTACCCACAGGTCAAAAAGAGTACAGCATTTGACAGACAATTTCATAAACTGTACTAATTGACTCCAAGAGGCAATACACCAAAGGCTTTATATTTGCACATGAAATGGATTTGAAAAACAGCCATGGAGAAGGACACTCAAAACACAAGTGAGAAAAGTAAGTCACCAGTTCAAGGTCACAACCCTCAGAGATCTCTGCGCTCCTCTAATTCTGACCTCTTGAGCATCCCCGATTTTAATCGCTCAACCATTGGTGGCCGTGCCTTCAGCTGCCTGGGCCCTAAGCGCTGGAATTCCCTCTGTAAACCTCTCTATCTCTCTTTGCTCCTTTAAGATGCTCCTTAAAACCTACATCACTGCTCTAATATCTCCTTTTGTGGCTCGGTGTCAAATATTTTTTTAAAACACTCCTGTGAAGTACCTTGGGACGTTTTACTATGTTAAAGGCACTCTGTAAATACAAGTTGTTGTTGTTGTTGTTGTTGTTGTATCTATTACAAGTAAAGTTATTGGCCCGGATTTTGCGAGGCCGATGATGGCGCACGTACAGCATTCCGGGTTTCCGCATTCGCTGCGCATGCGCGAAAACCCGGAACTAGCGATCTGTCAAGGTTCGCCTCAACAGATCAGACGACCCGACCCAAAAATCACTGTCACTGGCGCAGAGTTGGGCTATTTGCCTAACTACTGCCCAGCAAATGCCCACGAAACTCTTACGCCTGGTAAAAGCAGGCGTAGGGCCTGCTTTCACCAGCATCAGGGTTAATATAAATGTTAAATAAAAAATTTTCAAATACAAAATCATCCACAAACATTTAACATTAGTTTATGTCAATTTTGGCCCAGATTGAAATGCTTAAAATTATTTTTCAAAAATTCAATTTTTATTGTAAATGCTTCATTAAAGGGACTTTTAATTAAATTTGAAAATGGGAACATTTATTTTTATTCCAGTTGTGTAAATTATTTAATTATTTGGGAATTGGGATCATGCTTATGGGGATTCCGTTCGTAAATGGAATCCCCATAAGCAAATGAGGAATCCTCCCTTCTGATAGGAGGACCTGGCCCACGTGATCCCAGGGACGCTTCTGAATCTCCTGCGACTCTGGGATCCGTGGGCCTTTACGCAGGCGTACACCTGCAGGCCTGGGACCCGAAATCTCCGCGGCCCGGGAGCCAGCTGGTAGGTTCGGATATTTTTTTTCGGGTCGGAGGCCTTCAACTGCAGATTCCAGCCCATTGTATTTTTGAAACCAATATGTAAATGCATGTAGTAGGATCCAGGCCCCAATCCCCGACCCCGATCATTAACCCAGGTCCTGACCCCTGACCACACTTACCTGAGGGCCATTGCGATGCTAACAGCAGCCGGAACGTGGAGTCCTCTTCACTAGAGGGCTCTTGACATCACCAGAGACACTGGTGTCAATCTGTCCCGGGATCTCCCTGACACCTGACTGGAAAGTGATTATTTCATGCAATCAAAAGTGATTAAAGTCTTTGGAAGAGATCAATGGATCTAGTGATTCTATTCGATTCAAACATTCTATGTGATTGACATCATATGGGTCTTTTAGTAATAGGTTTGATTGACAGAAGTTTTGAGTCAGATTTGTGAGTGGGGTACAGCATGATTCTTTATAGATCCTTTGATATAAAGCTCTGCATTTAGGAGTTAAAGGTTGCCATTTATATTTAGCTGCCTGCACTCAACCCACTGGTCAGTCTGAAACTGTCAGAGGAAATAACCTAGTCAGAGGACATTGTGGCAGTGAGAAATGTCTTGCGGGTTAATCTTTTGTTGAGAATTAGTACAGAAGATGTGTGTTTGTTGTATTGAAATTTTGAGATTAGTAAAAGTTTGTAGATTTAAAGTAGATATTTTGCTTTTACTGAGTGTTGGAGAGATGTTCTTTTACCTGTCTTAAATTCAATAAATTTGTCTAGTGTTTTGTAGCCTGAACCATAGTCTGATAGAGTGCGATTCGTATGCCTACCTACATCAAGAAGATCACGTGACATGTGACATATTCCACTAATCTCGAATAGAGCAATAAGGGTTCTCTGGCTGGAAAAACTGATCTGTTAGATCTTAATTCCCAGCTCAGGCCAAGAGCTGCCTCCTCACAGTCTTTGTTAAACCTGACTAACCCTTCTTTTGACTCCAGTAAGTGGGATCTCTCAACTAGAGTAGGGGAGTCCACTAACCATATCTGTGTAGTCCTGCACAATGGCTTATTAGAACTGAAGTCCAACATGAAGCTTGGGACTTCTACAGAGGAAACTCTGCATTGTCAGAGGTTCTTTACACATTGGTAGTGCCTTTCATGAACACTTATGCTGCTGTTTTGGAAGCCTTGGGTTCCAATGTGTTCTTTTGTCTGGCTTTAAGGGGATATGTGTACAAGTTACGTAAGCATAGAACTAGGTCGATGTCTGGAGGTTTTTCTTTTCCAAAGATGATCACTAACCTTTGGAATAGGTTGTTTGTTCATGTAATGGGTGCAGATTTGCTGCAAATTTTCTGCAAATATTATAAAGGGAGCCTCCAAGGTGGCCAAGGTGGGGTCTTGAGCGGCAATGCCGATTTAGCACGCCTTTAGCGCAAGACGCCATCTTGGTCAAGGAGTTGAAGTGCACGCTAGGAACAGCCGCCCGTGGGATTGTTAAGGGTCTGATTGACAATTAAATTGCCTGCTAGTGCTCCTTAAAGAGCATTTTGGTGGCTACAACCTCTCCTAACAGCGACCAGCTGAACAGGAGTAAACAAGTCATTGCTGAGGATTTCGAGCACCACTTGAAGCTATGCTCAGCTTTCACTGTTCACTTGGTGCTGGAGGTTTGAAGAGGACTTTTGAGACATCAAGAGACTATCTGGGACACTTTGTTAAGACTGCACCAATATTTTATCAACACTTATTCTGGAAATTCTCTGAGTGCTGTGCTACTCTACCTGATTGAACACCTTATAGGAGTCACTAGGAGAAAGGCAGTGTTTGGTCCTGGGGATCTTGTTTGGGGTCCCCCTTGGTCTGGAGGAGGACATGAGGCCAAGCAGAGCAGCACCAGCTGCTGCAGGAGAGAGGGACAGGAGGGCGAGGTGGGCTCCTTACCCCACTGCGGGTGCACAACATCCATTCTCCTCTGGACCTCTTCCACCAGGACTCCCAGTCCGAGAACCTGTGTGCCCTCTCCCTCAGTCCCTGAGCCATCCTGAAACATTCCGTAGTGTGTCAGCCAGCGTACTCCACGCCGTCAATGGAAGTGGGTGCGTGGAGGCTACATATACCGCTCCATGAAAATTACTTCTAATCTGCGCTTGAGTGCTAAATCTGCAGGTGTCTATTTTAGCATTTAAATAATGGTAATCATCAATTAGCCCCAAAATTGCAGGCTAAAACCAGACTTTCAAACAGGCGTGTCTTATTAGCACAGCACCCACTTAGTGCCTGTTTTCACCCTTTCCCCAAAATAATCCCCTTTGTCTCCTTTAAAATTAAGGAGACAGAGATTTGATACAAGCTTGTTAAATGTTATTAGGATAATATCACTGATAAGTGGTGTTTGCAGAACAGTATCCCTAATTTGCCACAATTTTACTAATTGGACAATTTCAGTCAAAGGAAATGCATGGATTGGAAATCAAAAGTGTCACACTGTCCAGTGGGAATGCTTTTTTGAACTAGTGTAGAGGAAGCTTTTCATTACATCAAATAAGGTGTTAGATCTGACTTGGTTACCTTGTTATTGCCACCAAATCCAAAAGTTAGCAAATGTTCGTCTACAGCACTAACATTCTTCACCATGTCAAGAATAATATTCAACGTAAGAGATGCAAAGCATAATACAAATAAGCATTAACTAACAGACACATAAAAATGATTGAATATTAATAACTATGAAATACCATATCTGCACTAATTAAAGTATGATTAGTGTATTTAAGCATCTGATACAGCTCTTCTTAATTATACAGGAAGATGAATTTTAATTAAGGTCAGTTTAACAATTTAAGTTTTGAAATGGACTTTATAAAACTCCTTTAATTAAAGATGTTTGCCACTAATTATTATTAAAATACAAAAACAATTAGGACATGTTGATCTTTGTAAAAACTATACACACTTTGCGCTACAAAATAAATCATTATTGGATGAATGATTTAAAGTTTGATTTTGGAAATGAATCATGCTCATAAAAAAGAAAGAAATAAAGACTTATATTTATATAGCGCCTTTCACGACCACCGGACGTCTCAAAGCGCTTTACAGCCAATGAAGTACTTTTGAAGTGCAGTCACTGTTGTAATGTGGGAAACGCAGCAGCCAATTTGCGCACAGCAAGCTCTCACAAACAGTAATGTGATAATGACCAGATCAGCTGTTTTTGTTATGTTGATTGAAGGATAAATATTGGCCAGGACACAGAATACATTGCTGCACTGAAAGAAACAAATGATTAGACTGATTTATTCTTGAAACTTAAATCAACTCTATAAACTATGCTTTCCCCGCCTGCTCCCATGGATGGTCATTGCTCTTGTCCCAGCACTCCCACTTCCTTGGTTACCCAGCGAGAGAACAAAATGGAAGCACATAGTATGGACAGGAGATGAAAAAACAAAGTAATACTATAAATTGTGATTTACCCGAGAGTTCAATCACAAATTGCCTCTGTTGTAAGGATGCTGTTATTCTTCAGTACTGGTTTGAGATCAGTATCTGCTTTAAACAATATAGAACCGGGGAACTGAAATTATACTGCTATTTTAGGTGTTGGTTAAGAGATAAATATTGGCCAGGACTCCGCTGCTCTGTTTTGAAAGTGCCGTGGGATCTTTTACATACAACTGAGAGAGCAATCGGGACCTTGGTTTAACGTTTCATCCGAAAGGCGGCACCCCCAACAGTGCAGCACTCCCTTAGTATTGCACTGCAGTGTCAGCCTAGATTTTGCGCTCAAGTCTCTTTCTTAGTTAACAATTGAAAAGTAAGAAACAGAAAGGCAATTGACCCCCTGGTTATTAGTGATTTTTTTTTTTTAAAGCACAAACAACTTAACTACCATTAGTCACCTCTTAATGGCAACCAGGTCGGATATGCTCCTTATTACAGATTAACATTTCTATTGGTAAAAGTACTGGCAAATATTGTTTGATCAATTAATACAGTGTATGATTTCACTTACTATGCTTTTAAACAAGCTTTGTTTGCAAATGGTATTTCAAGGGAGCAAGATTTTGAGCACCGAAAGCTAAGTAGAACTTTTCCCTTAACTGCGTGAATGGATTTGGTTTCCACCTGAAATGATGATGTTATGCACAGTTCTGTTGATGCGAAATTTATAACAGAATTGCTAAAGAATCTCAATATTTATGTAACTTAAAAAAATTGACAGATGGCAACGCACTAGGAAACCAGCAGCGTATTGATTCTCATCCAGAAAGTTCCTTAGATCTGCCTGACAAAATCCGTTGCATCTCATGTCCTTGCTTAGACCACCACATGAAGAAAAATCTTACATCTCATGGTTTGGATGAAGGCTTGGACTGAAATTGTCCATCTTGCCCTACTTGGATTACGCTTCTTACTGATCTATCACACATGGTTTGAGGGAAACCTATAGTGCAGCCTCTTTTATCCTTTCAGTTGGAAGAAGATATGCAGTAACCGTCTGCATAAAAGAATCAAGGAGATACAACAAGTATGAGAGTCAGTTGAAGATGCTACATGGGGAAAAATTGATAAATTTAGCTCACGCAATGCATGCAGTTATAAAAATTCCTTCTCCAGTGCCAACAGAGTCACATCAGAGGAGACTAATCTCACTAATACCATGCAACACAATGTATTCCTAAATCACACTAGCCAATTGTTTACACTAGCATGGTGCCAGATTCAAAGTTGAATGTAGTCCAAGGCTGGAACTTTGAATTTTCATGCCAGTTTTTCGCTGGAACTCTTACTGATTTTCTTCTACAGTTAAATCCAAACCACTAAATGTAACATCTGCCTTTTAACGTCTTACCTGTTTTGAATTTGAATGGAAGAAAGATTTGCCTCCAAGGATTTTATCGGACTGATTTGCAGCCAAATTAGCAACACTTACTTTGGCTCCCAAAAGCAATCATAATTCGGTTGAAGGCAAAATTGGCCCAGTGCTTTAATATTATCTTAATGATATCAAAGAACTTAAACCACAATGATAGATAACACATACAAAGGTGCTGTATTTCCAGAAAAGCAAGTTGGCCAGAAATTTTTCTTGGAAAGCATCTAATTTCATTCAGTCGAATAATTTTGTATGCACACTATCTTTTAACATCAATTAGTGCCATCCTTTGCTACAAGATATATATCATTGAAAAAGATCACAGTTCATTCCAGTCAATTCTAAGTTATCCTGATGTTGCCTAGCCTTCTATGGGATTGAATGATCTTAATTTAATCTGCTTTTTAACATTATGCAGCAGTTTCTTGAATCGTACAACATAAACAGAAATGCTTTGATTGATTTTTCAGAACTGAGTTAGCACTTTTACCATTGCAAGAGAAAGCGGCAGAGACTCCCTCTGGTTTACTCATGAAAAGTTAACCAAAATGAATATGATAAGCCCGTGATATAGGGCTTGAATGCTAAACACAGCAAGTGTTACAATTTAGAAAACCATTGCAGCCTGTATCTGTTTAGTATTTGCTAGTCAATTGGTTTGCCTATTATCTCCCCTTTTTCTTCCCTACTGCTCTTGGCTGGGTATGGACTTATGGAGTTGGTTGCCCCTCTGGTACCTTACCCAGATTGCCATTCTTTATGTGAATGTTGACAGGCTATTTGACTGTGGTGGCCCAATCCTGTCATCATCCAACATGCATACATTCCAGCAGAAGATCACTGGATTGTAATCAGGAGCAGAAATCTCAGAGATATATCCTTTCCTTAACAAGGGACCTGGCATCAAATTGTATCACTACCATTGCCACACCTGCTAAGATCAGTTAAACCAGCACAGGCCAGGAATTGAATTTAGGATATTTTCATCTTAATGGCTCAGTTACATATTCCTTTTGTCAGTTTAACTATCTTGGGTGGGTAACTTGTCAGTTTTCCATCAGTGTTATGAAAGGAAAACAAATAAAATGCTCAGTTAATTATGTGTGACTAGATTACGGTGCTTCTTACTAAGTAGAGTCCAAAGCTATGTAGACTAATGGACTTGATAAATATGATCTACTCTATTATACAACATCAACAAAATAAAACCAGACAGTCTTCTACAAGATTATGACTGCAACAGCAACAACAGAGTTCATCACCCTTAAATTACACTTGCATGTTTACAACAGAATACAGTAGCTGCATCTTAACATTTTGTACCAATCATTCAAAACTTTTGAACAGATTGCCAGCAGCGAAGCATTGCAAGAGGCTTCTATTGCTCATGGATCTCTCTATCTTTCAAGGAGTGCCATTCTCTTTATCTTTGTACTTCATACATAAAAGTTAAGTAACTGGCTCTTGCCTGTACAGTTTAGTTAGAGTATTGTATTAGATTTATTGATTATCATTGAGGGTAAAGATCATTCCAATTCCTTTCATTGATGACAAATCACCTCCTCTGAGGCTCTCTCCTCACTTCCAAAGTCAAGGGTGAGGAATCTTGACTTTACTGTCTCAAAGAATTTCTTGGCTCATCCTTTTTTTTCCCCCTCCTCCCTCACTGCCAATTCCTCTAGCCTTCCCCAAACCCCAGTTTTGACCCTGAATCACTCTGTAGCTTCAACTCTATCTCCACCTTCCCCTCATCAAGATCATTTCTTCCATGAGACTCACCTCTTAAGCCTACAACCACACCCGCTTCAAGTCCAACTTCTCCATGACTTTGGACATGGTCAAGAATTCCATTCCCCTCCACCATCTCTCCTCTGTGGTCCACCTCCATGTTGATGACCTCAGTTGGCTCCACGTCCACCTACCCCAGTGCAAGTAAGACATCTTCTGCAATAGCTTCTCCTCTCGTTCTGCATTTTCACCTTGGGTGTGCCCTAAGATTTAACCTTGAGCCTCCTCCTCTTCCTCGTCTATATGCTGCCCTTCAGCAACATCATCTGTAGGCATGGAGTCAGATTCTATATGTATGCTGATGACACCCATCTTATCTCTTCAACACCACCCTTAACTTCACAAGCACCACTATGCTGATTGCTTGTGTGACATCAAGCCTTGGATGAGCAAGAATTTCCTCCAATTTAACATTGCCAAGGCTAAAGCTATCCTGTTTGCCTCCCACCAAAAATTTGCACTCTGGTCCCCAAATCTATTCCTGGCATTTCACTCAAGACCCATATTCTATCTGTTACTAAGTCTACCTTTTCCCACCCCTGTAACATTGCCCAACTCCACCATACCTTCCTCCTATAGCTGCTGCAACCCTCATCCATGCTTGTCTCAGCTTCTCCTTTCCTCACTAGCCTCCCAAGCTGCACCCTATGTAAACTTCAAATGATTCAAAACTCTTGCCACTCATATCCTGTCCTGCAGTAAGTCCTGCTCCACTATTACCCCTGAGTTTGCCACCCTTCACTGACTCTCCATCCCCCAATGCATTGATCAAAATCCTTGTTCCCACCTACAAATCCCTTCATAGTCTTGCCCCTCCCCTATCTCTACAACCTCCAATAACCCTACATGCCAGCATATGTTCTCCACTCTTCCAACTCCTTTGCATTCCTCCATCTTGGCACGATTTTTAGCTACTTTGGCCTATCACTCTGGAACTCTCTCCCAAAATCTCATCGACTTGCTACCACTGCCCCCATCGTCAAAACCTCCTGAAATTCTCTTTAACCATTCCTACTGCCACCTCCCCAAACATTTCTCCTGCTCCTTCTTGGGATCTGTTTTTCACCTCCGTGAAGTGCCTTGGGAGGGGGGGGGGGGGGGGGGGTAATTTTAACCTAACCCACTAGGTGAAAACGGAAGTTAATGGAAGTAAAATCAATCAGTCAGCGTGAAAAACAAATCACCGATCTGATCGTGTCTGTTTCCTGTCGGGGTGTTAAGTTAAAAATATCCCCGGCATGTTTTATCACAATAAATGGAAATTGTTGTTGTTGTTTTATGGAAAATCTATTGGCCATTGATAATTCTGTATAGTTTCACCAAGTCCTTGTAGGCTCCCAGTTGTCTGTGGCCATTAATATGCCACTCAAAATAGTTTAAAATAACCAAGTATGGACTTTTTTTGCAAAACATTAGCAGCTTATCCCCCAGCTGGAAACAATGGTTCACTAGCACAAATAACACAACTGAATCCATTTCAATTAAGAGAAAAATGAAACTTAGATGGCTAACCCAACAGCTTCCTAAATGTTGATGAATGATAATTATGTCCCAAAGTTTTCAGCAATTGTTATACACTTAAGCCAAAATAGCACAAGTAGAGTTAACTTTATAGACATTCATAGCTTTTCACATAATATACAAAGAGGACATTTACCATGAATAACTGCAATGTTAGGTTGACAAGTTGGACATACCAAATTTAGCTAACTTGGTTGAGCAATGTATTTTCCCCTTGAAGTCAGCTTGTTTTGAATTTCTTGCAAACAATGCAGATTTCTCAATTTGTCAGGAAATTTGGCCCTGAGCTGAGATCTCGGCTGTACTATCGACTTTAGCTCAGCAATTTAGCGCCTCAAATCAAAGTCTGATGGGCTGAAAGTCAGCTCAGATTAGACTGACCTAAACTCTGAATCATGTCTAGCTCACTTAATTGAGAGGTCGCACAACACCAGGTTATAGTCCAACAGTTTTATTTGAAATCACAAGCTTTCGGAGCTATCGATTTGCTCCTTCCTCAGGTGAAGTAAATTAGCCATCATAGCTCACTTAACCCTAGTATTCACCAACATGTAGATTTGTTCAGCTTCCTTTTTTAATGGTTAATATAATCACATGCTGCGTGGCATTCCTTGAAAAAATATAGATAGAAACTTAATATATGAATTAAAAAATGTCAAAGTCATATAATAGTATCACAAATATTTTTTTAAACACAGTTAATGACACAACACAAAACAATATAAAATTATTCATTCCCAAAGCTATTAAGATAGATGTTTTACAGAATAAATCAATAAGATTTTTTAAAGATTCTGTATAAACAGGTATCTAGTTGCAATAAATTACAGAAACACCCTGGTTGCCAAGAGTAGCATAAAGTAGATAAATGTTCTGAATATAAAATACCGCAAATAGACTTTGTTATCTTTATAAATGTCAAACTTTTATGTTAGAGGCCTCACAAGCCGAGTGATTTATAAATGCCAGCGTTGCTGAAGGTTCAAACATCACCTTTCTAAACAGCTCTAAAGCCTTCTGTCAGCTTGTGACTGGGGAATTTTCCCTCCCCATGGGCTTCAGAACCTGCCTCCCACTTTTTTTCCCTGAGGAACTGATTAGTGGTAATTAGTACCGTTAAATGATAATGATACACAATTAATTAACACCAAGGGTCACATTATTCAAACTAGAGGAACTTTGTGCTGTATACCCGTTAAAAGTGTAGGTCAATAATAATTAAAACCAAAAAGTTCTGCATCAACCATGATACCAGCAGCATTTTGCCTTCAGAATTTCAATGTTCTTGTATATATGACATGAATTGAATGCATTCATGTTTAACATTAAATAATTTGCCATCAGGAAGTAATTAGTGAAGTAATTTCACAGTTTTCCAATTGCATACATATTAATAAATGTGTCTGACAATATTAGTGCAGCATCAATCCATGACAATACACACAAATTCAGGATTGAAACTGCCATTCGCCAAATATTCAAATGTTATATGTCATTCATTTGTATTCCTACTACCTTCTTGTCAAACAGCTCAGTCTCCATTGCGTAGTACTCTAAAAGAGAACAAAGGCAAAAAAAAGTTTGTCTTTTCTTTTTCTCCTCTGCTGAGGGCACTAACTTGCGCTGGGTTACAGTTTCACATCTTGCCCAACCTTTGTGAGCCTGGACGGTGAACATTAGCAATTTAAGTGTCAGGAATCACAACTGACTCTGATCTTGTCTTCAACTAACATCGTTGAAAAGGAACAAAAGCAATTACCCTGGCTAATTTTTTCTTCTTTCCCCACCCTCGGCACTCTTGGAAAAACTATGATGCTTTTACAACTGCCCTCGCTTAAAGCACCTAAGTCAGCTGTCAAATTACGTTAGCCAACCCAGCATGATTCTTTGCTGTCCACTTAAAATCTTGATATTATTTATAAAGGACATATCAATGGAAGGTATTACACTCAAGCTACATTTATATTAAATGTAATAATTAAAATTTACAGTTGAACATAAGGCATCTCCTAATCTGAAGGAAAATCATTCTGATCCATAATACCATATAGCTAATTACTACGCTCTTATTTTGTAAAGATCTGCTGCGTTGTTTGAATTGTGCCTGTAATTTAAGCAGAAAACATGGTTCAGAGAATCCCAAATCACCATGTTGTTAATGTATGCATGATTAAATTACTTCCTCTGTGTCTTTGCAGTTCAATTGCAAACGCAATGGCAAAAAATGGGAGGAGAACATATTGACCTTATAATTGAACCATGGCATATTGACCACCATCTTCAGAGGAAAAATTGTGACCATCATCAGTGCAAAAACAGAATGCTCTTATAGCGATTATATTGGCCCGTAATTTCCGATAGGAGGCTTCCTGCATGCGGATGCCTCCTATCGGAAAAAAATCGACGCCCTTACCTGAGGGCTCCTGAGGTCCGGACACTTCCGATCCTGGGCCTCTCCACAGTCGAAATGCGCAGGGCCCACATATCCCAGGGGCGCATGCGGTTCACAAGCTGTCCCTGGGATCACGTGGACCAGGCCAGCCAATAGGAGAAGGGAATCCCCCTTCATACTTTTGACAGGTAGACCTGTCAAAAGTATGAATGGAGATCACCCCCAAAAGACACTAAAACATTAAATATTTTTTTTTAAATCATGTTTTTAAAATGAGTTAAAATTACATTTTGAAAAAAATAGTTAAAGTTTTTTACGGGGCTAAAAATAAACTTACCTTTTTTAAAAGTATTTTTAAATTATAAATGAGTGGAAAAATTTTTTTTAAACTTTTTAAAACTCTTATGCTGGTAAAGGCAGGCCGTATGCCTGCTTTTACCAACGTAAGATTTCTAAGGGTTTTCTGTGGGCGGAGGTTCTGCAGAAAGCGGAACTATCCGCCCGCAGAGGCCCTTCTCCAGGGCAGGCGTCCGATCTGTCAAGAGCATTCTTGACAGATCGGAAATGCCGGTTTTCAGCGCATGCGCGTACACACCCATAGGCATCGGAAAATACGGCCCATTATAGCTCCCTTCATTTCAAAAGTGAGAAGTCGCACAACACCAGGTTATAGTCCAACAGTTTTATTTGAAATCACAAGCTTTCGGAGCTGCTGCTCCTTCGTCAGGTGACCTGACGAAGGGGCAGCGCTCTGAAAGCTTGTGATTTCAAATAAAACTGTTGGACTATAACCTGGGGTTGTGCGACTTCTCACTTTTGTCCACCCCAGTCCAACACCGGCATCTCCGCATCATGCCCTTCATTTCAAGTTGCTGCAGCTGGCCAGATATTTGCTCAAGGTTAGTTAGCGTTCTTCTCATTTGGAATTCTTCATCTGAACTCCTTTCTGTGTTAGCTCGAACTATTGGATTGGTATAGATCTATGTTAGAACTCAAACTTTCATGAAACTGTATGGTATAGCATGTACTTTCATTTAGTTAGCAATTGTCCCTTTTTAATAGGTACAGTTTAAATTTGTGCAGCATCCTGCATCTGAAATGCATGCATTTATGTTTTTTGATTTAAACGTAGTACATATTTGATTGGTGACAAATGGCAATCTCTATTGGCCTAAAAAGGGAAATAACAATAAAATCAAAAATCTATTTACAGTCGGATCTTTCAGTTAAATTTAATATAAGTTACAAAACTGAGATAGTGGCTCAGTGGGTAGCACTCTTGCTTCTAGAGTCAGAAGGTTATGGGTTCAAGCCCCACTCCAGAGATTTGAGCACAAAATCCAGGCTGGCACTCCAGTGCAGTGCTGAGGGAGTGCTGCACTGTCGGAGGTGCCGTCTTTCGCACAAAAAGTTAAACTGAGGCCCCGTCTGCTCTCTCAGGTGGACGTAAAAGATCCCATGGCACCATTTCGAAGAAGAGCAGGGCTGGTGTCCTGGCCAATATTTATCACTAAAAACAGATTGGGCTGGATATTCTGATCCCTACAGGTGGGTACGCGCTGTGTACCCACATGTAGGGACATCAGAAATGCCGGTTTCAGGCATGCACAGCGCATGCGCTGAAAACCGGCATTTCTGATCTGTCAAGAAAGCTCTTGACAGATCCACCAGCAGCCCTGGAGAAGGGCCTCTGCGGGCGGATAGTTCCGCTTTTTGGAGACCCTCCGCCCGCAGAAAACCCTTACAATTCTTATGCCTGGTAAAAGCAGGCGTACGGCCTGCTTTTACCAGGATAAGAGTTGAAAAAAAGTTTTAAAAAAAAATTTCACTGATTTATCATTTAAAAATACTTTAAAAAAAGGTAAGTTTATTTTTAGCCCCGTAAAAAACTTCAATTATGTTTTTAAAAAAATTAAATTTTTGTTTAAAATACTTAATTTATTGTAATTTCAAGTCATTTTAAAAATGTGATTTTTTTTTTAATTTATTTAAAGTTTTACTATATTTTTTCATTGATCACCATTCATGTATTTGACAGGTCTTCCTGTCAAATGTATGAAGGGAGATTCCCTTCTGTGATTGGCTCCCCATGGCCCAAGTGATCCCAGGGACGCTGCGAACTACATGCGCCCCTGGGGTACGTAGGCCCTGTGCACTTGCAGTTTGGTGAGGCCCAGGAGCGGAAGTGTGTACGTCCCGGGAGCCCTCAGGTAAGGGCGCAGATTTTTCCAGATCGCAGGCCTCCGCCCACAGGGGGCCTGCGATCGGAAAATATGGGCCATTATCGGGTCATTATCACATTGCTGTTTGTGGGAGCTTGCTGTGTGCAACTTGGCTGCCGTGTTTTCTACATTACAACAGTGACTGCACTTCAAAAATGCTTCATTGGCTGTAAAGCGCTTTGGGACGTCCTGAGGTCATGAAAGGTGCTATGTAGATGCAAGTCTTTCTTTCTTTAGCTAAAATGTATAAAATAGCTGACAAATTGTCTTTCAATTGGTAAAGCATTGCACTTTTTTAGGTAGAATGTCATACCAATGTGTACATGACTAAATGGGGATCTCATTCTGTTGGGCTTTGTTTTCAAAGTAAACTTACTGCTGAACAACACACTCCAAAAATACTTGAACTGATTATTATAAATAAAGTTCATCAAGGAATAATAAAATCACATTTTCCTGCTTCTGTTAATCTATGAAATTGTTGCCTTCATAAAAATTAAATAAATGACATTTGGCAGTTGGGATTCAAAAGCTGACCTTTTCAAAAGCTATATGAAAAACCGAATACGTAGACCTTGATTTTCAATTCAAGCCCGAAGCAATGCGTGATTCCCTCGTTTACTTATACATGTTCAATTTAAAAGAAACCTCAATGCATTGTCAGTTCCGCTTTAACTGTATCTTCTTAAACAAATGCAGACAGAATACAGAATGTGAACTAAGGAAGAACATTTATTGCATTGTACACCTTTATTTTGATAAAACATGACAAAATTGCATTATTTAAATTATTTAGTCAGTAAGTAAACAGAAATGAAAATAGTATTTGATGTTTTAAGTCAAATGGCAAGATTACAGGGTATTTGATGCAATGCATTTGGTATAAGAATGTACAACTTTACCAATAAACATATATTTGTTCTGGGATATTTTGAGGGAATGTTACAAAAATAGCAGAAAATCATATTAATTGGATACAGCTATTGCTCAATATTTTGTAGATAATATTCAACAATCAAATCACCAAATCGATTCATCAGTAAGCACTTGACCCTTAACGGTTTAATTATCCAAAACCGTAATGACATCAGATGTATTGATTTTAATATCTTCAAAGTCTTTGACAGAGTTTGATGTAGATCTTTACTACAAGTTCCCTGGATACAGTCTTATCATTCGTCTCCTTTCCATCTGGGAGGATTTTCTCATAACTGTTTACAGTCAGTAGTCTTGAATAGACTGAAAACTAATTCAACTGTTGTATCAACAAGTACCCCTTCAGACAGCATACGTGATCTAACAATGTTTCTTCTTTGCAATATAGAGTAGCTGGGGTTTTTCCATGTATCAATTATTGAAGTAAATCCCAATATTACGACTCGCTGAATTGTGATCAATAGTGTATTCTGGGTCATTTGAACCTGAGTACATGTCACTAGTCCAGGATTGACCCTGATACCTCACCTCCCTTTTACCAGCTACTTCAATGACAGTGCTGGATAAAACTGCAAAAAGCAAAAATATTTTATTGAGTCCAAGAAAAATAGATTATCACTCAGCAGGTGTCCATCGGTTTCATTCTTGGACACACGAATCTCCATCAAAGACGGACACCTCAGCACTTCACTCTACCGCAAGCCCACGGACAACCTCACGATGCTCAAATTCTCCAGCTTCCACCCTAACCACGTTAAAGAAGCCATCCCCTATGGACAAGCCTTGCGAATACACAGGATCTGCTCAGACGAGGAGGAACGCGATGGACACCTACAGACGCTGAAAGACGCCCTCGTAAGAACGGGATATGACGCTCGACTCGTCGATCGACAGTTCCGACGGGCCACAGCGAAAAATCGCATAGACCTCCTCAGAAGGCGAACACGGGACACAACCAACACAGTACCCTACGTCGTCCAGTACTTCCCCGGAGCGGAGAAACTACGCCATGTCCTTCGCAGCCTTCAACATGTCATCGATGATGATGAACACCTTGCTAAGGCCATCCCCACACCTCCACTACTTGCCTTCAAGCAGCCGCCTAACCTCAAAAGTATCATCGTTCGCAGCAAATTACCCAGCTGTCAGGAGAACAGCGACCACGACACCACACAACCCTGCCACGGCAACCTCTGCAAGACATGCCAGATCATCAACACAGATACCATCATCACACGTGAGGACACTACCCACCAGGTACATGGTACATACTCATGTGACTCGGCCAACGTTGTCTACCTCATACGTTGCAAGAAAGAATGCACCGCGGCATGGTACATCGGCGAGACCATGCAGACACTGAGACAACGTATGAACGGACACCGCGCAACAATCGCCAGGCAGGATTGTTACCTCCCAGTCGGGGAACACTTCAGCAGTCAAGGACATTCAGCCTCGGATCTGCGGGTTAGCGTTCTCCAAGGTGGCCTTCGAGACACACGACAACGCAAAATCCTCGAGCAGAAACTGATAGCCAAGTTCCGCACCCATGAGGATGGCCTCAACCGGGATCTCAGTTTCATGTCACGCTACAGGACGTGACTCGACATCGTTGTCTGGTTCACAGATGTGATTTCCAGTTTTTAAAAAAAAAGTAAAAAGCTTAACTGCAGACTGCAGCATTTGACACGTTGGACCCCCTGTGACCCACCTCATTGTCTTAGCTGTACTCTGCTGTGTCTTTGATGTAATGCCTCCCTGACGGATTGTATCTCTGCAGACACATTGTTCTCTGTCTATATATACTTTGTAACCGATTTGTATTCCCTCACTGTACCTGACGAAGGAGCAGAGCTCCGAATGCTCGTAATTTCAAATAAAACTGTTGGACTATAACCTGGTGTTGTGCGACTTCTCATTTTTGTCCACCCCAGTCCAACACCCGCATCTCCGCATCATGCATATTATTAAGCAAGGCATTTTGAATTAAATGTGCATTTCTGTTGTAGGCTATTATGCTCAAAGTTACTAGCAGGGATACTGCTTTGTTACAGCACTGGGAATTTAATAACTGAACAGCTGCTCCCTGGATAAAGTTAACAGTAAAACTTTGGTATGCCCTGCACTATCTGAGGATGGTAATGGTAATGGTGAGAACTGCACCTAGCCAAATTGGAAATCAAGAACAATGATTGCTGTGGATATCACATACAGCAGACATTGAAGCATTATACGTCGATATGTAAACAGTTGCCCGTTCTGCATTGGCAAAGACCAGTCGACCTTTGATATGGCTGGACCAAGTTGGCAACAGCATGATGATGGCAGAATATTATTAGATCTAATAAGGATGCACATACCCCCAGCTCAAAACTATGGGGATGGGTTTCACTGGTACCTCATTTAAATTACAAACAATTTTGAAAGTTTAAAGTTATTCTAAATTGTCAGTTTTGTCTCCTAAAGGAAGACCATCAATTATTCCTGACACTTTTTACATTTATTCTCAAGATTTGGATGATGCTGGCATGGTTGTATATATTGCCCATCCTTAAATGCCGTAGCAAGTTAGCAGTAGGCTTTCTTCTTGAACCATTCCAATCCTTGGAGTGATAGGGCTCCAATGATGGAATTCCATGATTTTGACTCAACTATAATGAAGGAACAGTGATATATGTCCACGTCAGAATGGTGAGTAACTTGAAGGAAAACTTGGAAGTGATGATGTTCCCATGGCATTGCTGCACTCTTCCTTCTTGGTGGTACAGGTCATAGACCTGCGAGGTGTTGTTAAACTAAGATTGCGGTACATCTGGTAGATAGTATATCCTGTAGATCATGGGCCAGAAATTCGGCTCCCTGGCTTCCCGCGGGTGCAAGGATCGCGCGCGCACCTACCTACCGCGCCTGCCGTTGACCTCTGGGCCCACGGGGACTTCAGCTCCTGGGCCTCCCCCAACTGCCGGCGCGCAGTGCTTGTGTATCCCAGGGGTGCAGTTAGTGCGATGCGTCCCCTGGGATCACGTGGGCCATGGAGAGCCAATGGCAGCAGACCATCTTTCATTCATAGATTTGACAGGACCTGTCAAATCTATGAATACAGATCGGCCCCAAAACATCCCTAAAACTACAAATACATTTTTTTTTTAAAAATCACATTTTTAAAATAACTTTAAATTACATTAATTAACTATTTTAAACAAAAATTTAAATTTTTGAAAAAATTACATTTTTTAACGGGGCTAAAACTAAACTTACCTTTCTTTAAAGTAATTAAAAAAGATAAATCTGTGAAAAAAGTTTAAATTTTAATAAAATCAACACTTACCTTGTTAAAAGAAGGCCTTGCGCATCCTTCTTAAAAGTGCATCTTCTCCGTGCTTACCTTCACGGAGGAACCTGTAAAAAAATCCAAAGTGCGAGGCGAACGCGCTGGCCCTCCGGCATGCGCGTTCGACCTCTGAACCCCTTCCCTCAGGGGAACGGAAGTGCCGGTTTCCCACGCATGCGCAGTGCATGCAAAAAAACAGCACTTTCGTTCCGTCCACGGGTGAGTACACAGTGCGCACTCACCTGACAACAGCTGAATTTCTGCCCCCATGTGTACTGCAGCCATAGTGTGCCATTGATGAATAGACAAGGGAACCAATCAAGCAGACTGCTTTGCTATGGATGATGTCAAGATTCTTGAGTTTTGTTGTGACTGCACCCATCCAGGTAAGTGGTGAATAGTTTATCACATTCCTGAATTTATTCTTGTAGGTGGTGAAGAAAATTTGAGGGATCAGGATGTGAGCCACTCATCACAGAGTACCCAACCTGTGCGCTGGACTTGCAACCATGGTGATAATATGACTTGTCAAATTAAACATCGGGTCAATGTTCACCCTCAAGATGTTGATGGTGAGGGAGTCAGCGATGAAGATCAGGAAAAGGTGATTGGACATTTTCTTATTCAAAATGGTAATTGCCTTAGAGTCATAGAGTCATAGGCTGGATTTTGATACTGGGGCGGGTTGGGGTCGTGTCATCCGCATTTCGTGTTATCCACCCGACTGCAATTGGATGTGGGAGATTGATGCAATTTTCACCTAATTGGGCAATTGAGTTCCAGCATGTGGGAACCCATGAACCAATGAGTGGTTTCAGTCTGAAAGTCGCCTCTGATGATGTCATCATTGCTGCTGCATTGAAGGTCTTCAGAGACTGCCTGGCCTTTGCTGTGAGAGGGGAAAAGTTCCTTTCTATCCACCCTATCTGTGCCCCTCATAATTTTGTACACCTTAATTAGGTCCCCCCTCAGCCTTCTCTGCTCTAAGGAAAACAACCCCAGCCTACTCTTCATAGCTGAAATGCTCCAGCCCAGGTAACATCCTGGTGAATCTCCTCTGCACCCTCTCCAATGCAATCACATCCTTCCTATAGTGTGGCGACCAGAACTGCACGCAGTATTTCAGCTGTGGCCTAACTAGCGTTTTGTACAGCTCCATCATAATCTCCCTGCTCTTATATTCTATGCCTCGGCTAATGAAGGCAAGTATCCCATATGCCTTCTTAACCACCTTATCTACCTGTTCTGCTGCCTTCAGGGATCTATGTACATGCACACCAAGGTCCCTCTGATCCTCTGTCCTTCCTAGGGTCCTACCATTCATTGTGTATTCCCTTGCCTTGTTAGTCCTCCCAAAATGCATCACCTCACACTTTTCAGGGTTAAATTCCATTTGCCACTGTTCTGCCCATCTGACCAACCCGTCTATATCATCCTGTAGCCTGAGGCTTCCCTCCTCGCTATTTACCACTCCACTAATTTTCGTGTCATCTGCGAACTTACTGATCATACCTCCTATCTAAATCATTAATGTACACTACAAACAGCAAGGGAGCTAGCACCGATCCCTACGGTCCACCACTGGACACAGGCTTCCAGTCACAAAAACAACCTTCGACCATCACCCTCTGCCTCCTGCCACTAAGCCAATTTTGGATCCAATGTGTCAAATTTCCCTGGATCCCATGGGCTCTTACCTTCTTGACCAGTCTCCCATGTGAGACTTTGTCAAAAGCCTTACTGAAGTCCATGTAGACTACATCAACTGCACTACCCTCATCCACACACCTCGTCACCCCCTCAAAAAATTCAATCAAATTGGTTAGACATGATCTCCCACTGACAAAGCCATGCTGACTATTCTTGATTAATCCTTGCCTCTCCAAGTGGAGACTAATTCTGTCCCTCAGAATTTTTTCCAATAATTTCCCTACCACTGATGTTAGGCTCACTGGCCTGTAATTCCCTGGTTTATCCCTACTACCCTTCTTGAATAATGGTACTACGTTAGCTGTCCTCCAGTCCTCTGGCACCTCCCCTGTGGCAAGACACGTTTTGAAAATTTGTGTCAGAGCCCCTGCAATCTCCTCCCTTGCCTCACACAGCAGCCTGGGATACATCTCGTCTGGGCCAGGGGATTTATCCACTTTTAAGCCCGCTAAAACCGCTAGTACCTCCTCCCTCTCAATGCTAATTTGTTCAAGTATATCACAATCCCCCTGCCTGATTTCTATGCCTACATCCTCCTTCTCCATAGTGAACACAGATGCAAAATATTCATTTAAAACCTCACCTATATCTTCCGGCTCTACACGTAGATTGCCACTTTGGTCCCGAATGGGCCCTACTCTTTCCCTGGTTATCCTCTTGCCCTTAATATACTTACAAAACACCTTGGGATTTTCCTTTATTTTGCCCGCCAGTGTTTTTTCATGCCCCCTCTTCACTCTCCTAATTTCTTTTTTAAGTACCCCCCTGCACTTTCTATACTCCTCTAGGGCTTCCATTGTTTTTAGTCCTTTGTATCTGCCAAAAGCCTCCCTTTTTTTCCTAATCCATTCTTGTATATCCCTTGACATCCAGGGTTCCCTGGACTTGTTGGTCCCACCCTTGACCTTTACGGGAACATGTTGGCGCTGTACTCTCTCTATTTCCTTTCTGAATGACTCCCACTGCTCTGATGTGGATTTTCCTACAAGTGGCTGATCCCAGTCCACTTTGGCCAGATCCTGCCTTATCATACTAAAATCGGCCTTCCCCCAATTTAGAACCTTTATTTCTGGTCCATCTTTGTCCTTTTCCATGACTACCTTAAATCTCACCGAATTATGTTCACTGTCACCAAAATGCTCTCCTACTGACACTTCTACCACTTGCCCGGCTACATTCCCTAGCATTAGGTCCAGTACCGGCCCCTCTCTTGTAGGACTTTCTACATGCTGGCTCAAAAAGCTCTCCTGGATGCACTTTAAGAATTCCGCACCCTCTAAGCCTTTCACACTCTGACTATCCCAGTTAATATTGGGGAAGTTGAAATCCCCTACTATTATTACCCTAATATTTCTGCACTTCTCTGAGATTTGCCTACATATCTGTTCCTCTATCTCCCCCTGACTGTTTGGGGGCCTATAGTACACTCCCAGCAAAGTACTTGCCCCCTTTTTGTTTTTAAGTTCTACCCATATGGCCTCGTTAGAGGAACCTGCTAAGATATCATCCCTCCTTACTGCAGTAATTGACTCCTTGATTAATATTGTGACACCCCCTCCTCTTTTACACCCCCCTCTGTCTTGCCTGAAGATTCTATACCCCGGAATATTGAGCTGCCAGTCCTGCCCCTCCCTCAACCATGTCTCTGTGATAGCAACAATATCATACTCCCATGTGTTCATCAACACCTTCAATTCATCTGCCTTACTCGTAAGACTCCTTGCATTAAAATAAATGCCATCCAGCCTTGCCATACTCCCTTGTGCCGTTACATATTTGCTCTGCCTTCCAGACTGACTTGTTTTTTCCTCTATATTTGGCTGTGCATCACCCCCTACTATAGCTCCACTCCGTATCCCATCCCCCTGCCAAGTTAGTTTAAACCCCCCCCCCCAACAGCACTAGCAAACCTCCCCGCAAGGTTGTTGGTCCCGTTCTGGTTCAGGTGCAACCCGTCTGACTTGTACAGGTCCCACCTTCCCCAGTAACAGACCCAGTGATCCAGGAAACTAAAGCCCTCCCTCCTGCAACTCTTCAGCCACACATGCGGCACAAGTTACCTGCTATTTGTCACCCTAAGACTAGATGTTGTCTAGGTCCTGCTGTAGACTGGCATAGGCTGCTTCATTATCGAAGTAATTCTGACTAGGTCTTAATACTGTGGCATCATCAGTGAACAGCCACACTCCTTAACTTATGATGGAGGAAAGGTCAGTGATAAAGCAGCTGAAGGTGGTTGAGTTAAGAACAGTGCCTTGAGGAACTTCTGTCGCAATGTTCACAGGCTGCTCAGATAGCGTGACCATCTTCCTATGTGTCAGGTATGGCTGGGATGTTTTTCCTTTGTCTCTCATTAACCTCAATTTTGCTGGAGCTCCTTGGTACATTATTTATAACACTTCCTAAATTGCTTATGGTTTTAATCTTTTTGTTCGCACCATTTATCCATCTTATCCCATGGGAATTAATTCAGGACAAAACATCGACAGAATTAAAGGGATGCTGTCCTCATGAAAAATATTTAGCCATCTTTTTTGTTTACAAACACATGCCATAATGATGTAAATTGGTTGGAAACACATTAGTGTATTATTTTTGCACAATTTAATTCATTAAAAAATAATGCTGCTCTTTCTGGCTCTTCTACCTTCCCTTTAAATCCACAACATTTTCAGCATAATTTACATTGCCCATAGTGTCAGTGTACATAAATATGTCTTGTTTCATTCAATTAAAGATTTTTGTAGAACTCCACCTCCCACAAGGAACAACGACAACAATAATAATTAGGTATAGTAAAGGGCTCTGTGCAAAGATGTCATCAAAAATACTAGCAAACTCCATTTACCGATTGTGACATTCTTTTTTAAGAGATTCATCATAAGCTCAATAATTTGCCAGTAGCAGTTTTTTTTTCTGTGGAGTGCAGTGTTAAATGATTCAAATATCTTCTGAATAAATGTATTTTGCCCACCTTTCAATTATAAAATCATTCCACTGGCTCCTGTCCCTAATTACTATTGTATAATAACTCTACCACACGAGCCATTTTGGGCTGGTGGTGAGAATCAAGCAGATATGCCGGGGAAAAAAACAATTATGCCATGTAATTACTATAATTAGCTAGTAATGGGTAATTGAATATTCAAAATTGTCCTGAGAAAACAAATTGCTGGTTGGTGGGTTACAATATTCCAACACAATCAGGAGATAAATTAAGATATTTTGAGCTATGAAACCAGTTTTAAATCTTAATCAAGACATACTGAATGAAGTCTCTGTTGATTATTTTGGGGGAGAAATGTTATTAGTTATTACACATTCAAAGCTTACTGCAAACGCTATATGTAAAATGCAAATTTAAAATGAAAAAAAAGTCACTGCGTAACTGGGAATCTACAGTTTTGGTAACAGAAGCTGCTACTGCGGACGGAAGCAAAATTATTTTAATATAATTGTCCTTCCTGTCTCTCACTTTCCTCCCCTCTAACCTCTCCTATAACTGTGAAATTCTGAACTGATTGAAAGTAAAAGGTCTGCCTTACAAAAAGAATGTTTGTCAATGGATTCCACTCATACTAGTTTACATGTCTGTCTTTTTGTTGCGAAATGAGAACTTGGGGATCCAACTTATTTTTGTTTCACCAATTGTCTTCTCTCTTATTGTGATATAGCTCCATGGATGCCAAAGGCCCTCTAAGAACTCGCCTAAGTGGCCATATTTCAGATAACAGTCCAGACAGTGAGTGCCGACTAAGTACTCAACTGTGGAGGGCATCAGTGTTCAGCTCGAACCTCTTCTCCCTCACCATTGACAATCACACATATTGGGGGTCAGTTTGACTTTAGACAGTCGTGTAAAATGCGTGATATCAGCTCAGCCACCAGTTAAACACCTCCCACGATTTCCATTTCCATGGAAACTAAAACCAGGAGAAGTGTTTAACATGCGGCCAAGCTGATATCACGCATTTAACACTGCCATTCAAAATCAAAATTAATCCCCTTCACTTTCCAGTAATCAGGAGCAGGAACCCTGGCTGTTTTTTTTTATTCGTTCATGGGATGCAGGCGTCGCTGGCAAGGCCAGCATTTATTGCCCATCCCTAATTGCCTTTGAGAAGGTGGTGGTGAGCCGCCTTCTTGAACCGCTGCAGTCTCTGTGGTGAAGCTACTCCCACAGATAGGGAGGGAGTTCCAGGATTTTGACCCAGCGACCATGAAGGAACGGCCATATACTTCCAAGATAGGATGGTGTGTGACTTGGAGGGGAACTTGGAGGTGGTGGTTATACTATTTCCTCCTTAGCTCAGTAACACATACTACTGCTGTCCTGGTTTTTGATCAGCTAATTCAGCACAAATCAGTGGCCAAATCTGGGATGTTCTGGCTTGCACGGGCTCTCTAGAAACTGGATCAGCTCATCATGTCTTTGGCCACACCTAAAATATTAGTTTTTAACAGTTCCTACTTTGCAAAATTCACTGTTGCAACAAATAATTCTTGAAAGAAAACAGATTGAAGAAGATCACAATGAAGTACTGTGGTGTGGCAGGTGCAGCTCTTGTACGTTGTGCCATGGGTGACTGAATAGGTCTTTGAATCTATGGTCATCATACTACTGAATTACTGCTGTCAGCCAGAATTCTGTGGAAGGTGCCAGGGGAGACTAGAGGGCTGATTTTAACCTGGCAAAATTGGTGTTAATGGCCTCAAGATGGGGTCGGTAGACTTACCGTTGGGCAGTCAAAGGGGCCATCTGTTTAAGGTAGTAGGCCCCTTTTAATATGAAAATCAGGGTCCCATGGCATGTATAATGTCAATTATAATCAAATTAAGGCATAAGTGCCAATTGGGCTTGTGCCTCTCGCTGACGTCATTGGGTGCATGTATCTGGTGCTATGCCCATTGTGCGGCCGTTTTCGGCACAAGATAAATTTGTCGCCCATAGCAATAAACCAAAAGGATAAACTCCTGCATGAGCACTTTACTAGTAGTTTCACAGAGGTTTTGGGGAATTACTGGCTAAATTCGTCTCCACACATACACAAATCTTTGAAGGCAGCAGGACAATTTGATATGGCTGTTAAAAAACATACGGGATCCTTGGCTTTATAAATAGAGGCATAGAGTAGTTATGCTACACCTTTATAAACCACTGGTTAGGCCTCAGCTGGAGCATTATATCCAATTCTGGACAACACACTTTACAAAGGATGTCAAGCCTTTAGAATGGTACCAGGGATGAGGGACTTCAGTTCTGTGGAGCGACTAGAGAAGCTGGGATTGTTCTCCTTAGAGCAAAGAAGATTAAGGGAGATTTAATAGAGGTGTTCAAAATTATGAAGCATTTTATGAAGAGTAGAAATGGAGAAAATTTCTACTGGCAGGAGGATCGCTAACCAGAGGACACAGATTTTTGATAATTGGCAATAGAACCAGGGGAAAGATAAGAATAATCTTTTCACTCAGCAAATGGTTATGATCTGGAATGCACCGGCTGAAAGGGTGCTAAAAGCAAATTCAATAGTAGCTTTCAAAAGGAATTGGATAAATGAAAAGGAAACATTTGCAGGGCTATGCGGAAGGAGCAGGGGAGTGGGACTAATTGAATAGCTCTTTCAAAGAGCTGGCACAGGCACGATGGGCTGAATGGCCTCTTTCTGTGCTGTAAGATTCTACGGGGGCTAAATTGGATAGCCCTCGAAAATGGGCATGGGTATTGCGATGCGCGATTAGCCTGCATCCGTTGAGTCCGGTGCTGGCAGCACGCAAACTTCGTGCTAATTAAAATGATTGCGGTGGTGAAGAAGCACTAAACGCGTTGTTCAGTGGCGCAGCACCTCAGCAGGGGGCCCAAGCTCATGGGAGGCTAGCACCACTTAAAACTAGCCTGCACCACTTAAAGGGGAGGAGCAGGTGCGGGAAGTGGCTGGGGAAGATAGTGTGAGCAAGAAGAACACTGAATTATAGCGCAACAAAGCAGGGAGCATGCTCCAAGGTTCTCAGACGCTGCAATGGAGGCCTTGGTGGAGGAAGTGGACAGGAGGAGAGAGATCCTCTATCCACAGGGGGCCAGGAGGCCCTCCAGATAAAGTCGAAGAAGGCAGTGGGAGCAGATAGAACTGGAGGTCAATGTCAGAAGAAAAGCCCCAAAGACTTGGATGCAGTTCCGCAAAAAGTTAAATGATCTCACATGCGTGGTCAAGGTCAACAAATTCATCTTCAAATGCCATATCCTACCAACTGCACCACTAGCCTCACACACTGCTCATTGCACCACTCCCCCATCACTCACCTACCAACAATCTCTATCAATCACGACTCATACCGAACATTCATAGCTTCACCTCACCCTCACACACTTAGCACTGCTGCAAGCCTCACACCCAAATCTCACAGCTTACACACACTGCCAGCTATTCAACCATGACAGGCACATCACCCAAATACATTGCACCACTCTCACTGACACACTTCCCTCTCTCTTGCAGAAAAGGGGGCATCTCACAGTCGGCCACCCACAGTTGCATCACGCAGGTTACCAATGCCTTTTCGCAAAGGCCCACAATTACATCCACTTCTCAAGGGATCAAGCAAGTGTAACTGCGCGTTCAGTTGGCTTTGCAAACATGGCAGGCTTGCCAATGGTGCAGGGCATCATTTGCTGCACACATGTGACCCTTAGGGCACCCCATCACAACCCAACTAACTTTGTCAACTGCAAGGGCTTCCACTCCTTCAACGTACAGCTGGTGTGTAACCACAAGAAGGAGATTTTGCATGTTTGCGCCAAGTTCTGTGGTAGTTACCATGACTCTTTCATCCTGCGAAACTCTAGTGTTCCTCCACTCTTTAATCTGCCAAACTAGCTTAACGGATGGCTCCTTGGTGACAAGGGCTATCCCCTGAAGAAGTGGCTAATGACGCTGATCAGGAGGCCAGCTAACGAGGCTGAAGAGCGCTACAACACCAGCCACATTTCGACCAGGTCCATCATCGAGCAAACCATTGGCTTGTTGAAGATGCGATTCCGATGCCTTGACAGGTCAGGTGGAGCCCTGCAGTATTCAGCAGCCAAGGTCTCCAGAATGGTCGTGGTCTGCTGTGCACAGTATTGTGGCTTGCAGCTTCCTGATGAGCAAGTGGCTCAGTTCATAGCCTCCTCAGATGAGGAGGAGCAGGTGGAGGAGAAGCAGGAGGAGGACCAGAAGCAGGAGGAGGACCGAGCGCCGGCCTATTGACCAGCAGCAGCGGCAGCACGCGAGCACATGGCTGCCCGTGATGCAAGACATGCACTTATCCTGGCCAGATTTGCATAGGTTGCCCATGTTGGCACATGTCTTTGGCTCCATCTTAAGACACGATAGACAATGGACATGACTCTCTGGCCTCCTTTCACTCTGGCCACCAACCTAACCACGCAAGTGTCGCGGAGCCCGCAATGAGGAGCTGCCTAAGGCGAAATAACAGATGTCATCACGCCAACAGTTAGCCATCAAATAATTTTTATACTTTCAAACAGGGATGGCATTTCATCAATACATATAAATATTCACCCAAGTGGCTACCCTTGTGAATAATGGTGCTTTATTTTTGTCTAACGTGTGCTCCTACGTGGTGCTCCCCCTGTGGCTTCAGCAGAAGTGGAGGCCCCTTGCTCCATTCATGCTGCTCCTGCTTCGACACCTTTGGCGGGCATCCTCTGGGTTTCCGAGTCTGTGAGGGCTCGCCAAACGTCTGCTCCTCCTGCAGGCAGTGCAGGGGCTGAGACGCCCATCTCAGTTGGGTGCGGACTCTGGTGGGGCTATGACCGAGGGCTATGTAGTGGCATGGGAGTGTGAGCGATTGGAGAGGAGTCCCCACTTCCTTGTTGTCTGCCACCGACTTCCCTCTCATGGGTTAGGTCCACCTCAGCGCTTGCAAGTGGCTTGACAGCACCTTGCTGCACATCAGGGGGGCCCATGGGGACCCGTCTCTGTACTGGCAGTCCTACTCAAAAGGACTTCCATGAAGCTCTGGTTTCTCTGTTCAATAGCTGCCCATTGCTCCTCCAGAGATGCCAGTCTATTCTGAACAATCACCATGTTTTCCTCACTCTGGCGACTTATTGCCTCCATGGCATAGCCAGCCTTTCCACGGAGGTTGCCATCCTTTCTGTGGTTCTGCGTATCCGCACCATTGCCTCCCCAACAGCATTGCTCAGGTTAGAGTTGGACTCCTCCATCCTCTCCACACTCGCAGTGACCCTGGAGACAAGACCTGTCAGAGACTCCTGCACCTGCTCCTGGAGTTCCAGCACCGCTCTCCTTCTGGATGGACCCAGAGGCACAGGGTCGACATGCAGCTGAGCCGAGCTGGGAGAGTCCTGCACCCTCTGCCGAGGACTCTCCACTACTGTCCCTGTCTCCAGCATCTGCTGATGCTCACTTGTGAGATGAGATACACTAGGTGACAACACTACTCTATCTCCCGAAGGTCCCACCGAGGTGTGCTGGGTGCACTTATTTCTGCTGATGCTGCACCCTCAGAGGTTGCAGCTTCCTCTGAGGAGTCTGGTGGCTCAGGCTGTTCCACCTGGACAGTGGGGAGGGGGGCTGTCGATGGTCCTATGGGGGAGTAAAGGAAAGAGTTAGGCATGTGAGATAAACGTTGCATGCACATTGAAGTGTGCAGATTATCATAAGTCAATCTGTTACAGCATTAGAATCAAGATCAGTCACTCATGCAATGTCAGTGAGAGAGATGAAAAACTATTCTGTCACCAGCTTGCTCTGATGCGCCCAACTGTCCGTCCCCCACTTGCGCATCCTCCTCGACTCCCACGATCTCCAGGGCCGCCTCCTCCTCTGCACTGGTGAGCTGGGCTATTGATTGTGGCCCTCCTCCTGTCCTCGCCCTTTCCCTCTTATTGTGGGCTCTCTTTTCCTGCAATGAGGGACACAAGTGGAGTTTGAGTGAGAATGAAGGAGTGAGTGTAGAGAATCCATTGCATAGATGCTTAGAAGGACAGAAAGATGGAGTGAGGTCCCAAGGCCAAGGGCCCTTCCTGTGTGTTGTAAGTTGTTTTCATAGCATCACAGTGATAGGGAGTGTGAGGGCTGCATAGTTGAATAGCTAAGTGAATGTGAACATACAGAGAGAGGGAATGGTTAAGGGTGCAGAGATGTAAGGGTCAAGTGGGATGTGGATGAGGAGGTTGACAAAGCAGAGTGCTGGCGATGAGAGGCGATGGGGATCAGATTGAGGGTCATTGTGATGGAATACTCACTTTTCCTGTGCGGAGATGGTCATGAAACCTCTTTCTGCACTGCAGCCAGGTTCTGCTGCACATTGAGATGGCATTCACCTCCTGTGCCACTTGCAGCCACACAGCTTTGGTCTGTTGGGGAGGTTTTTTCCTCCCAGAAGAAGGAAACAGCACTTCCTTATTCGCTCTTGCTCCCTCCACCAGAGCTTGGAGGGAGTCCTCATCAAAACGGGGTGCACACTTTGGTCTGGTGCTTGACATGGTTGGAGCCCTAATCCCTCAAAAGTCTAATCAAAAAGTTGAAAGGCAGAAAATGAACCAAGGCTGCTTGCAGGCCTTAAATGCAGCTGACGTCATCAGAGGCGAGTTTCAGGACCAAAAGAATCATTGGGCCAGGGGTTCCCACATGCTGGAAATCAAGTGCCCAATTAGGGCAAAATCGCTCAATTGTCCCGCCTCACATCGGAAGCGGGGGCGGGACCCGCCGACCACCTGACCCGACCCCAACCCAATGACAAAATCCAGCCCAGTGTGTTTCCGCTTCCACCACCTCCGTCGGCAGCGAGTTCCAGGTCCTCACCACTCGCTGCGTAAAAAAGTTTTTCCTCACATCCCCCCTATATCTCTTGCCCAAAACCTTAAATCTGTGTCCCCTAGTCCTTGTACCATCAATTAGTGGGAACAGCCTTTCCCCGTCTAGCCTATCCAAACCCGTCATAACCTTGTACACCTCTATCAAATCACCCCTCAACCTCCTTTGCTCTAATGAAAACAAATCCAGCTTCTCCAACCTGTACTTGTGGCTAAGATCCCCCATCCCCAGAACCATTCTGGTAAATCTCTGCACCCCTCTCAAGGGCCTTCACATCCTTCCTAAAGTGTGGTGACCAGAACTGGACACAATACTCCAGTTGTGGCCTAACCAGCGCTTTATAAAGATGCAGCATAACTTCTCTACTTTTGTACTCAATGGGCAGAATTTTCATTGACCCGTGGAGGCGGGTTTGGAGGCGTGTGGGGTTGGGAAAATAACAGATTCGGGGGTCCCGAACCCATCCCGCCCCCAACCTGCCTCCATGCCAGTTTCGTTGGCGGCGGGTACCCGACCTATGCTGGGACCCGCCTCCCCGAGGCGGGAAGGGGATTAGTGACAATTAACTGCCTGTTAACAGGTAGTTAACAGGCAGTTTGTTGCCTAATCCCTATTTTTAGCCCTGAAGTGTGGGCTACCCGACGGCTCCAAACCACGCCGTTTTAGTGAGGCGGACCGTGGGTGTGCAGGGGTTGGAGGGGTCGATATGTCCGGTGGGCAGGTGAGTGATGGGTGCATGTGTGCAGAGGTAAATGTGTAAGGTGAGTGTAAAGTGTGGAAAAAAGTTTTACTTACCTTAACTTCCTCCTGCAGGTGTCAGCCCTTCAGGTCTCGGGAGTCAGAAATCTCATCGGCACGGAAAGCAGAATGGCCGTTGAGCTGTCAAAAGCTGCAGCCTCTGCTGTTTGTTCTGCAGAGATCTCTAAATCAGCCTGAGAGGAAGGAATTAACTTAGAGGACAGATTGTCAGTGTTTGACAGCTTCAAAGAGCTGTCAAACGCTGATATTTCATCTGTCAAAAGCTCTTGACAGATGAAATGTCAATCTGTGACGTCACCTGTTGCCGGGTGGCCCTTAATTGGCCTGCTGAGCCCGCTGGGCGGGCTCAACAAGGTCAATCAAGGGAAAATCGAGTGGGTTGGCCACAACTCGATGGAGGCGGGACTACAACCCCAAAAGTGGGAGTCCCGCCTCCTGCTCGCCTCCATTGATAAAATCCAGCCCACTATCTCTATTTATGAAGCCCAAGATCCCATATGCATTGCTAACTACTCTCTCAATATGTCCTGCCACCTTCAGGGACCTATGCACATTAACTCTCTGGTCCCTCTGTCCCTGCACACTCTTTAAAACTGTGCCATTAAGTGTATATTGCCTCTCCCTGTTCCTTCTGCCAAAATGCATCACCTCATACTTCTCTGCATTAAATTCCATCTGCCACTTGTGCCCTCATGATGGCAAGGTTGTGCAGCATGCAGCAGACCACCATGAATCTCAACACCCACTCTGATGAGTATGGCAGGGATCTTCCACTACCTGTATTCAGGGAGTGGAAGGCGTTGCTTCAGCACGCCAATGGTGTGCTCGATGATGTTTCTTGTGGCAGCATGGCTTTCGTTGTATGAATGCTGCCCACGTGTGTGTGGGTTGCGCACCAGATTCATGAGCCAGGTGTTCAGCGGATAGTCCTTGTCTCGCAGTCGCCACCCTCTGGTTTGCCGTGGTGGCTCAAATGCAGATGGGACAGCGGAACGCCGCAGAGTAAAGGCATCATGACTGCTGCCAGGAAAGAGGGCATTGACCTGCGTGATTCGCTGAGCATGTTCGCGCACCAGCTGGACATTGAGGGAGTGGAATCCTTTTCGGTTGTGGTACATCTCAGAGTTGACATGCGGTGCCCATAAAGCGACATGCGTGCAGTCAATGGCACCCTGCACCATGGGGAAGCCTGCAATCCTCGCGAAGCTGCATGCTCGCTGCGCCTGCTGCTCTCTGGCCAGAGAGAAAGAAATATATTCAGCTCTCTTGGAATACAGAGCCTCAGTTGTGTGTGCGCGTGCCAAATCAGCACCTGTAGTGCCCAAATAACGAGTGCTACGGAGCCGAATATTGCGCCCTATGATTCTAAATTCTACTTTAAACAATTTTGTTAGCAGTGCCAATTTTCAGTTGTTTTAAGAACCCATGGAGCTAACAAAGCAATCACTCATTTAAATAAGGTACTGTTATAAATGTCAAGCAATCTGCATTTCTGAGTGTGTTTGAATACTGGCAGCTTTCGATTTGCATTGTATAGCTTTAAGGGACTAGGAACATTTGCATAACTTTGCATATTGTTTATAGTGCAGAGGTTTTGAGCATAATCTGTCACTCTGGCATATTTATTACACTCTGCCTGCAAATCAATCTTTTAAATGTGATTACTTGTGCTTGGTATTGAACTTAATGCAGCAGTCATGGATAAAAAAAGACAGTGTTTCAGTCACCCTAACTTAAAAGTAAGGTGAGATCAAAAAGCTTAAATTGCTGTTTGGAAATGAACCAAAATTGTAAATTTCTCAATTAAGCTGTGTAATTTTGTTTTATGCTTAAGTTGTAGTTGCTGAACATACCTGGGACTGAACGTTAGTTGCTGTCTGTACTTTTTTTGAAATGTAGAGTGCTACTAAACATGCGGATGGCAATATATGCATCTGTAACGCTCTGAATCTTGGAGGGTACTGAGAATTTCAGTCCAAGAGGTGACCACACTTTGGAATATAGCTGCCAGCCCGGTAGGTTTGACGTAATATTGGGTATGTTCTGGAGTGTAAGAAAAGGAATAATGTGCAATGCCACGAACAAAGATACAAATCATTGAGATTGTAAGAAATAAAGCAGACCAAATTGCTGAAGAGGTGTTTCAAACTTAGCAGTTGTAAACAAATATTGATGAACATATGGAAAGACATGTTGATTACCCTATTTATCAATGGAGGAATGTTAGACAAGGTACACTCCTACTCTGGCCGCACCTGTTTCCCCACTACGTCATCTGTTTACCCTCTCTTTAGCAATTTGCACGTCACTGTTGTGACCTCTGTTTCTCTCGCTCACTACCTTTGCTGAGCTTCTATAGCTGCTTCAACAAAAGCAAAATACTGCGGCTGCTGGAAATCTGAAATAAAAGCAGAAAACGCTGGAAATACTCAGCACGTCGGACCACAGCTGTGGAGAGAGAAGCAGAGTTAATGTTTGAACGTTAACTCTGTTTCTCTCTCCGCAGATGCTGCCTGACCAGCTGAGTATTTCCAACATTTTCTGCTTTTATTTCTGTAGCTGCTTCTTTTCTTATTTTTTCTTTTGATCGTGTGCATCGTTTGATACGTTTAGAATTGTTTTTGCTGCTTGTCTAACTAAGCCTCTCCTCCGTTACTCTTTCTCTCTCACACCCTCATTAGCTTTTCTCTTTCCATTGCCTGATATGCCAGAGAGGATCAAGCACAATTAAAGTGTACCTGCCACATCTCTGAGCAGTGATAGGGATGAGCATAGCTAATGCTTTAGAGCTAAATGTTGAAGATTTTCACCAAAATATTTTGAGTTTATATTTTTAAGCTTGCCTTGACTCACCGTTCACAGTTTCTTGTTATCTTTCTGTCTGTGCCTTGCTCTGATTACTTCTCCCATTTTTAAAATTAATATTCCCTGGCCGGGAAATTGGATCCGTTTGCGCCGGCCATTAAGGCTGGTTTGGAAGATAAATGGCGGCTGCCTCGCTTCCGCCGACTTCCAGTGCTGAACACGGCGGCCGCCATTTTGATCAGGTCGGCAGCACTGCCAATGCCTGTGCTCGCTCCAGATATTTAGACGAGCCAGATCATGACGTCAATCGGCCTGCAACGCTGAATTGATGCACGATCTGGTATTTTAACATTGCCACTCTTATTAATGCCCTCTTCAAAGCACACACGGCAGTATGTGCGCGCAGCAGTACGACGGACTTGCTACCAGCGCTTCTTAAAAGTAGACACGCAACTTTCAGGTAAGTTTAGATTTTTGCTATTGTACTACTTTCTTTACATTTTATTGGAGTAGTGGCGAAGTATAATACATTTAAAAAGTTGTTAAACTGTGCAGGGAGTGCTGCTGGAAATTTATAAGCTTTGGCTATTAAAAAAAGGCCTCTGAGAACACCACTCTACATGCAGTCCCCCTTGGGCTGTAGCAAATGGGACAAGCTGCTCGCTGAGGGAGGAGGAAGCAGAAGAGGAGGAAGAGAGGAAGCGGAAGAAGAGGAAGCGGAAGAGGAGGAAGACACAGAAGAGGAGGAAGCAGAAGAGGAGGAAGCGGAAGAGGAGGAAGACACAGAAGAGGAGGAAGCGAAAGAGGAGGAAGCGTAAGGCAGGAGGCAACCCAGACAGCCCCTTTCTGGCCAGGATATCCGGGATCGAATCATCCACCTGCGGTACCAGTGAACACAACTCCTTTCAACATTTGTCCCACACCTTACCTTCCCTCTGTTACTGACCATCACAGTGTCCTCTTGGCCACAATGCTGAAATCAAAGCCACCACAAAGCAAACTTTCCAATCCAACTTTATCCATATATGCATCCAATATTACATCAAAAAATCAACTAATTACCCTTGTGTATTCCCTTAGTGACTGTCTTGTGTGTGCCTTTGCCTATCCTAGTGATATCACACAGGGCTACCCCAGTGGCTGCAGCATGGCTGGTGGAAGGCTGCTGACTTTCAGTGGGGGACTCTGCAGATGACCTTGCAGGCCGACCTTGAGGAGCTGGTGGCTGGGAGTGTCAAATCGAGTGATGGTGTTTCTTCTTCTTCTTCACTCTGCTCTCCCTCTTCTTGGTGACCCACTGGCTGGGCAGGCTGGATTTCTTGGGTGTCTGAAATGAGGAAGGCACAAGGGTGGAGTTGTGGTGAGGGGAGGGGGATAAGGCAAGAGGTGTATGCTTACACCATGTGCAGCTTATAAATCAGAGGATATTGTGGGATAAGGGGGAAGTGAGGAGGAGGATAACGTATGAGGATGCCAAGCATACTGCTGGCCAAGAGCTCAGCCATGCCCCTGTTTCCTGCTACTCTGCCCCATCCTTTCAACATTTTGAACACCTCTATCAAATCACCCCATAATCTCCTCTGTTCTAATGAAACAGCCCCCGTTTTTCAAGTCTTTGCATTTCCTCATACTAGGCAGCATCCTCGTGAATCTGCACTGTGCCCTGAAAATCCTTCCTATAGTGTGGAGCCCAAAAATGCACACAATACTCCAGCTGTGGTCTCACTCAGGTTTTATATAGATTTACCATTACATCTCAACTTCAATATTCTATACCTCTTTCCATAAAACCCAGTGCTCCATTAATTTTTTTTAATGGCCTTATCTACTTGCGGTGCTGTTTTTTAAGGTCTTGTGAACCTGAACCTCCAGATCCTTCTGTTCCTCAACATCACCTAACCTTCCCCCATTCAAAGTATAATTATTACATTTTAATCAAAATTTATAATCACACACTTACTGACACTGAATTCCATCTATCACTTTTTTACCCATTTCACCATCTTATCAATATCTTTGATCCTCAGAATATTTACTATGCTTCCTACTTTATTATGTTACCTATTTTATTGAATTTGGACACCACTCCCTCTAGCCCTATATCCAAATCATTGATATACATGATGAACAGCACAGAACCCTGTGGGACTCTCCTACCCACTCCCAACCACGCTGAGAAACTGCTCTTAAATCCTTTTCTCCCTTCTAACCAGTTTTTAAATCAAATTTGCTACCCTACTGCTAATTCTATAACCTTAATCTTCTCAATAGTTTTCTGTGTAGTAACTTTTAAAGGCTTTCTGAAAGTCCATATACACCACAACCACTGTATTTCCCCCCCATCTACCATATCTGTCACCTCCTCAAAGAACTCTGTCAGGTTTCCAAGCATGATCTTCTTGTGCTAAATCTACGTTGGCTGCTTCTAATTATTTTTTTTCATCTCGATATTTGGTTATTCCATCTTTAAGAAGATTCCAAAATGTTCCTTACCACAGATTCTGAACTAACTGGCCTGTAATTACCCAGAATGGCTGTCTCTCTTTTTGGCTGCACTTTGTACTGTGCTATAACAGCCAAAGACATTTATTAAACAGTACAGGAACAAGTGAATAAATAGCAGGAACATAAAACATGGAGGAAAAATTCGTTAGCAACCATTTTGGGTCGCTAACATCGCCTGGGCTTAGCGCCCGGCGAAGAATAGCACCGGCGATCGCTAACTTCAGTTTTAGCACTCCAAGAGGGAGGTGGTGCGCTAATTCAAGCGCTCCACTTGCTTCTTAGAGCGCTAACCCCGAATATCGGGGCGGTGCATTCTGCAGTGCTACGCACTGGGCCACGTAGCGCTGCCGCATGGAAGGGCTCCTCCCCTCATTAAAGGGGAGGGCCCAAGTCCACAACTCTGCGGGGCCCTACCTGGACCACCGGGGAGCGGGGTGCCATGCCAGCAGCCCGGCACACAAGAGGAGTGCCGCGCTGCCAGATCGCGGCATGGACCCCGTGTTCAAAGAGGCAACGGGCCGCGACAAGTAAGTCGGCCAATTTTTTTCCCCCCGCCCGCCACCTCCCCGTTATTTAGCGCCCCGCGAGCCTCCTGCCGCTCCGTTCCCGCCCCCGGAATCGGTCGCTGTCATCGCCTGTCGCAGATTCAGGGGGCGCGGGCCAATTTTGCAGGCGGGGCAAAAATGGGACGCTGCGCACGGTGCTGACATCGTCATCGCCTGCGCAGCGGAGTGGGACGCTACCAGTTACCGGTGCCGCTAAACTCCCATTGAATTTAGCGGGAGTCGTTAGCGGCGCCGCGCCCGGGTCAAATCGTTTGCGCCCGTTAACGAGAGGCGCAAATGCACTGAATTTCTAGCCCCATATATTTACAGTAGTTTTTTTCACTATGCTAGCTCCTCGTAAATGTGTTAAAACTATGAATATATTTACTTTTAAACAAATCTTTTCTTCAGCTACGGAAGTTGCCTGGATTAATTTATTCTCTTCAGAGGTTCCAGTCAGATAACCTTCCCATGAAATCACTAGAATAAACGCACTGATTTGAAAACAGTAACCAGAGCCAAACAGAATTTGAATAAATGCCTGTTAAATTCAAAAAGCTGGAAAATTATACAAAAAGCTGAACAAATCACACTGCAGATTCGTCTTTGAATATGATTGGCTTGGCTCCTTCTTAATAAACTGTCCAGAGACCAATCGATAAATTGTTGCAACATTCTATTGAGTCATACAGACCTCCTCCTCTCCCTTTTTATTATAATGACAGGGTAGACAATGCATATTCCTTTCTGGTCACTTTTTAATTTAACATCAGTTACAACATAATAGTTGCACCTCAGTCTGTCAAATCGGAACTTACCTGAAGCATGTCACTAATCTTTATGTACGTCAAGTTTCAAATGCTATTGAAAATGGGAACTCCTAGGATCATAGAATCATACAACACAGAAGGAGGCCATTCGGCCCATCGAGTCAGTGCCAGCTTTTTCGAAGAGCAATCCAGTTAGTCCCACTTCCCTGCTCTTTCCCCATATCCCTGCAGTATTTTCTCCTTCAAATATTTATTCAATTCCCTTTAAGGCTACTATTGAATCTGTATCCACCACCCTATCAAGAGTGCATTCCAAATCCTAACCACTCTCATGCTGCCTCTGGTTCTTTTGCCAATCACCTGAAATCTGTGGTCTCTGGTAAATGACTCTTCAGCCATTAGGAACAGTTTCTCTTTATTTACTTTATCTAAAGCCTTCATGATTTTGAACACCTCTATCAAATCTCCTCGTAGTCTTCTCTGCTCTAAGGAGAACAACCCCAGCTTCTCCAGTCTATCCACGTAACTTGAATCCCTCAACCCTGGAACCATTCTAGTAAATCTCTTCTGTACCCTCTCCAAAGCCTTCACGTCCTTCCTAAAGTGTGGTGCCCAGAATTGGACACAATACTCCAGCTGGGACCTCAATACAGATTTAGAACAAACTCAATTAACAGAAAGCCATACAACTTTTAATGAAAGTAATGATGTTTATTGTCATGTTTAATGAATCTCATGCTAATACAGTAGGAATTGCCTTCTGAGGTTGGGGGCAAAGACATGTTGGGGAAAAGTCTCCTCTGTCCACTACAATCCTCAAAATTGCAATGGGAGCTAAATTGGGGTTATGCTCATCAATGACATGGGCTCACGTGCTGACCTTACCAAATTTAGCAAGGCTAGCCCCTCTTCCTAACTTTAATAGATTAAAAATGTACACAGGGAGCTTAGTCTGTAGTACGATTGACTGGGAGAGGTCAGAAATCCATTTAGAGATCACTCTGCTATTCCATCATGTGGGCATTCCCCCACCTAATCCCAAATCATTCTACACAGTTAGTGACAAAATCATCCCTTAGTGCCCAACTCCTGCGCACCCTTTATGTTGCACATAAATATATATCCTTCCTTGCCAAATAAATGGTTGAAAATGCTACAGAAACATGTTCAATAACTGAACATTACTTTGAGGCAAGTACTTTACCCTGACTAGTATTGATCTGAACCTTTCGTTTAGTGCCATGGAGAGGTGAATCTCTGAGTAATAGTTTTTCTTTGCTGCACATTCCCAATCCATACTCCACTGACAAAACCTATTATGTTTCAATAGTCTGTGTTGACACGGCTAGGGGTATATATAACTTTATAGCACTGAAACTTGGAAAGTAGCATGCCATTTAGAGACCTGTAAGATAGAGAATTTACTTCATAAATTACCCAGATTTACAAGTGATGCATGTTCCACACTTCTCTAAAGGGTTTCTACAACTATGCTACATATCATTTTAGTTTTTGGTAGTTTGTGCTCATAAACAAAACTATTAAAAATATAAATCTACATAGCACAAGTCTATAATCAAAGCTATTACGCATGGTGGAAAAAAATGGAATATTACTGAACTGAATTTTTCATGTCTCTGTAAACAAGGTTCTGAAAGCTTTGTAAAGGATTTAATTTGAATCTGTATTTTCTAATGTTCCATATCATTATTGTGCTGGGTGTTTCTTAACTGTTGGTATCGAAAGCCCCTCAGCTTTTGAATACCTTATTTCTTGCTCTGTACAGTTACTTTTCAAATTTGATTTGGTAATTATCAATAGAGATCACCTTCTCAAAATCAATAGTTTCATCTTAAATATGTATTAAGGTCAAATGTATGAGATTCAATTTGACATCTTTCTCCATTTGATTGCTTGGAAATTTCAGATGTGCATGAGATACTCCTTTGGTTCAGAGGGAAAAGAGTAGCACTCACCACTTTGTATCCTTAATGCACTGAAATGGACCATAAAAGCAGAGTTGCTAATATATGTTCAGAATATCTAGATTTTGAAATAGAAACTGGAGCTGATTAAAAAATTTGCAAAGTCAAAGTTGCAGGAGGGATCAACCAAGGCCTCAAATATCATTTCTCAGCACCACAGTTTGTAACAGAAAGATATGATTAACTTTTTCAATCTAAAATGGAATACTGTCTTAGAATAGCATGACAAGTTGTCACTGCCACTTTTGATTTCCCACATGATTCGTTATGTGTTATTGGTTATGAATCAGGATATTTAATCACTCTGCAGCTTGAGTATGTCCTAAATTCTCACACGGGTTAATAAAAAGTACTCACCAGAAGTCTTTAATCATTGCATACCAGTATGGAAGTGGAATTGAAAAGATGCATATTTTTAGTGATTGCTGATCAGATACCACAAGTGGGAGGAGCTGTGAATATCTTAACTGTGTTCTTTCCTAAAATTGAAAGATTATTAAAATGTTCTTTGTGCATAGTGAAATAATGAAGTTCTATGCTGCAGATACCGACTACAATTACTGCAGGGTATTTTTGAATTATTAAATGTTTCCTTTACAAGTTATTTCTTGTAACTATTTCTACAAGTCCCAGGCAATTTGGCAAAAGAATTGAAGGAATTGCATTCACATGGGGTACAAAAATTCCTATCTGGCCCCTGATCAATCTATAAAGTCAATGGGGTTAGAAATGCTGCGGGTCTGTGGATTCCACCCCATTCAGAGGAGATTGGAAAATTCCAGTGGCGGTGGCATGGGTAGATCTTCCATTCCCTTCCCTATGTCAAGGCGTGTGCTTGGGGAATTCGTGAGAACTGATGTAGATTCCATTATGGATCTAGTAAAGGATGCGAAATGCAGGAAGATGCAGGTAATCGATTCCGGAGGGGATCAATGACTTTACAGAGGTGCCCAACAGCTCCTTTGGAAGCTACAGAGTTGGGTTGTACCATGTCTGGGGAGATCCTTCCTGACAGTACAATACAACAATGAGGAACAGCACCTCATCTTTCTATTTGGCACTTTACAGCCTTCTGGACTTAACATCGAGTTCAACAATTTCAGACTATAAATTGGCCCCTGTATTTAAAAAAAAAAAACATTTTCTCTCTTGTTTCCTCACATGGCAGCTGTTAATATTGCTGCGATCATCATTCACACATCACCTAGAACCATCTTTTGTTTCTTAACTTGTCCCATTATCTCTCCTTTTGCCTTGCGCTATCATCCCTTTTGTCAATCAATCTCTCCTGCCTTCCATCCTATCACAGACCTTCCCTTTGTTCTTTCCTCCCCTCCTCCCTGCCCCTGCTTAAAAATCTCTCTTCCCTAACCTTTTCCAGTTCTGACGAAGGGTTCGACCCGAAACGTTGACTTTGTTTCTCCCTCCTCAATGCTGCCTGACCTGCTGTGTGTTTCCAGCACTTTCTGTTGTTATTGGAGATCCTTCCTGATCCTCCTGTACTATGTTAAAGCAGCATGGTGTCACTTCTCCTTTTTGGGCCTCCATCAGGGCAGGCACCACTTGATGTACCTTTATAGACGCCAGTGGCCTGCCCCAAAGATACTCCTGCAATTTGGGATCCCTGAGTGTCTGGGAGTTGTGCTCCATTAGTGGAGTGGGTGTCCCAGATTTTTAGGCCCATTTCCTGCATCTCCTACATACACTGAAAACATTAGAAGACTTAGAGTTAATTATTGCCTGGGAATTTTCAGAAAAATTGGGTGGTACTCTCATCATGCAGTCTATCTGGCCAAGCATGTAATCATGTACACTCTTACGAACTCTGCCTGCCTAATGGTTTTATTACTGTATAAAAAGAAGCAAAGCCAACATTCCTATTAAACCTTGGTGAGCAAGAAAAAAACTTGCATTTATACAGTACCTCCGAACATCCAAAAGCATTTCATACACAATTAATTACTTTTGAAGTGCAGTTAGTTAATATTTTTAGGTAGGTAAATGCAGCAGTTGATCTGTGCACAGCAAGGTCCCATACTTCACAGTGAAATGAATGAGCATTGAATCTGTTTTTATGGTGATATTGGTTGAGAGAACAACTTTGGCCAGGACAGCAAGAGTAATCTCTGCTCTTCTTCAAATAGTCATGATGCGGAGATGCCGGTGTTGGACTGGGGTGGACAAAATTGAGAGGTCGCACAACACCAGGTTATAGTCCAACAGTTTTATTTGAAATCACAAGCTTTCGGAGCTATCGATTGCTCCTTCCTCAGGTGAAGTAAATTAGATACAGAATCGCCAAGCTGTCAGGAGATGCATCAACGCCAGATTCATCAGCCGCACTCACAAGACAGTCCAGAATGTCACCCGAGCACAACGCAATGCCATCCACGCTCTCAAGACCAACCGCAACATTGTCATCAAACCAGCAGACAAAGGAGGAGCCATCGTCATACAGAACAGAACGGACTATTGTAAAGAAGCATACCGACAGCTGGACAACCAGGAACACTACAGACAGCTACCCGCAGATCCGACCAAAGAACACACCCGCCAACTCAATAGACTGATCAAGACCTTCGATCCAGACCTTCAAAACATCCTACGCGCTCTCATCCCACGTACTCCCCGCGTGGGAGACTTCTACTGCCTCCCAAAGATACACAAAGCCAACACACCCGGACGTCCTATCGTATCAGGCAATGGAACCCTGTGTGAGAACCTCTCTGGATACGTCGAGGGCATTCTGAAACCCATCGTACAGGGAACCCCCAGCTTCTGTCGCGACACTACAGACTTCTTACAGAAACTCAGCACCCACGGACCAGTTGAACCAGGAACACTCCTTGCCACGATGGACGTATCGGCACTCTACACCAGTATCCCCCACGATGACGGCATTGCTGCAACAGCCTCAGTACTCAACATCAACAACAGCCAATCTCCAGACGCCATCCTACAACTCATCCGCTTCATCCTTGACCACAATGTCTTCACCTTCGACAACCATTTTTTTACCCATAAACACGGAACAGCCATGGGGACCAAATTCGCACCCCAATACGCCAACATCTTCATGCACAAGTTCGAGCAAGACTTCTTCGCTGCACAGGACCTCCAGCCAACGCTGTACACCAGATACATCGACGACATTTTCTTCCTTTGGACCCATGGCGAAGGATCACTGAAAAGACTACACGATAACATAAACAAGTTCCATCCCACCATCAAACTCACCATGGACTACTCCTCAGAATTGGTCTCATTCCTGGACACACGAATCTCCATCAAAGACGGACACCTCAGCACTTCACTCTACCGCAAGCCCACGGACAACCTCACGATGCTCCACTTCTCCAGCTTCCACCCTAACCATGTTAAAGAAGCCATCCCCTATGGACAAGCCCTGCGAATACACAGGATCTGCTCAGACGAGGAGGAACGCGATGGACACCTACGGACGCTGAAAAACGCCCTCATAAGAACGGGATATGACGCTCGACTCATCGATCAACAGTTCCGACGGGCCGCAGCGAAAAATCGCATAGACCTCCTCAGAAGGCAAACACGGGACACAACCAACAGGGTACCCTACGTCGTCCAGTACTTCCCCGGAGCGGAGAAACTACGCCATGTTCTTCGCAGCCTTCAACATGTCATCGATGACGACAAACACCTCGCTAAGGCCATCCCCACGCCTCCACTACTTGCCTTCAAACAGCCGCCTAACCTCAGAAGTACCATCGTTCGCAGCAAATTACCCAGCTTTCAGGATAACAGCGACCACGACACCACACAACCCTGCCATGGCAAACTCTGCAAGACATGCCAGATCATCAACACAGATACCACCATCACACGCGAGGACACTACCCACCAGGTACATGGTACATACTCATGTGACTCGACCAACGTTGTCTACCTCATACGTTGCAGGAAAGAATGCACCGCGGCATGGTACATCGGCGAGACCATGCAGACACTGAGACAATGTATGAACGAGCACCGCGCAACAATCGCCAGGCAGGATTGTTACCTCCCAGTCGGGGAACACTTCAGCAGTCAAGGACATTCAGCCTCGGATCTGCGGGTAAGCGTTCTCCAAGGCAACCTTAGAAACACACGACAACGCAAAATCATCGAGCAGAAACTGATAGCCAAGTTCCGCACTCATCAAGACGGTCTCAACTGGGATCTTGGGTTTATGTCACGATACATGACGTGATCCGGACTCGAGTCGTCGTTGGCTTGTTCACAGATGTGATTCCCAGTAAAAAAGTAAAAATTTTCCCAGTAAAAAAGTAAAAATTTTAAAGCTTTTCGTTTTACATACAGACGGCAGCTTTTGACACGTCAGAACTCCTGCGACTACACCTCATTGTCTCAGTTGTATCTTGCTATGTCTTTGATGTGGTACCTTCCTGGCTGACTTAATTAACTTTATCACACCTCGGCAGATAGTCAGGATGATTTAATTTAGTGGTCTGCAATTGTAAGGTACACATGCTTTGTTCTCTATCTATATATGCTTTGGCGATTCTGTATCTAATTTACTTCACCTGAGGAAGGAGCCATCGATAGCTCCGAAAGCTTGTGATTTCAAATAAAACTGTTGGACTATAACCTGGTGTTGTGCGACCTCTCAATCTTCTTCAAATAGTGCCATGGTATCTTTAACATGCACCTGAACAGATGCTTTTACACCTCATCTGAAAAATAACACCTCTGACAATGCAGCACTCCTTCAATACCGGACTTAAACGTTGACGTAGATTATGGGCTCAAGTCCTAGAGTGTTGCTTGAACTCATTTTGAATCTAGGTAAGAATGTTATCAACTGAGCCGATTTGATCATTGGAAAGCACCTCTGACAATACAGCCCTTCCTCACTACGACACTAGAATGTCAGCTTAAATTATCCACTCAAGTCCTGATGTGAGATTCTCTAACAAATATAAAACTGTATAAATTGGTTAGTAATACAGAATAATTTTGATTGAGTGTATAGTCAGTTACAATTACGATCAGGCAAATATATTTATTCAAAGGAGAAATTTAAGAACAGAAAATTAAAGATATAAATGTATTTATCTATAAATATTGGAAATCTGAAATAAAAATAAGAAATGCTGAAAATACAAAGTAGATCCTTGAACATCTCAAAAGATTAAAGATGGACTCACATTCGGATGTAGATCACTTTGTTGGAACTGGAATTTGCAACATAAGCAAATCTCGTCATAGGATGGAACCAAGTGAAGTGGGGTGGGAAGAGAACAACAAGTAAATGTCAAGGGTGAAGTATGTTAATTTCTACCACAAAAAAAGCAGTTAAACTCATTAACCTGCCACTCTGTGGAGCATCCATTGACAGATGGATCCTCCCAACCCTGGCAGTCTGTCATTCTTAAATCTGAATAATATAAAAGAGAAGACATATGCTTTTTTTCCCACAAGTATACGTATCCTACACAGTGATATCGGGATATTATTGTTTGAGTGCCACACCTTACCTTTTAGAATATTTTTGTACAGAATATTTGCCCATAAATACAACATAAAGCACAAATAAAATATGTTCAAGTATATTATGTACATATCATGAATTCAATTGAACAAATTATCTTTTATCTGCTGAGGAGGGCAATCTCTCCTCTTTGGAGTGGAATTGCAGATGGGTGGGACTTGTGCTCGCCGCTCTGTATCTGCCCCAGCCCCGACCTATTTTCCCGCATCGGGACTCGATACGTATGCACGCCAGCTGCCAGTGGGATTTTGGCCATTAGGCGGGAGATCGCCAGGGAAATGGAGGAGAATCCCAGCAGGGCTACAGCGGGCACTCATGAAGATCCCGCAAAGGACCTTAAAGGTGTAGAAGCACCCCAAAGATGAGAGGAGCTGCCCCGCTGAAGGCTTCGGTTGAGACTGTGCCCTTCAACAGGTAAATGTCTAAAGCTAACAGGAGGGAGAGGAGGCTGCTTCCCGGGGCCCACTGCCCCCTTCCCCATGCTCAGCCTCCTTCTTTTCTCCCATTTACTTGATATCCCTCAGTGACATCATACCTAGGCATAGGTTTGACTGCCAGATGTATGCTGACAATACCCAGCTCTATTTCTCCATCGCGTCCCTCAATCCCATTGCTCCACGGCTGACTTTCCTCCATTTGTTGCACTCAGCTAATCCAATATTGCGCAAGCACAAGAACATTTACTCAAGTGCCTTCAGGACAGGAGGAAAGAAAAGGGGAGAAAATTGGCAAAATAATAAATTTAAGTGCAGGGCATCCTGCCAAGTACCCCTTGTGAAATGCAATGGTGTCCTCCATGTACATGTTAAATGTGTTTCTCTCTCTACAGATGCTCCCTGACCTGTTGAGTATTTCCAGCATTTTGTGTTTTTATTTCAGATTTCCAGCATCTGCAATATTTTGCTCCTGTATTAGATGTGTAATTATTCATTTAGAGTGCGTTCAGGGTAATATGATGCAAACAAAGATTAAAGCATATAAAGCAATGTTCAGAAATGCATTTGTCAAATTTTCATAACGACATATGGTGCTTTCCCATTGATTAGTACAACCTGGTTGACTACTTTCATTTCCATGATTGTGTCTGATAAAAGAAAGTGATTCTCTGTACTGATTGATATTAAATTAGACCCTGGACTGAGTGTGACTAAAAATTACAGGTAAGCCCATCATATTAAAATGCAGTAACTGCTGTCTGGCTAAAATTAATTGGATCCAGCCCCAATAATTAGTCTTATTGCTGTCGTTGAGCCACCACAGTTAAAATTTTACCACCTTAAACCCGTGTGAAAATGCAAATTGTCCTATTACCACTAAGACAATATTTTACACCAAGTCATGGCAATAGGTGGCTTTAAAAATGCAACTTTTTTTTGTAATCAGATTTAGTAATACTTTTGCTGTCCACTTCACGTCTAGCATCCTTATTCTTAAACTATTCAAGCCTAAATGGACAACGCTTCAAAATTTAACAAGTAAATGTACACAAGAGCCAAGAATTAACACAGTTGTGTCAACACACAGAGGAATAGCATAATATCACCAACAGTAATTCCTAGTTTAAGAATATAGGGATGAGAAAGGGCCACACAAATCTGTTGAAGCTCATCCCTCTAGATTATTAACTCTTCCATCATAGCACGTAATTTGATGTCAAATAACTTTAATATTTTTGCCTCTGTTGCCTTGGTTTGGTAGATTATTCCAAGCATTTATGACTTTTGAGTAAAAATAGATGCTTAGAATAATTTACCAAGCAAAGTTCTCCAAAATGACAATGTCCGCAAAAATCGTCTGGAGAAAACCTGTATCCTTTTACATCCACAAAATGGGAGTTTCAGTTCTTTCTCTATCACATGCAACGTTGTTGAAAAGTAAAAATTTGTAGTCATGAAAAAAAGTATAATTTTGTCCAGAAGAATTAGCTTCCACTTCTTTTCTAGCAAGTGCTTTCCCAGATAATCTTTTCCAACCTCATTACAATTATCTAAATGTACTTGCCTCCTTAAGTCTTATTCAGATGGCGCTGTCTGTCCTTATAATTCAAGCCAAAGTGGTCTTTTCTCTCCTTTTGTACATATTGCCACTCACATTCTGGATGTTTATACAGTAGCTGCTGATTTTCCAATGGGAATCCAACACCAGATTTAGTGGGCTGCATAGTGATTCATGGTAAAGCTTTACCTCTTATTCACATTGGCTGGAATTTTGGTTGGGGAGGCAGGTTGGGGGTGGGGGTGGTTGATTTTACCGGCAGGGCCTAATTTGAATGTGATGCCTCGGTTTCTCACCCGCAACCAGTCAGCTTGAGAGGCTGGGTGGCTGTGGGCGGCTAGGCCTCAATTGTGAGGGGTTGGTCCAGCGGAGGGATCGCGGGAGGGGGGGGTCAGGGATTGGCGGGAGGGGGGTCGGAGATCGGCGGCAGGGGTTTCGGGATCGGCAGCAGGGGGGTCAGGGATTGGCGGGAGGGGGGTCGGAGATCGGCGGCAGGGGTTTCGGGATCGGCAGCAGGGGGGTCAGGGATTGGCGGGAGGGGGGTCGGAGATCGGCGGCAGGGGTTTCGGGATCGGCAGCAGGGGGGTCAGGGATTGGCGGGAGGGGGGTCGTGAATCGGGAGGGTGAAGAGAGGATCGGGGGGGTGCTTGCAGGATCGGCAGGGGATCAGCAGGCGGGGGTTATAAGGGATAGCTGGGGGGGGGATCGGTGATCGCTTGGGGCGGGGGGTGGGGTTGGCCAGGAATTCGGGGGGGGGGGGGAGATTGTCAGGGGGGCTGGAGGATTGTGGCCGGCCACCGGAGAATCGTGGCTGACCTCATCATCACCGTTGGAGGGGAGGCCTAGGGGTGGCGGGGGGTGGGGTGTGAGGCCTGGGGAGGCAATCGGCGGCCTAATGGGGGGGTCCCCGATTGCGGGGGCAGGGTGGGTATGGTAGGGACCCTGGATCCAGGAGGTAGGTATAAAGCCACTTATCTCCTGGATGCAGCTGTCCCCACCTCGCGTTAACTGCCGGGTTTTACGAATTGTGTGAAACGTGTCCCCAGGCAGTTAAATTCAAAATGAAGGCAAAAATAGAGGCTTCCAGCTTCGTTACAATATTTAAATTGAGGTAACGCCGCCTGGCAACGGGTTGGCTGCCCACCACCCCTTCCCAACTCTGGCAAAACCGGAAGCGGGTGGGTTGGAGGCGGGATCAGGTCAGGATTCACATTTTTAACAACTTAACTGCCTCCACGCTCCAAACCAACCTGTTTTTTGATGGGTGGACATGTTGAGTCGCAAAACACAAGGAAAACTGCAGCAACTAGCTAATGCATAAAGAATTTGGCTCAAAGCAGTATTATACATGACATATTCTTCTAAATTGCAATGGCAGTGTAGCCCAATTACCATTAACCTTCATAAATTCAAATGTTGCTTAAGATCAAACTTTTTCATATACAAGGTAACTTTAATTCACTGCAATGCAACACATCCTAGTTAAGACAAATGCTAAGTTCAATTCTGTTAATGATCAATATTTATAGACCACTATTTTATTCCAGGTTGTTTAAGGTCAAATTTCTTACCCGTCTCATATAGCAGTAACCTGTTAACTAAATCACTCTGTGACTGAGATCCTTCTAATGTAATAATATGATTACTGGAAATGACTAGAGAATCCAGGACAAAGCCGCCCACTTGATTGGCATCCCATCCACCACCTAAAACATTCATTCCCTCCACCACCGGCGTACCGTGGCTGCAGTGTGTACCATCTACAAGATGCACTGCAGCAACTTGCCAAGGCTTCTTCAGCAGCACCTCCCAAACCCGCGACCACTTCCATCTAGAAGGACAAGGGCAGCAGGTACATGGGAACACCACCACCTCCAAGTTCCCCTCCAAGTCACACACCATCCTGACTTAGAAGTATATCGCCAATCCTTCATCGTCGCTGGGTCAAAATCCTGGAACTTCCCTACCTAACAGCACTGTGGGAGTATCTTCACCACACGGACTGCAATGGTTCAAGAAGGCGGCTCACCACCACCTTCTCAAGGGCAATTAGGGATGGGCAATAAATGCTGGCCTTGCCAGTGATGCCCACATCCCATAAACGAATAATTTAAAAAAAAATAACTGATAGTTGGAAGTAATTCTGAGCTGCAACCTCATTGAGGGTACAGATGACGTCATAAACAACAACAACAACAACTTGTATTTATATAGCGCCTTTAACATAGTAAAACATCCCAAGGCACTTCGCAGGAGTATTATAAGACAAAAAAACTTGACACCGAGCCACATAAGCAGAAATTAGGGCAGGTGACCAATAGCTTGGTCAAAGATGTAGGTTTTAAGGAGCGTCTTAAAGGAGGAAAGAGAGGTAGAGAGACAGAGAGGTTTAGGGAGGGAATTGCAGAGCTTAGGGCCTAGGCAACAGAAGGCACGGTCACCAAAGGTTGAGCGATTATAATCAGGAATGCTCAAGAGGGCAGAATTAGAGGAGCGCAGATATCTCGGGGGGTTGTGGGGCTGAAGGAGATTACTGAGGCAGTGAGGGGCGAGGCCATGAGGGATTTGAAAACAAGGATGAGAATTTTGAAATCGAGGCGTTGCTTAACCGGGAGCCAATGTAGGTCAGTGAGCACAGCGGTGATGGGCGAACGGGACTTGGTGTGAGTTAGGACACGGGCAGCCGAGTTTTGGATGACCTCAAGTTTACGTAGGGTAGAATGTGGGAGGCCAGCCAGGAGTGTGTTGGAATAGTCAAGTCTAGAGGTAACAAAGGCATGGATGAGAGTTTCAGCAGCGGATGAGCTGAGGCAAGGGCGGAGATGGGTGATGTTATGGAGGTGGAAATAGATGGTCTTTGTTATGCCGCAGATATGTGGTTGGAAGCTCATTTCAGGGTCAAACATGACAGCATAACTCACAACAATGAAACACAAGTGATGTATAGCCATCATCCAGATATGGAGAGGACATGACTGGTTAACATTCCCATTGACCTTTTTTAATAATGCCGCCTTGAAAATCATGGTGGAAGTTTTAGTGTATTTGCACTGTTTTGGTTGGTGATGGATACATGATGGATACTGACAGATATGCCATTACCTTCTGTTAAATTGCGATTGTGGGCAGATTGAAGGATTAAAATAATTCTTTAAGATATTTTAATGCATTTTTTAAAAATTGCCACTGATTGCTGAGGGAATCCTCAAGGTGAAGATGACTCCAGGTTGCTTAATAAACTTACAATCCACATTGTAGCCATTAAAAGTGATAGGGATCGATTTTCGTCTGCACTGCCTGTCTGATAATTGATGGGGTTATCAGACAGGTTCTAAAAACGGGCGTGGGATCTGTCCTGCCAGATTGTCCTGTCCTGCCTCTGGTGGTGAAGATGAAAATCTATCCCATAAAGTCTTGATAGGATTTTTGGTTTTACTTTAAAAATTCCCAAGAACATTTTATTTAAAACAGTGCATTAAAATAGCTTCATGAGCTGTTTCTTGTGAGCATCTTTCATCGACTGGGAGACACTCAGTTCAGTTTAAAAAGGTAAAGGTTACTGGGAGGCCAAGGCCAAGAACTGAAATTATGCATGGCAGTGCCGCCCTTTGGCAGAAGGTACAGGCTCAGTGATGGAGGTCGCCAGCAGGCACAATCCTAGCTAAATCACTGGGCATGCTGGACCATATGATTTCAAGGCCAAAATTTTTTATCAGTAAAATTTATTTTATACTTTTTCATTTAACCGTAATTAGTTTGTTTTTTATTTCTGTTTTTACTGAATCCATGATGGAAATGAACTGAAAACGACAAAAAGAAATGCCTTGAGCTTCAAGTTTCTAACAAGGAAAAGGGATGTAAAAATATTGCATCATGGCTAATAGCCCTAATAAAGGTGCCTTTCTGCGTGATCTTTAGACTGAATGATTTACATTGGAGGAGGTTCTTAAGTTGGGCCCAAAGCAAGCCCATGGCACACACCCAAGGCCACAGTCGGGCGGCCCGAATCATTTTCAGGTTCAGTCCTCATTTAGAAGCATAGAAGATAGAAGCAGGAGTAGGCCATTCGGCCCCTCGAGCCTGCTCCGCCATTTAATGAGATCATGGCTGATCATCCAAATTCAGTACCCTGTCCCTGCTTTCTCCTCATATCCCTTGACCCCTTTAGCCTTAAGAAATATATCTAACTCCTTCTTGAATATATTTAATGAATTGGCCTCAACTGCCTTCTGTGGTAGAGAATTCCACAGGTTCACCACTCTCTGGGTGAAGAAATTCCTCCTCATCTCAGTCCTAAATGGCTTACCCCTTATCCTTAGACTGTGACCTCTGGTTCTAGACTCCCCCGCCATCGGGAACATCCTTCCTGCATCTAGTCTATCTAGTCCTGTTAGAATTTTATAAGTTTCAATGAGATCCCCTCTCATTCTTCTAAACTTTAAGTTTTACTGGCAAGCTGCAGACACCATGCCGGTGCTCCGCTGCTGTAGCTCACTGGTTTGGTGCGGCAGAAAGTTGTCAGTCTTCTGTGAGGAGCCGTTGGGCAGTGGGGGTGAAGATTGGGGGAGGGGGGGGGTTGGAATTCAGGAACAGGCTAGCAGCAGGCCAGATTTATGTGCGTCCAGAAGGAGCATGAATGTAGGGGCGAGTCGAGGCTCCTATACTGAGTCTATGCAGTATCTGAGATGCCCAGTGTGCCCTAATGTGGGTGGTCAGCGCTAAAGGAACCTGTGTAGAAGTCTTGCCCAAGGATCATTAGACCTCCAATTTCTATCCAAATTTGGGTGCTGCCCCATAATGGGTCTGGAATTCCCCGACCAACACTGCAGCTTCACAGTGCCCATTTGCAATGGTGCTGAAGGGGAGGCCGCTGTTTAAAGAAACACGTTGATACTTCTGATGAACAGTAACCCTGTCCAATGCTGCCCAGCTCAATGCCTAGTGCCCCTGAACACCTTGCTGGTGCAGAGTGGGCAGCCAGCAGCCCTTCACTCACTGGCTGCAGGGGCCTAACATTCTGGCCTTGCTGTTTTCGGCGCTTCATGAATGACACACCCTGAGCACCAAACCATTATGTAAATGAGCTGATCTGCTGTGATCTGCCAAAATCAGATCATTTGTTCACAGGTGCATGCAGAGCCTGCCGAGCATGAGCAGTGTGCCAGGTGCTATTTTATTGGCTCATATATTTCTTCATAATGCTGTAAAAATGAATATTTATCCGAGACTGAAACATATTCGTAATGCTCGGGACCCCGGTAGGCTTGTGTCACAAGCTCAGCTTTCATCGTCAGCGTATCCCTTTCTTTAGGTGCATGGTGGGCCATATACAACCTGAGGGAGCAAAGTTGTTGATTATCACACGTACATGACCCAGCAAATAAACTGCATTTTGATATAATGAAGCACCACATGGTACTCTGCAGGTATATTGCCCTTTACGCAGTGTCACATGTGGCTCAACAGAATGTTGATACATTCTCAATTCAGACTCACCGTGTAGTAGATCTGGCTTTTCCACATTCAGTGAATACCAAATATGTCACATTCCAGAGGCAAGAGATATTTAATTCTGTTATGAATACGACTGCAAGTTACTCTCCTAGTTGGGAAAGGGGAGACCTATATCAAATTTTGAGAAACATCTTAATCCCCACCTTCCAATCTTCAGACCAGTTGGCACTGGGTATAATAACAGGTACTTTGCCACCCATCAAGAACAGATTTCATCTAATAGACCTATATTACCCACCACTGCCTCTAATCTTTCTCCCATTAAATCATTAATGATGATACATTCTTTTACAAAGCTGGCAATTCTACAGACATTTCATTAGTTCTGACATGTTGTTTCATTTTCCACAAATACCAACATTTTAAAAAGTCAGCTGTGGCTCATTACAGTACACAGCACAGTTAAGCTCTTCAGCATTGTGATTACACTGACAGAAAATATAAACCTGTGCTTCTCTTGAAATCGTACCTGGGGAGCAGACAAATATTTATCAGAGTACTGTCAAAGTATTCAGAGCTCTTTTACCGTATGAATCAGTTACAGGGGAGCAATGGTGAGACAATTTCTTTTTATTCATTCATGGGCTGTGGGTGTCGCTGGCAAGGCAAGCATTTATTGCTCATCCCTAATTACACTTGAGAAGGTGGTGGTGAGCTGCCTTTTTGAACTGTTGGAGTCCATGTGGTGAAGTACTCCCACAAAGCTGTGAGGGAGGGAGTACCAGGATTTCGACCCAACGACAATGAAGGAACGGTGATATATTTCCAATTCAGGATGGTGTGTAACTTGGAAGGGAACTTGGAGGTGGTAGTGTTCCCATGCGCCTGCTGCCCTTGTCCTTCTAGGTGGAAGAGGTCGCGGGTTTGGGAGGTGCTGTCGAAGAAGTCTTGGCAAGTTGCTGCAGTGCATCTTGTAGATGGTACACACTGCAGCCATGGTGTGCCAGTGGTGCAGGGAGTGAACGTTTAAGGTGGTGGATGGGGTGCCAATCAAGGGGGCTGCTTTGTCCTGGATTATTTTTTAATTCGTATATAGGATGTTGGCGTCGCTGGCAAGGCCAGCATTTATTGCCCATCCCTAATTGCCCTTGAGAAGATGGTGGTGAGCTGCCTTCTTGAACTGCTGCAGTCCGTGTGGTGAAGGTGCTCCCACAGTGCTGTTAGGTAGGGAGTTCCAGGATTTTGACCCAGCGACGATGAAGGATCGGCGATATACTTCCAAGTCAGTATGGTGTGTGACTTGGAGGGTAACTTGGAGGTGATGGTGTTCCCATGCGCCTGCTGCCCTTGTCCTTCTAGGTGGAAGAGGTCGTGGGTTTGGGAGGTGCTGCCGAAGAAACCTTGGCGAGTTGCTGCAGTGCATCTTGTAGATGGTACACACTGCAGCCATGGTACGCTGGTGGTGGAGGGAGTGAATATTTAAGGTGCTGGATGGGGTACCAATCAAGCGGGCTTCTTTGTCCTGGATGGTGTTGTGCTTCTTGAGTGTTGTTGGAGGTGCATGCATCCAGGCAAGTGGAGAGTATTTCATCACATTCCTGACTTGTGCCTTGTAGATGGTGGAAAGGCTTTGGGGAGTCAGGAGGTGAGACACTCACCACAGAATACCCAGCCTCTGACCTGCTCTTGCTGCCACAGTATTTATGTGGCTGGTCCAGTTAAGTTTCTGGTCAATGGTGACCCCCAGGATGTTGATGGTGGGGGATTCTGCGATGGTAATGCCATTGAATGTCAAGGGGCGGTGATTAGACTCTCGCTTGTTGGAGATAGTCATTGCCTGGTACTTGTGTGGCGCGAATGTTACTTGCCACTTATCAGCTCAAGCCTGAATGTCATCCAGGGCTCCATTCGAACATGGACTGCTTCATTATCTGAGGAGTTGCGAATGGAACTGAACACTGTGCAGATCAGTGAACATTCCCATTTCTGATCTTATGATGGTGGGAATCTCATTGATGAAGCAGCTCTGAAATTCATCTCTTTTGTCCATGTTTGGACCAAGGCTGTAATAAGGTCTGTAGCTGAGTGGTCCTGGCAGATCCCAAACTGACCATCAGTGAGCAGTTATTGGATGCTGCTTCCGCTTTTTAGCATGCTTGTAGTCCTGTGTTGCGCTTCCCCAGGTTGGCACCTCATTTTTAGGTACGCCTGGTGCTGCTACTAGCATGCTCTTCTACACTCCTTATTGAACCAGGGTTGGTCCCCTGGCTTGATGGTAATGTTAGAGTGAGGGATATGCCAGGCTATGAGGTTACAGATTGTGGGGAATACAATTCGGCTGCTGATGGCCCACAGCGCCTCATGGATGCCCAGTTTTGAGTTGCTAGATCTGTTCTGAATCTATCCTATTTAGCACGGTGGTAGTGCCACACAACACGATGGAGGGTGTCCTCAGTGTGAAGATGAGATTTCGTCTCCACATGATAAAAACAATATCATATACTGTTCCTTTTCTTAGAGTTGCCACCACAAAAGATGTAAAATGGATTCAGCTGGCTAAGAGCATTATGACAAGCCAGAGAATTGATGCTGAGTCAGTTCCACTCCTCAACATGCTCACTTCATGATGCCATTATGCACCACGACACAAGCACGCTGAAGCCCTGAACTGGCTCATGAATTTCGCAGGCCACTGCAATAGGCATGTATTCCAATGGCATAATGCAAGGTCCATGAAATGTGGGCCAGCATCATCATCAGATTTACAGAGATCAGACTCTTAATCTTCAAGATTAACTCTCATTAATTCTAAAGCCTTTTGCTAAGGTTATTGGTCTCAATGGGGGAGAAATTTAAACTTGTTGCACCCTTTTTTCAGTTGAAACAAGGGAGAAAATCTCATGCCCAATTTGCTACCAAAGTTTGACAGGCACCATTTTGGATCAGACAACTTTTAGTCGCCCAGTGTGCCCGCCTGAAACAGGTATTAAGGCCCTTGAATATGGTAATCAGCGTCTAACATCTGGTTCAGGCACCCGATGCCAAATTGGGCAAAAACTGTGTGGAGCCGTCCGTTTTTCACCAGCAAGTTGCATCGGGATGCCCACTTGGCATCTGCAGCTCATTGTAATTATGGAGCTGAGGCTCCAAGCTCAATTTGGGGTGAGCCTCAGGCCACCGGCTTCCAACACGCGTTGTCAACACGTCACCGATTGTGCACCAGTTCGGCATGAAAACCCAAATTCTGCCCCCATGCATCAGAAAGATTTGTCACCACTCTGGTGTTGGGAGTTAGTTAGTTCCTATCATTTCTCTTGTGTTGGGGTTAAGTTCCTGTCACTCTCATTAAGTTGGCAAAGATGAAGCTAATCTTTGGCTCTTCACATATCTGAGAATCAGTCACTTTTTTTCTCCTTTGTGCATTTGGTTGGATAACAACTGGAGCCACCAGTTGATGAGACATCTGTCACAAATACATGGTCATATGTCACATGACTTGGACACTGGTGGATGTTGAGAGCACATGGATATCAAAAACTCCAAACAGGATGCTAGTGAGCAATTCACAGATTTTTCATCGTCTGGTGCATTGTCTGGCAGTGAAGCCTTTGGATTGTGTTGTCAAATTCCATTAGCTGGGTCTGCTGGATTATGTGATGAAATACCTATTTATAATACTAAATCAATCCACACAACAATGAGTACAATAAAGCTGTTTGGGGTGTTACAATGTGATGACAGCAGATGGCATCTTCTAATCTATTCTATAAACCTATGATAAATGATCTTTGTTCCAGAAAATATCCTACGTCCTTCAGCTCTCACCTTCATATTTCCAGAGTCAGATCCTGAGAATATTGAGGGTTTTCTCCTTTGCTCTGTGTATGAAACTTCTCACAATTTGTTAGTGCTTCAGAATCTCACTAGTGTAAGCTCCAGAAGTCTTATATTGTACTGACAGGATTAGATCATTTTCCTTTGCACTGCCAAATCTCTTACGTGGAACTAGGACTTATGTGTACAAAATTAACATTAGATAATTAAAATCTGGAAATAATTAATTACTATTCAAAATATTTTGCTGGTTATTCTACAAGGTATGTTTAAGCAAGTCTTAACATATCCTCTGTACTAATCAGCTCCCATGATAAACTTTTATTCATACTTTTTAATTCTCAGCTCTGAGCTGTCCTTCTGTTTCCTCTGCTGAGATTTTCCCATAATGCTGGTTAACAGGACCCTTGACCATGTCCAACCCTTTTTTCCAGGCCTCTGTTCTCACCTCTTCCCACTATCTCTTACAACAATGAAAGAATCCTTCATATCCACATCTTTCAGTTCACCAGCCTCCTCAATTTGCAAAGCTATTTTCCATCACTTGAAATCCGCTCTCTGGTTTCCAGAAAGACCAATCCCTCTGGGATACCCTTGTTCTTGCTTCCACTACCTCCACTTGTAGCCACCCTTCCCCATGTAATTTGCTGTGTAACTGCTGAAGATGCAACACTTGTTTATTTACCTCATCCCACACCACTGACCGGTGTCCCAGATACTCCTGTGTGAGACAGAAATTTAAGTGTACGTCCTCCAATTTAGTAGAGTGTATTCACTGCTATCAGTATAGTCTCTTCTACACTGCGAGACCAAATGCAGATTAGGTGACTGCTTTGCCAGACAATTCTGTCCACATGTGTGACCCTGACCTCCCTGTGCCTTGTCAATGTATCTCCCCCTCCCATTCTGACCACCCCAACTTTGGTCTCCTGCACTATTCCAATGAAGCTCAATGCAAACTGTAGGAATAGTGATGATCAGTAGATGATCATTTTGAAAGGACAGATCTGCAGCATCCTTGTAAAGAAAATGGGTGACATAGCTAAGGTTTCAAGTTATTAAATCATTATTCAGACCAAAGGGCTGCAGACTTTCCAGAAGAAAGATGAAATACTGTTTTTTAATTCATTCTGGGAATATGGACATTGCAAGCAAGGCTGGCATTTATTGCCTTTCCCTAGTTGCCCTTGAGAAGATGGTGGTGAGCCGCCTTCTTGAACTGCTGCAGTCCATGTGGTGAAGGTACTCTCGTAGTGCTGTTAGATAGGGAGTTCCAGGATTTTAAAGCAATGGCAATATATGTCCAGGTCAGAATGGTGTGTGAATTGGAGGGGAACTAGGAGGTGATAGTGTTCCCATGCACCTGCTGCTCTTGTCCTTCTAGGTGGTGGAGGTTGCCGGTTTGTGAGGTGCTGTCAAAGAAGCCTTGTCAAGTTGGTGCGATGCAGTGCATCCTGTATATTGTACACAATGCAGCCACAGTGCGCCGGTGGTGCAGAGAGTGGATGTTTAAGGTGGTGGAGTGTGGAGTGAGGAGTGTGATGGAATACTCTCCATTTGCCTGGATGGGTACAGCTCCATGAACACTCAAGAAGCTCGACAAAGCTTCCAGGACAAAGCAGTGCACCTGATCGGCAGCCCATCCAGCACCTTAAATAGTGTTTTACGGACAGGAAGTGTTCTTCAGGGCGCATGTGTGGAATTCCAAGGACTACAAAATTCAACCCGCTTCAGGTGATGCAAGCTGGCATTCAAACTTCACCATTCCCATCTGAACTACTATGAAAATAGTGCTGGCACTACAGTGGTACCCACAATCTAAAGGTGGCACTAGTAACTGCAATTCTACACATCACACTCATAGCCATGGTGCACATATACCAATATACCTCCTGTGACATTGTTCATGGTAACTGAGGCAATACCCTGCTTTATGACAAGTGAATTATATGATGTAATGCACCATGTCTTTTTATTATACCAACAAGTGCTGAATAATGATGAACAGTAGCAAGAATCATCAACGATGTCCCTGATAAATGTACCTAATCGGCCCCATACACCAGAAAGCCCCAAAATACAGCCAATAGTGCAAAACATATCGCAAGAATAACCCTGGAAAGTATATCCAATAATTTTAGATGCTCCAAAATACATCCAATAACTGAAAATAAAGAACAAGTGCTCCAAAATATATCCACGGTCCAATATACAGCTAGTGGAAGATTACTTACCTGCAAAGGCAGCAAAATGGCAATGGAGGTGGGAGCGAGAGTTCAAAAAGGTCACTACAATGCTACTAAATGGTAGGAGCCAACTCCACCATGATACACTAGGGAAAATGTTTACATTTTAGAGAGGGTTATCACTCTTCTAAATATTGATAGAGGGACTTTCAATGTTAAATGTTAACATAAAGAGCTTGGCTCAAAATTGTGACACAGGAACTGTGCATCAAGAATGTTAATGCAATTTACTGTTTTAAAACGTCAAAGCAGTGTCAGTGGAATTCATGTTTATTTAATGCAAAATTCTATTTTGTTACAATATCGTACATGTTAACAAAGCTCTGCATATGTCAACATGGCTGTTGGAGTATTTGCTTGAAAAATATGATTTGAATGTGACATCTTCCCAGAAACTTGAAACCAACAGAGATTTGATTTACAATAGTAATTTCAACAAGTACCTTTGGTGACAGATATCAAGCTTCTTGTGACATGAATTCACACTACAAATGACAGTCTGACAGACAGGTAATCTGACACCTGCCAAATCAGTTTCTGCAAGCCTTCAGTTTGTCAGAATGTCTGAACTGAAAGCTGCTGTGTTTCCATTGCTGAAGCTTCTTAAGCTTGTCAGGCAAGGCAGATCTTCCTCCCTGATCAGAGATAGAATGAGACTGCGGCAGACCTGAAGGAATTATTAAAATATAAGCCAGTAAAAAAGACATGTTAAGTGCGTTAAAAAAAACTCTTGCACGGCTTAAGAGAGTTTTACTTAACAAATGTGAAAACAGTAGCTTTAAAAACCTATTTGTCTGACAGTACTTGTATGAAAGAAATAAAGGTTTGGACATTCATGCATTTATTTATACCTATGAGCAAACATTAAGTGGGACTTGTAGAAGTGAATGATGGACAGGGAACAGAAAGGTCAATTGGTGAAATTCATAAGATAAGAAAATTACACAAGAGTTTATTGAATTCAGCAGCCCCAAACTTTTAAGGTCAAATGTGGATCTGATCCATTCAAACTACCCACTTTGACATGATGGATCCCATTATGGCTGCTGTGAAAATATTTGTATTACAAATGCAGCCTATGCGAATTTTTCCTTTGGGATTTTCATGTAATCACTATTAGCAAAATTTACACTCCAGACTGTCTGAGGTTTCTCGATAATACCATTGACACATGCGATATTTTTATGTGCACAATATAGGTAAATATAGTAAATGGACCTATTACACCTAACAGAGAGGATAATGACCCCTAATGCAGGAGTGTCCAAGATTTTTACCATTGTGATCACTTATGCACATACCATAGATCCCTTCCGGCTACATTTAAAGTATAAGGGGGGAAAAATTCAGTTGGTTGCGCCTCCCGTTAGCGCCTTCAGAGGGCGCTAATGGGGCGCAAAGCAACCAGCGTCCGGGCGCGGCGATGTTTGCGCCGCTCCCGAAATTAACTAGACATTTTGCGGCAACGCTAAACACTACCGCCATGATCTCCTGCGCCGGCAGATCGTGACATCAGTCAAGTGCGCAACGCCCCGATAGGGCCCCGGATCGGATATTGAGTGGCACCCCCTGCCTTACCGCCTGCCGCTAGCAACGACAGGTTGAGGGGAGCGTTTTGCAGTCAGTAAGGGACTGGGGGAGCGCTATTTAAAGGCAACCGCTTCCTGCCTTTTTTTGTTGGTGACATTTTTGAACCGCACATTCTGAGAGAGAGAGAGAGAGACTTCTGGAGAGATTCAACGCTGTGTGAAGGAGTTTTGGGTACTGAGCAGCACTTTGCAGGTTCATTTTGATTTGCCCTTCCTTGTATCGATTTAGAAGAGACTGTGGGGGCTGCACTCTGAGCTCTTTCCCTGGTACTCTCCATTGTTCTTTCCAGCAAATTTGATGTACAGGTCTCTCCAGGCCGAGATTCAAGGCTGCAATGAGCAGGATGTGGATGGAAAGCAAGATCAACCCTCCCCTTTAAGAACTGGCTGGCGCAATTGTGTCTGTGTTCCATTGCTGACTGACATCACATGAGCTTCGCCAGCGCTCTGAGCGCCTCGCTCCTCGGTCTTTGCGCCTTAAGACAGATGTGTAGCACCTGATTTAGCGCTCCAATCACCTACAGGGGCGATAAAAGTCAAGTTTGCAGTCGGAGGCAATAATTAGCGCCAGGTGCTAATCTTTGCGCCCGGCCGATAATTGCGCCCCAAATGGGGCGATACTGAATTTCTCCGCCTAAATCTCATGAATTTACACATACCTTCATCTGCAGAAACATGCACACCATAGTGTTCTAAAGTAGAATTTATCCACCAATAAGGCAACAACATCAAGAATATCCATTTCTGAATCTCAAGCCCACAAAATTAAAGCAGGGCAAACCGTGGAGTTAGACATAGCTCCCCAGTTTTGTGATCCCAGTACAATTGGGGCTGTACAATCCTGTGGCACAAGGAGACACTATTTTCAGTCCTAAGCACCATTTGCACTCTAATGATGGCTGCAGGGAGCAAAATTGCCCCTTTCAATGAGGAAGCTCTTGAGGTCCTCCTGTGGGAGATGCAGTGAAAAGAAGGTGGCTTCTTTTAGGGCAGAGGGCCACACTCCTGCAAAGACAGTAGCACAAACTACCTTCAAGGAGGTGGCGGAGCAGGTCAAACAGCAGACTACGGAAAATGTGGACGAATTTTTCAGGCCTTTGCAGAATTGCCATAGTAAGTGAACTCTCCTTTATACACACGCTGCCTCTTTCCCCATGGAAGATGTGGCATACAAGATTTGTTGCTCGCCTGACCCCCTCACGAATACAGGAGGAGAAGAATGGGGTCAATTTTGGTACCCAGCATACATTGGCTGGGTGAGGTGTCCACTCTGCCCACCTGGTGACTTTGGCAGGAGGCCCAATCCATTTTCATAGTCGGGCCTCATTATAATAGAATCAGCAAGCTGCTGGTGCTGAAGGCAGCTCACTGATTGGGAAAAGTTTATCATTAAATGGAACCTTTAAGAAACCTTCAAGACCTTCATAGCACATGAGGAACTGCCCCAGTTATGTTTTCCTGATTGAAGGCATTTGAACTGCTGAGGTTAGAGGCATGGTGCCACCACCCAGCAAGTATTCTCCATTTTTTGCAATTTTATCCACACTGCCTATCCTCCTTATCCTCTGGTCTACACTTTCATATCATGCAGAAAAAGTCTTATCTTCTGCCCTCTCTTTGAAGGCATTGTCTTGGGGATGTGTTATAATAGGTTGTTTTTTTCTATTCCTGTACATTCATCCCAAGATGACATCCAGGACACAGTGATCCTCCTGTTTTGTACACACACTCTTCTTGCCCCCAGTACTGGCACAGTTACTAGCACCCCAGAGGAGGCACTTAGTGAATTTAAGTAAGGGTACCAGGTGAAGCGTTAGAAGCACTATTCACAAGTGAAAAGGATGAAGTGAAGGGGAAGAAGATGAAGATGAAGAAGGAATCTTTGGCTAAAATGCATGTGTGCACATGTCGCCAATGCATGGACAAGGCATTGGTATCCTACTGGGGCTGCCTTCAGATGCAGGTTGATGCAGAAGCACATGGGCCTCATTGTATCGGCACTGTGCTACTATGTGGGGATTTCTATTTGGGGCCATGAGCCATGGGTGTAAAGGGTAGCCTGGTCTCTTGTTCATTCTCTCGGTGCCTTCAAACAATGCATACAGCATGAAAACATCTCGAGTTATCCCTAGATAACAGCATTAAAGTGCAGGACAACGTTTTTGTAATTATAAGCCCTGTGCACATTAACAGAGTAGCATCACTTCCTAAAATAAAAGCAGAAAATGCTGGAAATACTCAGCAGGTCAGGCAGCATCTGTGAAGAGAGAAACAGAGTTAACTTTTCAGGTCGATGACCTTTCGTCAGAACTGGAAAAAAGCAGGAAATGGAATAGATTTTTAAGCAAGTGCAGTGGCTGGGAAATGGGGGAGGGGATGAAAGAACAAAAGGGAAGGCCTGTGATAGGCTGGAAGGCAGGAGAGATTAAGAGACATTGAGAGACATTAAGAGATATTCAAGGCAAAAGGGGATGGCAATGGAAGAGGTTAAGAAACAAAGGATGGCTCTAGATGAAGTGTAAATTGCGCTGGCAGAATGGAAGACAGCTGCCCTGTGGGAGAGAAGAACAGATCAAAAGTGTGGATAAAAAATATATATATATGTTATGATCTGAAATTGTTGAATTCCACGTTGAGTCCAGAAGGCTGTAAAGTGCCTAATCGAAAGATGAGGTGCTGTTCCTCGAGTTTACGCTGAGCTTCCATGGAACAATGCAAGAGGCCGAGGACGGTGAGGTCAGAGTGGGAGTGGAGCGGAGAATTAAAGTGACAGGCGACCGGAAGCTCGGGGTCCCCCTTACGGACTGAACGGAGGTGTTCCACAAAGCGGTCACCCAATCTGCGTTTGGTCTCCCCAATGTAGAGGAGACCACATCGTGAGCAGCGAATACAGTATACTAAATTGCAAGAAGTACAAGTAAATCGCTGTTTCACCTGGAAGGGGTGTTTGGGGATCTGGACAGTGGGAAGTGGGAAGGTATAAGGGCATGTGTTGCATCTCCTGCGCTTGCACGGGAAGGTGCCGGGCGAAGGGGAAGGGGTGTTGGGGGCGATAGAGGAGTGGACTAGGGTGTCGCAGAGGGAGCGGTTCCTACGGAATGCTGAAATGGGAGGTGAGGGGAAGATGCGTTTGGTGGTGGGATCACGCTGGAGGTGGCGAAAATGGCAGAGGATGATACGTTGAATGTGGAGGCTGGTGGGGTGAAAGGTGAGGACAAGGGGAACTCTATCGTGGTTCCAGGAGGGAGCGGCAGGGGTGAGGGCAGAAGTGCGGGAGATAGAACGGACACGGTTAAGGGCCGTGTCAACCACTGTAGAGGGGAATCCTCGGTTGAGGAAAAAGGAAGACATGTCGGAAGCACTGGTATGGAAGGTGGCATTGTCAGAGCAGATGCGGCGGAGACGGAGAAACTGGGAGAATGGAATAGAGTCCTTACAGGAGGCGGGGTGGGAGGAAGTGTAGTCCAGGTAGCTGTGGGAGTCAGTGGGCTTGTAGTGAATGTTGGTCAATAACCTATCCCCAGAGATGGAGACGGAGAAGTCGAGGAAGGGAAGGGAAGAGTTGGAGATGGACCATGTGAAGGTGAGGGAAGGGTGAAAATTGGAAGCAAAGTGAATGAAATTATCTAGTTCAGGGCGAGAGCAGGAAATGGCACTGATACAGTCATCAATGTACTGGAAAAAGAGGTGAGGGAGGGGACCTGTGTAGGACTGGAACAAAGAGTGTTCCACATATCCCACGAAAAGGCAGGCATAGCTAGGACCCATGCGGGTTCCCATAGCCACACCTTTGATTTGGAGGAAGTGAGTGGAGTCAAAGGAGAAGTTGTTCAATGTGAGAACAAGTTCAGCCAGGCGGAGGAGGGTGGTGGTGGATGGGGACTGGCATCACTTCCTATTCATTACCATGGGATTATCTTGGGGAATCTTGATGGCCAAATATATCTATATATAATATCCTGTACTTTTGGGATGTATGAAGTGTTTTGTGCCCTCTCCATTTGGTGTGTCCTTTCCCCTAGGAAAGTGATAAAGATGCTTCCCCTAGCAAACATAGCATTAAGAAGTGGAAAATAGAGTATGAGAGTAAGCTTGCAGGGAACATAAAAACTGACTGTAAAAGCTTTTATAGATATGTGAAGAGAAAAAGATTGGTGAAGTCAAGCATAGGGCCCTTGCAGTCAGAAACAGGGGAAATTATAATGGGGAACAAAGAAATGGCAGATCAATTAAATACATACTTTGGTTCTGTCTTCACAAAGGAGGACACAAATAACCTCCCAGAGATGTCGGGGGACATAGGGTCTAATGAGAGGGAGGAACTGAAAGAAATCAGCATTTGTAGGGAAATAGTGTTAGGGAAATTGATGGGATTGAAGGCCGATAAATCCCCAGGGCCTGATAATCTACATCCTAAGGGTAATTAAGGAATTGGCCCTAGAAATAGTAGATGCATTGCTGGTCATCTTCCAAAATTCTATAGACTCTGGAACAGTACCCATGGATTGGAGGGTAGCTAATGTTACCCCACTATTCAAAAAAGGTGGTAGAGAGAAAACGGGGAATTACAGACTGGTAAGCCTGACATCGGTAGTGGGGAAAATGCTAGAGTCCATTATAAAAGATGTAATAGCAGAGCACTTGGAAAACAGTGACAGGATCGGACAAAGTCAACATGGATTTACAAAAGGTAAATCGTGCTTGACTAATCTACTGGAATTTTTTGAGGATGTAACTGGTAAAATAGATAAGGGAGAACCAGTGGATGTGGTGTATTTGGACTTTCAGAAGGCTTTTGATAAGGTCCCGCATAAGAGATTAGCGTGTAAAGTTAAGGCACACGGGATTGGGGGCAAGGTATTGATTTGGATAGAGAACTGGTTGGCAGACAGAAAGCAAAGAGTTGGAATAAATGGGTCTTTTTCCGAGTGGCAGGTAGTGACTAGTGGGGTACCGCAGGGATCGGTCCTAGGACCCCAGCTATTCACAATATATATTAATGATCTAGACAAGGGAATTGGTTGTAATATCTCCAAGTTTGCAGACAACACAAAGCTGGGTGGGAGTGTGTGCCGTGAGGAGGATGCTGAGAAACTCCAGTATGATTTGGACAGGTTGGGTGATTGGGCAGAAGCATGGCAGATGCAATATAATGTGGATAAATGCGAGGTTATCCACTTTGGTGTCAAAAACAGGAAAGCAGATTATTATCTGAATGGCAATAGATTGGGAGAAGGGGAAGTACAACGAGACCTGGGTGTCCTTGTGCACCAGTCGCTGAAGGTAAGCATGCAGGTGCAGCAGGCGGTTAAGAAGGCAAATGGTATGTTGGCCTTCGTAGCGAAAGGGTTCGAGTACAGGAACAAGGATGTCTTGCTGCAGTTGTACAGGGCCTTGGTGAGACCACATCTTGAGTATTGTGTGCAGATTTGGTCGCCTTATCTGAGGAAGGATGTTCTGCCATGGAGGGAGTGCCGCAAAGATTCACCAGGCTGACACCTGGGATGGCAGGAATGACGTATGAGCAGAGATTGGGTCGATTGGGCTCATACTCGCTGGAGTATAGAAGAATGAGAGGGGATCTCATTGAAACTTATAAAATTCTAACAGGACTAGACAGACTAGATGCAGGAAGGATGTTCCCGATGGCTGGGGAGTCCAGAACCAGGGGTCACAGTCTAAGGATAAGGGGTAAGCCATTTAGGACTGAGATGAGGAGGAATTTCTTCACCCAGAGAGTGGTGAACCTGTGGAATTCTCTACCACAGAAGGCAGTAGAGGCCAATTCATTAAATATATTCAATAAGGAGTTGGATATATTTCTTAAAGCTAAAGGGATCAAGGGATATGGAGAGAAGGCAGGGACAGGGTTCTGAATTTGGATGATCAGCCATGATCTCATTGAATGGCGGAGCAGGCTCGAGGGGCTGACTGGCCTACTCCTGCTCCTATCTTCTATGTTTCTGTGTTCTCTGACATGCGTAGGTCGGAGTGGCATGGTCTGTAAACACGGGTCCTGGGGTAATGGTAGGAGTGACATAACACTTGAGATACCTTTGCAGCTGCAGATGATTTCCCCGCATGAAGCGGCGCGCCTCATCCAAATCATGTAACAGTATGGACGTTAACAAGGATTCCTATCCTCCTTTTTAAGTGCTATTTGTATTGCAGCAGGATTGTTGCATGGGAAATGCAAGTGCAGCACTGCAAAATAAAAGATTGTTCAAAGAGGTAGCACTAAAGAACGAGCAAAAGCTTTCCAAGGAAGTTAGTGCAGAAGTACCAAAGGTCAAAAAATGATTCTTTAAATGCAAACTGTAAAACCACAACCTCTCTTCAAGAAACATGATGAAAAGCAAGCATCATCTGTTGAGCAGTTATGCGGGCTGCAATCAATTACTTTGGCCCGCGAATATACTTTCTACCGCCATCTATGTGTGGAAATTGAGTGTGGGTTTAAGAACTGATACAACCAGTTGTAAACTGGGTGTAAAGTAAAGTTCCTCTGATGGCTTGGGTTGGTAAAGCCAGCTAAGCAGTTTAACTACAGATTTGTGCTAATTTAGGGGTCTTACAGTTTGCCTCAGTGCGCCTTAGCTAGGGAGGGGAAAATCAGTCACGGTTCCCTCTCCTGATTGGAATCCAATATTTCCTCCTGGATATTGTGAGGATAACAAAAAAAGAGAGGGTTCAGGTCCAGGTAAAATAGCATGCCAACTCTCATTACATGGATATAGAAATTAAATATGGCCACTTAGCCAGCCAAGGATCCATACTCCAGTGGTATTCAGTGCCTCCAAAAGAGAAGGAGACAAGAAAATGGGCAAAAAAAATGTCTTGACTATCATTGAACTGTGGAGGGAACAGATAAAGGATTATAGAAGAGAAGAAGATGATGTTTTCCGGTGAAGGAATGTAGGCTCCAATCAGAATTTCCTGCCCAGAGAAACAACCGATGTACTAAAGGTCTTAGTTGCATGAGCAACCAGCTCTTGACCTATGTCAGATATTTAGAATTAATTTAAACACAGATTCTGCAGCAAGCAAAGCTTTGACTGTAGCACTAATTGTGACAGATGTGTTTATCTTCTGTGTATACGGCAATTTTCAGGCCCCTGAGGAGTTATTGCACGTATCAGCTAGTCCGCAATATTGAACTGCTATTTTACTTAAAATGGCAGATCACTATTTAAATTTGCCTAAGTTAAAAAAGTAACAGAAAATCTGGATGGATTTTCACACCATGCACAAGTAAAATATTTCACGTACATTAGCCCTGACTTTAATTCTCTGCTAGGAGTCACGCGGGTGGGTGAAGAGGTGGACAGCAAACCATCTGGCCCTCCGCAGGATGAGGCCTGAGCGATTTTAATCCTTGGATCTCATCTGCATAGATCCCGTCAGTCTCCGGCCCGTGCCTGGCGGGAGGTGGCAACTGGCTGGCAGGTGGGTGCGGGATTTCGGGCGGGCCGCTGGGGATCTGAAGGAAGGGTCCCTGGCACTCAGGTAAGTGATTAGATGGGTGTCGGGAGAGCATTGCAGTTGAGGGAGAAGGAGGGAGGCCTTAGGCAGGGGAGGCCGAAGGTTGCCTTGTGGTGCCTGGAGTAGCAGTGCTGCTCCTTCTGGCCCACAAGGAAACTAAAAAGTAATAACAAATTACTTTTTTGGGCCTCTTCTGGCCCCGGCTCCTCTTGACACCAGGTTGTCCTGGCAGGGAAGCTACAACGGCTTCCCCCACACAGACCGCTAGTTAAAATTGCAGTTGAACCCTGACGACGTCATTGGAGCCCAATCTCCATATTTCAAGCTGCCTTCCAGCGAGTGTCTCTCTCACCTGGTCAGAAAAACAGATTAATATTGGTCGCTGGACGGCAGCGGAAACAGTGCGGGTAAGTCACACCGGCCATTTTAATTGCCTACCTGCCCTGTTTCTGCCAAGCAGGCGGGGTTAAAATTAGCCCAACTGAAATATGTTCACCTCCACAGAATTCAGTCCTATTCCTGGGAGTTTGAAACTTCGTCCTGTGGCCTTGAGTAATCATTTGACAGCTATCAAATTAGCATAGTGTTTCAGCTCTGTATACCATCGGGCTGTAATATTGCCAGTTTCCCTTCAATTCTGAGGTTGTGATTTATTTTCTGTCATCTACCTATGCAGCGCATCTTTCTAATGGCTCTTGATTTCCATGTTTTTGTATCAAATATCATTTTCCAATGCTTTACTGTTTGTACCATAAGTAATCCTGTGTCCATTTTCTCAGTTAGTTGCATTATGACGGCTGAGTTAGAGGGTTGTAGCTTCAAGTGCATCTCCAGGATTTGAACATGTAATAGGGCTGACCGTTCAGTTCACTCATGAAGGAGTGATGAATTGTCTGTATGGATGTAAAATCAAACTAAGCCCCTATCTTGCTAGTTCTGGTGGTTTAAATGGATGTTAGAGCTCTCATATCGCTACCAAAGAAAAGCAGGAGTTATCTCGGTTAACCTTTCTCCTTTAACAAACACCAGCAAAACAAATTCACTGGTCATTCATTACATTTGCTGGTTTGGGGGTCTTGATGTGTGCAAAATAGCTGCTTACAGAACAACAGTTACTGAACTTCCAAGTAATTATTTCTTTGTGAAAAAAGAGAGACTTTCATGACCACCGGACATCCCAAACGCTTTATAGCCAATGAAGTACTTTTTTGTGAAGTGTAGTCACTGTTGTAAGGTAGGAGATGGAGCAGCCAATTTGTGCACAGCAAGCTCCCACAAACAGCAATGTAATAATGACTAGATAATCTGTTTTTTTTTTAGCGATGTTGATTGAGGGATAAATATTGACCAGGACACCAGGGATAACTCCGCTGCTCTTCTTCGAAACAGTGCCATGGGATCTTTTACATCCACCTGAGAGAGCAGACGGGGCCTTGGTTTAAACATCTCATCTGAAAGACGGCACCTCCAACAGTGCAGCACTCCCTCGGTACTAGCACTGGAGTGTCAGCCTAGCTTTATGTGCTCAAGTCTCTGGGGTGGGACTCTGAACTCACAGCCTTCTGATTCAGAGGCAAGGGTGCTACCAACTGAGCCACAGCTGACACTATGAAACCTGATGCACTATAATAATATAAATCTCTCTTTCCTGCCTTCTTTCCTACCTTATCAAAACATCTCCATCCCATTCCACACTGGTCTACCATTTGCCTCTTTGCACACATAGGAAAACTGCAGTGTATATGTTCATTGGATATCCCCATTCATTTCTATCACTTTACTATTACTTGTACCACAGTACTGATTAGAATATGCAAAATTTGCATATACTCTATTTGCATTTGTCCACCACCCAAAACAGACAAATAATGAACAATTTTACAAATTCACAAATTGCCATATGGAAGAGGAAATAAGACTTTGTATACCTTTGTACAGTAGAAATGTGTGATTAAACACAGAGAAGAGAAATTAAAGCTTCTTGCCTCCAAATATAATAAATGAGAAAATAAAGGGTGAACATTAACTTAATATAACAATAATATTCTTGTCATTTTACTTTATTGGTGGTAATGTGGTTCCCTTAATCCATAATTCCTTGAAAACATATTGCTCCACATAATTTCACATTAAACCTTTTAAGATTTAGTGGTGCAAAGAAAGTTATAAGGCTCTTAAAGCTGATTATGGCCTACAAGGATAATCTTCACCACATGGGATCTGCATTAAAGTCACATAATTCAACTTTAGAGGTTGTCACACATTGTCAGAAATGTGAGATCATACAGATTCCAGCTGATAAATGATGCTGAGAAAGTAATTACTTTTATAAATTGGGATACCTATGCTATTAGTGTGAACAAAATGAAAGCAAGAAAAAAATGGAACCATAAATTACATTCTAAAGACTCGAGGATGTTATTGACGCTGCAAAGATAATCTAATTTTTTTTAAAGATTCAATTCAAATTAATATTTAACAAGCCAGTTTACAGCAATTTCTGTTAGATTTGAACAGATAATTCAAGTGAGTCTTTTGTATTGTTTTCAGTTACAAAAAGTATAAGATTATTTTCACTTTCTCCTTGTTCCACTCATGTCTAAACCAATGCAGCCATTACATCTTCTCTAATGGTTTCTGCGCTTGTGCCCACATGGTGACCTCAGGGCTTCATCCTCAGACCCTTCCTATTCATTATTTGGTATCCCTTAGCGACATCCTCTACGAGCGCAGGGTCATCTGCCAGGGTGGGGATCCCTTATCACTACACTGCTGGCGGAGTGGTCCACACCCCTGGGGTCTACCTGCCTTTCTTCCGCCACACTCCCAGGCCATGGGAGCCTTCTTATCTTTCAGTATTTCCATACTTTCCTCCTCCAATGCTATTTTGTTGTAACCATTTACATCTCCTCTGGACCCAGCTTTTGTTTCTATACTTGTCTTATTATCACCTAATTTTGCCTTGCACCATCATCGCTTTTGTCATCTAATCACTCCTGCCCTCCACCCTATCACAGACCTTCCTTTTGTTCTTTTCTTGTCCCTACACTCTTTCCCTGGGTCTGCACTTGCTAAAAGCTGTTCATCTCCAACATTTTCCAGTTCTGATGAAAGATCATTGACCTGAAACATTGGCCCGAAAATTAGACCTAATACGCGAGAGTACGCACTGTGTACTTTCGCGTATTAGGTCCCGAATTGCCGGTTTCCTGCATGCACTGCGCATGCGCAGGAAACCGGCACTTCGTGTATTGCAAAGGGGGCGGTTCCTAAGTGAACCGCGTGCGCACTACAGGTTGTGCGCACGCAGTGCACTTAGTTTTTTTTTCAGGTTTGAACGCGCAGGAAAGTGGTGAAGATTTTACACATAAAGAAAGCAGGCGTAGGACCCCCTTTTAACAAGGTAAGTAGTTAATTAAGTGTTATTTTAAATTTTTTTCAACAGGTTTATCTTTTTTAGAGACTTTAAAGAAAGGTAAGTTTATTTTTATAACTTTTAAAAAGATTTTAAATTTTTTCAAAAATTTAATTTTTTGTTTAAAGTGGTTAATTTATTTAACTATAGTTATTTTATTAATGTGATGGATTTTTTTTTATTTAATTGAGGTTTAGCTGTTCTTTAGGGGGCTTGTAGTATTCATAGCTTTGACAGCCCTTGCTGCCAAAACTATGAATGAAAGATGGTGTGCTGCCATTGGCTCTAACTGAATCACGTGATCCCAGAGCTTGCACGAACTAATTGCGCCTCTGGGCCACGCAAGCACTGCACGGTTGCAACAGGGAGAGGCCCTGAAACTGAAGTTCGTGTGGGCCCCAAACAAAAAGGTAGGCGCGGAGTGCGATATCGCGGGGAATCCTTACCCCCGCGGGAACCATCGATGTTTAATTTCTGGGCCATTAACTCTGTTTCTCTCTCCACCGATGCTGCCTCACCTGCTGAGTATTTCCAGCATTTTCTCTTTTTATGTCAGCTGTACACCGATGACACCCAACTATATCTCTCTGTCTGCATCATCAACTCCAAGGCTGTTGCCATACTCTCCAATATTACATCTCAGAGGAGTCAGAATTTCCTTCTGTTTTAGTTGTAGGGGGCAATTTTTGTGTCGCTACCATCCTGTTTATGCTTAAAAATGAAGCGATAATGCACCCAAAATCAAGCGGCAGGTAGGCAGGCCAACATATCGCTGTGTTGACGTCAATCCTGAGCTTCAGGCGAGCCTACATCCTGGTGGCCAAAACTTCTGTAGGAAACAGGCGGGAGCTTCATACCTTTATGCAAATAGGGGTCAAGTGACGCTATTAAGACCCCAACACCATTTTCAGCTCTTCCCACCTGATCCCGTCCATCAACCATGGGTGGTGCAAGACAGGAGGCGGCCATCTCCAATGACTTTTAAAGGGATCCTCAGCTACTGTTGGGTAAAGCTGCATGAAGCTTTTGGAGATATTTTTCTGGCTGTCGCTTGTGTATTTTGCACCCAAAGACACCTGAAATATTAAGTAGTTGCAGCTGTAATATCTGCACAAATCTACAGTGCTGCTTCTTTTCAATCTCAATGTTAAATATACGTCCCCTTTAAACAGCTGCTGCAGGTCCTTCACAAGTGGCCGCCCTGCCTGATTTCCTCCACCAAATTGGCCAGCTGCCTTTTTGGGGATCACATTTACTGCTGGCAGCTCAGTGACCTGTATTGTAATGAAGGCCTAGCTTGAAAACTGATCAGAGCAGCTGCCACGCATGCCCTGCCCACCGCCCTCCTGATTAACGTGCGTGATGAAAATTACCCCCTTAATGTCCTGTCATTCTATACATATAGGCTAGGATGCTCATCGTTATATAGGAAATATGATAGAGATGGGGGGAAAAAACTGCTTATTCAGTTTAGACGTTATGGGCCCTATCATCCCTCTAACTCATTGTGTCTTTTTTGCACCAAATTAAACTTTCTTTCCCTTGTCTCACAAATAGTCTTTGCTGCTTCTTCACTGTTCTACAGCATTCCTCGTCTACATTCAGCCTATCATCCTGCTGCATTTATTTTGTCATGTCAGCCTGCTGCTCACTATTACTTTCCGACTCATCCCATCCTCTTGAGTAACTGACTCTTAACACCGTGGTGTTAATCAACATCTTGACTGATGATTAATATTTAGACTCCATGGGCTCACACACTACAAGTGAAACCATTTCTCACTATCAAAATTAGCTTCACTAGATAAATAGATGGCTGTTAAATGCCCAAGTTCATGCCAAGACTCTCAAGTTTTAATCAATGCAGCTTTAACTGGAAAATTTGAAAACAAGTTCTGATGCAGGCTGCAATTTGGATAAACAATCAAAATTAAAATAACTAACTCATATGTTTTTTTTTCTATTGCTTTAAAGATAATAGTTATAATTTCAAGATCTGTCTAATAATCGCAAGTTAAAAATTTTATATCAATGCAGTATAATTACATCCATTATTAAACATATAAATATAATTAAACACATTCATTGCATTATACCTTTCAAAAGATTTCCATTTGAAATCAAGTGTGGTCCCAGAGGCATCATACCTCTCAGTGTCATACCTCAGGGCATTGCACTACAGGCGGTCACACTTCAGGCTGTCACACTTCAGGTTGTCACACCTCCGGCTGTCACACCTCCGGCTGTCACACCTCCGGCTGTCACATGCCGAAAGAACAAAAAATAGTCAATGGCTGAAATAGGCACTTATCTGCTCATTCAGTCACCAAATATCCAATTATGAATGAATGAAGAGTAACTCAATTCAGTCAGCATGTACCAATCAGGGTCCATGAATATCCCCATCCTCAATGATGGTGGAGCCCAGCACGTGAGTGCAAAAGACAAGGCTGAAGCGTTTGCAAACATCTTCAACCAGAAGTGCCGAGTGGATGATCCATATCGGCCTCCTCCTGAGGTCCCCACCATCACAGAAGCCAGTCTTCAGCCAATTTGATTCTCTCCATGTGATATCAAGAAACAGCTGAGTGCACTGGATACAGCAAAGGTTGTGGGCCCCGACAACATTCTGGCTGTCATGCTAAAGACTGGTGCTCCAGAACTAGCCGCGCTGCTAGCCAAGCTTTTCCAGTACAGCTATAACACTGGCGTCTATCCGACAATGTGAAAAACTGCCCAGGTATGTCCTGGCACACAAAAAGCAGGACAAATTCAATCCAGCCCCATCAGTCTACTCTCAATCATCAGCAAGGTGATGGAAGGTGTCGTCAACAGTGCTATCAAGCAGCAGTTACTCACGAATAACCTGCTCACCGATGCTCAGTTTGGGTTCTGCCAGGACCACTCGGCTCCAGACCTCATTACAGCCTTGGTCTAAACATGGACAAAAGAGCTGAATTCCAGAGGTGAGGTGAGAGTGACTGCCCTTGACATCAAGGCAGCATTTGACCGAGTCTGGCATCAAGGTATCCTAGTAAAACTGAAGTCAATGGGAATCGAGGGGAAAACTCTCCACTGGTTGCAGTCATACCTAGCACAAAGGAAGATGATTGTGGTGGTTGGAGGTCAATCATCACAGCCCCAGGACATTGCTGCAGGAGTTCCTCAGGGCAGTGTCCTAGGCCCAACCATCTTCAGCTGCTTCATCAATGACCTTCCCTCCATCTTAAAGTCAGAAGTGGGGATGTTCGCTGATGACTGCACAGTGTTCAGTGCCATTCACAACTTCTCAGATAATGAAGCAGTCCATGCCCGCATGCAGCAAGACCTGTCAACATTCAGGCTTGGGCTGATAAGTGGCAGGTAACATTCGCTCCACACAAGTGCCAGGCAATGACTATCTTCAAAAAGCAAGCGTTTAACCACCGCCCCTTGACATTCAATGGCATTACCATCGCTGAATCCCCCACCATCAATATCCTGGGGGTCACCATTGACCAGAAACTTAACTGGACCAGGCACATAAATACTGTGGCAACAAGAGCAGGTCAGAGGCTAGGTATTCTGTGGCGAGTGTCTCACCTCCTGATTCCTCAAAACCTTTCCACCATCTACAAGGCACAAGTAAGGAGTGTGATGGAATATTCTCCACTTGCCTGGATGAGTGCAGCTCCAACAACACTCAAGAAGCTCGACACCATCCAGGACAAAGCAGCCGCTTGACTGGCACCCCAACCACCACCTTAAGCATTCACTCCCTCCACCACCGGCGTACCGTGGCTGCAGTGTGTACCATCTACAAGATGCACTGCAGCAACTCACCAAGGCTTCTTCGGCAGCACCTCCCAAACCCGCGACCTCTACCACCTAGAAGGACATGGGCAGCAGGCGCATGGGAACACCACCACCTCCAAATTCCCCTCCAAGTCACACACCATCCTGACCTGGAAGTATATCGCCGTTCCTTCATCGTTGCTGGGTCAAAATCCTGGAACTCCCTCCCTAACAACGCTGTGGGAGTACCTTCACCACACAGACTGCAGTGGTTCAAGAAGGCGGCTCACCACCACCTTCTCAAGGAAACTAGGGATGGGCAATAAATGCTGGCCTTGCCAGCAATGCCCACATCCCATGAACGAATAAAAAAAAAATCAGGAATGAGTAAGCAACAGAAAACTGAGCAAACAAATCACTATTTTTCAAATTACCTATTCAAACTGGCAAGAAGCAGAAAATGACCGGCCAAATAGCTCAAATAATTTTGTAAACTTGGTCCGAGACTCCAACTTGGTTTTTTTTCATCTATCTGATCATTTAGCCATATAAGTAACATTTCTAACAAAAAAACTCTCAAAAAATTAAACAATTCAGAACAAAATGCTCATTCTTATTAATAGAGTTACCTGTACAAAGTAAAATGTTTTCTTACAGATAAGCGTAGATAAGTTCCTATTTCAGCCATTCAGTAATGTTTGTTCTACAGGCATGTGATGTCCTGAGGTGTCACAGCCTGAAGTGTGACATCCTGAAGTGTGACATCCTGAAGTGTGACATCTTGTGATGCAATGCCCTGAGGTGTAACATGAGAGACGTGGAGGGTAACGTTGGCCAATGCCAGTTTCTGTTCATACTCTTTTTTTTGAACCTCTCATTACTTTCTTCGTATCCTTTTTTTATATAGCTATCCTAGTCTGCTGGATTTTAACTTTTTTGTGCACTTGAGTAAGCCTTTACTTTTAGCTTAATACTGTCTCTTGCCTTGTTTGTTGAACATGGTTTGTTAACTGAACAAGTGTAGCTTTTGCCTTTTAGTAGTATGTACTGGTTTTGTATTGTACCAAATACTTCTTTTGAATACTACCCATTGTTTGTCCATAAGTTTACCCATTAACAATTCAGCCCAGTTTACTGTGATCAATGTATTTCTCATCCCTACAAAGTTTGCCTTACTCAAATTCAAAACCTTGGTTTGTGACTCTCCCTTCTCGCTCTCAAATCTAATGTCAACTTCAATCATATTGTGGTCACTATTCGCAAGATGTTCTTTTACAGTTAGATTGATAACTAATTCTGTTACTCATCACTAAATCTAGTACGACCCTCTCTCTTGTCCATTCTAAAACTGTATGGTGCCGGGCACAGCAGGCTCTAACAATGCACAACACGGGTTGGAGCATACTGCAGATCGCATCTCCCAACCTGCCTAGATAGTGAGAGTGCCCCTTTCAGACCCCAAGCGTCCTCTTGAGGATCAGTCTTGTAGAGGCATGATCCTTGTAGTGCTCCTCTGTTGTTGTTCAGGCCACTCTTATTGGGGTCATTATTCATGGGAGCAGGGGGCAGGCTCTGTCACACACAAGCCATCCATGGACATGATTTTCTTTCCTAAAGAGATCAGGGAAGGCCAAATTTCGAAGTATGAATGCATCATGACAACTTCCAGCATATCTCGCATTGACATACAGGATCCTTTGTACGTTGACACATACATACTGTATTTTCAGGGAATGGAAGCTCTCCCTTTTGAAGAAGTTGAGGGTGTTTTCTGTGGGTGCTCACAAAGCTATGTGGGTACCACCTGCTGCATTCTGGATCTTAGGAAAGCCAGTAACTGGATGGCTCTATCACGCAGCTGCCTTGCTGAGATACAAAAGGAGGTGAATTCCTAAACTCTCTTGTGAAGTGTGTCACTCACCTGATTGAATACATGCCCCTACTGCACACTGGCTGATATTACAGAGACCATCTGTGGCTTGCCTGAACTAACCCTGTGCCACAAAAGTTAAGTGTGATTGACGTAACAAAACTACTAGGCACTTGGTCTAAGCGTTAAACAAAGCTTTAATCAACTGTTTTACAACATGGAGGTCCAGTTGTGTCCTTCACTAGTTCCTGTTAAGAATGTCCTGCGCAAGCTGGGCCCGTGCCCGAGTATTTATACTCTCCCTGGAAAGCGCCACCCGCAGGCCACTCAGTATTATTTCATAAGTCATGAATGACAGATTAATGTCCGTGGTCATGCCTATAGGTTCTCATGTAGGTGGGACAGCAGTCCATTGCCTCTTTGGTGAAGTGCACTCTTCTTATAGACATCTCCTTACTAAAATCCCGTCATGAACTGTGTTGCCCGCATATTCTACAGAGGGAGGAGCAGCAATATCTGATGGGCTCCATCCTCCTTAGTGCTGCCTGACAATTTCATTCTGTGCTGCTCCTCCTCTTCCCTGGGAATGGCAAAGAAGGATATGCCCACATGGAATGCAATAGCTGCTCATGTGAAGCCCTTTTGGTGAGTGGGCAGGGATCAAAATCTCCCTGTGGGCTCACACTCTCAGAAGCAGTTAGAAGGAAGCAGAATGAGAAAAGAAAATGCTGCAGAAATCGCTACTGAAATTCTCCATCCCCATCAAGCTTACAAATTCCCCACTTCCGCCTTTCTCCACTGATCCTAGTAACAGTGCACCTCATAATTCTCATTCTAACTGACCCCTAATGTATTGCGAGTGGAAAAGCAGGAAACTCGGGGCTACAGTACCACCGACCTCATTATGATACATGTAAATAAACTCACCCGGGATTCCGCAAGCAGATTGGAGGAAGAGCCAAGAAGGCGCGAGGGATGGGGGGGCAAATTTGCGTGGGTAACAGGTGGAAATGGCTTCTACCCCATTTTGCTGCCAAAAAATGACTTGCCCCGATTATACATTGAAACTATGCCAAGAACTGTGGAACTTCGGGGCCCATTCTACTTGATTTATGACTGAGGACTTTTGGCATTCTGAAGTGTGTTTCAGATCCCTTAACTATCTGGGTGGTACATTACAGCAGAGCCCTGAGAAAGGCTGCTTCATCCTTAAAGCATGTTATATTCTATTCAGTGTAGCATGCGATCTCCTGTGGGATTGAGCTGGATTTTGACTAGAGCAAGAGCAATCCATCTACAGGTAGCACAGATAATGAGGCAGACTTGCAGACTCAGTTTAATAAATCAAACCTCTGTACAGGCCAGAAATGTTAGAGCTGAATTAATTAGAAATGTATTTAGTTAAATGATGGGAACTTTAGTTAATAATCATTCAACCTTTATAAAAGTAAAGGAAAGGTACACACACATCTTTCCAGGAGATTGATTAATTAACGTATCAGCAGATGTCTTTGACCTAATTAAGTTTTAACTTTATACTTTTCACAGTCTTAATAACCCCCTCCCCCTCCCCCACACAGCAGAGGCACATGGACCTGAAAATCCTCAGGCTAGCTGGTGAGAGAGGAACAGGCGCAACAGACTAGGCGAGCACGTAGAATCGTGCTGGACACGGAAATGCCGGGTCTCCACACAAAGACCAGCAGCAGACAATTTACGCAGGTGGTTGGAATTTCTGTCTGCTCCAAACATGGCCCCTGATGTCAGAGGAGACAGGGTTGTGGAAAGGTCTATGCTGGGAATTTCTCCAGCTCCCACCACTCTTGCACCCAGCAATCTGGATGCCGGGAACCGTTCCAGCGTACAGGCCAGTCTAAGGGAGGAAGTGGGGCCCAATCTGGGAGTCTAGGCCTCCTGGCCTGATCACCCCTAACAACGGCAGCACATTCAGCAATATTGGCTCCCTTATAAAGAGGGCTGATTGGTGGAAAATTTTCAAAGCCGGTGGCAGCGGCTGGATTGTAAGCAATGGGCTAGCAATACATTTTTCCAACTTTCTTCCTCCAGCAAGTGCCCGAGATATACCTGTACAGGTGTGGGCACCAACCAAACTTATTCTAATGCAGTGCCTCTACCGTGACCTTAGAGGACAGGGTCAGGAACGGAGGTCACTGATGCCCTTCTGCCACACTTCCAATGGCAGAGCAGTGGCGAGGATTTTCAGGTCCCATGTTTATAGAGCAATAACTAAAATGACACTCATGCACAAATTGGATACATTTTCCCACCTTTTAAAATATTTTAAAATGATAATAGATAAGTAACAAAATTATTTGAAGTGATTAATTTAGCTATTAGCTTTTTCAAGTACATATCCTAACACTACTTTCTTCATATAGAGAACTGCCATCAGAATAAGGATGGGGTGAAAAGGAGAAGAGGCTCAGGGGGATTGCTATCAATTGGTTCCATGATTATTTATCCAATCTCCAGCAATGGCTTCTCTTCCTGTTCTTGCTTCCCCCAAGGATGTATCCTTCACCCCACCTCTTCTACATGCTGCCTCTTGACGACATCATTGCAGACATGGAGTCAACGTCCACATGTATGCTGACAACACCCAGCTCTCCCTTTGTATCATCACTCACGACCCCTCCAGTGGCTCTGTGTTGTCAGACTGCTAGTCCGATATCCAGTCATGGATGAGCTGCAATTTCCACCCGTTAAACATTGGGAGGACTGAAGCTATCATCTTCAGCTCTCACCATAAACTATGTACTAACACCGCCGATTACATTCCCCTCCCTGGCCACTGTCTCAGGTAATTTTAATCCCTGCATCCTACTCAACCCCAAGCTGAGCTTCCAACCCCAGGACCTCACCATCCTTTCATCACCCACCCCTACCCTTGCCTCAGCCTTTGTCACCTCCAGACTCGACTATCCAATGTTGTCGCGGTCGGCCTCTCATCCTCCACTCTCTGTTAACTTCAGCTGATCCAAAATTGTGCTGCCCTTAAGCTATTCTGCACCAGGTCGTGTTCACCTATCACCTTTGCCCTTGCTGACCTACATTGGCTTTCGGTTCCCCAAAGCATTCTCTTTAAAATTCTCCTGTCGAAATCCCTCCTCGTTCCTTCCTATCTCTGTAACTTTCATTCTTCTGACCATGGCCTTTTGTGCATCCCTCCACCCTTTTCCCAACCATTGGTGGCTGTGCCTTCAAATCTAGGCCCCATACTTAGGAATTCCTTCCCTAAACCCATCTGCTTCTCCACCTCCATCCCTTCCTTTAAAACCCTGCTTAAAACCCACTTTTTTAATCAAGCTTTTGGTCCCCCTCTCCCTCGCCCCGCCCCGCCCCCACCCTCTAATAGCTCCTTCTTTGGCTTGGCATCCATTTTTGTCTGATTAGCCTCCCGTGAAGCAACTTGGGATGTTTTCTATGTTAAAGGCGTTATATTTGCACTATATTTGTTGTTGTCCTTCAGTAGTTAATGTTATAAGAATATAGGCTTAGGAGGGTATTTAGAGGGACTAGGCTTGAAAGGTTTAAATAAGTAAAGCTTTGGCTGGAATTACTGTTCTGCAGAAATAAACTGCTTTTAGGCTTTCTAATCACCCTGCATGTGCAGAGTGACTGATGTGCACAAGTATTTTGTTATTGCAGGCTAAAGGAGGGAGGAGCAGTTTGAGACATAAAGCCATCTATACCGTTATCTCTTATTCCTCCCTAGCTGTATGCATGTGTACTAGAGAACTCTTGTTAGTTGTTGAAATATAATCAAAATATAATCTCCTTTTATTATGTTTCAGTATTAAAGCTTTGCGAGGTTGCAGTTTAATATTAAGTTTGCCAGACCACAGTTTTATTTCTCCTTTATTAGAATTACTAAAGAGAATGATGTTTAAGTTGGGATTTAAATGGAATCCTAATCAATGGAACAGAATATCAGGCGCTGTGTATAACGGCCGGCTGATCTGATACTGCTCGTGTTACGCCCCGCCCGAGTCGAATTTCTAGGCCCGAGAGTCTAATGTCCAAAGGAGGCTGTCGGTACTCTATATTTTGCTCAAATTGTCATATATTTAAAAACTCCATAAACAAGGACGTTGTGGTTTAACAATATAGACATTTGCAGGCATATTTTATGCTACAATTGTCCCAAGTCTGTATAACCTTAGTCTCTTAAATGCTTGTGCAGTGAACTGCACAAAAGCACTATTTTTCCTCTTAATTACCACCTGCTCATTGTGGAAACATCTGACAAAGCAACCCTGTGTTTCTTCATTAAGATATTTTTGGTCTATTACTTACTTAAAGGCATAATGGAGGGAGGAGTTTCTTTTGCAAAGCACTTACTTCATCACGCTATGACTGGAGGTGCCTCATTAGCACTGGCAACAGTCGGACGGCTACCTTTAGATCAAGAGGTGAATGCGACTGTATTTGTACTTTCAAAACCTGTACAACCACTGCACTGACATTATCCTTACTTACATCAATATATTCACAGCAGCAGACAGCAATATGTGGAGGATGCACTTCAAAAACTAATAACTGAAGGGAAAAAGCCAATTCGCATAACTCAAGTGACTTTTTTTGCAAACCATAAGTTTGTGCTTTGCGTTTGACTTCGATAATGTCACGGAGTTTGTTCCTAAATATACATGCATTGTTCATATTTAATACTTTGTATAGTTTTTTTAATATTTGGAGTAAACTTGCTGTGAATGATGTTGATTATGATATCATACGAAAATACAACAATGACAGACAGGAAAGGCCATACTAGACCATCCAGCCTGTCCCACACAGTCGTGATTGGTTATGAATCGCAAGATATACATTCCCCACCCATGTAATCTCCTGGGAGAGGTGAAAAATTATATAAAAAGCCAGGCCATTTAGGGGGGGGGGTGGGGATGGAGGGGAAACTGGAAAATTTCTCTCCGACTCTCCTCAGACAATCGAAATGATTCCAGGAAATCACATTGGTCCTGATTAATATTGCAGGATACCCACTTCTTGTACGAGGTGATCTCCTCCCCAGCCAGAAACATGTCCAGCTCTCGCTTGAAGGAATACAGCAAATCAGCGTTTACCGCACAAAGCAGTAACCTGTTCTACAGATCCACCATTATCTGGGAAAAGAAGAACTGCCTAACATCCAACCTAATTGTGCCCTTACATAACTAGTAAGTGTGATCCCCTGGTCCTCTCTAAATATCCAGTTGAAAAAATTGGTTCACATAAATACAATCCCTTCATTACTTTATAAACCTTGATCAATACGCCCCCAAGTCTTCACTCTCTAAATTTTAGAGACCCAGCTCATTGAGCCTATCTGAGTAAATAAATGGGAATGAATCCTATGGCCCTCTACACCCTTTACAAAGCTTCAATATCCCCCACCATGTGAAATTACCAAAACTGGATACAGTATTCCAACTGAGGCCTAACCAAGGTCTTGTACAAGGACAAAATGGTATGCTTTGTTTTATAGTGAATTGTCCTGTGAATACACCCTCGAACCTTGTTTACTTTAGTTATAGCTTCACGGCATTGGTCATGAACCTTTCGAGAATGATGCAGTAAGACACCCAGATCTCTTTCTTTCACCACTGGCTTTAACTCGTTTCCCTGTAGGGTGTATGTATATTTAGCATTTGATCTGCCCACGTGCATAACACTACACTTTTTTTACGTGAAACGTCATTTGCCAAACCATATGGCATGACTTTTGAAGGCTGTGAATTATTAGCTTAAGAGCACATTCTGGAGCGTGAGCTTGCCTCATTTTGTGGGTGACTGCTATATTATCCACACTTTTGAGGCTATTTGTGAAAGTTTTGGTGGTGAATTCAATTAACAAGTTCAATTAATCAGCCTTGTTAATAACAGCTTCATGTCACTTGGATATTTTCAATGAATGTCAATAATTATACCCAAATCCTTTTCCTTTTCAACCATTGCCAATGAGAATCCTTACATTTGTACCCTCTCATTTGCTGCAATGTGAATTATGTTACATTTATTCACATTAAAATTATCTGCCATTCTGTAGCCCATCAGTTTAATCAGTCCAGATCCCTTTGAATCCTATCACTACTTACTTATCTTAAAGTCATTGATAAATGTTATAATACTACTAGAAGTTCCTATCTTCATTTCCTTTATGAATAACGTAAACAGCTGGAGACCCAGAACAGACCACTGCAGAACTGTGCTCAGACAAAACTTTTTATATAATCACAGATGCTGAGGTACCAGTATGTGTCAAAGTTTTGTGATGCGTTTTTGCAATACTGTAATTGATATTTTGCTTTATTGAACAAAGTATTCCTTTGTGAACCACAATTCTTTGAAAAGTTGCGTGACAAAAGTTGCAGACTTCACAGTCATTATGTTATTCTGGAATATTATCCACAAAGCGCTGTGTGAAGGAAAATCAACGCTGCTGGTATGATTTGACCACAAAAGGAGCATTTTTAGAACATTAGCTAGAGCAGTGCTACTTACGATATAACTGGAAGCCATTGGTGGTCCACCTCTGCTTCACTTGTGGCCTCAATCGACTGCTGCTTGATGTTTCTCTGGGCCATAATGCATGGCCTGTCCAGCTGTGATATGTTGACAAATCAGTGTTGCCTTCATTTTTCTTTTCAAACCAAAGAAGAAAAAGAAAAGGAAGAAAGACTTGCATTTATATGGTGCCTTTCACGACCACCGGACGTCTCAACGCGCTTTGCAGCCAATGAAGTGGAGTCACTGTTGTAATGTGGGAAACGCGGCAGCCAATTTGCGCACAGCAAGGTCCCACAAACAGCAATGTGATAATGACCAGATAATCTACTTTTGTTATGTTGGTTGAGAGATAAATATTGGCCAGGACACCAGGGATAACTCCCCTGCTCTTCTTCGAAATAGTGCCGTGGGATCTTTTGCGTCCACCTGAGAGCAGACGGGGCCTCGGTTTAACATTTCATCCAAAAGACGACACCTCCGACAGTGCAGCGCTCCCTCAGTACAGCACTGCAGTGTCAACCTAACTTTTTATGTGCTCAAGTCCCTTAAGTGGGAATTGAACCCACAATCATTCTGACTCAGTAGGATGAGTGTGCTACCAACTGAGCCACGGCTGACACTGTTATCAGAAAGCAGGAATCTTCCACCTTCCATTGGGTAAATCAAAAGGCTCTAGTTAAGTGGAACTATTTAATAAAACTATTGCCCCTATCTTTTTTTCTCTCTTCCTGGTAACTGCTTTCACTTGACTTGCAAGTCCTCACAGAGACATTGGTGAAATGAGGGCCAACTGAAGGAATCTGGACCTCAGTCCCATTACTCTGTGGTGCAGCATGTTGCACCCCTTTGAGAGTAACTCTTCCTAAATAAATTAGTTAGGATTGTGCACCCTCACAAAGAAAACATATTAAATAGCAACAAAACAGAGGACTGCACTTGAGTAAATTAAAAATGAATCCTCTTTTAAACAGGATGTTCTATTTTAAAGAACAAGCTGAATACAAAGAAGATAGTGTAAAAGAAAAAGAAAGACTTGCATTGAAAGATGTCACGACGTCCCAAAGCGCTTTACAGCCAATCAACTCCTGTTTGCAGTGTAGTCGCTGTTGTAATGTAGGAAACGCGGCAGCCAATTGCACACAGCAAGCTCCCACAAACAGCAATGTGATAATAACCAAATAATCTTTTTTTGTTATGATGATTGAGGGATAAATATTAGCCAGGGCATCAGGGATAACTCCCATGTTCCTCTTTGAAATATTGCCATGGGATCTTTTACATCCACTTGAGAGAGCAGACAGGGCCTTGGTTTAATGTCTCATCTGAAAGACGGCACCTCCGACAGTGCAGTACACCCTCAGCACTGCACTGGAGTGTCATCCTAGATTTTTGTGCTCAAGTATCTGGAGTGGGATTATGAATCCACAACCATTCTGGAACTTGAAGGCAGGTGTGCTACCCACTGAGCCACGGCTGACACTATCAAACAGCACAAAAAAAAATCAATCAATAATTACAGCTTAATTGCTTAAAATAGATATTGGCCTAGAAATTGCGGATGGAGGCATACCTCCGGAGTACGCCTCCGACTCACGAACCTTTTATGAATTTACCTCCAGGCATCCAGGCTCCGAAGAGTTGCGGTCTTGGGCCTCCAGGCGTACGGCAGCGTAAAGACCTACAGATCCCAGGGACGCAGGCGGTTTGGAAGCGTTCCTGGGATCATGTGGGCCTGGTCCTCCAATCATAAATGAGGATTCCATTGCAATCATTTACGAAGGGAATCACTTCATGATGTGCAATGGAATCCCCAAATAATTATACAATTTACAGAATTCTGATGATTATAAATGCACTGAATTGCAATTTTATTCATAAGTCCCTTCATTGCACCAACCCCAATAAAAATTTAATTTTTTGATAAATAATTTTAAACATCTTTGCATAAATTCATTTAAAGTGTATGTGCATAATTTTGGATTTTTTCATGTTTTAGTTAAGCCTTATATATACCCTTACGCTGATGCAAGCAGGCCCTATGCCTGCTTTTACCAGCCATACGAGTTGCATGGGCAATTGCTGGGCAGTTGTTGGGCAAATAGCCCAACTCTGCACCAGCAATACTGAGTTTCCACCTGGTTCAGATGATCTATCAAGGCGTACCTTGACAGATCACAAGTTCTGGATTTCACGCAAGTGCATGCAGAAATCCGGAAGTTGCAGGGCCTTTCAAATGGATTACGACGGCGTACTCTGAGAATACGCCATCACAGAGACCGCAATTTCTGCTCCATTGAAACAAAACAGGCTGATTTTGGATGATTGTTGTAAAAAATTGAAGATTAATAAAAAATAAACTGAGGAACACAAAACCTATCCATAATCCAAATTAACAACTAAATTAGTAAAGTTCAACTCAGGCTTTATAACTTAACTCTAATATTACTAATCATTAGAATGGATTATTGGCAAAATAATCATTATTGTGACACTTGTATTGTTCCTGAAAATGGAAAAAAGCTTGCAGATCTAGGAGTGGCAACTTCATCTCAAAATTATCTCCTTTATTTGGAGAATTTTGATAGTAGTTGGAATTTGAAAGCTGCTATTGTTCGTACAAGTGTTCTAAAAAGAATTGACATCTTTTACGAACATACGAATATGAATTAGGAGCAGGAGTAGACCACTCGTCCCCTCGAGCCTGCTCCGCCATTCAATAAGATCATGGCTGATCTGATTACTCCACATTCCCGCCTACCCCCGATAACCTTTCATCCCCTTGCTTATCAAGAATCTATCTACCTCTGCCTTAAAAATGTTCAAAGACTCTGCTTCCACCACCCTCTGAGAAAGAGAGTTCCAAAGACTCACGACCCTCTGTGAGAAAAAATTTCTCCTCATCTCTGTCTTAAATGGACGACCACTTATTTTTAAACAGTGACCCCTCGTTCTAGATTCTCCCATAAGAGGAAACATCCTCTCCACGTCCACCCTGTCAAGACCCCCTCAGGATCTTATATGTTTCAATCAAGTCACCTCTTATTCTTCTAAACTGTGATGCGGAGATGCCGATGTTGGACTGGGGTGGACAAAAGTGAGAAGTCGCACAACACCAGGTTATAGTCCAACAGTTTTATTTGAAATCACAAGCTTTCGGAGCGGCTGCTCCTTCGTCAGGTGAAGTAAAGGAATACAAATCGACAAAGCATATATAGACAGAGAACAATGCATGTGTAACGTACAATGGCAGACGACTACATTTAATCCTCCTGACTGCCTTTTGTCACACCTCGGCAGATAAACAATCAGGTCAGCCAGGAAGGCACCACATCAAAGACATAGCAAGATACAACTGAGACAATGAGGTGGGGTTACAGGGGGTCTAATGTGTCAAAAGCTGCAGTCGGTATGGAAAACGATAAACTTAAAAACATTTTACTTATTTTTACTGGAAATCACATCTGAACAAGCCAACGACGACTCGAGTCTAGATGACTCTACGTCATGTATCGTGACATGAACCCAAGATCCCGGTTGAGGCCGTCCTCATGAGTGCAGAACTTGGCTATCAGTTTCTGCTCGATGATTTTGCGTTGTCATGTGTCTCTAAGGCCGCCTTGGAGAACGCTTACCCGCAGATCCGAGGCTGAATGTCCTTGACTGCTGAAGTGTTCCCCGACTGGGAGGTAACAATCCTGCCTGGCGATTGTTGCGCGGTGTCCGTTCATACGTTGTCTCAGTGTCTGCATGGTCTCGCCGATGTACCATGCCGCGGTGCATTCTTTCCTGCAACGTATGAGGTAGACAACGTTGGCCGAGTCACATGAGTATGTACCATGTACCTGGTGGGTAGTGTCCTCACATGTGATGATGGTATCTGTGTTGATGATCTGGCATGTCTTGCAGAGGTTGCCGTGGCAGGGTTGTGTGGTGTCGTGGTCGCTGTTATCTTGAAAGCTGGGTAATTTGCTGCGAACAATGGTACTTCTGAGGTTAGGCGGCTGTTTGAAGGCAAGTAGTGGAGCTAAACTGAAGCTTTAGTGGCAAATCTACTTTTCCCAAAATAAATTCATGTTTGTTGCAGCAGTGAAGACTTTATTCAGTATTAGCAAATGGGAATGTAGATTATGGGCTGGATTATCTAACCAGTTAGCATATCCCATCATTAAAAGAAACAACATGCCGGAAGTACACAGCAAGTCCATCAACACCTGAAAATAATCAAGACTGGTTCACCTTTTGGATATTTCCCCTGCATTGTTAACCATTTTTTTCTCTTTTCCGATGCTGATAGACCTGCTGTATATAGCTACTTATTCTGGTTTTATTCTAGAGTGCAACGTTTGCAATTATTTTCTGCAGTCTCTTTCGGGGAGGTACAGGCAGCCAGCATGTGGAAATAGCAGCTGTCCTTCTCCAGCACTTATGCCATCCCCAACAATACCACTGTAGCAGAATTATCATGCAGATTCAGGTGGACTCATTTTGTCATTCATCTATGTGAGACTTGACGGACCATTCTGTACCTTTAGATTAGACTGGAAGATAAATGACTTATTTAATATAGAGATATATATGTATATATTGTTTCTTGAGTAAAATTACCATTAGCAGTTCCAACTGAGACACCCTGATGAGATCTGTGTTTATAACACAAGGGGCTCACTGGAAGTGCAATATGTATTTTGGAATAAATATTGAAAATGCATTCTGTCAAAGCAGGTGACTTGGCAGCCCCCATTTCCCCCTAGAGTTACGTTTTTTTTGATCAATTACTTACATGTCATGTATATTGGAGTAAATCCACGACAGTTTCTGTGTTGTATATCAGAATTCATATGCTGTGAGTGAGAAGATACCAAATAAGTTATCTTTAATTGTGAACTGCTTGAAATGTCATCAATCTCATAAAATCTTCAGAAACAGTTAATCACTGGGAAAAGCACATCTGTGTTGCGTAGAATGAAATGCTCCCTGAATCTTAATTTACCGCTGCTGCGAATTCACGGTTACAGATTTACAGCTCGTATGCTAAATGGGCCAAATGCCCTTCTCCTGGTCATATTATCCCAACTGCAAGTTTAAATAAAAGCGATTAAAAGAACTTTGCATCCCTTTTTCTTATTTTTGGTCATCTGGATATCTAATATGCAAAGAAAGCCATCCATATGCTTTAGTATCGCCATAGCAAACTATCAGGAAATGTACGGAAGTAGTTTTTGTTTACCTCGTTCTCCACAGGCCCCCATTTACTTAAGCCTAGAAAATTTATGTTGCCATGGCTTCGGGTCTTCAAATGTGTATAGGGATATTGTTGGAGTTTAAATAACATGGGCACATACCATATCCATTGAATGGCACTTCCATCAGTTGGAGGTGCACAGCTTCAACAGCAGCTTTATTATCACTAGCTGCTTAATCAAAGTCCTCACCTAAGGAATGAAGAATCGCCTGAAAATCCATTGATACAAATGAGATCCCTTGGTAGATTTCTGTGTCACTAGGACACCCCTTGTGTACATATAGAAACATAGAAACATAGAAGATAGGAGCAGGAGTAGGCCATTTGGCCCCTCGAGCCTGCTCCGCCATTTAATGAGATCATGGCTGATCATCCAAATTCAGTACCCTGTCCCTGCCTTCTCCCCATATCCCTTGATCCCTTTAGCCTTAAGAAATATATCTATCTCCTTCTTGAATATATTTAATGAATTGGCCTCAACTGCCTTCTGTGGTAGAGAATTCCACAGGTTCACCACTCTCTGGGTGAAGAAATTCCTCCTCATCTCAGTCCTAAATGGCTTACCCCTTATCCTTAGACTGTGACCTCTGGTTCTGGACTCCCCCGCCATCGGGAACATCCTTCCTGCATCTAGTCTGTCTAGTCCTGTTAGAATTTTATAAGTTTCAATGAGATCCCCTCTCATTCTTCGAAACTCTAGCGAATATAAGCCTAATCGACCCAATCTCTCTTCATACGTCATTCCTGCCATCCCAGGTATCAGTCTGGTAAATCTTCGCTGCACTCCCTCCATGGCAAGAACATCCTTCCTCACATATACCACATTGGTGCTCAGGAATACAGTATACGTGCTTCCCAGTTTCAGAAGGGCAGCTCCAAGATGAGTCAGTGGTTCATGGCACCTACCTCTAAAACCCCTCACCTAGAGCAGCATGAAATCAGCCTAACACTTATCATTTAACTAGGTGACAAAGGGCACTGGCAACCCCTTCCCAGCAAACAGTTCATTAAGGCCTTCTCTCTGTGTAACACACTGGGGGGAATTTTAACATTTGACATGCTGGGGGGAGGGGTGGGGGGCCCGGTAACTCATGGGAAACCCAGAAGTGTGGGTTTCCCCGCACGCTGTGGAGATTTAACTCCAGAGCGTGCATCTTTCGTCACTGACAGGTTCCCCACCCGTAAGTCAGTCTGATTGACAGGCTTGGCATCTATTCAGGTGGGGAATACTTTGGAGGAGCCCACAGGACCAGGTAGGTCCAATCCCCGACCCCAGAGTGGTGTCCGATCCCAGGGGTGTCTGACCCCTGACCCCAGGGAGGGTCCAATTACAAGGGGGTTCCGATACCTGACTCCGGGGTGGGGGGGATTTGATCCCAAGGGGGGGTCTGATCCCTGACCTCGGGGTGGGGGGAGTCCTATCCCTGACCCTGGGGGAGGCCTGATTCCTGGGGGGGGTCCGATTCCTGACCCTGGGAGGGTTTGATCCCGGGGGTGGGGTTTGTATGGGGTGTGGGGGGTGGGGATGGGCGATGGTGGGGGAGCTCGGGGGGCCGGGAAGAAGCACTCCTGCTCCTACTGGCCCACAAATAGTGCTCCACCTCACCTCGCTGCAGCTGGCAAGTTTCCCGAGGCCCGGAAAACTCGGCCACCCACAGTTAAACCTGCCCCATTAACATGTCTTCTCAAGGGCAACAAGGGATGGGCAATAAATGCTGGCCTCACCAGCGACGCCCACATCCCATGAACAAATAAAGAAACTTAAAATGCCAACCCACCTCCTGGGAGCAGGTTGGCTGCCTGGCCCTTGTCCCACCTGAGTAAAAGCTGGAAGTTGATGGGTTGGAGCCGGCTTACCAACAAGCTTCCATTTTTTGCCCATTTAACCCCTCCACCCACACCCAATCCCACCCGCTCCCCCATGTTAAAACTCCCCACAGTGTGACATCGCTGTTTTCTACCCACGTCCTAAGATATGGTACTCAGCTATGTTATCATCCAATTCTTTAAGTAAGATACAAGTTATTCAAAAGTATAAACAAGCACAATGATATGTAGACAGCAGACAAAAATAATTGAATTGTAAATCCTTCATGCCCCACTAATGATTATGAAAACTCAAGCTGACAAAGCATTTATGCTTTGAAGTGATGCTCTTTGAGCACTAATATAAGAATGCTTAATGGGGGTAATTTTGACTTTGTGCGATAGTGTAAAACTGGTGGTAACGAATCGGCAGCCCGGTTTACATATCTCCTGATTTTTATTTCCATTGAAGTCGATTCGCTAACTCACAAAGCCAAAATTACCCCCCTACGTGTTTACAAGAAATTAGTTTGTTTTTAGTGAAAACATTAATCCATTTAACATAAGCAGATTGGTATCTCTGCTATAATAGTGAACAAAGTAATTCAGATGAAAGTGATAAGCATTAGTACACTAATATTCAAAGAGCCTAACTTCAGTGAGTAATAAAAAGCAATGCAAGTTCTTTAATCAATCACAATTTCAGACTTTTTTAATTCGGAAAGTTTCCACATAAATATATTTCAGAGTGAAAACATCATTTAAAATGAATATTAGAATTAAATATTCTGTATAGGTTGAACATCAAATAAGAGGAGACAGCCGCCTATGGTCCATAATACAACAAAAGTGAAACAGATGGTAGGCTCCCAGGAAAGAAATACTAATGGAAACACGTGCAGATTCATTCGGACACCTTTTGTCAATATTTTACATTCTGATACCTCCCATCTGTCACAGTCAATTCACATTTCAATTCTTTTCAGGACCACCAGTGTAAAGTGCACCATAAGCCCAATCTCTTTTTTAATACTTTCTGATCTTTCATCTTAATCACTGTCACCATCACAGAGTAAACACTGATTCTTGGCATTTCACACAAAATATTTTCAAATACATTTAAAGAGTTTACAAATTAGCATCTAAATTTTGTACTTTTACTTACTATATATGATCTCATGCACCATATATATTACAGTTTTGATGTGGAAATCCATATCGTTTAGATTCTTGTGTCAGATGCGCAAAAAACCCCGCAGTTGTCTCCAATATGTTAGATTTGCATTTATAGGGCTGGATTTATCCAACCTCAGCGGGTCCGTGGCGGGTAAGTCCCTGGTGTGTGGGGACCTCGCATCTGTCTTGATCCTGGCATCCAACAAGATTTTCCGTTAATAGGGCTTGTTAAGCCCGCCCTGCGAGGTTCCCGGGCAATTAATAGGAAGCGGGTCTGATGACGTCATTTGATGATGCGTCATCAGCCGGTTTCCTTAAAGGGGCCATGTCCAAATTGATTTTGACAGTTCTGCTGTCCGTGTTCTGCAGCATTGAGGTGCTGCAAACACTGACAAGCACTGCACAAAGGGGCATAGCTGCACCCAGCTCTCCCATGACTCTTTCCATATGTTTATGGAGGGAGTCACAGCCCGCAGGGAGGTTCTTTTCCCTTCCAATGGGCGGAAGAGACCTCCCCAGGAGATCAACGCAGCCTGGTTGCACATTACACAGAAGGGCACAAGCAGGGATGTTGTCAGGAGGACCAGGCTGCAGTGGCACAAACCTTTCAATGATCTCAGTAGATCACGAAACGTTACTGCCATGCCACACTCAACCTCATCCTGCTGTGCCACTCATCACATCCCCATCACTCTGCCTTCCCTACCCTACTCCTGCACATTCTTACTCACACCAACTTACCTTGCACCTCCACCCATCCCTCTCTATCTTTATTATCACTTCCCCATCTCACTAGCCACCCCTCACACTCACCCTCATCCTAGTCCAATCATACCAACTAACAACTCACAAGGGTAGGCACTTGGGTGTTTTATCCAATGCTTGTTTAAACTTTCTGTTAATGTGTTGTCAAGCAATGAAATTCTTATTGTCACCACTTTGCCTTTTTGGTCAGATTTGTGTGCACCTTTGAAAGTGTGTTAGTGAGTTCCAGTGAATGGTGAGACATAATGTCACCCCTCCACAACCCCCACCCCCCCCACCCCCACCCCACCCCCAATGGTGATGAGTGTGTAAGGAATGGCTTGGACATTGGAGGGATGCTTTATGGTGCTGGTGTGGGGTGGTGCCAACCTGGTGCATCATGTGGCAGCCAGGGTGTACAGTGTTAAGTGAAGCAAATCTGGGCATGGTGAGGCGATCGCTGGCATCCCAGGCAGCAATGTGCATGGGTGATGATGCCCTGTGTCCAGTGCAGCATCAGTTGATTGTGGAGAAGGTTGGTGTGGATGTTGGTGCTGCTGGTATGCCCAGTGATGCTGGTGTTGGGGCTGATCTTTTGGGGATTCTGAGGACCAAGGTGAGATTTTCCAAGGGCACCGATGCTGATGGAATAGATGGCAGGTGAGGTTGAGATGACAGAAGTAATCTGTCAATGTTGAGATAGGTTGTTCCAAGGAGGTGACAGTGGATAGAGAGATTACGGCAAACACTTCAAAAGTGCATAAAGCTCAAAAGTGGGTTCCAAATCATTAATGTTCCAGCTTCTAAGATTGGGAAGTGACCAGCTGTGAAATGGTAGGTTTTAGACCACTTTTGCAGCTTTCACCTATTCACAGCAATCCACAGTCATTGAGAACCCGACATACTTACCTGATGTGATAGCCGCTCTCCGGGAACCTCGTTGAAAACCTGGTAAAATGGTAAGTACATGGGAAAATGGTTCTTAACTACCTTTTAATAAGCTTTTAACTATCTGAATTGGCTGACCCACCGCTTGGTGTCGGGCCTGTTCAGGGATGACAGACCCGACACTTGGGAAACTGACAAGGAGGTGGGTTTACAGCGGGATACCGACCCACTGCCAATCTTTGTGATTTTGACAGCGGACCCGCCTCCAAACCCACACTCTGAGCGTCGGCAAAATTCAGCCCTGTATTTTAGTTGCAGTGCAACTCCTGATGATGCATCTGTCTCTCTGTCTGCATTGTTCTCTCACACATATACATACAGAGTGTCTCCATGGGAGCCAAAACTCTCTATTCCTTTTTTACCTAGTTGTCATGCAATGTGGGTTGTCCTGTTGCACTCCAGACATTGTAGTTCTATAAGAGCCGGGTTAAAACTACAACTCCCATGATCCATCCTTTTCTCACATACACACAGAATATGACTGCAGCCACTGAAAATCCACAGAATTCAGGGGCAGGTGAAATTTCCAAGTCAATCCGTTGGATCCAGATAGAAGAGAGACCTATCCAGGGGAAACTTATTCAAGCATTTCTAATATTAATCATCCTATGTTATGGGCATACATACGTTTGTTGTATGATAAGGATTTATTTCCACTAATACGATTGAAAAATTAAAATTGCATTTAGTCATAACAGGCTATTTGCTATGGAGACATCACAGTTGAACCCAATTCTAATCTTACTTGATGTTCACATATGCACACTTTCTAACTGAGATCATTGGATTGTATTCAGAACCAGGAACCCTGGCTGATATTTCCCTTCTAAAGCCTTAGGGTGATAAAGGGCAGTTAGAAAGATTAACTGTAGTCGTCTGGCATTGTTCTCTGACTATTTATGCTGTGCCCATATGTATTTCTTCACTTCACCTGACGAAGGACCAGCGCTCCGAAAGCTTGTGATTTCAAATAAAGCTGTTGGACTATAACCTGGTGTTGTGCGACTTCTCACTTAAAGCCTTAGGGGGCATTGAGGCCAAACATAACATTGCCATCTTCCTCCTTTTTAAAGTCAATGAACTCAGCGGATGCCCCAGTGAGCGGAGGTGAGAGTTCCGGTCTCTGAATACTAGGTTAACATTTGGCGGGGTACATATGTCCAATGGGAGTGGAGCACCCGCACCCCCACCCCCCCGCCCCCACCCACCCCCTCTCCCCCATCGTAGCCTTGGTGGGTAGGACACCAGATACCGGCCTCTGACTACTGGGTTGGCATACAGTGGGGCACCCGCGTCTGATGGTAGTGGAGTGGTGATGCCCACCCCACATCGCATCTAGCCGGTTCTGCTGGTAGGGAGCTGTGAGTCAGGCTAACAGCCTGTCCACATAAAAAGGGACTTTGTTACAGAAAGGACCCAGTGGATGATCTGCTGGATGTAAAGCAGTGGAAGAAATGGGTTGTCTCGTGTGCCGCTAGGCATGGAAGAGAAGAAGATGAAAGCTGGTTTGTATGCTTCTGTGTAAAATCACACACATACATATCCATTCAGCTATGAAAAGGGTGAGATTAGCAATTATAATATCATTTACTCAATGTATACTGCTTCTTCAAAACTATATATAAAACGATATTCAGTCATTATTCAAATACACATTTATGGTCCTTTTTTGGAAATTAGAACAAAATCAGGATATAACAATAACACAATATCAAGTTATCTTTAAATTCATTTTATTATTTCTAAAAAGTTGAAAGTTCCAGATTTTGATATCACTTCATTGAAACTGGTACTATATTGAGCCCCAGGAATACCAGGCCTGTGCTATACAGGAAGTAGATGGACTTTTTGTTAAAACATCTTCTATATATTTGCATTGTAATGCACTTGTTTTGATTCAGAAGAAGATAAACTTGGAAATGTCACCGTGTCTCTTCTTAGTCAGGTACAGTAATCCACAAATAATTAAAAACATATGCTAATTAAACCTTTGACATATGAATGTGTTTTGAATAAGAAAATCTGTTTGTATTAGTATAAAAAAAATCATCAGACCTCAAAGATGGCTCATCTTCCTTTTTCTACTAATCCTGAGATTAGGGCAAATGGAGACATATCCTAAATCCATGTGTTTCCCATTGAATATTGAAAACTGCACTCTGTACATCATATCCTAATAAAATGTAGCCCTGAAACCATTCTGAGAATTTGTTCCAAGGATAATTACTGGTAAAAATTTACATACTAATTAAAATGGAATGTAATTATAAACATGCACTGTCGCCCCCTGTCTAACAATCTACTATAAAGGCAATAACTAAATGGACAGTAACCACATCACAATTAGTCAATAGACCTCAGGAGTAAAGCACCCAGATGATATCAATGACCTAAAACTACTGTACTGTAATAACAATGGATAAAAAGGTAGTGCCAGATTAATTTCTTTATTTAAAAGTTTCACGGTTCATTCAGATTTAATTATTGAATTGGCACTTCAGCTTTAATCAGTCTTTTGTAAAGGGCAGAAAGGTCATATAGGACACAGCAGTGGAGAAAATAGTGTTTTGAATTTCACTGTGAATCCTTTAATAACTAATCCAGTTGGAAAATGTTACCATTTATCAAGTGAGTTATTATTAACCACAAATGAGTAGGATTTTATTCAAATTATCTTATCTTTGTGACACCACTTAATTAAAATAATCCTTATCTTTCTGGTTAAACAAGATGATAGATATTTAAACTGGAAAAATACTTTCATCTGTGATTTGAATAAACACATTTGTAATTGCAAATGGTTGTATTCGGGATGCACTGAAGCAGTAACGCTTTATCATCTTATGATTGTTTGTATGACAGAGAATATTGATACTTGCAAAACGTTCCTTGTGCATGTTAAGTAGCATTATTTTATTACACATATTTTATCACACTTTAAAAGGAGCCGTATTCTGTTGAGCTGCAACATTATCCTACATATTGTAAGGAGTGATGTATGGATGAGTACCAGTGCTATTCAGTGGGCCAAATTTTGCTGTGTCAAGGCATTTAACAGTGTTTGCAGTTAGTTAGACTTGCCCTTGCACGTTTAAGTTTTTAATGGCCCTGAAATTCGCCTCTCCGGCTTGCCACGGGGGTAAGGATCGCGCGCGCACTTACCTACCGCGCCTGCCGTTGTGTTTTGGGCCCACGGGAACTTCAGCTCCTGGGCCTGCTCCAAGTGCCGGCGCACAGTGCTTGCGTGTCCCAGGGGTGCAGTTAGTGCGATGCGTCCCCTGGGATCACGTGGGCCATGGAGAGCCAATGGCAGCAGACCATCTTTCATTCATAGATTTGGCAGGAAGATCTGTCAAATCTATGAATTGAAATCGGCCCCAAAAGAACAGCTAAACTTAAAATAAATAAAAGAAAAAACCATCACATTTATAAAATAACTATAGTTAAATAAATTAACCACATTAAACAAAAATTAAAATTTTTGAAAAAATTAAAATACTTTTTAACAGTGCTAAAAATAAACTTACCTTTCTTTAAAGTATCTAAAAAAGATAAACCTTCTAAAAAAAAATTTAAATTATACTTAATTAACCACTTACCTTGTTGAAAATGGGTCCTGCGCCTCCTTTTTAAATGTGCAGGTTCTTCAATACTTACCCTCCCGTAGAAACCTGAAAAAAAACCTAAGTTTGCTGCGTGTGCACAGCCTCTCCCACGCACATTGTTCACCTATGAACCGCCCCCTTCACCAGACCGGAAGTTCCGGTTTCCCGCGCATGCGCAGTGCATGCAGGAAACCGGCACTTCGGGACGCCTTACGGGTGAGTACGCACTGTGTACTCACCCGGGAAGGGATGAATTTTTGGCCCAATATTTTTGCGTGGCAAGTTGCTGAAAGTGCAAGCTGATAACATTGCAATGAGGCAAACAGGACATCTGGGACATGAGTGAACAGGGTAAGCAACTGTGTATCTCCTTCACCAATCAGATTGAAGGATTGTGAGATTAACAGCACAAGGACTGAGAAGTAAGTGTAAATTAGAGTGGGTAAATTCAATGTCAAATCAGGTACAGAAAGAGAAGTAAAGCGAGGGAAAAATAGATTGGATTAAGAGAGAGAAAAAGAGAGGCAGAAAGGAAAAGGAAAAAAAAATTTACATTTTCAAAATCTCCAACAACAATTAAAACCTGAAGGAATGAGACTCTACACTTGTAATATTTATTTTTCAGTGCCAGCAATTAACGATTATCATGTCGTTAAAAGAGTACTTAGAATGAAAGGGACAAAACTTTTTTTTCTGTGGTGAGTTTAGTTTGTATCTACTGCACAAGTACAGGAACTTCACGCCAGAGTTTAACCGCACATCTACCCTCGCCTGAAGCTGCTGCAGCATTTGCGCATAAATAACAGTGAGCGCCATTAGCCTCACCATTTTTTTGACAGGAAAATCTGGGCCATTATTCACTTGTTTGTGATTTTTATGTTTTTAAACTGCTAGGGGTAGAAATTAGGTCGCGCCCCATTTGGGGCGCAAATATCGTCTGGACGCAAATATTAGCGCCTGGCGCTAATTATCGGCACTGACTGGAAACTTCACTTTTACCGCCCCGGGAGGTGAGTGGAGCGCTAAAGCAGGCGCTGCACACCTGTCTTAAGGCGCAAAGGCCAAGGAGTGAGGCGCTAACTCAGAGCGCTGGCGAAGCTCATGTGATGTCAGTCAGCAATGGAACACACACACAATGGCACGGGCCAGTTCTTAAAGGGGATGGTTAATCTTGCTTTCCATCCACATCCTGTTCATTGCAGCCTTGAATCTCGGCCTGGAGAGACTTGCACATCAAATGTGCTGGAAAGAACAATGGAGAGTACCAGGCAAAGAGCTCAGAGTGCAGCTCCCACAGTCTCTGCTAAATCGATACAAGGAATGGCAAATCAAAATGAACCTGCAAAGTGCTGCTCAGTACCCAAAACTCCTTCCCACAACGTTGAATCTCTCCAGAAGTCTCTCCCTCTCTCTCTCAGAATGCGTAGTTCAAAAATGCCACCAACAATAAAAGACAGGAAGAGGCCCCCTTTAAATAGCGCCCCCCCCCAGCCCCACAGCGATTGATAGCGTTCCAGTCTTCTGGTCGTTGGATGCGCCAGGCGGTAAGGCAGGGGGCGCCACTCAATTTCCGCTCCGGGGCGCCACAAAGGCGTTGCACCATGGAATGACGTCACAATCTGCGCGCGCAGGTGGTCGCAGCGGTAAGTTTTAGCGCCGCCGCACAATCTCAAGTTAAGTTCTCGAGCGGCGCAAACATCGCTGCGCCCGGGCATTAGCGGCTTTGCGCCCCATTAGCGCCCTCTTAAGGCGCTAACGGGAGGCGCAACCAACTGAATTTTTACCCCCTAGTCTTTCAGCTGAGACATTAAACCTGTTCCTGCAGTTCAGCTGGGCATTAAAGATTCCATGACAATATTTGAAGAAGAACAGGGTGTTCTTCTGGTGTCTTTGTCAATATTTGACTGCAATCTCCGCCACCAAATTAGATTACCTGATTATTTATCAAATTGTTTATTGTGGAATCTTGCAAGTTGGCCGCAACATTTGCTTAGGTACTAGCTGCTCCACTTCAAAGTAATTAATTGCAAGTGAAGCACTTGCAACTTTGAAACTTTTCTGACAGACATGGAAAAGGCACTACATAAATGCTAGTCATTCTTTTCTTTAGTCAAAGGTAGCTTAGAGACAGACATTTTGTGTAGAATGCCATCTTCAGGAGCATTAAGAATTTCTTGTCCAGTGACATGGACTCGGAATGCTGCCTTCAATTTTCTATCTCCATTCATGATGTCACGGGAGTAGAATGTCTTTATGTCACTGAATCAGGGAATCTGCCTCAAATGTTTGCTTGCAAGCTGACTTCTACGCTGTACTTGCTACCCGTGGGGATAAGGAAGGAGGCTGTGGAGAGGATGTTCTAGTGGGGAGGGGAAACAACAGAATAGGAAGTTTGTAGTTACAGGGATTTGATAATTAGGGGGATAGAGGGTATCCTCTGAAGTCACGATTGAGAATCCAAGATGGTATGTTGCCTACCCCGGTGCCAGGGTAAGGGATGACTTGAATCAGCTGGAAAGGAACTTGGAAAAGGAGGGGGAAGAACCTGTTGATGTGATCCATGTCAGAACCAACGACACAGGGAAGAGGTCCTGCTGAGGGAATATCAGGAGCAAGGCACTAAATTAAAAAGCAGGACCTCGATGATGGTAATCTCCGGATTACTACCCAAGCCACGTGCTAATTAGCATAATTAATTAAAAATCAGGAAAGTAAATGCGAGGCCGAAAGACTGTTGTGGGAAGAAGCGGTTCCTTATCATGGGACACTGGCACCAGTACTGGGATAGGAAAGAGCTGTACCACTGGAACGGGCTACACCTGAACCAGGCCGGAACTAAGGTCCTAGTGGAAAGGATAAATAGGACAGTAGAAAGGAGTTTAGACCAATAAAGAGAGGTGAGGGTGCGATCAAAGAGAGATGCTGATCAACGAGAGTCAGCACAGATTTATAAAGGATAGGTCATGTCTGACTAATCTAGATCAACATTTTGAGCAGGTTACAACAACAACTTACACTTATATAGCACCTTTAACACAGTAAAATGTCCCACAGGTGCGTTATCCGACAAAATTTGACACCGAGCCACATAAGGAGATGTTAGGACAAGCGATCCCAAGCTTCGTCAAAGAGGTAAGTTTTAAGCAGCATCTTAAAGGAGGAGAGAGAGGTAGAGAGGCGGAGCGGTTTAGGGAGAGAGTTCCAGAGCTTAGGGCCTAGGCAGATGAAGGCACGGCCGTCAATGGTGGGGTGATGGAAATCGGGGATGTACAAGAGGCCAGGAATGGGGGAACGCAGAGATCTCTGAGGGTTGTAGAGCTGGAGGAGGTTACACAGGGGAGGGGTGAAGCCATGGCAGGATTTGAATAGTAGGATGAGAATTTTAAATTTGAGACGTTGCTGGACCGGGAGCCAATGTAGGTCAGCGAGTACAGGGCTGATAGGTGAACAGGGCTTGGTCCATGTTAGGATACGAGCAGCCAAGTTTTGGATAAGCTCAAGTTTAAAGTGTGTGGAAGATTGGTGGCCGGCCAGGAGAACATTGGAATAGTCGAGTCTGGAGGTTGTAAAAGCATGGATGACCCAATATGGTTACTAACAAGGGGACAGTCTATGGATGTTGTTTATATGGACTTCCAGAAGGAAATAATAAGGTTCTGCATAAGATATTAGTAGCAAACATGAGAGTGCATGGAAGTGGAGGTAACCTTAGGACATGGGTTGCAAATTGCTTGGGAGGAAGGAGACAGAGTCGGAATGAAAGGAATGTAAAAACAGAAAGAGCTGGAAAAACTCAACAGGCCAGACAGCATCTGTGGAGAGAAGGATCAGAGTTAAGATTTCAGGTCAATGACCTTCCATCAGAACTGGTGATGCGCTAAATAGCTTAGCACATTGAGCATCATAACCTATACCCAATTTACACAGGATCAATTAGCACTGGAGTCTTAGGGCGCAATCTTGCCAGCCCTGGGGAGGCAGGTATGGAGGCAGGACTGCCGGGAAAATTGCAGAATTTGGGGGCGGGTGCCCAACCCGCCCCCAACCCGCCTCCGTGCCATCTTTCCAGGAGGCGGGTAGCCGACCCGCACCAGGTCCCGTCTCCTTGGAGGCGGGAAGGGGATTAGTGCCACTTATCTGCCTGTTAACAGGTAATTAACAGGCAGATAAGAGGATTATCCCCATTTTGCCCACACAAGTGCAGGTTTCCCGAAGGTTGCGAACCCCGCCAGGGTCACCGAGGCGAGCAGTGGGTCTGCGGGGGTCGGAGGGGTGCAAAAGTGCGCTGTGAAGGTAAGTGATGGGTGCAAGTGTGGAGAGGTGAGTATGTGAGGTGAGTGGGAAGTGTTAGAAAAAGTTTACTTACCTTTGTTTCTTCCTGCAGGCTTCAAGAGTTGGATATGCGGAGAGTCTCGCACCTCCGCGGCAGAGATGACAGATGGCCGTTGCATTCTCCAATGCAACAACCATCTAATTTCTGCAAAAGAAAGAGGTTTGATGAGATCTTGAATTCAAGAATTCATCAAACTACAGAGAATGTCAGTGTTTGACAGCTTCACAGAGCTGTCAAACGATGACAATTCATCTGTCAAAACTCTTTGACAGATGAAACGTCATATGCTAAAGTTCTCTGTAACCGGCTTTCCCTTAATTGGCCTGCTAAGCCCGCTGGGCGATCTTAACAAGGTCAATCAAGGGAAAATAGCGTGGGGTTGGCCAGAAGTTGATGGAGGCAGGACTGAAACCCGACAAGTGGGAGTCCCGCCTCCAAAAGCTCCACATTGGCAAAATCCAGCCCATAGATTCAGATCTATATTCACTCAGAAACATTTCTGATAAAATCAAAATGCATCATCATCTTGTATCACAGAAATATCATTGTGGCCTTTATTCATGATTTAGTAAATAACACAAATGAAATGCTACTTTAAACTTTGGATAAACGAAGCACCGAGAACAATCAGTAAATGTGCAGACATCTCAATTTCTGGTATTGGGAATGGTGAGAGTGACTGTCCTTGACATCAAGGCAGCATTTGACCGAGTCTGGCATCAAGGAGCCCTAGTAAAACTGAAGTCAATAGTCAATGGGAATCCGGGGGAAAACGCTCCACTGGCTGGAGTCATACCTAGCACAAAGGAAGGTGGTTGTGGTGGTTGAAGGTCAATCATCACAGCCCCAGGACATCGCTGCAGGAGTTCCTCAGGGCAGTGTCCTAGGCCCAACCATCTTCAGCTGTTTCATTAATGACCTTCCCTCCAACATAAGGGCAGAATTGGGGATGTTCGCTGATGACTGCACAGTGTTCAGCGCCATTCACAACTCCTCAGATAATGAAGCAGTCCATGCCTGCATGCAACAAGACCTAGACGACGTTCAGGCTTCGGCTGAAAAGTGGCAGGTAACATTCGTGCCATAGAAGTGCCAGGCAATGACTATCTCCAACAAGCGAGAGTCTAACCACCGCTCCTTGACATTCAATGGCATTACCATTGCCGAATCCCCCACTATCAACATCCTGCGGGTCACCATTGACCAGAAACTTAACTGGACCAGCCACATAAATACTGTGGCAACAAGAACAGGTCAGAGGCTAGGTATTCTGTGGCGAGTGTCTCACCTCCTGACTCCCCAAAGCCTTTCCACCATCTACAAGGCACAAGTAAGGAGTGTGATGGAATACTCTCCACTTGTCTGGACGAGTGCAGCACCAACAACACTCAAGAAGCTCGAGACCATCCAGGACAAAGCAGCCCACTTGATTGGCACCCCATCCACTACCTTAAACATTCACTCCCTCCACCACCGGCGTACCGTGGCTGCAGTGTATACCATCTACAAGATGCACTGCAGCAACTCGCCAAGGCTTCTTCAGGCAGCACCTCCCAAACCCGCGACCTCTTCCACTAGAAGGACAAGGGCAGCAGGCGCATGGGAACACCACCACCTCCAAGTTCCCCTCCAAGTCACACACCATCCTGACGTAGAAGTATATCGCCGATCCTTCATCGTCGCTGGGTCAAAATCCTGGAACTCCCTCCCTAACAGCACTGTGGGAGTACCTTCACCACACGGACTGCAGCTGCTCAAGAAGGTGGCTCACCACCACCTTCTCAAGGGCAACTAGGGATGGGCAATAAATGCTGGCCTTGCCAGCGATGCCCAGATCCCATAAAGGAATTTAAAAAAAATTAAGGCTTATCTGGCACTTAAAATTAATTAGCTTTCTCTTTCAAGAAATTAAATAATCTGTGCAATTTCAGAAAGTTATCCATTTTATAAAGGAAGGCTCTAATTATTCTTGGCCTTTTTATCACATTAGGAATAGATGCTTATAAGAACTATCATAAGAAGTTAATTAGATTAGATTGCAACGTGCCATATTGGTAAAATATAAATTTTATACTCAAGCTTAATAAAAATGACTTTCAGCAGGAAGTGCTGATTTAGATTGATATAAGTAGGTGATGCCAGGTCACACTGGTAAGGCTCTGAGTCATATCACAACAACATTTCAAATTCGTATTAAAAACTCATTTTTTCACATTAGGAAGCACAAGTTCATTTTACCCTTTCTGCCTCAGGCAATATGAGGAGGTAGAGAACTGCAGACTGAGTGCTTCCCTGATTGATGAGCTTCATTGCACAAATAAACAGGGACTAAACATAATTACACAGATATCATCATACATATTTTTAGTTCCTTTACTAGCTTACAAATATTCTGATACATGAATATTTTAGTACCTGAACCAACAGTTGTCATGCCTGTAGCAGGCAGCAGTTGCCCAAGATTTGATCCCTGTCACTACGATAAATCAAGGCTCAAGCTAAACATATGGCTTAACAACCTGCTAGATGTAACCTTTACTTGAAAAAATGTTATTTTCTGTCTGTGACATTTTTTTTTTCATTTTGAATTACAGTGCATGGCTCATGGATGGTTTCATACATCATGTAAGTTTTCATAAGCAGAAATCAATATATGTAATATATATATGTTTAAAGAAACTGTAAAATAATGACAGACCAGCAACAATATATAGAGGGAAATGAAAACCATCTTAAACCGGAACAAGTAAAACGTGTAGCTATATAAATCTATTACAAGCAAGATGCAATGTTTTAACGTTGTTGTGTTAGCCCAGTCACCAGCCACAGCTAATAAGATCTGTCTTAGTACTGCTTTAAATACTTATCCCAGCATAAAAATAAAATGATGATTACTGCAACCTGGGGACTTAAAAATGTTGGAGTAAAATCACGCTGTCCAATATAAGCAAACAAACACATTCATGCATTTGCGTAAGAAAAAAACGTTCTGCTATTTTAATAGAAGATTTAACACATGGAATAATGCCTTTGTTAAAATACTGAACAAAGGAATTTCATATTTGCACATTTACAGTAATATTGTACGGCTTTATTTCCCTGTTTCAGAAGATTATAAGGAAAAACAAAACAAATTAGCACCTTCCCTGGTTTTGTCTGCTGCTGCTGCTCTCTAGGATGTAGGTTGGAGACCACATTTCCAGTGTTAGCCAGTTCTGGGCAAATTGCATACGGATTATGACTGGTGTTCGGTGTGTTAAACCGTAGCAAGTAGTGAGACATGTAGTGGGAACATCGCAGCTCAAGCGATCTGGTTAGATTTGGTTCTGTCTTTAGTCGAGACATTAAAAGGAAATTGTTATTGGGAATTCAATAAAACCGGGCAACCTCCTTCCAAGGTGACATTAGACTGCTTGCAGATATTTTTTTCTCAAATATTAAAAGGATGCTGTTTGCCTTACAAGTCATTGAGAGCTACGTTTTTAGTACAAAATAGATATGGGTACAAATATATTATCTTACAATTTTGAATAGAAGCTGAAGTTCACTACATCAGTGCTCAGGATTTTACTTATAATTTTCTAAGAATACTTGGTATTTTTGCACTAAAATCAAATTAAAAGATCAATCAAAATTGCAATTATATTTCAAATTTATTTCAAGACTATTATGGATTGAGAAATTGTTCTGTTGTGCTGTACAACTTTTCTACTGTATGATATTAAAGATTACTTTCTCCTTCAGTTGAAGTTGTGTAAGAATATGTAGGATGACTTGATAGCAGAATACATAAATAAGAACATAAGAAATAGGAACAGGAATAGGCCACTTGGCCCCTCGAGCCTGCTCCGCCATTCAATAAGATCATGGCTGATCTTGGGCTCAAAGCCACTTCCCTGCCCGCTCCCCATAACCCTTCACTCCCTTATCTTGCAAGAATCTGTCTATCTCCACCTTAAATGTATTTAATGACCCAGCCTCCACGGCTCTCTGGGGCAGAGAATTCCACAGATTTACGGCCCTCTGAGGAAGAAATTCCTCCTCATCTCAGTTCTAAAAGGGCGACCCTTTATTCTGAAACTATGCCCCCAAGTTCTAGATTTCCCCACGAGGGGAAAACATCCTCTCAGCATCTACCTTGTCAAGCCCCCTCAGTATCTTATATACTGAGCCTCAGTCTGGATCATCCCATGTCGTTGGCATCTCATAGTTTCAACAATATGAGAAATGTTAAAATCAAGTCCTTGGCTGATAAATGCCAACACTACATCTAGATAAATAAGGGTCTCAGAGCGACCAATCCCTGCACTACAGTGGCTAATTATGGGGCCAGAACGTTTGATGTGTCTCATGTAGCTGAAAAAGGCAACTAATTGTTTTGGTTGTTCTGGAGTCCCATGGTCTGGTCAGGCATGTTCAGCTGTGTATGTATTACATGAAACAATGCAGTCTTTGAAAGCGCAGCTGCTGTTTTAGTATTTAGAGGGATATTGGTGAAATAAAAACTTGAAGCTATGTCAAGTCTCACTTTGTCGTTGACTAAAACAAGGAATTAGAATTTTAGCAATTTGGAATTTGCTTGGATTTGATGGGAGGTTATTCACTGTTTCCTAGTTCTCGCATTTTATCGTGCATTGTTTATTTGCATAATTAATGATGTGATAACTTAGTGCAATGACATTTTTTAAAATGGCAGCTCCCATAATGGAATCAACATTTAGCATTTTCTTCACATGGGTATTCCATTATATTTTACAACTGGGTGCAAATGATTGGTAGGACACTGGTTACTATGCAGAGTCTTCTCAACAGTGAAGGAGAAACTGATGTTTTATGGTATAGGTGTGTGCCAAAATGAATCTAATAAAAGAAAAAAGCCAAAGTGGCTCAAACTTGTTAGTTTCAGATTTGCTTGTGAAAACTCGTTCTTTTCTTTCAATACTTCTCCACTTGTCTTGCCTTCCCTCCTCACGTCCTCCTCAGTGACATCCTGCACTTTGAGCCTCAGCTCTTCAATTACATTTCGAAACAAACCTCTACCAATTTCATCCAAATCTGAAGCTGTCTATACAAGTGGCTTGGTGTATGGGCAGAGGCACAGCATATAGCCAGGCATTCCGTACACATTATCCCCAAAAATAAGTTTCATCTGTCTTAATTCACATAGAAGTGTGTATATTATTCAGGCTATTACAGAATACCCCTTGCAACTCAAAGTATGGTATAACCTTTGTCTACTGTAGTCATTTCAAACATCATTCTTTAAGAGAAAATATCAGTTTTGGGGTATAATTGTTTCTGAATGAAATACAGAAGAACTGCAAAAAGATGCAATATTGAAGTTTGGCTAGAGATATAGGGTAGAAATTACTGCTGGTGACATTAGAGGACAAATCATTAGTGTGTTTGTATAACATTGTTCACCTGCAATTTTAATACAGGTGTTAGCCACTTTATTTTAAAAGGGTCAACACCTCCGTCAAAATTGTGGACAGAGGAATGTTATGTGAATGCGTGAGGTGTTCATCAGTTAGTATCACCAACTTGTATTATTAGCCCATAAATTTAGTTCAGTTAACTTTTCTGAAGTACTGAACTTCATATAAACCCGATCTATACATACTTTTAATTTAGGAAAAACTCCACAATACCAAATCATTTCTTTATTGTTACTGTTACAAAGAATTCATAAAACAGGCATGAAACTAAAATAAAAATGCTTTTAAGCTGAAAGTAATGGGTCGGTTCCGACCCCCACGGGTGCGTACGAGGTGTGTACACACCCGTAGGGGCCTCGCAAGTGCCGGTTTCAGACATGCGAAGCGCATGCGCTAAAACCCGGCACTTCCGATCTGTCAAGAATTCTCTTGACAGATCATCCGCCTGCCCGGGAGAAGGGCCTCTGCGGGTGGAGAGTTCCGCTTTCTGCAGAACCTCCGCCCACTGAAAACTTTAAAAATCTTACGCCTGGTAAAAGCATGTGTAAGGCCTGCTTTTACCAGCATAAGAGTTTAAAAAAATTAAAAAATTAAATTTTTTCACTCATTTATAATTTAAAAATACTTTTAAAAAAGGTAAGTTTATTTTTAGCCCCGTAAAATCTTTAATTATTTTTATCAAAAAATAGCATTTTTGTTTAAAATATTTAATTTAATGTAATTTTAACTAATTTTAAATACGTGATTAAAATTTTTTTTTGAGAAGATTCCCTTCTTTGATTGGTTCCCCATGGCCCACGTGATCCCAGGGACGCTTGCGAACTGCATGCGCCCCTGGGCTACCTGGGCCTCTGTGCATTTCGTAGAGCAGAGGCCCAGGATCGGAAGTCTCGGGATCTACGGAGCCAGCAGGTAAGTGCGTAGATTTTTTCTGATCAGAGGCATCCACCCGTAGGAAGCCTCCGATCGGAAATTCAGGGCCATTATCTAATTCTTACTTTACCTTACTTATACTTTCCTTCTTTCCTCCTGTGCTGAAAGTGCTGAGAAATGCAGAGCACAACTCCATAGGTCCAGGTAGCTGATACTCACCCAAATAGTATTCATGGGGAAGCCTGGACAATCACTATTCGACTATGGAAGGCACCAAAGCCAAACATGATCCTGTCCTCATTCGACACCCACACAAGGGCAGTTTACTTTAGCGATCACTGGTTAGAATGGGAAGTATGCTTGATTTTTCCACTCCCTAGGTCTGGGAGTGAGACAAGTGTAATGCTCAAACTGCTGCCCCAGTTAAGATCACTGAACAGACGGTAAATTGATAGCAAAATACTGCGGATGCTGGAAATCCGAAATAACAACAGAAAACGCTGGAAAAACTCAGCAGGCCAGGCAACATCCGTGGAGAGAGAAAGAGAGTTAACGTTTCAGGTCGAAACCCTTTGCTGCCTTTGTTTATACTAGTTTTGATGTTTAACACAAACTGCTAACTTTTATAAAAAGCTTCCCATTTTATTTTAAAATCTAAGTCACCAATGTATAAAATCTGCCACTTTTTAAGGTTTTGTTCCATGTTTTTTGTTTAACCAGAAATGTGGAACAATTGATTAAGTGAACTACAATACAAAGATTTACTAATTGGTTATTTTCATCTAAAGTTTCTAAATACCCTGATCTGAACATAACCATAACTCAAACAGAACATTTTCTGCTAAAGTAGCTATGCATTTATTAGGATTTGACTGTGTTTCTATTGCAGTAAAATCTAGTGCATAAATTACATTGCATGCATGTTGTATGGCTTCTAAATAGCTCAGCTACATAATGACAGTTATTACATAACTTTATAAAGGTTTTACAGAAAAGCAAATGCTAAAATAAGGATGTGCATGGCTCAAATACCAAATTTCATTTTAAATATGCAGCAATGCAATGGCACTACCTCAGAGATGTAAGTGATATACATGGCAACGCATATTTGACATTCATAGCAACTGGGCCTGTTGCATGCATGCCTCGATCAACTTCATTGTCCAATTTTCACAAGGGTTTTATACTGCAAGAACTTCTGTGTATATGGGAAAACAAATATGAAGACATAAGCATAATCAGAGAACACAATATATTGTCTGGTTTAAGTTCATTTTTTTAAAAAGACACTAACTTCTTGACTTAAACAAAATCATCTCCTGTCTTCCTTACTCATGGGATAAATCCTCTGGCCAACAGATGTGCTTATAGTATTACAAAGAATTACATAGAATTTACACCACAGAAACAGGCCATTCGGCCCAACTGGTCTGTGCTGGTGTTTATGCTCCACACGAGCCTCCTCCCACCCTACTTCATCTAACCCTATAGAAACATAGAAACATAGAATCTAGGAGCAGGAGTAGGCCATTCGGCCCGTCGAGCCTGCTCCGCCATTCAATACGATCATGGCTGATCATCCAAATCCAGTACCCTGTCCCTGCTTTATCTGCATATCCTTCTATTCCTTTCTTCCTCATGTACTTATCTTGCTTCCCCTTAAAGGCATCTATGCTATTTGCCTAAACTACTCCATGTCGTTGCAAATTTAACATTCTAACCAGTTTCTCCTGAATTCTTTATTGGGTTTATTAGTGACGATCTCATATTTGTAGCCCTTAGTTTTGGACTCCCCACAAGTGGAAACATCTTAGCTACATCTACCCTATCAAACCTTCATAATTTTAAAGACCTCTATTAGGTCACCCCTTAGCCTTCTCTTGTCTAAAGTCTAAAGAGTTCAGTCTTTCCTTATAGTATTACAAATATATAGTTATAACCTCTCAGTGTCTACATGTAATAACAGTGGTCCAGATTAAGCACATGGCAGAAACAGTACGTAGATGTATTCACCATTGTATGTATTTCTTTAGGATAGACTTCATCAGATGCAAAGCAATAAGAATGCTAAATTCAACAACTCTAAACAACAAAACCTTTGTGGAAGGTCTAGGGAAATAGAAAACTAAAACCAAAAAAAATCACTCATTCCAATTAACAGTTCCCTTTTCGACACTTTTAAAAGAATGAGTTTGAATCAGGTAAGTTATCCTGTGGGAAAATTAGTTAATTTTGCTAAAGTGTCTTAATAATTACAGTGACATCAAGGTTAATTGCTTAATCTGTATTGCCATAGTGCAGTCCTGTCGAAATCCCCACACAATCTGTTCTATAATTAGTGCCAGAATTACTAGTAAGACTGCAGGCTGTGACCTAAATAAAGTTTAAAAAATATGATAATCAACAAATATTGCCTATTTAAAAAAAAAAAATCACATTTAGAATTCTTTATTAAATTATACACTACAGCAATTCTAAATTATTTGGGGGGAAAAGTGACTTACCATCATTAACTTTTCAGTTGATAAGCATACATTTAAATTTGATGAAAAGTTAATTCTTTATAATACCACTGAAGTTTAACATGCAGTGATCCATGTATTTGCATAAATTGTGCATTGTGTTAATAAATCTGTGCTTGAATGAGCTTAAATGTTTCACTTTTATTTGGAGTAGCAGTTTCTAACTGGAAGCAGTTCTAGAAATCACAGTGTTTCTTCATGTTTGCAATCAAACTTCATTGCATTTTCTAATTAGTATTGAGCCTCACATCTTAGAAGAGGCTATGCATCCAGGTGTCACCTAACTGAGCTTAATTAATATGAACAATAAGTAACAGTTTTAGAATAAACATCTGCCTTTCTCCTCTCCTGTGTCCTACAACTTCTGATCTTTCTTCAGCACCTGGGACAGTTCCTTTTCCCACTACCATATTATTCTATTGGCACTTGTCTGACCAGCAGTTTGCTAATGACAAACACACAATAGCAGAATACTAATGCGTCTGTAAATAACTCATTCAGCACACTCAGCAAAGATTGATCTTTCTGTCACCCTTTAGACAGACTGAGGACATGTTGTTTCTTCCAAAAGACTCAGCTCTCCTTGATAGACTTGGGTACAGGTGTGTCATTTGTGTCCCCAAGGAAACCTCCAGGCAATGTGTAGACAGAGAAAGGTCAGCATTTATTGAACTGAAATTAATTTAATGACCAACAGCCCTTCAAAATAATGATTAACGTTAGCAATGATATATGCCTGCTGCTGTCTTTCCTTCAACAAAGCTGCACAAGATTGAATTAAGCTAGTAAAATAATCAAAGTGAGAGATGCCAGATGAATGCTGAAATGTTACATTTACAATAAGGTAACACAATTGCAAGAGTTGAAGACATTTAACTTGTATTTTAAATAATATTGAATACATAAAACTGAAGTTGTTGTGACTTTGAAAGCTTGGATAGACTACATTGCATTATACTGCTTTGCATTTTCCTTTCTCTAATATAAGGTGCTAGTCTGAATTGCATTTCTCTTTTCAAGCAGCACAACCATTTCTAGAAGTATTGCTATAAATCACAATGTGATTATCCATATAAAAAGGAATTTAGTTTTAAATGTTAAACCTATATCTAAATATACAGCCTCAAAGAGAAGTTTGATTGATAATCAAATGTAGTTTTCTTCTATATTTATTTCACATGTACACATCATAAGTAAGAACTATAGAATTCACATTAGAGCTATCCATCACAACACATCATGTTGGATTAGTCACAGTTCAATGTTGCATGGCTGAAACCATAACAGTACTCCTTAGGTAGTCCCCCAGGCAGTACAGATGGAAGATTACTCCTTGCCATGTATGATTACCATACCTCTCATGCTCATTGGGTTTGCCTACATCTTTCATCATCATTTTATTTTAAACTTCTGCAAATGATGCTACTATCAGCCCTACATAATATGCAGCTAGTCCTGAGAATGCCTTTATTTCTTCCAACTTTTGCATATCTCCGTACGACCCCGTATTCTGAGCACTGTTTCTTCATTACCCATTTTTGAGCTATGTCATTGATTTTAATTTTGTCTATGGCAACTTAGTTCTTATTGTCTACACCTCAGCAATATGTAAGCATGGCCAACTTTGTGGCAGTCTTATGGGGGTTGCCTACATTCCTGTGGATCTGACATTTGTTGAATTCTTGTCTTTAACTGTTTACATTCTGAAATCTAACTTCTAATATCTATTTGTAACATGGACTTCTATATCAAATTCAATTAAGTATGGTGTAAAGTGTTCCACAGTTAGAGATGGCCTCTCTTCAATTCTTTGGTTTCTTTTCATCTGTGCTGACCTCAGCATCGTTGAATACAATGAAAAGCAAACACAACTCCAAAATTTCTAATACAAAAGCATGCTGAGTATTACCAGCATTTTCTGTTTTTTTTCCAAAATTTCTAATTTGTGTGCATGCCAAAGAAAGGGGAAACTAGATGTTCATTAACTAGCACAATTATATTGGGCCAGAATTTGCTGGAGCAGGGCATCTCCTGGCATGCCCGATGAGTTAGACATTTTCCTACACCCCTCAGCTCAAAACCTTTTTGTCTTGTAATTTGCTGGAGGTGCGAGCTGATAACAGTGCAGCGAGGGTCACAGGGCATCTGGGACCTTGGTGAAGGATGGGACCAAAAATGTATCTCCTCAACCAATGAGATTAAAGGATTTAGAAATAATCAGAGAAAGGACTGAGAAGGAGGGTAAATTAGAGTGGGTGCATGCCAAATCAGGTACAGAAAGAGAAATAAAGAGAGGGAAAGAAAGGTTGGAATAAGAGAGAGAGAAAAAGACAGAAAGGAAAAGTAAGAAACACATTTTTTTAATTTAAAATTTGAATTGGGCCAGAAATTCAGCTTTCCGGCTTCCTGCGGGTGCAAGCATCGCACGCGTACTTGCCTACCGGGCCTGCAGTTGTGCTTTGGGCCCACGAGGACTTCGGGTCCTGGGCCTCCTGCAGCTGCCGGCGCGCGGTGCTTGTGTATCCCAGGGGCGCAGTTAGTTCGAAGCGTCCCCTGGGATCACGTGGGCCATGGAGAGCCAATCCTAGCAGGGCATTTTCATTCATAGATTTGACAGGAAGACCTGTCAAATCTATGAATAGAGATCGGCCCCAAAACCACACTTAAACTTCAAATAATTTTTTTTTTAAATCACATTTTTAAAATAACTATAAGTTAAATAAATTAACTACTTAAAACAAAAATTAAAATTTTTGAAAAAATTAATTATACTTTTTAACGGTGCTAAAAATAAACTTACCTTTCTTTAAAGTATCTAAAAAAGATAAAACTATTGAAAACAAATTTAAATTGTAATTAATTAACCACTTACCTTGTTAAAAACAGGCCTTGCGCCTCCTTTTTAAAAGTGCGGCTTCTTCATACTTACCCTCACAGAGAAACCTGAAAAAAAACCTGAAGTTCGCTGCGTGCGCGCAGCCTCTCCCGCGCATGCGTTCGACTTCTGAACCCCTCCCTTCAGGGGAACGGAAGTTCCGGTTTCCCGCGCATGCGCAGTGCATGCAGGAAACCAGCACTTCAGGTGGCCTTACGGGTGAGTACACAGCGCGTACTCACCCGACAACAGCCGAATTTCTGGCCCATTTTTAAAAGGCAGATGTTTATTCGAACAATAATTCACTACCTGAAGGAATGAGACTCCACACTTTTAATTGTTCACTTTCTGGGTGAGAGAGGTTGATTGTCAGTCATTAACAATTATCACATCATTAAAAAGAGCCTTGTGCTATTAATTACTAGACTTAACTTTTTGTGGCGGGTTTAATGGGCAATTAATGTGCTAATGCAGCAACTTCATGAAAGTCATGGGGAGGTTAAGGGTGAGATGTTATTTTCGCAAAGCTAATTGCAGAGAGGCGTAAACCATCCAGCAATTTGTGGTGATTCTCAATTCACAGGGTATCTCTTCCTCACCACAAGTTGCTGGCCGATTTGCACATTAATAATGGCACGGGGTCATTCAGATGGCATCATTTTTTCAACAAATTCTGGCCCATTGGTATTAATTCAAATAAAATATTTTGTTGGTGCTAACTAAACCATTTTCACTCAATCTGACAGAGTTGAACATTTCTGCATTTTGGTCAATGGTTTGTGAAAAACCATTCCCTTCTCAATGTTATTACTTAAAAAGGAATTTCAGACCCTAGTTGTTTTAATTTTTTGGTTAAAGAGGCCTGCTTATATGATTATCAGGTGTTTGATATGTAAAAATAAGTAGCTACATCAATTCTTGATGATATGTTGACACAAAAATGTATAGTTAGAAGGTTAAAATGTCACGGAAATTATTGGGATATAGATCATCTGATGAACAATAATGCAAAAATCATGAGTGTGTTTTATTTCTTCAATTTAGGTGCATTATTTGTTTCCATAAGTGTGAACTGATTTGCCTTATGTAAAGAAAAACCACTTAGGTGAGTTAAAGATTCACTGTGCACTGGATCTTTTAGCATCAGTTAGCTGCCAGCATATGCCTGCAGATATCTTGCATGTTACTCACTGAGCTAAATCGGATCTGGGTGCCAAGCTAAGTGCATCTTTTTGTTTATGTACGTCTCACTGCTGATATGTGAGTAAGATTTTCAGTCAAGAATAAAGTTGACTTTATTAACCCTAGAATTACAACAGAAAAAAAAAACAACTGTAAAAAGTATTTTAATGTGAAGACAGGTATGGTCATATCTCTTTGATACGTAATTGGGTTCACCTTGTAAATTAGAATTCACTAAAAAAAAATGCTTTTCGTTCATGGGATGTGGGTGTCGCTGGCAAGGCCAGCATTTATTGTCCATCCCTAGTTGCCCTTGAGAAAGTGGTGGTGAGCCGCCTTCTTGTGTGGTGAAGGTACTCCCACAGTGCTGTTAGGGAGGGAGTCCAGGATTTTGATCCAGCGACGATGAAGAACGGCGATATACTTCCAAATCAGGATGGTGTGTGACTTGGAGGGGAACTTGGAGGTGGTGGTGTCCCCATGTGCCTGCTGCCCTTGTCCTTCTAGGTGGAAGAGGTCGCGGGTTTGGGAGGTGCTGCCAAAGAAGCCTTGGCGAGTTGCTGCAGTGCATCTTGTAGATGGTGCACACTGCAGCCACGGTACACCGGTGGTGGAGGGAGTGAATGTTTAAGGTGGTGGATGGGGTGCCGATCAAGCGGACTGCTTTGTCCTGGATGGTGTTGAGCTTCTTGAGTGTTGTTGGGGCTGCACTCATTCAGGCAAGTGGAGAGTATTCCATCACACTCCTGACTTGTGCCTTGTAGATGGTGGAAAGGCTTTGGGGAATCAGGAAGTGAGACACTCGTCGCAGGATACCTAGCCTCTGACCTGCTCTTGTTGCCACAGTATTTATGTGGCTGGTCCAGTTAAGTTTCTGGTTAGTGGTGACCCCCAGGATATTGATGGTGGGGGATTTGGTGATGGTAATGCTGTTGAATGTCAAGGGGTGGTGGTTAGATGCTCGCTTTTGGAGATAGTCATTGCCTGGCACTTGTGTGGCGCGAATGTTACCTGCCACTTATGAGCTCAAGCCTGAATGTCGTTCAGGTCTTGCTGCATGCGGGCATGGACTGCTTCATTATCTGAGAGTTGCGAATGGCACTGAACATTGTGCAGTCATCAGCAAACATCTCCACTTCTGACCTTTTGATGGAGGGAAGGTCATTAATGAAGCAGCTGAAGATGGTTGGGCGTAGGACACTGTCCTGAGGAACTCCTTCAGCGATGTCCAGGGGCTGTGCTGATTGACCTCCAACCATCACAACCATCTTCCTTTGTGCTAGAATGACTCCAGCCAGTGGAGAATTTTCCCCCCAATTCCATTGACATCAATTTTACTCCTTGATGCCATACTTGGTCAAATGCTGCCTTGATGTCAAGGGCAGTCACTCTCACCTCACCTCTGGAATTCAGCTCTTTTGTCCATGTTTGGACCAAGGCTGTAATGAGGTCTGGAGCCAAGTGGTCCTGGCGGAACCCAAACTGGGCATCAGTGAGCAGGTTATTGGTGAGTAAGTGCTGCTTGATAGCACTTTCGACGACACCTTCCATCACTTTGCTGATGATTGAGAGTAGACTGATGGAGCGGTAATTGGCCGGATTGGATTTGTCCTGCTTTTTGTGGACAGGACATACCTGGACAGTTTTCCACATAGAAAATTCCTATATATATATATATATATATAAATATGTTAATGCAATTATAACTGCCCCCACTATAAGAGGCACAAATTGTGTAATATTTGTTTTATAGTTTTATATCTTTCCTGTTGTTGCGATGTAGTGCAACTAAAAATCTGTATTATACAAGAACAGTCCAGGTGGATGTTTTTGTCAATCACACTTCAGGTTGAAATTTTATATTGATAAAGCAATGACAAATTGCAACTGGGCAAGAACAGAATGTACCAATCAATGTGTAGCAGATCGGAATACAAATTATCCATCAGCAGCTTCACAAACATTGCAATGAAAAATCAGCATTTATCAAACAGCTACCAATAGCGAGAAGCAGAAGAGAAGCCAATCAACTTGCTCCAAACATTTTTCGAAAATACTTTTGGCGGCCATCTTGCTTTCTCCGCTGAGCTGAAAACTTTCAAAATTACAAAAATGACAAGAACGTGATTAAATGTATCTACACAGTAGCATTTCCTACTTTGAAATACCTCCAAAAATGTTTTCAATCCATCCGAGTAGCTAAAATGTTGAATTCATGGAGGATCTGAGAGATATCATTTTCAGCTGAAGAAACTCAACAAGCTAACAGGCTTGTGCCTACAGCTTGCAGATTTTCATTTCTGATGATTGACAGCAAGACAGATTGTTCACAAAGCAAACCAGGACTTACTGGGGCCTGCTTGAACATTTGGCATAAAACAGGCAGTCGGCAGGCATAGGGGGCGAGGAACGCGCCTACCTGTTGTTGCTGCTGTGAGGCCCGAGCTATTTCGAGACATGGGCCTCATTTACATGGAACCAATGAGCTGCATGCTTTAAACTGATGCTACGATGGAGCTTGTCGGTTGGGGAAGGTGGACAATGGGCTGGGCCTGGAGGGGAGGGGATGTCGAGGGGAACAACATGCGTAGACCAGCAGCAGGCTGGAGTAGTTTTGTGAAGGCTGCCTGGCCCCACAAAAATAAAGATGAAAATGGTTTTGGGTTGTTTTTCCAGTGACTTTCAGAGGTCCAATTAAGGACCGCTGGTTAGGCTGCTCAACACTGATACAGATAGATGGAGTGCGTGCAGCGCATGCTATACCCATCAGTACCTCAAAATTGTAATCAGGGTCTTATATACTTCATACGACAATGATTGCATTAAAAGAAAATGGTCTTGCACTTCCCTGGCTACTCATCTAAAGGCCCCTACCAAGGTGATGGTGGCTGAAGCACCAGTGCAAACAGGGTATTAAGGGACTCAAGGCCATTTTCAGGCTGCTACTTCCTCGTTTACATTAGACGAACATTGTTAAAATCTGCCCTGCTGTTTTTAAGCTCATCCCTTTTGCACTCATTTGTTTTGATGGAAAATTATTGCAGATAAAAATCCCCATGGAATATAGGTCCGGTTTTCCTCTTCAGTAACACTGGGGCAGGTGGAAGATGAAGATTGGGCAGAGAGTCATTCTGCCAGCTCCCTAACACCCAATGCCACTCCCAGGATTTTCTTCCAGAAGTGACATTAGGTGCATAGTACCGCTGCCCAAACATGTATAGCATATTATAATAAGACGCAGGTGATGAGATGACATCATATGATGCATTTCATATCATTTGTGCCGTAAAACCATTGGAAGCAAGGAATGTTAGTGTCTTCCTGGCAACCAGAGTTGCACTGAACCACAAGGGGGTTTCAATTTTAAAGGGCCACTTTGACTAAGCCAGTCAATAGCAGAGCGATTGATTATTAGTCAAAGTGGCAAATTCAACTCACAAGAGGGGGAAAAAATGATGAATCTTCATCCGGCACTGCTGGATCGCTGGATGTACTATCATGTGACAAGGCACTTCAGCAATTTCCCTCCCATCCACCTGAGGCAAGCAATTATGGAAATTTGAGTTTGTTTTCTGTATAAACTGCCAAACACGTGAACTCTAACTTTTTTCTGAGGTAACTTTGAGGGTAGAGTTGAAATCTTCTAATACCCTGAGGTATTGGATGCAGCAGGCGGATATCTAATGGAAATAAAATTGCAGGCAGTGCAGCCATGATTTTACAATAAGCCACCCGCTGTGTGTGAAGCTTTGCCTATGGTGCAAGTTCTCCAAAAATATCACCATATATATTAACTGATCTCTCTTAACTATAGTCCCTACGCACAGTAAGAGGCCAAACACAAATACTGCTGAGGAGCAAGCCAGCGAGTGGGAAATTACTTGAGTGGTGGGACTGACTTGAAGAGGGTCTTAATATTTTTTGTAGTGTATTCTAAATGATTGCACCAGTTGAATTTCATTTATTTATGTTTATCTCACAGCTCAAAAACAACCATATAAAGAGTGGCAAGTTGTGGAAGGACTGGGAGGACTGTGCTATTATTCAATTTTGGAGGGAGATTTGAATAAAATTCCTAAATGTAAACATGCTTATTTAAACCAAACATTTTGCTACTGTTAAACGATAGTTGGTAAAGAAGGAAAGATGCAAATTCTATAAATTTTATCTTAAGTTTTATATATTACTTGGCCTTTGCTATAAAAATACCCTAAACAGATAGAAAGTAAAAGTAAAGAGCAGTCCCTTCATTATACATGTAGAGATGTATTTGCTTATTTAAGTTGTTGTATGTGAAGGGACAAATGTATTTTTTAATCAGGGGAGGGAAACACTAATTATTTTCCAGTAACCAATTAAAAACTTATTTCACTGTCTCTGGGGAGATCACTTCCAATTTCCTTCCACATCCTCTTGTTGAAGGTATGGAGCCCCTCCTCCACTTCCACACCTGAGACCCTTCTCCTATAACAGTGTAACTTCTGACTCACTGGGCTGGATTTTGAATGACCCATGGAGTCGGGTTTGGAGGCGTGTTGGGGGTTAAATTTGCGGGGTTGGGGGTCCCGACCCCATCCCGACTCCATCCCGCCTCCACGCAATTTTGATAAAATCAGTCGCGGGGTTCCCGACTCCGTCCCGCCTCCAAGAGGCGGGAGAGGCCATTAAAGCCCTTAACAAGCTCTAAATTGGCTCTGTAATGCGATTTTCAAACGTTTTAGCTACTTTAACCCTTTTCTGACATGAAGCACGCCTGGTGTGAAACACTCCAGTGAAACCTGGCGGGAGCGCAAGTGGATAGCTGACTATTGGCTGCAGGTCCACTATTACAACAGAGATGTGATGAAGGTAGTAGTCGTAGTATTAGGTGGTGTGAAAGTTGCGTCTGATGCTGCTGCATTGAATGAGTTCAGAGACTGCATGGCATTTGCTGTTAGAGGACTTGGATGCAAAAAAATCAATCTCTCTCTCTCTCTCTCTCTCTCTCTCTCTTCCCCCCCCCCCCCACCCCCACCACACACATCTACATATTCCAGCACAAGTCTACAATATTGGGGTATTATATCAAATGATAGTAAAGGTTAGGAAACATACCATACCTTTTAGATGCAGTTTGATGAGAAAGCAACTAGCTGTGGTTGAACTGTGGGGATCGATAATTTTGGAGTCAAGAGACAAGTATTCAGAACTTTCCCTCCAGGGATCAAATAGCTGGGATAGAGTCCATAAAATGGAGTCTGTGGAAAGAACATGAGCGAACAAACTTTTTCTCATCCCATGTTTTCTGGTATTCTTACGGCATATGTAAAATAGATCTGTTTATGATGAGTGTAAAGGGCATGTAGTATGAAACCTGCTGAACAGTACAATGGAATCCTGTACTCCTCACACAGGCTGAAGATAAACTATTCTTCGCATACCGATGGCTTATCACTTATTTTTATAAGTTTGAAATAATAACTCAATCTCTGTAGTTGTTTTATAATTCAGAGATTACACACCGAACCACTCATTTTCCCATTTGGCCCTTCTAGATGTCTCACCTAAATTAAAATAACTGGAAGAGATAATCAATAAACTGCCTGACTTCCACCAGATCTTTCTCTTCTTTATCATGCATTTATAGTAGCCACAAGCAATAACATATCCCGGGACGAGTGCTGGAAGCAAAGAGGAACACTTGCCAAATACAAAATAAAACCTTACCTTCCTTACATAAGCCCTTTTAATCACTGGGGGTAGTGTACTTTATTGCAAACTAGGTATGTTTTTCACTGTGGGATTTTATTTAATTTCAGCTATCACACTGCTATTAATATGACAGGTCTGGGGGAAACTCTGACTTAAAGAAGGTCAAATAATCAACATCTGGAAAGATGGCTCATTTATCATATCCTGACAAATATGTCAGAAACATAACCTCATCACAGTAAGATGGCACCATATAAAAGGTTAATGGATTTAAAATGCTATAGACATTTCAACACATTTGGCTAGTACTCTTCATAATATTGCATTTAATTTTGTATTTAATAGTTTGTCTTAATGTTTTCTACATTTATTAAGTGATTGATTGCCTGACTAAACTATTAGCTTTTACAAGCATAAATATTAGAATATTTGTAAGAAAACTGTGTTGGTAGAGAATGAATGGAACTATTTGTAATCTAAAGACACCAGCTTTCTTTGAAAAAGTAAAACCAACATTTTTTTATTAAATATTTCTTTTGCCCCAATATTAATAAACAATGGGCCAGAAATTCGGTTTTCAGGCTTCCTGCGGGTGCAAGCATCGTGCGCGTACTTACCTACCGCGCCTGCAGTTGTGTTTTGGGCCCACGAGAACTTTGGGTCCTGGGCCTCCTCCAGCTGCCGGCGCGCAGTGCTTGCGTGTCCCAGGGCGCAGTTAGTTCGAAGCGTCCCCTGGGATCACGTGGGCCATGGAGAGCCAATCCTAGCAGGGCATTTTCATTCATAGATTTGACAGGAAGACCTGTCAAATCTATGAATTGAAATCAGCCCCAAAACCATACTTAAACTTCAAATAAATTTAAAAAAACATCACATTTTTAAAATAACTATAAGTTAAATAAATTAACTACTTTAAACAAAAATTAAAATTTTGAAAAAATAAAATACTTTTTAACAGTGCTAAAAATAAACTTACCTTTCTTTAAAGTATCTAAAAAAGATAAACCTGTTGAAAAATTTTTTAAACTGTAATTAATTCACCACTTACCTTGTTAAAAATGGGCCTTGCGCCTCCTTTTTAAAAGCGCAGCTTCTTCCATACTTACCTTCCCGGAGAAACCTGAAAAAAAAACAAAGTTCGCTGTGTGCGCGCAGCCTCTCCTGCGCACGCGGTTCACCTCTGAACCCCTCCCTTCACGAGACCAGAAGTTCCAGTTTCCCGCGCATGCGCAGTGCATGCAGGAAACCGGCACTTCAAGTGGCCTTACGGGTGAGTACACAGCGCGTACTCACCTGACAAGCGCCGAATTTCTGGGCCAATAATTCAAACTATAATTGGAACATAAAAACAGAAAATGCTGGAAATACTCAGCAGGTCAGACAGCATCTGTGAAGAGAGAAACAGAGTTAACGTTTCAGGTCGATGACCTTTTGTCAGAACTGGAAAAAAGTTAGAGATATAACAGGTTTTAGGCATGTGCAGGGACAGGGAAAGGGGGGAGGGGAGGAAAGAACAAAAGGGAAGGTCTGTGATAGGGTGGAAGGCAGGAGCGATTAAATGATAAAAGGGATGATGGTGCAAGGCAAAAGGAGATGGTAATGGGACAAGTAAAGAAACAAAAGATGGGTCTAGTAGAGGTGTAAATGGGAATAGCAGAATCATCAACAGCTGCCATCTGAAAAAAAAGGCCAGGGTCTCCAGAATGGTTGTGGTTTGCTGCGCTCAGCACAAAATTGCGCAGTAGTGAGGTTTGGACCTGCAGGAGGAACAAGGCGAGGAGCTCAGATCCTCCTCGGACGATTCGGAGGGCGAGGAGGAGGAAGAAAAAAACGAGGAGGAGGAAGGTGATGAAGGCAATGCACCCCCAGCTGCTGACCTTGCTGCCTGGGATGCCAGGGATACCCTTATAAAGGCACGGTTCACTTAGGTTCCACCAGTGGATCCATGTCACAAGCACATGCAACGGCCACTCTTCCCGTACCCCCCCCTCCATGTCACTGACACAAAACAGTCCTGCAAACAAACAACCACAACTTGAACATCCCTGCATTGGTCCCCATCAATTTGTGTTTACCCATTCATCATCAAACAAGTTAAAAAGCGAGATGCCACCCAGCACCCAAGAATGGACAAGACAGGATAGTGGTGCAAAGTAATCATTTTTATGTGACCTAACTAAAGAATAGAAATTTATCAACACAGCATTTTCTTTGACACCCATGTGCATACCCTTGAGCAATTACAAAGCCTAACTCTTCCTTTTCCTACAACTCCTATGTGGTGCAATCCCTATGGCTTGAGCAGAGGTAGAGGCAGGCTGCTCACATCCCTGCTCTGACACTTGGCCAACGTCCTCTGGGTTTTGGAGCCCGTGAGGGCCCCGCCAAAGACTGTTCCACCTGCACTCGGCCATTGGGAGACGAGGCAGCATGTGGGCTACTGACTGAGGGGGGGCAACGGGCATGAAGTGGAAGCGCTTTGAGTGGAGTCCCCACTTCCGTGTCCCCTTTCGCCATCATCCCTCTCATGGCCCAGCCGCATTTCACTGCTACCACTGTGCTGGAGAGCACTTTGGTGCAGATCAATGGGGAGCTGTAAGGTCAAGGCTAAGGTGGCTGTCATCCTGTTTATGGTGGCAGACATGTTGGCATCCAGAGTCTGCACAACCGTGGTCAAGGTGTGCATGGACTCATTTGACTGGAGCCTTTGATGTTCCTCAGCTGGCCAGTCTATCCATGGAAGAACACATCATCTCAATGGCCTGCGACATCAATCCACTCATGCCTGAGGTGAACTCCTCCATTCTCTGTGCAATCGTGGTGAGTGTGCTTGGAAGGCCTGTCAGTGAATTGCACATTAACTGCTGCTGCTCATAGATTCTCTTTTTCATCGATGGCCCCCGGGGTACAGTATCTGTGCCCAACTGAGCAGAGCTTGGAGAGGGCCACGCCCTCCGACGCGGACTCTCCGCTTCTAACCCTGCCACCGCCATCTGCTCTTGCTCACTTGTGAAGTCTGCGTCACCAGGTTAAAACCCAACCATATGTCCTACTGGTCCCACCAAAGTGCGAGTATCTGAGCTGTTGCTTGGTATGCATGAGTCCTTTGATGGCGCACCCTCAGAAGGATTCAGCTCCGTTGTCTGTGATCTCCATCAACTCCTGCTGCAGCGTGAAGGCCCTGTCAGTGATAAAAGACATGAATGCCTACTGGCAAGGTAAGAAAGTTGCAACTTATCATTATGAAGGTGATCATATTTCACTCGCTGTTGAAATCAAGTTAACATGACTTAATGCCTTATGATATGTGGGTGGCTGATATTTACTTGTGTCACCAGGTAGCTGGGAGCTCCTCATCTCCCCATCTCCGACGGCCAGGTACGCTGAAACTCTACTGATCTCCAGTGCCTCCTCCTCTATACTTGTTAACTGTGAGATGGTTGGAGGGCCACCTCCTGTTCTGTCTCCCTCCCTGGTGTTCTGTGCTCTCTTCTGCAACAAGGGAAAGAACAGACCTATGAGTGACTGTAATGGCATATGTTCAGTCAAAGGATGGAGTGCATTTGGAAAGGCATGAAATTGTATAAGGATGAGGGTGAGTGGGAGTGGTGGACAGATAGATGGGGATGTGAGGAAGTGCATAGGCAGAGAAGGATGGGTGCACCTGCAAGGTAAGTGGCTTAGAGGAGTGATGTGATGGAGTCGGCTTGAGAAGGCAGAGTCAGGGGGTGGGGGGATGTGCACAGCAGGATGTAGGTGAATGTGCAACTGTACTCATCTTTCCTGACCTGGTTAGGTCATTAAACCGCTTTCTGCACTGCATCCAAGACCGTGGCACTACACTCTGCTACCCACCTCCTGGGCAACCTCCAACCACGCCTTTTTTGTTTCTGCAGCAGGTTTCTTCCTCCCATTGTTGGGGAATAGTATGTCCCTCTGGCTCCTCACAGCCCCCACACACATCAAAGGAGGGATCAGTGAACCAGGGGCGCAGCCTTGGAATGTCTTGACTCCATTTTTAAACTTCCTCTTCTCTGCTTGCCAACTCCAACTCCTCCAAATTGTATCTTTCGATTGACTCTTTAAACACTGGAGTTGAGATCATGTTATGCGGGTCCTTATCACGCCCGCTGCCGTGGATTGGACGGCAAACCCGGAAGTAAAATTATACTGAGGTGGCTGAGATAAAAAGCCACTGACACACGCGTTGAACGTACCTCCAGGTTTCTCCCACGATATTGGAATCCTCCGCTCCCAGCACATCTCCCAGTTAGTATCGGGGCCTCTGTTTCTCTCTCCACAGATGCTGACTGACCTGCTGAGTGTTTTCCAGCATTTGCTGTTTTTATTTCACTGAATACTAAAAGCTGACATTAAAAAAATGGAGTATGAATTAATGAAGGTTACATCCTGAATTATGTAACATTTCAGAATTTAATCCCCATGGGTTGAATTATTGTATCTACTATATATAATTTAAGTTTTTTATTACACATAACTTTTTTAGTACTTAAATATTGTTAGAACTCCTTTGAAATTATTATAGCCAATAAAAACGATTCTCAATGTATTTTATCTCTTTTGTTGCCTCTGTCAGGAGATTATATGGGTGCTGGTATGTGGGTGGTTCTGTGGCTCATGACCTATAAGTCATCACGACAGTGATGGACCAGGCTTGATGGAACAGCTTGCCTATTCCTGTCTATCATTTCCGTATGTTGCTATGTACATTTCCATTCAGAAATAGCAGTACATTACACATAGTAGACGTACACTTTAAAACTTGTTAATTCAGAAATCAGTGTAAGTTATCAAATAAAGTTGAAAACATCAATGATTAAAGTGGGGTTAAATAGATGTCATCACGTTGCACAGCGATCACAGGATAACTTATGAAACATGGTCAGATCTCTCACATTTCACATGAACTATTCAGCTTTACTGTTTCCAGATCAATTACATTTATCTGATATTTAGAATTTTATAAGTTACAACGATCAACATTTAAAAATGTTGTATTTTAAGTTCTGGTGGATAAGATAGCATTGAATAAACACTTCAAAATAACGTGACATAATTGGGGTTCTGAATTATGTAATTTAATATTTTGTAGGTGAGATTTTAATGCAATGGTGAATTATTAGAAACGTACCTCATTTCCATAACTCAAATACAACATGGTCGGCTTAAGATCAAAAATAATGATGGCAACAAGTTTGAACATTTTTATTTTGCAGTTGGTAAACTTCAGTGGTATTTAAAGATGTGTCTCTTCATTCACACTTCGAGCACTGGGGATCTTTTATTTTTCGAAGGGTATACTCCTTACTATCAAATAACATCTGCAAGCCTGCTGTCCTGTAAATTTCTGTTTCATTCAGATTTAAAAGTGAAATTAGGTAACTATGCAAACCCGTAGAACATATATCAATTCATAGCATTCTGAGGAACAATCTCAAAATTTATAATATATTTTGATTTTGTTGTCACAGTCTTTGTGTAGTTAGAAAGCCTAAACGTGAGCCTTAATCTTACTCTGGGAGAGTGGCACTGTGTTAAATCTGTTTATTTTTCAATGTTATTATGTTCCTTTCTAACTGTATTAAAATATAAAAGTGTATGCCTGGCGGTATTCTAAGAGTTTTTTAATTTGTTATTTTTACAACTGATGACGAGACAAGGGTGGAAAGTCCATCTGAGCACGAAATGGGGCTGAACAAGTAAACAATGGCCCTGGAATTCCTGGGGACTCACTGTGCACACTCACTCGGGCTTTAGGCTACAGACTCAGTTCCAAATCGTGGGGACGGGGTCGTTGGTATGGGGCCGGCAACAAAATATCGATGGATGGCACCCAACTCGATTCTCTCTTGTAAGGAGGAGCAGCTCACGGCCACTGTTCCTGATGTCCCGTCCCATTCTACCCAAAAGAAATTGTCAGGGCAGTTTCTTTAAACCCATTTCTTATGGGTAAAATAGTTTCAAGAAAATAATTTATTGACTCTTTCTTGCAAATGTTAAAAAGCATTCAAATTGCACACGCTTTTTACATCTTACATACGGTTTACTCTAGAATGATGGAAAGTATTACATTTTAAGTATCCAGAGGAAAACAGTAATTCCTGATTGATATACTTAAAGTAGGTATAGACTGTCCACATTGGTGTAAACTGATAACTGTGGCTGTTGTTCATAGCGCAGAATTATTTGTTTCGGTATTCCAGATTTCATCATTCTGCTACCTATCTACAAGACCACTGACCTATTGTAAGTAGGGAGATTGGAAATAGTGCAGAGAGATGTTGAACCTGGTTTTGTGGTAGGAAAATTTGCCACTGTTTCACTGTGTCATAAAGTTGTGGGGGCCAACAAAATAGTGCTTCTTATCTGAGATTGATCCAGTTGTGTCACATTTGATCTAGAAATAGAAATGTAATTATGCAGGCGGTACATAAGTTGCTGAAGATGAACTGTACAATGCTAGATTTGAACAAAGATTGACGAAGGCCAGATATAATGTTTAGGTGAAGGTCAAAATGATGCAGTTGCTGTTACAATCATGTGTACTTAACAAAAGAAAAATGAAGAAGTGAGAAGTAAATTAATTATTGAAGTGGCATTAGAATCAATGGAACATGAAGGCAGAAAAAGCAAGCATTCTGCTCCAGATTTTATAGTGAATTTTCAAACCTATAGCCAGTAGATCAGCATGGCTTACAAATATTACAATCATATTTCTAGTATTACCAAATATATCAGAGCAAAACCTTCAAAATGTTACCATGACTGGCTTAACTCACTTGCGCCCATATTGTTGATGAGTTATGTGGCTGGCATCATTCAGTAGTTTATTTTTTGTAAGCTACTGTTCCCCTCTGTGTTTCCTTTGTACACCAGTTATTGTGTGAAGAATGATGTCTGTGGAAGTCTTGTATTGCCTCGAAGGTTTTCACTATTCATCTTCAAACAAAGGACAAAACCGGCAAAGCAAGGACTCTTCCAGTCTCCAAAACTAGCACTCAACAACTGTATTGAGAGATTTGAGTTCGCTCTGATTGATGGTTGCTGTCAATCTTTTGGCCATGGTGTCATTCAAAGCAAAGTTTTTAAAAAAGCACAATAACATTTAGTGTCAAGAGTGTAAAAAGTAAATATGTAATTAATGAGTTGATTAAATATTGGTTATGGCTAAACATTTTGCTAATATATTACAAAAGTTAAAAAGAAATCATAGATTCAGTTTCATGTACCATTTTCCAAAAAAAAATGCTATCTCCATCTTTGAACTCTCTACCCTTCAAATGGCTTCTGGACTTCACTCGCCTGCTTTGGACAGCGGTTCGTCGATGCTCTGTGCCGGTCCCATCCTGCTTACCTGGGCTTTGTCCTTCCATGGGACCTCTGACTTTCACCCTGGTCTCCCTACTATTGTCTCCAACCTATTCCCTGCTACCAGGAAATATGTATCCCATTAATTACTACATTTAACCAGGCCTATGTATCCTGAGCTTTTCCCCTGTGCCCATTCGCGTGTGCACTTTGGCTGCCACTCCGGACCCAAGCCATTCAATACTTTTCCACTTTTTCTCCCCCTTTTCCTTTTCTCTCGATCCCTCCCTGACCGCTCGCTCCTGTCATCCTGCCTCCTTTCATCTCTCCTCTCCCGGACACTCTGCCCTCACAAATCTCTACCCCAATCCTTCATTACTCTTCAACTTTCTTACTCTCCTGCCGCCGTCCCTGGCTCGACTCCCTCTTAGATTAGCCTACAGCTTCCCTCGGTGCCTCTCATGGCATCCTACGAAGGGCCCATCGAGGCACTCGTCGCTGCCTCTTTAAGAGCAGCAACCCCAACTGTCCCATCCTACTCTCTCGCCAGCCTTCCCGCCCAGAGCGCCCACTGGGGGCTAATCTTGCCAATCTCCTCCCCGTCCAACTCATCCCCCCTAGCGCTGACCCTGTGGACGCTGGCAGTGGGTCAGCCATCACCGACCCTCTCTGCATCTCCCTGCAGAATGTCCGTTCACTTGCGAACAAGGCCTTTGCCATCCATGAGCTTATTGTGGATGATTGCATCAACATCATGGCCCTGACGGAAACTTGGTTGAGGGGTGAAAACACCTTACCCTTAAATGAAGCCTCCCCACCTGGCTATACCTTCCACCACTTGCCCCGCTCAGACCGCCGTGGTGGCGGTGTGGCTCTCATCACCAAATCACACCTTGGTCTGTCTCCCTACTCCTCCGGTACTTTCTCCTCCTTTGAGCATCTCACCTTATTCCACCCCTCTCACCTCTCATTTAAAATTCTCGTTCTCTACTGCCCACCCAAGTACCATAAAAATTATATTACCGAGATATCTTCACTACTTTCCTCCCTCAGCCTCTGCCCCGAACAACTTTGCATCCTCGGTATTTCAACTTCCATCTCAATTCATCATGCTTTCTCTCCTCTGAGTTCACTAGCCTCCTATCCTCCCTTAATCTCTCCCTCCATGTAAACTCCCCAACCCATATTCACGGCCACCCCCTCGAACTTGCCATCTCTCGTGGCCTCGCTACTCCCATCGTGTCAAGCGCAGATAAGGCCATCTCTGACCACTTCCTCATATCGCTCTCCACTCACATCCCCCTTCCACCCCCTCCAACCGTACTTCCATCTGTGTCTGCCCCTGGAAAAAACTCTCTCCCAACTCTCTTACAACTTCTCTTATGAAGTCCCAACTGTCCAGCCTTTGACCCACCATTCACCATGACATTTCTGCAGCTACCGATCTGCTCAACCACACCCTCACCACTACCTTTGATGCCTTAGTCCCAATTAAAACAATTACTCTCTCTCACTCTGGCCATTCCCCCTGGTACAGCCTCATCTTTGCTCCCTTCAGTCCAAGGGACGCAGACTTGAACGGATATGACGGACAACTGGTTTAGCCATTCACCGCCAGATCTGGCTGGACCACATAAAGCACTATCGGGCCCTGCTCTCGTCTGTCAAAATTGCTCACTATTCCAGAATCATTCTGGAATGCAAAGATAAACCCCGGCTTCTATTCTCTACTGGTAACCATCTTCTTAAACCCCTCTCCCCTGTCTCCTCCACCCTCACCTCCGACAACAAGTGTGAGGAGCTCATGGACTTCTTTGTCTCTAAGATTGAGACCATCTGTTCGGCTGCCTCTGCCACTTCCCTTCCTTCCCCTAGCCCACCAGGCCAAACTTCCTCTAAGGTTCCCCCCTGCCCTAGCCCTGAACTCACATCTTTCTCCAGTTTCTCTCCGATCTCCCCTCATGATCTCTCTGTCCTCATCTTGTCCATGGCACCCACTTACGGCTCCCTCGACCCTATTCCCACTAAACTGCTGATCACCCAAATTCCTTTTCTGGCTTCCATGTTAGCTGACATTGTTAATGGTTCTCTCTCCTTCAAATCTGCAGTCATCACCCCTCTCCTCAAAAAAACAACCCTTGACCCCTCCGTCCTTGCAAACTACCGCCCATCTCCAACCTCCCTTTCCTCTCCAAAGTCCTTGAATGTGTTGTCACCTTCCAAATCTGTGCCCATCTTTCCCGCAATTCCATGTTTGAATCCCTCCAATCAGGTTTCCGCCCCTGCCACAGTACCGAAACAGCTCTCATCAAAGTCACAAATTACATCCTTTGTGACTGTGACAAAGGTAAACTATCCCTCCTCATCCTTCTTGGCTTGTCTGCAGCCTTTGACACGGTTGACCACTCCATCCTTCTCCAACGCCTCTCCACCGTTGTCCAGCTGGGTGGGACTGCACTCGCCTGGTTCCTTTCTTATCTATCTAATTGTAGCCAGAAATTCACCTGCAATAGCTTCTCTTCCCACTCCCTCATCGTTAGCTCTAGTGTCCCCCAAGGATCTATCCTTGGCCCCCTTCTATTTCTCATCCACATGCTGCCCCTTGGTGATATCATCCAAAAACACAGCGTCAGTTTCCACATGTACTCTGATGACACCCAGCTTTACCTCACCACCACTTCTCTTGACCCCTCCATGGTCTCTAAATTGTCAGACTGCTTGTCCGACATCCAGTTCTGGATGAGCAGAAATGTTCTCCAGTAAAATATTGGGAAAACCAAAGCCATTGTTTTTGGTCCCCACCACAAACTCCGTTCCCTAGCCATTGACTCCATCCCTCTCCCTAACATCTGTCTGAGGCTGAACCACACTGTTCGCAACCTTTGTGTCATATTTGACCCTGACATGAGCTTCCGACCACATATCCGCGGCATAACTAAGAACGCCTATTTCCACCTCCGTAACATCGCCTGTCTCCGCCCTTGCCTCAGCTCATCCGCTGCAGAAACCCTCATCCATGCCTTTGTTACCTCTAGACTTGACTATTCCAATGCACTCCTGGCTGACCTCCCACATTCTACCCTACGTAAACTTGAGGTCATCCAAAACTCGGCTGCCTATGTTCTAACTCACACCAAGTCCCGTTCGCCCATCACCCCTGTGCTCGCTGACCTACATTGGCTCCCGGTTAAGCATCGCCTCGATTTCAAAATTCTCATCCTTGTTTTCATATCCCTCCATGGCCTCGCCCCTCCCTAACTCTGTAATCTCCTTCAGCCCTACAACCCCCTGAGATATCTGCGCTCCTCTAATTCTTGCCTCTTGAGCATCCTTGATTATAATCGCTCAACCAGTGGTGGCCGTGCCTTCTGTTGCCTAGGCCCTAAGCTCTGGAATTCCCTGCCTAATCCTCTCCGCCTCTCTATCTCTCTTTCCTCTTTTAAGACACTCCTTAAAACCTACCTCTTTGACCAAGCTTTTGATCACCTGCCCTAATTTCTCCTTATGTGGCTCGGTGTCAAATTTTTTGTCTTATGATACTACCTGTGAAGCGCCTTAGGACATTTTACTACGTTAAAGGCGCTATATAAATACAAGTTGCAAGTTGTTGTTGTTGTTAGTGACGATTATAAGAAGGAACATCACAAATGCCGGAAGGTTCTGAGAGCTGATGAGGTGTCACGCTGAGAACATTAACATTTCTTGTTCTTTCACATACTGATGAACTTTTGAAATATCAGCATTTTCTATTTTTATTACTTACTGGTGTATTGCTTTTCAATTGACACTTGTTATGCTTTCATTGTCTCACAGGTCTCCTCACTGCTGCATTCTATCCGCATACCCTTTTATCAGTCAGTAGAGTGAAATGGAATCATGTGATTGAATAGAGGAGGATGTGTTTCTACCACTTTTCCTGTCATCTGAGATGTGCCTTCCACCAAGCATCCCGGCCATGAAGTGTCAAACTGCCCCAACTGAGGGTAGGCTCATTTGAGTGATGATCACGTCTGGGATTGGAATTCACAGTACTAATAATACTGCTCTACCAAAGTAACCAGGTGACTCACAGGTGCACATTTAATCGAAATGATTTATTAGTAGAAAAATAGCACTGTAGTCAAGGCAACCAGATTCTCTCTTCTGCCTTCAGTAGATACATTTCATTGTACTGATGTTCTGTATCAGGTCTTTTGTAACAAAAAAAATGAACCAACTGGAATATAACAACAATGTGAGATTAGTCATCTTAGCATGCCAAGTATTTAGAGTGCTAAAGAGAAAATATCACTGTAAGTGCTCTAGGATATAGGGTTATCGCCCACAATTGGCAGGGTGATTAGTTTCTGATCTTGTCATGCTATTGTGGGGTAGGGGTCATTATGTCAGCTGTGGCTCAGCAGGGAGCACTCTCTAGGTGGGAGGGGCTAGGAGTGAGCAGGTGCTGCTGGTTGCTTGATTACTGCAGGGAATTGGAGTGAGTTTGTAAAAAGTTGGTGGTGTTTTTTTTTCAGGTTTTAGTGCCTTTTTGGTACATAAACAGCAGCCAGATGGCTGCTGAGGGGCCTGGAGTGCCGGGCCACTCAGAGGACAGTGTTCCCAGGATGAATTTAATCAGGGGAGAAAATGTTGGGGGAAAGGTGAAAAAAAGGCCCAAAGATTTGGGCCGGAACCCCAGGAGGTTTGGAAAAGAAAACACGGTGGTGGTTCAGTGCGAGGATAAGGAGATACGAGCTTGGGATATTATCCAGGCGGTACATGAGGATTGCGGCGAGGGAAGCTGCTTTGCCTGTGACCAAAGCTGACTGTTGGGTTTGAGGTGATGGGCAGTGGCCAAGAGAAGGAGGAAAGACTTTTACTCAGTTTGAAGGTTGGTGATAAGTTCTTGGAGGTATCTCTGCTATATTTGGAAGAGGTGGTTGTCTTATTCTTAAACCTGCCGGTTTATATTGAGGACGATGTGCTAATCAAAAAGTTGGAGTCGTGGGACATTAAAGTTCGCTTGGCAATAAAGAGGAGATACTATCCAGGAACACGGGTAGCAGATGGAACCCGTTACATAAAGGTGCAGTTCCCAGAGGGGGTAGAGTCATTGCCGTATAGCATGAAATTTGAAGTGCGGTTTAAACAGAGTGCTGCGAGTTGGGTGAGTCAGGGAGTCTTAACTGTTAGCTAAAATCAAACTTTTGTTTGTTTCACATTTACTGTTACTGTTTAAAATCTAAATTTTCCAGCAGGGTTATAAAAGGGATATACAAGACCTACAATTCAGAGCAGCTGAAGGCAGTTAATTAGGGAAACTAGATTAAACTGGTTCTCCTGCAGCAAGCTCCTTTGTTTCAGGGCCTATAAAAACAGGCTTTGCAGTGTGATTTTGTACTGAGTGCGGTTTAAACAGAGTGCTGTGAGTCAGGGGTTTAGGTGAGGAGTGGAAGGAGGAGCTTCCTTGCTTCGTCTTTGTTGGAGAGACACAGGCTGCGAGATTCTCAGCTCAGCTCAGTTCAGCTCGGTGCTGTGTGAACAGGTGAGCGAGCATACCCCGGCTGCTTGCGGGGAATGCTAGTGCGGAGGGCCCGGTACAGAAGGCCCGGGGCGGGAAGGCTGTGAGATTCTCAGCTCAGCTTGGTGCTGTGTGAACGGGCTGTTCCACACCCCGGCTCTCGCGGGGAATGCCAGTACGGAGGGCCCAGTGCAGAAGGCCCAGGGTGGAAGACCCAGAGGAGAGTGGCCTAGGCGGGAGGCCCAGCACGGAGAACCCCAAGCAGGGGGCCCAGGGCGGAGCGGCTGGTCGGCAGAGGTGGAGTCGGGAGATGCTGTGGGTGAGCATGCTGCGCTGGTTCTAAAAGTTGAAGAATGGTCTCGGGCCCAGATGAGTTCCAGTGGCCCCGTATGTGCTCTGTCCTGGCAGCAGCTGTGAGGCTTTTCTTGGTGATGGGATCGGGTTTGTGCGCCGCCATTTTGGTGGAGGAAAGACAAACTGTTTCCATCTGTAGCATGGCGTGTGGGCAGTCACAAGATGGGAAATGTGAACGGTTAAAAGTGGGGAAAAAAAAGGAAAATAAAAGGAAGATAAAAGACAAAACAAAGTAACATCGGTAAGGAATAATGAGTATTTTTTGATGACTGGATCCTGTGAGCGATAACAGCAAGTAGAAGAAAATCTGAGTTTTCGGTCTTTTTTACGGGATTGAGAAAGTGGATGGTTTCTTTTCCATGGGAAAGCTGAAGATTGTGGACAAGGACTATGACATCACATGGTTCGACAAACATCAAGTGAAAATGAGAGTTATTAAATTGCCAATAGGACTGGCGTAGAACTGGTATTTACTTGTTTTGTTGAAAAAAGTTTCAGATTTTCTGGTTGAAAGCAGTCTACTTGAAGCTTTAATTGATTTCTGATAAGGCTATGGGATTTTGCATATTGCGTTGTTAATTAGTGTTTATGTGGAATTTACTTTGAGATTATTGTCTAGTAAATGGTATGTTATATAGAAAGGAAGTAATTTAATATTGGTAAGAAATTATGAGTATTTTGATGGCTGGCTTTTGGGGGGAAATTTCCTTAATGAACGAACTATTGAACGGACGGACGCTCGAGTGGACGAACGAACGGACGATTGAACGAACACACGCATGCACATTGGAACTTACGCTCGATCGAACGATCGTTTGGAAAGCGATCGAACAAACGAGCGAATGCACGCACTTAGACAAATGGTACGCACGCACGCATACATATTGGAACTTACTCTCGATCGAACAAACGACGTTTAGTTGCGGGCCGGGCAATGAACGATCAAATGAACGGACGAGCGACTGCAAGCATGCACATTGGAACTTACACTCGATCGAACGAATGGTCGTTGGCCTCCGATCGAACGAGCAAACGCACGCATGCACGCACTTAGACAAACGGTACGCACGCACGGATGCACATTGGAACTTACACTCGAAGTGAACGATTGAATGAACGATTGAATGAACAAATGATGCTAGTAGGACTGGTGTAAAACGGGTAGTAGTATATTTGTAGCATTTAATTTTATTATGATGGTGCTATGTGATTTGTAAAAAAAAAAAGTACAAAGTTTGTGTGAGATTATTTAAGGGTATTTGTACTGTAAACTTTGTTGATTTATTTGTAAAATTTTATTAATGTATTTATATTGTTAATCGTAAAGTTGTTCTTATGGCTTTATTGTTTATTGTGATTAATGAATGTAATGGTTTACTATGTAATTGATGAGTTGTGTAAGTACTATTGTACTTGAATAAAAGATTTACAAGACCTACAATTCAGAGCAGCTGAAGGCAGTTAATTAGGGAAACTAGATTAAACTGGTTCTCCTGCAGCAAGCTCCTTTGTTTCAGGGCCTATAAAAACAGGCTTTGCAGTGTGATTTTGTACTGAGTGTGGTTTAAACAGAGTGCTGCGAGTTGGGTGAGTCAGGGAGTTAGGTGAGGAGTGGAAGGAGGAGCTCCCTTGCTTCGCCTTTGTTTTTCCTAACTTTTCACCCTGTAGGAATTGGTTCTTACTTTACACCAAGGAAAGAGTCCGAGAGTGGGAGGAGTCAAACAACAACTGTGAAACTGCTAAAGTGATGTCACAACCAAGGAAGGAGCTGATTGGTAAGTAGGACCTGGTGAGTATTTCTACAGTCCAGTCGTTAAAATGAAAGTAAGGTCTCTAGTTTAGAATAAGTAGTGTTTAAAGGGAAGTAAGGCCCCTAGTGTATTTAATATTCTTTAATTTAGAGGAAGTAAAGGGAGTAAATTAAGGGTAGGACATGGCAGGGCAGCTCGGCACCGTGGAGTGCTCTTCCTGTGCTATGTGGGAAGTCAGGGACACTTTCAGTGTCAAGATGCACACATGTGCAGGAAGTGTCTCCAGCTGCAGCTACTCGAAATCCGCGTTTTGGAGCTGGAGCTGCAGCTGGAGTCACTATGGAGCATCCGCGAAGCTGAGATCTTCGTGGATAGCACGTTTAACGAGGTGGTCACACCGCAGGTAAAGAGTGTACAGGAAGACAGGAAATGGGTGACCGCCAGACAGAGTAAAAGAAATAGGAAGGTAGTGCAGGAGTACCCTGGGTCCATCTCCCTCTCCGACAGATTTTCTGTTTTGGATACGGCTGGGGGAGATGGTTTCTCAGGGGAATGCAGCAAGAGCCAAGTCCATGGCACTACGAGTGGTTCAGCTGCACAGGAGGGGAGGAAAAAGAGTGGAAGAACAATAGTGATAGGGGATTCTATCGTAAGGGGAACAGATAGACCTTTCTGTGGCCACAGACGTGACTCCAGGATTGTATGTTGCCTCCCTGGTGCCAGGGTCAAGGATGTCACTGAACGGCTGCAGGGCATTCTGAAGGGGGAGGGCGAACAGTCAGAGGTCGTGGTTCACATTGGTACCAACGACATGGGTAGAAAGAGGGATGAGGTCCTGCAACAAGAATTTAGGGAGCTAGGTAGCAGATTAAAAAGCAGGACTTGAAAGGTTGTAATCTCTGGATTACTCCCGGTGCCACGTGCTAGTGAGTATAGGAATAGGAGGATAGAGCAGATGAATGCATGGCTAAAGAGTTGGTGCAGGAGGGAGGGCTTTAGTTTCCTGGATCACTGGGTCTGCTTCCGGGGAATGTGGGACCTGTACAAGTCGGACGGGTTGCACCTGAACCGGAACGGGACCAACATCCTTACGGGGAGGTTTGCTAGTACTGTTAGGGATGGGGGGGAGGTTAAACTAACTTGGCAGGGGGATGGCATACGGAGTGGAGCTATAGTAGAGGGTGATGCACAGCCAAATATAGAGGAAAGAAGACGTCAGCCTGGAAGGCAGAGCAAATATGTAATGGCACAAGGGAGTATGGCAAGGCTGGATGGCATTTATTTTAATGCAAGGAGTCTTGCGAGTAAGACAGATTAATTGAAGATGTTGATGAACACATGGGAGTATGATATTGTTGCTATCATAGAGACATGGTTGAGGGAGGGGCAGGACTGGCAGCTCAATATTCTGGGGTATAGAATCTTCAGGCGAAACAGAGGAGGGTGTAAAAGAGGAGGGGGTGTCGCAATATTAATCAAGGAGTCAATTACTGCTGTAAGGAGGGATGATATCTTAGCAGGTTCCTCTAATGAGGCCATATGGGTAGAACTTAAAAACAAAAAGGAGGCAAGCACTTTGCAGGGAGTGTACTATAGGCCCCCAAACAGTCAGGGGGAGATAGAGGAACAGATATGTAGGCAAATCTCAGAAGTGTAGAAATAATAGGGTAATAATAGTAGGGGATTTCAACTTCCCCAATATTAACTGGGATCGTCAGAGTCTTAGAGGTTGCGGAATTCTTAAAGTGCATCCAGGAGAGCTTTTTGAGCCAGCATGTAAAAAGTCCTGCAAGAGAGGGGGCGGTACTGGACCTAATTCTAGGGAATGTAGCCGGGCAAGTGGCAGAAGTGTCAGTAGGAGAGCATTTTGGTGACCGTGACCATAATTCGGTGAGATTTAAGGTAGTCCTGGAAAAGCACAAAGATGGACCGGAAATAAATGTTCTAAATTGGGCGAAGGGTGATTTTAATATGATAAGGCAGGATCTGGCCAAAGTGGACTGGGATCAGTTACTTGTAGGAAAATCCACATCAGAGCAGTGGGAGTCTTTCAGAAGGGAATATAGAGAGAGTACAACGCCAACATGTTCCCGTAAAGGTCAAGGGTGGGACCAACAAGCCCAGGGAACCCTGGATGTCAAGGGATATACAAGAATGGATTAGGAAAAAAAGGGAGGCTTTTGGCAGATACAAAGGACTAAAAACAATGGAAGCCCTAGAGGAGTATAGAAAGTGCAGGGGGGTACTTAAAAAAGAAATTAGGAGAGCGAAGAGGGGGCATGAAAAACACTGGCAGGCAAAATAAAGGAAAATCCCAAGGTGTTTTATATGTATATTCAGGGCCAGAGGATAACCAGGGAAAGAGTAGGGGTCATTAGGGACCAAAGTGGCGATCTGTGTGTAGAGCCGGAAGATGTAGGTGAGGTTTTAAATGAATATTTTGCATCTGTGTTCACTATGGAGAAGGACGATGTCGGCATAGAAATCAGGCAGGGGGATTGTGATATACTTGAACAAATTAGCATTGAGAGGGAGGAGGTACTAGCGGTTTTAGTGGGCTTAAAAGTGGATAAGTCCTCAGGCCCTGACGAGATGTATCACAGTGTGCTGTGTGAGGCAAGGGAGGAGATTGCAGGGGCTCTGGCACAAATTTTCAGAACCTCTCGGACCACCGGTGAGGTGCCAGAGGACTGGAGAACAGCTAACGTAGTACCATTATTCAAGAAGGGTAGTAGGGATAAACCAGGGAATTACAGGCCAGTGAGCCTAACATCAGTGGTAGGGAAATAATTGGAAAAAATTCTGAGGGACAGAATTAGTCTCCACTTGGAGAGGCAAGGATTAATCAAGGATAGTCAGCATGGCTTTGTCAGGGGGAGATCATGTCTAAACAATTTCATTGAATTTTACGAGGGGGTGACTAAGTGTGTGGATGAGGGTAGTGCAGTTGATGGTGGTCTACATGGACTTCAGTAAGGCTTTTGACAAAGTCCCGCATGGGGGACTGGTCAAGAAGGTAAGAGCCCATGGGATCCAGGGCAATTTGGCACATTGGATCCAAAATTGGCTTAGTGGCAGGAGGCAGAGGGTGATGGTTGAAGTTTGTTTTTGTGACTGGAAGCCTGTGTCCAGTGGTGTACCGCAGGGATCAGTGCTGCGTCCTTTGTTGTTTGTAGTGTATATTAATGATATAGATATGAATGTAGGAGGTATGATCAGTAAGTTCGCAGATGACACGAAAATTGGTGGAGTGGTAAATAGCGAGGAGGGAAGCCTCAGGCTACAGGACGATATAGACGGGTTGGTCAGATGGGCAGAACAGTGGCAAATGGAATTTAACCCTGAAAAGTGTGAGGTGATGCATTTTGGGAGGACTAACAAGGCAAGGGAATACACAATGAATGGTAGGACCCTAGGAAGGACGGAGGATCAGAGGGACCTTGGTGTGCATGTACATAGATCCCTGAAGGCAGTAGGACAGGTAGATAATGTGGTTAAGAAGGCATATGGGATACTTGCCTTCATTAGCCGAGGCATAGAATATCAGAGCAGGGAGGTTATGATAGAGCTGTACAAAATGCTAGTTAGGCCACAGCTGGAATACTATGTGCAGTTCGGGTCGCCACACTATAGGAAGGATGTGATTGCATTGGAGAGGGTGCAGAGGAGATTCACCAGGATGTTACCTGGGCTGGAGCGCTTCAGCTATGAGGAGAGAGTGGACAGGCTGGGGTTGTTTTCCTTAGAGCAGAGAAGGCTGAGGGGGGACCTGATTGAGGTGTACAAAATTATGAAGCGCATAGATAGGGTAAATAGAAAGGAACTTTTCCCCTTTAGTGGAGGGGTCAATCACCAGGGGGCATAGTTTCAAGGTAAGGGGCAGGAGGTTTAGAGGGGATTTGAGGAAAAACTTTTTCACCCAGAGGATGGTTGGAATCATGAACTCACTGCCTGACAGGGTGGTAGAGGCAGGAACCCTCAACATTCAAGAAGCATTTAGATGAGCACTTGAAACACCATAGCATACAAGGCTACGGACCAACTGCTGGAAAATAGGATTAGAATAGACAGGGCTTGATGGCCGGCGCGGACACGATGGGATGAAGGGCCTCTTTCTGTGCTGTATAACTCTATGGGGGAAAAATTCAGTTGGTTGCGCCACCCGTTAGCGCCTTAAGAGGGCGCTAATGGGGCGCAAAGCATCTAGCGCCCAGGCGCGGCGAAGTTTGCGCCGCTCGTGAAATTAACTAGACATTTTGCGGCGGCGCTAAACACTACCGCCACGATCTCCTGCGCCGGCAGATCATGACGTCAGTCGAGTGTGCAACGCCCCGGTATCGCCCCGGAGCGGATATTGAGTGGCGCCCCCTTGCCTTACCGCCTGACGCTAGCAACGACAGGTAGAGGGGAGCGTTCTGCAGTCATGAAGGGAAAGGGGGAGCACTATTTAAAGGTGACCGCTTCCTGCCTTTTATTGTTGGTGCCATTTTTGAACTATGCATTCTGAGAGAGAGAGGGAGAGACTTCTGGAGAGATTCAACGTTGTGTGAAGGAGTTTTGGGTACTGAGCAGCACTTTGCAGGTTCATTTTGATTTGCCATTCCTTGTATCGATTTAGCAGAGACTGTGGGGGCTGCACTCTGAGCTCTTTGCCTGGTACTCTCCATTGTTCTTTCCAGCACATTTGATGTGCAAGTCTCTCCAGGCCGAGATTCAAGGCTGCAATGAACAGGATGTGGATGGAAAGCAAGATTAACCATCCCCTTTAAGAACTGGCCCGTGCCATTGTGTGTGTGTTCCATTGCTGACTGACATTACATGAGCTTCGCCAGCGCTCTGAGTTAGCGCCTCACTCCTCGGCCTTTGCGCCTTAAGACAGGTGTGCAGCGCCTAATTTAGCGCTCCAATCGCCTCCCGGGGCGTTAAAAGTGAAGTTTCCAGTCAGTGGCGATAATTAGCGCCAGGCGCTAATTTTTGCGTCCGGACGATATTTGCACCCCAAATGGGGCGCGACTGAATTTTTCCCCCCATGACTCTATGACAATGGAAGGATTGCAGTACTTCCGGGTACTGCATGATAACCAGGTGAAGGTTTGTTATTATTGTCCTGGACACGACCATCTTGTAAGAAACTGTACAGACTTGTACTGTTATAATTGCCGCGAGTCTGGACACATCGCTCGGAACTGCAAGGTGGAGAGCTGTGGGGTGTGTCACAAAGGCCCACCCGCTGTGAGTATGAGGCAGAAGGAAGCCCCTTGAGTGATGAGATGGGAGAAGGAGCAGGAGGTGTGAGTGGAACGGCCGGAGTAGCGGAGCAGGTGGAGGACACAGCTGGTGAATTGAAGGAGAAAAGAGTGCAGGAAGAGGCAGAACATTGCGGAGCAGAGAACAGGATGGAGATGGTGGAAAACCCACCAAGTACAGTGGAAAAGGACAAAGACAGCAGAGGGCAGCATGGGTCGAGGGCAGAGTCGAGCCATAATACACTTCAGTTCTCCCTAAAGAATCTGGTGACCGTGGGGGGAGAGGAGGCGGGAGCTGGGTGCGTGGTAAATGTAAGTACTCCAAAGAAAGACAGGGAGTCGGACATCTCGGAGAGCAGGAGGGGGCAAGACAAGGAGAGGGTGCAAGAGGCAGGAGCCTTAAAGGGGCAGCAGGATGGGAGCGGGGAGACGAAGACACCAGAAGGGAGCAATATAGGTGCGCCATTGTCCCAGAGAGAGAAGAAACGGGGAGCAAGGGTCAGCAGTGGAGATGAGGCCAAAGGGAGCGGCACTGTTGGAGAAACCGCAATAGCAGGAAGACGCTCTAAGGGAGATAATGGGGGCGATTTTGTGAATGGAGGCGTGTTGGAGGTGGGACTGCTGCTTGTCGGGTTTCAGTCCCGCCTCCATCGATTTGTGGCCAACCCACGTTATTTTCCCTTGATTGACCTTGTTAAGTCCGCCCAGCGGGCTTGGCAGGCCAATTAAGGGAAAGCCGGTTGCAGAGCACGTCAACATATGACGTGTCATCTGTCAAATTTTTGACAGATGAATTGTCATCGTTTGACAGCTCTGTGAAGCTGTCAAACAGTGAAAATTTCTGCAGTTTGATGAGGTCTTGCATACAATAATAGGCTTTAATCCCTTCCTGCCTCCAAGGAGACGGGACCCGGAGCGAGATGGCAACCCGCCTCCTGGGAAGATGGCATGGAGGCGGGTTGGGGGGCGGGTTTGCCATTTTCCCGGTGTGAGGTTTCCAAAATTTGCAGATCCCCAAAACCTAAGGAAAAAGGACTTTGGAACTACCCCAGAGTGATAAAAATGCATTTGGGCCTAACATAAGGAATTTAAGACCAAAAACCAAGTTTTGCATTTTAAAAGACATGTCTGGATCTGTAAGGGAGATAAGGCTGCACAGAGGTGGGATAACCTCTGTAATAGCAGTTTTAGGTATTGTAGTTAAATTGCATTGTCTGGGAATCGGGATGACCTCACTCAAGCCCCAGCAAGCATTATCATTTGGACAATAGGCCCTGGGAGAAGGTAGACCCACCCAAAACACAGGAACCATTAAAACCTATCACAGAACACATTAAAGACATGCATAAAGATAGGAGTCCTGGGCCCAGCAAGAAACCCAAAACATGAGGACAATGCAAACTCCGATTAAACAACAGATCGACAGGACGCAAGCCATTTGACACTCAGTAAAGTCGTTACTGTTGACGAGGTCTTACAATGACCAGGATTTGATTTGGTTTTGACAAGGCCACTTCAATTTAGTATAATTGAAGGCCCATCAAGCAGTTACAACAGTTGAAGTTAAAACAGTTACAGTTCAAGTTCAACGGAAGGCAGTTCTGCAGTTCAATCGAAAAGCCTGTTTTCAGCAAAGTCAGTGCTGGAGTTAGAGTTCAGGACAAGCAGGCAGAAGGCAGTTTCCACAGTTCTGCAAGAAGGCAGTTCACAGCTCGGAAGAAGACAGTTTAAACAGAGGCAGAGTTACAGAAAGAAGTTCAACAAAGAAGGCCAACAGCTTCACAAGCAGACCGACACGCAAGAAGAAACCAGAGCGACTGCCTCAGTGACCATCAGACACCTCACGGCAACAAGGGCCTTACGAAACATTTTACTCAAAAGACTCTAAACCCTAACTCTAAACTGTCAAGGATTTGTTTGGTGAGCATTATCCCTGGTTCTCCAGAGTCCAACCTAGCTAGTGAAGTGGGATTGGAAGGGGTGAAGTATTCTTATGTTATTTCCCTCGCTTGTACCAAAGTTTTCCCCTGCCTATAGAGTGATAAGAGTGTTTGTGTTGTATTTTACTTCCTTGAATAAAAGTCAAAGTTCTTTCATCAAACCTGTTGTCTACGGCATCTTTGTTCACAACCCCCAAATAAGTCCAAGGTCTAGAACCAGGGGCGTGGGAGCGATTCGAACCGCTCACTGAGTCAGAGGCGAGGCTGACCCCGACACACCACCCCCGACACCGGCAGTCCCGCCTCCATACCCGCCTCCCCAGGGCTGGCAAAATCGCCTCCTATGTATCTGACTGGGACCAGGATTATGTATCTGATGGGGAGCAGGAACAGGAGGTTACAGAAGAGCTCGAGAGTGAGGAATGAGAGGGGGGACAGAGTCATGGAAGTGGGGGGTTGGGGATGGGGTGGCATCGTTAGTGAGGGGCAGAATGAGGGAGAAGGGGCAGCTCCTCGGCCCAAACCTAATGCAAGGAAGAGGCTGAAACAGCAGGGAAGGTTCAAACAAGAGGTGAAAAAGAGCCGGAGGCTGCAGGAAAAAGCAACAGCTGCCCGAAAAATTGGGAAGGAGCATGAGAGGAGGGAAGGGCCAGGGATTAAATGATGGGGAGATTATCAGGCATACTTCCCTTATTCGGAGCCATGATTACATTGGTCTCGATTAATGTGAACGGACTGAGGGGTGAGAAGAAATTGCAACAGTTGTTGCAGTGTTTTAAAGGCACGGACTTCTTGTGTCTGCAAGAAACCTTTTGGGATGAGGATATCCTAGAAAGAGTTCGGAAGGTTTGGAAGGGAGAGGTGTTTGCAAATTGTGCAAACAATAACCGTAGAGGGGTAGCTGTTTTGATGAGTCTCTCCATAAAAGAGAACATTGCCTTGGTGGACAAGGACACTGAGGGGTGATTTTTATGGCTAAAGGTAAAAATGGAAGGTTTATTTGCGATCTCTTTAATATCTATGCACCGAATGACCATTGTAAGCGTCACAAGTTTTTTCGGTGGTTATTCACTGAAGTGACAGAGGTGGAAAACCCTTGTATAGTGGGAGATTTTAATGTATTTTTATCTCGGATGGACATTTCAGCCCAGATAACCTTTCAGGATGATAAGCACAGAGGGCTGATTGTAAAAATGATGACAAATTTAAATTTGAGACTTATGGAGGGATCGGAACCCCATAAAAAGGGAGTTCTCCAGAACAGGTTGGGTGGGTGATGTTTTAAAACAGAGCCGAATAGATTTTGTGTTAATGCGGGAAGGGTTCAGTTCTGAGGTGATGAGATTCATTACAAAAAAGTATTTTTTAGTGACCACTCGGCTTTGACTCTTAGAACTAGGAACAGCAGAGTTAAGATCGGTCCAGGGGTGTGGATTTTAAACAATCAATACCTGAAAGAAATTGTTAAATATAAAGAATGCTTGGAAGGAACCTTTGTTCTTGAAAGAAATAAGAGTTTGGTGGGACAATTTCAAATTTGAGGTAAAAGTTTTTTCGGTACGTAATGGGAAAGAGAGAGCGGCAGCTAACCAGCGTCAAGAAGAGAATATAAACAAAAGGTTTATGGATGTCTGTAAAGCAGTTGACGGAGGGGATAAGGGAGCTGTGACTAAGTTCCTGGTTTTAAAGGAAGAGTGGGAATTACTGCAAGCTGAAAAATGCAAGGGGCCATTCTCCGTGCAAAGGCTAAAGATGCATTGGAGGGCAAAAGATGCACTAGATGCCCTGGTGCCCTGGCCAATATTTATTCCTCAATCAACACCTAACACAGATTATTTGTTTATTATTACAGTGCTGTTTGTGGGAGCTTGCTATGTGCAAACTGGCTGCTGCATTTCCTATGTTAAAACAGTGACTACACTTCAAAAGTACTTCATTGGCTGTAAAGCGTTTGGGATGTCCTGAGGTCGTGAAAGGCACTATATAAATGCAAGTCTTTCTTTCTTTTAAGGGTTGAGTGGAGTTCAGTCACTTCCTTACAGGGAGTTAGGAAGGGAAGGAGAATCATTCTGGGTCACTCTCGCACACCTCTCAGGCTCTGTGCTACTTAACAGTATTGATAGAGGGCTGGGAGGAAGTTGTTCAGCCATTATTTCAGCCAGAAATGGTGGGGAACAATGATGCATGGTGTGAGAAAAGAAGTAAAATACTAAAATACCTTTTAAAAAAAAACAATGAAACTGAAATGGGTTAAAATAATTAACAATTTTGAATTGTTCGACTCTGTTAATTTTTAAATATCCATCTATCTATCTATCTATCTATCTATCTATCTATCTATCTACCTATCTACCTACCTACCTACCTACCTACCTACCTACCTACCCACCCACCCACCCATCCACCCATCCACCCATCCACCCATCCACCCATCCACCCATCCACCCATCCATCCATCCATCCATCCATCCATCCATCCATCCATCCAATCAATCCGAAATAACAACAGAAAACACTGGGAAAACTCAGCAGGCCAGGCAGCATCCGTGGGGAGAGAAACAGAGTTAATGTTTCAGGTCGAAGACCTTTCGTCAGAACTGGAAAAAAGCAGGAAAGCACCTTTAATTTCTGCCTTCAATTCTGTAGGAAATGAAAGAGGATGTAAGCTGTGTCCATCCAAGCTAGGGTGCAAAATGCAAAAGCTGAGTTTAGGACAAGATAGTGTCTTGTGTTCCAAATTCCTTCATTTGCCCCTTATGATCCGCTCATCTAACTTATGTCATTATAAAATAGGGGCGCCAGTAATTTCTGAACGGTATCTTCGGATCTTTGGCAGAAAATCTGGAGAAACAGCGTGAAGGGATGCTTTTGCTGTTTTTCCGAGGTTTCCACCAATCAAACAATGAGAGCAATAACATGGACAACAACCACCAAATGGCTACCAGTCCTCAAATATATGGCCTCCTAACAGCAGGCCTCATATTGCAGCAAAGAACCTCCTTTAGAAAATCCAGGAGATGTCACAATTGCTACTTTTCAAAGAGAGGTGGGAGGTGCCTCACCACCGACACATCATCAGAAGACCAATCTGGACTATGCTACCTGCCATCTCTACGGTGAAAACCTCTAAGAAATTTCTTCCTAAACACCCAGCCTGATGACAGACTCCCTGGCTTCAAGCTGCCAAGCTCTCTCTGGTGCAAGCTCAACCATTTTAGATGTGAGGTGGTAAGATGTGCGGCAAATGACCACATTTGGGAATTTAGGAACAGCCCTCTGTGTAGCTGCAGTACAGTTGAGGATGCCGTGCATCTGCAGAAAGGCCACTAATTTCAAGCTGGTCTACCAGAAAGACCTTCCAGACTCCACAGTGCTGACCCCGAGACTATCGAATAGCTAAAACATGTATGATGCTTACCTAAGCGCCTCTTGACATTTTTGACTTAAAGTTTATTTCCCTACTTTAACATTTGTCTTTTGATGCTTTACCAATCTTTATCGTACCACTTGTGCATTCGCAAATAAATAATAAGTTTCACTGAGTAGAGTATTCACATCACTCGCTGAGAAGTTTGAGGCTCCCTTCTTGCTGGTTCCTGTTCAAGCCATGGGTTGGGATTGCTGCAGTTGCATTCTGCTTAAACAGTCCAGCTGTAAATGTAGCACATCAAACCTTCGAGTTGCTTCTTTTGCCCACCTCCCAGGAATTAGCCAGGCCTCCCTGCATAAACTGCCATTTGCTGCATTTTTGTCCTGACTGGCAATATTCTAACTGACCCTTCAAATTCTGATGGACTTAGCATCAGGGTATGGGGTGCATGGAAGTCCCGCCCCCCTGCACTTACTGTGGTTGATTGCAAGGCTTGGAATTTCAGGTACTATCTCTGAACTATTCCCCTGTTGAATATACAGTGCTTCACCCACTTATATTGAAATCTTGCTGCTGTCACTTCAATATAAAAGCTGCCCATTTCTAATGCTTCTTTCTCATTTGCAGCTGGGTGTAGGGCTGTCAGTGGATAGGTGCAATGCAGATATTGACAGCAACTGTATCATTCCTTTGGTTACATGAGAAATACTTATATTAGGTTGAAAAGGAAAAATCAGTTGCCAGACGTGAGCTGACAGCAATCGCAATTTGAATGATCAATGTTGAAGACTGAGATCCTGATTTATTACTCAAAAATTGTGGCACATGGATTTCAAGATCTCACACCTGGCATTTGTTTAAACTACCACTTTTTCTTGGCTTACATATTTGTTCTTCAGTTCCAAAGGAAACAAAATGCTAGCAGAAAAGATCATTAGTGCACCAGTAATTCAACTAAGAACATCTTTGGAAAAATGAGCATTCTGCTTCCAAATTGGTTTCATGAATAAATTACTGAATATTGCTTACTAGCAGGCTATCATGAGAAACTATGAATGAGGAGCCTGCACACTATTTTTATTTACAAATTGGTGAAATACATTTAAATTAATTAAAAAGTTGGGCATTATAGTCCTCCTGTTTGAGCTTTGAACATAATGACATTTCCATTTAATTCTACCATTCTAAGCCTGAAGAGCTTTGTGTGTTTCTCTTGCATTCAGTTTTCTTATTTGCAACAATATTATTTGAAGGGTAGTATTTGTGACAGGGTTCACAACAATACTGGTCAATCGAAAAGAAATGGTCAATTGAAAAGAACTGGGCCTAGAAATTTGATGGCACCTCGTCCTTTTTTCAGGTGCAAAACTTAAAAACAAAAGAACAACAACAACAACTTGTATTTATATAGCGCCTTTAACGTAGTAAAACGTCCCAAGGCGCTTCACAGGAGTATTATAAGGCAAAAAATTTGACACCGAGCCACATAAGGAGAAATTAGGGCAGGTGACCAAAAGCTTGGTCAAAGAGGTAGGTTTTAAGGATCGTCTTAAAGGAGGAAAGAGAGGTAGAGAGGCGGTGAGGTTTAGGCAGGGAATTCCAGAGCTTAGGGCCTAGGCAACAGAAGGCACGACCACCAATGGTTGAGCGATTATAATCAGGGATGCTCAAGAGGGCAGAATTAGAGGAGTGCTGATATGTCGGGGGGTTGTGGAGCTGAAGGAGATTACAGAGTTAGAGAGGGGCGAGGCCATGGAGGAATTTGAAAACAAGGATGAGAATTTTGAAATCGAGGCATTGATTAACCAGGAGTCAATGTAGGTCAGTGAGCACAGGGGTGATGGGTGAATGGGACTTGGTGCGAGTTAGGCACGGGCAGCCGAATTTTGGATGACCTCAAGTTTACGTAGGGTAGAATGTGGGAGGCCAGCCAGGTGTGTGTTGGAATAGTCAAGTCTAGAGGTAACAAAGGCATGGATGAGGGTTTTAGCAGCGGATGAGCTGAGGCAAGGGCGGAGATGGAAGATGTTACGGAGGTCGAAATAGGCGGTCTTAGTTATGCCGCGGATATGTGGTCGGAAGCTCATTTCAGGGTCAAATATAACACCAAAGTTGCGAACAGTGTGGTTCAGCCTCAGACAGATGTTAGGGAGAGGGATGGAGTCAATGGCTAGGGAACGGAGTTTGTGGCGGGGACCGAAAACAATGGCTTTGGTCTTCCCAATATTTAATTGGAGAAAATTTCTGCTCATCCAGAACTGGATGGCGGACAAGCAGACTCAATTTAGAGACCATGGCGGGATCGAGAGAAGTGGTGGTGAGGTAGAGCTGGGTGTCATCAGCGTACATGTGGAAACTGACACTGTGTTTTCGGATGATGTCGCCAAGGGGCAGCATGTAGATGAGAAATAGGAGGGAGCCAAGGATAGATCCTTGGGGGACACCAGAGGTAATATGTGGGAGTGGGAAGAGAAGCTGTTGCAGGTGATTCTCTGGCTACGATTAGATATATAAGAATGGAACCAGGCGAGAGTAGTCCCACCCAGCTGGACGATGATGGAGAGGCGTTGGAGAAGGGTGGAGTGGCCAACCATGTCAAAGGCTGCAGACAAGTCAAGAAGGATGAGGAGGGATAGTTTACCTTTGTCACAGTCAAAGGATGTCATTTGTGACTTTGATGAGAGCCGTTTTGGTACTGTGGCAGGGGCAGAAACCTGTTTGAGGGATTCAAACATGGAGTTGCAGGAAAGATGGGCACAGATTTGGGAGGCAACAACACATTCAAGGACTTTGGAGAGGAAAGGGAGGTTGGAGATGTGGCGGTAATTTGAAAGGTCGGAGGGGTCAAGGTTTTTTTTGATGAGGGGTGATGACGGCAGATTTGAGGGAGAGGGGGACAGTACCTGAGGAAAGAGAACCGTTAACAATGTCAGCTAACATGGGAGCCAGAAAAGGAAGTTGGGTGGTCAGCAGTTTGGTGGGAATAGGGTCGAGGGAGCAGGAAGTGTGTCTCATGGACAAGATGAGCGCAGAAAAGTCATGAGGGGAAATTGGAGAGAAACTGGAGAAAGATGTGAGTTCAGGGCTAGGGCAGGGGGAACCTTAGAGGAAGTTTGGCCTGGTGGGCTAGGGGAAGGAAGGGAATTGGCAGAGGCAGCTGAATGTATGGTCTCAATCTTAGAGACAAAGAAGTCCATGAGCTCCTCACACTTGTCGAAGGTGAGGGTAGTGGAGACAGGGGAGAGGGCTTTAAGAAGACAGTTAGCAGTGGAGACTAGAAGCCGGGGTTTATCTTTGCATTCCAGAATGATTCTGGAGTAGTGAGCAATTTTGGCAGACCAGAGCAGGACCCGATAATGCTTGATGTGGTACAGCCAGATCTGGTGGTGAATGGCTAAACCAGTTGTCCGCCATATCTGTTCAAGTCTGCGTCCCTTGGACCTAAGGGAGCGAAGATAAGGGCCGTGCCAGGGTGAGAGAGAGTAATTGTTTTAATAGGGGCTAGGGCATCAAAGATAGTGGTGAGGGTGTCGTTGAGCAGATCAGAAGCTGCAGAAATGTTATGGTGAATGGAGGGTCAAAAGCTGGAAGTTGGGATTTCATAAGTGCAGTTGTAAGAGAGTTGGGAGAGAGTTTTTTCCAGGGGTGGACACAGAAGGAAGTAGGGTTGGGGGGGCGGGTGGAAGGGAGATGTGGGTGGAGAGCAATACGAGTAAGTGGTCAGAGATGGCCTTATCTGCGATTGACACGATGGGAGTAGTGAGGCCACGAGAGATGGCAAGGTTGAGGGGGTGGCCGTGAATATGGGTTGGGGAGTTTACATGGAGGGAGAGATTAAGGGAGGATAGGCGGCTAGTGAGCTCAGAGGAGAGAGAGCATGATGAATTGAGATGGAGGTTGAAATTATGAAGGATGAGAAGTCGTTCGGTGCAGAGGCTGAGGGAGGAAAGCAGTGAAGATATCTCAGTAATAAATGTTTTATGGTATTTGGTTGGGCGATAGAGAACGAGTATTTTAAATGAGAGGTGAGAGGGATGGAATAAGGTGAGATGCTCAAAGGAGGAGAAAGTGCCGGAGGAGTAGGGGGACAGACCAAGGTGTGATTTGGTGATGAGAGCCACACTGCCACCACGGCGGTCTGAGCGGGGCGGTGGAAGGTATAGCCAGGTGGGGAGACTTCATTTAAGGATAATGTGTCATCACCTCTCAACCAAGTTTCCGTCAGGGCCATGATGTTGATGCAATCATCCACAATAAGCTCATGGATGGCAAGGGCCTTGTTCGCAAGTGAACGGACATTCTGGAGGGAGATGCGGAGAGGGTCGGTGATGGCTGACCCACTGCCAGCGTCCACACCGTCTGCATTAGGCAGGGGTAAGTTGGACTGGGCGAAGATCGGCAAGATTAGCCCACAGTGGGCGTGCTGGGCGGGAAGGTTGGCGAGAGAGTTGGATAGGACAGTTGGGGTTGCTGCTCTTAAGGAGGCAGCAACGAGTGCCTCGATGGGCCCTTCGTAGGATGCCAAGAGAGGCACAGAGGAAAGCTGTAGTCTTATCTAAGAGGGAGTCAAGCCTGGGACGGTGGCAGGAGAGTAGAAAGGTCGAAGAGTAATGAAGGATTGGGGTAGGGATTTGGGAAGGCAGAGTGTCCGGGAGAGGAGAGATGAAAGGAGGCAGGACGACATGGTGGCATAGTGGTTAGCACTGTTGCCTCACAGCGCCAGGGACCCGGGTTTGAATCCGGCCTCTGGTGACTGTCTGTGTGGAGTTTGCACATTCTCCCCGTGTCTGCGTGGGTTTCCTCCGGGTGCTCCGGTTTCCTCCCACAGTCCAAAGATGTGCGGGTTAGGTTGATTTGGCTATGATAAATTGACCCTTAGTGTTAGGGGGGATTAAATACGTGGGGTTACGGGGATAGGGTGGGATATGTGTCGGTGCAGGCTCGATGGGCCGAAATGGCCTCTATCTGCACTGTGGGGATTCTGTGATTCTGTGACAGGAGCGAGCGGTCAGGGAGGGATCGAGAGAAAAGGAAAAGGGGGAGAAAAAGTGGAAAAGTATTGAATGGCTCAGATCCGGAGCGGCAGCCAAAGTGCGCACCTGAATGGACTTGGGAAAAGCTCAGGTTACATCGGCCTGGTTAAATGTAGTAATTAATGGGATACATATTTCCTGGTAGCAGGGAATAGGTTGGTGATAATAGTAGGGGGACCACGGTCAAAGTCAGAGGTCCCATGGAACATAAGAATTAGGAGCAGGAGTAGGCCATATGGCCTCTCAAGCCTGCTCCGTCATTCAATAAGATTATGGCTGATCTTCAACCTCAACTCCACTTTCTCGCCCGCTCTCCATATCTTTTGATTGCCCTAGAGTCCAAAACGGGCGTCTAAGCATCCAATATGGCGGTAAGGCGCACGTGATGATTACACAGCGAATGTGCGCCACACGGTAATGAGGTCCCAGCACCTATTTTACGTGTTGGCTGGGATCAGGCAAACAGTCAGGCAAATTGCGAACCCTGCCGGGTCTTTATTTATTTGAAGCAATTAGTTGAGCTTATTAATTCAAGAAGCCAGACTACTGAATGCACTAATGTATGTCAGAATTGGCCTAACAACATTAATTGGATAAGAATAATGGAATGAACCAATTTAAAGAACGCTCTACTACAGCTGTAATCTTTTACCATAAATGTTTTTGTGCTCACTAGCGATAGCTTTTCTTTAGTAATTTGTGAAGCATTGTGGTGCCTGTGAGGAGCCGCATGCCTCAGAGCAATACATTTAAATAGTTTCAACCTAAAATGCTGATTACATGCACAGTATACCAAAGTAAAATGTTATGCACTGCTGGTTGACTACTTTAATTTGTTTCCTACACCTCCTTACGTCTTCTTTCCATTGCTTCAATATAAATCTTGCTTGCACCTTCAATACCCTTTTATTGAACGTACAAGAACCTTCAATAAAGACAAGATCTAAGGGTGTATTGCAAAAAAAAAATTTATTCATTCACGGGATGTGGGCATCGCTGGCAAGACCTGCAATTTATTGTCCATTCCTAATTGCCCTTGAGAAGGTTGTGGTGAGCCGCCTTCTTGAACTGCTGCAATTCGTGTGGTGAAGGTACTCCCACTGTGCTGTTAGGATTTTTTATAGTGATTTTGATACAACTGAGAGACATGTTAGGCCATTTCAGAGGGTAGTTAAGAGTCAAGCACATTGCTGTGGATCACATATAGGCCAGACCGCATAAGGACGGCAGATTTCCTTCCCTAAAGGACATCAGTGAACCAGATGGATTTTTACGACAATTCGGTAGTTTCATGGTCACCATTACTGATACTAGCTTTTTATTCCAGATTTATTTAATGAATTAACTGAATTTAAATTCCCCAGCTGCCATGGTGGGATTTGAACTAGTCCAGTAATATAACCACTATGCTACCATACCTCAAAATAGAAGTGACAGACAAGTAAAAAGGTATTAAAATCAATTTAATTTGCAATAAATGGGTGTTATAATTCTAGACATTAAACCCGCTAAATGGAGAAATTAGGAAGACAAAAGGGACAAAGTTTATTCAAAAATGTGGAAAGTACATAACTTCTTTTCCACTTAATCCTTATTTTGTACAATAAGGTTCCATCAATTCTCAGGATGTAGGTTGATGCATAGTACATGCTGTAATAAACATTTGACGATATTTGCTGGAACATGCATTAAGAGTCATCCATAGTTCTGTACGTTAGTGTTGGGGGCACTCTGTGACTGGAGCCAACTTTGCAGTGGAGGGGCGGTGGCGGTGGCTGTTCCAATAAGGTAAGATAGCTGCAGGTCCCCGCCACTTTATACATGGTGCTGGAGTCTGTCTCCTCAGGTGGTAGCCCCAGGGTCGGTCCAGTTATGGAACTTGAGGTGTGGGGAATATTAATTGTAGGGAAGCTCCCATATCGCCTGGTGTTTTATCATTACTTGCTCTGATTGTCAAATGTCCCACGCGTACTTGGATGACAAGTTTGAATAGGAGGTATTGGGTTGTGTTAAAACAGGAGAGCATGCAACTTCTGAAAACTCCTTCGAAAATTACTTTGGATAAGCATGTGATTTTCTATGGCATGTATCTTTTCAAGATTTTTTCTAACTTTTGCCTTTGAGCATAGCTAATGCAACAAAAATAAATTCTATAATACATCCCTGGATATGCTTCAACTGACAACTACAATATTGCATAAAAATGTATCTCATCCCAGCTTTGCCAACAATGAGGATTTTATTTTTTTTACAATTCACATATAAAGTGTTCCCTCCGGCAACGATGAAAAATAAACCTCATTTACTTCCTTGACTTCACTTCAGTGCTACCTCAAGGCTTCGACTTTGATGTTGTATTAGGATTCCTTTTGAAAATCACGAGTGTTGGCAATGCTGTAGCGTACTCTTGTAACATTGTTTTCAATTAGAGAGGAAAATTATAACAACATGAGCCATTTTTGTGATCTAACCACCTAATCACGAAGTAAAAAAATACAAAAGGCATTTGGAAGCTCGGAACCTAGGGATATAATTTCTACTTAAGTATGTCATGCATACCAGCTGTGAAATTGTGATGTCCCAACCCAAGATTTCCTGTCCATTAAAATGAATGGACAGAAAATCGTGGGTTGGTGGTGTGCAGTTTTACAGTCTGTCATTCTTGCATGTGTCCAGAGTGTAGAAGTGCAATTTTTAGCTGTTCACTACCTTGTTCATCTTGGGCATAAGCCCAGAGCAGAAAACTGCTTTTTGATTTGGCTCTAGTTAACCGTCTCATTAAGAGAGACCACAGGATGGCTGATGCGGGAAGTGGAAATGATATCACGCTCCTGCAGTCGGGCTGCTTTTCTGCAATTAGACCACTCTTCTGAAGACACATTGTTGGGCAGAGTAGCAGAACTTTTACCTTACATCTGAACAAACTCTGTGACCTGGGAATGCTTGATCTGTTACTGGAATGTGGAGCGTGTTCAACTCCCAAACAATAATATTCATCACCCTGACGTGCATAGCATGCAAAAAGATAAATTGTTCAAAAAGATTAGCAACTAAAAGTTCATTAAAAAACATACATAGTTACAAGTACCTACCAAAAAGTGTTATAAAAATATCAACTCAGATGTGGGCTGGGAATCTCCTCTGTGCTCCTACCTGAAATCACTGGCAGAACTTCCCTTGCGACCGATGGCAGGCTCCCTCTTGGCAATGGGAATCCTGCCGGGAAGCCGCCGTACATACTTGATGATCCCCCAACCCCAGAACTGGAGCGACAAGTGGAAGTCCTGGCCTGCTAGAACTCGGCCCCAAAAAGGATAATCCAGGCCACATTGTTTCAGCATGCTGGTGATTCTCAAAAACCTTTTGTTTATATCTATCATCCTTAAGCCCCAAGGTTATGAATCAGACCATAATCAGCCATAGCATTAACGGATAAAAAAAACTATCTGTGTTTGGTACTGCTTGCTCATATATTTTCAGTGCTATTTACATATGTCTTAGTTACCATCTCTGCTGCCACTGAGTCAGAAAGTCTTTCATTAACACCATTTACTTTATGCAAACACACTCTCAGTATGAATTTATACAGGGGTACTAGAGATTATATGGTAATCACAGAGCAATTAATGATGTCTCCATAATTATCATCTGAAGGTAGATGACAGTACAGCAGCACAGTATTACAAATTATATGCACATATAAATAATTATGAATAAATTATATATTGAGGTAGCAATCTTCGATTCAGATTTTGTTTAAGATGTAATCTTCTTTTTCTTTCGTATGGTAGTAGCAAAGCAAATCAAATGTCAATATCTAAGTCAAATATCCAGGCCAAAACTCCTGGTGTAACAGCATGGATATCTTGTAGGCTGCCTGCGAATTTCCTCTGAGGGCAGTGCTCAATGAGGTGCTCCAGGGTCTGATTAAGATCTCCACAGTCGTATGATGGGGATGCTTTAATCTTCCATCTATGGAGAAGGTGGCAACATCTACCATGACCAGTTCTGAGGCAGTTGATGGTTGTCCACTGTTTGCGAGGAAGGTTTGATCCTTCAGGTTGTACTGTGGGGTCCTCCATAAGGAATCCATTCCATATGTCACACTTCTTCCAAGCATTTCGCCATCGGTCATCAAGGCTGAGGGGAGATCGCTGAAGGGTTTCGGCGACGGTCCAAAATGGCCTTCCAGATTTGAGACGGGTTGGTGGTAGGTTGTTCAAGTCGGCCTGGATCAGCATGTCTTTGCTAATGTAGCAGTTGTATTCTCTGGAGACTGCTTATTCGCGGCGTAGGTGTGGTGGTGCGATGTTTGCAAGCACGGGCAGCCTGGGTGTTGGTGTCAATAAAAGCGTACCGGTGATAATTCTCATAGTAGAATTCAGCTGGACAGTCAACGGATTTGACATGCGGACTTGATAGCCATGCCGGAGAGCAGTAGTCCGCTGTAGAGTAAGATGTAATGAAACAGGTGAAGCACTTGGCAACTGCAATAAATACAACACAGAAAATAAGTACCAACAGTATTCAGTTAAATTGGAACTTAAAAGGTTGAAAGAGATTCAGATTAGATTTAGACGAGACTTAAAGTATCCTAGAGTGGAAGCTTGAAATCATGGGGGACAATTCATTGCAGCCCTGTTTGGGCGCTAAAACGTCGGAAGTGGAAAAATTAGCGCCAGGCGCTAATGATGAGAGGCTCCCGCAAAATTCAATTGTAGCGCTCCAAGAGGGAAGTGGAGTGCTAAATCAAGCGCTACCACTTCCCTTAGAGCGCTAAAGGGAGTGAGAGGGGCGGTATCGGCACAGCGCTGAGCAATGTTCCGTGCAGCACTGCCAGATTCGCAGTCTCCTTCCTCCCTTAAAGGGAAGGGCCAATGCTCACAGCAGTTAAAGGTAAGGCTGGGGATGGGTCGGCGATGCCATCCGCGATCCGATCCGCGATCCGCGAGGAGCAGCCCCAAACATTCAGAGAGCAGGGCTGATCAATCGCAGCAATGAAAAATTTTAAACACCACAAAGGGCCAAGAAAGTTTTTGGCCTACCTGACAACCAATCCCTTTAATTACCGCTCCCCAAGCGGCCGGCTGAGGTGACCACGCCTCCTGCAGCTGCCATTGCTGACGCCCGGCGAAGCTGCAGGGGGCGAAAGCGAATTTAGGATCGAGGCAGTAACAGGGCGATGCACACCGGATAAAGTCACGATCTCCGGGGCGCAGGAGATCAAGGCGGTAAGTTTTACCCCACCCCCCATTGAATTTCGCGGGAGTCGTTTCTTTCGCCGCGTCCAGTCGGTAAGTCGTTATCGCCCCCCGGAGGCATTAATGGGAGGCGCAAAGGAGGCCAATTTCTAGCCCCATGTTTTCAGAGAAAATGTTCCAGGAATGATTAATTGATAGAAAGGAAAAAGTGCTGCTTTAAGGTTTAGGTGCAGTAGTGGGATAGAATAATTACCAAGAATGAGAAAGTTGAAAGTTATACAGGAGGGAAGAAGTAAATTATAGGGGATTGGGAAATATATCTGTAATAATATTAAAATATTTCAGTGGTTGGTGATGAGATTCTGGACCAGAAAGGAAGGAATCAATGTTAGTGTATAAAAGTTTGGCAACTAATTTCAAGAATGATAATGTGATTTATGCCCCTTACCAAACGAGGTTTCCAGATAAGCAAGGCAGAGTCAAAGATTAGATTTAGATTAGTCCCGAAGAAAGCCTATTATAGTGATGAGGTATAAGATATGTTAGAAAATTTAACTCATTTTAATTCATTTAATAATGAAAGAAAAACAAAAAATGCTGCAAACACAGAGCAGATTAGTCAGTATCTGTGGGAGAACAGACAAGTTAACGTATCGTGTGTGGACCCTGCTTCAAAGCACACTAACGCAACCAGATAAAGAGGAGGCGGAAATGTATTTTATATAAATTAGATACAGGGGGAGACTTTCAAATTGTGCCCAAAAAGGGTGCAGAGTGGGTGGGGCAACCATGTCGCTCATCCGACTATGTCAGTGTGACACACAAACCTTTTACAGGTTTGTGCCTTATTTAAATTTGCTGTCAGCACAAATTGCGCTAGAATTGGACATCTTGCCCATTGAGGGGAGGGATTTTGGGCGGGTCCAGTGTAACTCTTGGTGGCCTGCACCACCTAAAGTGGAGGTGCAGTGCACATTGTGCATTTCAAATGAAGACCGCTTGTGTTCTGGAAGGCAAAAAATGTTGACTGGAAGATACTCCGATAATGCCCTGGAGGCATTGGTGATTATGCCTTGAGCCCCATAGTGCTTTACAGCCAATTAAGTACTTTTGAAGTGTAGTCACTGCTGTAATGTAGGGAATACGGCAGGCAATTTGCGCACAGCAAGCTCCCACAGACAGCAATGAGATAATGACCAGTTAATCTGTTTTTAGTGATGTTGGTTGAGAGATAAACAACTATTTAAAGCTGAGATACTGTTCTGTTTAGGCTGTATATTTAAAAAAAAAGTAAAACTACCAATACCTCAAGTGTGGCTATTCCCACTGAATATACCTAATATAAAAGATTAATAATGTCGAACAAAGTTGCTGAAAAGTAAGCCCTTGATTGATCATATAAGTTCCCAATGTGAAGGCCATTATGTTATCCCAGTGTCAAGATACTGATTTATTTATCAGCAAACCCAAACTTGAAAGTTTTGAATGAATACCCTTCAATCGTCCACATGGAATTTATTTTAAAAATTGTGAATTAATGGGTCCTGATGCAAGTGCCCAAGTTCACAGGACATCACTTTCCAGTAGAAATTAACACTGCAAAAAAACTGTGTAAACTAAAGGAGCAGTGATATAGACTCAAATAACTTATCAATATTAATTGAATATTTAGATTTATTATATCGTTGGACTGAAATACTAAATGTGGTTACTGGTGAAGAATGACTGCTTCTATGAAAATAGATTTTACCTTTGTCTACAAGTCGATGTCAAAAGCAACTACTTAGTGTGTATGTCAGCAAGTAATCAATTAGTGAATATTATGGCTAATAAAATTAACATTGACTATATATTTGGGTCATCTGGTAAATTATCCTCATAATAATTTAGATTTTTTTTTGCTATTATCCCTCAAACGTCTTTGTATGACAATAAATTGTCATAAAAATTGGACCATTTCTGATAAGTGAATCTTCAATATCTTTTATTGAGGATACCTATGTTAACTGCCAATAATACTAACGAACTGGATAGGTTGGTGTGCTGACAAACTGAGATGATTAGTCAATCCTTTAACTTTATATCAGTTAGGATGTTTAATTGATTAAACAGTCTTATTAAATTAGCATCATCTTAAACCACACTAATGCGTTATCCATATTGCTGTCTCATATATTTGAAATAAATGAAATAAAATCTAATCATCCTGAATGAATGTTACTGGCCTGAGAGGAAAGAAAATGGCAGCTGAAAATAGCTATCTTTTGTGATTTGCATATTTGTTTAAGTTCAGAGATAGAAATACACAGAAGTTACTTGCAATGCTTCTGACAGTTAGAGTTAATGGCTTTTGCTATTTGTTTTCTGAAAACCATTGAATATACAAGTGCAGCAAAATAGAATATTTCAATTTTAAATTAACTGAAGTAAAAGTTGGAATTTTATATATAAGACATATGCCATTGAATTGTGATATTATTGAAATATTCCGTCATAACAATCTTATGGCTCATGCTTGCAATGGAATCTCAGTCTACGCAAAAATGGCTCTATTGTATTAATCACACCAGTTATCAAGTAATTGTTACAAATATACCGCTGTCATAGAGATAGATTATAAGAGATAAGCTGATTTATCTTACTTTGGAATAAACAGTCTGGTTTTGGCAGATACATTTTCATTTAGTATCCTAATTATTATTTCAAAATTAGATTTTGAATGGGCTAAGCACCAAGAATGAAGAACTGGAGGAGCAACTCACAATTAATGAGGAAGTCCAGCAGGGGTTAAAGAACTCGGTTATAATAGAACAAATACACATCTTCAACCACAAATTACCATGATTGGGACATCAGAGCTCCATCTTGTTGATCATGAACGAAAGCCTAATAACAAGAGAAGATATTTAATTAGAGGTAACAAGGTCATCCAGCACGCTTCATTCTCTTTTGCAAATAGCCACATTGACTAAATAGCAGGTGGTCACAATACTACTCCAAGTGATGTATTTTTCAGGATTAGCTGACTCCCAATGAAATGTATCTTCTGGGAGAGATAAATTCCTTGTTAGCAGCTTATTCTGAATTGCAGATGGCTACAGCCTGCTATTAGAATACGTTGATGAGAAAAAGCAGAATAACTAAGTGGGATAAAACAAGTTCAAAGAACAGTTATTTGGAAATTTAGTTCTGATAAATGAAAACTGAAGAATTGTATTTGACACAAGAAAACACAATGCAGGAACAACAGAGCATCAGAAGCACTTTCCGCACCAGTGTCTACTTTTTCCTCAACCAAGGATTCCCCTCCACTGTGGGTGACAGGGCCATCTACCGTGTCCATCCCATTTATTGCACTTCTGCTCTCATCCCTTCCCTTCCTTCCCAGAACCACAATAGGGTTCCCCTGGTACTCAACTTCCACCCCACCAGCCATCACATTCAATGGATCATCCTCTGCCATTTCCACCACCTCCAGCATGATACCACCACCAAACACATCTTCCCCACCCCTTTCAGCATTATGAAGGGACCGTTCCTTCTGCAACACACTGGTCCACTCTTCCATCACCCCCAACACCCACTCCCCTTCTCACAGCACCTTCTTGTGCAAGCGCAGGAGATGCAACATCTGCCCTTTCACCTCTTCCCTTCCCACTGTCCAAGGCCCCAAACATTCCTTCCAGTACTTCTTTCAATTTAGTATACTGTATTCACTGCTCACAATGCGGTCTCCTCTCTATTGGGGAGACCAAATGCAGATTGGGTGATCACTTTTCTGAAAACCTCCATTCAGTCTGCAAGCGTTGTAAGATTCTGAAAATTGTAATAAAACCACTGCTACCGTGTGGAGATCGAAGTTCAGTATGAATTGTGAAATGGTTACAGACGGATTCAAAATGTAGGAAATCAGCATGTGTTCTTTGTTTGTGAAGACACAAAATGGTGGAAGTCAGCAGGGGTTCCTTTGCCTGGTGGTCAGCATTTCGTCCTTTGTTTGAGAGGCCACATGGACAGAAAGGAGGTACATGATTGACAAGGAAGTCCCGCCCCCACACACCTCACAGGAACATGAACGTGTCATGCGGAAGGAACTCCAATCAGGGAGGGTTTGGAGTGAAACTGACCTCTCAGAGGGAGGCAGGCAGTGATATACGAGTGGAGCCGGCAGAAAGGCTCTATAACAGAAGTGACCCAGGGGCGGGAGATTCAGAACGCAGAGGGACAAAGAAGACAGAACGGAAGAAGAGACTAACAGAGGAAGCTGGCCAGTCTACATTTCGACTTACAACTTCTCTGGATTGATCACCCAGAGATAAAGAAGTATGTATGAAAGTCGGACATAGAGCTTAGATATTGTTAAAAGGGGTACTTTTATGTATGGTTGACTTGGAATATAAATCGCCCAGTGGTACCGTGTACATTGCTGGGAAATACTTTTATGTACGGGTAAATTGGGCGCATATTGATTGTGACATACACTTGAATTTTGAACTATAGTGTGAATAAAGACCAATTTTATTGATCACAAACTTGTCTGTCATTGTTACGCTTACATTCGTAATTCTCGAAGTCCGAACCGTAGTAAGAGAAAGGTTTACAGCGTGACCCTAAGCTTCCGGTCGCTTGCCATTTTATTCCTCTGTCCCACGTGCACTCTGACCTCTCCGTCCTCAGCCTCCTCCACTGTTCCAATGAAGCTCAACAGAAGCTTGAGGAGCAGCACCTTATCTTTCAATGAGGCACTTTACAACCTTTCGGACTCGACATTGATTTCAATAACTTCAGATCATAACCACTGCTCCCATTTTTATGGACAGCAAGTGCTGGTCATGGTTCTGCTGATGCCATTTACAACTCCTCCAGACCCATCTTTTATTTCTTTACTTGTCCCACTATTACCCCCTTTTTCCTTGCACCGTCATTCCTTTGGTCATTTAATCTCTCCTGCCTTCCACCCTATCAAAGACCTTCCCCTATGTTCTTTCCTCCCCTCCCCCCTTTACCCTGGCTCTGTACTTGCTTATAAACTGTTAAATCTCTGTTTTCTCCCAGTTCTGACAAAAGGTCATCGACCTGAAATGTTAACTTTGTTTCTCTCTCCACAGATGCTACCTGACCTCCACAGAAGATATTTGATGAGTATTTCCAGCATTTTCTGTTTGTAAGGTTTCCAAAATTTACAGATCCCCAAAACCTAAGGAAAAAGGACTTTGGAACTACCTCAGAGTGATAATATTGCATTTGGGCCTAACGTAAGAGACTGTAAGACCAAAAACCAAGTTTTGGCATTTTAAAACTATGGGCCGAAAATTGATCCCGGGACGCGAGAGTACGCACTGCGTACTCTCGCGTATTCCCACTCCAATTGTCGGTTTTCTGCATGCCCTGCGCATGCGCTGAAAACCGGCAATTGCTCTTCTGAAAAGGGGGCGGGTCCTGGGTGCATCGCGTGCGCGCTACAGGCTGCGCGCACGCTGTGCACTTCATGCTTTGGACGCGCAGGTAAGTAGGGAAGATTTTGGAAATGTAAAAAGGAGGAGTAAGACCCGCTTTTAAGAAGGTAAGTAGTGAATTAAGTATTTTTTTGAATTTTTTTTTACAGGTATATCTTTTTTAGAGACTTTAAAGACAGGTAAGTTTATTTTTATAACTTTTTAAAAGATTTTAAATTTTTTCAAAAATTTAATTTTTTATTTAAAATGGTTAATTTAATTAACTATACTTATTTTATTAATGTGATGGTTTTTTTTTTTAATTTAATTGAGGTTTAGCTGTTATTTTGGGGGGGTGTAAGATTCATAGATTTCACAGCCATGCTGTGAGACTTATGAATGGAAGATGGTGTGCTGCCATTGGCTCTAACTGAGTCATGTGATCCCACAGCTCGCACGAATTCACTACGCCGCTGGGATACGTAAGCCCAGCACAGCTGATGTCTGGAACATCAAGTTCGTGCGAGCTGGATCTGAAAAAGCACAAGCGAGGTGAGAGATCGCGGGGAAGGCTTACCCCCGCGGAAACAGAGCGAGATCAATTTTTGGGCCTATGTCTGGGCCTGTAAAGGAACAAGAGGTGGGTTCGACCTCTGTAAAAGCATTTTTGGGTATTGCAGTTAATTGCAATGTCTGGGGAACCGGGATGACCTCACTCAAAGCCCCAGCAAGCATTAACATTTTGACAATAGACCCTAGGAGAAGACAGTCCCACCCAAAACAACAGGTCCCATCAAACTGACTACAGGGCTCATCAGGAAACATGAATACAGAGCACCCAGGACTAGGCTATAGACCAGCCTAGAAACCCAAAACATGAAACCAATCACTAGCAATCAGCCAAGAAGATCGACAGGATGCAAACCATCCCAAAACCCATTTGACACTTACAGAGCAGTTACTGGTAGCAGGTCCGCCAAATTCAGACAATGAACTGAACAGATTTGGCAGGTAGATAAGGCCATATTCAATGGGTGAGATTGAAGGCCTGTTAAAACCCAGTTAACGTGCTAGTAAATTGTTACCAATTTATGAGCCCGCCAAAACTAGACAATGAACCGAGTAGATTTGGCGGGTAGATAAGGCCACTTCAATTCTGTATAACTGAAGGCCCACCAAGCACACACCGAGCAAGAAGAGAGAGAAACACCACAGTTCAACGTTCGTGGGGTCGAGCAGTCAGTCGCAACTGGTGGTCATCAGAAGGAGGAGAGACCAAGAAGAAGAAGGCCCGAGCTGGAAGCGAGTCGGCATCGCTCACCACTCAGACACACCTGAGTCCAGCTCGCGAAGACACCACCTCGAAGGACCCCCAACAACGGCCCCAACACAGTCACCCGGAGCAACAAGCAACAAGTCACCGACGGCTCCACGAGGTCGACCGACACACCAAACAAGGTCTAAAGCCATCGCGGAAACCAAAGGCCTCACAAACCAACAACCGCGCATTACCCCCAACTGACCGGGTAATCGCAGGCCACCGAAACCAACAAAGACCAACTCCAGGGAAGCAAACCCGAAAAATCGCAAAGTTTCCACACTACAAACTACTCCTGACTTACCCCTGGGTAAGATTTTCCCCAAAGACTCTGAGCCCTACTGCTCAACTAAAGAAATTGGGTACTCACCAGATAAATCCATAACGACATCCTACCGCATCAGCGGATTCGCGAAGACTCACCAGAGACCCAGGTGAAGTCCTCTACCGCGTACGGGGTACGGCAGACACTAACTGCCATAAACAGCGAACCCCAAAACCGCGATTTAGCCCAACTGTCAAAGGATTGGTGAGCATTATCCCAGGTCCTTCAAAACCTAACTTAGCTGGTAAAGTGGGGTTGGGAGGGGTGAAGTATTGTTCTACTGTCATTTCCCTCGCTTGTACCGAAGTGTTCCCCACCTTTAGAGTGATAAGAGTGTTATTATCTGTGTCTTACCTTTTAATAAAGATTGAAGTTCTTTCATCAAACTCAGTTGTCTGCTGCACCTTTGTATCACAACCCCCAAATAAGTCCAAGGTCTAGAACCAAGGGAGTGGGAGCGATTCGAACCGCTCAGAAGTCAGAGGTAAAGCTGACACAAACCACCACCCCCTACATGTTTTCCTTTCAGATTTCCAGCATCTACAGTATTTTGCTTTTGTGAGAGCCTCAGGAATTGAAGCTTACCCTTTGGAAAAATGTTTGCTCATCCAGTGGCTTAGTGGGTTCGGTATCCGGTGTATTATCTGGTGCAGTACTGAGCCATGCAGATAGGAAGTTTCTAGGTTAAATTCCCAGTCTGTACTCGGCTAACTGATCTCGACTAGGGTGGTAGTAGGGATATTAAAATTGGCCTTTGCTCTCGAGGCTAGAAAGTGGAAAAATCAACTAAAATTCTTACCCTTAATCACCATCAAGCTACTGCGGCTACAGTGAAAATTGGATGGGTGAGTTAGTGCCCGTGGAGCCATACGCCAGAAGGACATGATGGCCCAAAAATTAGTGAGGGCGCCTTCGTGCGAGGGTAAGGCTTCCCCGCGATCTCTCACTGCGCGCTGGCTTTTTCATTCCCAGCTCGCACGAACTTGATGTTCTGGACAGCAGCTGTGCAGGGCTTCCGTATCCCACAGGCGTAGTTAATTCGTGCGAGCTGTGGGATCACGTGACTCAGTTAGAGCCAATGGCAGCACACCATCTTTCATTCATAGCTTTCACAGAAGTGCTGTGAAAGCTATGAATCTATACCCCCCCAAAAGAACAGCTAAACCTCAATTACATTTTTTAAAAAAACCATCACATTAATAAAATAAGTATAGTTAAATAAATTAACCATTTTAAACAAAAAATTAAATTTTTGAAAAAATTTAAAATCTTTTAAAAAGTTATAAAAATAAACCTACCTTTCTTTAAAGTCTCTAAAAAAAGATATACCTCTTGAAAAAAATTCAAAATAATACTTAATGAACTACTTACCTTGTTAAAAGTGGGTCTTACGCCTCCTTTCTTTATGTGCAAAATCTTCCATACTTACCTGCGCGTTCAAAGCACTAAGTGCACTGCGTGCGCGCAGCCTGTAGCGCGCACGCGGTTCACCTAGGAACCGCCCCCTTTTGAAATCACCAAGTGCCGGTTTTCAGCGCATGCGCAGTGCATGCAGAAAACCGGCAATTGGAGACAGAATACGCGAGAGTACACAGTGCGTACTCTCGCGTAGCGGCACTAATTTTTGGGCCATTGCCTTCAGGAGATGAGGGTACAAATTAGGAAAATAAAAGATAAATGTGTTTGCAAGAGTCTAAACAGACTGAAAATCAAGAGCTTAAAGTTAATACTGTCCTAGAAGTGGTTTGCCTGTCTGATGACACTCAGCAACCAGGAAGTAGGCGAAACAAAAAAATCTTAGGGAAAAATTTGTATTCAAAAGGCAACTTCAGCAGCTTAGGTATTTATAAGAAATAAAGGACGCAATAAGCATTCATAATACGGCAAACTCAAATGAAATGAATGCTTTGATCTGAAAGAATGATCAACCGATGATTAAATGAACATAAGGCTAAGGTGATGGCTATGTGACAATACAAAATGATAAACTGGATGGGAGAAGATAGACATGATGAGAAGAAATGATGAGATATGATGTGAACTGAAAGAGTAACTTTACAATTCAAGAAGATTGATGAGGTACAATACTATAAACCAACTAATGAGTTATGTAACTGAGAAATCAATTGTTATGACACACGAACTGTATTATCAAATGAAACTAATGATAAATGGAAATGTAATACGTCACTAGTGAGATACAATGCACTGTGATTGACAGTGCACAAAATGAACAATGAGATCACAAGATTGTAAGAAATAATCTCACATAAAACTATGAATGAGGTGCGCTGCCATGAAAATTGACCTACAAGATGGAACAAAAGGATTGAAACGATCACATACAAATATGATCAGATGGAACAAATCCAGGAGTATATTTTCTTATTCAGAAATAAGTACTAAAGTTCACTTATTTCTGGTCATATGCAGCAACTGTCAACCAAAGTGGGTGTTGGCTCCGGGTTTCTTCCGGTCAGATTCATGCCTCACAGTGCATTGTATCCCAGCAAAAATTAGACAACTAATGTGTATCTTCGCTGCTGATCATTTTCATACTTCTCAAGCACTAACCCAGCTGCTTAATCACCACTTCTTGTGAAGGAATGGAGATACCGTTGTACAATGCTGAAATCAGAATGCTCCAGAGATGGCTATGTGTACTATTCATAAACTATAGTTTTCTTACTGTGACCTGACCATTCCTCTTGAGTTACTCAATGAAAAGCAAGGCAACCCTTCCAGGTCTCGAGGGTGGCCTAATAATCAAGTTCATTGCCAGCCTCCTTACACATAGATTACTGAAAAGCGTCAAGGTAATTTAAAATGCTGCAGGTTTTAATATGAACTGTGAACACATATTTAGTGTGGCAGTTGAAGGTAGTCAAATATAGAATTTCAAAAAGATAGTCCTGCACTTGCACAGATATAATTAAGCAAAGATGTCCGAATGAAGGTGTATGTTTACAAAAAAGGGCGGGGGGGTCTCACCAAATTTCCATTGTGACCTTTAATTTAAGAATCCTTAGCAAGGACACATTTTGACTCACTTTTGTCAATGTGTTTCAGAGCAAGAGAAAGACGCAGAGTAATAGTAGAATGGACTAAATGTCTGTCACATTTTGGGGTCTGTCCAAACCTTTTTACGCTATCTTATTTTGGCTCGTATTTCGGACCACTTTCATTGGAGAGTCCCCACCCCTGCCCCAGCTTTCAAGAGTGTCTATCTTTGCATGGAATTCCAGGAAAGTGTTTTGGTAATATGCCTGGGTTAACCAACAGAGAACTCAGTTTAATAATTGCTGTTAGTTCCTGGACTATTTACTGTTGCCGTAAGATTTCCATTCAGTCTTCGAATGCAAATAAAGACTCACTATAGACCTCACTTAAAGTACAAATCACAAAGTGAATTTACTCTATAAATGAACAAAAGAATAATCTATCTGAAATAATATTGTAGGATTATTATTTAAACACCTCTGAATGAGTCATTACAAAACTGTACTACAAAGCTACACCTTATTAACAAGTGCTGAAAATACTGGGGAGAAATTGGTGTAGTGTCGCATAATGGCGCGAAATAGGCATCGCGACTGGAACACGCACCTGAAGACGCGGCCTGAGGTTCATTGGGAATTGGGCCTCGGGCCTCATCTGCATAAATTGAGTGTTTTGATGCAGCTCGCCAGTCGGGGCCTTAGGAAATTCATTCGGCTCCAACATCAAACCGGCCTGTAGGTAGGTCCTGGGGTTGGGGAGGCAAACTGAACAGGGGTGGGGAGGTGCCCGGACCATCAGGGGCCCGCGGTATTGTTGCAAAGCCAGGAGGAGCGCTTACCTTTTTGTAGACACCCTACAGTGGTCCATTTAAGGACCGCTGGTTAGGCAGCTATAGACCAGAAACAACTGAGCAGAGCGTGTGTGGCGGTCAGCTCCACCTAGTTGATGCCGAATTTGGAGTGGGGTCTTGATTTGCATACGGAAGGCGCCCAACGCCTGTTTCAAGTGGACGCCTGCGCACTTCAAAGTCACCGACTTCCAATTTGGCAGCTGGTCCACTACTGGGGGAGATCGGGCGCGAGAGATCGTGATGTGAAATTGGTTCTCCCAACATTACTTTTTGACCCATCAAACGGGCGTAACGATGACCAGTTTCTCCCCCTTCGGATCAGAAGCCTATCTGGTCATCGAAGCAGTCACAGTCAACCCAATCCTGCCCTCACCAGACATCCTCACATCAGAACTGTCCAGCAAGAGCAAATTAATAGCAACGAAGAGCAGGAATCCAGGCTGATTTTCTCCTCCTTTCCCAGTCCAGGAGTGTTTAGACCAATTGTAGTGCCCCAGCTGCTGCTCAAGTTCAAATCAACTAACACAGCGCAGAATGAATCTGCGGCCTTTAGACTAGTACGACTAATATTACACCAGGGCGTATCATTACAATGTTTTTAGCACAAGTCGTTTTTAAATACATCTAGCTGTTTTCTATTTGATTGCAAGTGCATCCCAATTTATTGTTCACAATGTTTTTAGGTTACATGACAGGAAGAGGAATTAATCTGCAATTGTCTTGAAATTGTTTTTCACTCTTCTTATTATTTCATTTTATGGTCATATACCAGGCACTCAATAGATTATCAGTTATGTAAACATGTCGGCTCTGTACTTTACATTTCTTGTCTGGCACAAATGGCTTGATAAACAAATGAAAACGAGTGCACCAAGATAGCAGCAATCTGATTTTTATGATAACGATGTTCAATATTGTTCGATCTACAGAATCCTTTTTTCAGTTTAGTTTTAGGGGGTAATTTTCCACTTTGCTGCCTGGAGCCGTAAGGATTGCTCAACGAGATGAACATCGGGTGGGTTCTACAACGGGTGGGTGATCTGCTCTGCCAGATTATTGCTCAGGAGGTGAAGGTTGGTGGGTTTGATGCTAGCCTTGGCCCCCCAGCCCACTCAAAACCTGCTCCCAGTTAAAATCCCTCCTGCAATTAAACTGGAATAATGTAACATCGCTGTTAAAATAGTTCACAGAGGAACTTTATAGAAACCTCCCAAGCACTCGTACGATAATAAAACAAAATGCAATTTCCAGCCTTGCGTAAAGCATTTTTTCTATATTACAACAGTGACTACCTTTCAAAAGTACTTCATTAGCTGTAAATCACTTTGGGACATCCTGAGGTCATGAAAGACGTTATATGAATGGAAGTTCTTTCTTTCTTTCTTTGCTGCTGGAAAACTCAAATGCAAGGGATAAGAAAGGTCCTAAAAATGAAAATGCAATACCAAAAGAAGCTCTGGCAGTGTGTGATCCCAGCAGCAGATGCAACTAAATGCTCGCTATAGATTTTCTGCTTACCTTCAGTATCCTCATTCATCACATTAAACCTTAGCTGTGGCCCGTGGGGACAAGTAAGCAAAAATGAAAACGTAAAATACACATCAGGCTCTCAAGTGTCTCGTACAGCAACAAAATAAAATGGGAACATGGCATGCCTTGTTCTTTAGCCACGCTATACATAAATGCTGCTAGAAAAGAACGGATTGTTTTTGGAACATTGATAAATCTGCTGCTATTCTGAGTCATGTTCTCTGTCTCTTGAAGCCCCAGTGCAGTATTCTGTAAATGCTTATTTCAGTTTTCATTGTTTTGCAATCTATTCAGGTGTTACATTTAATCTAGGTAGGATTTCACCCTTTGGAATGAAAAGTTGTATCGAAGCTAAAATAGTTTCTTACATTGGTGCCTCTTGCTCTGATGCTCTGTGTAGGTTGCAAGTGAATGTAATAAATTAAAAGTTCACAGTCATTGATTATGTCGGACTAAGCAATATCAAAGATTAAATTTAGCTTCAAACAGTTCTGGCTAATAAATATATCTTAATGTCAATTGCAAATGAATTCAATGAGTACAAACAAGTTAATGACCTGAATACAGTATATTGATAAAATGAGCAATTATAATATTGAGGGTTGTGAAGAGGGTCATACATGGGAAACATCGGATCAATCTTAATAAACCTCTACACTGAATCTGATGCAGTGAAATGTAAACATGCAATAAATAGAGGCTCCCTGACTAATGGTGGAAAGTTATGGATGATTTTTTTTCCACAAGTCTGTAAAGAATAATAACTCACAACTGGGACAGGCTAAGCGAATTGTCATCATTCATATGTGAAAGACTGTTTGGAAATTGTCAACCACTGGTGAGATGTAGATGTGTCATGAACAGTAGTGAGGTATTATAAACATTTGGATCAAAAAGGGTGATGGGGAAAACTCACAAACCAAAAAATTGCAAATGAGCTAATGGCATTTTCAATTATGGAAATATCATATTTCACTAGTGACTAGGATATATTCTGCTTATATCACACTTAAACCAATATTTTAAATGTCATGCTTTTATAATATTTTGCTGCAATGATGTTAGAAACCATTTAATATAACCATTATATAATCTTCACTCAACTTTCTGCACAAGCATTTGACCCCTTTAAAATCGCACTTAGCAATTCTGGTGCAGAGCTTCATGCAAGAGGAACTCGGCACCCAAACTCCTGCTATGTGTTTCAGCCCTGCAAAGCACAGCATCTGGAGCACTGCATAATAAAGTCTAGCCCAAATCCTGAATATCTAAAAAAAAAAGAGGATTTCAAACAGATTAATCAGATGGCTGTGGAGAAGCTGATTCATAAAATCTGCAGGGACAGGTGTAGGTGCAAATGATATGCTGAGGACAGCACAACTCAAGTTTCCAGCAGTTAAGTAAAGTACACAACTTGGGGAAAATGGGACAGATTTTGCTGTATTGGGGCATCTAACAGTGCCGGCCGTTAGTTCGACCCTGCGCCCTTCAGCTCAAAACATTTTTTTTCCCACAAAGTTGCTGAAAGTATGAGTTGATAACAGGACAATGAAAGAAACAGGGCATCTGGACCTGAGTGAACAGGGAAACCAACAGGGTATCGCCTTCACCAATCAGATTTAAGGATTGAGAAATAAACAATGGAAGGACTGAGAAGGAGGGTGAATTAAAGCGGGGGGGGTGAATTCAATGTCAAATCAGGTACAGAAAGAAAAATAAAGAGAGGGAAAGAAAGATTAGATTAAGAGAGAAAGAAAAAAAGAGAAAAATTTGACATTTTTAAAAACTCCTCGAAAAATTCAAAACCTGAAGGAATGAGACTCCACACTTGTAATAGTTAATTTTCAGTGCCAGAGAGGTTGATTCGCAGTCATTCACAAATATCACATCGATAAAAGAGTCCTTACGCTTGTGAGTATTAGCCCTAAATATCTGAGCCGGGCTTAGTTCATATCTACTGCGCAAATACAGCAACTTCATGACATTCAATGCATATCAATAATGAGGCAGACAGTGAAATGCTGTTGTAGCAAAGCCAACGGTGGAGCAGCGCAACTTGGACAGCAATTTTTGGATATTCGCATTTTGCTCCTTGCCTGAAGTTGCTGTACCATTTACGCATAAATAACGGTGAGCGCCATGGGTTATTTTGACAGCAAACTCTGGCCCAATAGCTATTCCAGTAGCGCTATCACCTGGTTATTCATCCACACTAAGACACTCGCAATTTTCATTGCCTGTGTATAGCCATGGAAGAGAGTGAAGAGCATGTGTTCCTTAGTTTATAAAACTCTACTTCAAATGAGCAGGGTTTTTTTTCATGCACAATGTGCACACAGCAGTACTCCACTGAGCTGAAGACCCATTGGACTTTACTGACAAGGGCAAGCTTTGTTGATGACAGGGAGTGGGCTTTTGATATATATATTTAGAATGTTCCAAATTTTAAATAATTTAACAAATGTAGTGTAGATTCAATTTAAATTTTGATTCATAAATATATTACAGTCACACTGACAAGTTACCGAGGTCAGTTGTAGTCACAAGGGCTGACAGAAGAATAACAATGTAATCCTCAGCTGATAATGTCACAAATGAGTAGATATGAAAATAATCTCTACAAATCCCTTACCACACATAGGGAATACATTCTGTTTGGTCTGCAGATGTGCAATGCAGGGCTTGAGTAGGTCGTTGAACAGCTCTTTAAATAAATTCTCAGCCATCTAACTATCAGCCGCTGAGTGACATTTCCCATTTATGAGTTATCTTTTTGATTGCTATACTAGTTAATCTTTCATGACTTGGCTCACAAGTACATTGCTGGAGCACAGTTGCAATGGTTAGCTGCCAAAATAGAGCAGTGTTTAAAATGGCCTGTCTCTTTAAGGCCACTGCTCAAGTACTCCCCATGGGGAAGTGGTTTAAATAGGCAAATCCAGGTAATTGCAGTTGCTTATGAACTGCTGACATGAATCAGAGGGGACTTGTAGAAGCTTATAAATTTCTGGCTCTGGGTCAGAAGAACCCATTATGAAATGACTGTTTTTCTTTCTCTTTACATTATACGTGTGTAAGATAGCATTTCTGCAGACACCAAAATTATGACTAATTCCTAAAGAATAATTAAACATGTCTTGAGTATTTCAGTGTTACTCAGCAACCATTATATCATGGATGATAAATCCCTTTTAATTGTCTCAACTTGGCTGTGACTTATATGGAGCTAATTGTGGGGCACCACTATTCCCTGAGTAACATAATTAGCATTGAACTAATGCAGTCCATTTGTAGCACAACAGCTAGTAACTCTGTTCCATGACAGCAGTCATAACGTGCAATATATTTTATTGACTATTTTATTGCAATATAAACTCATCGTTTGGGGGAAATACTTTACATGCTAAAGCAATGTGTCCAACACATAAAATCATGTATTGGCCCAGAGGGACACATAAGTTTTGTATTTCCTTTTATCCTCTGACGTTATCTTCGTCTTTTTGTTAAATAAAGTAATAAAAATTGAAGACAGAAAGAACAGGGATACAAATAGTGGAACAAACGGGAAAGTCATTTTTAAAAGTATTTACTTTAATACTACATTAATAAAACTACTGCGGCCACCAAGAAACATTATTACTGTGTTTTATGAACCCTACCACGCTTGATTCAACTTTCACCTACTAAGGATCCACGATTAATTTTTCAGGGATAATCGGAGCTCCCGATGCAGAGCCTCGCTTGCCAGGAGCACCTATTGTGAATTTGAGCAACTCCCTACAATTTTCCATCCATTAAAATTAACAAAAAGAAAATCATGGGGAGCACACACTCCATGGCACTCCTGATGGATAGTGCTCTGCGCCAAGAACATAAATTCTTAAAATTGGCCCTTTTGCTCACTTCCATTGGAAAAACATTTTTCTCCAAGATACAGCCATCTTGACAGTTCTTCACCTATTAATTAACTCCAAAATAAACTTCAAATGATTAATGCTTCGAAATACAACAATTCACAACAATAATTTCAAGCTATAAACTTTCCCTTCCCACCATCCAATTGCTTGAATGTTCCCTGCCCATCCCCTCCAAAATTAACAGTTCTAACCCCTTGTAAAACTCTGTCCATATTCCAGTACTCCAGTGCCTGGCTCCCTTCAGGCTTTATATGTACTAAGATCTCAAAGTGAAAAATGCATGCACATGTGTAGCAGATTGAAGGCATATGTATGCTGACTACTCTGTCCCTTCTGACCCTCCATTGCTGGCTTCAGTTGCCATGCACTGTGCTTTTCATCCCACACTGCAGTGCTGTAGGATTTGTATTAACCTATTTACACTGGTTTATGGTAAAAACAAAATTTAGTAACCTCACACATACCAATTGAACATTTAAAATAATTAATGTATCTCTGCATATTTACCATCCAATTTATATCTTGCTTAGAATTGCTATTATATAATTAACTAGGCTTTCCTTGGGGAAATATTTTAATTGTGTTATGGAATCTTAAGAATGTAAGCTAAACAATGTATTTCAGTGACAGTTGGAGTCATAATAAAAAAAATGTAATTCATGATCATATTTTTGATTATTTGACAACCTAGCTGTCCAACACCAGATCTGACTGGACCACCTCAAACTGTACTAACGCTCCCTCACCTTTACCAAACCTGCTTCCTACTCCAAGATCATTCTTGAAAGTAGGAACCACTCCAAACTACTCTTCTCCATTACTAACCACTTCCTCCACAGCCCTCCCCACACATCCTCACCTCAGACACTTAGGTGCAAGAAACCTAGGGACTTCTTTGTATCCCAAATTGAGGCCAGACAACTGTTGCTACCTCCTCTAATTGTTCCTCAATTTGCTCTTCGCCCTCAACTCCCAGTTCTTCATCCTGTTTCCTCCCAACTGATCCATCACCCATTCTATTCACTCATATTTGTCCTCCATTTCCCAACAGACTTATGCAATTTGTGAAACCTACCACCTGCTCGTTCAATCATCTCCAGTATCTCTTGACCACCCAACTACACTGCCTGAGCCCTATGCTAACTGACATCATCAGGCTGTCTCTATTTTCCAGCATTCTCCATCTCCTTCAGGACTGCCATCATCACCTCTGTCCTCAAGGAACACAACCTTAACCCACTCTCTCCAGCTACCACCCTTCCTCCAACCTGCCCTTTCTGTCCAAAATCTAGGAAATTATCATTGCCTCACAATTATCCATTCAGCATTCTTCATTCAAAACCATTCAAATTTGCTGCTGCTCCCATAGCAATGAGATAGCATTAGCTAAAATCATAAATGACATCTAGGCCGCGATTTCGCCAGCGGAGGTGGGATCAGGGCGGGAGCTGGTTGGTGGTTTCTGGTCCCGCTCCCGGCTGCAGCCGATCTGTGAAAAGGATTTTCTGTTAATAGGGCTTGTTAAGCCCGCCCCTGCGGGGTTCCCGACCAATTAAAAGGAAGTGAGTCTGATGACGTCATTTGATGTCCAAATTGATTTTGACAGTTGCGCTGTCAGTGTTCTACAGCATTGAGGTGCTGCAAACACTGACAAGCACTGCACAAAGGTGCACGTCTGCACCCAGGCTCACACATGACTCCCTCCATATGCTTATGGACGGAATCACTGCACGCAAGGAGGTCTCTTCCCTTCCCATGGGTGGAAGAGACCTCCCCAGGACACCAACGCAGCCTGGTTGCACATTGCACTGGAGGGCAAAAGCAGGGATATTGTCAGGAGTACCTGGATGCAGTAGATCATGAAATGTTACTGCAAAGCCACACTCAACCTTATCCTGCTGTGCCACTCATTACATCCCCATCACTCTGCCTTCCCTAGCCTACTCCTGCACATCCTTACTCACACCAACTTACCTTGCACCTCCACCCATCCCTCTCTATCTACATTATCACTTCCCCATCTCATTAGCCACCCCTCACACACACCCTCATCCTAGTCCAATCATACCAACTAACAACACACAAGGGTAGGCACTTGCGTGTCTTATGCAATGTTCATTTTCTGTTAATGTGATGTCAAACATTGAAATCTTTATTTTCAACACTTTGCCTTATTGTACAGATCTGTGCTCACCTTTGGAAATGTCTTAGTGAATTGCAGTAAAAGTTGAGACATAATGTATCCCCCACAATGGTGATGAGTGTGAAAGGAATAGCTTGGTCATTGTAGGAATGCTTTATGGTGCTGGTGTGGGGTGGTGCCAACCTGGCGTATCATGCGGCAGCCATATGGGTGTACAGCATCAAGTGAAGTAAATCTAGCCATGGTGATGCCATCGCTGACCTCCCGGGCAGCAATGTGGTTGGGTGCTGATGCCCTGTGTCCTGTGCAGCTTCAGGTGATTGCGGAGAAGGTTGGTGCTGTTGTTGGTGATGTTGGTGTGCCTGGTGATGTTGGTGTTGGGGCTGATCGTGGAGGGATTCAGAGGACCAAGGTGAGATTTTTTCAAGATGTTGCTGGAACAGATGGCAGCTGAAGTTGAGATGACATAAGCGATCTGTCAATGGTGAGAGAGCTTACTCCAAGCAGGTGACAGTGGATAGAGAGTTTACTCCAAACACTTCCAAACTGCATACAGCTCAAAAGTGTCTTCCAAGTCCTGAAGGTTCAAGCTTCTGGCATTGGAATGTGACCAGTTGTGAAATGGTAGCGTTCATACCATTTTTGCAGCTGTCACCTATTCACAGCAATGGGGAGACAGAGAACCCGACCTACTTACCTGACGTGATCTCTGAATAACGTGAACCCCATTAAAAATGTGGGAAAATAGAAAAAGGCTGGCAAAATAATAGTTAACAATCACTTAACAAGCAGTTAACTATCTTAAATGCCTCCCCTGCTGCTTGGTGTCGGGTCTGTTCTGAAATCGCAGACCCGACACTTTGGAAACTTACATGAGGCCGGTTCGGAGTGGATTCCCAACCCGCTGTCAATCATTTCGATTTTGACAGCAAACCCGCTTCCAAACCCGCACTCTGGGCGCCGGCAAAATTCAGCCCCTCGTGTCACTTTGACCATAGATTTTGTCACTCCTCATCCTCTCTGGCCTCTCTTCTGTCTCTGAAACCATTACGAATTCCTACTCTACTTCATTCCTCTGCAGTTCATTTCTGTGGTATGGCTCTCTACTGACTTGGCTTATGACCTGCTACACAAGCATTTCATTGCCTCCAACAGCTTTTTCTCTTCTGCATGTACAATTACCTCTAGACTTGGTCCCTTCTCTTCACCATGCTATCCCTTGGCAACATCGTCTGGAAGCATCAGGTCAGCTTCCACATCAATGCTGATGTCCACATCTCTCTCTTTGCCTCCACCATTGATCCAAAGGCTGTCATTAGACTCTCCACTCCCTGCTCAACACCAAGACCTGGGTGAGCCAAAATATCCTCCAGATCAATGTTGGTTGAACTGAAACCTTGAAGTGACTGGACGCATTAACCTCCCCCAGCTTCTACCTGAAACTGAGTCAGCCACGAGCTTATCTTCCTCCACCATATCCATTCCAGTACCAAGACTGCTGTCCTTCACCTCAACAACATTGCTGGTCTCTGGCTCTAAATCTTCTCGCATTGCAGAAACCTTAGACCATTGCTTCAACATCTTGAGGCTCAATTTTTTTTTAATGTTTTACTAACCGACATCTCTGCCTCAGCCCTCCGCAAGCTACAACTCATTCAAAATACATCCTCACCCACACGATGTTCTGCACTTCCATCATCCTTGTCCTCCCCAAGCTCCCCTTTTCCCACCAATTTGACATCAAAATTTTTGCCCTCACTTTCAAATCCCTCCTCCCTTATATCCTTGCATGCATCCTTCATTCCTCCAATACAGGGCATCACCTTGTCCCTCACTTCCTCTATTCTACCAATAGTGGTTGCCTGTTCAATTGCTACACTCCTGTCCTCTGGAACTCACTGACCAGTCCCCTGCACCTTGATACCTCCCTCCCTACCTTTAAAAATCTCCTCAAAACCCTTTTCTTCAATCATGTCTTTTGTTCCACAACCCTCTCTATTTTTCTCTTTTCACATCCCCTTATGCTCAACATCTATTGTTTTGTCCTCATAGTGTTAGAGACTTTGAGATGTTTTCCTGCATGTTAAGAGTACTATAAGTGCTAATGATGGCAAATAAGGTTAAATTTTCTACTTCTGTACTCCTAGATGAAAATCACAAGCTGGGGGCATGTAGTTTCCTGGTGTTCACCCACACTTTGTGCAGTAGCTTCAAAGCAGAACATATCTTCTATTATTCTACTTTTGGACACTACTCCATCATCAGAAACCCTCAATGCATTTAAAAAGTACTTGGATATGTACATGCAGTGCCGTAACCTACAAGGCTACGGATCAGGAGCTGGAAAGTGGGATTAGGCTGGATAGCTCTTTTTCGGCCGGCACAGACACAATGGACTGAATGTCATCCTTTTGTGCCGTAAATTTCTATGAAAACTGCCATTGTACAATATCAGCCTCAGACTGTAGCTTGTGAAATAGATCCCACAGACCAGAATTATACTGCTGACTGTGAATTGTTGGGGTCTTACACTGATCACTGCGCAAGGAAATGTGTAGTGAGAGCATGGGGGGACAGTCCAGATTATCAAAACATTAAAAAGACTGCAGAATTTTGGTAAGTACCCAAGCTGTCCTGTGAACTGCCTGGACACGTTTTAAAATCATCTTCACATCAGACGTGAGTTATACATGGATTCAGTGCAGTGACAGAGGGCTCTGAACCCACCTACTGGAAATAGTTTTACTCTCAAATCAAAATTGACTGATTAGACTCCTCAATTATACTACTGATTTTGTGTAAATGCAAAATGATACTTTAGCACCAGCCAAGTCTTACAGTGTATTAGGTATGTAGATATTATTTAATACACAAAATTCTGATATTGAGTTTAAAAATGCTTTATACATATATGAGAAAATGGAGGAAAATATTATGCTACCTGTTGTTTTCTATATCTGTTTGGGGGAAAATGTATTTCCAAATATAATGAAAACATTACTTGAATTTTCATTTTTTCCTGGCGATTAAAAATGCCAACTACATTGCTGTCAAACACCATGTCAGTTAATCTCACTGCTGTCAGTGACAATTATCTACACTAGAGATGGTTTCTAGTGCTGACATTGAGCACAAGTAACTGAAATGAACAATACATGTGCTGCTGACAGATTAATACAATGCCTGGAAGCTAGAACATATAGACAGAAAGACCTTTTTGCTCAACTGAAAGATACTGCTACAAGTAGCAATAAACCTACAGCAAAGTTAAGCCACAGGCATTCCAAATGGGTATATCCATACATGCGCTGACATTTGTTCTGCCACAGTCACTGACATTCATTCAATCGAGTGCTGTCAACAGAACTGAAAATAGCAAGAGAAAACCTTCAGCATAAACATGTTATCAATGCGCATGTATTGGACAGGAAACCGTGAACCGACCGCTAAGTACTAGCACCACATTGTATTCTTTTTAACCTTCTTTTATTTAATAGATTTCAATTAAACTATGAACAAAACTTTAATTCTCCGCTCCACTCCCACTCTGATCTCTCCGTCCTTGGCCTCTTACACTATTCCAACGAAGCTCAACGTAAGCTCGAGGAACAGCACCTCATCTTTCGATTAGGCACTTTACAGCCCTCTGGACTCAACATCGAGTTCAACAATTTCCTCGGGCCCTATAATTTTTTTCCCTTTTTCTTCTTTTTTTTCTCCTGTTACTTCTCCAACTTTTTCCAGTTTTGACGAAGGGTCAGCATTTTCTGTTGTTATTTTTAACTTCTGGGATTTGGGTTCAACTTCAGCCTAGACTTATGAGATGGAAATTTCCTCTGTCTACTGGATGTAATGGTCTTATATGAATGAATTTGGGCTATTTTAACTGCCTATTTGGCATGAGTCCACAGCACAAAACCACCCTAATGCAGCACTAATTGGCAATACTGGGCAAGAGCTCCATTCTGCACTCCCGACATATACCAAGAGTACATATCACAAAACTGTACATTTCTAGCCCATGACTTTTCATCCATTAATTTTGTGTTATGCATTGCCAGCGCCAAGCTGGAACTTTTATCCCTTAATTGGCAATCTCAATCAGAGAGGACACAAATTAGGTTTTTGTGACAATGCGACAGCTTCATAATACCAGCAGAGTTTTGGATGAGCTGAGGTTTATGGAGAGTAGAGGATGAGAGGCCAGCCAGAACTGAATTAAAATAATCGACAAAGGCATGGGTGAGGATTGCAGCAGCAGTTAGGCTGAGAAAGGGGCAGAGGCGGGCAATGTTATAGGTTGCAGAGAGGGCAAGGAGGACAAGGAGGGATAATGGTCACAGTCACAGAGAATATTATTGATGACTTTGATTAAGCCAGTTTTGATGCTGTGAAGGGATGGAAACCTAATTGGAGAGATTCAAACAGGCAACATATCAAGGACTTGAAAGGAAAGAGAAATTGGAAATGGGGTGTTCATTTTCAAGCACAGAGGGGTTAAGAGTGTTTTGTTTTAAAGTGGGGGCGGAAATTGATGGTGTTTTTCAGAAGGATGAGGACAAGGTATGAAGAGCGAGAACCATTTACAATATCATTTAGCTTGGGAGCCAGGAAGACAAGTTGAATGATTATCAGATTAGCGGGAATGGGGTCAAGGGAGAATAAAGTGAGCCTAATAGATGAGATGAGATGTGCTCGGAGAGGAGAGCATGGAGGGAGATGGGAGAGAAACAAGAGAGATATAGGGTTTCAGTGCTGGATTGGTGGATGATTTGGCTTGGTAGGCAACAAGAACAGGGAAACAGCAGAAGCAGCTGTTGGTGACAAAGAAGTCCATGAGCTCCTCATACTTGCTGCATGAGGTGAGAGTGGAGGGGGCTTGGGGAAGAGGGTTAAGGAGGCAGTTGGTAGTGGAGAAGATGGGGGTTATCATTGCTGTCAAGGTTGATCCTAGCGTAGTGGGTGGTTTTGACAGAGGAGAGTGAGGTCTAGCAGACCTTGATGAGGAGATGAATGGTCAAGCCAATTGTGCACCAGATATACTCAGATCTCCACCTCTTGGACTTGATGGAGTGATGATGGGTGCCATACCAGTGAGAAATAATCTAGATGGGAGACAGTGAAGGTTTCTCTGGGAACTAGGGCATCAAAGGTGAAGGTGTAGGAGTGGTGACCACTCAGTAGCTACAAGGCATTGCGGTGAATGGAGGGCCAAAGGACCAGCAGTTGGAAGTTTGAAAGTGCAGTTGTAAATGACCTGGGGGAGAGTTTTTGTACAGTTTGTCAGAGATATGCAAGGCCCTTTTCTGTTTTTGTTTCTATTTTTATATTTGATATGATGTTCTTTTAGAAATGTGATTCTAACCAAATAGATTAGTGTTAACAAATGTTGGCAGTTTGATCAAGTGGATAATGTTCCAAATTTGTGGCTGAATGGTTGTTCCACTGAAATATTCAACAGTGACAGTAACTTGAATTTCAGTTTGGGGTGCTTACCTAAGTATGGGCTATTCTAAGTACAAAAGATTTGGTTATGAGAACTTTACGATATTGACAACCCTTCAGTGGATGCATGTTGCTATCAGGGTACTTTGAATGCAACTGTTGAAGTACCTTTATAATTGTGAGGACCACGTATTATATTAAACTACATTTCTAAAGGAAAGACATGTACAGGCAAAAAACATAGATATATTACTGAAGTGCGATCACGTCTGGTTTCTACCACAATAAATGAAACAAATAAACCTTACACATCACTTTCTCATAATGCTGCAACCAGACATATTGCTCCAAGCTGTTGAACAGTTCTGTCGTGATAACCCTGCTGAGTAAATGATTGATTCTACCAATCTTCAGATTAAATTGGGAAACCATTAATTTAGGAATGCTCTCTATTTGGTGACTCCCTTGTAAGGTGCAAGAGTTATGAACAAGAAGGCTGACAGAGATGCTGATGAAACTGTTCAGATTGAATTTCTCTTCCCTGACAACAGGATGTCTGTCCAATAATAACCATTATTTTAAGCTGTCAATGGAAGCCTGCAGCAAATGAAGATACTTCATTCAATATCCTTTTCTTTTTTTCTTGCACAACTATTGTAGTGTATGTCTGAGACACCAGTAGTAAGGCTACTGCACAAAGCAGTCCCCAGAGGACAAGGAGAAAGATTGCTGGGAGGTCAGCCACAATGCAGACCAAAGCAGTGTGGCTCAGTAGGCTGTCCAAGGGGGGTGGGAGGGTGGGGAGGAGAGCAGAATAGAAATGTGGTAGTGATAGAGGATTCTGTAATTAGGGGGATAGCTAGCATCCATTTGGAAAGGGAGGGGGTAAATCCTGGTCCATGTCGGAACAAACGACATAGGTAGGAACAGGGAGGAGATCCTGCTGAGGGAGTATCAGGAGTTAGGAGCGAAATTAAAAAGCAGGACCTCAAGGGTAATAATCTCTGGATTAATGCCCGAGCCACGTGTAAATTAGCATAGAAGCAGTCAGATCAGAAGAATTAACACATGGCTAAAGGGCTGGTGTGGGAAAGAAGGGTTCCTTTTCATGGGACACTGGCACCAGTACTGGGACCGGGATGGGACCCGTGTCCTAGCGGAAAGGGTAAATAGGGAGGTGTCAAAGGCTTTAAACTAGTAAGACGAGGGGCGAGATCTACAAGAAATTAAACCAGCCTAAATATTAAAAAAGAACAGGAAAGGAGAGCATAGGAAAGAATAAAGTAAGGGAGGACATTTATGGCCAGGGAATAAATAGAATTATAGAACAGGAGTTCAAAAAGATGGTTAAAAACAAAGTGAGAGGAACTGCTATTAAAAATGAGTTAAACGTCTGTACAATAATGCACACAGTGTCCACAATAAAACAGGGGAGCTGGAGGCAATCATGCGTTGCAAGGAACCAGATATAGTAGGGATTACTGAGACATGGCTATAGACAATTGAACATTGCAGGTTATAATATATTTAGAAAAGATAGAGAGGGAAAAATGGGAGGTGGAGTAGCTGTACTTAATAGGGATAACATAATGGCAGTAGAAAAAAGTGACGCAGCTATCAGCAAGACAGAAATGGAATCCATGTGGATAGAGATAAAAGATAATAAAGGATCAAACACACTAATAGGGATAGCCTACAGACTACCTAATAGTGAAGGGAGGTGGAGGAAGAAATATGCAAACAAATTAGGGAAATGAGTAAAAGACATAGAATAATAATCATGGGAGATTTCAACTACCCCGATATTAATTGGACAGAAGAGGTAGGTAAGGGGGATAAGGGAATGGAGTTCCTACAATGTGGACAGGACTCCTTTCGACCCAATATGTAAGAAGCCCAACAAGGGTGGATTCGCTATTGGATCTAGTAATGGGGAATGAACCAGAGCAGATAAGAGAAGTAAAAGTAGGGGAACATATAGGCAATAGGCATATAGGCAATAGTGACCATAATATAATACGATAGCTAGCTGGCTTCAAGACAGAAATCAGAGAGTAGGGTTAAAGGGTAACTATTCAGAGTGGCAGAAGGTGGGAAGTGGTGTTCCACAAGGATCAGTGCTGGGACCACTGTTGTTCACAATTTATATTAACCATTTAGACTTTGGAATCAAAAGCACAATTTCTAAATTGGGGCAATAGTCAATACTGAGGAGGACTGCAACAAATTACAGGAAGACATTAATAAACTTGCAGAATGAGCATATAATTGGCAAATGAAATTCAACACAGATAAATGTGAGGCATTATATTTTGGTAGGAAGAATAGGGAGGTCACTTATTACTTGGAGGGTGTGAGTCTGGGTGGGGTAGAGGAGCAAAGGGATCTCAGAGTACAAATACACAAATCACTAAAAGTAGCGACACAGGTTAACAAGGCCATAAAAAAAGCAAACTAAGCACTAGGGCTTATTTCTAGAGGGATAGAATTGAAAAGTAGTGAAGTTATGCTAAACTTGTATCGAACCTTGGTTAGACCACACTTGGAGTACTACATGCAATTCTGGTCGCCATATTATAAAAAGGATATAGAGGCACTGGAGAGGATGCAGAGAAGATTTACAAGGATGATACCAGAAATGCAAGGGTATACCTATCAGGAAAGGATGAACAGGCTGGGTCTCTTTTCTCTTGAAAAGAGAAGGCTGAGGGGCGACCTAATAGAGGTCTTTAAAATTATGAAAGGTTTTGATAGAGTAGAGACAGAGAGAGTGTTTCCACTTGTGGGGAAGAGCAAAACTAAAGGCCATTAATATAAGATATTCACCAAGAAATCAAATAGGGAATTCAGAAGAAACTTCTTTACCCAGAGAGTGGTGAGAATGTGGAACTCGCCACCACAAGGAGTAGTTGAAGCGAATAGTATAGATGCATTTAAGGGGAGGTTAGATAAGCATATGAGGGAGAAGGGAATAGAGGGTTATGCTGATAGAGTTAGAAGAGGAAAGACGGGAGGAGGCTCAAGTGGAGCATAAATGCTGGCATGGACTGGTTGGGCCAAATGGCCTATTTCTGTGCTGTATATCCTATGTAATCATTGTGGAATGAAATACAGCACATATGAGGTCTCAGCTTCTACACAAACCAATTGAACATCTAGATATGATATACCATACAATGTAATAAACAACTTCAATCTTCGCATTTGTTTTTTGAAGATCAGAAGTTTGCTAGCTGAAGATTATGTTCAACAAAGCTTTTATTTTCTGCCCATTCAGCGAATTGTGGGCAATTATCAACTGTTGTAGTCCACTCTTTAGAACAGTTTCTATTGTTTTACCCTATATTGACATCTCTTGAATCAGATTTGTTTCCTCTTTTTAAATATCAGTTCCATGTTTGTTTGTTTCCATTGTTACAATATCTCTCTCGTACCAATGAGTCTTTCAGAAGCAGCGGCAGCAGCGGTGGCAGTGCGGCCCTGGGAGGAGCGGCGAGGCGGCGGTGGCGGTGGCGGTACCAACACCGCACCGGCAGAATTTTCAAAGAGTGACGTCAGAATTCAAAAGTGACGTCAGCACAAGGGGAGGGAACTGATTGGTGAGTATCTGGTAAGTGTTTTTACTTAGCTTTCTTAAAGTTTTTAAGTTTATTCCAGCTAGTTTAGTAAATAGGAGGTTAATTAGAGGTATGGCAGGGCAGCTCACACCCGTGGAATGCACATCCTGTGCCATGTGGGAAGTCCTGGACACCACCCGTGGTCTGGACGACCACACGTGCGGGAAGTGTCGCCAGCTACAGCAGCTCGAGCACCAGGTTACGGAGCTTGAGCGGCGGCTGCAGTCGCTGCTGTGCATCCGCGAGGCTGAGAGGTGGTCACCCCGCAGCTTAAGAGTGTGCAGGCAGAGAGGGAATGGGTGACCGTCAGACAGAAGAGGAGGACCAGGCAGGTAGTGCAGGAGTCCCCTGAGTCCATCTTGCTCACCATCTAGCTTGGCAGGGGGATGGGAACCTAAGCATAGAGTCAATAGGGAGGGAAGAAAAACTGGAATTGGAAAACAAAAATGTAGAAAGTAAATTGGAAGGACAGAGGAATCAAGTGCTAGATAGTAGTCAACAAGGAGGTCTGCCAGTACTAAATGGTATATACTTCAATGCAAGGAGTATAGCGAACAAGGCAGATGAACTGAGGGCACAGGTAGATACTTGGGACTATGATATTATAGCTATTACAGAGACATGGCTGAAAGAGGGGCAGGTATGGCAGCTCAACATTCCTGGTTACAGGATTTTCAGATGGGATAGAGAGGGAGGTAAAACAGGAGGGGGGGTCGCGGTATTGATTAAAGAAACTATTACAGCTGTGAGGAGGGATGATATGTTGGAGGGATCTTCAAACGAGGCCATATGGGTCGAATTGAAAAACAGAAAAGGGGCGATCACACTGCTGGGCGTGTACTACAGACCCCCAAACAGTGAGAGGGAGATAGAAGAACAAATATGTAGACAAATTTCTGAGAAGTGCAAAAACTATAGGGCAGTAATAGTCGGGGATTTCAACTACCCCAATATTAACTGGCTTCAGGTGTGGTGCTGGAGGACTGGAGGACCACTAATGTGGTACCCTTGTTTAAAAAGGGAGAAAAGGATAGACCGAGTAATTACAGGCCAGTCAGCCTAACCTTGGTGGTGGGAAAATTATTGGAAAGAATTCTGAAGGACAGGATAAATCTTCATTTAGAAAGACACGGATTAATCAAGGATAGTCAGCACAGATTTTTTAAGGGAAGGTCGTGTCTGACAAACGTGATTGAATTTTTTGAGGAGGTAACAAGGAGGGTAGATGAGGGTAGTGCGTTTGATGTAGTGTATATGGACTTTAGCAAGGCTTTTGATAAGGTTACACATGGCAGACTGGTCACGAAGTTAAAAGCCCATGGAATCCAGGGCAAAGTGTCAAGTTGGATTCAAAACTGGCTCGGAGACAGGAAGCAGAGGGTAATGGTTGATGGGTGTTTTTGTGACTGGAAGGCTGTTTCCAGTGGGGTTCCGCAGGGCTCAGTACTAGGTCCCTTGCTTTTTGTGGTATATATCAACGATCTTGACTTGAATATAGGGGGTATGATTAAGAAGTTTGCAGATGATACTAAAATTGGCTGTCTGGTTGATACTGAAGAAGGAAGCTGTAGACTGCAGGAAGATATCAATAAATTGGTCAGGTGGGCAGAACAGTGGCAAATAGAATTCAATCCGGAGAAGTGTGAGGTAATGCATTTGGGGAGGGTTAACAAGGAAAGGGAATACACATTAAATGGTAGGACACTGAGTAGCGGAGAAGAACAAAGGGACCTTGGAGTGCATGTCCACAGATCCCTGAAGGTAGCAGGCCAAGTAGATAAGGTGGTTAAGAAGGCATACGGAATGCTTGCCTTTATTAGCTGTGGCATAGAATACAAGAGCAGGGGGGTTATGCTTCAACTGTATAAAACACTAGTTAGGCCTCAGCTAGAGTACTGCGTGCAGTTCTGATCACCACATTACAGGAAAGATGTGATTGCACTAGAGAGGGTACAGAGGAGATTTACAAGGATGTTGCCGGGAGTAGAGAATCTTAGCTATGAGGAAAGACTGGATAGGCTGGGTCTGTTTTCCTTGGAACAGAGGTGGCTGAGGGGAGACCTTATTGAGGTGTATAAAATTATGAGGGGCATAGATAAAGTGGATAGAAAGGACCTATTTCCCTTAGCAGAGGGGAAATTACTTCACCCAGAGGGTTGTGGGGGTCTGGAACTCACTGCCTGAAAGGGTGGTAGAGGCAGGAACCCTAACCACATTTAAAAAGTACTTGGATGTGCACTTGGGATGCTGTAACCTGCAGGGCTACGGACCAAGAGCTGGGAAGTGGGATTAGGCTGGATAGCTCTTTGTTGGCCGGCGTGGACACGATGGGCCAAAATGACCTCCTTCCGTGCTGTAACTTTTGATGATTCTAAGGCCTCATAATATTCCACTCTAGTTCCTTCAACACCTTAACACAACCTAAAAAATATTTTTTTAATGTGTATTGTTGTTTCAATAGAAAGATTAGAAATAACCACCACACTCTAAAGGAGTTGGTGAAGAGACTTTCTGAAACTCTTCAGTAGTTACCGCACAGTAATAAATTGTGACTGATTACTATTAGACATTGTAAACTACAATAACTAATGATGCATCAAATACAACTTCAAAAAGCACAGTTTAAGCAGGATCTATATAAATAAAGTACAGATACACTTAAAATCTTACTGCTCCTATTGCCAGATGTGGTAAGAAAGGGATTGCAAAAACAATATCGGAACTAGCTCTGTTGAAAAGGTAGAACAAAAAGGGTGATTTTAACCCTGCCCGCCTGTCAGATACTGAGCATGCAGTTAAACTTGCCTGTAGGACTTACCTGCTCTCTTCCCTCAGGTTCTGATTTTATCCTTCTCTTTTAAGCAGGCGGGAAGGACACCCATTGGAAACTGGCGGGGTCTTTCTTTAAGTATGCAGATTGGGCACCGATAACATCATTGAGGTCGACTGTTATTTTAACTAAAGGCCTGCATGGGAAGCCTATTCCAAACTAATTGGAAGAGGAGTTGGGGCCAAAAGAGCAGTGAAGCATTTTATTAAAACCATCTGTTATGAAGAAATTTGAGTTTTTATAGTGGCACCCAACTTAGGAAGGTATACTTTTTGTATTCTTATTGTAGACTGTTGCTCTTTGACCTTATGATTGTTGATTGGAAAATAAACTAAAAGCAAAGAACAGAAGTTAGTCACTTAAGAACACAATCCATGCCTTCCTTGAATTGAAATCTACTGTGAACATTTGGATATCTTCATGATGGATGGCACTACAAGGAGCATTTTTAACAGGTAGGCTCGATTACCTCCTGCCTATATATTGAGGGAAATCATTTTCAGACATCTGCTAAGGTTTAATCTAACTGTGTATAAGGTGATCTGAATTCATCATCTATACCCTGTGGGAAATTGTATTCCTGGAGCCATTTTTCAATTGCAACCAACACAGTGCCTTTATTTTGTTAAGCTGTGTGAAATAAAAGAAACAAAAAAAAAATGATTTCCTGGAAAAGACTACATAATAATTTGATTATTTTTAAACTTAGTATAAAGATTATATTTAATCTTAATTCATCTCATAACCAACCAAGTGATTCAGCCAATGCCTGACAGCATTGAAAGTGATAAGACAAAATCAAGGGACAGTCACTGAACGTCAATTAATATATTTGTAACTAAAGGGACTTTATTTGTGTGTGTGTGTGTACATGTGTGTATGAATGCATATTTGTATTCAAATCTGTAAAACAAAAACTAATCAACAGAAGTTTTGTTTCAGCAGATATAAATACTATTGCACTTAAACAGGTTGATTGCCTTAATGTGCATCTGTTACCTAAATTATAACAACAATAACTTGCACCTTCAACATAGTAAAACATCACAAGCTGCTTCACAGGAGCATTATCAAACAAAATTTGACACTGAGCCACATAAGGAGATATTAGGACAGATGACCAAAAGCTTGGTCAAAGAGGTAGGTTTTAAGGAGAATCTTAAAGGAAGAGAGAGAAGTAGAGAGACGGAGAGGTTTAGGGAGAGAATTCCAGAGCCTAGGCAGATGAAGGCACGGCCCCCATTGGTAGAGCGATTGAAATCGGGGATTGAAATGAGCGATTGAAATCTAACCTGTGCTGTACCTGCCCTGGGACTGTTTGATGGGAAGCGTTGCTGGACCGGGAGCCAATGTAGGTCAGCGAGCACAGGGGTGATGGGTGAACAGGTCTTGGTGCGAGTTAGGATACGGGCAGCAGAGTTTTGGATGATCTCAAGTTTATGGAGGGTGCAAATTGGGAGACTGGCCAGGAGAATAGTCAAATCTAGAGGCAACAAAGGCATGGATGAGGGTTTCAGCAGCAGATGAGCTGAGGCAGGGGCGGAGACAGGCAATGTTAAGGAGGTGGAAGTAGGCGATCTTAGTGATGGAGCAGATATGGGGTCAGAAACTCATCTCAGGGTTAAATAAGTTGCCAAGGTTGCGAACGGTCTGGTTCAGCCTCGGACAGTGGCCAGGGAGAAGGATGGAGTCAGTGGCTAGGGAATGGAGTTTGTGGTAGGGACCGAAGCCACGGGGGGTAATTTTCTGGGGGGTCAGCGAGCACGATCGGTGGAAGGTCGGGTAGGAACCCGCCGCCACGTGCCTTTGCCAAATGTTGGATCTGTCAGCGCAGACCCGACACGCAATGGCGGGGGAGGCAATTAAGGTCATTATTACCTTGTTAACAGAGCATTAAGAACCATTTTCAGCTTACCTTCAGAGTTTACCAGGTCGCCCATGGGTTCCACGCTGCTCGGGGATCACGTCAAGTGAGCAGGGCGGGAGTTGTATGACCATGGAATCATCTCATTACTTGACAGCTGCAAATGTGCTATAAAAGCTTCCAGTCTCACAGCTGTTCACTTTCCAAGCTCAGAAGCTGTTGCTTACTGCATTTGGAAGACAGATTGAGCTTTATGCAGGTTGCAAGTGTTTGGAGCAAACTCTCTATCCAGTGACACCTCATTGGAACAACTTCTCTCACCATTGACAGATCGCTTCTGTCATCTCAAGTTCACCTGCCATCTATTCCATCAGCATGGTTATATTGTCTCACCTTGATCCTCAGAATCTGACCACAATCAGCCCCAACACCAGCAGCACCAGGCACACCAGCAGCACCAACAACAACACCAACCTTCTTCGCAATCAACTGATGCTGCACTGGACACAGGGCATCAGCACCCGACCACATTGCTGCCCGGGATGCCAGGGATGGCCTCACCATGGCCACATTTACTTCACTTGATGCTGCATGTGCTGGCTGCCATATGATGTGCCAGGTTGGCACCACCCCACACCAACAACATAAAGCATCCCTACAATGACCAAGCCATTCCTTTCACATTCATCACCAATGCGGGGGTACCGTTATGTCTCACCATTCACTGCAACTCACTAAATCACTTCCAAAGGTGCACACAGATCTATCCAAGGATGCAAAGTGTTGAAAATAAAGATTTCAATGTTTGACAGCACATTAACAAAACTTCACATGCACATTGGCTAAGATACACAAGTGCCTACACTTGTGTGTTGTTAGTTGGTATGATTGGACAAGGATGAGGGTGGGTGTGAGGGATGGCTAGTGAGATGTAAAAGTGATAATGTAGATAGAGAGGGATGGGTGGAGGTGCAAGGCAAGTTGGTGTGAGTAAGGCTGTGTAGGAGTAGGGTAGGGAAGGCAGAGTGATGGGGATGTGATGAGTGGCACAGCAGGATGAGGTTGAGTGTGGCTTTGCAGTAACGTTTCATGATCTACTGAGATCATTGAAAGGTTTGCGCCACTGCAGTCTAGTCCTCCTGACACCATCCCTGCTTGTGCCCTCCTCTGCAATGCCCAACCAGGCTGCGAAGGTCTCCTGGGAGATCTCTTCCGCCCATGGGAAGAGGACCTCCCTGTGTGCTGTGATGTAAGCCTTTCTCTTACTACTGTTCGGACTTTGAGAATTATGAATAAGCGTAACAATGACAGATAAGTATGTGATCAATAAAATTGGTCTTTATTCACACTATAGTTCAAAATTCAAGTGTGCATTGCAATCAATATGCACTTAATTTACCCATACATAAAAGTACCCCCCCAGCAACTTATACGCTACCTCCTGGCGATTTATATCCCAAGTCAACAGTACATAAAAGTACCCTTTAACAATATCTAAACTCTATGTCCGACTTTTATACATACTCCTTTATCTCTGGGTGATCAGTCCAGAAAAGTCGTAAGTCGAAAAGATAGACTGGCCAGCTTTCTTTGTTCCGCTGTTCTTCCACTTCTGTCTTCTTTCTTTCAGAATTTTCCACCTCTGGGTCACTGCTTTTATAGGGCCTTTATGCCGGCCCCACTTGTATATCACCATCTGCCTACCTCTGATAGGTCAGTTTCACTCCAAACCTTCCCTGATTGGAGTTCCTTCTGCATGATACGTTCATGTTCCTGTGAGGTGTGTGGGGGCGGGACTTTCTCTTCACTCTGTGTCTCCTTCCTGTCCATGTGGTCTTATAAACAAAGGACCATGCTGACCACCAGGCAAAGGACCCCCTGCTGACTTCCACCATTTTGTGTCTTCACAAACAAAGGAACATGCTGACTTCCTCGTATTCCATAACCATTTCACAATTCGTTCTGAACTTCGATCTCCACACAGTAGCAGCGGTTTTATTACTTTTTTTTAGAATTTTACAGTGACTTCCTCCATAAGCATATGGAGGAAGTCATGGGAGAGCCTGGATGCAGTCGTGCAACTCTGTGCAGTGCTTGTCAGGCCCGCTTCCTTCAATTGGCCGGCAAACACACTGGGCGGGCTTACCAAGCCTAATCATGGGAAATCCATTCCACAGAGTGGGCTGGAGCCAGCAGCGGGGTCGGGACCCGCCACCGACATCGCCCACCACGGACCCTCCAAGGTAGGGGAAATCGCGGCCCATGTCTTTAGTCTTCTCAATATTTAGTCGGAGGAAGTTTCTGCTCATCCAGCACTGGATGTCGGACAAGAAACATGACAAATCAGAGGCAGTGGTGGGGTCGAGAGAGGAGGTGGTGAGGTAGAGCTGGGTGTCGTCAGCGTACATGTGGAACCTGACGTTGTGTATTTGGAAGATGTTGCCAAGGGGCAGCATGGAGATGAAAACTAGGAAACACCAGATAATAAGAGAGCAGGAGCATATTTCAACCTGAATAATTAAATAGATTACACAGAATCCTGCAGACCATTTTTTTTTCTGTCAAACAAATAATGAAGTTCTGCAATGTTATTACGTGTATATTAGTGCTCAAGTTCCCATACCGGCAGCAAACTAAGGCTCTGAATAAACCTGACTCTATTCAGTTCACAGAGAAATGAATCTGTACACAAACGGCACAATGCTTTTGGTATTTTGTAAATGAATAGAACTCTTACTAATTAACTGGTGATTAAAGTTGACTAGTGAATATTAATCACAGCCCAGAGAAATCATTGTCCTTGATGTGCTTCATGAGGACGCTCTATGGCCTTCAAGAGAAAGGTAGATTTCAGCCTCTTACTGCATAAATCTTGAAGGATGTGTTTGATATTTAAACATATTATAGTATGAGGTTCTTCAGTGTTATAGTACTATTTTTGATCATCTGCTATACATGGCTTCATCATTGCTTGTTGGTTCTAGTAGTAAGTACACAACTTGCATTTAACAAAAAAAAAACACTTAACGGAGGCGTAATCAAATAAAATGGATGCTGAGCCAAAGAAGGAGATTTTAGAAAGATTACCAAAGACTTGGTAAAAGAGATGTATTTTAAAGAGGGTTTTCAAAGAGGAGAAGGAGTTGGAGGGAATTCCAGAGTGAGGCACAGCTATCAACGGTCAGGCAATGGGAGAGGGATCTGCAAGATGCCAGAGTCAGATGAACTGAGAATTCAGGAGAGGGTCATATAGCTAGAGGAAGTTACAGAGATAGTGCAATGTCATAGAGCTCGATTTTGCCATTGGGGGCGCGCTGGGGCGTGTCAGGTGGTTTTCGTGTCAGGACCCCGACTCCGATGTGAAGTGGGAAAAAGTGCGATTTTGCCCTAATTGGGCACTTGATTTCCAACGTGTGGAAACCCCTGGCCCAATGAGTCTTTTCAAACAGAAAGTCGCCTCCGATGATGTCATCAGTACTGCTGGATTTAAGGCCTGCAAGCAGCCTTGCTTCTTCTGAAGACTTTAAACTTTATGCCCATTGTTGTGATCGCTTCATTCAGCAACTATGTCCAGCAGTAGGCCAAAGTGATCTCCAAGGTTCGATGGGGCCTCCCTCCAAGCTCTGGTGGAGGGAGCAAGATCAAATAAGGAGGTGCTCTTCCCTTCCTCAGGGAGGAAAAAGCCTCCCCAGCAGACTAAAGCTGTGTGGATGCAAGTGGCCCAGGAGGTCAACTCAATCTCTATGTGCCACAGAACCTGGCTGCAGTGCAGGAAGAAGTTTCATGACCTTCTCCGCACAGGAAAAGTGAGTATGACTTTCCCATCACCCTCAATCTGATCCCCATCACCTCACCTCACCAGCACTCTGCTTTGCCAACCTCTTCCTCCACATCCCACTTGACACTTACATCCCTGCACCCTTACCCATTCCCTCTCTCTCTATGGTCACATTCACTTAACTATTCGACCATGCAGCCCTCACACTCCCTATCACTGTGATGCAATGACAACAACTTACAACACACAGGGAGGGCCCTTTGTCTCCTTCTAAGCATCTATGCTATGGATTTTCTACACTCACTCCTTCATTCTCATTCAAACTCCATTTGTGTCCCTCATTGCAGGAAAAGAGAGCCCACAATAAGAGGGAAAGAGCGAGGACAGGAGGAGGGCCACCCTCAGTAGCCCAGCTCACCACTTCGGAGGAAGCGGCCCTGGAAATCGCCGGTGTCGAGGAAGATTCGCAAGTGGGGGACGGACAGACGGGCACATCACAGCAAGCTGGTGACAGAATAGTTTGGCATCTCTCTCATTGACATTGCATGAGTGACTGATAATGATTCTGATGCTCTAACAGATTGACTTATGATCATCTACACAATTCAATGTGCATGCAACCTTTACCTCACATCTCTAACTCTTTCCTTTACTCCCCCACAGAACCATCGACAGCCCCCGTCCCCACTGTCCAGGAGGAACAGCCTGAGCTTCAAGACTCCTCAGAGGAAGCTGCAACCTCTGAGGGCGCAGCATCAGCAGAATTAAGCGCACACAGCACCAGCACAGACACTCACACCTTGGTGGGACCTTCGTAAGATAGAGTAGTGTTGTCACCTGGTGTATCACAGCTCACAAGTGAGCATCAGCAGATGGTGGAGACAGGGACAGCAGTGGAGAGTCCTCGTCGGAGGGCACAGGACTCTGCCAGCTCGGCTCAACTGCATATCGACCCTGTGCCTCCGGGTCCATCCAGAAGAAGAGTGGTGCTGGAACTCCAGGAACAGGTGTAGGAATCTCTGGCAGGTTTTGTCTCCAGGGTCGCTGCGAGTGTGGAGTGAATGGAGGAGTCCATCGCGAAAATGAGCAGAGCCTTTGTGGAGGCATTGGCGCATGAATGCATCACCACGAAAAGGATGGCAACCTCCGTGGAAAGGATGGCTATGGTAGAGGAGAGGATGGCTATGGCCATGGAGGAGATAAGTCGCCAGAGTGTAGAAAACATGGTCATTGTTCAGAATAGACTGGCATCTCTTGAGGAGCGATGGTCAGCTATTGAGCATAGATACCAGACCTTCATGGAAGTCCTCAGGAGTAGGACATCCAGTGCAGAAACGGGTCCTCATGGCCCCCCTGAAGTGCAGCAAGGTGCTGTCAAGCCACTTGCTAGCTCTGAAGTGGCGCTGACCCATTAGAGGAATGTTGGTGGCAGACAACAAGGAAGTGGAGGCTCCTCTCCAAGCACTCACATGACCATGCCACTGCAAAGCCCTTGGTCAGAGCCCCACCAGAGTCCTCACATCTCTAACTCTTTCCTTTACTCCCCCACAGGACCATCGACTAGCCCCCGATGGGCGTCTTATCCCCTGCACAGCTGCAGGAGCAGCAGACTGTTGCCGAGCCCTCGCAACCCCAGAGAACGGCCGCCAAAGATGTCGAGACAAGAGCAGCAAGAAAGTGAGCAAGGGGCCTCCACATCTGCTGAAGCCACAGGGGAAGCACCACGTAGGAGCATGCGTAAGAGGAAGATAATGCACAAGTAGTCACAAGGGTAGTCACTTGGGTGTTATGTTGTGTTTATTTTTGAAATGCCATCAGTTGCTTGTTGTGATAAAAAAATTCTGATGGCAAACTGTTCGAAGTTGTGGCCTGTGTCATCTTACAAATGGGACTTCCACATTGAGGGCTTAGAGTGACTTGCAATTGTCAATATGGTGGTCAGAGTGATAGGAATACGCAGGTTCTTGTCCATTGTCGATGCTCTGGTAAGAAGGTGCGAGGCAAAAGTGTTTGATTGTGCAGGCTAAGCAAATCTGGCCAACATGAGTGCGTCCCTTGCATCCCGGGCAGCAATGTGGTCGCGCGCTAGCGCCTTCTGGCCTGTGTAGCTTCAGGTGGGTGAGCAGCAGCTTGGCGCTCCTGTTGTTGCTGCTGCTGTTGGTGCTGCTGTTGTTCATGGTTCTACTGCTGCCACGGCTGGTCTTCATCCAAATCTGATGTCCAGGAGGAAAGGAAATAAATGGTTCCCATGCTTCTGGTATATGCCTCAGTTGAGGAAGCGCTCAGTCAAGGTGGGGAGAGGGGTTTCCCAGGAGGTCACACTGGAGGTGGGTGTCAGGCTCCAAGCTTCCACAACAATGGGTATACCTGCTAAAAGTTCCCCCAGACCTGAGACAACAAATTTCTGCCACCTGCAAATGATGAATGCTGAAAACTCCTTTTTAATGGTGGAGCTGCAGCTGTTAGTAAGCAGTCCACTTGTGAGGCCGCCAGGATTAATTGGCGTGTTCCAGAGGAGACGTGCAGGATGGGGGAAAAGTGTTAAAACCAGAAAGGCCTCTCAAAATGGGATTATAGAGGCAATTAACTGGTTGTTAAGGGCCTTAAGGGCCTATCCCGCCTCTTGGAGGCAGGATGGAAACGGGGTCTGAAACCCCAATTCTGGGGAAATTGCTCGGAGGCGGGATCGGAGCCGCCCGCCATTTTTCGCGATTTTAACACCTCATACACCTCTAATCACGTCTCCTCGGGCCTGGCAAAATCGAGCCCTCAGAGTCATCGGCCGGAATTTTGCCGGCGCTCAGGGGGTGGGCTTGGAGGTGGGACATCTGGCAAAATCGCAAAGATTGACAGCGGACAGGAAACCCGCTGCCAACCCGCCTCCAATCAACCTTCCCAAGTGTCGGGTCCCCGATTTGCACAGGGACTCGACACCTAGCAGCAGGAAGAGTATTATAGCCACTTAACTGCTTGTTAACAGGTTGTTACCAGGCAGTTAACAGGCTTTTTCCAATTTTGACACTTCTACTGCCGGCTTCCTGACGTCCGGACACCACGCCAGGTAAGTGTGGCGTGTTGTGAGTCTGCTGTAATGTTTCTGCATTGATGACAGCTGCAGAAGTGGTGTGAAGGATCTAATCATGCACTGGTGAGTTGCAGAGGTAAGAAAATGTTGGGAAATTCATTTTTAATGCATTTAGACTTTTCTGTAGGTAACAAGTTTTAAATCGTATGTGTAGTCCCACCTCATTGGGAGACCCTCTCTCACCAGTGACAGATCGCTTCTGTAACCTCCTCTGCAGCTGCCATCTGTTCTAGCCTAAGGAGGGAGTCACTGGAGAGCCTGGGTGCAAGAGCTCACCTTTGTACAGTGATTGTCAGTGTTTGCAGCACCTCAATGCTGTCAAACACTGAAAAATCAGCTGTCAAAAAAAATTGTGCATGGTCCCTTTAAGAAAATCGGCAGATGACACGTCATCAAATGACATCATCTGACACCGGCTTCCTCTTAATTGGCTGGCAGGCCCGCAGGGCGGCCTTAACAAGGCCAATTGACATAAAATTACATCTGTGGGCTAGATGTAGTTGGGGGGCGGGACAGGAACCCAGAAGGCAGCTGACCCACTCCCAAGCCGCCTCGAAGTAGAAAATCGTGACCATAGAGTTATAATGGCAAAGAAGGAGGCCATTCGGCCCATTGAGTTCGTACCGGCTCTCTGTGGAGCAATCCAGTCAGTCCTATTCTCCCGCTCTATCCCCGTAGCCCTGTAAGTTTATTTTCCTCAAGTGCCTATGCAGTCTCCACTTGAAAACATTGAGGGCTGGCTTTTGATACTGGGGCGGGTTGGGGTCGTGTCATCCGCATTTCGTGTTATCCACCCGACTGCAATTGGATGTGAGAGATTGATGCAATTTTCACCTAATTGGGCAATTGAGTTCCAGCATGTGGGAACCCATGAACCAATTACTGGTTTCAGTCTGAAAGAGAGAGCGAGAGAGAGAGAGAGAGAATTTTTTTTTGCTCCACCACTCCCAGATGCCAGCCAGCCACTCACTGATACTCAGCGCAGCCACTGATATTCAGCTATCCACATGTGCTCCCGCCAGGTTTCACAATCGTGGTTCAGAACAGGCGTGCTTCACGTAGAACAAGGGTTAAAATCACAAAGGCCTTTCAAAATGGCATTATAGAGCCAATTTAGTGCTTGTTAAGGGCCTTAACAGTCTATCCCATCTCTTAAAGGTGGGACGCAGGCGGGATCAGCAGACACGATTTCATCAAAATTGCGTGGAGGTGGGATGGAGGCGGACTTGTGCCAACCCGCCACTTTTCGCAATTTTAACCCCCCACACGCCTCCAAACCCACCTCCACGGGTCAATGAAAATCCAGCCCTGAGTGTTGCCGCTTCCACCACTTCCGTCAGCAGCGAATTCCAGGTCATCACCACTCGCTGCGTAAAAATTTTTTCCTCACATCCCCCTGTATCTCTTGCCCAAAACCTTAAATCTTTGTCTCCTAGTCCTTGTACCATCAACTAGTGGGAACAGCCTTTCCCCGTCTAGCCTATCCAAACCTGTCATAATCTTGTACACCTCTATCAAATCACCCCTCAACCTCCTTTGCTCTAATGAAAATAAATTCAGCTTCTCCAACCCGTCCTTGTAGCTAACATCCCCCATCCCTGAACCATTCTGGTAAATCTCCTCTGCACCCTCTCAAGGGCCTTCAGATTCTTCCTAAAGTGTGGTGACCAGAACTGGATGCAATACTCCAGTTGTGGCCTAACCAGCGCTTTATAAAGGTTCAGCATAACTTCTCTACTTTTGTACTCAATACCTCTATTTATGAAGCCCAAGAACCCATATGCTTTGTTAACCACTCTCTCAATATGTCCCGCCACCTTCAGGGACCTATGCACATTAACTCCCAGGTCGTTCTGTCCCTGCACACTCTTTAAAACTGTGCCATTAAGTGTATATTGCCTCTCCCTGTTCCTTCTGCCAAAATGAATCACCTCACACTTCTTTGTATTAAATTCCATCTGCCACTTGTCTGCCCATTCTGCTAGCCTTTCTATGTCCTGTTGCAGTCTATTGATATCATCATCACTGTTTGCCACATCCCCAAATTCGGTGTCATCGACAAATTTAGAAATTCTACTCTGTATTACAATATTCAGGTCATGTGTGTATATCAAAAAAAGCAGTGACCCCAGCACTGACCCTTGGGGAACACCACTGTCTACCATCCTCCAGTCTGAAAAACAGCCATTTACCACAACTCGCTGTTTTCTGTCCTTAAGCCAATTTCTTATCCAAGCTGCCACTGACCCATCTATTCCATGAGCCTCAATTTTGTTAACCAACCTTCTATGTGGTACTTTGTCAAACGCCTTCTGAAAATTCATGTAGACAACATCCATTGCATTCCATTCATCAATCCTCTCTGTTACTTCATCAAAAAATTCAATTAGATGAGTCCAACACGATCTTCCTTTTACAAACCCGTGTTGGCTCTCCTTCATTAGCTTAAACCTCTTTAAATGCCCGTTAATTTTTTCCTTGATTATTGTTTCTAAAACTTTACCCACCACTGATGTTAAACTGACCGGCCTGTGGTTACTAGATTGTCCTTACACCCTTTCTTGAACAATGGTGTCACATTTGCGACTTTCCAATCCTCAGGCACCTCCCCCGCATCTAGGGAAGGTTGGAAAATTCAATGAAAATTGAACAATGTATCTATTGTTAGAAGATTTCAAGAGAGCGATGCATCGCCAAAAATATATGGTCTCCTGGTAATGATAACAAAGGTTCCTGAAATGCTGAGTAATATTAGTTTTTGTATCTAGCTGAAGAGGAGTTATCAAAAGAATGGGTTAGAATTCATTAATAACTGTTCAAAGGTAGGCATCATTTTGAAAGGGACAAATTTAATTTGACTCAGTATGGGGTTAAGAAGTTGGAACAGATTTTAAACAACATTTATTGGGAATTTAGGGGGAAAAATTGGGCTGGTTTGCACCTCTCGTTAGCGCCCCCGGCGCAAATCCCCGAGCAGCCGGGTGTGGCGCCACTAACGCCTCCCGCGAAATTCAGCGGGAGGTTAGCAGCGGCGGTAGCCGGTAGCGTCCCGTGGTGCTGCGTCGCCGGCGATGATGTCATCGCTGTACGCAGCGCTCCCGCTTGCGCCCCAGCCACAAACTTCCCTTGCACCCCCTGACCTATCGCTGGACGATATGTCCGACAGGATCAGGGGGCATTTTTAGCAGCGGCGGCGACGCTAATTAAAGGGCAGGTGTCGGGCGGCCATTTTTTATTTTGGCTGACTGCCAGCACCTGAGGTAATGACCAGATAATCTGCTTTAGTGATGTTGGTTGAGGGATAAATATTGTGGAAATCAGATGGTAGTTACTTGAGTTGAGGAGTATTGACTGGATGAGTTCCACAGAGATCAAGTCTGAGACCTCTGGCCTCTGGGCTGGAGAGCTACATCGGGATGTCCGTTTGGCACTGCAGCCCTCTGCATTTTTGTTAATGAGGCCTGGGCCGCAATGCAGACGGGGCCTCCCGCCAGCTCTGCTGGGTGGTTGGTCAGCACACTCCATCGGTTGCCCGCCCAACAGTTGATACATACCCCTTGGTCTGGATAAGACATGACCCCCGACGAGATACTTCTGCCGAAACCCCACTTAGCTCAATAACATAGCATGGCCTCTGACAACACTAATTTTCTGTATTTACATCCAAAAATTTCAGCGCAGTGCAGCCCAAGTTGGTGTAACTAGGATTTCTGGAGTTTGATAGCAATTTTCTTCACCGTTTATTTTGAATTTTGAAGAGGAGCAGCAGAGGCAGGAGGCTCCGGATGTGAGGCGTTGTGACAGAATACAGCACACTTGATTTTATACTCACGCTATTACCCCTATCGGTGGCGCTGCATTCGTACTTGCTTTATGCCAGTTTTTACTTTCAGGCGTAGGCAAGTATGATCCAAAGAAAATTTGGACGCAAGTTTCCTTCATCAAGATTGGTGTAGAAATTGATGTAAATGTTGGCAGAATTTCAGTTCAAATAGAATTGAGGAAATTCTGGGCCTTAAAATAATAGGCTGTATTTTGTGAGCCTGATGGGTGTGTATGAGGTGCGCACGCGCCCGTAGGGGCCGCGCAAGTTCTGGGTTTAGGCATGTGAAGCGCATGCGCTAAAACCCGGAACTTGCGATCTGTCAAGAATTCTCTTGACAGATCCTCTGCATCCCTGGGAGAAGGGCCTCTGCAGGTGGAGAGTTGGCTATTTACCCAACTTCTGCCTGCTGAATGCCTGTGAAATTCCTTTTACCAGCATAAGAGTTTATAAAAATAGAAAAATAAAATGTTATCATTCATTTATACATTAAAATCCCTTATCCAATAAGGTAAGTTTATTTTTAGCCCTGTTAAAACATATTAAAAAAAATTCAAAATATTACATTTTTGTTTAAAATATTTAATTAAATGGCATTTTAATTCATTTGAAATATGTATTTTTTTTTAAATTTATTTCATTTGTGTTGGTGTATTTTTAAAGTGATCCCCATTCATACGTATGAATGGGGATTCCCTTCTTTTATTGGTTGGGCTGGCCCACGTGATCCCAGGGGCGCTTGCGAACCGCATGCTCCCCTGGGATCTGTGGGCCTCTGCCCGTGGGTACCCGGAAAGGCCCAGGATCACAAGCCTCCGTATCTCCCGGGCCACCAGGTAAATCCCCAGGAAATGGACATTCGCTGCTGGAGAGTGCTGAACTACTGCCCAGCGAATGCCCACGAAACTCTTACGCCTGGTAGGGTTTAAATAAATATTGAAATAAATTTTTCAAAATCATTTAAACATTATAAAACCTGTAAAATTAGTTTAGGCCCCTTTAAAAATGTTTACATTGACTTTTCAAAAAATGTAACTTTTTGTTTTAAATGTTTAATTAAATTGGGAACCGCATGCGCCCTGAGATATGTGGGCCTTTATGCAGGTGTACGCCCGCAGGCCCAGGACCACAAGAGTTCGAAGATACGGAGGCACCAGGTAGGTGTGAACTTTTCTTGCGGATCGGAGGCATTCGCCCGCGGGAAGCCTCCGATCCGCAATTTCAGGTCCATTGTCTTTTACTGGGTTGAATCCTAATCTTAAATGTTGTGTCCAACAGCAGCTCTCTGCACCTGCTAAATAAGATTTACATTCTCTAGGTTACTGTAGTAATATAAAGTATTCAGGATTTGGTAGAAGAGAAAATAAAAGAAGGAAAAACCATAACCGTGAAGACAAGGTCTTAAATACAAGCAGGTGCTGATTTAAATTAGGAATCAGCGCTACCATGGGGAAAAATAAAACCAAGCCAAATATATTAGCCTTCCCATACCTTTTCTTTAATATTTATTACCCATGACTTAATTTCACATTAAATTCACTGCTTGTTTCTGACCTTAATTCCTTTTCTTTCCCCCTCCTTCATATATTTTGTACTTTTATGTTACTTTTACTTAATTCATTATTATAAATCACATTGGAGACCACAACCATTGAGGTCATAGCATTGGCTGATGTGGGCTTACATCTTATAGTGAAAGGAAGGGAGGTATTCCACAGCTGATCACTCAGTTTTGATTCAAACAACTGAAGCAATAGCATGATTCTATTTTGAGCAAGAACTCTTGCTAAATGCAATCGCACCAAATTAACTGTTAACTAAAGCTAAAGGTTTTAGCTTGTCCTATCTATCTATATTTGTATTATTTATATTATCTATCAAAATATTAGTTTATGCCATAAGCTGAGAACTTAATAATGAAAATAACGTTTGTAAAATACTAACAACAATTTAAAAAAAGTACAACATTTTCAAGCAAGTAGTTAAACGTACTTATGCAATAGTGTTTGAGATACCTGTAATGCAACCCTCGGTCATTCATTTCTAGGACCTGGATTCAAATCCAGGCCAGACTAATGGAATGAAAGCCTCCCCTGATGGCTGTAAAATTTCTATGTGAAACGAGTTTGGCAGTCTCAATTCAGTTCCGAGTGTGAGTATGTCTACAGTACAAAACTGACGCTAATTCACCACTCATTGCCAATGTCACTCAGACAGGTCTGGGATGGTTGGTGAGGAAAATGGAGAAAATACAACACTGATGCAGCAAAGGCTGCTCTCTGAGGTTGAAGTTGAAGCACACTGGTGGGCTGGGTGAAGGCAGCTTTGCTCTACACCAAGCTGTGCAATGCTTGACCTGCGGTGCTTCATGCTGACACTTACACCCCAGTTTTAACTGAAGGGCCAGAATCAGGTGGGTGGGATTTTAACTCCCAGGCCTCATCTGCATGCCCCACCGGTCAGCTTTCTGCCCAAAACCAGCACATTGTCGGGCGACAGGAAACCGCCACCAGGGACAAAAAGAATGGTCCTTGGAACTCAGGCAAGTCACGGGGAGGGGGGAGCCTGGACCAGGGGAGGTCTCAACTTTCCTTGTGGGGCCTGGAGGAACAGGAGTGTCCCACCTAGACCCAGAAGAAAAGTTAAAAAAAAGTTAAAAAGACTTGCTTCTTTGGGTCGCCTCTGACTCCTCTTCCCACTAGGTTGACCTGGTGGTTAAGTCACAATGGCTTCCCCGCTCAGGCCCATGGTTAAAATAGCAGTCACATCCCAATGATGTCATCTGAGCCTGACCTGCATATTTAAAGAAGGACCCTGCCGGTTTCTGGCGAGTGTTCTTCTCGCCTGCTCAAAAGAACAGTTTAAAATTGAAGGCTGTGGGAACAGAACAGGGAGTTGGCAGTTAAATCTCCTGTGTGATTTTAGCTGCCCACCCACATGGTTTCCATTTCCTCTCTTGCATCTCTCCCCGATAGGAACACTGGAATTGGAACTCTAGTAAACCTTGAAAGAAATACTTATCAAAGGATAACAGATGAATCATTTGGAAATTCACCGTTCCTGCCTAGGCGGTGTTAGATGCCTCAGTTCAGCTCGCAAAATTGTCTTACATCAATCAGTTCAGATTATACTAACATTTACACTACCAACCCAATCCCCACATTAGGATACATACAAGCTACTGAGCGAACAAATTAACCCTTTTCTTGCCAAACCATCAATGAAGTCAGACCATAAAGTCATTAACTAATACTTCTTTATTAACACCCTTATCACAAATAACAGCATTTAAATTTTGAACATTAAGTATGCAAATTCTTTAGGAGATATCGTTAACTGACAGAATGAGTAATGAATAATGGAGGTTACAAAGGCAGTTCAGCTATGCCACAGTAATTCATCATTAACCAGCTTTGCTGATTATAAGTTGATTTTTAAACTCAGTGTCTGAGATTAATCGTAAACTAATGTCAGCAATTTATATTAAACTCCTCGTATGACTGACAAGTGAATAGCATTAGAGATAAATGTATTGGATATATTAAAGTCTTAATTAGTTCAACTTCTTACTGATATGCTCACATTTTTAGCAATGATTCCAGGAACCTAAAGGACCTTGTCCTTCTGAGTTGACATGATGGAGTTGGTTGCCTCCCCTTCCTCTGGAGTGATGTTGTTTGCCTCCTAAGATTGAAAATGATGTAACTCCATTTTGTAGCTATGATATTAATTCCCTCCTGGATCCTCTGCTCCTGGGTAACTCCTCCTTATGTGGTGGCAGATGTATTTGGACCAGCTGGCTCAAAGCTCACATCTCTTTATCTCAGGTAAACATCTCATACATCTTATTGACATGCTAAATGTCTGCCTATATCTGGCTGATACAGCCATAATCTTTTGACTTCCACCTTCTTCACAAATGTGGAATGTTACAATTAAAACATGAAACTAAAGTTTAGCTATTTCTTGGCCTTCACAATAAAACTCCATGCCCTAAACAGATGAATAGTAAAGAATTGCTCCCTATATTACTGGGAATTTACTTATGTATTTATCTATGTACAGTAATTATTGTATTATTATAGTACTACATATATCCCAGAAACAAATCAAAAAATCGCTCTGGGGATATCTCTTGCAGACTCTAATTTAAATTCTTTCACGGCAGCACCTCCCAAACCTGTGACCTCTTCCACCTAGAAGGACAAGGACAGCAGACACATGGGAACACCACCACCTCCATGTTCCCCTCTAAATCACACATCATCCTGACTTAGAGGTATTGAAGGGATAATTACTAGTCCTAGCCCTTTTCGGGCTACCCCGATCAGGCGTATTCCCCAGACGTTCACCTTCAACTAAAGTTAGCGGTAGCCGAATCCTAGAAGACGCTTAATTGGGTCTAAAGGTCCAGACTATCTCTCCCTAAAGGAAAGGAATGGCCTGAAGATGTTACCGTCCTCCAGATAGCACTTTTAATAAGTTTAACTAGAGTGTAACCTTCCGGATATTATGAGGGTCCGGAAAACTCCCCCAGAATTCTGCAACTCCTTACCAAAGAGTGTACAGAGATTGAGTTTGCGAGTTTGATACAGAAGTACTATGTGAGATAATTCTAAAAATATATAGATTTATTAAAGAACCAACATGCAGTTAACAGTTGGTGATTCAATCGCAACTTTAACAGTTCTAAAAACAAATAGCTTACAATTCTTATTCTCAGAGATCCTTATTCTCAAATCTTAACTTTGTTACATTTTTACATTTCTACTTATTTTTAACCCAGGATATCCACCAAAATCAAATACCTTTGATTACCTGAGACGCAACGATTTGTAGGCTTACAGAGCCTGTCTCTGAAGCTGAGAATCGCTTGCCCCTTCCAGCGAATTCTGTCTTCCTATTTGAAAGTCCTATATTTTATACCCTTTTCTCAGTGGTATATCCTTTGAAGTTTTCTGCTGATGTAAGCTAATTATCTCCAGTCATATTTCTGTTGACTTCTTTCTATTCTTACTGTCAGTTCAGCTGTTAGCTTGCAGACTTGTGTCTCTACCTTTAGGTGTTCAAAACTTATCATAAAAAACAGTTATAACAGATGTATCTATTTGATGCCATTATTACGAAGGTCTTCTATTCAATTCTTAAATCACCTCAGCTGGTTATAAGCAGACGTCGTGTCTCCTAACTGTTCCAAGTTCAATACAAACACAATGTGACTGCTTGGTGCATCTATTGATGTCATATTTACAAAGTCTTCTGTTTGTATCTTTTACAACATGTAAATTAAAAACACCTCAACCGAGTACATGATTGTCTTCCTAGCTACTTCAATTGGTTGTATTAAGAATTATGTCTCCTGTTTCATTTGATGTCATATTTATGAAGGCATATGTTTCTTTAATGTTCTGTGTTTCTGTTCGAAGTGTTAGTTTATAACACTTTAAACTGGGGTATAGCTATTGTGTTCTTTCCAAACTGCAGACTTCTTGGAAGCTCCAACCCTTTGCTTCAATAGGGCCATTGTCTCAGTGTCAACAACCAATTCCCATTTCAAAAGCTTGTATGGTGTTTACAGCTTTGTGTTAACGACTCATCTTATCTCAGAAGCCTGTATTTACAGCTTGTGTCGTTGAGGCTTTTAGATTTTTAAACCCAGTTTGTCATGTTTAATAAGGCTAGAATTCTGTTCATAGGATGGTGTATTTTTCTGAATATGGCTATTCCTTCACAGTATATCGCCGATCCTTAATTGTTGCTTGGGTCAAAATCCTGGAACTCCCTACCTAACAGCACTGTGGGAGTACCTTCACCACACGGACTGCAGCGGTTCAAGGCGGCGGCTCACCACGACCTTCTCAAGGGCAACTAGGGATGGGCAATAAATGCTGGCCTTGCCAGCGACGCCCACATCCCATAAAAACGAATATAAAAAAATATATATCCCCCCCTCCCCTCAACAGTCTAATCTCTAGCACTCCGTGACTAAGAGAGATCTGCAGGTGTGTATAAAAGTTTTGAGACATGTCCATCACACTTCAGATATGACATTGGTATAAAATGTCAACAAAAATCAAACGTAAAGATTATTTTAAAACAAACTATACAACAAGAGAAAGAAAACCAAACATTCCTAATCTGGCTTTCTAAACCTCATGGGTGAGTAATTCAACTACTTACCACCACTCTGTAGCGCCATGAAATGGTGAAAACATTTTCCTCCCTCCCTTTGTGCTGCCGGTAACTTGGCAGCGCCCTGGAAAAAAAAGACGCCGTGGTGACGTCAATCGGCGTGCAACGCTGGCTTAACGTCACCACTCTGAACTTCGACCCTAGTGCTGAATTCACCGCTGGGTCCTAAACACTTCAGGTAAACCTAATGTGCAAGCAGGCTGACAGTGGCGATGTCAGCACCTCTTAAAGGGACACACACATCTTTCAGGTAAGTTTGGATTTAAGCTTTTGTACTGGGTTTTTAGATTTTATTGAAGTAGTGGCTTGCTGCAATAGATGTCAAAAGTTTTTTAAGTGTGATCGGAATGCTGTTGGATGCTTGCAAGACCTCGGATGGTAAAGGAAGGCCTCTGAGAAGACAAAAAATGCTGCAAATACTCAGCAGGTCAGGCAACATCCATGGAGAGAGAAACAGAGTTCACGTCTCAGGTTGAGATGCTACCTGACCAGCTTATGCTCGCATTTCAGATTTACAGCATCCGCTTGCAGAGGGAAGAGGAAGACACAGAAGAGGAAGAAGTCGAAGAGGAGGAAGCAGAAGGAAGGATGCGACCCAAACAGCCCCTTTCTGGCCAGGATAGCCGGGATCGAATCATCTGCCTACGGTAACAATGATGACAACCCCAATTCCCCTTTCCACATTAGTCCCACACCTTACCTTCCCTCTGTTACTGACCATCACAGCATCCTCTTGGTCACAATGCTGGAATAAAAGCCACCACAAAGCAAACCTTCCAATCCAACTTTATACATCTATCCATCCAATATGACATCAAGAAATCAACTCATCACCCTTATGCATTCTGTTAGTGACTGTCTTGTGTGTGCCTTTGCCTATCCTACTGATATCACGCAGTGCTACGTCAGTGGCTGTAGCATGGCTGGTGGAAGGTTGTTAACTTTCAGTGGGGGACACTGCAAATGGACTTGCTGGTCGACCTTGAGGTGCTGGTAGCTGGGAGTGTCAAATCAAGTGATGGTGTTTCTTCATCTTCTTCTTCAGTCTCCTCTCCCTTTTCTTGGTCAACCACTGGCTGGGCAGGCTGCATTTCTTGGGTATGTGAAATAAGGAAGGCACAAGGGTGGAGTTGTGGTGACGGGAGGGAGGAAAAGCAAGAGGTGCATGCCAGAAGGAGGATAACGTATGAGGATACCAGCATCTTGTATCCTTTCAGCCCCACCGCTGGACAAGGGCTCAGCCATGCCCCTGCCAAGAATGGCCAGCACCATCTCCTCCAAGGGGGTGAGGTGAGGCTAGGAATGGGAGATGTGCCTCATGATTGGTGTAGATTGTTGGTAGGTGAGTGATTGGGGATGGGGATCATGCATTGAGCAGTGTGTGAGGCTAGTGTTGCAGTTGGTAGGAGACAGCTTTTGAAGATGCATTCACTGACCATGACCAGTGGTTTGAGGTCATGAAGCTTCTTTGGGCACTGGAGCCAGGTGGCGGGGGTAACACTGCTGACAGTGACGGCCTTGGTAATGTACTCCCACATCCTTCTTTCTGGAGGGCCAGTCTTGCAGTGTTGACCCCCTGCTGAAAGCTGGAGTGCTGCATGTGAGACCCTGGGTGACCCTTCCCTGGCTTGCTGAGCCATTTGTGTCAGTGCTGAAGCAGTTTTTCCATTTTTTTGAGGTTCGGAAGGGAATTCAGGTTTAAGAACTGAATATTTACATTTGGGACTTATTTTTAATATTAATTATTTTTTGAAAGGCAGTAAGGGCTGAAAACTATATTTTTTCACTGCATTTTAATTTGTATTACATTGCCCTTTAATTCATAGCCCTTTTAATTGCCCTCCATTCCTTGCGAGCTCTACAGCCTTGCTCCATGAGGCTGTACGAAGCTCGAACACCACTTCAGGATGGGAACTGCACCTCGGAGGTCTCCACTAACACCAACAGGAGGGCGTTGCAAGGAAGGTTAGCGCTGCACCACCAATCTCCAGGCCCCCCCAGACGCATTTATTCTCCTTAGCATTGCGGCCATTTTCAGCGGCCATTAATTTCACCGGCAACTTTTGTGGCGAACACAAATTTCTCGGCCAAAATAGCTTGGGCTTTCCCCGCAGAGAGCAGCTGCCAAACTGGAGCAAGTTCCAAAAGCAATATTAATTAACCTCTAATTATCTCTCGATGTACGTAGTTAGTCAATATTTCCACAGCAAGCACCTGAGAAATGGCATTAAAAGGACAGGGCAGGTCAACAGCTAAACATCATAACACTCCAAATCCAGACTACCCCTACAGATAAGCTACATGTGTGTATGTGTCTACAAGTATGTGTGCGTGGATTAGTCTTGCAAGTCTACATGGCAAAGAACTGCATGTAGGACTTGAGTTTTGAAAGATGCTTCTGTCCCAGAAAATCACGATTGGTTCAAATTTCCTATTATTTAAAAAAAATCTCTCAACTCAACCAGACTGATTCACAAAAATGTCCCATTCCCTAAAGATACACCATTCAAGCTACTCGGCATTCATCAAATCTTTTTACAGGCATTTGCATTAATTTAAAAGCAATAACGAAAAACTGAAAAAACTACTATCAAATCACTCAAACAACTTTTGCATCAGATCTTATTTTAGGGATCTGCTGATATTTCTAATATAACACCTCGGGCTAGAAAGTCATTATAGGAATGGGCAGTAAAATTAGAAAAGTTGGAGAATTAGTGCCAGGCGCTAATGATTTAGACTGCACGCAAAATTCATTCTCGCTGCTCAAAGGAATGATTGGGGCACTAAATCAAGTCTTAAAGCCCTAGCTCAGTGGCGTTACACTCAAAGGGTGGACCAATATATCGGGTGCAGTCTAATCTCAACTCATCATTGCCACAGGCTTTTCTCAGTACTTAAACGGGAGGTTCATTGATACTGCAGCACCTCCTTCTCAGCATTGCTGGCTGTGCAGCTGCCTCAGCCAGGAGAAGCACAACAAGGAGAAGGAGCCTGACGACTGAAGCAGGTGTGCTCATGCAGATCCACCTCAGTCGGGTGGTCAGGTGATTGAATGCTTCAACAAATGCTACATACCACCATCTGTACCACAAGTTTCACACACTGCCCAAAGCACCACAGCCCCAGCACTCACACACCAATCTCTACCTACCAACACTCACACCCACATCTCACGCCTTGCACACAATGACAGCTATTTAACTACGGCAGGCACAAGGGTCATTAGTTATTAGAATTAATGTTTTGGAGGGGGAGGGCGAACAGCCAGTTGTCGTGGTGTACATAGGCATCAACGATATAGGTAAAAAATGGGATGAGGTCCTAAAAGCAGAATATAGGGAGTTAGGAGGTAAATTAAAAAATAGGACCTCAAAGGTAGTAATCTCAGGATTGCTACCAGTGCCACATGCTAGTCAGAGTAGAAATAGGAGGATATTTCAAATGAAGACGTGGCTAGAGGAATGGTGCAAGGGGGAGGGATTCAAATTCCTTGGACATTGGAACCGGTTCTGGGGGAGGTGGGACCAGTACAAACAGGACGGTCTGCACCTGGGCAGGGCCGGGACCGATGTCCTAGGGGGAGTGTTTGCTAGTGCTGTTGGGGAGGGTTTAAACTAAAGTGGCAGGGGGTTGGGAACCTGAGCAGGGAGACAGAGGAAAGGGAAACAAGGATAAAAGCAAAAGACAGGAAGGAGAAAAACAAAAGTAGAAGGCAAAGAACTCAATGGTTTAAATCAAACATGGTCACAGTAAATAATAATTCATATAGGTCTGAGAGCGTTAAAAAAACAAGCCTGAAGGCTTTGGGGGAAAAATTCAGCTGCTTGCGCCTCCCGTTAGCGCCTTAAATGGGCGCTAATGGGGCGTAAAGCAGCTAACGCCCGGGCGCAGCGCCGCCCACGCCTCCCGAAAAATTTAGTGGGAGGTTAGCGGCGGCGGCAGCCGGTAGCGCCCTGTGGCGCTGCGCCGCCGGCGATGACGTCATCGCCGTGCGCAGCGCCCCGCTCGCGCCCCGGCCGTGATCTTCAGTCGCGCCCCCTGATTTACCGCCAGACGCTATGTCCGACGGGTTCAGGGGGGCGTACGTGCGGCCGGGGCGGCGATATTTAAAGGGGAGGTGGCAGGCGGCCATTTTTGTTGCTGGCCGCCTGCCAGCACCTGCCCCCGTTGCTGTCCCCGGCCCCCGCGAAGCCCCCCCACCGTGAAGTGCCGGCTGCGCTCCAAGAGCCCGGCACTTCTCTTGAGTGCCGGGCTCTTTTGCCGGCACTCCCGATCCCTGGGAGCCCAGCTGGGCCCCGGTTCGCGCTGCGCAAGGCCCCTCCCCTTTAAGAAGGGGAGGAAGGCCTGCAATACCGCGGCGCGACGTGCCGCAGCGCGTGGCGCTGCGGCACGTAGCGCCAGGATATTCACTCGCAGCGCCCCAAGAGGGATGCGGGCTGCTTCCAGTTGCGCCCCGCTTCCCTCTTGGGGCGCAACCACTGAAGTTCCGGCGCGGGGCCGCTAATTTTTTCGGGGCGCTAAAAGTCGCGCCCCGGCGAGGTTAGCGCCCCAAAAGGGGCGCGACTCAATTTTTACCCCTTTGTGTCTTAATGCAAGGAGCATTCGGAACAAGGTGGATGAATTAGCTGCACAAATAGAGGTAAATGAATATGATTTGATTGGGATTACAGAAACATGGCTCCAGGGTGGCCAAGGCTGGGAACTCAACATCCAGGGGTATTCAATATTTAGGAAAGATAGGCAAAAAAGAAAGGGAGGTGGGGTAGCATTGCTGGTTAAAGAAGGGATTAACACAATTGAGAGGAAGGATATTAGCTCTGATGATGCAGAATCTGTATGGGTAGAACTGAGAAATAACAAGGGGCAGAAAACGTTAGTGGGAGTGGTATATAGACCTCCAAACAGTAATACAGAGGTTGGGGATGGCATTAAAAGGGAAATTAGAGAAGCATGCAGTAAGGGCACAGCAGTCATCATGGGTGACTTTAATTTACATATAGATTGGGCTAACCAAATTAGTAAAAATACTGTGGAGGAGGAATTCCTAGAATGTTTACGGGATGGTTTTCTGGAACAATATGTCGAGGAACCAACCAGAGATCAGGCCATCTTAGACTGGGTATTATGTAACGAGAAAGGATTAATTAGCAATCTTGTTGTATGAGGCCCCTTGGGTCAGAGTGATCATAATATGATAGAATTCTTCATTAGGATGGAGAGTGAAGTAGTTGAATCAGAGACTAGGGTCCTGAATTTAAATAAAGGAAACTACGATGGTATGAGGTGTGAGTTGGGTAGGATTGATTGGGGAATGTCACTCAAAGGGTTGACGGTGGATAGGCAATGGCAAACATTCAAAGACTGCATGGATGAACTATAGAATTTGTTCATCCCAGTCTGGCATAAGAATAAAACAAAAAGGGTGACTCAACCGTGGCTAACAAGGAAAATTAGGGATAGCATAAGATCCAAGGAGAGGGCATATAAATTGGACAGAAAAAACGGTAACCCTGAGGATTGGGAGCAGTTTAGGATTCAACAAAGGAGGACAAAGGGATTAATTAAGAAAGGGAAAATAGAATATGAAAGTAAGCTTGCAGGGAACATAAAAACTGACTGTAAGAGCTTTTATAGATATGTGAAGAGAAAAAGATTAGTGAAATCAAGTGTAGGTCCCTTGCAGTCAGAAGCAGGGGAAGTTATAATGGGGAACAAAGAAATGGCAGACCAATTCAATGCATATTTTGGTTCTGTCTTCACAAAGGAGGACACAAATAACCTCCCAGAGATGTTGGAGTACATAGGGTCTGATGAAAGGGAGGAACTGAAAGAAATCAGTATTTGCAGGGAAACGGTGTGAGGGAAATTGACGCGATTGAAGGCCGATAAATCCCCAGGGCCTGATAATCTACATCTTGGGTACTTAAGGAAGTGGCCCTAGAAATAGTAGATGCATTGCTGATCATCTTCAAACATTCGATGGAATCTGGAACTGTACTCATGGATTGGAGGGTAGCTAATGTTACCCCACTATTCAAAAAGGGTGGTAGAGAGAAAGCGGGGAATTACAGACCGGTAAGCCTGACATCGGTAGTGGGGAAAATGTTAGAGTCCATTATAAAGTATGTAATAGCTGAGCACTTGAAAAACAGTGACAGGATCGGACAAAGTCAACATGGATTTACAAAAGGTAAATCGTGCTTGACTAATCTACTGGAATTTTTTGAGGAAGTAACTGGGAAAATAGATAAGGGAGAACCAGTACATGTGGTGTATTTGGACTTTCAAAAGGCTTTTGATAAGGTCCCGCATAAGAGATTAGCGTGTAAAGTTAAGGCACATGGGATTGGGGGCAAGGTATTGACTTGGATAGAGAACTGGTTGGCAGACAGAAAGCAGAGAGTAGGAATTAATGGGTCTTTTTCTGAGTGGCAGGCAGTGACTAGTGGGGTACCGCAGGGTTCGGTCCTTGGACCCCAGCTATTCACAATATACATTAATGATCTGGATAAGGGAACTAAATGTAATATCTCCAAGTTTGCAGATGACACAAAGCTGGGTGGGCGTGTGTGCTCTGAGGAGGATACTGAGAAACTCCAGGATGATTTGGACAGGTTGGGTGAGTGGGCAGAAGCGTGGCAGATGCAATATAATGTGGATAAATGTGAGGTTATCCACTTTGGTGTCAAAAACAGAAAGGCAGACTATTATCTGAATGGCAATAGATTGGGAGAAGGGGTAGTGCAACGAGACCTGGGTGTCCTTGTGCACCAGTCGCTGAAGGTAAGCATGCAGGTGCAGCAGGCGGTGAAGAAGGCAAATGGTATGTTGGCCTTCATAGCAAAAGGGTTTGAGTATAGGAACAGGGATGTCCTGCTGCAGTTGGACAGGGCCTTGGTGAGACCACACCTTGAGTACTGTGTGCAGTTTTGGTCACCTTATCTGAGGCAGGATGTTCTTGCCATGGAAGGAGTTCAGCAAAGATTCACAAGGCTGATACCTGGGATGGCAGGAATGACATATGAGGAGAGATTGGGTCGATTGGGCTTATACTCGCTGGAGTATGGAAGAATGAGAGGGGATCTCATCGAAACATAAAATTCTGACAAGTCTGGACAAACTAGATGCAGGAAGAATGTTCCCGATGGTCGGAGAGTCCAGAACCAGGGGTCATAATCTAAGGATAAGGGGTAAGCCATTTAGGACAGAAATGAGGAAGAATTTCTTCACCCAGAGAGTGGTGAACCTGTGGAATTCTCTACCACAGAAGGTAGTTGAGGCCAAGCCATTAAATATATTCAAGAATGAGTTAGATATATTTCTTAAAGCTAAAGGTATCAAGGGATATGGGGAGAAGGCAGGTACAGGGTACTGAGTTTGGATGATCAGCCATGATCTCATCGAATGGCGGAGCAGGCTCGAGGGGCCGAATGGCCTACTCCTGCTCCTATCTTCTATGTAATCTATCTATGATCTGTGTGATATGTTTATGCATAAATTTATTAATGGAGTTTGCAATATTTTCTGGTCTCTCTCATTTCACCTTTGCACCCAGGAGGGCACTGTGATATGGCACGACACAGGGAAGGTATGATGGGCAAAAGGGATCTGGGGTTTAAGTCATCCTGCTGTGAGGCTGGAGGTCTGTTTGGAGGAGGTGGCAGAGTTCTGTGACCACCTCCTTGGTGATGTGGAGCCTTCTAATACACTGCTCCTCACTTAATTGGAGGTAGAAGTGCTCTCGGAATACCTTCGGAAGGTAAGGCCTCCTGTTGAGAGCCCTGATGGCCCTCCTGCTCCCTCTGGCCATATGTTCTTTCTCGCTGCCATCCGCTCCCTCTGCTGTAGATCCTGGAGGGCCAGGTAGACTGCCAGTACTGCCCCCACTAATGTTAGCTAAGTGTAGCACTTTCATATTTTTAAAGAAAAACTGTAACTACTTTTCAGTTACCACAACACTCCTGATACAAAAGAACCTTTAAATTACTGAATTTAACTGTTGCACAATGTCAAACTGACAAGAAAGCACGGAAACTCCACTAACCTGACAGCAGCGACTCATTACTCATGATCTCTTTAAATACCACCCCTGGAGCCGGCATCCGCCTGCATGATGCCTCCTCTCTCTGTCGCTGTCGGGACGAGGTGCTAAGGTAGGTGGCGAAAATTAATTTTGCAGATCAGGCGCCCTCACTGATGTCACGATTTGCCTGGCGTTGAAGTCCCCAGTGGTACCTCATACCGGTGACGCAATGGGGGGACTGGATTTGCCGTGCGTCGCTGGATTCGCCTCGCCCCGGCGCTACTCTATCAGCGCCTCATTAACGCCAGCTGCTGGAACTAACGGGAGGCGTTAACCAACTGAATTTCTCCCCCATATTCTTGTACAATTTCTCTTGCAGAGAGTACAGGAATTAATGGCTGGTTTTAATGACAGGCCAACTGGTGAATCACTGTATGGGGAAGGAAGTCACAGGAACAGCCCTTCCACTTCCTGGGAATAAACAGGAAAAGGGCAAAAGGACACACAAGAAGTGAATCAGTCAGTCTGCAAGCTCTGGAGAGGAAACTTAACTTAGTGAGAGAAAATGTATTCATCTTAAGCCAAGAGCCAATCAGAATTGAAGCGCTGATCAGAAAATGGTAAAGCAAGCCCACAATTAGGTATAGTGAGGCTTATTTTTATGATTTTTCTTGTTTTGAAGAAGGGCTCTGTAATTAGTTGAATCAAAGCAAGTTTTGATTACACCTGTTACTCCTTGGCCTGATGTTTCCGCTCGATCGCACTGGTCTTTTTGGCACAATTTCCCCGATATCAGCGTAACCGCCGCAAAAGTTTGCCGAATTTTAATCGCAAATTGCGTTCGGTGCAACTCGAGTTTCCATGATCTTTTGCGCTGGTTTTAAAAACATTGTGCTAGAAGCAGGCCCCGCCCACAATACTGGCCGCGCCCCCAGGGTGGATTACTCACCATTGGGAGTTTCTGCTAATTGTGCTCGTTTGCAGGCCTTTGATGAGACTCCAAAGGTTAAGCTGGATCTTTTGGGTGCAAGGACACTAATAGGTACGTTTTCAAAGGTTTTGAATTTTTTTTTTCATTTACAAATGAACTCACTACTGTACCCCAATCTAACTAGAAATTGGTTTTGTATACTTTATGAAAGTCACTTACAGTAATTTAAAATTGGGTTACTCACTGGTGGTGGATTGACACTGATTTAAAATGCTTATTTTTTTGTGATAAACCCATTTTCAGCTACTTTAATCAAACTGCACCAAGTTACCATCTTAAATATATCAAGGAATACTTCTTAAAGCAAATTTTTTTTTTTAATTACATTTTTAAATGCTGCCCGATTGCGCTGGTTCATGGCAGATTTTTGTTCGGTGATAAGCAAATGAGTTTGAGCAGAAACTCGGGGAAAAGAAACTTTTCAAAACGGGCGCAACTTTGCGAGCGATTTGTGCCGGAATCACTGATTGCATCCAATGCGGAAACTCTACCACCTTATGTTCACTTGCTGTCTGTAAAATAAAGCAGTTTAATAAATCATATCTGGCCTTGTCTCGCTTACTGTTCCAGTCCACTTTCGGAAAGATAGGCGAAGTGCACATGAAAGCACATGCGAAGGACACAATATACAATTCAGATCACAGGGGTCCCATTGTTACACCCTTGGTTGCATTATTCTATAACTAGACATTGGGCTGCATGGACACACTCTTGAACACAAGCCTTGGCCGGAATTTTCTGAAGGATGGCAGGTTGGGGGTGGGGGGGCTCCGATGCGGTCGGGAAACCCGGAAGGCTGGGTATCCCACAGGCCCTGTCAACTATAACGGCGGGGTCTGATTTGCATGTGAGGCCTCAGCTTCCCGCCCGCAGCCAGCCAGATTGAGAGGCCACACGAAGCAAGGATGAAGTGTTCATGTGACCAGCACCACCCCAGGCCTTCCCCCCCCACCAATGATGCTGAGGCCGACCATGATCCTCCGGTGGCCAGCCCCAATCTCTCTCCGTACCCCCCATCTCTGCTCGACCCCCCCCCCCCACCGATACTTCCCCAGTGGGGATGGGGGAGGCCTGGGGGGGAGGGACCCTGGATCCAGGAGGTAGGTATAAAGCCACTTACCTCCTGAATCCAGCAGGCCCCGTCTTGCTTTAACTGCCGGGTTTCACGAAATGTGTGAAACCGATCCACATGCAGTTAAAAACAAAAAGGGAGGTTAGAAAAGAGGCTTCCAGCCTCATTATAATATTTAAATTGACATTCGGTGCGGGTTGGTCGCCTGCCTCCCGTCCCGCCACGTCCTGTCTCCGTTAAAATCAGAAGTCGGTGGGACGTGGCGAGATCAGGTCAGGAATCCCATTTTTAACAATTTAACTAACACCACGTTCCAAACCCACCCATTTTTTTAGGTTAAAATTCCTCTCAACGTGCTTGGACCACTTACAAAGTGACCAGCACCACTGTACCCGAAAGAATGCCCAAGACAGACCTGAAACTTGTAACAGTGCATTAGCACAAATGCATTCTGTAACTTGTAGAGTCCTACATCGCTGAAAAAATCCTATGGTTGATATTTAAAATTCCATGCATATTTAACTACAAAGATTATAGAACCAGCAGAGAAATCCATTCACATTCAATTGGTACATGGTAATTAATTTGAAATTCTGAAATAAATTTACAATTTTGTTTAACCTTTTTATTTTTGTATGTAACCGTTCTTCAATTGTAGCATTATGCTACTTCACATTGTTGGTATACAGTGCGTACGACAGTACCACAAGAAATAGCATTATGCAGTCAATGGATGACCCTGACAGCTTAGTGTTTCTCTACTGCTATTTTTTTATGCTTGCTCAAGCTCCTCTCCCATTTTTGAAGAAAGCATTCCTTGTCATGTTTCATTAGTTGGGTGCCTTGCTCTGCGTTTGTGCTGCGCTGATGATAAAGAGTTTTATTGTTATTGACAATCAACCAGGAACACTGATCAGATTTTGAAGCATAACTCAACGTTCAGTTAATATGTGATTTATTTTCAGACCAAGTGATTTGATCCAGTTTGGCTTTGGGAGAGGGCCGTGTGAAGGGCGGGGGAGGCGTGGGTTGGTCTCCTATTTGTTGTCGCTTCAGTGAGTTGCACCGTCCAGCAGTGATTGGGTGAACTTTTTCCAGCTCAACACTAGCAAGGCTGAAACATCCTGTTTGATTTCCACGAGCAACTTTGCATCTTAGTCCTTGATTTGACCCTCCGTCCCAGCTGCTTGACTCCAATGGTGTGCAACCGACATATCCCATTTGACCCTGACCTTGAACTTAAAGACTCACAAAAAATCTGCTTGTGTTTCTCCATAACAGAGATTACCAATTTGTTCACGGCTCAAGCAGTAAAACAAACTTTTCACAATTATCATTCAGCTATTTTCTTCTAATTTTGTGAATTAATGACCTTTGCAAATACAGTGGTTAATTAGCTCATTAGCTGCTTGACAAATGTTAAAGTATCATTATTGCAAGTATAACCTGATTGGTTGATATTTTCTTGTAGTCATGGATAAATTGCATTTTGGAGGAATTTCACATTTTATTAGATAGCAAATTAAAACAAAATAAAAAGGATGTTTCTTCTGTTTCTCAAAAAGTGAGGAAAATGTAGCACAAAGCAACTAAGTAAAAGGGAACATCACAACGGTAACAAGACAGGAAAGTTGCTTAACTATACAATTCAATAAACAATGATGACACCCTTTAGAAGGTGACATATTTACTCAAAATCAATTAAAGAGCAAACAGAGCAATATTCTAAATGCAGTGAACAAGTAGTTAATTGCCGCCACATGTACAACTCTGAATTGCACTTAAAAACATGAAAAAGGAAAACTTGAAACAAAACGTTGTCCAACTGAATGCTCGAATGCATTTTTCTTTGCAGAAATGGTATTTTGAAATAAAGGAAAGGCAAATGCAAAAATAGCCTAGTAATCCATACATGAATGGTTCTTAATCAATTACTTGTGCTTTTTACTCATGTGCAGTGAGTTCACTGCAAGCAAGTGACAATGCAAAATTCTTAGGACATGAAAAATCTCCTCATGGAGAAATATAAACTCCTCCAGTGAGAAATCTTCCTTTTATTAAGTAATTCCTATTAGGAAAGAAAAATATACAGGAATTAATTGGTGTGAGGATATAGCTTCCCATTAAATGAATATTCCCTTTAACAATGAGCTAGTAATATGTACTTGTGGTGCAATAGCCAGCTTGCCTTTGCTATATTTGTTACATAAGTTCAGGACATTTTTTTTTAAATAGGAAAGATGTCCAGTGCTGTGAAAACACAAATATACCAAAGAAAGTTTGTCTAGGAAAACCCTTTTTGTTAAAAAAGATGCCTACTTTATAATGATTACCTGCAACCAAAAAGCATCCTTAATGAATCACATCAATTCAGACTTGAATAGTACGAGCCTCCTGGAACAAGGTCATTGATGACATTCAGAATTTCAAGTCTGCAGGGGCTTTGCTTTATTTTTTCGTTTGTCTTGCAAATTAGATGACGTAAATAATTAACGGCCTTTCCTTAAAGATGCCCAGATGCATTTGATTTAGTGAAAATTTCACTGTGCAAATTCAGTCTGGGTGCAAGTCACTATCCGTTATTCTATCCATGTTCCCAATTCATTCTTCTTCTTCTCCACACACCATTGATTTTTTTCACAGCATTCTGGAAAAATCTATTGCGGTCAACTACAATAATTTCACAACTGCGCGCTCTCTACATAGGTTAATCTGACAAAAAAATCTTGGCAAGCAGATTAACGATTATTAGTCAGACCATTATACACTGTTTACTGAATGTTAGGAATAGTTTCAGATAAAACTGTGTAAAATAGGAGAGATTCTTAAAATATAACAAATACATTATTGAAAAACAAGAATATAAGAAAATGCACAGGCAAAAAAAAGCTCATTTGGCCCTTCATAGCATATTCCTCATGTCTAAATGGTTGCATATGGTAACGAGGGGCCTAATACCTGTTTCGCATCCCCAATCTGATAGTTGGCAGGACTGGGCGGGGCATGCGCATGATGTGAACATCAACAATCGGAAGTGGAATATTATACTTTACATAATATTTAAAACCTTTGTTAGATGTTGGCCCAATTATAGAGGCACTTTGTTTTGATACAGCCAATGTATTATGTGGATCGAGACCAAAATCCTGTATGACCAAAGGCCAGCTGAGGCCTAGAGAGTGGCTTTCTGCAGGGTTTGCCTGCTCTTCTGCCATAATGTTGGGGGAGGAGAAGGTGCGGAAATCCTGAAAAATGACTGGTTTTCCAAGGTTTCCACGGCTTTTCCACCAAGGTTACGGCAGAGATTATAGAATTTCACGCCCAAACAGTCTGTATTGAATAAAAGATTCCAACTTGTGCCTTAACCCCTTGTACTCTAGTGCTCCTGTTTTCTCTCTTGTGTTACCATATGATGTAAAAAATTTAGGGGGAAAAATGTGATACCTTAGTGCCTCCCGTTAGCACCAGCAGACGGCGCTAACGGGACGCTAGAGTATTATCGCCGGGGCGAGGCGAATCCAACGGTGCATGCCAAATCCCGCCCACCTGCAGTGCCGCCAATAACAGTTATTGCCGGGAGCCTCAACACCAGATGGATTATGACGTCAGTGAAGGTGCAACGCTCACTGACCACCCGATCTGTGAAATTGATTGTCGCCACCTACCTTAGGACCTGGAGTACACAGCGACAGCGAGAGCTGGCATGAAGCAGCAGAAAGCCGACTCCAGGGATGTTATTTAAAGGGATCATGAGTAATGACTTACAACTGTCAGGTTAGTGGAGTTTCAGTGATTTTTTATCAGTTTCACATAGTCCAAAGGTTTAATTCAGTAATTTCAAGGTTATTTTGTATGAGGAGTGCTGTGGCAACTAAAAAAGTAGCTACATTTATTCTTAAAAAAATCAAACTGCTACACTTGGTTACATTAATGGGGGCTGTACTGGTAGTCGACCTGGCCCTCCAGGATCTATGGCGGAGGGAGTGGAGGCAGTGAGAAAGACTGGAACATGTGGCCAGAGGGAGGAAGAGGGCCATCAGGTCTCTCAACAGGATGCCTTACCCTCTGAGGGTATTCTGAGAGAACTTCTCCTACCTCCAATTAAGCGAGGAGCTTCTGGCTCTGCTTCACCAAGGAGGTGGTCACAGAACTCTGCCACCTCCTGCAAGCAGACCTCCAGCCTAAGATCAGGGTGACCACAGCTCTCACAGTAGCAGTCAAGGTCACCGTCGCCCTCAATTTCTTCGCCAGCGGATCCTTCCAGTCTGCAACAGGAGACATAGCTAACATCTCACAGTTCGCCGTCCATCACTGCATCTGGAAGGTCAGAGAGACTCTCTACAGTAGGAGAAGGGACTACATTTCCTTCCCCATCACCAGAGAGAAGCAGGACGAACGTGCGTGTGGCTTTGCCAGGATAGCGGGATTCCCCATGGTGCAGGGCGCCATTGACTGCACCCACATGGCTTTGTGGGCACCGCATAACAATCCTGACATCTTCAGTAACTGCTAAGGCTACCACTCACTTAATGTGCAGTTGGTGTGCGACCACAAACAGCAAATTCTCAATGTGAATGCCTGCTATCCTGGCAGCAGCCATAATGCCTTCATCCTGCGCCACACTGGTGTGCCAGCACTCTTCGAGCCACCACATCAAGCTTGCGTTGGCTGGTCGGAGACAAGGGCTATTCACCTCTCCACCTGGCTCTTGACTCCCCTCCGCAGCCCCAGCACTCCTGCTCAGCACTCATATAATGACAGCCATGGTGCCACCAGGAACATCATCGAGCGGACCATCAGAGTGCTCAAGCAACGGTTCCACTGCCTTGACCGCTCAGGAGGAGTCCTCCAGTACTCGGCTGAGATGGTGTCCCATTTTGTGGAGGTCTGCTGCATGCTCCACAACTTGGCCATCATGAAGGCCCAGCACTTGCCACCAGGGATTGCGGGATCACAGGAGGAGGAAGAGGGAGAGGAGGAGGAGGAAGACGAGGAGGAAGAGGAAGATGAGGAGGACGAGAAGGAGGTGGAAGGGGATCGAGGGAGGAGGCAGCCACTCAATTGGCCTTCTGGAAGGGCTGTCCGTGATAGCCTCATCAGACTGCTGTTCAAAATGAATTAAACCCCAGATCCCCGTTGCTCACCACATCCCCATCACTCCATCCTGTCGCAGGCCATATCACAGCGCAAAGCTGAAATAAGACACACCACAAAAGAATCCAAACTGATTTAATAAATTTATCAAAAATCAATGAACATATATTTACAACAACAATATTAACTATTTACCCTTGTGCAACCCCTTCGTGCCTCTTGTTACTATGCCTTTGCCTACTCTAGTACTCCAATGAAGTGTTGGCCCAGTAGCTACAGCAGGGCTGATGGAAGGCTGCTGAGTGTCCGTGCGGAAGACTCCAGATGGCCTTGCAGGAGACTTCAGATGGCCTTGTAGGATGCCCTCGACCAGCTCTGGGCCTGGAAGGCCCGGCTGTAGACTGCACCACCTTAGCATGGGTGGCAGCAGTCTGGGCTGGCTGGATGACAGGAAGCAACAAGGGCAATGGCGGAGAGGCAGTGGTGGGAGCAGGAATGCTGTCATCCTGAGAGAGGACAGCAGCTTTCTGCTCCACTGACCCAATGCCACTCCTCCAGGGCAGCACCTCAGCATCTCTAGCAATCTGTTGGAGCACAGATTCCTGGCCTGCTGCAACACTGTGAAAGCCCCGGTCGACGGTGAGAGACCCAGCAATAACGGCAGCAGTCAGAGCTTGCGTGGCATCAAGCTGAGGCTGCATGAGAGCAGTCTGAGATTGGATGCCACCAAGTATAGACTGCATTACAGCACTAAGACGTTGCATCGCTTCTGCCTGTGTTGCAATGGAAGCTGCCAGATCGCCTATCACACGTGGCATCAGCTCTGGGTCGCCACGGTTTCTCTAGGAATCTACCATCCTTTGCAGACTGGACATGATGGGCTCCATGGTATGCACAGAGCCTTGTGCAATGTTGGAGGTGGACTCCTCCACGCTCCTTACCATTGCCAAGAGGCTCTCGGGCACCCTTGTCATTGCACCTATCATTTCCGTGTGCATGGCCATCACCCTTCTTCTAAACGCCTCTCCATCGAGGTCCTCATCTGAGTCCTGTGTACCAAAACTCAAGCACGAACTCACCCCCCCGGGAGCTGGCCCCTGAGCTACCCTTTCCCCCTGGCCTTACTGCAACCCATTCGTCCCCAGTGCCTCACCCTGTGCAGATCCCGCTACTACAGTAGCCTCTGAAGAACATGTAGTGCCAGTATCTGAACTGGTGCCTTCGGGTGAGACATGCAGTGACACGGCGTGTTCTTCCTCCTCCTCTTCTCCCACCTCGCTCTCTACGGTCCCCTCAGGGACAGGCTGCTCAGGTGCTTGCTCATTATCTGAAAGTATAAAGGCACAAGAGTCGGGTTAAGGTGAGGGGAGGGGCAGGAACGGAGAAATGCATGCATACAGCATGATTAGCTGGAAAATGCGAAATGCTTGTGGGGTGAGGGGGAAGTGGGATGTGAGAGAAGGAGTAGGGATGAACATATTGTTGTCCCCAAGGGGGTCAACGTCGCCGGTGGCCACAGCTCCCACCACCTGGCGCCCAATAATCTGCAGCACTCTATTTTCCAGCACAGACAGTGGCTGGGTGTCGGCTTGTCCCCCGCCTGTGCGCTCCTGCTCCCTCCTGTTGTGAGCCACCTTGGCCTGCAAGAGAAAGGAAAGTATGTAAGTGAGTGTGGAGCAATGTGTTTGGGTGATGTGCCTGCCATAGTTGAATAGCTGTCATTGTGTGCAAGTTGTGAGATGTGCGTGTAAGTGTTAGTAGATAGCGATTATTGGTGGGTGAATGTGGGGTGTGTGGTGCTTTGGGCAGTGTGTGAAGACTGTGGTTCAGATGGTGGTATGTAGCATTTGTTGAAGCATTCAATCACCTTGACCACCCAATTGAGGTTGTTAAATTTCTTCCTGCACTGTGTGTGGGTCTTGGGGATCACAGTGCTGCCCGAGACGTGCTGCGCTACCTCCCTCCATTTGGTTTGGAAGACTTGCGGCGAAGGCCTCCTGCCACTTGCTGGGTAGAGCACCGCCCTCTGTCTCTCCACAGCAAACACCAACGCCTCGAATGCTTGATCGCAGAATCCGCGGGCTCTCTCCCTGGGGCGTGAATCTGCCATGATTACAGCTACTTCAGTCTTCCGGCTTCTTCTCCTTGACCTGCTGCTGCTCACTGGGGCAGCTGCATAGCCAGCAATGCTGAGAATGAGGTTCTGCAGTACTGAAAAAAGCCTGTGGCAATCATGAATTGCAATTAGACTGCACCTGATATTGGTCCACCCTATGAGTGTAACGTCAATGAGCTTGGGCTTAAAGAATTGAATTAGGACACCAATCATTTCTTTGAGCAGTGAGCACGAATTTTGCGTGCAGTCTAAAGCATTAGCGCCTGGCGCTAATTCTCCAACTTTTCTAAAGATACCGCACATTCCTGGGCTATAATGAATTTCTAGCCCATAGCCTTTTTTTGGTATGATTGCCCTTAAGCTCCTGGGAAAATTGAAAAAGAAACAGAAAAACCCAGACAAGCCAGGCTAATATATAGAATGGGAGAAGTTAAACCATTGCCCCCATCTGCCCTTTCAGCTGGATCGCATGGCACTATTCAGAGAAGAGCAGGAAGTTCTCCCTGTGCCCTGGCCAATATTTATCCCTCAAGCAATACCACCAAAAACTAATTATCTGCTCATTATCTCGTTGCTGTTTGTGGGACCTTGCTGGGTGCATATTGGTTGCCGTGGCTCCCTACGTTATGATAGTGATTATACTTCAAAAGTACTTCATTAGCTGTGAGCACTTTGGGATGTCCTGAGGTCATGAAATGTACTATGTACATGCAACTTCTTTCTTTACTATGTCAGTTTAATCTAACCTGGTCTTGTGAAGATGCTGAGAACTTTGCTTTTGATGTCAAGAGATCGGACACGTGGAGCATAGAGGGTAAAAATCAACTGGTGCAGGTATTTGTGCTTGTCTGTAACATTATGACGATATATTCATGTGCATGCTTAACACATTGTCAAGCTAAACTGTGCTCCCATAATCTGTGAAGAATGTTGAAGGAAGAAGTACAGTACCTTCTTATTTTAAGTTATTTTACAACGCATGGAGAATAGCATTCATAAAAATGTAAAAACAAAATGATCAAAGAACATGAATGAAATAAAATTTTATATTTTTTCCAGATAAAATATTAATGCTCACCTTGCATGAATAATCAATATCCAGTATACACCAAAAACCTTCTTAAACAGGAGGAGGTGTGCGGCGTGAAGATGTGTCCCATTAAACATTTGAGTAGAATTTAGGATTTTTGACACTAATCCTAACAAGTTAATGAAGAAGATCCTGTACGTGTAAAGGCTATAACATTTTTACGGCGATGTAATAATAAATGATGTATTGCTGTAGAGAGAGTGCTTTGGAAGAAACTGTAAATGCTGAGGAGAATATATATGTTACCATGTTACACAAAAATTCACCTGAGCACATATTGTAACAAATGGCCAATTCATTATACTATTTATGATGTGAAAGCACTAACAAATGTAACTAGTTTCTTAAATAAAGGATCTGGCAGTGCTCAGTTTGTTAAAAAGGGAAACGAAGTACTTCTCAAACTCTGAACAGATCCGCTAACAACAAATTGTGGTATACAGCTTTCTTACGCGCAGAGAGCAAAAATTCAAATTTCATGAGCAACCAAAAGACGGTATCAGCCAACCACATTACACGTGCAGTCATGATATTTTCAGGCTTTTGAAGCAGCTAACTTCAGACCAATATAAACTTGGAAAAGACTAACTCCGTCCTCTTGTTGTGCAAAGTAACTGTGAAAATAGCTCAACAGGGGCAACGTAAAGGCAATTTCATCAGGAGAGGCTCTGTAAGTGCTGGTGACTGTAGTTATAGGTGGACCAGGGCGCATTTGTGATGGGGAAGACAACCCCCGGCATGCAGAGAAAGCACCAAGTGTGGTACATTTGTCAGCCGTGGCTTAGTGGTGGCACTCTTGCCTCTGAAGGCTATGGGAGTGCTGCACTGTCAGAGGTGCCGTAATACAGATGAGACATTAAACAGAGGCCTCCAACTGCCTTCTCAGGTGGATGTAAAAGATCCCATGGCACTATTTCAAAAAAGAGCAGGGGAGTTTTCCCAAGTGTCCTGGCCAAATTTATCCCTCAACAACATTAAAACAAATTATCTGGTCATTATCATAGTGAGGTCTGTGGGATCTTGCCTGTGCGCTAATTGGCTGCTGCTTTTCCCACATCACAACAGTGACTTCACTTCATTGGCTATAAAGTGCTTTGGGACATCCTGAAGTCGTGAAAGGTGTTATATAAATGCATGTCTTTCTTTCAATATGTCAGGGCTGGTCTCCTCCACTTGGAGGACAATGCAAGGGTTCAAGAAAAAGATGCTTGATTTAAAGAAAATCACAAGGGCAAGGCACAAATATTACTGTGAGGTAGGAACAGGAGGCATACATGGAGATGAGGGAAAGCCATAGCGGTGGAAGGTATAAACAAATAATTCTCTACTGATGGAGCACAGTGAAAATAAGAATGTAACAAGTCTTAAAGGTCTCAAAATTGCATTATATACTGTCAGTTACAGAATTATTTGACAATGATAAAAGAAAGTCAAAAGATAGAAAACGGATTTTAAAAAAACTACATCTGGATGTTTCACAGCTCTTGCAGGCAGTCGCTTCACAAGTGACAAAACTATTGAGGTAAGACGTTAAAATAATAACAAGAGCAGAGCTGCTAAAACACCAACTGCGATAACAGATTGTAAGTGAACAAAAATCATTAAGCTTAGGTAACCCCAATTAAAGGCAGCCAGAAATCAACAAGTTAAGAAAAATCTTCAAGCTGTTGGGTAGGTAATTTTAATTATAGGGGAGCAGATATCACTAATGAAGAGTTTACCTTTGGAATTAATAACTACATTCTCTCCAGACTGAATTTCCATGGCTTCTCACAGTTTCCACTGCAATTCATATTGAGTAGGAACAATCAATCTGGCTGCATCGAAGTTCAGCTTATGACCTTTTTCAACTGATCAATAAAGCTGTCAACCAGTCAGCTTCACAGCCTACAAAATTGTCTTTGGTACTGCAAGAAGTCATCTTATTCTGTTAGTATTAGTATGGTGTTGGGGCCTCTGTAATCATATTGATCTCTTTTACATTGTGTCCATGGTTTTCTTAGATTTGCCCTCAGGATTCATAGCTAACAGCCACAGAATTATGCGCAGTGTGGTCCTAGTAGTGACATATGGTCACGCTATAAGTTGCACAAATTACATATTAACAAAATTACCTGAAATATTACCCGACATGTCAAAAATATGTCAAAAAGAGGACAGTATTGTGGTGACTGGTTCTATTTGGAGTCAGCCATATTAACATGATGCAGAGAATAGAGATCAATTAAAGAGGGTAGTTTTGACTTTGCAATATTGTAACACCGGATGATAGCGAATTGGCCGCCCATTTTACATCTCTCCCGGTTTCAATGGGAATAAAATTCGGGAGAGATGTAAAAGGGGCTGCCGATTCACTATCACCAATATAACACTATCGCACAAAGTCAAAATTACCCCCAAAGATTTTTCACTAAGCTGTCATATTTAGAGTTACATGTCGTGACATTTTTGTCTTAAAGTGACCAAAACATGTTCTATGCGTTCTCCGGGGAATTTCACCTGAAGAATACATTAATCTCATAAAATGTTCTAACTATATGTTAGTTATGCCCATATGCTGCTCCAGAGCTTCCTGATGCATGCTTGGTTGTGACTGCAATTGTTTTTTTTTTCTTTCACCCAGTGGTAATCAATAATAATTTGACGAACTTGAATAAAACTTTCCTTCTGTCTAATTAGTTTCACAGCTTTTGGTCAGAGTCTATCCCAGGTTAACATGACGTAGTCCAGTTGTGTCAGGGACACAGCAGTGCAAGACTGCAGTTTTAAAAAGTGAGGCGAGTACACTCGATTCCAGAAGAAATGTTCCTGATAACACCTTTCTATTCGAATGTTGGAGAAATTAGTTTAAGGTTTAATAAAATAAATGACTGTCCAAATTCCCAGCACTCCCCGTTGGAAAACATCTCGGGGCTGATTTCAACATTTGGCACAAAATGGGCCATGGGTGGGTGGAGCTTGCCCACCCATTGTTGTTGCCAGGGAGCCTGAGGCAATTTGAAGTCCAAATATTTTAGCTTGCATCATCTGAGTTTCAGTCTTGTTAGCTATGCAAGGGACAGATTCAACCTTCTCATAGTTGAAAATCAGCACAAAATATCTGTTCAATTCATCTGCTATGCCCTTGTCATCATTTATAATCCTCCCCAAATCAGCTTGCAATGGTACTATTTGCTCTATAACTGGCCTCTGACTCCCAACGTAAGCAAAATTGCTTTTTCATTATTTTGACTATTTTCTACTCTCCAGATTCATTTTAGAATGCCTAATACCTTTCCTTTGTTGGCATTAGCTGCTTTTTAGACCTTGTTCCTATCTGAAAGACTATTATTACTGTTGTATAGGTCTCCAAATACCTCTTTTTGAGCTCAGATTGCCAAACTAATTCCCCACAAAGCAATTGTGCCTTTCTCTCTTTATTTACAGTTCTCCTTCACAGAGGGTTATGTAAGGTTTCGTAACCTTTCAAGATTTTTTTTTAAGTATCCTTTTTCTTGCGTTTTAGTCCTCTATAGCTAGCTCCCTCTCCCACTGAATTACCACTAAGGGGGCCATTGTAACCTATCCCGCCGGGCAGGAAACTGGTGGGATCGGGTCGGCCGCCTTTATTACACCGCCCTCCAGCCCCCACCCGCGGCTTTTACTTTCCACTGACAGGGTGTAAAACACGAGGTCAACTTGATCTGCTCAGGTTCCTGCCAAGTGGGTTAAAATGACCTCACCCCCACCCCCCCTACCCACACAAGTCTTTCTTCATTTCTGTAAACTGAGAAAAGAAAGAACTTCCATTTATATAACACCTTCCATAACCTCAGCATGTCCCAAAGTGCTTCAGAGCCAGTTAAGTTCTTTTTGAAATGCAGTCAGTCACTGCTGCAATTTAGGGAAACACGGCAGCCATTTTTGCGCACAGCAAAGCCCCACAGATGGCAATGCGATAAGGACCAGATAATCCATTTCAGTGGACTTGGTTGAGGGAGACATGTTGGTCAGGAGCTTTTTAAATTATGGCATCCTAAACTTACTACAGCCCCATATTTTAAATCTTATCTAGACTTGCTCCATGATACATGCTAACCTAACTAATTTCAGCTGACATGGCATTGGCTCCTGCATTCCTGGATTAGAGAGAGAAAAATCAGCCATGATTTGCACGCCCATCCAGTAACTGCCAGAAATGTCTGTGTGTGGGCATCTGATAGGGATAGAGACTTCCAAAAGGCATTCGACAAAGTGCCACATAATAGACTTGCCAGCAAAGTTGAAGCCCATGGAATAAAAGGGACAGTGGCAGCATGGATACAAAATTGGCTAAGTGACAGGAAACAGAGAGTAGTGGTGAATGGTTGTTTTTCGGTCTGGAGGAAGGTACACAGTGGTGTTCCCCAGGGGTCGATACTAAGACCACTGCTTTTCTTGATATATATCAATGACATGGATGTGGTGAGAATGTGGAACTCGCTACCACAGGGAGTGGTTGAAGCGAATAGTATAGATGCATTTAAGGGGAGGCTAGACAAGCTTTTGAGGGAGAAGGGAATAGAGGGTTATACTGATAGATTTAGACGGGAGGAGGCTCAAGTGGAGCATAAAGACCGGCATGGACTGGTTGGGCTGAATGGCCTGTTTCTGTGCCATATATCCTATGTAATCCTATGTGGGTGTGCAAGGTACAATTTCAAAATTTGCAGAGGAGGATAGTGATAGACTGCAAGAGGACATAGACAGGCTGGTGGAATGGGGGGATATGTGGCAGATGAAATTTAATGCAGAAAAGTGCGAAGTGATACATTTTGGTAGGAAGAACGAGGAGAGGCAATATAAACTAAAGGGTACAATTCTAAAGTGGGTGCGTGAACAGAGAGACCTGGGGGTATATGTGCACAAATCATTGAAGGTGGTAGGGCAGGTTGAGAAAGCAGTTAAAAAAGCATACGCGATACTGGGCTTCATAGAGGAATAGGGGCTAGAAATTGGGCACATTAGTGCCTCCCATTATCGCCTCCGGGGGGCGCTAACTGGACGCTAAGCACTTACCGACCGGGCGTGGTGAGAAGATTGACTCCCGTTATATTTGGCGGGAGGTTTGTGGTGACGGTATGACATTGCGCCCCAATCTCCTTCGCCTGGAGATCATGATGAAATCGCCGTGCGCATCACCCCGGTAGCGCCTTGGACCCGAACTTTGGTTCCGCCCCCCGCAGCATCACCAGGCGAAAACACCGGCAGCTGCAGGAGGCGTTCATTAGGGAGGCCGGGCGTTCGGGGGCGATACTTAAAGGTGAGGTGGCCGAGGTAAGTGGAAAAAATTCTCAACTGGTCCTTCAGGTATTTTTTCATTTTTCTTCGCCAGCGATCGATCAGCTCAGCACTCTGCTGCAGTGCATCGGGCTGATCGGGCTGGATTACGGCTGCTGTCGGGGACCAGGTAAATTTTTTCCTTGCAGAGCCTGCAGCGATGGCCCTTCCTTTAAAGGGAGGGAAGGAGCCTTCCAACGCGGCAGCGCTGCACACCCACCGCCCCGCCTGCTGCCTGTTGCACTCCAGGAAGTGGAGCGCTTGATTTAGTGCTCCACTTCCTTCCTGGAGTGCAAAACTGAATTTTTAAAAGTTGAAAAACATTAGTGCCTGGCGCTAACTTTTTCAACTTTTAAAAGTTAGTGCCCCAAACGGGGCTGTAATTAATTTCTTCCCCATAGAATACAAAAGCGTGGAAATTATGATGAACCTTTTTTAAAACACTGGTTTGACCTCAACTGGAGTATTGTGTCCAATTCTGGGCACCACACTTTAGGAAGGATGTGAAGGCCTTAGAGAGGGTGCAGAAAAGATTTACAAGAATGGTTCCAGGGATGAGGGACTTCAGTTACGTGGATATACTGGAGAAGCTGGGGTTGTTCTCCTTAGAGCAGAGAAGGCTGAGGGGAGTATTTGATAGAGGTGTTCAAAATCACGAGGGGTCTAGACAGAGTAGATAGAGAGAAACTGTTCCCATTGGCGGAAGGGTCAACAACCAGAGGACACAGATTTAAGGTGATTGGCAGAAGAACCAAAGATGACATGAGGAAAACTTTTTTTACGCAGTGAGTGGTTAGGATCTGGAATGCACTGCCTGAAAGGATGGTGGAGGCAGATTCAATCATGGCTTTCAAAAGGGAATTGGACAAGCACCTGAAGGAAAAAAAATTGCAGGGCTACGGGGAGAGGGCGGGGAAGTGGGACTAGCTGAATTGCTCATGCAGGGAGCCGGTACAGGCTCAAAGGGCCGAATGGCCTCCTTCTGTGTTGTAACGATTCTATGATTCTGTGGGCGAGAAATTGATGTCCTTACTGCCACCTGGTAGCACCAGCGATGCGAGAAAAAATGGCGGCCGCTGCGCTTGCGCCAGATGGCCGCTGCCATATTGGTCGACCCCTTTGCGCTGCTGGTAACCGGTAGCGCCCTGAAAAATAAATGGCAGCGTGGTGACGTCAGTCAGCGCGCAACGCCGACTTAACGTTACCTACGGGAACTTCGACTCTAGTGCTCAAGTCAGCGCTGGGTCCTAAGCATACCAGATTAACTTGCCCTGCAAGCAGGCTGACAGGGGTGATATCTGCAGCTGTTAAATGGACACACCAATCAATCAGGTAAGTTTGAATGGAAGGGTTTGGACTGTTTTTTTTAATTTTATTGAAGTGGTGGCTTGCTGCAAGAGATGTGAAAAGTTTTTTAAGTGTTTTGGGAGTGCTGCTGGATGCTTTCAAGGGCTTGGATGGTAAGTGAACGCCTTTGAGAAGACAGAACATGCTGCGAATGCTCTGTGACCTCCCGGATACAGCGATGGACGGCGAACTGCGAGATGTTAGGTATGTCTCCTGTTGCAGACTGGAAGGATCTGCTGGTGAAGAAATTGAGGGCAATGGTGACCTTGGCTGCCACTGAGAGAGCCGTGGTCACCCTGATCTGAGGCTGGAGGGCTGGTTGCAGGAGCTGGCAGAGTTCTGTGATCACCTCCTTGGTGATGCGGAGCCTTCTAATACACTGCTCCTCGCTTGATTGGAGGTAGGAGAAGTGCACTTGGAATACTCTCGGAGGGTAAGGCCTCCTGTTGAGAGCCCTGATGGCCCTCCTCCTCCCTCTGGCCACATGTTCTACTGTTTCTCGCTGCTCTGCCGTTGATCCTGGAGGGCCAGGTCGATTGCCAGTACAGCACCCATTAATGTAACCAAGTGTAGCAGCTTGATATTTTGTAAGAATAAATGTAACTACTTTTTAGTTACCACAGCACTCCTGATACAAAAGATCCTTTAAATTACTGAATTAAACTGTTGCACAATGTCAAACTGACAAGAAAGCAATGAAACTCCAATAACCTGACAGCTGCGACTCATTACTCATGATCCCTTTAAATAATGTCCAGCTTCCGCCTGCATGATGCCTCCTCTCCCTGTCACTGTTGGGGCGAGGCGCTAAGGTAGGTGGCGAAAATCAGTTTTGCAGATCGGGTGCTCACTGACGTCACGATCTGCTTGGCGTTGAAGTCCCCGGTGGTACCTTGTACCGGCGGTGCGACGGGGGGCCAAATTTGCCGCGAGTTGCTGGACTCGCTTCGCCCCGGCGCTACTGCATCAGCACCCTGTTACCGCCCTCTGCAGGCGCTAACGTGAGGCGCTAACCAACCAAATTTTCCCCCCCTGATGTTGAAGAACTAAGCGTCTACAGTATCTATGCCACTAGCAGCAACATTAGCAGTCGTGAGAAAGACTTTCGTACAAAACTTATGATCAACGAGCAATATATTGATATGTGTATCGACATGGCGGCGGACTGCTCTATCATGAGTAAGGACAGATATGAGAGTAAGTTTAATCAAATACCACTTACAAAGAGTACCGTAGAGTTAAAAACCTACTCTGGAGAAATCCTAGAGACATGTGGACAAATGGAATGTACAGTTCAACACACTGGCCAGTCAGCAAAGCTGTCTATTACTGTAACGAGCTACCACAACAGGCCAACCCTCATGGCCAAAGACTGGTTGTGAAAGTTAAAACTAGACTGGAAAAACATCTTCAGTGTAGATGCTTAAAAGAAGCGACTTGACACAATGCTGAACAAGTACGAAAGCATGTTCACAGACAGTTATGAGGGCATCATTGGGTATGATGCGCATATCCGCATCAAGTCCAATATGAAGACTGTCTATTTTAAGGCAAGGCCGGTCCCCTATGCGTTGAAAAGTCAGGTGGAGGAAGAGCTAGCGAAGCTGAGAGAGAACGGAGTGCTAGTAAAAACTGACAAAAGTGAATGGGCCACCCCGATTGTGGTAGTGCCCAAAGCAGACAAAATTGTACGCTTGTTTAGTGACTACAAAGTTACTATCAACCAAGTAGTTGACGATGAGCAGTACCCGTTACCTACATCGCAAGATTTGTATGCAGCACTCTCTGGGTCAAAGGTTTTCTCCAACTTGACCTGTCGCACGCTTACGCTCAGCTGAATGTTGACAAAAAGAGTCAACAGTATCTCACCATCAACACACACAAGGGACTGTACTCATACACCAAGCTGCCATATGGTGTAAAGTCCTCCCCCAAAATCTTCTAGGCTACGATGGATAAGATTTTGCAAGGAGTTCCAAATTGCTTACGCAATCAAGACGATGTGCTCATCACAACAAGCAGCGAGGAAGAAAATCTAGAAGTGTTAGATTTAGTGCTTCAAAGGTTGAATTCCCACAATGTCAAATTGAAAAGGAGCAAATGTATTTTTGTGCAGCCCGAGGTTGTGTACCTTGGTCTGAAAGTTGATGCAAATTGCTTGCAACCAGTTAAGGAAAAGGTTGATTCTGTCATCAATGCTCCAAAGCCACAGAACGTGTCTGAGTTAAGATTTTTCCTTGGAATGGTCCAGCACAACGCAAGTTTCTTACCTGAGTTAGCGACCATGTTAGCTCCATTACAGGAGCTCCTCAAGAAGGATGTCCAGTGGAAGTAGACAAAAGTGCAACAGGAAGCTTACGACATTTGTAAGAGAAGTCTCTCTAGCAATGCTCTACTTGTGCATTATGACACAGAGTGTGAGCTTAAGCTAGCGTGTGATGCTTCCAGTTACAGTGTGGGAGCTGTCATAAGCCATGTAATGGATGACGGCCAAGAGAAACCAATTACGTTTGCATCGCGAACCCTCACAAAGAGCAAACAAAACTATGCACAAATTGAAAAGGAAGCACTCGCCATAGTGTTTGGAATCAAGAAATTCCAACAGTTCCTGATCGGCAGAAAGTTTACCCTAATAACTGATCACAAACCACTCCTAGCAATATTGGGGCCCAAATCTGCCATCCCTGCAATAGCCGCATCAAGAATGCAACGTTTGGGCAGTGTTGTTGTCACAATATGACTACACGATTGAATATTGCACTTCAAAGCAAAACGCAATCGCAGATGCCTTGTCCAGTTTGCCACATGAAGACTCATGTTTTGGGAGTGAAGGTGAGATTTTCATGCTAGGTGCAGTTGACAAAGTCTTTCCCGTGAATACAACTGAGATTGCAAATGAAACTCAAAAGGACTCAGTACTGAAAAGAGTGTATGAAAACACCTTGAATGGATGGACTGATCAGTGTCTGGACACAGAGTTGAAACCATTCAGTTAGTCCAGAGACTTGAGCACAAAATCTAGGCTGACATTCCAGTGCAGTACTGAGAGAGTGCTGCACTGTTGGAGGTGCTGTTTTTTGAATGATATGTTAAACTGAGGCCTGGTCTGCCCTCTCAGGGGGACGTAAAAAGATCTCGTGGCACTATTTCAAAAAAGAGCTGGGGACTGCTGCCTGGTGTCTTGGCCAATATTTATCCCTCAATCAACATTACTAAAAAACAAATTATCTGGTCATTGTCACATTGCAGTTTGTGGGAGCTTGCTCTGCGCAAATTGGCTGCCGTGTTTCCTACATTACAACAGTGACTATACTTCAAAAGTACTTCATTGACTGTAAAGCGCTTTGAGACGTCCTGAGGTGTAAGGGATTCTGACCCTGCGTGTCTCGCAGCCTGTGAGATTCACGCGGCTCTGTGCAGCCTGTATGTCGGTGCGGGTTTAGGCCTTGTTGCCTGTTCTGGTCTCCAGCCAGTCTGGGAGCACTAGACACACCTGTGAGTGGTTCGAATCACTCGCCCTTACGGTTCTAGACACTGGACTTAGATGCGAGAGCAGTAATGGAGATGAAACTCATGTAGACTCGGTTGAATGGTACGAAATGGAAAATCTTTATTGCATGATATTTAAGATTACGAAATACATGTCATAAGCACAGATTAATGACAGTACAATCTTACAAGCAGTTATATAGCTGATCCTAGGGAAACGAGGAACGAACGACACACCGTAAATAGGGGCACACATTACAAGTATCCTTAATACTTAAACCCTCCCCTATCAATATCTGTCCTAGCTAGATTCGTAGGATTTCGAGACTCATGCTCACCACTCGTGATAACTCGGAGAAATTCCGAATAGCTGATCGGATGTTTTTCACCGCAGCACCCACGTGTCGGTCAGGAGATCTCCTGGTCCCACTTGTTTACTTGCTTCTGCTCCGGCTAGCAGGCTGGACCGTCTGCTGTGATGAAGATCTGTGTTGGTTGGTTTAACAGGTACTTTTCCGAGCAGGTTTCACAGCCCAGTCAATATCATCGATGATGAACCGTTCTTGCAAGTTCAAAGAAGTCTTCCTGGCAAGGAAAACTTGGCTATTCGACCTACAGGCGCGGTCGGGATTTACTGACCGTGGCGATGAGTATGGTCTTCCTCTCTTCTCATCTCATCTCATCTCATCTCATCTCGGGCCTTTGGTTCCGCTGCCAGTTACCAACATAGGTCTTCGTTACGCGACACGAGGTAGATCCGAACGGATCAGAAAGTTCAACAGTCCTTTTCAAAGAGGCACCAGGCAAGCAGGAACCAGACTACGAGTCAAAACACAGGAGCAGCCACGAGGTTACGAGTCGATCGGATAAGAGAATAAGAGAAAGATGGACGGTTGGAGCTTGTAATTATAGTACAAAATCTTCCGTTTCCCGCCCAACCTTAATGTCCTTTCTTTTGTTTGGGTCTGGCGCTCAAATGTCTTGTATGGGTGATCTCCGTTCTTAATGGGTTTCGGGGCTACTCGTAAATGTCTGAGTACCTGTTAATATTTCTCCCATTGTTAAATCGGTCGGTGTTCTCCCTGGAGGGGTTTTGGGGCTTCCAAGTGTTTTGTATAACTACCTGCTAACGGCTCTCTCATCGTAGAGTCGTTGGGATTTTACATATTAATGTCTTTTGGATGGGCCCTTGATTACTCGGTACAATAGCTTTCATTCGTACCTGGGAGACCGATTTCAGTATTTATGTGTATACTGCAAACCCATAATGTCTCGTGTATTATCTTCACTGTGCTGAATCTTAATCGATCTTGCAAAAATGTTTATTGGAACGCCATCTTGTCTGCCTGTCGAAAAGTCTAGAATGTTCTGTCACGAGGTGCGGCGGCCATTTTACAGGCTGCTTGTGTCTACTTTGAGAAACCTGACAGCATTCTGCTGAAATAAAAGCTGTTTGAACGAGACTCTGTGTTTTCTCCTTATTAATAAAATCGCGATATATTGCGAATTCTACAGAGGTCATGAAAGGCGCTATATAAATGCAAGTCTTGCTTTTTTTTCACCGTTCTTGAATGCATACCAAGGATTAGTCACTACCTCTAGGAGAGGAAGAGTAAGGGAAGAATGTGGGAATGGAAGAATAAAAAAGATAGCTGCTAGAAATGGAAATGGCATATCAAATTAAGATAGCACAACATCTACTAGAAGTGATTGTTAATGAGAACCATAAAAGGTTGAAATCAATAATCAGCATTGTCAATAACAACCATTTACTAGTATGATATGATTTAAGATTCCTTTAGTATAGGAGACAGGCAAAATGTAGAATCATTGTGACTAACAACATATTAAATGCTCCCAAGGTAAAACACTTTAAGGTCAGAGGCTTTGCCATGCTAAGATACTCTGCAATTTATTGATTACTTTCCTTTCCTGTTTACATTTGGTTCTCGAGTTTTTTTCATTTTTTGAGGTGGGAGCAGGTTTATTTAAAGAAGCTGTACCCCTGCAGTTGACCTAAAATTGCACAAACCTCTTTTATTTTCACTTATAATTTTCTAGTCCCAAAAGTGATAATAAGTGGTGAGTGACAATAATGGGGCTTAAATTCACGCTGTCTGGTGTTTCACACAAGAGGACATTTTCACCAGGGAAACACTTAAGAAACATTTTGTTCCAAAACAAAGTCGACAAAAGATAATTAATTCACTATTTTGTAGGGAATGTTTGTAAGTTTAGCTAGACATTTTTATTATGCTGCCAATTTGAAGAGGTCACTTTTCATTTTCAGCGAGTTATAAATACGTACTTCCATTTTGCTTATTAAAATGCAGTGACCTGAACACAGATCTGTCCTTTTTATAAGACAGTTTCTGACTCCTGCAGCTAATGCAACTAGATATGACTGACTTAAGCACCACTGAAGTTTCTAGCTGCCAAACACGCTTATGCTTTCTGTGCTGGACATTTGGCACAGGGACAAAATGGAGGTATATAGATACCAGGTCAGGCTAAGGTTGGCACAATCGAGCTCATGTCCAAAATGGGTTTCACTTAATTTTGCTTTGCACCAGTGGCAGTGCTGCAGCAAATGCGGAGTCTGCTTTTCAATTTACCTTTTTTGTTTTGTTATTAAATTTGATGATACAGCCTTTCAATTTCTAATAATTGAAAAAAGTTGACTATTCTAGTAGTTCTTATTTAATCAATAGACACTAGGTTGGGTCAAAGGCTGATAATCAGTGCTCTATGCAGCCATTTTAGTATGAAGAGCCTGCCTTCACCCATTTCATAATGATGCAAGTAGTCAATGTAACTCGTGTTTCCAGTCACAAAGTTGCTCAGCTGTTGTTGGCACTGCCTTGTTAGGTGCAGTATAACGACAGCATTAAATACGATGTGCACATCAACAACATTTGGTTGTTGTATAACAAGGAGAAAAATCAATGTAAAAATGTTAATTTGCTCTCATCAATGTTCTGGTAGATAGCAAGCAGTGAAGTTAGCAGTACAAAGAAATAAATAAAACTGGAAGCGATGTGTTCTGCTCTCCCTACTTATGTGAAGGAACCAAGGTTCCTGATCCCCTCTACTACAACTGCTCTAAGCATCTAACTTGAATTATCTACTAAATGATTCTCTTGATTTAGGGTGTCAAGGAATCGCATAATCAGATTTTATTAATCATTTTAAAATCTCAAACTATCAATTAATCTAGCAATGCCCCAGTTGTAGACTGACCCAGTGCTTATACAAAGCTACAATTCCCAGCACTTAATTCAGCCTTGAAGCAAGTAAGCATTATGCAATCTATGCAAGACCCATAATTGAAATTCTCAGACAATTTCAGAATTTTGTTTATGGAATTTAGTAGCATCAGTGACACAGAATTCAAACAAATCAAGAGGTTTTTGCTTTCTTTGTAAGTTTCTTGTTAATGTTAAAAAAAAATGAAACAATGAGGAATGAGATTGTCAAATAACAGCTATAGATCGCAACATTCTTTAGATTAATGCATCGCGCCATTGCTATATGGACTCTGGGACTAAACCTGGCAATTTATTTAGCACACGTGTTTTATATTGCGTGATTACTGATGATGATTTGCAGATGCCATCACAAACTCAGAGAATTAGCCACTTTTGTCAGTAAATCACAAAACTTTGTGATCTAGCATTAATTCAGGTAGGTACCAGGTTAGCCACTGATTAGTCACTCCCTGATGGTTTCATACAGGTAGGCTCATCTCTTTTTCTTGCTATAGTTTGTGAGATGTTGTAAAAATATAAGTGTTATAGCAAGGTCTGACTGTAAAAGGAACCTCCTGAAACATTCCTGTCACATGAGTCTCTGGTCTTGATGCTGTAACAATGGCTTTAATAGGTAAATTTAATTTACCTATTACCTGTAAATTAAATAAGCTAGCAGAATATATATTTTAATGCATAAGGGTGTATTTTTTAAATATAAGGATGTTGAACTGGAGTTTTAAATTGTTTAAAGCCTCCGTTGTCATCAAACTATCTATCTGCTAATAAATAAGTGAACTGGGCAATTCCTTTGAAAAAGTAATACATTCCTTTAAAAAGTTACATTAAAAAGTTGGGGGGAGAAATTCCATTTGGGAGGCTAAATTTTGAAAGCTGGAAAAATTAGCGCCAGGCACTAATCATTCTCAGCTTTCAGTAAATTCAGTGTTAGCGCTCCAGAAAGGGAGTGGATCGCTAAATCAAGCGCTACCACTTCCCTTCTGGAGCGCTAAACCAAGCAGGGGGGGGCGGTAGAGGTGCAGTGTTGCACAATGTCCACTGCAGCGCTGTCGGGATCCGAGGACTCCTTCCCGTCCTTAAAGGGAAGGGCCATTGCTGCAGGCTCTGCATTTGAATGATCTCCCTCGTCGCCAATGGCAGCCGGGGTCCTCGACGATCAGCCCCAAGCACTCTAACAGAGCGCAGGGCTGATCAATCGCGCCATTTAAACATTTTCATAATGCACCCTAAAGGAAGGAAACATATTTCTACTGAAGACCAGCGGCCTTACCTTTAATTAGCGCTTCCGAAGCGCCCGGCCTCCCGAACAACGCCTCCTGCAGCTGTCGGTGTTATTGCCTGGCGATGCTGCAGGGGGCGGAACCGAATTTCGGGTCCCGGGCACTGCACAGCCGGATAACGTCACGATCTCCAGGCGCAGGAGAACGTGGCGCTAGGGGTTACCGTTGCCAGAAATCGCCAGGTGAATTTCACGGGTGGTGGTACTATCGCCGTGACTGGGCAGTACGTAGTTAGCACCCCATTATCGCCCCCTGGAGGCGCTAATGGGAGGAGCAAAGGAGGCGAATTTCTAGCCCTTATGATCTAGACTAGATCATCTGGAGGATTGATTTAAAATATGTCCTAATATAATAAAATGAGGGAAAGGAGTTTAATAGATCCAGCAGCTATAGAGGCTTGTAGATCTCTTTAAATGGGAAGACCGAAGCCATTGTCTTTGGGCCCCGTCACAAACTCCGTTCCCTAGCCATCGACTCGATCCCTCTTCCTAGCATTTGTCTGAGTCTGAACCAGACTGTTCGCAACCTTGGTGTCATATTTGACCCTGAAATGAGCTTCCGACACTGGATTCGCCTCGCCCCGGCGCTACTGTATCAACGTCCCGTTAGCACCAGCGCTAACGTGAGGCGCTAAGGAACTGAATTGTTCCCTCAATTATGTCTATTGCATCTACCATTCAACCCCTACCATAAAAGTACTGTGCATACATATATATTACATATATATAATATTTTAAAGTTCTTTAAATGGTCAAGTATCCCAGCGTGCTTTGATCCAGCATTTTAGCCAGAGAGTGTATATGAAGGAAGGGGGTTAGGGATGGAATCTTGGTCTTGGTGCTTGCGAACAAAGGAAGTTTAGAAACAGAGAATGCTGAAGTTTGCTTTGGCTGTAACTCCCAGGTCAATAGGTGACCCATACCTAGATGAGAAAGCTGGTTGCTTGGAGGTCCACATACCCAACATGGGAAACTATTCTCACTTGCAGGGTTTGACTGCCATAAAATAACTAATGCTTTGATAACATAATGGACCAGAATTTGTGGTCAGAGGCGTACCGCTGGAGTGCCCCTTCGACCCGAAAAAAATCTGAACCTACCTGCTTGCTCCCAGGCTTCGGATACTTCGGGTCCTGAGATTCCAGACATAAGCCTGCGTAAAAGCCCACGGATCCCAGGGATACAGGCAGTTCGAAAGCGTCCCTGGGATCACATGGGCCAGGTCCCCCTATCAGAAAGGAGTTTCCTAATATGCTTATGGGGATTCCATTTACGAACAGATTACCATTAGCATATGATGAATCCCGGAATAATTAAATAACTTTACACAACTGCAATAAAAATACATGTTCCCATCTTCAAATTTAATTAAAAGTCGCCTTTAATGAAGCATTTAAAATAAAAATTGAATTGTTTGAATAATAATTTTAAACATTTTAATCTGGGCCGAAATTTACATAAACTAATTTTAAGGCCGAGATTTTCCAGGGGGGTCAGCGGGCACGATCGGTGGAAAAGTGTTTTTTTTCCCCAGCCGGACGGGACCCCACTGTGAACCCGCTGCCATGCGCCTTTCCCTGATGTCAGGTCTGTCAGTGCTGAGTAGGCCTGACACGCAGCAGTGGGGGACCCAATTCAGGTAGTTATGACCTTGTTTAGAGATCATTAAGAATGCATTTGAGCTCACCTTTTGACTTATGTGCTCAACCACGGGGTCCACACTGATCATGGACCAAGCCTGTCAAGCTGAGGCAGGAGTTCAGTGGCCATTGAATCAGCTGTTGAGTTGACAACTTCAAATGTACAGTAAAAGCTCCCACCTTACAGAGATATCTTCCCTCAGCCACAAACTCTTCCTCACTGCATTTCCACAACAGATTCAAGATGCTGCAGGTCTTTACACAAGTCTCCATCCAGTCTGACCTCATTACCTCTCTCAACATTGACAGAACGTTTCTGTCATCTCTACTTCACCTGCCATCTATTCCATCAGCATAGGTGCCCTTTATACTCTCTCACCTTGGTCCTCAGAATCTCACCACAATCAGCCCCAACACCAGCAGCACCAGGCACACCAGCAGCACCAACAACACCACCAACCTTCTCCAGAATCAACTGATGCTGCAGAGGACACAGGGCATCAGCACCCGACCACATTGCTGCCCGGGAGGCCAGGGATGGCCTCACCATAGCCAGATTTACTTCACTTGACGCTGTACACCCTGGCTGCCACATGATGCGCCAGGTTGGCACCACCCCACACCAACAACATAAAGCATCCCTACAATGCCCAAACCATTCCTTTCATACTCGCCACCATTGCGGGGGGTACCGTTATGTCTCACCATTCACTACAACTCATTAAGCCACTTCCAAAAGTCCAAGAACACAAAGTGTTGAAAATAAAGGTTTCAACGTTTGACACCGCATTAACAGAAACTTCACATGAACATTGCATAAAACACCCAAGTGCCTACCCTTGTGTGTTGTTAGTTGGTATGATTGGACTAGGATGAGGATGAGGGTGAGTGTGAGGGGTGGCTAGTGAGATGGAGATGTGATAATATAGAGAGAGAGGGATGGGTGGAGGTGCAAGGTAAGTTGGTGTGAGTAAGGATGTGCAGGTGTAGGGTAGGGAAGGCAGAGTGATGGGGATGTGATGAGAGGCACAGCAGGATGAGGTTGAGTGTGGCTTTGCAGTAACGTTTCGTGATCTACTGAGATCATTGAGAGGTTTGCGCCACTGCAGCCAGGTCCTCCTGACCACATCCTTGTTTGTGCCCTCCTGTGCAATGTGCAACCAGGCTGTGTTGATCTCCTGGGGACATCTCTTCTGCCCATTGGAAGGGAAGATAACCTCCCTGCGGGCTGTGACTCCCTCCATAAGCATATGGAGGGAGTCATGGGAGAGCCTGGGTGCAGCCGTGCACTTTTGTGCAGTGCTTGTCAGTGTTTGCAGCACCTCAATGCTGTAGAGCACTGACAGCACAACTGTCAAAATAAATTTGGACACGGTCCCTTTAAGGAAACCAGCTAATGAAGTGTCATGAATAACGTCACCAGACCCGCGTCCTTTAATTGGCCGATAAACATGCTGGGCGGGATTAACAAGCCCTATCAATGGAAAACCATTTCACAGAGCGGGTTGCAGCCAGCAGCGAGGTTGCAACCCGCCATGCACCCGCCGAAGTTAGCAAAATCGCGGCCTCAATGTTTGTGGATGATTTTTTTATTTTTAAATATTGAATTTAACATTTATATTAACCCATACGTTGGTGAAAGCAGGCTTTTACCAGGCAGAAGGGTTTCATGGGCAATTTCTTGGCAGTAGTTGGGCAAATTGCGCAACTCTGTGCCAGCAAAATGATTTTACTTTCAGTTCGGTAGATCTGTCAAGGCAAACCTTGACAGATCGCAAGTTCGGGGCATTCGCGCATGCGGAAACCAGGACCTTGCGGGTTCTTTTACTCTGTGTGTACACCGTCATCGGCCCCACAAAATCTGGGCCATTATTGCACATTTCAGAGGGGCACCGACTGTGGGGGTGAAGTTGGGTATCATCCCATTTGGGGCGCTAACTTTTAAAAATTTGAAAATTTAGTGCCAGGCGCTAAGGATTCTGAACTTCTACTAAATTGGGTGTTAGCGCCCCAGGAAGGAAGTGGGGCGCTAAATCAAGCGCTAATGACCTCAGTGGGGCACCACCAGCAGAGTGCTAATAAATTTCAGGTGCAATGCATTCAGCAATGATCCTTCACACTGGTTCCTTCCAGCTCTTAAAGGGGAGGTTGCATCATTGTGCAGATGCTCATTTTCAGCATTGCTGGCTTTGAGACGACCTGCGAGCAAATGAATGCCCTGATGGCTGTGGCTGTTCCCACTCCCAGGAGGAGAGCTCGTCAGTTCACAGACGTGGCATTGGAGGCACTGATGGCTGGAGTGGAGCGAAGGAGGCCAATGCTGTTCCGGCCACTGGAAGGAGGCCATCGCCTCAGGTGTTCAGGGCAATGTGGAGGGAAGTGGCCCAGGAGGTCTCGGCCAATAGTGTGGTGGAACGCAGCCTGACACAGTGCCGCAAGAAATTCAACGACCTCATTCGGGTGGTCAACGTGAGTACATGCTTCAACAGCTCCTACACACCAGCATCTGAACCTCAGTCTGTACACACTGCGCAAACAACCACACCGGCACTACTCACCCACCAAACACCTTCACCAACTCAAACTCACATCCACATCTCACGCTTTGCCTACAATCACAGCTATTCAATGACAGCAGGCATATCTCCCAAACACATAGCTGGACTCTGACTGAAACACATTTGTTTCTCTTGCAGGTCAAGATGGCCCACAATAGGAGGGAGCAGCAGAGAACAAGCGGGGGTGATGCGCAGCTCCAGCAGCTCTCAGACCTGGAAGGGCGAGTGCTGTGACTCATTGGGCAGCAGGTGGTGGGCGCCATGGCTGTCGGCGATGTCAACCCCATTGGGGGCAAAAACGGTATCTTCTGCCCCTCTCCTTCTCTCATCCCACTTCACCCTTACACCACAAACCGTTCTCACTTTCCACCTCCTGAGAATGTCTGCATTCCTTGCTCCATTCCTGCCCCCCTGCTTTCACCTTAATGCGAGTCTTGTGCCTTTATGCTTTCAGATAATCAGCAACCAGATGACCAGCCTATCCCTGAGCCCCCCACTGTGAGTGAGGAAGGAGAAGAGGAGGAGCAAAGCACCGCGTCACTGCATCTCTCACCCGCAGGCACCACCTCAGATACTGGCACTACGCGATCTTTAGAGGCAAGTTTAGTAAAGGGGTCTGCACTGGGTGATGCACCGGGGACGAGCAGGCTGCAGCAAGGGCAGGGGCAAAAGGTAGCTCGGGAGCCAGCTCCCTGGAGGGCGAGTTCGCATGCGTGTTCTGCTGCACAGGACTCAGATGAGGACCTCGATGGGGAGGTGTTCACAAGAAGGGTGATGGGCATGCACACCGAGATAATAGGTGCAATGACAAGGGTGCCCGAGAGCCTGTCGGCAATGGTAAGGAACATGGAGGAGTCCACCTCCAACATTGCACAGAGCTCTGCGCACACCATGGAGCCCATCATTTCCACTGTTCAAAGGATAGTGGACTCCCAGAGAGACCGTGCTGATCCAGACCTCATGACGCATGTCATGGGCGATGTGGCAGCTTCCATTGCAGCACAGGCAGAAGCAACGCAATATCTTAGTGCTGTAATGCTGTCAATGGTTGCTGCCATCGAGTCTCAGACTGCTCTCATGTAGTCTCAGCTTGATGCCACGAAAGCTCTGACTGCTGCCATCATCGCTGGATCCACCACAGTCCACCGGGGATCTCATGGTGTCACAGCAGCCCAGCAATCTGTACTCCCACAAATTGGTAGGGATGCTGAGGTGCTGCCCCGGGGGAGTGGCAGTGGGTCAGTGGAGCAGGAACCTGCTGTCCTCTCTCAGGATGACAGCATTCCTGATCCCACCACTGCCACTCCGCCATTGCCCTTGTCGCTGCCCATCATCCAGCCAGCCCAGACTGCCGCCGCCCAGCCTGAGGTGGTGCAGTGTACAGCCGGGACTTCCAGGCCCAGAGCTGGTCATGTTGGATTCATATGTATCATAAGGCTATCTGCAGTCTCTGGTACCAACACTCAGCAGCCTTCCACCAGCCCTGCTGCAGCCACTGGGAAGATACTACGTAGGAGCAGTAGATTACGAAAGGTGACTGTAAAGAGGGGAGGGAAGGGTTTGGACAAGGGTGATTAGTCAATATTGTTGTTGTATATATGTGGTTAATGGTTTTTGATAAATTTATTACTAGAATGTTGCAGATTTGGTGCTGTGTCTCATTTCAGTTCTGGAGTGTGGTATGGAATCACAAAGTCTTCTTCTTCTTAGTCAGTACCTCGGAACCGAGGATGACTTGCTTCCACATTAAAAATGAGTTCGCAGGTGACTGATGAGTCCAATGCGGGACCTACAATCTCTGTCACAGGTGGGGCAGACGGTGGTTGAAGGGGCGGGTGGGTGGGGTGCTTGGGTTGACGTGCGCTCCTTGCGTTGCCTGCGCTTGGCTTCCGCTTGCTCCCGGCGAAGAAACTCGAGGTGTTCGGCGCCTTCCCGGATGCTTCTCCTCCACTTTGTGCGGTCTTGGGCCAGGGATTCCCAGGTGTCGGTGGGGATGTTACACTTTTTCAAGGAGGCTTTGAGGGTGTCCTTGAAGCATTTCCTCTGCCCACCTGGCGCTCTCTTGCCGTGCCGGAGCTCCGAGTTGAGTGCTTGTTTTGGGAGTCTCGTATCGGGCATGCGGCCAATGTGACCTGTCCATCGGAGCTGATCGAGCGTGGTCAAAGCTTCAATGCTGGGGATGTTGGCCTGAGCAAGAACACTGACGTTGGTGCGCCTATCCTGCCAATCGATTTGCAGGATCTTGCAGAGGCAGCGTTGGTGGTACCTTTCCAGTGCTTTGAGGTGCCTGCTGTACATGGTCCATGTCTCTGAGGCATACAGCAGGGCGGGTATCACTGCTGCTCTGTAGACCATGAGCTTAGTGCCGGGTTTGAGGTCCTGGTCTTCAAACACTCTCTTCCTCAGGCGACCGAAGGCTGCGCTGGCACACTGAAGGCGGTGTTGGACTTCGTCGTTGACGTCTGCCCTTGTTGACAATAGGCTTCCGAGGTATGGAAAATGGTCCAAGTTGTCCACGGAGGCCGAACTCGGAGGTCGAACTCCAAACCATCATCAACACCTTCACCGAAGTGTACGACAGCATGGGCCTTACACTAAACATCCGTAAGACAAAGGTCCGCTACCAACCTGCCCCCACCACACAGTGCTGCCCCCCGATTATCAAAATCCACGACAAGGCCTTGGACAACGTGGACCGCTTTCCATATCTCGGAATCACAAAGTGATGGAATGATGGCGACGTGCTCAGCAACCGGAAAGAGGACTCAAATTCACTGGAAACCAAGTCTGATGAGGCAGTCACGGACCGACTTTGCAGAACGCCGATTGAGTGGCTGCCTCATCCATCACTGCTGTTCATCCTCCTGCTCCTGCTCCTCTTCTTACTCTTCCTTGACCTCCTCCTCCTCCTGAGGTGGTGGAGTTATGCCTGGTGGCAATGGCTGTGCCCTCGTAATGGCCAAGTTGTGCAGCATGCAGCAGACAACAACGAAAAGCGACACCCGCAGGCGCCAAGCAGGGGGCGAGAGGGAATTATTCATTCGGGGCGATACCGGGGCATTGCGCACGGCTATGACATCACGATCTCCGGGCGCATGAGATCGGGGCGCAGCGTCTTACCACCGCCGCAAAACTCCCGCCGAATTTAGCAGGAGGCGTTGATATCGCCATGCCCAGTCGCAAATCCTTTTGTGCCCCGTTAGCGCCCCCCAGAGGTGCTAATGGGAGGTGCAAAGGAGTCCAATTTCTAGCCGAGAATTTTCAGGACAATTGAAAGTCCACAGCCACGAAGGCAGCCTAGAGAGCCAGAACCGATCACTCCGGGCCTAGAAACCAGGTTGTATTACTTGCTCGTCAATTTCTTGCTTGTCATTTAATATAATACTGTAGAACAGTTGTATAAGAATAGTACTGTTATTATTCAATATATATATATATATATATATATATAAAAGGTTGTTGTTTGAAAGCACTTGAGTCAGAATCACGCGGATGTTATTGTTGCAGGACTAACAACTCTTTGTTGTGACAGTAACCATGGTAGAATTAATTTAATGGTCTTTTATATATATATTGATTTGAGACCCCTTATTTTGGCATGGAACATGGTGGGTCAGTCAGGAGAGCTATTGTTAAGGTGCAAAATGAGTTGTTTGTTTTTGTTAAAAGATTTTGCAGCTGACAACTGACAGTCTTGCATTTGTCCTCCAAAAGTTATTTTTATATTTTCTTTCATTGTAACTTGTAATAATTTGTAAAACCATTTTTAATCCAAATGTTTTAAAATCAGTAATGGAGGAATATCCATTGGTTTGCCTGTACATTTTTAACACTTAATTTTTAAACGTAATCTAAGTGAATATCCCAGTGGTTCTTCAATAGCATTAATTATTCAACTAACGTTTTAATGTCAGTGAGCAGTGCCATGCACATGGATGTGCGTGTGCAGGACTCTGCTTTGCTTGACTAGAGTACGATGCATCTGGCAGTAAAACTCCAGCTTCACACCAGTGTAAAGCAAATACCTGCAGCATAACAACGGCATTATATTTTACTTCGCCATCTGATGGTATCTTGCACATGAGTATATTATAACATAACTAATCTAAAACAAGAGCACTTCTGTTGCATGCTATGTAACGAGAACGTAAGCATTTAAACACATTTTTACTGCCATGTAAATTGCGTATGATTCCAAGTACTATTAGTTTGTGGATGGTATTTTATGTTTAGATATAGGCTGTGTCCTGCGAGCATGAGCGGTGTAATTTCATTGTTGATTTTTGATTCAAAAGCCAACAAGAGACGGCTTAAAGTGGCACTAACTTGTGCGGGGAGAATAAATGTTGAATGTTACAAATCTGAATATTGTAACAGTAAAGGAATTGCTAATTATGTGCTATTGATTAAGCTTTTAAATCCATATTTATAATATAAGCCATAGGGTTCATCCTCTGTAGGGTGATTACAACTTAAATTAAGCAATACCAGAAGTGCATCATGGCTGTGAAAAGAAACCAGGTTGGTGTTGAGTATAATTAAAACACGAACCCTAATGCAGACAATGTAAGCCTTTTTTAAAAAAAAATGTGGTCTTGAATAGATGGCTCATAGCCATATTTTTTTGATTGCTCTTTGCTATTTTACAAGGTAACCACAACTCTGAGACAGGCTCAATAAATCTGTAAAGTTAGTTAAAATGAAAAGTAAAGCTGACAGAAGCCTGATTCTAATCAAGGTGCAGCAATTGTGCTCCACATATCTAGTATATAAAAGCTGACAATTCATTCGGATTTGATGATGCATGTCCAGAGCTGTCGACATTTGGCAAATTTTAGGTGTGCAATTTTCAGTAGCTAGGCAGAAATTAAATTAATGTGCAGCCTCGTGCCAAACATATAAAATCCCTCCGTATTCCCTAATGAAGTGTCAGTCTTGGCTCCGGGGTAGCACTCTTGCCTCTGAGACTGAAGGTTCAAGCAGCATTCCAGAGACTTGAGCACATTACCTTGGTTGACACTTCTTTGCAGTAGTGAGGGAGCACAGATGTTAAACTGAGGCCCTATCCACCCTCGAATTTAACGGCAGGGCCTGATTTGCATTAGAAACCTCCATTTCCCACCCGTAGCCAACCAGATTGAGAGGCTGGCTGACTACGGGCGGGTAGGCCTGCGGCACTAGGTCACAGAGGGAGGGAGGGGTCAAGTGGGTCCGGGGGCTGATCGGGGGAAGGGGGAGCTGCAGCATGATTGGGGAGCCAGGGGAGCATGGGGTGGGGGGGGGTTGGTGGCGGGGGATTTCAGAGGAGCACAAAGTAGGGGGAAGCATGATCGGAGGACCGGAGGAGCACGGGGGAGGAGGGGGGGGAGGAACATTGCGGGGGTGGGGGGGGGGGGGAAGAGAGCCAGACGACATCGGCGGGCCGGAGGAGCATCAGTTGGGGGGTGGGTGGGAGGCCGGGAAGGCAATCAGACACCTGGGGGTGGGGGAAACGGAGACCTGGGGGGGGGGCAGTTTGAAGGCCTTGTGGGGGTTTTCCGATCGTGGGAAGTGGGTTAGGCAGGCACGCTGGATCCAGGAGGTAAGTGTAAAGGCACTTACCTCCTGGATCCAACAGTCTTCCATTAGCTGACGTGTTTCACAAGGCCTGCAAAACTCGACTGGTCATTGTTAAATTTAAAATGGTGGTTAAATCTGAGGCACGCCAGGCTCATTATAATATTTAAATGCATGACCTCACTTCTGCGAGCGGGTTGGCTGGCCGCACCCCTTCTGCTTCCATTAAAACCGGAAGTGGGCGGGTTGGAGGCGGTTTCTTATCGGGATTTAGATTTTTCACACTTTAACTTGTCACCCGACTCCAGCCTACCCGTTTTTTTAGGTTAAAATTCCCCCATGGTTTTGCCACAGCATTTAAAAGACTGCAACTGTTTAAAGGGCCAGAAGCAATTGAAATTGAGGAAGGAAGAGTGAGCCAACAGAGGTCTCAAATTGCAGAAAGTGGAGTAGCCTCAGGGATGCCCATTGGGACATCCCAAATTTTCATAAGCATCCATGGAGGTTCTGTTGGCAGAGATATCAGGTTAAGGGACCCGTGCGATAGTATAAAAGGGTGATGGCGAGTCAGCAGCCTATTTTACATCTCTGCAGATTTTTATTTCCATTGACTTCCATTTGGCATCCAAGACAAGAAGCCCCAGAACAGGGTGGTGCAGCTGATATGGAGCGAGGTGGTCCAGGCAATCGCCCCATGTGCAGCAACACGGTGCTGGAAAGGGTTTAATGACCTCACAAGGGATGGGGAAGAGTCAAGGCTGACAGTACCCTTGTCTGGCTGGTCATCAGAGGCAAACACTTGAGTCCTTTTTTTGCGGAATTGCAGTAGAAGGCCACACCGCTTTATTTCCCTTACTTACTACCACTAAACCGCCTGAAAAATGAATGAATCTTGCAAGGAAAATTCAGGCCAATGTGCCTTTTAAAAATATTAATGAACGATTTTATTGAACCAATATATGCATTAAAAAGGAAAAGAAATATAGCAAATTTCAAGTTTTACATAACTAAATGATTTAGAATGTAATTTTGTTAGTTTTGGCTTGTCCGATCTCCAGATTTGAAACCATCTCCACCTCAAGTTTTCATTTTCATAGTGTTTTCTCTGAATGCCTAGGATATAATGGTATTGTTGTATTGTAGCTATAGCACAAAAAAGCACACTCATGGAATGCATTAGGGTGCTAATAAGCACACTGCTGTTTTGTACCATTGTTTCTACTTTCCTTCTTTTGCACCTTCACTATCTATTTGTAGAAGAACTTGCCGAGTGTTACTCCATTAATGGGCTTTAATGACTCCCCTTGTGCAGGGGTCAGGGCCATTGATTTAAAGTGTAGAAAGAGGTTGTGACATTGGGAATTACCCAGGGAACAACTGTGTGATAACTGGAGATTTTGGCATTAGTGATCATTGAAGTGGATCTTTACTGTTAGCAAAACCAAATCCTTGGGATCAGCTGAAAATCCTAACCTAACAGCTTTTGGAGATTTATATATTATAAGCTCTGTGACAATCTTCAGATAGCTTTGCTTCTCAATAACTAAGGAATCAGTGTTCACCAATAAATTCTCCCCTTTTTAAATAGTTTAATTAATTTATAATATATAGAACGTGTGTGTGCTGCTCTGCTTTTTATTTAACAGTCACTGGTACAGTATTTCTTAGCTTTAACATACTATGGAAAAATCCAGCCAAACATACTAAAACATCATGGCCCGGATATTGCATTAAGGATAACGATGAGGATATCAGCGCTCACCGTTATTATGGAGTAAATCGGATAGCAACTTCCGGAGCCCGCACATGCACAGTTAAACGCGGAAATCTGGAAGTTGCTCTCCGAGTTGCCTTGCTCCTCCACAAGCTGCGCTGCACCGGTAGCTCACCGATAGACTCGGCATTGAAATCCGTGTAAGGGCGTGAAGTTGTTGTACTTACCCACTAGTTACTCACTAAGCACGCCAGAAAAAGTTAGGGCTGTTGCATTCAGGTGTAAGTGAATTTATATCAGCGTGAGAAGCCTTAATTACTGAAAATCAACCTCTCTGGCACTGAAAATTTAATTTTATAATTGTGGAGTCTCATTCTTTCAGAATTTAATTATTGTTGGAGATTTAAAAATATATTTTTTTTTTACTTTTCTTTCTGTCTCTTTTATTTCTCTCTCTTAATCCCATCTTTCTTCCCCTCTCTTTATTTGTTTTTTTTACAATGAATTAAATATTTTAATTTATACTTCGTGGTTTAGACTCTGCATGGCTCAGTGAGGATTCTTCAATCTGGCTGGTTGAACAGACACGCTGTTGCTCATCCTGCTCACACAGGTCCCAGATCCCCTGTAAAGGGCACCATGCTGGAATGGATCTCTAGCAACCATAGGTTACCGCTCAAAAGCCTACAAAAAGTCTGTGGCAGCTGTAAATGTGACAAATGGCGAAAGCCGTTGATTCGCCGCTGAACACAAAATCCAGGGGAGTAACTCCTTTTTACATACTAGACACAAGTGCATTGTGCTATTCTAAATTTGTAACTGCATAAGTTTCTTAAATAATCAACTGTACAAAGGGAATTAAAGGACTATGGGAGTTATTTTTTGTTTATGGTATATCCCTGTTTTATAGAAGAAAATAAGGTGAATTGTTTTGCTGTTTTAGTAACACTTGAAAACTGATTACTAATCATCAAGCTGAGAGGTACTTTGGAATAACTCAACTTCTAAAAACCACACTAAAGGTTTGGTTTGAAGTCACAGTTCCATTAACTCCAGAACTAATTGAGTTGCTCTCTTCCCACAATGTTACTGGAGCAGTCTTACAGCAAGAGTGGTCTGAATTGAAACCCTACATGTCAATAAGAAACCTGATGGTTTCACAAAAATATCAGAAAAACTCTGATCAGGTCATTATTTTCCTCTATAAAATAAGCAACTACTTAGAACAAAAAGTATTCTCTCTAAACTTTCCCTCTCCAGGAGTGACCGTACTTACCCAGTACAATCATTTATACTGTGTATTATTTAGTTGTATCTATATTAAAAAGTACCTTGTAGAATTATATTTTCTATTTTTTTCCAGTTTTCCCTTCAATCTCTCTTCCCTACTCACCACTCCTGAATGTAGTCACTTCTGCTTTGTACAGTTCCACAGGCAGCAGTGGCTTTCTTCTGCTCTGTCCAAATGGCTATACTTCCTATGTAAGCCTGTACAGTGTGTATCAATTGACTATTTGACTATGGGGCCATCGTAGCTGAGCGAGGTCCTATCCTCACCCCATTTTCAACAGGGTCTCATTGGATGGCAATCATGAGTAATAAGCATGACTCATTCTTGTCCTCCTAACCTCAGACTCTGAGGGCAACTGAAATGCCCCATAATCATAGCTAAAGTATGCTAATTCAGCATAAACCAAGAGTCCAACCTGAGATCAACCTGGTTCTTATGACTCATTGTCCACACCATGCAATGTGGTTACCCATTGAGGCATTAAGCAAGCCAGATAACCACTAACCTATAAAAGCATGCAATAGTGTAAATCTATGTTATAATTTATTTTTAAATGCTTTTGGTATTTGTCGTATTTTTCCCGAAGGGATGGGATAATGAAATGAAAAAATTAACTGCTTTGTATTTTGACACCATGAACTGTAAGCAGAGAGGGCCTCCCATGAATATGTTGAATCTTATGTAGATAACTGGAGTTTTGGTTCTGGATTTGCATGTGCACATATCCTGACGGCAGAGCTATGAAAATCTGGTTAACCAGCTAAAGGGTATAGAGCTAGTTTGTAATGAGGTTTGAGTGCCTACAGGACTAGAGTACTACAACATTCCGAATTCCTTTGTGAAAATAGAAATGGAACCATTCTGAGTTGTTGAGTAAATCATCTTATGGTTTACTCCGTTTAAATTTTCAGGTCCGAAATTTACAGTGAGCCAAAATAAAGGCATTTAAGTATGTCATAAATAGAATCATGTGTTCTATTATTTCATAACAGACTCCATTAAAATGAATTTGTCTTTCACACTAGAGGCTATTCTAATGTCCTCTTTATGATGTCATAAGTAAAGCAAACGGCAATTTTACATTTTAAGCAAATTATGTCATAATGTTGACCATTTCTTAAATTGGAGCTTAATGCCCCTATTACTCTAAAACTCCTATTTAATTTCATTGAAATAGGTAGGATGTTATGACTGCTATCAATCACTGTTGCAGAGACACACTGCATCACTAAACAGAGACTGACAGTTCCAGCTTGCCAGTGCGTCTTGGGGGGAAAAAGATCTGAAAATACATAAGAACATAAGAACATAAGAAATAGGAGCAGGAGTAGGCCAATCGGCCCCTCGAGCCTGCTCCGCCATTCAATAAGATCATGGCTGATCTGATCCTAACCGCCAATCTACTATCTATCACAGAACCATCTCCTGCATCTAACAGAATTGCACACACGAAATAGGAGCAGAATCAGGCTACACAGTCCCTGGGCCCGCTCCACTACCCACAGGGCCATGACCGATCCGAACCTAGACTCATGTCCAAATTCCTGCCCGCTCCCCGTAACCCTTAATGCCCTTTACTTCTAGGAAACTGTCTATTTCTGTTTTAAATTTAATTAATGTTGTAGCTTCTACAGCTTTTTGTGGCAGCATATTCCATGGACCTACCACCCTCTGAGTGAAGTAGTTCCTCCTCATCTCAGTTTTGAAAGAGCAGCCCCTTATTCTAAGACTATGTCCCCTAGTTCTCGTCTCACCCGTCATCGGGAACATCCTCCCCGCATCCACCCGATCCAACCCCTTCACAATCTTATATGTTTCAATAAGATCGCCTCTCATTCTTCTGAACTCCAATGAGTAGAGTCCCAATCTACCCAACCTCTCCTCATATGACCACCCCCTCATCCCCGGGATTAACCGAGTGAACCTTTTTTGCACTGCCTCGAGAGCAAGGATGTCTTTCCTTAAGTAAGGACACCAAAACTGTATGCAGTATTCCAGGTGCGGTCTCACCAATACCTTGTACAACTGAAGCAATACCTCCCTATTTTTATATTCTATCCCCCTAGCAATACAGTTTGCTTTAAAAAGGTCTTAAAGGTTTCTTGATTAATCAGATATTGCCTTTAATTACCCATGAATTAATTTGAAACTCTCACATAGCCTGAATGGAATGAAGAGCAAGGTAATAATGAATCTGCACTTTATTTAAAATCACTCATTTGATGAACGCACAGCTTTAGTAGAGGATGGTATGTATCAATGTTGCTGATATTCTTTGGACTGGAAAGTTTTTCTCAAGCTCATAAAATAAATTACTAGTTGATCATAATTATTCTGATATGAAAAAAAACGTGGAAATTACTTTCCTTTTTTTTAATCAAAAATGTAATTTCCTTTGCATATTTTTGAAGCCTCAAGAGGGCTGCGGATGAGGTTTAAAGAAAAGGCCAGTAACAAGATTTTTGTAATATACAAAGTGAGGATACTGCCAGTGTCATCTAAAATGTTTATGGTCTTTTTCATTGGTTGTTGAAATCAGATGGCGAGAAACAGGTGGTTTTCTTCAGGAAGAATAGATTTGAAAGGCAGTTATTTACTTCTAGTTATACTTGGCATTAGTTTGTGAACAGCTGGTCCAGCTGTGCAAGTAAAGTCATTGTATTCCCATTTTTTTGCATACCCACTACATGGACATGATAGCAGCAAGAAATGGATGTCATGCCAATTGTTGGCTATCAGATTGTGGAGAAGCAGATGGAGGAGATTGTAGTAATGGAATGTTCAGGACTAGAAGCTTCACACTCTGCCAGCTAACTACCCTAGGGTGAGGTGCTTCAGTTCTGGGCACAGCTACCTGGACTTTATTGAAGAGTGGTATTTGATAAGCCTCAAACTGAGTATGGATACTGTGTTATGACTGAGTTGTACCACCCGGTTTACAATGATTTGCAGGCATAGCCAAGAACTGTCCCATTGGTGGAAGTGAAGGGGATCATTACCCTCAACCTTTACGCCACTAGTAACTTCCAGGTACCCTTGGAGATGTCACAGGAGTAATCCATTACCTGCTGTAATATGGATTTGTCTAAAATCTTAAATTGGAATTGCACTGTTAAGTAAGTTTTAGTCATGGCCACCAGCATCACAAATATAGACAGCTTGCTTGCTTTCTTTCACCTGTTAGCTTCCCCAAAGTGCAGAGTATTATTGATTGCACAAAAGGATGGTAGAGAGAAAACGGGGAATTACAGACCGGTAAGCCTGACATCGGTAGTGGGGAAAATGCTAGAGTCCATTATAAAGGATGTAATAGCTGAGCACTTGAAAAACAGTGACAGGATCAGACAAAGTCAACATGGATTTACAAAAGGTAAATCGTGCTTGACTAATCTACTGGAATTTTTTGAGGATGTAACTGGGAAAATAGATAAGGGAGAATCAGTAGATGTGGTGTATTTGGACTTTCAAAAGGCTTTCGATAAGGTCCTGCATAAGAGATTAGCATGTAAAGTTAAGGCACATGGGATTGGGGGCAAGGTATTGACTTGGATAGAGAACTGGTTGGCGGACAGAAAGCAGAGAGTAGGAATTAATGGGTCTTTTTCCGAGTGGCAGGCAGTGACTAGTGGGGTACCGCAGGGTTCGGTCCTTGGACCCCAGCTATTCACAATATACATTAATGATCTAGATAAGGGAACTAAATGTAGTATCTCCAAGTTTGCAGATGACACAAAGCTGGGTGGGCGTGTGTGCTCCGAGGAGGATACTGAGAAACTCCAGGATGATTTGGACAGGTTGGGTGAGTGGGCAGAAGCGTGGCAGATGCAATATAATGTGGATAAATGCGAGGTTATCCACTTTGGTGTCAAAAGCAGAAAGGCAGACTATTATCTGAATGGCAATAGATTGGGAGAAGGGGAAGTGCAACGAGACCTGGGTGTCCTTGTGCACCAGTCGCTGAAGGTAAGCATGCAGGTGCAGCAGGCGGTGAAGAAGGCAAATGGTATGTTGGCCTTCATAGCGAAAGGGTTTGAGTATACGAACAGGGATGTCCTGCTGCAGTTGTACAGGGCCTTGGTGAGACCACACCTTGAGTACTGTGTGCAGTTTTGGTCGCCTTATCTGAGGAAGGATGTTCTTGCCATGGAAGGAGTTCAGCGAAGATTCACAAGGCTGATACCTGGGATGGCAGGAATGACATATGAGGAGAGATTGGGTCGATTGGGCTTATATTCGCTGGAGTATAGAAGAATGAGAGGGGATCTCATTGAAACATATAAAATTCTGACAGGTCTGGACAAACTAGATGCAGGAAGAATGTTCCCGATGGTCGGAGAGTCCAGAACCAGGGTTAAAATCTAAGGATAAGGGGCAAGCCATTTAGGACAGAAATGAGGAAGAATTTCTTCACCCAGAGAGTGGTGAACCTGTGGAATTCTCTACCACAGAAGGTAGTTGAGGCCAAGTCATTAAATATATTCAAGAATGAGTTAGATATAGTTCTTAAAGCTAAAGGTATCAAGGGATATGGGGAGAAGGCAGGTACAGGGTACTGAGTTTGGATGATCAGCCATGATCTCATCGAATGGTGGAGCAGGCTCGAGGGGCCGAATGGCCTACTCCTGCTCCTATCTTCTATGTTTCTATGCACGTATGTTGCCATTCATGTACTTGGAATTCTGGATGCATGTTATTCATGGCCTTGAGCTACGTGCTCTCCAAGCTGAAGAGGCAGAAGTGGTATACCAAATTAGTACTTTACAAAGATCAGCAATATGTCTATCCATGATATACCTTTATTAGTGACCAGGAATATTCTTTGCATAAGTTCTTGCTTACCAAATTTCCCCTACAAGCCACTTGTGCAAGGCTTTGTCCTTGCACAGAGCTCGCACTGCCTCTTTGTCTTTCACGTGCTCTTAGGCAGTTGGATGCATTGCACTGAGAGGGTATCTCCCCAGAATATAAGTACAGAACTAGAAAAGACCATTGGGATCCATTTTTCCCATTCCAAATTTCAAAAAAATCTCATATTATACTCTGATGAGATTTTCGACTAATACTTTAGGCGGTAAAGAGGTGGCTAAGATGAGGTCTTAAGCTGAAACGCCAGTTTAGCCCATGGTTAGCGCAAGATGCCATCTTGGTAAAGGATTTGAAGCTTGCGCTAGGAATATTTGCCTGGAGGCATGTTGCTGATTACCACTTAAAATGCCTGCTAGTGCTCATTAAAGAAAGTGCAAGGCATTTTTGTGGCTAGTGTTTCAACTAATGCCTTCTCCTAACAGCGACCAGCTGTTTGGGAAGAAACATGGCGTTGATGTCGATTTCAAGCACTACTTAAAGGGAGACTCACCACTTAAAGGGATACTCACCAATTCTCTGAAATACGTCGGGAGACTTTGTCAAGACTTCACCAACATTCGAGCAACATTTATTCCGGAAATTCTCTGAGGAGTTCACCTAAAAAGAGTAAGTGCTGTGCTATTCCACCTTATAGGAGTCACCAGGAGAAAGAGAGAGCTTGGTCATGGGCATCTTGCTAGTGGTCCCCTTGGTCTGGACAAGGAATGGGAGGGAGGAGGACATGAGGCCAGGCAGAGCAGGACCAGCTGCTGCAGGAGAGAGAGATAGGAGGGCGAGGTTGCATCCTTCCTCCACTGCCACCGTCCCCCACTGCCGCGGGCACAGGACATCCCTCCTCCTTTGGACCTCCTCCACCAGGACCTCCAGTGCCATGTCTGAGAACCTGTGCGCCCTCTCCCTCGGCCTGGGAGCCATCCTGCAACGTGCCACTGTATGCCAGCCAGAGCACTCCACACCTTCTGTGGAAGTGGGTGCTACTTTTAGCGCCCTGGAAAAATTAGCGACCCCGCGCCGGAAATTGAGTGGTTGCGCCCCAAGAGGGAAGCGGGGCACTACTGGAAGCGCCACGCATCCCTCTTGGGGCGCTGCAAGTCAATATCGCGGCACTATGTGCCGCGGTATTGCAGGCCTTCCTCCTCTTCTTAAAGGGGAGGGACCCGGGGCCCAGCTGGGCCCCCGGGGATCGGGAGTGCCGGCAAAAGAACCCGGCACTCAAGAGAAGTGCTGGGCTATTGGAGCGCAGCCGGCACTCCGTGGGGGGGGCGTTCAGGGGGCTGGGGACGGAAGCGCAGGCAGGTGCTGGCAGGCGGCCAGCAACAAAAATGGTCGCCCCGCACCTCGCCTTTAAATTGCGCCTCCCCCGCCTGCAGGTAGGTCCCCCTGACCCCGTCGGACATAGCGTCTGGAGGCAAGTCAGGGGGCGCTCCCGAAGATCACGAGCGGGGCGCTGCGCACGCCGATGACATCATCGCCAGCGGCGCAGCGCCACAGGGTGCTACCGGTTAGTGCCGCCACTACCCTCCCGCTGAATTTCACTGGAGGCATGGGCAGCGCCGCGCCTGGGCGCTAGTTGCTTTGCGCCCCATTAGCGCCCTCATACTGCGCTAACGGGAGGCACAAAGCAACCCAATTTTTCCCCCCAGGTGTCTGTTTAGCACCTCCAGGCAAGTTCAAATTATGGCAATTAGGACCGAAATTGTGTACTAAATCCGGACCTTCAAATAGGCGTGTCTTATTAGCACTGCACCCATTTAGCGCCTGTTTTCACCTTTTGTCCAAAATAACCACCTCCATCTCTTCTACCCCTCAATCTCTTTTGCCCAGAAAGCTACCTAGCTCCCTCTTGAGTTTGCTGACACTGCCACTCGATGAACAGTCAGTTCCATATATGCACCATCTTTTGCATGGTTCGATCTAGTTAGATCTAGAAGCAGTTAAATCTAAAAGCCTGAATTTGCTGATTGCTTTTATTTTAGCAATGGTATTAACCAATTTATTTTAAACTGGTTAATTCTGGCATTAAAATAACAGTGAAAAATCGAGGCTAAACAATCTTTTCACCTTCCCTCTTCTGACTGTTAGCATACACCCCTGGTTACAAAGTCTGTGGTTATGTCAAACAACATATGAAGATTCAATGCATCTAAAGTTGTTAGAACCTTGAAAGTTTCAGTAAGATTTCCCTTGAGATTTCTTTCCTCCAGTGTAAACTTTCTCTACATCCTTCATCTCCCCTCATCGCTCAAGTGCCAAGTCCCTGTATTAGTTTAATTACCCTCCCCTGTACTCACTCCATCACTAGGACATCCCCATTGTAGAATGGTGCAGAATGCGCATTGATTTGAAAGAGAACAGAACACAATAAACGGCCATGAGGTTCTTGGTGATTGCCCAAAACCCATCTGATGGATTCCATACCCAGGTTACTGTGGTGACCACTGCACTTGCAATTACTGCTGGCCCCTCAATAATAGCTGACTGTATTACAGATAACCTTTCAACCATCCTTTCAGATATAGCAGGAACAGAGTCACATGGTGCACGTATTGAATAAGCCTCCGCTGGAATGAAGGAAGACTGAACAATTCAGCCATAGGACCCTAAGCAGGAGCATGCAAGTCACTGGACCTCCACTCTGCATCTATTGGTCCCTCATAAACCACCATCGCTTCTGTTCCTTCATCATCACTATGCAGAATTACACCCAGTGTGTTATTATGCTCCTTACTCTCTTTAAATCCCAAGGTGCTTGGATGCAGGCTGGTGCTCAAAAGTGACACATTATCTGTGAAGCGAGCAGAAGGTACATTTACTAGCACATAAACACACTTGCACAATGTACAGAACTGCAAAACGGTCTTACTCAGCGTGAGAGCACAAGAAAATTAATGTTACCTGTTCTGCAAATCCGAAGAAGACAGCATGAATTTTGTACGTACCAGCTGGTCTGTACCTCCCTTCTAATCCCTCAAAAGGAGTGCCTTCCGTGTCTTCGTGTCTAGGTTTATACTCTTTGTTCAAAGTCTGTCAGGATCTTGTGCATGGAGCAAACCTTTCCAGGGGCAGCCCAGAGTCTCCTTTTCTGGAAAGTGACATGAGCAGACATTAGCACATGGTCAATTCAGCAATATATAAGTAATGCTGTGTTAAATTCTCTGTACTGTCATCACATGACAATGCAAATGTTATGAGACATCCTTCTTAAAACTTCTATCTTCCTTACGAGATCTTTGCTCAATTACATCTGTGTGAGTACAGCACCATCACTTTCTGTCACTAATTTTCAATATCCTAAACTGTCATATTCAAATATGTCCTTGCAGTAGCTCGTAAAGTAGACAGAATTTATCTCAAATGGTGGAATATTTTTCTGACGTTGTTCCAAAGACTTCATGTTCTAAGCCAGAGTTGACTGTCTCAGTAATACACATCTGTAACTGTGTTATCCAAGAAGCCATCAATGAGGACACCCAGACCATAGGTTCAACAATGGAGTTTGTGATCAATCTACACAGCCATCATTGGAACCTTTGAATTTTCTCCAGTTACAGTTAGATTTACAACAGTTTCACAGCAAATGTTAGTTGAGCAGCTCATTAGCTGCTTGAGAAGTGGGAAACTGACTATGAATACAGACACATTGGCGAGTTCTTAGAGCAACATGAAACCACTAGAAGAAAACTCAATAGCAACCAGGAAAGTGAGTACTTTCTCACTTCACAAAAAATTAAGAAAATGTACCCCATAATATCTAAAATAACACAGTATCAGGGTTATATGTTTTAATTGCCTTAAGTTAGACTATCCTATTTAAATAGATTGATGCACAGCTACTTAAAGACAGATAAACACTAAGGGCCATCACCCGGCAAGTAACTTTGGTGGGTGGATTACACCACTAAGGTAACTAAGCAATGAAAACGATTACTGACATGTCCTTTTGGTAGAGATATATCTGTTTTCATAGGCTAATATGTTTGGGTTCATGACTAAAGAAGAAAGAACTGACATTCATATGGTGCCTTTCACACTCTCAGAACATCCCAAAGTGCTTCACAGCCAGTAATTTACTTTTTACCTACAGTCGCTGATGTTATGTGCCTTCTTCATGAGTGTAGGTCATATCACTGGAATCTTCTCTCTAAATCTCTGTGTCTCCATCACTTTCTCCTCCTATAAGACCCTCCTTAAAACCTTTGACCAGGCTTTTGATCCTCTATCCTACTTTGGTTGCTGTCCATTTTCCTCACATCTCTGTGAAGTGCTTTGGGATGTTTTCTGCATTAAAGGTGTTATATAAATGCAAGTTGTGTAGGTAAATGTAGCAATTTGTACAAAACAAGGTCCCACAAACAGCAATGAGATAAATGACCAGATAATCTGTTTTGTTGGAGAGAGGAATGTTGGGTGGGATATTGGGAAAACCCTTGCTTGTCTTCAAATAGTGCCAAAAGGACCTTTTTATAAGATGCTCAGTTTAAGTTCTCATTTGCAAAACGGCACCTCCAAAAATGCCGTACTTCTTCAGTATTGCATTGGTCAGCCTAGATTACAGACTCAACTCCTGGAGTGGGTCTTGAACCCTAAGACAGCAGCAAGATTGCTACCAACTGAGCCACATTGATATTTCTATTTATAGTGGACTAGTACTTGTGGTATAGCCACAATCAGAGTTTGAAATGGAGTCAGTCACACTTAAGAACATTTAAAATTGAAGAAGATTTCTTATGGAAATTCTTTGGTAACAAATATTTAATTGTTCCTATTAAAGTGGAACTTTAGTGTATGACTAAGTATTAGGAATGGCGTATCCTTACTGCAAATCCCTCTGCTATCTATATGCTAAAATAGACAGAATCCCATAGGATCCTGTTTATTTTAGCATATAGACGGCGGAGACAAATAAAAGGAAATTCCAAACAACCGGTCAGTGAGCAGACTGATCCCATTGACATCACCGGTGTAGAGTGGATGTGCTATGATGGGATTTATTTTCCATTCGCAATGCAGCAAATCTACTTTATTAAAAAAAAAGGGAAGACATTTAGAACGTGATAGGACAAGACTTGTAAGGATGATTGTTGTAAAATGACCAAAAATAAATTGCCCTGATTTTTGTAGAATTAAAATGTATCACTTCTATTTAATTCAGTGCTAAAATAATTATTTTGAACAAACACGGAACATTTTGCCAAATTAATTGTTGCTTCAGCAAGTTTCCACTTTAAATAAATGCCTGTTAGTTGTCATATATTACACTATCATATTAGTGGTGATGGTGCATGCACCAGGGACTGATGTTTCAAAAAATGTTTCAATCATCAATTGCTTCTAATTTATCGCTGTGCTCTGAGAACCTCTCTGTTATGGTTTTACTTTTATATCATTAAATCTATGTGAAAGTTAAGCCGCGTGACCTTTTAAAATCTTTAGGCTCCAGGGCAGCAGACCTTTGTAGCGCATGTTTTCATTTGTTGATGTTTTCCCTTTGCATTTTCTAAATTCTCCTTGGCAAAATGCTAAATATTGTTACAGAGCCCCATCTAGAGGGCTGCAGCAGTTTGAGGAATGTTTCTGGATGGCTGGTTTGAGAAATGTCAAAAGAAATCATCACATTTAAAGGCCCGGATAGTTTTTTGAATACCTTAATGTTGTATTTGTGATGAAGCTGTCAGTTTGCTGTATTTTCTATTTTAAGTGCAATAAATTTGCTGATGGTAAATTTAATCAAATACAAGATGAAATTATGAAATCACATCACATTAATAACTGTAAAAAATGTCACTGACACTTTAAAATAAATTAAGCGTTTTTTTTTTATTGATAGTAAGAATCAGGACAAAGTTTGGGGGAGGGGGAAGCACAATACAAATTGCACCTAAAAGAGATCAAATTGGATCTTGGTGTACAAGAGGTTTTAAAATTGAATGAAGCCAGAAATGGCTCATATAAACAAAGCATGACCCCAAACATCACTTAAAAAAAGCAGATTATCTGGTCATTATCACATTGCTGTTTGTGGGAGCTTGCTGTGCACAAATTGGCTGCTGTGTTCCCTACATTACAACAGTGACTACACTCCAAAAGTACTTCACTGGTTGTAAAGCGCTTTGGGACGTCCTGAGGTCGTGAAAGGTGCTATATAAATGCAAGTTTTTCTTTTTTTTTAATAACCTAGCAGAAGTTAACCAATCCCAGTCATCACAAGCCAATGGATATTGAGAGTACTGCAAGAAAGGTCCAGACAGTATAAAAAAAATGATCCCCTTTTACTGGAGCTTTGGCATGTTGCTGGAGTAGGAACATCAGTGTTAAAAATACCCATACTGATGGCAGAGATAATGGCAGAGTTCTTCACAGTGGAGAGTGTAAAGAGTGAGAGATAGGGTGGGACCTGCTCTAGTGAACTTGAAGATTGAAGACTCTTTTGAAGAGTGTATTTAAGCCAATATAAAAATGTCACACTTTATAAAGATACCATTGGTTGCAGTGAGAAGTCACATTAATTAAAAATTGGGATGAACTGGAAGATGTAATATAAAACATTTATTACTTATTTAAATGTATAGTGTTCCTTCATACTCCTCTTCTGGCGTAACGTGTTCAGGAAGATGTGTTTGGCATAGCTTTTGCATTTGTTTACAAATACACATGGTAATGCAAAATATATCACTTGCATGGGATATCATTGCAAAGGTTTTCTGGCTCTTTTCTCTCCACAAGAAAAGAAGGTTTGTTAAACAAACACTTTTCCTGAATTTAGTGTCCTTTAAAACAAAGCTCAATGTCATAAAATATTTTCAGTGTTGAATATTGGGCATTTCATCAGAAATCGGAGTGATATCCTTTGAGGTGATGTCAGATCATAACCTACAGGCATCCACAAGTGAGTCACATTGTGAGCTTTGGTGAAGAGGCAGACAAGATGGAACAATGTCGGTACTCAATGACCAGAACGAGGTACTGTTTTAGTTATTCATCTTCCTCGATCATTATATACAGTGGGTAGAGCCCATGATAATACCGTTTATAAATGGCATATTAGAAGCAGACTCGATAGTGATTTTTTGCTAGTTCCATCCTATTTTATGTACTTAGCACATCTGCTGCACTTGAAGTTCCACTTAAACCGTAAAAAAAAAGTTAATTTGGGAACTTCCACAGGGCAACCAGCACATAAAGTAGGAGGAGCTACTGTATGCCACCTGTTTAAAACAAAAGTAGGATATATAAAGCACTAAGATCAAGGGTTGTCACATCACTCTCTCAGGCTTCCTGAAGTTATAAGGAGCAGGGAGTGCACAGCTTACTATGGGTATGGAAGAAAGACACATAACCGTGCAAGCCAAAGAGACTTATCTGTCCAAGTTAGCTCACTCAGCAGCCTATTGACACACTTGTCAACTCCTGGCTGCAATCCTCCATGCAGGTCAGACATTTGCTAGTCAGGTATCCTCTGAGTGTACAGGTAGCGTTGCAATACAAAGTGCGGAGGCAGCTTCAGATGCCACTGTGAATGAAGTGCTACTTAACTCGGAGGATGATTCTGTACAGATTACTAGTACTGATCTTTAGGCTCAACCGCACTTCAGACAGTCTAGTGCTGTTATCTTCACGAATGGAATAGAAAAGTAAAACTTTGGGCTTTATATTTTATTTATAGTCATTTCAAAAAAAAAATGCATTTCGTAGTATTGTTTAATGGTGAAATTATTCTTGTTGAAATATCAGTTTCTATTTGCATTTTCTTTGTGTAGCTTACAAAGTCTTTTTTTGTTATACAGCTACTGACTACTGTCAGAGTACCTGTTGCAAATTATACATTTTACATTTGTGAACAACCATTTTTAAGGAGAAGTCTCCATTTTTAACTATTACCTTGACTATTTAAAAGTCTCTAAAACAAAAGAGAACTTTCTTTTCACTTTTGTTATAACGGGGTTCTTTCAAATGCATGTAAGCATGAGGCGAGTTTCATTCTCAGTCCCTGGTGTCAGCCTAGTCTCAGTGCTAGCACTCTTGTCTCTGAGACTGAAGGTCGTTGGTTTCGAGCCCTACTCCAGAGACTTGAACACATAATCTAGGCTGGCACTTCATTGCAGTACTGTGGGAGTAATGCACTGTTGCAGGTGCTGTCTATTACAAAGCATCACAACAATTTTTTTTTAAGTTTAATTTACAGTTCAGCGTTTTAAATGTTGCTTGGAAACAATTGCTTCTCTGTAGTCTCAATATATTTCAGGAAGCAGTAAAATATAATCTTGAACTGGGCCAATATTTCCTCTGTACGCAATGTGTACAGAAAAAATATTCACCCAGTTTATTACCGCTTCCTAAAATACCAGTTTATTAAAGATGCACTTAAATTGTTACTATATATAGCACACAGAGGAAAATTCCATAGAGGGTAAAGTTTTAAGGGTATATTTTGTGGGGTGGGGGCTGCTCCCAGCGCTAGATGCGAGTATAAGCTGGGCGTCTCACATTGGCAGCGGAGGTTTGCAAAATTTGCTGGTATGGATTTTTTTCTGCTGCTGAGAATGTCTGAATTGTCCATTGGAAAGGTTGGTTGGTGATGTGTCTTCAGTTGAGCTCATCATTTAATGTTATGTTTATAGTGCTTATGAGTCATTCCAGATCAACATAGCTCACAGAATATTTATTCCCTGCACTACCATGACAGCAAAAAGACTTGCTTTTATATAGCGCCTTTCACGACCACCGGACGACTCAAAGCGCTTTACAGCCAATGAAGTACTTTTGGAGTGTAGTCACTGTTGTAATGTTGCATGTGCACAGAACCTGTGGTAGCAGTATGAGCAAAACACTCAAGAAGCTCGACACCATCCAGGACAAAGCAACCCATTTGATTGGCACCCCATCCACCACCTTAAGCATTCACTCCCTCCACCACCAGCGTACCGTGGCTGCAGTGTGTACCATCTACAAGATGCACTGCAGCAACTCGCCAAGGCTTCTTCGGCAGCACCTCCCAAACCCGCGACCTCTTCCACCTAGAAGGACAAGGGCAGCAGGCGCATGGGAACACCACCACCTCCAAGTTCCCCTCCAAGTCACACACCATCCTGACTTAGAAATATATCGCCGATCCTTCATCGTCGCTGCGTCAAAATCCTGGCACTCCCGACCTAACAGCACTGTGGAAGTACCTTCACCACACGGACTGCAGCGGTTCAAGAGGCGGTTCACCATACCTTCTCAAGAGCAACTAGAGATGGGCAATAAATGCTGGCCTTGCCAGCGACGCCCAAATCCCATAAGCAAATAAAAAAAAAATCACTGCAATTTTTATGCACTATCCGGTTAATAATGTTGTATTATTGGAACTACATATATAGCTTACCTAACCCTTCATTCAGTTTCCTTTCCCTTCCTTGGAGAATTCATTTCAGCTCCACTTGGCACCTCCACAGACAGCGCCTGCTGAGATTGGGAACTCACCATCTGGGAAATCTCAGGCACAAATCTCAATCTACCACTTCATGGCATGGAGTGATTCATTGTTAAAGAAGGAATATAAGCGTTCCTTAGTCCAGACATGGAGAATGTGTGCCACACTGTGGTCGGAACATGCATGTACATTAATGTGCCTCGAGTTACACTTCATTAAGATGGTTCTCTTTTGAAAGCTTTGCTTAATAAGGTCCAGCAATTTCTACTTATAATTAGATGCATTTAAAATTACTGTTCATTCAAAAAGTAATTTCAAGCATCTCTTCACTTTCTGATAAGAAATGATAAAATTTCCAAATATGAGCAGATTATCTGCTGGCAGCATTACCGATACCTGTTCATGTAAAGATTGCAAATGACAGCACAGCTGGTGAGGAGTGAATAATATCTCAAGTCATTTTCATTAATCAGCTTCAATTATATCTTGTTGCAAAATATTAAAAGTGAGCATATTCCTTAGCATGTATTAATATCCCACAATTACTGTAGGCTACTTACTTAATATTATCTTGTTATTTGTTGTGCCCTGGAGGTCTCCTAAAGCTAACTGGATGCTATATAGGGGAAACGTTTTAAATTAATATAAATAATGCAATTCTAATCCCAAATCTTTAAACCTATATCTAAACCTTTCTCTGTGTTTAATTGATTCAGTCCATAGGCAACAGTCATCAGTTGAGAACCTGGCTGTGGTTTCAAATGATAAATTACATACAAACTTTTCTGTACCTATTTTTAAAACATGTATCAAATACACATTACTTAACATAAGTTTAAAACGTTTGAGCATTTCATACACTTCTGGGAGTAGAGAAGAATATAATTGCCCTGATATTGCAGTCAGCAGTGAACGAATGGCGCTCGCTGTTCATTGCACTTGCACTTGGCCACATACTTTCTGTGGGCTTTTATACTATGATTTGCGGTAATTAGGAAGCCAAAACAGCGTGGTACTATCCACAGGGAATCTGGGACCTGTGTGATCAGGACAAGCAACCGCAGGGCCGTGATTTTTCCTCTGTATGCGGCTTGGGGCGGGACAGCTGTCTTCCGGGTTCCAATCCCGCCCAAAACGACATCTGACGCACAGACGTGATTTTGTGTCAATTGGCCTTGTTAAGCCCACCCTGCAGGCTTGCCGGCCAATTAAGAAAAAGCCGGTGTCAGATTACATCAGTTGATGATGCGTCATCTGCCGGTTTTCTTAAAGGGGCCACGCACAATTTTTTTTGACAGCTGATTTTTCAGTGTTTGACAGCATTGAGGTACTGCAAACACTGGCAATCACTGTACAAAGGTGAGCTCTTGCACCCAGACTCTCCAGTGACTCCCTCCTTAGGCTAGAACAGATAGCAGCTGCAGGTGAGGTTACAGAAGCAATCTGTCACTGGTGAGAGAGGTTCTCCCATTGAGGTGGGACTATACAAACAATTCAAAACTTGTCACCTTCAGAAAAGTCTAAATACATTAAAAATGATTTCCCCAGCATTTTCTTACCTCTGAAACTCACCAGTGTACCATTGGATCCTTCACACCACTTCTGCAGCTGTCATCAATGCACAAATATTACAGTATATCCACAGCACACCACACTTACCTGATGTGGTGTCCAGATGTCGGGAAGCCTGCAGTAGACCTGTCAAAATTGCAAAAAGCCTCTTAACTGCCTATTAACAACCTGTTAACAGGCAGTTAAGTGCCTATAATCTTCTTCCCGCCGCTAGGTGTCGGGTCCATGCACAAATCGGGGACCCGACACCTGGGAAGATTGATTGGAGGCGGGTTATAAGAACATAAGAACATAAGAAATAGGAGCAGGAGTAGGCCAATCGGCCCTTCGAGCCTGCTCCGCCATTCAATAAGATCATGGCTGATCTGATCCTCACCTCAAATCTAAAGAACACAAGAAGTAGGAGCAGGACCCGGCCACTCAGCCCCTGGGCCCGCTACGCCACCCACAGGGCCTCGACCGATCCGAACTCAGCCTCATGTCCAATTTCCTGCCCGCTCCCCGTAACCCCTAATCCCCTTTACTTCTAGGAAACTGTCTATTTCTGTTTTAAATTTATTTAATGATGTAGCTTCCACAGCTTCCTGGGGCAGCAAATTCCACAGACCTACTACCCTCTGAGTGAAGAAGTTTCTCCTCATCTCAGTTTTGAAAGAGCAGCCCCTTATTCTAAGATTATGCCCCCTAGTTCTAGTTTCACCCATCCTTGGGAACATCCTTACTGCATCCACCCGATCAAGCCCCTTCACAATCTTATATGTTTCAATAAGATCGCCTCTCATTCTTCTGAACTCCAATGAGTAGAGTCCAAATCTACTCAACCTCTCCTCGTATGTCCACCCCCTCATCCCGGGGATTAACCGAGTGAACCTTCTTTGTACTGCCTCGAGACCAAGTATGTCTTTTCTTAAGTATGGACACCAAAACTGGATGCAGTATTCCAGATGCGGTCTCACCAATTCCTTATATAACTGCAGCAATACCTCCCTGTTTTTATAATCTATCCCCCTAGCAATAAAAGGCAACATTCCGTTGCCCTTCTTGATCACCTGCTGCACCTGCATACTAACTTTTTGATTTTCTTGCACTAGGACCCCCAGATCCCTTTGTACTGCAGTACTTTCCAGTTTCTCGCCATTAAGATAATAACTTGCTCTCTGATTTTTCCTGCCAAAGTGCATAACCTCACATTTTCCAATATTGTATTGCATCTGCCAAATCTCTGCCCACTCACCCAGCTTGTCTATATCCCCTTGTAGGTTTTTTATGTCCTCCTCACTTTCTACTTTCCCTCCCATCTTTGTATCATCTGCAAACTTTGATATGTTACACTCGGTCCCCTCCTCCAAATCGTTAATATAGATTGTAAAGAGTTGGGGACCCAGCACCGACCCCTGCGGAACACCACTGGCTACTGGTTGCCAGTCCGAGAATGAACCATTTATCCCAACTCTCTGCTTCCTGTTAGATAACCAATCCTCCACCCATGCCAGAATATTCCCCCCAATCCAGTGATTTTTTATCTTGAGCAATAATCTTTTATGTGTCACCTTGTCGAATGCCTTCTGGAAGTCTAAATACACTACGTCCATTGGTTCCCCTTTATCCACCCTGTTCGTTATGTCCTCAAAGAACTCAAGCAAATTTGTCAGACATGATTTCCCCTTCATAAAGCCATGCTGACTTTGTCCTATCAAATTATGTTTATCTAAATGTTCCGTTACTGTCTCCTTAATAATAGACTCCAAAATTTTACCCACCACAGATGTTAGACTAACTGGTCTATAATTTCCAGCTTTCTGCCTACTACCCTTTTTAAATAAGGGTGTTACATTAGCAGTTTTCCAATCTGCCGGGACCTTTGCTGAGTCCAGGGAATTTTGGAAAATTATTACCAAAGCATCCACAATCCCTATTGCCACTTCCCTCAAGACCCTAGGATGTAAGCCATCAGGTCCAGGGGATTTATCCGCCTTGAGTCCCATTATTTTACTGAGTACCAATTCCTTAGTGATTTTAATCGTATTTAGCTCCTCCCCCCCTAGAGCCCCCTGTTTGTCCAGTGTTGGGATATTCTTAGTGTCCTCTACCGTAAAGACTGAAACAAAATATTTGTTCAGCATTTTTGCCATCTTCATGTTTCCCACCATTAATTTCCCGGTCTCATCCTCTAAGGGACCTACGTTTGCCTTAGCTACCCTTTTTCTTTTTATATAACTATAGAAACTCTTGCTATTTGTTTTTATATTTTTTGCTAATTTATTTTCATAATCTATCTTCCCTTTCTTAATCAATCCTTTAGTTACTTTTTGCTGTCTTTTGAAGACTTCCCAATCTTCTATCCTCCCACTAAGTTTGGCTACATTATATGTCCTTGTTTTTAGTTGGATACTATCCTTAATTTCTTTACTTAGCCACGGATGGCTGTCATTTCTTTTACACCCTTTTTTCCTCAGTGGAATATATATTTTTTGAAAGTTGTAAAATAACTCCTTAAATGAACACCACTGCTCATGTACCGTCTTACCCTTTAATCTATTTTCCCAGTCCACTTTAATCAATTCCGCTCTCATACCATCATAGTCTCCTTTATTCAAGCTCAGTACGCTTGTCTGAGAACCAACCTTCTCACCCTCTAATTGGATATGGAATTCAACCATGTTATGGTCACTCATTCCAAGGGGATCCTTAACTAGGACATTATTAATTAATCCTGACTCATTACACAGGACCAGGTCCAAGGTTGCTTGCCCCCTTGTAGGATCAGTTACATACTGCTCAAGAAATCCATCCCTAATACACTCAATAAACTCTTCCTCAAGGCTGCCCTGCCCAATTTGATTTGTCCAGTTAATATGATAGTTAAAATCCCCCATAATTATAGCTGTTCCCTTATTACATGCCCCAACTATTTCCTGATTAATACTTCTTCCAGCAGAGTTGCAACTATTAGGAGGCCTATATACTACTCCCACTAGTGTTTTTTTCCCTTTATTATTCCTTATCTCCACCCAAACTGTTTCATTATCCTGATCCTTTGACCCAATATCATTTCTCTATAATACAGTGATTCCTTCCTTTATTAACATAGCTACCCCACCTCCTCTTCCTTCCTGTCTGTCCTTCCTGATTGTTAAATACCCTGGCATATTTAATTCCCAGTCGTTGTCACCCTGCAGCCATGTTTCTGTAATGGCCACAAGATCATACCCATACGTAGTTATTTGTACCGTCAATTCGTCTATTTTGTTACGAATGCTGCGTGCATTCAGATAAAGAACTTTTAAATATGTTTTGTGACAATTTATTCCTGCTTTTACCCCCTTTACTACTTTACCTTTATCTTTATATATTCTGTCCCTTCCTGACACGCTCTGGTTTTTAATTACCCCACTGCTACTTTGCTCTATTGCCTTCTCCGCTGACATTTTTATTTTTTGCTCTCTTGAAACCTCCCCCCCACTAATTAGTTTAAAGCCCTCTCTACAGCCCTAGTTATTCGATTCGCCCGGACTCTATTCCCAGCACTGGCCAAGTGAAGTCCGTCCCAATGGAACAGCTCTCTCCTGTCCCAGTACTGGTGCCAGTGTCCCAGGTAGCAAAACCCATTTCTCCCACACCAGTCTTTGAGCCACGCATTTAACCCTCTGATTTTATTTACCCTAGCCAAATTTGCTCGTAGCTCAGGTAGTAATCCAGAGATTACTACCCTAGAGGTTCTGTTTTTTAATTTGGCCCCTAGCTGCTCATACTCCCTCAGCAGAACCTCATTCCTTGTCCTATCTATGTCATTGGTATCAACATGGACCACGACAACTGGATCTTCCCCCTCCCACTCCAAGTTTCTCTCCAGCCCAGAGGAGATGTCCTTAACCCTGGCACCGGGCAGGCAACATAGCCTTCGGGACTCTCGCTCTCGGCTGCAAAGAACCCTATCTCTCCCCTTAATGATACTATCCCCTACCACTACAACATTTCTTTTTACTCCCCCCACTTGAATGGCTCCCCGTACCACAGTGCTGTGGCCAGGTTGCTCATCTTCCCTGCAGTCCCTGCTCCCGTCCTCACAGGGAGTAAGAGCCTCGAACCTGTTGGACAAGAGCAAGGGCTGCGGCTCCTCCAACACTACCTCCTGGATCCCCGTACCTGCCTCACTCGTAGTCACACCCTCCTGTCCCTGATCATGGGCTACATCTGAATTAGTTAATCTAATTGGTGTGACTACCTCCTGGAACACAGAGTCCAGGTAACTCTCCCCCTCCCTGATGTGTCGCAGTGTTTGAAGCTCGGACTCCAGCTCATCAACACGGAGCCGGAGTTCCTCGAGCAGCCAACACTTACTGCAAATGTGATCACCGTGAACATCAATGGTGTCCTCCAGCTCCCACATATTGCAGCAGTAACACATCACCTGCTCTCCCATTCTATGTAATTAATTAAATTTATTAGTATTTACCCTTTAATTAATTTAAATTAAAACAATACACTTCTGTGACAGTTTGATCTGAGTCTCTTCACTCTCCGTCCTGTGGCAGTTTGATCTGAGTCTCCTCACTCCGTCCTGACAGTTTGATCTGAGTCTCCTCACTCCGTCCTGTGGCAGTTTGTTCTGAGTCTCCTCACTCTCCGTCCTGTGGCAGTTTGTTCTGAGTCTCCTCACTCTCCGTCCTGTGGCAGTTTGTTCTGAGTCTCCTCACTCTCCGTCCTGACAGTTTGTTCTGAGTCTCCTCACTCTCCGTCCTGACAGTTTGATCTGAGTCTCCTCACTCCGTCCTGTGGCAGTTTGTTCTGAGTCTCCTCACTCTCCGTCCTGTGGCAGTTTGTTCTGAGTCTCCTCACTCTCCGTCCTGTGGCAGTTTGTTCTGAGTCTCCTCACTCTCCGTCCTGTGGCAGTTTGTTCTGAGTCTCCTCACTCTCCGTCCTGACAGTTTGTTCTGAGTCTCCTCACTCTCCGTCCTGACAGTTTGATCTGAGTCTCCTCACTCCGTCCTGTGGCAGTTTGTTCTGAGTCTCCTCACTCTCCGTCCTGTGGCAGTTTGTTCTGAGTCTCCTCACTCTCCGTCCTGTGGCAGTTTGTTCTGAGTCTCCTCACTCTCCATCCTGTGGCAGTTTGTTCTGAGTCTCCTCACTCTCCGTCCTGTGGCAGTTTGTTCTGAGTCTCCTCACTCTCCGTCCTGTGGCAGTTTGTTCTGAGTCTCCTCACTCTCCGTCCTGTGGCAGTTTGTTCTGAGTCTCCTCACTCTCCGTCCTGTCTTTGCAATTTTGCCAGATGTTCCACCTCCAAACCTGCCCCCTGAGCGCTGGCAAAATTTCCCCCCCATGTCTCTTCAACTAATCAGATTGAAGAATCCTTCCTGAGCCATGCAGAGTCTAAACCAGTGTAAGCTAGAATATTTAATTTAATGTAAAACCATGTTCAGAAATCAAAATAAAGAGAGGAAAAGAAAGACGGGATTAAGAGAAAGAGAGAGATAAAAGAGACAGAAAGAAAAAGTAAAAAAAGTTTAATTTTAATTTTGATTCTTTTAAATTTCCAACAATAATTCAAATCTGAAGAAATGAGACTCTGCACTTGTAAAAGTAAATTTTCAGTGTCAGTAATTAAGACTTGCCACGCCGTTAAAATTCATTTACACTTGAATGGACAAGCCCTAACTTTTTCTGGCGTGTTTAGCGGGTATCTAGAGGGTAAGTACCGCAACTTCACGCCATTGCACGCATGTGCATACTGAATCTCTTGGTGAGGTACTGATGTAGCGAAGCTTGTAGAGGAGCAGGGAAACTCGAACAGCAACTTCCTGATTTTTGCGTTTATCTGCACATGTTTGGACGCCGAACTTGCTGTCCGATTTACAAATTAATAATGGTGGAGCGCTGTTATTCTTACTGCAAAATCCGGGCCAGTGGATTCACTTCAGCAGATCAAGGAGCACACATGAGGTGTTTTTGCAGGTTACTGTCTGGTATATCTGTGGAACTTATAGATATCTGCATTCATCTATTTTTTAAATTAAATGAAATTTAACCCTAAAGTATAAGAATCGAAATTACTTGCACCAACCAGAACAATGTGATTTCTTTACAGCTAACAACGCAAAATGAAACCTAAAACTAAGGCAAATGGCACAGAATAAGATTGTTTTATTATGTATAAAACCAGCTGCTGATGTCTCCAATTCTTCCAGTATTACTCACTGGGAGATGAAAGGAGCTACAGTAGGTAAGACAGCCAAATCCAACAACAAATCTCTACTCATTCAAGATACTTTTCAGAATTGTTACCGTTAAACTAAGCTTTATTTGTGACAGTCATATGCATGTCTCCTGAACATTATATTGAAGCTCCTTGGATTTCTTATGACCCTTAATAATGATTAATGAAAGTTAAAGGGTGAAATTCCTTAGTTAATGAAAAGTAGTAAAGTGCCTGTTTTTCCTCTAACTGGCGGGCTGGGGATGTATCTGTGGAAATAAATGGCTTTGATACGTGTCACTTCTGAGGATGCAATTTTGTTAGCAAGTTGTTAATTAATTTTTCTAAACAAGGAATTTCACCTCAGTTTTTATTGGCCTGCTGATGCTGTGTTCATAATTTATTGTCCAGCGCACAACAATATCATGCCAAATTATCCTGACATTAAAACATCCTCAAAATATTTCATGGTATAAATCTGTACATACACAACACTTCCCATGCATTAACTGTAGTGCAAACCCACCTAGTATTTCATTTTAGGAGGGGGAAAACATATGTAGCAAACACTTTAACAAGTACTTAGAAAAACTGTTAAAGATGTAGAGATAATACTAATGTTGCACAGTTGACATTTGTCACATTACTCTAACAGATGTTTTTTTTTTGCATAGTAATTCTATAATTGTTACCATTGCCCTCTTTCCATGAGCCATACTGAGCAAGGTTCCATGGCAGAACTATCGCAGTGGCCGATTATTTTTATGACTTATTGGGTAGATTTATGGCTTTACTGCCTGGGCGATAATCTAGTGGAGCCGATCGCCCAGCCTTTATAGAACCCAAATGAATTTCAATCGTACACAAGATCACTAAAAGCTAGTGCACAGGTACAAAAAGTAATTAAAGTAATTGAAAAGGCTAATGGAATTTTGGTCTTTATCTCAAGAGGGTTTGAATGCAAAAGTGAGGAAGTTATGCTTCAGTTGTACAGAGCCTTGATCAGACACCATCTGGAGCACTGCATCTCAGGAAAGATATATTGACCTTGGAGGGGGTACAGTGCAGATTCACCAAAATGATACCAGGGCTTAAAGGGTTAAATTATGAGGGCAGATTGAATAAACTTGTTTTGTATTCCCTTGAGTTTAGAAAGTTGAGGGGTAATCTAATCGAGGTGTTTAAAATGATTAAGGGTAGATACAGATAGGGTAGATACAGAGAAACTATTTCCTCTGGTGAGGGAATCCAGAACAAAGGGGCATAATCTAGAGCTAGACCATTTAGGAGTGAAATCAGGAAGCATTATTTTCACAGGAAGGGTAGTGGAAATCTGAAACTCTCTCCCCCAAAAGGCTGTGGCTGCTGAGTCATTTAACATTTTCAAGACTGATATCAATAGATATTTGCTAGTGTTAGAAATTAGGGATACCTAAAAAATATATGGTTACGCGAATGAAATTGTGACGCAAATAATACTGTTTTTAAATGATTGTATTAGAGCTCAAGACAAGTAAGGGGTTAATGTATAAGTTGTGTTTTACTGGAACTGCATTAGTTTTGTTTTCCTGGAAACTTGTATTAGAGCTTGAGACAATGTGTCTTCAGACTGGTATTAGATTAGATTGATAGATGCATAACATCCCATACAGGGGCAGCCACATATGGCCTTGCCTCCCAGGCTAGTTGTCTGCTGTTTGTAAGTTAGGATTTTGACTTTGTTTAATGTATCTTTAATTTGGCCAACTAAGGCCCAACTTATGTTTCTTCCATTATTGCAAATAACCATATTATAATGTTATGTTTTAGGATTTTGACTTTGTTTAACAAAATTGTTTGCTAAGATGTGTAAGTTAACCAGTGTGTGAGAATAGAATAGAGGATATCTTTGGGAGTTTAATGATTCATTTCATGGTACAATAGTCTGATAATGAAATAAAATAGTTAGTTTGCACAGTCAGCTGCATGAACATAAATAATTGATAACAAGCAGTTGCAACAATGGGGCCTCTGACTGAAGGAGTCTGAAAGCCGAACTTGGTATGTCTGGTTGCTGACTCCAGGCTGGGGAGGACAAGCCAGGATAAGATAAGAGACTATGGGGGAAAAATTCGGTATCAACCATTTTGGGGTGCTAACATCGCCTGGGCGCTAACTTTAGCGTGGCGACTGTGAATTGAGTTTTAGCACCCCAAGAGGGAAGTGGAGCACTAAATCAAGCGCTCCACTTCCTTCTTGGAGTGCAATCGCCAGCAGGCAGGGCGGAGACTTCAGCAACGCTGCACACTGGGCCGTGCAACGCTGCCACATTCAAAGGCTCCTTCCCGCCCTTAAAGGGAAGGGCCATCGCTGCAGGTTCTGCAATAGAAAAATTACCTACCTGGACCACCAAGGCAGCCACGATCAGCCCGGCACTCAAGCAGAGTGCAGGGCTGATCGATCGTGGGCAGGAACCCGCGAGAAAAACTTAAACAGAAAAGATAAGTTTTTTTTCCACTTACCTCGGCCACCTCGCCTTTAATCATCGCCCCCAAAGCAGCCAATCACCCGATGCATGTCACCTGCAGCTGTCGGTGTTATCAGGCTGCAAGGGGCAAAAGTAATTTTCAGGTCCGGGGCGCTACCGGGGCGATGCGCATGGTGATGACATCACGATCTCCGGGAGAAGGAGATCAGGGCGCAACGCCATAGCACTGCCGCAAAACTCCCACTGAATATGGCGGTAGTCGATGTCAGCCGGTCGTAAAGCCATTTGCACCCTGTTAGCACCCCCTGGGGAGCGCTAACGAGAGGCGCAAAGGCACCCAATTTTTAGCCCTATAGCTTTGGAAGGAAAGGGCTGGATGAGATAAGGGAAAAACAGTCCTCAACATGCTGTAAGGCCATGATTGGCTAGGTACAGAAACCATGTGTAATGGCTAAAAAGGACCCGACAGGTGGAAGATAACAGGAGGTTTGACCCTTTATCCATGGTTTAGACAAAGAACTCAACATACCATTGGGCACCTTGTTTTAACAGGTTAAATGGTCTTGTCAATATTCTATACCAGGTCCACCCCATAAAAGAGAATAAGAGAGAGACATGGAAAGCCCCTAGCACAGACGGTGAAGAAAGAACTCCTGATCATGAAGTTAATGCTGACTTCAGTCTAACACTCTTGGGCAGTTCAGGAAGAGAGAGGAAGAAGAAGAGTTTTTCGCGCACACCAGCCATCTGTCCCATCGGGACCGGTACCAGCTACTTGTCACGGTCGTATGTTTTTGCTATATAACTCGTGTGTTATATCCGTCTGTAACTCCGATTAAACACAACATAACCACCATATTTGGTTTGCACTCGATCCTAATTATTTGAAAGATCAGAGATAAGCTAATCTCATCACTAGGTAAGGGTATTAAGGACTATGAAGAAAAGTGGGTAAATGGAGTCGAGGTACAGATCAGCCATGATCTAATAGAATGGTGGAACAGGCTCGAGATGGCTGAATGGCCTACTCCTGTTCCTATATTCTTATGTACACCATTATGATTATGGTTTGGTTGCCCTGTTGGTTATTGTTAGTTATAGTCTGTAGTTTATGCACTGGTTAATTGCACTGATAACCGACTGCTGACATTCCTGTTGATTGATTAGTTGTCTCCTAGCTATGTCTAGGTTGATCACTTCCTCTGCTGACTAGCTGCTTGATCTCTGCTGACGAGTTGTATTCTTCAGCTGACTAATTGTTGTACGAATTAACTGATCTCCATTTGATTTCTAGCTAATTTCCAGAATGGTTGCTTTGATGATTTGTTATGATCAATAGCTGAGAGGTTGATCATTTATCATGCTGGTTGGGCAGTTGCCTGAAGTCCATCATATTACAACATATAATTTCCCCTGCAGCCTACATAAACTAGTTACAAGAGGTTAATTTAGTGTAGCTGCATCTTTTTATATTAAGACACCAATTGTGATGTTATCCCTTTGATCGGGCAGGCGATAGCCAGAATGACAGGAACACGCAATATCTTCTGCTCTGAAATTTTAAGCGTGCTACTGCCCCACCCTTGACTTAAACAGGGATAAAAACCCAGACCTACATCCCAACATGTCATGGAGCACCTATAGACCCTGTGAACCGTTGATTATCTGTGCAGTTCCTACCAACGTCACTAATAGTTTGTACATATGGCTTGCATTCTGCTTCCACATCTTTGTTTTTGAAAGGTTATTGAGTTAGTCAAATTTTCAAAAGAGGTAAATGGCAAACAAATTTTACACACTTGTCAGTAAAGATGATTAGCAAGATTCATAAGTGATTATTTATTATATTCTGATTCATGATGCAGTGCTCACTGCTGCGTGCTGAAGTGTGAAATATAGATGAAAGGTACACTGAGCCACTATGTCTAATGAGGTTAGGCCATTAGGTGAAAAAAAATCACTTTGGCGTTTGGTGTATTTTCTGAACACTGAACTCAGTGGGCCAGAAATTCAGCTGTTGTCGGGTGAGTACGCGCTGTGTACTCACCCGTAAGGCCACCTGAAGTGCCGGTTTCCTGCATGCACTGCGCATGCGTGGGAAACCGGAACTTCCGTTCCCCTGAAGGGAGGGGTTCAGAAGTCGAACGCATGCGCGGGAGAGGCTGCGCGCACGCAGCGAAGTTCGATTTTTTTTTCAGGTTTCTCCGGGAAGGTAAGTATGAAGAAGCTGCGCTTTTAAAAAGGAGGCGCAAGGCCTGTTTTTAACAAGGTAAGTGGTTAATTAATTTCAATTTAAACATTTTTTCAACAGGTTTATCTTTTTTAGATACTTTAAGTTTATTTTTAGCACCATTACAAAGTATAATTAATTTTTTAAAAAATTTAAATTTTTGTTTAAAGTAGTTAATTTATTTAACTTATAGTTATTTTTAAAATGTGCTTTTAAAAAAAAAAAAAATTATTTGAAGTTTAAGTGTAGTTTTGGGGCCGATCTCTATTCATAGATTTGACAGGTCTTCCTGTCAAATCTATGAATGAAAATGCCCTGCTGGGATTGGCTCTCCATGGCCCACGTGATCCCAGGGGATGCTTCGAACTAACTGCGCCCCTGGTATACACAAGCACTGCGCGCCGGCAGCTGGAGGAGGCCCAGGACCCGAAGTCCTCGTGGGCCCAAAGCACAACTGCAGGCGCGGTAGGCAAGTACGCGCGCGATGCTTGCACCCGCAGGAAGCCGGAAAGCCGAATTTCTGGCCCTATTGGCCCAGAATTTCCTGGAGATTTTCAGCATGACTAAGTTTGGGATTGCGCAGTTTTTCCAAAGAAATTCACATGTACGCTGATTTTACACTGTAACATCGATATGTGCAATATTCCGATTGTTTGCACCAAGATATGTGCTCCAAAACCCTCTGCTGCTCATTTACATAACCCCGCCCCCATGTAAAAGACCAGCTCACGCAAGTTTCCTGCATTTATGCCAGTAATGCAGATTTACACCCCAGAATTTAAGCGCAGGATTGCCCAAAGTTACCTGATATCAGCATAAGTGAGATTTCTGGAGTTTGATGGCGATTTTGTTTGCAATTGTTTTTGGATTTTGTCTTACTGAGACCTGGACTATTCTTAGCCAAAGTGCTGTCAATCTCAGTGCACCCAAAATGTTTAGATCCCCGCCCCCCCGATATCTTCAGAAGGACTAAGCAGCTGGTACGGTTGTTGTTTTCTCCTCTTACCCCAGGGAAACTTACAATACAATACCTCAGTGCCGCCTTGGCTAAGATCAGCTAACTCAGCACAAAACATTGAGTGAACTGTGTAGGTCAGTACTGCAGCAGGTGGTGCTTTTACCAACTGAGCCACTGAAAGAACTCAGGAATTGTACATATTTAACATCAAAGTATCAACTAAACTGAAATCAAATATAATGTTTAAAAAATCATAATTTAAATTATTTACACTCAGCTGGGGTTATAGAACAACATTATTCATCAAATTGTCTACCCTTTTAAAGTTTAGCACAGAAGCACCTTTCATTTCATTTGGCTGAATCTCAGTTTGAACTCCCTAATCATCACCTCTAACTTTGCAGTGGCTCGGGAAGATTTACATGTCACCCACAGTCTCTTTAATTGAAACAGCAGCAGTATTTAATATTCCTGTACTACAAACAGGGATAACTTTCTTGGAGGTTTAATACAATGCTCCAGTTGTTCTTTCCAGGATTCCTCGACTATTTACTGAGGGAGGGTACGGTTCCATGGGCACTATTCAGCCTCTGCGTTATGATGGCAACACAGCAGAGCTCAATCGCACCCTCATTTGCCCTCACCTGTCGGATGATTCCATTTGTGTCAACATTCAAAGTAAAATAGCTCAGACGGAATTTTATGCAAACAGGCTAATAATTGCACTAAGAGTAGTGCACAAAGGGAATGAACTGCACTGATGTCTATTCACTTGTCGGGGGCAAATTTTCACTTTTACAGCCGGAGCAGATCGGGCCACCTGTTTTACACCTCGCCCCATTGTCGATTCCATTGAGTTCACAAGCAGCCAAATCCGATAATGCCCATTTTACAATAACGGCAAAAGTTAAAATGACCGCCATAGTGTCTAAAGGGGGTCACTGGATGGCAATCAGCAGTAGGAGCCCTGCCTAGATTGGGTCTACCAAGGCCAACTGTAGTGACCCCACTGAGATCAACAAACTGATTACAAAGCAGAGACTGAACTTTGGGCCTACCTGGCATGGATGGCTCGGTACTACACCATGCAGAGCAAATACCCACTGAGCCATTTTGGGAACCCTGAAGGAGGTTTTTAATGTTAGAAAATAACAAGATGGCAATTATAGAGATAAATAAATAAGTTGTTCAGAAGAAGAACACAAAAAACATAATCAAACCTAAAGAATATCACAGACAGAAAAGATTACAACCTGTCCTGCTTTTGAACTGACAACAGGTTGACAGGAAATAGAAAACAGAACCAGAACATCAACTATCTGACAAAATACATTTACCATTGACCTTTACCAGATAATGTCTTACGAACAACACATTAAATGTTAAAGGGGTGGTCTTATTATGCTAAAGTGATGCAAATCACATTGCCATATTTATAGAGGTGAGTCAAGGACAATGGTGTTGTCAATCATGTCATGAAACCTGTTTGTTGCAATCTATCCATTCTAGTTTAGAGTTATATCGAAAAAACTAAGCTGAGCTACAAAAACTACATTTGACAGGTTTGCTATACAACAGAGTTGTCAAGCAAGCTATTCTAAGACCTAATGGCCCAGAAATTCGGGTCGGAGGTTTCCCGCGGGCGCAAGCCCCCGACCTGCACTTACATAGCGCGCCTGCCGTTGTGCTGTGGGCCCGCGTGGGATTCCGATCCTGGGCCTCCTCCAGCTGCCGGTGTACAGTGCTCGCGTATCCCAGCGGCGAAGCTAGTTTGCAGCGTCCCCTGCGATCACGTGGGCCATGGGGAGCCAATCGGAGCAGAGAATCTCCATTCATAGATTTGACAGGAAGACCTGTCAAATCTATGAATAGAGATCGGCCCCAAAACCTAAGTAAAACTTCAAATAATTTTTTTTTTAAATCACATTTTTAAAATAACTATAAATTACATAAATTAACTATGTTAAACAAAAATTAAAATTTTTGAAAAAATTAATTAAAGTTTTTAACGGGGCTAAAAATAAACTTACCTTTCTTTAAAGTATTTAAAAATGATAAACCTGTGGAAAAAATGTTTCAATTTTACTTAATTCACCTTTTACCTTGTTAAAAGCAGGCCTTGCGCCTGCTTTTTCCACGCGCAGCTGCTAGGGACTTACCTGCACGGCGAAATGTGTAAAAAAAAGCGGAAGTTCCATGTCTACGCGCTGCCTCTCTGGCGCACGCGTTTGACCTGTGAACCCCTTCCTTCAAGGGAACGGAAGTTCTGGTTTCCAGCGCATGCGCAGTGCATGCGCGAAACCGGCACTTTCGTTGGCCTTACGGGTGAGTACTTTTACTTCTCGATTGCCAGGCTCTTTTGCCGGCACTCCGATCCCGGTGGCCCAGCTGGGCCCCGGGTCGTGCTGCGCAAGGCCCCTCCCGTTTAAGGGGAGGAGGGCCTGCAATACCGCGGCGTGATATTCCCTCACAGCGCCCCAAGAGGGAGGCAGGGCGCTTCCAGTAGCACCCCGCTTCCCTCTTGGGCCGCTACCACTCAATTTCGGCCGTGGGGGCGCTAATTTTGACGAAATTACGCCCCATAGAGTCATAATGGCACAGAAGGAGGCCATTCGGCCCATCGAGTCCATGCCGGCTCTCTGTAGAGCAATCCAGTCAGTCCCATTCCCCCGCTTTATCCCCGTAGCCCTGCAAGTTTATTTCCCTCCAGCCTTCCCTTGAAAACATTGAGTGTCTCCGCTTCCACCACTTCCGTCGGCAGCGAGTTCCAGGTCATCACCACTCGCTGCGTAAAAAAGTTTTTCCTCTTGCCCAAAACCTTAAATCTGTGTCCCCTTTTCCTTGTACTATCAACTAGCCTTTCCCCATCTAGCCTATTCAAACCCGTCATAATCTTGTACACCTCTATCAAATCACCCCTCAACCTCCTTTGCTCTAATGAAAACAAATCCAGCTTCTCCAACCTGTCCTTGTAGCTAACATCCCCCATCCCCGGAACCATTCTGGTAAATCTCCTCTGCACCCTCAAGGGCCTTCACACCCTTCCTAAAGTGTGGTGACCAGAACTGGATACAGTACCCCAGTTGTGGCCTAACCAGCGCTTTATAAAGGGTCAGCATAACTTCTCTACTTTTGTACTCAATACCTCTATTTATGAAGCCCAAGATCCCATATGCTTTGTTAACCACTCTCAATATGTCCTGCCACCTTCAGGGGCCTATGCACATTAACTCCCAGGTCCCTCTGTCCCTGCACACTCTTTAAAACTGTGCCATTAAGTGTATATTGCCTCTCCCTGTACCTTCTGCTAAAATGCATCACCTCACACTTCTCTGTATTAAATTCCATCTGCCACTTCTCTGCTCACTAAGACATTAAATGAATAAAAGGACTTGGAAATAGATAAATAAAGTGTGGAAAGGCATGGGTAAGATGCAAGACAATGGGAGAATTTTTTTTTTAAATGCTGCGGTGGAAATATCCACTCCACCATCCACCCACTCCTATGTAGGATAACAATTGACATCTACTTCCTCTGATGTATTGGCTGCTTATGGTGCAGTTTCCTCTACTTTGAGCAGCCCAAAGGCAGATTGAATGACCTCTGTTTTGTCTGCAAGTGTGACCCTGACTTCGTGTGGCTCACCCTTTCACTCCGCCACTCCATCTTCACCTCCTACATTATTTCACCCAAGCTGAATTCTAGCTTCAGGAACAGTGGGGTAGATTTTTACTCTCCCTACCCCCACCCCCAAGCAGTGTTTGGGCAGCCAGTGGGCAAAGTCCACCAGCTGGACGCTCAATAGTCAACATCGAGTTCAACAATTTCAGACCATAACCTCTGCCCCTATCTTTTTTTTTCTCTCTCTCACATGGCAGCTGTCTTTCATTCTGCCATCGCCATTTACACTTCATCTAGAGCCATCTTTTGTTGCTTAACTTGTCCCATTACCATCTCTTTTACCTTGCACCATCATCCCTCTTAATCTCTCCTGCCTTCCATCCTATCACAGACCTTCCCTTTTGTTCTTTCCTCCCCTCCCCCCTTTCCCTGTCCCTACACTTGCTTAAAAACCTGTTCGATCTCCAGCTTTTTCCAGTTCTGACGAAGGGTTGTCCACCTGAAATGTTAACTCTGTTTCTCTCTCCACAGATGCTGCCTGACCTGCTGAGTATTCCAGCATTGTCTGTTTTTAGCTCGATAGTCCTGTTGGGAGGTGCGGTCTAACAGACTACAGGCAAAAAGATTTAGAAAGGGAGTTCCAGAGGGTGGGTCAAGCTAGCTGTGGAATGCCCACAGAATACATAGAACCACAATAGCAACAAAAACAACAAGTTCAATTTATATAGCACCTTTAATGTAGAAATAAACGCTCCAAGGCACTTCACAGAGGCATAAGTAAAAATTGGGAACTGAGCAAAAAACGTTGAGTGGTTTGTTATGTTCTTTCTGAAGTGTTCAAACAATTAACAGAAGAAAAACATTCTGTGCAACAGATTCTATAGTTAACTGATATTACTGTCTTATTTAGTGTAACAATGATTCAAATGCAATGTTTAAATGATGTGAAGAATGCCATGAACTGAATTTCTTTCAAAAATAAAAGAGTATCGTATTTCCATCTTTATTTCTTATTGGAAGTAAAATACTTGAGTGGTAGGGTCTGAGAACCAAATAATTTTTAGAGGCTCTTTTCTAAAACACAATAGCTGGCAATGCATAAACATAAAGGAAACAATAGTGATCTTGTTAGCACACTATCCCATACTAGGTCTTGCTCACCCATCACCCCTGTCCTTGCCGACCTCTATTGGCTCTCCATATCCCAACATACTGAGTTCAGAACCATTGTCCTTGTTTACAGGGCTCGCACCATCCAAATGTGCAACCTTCACCAGCCATCTTAACCCAATGGTCCTCTGACTCTGGAACAACCTTCCAAGTGTTCCTCACCTGGTAGCAGAGCTGTCTGTCATCTGGAAATCTGTCCCTAATCCACTTTGCCTCGCTACTTCCCTCCCTGCTTTTAAAAACCTGTTTTATTTAAAGACCTTTACAACCACTACAGTAAAAAAATGATGTTATTCTTGGCTGACAGTTTAGTGGTCTGAGAGTTGGAGGTCTGAAGGTCATCAAAGCTTTCCAGCTAGGGTCAACTTGCTCATGTGTTTTTGTTCACCCTTGTTCAGTTAGCACGTTGCAGTAAGTGACTTTCTGCATTTAAACATCGGTGGAAATTTCAAAGTTCTTCCCGGAGATTACTTTAGTGGATTGTACCTTGTGGCATGTAATTGTGAGTTAGAAGTCAGGAATTGTAAGAATTCCCCAGTTAGTAGACTCTTTCCTCGGAACCATTATCCTAGAGCCAGAGACATTTTTAGCCATCCCCAGGTAGTGCAGCTGCAGCACACGTTCCATCTGAAAGCAGAGGTTGTGTCCTTTAGCGAGCTCTTTGCAGTTATTTGAATGAGTTTTTAGAATTTTCAGTCAGTGTGGCTAATGCCATTGAGGTAAAATAAGATTCTCCCTGTTACCAGTGCCAGACATCATCAAATTGTTCAGTTTGTTATTCCTCACCACCCCAAAGGTTTTTTTTACAGGATTGATTATTCATAAAATGCATAGAATAGGATTACACACAATGTATGCAAATCTTTAAAAGTGCTTAATTTTTGTACATTTATATCTTTGCACTTGGAACTGCTAAATACTAAAATGCCTTTTCAACTTCAAATTAGCATCCACAAGTAATACACTTACAACTTGTAATGATGCCTATTACAAAGTAGGATTAGCAGAAGATACAGTGCCACAGACTTGTTTTGATTTGCATAATTTGTAGAATAAACCTAAAAATGATCATTCTTTTGTATTTTTTGAGCAGAATTGCTGTTGTTTTCCTGAAGGAGCTGGCCTACATTTAAGAGATAGCGAGGCAGATTTTCCTCAGAGTGGCTGGCGGAACGTACAGCTAGTCCTGCCGAGAGGCCCGGAGCACTTTAAGGATGAGCCTCACTTGTATCGGACTGGCAGGCTGCGGCTGCGGCTGGAAACCGAGTGCCCCTGGGGCAAGCCTGCCAGCTCTGAACCACTGCAATGTCCGGCTTGCACAAGCGGCCTCCGAACCAGAGGATGGTTGGTTCCTGGCCGATCTGCAGAGGCGAGGAACGGGAGCAGCAGTGACCCAGGCTGGGCTTGGGGGACTGGGAGGAGCACTCCTTTCGGGTCCTCTGCGAGCGGGCCGCCAACGGAGACAGGCGGGAATGTGCGCGCGTTCCAGCCAGCACCAGTCCAAAAATGGTAATTGACTCCGGGCGCCACTCGGTCCCTCAAGTGCTAGGCCCCAGTGAACATTGCTGCAGCCATAGCAACGGGCCGGCAGGTCATCGGCCGCCATTTTCGTGGTGCTGCTGCTGATCCGATTCCACCGGGTGGGAGGTCCCAGAATTCACCCCATAAGCTGTACTGCTGTATCACCACAAGTGAATGGAAACTTTTTCAAACTTTAACCAAGTGTTCTGTTTGTATTACACTCGTGAGTGTCATTTGTATTCGAGTTTGCTGTTTTACAGTGACTGGCTGTTCACACAGCGCCCGGAGTGAATTCACAGTAGGCTGCCATCAGGCCACTGCTGCCATACTTGTACCACTCGATGGGCAGCCGTGCCAGTCTGCACTTCTGTTTTGTTGAACTGGAAACAACTAATTTAATGGTCAGCTTCCTGGGGAAAAAGTGGGGGTAATTTTAGCTGGGATTTTGCTCATCGTGGCGGGTCACGGCCCCACTGCTGGCTCCATCCCGCTGTCAAAATGAATTTACGTTGGTAGGACTTGTTAAGCCCACCCAGCGCATTTACCAGGCCAATGAGAGGAAGTGGGTATGGTGACGTCATTCATGACGCGTTATCAGCCGGTTTCCTTAAAGGGACCATGGCCACCTTTCTTTTGACATTTCTGAGATGCTGCAAACACTGACAATGACTGCACAGAGGTACAGGGCTGCACCCAGGTTCTCCTATGACTGTCTCCATATGCTTATGAAGGGAGTCAGAGCACGCAGGGAGGTCCTCTTCCCTTCCCATGGGCAGAAGATGCGGAGATGCCGGTGTTGGACTGGGGTGGACAAAAATGAGAAGTCGCACAACACCAGGTTATAGTCCAACAGTTTTATTTGAAATCACGAGCTTTCGGAGCGCTGCTCCTTCATCAGGTAAAGTCCTTTACCTGACGATGGGCAGAAGAGATCTCCCCAGGAAACCAACGCAGCCTGCTTGCACATTGCACAGGAGGGCACAAGCAGGGATGTTGTCAGGAGGACCTGGCTACAGTGGCACAAACCTTTCAATTATCTCAGTAGATCACGAAACGTTATTGCAAAGCCATACTCAACCTTATCCTGCTATGCCACTCATCACATCCCCATCACTCTGCCTTCCCTGCCCTACTCCTGCACATCCTTACTCACACCAAATTACCTTGCACCTCCACCCATCCCTCTCTATCTACAAGGGCCCATAATTTACGATAGGAGGCTTCCTTCGTGAAGATGCTTCCTATCGGGAAAAAGTCTACGCCCTTACCTGAGGGCTCCCGAGGTCCGGACACTTCCGATCCTGGGCCTCTCCACAGTCGAAATGCGCAGGGCCCACGTATCCTAGGGGCGCATGCGGTTCGCAAGCGTCCCTGGGATCACGTGGGCCAGGCGAGCCAATGAAAGAAGGGAATCCCCCTTCATACTTTAGACACATAGACCTGTCAAAAGTATGAATGGGGATCACTGAAAAAAGACACTAAAATATTAAATACATTTTTTTTTAAATGAGTTAAAATTACATTAAACAAAAATTTAATTTTTTGAAAAAAATAATTAAAGTTTTTTACAGGGCTAAAAATAAACTTACCTTTTTTAAAAGTATTTTAAAATTATAAATGAGTGAAAAAATGTTTTTTTTAAATTTTGTAAACTCTTATGCTGGTAAAAGCAGGCCTTACGACTGCTTTTACCAGGCGTAAGATTTCTAAGGGTTTTCAGCGGGCAGAGGTTCTGCAGAAAGCGGAACTCTCCCCCCCGCAGAGGCCCTTCTCCAGGGCAGGCGTCTGGTCTGTCAAGAGGATTCTTGACAGATCGGAAATGCCGGTTTTCAGCGCATGCGCTTCGCATGCCTGAAACCGGCATTTCCGATGTCCCTACGGGTGTGTACACACCTCGTACACACCCGTAGAGATTGGAAAATACGGGCCATATTATCACTTCCCCATCTCAATTGCCAGCCCTCACACTCACCCTCATCCTATTGCAATCATACCAACTAACAACACACAAGGGTAGCCACTTGGGTGTTTTATGCAATGTTTATGTAAAGTTTCTATTAATGTGCTGTTAAACATTGAAACCTTTATTTTCAACACTTTCCGGTCTTAGACAGATTTGTGTGCAGCTTTGGCAGTGGCTTAGTGAGTTGCAGTGAATAGTGAGACATAATGGTACCCCCTGCAATGGTGATGAGTGTGAAAGGAATGGCTTGGGCATTGTAGGAATGCTTTATGGTGTTGGTGTGGGTTGGTGCTAACCTGGTGCATCATGTGGCAGCCAGGGTGTACAGTGTAAAGTTAAGTAAATCTGGCCATGATGAGGCCACCCCTGGCCTCCAGGGCAGCAATGTGGTTGGGTGCTGATGCCCTCTGACCCAGCTATTCACAATCTATATCAATGATTTGGATGAGGGGATTAAATGTAACAGTTCCAAATTTGCTGATGATACAAAGCTAGGTGGCGGTGTCAGTTGCTAAGAGAATGTGAAGAGGCTTCAAGTGGATCTCGACAGGCTCAGTGAGTGGGCGAGAACATGGCAGATGGAATATAATGTGGATAAATGTGAAGTTATCCACTTTGGTAGAAAAAACAGAAAGGCAGAATATTTCCTAAATGGTGAAAGATTGGGGAATGCAGATGCTCAAAGGGGCCTGGGTGTCCTTGTACATGAGTCACTGAAAGTGAATGTGCAGGTGCAGCAAGCCATTTGGAAGGCAAATGGTATGCTGGCCTTCATTGCAAGAGGATTTGAGTACAGGAGTAAAGAAGTCTTACTCCAATTATATAGGGCCTTGGTGAGACCACACCTGGAGTATTGTGTACAATTTTGGTCTCCTTACCTAAGGAAGGATATTCTTGCCATAGAGGGAATGCAATGAAGGTTCACGAGATTGATTCCTGGGATGGCGGGATTGTTGTATGAGAAGAGATTGAGCAAACTAGGCCTGTATTCTCTTGAATTCAGAAGAATGAGAGGGGATCTCATTGAAGCATACAAAATTATTACAGGGCTTGATAGGATGGATGCTGGGAGAATGTTTCCCTTGGCTGGGGAGTCTAGAACCAGGGACCACAGCCTCAGGATAAAGGGTAGGCCATTCAGGACTGAGATGAGAAGACATTTCTTCACACAGAGGGTGGTGTATCTTTGGAATTCTCTACCCCAGAGGGCTGTGGAGGCTCAGTCATTGGGTATATTCAAAACAGAAGTCGATAGATTTCTGACTAGTAAGGGCATCAAGGGATATGGCGATAGGGCCGGTGAATGGAGTTGAGGCAGAAGATCAGCCATGATCTCACTGAATGGCGGAGCAGGCTCGAAGGGCCGAATGGCCTTCTCCTGCTCCTATTTCTTATGTTCTTATGTCCTGTGCAGCATCAGCTGATTGTGGAGAAGGTTGGTATTGTTGTTGGTGCTGCTGGTTTTGGGGCTCATTGTGGTCCGATTCTGAGGACCAAGGTGAGACAGTATAAATGGCACCCATGCTGATGGAATAGATGGCAGGTGAAGTACAGATGACAGAAGTGATTTATCAATGGTGAGAGAGGTAATGAGGTGAGAGTGGATGGAGACTTGTGGAAAGACTTGCAGCATGCTGAACCTGTTGTGGAAATGCAGTGAGGAACAGCTGGTGGCTGAGGAAAGTAATCTCTGTCAGGTGGGAGCTTTTACTGTACATTTGAAGCTGTCAAGTAATCAGCTGGAGCAATGGCCACTGAACTCCCACCTCAGGCTGACAGACGTGGTAACCGAACAGCGTGGTTCCCCTGGCCATGAAGTTAAAGTTAAAAAGTAAGGTTAAAAAAAAGCCTGTTAACGGTCCGGTAAGTACATTATAATGAGTTTAATTGGGTCGCCCGCCGCTGTCTGTCAGGTCTGTTCAGCGCTGACAGACCCGACATTGGGAAAGGCGCGTTGCAGCGGGTTCCTGACCCGCTGTCAAAAAGACCAGCTTCCCACCCGACCCACCACCGATCCCAACCGCTGACACCCCGGAAAATCCCGGCCTTTGACTTTAGACTAGAGTGTAAAATGTGCACTAGCAGCTTAACCATCTGTTGAACACCTCCTGATTTTAGATTCCATTGACTTCCATAGAAACAAAAATCGAGAGGTGTTCAACGAGTGGCTAATCTGATATTGCACATGTTACACTATTGTCTAAAGTCAAAATTATCCCCAGTGTAACTTAAAAATAATCTTCCAATGTGGTCTGTTGGATGTAATTGTAGTCCAGCCTCAGCAATCAAGCTACTTGACTGCTTTATGGAGCTGTCTTGCTCATAGTGCAGGGTATTTCTTTTGACACAAAAGGCACCAAAATAAAAATTCAAATACACATTAATCCACTGCTATATTTTTCCTGGCACCAAGTGACCTCTCAACAAAAAGTTCTTCCCTTGCTTAACAGCTCGCTTCAGGATAGTAAAATAAAAATGAAAACTACTTTTTTTCAACCGTTTTTAGCCTCTGTGGGATGAGAACGAGTTGTAGGGTTTCAAAAGAGTCTGTTTGCCAGTTTGCAGTGTCGGAATTTCACGTGCCTCTGAAACTGCCCGGGGATCTGAAGTACCTCTGACAGGGTACTCACTCATCCGGATGCCGAGATATTAGTTTGTTTATAGAAAAAAAAAGACATGGTAAGGTCAAGATTTCTGGATTGCTGTCCATTTTGTTTGCTTATATAAACACAAAAGTTGAATTGAATATGAAAATATTCTCCCTTACTCCCCATATTTTGGTTTGCTTTCTGTACTTTTAAGAATTGACCTGTGAATGGGTAACAACTTGCACTCTTAGGAATAAATCATGGAATGGTGAAGCGAACCACAGCCTAGAAATTGATGGTGATGCACTAATCGGGTTAACTAAGTGTTACTGTAGGCAGCAGTGTATAGAAAGCTTATCACCTGATTTTAATGAATTTGAGTAACTAAAATGTGCACTTTATACCCTGCAGAGTGGGCCATCCAATGGGAAGGTAGAGTAATTATTACAGAATATTTCTGGTTAAGTGCACTAAGCATCCATTTAGACTCCTGAAATAGTGCAGGGGAGATCAGTACAGCTGTTAACTCTGGGATTTTATAGCAACATGCAGTGTGCAGGGCCCAAGGAAAGCCACTCCAGTTACCGCGGCACTACTTGAAGGAGGGATACAGTCAATCGAATAGATAGCCAACGCTCCCTGTCCTCCCTGAAGCACCTGGTGCAGCAAGCATGAGAGGAAGAGGCAGAAAGGATGAATGCTACCCCCTGCACCTGGAAGGGTATCAGATAGATGTTAGGTTTGAAGAAATCTGCTAAGATAAGCCAAAGTACTGCCACAAGTGGATCTGCAAGAAACTGATGCACGGGGAATTTCAATCACAGTTTCGATCATAACTAATGTGTTAGATTGACCTGCACGTTACCACCTGTATTGTGGCTGATTCTGGAAGGACGATGGAGGATGGTAGGGTGGAGTGGCTGGGTGTCAATTACCTTCTAACCCAAAACCACTTTACAATTTTCTTTTGCCATGCCCCCCTTAATATAGGCAGCCTGCATCGTCCACCCGCAATCAGCCACATTTCCAACCTGCCATATGCAAATGAGATTCAAATAAGCCCCTGAAGCACAACTTTACATTTTCCTCCTCCACCCCTGTGGACCACCTTAAAAAAAAAACGATGTCTGTATAAAAGAGGCGCTGCTGGTTGTTAGGTGGTGTTAGCCTGTGTGAAGAACTGTTAAAGGTCACTTAGTCAAATATTGAATCATAGAATCATAGAAATTTACGGCACAGAAGGAGGTCATTTGACCCATTGGGCTGGATTTTATCAATGGGGGTGCGTTGGGGGCGGGACTGCTGCTTGTCGGGTTTCAGTCCCGCCCCCAACGACGTCCGGCCAACCCACGCTATTTTCCCTTGATTGACCTTGTTAGGCCCACCCTGCGGGCTTAGCCGGCCAATTAAGGGAAAGCCGGTTACAGAGGACGTCAGCGTATGACGTTTCATCTGTCAAAGATTTTTGACAGATGAATTGTCATCATTTGACAGCTTTGAGAAGCTGTCAAACACTGACAATCTCTGTTCAAAGGTAAGCCCTTGGACTGAAGACTTACCAAACCTCTCTCCTTAGCAGAAATCAGATGGCTCCTGCATTGGATAATGCAGCAGCCATTCTGTCATCTCTGCCGTTGAGATGAGGCACCTCCGGATCCCCAAGGGTTGAAGCCTGCAGAAAGAAACAAAGGTAAGGAAACTTTTTCTAACACTTTGCACTCACCTCTCATACTTACCTGTCCACACTTGTACCCATCACTCACCTCCACAGCGCACTTTTCGACCCCTCTCACCCCCGCAGAACCACTGCTGACCCTGGTGAGGTTCGCAGCCGTCGGGAAGCCCGCACTTGTGTGGGTAAAATGGGGATAAGCCTCTTAACTGCCTGTTAACTACCTGTTAACAGGCAGTTAAGTGGCTGTAATCATCTTCCCGCCTCGAGGAGACGGGTCCCTGTGCGAGTCGGGGACCCGCCTCCCGGGAAGATGGCATGGAGGCAGGTTGGGAGCGGGTTCGGTACCCGCTCCCAGTTTCTGCCATTTTCCCAGCAGTCCCGCCTCCCCAGGGCTGGCAAAATTCCCTCCATCGTGTCTGTGCCGGCCGAAAAAGAGCTATCCACCCTAATCCCACTTTCCAGCTCTTGGTCCGTAGCCTTGTAGGTTATGGCACTTCAAGTGCATATCCAAGTACTTTTTTAAATGTGATGAGCACTTCTGCCTCTACCACCCTTTCAAGCAGTGAGTTCCGGACCCCCACCACACTCTGGGTGAAAAAAGTTCTCCTCAACTCCCCTCTAATCCTTCTACCAATTACTTTAAATCTATGCCCCCTGGTTATTGACCTCTCTGCTAAGGGAAATAGGTCCTTCCTATTCACTCTTTCTAGGCCCCTCATAATTTTATACACCTCAATTAAGTCTCCCTTCAGCCTCCTCTGTTCCGAAGAAAACAACCGCAGTCTATCCAATTTTTCCTCATAGCTAAAATTTTCCAGTCCTGGCAACATTCTTGTAAATCTCCTCTGTACCCTCTCTAGTGCAATCACATCTTTCCTGTAATGTGGTGACCAGAACTGTACACAGTACTCTAGCTGTGGCCTAACTAGTGTTTTATACAGTTCAAGCATAACCTCCCTGCTCTTATATTCTATGCCTCAGCTAATAAAGGAAAGTATCCCGTGTGCCTTCTTAACCACCTTATCTACCTGTCCTGCTACCTTCAGGGATCTGTGAACATGCACTTCAAGGTCACTCTGTTTCTCTACACTTCTCAGTATCCTACCATTTATTGGCCCAAAAATTCGGCCCTTCCCGGGTGAGTACGGACTATGTACTCACCCGTATTGCTTCCCGAAGTGCCGGTTTCCTGCATGCACTGCGCATGCGCAGGAAACCGGAACTTCCGATATGGTGAAGGGAGCAGTTCCTAGGTGAACCGCGTGCGCGCTAGAGGCTGCGCGCACGCAGCACACTTAGATTTTTTTTCAGGTTTCTACGCGAGGTTAAGTATTGAAGATACTACGCTAAAGGAGGCGTAAGACCCGTTTTGAACAAGGTAAGTGGTTAATCAAGTATAATTTTAAATTTTTTTCAACAGGTTTATCTTTTTTAGATACTTTAAAGAAAGGTAAGTTTATTTTTATAACTTTTAAAAAGTATTTTAATTTTTTCAAAAATTTAAATTTTTGTTTAAAGTGGTTAATTTATTTAACTATAGTTATTTTATAAATGTGATGTTTGTTTTTAAATTTATTTTAAGTTTAGCTGTTCTTTTGGGGCCGATTTCAATTCACAGATTTGACAGGTCTCCTGTCAATGCCATAGTCTCCTATGAATGAAAGATGGTCTGCTGCCATTGGCTCTCCATGGCCCATGTGATCCCAGGGGATGCATCGCACTAACTGCGCCCCTGGAACACGCAAGCACTGCGCACCGGCAGTTGGGAGAGGCCCAGGACCTGAAGTTCCCGTGGGCCCAAAACACAATGGCAGGCGCGGTAGGTAAGAGCGCGCGCGATCCTTACCCCCGCGGCAAGCCGGAGAGGCGAATTTCTGGGCCATTGTGTATTCCCTTGCCTTGTTAGCCCTCCCCAAATGCATGACCTCACACTTCTCCAGATTGAATTCCATTTGCCATTTTTCTGCCCACCTGACCAGTCCATTGATATCTTCCTGCAGTCTATAGCTATCTTCTTCACTATCAACCGCACGGCCAATTTTTATATCATCTGCAAACTTCTTAATCATGAAGTCTACATTCAACTACATTGAAGTCTAAATCACTGATATATACCACAAAAAGCATGGGACCTAGTACTGAGCCCTGCGGAACCCCACTGGAAACAGCCTTCCAGTCACAAAAACACCCGTCGACCATTACCCTTTGCTTCCTGCCGCTGAGCCAAATTTGGATCCAATTTGCCACTTTCCCTTGGATCCCATTGGCTTTTACTTTTCTGGCCAGTCTGCCATTGCTGCCAAAGAATCTTTTTTTTTCTTTTGAGGTTTATTTTAACTGTAGTTTTGCTGTTAGCTTCTGCGTTGCTGCCAATGCTGTGGAGATTTCTTTAGACCTTCAGCCATGAAGCGCAGTGGTGGTTCCATGAGGGAGTCCCCTTTTCCCATAATATGAAGATGAGGAAGAGGAAAGTGGTGAAGAGTGGCAAGCTAAGTAGCCGAGGCCCCACTTCAGCAAAATGCTGCCCAGGAATAAGAGACACCTTGACATAAATCATTCATACCAGCTGCAAACTCGTGGTCCCTCTTTGGCAAATACATCAACTCATTCATTTGCTGACCAGAAGTTCTCCTCCACAGTTACTAAAGCTGCTATTTGTTTCTTTTTTCCACCGTACCCCACATCACTCTGAACACTGGTGGCAGAAGTGTTGCCTGGAGAGTTTTTATCCGCCTGAGGGGAACAGGATCTCCTTCTTCCTGGCCACCGCCTGCACCAGCGCCTTCAATGTGACATCAGAGAAACTGGGTGCTCTTCCAGCCATCTTCTTCAATCTGGACAGTTTCCCTGCTGTCTGCAGCACAACGTGCATCTCCCCTTTAAGAGGTGCTGGCTGCCTTTGAGTGATGTCAGTCAAGCCTGATTTCCCCTCCCCCCCCCAACAGGCGAGCAAGCAATGAATAGTGCTGGCTGCACGCCTGCCACATTCTGGTGAGGTCGCAGCACCAATTTCACATGCTGGCTGGGACCAGGCTAACAGGCGTGTGAATTGCAAACTCCTCTGTTTTTTGGGCGTGATCGAATTTCTAGGCCCATGCTTCCAGGAGGCTGTGATTGCAGGGAACATGGGTCGGAGAATCACGGTTACAATGTTATTGCCCTGTCATCAATCCGCACTCTCTTCAAGCATGAGTTCCCCACTGGGAGTATAAAATTAGTCCTAGCCAGAGACAGAAGTTATGAAAGGTGTGTTTATTACGCAGGCAAAATTAAAAAGAAAATTGTTATATTACTGAAAAACATAAATGAAAATAACATACAATAATGCGAAATCATGAAAATCCACAACAATGAAACAAGCAATGCAAAAGCTGAAAGCTCTTAACATCGTTATCTTTCCACTCAATCTCTGGGACAGGTTCACTACACTGCTTCAAGCTTAATAGTGAATGGTTGACTTAAACTATGCTTTAGGTCACTGAAGATTAGCCTTCAAAAGTTTCAAATGATAGCATTCAGAAGAATGTGACACTGATAGAAATTTCCTAGCGGGTCCTGATTATTGCCTGCTTCACTGGTTTGACTCTTCCAAAGTGTTACTTTCTTGCTTTAATCGGTTTGAAGATAGATATCTCAATGGTGATAGAGAGAAATATCACTTTCCTATATAGGCAAGTACTTTCCAGCTGCAGTTAGTCTTTTGGCATTAGTTCAACTCAGTTACTGGTAAAATGTTCTGTTTTTGGTTAGTAGTGTAATCTAATGGAGGTGTGCTGACATTTCAGGGTAATTTCACATTTCTAAACAAAAGACAAAAGAAAGTAAAGCCACGAATGAAAAGAAGCCATTTACATTGAAGCTGATCCCACCTTTACATGTGGAATCTGTCATGTTGCTCTTTTCTGTGCCCTTTCAAATGTGAGTATCTTTTTCCTGGTGTGGGGGTCAGAACTGAAAGCAGTGCCATAAGAACATAAGAAATAGGAGCAAGAATAGGCCATTTGGCCCCTCGAGCCTGCTCAGCCATTCAATAAGATCATGGCTGATCTTCTACCTCATCTCCACTTTCCTGCCCGATCCCCATATCCCTTGATTCCCTTAATATCCAACAATCTATCAATCTCTGTCTTGAATATATTCAACCACTGAGCCACCACAGCCCTCTGGGGTAGAGAATTCCCAAGATTCACCACCCTCTGAGTGAAGAAATTTCTCCTCGTCTCAGTCCTAAATGGTCGAGCCCTTATTCTGAGACTGTGACCCCTGGTTCTAGACTCCCCAGCCAGGGGAAACATCCTCCCTGCATCTACCCTGTCAAGCCCTGTAAGAATTTTGTATGTTTCAATCACCTCTCATTCTTCTAAACTCTCGAGAATATAGACCTAGTCAACTCAATCTCTCCTCATAGGACAATCCCCCCATCCCAAGAACCAGTCTGGTGAACCTTTGTTGCACTCCCTCTATGGCAAGTATCACCTTCCTTAGGTAAGGAGACCAAAACTGTACACAATACTCCAAGTGTGGTCTCATCAGGGCCCTATTTAATTGCAGTAAGATTTCTTTACTCTTATACTCAAATCCTCTTGTAATAAAGGCCAACATATCATTTGCTTTCCTAATTGCTTGCTGTACCTGCATGTTAACTTTCAGTGATTCTTGTACAAGGACACCCAGCTTTGTATCATCAGCAAACTTGGATATATTACATTTGGTCCCCTCATCCAAATCATTGATGTAGATTGTGAATAGCTGAGGCCCAAGCACTAATCCTTGCGGTACCCCACTAGGTACAGCCTGCCAACCCGAAAATGACCCGTTTATTCCTACTCTCTGTTTTCTGTCTGTTAACCGATCCTCAATCCATGCTAATATATTATCCCATGAGCCCTAATTTTGTTTAATAACCTCTTATGTGGCACCTTATCGAATGCCTTCCAAAAATCCAAATACACCACATCCACTGGTTCCCCCTTATCTATTCTGCTAGTTATAACCTCAAAAAACTCTAACAGATTCATCAAACATAATTTCCCTTTCATAATCTGTGTTGACTCTGCCCAATCCAATTATTATTTTCTAAGTGCCCTGTTACAACGTCTTTAATAATAGATTCTAGCATTTTCCCTACTACTGATGTCAGGCTAAGTGGTCTGTAGTTCCCCGTTTTCTCTCTCCCTCCTTTCTTAAATAGTGGGGTTACAATTGCTAACTTGCTAACTTGCAATCCACAGGAACCGTTCCAGAATCTATGGAATTTTGGAAAATGACAACCAATGCATCCACTGAATTCTGGGAGATTCTCTCACTGCTAACTTACCTGAGGAAGGAGCGACAGCTCCGAAAGCTTGTAAAATTAAATAAATCTGTTGGACTATAACCTGGTGTTGTGCGACTTCTCATTTTTGTCCACCCCAGTCCAACGCCGGCATCTCCACATCATGACTATCTCTATAGCCACCTCTTTCAAAACCCTAGGATGCAGGCTATCAGGTCCAGGGGATTTATCGGCTTTCAGTCCCATTAATTTTTCCGGTATTATTTTTTACTAATACTAATTTCTTTCAGTTCCTCATTCTCGCTAGAACCTTGGTTCTCCACTATTTCCAGGAAGCTTTTTGTGTCTTCTTCTGTGAAGACAGACACAAAGGGCTGGATTTTCTCAATGAGAAGCTTTTGGAGGTGGAACTGCTGCTTGCCGGCTCTCAATCCCGCCTCCATCAGCTTCTGGCCAACCAGCAGGATTTTCCCCTGATTGACCTTGTTAAGCCCGCCCAGCGGGCTCAGCAGGCCAATTAGGGGGAAGTCACTGACAGAGCACGTCAACGTCTGACGTGCCATCTGTCAAGATTTCTTGAAAGAAGAAATGTCAGCGTTTGACAGCTCTGTGAAGCTGTCAAACACTGACATTCTGTATAGTTTGATGAGTCCTTGTGTTCAGGACCATTCAAACCTTTCAACTTTGCAGAAATCACCTGGCTGTTGGTTGGAGGATCCAACAGCCAGTCTGTGAAATTTACAATGGGCCGAAAATTGATCTCGGTGCGCGAGAGTACGCACTGCATACTCTCGCGTATTCCCACTCCAATTGCCGGTTTTCTGCATGCCCTGCGCATGCGCTGAAAACCGGCAATTGCTCTTCCGAAAAGGGGGCGGGGCCGGAGTGCATCGCGTGCGCGCTACAGGCTGCGCGCACGCTGTGCACTTCATGCTTTGGACGCGCAGGTAAGTACTGAAGATTTTGGAAATGTAAAAAGGAGGAGTAAGACCCGCTTTTAAGAAGGTAAGTAGTGAATTAAGTATTTTTTTGAATTTTTTTTTACAGGTATATCTTTTTTATAGACTTTAAAGACAGGTAAGTTTATTTTTATAACTTTTTAAAAGATTTTAAATTTTTTCAAAAATTTAATTTTTTATTTAAAATGGTTAATTTAATTAACTATACTTATTTTATTAATGTGATGGTTTTTTTTTTTTATTTAATTGAGGTTTAGCTGTTATTTTGGGGGGGTGTAAGATTCATAAGTCTCTCAGCCATGCTGTGAGACTTATGAATGGAAGATGGTGTGCTGCCATTGGCTCTAACTGAGTCACGTGATCCCACAGCTCGCACGAATTAACTACGCCGCTGGGATACGCAAGCCCAGCACAGCTGATGTCTGGAACATCAATTTCGTGCGAGCTGGATCAGAAAAAGCATAAGCGAGGTGAGACATCGCGGGAAAGGCTTACCCCCGCGGGAACAGAGCGAGATCAATTTCTGGGCCAATGAAGATGTCGGGACTCCGGATCCACAGCGGCTGAAGGCTGTAGGCAGAAACAAAGGTAAGTGAACATTTTAAAACACTTAACACTCACCTTACTTACCACTCCACACTTGCACCCATCACTCACCTCTACATCTCACTTTCAGACCCCTCTGACCCCCGCAGACCTCCTACTCACCTCCTCCACCCCGGCGGGGTTCCCCGAGATCGGGAAGCCTGCACTTGGAAAGGTAAAATGGGACTAATCCTATTTTCTGCCTGTTAACTACCTGTTAACAGGCAGTTAATAAGATTTAATGCCTTTCCCGCCTCGAGGAGACGGGACCCAGGGCAGGACGGCTTCCCGCCTCCTGGTAAAAGGGCACGGAGGTGGGATGGGGGCGGGTTTGCCAGCCACCCCCACATTCAGCAACTTTACTGGCAGTCCCGCCTCCATACCCGCCTCCTCGGGGCTGACAAAATCCAGTCCAAAGTATTTGTATAATTTTGCTGTCATTTCCTTATTCCCCATTAGAATTTCTCCTGTCTCAGCCTGTAAGGGACTCACATTTACATTCGTTAATCTTTTCCTTTTTTTACATTCGTTTGTGGGATGTGGGCGTCGCTGGCAAGGCCAGCATTTATTGCCCATTCCTAATTGCCCATGAGAAGGTGGTGGTGAGCTGCCTTCTTGAACCACTGCAGTCCTTGTGGTGAAGGTACTCCCACAGTGCTGTGAGTAGGGAGTTCCAGGATTTTGACCCAGCGACGATGAAGGATCGGTGATATATTTCTAAGTCAGGATGGTGTGTGACTTCGAGTGGAGCTTGGAGGTGGTGACGCTCCCATGCGCCTGCTGCCTTTGTCCTTCTAGGTGGAAGAGGTCGCGGGTTTGGGAGGTGCTACCGAAGAAGCCTTGGTGAAGTGCTGCAGTGCATCTTGTAGATGGTACACACTGCAGCCACGGTACACTGGTGCTGGAGGGTGTGAATGTTTTAGGTGGTGGATGGGGTGCCAATCAAGTGGGCTGCTTTGTCCTGGTTGGTGTCGAGCTTCTTGAGTGTTGTGGAGCTGCACTCATCCAGGCAAGTGGAGAGTACTCCATCACACTCCTTATTTGTGCCTTGTAGATGGTGGAAAGGCTTTGGGGAATCAGGAGGTGAGACACTTGCCGCAGAATACCTAGCCTCTTACCTGCTCTTGTTGCCACAGTATTTATGTGGCTGGTCCAGTTAAGTTTCTGGTCAATGGTGACCCGCAGGATGCTGATGATGGAGGATTCGGCGATGGTAATGCCGTTGAATGTCAGGGGGCGGTGGTTAGACTCTCGCTTGTTGGAGATAGCCATTGCCTAGCACTTCTGTGGCACAAATGTTACCTGCCACTTATCAGCCCAAGCCTGAACGTCGTCTAGGTCTTGTTGCATGCGGGCATGGACTGCTTCATTATCTGAGGAGTTGTAAATGGCACTGAACACTGTGCAGTCATCAGCGAACATCCCCATTTTTGACCTTATGCTGGAGAGAAGGTCATTGATGAAGCAGCTGAAGATGGTTGGGCTAGGACACTGCCCTGAGGAATTCCTGCAGCGATGTCCTGGGGCTGTGATGATTGACCTTCAACCACCACAACCATCTTTCTTTGGGTTAGGTATGACTCCAGCCAGTGGAGAGTTTCCCCCCCGATTCCCATTGACTTCAGTTTTACTAGGGCTCCTTGATGTCACACTCGGTCAAATGCTGCCTTGATGTCAAGGGCAGTCACTCTCACCTCAACTCTGGAATTCAGCTCCTTTGCCCATGTTTGGACCAAGGCTGGAATGATGTCGGGAGCCGAGTGGTTTTGGCGGAATCCAAACTGGGCATCACTGAGCAGGTTATTGGTGAGTAAGTGCCGCTTACTGTTGACGACACCTTCCATCACTTTGCTGATGACTGAGAGTAGAGTGATCGGGCGGTAATTGGCTGGATTGGATTTGTCCTGCTTTTTGTGGACAGGACATACCTGGGCAGTTTTCCACATTGTCGGATAGATGCCAGTGTTGTAGCTATACTGGAACAGCTTGGCTAGAGGCGCGGCTCGTTCTGGAGCACAAGTCTTCAGCACAATAGACGGGATAGCCTTTGCTGTATCCAGTGTGCTCAGCCGTTTTTTGATATCACGTGGAGTGAATCGAATTGGCTGAAGACTGTCTTCTATGATGGTAGGGACCTCAGGAGTAGGCCGATGTGGATCATCCACTCGGCACTTCTGGCTGAAGATGGTTGCAAACGCTTCAGCCTTGTCTTTTGCACTCACGTACTTGGCTCCACCATCATTGAGGATGGGATATTCATGGAGCCTCCTCCTCCCATTAGTTGTATAATGATCCACCACCATTCACAACTGGATGTGGCAGGACTGCGGAGCTTTGATCTGATCCGTTGATTGTGGGATCCCTCAGTCTATAGCATGCTGCTTCTGCTTTTTAGCATGCATGTAGTCCTGTGTTGTAGCTTCCCCAGGTTGGTACCTCATTTTTAGGTACGCCTTGTGCTGCTCCTGGCATGCTCTTCTACGCTCCTTATTGAACCAGGGTTGGTCCCCTGGCTTGATGGTAATGGTAGTGTGAGGGATATGCCGGGCCATGAGGTTACAGACTGTGGCGGAATACAATTCTGCTGCTGCTGATGGCCCACAGCACCTCATGGATGCCCAGTTTTGAGCTGCTAGATCTTTTCTGAATCTATCCCATTTAACATGGTGGTAGTGCCACACAACACGATGGAGGGTTTCCTCAGTGTGAAGATGGGACTTTGTCTCCACAATGACTGTGCGGTGGTCACTGCTACCAATACTGTCATGGACAGATGCATCTGCGACAGGTAGATTGGTGAGGACGAGGTGAAGTAGGTTTTTCCCTCGTGTTGGTTCTCTCACCACTTATCGCAGGCCCAGACTGGCAGCTATATCCTTCAGGACTGGGCCAGCTCAGTCAGTAGTGGTGCTACTGAGCCAATCTTGGTGATGGACATTGAAGTCCCCCACCCAGAGTACATTCTATGCCCTTGCTACCTTCAGTGCTTCTTCCAAGTGGTCTTCAACATGGAGGAGTACTGATTCATCAGCTGAGGGAGGGCGGTCGGTGGTAATCAGCAGGAGGTTTCCTTGCCCATGCTTGACCTGAAGTCATGAGACTTCATTGGGTCCTGAGTCAATGTTGAGGACTCCCAGGGCCACTCTTTCCTGACTGCATACCACTGTGCCGCCACCCCTGGTGGGTCTGTCCTGCCGGTGGGACATGACATACCCAGGGATGGTGATGGAGGAGTTTGGAACATTGGCTGAAAGGTATGATTCTCTGAGTATGACTATGTCAGGCTGTTGCTTGACTAATCTGTGGGACAGCTCTCCCAATTTTGGCACAAGTCCCCAGATGTTGGTGAGGAGGACTTTGCAGGGTCGACTGGGCTGGGTGTGCCATTGCCGTGTCCGCATCTGGTGCCGAGGTCGATGCCAGGTGGTGCGTCTGGTTTCATTCTTTTTATTGTGTTTTGTAGCGGTTTGTTACAACTGATTGGCTTGCTAGGCCATTTCAGAGGGCAGTTAAGAGTAAACCACATTGCTGTGGGTCTGGAGTCACATATAGTCACATATGCACTCAAGGCCTCCATAATCAGAACCTGTGAAGAGATGCTCGGTCACTCAACCAGGAAACACCAAGACTGGTTCGACGAGAATGACCAGGAGATCCAGGAGCTAATAAGCCGCAAGTGCAAGGCATTCCTGATCTGGAAACAGCAAATGAACTCGAGAGCAAGAAAGCAGCTCTACAGATGCCTGAAGGCCGAGGACCAACAAAAAACTTGCGATCTAAAGAACAGATGGTGGGTGGAGAAAGCGCAGGAGATCCAGCAGCTAGCCGACAACCACGACGTGCGTGGATTCTTTAGCGCAGTCAAGACCATCTACGGCCCAAGCACCCAAGGCCCTACCCCACTGCGGGCCAAGAATGGAGAGGTACTCATCAAGGACAGAGAAGCAGTCAGTGCCCGCTAGAAGGAGCACTTCAAAGATCTCCTTAACCGCGACTCTGTCTTCGACGCGAGAGTCCTCAACTCCATCCCGCAGCATGCTACCCGCCACCATCTCAGCACAATCCCAGCCCAGCGTGAGGTTGAAAAGGCCATCCGACAACTGAAGAACAACAAGGCCTCAGGAGCAGATGGAATCCCCGCCGAGGCACTAAAGCATGGCAGAGAAGCACTACTGGCGTGAATTCATTAACTCATTTCTCTTATCTGGAAGGAGGAGAGCATGCCAGGGGATCTCAGAGATGCCGTAATTGTGACCATCTTCAAGAAAGGTGATAAGTCCGATTGCGGTAATTACAGAGGAGTTTCCCTGCTGTCTGCCACAGAGAAAGTCATCGCAAGAATCCTCCTCAATTGCCTTCTCCCAGTGGCCGAAGAGCTCCTCCCAGAGTCGCAATGTGGATTCCGCCCACTAAGGGACACAATGGACATGATCTTCACCACTCGTCAATTACAAGAGAAATGCAGGGAACAGCACCAACCGCTGTACATGGCCTTCTTTGATCTCACAAAGGCCTTCGACACTGTCAACCTCCTCAAATTCGGCTGCCCTCAAAAGTTTGTCACTATCCTCCGCCTGCTTCACGACGACATGCAAGCCGTGATCCTGACCAACGGGTCCACCACAGACCCAATTCACGTACGAACCGGGGTCAAGCAAGGCTGTGTCATCGCACCAACGCTCTTCTCAATCTTCCTTGCTGCAATGCTCCATCTCACCCTCAGTAAGCTCCCCGCTGGAGTGGAGCTAATTTACAGAACAAACGGGAAACTGTTCAACCTCCGTCGCCTCCAGTCCAGACCCAAGGTCGTCCCATCCTCTGTCGTCGAATTACAGTATGCAGACGATGCTTGCGTCTGCGCTCACTCGGAGGTCGAACTCCAAACCATCGTCAACACCTTCACTGAAGCGTATGAGAGCATGGGCCTTACACTAAACATCCATAAGACAAAGGTCCTCTACCAACCTGCCCCCGCCACACAGTACTGCCCCCCGATTATCAAAATCCACGACAAGGCCTTGGACAACGTGGACCACTTTCCATACCTCGGGAGCCTACTGTCAACAAGGGCAGATGTCGACGACGAAGTCCAACACCGCCTTCAGTGTGCCAGTGCAGCCTTCGGTCGCCTGAGGAAGAGAGTGTTTGAAGACCAGGACCTCAAACACGGCACTAAGCTCATGGTCTACAGAGCAGCAGTGATACCCGCCCTGCTGTATGCCTCAGAGACATGGACCATGTACAGCAGGCACCTCAAAGCACTGGAGAGGTACCACCAACGCTGTCTCTGCAAGATCCTGCAAATCCATTGGCAAGATAGGCACACCAACGTCGGTGTTCTTGCTCAGGCCAACATCCTCAGCATCGAAGCTTTGACCACGCTTGATCAGCTCCGATGGACGGGTCACATTGTCCGCATGCCCGATACGAGACTCCCAAAACAAGCGCTCTACTCGGAGCTCCGACATGGCAAGAGATCCTCAGGTGGGCAGAGGAAACACTTCAAGGACACCCTCAAAGCCTCCTTGAAAAAGTGTAACATCCCCACCGACACCTGGGAATCCCTGGCCCAAGACCGCACAAAGTGGAGGAGAAGCATCCGGGAAGGCGCCGAACACCTCGAGTATCTTCGCCGGGAGGAAGCGGAAACCAAGCACAGGCAGCGCAAGGAGCGCACGTCAACCCAAGCACCCCACCCACCCGCCCCTTCAACCACCGTCTGCCCCACCTGTGACAGAGACTGTAGGTCCCGCATTGGACTCATCAGTCACTTGCGAACTCATTTTTAATGTGGAAGCAAGTCATCCTCGGTTCCGAGGGACTGCCTAAGAAGAAGAGAAGAGATAGGCCAGACCAGGTAAGGATGGCAGATTTCCTTCCCTAAAGGACATTAGTGAACCAGATGGGTTTTTACGACAATCCGATAGTTTCATGGTTACCATTACTGATACTAGCTTTTTAGTCCAGATTTATTTAATTAACTGAATTTAAATTCCCCAGCCACCCCTCCTCCTTTTCCATTTTGCCTATCTCTTCTAAAAGTTAAGTATCCTGAAATATTTAGTTCCCAACCTTGGCCACTTTGCAACCATGTCTCCCTTATGGCTATTAGATCAAACCTGTTAATTTCTATCTGCGCTATTAATTCATCTATTTTGTTGCAAATGCTTCGTGCATATAGTGCCTTTAGCTTTGACTTATTTCTATTTTTCCTTGATGTCACCTTAGTCAATGATGCCTTGTTACCTTTGTTACTCTCTCTGTCCCTTCCTGACCCACTCTGTTTATTTTTACCCAAAACTCTACTCTGCTCTAGAGCCTTGCCATTTCTCTTGCTGCTTTTAAATGAACTCTTTCCTGAATCCTCCCACTCCCCCTTCATTAGTTTAAAGCCCTGTCTACTGCCCTAGAAAGCAGTGCCGTCAATGTGGATAATTGTAATCTGACAATGCAATTAATGTTGATTTTAAGATGTACAATATTAATCCAATAGGCAGTGAAATTATCAATCACACTCCATAAATGAAAGGATACATTTTATGATAACATAACTGCAATAAAATGATTTTCTGCAAATGCGCTGCACCAAATAGCATGAAGAATGAAATGAACAATATTTTCTAATATTGCTTGAAAAAATAAGCGTGTTAGGTTACTGCACAAATATTGAGGCTGAAAAAGCACAGTCCTTTCAGCAGACTCTTACAGTAACTTTGGCGGGCCAGAACAGCGGCCATCTCTACCAGTACTGGATATACCACTACGCATCTCTACAAGGCCATTGATCTAAGGAGGGTGATTCCAGAGGAAAATTGGGTATTCCTGGCCCTAGCCCCTCAGTTGGGCTCCAGTGATGGGTCGGCGCAGCTACCCTTGGTCTCACCTAGGTCTCATCACACTAATGGGGCAGATGTCGGATGCTCCTTCATACAAGCTGCAATCGAAGCAGCTCTCATCAACTCAGCTTTTAGTGTATTAACTGTGAGTAGCAAACAAGTCCCCATTTCTCTTAGATTAACTATCACGTTTTAACCTTCACAAAATCATGCACAGCAAAATGTGTTGCAAAAAAAGTGCACAGTGGGAATTTGCTTTTGTGCCATAATGAAGTCACTTTGAAGCGTTGTTATTATCTAATAACATTGTCAGTGGTGACCCCCAACAGCATAAATCAACTAAAATTAATAGAGATACAATTATTAGCCGAGTCCTTCAATGGCTATATTCCAGCTGCCTCACACTGCTGAACTCAATAATTCATTCAAACCAGCTGCATGATGATGTCATTAGCAGTTATTGTAAAAAATATCTAAAGAGTATCAAATAAACCAGGAGCTGGTAATAATAACCATGGTGTTGATTCTTAAAAGATGTAATGATTGTGAAACTAATTTCTTTACCATTTCTAAAGATGGAACGTTAATTATGGTTTCCACTTCAAGTAGGTTAGAACAAGCCTATGATCGAAATGAGAAAAATCAATAGCTACAGAACACACATCAGGAAATTAAGAAAGGAATAACATTTATACATCCACAGGACATCTCAAACCCATCACAAACAGCCATGGGGTGGAAACAGAGAAAATGCTATCGAGTGTTATATGGTTGCACCTGACATGAGGAGTAAGTTGGAAATGCTTGGGGAGCGCAGCAGGGCTGGAGAAGAATGAGACAGCTGAGTGGATAGTCTCACTTTTGGAGATAAAGAAAACCAGGAACTCCTCAAAACTAGGATCAAATGTGAGGATGGTTGAGCGGGGAGAGAGCTCAAAGGAGATGGCTAGGGTGATAGCGACTGAGTTGTAGCATCTGCTACAATCTGATCGGCAGACTACCTCCACCACAAGGACAGCAGTGCCAGTGGCAGTCATGATCACCACTGCGCTGAATATTTATGCCTTCAGCTCCTTCCAAGCTACATCAGGAAACACTGCAGTATCAGTCAATACACAGTACACAGAGGCATCTAGAAAATCACGGATGCTTTGTTCACTAGAGCAAGTACCTTCATCATTTTCTGAATGGAAAAGCAAAAGAAAATGACAAGGAACTGCAATTGCAGAGTTCCCCTCGTAGTTATTCATGAACCATAAGGCTTTTCACCCCATCAGTAACCAGCAGCACACAATCAGGTAAGTCACAAGTCTATTATTTGAGGCAATTCTCTGTGCCTGGTTTATTTGAAGAAGAAAGTGGACTTAAAGGTTTACTCCTAGGAGACCAAGGCTATCCTCTTCAGCAATGGTTAATGACACCACGGACAGAACCTGAATGCAGTCATAATAAGGCCCTTGCAGAGGTATAATAGAAGAAACTGCTAACAGACTGAAGCAACACTTTCTGGACAGATTAGGGGTGACACACAGCTCCACAGAGGTCCCGAAGATCATCAATGTCTGCTGCAAGCTCCATAATTTTACTATCCAAAGGGCCTACCCATAGAGGTTGTGGAACAGCAGGTCTATCTACAAGCAAGACAGTTTCATGACACTGACAGTGACCCAGAGAATGCTGCTATTGAAACAATTTTGCAGACTGCAAGAGTAGTACATCAGGCTGTCATAAAGGAGACATTCACGTAAGTACCTGAGCAACCCGAGGAGCCAACAGCTGTGTGCACATGTGCACTATGCAGTGGGCCAGTATACCTTCAGCAGCACTGTCCTCTGCACTACCTCAATTACCATGAATGCCCATCCTTTGATCGCATCAACCTTATTATCCACCATCAGGCCTATCTTCTGTTATTTAAGCAGGACACCTGGATAGGCCAAATGTTTAGTCGCCCTTGGAAACAACAGCAATATCCATGCCTACTCCAGGTATCGCCCTGCTGTTGGGCACTCCTTCAGTATGTTCACTGATCTGTGTGGGAGCAGATCTTAAGCAGCCATGAGGCATGTCAGGAAGGGACAGAAGGTATGGAGTAAAAGGTAAAGTGTTAAATAAGGAAAAAGCAGGAAGTAAGTGTCGCAAAACACATTTGAAAGTTCTTTATCTGAATGCACGTAGCATTCGTAACAAAATTGACGAGTTAACGGCACAAATAACTATGTATGGGTATGATCTTGTGGCCATTTCAGAAACATGGCTGCAGGGTGACAACGTCTGGGAATTAAATATGCCAGGGTATTTAACAATCAGGAAGGACAGGCAGGAAGGAAGGGGAGGGGGGGGGTGGCTATGTTAATAAAGGAAGGAATCACTGTAATACAGAGAAATGATATTGGGTCAAAAGATCAGGATAATGAAACAGTTTGGGTAGAGATAAGGAATAATCAGGGGAAAAAAACAATGGTGGGCGTAGTTTCGGCCTCCTAATAGTTGCAACTCTGTTGGAAGAAGTATTAATCAGGAAATAGTTGGGGCATGTAATAAGGGAACAGCTATAATTATGGGGGATTTTAACTATCATATTAACTGGACAAATCAAATTGGGCAGGGCAGCCTTGAGGAAGAGTTTATTGAGTGTCTTAGGGATGGATTTCTTGAGCAGTATGTAACTGATCCTACAAGGGGGCAAGCAACCTTGGACCTGGTACTGTGTAATGAGTCTGGATTAATTAATAATGTCCTAGTTAAGGATCCCCTTGGAATGAGTGACCATAACATGGTTGAATTCCATATCGAATTAGAGGGTGAGAAGGTTGGTTCTCAAACAAGCATACCGAGCTTGAATAAAGGAGACTATGATGGCATGAGAGCAGAATTGATTAAAGTGGACTGGGAAAATAGATTAAAGGGTAAGACGGTACATGAGCAGTGGTGTTCATTCAAGGAGTTATTTTACAACTTTCAAAATAAATATATTCCACTGAGGAAAAAAGGGTGTAAAAGAAATGACAGCCATCCATGGCTAAGTAAAGAAATTAAAGAAAGTATCCAACTAAAAACAAGGACATATAAGGTAGCCAAAGTTAGTGGGAGGATAGAAGATTGGGAAGTCTTCAGAAGACAACAAAAAGTAACAAAAGGATTGATTAAGAAAGGGAAAATAGACTATGAAAATAAATTAGCAAAAAATATAAAAACAGATAGCAAGAGTTTCTATAGTTATATAAAAAGAAAAAGGGTGGTTAAGGCAAACGTAGGTCCCTCAGAGGATGAGACCGGGAAATTAATGGTGGGAAACATGGAGATGGCAAAAATGCTGAACAAATATTTTGTTTCAGTCTTTACGGTAGAGGACACTAAGAATATCCCAACACTGGACAAACAGGGGGCTGTAGTGGGGGAGGAGCTAAATACGATTAAAATCACTAAGGAATTGGTACTCAGTAAAATAATGGGACTCAAGGCGGATAAATCCCCTGGACCTGATGGCTTACATCCTACGGTCTTGAGGGAAGTGGCAGCAGGAATTGTGGATGCTTTGGTAATAATTTTCCAAAACTCCCTGAACTCAGCAAAGGTCCCGGCAGATTGGAAAACTGCTAATGTAACACCCTTATTTAAAAAGGGTTGTAGGCAGAAGGCTGGAAATTATAGACCAGTTAGCCTAACATCTGTGGTGGGTAAAATTTTGGAGTCTATTATTAAGGAGACAGTAACGGAACATTTAGATAAACATAATTTAATAGGACAAAGTCAGCATGGCTTTATGAAGGGGAAGTCATGTCTGACAAATTTGCTCGAGTTCTTTGAGGACATAACGTACAGGGTGGATAAAGGGGAACCAGTGGATGTAGTGTATTTAGACTTCCAGAAGGCATTCGACAAGGTGCCACATAAAAGATTATTACTCAAGATAAAAAATCACTGGATTGGGGGTAATATTCTGGCATGGGTGGAGGATTGGTTATCTAACAGGAAGCAGAGAGTTGGGATAAATGGTTCATTCTCGGACTGGCAACCAGTAGCCAGTGGTGTTCCGCAGGGGTTGGTGCTGGGTCCCCAACTCTTTACAATCTATATTAACGATTTGGAGGAGGGGACCGAGTGTAACATATCAAAGTTTGCAGATGATACAAAGATGGGAGGGAAAGTAGAGAGTGAGGAGGACATAAAAAACCTACAAGGGGATATAGACAGGCTGGGTGAGTGGGCAGAGATTTGGCAGATGCAATACAATATTGGAAAATGTGAGGTTATGCACTTTGGCAGGAAAAATCAGAGAGCAAGTTATTATCTTAATGGCGAGAAACTGGAAAGTACTGCAGTACAAAGGGATCTGGGGGTCTTGGTGCAAGAAAATCAAAAAGTTAGTATGCAGGTGCAGCAGGTGATCAAGAAAGCCAATGGAATGTTGGCTTTTATTGCTAGGGGGATAGAATATAAAAACAGGGAGGTATTGCTGCAGTTGTATAGGGTATTGGTGAGACCGCACCTGGAGTACTGCATACAGTTTTGGTGTCCATACTTAAGAAAAGACATACTTGCTCTCGAGGCAGTACAAAGAAGGGTCACTCGGTTAATTCCGGGGATGAGGGAGTGGACATACGAGGAGAGGTTGAGTAGATTGGGACTCTACTCATTGGAGTTCAGAAGAATGAGAGGCGATCTTATTGAAACATATAAGATTGTGAAGGGGCTTGATCGGGTGGACGCGGTGAGGATGTTCCCAATGATGGGTGAAACTAGAACTAGGGGACATAATCTTAGAATAAGGGGCTCCTCTTTCAAAACTGAGATGAGGAGAAACTTTTTCACTCAGAGGGTAGTAGGTCTGTGGAATTTGCTACCCCAGGAAGCTGTGGAAGCTATTTCATTAAATAAATTTAAAACAGAAATAGACCGTTTCCTAGAAGTAAAGGGAATCAGGGGTTACAGGGAGCGGGCTGGAAATTGGACATGAGTTTGAGTTCGGATCGGTCAAGGCCCTGTGGGTGGCAGAGCGGGCCCAGCGGCCGAGTGGCCTGGTCCTGCTCCTACTTCTTGTGTTCTTTAGAGTTGAGGTTGGATCAGATTAGTCATGATCTCATTGAATGGCGGAGCAGGCTCAAGGGGCCGATTGGTCTACTCCTGCTCCTATTTCTTATGTTCTTATGTTTATGAAGTCCTGTGCAATGGCTCTCTCAATCTAATTCCTCAGCCTGTTAAAGCCAGGCAAGAGAGTCTGCCATAAATGTGAGCCCAATTTGTCTTTAGTAATTTTGTGAGCATTGATGATAAGTATTCTGACTCGGCTCAGAACATCTGTCACTGTGGCCACGGCTGCAGATGCTTGTGAAGTTGCCACGTGATCCATGGTGGACAAGGTAAGCCAGCGTGCAAAAGCTGCACAGGCACAGCAAGTGAATTGCTCCACACTCATTGACAGACCTTGCAGGATATTATGCACAGTTTCAAATCACACAGAGGATGATCATGCTCAGATGCAAACCTTTTTTTTTATGCAGGCCTCATGAGATCGGAATACATGGGCTGTGCGGCTGAGAAAGGTTATGAGCTGGCCCTTCAACCAAATGATTCCTGCTCCTCCCCTGTCACTCATGCTCTATGATTCAAACTACCTCCATGCTTCAGGGTGGTGTACTTGTGGTGGTACTTGTGAATGGTGGAGTATGTGATGTGGACTGCTGTGAGGTGCTAGCTACCTCTACAGCTCTGGGATCTGTGTCTGGTTCTTGTGGGATGCCTATAGAAACAGAAGAGGAAAATATGTTAGGATGTTGGCTGTAAGATAACTTTTCCAATCTTACATGGTGCCATGGTATTGTGCTTGAGTGCATGGTTGAGTGTGAGTGAATGGGTGAGTGATTATGGGGAGAAGAAATAACAGGAAAAATATGATACTAGCCCTCAGTTTGAGGGGCAGGGGTTTGGCTTCACCCATCTACATGTCCTCTACACTTTCTTCATCAACATTTTTCTCATCAAAGGTGCTCAAGGACTTAAAATTGAGAGGCCCTCATCTGTGTACTTCTGCTCTGTCCTGTATGTGATGACTTGTCCTGCAAGCAGAATTGCAACATGGAGATGCTAGCAGTCTCAAGGGCACATACAGTGATTCCCCAAGTGCCCATCCTGCATCCTTGTATGTGTGTGTGTGAGAGTAAATGAACATGCACCATGCAGCTAGGTTTTGATGGAAAACGCCATACGTGTGACAAGATTTCCCAGATGGAAATTATGACCTACTGCATTATGGGCATGCATGTGAATGAAAGAAAGAGGTCTACAATTGTATGAGCACTTTACATGCAAGCACATTCAAACTAAAATGGGTTGAGAGGAAGTCTTTGTGACATGCATGCTCAGTATTGGGAAAACATTGGATAGCCTTTACTTGGTAGATTTTTTGATGCCTGTAAAACTCGTGCCTCTGCTTCCATGTGCACTGTGTAGTGCTGTTGATGTTCAGGTGGCTCTCATCTCCTTGCAGGGTATCTGGAATCGTCTCCTCTGAGAGACATGCCCTTGAGTGGTAAACAGAGCAACCATACTTTGATGCACTTCTTGCGACATTAGCTGCAGTTCTAAATCTGAAATTGCAGTTTCCCCTTGATGACAGATCCATCACAGCATCACTTTAACAACAACAGCCTGTACCCACTTTCATTGTGTAGCAAGGAGCTTATCTTTAAATGTATATTGAAGCACTTTAAATTGCTGCAATTTATTGAAATTTCACCTTCCTCCGAATTGTGTGACCTCCCAATCGTAGGCCCAAATCATGCTGGGAGCTCGCTCTGCATACTTAATGAGCCATGACCTTTAAAGCTGGAGCTAAGGGACACGTGCCGCGCTCTAGTGGGTGCAAATCATGCATCGGACTGTTGCCACTGCTCTGCGTAACCTCATCCTGTTCTCAACATCTGCAGATGTACACTTTCCAACAGGGGTCACTGGATAGGAATCAAGAGCAGGAACCCTGCTCTATTTTCTCCTGGTTTTCTCCACTTTTCCCAATTCCTCTCCTTAATGCCCTAATTCATGTTGGGGTACAATTCCACAATATAGGGATACTAGCAGTCCTCTAGTACCTTACCCAATGGCCCATGTTGTCAGCAGACTATTTATCATGAGGGTCATCACAACCAGGTTTGATTTTGTTTCGACCTGGTATTCACACTCATTACCTTGAAGTTTTATGGTTCTTGTGTCAACATGTATCTCTTTACATTTCCCATATAATGCCTTCTCCATCTGTTACTTAATCTCATCGGCAAATTTCAAATTACTGGATAGTCACCTTCTTCATAATATGTATAAATCATGCTAACAGCAGAGGATCCAAAGCAGACTCTTGTGGAGCATTAGTCATTGCTCCCTAGACAGACTGTATCCCATTTATCATCTTTATTTTCTGGTTCCTATTGCCAAGCCGATTTCCAATATAGTTGAGTATATATAAAATGTATGTATAAATAAATGAGATCCAATGAGAAGGGCAAGCGATCTGGTTCAATGTAACATCCCATGACAAATCTGGTGAATTGCTACACTTACTATGCATAGTGGAATTTACTGCCCAAGTACTACCAATTTGCATAAAAGAGGCAGAGAAAGCACCAGTTTCTGCACAGATCTGAGTAATAATAAATCAATTGCTACAACAAATTACTTGTCCTAGCAATGTGTTGGATTTTAAAGTGTTTTGCATTTGTTGGATGGATTGTTTTCTGTTTCAAATACACTGTTTGTACTAATTTGAAGAATGGATCATCATCAAACATTGGCTAGAAGTACTTCTAATCTTTAGATTCGCTTAACGCTTGCTGTTTTTATTTTAATCATGCCCTTTAGTTCTGTGATCACAGTCTGTGCTAATGTCCACATTATGTATGCTCCTTGTGATTTTGAAGAGCCAAAGTCTGTCCCTTCAGAATTTTCGTACTCCAATAAAAACAGATGAAGTTTTCTGAATCTAACTTTGTAACACTATAATTCCCAGAATTATCTTGGTCACTCTTCTCAGACTGCTGTCCAACTTATCATGCTCTTTCGAAAGTATTGATCTAGATTTTCCTCTTTATGATGGTGTTCTGGCGGAAAAGGACATTTACACGCTCCTCCATCACCGCAGCAACTCCAACCCATTTTCCTGTGTCAGGGTTCATTACTCATGCTGCCAGCAGGCTTTCCAGCACCTAAGGGAGCCGGCCAGTGCAGCTGAGGAAACTTCACCAGTGCTGTGCCACTGATGCCACTACGGCATCACAGGAGTCAAGAAGGAACCATAAAGGGGAAGAATAGTGCTGAACACAGCAGGAGCTGCCACCTAGTGGTCCTCAGCAGAGACTGATGTCTACACAGGTAATTGGGGGCAAGATTGGAGGGACCAGAGGCTTCTTCTAGGCCCCCTGCCTCCATTTCTGCACTTTGGGTACAGTTCCACTACCACGGGTTTATCACTACCTTCCACCAAGTGGTCCTGGTGGTTACAAGGGTGGGTGTAAGGCTGAGCTCTATTCGCCCCCCACCGGCATTTGCATGTGGAGGCAGCAATAGGCCTCACAGCCCCATTTTCCTGCTACTTCCATTGCTATTCCACTTGATTTCAGGCAGGATAGCGGAGGCAAATTCAGCTCATCGTGCCCAAAGCTACAATAATAATGGTCAAATCCTTAAGGGGTTTTTATGCCGTTCTTCTGCCCACTATTTTAACAGAAGTATTAATCCATTTGGGTCAAAATCTCTGTTAAAATAGCAGACAAGAGAGTGGTCTACAAACCCATTAAGTGTTAATTTGTTATTGTCGCCAACAGTCATTTCTACCCTCATATTCTAAATGTCATCTTATCGTTGAGTTATACAGGGTTAAAAAATGTTTTATATTCAAATACCCTGCTGCTCATTATTATTTTATTTTTGTGCATTTGTGATTAAATAACAGGGAAAAAGAAACTGGTCACACAATAAACTTCCATCCTTATCAAGGCAGGAGTATTTTCTTTCTCTTAAATGGATTTTCTCTTCAACTATCAGTGCCAACTCACTTCACAAGGATATATATTTGCAATTTCCTCCCCTATTCCTCCCCTCCTTTCTGGATGTGCCAATTTCTGGTGCGCTGTAGTGCTCCGTGTGCCCACTACCCTTTGTACTTCATCCAACTGACCATTCTTCATGTGTGAGCCTCGAAAGTGAGTGCGGGCAGAGTATTTGACCATGGAGAGACATCACAGCTGAGCCTCAACTGACATCTACACACTTGCAATTGCCAACAAAATTCTCTGGATTGTGATCAGGAGCGGGATGCAAATGCTAAACATAAATGCCCGGGAATCTTACCTTGCCGTTTCTTTGCTGCTGTTAGGTAGGAGAACACTCTGATTCCAGGCAGTTGCGAGATTTCCCTGCCTTTTCCCTAGAGGCCAGGGGTTAGCTGTATAGGCCCTGTACTAATGTGCCAACAAAGACACTATGGTTTTGTGATTTTACCCAGGGGAGCATCAGGACAAAATGAAATGCAAGTGATATAATCAGCAACAAAAGTAGCAGCTATTAGCTACTTTAATAACAGATCAATACAGAGCTCCTAACTGAGTTACATAGCCAGCAGGCTTGTAGGAACAAAAAAACATCTTTTTACATTCCATTATTAGAGTCATTTATAGCAAATAAACTAGACAAAAAATGATACAAGGAGCAATGGGAAAAGAAGCAGGACTAAAATAATTAATAAGGAGCTGTTTTTGTAGTTGATTATTACCTGGATATATACTTAAGTAGATATATGATAAGAAAACTTCCTGAATAATTAATGACATTAATATTTCATATACACAGAGTTACTGGCCTCATTTCCCAGAAGGCAGAAAGTAAGTGAATCCTGTGGGGGATACAAATCGTTCCACCATTTCCATTTTTAATACTTTGCTTTCTCACTTAAAGTAAGGAAAGTGAAGACCAAGCTCAGATCAGTAGGGATATTATTTAGAGATGACCATCTATATTGCCATAACATCACAGGCCATGGCCTTATTAATCACTGGAACATTAGAACGTTGCTAGTGTTGGATGCTGCAAAAGACAAACCATTTGTAATCCTGAATAGGAACATAACCACAGAATGAGTTTTATAATGGATTTCAAGAAAGAATTAGACGGGTTCTTTCAACAAATGGGATTCAGGGTTATTAGAAATGCACCAAGGGAATACTGTGGATAGGTGGGCTAGACGGGCCAAAAGCCTTCTTCTGCCAGAAACTATTACTCTGTCCAAGATTTTAACACCCTCCCCCCACCCCAACGGGCGGGAAAGGGTTGGGCGAGCGGTTACAATGGTGGAAATGGTGATCCGGCCTTCAACCCGCTGTATTCCTGGCTGCCAAGATATTAACAGCGGTGCGTATTGGGGCCGAAGAGTCTCCCGCTATGGAGAGGCGGGAGGCTAATGAATATATGCAAATTGAGGTCCTATGATGCAATTAGAACCTGAATGTTGTGTTAACAGCAGCTATTTAATGCAACACAGGAAACACAGAGGGTGCAAACCCTGGCGGGATTGGACCAGCACTATACCATGTGCTGGATGAAATGGGATACAACTGATGAGAATACAACTATAACAGTTGTCCATGCCTTTGTTACCACTAAACTTGAATATTTCAACGCACTCCTGGCCGGCCTCCCACATTCTACCCTCCGTGAACTTGAGGTCATCTGAAACTCTTGTGCTCGCTGACCTACATGGGGTCCCGGTTAAGCAATGCCTCAGTTTTAAAATTCTCATCCTTGTTTTCAAATCCTTCCATGGCCTCGCCCCTCCCTATCTCTGTAATCTCCTCCAGCCCTACAACCCTCCGAGATATCTGCGCTCCTCCAATTCTGGCCTCTTGAACATCCCTGATTTTAATCGCTCCACCATTGGCGGCCGTGCTTTCAGCTGCCAAGGCCTTAAGCTCTGGAATTCCCTCCCGAAACCTCTCTGCCTCTCTATCTCTCTTTCCTCCTTTAAGATGCTCCTTAAAACCTACCTCTTTGACCAAGCTTTTGGTCACCTGCCCTAATATCTCCTTATGTGGCTCGGTGCCAAATTTTGTTTGATAACGCTCCTGTGAAGTGCCTTGGGACATTTTACTACACTAAAGGCGTTATTAAATACAAGTTGTTGTTGTTGTGTTGTTGTATTGTTGTTGTTGTTGTCTTTCACCGCATTGCGGTCTGTGACTTTTTAGTCAGTGTTGTGTCTTTTTGGAATTTAACGACTTCTTCCTAAAAACTCGGAAGAGGTCAGTGGCCCCACCTGCTACGTGAGGAAGTTGAACACCAAAACAATATGGACAATGTCCTGGCCACCATACATAGCATGCTGGATGAGTGGCTGGGCAAGATGGGGCGATCATCTTTTGGATGAATACTTCCAATTGAGATGAATAGCTCCATCTCTGGCATGGCTGATGTGCGAGACTAGCCATGTTCATCAGCGAGGGAATGGCACCAACATGGTAGCTGTAATGGAAATCTTGTGACCCAAGGACCAAGCACCATGGGGGTAGAGCCCAGATTACACTGACTGGTTCTATGTCTAATGAAGGGTCCATCATCTAAGTAACTAACTGCTCAGGGCAGGACAGTCTTGAGAATAGAATGCAGTCAGCTCTGAGGCAGTACCTTTGATTCTATATATGAAGACTGATCATTGACAGGCGTGAACAGCTGCTTACCAGCAGTGGTCTAAATAGGGCACATCAGGTTTAGGATATTAAGATGCAAGCTAGAAGCCTGTCATCCAAATCAGAACAGTGCATGAGAACATGTCATCAAGTTCCCCCTTCAAAGGCAATGAGCCCTGCACAATGACTATCTAAAGCTTTCTTTCCTTTACAGCTATACTATCAAGGAGTACAACTAATCCCTCCAACATCCCATGCGGAACTAGCTGATGTTCCCAAGTTGGACAAGTTAGCTTCCGCCAGTATAGAATCAGAGAAGGCACAACTGCAGGCACATAGAGACTTTAGACCAGTGATTTACAATTCTTCAGATTTGAGCCCTGACTGAATGTAACCTCCCTTGAAGAGATGCACTGATGCTTTAAAGAGTGGCCGGGACTCCCACGGGAGGTTGTGTCATGCGGGTGAACGGGGCACTGGCAGTCACGTCACTTGGTCGGGAAACCCGGAAGCCTTATTAAAATCAGCCAGCCGTTACCGTATCTCTTGGAGTTGCGGACTCGTCGCCCGCTTCCCTCATCGCACGCTCCGTCCCCATCCCCCACTAAATTTGGTACTATGCTAGAAACAATTAGATTGTTGCAAGGAACTTTAATTATTTTTTTAAATAATTATTTTTCTTCTCTCTTGAAGGCATTGACTCCAAGTTCCATTGGTGTCAGATGTCATTCTTGTGTGAACTTGACGGTTATTGTTGGCAGACTAGTCATCATCTGCTCTCTTTTAGAAAAAAGTGAGAAGTCGCACAACACCAGGTTATAGTCCAACAGATTTATTTAATTTTACAAGCTTTCGGAGCTGCTGACTGAGGAGCAGAAGCAGCAGAGTGGTGGTCTCTGTGAGCAGGAAGAGGAGAAGGAGAAGGAGACCAGACAGCAGGCCACCACCAACAACCAACACATCCACAACTGAGGTGCCTGGAGAGAGAGGACAGGAGAGGAGAGGGGAAAGAAGGAAAGGAAGGCCAAGGCCATTAACAACAGAGGAGAGGCCTTTCCACACTGCCTCCTCAATTGGCCTCCATTTTAGGAGAGGGAGAGAGGGGAGAAAACAACACAACATCATCTGTTTGGAGGGAGGGAGGAAGGAAAGAACAACAGCTACAGGTGGGTGTGATTCTGGGGCACTCTCCCAGAGACTTTGTTTTGTAGGTGGGGGGAGGAAAGAAGATAAGAAGAGGGCCGGAACATCCAAGGGGTGTGTGTGTGTGTGTGGCTTCTGTAAAAGCTAGGCCGCACACACCATATTAAACACCCCTTTCCCATTGCCTGACCTGGGACAGCTGGAGCTGCCTAGGTGAAGTCCCCAATTAATTTAATCTAATTGGGCATCGTTAAGACCTGGTGCAGGACTGAGCCTGGGCATCTCCAGCTATCCCAGGTGAAGACATCTTCTCCCCCCACCAGAAGACCACCACCAAAGACTTTTATTACATCGGAGAGTGCACCCCCCTGCCAACACCCACCCACCCACCATCCTGAGTGGCGACCCTGCCCTTGCGGCTTCCTTCCCTCCTTCCCACCCCCTCTCTCTCTCTCTCTCTTTGTCTCTTGTCTCTCTCTGCCTCTCTCTCTAAGAGGCACCTCAATCTATTTTTAAGTACCTATTGAGCAGAGGGGAGAAGGCCCCTCTCCCAATTCAATCAACTAAAGGGAGAGGTGTGCCTTCAATTTAAGAGCTCCCTCTGCTCAGGGGAATACAAAAACAAAACACCAGAGGCCATTAACATCTTCAGGCCTGTGACTTGGGGTGAGTGTAGCCCTTAAAGAACCCTCCATTATGGCGAGTACATCTTCGTCGGTGGCGGGGGCAGCGAGGACGTACGCGAGCGTGGCAGCCGCGGCCACGGCCGCAGCCACGAGTCCTCCTGTTACCCCGTCACCTTTTACCCTCCTTACGAGGAAGAATGGGGTCAAGAGCTACACTCACCCCAACATGACTATAGAGGCGTGCGTTAAAGCCATGGCTGGGGTTGTCGGCCCTTCAGCCATCGTCGCCGCCTCTAAAATGTACGGCAAGGCTGTGTTCTTCCTGGGGTCGGAGCGGGCGGTGTCCCTGGCCATCGAGAAGGGGCTCACCGTGGGCGGGACCTTCCTGCCGGTGGACCCCCTTGAGGCCACCGCGCAACGGATTGTGGTTTCCAACGTCCCGCCCTTTGTTCCGGGTGAGCTCCTCCTCCCCCACCTACGTCAACTGGGGGAGGTGAGGTCGGGGATCACACCCATCCCGCTCGGCTTCCGGGAAGCCAGCCTTCGGCACGTCTTCTCCTTCCGGCGCCAGCTTTTCGTCCGGCTGGCGCGGGAGGAGGACGCGGATGGCGCGTTCACGGTGCTCCACGGGGGGACCGCCCACCGCGTCTTCTGGACCTCGGACGGCGTGCGGTGCTACGCCTGTAAGGAGGTGGGGCACGTCCGCAAAAACTGCCCCGCCTCCAAGGCCGCCACGACACCTGGCGCGGCCAGGGTTGGCGCCGCCGCCCCCCCTCCCCCTGATGCTGTCCGCGCGTCGACGGCGACGGATGCGCGGTCGGAATCGGAGGCCAACACCACCACGGCCTCCGGCGGGGAGGAGGGAGAGCGTCCGGGGGGAAGGAAGGCGCGTAGGAAAAATAAACATCTAAGGGCGGATCCCCTCGCGGAGGAAACATCAGAGCTGACCGAACTCACGCCCGAGTATATCGCGGAGTTGGTCGGGACGCATGAGACTGGGGGGGTCCTCGTGCCCGGGCCCGTGACCGTGACCGCAACTGCTGAGGCAGCTAAATCAAGACCTGCGGCCGGGCTCGGGCCCGAGGGGCCCAAGAAACCCAGTCGTCGGAAGGGGGCAGAGAGGGAGGCCCCAGCAGACATGGAGGCCTCCCCCTCTCCGGGCCCCAACTTGTTAAAAAGAAAGCTCCGCCCCCAGCAGGAAGACTGCGAGGAGGAAGGTCCCTCCGCAAAAGGGGGGCAGTCGCCCGCCGCGGGTGCTGCGCCCCACCCCACCACCGTCATCGTCGCGCGCGAGCGGCGGGGGTCGTCTGTCCCTCGGGAGGGTGAGACAGCCGAGTCTGTCCGACCTGTGCCTCCCGGGGATGGGGAAGAGACCCTGCCCGTGGGGGGGGGCACGGAACAACCCGCGGAGGGAAATGTAGAACCTGAACCGTTGCTCCTCGCCGGGTCGGGCGTCCTGGGGACTGGGGCGGGCGAGGCCAAAGAGGCTGAAGCCGAGCCCGCCTTTTATAACCCAGACATCTCCCAGGGACTGCTCGACCTGGTGGAGGACTTTAACAATCCCCAGCCCGCTGGGTCGGAGGTTGGTGGCGGGGAGACAGAAAGACCCCTGACTCCGTCTCTGTTGTTGGCGCCGGACGTGCTGGAGGAATTTGGGATTATTTTCTCCCCGGTTTCTCCGGTCGCCCCGGCGCCTGAGGCGGGGGGGGGCCCCGAACCGCCGCCGCCGCCTCCCGGCCCGGCGCCCCTGAAGGAGCCCAGGGTGGACTCCTCTGCCACCGATCCTGGGGGTGGGATCGTGACGGAGGCGGGGCCGGCCGGTGCGGCCGAGCCGTTCGCTGCACCCTGTGTGACGGACGGGTTGGCCGCCGGTGACGACCTCCCGGAGGAGGACGGGGACTCGGTGTTGGGCAACGAGGACGATTTGGAGTCCATCGGCAGCGAGGCGATGGACGCCCTCGTGCCCTTCACCGACTCTCCCCTCATCCCCGTAGGGGAACTCCGGGATTTTATGGCCATGAGCCAGGGTCGTCACAAGAAGATCCGGCTGGCCCTCGACAAGTGGTCGGAGCTGACGCTGCTCGTCGTGTCCGTCCGCGCCGCCGTTAAAATCATGGGCGCGGACAAGGACGTTGGCCGGCTCGAGCTGCGTCGGCTCAAGAGCTTCCACACTGGGCTGCTGAGGGAGTGGCGGTCGTCAGTGACCGCGCTCCCTCCCCTCCGTTAGGTAGAGGTTGCACTATGCTTCTGAGATGAAGATAACCATAGCCAGCCTCAACATCAACGGCAGCAGGGAGGCGCGCCGTAGATTCAATAACTTCTCGGTCCTTCGGGACGGGAAATATGCGGTGTGCTTCCTGCAAGAAACCCACACCGTTCCGGGAGACGAGGCCACGTGGCTCCTGGAGTGGCAAGGAGGGGTCAGCATGAGTCACCTCTCCAACAATTCCTGCGGGGTGGCTGTCTTGCTGGCCCCGCATTTTCAGCCGGAGATCTTGAGGGTCAAGGAGCACGTGCCGGGCCGCTTGCTCCAGGTCACTGTTCGCCTGGGAGGCGTGCCGCTCCATTTAGTGAACGTGTACGCCCCCCGGACCGGTGCGCAGCAAGTGCGCTTCTTCGGAGAAGTGTCCGCTCTTCTGGGCTCCATCGACGTGGGCGAGTGCGTCATCCTCGGGGGGGATTTCAATTGTACCCTCGAGGCGCGGGACCGGTCGGGTCCCCCGCGAAGCCCGGCGGCGATGGAGAAGTTGCGGGACCTGGTCGGGTCCTTCGACTTGGTGGACGTCTGGCGAAATCTCCATCCCGACTCCAGCGCCTTCACGAGCGTGAGGTCTGGAGGAGGAAGGTCCAGAATCGACCGCCTTTACATTTCCCGGGCGTACGTCTCCTGCGTTCCGGCGGCTTCCATGCGGCCGGTGCCGTGCACGGACCACCACCTGGTGTGGGCGGAGCTCGCTCCGCTGCGCGCGCGGGGGGGGTCCGCGTACTGGCATTTTAACAACCTGCTGCTGGAGGACGCGCGGTTCCGGGATTCGTTTCGCCGGTTCTGGGCCGACTGGAGAAGGAAGCGGGGAGGCTTCCCCTCCTTGAGGCTATGGTGGGACGTGGGCAAGGCTCACGTCCGCGTCTTCTGTCAGGAGTACGCGAAGGGGTCGACCAAGAGGCGGGAGGCCCGGGTCGGGCGATTGGAGAAAGAAGTGCTCGACCTGGAGTCCCGTCTCGGTCAGGTCGTCGAGGACCCGGCCCTGCGGAAGGTGTACGAAGAGAAGAAGGGCGCGCTGAAGGACCTGCAGCTGGTCGGGTCCCGAGGCGCGTACGTGAGGTCGCGGATCCAGTTCCTGCGGGACCTGGACCGCGGCTCCCCCTTCTTCTACTCGCTGGAAAAAAGACGAGGGGTCCGTAAGCAGCTCTTGGGGCTGCTGGCCGACGACGGATCTCTGGTCTCGGATCCGGAGGGCATCAGCGCGGAGGCCCGGGCCTATTACGGGGCTCTGTTCTCTTCGGATCCGTCCAGCGAGGATGCGCGCAGAGTTTTGTGGGAGGACCTGCCGAAGGTCGGCCCGGAGGGCGCCGAGAATTTAGAAGCTCCGCTAAGCCTGGCGGAGCTGACCGGCGCCCTGCGCCAGCTCTCGAGGGGCAAGTCCCCGGGGCTGGACGGGCTGACCGTGGAGTTCCACAGGGCGTTCTGGGACGTCTTGGGGGACGACTACGCGCGGGTCCTGGGGGAAAGTCTGGCGACCGGGGAAATGCCCCTCTCTTGGCGCAGGGCGGTCATCGTCCTGCTGCCCAAGAAGGGCGATCTCCGCCTACTTAAGAACTGGCGCCCGGTCTCCCTCCTCAGCACGGACTACAAAATTTTCGCCAGGGCTATGTCTGCTCGCCTTGGCACCGTGCTGGCCCGCATGATTCACCCCGACCAGTCCTACACGGTCCCGGGCCGGAGTATCCACGATAACATCCATCTGGTCCGGGACCTGGTCCACCATTCCCAGAGGGCTGGTCTGTCGGTCGCCTTCCTTTCCTTGGATCAGGAGAAGGCGTTCGACAGGGTGGATCACGAGTATCTTTTCGGGACTCTGCGCGCATTCGGGTTCGGGACGCATTTCGTCGCCCGGATCCGACTTCTGTACGCCGCCGCGGAGTGTCTGATTAAAGTTAACGGGTCTTTGACGGCGCCCCTTCGCTTCGGGAGGGGGGTGCGTCAGGGATGCCCCATGTCCGGTCAGTTATACGCCGTTTGCGTGGAGCCTTTCCTGCGCCTCTTGCGGAAGAGGTTGACGGGACTGGCTCTGCAAGGGCCGGGCGTGGAGGTGGTCCTCTCGGCTTACGCCGATGACGTGCTCCTCGCGGTCACGGATCCCGTCGACTTGCGGAGGATGCGAGAATGCCAGCAGATTTACTCGGACGCATCCTCCGCCAAGATCAACTGGGAGAAATGTTCTGGACTCCTGGTGGGCCCATGGCGGGTGGACTCCCTGCCGGAGGAGTTCGGGCCTTTCGCCTGGAGCACCACGCACCTCCTCTACCTGGGAGTCTACCTCAGCCCGGCCGAGGACGCCTGGCCGGCGAACTGGCAAGAGCTGGAGGCCAAAGTCACCGCTCGCCTAGGGCGCTGGACAGGACTGCTCCGAGTGTTGTCCTACAGGGGTCGAGCGCTGGTCATAAACCAGCTGGTGGCCGCCATGTTGTGGTACCGGTTGATCACTTTGATCCCTCCCCCTGCGTTTGTCGCCAAGATGCAGAAGAAGCTCGTCGACTTCTTCTGGGACAAAAGGAAGCACTGGGTCTCTGCCGCGGTTTTGAGTCTCCCGCTTAGGGAGGGCGGTCAGGCGCTGGTGTGCCTCCGCACCCAGGCGGCGACTTTCCGTCTTCAGACGCTGCAGAGATACCTGTACGTGGAGAATCCTCCTAGGTGGCGTGCGCTGGCGACGTATTTCTTCCGCCAGCTGCACGGCCTCAATTACGACACGCAGCTCCTGTTTGTGAGAGTGGGTGGCACGCGTGCCAGCCTGCGGGAGCTGCCTGTCTTCTACCAGGAACTGCTATGGGTTTGGAACAGCGTCGCCTCCGAGCGCAGTTCTCCCCCGTCAGGAGCGGCGGCCGTCCTTCGGGAGCCGCTGTTCAGGAATCCGCACCTCCACGACCGCGGGTTCGGCTGGCTGGCGGAGGGCAGGGCTGTGCCCGGTAAGGTGACCAGAGTCGGGGACCTGCTCGATGGCGGAGGAGCGGGCTGGATGGCGCCGGAGGAGTTGGCGAGGCGCATGTCCTGGGTCAACGTCCGGCTCGCGGTCAAAGCCATCGAGTCGCTAAAAGTGGCACTGGGCCCCGTCTCCACTAGGTGTGTCGAGGAGGCTCAAGCACGTGGGGCGATCCCGTCCGAACTGACCCCCGTTCGGACGGAATTCCTTATCGGCGCCCGGCCCCGAATCCTCCCTCGGGAGCCGCCGCCTCACCACTTGAGCCTTCTCGGAGAAATGCCCTCCGTGCCCTTTCAATCCGCACGGAGGCGTTTCCTGTACGGGCTGCTCCTGCACACTCTCCACTTTGCCATCTTCGTCTGCCGTCCGGACACGCCTTGGCGTACCATCCTGCCGTCCGGCGGAGGCGAAGGTCCCCATTGGAAGGCTCTCTACGCGGGAGTCTTCCCTTGTTCTATTGGGGACTTGGCCTGGAGGGTGTTGCACGGAGCAGTCCCGTGCAATAGGATTTTAAGTAGGTTTACGGACTCCCAGGCTGCTTGCCATTTCTGCGGCCTGGAGGAGTCCGTCTATCACATTTATGTTGAATGTGAGAGGTTGCAGCCCCTCTTTCATTATTTGAAGGGGCTGCTCCTCAATTTCTGGTTGCACTTCAGCCCCACGCTCCTGATCTACGGTCACCCGGTGCGGAGGGGAGCGGGTAGGTCGGAGGACCTCCTCGTAGGACTGCTCCTGGGCCTGGCCAAGAAAGCCATTAATTGGTCCAGGCAGCGGGCGGTCGAGGGGGTCGTTCGGCCCGATTGCCTGCCTCTCTTCCGCGGCCATGTTCGCGCCCGGGTGGCCCTGGAGATGGAGCACGCGGTGTCCGCCGGCACGCTTGAGTTTTTCCGCGACCGGTGGGCGCCGCGGGGACTGGAGTGCATCGTCACCCCGGACTTTCAAATTTTAATTTGATTTATTAAGTTTCATTTAAAGTTTTAATTTGATTTACAGTAAATTTGGGTTCAACCAAAAAGAGCAACACCAGGTTATAGTCCAACAGTTTTATTTGAAATCACAAGCTTTCGGAGCTGCTGACTGAGGAGCAGAAGCAGCAGCATCAGAGTGGTGGTCTCTGTGAGCAGGAAGAGGAGAGGGAGACCAGACAGCAGACCACCACCAACACATCCACAACCAACTACAACTGAGGTGCCTGGAGAGAGAGGACAGGAGAGGAGAAGGAAAAGAAGGCCAAGGCCAAGGCCATTAACATCAGAGGAGAGGCCTTTCCAACACTGCCTCCTCAATTGGCCTCCATTTTAGGAGAGGGAGAGAGGGGAGAAAAACAACACCAAGTTATAGTCCAACAGTTTTATTTGAAATCACAAGCTTTCGGAGCTGCTGCCCCTTCATCAGGTGAAGTGAAGGAATACGAATCGACAAAGCATATATAGTCAGAGAACAATGCCTGTGTAGCGTACAATGTCAGATGACTACATTTTATCTTTCTGACTGCCTTTCATCACACCTCGGCAGAGAAACAATCAGGTCAGCCAGGAAGGCACCACATCAAAGACATAGCAAGATACAACTGAGACAATGAGGTGGGGTCACAGAGGGTCTAATGTGTCAAATGCAGTCTGTATGGAAAACCATAAACTTTAAAATTTTTACTTTTTTTTACTGGAAATCACATCTGTGAACAAGCCAACGACGACTCGAGTCTGGATGACTGTACGTCATGTAGCGTGACATGAACCCAAGATCCCGGTTGAGGCCATCCTCATGGGTGCGGAACTTGGCTATCAGTTTCTGCTCAATGATTTTGCGTTGTCGTGTGTCTCGAAGGCCGCCTTGGAGAACGCTTACCCGCAGATCCGAGGCTGAATGTCCTTGACTGCTGAAGTGTTCCCCGACTGGGAGGTAACAATCCTGCCTGGCGATTGTTGCGCGGTGTCCGTTCATACGTTGTCTCAGTGTCTGCACGGTCTCGCCGATGTACCATGCTCTGGTGCATCCTTTCCTGCAACGTATGAGGTAGACAACGTTGGCCGAGTCACATGAGTATGTACCATGTACCTGGTGGGTAGTGTCCTCACGTGTGATGATGGTATCTGTGTTGATGATCTGGCATGTCTTGCAGAGGTTGCCGTGGCAGGGTTGTGTGGTGTCGTGGTCGCTGTTATCCTGAAAGCTGGGTAATTTGCTGCGAACGATGGTACTTTTGAGGTTAGGCGGCTGTTTGAAGGCGAGTAGTGGAGGTGTGGGGATGGCCTTAGCGAGGTGTTCGTCGTCATCGATGACATGTTGAAGGGTGCAAAGTACATGGCGTAGTTTCTCCGCTTTTAGAAAATAAATGTTTTTTGGGATATATTTACTGCCCATTCCGAGTTGCAATAAAGGCATTAAGACTCAATTACCATGTAGGCCAGACCGATTAGAGGTGGCAGATTCCCGTCCCTCAAGGACATTAGTGAACCAGTTAGGTTTTTACACCAATCCGAAAGCATCCATAGCCATTTTCCTGGTTACAACCCACAAATTACTAGATTTACTAAATTCAGTCTCACAACTTGCCACGGTGAGATTTGAACTCACAACCTCAGTACCATCACACTAGGAGACCATACCCGTTAAATACTAATTAATGAAATTAATCACATGTATCATCAACATTAATTACTGGATAGTGATCTGAAGTGGGAATCCCATCCATTTTTTCCCCTCTCTAACAAAGAGGTGCTGAGGCCAATTGTAACAGGTCCTTATCCTGCCCACACCAGAGCTCAGCACAAATGAGCAATTGAACCTGGAACTGTTCTGGTCTGCAGATAAACATGAGATATCTACTCACTGGCTAAACTTACCAAGCTATCTGGGAGGCTGGGGCTTCTATTTCTAACAAATTTAACAAACAACATTGTTAAAGAATGAGGAAGGAGTTGCCCTATTTAGTCAGTGGGTAAATGCTCAGCATAGGGTGAGAGTGAGCCATGAAGGTCCTAGATTTAATCAGTGCTGTGTGCTGATGAGCACCTCAGTGCCTGCAGGTCAGGTAGGGGGGGGAAATGCCCATTGCTCCCAATTGTGATTGCTAATAAGTGTGAATGCCAGGTCAAAACAGAATCCAGCCTGGATGTGATGACACACATGATAAATTAGCTTGCTGATAATAGAGGCTATTGGGTGAGGACTGCTAGTATCCATGTATTGTGGAATTGTACCATTAAGAAGAGGAATGGAGAAAATCAGGGGGATATGGAGCAGGGTTGTTGCTCTTGATTCCTATCCAGTGACAGCTGTTGGAAAGTGCATATGCTTAGGACAGGAGCAAGCTTTGCTCTGATGTCCCCAAGATCAAATGGCTTCCAAACAATCACCATTTACGCTTACAGGTGAAGAATGGCCACTTTGGCCAGGTACCAGAGGGCTACCAGTGCTTGTGGAACTTTACCCCAGCAGAATTCTATGCCTTCAGGAGAGGAGAAAGGGTGAAAGTTATCAAAAAGATGTTTCATGTGAGTAATATTCAAGTTGATTCATTAGAATTTAAGCAGTCATCTGGATTGACGGTGATGTTTCCCCTTTGGAGCCAGTGACAAGGCTGTTCCCTCCATTCTACCCACTGCTTGTCTAGTCAGCCATTCGGGCACTGGTTTGCAGAGTTATCTGGAGCCATTAGGAGGAATCCCTGCCCCTGATAGGTTTAGCCCTTCAGGTTCCATTAGTAAGCCAGGTGTTACTCATTTTTGCAGAAAACTGCTGACATCTTCATAGATTAAATTCTTTCAATGACAAGTGAAAAATTGTATTCTCTCCCTAAATCATCTCAGTCATGCAATAGTCACATTCAAAATGAATTCAGATTTGATTGCAATGCTTGCAGGAATGAATTATTGCCTCTTTATTTGTTATATATTCATGTAAACTTTGTAAGTCTTTGCAAATCCATCAGTTAATTCCAATGAGCACCAGAACGAAACTGCTTTGCTCAGAACGTGCGTTAGGGTTAATTTGAACAAAGTATTTCTACTTCATACAGAATGACAATGAACAGTCCATTAAACACCAACATTTCTGTATGGTTTTGTTTTCCACCGTCAATATATTGACACTGAGGCCACTACAATAGCAAATACTCTTGACTAATACATATCAAAAAGAAGCTGAGGCTTGCCTTACAACACAGGATATGCCACTAGCGTCAATGTCTTCAATTCATATCAACTTCAGATCAGACAATTTTTAAATGATATTTGATTTGGCATTTAAAAAAAAAATCAGTTAACAACATTTACCAAATATTTTGGTGGAATTATTAATTAAAAAAATTAAAAGGCAACTGTTAGAATATTGTTTTAAACATCAATAATTTTTCTCAAACAAAACATTTTGGTGCTGATTTTTGTCCCTGTTTTTGGATGGGAATGGGTCAGTAGCCTGAAAATCGCAGCTCAGCACGTACCAGCGCATTTCCACCAAAACTTGAAACAGTAACCTCTTTTCAGAAAAACCTGCCACATATTTCCAGCATTTTTGGTTTTTAAAACTAACAGTCAACATGTTTGGGACAATATAACTATTGTTGTGGTGGCAAGGTAATATGGGTAAAGCCTTTCCTCAAATTAGCATTACCACTTACGATGTTGCTTGATAGGTTTTCAATGTAGGTGAAGACCAGACATGTAATTAAAGTTTTGACAGGAAACTTAGGTTTAAGAAGTTTAAATGATATACTTCCTTTCCATGAGGATGACATCTTTGTGTTGTAAGCAACAACAACAGCTTGCATTTATATAGCGCCTTTAACGTAGTAAAACGTCCCAAGGCGCTTCACAGGTGTGTTATCAGACACCGAGACACATAAGGTGATATTAGGGGAATCTGTAAATAAAAGTTTAGATCAGACATGTTCTTAAGAGAGAGATTCAATTGATCAAACTAGGTGTAACTTGGGATCATGAAGGAAAAAGTAGGGGCAAAGAATATTTTTTTAAAAAACAGATTACTGCTGAACATGTGCTTATTGGAATTTGCTATCTATTATTCTTACTCTCTTCTGATGTTTCAGTACTACTTGGTATAGGCCAGTATTATGCCTAGAAATTCAATGGTGCTTCGCCCATCTACCAGGCGCTAAACGAGCACCTAAGTCTTCAATATGGCAGGCAGGAAGCACATAGATTAGGAGCTGGAAGTGCATCATCCGCCATATTGGCATAGGCAAAAAAAGGAGGGCAAGGACCCATGCCTGAAACAGGAGTTAGTCCCTTTGCATATGGACAATAAAGGGGCCTAAAGGCTGTTTGGGGCCCATCTGCAATATTGGTTTGCCCTGAGGTAGCCAAAGCCAGCGCCAGCGCTAGCTGCATTCAGAAAAAACATGCAGCCTACCAGGCGTAAGAATTTCATGGGCATTCGCTGGGCAGAAGTTGGGCAAACAGCCCAACTCTCCGCCCACGGATGCCCTTTTCCCGGGGATGCGGATGATCTGTCAAGAAATTTATTGACATCGCAAATTCCGGGTTTTAGCGCGTGTGCTTCACGTGCCTAAACCCGGAACTTGCACGGCCCCTACGGGCGCGTGCGCACCTCGTACGCACCCGTAGGGGCCGCAAATTATTGCCCAATATGTTTTGAAAGTCTCTTTCTGCCTTTGAAGTTATTGTAATTTAGAGTTCAGGTGAATAATTACTTCTGTCACTTTAGACTGGGCATGAGATTGTGAAATGATCAGACCTCATTCAATTAAGAGTCTTGAATGCCAGAAAAAGCAATTGACCTGTTTCTCTCTTTCATATCCTGCTTCCTGATGGAAACTGTCTTGGGTATCAGCCTCAGTGCAAACCTTCCCTTCACCAAGGTTGACCACAGTAATGAGCATGTGATGCTAGTTAATATTTATTAGGTTAATGTGGGAGATTTATTGTATACAAAATATACAATCTGGGGCACCTTGACCAGGAAACGATGCAGGGATTCTCAGAATTAAAACAATTGCTCTCTATTATAACTAAGTACAGGGAAATGGAAGTAATTTTTTTTTAAACTCCTACAGCAGACATTTCATCAGCTCCCAGTTCTCTGTCAGTACTGGTTTGTATATTTTCTGTAGCAAACGTGTAATCTGGATTAAGGATACAACCCATTAATTTCTCCCCCTTCTCTTGGGAAAGTGCCCAGCTCCTACTTTGTGGCTTCCTGTGATGCTCAGCTAAGATCTGTTTGCAAATCAAGGGCCCCATCCCATATCTCCACATTGCAGTCTGTGTCAAAGGATGGCCTTCCTGCATGTAAAATATTTGTTTGCACTAATTTCAGGATCCATGGTGATAATATGGAATGTCATAAATTAGACATAATTTATGTTACTTATGCTTTGACTGTCCAATTAAAGTTACTGAAGCACTGGTATAATCTTTTGAGATTGAAGGACTGAACCTGAATACAGTCAGACCCAGTTTATGAGTACAATTACAAGTATCATAACATCTCTACAATTATTTGAATACAATCATTTTACTTTTCATAAAGCCAGTAAGTTCACCCTTAGGGGTAGATCGTGACTTTGTGCGATAACGTAAAGCGGGTGATAGCGAATCGGCAGCCCGTTATACATCTCCCCCATTTTCATCCCAATGGAATCAGGAGAGATGTAAATCGGGCTGCCCACTCGCTATCACCCGTTTTACACTATCGCACAAAGTCTAGACCTACCCCATAATCTTTGGGTTATGTCAACGGTCTGTCCCTTAATTAGAACTGGTAGAAATCTTAAGGCACCCCAGATGAAAAGAAATGAATATAAAGAGCCTGGTAAAGCCAAGAGTTCTGAAACCATTTGTTTCTGCTTCCAGCATTTCCCTCTCTAAGCTAACCAAGGTGGCTGCTTTTGAAAGCAATCTACGTCACAGCTGCTCAATTTATGAGGCAATAAACAGCTTTTGCATGTTGAGTAAATGATGGAGCCATAAACCGAGATTTATGAGTCCAAAGAAGCCATTTCTACCACATAAATTCAGCAGCTTTGAAATATGTAGCTATTACATCATATGATTTTGTTATTGTTTTGGGGGCTATTTCCAGTAGCATATTTTGGAATTTACTAACAAGACTATATTAAGGCTGACTTTCCTGGACAGGAGCAGTCTGAGAATAATGGAGGAGGGGTGCAGTGCACTCACAGGACTGACCTCGAAATGCACTGGGCCTGGGGGTAAGATTTTGTGCTTTGAATTTATTGTGCGTTCTCATCCGTGTATTCAGAGCAGACTATTGGACACTGGGCCGGTAAGAGAGGTCTTAAAGGCAGCAGCTGATTAAAGGGACAGGTACAATGAAAGTTACATCAATATAGCTAGTTTGTACTATTTACTGAACCTTGACTTTTATTCTGTGGCATAACTGTTACCAATCCAACACCATCTTTATAGATAATCAAGCCTCACAGCTGCCTACTTGTTACTACTTGGAGTGATCAATTTTCAGTCTTAGCAGGTAGCTTAGGTGGTGCACCATTCTGTGTGGGATGGAGACACTCATATTGTCTGCTTACCCTATTAGATGCACTGCTTTGTTGATCACAGATCAGCTTTAATGGTGAGTGGATCCTGTGGACTGAAGGTTTGCATTATGAACAAAATGGGCAACATAAAATCATTATAAAATTCCAAACAGTACATTTTTTGTTTCCAAACTTTCAATGTACCCTTTAACAAAACCTATGAAAAATATTGTTTTATCTGTAATGTTATAAAGAAAAACTTTTATCTAAAATATTATATTTATACTGTAGTCTACTTATGAACATGCCAAAAGACTATTTTGAGGGGTAATTTTCAAACTTTGCCATCTGGGCAATAATCAGGTGGAACGGATTGCCTGGCATCTGTAGAAGCTATCTAATTTTCATTCCAGGCTGCAAAGTTGAAATTAACACCCACCTCCTATGATCAGTTGCAACAATGCCACCCTATCCACTAGATAGTGCAATCTCATTCACAGCCCCCCACCCCTGTGATATGCCAATTTCTGGGGAAGGTTAAAAAACAGAGGTCTCGATTTTAACTTCTCCTTCCTGGCAGAAACCAGGCCGTGGGGGCAAGTTAAAATGGAGTCGGAGACTTACCCATCCTTTCCCAGCCCAATCTGACTGACTGAAAGCCAAAGAGTCTTCTTTACATATCCAGATTGGGCTCCTATGATTTTAATCATGTGATTTTACCCTGAAGCCTGAGCAGGGGAGCAGTGGTGGTTTCCCTGCCAGGCCAAACCTGCCACGAACAGGAGGCAGGACCACAAGAGGCCCAGTAAGGTAAGTTTTTATTATATCTTTTCTGTTTCCTTGTGTGCCAGGAAGAGCAGGAGTGCTCCTCCGGGTCTCACAAGGAAACCTGGGGCCTCCCACCAACCAACCTCCCCCGATAGGGATTCCCCTCCCTGAGACGTACCTGACTGCCGGAGACCATTCCCGCGGGTTCCCGGCGACAGCCTCATGCCACCTGAATTCCTATTCCCCAGCCTTTCCTCCAGTTAATTCCTGCCAGGTTCGGGCGGGTATCTGATCCTGACTAAGGAAATGAGGCCCAGGAGCTAAAATCTCACTGGGCCTTGGCGTGTGACATTGTCGCTTACCTCTGCACCCCCCTACCCCTCCCCACACGCACCAATCGTTTCCCGAGTTAAACTTGAGGCCAGAGGGAAAACTGTTACCACTTTCAGGAAATTTGCTTCCTCCCCCTCAAAAAAAATACTTCTACAGCAGCATTGCTGCATCATGTGAAAATCAATAGACTAAAAATTCAGAGATGATTTCATTTGCATTTGTTTCTTTTGGTTTAGGTCATGTTACAAAATTCTGACAGGGCTAGACAGACTTGATGCAGGGAGGATGTTTCCTCTGGCTGGGGGGTCTAGAACGAGAGGTCACAGTCTCAGGATGCGGGGTAGGACACTTAGGACTGAGATGAGGAGAAATTTCTTCACTCAGAGGGTGGTGAACCTGTGGAATTCTCTACCACAGAAGGCTGTGGAGGCCAAGTCACTGAATATATTTAAGAAGGAGATAGATAGATTTCTAGACACAAAAGGCATCAAGGGGTATGGGGAGAGAGCGGGAATATGGTATTGAGATAGCGGATCAGCCATGATCATATTGAATGGCCTACTCCTGCTCCTATTTTTCTATGTTTCTATATTTCTACATATAATTCAAGAAGAGATGTGGAAAAAAAACTTAAAATAAACCTTTCAGCCCTCACAAGATTAGTTGTTAGAAATATTATTTCCGACACGATGTTGATAAAAAGAGCTGCTCCATGAAATGCAAGAGGAAAAACATGCAAGAGGAAAAAAATTCAAGCTCACCATATCAGCCATCATCTGGGGTCGATGAACCTTTAGAGCACTTAATTTGCCAGATGCTCAAACTAAAATGTCATTAAGACTTTCAGATGGCATCACTCATATGATTATAAACAGCCCCTTAAGTTCACATCATCTTCACTATCTGAGCAGTCAGTTTTTGCTGATTTTTTCAAATACAATTCTCTGCCATTCATTTCCAACCAGTCTTTTGCAGATCTTTTCACAGGAAAATTCATTTGGAAATAAACTGTATTGTCGTAAACCAAAAAAAGTTTATTAATTGTAATGATTATTAAATATTCAGTCAGTTTTGCTAATTTTGTGGTGAATATAAACGAGTATTTAAATATTTTATAATACTCGTTTATCACCGTATCAATTTAATCCAGCCATGATACATTATATGCTGAGCACATATATCGCATAAGCAAATAGTATGTCTGCAGTCTTTACAGTAGGACCCTGACTCAATTATGGTATAACCATTCAAGCAAGTGTACTGAGATAGGTTGGCTTTCCTCCCAGATGAAATGTGGATAACATCTGCTACTGCTGATATTAGAGCAACACAATTGGCATCAGGTAACAATAATGGAAAAAAAATCACAAAACATTGCAACAGGCAACTCGTGCGGGATTTATGTGATGCCAGCATACGTCAGTTTAATTGGATTAAATTGGACTGCATTGTCGGAGGTGCTGTCTGCTCTCTCAGGTGGACGTGAAAGATTCCACGGCACTATTTTGAAGAAGAGCAGGGGAGTTATCCCCGGTGTCCTGCACCAAAATGTATCCCTCAATCAACATCACTAAAACAGATTATCTGGTCATTATCACATTGCTGTTTGTTGGGAGCTTGCTGTGTGTAAATTGGCTGCCGCGTTTCCTACATTACAACAGTGACTACATTTCAAAAGTACTTCATTGGCTGTAAAGGCGCTATATAAATGCAAGTCTTTTTTATCTTGAAAACTTCGATCAAGTCACCCCTTAACCTTCTAAATTCCTGGGAATACAACCCTAATTTGTGTAATCTCTCCTCGTAATTTAACCCTTGGAGTCCTCCCCTTTCACTAGGTTTGAGCCTTTTTTGACACAATCAAATGATTCAGGTGCATATTGCTGGACTTTCATTCCAACCAGAACCAAATAAATCAAAGATCCCTGTTACTTCATTAGCACACAATATTGATCCACCTCTCATTTCTTTCCCTCCAATTTTTCACTCGCATTCAAATCACAAATTCTCTAAATTTCACCTAACGGTTGTAATGCTGTGTTTTTCCTGCTCTTGTTTTCCTTTCATTATACTGATAAGTTAAGCTTCAGTAAGCTGAACTGAGTGTTCAGCTGGTGCTTTAACTACAGTTCAGCGAGAGAACGTCTCAGTACACTGTGCAGGGTGTTCATGTGCATCAGTAAAAATAATTGTCAACCAGTGTTGTAGGGACAATTTGCTTTTCATCGGATCAGAATGTGAATATTCACTGTTTTATGCTGGCCATCATGCAAATAATGTCAAATTGGCATTAAATGATCACATAACAAATGAGGCTTTAATGGTTATTCAGCACTGTTTTGAAACTTAAGAGATGAAAGTATTTGATCACCCAGGGATACCCATTCACAGTGAGGTTGAGGAAAGCTTTAGTGATTACTCGTGTTTATTCTGTGACAAAATGTTTTATGATACAAACGTACTGGACTGCTGAGGTGAATAAAGGCCTTCCTTGTCTTAATGATGATCAATTCACAATGCTATTATTGATGTACATGGAAACAGCAGTGATTGCATGACTTTTTTGTGTATAGCCCTGGAGGGACCGGGGAAAACTTCCTGCAGCCATTTGTACTTGCACAAGTATGAACAGTAGTACATGTTGCCCTTACTGTGGTGTCATTGGGGATTGCAGCTGTACTTTTGATTGGCGAATGAGCCACTTGTTCATTGAAGATTCCTTTGAATCGTGATGAGACTTCAACATGCAACCTACCATTACAATCCGATGTAGCAAAATTTATAAAACTTGGGATACTCGTTGGCTGACATATTTACTTTTCAGCCTGTTAATCTTTTGGTAATATCAAGAAAGAAATATCATGCTTATTAAACACATTCCATTTGGTGGCAGAGTTCTGATGTTTGGAGGTGATTGCCCCTAGGTTCTCCCTAATGTACCCAAGACACATTACATAGAATTAAATTACAGCACAGAAACAGGCCATTCGGATCAACTGGTCTGTGCTGGTGTTTATGCTCCACATGAGCCTCCTCCCACCTTACTTCATCTAATCCTATCTCCATAGCCTTCTATTCCTTTCTTAGGGTTAGATAAAGAGGGGTGGGAGTAGACTTGTGTGGAGCATAAACACCAACGTGGACCAGTTGGGCCAAATGGCCTCTTTCTGTGCTGTACATTCTATGTAATTCTCCCTCATGCACTTCCACTAAAGGCATCTAAGCTATTCGCCTCAACTACTCCATGTGGTAGCAAGTTCCACATTCTAACCACTCTCAGGGTAAAGAAATTTCTCCTGAATTCTTTATTGAATTTATTAGTGACTATCTTATATTTGTGGCCCCTAGGTTTGGACTCCATCACAAGTGGAAAGATCTTCTGTACATCTACCCTATCAAACCCCTTCATAATTGTAAAGACCTCTATTAAGTCACCCCTTTGCCTTCTCTTTTCTAGAGAAAAGAGCCCCAGCTTGTTCAATCTTTCCTGATCGTTATTGTTCAGTCTTTCCTGATAGTTACTCATGCACAAATTATTTATTTTGCTATGAAAATATGCATGTGTCGTGAAGCTTGTGTGTGTTTGTAGATTATCCCTTGTGAATTGGTAAAGGCAAAGAAATGACGGCTTTTAAAGGCTAATATATAGTCTGTCTTGCTGATGATACATGCAGTAGGAATGATCTGATTCCAACCATGTTTTCAGACCTTAAGAACAACTGCAGTGTACAGAAAACATGGTGGGAAAAGGTATTCTGACTACATTGAATGCATACATGAAATCATACATGAAAAAAAATCTCATTGAAGAGATTGAATATCTTTGTGCCGACTGTATGACGAGACTTAGGCCGCTCTATATCTGGTATAGATACTTAATGCACCAAGCTCTGGTATCCTAACACAGAGTTGTTGCAAAGTTAACTTCACCAACATGCTGCTGCATAACCTGAATCTGGCAGAATAACTTTGTAATGGTACATAGTCAATTCGTCGAGGATTTTATCCGCCTATGATTGATGCTGAGATTGCTACAGATCTACATAGTGGCAGTGTGTATTCATCCCGTATATCTCTGATTCAATCCAAGTCTAGGATATCATTTAGCTTGAAGCATCATCAATTTCCTGTCTGACCTGCATTTCCGATGACAATCAACAAGTCACAAGGACAGACAATGCAATATATTGAATTCTGTCTTCCACAGCCTGTTTTCTCAAATGGAATCTGTATGCAGCTATATATTGTGTTTGTTCTCTTCAATGAATCTCCGTCACAGTCAGATGTTCGGAAGGCAAAGCGTACTTGCCAAAAGTATTGTATATTATGAAGTATTTGATTGATTCATTTTTATTTTTGCAAAGAACTATGGGACTTTTATGTTGGCAAGATAAAAATATTTCCTATCTGGATTTTATAGCTATATCTTCTAGCTTTGTTTTTACTTTCCTGTGAGGAAATTTAGAAAAATTGAGCCAGTGAGAAAAAGACTAAGGCCGAGATTTTCTTTACCTCGGCAGGTCCAGTACGGGTGATGTCGGTGGCCGGTCCCGGTCCCACTGCTGGCTCCATCCTGCTCTGGAAAATGAATTTACGTTGATGGGGCTTGTTAAGCCCACCCAGCATGTTTCCCGGCCCAATTAGAGGAAGTGGGTCTGGTGACATCATTCATGACGTGTCATCAGTCGGTTTCCTTAAAGGGACCATGACCACATTACTTTTGACATTTGTGCTGTCAGTGTTCTACAGCATTGAGGTGCTGCAAACACTGACAATGACTGCACAGAGGTACAGGGCAGCACACAGGTTCTCCCATGACTCCCTCCATATGCTTATGGAGGGTGTAACAGCACACAGGGAGGTCCTCTTCCCTTCCGATGGGCGGAAGACACCTCCCCAGGAGATCAACATAGCCTGGTTGCACATTACACAGGAGGGCACAAGCAGGGATGTGGTCAGGAGTACCTGGGTGCAGTGGCGCAAATGTTTCAATCATCTCATTAGATCACGAAACGTTAATACAAAGCCACACTCAACCTCCTCCTGCTGTGCCTCTCATCACATCCCCATCACTCTGCCTTCCCTACCCTACTCCTGCACATCCTTACTCACACCAACATACCTTGCAACTCCACCCATCCCTCTCTATCTACATTATCACTTCCCCATCTCACTAGCTACCCCTCATATTTACACTCATCCTATTGCAATCATACCAACTAACAACACACAAGGGTAGCCACTTGGGTGTTTTATCCAATGTTTATGTAAAGTTTCTATTAATGTTCTGTCAAACATTGAAATCTTTATTTTCAACAGTTTCCGGTCTTGGATGGATTTGTGTGCACCTTTGGAAGTGGCTTAGTGAGTTGCAGTGAATGGTGAGATATAACAGGACCCCCCGCAATGGTGGTGAGTGTGAAATGAATGTCTTGGGCATTGTAGGGATGCTTTATGGTGTTGGTGTGGGGTGGTGCCAACCAGGCGCATCATGTGGCAGCCAGGGTGTACAGCATCAAGTGAAGTAAATCTGGCCATGGTGAGGTCATCCCTGGCCTCCCAGGTAGCAATGTGGTTGGGTGCTGATGCCCTGTGTCCTGTGCAGCATCAGGTGATTGAGGAGAAGGTTGGTATTGTTGTTGGTGCTGCTGGTGTGCCTGGTGCTGCTGGTGTTGGGGCTGATCGAGATCGGATTCTGAGGACCAAGGTGAGACAGTATAAAGGGGACCCATGTTGATGGAATAGATGGCAGGTAAAGTAGACAATGATGAGAGAGTTCTTCCAATGAGGTAAGAGTGGATGGAAAGTGGTAAGTGGAAAGCCTGCAGAACCTATGCTGGCAATGGACTGAGAAACAGCTTGTGGCTGAGGAAAGTGATGATCTGTCAGGTGGGAGCTTTTATTGTACATTTGAAGCTGTCAAGTAATCAGCTGGAGCAATGGCCACTGAACTCCTGCCTCAGGTTGACAGATGTGGTCCCTGAACAGCGTGGTTCCCGTGGCCATGAAATTAAAGTTAAAAAGTAAGTTTAAAAAAGCCTGTTAAGGGTCTGTTAAGTAAATTGTAAGGAGTTTAATTGGGTCGCCCGCCGCTGCCTGTCATGTCAACTCAGCGTTGGCAGACACGACATTGGGAAAGGCGTGTTGCGGCAGGTTGACAGCGGGTTCCTGAACCGCTGTCAAAAAAAACCGCTGTCCTACCCAACCCACCACTGATCCCACCTGCTAACCCCACGGAAAATTCTGGCCTAAGAGAGGGATACAGATATGTGAAAGAAATCCAGCCTAAGAGAGGGATACAGATACATGGGTTCAGTGTGGAAAAAGTTTTAATGATCTGCTGAGATCACCTAAAGTGTGGCCTTTGTGTTTTGGGAAATGGAAGTTCAAGAGTGAAGGCTCAGGGTGATTTCCATGTTGAATGTTGGTGGTGATACTGAGCGCAAACCACTGTTTATTGGACAGAGGATGCCTGGGGTTTTGAGAATGTTGGACTTATATTCATCTCCATGTGCCAGCCACCTGTGGCTGAAGCATAAGCTTACGCAAATCTGGCATGAATGAGTGCATCCCTTGCCTGACGGCCAACAATGTGGTCGCCTGCTGCTGGATTGGCCACAACCAGCCCCGCAAGGCGTCACTCCCCATCCTCTTCCTTGTCCTCTTCATCGTCCTCTTCATCGTCCGCTTCATCTTCCTCCAAGGAGGCTGTGTGCTGAGCCACTTGTTCATCCGGCAGCACTAAGCCGCGCTGCTCTTCCTCCGAATCTGACGTCCAGGATGAGAGGATGTAAATGGTTCCCATCCCGTTGTTATGGATTTCAGTTGAGGCAAGAAGCTTGCAAGCGCACACTCAAAGTGGCCTGAAATTATTCCAATCAGTTCAAACAGCAGCTTGAACAGTCACAAGGTCAGTAGATTTGCAAAATCTTATCCCAAACCTCCAACAACAAAGTTGTTGCATTTGAATGCCAGCCATGTTACAGGAGCGCGTTTAAAGTTCTGCACCAATAATGACTACAGATCATGTCCTCCACCAACTCGTCTCCTTGCAGCAGGACTGTTTCTGACACGATGGGAAACAGGAGCCAGAGGCACAAAAACCTCTGTCAAAATAGGATTATCAAGGCAGTTAACAGACTCTTAACTGCCTTAACTAACTGTCCCACTGGTTGGAGTCGGGTCAGTTTGGGAGCGGCTGAACAGACACTCACAGAAATTGCGTGGGGGCGGGATGGAGGCGGGTTGGGCGTCTGAAGACACTTTTTCTGATTTTAGCAGCTGATACGCTTCCAAACCCGCCTCCTCAGGGCTGTTAAAATCGAGCCCAATCCCGCCTCCTCGGGGCTGTTAAAATCCAGCCCAAACCCGCCTCCTCAGGGCTGTTAAAATCCAGCCCAAACCCGCCTCCTCAGGGCTGTTAAAATCCAGCCCAAACCCGCCTCCTCAGGGCCGTTAAAATCCAGCCCTTTGTGTCCTCCTCACAACTTGCTTTCCCACCTATCTTTGTATCGTCAGCAAATTTGGCTACAGTACACTCGGTCCCTTCATCCAAGTCATTAATATAGATTGTAAATAGTTGAGGCCCCAGCACTGATCCCTGTGGCACCCCACAAGTTACAGTTTGCCAACCTGAAAATGACCCATTTATCCTGACTCTCTGTTTTCTGTTAGTTAGCCGATCCTCTAACCATGCTAATATATTACCCCCAACACCATGAGCTCTTATCTTGTGCAGTAACCTTTTATGTGGCACCTTATTGAATGCCTTTTGGATATCCAAATACACTACATCTACTGGTTCCCTTTTATCCACCCTGCTCGTTGCATCCTCAAAGAACTCTAAAAAATTTGTCAAACACGATTTCACTTTCATAAAACCATGTTGACTCTGCTTGATTGTATTATGATTTTCTAAATGTCCTGCTAATACTTCCTTAATAATGGATTCCAGCATTTTCCCAATGACAGATGTTAGGCTAACTGGTCTATAGTTTCCTGCTTTCTGTCTCCCTCTTTTCTTGAATATGGGCAGTTCATTTGCGGTTTTCCAATCCGCTGGGACCTTTCCAGAGTCTCGGGAATTTTGGAAGGTTACAACCAATGCATCCACTATCTCTGCAGCCACTTCTTTAAAGACCCTAGGATTCAGGCCATCAGGTCCAGGGGACTTGTCAGCCTTTAGCCCCATTAGTTTGCCTAGTACATTTTCTCTAGTGATAGTGATTGTTTTATGTTCCTCCGTCCCTTTTGCCCGTTGATTTTCCATTATCCATGGGATGCTTTTAGTGTCTTCTACCGTGAAGACAGATACAAAATATTTGTTCAAAATCTCTTCCATTTCCTTGTTTCCCATTATTAATTCCCCAGTCTCATCCTCTAAGGGACCAATGTTTGGCTTTAGGTACTCTCTTCCTTTTTATATACTTGTAGAAGCTCTTACTGTCTGTTTTTATATTTCTTGCTAGTTTACTCTGATAATCTATTTTCTCCCTCTTTATTATTTTTTAGCCATCCTTTGCAAGTTTCTAAAAATTTCTCAATCTTCTGGCCTACCACAAACTTTGCAACAGTATATGCTTTTTCTTTCAATTTGATGCCCTCCTTAACTTCCTTAGTAAGCCACGGATGGTTGATCCTTCTCATAGAGCCTTTCTTTCTCACTGGAATATATCTTTGTTGAGAGTTATGAAATAGCTCCTTAAAATCTGCCAGTGCTTATCGACCGTCTTACCTTTTTAATCTATTTTCTCAGTCCACTTTAGCCAACGCTGTCTTCATACCCTTGCAATTGCCTTTATTTAAGTTTAAGACGTTAGTTTCAGACCCAAGTTTCTCACCCTCAAACTGAATGTGAAATTCTATTATGTTATGATCACTCTTCCCTAGAGGATCCTTTACTCTGAGATCATTAATGAATCCTGTCTCATTACACATTACCAGATCTAAAATGGCCTGTTCCCTGGTTGGTTCCACAACGTATTGTTCTAAGAAACTGTCCTCAATACATTCTATGAACTTGTCCTCAAGACTACTTTTGCCAATTTGATTTGTCCAATCTATATGAAGATTAAAATTTCCCACAATTATTGCAGTACCTTTCTTACAAGCCCCCATTATTTTGTGATTTATACTCTGTCCTACAGTGTAGCTACTGTTAGGGGGCCTATAGACTACTCCCATCAGTGACTTCTTTCCTTTATTATTTCTTATCTGCACCCAAACTGATTCTACATCTTGAGCTTCCGAGCCAAGATCATTTCTCACTACTCTACTGATCTCATTATTATTAACAGAGCTAACCCACCTCCTTTTCCTTTCAGCCTATCCTTCCAAAATGTCAAATACCCCTGAATATTCAGTTCCCAGCCTTGGTCACCTTGCAACCACGTCTCTGTAATGGCTATCAGATCATACCCATTTATTTCTATTTGTGCCATCAATTCATCTATCTTGTTACGAATGCTGTGTGCATTCAGATAAAGAGCCTTTAATTTTGCTTTTTTACCATTTTTCCCTACTCTGACCCTATTTGCTGGTGCACTCTTATGCTTGTATGCTCTGTCCCTTCCTGCCACACTCTGGTTATCATTAACCCTATCGCTACCCTGCACTATTGCCTTGTCCTTTATCTTTAACTTTCTAAGTTTCCACTCACCTGAACCGTCCCCCCCCCCCCCCCACTATTTAGTTTAAAGCCCTATCTACAGCCCTAGTTTTTTGATTCGCCAGGACACTGGTCCCAGCATGGTTCAAGTGAAGCCTGTCCCAATGGAACAGCTTCCTCTTTCCCCAGTACTGGTGCCAGTGCCCCATGAATTGAAACCCATTTCACCCACACCAATCCTTGAGCCACGCATTCAACTCTCTGATCTTATTTACCCTATGCAAATTTGCTCGTGGCTCAGGTAGTAATCCAAGGATAATCCTTTATGGTTCTGCTTTTTAATTTATCCCATAGCTGCTCATACTCCCTCAGCAGAACCTCTTTCTTAGTCCTACTTATGTTGTTGGTACCTACGTGGACCACGACAACTGGATCCTTCGCCTCCCACTCCAAGTTCCTCTCCAGCCCCGAGGAGATGTCCTTAACCTGGCAGGCAACACAGCCTTTGGGACTCACACTCTCGGCTGCAGAGAACAGTATCTGTCCCCTACCACTATTACATTCCTTTTTACTCCCCAACTTGAATGGCCCCCTGTACCACGGTGCTGTGGTCAGTTTGCTCATCCCCCCTGCAGTCCCTGCTCTCGTCCACATAGTCTGCAAGAACCTCGTACCTGTTGGACAAGTGCAAGGGCTGAGGCTCTTCCAATGCTACTTTCTGGATCCCCATACCTGCCTCACTCATAGTCACACCCTCCTGTCCCTGACCATGGACCAAATCTGAAGTATTTAACCTAAGGGGTGTGACTGCCTCCTGGAACAAAATGTCCAGGTAACTTTCTCCCTCCCTGATATATCGCAGTGTCCGAAGCTCAGACTCCAGCTCATCAACTCTGAGCCAAAGTTCCTCGAGCTGCAGACACTTACTGCAGATGTGGTTGCTGTGGATCACACTGGGGCACCAGCTCCCACATGCTACAGCTGCAACACATCACCTGCCCTGCCATCTCTATTGCATTTTATTTAACTAATTAGGTTTTCAAGTTCTGAAATGCTCAATTGTCTATTAATAGTTTTTCATCTAGGTAATAACCGTGTTTAAATTATTAAATTTAGTTATATGCTTTAGGTCTTTACTGTAACTTAGCCCACAGTCCTAATTTAACCCTAGTTGTTTATATTTTTTTATGTATCCAGCAGCACCGCTTACTCCCACCTCACCGAATTACCTCACTCACCAAATTCCCGAGTTTAGTACTCTGTAGAAGCAGTACTCCGTAGAACTGGACTCTGTGCTACTTAGCAAAAGCCTCTTGCTTTTAATCTCAGCAAAGTTAACAGTTTCACTGGTGTACTGACTGCTGGCACAATGTCCCGTCATCACTGTTGGATTCATGTTTTTACTGAAAAGCTAGGGTAAGCAAATGTTTGTCAGTGATATTTGCTCTTATGCTACAGGGTTATTAGCGAGTCCGATGGATTTACCAGCCATCGCGTATAGCGGGCAAATCGCATTCGCACGAACGCGACCGCTATAAGTGGTGGGCACTGTAATAAAATCAACAACTTAATTTATCTCTGGTGTCCAACCCATATAATTTGGATTAATCTACTCAATTAGTCGAACACCAAGAACTGCATCCAATCCACTAACTATGGCCTAACTGAGATCTTTTACAAGGTCTCACAGATAGCAGTGGTCTGTAACATAGTTGTGATGGTTAGCTGCTAAGATAGAGTGGTGCTTAACCTGGCTCTCCCTCAGTGATCAGGGTGACAATTTTCATCTGCCTCGATTACACCTACAAACCAGGTGGTAGTGAGACTAACATCACGTGTAAAACAGAAACATCAACTTTTCGGGTGGACCTCGCTTTAGGCGGCCAGAGCTTCAGCCGAAAGCAGGCAGCGGTCCAATAAATATATGCTAAATGGAGTCAAATGGCATGGTCAGGACCCCAACACTATTTATCATTTCTGCTACTATTATTTCCTGATCCCACCCACAAATCATGGGCATTACAAGATGGGTGATGGTCGCTCCCAGCGATATTTAAATGTATCCTCAGCTATTCTCAGATAATGTGCTGGAAATTTTTTGAGATATTTTGCTTGCATTAGGTAGTGATTTTGCTACTTAGATGATTTTTTCAGTGGCTGTAGAACATTCTAAACTCTTAAGGGGCTTCTGGCAACGCATTATTTTCTTCTTGGACTCCGTTGGGCAATTCCACACTGGAAGTAGAGGAGGAACGGGAGGAAAGACCAAAGAGCATTGTAGCTGCAGGGAGAGCAAATAGAAGAAGGCATGCTCGCAGGAATCCTTACCCTTCCGACAAGGTTTTTGGCCCAGGACAATATACCTGCAATTCTCTGAGGAGCAGTGCATAAAGAGGCTGCACTTCTCCAGGGAGGCTGTGACAGAGTTGTGTCACTTCCTGCAACAAGACCTGTAACCAACTGCCACAGCTAACACAACATTGCCTGTTGTAGTCAAGGCCACTGCAGTCCTGGACTATGTTGCCTCAGGTTCCTTCCGGGTAGCCACATGGGATATCAGTCTCAGTCAGCCTGCATTTCATGCTTGCATTAATTAGATGCTATGTTTGCAAGAGCAAAGATTTTCATCGATTTTTTTTTTCATGGACATCCAGAAACAGCATTGGGCTCTAGGGCCTGCACAGATTGCAATGAGTACGTGATCACCAGCAGCGCATCAGGCAGGTTTGTGCCCACACTCCTGGCAGCCGCCATGATGCTTTTATATTGTGCCAATCCTCCAACTCTTTGCCACTGCACAGCAAGTGAGAGTCTGGCTGAGGGCTATCCCCTGCACACTTGGCTCATGACTCCTCTCAGGTGTCCATGCTCAACAGCTGAACTGTGCTATAATCAGATCTAGGGCTTAACTGGGCCCTCATTGAGCAGATTATTGGAGTCCTCAAGCAACAATTCCGCTGCCTAGACTGCTCTGGTGGTTCCTGCAATACAGTCCACCAAAAGTGTTGTGTATGATAGTGCTTTGTTGTATACTGTATAACTTTGCTCTGCAACAGGGACAACAGATGGGGCCACCATTGGATGACAATCTTCAGCATGATGAGGAAGAGGACACTGATGATATAGAAGATGGAGAGGGAAAGGGAAGGAGCCTGCAGCTAGGGCTCTTCAGCAGAAGCTCATTGAAGAGCACTTCAGCTGAACAATCCTTGCTCCCTGCCTTAACAGTCATGTCCAACATCGTAGAATCAGTATGGGTGGAGATAAGGAATAACAAGGGGCAGAAAACACTGGCGGGAGTAGCATATAGGCCTCCTAACAGTAGCTATACTGTTGGACAGAATATTAATCAAAAAATAGCTGGAGCTTTACAGCTGTAAACAAGCCACTAATGATTTTAATTGCCTCCCCCGCCGCTACCTGCTCAGCGCTGGCAGACCCGACATCTGGAAAGTCCAGTGTGTGCAATTTTACCGCGGGTTCCTGACCCGCTGTCAATCATTTTAAATTTAACAACTGACCCGCCACCATTCGGGTCCGCTGAGCGCCGGCAAAATTCTGGCCAAAGTGTTTGTTGATATAGTTCCATACCGCAAGTGTACTTTATCCTTGCCTTCATATCAAGTTTAGAATATGAAATGCCATCCACGTTCTACGCTACAGCACTGAAATATTTTCAATGTTGCTTTGAGATGGCTGCAAGAATTTCTTTCTCCACAATATTGAAGATGATGGATGAGTTGTTGCTATGAATTTTGTTGGGCCCATGTGTGGAAATAGCACTGGTTAGTGTATCACCTCATGTGTGGAATGAAAATTTGTATTCTACGCATGGCGTTCTTTTAATTTTTTTTTGTTCTTTTTGTTTGTATGCCAAAATGAAAAATTATATCATGGAAAAGAAAGGGAGAAGGTTGTGAGTCTATATTCCTTTGAACTCAGCTGGCAGTTGCTTTTCAATATTTCTTCCCTTCACAAGATTTTTCTGGGTCTACAAACAATACTTTCAAGCTGTGCAAGTATCTTATATGTAAAAAGACAATACAAAAGATTTGAAAAGTGATCATTCTACAGATAAGTGCTTTTGTCAACCTATCAGCTTCAATACATGAAATGGGAAAACTGATGTTTTTTGCTTTGTTGATTAAAGCCATTTTTGGCTCACAACATCAGCTATGATCTGCCTATCAGGTCCCACAGTGGAGTTTGTTGTTGCTGGCTTTGTTAGCAGCTCTAGTACTTGGACGCGATGCAGTGATGTGAACAGTAGATGGTTACCCTCACGAGAAACATCACCGTAAGCCACCAGAAATAATGTACTCATCAAGGGGTTCATGCCAGTTTTGTAATTGTTACATTAATGTTCTTTTGATATGCTTCCAAAAATATAATATTCAAATGCAGCTTATTGAGTTATGAGAATACAACATGTTGAGCTTTAGGAATTGTTTGTATCTGCTTTATTGTTGTGTTATTTAATGGGTACTAAAGGTGTTCTAAAAAGCTAGAAGAACTTTGCCTATTCTGGAAATTATTATAATTACTACAAGTAACAAATGAGTGCTATATAAGAAACAGGTAGACCAGACCCTGCAATTCCTTTCTTGCTGTCTGCTTTACCATTTCATTACTGGCTAGTTGCCATCAGGGTACTGTTTAGGCCCAGTGTGTTCATTTGTCTTAATAGGTAAATTCTAGTAACATGAGATCAAGCAGCAATATTTTGCCTTTCTTATTGCAACTGAAAGTACATTTTGGTCCGCTTTTAACCATTAATTGCTACAGATTTGATGATATGGTTCAGCTGGATTCAAATAAATTAACTGGCTTTTGAGCCAAAAAGAACCACATTAAACTGACATCAAGGGCTGGATTTTGCCAATGGGGAGCTTTTGGAGGCAGGACTCTAACTTGTTGGGTTTCAGTCCTGCCTCCATCAACTTCTGGCCAATCCACGCTATTTTCCCTTGATTGGCCTCGTTAAGCCCGCCCAGTGGGCTTAGCAGACCAATTAAGAGAAAACCGGTAACAGAAAGTGTCAACGTATGACGTTTCATCTGTGAAGCTGTCAAACACTGACATTCTCTGTAGTTTGATGAGTTCTTGAATTCAAGACTCATCAAACCTCTTTCTTTTGCAGAAATGAGATGGTTGCTGCATTGGAGAATGCAACGGCCATCTGTCATCTCTGCCGCGGATGTGCGAGACTCTCCGCATACCCAACTCTTGAGGCCTGCAGGAAGAAGCAAAGGTAAGTAAACTTTTTCTAACACTTTCCACTTACCTCACATACTCACCTCTCCACACTTGCACCCATCACTTACCTTCACAGCGCACTTTTGCACCCTTCCGACCCCCTCCGACCCACTGCTCGCCTCGGTGACCCTGGCGGGGTTCGGAGCCTTCGGGAAGCCCGCACTTGTGTGGGCAAAATGGGGATAATCCTCTTATCTGCCTGTTAACTACCTGTTGTTGTTCTAATCTCTGGGATTCTTCTGCAGTGGCAAGTCTTGTTGTAGCACTGCTGGGTTTGTGGCTAGAAAATAGCAGGCTCCCTATTGGAGGTAGGATTCCTGACGGGAGCATCTCCACCTCCCCCGCCCCCCCCCCCCCCCCCCACTGCCGCCTCCTCTCCCCGCCCATGCATATGAGATGAACCCCAAACCAGTTTCAAGGAAGCTGAGTCTAGGTTCCGGTGGCGACAGAGGATCAAATGGAAGTCCTACCCCACCAGAACACTGCCTCTGGGATGGGAATCCCAGCCATGATGTTTTAGATGAGTTGTATGGAGAACACAAATACTCTGAGTCAAATAAGTTTCGGAAACCTCATAGTCTGAGCTATTTCATGATAGTTTAGTGCTCAATTCAGAAGCCAGTTGTCTCATCCCTAGTCACAGGTATTATTTGCAGTATAGAGCAGAAATTGAGAGCCTTTGTTGCCAGTATGGAGCCTCACAATTTCTGCCCCATTTAAGCCAAACTGATTTCACAATTCATGTGTTTATGATCAAACACCAGTGTACAGTTTGTCTTTGGAATGATGCTTTTGGGACGAGTTCTTTAATAAAATTGTTTTGATATTTATCACAAACCCGGGAGTCAGGCTATTTTGTCTGAAAAGACCTTTGGTATTTTATGAAATTGTGTTTCCTTTTTTAATACACTCTGTAGCACAACATGAACTAACGCCATATACAAAATGCTGTTGTAAACTTTTTGTTCAGCAGGATATTCGATAACATGTTTTTCATAAGCTTTCACGACCACATGGGTCCTTTCATTTTCATGTGAGAATTACTTGAAGATATGTGAAGATATGAAATATGCTTTCGAAATCTAGACGAGGAGCAATTGCAACAAAAATAATACCTCTTCGGGGTTTCACAAACGCTGAAGAAAAAGGTCAAGTCATTCAATATCTTCATCTTTATTTATTGTTGAAAAGTGGAGAGTATCAGAAAATGGCCAGTCTTTTGCAAGCATACAATGGTCTTTTGCATGGCTGACAAAAAGCAGATGACGGCATCTGTCCCTGTTCGTACAGATTGATCACCAAGGCTTTGAAATCCCACACATCAAGTTGTGCTGGACGTGTACCAGTAGTTGTGCCTGCTGATGCTCTGACTACATAGGATTACATACAGCACAGCAACAGGCTATTCAGCCCAACCAGTCCATGCTGGCATTTATGCTCCCCTCGAGCTTTCTCGTCTTTCCTCATCTAACTCTATTAGCATAACCCTCTATTCACTTCTCCCTCATATTCTTATCGAGCCTCCCCTTAAATGCATCTATACTATTTGCCTCAACTACTCCCTGTGGTAGCGAGTACCACATTCTCACCACTCTCTGTGTAAAACGTTTCTTCTGAATTCCCTATTTGATTTCTTGGTGACTATCTTATATTGATGGCCTCTAGTTATGCTCTTCCCCACAAGTGGAAGCATTCTTTCTCTATCTACTCTATCAAAACCTTTCATAATTTTAAAGACCTCAATTAGGTCGCCCCTCAGCCTCCTTTTTTCAAGCGAAAAGAGATCCAGCCTGTTCATCCTTTCCTAATAGGTATACCCTCACATTTCTGGTGTCATCCTTGTAAGTCTTCTCTGCACCCTCTCCAGTGCCTCTATATCCTTTTTATAATATGGCGACTAGAATTGTACACAGTACTCCAAGTGTGGCCTAACCAAGATTCGATACAAGTTCAGCATAACTTCACTATTTTTCAATTCTATCCCTCTAGAAATAAACCCTAGTGCCTGTTTTTTTAATGGCCTTGTTAACCTGTGTCGCTACTTTTAGTGATTTGTGTATTTGTACTCCGAGATCCCTTTGCTCCTCTACTCCACCCAGACTCGCACCCTCCAAGTAATAAGTGACCTCCCTATTCTTCCTACCAAAATGTAATTCATCACATTTATCTGTGTTGAAATTCATTTGCCAATTATTTGCCCATTCTGCAAGTTTATTAATGTCTTCCTGTAATTTGTTGTAGTCCTCCTCAGTATTGACTATTCCACCCCAATTTGGTGTCACCCACAAATTTAGAAATTGTGTTTTTGATTCCAAACTCTAAATCGTTAATATAAATTGTGAACAAGTGGTCCCAGCACTGATCCTTGTGGAACACCACTACCCACCTTCTGCCTCTGTGAATAGCAACCCTTTACCCCTACTCTCTCCTTTCTGTCTTGAAGCCAGCTAGCTATCCATTCTGCTACATGTCCCCTGACTCCGCATTCTCTGACCTTATTCAATAGTCTATTGTGTGGTACCTTATCGAAGGCCTTTTGAAAATCTAGATAAATTATATCTACTGCATTACCATTGTCTATTCTCTTGATAATTTAATTTCATAGTTCCTTTTTGCCTTCCTAATTGTTTTTTGACCTTTCTCCTAATCTCTTCGTATTTTCCCTTATCATGCTCTCCCCTGCTGTCCATGTCCTTAATGTATGCTTATTTCCTTACCCGCAGTTTTTCCCTTATGGCTTTATTCATCCATGGCGTCTTATTAGTGTTTAGCTTGTTTTTTTAGTGGAATCTATTTTTCCTGGACTCTGTTGAACATTATTTTAAATGTTTCCCATTGCTGTTCTATGTCATTGTTTGCCAATATTGTTGTCCATTTTATTTTCCCAAGTTCTATTCTCAGCCCCTCAAAATCATCTTTTCTCCAATCTATTACCCTAGTCTTCGTCATACTTATGTCCTTCTCAGTTATCATCTTAAGGCATATTATATTATGGCCACTATTGCCTAGATGTTCCCCTACTTTTACTTCTCTTATCTGCTCTGGTTCATTTCCCATTACTAGATCTAATAGCAAATCCTCCCTTGTTGGGATTTTTACATATTGGATTAGAAAGGAGTCCTGTAGACATTGTAGGAACTCTATTCCCTTATCCCCTTTACCTTCTGACATGAATCTTGTCATTCATGGGAAATGACTTATGACATAATACTGGGCGGCCTGCTGGTGGCGCTGTCCAGGGAGAGTATAAATACTCAGGCATGGGCCCAGCTTGCTCAGGACATTCTTTAACATGAACAATTGAAGGACAACTAGATCTCCATGTTGTAAACGGTTGATTAAAGCTTTGTTTAATGCTTAGACCAAGTGCCTAGTAGTTTTCTTACGTCACCTTCCTCTTCTGTCCAATTGATATCGGGGTATTTGGTGGATTTAGCTGACGAGATAAATCCACCAAAATATGCAGGGTCAGCTCACTTAAACATCCATTGGGGGTGAGTGGTGAATTCCATGGGGATTCTCACATTCGTCCACCATAAATTTGGTAGAAGAGCCATGAAAGCTCTCGTAAGACTGCATAAATGTCGTTTACAATTTGCGAATCCAGCACAATTCGATGAGTGGAATTTTAAGGTCTTCCTGATGCTCTCCTCCGTGTACTTCAATGCCCAAAACAGCTTGGACCACCACACCAGGAATGTCCAAGTCCAGGCCTTTTTATTTGGGGGAAGTTATGTAGGGCACGGAAGGCTATAATTATGTGGGGCACACAAGCTGGAGCACACTGCAAAGACGCTCTCAATGTCAAGGAAGTAAATCACTTCTCTGCTGCTGTTTATGCACTTTTAGTGGAATCATACCAATGGGAGCAGGGAGTAGACGTTGTAACCCACAAACCATTAGTTGACATAATTGTCTTCTTTGAAGAGTCGGGGGGAGGGGGATATAATTCCAAAGAATCAATGCATCATGGCAACTTCCAGAAAACATGCAGGATCCTTTGAATGTTACCACACACTATACATTCAGGTAGTGGAAGCCCTTTCTTTTGAGGACTTTGAGGGTGTTAGAAGCTCCAAAAGCATTGTGAAAACCATCTTTTGCACCCTGGACCTTGGGGAAGCCAGCAACCCCATAAAACTGGATAGCCCTATCTCACTGCTGCCTTGCTGTGATGCCAAACAGGCAGAATTCTCCAGCTCTTCTGAAAAGTGTGTCAGTCACATGATGAAATCAAGGCTGACATGCACCCTGGCTGCTATTACAGAGATCTATCCATGGCTGCCCGAAATGACCCAGTGGCATAAGAGTTGAGTGTGGTCGTCTCCTTCATCACTATAGACAGAGCTGTGCCGGCCGATGACTGTGGCTGCACAGCTTCATGCAATAGCTGGCGCACCTCCCCTTATTGCCTCTTTGATGAAATATATGCTTCTAACACACATCTGCTCATTGAGGTCTTCATAGAACCTGTATATTATTTTGGGGGAGGGGTAATACCTTTTCTGGTCCATTCTCCTTAAATGCTGCCTCACTCTCTTTTCCTCAATTCTCTTCTGCTCCTCCTTTTCCTCTATAATAATGGCATACAAAGGTATGCCTATAGGTAATGCTAGACTTGCATGTGAGAAGCTCTCATTTTGGGGGCAGGTGAGGTGGCCAAATTCGCTCGCAGGTCTCAAACTCCCACAGGCAGTCAGAAGCAAGTCCAAAGTTGTCGGCACAATGCAAAAAAAAAATTAAAAACCACCGCAAAGAATCGCTACACAAACTTTAAGCAGTCTTCAGGCTCAAACGTCCCCATTCACACCAGTCTCAGGTGATCCTGACAACAGCTGTACCTTCTAATTCTAACTTATCCCTCATGCAAGAGTTATGTAGTGGCTATGTTACTGAACTAGTAATCCACTAATAAAGTGACCATGAAGCTATTGGGTTGTCGTAAAAACTCGACTGCTTCACTAATATCTTTTAGGGAAGGAGATGTGCCATCCTTACTTGTTCTGTCCAGTTCCTTGCCAACGTGGGTGACTCTTCACTGCCGTCTGAAATGCCCCAGTGAGCCACTCAATTGTATCAAACCACTACAAAGAGTGCATTGGTTCAAGAAGGTGGCCCACCACCACCTTCTCAGGGGATTGACAATAGATGCCAGCCTTGCCAGCAATGCCCACATCCCGAGAATGAATAGGTCTTTTAAATGTTCTGTTGCACGAAGAATGATATATTAGTGTAAGTTGTTGTTGAATGCTGAAAGTCTGAAATTAAAACAGAAAATGCTACAAATATACATTAGGTCCATCATCATCTGAAAAGAGAAAAGACAGGTTAACATCTGAGTTGAACACCCTACAACAACAAAACAACTTGCATTTATATAGCACCTTTAACGTAATAAATCATCCCAGGGTGCTTCACAGCCGCATTACCAAAACAAATTTGACACTGAGCCACATAAGGAGATATTAGGACAGGTGACCAAAAGCTTGGTTAAAGAGGTTTTAAGGAGCATCTTAAAAGAGGAACGAGAGGTTGTAAGGCGGAGATGTTTAGGGAGGGAATTCCAGAACTTGGGGCCTAGGTGGCTAAAGGCACAGCTTCCAATGGTGGCTTGGAGGATACACAAGAGGTCAGAGTTGGAGGAACGCAGATTTCTCGGACAGTTATAGGTTACAGTGATAGGGAGGGACAAGATCATGGAGGGATTTGAACACAAGAATCAGAATTTTAAAATCAAGGCATTGGTGGGCCAGGAGCCATTGTAGGTTAGCAAGCAAGGGTGATGGGTAAATGGGACTTGGTGCGAGTTAGGATACAGGGTTGAATTTGACTTTTGCGCGACCTTCCGACGGAGTGCACCAGCCGGTCTCCTGCACTAGTAGCAAAGAGGCAGCCATGATTTTGAGGTGCCGGCACGAAACCAGCATCCCAATGCAGCTCGCCAGATTGATGCCTTGTAGGCATACACAGACCCTTAATTCTTAATTCTTGATGTATATTGAAATGCTTTGCCAGGCCAAAAGGTTTTTTTTCAAAGTGAAATATAACATGAAATTTGCTTTGATGTGCTTTACTAAAAGGCAGCAAACATGGTTGTGACTGCAGGGGGTAGTCATAGACAACAGAGATAAACAAACCCCCTTAGATTTTGCAGACATCACGTCTCTAATGATTTTTTTTCGTGGCTAAAGGGGAGAAGTCAAACCTTTGAAGTTTTGAAATGCAGAATACGATGCAACACATGAACTGTAACCAATGGTTTTCTGCCACTTTTGTAAACTTTAGGAGTGAATGAACAGTTTTGGGCTGTGATAAAGGCAACTAACGGATAGCCACTCAGGATGTTAGTGTGAACGTTTGACAGCTCAAACAGCTCAGGTCGAACATTAAAGGAACATTTCACTATGTCTGAATGATTGATTTACTGCGAAAGGCAAGGAAAACTGTATAAAACACAGTGGCTAAAGAATATCGGCACTGCAGTCAGAAGAAGGTGGTTTGGCCAGTCATCTCGCCTATGAGGATCAGGCTGCAGTCAGAAGGAGGGGCCTGGCCAGTCTTTTCGCTTACGAGGACCTACAATCAACGCTGGACTAATCATCTGCGGGTGGTTATATGTATGATTCCCCGTAACATTATTGGTGTACTGCTTGAATAGTGGTTGGGGTTTTGAATCTGTCTTCGGAACAATAAAAGGTTAAAGGCAGAACCTGCGTGTCTGGTGTAATTTCTCATAAGTCTCAAGTCCGAACTCTATAACCTGTTGTTCGGGGCGAGGGGTAATTCCGCACAACTTACAGCCTACCAATATTGGGACGCACTGCTCGTGAATGCAGGATAAGGCTTCCTGAGCATAACAATGAAAACATTTTTCCATTTCTTGTATTACGTCCCAAGGTCTGGCCAAAAGTCTCCAAAAGCAATTTCAGTTGAGCAGTGTCCGTTTAACCAAATACTGCCAAATTGATAAATGGGTCCTGGCGAAGTATTCCTTTAAAAAGTGGCACACGTGCTGAAGGGTGGATGGGAAGGTGAAAGTAATGGAAGTCAGGATGGGTGAGATTATCCTGTCCTAAGTCTGTCATTGTCATGTGGCTGCACATGGAGGGCGTCTGATTCTTCAGTGCATCCTGAAACTCCACAGAATTTATGCCAGGACTCTACTGCAGTGGAACCTCACCATACATTGGCCCCATCAGATACTCCAGGCCCAGCAAATGCATAATTGTTGATGTGTGCTTTCCTCCAACCCAGGAACTTTGTAGCCTTATTCCTCGCGTCTTCTGATATAAGTGCATGTATTTGCATTTAAGGAGCTTTGTCTCACCTCAGTAACCCGGAGATGCAGTTGTCCTGAGTGAACGAACTGAAGAACTGGCCAAGTGCTTGCATAATTACACAGCCCAAGGGATCTCCAAGCACAGAACTGTAATCAACTGATATCAAATGGGGTTTCTGACAAACTTCTCCCAAAATTATGGTGGCAGCATGGGAGTAGCCCCATGGAAAAATCATTTCTGCCGCCTGGCTATAATCTGGTGGGCTGGCTCACACACCCATTGTAGAACCCGTCTGGTGTTCATTCCATTAAAATCCCCAATATTACAATCAGAAGTGCAGTCAGCTGGAAACATCCAGTCCCTATAAGAAGTGTGGAGTATAGAAGCAAGTTGAACATGTTATATCTTGATGTGGAGATGCCGGCGTTGGACTGGGGTGGACAAAAATGAGAAGTCGCACAACACCAGGTTATAGTCCAACAGATTTATTTAAAATTACAAGCTTTCGGAGCTGTCGCCCCTTCGTCAGGTAAAGTTACTGTGAGAGAATCTATCAGAATTCACAGAATATAAACACAGAGAAAATGCATAGATTAAATCTTTCCCTACATCAAAGAAACACTAAGAGCACAGCCAAGACAATGAGATGTGTCCCAGGGGGTCCAACGCGTCAAAACACCTGCTGGCTGCATATCCTCTCCATTTGGGTTTGTTTTTGTGTTTGTTTCTTGTGTTTGTTTTTTTTTAAAAACTGGAAAGACCGGCAACGATGTCAAGTCACGTTCTATAGCGTGACATGAACCCGATATCCCGATTGAGGCCGTCCTCATGAGTGCGGAATTTGGCTATCAGTTTCTGCTCGATGATTTTGCGTTGTCGTGTATCCCGAAGGCCACCTTGGAGAACGCTAACCCGCAGATCCGAGGCTGAATGCCCTTGACTGCTGAAGTGTTCCCCGACTGGGAGGCAACCATCCTGCCTGGCGATTGTTGCGCGGTGTCCGTTCATATGTTGTCTCAGTGTCTGCATGGTCTCGCCGATGTACCATGCTCTGGGGCATCCTTTACTGCAACGTATCAGGTAGACAACGTTGGCCGAGTCACATGAGTATGTACCGTGTACCTGGTGGGTAGTGTCCTCACGTGTGATGACGGTATCTGTGTTCATGATCTGGCATGTCTTGCAGAGGTTGCCGTGGCAGGGTTGTGTGGTGTCGTGGTCGCTGTTCTCCTGACAGCTGGGTAATTTGCTGTGAACGATGGTACTTTTGAGGTTAGGCGGCTGCTTGAAGGCGAGTAGTGGAGGCATGGGGATGGCCTTAGCAAGGTGTTCGTCGTCATCGACCACGACCACGACACCACACAACCCTGCCACGGCAACCTCTGCAAGACATGCCAGATCATGAACACAGATACCGTCATCACACGTGAGGACACTACCCACCAGGTACATGGTACATACTCATGTGACTCGGCCAACGTTGTCTACCTGATACGTTGCAGTAAAGGATGCCCCAGAGCATGGTACATCGGTGAGACCATGCAGACACTGAGACAACGTATGAACGGACACCACGCAACAATCGCCAGGCAGGATGGTTGCCTCCCAGTCGGGGAACACTTCAGCAGTCAAGGGCATTCAGCCTTGGATCTGCGGGTTAGCGTTCTCCAAGGCGGCCTTCAGGATACACGACAACGCAAAATCATCGAGCAGAAACTGATAGCCAAGTTCTGCACTCATGAGGACGGCCTCAATCAGGATATCGGGTTCATGTCACGCTATAGAACGTGACTTGACATCGTTGCCGGTCTTTCCAGTTTTTAAAAAAAAACAAACACAAGAAACAAACACAAAAACAAACCCAAATGGAGAGGATATGCAGCCAGCAGGTGTTTTGATGCGTTGGACCCCCTGGGACACATCTCATTGTCTTGGCTGTGCTCTTAGTGTGTCTTTGATGTAGGGAAAGATTTAATCTATGCATTTTCTCTGTGTTTATATTCTGTGAATTCTGATAGATTCTCTCACAGTAACTTTACCTGACGAAGGGGCGACAGCTCCGAAAGCTTGTAATTTTAAATAAATCTGTTGGACTATAACCCTGTGTTGTGCGACTTCTCATGTTATATCTTGTTGGGGTTATTTTCATGAAAGGGTGAAAACAGGCGCTAAATGGGTGCTGTGCTCATAAACACGCCTGTTTGAAAGTCTGAATTTTGGGGGATGATTACCCTTATTTAGCCATGCCTGCAGGCGCTAATACGGACACCTGCAGGTTTAGCACTCAAGTGCTGGTTAGAAGCAATATCCGTGGTGCGGTATATGTAGCCTCCACTCACCCACTTCCACTGAAGGTGTGGAGTACGCCGGCTGGCAGACAAGCAAACATTGAAGGATGGCTCAGGGACTGAAGGAGAGGACGCCCAGGTTCTCGGACGTGGTCCTGGTGGAGGAGCTCCAGAGAAGGAGGGATGTCCTGCAACTGCAGTGGGGAAGGAGGCCACAAAGGTAGCTAATGCGGCGCATGTGGGAGGAGGTTGCCCGGGAGGTGACAGCCAGGAGCCCTGCCCCCAAGCCAAGGCTCCAGTGTTGCAAGAAATTTAACAATTTGACCTGACTGGTCAAGGTAAGATCCCATTTCACAAACACACTGCCCAATAACTGCACCACCACCAGCATCACAACCTCAACACATTTCATCCACCATCTAACTCTACACTGACATTCACACACCCCACATTACTGCATCCTTCACAGGCACTACTCACACCTCAGACACACCTCACAGCTCTTCAGCCATGTGAGGCAACTCACACACACAAACACAATTGCCAATACACTCCTTCACAATCAACACTCTTTCTCTTCCAGGACAAGATAGCATGTAACAGGCGGCAGCAGGACCTGACCGGGGGAGGGGAAGCACGCCTACATGCAATCACTCCCCTTGAGGCGGCAGTGCTGGCCGTGATTGGGAGGGGAGTGGCAGGTGCCGTGGCCAGAGGCAGAGCAGGGGACATCTCGCTAGCTTCCTTACAGATCCACAACTATTTCTGATCCCTAATACCCCAAACCTATCCTCACTCCCAAGCTTCATATGGTCTCATCTCCATCTATAATGGCCACACGTGCTGCACCCTAACCCTTCTAGCTTTATCATTGCAGGCTCCCAGGAGCAAGATCCAGCTCACCTCCCCTCTACCCTAGAGGAAGAAGTGGATGAGGAGGAGGAGGAGGAGGAGAGCAAGGAAGAAGGTACTTTGTCAGCCGCTACCACTGTCGCAGGCACCAGCTCAGAGACCGGCACCATGCATAACTTAAAGGCTAGGAAAGAACAGGGATCCTCACAATGATACACATTGGGCACTAGTGGGCAGCAGCCATGCCAGGTGAAAGGAACACCACAGGTGCCATGTTACCAGGTTGTGGAGCATGCAATAAGTTAGCATGAATCTAGGCACAGTATCGGCCGAGTACTCCAGGGCACCTTCTGACCAGTAAGGCATCTAAACCTCTGCTTGAGGACCCCCATGGTCTGCTCAATGATATTCCTGGCGGTTGAGTGGCTCTCATTGTATGAGTGCTTAGCTGGTGTCTGGGGGTTTCTCAGGGGAGTCATGAGCCATGGCATCAGAGGGTATCCATTGAAACCTAATAGCCGGTTTAGCCTGCTAGCGTTCATGAAAGAGGCTGCAAGGCAATTTGGTGAGTACGCTGCCCACCAAAATGCCATGCAGCCTCTTTAATGAGGGCTAGCAGGCAATTTAATTGTCAATCATCCCCTTAATGATCCTCTGGGTGGTCGTTACTAGCGTTGGCTTCAACTCCTTTACCAAGATGGCGTCTTGCGCTAAATGGAGGCTAAAAGATTATTGCTTAAGGTAAAAAATCACGGGATTGGGGGTAATATTCTGGCATGGATAGAGGATTGGCTATCTAACAGAAAGCAAAGAGTTGGGATAAATGGTTCATTCTCAGACTGGCAATCAGTAACTAGTGGTGTTCCACAGGGGTCAGTGCTGGGTCCCCAACTCTTCACAATCTATATTAACGATTTGGAGGAAGGGACCAAGTGTAACATATCAAAATTTGCAGATGATACAAAGATGGGAGGGAAAGTAGTGAGTGAGGAGGACATAAAAAACCTGCAAGGGGACATAGACAGGCTAAGTAAGTGGGCAGAGATTTGGCAGATGGAATACAACACTGGAAAGTGTGAGGTGATGCACTTTGGCAGGAAAAATCCTAGAGCAATTTATTATCTTAATGGCAAGAAACTGGAGAGTACTGAAGTGCAAAGGGATCTGGGGGTCCTGGTGCACGAAACTCAAAAGGTTAGTATGCAGGTGCAGCAAGTGATTAAGAAGGCAAATGGAATGTTGGCTTTCATTGCTAGGGGGATAGAATATAAAAATAGGGAGGTATTGCTTCAGTTGTACAAGGTATTGGTGAGACCGCACCTGGAATACTGCATACAGTTTTGGTGTCCTTACTTAAGGAAAGACATCCTTGCTCTCGAGGCAGTGCAAAAAAGGTTCACTCGGTTAATCCCGGGGATGAGGGGGTGGTCATATGAGGAGAGGTTGGGTAGATTGGGACTCTACTCATTGGAGTTCAGAAGAATGAGAGGCGATCTTATTGAAACATATAAGATTGTGAAGGGGTTGGATCGGGTGGATGCGGGGAGGATGTTCCCGATGACGGGTGAGACGAGAACTAGGGGACATAGTCTTAGAATAAGGGGCTGCTCTTTCAAAACTGAGATGAGGAGGAACTACTTCACTCAGAGGGTGGTAGGTCCATGGAATATGCTGCCACAAAAAGCTGTAGAAGCTACAACATTAATTAAATTTAAAACAGAAATAGACAGTTTCCTAGAAGTAAAGGGCATTAAGGGTTACGGGGAGCGGGCAGGAATTTGGACATGAGTCTAGGTTCGGATCGTTCATGGCCCTGTGGGTAGTGGAGCGGGCCCAGGGACTGTGTAGCCTGATTCTGCTCCTATTTCGTGTGTGCAATTCTGTTAGATGCAGGAGATGGTTCTGTGATAGATAGTAGATTGGCGGTTAGGATCAGATCAGCCATGATCTTATTGAATGGCGGAGCAGGCTCGAGGGGCCGATTGGCCTACTCCTGCTCCTATTTCTTATGTTCTTATGTTCTTATGTAAACTGATGTTGTAGCTTAAGACTCCTATCTTGACCACTTCGGAGGATCTTTAGCACCTATAAAGTATCCGGGGGAAATCGCCCCCACTATGTCTGACCTATCCCACTTCAGAACAATTATTGTCACGTGCATGTATTATTTTCTTTAATATCAATTTGCCAAAATATCTTTTGGATGTCTTTTATGTTTATATAATTTTGTACTATATTCCAAAAATATAATAAAGAGCAAATATTGAATTGGCATAACATTTAAATAAAAAAATCATGTTTGGTGTATTATTGTCACGTAAACCTCTGTTCAATTATTTCACTGCTTCAGTTGAATCTAAAAAAATAGTCACAGAGGTGCTAGTTTAATGCAATAACAAGATTGTAAATGTTTTTTTATTGTACAATAAAAGTGTTCAATGTTCTAAACATAAACCACAACTCTTACCTCATTATTTCTCCATCGCCTTTGGGAGAAAATAAAGAAAAAGGGCTCAATGCTATATATGTTAAACTGCTAAGCATGTGATTGGGACAATGCTTGCTATGGTATTTTAAATGATTAGATAATGAGACTGAATTTTATATGCCACGTTTGGCACTTTTAAGATCGACAGAAATAAGTTTAATAAGAGTCGCTCCTGCAATAAAAACTAATGATAATGTATTTTGGAATAAATTGAAATAAATAGAGAAACAAATGAGCTTTAGTGATTCCATTGCTGAAATTATTACAAGAAACTAGTAGAGATAATCAGATAATAGACATTTGATAATGTACAATTCCCATGATTTGTCTGCCAATTCTATAATATATATTGGCCCTGAAATTCGCCTCTCCGGCTTGCTGCGGGGGTAAGGATCGCGCGCGCACTTACCTACCGCGCCTGCCGTTGACCTCTGGGCCCCCGGGAACTTCAGCTCCTGGGTCTGCTCCAAGTGCCGGCGCGCAGTGCTTGCGTGTCCCAGGGGCGCAGTTAGTGCGATGCGTCCCCTGGGATCACATGGGCCATTGAGAGCCAATGGCAGCAGACCATCTTTCATTCATAGATTTGACAGGACCTGTCAAATCTATGAATTGAAATCGGCCCCAAAAGAACAGCTAAACTTAAAATAAATTTTTAAAAAACATCACATTTATAAAATAACTATAAGTTAAATAAATTAACTACTTTAAACAAAAATTTAAATTTTTGAAAAAATTAAAATACTTTTTAACAGTGCTAAAAATAAACTTACCTTTCTTTAAAGTATCTAAAAAAGATAAACCTGTTGAAAAAATTTTAAAATTATAATTAATTAACCACTTACCTTGTTGAAAACGGGTCCTACGCCTCCTTTTTAAAAGCGCAGGTTCTTCAATACTTACCCTCCCATAGAAACCTGAAAAAAAACCTAAGTTTGCTGCGTGCGCGCAGCCTCTACCGCGCACGCGGTTCACCTAGGAACCGCCCCCTTCACCAGACTGGAAGTTCCGGTTTCCCGTGCATGCGCAGTGCATGCAGGAAACCGGCACTTCAGGACGCCTTACGGGTGAGTACACAGTGCGTACTCACCCGGGAAGGGCCGAATTTTTGGCCCATTAATTGTTGCTGTTTTTTAATGTTTGTCCTGAAATAGAGCCTGGTCAGTGAAATGATCAGCTTGCTAGACTGTACATTTATTAACAATGTACCACCTCAATTGATAATGTTGAAAAGTAACTATTGATATTCTGATTTAATTAGATTTTGCAGACTGGATTTTCTATTTGATTACAGATTTTATTTCTGAAGCTAATTATAAGTCTAAAACGGAAAGCCATCAAACATTGAACAATTAATTGTATTTTTTAATAGAAAGATAACATATCAGTTTGCATATTGTAATAGCAATAAGTTTTCTTATCGCAGTATTTACAAGAGGGCATAGTGGCAGTATAGATATGCATAGTCCCCTCTCCCAACATCACAATGTATTCCATGCCTGAGACGGGAGCTTCCTGGGTGGGCTCTGTCTGTATTGCTATTAAACCAACAAGTGAGAATGGGGCAGGTTAACTTGCCTTCTAGCTGCTAGCTACAGTCAGGTCCTTAACTGGTTGCCTCATGTCAGCCTTGGCTCAGAGATAGCACTCTTATAGAGAATCAGGGGAGTCCTCCTGGTGTCCTACACAATATTTATCCCTCACTAAAAGCAAATTATTTGGTCATTGTCTCATTGCTCTTTGTGGGACCTTACTGTGTGCAAATTGGTTGCTGTATTTCCCTACATTACAACAGTGACTTCACTTCAAAAGTACTTCATCGGCTGCAAAGCGCTTTGGGACATCCTGAAATTGTGAAAGATGCTATATAAATGCAAGTTGTCTTTTTTTAACATGACAGTTACATGATCACAACAATACAGACAGTGGACCAGCTAATGGATTGTTATACTCTTACTGAATTTAAAATTTAAACCTCTAACTTGATTATTATTAGTGGTTCTAACCTATGTCTGATGGGCTTCCTTTTTCCAAGGTTATTTGCTTATCCCAGATAAGGGAATCCTGTCTTGGTTTACAATAGCAAAATACTGCGGATGCTGGAAATCCGAAATAACAACAGAAAACGCTGGAAAAACTCAGCAGGCCAGGCAGCATCCGTGGAGAGAGAAACAGAGTTAACGTTTCAGCTCGAAGACCTTTCGTTCTGATGAAAGGTCTTCGACCTGAAACGTTAACTCTGTTTCTCTCTCCACGGATGCTGCCTGGCCTGCTGAGTTTTTTCAGCGTTTTCTCCTGTCTTGGTTTAGTTTTGTTCTATGGCATTTCTAAGGCCTTCAGGCTTTAACTAACTTACCTTCTCTTATTCAGGATATTAGGGATCATCTTTCTTGTTTCATTTCAGTCCTAGATGTTTTTTAAATTCCCCCAAATTGTTACTCATTTGGATAGTTTAATATGGTCCTTCAGAAATGCATGAATATCTTTGTACGGAAAGGATTGAGTGTTAAAAGATAACTATAAACAGAGATTACAGATATCTTATAGAACACAATGGTTAATGCGCTGCTGTGAGTTCAGTAAAAGCTGAATACAAACTCAAAAACATATAGATGAGATTCAAATATCTAACATAAGAGCACCTTCCTGTAACTTTTAAATTAAATATTAATTTAACGATCAGACTATAGTGGATAAAAATGATCCAAAATGAAGTATCATTTTGCAGCATATTGCTTTTTAGATTCATACAGTGAAATAACCATTGGGGGATTATCCAATGTTGTATCCTCTGTGACTAGAATTTCCTATTGTTACTAACAATAATGTGTGGCTAACAAGTGATTAATTTTCATTGAAATCAGTGTGTAGCTAATGTATTATTTTTGCTATTGTTTTTGAATTTATAAAGAGACAATGCAGCCCTTTAGTTTTTAGACTTCACCAATGGCAGGGAGGTACACATTTACTTCAGGTTTAATTAGGCCTTCCTTGCAAGGGAGCATTACTCGATGAAATTTAACAGAATAGCGAGTGTGTCCATGCAGTCTAAAGCCCTAATTATTCTATTAATTATTTTGGTAATGGAACTGAGTAAGATAATTCTCTGCTGAAAGGAAAAGACACAAAGCCTCAGCTGGCTGCTGTGATTATTTACCAGGCACTTGTCTTATTGGCTGATCTCGCTTGAGAGGAATAAAATGTTCATCAGTGAGTTGCTTCCCCCCCACCCCCCACCCCAAAGCTCGATGATTGTCACAGAAGAAAAGGTAATTATTGGCAGAGATCATTTACCCTTCACAATTGTTGATCTTTCTGTTCCTTGGATGAGAGAATATTCCTAATTGTCAATTCAACAGAGACTGGTGGTATTTGTCAGAACTGCTTATCAACTCACTGGAGTGTTGCACCAAATTAACAAGATGCCTTTGCTGCATTTAGTTTATTTTACAGTTAAGTTTTTATTGTTTTATAAATTATTACAAAATTGCTGAATGCTCAGGATCAAATTGGATGTACGTCGTCGGTAAATTATCCCTGCAAGGAATGCAATTCCTAGCTGTATTTTTTTGAGGTCTTATGGTCTGGATTTCAATTATTTAAATCGCAGGGAGTAACTTTCACTTTCGGAAAACTGGTGAAGCAGATCGACTGCTCCATATACACCCTGCCTGCTTTGAAGTCAATGGAAAGGAAAATTGGGTGGGGTGTATAATGGGAAGCCGATCCACTGCCACCAGGTTTTTGCCCCCACCAAACCTGAAAATCAGCCCACAGATATTCAGTGAAAATCACATATTTTAATTACAAACGTATCAACCCCATGGAAATGATGAACAGGCGAAGACTAGCTAGTTCATGGAGCCTGTCCCATATTACCATGCTGCAATTGAGCATTAGCACCCCATCGCCTACCACTAACCAGCAGCCACACAAACTCCTGGAAGAGGCAAAAAACCACAGAAAAAATAGTCCTATGCTTATGTAACATATATGCGTGACCCTTGGTCCTCCCTAATCTATCTAACACAAATAGTTTATCAACATGAAAATAATCTAATCCCTTCATTATCTTAAAGATCTCAAAGAAATCCTCTTGTAGTCTATACTTTTCTAGAGGAAAAAAAACACTCTAAGTCTATTGTGGAGCTAAAAGCCTTTAAGCTAGGTATCAGTCCTTTGAACATTTTCCAGGGCCTCTACATCGTGTGAGGGACCAAAAACTGGGCACAGTATTCTAGATAAGGTCAAATCAAAGTCTTATACAAGGACAGCATAGTGCTTTTTATTTTTTATTGGATTGTCCTAATAATACATCCTAATAATACTGTTAGTTGTATGTGTTTACCTTCAGAGACTTTGTGAAATTTAAAACAATGCAGATTTTAAATACTCCCAATGTCATCTGGCACAATTGCATTCTCTTCTCCAGGGAACAAGTTGTCTGGAATTAGCCATTCATCCTTGTACTGTCATCACACTTATTTCTCTGGGAGTATTTTTCTACTTCTGTATTGAACATCTTCCTAAATTGTATTTCTTTCCCTAGAATCATAAAATCATAAAATGGTTACAGCACGGAAGAAGGCCATTCGGCCCGTAGACCCCATGCCGGCTCTCTGCAAGAGCACCTCAGCTACTCCCACTCCCCGCCCTTTCCCCGTAGCCCTGCAATTTTTTTTCCTTCAGGTACTTATCCAATTCCCTTTTGAAAGCCATGATTGAGTCTGCCTCCACCACCCTTTCAGGCATTGCATTCCAGAGCCTAACCACTCACTGAGTAAAAAAGTTTTTCCTCATGTCGCCTTTGGTTCTTCTGCCAATCACCTTAAATCTGTGTCCTCTAGTTCTCAACCCTTCTGCCAATGGGAACAGTTTCTCTCTATCTACTCTGTCCAGACCCCTCATGATTTTGAACATCTCTATCAAATCTCCTCTTAATCTTCTCTGCTCTAAGGAGGACAACCCCAGCTTCTCCAGTCTATCCACGTAACTGAAGTCCCTCATTCCTGGAATCATTCTCGTAAATCTTTTCTGCACCCTCTCTAAGGCCTTCGCATCCTTCCTAAAGTGCAGTCCCCAGAACTGGACACAATACTCCAGTTGAGGCTGAACCAGTGTTTTATACAGGTTCATCATAATTTCCACACTTTTTACTCTGTACCTCTATTTATGAAGCCCAGGTTCCCGTAAGCTTTTTTAACTACTTTCTCAACCTGCCCTGCCGCCTTCAACAATTTGTGCACATATACCCCTAGGTCTCTCTGTTCATGCACCCACTTTAGGATTGTACCCTTTAGTTTATATTTCCTCTCTTCATTCTTTCTACCAAAATGTATCACTTTGCACTTTTCTTCGTTAAATTTCATCTGCCACGTGGCCACCCATTCACCAACATGTCTATGTCCTCTTGAAGTCTATCACCAACCTCCTCACTGTTCACTATACTTCCAAGTTTTGTGTGATCTACAAATTTTGAAATTGTGCCCTGTACACTCACATCCAAGTCATTAATATATATTAAGAAAAGCAGTGGTCTTAGAACTGACCCCTGGGGAACACCACTGTATATATTCCTCCCGTCCAAAAAAAAAAGTTCACTGCTACTCTCTGTTTCCTGTCACTTAGCCAATTTCATATCCATACAGCTACTGTCCCTTTTATTCCATGGGCTTCAACTTTGCTGGCAAGCCTATTATGTGACACTTTGTCGAACGCCTTTTGGAAATCCATGTACACCACATCAACCACACTGCCCTCATCAACCCTTTCTGTTACCTCATCAAGAAACTCGATCAAGTTGGTTAAACACGATTTGCCTTCAACAAATCTATGCTGGCTTTCCTTAATTAATCCACACTTGTCCAAGTGACTGTTAATTTTGTCCCTGATTATTTTTTCTAAAAGCTTCCCCACTACAGAGGTTAAACTGACTGGCGTGTACTAGCTGGGTTTATCTTTACACCCTTTTTTGAACAATGGTGTAACATTTGCAATTCTCCAGTCCTCTGGCACCACTCCCATTTCTTAGGAGGATTGGAAGATTATGGCCAGTACCTCTGCAATTTCTTCCTTCACTTCCCTCAGAGTCCTAGGATGCATCCCATCCGGTCCTGGTGACTTATCAACTTTAAAGTATAGCCAGCCTTTCTAGTACCTCCTCTTTATCAATTTTTATTCCATCCAGTATCTTCTCTACCTCCTCCTTCACTATGTCTATGACAGCATCTTCTTCCTTGGTGAAGATAGATGCAAAGTACTCATTTAGCACCGCAGCCATGCCCTCAGCCTCGATGCATAGGTCTCCTTTTTGGTCCCTAATCGGCCCCACCCCTCCTAGTTCTATTCTTTCGTAGGTCTTTTTGTAAAAAAAAATCCTTAAGTCTTCCCATTTACTGCTGCAAGAGAAGTTGATGCCATTCACATTGGGAGGTTGGGAATTATTTTGGCTATTCTCATAGTGTTATAGGATTGGATACAGAGGAGCAATTCTTGAGTAGACAAAATCTCTTTAAGATCTAAAGAAACCTCAAGGGGTATATTTGTTCCTAAAAATACCCAAAACCTTATGTTTGTTCACTCCTATCTGGCCATGCCAGAGGAGACCTGTCTTCTTAGCTTTTGCTTTACTATGGAGGCAGGGACTAAGGTATGTAAACTGACTTACAGACAATCTGGGGTGGCCCTTCCTGTAGCTGAAAAGGTCACAACTGGATTACCATTCTATGCAATAGGATTCTTCCAGGCCACTGCAAAGGACCATGGCCAGATAAGCCAACCTGCTGTTCATTGTTGTATAAAACAAGTGACTGATGCCATGTTTGCCAGGGGCATAGAACTTTTACTGTCAGATGGGGTTCCGAAAGGACCAGAGCATTATAGTAGTAACCCATGTGCCCATCAGCCCCATGTCAACCCCAAGGAATACAAGAATACAATGCAAATAGACTAAGAGGTTTTGGGGAGGGTGAACCCATTGGTGTCCACTGGGAAAATGATAAAGATGTTTCCCCTGGCAATCATGGCATCAGTTACTTGCATCTTAGGCAAGCTTTGTAAAGTGATAGGTAAATAATATTATAAATCAAGGTATTGTACTTTTACCTTATGTCAGTCATGTGTTACATTGATTCAGATAATTCGGTGTATTACATCAATGGGGGAACTGCTATTATGTTTTGGTTGCAGTAGGATTATGGTGAATAACAGAAGCCATATTCCTTGGTCTACCTATGAGACATACTTGGATATATTATAAATAACAGGGGTCATTAATAATCATTGAGTAATTCTTTTTCAGTGTGAAAAGTTTCCATTTATTTAGGACTGAGATGAGGAGAAATTTCTTCACTCAGAGGGTGGTGAACCTGTGGAATTCTCTACCACAGAAGGCTGTGGAGGCCAAGTCACTGAATATATTTAAGAAGGAGATAGATAGATTTCTAGACACAAAAGGCATCAAGGGGTATGGGGAGAGAGCGGGAATATGGTATTGAGACAGAGGATCAGCCATGATCATGTTGAATGGCGGAGCAGGCTCGAAGGGCCAAATGGCCTACCCCTGCTCCTATTTTTCTATGTTTCTATGTTTATACCATCTACTTCCTGTTTTAAGTCAGTTTTCTAAATCACTCTGGGCTACAGTTTTATCATAAAATCATAGAATCATAGAGGTTTAAGGCACAGAAGGAGGCCATTCAGCCCATTGTGTCTGAGTCGGCCGAAAAGGAGCTATCCAGCTTAATTCCACTTTCCAGCTCTTGGTCCATAGCCTTGTAGGCCATGACACTGCAAGTGCATATCCAAGTACTTTTTAAATGCGTTGAGGGTTTCTGCCTCTACCACCCTTTCAGACAGTGAGTTCCAGACCCCCCACCACCCTCTGGGTGAAAAAAGTTCTCCTCAACTCCCCTCTAATCCTTTTACCAATTACTTTGGGCTGGATTTTCATTGACCCATGGAGGCGGGTTTGGAGGTGTGTGGAGGGTTAAAATTGCGAAAACTGGCGGGCACAAGCCTGCCTCCACGCAATTTTCATTAAATCGTGTCTGCTGGTCCCGACTCCGTCCCGCCTCTAAGAGGCAGGATAGGCTGTTAAGACCCTTAACAAGCACTAAATTGCCTCTATAATGCCATTTTGAAAGGCCTTTGTGATTTTAACCCTTTTTCTACGTGAAGCACGCCTGTTCTGAACCATGAATGTGAAACCTGGCGGGAGCACATTTGGCTGGCTGGATGGATGGATGGATAGATGACATATCTGGGAGTGGTGGTGGATGGGAGACATATCTGGGAGTGGTGGTGCAAAAATATCTGGGAGCAGACTTAGGGCTGCTGCTGCTCATTTTGCATCCAGGTCCTCTCACAGCAAAGGCCAGGCAGTCTTTGCAGACCTTCAATGCAGCAGCAATGATGACATCATCAGAGGCGACTTGCAGACTGAAAACACTAATTGGGTCAGGGGTTCCCACATGCTGGAACTCAATTGCCCAATTAGGTGAAAATCGCATCAATCTCCCACATCCAATTGCAGTCGGGTGGATAACACGAAAAGTGGATGACACGACCCCAACCCGCCCCAGTATCAAAATCCAGCCCTTTAAATCTATGCCCCCTGGTTATTGACCTCTCTGCTAAGGGAAATAGGTCCTTCCTATCCACTCTATCTAGGCCCCTCATAATTTTATACACCTTAATTAAATCTCCTCTCAGCCTCCTCTATTCCAAAGAAAACAACCCAATAGTCTTTCGAGAACACTTTACCTTAGATGTTAATCTTCAAAATACTGCAGCAATTTAGTTAATAATGGCCTCCCCTTCCTGAATGCATGCCAACTGTTCTTATAAAGTTATGTTTTCCAAATACTCCCCCACTTAAAATCACATTGAAAATTCACACTATAAACGCCATTAAACTGACCAGTTTATAGTTTCCAGCTACGTTTTTGTAACATAATGGCGTCATGTACACCACTTTCCAATCATCAGAGATCACTTCCAAATCTAGGAAACTTTTAATAATGCCAGTTAAAGCTCTGCTCACTCTGTCACCACTTGCTTTAAACTTCAAGCACCTGTTAAGCCCACTTCAACTGTTAAATCAAATTTAAATCCAAAACTGAAAATTGACTGCAATACAGTACCAAATAAATCACATGTTGTATAATTTTAAGAGCAGGTTCTTGCTTTCTCTCGCAAACTGTGCTTAATTAATCTTAATTTTTTTTTCCCGCATCGGCATCAGACCATGAAAATTTCTAGCAGGGCAATTAAAAGGAATAATAACAAAGCCGCTACTTAAATAGTTCATTTAACATAACAGCAGAAAATAAAATTGAGCAGTTCATAAGAAGCTGTGCATGAACTGAATATAATTTATGTTTTATGGCTCCTAAATGAGAAGAAATTGTGATTGAACTGGAAAAAGGGAATTGGTTAGTATTTGATATGGCAGTGGCCAGTGATCCTTACCATCAAGTTAAACTAACTGCGAACAGAAAGAGTGCTATTAAACAAAAAGGATGAATATACTTTCCTTCAAATTGATTCAGAGCATATTTATGGAACTCGTACAGAAGCTCGTTAGAACTATGAAACTATTTGGTTGATGTGTTGCAGAGCATCGTTTTACAGACTTGGTTGAAGGGAGAATGAAAATGATGAATGGTCTGTTCACTAAACAGTGAAGTCCGAAACTCCAAATTAGCTATGGACCATCAACTGCATTAGCAATTGTAAAAACCGTTACATTAGCCCATTAAATGGAGGAAATGGATTATGGCATTGTAATTATTACTTGAGAAAACAAATGGAATAAACATTAGGGCCTGGAGTTCCCGCTCGATCGCGCTGGCAATTCCCCCGATATCGGCGTAACGGCACAAAAGTTTCCGGAATTTTAATCACAAATTGCATTCAGTGCAACTTGAGTTTCTGCGATCTTTTGCGCTGGTTTTAAAAGCAGCGTGCTCGAAGCAGGCCCTGCCCACAAAATTGTCCGCGCCTCCCAGGGCGAATTAATCACCATTGGGAGTTTCTGCTAATTGCGCTCGTTTGCCGGCCTTTGAGGAAACTCCAAAAATTAAGCTGGATCTTTTGGATGCAAGGACACTAATAGATACATTTTCAAAGGTTTTGAATGATTTTTAAAAATTTATTAAGGAACTGACCACTGTACCCCAATCTAACTAGAAAATAGTTTTGTATATATTTTAAAAGTCTTTTTCAGTAATTTAAAATCGGGTACTCACTTGTGGTGAAGTGACACTGTGATTTAAAATGCTTATTTTTTGTGATAAACCCATTTTCAGCTGTATTAATCAAACTTTACCAGGTTGCAACTCTTGAATATATCAAGGAATATTTTTTAAAGCACATATTTTTAAAATTGTGTTTTAAAACTCATTGCGCAGGTTCAGGGCAGATTTGGCATTCGGCATTACCATCGCCAAATCCCCCACCATTAACATCCTGGATGTCACCATTGACCAGAAACTTAACTGGACCAGCCACATAAATACCGTGGCTACAAGAGCAGGTCAGAGGCTAGCTATTCTGTGGCGAGTACCTCACCTCCTGACTCCCCAAAGCCTTTCCACCATCTACAAGGCACAGGTAAGGAGTGTGATGGAATACTCCCCACTTGCCTGGATGAGTGCAGCTCCAACAACACTCAAGAAGCTCGACACCATCCAGGACAAAGCAGCCCACTTGATTGGCACCGCATCTACCACCTTAAACATTCACTCCCTCCACCACCGGCGTACCGTGGCTGCAGTGTGTACCATCTAAAAGATGCACTACAGCAACTCGCCAAGGCTTCTTCGGCAGCACCTCCCAAACCTGCGAACTCTTACACCTAGAAGTACAAGGGTAGCAGGCGCATGGGAACACCACCACCTCCAAGTTCCCCTCCATGTCACACACCATCCTGACTTAGAAGTATATCGCCGTTCCTTCATCGTCGCTGGGTCAAAATCCTGGAACTCCCTCCCTAACAGCACTGTGGGAGTACCTTCACCACACGGACTGCAGCGGTTCAAGAAGGCGGCTCACCACCACCTTCTCAAAGGCAATTAGGGATGGGCAATAAATGCTGGTCTTGCCAGCGACGCCCACATCCCATAAACGAATAACAAAAAAACTGAGTCGGAGCGGAAACGCGGGGAAAAAAACACTTTTCAAAATGGGCGCATTTGAGCCAGAATCGCCGATTGCCCCCAATGCGGAAACTGTTCCCTTAAGTTTATCTGAACGGTGCTGTTCCTAAATATGCTGTAAGGATCCAATCTTCCTGATGGTAACTGTTTGACTCGGCAGAACAATTTTGTTGAATGGCAGTTTGGAAGCTTAACATCCCCTTCCTCATATTACGCTTTATTTAAAGTTTTTTTTTTAGTTGATTAGAAGTGGCAGTCTGGCTCACATTCCTGAGTTTGAAGGTTATAGGTTCAAGCCCTACCCCAAGACGCAAACACAAAATAAGTGTTGCGAGAAAGACTGAACTTTACCCTTTATGGCTTTTCACAGCACAATTACTGCTTTTTAATTCAGTAACATATTTATTTCCACATACCACAAAGAGTTGTGAAGAGTCAATTAAATATAAATGGATTCAAAAATTGTGCCGTGAATCCAAACTATTTTACAATTGAACTTTAAGAAGTATTATTCTTGTCTTACAGGTATCTTACAATCTAAGTGGATGTGACATTTATCCTCAAGAGTACTTTTAAGAAGATGTTCAGACATAATTGTCAATGCACTTCCCCATCTGTCCATCCATCGCTGACATTCACCCTCATCCTTATGCAATGTCATGCCACTCCCTCATAGTCACCCTCAACAAATGTTCTCCATCCATCCGTTCAACAAAAGGCCATTGCTCTCGCTCATAGGTTTCTTCTTTCCCTCCTTGCAGGAGAAGAGAGCACAGAACACGAGGGAGAGGCAGGGAACCAGAGGTGTCTCTCCAGCCATCAATCAGCTAACAATTGCAGAGGAGCAGGCGCTGGGAATAAGTGGGGTGTCGGCACGCCCGACCGAGAGCGATGGGGAGATGGGAGACTCCCAGCTGCCTGGTAACACAATTAAATATCAGACAGCCACATGGCATACAACTCAGTCATGTTGACTTGATGTCAACAGCGAGTGAAATATGATAATGTTCATAATGATAACTTCAAACATTCTTACCTTGACAGTACTCATTCAAGTCTTTTATCTCCCACAGGGCCTTTATGCGCCCCGTAGGTGGTGGGTCAGGTTGCGGATGACGACTCCTCAGAGCATGCACTGTCACAGGACTCCTGCAGACCAGGCACCAGCTCAGATACTCGCAGTTCGGTGGCACCAATAAGGCAGATAGTTGGATTTTCACTTGGTGACTCACACATCACATGCGAGCAAGAACAGATGGTGGAGACAGTGACAGCAGTGGAGAGTCCACGTCGAAGGGCGCAGGACGCTCCAAGCTCTGCTCAGCTGGACGCAGATGCTAAACCTCGGGTGTTGTCGACAAAGAGGATGATTCTGGAGCAGCAGCAAAAAATGTGCAATGAACTGGCAGGCGTTCCAACCGCAATGTACACACTGGAGGAGTCCGTCTCAAGCATGAGTGGCATGATGTCACAGGCCTTTGCGATGATGTATTCATCCATGAAAAGAGTTGCCAACTGCATGGAGTATCATACGTGGCAATCAAACAAGTGCATCCAGGCCTTCACCAATGGCTTGCACACTATGAATGCCACCTTAAATAGGATGAATGATACCCTAGCCTCGGCCATTCATCGGCCCAGTGATCTGCAGCAAAGTGTTCTCCTGCTCATTGCTTGCAGTGAAGTGCGGCTGGGCCACGAGAGGGATGATGGTGAAAGGGGACAGGGAAGTGGGGACTCGGCTCAAAGTGCTTTCACTTCTTACTCGTTGCCCGCGCTCCCCAGTTAGTACCCCACATGCTGCCTCGTGTCCCAATGGCCGAGTCTGCCCCTGCGCAGGTGCAGGTGGAGCAGTCTTTGCGGGGCCCTCGTGGGCTCCAAAACCCAGAGGATGTCGGCCAAGAGCACATCAGCAGTCAGAGCAGGGAACTGACAAGCCTGCCTCTACCTCAGGGCTGAAGCCACATGGGGTTGCGTCACCATGTAGAAGTGCTATGAAATGGAAGAGTAAAGAATTATAGTCGCACAAATGTATGCACATGGGTGTGTTACACATTGTTAGAATGTTACGTTTCTGTTTTATATGTGAGCCACATAAATATTAGTGTTTTGCACTACTTTCCCATCTTGCTGGCCGGCAAGTGGACGTTTCAGTTATTCGATGATGAATGGGAAGACATGAATTGACGCCAAGTAATGGGGGGCTGTGAAAAGGAGGCTTGGTTGTTTGCAGGACTGGTTTGTGTTAGTGGCATTGCATGGTGGGGGTAGGTGGGTGCAGGGTGGAGGGCTGCAAAACTGGCCTTTGCTTGCGGTTATGAGATGGGTGCACTGGTGGAACCTAAGTGAACCTCGCAATAATCAGGACATCCCGTGCAGCAATGTGCGATGCTGGTGGTGCATTGCCCACGTCACCTTCTGCCTTTTCCTCCTCCCCCTCCTCATCTTCCTCCTCCTCCTCAGAATTGTCCGAAGAGGCTCTGCACTCTATGCCTTGTACCTCCTGCAGGTCCAAACCGCACTGCTGCCCAATGTTGTGCAGAGCGCTGTACACCACGACCATTCTGGAGTCCCTGGCTGGCGTGTACTGAAGGGTGCCTCCAGATCTGTCCAGACACCTGAAGCGCATCTTCAGCATGCCGATGGCTTGTTCGATGACAAATCTGGTGGTCATAGGACATTCATTGTATCGCTCCTGGGTCTCATTCCTCGGGTTTCTGAGAGGTGTCATCAGCCACATTTTCAGTGAGTATCCATTGTCTTCGAGCAGCCAGCCGGTAACTCTGCTTCCAGGTGCGAAGACGTTTAAGAGAGTGGACTGCCGCAGGATGAAAGCATCATGGTAGCTGCCCGGGAATCCTGCGCACACCTGGATAAACCTCTTTTTCTGGTTACGAACCAGCTGCACATTAATGGAGTGGAAGCCCTTGCGGTTGCCGAACACTCCTTGGTGACCTATGCGGGTGCCCTAATTGCCACATGTGTGCAGGTGATGAAACCCTGCACCTGTGGGAAGCCAGCCAGATCCACAAACCCAAGCGCCCGCTCATTCTGACTGGCGTCATCACAGGCAAAGTTCACATAATTGCCAGCCCTGGCAAACAAGCCATCAGTCACCTGTCTTATGCATTTGGGTGCCGCTGACTGCGAGATCCTGCAAATGTTTCCGGCAGAGCCCTGGAGGTAAAAAAAGCTGAGGGTGATGTTGACTTTGACAGCCACTGGTAAAGGATGGCCACCAGGGCCAGCTGGCGGCAGGTCTTGTTCCAGCAGGCTGCAAATGTCTGCCACCACCTGACACGACACCCTGAGCCTCCTGAGACATGTCGAGGAAGCTTATCCTCTGCCTGTAGACCCTGTGTGCTGGGTGTAACCTCCTGCGAGCTGCACCTCTCTGCTGATCCCCTCTTTCCTGTGGAGCTGCAGGTCTCTGAGCAGCAGGCTGTTGCAGGTGCATGTCTTGCAGTTCCTGCTGCTGGTGCAGATGGTGCAGTTCCTGCTGCTGCTGCTGGTGGTTCTGCTGGTGCAGGGCCTGTTGCTCTTGCTGTTGCTGGTGCTGCTGGTTGTCATCTTGGTCCTCATCTGAGGTCCAAAGTAACACAGTGTAAGCGGCACCCATGCTGATCTGATAGATTAGAGCTCCAAAGCGCAGATCAGACCTCCAAACCTCCAAAGTGTAGATGACATCTCCAAAGTGTGTAAAGTCACCTCCAAAGTGTGTAAAGTCACTTCTCAGCACAAGCACTGTGAACAAACCCTTTCACACAAGCGGGTAAGAAAACAGCTGTGAGTAATTATTGGCATACTTCCCTGTCATGGCTTCAGCCCCCTAAATTGCCACTGTCTTCTCACCTTGCTTTCACTGGCGAGTTCCAGGAAGCCCGGGAAACCCATGGAGCCAAAGTTGAACTGCAAAAGCCACCTTAATATTGCACTAATTGAGTGATTAGCATATTGAAATTGACAACCCGCCTCTCCCGAAGGGGTTGCTCGCACGCAGCCTAACGCGCTGGAGTGAAATGCGGAAGTCGGCGGATTGGAGCCGGCTTTCCGACGCGCTCGCATTTTTCCGGGATTTCACCCTCCACCCGCTCCCAAACCCACACGCTCACCCTTGTTAAAATCCCCCCCCCCACCTTTGTTTGCCTTTTGCACATTTTTCTTTACATGATTAACAAATGACAGACAGCAACATATGAATACATTTTATTAAATTGTTTGGTGGTGGCTTTTGTGTTTAATATGTCTTCCTGGTGCACTTTTGAAATGTGCTTTGTGAACTCTCTGTGCTGGTTGTGCTGTGCAGGTGCCCTTCTACTGTGCACTGCCCTAGCTGAAGGTGTAGCACTGGTGGGTATGGTAGATACTCACCAATGCTAAACTAGGTGCAGGGAATATAGAAGCTCACTACATGCATCTGCAACCAACCATGATGGACCCACATTAGTGGCAAATATATCCTTGTATGTGCTAACTGCTTTCCAAGGTGCTTATTATAAATTGTGCAAAGCTATGTTATTACATAGCACTGCGCTAATATGACTGCCAACTGAATGCTCCTGGACTACACCTTATATGCCACTGCTGGAGGTTATTTACTCATTATGCCCATTGATCTGTCTGGGCATAGAAGAGTGGGCATCCATTAGGTCTCATAATCACTTGCTCATCATTACCAGTAGTTTACCCTTCTCCAAGTTGCAAGCAGCCAGCCACCACTGCATTTGAAAGTTTGGATCACAAAAGATTTATGGCAACTGTGTGAACATTCATGAGAGTTACACCTACTGTGGTTATGGCCTGTATAACTGAGGTTCCCACTGGTGCTGCCACATGTATAATGGTGGACCACACTGAAACAATCGTTCTCATGTGGGAGACGTTATTACAAATCTGGGTGCTGCACTTCCCCACATTACTGGTGCACAATAAGCTCTGTAACCCCATAGAACTCAGTAGGGTCATTACAAAAGCCAGATCTTTGCTTGCATCAGCTAGCCTCTCCACCACTACAACCCTTCCTTCACCAGTTCCTTGTGTATCACCCTCCTCAACTTTACTGTCACTTTCGTCTGGAGTGTCTGGCCATGTCCTGGTGACTGATTGAAATGTGGATGGTGCCATTCGGTGCTGTGGTGAGTGCTGATCTTCAGTTTCAGCTGCAGGACAATTGGGTCCACCTTGATTTATGAAGAGAGCAGATACTACCTTTCGGGTGAATAAGCATACTTTTCCATATAAATGCTGCATTGTTGTTAAATGCCATATTATGTGCTTGGCCAAAATCACTGAGTGTGCACACGTTCATATATTGTAGCCTGCCAGCACTCACTGTCAAGATTCACATATAAAAAATCCTGCTTGGATGATATGACAGACGGTAACTAAAGCCCCTGGAACTGTAATTCAGCAAGGAGTCACCATCTCAGGAGCGGAGAAGAGGGAAGGAGTGAAAATTGCCAGAAACGCCCTCCACCTCCCCAAAAAATTACATGAAAGCAATTGGGATTGAGACATGGTGATTTAGTGCTTACAAATGGTGTCGTTCTTTACATTCCATTTCCTGTCACACGAGTTGCATCACCCTGCTATTTTCACTTCTAAAATCTTACTTGTTAACATGTCTCTGCACGAGTATTTGGATACAACTTTTACAATGATAACTTTTCTCACTTCCGCCCAGGTCTTTAGATCATCACCCTGGTAACATACATCCATGTTTTCCTCCAGTGCAAATTCAGATCCATCCTCTCCCACCAAAAATATCATTAGTGCAGGTGCATCATGTTTGGCTGCTGCTTTTCATTGCCACTAACAAAATTATATTTTCAGGAATCCCACATGCATTCCTGGAATTTTATTAATGTCTTCAAAAAAAGATGCTTTTGCTATCCCCTTCTCCTCCAGAGCACTATTTAAGTATCAGCCTTGGCACTCTTGCTTGAGTCAGATGGTTGTGGGTTCATGGCTCACTGCAGAGACTTGAGGGTATGATCTAGGCTGGTACTTAAGTGCAATACTGAGGGAGTGTTGGCGGTGCCATCTTTTGGATCAGATGTTAAACTACGGAAGATCTCGTGGCACTATTCAACGAAGAGCACGGGAGTTCTTCCGGTGTCCTGGTCAAGATTTATGCTTCAACCAATATCACTAAAACAGATTATCTGGTCCTTTATCTCATTGATGTTTCTGGGACCTTGCTGTTTGCAAAATGGCCACTGAGTTTGTCTACATTACAACAGTGGCTACACTTCAAAAGCACTTAATTGGTTGTGAAATGCTTTGGAACACTCTGAGGATGTGAAAGACGCTAAATAAATGCAAGTTCTTTCTTTCCATTTTCCAACCGAGGGGGTAAATTTAACCCAAACCACCCGGTGAGAAGCTGATGGGATTGGATGGGCCTCCCGTTTTACACCTCGCCTAATTTTATTTTCCAGTCAATGGAAAGTAAAATCGGACATGGAGTTCGGTTAAAATTACCCCCAGAAAGGTACTTTAGGTAGAATTTAGCCACTGTTCCAATACAACTCATACAGGTTGATTCTAAGATACCTGTGAGGTAGACAAATCGGTGAGGACAAAGGTGTTACTTGACAATAAGCTGGATCATAAAATAAGCAATTTTAGTTCTCTGGTATTGAAGGGAATCATGAATACAGCTTCTTGTCTTAAACTGTTGCTATCATGGAATATCATGGAAAATGAGCTGTAACAATGACCCTATGGGAGAGGCCAATGGCCTACTTACCCAATTAGAGAATGAAGTATAATAGATTACTCCTGAAAGGAACAAGTACATATAATTTTCAAATAGTTTTCTCAGTTTTTTTTTAGATTTATATAGGGTCACTAAAAAAAACAATTTTAACCCTTTTAAGTACTGCATATTTTTCAAACTATTGATGCACATTCTAATTATTGAAGCAACAGGTCCAATGCCTGAAGTCTTCTGGAGGTTTTATTATTATTGAGATAAAAGTGAATGAAACCTAATGCAGTCTCACGGTATTAAGTCAGGAAATCTACCTTCCCCGTCCCCAAAACCTTTACTCAAGACATTATGAGCCAGTTCGCCTTTTAATTACAATTTTTGCTGCCAATATTTTAGGTTTGGTGCACTTTCTGGGTGCAAGTTTAGCTGCTCCCTGGCTGCGGTGGTTCTGGTTGTGGGAAGCCTGAATTACCCTGGCAGTGCCTAGTGCAGCGCAGGTATGTGATTTCTCAATAGAATCACCTCCAGCTCAGAGAAAAAATCTTCAACAATTGTCAGCTTTTGTTAATGAAGGTGTTGAGGATTCTTTTTTTTAATATTAAGAAAAGGAACAGTTCGGTTTACTGGAAAATTACCACCTAATAAATGTGACTAATTGTAACAGCTTTGATATAGTTACTGAGTCTATGCGACTAACACAACTGTCCCTTCGGGAAGCTGGTCAGAAACAGATGCAGAGATGAGGTTATATTGTAGAACATCTGCAGTAACAATGAAGTGTAAATTGCTTCTGATAAATACTACGAAGCACCGTTAGGGGAATATGGTGAACCATTGGAGACTTTCTTAATTTTTGGAATAAAAAAGAAAATTATAATCTAGTTACAATTAATTATTCTCATTTTGGCATTGAAATCCTCCTTCAGTACTCAAAGGAATAAACGAGCACTGAGAAGGCATTGTTCTAAAAATAGACACTAATGATGCATAACAATGAGTCACATTAACTCTTGGGAGGAAGAGTACGTTCAAGCAACCTAAATAACTCACAGCAATCATTTACAATCACCAAAACTTTGTAACCGCATACATTTCATTTCTTGTGGAAGCAGAGGTACATAGGAACAATAGGAGCAGGAGTAGGCCATTCAGCCCCTCGGGCCTGCTCCACCATTCAATTAGATCAAGGCTGATCAGCACATCAACTCCATTTACCCGTCTTTGCTCCATATCCCTTGATACCCTTACCTAACAAAAATCTATCAATCTCAGTTTTGAAAGCTCCAATTGATCCAGCATCCACAGTCTTTTGGGGAAGAGAGTTCCAGATTTCCACGACTCTTTGTGTGAATTCGTGCTTCCGGATTTCGTACCTGAATGGCCGAGCTCTAATTTTAAGATTATGCCTCCTTGTTCTTGATTCCCCCACCAGAGGCAATAGTTTCTCTGTATCTACCCTATCAAATCCTTTTAACATTTTAAATACCCCGATCAGATCACCCCTCAATCTTTTATACTCAAGGAATACAAGCTAAGTTTATGCAATCTGTCCTCATAATTTAACCCTCTAAGCACTGGTATCATTCTGGTGAACCTGCGCTGCACCCCCTCCAATGCCTATATATACTTCCTAAAGTGCAGTGCGCAAAACTGAACGCAGTACCCCAGATGGGGTCTGACCAAATCTCTGAATGACTGAAGCATACCTTCCTCCCCTTTGTATTCCAGCCCCCTTGAAATAAAGGCTAACCTTCCATTAGCCTTTTTGATTGCTTTTTGCACCCATCTACTAGATTTTAATGAATTTTGTACTTGGACTCCCAAATCTCTTCGCTCCTCTACAGTTCCTAGTTTCTCACCCTATAAAAAATACTTCCAATTTATCTTTCTTGGGTCCAAAGTGGATGGCCTAACACTTGCCCACAATGAACTCCATTTATCATAGTTTTGCTCACTCACTTAATCTGTCTATGCCCCTTTGCAACTTTCTGCTCCCATCTGCATGACTTACTATTCTTCCTAATTTAGTGATATCTGCATACAGTGAAACCTGTAAATTGAGGATGCCTAAGAGACTTACATCAGGTGTCCTTTATTTGCAGGTGTCCTTATTTTCAAAATGGTCATTGTATGTACAGTAAACTGAATGAGCCAAATATCCCGGGATTGGCTGTATCTCCTGAAGTGTTCCTTTTTTTCCCCGCTCTTTCGTGCCTAATTCTGGAGCCCTGCCAGCGGGATGTGATTTCAGATCTATTTTCTCTTTGTTGGGTTTCCCAGTTCATTCCCACCCTGGGCTCATTTTCCATTGAGGGAGGGATATCCTAATTCTGGGATCTGCTACGTTGGCGGCCTGCACTGTTGTGCGAGAAATTCCAAGAACCAGGAGGTCACCCATGAGCAGGCGAAGAGGAGAAACAGAAATTACAGCACAAGAGGAGGCCTTCAGCTCCCGGTGCTGGCGCTCTCTTCTGTAACTCCCAGATCCTATTATATTCTTCTTTTTCAGATAGTTATCCCCTTCCCTTTCATATTAACTATTAGTCTATACCTCAATAGCCACATGTGGTGAAGAATCCCACAATCAAATAGCCCTCAGTTTAAGAACCTTCCTCCCCCCCCCTTGCCCCTTGGTTCTTCCACTTTACTGGCTGCTCCTCTCTCAGTGCTGCACCCACTCCATGTTGTTGCTGCCGCTCCTGGCTCTGCAGAGAGTGATGGTGCCCACCCCAACCACACACCCCCGCCCCCCCGCATCCCCCACCGGAGCCCCAATCTCCCGACTCTTAGTCCCCTTCTCTTCCTTTTCACCTTTGTTTTCCGAGACCCCATTCCCCAGTCTCTATCTCTCCAGAGCCCTCATATCTCCCAAGACCCATTCCTCAGTTCTTCCTGGCCCTGATTTCAGAGCCTCCCAATTTCAGAGCCCCCCTCAAATGTTGAGACTCCCCCCTGACTGCTGAGACCCGCCCCCCCGAATGCTGAGACCACTCCATATCAGACCCCCTGCTGAGTATCGACACCCACGATTCCCAACTCTCCAGCCCCCTCCGACTGCGTTCCATGTGGCCACGGCTCTCTGCAGTGGTGGTCGGGTGACTTCACAGAGCGGGAAATTGAATGCGATGATCACTATGTAAATAATCTAGAGGCAGCACCCTGGCGAACCATGCCCCATCTTACGAGAGTACCGGTCATTCCGGTGCAGTGCCCGGGAATGGGGAGTTCTTTACCCAGCCGCAGAGAAACCCTTCTCTCCCTGGGATAGAGCCGTGCAAGTATTCAATCCCATGGATAGAGGGGTTTCTCTGCCACTATGGATGCTGGGTAAAGAGCTCCCCATGCCACAAATGCTGTTTCTCTCACCTGCATGTCCAGTGTTTTCAGTTGCAAATAGATTTGGTGCATTGAAGGCTGTCCGCAGTTCGTAATTTGCGACTGTTCGTGTTTCAAGAGGCAGCTTGTATCTATTATAAGTTATTTTGGACTGTCAGTAAGGCCGTGATTTTCCCTACCTCGGCGGGTCCATGGTGGGTGACATTGGTGGTGGGTCTCGGCCCCGCTGCTGGCTCCATCCCGGCTTCCAACATGACTTCCCACTGATTGGGCTTGTTAAGCCTGCCCCAGTGAGTTTCTCGGCCAATTGAAGGAAGCGGGCCTGATGGCGTCATTTACGACGTGTTATCAGCTGGTTTCCTTTAAGGGACCATGCACAAATTCACTTTGACATTTGTGCTGTCAGTGTTCTACAGCATTGAGGTGCTACAAACACTGACAAGCAACGCACAGAGGTGCACGGCTGCACCCAGGCTCTCCCATGACTCCTTCCATCTGCTTATGGAGGGAGTCAGAGCACACAGGGAGGTTCTCTTCCCTTCCAATGGGTGGAAGACATCTCCCCAGGACACCAACGCAGCCTAGTTGTACATTGCACAGGAGGACACAAGCAGGGATGTCAGAAGGAGGACCAGGCTGCAGTGGTGCCAACCTTTCAATGATCTCAGTAGATCACAAAATGTTACTGCAAAGTCACACTCAACCTCTTCCTGCTGTGCCTCTCATCACATCCCCATCTCTCTGCCTTCCCTACCCGACTCCTGCACATCCTTACTCACACCAACTTACCTTGCACCTCCACCCATCCCTCTCTATCTACATTGTCACTTCCCCATCGCACTAGCTACCCCTCACACTCACCCTCATCCTAGTCCAATCATACCAACTAACAACACACAAGGATAGGCAAAAAGGAAAGGGAGGTGGGGTAGCACTCCTGGTTAAAGAGGGGATTAACACAATTGAAAGGAAGGATATTAGCTCTGATTATGTGGAATCTGTATGGGTTGAACTGAGAAATAACAAGGGGCAGAAAATGTTAGTGGGAGTGATATATATTAACCTCCAAACAGTAATGCGGAGGTTGGGGATGGCACTAAAAGGGAAATTAGAGAAGCGTGCAATAAGGGCACAGCAGTCATCATGGGTGACTTTAATCTACATATAGATTGGGCTAACCAAATTAGTAACAATACTATGGAGGAGGAATTCCTGGAGTGTTTACGGGATGGTTTCCTGGACCAATATGTCGAGGAACCAACCAGAGATCAGGACATCTTAGACTGGGTATTATGCAATGAGAAAGGATTAATTAGCAATCTTGTTGTGCGAGGCCCCTTGGGTCGGAGCGATCATAATATGATAGAATTCTTCATGAGGATGGAGAGTGAAGCAGTTGACTCAGAGACTAGGGTCCTGAATTTAAATAAAGGAAACTATGATGGTATGAGGTGCGAGTTGGGTAGGATTGATTGGGGAATGTCACTCAAAGGGTTGACGGTGGATAGGCAATGGCAAACATTCAAAGACCGCATGGACGAACTACAGAATTTGTTTATCCCAGTTTGGCATAATAATAAAACAAAAAGGGTGACTCAACCGTTGCTAACAAGGGAAATTAGGGATAGCATAAGATCCAAGGAGAGGGCTTATAAATTGGCCAGAAAAAGCAGTAACCCTGAGGATTGGAAGCAGTTTAAGATTCAACAAAGGAGGACAAAGGGATTAATTAAGAAGGGGAAAATAGAATACGAGAGTAAGCTTGCAGTGAACATAAAAACTGACTGTAAGAGCTTTTATAGATATGTGAAGAGAAAAAGATTAGTGAAATCAAGCATAGGTCCCTTGCAGTCAGAATCAGGGGAAATTATAATGGGGAACAAAGAAATGTCAGACCAATTAAATACATATTTTGGTTCTGTCTTCACAAAGGAGGACACAAATAACCTCCCAGAGATGTTGGGGAACATAGGGTCTGATGAAAGGGAGGAACTGAAAGAAATCAGTATTTGTAGGGAAATGGTGTTAGGGAAATTGAAGGGATTGAAGGCCGATAAATCCCCAGGGCCTGATAATCTACATCCTAGGGTACTTAAGGAAGTGGCCCTAGAAATAGTAGATGCATTGCTGATCATCTTCCAATATTCGATGGAATCTGGAACAGTACCCATGGATTGGAGGGTAGCTAATGTTACCCCACTATTCAAAAAGGGTGGTAGAGAGAAAACGGGGAATTACAGTAAGCCTGACATCGGTAGTGGGGAAAATGCTAGAGTCCATTATAAAAGATGTAATAGCTGAGCACTTGGAAAACAGTGACAGGATCGGACAAAGTCAACATGGATTTACAAAAGGTAAATCATGCTTGACTAATCTACTGGAATTTTTTGAGGATGTAACTGGTAAAATAGATAAGGGAGAACCAGTGGATGTGGTGTATTTGGACTTCCAAAAGGCTTTCGATAAGGTCCCGCATAAGAGGTTAGTGTGTAAAGTTAAGGCACATGGGATTGGGGGCAAGGTATTGACTTGGATAGAGAACTGGTTGGCAGACAGAAAGCAAAGAGTTGGAATAAACGGGTCTTTTTCCGAGTGGCAGGCAGTGACTAGTGGGGTACCGCAGGGATCGGTCCTTGGACCCCAGCTATTCACAATATATATTAATGATCTAGACAAGGGTACTAGATGTAATATCTCCAAGTTTGCAGACGACACAAAACTGGGTGTGCGTGTGTGCTCCGAGGAGGATGCCGAGAAACTCCAGGATGATTTGGACAGGTTGGGTGATTGGGCAGAAGCGTGGCAGATGCAATATAACGTGGATAAATGCGACGTTATCCACTTTGGTGTCAAAAACAGAAAGGCAGATTATTATCTGAATGGCAATAGATTGGGAGAAGGGGAAGTGCAACGAGACCTGGGAGTCCTTGTGCACCAGTTGCTGAAGGTAAGTATGCAGGTGCAGCAGACGGTTAAGAAGGCAAATGGTATGTTGGCCTTCATAGCGAGAGGGTTTGAGTACAGGAACAAGGATGTCTTGCTGCAGTTGTACAGGGCCTTGGTGAGACCACACCTTGAGTACTGTGTGCAGTTTTGGTCGCCTTATCTGAGGAAGGATGTTCTTGCCATGGAAGGAGTTCAGCGAAGATTCACAAGGCTGATACCTGGGATGGCAGGAATGACGTATGAAGAGAGATTGGGTCGATTGGGCTTATACTCGCTGGAGTTTAGAAGAATGAGAGCGGATCTCAATTAAACTTATAAAATTCTGACAGGACTAGACAGACTAGATGCAGGAAGGATGCTCCCGATGGTCGGGGAGTCCAGAACCAGGGGTCACAGTCTAAGGATAAGGGGTAAGCCATTTAGGACAGAAATGAGGAGGAATTTCTTCACCCAGAGAGTGGTGAACCTGTGGAATTCTCTGCCACAGAAGAGAGGCCAATTCATTAAATAGATTCAAGAAGAAGTTAGACATATTTCTTAAGGCTAAAGGGATCAAGGGATATGGGGAGAAAGCAGGGACAGGGTACTAAATTTGGATGATCAGCCATGATTGCATTTAATGGCGGAGCAGTCTAGAGGCGACAAATGGCCTACTCCTGCTCCTATCTTCTATGATTCTATGGTTTAGCCAATGTGCATGTGAAGTTTCTGTTAATGTGCTTTCAAACATTGAAATCTTTATTTTCAACACTTTGCTTTCATGGACAGATTTGTGTGCACCTTAGAAGTGGTTTAGTGAGTTGCAGTGAATGGTGAGACATAACGGTACCACCCACATTGCTGATGAGTGTGAAAGGAATGGCTTGGGCATTGTAGGGATGTTTTATGTTGTTGGTGTGGGGTGGTGCCAACCTGGCGCATAATGTGGCAGCCAGGGTGTACAGCGTCAAGTGAAGTAAATGTGGCCATGGTGAGGCCATCCCTGGCCTCCCGGACAGCAATATGGTTGGGTGCTGATGTCCTGTGTCCTGTGCAGCATCAGTTGATTGTGAAGAAGATTTGTGTGGTTGTTGGTGCTGCTGCTGTGCCTGATGATGCTGATGTTGGGGCTGATCATGGTCAGAGTCTGAGGACCAAGGTGAGAGAGCATAAAGTGCACCCATGCTGATGGAATAGATTGTAGGTGAAGTAGAGATGACAGAAGCGATCTGTCAATGGTGGGAGAGGTAATGAGGTCAGACTGCATGGAGACTTGTGTAAAGATTTGCAGCATCCTGAATCTGTAGTGGAAATGCAGTTTAGAGATGCTCGTGCATAAGGGAAGATATCTGAATCGGCTGGGAGCTTTGAGTTGACATTTGAAGCTGTCAACTCATCAGCTGATTCAACGGCCACTGACCTCCCGCCTCAGCTTCACAGACGAGGTCTAGGCATAGCGGGAAACCCATGGGAGACCTGTGAAAGTGAAAAAGCTGGGGGAAAAAACATTGTTAAGTGGCTGTAAACAAGCCATTAATGATTTGAATTGGGTCCCCTGCCGCTGCCTGTTGGGTCTGCACAACGCTGGCAGACCCGACAGCGGGAAATACAGGTGTGCGCGTTTTGACAGCGGGTTCCCGACCCGCTGTCAATCATTTTAAATTTCGCAGCTGACTCGCCACCAATCGGGTCCGCTGAGTGCCGACAAAATCGCAGCCTAAGTGTCTGTTTTTTGCAAGTGTCTGTTTTTTGGGGGTGTCCACTTGTACAGGTTTTACTGTACTTGGATATGCAACTCTCTATTCCTTCATTCAAGTCATTAATAAACATGATGAAAACCTAAGGCCCCAGAACAGATTGCCGGGGAACACCACTTGTCACATCTCATCTCTCAGAGTACGTACCCTTTATTCCCACTCTTTGTTTCCGACCTCCCAACCAATTTCCAACCCAAATCAAAAGGCTACCTCCAATTCCGTGCACTCTCATTTTTGTTAATAATCTCTTGTTTGGAATTATTGAATGGTACTTTGTCCATCTGAATTGAGTGGGGCCAGAGCCAATGTGTCATTTATCTGACTAGCGAGGCTCAGCAGAATAACATGGATACTTAATGGTGAAGAAACCACAACTTACCAGTCAATTCATATCACTAGATGCTAGCACACACATTCCATAAAAAGTGCAATGAAAGATGCAAAAACTGATGTATAGCCTTCGAAGCACAGTTATTGTACTTAGTTACAAAATGTAACCTATTTGTGCCTTACCTGTACAATTTGCCAATGTAGCAACACTCACTGTACTTCAAAAGAAATTCATTGACTGAAGTGCTGTGAGATATTTTGATGTAACAAGGCACTATATAAATGCAGGTATTATTCTAATCAGTAAATGATTAAAGAGGATTTATAATGCTGTATTATGTATAAAACATTTTTAAATAACATCTGAAATCATGTTACTGGAGCCAAGTATTGGGTACTTATGCTATATCCTCATTTCTCCTAACTGATTTAATCTTATGTGACGTCTCTGGTCTAGCAGTAGAAGCTAATCTTCTGGAACTAGCAATGGTGTCAGAGCAAGTTTCTTTGAACTGATGGCAACTTATAAGGAGGGAATATTAGTAATGATTGAGAGCATGGTCTGCCGATCTAAATTTTTATCTTGATATTTCTTATTAACTATGTACATTTTAGTTCAGGATCTAATTGCCAGCAGCTGCATCTTATTTAAAAAGAACACAGTCTAATCCTTTGCCATACTCTTAAAGCAGCAATTTCGATTAAAACAAGTTGAAATGTGTCACTGACCTACACTGCATGCCTTTGAGCTCAATGTTGCTTGTGTAGGGCATTAACAAAAAATCTTTATAACAACATTTCTGATGCCTGTTGTGTATGTCGAGTCTGTCATCCAAGTTATGATCATTGAGCTGTTGCATCTTGATTGCGGTGAACCATTGGTCAGTTTTCTCATTAATACAATGACTTTGGGCTGGATTTTCAATGACCAGTGGAGTCGGGTTTGGAGGAGTGTGGGGGGTTAAAGTTGCAGATTCGGGGGTCCCGACCCCATCCCGCCTCCAACCCGCCTCCATGCCAGTTTCGCTGGCGGCGGGTACCTGACCTGTGCTGAGACCTGACTCCCCGAGGCGGGAAGGGATTAGTGACAATTAACTGCCTGTTAACAGGTAGTTAACAGGCAGTTTTTTGCCTAATCCCTATTTTAAAAGGTGAAATGTGGGCTTCCCGACAGGTGGCAACCACGCCAAGTTATCGGGGCGGACCGTGGGCCTGCAGGGGTTGGAGTGGTCGATATGTCCTGTGGGCAGGTGAGTGATGGGTGCATGTGTGCAGAGGTAAGTGTGTAAGGTAAGTGCTAAGTGTGGGAAAAAGTTTTACTTACCTTAACTTCCTCCTGCAGGTGTCAGCCCTTCAGGTGTCGGGAGTCAGAAATCTCACCGGTACAGAAAGCAGAAAAGCCGTGGTACTGTCAAAAACTGCAGCCTTCTGTTTTCTGTGGTGGAATGATTTCTAACTCAGCCTGAGAGGAAGGACTCAAGTTAGAAATCATTTTGTCAGTGTTTGACAGCTTCACAGAGCTGTCAAACGCTGATATTTCATCTGTCAAAAGCTCTTGACAGATGAAATGTCAATCTGTGACATCACCTGTTGCTGGGTGGCCCTTAATTGGCCTGCTGAGCCCACTGGGCGGGCTCAACAAGGTCAATCAAGGGAAAATACAGTGGGTTGGCCACATCTCGATGGAGGCGGGTCTACAAGCCAAAATGTGGGATTCACGACACCAACCCGACCCCAGTATCAAAATCCAGCCCAGAGAATTTATAACATAGAAACAAGCCATGTGGCTCAACTGGTCTATGTCGATGTTTATGCTCCACAAGAGCCTCCTCCCACTTTACTTCATCTAACCCTATCAGTATTTCCTTCTAGTCCTTTCTCCCTCATGTACTTATCTAGCTTCCCCCGAAATTCATCTATGTTATTCGCCTCAAATATCCATGTGGTAGCAAGTTCCCCATTCAAACCATTCTCTGGGTAAAGAAGTTTCTCCTGAATTCCTTATTTGATTTATTAGTGACTATCTTATATTTATGATCCCTAGTTTTGGACTCCCTCACTAGTGGAAACATCTTCTCTATGTCTACCCTATCTTTATAATGTTAAAGAACTCTATTAGGTCACCCGTCAACCATTCCTCATTGGTTACATGCTTACTTCCCTGTATTGTTCTCCTTTCTAATTGGTTATTTTCTATTTTTGCTATTCACCAATTATATTCCACAACTGGGGAGATTTCTTCCCAATTTCTATTTTCTCCCCTATGGCAAAATAATCTGAGATACAGCTGCCAAAATGAATCCTCATCCACTCTAGTTATCAATTTTAGAAACACATAAACAAAATCACAAACATATCTATAAACCTGGCTTCAACAACTTTCACTCCCTATGGGCAGGCAATTGGAGTTGAAGTACAGATCAGCCATGATCTAACTGAATGATGGAGCAGACTCGAGAGGCTGAATGGCCTACTCCTGTTCCTATGACAGTTCTGGGTGTCAACTGGGCCTCTGAACATCCTGGACTCTGGGTGAACTCTCCCATGATATACTTTACGATCACCATCAGGCTAGCTGACTCCAACATACTGAAGTCCAATATAGAGACTGCTATGAATGAACAAAAGACACATATGCAGGACCCTATCTCTGATATAAAAGACTACAATACCCAAGACTACAATACTGACTCCATCCCTCACCGTGGCTACTGTCTGAGGCTGAACCAGACCGTTTGCAACTTTTGCGTCCTATTTGACCCTGAGATGAGCTCTGAAACCCGGATCCATGCTTTTGTTACCTCTAGACACGACTATTCCAATGCTCTCCTGGCTGGCCTCTCACCTTGCACCCTCCGTAAACTTATCTCATCCAAAACTCTGCTGCCTGTATCCTAGCCTGCACCAAGTCTCATTCACCCATCACCTCTGTGCTCTCTGACCTATCTTGGCAATGTCTACATTTTAACATTCTCATCCTTGTTTCAAATCCCTCCATGGACTCGCCCCTCCCTATCTCTGTAACCTCCTTCACCCCTACAATCCTCAAAGATCTCTACGCTCCTCCAATTCTGGCCTCTTGTGCATCCCCGATTTTCATCGCTCCACCATTGGTGGCCGTGCCTTCAGCTGCCTAGGCTCTAAGCTCTGAAATTTCCTCCCTAAACCTCTCCGCCTCTCCACCTCTCTCTCTTCCTTTAAGACACTCCTTAAAATCTACCCCTTTGACCCAGCTTTTGGTCAATTTCCCTAATATCTCCTTATGTGGCTCGGTATTAAATTTTGTTTGATAACGCTCCTGTGAAGCACCTTGGGAAGTTTTCCTATGTTAATGGTGTTATATAAAAGCAAGTTGTTGTTGTTGTTGTCATGTATTAATATGTTGATATTTTTGATGAGGTGTGAAAAATAGCTTAATAATATAGTCTCACAAAGCCTATGATATCAGGAATACGTGCTGTTACACATATTAATGACATAACAAAGCTGTCAACATTATTATATACAGACACCATTAAATCCTGAAAGCACAGGTTATTAACATTTTAAAGGCCAAGTTGGTAATATTGCCTGATTTGAACTGTTTTGGTTATTTTTTATCAGATTGTCTGTACTTAACTTTAGCTTCGATTGCTTTGAATAGTAATTGCTTTCTAAAATTTATGCCATTTTCAACTGATCGAGCATTTGCCTTGAATATTATTTGGGCAGTACTAACAGTCCCTTCCCTTAGCAAAGCCAGAGATGTCCCCCCACCCCTAACTCTCCAATCCTTGCTCTATAGGGTGTTTTTGTTCTCTATATATCAATTAGTTTACAGGAGTTTAAAACCTAGGACAGAGAAACACAGTTTGACTTATTAGTAGAGCAGCAATTTGAATAAGGAGACATACCTGTTGTGAGCAGATTTTTTTTTAAACTATGCCATAATTGTCAAATATGAATGGTGCAAGAATACATTAGAAACAATCTATGCTGCATTCTTGTAGCCTCACTATTATGTTAAAATGTAACATATTGTACAGTTGATTGTAATTTCTTGCCAGAACTAATCTTGACCTCTGTCGCACACTTCTTACAGCGCTGGCATGTAAAGTCTAGTAATTAGAACTTGAAACCACAAATATCATTCCACACAATTGAATAAAAATTGAATTTGCTGCTCTGCAGCATCATTACATGCTTGTTGAGATAAATCCAGTGCTTTGAATCCATTAACCTTTCAATGTGTGGCACTATCTTCCACTGCTGTAGATTAGCTGGTGACACATTTATCAAAGGATGATAAATGAGCTGTCTTTCCAGATGTCTGATTGTTTGACCTTTATTCAGCTAATGGTACCTGGGGTTGACCGTGTTAAGTGGTGCCAGTCTAAAATGAAACTGAACCCAGGAAATGAGTGCTTGGAAGTGTCTGCAATAATACACTTCCATTCAAGATGACCTGAGCGCAAATTACAAAAAAGTTGTTATGATTGCCTTGGAAGTACCCAAATAATAGAGTATGTTGCCTTCTCGAGAAATGGACAAAGACCACCACTGTTTTTCATTTATATCGCAAAACATGTTCAACGTATTTATAATGAAACTAAATAAAATTAAATTGAATAATCTGAAATTCCAATGCAGATTAGAGAGGAGCTGACGCTTTAAAGTGAAATTTCAATTTGTTTGCTGATGGGTTTAGCAATATGAATTATCTCAGAGATTCATGCCAAAAACTATTCCAAGAGCATCTTCTGATAAAGGCAACTGATGGAATTCATTGTATATACTATGAAATTGAAATTATCACTCAGTTTGAAGTTTCTATATAATATAAAATTACTCTGAAAAATTAGATAGTACTTAATCACTGAAAATGAAACATGTTGTACAGTGGTGACGTTTCAAAATGTTATTAAGTAGGTTAAATAGAAAGCTAAGCCTATATACCCTCAAACATTGTATTTTTGCAAAAAAATTAATCTCTTAGGCCACAATTTCCCCGACTCGGCGGATCCTTGGCGGGCAACGTCAATGGCAGGTCTCGGCCTCGCTGCTGGCTCCAGCCCGCTGTGTAGAATGAGTTTCCCCTGATTGGGCTTGTTAAGCCCGCCCAGCGCATTTGCCGGTCCAATTGAAGGAAGCGAGTCTGATGATGTCATTTGATGATGCATCACCAGCCGGTTTCCTTAAAGGGGCCATGCACAAATTTATTTTGACAGTTGTTCTGTCAGTGTTCTACAGCTTTGAGGTGCTGCAAACACTGACAAGCACTGCACAGAGGTGCACGGCTGCACCCAGTCTCTCCCATGACTCCCTCCATATGCTTATGGAGGGAATCACAGCACGCAGGGAGGTTCTCTTCCCTTCCAATCGGCGGTAGAGACCTCCCCAGGAGACCAACGCAGCCTGGTTGCACGTTGCACAGGAGGGCACAAGCAGGGATGTCGTCAGGAGGACCAGGCTGCAGTGGCGCAAACCTTTCAATGATCTCAGTAGATCACGAAATGTTACTGCAAAGCCACACTCAACCTCATCCTGCTGTGCCACTCATCACATCCCCATCACTCTGTCTTCCCGACCCTACTCCTGCACATCCTTACTCACACCAACTTACCTTGCACCTCCACCCATCCCTCTCTATCTACATTATCACTTCCCCATCTCACTAGCCATCCCTCACACTCACCCTCATCTAGTCCAATCATACCAACTAACAACACACAAGGGTAGGCACTTGGGTATTTTAGCCAATGTTCATGTAAAGTTTCTGTTAATGTGGTGTCAAACATTCAAACCTTTATTTTCAACACTTTGCTTTCTTGGACAGATTTGTGTGCACCTTTGGAAGTGGCTTAGTGAGTTGCCATGAATGGTGAGACGTAACAATACCCCCCACAATGGTGATGAGTGTGAAAGGAATGGCTTGGGCATTGTAAGAATGCTTTATGGTGTTGGTGTGAGGTGGTGCCAACCTGGCGCATCGTGTGCAGCCAGGGTGTACAGCATCAAGTGAAGTGATTCTGGCTATGGTGAGGCCATCCCTGGCTTTCCGGGCAGCAATGTGCTCGGGTGCTGATGCCCTGTGTCCTGTGCAGCATCAGTTGTTTGCGGAGAAGGTTAGTCTTGTTGTTGGTGCTGCTGGTAAACCTCATGGACAACCTGGTAAAATTGTAAGTTCATATCAAAATTCTTTTTAGTTGGCTCTTAACAAGGTCATAATGACCTAAAGTACCTCCCTCGCCGCTGCGTGTCAGGTCTGTTCAGCGTCGACAGACCCGGCATCCGGGAAAGTATGGCAGCGGGTTAACAGTGGGGTCCCGATCTGCTGTCAATCATTTTAAATTTAACAGCTGACCCACCACCCATCCCGTGCTCTGAGTGCCAGCAAAATTCCGGCCCATGTTTTGTAATTAAACTTGCTGTTTAATAAAGGCAGGTCTACTTATAGGCCAGTTTTATTATACAATTTATATTGATGCAAAGAAGTTTTGGTTTTGCTGTACAAACGCATCTAAAAGTCTTCAGCCCATATCCTATCTCACACGAAGACCTGCATATCCATAACCTTTGTCTTCACCAATTTCCACAGTTACTTATCACCCAGTGCATTAATTTCAAATTTGTCATTCTCCTTGCCAAGTCCTTCCATTCCATTGCATTGCTCCATCCTATATCTGCAATCTCCTCCAGTCATATGTCCTTCTAATTTTGACCTATTGCAGATCCTCCCTCCGACATCAGTAGCAGAGATGTCAGGTATTATACCCATGGACTCTGGGACCCTTTCCCTAAAATCTCTACCTTGCTACCTCTCTCCTTGCCTTCAAATGTCTCCGCTGACCATGCCTTCTCCTCTGTACAAACAGTGTAATTTCATCCTGTGCAAAGCAATGTTCCAATAGACTACTGGGAAACATATCTTTAATCCCCAATGTTAGCAGAGGGACAACTATTCAATTGGCTTTGCTGACATTAAAATTTAACAAGCATTCTTATGACAGGTAGCAGAGTTCTGCATATGAATATAAGCACACAGGCACAAAGCTTCATTTTCCCTGCCAGGGAATGATGTAGAGCCAACGGTATAACTTAGATCTGCTAGCTTACCTTGCTCTAAACAGGTATCATAAGAACATAAGAAAATAAGAAATAGGAGCAGGAGTAGGCCATTCGGCCCTTCGAGTCTGCTCTGCCATTCAAAAAGATCATGGCTGATCATCTATCCCAACCTTCTATCTGACTATCTATAGTATAATAATACTTTTAACAGTGAATATCAATGTATCTTTCCTGTTTTAAAAAAAGTAGTATTAGTGAAGGAAAGCCATGTCTTTGCTTCCTGTTCCTATTGTTGCTTGCTGCTGCTCCAATTCGTTCTCAGTCAGGAAAGTAAAATGATTTGAATGGAGAAATTCTCCGTAGACAAGGTGATTCTGGATGTCCTGAAAAACATCCGTGGCATCTACAATGAGGATACATTACGGGCTCCAGCACAGATCAGAAAATTATGGTACCACACCCATTATCTTAGAGTGGGCAAGTTTCTCTGCCATCAGCAAATACTCAGAAAATTTCTCCCATTAAACAGGACAAGATTTACCCAGAATCTCAAAACACTTGCTTTTCAAGATATATCAAATGTTCAACATCCCTCAAACACATCTTATTTCTGATGCAATATAAAATAAGCCTGTATATAGTTACCAAAATGTATTGGGGGGAATTTTCTGGGGGGTCAGCGGGTGTGATTGGTGGCGGGTCGGGTGGGAAAATATTTTTTTTGACAGCGGGTCGGGACCCCGCTGTCAACCCGCTGTCACACGCCTTTCCCAAATGTTGGGTCTGTCAGCGCTGACCAGACCTGAAACACAGCGACGGGGGAGGCAATTAAGGTCAATATGACCTTGTTAATAGAGCATTAAGAACTATTTTCAGCTTACCTTCAGAGTTTACCAGGTCGCCCACGGGGTCCTCGCTGCTCGGGGATCACATCAGGTAAGCAGGTCAGGAGCTGAATGGCTATGGAATCATCTCATTACTTGACAGCTGCAAATGTGCTATAAAAGCTCCCATCTCACAGCTGTTCACTTTCCAAGCTCAGAAGCTGTTGCTTACTGCATTTGAAAGACAGATTGAGCTTTATGCAGGTTGCAAGTGTTTGGAGCAAACTCTCTATCCAGTGTCACCTCATTGGAACAACATCTCTCACCATTGACAGACCACTTCTTTCATCTCAAGTTCACCTGCCATCTATTACATCAGAATGGGTACGGTTTATATTGTCTCACCTTGGTCCTCAGAATCCCACCACAATCAGCCCCAACACCGGCAGCACCAGGCACACCAGCAGCACCAGCAGCACCAACAACAGCACCAACCTTCTCTGCAATCAACTGCTGCTGCACAGGACACAGGGTATCAGCACCCAATCACATTGCTGCCCGGGAGGCCAGGGATGGCCTCACCATGGCCACATTTGCTTCACTTGATGCTGTACACCCTGGCTGCCACATGATGTGCCAGGTTGGCACCACCCCACACCAACACCATAAAGCATCCCTACAATGCACAAGCCATTCCTTTCACACTCATCACCATTGCGGGGGGCGGGGGGCCGGGGGCGGAGGGGGGTACCGTTATGTTTCACCATTCACTGCAACTCACTAAGCCACTTCCAAAGGTGCACACAAATCTGTCCAAGAACGCAAAGGGTTGAAAATAAAGGTTTGAATGTTTGAAACCACATTAACAGAAACTTTACATGAACATTGCTTAAAACTCCCAAGTGCCTATCCTTGTGTGTTGTTAGTTGGTATGATTGGACTAGGATGAGGATAAGTGTGAGGGGTGGCTAGTGAGAAGGGGATGTGATAATGTAGATAGAGAGGGGTGGGTGGAGGTGCAAGGTAAGTTGGTGTGAGTAAGGATGTGCAGGAGTAGGGTAGGAAAGACAGAGTGATGGGGATGTGATGAGTGGCACAGCAGGAAGAGGTTAAGTGTGGCTTTGTACTAACTTTTCATGATCTAATGAGATAATTGAAAGGTTTGCGCCGCTACAGCCTGGTCCTCCTGACAACATCCCTGCTTGTGTCCTCCTGTGCAATGTTCTCCTGGGGTGGTCTCTTCCGCCCATCGGAAGGGATGATTACCTCCCTGTGTGCTGTGACTCCCTCCAAAAGCATACGGAGGTAGTTTTGGGAGAGCCTGGGTGCAGCCCTCCACCTCTGTGCAGTGCTTGTCAGTGTTTGCAACACCTCAATGCTGTAGAGCACTGACAGCACAACTGTCAAAATCAATTTGGGCATGGTCCCTTTAAGGAACAAAAGTGAGAGGTCGCACAACACCAGGTTATAGTCCAAAACTGTTGGACTATAACCTGGTGTTGTGCGACCTCTCAATTTTGTCCACCCCAGTCCAACACCGGCATCTCCGCATCATGGCCCTTTAAGGAAAGCAGCTGATTACACGTCATCAAATTACGTCATCAGACCCGCTTCCTTCAATTGGCCGGCAAATGCGCTGGGTGGGCTTACCAAGCCCAATCAGGGGAAAATCATTCTACACAGCGGGCTGGAGCCAACAGCGAGGTCAGGACCCACCACCGACGTCGCCTGTCCCGGACCCGCCGAGGTTGGTAAAATCCAGCCCATTATATTTTTCAATTGAATATTTTTGTCCTTGTTGGTTTGTAATAGTTGATTACTATTAATTATATTTTTGAATAAATAAGAAATTATTAATGAGAGCAAAGGAAGTCAGAGCAAAGCTATTTATTACCTGACTTTTTTATTTGGCATGTGCTGTGATCTTGTGAGAGACTTATTTCCAAGGCCACTGATTTATGGTTTCACAGAAAAATAGATTGAATTATATTATTTGATCCCCATGCACTGGAATACCATGCAATAAAAACACAATTACACTGATTCAGTCATGATAAAACAATTGCTCTAATTCCAGATGAACGGAATCACAGAATTTAACCTCAGAATACTTTGAAAGCTGTGAAATCACAGAAAACAGAATTTGACCAATTCAGTCACTAACTCAGTAACCCTGCCGTTTTCTATCACTTGAGGTTACTGCCACATTTTGTCAGTGTTATACCACAGAGTATTCCTGAAACGAAGGCAATCAAGTGACAACAGTCGATTAATGTAGGAAGACTTTGAAATCACTGTTCATCCCAGTGCATTACAGCCTTAATTCTAATCACTGTACTGTGTTAAATTGATGTAGCTCATTCAAATTTAATAGGATTTAAAGCAGTTTTGTCCTGATTAGTATCATTCCCATCTCTTGAACATCTCCAACCACTTTAGCATTAGAAAACCTATTGCTTTGCAACTGACAGGTGACTGGAGGTGCTGATGGCTCAGTAAGAATTTATGCCAGTTTCAACATTTGCGTTACAATGCTCCGACTGATAGCAGCCCCAGTCTGAGGCAAGTGAGGCAGCTCTGCTACCTCTGGAGGCAGAAGCACCTCCTGCAACAATCCTGAGGCACAGGCCACCAATTCTAAATCTCACCCCTTACATGTTTTAGTTAAGTTTAAAAAAAATCAAAAGCTGAAGGCCTCTTTTAGATCCTTTAATTAGGACTTTTTTGGTCAATAATCTGGTAGAAACAAAATATAGTTTCTGTACTTATTACAACAATTGCACTGTGTGATAATATATGATTATGAATTATTGGCAAGTTGGTAACAGTGAACTACTTCAGCTGTGAAATTAAAAAAAAACTTTTATCATAGTATCACAGAAATTTCAGTGCAGAAGGAAGCTATTCAACCCACTGTACTGGTGACAGGGCTAGCCAACTACTGTAATATATTTCCCTGCTCTTTTCTCAATACCGCTGAACCATAGAACCATAGGGATTTATAGCACAAAATTAGGCCATTTAAACCATTGGCCCCGATATTTACGGGAAGGGAGTGGGGTCAGAGCGGCCGGGAAGCTCGGAAATGCGGAGGTCCAGCCGAATTTAAAGGCAGGACCTCATTTCATTTTTTTTCTCTCCGTTTCCTGGCTGGCTGGCTGTCGGGCGGGAAGGCCTGCGCTGGTGTGCCGCAGCTGGGGAACGGAGAGGAGGAGTTCATGGATGGAAGATCGTGGGGGAGATCGTGGAGGTGGGGGTGGGGGGAGAGATTGGATCGTGTGGAGGGGGGCGGGGGGAGGGAGATCCATTGCGGAGAGAGAAGCAGGTTTGCTTGGGGGGCTGGGGCGAAGCACTTCTGCTCCTCCTGGCCCACAAGCAGTGCTGAAAAGGCACTTCTGGCCCTTCTCGTCTGGCTTCAGCTGTCGGGTTTCCCGAGACGTGGAAAACCAGTGCTGGAGACAAATTTAAAGGTAAGTAAAACTGAATGCAAAAATACCTCATTAACGTCTCATAAGGACGTTAATTGCTGCAATAAGTTCCCGCCTGTACTAATTAAGATCCCGACTGTGGCGAGTAGTTTACTCACAGGCATCCAAATGTGCTTCTGTTAAATCCAGATGTGGGCGCGTTGGAGCCGGTTGCGATCACGATCTAAAATGACTTATTTTAACTACCCACCCGCCCCCAACCCACTCATTCTTGGGGGTTAAAGTTCCCCCCATTGTGTCTGTGTGGTTTTTTGCTGGAGCAATCTAAAACTGATCCCACTATCCTGCTCCCTTCCATACCCCTATATCATTCTTTGCTTCAAATGTGTTCCCCTAAAAGATACAAAGGTCTCTGCCCCAAACGTTACCTGTGGCAAAGTATTCCATCCTCTAACATTGTCTGCATAAAGACATTTCTCCTAATCTCGCTTCTCACTGTTTTAATGACAATTTTAAATTGATCACCTGTCATCACTGACTCCTCAACCAGTGGAAATAGCAATTCTCTATTGACCCTATCAAAATCCTTCATTTTTAAAACCTGAAAGAACTTGCCCAGCCTCAGGATGTCCCAAAGTGCTTTACAACCAATTAAATTACTTTTGAAGTGTAGCCGCTGTGGTTTTGTAGGCAAACGCAACAGCAAATTTGTACTCAAGAAGGTTCCACAAACAGTTTTGAGAGAAAAACAAATCTGTTTTTGGTGGTGTGGGCTAAGGGATAAATGTTGGCCAGGACACTAGAACTCCCCTGCTCTTATCGAATAGTGCCATGGGATCTTTTACATCCACCTGAACAGAATCTCAGTTTAACATCACTTCTGACAATACAGTAGTGCTTCAGTAATACACTGAAGTGCCAGACTAGATTATGTGCTCAAGTCCTGGAGGACAGCTTAAACTTGTGACTCAGAGGTGAGAGTGCTACCACTGAGCCAAGACTGATATTCTAGTAAATCTCCTCTTAGTCTTTTCTACTTGAATGGAAATAGTTCCAGGTTCTCAAGTTTCTGATCATAATTATAGTTTCTTATCCTGGTGAATCTATGCTGCATGCTCCATATGGCTTAATGTCCTTTCTATCAAAAACTTCACACAGTATTGTAACTGTGAACCAAGAATTGCTCTATGCCCCTATTCATTGAATCCAAAATGCTATTGATCTTTTTATGGCTTTATCTACCTATAATTGCACTTTCAGAGAATTAGGTATTTCAACTTCTCAGTTTCTCTCTTCACTCATACCTTTCTGTATCTTTCTGTTCAATGTATACTCTCATTCCTTGATTTTTCTGCCAGAGTGTATTACCTCACATTTGTCCATGTCTTCCACCTGTCTGGCCACTCCATTGACACATTTACACCCTCCTATTACAGTCCGCCTTGTTTTCCCAAACCCACTATTTTTAATGCCTTTTTCTTCTTAAAGTCTTCCTCTAATTCCATTTTGTATGTTCTGATTGACTTGGCTTCAATAGCCACTTGTATTCAAGCATTTCATATTCCAACAACTTTTTGCAGGAAAAACAATTGCTTCTAACTTCCTCCTTTATGCTTCCAGCACTAATCCTGAGTTTATGCCCCCTTGTTTTGAGTTTAAGGCCCACTCACCAGTGGATTTTGTTTTCTATTTGCCCTCTTAAACCCTTTGAGCACTTCCATTGGAGCTTCTCTTAAGCTCCTCTGCTCTAGTAACTATAGCTCTAGGTTGTTAAGTCTCTCATAACTGTATTTCTCGACCCTGTTATCTTCCTAGTGAATATACTCTGCATCTTTTCCATGGCTCCAATATCCTTCCTATAATGGGTGCCTAAAATGGCAAATAAAAATCCACTGAAACTAACCAACATATAATATTCCAACTATAATTTCAGTTATATATTGAGAAATATGTACCTCATGAAAAGCACGTGCGTAATATTAATGTATCTCTACTGATTAACTAGAAAACTTCAAATAATTAACAAAATAGAATCTATTTCATAAATAAAACAGAAAATGGATATCAGGTTGGTTATAAAGAAAAATTAACATTTTGAATGTGATCTATTATTGGAATGGATTAAGAGCCACACCTGAAACATTGGACTCCCTTTCTCTTTCTGACCAGCTTTGTATTCCCAGCCTTTTCTGTTTTATTTTAGATTTCCAGCCCTCAGTCTTTCATCTCGAGCAGCTATTTTTTCTCTTTGTTTTCAGCTGTAATTCTCCAGCTTCCTTACTTCAGTTTAATGCAGCTACTGGCTGCAAATACAATCATGTCCAACCACATATGACAATCACGGAACTAACTAGATGTGTTTGCAATTCCCGTACAACAGCTGAGCCCCACATGGCCAATTTAGTAGCAGCAAGAATTTATCAAATGGCGAACTGTCAGCTTGGCTGAGTGGTAGAAATCTTCCTTTTGAGTCAGAAAGTTGTGGGCTCAAGCCCTACCCTGGTGGATCACCCACCACGGCAATCTCAAGTGCTCTCAACAGGAGTTCAGTAGCCTTCTACTTTCCAAATTGTAACCACCTCATAGGAGCACCATAATAGGTAATCGAACACAAAAGACAGGCACTAGGGGTTTGCACAAGGGTGATTTGCAGATAAGCATCAGTCACGTAACCATTTATTACCCAGTAAAGGTTGGGTCCCTTGCAATTTGCTTGCCGTTTCGGCTAGCAACGTGCAAATGTCGCATGAGAAGTTCCGAGAACCAGGAGGCTGCCCGTGAGCAGGTGAAGGAAGCACGCAAGTGCTAACCATAGGCATGAAGCTTTGGTTTTCTACCGAGTTGGTATACAACTTGCATTTACATAGCGCCTTTTGCATCCTAAGGATGTTCCAAAGTGCTTTACAGCCAATGAACTACTTTTAAAGTAGTTATGTAGAGAAATGCGGCAGCAAATTGCACACAGCAAGGTCCCACAAATAGCAATGCAATGAATGGTCAGTCATCTGTTTCTAATGGTTTTGATTGAGGGATAAATGTTGACCAGGACATTGGGAGAAATTGCTGTTCTTCGAATAGTGCCGTGGGATCTTTTACGTCCACCTGAGCAGGAAGACAAGGTTTACTGTCTTATCCGAAAGACAGCACCTCTGACAATGCTGCACTTTGTGGAAGGAAGAGGAGAAAACATGTTGTATTGCATTTGAAATAGAAACAAAGAATATTGGAAGCACTCAGCAGGTCAATCAGCACCTCTCGAGAGAAAGAAAAAACATATCTACATTTCAGGTGTAACTCTTCATCAGTGCATACCCCTGTTATGTTTTGGGGTCTTTTCTACCGTTCTTACTCGAGATATTTTAGCTTCTTATTTTTGGGCTACGCCCCACTACCAAGCTAAAACTTAAAAGTAATGAATCATTTTGTTACACCACTGCTGTATACTAACTTTTAAAAAATGATCCTGGCAAATAATGTTAATCAGTCCTATTCCAATCCCCTGTCACAGTGTATACCTTTTGAAAACACCAGTATTTCTTTCATCAATGTGTGTGCATTATAACTGCAGATTTACCAAAAATAATCTCTGTATTTGACAACCAAGAAACATGTTGTGTTAGGTATATATTGTAAGGAAAATTTGCTCCCAGGTGCTCTTAGCACTTTTCTCATTAACATTTAAATTGCCTATCTACAATGCCTTCACAATCCCAAGACATATAACTCTATAATTTAATTTGGTTGCTTTTTATTTCTAAAATGTAAATATGAATCCTTGAATTTTTGGCCCTCCCTCCATTATGATTGCCCATTGTTATTTAATAATTTTAAAGAAAGTACTTTTGTCACCCCGAATTTTCATAATGCACCATATCCTTAACTCGGCCTAAGCTCACTGAAGCGACTTCAAAATAACAGTGATTCCAATCTCCCTCATCAAACAGGCTGAAGCTGTGTACCAACAGAATGAATGTCAGACTTTGTGACTGAACAGTAAAGAAATGAAATCTTATGAAATGCACAAGAAAAAACTGCACTGTGAGTATGATTGGTTTTGAATGTAGTTGAAAATGCTATGGGGGTAATTGTGACTTTGGGCGCTAATCTAAAATGGGCAATATCAATTCAGCCGCCCGTTATACATCTCTCTCGATTTTCATTTCCATTTAAGTCAGCGTATCTTTATAAGTTAACAAAATAATATGACGAAGACATTGGTTTCTCAGAAGTAAGTCCAAAATTCTTCAGTTCATAAGAGTGACTATGGTAGAAAAAAACACAAAATATTTACAAAGCTTGACTCAAAATCTCAAGGGGACTGAGAAACTAAGGCTCAGTGCTAATGCATCGTGTTTAATATTTATATCCGAAGTTTATAATCATAGCAATGTAACTTTTACCTAAATATTTTATGTGACATAAAGCCACTCCATTGAATAGTAGAGACATTTATATATAGATTTGCAAATTATTGGACTATTGTATGACTGCAAATGTCACTTTGGAATTAGCTAACACAAGGAAATTTTAGAAATGAATTATTTGCTGAAAATGTGACTCAAGATTAACCATCGCTATAAATTACAATAAATAACAAGTTAGTACTTATTACTCCCACGTCTATTTGCATAGACTTTGTATAATATGCAGCTCATTAAGCTCTTGATGGTTGTTGATGCAAGTGGTTTGCTAGGAGTAATTAATGACAAATTAATTCAATAAAGTGCAACCTTAGAGTTTGTCGTTTAACTTCTGGGGCTTCCATTGATAAGACACAAGCCAAACCTGTGAACGAGCCTATGAAGACAGCAGTGGTCTGGTGCAAAAGGGTAATTAATAATCCAGCAGTCCCTGAAAAGGACTGCAAAATGATCAATCTTTCTCAAGGTTATTAATTATGTAATTTACATTTGCATTAGTATTCTGTTGCTGTGTTTTTTGCCATCAGGATGGATATTCTGACAAGTGCAACCTTTATAAATTGACATGAGGAAGCAGAGCCCTCCCACATTCTGAAGCGACATCAGCCAGTCCTACGAAATTAATGAAAATATGATTAACTGATATTTATTCTAGATTGATCATGCACATTCCATGTTCATTATATTCATAAGCAATGTGTTCTCCGCTGTTTCGCAGATGGTAAATGTCATTAATTCATTTTCAGCCCAAAAGACTCAGTAGGCTCATCGACCTCAAAATTCCACAGGGCTCTACCAGTCTCCCACTGTAACTTCAGTGGGAAACCATTGGAATACCCAGGGAAATAGCATAAATAGCTGAAAAAGATCATTTGCCATTAATGCTGTTCCCATGGGGGTTCCACCAGTCTCCGTGGAATTTCAGGGCCATTCTGTGTATATATTCCATGTATTTTTTCCTTCATAGGGTCTCTTAGTTCTTTTACCATTTTTTGTTAAAACAAAACCTGTCACAATCTTCATACTTAAGGTGGATTTACACTATGCCCCCTGAAGTTCCACATGGTGTGTTGTGCTGGATTTGTGCCAATGAGACTGAAGTTGCACACACCGAGCTGAATTCGCCATGAGTCAGCTAATTTACATAGCCATACGAGAATCTCCAGCACAAATTCCATGTGAAATGGGGGTAGTGTGTTCGGGCTCCTTGGAAATTAGAATGCAGCCTTTAAAACGCCACATTTGCAGGCTGAGGCAGCAGCAGGTCAATGGGGAAACGTTTGGCTCACTGAGTTCACTGTCAGGTAGTGTAAGGAAAGGGTTAATCAGATTGTCCTGAAGTCTGCTCATGTTACACTGCTATTGATTTCTCTTTATATTGTAGGAATAGTGACCTTTAACTTGTGCCTGTTAAGTGAGGAAGTATAAGTCAATTTAGATGCAGTGACCACTGAGCTGTTGAATTAAGACTGACCTTAAAGCAATGGTCAGTTTAGACAATAAACCTAATTAAAAGACATTCCAGTGTATATTGTAGAGAGCTTTAATTAGTTGATAACAAGTTCTGCAGCAGGAAAACATCTGCGACTGTACCATCCTGTTTAGCAGCAGGAGATTGGTGTGGAATGATACAGATTTACAATTAGAAGTTTCATTTCATGGTATAGCAACAAGAGTGAAACTATCAATGAGATAACAAAAGTAGGAGAGTTGTACCGGTCTATGGCAAAAGAACTCGTTAAAACTAAAGTTATTGATAAGGGACAAGGGAAGAAGCTCATTAAAATTCACGTAACATTGGGTAATGCAGAAACATATGGATTGTCACGTAGAGGGGCTAACAAAGTGGTAGAAAAGGTGGGTGTTGGAACAGACACGGATTCGAAGGTCTGCAGCCTGCATACCAAGTCATAGAGTCAGAACGGCACAAAAGGAGGCCATTCGGCCCATCAAGTCCGTGCCAGCTCTCTGCAGAGCAATCCAGTCAGTCCCATTCCCCTGCTTTATCCCCGTAGCCCTGCAAGTTTATTTCCCTCAAGTGCCTATCCAGTCTCCCCTTGAAAACATTGAGTGTCTCCGCTTCCACCACTTCCATCGGCAGCGAATTCCAGGTCCTCACCACTCACTGCGTAAAAAAGTTTTTCCTCACATCCCCCTGTATCTCTTGCCCAAAACCTTAAATTTGTGTCCCCTAGTCCTTGTACCATCAACTAGTGGGAACAGCCTTTCCCCGTCTAGCCTATCCAAACCCGCCATAATCTTGTACACCTCTATCAAGCTCGGAATTGTAATGTGTTTGAGTCCTCTGGATAAAACCCGCAATGTTTGGTCGTATTTACTGCTTCCTTAACTGTATGTTTTACTGTATACTTAATAAATCTCTGACATCTGATATTCAATGTTGCGAACCCTATTAATTTGAGGAGTAAATTATAAGTAAGAACACACACCTTTACGCCTCCTCTAACAGTAGCTGCACTGGATGGCTCATGTTTGATTTTATCCTACTTTTTTACATTGTCTTTCACTGGAAGATCTGGCACAGACAGCCAACAAAAGGGACAAGGGTAATGCAAGGAGGAAGAGAAGGAAAGCTCACAATTTTAATGTGATGGACCTCTAAATTGTCCTCAAGGAGACTGAGTAGAGGAGAAACACACTGCTTGGTTTCTATTGGAAGAAGCTGCAAAATAATGTGGAGAGAGGTAGTACTGGCATTGAGCACAATCTCTCTTACCCCTAGAAATGAAGACCAGTTCCACAAGAAGTTCAATGACTTGACTAGGGCAAGCAAGGTAACACACTGGCCGTTTTCTCTTTTCTTCTCTGGGTATTCTGGGCACCAGTAAACTCTTCACCCTCTAAAATAAAGTGCTCCACAACTAATCCTTCACAATGCACTGTGGGTAATGGGGAGGCACTAACTTGAAATCTAACAGTATGAGTCCTAATTGTCCCTAACAGCAATTACTTTTATGCACAATCTTAAAACCTCTTCCTCCACCCTAACAGGGTAATTGCACCGCATGTCTTACATCAGCTACCTAGTGTCACCTGTCAGTCAGTCCTAATTGCTAGTCTTCACTCAGTCTTGTTGCAGGAGAAATTTCCGTACAATGTTCGTGAGAGGCAGGGCACTAGAGGAGAATCTCTGACATTAATGCAATGGGTCGTATCTTGCTGGAGCATGGTATCACACGTCAAGCCCGTTAGACTGTTTCCTGCACCCTTCAACTCAAAGATTTTTGGGCCGTAACTTGCTGGAAGTGCAAGCGGATAATGGAGTGGCGAGGACAATGGGGCATCGAGGACCTCAGTGAACGTTGGGACCAACAGTGTATCTCCTTAACCAATGAGATTTAAGGACTGAGAAATAAACAGAGGAATGACGGAAAAGGAAATAGAGTGAATTAGAGTCAAATCAGGTACAGAAAGAAGAGGGAAAGAAAGATTTGATTAAGAGAGAGAGAGAGAGAGAAAAAGAGACAGAAAGGAAAAATAAGAAAAAATTAAAGGAGTGAAGCAGAAAAGGCTCAAAAAGGTAAGTATGGATTTATTTCTGTGGGACCAGGATGAGCAAGCATATTGCTCTGGGCTTCATAAAAATGACTTGGACTGCACCACACTGGGCTTTGCCCCACCCCCCATGTGATTGGACCACCTTTCCTGAAGCCCTGAACTGTTTGCAAAGCAGAGTGAGGCTTCCTCCTTCAGGGAGTCTCACTCAAATGTCAGATCAGGTCCTGACTCTGGATTCAGGCTTCATTAACACTGTAATGACAGTGCCAGTGTGAAGTGAAACTGCTTCACCCCGAGGCTGCATGCATAGTGTAAATGCTGTCTCAGTTACCCTGTGACTACACATTCCTGACATTGACAGTTATAGAGCTATATAAAAGCTCGGGGAGATTTTCCATTCTGGTGCTGCTGGGATCGGCAGGGAGCGCATATCAGAAAAATCGCACAGCCTCAGCCCATGAGTTTCCAGCATTAAAATGAATGGGTGGAAATCGTGGGCTGGAGATGCAGTATTTCCTGATATGCGTGTTCCAAATGTGCCAGGAAAGCTGAAGGATAAAATCTCCCTGATTATTTAAGCTAGCTTCTTCACTTGCCTCCTACTTTCGCTGATATTTGGTTTTGTTTTAATTTGATTTGGTTTGTTGCAAGGGCCTGTTCGTTAATTTATGCTTTGTTCCTTAATTCCAGTCCTCTGTTAATGCTTTCTTTTGTGGTTTTTTTCTTTGTTTCTTTTCAATTGCATCAGTGTGACTTCATCTTACAACTATCTTTACAACTGGCAACTTGAAATGATACTCTAAAAAATGTAATAGGCACAGTGGTTTAGGACATTATCCTTTAACTCCAGGACTTGAGTTCAAGTAAAGACAAGACAGATGGGTTGGAAGTCTTTTCCCTCTGATGGCGATTAAGGGTCTTCAGTGAAATTAATTTGCAGTCTCTACCCAGATCTCAGTGGACATTAGACTACAGAATAAAACTGCACAAAATTCAGTACTAATTGGCTCTAATTAGACAATCTCACTCAGCGAGGCCATAAGGACAGATGGTGTGGGAATTGGAGGTGTCAAGCTGGTGTTGTTAGAGGTGCAGTTCTGAAGTTCGGTTAAAGCTCATTGTTTGAGGGAAAATTTGCAGTTCTTAAAACTTGTACCCCACCTGACCATAGAGTACCCGGTACTATCATAGAGTGAAAAGGGAAAACTGATTTCGTCTTCAGTCTTCTCTTTAATAAGCACCAAATCCATACACTCACACCCACCTACCCAAAAACCACACTCACTCACATACAAATCTTTATGAATGCTGGCATGTATAACTATAGGGCTAGAGGCTATTCTACAGGAATCTAAACATAGAAATGTTTTCATCAATTTATTTTTTCAATGGTAAAGCATTGTTTAACTGCAGATGAAAAGAGAAAACTGTAAATGTTAAAAATCTGAAACACATCTAGAAAGACAGAAGGTGGGTTAGAGTTTTGGGTCTAGACTCTATTCGTCAGAACTGGTATGTATACCTGCTGTGTTTTTTTAGATCATTTCATGGTTTTTATTTCTCAAGTGCAATAATTTATGAAGCCCATTAATTCTTCAAGACAGTGGAGTTGGGCAGTGTCAGCAAGTCCAGGAGGGAAGTGGATAGTTTTTTGGTAAAAGAACACTTGAGAGAGATAAGAACTAGATTACATTGGGGTATTATTTGAACTTCAGGATAGGCTGGCTGGCTCATAATGGTCTTTTCCAGTTCTGTACATTGCTATGTCCTTACGTTAATTAGCAATAACAGTGAGTACAGGATTGTATGGATAATAAAAAATGGTACACTATTAATGGCTAACAATATAATACAAAACATACTCTACAGTTGAGTGCAGCAGGATTTTATTCAAGGTGTCATAGAGCTATAGATTTTGCATAGTTTAAATCAACAATATGAAAAAATCAAATTAATTTTGAAAAATAATATAATGAAATCTAACTTCTGGCTATTTGATAGCAACCATTTTAAGCCCTAAATATTTGCAATCTCCTTTTCTACCATCCTCTATGGTGCAACCATCATTTGTTCAAATCACTTACACTTTTACTTTTATTTTAAAATTTATTCCTGTCAGGGAATTGCCAACAGTTCCTTGGTCCTTGCATTTCCTCTGTAAGAACTGTTAATACTTAACTGAAATCACCAGTCACATTAAAAGTGCATTTTGACGTACTCTTTGGATTCAGTTTAATTGTTTGTTCATTTACTTATAAGTGCTAAGAGAAACATTGGCCCAGAAATTCGGCTCCCTGGCTTCCCGCGGCTGCAAGGATCCCGCACGCACCTACCTACCGCGCCTGCCGTTGACCTCTGGGCCCACGGGGACTTCAGCTCCTGGGCCTCCCCCAACTGCCGGCGCGCAGTGCTTGCGTGTCCCAGGGGCGTAGTTAGTGCGATGCGTCCCCTGGGATCACGTGGGCCATGGAGAGCCAATGGCAGCAGACCATCTTTCATTCATACATTTGACAGGAAGACCTGTCAAATCTATGAATTGAAATCGGCCCCAAACAACACCTAAACTTCAAAAAAACTTTGAAAAAGCCATCACATTTTTAAAATAACTATAAGTTAAATAAATTAACTACTTTAAACAAAAATTAAAATTTTTGAAAAATTAAAATACTTTTTAACAGTGCTAAAAATAAACTTACCTTTCTTTAAAGTATCTAAAAAAGATAAACCTGTTGAAAAAATTTTTAAATTCTAATTAATTAACCACTTACCTTGTTGAAAACGGGTCCTGCGCCTCCTTTTTAAAAGTGCAGCTTCTTCAATACTTACCCTCCCGGAGAAAGCTGAAAAAAAACCTAAGTTTGCTGCGTGCGCGCACCTCTACCGCGCACGCGGTTCACCTCTGAACCGCTCCCTTCACCAGACCTGGAAGTTCCGGTTTCCCGCGCATGCGCAGTGCATGCAGGAAACCGGCACTTCAGGAAGCCTTACGGGTGAGTACACAGTGCGTACTCACCTGGCAAGTGCTGAATCTTTGGCCCATTGAGGATTTGATCTTCTAGAATATTGGTCTGCAACTACCTCAACCTCCAAAGTTAGAATACAATCTACTTGGTATAAAAAGTGTCAAATATGTGGTGAATTCAGTAGCAGGAACCATGGGCAAGAAATTGGTTTGCTTTGCGCCTCTCATTAACGCCCCTGGGGGGGCGCTAATGGGGTACAAATGCCCTAGTGCCCAGGCGCGGCACCGCTAACACCTCCCACAAAATTCAGCGGGAGGTTAGCGGTGGCAGGAGCCAGTAGCACCCCGTTCCGCTGGTGATGATGACGTCATTGCCGTGCGCAGCGCCCCGTTAGCGCCCCGGCCGCAAACTTCCCTTGTGCCACCTGACCTATCACCGGGCGATGGAACCGACAGGATCAGGGGGCAGTTTTTCAGCTGTGGTAGCGTGCGGCAGCGCTACTTAAAGGGCAGGTGTTGGGCGGCCATTTTTATTTTAGTCGACTGCCTGCACCTGCCCCCCTTTCACATTTGTGCCAACCGCGATCGCTCAGCCCGGCACTCCTCTTGAGTGCCGGGCTGTTTCCATGGCACTCCGCTCCCCGGTGGTCCAGCAGGGCACCGGTGTGCACAGCGCTAGGCCCCTCCCCTTTAAACAGGGGAGGAGGCCTCAAATGACATGGCGCTGCTGCACATAGCGCCGCGACATGTAGAGCTCCACCTCCTTGGGGCACTACTACTGAATTTGCGGCGTGGGGGGCGCTAACTTTTTCAGGTAGTGCCCCAGCGCGGGTAGTGCCCCAAAATGGGCGCTACCCAATTTTGCCCCCCATATCTTGTCACAATTTAATCTGGCCATAAATATATGGAAATATAGTCATATAGTTAGTTAGTTTAAATTTACATATTTAATTATCTAGTCAATATTACAAATTGAATTGATAGAACATTTTAAATCTACAAAGGAGGCTGTTTGTTATTCAGTTAAACTGTCAACAGAATATTACCTGTAGATTGTGTTGAATAGTACCTTGGAAAGTATAATCAACCATTGTGTTTGCTCACTCTGTGTATAAGAAGGGCTTAAAATGTTCTCCATTTTGTTGTATTGTTTATCTACTGTCGATTAGCTGTATAAACAATAACAAAATAGATCACAGGCTAGTTAACTGGATGAAACATTTTGCCTGACCTGAGAGGAACACAAACAAACCGAATATAGTTAGTGGCAATTCAGTGGGTTGCATTTGGCCTGTGAACTTCATAAAAACTCTCAGATCTACAGGGACTATATATTCAAAAAGAAACCCGAGTGCAATAATGATAAGGAAAGAACAATGCTTACTTTTACTCTGCTATTTTATGGCCTTCTTTTCAATATAGCCACCAAGATATTGACCACCAAGATATTGACCATTCATGATTGAAATTTGTATCAGTTCCTCCTCCAACAAGCACTGACTAGGAAGAGTGCAACATGAAGCAAGGAAAAGGAAGCAAGCCAAAAAAGCACCGAACCAGAAAGAAAATTGGAAAACGAGCACACATACACATTAAAAGCATTCGTCTGTCTGCTGTAAATATTTAATACTGTACATCATTTCAACTGTATTCATTGAATATGTTTTCTTAATGTATATTTAAATTAATTCTTTATAGTTTTTTTAAATAAAAATGACCTTTACCATAAAGGTGATTTTTAGTTTATAAAATAGTATAGAATTGTGAATGTATTTCTTCAGTGCAAAGTAAATACATCATCGTTTATCATTCAGAACTGCCATGGTTAACATTCTTTTCTGGATTAAGTTTATAAACTAGTTAAACTTGTGTTCTAAACCATTGTCACAAAATGTGAATTGCTTATTTCACTTAATTGGTGATCAGACAGTATCTTTGGTGAGCCGTATTAAAGTCTTCCTTCTTTGGTTCCGATAAGGAAGTTCATCTCATTAATAGAATGACATAGAATTTACAGCATCTGAAAGATTAAATGCTGGCAGGTCTGTTGTGAATGTCCAGCATTTTCTGTTATTTGAGCATGGTGCATTCATCTGTAATATGGATATGATAGTTTTAAGTGTTGTTCTCAGGATATGGGTGATGTTGGCAAGGCTGCATTTCTTGCCTATCCCTAGTTGCTCTGAGAAGGCGGTGGAGAGCCTTTTCCTTGAATTGCTGCATGATGGTGTGAGGCACAAAATTCCAGGATATTGACTCGGCAATGATGAAGAAACAGTGACAGATGTCGAAATCAGGATGGTGAATGGCTTGGAGAGGAACCTAGGGTGATAGTAAAACAAAAGTAAAATACTGCAGGTACTGGAAATCTCAAATAAAAACAGAAATGCTAGAAAGACTCAGTAGATCAGGCAGCCTCTGTGGAACGGGAAACTGAGTTAACGTTTTAGGTGACCTGAACATTCGATGAGCTTTCAGCAGAACTGGAACATGTTCGCGATGAACAGCTTTCAAGCTAATACAGAGCCAGGGAAAAGGGGGGCAGGGGAAGAACAAAAGGGAAAGGTCTGTGATAGGGTGGAGTGCAGAAGTGATTAAATGACAAAAGTGATGATAGTGCAAGGCAAACGGGGGTGATAATGGGACAAAAGATGGGTCCAGAGGAGGTGTGTTGGAGATTGCTACAATATGTTATATTCCTAATGTAATGGAGAAGACAAAATGACATATACAAAATTTGATTTTGTGTAACAAATTATGGCATTTAAGGTTCATTTCTCATGTGTGGACAAATAAACAACATTAAGAGAGGAACAAAATCAGCTGGGACGCAAACCAAAAAATTGGCGACTTCCATTAAATGAATTTTGGCTTTGTGACAGCAATTAAATTGTAAAAAGGCAGATGCAGTCCAGTAATTGGCACATCTGTCTATCTTTGGTTGTTTGAGTGGTGAAAGTCATTCAGCTTTCTACAACCCCAGATGTGACAGATGGTTTCAGTTATTTATTTTTGTGGAGAAGCTTAAATTTTGCACAGGCAACCCATAATAGAGAATGTCAATTATCATTTCATCCTTAAGGTCTCCTAACACCAAGAAGGGTTATCCAGCAAACTGGCCAGCAGGGTCGAAGACATTTGTCGGGGACTATTTTCTAGCCCAGACTCGACGCTGCTGAGGCGCCACGCGCCCAAAGACGGAGACCTGAGAATCGCTAGAAATTGGCCTTCGGGCCTCATCTACATATTTGGGACAGGCTGCCGGCTCCTGTCGTGCCTCCACAGGCAGCTCCTCAATTTCGGGCTGCCTGCCTCGTCGCATTAACAATGCATTAAAACAGTGCAAGCCGGAAGTTAATACATTAGTTAGTGCATTAAAAATTGTGCACAAAAGGAAGTACACTCAAAATGGAGAATTATGGGTATAGATTAACATCGACTGCTCTGTGGCACACTATTAGATCATCCTACAATCTAAATTTACTAATACAATCTTTTTCAAATGGTTACTACCTTTCCAGTAATAGGGATTACAGTAACAGTACTTGATTAAAGACTCTGAGCCCTTTTTTCAGATTGTTGGGCACTAAAGGCACTTTAGGAAAGCTTGCAGCAGTAACCTTTTACAGTTAGTGCTGACCTGATTGCGCCAAATTTTTAGTAGCAGTCATATTAGCTAACTCCTAATTGTAAGTTAAAAACTTGATTTGAGGTTAATTGCAGTTATTCAAATTTACTACCTTCACAGTTGGCAATGAGTCACTTGACCTTCAAATACATGACTTGCGAAGATGAAAATTGTAAAATTGCAACCAAGATAAGACGTGGAGGACCTGTTATTTATTGATGACACAGTGCAAGAAACAAAAGCAGGGATTTTTTTTTGCAGGGAAACTACGTTACTGATGGCACAGAGGGCCAATAGGGGCATGGACCACCTCTCCCAACAAATACATTCAATATTCAAGAGGGCACTGACTGTGAAGGAATGTCACAAGAGAATATATAATCTGAAAAGAGTTGCTGAAGTGAAACTACAACACAATAAAGAACGAAAATAATAATGCACTAGAAAGTCAACAGCCACTGAGGAAATATCTTTCACAATCATGGAAGATGATTGCAAAACTTTTCAATCTAAGGGACGAGGGCAGCTCGTCATCAGTCTGCTGATAAATTTGGTAAGTAATAAAACAGTGTTTGCTGTCCCTTGCGAATAAGTTAATTAGTGACTTTTTGTTCTTCAATTGTCTTATTGCACATAAAACAACCTTTCTTACATAGTTTAAAATCTAATATTATAAACTGCTTCTTATAGTATACATTTCCACTCCCATAATGAAATTCTTGTCACATCACTCTCTTCCTTTTCTTTTGTCCTCCCAAAGCAGTTTCAATTTTCCAAGACTCTTCACCTTGCCTAATACAGCAGTTCCAATGTCTCGTTGGAATAATACAGTCAGTATTAAAAAGTCAATTAATTGTTCTTGCTCCCTTAGTTTCCAAGTATAATGAAATCCTTCTTTAAGTAACTTTATCCATATCTTTCAAAAATACTCCTATTTCTCTATTAGTAACTTCAGCACACTTGTGCCTCGCATCAGGGAACCACACTCAAAACGGGCAGAGATGAGGGAAAGGGCTATGGCACAGTAATACAGATTCTCTGACCAGCACTCCATTCAAGCACAGCTCCCTGCTCGGCGCTTGGCCAGGCTGAATTTACCCTGTAGTTTATGCAGATCATCAGTACAATGTGCCTTCCTGTCTGTATGTTTAAAACATTTTCACATCATGCATTATTAGCAGTAACTATTGCTTCCTACATTACTATAATAATTATGTATTTAACAAAAGAGACTATTTAAAAAATCTCCTGAGGGAAGCAAAAACGATGTAAACCTGTTTAAGCTGTTAGGATGGAAAGTTGTTACATTTCTTAATGACTCCTGAGGGCCATGCAAGAAACCGCAGGAAACTTCTATTTGCCAAGATAGAGTTATAATTATATAATTAAAAATATAAGTTATTTAATAAGAACATGCTGTGCAGTAGTAATGTAGCAATAGACACAGAGGGAGTTACTTACCTTCTCTTTCAGCTTTCTCTTATAAGTTTCTACAAGGAATAGTTACTTCAGGCAATTGATACTCTCTTTCTTGTATATTCTCACAGTCTCCTAGCAAGGCTACCTTTGTTAGTCATAAAAACATACTAATATACGAAAAGGTCGAGAATCAGATCCATCCATTCTTGCCTATCAGTTAGTGCATCTTTGAGCACCACACATCCAGTTGCAAGTAATGCTAACTACTGGGGAAGGCAAAAAAACATTGTGGGTCTTTTCAGGAAAAAAACGTGGGAAATTCTTTCCCGACTCTCTCAATCCTATTTGCCATTTTTTTTTTATCATGACTGTCCATTTGACTGTCGATTTAAGGGTGTTTTCTACTAAAAACTTCAGAACTGTCCAATGTTGTTTCCTGAAGACTTTTCCCATTTATTTTGTACTTTCGCTTGCATCGCTTCCCAGATTATTATGTTTGCATTTTTCTACATTAAACCACATTTCTTATTAATTTGCCCAATCTCTCAACCTGTTCTGTTGCCTCTGTAGCTTTCCTCTTGCTCGCTGCTATTTTGTTTTTGTGACTGGAAGCCTGTGTCCAGTGGTGTACCGCAGGGATCGGTGCTGGGTCGTTTGCTGTTTGTAATGTACATTAATGATTTAGATATGAATGTAGGAGGTATGATCAGTAAGTTCGCAGATGACATGAAAATTGGTGGAGTGGTAAATAGCGAGGAGGGAAGCCTCAGGCTACAGGCCAATATAGACGGGTTGGTCAGATGGGCAGAACAGTGGCAGATGGAATTTAGCCCTGAAAAGTGTGAGGTGATGCATTTTGGGAGGACTAACAAGGCAAGGGAATACACAATGAATGGTAGGATCCTAGGGAAGACAGAGGATCAGAGGGACCTTGGTATGCATGTACAAAGATCCCCGAAGGCAGCAGGACAGGTAGATAAGGTGGTTAAAAAGGCATATGGGATATTTGCCTTCATTAGCCGAGGCATAGAATATAAGAGCAGGGAGGTTATGATGGAGCTGTACAAAACGCTAGTTAGGCCACAGCTGGAATACTGTGTGCAGTTCTGGTCGCCACACTATAGGAAGGATATGATTGCATTGGAGAGGGTGCAGAGGAGATTCACCAGGATGTTACCTGGGCTGCAGCACTTCAGCTATGAAGAGAGACTGGACAGGCTGGGGTTGTTTCCTTAGAGCAGAGAAGGCTGAGGGGGGACCTGATTGAGGTGTACAAAATTATGAGGGGCATAGATAGGGTAGATAGAAAGGAACTTTTCCCCTTAGTAGAGAAGTCAATAACCAGGGGGCATAGTTTCAAGGTAAGGGGCAGGAGGTTTAGAGGGGATTTGAGGAAAAACTTTTTCACCCAGAGGGTGGTTGGAATCTGGAACTCACTGCCTGAAAGGGTGGTAGAGGCAGGAACCCTCACAACATTCAAGAAGCATTTAGATGAGCACTTGAAACACCATAGCATACAAGGCTATGGACCAAGTGCTGGAAAATGGGATTAGAATAGATAGGGCTTGATGGCCGGCGTGGACACGATGGGCCGAAGGGCCTCTTTCTGTGCTGTATAACTCTATGACTCTATAAGAACATAACATAAGAACATAAGAAATAGGAGCAGGAGTAGGCCAATCGGCCCCTCGAGCCTGCTCCGCCATTCAATAAGATCATGGCTGATCTGATCCTAACCGCCAATCTACTATCTATCACAGAACCATCTCCTGCATCTAACAGAATTGCACACACGAAATAGGAGCAGAATCAGGCTGCACGGTCCCTGGGCCCGCTCCACTACCCACAGGGCCATGACCGATCCGAACCTAGACTCATGTCCAAATTCCTGCCCACTCCCCGTAACCCTTAATGCCCTTTACTTCTAGGAAACTGTCTATTTCTGTTTTAAATTTATTTAATGATGTAGCTTCTACAGCTTTTTGTGGCAGCATATTCCATGGACCTACCACCCTCTGAGTGAAGCAGTTCCTCCTCATCTCAGTTTTGAAAGTGCAGCCTCTTATTCTAAGACTATGTCCCCTAGTTCTAGTCTCACCCGTCATCGGGAACATCCTCCCCGCATCCACCCGATCCAACCCCTTCACAATCTTATATGTTTCAATAAGATCGCCTCTCATTCTTCTGAACTCCAATGAGTAGAGTCCCACTCTACCCAACCTCTCCTCATATGACCACCCCCTCATCCCCGGGATTAACCGAGTGAACCTTTTTTGCACTGCTCGAGAGCAAGGATGTCTCCAAGAACCTTCTAAATTTGGTATCATTGATAAACATGAAAAGCTTTGTTACCATTCCTTCATTCAAATTGTTAATATGGATCAAAAAGAACAATTGCCCCTATTGTAGCCAACCAATCACCTCTTTCTATGTAAGAAGCTGCTGTCTTAGAAATTAATCCTTGCCTCCTCTGATTTAGCTAGTTAGTTAGTCAGTCATGCACTCCTAAAATCTCCCCCCATCCTTGCCTTTCTACTTCCTAATCTCCTATTTGGTACTGTATCAAAGGCTTTTCTAAAATCTAGGTATACTGGCCCGGAATTTGCAGTGGGTAATAACAGCAAACGAACAGCGTTCGCCGTTATTATCCCTTTGACACAGACCACAACTTCAGGATGTAGCGCATACGCATCCTAACGCGGAAATCCTGAAGTTGCCGTCAGTCATTCACTGCTCCGACACTGAGGACCCCCCATAGCTGGCAATCAGTGTAATCAGGGAAATCAGTGAAACTGACAAAAACTTGGGCTTTTCCGCGATAATATCGCTGTTAAATACCCTGTTAAAAGTTAGACCTTGCTGGTTGAGGTGTAACTAGGGTTTTAACAGCATATCGACTGCTAAACAAATGCTATGGCCCTAAAAAAACTCATTTTAATTTTGTGGAGTGTCAAATTTATCCATTATAATAACAATTTTTTTTAAGTTTCTTAAAAATTTTAATTGTGTTTTTTTAAAGTTTGTTCATATTTATTTCAGATTTACCTTTTCCCCATGTGAGAGCCCCAATCTTTGTTTTGCTCTCTATAACATTTTTAAAAAGTCAGAATAAAAGCAACTTGTTCATTTCCTGGTTCCCTGTCTGTGAGAATTCTGCATTGTGATTGGCTGCTTAGACAGCTTGTTGACGTCACAGCAGAGCGCACTAGGAATTCCCCACTGTACTGCACTGATCTCAATTAAACGTCGAAAAAGTCAAAGTTCTGGCCACAGAGATCGCGAGATCTTTGTGGGCAGCTTTCTTCGGGGCCAACGGCAGGCACCTTTGCTTCGCCACAGACCGCAAATTACGGGCCATTAATTCCATTGAGTTCCCCTTATCAACCAACTCTGTTATATCCTCAAAGAACTCAAGTAGCTTTGTGAAGCACGATCTCCCAGCTGTAAAGCCACGATGACTACTGCCTATCATGTTATGATTCCCACTATTAATGCCAAGTTCACATGTCTATAGATGCCTGGTTATTCTACAGTCCATTTTTATGAATTAATACCCCATTCCTCTCTCCCTAGTGCCTTGGCACAGTGTGTTTATTTTGTGACTTCCTTAAAATGTTTGTCAGGATGTGATCAATTTCATTTAGCATCTCCTTTAATATTCTATTATGAAATCCATCGGGGCCGGTTGATGAGCTCTCTTTTAATCTCCTTAGTCGGTTTATATTCCCTTTTGTAGGTCATTTCTATGATTATCTGTGTTTTTTTTGTTCTTCTTGCCCTTAACATTCTGAGCCTATATGGGGAAGGCTTCCTCATGTAAACACTGACACAAAATAATCATTACACCACCACCTCTAAGTTCCCTTCCAAGTCACACACCATCCTGACTTAGAAGTATATTGCCGATCCTTCATCGTCACTGGGTCAAAATCCTGAAATCCCTCCCTAACAGCACTGTGGGAAAACCCTCACCACATGGACTGCAGCGGTTCAAGAAGGCGGCTCACTACCACCTTCTCAAGGGCAACTAGGTATGGGCAGTAAATGCTGGCCTTGCCAGCGACGCCCAAATCCCAGGAATGAATTTAAAAAAAATGAAGGACTGCCTTTCCTTGGTCAGTTATTATTATGTTTCCACCTATAACTGGGGTTGTCACTGGTTGTTTCCAGATTTTTTATCTATACCCATCCCTCTCTAATCAAACCTGCACTTTTATATTTAAAGTAAACTCTTGGGGCTAGAAATTCCGGGGGACAATAACGGGATGCTAATGTCCTACCGCCTGGGCGCGGCGATGTTACCGCCGCCCACGAAATTTACCTGCCGGTTTGCGGCAGTGGTAACTCCTATCGCCACACCCGCCTGCGGCCGGAGATCATGACGTCATCTGGCCACGCTTCGCCCTGGTAGCGCCCCAGACCCGAAATTCATTTCTGTCCCCTGAAGCATCGCCGGGCGAAAACAACGCCAGCTTCAGGGGACTTGCATCGGGCGACCGGCCGCTTCGGGGGCGATGCTTAAAGGCGAGGTGGCCGAGATATGTAAAAAAAAAACTTATCTCAGAGTGCCGGGCTGATCGCACGGGTTCGCCGCTCCCTTGGTGGTCCAGGTAGGTGCCCTTTCTTTTGCAGAGTCTGCAGCGATGGCCCTTCCCTTTAAGGGAGGGAAGGAGCCTTCCAACGTGGCAGCGCTGCAGAACTCACCGCCCTGCCTGCTGCCGATCGCGCTCCAAGAGGGAAGTGGAGCGGATTTAGTGCTCCACCTCCCTCTTGAAGCGAGAAAACTGCATTTTTTTAAAGTTAGAAAACATAGCGCCTGGTGCTAATTTTCCAAACTTTTAAAAGTTATCGCCCCAAACCAACTTCAACCCCTTTGTATTCCTATTCCTTGCTTTACTTTATCCATGTACTTTTCCCTCCTCCTCTAATGTGTTTTTTATCTGATGAAATGTATGTGCTTTGCTGGACTCTAATTATGTCCCTGAATATATTCCATTTTTCCTCTGTACCCATCTAACAATGTACGTCAATCCATCATTCATCCCCTCATCCTTCTTCATCCCCTCAAAGTCTGCCTCTGAAGTCTTTCTTGTACTTCTTTCCTTTACAAACACAAATCTAATTTTAAACTCCACCAAATTTTTGTCACTGTTATCTAGCTGTTTTCTTACTTTGATCATATCCACCATTCTTTAGCCATTACATGTTAGCTCATCCAGTATTGCTTCCCCTTTGTAGATTCCATGACATTTGAGAAACATAGCTGACCATAACCATGTCTAGATATAGTAATGAACTCTTCTTATTCCCACTGTGATCTCTCCAATTAATTCTAGGCAAATAGAAATCCCCCACCACAATTGTCTTAAATTCATTGGGGGTAATGTTACCTTTCGGCCGTGGTAAAACAGGCGATATCGGATTCACCTCCTGCTATATACCCTGTCCGATTTTCCTTTCTATTGAAGTAAAATCAGGCGTTGTGTATAACAGGTGGCCGATCTGATACTGCCTGTCTTACATGATTATTGAATGAGAAGTACCTTTACCTGACGAAGGGGCAACAGCTCCGAAAGCTTGTAATTTTAAATAAATCTGTTGGACTATAACCTGGTGTTGTACGACTTCTCATTTTTGTCCACCCCAGTCCAACACCGTCATCTCCGCATCATGATTATTCAAAGTTAAGATTAACCTCATTGCATGTTTCTCTAGTTTGAGTTTAAAGCGCAAAATCACTGTCTGAATGTTTGGCCTATAATAAACTTCTCTAACTTTTTTTTGTCTTTTTTCTCTTTCAGTCTAACCTTCAAAATTTCCAGATCATCTATACCTGAACCCAAGCTGTCCATTTCAGTTGCTATTAAGTCATCTTTAACATACATAGCCACTGCACCTCATTTTTTCCCTTTGGAACAATCTATAACCTTTTAATTTTAGTCCCCATTCTACCTCGGTATGAGTCTCTGTGATCCCCAGTATATCATAGATCTCTTCCTTAGCATTGACCTCCAGACCCCTACGTTCTTCCTCAGGCTGCCAACATTTGTGTATAGAACTCCAAGGCAACCTCCTTTGCCTTCCTTTTCCAACGTTCTTATCATCTTTTCCTTCTTGCAATCGCCTGATGGTTCTTCCTCTCAGTTATTCTGCTTTCTTTCTTCAGTTAAAATTCCCATCTTGCTTAAATTCTGCTAAATTCCCTGGGCTAGAAATTCGCTAAAATGGCGGCCGCTGCTCTTTCGCCAGCTGCTGGTGGTTGCCGCGGCGGCTGACGTTTTTGTCCTTATCTTTGCACTGCCGGTAACTGGCAGCGCCATGCTGGACAAATTGCGGCGTTGTGACACAAATCGGCGTGCAACTCCGACTTTACATCACAAGCGCGAACTTCGATCCTAGCACTGAATTCAGAGCTGGGTCCTAAGTACACCAGGTTAACCTTTAAGAGATGTGTGTGTCCCTTTAAGAGGTGCAGACATCGCCACTGGCATGCAAGCTGGCTGACAGTGGCGATGTCTGCACCTCTTAAAGGGACACACACATCATTCAGGTAAGTTTGGATTTAAGGTTTTAGACCTTTTTTTAAAAAAACATTATTTTATTGAAGTGGCGGCATGCTGCAATAGATGTGAAAAGTTTTATAAGTGTGTAGGGCGTGCTGCTGGATGCTTGCAAGGGTTCAGATGGTAAATGAAGACCTTTGAGAAGACAGAACATATTCAGCAGGTCACGCAACATCCGTACAGAGAAAAACAGAGTTCACGTCTCAGGTCGAGATGCTGCCGGACCAACTGAGTATTTCCAGCATTTTATGCTGTCATTTCATATTTACAGCATCCGCTTGTAGAGGGAAGAGGAAGACACAGAAGAGGATGAATCAGACGGAAGGATGCATCTCAGACAGCCCCTTTGTGGCCGGGATGTCCGGGATGGAATTATCCATCTCCAGGTCCCTGTGACCGCAACCCCAATTCCCCTTTCATCATTAGTCCCACACCTTAGCTTCCATCTGTTACTGACCATCACAGCGTCCTCTTGGCCATGATGCTGAAGTAAAAGCTACCACAAAGCAAACTTTCCAATCCACCTATATACATCTGTCCATCCAATGTGACATCAAGAAATCAACTCATCAGCCATATGTATTCTCTTAGTGACTGTCTTGTGCATGCCTTTGCCTATCCTACTGATGTAGTGCTACCCCAGTGGCTGCAGCATAGCTGGTGGAAGGCTGCTGACTTTCAGTGGAGGACACTGCAAATGTCCTTGCTGGTTGACCTTGATGAGCTGGTGGCTGGGCATGTCAAATCAATCATCTTCTTCTTGTTCTTCTTCACTCTCCTCTCCCTCTTCTTGGTGAACCACTGGCTGCGTAGGCTACATTTCTTGGGTGTGTGAAATAAGGAAGGCACAAGGGTGGAGTTGTGGTGAGGGGAGGGCGGGAAAGCAAGAGATGCATTGTTAGAAACTAGGGGTGCCTAAAAATGTATATGGCTACATGAATAATACTGTGTTTAAATGATAAGTTTCATTTTCCTGGAAAGCTTGCATTAGAATTTGAGACAGTCTTTTTAATCAATTAGATTAGGTGAAGCATAAACATTCCACACGGGGGCCCATAGGATGGTCCTGCCAGGCTAGTTATCTGTTGTTTGTAAGTTAGGGTTTTGACTTTGTTAATGTATCTTTAATTTGGCCAGTGAAGGCCCAACATATACAATAGCAAAATTCTGCGGATGCTGGAAATCCGAAATAACAACAGAAAACGCTGGAAAAACTCAGCAGGCCAGGCAACATCCGTGGAGAGGGAAACAGAGTTAACGTTTCAGGTCGAAGACCTTTCGTCAGAACTGGAAAAAAGCAGGAAATTGAATAGATTTTAAAGCAGGTTTAGGGGCTGGGAAATGGGGGAGGGGATGAAAGAACAAAAGGGAAGGTCTGTGATAGGATAGAAAGCAGGAGAGATTAAGAGACATTGAGAGACATTAAGAGATATTCAAAGCAAGAGGAGGTGGTAATGTGACAGGTTAAGGAACAAAGGATGGCTCTAGATGAAGTGTGAATTGTGCTGGCAGAATGAAGGACAGCTGCCATGTGGGAGGGAAAATATATATATATATATATATATGTGATAGGGGTCGAGGTTATGATCTGAAATTGTTGAACTCTATGTTGAGTCCAGAGGGTTGTAGAGTGCCGAATCGACGGGATTTCCGTTTGTCTCTTCAACCTTGTTCATCTTCATTGCTTTCAGTTTCCCTTCTCGTGTTTGATCAGGTATCAGCCACATCTCTTTCCTCAGCAACTGTCTCCGGTTCAAACTTATTTCACGTGGATTCCAACTAAACTTCCACCCTTCGTGTTTCGGATCCACCCAGGATTACAAATATCTCCAAGATATTCATCGTTCCTCGAACTACTGCTCACGCCGCATCTTGAGATCCACGCTCAACGCCATGCGGCGCCACATGAACACTCTCGACCTCTCTCTTCAGCAGCACCGACGCACTCTATCTCAAAGCTGTCCGGGTCCACAGTTCCATTTCATCCTTCGACTCATCCGACGCTTCAACAAAAAACTTTTTTTCTTCCTTTCTGATGTCAAGGATCGCAAGCTTCATCAACGCTTGAACACCAATGCCCCTCCGGAACCTTCATCCCCTTCACTTTCCTCTGACCCCCCTTCTCCCAATCTCACCCCCTGCCGCGTTTTCACTATCCCTTCTGAACTTCCCCTCTCTGACCCCAAACGATCAGTCCTCAGCAAAGGCTTGAGCTTCATCCCCTTACGCCCCCACCTCAATGAATATCGAGCTCGGCACGATGCTGAGCTCTTTTTCCGCCGCCTTCGCCTCCGTGCCCACTTCTTTGGCCAGGAGTCTTCCCCCATGCATGGCTGTCCCTTTCTCCCGCTTTCAGAATTCTCATTCTACCTGGACCTCTCCCTCTGGCCTCTTACCCTTTCTAGATCTTTTCATTGCAAACTGCTGCCGTGACATCAGCCGTCTCCATTTCTCTGCTCCCCTCACTCACTCCAACCTACCTCCATCTGAAATTGCAGCACTCCATTCTCTCAGATCCAACCCCGACATTGTCATTAAACCTGCTGACAAGGGTGGTGCTGTTGTTGTTTGGCAAACCGACCTCTACCTAGCGGAAGCTGAACGCCAACTCTCCGACACCACCTCCTACCTCCACCTGGACCATGACCCCACTACCGAACATCAAGCCACCATTTCCAAGACTGTCACTGACCTCATCTCCTCTGGAGATCTTCCCCCCACGGCCGCCAACCTCATAGTTCCCCAACCCCGCACAGCCCGCTTCTACCTCCTTCCCAAGATCCACAAACAGGACTGCCCCGGTAGACTCATCGTTTCAGCCTGTTCTTGCCCCATGGAACTTATCTCTTCCTATCTCGACTCTATTTTTTCTCCCCTTGTACAGTCTCTTCCCACCTACAACCGCGACTCTTCCGATGCCCTCCGCCACTTTAGCAGTTTCCAGTTTCCTGGCCCCAACCGTCTCCTTTTCACCATGGACGTACAATCCCTCTACACCTCCATCCCCCACCAGGATGGCCTGAGGGCGCTCCGCTTCTTCCTTGAACAGCGGCCCAACCAGTCCCCATCCACCACCACCCTCCTCCGCCTGGCTGAACTTGTTCTCAGATTGAACAACTTCTCCTTTGACTCCACTAATTTCCTCCAAATCAAAGGTGTTGCTATGGGTACCCGCATGGGTCCTAGCTATGCCTGCCTTTTCGTGGGATATGTGGAACACTCTTTGTTCCAGTCCTACTTGGGTCCCCTCCCTCACCTCTTTTTCCAGTACATTGATGACTGTATCGGTGCCGTCTCCTGCTCTCGCCCTGAACTAGAAAATTTAATTCACTTTGCTTCCAATTTCCACCCATCCCTCACCTTCACATGGTCCATCTCCGACTCTTCCCTTCCCTTCCTCGACTTCTCCGTCTCCATCTCTGGGGATAGGTTATTGACCAACATTCACTACAAGCCCACTGACTCCCACAGCTACCTGGACTACACTTCCTCCCACCCCGCCTCCTAAAAGGACTCTATTCCATTCTCCCAGTTTCTCCGTCTCCGCCACATCTGCTCTGACGATGCCACCTTCCATACCAGTGCTTCCGACATGTCTTCCTTTTTCCTCCACCGAGGATTCCCCTCTACGGTGGTTGACACGGCCCTCGACCGTGTCCGTTCTATATCCCGCACCCCTGCCCCTCCCTCCCGGAACCACGATAGGGTTCCCCTTGTCCTCACCTTTCACCCCACCAGCCTCCACATTCAACGGATCATCCTCCACCATTTCCGCCACCTCCAGCGTGATCCCACCACCAAACGCATCTTCCCCTCACCTCCCCTTTCAGCATTCCGTAGGGACCGCTCCCTTCGCGACACCCCCAACACCCCTTCCCCTTCGCCCGGCACCTTCCCGTGCAAGCGCAGGAGATGCAACACATGCCCTTATACCTCCCCCCTTCCCACTGTCCAGGGCCCCAAACACCCCTTCCAGGTGAAACAGCGATTTACTTGTACTTGTTGCAATTTAGTATACTGAATTCGCTGCTCACAATGGGGTCTCCTCTACATTGGGGAGACCAAACGCAGATTGGGTGACCGCTTTGCGGAACACCTCCATTCAGTCCGTAAGGAGGTCCCCGAGCTCCCGGTGGCCTGTCACTTTAATTCACCGCTTCACTGCCACTCAGACCTCACCGTCCTCGGCCTCTTGCATTGTTCCACGGAAGCTCAGCGTAAGCTTGAGGAACAGCACCTCATCTTTCGATTAGGCATTCTACAGCCCTCTGGACTCAACATAGAGTTCAACAATTTCAGACCATAACCTCGGCCCCTATCACATATATATATATTTTTTTTCCCTCTCACATGGCAGCTGTCCTTCATTCTGCCAGCGCAATTCACACTTCATCTAGAGCCATCCTTTGTTCCTTAACCTGTCACATTACCACCTCCTCTTGCCTTGAATATCTCTTAATGTCTCTCAATGTCTTAACTTCTCCTGCTTTCTATCCTATCACAGACCTTCCCATTTGTTCTTTCAACCCCTCCACCATTTCCCAGCCCCTAAACCTGCTTTAAAATCTATTCCATTTCCTCCTTTTTTCCAGTTCTGACGAAAGGTCTTCGACCTGAAACGTTAACTCTGTTTCTCTCTCCACGGATGTTGCCTGGCCTGCTGAGTTTTTCCAGCGTTTTCTGTTGTTATTTCGAAGGCCCAACCTATGTTTCTTCCATTATTACTAATAACGATATTATAATCTCCACAGATAGAATTTGGAGTTTGTTTAGCAGAACTGCTTGTGAAGATAATTAAAAGTTAATTAGGAAAAGACATAGAATGAAAGGAATTTGCGGAGGCTAAGGTATCCATCTTAGAATGGGCCATTTGCTAGATGAAGGTGAGAGAGCCCAAGCAGCTGCAAATTGCTATGTATTTTGAAAGGGAAAGAAAGGTATAAAACAACAGCTATTGAACACTGAAAGCAGCGTAATTCATGGGAAGTCTGACTATGTAAAAGTTCTCAGAGAAAAGATCACAGCAGAAAAGGGGAGGGAATCATGAAGGTCAGAATGGTTAATGTGCGACAGCTCTGGCTGGGGCCATGAAGAAGGACAGGGCCGGGCCTTGTACTTGCTGGGTTAAGGAGGATAGTGTCAAAAGAGATAGGATGGATTCCAATGGAGGAACCTTCAAAATGTAAAAACAAGGATGAAGTAATGAGACCCTCTTTTGGGGAGGGCTTTCATCCAAGCACCAAGACAAAGAACTTGAGCTGTCATTGGTTGTTGAAGTTTTGGAGGAACCTCTATAGGTTAAATGGTCTTATCAATAACTTGGCCTCAGGCCCACCCCTAAAAAGAGAATAAAAAGTGACACCCCAAGGGCTTGCACACAGACGGTGGAGGGGAGAGCCAAACAGAAGTTAAAAAGAGAAGTTGGGCTGGTCGAACACTCTTTTGAGAGTGATCCCACGCTCACCATCGAAGGCCCGAGAGAGAGAGAGAGAGAGAGAGAGGCCAGAAGCCAGAGAACTGTTCACGCACGCCAGTCGTCTGTCTGATCAGGTCTGGTACAAGCTGCTTCTTACGGTCGTATGTTTTTGCTGTATTACTAATGTGTTATATTCCGTCCTAAACTCTGATTAAACACAATATACCCACCATATTGGTTTGCACTCGATCCTGTTTACCAGAGATACGTGAATCTCTACAGCATGCTAGAAGGAGGATATTGTATGAGAATACCAGCATCTTGTATCCTTTCAGCCCCGCCGCTGGTCAAGGACTCAGCCATGCCCCTGCCAAGAATGGCCTGCACCGTCTGCTCCTAGGGGGTGAGGTGTGGCTAGGAATGGGAGATGTGCCTCGTGATTGGTGCAGATTGTTGGTAGGTGAGAGATTGGGGGTGGGGGTCATGCATTGAGCAGTGTGTGAGGCTAGTGGTGCAGTTGGTAGGAGATGGCTTTTGAAGATGCATTCACTGACCCTGACCAGTGGTCTGAAGTCATGAAGCTTCTTTGGGCACTGGAGCCAGGTGGTGGGGGCGACACTGCTGGCAGTGACGGCCTCGGTGATGTACTCCCACAATGTTCTTTCTGGAGGGCCTCCTGGCCCCTGTGGGTAGAGGACCTCTCTTGCAGTGGTGACCTGCTGCACAAAGCTGGAGTGCTGTGTGCGAGACCCTGGGTGCCCCTTCCCTGGCTTGCTGAGCAATTTGTGTGAGTGCTGAGATATTTTTCCCATTTTTTGAGGTTAGGAAGGGAATTCAGCTTTTAGAGCTGAATATTCACATTTGGGACTTCTTTTTAATGCTAAATATATTATAAAAGGCAGAAAGGGTTGAAAACTGTATTGTTTCACTTCAGTTTAATTTGTATTGCTTCAGTGTGCATGGCCCCTTTAATTCTCAGACCTCTTCATTGCCCACAATTCCTTGCGAGCTCCAAAGCCTCGCTTCCAGAGGCTGTGGGAAGCTGCATTGCTGCACCTGGACATGAACTTCGCCTTGGATGCCTCCAGTAACGCCACCAGAATGGCGTTGCAGGGCAGGCAAGCGCTGCGTCAACAATCTCCATCCCCCAGATGAATTTTGCTCTGTTGGCATTGCGGACATTTTCAGCGGCTGTTAACTCCAGTTGCCGATGACACCGGCAACTTTACTGGCTAAAATTAAGTTCGCTGCACCCCCCCCCCCCCCCCAAACGCCACCTCACTACAGCTGCACTACAAACATTTTTCCTTCTTGCAAAAATATCTAAGTTCAGACCTTGAATCGTTCCTCCCCACCATACTAGGACAAATTCTCACCTTATTGGCTTTTGTAAGCTTGTATAGATGACTGGTGTGGCCACTTTTGGGATTGGGTATCCTAACTTCAAAAATACATTGATGCCTTGGAAGAGGTTGAGAGAAGGGTGATTCTGGGAATTAAGAGTCGATGTTATGTGAGAGACTAACAGAGTTGGACTTCTTTTATGGGAGAAAAGAACAGAAAGTGCATATGATCACAGATCTTTAAAATATCTAGAGGCATAGATACCGCAGATGTGACCAGGCTATTTGACTTGAACAAGAACCAGAAGTCACAATTATAAAATTAATCAGACTCAAGGAAGATGAGAGATTTAAAAAAAAAAATTAATATGTTGAACAGATTTTCAGTAAAATCAGTTTATTCTGTGTTGATTTTTCCTCTTAAAAATAAGAGTCGGATGATAATAATCAGGATTGCAATTGGAGGCTGCAGAGAGATGTATAAACATGGTTGATCTAGTACTCCATGGAAGACAATGGCCCTGATATTTACGGGGAGGCGGGGAAGCGGGGAGGGAGCGGGGGCGCGTGTTTGCGGAGGGGAAAACCCGGAAGTGCCGGGAACGCGGAGGTGCTGCCGAATTTAAAGACAGGACATAATTATCATTCTTTTACTTCATTTCCTACCCAGCAGGAGAGCCAGCGGTAGAAGGCCGCAGCCAGGGATTGTTGGGGACGGTCCCCAGTAACCGAGAGATCGCAGAGGTGGTGGGCGGGGGGGAGGGGGCGCATTCTGCTGATTTGTTTGAGAGGCCGGGGGAAGCATTCCTGCTCCTCCTGGCCCACAAGCAGTACTGTAAAAAGCAATTACCTCCTCGACCTGGCTGCTCCCGCCTCCCGTTAGCTGCCGGGTTTCCCGAGTCCTGTGAAAGCTGGCCAGCCAGCGTTAAATTTAAATCGCTGCAAAAAATCTGTGGAACAGAGCCTCATTAACCTATAATAATCATGGACCCACCTCTCCAGAGCGGGAAACTCGCATGGCTCCAAACCCACTGCGGTTAAAACGGAAGTAGGCGCATTCGCGGTGGGATGTGGTCGGTTTGCATATTTGCCGATTCAACCGCCCTCCACCCCCTGACCCTCTCCTGGCCATCATGAGGGGGTTAAAATTCCCCCACCCCCCAACCAATGATTCTTGTGCTGTTGGGAACATGGAAATATCATCTTTACTCAATTATCTTTTTATGTAAATGGGAAGTTTTTAAAAATTACTTTCTTTTCAAGTATGTTTGTAGGGGAATGTACATTATTGTTAAAAGAAACATCATTCCTCATCATAGGTTTAGGAGCAAATCCCTGCTTGGGATTGTGACCATTGATGAAAAGCTGGCGAGTACCCCTCGGATGTCCTCACATGTGAGGAACGGTTGCTTGGTGAATGTCTACAGGGTCCTGGTGCCTGCGATTCCTACCCCCCACTGCCTTCAGGAGACCACAGAGCTGGGAGAAAATTTATGAATGAAAAGAATATGTTTAATTAATCTAAGGACAAAGGGCATAGAAGGGCTGGGAAATAGAATTAGAACAGAGAGCATCAACTGATTGGATAGCTCTGCACAAGCATAATGAGCTGAATGGCCTTCTTCTGTGTTGTATTTTCTGTATTTCTAAGTACTTTGTATCAATTTCTTTTGATGTATGCTTTATTTTTATACTTTGTCTAAAATGATGCATTAAAATGATTTTAGAATTGAAAACGGTGAATATAAACAACAACAAAAATGCTACGGGCAACACAAATTACACTATAACCTTTGGGGTTCTTTAGCGAGGAAACAAATATGTAAAAGGTTACATTAGTAAAGAGAGTTTTTGCTTGATGTAAGCCTACAAGGTTTAATTTAAATGTAAGACGCCACAGGCTATTTGAGAAAGACATTTATTAGTTCTCTGAGCTATATAAATAAGAAATCTATCATGCTGAAATATTGTAGACATAAATCCACATTTCAAAAATAATTTTTCCAGCTAGTATGAGAAAGCACTCAATGAAAGTCTTCTCATATTAAGGTTGCAATTTAGAATTGTTTGTAAGAAAAAACTTTCATGCTCATCACGTTTTTTCAGGTTTACTTGTATTTCATGAGTTGTCGTAGAAGATTACAAACTATATACATGCTGGTCTGTGTCACAATATTCTTATCAAAACTATTCACACATCATCTGGAGAAACATGATTCTTTTAGTAATAATATAAAACAAATTTGTCTCCTGAGGCAATCCTCACTGCGAGTCAGACTGTTTTTTTTTTAACATGGATCTACTAAGCCCTGACAGCAACCATCATTCCCAGTCCCATGAGAGGAAGAGGCCTCTGTCTCCTTGAAACAAGATTCTTCTGTCTAGTTCTGACGAAAGGTCATCGAGCTGAAACGTTAACTCTGTTTCTCTCTCTACAGATGCTGTCTGACCTGCTGAGTATTTCCAGCATTTTCTGTTTTTATTTCAGATTTCCAGCATCCGCATTATTTTGCTTTCGTTCTTCTGTTTATCTCTTCCTCTACCTTCCTGGTATCTCTGTCTCTCTCTTCCCACTCCGTTTAACAGAGATTTTCTACCTTCTTCTCTACCTTTACCCCAGAAAAGGGTCTTGATCTTTCTTTCTCCTCTCCCCATTCTCTGGCCCACAACACTGTTAAAATAAATCAAACCAGGAGTTTTTTCATTGAGATGACTTGTGTGTGTATTGCTTTTCCTTTCTTTTCTTCGCTTTTCCTTGCCCTCTCCTTTTTATTTATCTTTTCCTCACCTTCCCTTTCTTCATTTAGCTCATTGCAATTTGTGGGTCCTTCTGCATAAAGTCATTGCTGTATTTGCCTATATAACCACGGTGACTGCACTTCAGAAATAATGAATTGGTTGTAAGCACTTTGGAACATTCTGAGGATATGAAAGGTGAGATTTAATTGTAAGTTTTTTTTTCTTCAACAGTTCTCCCTTCAGTTCCCATTATTTTCAAAATTTAAATGAACCTGTCCCAGTTAAATGAAGATTGCACACTGCACAAAATGGGCAGGAATTCGCAATATGCATCTCTACCCAATTTCCAGGCCATCACTTCCCTATTCCACACTGGCACCACTGGGCATGAATGGGAAATACACCGTACCAAGGAAGGTTCAAGTCCAGATGGATGACGAGATCAGAGAGATCAGCGAGGTGTGCTACAAGAGTCACAGTGGCAGTGCTTCTTTTAACAGCTCCAAAATCAACGTAAATGAGCACTATCATTTTGATTTAATTAATGTGGTCCCCCATTGTATTTCTGCGGTTAATTCTCCGAGTTTGCACCATGATTGGGAAATCCACGATTGTCCAATGATTAAGGCTCCTTGCTGGCAGCGCAAACACAGCAAATTGTTTTCCAAACGGTTTTCCTCTTTAATGTGCAATAACTCATAATTTGACATTTTAGGCAAATAATGCACTTCACCTGCACAGATCTTTTTTTAACATAATAAATAAGCTGTTTAATAATATTCGCAAAAGAGTCTTGTATCTTCAAACAATACCTACCAGCAGTCGTATGACCCCACAAAAGCAAAGGTGATAAACTCTGTTCGCAAACAATGTACCAAAAAATATTCAGACGTAAATTACTTTTTAACAAGGTTACCTACATACACAGCCTGCTACCAGTACCATTTTAGCACTTGCCACATGCTTGACGCAGTATGACAATACCCTTGGAGACTTTGGCCGGAATTTTCATTACCTGGGCGGGTCGGGTACGGGCGGTCGGCGTGGCGGGTCGGGATCCCGTTCTTCTTTTCATCCCGCTCCTCAGAGCGACTTTCCCTTAATGGCGCCTATTAAGGCAGGCCTGCGCGTTACCCGGCCCTATTAAATAGTGTGGGTCTGATGACATCATCGATGACTCATTTCCAGCCGGAAAAGAGCCTTGGCCAGATTGCATTTGAAGGTTCATCTAGGAGTGTGCAGGCAGTACATTTCAGCATCTGCTTACTGCTCAGCCTTGCACACATGACTGCACAGAGGCAGAGGGCTGCACCCAGGTTCTCAGATGACTTCCTGCATATGCTTGTGGAGGGAGTGAGAGCACGCAGGAGGTCCTCTTCCCTGCTGATGGGCAGAAGAAACCTCCCCAGGAGACAAAAAGAGCCTGGCTGGATATAGTAGAGGAGGTGAACAGCAGGGATGTTGTGAGGAGGACCTGGGTGCAGTGCCGGAAGTGCTTCAATGATCTCAGTAGATCAGGAAAGGTGAGTACAAAGCCACACTCAACTTCATCCTGCTTTGCCTCTCATCACATCCCCATCCCTCTGCCTTCCCAAGCCTACTCCTGCACATCCTTACTCACACCAACTTACCTTGCACATCTACCCATCCCTCTCTATCTACATACTCACATCCCCAACTGACTAACCACCCCTCAGACTCACCCTCATTCTTATGCACTCATACCAACTAACACCACACAAGGAGGTGATTTGGCATTGGCATGACACTCCCTCATAGTCACCCTCTAAAGATTCCTTACACTCATTCCATCACTCTCACTCAAACTTCTCTTTATTCCCTCCTTGCAGGCGACGAGAGCCCACAATAAGAGGGAGAGGAAGCGAACTGGAGGTGGCCCTCCATTATTTGCCACATTGACATCAGCAAAGGAGGTCGCCCTGGAGGTCTCCGGAGTTGTGGAGCAGCTGGCGGTGGGAGACAGAGAGAGCGGGACCATCACGAGACATAAGCGCACCCAGCACCAGCGCAGATACGCACACCTCGGTGGGTCCTACATGAGATACACATTGTCACCTGGGGCGCAATCTTGCCAGCCCTGGGAAGGTGGGTATGAAGCGGGACTGCCGGGAAAATGGCAGAATCTGGGGGCGGGTGCCCATCCCACCCCCAACCCGCCTCCGTGCCATCTTGCCAGGAGGTGGGTAGCTGACCCACGCCGGGTCCCATCTCCTGGAGGCGGGAAGGGGATTGCAGCCACTTAACTGCCTGTTAACAGGTAGTTAACAAGCAGTTAAGAGGATTATCCCCATTTTTCCAACAGAGGCGCGGGCTTCCCGACGTCGGGAAAACCACCAGGGTCAGCAAGGCGAGCAGTGGGTCTGCGAGGGTCGGAGGGGTCCAAAAGTGCGCTGTGGAGGTGAGTGATGGGTGCAAGTGTAGAGTGGTAAGTATGTGAGGTGAGTGGAAAGTGATAGAAAATGTTTACTCACCTTTGTTTCTTCCTGCAGGCTTCAACAGTTGGGGATGCGGAGAGTCTCGCATTTCACCGGCAGAGATGACAGATGGCTGCTGCATTCTCCGATGCAACAACCATCTAATTTCTGCTAAAGAAATAGGTTTGATGAGTCTTGAATACAAGAACTCACCAAACAACAGAGAATGTCAGTGTTTGACAGCTTCACAGAGCTGTCAAATGATGACAATTCATCTGTCAGAAATTTTTGACAGATGAAACGTCATACGCTGACGTTCTCTGTAACCGGCTTCCCCTTAATTGGCCTGCTAAGCCCACTGGGCGGGCTTAACAAGGTCAATCAGGGGAAAATAGCGTGGGTTGGCCACAAGTCGATGGAGGCGGGACAACGACCCGACAAGCAGCAGTCCCGCCTCCAATGCGCCCCCATTGGCAAAATCGCCCCCCTGGTGTCCCACAAGTCACAAGTGAGCAAGAGGAGATGGTGGAGACAGGGACAGCAGTGAAGACTCCTCGCCGGAGGGCACAGGACACTCCCAGCTCTGCTCAGCTGCATGCAGACACTCAGCCTCAGGGGCCATTGAGAAAGAGGGCAATCCCACTGAAGAAGTGCAGGGGTGCTCTGACAGGTTTTGCGGCTGCGATGACTACAAATGTCGAAAGAATGGAGGAGTCTGTCTCCAACATCAGCACCACCATGTCGCAGGCGATGGCGATGATGTGCTCTTCCATGGAAAGGATGGCCACCTGCATGGAGCAGCTAATGCGCCACTCACATGAGCACATGCTATCTATGAAGGACAGATGGCAGAGGCTCATAGACCTCTTCTCCAGGAGAGATGTCAACGTAGACTTGGGTCCTCATGGCCCCACTGATGTGCAGCAAAGTGCTCTCCAGCTCCTTGCTAGCAGGGAAGTGTGGGTGGGCCATGAGAGGGATGATGATGAGAGGGGACATGGAAGTTGGGGCTCCTCTCAAAGCACTCACACTTCTCCCCCGTTGCCTCCCCCTCAGTCAGAACCCCAGAAGCCTCCTGGGATCACAGTGGCCGAGTCTGCCCCTGCACAGTCGCAGGAAGAGCAGACTTTGGCGGGGCCATCACAGGCTCCAAAATCCAGAGGACGTCCGCCAAAAATGTCTATGCATTTGCAGTAGGGAACTGAGCAGCCTGTCTCGACCTCTGCTGAAGCCACAGGGGTTGCACCTTGTAGATGCATGCGTAAAAGAAAAATGACACAGAAGTAGATGTACAAGGGTAAGCACATGGGTGTTTAAAGAAGTGTTTTTGTTAAGGTTCCGTTACTGTTATGTCACAGATAAAACTATTTTCACCACTTTCCAGTCATGCCCATTTTTGTCTGCTACTTTGGAAGTGGCTTAGTGAGTTGGAGTGAATGGTCAGACATTACGTAACCTCCAGCAATGGGGGTCAGTGTGAAAGGAATGGCTTGGTCATTGTAGGGATGCTTTATGGTATTGTTGGGGGGGGAACTTGGCACAGCATTTGGCAGCCATATGGGTGTAATGCAGGAAGTTAAGTAAATCTGGCCATGATGAGGCCATCCCTAGCCTCCCGGGCAGCAATGTGCTCGGGTGCTGCTGGCATCTGGATCCTCCCGCTTCTCCTCATCTTCCAGCTGATGCTCCTCCTCTGAAGAGGCTGTGCGTCTGCACATTGCTCCTCATGCAGCGCTGATCCTCGTTGCTGCGCTATGTTGTGCAGGGCGCAGCAGGCAACGACAATTCTAGAGACTCTGGCTGGTGCGTTCTGAAGGACTCCTCCAGATCTGTCAAGGTGTCGGAAGCGCATTTTCAGCATGCCTATTGTTTTCTCTGTGACACATCTGGTGGAAATCTGGCTTTCATTATATCTCTCCTCGGCCTCGGTACTTGGCCTCCTCAAGGATGTCATGAGCCACATCTTTAGTCCCTTGTCTCCAAGCAGCCAGCTAAGTGTGTTTGGCGGTGGGTGGACTGGCGCAGCACGAAAGAGTCATTGCAGCTGCCAGGGAACTTGGCGCACACATGCATGATGATCTTCCTATGGTTGCAGACAAGCTGCACATTGAGGGAGTGGAAGCCCTTGCGATTGACAAACACTCCTGGGTGATGTGGGGGTGTCCTGATGGCCACATGTGTGAAGTCGATGACGCCCTGCACCCGTGGGAAATCAGCCAGAGCCACAAAGCCCAGCGCCCGCTCAGTAACACTGGCTTCATCAGTGGCAAAGTTGATGTAACTGGCTGACTTGTCAAACAGAGCATCGGTGGCCTGTGTGATGCATCTGTGGGCGGCCGACTGCATGATGCCGCAAATGTCTGCTGCAGATCCCTGGAAGGAGCCTGAGGTGAAGAAGTTGAGGGCAATGGTGACTTTGACAGCCACTGGTAAGGAGTGTCCACCGGGTTCTCTGGGCTGCAGGTCCTGCTCCAGCAATCTGCAAATGTCTGCGATGACCTGGCGCGATAGCCTAAGCCTCCTTTGGCACTGCTGCTCAGTCATGTTGAGGAAGCTCAGCCTCTGCTTGTATATCCTGTGTTGGGGGTATCGCCTCCGGCGCAGTGCAGCCCTGTGCTGATGCCCTCTCTCCTGTGCAGCAACAGGTCATTGAGGAGAAGATTGGTGTTGTTGTTGCTGCTGCTGGTGTGCCTGCTGCTGCTGGTGTTGGGGCTCATCGTGGTCCAATTCTGAGGACCAAGGTGAGACAGTATAAATGGCACCCATGCTGTTGGAATAGATGGCAGGTCAAGTAGAGATCAGTGAAGCAATCTGTCAATGGTGTGATTAGGTAGTAGCAATGAGGTGAGAGTGGCTTCTGAGTTTGCAGAAAAGACTGGCAAACTCTAGAGACCTAAATATGTGCTCAAAATCCACTCAGCAAGAGCCTTTCTCTTAGGAATGTAAACAGGTGTCATGTAGCAGTATTTATTGTGCTTTCCAGGCTCTGCAGTAATGAACGCGCTCAATGGCCACTGAGCTTCCGCCTCAGCTTCACAGACGTGGCTCCCGAGCTGCGAGTTTCCTGTGGTCATGCAGTGAAATTGAAAAGGTCTGGTTAAAAACACAGTTAAGTGTCTGACAGCGAGGTAATAATGATCTACATTAGGTCGCCCGCCTCTGCCGCTCGGATCCGTGCCACGCTGGCAAACGCGCTCGAGTTAAAGGCGCAGGGAGGCGGGATGACAGTGGGTTCCCGACACGCTCCGATTTATTCCGACTTTTACTCCCGACCCGCCTCCATTTCCCTCACGCATGGCAGCATGAAAATTACGGCCTTTGAAATTCTAACACTCCTCCTAAGTTTTGTTGACTGGCGGGTGCAGCTGTGAAGGAATAGCCAGGATTCAGAAAAATACACGATACTAGGAACAGATTTCTGAAATTATTAATAAATGACATATTGGGGGAAAAATTCAGTCGCGCCCCGTTTGGGGCGCAAATATCGTCCGGGCGCAAAAATTAGCGCCTGGCGCTAATTATCGCCACTGACTGGAAACTTCACTTTTAACGCCCCGGGAGGTGATTGGAGCACTAAATCAGGCGCTGCACACCTGTCTTAAGGCGCAAAGGCCGAGGAGTGAGGCGCTAACTCAGAGCGCTGGCGAAGCTCATGTAATGTCAGTCAGCAATGGAACACACACACAATGGCACGGGCCAGTTCTTAAAGGGGATGGTTAATCTTGCTTTCCATCCACATCCTGTTCATTGCAGCCTTGAATCTCGGCCTGGAGAGACTTGCACATCAAATGTGCTGGAAAGAACAATGGAGAGTACCAGACAAAGAGCTCAGAGTGCAGCCCCCACAGTCTCTGCTAAATCGATACAAGGAATGGCAAATCAAAATGAACCTGCAAAGTGCTGCTCAGTGCACATGACGTCATGATCTGCCGGCGCAGGAGATCGTGGCGGTAGTGTTTAGCGCCGCCGCAAAATGTCTAGTTAATTTCGCAAGCGGCGCAAACTTCGCCGCGCCTGGGCGCTAGATGCTTTGCGCCCCATTATCGCCCTCTTAAGGCGCTAACGGGAGGCGCAACCAACTGAATTTTTCCCCCATTGGGTTTAAAAGTCTGAAAGCCTCGGCGACAGGCTGCAGGCACAATACAGGCTTATGAGATAAGATCAGTTGTTAACACAAAGCTGTGAACACAAGCTTTGATATGGGAATGGGTTAATGACCAAGAAACAAGCCCTATTGATAAAGCAAAGGTTTGCTTCCAGAGCGTCTGAACATTGGAATCAAAACAATGGAATGACTCATGTAAAGTGTTATAATCTAACACGTCGAACAGGTGCACAGAACATTAAAAAAAACAAATGCCTTTGAAAACATGACATCAAGTAAGAAATACCTGTCATAAAATAGTTTTATGTTAAAGTTAGAAACAGGAAACACGATTAAATATGCAACCAATTGAGCTAGCTAGAAAACAAGTAAACACTGAGAGAAGTGTTTTCAGTTTACATATTGTAAATATGATACCTACAGAAGGCTTTGAAGATATGACATCAAGTAAAAGAAATGCCTGCTGAACAAATAGTTTTAAAGTTAAGCTTGAAATATGGAGTCCCAAGGTCTGATAAAAACCAATTGAAGTAAATTAGAAATGCATGAAGATACTAGAGAAGTGTTTTTAATTTACAAGTTGTAAAAAATACACAAACAAGATGACTTTGAAAATATTACTTCAATGGATGCACCAAGCAATTACATTGTTCTTGTATTGAACTTCGAATACCACGGAGTCACAACGTCTGAAAAGACCAGTTAAAGTAGTATTAGAAATTCAATAGAAAGACTTCGATAAGAATTGCACCAAACAGAAACCATTGCTGTCATTGTGTTTATGATGGTTTTGGAAACACCTAAACAGGACACAAGTCAAAAAGCATTCAACAGAGATATCAATAAAGAATAGAACAAAGTCAGCAAGGAATGACTTGATACAATTAGCTTACACAAATAGGAATACTTCAAAGGATAAGCCACCCAAAAAAGATATAAAAATAGAGCTTTTCAGACAGAAAAGTCAGAAGTCGCTGAGAAGGCAAGCGTTTCTCAACTTAACAGACATTCTCTGTAAGTTTTTAACTTTTGAGTCTCGGGGATCAAAGTACTCTTATTTGATTTTGGTGGATATTCTGGATTAAGAAATAAGTAGAAGTGTGGAAATGTAACGAAGTTAATATTTGAGAATAAGGATCTCTGATAAGATAATGTAAGCTATTTGTATTTTGAACGATTAAAGTTGCGATTGCCATAATAAATGTTAACTGAATGTCAGTTCTGTAATAAATCTATATATTTTTAGAGTAGTCTCAAAGAGCATTTCTGTATCATCTTGTGAACTCAATTTCTGTACACTCAAAGGAGTTGCAGAATTCTGGGGTGTATTCCGGACCCTTATAATATCCGGAAGGTTACAGTCTAGTTAAACTTATTAAAAGTACTATCTGGAGCATGGTAACATCTTTAGACCGTTTCTTTCCTTTAGGGAGAGGTAGTCTGACTTTTAGACCCAATTAAGCGGCTTATGGGATCTGGCTACCGCTAACTTTAGTTGAGGGTAAACGTCTGGGGAGTACGCCTGATCTGGGGTAGTCCGAAAGGGCTAGGACTTGTAATTATCTCTTCACAGCAAAGTATTCAGGTACTTGCTTTCAGCCAAATCCTGACTGAGAAATTAGCTCCCTCTGGCGCCTGATCTCCCCCAGAAGTGCACTGGCTGCCAAATTTAATGGGGGAACTTCCAAGTGTGCAGGGCGCCCGCCTGAAACAGATGGTTGGTACCTTGACTGTGGAAATTGGGGTGCTGATGCCAATTTAAAGAGCACGATGCAAAATTGGTCATTAACTGGGCTGCACATGGACCCTGCATGCTCCGTTCAGTAGCTCTGGGCTTGCAGTGACCCAACCAGTGCTCCTTAAAGGGAAGTAACTTTTTATACAGTTTCATTTCAGGAGGAGCAAGAGTTCTCTACGGAAATACTGCAGGCTGTTGCCTGCCCAGGCTTCTGCCCCCCAACTCCCCTGCCCGACCTCCCCGACCCCTCCTCCGGTTCATCTCCCTCCCATGAGGCCTAATGTCCTAAGGCCCTCACCGGCGAGCTGTATTGAAATGCCTAATTGGCATCTTCGGGTGTGCCGCCTATTTTGCACTAGAACCGGCGCTACCCCAATTTCTCCACCCTGTCTTTCTACTTTTGATCGATTCACTGAGCAGTCATCCACGTCAGCACCTAAGTATGATGGAACATATAACCCTGAGGTGTGTTTTAACAATGACATGGATTAATTTCAATACAATTAGATACAAACTGAATTGCAATGACTGACAAGGTTTCAAGAGCTTGGTAAAAGGTTTGCTTCCAGCAGACCTTGAAAACATATGCACAAATGTAGAAGCTTAATCAGAAAAGAGAAAGACAACAAGAGATGTTTTCTTGTTTGTTTCCTCAAACATAGCAGTCAGAAACCATCTTGGTATAGATGAAGGAGAAATATTTGAATTCTTAATAGAACTGGAAGAAAAAAAAAACCCTGGTTCCTCTTGTGATTGGAAATGCTCACAACGTAAAAGGACTGAGATGCGGCCTAACAGATGTCCAGCCAGTTTTCCACTTGGGTGCACCTGATTTATGCCTGAAAATCGGGTGAACCTGAGCAGAAAATCTATGGCACTGTTTCAAATCTTATCCATGAGTTTTGTTAATTCTGATCATTCCACCCAGCTTGTCAAATTTGATCTGCAGAGATTCAAGTAACTATAAAAAGGGAGGCATCCTCCACTCAGCATGGCGCTGTTCTGAAGCTACTAACTGACAGTTAGAGAATGTCACCAGCTCATGACCAGCAAGCTCATATCATCCTTTCAGCTCAGAGAATCGCTGTTCTAATCCGGAGAAAGAATAATGAGAAAATATCTGGGATATTTTGGCGTGGCATAAATAAAAGAAACATTTCTTATTTATATTCCTGTGTTCTCTATCAATCAGTTATTGTTTTGAAAAGTACATTTCCATTTTAAAATGTTCTAATATGATGGAGAGGACAGCAAATTCAAACTTTATTCAGTTATGCATGAAATGCAACAAAAGTAGCCAAGATAAAAAAAACTAGTCAAATGAACACATTCAGAAAATCCAATTATGTAAGATTACTGAAGGACTTGATTGTGGGTGATGTACACTCTCACTGCTCAAAGAAGGATTGATGGTATCAGAAGTAATTTGCTGAACATTTTGTCTTCTTTCCCTGGCAGCAGATGCCATATACATGACCATGTATTTTTCAACCGTCAGTAATCAGTTATGAATGTTCACTTTTCGCTGTTATGCAGCCTAACTTCACAGTGGTTATTGCTGTACTACAGTGTGTTCAATTATTTATTGGCTGACCACTTTCAATTGGCATTCAGTAGCAAGAAGGATATGAAGCCCATTAAATGATTCCAGCACTAATGTGAGTCAAATGAAAGGGTCTTCACCTGAACTGATGGCACGTCCCCGTGGTTGTATATGTATATTTGAAAAGGACATTTTTCCTCACATGTCCAATTAAATAGCTTTTAGGCAAGTTAGGAAGTTTTAATTTCCAATAAAGAGTAAGTATAGGGCATTATAAGTACTTCCACTTAAAATATAATTATCCTTTAACTCCAGTCACAGAATCCCCACAATGCAGATAGAGGCCATTTCGGCCCATCGAGCCTGCACCGACACATATCCCACCCTATCCCCGTAACCCAATCCCCCCTAACACTAAGGGTCAATTTATCATAGCCAAATCAACCTAACCCGCACATCTTTGGACTGTGGGAGGAAACCGGAGCACCCGGAGGAAACCCACGCAGACACGGGGAGAATGTGCAAACTCCACACAGACAGTCACCCGGGGCCGGATTCGAACCCAGGGCCGGATTCGAACCCGGGTCCCTGGCGCTGTGAGGCAACAGTGCTAACCACTATGCCACCGTGTTGCCCTCCATAAATTCTAAGCTTGTTCACTTGAGCAGTTTTGTTCTCAGAATGTGGGTAATGCTGGCAAAGCCACAATTATTGCCCATCACTAGTAGCCCTGAGAAGGTAGTGGTGGACCTCTTCTTGAATCGCTGCAGTCCTTATGGTGACAAGGCTCACAGAATAGTGTTAGAATTCTGGTTCGTGACTTGTGGAGATGGATAGGAGTGAATGCTTATCAGAGTTCCCTATTTTTAATCTGTGGTGAGTTGGTGGTGGAACATTCACCTGGCCTGTATGTATTTCCCCTCTCGGGTACCAAAACATTTGCTAAGGAAAGCAGAGCCAAGACTAGATGACCTGATAAAAACAGTGCACCTTCACCGAGCATGACTTAATATTCAAAATGTTTAAATATTTCCCCATTTGCCATATGGAACAACCTATTCACTGAGGTGAGTTGCATAGCAGACATACATGAATGCGTCTGCATCTCTTTGCAGTCACTTTCACTTGTGCACATAGTAGAAGAAATGAGGCCTGAACACTGAAAATTTAATGTGAGACTAATTGACTCTTTTTGAGGCTGATAGTGGCCTACCTTGAATTTCCCATTGACTAATTTCCACGTTCTGGTTGTTACTTTTTTCAGACTATCAAACATTTTGCTTTTAATGCCCGTCTGAAATTGTTTTTCTGATACAAATGATGGTGACTTAAAAAAAGTAATCCTGGAATATAAGTTGTATGATAGTATTATGCAAATTCCAAGATGCAATTATAGTGTATTCATATTAAATTCCTCTGTGTGCTATTTTAACAGATTCATTACCCGTTTAAAATAAGAGGGATTTGATATGGTAAGTGTTCGTATGATAATATTCCACAGCATAATTTCCAGGCTATATAGACTGATTGAATCTTTACCCTTCAGAGCGAAAAGAACACAGATAAACACACACACACATACACACAAATCTAGAAAGTTAAAAGTACAAATTGAAACACACAAAATTGTAGAGAGTGAGTTAAAGTGAGAAGAAATGACTGACGGTGTGAGTTAGAAATAGTAAGAATTCTAGGCCGGAAATTTCCTGGCGCTCAGCAGACTTGATTGGTGGTGGGTCAACTGTTAAATTTTGAATGATTGACAGCGAGTCGGGAACCACCACCCCACACCAACACCATAAAGCATCCCTACAATACCCAAGTGATTCCTTTCACACTCATGACCATTGCGGGGGGTACCGTTATGTCTCACCATTCACTGCAACTCACTAAGCCACTTCCAAAGGTGCACACAAATCTGTCCAAGAATGCAAAGTGTTAAAAATAAAGGTTTCAATGTTTGACACCACATTAACAGAAACTTTACATGAACATTGGATAAACCACCCAAGTGCTTAACCTTGTGTGTTGTTAGTTGGTATGATTGCACTAGGATGAGGGTGAGTGTGAGGGGTGGCTGGTGAGAAGGGGATGTGATAATGTAGATAGAGAGGGATGGGTGGAGGTGCAAGGTAAGTTGGTGTGAGTAAGGAAGTGCAGGAGTAGGGTAGGGAAGGCAGAGTGATGGGGATGTGATGAGAGGCACAGCAGGATGAGGTTGAATGTGGCTTTGTACTAACATTTCATGATCGACTGAGATCATTGAAACATTTGCAGCACTTCACCCAGGTCCTCCTGACCACATCCTTGCTTGTGCCCTCGTCTGATACATGCAAGCAAGCGGTTGATCTCCTGGGGAGGTCTCTTCCTCCCATGGGAAGGGACGAGGACTTCCCTGCATGCTGTGACTCCCTCCATAAGTGCTTGTCAGTGTTTGCAACACCTCAATGCTGTAGAACACTGACAACACAAATGTCAAACTAAATTTGTGCATGGTCCCTTTAAGGAAACCAGCTGATGATGCATCATCAAATGACGTCATCAGACCAGCTTCCTCTAATGGGACCAGGAAACGCACTGGGCGGGCTTAACAAGCCCAATCTATGGAAATTCATTTTAGACAGCAGAACCAGCAGCATGATCGGGATCTGCCACCGACGTTGCCCGCCACGGATCCGCCAAGGTTAGCAAAATTGCAGCCTAGGCCTCTTGTGTGATCTGTGTTTCTGCATGCACATACGAGAGGGTGAGAAAGATAATTGATTGGATTGATAAAGGCTATTTAAAGGCCAACATTTTAATGATAAAAGTAAAACTGGTTTAATGAGGTAGAGTTTGGTCTTCGATGGAATGTAAATCAGGCGGGTTCTATAATGGCCAAGCAGGAGTTGATAGCACATATCTGCTTTTGGTTTCCCCAATATTATCTATCATGTGCTGAGACTCCAATATGGTCTGGAGGCTATACCATCTTCCATTTTACAGTAGGTCCACTAGGGGGCAGTCTGTATCCTCATGCAACTCAATAGGGTCACTAGGCCTGCACACCTAGCCCCTCATTAATCACCATCACTTCTGCCCCTTCATCAATGGTGACTGATTCAAGTGCGGTTGGTGATGGTGATACTGTGTTGAGTTCTGCAGTTAGGCTTTGAATGATGTGGAATATAATACCAATAGGAGTGGCAGGTTCGAGAAAAGAAATGGATGGAGAGTAATATTGGGCGGGGCGTAAATTCAGCATTTCAACCGATCCCGTGTGTTTACAGATGGGCGGATTAGCTTAAAATTACTCCCATTGTCTTTTGGAAATAACTTCAGATTTTGTAGTAATGCCCGGTGCCATTGTCAGCTCCATGTTAAATTTTTTCATGAAAGTAAAAGTTAATCAGATATGATGACTAAACTCATGGGATTATAATTAGCTGATCTAAGTGACTGAACATCAGTAATTAAATGTCATTTCCCTTCAGCTCACTTAGCTCTGAATCCTTGCCTTAAAATGTCAAAATCATGCCATTCAACCATGTCTAAGAGGTTATTGCCTGGAAAGGGGATTTACCAGGAAATTCTAATTTGGACCTGACAATAATTAGATACTTTACATACTCTGTATCGAACAATTTTACTTTGAAATTATAATTTGCAACTTTAAAAAAGGATTTATTTTTAATGTATATGGTAGTCACAGATTACAGCAAGGTGTAACTCTTGCAATAAAATTTGAATCCACAATCTCTGATTTCTGTGTTCTCTTCTTTATATGCACACCACAACATGATTAGCATTTTTGTTCATTCAATGATTAAAAAATGACCGACTGCTACAGGAACACACTAGATATATGAATGGGTACTATGGAACAGGAGATACCATTTCGAACATACAGGCACATTTGTTTCTGACCCAATGGGTCAAAACTTCGGCACTTGCCGGGTGAGTACGCACTGTGTACTCACCCACAAGGCCTCCTGAAGTGCCGGTTTCCTGCATGCACTGCGCATGCGCGGGAAACCGGAACTTCCGGTCTGGTGAAGGGAGCGGTTCATAGGTGAACCGCGTGCGTGGTAGAGGCTGCGTGCACGCAGCAAACTTAGGTTTTTTTTCAGGTTTCTCCGGGAGGGTAAGTATTGAAGAACCTGTGCTTTTAAAAAGGAGGCGCAGGACCCGTTTTCAACAAGGTAAGTGGTCAATTATATTATAATTTAAAAAATTTTTCAACAGGTTTATCTTTTTTAGATACTTTAAAGAAAGGTAAGTTTATTTTTAGCACTGTTAAGTACTTTAATTTTTTCAAAAATTTAAATTTTTGTTTAAAGTAGTTAATTTATTTAACATAGTTAGTTTATAAATGTGATGGGTTTTTTTTAAATTTATTTGAAGTTTAGCTGTTCTTTTGGGGCCGATTTCAATTCATAGTTTTGACAGGTTTTCCTGTCAAATCTATGAATGAAAGATGGTCTGCTGCCATTGGCTCTCCATGGCCCACGTGGTCCCAGGGGACGCATTGCACTAACTACGCCCCTGGGACACGCAAGCACTGCGCGCCGGCACTTGGAGCAGGCCCAGGAGCTGAAGTTCCCGTGGGCCCAGAGGTCAACGGCAGGCGTGGTAGGTAAGTGCGCGCGCGATCCTTACCCCCGCGGCAAGCCGGAGAGGCAAATTTCAGGGCCACTGTTTTTGGAGATTAAGTTTAAATAAATAATTGCTGTAAAACCTGGATGACAAGTTAACAAAGGGATTTGGAGTGTCGTGCTCACACCAGCTATGTGCTGTGGACACCAGTACATGTGATTACTGTACTGTCCATCAGTACCACTATTTTAAGATCCTATCAGAGCAATTGTGGGAATAAATCAGTCAGCAGTGTCTGATGGCCTTGAAATTGTGGTCAGAAGCGTACTTCCGGAATATGCCTCTGACCCGCGAAACATTTATGAAATTACCTCCTGGTGGCCAGGCTGCGAAGAGTTACGGTCTCCGGCCTCCAGCCAGACGGCAGTGTAATGGCCCATGGATCCCAGGGGCACTTCCGAACTGCCTGCGCCCCTGGGATCACATGGGCCTGGTCCTCCATTGACAAAGGAGAATTCCAGTCATTTACGAAGGGAATCCCCTAATGATATGCAATGGAATCCCCAAATAATTATACAATGCACAGAATTCTAATAATTATACAATGTACAGAATTCTAATAATTATATCGTGTACAGAATTGCTATTTTATTCTTAAGTTCCTTCATTGCACCTACCTCATTAAAAATTAAATTTTTTGCTAAATAATATTAAACATCCTAATCCAGGCCAATATTTGATTAAACTAATTTAAAGTGTATGTGCATAATTTTGGATTGTTAAAAGTTTTATTTAAGCCTTATATATACCCTTATGCTGATGCAAGCAGGCCCTAAGCCTGCTTTTACCAGCCATAAGAGTTGCGTAGGCAATTGCTGGGCAGTTGTTGGGCAAATAGCCCAACTCTGCACCAGCAATACTCAGTTTTCAGGTGGTTTGGATGATCTGTCAAGGCGTACCTTGACAGACTGCAGGTTCCGGATTTTGCACATATGCAAGTGCATATGGAAATCCGGAGGTTCTGGGGTTCTGGGGCCTTTCAAAGGGAATACAACGGCGTTCTCTGAGAGTACGCCATCACAGAAACAGCAATTTCAGGGCCATTGTCATTTCTCAAGTCTGCTTTGCTCAGGAGGGAACTGACACTGTATTAGCTTCCTAACTTTCACACAATGGCAAAAGAAAACCAAAAATTATTATTTGTGGTTGGCGAACATAATTGGTGTGTAAATCCTGTGCAATGTGCAACCAAGCTGCGTTGGTCTCCTGGGGAGGTCTCTTCCGCCCATGGGAAGGGAAGAGAACCTCCCTGCATGCAGTGACTCCCTCCATAAGCAGATGGAGGGAGTCATGGGAGAGCCTCGGTGCAGCTGTGCACCTCTGTACAGTGCTTGTCAGTGCTAGCAGCACCTCAATGCTGTAGAACACTGACAGCACAGCTGTCAAAGTAAATTTGCGCATGGTCCCTTTAAGGAAACCGGTTGATGACGCGTCATCAAATGACATCATCAGACCCGCTTCCTTCAATTGGCCGGCAAACGCGCTGGGCGGGCTTAACAAGCCCAATCAGGGGAAAATCATTTTAGATCGTGGGCTGGACCCGCCACCGGCGTCGCCCACTACGGTCCTGCCGAGGATGGTAAAATACTCCATAAGAAAACAATATCTGTATAGTATGCATTAGTTTTAGAACTGAAATTGTACTGTTTGGCGTTGACAGGTAGTAGATCTCAATACAGCAGCTAATATTTCCCCTTAGGCGGCCTACTTTAAATTGGAAGATGGTATAACTGCCTACTCCACAGTGTGCTAACCTGTTGTGATTATACAGGTAACCTAGTTAAGGATAACAATTAAAGAGGCAAATGGCTAAATAGATAAATAGCAAAAAACTAACTACATTTCCTATTGCTTTTTACACCCTTATCTTTAAACAGTGCCCTGTGGTCCTCAAATCCTGGATCCAAATTCTCCATATCTAACAAACTCTTAAAGACTCCCAGTGCAAAGAATCCTTCCTCATAACTTAGTTCAGGAATCAGCTTCGTAGTCCTTCTTCTCTAGACTCCCTCCATAATTTGGCTTTTTTCCTGTAATACAGAGACCAAACTTCAAACGTTGCCTTACCAAGGTGAATACAATTTCAACATCAGCTCCTTAGGCTTAAAAGTCACAGACCCAACCTTGCATTCCAATATTTTATTCATTCTTTTCACCTCCTGCGAACATTAAAGTGACAGTTTTAAAGACCTGTTCACCAAAACCTCGAGATCTCTTTCCGTTTCTAACCTCCAGTATGTTACTGTTTAATATGTTATCAAAATTCTCATTTCTGATCTCATGATTGTCTATAATGTTCATCAAATAAATAAATGAATGCATGTAAGAATAACTTAAATTAAAAAGATCAAAACATAATTGCCATGAGTTTCCGCAGTTTGCGTCAGCACAATTTGCCCAAAATTGGCCAAACCAGCGCAATAGGTCGTGGAATTTCTAAAACGTTGCCCTGGAGGGGTCAAGGACAGAATGTATTTGTTTAGAGTTGAGAAACAATAGAGGTGCCATTACACTACTAGGTGTATTCTATGGACCACCTACTAGAGGGAAGGATATGGAGGAGCAAATTTGCAGGGAAATTACAGAGAGGTGCAAGAACTATAGAGTAGTGATAATGGGGGATTTCAATTATTCTAATATAGACTGGGATAGTAACAGTGTAAAGGGCAGAGAGGAGAAGAATTTCTGAAGTGCGTTTAGGAGAACTTTCTTGATCAGTACATTTCCGGCCCAACGAGGAAGGAGGCATTGCTGGATCTAGTTCTGGGGAATGAGATGGGTCAGGTGGATCAAGTTTCAGCAGGAGAACATTTAGGGAACAGTGATCATAGTATCAGAAGGTTTAAGTTAGCTATGGAAAAGGACAAAGAGCAATATAGAGTCGAAGGGGGAGAAATTCGGCACGTTAGCGCCTCCCATTAGCGCTGGGGGGGCGTTAATTGGTTTGCGGCAGGGGCGGCGAATCCAACGCCGCACGCGAAATTCACCCGGGATTTAGCGCTGTCACTAACAGTTAGCACCTAGGCCTTTAGCGCCTGGCAGATTGTAACGTCAATGAGTTTGGAATGCCCCATTAACGGCCCAGATGCAAAATTGACTGTCGCCCCCTGCCTTAGCGAGCGGCCTGAACAACAGCAGGAAGAGGAGGCGTGATGCATTCGGATGGCCGCTGTAGGAGCGGTATTTAAAGGGATCAACACCCGCTTTCATTTTAGTTGTCAATCAATGCTGCCTTCTCAGTTTCATTGCGAAACAGCTGTTTTCAGTGAGTTAAACGTTTCTTACTTTCAGGGGTGTTCTGCCGGCTAAAAATTTGTCACTTTCATTCTGCTAAGATTTCAAAGTCCTGTACTTGGTTACATTAATGGGGGCTGTACTAGCACTAGACCGTGCCCTCCAGCATCAACGTCGGAGGCAGCGGAGGCAGAGACAAACATTGGAAAATGTGGCCAGGGGGAAGAGGGCCAACAGGGTTCTCAACAGGAGGCCTTACCCTCCCAGGATATTCCAGGAGCACTTCTCCTACATAAATTTAACTGAGGAGCAGTGTCTTAGAAGGCTCCGCTTCAGCAAGGAGGTGGTCACAGAGCTCTGCCACCTCCTGCAGCTGGACCTCGAGCCTCAGATCAGGATGACCATGGCTCTCTCAGTGGCAGTCAAGTTCACCGTCGCCCTCAATTTCTTTGCCAGTGGATCCTTCCAGTCTACAGCAGGACACATATCTAACATCTCACAGTTTGCCATCCATCGCTGCATCCGGGAGGTCACAGAGGCTCTCCACAGAAGGAGAAGGGAATACATTTCCTTCCCTATCCCTGTCGACCATGTGTGCGGGAAGTATATCCAGCTGCAGCTACTGGCAGACCACATTGCAGCGCTGGAGCTGCGAATGGATACATACTGGAGCATTCGCGATGCTGAGGACATCGTGGATATCACGTTTAGGGAGTTGGTCACAACGCAGGTAAAGGCTGCACAGGCAGGAAGGGAATGGGTGACCGCCAGGCAGAATAGTAGACGCAGGCAGGTAGTGCAGGGGTCCCCTGTGGCCATCCCCCTCTCAAACGCTTTGGATATTGTTGGGGAAGATGGTTTATCGGGGGAAGGCACCAGTAGCCAACTTCCTAGTACCATGAGTGGTTCTGCTGCACAGGACGGGAAGAAAAAGAGCGGGAGAGCTATAGTGATAAGGGATGCTATTGTAAGGGGAATAGATAGGCGTTGCTGCGGCTGCAAACGAGACTCCAGGATGGTATGTTGCCTCCCTGGTGCAAGGGTCAAGGATGTCTCGGAGCGGCTGCAGGGCATTCTGGAGAGGGAGGGTGAACAGCCAGCTGTCATGGTGCATATAGGTATCAACGATATAGGTAAAAAATGGAATGAGGTCCTAAAAGCTGAATGTAGGGAGTTAGGAGGTAAATTAAAATATAGGACCTCAAAGGTAGTGATCTCAGGATTGCTACCAGTGCCACGTGCTAGGCAGAGTAGAAATAGAAGGACATTTCAGATGAATACGTGGCTTGAGGAATGGTGCAAGGGTAGGGATTCAAATTCCTGGGACATTGGAACCGGTTTTGGAGGAGGTGGGACCAGTACAAACTGGATAGTTTGCACCTGGGCAGGACCTGGACCGATGTCCTAGGGGGAGTGTTTGCTAGTGCTGTTGGGGAGGGTTTAAACTAAAATGGCAGGGGGTTGGGAACCTGTGCAGGGAGACAGAGGAAAGGGAAGCAAGGATAGAAGCAAAAGACAGGAAGGAGAAAAGCAAAAGTGCAAGGCAGAGAAATCAAGTGTATAAATCAAACAGAGCCACAGTAAATAATAAGAGTGTTAAAAAAAAAAGCCTGAAGGCTTTGTGTCTTAAAGCGAGGAGCATTCGTAATAAGGTGGATGAATTAGTGGTGCAAATAGATGTAAATGGATATGATATAATTGGGGTAATGGAGACATGGCTCCAGGGTGACCAAGGCTGGGAATTCAACATCCAGGGGTATTCAATATTCAGGAAGGACAGGCAAAAAGGAAAAGGAGGTGGGGTAGCATTGTTGGTTAAAGAGGAGATTAACACAATAGTAAGTAAGGATATTAGCTCTGATGATGTGGAATCTGTATGGGTAGAGCTGAGAAACACCAAGGGGCAGAAAAGGTTAGTGGGAGTTGTATACAGACCCCCAAACAGTAATGCTGAGGTTGGGGATGGCATTAAACAGGAAATTAGAGACGTGTGCAATAAGGGCACAGCAGTTATCATGGGTGACTTTAATCTTCATATAGATTGGGCTAACCAAATTAGTAACAATACTGTGGAGGAGGAACTCCTACAGTGTATACGGGATGGTTTCCTGGACCAATATGTCGAGGAACCAACTAGAGATCAGGCCATCTTAGACTGGGTATTATGTAATGAGAAAGGATTCATTAGCAATCTTGTTGTGCGAGGCCCCTTGGGGAGGAGCAATCATAACATAATAGAATTCTTCATTAAGATGGAGAGTGAAGTAGTTGACTCAGAGACTAGGGTCCAGAATTTAAATAAAGGAAACTACGATGGTATGAGATGCGAGTTGGCTAGAATGGATTGGGGAACGTTACTTAAAGGGTTGACGGTCGATAGGCAATGGCAAACATTTAAAGATCGCATGGATGAACTACAGAATTTGTACATCCCTGTCTGGCATAAAAATAAAACAAAAAAGGTGGCGCAACCGTGGCTAACAAGGAAAATTAGGGATAGCATAAGATCCAAGGAGAGCACATATAAATTGGCCAGAAAAAGCAGCAAACCTGAGGATTGGGAGCAGTTTAGGATTCAGCAAAGGAGGACAAAAGGATTAATTAAATGGGGGAAAATAGAGTATGAGAGTAAGCTTTCAGGGAACATAAAAACTGACTGTAAAAGCTTCTATAGATATGTGAAGAGAAAAAGATTGGTGAAGTCAAGCGTAGCACCCTTGCGGTCAGAATCAGGGGAATTTATAATGGGGAACAAAGAAATGGCTGACCAATTAAATACATACTTCGGTTCTGTCTTCACAAAGGAGAACACAAATAACCTCCCAGAGGTGGCGGGGAACATAGGGTCTAATGAGAGGGAGGAACGGAATGAAATCAGTATTTGTAGGGAAATGGTGTTAGGGAAATTGACGGGATTGAAGGCCGATAAATCCCCAGGGCCTGATGATCTACATCCTAGGGTACTTAAGGAAGTGGCCCTAGAAATAGTAGATGCATTGCTGGTCATCTTCAAAAATTCTATAGACTCTGGCACAGTTCCCATGGATTGGAGGGTAGCTAATGTAACCCCACTATTTAAAAAAGGTGGTAGAGAGAAAATGGGGAATTATAGCCTGACATCGGTAGTGGGGAAAATGCTATAGTCCATTATAAAAGATGTAATAGCAGAGCACTTGGAAAACAGTGACAGGGTCGGACAAAGTCAACATGGATTTACAAAAGGTAAATCGTGCTTGACTAATCTACTGGAATTTTTTGAGGATGTAACTGGTAGAATAGATAAGGGAGAACCAGTGGATGTGGTGTATTTGGACTTTCAGAAGGCTTTTGATAAGGTCCCGCATAAGAAGTTAGCATGCAAAGTTAAAGCACATGGGATTGGGGGTAATGTACTGTCTTGGAGAGAGAACTGGTTGGCAGACAGGAAGCAAAGAGTTGGAATAAATGGGTCTTTTTCTGAGTGGCAGGCAGTGACTAGTGGGGTACCACAGGGATCGGTGCTAGAACCCCAACTATTCACAATATATATTAATGATCTAGACGAGGGAACTAGATGTAATATCTTCAAGTTTGCAGACGACACAAAGCTGGGTGGGCGTGTGTGCTGTGAGCAGGATGCCGAGAAACTCCAGTATGATTTGGACAGGTTGGGTGATTGGGAAGATGCATAGCAGATGCAGTATAATGTGGATAAATGCGAGGTTATCCACTTTGGTGGCAAAAACAGGAAGGCAGATTATTATCTGAACGTCAACAGATTGGGAGAATGGGAAGTGCAATGAGACCTGGGTGTCCTTGTGCACCAGTCGCTGAAGGTAGGCATGCAGGTGCAGCAGGCGGTTAAGAAGGCAAATGGTATGTTGCCCATCATGGCGAGAGGATTCGAGTACAGGAGCAAGGATGTCTTGCTGCAGTTGTACAGGGCCTTGGCGAGACCACACCTTGAGTATTGTGTGCAGTTTTGGTTGCCTTATCTGAGGAAGGATGTTCTTGCCATGGAGGGAGTGCAGCGAAGATTCACCAGACTGATACCTGGGCGGGCAGGAATGACGTATGAGGAGAGATTGGGTCGATTGGGCTTATATTCGCTGGAGTTTAGAAGAATGAGAGGGGATCTCATTGAAACTTATAAAATTCTAACAGGACTAGACAGACTAGATGCAGGAAGGATGTTCCTGATGGCGGGGGGGTCCAGAACCACGGGTCACAGTCTAAGGATAAGGGGTAAGCCATTTAGGACTGAGATGAGGAGGAATTTCTTCACCCAGAGAGTGGTGAACCTGTGGAATTCTCTACCACAAAAGGCAGTTGAGGCCAATTCATTAAATATATTCAAGAAGGAGTTAGATATATTTATTAAGGCTAAAGGGATCAAGGGATATGTGGAGAAAGCAGGGACAGAGTACTGAATTTGGATGATCAGCCATGATCTCCTTAAATGGCGGAGCAGGCTCGAGGGGCTGAATGGCCTACTCCTGCTTCTATCTTCTATGTTTCTATATTTCTATGTAACCAGAAAGAAGCAGGACGAGCGTGCATGTGTCTTTGCCAGGATAGCGGGCATCCCCATGTTGCAGGGCCCCATAGACTGCACCCATGTCGCTTTGCAGGCATCCTGTAACAATCCTGAGGTCTTCCGTAACCACAAAGGCTAACACTCACTTAATGTCCAGTTGGTGTGCAACCACAGACAGCGAATCCTCACCGCCAATGCCCACTATCCTGGCAGCAGCCATGATGCCTTCATCCTGTGCCAGCTCTCTTCCAGCCACCACATAAAGCTCGCGGCTGGCTGGTTGGAGACAAGGGCTATCGGGTCTCCACCTGGCTCATGACTCCCCTCCGCAACCCCAACAGTCCTGGCCAGCACTCATATAATGAGAGCCATGGCGTCACAAGGAACAGCATCGAGCAGACCACCGGGGTGCTCAAGCAACGGTTCCGCTGTCTTGACCGCTCGGGAGGAGCCCTCCAGTACTCGGCTGAGCCGGTGTCCCTTTTCATCGTGGTCTGCTCCACAACTTGGCCATCATGAGGGCCCAGCCATTGCCACCAGGCATAGCAAGACCACCTCAGGAGGAGGAAGAGGGAGAGGAGGAGGAGGAGGAGGAACAAGAGGAGGAACAGCAGCGAGGGAGGAGGCAGCCACTCAATCGGCCTTCTGGAAGGGCGGTCTGTGACCGCCTCATCAGACTGCGGTTCCAATAAATTCTACCCCACATCCTGGTTGCTCACCACATCCCCATCATTCCATCTATTTTGCATGCCATATCACAGCACAAAGCTGAAATGAGAGACAGCACAAATTCTGCAAAATTCAATTAATAAATTTATCAACATTCAGTAAACACATATATACAACAATATTAACTAATCACCCTTGCCTCCCTCTTTACAGTACCTTTTCCTAATCTACTGCTCCTACGTAGTCTGTGCCCAGTGGCTGCAGCAGGGCTGGTGGTAGGCTGCTGAGTGTCGGTGCCAGAGACTACAGCTGGCCTTGCAGGACGCCCTCGACCAGCTCTGGGCCTGGAAGGCTGGGCTATACACTGCACCACCTCAGGATGGGCGGCAACAGTCTTGGCTGGCTAGATGACGGGCAGCGACAAGGGCAATGGGAGCAGGAATGCTGTTATCCTGAGAGAGGACAACAGGTTACTGCTCCACTGACCCACTCCCACTCCCCCGGGGCAGCACCTCAGCATCCCTACCAATCTGCTAGAGTACAGATTGCTGGCCTGCTGTGACACCGTGAAATCCCTGGTGGACTGTGGTGGACCCAGCCATGATGGCAGCAGTCGGAGCTTGCGTGGCATCAAGCTGAGACTGCATGAGAGCAGTCTGAGACTCGATGGCAGCAACCATCGACTGTATTACAGCACTAAGACGTTGCGTGGCTTCCGCCTGTGCTGCAATGGATGCTGCCACATCGCCCATGACACGCGGCATCAGGTCTGGGTCCCCACGGTCTCTCAGGGAATCCACCATCCTTTGCAGACTGCCAAGGATGGGCTCCATGGTGTGCACAGAGCTCTGTGCAATGTTGGATTCAGACTCCTCCACGCTCCTTACCATTGCTGACAGGCTCTCGGGCACCCTTGCCATTGCACCTATCATCTCGTTGTGCATGCCCATCACCCTTCTTGCGAACGCCTCCCCATCGAGGTCCTCATCTGAGTCCTGTGCAGCAGAACTTGCGCGCGAACTCGCCCTCCGGGGAGCTAGCTCCCGAGCTACCCTTTCCCCCTGGCCTTGCTGCAGCCCGCTTGTCCCCGGTGCATCACCCAGTGCAGACCCCTCTACTAAACTTGCCTCTAAAGATCGCATAGTACCAGTATCTGAGGTGGTTCCTGCGGGTGAGACATGCAGTGATGTGGTGCTTTCTTCCTCCTCCTCTTCTCCCACCTCACTCTCACTGGGAGGCTCTGGGACAGGCTGGTCAGCTGGTTGCTGATTACCTGAAAGCATAAAGGCACAAGACTCGTGTTAAGGTGAGGGCAGAGGGGCAGGAAGGGAGCAAGAAATGCAGACAGTATAATGAGCTGGAAAGTAGGAAAGGCTTGTGATGTGAGGGGGAAGTGGGATGAGAGAAGGAGAGGGGATGAACATACCGTTGTTTCCCCCAAGGGGGTCGACGTTGCTGACGGCCACGGCGCCCACCACCTGACGCCCAATGACTCTCAGCACTCGCTCCTCCAGGTCTGTAAGCTGTTGGATGTCCGCTTCACCCCAGTCTGTTTGTTCCTGCTCCCTCCTATTGTGGCCCAGCTTGGCCTGCAAGAGAAAGGAAAGTGTGTGAGTGAGTGTGCAGCTATGTGTTTGGTAGATGTTCCTGCCATAGTTGAATAGCTGTGATTGCAGGCAAGGCGTGAGATGTGGATGTGAGTTTTAGTAGGTGGAGATGCTTGGTGGGTGAGTGGAGGGGGTGTGGTGGTTTGTGTAGTGTGTACAGACTGAGGTTCAGATGCTGGGATGTAGGACTTGTTGAAGCATGTACTCACCCTGACCACCCAAGTGAGCTCGTTGAATTTTTTACGGCACTGTGGAAGGGTCCTGAGGACCACACTGCTGGCTGAGACGTTCTGGGCCTCTTCCCTCCACATTACCCTGAAGACCTGGGGCAATGACCTCCTGCCACTGGTCAGGAACAGCACTGCCCTCCTTCTTTCGACTGCCGCGACCAATGCCTCCAATGCCTGGTCGCTGAAACGGTGCACTCTCTCCCTGGGACTGGGATCAGCCATGATGATAAGAGGTGTAGCTGTTGTGTTGCTTCGAGGTCGCCTTCAGAGCCAGCAATGTTGAGAATGAGGTTGTGCAGAATGATTGAACCTCCCCTTTAAGAACTGGAAGGAGCCAGTGTGAATGATGAGTTCCGATTGGAGTGCACCTGAAATTGGTTATCGCTCTGCGGGTAGCACCCCGCTCTCTGTGTGTAGCGCCCTAAGGTAGGTGATTAGCGCTTGATTTAGCGCTCCAATCCTTTCTTGGAGCATTAACAATCAATTTATCGGGATGTCAGAAGGATTAGCGCCTGGCGCTAATTCAACAACTTTTTCAAATTTAGTGTCCCAATTTAGCGATACCAAATTTCTAGCCAAAATACTTAATTGTGGGTTGAGAACGGATCTGACCCGGGTAAATTGGAATCAAAGATTGGCAGGCAAAACTGTAATCAAACAATGGGCTGCCTTTAAAGAGGAGATGGTTTGGGTACAGTTGAGGTACATTCCCACGAGGGGGAAATGTAGGGCAACCAAAGCCAGATCTCCCTGGATAACTAAAGAGATAGAGAGTAAGATAAAGCAGAAAAAAGGGGCATATGACAAATGTCAGGTTGACAATACAAGTGAGAACCAGGCTGAATACATAAAGTTCAGAGGGAAAGTGAAAAAGGAAATAAAAGGGGTAAAGAGGGAGTTGAGAATAAACTGGCAGCTAACATAAAAAGGTATCCAAAAGTCTTCTATAGACATATAAATAGTAAACGGGTAGTAAGAGGAGGGGTGGGGCCAATTTGGAACCAAAATGGAGACCTACACATGGAGGTAGAGGGCATGGCTGAGGTACTAAATGAGTACTTTGCATCTATCTTTACCAAGGAAGAAGATGCTGCCAAAGTCATAGTGAAAGAGGAGGTAATTGAGATACTGGATGGGATAAAAATTGATAAAGAGGAGGTACTAGAAAGGTTGGCTCTCCTAAAAGTAGATAAGTCACCAGGACTGGATGGGATGCATCCTCGGATGCTGAGGGAAGTAAAGGTGGAAATTGCGGAGGTACTGGCCATAATCTTCCAATCCTCCTTAGAAATGGGGATGGTGCCAGAGGACTGGAGAATTGCAAATGTTACACCCTTGTTCAAAAAAGGATGTAAGGATAAACCCAGCAACTACAGGCCAGTCAGCTTAACCTTGGTAGTTGGGAAGCTTTTAGAAACGATAATCCGGGACAAAATTAACAGTCACTTGGACAAGTGTGGATTAATTAAGGGAAGCCAGCACGGATTTGTTAAAGGCAAATCGTGTTTAACTAACTTGATTGAATTTTTTGATGAGGTGGCAGCATGGATATAAAATTGGCTAAGTGACAGGAATCAGAGAGTAGTGGTGAACGGTTGTTTTTCGGACTGGAGGAAGGTATACCCCAAGGGTCGGTACTAGGACCACTGTTTTTCTTGATATATATTAATGATTTGGACTTAGGTGCACAGGGCACTATTTCAAAATTTGCAGATGACACAAAACTTGGTAGTATAGTGAACAGTAAGGAGGATAGGGATAGACTTCAAGAGGACATAGACAGGCTGGTGGAATGGGTGGACACGTGGCAGATGAAGTTTAATGCACAAAAGTGCGAAGTGATACATTTTGGTAAGAAGAATGAGGAGAGGCAATATAAAGTAAAGGATATAATTCTAAAGGGGATGCAGGAACCAAGAGACCTGGGGGTATATGTGTACAAATCATTGAAGGTGGCAGGACAGGTTGAGAAAGCGGTTAAAAAAGCATACGGGATCCTGGGCTTCATAAATAGTGGCATAGAGTACAAAATCAAGGAAGGTATGATGAACCTTTATAAAACACTGGTTCGGCCACAATTGGAGTATTGTGTCCAATTCTGTGCACTGCACTTTAGGAAGGATGTGAAGGCTTTAAAGAGGGTGCAGAAAAGATATATAAAAATCATTCCAGGGATGAGGGACTTCAGTTACGTGGATAGACTGGAGAGGCTGGGTTTGTTCTCCTTAGAGCAGAGAAGATTGAGAGGAGATTTGATAGAGGTGTTCAAAATCATGAGGGGTCTAGACAGAGTAGATAGAGAGAGAAACTGTTCCCATTGGTGGAAGGGTCGAGAACCAGTGGACACAGAGTTAGGGAGAAATAACAACAGAAAACGCTGGAAAAACTCAGCAGGCCAGGCAGCATCCGTAGAGAGAGAAAGAGAGTTGACGTTTCAGGTCGATGACCTTTCATCAGAACTGGGAAGAGCTGGAAATCAAATAGATTTAAGGCCAGGGTAAAGCTGGGAAAAGGGGGAGGGGATAAAGGAACAAAGGAGGAGATGAAGAGACATTAAGAGACATTAAGAGATATGCAAGGCTAGAGGTGGTGTTAATGTGACAGATTAAGGCTGAATGAAGTGTGAAATCCACTGGCAGAATGAAGGACAGCTGCCAGCTTCTAGGAGGAAAAAAAAAGGTGGGGGGGACAAATAAAAGGGTGGATAAAATAAAATATAAATGTGATTGGAGCTGAGGTTATGATCTAAAATTGTTGAACTCGATATTGAGTCCAGAGGGCTGTAGCGTGCCTAAACGAAAGATGAGGTGCTGTTCCTCGAGCTTACGCTGAGCTTCCGTGGAACAGTGTAATAGGCCGAGGACGGTGAGGTCAGAGTGGGAGTGAAGCGGTGAATTAAAGTGACAGGCCACCGGGAGCTCGGGGTCCCCCTTACGGACTGAACGGAGGTGTTCCGCAAAGCGGTCACCCAATCTGCGTTTGGTCTCCCCAATGTAGAGGAGTCCACATCGTGAGCAGCGAATACAGTATACTAAATTGCAGGAAGTACAAGTAAATCGCTGTTTCACCTGGAAGGGGTGTTTGGGGCCCTGGACAGTGGGAAGAGGGGAGGTATAAGGGCATGTGTTGCATCTCCTGCGCGTGCACGGGAAGGTGCCGGGCGAAGGGGAAGGGGTGCTGGGGGTGGTAGAGGAGTGGACTAGGGTGTCGCGGAGGGAGCGGTCCCTACGGAATGCTGAAAGGGGAGGTGAGGGGAAGATATGTTTGGTGGTGGGATCACGCTGGAGGTGGCGGAAATGGCGGAGGATGATCCGTTGAATGTGGAGGCTGGTGGGGTGAAAGGTGAGGACAAGGGGAACCCTATCGTGGTTCCGGGAGGGAGGGGCAGGGGTGAGGGCAGATGTGCGGGAGATAGAACGGACACGGTCGAGGGCCGTGTCGACCACGGTAGAGGGGAATCCTCGGTTGAGGAAAAAGGAAGACATGTCGGAAGCACTGGTATGGAAGGTGGCATCATCAGAGCAGATGCGGCGGAGACGGAGAAACTGGGAGAATGGAATAGAGTCCTTACAGGAGGCGGGGTGGGAGGAAGTGTAGTCCAGGTAGCTGTGGGAGTCGGTGGGCTTGTAGTGAATGTTAGTCAATAACCTATCCCCAGAGATGGAGATGGAGAAGTCGAGGAAGGGAAGGGAAGAGTCGGAGATGGACCATGTGAAGGTGAGGGAAGGGTGGAAATTGGAAGCATAGTGAATGAAATGTTCTAGTTCAGGGCGAGAGCAGGAGACGGCACCGATACAGTCATCAATGTACCGGAAAAAGAGGTGAGGGAGGGGACCCGAGTAGGACTGGAACAAAGAGTGTTCCACATATCCCACGAAAAGGCAGGCATAGCTAGGACCCATGCGGGTACCCATAGCAACACCTTTAATTTGGAGGAAATGGGTAGAGTCAAAGGAGAAGTTGTTCAATGTGAGAACAAGTTCAGCCAGGCGGAGGAGGGTGGTGGTGGATGGGGACTGGTTGGGCCTCTGTTCAAGGAAGAAGCGGAGCGCCCTCAGGCCATCCTGGTGGGGAATGGAGGTGTAGAGGGATTGTACGTCCATAGTGAAGAGGAGACGGTTGGGGCCGGGAAACTGGAAACTGTTAAAATGGCGGAGGGCATCGGAAGAGTCGCGGATGTAGGTGGGAAGAGACTGGACAAGGGGAGAAAAAATAGAGTCGAGATAGGAAGAGATAAGTTCCGTGGGGCAAGAACAGGCTGAAACGATGGGTCTACCGGGGCAGTCCTGTTTGTGGATCTTGGGAAGGAGGTAGAAGCGGGCTGTGCGGGGTTGGGGAACTATGAGGTTGGCGGCCGTGGGGGGAAGATCTCCAGAGGAGATGAGGTCAGTGACAGTCTTGGACACGGTGGCTTGATGTTCGGTAGTGGGGTCATGGTCCAGGTGGAGGTAGGAGGAGGTGTCAGAGAGTTGGCGTTCAACTTCGTAGGGAGATTGGCAGAAGATCCAAAGGCGACATGAGGAAAAACTTTTTTATGCAGCGAGTGGTTATGATCTGGAGTGCACTGCCTGAAAGGGTGGTGGAGGCAGATTCAATTGTGGCTTTCAAAAGGGAATTGGGTAAGTAACTGAAGGAAGGAAAAAAAATTGCAGGTCTACGGGGAAAGGGTGGGAGATTGAGACTAGCTGAAGTGCTCTTGCAGAGAGCTGGCACGGGCTCGACGGGCCAAATGGCCTCCTGCTGTGCTGTAACCATTCTATGATTCTATTGCGCTGTTTCATGGCAGATTTTACGCTCAGTAATATGCAAATGAGTTTGAGCAGAAACCTGAGGGGAAAACAAATCTTCTCTAATCTAGTGCAATTTTTGGCACATTTTGCGCCCGGATCGCGATTGCACCCAAAGCGGAAACTCTTGGCCAATATTTTTTCATGTTCTGATTTAATCCTTTTTTGGGCAAAATGGGGGAGGGGCTCATAGAATCATGGAAACGTAGAGTCATAGAATGACACAGCACAGAAGGAGATCATTCGGCCCATCATGTCTGTGCCAGTTTGTAGGTGTGCATTGCTTTCTGGCATGAATTAAGATGATCCTATTATGTGGCCTATGGCACCTGATTGCCAAATGTTGGAAGAATGTCTGAAAAGACTAGAATAAAAGCATAACCTAAATTTGTGACTATTAATTTTTCCAAACCTGAAACTAAAATTTGAGAACAAATAGACTGGACTAAATTTCTTCCGAAAGACTAAAATAAGACAAGAATTCAAAGGTCAAAAATGAAAATTATTTGTAGGACTCCTCTTACAGAAGAATTTCTTAAAGTGCATTACAAGGGGAGAAGTGGACACCAAACAGGAAAGGCGGAATTAAGGGCGAGACCAAGCACACAGTTGAAGAGAAATGCTTTAAAGGGGTTTGAAGGCAGGAAGAAAGATAATGAGGGAAAGTGGTTTTGGGCAATGACTGAAAGATCAGCCTCTAATGGTGGGAGTCGAGGAAACAGAAAACATATAGCAATCCAAAATCAGGGGAGGGAACTGCAGACTGGGGCATATGTAATAGTACTGCTGGGAAATGTGTAGAATGCACTTATTGCTGAAATCGACATAAATACATTTATAATATCCACGTTTCATTTGATTTATCTTGTGTGACTTCCCTCATCCCTTGATATGCCAACCTTCATGATTCCTTTCACTGCAGGTTTTTCTCAATTGACTGCTTTCTGCTCTTAATGCCTGGGTTCCACCTTTAACATGATAACGCTGAGAGAGAAAAATTGTTCATTACAGGGGTAGATCTCCAATAGCACCCGAGAGCTATTCTTGGTTCCACACTTATCAGTGGCTGTAGATTATTTAGGACTTATTTAAAACTGGTGATCATTGCCCTGGGACATATACAGGAGAACAGTGTTCATTTAAGTACACATATATAAACAAGACTTTCAGGCATGTGGAACTTCAGCAGACATTCAGCTTGCAACAATGGTTGAACTTAAGATGCGTTGTAATGTATGAATCATTTACTTAATTGAAGGCTGTGCAGTGTGGGGGTATTGTAGTGCTCCTCTTGGTGTTGGAACTAATTTCATGGCCATTGTGCCAGAACTGGCAGTTGTGTCTCTGGTGTTTGCTCATTGTTCTGTTCTGTTCTGTAGCAGAGGGGTAAAGTGGTGATGATAATTGTTTCACTGGTTCTGGGTCTGCAGATATAGCAAGGGGAGGCAGGAAGATGATCTGTTGCTCTTCAGGAATAAAATTGTCAGTAGATTTTGAACCCCCAGCAGTTTATGCAGTCTGCTTGCTATTTTGATAAGCTTCTTCTTCCTCTACTTCCAAAGTGTTCTTTCATTCCTTTACTCTCTACTTTAGAGTAGGCCTTCATACAGTAAGCAATCTATACCCTTATTTTTGAAGAGATTGGGGGAAAAATTTGGTTGCTTTGCACCTCCCGTTAGCGCCCCAGACATTTTGCGGCGGGGCTAAACACTACCGCCACGATCTCCTGCGCCCGCAGTTCATGACGTCAGTCGAGTGTGCAACGCCCCGGTTGCACCCCGGACCGGATATAGAGTGGCGCCCCCTGCCTAACCGCCTGCCGCTAGCAACGACAGGTTGAGGGGAGCGTTTTGCAGTCGGGAAGGGACTGGGGGAGCGCTATTTAAAGGCGACCGCTTCCTGCCTTTTTTTGTCAGTGACATTTTTGTACCATGCATTCTGAGAGAGAGAGAGATATTTCTGGAGAGATTCAACGCTGTGTGAAGGAGTTTTGGGTACTGAGCAGCACTTTGCAGGTTCATTTTGATTTGCCCTTCCTTGCATCGATTTAGAAGAGACTAAGGGGGCTGTACTCTGAGCTCTTTCCCTGGGTCTCTCCATTGTTCTTTCCAGCAGATTTGATGTACAGGTCTCTCCAGGCCGAGATTCAAGGCTGCAATGAGCAGGGTGTGGATGGAGAGCAAGATCGACCCTCCCCTTTAAGAACTGGCCAGCTCCAGTATGTCTGTGTTCCATTGCTGACTGACATCACCTGAGCTTCGCCAGCGCTCTGAGGTGACGCCTTGCTCCTTGGCGTTAGCGCCTTAAGAGAGGTGTGTAGCGCCTGATTTAGCGCTCCAATCACCTCCAGGGGCAATAGAAGCCAGGTTTGCAGTCGAAGGCCATAATTAGCGGCAGGCGCTAAACTTTGCGCCCGGCTGATAATTGCACCCCAAACGGGGCGATACCGAATTTCTCCCCCATTATACTTTTTCAATATTAGCTGACAGTGCTGAAATCAATGCTATTCACCGATGTGAGCTGGAGTGCTCACTGATGCTGGAGTTGGTACTTCTTTTTTCAATTATTTTTGTTCCTTAGCATTGTGTCCTGTAGGTCGCAGCCTTGATGTTGCTGCTTTATAGCTCCAGTAGCTAATTTATTACATTATAATCTCATTTGCAGCCTTGGTAAATAATGCAAAAATATCTCTCTCAGACAGCACTGACCCAGGGAATAGGATATCAATAATGTATTATGAAACAGATGGAAAATGTGTTGACACATATGTTGTGCTTTACATAAACAATAGCGTGCAAAATTTAGACCTTCTCATTTTCTATTTGTCGATCCAAAAATTGATGTGGTTAGGAAGTATTTGTCTTCACTCAAACAGATTAAAATTATGTTGCGTGATATTAGTAACAAACGCATTAAAGTACTTATACAAAATTACACTGCCATTTAAACAAAAGGCAATAACTCATTTAAAATAAACAGCCTTGTTAAAATAGCAAAGGAATTTCACACTAACGTATTAATGTATTTGTTACTGATTTCGCACAGTGTGATTCCAACAATAAAGTGTCCCACTTGTCAGTTTATATGTTTTTACTTCTCACAAATCCAAGTACATGGTTAGGTTTCAGGCTAAACATATACAGGAGAATTTATTCACACAACATTACGTCATAATTAAATAAGGCTGCAACTACAAAGTGTAGAAATATTTAGGTTGTTGCGCATTATGTCAGCAGAGTTAGGATAATTTTGCAACTGTAGTGCATTAGCTCCCTTGAGCTTACTTAACCGTGAATAATAAATGATAGTCAGTCAACTGGAAGTAAATATTTTATAGATGCTGTTCATATCAATCTCGCTATAAAGGATCTGGTATGAGCTGATAGTCAGTGTACATTGGGTACACATACTTTGTCTAAAGTATAATGCAATACAATATAAGAGTGATCAACAGTATTAACAGTAAAACATAATAAGAGATTCTATGTAAGATTTTTGCAGTATCTGTAAGATTTTTGCAGTATCTGGGACTAAGTGCAGAATTTACAATCCAGCCTAGAGTTTTATGCTTCAGGCACCAGAACTGTGGTGGGTCAGAATTCTGACTACCCCATGAAGTTGGCGTTGACCCTGGCAAATTTTCTGGGGCCAGCTAATTGAATAATTTGGGGTGGTTTCCCAGCAGGAGAACTGCCACTGGTTCGGTGCACCAGACTAAGAGTTCTGGAAGTGCCCGTAGCTGCAGGAGTTAACCACATTCCAGCAGCTTAAAGTACAGGTCTGAAATGATCCCAAAGCAGAAAAGTTCAGGGCTGTTGTGACCGTGACAACATCTTCAAGCACCAGGTGTCATACAGAGAATTTGTTGTCGCAGTAAGAAGTCACAGGGCACAAGAATATCTGGATGAGGGGCCCCCCATTTTTCAGATGCGTTGCTGCAGGAGCTGTGACTGAGGTGGGCTGGGGAGGAGGCCGACCAGAGGAGGGAGATGACTTGGACTGTTAGTGCCACTTCCATGACCCCTGCACAGCTACACTGTGCCACAAGAACTTTAACAAGCTGACCAAGTGAGCCAAAGTAAGGGGATTCAGAAGCACCTTCCAAGAATGCAATGTTCAAAGCACGTATGTCACTTACAACCACCTTTAGTTCACTGTGATCAAGGCCTTCAGCAGATTCCAATTCATGAGCATGAGTGTTATTGGTCTACATCACTGTACATCCGTACTTCGCTATGTGTTCCTGCCCTCCCTGTCTTTGATACCTGCCGACACATGGGATATAATACTTTGATTGAAGCACCTATGCTCACTCTATTCCCCTCTGCTTGCTTCATCTTGGTTTGAGGGCATCGCATTCTATACTCAGGCCAATTATACTGTCTGCATTGATCTTATAGGAAAAGACAATCAACAATGCAAGGGAAAGATTGACCATGGGCGATGGCCTCTGATCTTAGGCCTTTCACTTCCTATGAAGAGGAAGCTCTAGAACTGCTGGCCACTGCATTAATACCTCTGTCAACATATTCTGTCACAGAGGCCGGTGTCGGGAGCAACAGGAGAGAACAGTGAGTATTTAAACACACTATCGCGGGCTTTTTTACAGAGGCCGGTGTCGGGAGCAGCAGGAGAGAACAGTGAGTATTTAAACTCACTTTTGCGGGCTTCTTTTCAGAGGCTTACCAATCTTGCAGACCGGCGGCGGCATTCCAGAGCCACATCACGATTCAAAAAGTGACGTGGGCAAGAGGAAGCAGCTGATTGGATGAGTACGGCCAGATGAGTATTTATACTACTCTATAGTTTGACAGTTAAGGTTAATAGTTTATAAAGTTTAGAAGGTCTTAATTTTTGTGGTTATAGTTTCTAAGGTCTCTGTTGTGTAGCGGGGAGTGCTAGTAAACAAGGGCCCTTGAGTATATCATTTAATTGTAGTGTAATTAGTCGTATTGATTTGTTATAATTTAATTTAAATTAATTAAAGGGTAAGTCATGGCAGCACAGCTCGGCCCCATGGCATGCTCCTCCTGCACTATGTGGGAAATCAGGGACACTTCCTGTGTCCCTGACAACCATGTGTGCGGGAAGTGTATCCAGCTGCAGCTACTGGCAGACTGCATTGCGGCGCTGGAGCTGTGAAAGGATACATACTGGAGCATTCACGATGCTGAGGACATCGTGGCTAGCACGTTTAATGAGTTGGTCACACCGCAGGTAAAGGCTGCACAGGCAGGAAGGGAATGGCTGACCGCCAGGCAGAGTAGTAGGCGCAGGCAGGTAGTGCAGGGGTCCCCTGTAGCCATCCCCCTCTCAAACAGATATACCACCTTGGATATTGTTGAGGGAGATGGCTTATCTGGGGAAGGCAGCAGCAGCCAACGTCCTGGCACCATGGGTGGTTCTGCTACACAGGACGGGAGGAAAAAGAGCGGGAGAGCTATAGTGATAGGGGATGCTATTGTAAGGGGAATAGATAGGCGTTTCTGCGGCCGCAAACGAGACTCCAGGATGGTATGTTGCCTCCCTGGTGCAAGGGTCAAGGATGTCTCTGGGCGGCTGCAGGGCATTCTGGAGGGGGAGGGTGAACAGCCAGTTGTTGTGGTGCATATAGGTACCAACGATATAGGTAAAAAACGGGATGAGGTCCTAAAAGCTGAATATAGGGAGTTAGGAGGTAAATTAAAAAATAGGACCTCAAATGTAGTAATCTCAGGATTGCTACCAGTGCCACGTGCTAGGCAGAGTAGAAATAGAAGGATATTTCAGATGAATACGTGGCTAGAGGAATGGTGCAAGGGGGAGGGATTCAAATTCCTGGGACATTGGAACCGGTTCTGGGGGAGGTGGGACCAGTACAAACTGGACGGTTTGCACCTGGGCGGGACCGGGACCGATGTCGTAGGGGAAGTGTTTCCTAGTGCTGTTGGGGAGGGTTTTAACTAAAATGGCAGGGGGTTGGGAACCTGTGCAGGGAGACAGAGGAAAGGGAAGCAAGGATAGAAACAAAAGACAGGAAGGATAAAAGCAAAACTGGAAGGCAGAGAAATCAAGGGTGTAAATCAAACAGGGCTACAGTAAATAATAATTCTAAAAGGACTAAGAGTGTCAAAAAAAACAAGCCTGAAGTATCAATCGCTGTGGGGCTGGGGGGGGGGGGGCGCTATTTAAAGGGGGCCTCTTCCTGTCTTTTTCTGTGGTTGACATTTTTGCACCACTCATTCTGAGAGAGAGAGAGAGATTCGGAGAGAGAGAAAGAGAGACTTCTGCATTGAGTCAACGCTTTGTGAGGTAGTTTTGCCTACTGATCCTAACTTCGCTGGTACTTTGGTTGCTGTCCTTCATAACTTTGCTTGCAAAGAGACTATGGGGGCTGCACTGATTGGGGGCGTCGTCCTGCTCCAGCTGAATCGGAGGACACAGAGACGCAGAGAGAGAGTGGCAATGATGGCCAGACGGAGGAGGGCCAACAGGCGTATGTACAGGAGAGCTTACCCTCCCAGGGTATATCGTGAACAGCTCTCCTACATTCATATGTCTGAGGAGCTGTGTTTGCGAAGGCTGCGATTCAGCAAGGAGGTGGTCACTGAGCTCTGCCACCTGCTGCAGCCAGATCTGCAGCCTCAACTGAGGTCCGGGACGTCTCTGTCGGTGGCAGTGAAGGTCACAGTGGCTCTCAACTTCTATGCTACTGGCTCATTTCAAGCTGCTGCTGTGGACCTCGCCAATATCTCCCAGTTCGCGGTGCATTGCTGCATCCGGCAGGTCACAAATGCCCTCTTTAAAAGGAGACGAGAGTTCATCTCTTTCCCCATGACCCTAGACAAGCAGCGTGACCGCGCTCTGGGCTTTGCGAGGATAGCGGGCTTCCCCATGGTGGAGGGCGCCATTGACTGCACGCATGTGGCTTTGCGTGCTCCACATGAGAATGCCGAGGATTTCCGGAACAGAAAGGGGTTCCATTCCTTGAATGTTCAGTTGGTCTGTGACCACAGACAGCTGATACTCGCTGTCAATGCCCACTATCCTGGCAGCTGCCACGATGCTTTCATCCTGCGCCAGACTACTGTGGCAGAACTTTTCGAGGCAGCGCATCAGCCAGTTGGTTGGCTTCTCGGGGACAAGGGGTATCCATTGAGCACCTGGCTGATGACACCGCTCCGTACGCCCAACACCCCTGCTGAGCTGCGGTACAACGAGAGCCATCAAGCTACCAGGAACATCATTGAGCGCACAATCGGTGTGCTGAAGCAACGGTTCCGCTGTCTTGACCATTCTGGAGGAGCCCTGCAGTACTCGCCTGAGCGAGTATCCAACTTCGTAGTTGTGTGCTGCATGTTGCATAACATGGCAATCGTCAGGACCCAGCCAATGCCACCAGGCCTTGGAGCACCACCAGAGGAGGAGGAGGAAGAGGAGGAAGAGGACGAGGAGGATGATCATCAGCAGCACCAAGGCGGGAGGGCGGCCCACAATGGTGAAACTGCAAGGGCCGTCCGTCAACGGCTGATAGCAAGCCGCTTCTAGGGCCCCTGCTGTGGAAATGGCTTCTGCCATTGCTAACAACATCAATGAACCCAGCACGCAATCCCTAAGCCGGCCAAGGCACCAATGATTCCAAACACCAAACATGTATATTTTGAATACAAAAACTTATTTATTTTACAAACTCTGTGTGTGTAATTTCCTCATGACAAACTCATAGAAATAAACACAAAAAAACAGTCATTAACATAACTGGTTCTCACAACCTGGAGATAATGTCCAAAACACTAAACAAAAGTTGGACCACGAACCTTGGCCTTTAATAAAAAAATGACCAGCATTTTGTCACACCTCCTACTTTTTGCCCTTCGAGGGTGATCTCCTTCCCTTGCGCACTTCCCCCCTTCTAACCCTACTGCTCCTCCGTAATGGGACCTCAGTGGCTGCAGCAAGGCTGGTGGAAGGCTGCTGATCGTCAGACCCTGACACTGCAGATGCCCCTGAAGGACGGCCTCGACCAGTTCTGGGCCTGGAGGGCCCGGCTGCAGACTGCACCAACTCTGCATGGGCGGCAGCAGTCTGTCCTACAGGCGGTGGCAAGTGCAGTGGAGAAGTGACAGTGTTGGCAGCAGGAATGCTGTCATCGTGAGAGAGGACAGCAACTCCCTGCTCGCCCAACACACTGGCACTCCCACGGGGCAGCACTTCAGCATCCGGAGCAATCTGCTGGAGCACAGATTGCTGGCCTGCTGCGGCACGGTGAGAGCCCCGGGGACATGTGAACGAACCATCGAGGTTGGCAGCAGTCAGTGCTCGCGTGGCCTCAATTTGAGTCTGCATGAGAGCAGTCAGAGATGGGATCACGGCAGTCAGTGAGTGAATTGCAGCACTAAGCGTTAGTGTGGCATCCGCCTGTGCTACAGCGAAGTGCTCCACACTCCTTGCCAGTGACTCAATACATTCGGGCACCCTTCCCACTGCACCCATGAGCTCAGTGTGCATGCCCACCGCCTGGGTGTACATTTCTGCGATCAGCCGCTCCTCCTCTGCGTCCATTGCAGTAGGAGTTGCTGGCATACTCTCCCTCTGGGGAGAAGGCCCCCGTTCTTCCCTACCCCCATGGCGTTGCTGCAGCCCGCTGGGTCCTGGAGCTTCACCCTCATCAGACCCTTCCCCCCTGCTCCCCTCCAGGGAAGGCGTGTTCCCAGTGTGGGCATGGGCTTCCTTGGGAGAGGGTGGCACTGATGCTCCGGCTTCCTCTTCCTCCTCGGCTGCAGCTTCACTCCCACTTGCAGCTTCAGGGCCCGTCTCCTCAGCTGGTGAATCACCATCTGAAAGCAGGGAGGTACAAGAGTGGCTTTAGCGTGAGGACAGGGTGGCAGCAAGGGAGGAATAAGTGCAGCGAGTTAGCAAGTTGGATTGAAAGTCTCAAAGGCTGGTGTTGTGAGGGACAATTGGAAGGACAGAGGACAAAAAGGTGATGACCTTACCATTGCTGTCCAGAACAGGGTCGGCATCTCCAGTGGCGACGGGACCGATCACCCGGCTTGCCACAATCCTGTGGACGCGCTCCTCAAGATCGCTGAGGGGTTGCAGCTGAGGCCGCCCTCCACCTGTCCGTTGCTGCTGTCTCCTATTATGCGCCAGCTTGGTCTGCAAGAAAAAGGACAGCATCTGAGTAAATATACAGCCATGGTCTTGCCTGATGTGCCTCCCATAGCTGAATAGCCCTTACTGTATGCAGCCATGGTCTTGCCTGATGTGCCTCCCATAGGTGAATAGCCCTTACTGTATGCAGCCATGGTCTTGCCTGATGTGCCTCCCATAGGTGAATAGCCCTTACTGTATGCAAAGTGTGGAATGTGTGTGTGTGTTTCATGAAAGGGCCATAGGTGTTGGATGAGTGTTGTGCATTGGAGTTTTAAGACCCTCTGGCCATAGAGTGAGGTTGAGATGGAGGGATGGAGAGGTATTGAGAAAAAGCCACTCACCCTGACGACCCGAGTGAGGTCGTTGAACTTTTTGCGGCATTGAACATGGGTCCTGGGCACCATGCTCCTGGAGGAGACGCTCTGAGCCACCTCCCTCCACACTCTTCTGTACTCGCATGACAAAGGCCTCCTGCCACTCTCAGGGACGAGTATACATCTTCTGCGCTCCACCGCGCCAACCAGAGCATCCAAGGCCCACTCGGTGAAGCGCTGAGCTCGTTCTCTCACCCTCTCCATCCTTGGCAGCAAAATGGATTCTCAGGTCTCTCCAGACCGAGATTCAAGGCTGCAATGAGCAGGGTGTGGCTGGGGAGCAAGTTGGCCCCCCCCTTTAAGAACTGGCCGGCGCCAGTGTGTCTGTGTTCCCTCGCTAACTGGCAGCACCTGCGCTGCGCTCGCGCGCTGTGTTAGCGCCTCACTGCTCGGCCTTTGCGCCTTAAGACAGGTGTGCAGCGCCTGATTTAGCGCTCCACTCACCTCCCGGGGCGGTAAAAGTGAAGTTTCCAGTCAGTGGCGATAATTAGCGCCAGGCGCTAATTTTTGCATCCAGACGATATTTGCGCCCCAGATGGGGCGCGACCTAATTTTTCCCCCTTTGTGTCTTAATGCGAAAGCATTCGTAATAAGGTGGATGAATTAGCTGCACAAATAGATGTAGACGGATATGATATAATTGGGATTACGGAGACATGGCTCCAGGGTGACCAAGGCTGGGAATTCAACATCCAGGGGTATTCAATATTCAGGAAGGACAGGCAAAAAGGAAAAGGAGGTGGGGTAGCATTGCTGGTTAAAGAGGAGATTAACACAATAGTATGGAAGGATATTAGTTCTGATGATGTGGAATCTGTATGGGTAGAGCTGATGAATACCAAAGGGCAGAAAACGTTAGTGGGAGTTGTATACAGACCCCCAAACAGTAATGCTGAGGTTGGGGTTGGCATTAAATAGGAAATTAGAGATGCGTGCAATAAGGGCACAGCAGTTATCATGGGTGACTTTAATCTACATATAGATTGGGCTGACCAAATTAGTAACAATACTGTGGAGGAGGAATTCCTAGAGTGTATACGGGATGGTTTCCTGGACCAATATGTCGAGGAACCAACTAGAGATCAGGCCATCTTAGACTGGGTATTATGTAATGAGAAAGGATTAATCAGCAATCTTGTTGTGTGAGGCCCCTTGGGGAGGAGCGATCATAATATGATAGAATTCTTCATTAAGATGGAGAGTGAAGTAGTTGACTCAGAGACTAGGCTCCTGAATTTAAATAAAGTAAACTACGATGGTATGAGGCACGAGTTGGCTAGGATGGATTGGGGAATGTTACTTAAAGGGTTGACGGTGGATAGGCAATGGCAAACGTTTAAAGATCGCATGGATGAACTACAGAATTTGTTCGTCCCGGTTTGGCATAAAAATAAAACAAAAAAGGTGACTCAACCGTGGCTAACAAGGGAAATTAGGGATATCATAAGATCCAAGGGGAGGACATATAAATTGGCCAGAAAAAGCAGCAATCCTGAGGATTGGGAGCAGTTTAGGATTCAGCAAAGGGGGACAAAGGGAATAAGTAAGATGGGGAAAATAGAATATGAGAGTAAGCTTGCAGTGAACATAAAAACTGAATGTAAAAGCTTCTATAGATATGTGAAGAGAAAAAGATTGGTGAAGTCAAGCGTAGGTCCCTTGCAGTCAGAATCAGGGGAATTTATAATGGGGAACAAAGAAATGGCTGACCAATTAAATACATACTTTGGTTCTGTCTTCACAAAGGAGGACACAAATAACCTCCCAGAGATGTCGGGGAACTTAGGGTCTAATGAGAGGGAGGAATTGAATGAAATCAGCATTTGTAGGGAAATGGTGTTAGGGAAATTGACGGGATTGAAGGCCAATAAATCCCCAGGGCCTGATAATCTACATCCTAGGGTACTTAAGGGAGTGGCCCTAGAAATATTAGATGCATTGCTGGTCATCTTCCAAAATTCTATAGACTCTGGAACAGTTCCCATGGATTGGAGGGTAGCTAATGTAACCCCACTATTTAAAAATGGTGGTAGAGAGAAAACGGGGAATTATAAACTGGTAAGCCTGATATCGGTAGTGGGGAAAATGCTAGACTCCATTGTAAAAGATGTAATAGCAGAGCACTTGGAAAACAATGACAGGATCGGACAAAGTCAACATGGATATACAAAAGGTAAATCATGCTTGACTAAACTACTGGAATTTTTTGAGGATGTAACTGGTAGAATAGATAAGGGAGAACCAGTGGATGTGGTGTATTTGGACTTTCAGAAGGCTTTTGATAAGGTCCCACATAAGAGATTAGCGTGCAAAGTTTAAGCACATGGGATTGGGGGTCAGGTACTGACTTGGATAGAGAACTGGTTGGCAGACAGGAAGCAAAGAGTTGGAATAAACGGGTCTTTTTCTGAGTGGCAGGCAGTGACTAGTGGGGTACCGCTGGGATTGGTGTTAGGACCCCAGCTATTCACAATATATATTAATGATCTAGACGAGGGAACTAGATGTAATATCTCCAAGTTTGCAGACGACACAAAGCTGGGTGGGCGTGTGTGCTGTGAGGAGGATGCAGAGAAACTCCAGTATGATTTGGACAGGTTGGGTGATTGGGCAGATGCATGGCAGATGCAGTATAATGTGGATAAATGTGAGGTTATCCACTTTGGTGGCAAAAACAGGAAGACAGATTATTATCTGAACGGCAATAGATTGGGAAAAGGGGAAGTGCAATGAGACCTGGGTGTCCTTGTGCACCAGTCGCTGAAGGTAAGCATGCAGGTGCAGCAGGAGGTTAAGAAGGCAAATGGTATGTTGGCCTTCACAGCGAGAGGATTCGAGTACAAGAGCAAGGATATCTTGCTGCAGTTGTACAGGGCCTTGGTGAGACCACACCTTGAGTATTGTGTGCAGTTTTGGTCGCCTTATCTGAGGAAGGATGTTCTTGCCATGGAGGGAGAGCAGCGAAGATTCACCAGACTGATACCTGGGATGGCAGGAATGACGTATGAAGAGAGAGTGTGTCGATTGTGCTTGTATTCGCTAGAGTTTAGAAGAATGAGAGGGGATCTCATTGAAACTTATACAATTCTAACAGGACTAGACAGACTAGATGCAGGAAGGATGTTCCCGATGGCAGGGGAGTCCAGAACCAGGGGTCACAGTCTAAGGATATGGGGTAAGCCATTTAGGACTGAGATGAGGAATTTCTTCACCCAGAGAGTGGTAAACCTGTGGAATTCTCTACCACAGAAGGCAGTTGAGGCCAATTCATTAAATATATTCAAGAAAGAGTTAGATATATTTCTTAAGGCTAAAGGGATCAAGGGATATGGGGAGAAAGCAGGGACAGGGTACTGAATTTGGATGATCAGCCATGATCTCATTAAATGGCGGAACAGGCTCGAGGGGCCGAGTGGCCTACTCCTGCTCCTATCTTCTATGTTTCTATTCCACAAATATGCCTTTACTTACAGTGCCTTACATCTTATAGGCAACTCGCAAATATCATATTCCTGCCATCTTCTGAAATATGCTAGCAAATCTTGGCAGCAACACTCTCTGCACACAACTTCAGTGCAGTCAGATTTTTAGGGCTGAATTTTCTGTGGTGGTAGCAGGTGTGACCAATGGCGGGTCGGGTGGAAAGTTGTTTTTTTTGACAGCGGGTCAGGAACCCGCTGTCAACTCGCTCCCACACGTCTTTCCCACAGGCGCATCTCTCAGCATGGAGCTGACCCGACCTGCAGCGGTGGGGGACCCAATTGAAATCATTATGAGGCACTTTACAGGCATATAAGAGCCTTTTTCCCCCCTACTTTTTAAATTTCCCTGCATGGCCACGGGTTTCACACAGCTCGGGAACCACGTCTGTCAACCTGAGGCGTGAGTTCCGTGGCCATTGCTCCAGCTGATTACTTGACAGCATGGAAAACAAACCAGAATAAAAACATGTTGATTACATCAGCTAACAGATTGATGGAGATTCTGTTCTACTGGAAAAGCTACTGGTAAATGTTAATTTTTCACTGGCCATTCTCGGTTGTTGCCTTCCAACTGAACAGTAATTGCAGTGAATTGATCTGCACTATAAAAATTGACATATACCATTTAAATAAATGTTTGTGTTGTTTCACATCAGGGTTTTTCCTCACAGTACACTGTGATTGTCCAATTGCACATTAAATCAAATCATCAACTATAACAATTTCATTTTCATCACTCATTCCACTGGTTCAATTTGCTTTCAGTCCCTGAATATGATTAATTTAATTTTTCTGTCTGAGACTTTAGGGTGAATTTCTGCAGAGGTTCTCTCACTTTAGAACATTACAACACGCTACAGTGACTACACTCCAAAAGTACTTCATTGGCTCTGAAGCGCTTTGAGACATCCGGTGGTCGTGAAAGGCACTATATAAATGCAAGTCTTTCTTTACTTGTCCATTGTTAACTTCAACAGAAGAGCTGCAGAAATCCCAGAAACACATTGTAAGCACCACTTACACTGTTTGTGAGGGATTCCGCAGCTCTTCTGCTGAACTTGCATAAGATTGTAAATCCACCCCTTTACAATTACATTTAAAGTCTGCTTAATTTTATGCCTTACCTATACATACACATCTTTTATTTGTACCAGTTACTGATACAAATGTCTATAGATTTGTGACTAAAGCACCAATAACTTCATAATTAACGTACTTTTTAAATTATTTACCGGCACGGGCTCGATGGGCCGAATGGCCTCATTCTGTGCTGTAACCATTCTATGATTCTATGATTATGTTCTTGATCGTATTTGTAGATGGAGTCATATTACTTAATGATAATTTTATTTAAATATTTCTTTGTCACTCATATATAACTTTTAGTATATGATTTTACAGTAAAGATTCAACACCCACTATGTTAGATTAAATTTAAAGTTTAATGTGGCCAGGGTCCCTTTAAGGATCCCGGCTTAAAATGCTTAGTGACGTCATCAGACCCGCTCCATCTAATTGGACCGGGTAACACGCTAGGCGGGCTTAAGGTAAGTTAATTTTGTACAGTGGGATGGAGCCAGCAGCGGGGTCGGGACCCGCCACGGACACCAGCCACACCGGACCCACCAAGGTAAGGAAAATTCCGGCCTTAATGTCAAATGGTGTTGTGTTTGACAGATGTGCCCATAATCATGGCCTTGTGCTTTGCCTAGGTGCTACCTCAGTGCAGAAGTATGTGACATGCCTGCTCTGTGTGCATAGCAGCCTCCAGGGATCGAGGTGGCCCTTGCATCCCAGCAGCTGAGTCCTGAGTTGCAGGCTCCAGTTTTCTTCCTTCCCCTCCTCCCCTGAAGGCCTTGGTTCCTTGTGGGCATATGGCTCCAAGCTGCCAATCAGCCCATCACCAATATAACTTGCCCTATTCTTATCCAAGTGGCCGTAATTCATATGTAAGCACGGTGAGTGAGTTCACTATAGACTATTCAGTCCTGTTCTCACCTTGTGTCCACAACTGTGGTGTGCAATATATACCCAATAATATTTAATCATTTTATGATACTTCTTACACACACAAATCATATAGCAACAAAGTGGAATCAAAAATCTTCCTGCCTCTCTACAATTGTGTAAAAGCGAACATTGATACAAGTATTATACACATTTCCATCTGTCAAATGTTGGACCAGAAAATCAGTTGGATGGAAGAACAACATGTTTAAAATGTTAATGGATGCCGTTGTTATCAGATAGAGATTCTGGGGTGATTCGATGATTCCACATTCCCAGTGGGGAGCTGTACTTGTAGAGAGTGTGGGTCAAAGAATCAGGGCTGCAATGCTGTAGCTCTATCTCTGACTCATGCTCTCATTGTCCAGAGATACTCTATGTATTCTTCAGTATGTTATTTACAGTGATCAGGGTTTGTTAGACCAGGATTGCACTAACTCAGCTATGGCAGAGGATAAAGACACAGACTTCAGTTTGTAGCAGCCTCATCCTGCTTATGGAAACTGTCATCAAGCTGTTGTCATGAGGAAAAGATTTGGAGATAGTTCCAAACTGCAACAGGAGCATCAAAGCTGTCCTCCATCCTGTCCTCGCTCAACGTCAATAAATATGCACTTCTAGCAGGGGTTGCTGGATAATAATCAGGATCAGGAACAATGGTTGATTTTCCCTTCCCGAACTCAGACATTGAGGCCTGACCAGCTGAGTATTTCCAGCATTTTCTGTTTATATTTCAGATCTCCAGCATCTGCAGTATTTTGCCTTTAGTTTTCATAATTTTACCTTTTGTATACACTACTCTTGTTTTAAAACATTTGAGGCGCCATAAGAAATCTATTTGTATCTATGCATATATTGTTTGTGGAAAATATATATATATATAAAGCCTTGCATCTAGCGTGTGTCTGCCACATTCAGTTTTCCAATGTAAAAAGTATTAACAAAAGAAAATGCAGTCATGTCATGGTGTGATTTACAGGTTAATTTAAGTTAATAAAGGAAGGTGGCAGATTGACCTGGTGCTGGAAGTTTGCAAGCACCTAGTGAGGCAAATGTCCCTCACTAACACCAGTTAACCTAAGATGGAGCTCAGGGCCTATTGAGACCACTTTTCTACATGGAGTACCTAAGGAATTGTGTTTAGAGGTAGCAGCTAAAAATCACAACTGTACCTCGTACCCAGGCTGAGTAGCATCACAGGAGATCAGCTAATAGTATTCAAAATGTCTTCAGAGTGAGACTACTCTCATTGCTTCGAAGTTTCTATTAACTTCTGGAAATGGTCTGGCGGGAGTGACAAATTGAAATAAAACATTAATCAATACTCATAAAAGTTGTGTTCACTTTTATGCATTATGTCAAACCAAATTGTAAACTTTTATGAATAGAATTCAAAATTCAGACAGATGTCTTGTCCAATCTAGCTCAAATTCCAGAAATGGGTTCATTTTTATAATTAATTAATATAATTGCATGTGAAAAACAACTGAACCGTAATACAAAAATGCTTTTTCAGTTTGATTTTAGCGTATTTCCTTATGTATCATAAAAGTAATTGCAGTTCCTATCCCAGTCAAACAAAAACATTTTAATGCACTGGACCAAACGTATTCCTTCAATTGGTTATACAGCAAGAACTAACATTATGGTTTATTGCAAGTGCCAACAGTCGCAGTCTTCCTGAGAGAAACTCGGCCCAATTTTAACTCAGTCCGCCAACCGAGCACTGGGTGGTAATGGCCCTAAAATTGTAGTTCTGCGCTTACTTCCCCATTCCCACGCTGAGTCCGCCTGCCACCATTTTGTTCAGGTGCCTTTACAAGGGTAGCCCAGGGGTCCACCTAAATTAGTTTTGGAACCCCATTAGACGTATGCAAACTGGGTTCCTATGATGTATATAGGACCCCGATGTAATTTCAAGGTACAATGGGTGGACCATGCACCATGCATGCTCTGTTCAGTTGTACCGAGTGAGCGGCCTAGATTTTTGAGTTACCTGGAGGGCATCGTCGTCCTTCCCACCAGCTGCAACCTGCTTCAGTGGCTTTCCCACTCAGGCCCAGATTAAAAGGCTATCAGGGTCCTAATGACTTTATAGGATCCCTATTATCATAAATTCATGAGGCTTCCACTTGCTTTAGGCAGGCGACTCATCCGCCTGCAGAATCCTGCAGGTTGATATCAGAGTGGCAGGAAAGGATCGAGATCCGAGCGGGTAAGTAACCGGTTTATTTTTAACTGCCCACCCACCCAGTATCGGCCAGGAACCCTCAGCCTCGAATAAGCTGCAATTGGTTGCAAGGCTGGGAACTCAACACCCAGGGTTATTCAATATTTAGGAAAGATAGGCAAAAAAGAAAGGGAGGTGGGGTAGCATTGCTGGTTAAAGAGGGGATTAACACAATTGAAAGGAAAGATATTAGCTCTGATGATGCGGAATCTGTATGGGTGGAACTGAGAAATAACAAGGGGCAGAAAACATTAGTGGGGGTGGGAGTGGTATATAGACCTCCAAACAGTAATACGGAGGTTGGGGATGGCATTAAAAGGGAAATTAGAGAAGCATGCAGTAAGGGCACAGCAGTCATCATGGGTGACTTAAATTTACATATAGATTGGGCTAACCAAATTAGTAAAAATACTGTGGAGGAACAATTCCTAGAATGTTTACGGGATGGTTTTCTGGAACAATATGTCGAGGAACCAACCAGAGATTAGGCCATCTTAGACTGGGTATTATGTAACGAGAAAGGATTCATTAGCAATCTTGTTGTACGAGGCCCCTTGGGTCAGAGTGATCATAATATGATAGAATTCTTCATTAGGATGGAGAGTGAAGTAGTTGAATCAGAGACTAGGGTCCTGAATTTAAATAAAGGAAACTACGATGGTATGAGGTGCGAATTGGGTAGGATTGATGGGGGAATGTCACTCAAAGGGTTGACGGTGGATAGGCAATGGCAAACATTCAAAGACTGCATGGACGAACTATATACATTAATGATCTAGATAAGGGAACTAAATGTAATATCTCCAAGTTTGCAGATGACACAAAGCTGGGTGGGAGTGTGTGCTGCGAGGAGGATACCGAGAAACTCCAGGATGATTTGGACAGGTTGGGTGAGTGGGAAGAAGCGTGGCAGATGCAATATAACGTGGATAAATGCGAGGTTATCCACTTTGGTGTCAAAAACAGAAAGGCAGACTATTATCTGAATGGCAATAGATTGGGAGAAGGGGAAGTGCAACGAGACCTGGGTGTCCTTGTGCACCAGTCACTGAAGGTATGCATGCAGGTGCAGCAGGCGGTGAAGAAGGCAAATGGTATGTTGGCCTTCATATGAAAGGGTTTGAGTATAGGAACAGGGATGTCGTGCTGCAGTTGTACAGGGCCTTGGTGAGACCACACCTTGAGTACTGTGTGCAGTTTTGGTCGCCTTATCTGAGGAAGGATGTTCTTGCCATGGAAGGAGTTCAGCGAAGATTCACAAGGCTGATACCTGGGATGGCAGGAATGACATATGAGGAGAGATTGGGTCGATTGGGCTTATACTCGCTGGAGTATAGAAGAATGAGAGGGGATCTCATCGAAACATATAAAATTCTGACAGGTCTGGACAAACTAGATGCAGGAAGAATGTTCCCGATGGTCGGAGAGTCCAGAACCAGGGCTCATAATCTAAGGATAAGGGATAAACCATTTAGGACAGAAATGAGGAAGAATTTCTTCACCCAGAGAGTGGTGAACCTGTGGAATTCTCTACCACAGAAGGTAGTTGAGGCCAAGTCATTAAATATATTCAAGAATGAGTTAGATATATTTCTTAAAGCTAAAGGCATCAAGGGATATGGGGAGAAGGCAGGTACAGGGTACTGAGTTTGGATGATCAGCCATGATCTCATCGAATGGTGGAGCAGGCTTGAGGGGCCGAATGACCTACTCCTGCTCCTATCTTCTATGTTTCTATGTTTCTATGTTCCAGTTAAACAATGGGAAGATTGTAACCATCACCTTTGACCCCTGTAACAAATTCTGTACCCTTGCCACCGATTCTGTCCTCCTCCCCACCCACTGTTTCATTTTGAACCAGACTGGTCGTAATATCGGCATCCTATTCGACACTGAGAAGAGATTCCTCCTGGCTCCTGGTCCCCCAATGCTTTCAATATAAAATCCTCATCCTTGCATTTAAATCCTTTCATGTATTCAGCCCATCTTATCTCTATAACCTCTTACATACCGCATCCCCCCCCCCAACCCGAGCCCTCCGTTTCTCTAGCTCTAGTCTTTTGTGTATCGTCCCCTCTCTTTGCCCCACTATTGGAGGCCATGCCTCCTTTAGCTGGCTAGGCCTCATGCTCTGGAATTCCTTTCTAAACCCCTTCACTTCTCCTCCTTCTTCTTCTCCTTTAAAACCCTCCTTAAAACCTACCTCTTTGTCAAATCTTTTGGCCACTCCTCCTAACATCTCTTCTTTGGCTTGGCGTTTAAGCACTCCTGCTTCTCCTGGTCCGACAAAAATAAAAACTGAGAATTTCTTGGGCCGTTTTCTGAGCTGCCTCCTGTAGTCCCTTAAAGGGTCACTGGTTAAGCCGCTTAATACCTGTTCCAACTAGTCAGAGTGTGCGCGGTGCACGCTACGCCCATTCGGGGTCCTACAACTGGCAATTTGCATATTAAAGGACCTTAAAGCCTGTTTCACGTGGGTTCCCAGGACAAATATGAGTTGCCCGAACCAATATGGCATCCCGCACGCTTCCGGTGCAGTTCGAGTGTGGTAGATCACATGCGGCAGAAATTCGGAGGTCTATTGCCAGTTTTATACCCAGAAAACAGGCAGTTGTGAGCTGAATTTCTCACCCAATGTCTGCTTCCTGGATCTGATACAGAAGCACTTCAGATCTTATTTATTCTGCAATAGCCGTGAAACACTTCAGAGGATAAGCAGTTTACAATGAGTGTGTTTCTGCCTGTTAAACTAGTTTCTTTGAATGCAGAGCAAATTTTACAGAACTAGGCCCCTTTGCTGATGCTTTGCCATATGCTTATACATCAAAATCAGATGCCATTACTATCTAGCAATGTCATGCACAGAGATGGAACGATGCATCATTCAGACACACTGTTGAGTAGAAAATCCATTTATTTGGCATCTGATATGGGAGCATTGAAAAAGGCAGAGTGCTGCTAGAAAGGACCTGTAAGAGAATAGCATAGCATTTTCTGAACTTAAAACCAGCCAGATGGACCACAGTGACCTTTTTCAGTTCTGCCTATTCCTATGTTCCTAATAATGGAAAGCCTTTGATCAGGTGTGTAGTGATTTTTTTCAGTCAATGCACATTAGCACATAAAAAGCATGGAGTAAGAAGAGAATATTCAGGCCATCAAATCTGGTCTTGGCAGAGACAATCTACAATCTACCTCATCATAGAATCTGCTTCACCCATTTAATCTACTGAGCGAATATGCTCCCTTGCCAAATTTAGGTATTATAATACATTTAATTCAAGCCTATCATCCATCGGCTTAGGCCAGAATTAAGCTGGGTTCTCCCTTTGCCCACTTGGTGTGTGCCCAAAGATAGCTCCTTGCGTGATGGAGCTCTTAAATGTTAAGGTTTTTTTTGAATTTTTTTGTATTGCAGTGCATTTTTGGTACAGATACCTGTTAATCTCTTTTGTCGTTCTTATGGAAATATTTTCATCATTTTTTGTTCTTGCTCCTAACAGTAGGGTAGGTTTTACAAAATTGCACGCTCAGCGCGAAGTTTCCCACACCGGGGCCGGAATTTTGCCGGCGCTCAGAGGGCGGGTCCGGAGGCGGGTCCGCTGTCAAAATCTAAAAGATTGACAGCGGGTCGGGATCCCGCTCTGAGCCCGCCTCCGTGTCAGTTTCTCAAGTGTGGGGTCCGCCTGAGCTATGCAGACCCGGCACCAAGCAGCGGGTCAGCCAGTTGAGATAGTTAAGAGGATCTTTAAAGGTAGTTGAACAGCATTTTACCACCTTCTAGCAATTTTTCCAACTTTTCCACGAGGTTCCCATCGCTCGGGGATCATGTCAGGTAAGTGTGTTGGGTTCTCTATGACTCTCTATTGCTGTGAATAGGTGACAGTTGCAAAAGTGGTATAAAAGCTACCATTTCACAGCTGTTCACTTTTCAATGTCAGAAGCTTGAGCCTTCAGGATTTGGAAGACACTTTTGAGCTGTCTGCAGTTTGGAAGTGTTTGGAGTAAACTCTCTATCCACTGTCACCTCCTTGGAGCAACCTCCCTCACCATTGACAGATCGCTTCTGTCATCTCAACTTCAGCTGCCATATATTCCAGCAACACGATGCCCTTGAAAAAAATCTCACCTTGGTCCTCAGAATCCCACCACAATCAGCCCCAACACCAACATCACCAGGCACACCAGCAGCACCAACAACAACACCAACCTTCTCCGCAATCACCTGATGCTGCACAGGGCAGAGGGCATCAGCACACGACCACATTGCTGCCTGGGACGCCAGCGATTCCCTCACCAGATTTATTTCACTTGATGCTGTACACCCTGGCTGCCACATGATGCACCAGGTTGGCACCACCTCACACCAGCACCATAAAGCATCCCTACAATGCCCAAGCCATTCCTTTCACACTCATCACCATTGGTGGGGGGGGGGGGGAGTAATGTCTCAACATTCACTGGAACTCACTAAGCCACTTCCAAAGGTGCACACAAATCTGTCCAAGAAGGCAAAGTGTTGAAAATAAAGATTTCAATGTTTGGCAACACATTAACAGACACTTTACATGAACATTGGCTAAAGCACACAAGTGCCTACCCTTGTGTGTTGTTAGTTGGTATGATTGCACTAGGATGAGGGTGAGTGTGAGTGGTGGCTAGTGAGATTGGGATGTGATAATGTAGATAGAGAGGGATGGGTGGAGGTGTAAGGTAAGTTGGTGTGAGTAAGGATGTGCAGGAGTAGAGTAGGGAAGGCAGAGTGATGGGGATGTGATGAGTGGCACAGGAGGATGCTGTTGTGTGCGGCTTTGCAGTAACGTTTCGTGATCTACTGAGATCATTGAAAGGTTTGCGCCACTGCAGCCAGGTCATCCTAACAGCATCCCTGCTTGTGCCCTCCTGTGCAATGTGCAACCAGGCTGCGTTGGTGTCCTGGGGAGCTCTCTTCTGCTCATTGGAAGGGAAGAGAACCTCCCTGCATGCTGTGACTCCTTCCATAAGCATATGGAGGGAGTCATGGGAGAGCCTGGGTGCAGCCGTGCACCTCTGTGCAGTGCTTGTCAGTGTTTGCAGTACCTCAATGCTGTAGAACACCGACAGCCCAATTGTCAAAATGAATGTGGACACGGTCCCTTTAAGGAAACCGGCTGATGACGCGTCATTAGATGACGTCATCAGACCCACTTCTTTTAATTGGCTAGGAACCTCGCAGGGTGGGCTTAACAAGCCTAATCAGAGCAAAACCACTTGGAGGAGGCGGGATGAAGACGGGAGTGGGGTTTGAAGCTGCCACCTACTCCGGCCGCACCGGACTCGCCATGGTTGGTGAAATCGCGGCCTGGGAGTGTATATCAGAAATTAGTGTGTGGCGCTCAGCGGGACCCACACGATTTTCCATCCCTTCCCTTTAATTTTCGCATGTAATTTCCCATACCACCTGTAGCAAGTTCCCAGCGCCAGGCTGTAAATGTGCTGGGAGCTCAGCGTGAATAGGTAATTAGGCTTTAACCCGGGAAATCCCTGCTGGATAGTGGTAGGCATTACATCACATTGTCTTGTGGGATTGTCAGATTTATTTGACTTCCGCAGATGTGACAACACGGAGAATGGACAGTAAAGCTGCTATAGTGCCAACAATCTTCAAACAAGATCGAAGCGGAGCTGTTAACATTTGAAGCATTACACTTCGACTAATATTTGGATATGCTGAAGCTGCTGTGAATCTTGAGTCCTAAATGACTATATGTAATTGGCTGTTAACATAAGATCTGACAAAAATTGACAGAATAAATAAAACATACCTGCTGGTCTTAGGCTTCCTACATATTTGCTCATATCGGCGATTGTGATAAGTAAACCCCAGGCAGAAAAATGGGTCAGAAAATCAAGCAAGTTATGTCAAAATGAATCTCATTAACGTTTGTTTCCTCGAGGCCACTTGTTCATTAGGTGAGCTGCTTATTTTATTCTTTCCATAGGTGCACAGGGGCAGTGAAAATAGCAGCAGAGATAGCAAGCTCATAGTTAATGATCATTGCTGATATTCAGTGAAAATAGGCCACTTACTTTGCAATCATTCTATTTCTGGATAATGAAAACACTTGAATTTCTCGATTAATTGAAAGGATGGCACCAAGGGGACATCAAACTTTCAATGATGCAAGTGGAATATTGTACCAGTAGTACAATTGAACACAATGGATTTGATTTTCTAAGCAAGAAAGTATATTTCACTCTGAGGGATTTTCACAGGAAAGAGAGTACGTCAGCAAACTGCATTATTATTAATGTCCTTTCCCGAGTTCAACAGTCTGAGCCTATCAGGTGGAAATGTCACCAAGACAGTTAGTTTTGTGTGGATGCTCTGGCATTTAAAGCTGTTCAGCTGAAATGTGTTCTTTCATTTCCAAAAATGACAGCATTAGGAACAATAAACCTGCGAACGCCATTTACAAGCAAACTTCAGATGGCCGGCGAACAATAGTTGATAAATTATGTTGCGTTCTAACTTTGTTTAAAATAGTCGGCTCTATTTCACTGGGGAAAGTGCTCGTCCAGAAAAAAGTGAGATGTATGCATGACTGTTATACTGCTGAGAATTATCAGTTCAAGATTAAGAAAAATAACTGTACAGAAGGAGGCCAACTTCTCTGGTGGGGAGAAAGGAAGCGACCATTGGAAAAATGTAAATGTTAGTGAAACTTGTAATTTCAAATCCAGGTGGAAATGGTCTTATAAGCATACTTAGACATCCGCAATGCAGTGACAATTCATTTAGAATCAGTACATGTTAAAGTAACCAAAAACAAAGGAAGGCTATTTAACTGATGTTTTAATGTGATATTCCACTGTACCTATATTATTCCTCTGGTGGGTACAATGATCTAGCTGTGGTGCAACTGATCAGGCTATCCATTGCAAAATATAGTTCCACCAATTTAAATTCTACCAGTACTTCTTTCCTTCACACTAATCTGAGAACATCCTGACCTCTTGTGAATCTACCCCACTTCCTTTCCCTCTTAAGATGCTTGACAGGGTAGATGCTGGGAGGATGATTCCCCTGGCTGGGGAGTCAGAATAACGGGTCGGTCATTTAGGACTGAGATGAGGAGAAATTTCTTCACTCAGAGGGTTATGAATCTTTGGAATTCTCTGCCCCAGAGGGCTGTGGATACTCAATTGTTGAGTATATTCAAGACAGAGAGTGATAGATTTTTTGGATACTTAATGGAATTAAGGGATGGGAGGGAAAGTGGAGTTGAGGTAGAAAATCAGCCATAATCTTATTGAATGGTGGAACAGGCCTGAAGGGCTGAATGGGTTACTCCATTGGTGACCGTGCCTTCAGCTACCTAGGTCCTAAGCTCTGGAATTTCCTCCCTAATCTCCTCCCGCTCTCCACTTTCCTCTCCTCCTTCCAGAATCTCCTAGAATCCCACTTTTTTGACCAAGCTTTTGGTCACCCCTGCTAATATCTCCATTGTGTTGGCTTCAATTTTTTAGGCCAGATTTTTGCTTACCTGGGCGGGTCCGGTGTGGGCGGTGGCCATGGCGGGTCGCGACCCCGCTGCTGAAAATGACTTTCCCTTAATAGGGCCTGTTAACCTCGCCCCGCGCCTTACCCTGCCCAATTAAATGGTGCAGGTCTGTTGACGTCATAGATGACGTGTTTTGAGCCGGGATCTTTATAGGGGCCATGGCCACATTGGACTTGAATGTCAGTGTAACATAGTGCTGTCAGTGCACTACAGCATTGGAGTGCTGCAAACACTGACAATGACTGCCCAGAGGCAGAGGGCTGCACCCAGGTTCTCCGATGACTCCCTCCCTCAGTCGGGTCAGGTCCGTGCTGACAGACACACCTGGGGGAAAGGCGCGTGGGAGCGGGATGACAGCGGGTTCCCGACCCACTCCCAAAAATAACAACTTTCCCACCTGACCCGCCTCCGATGGCGCCCGCTACCACCCCAGAAAATTCCGGCCTATGTCTCTGTAAAGTGCTTTTGGATGATTTTCTAAGTTAAAGGCGCGATATAAATACAAATTACTGTTGTGGTTGTTATTGTTAACAAGAACTCCTATTTTACTCAAATCAGATTTATTTCAGTGTATCATTGAAAAATTAAGCATGCGGGCATTTCCATTTTTCACTTTATAAATTAGTATTTGCAGCAATCTCATAAATTGTAACATAACACTCCTAGTATGCACTAAAACCAAATAAAGTGATAATCTGCTAATGCCTATAGTACTGTATTCCAATGCAGAAGGTTTGAGTTTGATTCCAAGCCTCGACCCTGATTTTCAAACTAATTTACTATGACTGATAAGTTTTGCTAGTTCTTGATTGGACTGATAGATGGAGCACTTGGGCTGCCAGTAGGCAACAGGGAGACTAGGAGTGAAGTGAAGAAACTAACTGTAATTCACAAATAAAAAAAAAGTAACTCAAATCTTTTATTAATTGCTTTGATATTATCCAGAGTTCCTTGTGAACTAGGATACCTTAAAAACAATGTGCACTTGAAATTATGCAAGAATTATTACAGAAGTTATGTAGAAGATACTGTTTCCATTTTCCTTGGATCAATCAAGGTGACCTCAGGTCAAATTGCAGCCCTTTAAAATATCATTATCCTTCTAATGACATAAAACATGGAACGGGAAAAGGCCATTCAGACCACCAAGGCTCCTATTTCCACAGACCAATATAAGTTGGCCTATCATGGACTCTATCTCACTTACAATTCTGAATATCTCTCTCTAACCCCTCCTCTTTCCTTGTTAATAAAAAAAATCCAACATAGTTATCTAGCTTCAATAATCAGAGCTGAGCATTGCTCTCTACAAATGACATTTCTACGGTCCAACCAGCACAAGATCATTGTCTTCCATGAAATATTGGATCCTACCCATTTATACTTATCCAACACCCTTCAATCCCAACCCTGGTACGGATTAGTTATTATCCATCTTGATGCCAAGCACACACCCCACCAACCACACACACCGCCCATCACACTCCCCGCCCACTACACACTCCACCAAGCACATGCCCTGCCCACCACACCCCCCACCCACTTCTTGCCCTGCCCACTACACACCCCACCCAGCACATGCCCAGCCCACCACACACCCCACCCACCACACGCCCACCAAATGTCCGCCCACCACACGCCAGAGTAACATCATATACAAAAAGTGACTCCATTAGACCATAACAGATGCTCTTCCCCAAATAGTCCTCATAAAAATGAATTTGACTATTGCTACTTTTTTAATGATCCTGTTATCTGTAATCCATGATGTTGTGATGGTATTGAGCTTCCAATCAGAGAAAGGTGTCTTATTTGATAGATTACAATGCCCTTTCAATATCCAATCATTTTATGTGGTGCATGACATTTGTTGACAGACCTTGATAAACCTTGTGCAGAATATGCATAATCAGATCGATCCATAGTAATGGGTATAATATAGTCTGGAACTACTTTATGACTGATGTGACCTTGTTCTGATTCTTAAAAGAACAAAGAAAAGCCCAACCCCCACCCCTCCCCTCCCCCCAAGTGGTGGTGTACTATGCTGAAACAGCATTTGGAACATGCATCTTTTACAAGAATAGTTTATTTTCACATTAAATGCAATGTTTTTGATTTTTATTTAGGTTCTTTCACCATTCCCGCGTGTAGTGGCTTTTGATAAAAGAGTTGAGTAGTTATATTTTGTATTGTGCTTGTTTTAGGTTTGATGCATGTTAGGATGTTATACACAGGATAATGCTTATGCAACAGAAAGCTACAAAGCACCTCAAGAGTTCAAATTCTGCCAAAAACCATGAGTAAAGCACAAACAGTTTTTCCACCACCTGCTTATGCATTCGTGAAATACACCCAAATAGTATTTTTTTTTGTATACAGTATAACAAATGGGGGCTGGAACTAGTGAGGGTAATTTTGATTCGCTCTGTTTCTTTTGACAGTAACTGATGTTAAGACATGCAGTGGTTCAGTGGGTAATAATAGGTTTCTGGGATCAAATCAAAGACATTACTGAAACAAAAATGCAGTTGCTTTATTTCACTACATGCTATAGAAGATGACAAGCTCTAGATATTTCATTATTATAATGATAATGTATTAATTACTTCTCACACATGCTATGTTTTCGGTCTTTTTGTGTATTATATTTCGTTTTTTGGATGAGACGTTAAACTGAGACCCTGTCAGCTCTCTCAGGTATAAAAGATCCCATGGCAATATTTCGAAGAAGAGCAGGGGAGTTATCCCTAGTGTCCTGGCCAATTTTTATCTCTCAATCGACATCATTAAAAAAAAGATTATCTGGTCATTACCACATTGCTGCTTGTGGGAGCTTGCTGTGCGCAGATTGGCTGCCACGTTTCCGACATTACAACAGTGACTACACTTCAAAACGACTTCATTGGCTGTAAAGCGCTTTGGGGCGTCCTGAGGTTGTGAAAGGCGCTACATAAATGCAGGTTTTTCTTTTTATATGTTTGAAATGTTCAATAAAATGTTACATTTTGAAAAGACTTTTCTCATAAAATAACAGATTAGCTGATGATCTCTGATCAATATAAGCACTAAAAACACATTCTCAGGAAATTACATTCCATATCCAGATCTTACGCTAAGTGGCTGTGTCATTGACTCAACTGTAATCTCTGTTTTAAATGAATCAACTCAAGGTGAAAGTAATGTTAATTTGTCTTTACTTGTCTTTAGTTGTCCACTAAAGTTGTCTGTTATTTAGATTTTCTGCAGCAGGTACATTTCTTCATTCCTTCTCTGCAGTGGCAAACATTTAAGGAGATATTTCATAACTCTCAGCAAAGATATATTCCAGTGAGAAAGAAAGACTCTAAGAGAAGGATGAACCATCCGTGGCTAACTAAGGAAGTTAAGGATGGTATCAAATTGAAAACAAAGGCATACAATGTTGCGAAGAATAGTGGAAGGCCAGAGGATTGGGAAATTTTTTTAAACCAGCAAAGGACGACTAAAAAAATGATTAGAGAGAGAAGATAGCTTATGGGAGTAAGCTAGCAAGAAATATAAAAACAGACAGTAGGAGCTTCTACAGGTATATAAATAGGAAGAGAGTAGCTAAAGTAAACATTGGTCCCCGAGAGGATGAGTCTGGGGAATTAATAATGCGAAACAGGGAAATGGCGGAGACTTTGAACAAATATTTTGTATCGGTCTTCACGGTAGAAGACACTAAAAGCATCACAATAATGGATAATCAAGGGGCTACTGGGGTGGGGGGGAACTTAAAACAATCACTATCACTAGAGAAAAAGTACTAGGCAAACTAATGGGACTAAAGGTGGACAAGTCCCCTGGACCCGATGGCCTTCATTCTAGGGTCTTAAAAGAGGTGGCTGCAGGGATAGTGGATGCGTTGGTTGTAATCTACCAAAATTCCCTGGATTCTGGAGAGGTTCCAGTGGACTGGAAAACCGCAAATGTAACGCTCCTATTTAAGAAAGGAGGGAGACAGAAAGCATGCAACTGTAGACCAGTTAGCCTAACATCTGTCATTGGGAAAATGCAAGAGTCCATCAGAAAGGAAGTGGTAGCAGGACATTTAGAAAATCGTAATATAGTCAAGCAGAGTCAGCATGGTTTTATGAAAGGGAAATCATGTTTGACAAATTTGCTGGAGTTCTTTGAGGATGTAATGAGCAGGGTGGATAAAGAGGAACCAGTAGATGTCATGTATTTGGATTTCCAGAAGGCATTCGATAAGGTGCCACATAAAAGGTTACTGCACAAGATGAGAGCTCACAGGGTTGGGGGTAATATATTAGCATGGATAGAGGATTGGCTAACTAACAGAAAACAGGGAGTCGGGATAAATGGGTCATTTTCAGGTTGGCAAACTGTAACTACTGGGGTGCCGCAGGGATCAGTGCTGGGGCCTCAACTATTTACAATCTATATTAATGACTTGGATGAAGGGACCGAGTGTAATGTAACCAAATTTGCTGATGATACAAAGATAGGTGGGAAAGCAAATTGTGTGGAGGACACAAAGAATCTCCAAAGGGATACAGATAGGTTAAGTCAGTGGGCAAAAATCTGACAGATGGAGCATAATGTGGGAAAAAGCGAGGTTATCCACTTTGGTAGGAAAAATAAAAAAGCAAATTATTATTTAAATGGGGAGAGATTAGAAAATGCTGAGGTACAGAGGGATCTGGGGGTCCTTGTACATGAATCACAAAAAGTTAACATGCAGGTACAGCAAGTAATTAGGAAGGCAAATGGAATGTTGGCCTTTATTGCAAGGGGAATGGAGTATAAAAGTAGGGAAGTCCTGTTACATCTGCACAGGGCGTTGGTGAGACCACACCTGGAGTACTGTGTACAGTTTTGGTCTCCTTATTTAAGGAAGGATATACTTGCATTGGAGGAAGTTCAGAGAAGGTTCACGAAGTTGATTCCGGAGATGAAGGGGTTGTCTTATGAAGAAAGGTTGAGCAGGTTGGACCTATACTCATTGGAGTTTAGAATAATGAGAGGGGGTCTTATTGAAACATATAAGATTCTGAAGGGGCTTTACAGAGTAGATGCAGAGAGGATGTTTCCCTCGTGGGGGAATCTAGAACTAGGGGGCATAATTTCAGAATAACGGTGCACCCATTTAAAACGGAAATGAGGAGGAATTTCTTCTCTCAGAGGGCCGTGAATCTTTGGAATTCTCTTCCCCAGAGAGCTGTGGAGGCTGGGTCATTGAATATATTTAAGGTGGAGATAGACAGATTTTTGAATGGTAAGGGAGTCAAGGGTTATGGGGAGCGGGCAGGGAAGTGGAGTTGAAGCCAAGATCAGATCAGCCATGATCTTATTGAGTAGCGGAGCAGGCTCGAGAGGCCAAATGACCTACTCCTGCTCCTATTTCTTATGTTCTTATGGGAGGTTGCCCAGCACATTTCATCCAGGAGCCTGGTCCAAAGGACTCACACGCATTGCCGCAAGAAGTTCAACAACCTCACTCGGGTGGTCAGAGTGAGTAGATGCATGAAATACCTGTACACCCCACCATCTCAATCTCACTCTGTGCACAGACGGTGTAAAGTGTTAAATCCACAACACTCACCCAACAACTATGCCCAACTACTAAAAGTCACATCCACATCCCATACCTTGCAGACATTAACGGCTATTCAACTATGGTAGGCACATCTGCCAAACACATGGCTGCACGCTCACTCACACGCTGTCCTTTTTCTTGCAGGCCAAGCTGTCACATAACCGGAAGGAGCAACAATGCACGGAAGGAGGACAGGCGGAGCTGCACCCACTTACACAGCTGGAGGAGCGAGTTCATAGACTCATCGCGAGTCATATCGTAGGTGCTGTGGCAGTTGGAGAGGTCGACCCCCTTGGGGACAGCAACAGTATGTTCATCATCTATCTCTCCTCTCTCATACCACTTCCCCCTCACAACACCAGCCTTTCCCACTTTCCATCTAACTATACTGCCTTCATTCCTTGCTCCCTTCCTGCCCTCATGTTAAAGCCACTCTTGTACCTTCCTGCTTTTAGACAGTGAGCCACCATCTAACCAGCCTGTCTCTCAGCCTCCCAGTGGAAGCGACGCGGGAGAGGAGGAGGAACACGAAGCCGGAGCCTCACTGCCTGCGTCTCCCGAGGGCGAGACATCCGATACTGGGGCCATACGTTCACTGGAGGGGAGCAGGGGATTTGGCTCTGATATGGGTGAAGCTCCGGGACCCAGTGGGCTGCAGCAACACCATGGGGGAAGGGAAGCTCAGGGGCCATCTCCCCGGAGAGTGAGTGCGCGCACGAGTTCTGCTGCACAGGACTCGGATGAGGACCTCGATATAACGGCCATGAATACTCAGGCGATGAGCATGCATACTGAGCTCATGGGTGCAATGGCAAGGGTGCCCAAGAGCATGGATGCACTGGCTAGGAGCGTGGAGGCAGTCCCACCGCCAGCACAGCTGTCATCTGTGCGCAAACCCTCGAACCCATCCTTGCCTCGTTGCAGAGGATGGTTGAATTGCAGAGAGACTGTGGGGACCCAGACTCCATGCCGTGTGTAATGGGTGAGGTGGCAGCATCTATTGCAGCACAGGCCGAGGCAACGCAACGGCTTGGTGCTGGAATTGAGTCATTGGTTGATGCCATCCAATCTCAGACTGCTCTCATACAGTCTCAGCTTGATGCCACTCAAGCGCTGGCCGCAGCCCTCGTAGCTGGGTCAACCACTGTCCACCGGGGATCTCACGGTGCCGCAGCAGGCCAGCAATCTGTGCGGAGGTATGTCCCGGGTGAGTGGCAGTGTGTCGGTCGAGCAGGAAGGTGCTGTCCTCTCTCAGGATGACAGCATTCCTGCTGCCACCACTGCCACTCCGCCACTGCCCTTGCCACAGCCTGTAACCTAGCCAGCCCAGACTGCTGCTGCCCATGCAGAGTTGGTGCAGTCTGCAGCTGGGCCCTCCAGGCCCAGAGCTGGTCGAGGGCGTCCTTCAAGGCCATCTGCAGTCTCTGGATCTGAGATTCAGCAGCCTTCCACCAGCCTTGCTGCAGCCACTGGGGCCACATTACGGAGGAGCAGTAGGGTTGGAAGGGGGGGAAGTGCGAAGGGGAGGGAGAACATTCTCGAAGGGCGAATAACTAAAATTTTTCTAACATATGGGGGGAATGTTTGTACCAAAGTTGGATGTGTATGTAAATATATTGTTCACTCTGTTAAGACTTATATCGATGTGGTAAGAACCAGTTTTGTTTGTTAATGAATTGTTGTGTTTGTTTGTTATTGGTTGTGCTTAATAAGACACAGTTGGTCAGAAAAATAAAAATTTTATTGAAACATTACAAATTTCTTCATGTTACTCATTGGAGCTTTGCCCGGTAATAGGGGCTGCGGGATGGCTGTAATGATGTGGTTGTTGATCCCAAAAGCCATCTTCTCTGTCATTCATCAGAAGCGCTGTCTTATGAGGCGTTCATGAACGGCCCTTACAGAAGCAACATTGAGCGCCTCCCTCCCATGTTGTTGATACTCATCCTCCTCTTCATCCTCCTCCTCCACCTCCTCCTCCTCCTCTCCCTCTTCCTCCTCCTGAGATGGTGCACCAATCCCTGGTGGCAATGGCTGGGTCCTCAGAATTGCGAGTTTGTGAAGCATGCAGCACACAACAATGAAAACGGAGACTCGATCGGAGGAGTACTGCAGGGCTCCTCCAGGATGGTTAAAACACCGGAACCGTTGTTTCAAGACGCCGATCGTCTGTTCAATGAGGCTCCTAGTGGTGATATGGCTCTCATTGTAGGCGAGCTCAGCAGGAGTGTTGGGGTTACGGAGCGGTGTCATCAGCCAGGCGCAGAGTGGATAACCCTTGTCTCCGAGGAGCCAGCCACGAGGTTGATGCGGTGGTTGGAACAGGTCTGGGACACCAGTCTGGTGCAGGATGAATGCATCATGGCTGCTGCCAGGATAGCGGGCATTGACGACGAGGATGCGCTGTCTGTGGTCACAAACCAACAGGACATTTAGAGAGTGGAAGCCTTTGCGGTTGCGGAAAACCTCTCCATTTTCATGAGGTGCCCGCAATGCCACGTGCGTGCAGTCAATGGCGCCCTGAACCATGGGGAAGCCCAATATCCTAACGAAGCCACATGCACATTCACGCTGTTTGTCTCAGGTCATAGGGAATGAGAGGTACTCCATTCTCCTTTTGTAGAGAGCATTTGTGACCTCCCGGATGTAACAATGGACAGCGAACTGGGAGATGTTCGCAATATACACTGTTGAAGCCTGGAAGGAGCCGCTGGTGTAGAAATTGAGAGCCACCGTCACCTTCACTGCCACCGACAGAGACGTCCTGGTCCTGAGCTGAGGCTGGAGCTCTGGCTGCAGGAGGTGGCAGAGCTCAGTGACCACCTCCTTGCTGAAGCAGAGCTTTCTAAGGCACTGCTCCTCTGACAGATAGATATATGAGAATTGCTCCCGGAATACCCTGGGAGGGTAAGGTCTCCTGTGCAGACCCTTCTCCCTCTGGCTACACTTTCCACTCTCTCCACCTCCGCTACATCTGACGGTGAAGCTGGAGGACGAGGCCCCGTGCTAATACAGCCCCCATTTAATCTTCTAAATGTGCTAGTAATAAAGCTGACAGAAATGGGAACCTGAAAAGTCTTGCTGAGGAACAAAACTCCTTGTAGGATAGCGTTAAATCTCTCCAGACGCCTCTCCCTCTCTCAACCTGTGTATGCACAACCTTTTGCCGACAGGAAAAAACAGGAAGCTCACGCCTTTAAATAGCACTCCGCCAGCTCCCAGCCGACTGCAAACTGTCCCCCTCTACCTGTCGTCCCAAGCACCAGGTGCTGAGGCAGGGGGCGAGAATCAATTTCCGGTCTGGGGCCCTACCAGAGCGATGCGCGCTTCGATGACGTCACGATTTCCGGGCGCAGGAGATCGTGGCAATACTGTTTAGCGCCACCACAAACCGCCAGGTCAATTTCGCAGTCGGTACTAAAATCGCCGCGCTCGGGCAGTAAGTCGTGAAGCTAACCAACCGAATTTTTCCCCCCCAAGTATTACAACATATTGAACATTTATGGTACTTCAGTTCACTTTAAATAGTAAAAAAATACACTGAAAACCCAAACAATCACAGAAAAGCTAGCTTGTATTTTATTAAGTAAAATGTACTAAGTTTGGCTCACAGTCATTTGGAAACAACTGGAGGTAGAATTTCCATTTGGACTCTCCTGATCTCCCGCCATCACTTCAGCGGAAACGCCAAAGAAACGACCTTTCATCCCGTTTCTCCAGAGTTTCCGCCACTCTTTCACTGAAGTAACGGCAGGAGATTAAAAGAACCCCCATGGAAATTTTATCCCTAAATATATCTTAACTGAATTTTCATGCAAATTGTTGGAACAACTAAAGCGTTATACTAATGTCAATAATCAGAATACATGAATAAAGATATAGCAGATGGCACTATATTTTTTAGTGTCATTAGGGTAGATTTTTGTCTTTACTGTCTGGGGATTAAGCATTGCCTGGGCAGAGCGCAGAAAGGAATTTCTGGTGGAGTGGATCGCATGCTTGGAATAGAACCCGCCTAATTTTCCTTTCATTGCAATTAATGGATTCTGTAAGAGACACATTCAATTGCTTGGAATCATGTACATGCTCAATAAATCTTGAAAATTAATTTGTCTCTAGTGTCTGAGCATTTATTAGGACTGGAGTGGAAGTCCTATATGATTCTAGTCCAACAGCATTTATCAAAATAAGTAAATAAATAATCTAGATAAGTTAAGTATGGTAATTATGATATCTTTTGGACTTTTGCCTCAGAAAATTCTCTAGGCTTCAGCATAAATGGTTACTCCCATAAGTGAGTCCTTATTCCCTCTAAAGCAAAGTCCTGCCCAATATCTAGGTAATTGCAGCAAGCAGTCGGGTTGAATCGGAACCTAACATGATCGCCTTGGCTTTGGAAAGCAGTACTTTAAACAAACTATCAAACAGAATTATTAACCAGCAAATAAATAAGTGACCAGTAGCAATCCCAAACAATCGATTTACATTGATTACAGTCTTAACGATTCCTCGTCAGGATATGGGAATTAACAGTTATGTCTCCTGTACTAAAAGCTTACTGTAAACCTAGGCCTGAAACAAGTTCCCTAACCATAATCTAACATGATAGTTTTTGCCAACTTTGCCTGGGGTCTCTTGCTTATTTATATCTCTGATAGCTTCAAAGGACTACTGAATTAAAGTAAATTAGCCGATCATACTTTCAAAATCCTTTAAAGATTGAGTGGAAGAAAGGAAATTAAAAATGTATCTCTAAAAACAAATGCAGCTTCCAATCAAACATATACTACAAAGGACCCCTAGATACTTGTATTTGAACTGAATGGCTTAGCCTCTTCCTGATTAAATAGAGTCAGAAGGGGAGAAATTTAGTATCGCCCCATTTGGGGCGCAATTATCGGCCGGGCGCAAAGATTAGCGCCTGGCGCTAATTATCGCCTCCGACTGCAAACTTGACTTTTATCGCCCCTGGAGGTGATTGGAGCGCTAAATCAGGCGCTTCACACCTGTCTTAAGGCGCAAAGGCCGAGGAGCGAGGCGCTACCTCAGAGCGCTGGCGAAGCTCATGTGATGTCAGTCAGCAATGGAACACACACACAATGGCGCGGGCCAGTTCTTAAAGGGGAGGGTTGATCTTGCTTTCCATCCACATCCTGCTCATTGCAGCCTTGAATCTCGGCCTGGAGAGACCTGCACATCAAATCTGCTGGAAAGAACAATGGAGAGAATGAGGGAAAGAGCTCAGAGTGCAGCCCCCACAATATCTTCTAAATTGATACAAGGAAGGGCAAATCAAAATGAACCTGCAAAGTGCTGCTCAGTATCCAAAACTCCTTCACACAGCGTTGAATCTCTCCAGAAATCTCTCTCTCTCTCAGAATGTGTGGTTCAAAAATGTCACCAACAAAAAAAGGCAGGAAGCGTTCGCCTTTAAATAGCGCTCCCCCAGTCCCTTCCTGACTGCAAAACGCTCCCCTCAACCTGTCGTTGCTAGCGGCAGGCGGTAAGGCAGGGGGCGCCACTCAATATCCGCTCTGGGGTGCTACCGGGGCGTTGCGCACTCGACTGACGTCACGATCTGCCGGCGCAGGAGATCGTGGCGGTAGTGTTTAGCACTGCCGCAAAATGTCTAGTTAATTTCGTGATCGGCGCAAACATCGCCGCGCCCGGGCGCTAGTTGCTTTGCGCCCCATTAGCGCCCTCTTAAGGCGCTAACGGGAGGCGCAACCAACTGAATTTTTCCCCCATAGAGTCATACGGGGAGAAATTCAGTATCGCCCCATTTGGGGCGCAATTATCGGCCTGGCGCAAAGATTAGAGCCTGGCGCTAATTATCGCCACCGACTGCAAACTTGACTTTTATCGCCCCTGGAGGTGATTGGAGCGCTAAATCAGGCGCTTCACACCTGTCTTAAGGCGCAAAGGCCGAGGAGCGAGGCGCTACCTCAGAGCGCTGGCGAAGCTCATGTGATGTCAGTCAGCAATGGAACACACACACACAATGGCGCGGGCCAGTTCTTAAAGGGGAGGGTTGATCTTGCTTTCCATCCACATCCTGCTCATTGCAGCCTTGAATCTCGGCCTGGAGAGACCTGCACATCAAATCTGCTGGAAAGAACAATTGAGAGTACCAGGGAAAGAGCTCAGAGTGCAGCCCCCACAGTCTCTTCTAAATTGATACAAGGAAGGGCAAATCAAAATGAACCTGCAAAGTGCTGCCCAGTACCCAAAACTCCTTCACACAGCGTTGAATCTCTCCAGAAGTTTCTCTCTCTCTCTCTCTCTCAGAATGCGTGGTTCAAAAATGTCACCAACAATAAAAGGCAGGAAGCGGTCGCCTTTAAATAGCACTCCCCCAGTCCCTTCCTGACTGCAAAACGCTCCCCTCAACCTGTCGTTGCTAGCGGCATTTGGTAAGGGGCGATACGTTGCGCACTCGACTGACGTCACGATCTGCTGGCACAGGAGATCGTGGCGGTAGTGTTTATCGCCGCCGCAAAATGTCTAGTTAATTTCGCGAGCGGCGCAAACATCGCCACGCCTGGGCGCGAGATGCTTTGCGCCCCATTAGCACCCTCTTAAGGTGCTAACGGGAGGCGCAACCAACTGAATTTTTCCCCCATAGAGTTATACAGCGCAGCAAGAGGCCCTTCGGCCCATCGTGTCCGCACCGGCCATCAAGCCCTGTCTATTCTAATCCCATTTTCCAGCACTTGGTCCGTAACCTTGTATGCTATGGCGTTTCAAGTGCTCATCTAAATGCTTCTTGAATGTTGTGAGGGTTCCTGCCTCTACCACCCTTTCAGGCAGTGAGTTCCAGATTCCACCCACCCTCTGGGTGAAAAAGTTTTTCCTCAAATCCCCTCTAAGCCTCCTGCCCCTTACCTTGAAACTATGCCCCCTGGTTATTGACCCCTCTACTAAGGGGAAAAGTTCCTTTCTATTTACCCTATCTATGCCCCTCATAATTTTGTACACCTCAATCAGGTCCCCCCTCCGCCTTCTCTGCTCTAAGGAAACAACCCCAGCCTGTCCAGTCTCTCTTCATAGCTGAAGCGCTGCAGCCCAGGTAACATCCTGGTGAATCTCCTCTGCACACTCTCCAATGCAATCACATCCTTCCTATAGTGTGGCGACCAGAACTGCACACAGTATTCCAGCTGTGGCCTAACTGGCGTTTTGTACAGCTCCATCATTACCTCCCTGCTCTTATATTCTATGCCTCGGCTAATGAAGGCAAGTATCCCATATGCCTTTTTAACCACCTTATCTACCTGTCCTGCTGCCTTCAGGGATCTATGTACATGCACACCAAGGTCCCTCTGATCCTCTGTCTTCCCTAGGATCCTACCATTCATTGTGTATTCCCTTGCCTTGTTAGTCCTCCCAAAATGCATCACCTCACACTTTTCAGGGTTAAATTCCATTTGCCACTGTTCTGCCCATCTGACCAACCCGTCTATATCGTCGTGTAGCCTGAGGCTTCCCTCCTCGCTATTTACCACCTCACCAATTTTCGTGTCATCTGTGAACTTACTGATCATACCTCCTACATTCATATCTAAATCATTAATGCACACTACAAACAGCAAAGGACCCAACACCAATCCCTGCGGTACACCACTGGACACAGGCTTCCAGTCACAAAAACAACCTTTGACCATCACCCTCTGCCTCCTGCCACTAAGCCAATTTTGGATCCAACGTGCCAAGTTGCCCTGGATCCCATGGGCTCTTACCTTTTTGACCAGTCTCCCATGTGGGACTTTGTCAAAAGCCTTACTGAAGTCCATGTAGACCACATCAACTGCACTACCCTCATCCACACACCTAGTCACCCCCTCGAAAAATTCAATCAAATTGGTCAGACATGATCTCCCCCTGACAAAGCCATGCTGACTATCCTTGATTAATCCTTGGCTCTCCAAGTGGAGACTCATTCTGTCCCTCAGAATTTTTTCCAATAATTTCCCTACCACTGATGTTAGGCTCACTGGCCTGTAATTCTCTGGTTTATCCCTACTAACCTTCTTGAATAATGGTACTACGTTAGCTGTTCTCCAGTCCTCTGGCACTTCCCCTGTGGACAAAATTGAGAGGTCGCACAACACCAGGTTATAGTCCAACAGTTTTATTTGAAGTCACAAGCTTTCGGAGCTATCGATCGCCCCTTCCTCAGGTGAAGTAGTAAAGAAATACAGACTCGACAAAGCATATATAGATAGAGAACAATGCATGTGTACCTTACAATTGCAGACAACTAAATTAAATCATCCTGACTATCTGCCGAGGCGTGATAAAGTTAATCAGGTCAGCCAGGAAGGTACCACATCAAAGACATAGCAAGATACAACTGAGACAATGAGGTGGAGTCGCAGGGGGTCTAACGTGTCAAAAGCTGCCGTCTGTATGTAAAACGATAAGCTGTAAAATGTTTTTACTTTTTTACTGGGAAAATTTTTACTTTTTTACTGGGAATCACATCTGTGAACAAGCCAACGACGACTCGAGTCCGGATCACGTCATGTATCGTGACATAAACCCAAGATCCCGGTTGAGACCGTCTTCATGAGTGCGGAACTTGGCTATCAGTTTCTGCTCGATGATTTTGCGCTGTCGTGTGTTCCTAAGGTTGCCTTGGAGAACGCTTACCCGCAGATCCGAGGCTGAATGTCCTTGACTGCTGAAGTGTTCCCCGACTGGGAGGTAACAATCCTGCCTGGTGATTGTTGCGCGGTGCTCGTTCATACGTTGTCTCAGTGTCTGCATGGTCTCGCCGATGTACCATGCCGCGGTGCATTCTTTCCTGCAACATATGAGGTAGACAACGTTGGCCGAGTCACATGAGTATGTACCATGTACCTGGTGGGTAGTGTCCTCACGTGTGATGGTGGTATCTGTGTTGATGATCTGGCATGTCTTGCAGAGTTTGCCGTGGCAGGGTTGTGTGGTGTCGTGGTCGCTGTTATCCTGAAAGCTGGGTAATTTGCTGCGAACGATGGTACTTCTGAGGTTAGGCGGCTGTTTGAAGGCAAGTAGTGGAGGCGTGGGGATGGCCTTAGCGAGGTGTTTGTCATCATCGATGACATGTTGAAGGCTGCGAAGAACATGGCGTAGTTTCTCCGCTCCGGGGAAGTACTGGACGACGTAGGGTACCCTGTTGGTTGTGTCCCGTGTTTGCCTTCTGAGGAGGTCTATGCGATTTTTCGCTGTGGCCCGTCGGAACTGTCGATCGATGAGTCGAGCGTCATATCCCGTTCTTACGAGGGCGTTTTTCAGCGTCCGTAGGTGTCCATCGTGTTCCTCCTCGTCTGAGCAGATCCTGTGTATTCGCAGGGCTTGTCCATAGGGGATGGCTTCTTTAACGTGGTTAGGGTGGAAGCTGGAGAAGTGGAGCATCGTGAGGTTGTCCGTGGGCTTGCGGTAGAGTGAAGTGCTGAGGTGCCCGTCTTTGATGGAGATTCGTGTGTCCAGGAATGAAACCGATTCTGAGGAGTAGTCCATGGTGAGTTTGATGGTGGGATGGAACTTGTTTATGTTATCGTGTAGTCTTTTCAGTGATCCTTCGCCATGGGTCCAAAGGAAGAAAATGTCGTCGATGTACCTGGTGTACAGTGTTGGCTGGAGGTCCTGTGCAGCGAAGAAGTCTTGCTCGAACTTGTGCATGAAGATGTTGGCGTATTGGGGTGCGAATTTGGTCCCCATGGCTGTTCCGTGTGTTTGGGTAAAAAAATGGTTGTCGAAGGTGAAGACATTGTGGTCAAGGATGAAGCGGATGCTTGTGATTTCAAATAAAACTGTTGGACTATAACCTGGTGTTGTGCGACCTCTCAATTTTGTCCACCCCAGTCCAACACCGGCATCTCCGCATCATGACCACTATCGACACCACAAACTGCCGGCTCAAAGTGGAGAGAATCGCCAAGAAGATCGCGCATATCGACACCGACATCAAGTATCTACAGAGATGCAAGAAAGCAGACAAGATCCCGAAAGGACTACAGATCACGAACCCACTCATTTCGACATACAACACAGACTACGCTGAGAGACTCTGCCGTCGTACCTCTCGCTCACTCCTCAACCATCTCGTACACCAGCTCTACAGCAAACACCACAACCTCGAAACCAAGATAGAGTCCATGCTCTCAGCCTGTGCTCAGGACACAGCAGACCAGTTACGAGACACTGCCAAACAGACGAGGCAACGGAACTACGCTGCCTACATGCGCATCAAGAACAGGAAGCTTGAGAAACTCGGCATCACCACCAGCAGCAACCAAGCCTCCCCCGGTACCACGGCTGCAACCACAGGGAAGTCCATCGTCAACTTGTCCGACCATACCATTCAACCAGACGAAATCGAAGTTCTCGCCCTAGGGCTCAAGTTCTGCCCAACCACCAAAATGGACCCCATCGGTCTCGCGGCAGACACGGAGGAATTCATCAGGAGAATGAGGCTCCGGGAATACTTCCACAAATCCCAAGATGTCAGCAACAAACCCAATGAGACAATCAATGATCCAGAACAGCAGACAGAGGGACTCGCAGTGCAGCAACCAAAGAAAAAAAAGTCAAACTGGACCCCTCCGGAGGGTCGATGCCCCAAGCTTGACATGTATGCTCAAGCGGTCAGGAGATGCATCAACGCCAGATTCATCAGCCGCACTCACAAGACAGTCCAGAATGTCACCCGAGCACAACGCAACGCCATCCACGCTCTCAAGACCAACCGCAACATCATCATCAAACCAGCGGACAAAGGAGGAGCCATCGTCATACAGAACAGAACGGACTATTGTAAAGAAGCATACCGACAACTGGACAACCAGGAACACTACAGACAGCTACCCGCAGATCCGACCAAAGAACACACCTGCCAACTCAATAGACTGATCAAGACCTTCGATCCAGACCTTCAAAACATCCTACGCACTCTCATCCCACGTACTCCCCACGTGGGAGACTTCTACTGCCTCCCAAAGATACACAAAGCCAACACACCCGGACGTCCTATCGTATCAGGCAATGGAACCCTGTGTGAGAACCTCTCTGGATACGTCAAGGGCATTCTGAAACCCATCGTACAGGGAACCCCCAGCTTCTGTCGCGACACTACAGACTTCTTACAGGAACTCAGCACCCACGGACCAGTTGAACCAGGAACACTCCTCGCCACGATGGACGTATCGGCACTCTACACCAGTATCCCCCACGATGACGGCATCGCTGCGACAGCCTCAGTACTCAACACCAACAACAGCCAATCTCCAGACGCCATCCTACAACTCATCCGCTTCATCCTTGACCACAATGTCTTCACCTTCGACAACCATTTTTTTACCCAAACACCCGGAACAGCCATGGGGACCAAATTCGCACCCCAATACGCCAACATCTTCATGCACAAGTTCGAGCAAGACTTCTTCGCTGCACAGGACCTCCAGCCAACACTGTACACCAGGTACATCGACGACATTTTCTTCCTTTGGACCCATGGCGAAGGATCACTGAAAAGACTACACGATAACATAAACAAGTTCCATCCCACCATCAAACTCACCATGGACTACTCCTCAGAATCGGTTTCATTCCTGGACACACGAATCTCCATCAAAGACGGACACCTCAGCACTTCACTCTACCGCAAGCCCACGGACAACCTCACGATGCTCCACTTCTCCAGCTTCCACCCTAACCACGTTAAAGAAGCCATCCCCTATGGACAAGCCCTGCGAATACACAGGATCTGCTCAGACGAGGAGGAACGCGATGGACACCTACGGACGCTGAAAAACGCCCTCGTAAGAACGGGATATGACGCTCGACTCATCGATCGACAGTTCCGACGTGCCACAGCGAAAAATCGCATAGACCTCCTCAGAAGGCAAACACGGGACACAACCAACAGGGTACCCTACGTCGTCCAGTACTTCCCCGGAGCGGAGAAACTACGCCATGTTCTTCGCAGCCTTCAACATGTCATCGATGATGACAAACACCTCGCTAAGGCCATCCCCACGCCTCCACTACTTGTCTTCAAACAGCCGCCTAACCTCAGAAGTACCATCATTCGCAGCAAATTACCCAGCTTTCAGGATAACAGCGACCACGACACCACACAACCCTGCCACGGCAAACTCTGCAAGACATGCCAGATCATCAACACAGATACCACCATCACACGTGAGGACACTACCCACCAGGTACATGGTACATACTCATGTGACTCGGCCAACGTTGTCTACCTCATACGTTGCAGGAAAGAATGCACCGCGGCATGGTACATCGGCGAGACCATGCAGACACTGAGACAACGTATGAACGAGCACCGCGCAACAATCACCAGGCAGGATTGTTACCTCCCAGTCGGGGAACACTTCAGCAGTCAAGGACATTCAGCCTCGGATCTGCGGGTAAGCGTTCTCCAAGGCAACCTTAGGAACACACGACAGCGCAAAATCATCGAGCAGAAACTGATAGCCAAGTTCCGCACTCATGAAGACGGTCTCAACCGGGATCTTGGGTTTATGTCATGATACATGACGTGATCCGGACTCGAGTCGTCGTTGGCTTGTTCACAGATGTGATTCCCAGTAAAAACGTAAAAATTTTCCCAGTAAAAAAGTAAAAATTTTTACAGCTTATCGTTTTACATACAGACGGCAGCTTTTGACACGTTAGACCCCCTGCGACTCCACCTCATTGTCTCAGTTGTATCTTGCTATGTCTTTGATGTGGTACCTTCCTGGCTGACCTGATTAACTTTATCACGCCTCGGCAGATCGTCAGGATGATTTAATTTAGTTGTCTGCAATTGTAAGGTACACATGCATTGTTCTCTATCTATATATGCTTTGTCGAGTCTGTATTTCTTTACTACTTCACCTGAGGAAGGGGCGATCGATAGCTCCGAAAGCTTGTGATTTCAAATAAAACTGTTGGACTATAACCTGGTGTTGTGCGACCTCTCAATTTTGTCCACCCCAGTCCAACACCGGCATCTCCGCATCATGACTTCCCCTGTGGCCAGAGAGGTTCTGAAAGTTTGTGTCAGAGCCCCTGCAATCTCCTCCCTTGCCTCACACAGCAGCCTGGGATACATCTCGTCTGGGCCTGGGGATTTATCCACTTTTAAGCCCGCTAAAACCACTAGTACCTCCTCCCTCTCAATACTAATTTGTTTAAGTATATGCCTGATTTCTATGCCTACATCGTCCTCCTCCATAGTGAACACAGATGCAAAATATTCATTTAAAACCCCACCTACATCTTCTGGCTCTACACACAGATTGCCACTTTGGTCCCTAATGGGCCCTACATTTTCCCTGGTTATCCTCTTGCCCTTAATATACTTATAAAACACCTTGGGATTTTCCTTTATTTTGCCCGTCAGTGTTATTTCATGCCTCCTCTTCGCTCTCCTAATTTCTTTTTTAAGTACCCCCCTGCACTTTCTATACTCCTCTAGGGCTTCCACTGTTTTTAGTCCTTTGTATCTGCCAAAAGCCTCCCTTTTTTTCCTGCTCCATTCTCGTATATCCCTTGACATCCAGGGTTCCCTGGACTTGTTGGTCCCATCCTTGACCTTTACGGGAACATGTTGCCGTTGTACTCTCTCTATTTCCTTTCTGAAAGACTCTCACTGCTCTGATGTGGATTTTCCTACAAGTAGCTGATCCCAGTCCATTTTGGCCACATCCTGCCTTATCATATTAATATCGGCCTTCCCCCAATTTGGAACATTTATTTCCGGTCCATCTTTGTCCTTTTCCATGACTACCTTAAATCTCACCGAATTATGGTCACTGTCACCAAAATACTCTCCTAATAACACTTCTACCACTTGCCTGGCTACATTCCCTAGAATTAGGTCCAGTACCGCCCCCTCTCTTGTAGGACTTTCTACATGCTGGCTCAAAAAGCTCTCCTGGATGCACTTTAAGAATTCCGCACCCTCTAAGCCTTTCACACTCTGACTATCCCAGTTAATATTGGGGAAGTTGAATTCCCCTACTATTATTACCCTATTATTTCTACACTTCTCTGAGATTTGCCTACATATCTGTTCCTCTATCTCCCCCTGACTGTTTGGGGGCCTATAGTACACTCCCAGCAAAGTGCTTGCCCCCTTTTTGTTTTTAAGTTCTACCCATATGGCCTCATTAGAGGAACCTGCTAAGATATCATCCCTCCTTACAGCAGTAATTGACTCCTTGATTAATATTGCGACACCCCCTCCTCTTTTACACCCACTTCTGTCTCGCCTGAAGATTCTATACCCCGGAATATTGAGCTGCCAGTCCTGCCCCTCCCTTAACCATGTCTCTGTGATAGCAACAATATCATACTCCCATGTGTTCATCAACACCTTCAATTCATCTGCCGTACTCGCAAGACTCCTTGCATTAAAATAAATGCCATCCAGCCTTGCCATACTCCCTTGTGCCGTTACATATTTGCTCTGCCTTCCAGGCTGACTTGTTTTTTCCTCTATATTTGGCTGTGCATCACCCCCTACTATAGCTCCACTCCGTATCCCATCCCCCTGCCAAGTTAGTTTAAACCCCCCCCCCAACAGTACTAGCAAACCTCCCCACAAGGATGTTGGTCCCGTTCCGGTTCAGGTGCAACCCGTCCGACTTGTACAGGTCCCACCTTCCCCAGAAGCATACCCAGTGATCCAGGAAACTAAAGCCCTCACTCCTGCACCAACTCTTTAGCCACGCATTCATCTGCTCTATCCTCCTATTCCTATACTCACTAGCACGTGGCACCGGGACTAATCCAGAGATTACAACCTTTGAGGTCCTGCTTTTTAATCTGCTACCTAGCTCCCTAAACTCTCTTTCTCTCTCCACGGATGCTGCCTGGCCTGCTGAGTTTTTCCAGCGTTTTCTGTTGTTATCCCTAAATTCTTGTTGCAGGACCTCATCCCTCTTTCTACCCATGTCATTGGTACCAATGTGAACCACGACCTCTGACTGTTCGCCCTCCCCCTTCAGAATGCCCTGCAGCCGTTTAGTGACATCCTTGACCCTGGCACCAGGGAGGCAACATATCATCCTGGAGTCACGTCTGCGGCCACAGAAACGTCTATCTGTTCCCCTTACGATAGAATCCCCTATCACTATTGCTCTCCCATTCTTTTTCCTCCCCTCCTGTGCAGCTGAGCCATTTGTAGTGCCACGGACTTGGCTCTTGCTGCATTCCCCTGAGAAACCATCTCCCCCATCAGTATCCAAACCGGAAAATCTGTCGGAGAGGGAGATTGACCCAGGGGACTTCTGCACTACCTTCCTAGTTCTTTTACTCTGTCTGGTGGTCACCCATTCCCTGTCTGCCTGTGCACTCTTTACCTGCGGTGTGACCACCTTGTTAAACGTGCTATCCACGAAGATCTCAGCTTCGCGGATGCTCCACAGTGACTCCAGTCGCAGCTCCAGCTCTGAAACGCAGATTTCAAGTAGCTGCAGCTGGAGACACTTCCTGCACATGTGTTCGCCCTGGACACCTAAAGTGTCCCTGATTTCCAACATAGCACAGGAGGAGCACTCCACGCTGCCGAGCTGCCCTGCCATGTCCTACCCTTAATTTACTCCCTTTAAATTAAACATTATTAAATACACTAGGGACCTTACTTCCTTTTAAACACTACTTACTCTAAACTAGAGACCTTACTTTTACTTTAATGACTGGAATGTAGAAATACTGTAGAAATACTCACCGCTGGTTCTCTGTCCCTCATCTAAGAATAATGCCCACCAAATAGTTGCATGAAGATTTCAGCTTTTTCCTATTAGTAGAAGCACTTTAAACCAAAGCAGGTGAACAGAGTTACAGTATAAAGCATTTCATATATATGTTTCCCTGTGCCGATAGCAGACAAATCACCATTCCAGAGGTATTGGGCCTGTTAATCAGGCCTCTTCTACACTCAATTCTTCACATGCTTACATAATGACATAGCCCTTTACACAAGGCTTACTTTATGTTATTTAGGGGTTCTACAAATAATGGCCTGGAATTTGCGGTCAGCAGCAAAGCAAAGGTGTTCGTCGTTGACCACGAAGTAAGCTGCCCACAAAAATCTCGTGATCTCTGTGGCGAGAAGTTTGACTTTTTCGGCGTGCAATTGAAATCAGCGCAGTTTAGTGGGAATTCCATAGCGTGAGCTGCTGTGACGTCAACAAGCTGTCTAAGCAGCCAATCACAATGCAGAATTCTCATAGAACGAGAACCAGGAAGTGAGTAAAGCTCCTTTGATTCTAACTTCTTAAAAATGTTATAGAGAGCAAAACAAAGATTGGGGCTCACTCAGGGGGAAAAGGTAAACCTGAAATAAAGATGAACAAACATTTTAAAAACAATTAAAAATGTTTTTTTTGTGTTTCTTAAATTTGACACTCGAAAAAATTTAAATTAGTTTTTATGGGCAATAACATTTTTCTTAGCAGTCAATACACAGTTAAAACCCCACTTGCACCTAATCCAAAAGGGTCTAACTTTTAATGGGGTATTTAACAGCGATATTACCGCAGAAGAGCCTGAGATTTCATCAGTTTCCCTGATTTCACAGATTACACTGATTGCTGGCTATGGGGGGAGAGGCGCCGGGGCGGGGGGGGTCGGGGGACGGGGGTTGGGGGGGGCTGGTGTGGCAGCCACAATGCAGCCAGTGATGGAGCAGTCAATGACTGACCGCAATTTCAGGAACCGCTATATCCTGAAATTGTGGTCAGTTTCAAAGGGGTAATAGTAGCAAATGCTGTTTGTTCGCTGTTATTATCCACCGCAAATTCTGGGCCAATGTGGCAGGATCACCTGAACAACATTTCAAAGGCTCAGCAATCAATTGCAATTGATGGTTCAAAGCAAATCTCTAAGTACATGGAACCTTTTTCTCATGGATGCTCTATTCACCAAATAGGACCATCCTTCTTTCTGAGCACTTGAATTCCTTGGCCTCCAGACATTTTTTTTATTCGTTTATGGGATGTGGGCGTCGCTGGCAAGGCCAGCATTTATTGTCCATCCCTAATTGCCCTTGAGAAGGTGGTGGTGAGCCGCCTTCTTGAACTGCTGCAGTCCGTGTGGTGAAGGTACTCCCACAGTGCTGTTAGGTAGGGAGTTCCAGGATTTTGACCAAGCGACGATGAAGGATCGGCGATATACTTCTAAGTCAGGATGGTGTGTGACTTCAAGGGGAACTTGGAGGTGGTGGTGTTCCCATGCGTCTGCTGCCCGTGTCAATCTAGGTAGAAGAGGTCGCGGTTTTGGAGGTGCTGCCAAAGAAGCCTTGGCGAGTTGCTGCAGTGCATCTTGTAGATGGTACACACTGCAGCCACGGTGCGCCATTGGTGGAGGGAGTGAATGTTTAAGGTGGTGGATGGGGTGCCAATCAAGTGGGCTGCTTTGTCCTGGATAGTGTCAAGCTTCTTGAGTGTTGTTGGAGCTGCACTCATCCAGGCAAGTGGAGAGTATTCCACCACACTCCTTACTTGTGCCTTGTAGATGGTAGAAAGGCTTTGGGGAGTCAGGAGGTGAGACACATGCCGCAGAATACCTAGGCTCTGACATGCTCTTGTTGCCACAGTATTTATGTGGCTGGTCCAGTTTTAAGTTTCTGGTCAATGGTGACCTCCCAGGATGTTGATGGTGAGGGATTCGGTGATGGTAATGCCATTGAATGTCAAGGGGCGGTGGTTAGACTCTCGCTTGTTGGAGATAGTCATTGCCTGGCACTTGTGTGGCGCGAATGTTACCTGCCACTTATCAGCCCAAGCCTGAACGTCGTCCAGGTCTTGTTGCATGCGGACATGGACTGCTGCATTATCTGAGGAGTTGTGAATGGCATTGAACACTGTGCAGTCATCAGCAAACATCCCCATTTCTGACCTTATGTTGGAGGGAAGGTCATTGACGAAGCAGCTGAAGATGGTTGGGCCTAGGACACTGCCCTGGGGAACTCCTGCAGCGATGTCCTAGGGCTGTGATTATTGATCTTCAATCGCCACAACCATCTTCTTTTCCGCTAGGTATGACTCCAGCCAAAGAAGACTTTTCCCCCTGATTCCCATTGACTTCAGTTTTACTAGGGCTCCTTGATGCCACACTCGGTCAAATGCTGCCTTGATGTCAAGGGCAGTCACTCTCACCTCACCTCTGGAATTCAGCTCCTTTGTCCATGTTTGGACCAAAGCTGTAATGAGGTTGGCAGCCAAGTGGTCTTGGCGGAACCCAAACTGGGCATCAGTGAGCAGGTTATTGGTGAGTAAGTGCCACTTGACAGTACTGTCAATGGCATCTTCCATCACTTTGCTGATGATTGAGTGTAGACTGATGGGACGGTAATTGGCCGGGTTGGATTTGTCCTGCTTTTTGTGGACAGGACATACCTGGGCAGTTTTCCACATTGTCGGATAGATGCCAGTGTTGTAGCTGTACTGGAACAGCTTGGCTAGATGCGCGGCTAGTTCTGGAGCACAAGTCTTCAGCACAATAGCCGGGATGTTGTCAGGGCCCATGGCCTTTGCAGTATCCAGTGCACTCAGCCGTTTCTTGATATCATGTGGAGTGAATCGAATTGGCTGAAGACTGGCTTCTGTGATGTTGGGGACCTCAGGAGGAGGCCGATATGGATCATCCACTTGGCACTTCTGGTTGAAGATGGTTGCAAATGCTTCAGCCTTGTCTTTTGCACTCACGTGCTGGGCTCCACCATCATTGAGGATGGGGATATTCATGGAGCCTCCTCCTCCCGTTAGTTGTTTAATGGTCCACCACCATTCACGACTGAATGTGGCAGGACTGCGGAGCTTTGATCTGATCCATTGATTGTGGGATCGCTTAGCTCTGTCTATCGCATGCTGCTTCCGCTTTTTAGCATGCATGTAGTCCTGTGTTGCAGCTTCCCCAGGTTGGCACCTCATTTTTAGGTACGCCTGGTGCTGCTCCTGGCATGCTCTTTTACACTCTTCATTGAACCAGGGTTGGTCCCCTGGCTTGATGGTAATGGTAGAGTGAGGGATATGACGGGCCATGAGGTTACAGATTGTGGTGGAATACAATTCTGCTGCTGCTGATGGCCCACAGCGTCTCATGGATACCCAGTTTTGAGCTGCTAGATCTGTTCTGAATCTATCCCATTTAGCACGGTGGTAGTGCCACACAACACGATGGAGAGTGTCATCAGTGTGAAGACTGGACTTCGTCTCCACAATGACTGTGCGGTGGTCACTGCTACCAATACTGTTATGGTCAGATGCATCTGCGACAGGTAGATTGGTGAGGACGAGGTCAAGTAGGTTTTCCCTCGTGTTGGTTCTCCCATCACCTGTCGTAGGCCCAGACTGGCAGCTATGTCCTTCAGGACTCGGCCAACTTGGTCAGTAGCGGTGCTACCGAGCCACTCTTGGTGATGGACATTGAAGTTCCCCACCCAGAATACATTTTGCACCCTTGCTACTCTCAGTGCTTCTTCCAAGTGGTGTTCAACATGGTGGATTACTGATTCATCAGCTGAGGGAGGACAGTAGGTGGTAATCAGCAGGAGGTTTCCTTACACATGCTTGACCTGAAGCCATGAGACTTCATGGGGTCCGGAGTCAATGTTGAGGACTCCCAGGGCCACTCCTTCCCGACTGTATACCAATTTGCTGCCACCCCTGGTGGGTCTGTCCTGCCAGTGGGACAGGACATACCCAGGGATGGTGATGGAGGAGTTTGTGACACTGGCTGAAAGGTATGATTCTGTGCGTATGACTATGTCAGGCTGTTGCTTGACGCGTCTGTGGGACAGCTCTCCCAATTTTGGCACAAGTCCCCAGATGTTTGTGAGGAGGACTTTGCAGCGTTGACTGGGCTGGGTGTGCCGTTGCCGTGTCCGTAGCCAAGGTCGATGCCGGGTTGTCCGTCAGGTTTCATTTTTATTATTTTGTTTTGTAGCGGTTTGTTACAACTGAGTGACTTGCTAGACCATTTCAGAGGGTAGTTAAGAGTCAACCACATTGCTGTGGGTGTGGAGTCACATATAGGCCAGACCAGGTAAGGACGGCAGATTTCCTTCCCTAAAGGACATTAGTGAACCAGATGGGTTGTTATGACAATCCGATAGTTTCATGGTTATCATTACTGATACTAGCTTTTTTATTCCAGATTTATTTAATTAACTGAATTTAAATTCCCCAGCCGCCTCTGGATTACTAGCCCAGTGACATTACCACTATGCTACCATATGCATCATCAGGTCTGTTTTGGTCTTCGCTATTTTCCCACTGCAAAATGTGCCTCGGTTTTAAGTCAGGTAGCAGACCTTCAATAGCTGCTAGCAGCTTAATCTGACCTGATATCCCAAGCTCTGGGCGTTCCACAAAATGTATTTAAATGAGGTGATCTCACATTTGGGCCCCATTGCATATCAAACAAGCTGAGCCTATTTCTATGAGTGACCTTCGTTTTTAACACTGTTTATACCATAATAAGAAAGAACGAGGCCAACACCATAATATATCACCGACAAAATACTTCATATTTGCTACAGTAATATTTCAGCTTTCCAGTTACACTCAGAATTATAAAACAGACTTTAGCCATATTTTGTACAGTAAATTTCTGAACTAACATTAGAATTCATACAATCTGGCTATGTAAGTCATTATAGGAGGTCAAATAGGGTAGAATCCTTCCAAAGAACGGTATGTTTCTGACTGCAGAAGTAGCTGTTCGCGAAGAATGGGTTTGGTTCAGAGTTAAGGGACGGTATGAAACATTTGAAGCAATGCAGATTCTAGATACCACTTGCAGACAGAATCAATTATGTAGAATTACACAGAGGTCTCACTTAACGTTAAGAAGTGAGAGAAAACTTTCATCCCATCAGTTTGTGCTGGATTCAATCTTATGTTCTGAACATAACAGCATTATGGTTTGATCAATTTGTTAAGTTTGCACTTATTTATGAAGCTTATTCTCCTCCTCTTTAGATTCCATCTTTGCAGCATGCAGCATTTCCTAACCATGAAAAAAAAGAAAGACTCGCATTTATATCGAGCCTTTCATGACCACCGGACGTCTCAAAGTGCTTTACAGCCAATGAAGTATTTTTGAAGTGGAGTCACTGTTGTAATGCGGGAAACGTGGCAGCCAATTTACGCGCAGCAAACTCCCACAAACAGCAATGTGATAATGACCAGATGTACTGTTTTTGTTATGTTGATTGAGGGAATAATTATTGGCCAGGACACCGGGGATAACTCCCCTGCTCTTCTCTCAGAAATAGTGTCATGGGATCTTTTACATCCACCTGAGAAAGCAGACAGGGCTTCGGTTTAACGTATTATCTGAAAGACGGCACCTCCAACAGTGCAGCACTCCCTGAACACTGCACTGGAGTGTCAGCCTAGCTTTATGTGCTCAAGTCCCTGGAGTGGGACTATGAAACCACAACCTTCTGACTCAGAGGCGAGTGTGCTACCAACTGAGCCACAGCTGGCATGAGGGAAGACGACCTCTTCATATATCACTGCTAATGCTGTTACTGAACCACAGTAATTCACAACAGTACAGATTGATTTGGTCACTTGATTTTGTTTCCTTCCACTAATAACACATAACCAGGCTGCCTTTCTGAAGTTGGTAATTCAATGTGTAGGGAAACAAGGGAGTGCTTCAGAGTACTGCATCATAGTGCACTAATGTATTCCACTGCTTCTATCTTTGCTTTACAATGTAAACTATTCTGTCAGCGGAAATAAATGCAGCCTTTATATTCTAATTTATTTAAGGGAAAAAAAGCTTAATTAAAAGAAAATAATTCACACATACTGTTACACTATCATCCTGGTTTAACACAGCACGTAGATAGCGATCAAAGTAATACAAGGTGGGAAACGTTTGTGATTATCTATTAAAATGTGAGTATGGCAGCTATTGGACCAGTTAGTATCTAGTTGTCTTTTAAATTTCTTATAATATGTGCTTGTCAAATCTTTTCCAGTACCTGTAGTAATTAAGGCAAAATAGCAGTCATTTAAATTTATTTATTTACAAGTATGTAACTATTTTATATATCCTTTTGATAGACATTCTATTAAATATTTAGTCAAAATTAAGTTCTAAAATAATACTTAAATCTATTTGGAAGGTGTGACCTATATATAATTTTTGCTTCTATGTTTTCCCCATAAGCATTCTATTAAGGATAAATGTCGATATAGCTATAATTATTGGGGCAGATTTTCCTCTTCTTATGCTAGGGTGTATAGGGCACAGCAAAGAGTTGGGCAGAGAGGACTGCACACTCGTAATGGAGGTCCCCCAATTTTCGGCCCATTTAAATTAATGAGCTGAAAATGGAGCAGATCCCATTATGGGCATGCATGATTTTCCTGTATGTACTGTTCCTTGGCAATTCTTTGCACCCATGCGCAGGAAGTGGAAAATCTGCTCCAGGGTAGAATAGGAAGTGCAAAGATCTTTTAAATATTTAGTGCAAGAATTTATATTGAGGAATTATATTTATCAGTGTACAGTGAGGACTCTTTTTTTGAGGGTCCTGCACCAAATTCTTTTTGCTCCAGACCACTAACTCCCTGGGCTCGATTTTAATAGCCCTGAGGAGGCGGGTTTGGAGATGGGTCTCTAGCAAAAATCGGAAAAAATTGCTTCAGACACTTGAAAGGATTCGCAAAATTTCATGTGTTCCCCCCCCGAAGATGTTTGTTGTTGGACTTATTAATAAAGAAACCCTGGTCAGACTGAGTTTTAAAATCCAGGGCATAAAATGGCCACGGTCGGACCTCGTGTCAGCTTGTGTATTCCGATGTCTGCAACAGGACAGGACCTTTCCTTATGCATTACAATCAAGTCTATGCATAAGGCTTTCAAGGTGTTTGCTCAAGTAATCGGCGGGGACATTGAGACGGCGCTGGGCCCATCAACGGAACTGTTCTGGACAATCATCCAACCTGTCGAACAATAGGGTGGCAGTTGAAGAACTGGTATCACACCATTACCGGCCATCTAACATGATGGGCCGAGACCAGTACCTTTTGTTAAAATTCATCATGCCCAGATCAGACAATAGAAATGTGCTGATCGGTGGGAAGATTAGGGCGTCCGGGAGGGGTATAAATGGGAAGACCCAGCCATTTTTCGCTCTCTCTGCCTGGACCCTCGGTTCGCTCTGTCTGCCAGCAGCTAAGAAAGAAGACTACCAGAAACTTCGGAGCCACGTGTCGACGGCAGAAACAGAGCACAGGGCCAGGTTTTTCCATCCATTTCACCGGTGAGCATTATCTTTCTTCTGGCTGTCGCAAGACAATTTTAGTTTGGCATAAGGGTGGGGATTAATGGGGATATTGCTAAAATTGTAATTTTAGGATTTTCCCTCGATGTGTTAGTTCTCTTCCCATGCTAAGTGTAAAACCGTTTTCATATGATACTGTTTCTCTGTAGTTTTACTTCTGTAAATAAACATTGGTTTTCCTCGCACCAATCCACGGGTCTGTTGTTTGTCTTTATCACCGCTCGATAAGTCCTGGGCTCAGAACTAATAAAGGGGATAGCGATTCGCAACCGCATAGCGGGCGCAGGACAGTCCAGGAAAACATAACTGGCTGACCTACAAATAAGCCCGAGACAGAAACCCCTTACACACTCAACCCGCCTCCATCCCACTCCCACTCTATTTTCATGAGTGTCTGTTTAGCCGCTCCCAAACTGACCCATCTGGAACTGGTGGGACAGGTAGTTAAGGCAGTTAACAGCCTGTTAACTGCCTTGCTAATCCTATTTTTATAGTTGTTTCCCATTTTCCTGCTTCTGGCTCCTGTTTCCCAACTTGTCATAAACAGGCCAGGTTCAAGGAGACGAGTTGCTGGAGGACATGATTTGTAATCATTGGTGGAGCACTTTAAAAGAACCCCTGAAACATGGCTGACATTCAAATGCAACAACTTTGCTGTTGTAGGTATGGGATAAGATTTTGCACATCTACTGACCTTGTGACTGGTCAAGCTGACACCCATCTGCAGTGTGGCCTGAATGGAATAATTTCAGGCTACTTCAACTGTGTGCTTGCAAGCTTGTTGCCTCAAATGAAATCTACAGCAAGGGGATGGGAAAACTTTATGTCCTCTCATCCTGGTCCTCATAATCAGAGGAGCAGCAGCCGCATGGCTCAGCGCAGATCTTCCTGGGAAGAGGAGTAGGAGGAGGACGAAGGGCGCCTTGCATGTCCTGTTGTGACCAATGCAGCATCCTTCCAGTTCACTGCTGCCCGTCAACCAGGGTATGCACACTGCCATGCCACATTAGCATAAGCCTATTCTTCAACCATAGGTGGCTACCATATGGCTCTGTAATTGCAGGCAACATTTGTCCAACGTCATACATCATCTCTGCTATACCCTGTTATTTCCTATCACTTTTACCATTAGCATTACAAAAGCAAGTCGCCCTGAGCCCTCAATGCTCTTTTGCCATTTCCCAGAACACATAGGCCACACAATCAACTGTTTGCCATAATTTTTCTTTTACACATGGCAAAAGGATAATAAACCAACAACAGTCAGAAAAAAAGACAATACACCCAAGTGAATCCCCTTGTGACTATAGGTGCTTAACCTTTCTCTTACACATGCTTCTACGTGGTGCTTCCCCTGTGGCTTCAGCAGATATAGAGGCACCTTGCTGACTAGGATGCTGCGCCTGCTTAGACGCATTTGGCGGGTGTCCTCTGGGTTTGGGAGCCTGGGAGGACTAAACAACAGTCTACTCTTCCTACGGCTGTGTAGGGGCTGAAACGGCCATCTTAGTTGTCTTCACAAAGTGGGTCTCTGACCGAGGGCTCCGCAGTGGCATAGTTGTGTGAGCGCTTTGATAGGAGCCCACACTTCCTTGTGTCCTGCCAACAACATCCCTCTCATGGGTCAGCCGCACCTCAATGCTGGCAAGTGGCTGGAGAGCACCTTGCTGCACATCAGGGGGACCATAAGGACCCGTATCTGCACTGGCAGTCCTCCTCAAAAGAACGTCCATGAAGCTCTGGTCTCTCTGCTCAATAGCTGCCCATCGCTCCTCCAGAGATGACATTCTATTTTGAACAGTCACCATGTTTTCCTGACTCTGGCGACTTATTTCCTCCATGGCGATAGCCATCCTTTCCATGGAGGTAGCCAGCCTTTCCACGGAGGTTGCCATCCTATCCACGGAGGTTGCCATCCTATCCATGGTGGTGCGTTCATGTGCCATTGCCTCCACCACGGCAGTGCTGATGTTAGAGATGGACTCCTCCATTCTATCCACACTCACACTAACCCTGGAGGCAAACCCTTCCAGAGACTCCTGCACTTGTTCTTGTATTTCCCGAGACGCTCTTTTTCTGGATGGCCCCAGAGGCACAGTGTCTGCATGCAGCTCAGCAGAGCTAGGAGAATCCTGCGACCTCCGCCGAGGACTCTCCACTGCTGTTGCTGTCTCCACCATCTGCTGATGTTCACTTGTGAGCTGTAATAGACCAGGTGGCAACACTACTCTAACTCGCGAGGGCCCCACCGAGGTGTGCGTTGCTGCGCTGGTGCTGGGTGCGCTGAGTCCTGGTGACGCTGCTCCCTCAGAGGCTCCAGGTTCCTCTGAGGAGTTGTCCGGCTCTTCGTCCTGGATCGTGGGGAGGGGGGCGCTCGATGGTCCTGTGGGAGAGTAACAGCATGATTTAGACATCTGATATTGATGTAGCAGACACATCCTTTTGAGCAGATGATACAAAGCGATTCTCTATGAGCATCATATGCCATTGCAGTCTGAGAGGGATGAAACTCTATTATGTCACCAGCTTCCTCTAGTGTGCCTGTCTCTCCATCGTCCACTTCCAGGTCCTTGCCACCTCCAACAATCCTCCTCAGCACTGGTCAATGTTGCTAGGGTAGGTGTTCCTCCTCCAGTCATTGCTCTCTCCCTCTTATTGTGGGCTATCTTTTCCTGCAAGGAGGGACACAAGCAGTGTTTCAGCCACAGTGATGGAGTGAGGGTCAATAATCCCTACCATAGAAGCTTTGAGGGAGATGAAGATGGAGTAAGGTGCCAAGAAGAAGCTAGCTCCCTGTGCGTTGTTAGTTGTTGTCACTGATGACAATGAGAGAGAGTCTAAGGGGTGCATAGGCAGGATGCTGAAGTGATTCAGTGCAGAGACAGAGATGAATAGGTAAGGGTGCAAGGGAAGTAAGAGTAAGGTGGGATGTGAAGGAGGAGGCTTACAACGCAGAGTGCTGGTGATGAGAAGAGAAGGGAAGCAGATTGACGGCAAGTGTGATGGGATACTCACTTCTGATGTTCGCACAAGATCATTAAACCTTTTTCGGCACTGGATCCATGAGCGTGAACATATGGACCTTGGGCTCACCTCCTGAGCAATGCGCAGCCAGGCTGCCTTGGTCTGCTGAGGAGGCTTCCTCCGGCTAATAGGAGGGAAGAGAATCTCCCTGCGTCCTCTTACAGCATCCACAAGAGCACGGAGGGAGTCATCATTAAATCGAGGAGCTGCCTTGCCTCTGGAAGAAGTGATTGTGTATAAATCGATATCAATGAGTCCAGGAATCCACAATAGAAAGCCTCAGGCTAAATGGCAGCTTTAAAAGCAGCTGCTATTATGACGTCATCAGAGGCGGCCAGCCGACCCGATCGCATTGATTGGACCGGCCAGCGCGCCTCACTGAAATAAACAAGCTCATTGAATCAAAATCGGACATCAGCAGCTGATCCTGCCGGAAGTGGCTCCGGAACCCACCCACCATACAACCCATCTCCAACCCGCCTCAGGAGTTAAAATCGAGCCCCCTATGTCTGACAGGTATGAATAGCTGGGCAGCTCCCAAACTACTGGCAATGTCAGTGCAGCGAATGCATGAACACGGCCCAACTGAAATCACCAGTCAAATTCTTCTCCGCAGTGCAGAGAATCATCTTGTCTCAACTCAGCACCTTAGCACTAAATAGTTGGCAGTTTTGTTCTGTGAACTCATGACCACTGGGTTAAGACTATAAAAGCTCAAATCATATCAGATGGTTCCAGCCAATAGAGAGAAAGGATTTTGATCCGTTCAATCTGGCTTGGATTCAAATGCAGGTCACTGAGTTGAAAACATGTCTATTTATTGTAGTAACCCGTCTCAGTTTAGTGGTGCTTTTGCTTATTCATTGTCAGCTTACAGAAATAAAATAAATGGAACAGCGCTGTTTCCAAATAATTCATTGTAGCACAAATTCAGTAATCCTGTAGTGATTATATAGTGAATTTAACCTTCCATCAATCTTCGGCTGAATGGAGTATCCAGGCTATTAATGTCAACTTTCATAGCCAAGGCTGAAAATAAACTTAAAAGCCTTCTCACATGAGTATGCGACATTTAATTATTATGGTTAAAAATAATGCTATGGTATTATTGAAAGTCAGTGGGTGTCTGATTTTAAAATGACACTATTCTCATTTCAGCAGTTAGATGAGAGTTGCAGTTTATTGCAATCATCCCATACCTCAAATATTCTCATTAGAATCCATATTTAATATATTGTTTGCTGTGCAAGAATTAGGAACCATTCATTGTTTTAGGCACAATAAATGGGGATAATATCAAATTAAACTTTAACATATTTATTCTAGGAGTTTGATGGAATAGTTTACATTCCCAGTGGGGATGAAGGCCAATTAGCCACATGTATTAGGATTTACATACCACAGGAAAATATCAACTCAAAATGACCAACTGTGAAGTGATTTACAATAGAGGTAAATATTGAACGGTAATAAAGATAATTAGTTAAATCTATTTTGAAAAGAATAGGGACATTTTATTGTGTCGTCTCAGATATTTAGACTGAATCCGATTTACTTGAAATTGTGCTGGTTACATTTCAAGTTTCCGCAAAAATGCATTTGCATAATTACAAACGTAAAATCTTCCATGAACCAGCGCAATTGGTCAGCGTAATAGAAAGTAATCATTTTTTTTATCATGGTGCAGTTTTATTAATACAGCTGAAAATGGCTTTATCACACAAAATAAGCATTTTTAATAAGAGTGTCTAGTCCTCCACCTGTGAGTCAGTTTCTTAGTAAATTAAGTATCTTTTAATTGGTAAAAACTTTTAATACATGTCTGCTAGGACATAAGAACATAAGACATAGGAGCAGGAGTCGGCCATTTGGCCCCTCGAGCCTGATCCGCCATTCAATAAGATCATGGCTGATCTGGTCTTGGCCTCAACTCCACTTTCCTGCCCTATCCCCATAACCCTTGACTCCCTTATCGTTCAAAAATCTGTCAATCTCCACCTTGAATATATTCAATGACTCCGCCTCCACAGCTCTCTGGGGTAGAGAATTCCAAAGATTCACAACCCTCTGAGAGAAGAAATTCCTCCTCATCTCCGTCTTAAATGGGCGACCCCTTATTCTGAAACTGTGCCCGTGCTAAATAGTGCCTGTGCGCCTAAAAAAAGACAAGCTCAATTTGAAGACCCACCTCGAACCGGCACAATCGACTGAAACTCGGCATCCTCATTATTTTGATCTGGGTGCGTGGCCAGTTTTGTAGTTGGGGCTGGCTTCGAGTGAAATGATTTTTATACTAACGTTAAAGATTGTGGAAACTCGATTTATGCTTGACGTAACTTATGCTTGAGTTTCCGCAATCTTTTGCGCTGGTACTGTCCATCTCACCCGGATTGCGCTGATAAAATTAGTGCAAACTAACGCAAACTCTAGGCCGTTGTCTTTAGCTAGTTGCGATTGAAATTTCCTGGTAGTGTTTCAACTATGCATGTTGTATCTACAAAATTACAGCTATGGCATAGATAGTATTATCTTTGACGATTGTACATTATATTTAAGAAAACAACTAAAACTCTGATGCATTTATACGTTTATATTATCCTTTCAATAAAATGGAAATGCCGTACATTTTATAGGATAAATATTACTGTAGCTCTTATCCAGGACCTAATTTCGCCTTTGTTTGATCTCTGACCACAAATCCATATTAATCTACTCTTTGCTGAACTACAAACTGGTCCAATAAACGTTTGCCTGTTTCAGTGGAACCAGCATCTACTGAACTACATACCAGTCCATTCCACAATCATTGCTTCTAAACATGAAGACACTGGCCCAAAAATTCGGCTGAATACGGGAGAGTACGAACTGTGTACTCTCGCGTATTCGGTCCCGAAGTGCCGGTTTCCTGCATGCACTGCGCATGCGCGGGAAACCGGCACTTCCGGTATGGCGAAGGGGGCGGTTCCTAAGTGAACCGCGTGCGCACTACAGGCTGTGTGCACGCAGCACACTTAGGTTTTTTTTCAGGTTTCAACGCGAAGGTAAGTGTTGAAGATTTTACACATGAAGAAAGGAGGCGTAAGACCCCCTTTTAACAAGGTAAGTAGTTAATTAAGTATTATCTTAAATTTTTTTCAACAGGTTTATCTTTTTTAGAGACTTTAAAGAAAGGTAAGTTTATTTTTATAACTTTTAAAAAGAATTTAAATTTTTTCAAAAATTTAAATTTTTGTTTAAAGTGGTTAATCTATTTAACTATAGTTATTTTATTAATGTGATGGTTTTTAAAAAAAAATTATTTGAGGTTTAGCTGTTCTTTTGGGCCAATTTGTATTCATAGTTTTGACAGTTCTCCTGTCAAATCTATGAATGAGAGATGGTGTGCTGCCATTGGCTCTCCATGGCCCACGTGATCCCAGAGGTCGCATCGAACTAACTGCGCCTCTGGAACACGCACACACTGCGCGCCGGCACCAGGGAGAGGCCCAGGACCAGAAGTTCGTGTGGGCCCAAAACACAACGGCCAGCGTGGAGTGCGATATCGCACAAGATCCTTACCCCCGCGGCAAGCCTCCGAGTCAAATTTCTGGGCCACTATGTTCACGGCTTCTTCATCTGGTTCTCCTAAACTGACTTTGTATAAAATATCTTTCTGCAGTTTTTCAATCTCCTTTAATGTTTTCAACTTTTGTATCTTAATCATTTTTTCAAATGCTAGAAATATTTCAATTCAGTTATAATAACAACTTGCAATTATATAGTGCCTTTAACACCCCAAGGCATTACATGGATAAGCACAAGGAAGACAGATGCCGAACCAGGAAGGGAGAGATTTAAGACCATAATCATAAACGCCAGTAATTTCAGTGATGGTTCTCTTGATCTCTGGTCGTAACTTTGGTGGGAGATTGGGAAGCACCCACAGAAATTATACCCCAAAGTATTTAGATATGAGGCTTTAGTGACCACAATAATTAAAGGTTCATTATCTTTGTCACAAAATGAAATTGTCAAGATTGCAGAGGAGGCATGAAAAAAAAATTGTGCTTCTTGAGATAAGAAGATGTAAATAGGAGTGCTGTCCTCCAGTTACCTGGAGTGACTATGATGTACTTCATCCTGTATTGTTAGCTTGAATGATATGGTTGTGCCTGATTTTCACACTGATTTTAATTTCTTCTGTGGACTAAGAATTGCTAACTCTCCTCATGACTATTTTAAAGGAAACCCTAACATTTTAAAGGAAAGAGCATTATATTCCATTTGCTCGGGGCAATGTTAAGTGATCTTCGCAGTATTTTTAATAAACAACAATTTACTTGCAGTGTACACAGGTGACATCTAGTAGCTTCTTAAAATTACTTGAACTAGGATAAGGACAGAGAGAGAGGCCAGCTGTCTTTCAGATGTGCTGGAAACATAAGGAAAATATCTGTAACAGATGGAAAGTCTTGCGTTGGATTTTGTCCAAACATTATGACTGTGCAGCTCTTGCACCTGCACCTACAATTACAAGGTTATCTTAGAGTGAAGCAACCATATGCCTCATGCCAACAAAAGTCTCAAAGCGCAAGTGTTTAATTAAATAAAAATAATCAAATTTAGGGGTCTGTACAGGATACTGTTCGCATAAACAAGAATTGAAGTTGGGTCATAGACAGTATTTAGAACAAAAATGAGATGCAGAACAAGTTAATTCGAGTCACTAATTGGCAGTTTGTACACAGGAATCACTGAGTTCATTGTGCACATGGCTGATATGTATCACACTTAAATATAATGGACATAAGTCATACATACTGTCACTTCTATGATACCTTCTGTGCAATCTGCACAGCTACGCATTTCCCATTCAAACTACTATGTTGGTGGCATGCTCTCATCTCCAAATCCCATCTCAGTTTGTCCCTTTACTACTTTAGCACATAATTTCTTTCAGCCCTTACGCTTAAGTTCCCAGTGATTTCCTTGCTCAAATCTCTTCTCCGTTTTCCTCATTTATCCTTTGCATTGTGATTCCTTGTCTTCTGTGATTACCTTCTTTCTTAAATCTCCCCCAACTCATCAGACTCATATCCTCCATAAGACTTACATTGACCCTCTCTGAACCCAGCTCAACTATCACTCCATGGCTCAATGCTTGCTGACTTCATAAACTTTTTTTCCTTTCTTCAGGCATTGTTTTCTGTCTTGAAAGCTGCTGTCATAACCTTTTCCTTAAAAAGCTTACCTTTGACCCTTCAACTACTGCCCCATTTCTAACTTCCCCTCCACCCTATGGTCCTCAACACATCATGCCACTCAGCTCCATGACAACCTTTCCCACCACACTGTGTTCAAATCCCTTCAGTCTGGTTTCTCTAACTGCTGGTTAACAATATTAAAGGAGATTGTTTTGTTAGAGGCCGATAGTGTCTGACATATCAACAAAATCAGACAGCTGTTAGATACTGTAAAATTGTTTTTCACACCAATAAACCACAGCAGTATAGAGATTAAGTAAACGAAAAAGAACATTCAGAATGTTAAAGCATCTCCATGACTAGTTCCTTGCAACAGTTCTCTGGTTCAATTAACCCCTGTCTCAGCAAGCAATTTCTAACCAGATAACAGAGCAGTTCCCTACCTTCAGTCTTACTTCCCTAGCCTGTGTGAAGCTTGTTCATGTGTTAATTAATTTGACTTTGCGCATTTCATGGAGATTTAAACTGAAATCACCAAATGTAGGTTTAATGTTTTCAGTCTCAGTAGAGAATACAAACAGATCAGATAATGAAATGAATCAGAGCCAAAAACCTGGTACAAAAAAAATTGCAAATACTAGGGGCTAGAAATTCATTATAGCCCAGGAATGGGTGGTATAATTAGAAAAATTGGAGAATTAGCACCAGGCGCTAATGCTTTAGACTGTAAGCACAATTTGTGCTCACTGTTCAAAGAAATGATTGGAGTCCAAATTCAAGTCTTTAAGCCCAAGCTCATTGAAGTTACACTCAAAGGGTGGACCAATATCAGGTGCAGTCTAATTGCAAGTTATCATTACCACAGGCTTTTCCAGTTCTTAAAGGGGAGGTTCATTGATGCTGTAGAACCTCATTCTTAGCATTGCTGGCTGTGCAGCCAGCTCAGCAAGCAGCAGCAAGTCAAGGAGAAGGAGCCAGAGGACTGAAGCAGCTGTACCCATGGCAGATCCACGCCCCAGGGAGAGAGCACGCAGCTTCTGTGATCAAGCATTGGAGGGTTGGTGTTCGCTGTGGAGAGACGGAGGCGGTGCTCTACCAGGCAAGTGGCAGGAGGCCCTCGCCACAAGTCTTCCACACCATGTGGAGGGAGGTAGCGTAGCATCTTCTCGGGCAGCACTGTAGTCCTCAGGATCCACACACAGTGCAGAAAGAAATTTAACAACCTCATTCGGGTGGTCAGGGTGAGTCAACACTTCTACAAATAGTACGTACCATCATCTGAACCACAGTCTTCAAACACTACCCAAAGCACCACACCCCAGCACTCACCCAAAAACAATCTCTACCTACCAACACCCACATCTCATACCTTGCACACAATGACAACTATTCAACTATGGCAGGCACATCACCCAAGCACATTGCTCCACTCTCACTCACACACTTTCCTTTCTCTTGCAGGCCAAGGTGGCTCACAACAGGAGAAAGCAGGAGAGCACAGGCGGGGGACAAGCCAACACCCAACCACTGTCTGCGCTGGAAAATAGAGTGCTGCAGATTATTGGGTGCCAGGTGGTGGGTGCCGTGGCCACCGGCGACGTTGACCCCCTTGGGGACAACAACGGTATGTTCATTCCCTACTCCTTCTTCTCACATCCCACTTCCCCCTCACCCCACAAGCGTTTTGCACTTTCCAGCTAATCATGCTCTATGCATGCATTTCTCCCTTCCTGCCCCCTCCCCTCACCTTAACCCGACTCTTGTGCCTTTATGCTTTCAGATAATCAGCAAGCACCTGAGCAGCCTGTCCCTGAGGACACCGTAGAGAGTGAGGTGGGAGAAGAGGAGGAGGAAGAACACACCGCGCCACTGCATGTCTCACCCGCAGTCACCAGCTCAGATACTGGCACTACGCGTTCTTTAGAGGCTAGTATAATAGCGGGATCTGCACAGGGCGAGGCACCTGCTCAGCTGAGTACTGGAGGGCTCCTCCCAAGCGGTCAAGGCAGCGGAACCATTGATTGAGCACCCCGATGGTCTGCTCGATGATGTTCCTGGTGGCAGCATGGCTCTCATTATATGAGTGCTGAGCAGGAGTGTTGGGGAGGGGTTCATGAGCCAGGTGAAGAGCGGATAGCCCTTGTCTCTGACCAGCCAGCTGCGAGCTTGATGTGGTGGCTGGAAGAGTGCTGGCACACTGGTCTGGCACAGGATGAAGGCATCATGGCAGCTGCCAGGATAGCGGGCATTCACACCTGAGGATTCGCTGTCTGTGGTCACACACCAACTGCACATTAAGTGAGTGGTAGCCTTTGCGGTTACGGAAGATCTCAGGATTATTATGTGGTGCCCGCAAAGCCACGTGGGTGCAGTCAATGGCGCCCTGCCTCATGGGGAAGCCCGCTGTCCTGTCAAAGCCACATGCACGCTCGTCCTGCTTCTCTCTGGTGATGGGGAAGGAAATGTAGTTCCTTCTCCTACTGTAGAGAGTCTCTGTGACCTCCCGGATGCAGCGATGGACAGCGAACTGTGAGATGTTAGCTATGTCTCCTGTTGTAGACTGCAAGGATCTGCTGGTGAAGAAATTGAGGGCGACGGTGACCTTGACTGCCATTGAGGGAGCCGTGATCGCCCTGATCTGAGGCTCGATGTCTGGTTGCAGGAGATGGCAAGAGTCCTGTGACTACACCATTGGTGAAGCGGAGCCTTCTAATACACTGCTCCTCGCTTAATTGGAGATATGAGAAGTGCTCTCGGAATACCCTTGGAGGGTAAGTCCTCCTGTTGAGAGCCCTGATGGCCCTGCTCCTCCCTCTGGCCACATGTTCCAGTCTTTCTCGCTGCCTCTGCTCCCTCCGCTGTAGATCCTGGAGGGCGAGGTCGACTGCCCCCATTAATGTAATCAAGTGTAGCAGTTTGATTTTTTTAAGAATAAATGTAGCTACTTTTTAGTTGCCACAATGTTCCTGATACTAAATAACCTTGAAAGCACGGAATGAGACTGTTGCACTGTGTGAAACTGACAAGAAAGCACTGAAACTCCACTAGCCTACAGCTGCAACTTATTACTGATGATCCCTTTAAATAACCTCCCTGGAGCCAGCTTCCTGGTGCTTCAAGTAGGCTCTCCCTGTTACTGTTTCCTCCAGGCGCTAAGGTTGGTGGCGACAATTGATTTCGCAGATTGGGTGGTCAGTGAGTGTTACACACTCACTGACATCATGATCCACCTGGAGTTGAGGCACCCGGCGGTAACTTTTAGTGGCGGCACTGTGGGGGGGAGGGATTTGGCGTGTAGTGCTGGATTCACCTCGCCCTGGCGATAATGCTCTAGCTCCCCATTAGCGCCATCTGCTGGCGCTAATGGGAGGCGCTAAGGTACTGAATTTTCTCCCCCTTGAAGTCTGAAATAAAATCAGGAAATGCTGCCATCTTAGAGCAGACCATCAACATTTTTAACAAACGTGCCTTTTTATGCCGACCTGCAGCAGTCCCTTTAAGGACCACCTGTTAAGCCGCATGTCGAACTGGTTTTCCTGAATGGAGCCGGGCTGGCGCTGGCTACCTTAGGGCTACCAATATTACAGAGGAGGCCTCGAATAGGTGTTAGGCCTCTTATTTGCATATGCGAAGGAACTAAGGCCTGTTTCAGGCCCATGCCCTGGACACCTATTTTTTTGCTATGTCAATATGGCAGGCAGTGCACTTCCAGGTTCTAATGAGCGTGCGCTTCCTGCTTGTCATATTGGAGGCTTAGGTGCCCATTTAGCACCTGAAAAGTGTGTGCAGCGTCATCAAACTTTTAGGCCTTTATAACTACAGTCGTAATATAAATGGACAATAATTGATGGTATTGCATTTGCGATTTTATGCTGGTTTTCAGTGTAATTTCTGCATAAATGTGATCCAGGAAATTCGGGGTGACTAACTTTTAGATTAGAAATTTGGAATATTTCTGTACCATAACTTGGACAGCCTTTACGGTAACATTGCTGGCTTATATGGCAGCTTAAAATCAGCATTTGGAAGCAACGTTACAGGTTGCTGCACATGAGCAATCAAAATTAAGTTGCTTACTGAGAATTAGTAGCTGCCCAGTAACCTGCCTGTCTTGCGCAGAGGAGAAAGACAGCTACTAACTGCTTATCTGTTGTGATATTGTGGTGGTACTTCACATGAATGAAATACATTGGATCCTCATCTATATTTTCATGCAGGACTGCCTTGGTGGGGTTGACTCCTGTAAGTAACTCCTTAAAGAGATCCTTGTGGTTTTACAACTATGAAATTGCCCCAGGTCTGCACCACTCAACGTGAGGCTGAGAACACGTGGGTACCTACAGCAGTGATGCACAATGTGCTGGTGACTCTTTGAATCTGACCCACCAACCATTTTGGAACAATGTGCTACCAATATACTTATAATTTTGAAAAATAACAACTCATCTTGTATCATTTGCCTTGTCGGGCTATTACACATATTTTCAACACAGAAAATATATGCCCCACATGAGCCTCCTCCCACCCTTCTTCATCTAACCTCATTAACATGTCCTTCTATTCCTTTCTCCCTCATGTGTTTATCTAGCTTCCCCTTCAATGCATCTATGTTAGTCGCCTTAACTACTCCTTGTGGTAGCAAGTTCCACATTCTAAGGCTATACTTTGTCCCCCTAAAACTAACATTGGCCCAAATTTTCCATTCCCCATGAAGACGTACACATAGCATACGCCGTCATAAGCCTTGTAAAAGGCCCTGCAAGTTTCGGGTTTCCACATGCACTGCGCATGCGTGAAAACCTGGAACTTGCGATCTGTCAATGTTCGCCATGACAGATCTAGCAGAGTGACCCAAGAATCACTTTTGCTGGTGCAGAACTGGGCTATTTGCCCAACGACTGCCCAGCAAATGCCCAAAAAACCCTCACAGCTGGTAAAAGCAGGCGTAGGGCATGCTTTCACCAGTGTAAGGGTTAATATAAATGTTAAATTAAAAAATTAAAAATAAAAACATCATACACAAATATTTAAAATTAGTTTATGTAAATTTTGGCCAGGATTAAAATGTTTAAAATTATGTTTCAAAAAATTAAATTTTTATTTTAAATGCATCATTAAAGGGACCTTTAGTTAAATTTGAAAATGGGAACATTTATTTTTATTCCAGTTGTGTAAATTATTAAATTATTTGAGGATTCCTCATATGCTTTTGTGGAATCCATTCGCAAATGGAATCCTCATAAGCATATTAGAATTCTCCTTTCTGATAGGAGGACCTGGCCCATGTGATCCCAGGGACACTTCCGAACCACCTGCGTCCCTGGGATCCGTGGGCCTTTACACAGGTGTATGTCTGCAGGCCCAGGACCCAAAGTCTCCGAAACCCAGGAGCCAGCTGGTCGGTGCTGATTTTTTTATCAGGTCGGAGGCACACTCCGGAGATACGCCTCCGACCGCAAATTCCGGTCCATTGTATTTGTTTCAATATTGCTTTAGGTAAACTTTAAAATACACATGCACACGATCCACCACACTACTGAAGCTGTTCTGTCCAAAAATAATCCTTTTCTTACAATATTGCTGTCTACAACGTGCTGCTGTGATACCAGATTGGTTTAGAGTCTTGTGTTTTTCTCTCTTCCGCCTTTGTGTTTCTTCTCTCTGTCTGTACCTGCTTCCCATGCTCTCTCTCGTCATGCTGGCAACTGTTCACTTCTTGCAGCTGTGATTAGCACCTTCAGCACCCCTGTAAATCACAGTCAACTGCTCTGCATCGATGGTACTTGCTAGAAGCCAGCTTTTACATCATCAGGATAGATTTGGCCATTTGGTAAATGGGGATCTTAATGTTGAGTCTTTGTTGATCACATATTTAAGGGAAAGAGAGAAAGCTATTCATGTTAAATCCCAATCTTTAGTGAGAGAGCAAAGTGTGGAGGCAAAGAGGAATTAAAAAATGAACCGTAAGTGGGAATATGATCCACTAATTTTTTTATTTTGGCTCAAACTATCTTCACTTCCCCCAATATCAGTTTCTCAGTACCACTGAGCCAAGCACCTTCCTTTGCCAATTGACAGTTTCCTCATTGTCTCACTCAGACATTCCCATCTAAATACACCAGACTAAATTTTATGGGTTACCATTCTCAGTGCAAATATTTGCTCAAAGGTGGAGGTGAGAGGGGCGGTTGCCAGGGTGGGGGGGAGTAGATCAGACAACAGCGATCCCAATCCTTGGACTTCTGTATTTTACGTTGTTAATTTTAATCACTGGTAAATTGGGATGGAGCACAGGTTAGGCACACTGATCTCCACACCCAATTGTTAATTCTGCTCTCTTGTCCAGAGCCAGGAATGCCACCTTGTAAAATTTACTTCAATATTGCTAAAAATCTCTAGCTGTCTTCTCCTCTCTTTCTTTTGTCTCTCCCCACTTTTCTCTTTTTTTTTAATTGTTCAAATCAAAAGTATCTATGTATCAGCAGCATTCATTATTACAACAAGACTAACAATAATTCTGTAATAATTATATAAAACTAGAAATGACTGTTGCCAAGAACAATGGACAAAGCTTTAACACATAGGTAATATATTCCTCTCTCCAATATTTTACTCCTTTAATAAATTGATATATGCCTCTGTTAAAAAGACAGAGAAATGTAATAAAAAAACATCCAGCACTCACCCGCTGATATCCCCAACAGTCTTTTTTTCCCATCTTGGTTCATTTTCTCTCCTGCTACAGCTGTAGTTTGTCCAATGTTCTGTTTATGTGCTGCCATCATTGGCTTCTCCAACTCCATTACAACTTGGATACATGGGATTAGGACTACTGCTCGTGAGAAGGATAACCATTAACATGGAGTGGTTGGGCTGAACAGGCAGTTTCTATGTTGTCATTCCTATGCAATTCTCTGTAACTTCCAGACCATCTATTTGCTTTTTCCTATTTTGCCTCTCTCCTCTTAACTTTGCTGTCCCACCAGGACTCTTTCCTCATAGCTTTGTTTTTGTTTCTCTACATGGGATATTGGCACCTTGGAAGTGGATTTTTCTGAAGAAGTTCTCTATCTCTGTAGTAGATACAGATAGATTCTCAGTCCTTGCATGCAAGACATTAACATAGTAGGATAAAAGGGCTAGAAATTCGGTACTGCCCCGGTTGGGGCGCCAAATTAAAAAAGTTGGAGAATTAGCGCCAGGCGCTAATCCTTCTGACCTCCCGCTAAATTGATTGTTAGCGCTCCAAGAAAGAACTGGAGCGCTAAATCAAGTGCTAATCACCTAACTTAGGGCACTACACACAGAGAGCGGGGCACTACCCGCAGAGCGATAACCAATTTCAGGTGCACTCCAATGGGGACTCATCATTCACACTGGCTCCTTCCAGTTCTTAAAGGGGAGGTTCAATCATTCTGCCCAACCTCATTCTCAACATTGCTGGCTCTGAAGGCAACCTCGAAGCAACTCAACAGCTACACCTCTTATCATCATGGCTGATCCCAGTCCCAGGGAGAGAGCGCGCCATTTCAGCGACCAGGCATTGGAGGCATTGGTCGCGGCAGTCGAAAGAAGGAGGGCAGTGCTGTTCCCGGCCACTGGCAGGAGGTCATTGCCCCAGGTCTTCAGGGTAATGTGGAGGGAAGAGGCCCAGAACGTCTCAGCCAGCAGTGTGGTCCTCAGGACCCTCACACAGTGCCATAAAAATTCAACGACCTCACTCGGGTGGTCAGGGTGAGTACATGCTTCAACAAGTCCTACATCCCAGCATCTGAACCTCAGTCTGTACACACTGCACAAACCACCACACCCCCTCCACTCACCCACCAAGCATGTCCACCTACTAAAACTCACATCCACAACTCACGCCTTGCCTGCAATCACAGCTATTCAACTATGGCAGGCACATCTCCCAAACACATAGCTGCACACTCACTCACACACTTTCCTTTCTCTTGCAGGCCAAGCTGGGCCACAATAGGAGGGAGCAGGAATGAACAGGTGGGGGTGAAGCGGACATCCAACAGCTTACAGACCTGGAGGAGTGAGTGCTGAGAGTCATTGGGCGCAAGGTGGTGGGCGCCGTGGCCGTCAGCGACGTCGACCCCCTTAGGGGAAACAATGGTATGTTCATCCCCTTTCCTTCTCTCATCCCACTTCTCCCTCACACCACAAGCCTTTCCCACTTTCTAGCTCATTATACTGTCTGCATTCGTTGCTCCATTCCTGACCCTCTGCCCTCACCTTAACACGGGTCTTGTGCCTTTATGCTTTCACGTAATCAGTAACCAGCTGACCAGCCTGTCCCTGAGCCTCCCAGTGAGAGTGAGGCGGGAGAAGAGGAGGAGGAAGAATGAACCGCGTCACTGCATGTCTCACCCGCAGGCACCACCTCAGATACTGGCACTATGCGATCTTTAGAGGCAAGTTTAGTAGAGGGGTCTGCACTGGGTGATGCGGGCTGCAGCAAGGCCAGGGGGAAAGGGTAGCTCGGGGGCCTGCTCCCCAGAGGGCGAGTTCGCGCGCAAGTTCTGCTGCACAGGACTCAGATGAGGACCTCGATGGGGAGGCGTTCACAAGAAGGGTGATGGGCATGCACACCGAGATGATAGGTGCAATGGCAAGGGTGCCCGAGAGCCTGTCGGCAATGGTAAGGAGCATGGAGGAGTCCGCCTTCAACATTGCACAGAGCTCTGCGCACACCAAGGAGCCCATCCTTGGCAGTCTGCAAAGCATGGTGGAATCCCTGAGAGATCGTGTGTGATGGGCAATGTGGCAGCATCTATTGCAGCACAGGCGGAAGCCACGCAATGTCTTAGTGCTGTAATGCAGTCAATGGTTGCTGCCATCGAGTCTCAGACTACTCTCATGTAGTCTCAGCTTGATGCCACGCAAGCTCTGACTGCTGTCATTGTCGCTGGTTTCACCACAGTCCACCGGGGATCTCACGGTGTTGCAGCAGGCCAGCAATCTGTGCTGCAACAGATTGCTAGGGATGCTGAGGTGCTGCCCCAGGGGAGTGGCAGTGGGTCAGTGGAGCAGGAACCTGCTGTCCTCTCTTAGGATAAAAATGAGAAGTCGCACAACACCAGGTTATAGTCCAACAGATTTATTTAATTTTACAAGCTTTCGAAGCAGTTCGCTCCTTCGTCAGGTAAGTTAGCAATGAGAGAATCTCCCAGAATTCACAATTTAAACCCAGACAAAATCTATTCACATTATTCCCTACAACAAAGAGCACAGCCAAGACAATGAGATGTGTCCCAGGGGGTCCAACGTGTCAAACCACCTGCTGGCTGCATATCCTGTCAATTTGTGTTCTTGTGTTAGTCTTTTTAAAAAAAAAACACCTGGGAAGACCGGCCATGATGTCAAGTCACGTTCTGTATCGTGACATGAACCCGATATCGCGATTGAGGCCATCCTCATGAGTGCGGAACTTGGCTATCAGTTTCTGCTCTATGATTTTGCGCTGTCGTGTATCTCGAAGGCCGCCTTGGAGAACGCTTACCCGCAGATCCGAGGCTGAATGCCCCTGGCTGCTGAAGTGTTCCCCGACTGGGAGGCAACCCTCCTGCCTGGCGATTGTTGCGCGGTGTCCGTTCATACGTTGTCTCAGTGTCTGCATGGTCTCGCCAATGTACCATGCTCTGGAGCATCCTTTACTGCAACGTATCAGGTAGACAACGTTGGCCGAGTCACATGAGTATGTACCGTGTACCTGGTGGGTAGTGTCCTCACGTGTAATGATGGTATCTGTGTCCATGATTTGGCATGTCTTGCAGAGGTTGCCGTGGCAGGGTTGTGTGGTGTCTTGGTTGTTGTTCTCCTGAAAGATGGGTAATCTGCTGCGAACGATGGTACTTTTGAGGTTAGGCGGCTGCTTGAAGGCGAGTAGTGGAGGCGTGGGGATGGCCTTAGCAAGGTGTTCGTCGTCATCGATGACATGTTGAAGGCTGCGAAGAACATGGCGTAGTTTTTCCGCTCCGGGGAAGTACTGGACGACGTAGGGTACTCTGTTGGTTGTGTCCCGTGTTCGTCTTCTGAGGAGGTCTATGCGGTTTTTCGCTGTGGCCCGTCGGAACTGTCGATCGATGAGTCGAGCGTCATATCCCGTTCTTACGAGGGTGTCTTTCAGTGTCCGTAGGTGTCCATCGCGTTCCTCTTCGTCTGAGCAGATCCTGTGTATTCGCAGGGCTTGTCCATAGGGGATGGCTTCTTTAACGTGGTTAGGGTGGAAGCTGGAGAAGTGGAGCATCGTGAGGTTGTCCGTGGGCTTGCGGTGGAGTGAAGTGCTGAGGCGTCCGTCTTTGATGGAGATTCGTGTGTCCAAGAATGAAACCGATTCTGAGGAGTAGGAGCGAACTGCTTCGAAAGCTTGTAAAATTAAATAAATCTGTTGGACTATAACCTGGTGTTGTGCGACTTCTCATTTTTGTCCACCCCAGTCCAACGCCGGCATCTCCACATCATGCTCTCTTAGGATGACAGCATTCCTGCTCCCACCACTGCCACTCCGCCATTGCCCTTGTCGCTGCCTGTCATCCAGCCAGCCCAGACTGCCATCGCCCATCCTGAGTTGGTGCAGTCTACAGACAGGCCTCCCAGGCCCAGAGCTTTTCGAGGGCGTCCTGCAAGGCCATCTGAAGCCTCCCGCACGGACACTCAGCAGCCTTCCACCAGCTCTGCTGCAGCCACTGGGCACAGACTAGGCAGGAGCAGTAGATTAGGAAAAGGCATTGTAAAGAGGGGAAGTAAGGGTTTGCACAAGGGTGATTAGTTATTATTGTTGTTGTATATATGTGTTTACTGAATGTTGATAAATTTATTAATTGAATTTTGCAGAATTTATGCTGTCTCTCATTTCAGCTTTGTGCTGTGATATGGCATGCAAAATGAATGGAATGATGGGGATGTAGTGAGCAACCAGGATGTGGGGTAGAATTTATTAGAACCACAGTCTGATGAGGCGGTCACGGACCGCCCTTCCAGAAGGCCGACTGAGTGGCTGCCTCCTCCCTCGCTGCTGTTCCTCCTCTTGTTCATCCTCCTCCTCCTCCTCTCCCTCTTCCTCCTCCTGAGGTGGCCCCGCTATGCCAGGTGGCAATGGCTGGTCCCTCACGATGGCCAAGTTGTGGAGCATGTAGCAGACCACGATGAAACGGGAAACCCAGTCAGCCGAGTACTGGAGGGCTCCTTCCGAATGGCCAAGGCACCCTGATGGTCTGCTTGATGATGTTCCTGGTGGCGGCATGGCTCTCATTATATGAGTGCTGGGCAGGAGTGTTGGGGTTGCGGAGGGGAGTCATGAGCCAGGTGAAGACCAGATAGCCCTTGTCTCCAACCAGCCAGCTGCGAGCTTGATGTGGTGCCTGGAAGAGTGCTGGCACACAGGTCTGGCGCAAAATGAAGGCATCGTGGCTGCTGCCAGGATAGCGGGCATTGACGGTGAGGATTCGCTGTCTGTGATTGCACACCAACTGGACATTAAGTGAGTGGTAGCCTTTGCGGTTACAGAAGACCTCAGGATTGTTATGCGGTACCTGCAAAGCGGCGTGGGTGCTGTAAATGGCGCTCTGCACCACGGGGAAGCCCGCTATCCTGGCAAAGTCACATGCACGCTCGTCCTGCTTCTCTCTTGTGATGGGGCAGGAAATGTAGTCCCTTCTTCTACTGTGGAGAGCCTCTGTGACCTCCCAGATACAGCAATGGATGGCGAACTGTGAGATGTTAGCTATGTCTCCTGCTGCAGACTGGAAGGATCCGCTGGCGTAGAAATTGAGTGCGACGGTGACCTTGACTGTCACTGAGAGAGCAGTGCTCATCCTGATCTGAGGCTCGAGGTCTGCTGCAGGAGGTGGCAGAGCTCTGTGACCACCTCCTTGCTGAAGCAGAGCTTTCTAAGACACTGCTCCTCAGTTAAATTTATGTAGAAGTGCTCCCGGAATATCCTGGGAGGGTAAGGCCTCCTGTTGAGAGCCCTGTTGGCCCTCCTCCCTCTGGCCACATTTTCCAATGTTTGTCTCTGCCTCCGACATTGATGCTGGAGGGCGAGGTCGAGTGCCAGCCCCCATTAATGTAACCAAGTACAGGACTTTGAAATCTTAGCAGAATGAAAGTGACAAATTGTTAGCAGGCAGAACACTCCTGAAAGTAAGAAACGTTTAACTCACTGAAAACGGCTGTTTCGCAATGTGAAACTGAGAAGGCCGCATTGATTGGCGACTAAAATGAAACCGGATGTTGATCCCTTTAAATACCGCTCCTACAGCGGCCATCCGAATGGATCATGCCTCCTCTTCCTGCCGTTGGTCAGGCCAGGAGCTAAGGCAGGGGACAACAGTCAATTTTGCATCTGGGCCTTTAACAGGGCGTTCCAAACTCATTAACGTCATGATCTGCCAGGCGCTAAAGGCCTAGGCACTAAGGGGTAGAAATTAGGTCGCGCCCCATTTGGGGCGCAAATATCGTCTGGACGCAAATATTAGCGCCTGGCGCTAATTATCGGCACTGACTGGAAACTTCACTTTTACCACCCCGGGAGGTGAGTGGAGCGCTAAAGCAGGCGCTGCACACCTGTCTTAAGGCGCAAAGGCCAAGGAGTGAGGCGCTAACTCAAAGCGCTGGCGAAGCTCATGTAATGTCAGTCAGCAATGGAACACACACACAATGGAACGGGCCAGTTCTTAAAGGGGATGGTTAATCTTGCTTTCCATCCACATCCTGTTCATTGCAGCCTTGAATCTCGGCCTGGAGAGACTTGCACATCAAATGTGCTGGAAAGAACAATGGAGAGTACCAGGCAAAGAGCTCAGAGTGCAGCTCCCACAGTCTCTGCTAAATCGATACAAGGAATGGCAAATCAAAATGAACCTGCAAAGTGCTGCTCAGTACCCAAAACTCCTTCACACAACGTTGAATCTCTCCAGAAGTCTCTCCCTCTCTCTCTCAGAATGCGTAGTTCAAAAATGCCACCAACAATAAAAGACAGGAAGAGGCCCCCTTTAAATAGCGCCCCCCCCAGCCCCACAGCGATTGATAGCGTTCCAGTCTTCTGGTCGTTGGAAGCGCCAGGCGGTAAGGCAGGGGGCGCCACTCAATTTCCGCTACGGGGCGCCACAAGGGCGTTGCACCATGGAATGACGTCACAATCTGCGCGCGCAGGTGGTCGCAGCGGTAAGTTTTAGCGCCACCGCACAATCTCAAGTTAAGTTCTCGAGCGGCGCAAACATCGCTGCGCCCGGGCGTTAGCGGCTTTGCGCCCCATTAGCGCCCTCTTAAGGCGCTAACGGGAGGCGCAACCAACTGAATTTTTACCCCTAAATGTTAGTGATAGCGCTAAATCCCGGGTGAATTTTGCGTGCGACGTTGGATTCGCCGCACTGCACTGCAAACCAATTGGCGCCCCCCCAGGCGCTAACGGGAGGCGCTAACGTGCCGAATTTCTCCCCTTAAGTACCTCATCCCCATGGCTCAACGTAGTCATGGTCTCTGTCAAATGCTTTCCTCTGGGACAACAACTGTGCCAGGAGATTGGTATAAATGGATATCCTCCTGTATCTGACCTCTCACATTTGTTTCAGAGACCAGTTCTTTCTCTTGAAAGCTGAAATGATAAATAAGGTCTCGCTGGATCTGCCTGCCGGAGAGCTTGAGTATCATTATCAGTTTGTGCTTTGGGCCAATATACAGTCATTCTTTACCCTATTGGGAATCCAAACACTTTGATAATGCTTTATTTTTGCAGCAATGACCTTGTATTTGCTTATAATGCTCTAGGCAATTCTCAACATCAATAATATTCATTTTTAGGTATGCTTGATTCTCTGTACCTTGATTTCTATTTGATTCATTTTGGATGAGCCTGGCCGCGACTAAAACCTGACTTACTAATGGGTGACTCTTCTCTCATTGAGGCTGCTCTACCTAGCTATATTTTTTTCAAGATTCTATACCCAAGTCATTATGCCAGTGGCATAGCCATCATCTCTAGCCCTTCCTCGGCTTGCCTCCTTATTTCATTGGTAATTACTCATTTAATCATTTCACACTACTGCTTTCCCTTCAAAGTCTTCATTGTCTGCCATCCTTCCAATCCCCCCAGTGACTTTATTTCCAAATTCTCTTTCCTATTCTCCCCACTCAGGCTTTGCATTGTATCCTGACTCTTATCCTGGCTAATTTCAACTACATAGAAACATAGAAACATAGAAGATAGGAGCAGGAGTAGGCCATTTGGCCCCTCAAGCCTGCTCCGCCATTCGATGAGATCATGGCTGATCATACAAACTCAGTACCCTGTACCTGCCTTCTCCCCATATCCCTTGATACCTTTAGCTTTAAGAAATATATCTAACTCATTCTTGAATATATTTAATGACTTGGCCTCAACTACCTTCTGTGGTAGAGAATTCCACAGGTTCACCACTCTCTGGGTGAAGAAATTCTTCCTCATTTCTGTCCTAAATGGCTTACCCCTTATCCTTAGATTATGAGCCCTGGTTCTGGACTCTCCGACCATCGGGAACATTCTTCCTGCATCTAGTTTGTCCAGACCTGTCAGAATTTTATCTGTTTCGATGAGATCCCCTCATTCTTCTATACTCCAGCGAGTATAAGCCCAATCGACCCAATCTCTCCTCATATGTCATTCCTGCCATCCCAGGTATCAGCCTTGTGAATCTTCGCTGAACTCCCTCCATGGCAAGAACATCCTTCCTCAGATAAGGCGACCAAAACTGCACACAATACTCAAGGTGTGGTCTCACCAAGGCCCTGTACAACTAAATTCCCCTTCCTTCTCTTGTCTGACTTCTCCAGTTTCCTATCCTCATTCAGCCTCACCCAGCTGATAAACTCCTCCAATCAGACACATAGCCAAAATCTTGACCTTGCCATCATGAAGCCATGTCTCCTCAAATCACCAACAAACTTATTTCCAATCATTTCATCATTTCATTCACAATCCACATCTCTCTAATCACCATCAATCCCCCTACATTTATCCTCCACTCCTAGAAAAATCTACCCCAAAGCTTCTTTGGCATCACCATCTCTACCTCTTAACTCCTCTGGCACTCCATCTGCCATGACACCGTTTCCTTTTTAAAAATTTGTTTATGGGATGTGGGCGTCGCTGGCAAGGCCAGCATTTATTGCTCATCCCTAATTGCCCTTGACAAGGTGGTGGTGAGCCGCCTTCTTGAACCGCTGCAGTCTGTGTGGTGAACATACTCCAACAGTGCTGTTAGGGAGGGAGTTCCAGGATTTAGAACCAGCGATGATGAAGGATCGGCGATATACTTCTAAGTCAGGATGGTGTGTGACTTGGATGGGAACTTGGAGGTGGTGGTGTTCCCAAGCACCTGCTGCCCTTGTCCTTCTAGGTAGAAGAGTTTGCGGGTTTGGGAGGTGCTACCGAAGAAGCCTTGGTGAGTTGTTGCAGTGCATCTTGTAGATGGTACACACTGCAGCCACGGTACGCCGGTGGTGCAGGGAGTGAATGTTTAAGGTGCTGGATGGGGTGCCAATCAAGCGGGCTGCTTTGTCCTGGATGGTGTCGAGCTTCTTGAGTGTTGTTGGAGCTGCACTCATCCAGGCAAGTGGAGAGTATTCCATCACACTCCTTACTTGTGCCTTGTAGATGGTGGAAAGGCTTTGGGGAGTCAGGAGGTGAGACACTCACTGCAGAATACCTAGCCTCTGACCTGCTCTTGTTGCCACAGTATTTATGTGGCTGGTCCAGTTAAGTTTCTGGTCAATGGTGACCCCCAGGATATTGATGGTGGGGAATTCGGTGATGGTAATGCCATTGAATGTCAAGGGGCGGTAGTTAGACTCTTGCTTGTTGGATATAGTTATTGTCTGGCACTTGTGTGGCGCGAATGTTACCTGCCACTTATCAGCCCAAACCTAAACGTCGTTCAGGTCTTGTTGCATGCGGGCATGGACTGCTTCATATCTGAGGAGAAGTGAATGGCACTGAACACATCAACTTGCTGTGTCAGCATTAGCTCAGTGGTAACACCCTCAACTCTTTCAGATGAAACATTAAACTGAGGCTCCATCTGCCTTCTCAGGTGTATGTAAAAGTTCCCATGGCATTATTTGAACAAGAGCAGGGGATTTTGCTGGTGTGCTGGCCAACATTTATCCCTCAACCAATACCATTTATCATCTGGCCATTGCCAGATTTGCTGTATGCAAGTTGGCTACTGCATTTGCCCACATTATAACAGTGTAATTATATCTTTTGTCACTATCCTCTACTATGTATTTTGGTCATTTTTGTCAGAAATGCTTCTTGGGTTTGACATTAATTACTACTCCCCACTTCAAAAAGTACTTTATTTTCTGTAGAGTTCTTTGGGACATTCTGAGGACATGAAAGTTACTATATGAAATGCAAGCCCTTTCTTTCTTAACAGCAGTGAGAATTCACACAACACCAGGTTATAGTCCAACAGCTTTATTTGAAATCACAAGCTTTCGGAGCGCTGCTCCTTCATCAGGTGAAGGACCTGACGAAGGAGCAGCGCTCCGAAAGCTTGTGATTTCAAATAAAGCTGTTGGACTATAACCTGGTGTTGTGCGACTTCTCACTTTTGTCCACCCCAGTCCAACACCGGCATCTCCGCATCATGGCCACTTTCTTAACGTGGAGACGCCGGTGTTGGACTGGGGTGGACAAAATTGAGAGGTCACACAACACCAGGTTATAGTCCAACAGTTTTATTTGAAATCACAAGCTTTCGGAGCTATCGATTGCCCCTTCTTCAGGTGAAGTAAATTAGATACAGAATCGCCAAAGCATATATAGATAGAGAACAAAGCATGTGTACCTTACAATTGCAGACCACTAAATTAAATCATCCTGACTATCTGCCGAGGTGTGATAAAGTTAATCAAGTCAGCCAGGAAGGTACCACATCAAAGACATAGCAAGATACAACTGAGACAATGAGGTGTAGTCGCAGGGGTTCTAACGTGTCAAAAGCTGCCGTCTGTATGTAAAACGAAAAGCTTTAAAATTTTTACTTTTTTACTGGGAAAATTTTTACTTTTTTACTGGGAATCACATCTGTGAACAAGCCAACGACGACTCGAGTCCGGATCACGTCATGTATCGTGACATAAACCCAAGATCCCGGTTGAGACCGTCTTCATGAGTGCGGAACTTGGCTATCTGTTTCTGCTCGATGATTTTGCGTTGTCGTGTGTTTCTCTATCTATATATGCTTTGGCGATTCTGTATCTAATTTACTTCACCTGAAGAAGGGGCAATCGATAGCTCCGAAAGCTTGTGATTTTAAATAAAACTGTTGGACTATAACCTGGTGTTGTGCGACCTCTCAATTTTGTCCACTTTCTTAACAGCAGCTGTGTTTCTGCCATTTACGCTCTCATGCTGCCCAAGTCCCTCTTCAGTCTCCCACCCCTTCTGTTCCTTTATCTAATGGCAACTTTTCCAGCTTCAGCTCTGAGAGCCACAAGCTTATGTGTACATGGTGCATGACTGGCTTGGTCATCTATAACCAGATTAGGCTCAATCTCATCATCAAGCAATATCAGAGCTCCCCCATCTTTAGCCACTTTAAAAAGCCTCATCAGAACTTACCTCTTTAATTATATCTTTTGTCACTATCCTCTACTATGTATTTTGGTCATTTTTGTCAGATATGCTTCTTGGGTATGACATTAATTACTACTCCCCTATGGACCAGAACGTGTCTTTAACGGCCCAATATCTGAATAAATGTAGCGTGACATTAAGATCGAACAGAGAACCCTTTTAACTGACTGGAATGTGTCACATGCCGCCGTGTGATCTCCTTGTCTTTGGTAGGTGGATGAATATGCACTCTCTCAGATTGAGTTTCTCGATATAAACCAGCAGACAAATTTATTTTACCATTAAACAGGTAAATGAATACTAATTAGTACAAACAGCAAACAGTATTTACAGTAAATTGCTAACTTTACTATCCGTCTCAAATGTCAAGACAACAAAGGTGTTTCTGCTACGCTACCTCTTAACATAAAGCCAATTCTTCAAACACAGTCACTCAGTTCTTACTTGGCAAACAATTGTGCACTAATCTTCTTACATTGTAAATTAAAGGACTCAGGCATCAAAACAAGCTCACTTTAAAATACGTAACACATCCAAGTACAAAGAATTTCTAAGTTTATCCAAGACCAACTTATTGCCTGTAAATCTTATTCTCCACCAATTCCATATTATTAAGGTTAATAATTTATTCATGTTAAATCTGACCCCTTGGTAAAGGTCAGACGCTTCACTCTACTTCAAATTTCATGTTCCAACGTTATTAACTGGGTTTTGTTACTTAATCTTATTGCCATCTAAATTTTCACCAGGAAATTTACATAAATCAAAGTAAATTAACACTAACCTTATCATCTTCTCAGTCAAGCTGCTGCATGAATATGCTTTATGCACACTTTGTTCTATCGAACGACATGTTTTATTAATGAATAGCAACAGTAAGTTTACAGTTTGGAGGAAAAAAATGATTTAATATTCAACCCTTAAGAACCAAACATTCTTTGCAGCCTTCTATAATATCAAACTTCGATTTTTCTTCTACATTTTTAATCATATGTAGGTTGTTGGAATAAGAGAACTACATAGAGCCTAACAATTATAAATTAAAAAAGGTAATAATGTAATTCAGTTAGATTTAAGAAAATATATTATTATACAGCAACTCTTCTGCAATTCTAGGCTCAAGTGCTTGATATGCATTTTCAAAGAATATCCAACAATCAGCCAGCATATTAACATTATAAAACATGCCCAACTTTAAACCTCATTAGTTTATTTTTAATATTAAATAAATAGCTGTTTCTAATTAACGTGTCCTGTTGCCTTTAACTCACTGCAGGGAGGACAGTGACATGATGGAGCATCTCAGGAGTTTACAGCTTTTCTTTCTCCTTCTTCCAGGGGCTCTGATTCATGCTGGAGGACACCAGCAGCCCTCTGATACCTCACCCAAGTGGTTATCCTACATATGAGTCCAGACCATGTGCTCCAACAGACTATTCTGTGGCATGGCTGAGGTACTAAAAGAGTACTTTGCATCTGTCTTCACCAAGGAAGATGATGCTGCCCAAGTCATAGCGAAAGAGGAGGTGGTGGAGTTACTGGATGAGATAAAAATTGATAAAGCGGAGGTACTAGAAAGGCTGTCTGAACTTAAAGTTGATAAGTCATCAGGACCGGATGGGATGCATCCTAGGATGCTGAGGGAGGTTAAGGAGGAAATCGTGGAGATACTTGCCATATTCATTCAATCCTCCTTAGATACGGGGGGTGGTGCCAGAGGACTGGAGAATTGTAAATATTATACCCTTGTTCAAAAAAGGGTTTAAGGATAAACCCGGCAACTACAGGTCAGTTAGTTTAAACTCGGTAGCGGGGAAGTTTTTGGAAACGATAATCAGGGAAAGCCAGCATGGAATTGTTAAAGGCAAATCATGTTTAACTAACTTGATCAAGTTTTTTGATGAGGTAACAGAGAGGTTTGATGAGGGAAATGCGGTTGACGTGCTGTATATGGACTTCGAAAAGGCATTTGATAAAGTGCCACATGATAGGCTTACCAGCAAAGTTGAAGCCTGTGGAATAAAAGGGACAGTGGCAGCATGGATACGGAATTGGCTAAGCGACAGGAAACAGAGAGTAGTGGTGAACGGTTGTTTTTCGGACTGGAGGAAGGTATTCCCCAGTGTTCCCCGGGGGTCGGTACTAGGACCACTGCTTTTCTTGATATATATTAATGACTTGGATTTGGGAGTACAGGGCACAATTTCAAAATTTGCAGATGACACAAAACTTGGAGGTATAGTGAACAGTGAGGCGGATAGTGATAGACTTCAAGAAGGCTGGTGAAATGGGCGGTGACGTGGCAGATGAAATTTAATGCAGAAAAGTGCGAAGTGATACATTTTGGTAGGAAGAATGAGGAGAGGTAATATAAACTAAAGGGTGCAATTCTAAAGGGGGTGCATGAACAGAGAGACCTGTGGGTATATGTGCACAATCGTTGAAGGTGGCAGGGCAGGTTGAGAAAGCAGTTAAAAAAGCATATGGGATCCTGGGCTTCATAAATTGAGGCATAGGGCTGGATTTTGAAACTGGGGTCGGGTTGGGGTCGGGAATCACACATTCTGGCTTGTAAACCCGCCTCCATCGAGATGTGGCCAACCCACTGTATTTTCCCTTGATTGACCTTGTTGAGCCCGCCCAGTGGGCTCAGCAGGCCAATTAAGGGCCACCCGGCAACAGGGGACATCACAGATTGACATTTCATCTGTCAAGAGCTTTTGACAGATGAAATATCAGCGTTTGACAGCTCTGTGAAGCTGTCAAACACTGACAATATGATTTCTAACTTCAGTCCTTCCTCTCAGGCTGAGTTAGAAATCATTCCACCACAGAAAACAGAAGGCTGCAGTTTTTGACAGGACCACGGCTTTTCTGCTTTCTGTGCCGGTGAGATTTCTGACTCCCGAGAACTGAAGGGCTGACACCTGCAGGAGGAAGTTAAGGTAAGTAAAACTTTTTCCCACACTTAGCACTTACCTTACACACTTACCTCTGCACACATGCACCCATCACTCACCTGCCCACCGGACATATCGACCCCTCCAACCCCTGCAGACCCACGGTCAGCCCCGATAACTTGGCGTGGTTGCCACCTGTCGGGAAGCCCACATTTCACCTGTCAAAATAGGGATTATCAAAAAAACTGCCTGTTAACTACCTGTTAACAGGCAGTTAATTGTCACTAATCCCTTCCCGCCTCGGGGAGTCGGGTCTCAGCACAGGTCGGGTACCCGCCGCCAGCGAAACTGGCATGGAGGCGGGTTGGAGGTGGGATGGGGTCGGGACCCTCGAATCTGCAACTTTAACCCCCCACACGCCTCCAAACCCGACTCCACTGGTCATTGAAAATCCAGCCCATAGAGTACAAAAGCAAGGAAGTTATGATGAACCTTTATAAAACACTGGTTCGGCCTCAACTGGAGCATTGTGTCCAATTCTGGGGATCGCACTTTAGGAAGGATTTGAAGGCTTTAGAGAGGATGCAGAAAAGATTTATGAGAATGATTCCAGGGATGAGGGACTTCAGTTATGCGGATAGACTGGAGAAGCTGGGCTTGTTCTCCTTAGAGCAGCGAAGATTGAGAGGAGATTTGATAGAGGTATTCAAAATCATGAGGGGTCCAGACAGATTAGATAGAGAGAAGCTGTTCCCATTGGCGGAAGGGTCGAGAACCAGAGGACACAGATTTAAGGTGATTGGCAAAAGAACCAAAGGCGACGTGATGAAAAACTTTCTTACTCAGTGAGTGGTTAGGATCTGGAATGCACTACCTGAAAGGGTGGTGGAGACAGACTCAATCACAGCTTTCAAAAGGGAATTGGATAAGTACCTGAGGGGGGGAAATTTGCAGGGCTATGGGGAAAGGGCGGGGGAGTGGGACTAGCTGAAGTGCTCTTGCAGAGAGCTGGCATGGGCTCGACAGGCCGAATGGCCTCCTTCTGTGCTGTAACCATTCTATGATTCTATTCAATCATCATAGCATTATTGCTGATCCTTCTTCTGAATTCATGCTTAGCAAGATAGGAACGTTTATTCAACAGGGTGTGGATTAAGTCAGAGAACAAAAGCAATCAATAAATATATTTGTGTTACTGAAATCTTCTTCTTCTTCTTAGGCAGTCCCTCGGAACCGAGGATGACTTGCTTCCACATTAAAAATGAGTTCTCAGGTGACTGATGAGTCCAATGCGGGACCTACAGTCTCTGTCACAGGTGGGGCAGACGATGGTTGAAGGGGCGGGTGGGTGGGGTGCTTGGGTTGACGTGCGCTCCTTCCGCTGTTTGCGCTTGGCTTCTGCTTGCTTCCAACAAAGAGACTCGAGGTATTTGGTGCCTTCCGGATGCTTCTCCTCCACTTTGTGCGGTCTTGGGCCAGGAATTCCCAGGTGTCGGTAGGGATGTTGCACTTTTTCAGGGAGGCTTTGAGGGTGTCCTTGAAGCGTTTCCTCTGCCCACCTGGGGCTCTCTTGCCGTGTCGGAGCTCCGAGTAGAGCGCTTGTTTTCGGAGTCTCATATCGGGCATGCGGACGATGTGACCCGTCCATCGGAGCTCATCAAGCGTGGTCAAAGCTTCAATGCTGGGGATGTTGGCCTGAGCGAGAACACTGACGTTGGTGCGCCTATCCTGCCAATGGATTTGCAGGATCTTGCGGAGGCAGCGTTGGTGGTACCTTTCCAGTGCTTTGAGGTGCCTGCTGTACATGGTCCATGTCTCTGAGGCATACAGGAGGGCGGGTATTACTACTGCTCTGTAGACCATGAGCTTGGTGCTGGGTTTGAGGTCCTGGTCTTCAAACATTCTCTTCCTCAGGCAACCGAAGGCTGCACTGGCACACTGAAGACGGTGTTGGACTTCGTCATCGACGTCTGCCCTTGTTGAGAGTAGGCACCCGAGGTATGGAAAGTGGTCCACGTTGTCCAAGGTTTTGTCATGGATTTTGATAATCGGGGAGCAGTATTGTGTGGCAGGGGCAGGTTGGTAGAGGACCTTTGTCTTACGGATGTTTAGTGTAAGGCTCATGCTCTCGTACGCTTTGGTGAAGGTGTTAACGATGGTTTGGAGTTCGACCTCTGAGTGTTACTAAAATACCACAGTACTGAAGGAGCGGATTGACAGCTGCCAGTTCAGTGATATTTGAATGGTACTTTCCCACCCAAGTCCAACTTCACTCCAAGATCCCCCTGTTGATTTAACATCGGAAGCAAAATACTGCGGATGCTGGAAATCTTGAATTAAAACAGAAAATGCTGGAAAACACTCAACAGGTCAGGCAGCATCTGTGGAGAGAGGAATTGAGTTCAGGTTTTAGGTCGATGACCTTTCATCAGAACTCGTCATCGACCTGAAACACTGGGGGGAATTTTGCGGGTGGTCAGTGGGCACGATCGATGGCGGGTTGGGTGGGAAAATGTTTTTTTTTGATAGTGGGTCCGCACCACGCTGTGAACCTGCCACCACGCGCCTTTACCAAATGTCGGGCCTGTCAGTGCTGAGCAGATCCGGCAGGCAGCGGCGGGGGAGGCAATTAAAATCATTAGTGGCTTATTTACAGCCACTTAACAATGCTTTTTTCCCAGCTTTTTGAATTTGACAGGTCGCCCACTGGTTTCCCACTGTGCCTAGACCTCGTCTGTGAAGCTGAGGCGGGAGGTCAGTGGCCATTGTTTCAGTTGATGAGTTGACAACTTCAAATGTCAAGTCAAAGCTCCCAGCTGATTGAGAAATGTTCCCTTAGCCACTAGCTGCTCTAAATTGCATTTCCACTACACATTCAGAATGCTGCAAGTCTTTACACAAGTCTCCATCCAGTCTGACCTCATTACCTCTCCCACCATTGACAGATCGCTTCTGTCATCTCTACTTCACCTGCCATCTATTCCATCAGCATCAGTGCACTCTCTCACCTTGGTCCTCAGAATCCCACCACAATCAGCCCCAACACCAGCATCACCAGGCACACCAGCAGCATCAACAACAACACCAACCTTCTCCGCAATCAACTGACATCAAAGATAGTACAACAGGATTGATACAGGGAAAGAGGAGCTACTGGAGCCAGAATTGTGGTTAGATGGGTAAGATCCATTTAAATATCACAGCGTTGGAGGAGCAGAGCAGGAGATGAGCTGATAAGAATGCTCCAGTCGAAATGAAAAAGAACAGAGAAAAAATATATTTGTGGACATGAAAGTGAAAATTTTGGTGGACAGAAGGTTTGTATTGTTGAACTTCATTTCATGCAAGGGTTTTTTTTTTGCGGGGGTGGGGGGAGTTTGAGTGGAATTTGGGTGGATTGCTTTCTTGATATATATGGTATCTTTTGAACTTTCCAGACTCTCTGGCAGTGATTTTGCCACAGGAGGCGGGTTGGAGTTGGGTTGGCTGGTCGGCAGGTTCCAGTCCGCTGCTGGTTCCAGCCACTCCCAAATAACGATTTTCATTTAACTGGGCTCATTAAGCCCGCTGTACGTGCTACCCGGCCCAATCAGCGGGTGCGGGTCTGCTGCTCACCTCTGCTGATGTCATCGCTTCAGTTGGTTTTAAGGGGTCCATGTAGCCTTTGTTTTTCATTTCCTTTGTGCTGCTCCTGAAAATGGCCCACTGCAACATGACTGCTCCAAGATGTAAAGCTGCTCCTCGTTTTGATGATGATTCCCTCCATGCTCTTGTGGAGGGAGTTGTGAAGGAATAAGCCATATTCAGAAAAATACACCATTCTATGAAATAATTCTGGCCTTATTGTAACATGACAAACTGGGCTTGAAAATCTAAAAACCTAACAATGGAGAAGCTGTAAACAGCATGCAGGCTATTGAGATAAGATAAGTTGTTGACACTGAATCAATAACCTTATTGAAACAGGAGGTTGGAGGTTCCTGATAGTCTGAAGCCTTGGAAAGAACACAATGGTACACCCTGTTAAGGTGTCTTAAATTACACTTTGGAAAGAAACACAGAAAATTAAGAAACATATGCCTTCGTAAAACTGACATCAAATGAAACACAGGAGACACAATTCTGTGTTGCAACCAGTTGAGGTAACTAAGAAGACAATGGTGCACCCGGTTGAGGTGTTTTTAATTTACACGTCGTAAAAAGACACAAACAGAAGACCTTGGTAAGAATGACATCAAATAGATGCATCTGCTGTCACACCGTTTTTATGATAAGCTTCGAACACCTAAAGGTAGAGACACGATTCTTAATGCTACCAGCTGAACTGACTGTAAGAATAGCAGGGGTCAGCAGAAAAATGACTAGAGATAATTAGCTTACATCAGCAGAAAACTTCAAAGGAAATACCGCTGAGAAAGGATATAAATATTGAACTTTCAAATGGGATGATAGATTCGCTGTAAAGGGGCAAAGCGATTCTCGGCTTCAGAGGCAAGCTCTGTAAGTCTACAACTCTTTGTATCTCGGGGATCAAGGTACTATACTGTATTTGATTTTGGTGGAAATCCTGGAATAAGACTAAGAAATGTAAAAATGTAACGAAGTTAAGATTTGAGAATAAAGATCTCTGACAATAGAATTGTAAGATTTCTGTTTTTGGAACTGTTAATGTTGCGATTGAATCACCAACTGTAATTACATATCGGTTCTTTAATAAATCTATATATTTTTAGAATTGTCTCACATAATACTTCTGTGTCAAACTTGCAAACTCAATCTCTGTACGCTCTTTGGTGAGGAGTTGCAGAATTCTGGGGGAGTTTTCCGGACCCTCATAATATCCGGAATGTTACAGTCTAGCTAGACTTATTAAAAGTGCTATCTGGAGGACGGTAACAGCTTCAGGTTGTTCCTTTCCTTTAGGGAGAGATAGTCTGGACCTTTAGACCCAATTAAGCGTCTTTAGGATTCGGCTACCTCAAACTTTAGTTGAAAGTGAACTTCTGGGGAATACGCCTGATCTGGGGTAGCCCTAAAGGGGCTAGGACTAGTAATTATCCCTTCAGAGTAAGAGGGCGAAGGGAGGTTCTGTTCCCTTCCAATGGCCGGAGGAAGCCTCCTTAGCAGACAAAGGCAGCCTGGCTGCAAATTACTGAGGAGGTAAGCGCAAGGTCCATATGCTCACGCACCTGGGTGCAGTGCTGAAAACGGTTCAATGATCTGCTACGCTATGCAAAAGTGAGTATAACATCACACTTACCTTCAATCTGCTTCCCATGTCTTCTCATCACCAGCACTCTGCTTTGTCAACCTACTTCTCCACATCCCACCTTACCCTTACTTCCCTTGCACCCTTACCTATCCCTCTCTCTCTATGTATAGAATAACTTCACCATCCTACTATGCATCCCTCACACTCGCTCTCACTATTATGACAACAACTAACAATGCACAGGGAGGCACCTTGGTTTTGTCACCTCACTCCATCTTTATCTCCTGCTAAGCTTCTATGCTATGGATTCTCTACACTCACTCCATCAATCTCGCTGAAACTCCACTTGTGTCCCTCCTTGCAGGAAAAGAAAGCCCACAATTAGAGGGAGAGAGGGAGGACAGGAGGAGGTCCACTATCCCTGGCCACTTTAACAAGCACTGAGGAGGCTGCTCTCGACATCGTTGGAGGTGCTGAGGAGCTGGAAGTGGGTGACGGAGAGACAGGCACAGTAGAGCAAGCTGGTGACAGAATAGAGTTGCAACCCTCTCAGTTAGATTTCATGAGTGACTGATATGGCATCTGATGTTCATACAGATTGAGTTCTGATCATCTGCAAAATAGGATGTGTCAGCTACCTAAATATCACATGTCTAACTCATGCCTTTACTCCCCCACAGGACCATCGAGAGCCCCCCTCCCCACTGTCCAGGAGGAAGAGCCGGACGACAAGGAGAGGAACCTAGAGCCTCTGAGGGAGCAGCGTCACCAGGACTCAGCGCAGCCAGCACCAGCGCAGAAACGCACACCTCGGCGGGTCCTTCGCGACATAGAGTAGTGTTGTCACCTGGTGTATCACAGCTCACAAGTGAGCATCAGCAGATGGTGAAGGCAGCAACAGCAGTGGAGACTCCTCGTCGGAGGTCGCAGGACTCTCCTAGCTCTGCTCAGCTGCATGTAGAAGCTGCGCCTCTGGGGCCATCCAGAAAGAGAGCGGTGCTGGAACTTCAGGAACAAGTGCAGGAGTCTCTGACAGGGTTTGTATCCACGGTAACTGCGAGTGTACAGAGAATGGAGGAGTGCATCTCAAACATCAGCACTGCCGTGGTGGACACAATGGTGAATGAAAAGGATCGCAACCTTCATGGAAGGACATAAATCACCGGACTCAACAGAGCATGGTGACTCTTCTAAATAGATGGTCTGCTATGGAGGATAGATGGGCATCTATTGAGGAGAGGAACCAGAGTTATGAGGACTGTCAGTACAGAGACAGGTCCTCATGGCCCCACTGATGTGCAGCAAGGTGCTCTCCAGTAACTTGATAGCAGTAAAGTGCGGGTGACCCATGAGAGGGATATTGGTGTTCGACAACAAGGAAGTGTGTGCTCCTCTCGATGCGCCCACACGCCCATGCCACTGCGGAGCCCTCGGTCAGAACCCCAGATTCTGCACCCAACTGAGATGTCCGTCTCAGCCCCTGCACAGCCACACGAAGAGCAGACTGTTGCCGAGCCCTCCCAGGCTCCCAAACCCAGAGGACGCCCGCCAAAGGCATCTAAGCAAGTGCAGCATGGAAGTGAGCAAGGTGCCTCTACATCTGCTGAAGCCACAGGGGAAGCACCATGTAGAAGCACCCGTAAGAGAAAGTCAACACACAAATACTCACAAGGGTTAGTCACTTGGGTGTTTTCTTCTCTTACAAAGTAAAGTTTGTCATCCTGATTGTAACTTTATTAAACAAAAGTGATGGCAAAGAATCAAAGAGTTGGCCTATGTGTGCTCAGAAATGGAAATTGCACAGTGAGGGGTCTGGGCACCTTTCATTTGTAATGATGGTGATGAGAGTGATAGTAAACCACAGCTTATTGTACAGATGATGTATGGTGTGTTAAGAAGGTTGTCCAGACATTCATTTCCATGTGCCAGCCACATGTGGTTGATGCGTAAACTTACACAAATCTGGCATGGATGAGTGCATCCCTTGCCTCACAGCCAGCAATATGGTCGCATGCTGGTGGAATTGGCACATCCACCCCCGCAAGGTGTCCCTCATCTGCCACCTCCTCCTCCTCCTCCTAGGAGGCTGTGCGCTGAGCCAGTTGTTTCTCAGGCAGCGCTAAGCCACACTGCTGTTGTTGTGCAGAGCACAGCAGACGATGATGATTCTGGAGACCCTGGCTGGGGTGTACTGTAGGGCTCCACCAGATCTGTCGAGGCATCTGAATCGCATTTTGAGCAAGCCGATGGTTTGCTCAATGATGCTTCTGGTGGAAATGTGGCTCACATTATACCGCTCCTCAGCCTTGTTTGATGGCCTCCTCATTAGTCACTTTTTCAGGGGATATTCCTTGTCTCCAAGTAGCCAACCGGAAAGTTGTCTGGGCGGATTGAAGAGCTGAGGCACAGTAGACTGCCGCAGGATGAACGAGTCATGGCAACTGCCAGGGAACTTGGCGCAAACATGCATAATGTCATTCCTGTGGTTACACACCAGCTGGACGTTAAGGGAGTGGAAGCCCTTGCTGTTGACAAATACAGCTGGGTTGTGATGGGGTGCCCTAATGGCCACATGTGTGCAGTCTACGATGCCCTGCACCCTTGGGAAGCCTGCCATATTTGCAAAGCCAACCGCACGCACAGTTACACTTGCTTTATCCGTGGAGAAGTGGATGTAATTGTGCGCCTTTGCAAAGAGGGCATTGGTAACCTGCATGATGCAAGTGTGTGCGGCCGACTGGGAGATGCCGCTGATGTCTGCTGATGATCCCTGGAAGGACCCTGAAGCAAAGAAGTTGAGTGCAGTGGTGACTTTGACAGCCACTGGTAAGGGGTGTCCAGCCGCTCCTCTGGGCTCCAGGTCTTGGTGCAGCATTGTGCAGATGTCAGCGACTACCTCTCGCGAAAGTCTCAGCCTCCTTTGGCAGTGCTGCTCACTCATGTTGAAGAAGCTCATCCTCGGCCTGTAAACCCTGTGTTGGGGGTATCGACTGTGGGGAGGTGCAGCCCTGCGCTGACGCCCTCTGCCCTGTGTAGCATCAGGTGGTTGAGGAGGAGGTTGGCGCTCCTGTTGTTGCTGCTGCTGCTGTGCCTGGTTCTGCTGCTGCCGCGGCTGCTCTTCCTCCGATTCTGAGGACCAGGATGAGAGGATATAAATGGTTCCCATACAGCTGGTATATATCTCAGTTGAGGATTGATGTTATAAGCACTCAGTCAATGTGGCCAGAGGGCTTTCCAAGGAGGTCACAATGCATATGGATCTCAGCTTAAGCACTCACAAGCTCAAAAGACCTGCAAAATGTGTTCCAAACCCTCAAAGCACTAAGTTCTGTCATCTGAAAGTCAGCCATGTTGCACCTCCGCTTTTATGCTGCAGGAGCAGCTGTCAACAATTCAGCTAGTTGCTGAACCCGGCACAATCAGCTAGCATGTTTGTCGCACGACGGGCAACACGCTGACATTTTCTTATAATGGGAAGAGCCTGTTAAAAAGGCATTATGTAGGCAGTTAAGAAGCTGTTAACTGCCTTAAGTGCCTCTCCCGCCATTTGGTGTCGGGTCTGATCGGGACTCGCAGACCCGACACTTTGCAAAGTTGCATGGAGGCGGGTTAGCAACCCGCCGTCAATCATTTAGATTTTTACTCCCGACCCGCCTCCAAACCCGCCCTCTGAGCGTCGGCAAAATCGCGGCCTCTGAATGAGATTGCCAATTTCACTTCAATTATTGCCAAATTGTTTTTTAATTAAGTAAAACCATTAAAAAAACATTTTCTTTTCAATTCGTGGATACTTGTAACATTTGAACGTAAAATTATATCAAATCAGTATGTCATATGAAGAATACGCTAATAGTAACACTGCTACTGAAAAATGCTATTTTAAAAGCAGATATATCTTTTCAGGTATTAACAAACCGGCATGGTTTCTGATTTAACATTTTGTGAACACAGAAAACTGTTTTGACACGGGAATAGCAAAAGACAAGAAAATACAAGCTAAAATAATGAGGGTCTATAGCAACACTTGAATTAATTCATTTCCACATTCTCTCTTGCTGCTCATCTCTCCGACTCCTTCCTACCCTTACTTGTTAACTTCCTAATTCCCTTGCATCACTTATGCATTCCACATCGCTGTCAACTACACCTCTTTGCATCCTCATTGTAACACAAGCAGCCCCTGGCTCCCCTGGATATCTTTCTACTGCAGTTTAACATTTTAAGCGTAATTTACACTTCTTCTTGAATAGTTGTAATACTGAAAATTAAAATCAGACTTTTGTCATTCCATTATATACTTTAGCTGTTATCCAGCACAGAAATAGCATTACACAGCTGAAAAAGGTGCCATTTAAAAATAGTAAGAATTAAGGAAGCACTCCCTAAATCAGAAGTACTAGATTCTGCCAAACAGCTATTGCAGTTTTTCTTTTTCCCCTGTAGCTCCTGGAATTATAATGATTCAAATATTTATTATTACTATATGTCGGAAGATACAGTGCCAACAAATTGTAAACCGGTACATGTAAATAATAGAGGTCTTTAATCACTCTTCTTCTTAGGCAGTCCCTCGGAACCGAGGATGACTTGCTTCCACACTAAAAATGAGTTCTCGGGTGACTGATGAGTCCAATGTGGGACCTAAAGTCTCTGTCACAGGTGGGGCAGACGGTGGTTAAAGGGGCGGGTGGGTGGGGTGCTTGGGTTGACGTGCGCTCCTTGCGCTGCCTGCGCTTGGCTTCCGCTTGCTCCCGGCGAAGAGACTCGAGGTGTTCGGCGCCTTCCCGGATGCTTCTCCTCCACTTTGTACGGTCTTGGGCCAGGGATTCCCAGGTGTCGGTAGGGATGTTGCATTTTTTCAAGGAGGCTTTGAGGGTGTCCTTGAAGCGTTTCCTCGGCCCACCTGGGGCTCTCTTGCCGTGCTGGAGCTCCGAGTAGAGCGCTTGTTTTTGGAGTCTCGAATCGGGCATGCGGACGATGTGACCTGTCCATCGGAGCTGATCAAGCGTGGTCAAAGCTTCGATGCTGGGGATGTTGGCCTGAGCGAGAACACTGACGTTGGTGCGCCTATCCTGCCAATGGATTTGCAGGATCTTGCGGAGGCAGCGTTGGTGGTACCTCTCCAGTGCTTTGAGGTGCCTGCTGTACATGGTCCATGTCTCTGAGGCATACAGGAGGGCGGGTATCACTACTGGTCTGTAGACCATGAGCTTAGTGCCGGGTTTGAGGTCCTGGTCTTCAAACACTCTCTTCCTCAGGCGACCGAAGGCTGCACTGGCACACTGAAGGCGGTGTTGGACTTCGTCATCGCCATCTGCCCTTGTTGACAGTAGGCTCCCGAGGTATGGAAAGTGGTCCACGTTGTCCAAGGCCTTGTCATGGATTTTGATAATCGGGGGGCAGTACTGTGTGGCGGGGCAGGTTGGTAGAGGACCTTTGTCTTATGGATGTTTAGTGTAAGGCCCATGCTCTCGTATGCTTCAGTGAAGGTGTTGACGATGGTTTGGAGTTCGACCTCCGAGTGAGCGCAGACGCAAGCATCGTCTGCATACTGTAATTCGACGACAGAGGATGGGACGACCTTGGATCTGGACTGGAGGCGACGGAGGTTGAACAGTTTCCCGTTTGTTCTGTAAATTAGCTCCATTCCAGCAGGCAGATTACTGAGGGTGAGATGGAGCATTGCAGCCAGGAAGGTCGAGAAGAGCGTTGGTGCGATGACACAGCCTTGCTTGACCCCGGTTCGTACGTGAATTGGGTCTGTGGTGGAACCGTTGGTCAGGATCACAGCTTGCATGTCATCGTGAAGCTGGCGGAGGATGGTGACAAACTTTTGAGGGCAGCCGAATTTGCGGAGGACACTCCATAATCCCTCACAGTTGACAGTGTCGAAGGCCTTTGTGAGATCAAAGAAGGCCATGTACAGCGGTTGGTGCTGTTCCCTGCATTTCTCTTGTAATTGACGTGCGGTGAAGATCATGTCCATTGTGCCCCTTAGTGGGCGGAATCTACATTGCAACTCTGGGAGGAGCTCTTCGGCCACTGGGAGAAGGCGATTGAGGAGGATTCTTGCGATGACTTTCCCTGTGGCAGACAGCAGGGAAACTCCTCTGTAATTACCGCAATCGGACTTGTCACCTTTCTTGAAGATGGTCACAATTATGGCATCTCTGAGATCCCCTGGCATGCTCTCCTCCTTCCATATAAGAGAAATTAGTTCATGAATTCGCGCCAGTACGACGGTGCTCTTTTTACATGCATAGACAATATTCCTCGTTCTGTTTTGCATTTTCCTATACTGCAATCGCACAGGGGTCTAGAGTAAACAAAGACACCTACTAAACGAACTTGAGAAGAACCCACAGGAGACAAATACTGCTGTTGCTGCATGTTTTCAGGCTTGACTGACAGATCAACAGCAAAATGTCTATTATATTTCTTCTAACCGAATGGCCAGGGAGCTTGTTACAGGCCATAACCTTGAATACTGTATGTTTAGCTCGAGGGTTTTTCTGCTTCTGCATATGGGTAGATAGGATACTATGCAGCTCATACATGCCATCTATGGTGATGCCTGGCAATTTCACTGACCATTGGCCTGTAACTTTATTTAGTTGTCAACATGTCTGCAGTTTAAGTCCAGCTGAACAAAAACAAATGGCGTGATACTGTGAAGCTCTTTCAGTGACTTCAAAGCCACAGATTTGATTTTTGAATGAACTATCAATTAGGTCCAACAGTTTTTAAATCCTATTTTCCAAATGTCAGTCGCATTTATACCAACATAGTACTAGATAAAAAATAGCACTATTGGCAGTGTTAATGCTTACATGACATTTTTTTGCAACTCATTGGCAAACAATTACCACCAATAGACAAAAAGACCTATTGAGCCCACTTTTGGAAGACAGATCCCATTATCTTAAGCAACGCTCAACAGGGTAAATTTTGAGGTGTTGCCGCAGTTGATTGAAAGCATATGCTGGTTCTGCCGACAACGCGTAGAATGGATCTCATTGCATATTGCGAGGCCCACTCATTAGCATATTAGTGCTATATTCCCTAAACAAATAAGGCACTATATGGGGAATGTGTTTGCTGCGATGGTGGTGCATTCAGCGCAGCAGCTGATTTGAGGAACTCATGCCTTATAGAGGAACTGACCAGCTTTTATCTAGAATGCTCTGATTCTGGTTCCCCAACCACCACCACCCCCTCCGCCCATTGCTTTCTGCACCATTAACTGTAAAGTGAGCAGAAGAAACATTTCTGAGTGCATTAGTACATTTAGCCAATTCACCACTGCCTTCGTGATGTGCAAAACTTATTCAGTGTGTGACACTGTTGAGCCATTCATGTTAATCGCTCCACAAATCAGGAAAGGGTAGGAAGACTCCTCCCACTTTGACAGGTGTGTCGCTTACTGTGCACTTACCTATGTAAGCCAGTATTCTTTGCTCAAAGGCAGTAAGTGGCTTCATTACTTTGCTACCCCCATCAATAGAACTGTGGCCTCTCTGGTTTTAATTACCTTCTACATGAAAGTGACATGAGTAGACGATATCACAGGGCAACCTTTCAGTAAGAACGATACGAAGCAATGGCCCAGATTTTGCGGTCCACGGCGAGCGAGGGGCGCCAGCCATTCATTTCACTTACGCTGACCCACAGGCTTTCTGTGGGCTTTTGCACGGTGACTTGCGGTTATTAGATATCCAGTTCAGCACAGCATCCTCTACAGGCGATCTGGGACCTATGTGAACAGGGCAAACAACGGTGTGTCTTCTCAGCCAAATAGATTGAAGAATCCTTACTGAGACACGCAGGAGGCTAAATTGGGCATGTCGCGCCAGTTATTTTAGGTGGTACGCGTCCACCTAACGCTCAAATGGTGTCCGAGATGCGCGCGCACTTCCGATGGGAAGTGCGCGGGACGCCATCTTGGTAAAGGGGTTTGTGCGTGCGCCAACGGCCGCCGGCTGCATGCAGAGCAGTCAAATTATGACATCAATCAGTGTGCAATGCTGATTTGACGACAGTGCTGCCATTTTCCAACTGCACACTCCAGCCAATGGCCTATGTTAACCTCGCACAGCTGAACATGACATTAAACGGAATGAAGGACCACCCACCAGCGCTATTTGAAGGGATCTTGAACTACTTATGGGTAAATTGCTGGGTTATTTCTTTTGGCTGCTGGTGCAATTGTATGTGTTTTTGCAGCTTTCCTATACTTGGCTAATGTTTGAATAGTCTACAGGGACTGGTCTGGCTGGTGCTGAAGTACATTTCTGTTCATTTAAAAGCTTGTGCTGCAACAAGTTGCTTTGAGACATGGGTGGCCTGGTAGGCCTTCCTCCTGGAATTGAGCATGACTGGGAGAATGAAGAGATGCCACACAGAGCAGGACAAGCTAATAGAAGAGGGAGGAGAAGGAGGGGGAGAAGGGCTCTCAGGAGAAGGCCATATCCGCCGAGGGTCTTTAGGGAGCAATTCTCTTACGTCTTCACCTCACGAAAGAGGTCATGACTGAAATTTGCCAACTACTGCAGCCACAACTGCAACCTCAAAGCAGGGCAAGGACAGCATTGCCTGTGGCTGTCAAGGTGACTGTGGCTCTTAATTTTTATGCGTCTGGCTCCTTCCAGGCTGCTGCTGCTGCTGGAGATATAAGCAACATCTGGTAGTTTGCTGCATAAGGGACGTCACTGAGGCGCTCTATACACAGAGAGATAGTTTAATCTCATTCCCTCTTGCCAGAGACCAGCAGATGGAGTGAGCACGAGGGTTTACACAGATTACAGACATCCCCATGGTGCAGGGTGCCATTGACTGCATGCACATTGCCTTGCGTGCCTCTCACGTGAACTCAGCCATTTTCATGAAATGAAAGGCGTTTCACTCCCTCAATGTGCAGCTGGTGTGAGACCACAGGCAGCGCATCATGCAGGTAAATGCCCGTTATCCTTCCAGTAGTCATGATACCTTCATTCTGTGGCAGTCCTCTGTGCCACCTGTATTTGACCCACCACAGCAAGTCAAAGGCTGGGTACTGGGCGACAAGGGTTATCCACTCATGACATGGCTCCTGACTCCGGTCCAGAACCCACGCATACGTGCACAGCAAGCCTACAATGAGAGCCATGCTGTCACGAGGAACATTAAAGAGCAAACCATCGGCATCCTCAAGCAATGCTTCCGCTGCCTGGACCGCTCTGGAGGAGCCCTGTAGTACTCAGCTGAGCATGTATCAAGATTTGTAGGAGTATACTGCATGCTGCACAACCTGGCTATTATGAGGGAACAGCCCTTGCCAACACCTATCAGGCAAGAAGCTAAGGAGCAGGAGCATAGGGAGAGGAGGAGGAAGGGCAACAGAAGTGAAGGAACAGGAAGAGGATGGGAGGCTACAACGTAGAAAGCCCTTTTCTGCCCGGGCTCTACATGATCAAATAATTCATGAGCAATATCAATAACCTCAATCATTCACCAACAGGTCCACGTTCCTTACCTTTCCTCTATCACTGATCATCACATTGTTCTCTTTCTGACAACACAAAAATAAAAACCACCAGAAAATGCACATTCCAATCCAATTTTATAAATTCAATCATTACATAATACAGACAAAAATAATCTACTCAACCTTGTGCATTCCCTTAGTGCCTTTCTCTATGTGCCTTTGCCTATCCTAGTGCTCCTATGAGGTGCTTCCCCAGTGGCTACACCATGAGTGGTGGAAGGCTGCTGACCTTCAAATGAGAAGACTGGAGATGGCCTTGGAGGTTGACCTTGAACAGCTCTGGCCTAGAGGACCTGGCATCAGAATGCACTATCTCGGCCTGGGCTGCAGCAGTTTGGGCTGGCTGACTGACAGGCAACAGCAAGAGCACTGGCAGAGTGGCAGGGGCGAGAGCAGGAATGCTATCATCCTGAGAGAGGACAGCAGGTTCTTGTCCACTCTTCCAGGGTGGTGCTTGATGGACTGCTGTGACACCACGGAAGCCCCTTTGAGCAATGGTATCCAGAGCCACGATGGCAGCAGTCCCGAGCTTGCAAGGCAGCATCTGAGCTTCCACTACAGCCCTCAGAACGTTGATGGAGCTGCCTGTACTGCAATGGAAAACATTTGTGCTGTAATGCAAGCTGTGATCTTGGTCAACAGATGCTGCATCATGGTGGGCTCCACAGGTGTGCTGATGGAGGTGACCACCCGTTCTGTGTTTTAAAGGATGGGCTCCAAGCACTGCGCAAAGCAGTAAGCCAAGTTGGTGCTGGACTCCTCCAGGCTCCTTGACATTTTGCGCAGGTTTTCTGGCAGATTATCCCGTGCACCAAGCATTTGGTTATGTACACCCATCAGCCTTCTTCTGTAGCCTGGCCCATCGAAGTCCCCACCTGACGCCTCTGCAACAGAACTAGTGTGCGACCTCGCCCTCCTGCGAGCTGGCACCTGTGCTATCCTTTCCCCCATGCTGGCTGCTGCACACTTGTGCCCAGTGTCTCACCATGTGCAAACCCCTCCTCTATCCTAGCCTCTAAAATACACGCAGTGTCAATCTCTGAACTGGTGGCTGCGAGCGTAAGATCAATTGACAGTGTCTCTTCATCTTCACTGCCTTCTTCCTCTTCCTCCTCTGACTGGAAAAGTTCTAGTTCTTGGGTATCTGAATGATAATGGGACAAGGGTTGGGTTGTGGTGAGGAGAGAGCAGAAAGTTAGTAATGCATACTTACATCAAGTGCAGCTTGTAAGTCAGAAGAGATTGAGGGATGAGAGAGAAGTGGGATGAGAGAAGGAGGATTAGGTATGCAGATACTCTCATCATCGATCGCTGCAGCCCTGCCAGTGGCCACAGCCTCAGTGATGCCCTTTCCCATAATGGCAAGCACTGTCTCCTCCATGGGGGTTAAAAGATGCAGGCACGCTTGTCCTCTTCCAGTTCTTTCCTGCTGCCTCCTATTTTGTGCCACCTTCTCCTGCAAGAAAGAGGGAAGTGTGTCAGTGATTGTGCTGCAATATGTTTGGGTGAGGTGGCTGTCATGAACATAAGAAACATAAGAAATAGGAGCAGCAGTGGGCCATTTGGCCCCTTGAGCCTGCTTCGCCATTCAATAAGATCATGGCTGATCTTCTACCTCAACTCCACTTTCCTGCACTATCCCCATATCCCTTGATTCCCTTAATATCCAAAAATCTATCGAAGAAACATAGAAGATAGGAGCAGGTGTAGGCCATTCGGCCCCTCGAGCCTGTTCCACCATTTAATGAGATCATGGCTGATCATCCAAATTCAGTACCCTGGCCCTCCTTTGTCCCCATATCCCTTGATCCCTTTAGCCTTAATAAATATATCTATCTCCTTCTTGAATATATTTAATGAATTTGCCTCAACTGCCTTCTGTGGTAGAGAATTCCACAGGTTCACCACTCTCTGGGTGAAGAAATTCCTCCTCATCTCAGTCCTAAATGGCTTACCCCTTATCTTTAGACTGTGACCCCTGGTTCTGGACTATCCCGCCATCGGGAACATCCTTCCTGCATCTAGTCTGTCTAGACCTGTTAGATTTTTATAAGTTTCAATGAGATCCCCTCTCATTCTTCTAAACTCTAGCGAATACAAGCCCAATCGATCCAATCTCTCTTCATACGTCATTCCTGCCATCCCAGGTATCAGTCTGGTGAATCTTCGTTGCATTCCCTCCATGGCAAGAACATCTTTCCTCAGATAAGGCGAACAAAACTGCACACAATACTCAAGGTGTGGTCTCACCAAGGCCCTGTACAACTGCAGCAAGACATCCTTGCTCCTGTACTCGAATCCTCTCACTATGAAGGCCAACATACCATTTGCCTTCTTAACCTCCTGCTGCACCTGCATGCTTACCTTCAGCGACTGGTGCACAAGGACACCCAGGTCTCATTGCACTTCCCCTTTTCCCAATCTATTGCCGTTCAGATAATAATCTGCCTTCCTGTTTTTGCCACCAAAGTGGATAACCTCGCATTTATCCACATTATACTGCATCTGCCATGCATCTGCCCAATCACCCAACCTGTCCAAATCATACTGGAGTTTCTCGGCATCCTCCTCACAGCACACACGCCCACCCAGCTTTGTGTCGTCTGCAAACTTGGAGATATTATATCTAGTTCCCTCGTCTAGATCATTAATATATATTGTGAATAACTGGGGTCCTAGCACCGATCCCCGCGTACCCCACTAGTCACTGCCTGCCACTCGGAAAAAGACCCGTTTATTCCAACTCTTTGCTTCCTGTCTGCCAACCAGTTCTCTATCCAAGTCAGTACCTTACCCCCAATCCCATGTGCTTTAACTTTGCACGCTAATCTCTTATGCAGGACCTTATCAAAAGCCTTCTGAAAGTCCAAATACACCACATCCACTGGTTCTCCCTTATCTATTCTACCAGTTACATCCTCAAAAAATTCCAGTAGATTAGTCAAGCACGATTTACCTTTTGTAAATCCATGTTGACTTTGTCTGATCCTGTCACTGTTTTCCAAGTGCTCTGCTATTACATCTTTTATAATGGACTGTAACATTTTCCCCACTACCGATGTCAGGCTTACCGGTCTATAATTCCCCGTTTTTTCTTTACCACCTTTTTTAAATAGTGGGGTTACATTAGCTACCCTCCAATCCATGGGAACTGTTCCAGAGTCTATAGAATTTTGGAAGATGACCAGCAATGCATCTACTATTTCTAGGGCCACTTCCTTAAGTACCCTAGGATGTAGATTATCAGGCCCTGGGGATTTATCGGCCTTCAATCCCGTCAATTTCCCTAACACCATTTCCCTACAAATACTGATTTCATTCAGTTCGTCCCTCTCATTAGACCCTATATTCCCTGACACCTCTGGGAGGTTATTTGTGTTCTCCTTTGTGAAGACAGAGCCAAAGTATGTATTTAATTGGTCAGCCATTTCTTTGTTCCCCATTATAAATTCCCCTGATTCTGACTGCAAGGGACCTATGCTTGACTTCACCAATCTTTTTCTCTTCACATATCGATAGAAGCTTTTACAGTCAGTTTTTATGTTCCCTGCAAGCTTACTCTCATACTCTATTTTCCCCCTCTTAATTAATCCCTTTGTCCTCCTTTGCTGAATCCTAAACTGCTCCCAATCCTCAAGTTTGCTGCTTTTCCTGTCCAATTTATATGTCCTCTCCTTGGATCTTATGCTATCCCTAATTTCCCTTGTTAGCCATGGTTGAGTCACCTTTTTTGTTTTATTTTTATGCCAAACAGGGATGAACAAATTCCGTAGTTCATCCATGTGATCTTTAAATGTTTGCCATTGCCTATCCACCGTCAATCCTTTAAGTAACGTTCCCCAATCCATCCTAGCCAACTCGCGCCTCATACCATCGTAGTTTCCTTTATTTAAATTCAGGACTCTAGTCTCTGAGTCAAATAATTCGCTCTCCATCTTAAAGAGGAATTCTATCATATTATGATCGCTCCTGCCCAAGGGGCCTCACACAACAAGATTGCTAATTAATCCTTTCTCATTACATAATACCCAGTCTAAGTTGACCTGATCTCTAGTTGGTTCCTCGACATATTGGTCCAGGAAACCATACCGTATACACTCCAGGAATTCCTCCTCCACAGTATTGTTACTAATTTGGTTAGCCCAATCTATATGTAGATTAAAGTCACCCATGATAACTGCTGTGCCCTTATTGCACGCATCTCTAATTTCCCATTTAATGCCATCCCCAACCTCAGCATTACTGTTTGGGGGTCTGTATACAACTCCCACTAACGTTTTCTGCCCCTTGGTATTTCTCAGCTCTACCCATACAGATTCCACATCATCAGAGCTAATATCCTTCCTTGCTATTATGTTAATCTCCTCTTTCACCAGCAATGCTACCCCACCTCCTTTTCCTTTTTGCCTGTCTTTCCTGAATATTGAATACCCCTGGATGTTGAATTCTCAGCCTTGGTCACCCTGGAGCCATGTCTCCGTAATCCCAATTGTATCATGTCCGTTTACATCTATTTGTGCAGCTAATTCATCCACCTTATTACGAATGCTCCTCGCATTAAGACACAAAGGGGGAAAAATTAGGTCGCGCCCCGTTTGGGGCGCAAATATCGTCTGGATGCAAATATTAGCGCCTGGCGCTAATTATCGCCACTGACTGGAAACTTCACTTTTACCGCCCCGGGAGGTGAGTGGAGCGCTAAATCAGGCGCTGCACACCTGTCTTAACGCGCAAAGACCGAGCAGTGAGGCGCTAACACAGCGCGCGAGCGCAGCGCAGCTGCTGCCAGTTAGCGAGGGAACACAGACACACTGGCGCCGGACACTTCTTAAAGCGGGGGGGCCAACTTGCTCCCCAGCCACACCCTGCTCATTGCAGCCTTGAATCTCGGCCTGGAGAGACCTGTGAATCCATTTTGCTGCCAAGGATGGAGAGGGTGAGAGAACGAGCTCAGCGCTTCACCGAGCGGGCCCTGGATGCTCTGGTTGGCGCGGTGGAGCGCAGAAGATGTATACTCTTCCCTGAGAGTGGCAGGAGGCCTTTGCCACGCGAGTACAGAAGAGTGTGGAGGGAGGTGGCTCAGAGCGTCTCCTCCAGGAGCATGGTGCCCAGGACCCATGTTCAATGCCGCAAAAAGTTCAACGACCTCACTCGGGTCGTCAGGGTGAGTGGCTTTTTCTCAATACCTCTCCATCCCTCCATCTCAACCTCACTCTATGGCCAGAGGGTCTTAAAACCCCAATGCACAACACTCATCCAACACCTATGGCCCTTTCATGAAACACACACACACATTCCACACTTTGTATACAGTAAGGGCTATTCACCTGTGGGAGGCACATCAGGCAAGACCATGGCTGTATACAGTAAGGGCTATTCATCTATGGGAGGCACATCAGGCAAGACCATGGCTGTATATTTACTCAGATGCTGTCCTTTTTCTTGCAGGCCAAGCTGGCGCATAATAGGAGACAGCAGCAACGGACAGGTGGAGGGCGGCCTCAGCTGCAACCCCTCAGCGATCTTGAGGAGCGCGTCCACAGGATTGTGGCAAGCCGGGTGATCGGTCCCGTCGCCACTGGAGACGCCGACCCCGTTCTGGACAGCAATGGTAAGGTCATCACCTTTTTGTCCTCTGTCCTTCCACTTGTCCCTCACAACACCAGCCTTTGACACTTTCTATCCAACTTGCTAACTCGCTGCACTTATTCCTCCCTTACTGCCACCCTGTCCTCACGCTAAAGCCACTCTTGTACCTCCCTGCTTTCAGATGGTAATTCACCAGCTGAGGAGACGGGCCCTGAAGCTGCCAGTGGGAGTGAAGCTGCAGCCGAGGAGGAAGAGGAAGCCGGAGCATCAGTGCCACCCTCTCCCGAGGAAGCCCATGCCCACACTGGGAACACGCCTTACCTGGAGGGGAGCAGGGGGGAAGGGTCTGATGAGGGTGAAGCTCCAGGACCCAGCGGGCTGCAGCAACGCCATGGGGGTAGGGAAGAACGGGGGCCTTCTCCCCAGAGGGAGAGTATGCCAGCAACTCCTACTGCAATGGACGCAGAGGAGGAGCGGCTGATCGCAGAAATGAACACCCAGGCGGTGGGCAGGGTGCCCGAATGCATTGAGTCACTGGCAAGGAGTGTGGAGCACTTCGCTGTAGCACAGGCGGATGCCACACTAACGCTTAGTGCTGCAATTCAGTCACTGACTGCCGTGATCCCATCTCTGACTGCTCTCATGCAGACTCAGATTGAGGCCACGCGAGCACTGACTGCTGCCAACCTCGATGGTTCGTTCACATGTCCCCGGGGCTCTCACCGCGCCGCAGCAGGCCAGCAATCTGTGCTCCAGCAGATTGCTCCGGATGCTGAACTGCTGCCCCGTGGGAGTGCCAGTGTGTCGGGCGAGCAGGGAGTTGCTGTCCTCTCTCACGATGACAGCATTCCTGCTGCCAACACTGTCACTTCTCCACTGCACTTGCCACCGCCTGTAGGACAGACTGCTGCCGCCCATGCAGAGTTGGTGCAGTCTGCAGCCGGGCCCTCCAGGCCCAGAACTGGTCGAGGCCGTCCTTCAGGGACATCTGCAGTGTCAGGGTCTGACAATCTGCAGCCTTCCACCAGCCTTGCTGCAGCCACTGAGGTCCCATTACGGAGGAGCAGTAGGGTTAGAAGGGGGGAAGTGCGCAAGGGAAGGAGATCACCCTCGAAGGGCAAAAAGTAGGAGGTGTGACAAAATGCTGGTCATTTTTTATTAAAGGCCGAGGTTCGTGGTCCAACTTTTGTCTAGTGTTTTGGACATTATCTCCAGGTTGTGAGAACCAGTTATGTTAATGACTGTTTTTTTGTGTTTATTTCTATGAGTTTGTCATGAGGAAATGACACACACAGAGTTTGTAAAATAAATAAGTTTTTGTATTCAAAATATACATGTTTGGTGTTTGGAATCATTGGTGCCTTGGCCGGCTTAGGGGTTGCGTGCTGGGTTCATTGATGTTGTTAGCAAAGGCAGAAGCCATTTCCACAGCAGGGGCCCTAGAAGCGGCTTGCTATCAGCCGTTGACGGACGGCCCTTGCAGTTTCACCATTGTGGGCCGCCCTCCCGCCTTGGTGCTGCTGATGATCATCCTCCTCGTCCTCTTCCTCCTCTTCCTCCTCCTCCTCTGGTGGTGCTCCAAGGCCTGGTGGCATTGGCTGGGTCCTGACGATTGCCATGTTATGCAACATGCAGCACACAACTACGAAGTTGGATACTCGCTCAGGCGAGTACTGCAGGGCTCCTCCAGAATGGTCGAGACAGCGGAACCGTTGCTTCAGCACGCCGATTGTGCGCTCAATGATGTTCCTGGTAGCTTGATGGCTCTCGTTGTACCGCAGCTCAGCAGGGGTGTTGGGCGTACGGAGCGGTGTCATCAGCCAGGTGCTCAATGGATACCCCTTGTCCCCGACAAGCCAACCAACTGGCTGATGCGGTGCCTTGAAAAGTTCTGCCACAGTAGTCTGGCGCAGGATGAAAGCATCATGGCAGCTGCCAGGATAGTGGGCATTGACAGTGAGTATCAGCTGTCTGTGGTCACAGACCAACTGAACATTCAAGGAATGGAACCCCTTTCTGTTCCGGAATTCCTCGGCATTCTCATGTGGAGCACGCAAAGCCACATGCGTGCAGTCAATGGCGCCCTGCACCATGGGGAAGCCCGCTATCCTCGCAAAGCCCAGAGCGCGGTCACGCTGCTTGTCTGGGGTCATGGGGAAAGAGATGAACTCTCGTCTCCTTTTAAAGAGGGCATTTGTGACCTGCCGGATGCAGCAATGCACCGCGAACTGGGAGATATTGGCGAGGTCCCCAGCAGCAGCTTGAAATGAGCCAGTAGCATAGAAGTTGAGAGCCACTGTGACCTTCACTGCCACCGACAGAGACGTCCTGGACCTCAGTTGAGGCTGCAGATCTGGCTGCAGCAGGTGGCAGAGCTCAGTGACCACCTCCTTGCTGAATCGCAGCCTTCGCAAACACAGCTCCTCAGACATATGAATGTAGGAGAGCTGTTCACGATATACCCTGGGAGGGTAAGCTCTCCTGTACATACGCCTGTTGGCCCTCCTCCGTCTGGCCATCATTGCCACTCTCTCTCTGCGTCTCTGTGTCCTCCGATTCAGCTGGAGCAGGACGACGCCCCCAATCAGTGCAGCCCCCATAGTCTCTTTGCAAGCAAAGTTATGAAGGACAGCAACCAAAGTACCAGCGAAGTTAGGATCAGTAGGCAAAACTACCTCACAAAGTGTTGACTCAATGCAGAAGTCTCTCTTTCTCTCTCTCCGAATCTCTCTCTCTCTCTCAGAACGAGTGGTGCAAAAATGTCAACCACAGAAAAAGACAGGAAGAGGCCCCCTTTAAATAGCGCCCCCCCCAGCCCCACAGCGATTGATAGCGTTCCAGTCTTCCGGTCGTTGGATGCGCCAGGCGGTAAGGCAGGGGGCGCCACTCAATTTCTGCTCCGGGGCGCCACAAGGGCGTTGCACCATGGAATGACGTCACAATCTGCTCGCGCAGGTGGTCGCAGCGGTAAGGTTTAGCGCCGCCGCACAATGTCTGGTTAAGTTCCCGAGCGGCGCAAACATCGCTGCGCCCGGGCGCTAGCGGCTTTGCGCCCCATTAGCGCCCTCTTAAGGCGCTAACGGGAGGCGCAACCAACTGAATTTTTACCCCAAAGCCTTCAGGCTTGTTTTTTTAACACTCTTAGACCTTTTAGAATTATTATTTACTGTGGCCATATTTGATTTACACCCTTGATTTCTCTGACTGCCACTTTTGCTTTTCTCCTTCCTGTCTTTCGCTTCTATCCTTGCTTCCCTTTCCTCTGTCTCCCTGCACAGGTTCCCAACCCCCTGCCATTTTAGTTTAAACCCTCCCCAACAGCACTAGCAAACACTCCCCCTATGACATCGGTTCCGGTCCTGCCCAGGTGGAAACCGTCCAGTTTGTACTGGTCCCACCTCCCCCAGAACCGGTTCCAATGTCCCAGGAATTTGAATCCCTCCCCCTTGCACCATTTCTCTAGCCACGTATTCATCTGAAATATTCTTCTAATACTACTCTGACTAGCATGTGGCACTGGTAGCAATCCTGAGATTACTACCTTTGAGGTCCTGTTTTTTAATTTACCTTCTAACTCCCTATATTCAGCTTTTAGGATCTCATCCCGTTTTTTACCTATATCGTTGGTAACTATATGCACCACGACAACTGGCTGTTCACCCTCCCCCTCCAGAATGCCCTGCAGCCACTCCGAGACATCCTTGACCCTTGCACCAGGGAGGCAACATACGATCATGGAGTCTCATTTGCGGCCGCAGCTACGCCTATCTATTCCCCTTACAATAGCATCCCCTATCACTATAGCTCTCCTGTTCTTTTTCCTCCCATCCTATGCAGCAGAACCACCCATGGTGCCAGGAAGTTGGCTGCTGCTGCCTTCCCCCGATAAGCCATCTCCCCCAACATTATCCAAAGCGGTATATCTGTTTGAGAGGTGGATGGCCACAGGGGACCCCTGCACTACCTGCCTGTGTCTACTACTCTGCCTGGCGGTCACCCCTTCCCTTCCTGCCTGTGCAGCCTTTACCTGCGGTGTGACCAACTCATTAAACATGATATCCATGACATCCTCAGCTTCGTGAATGCTCCAGCATGTATCCATTCGCAGCTCCAGCGCCGCAATGCAGTCTGCCAGTAGCTGCAGCTAAATACACTTCCCACCCACATGGTCATCAGGGACACCAGAAGTGTCACTGATTTCCCACATAGTGCAGGAGGAGCATGCCATGGGGCCGAGCTGTGCTGCCATGACTTACCCTTTAATTAATTTAAATTAAATTAAATCAAATCAATACCACCAATTACACTACAATTAAATGATATAGTCAAGGACACTTGTTTACTAGCAATCCCCGCTACACAACAGAGACCTTAGAAACTATAACCACAAAAATTAAGACCTTCTAAACTTTATAAACTATTAACCTTAACTGTCAAACTATAGAGTAGTATAAATACTCACCTGGCCATACTCACCCAATCAGCTGCTTCCTCTTGCCCGCGTCACTTTTTGAATCGTGATGTGGCTCTGGAACGCCACCGCCTGTCTGCGAGATTGACCGGCCTCTGAAAAAAAGCCCGCAAAAGTGAGTTTAAATACTCACTGTACTCTCCTGCTGCTGCCGACACCGGCCTCTTCCTACAGGGTGAAAAGTTAGGAAAAACAAAGGCGAAGCAAGAGAGCTCTTCCTTCCACTCCTCACCTAACTCCGACTCACCCAACTCACAGCACTCTGTTTAAACCAATCTCTGTCTTGAATATACTCAACGACTGAGCCTTCACAGCCCTCTGGGGTAGAGAATTCCAAAGATTCACCACCCTCTGAGTGAAGCAATTTCTCCTCATCTCAGTCCTAAATAATCGACCCCTTATTCTGAGACTGTGACCCCTGGTTCTAGACTCCCAGCCAGGGGAAACATCGTCCCTGCATCTACTCTGTCAAGCCCTGTAAGAATTTTGTATGTTTCAATGAGATCACCTCTCATTCTTCTAAATTCCAGAGACTATAGGCCTAGTCTACTCAATCTCTCCTCATAGGACAATCCCCCCATCCCAGGAATCAGTCTGGTGAACCTTTGTAGCACTCCGTCTATGGCAAGAATATCTTTCCTTAGGTAAGGAGACCAAAACTGTACACAATACCCAGGTGTGGTCTCATCAGCGCCCTATATAATTGCAGTAAGATGTCTTGACTCTTATACTCAAATCCTCTTGTAATAAAGGCCAACATAACATTTGCTTTCCTAATTGCTTGCTGTACCTGCATGTTAACTTGCAGTGATTCGTGTACAAGGACACCCAGGTCCCTTTAAACACCAACATTTCCCAATCTCTCACCATTTAAAAAATACTCTGCTTTTCTATTTTTCCGACAAAGGTCATGGAATAGCTGTCAGTGTGTGCGAGCTGTGAGTTGTGGGTGCAAGGCTTGCAACAGCGCTAAGTGTGTGAGCGTGAGGTAAAGCATATGAATTCAATGATTGAGTACTGATTGATAGAGATTGTTGGAAGGTGGGTGAAGGGCGTGTAATGAATTGAGCAGTGGATGAGGCTAAGATGGACTCACTCACCTTGACAACTCGTGTTAGATCATTAAACATCTTCCTGCACTGCATCCATGTTCTTGGATCAACATTTCTGGCATTGACCTCTGCCTCTACTTCTTCTCACTGCCTCCTGAGCATCTGATGGAAGGACCTTCTGCCCCCTGCAGATACAGGATGTCTCTTCTGCTCTCCATATCTTGCACCAAGACCTTCAGGGCATTGTCTGAAAACCTTGGTGCTCGCTCTCTCATATGTTCAGCCATTCCTCATAGTATCACAGCCCAGTTTTACTTTTCAAAAAACTCCCACCACTTCTTGCAGCCACAATGCACCTCCCCTTTAAAGGCGCCGGCTGCCTTTAAGTAGCACTGGCCACTCGCGATATCGGGCCCCCTGCTGATGCGTGCGGCCAATGAACAGCCTGGGTAGAGCTGGTTGCACACAGCAATCATTTAAAACAGCAGGCAGCACAGATTTAACATGCTGCCTGCAACACAATGGGCTGGATTTTGATACTGGGGCGGGTTGGGGTCGTGTCATCCGCATTTCGTGTTACCCACCCGACTGCAATTGGATGTGGGAGATTGATGCAATTTTCACCTAATTGGGCAATTGAGTTCCAGCATGTGGGAACCCGTGAACCAATTAGTGGTTTCAGTCTGAAAGTCGCCTCTGATGATGTCATCATTGCTGCTGCATTGAAGGTCTTCAGAGACTGCCTGGCCTTTGCTGTGAGTGGACCTGGATGCAAAATGAGCAGCAGCTCAGAGAGAGAGAGAGAGAGAGAGAGAGATTTTTTGCATCCAGGTCCTCTCACAGCAAAGGCCAGGCAGTCTCTGAAGACATTCAATGCAGCAGCATCAGAGGCGACTTTCAGACCTAATACTACTACTTCCTTCATCACCTCTCCGTTGTAATAGTGGATAGTCAGGTATCCACTTGTGCTCCCGCCAGGTTTCACTGGCGTGTTTCACATCAGGCGTGCTTCACGTGGGAAAAGGGTTAAACTAGCTAAAACGTTTCAAAATGGCATTACAGAGCCAATTTATGGCTTGTTAAGGGCTTTAATGGCCTCTCCCGCCTCTTGGAGGCGGGATGGAGTTGGGAACACCGCACACGATTTTATCAAAATTGCGTGGAGGCGGGATCAGGTCCGCCCGCCACTTTTCGCAATTTTGACCCCCCACACGCCTCCAAACCTGCCTCCACGGCCCTATGAAAATCCAGCCCAATGAATGGGCACGGGTTAATCATGTACTGCGATCCCCACGCCCATTTTCAGAGGCTAGCCTATTTAACCCCTGTGGTATTCCTTTCTTACATATTTCCATGCCCTTTAGCTTTTTGAGCCAACATCGATGAGAGAGAGCAAACTTAAGATCATCACAAAAATAATTAAAGGGAAGAAAACATTTCGTTAGACAGAGTGTCGCTAAAATACGGAATTCTCTGACACAAACCATTGTTGAAGCAGAATCCATATATTATTTTAAACAGAAGAATATCAAAGGGTATGATGAGTGAGCAGGAGAGTGGGATTAGACAAAGTTGGTAGGCTAGTTCTATGTAGTAATATTCTATAATTCTGCACTAATTTCTATTGTTCATAATTCGGCCAGCCTGGACCTGAACTTTCTGTGGTGGACTCCACTCTGGTCCCAAATTTTGTTTTCATGCATACCAAAAGGATGGTAAGAGGAGAGGTACCACCAACGCTGCCTCCGCAAGATCCTGCAAATCCATTGGCAGGATAGGCGCACCAACGTCAGTGTTCTCGCTCAGGCCAATATCCCCAGCATCGAAGCTTTGACCACATTCGATCAGCTCCGATGGATGGGTCGCATCGTCTGCATGCCCGATACGAGACTCCCAAAACAAGCGCTCTATTCAGAGCTCCAACACGGCAAGAGAGCCCCAGGTGGGCAGAGGAAACGCTTCAAGGACTCCCTCAAAGCCTCCTTGAAAAAGTGCAACATCCCCACCGACACCTGGGAATCCCTGGCCCAAGACCACACAAAGTGGAGGAGAAGCATCCGGGAAGGCGCCGAACACCTCGAGTCTCTTCGCCGCGAGCAAGCGGAAGCCAAGCGCAGGCAGCGCAAGGAGCGCACGTCAACCCAAGAACCCGACCCACCCGCCCCTTCAACCACCGTCTGCCCCACCTGTGACAGAGACTGCAGGTCCCGCATTGGACTCATCAGTCACCTGAGAACTCATTTTTAGTGTGGAAGCAAGTCATCCTTGGTTCCGAGGGACTGCCCAAGAAGAGAAGATCATGGCTGAAAAACCAAGGTTTTCCATTGTTGTGAGCAGCTATAGTTTGTACATTCTGAGCTCCTCGGCTGTATTTATGGCCTGTTTGCCAGTTTTGGAGATTAACCAGCTCGTTAACTGCCTGAAAATGATGAAAATCAGCATCAGTGCAGGAATGTGCTGATCAGCCAGTTTCTACTGGGTGAGATTATTAAGTTTATGAGGCACAAATTCAACAGGAGGAAATCCAGGTGCACCTGTCAGTTTGATTGACAAATGATGTGCATAAACGGAAATGGAAAATAATTGTTTCTAAAGAAGGAAAATAAGGCCAAATGATCAGATTACCTGAACAAGCATGCAGCTTGTAGAGATAAGATGGTATTTGATTTGTGTTTTTATAATATGGATTATAAAATCAGACTGCGTGTGACCTATTGTGTCTTTTCTTATTAAGCCATTTGGCTACTGATCTGTTGCTCACCAGAAAATTGACAGGTGCATGATGAAATTCATTTTTCTGTAGAAGTGTGCTCTCTTGACCATGTGTAACTCCAATCTGTCTAAGTGCAGTCTCTCTCCCTGAGATTCTAGGAGCCCGAAAGGGCTTTCCATTTCAAATAGCCTCTTTGAACAGGTTCCAATGCATCTGTTTTCAACAGTAGAACTAGCAGCTGGAGGAATGGACACATTGTAATTGATATATTTAAAAGAGGAAAGATTGAAGCAGCATTTTTGAAAGGCAGCCAATGATTGGACATCAGCAGCCAACCAATATACCACCATCTAAAACATAACATTTTGATGCAGCTTACATTACAAGGTTTGCCAAGAACCACTGGCAATAATTCAAAACAACCTTTAGGCATGAGTCCAGGATTCATGCACTCCAAGGTGAATGGTCCAATCTCATATAGATCTCCCACTCATAGCCTCTTTGACTACACTTCTTCCTTCCTCCAATGGCTCCTTTGACCGGACCTCTTAATTTCGTCACAATACATTTCTATTTTAACCTCCACTACTCCATGTAGAAGACCATTCCAAGTATTAATCACTCTTCGCATGAAGAAATTCTTGCTGATGTCAGTCCCAAACTTACCTTTTACTAGTTTCTACCAATATCCACTTGTCCTGCAGTCATGGTTTAATTTGAAAGAGTGCTTATGATTAACCTTTTCCATTATACTTGGGATGAATTCCTGCAGGAGTTCTCTGGCTTGTCCACCGTAACTTCGGCTGAAGAGCCACAAAACTGCCATTTATGCTGTCTTTCTGGGGGGCTCCCCAGCTCTTCCACTGAAAGTACAGCAGATGACAAGAACACTCCTGCGGAAATTCACCCCCTTAGTGTCTTACATATATCTATAAAGCACCTTCTCATTTCCCCCCTTTCAAGGCTAGAGACTGAGTTGTTCTAACCTTTTGTTATAACTCCATCCCATGACACTACGGTTTAACCTCAAGGCTTTTCTCCACACTGCTTCCAGAGCTTGAATGTTTCCTTTGTGTCTTAAGGCGCTACCTGACCAGAGCACTCTATAGCTTCGTATGGCTGGCTCAAACTTCTGCTTGGCTGATTTGGCACATAGTTCAGCATTCTGATTGCTTTGTTGCTTTATGATACAAGTCACTCTGCCAACTCTATTTGTGTTCACAGCAAAATGCAGTTTCCGTAGACAGACCCACGCCTCCAATCAAAAATTGACTCCCTTCTGCATGCCGTGAATAGGATGGATTAACAATTATCCTTTTCCTCCACTGGAGGTTGCACAGGCTGCCTATTATGCACTCCTTTCTCTTCAAAAAGCAAAAGACCATATTGTTCAGACTTGATTTCTTGATTCAATAGCAAAATACTGCGGATGCTGGAAATCCGAAATAACAACAGAAAACGCTGGAAAAACTCAGCAGGCCAGGCAGCATCCGTGGAGAGAGAAACAAAGTTAACGTTTCAGGTCGAAGACCTTTCGTCAGAACTGGAAAAAAGCAGGAATTGGAATAGATTTTAAGGCAGGTTTAGGGGCTGGGAAATGGGGGAGGGGATGAAAGAACAAAAGGGAAGGTCAGTGATAGGATAGAAAGCAGGAGAGATTAAGAGACATTGAGAGACATTAAGAGATATTCAAGGCAAGAGGAGGTGGTAATGTGACAGGTTAAGGAACAAAGGATGGCTCTAGATGAAGTGTGAATTGTGCTGACAGAATGCAGGACAGCTGCCATGTGGGAGGGAAGAAAAAAAGGGCCAAACAAAAAGTATGGATGAAAAAAAATATATATATATGATAGGGGCCGAGGTTATGATCTGAAATTGTTGAACTCGATGTTGAGTCCAGAGGGCTGTAGGGTGCCTAATTGAAAGATGAGGTGCTGTTCCTCGAGCTTACACTGAGCTTCTGTGGAACAATGCATTTCCCAGCCCCTAAACCTGCCTTAAAATCTATTCCATTTCCTGCTTTTTTCCAGTTCTGACGAAAGGTCTTTGACCTGAAACGTTAACTCTGTTTCTCTCTCCACGGATGCTGCCTGGCCTGCTGAGTTTTTCCAGCATTTTCTGTTGATATTTTAGATTTCTTGATTTGTGTCTACACTGTTGCAAAAGCAATACAGCAAAATAATCAGCAATACAAGGGCTTAATTTATGTAATACTTTAAACTGTCTTAAAAACCTGCAGTATCCAAAATCTTAAAGTTCCTTCCAGAATCTTTAACCAAGCCTTTAATAATTGTAATATGGGAATACCTCTGCCTTATGCAGTTCTGTCTCACTGCTTCAGTGTGTAAATAAAGAGTTGAAACAAGGGGAAGACACCTATTACACCATCATTCTGGGTCTCCAGGGCAAATAGAATACAACATCACATGAGTTTAATCCCACTAGGCAGGTAATTTGTTTAAAAAATCAATTTTCCTTTTCATTTTGGAAAGTGAATTGCTGTCTTCTACCTCTGATGGATTTCATATTTCATTTTTATACCCAACTTGCATATCAAATAATTTGATCTCAAGAACAGCCTTTAGTGATTGTTATGCATCTGCAGTCTTTGCCTGCAACCAGCGCTTCAAAAAGCAGAAGAGAATCCCTGATGCAATTAACATGTAATCACTTCTCTTCGGCAGACTGGATGGATAGAAAGCCCCACAGAAATGTATATATCCTTACACAATATTAATATTGACTTAACTTACTTCCCCCTCCATAAAGTCAACCGAATTTGTTTCCGAAGACAGCTAACAGATTTTCACTTCAAATTTACAAAATATTGCCTATCTACAATTTATTATGGGAATGTTCTAATACTAGTCACATCTCTTATGACATTGCATATGTTGCAGAGTCAAGACCAAGTGCGGTAATTCAGGTCAAGGATTAGAAGGGGGGGGAGGGATAATTGGACCCAGGTGGGGGAGGGGAGAGAGGGAGGAATCTGATGCAAGGGGGAGAAGGAAAGAGGGAAGGAAGGAAATTCAGAGAAGGACTGATTAGTATCTCAATTTGGGCCTGGGGGCTTCTGATATGACTTTAATTTCCCCTGGGGTCTTAATTTTAGTTGGGATGGGGGGTGGGGGTACTTCCTGAGGCACCAATTCCAGTCTGAGTAACTGTTCCTTTCCTCAATGGCTCCAAATTCTGTATCATGAGAGGGATAATCGTTCCTTCCCCACAGTTTCTAATTTAGTTCCATTTGGGGAAAGGCCCACAGGGAGATATACAGCAGAGTCAGTGTTGTGGGGGGAACTGAACACAAGAGCTGAACGGTGGTGGGGGCATAATGCTGATTTGCAGCAGGGCTATTGGGCCAAGGTGCATCATAGGTATTTACCAGAACTGTAATGGGGAGTTCTGGTCCCTGTACAACGTGGTCTTTGGGAGGGGGGGTGGGGGGCATATGGCGGTAAGAGGACGATAGGGGCAGGGAGAATGTAGCACAGACAAAATCGCCCAAGGGGCCATATTGCTGCCACTTACAGGCATAACTGGTATTGCAGATATGTGTTGATATTTTTATCATTTTTTTTTCAATTGATAGAGACTGACATCAGAATTTTCAATGCATTTTTAAATGGAATGGTATGACCACCCCCCTCCCTCAGCATTTTTAATATATAACCGATGAACCAGAATGGGACTCTGCTCCAATCACAATTGCTGCACTGCAATCACTAGGCATGGTGGGACAATGTTCCTGTCCGTAACAGCCAGTGTGCAGCAGTTCCGAGAGCGTTACAGACAGCAACAAGATGTTGCTGGGCTGCATCTTTACCTCCAAAGGTCTTTAAAGGGGCAGCCAGTAACTTCAACTTCTAGACTAAAGCAATTGTTGGCAAGGTATGGTAGTGATTTTACAAATCCTACAGGCAATTGTTTATGGGTCGATGGGACTTTGCTGCTGACAGCAACAAGAGTCAGCAATGAAAAATTCAACTTTCTTTTTCAGCTGCTGTGCAGAAATACCAACCCTTTGTTTTAAGCCAGCACTAAAGTTGTGCTGGTATTCTTACCTGACATTCACCCGCTTATACTGGGGTGTTCTGGGGGGGGGCGGGGACGACAGAAAATAAGCCATAGCAAGTTTAGAATCTCATTATTATTCCCAGATCTCTTTCGGCCTCTCCCACAGCCAATTCAACGCCATTCATTGTATAAGTATGTGTGTTGCCCATTTTTATTTCATTGTATAGCACCACAACGTGCCTTCAGTAATCAGTCCATGTGAGTCTGGACTGAATACAGCCATTATAGTCAAGTGAGTAAAGTAAATGTTAGCTCTAATTCTTTTTTTCTGGAAAGCAGTGAAAAATAATGAAAATATTGAAACCAGGTATTTGCCAAAATAAGCAACAACAAAAAAACTGTCAAAGACAGTGCAAACTGGAAAGCCGAAGTAAATTGGTAAAATAGGGATTGCAACATCCTGTTAGTTGGATAAAACACATAAAAGATTTGACACCAATCATTAAGGTGCCTACAAAGTCTCCGGCAGATGGCCTACTTGTAAATTATCGTGTACTGTATACTTTTTTCCAAGCTGAACTACTATTTGCTGCAGTCTTACTAAATTTCCATTGCATATGTAATCTAATCAATCTATGTATCTATTATATAAAAACAGTATGGCAGCATATGCTTACTTTTTGTTATGTCACACTGTCTGTATCTCATTTTGCCATTTCAGTTTTTGATTCACTCACATTTCAATTTCACACTTTTTGTTTCCCTCCGCACTGAGCATCACACTTTTTGATTTTTACAAAATTCATATTCAAAAAAATCACACTCAGTAGCTACAGAGAGTAACTGAAGTCGATAAATAAAGTAAACTGGACACCTGGTTGCAGTGAATATCAGAAAATAACGTGGGTTTGTAGAGCGCACATGTGTAAAGGGATCCACTTAATTTTCCTTCCATTTAAACTAATGGGTGCAGGCCCTGGAAAATCTCCCTTACATGGTATAACACTCATGTTGCTATGAAACCACATATCTTTTGATTCTGCATGAGCAATGCTACCTTAGATCTGCTAATATATATACAGTAACAAATCAGAATATATTAGGTAGAGAATATATGAACCAGATGTAAGCTAAGTGATAAAAATATACAAATGAAGCACTACTGAACACATATGAAAGTAATGAGCCGATGTTAATTTGTGAGAAAAAGATACCATAACAACAACAACAACTTGTATTCATATAGCGCCTTTAAAGTAGTAAAACGTCCCAAGGCGCTTCACAGGAGTATTAAAAGACAAACAATTTGACACTGAGCCGCATAAGGAGAAATTAGGGCAGGTGACCAAAAGCAGGTGGTCAAAGAGGTAGGTTTGAAGGAGCATCTTAAAGGAGGAAAGAGAGGGAGCGAGGCGGACAGGTTTAGGCAGGGAATTCCAGAGATTAGGGCCTAGGCAACAGAAGGCATGGCCACCAATGGTTGAGCGATTATAATCAGGGATGCTCAAGAGGGCAGAATTAGAGGAGCACAGATATCTCAGGGGTTTGTGGGGCTGAAGGAGATTACAAAGATAGGGAGGGGTGAGGCCATGGAGGGATTTGAAAACAAGGATGAGAATTTTGAAATCGAGGCGTTGCTTAACCGGGAGCCAATGTAGGTCAGCGAGCACAGGGGTGATGGGTAAACGGGACTTGGTGCGAGTTAGGACACGGCCAGCCGAGTTTTGGATCACCTCAAGTGTACATAGGGTAGAATGTGGGAGGCCAGCCAGGAGTGCATTGGAATAGTCAAGTCTAGAAGTATCAAAGGCATGGATGGAAAGAATAGCAGAACCAATCAAATTTCTCCAAAGAAATTTGTGAACTTGGTTTCAGCCACTATCTTGAATTTTCTGCCACCTCAAAATGTACAGGTGAAACATATTTAGAATGTTAGACCCCCCTCAACATGAACCACTCTGCCTAAGATACCTATTCTCACTCACAGTTACCTATGTGGTGTTGTAAATCTCAGTTAAGGATCAATTTGAAGTACTTGGTTAGAGCTTGAATTATTGAATTGGGCTTGGTTGATATTTTTCTGTAAATACCTTGGTTTCTCCTGATTAATAACTGCTTGTGTTCGTCATGGCAACTGCCCCTCCCCCCCCACTTTATTTTGGCACCAGAGTCGGTCAGATGTGGCAGGACTTGCTGTTTGATAATCCCACTCCCTTGCAATCCAGTGAAGAAACCTGAAAGCCAGTGAGATAACTGATTTTGTTTTCTATAAAACTTGACATAAACTATGAAAGTTTAGACTTTTTCTGAGATAAATTATAAAAAAATAATTATATACCAGGGTTATTTGTTTATGCAGTTTGTGTTCATTATAAATGTCATGTGTATATCTTCTCCACCTCATCCAGTACATCTACTCAAGATAATGTGTCATGCCAGCAGGGAACAGAGGCAGTACTGTGCTGAAACTCCTTTACCAGAGGTTGATTGCAATTTGCAGGAGAGCCTATGCAATATAATTAGACTGCAATTTGGAAAGCTTCCCTTTTTTTTTACTTCAGATCATTCTCTCATGTTTGTTCCCTAACTGGGGTGGGCAACACGGTGGCATAGTGGTTAGCACTGTTGCCTCACAACGCCAGGAACCCGGGTTCGAATCCGGCCTCGGGTGTGGAGTTTGCACATTCTCCCCGTGTCTGCGTGGGTTTCCTCCGGGTGCTCCGGTTTCCTCCCACAGTCCAAAGATGTGCGGGTTAGGTTGATTTGGCTATGATAAATTGACCCTTAGTGTTAGGGGGATTAAATACGTGGGGTTACGGGGATAGGGTGGGATATGTGTCGGTGCAGGCTCGATGGGCCGAAATGGCCTCTATCTGCATTGTGGGGATTCTGTGATTCTGTGAATATGAAGAAAATGTGGTTGTTTTGGACTGAAAACTGGTGTTGATAACAGGTTTAGTGATGTAACAAGGGGAATGTCGACCAGTATGTTAAAACTTGACTTTAGATGAGTACTTTGAGCAAGGGAGTTCTCCCGGTGTCCTGGACAACATTTATCCCTCAACGGACACCACAGAAACAGTTTAAATGGTCATTTATCTCATTGCTGTTTGTGGAACCTTGCTATGTGCAAATTGGCTGCTGCGTTTCTCTACATTACAACAGTGACTACACTGCAAAAGTAATTAATTGGCTGTGAAGTGCTTTAGGACGTCCTGATGTCGTAAAAGGCACTATATAAATGCAAGGTCTTTTCTTCTTTCTTATCTGAATCAAGTTGTTTTGGTCAGTTGTATGCAGAGTGGAGTTTACTGAAAAATATTTAGTTATGTGTTCTGTTGCGTTTGCTTGCTGGATTGAATGTGGTCTAGTTCTACTGAAGAATGTGCTTTTCTGTGTCTGAATAAGCTGCTTTTGTTTCATCCAACTGTGTCCTACATTCCTTGTGAACTCTCCATTCCTTGTGAACTTGGTAATGAAAATGGGTTAGCACTTTCTGTGAGAGAGTCAGGCTAGAGAGACTGTGATAGCTCCTGTTACATTTATATTAATAAAGTGTTTTCCAAGAGGTTAAAAAGTTCTGAAATTAGATTTTATAAAAATAAAATTGTATTCCAGCCTTTGACACCCTCTAATAGACCCATCAATTGAATTTTTATTCCTAAGGGCTTTGTTCCCTATACCATCCAGCGCATCTTGAAAATATTCTGCCTTCTATTGCCAAGTCTTCCTTCTCTATTCTGGAGCAGAGAGGTTTCTGCTAAATTGGTGGTTCTTTTTCTTCAATATTATTAAGGCTTTTTTCCACTTCACTAACTCTTTTTTCCACTGTAGTGAATTTTGTTATCAGCTTTACAAAAGTTTGATAAGATGTATAAATGACTGCTTGAATGTCATTAACTCAGTTTCAAGCTCATTTCTCATATTTTCTATTTGTTTTAAAGCTTGACTTCTTTTTACTCTCAACCAATTATTTATCTTGTTGTTTTTGTACATTGCTTTCTTATAGCTGATGGATATGGAGAAGGGCAGCTTTGGATTTTTTTATGGGTTCCTCAGTGTTATGACTCACTCAAGTTACTCTGCTGATGTCTGGAATTACTATAAAATCTATCATTAGAATTACTTATAATTAACAACAACTCTCATGTATATAAAGCCTTTAATGTACAAGGTGTCCCAAGGTGCTTTGCAGAAAAAAAGTAAGAGGAATGAATGCCAAGCTACAACAAAGAAGTTTGGGGAGGTTACTGAAAGCTAGGTCAAAAATGTGGGTTTTAAGAAGGTTTTTAAAGGAGGACAGAGAAGCAGTGAGTGAGGCGGAGGAGTTTATGGAGGGAGTTGCAGATAGTAGCAGTAACTGCAAGCTGTGCCACCAGTGGGGGCCGGTGGGGGGGGGGGGGGGAGGGGGGGGTGGTGAATGGAGTGGAGGAAGCACAGAAGGCTAAAGTTGGTAGAATCAAAGGATGTGGGCGGAGATGTAAAATGGAGAAAATTACAGAGGGTCAGAGGTGCAAGGCCAAGGATGGATTTAAAGAGAGGAAAAGGATTTTAAATTGGATGTGTTAGGGGACAAGGAACCATTGTAGGTCAGTGAGGACAGCTGGGACAAGATGTAGACAACTGCATTTTGAATAAGTTGTAGTTTGTCCTGCTGCAGTTGTACAGGGCCTTGGTGAGACCACACCTTGAGTACTGTGTGCAGTTTTGGTCGCCTTATCTGAGGAAGGATGTTCTTGCCATGGAAGGAGTTCAGCGAAGATTCACAAGGCTGATACCTGGGATGGCAGGAATGACATATGAGAGATTGGGTCGATTGGGCTTATACTCGCTGGAGTATAGAAGAATGAGAGGGGATCTCATCGAAACATATAAAATTCTGACACGTCTGGACAAACTAGATGCAGGAAGAATGTTCCCGATGGTCGGAGAGTCCAGAACCAGGGGTCATAATCTAAGGATAAGGGGTAAGCCATTTAGGACAGAAATGAGGAAGAATTTCTTCACCCAGAGAGTGGTGAACCTGTGGAATTCTCTACCACAGAAGGTAGTTGAGGCCAAGTCATTAAATATATTGAAGAATGAGTTAGATATATTTCTTAAAGCTAAAGGTATCAAGGGATATGGGGAGAAGGCAGGTACAGGGTACTGAGTTTGGATGATCAGCCATGATCTCATCGAATGGCGGAGCAGGCTCGAGGGGCCGAATGGCCTACTCCTGCTCCTATCTTCTATGTTTCTATGTTTCTATGTTTGTAGAAGGTGGACAATGTTAAGACCAGCAAGGAGACCACTGAATAGTCAAGTCTGGAGGTGACAAAACCCCGGATAAGGGTTTCAGCAACAGATGAGCTGAAGTAGGGATAAAGATAGACAATGTTGCAGAGGTGGAAGTAAATGGACTTGGTGATGGGGAGGAAGTGGGATATCAAGCTCAGGCCTAGACTGTGCACAAGTCCTAAAATTATCTCCTGGAAGACAGTATTTAGTAAGAGCTATCTAAAATATCTAGTAGCATGCAAACCTATTTATAGATTCATGGAAGGAACATCAGGCAAGCTCTTTTACAGATGTGCACTCCAACTGACCCAATTTAAAGAAAATGGGCCAGAATTTGCTGGACTGCGACATCTCGCAGCGTGACCCGTTAGTTAGACTTTTATCTGCACCCTTCAGCTCAAAATCTTGCTGGAAGTGCAAGCTGACAAAGGCATGACAATGGGGCACCTGGGACCTCAGTGAATGATGAGAACAACAGTGTATCTCCTTAACCAATGAGATTTAAGGATTGAGAAAGAATCAGAGGAACAACAGAGGATGGCGAATTAGAGTGGGTGAGTCAAATCAGGTACAGAAAGAAAATAAAGAGAGGGAAAGAAAGATTGGATTAAGAAAGAGAGAACAAGAGACAGAAAAGAGAAGAAAAAAGTTAAAAAATTATAGGGGGAGAAATTCGGTATCGCCCTGTTTGGGGCGCAATTATCGGCTGGGCGCAAAGTTTAGCGCCTGGCGCTAATTATCGCCTCCGACTGCAAACTTGGCTTCTATCGCCCCTGGAGGTGATTGGAGCGCTAAATCAGGCGCTACACACCTCTCTTAAGGCGCTAACGCCAAGGAGCGAGGCGCTAACTCAGAGCGCTGGCGAAGCTCAGGTGATGTCAGTTAGCAATGGAACACAGACACACTGGCGCCGGCCAGTTCTTAAAGGGGAGGGTTGATCTTGTTCTCCAGCCACACCCTGCTCATTGCAGCCTTGGATCTTGGCCTGGACAGACCTCAACTTCAAATCTGCTGCAAGGAACAATGGAGAGGGTCAGGGAACGAGCTCAGCGCTTCAGCGACCAGGCCTTGGTGGCTCTGGTCGGCGCAGTGCAGCGCCGGAGAACAATACTCTACCCACAGAGTGGCAGGAGGCCATTGCCCCGCGATTATAGAAGAGTGTGGAGGGAAGTGGCTCAGCACGTCTCCTCCAGGAGCATGGTGCCCAGGACTCACACACAATGTCGGAAGAAGTTCAACAACCTCACTCGGGTGGTCAGGGTGAGTGGCTGCTTTTCAATACCTCTCAATCCCTCCATCTCAACCTCACTCTGTGGCCAGAGGGTGTAAAAACCCCAAATGCCCAACACTCATCCCAGACCTATGGTCATCTCATCAAACACACACACACATTCCACACCTTGCATACATTAAGGGCTATTCAACTATGGGAGGCACATCAGGCAAGCACATGGCTGCACATTTACTCAGATGCCGTCCTTTTTCTTGCAGGCCAAGCTATCTCATAATAGGCGGCAGCAGCAACGGACAGGTGGAGGGCCGCCTCAGCTACAGCAGACCCTCAGCGATTTGGAGGCGCGCGTGCACAGGATCGTCGTAAGCCAGGTGATAGGCCCCGTGGCCGCTGCAGAGGTCGATTCTCTTGGGCACAGCAATGGTAAGTTCATCAGCTTTCTCTCCTCTCTCATTCCACTTGTCCTCATAACACCAGCCTTTTACACTTTCAATCCAACTCACTAAATCTCTCCAGTCCTTGCTCCCTTACTGCCCCCCTGTTCTAACGCTAAAGCCACTCTTGTACCTCCCTGCTTTCAGATGGTGAACCATCAGCTGAGGAGCCTGTCCCTCAACCAACCAGTGGGAGCGACGCCACAGGCGAGGAGGAAGAGGAAGCCGGAGCCTCAGCACCAGCGTCTCCCGAGGGAGCCCATGCCCACACTGGGACCACGTCTTCCCTGGAGTGGAGCAGGGGGGAAGGGTCTGATGAGGGTGAAGCTCCGGGGCCCAGCGGGCTGCAGCAACGCCATGGGGGTAGGGAAGCTTGGGGGCCTTCTCCCCGGTGGGAGAGTAGGCCAGTGAGTCCTGCTGCACTGGACGCAGAGGAGGAGCGGCTCATCGCTGAAATTAACACCCAGGCAGTGAACATGCACACTCAGCTCATGGGTGCAATGGGAAGGGTGCCCGAAAGCATTGATGGACTGGCAAGGAGTGTGGAGCACTCCGCTGCAGCACAGGCCGACGCAACGCAAGGGCTTAGTGCTGCAATTCAGTCACTGGCTGCAGCGATCCAATCTTAGACTGCTCTCATGCAGACTCAGATTGAGGTAACGCAAGTACTGACTGCTGCCATCGTCACTGGTTCGGACATATTTCCCCTGGGGCTCTCACCGCGCCGCAGCAAGCCAGCAATCTGTGCTCCAGCAGATTGCTCCAGATGCTGAGGTGCTGCCCCGTGGGAGTGGCAGTGTGTCGGTCGAGCAGGAAGGTGCTGTCCTCTCTCAGGATGACAGCATTCCTGCTGCCACCACTGTCACTTCCCCATTACACTTGCCACCGCCTGCAACGCATCCAGCCCAGACTGCTGCCGCCCATGCAGAGTTGGTGCAGTCTGCAGCCGGGGCCTCCAGGCCCAGAGCTGGTCGAGGGCGTCCTTCAAGGGCATCAGCATCTGACATTCAACAGCCTTCCACCAGCCTTGTTGCAGCCACTGGGGCCCCATTACGGAGGAGCAGTTGGTTGGGAAGGGGGGAAGTGCACAAGGGATGGAGATCACCCTCGAAGGGCAAACAGTAGGAGGTCTAAAGAAATGGTGGGAATGTTTTTATTAAAGGCCGAGGTTTGTCTGATAACTTTTGTTTCGTGTTTTGGCCTTTATCTCCAGCTTGTGAGAATCAGTTATGTTAATTACTGAAATAAAAACACTGCAAGGGCCATCCTGATGAAGGGTCATCGACCTGAAACGTTAACTCTGTTTCTCTCTCCACAGACGCTGCCTGATCTGCTGAGTATTTCCAGCATTTTCTGTTTTTATTTCAGATTTCCAGCATCCGCAGTATTTTGCTTTTGTATTAATGTTAATTAATGATTTGTGGTGTTTGTTGCTATTAGTTTGTCATGAATAAATGACACACACAGAGCTTGTTAAATAAAAAAGTTGTATTCAAAATGCACATGTTTGGCCTTTGTATCATTGCTGCTTTGGCCGGCTATAGGGGTTTCGGGTTGCTTTCCATGATGTTGTTCTCCATGCCAGAAGCCATCTTCTGTGTAGGGGCCTAGATGCGGCTTGTTATCAGCCGTTGACGGACGGCCCTTGCAGTGTCAACATTGTGGGCCTCCTTCCCGCTTTGGTGCTGCTGCTGATCATCCTCCTCATCCTCCTCTGGTGGTGCATCAATCCCTGATGGCATTGGCTGGGTCCTCAGGATTGCCAGGTTGTGAAGCATGCAGCATACAACTATGAAGAGGGAGACTCGCTCAGGAGAGTACTGCAGGGCTCCTCCTGAGTGGTCCAGACAGCAGAACTGTTGCTTGAGCATGCCGATCGTCTGCTCAATTATGTTCCTGGTGGCGATATGGCTGTCATTATACCGCAGCTCAGCAGGGGTGTTGGGGTTACGGAGCGGTGTCATTAGCCAGGTGCAGAGTGGATAACCCTTGTCCCCGAGGAGCCAACCACTTGGCTGATGCGGTGCCTGGAAAAGGTCTGGCACTCCAGTCTGGCGCAGGATGAAAGCATTGTGGCTGCTGCCAGGATAGCGGGCATTGACGGCGAGTATAAGCTGTCTGTGGTCACAGACCAACTGGACATTTAAGGAGTGGTAGCCCTTGCGGTTTCGGTAAACCTCTGCATTTTCATGCGGTGCCCGCAATGCCACATGCGTGCAGTCAATGGTGCCCTGCACCAAGGGGAAGCCCGCTATCCTAGCAAAGCCACATGTGCGTTCATTCTGTTTGGCCTGGCTCATGGGGAAAGAGATGTACTGGTGTCTCCTTTTATACAGGGCATTTGTCACCTCCCGGATACAGCAATGGACAGCGAACTGGGAGATATTGGCGATGTCCCCAGTAGCTGCTTGAAAGGAGCTGGTGGCATAAAAATTCAGAGCCACTGTCACCTTCACTGCCACCGACAGAGACGTCCTGGTCCTCAGTTGAGGCTGCAGATCTGGTTGCATCAGGTGGCAGAGCTCAGTGACCACCTCCTTGCTGAAGCGCAGCCTGCGCAAACACTGCTCCTCAGACAAATGAATGTAGGAGAATTGTTCCCGGAATACCCTGAGAGGGTAAGGTCTCCTGTGCAGAGGCCTGTTGGCCCTCCTCCCTCTGGCCATGTTTGCCACTCTCTCTCTGCGTCTCTGATGCCTCCGATTCTGCAGGTGCAGGACGATGCCCTGAATTAGTGCTGCCCCCATAATCTCTTCTAAATCGATGCAAGGAAGGTCAAATCAAAAAGAACCTGCAAAGTGCTGCTCAGTAGCCAAAACTCCTTCACACAGCGTTGAATCTCTCCAGAAGTCTCTCTCGCTCTCTCAGAATCTCTCTCTCTCTCTCAGAATGCGTGGTGCAAAAATGTCTCCGACAAAAAAAGGCAGGAAGAGGCCGCCTTTAAAAAGCGCTCCCCCAGCCCCTTCCCGACTGCAAAACTTTTCCCTCAACCTGTCATTGCTAGCGGCAGGTGGAAAGGAAGGGGGCGCCACTCAATATCCGGTCCGGGGCGCTACCGGGGCATTGCACGCTCGACTGACGTCACGATCTGCGGGCGCAGGAGATTGTGGCAGTAGAGTTTAGCGCCACCGCAAAAACTCTGGTCAATTTCGCGAACGGCGCAAGCATTGCCGCGCCCAGGTGCTAGTTGCTTTGCGCCCCGTTAGTGCCCTCTTAGGGCGCAAACGGGAGGCGCTAATCAACTGAATTTTTCCCCCTAAAAATTTGACATTATTAAAATCTCTAAGAACAATTTACCACCTGAAGGAATAAGACGCCACAGTTTAAATTGTTCAATTTCTGTGCCAGAAGGGTTGATTGGCATTGCACTAACAATTATCATGTCGTTAAAAAGTAACTTATGCTGCTAATTACCAGACTTAATTTTAAGTGGCGAGTTTAAAGGGCAATTAATGTGCAAATCAACAAGTTCTTAAAAATAATGGGGGATGGCTTCGGACGAGATGCCATTTGTGTGAAACAAACGGCGGAGTGGCGTAACTCGACCAGCAAGTTCTGAAGATTTGCAACTCACGGTGTATCTCTTAATCCCCTGAATTTGCTGGACGATTTGCATATTAATACTGACGTGCATCGTTAACGTGCCATTAATACACCTTTAATATTCCAGCAAGATCCGGCCCGACATCCTTTGTGTCCAGGTGATCTCATGCACCTTAGTGTAGACTCAAGAAAATCTCTTAGAAGTTCAAGTGAACTGGGGAAAACATTTAATGTAAAAACCCAATATAAAATGTACTATCCAATGAGTGGTGGAGAATAAAAACGGTTGATTAAGAAAGTAGACAGCTGAGGTTGGGCTCCCAGGAGACATTTTTTTTTTAAATGAAGAGGAACTGTCACAGTGCTGAAAGTTAGGCATAGTTGAAATCACCAAGAGTTGAAATGTGCAGTATCTAAGGAGTAAATTTACATGACTACGAGTGAGGCAGGTACAGGGATCCAGGAGGTAGTGTTGGAGGAGCCGCAGCCCTTGCTCTTGTCCAACAGGTTCGAGGCTCTTACTCCCTGTGTGGATAGGAGCGGGGACTGCAGGGAGGATGAGCAACCTGGCCACAGCACCGTGGTAAGGGGGGCCATTCAAGTGGGGGGAGTAAAAAGAAATGTTGTAGTGGTAGGGGATAGTATCATTAGGGGAATAGATAGGGTTCTTTGCAGCCAAGAGCGAGAATCCCGAAGGCTGTGTTGCCTGCCCGGTGCCAGGGTTAAGGACATCTCCTCTGGGCTGGAGAGAAACTTGGAGTGGGAGGGGGAGGATCCAGTTGTCGTGGTCCATGTTGGTACCAATGACATAGATAGGACAAGGAAAGAGGTTCTGCTGAGGGAGTTTGAGCAGCTAGGGGCCAAATTAAAAAGCAGAACCTCGAGGGTAATAATCTCTGGATTACTACCTGAGCCACGAGCAAATTTGGCTAGGGTAAATAAAATCAGGGAGTTGAATGCGTGGCTCAAAGACTGGTGTGGGAAAAATGGGTTTTGCTTCTTGGGACACTGGCACCAGTACTGGGGCAGGAGAGAGCTGTTCCGTTGGGACGGACTTCACTTGGCCAGTGCTGGGACTAGTGTCCTGGCGAATCGAATAACTAGGGCTGTGGAGAGGGCTTTAAACTAATTAGTGGGGGGGAGGTTTCAAGAGAGCAAAAAATAAAAATGACAACAGAGAGGGTCATAGACATAGGTAGCAGTAGGGGAATCACAAATCAGAGCGTGACAGGAAGGGACAGAGTGTGTGGAGTAAAAGGTAAACTGGTAAAAAGTGAAAAAGCAGGAACTAAGTGCCACAAAGCATATTTGAAAGTTCTCTATCTGAATGCACGTAGCATTCGTAACAAAATAGACGAGTTAATGGCACAAATAACTACATATGGTTATGATATTGTGGCCATTACAGAAACATGGCTGCAGGGTGACAATGCCTGGGAATTAAACATACCAGGTTATTTAACGATCAGGAAGGACAGGCAGGAAGGAAGGGGAGGTGGGGTGGCTATGTTAATAAAGGAAGGAATCACTGTAATACAGAGTAATGATATTGGGTCAAAAAATCATGATAATGAAACAGTTTGGGTGGAGATAAGGAATAATAAGGGGAAAAAAACATTAGTGGGCGTAGTCTATAGGCCTCCGAACAGTTGCAACTCTATTGGACGGAGTATCAATCAGGAAATAGTTGAGGCATGTAATAAGGGAACATCTATAATTATGGGGGATTTTAACTATCATATTAATTGGACAAATCAAATGGGGCAGGGCTGCCTTGAGGATGAGTTCATTGAGTGTATTAGGGATGGGTTTCTTGAGCAGTATGTAACTGAACCGACCAGGGGGCAAGCAACCTTAGATCTGGTCCTGTGTAACGAGACAGGATTAATTAAAAATGTCCTAGTAAAGGATCCCCTTGGAATGAGTGACCATAACATGGTTGAATTCCATATTCAATTGGAGGGTGAGAAGGTTGGATCTCAAACAAGCGTGCTAAGCTTGAATAAAGGAGACTATGAAGGTATGCGAGCGGAATTGAGTAGAGTGGATTGGGAAAATAGATTAAAGGGTAAGACGACACATGATCAGTGGTGTACATTCAAGGAGTTATTTTACAACTTCCAAAAAATATATATTCCACTGAAAAGAAAAGGGTGTAAAAGAAAGGACAGTCATCCGTGGCTAAGTAAAGAAATTAAGGATAGTATTCGACTAAAAACAAGGGCATATAAGGTAGCGAAATCTAGTGGGAGGACAGAGGATTGGGAAAACTTTAAAAGGCAGCAAAAAATAACAAAAAGATTGATTAAGAAAGGGAAGATAGATTATGAAAGTAAATTAGCAAAAAATATAAAAACAGATAGTAAGAGTTTTTATAGTCATATAAAAAGAAAAAGGGTGGCTAAAGTAAATGTTGGTCCCTTAGAGGATGAGACCGGGAAATTAATGGTGGGAAATATGGAGATGGCAAAAACACTGAATGAATATTTTGTATCAGTTTTTACAGTAGAGGACACTAAGAATATCCCAACACTGGACAAACAGGGGGCTATAGGGGGAGAGGAGCTAAACACGATCAAAATCACTAAGGAAGTGGTACTCGGTAAAATAATGGGACTCAAGGCGGATAAATCACCTGGACCTGATGGCTTACATCCTAGAGTCTTGAAGGAAGTGGCGGTAGGGATTGTAGATGCATTGGTAATAATTTTTCAAAACTCCCTGGATTCCGCTAAGGTCCCGGCAGACTGGAAAACTGCTAATGTAACACCCTTATTTAAAAAGGGCAGTAGACAGAAGGCTGGTAATTATAGACCGGTTAGCCTAACATCTGTGGTAGGTAAAATTTTGGAGTCCATTATTAAGGAAACAGTAACAGGACATTTGGATAATCATAATTTAATAGGACAAAGTCAGCATGGTTTTACGAAGGGGAAGTCATGTTTGACAAATTTGCTGGAGTTCTTTGAGGAAGTAACATATAGAGTGGATAAAGGGGAACCAGTGGACGTAGTGTATTTAGACTTCCAAAAGGCATTTGACAAGGTGCCACACAAAAGATTATTGCTTAAGGTAAAAAATCACGGGATTGGGGGTAATATTCTGGCATGGATAGAGGATTGGCTATCTAACAGAAAGCAAAGAGTTGGGATAAATGGTTCATTCTCAGACTGGCAATCAGTAACTAGTGGTGTTCCACAGGGGTCAGTGCTGGGTCCCCAACTCTTCACAATCTATATTAACGATTTGGAGGAAGGGACCAAGTGTAACATATCAAAATTTGCAGATGATACAAAGATGGGAGGGAAAGTAGTGAGTGAGGAGGACATAAAAAACCTGCAAGGGGACATAGACAGGCTAAGTAAGTGGGCAGAGATTTGGCAGATGGAATACAACACTGGAAAGTGTGAGGTGATGCACTTTGGCAGGAAAAATCCTAGAGCAATTTATTATCTTAATGGCAAGAAACTGGAGAGTACTGAAGTGCAAAGGGATCTGGGGGTACTGGTGCACGAAACTCAAAAGGTTAGTATGCAGGTGCAGCAAGTGATTAAGAAGGCAAATGGAATGTTGGCTTTCATTGCTAGGGGGATAGAATATAAAAATAGGGAGGTATTGCTTCAGTTGTACAAGGTATTGGTGAGACCGCACCTGGAATACTGCATACAGTTTTGGTGTCCTTACTTAAGGAAAGACATCCTTGCTCTCGAGGCAGTGCAAAAAAGGTTCACTCGGTTAATCCCGGGGATGAGGGGGTGGTCATATGAGGAGAGGTTGGGTAGATTGGGACTCTACTCATTGGAGTTCAGAAGAATGAGAGGCGATCTTATTGAAACATATAAGATTGTGAAGGGGTTGGATCGGGTGGATGCGGGGAGGATGTTCCCGATGACGGGTGAGACGAGAACTAGGGGACATAGTCTTAGAATAAGGGGCTGCTCTTTCAAAACTGAGATGAGGAGGAACTACTTCACTCAGAGGGTGGTAGGTCCATGGAATATGCTGCCACAAAAAGCTGTAGAAGCTACAACATTAATTAAATTTAAAACAGAAATAGACAGTTTCCTAGAAGTAAAGGGCATTAAGGGTTACGGGGAGCGGGCAGGAATTTGGACATGAGTCTAGGTTCGGATCGGTCATGGCCCTGTGGGTAGTGGAGCGGGCCCAGGGACTGTGTAGCCTGATTCTGCTCCTATTTCGTGTGTGCAATTCTGTTAGATGCAGGAGATGGTTCTGTGATAGATAGTAGATTGGCGGTTAGGATCAGATCAGCCATGATCTTATTGAATGGCGGAGCAGGCTCGAGGGGCCGATTGGCCTACTCCTGCTCCTATTTCTTATGTTCTTATGTTCTTATGTGAGCTGGAGCTAGTTGCTAATTATAACTTAGAGATCAATTTTGGAACAAGATGCATCAGAAAGTCAATCAACAGGGTATTGGTCTGCAAACAGTAGTATATCATTTAACTAAATCCAGAGAGAGATAGAGAGAGACAGAAATAGTAAAATCAAAGTCAATGGACAGATAATGAAAGGTACTGAATACTACATGGACAGTGGACCAGGAGAAAGGAAAACGCAGTTAGAGAGTTCTACAGAAGTTTTGCAACGGCAATACCCAGAACTACAGCAAAGTGAAAACAGAACTAAAGATGAGAGAGAGTGACATTGGAAGGCAGACTTTGAGTTGACACGACCGTGAAAGTTGGAAAATCATAGACAGCATCCCTGTGATTTCTTGATATATTTACAGCAGTGCTAACTTGGAAAATTGCACCTGATGCAAAAAGTGAAAATTTGTCCTGTTCTCTAACACTGCTGTCTATTACCTTGCAATCTAACCTGATGCCTGCACGGTTCCACCAATCTCACCATCTCCCACTTTTTCAGCAGAGTGCCTTGCCTTCCATCCAGCTATATAGCCTAATGCTCACAAAGGATGAGATCTCTGATGTCGGGAAAAACCCTTCAGGTGCCCAGCCTTTCATGAACACCATATTTCTCCCATAACAAGATTGAAGTTTTCTTTAGAAAAGAGATGACTTAGAGGTAAGCTGATAGAGGTCTTTAAAATTATGAATGGGTTGGACAGGGTAGATGTGGAGAGAATGTTTCCACTTGTGGGATAATTCAAAACTAGGGGCCACAAATACAAGATAATTACTAATAAATGCAATAGGGAAAGAAAGAGATATTTATTTTCCCAGAGTGGTTAGAATGTGGAACTCACTACCACAGGAAGTGGTTGAGGCAAATAGCTTAGGTGCTTTCAAAAGGAAACTAGATGAGTGCATGAGAGAAAAGGGAATAGAAAGAGATACTAAAAGGCTGAGATGAGGTAGATGGAATGGAAGAAGACTCGTGTTGAGTATAAACACCAGCACAGACTAGTTGGGCTGAATGGCTCTTTTCTATACTGTATATTCTATGTAATGTATTTCTACGCAATTGAGATCTTTAGGTGAAAGATAGCATTTGAGGGATGTTTCTCAGGAGGCAGCAGACAGCTGAAGTAACAGATCAGCTAGTATCACCCGATTAAAATGGAAGAAGGGCTTTAAAGCTTCTGTAGTCCAGTAATTCCTGTGGAGATGGATACACATCTTGCGAGATACAGAGGGAGTGAAGCCTTTTAACCGCAGTGAAGTGTAAGGGGTTAATTGTGCAGCTCTTAGTTTGAGAGGGTGAACAGCATGTCAGTGCCCACGATGCCCAACGAACAAATGGAACAAGGTCTCTTACCTTTCCTGCTTTTTTCAGGTCATTGAACTTTTTCACTGGTCTGAACTCTTGTGGGCGAAAGAGGTGGCACTGAGTGCTACTGCCGCCTACCTCGATCAAACACATTTCTAAGCTATCCTCCCACTGGCACGCAGCAATCTTTCTCTCCTTTGCTGCAGTTCCCACCAGAAGTGAATTAAGGTTAGTCTTGTTAAAATTTGTGCTCTTCTTTTCTGCCTCCGTCCAGCCAGTGCCCTGCTCCTTTCTTTGGGGCCTCTGCCTATTCCTCCACTTGGAGACATTCTTTAAAAATGCCAAAAAAATCCTACGTGAGCCATCTATTAAAGTTACCTAATAGTTTAGTCAAACCATGTAATACTTATCTGCTGTCTGCCCAACCTGTTGCTGTAATCTTAGGCCATTCTAAAGGACGCAATTGACAACTCCCAACCCGCACCCCAGCAAAGCACCCCTGTATTGCATAGGAATAGGCAATGCCAATGGATGTGTAAATGAGCTGACCATACAATTTATGGCAGGTTCAGTGCTGAGCGGATTGACAAGTGGAAGTCTTGGCTTAATATAGCAACAGTGGGGGGGGGAAACAGCCCAGTGGAATTTCAACCCGAAAGTGTCTTGTTACACAGTCATATAATTTTTTGCTACCAAGCCATGTAAAATATTTCCGGTATCGAGATTCCATCTCTGTATTGTAAAAGTCAGTGACTTTTTCTTCTCAAATGCAATATCTGTTGCTGGGAACGGTGATCCCGAATGGTGGTCCTGGTATAATGAAAGTCTAACCTGACCACGTGGTGTCTCTTGATAAGCTAAAGAGTGCAACATGTTATTACTGGGATATAATACTTGAAGGACCTGTAAGTCTTTAAAGTGTCTACAAACCCAAGTGAAAATTGAACTGCAGTAACAGTGTCTGAAGGTGTGTAGATGTTCGAAGATTTGCAACATAAAAGGACATACTTTGAAGTGTATACTTGAAAGCAAAAAAATTGATTTCTTTCCTCTCGTAACTTTTACAAGTTCACACATTTGCGAAATGGCTCTTCGAAACCTCTAATGATTCCATTCTTGAATATGCTTTGAAAATTGTTGTATTAGCGTTCTATTCATCTATAGCTCACAAAGTGATCACTTTCACTAAAATCACTATTAAAATGGCTCAGTTGAAACTGCTACTTTTACATTGGTTGTAAGTTTGGTCACCGAGGGGCTGATTTTAACCCGGAGCGGGTTTCGAATGGACAGGGGGGCCTCAATCAACATTTATGCAGGAGGCTCCCACCTGAGTCCAGCGGGAACATCATCTACCAGCAAATCCAGTGGTCTTACAATCGGAGATCGGTGGGAAATGGAGCTGTTCCATTTTGACCGCTCGCTCGCTCCAGTCCTGCCCAGCGGGGAGAGTTTAAATGCTCCCCTGAAGAGCTCAAGTCATCAAATGGACTGTCTGTATATCTGTTTGAAGAGTAACAGCAAGGGAAATAGCCAAATACTATCTCTTAATGTCTCTTAATGTCTCTTAATCTCTCCTGCCTTCCATCTAGAGCCATCTTTTGTTTCTTAACTTGTCCCATTACCATCTCCTTTTGCCTTGCACCATCTCTTAATATCTCTTAATCTCTCCTGCCTTCCACCCTATCACAGACCTTCCCTTTTGTTCTTTCCTCCCCTCCCCCCTTTCCCTGCCCCTGCACTTGCTTGAAAACCTGTTCGATCTCCAGCTTTTTCCAGCTCTGACGAATGGTCATCAACCTGAAACGTTAACTCTGTTTCTCTCTCCACAGATGCTGCCTGACTTGCTGAGTATTTCCAGCATTTTCTGTTTTTATTAGCCAAACACATTGCTGGACTTAGCATCCAACCTTGCAAATCCCCGATGCTTCACCTTTGTCCTCTGCCTAAGATGTGCACGGTTGCATTCTCCGTTGAAGTGAGGCCTTTCACCTCCCCCAGTTCTTCCCCTCTCCCTTCTGTTGCTCACCATCTCATCCTGCAGGAAGAATGGGAATGGGTTAGTACAAGGCCTGTGAATGGGTTATGCAGATGTGTGAGGCAGCTTCGTATAGTGTGTGCGCTGAGAGGGAGAGGCAGCAAGTTGTGAGCAAGCTGAAAGCAGTTAGCAGAATAGCGAAATGCATTTCCGGTCTAACCAGATTAAAGCAGAATGTTGTCTGGGCCAGTTCTGAAGATAGTATGGTGAGAGTGTGATTGTAGGCAGAAGGAACTGTGGTGCAGTGTTGCATTGTGATTGGAGGAGAAGCATGTGCAGTCGGGGAGGAAAGGATTGGGAGTACTGACGGAAAGCATGATGTTGCAAAGCTTCGTTTAGTGAAAAGGACAGATGAAGATAAAATTCTCACCTTGGTTATCCTCGTCAAATCATTGAACTTCTCTCTCCTCAGGTACCGTTCCCCTCTCCTTCAAATCTGCCGTCATCACCTCTCTCCTCAAAAAAACAACCCTTGACCCCTCCGTCCTAGCAAACTACCGCCCCATCTCTAACCTCCCTTTCCTCTCCAAAGTCCTTGAACGTGTTGTCACCTCCCAATTCTGTGCCCATCTTTCCCGGAATTCCGTGTTTGAATCCCTCCAATCCGGTTTCCGCCCTTGCCACAGTACCAAAACTGCTCTCATCAAAGTCACAAATGACATCCCTTTGTGACTGTGTATCCTTTGTATCCCTCCTCGTCCTTCTCGACCTGTCTGCAGCCTTTGACACGGTTGACCACTCGCTCCTCCTCCAATGCCTCGCCACCATCGTCCAGCTGGGTGGGACTGCACTCGGCTGGTTCCATTCTTGTCTATCTAATTGTAGAAAAAAAATCACCTGCAACAGCTTCTCTTCCCACTCCCACATCGTTATCTCTGGGGTCCCCCAAGGATCTATCCTTGGCCCCCTCCTATTTTTCACCTTTATGCTGCCCCTTGGCGACATCATCCGAAAACACAGCGTCAGTTTCCACATGTATGCTGATGACACCCAGCTCTACCTCACCACCACTTCTCTCAACCCCTCCACAGTATCTAAATTGTCAGACTGCTTGTCCGACATCCAGTTCTGGATGAGCAGTAATTTTCTCCAATTAAATATTGGGAAGACCGAAGCCATTGTCTTCGGGCCCCGCCACAAACTCCGTTCCCGAGCCACCGACTCCATCCCTCTTCCTAGCGTCTGAGGCTGAACCAGACTGTTCGCTACCTTGGTGTCATATTTGACCCTGACATGAGCTTCCGACCACATATCCGTGGCATAACTAAGACCGTCTATTTCCACCTCCGTAACATTGCTCGTCTCCGCCCCTGCCTCAGCTCATCTGCTGCTGAAACCCTCATTCATGCCTTTGTTATCTCTAGACTTGACCTCTATGCTGACTGGCCTCCCACATTCCACCCTACATAAACTTGAGGTCATTCAAAACTCGGCTGCCCTTATCCTAACTCGCACCAAGTCCCGTTCACCCATCACCCCTGTGCTCGCTGACCTACATTGGTTCCCGGTTAAGCAATGCCTTGATTTCAAAATTCTCATCCTTGTTTTCAAATCCCTCCATGGCCACGCTCCTCCCATCTCTGTAATCTGCTTTAGCCCCACAACCCCCCACCCCCCGAGATATCTGTGCTCCTCAAATTCTGCCATCTTGAGCTTCCCTGATTATAATCGCTCAACCATCGGTGGCTGTGCTTTCAGCTGTCTAGGCCCTGAGCTCTGGAACTCTCTCCCTAAACCTCTCCACCTCTCTACCTCTCTTTCCTCCTTTAAGACGCTCCTTAAAACCTACCTCTTTTCATCTGCCCTAATTTCTCATGTGGCTCAGTGTCAATTTTTTTGCCTTATAACACTACTGTGAAGCGCCCTGGGACGTTTTACTACATTAAAGGTGCTTTCTAAATACAAATTGTTATTATTGTTGTTTTTGAGTTGTCCTGAGTGTAAGGCTGCAGGTACTGACATGCTCTGCAACTTCTCTCTATGCAGGCTAAATCATTTGCTTGGGCACTCATAGGAACAGGAGTAGGCCATTGAGCCCCTCGAGGCAGTTACACCATTCGTTTTGGTCACGGCTGACCTGTACCTGAACTCCATTTACGTTTACCTAGCAAAAATCTATCAATCTCAGGCTTAAAAATATCAATTATTGCAGCATCCATAGCCTTTTGGGGGAGTGAATTCAGATTTCCACTAACCTTTGTGTAAAAAAAAAGTGTTTTCTGATTCTACTCCTGAATGATCTAGATCTAATTTTAATATTAAGGCCCCTTGTTCTGGATTTCCCACTAGAGGAAGTAGTTTCCCTGAATCTATGCTATCAAATCCCTTTATCATTTTAAAGACCTCTATCAGATCACCCCTCAAACTTCTAAATTCAAGGGAGCACACGCCAAGCTTATGCAACCTGCCCTCAATGTAACCCTTTATGCCCTGGTATCATTCTGGTGAATTTGTGCAGTACTCTCTCTGAGGCCAATATACCTGCCCAAAAACTGAACACAGTAATATTGGTGAGAACTGACGAAGGCTCTGCACAATTGTAGCATCACTTTCTCACATTTGTATTCAAATCCACTTGAGATAAAGGCCAACATTCTATTCGTCTTTTTGATTACTTTGCATGAGCTTTAAGTGATGTGTTGTACAGGGACATCTAAATTCCTTTGGTCTCTCAGCATTAAGAAAATATTACGATTGGATTTTCTTGGATCCGAAGTGGATGACCTCACATTTTCCCCACATTGAACTCCATCTGCCACAGTTTTGCCCACTAACTTAGTCTGTCTATATTCCTTTGTAACTTCCTGCTCCCATCTACGCAACTCGCAGTGCTTCATCTGCCATCTGAACTGTAGAGGTCCTCCATCCTGCCCTCACTTGCTTCAGTATCACCTCAACAGCAGCATCAGGAAAGTGGGAAGTTCTGGCCGTTGACATTCTTAATAGTGTTCAAAAATCACACCTCCCACAAGCCACCACTGAAAAGACACTTCCCATTTAAGAGGTATAAGCTTGCTTTAAATACGAGTCGGGGTTCCCAGATTTCCCACCCTTCTAAACACGGAGCTGCCTACCAGCATTCAAATTATGCGAGCAGCTCCACAATTAAATGTAAATGAAGCCCAACCATCAAAATGGTTAGTGCCTCTCACCTACATCAGTGAAGTCAATGGAAAGGAAAATCGGGCAGGGTGTATAATGGGCAGCCAATCCACTGCCACCAGTTTTACGCCCGGTGGCGAAGGTTAAAATCCACCCCTGCACTGCTGGCTAGTTTTGCATCAGTTTCTAACCATTCAAAGACTGAAGTCCATCAGCATCTGAAAAGAGAAGAGATAGATTATCATTTTGGCTGTACACTAGAAATCGGAAGGTTAACAAGTTCTTTTATAGGACTGAACTAAACAAAGAACAGGGGAGAGTGCAACTGGTAAAAATCAAGAGCCACACATGCTGACTCCTGTCACAAAAAGGTAATTAATTACATTGATAAGCTGTGAACAAGGGCATATGTAAGAACTTTTGTCATTTTACTTCTACTTAGTGCACTCTTGTATGTAGGCCAACTTGCTCTTTAATGCTTAATGTCATTTACATTAAGGTGTATGGAGAACATAGGTACCCTTATTCCTTTGCAATAAGGGCTAATCCCTATAATCAGTATCAAGTAAATAATCATCAGTTAAAATTTTGTTTTTTTCAATATTTGTATACTTGACATGATAATCTGCATAATAATTTTATATATCGGAGTCACTATTGTAGTACTAAGTCTTCGTAAGACATTTCAATTTGCTTTCTTCCAAACTCAACATTTCCTTCTTTTGCAAGCATTGAAAGATAATTACAATAATTAATAACCAATTCAATTTTATTAAATATCATGAACAAATAGAATCCTTTTCAGATTAATTACAATTCAGATTGTAATAAATCATAACATTCAGAACTTCAATCACCAGAGATCATAGGTCAATTGTCTCAATGCATGATCTATTAATTTAGAGCTAATTAATGTTTTAGTATTTTAATTAAAACTAACGAGAAAATTACATCTTTGTTTTACCTTTCTTTTGCTGTAGTTTGTTTCAATTCTATTTTCTGGAGTCACTTTTCAGGGTCTTTGTACTTTTAATTTGTCAACTCCCTCATTTTCATGTTCTTTTATTTATTTTCCCCATCCATCTCTTTGTTTACCCACCAGATTTCCTAGCTCTATTTTGAGTTTTGTGTACATATGTCATTCTTAGCCAGTCAGAAGAAGTATGCTAGTTTTGGTACAGCCACTGGCAAATGGATGGCTCCATTAGCATTGGAGGTGAGCTAGAAGTAGGCTAACCATTTTTTTTCAATGAAGGGTGATGTTAACAAAAACTAAATAGATAGATTATGAGAGTAAACTAGCAAGAAATATAAAAACAGACAGTAAGAGCTTCTACATGTATATAAAAAGGAAGAGAGTAGCTGAAGTAAACATTGGTCCCTTAGAGGATGAGACTGGGGAACTAATAATGGGAAACAGGGAAATGGCAGAGACTTTGATCAAATATGTTGTATCGGTCTTCATGGTAGAAGACACTAAAAGCATCCTAGTAATAATAGATAATCAAGGGGCTATAGAGAGAGGGAAACTTAAAACAATCACCATCACTAGAGAAAAAGTACTAGGCAAACTTATGGGATTAAAGGTGGACAAGTCCCCTGGACCTGATGGCCTACATCCTAGGGTCTTAAAAGAAGTGGCTGCAGAGATAGTTGATGCATTGGTTGTAATCTACCAAAATTCCCTGGAGTCTGGAGAGGTCTCAGCGGATTGGAAAATTGCAAATGTAACAATCCTATTCAAGAAAGGAGGGAGACAGAAAGCAGGAAACTATAGGCCAGTTAGCCTAACATCTGTCATTGGGAAAATGCTGGAGTCCATTATTAAGGAAGTAGTAGGAATTTAGAAAATCATAATACAGTCAAGCAATGTCAGCATGGTTTTATGAAAGGGAAATCACATTTGACAAATTTGCTAGAGTTCTTTGAGGATGTAACGAGCAGGGTAGATAAAGGGGAACCTGTAGATGTAGTGTATTTGGATAGCCAAAAGGCATTTGATACGGTGCCACATAAAAGGTTACTACACAAGATAAGAGTTCATGGGGTTGGGGGTAATATATTAGCATGGATAGAGGATTGGCTAACTAACAGGAAACAGAGAGTTGGGATAAATGGGTCATTTTCAGGTTGGAAAACTGTAACTAGTGGGGTGCCACAGGGATCAGTGCTGGGGCCTCAGCTGTTTATAATCTATATTAATGATTTGGATGAAGGGACCGAGTGTAATGTAGCCAAATTTGCTGATGATACAAAGATAGGTGGGAAAACAAGTTGTGAAGAGGACGCAAAGAATCTGCAAAGGGACATAGATAGGTTAAGTGAGTGGGCAAAAATTTGGCAGATGGAGTATAATGTGGGAAAATGTGAGGTTATCCACTTTGGTAGGAAAAATAAAAAAGCAAATTATTATTTAAATGGAGGGAGACTACAAAATGCTGCGGTACAGAGGGATCTGGGGGTCCTTGTACATGAAACACAAAGTTAGCATGCAGGTACAGCAAGTAATTAGGAAGGCAAATGGAATGTTGGCCTTTATTGCAAGGGGGATGGAGTATAAAAGTAGGGAAGTCTTACTACAACTGTACAGGGTATTGGTGAAACAGCACCTGGAGTATTGCATACAGTTTTGGTCTCCTTATTTAAGGAGGGATATACTTGCATTGGGGGCAGTTCAGAGAAGGTTCACTAGGTTAATTCCTGAGATGAAGGGGTTGTCTTATGAAGAAAGGTTGAGCAGGTTGGGCCTATACTCATTTGAGTTTCAAAGAATGAGAGATGATCTTATTGAAACGTATAAGATTCTGAGGGGGTTTGACATGGTTGATGCAGAGAGCATGTTTTCCCTTGTGGGGGAATCTAGAACTAGGGGGCATAGCTTCAGAATAAGGGGTCGCCCATTTAAAACAGACATGAAGAGGTATTTCTTCTCTCAAAGGGTTGTGAATCTTTGGAATTCTCAACCCCAGAGAGCTGTGGAGGCTGGGTCATTGAATGTATTTAAGGTAGAGATAGACAGATTTTTGAACAATAAGGGAGTCAAGGGTTAGGGGGAGCGGGCAGGAAAGTGGAGTTGAGTCCAAGACCAGATCAGCCATGATCTTATTGAATGGCGAAGCAGGCTCGAGGGGCCAAATGGCCTACTCCTGCTCCTATTTCTTATGTTCTTACGTTTATGTTAAATTCTAACAGAAACAAATACTTATTTAACATTAGCATGTGATGAAATATACGATATAAGGAACTCTACCTTATAAATTCTTTAAAACATGACAAACTGGGTTTGGAAATTTAGAAACCTAACTATGAAATAGCTATGAAAGAATTCTGGCTATTGAGATAAGACAGTTGTTGACCCTGAATAAATAATCTTATTGAAACAGAAGGTTCATGGTTCCGAGTAGCTGACCTTTTGGGAACAACACAATAGTCCACCCTGGATAAGGTGTTTTAATTTAAACTTTGTAAAGATGGCACATAAGACAAGGGACATCTGCCCTCATAAAGATGACATAAAATAAGGGACACCTGCCTTTCACGCCTTTTTATATGGTGAACCCAGAACACCTGGAAATGAGACAAAATTCTGGAATATTACAAGCTGATGTAGCAGTAAAGAATTGCAGAGGTCAGCAGAAAGATGAATAGTGATAATTGACTTGCATCAGCAGAAACTTTAAAGGAAATACAACTGAAAAAGGGTATAAATATTGAAGTCTCAAATGAGATAGCAGAGTCGCTTTAATCGGGCAAAGCGATTCTCGACTACAAAGGCGGCTTTGTGGTCTTCCACTCTTTATACCTCAGGGATCAAAGGTACTTTGCTATTGATGGATATCCTGTATAGAAAACTTTAAGAACTGTAATACTGTAGCGAAGTTAAGATTTAAAAGTAAGATTCTCTGTTAAAAATAAGATTGTATTTTTTCTCTTTTTAGAACTGTTAACGTTGCGATTAACTGATTCACCAACTGTAAATTGCATAATAAATCTCTATATATTATTAGAATTGTCTCACATAAGTCTTCTGTATCAATAACTCGTGAACTCAATCTCTGTACACTCTTTGGTGAAGAGTTACATCTCTGAGGGGAGTTCTCCGGACCCTCATAATATCCGAGACGTTACAGTCCAGCTAAACTTATTAAAAGCGCTATCTGGAGGACAGTAACATTCTTGGGTTGTTCCTTTCCTTTAAACATAGAATCCAGGAGCAGGAGTAGGCCATTCGGCCCGTCGAGCCTGCTCCACCATTCAATACGATCATGGCTGATCATCCAAATCCAGTACCCTGTCCCTGCTTTAATCCCCACAGTACACATATCCCACCCTACCCCCGTAACCCCACGTATTTAATTCCCCCTAACATATCCCATCCTATCCCCATAACCCCACATATTTAATCCCCCCCTAACACTAAGGGTCAATTTATCATAGCCAAATCAACCTAACCCGCACATTTTTGGACTGTGGGAGGAAACCGGAGCACCCGGAGGAAACCTACGCAGACACGGGGAGAATGTGCAAACTCCACACAGACAGTCACCCGAGGTCAGATTCGAACCCGGGTCTCTGGCGCTGTGAGGCACCAGTGCTAACCACTATGCCACCGTGCTGCTTTAGGGAGAGATAGCCCGGTTAAGCGTCTTTAGGATTCAGCTACCTCAAACTTTAGTTGAAAGTGAACATCTGAGAAATACGCCTGATCCGGGAAAGGGGCTAAGACTAGTAAATATCCTTTCAAGCAGCTTCCAGTCTGTCCAAATACGAATCTGGTGCATATCTGACCTCTTTCTTTTAGTAAGAACACAGACAAAGTCTATTTAGTTTTCCAGTTCTGCTTTCATCTGTGGTTGTGCTTAGACAGTGTTTATATATATATATTTAAAACTCCTAATGAGTTACTAGGGAAATGTTGAAAGGAAACATAAAGGGAATATGGCTGAATTTTTGGGTATGTTAGTAGCAGGAAAAGTATTTTGGTGAGTCTTCTCTGTTGAGAGAATGACGATGGCTAGTGCTCAGCCTCCATTAAAACCAGGGTTTCCTTTACACCCCTGTGTGATCTAGTATTATCAAGCAGTAAATAACAAATAACACATGCAAGTGCATAGCAATAACAATGAAAGCACCCAACTCCAGAACCCATGCTGGCATCAAAACTATATCCTATGTAACAGGATGTAGTACTTTGCTTTGGAAGGACTTTCCTCCACCTTTAATAAAGATTAATAATTGATATTTCTGATTCCAACTTTTGAAAGCTCACCAGCCTTATCAACATCCAGTGGATCTTACACATGGGCAGTAACAATGAATTTTAATTGTACACTTCAGCAGAGGAGGCTTCAACTTTGTTTGAACCTTAGAATCCATGAATAACTAAGTAATTATTCATAACTGGTGCAGATGGAACTCTTGAAGTAATCAGGTCAAGTGAAAGGTAATGTAAATTAAACATTAAAAATATAAGATGTAGGAAATAGCCAGTCTCCCAAAGAGACCATTAATGACACAGGTACCTCCTATCATGAAATATATAACATTCATGAATTCTTCCAACGGAAGTATTGATTCAAAAATCACTTTAGATGGGAATTGTTTCAGAACGGGATTTAATTGTATTCAATTAGCTAGGCCAACATTGTCAGTGGAAATTTAAATAAATGAACAAAGTTCAGTTTTTACAGAGTAAGATTGTCACAGAAGCACAAATTTCATCTGAATTTTTTTTTTAAATCACAGAAAGTAGAATAATTGCTGATATTCATTGTAGGGCTGATGTCAATTCTAGGACTTAGATTATTCCATCTGGTCACTTGGCTAAACATCATTATATCTGAGCTAAGTTCATAAGCTAGCAGTTAATTGCAGAATGTGGCTATAATAGACAGTGGGGCCATAGACAGAACTTGATTTCTTAATGTATTCAACTTCCGTCCACTTCTTGAAGAACATCAATGATGTATATATTTCATTTCCATGTGATGACACCTCCCAATCATGTGAATTATAGATTTCATAAATTTACAAAATGATTCCTTTCACCAAGTTTGCCAACTTTTTTGATTTGAGCAATAACTTTCACATTAAAGATGGAGATTTATGATTGTGCCTGAACTGAATTTTAATCTGGTTCTGTTAAATTAGTCCGAATTATCTTGAATTTCTTGAAATACACAATGGGGTAATTTTAACTCCCCAGGACAGGCGGGAGAAGGGCAGGGAGGTAGTTTAAAATCTCAAAAATCTGAAATCCAACTCCAACCCGCCTCGAACGCGCCCACTATTAACAAAGGCGGGTTGGGGGACAGGGGACTAATCTGCTCTCAAGAGGCGGGTCAATTATTGAAATATGTTAATGAGGCTGTATGCCTCAAATTTTAGCAGCCGTTAAGTTTCAACGACTGCAGACCGGGATTCCCAGTGCTCGGGAAACCCGGCAGCTGAAGGGAGGCGAGAAGGGCCGGATCCGGAAGGTAAGTGCCTATCCAGCACTGCTTGTGGGCCAGGAGGAGCAGGAGTGCTTCCTCTGGCACCTCAAGCAAAACCTGCTTCCCTCACCGCAATTTCACTGACCCTCTCACGATCCGAAGACCCCCCCTCCCCCGGTCCCGCAATCCGATCTCACCCCTCCCCCTGACTCACGATCTCTTCAAACCCCTCCCTGGCTGTTGCCTTCCAGCGCAGGCCTTCCGCCTGACAGCCAGTCAACCTCTCAATCTGACTAGCTGCCAGACAGGAAACGGAGAGAAAAAATTCAAATGAGGTCCTGCCGTTAAATTCGGACTATTACTCCTTAACTATCTTAACCGAGTAGTTTAAATTTGCTTGTTCAAAAGATAATATTTTCAAATTAACTACTGGCATTATTACAATTTACAGTCAACTCCGGTTCATTTGAAGATGCCTCCCTCAAATGACTGGTTAATTCAAATTTGAACCGTCTAATAGTGCTGTTTTATTCCAATTACTTAATTCGAGTTACTTCAACCCACTCAAATAATGACTTAACATTAATAGAAGTAGACAGCATTTCAAATGACAGGTGAGAATTAGGAGGGACCTTAACTGCTCATTGTCTGGAGAAACTGCAGGCAACTGGCTGTATTTCATCTCAACTGTTATAAATTTCAGGTCTTTACTTAAATTTTGAAGACACTCTCACTCAGGATAAATTACATATTAGCTGTGCTCAAAGAGCCAGTCTGTCATTTGTCACAAGCATTGGTCAGCCAGAATACATCACAATCCATTCTCACTGATAATGGGGAAAATCCTTCCAAAATTATTATTTCTAATTTGGATTGGCCACTGCCCGTGTGCTTTTATCTAATTGTCTCCCACAGAATTGTTAAATTAAACAAATTACTGATGATAAAATGCAATATGAAATTCTAGATAAATAAATTGTCCAGTTTACTTCATTAGGATTTAATTAGCCAAAGCTAGATTTTGTCACCACTCATTATTATTTGCACCTGAGCTTTTCTTTTGCTCTGTTTAACTCTCTCTCTCTCTCTCTCTCTCTCTCATGTACTGGATTCGATGGTCTCCAAGTACAACCCCTGACTACGTAAGTTACAGAATTCTGCCCAATGAAGCAATCTCATTAGAAAGCAAACCCGCCATGGAATCAGTTGAGAAGCAGTGTAAACACCTGACAAAATTAAGGTTGGATCAGCTCACAGGATCTATTTGGTTTGCCATTTCCATTCCATTCAGCCCACTATCTATTTTGTCTGTTTGTAGTTAATTATCCCAAATATATTGCTGCATATATTCAGCAGCACGGAACTGATTGCTATTGAGGCCACTCACTCAATCCACTCATGTCAGTTTGCCTGCTGAACCTGGATTATGTCAATTTGACTAAATACAAGCAAACATTTGCTGCTGTTTGCTACTTTATTCTTGGTGTTTAGACTTTTATCTTCACCCTGAGGCACATTCAGAAGCAGCATGGTGAAAGTGGTTCAAAACACACACTACAAGTATGGAAAAAATATATAAAAAATCATAATTCAGTTTAACAGACTGTAATTCTTCCATTGACCAGAAAAGCAAGTGTCAGACGTCCAAATGAAAAACAAAGTGCTTACTTCCTGTGATGTCCCTCACTACAATTGTCAGATTTTACATTTCCTCTTGGATGGGTTTCAGCGCTGATCCACAACCTCTCATGTTCAGCCTGAGCTGCATTATGGATTGCTTTTCTGCATGCCCAGGGATCTGCTTCTTGTGGTGCATCTACTGCCCTTTGGTAGTACCTATTACAAGTCATGTGCCTCTTATGTAACCTGTGCTCCCAGGTTTCCTTCTCATCCTGCATCACTGTGATATGCTTAGCAACCCAGAAAAAAAAAGATATGCTTAGCAATGGTCCCCATGTTCTCATGTAGAAAAGTCCTTAGTGCTATTGATTTATTTTACTAATATGGAATGTTCCCCTTTTATTAACATACCAGCGCAAGTCTGAACAAGAGTCAAATCCTCGCTTTTCAGTTTGTCTGTCCAGCTACAGAATGCCGCATGAGTTCATCATTAATAACCAAAATAAAGATTTAACAAATGAAAATTGGCTTTTATCACATTTCTCATTAATGTTCATTCATCCATTTTTGGTAGGGCACGAATTCTCAAAACAGAACTAAACATTGAAAATAGACCATTAACACAGTCTACAGACATTGCATTTGTTTTTATTCTTGTACTATTTAAAATGAGTGAAAACAAGAAAATGATCTGTTTAGTGCCGAAACATCCATTTCCCAAATTGCTATAAAATTGTTGCTTGACAGAAAGTCAACTTTACTGTTTCCAAGGTAAAAGTATCTTCCTTTCGTGTTTTTAAACAACTCCTGAAACCTACTTTCTAAAGTACTGTAATTATTTTGATTATGTGGGATGGTTTGAGAACTACTGTGTTAACTTTCCAATATCTGGTTACATTCAGCGTTCAGTTTTATGCTTTCCTGTATTTAACAGAAAGAAAGAAGTTTCATTTATATAGTGCCTTCCATGACTTCAGGACGTCCCAAAGCACTTTACAGCCAATAAAGTACTTTTGAAGTGTAGTTACTGCTGTAATATAGGGAAACATGACAGCCAGTTTTGCGCACAGCAAGGTCCCACAAACATCAATGGGATAATGACCAGATAATCTGTTTTTTATTGGTGTTGGATAAGGGATAAATATTGACCAGGACACCGAAGATCTTCTTTGAATAGTGCCAAGGGATCTTTTAGTCCACCTGAGAGGGCAGACGCAGCCTTAGTTTAACATCTCATCAGAAAGACGGCACCTCCGACAGTGCAGCACTCGCTCAGTACTGCACTGGAGAGGCAGCCTAAATTATGTGCTGAAGTCTCGGAGTGGGACTTGAACGCACAACCTTCTGACTCAGAGCTCAGAGTGCTGCCACTGAGCCAAGGCTGACACCTTTTATTATAAACAGGAAGCTAATTCTATTAAATTTGTTCTTGTTGTCTCCTGAGTTGTAAGTATAGTATTGTTTGGCCTTATTGTGAATTTATTAATCTGTGTTGCAACTCTTTTCTAGCCATTACCTTTCTAGCTACTGGTCAGTGAGTTCACTTATTTAAGTCCAGAGGACTTAGGTGCAGGTTGGCAGGGCCAAGGTTTAGGGACTCTCATGTATGCAACAACAGCAAAAACTTGGATCTATATAGCGCCTTTAACCTAGTAAAATATCCCATGGCGCTTCACAGGAGTGTTATCAAATAAAATTTGGCACCGAGCCACATAAGGAGAAAATAGGATAGGTGACCAAAAGCTGGGTCAAAGAGGAAGTTTTTAAGGAGCGTCTCAAAGGACGAGAGAGAGGTAGAGAGGCAAAGCAGTTTAGGGATGTAATTCCAGAGCTTTAGGCCTGGGCAGCTGAAGGCATGGCTGCCAATTGAAGAGCGAATAAAATCGGGGATGTGCAAGAGGCCAGAATTGGAGGAGCACAGAGATCTCGGGGGGTTGTAGGGCCGGGGGAGGTTACAGAGGTAGGGAGGGGTGAGGCCATGGAGGGATTTGAAAACAAGGATGAGAATTTTAAAATTGAGGCATCAGGGCCTGTAGTGGAGTTTAACTACCTAAACCTACATAGCCTACTACCACAGTGTTGGTACATAAGAACATAAGAACATAAGAAATAGGAGCAGGAGTAGGCCAATCGGCCCCTCGAGCCTGCTCCGCCATTCAATAAGATCATGGCTGATCTGATCCTAACCGCCAATCTACTATCTATCACAGAACCATCTCCTGCATCTAACAGAATTGCACACACGAAATAGGAGCAGAATCAGGCTACACAGTCCCTGGGCCCGCTCCACTACCCACAGGGCCATGACCGATCCGAACCTAGACTCATGTCCAAATTCCTGCCCGCTCCCCGTAACCCTTAATGCCCTTTACTTCTAGGAAACTGTCTATTTCTGTTTTAAATTTAATTAATGTTGTAGCTTCTACAGCTTTTTGTGGCAGCATATTCCATGGACCTACCACCCTCTGAGTGAAGTAGTTCCTCCTCATCTCAGTTTTGAAAGAGCAGCCCCTTATTCTAAGACTATGTCCCCTAGTTCTCGTCTCACCCGTCATCGGGAACATCCTCCCCGCATCCACCCGATCCAACCCCTTCACAATCTTATATGTTTCAATAAGATCGCCTCTCATTCTTCTGAACTCCAATGAGTAGAGTCCCAATCTACCCAACCTCTCCTCATATGACCACCCCCTCATCCCCGGGATTAACCGAGTGAACCTTTTTTGCACTGCCTCGAGAGCAAGGATGTCTTTCCTTAAGTAAGGACACCAAAACTGTATGCAGTATTCTAGGTGCGGTCTCACCAATACCTTGTACAACTGAAGCAATACCTCCCTATTTTTATATTCTATCCCCCTAGCAATGAAAGCCAACATTCCATTTGCCTTCTTAATCACTTGCTGCACCTGCATACTAACCTTTTGAGTTTCGTGCACCAGGACCCCCAGATCCCTTTGCACTTCAGTACTCTCCAGTTTCTTGCCATTAAGATAATAAATTGCTCTAGGATTTTTCCTGCCAAAGTGCATCACCTCACACTTTCCAGTGTTGTATTCCATCTGCCAAATCTCTGCCCACTTACTTAGCCTGTCTATGTCCCCTTGCAGGTTTTTTATGTCCTCCTCATTCATTACTTTCCCTCCCATCTTTGTATCATCTGCAAATTTTGATATGTTACACTTGGTCCCTTCCTCCAAATCGTTAATATAGATTGTGAAGAGTTGCGCAGCCAAGACTTCCCTATTTGTTAGGACATTGGCTTGTAGAGTTAAATAAAGCCTAATGGAAATATCTCAGCCACCAGTGAAAAGTCTATGGGCTAAAAATTGAGTAACTTCGCCGGGGCCCGGAAAAATTAGCAACCCCGCGCCAGAAATTAAGTGGTTGCGCCCCAAGAGAGAAGCGAGGCGCTACTAGAAGCACCCCGCATCCCTCTTGGGGCGCTGTGAGTCAATATCGCGGCGCTATGTGCCGCGGTATTGCAGGCCTTCCTCCCCTTCTTAAAGGGGAGGGGCCTTGCGCAGCGCGACCTGGGGCCCAACTGGGCCCCCGGGAATCAGGAGTGCCAGCAAAAGAGCCCAGCACTCAAGAGAAGTGCCAGGCTCTTAGAGCGCAGTCACCACTCCGCGGGGGAGGGGGGGCGGGGGGGGCGTTCAGGAGGCCGGGGACGGGAGCACAGGCAGGTGCTGGCAGGCAGCCAGCAACAAAAATGGCCGCCCCGCACCTCACCTTTAAATTGCGCCTCCGCGGCTGCAGGTAGGCCCCCCTGACCCCGTCGGACACAGCGTCCGGCGGTAAGTCAGTGGGCGCTCCCGAAGATAATGGCCGGGGCGCGAGCGGGGCGCTGCACACAGCGATGACGTCATTGCCGGCGGTGCAGCACCGTGGGGCGCTACCGGTTAGCGCCGTTGCTAACCTCCCGCTGAATTTTGCGGGAGGCGTGGGCGGCACCGCGCCCGGGCGCTGGTTGCTTTGTGCCCCGTTAGCGCCCTCTTAGGGCGCTAATGGGAGGCGCAAAGCAATCCAATTTTTCCCCCAATGCCTCTAGGTTCCATTAGTGAGCCAGGCTGGCTGGTCAATTCTCAATAGTGCTGTGGACTCTATCACAGAGGGTTGACTTGGTCCCAGACTCCCAACACCAGGCTTGTTATCTTGAAGCCAACTTTACCCCAAAAATCATTCTCTTTCCTCCCCTTCCTCTGGAGAATAGTCACTAGTTGGCCATTAGACAGCTAACGAGTATGAGTTTGAGTCCTCTCTGGACAGACAGAAAATAAAAGGAGTTCCTCACGAGTGCCATAGTGAGCGGCACAAAATACATGAGTACATTTCTACCATCTTCCTAACCGCAGGATGGACACACACAGCCCATACTCCTTCAAATTGTGGTTTCATTATTTGGAGGTGCAAATCTTCATCAGCAGCTGCTTGTATCTCTGCAACCCAATCATAGTAGGCCCTGAACCTTGGATATATGAGTGAGTGTTCTCATTCTTAGCCTCAAAGTAACATTTTCCAACAGCTGTTGTTCCAAGTCTCAGAATTTCCTTATAAGCTATACAATGGACATCTGCATCTAATCTGGTAGAAGGACTTATACAGGTCAGCCATATTTTTGTTCTGGATGTCGAAATCCAGTATTCTATACCAGATTTGCTTGTCTTAATCCAGATCTGAGGGACTTTGGAAAAGAGGCATGTCTACTGTAAGGTTGACTCTCCAATGCAGTCAGTGATAGGCGGGTGTAAGGTGGAAACTTTATAGACGCCAAAAATATGCAACAAAGCTAATCCAGCTTGCAAACTCCATCAAGAAAAACTCCAAGAAATTGGTTTTCCAAAGGCCAGAACATGTCTTCCCATCATTGCCCATTTTATATTGGTTAGCTGAGCTCACAAAGCCTTTCAAATGAGAAAAGCAAAAAATCTTACCATGAGTTTTTTTTTCATTTAAATAATTTTTTAAACCTTCATGAGGGGTGGGTCTTTGTATGGGGGGCAGGAGGGGGGAGGTTCCGATCCCAGGAAAGGAGGCAAGCTTGGGGGGCTGGGGGAAGCACTCCTGCTCCCCCTGGCCCACAAGCACTGCTGTAAAGGCACTTACCTTCTTGTCTAAGCTGACCGCGCCTCCCTTGAGCTGCCGGGTTTCCCGAGGCCTGGGAAAGCCAGCTGACCAGGGATAGACCTGCAAAGCAGGTTAACTCTGAGGCTGCCAGCCTCATTAAAATATTTAAATTGACAACCCGCCCCTTGTTCTGCCTCCGCTAAACCAGGAAGTGGGCGGGCTGGAGTTGAGCTTGCTCCGCCATTCAATAAAATTATGGCTGATCTTCTATCTCAACTCCACCTTCCCGTACTATCCCCATATCCCTTGGTTCCCTTAGTATCCAAAAATCTGTCGATCTCTGTCTTGGATATATTCAACCACTGAGCAGCCATAGCCCTCTGGGGTAGAGAATTCCAAAGATTCACAACCCTTTGAGTGAAGAAATTTCTCCTCATCTCAGTCCTAAATGGCTGACCCCTTATTCTGAGACGGTGACCCCTAGTTCTAGACTCCCCAGCCAGGGGAAACATCCTCCCAGCATCTACCTTGTCAAGTCCCTTAAGAATTTTATACGTTTCAATTAGATCACCTCTCATTCTTCTAAACTAATATAGGAATATAGGCCTAGTCTACTCAATCTCCCTCATAGGATAATCCTCCCCATCCCAGGAATCAGTCGAGTGAACCTTTGTTGCACTTCCTCTAAAGCAAGTATATCCTTCCTTTGAGTGATTGAGATTTTTAAAAATTTTAACATCTCACCCGACCCCAACCCATCTGTTTTTGAGGGTTAAAATTCACCCCTTTATGTTTGTAAGGACCTCTGGGTCTGTCAGAGTCTTATGGAGCTCAGAGCTTCAATACAATGCGAATGAGGCTAAACTTTAGGTCATCTGAAGTTAGGAAAGGAGGCTTAACTGATAGCTTTTCTTTTAATGAGCGGAGACACCTGCTTGACAAGTCTTTAAATTGCATTGCCTTTCAAAGTAAGGACGGAGCTAGTCCTTTTCTTTTGGTATCTGCAGTAAACCAGTATGAGAAAGCTTAGCTATCAGCATCACTACACTTTTTAAAGATAAACCTTTATAGAAAATACTATTTGTTGTAATTCAAAGCATTTAAGCTCAGTATTTTATTTTGCAATATTGCAGTTTATTTCCTTGAAGGATTCAACTGGAGTACACTTGATAGCAGGTAAACTCATTTTTTGGTTGAAGCCATTCAAGTAGATGATTTTTATCTTCTGGGTGAGGAACTTATTGTTTGTTAGGTGATTTCAACTCGAATGGCAAATTTAGCCTCTGCTATTTGTTCTAGCCATTGTCTTATAGCCTTGGCCTGCAATGATGACCTAATTTAGGCTAGTTATTGAGGTGATTATTGCTTTCATTCTGTTGAATGGTATGTCAATTTTTAGCTTCTTAATGGAATTACTTTCACTTAACAGTGAGATTCCATGTGATTGACAAAAGTGTTAATCCTTTGATGGCCAAGCTATTACTAGGTCTACTTGGATGTACTAAAAGGTGTCTTGCTTTTTTGTATCTTACTTAGGTGTATCCACATATTGATTCTTACTTATTTTGTTCCTCGAAGTATATCTGATTCTTTATTGTCTCCATTTATCCGTGCTCAAATTTCATATGCCACAGATTTAGTTTTAAGGTATCACACCAAAAAAACTCGAGCGGTGGGAAGATCACTGAGATTATTTTTTAATATCAAACAATGTCCTAATTTTTTTTTAACAGGTTACAGAATATGCAATCTATTCATTCCATCTCTGTGCTTGGAGTTCCTCTCGTGCATGTGCAGAGTTCTCTGCTGGCAGTAGGGTTCCAGTTGGAATCAAGTAGTATAAATGTGATACTGCCTGGCTGGAAGTGATGCTGCAGCCCGTGGTCTCAGAAAAGTAAATCAACCCTTTAAAGTCTTTTGACTTGGAAGAAAAGACTCTGCAATTCTATCACTAGGAAATGTATAGAAAGCATGAAAAATGCCAAAGCTGAAAAGCAAAAGTCAAGACTTTTTCTACAATTAGAAAATCTTAAAATTATCACAAAATGTATTCATGCAAGGATAGTAGATCTATTCTTCTGTAACCAAAAACATTGTATTGTAATGCTTTGCTTTAGGGGTCATTCAAGTTAGCCATTTGGAATTATCCTGATAACAGCAATGTCAATTTGAAGAAAAGTTGTCTTCATATATTCTTCGTATGAACACAACCTATGCCTCTAACTACCCTTTGTCCCAGTGGTGGACAGAACAAGAATTGCAAGTGAGATGTCTAGCTACACACTGTCGAATGACCTCTTGTTGTGTCAGGATTTTTTTTTTGACCATTGATCCACAGAAAGGATTTGGAATTAATTCTTTTTTAAATGTTAGGTTTGTACAGCAAAGTGTATTTAATCATCATTTAAGAAAAACATTAAGACTGAGATGAAAGCTGTTTAAAATTCTAGTTTTCTCAGAATGTAAGCAATTTGTTAGCCCATCTCAATAATTGATAAACACCTCATGCTCATTTTGTTGGGAAGTCTCCAGTGCTTGGCAGCAGGGTCTGGTAGGCCTTCCTTTCTGGCTGTGATCAGATGGAGATAAAAATAGAGGACGAGACATGAGACGTCAGATCCAACAAAGGCTGCAAAGTAGGTCAGGGGTTTAAAATAGAAAGCATGCAAACTTTCATCAGGCATAGAAGTTTAGCATGTGGGAGGATTGTTGGGAGTTAGCTTGCTAAAGACAAGTAAGATGGTCCACTGATATGGGGAAGTGTAGCATGTTCATTTATTTTGTATTGTACGAAGATAAGTTGTACTAATTGAACTAAGTGAGTCTGATCAAAACCGTTTTGTATGTTCACTTGCTGTGAAATTGAGCAGCTTAACAATTTTTCAATTTTCTTTTGAAGAAATTGAAGAAGCATGCATATGAAAGATGTGAGTATCTAGTTCAGATGACAAGGGTTGTTTATACCTCCTGGGTTATACTATCGTATAGTTGGGCAGTATGGGCACATACCTAAAACTAAAATGCTCAGTCTGCTTACCTGAGTACCACTGCTGTAACCGAGAATGTCTAAGGCAAGACCCCAAATGTCTTCTACCGTAGCTTTTAGGAAGTTACTGTGTTGCCTTTGAATTCCTTAATTTAAATGCTTGTAGTTTTGCAGCAATTATACCCTCTTTATGTCAGTCTGAGAACACTTATTAATAGTTGAAATGGGAATTTAAGCAGTTGGTCATAAGTTCACATACACAAATCTTTGCAGGTGGTAGAAAAGTTGAGAAGGCTGTTTTTTTAAATAAAAAGCATATGGGATCCTGTAGAGTACAAAAGCAAGGAAGTTATACTAAACCTTTATAAATCACTGGTTAGGCCTCCGCTGGAGTATGGTGTCCAGTTCTTGCCACCACGTTTTAGGAAGGACGTCAATGTCTTGGAGAGGGTGCATAGAAGATTTGCTGGAATGGTGCCATGGATGAGGGACTTCGGTTATGTGGAGAGACTAGAGATTGTTCTCTAAGAGCAGAGAAGGTTAAGGGAAGATTTAATAGAGGTGTTCAAGATTATGAAGGGTTTTGGATATATACTTGAAAAGGGAAAAAATTGCAGAGCTTGCGGAAAGAGCAGGGAAGTGGGACTAATTGGATAGCTCTTTCAAATGGCCTCCTTCTGTGCTGTATGATTCTATGAAGTTGTTTTTTTGCAAGGAATTGATATTTTCTTTCACTTGGTATTCAAGCTCCTATTTAATTATGTTGCATTTGCATGTCAAATGTACCGTATGCTGCACCAGCTGAATGCACAATGCATTCTAATCACTCAAAGACTTTGTACTACAAAATCAAATAATGCTTGAACTGTATATAATTCAGCAAGTCCCATATCTTACAAACACAGCTGTTCCCCAAAATTAATGTGGAATTTTTAATCATGAAGTTATTAAACAATGTTACCAAGTAAGATGCTGTATCAGTTCTCCTATCTCCCTCTGCTCCAGAGTGGCCAATAATTGAAAAATTAATTCAGGAGTAATTTCAACACTAATTTTGATATCAATATACAAAGTTAGAAATTTAACATTAGCCTACATAGGAACAGGATTAGGCCATTCAGCCCCTCGAGCCTGTTCCGCCATTCAATTGGATCATGGATGATCTGTATCGTAACTTCATCTACACGTTTTGGTTCCATATCCCTTATGGATAAAAAGTAAATAAAACATTGGAACTCATTAGTGTTTCAAATTAAGAAAAAATATAACAAGGAACAGAAGGCAGCAAAATTATCTTCATCATTAAAATGAAGACTTCGATCATTGTAATTTAAAACTTTAATTGGGATAATTTACCAGACACTTCTGAGATGTGCAAGAATATGACTTTTATTTAAAGACCTTTTGAGATAGAACAGATAAGATACAGCAAATACCATAAGCAATTGGTGCTGGATTATTGAATGGCCTCAGATCATGGTTTATTCTTTTGATGTGGGATATTTTTATTCAAGATCTATTCGATATAAAAATAATTAGTCATAAGAAATTACAGTGTGTAAGCACACTTAAAGCATTCATATCAAATACCTCTCTGCTATTTTAAGAGGCATTAAGCCATTTAAAATAAATGGGTTAATGCTTGGAGAGGAATTTGAGACAAGCGCATGGTATCCTTGTAATAGCACTACTCAGTACTTTTAAGGCCATGCTATTTGACATTTAGGGGAAGAAATTCGGTATCGCCCCGTTTGGGGCGCAATTATCGGCCGAGCGCAAAGTTTGGCGCCTGGCGCTAATTATCACCTCCGACTGCAAACTTGGCTTCTATCGCCCCTGGAGGTGATTGGAGCACTAAATCAGGCACTACACACCTCTCTTAAAGCGCCAACGCCGAGGAGCGAGGCGCTACCTCAGAGCGCTGGCGAAGCTCATGTGATGTCAGTCAGCAATGGAACACAGACACAATGGCGCCGGCCAGTTCTTAAAGGGGAGGGTCGACCTTCCTCTCCAGCCACACCCTGCTCATTGCAGCCTTGAATCTCAGCCTGGAGAGACCTGTACATCAAATCTGCTGGAAAGAACAATGGAGAGACCCAGGGAAAGAGCTCAGTGTGCAGCCCCCATGGTCTCTTATAAATCGATGCAAGGAAGGTCAAATAAAAATTAAACTGCAAAGTGCTGCTCAGTACCCAAAACTCCTTCACATAGCGTTGAATCTCTCCAGAAGTCTCTCAATCTCTCTCAGAATGCATAGTGCAAAAATGTCGTCGACAAAAAAAGGCAGGAAGCAGTCGTCTTTAAATAGCGCTCCCCCAGTCCCTTCCCGACTGCAAAACGTTCTCCTCAACCTGTCGTTGCTAGCGGCAGGCGGAAAGGCAGGGGGCGCCACTCAATATCCGGTCCGGGATGCTACTGGGGCGTTGCACGCTCGACTGACGATACAATCTGCAGGCGCAGGAGATCGTGGCGGTAGTGTTTAGCGCCGCCGCAAAATGTCTGGTCAATTTTGCGAGCGGCGCAAACATCGCCGCGGCGGGGTGCTAGTTGCTTTGCGCCCCATTGCACCCACCCTCTTGGGCGCTAATGGGAGGCGCAAAGCAACCAAATTTTTCCCCCTTAAAGGTTAAAAAAAATGTTGTTATCCCTTTTGGTGGTTAATCAATCCATGAAGCATTATTGTTCTCTTCAGGAAATAAATGTAACCAGCTATTTATTCATAGCTCTGAATAAAGCATTTAATCAACACTATTAACAAATTAAAAAATATATAATACTAAAAGTGTCTGAACTTTATGGCACCTGGAATGTCGTTGTTCATCAGTGCAAGTAAAATATTAACTTTTTTTGTTCAAAAATAAAACATCTATCAAACATCATACATTAAAAATATTTTTGTGACGTATTTGAAAATTAAATTGTCCTATGGGCCTTTTATTAACTTTAACTTCTTAGTTGTCACTGTGGCCACTGCATAATACAACAACTTGCATTTATATAACGCATTAACTTAGAAAAGTGTCCCCAGGCACTTCACAGGCGTAATCAAAAAAATATGCTGAGCAAAAGAAGGAAATGTTAGGAGGATCGACCAAAAGCTTGACTGAAGGGGTGGGTTTTTAGGAGGGGTCTTTAAAAAGGAGAGCGAGTGCTGAAGAGGTTTAGGGAGGGAATTCCTAGGCAGATAGTAACTAACCTGTCAATGTTGATTGGGTGAAAGGGCTGGTGATGCACGAGATGCCAGAGTTAGAAATGGTGTGGGGAGGGGTGGGGGGGGGGGGGCGGCAGGGTGGAGTTATTGAGGACAGGATGGTGATGAGTGAGTGAGACTTGGGGGGTGATTTTGCCAATGGGAGCACGTTGGAGGCGGGACTGCTGCTTGTCGACTTGTGGCCAACCCACGCTATTTTCTCTTGATTGACCTTGTTAAGCCCGCCCAGCGGGCTTAGCAGGCCAATTAAGGGGAAGCCGGTTACAGAGAACATCAGCGTATGACGTTTCATCTGTCAAAAATTTTTGACAGATGAATTGTCATCGTTTGACAGCTCTGTGAAGCTGTCAAACACTGACATTCTCTGCAGTTTGATGAGTCCTTGTATTCAAGACTCATCAAACCTATCTGCTGAGCAGAAATCAGATGGCTGTTGGATCGGAGAATGCAGCAGCCATCTGTCATCTCTGCTGGTGAGATGCGAGACTCTCCGGATCCCCAACTGTTGAACCCTGCAGGAAGAAACAAAGGTAAGTAAACATTTTCTATCTCTTTTCACTCACCTCACATAGATACATAGATACATAGATACATAGAAGATAGGAGCAGGAGTAGGCCATCCGGCCCTTCGAGCCTGCTCCGCCATTTAATGAGATCATGGCTGATCCTTCAATTCAGTATCCCGTCCCCGCCTTCTCTCCGTAACCCTTAACCCCTTTTGCCTGTAGAAATATATCTAATTCCCTCTTAAATATATTTAATGAGCTGGCGTACACTGCCCTCTGTGGCAATGAGTTCCACAGGTTCACCACTCTCTGAGTGAAGAAATTCCCCCTCATTTCTGTCCTAAATGGTTTAGCCCTTATCCTTAAATTATGTCCTCTAGTTCTGTTCTCACCCGCCAAGGGAAACATTCCTTCTGCATCTAATCTGTCTAGACCTGTCAGAATTTTATACACTTCTATGAGGTCCCCTCTCAATCTTCTAAACTCCAGTGTGTACATCCCTAAACTACATAGTCTCTCCTCATAGGTCAATCCCGCCATTCCTGGTATCAGCCTGGTGAATCGCCGCTGCACCCCCTCCATGGCAAGAACATCTTTCCTCAGATGAGGCGACCAAAACTGTACACAGTACTCGAGGTGTGGTCTCACCAGTGCCCTGTACAGCTGCAGCAAGGTATCCCTGTTCCTGTATTCCAACCCTTTTGCTATGAAGGCCAGCATACCGTTTGCCTTCTTGACCGCCTGTTGCACCTGCATGCTCGCCTTCAGTGACTGGTGTACAAGAACACCCAGGTCTCTCTGTACTTCCCCCTCTCCCAATTTATTGCCATTTAAATAATAATTTGCCCTCCCGTTCCTGCACCCAAGGTGGATAACTTCGCACTTGTCCACATTATAGTGCATCTGCCATTTATCCGCCCAATCACCCAGTCTGTCCAAATCGCTCTGGAGCTTCCTGGTCTCCTCCTCTGAGCCCACCCCCCCTCCTAGTTTAGTGTCGTCTGCAAATTTGGAAATGCTGCATTCGACTCCCTGATCCAGGTCATTAATATAAATTGTGAACAGCTGGGGACCCAGGACAGATCCCTGTGGTACCCCACTTGTTACTGCCTGCCATTCAGAAAATGAGCCGTTTATTCCAACTCTCTGTTTTCTATCTGACAGCCAGTTCTCTATCCACGTCAATACTTTCCCCTTTATCCCATGAGCTTCAATTTTCCATGCTAATCTTTTATGTGGGACCTTATCGAAGGCCTTTTGGAAGTCCAGGTACACCACATCTACTGGCTCTCCCCCATCTATTTTACCAGTTACTCCCTCAAAAAATTCCAATAGATTAGTCAAGCACGATTTACCCTTTGTAAATCCATGTTGACTCTGTCCTATCCTGTCCCCATTTGCTAAGTGCTCGGCTATTTCATCCTTAATGATGGACTCCAGCATTTTGCCCACAACTGATGTAAGGCTTACAGGTCTGTAATTACCTGCTTTTTCCCTACCCCCCTTTTTGAATAGTGGGGTAACGTTAGCTACCCTCCAATCCATGGTCACTGTTCCCGAGTCTAATGAATTCTGAAAAATCATGCTTAGTGCATCCGCTATCTCTAGGGCCACCTCCTTCAGTACCCTAGGATGCATGTTATCAGGCCCTGGGGATTTGTCCGCCTTCAATCCCTTTAGCTTCCTTAACACCATATCCTTAGAGATATTGATTTGCGTCAGTTCCTCCTTTGCCAATGTCCCTATTTTTCCCGATATCCCAGGGAGGTTTTTTGTGTCTTCCTTCGTAAAGACTGACCCAAAGTATGCATTTAGTTGGTCTGCCATTTCCTTATTTCCCATTATATATTCCCCCGTATCTGACTGCAATGGACCAACTTTGGTTTTCACCAGTCTTTTCCTCTTGATATACTTATAAAAGCTTTACTTATAAAAGCTTTTGGAGTTAGTTTTTATATTTTCCGCCAGCTTGCTTTCGTAAGCTATTTTGCCCTTCTTGATTAAGCCCTTTGCCCTCCTTTGCTCTATCTTAAACTGTTCCCAATCTTCCGCTCTGGCGCGTTTTTTGGCTATTTTATACGCCCTATCTTTGGATTTTATGCTGTCTCTAATTTCCCCTGTTATCCACGGTTGAGTCACCTTTTTAGATTTCCTTTTATGCCAGATTGGTATAAACAATTTTTGCAATTTTGTCATTCTATCTTTAAATGCTTGCCATTGTTTATCTACCTCCAGTCCTCCCAGGAACGTTGTCCAATCAGACCTACTCAGTTCCCGTCTAATGGCATCATAATTCCCCTTGTTTAAATTCAGGACCTGAGTCTCTGAGTCAATTTCTTCGCTCTCCATTTCGAGTGAGAAATCGATCATGTTATGATCGCTCTGACCCAAGGGTCCCCGTACAACAAGATTACTAATTAGTCCCTTCTCATTGCACAGTACCCAGTCCAATATAGCCTGTTCCCGAGTTGGTTCCTCGACATATTGATCCAGATAACCATCCCTTAAACACTCAAGGAATTCCTCCTCCTCATTATTTTTACTGATTAGGCTAGTCCAATCTATATGTAAGTTAAAGTCACCTATGATGACAGCTGTGCTCTTATTGCACGCTTCTCTAATTTCCCTCTCATACTTACCTCTCCACACTTGCACCCATCACTCACCTCCACAGCGCACTTTTGGACCCCTCCGACCCCCGCAGACCCACTGCTCGCCTTGCTGACCCTGGCGGGGTTTCCCGACATTGGGAAGCCCGCACCTCTGATGGAAAAATGGGGATAATCCTCTTAACTGCCTGTTAACTACCTGTTAACAGGCAGTTAAGTGGCTGTAATCCCCTTCCCGCCTCCAGGAGACGGGACCCGGCGCGGGTCGGCTACCCGCCTCCTGGGAAGATGGCACAGAGGCGGGTTGGGGGCGGGATGGGTACCCGCCCCCAGATTCTGCCATTTTCCCGGCAGTCCCGCCTCCCCAGGGTTGGCAAAATTGCCCCCTTGGTGTCGAATAGGAGCAGCAGAATTTTGGATGAACTGAAGTTTAGAGGATGGAGTATGGGAAGCCAGCCAGGAGAACATGGCTGGTCGAATCTGGAGGTGACAAAATCATTGATGACTGTTTCAGCAGCAGATGAGCTAATGCAGGGGTGGAGGTAGGTGATGTAATGGGAGTGGAAGTAGGCAGTCTTTCTGATGGAGAGAACCGCTGAAAAGAGCAAAGCAGGTGGGATACATGAAGCTGCGCTGGATCCTGCTGAGCACTATAATAGGGACTAGCAAAGTTGGCCTGTGGAGAGTATAATCAGTACTGCCACATTAATTGGTGTGATAGCTCCTGTGTTCAACATAACCCTTTCCTCTAATTCAATTAGAAGATGCAGCAACAGAGGTCAGTTTATTTACACATTCATTGCATCTGGTTTGCAGGTGATTTTTGTCTCTACATAATACAAAATACTGATTAACAAATTGCAGAAGTATATTCTTCTTTCTGAATAGGTGAATCTAAAACCTCTGGCAACTGGCTACACGTTGCTAGAAAGAAGATTTTTCTCCAATTTAGACTTTTACCAGAGAGTGTCAGAACTCCGTTTGCAACTCCATCAGGTGTTACATGAAGGCAGAGGCTTAGCCTCCTCTGAAGTGAGAACCACTCAATGTTATCTGCAGGCTGGGATATCGCTTTCTACATGTCACTGTTCAATTGTTAAGTTCACTGAGTTGGAGTTTGACCTCAATCTTGCCACACCAGTGTGAAATTTTCCGTTTCCCACCTTTGCAATCCCTATGGATTTTCTGAATGAGATTGCCAATTTAGCACCAATTTGTGCTGAATTGTGGACAGTTTTGCATGAAGAACTGGATTGAGATTGGCCAAGGACAAGTCATACCAGGACCAATTTAGCTGACAGAAAAAACTCTCATTCCAGCTGGCTCTGCTACTTTTGAACCCAAATCTTAGATACAAAAAGACAGTGTTCTAATACAATTTACCGGCTGGAAAATCTACTTTATACATTGTTTGAGTTCAAATTTATTGTAGTCATAGAAATTACAGTAAAGGAAAAAAAACATATTTATTTAATAATGTCTTATCACATCCTCAGGACTTTCCAAAGTACTTTACAACCTTCTTTTGAAGGGCAATCACTGTTATATTGGCAAATGGTACAGCTAATTTGTGCACACAAGGTCCCAAAACCAGCAATCCAAAAGAAGCTTAAGTAGGTTCTGTAGATTCTTGAAGTAGTCTAAGGTTTTGTTATCCTTCTACAATAAGTTTACACTCCAATTAGCACCAAAGCGAAGAGTATAGAGCTCTTTCCCAATCTATAGTCACATTGCCTTTCACACTTAGGGGGCGATTTTGTTAATGGGGGCGCGTTGGAGGCGGGACTGCTGCTTGGCAGGTTGATATCCCGCCTCCATCGATTTGTGGCCAACCCACGCTATTTTCCCTTGATTGACCTTGTTAAGCCCGCCCAGCGGGCTTAGCAGGCCAATTAAAGGAAAGCCGGTTGCAGAGAACGTCAATGTATGACGTTTCATCTGACAAAAAATTTTGACAGATGAATTGTCATCATTTGACAGCTCTGTGAAGCTGTCAAACAGTGACATTCTCTGTAGTTTGATGAGGTCTTGAATTCAAGACCTCATCAACTTCTTTCTTTTACAGAAATGAAATGGTTGTTGCATCTGAGAATGCAACGCCTATCTCTCATCTGCAACACAGAGGTCCGAGACTCTCCGCATACAGACCGACTGAAGCCTGCAGGAAGAAACAAAGGTAAGTACACTTTTACTAACACTTTGCACTTACCTCAGATACTCACCTCTACACTCTTGCACCCATCACTTACCTTCACACCACACTTTTGCACCCCCCCCCCCCGACCCCCACAGACCCAGTACTCGCCTCAGTGAGCTGGCGGGTTTTGGAGCCTTCGGGAAGCCCGCACTTGTGAGGGCAAAAAGGGGATAATCCTCTTCTCTGCCTGTTAACTACCTGTTAACAGGCAGTTTATAGGCTTTAATCCCTTCCCGCCTCCAAGGAAACGGGACGCGGTGCGGGACGGCTACCCGCCTCCTAGGAAGATGGCATGGAGGTGGATTGGGCACCCGCCCCCAAATTCTGCCATTTTCCTGGCAGTCCCGCCTCCATACCCGCCTCCCCAGGGCTGGCAAAATCGCCCCCACAGTGTACAGAGCATTTTACCCAAAAATGTGTACTGATTTACAATGGAGTACTTTGTTAGTGTGTGAAGTCTGCTCAATCTATTTGTGACTTTGTTATTCAAAAACAAAATCACCACTTGTGGATAACCTCCATATTCCTCTCTTGTAGGGCCAGATGTTTCTTGTCCAGTGCACCAGGGAAAACTCAGTTCCCAGTGCAAAGGAGAGGAAAAGAGTGCAAAGATCCATGATTTCTGTTAGCTTCGTGCCCTGGGATTTCTGGGGCTTTTTTTGGGGTGGGTGGAGGAAGAGACTGACAGCGTCTTCATAGTAATGAGGCAGGAGGAGAGTGATCCCAGCCTTATTTTCCTCTTTCCCCCCCCCCCCAACCCCACCAGTCCAGAAGCTGGAAGGGGGGTCATTTTTGAGGAGCGCCTATGTGAAGTTGGCCCTGTGACCTGCGCTCACCTGCTCTCCAATTGAACGCTCAAAAAGGGGCAAGTGGCAAAGACCAGAGGACTGAAACATCTCAGTCAAAGCCATACAGGGGTTGGTTCTGGAGGCCTTCTAGCCTGCTATTTGCTTTTGGACAGTGGCCAGCAGCCATTGCTCCTCTCAGGCCAGAGCAGAGGTTGTATTCACCACCCCCCCACCTCCTTTTCCAGGTGCAAGTGCAACTGTATTTCCACTTATTTTTGTTAGGCAAGTGTATTAAGGGTTATGGAACCAATCTGGGTAGATTGAGTTAACATACAGATCAGCCGTCATCTAATTGAATGGCAGAACAGACTCGAGGGGCTGAATGGCCTCCTCCTGTTGCTATGTTAGTAATTGATAGGTCTTTAAAGCATATGTGTCAGTATAGAAACTCAAAATAATTAAAATTAGTATTTTGAGAGTGGTTGATTTTTACAGCAACTTAAAATAATGAGCGATATTGCAGTCCCAATGTTGGTAGTTTGGGTAATGTTAGTGCTGGTGCACATAATTGCAGTGCTGGTTTAACACAAAGGTAAATGCTTAACACCGATGAACTAAAAACAGTAACTTGACCAATTACTAGGGGCAGATCTAAATAACTAACGTAATGTTATATACTCTGAATTAATAATAATTCATGACAACAGTGCTATAAATCACACTTGCACCATTCTCTCTATTACTGTTGAAAGAATGGGGGGAATTTAATCCCCCAGGATGGGCAGGGGTGGGGTTAAATTTAATAAAATGGGAAACCCAACACCAACTCGCTGCGAACGTGCCTACTTTTTGTTTAACCGGGGCAAGTTGGTGGTGAGTGAGTAACCTGCTCGGGAGAGGCAGGTCAGCAATTATAATTATTAAATGAGGCTGCCTTAGATTTTCGAAGCCATTTGCGTTTAAAGGCTCAGGGCTCAGGAAGCCAGGCAGCTAAAGGGAGGCGAGAACTGCCAGATCCAGCAGCTAAGTGCTTTTCCAGCACTGTTTGTGGGTCAGGAGGAGCAGGAGTGCTTCCCGCCTGGCCCCCCGAGCTAACCTACTGCCCCCTTCCCCGCGATCAGCGGCCCCTGTTAAATTCGGCATGACCTCCGCGTTTCCCATATTTCCAAGTTTTCCGGCCGCTGACAGTTGCCCCCATTCCCTCCCTGCCTCCCCGTAAATATCAGGGCCAATATGTTTCAAATAATTTGGGGGAAATACTAACAATTTCGATACAAGATGAGTATCCATGCCATCCTAATGTATGTTATTGGTGAGTAGTTGTCACTTGATGGCAAATGGATGTTTTCCATCACTTGACTGATGATTGTGAGGCGGCTGATAGGGCCGTATTTGGCTGGGTTCGATTTTTCCTGATTTGTGTAGATAGGATGTAACCAGGCAGATTTTCACACTTTCGAAAAGACTTTGGGATAAAAATGCAGGCACGCCCATTTTTGACACCGGGTTCATGCACCTGAATAGTGAGGCCCAAGGCACCCTCAATATTGGGCATCGGACCTCCTTTCAATGGAGTCGGCGCGGTGCGAACAGCCAGCCAGTGAAGTGGAAACCAAGATCAGGCTGCTGCTAGCGTCACGGCAGCCCTTGGGTAAGTGAAGCTGGGGGTCGGGAGATCGGAGGTTGGAGGATGGGAGGACGCGCCATTGATTGAGGGATGGGTGGGGGGTGGGGGGAGTGGCAGCACAGGTTCTTTTAAATGTGGGGTTGGGAGGAGCATTCCTGCTCCACATTCAGGTAAGTACATTTCATAAACTTACCTTATTTGTTGGAGGCGGCCCCAAGGTCTGCTTTTACTAAGTACAGCCGGCTGCCTCAGGGCAAACCAGTCTTGTAGTGGGAGCCTCAAACAGGCAATAGACCCCTTAGAGCCTAACACTTGTTTCAGACGTGGGCCCTGGACGCCTACTTTTTTTTCCTTCCCCAATATGGTGGAAGGCTCACTTCTAGGCCAAAATGTGCATGCGCTTCCTGCCCGCCATATTGGGGGCTTAGTAGGCCAGTTCGTGCCTGAAATATAGGCACTGCGTAGCTGAATTTGTGTCATAGCTGCCTTGGAATAATGTGGCTATAGGAACCAGCTAGTTCACAAGTATGGGTCTTCAGCACCATCAGGATGTTGTTAGGTGGCATTGCTCATTCCACGTAGCACTGCATTGCGCTGAATCTTTGGATATTGGCGCTGAGGAAGTCTTTGGAGTCCATTGTGGCTCCTGCCATCTGTTGAAATGGTCTACGGTGCCTCCATGTTGAGTGTGATGGTCCTTCTGCATCCTTTTTTAATGCAAAAATCTAAGGCTGCAGATTGAAAGCCAGGGGTCGACTTCTGCAGAGTCTCTGCTCCCCACAGTCAGTTGCCATTTCACACTTACATCTCTAACTGCTCTTGCACCATGAGGGTTGACGTAAGAAAACTACTAGTCACTTGGTCTAAGTGTTAAACAAAGCTTTAATCAACTGTTTTACAACATGGAGGTCTAGTTGTGTCCTTTACTAGTTCCTGTTAAAGAATATCCTGAGCAAGCTGTGCCCATGCCTGAGTATTTATACTCTCTCTGGACAGCGTCACCAGCAGGCCGCCCAGTATTATGTCATAAGTCATTTCCCATGAATGACAAGATTCATGTCAAGGGTAATGAATGGAATCCCACACATTTAAAGAGACTGCAAGGAAGGGTCAGAGGAAGCAGGCAGTTTACTGGGGCTATTCTTGCAAGGTCATTACATTTCCGCCTACACAGCAATGGAGTCCTGAGGTTTGGGGAGATAGTATTCACTGCCATAGCCACATCCCGCCACAGAGTACAAAACACATTTTTGGCCCATCCTCCGCCTCCTTATCTCCATCGGAAAGACATTCAGGTCCGGTTCCCTGGAGTTTGCCTCTCAATTCTTCAATATGGCTGCAGTCCTTGTTGTCCAAGGTAGCTGGTCTCTTCAGTGCTGCAGTTGGCCCTTTTTAAGTAGCAGCAGGTTTTATATCTTGCTGCTGCTGCTGCTGCACCAGGTCTCTGCGTCTCCTCCAGCTATCTTCTGTTTCTTCCACTCCACCAATCATTCAGGGCCCATTTGGAGCCTAACTGTCACCTCTTGCAAGGTTTTCTGTCCCCCTCCTATTGGTGTACCTGAAGCACTGCAGGCTGGATTAGGATTGCCCAAACTCATCTATATATCAATTAGATGATCACACAATTTAAATCTAGGTCAGCGCCCCTCACGGGGGATGGAAGTCCTGCTCCACATCACTTCCAATGGCATCATTGAAATTTCGGGCTGAGGATTGTAATACCAACTGCATCTGGCATTCAGTGTTCAGCCTAGCTTAATACAAATGTTTCAAAGATTTCAGTTCACTTTAGGGTGGAGATGAGCTACACCATTCAAACAAAAATATGATTTTGTTGAGTTATTTGTATGACTGGTGGCTCCGTCTGAATTTAGCAGGTAGTTATTCAAATCCAACAAGCTTTAGGAACTGGAAATATTTAAGTAGCTTGGACTGTTCAAATCCAAGAACTTTTTCAAGAGACTGTTGAGGCTGCCGCGAAACACGAATGGAGGCTGAATCCATATGTGGAAAACAAGAAACTTTAATTCAACTCATGGCACTCAAATGGCTGCCGAAAAGCTCCCAGAATTCTCTGGGTAAAACCTGAGGCCCCGCCCCCTCCTCTCTTAAAGGTAAGGTGCCTTAAAGGGAAGGTGCTGGAAATTTGTCCACAGACGGAAGAGTGGATTATGCCCGTTTTAGGTGGCGATCCGCCACACAGCTCCCCCCAGAATCCGCTTAGGAGGTGTGGACGAGACGGTGCGGCGGTCTGATGGGCCGGCCGGAGCAGCTCTTGTAGGTCGCCGGTGGACGTGGAGCAGCCGGGTGAACCGACTTGAGGGCAGGTCGGCCGCGTGGAGGTGGACGAGCTACAGGGACCTGCTCACCGGGCTCCGAGTGTGCTGGCTTGAGTCGGTCAACCGACACTTTTTCAGGTCCTGTCGCCCACTTGCAGGGTGAAAAAATTGTCCCCAGCCTGTAGCACCTTGTAGGGCCCGTCGTACGGGGGTTGAAGGGGTCCGCGGTGGGCGTCGTGCCGGACGAAAACAAACCGTGCCTGGTGCAGGCTTAGTGGGACGTGTGAGGTGGATTCGCCGTGTCGGGCAATGGGCACCGGGGCGAACTGCAGCGCCGGTGAGGCGAAGTCGTGGCGTTGCTGGTCGGCTGACCAGGGTGTCGTGGCGGTGGGCAGGAACTCGCTGGGTACGCGCAGCAGCTGACCATACACGAGCTCTGCTGCCGATGCATGGAGGTCTTCTTTAACCGTGGTGCGCAGGCCGAGGAGGACCCACGGAAGTCGGTCGGTCCAGGCGCCGTCTTGGAGGCTGGCTCAAAGAGATGCCTTCAAGGATCTGTGGAACCGCTCACACAATCCGTTGGCTTGGGGGTGGTACGCTGTGGTGCGGTGAATGGTCACCCCGAGATTGCGTGCGACGGCGGTCCAGAGTTCAGGGGTAAATTGCGGACCTCTGTCCAACGTCATGTCGGAGGGGATGCCGAACCGTGCGACCCAGGTGCTGACGAAGGCTCTGGCGATGTCGGCGGTGGTGGTAGAGGTCAGTGGAATTGCCTCAGGCCAGCGTGTGGTGCGGTCAACAATCGTCAGCAAGTGCGTGTGGCCTTGCGACGGCGGCAGGGGCCCTACGATGTCCACGTGGATGTGGTCGAATCTCCGCGAGGGGACGGTAAACTCCTCGAGGGGTGCTTTCGTGTGTTGCTGTACCTTGGCCCGTTGGCAGGCTAGGCAGGAGTTGGCCCAAGTACGCACATCCTTGCGAAGGCCGCGCCAGACGAAGCGGTTGGCTACCAATTTGATGGATGCGCGGGCGCCGGGGTGGGAGAGGTTGTGGAGAATGTCGAATACCCGGCGGCGCCAGGACGCAGGGACGACGGGCCGAGGTTGACATAGGGATATGTCGCACTTGACCGTGACTGCGGTCGGGCCACAGGCGACGTCAGCCAGGCGTAGCCCTGGTAGGTTGGTGGGTGCGGAGAGCAGATCAGGGCCGGTGATCTGGTCTGCTGCGAGTTGAGCGTAGTCGACTGCCTAGGTGTGCGGCGTGGATGGCAGGGCGGGAGAGGCAGTCAGCTACCACATTGTCTCGGCCGGAGACGTGTTGGATGTCCGTGGTGAACTCGGACACTGCCGCGAGCTGGCGCTGCTGCCTGGCGGACCAGGGGTCGGTTGTCTTTGCCATTGCGAATGTCAGGGGCTTGTGGTCGACAAACGCAGTGAAGGGGTGACCCTCAAGCAAAAACCGGAAATGGCGGACCGCCAGGAACAGCGCGAGGAGCTCGCGGTCGAAGGTGCTGTACTTTACCTCCGGGGGGCGTAGTTGGCGGCTGAAGAAGGCAAGTGGTTGCCAGACGCCGTCGACCCACTGCTCATACACGGCGCTGACCGCATGGTCGGAGGCGTCCGTGGTGAGCGCTACCCTGGCATTGGGCCGTGGGTGCGCGAGCAGGGTGGCGTTGGCGAGCGTGGTCTTGGTGGAATCGAAGGCGGCAGACGCGTCTGCCGTCCATTCGACCGCCATCTTGCCGCTCCTGCCCCGGAGGGCTTCATAAAGGGGCCTCATGAGGGACGCCGCTTTGGTGTTGAAGCGGTTATAGAAATTCACCATCCCGAGGAACTCCTGGAGGCCTTTGATGGTGGTGGGGCGGGGAAATTGTTGGACGGCCTGCACCTTGGTGGGCAGGGGAATGGCCCCAGCATGGGTGATGTGGTGGCCGAGGAAGTCGATCTTGTCCAGGCCGAACTGGCATTTGGCTGGGCTGAGGATGAGCCCTGTGGTCGCTGAGGCGCCCGAACAGGATGCGAAGGTGTTCGAGGTGTTCCTGCTTGGAGGAACTGGCTACCAGGATGTCATCCAGGTAGATGAACAGGAACTTCAGGTCCCGAAGGACCGAGTCCATGAGCCGTTGGAATGCCTGGGCCGCATTTTTGAGGCCGAAGGGCATCCGCAGGAACTCGAACAGGCCGAAGGGGGTGATTACGGCCGTCTTGGGGACGTCCGCGGGGTGGACGGGGACTTGGTGGTAGCCGCGCACCAGGTCGACCTTGGAAAAGACTGAGCGGCCGGCCAGTCTAGCTGAGAAGTCCTGAATGTGCAGCACGGGGTACCGATCAGGGGTGATGGCGTCATTGAGGTGGCGGTAATCCCCACAGGGGTGCCAACCTCCGCCTGGTTTGGGGGCGATGTGGAGTGGGGAGGCCCAGGGACTGTTGGAGCGGCGGATGATGCCGAGCTGGCGGATGAACAGCGTGCGGAAGAGGGATCCGGGTGGGCTCTCGTCGATGAGGGAGAGCATGTGGGAGAGGAGGTCTGACAGTGAGGCATCACCGAGGCCTGGAAGGTCGAGGAGGTGGCAGTTTCGCTGATATGCCGAGGCCGTAAATTTTTTAAGGAGCGCTGTCCTGAGATGTGCGTACTTGCCTTCCTCTGGTGGGTTCTGCAGCGCTGTCCAAACCTTCGAAACTGCGGCGCTACTGAGTGATGTGACGAGATAGTCATACTTCGTCCCATCTGTGGTGCTATTTCGCAGCCGGAAGCGAGATTCAGCTTGGAGAAACCAGGCTTCGGGCTGGTTTTCCCAAAACTCCGGCAGTTTCACGGAAATTGCGTTCGTGTCCGCCATTGCAGTGCTCGGAATACATTCTGAGCGTCGGGGTCACCAATGTTGAGGTTGCCGCGAAACACGAATGGAGGCTGAATCCATATGTGGAAAACAAGAAACTTTAATTCAACTCATGGCACTCAAATGGCTGCCGAAAAGCTCCCATAATTCTCCGGGTAAAACCTAAGGCCCCGCCCCCTCCTCTCTTAAAGGTAAGGTGCCTTAAAGGGAAGGTGCTGGAAATTTGTCCACAGACGGAAGAGTGGATTATGCCCGTTTTAGGTGACGATCCGCCACAAGACTAATCAGCAATGTTCCCTCTAAGCTGTGTGGCTGTGCAGTAATGGGAAAGATCCCGCGCAGGTCGCTCACCGGCTGTTACATTGTAAATACCGCGCATGCACAGAAATTTAAAGGGACCGCGCATTAAAAGAAACAGGCCGCGCAGAACAAAACACAGCTCACAGGGAACATTGCTAGTCAGTTAGGTTAGTCTCATAGTTGGTAAGACTAAGAGAAAAACAACTCATACGATAATGGTTCACATCTACAGTAAACTAATATTATTTATCTCTAAAATTATAGACATTGTGAGCCACTTATTATTCCTAATTGAGAAGCCAGTATAGTCTAACATTTACTGTAAATATATTAATTATTGCTAATTCATCTATTCAATTGATTCATTTAAAGCCTATAAGTGAGTTATGTGGTTAATGTTGCTCTGCTGCTATCAGAGTGTATCCTGTAGTGGCAAAGGATGGGTCCAGTATCTAAAAGCAAATGGCAAATGTTCTTTGCAATGCATACAGTGTTGTTGTTCAACTTCAATAAAAGTAGACAACTTCCATTTTGATTTAGCTTTTATGCTGCAGAAATGAATCATTTATTTTAATGCTCTTAAACTGAAACTTCGTACAATGAAGACAAATAGGACTGTTAAACCTCGTGTAAACATGCACCGCCTGATAAAGTGGATTTATATTTTAGAATGTAATGAAAGATGACATCTAGTTACAACATATGCCTGTGACACAGATTGCCTAAAGCTGGATAACATTGCAATTTCAACAGGGATGAACATATTTACCAAAGAGGAACATTTAATTTTGTGCTGTCGATATTGTATTAAATGTTATTTTGACTTCTGCTTTATAAAGACTTGAGATTGGTTATTTGTAACTAAATACATTGAATAGTGTAACTAACTAGATTGAATAGCGCTCTTTTAGTAAAGTAATCAGAATGGGCCAGATTTTGCTGGAGCAGGGTAGCTCGCGGCAAGTCCCATTAGACTTTCTCCCTCACCCTTCAGCTCAAATGTTCTGCCCTGTAAATTGCTGGAGGTGAGAGGGCAACGGGCATCTGGAACCTGAGTGAACAACGAGACGATCAGTCTGTCTCCTTAACCAATGAGATTTAAGGATTGAGAAAGAGATGGAGGAATGACGGAAAAGGAAATGGGTTGTCAAATCAGGTGCAGAAAGAGAAATAAAAAGAGGGAAAGAAAGATTGGATTAAGGGAAAGAGAAAACAGAGACAGAAGGGGAAAGTAAGAAAAAAAATTAAAATGTAAAATTTTAAAAATCTCCAACAATAACAACTCGCATTTACATAGCCCCTCCAATGTAATATAACATCCCAAGACGCTTCACACAAAATTTGCCACCAAACCACATGGAGATATTAGGTCGGGTAACCAAAAGCTTGGGCAAAGAAGTAGGTTTTAAGGGGCATCTTAAAAGGAGTAGAGAGGGGGAGAGATTTAGGGAGGGAATGCTAGAGCTGAGGGTCTAGGCAGCTGAAGGCACGGCCACCAATGGTGGAGGGAAGAAAATCAGGATGCGCAAAAGACCAGAATTGGAGAAGCACCGAGATCTCAAAGGGTTACAGTGCTGGAGGAGATTACAGAGATGGGGAGGGGTGAGGCCATGTAGGGATTTGTAAACAAGGATGAGATTTTAAAATTGAGGCATTGCCGCTCAGGGAACTTATGTAGGTCAGTGAGCACAGGAGTGATGGGTGAACGGGGCTTGGTACGAGTTAGGATACGGGCAGAAAAGTTTTGGATGAGCTCAAGTTTAGAGGGTGCAAGGTGGGAGGCCAGCCAGGAGAGCATTGGAATAGTCAAGCCTAGAGTAAACAACAACTTACTACCTGTAGGAATAAGACTCCACAGTTTCAGTTGTTCCCTTTCTGGGTTGGAGAGGTTGAGTGGCATTGCAGGAAGATAAATTTCCTCATTAAAAAGGCTCTTGCGCTTTTAAGTAACAGCCCTAACTTTCTGCGGTGAGTTTAATTGGCAATTGCGCAAATGCAGCAATTTTATGAAACTCACGGGGAGGTTGAGGGCAGGCTGACATTTTTGCGAGGCTAATGGCGGAGCGGCACAAATCCTCCAACAACTTGTGGCGATTCGCAATTCACGGGGTATCTCTTCCTCGCCACAAGTTGCTGGACAATTTACACATTAATAACGGCGAGCACCATTAAACTCACCGTTATTTTGGCAGCAAAATCTGGGCCATTATAATTTGACTCCAGGAGAATTTATTGCAAGATGATCACACTATCTGATAAGGGGATACTTTTCACCATACACAAATTCTAATCCATTTCCAATGGGGCAAAATGTACACTTTACCATTCTGTTATCTTTATTATGAAGAATGAGTGGAAAAATATGAAAATAAACTATCCCAGTATCAGGTATTACTGTGTGTTTATATTCTTTTTAAAACTGAATCATAAAACTCCTATACTAATAACCTAACCAAATCACATTGAGTGCTCAAACATAATAGTCCAACTACCCATAACTACATAATGCTTTCTATTGTGTATCAAGTTTATCTTCGACTGCCCAACTTCCAACCATGATTAGTTTCAGTCTCAGTCTCCATTTCCTTTTCATGGCCTTTCCCAGTTCCTGACTCCCACCCATGTTCAATCCATTACTGACTCCCATTATCACTTTAGTTTATCACTAACATTTCTAGTCTGACCCAATCCCTGACTATTCCCTCTGGCCATTACCAATACACACTATTGTCAACAGCTCATTCCGCAGGTGCAGTCTCTACCTTGTTCCAATTTGAGTCCTGTCTGCGGGCAATCTCAGTGCTTCACTGCAATTGAAAGCCAGTCCCAGTGCCCAAATCTCATATTGCCTGTTCTGGTCCATGACTCTAATCTGAAATTACCTGCTACTTCACTACCCATCTTTACAATATACCCCTGACATTGTCGTCCCTTAAGGTTACGCTAGTATGTTGTGTGGATGACTTCATTTCACAAGATAAGGTGAAATCCTTGGAGAACAATTCTGTTTTTCTATTGAAAATGGCAGCATTTTGTACAAATATCTTTTTAAAAGGAGTACAATCCACCTTTTAATCCCAAAAGCTTGACTATAGGCCTCATTTATTTTTGAATCTCAAGACTGAAGCTACCAACATTAATATTTAAAATTTGTGACATTTAATGCTCTACTATCTGTTTTGGCTGCACAATATGGGCTGCACTTAAAACAAAAAAAAACTGTCTCAACTGTATACTATTTCACCTTGCAATTGTCCCATAAAATATTTGTGTTATTTCAAGGTTCAGACGTAGGCATGACAAAGGTATTATTTTTATTTTTTCCTACACAAGGGCCAGCAGTGAAACTGCACTTCAACCATATGAAACAAATATAATACTTAAGTACTGAAGTCAAAGTACTGAAGGCAAATTACAGAAAGTTATCCATTTTTACATTTATTTTCCTATAAGATATCAAACAAAAAAATCATATTGCAGCAAATTAGACAACCATATGATTTTTTTGTTTGACATCTTACAGGAAAATAACTGTAAAAGTGGATAACTTTCTGTAATTTGACTTCGGCATGAGTGGTTTTCTGGGGTTTGCTATGTGCACTTGAGGAAGAATTTTCCATCTTTCAACAGAGTGGCTCCTTTCCCGCCTTGCTTGCACTGAAGTTACTGTTCGCAATGTTAGTGGATGAATACATAGCACTTTTTGTTATCGCTTCATCTATTAGTTTAGTGGGAGCATTAAAGCACTTGAGATAAATCCTGGAACAAGAAAAAACATAATTGGGTCAATTTCAGATCTTTTAGAAAGGATATTGACAATTCAACAATTCAGGGTGTAAACAAATCCAAAAGGCACTGTGCATAAAAACCTTGGGGTAGAGTTTCTGCTCTGGGCAAAATTGCGCCCAAACGCACTTGAAATTGTGCTGGTCAGGTTACAGTTCAGGTTTCTGCAAAAATTCATTTGCATAATCACTAACATAACGTCTTCCATGAACCAGCGCAATCGGGCAGCGTAACAGAACGTAATCGTTTCTTTTTTTTTTGCTTCCATTTTAAAAAGGTTTCCTTGATAAATTTAAGAGTGGTGACCTGTTGCAGTTTTATTAACACAGCTGAAAATGGGTTTATCAGGTGTCCAGTCCTCCACCTGTGAGTAACTTGATTTAAAATTACTTTAAAAATCCTGTACTGAATTATTCAATACTTTTATTGGTGTACACTAGTCAGTTTCTTAGTAAATTAAATATTTCTTTATGAAAAACTTTAAAAAACTTGCCCACTAGTACCTGTGCGCCTATGAGAATGAGCAATTTGAAGAACCTTTCCAAGCCAGCGCAATCAGTGGATCTAGTCATTTCACCTGGTTGTGTGACCAGTTTGTAGGCGGGGCCTGATTTGGGTGGATTCAGGGCCCTTATAAAGGCCGGAATTTTATCTTGAAGGCAGGTATGGGTGGTGGGGGAGCGCCTGTAATGCGGTCGGGAATCCTGGGAGAACGAATTTAACAGCAAGACCTGATAACATTTCGCTTCTCTGTTCCCCGCCCGCAGCCAGCCAGATGGAGAGGCTGGCTGGCTGTCGGGCGAGTAGACCTGCGGCACCAGGTCACAGAGAGGAGGGAGGGAACAATCGGGGTCGAGGGGTCGAAGGATGGAGATCGTGGAGGGGTCAAAGGATGGAGATCGTGGCGGGATCGAAGGATGGAGATCGTGGAGGGGTCGAAGGATGGAGATCGTGGAGGGGGCTCGGAAGGCTGGAGTTTGGGGGATGCGGAGGGGAGATCGAAGGCCGGGGGGGGGGGGGGGGGGTGGTGGGTGGGGGCCGGGGACCGAAGGCCGGAGGGGGATCGGAGGCTTCTGGGGGGGGCGGCGGTTGGAGGTCTTGAAGGAGAGGTCGGGGGCAGATCGGGAGGGTCAGAGGGGGGCTGTGTCTGATCGTGCGGGGGTGGGGGGGGGGCGTTGGTGAGGCAGGAACGCTGGATCCAGCAGGTAAGTGGAAAGGCACATGCCTCTTGGATCCAGCAGTCCTCGCCTTCCTTTAACTGGCGGGTTCCCCGAGGCCAGGGAAACCCCCCCGACAGTGTTTCCTGTAAGCTGCTGTGCCGACGCCAAAAAAAAATACAGGGAACATTGCCGGCTGCCCACAGCTAAATTTAAAATGGAGCTTCAAAATGAGGCACGGAGCCTCATCATAATATTTAAAATGCCAACCCGCCTCCTGGGAGCGGGTTGGCTGCCCGCCCCTTTTCCCATCTCCGTTAAGCCTGGAAGTGGGCGGATTGGAGGCAGGTTGGGGTCGGGCTTCAGCGTTTAAAAATGTTAACATCTCATCCGACGCAACCCATCCGTTTTTGGAAAAAGGGAACTGAAAATGTTGGAAACACTCAGCAGGTCAGGTAGCAAATTCAGGTCGATGGCCTTTCAACAGAAGTGTTAATCCCGTCTTGCATAGGTAAATTATTCCCACCATCATCCTAAATTATTCGTTAACCACTTTTCACCTTGTTCCAGTGTCTTGGCTTGTCTTGATCTGGATTTAAATTCTCTATACTATTTAATGCCTTCTATGGCCCCTCTTGGTCATCTCATTTTCAAAGTTTAAAAAGCTCCAATATTTTCTTGATCTCAATTCATTCGACACCAGCGATCATCTGTGTGGTTATTTTCTGCAATGCCTCCATGGCTTGAATTTTCCTTTGTTTTGATGACCAAAACTGAACAGCAGTCTGTAGCATTGCACAGTTTTAGCATGGCATAACTCTGAACATGGCTAGAACTTAAAGGATTTAATGAAGCATAGGAGACGGAGAGAAATTCACTGAAGGATTGGAGACAGGTACTTGAAGTTCCAGTTGTATGATGTTGGGATCAATTGGCATTACCAAGTCAAGGTAAATACTATATCCTGTAGTTTCTATAATACACTGAATTATGAAGAAATTATGCAAATATTTACCAGTTTTGGCCACTTGGACATTTCCAAATTATTTGCTTAGTTGAAATCTCCATTCATATAGTTTTCCTGTTTTTCTTAAAAGTATAATGAAAATTATATTGGAGATTTATCTCTTTCACTTAATAAAGTATCCTGTCCTCTGTTATCTTGTGCTGGCACTTTGTAATGAAATCCCTACTGTTATAATAGTTCTCCTTGCAAGTAATTTGCTGGGTAACTTTCATCTTTCAACATGATCTACTTCCTTTACCTGCCAAGTATCTCTGATATTTAGAGCTAAACTCTTTTATTTTATTTTTGTTCTATTTTCTTGAACATTCTGTACATCTCCAACTCTTGAAGCATATGTTTTTGTCATTCCTATTACATAATGTTTTTTTTTATTGCCATAACAGTGTCTCATTCATGCAATTTGTTCAATGTGCTTCTGGCACCCATGCAGATGTACCTTAATAAAGATTGTTGTACTCTTTTTCTTCATCTGAAAATCCTGACGATTCAAATGAGGAATCAATTTGAATTCCATACTTTGAGAGACATAGCACTACTCGTCGAGAAAATTTCACCAGATCGCCGGACCAATTGTATTTCCTGTGCTAGTAAGCTGGAATTGTCTTTAAAAGCTACGGGGAGTTTTTTAGCCTGAGCTTAATATGTCACGTTCTGATGAGAGTGTTGATGTAGCACATGGCCCCATTTAATCCAGTGAGCAGGTTACTGTAAATACGATAACTGTTAATCCTTGGATCCTTTATATCATAAGAGGCAAATTCTACTTACAGGAACTGCTGATGACTCGTTATGGGGAAATGGTTCCATAAAAATCCAAAATTGTAGCAGATTCTCGTCGTTCTGTCATGGTTTAAAGGAAATAAATAGAGATAAACGACAAATGAAGTGGCTCAAATCACAGGAAGGGGAAAGAGAGGTCATGATGCAGTTCTGATAACAGAACATCCATCACCATATTGTCTTGCTGTGACAACTAGGTTACATCAAAAGGATGGTCACTTATGTACGGAATCACTGGCTGACTTTTGTACCATAGGACAGTGTCAGGCAGATTAAATTGGACTTGCTTTTAAATCAATTCACTTGACAAAATCCATCACTTGACAAAATCCATCTTGAGAATGTGCTTCAAATTCAGAAAACTAACAACTGAATGGATTTTTTTTTCATAAAAATCAGAGTCCCCATAGTGCACTGAGACCTCTTGGGGTATGTCCGAGGAAATGGAAAGAGAAGCCTGACTTATATTTGAAGGGCACTACACTCAGTCTTGATCAGAGCGTATTTTGTTTTGTTTTCCAAGCCAGAACCAGTAGTTCGAAAATAAATTCTGCTAATCATGTGGTTTAAAAAATCATCCTCATTGTATCTGATATCCTAATAAGGCTGACCCGATTTCCATTGATTTTCAATTATCGGCCGGGCGCAAAGATAAGCGCCTGGCGCTAATTATCGCCTCCGACTGCAAACTTGACTTTTATCGCCCCTGGAGGTGATTGGAGCGCTAAATCAGGCGCTTCACACCTGTCTTAAGGCGCAAAGGCCGAGGAGCGAGGCGCTACCTCAGAGCGCTGGCGAAGCTCATGTAATGTCAGTCAGCAATGGAACACACACACAATGGCGCAGGCCAGTTCTTAAAGGGGAGGGTTGATCTTGCTTTCCATCCACATCCTGCTCATTGCAGCCTTGAATCTCGGCCTGGAGAGACCTGTACATCAAATCTGCTGGAAAGAACAATGGAGAGAATGAGGGAAAGAGCTCAGAGTGCAAGGAAGGGCAAATCAAAATGAACCTGCAAAGTGCTGCTCAGTACCCAAAACTCCCTCACACAGCGTTGAATCTTTTCAGAAGTCTCTCTCTCTCTCTCTCTCTCTCTCAGAATGCGTGGTTCAAAAATGTCACCAACAATAAAAGGCAGGAAGCGTTCGCCTTTAAATAGCGCTCCCCCAGTCCCTTCCTGACTGCAAAACGCTCCCCTCAACCTGTCGTTGCTAGCAGCAGGCGGTAAGGCAGGGGGTGCCACTCAATATCCGCTCCGGGGCGCTACCGGGGCGTTGCGCACTCGACTGATGTCACGATCTGCTGGCGCATGAGACCGTGGCGGTAGTGTTTAGCGCCGCCGCAAAATATCTAGTTAATTTCGCGAGCGGCGCAAACATCGCCGCACCCGGGTGCTAGTTGCTTTGCGCCCCATTAGCACCCTCTTAAGGCGCTAACGGGAGGCGCAACCAACTGAATTTTTCCCCCCTGTTTTATTATGCTTCCAGTTGATGAATAATTTTTTTCTAGTAATTGATGTCCTGTGAGGTTTTCTATGAGAAAAGGTAGAACCAAATTCCTGGGGGAATATCTTGTGGTACTTCAGTGCATCCCCTTGTTGAGAAAGCTGTAGTGTCTTTATGAAGATGCGTGCAAGACAGATTATCCTGTCCTTATTGTATAGGTTAGCATCTGTGTGTGAGCAGGGGGAGAGGGAGAGAGGAGTGTGTGGGGCAGAAGTAGAAATTGCAATGAAAAACAAAAGTAGACTAGCTCCCTTAATGACTTTGTGATTAAATGCACAATCCGGTATGGTGCCAAGCTATGTAGACCAGAAACATTCTGGCTTTAGCCTCCCTGGTCTAAGGAAGGAAATCAGCTAGAGTTCATGCTTCTGATTGCTGACTAATGGCCCTGGTGCGAAGCATGTGTAAGGACACTGGATGAGAATCAGGTTTGGCGATGATCCCTCTGTGGTCACATAGATTGCAAACATTTATTCATAGAAATTTAGAATCATAGAAATTTACAGCACGGAAGGAGGCTATTTCGGCCCATCATGTCTGCGTCGGCCGACAAAGAGCTATCCAGCCTAATCCCACTTTCCAGCTCTTGGTCCGTAGCCCTGTAGGTTACGGCACTTCAAGTGTACATCCAAGCACTTTTTAAATGTGGTGAAGGTTCCTGCCTCTACCACCCTTTCAGGCAGTGAGTTCCAGACCCCCACCACCCTCTGGGTGAAGAAATCTCCCCTCAAATCTCCTCTAAACCTCCTACCAATTATTTAAATCTATGCCCCCTGGTGTTGACCCCTCTGCTAAGGGAAATGGGTCCTTCCTATCCACTCTATTTAGGCCCCTCATAATTTTATACACCTCAATAAGGTCTCCCCTCAACCTCCTCTGTTCCAAAGATTATTCAGGTTCACGTAAAGAATGGTCACTTGAGTGAGATATCGTAGAACTGCTGACACATGTGGAACTGTATCCAAGTTCAAGAAAAAAAAACTAAAGGTAGATATGGCCTCTTTAAAATCAAAGGAATTAATGTGAATGTAGTGAATTAGTTTGGGCAAAACCAGATTAAGAGAAATGCATTTTTCAGATGAAGGAGCAACAAGCTAATTCTCAGTTTCTTCACAGCTAGAGCTATTGACTTATAGAACCGTCTGTTGCCTACTGCAGGAAATAGAGCCAGTTGAATCATTGAGACGGGAAATTGGATCAGTTCCTGTCTTGGTAGATGATTGCAGGATATGGGTATAAGGTAGCACAAAATAATAGTCACATCAGATGTTGAAAGTGGAGCTGAGCTGAATTTCATGAGCTGAATGTTTGTTTGTTTTTTCTCTCTTTCACACATTTTGACATTGGGTACCTTAGCGCCTCCGGGGGGCGCTAACGGGGCGCAAAAAACTTTTTGACTGGGCGCAGCACTGCTAATGACCCCTGCTAAATTCAGCGGGAGTTTAGCGGGGGCGGTAAGCGGTAGTGCCCACTCCACTGCACAGGCGATGACGACTTCATCGGCGTGCGCAGCGCCCTGTTTTCGCCCCACCTGCAAAATTGGCCCGCGCCGTTCCATTCCCACACCCGGAATCTACGCCGGGCGATGACAGCGACCGATTCAGGGGGCGGGAACGGAGGGGCAGGAGGCTCGCGGGGTGCTAAGTAAACGGGAGGTGGCGGGCAGGGAAAAAAAATCGTCCGACTTACTTGTCGCGGCCCGTTGCGTCTTTGAACGCGGGGTCCGTGCCATGATCTGGCAGCTCAGCACTCCTCTTGCGTGCCGGGCTGCTGGCACAGCACCCCGCTCCCTGGTGGTCCAGGTAAGGCCCCGCAGAGTTGTGGGCTTGGGCCCTCCCTTTAATGAGGGGAGGAGTCTTTCAATCCGGCAGCGCTGCGTGGACAAATGGGTAGCGCTGCAGAACGCACCGCCCCGATATTCGGGGTCAGCGCTCTAAGAAGGAAGTGGAGCGCTTGAATTAGCGCTCCACCTCCCTCTTGGGGCGCTAAAACTGAATATCGCGGTCGCCGGCACTAATTAGCTCCGGGTGCTAATGTTAGCGCCCAGGCGATGTTAGTGCCTCAAAATGGTGGATACCGAATTTTTCCCCCAAAGGTTTCTACACATTTATCGGGATCAAATTGTTAACATGATCATCGATAAGGTTGGCAAAAGGTACATGTTTACTTGATCTTCATAAATAAGGGCTATGGAAGTAGGAGCAATGACTAAGGATATGAATATTTGCAAACTTTATGCTGGAGCTACTAAAGCAAAACCAAAATTCTCCCAGTTTCATCCTACTCTTGCAATGCCATATTCTCCAGCAGACAAGGGATGATTTTTATGTCGCCTTTTATCAGTATCGAGTTAGCACTGGTTCTCTTTGACATCAATGTACATTTAACACCTGATTTAACCAGCTCGGCAGCAAACAGAAAGAAATCAAAAGTATGGTGAAGTGCTTGATTACATGCTTTTCATCTCAGCTCAGTCGTGGTTTCCATTGATCTTGAGTCTCCTGTGTTGGTGTCAGTTGCTTTCCCGACCTTGATGGAAGATCAATGTCTTGAAAAGCACAGTGGTTTACTGCAGTCCGAGACACTGCAGGATCAAGGGACCGTGCTTCACTTTGCAAGAAATGTTTTAAGTTGCTGCACACAAGATTTAGTGTAAACATCTTGAGCTATTAAAATAAGGATGCAGGCAAATGAAATATTAGGCCAATATAGAAGTTTAAATACACAAGTTTACAGGCTCCCAAAGATTTGGGGAGTAATTTTAACCCCCCCAGCAAGGGGGAGGGGTTACATTTTTTATTTAAATCTGGAAACAGCGGGGGTGATTTTAACCCTACTCGCTCAGCAGAAACCTGGCGGGTGGGCAGTTAAAATCACCCTGGCTCTTACCTGTTTGAAAGCCGCCATGATCGCAACATCTGCAATTTTAACCTGCTCTCCTGAGCAGGCAGCAAGGACACACGCCCAGAGCCAACGGGGTCCTTCTTTACATCTGCATATTGCGGCCCGATGACATCATTGAGACCCGACTGTAATTTTAACTCAGGCCTGAACAGGAATCTACCTGGAGTTAAAATCGGGGCCGGGCTCACCCACTTCCAGTTTTAACGGAGGCAGGTTGGGGGCAGGCAAGCAACCCGCTCTCAGGAGGCGGGTCGGTCACTAAAATATTTTAAGGAGGCTGTGTGACTCCATTTTAACTCCAGTTTTATTTTTAACACCAGCAGATGAAAGGAGGCGAGTAGGGCCGGATCCATGAGGCAAGTGTCTTTATTGCACTGTTTGTGGTTCAGGAGGAGCAGGAATGCTACCCTTGGCCCCCAAGCTTACCTTTTAAACACTCCATGATGGGGCCCCCGCAATCGGCCGGCTTCTCCCGATGTTTAATTCCCCGCACCCCCACCGCCCCGCGATCTCCGACTCTCCCCACTATCCCACCCCACCCCCGCCAAGTCAGACTTGCCTGACATCAGCTCCCCGGCTGCTTTCCAGCCCTACAGAGAGTGAGCCTGTCAATCAGGCTGGCTGTCGGGTGGGAAATCTGTTTTAAAAAGAAATTTAAAACAGGTCATGCCATTAAGTTCAGCAGGACCTGCGGAAAACCCATACTTCCGGTTTACCCATCCGAAAAGCCTCCCGACCACTCTATTCCCGGCTCTGTGTTATTATCGGGCCCTTGGCATCTGGACCACTGCGTTGGTAACTTATCAAGGGTAATTTTTCAAATTTGTGCTCCAATTTGCCCACCAACTGTGCGTTCCCAGCAGGCAATGTCCCACGACAAATGTAAGCCAAAAATCAAAAAATATTGGGCCTGAATTTGCGGTCGGAGGCTTCCTGCAGGGAAATGCATCTGATCCGCAAATAAAATCTGCACCTATCTGGTGCCTCGGGATCCATGGAGACTCGCGTATTCCAGGGGCACAGGCGGTTCACAAGCACCCCTGGGATCACGTGGGCCAGCCTAACCAATAAAAGAAGGGGGATCCCCATTCATGCTTACGGGGATTCCATTTATGTATGGAACTCCAATGAGCATGACTCGGGGGTCACATAAAAAACACATTTACATATCAAATACATTTTTTTTAAATTACATATTTAAAATTAATTAAAATGCCATTTAATTAAACATTTAAAACAAAAATTCAATTTTTTGAAAAATAAATTTAAATGTTTTACAGGGGTTAAAAATAACCTTAACTTATTTTACAGATGTTTTAATGCTTAAATCATTTTTTAAATTATTTTTATATTCATTTAAACTCCTACACTGCTAAAAGCAGGCATAAGAATTTCACGGGCATTCGCTGGGCAGTAGTTGGGCAAATAGTCCATCTCTCCTTCCACGAATGCCATTTTCCCGGGGATGGCTACAATCTGTCAAGTGAGTGTAAAAACGTAAAAAGTCATCGAAGTTTGATGTCACCAGAAATCAGGTAAGTGATTGGTTGGTGAGTATTTCTATATTTCTCGTTTTTTTTCCAAACTTGGGTGTCTAAATTTAAGTGCCTTGGTGTAGATTAAAAGATATACGTGTTTCAAATTTTAAAACTAATTAATTAATTGAGATGGGAGACCAGGCAATGTGTTGTTGTTGTTGCATGTGGGAGCTGGTGGACACCATTGAGGTCCAAGGCGACCACATCTGCAGCAAATGTTGGCTGCTCGAGGAACTTCGGCTCAGAGTTGATGAGCTGGAGTCCGAGATTGAGACACTGTGACACATTAGGGAGGGGGAGCATTACCTGGACACTAAGGTCCAGGAGGCAGCCACACCCACGAGAGTAATTACTTTCAATTTGGCCCATGGTCAGGGACAGGAGGGTGTGACTACAAGCGAGGCAGGTATTGGGATCCAGGAAGTAGTGATGGAGGAGCCTCAGCCCTTGGCCTTGTCCAACAGGTACGAGATTCTTGCTCCCTGTGTGGACGAGGGCAGGTACTGCAGGGAGGATGAACAATCTGACCACAGCACCATGGTACAGGGAGCCATTCAAGTGGGGGAGTAAAAAGACATGTTGTAGTGATTGGGGACAGTATAGTTAGGGGGATAGACACTGTTCTCTGCAGCCGAGAGCGTGAGTCCCGAAGGCTGTGTTGCCTGCCCGGTGCCAGGGTTAATGACATCTCCTCTGGGCTGGAGAGAAACTTGGAGTGGCAGGGGGAGGATCCAGCTGTCATGGTCCACGTAGGCACCAATGACATAGGTAGGACGAAGAAAGAGGTTCTGGTGAGAGAGTATGAGCAGCTAGGGGCTAAATTAAAAAGCTGAACCACAAAGGTAATAATCTCTGGATTACTACCTGAGCCACGAGCGAATTTGCATAGGTTAAATAAGATCAGAGAAATGAATGAGTGGCTCAAAGACTGGTGTGGGAGAAATGGGTTTCGATTTGTGGGGCACTGCCACCAGTACTGGGATAAGAGGGAGCTGTTCCGTTTGGATGGGCTTCACTTGAACCATGCTGGGGCTAGAGTCCTGGCGAATCGAATAACTAGGGCTGTAGAGAGGGCTTTAAACGAAATAGTGGGGGGGAGGATCCAGGTAAGCGAGAATTTAAAAAGTCAATGAGAAATGTGAAAGCAATAGAGCAGGATAGAGATGGGGGAAATAATAACCAGAGTGTGACAGGAAGGGACAGAATGTTTAAAAATAAGAGTGCAAGAGAAAATGGGGCCAAAACAAGGAGAAATGGTAAAAAGACAAAGTTAAAAGCTCTATATCTGAATGCATGCAGCATTCATAACAAGATAGATGAGTTGACGGCACAAATAGATACAAATGGGTATGATCTGATCGCCATTACAGAGACGTGGTTGCAAGGTGATCAGGGCTGGGAACTGAATATTCCAGGGTATTTGATAATTCGGAAGGATAGACAGAAAGGAAAGGGAGGTGGGGTGGCTTTGTTGGTAAAGGATGGGATCAGTGCAGTGGTGAGAAGTGATATTGGCTCAGAAGATCAAGTTGTAGAATCGGTTTGGGTGGAGATAAAAAATAATAAAGGGAAAAAGTCTCTGGTGGGCGTAGTCTACAGACCCCCGAACAGTAGCAATACTGTTGGACAGAGTATAAATCAACAAATAATGGAGGCCTGTAAAAAAGGTACGGTAATAATCATGGGTGATTTTAATCTCCATATTGATTGGACAAATCAACTTGGCCATGTTAGCCTTGAGGAGGAGTTCATAGAGTACATCTGGGATGGTTTCCTAGAACAGTATGTAATGGAACCAACCAGGAAGCAGGCTATCTTGGATCTGGTACTGTGTAATGAGACAGAATTAATAAATGATCTCAGAGTAAAGGATCCTCTAGGAAAGAGTGATCATAGCATGGTTGAATTTCAAATTCTGTTGAAGGGTGAGGAAGTTGTATCTCAAACCAGTGTCCTGATCTTAAACAAAAGCAATTACAATGGCATGAGGACAGAACTGGCTAAAGTGGACTGGAAAAATAAATTAAAGGGTAAGACAGTTGAAATGTAGTGGCGGACATTTAAGGAGATATTTCATAACTCTCAACAAAAATATATTCCAGTGAGAAAGAAAGATTTTAAGAGAAGGGTGCACCATCCGTGGCTAACTAAGGAAGTAAAGGATGGTATCAAATTGAAAATGAAGGCATACAATGTTGCCAAGATTGGTGGGAGACCAGAGATTGGGAAATTTTTAAAAACCAGCAAAGGATGACTAAAAAAAGAATAAAGAGAGAGAAGATCAATTATGAGAGAAAACTGGCAAGAAACATTAAAACAGATAGTAAGAGCTTCTACAGGTATATAAAAAGGAAGAGGGTAGCTAAAGTAAATGTTGGTCCCTTAGAGGATGAGACTGGGGAATTAATAATGGGGAACAGGGAAATGGCTTTGGGCTGGATTTTGTCTTGGGGTCGGGTTGGGGTCATGTCACCCGCATTTCGTGTTCCCCCCCCCCCCCCGACTCCAGATAAATGTCGATGAATGATGCAATTTTCACCTAATTGGGCAATTGAGTTCCAGCATGTGGGAACCCATGAACTAATTAGTGGTTTCAGTCTGAAAGTCACCTCTGATGATGTCATCATTACTGACTGGTCTCAGAAGTCTCTGGCTGTTGGTGAGAGAGGACCTGCCTGGCATTTCAAGTGAGTGGACCTGGATGCAAAATGGACAGAGAGAGAGCGAGAGCGAGAGCAAGCGCGAGCGAGAGAGAGAGAGAGAGAGAGAGAGAATTATTTTGCATCCAAGTCCTCTCACAGCAAAGGCCATTCAGTTTCTGAAGACATTCAATGCATCAGAGGCGACTTTCACACTTAATACTATTACTACCTTCATCACATCTCCATTGTAATAGTGGACCTGCAGCTGATAGTCAGCTATCCACTTGTGCTCCCGCCAGGTTTCACTGGAGTGTTTCACACCAGGCGTACTTCACGTTGAAAAAGGGTTAAACTAGCTAAAACGTTTCAAAATGGCATTACAGAGCCAATTTAAGGCTTGTTAAGGGCTTTAATGGCCTCTCCACCTCTTGGAGGCGGGACGGAGTCGGGAACCCCGCGACTGATTTTATCAAAATTGCGTGAAGGCGGGATGGAGTCGGGATGGGGTCGGGACCCCCGACCCCGCAAATTTAACCCCCCACACGCCTCCAAACCCGACTCCATGGGTCATTCAAAATCCAGCCCAGAGACTCTGAACAAATATTTTGTATCTGTCTTCACGGTAGAAGACACTAACAACATCCCAATAATGGATAATCAAGGGGCCACAGGGAGGGGGGAACTAAAGACAATCACTATCACTGAGGAAATAGTACTTGGTAAAATAATGGGACTAAAAGATGACAAGTCCCCTGGACCAGATGGCCTGCATCCCAGGGTCTTAAAAGAAGTGGCTGCAGAGATAGTGGATGCATTGGTTGCAATATACCAAAATTCCCTGGACTCTGGAGAGGTCCCAGCGGATTGGAAAACCGCAAATGTAACACCCCTATTTAAGAAAGGAGGGAGACAGAAAGCAGGAAACTATAGACAAGTTAGCCTAACATCTGTCGTTGGAAAAATGCTGGAGTCCTTCATTAAGGAAGCAGTAGCAGGGCATTTGGAAAATCATAATGCAGTCAAGCAGAGTCAGCATGGTTTTACGAAAGGGAAATCATGTTTAACAAATTTTCTGGATTCTTTGAGGAGGTAACGAGCAGGGTGGACAAAGGTGAACCAGTGGATGTGGTGTATTTGGATTTCCAGAAGGCATTCGATATGGTGCCACATAAAAGGTTACTGCATAAGATAAGAGCTCACAGAATTGGGGGTAATATATTAGCATGGATAGAGAATTGGCTAACTAACAGAAAGCAGAGAGTCGAGATAAATGGGTAATTTTCCGGTTGGCAAAACTAGTGGGGTGCCACAGGGATCGGTGCTGGGGCCTCAACTATTTACAATCTACATTAATGACTTGGATGAAGGGACCGAGTGTAATGTAGCCAAGTTTGTGGATGATTCAAAGATGGGTGGGAAAGCAAGCTGTGCAGAGGACTCAAAGAATCTGCAAAGGGATATAGACAGGCTAAGTGAGTGGGCAAACATTTGGCAGATGGAGTATAATGCGGGAAAGTGTGAGGTTATACACTTTGGCAGGAAAAATAAAAAAGCAAATTATTATTTAAATAGAGAGAGATTACAAAATGCTACAGTTCAGAGGGACCTGGGGGTCCTTGTGCATGAAACACAAAAAGTTAGCATGCAGCTGCAGCAAGTAATCAAAAAGGCAAATGGAATGTTGGCCTTTATTTCAAAGGGGTTGAAGTATAAAAGCAGGGAATTCCTGCTACAACTGTACAGGGTATTGGTGAGACCACACCTTGAGTACTGCGTACAGTTTTGGTCTCCTTATTTAAGGAAGGATATACTTGCATTGGAGGCAGTTCAGAGACAATTCACTAGGTTAATTCTAGAGATGAAGGGGTTGACTTATGAGGAGAGGTTGAGCAGGCTGGGCCTATACTCATTGGAATTTAGAAGAATGAGAGGTGACCTTATTGAAACATATAAGATACTGAGGGGGCTCGACAAGATAGATGCAGAGAGGATGTTTCCCCGCGTGGGGGAATCTAGAACGCGGGGGCACAGTTTTAGAATATAGGATCGTCCTTTTAGAACTGAGATGAGGAGGAATATCTTCTCTGAGGTTCGTAAATCTGTGGAATTCTCTGCCCCAGAGAGCTGTGGAGGCTGGGTCATTAAATACATTTAAGGTGGAGATAGACAGGTTTTTGCAAGGTAAGGGCGTGAAGGGTTATGGGGAGCGGGCGGGGAAGTGGCTTTGAACCCAAGATCAGCCATGATCTTATTGAATGGCGGAACAGGCTCGAGGGGCCAAGTGGCCTATTCCTGCTCCTATTTCTTATGTTCCGGTTCTTATTAAGAGCTGATGATTTTTTTTGTGGGGCAGGTTGGGGGCAGAAGTGATCCAGGTGGCCAGAGTTTGGGAAGTAGCAAGGTACTCCAGAGCTGCACCTCCTCTAAATAATAGGTTAAGTTTTGGTACACTTGCCTGCTGGAAGAGGTAGCCCCTTCCAAAGTGGTGTCCTTGTGCAAACATCAGAATAATGAAGTCAAAAGCTGTTTATCCAGAAATTCCCCCATTTACACCAGAATTGCACCTGACTTAGCTTAAGCTGTAGAACAGGAGGGTAAGTCACCTGCGTGACATGTCAAACTGGGATGTGGCTGAGTTCACAATCTTTGTCTGAAATGCCAGTTTTGACTGGAGTGTTTAGGCAAATCTTCTCTTGGTGACTGCTGCACAGAAATGATGGGAGCTGAAAATTGTGCAAGTGTAAGGAGGATTGCCCTCTGCCGCTCCAAGATACTATCCCCATGGGTTAGTATTGCAGCATAACAAAAACAGATTATCTGGTCATTATCACATTGCTGTTTGTGGGAGCTTGCTGTGTGCAAATTGGCTGCCACGTTTCCCACATTACAACAGTGACTCCACTTCAAAAATACTTCATTGGCTGTAAAGCGCTTTGAGACATCCAGTGGTCATGAAAGGCGCTATATAAATGCAAGTCTTTCTTTCTTTCATACTTGTGAGGAAATGGATCTAAGTTTCAGGCCATACCTGCCGTTGCTCTCAATTAATGCTATGTGGTGGCTGCACATTTCCTTGCAGCAGATGGCACTGTATCACATCTGGCTCTCTATTAAACTGGACCTCCTAAAACTGTTGCCCATGATTATTGCTAAGTAAGTTTGCCAGGACCTGCAGATATGGTTGGCATCTTGCCAGGTGCAATCAGGACAAGCTAGTTGTTGATCACCCTGGAATACCTTCTTTCATGCAATGTCACTGAGAGCAGAACAGACTGTGTGCGGATGCTTCTGAGGAAGTGTCCAAACATGCTTAATTTTGCCATCGCGTCTCCTATCTCCACTTTCTTTGCACTAAGAACATAAGAAATAGGAGCAGGTGTAGGCCATTCGGTCCTTCGAGCCTGCTCCGCCATTCAATGAGATCATGGCTGATCTTCTGTCTCAACTCCATTCACCGACCCTATCGCCATATCCCTTGATGCCCTTACTAGTCAGAAATCTATTGACTTCTGTTTTGAATATACCCAATGACTGAGCCTCCACAGCCCTCTGGGGTAGAGAATTCCAAAGATTCAACACCCTCTGTGTGAAGAAATTTCTTCTCATCTCAGTCCTGAATGGCCTACCCTTTATCCTGAGGCTGTGGCCCCTTGTTCTAGACTCCCCAGTCAAGGGAAACATTCTCCCAGCATCCACCCTCTCAAGCCCTGAAATAATTTTGTATGCTTCAATGAGATCCCCTCTCATTCTTCTGAATTCAAGAGAATACAGGCCTAGTTTACTCAATCTCTTCTCATACGACAGTCCCGCCATCCCAGGAATCAATCTTGTGAACCTTCGTTGCACTCCCTCTATGGCAAGTATATCCTTCCTTAGGTAAGGAGACCAAAATTGTACACAGTACTCCAGGTGTGGTCTCACCAAGGCCCTATATAATTGGACAAATGTGAGAAGTCGCACAATACCAGGTTATAGTCCAACAGCTTTATTTGAAATCACAAGCTTTCGGAGCGCTGCTCCTTCGTCAGGTGAAGTGAAGAGATGCATATATAGTCAGAGAACACTGCCACATGATTACAGTTAATCTTTCTAACTGCCCTTTATCACACCTCGGCAGAGAGATAATCACGGCAATCAAAGGTGTGGATGGTGTCCAAACAGGTCAGTCAGGAAAACATTACATCAAAGACAATGAGGTGGGGTCACAAGGGGTCAAATGTGGCAGATGCTGGGGTCTGTATGGAAAACAAAAAACTTTTTTTGCTGGAAATCACAGCAGGTCCGGCCGCATCTGTGTAGAGAGAACAAGCCAACGACGACTCGAGTCTGGATGACTCTACGTCAGGTGGGGTTACATAGAGAAACATAGAAACATAGAAAATAGGTGCAGGAGCAGACCATTCGGTCCTTCGAGCCTGCACCGCCATTCAATGCGTTCATGGCTGAACATGCTACCTCAGTACCCCATTCCTGCTTTCTCGCCATACCCCTTGATCCCCCTAGTTGTGAGTATTATATCTAACTCCCTTTTGAATATATTTTGCGAACTGGCCTCAACAACCTTCTGTGGTAGAGAATTCCACAGATTCACCACTCTCTGGGTGAAGAAGTTCCTCCTCATCTCAGTCTTAAATGGCTTCCCCTTTATCCTTAGACTGTGACCCCTGGTTTTAGTTTTCCCTAACATTGGAAACATTCTGCCCGCATCTAATTTGTCTAAACCAGTCAGGATTTTAAACGTCTCTATAAGATCCCCCCTCATTCTTCTGAACTCCAGAGGATACAAGTTCAGTTGATCCAGTCTTTCTTGATATGTCAGTCTGGCCATCCCAGGAATCAATCTAGTGAACCTTCGTTGCACTCCCTCAATAGCAAGAATGTCCTTCCTCAAGTTAGGAGACCAAAACTGCACACAATACTCCAGGTGTGGCCTCACCAAGGCCCTGTACAACTGTAGCATCACCTCCCTACTCCTGTACTCAAATCCCCTTGCTATGAAGGCCATCATGCCATTTGCTTTCTTGACTGCCTGCTGCACTTGCCTTCCCACCTTCAGTGACTGATGTACCATGACGCCCAGGTCTCGTTGCACCTCCCCTTTCCCTAATCTGCCACCATTCAGGTAATAGTCTGCCTCCCTATTTTTACCACCAAAGTGGATAACCTCACATTTATCCACATTGTACTTCATCTGCCATACATTTGCCCATTCACCCAACCTGTCCAAGTCACTCTGTAGCCTCCTAGCATCCTCCTCATTGTTCACACTGCCTCCCAATTTAGTGTCATCCGCAAATTTGGAGATATTACAATTAATCCCTTCATCCATATCATTAATATATAATGTAAACAGCTGGGGCCCCAGCACCGAACCCTGCAGTACCCCGCTGGTCACTGCCTGCCATTCTGAAAAGTACCCATTTACTCCTACTCTTTGTTTCCTGTGTGCCAACCAGTTCTCAATCCACGTCAACACATTACCCCCAATCCCATGTGCTTTAACTTTGCACACCAATCTCTTGTGTGGGACCTTGTCGAAGGCCTTCTGAAAGTCCAAATACACCACATCTACTGGTTCCCCCCCGTCCACCCTATTGGAAACATCCTCAAAAAATTCCAGAAGATTTGTCATGCATGATTTCCCTTTCACAAATCCATGCTGACTTGGACCTATCATGTCGCCACTTTCCAAATGGTCTGTTATGACATCTTTAATAATTGATTCCATCATTTTACCCACCACCGATGTCAGGCTGACCGGTCTATAATTCCCTGCTTTCTCCCTCCCTCCTTTTTTAAAAAGAGGGGTTACATTAGCCACCCTCCACTCCTTCGGAACTGATCCAGAGTCTAAGGAATGTTGGAAAATGATCGTCAATGCATCCACTATTTCCAAGGCCACCTCCTTAAGTACTCTGGGATGCAGACCATCAGGCCCTGGGGATTTATCAGCCTTCAGTCCCATCAATTTCCCCAACACCTTTTCCCGACTGATAAGGATTTCCCTCAGCTCCTCCCTCTTACCAGATCCTTTGATCTCTTTTATTTCCGGAAGGTTGTTTGTGTCCTCCACAGTAAACACCGAACCAAAGTACTTGTTCAATTGATCTGCCATTTCTTTGTTCCCCATTATGACTTCCCCTGTTTGTGACTGCAGGGGACCTACGTTTGTTTTTACTAACCTCTTTCTTTTTACATATTTATAGAAGCTTTTGCAGTCTGTTTTAATGTTCTCCGCAAGCTTCCTTTCATATTTTATTTTCCCTGCCCTAATCAAACCCTTCGTCCTCCTCTGCTGAGTTTTAAAGTTCTCCCAGTCCCCGGGTTTGCTGCTACTTCTGGCCAATTTGTATGCCACTTCCTTGCTTTTAATACTATCTGTGGTAACACAATACAGCTTCCTGTGACTCGAACTTTATTGCATCACTTCCTGTGATTAGTCCAGGATAAATACTGGACTGAGCAGTTGGATCCTGGAGAGGCATAGAGTAAGACCTCTTTTGTATGTAGCACCTTTTTAGTTGATTAAAGCTTACTTTAAGTTCACCACGCGTAAGGCTCATTCTTACGACAATTTAATCAACTTTGAAAAACTTCGCACTCAAACTTTTTGGACGAACTCGGAACTAAGGATCCAGGGAATCACCCATCATGGAAAACATCCTTAAACCATCGCGTCTTGACTTGGACCCAAACACCCCAGCAGCCGGTAAGGTGTGGAAACACTGGTATCGCACGTTTGACAATTTTCTCGAATATTGCAAGGCTGATGATGACACAAAGTTGCGGATACTCATCAACTGTGTCACTCCGAATGTATTTCAGTATGTTGAGGAATGGGGCAGTTACGAGGAGGCAATTCGGACGCTTAAAAGACTATATACTAAGACACCGAATGAGGTCTATGCCAGACATCTACTAGCTACAGCCCAACAAGGGCCGGAGGAATCCATTGATAAATTCCTCCAAGAGCTTCGCAGACTTAGTATGGACTGTAACTTTCAGGCGGCCTCAGCTGAGCTGTACCGTGAAGAAATGATCCGTGATGCTTTCATCTGCGGGCTTGCCTCCCCATTTATACGCCAGCGTCTACTGGAAGGTAAGACACTTGAGCTTCAGAGAGCTTATGACATGGCTTGCTCTCTAGATCTGGCAAAAAGAAATGCAGACCTTTATACAGTGCCCAGACCTCGGTCTGCTGCCTTAACTACAGTCAGGCAATTTAAGAGGCCACAGGTGAACTCTATTAGGGAGGACTTTATTCCTGACGATCAATCTGATGACTTCACTGATGAAGAGGATGATGACCCCACTGTGGCAGCCTCTTGGCAATCTAAGAAATGCTTCTTTTGTGGTGATGAGTTTCACCCTCGGAAATTCTGCCCTGCTCGCAATGCGTTTTGCAGTCATTGCAACAAAAAGGGTCATTTTGCAAAGGTTTGCCTATCAAGAGCCTCTACGAGGGCTTATCAAGCTAAGTCCTACCGAACTGCCCCGGTAAGGGCCTATCAAGATGTTCCGGCTAAAATCTATCGTGCTTCCTCTCGGGTTTTCTCTCGAAGAAACACACCTAGAGTTTCAGCCACTCTTTGTGCAACGACACCAATTACAGCTGCTTGTCCTCAGAACCTATTCCATGCAGCTACAAAAGCATCAATTAATGGACATACTTTAGATGCCTTAATTGACTCAGGTAGCACTGATAGTTTCATTAGGGAACAGATTGTTGCAGAGTTAAAGCTACATGTTTTCCCATCGGACCAGGCAATTGCGATGGCTCAGTCATCACTTAATACCAGAATTTCTGGCTTTTGTATGGTTGAAATAACACTTAATGGTCACAGGTATCCCTCCACCCGGCTTTCGGTGCTCAAGGACTTATGTAGTGATCTTATCTTAGGGCTGGATTTTCAAAAGCAGCATAAGAAGCTCACCATTGAGTTCGGCGGATCCAAACCTGAACTCACTATTTCTAATATACGACCTCGATTACCGTTCTGTGCATTGTCAGCAGCTTCACTGGATGAACCCTCACTGTTTACCAGTATCCCTCCTCGATGCAAACCGATTATAACAAAGTCACGACGTTTCAGTCAGGAAGACCAGTCTTTTATTGCGGCTGAGATTTCTCGGCTTTTAGCAGAGGATATCATCGAGCCTTGTTCGTCGCCATGGCGCGCCCAGGTCGTTATTGTTAAGAACCCTCTACAACCTCACAAGAAACGGCTGTGCATTGACTATTCACAGACCATCAATCAATATACGGACTTGGACGCATACCCATTGCCGCGCATCGATGATATGGTTAATAAACTGGCTGAGTACACGGTGTTCTCAACATATGATCTGAAAAGTGCCTATCATCAGGTACCCTTGAAGGTCTCAGACAAGCAGTATACGGCCTTTGAAGCCAATGGACGGCTGTATCAATTTCGTCACCTCCCCTTTGGGGTCACTAATGGAGTGGCTGTCTTCCAGCGAGCAATGGATGACCTGGTCAAACAGGAAGACTTGAAGGATACGTTTCCTTATCTGGACAATATTACTGTCGCAGGTCGCAATCAGCGGGAACATGACGCCAATCTCCAACGATTTTGGGATGCACTCCAGCACCGTAATTTGACATTAAATGCGGCTAAATCCATTGAGTCACAATCAACCATCAACATCCTTGGCTATTGTGTGGGCAATGGCATCATTAAACCTGACCCTGAAAGGCTTCGCCCACTCCAAGAGCTCCCGCCACCTAAGAATCCGGCCTCCTTGCGCCGGGCCCTCGGCCTGTTTGCATACTATGCTAAATGGATTCCTAACTTCTCGGACCGAATCCAACCTCTACTGAAGGCCAGCACATTCCCACTAGACACAACGGCTGTTGCAGCCTTTAACCTCCTGAAAAAACAGTTGGAGAAAGCGGCTCTTCACTCCATCGATGAGAGTCTTCCTTTTGTTGTTGAGTGTGATGCCTCGGAGGTGGCGATCTCGGCCACTCTGAATCAGGAAGGTCGTCCGGTGGCATTTTTGTCCAGGACTTTTCAAGGGGCTGAGCTACATTATCCTCCAGTCGAGAAAGAAGCTACAGCCATCATAGAGGCAGTACAGAAGTGGACTCATCTCCTAGCTCGCCAGCACTTTACCTTAATCACGGACCAGCGATCGGTCGCCTTCATGCTCGATAATCGAAAACGGACCAAAATTAAAAATAATAAAATCCAGCTTTGGCGGCTGGAATTGGCCTCTTTTGGTTACACCATCCACTATCGACCTGGCAAGGAGAATGTGGCTCCGGATACCCTCACACGAGCATTCTGCTCCGCCATGGCACCCTCTACGCTCGTAGACATCCATGATGGGTTGTGTCATCCGGGCGTTACTCGCATGCTACACTTCGTGCGGTCCCGAAATCTCCCATTCTCTACCGGGGATGTAAAGAAGATGTGCTCGGACTGCAGAGTCTGTGCGGAATTGAAACCTCAGTTTTTCCGCCCCTCGGGTGGTATACTCATACATGCGACCCAGCCAATGCAACGGCTTAGCATCGATTTTAAGGGGCCGTTGCCCTCTTCAACTCGCAACACTTATCTATTGACCATGGTCGATGAGTATTCCCGTTTTCCGTTTGCCTTTCCCTGCCCCAATATGCTGACGACCACGGTTATCAGCTGCCTTGAGCAGGTATTTGCTTTCTGTGGCATGGCATCCTATGTTCATTCGGATCGGGGCCCTTCTTTTATGTCAGGAGAACTCAAGGCCTATCTCTCGGAACGGGGTATTGCTGCCAGCAGAACGACGCCTTATCATCCGGTCGGGAATGGGCAAGTCGAGCGTTTTAACGCTATCATCTGGAATGCGGTACGTCTGGCTTTGAGATCTCGGGGCCTACCCAACCAGCAATGGGAAGCAGTACTTCCAGACGCATTACACTCCACACGGTCCCTCCTTTCGACCGCCACAAATACGACGCCTCATGAACGGTTCTTCCGATTTCAGCGTCGCTCATCCTATGGGATATCTCTCCCATCGTGGCTGACTGCACCGGGACCAGTGCTACTCCGAAGATATGTCCGGGCGTCTAAGAATGACCCCCTGGTAGATGAGGTTGAGCTCACTGACGTCAACCCTACCTACGCCTATATTCGGTATCCTGACGGTCGGGAATCTACCGTGTCATTGCGGGATCTGGCTCCCTGCCCGCCGAAACATAGAGGGACACCAGGGGATGATATTGTACCAGGCACATCTCTGGGCTCACCAGGTGCCTCTCATCACGATCTGGATCTGACGCCGGCTGGTATCTCACTCCAGCGTGCCGACCTGGGGCAGACTGACTATGAGCCCGTCGGGGCTCGCACGCGCAGCCACGATCCACCCCGTACCATACGCTCGGAAACGGATCTGCCACAGCCCTGCCCGACACCTGTTCGGGCACCAGTACACAGTCAGGATCGTCCTGACCCCTCACAGAGCGGGCTGGATCACTCGGACTCTGGTCCACGGCCCGCGGCGGGTAAACGGGCTAGGGGCCCTCTACCGCTACGAGAACCCAAACGGGTGCGGCTCTCCCTCGTCCAGCGGCTACGAAATGGAGGGAGCATCCTGGCCTCCTAATCTTTTGGGGGGGGAGAATGTGGTAACACAATACAGCTTCCTGTGACTCGAACTTTATTGCATCACTTCCTGTGATTAGTCCAGGATAAATACTGGACTGAGCAGTTGGATCCTGGAGAGGCATAGAGTAAGACCTCTTTTGTATGTAGCACCTTTTTAGTTGATTAAAGCTTACTTTAAGTTCACCACGCGTAAGGCTCATTCTTACGACACTATCCCTGATTTCCCTTGTTAGCCATGGTTGAGCCACCTTCCCTATTTTATTTTTACGCCAGACAGGGATGTACAATTGCTGTAGTTCATCCATGCGATCTCTAAATGTCTGCCATTGCCCTTCCACTGATAACCCCTTAAATATCGCTTGCCAATCTAACCTCGCCAATTCACGCCTCATACCCTCAAAGTTGCCCTTATTTAAGTTCTGGACCGTGGTCTCTGAATTAACTGTTTCCTTCTCCATCCTAATGTAGAACTCCACCATACTATGGTCACTCTTCCCCAAGGGGCCTCGCACCACAAGATTGCTGATTAGTCCTTCCTCATTACACAACACCCAGTCCAGGATGGCCTCCCCTCGAGTTGGTTCCTCAACATATTGGTTTAGGAAACCATCCCTTAAACACTCTAGGAAATCCTCCTCCACCGTATTGCTTCCAGTTTGAGTAGCCCAATCTATATGCATATTAAAGTCACCCATGATAACTGCTGCGCCTTTTTTGCATGCACCTCTGATTTTCTGTTTCATACCCTCCCCCACCTCACTACTACTGTTTGGAGGTCTGTACACAACCCCCACTAACGTTTTCTGCCCTTTGGTGTTCTGCAGCTCAACCCATATTGATTCCACATCCTCCAAGCTAATGTCCTTCCTAGCTATTGCATTAATCTCCTTTTTAACCAGCAATGCTACCCCACCCACTTTTCCTTTTATTCTATCCTTCCTGAATGTTGAATACCCCTGGATATTCAGTTACCAGCCTTGATTGTTCTGGAGCCACGTCTCTGTAATCCCAATCACATCATATCCGTTAACATCAATTTGCACAGTCAATTCATCCACCTTATTACGGATACTCCTTGCATTAAGACACAGAGCCTTTAGGCTTGTTTTATTAACACCCTTTGTCCTTTTAGACTTATGATTTAGTATGGCCCTTTGTGTTTCTTGCCTTTGTTTACTCAGATTTTCCTTATTGTTTCTCATCCTTCTAACATTTGTTTCTGACTGCATATTACTTCCCCCTGTTTCGCTACATAGGTTCCCATTCCCCTGCCATATTAGTTTAAATCCTCCCGAACTGCCTTAGCAAATATTACCCCGAGGACATCGGTTCCAGTCCTGCCCAAGTGCAGACCGTCCCTTTTGTACAGGTCCCACTTCCCCCAGAACTGGTTCCAATGCCTCAGGTATTTGAATCCCTCCCTCCTGCACCACTGCTCAAGCCACGTATTTAATCTCGCTATCCTGTTCATGCTACTCTGATTAGCACGTGGCACTGGTAGCAACCCAGAGATTACTACCTTTGAGGTCCTACTTTTCAATTTAGCTCCTAGCTCCCTCTGCTTGTAGGACCTCTCCCCGCTTTTTACCTATATCGTGACATGAACCCAAGATCCTGGTTGAGGCCGTCCTCATGGGTGCGGAACTTGGCTATCAGTTTCTGCTCGACGATTTTGCGTTGTCGTGTGTCTCGAAGGCCGCCTTGGAAAATGCTTACCCGAAGATCGGAGGCTGAATGTCCTTGACTGCTGAAGTGTTCCCCGACTGGGAGGGAACACTCCTGCCTGGTGATTGTTGCGCGGTGTCCGTTCATATGTTGTCGCAGTGTCTGCATGGTCTCACCAATGTACCATGATCCGGGGCATCCTTTCCTGCAACGTATGAGGTAGACGACGTTGGCCGAGTATGCAAAGAAGCATACCGACAACTGGACAACCAGGAACACTACAGACAGTTACCCGCAGATCCGACCAAAGAACACACCCGCCAACTCAATAGGCTGATTAAGACCTTCGATCCAAACCTTCAAAGCATCCTACGCGCTCTCATCCCATGTACTCCCCGCTTGGGAGACTTCTACTGCCTCCCAAAGATACACAAAGCCAACACACCCGGATGACCTATCGTATCAGGCAACGGAACCCTGTGTGAGAACCTCTCTGGATACGTCGAGGGCATCCTGAAACCCATCGTACAGGGAACCCCCAGCTTCTGTCGCGACACTACAGACTTCTTACAGAAACTCAGCACCCACGGACCAGTTGAACCAGGAACACTCCTCGCCAAGTTGGACGTCTCGGCACTCTACACCAGTATCCCCCACGATGACGGCATCGCTGCGACAGCCTCAGTACTCAACACCAACAACAGCCAATCTCCAGACGCCATCCTACAACTCATCCACTTCAGCCTTGACCACAATGTCTTCACCTTCGACAACCAGTTTTTTACCCAAACACACGGAACAGCCATGGGGACCAAATTCGTACCCCAATATGCCAACATCTTCATGCACAAGTTCGAGCAAGACTTCTTCGCTGCACAGGACCTCCAACCAACGCTATACACCAGATACATCGATGACATTTTCTTCCTATGGACCCACGGTGAAGAATCACTTAAAAGACTACACGATAACATCAACAAGTTCCATCCCACCATCAAACTCACCATGGACTACTCCTCAGAATCGGTTTCATTCTTGGACACACGAATCTCCATCAAAGACGGACACCTCAGCACTTCACTCTACCGCAAGCCCACGGACAACCTCACGATGCACCACTTCTCCAGCTTCCACCCTAACCACGTTAAAGAAGCCATTCCCTATGGACAAGCCGTGCGAATACACATGATCTGCTCAGACGAGGAGGAACGCGATGGACATCTACACACGCTGAAAGACGCCCTCGTAAGAACGGGATATGACGCTCGACTCGTTGATCGACAGTTCCGACGGGCCACAGCGAAAAATCACATAGACCTCCTCAGAAGACAAACATGGGACACAACCAACAGAGTACCCTACGTCATCCAGTACTTCCCCGGAGCGGAGAAACTACGCCATGTTCTTCGCAGCCTTCAACATGTCATCGATGATGATGAACACCTCGCTAAGGCCATCCCCACGCCTCCACTACTCACCTTCAAACAGCAGCCTAACCTCAAACAGACCATCGTTCGCAGCAAATTACCCAGCTTTCAGGAGAACAGCGACCACGACACCACACAACCCTGCCACGGCAAACTCTGCAAGACATGCCAGATCATCAACACAGATACCATCATCACACGTGAGGACACCATCCACCAGGTACATGGTACATACTCATGTGACTCGGCCAATGTTGTGTACCTCATACGTTGCAGGAAAGGATGCCCCGGAGCATGGTACATCGGCGAGACCATGCAGACACTGCGACACCGCGCAACAATCGCCAGGTAGGAGTGTTCCCTCCCAGTCGGGGAACACTTCATCAAGTCAAGGACATTCAGCCTCCGATCTTCGGGTAAGCGTTCTCCAAGGCGGCCTTCGAGACACACGACAACGCAAAATCGTCGAGCAGAAACTGATAGCCAAGTTCCGCTCCCATGAGGACGGCCTCAACCGGGATCTTGGGTTCATGTCACGCTACATGTAACCCCACTTGACGTAGAGTCATCCAGACTCGAGTCGTCGTTGGCTTGTTCTCTCTACACAGATGTGGCCGGACCTGCTGTGATATCCAGCAAAAAAAGTTTTTTGTTTTCCATACAGACCCCAGCATCTGCCACATTTGACCCCTTGTGACCCCACCTCATTGTCTTTGATGTAATGTTTTCCTGACTGACCTGTTTGGACAGCATCCACACCTTTGATTGCCGTGATTATCTCTCTGCCGAGGTGTGATAAACGGCAGTTAGAAAGATTAACTGTAATCATCTGGCAGTGTTCTCTGACTATATATGCATCTCTTCACTTCACCTGACGAAGGAGCAGCGCTCCGAAAGCTTGTGATTTCAAATAAAGCTGTTGGACTATAACCTGGTGTTGTGCGACTTCTCACATTTGTCCACCCCAGTCCAACACCGGCATCTCCACATCACGAGTATATTCAAGACAAAGGTCAATACATTTTTGGGAACTAAGGGAATTAGGGGATATGGGGATACTGCGGGAAGGTGGAGTTGAGGTAGAAGATCAGCCATGATCTTGTTGAATGGCGGAGCAGGCTCAAAGGGCCAAATGGCCTACTCCAGCTACTATTTCTTATGTTCTTATGTTCATACACTATCAAAGAGCAGGCACAATGGGCAGAATGGCCTCCTTCTGTGCTGTTAAGATTCTATGATACAAGTTTTAAAATTGCATTGTTATGTATGATTCATTTTGGTGTTGATGTCTACTTGCTAAACATGTTTCATCATGTTTTCATCAGTTTTTCCATATTACCATTTATATATCAAGAGGGACTGCTGGGTGGTTATAAAATTGCACCTCACCAGTTTTTTCTCAAGTGTGCTGTTCTCCGGGAAACAGTCAAACACCCTTCAAGTTATTGACATGTTTCAATCTAGTTTCCATTTCATGAGATGCATCAGCAGATACCTCAATACACTTTCTGAGCAGAATCAGTTGTTCTCCAGGCGTTTTACCAATACCACTGAGATAGATGTCAAATTAACTGTTCCACAATTCTAAAAATAGCCAACACCTCTCAAAATAAAAAAAAAATCTCTTTTAAGATAAGTGACATGTACAGGTTCTAAATTTAAATCCATATTAATCATAGTCATACAGTTGGTCCCACCATTCTAAGTGATATATGAACTAGCCCAGTAAGTTGAGTGGATAATCATTATGCTGTGAGTTTGCTACATAGCTGCGCAGACAAAATGATTTAGGTTAGCTGAACATATGAGATTAATTTCAGTACAAATTATAATGGATAACTTTGGGCTTTGTTAGTCCATTATTACAACAAAGGGGCAAGCCATACTTCACAGCTGGATGACAATATTCTCTGTGGTCTTCCCTGTATCTCCTTACTGCTCATCCTATTAAACCACTGTCAAAATAGCAGGTAATGATTATCTGTTTAAAATCTTTATTATCAGACTAGTCAACAAACAGTTAATTTCCTTATCAGCTGACAGTATGTTTTGTCAAAATGCAATTCCTCATTTTTTTGGTTAAAAAATTGCAAATTGCCTTAACATTAAAGGAATAAGAGTCATGGTAATTTAATGAACATATTTCATGAGCTAGGAATTTATTATTAAAGACATGAATTTTTCACTAAAGTGAACTACTTATTTCTATTCAAAATGCGTCTAATTCTATTCCAGAAAGTTAATCTGATCAAATCTAAGCAGTTAGCCTGTGTAATCAGTAGTCAGAGAATTTACATTGAGGACTTAATATAAATGAAAATCAAATCCATCAGCCTGACAATTGTTGACACTTTAAAAACCATAAAAATATCTCGTGGACAGTGTCCAAGTACAGAATCCAAGCATGAAGGGGACATACCAAGCGCTGAAAAAGAATCACAATAAACACAAGCACCTAACCGGAAAAATGTTTTGAAAGTGTAAAATGGCATTGCTGTTCTGGTTTATGGACTTGCAGTAGAACAGGTCATTTCCATATTTTAACCAGATAATATCTGATTTCCAAGGATTTCTGAACTTTATCGCTTCTGTTTCGCACTGCATTTGGGAAGGAAATTGAAAGGAACAGCAGCACAGATATGTTGTAAATTGAAATCCTGAACATTATTTATTAAAGCTAATGTAATTATGCAGTGGTGAATGAGCAAATTGTATTTATTGTGAGTTTTACACATAATTTAAGCACACACCAAAGTCAAGTATAAAAATGCTGACTCGTGTTAAATGTTGTATAACCACATAACTTCAGAGTCACTGTGGCTGTTCTATTGTACTTATTTGGGCCATAATTTGCCGCGGCAAGGTATCTGCTGCTAGTTAGACTCGCCCGTGCATGTTTAGGTTTTTACATTTTTTCTGTGATAAGTTGCTGAAAGTGCGAGCTGATAACGTTGCAGTGAGGGAAACTGGGCATCTGGGACACTGAGTGAACAGGGCAAGCAACTGCGTATCTCCTTAACCAATCAGATTGAAGCATTGTGAAATTAACAGCGCAAGGACCGAGAAGGAAGTGTAAATTAGAGTGGGTGAATTCAATGCCAAATCAGGTACAGAAGGAAATATAAAGAAAGGGAAAGAATGATTGAATTAAGAGAGAGCAAAAAAGAGACAGGAAAGAAAAGTAAAACATTTTTTTTTATTTTAAATTTGACATTTTTTAAATTCTCCAACAACAATTAAAAACTGAAGGAATGAGACTCCACACTTGTAATAATTTTTAGTGCCAGAGAAGTTGATTGGCAGCAATTAGCACTTATCACATTGTTAAAAAGGTATGTAGACTGAAATGGACAAGACTTAACTCTCTGTGGCGAGTTTAGTTTGTATCTACAGCGCAAATACAGCAACTTCACGTCATTCAATACATTTCAATGGTTTGGCAGAAAGTGAGATGCCGTTTTGTCAAGGCTAATGGCGGCGCGACACAACTCGGACAGCAACTTTTGGATATTTGAGATTTACCACTGTACCGTTTGTGCATAAATAACGGCCATTAGCCTCACCGTTATTTTGACAGCAAATTATGACCCAATGTAATCACCACTACTAATGGAGAATGTTGATTTCTCTCCCCCCCCCCCCCCTCCCCCCTCCACCTCCCGCCTCTAAGATGTGTGAATCAAAAACAAGTGCAGCTGGCAGGCACCATTTAGATTTGGCACCAGCGATACTTTGTGCATGCAACTTGCCTTTAAACTCTGTGGTTCTTGCTACAGATGACACATTGATCTGCCTCCCAACTATTACTCAGATTAGGGAAGAGGTTAAGTGCGAATCCAGGGATAAGGATGGGATCGGACGCGAGTGTTGAACTTCTGGTGGCTGGGGGGGGGGGGGCGGTGGTGATGAACAAAATGCATTGGTCTTGTCGATGTTGAATTGTAATAAATCTGGCTCATCTGCAGTTTAACCTTGGACAGGCATGGCGATTAATTCTCGAATGTAGAGGTAATATAAATATATATATTAATGAAAGCAGACCATGCGGCCACTAACAAATGTCACTGACGAGCAACATATAGGAGCGAGCCAAGGATGGAACCTTGGGGTATACCAGCTTGACAATGTAGGTACAGTAGGAGAAGCCATTGCAGGAGATGTGCTGGCAATGTTGGGATAGGTGAGAACAAAACTAGGAAAGGGCAGTACCTTGAAAGTGGATCACCATGTAGAGGCAATGGAGGAAGATGATATGTTTTGCTGCATCATAAATGCAGAGAAGTCAAGGAGGAGAAGGGATGATGCACCATAATCACAGTCACACGATGTTGGTGGCTTTGACTAGGATGGTCTCAGTGCGGTAGGTGCAACAAAAGCTAGAAGCTAGAAACCCCTACTGAGTGATGACCCACTTTCTTGCATCACAATAAATTCCTTTCACTTTTTTCCAGTTTAGTTTATCACGTTTGCACTGTGGGAGCCCGATTTAAATTGTTAATGAAGTGTCTCACCTCTCCACGGTGGGACACTCAGACGCTACGATATCCACCGCCGTAAAAAAGGCAGTGGATGCGCGTTGATGACGCGTTCCCCATATTTAGCCCTCTCCCACCCGTCGTGGGGAGGGGGGAGTGGGGGGGGGAGGGGTTAATCTCGAGGCCATTATATCAATCAGGTTGTGTTTCCACATTTAAGATTCTATTTTCAATGGGGTGCCTAAGTTTCTTTTTGTCACATTTGTTGATGTCATTTCAGCAGCTCATAGGCAGAGGGTAATGAATCAAGTAGCTTTCTTTCTTCTCATCTGTCCTAGTTTCCTGGTGGTCTCGGGGAAAAGTGAATGTCAGATTTCTTGGCATCTGTGGGGAATACTGGAGTTCCCTGTCTGTATAGTTGAGGAGCATGCCTCTGATTTTCCCTGGTTCTCATTCTGTTCAGACTCAAGGGCAGATTCTGAAACCCAGCGTAATCTGACTGTCTTATAATTCTACTATTTGGGAAGGTTGATTAGATGAATAATTTACACTTTTAGAAAAGAGGGTACTAAACATCAGGCTATTTTAACCAATTTTACAGATTCAAGTTAATTTGGTATTCGGTTGATACTACTACAGCTAGTGCTGAGAAATTTGCTGCTACGTGGGGTGTTCTGTTCACCCATTTACAGGCGAACCTCAAAATGCCATCAGATGGGCCTTGGGCATCCAACGAGCAGCCAAGGCGCCCCACACCCCGATTTTTCAGCTGCCCATTTTATAGACAAGAAAACGGGCGCCAAGCAGTTAAGAATTGCCTCCAACTTGTCTGAAATTGTTTTTATATATCTCTGCTCTATCAAGAGAATCCACAGCAATAACCAGCAAGGCATATGGGCACCATATTAGCCTGATTCCAATCTACTGGTACCTCCCTGGTGTCCAGTGAATCCCTCCTAATGATTGTTAGTGCTTCACAAATCTTCTCTCTAGTCTCTCTCAGCACTTTGGCATAAATTCCATCTATCTCTGGGGATTTATTTGCTTTTTGCTACTTTAGCCTGTCCAGGACTTCCATTTTGTTTATATTAAAATCGTTAATTTTGCTTTAGTTATTTCTGGTTGGGGAGGGCATGTTGCTCTTGTTTAGTCCTAATGAATAGTTAAAGGAAGTAATCCTTCCGAATTTTTATTATTTTATGCTCATCCTCAGCTTTGAGCCCATTTGCTGAAGTGTGTTTACTGTTATGTTTTACTTCTACAGCTCTACTTATTTCTGGGTCTTGCTTTGGCCCTATGATCATTCTTTTAACTTGTTTCTATAATCATCAGTGAACCTCTTCCTCCTTCCCCCTTCTCCCTGCAGGATTTGTAGAGGGCATTTTCCCACTTTATTGCACTTTTCATTTGATAATTTGTTCAGGGACATGCTTATTTAGTCTGAGCATGCTGATTCCTGGTATGCATTTATCCTGCATTCTCAGAAATATTCACTTAAATGGGTTCCACTTATCATCTACTGATGTGCTGTTGAACATCATCTTCCAATCCACTTCCTTTAGTAATTCCCTCATTTCAAAGAATTTACTTCTTCTGTATAAACCTGGCTGCTAATCTTTGGTGCCTCTGAATCCCAGATCAGGCTAAATTTGATCATCCTGTGGCTGCTATCCACCGGGATGCTATCATTCCATTTACTGTAGCTTGTCTGCATCATTAGCAAATACCCAGTCAAGATGAGCACTGGATCTTGTTGCTTCCTTGATGCACTGGGTCATTAGCAGGTACCAATTCTGACTCTAAACCACTTAGTTTTCCCAGTTTATATTACATAGAATTTACAGCACAGTAACAGGCCATTTGGCCCAACTGGTCTTTGCCAGTGTTTATGCTTCACAGAAGCCTCCTCCTATCTCTCTTCATCTAACCATATCAGCATATCCTTATATTCCTTTCTCCCTCATTTGTTAATCTAGTTTCCCCTTAAGTGCATCTATGCTGTTTGCCTCAACTATACCTTGTGGTAGCGAGTTCCACATTCTAACCATTCTTTGAGAAGTTTCTCCTGAATTCCCTATTGGATTTTTTAGGGACTATCTTATATTTATGGCCCTTATTTTTGGTCTCCCCACAAGTGGAAAATCTTCTCTACGTCTACCCGATCAGCCCCTTCACAATTTTAAAGAACTCTATTAGGTTACCCCTCAGCCTTCTTTTTTCTGTAGAAAAGAGCCCTAACCTGTTTAGCCTTTCCTAATAAGTATATCCTCTCAGTTCTGCTATCATCCTTGTGAATCATTTTTGCACCTTCTCCAGTGCCACTATATCCTTTTTATAATATGGAGACCAGAACTGTGCACAGTTTGATTGATGTGAAGTCTCCCATTAAAATAACTTTTCTCTTCTTGCATATCCTTTTATATAACCATAGTGCAATTTATACTTTGTTTGATACTGACTTTGTGATCTGTATCATAACCCTGGTATTTAAATATCTACTTCTCCAACAACACTCAAGAAGCTCATTATCTACTAGGACAAAGCAGCCCACTTGATTGGCACCCTATACACCACCTTAAACATTCACTCCCTTCACCACTGGCGCACCGTGGCTGCAGTGTGCACCATCTACAAGATGCACTGTAGCAATTTGCCAAGGCTTCTTCGACAGCGCCTCCAAAACCCGTGACCTCTACCACCTAGAAGGACAAGGGCAGCAGGCGCATGGGAACACCATCACCTCCTGGTTCCCCTCCAAGTTGCACACCTTCCTGACTTGGAAATATATCGCCATTCCTTCATCGTTGCTGGGTCAAAATCCTGGAACTCCCTCCCTAACAGCACTGTGGGAGTACCTTCACCACACGGACTGCAGCGGTTCAACAAGGCAGCTCACCATCACCTTCTCAAGGGCAATTAGGGATGGGCAATAAATGCTGGCATTGCCAGCGATGCCCACATCCCAGGAATGAATTTTAAAAAAAGTATCTCCCAACTGTTCCTGTCCTACAGGGCTAAACCATCTCCTTTTCTGTCCATTCAACCCATAAACACTCTATTAATTTCTATCCTCTGGATTTAGCCATGTTTTGGATATTCACACATCATCATAGTTCACGTGCAGCAGTCTCTAGTTATGGCATCTTATTTCCAATTCTTCTAGCATTCATGATTGTTAGAACTCATTGCAGATATTCCTCCTTTCATGTCCTCTATTGTTTAAAAAAAAAACAAATGACCTAGTGGATTGGTTCGGTTGCGTTAATATTGGCAGGCTAACTGAGCTTCTTGATACTAAATGATTCTGTCTTCTTACTGTTTGACATTAGCTGCTTCTACAACAATTGATGCAGTAGTTGAATGGATATTAAGGCAGATTCTTACTCTCGCTGAATGTTGAAGAGGAATATGTAATGGATTCTTCATCTGCATAATGGAAATAGATTTTTTTCAGTTAGAATGCAACATTCAGGTTGCAATTGATCTGCCAAATTAAAAAGGGTCAGTAATAAATACCAAGTCAGAGCACGTTTCCTAGCCATATATAAAGGCCAGTTCTGTAATCCGGCCAAAAAGTACCCCATACCCCTGGCCCTAATGTGTAACCATACTAATTGAGTGGCAGCCTGACCCAACTGAACTCAGTGGGATTGGGGCATTTGGCTAATTTAGCTAACCTGTGTGATATCTCTCCCCACCCCCATGCAGAGCAGATTCTCCTACCCCTCCCATTTCAGCTAAGTATATCTTCCTGCCGGTTAGCTCCACGTCGTGCTGTGTGAGTTCAGCACGTGGCAAGTGAAGCGCTGGGGCATTCGAAAATTGAAAACGGGTCCAGCAAGAAGCGAAAGGACCGATTTGTATAAATTATTCTGGCCTTTAAATGTTCCCGACGTGTGTTCCTGCCACCAGCACATCTACCTTATCCAATATGGCGGGCGACGCACTTCCAGCCATATTAGGATCTTAGTAGGCCGATTAGCTCCAAATTTCTAGGCCCTTAAATGAAATCTTGGGAATTAGCATCCAGCACCTCCTATAAACTGATCATGTTTTATTTAAAACTACCCTTCATTATCTATCTGTAAGGCATGGCTTAAACTAGGAAATTGTCCCAGGACTGAAACCCAGCGATTTTAGTGAGCAGCATTTTATGGTTGATTCTGTCAAAGACCTTGATACAGGACAATACAGATTGAGTTAACCACTAAACTACAATCAAGGGCTGAGAATATGTTTGGTGGATTGTGTTAATACTGTCAGTTTAGGTATGAATCCAAACTGATTTGTGTTTAATCAGCCGATTTCAATTAACAAAGTTGGACATTTACTGGAATGTCATTTCGTTATTTTTTTCAGTTACTTGTGGTGGGAGTATTGATATAGGGTCATTTTACTGCTCTCTGAGAGGATATGGCGCACTTTGGCAAGCTCCTAATCATCTGAAACATTCACCACAACAGATTTATTTCATGGGTCAAGGGAATTTGTTTAACTGAAAATACTGTACACTAAACAGCAACCGCAGCTGAGCAGTGATCTAAAACCTAATGTCGGCTAATGATTTCTGTTCTACACAGTATAATGCTCAAAGTTTTAACATATATGTGAACTTGCATACATGTTGAAAACTACCTGGGAGCATAGCTTTCCACAGATTCCACAGATTGCGTAAAAACAGTCAGGATGCGGAAAAGCAATTTGACCTGTTAGAGCTAATCCATTTTATACCTTTACTGTCCCAACCCTGCATCCGGTTGCCTTTTGAATGATCTGAATACTTTTGTCTCTTATTTTCTTACCCAGCAGATTATTCCAAATGGTTATTGCCTTTTTTGATTAAATATATTTTTTAATGTACATTTCATAAACTGAAAATGATATTCTCTGGTTCTGCTACCCTGATTTACCATCAATGCTAATCTTTTATCATTACCAATTTTAAAGTAATGATCTGGATCCACACATTTCACACATAAAGAAGTCTGATAACTGAATTCATTTCTTTTGGTATCAAAGGTAAAGAAACAATTTTGTTGTATAATTGAATACATAAGGCTATAAATTAAGTCTTAAACACTATTTCAGTTTTATTCCAATAGTTTAAATAACCTGTCAGTAACATTTTACCAATTCAAATTTCATTGGCAAGCTCGTTAAGTCATGAGAATATAGAGTGAATGGGTTATGGAGAAGCGATGGGTATCCTACAGCTCAGAGCTATGGGGTGAATTTTTATCCCCAAAAATGGGTGGGTTGGGGTCGGGTGATTTGTTAAAACTTTAAAAATCTCCAACCAGCCCACGTACGGATTAAATGAAGGCGGGACATGGGATGGGCAGCCAACCCGCTCCCAGGAGGCAGATTGACAATTTAAATATTTTAATGAGGCTTGCAGCCTCAGATTTAACCTGTTTTGCAGGTTTAACCCTGGCTGCCTGGGTTTCCCAGGTCTCCGGATACCCAGTAGCTGAAGGAAGACGAGGACAGCTTCAAGGAAAAGTTAAGTGGCTTTACAGTGCTGCTTATCAGCTAGAAGGAGCAGGTGTGCATCCCCACCCCCGGTCTCCAAGCTTACCCTCTTGCCTTGGATTGGAACACCCCCCTCAACACTCCTAATAGCAGCTCCAGTCACCCTACCTGGGGCTGCGGCCTGCTCCAGAGTGCTCCCCGCCCGACTGGAAGCCAAGCCTGTCAGTCAGGCTGACTTGCGGGCGGGGAGCCTGGCAAAAAAAAATACACACGCTATTGAGTCAAAACGCCACAGCATGCGAGGAAACCCTGAACTTCCAGGTTTTCCGACAGAAACTCCGTCACCACCGCCCCCCCCCCATACAACCCCCTGAACTGGATAAAGGCAGATGTTACTCCTAATTTTTAAAAAAGGTAGCAAAAGTGGCCAGAAAACTGGACACCAGTGAATTTGACGTCCATTGTGGGCAAAGTTATGAAAACCTTTATTAAAGATAAGATCATGGAGCATTTGCACAGGAATAAAATCATAAAATATGGGTTCATGAAGGGGAGGACTTGTCAATCTAATTTACTAGTTTTGTTTGAGGAGGTGACAAAGGAGGTTGATGGAAGTAAGGCAGTGGATGTGGTATACTTGGATTTCAGTAAGGTTTTTGATACAGTTCCTTTGGAAAAGCTGGTATTGAAAATTTTAAAAAAGCGGGTTTCTTCATAAATGATCTGGAGCCAAGAGTTAAAAGGATAGTAGCTAAATTTGCAGATGATACAAAGTTAATGAAGGTGGTTGACTTCAAAGCTGAATAGAATAAGCTACAGAGGATTTGAATATACTTGGGAATTGGGCAGGCAGGTGGCAGATAAAATCCAATGTAGAGAAATGCTTCCAATGGGAACAAGAAATCCTGCAAGGGATTATTACTTAAATGGAAAGGAAATAATGTGCATGGAAAATGATCTGGGGGTCCTAATTGATAATAAATTGAAACTATCGCAACAATGCTCGGTGGCAGTGAGTAAAGCAAATCGAATATTGCTGTTTTTATGATTCTTAAAGGATAGATAATGTAGATCGCGACGAGCTGTTTCACCTTGTTCAGAGCAGTAGAACCAGAGGACACGGCCTGCGCTTGAAGGGGATGGTAAATTCAAAACACATCGCGGAAACAGTGGCCTCGATATTAACCCCCTTATGACGGGAGGGGTTGCACCCTAAAAACACAGGGTACGTGCCAGTTGCCATTTGTACGGCGGCGGGTTTCGAGCCATGTGAGTGCCCCCATCTCGGAGAGGCGAGGCACTTCATTAACATATTTAAATCAGGCTCCCACAGTGCAATAGGGAACCTGATAAAATTTAACTGCTGCCGGCCAGGTTGCCCAAGCCTCAGGAAACCCAACAGCGAAAGTGAAGCGGGAGCTTCCGACCCCAGAAGGCAAGTGCCTCGTTCAGCACTTCTTGTGGGCCAGGAGGAGCAGGAGTGCACCCCGATCTGCAGCCTGGCCTGAGATCCTGATTGCCGGGGACTGTCCCCAAGGGTCCTCTGCTGCACTCCCTGCTGTTGGTTTTCCCGCCCGGCAGCCCGCCAGCCTATCAATTTGGCCAGCTGCCGGGCATGAAACAGATTATAATGAGTCCTGCCATTAAATTCAGCAGGACCGCGGCGTCCCCGGCCTTGCTGGGATTTCCCCCCACTACCACGCTCCCCCGCACCCTCCCCGCCTCCCCGTAAATATCAAGGCTATTATTTCAGTGAGTGAGAAGTAAATCTATGAAACAGGCTCCCTAGGAGACGATGGAAGCTGATAGTGTTGATTCATTCAAATGCAAATGAGATAGATTTCTTTCAGAGAAAGGGATACAGTATATGAGTAATTTGAGACATAACATATGTGTAGCATGTTTGGGAGGAACAGGTAACTTTGGACCTATGGTTCCCAAAGCTCTCCACCACTGGGGTTTTTCCTCACCTCATCTTTGGGCCTGTTGTAGACTAATTGATAGAGATTGATTGCCATGATTAGTCAACAATTCCATTATCATTGTATCACACGACTACCAGGATGGTAGATGACAAACTAGATGGAGGTCTTTTTTCATCTAGCAATTCCTATGTTGCCATTTGATGTGTTGTTTTTAAGTAAGTATCTTGCTGACCATTCTTTTTGCAATTTAACAAGAGTGGAATTTAAAACCTGTATAGAAATTAAAGGCTAAGATTAGTGATAGCTACATTTTTTGAGTTTGGCACTTATGCTCCATTGTAACTGATCTCTTTTATATTCTAAATCCTTTATTTTCTCTGCAGATAAAAGCTAAGAAATGAAGTCCTACCCTTGTTTGTGTTATCACATTGTCCCATATAAAAATGTAGGTTTTCCTTTATTCCCTTTTCTCCTGAAGGGCAGTGTTCCATACCAGGGTATTGTTCCACAGAATGTTTGTATTGAGAGCGAGCTGAAGGGCTAAGACCCATAGTTCAGGACACCACTGTGTAGCAGAGAAGACAAGGCAAATCAAGGAGCCTTTCGGCATGGGCTTTAAAAGTGTATGCAGAATCCAGTAGGAAGGGAAGATCCTAGCAGGTAAATAAATCCCATGCCTTGGGGTTGTGGGGAAAAAAAGGTGGGAGACTGCATCATGCTTGTAGCCCTCTGATGCCCCACTCAAAACTATCCTTTTCATTGTTAGGCCTGGGCAGAAATCTCAGCGAGCTAGTTGACTCATTACAGCCAAGCCTGAATCTGTCCTCGCACAATATGCTTGTACTCTCTCAAAAATTCACACAACTCAATAACATCAATTGGACTAGCTGACAGTTGTCATGAACAAATATTGTCTTGTGCTATTGTTTAAATTCAGTAATATCCTATTTAAATAAGTATAAGAATTATTTTTATAATTGACTGTTTCCTGAAATTAAAATCAACATGAAATAATCTATCGGTATAGCTTAATTTTAATTGTACAGGGCTAACCTTAGGAAATTGTGCTTCATAAAGTAATAGTTAATTATTAATCACACTTATTATAGAATTGTGGTTAACCATAGATAATCAAATGCATCTAAAGAGCAAAAGAAACCTTGTAAATCGAGAACATCAAGGACAGAGTTTCTGTTCCGTTATTTTATATAGTTGGGTACCTTTCAATAACTACATGATTTGTTAAAGTTTTGCATTTCGGTTATAGTGAGGAGACACCACCATGTTTGTGTTAAGGAGAAACATGGAAGTGTCAAGGCAGCTTTAAAACATCACCAATAGTAAATGTCTGTGCCTATATATATGTAAGAGAAACAGTAAAATTAAGCACCCATTTTTTGTTGCAGGGTAGGAGTTCACCTTGTTGGAAGAATTAAAGACCGATAGTGGTAAAGACTTCCACAATTTTGAAATTTTACTCCATAAAAGAGAAAGGTGCAAAATAGTAAGCATGGAACAACAGGAAAAAATACCTTTTTAAAAAAAACACTGCAGATCGAGAAAAATAATAGTATATATTTTATTCGGAAACCAGGCTGACAGCAGTCCAGTTTTTGATTACAGTTAAAACACTACAATTATATTATTTGATAAAAGCAGTAATTGCTGGAAATGCTCAGCAGGTCAGGCAACATTTGTGGAGAGAACAGGCAAGTTCACTTTTTGGGTGTGGACCCTTCTTCAGTACTATTGTATTTAACTGTTCAATTTTTGTTGTATCCCCTTGTGCAATGATTAGTTAAAATTTGTCCAAATTGCATTTGCTTCAGTCGCTTTTAATTTGATGAACAAAACCACCAGCAACAACATCAATCATTAATAGAAGCTGTTAAGCAATATTTTCTTGGGAGAACAACAATTCAAACTATAAAGCTATATTACGGATTATCAATGACTCTGGGGGCGATTTTGCCAGCCCTGGGAGGCGGGTTTGGAGGCGGGACTGCCGGGAAAATGGCAGAATCTGGGGGCGGGTACCCATCCCACCCCCAACCCGCCTCTGTGCCATCTTCCCAGGAGGCGGGTACCCGACCCGCGCCGGGTTCCGTCTCCTGGAGGCGGGAAGGGGATTACAGCCACTTAACTGCCTGTTAACAGGTAGTTAACAGGCAGTTAAGAGGATTATCCCCATTTTTCCATCAGAGGTGCGGGCTTCCCAACATCGGGAAACCCCGCCAGGGTCAGCGAGGCGAGCAATGGGTCTGTGGGGGTCGGAGGGGTCCAAAGGTGTGCTGTGGAGGTGAGTGATGGGGGCAAGTGTGGAGAGGTAAGTATGTGAGGTGAGTGAAAAGTGATAGAAAAAGTTTACTTACTTTTGTTTCTTCCTGCAGGCTTCAATCGTTGGGGATCTGGAGGCTTCGGCATCTCAATGGCAGAGATGACAGAATGGCTGCTGCATTCTCCGATCCAACAGCCATCTGCTTTCTGCTCAGAAAATAGGTTTGGTGAGCCTTGAGTACAAGAACTCACCAAACAACAGAGAATGTCAGTGTTTGACAGCTTCACAGAGCTGTCAAATGATGACAATTCATCTGGCAAAAATTTTTGACAGATGAAACATCATACGTTGACATTCGCTGTCACCAGCTTCCCCTTAATTGGCCTGCTAAGCCCGCTGGGCGGGCTTAACAAGGTCAATCAAGGGAAAATAGCGTGGGTTGGCCACAAGTCGATGGAGGCGGGATTAAAACCCAACAAGCAGCAGTCCCGCCTCCAATGCGCCCCCATTGGCAAAATCACCCCCGAATCAACTCTTTCATCAGACGCTTTCTAATTATCCTCATTGATGGCTTTGTTCCATGTTTATCCAAACATATTAGTAGTTAAAAGTCAGGCCAAAATCACTAGTTGTATATGTGCATTTGTACAAACTGTAGTAGATGTATTCATCACTAGGAAGAATTTACTATTTCATTGGACTCAGGAAATCTTACATTTTATAAAAACTTTAAAGATTCAGTAAATTAGGCATCTAAAATGTGTTCCTGTTGTGCTGTAATTATTACAAAAATGTTATGGTTTAATTACAAACCCATTAACCATACTGAAAATACAGTCATGCATCACAGTTACAAATTTTGGGACTGCTCTAGATATTCTTTCAGGTACAGCATCATTGATCTCCTCTGTAAGCAGATCCCATGCCCCTTACAATCAAGAATTTACTTTTATTGCCCAATATCTAGTTATGTGTCAGTATGATCCAGTGGGTCATACCAGTGAAAACCCCTTGTTATATGAATTGGATACTGTGAACTCACACATGCCTCCACATACACTTCGCCAAACCTCCAAAACTGATTCTCACTTTATTGAGACGAGCCTGAATATAAATCAATAAACTGGTTTATTTTATAATTAAGTGAACGAACATAAGAACATAAGAAACAGGAGAACATAAAGAGGAGCAGGAGTAGGCCAATTGGCCCCTCGAGCCTGCTCTGCCATTCAATAAGATCATGGCTGATCCAATCTTGGCCTCAACACCACTTTCCCGCTCTCTCCATACCCCTTGGGCTGGATTTTGTCAGTTGGGGCGTGTCAGGTGGAAATCGTGTCAGGACCCTGACTCCTAAGTGAAGTGCTAAAAAAGTGGGATTTTCCCCTAATTGGGCAATTGATTTCCTGTGTGTGGGAACACCTGGCCCAATGAGTCTTTTCATACAGAAAGTCGCCTCCGATGATGTCATCAATGCTGCTGGATTTAAGACCTGCAAGCAGCCTTGCTTCCTCTGGAGACTGCAAAGGCTCTGCAAATTGTATGAAGGTGTTGATTTCCCGACAATGTCCACGATCAAGCAAAAGTGTGCACCTCGGTTTGATGAGCCCTCCCTCCAAGCTCTGGTGCACGGAGCCAGATGTAATAAGGAGGTGCTGTTCCCTTCCTCATGGAAAAAAAAGCCACCCCAGCAGACAAAAGCTGTGTGGCTGCAAGTGGCCCAGGAGGTCAACTCCATTTCGCTGAGCCGCAGAACCTGGCTGCAATGCAGGAAGAGGTTTCATGATCTCCGCACAGGAAAAGTGAGTATGACTTTCCCATCACCCTCAATCTGATCCCCATTGCCTCTCCTCACCAGCACTCTGCTTTGCCAACCTCTTCTTCCACATGCCACTTGACACTTACATGCCTGCACCCTTACCCATTCCCTCTCTCTCGAAGGTCACATTCACTTAACTATTCGACCATGCAGCCCTCACACTCTCTATCACTGTGATGCCATGACAACAACAACTTTAAACACACAGGGAGGGCCCTTTGTCTCCTTCTAAGCATCTATGCTATGGATTCTCTACACTCACTCCTTCATTGTTACTCAAACTCCACTTGTGTCCCTCATTGCAGGAAAAGAGAGCCCACAATAAGAGGGAAAGAGCGAGGACAGGAGGAGGGCCACCCTCAGCAGCCCAATTCACCGCCTGGGAGGAGGCGGCCCTGGAAATCGCTGTGATCGAGGAGGATTCCCAAGTGGGGGACGGACAGACGGGCGCATCACAGCAAGCTGGTGACAGAATAGTTCGGCATCTCTCTCATTGACATTGCATGAGTCACTGATAATGAATCCGATGCTCTAACAGATTGACTTATGATCATCTGCACTATTCAATGTTCATGTAACCTTGACCTCACATCTCTAACTCTTTCCTTTACTCCCCCACAGGACCATCGAGAGCCCCCATCCCCACTGTTCAGGAGGAAGAGCCTGAGCTTTCAGACTCCTCAGAGGAAGCTGCAACCTCTAAGGGCGCAGCATCAGCAGAATTCAGCGCACCCAGCACCAGCGCAGACACTCACACCTCGGTGGGACCTTCGCGAGATAGAGTAGTGTTGGCACCTGGTGTATCACAGCTCACAAGTGTGCATCAGCAGATGGTGGAGACAGGGACAGCAGTGGAGAGTCCTCGTCGGAGGGCGCAGGACTCTGCCAGCTCGGCTCAGCTGCATGTCGACCCTGTGCCTCCAGGTCCATCCAGAACGAGAGCGGTGCTGGAACTCCAGGAACAGGTGCAGGAGTCTCTGGCAGGTTTTGTCTCCAGGGTCGCTGCGAGTGTCGAGCGAATGGAGGAGTCCATCGTGAACATGAGCAGAGCCTTTGTGGAGGCATTGGCGCATGAACGCATCACCACGGAAAGGATGGCAACCTCCGTGGAAAGGGTGGCTACAGTAGAGGAGAGGATGGCTACGGCCATGGAGGAGCTAAGTCGCCAGAGTGTAGAAAACATGGTCATTGTTCAGAATAGACTGACATCTCTTGAGGAGCGATGGTCAGCTACGGAGCATAGAAACCAGACCTTCATGGAAGTCCTCGGGAGTAGGACTTCCAGTGCAGAAACGGGTCCTCATGGCCCCCCTGAAGTGCAGCAAGGTTCTGTCAAGCCACTTGCTAGCTCTGAAGTGGGGCTGACCCATGAGAGGGATGTTGGTGGCAGACAACAAGGAAGTGGGGGCTCCTCTCCAAGCACTCAAACGACCATGCCACTGCAAAGCCCTCAGTCAGAGCCCCACCAGAGTCCTCACCCAACTGAGATGGGCGTCTCATCCCCTGCACAGCCGCAGGAGCAGCAGACTGTTGCCGAGCCCTCACAGGTTCGCAACCCCAGAGGACGGCCGCCAAAGGTGTCGAGACAGGAGCAGTAAGAAAGTGAGCAAGGGGCCTCCACATCTGCTGAAGCCACAGGGGAAGCACCACGTAGGAGCATGCGTAAGAGGAAGATAATGCACAAGTAGTCACAAGGATAGTCACTTGGGTGTTATGTTGTGTTTATTTTTGAAATGCCACCAGTTGCTTGTTGTGATAAAAAATTCTGATGGCAAACTATTGAAGTTGTGGCCTGTGTCATTTCGCAAATGGGACTTCCACATTGAGGGCTTAGAGCGACTTGCAATTGTCAGTATGGTGGTCATAGTGACAGGAATCCATAGGCTCTTGTCCATTGTCGATGCTCTGATAAGAAGGTGCGAGGCAAAAGTGTTTGATTGTACAGGCTAAGCAAATGTGACCAATATGAGTGCGTCTCTTGCATCCCGGGCAGCAATATGGTCGCACTCTGGCGACTTCTGGCCTGTGCATCTTCAGGTGGGTGACTAGCAGCTTGGCGCTACTGTTGATGTTCCTGCTGTTGGTGCTGCTGTAGCTCATGGTTCTGCTGCTGCCGCAGCTGGTCTTCATCCGAATCTGATGTCCAGGAGGAAAGGAATTAAATGGTCGCCATGCTTCTGGTATATGCCTCAGTTGAGGAAGCGCTTAGTCAAGGTGGGGAGAGGGGTTTCCCAGGAGGTCACACTGGAGATGGGTGTCAGGCTCCAAACTTCCACAACACTGAGTATGCCTGCTAAAAGTTCCCCCAGACCTGAAATAACAAAGTTCTGCCACCTGCAAATGATCATTGGTGAAAACTCTTTTGTAATGGTGGAGCTGCAGCTGTTCGTAAGCAATCCACTTGTGAGGCCGCCAGCATTACCTGGCATGCTCCAGAGGAGGCGTAAGGGATGGGGGGAATGACTAAAAATCGAAAAGGCCTCTCAAAATGTGATTATAGAGGCTATTAAGTGGTTCTTAAGGGCCTTAAGGGCCTATCCCGCCTCTTGGAGGTGGGATGGAAAGGGGGTCAGAAAACACGCTTTGGGGAAAATTGCTCGGAGGTGGGATGGAGGCGGGATCGGGCCCGCCCGCCATTTTTGCCGATTTTAACAACTCACACGCCTCCAATCCCGCCTCCTCGGGCCTGGCAAAATCGAGCCCATTCACTCCCCTTGTAGTTCAAATGTCTGTCAATCTCCGCCTTGAATATATTCAATGACTCCGCCTCCACAGCTCTCCGGGGTAGAGAATTCCAAAGATTCACGACACTCTGAGAGAAGAAATTCCTCCTCATCTTCGTCTTAAATGGGCGACCCCTTATTCTGAAACTATGCCCCATTGTTCTAGAAACCCCCACTAGGGGAAACATCCTCTCAGCATCTATCCTATCAAGCCCCCTCAGAATCTTATATGTTTCAATAAGATCACCTCTCATTCTTCTAAACTCCAATGAGTATAGGCCCAACCTGCTCAACAGAGTAATATCTATAGTAAATGTCACTATGCGTTGATGCTATATCAGTATCATCCTCATAACAAAGAAAATAAGATGCCACAATTTCTCTGTTAATGGGCTAAATACTCGCTGTCCTGCTTTCTCTGGTCCTGATCACCAGCTCTATCTTAACAGGTGGGACTGCTCACCTCCGATAGCTCCCTTAGCAGTCCATCTAGAACTGACTGTGTATTTCTGTCCTTTTTTCTCTTGGCAGGACAGGAATTCAAGGGATTGACCTCTTGCCCTCCAAGAATTTGTAACATATCAAAGTTTGCAGATGATACAAAGATGGGAGGGAAAGTAGAGAGTGAGGAGGACATAAAAAACCTACAAGGGGATATAGACAGGCTGGGTGAGTGGGCAGAGATTTGGCAGATGCAATACAATATTGGAAAATGTGAGGTTATGCACTTTGGCAGAAAAAATCAGAGAGCAAGTTATTATCTTAATGGCGAGAAACTGGAAAGTACTGCAGTACAAAGGGATCTGGGGGTCTTGGTGCAAGAAAATCAAAAAGTTAGTATGCAGGTGCAGCAGGTGATCAAGAAAGCCAATGGAATGTTGGCTTTTATTGCTAGGGGGATAGAATATAAAAACAGGGAGGTATTGCTGCAGTTGTATAGGGTATTGGTGAGACTGCACCTGGAGTACTGCATACAGTTTTGGTGTCCATACTTAAGAAAAGACATACTTGCTCTCGAGGCAGTACAAAGAAGGTTCACTCGGTTAATTCTGGGGATGAGGGAGTGGACATACGAGGAGAGGTTGAGTAGATTGGGACTCTACTCATTGGAGTTCAGAAGAATGAGAGGCGATCTTATTGAAACATATAAGATTGTGAAGGGGCTTGATTGGGTGGACGCGGTGAGGATGTTCCCAATGATGGGTGAAACTAGAACTAGGGGACATAATCTTAGAATAAGGGGCTCCTCTTTCAAAACTGAGATGAGGAGAAACTTTTTCACTCAGAGGGTAGTGGGTCTGTGGAATTTGCTACCCCAGGAAGCTGTGGAAGCTACTTCATTAAATAAATTTAAAACAGAAATAGACCGTTTCCTAGAAGTAAAGGGAATCAGGGGTTACGGGGAGCGGGCTGGAAATTGGACATGAGTTTGAGTTCGGATCGGTCAAGGCCCTGTGGGTGGCGGAGCGGGCCCAGGGACCGAGTGGCCTGGTCCTTCTCCTGCTTCTTGTGTTCTTTAGAGTTGAGGTTGGATCAGATCAGCCATGATCTCATTGAATGGCGGAGCAGGCTCGAGGGGCCGATTGGTCTACTCCTGCTCCTATTTCTTATGTTCTTATGTAATTTGCCAGTACAGCTGCACCTGTGTGCGGGTCCCAAGAACCTGCTTCCTGCTGCTCCTAAATGAATAGGGCCATCCGGCATACTGGGAGGTCATTTCAAACCCCCAGCACGGGCGGTGGGTATGGGGGTTAAAGTATTAAAAATGGGAAACCCGGCTGCAACCTGCCTCCATCACGCCCACTTTTGAGGTTGACGAGCTGGGGGGGGCGGGCAACTAACCTGCTCTGTGGAGGCGGATCCCTAATTAATATTTCTAATGAGGCTGCGTGCTTCAGATATTAGCTCTGTTTCAGATTTAGTCCTGTGGGCCAGGTTTCCCAGGCCTGGGGAGGCGAAGGGACGCGAGAACGGCTGGATCCAGCAGGTAAGTGCTTTACCAGCACTGCTTGTGAGCCAGGAGGAGCAGGAGTGCTTTCCCTGCCCACCCCAGACCCCCAAGCAAACCTGTTGACCTCCCCACGATCAGACCCCCACCCGATATCCCCCCTCCCAGATGTCTCCCTGAACCACAAGGTCTCCCTCCCTCCCTCCTCTCCGCTCCCTGGCTATGGCTTGGTGCCTCAGGCCTTCCCGCCCGATGGCTGGCCAGCCTCTCAATCTGGCTGGCTGCAGTTCTGATAGACCAATCCCACTAGGTTTTACTAGCGGGTAGGCTGCTGGGTGGAACCTCCGCAATTTCACGTTAAAATCACTCTGGGGTCCTAATGACATAGGACCCCTATTTGCATGTATAGATGAGGTCCCTACCTGTATTTGGTAGGCACTTCAGCCGACTGAAAAATGCATGGTTAAAATGGCGGTCGGCGGGAACAGAGTGGTAAGTACTCTGAAGCGATTTTAACTGCCCGCCCTGTTCCTCCCAGGCAGGGTGGGCTAAAACTGGCCTTATTGTGTTGGCAGAAGCGATTGATGTTCTGAAAGAAAATGTTATACACCATAAGACAGGTTGCTGAATGCATTAATGCCATTTCTGCTGCAATTAAAACCTTTATGGAAATAAAATTAGCTATGTGTTCATTGGAAAAAGATTCTTCATCTGATCGCGCTGATTAAATAAAGCTTGTAATATTTTACATGCCAAGCATAATTGCATTTGAGATCATTTAAACTCAGAACTAAATTTAATCATTTTTAGGTATACACATTTTAACTTGCCCATCAGTCAATTAATTGGTGATGCTTTAAGAAAACATATTACTAATCAATCCTTGGTGTTATGTCGTATTATCTGCTCTTTCAGTTCTATTTGCTTTAACATTAATTTCTTTTACAATCTCCAGATCTTTAACTTGTATGTTTTTTTTTAATCATACTAGAATAATTGGAATGCAGCAAGCCACTTTAATTTTACAATTCTTCAGTTTAATACTGCACAGCCCCTACTGAATAATGAAGATGACAGAATTTTGATTAGCACTCCAAATGACAGCTCGGTCATACTTTTGAGTTGTTGAACAGCAACCAGTTACCCACTTCACGTGATGGATTAATCACAGGAACTGAGTAAAGTTAACTTTAATGCACTTTAACAAAATAAACAATCAAATCTCATTACAAAAGTTGAGTAGTGCTTATGTTTTTTTTTCTTGAATTCACTGTGACAAATTTCAGTGCTTTTTCTGATGATAATGGGGGAAAATTCATTAGCGAACATTTTGGGTCGCTAACATCGCCTGCGCGCTAAATGTAGCGCCTGGCGAAAAATAGCGCCCGCGATCGGTAACTTCAGTTTTAGCGCCCCACTTCCTTCGCACTGGGCCACATGGAAAGGCTCTTCCCCTCATTAAAAGGGAGGGCCCAAGCCCACAACTCTGCGGGGCCCTACCTGGACCACCAGGGAGCGGGGTACCGTGCCAGCAACCCAGCACACAAGAGGAGTGCCAGGCTGCCAGATCGCGGCATGGATCTCGCATTCAAAGAGGCAAGTAAGCCGGCCGATTTTTTTTTTTTTTTTTCCCGCCTGCCACCTCCCCTTTAATTATCTCCCCGCGAGCCTCCTGCCGCTCCGTTCCCGCCCCCTGACTCGGCCGCCGTCATCGCCCGGTGCAGATTCAGGCCAATATTACATGTAGGGCGCAAATGGGGCGTTGCACACGGTGATGACATTGTCATCGCCTGCACAGTGGAGCGGGGCGCTACCGGTTACCGCCGCCACTATACTCCCGCTGAATTTAGTGGCAGTCGTTAGCGGCGCTGCACCCGGGCAAAAAGTCGTTTGTGCCCCGTTAGCCCTAACGAGTGGTGCAAATGCACCAAATTTCTAGCCCAATGAGCTTTTACCTGGGGGAAAATTGTTACTTTTTTCCACTAATTTCTCCCTCATCACCTTCACTCATTGCTATGTATAAGGCCTGATTTTTGAGTTTGCATCAAGGATATTTTAAGCAATGTGGCCACTAAATATATGGGGATATAAAATTTGTAAAGCTTTTAAAAAGATTGTACATGGAAAAACATTAGGACCCAAAAGTCGGTGTCAGCCAAAATACAGCGGGAGCAATTGATGAAGCACTGTAACATCCAACCCCTTGTTTGATGGATGGTGAGGTAATTAGTTTTAGTGCCAGGATCTAAACACTTGCCCTTCATACTGCTGCATGAGATGGGTTTAAAAAAGGGTTGCCTTCCAGGGCACGGTCCCCAGAGCACCGTAGTGCAACATGCCTGGCAGATTACAGCGATTAGGCTCAACATTGTGTGCAATACAAGACCTGGGAACAGATGTGGAAGAAGATGTCAGATATTAAAAGAAGCCAATAAGGTAAGCCTGCCCAGCAGTACCATTTGTCAGGTGCATGGCCCACGTATGCATGCCACAGAGTGCAGCACAATTTAGCTTCATTATTCCCATTTACTTAATGACACACAGGATGGGTTTCAGCTTCAAAACATCTGTTACTGTGTATGCACTCTTTCGACTTACAACATGTGAAAACTACTTCTCTGCTTGCACAACCAGATGGCAACTAATACAATGGAATATGTACTGTAAAAGGTCTCAAAAATTATGTCCTAGACTCCCCACAGGGGACTATAGTTTGAGGGAGGTCCATTATTCTTATAATAAGGTTGCCATGGTGCAGCCCATTTTTGTCATTACAATTGCTGACAACACCAAGTTAGGTGGAAGAGTAAATAGTGTAGATGGGAGCAGAAAGTTGCAATGGGACATTGATATATTAAGTGAGTGGGCAAAACTGCAGCGGATGGGGCTTCAATGTGGGGAAGTGTGAGGTCATCCACTTTGGACCTAAGAGAGATAGATTGGAGTGTTTCTTAAATGATGAGAAGCTTGGAACTGTGGAGGAGCAGATTTAGGGGTCCAAAATCACTAAAAGCTAGGGGACAGGTATAAAAATGAATTAAAAAGGCAAATACATGTTGGCATTTATCTTAAGGGGGCTGGAATACAAAGAAGTGGAAGTTATCTTACAGTTATATAAAACTCTGGTTAGACCCCATTTCAGTTCTGAGCACCACACCTCAGGAAGGATATTGGCCTTGGAGGGGGTGCAGCGCAGATTCACCAGAATGATACTGGAGCTAAAAGGGTTAAATTATGAGGACAGGCTGGATAGACTAGGCTTGTATTCCCTTGGTATAGAAGATTAAGGGGTGATCAAATTGAGGTGTTTAAGATAATCAAAGGAGTTGATAGGGTAGACCGAGAGAAACTATTTCCTCCGTGGGAGAGTCCAGAACAAGGGGGCATAACCTTAAAATTAGAGCCAAGCCATCCAGAGGTGATGTCAGGAAGCACTTCTTCACACAAAGGGTAGAGGAAACCTGGAACTCCAAAAAGCTGTTGAGGCTGGGGGGTCAATTGAAAATTTCAAAACTGAGATTGATAGATTTGTGTTAGGCCAGGGTATTAAGGGTTATGGAACTAAGGCAGGTAGATGGAGTTAGGACACAGATCAGCCATGATCTAACTGAATGGGGGAACAGGCTCGAGGGGCTGAATGGCCATCTCATGTTCCTATTAAGTGAATTCAGCTAGGTTATGTTAGCGCTGTAGTGTGCGAAGCCCTTTGACGATGTGAACGTAACAGGCTCTCAATTGTAAGTTACAGCTGAAATGTGTAACCTATGCGTATGCAATGACAGCACGGAAAGCTGTAGGGGTGTGTGAGGACTGGGGAGGGTGCTGGGGTGTGGAGGTGGAGGAAGAGTGGAAAGAAGTTCTTTCCCATGATCCAGCTGTCGAGTTAACACTGGCCTCTTTTGGATATGCCAGTGGCGAAGCATCTGCGAGGTTCCTGGATTCAGGCTGTTGCTGCACTCTGGGTAACTTGTGCACAGTTCAATGAGGTGCAACAGCAGCTGTCGGGTTCAGCTGTTTGAGGCCGAAGTAAGGAGCTCCTGAAACAGAAGAGGCTGGAGATCTTTGAAATCAGATTTATGCAGCTAGGAAATGATTTTTAAAGCTCTTACTTTTGCAATTCTACCTCCAGATACCTGCTATTGCTTCTGACGTCTTCTCACAGGAGCAGACCACCAGTACATTTTAGCACCCGCCCCACCCCCACAACACACACCCTACCCATAGTCAGGGCTTCTCAAGACCAGGTATGGCATTCTTTTAGGCACCAATTCTCATGCTTTCTCTAGGTGCCAAATGAGGGTCAGGATCTCGGGAGGCGGTTAGCTGCTAATGCATGAACGTGGCCGCTGTCTCATGTCAACTTGCAGCTTGGTGCTGACTCTCCTGTTCCACTGACTTAGTCCTGCGAGGGTGGTGGCTGGAGGCCTGGCCTGTGCTGCTGTCTTGAGAGACAGCAATGTCGTATCATGCAGCTGCGATTCCTGAGTGCTTTGGGCCTCGTCATCCTCTTCACCATCATGATCACCTTTCTCCTGCTGTGCTACCCATTGCTATGTTGGATCTGCAGGAAAGGAGGGGCAAAGTCAAGAATGGCTTGACCCCCTTAACATACGAGCATACAAAAATAACAGGCAGGAAAAGTCCATCTAGCCTGTCCTATATAGTTGTGATGCCCTCTGCATCATGATGCTGACACTCCCTAGCCATCTGGAGCCATTTAATCTCCTGGGAGAAGCGGAAAAAACAGATAAAAACCCAAGCCAATTAGAAATAACATTCTGGAATTTCCTCTCCGACCCTAGGCGACCAGAACTAGTCCAGGAGACAACGTTAACCCTGATTTACATTGAAGGATACCTACCTCGTGCACGAGGTGATCTCCGCCCCAGAGAGAAATGGGTCCAGCTCTCACTTGAAGGAATGCAACGAATCAGCATTCACCACACGAGCCGGCAACCTGTTCCACAGGTCCATTATTCTCTGGTAAAAGAATAACATTGAGAGGTCGCACAACACCAGGTTATAGTCCAACAGTTTTATTTTAAATCACAAGCTTTCGGAGTTACAACTCCTTCGTCGGGTGAAGTGAGGAGATACAGAATCGTCAAAGCATATATAGATACAGAACAATGCATGTGTAACTTACAATTGCAGACAACTAAATTCAATCATCCTGACTGTTTATCTGCCGAGGTGTGATAAAGTTAATCAGGTCAGCCAGGAAGGTACCACATCAAAGACATAGCAAGATACAACTGAGACAATGAGGTGGAGTCGCATGGGGTCTAACGTGTCAAAAGCTGCCGTCTGTATGTAAAACGATTAAAAGAATAACAGCCTAACAGCCACATCCTCCTTAACCCAGCCAGCTGAAATAATTTATCCAAGACCCTTCATTACTTTATAAACTTCACTCAAATCACCCAAATCTACACTTCTCTAAAGTATGTAGACCCAGTTATTTGAGCCTATATGAGTAGCTAAGGTACATGATTCCCAGTTAAAATCTTGTGGCCCTCCTTTGCAGCCTCAATATTCCACCACCCATACCATATGAGAGGACCAAAACTCTGGCCTAATCAAGATATTGTACAAAGGCAAACTGGTATGCTTTGTTCTGTCGTGAATTGTCCTGTGAAGACAACCTAGGACCCTATTTGTTTTAGCTATAGCTTTGCGGCATTGGTCATGAACCTTTAGAGAGTGGTACACTATAATACCCAGATTTTTTTCAACACTGGCTTCAATTCTGTTCCCTGTAGGATGTATGCATATTTAGCATTAAACCTACATAACACCACATTTTTTCTAAGTTAAACTTCATTTTCCAAATACGGGCCATTCCCTCCACACAATGAGATCTGCTTGCATTAGTTGAACATCCTCTACAAGCCTAACACTTGCACATAGCTTGGTATCATCCGCAGACTTGCAGATCATTCCCCCAACACTTACACCTAGATCACTAATGATGATAGTAATTAGTTAACGTCCTAACACCAATGCTTTCGGAACATCACTGTTAACCGGTTTCCAGGCACCAAATTCATTGACAACAACTTTCTGCCTATTGGCATTCAGCCAATTCTCAATCCATTGCAGCAGATTATCACTGATTCCACAAGATTCTATCTTGTCGAGAAGCCTCTTGAGGTACTTTCTGAAAGTCCAGGTGGACAATGACCCTAATCCACTAACCTGGTGACTTCTTCAAAAAATTCAATCACATTTTTAAGACATGACCTTCTTTTCCAGAAGCATTGTCGAGTGTCCCTGATGATGCCTTCTCTATCTACATGGTCATATAGGGCATCTCTAATGATACCTTCTAGTATTTTACCTGTTACTGAAGGGGGAATAATCTTAAAGTTAGAGTTTTTTTGTGTAAAACATTACCTGGAAAAAGGTCTTAAAGCTCTTGATTTAAACAACTTGTTTTGAAATTATTTGGAAAAACAAACACTTAGGGGGTGATTTTACCAGCCCTGGGGAGGTGGGTATGGAGGCGGGACTGCTGGGAAAATGGCAGAATCTGGGGGCGGGTACCCATCCCGCCCTCAACCCGCCTCCGTGCCATCTTCCCAGGAGGTGGGTACCCGACCCGCGCTGGGAGCCGCCTCCTCGAGGCGGGAAGGGGATTAATGCCAATTAACAGGTAGTTAACAGGCAGTTTTTTGGATAATCCCTATTTTGCCACCTAAAGTGTGGGAATCCCGACGGCTCCGAATCTCGTCCGGGTCAGCGAGGCGAGCCGTGGGTCTGCGGGGGTCGGAGGGGCCGAGATGTCCGGTGTGCAGGTGAGTGCTGGGTGCATGTGTGCAGAGGTAAGTGTGTGAGGTGAGTCTTAAGTGTTTTAAAAGCTTTTTTACCTTTGCTTCTTCCTCCAGGCTTCAACCCTTCAGGTCTCGGGAGTCCCTCATCTCACCGGCAGAGAAAGCAGAATGGCCGCTGCATTCTCAAATGCATCAGCCTTCTGCTTTCTGCTATCTGCTCAGGACAGATCTCTAAGTAAGCCTATGTCCCAGGTCTCAACTTAGAGGACAGATTGTCAGTGTTTGACAGCTCCACAGAGCTCTCAAACGATGACAATTCATCTGTCAAAAGTTCTTGACAGATGAAACGTCACTCGCTGACGTCACCAGTAACTGGCTTTCCCTTAATTGGCCTGCTAAGCCCACTGGGCGGGCTTAACAAGGTCAATCAAGGGAAAATAGCATGGGTTGGCCGGACGTCGATGGAGGCGGGGCTAAAATCCGACAAGCAGCAGTCCCGCCTCCATCATGTCACCATTGGTAAAATCACCCCTATAATTATTGTTACAACCTGAGGGAAATGCATTTCAATTTGTTGTACTGAGTACTGATGCTTGCTGGGATTTCCACACAGTGCACATGCTCAGACTGCGGCATCTCAGGAATTTCAGGCACAACTGTAGTCCTTACTTTCTTCATCTGACGAAGATAGTTCTGCGAGGAATATCACCTCGAACCCTAGGCTTTTGAAAGAGATCGAGGCCTCTGAATAAAAATGTTCATGAATATATTCAAAAGCGTAGACAATATTATAGGCAAGTTGTTATCCCAGTTTTGAAGATGTGGGGGGAAATGAAGTATAATAGGGAATGGTGCGATGAGACTTGATTTCAATGTAGTAAGGATGGAGGAAGAACCTGCAGGAGGAAATATATTTTAAAACTTACTGAGTAAATATCATGATCAAATAGGGCCCGCAGTTTACCATTTATTTTATCCTTTTAATGCGTTACTAATTTTTGCACTGGGGAAAAAAAATCTTTTGTGCCATTGCATTATTGTTCTAAACTATTATGTGCGTATTCCAGGCTGGTTGCAAAGAAAATGTTTTGCTTTGATGTTGACGGTGTGTGCTGTGGAGCATGTCAATATTTCAAAGGCCAATTTGATATCTTTTCATTTAGCGAACAATAGCCAAAAGCAAGTGGCTTCGTGCTGCAATGGTAAAATAGATGTTGTCAAAAAGGATGCTGATTCCCAAAGGAGCAAGTGTTCTGTGACAGATGGAAAAAAAAACAGGATTGTCAGGTTTCTTTTTGAAAGAAAGGTAAATGGAAAAGATGGAGCAGTTAAATAATTTATTAGAGTTGTACAGAATCATTTCCCCCTGGCAAAGGTTATAAAATGATAGTTTGGTGTTTAAAATATACCACCAACCATATCTGACTAATATTTCTCTGCCGTCTAGGCAATGTTCTGCATCACAGCGCAAAATGGAATAGAATAATGATTTTTGGCACAAGAACAATCTCCAGGAGGCACGTAGAAAACGGTTAAAATCATGCCCTAAAGTTTAAAGAAGTAGTCAAATAAAGAAATTACAGACCAAAAAATAATTTAGCCATCATTAGGAATAGTGACCTTTTGTCATTTTATTTTTGAATTTTCCTCCATACCCGAATCATTTTCAGCCCATGTTCTTTGCTAGGTACATGTATCTCAGACAAACATGATCACAAACAAGAATTAAACCTAAGGCGGTCTGTCTGAGATTACTTTCAACATCTGGTTATTCACACATTTCAAGAATATCAGGAGTGTGGTGAGATTTAATTGCAAATCCTGCCTGGAGCCAAAATTAAGTCCGATGTACTGTAATGCAGTAAGAGAGAGACATTACCAGTGAGGGTTTGAGCTGATACATACATTTTCTACATATCCTGTTGGTCATATTGTATGAGATTGTCATTTTAAATATGAAATTGCTTCTAATTTGTTTCAGAAAGTGTTTTTTTTTAAGTTTAATCCTTATTATGAAACACATAGGGGGGAAAAATTCGTCCTCTTAGCGCCTCCCGTTGGCGCCAGTAGATGGCGCTAATGGGGCACTAGACCAGGGCGAGGCAAATCCAGCGCTGCATGCTAAATCTGGCCCGCCCGTAGCAACGCCGGTAAGAGGTATTGCCGGGAATGTCAATGCCAGGTAGATCGTGATGTCAGTGAGTGTGCAATGCTCACTGAGCACCCAATTTGCTAAATTGATTCTCACCACTTACCTCACCACCTGGAGTAAATAACGACAGGGAGAGCTGGTGTGCAGCAGCAGGAAGCCGGCTCCAGGGACGTTATTTAAAGGGATCGTCAGTAATCACTTGCAGCTGTCAGGTTAGTGCAGTTTCAGTGGTTTTTTGTTAGTTTCACCCACTGCAAAAGTTTCATTCAGTAATTTCAAGGTTCTTTTGTATCAGGAGTCTTCTGGCATCTAAAAAGTAGTTACATTTATTCTTCAAAGATTCAAACTGCTATACTTGGTAACATTAATGGGGGCTCTACTGGCAGGCTACTTCACCCTCCAGGATCTACGGCGGAGGGAGAGTAGGCAGCGAGAAATACAGGAACATGTGCGCAGAGAGATGAGGAGGGACATCAGGAGGCCTTACCCTCTGAGGGTATTTCGAGAGCACTTCTCCTACCTTCAATTAAATGAGGAGCAGTGTATCAGACAGCTCCACTTCACCAAGAAGGTGGTCACAGAACTCTGCCACCTCCTCCAAATGGACCTCCAGCCTCACACCAAAATGACTTAAACCCCAGATCCCCTTTGCTCACCCCATCCCTATCATTTCATCCCTCTCGCAGACCCTATCACAGCGCAAAGCTGAAATGAGAGACAGCACAAAAGAATGGTAAGTGAAGTAATAAATTTATCAAAAAGTAGTGAGCACATATTTACATCAAAAATATTTACTTTTCACCCTTGTGCAATCCCTTAGTGCCTGTTGTTACTGTGCCTTTTCCTGCTCTAGTGCTCCTACGAAGTGTTGGCCCAGTGGCTGCAGCAGGGCTGGTGGAAGGCTGCTGAGTGTCTGTGCGGGAGACTTCAGATGGCCTTGTAGGATGCCCTCGACCAGCTCTGGACCTGGAAGGCCCGGCTGTAGACTGCACCACCTCAGCATGGGCGGCAGCAGTCTGGGCTGTCTGGATGAGAGACAGTGACAAGGACAATGGCGGAGTGGCAGTGGTGGGACCAGGAATGCTGTCATCCTGAGAGAGGACAGCAGCTTCCTACTCCACTGACACACTGCCACTTCCCGGGGCAGCACCTCAGTATCCCTCGCAATCTGTTGGAGCACAGATTGCTGCCCTGCTGCGACACCATGAAAGCCCCGGTCGACAATGGTAGACCCAGCCACGATGGCAGCAGTCAGAGCAAGCTGAGACTGCATGAGAGCAGTCTGAGATTGGACGCCACCAAGCATAAACTCCATTACAGCACTACGACATTGCATGACTTCCGCCTGTGCTGCAATAGATGCTGCCACATCGCCCATGACACGCAGCATGAGATCTGGGTCCCCACAGTCTCTAAGGGAGTCCACCAGCCTTTGCAGACTGCCAAGGATGGGCTCCATGGTGTGCGCAGAGCTCTGTGCAATGTTGGATTCGGACTCCTCCACACTCCTTACCATTGCCGACAGGCTCTCGGACACCCTTGCCATTGCAGCTATCATTTCAGTGAGCATGCCCATCACCCTTCTTGTGAACGCCTCCCCATCGAGGTCCTCATCTGAGTCCTGTGCAGCAGAATGCTCGCGCAAGCGAACTCGCCCTCTGGGGAGCTGGCCCCTGGCCTTGCTGCAGCCCGCTCGTCCCCGGTGCATCACCCAGTGCAGACCCCTCTACTAAACTTGCCTCTAAAGATCGCGTAGTCCCAGTATCTGAGGTGGTGCCTGCGGGTGAGAGATGCAGTGACGTGGTGCTTTGCTCCTCCTCCTCTTCTCCTTCCTCACTCTCAGTGGGGGGCTCAGGGACAGGCTGGTCAGCTGTTGCTGATTACCTGAAAGCATAAAGGCACAACACTCGCGTTAAGGTGAGGGCAGGGGGGCAGGAAGGGAGCAAGGAATGCAGATAGCATAATGAGCTGGAAAGTAGGAAAGGCTTGTGGTGTGAGGGGGAAGTGGGATGAGAGAAGGAAAGGGGATGAACATACTGTTGTTGCCCCCAAGGGGGTCGACGTCGCCGACGGCCACGGCGCCCACCACTTGACGCCCAATGACTCTCAGTACTCGCTCCTCCAGGTCTGTGAGCTTTTGGATGTCCACTTCACTCCTGCCTGTTTGTTCCTGCTCCCTCCTAGTGTGGCCCAGCTTGGCCTGCAAGAGAAAGGAAAGTGTGTGTGGGAGTGTGCAGCTATGTGTTTGGGAGATGTGCCTGCCATAGTTGAATAGCTGTGATTGTAGGCAAGGTGTGAGATGTGGATGTGAGTTTTAGTAGGTGGAGATGCTTGGTGGGTGAGTGGTGGGGGTGTGGTGGTTTGTGCAGTGTGTACAGACTGAGGTTCAGATGCTGGGATGTAGGACTTGTTGAAGCATGTACTCACCCTGACTACCCGAGTGAGCTCGTTGAATTTTTTATGGCACTGTCTAAGGGTCCTGAGGACCAAACTGCTTTCCGAGACGTCTTGGGCCACTTCCTACTTTTCTACTGACACCGCCCATTCCTTGGCTATAATGAATTTCTAGCCCAATATTATTTTTTTTTAGCTAAACATTTGGCTTCAGTTCAATTATCAAAAAGAAGATAATGTTCACCTATTTTTAAAAAGTATATTATAAACATTAAAATGTCAGGATAGTAATCCCCCCAAAAAATTAATATCTGATGTACTGTGATAGCTGGGTGGAAATTTTTTACTTTTTGATAGACCCATTGCTTCAGCCTGTTCTTGCCCCACAGAACGTATTTCTTCCTATCTTGACTCTATTTTTTCTCCCTTTCTCCCCTCTCTCTTCCGACCTACATCCGCGACACTTTCGATGCCCTCCACCACTTAAAAAGTTTACAGTTTCCTGGCCATAACCATCTCCTATTCACCATGGACATCCAATTCCTCTACACCTCCATCCCCCACCAGGATGGCCTGAGGGCGCTCCGCTTCTTCATTTGAATGGAGGCCAGTCCCCATTCACCATCACCCTCCTCCGCCTGGCTGAACTTGTCCTTACATTGAACAACTTCTCCTTTCACTCCTCTCACGTCCTCCAAATAAAAGGTGTTGCTATGGGAACCTATATGGGTCCTGCTATGCCTGCCTTTTTGTGGGTTATGTTGAAAATTCTTTGTTCCAGTCCTACTCGGGTCCCCTCCTTCGCCTCTTTTTCCGTTGCATTGATGATTGTATCAGTGCCCGCTTCCTGCTCTCGCCTGAACTGGAAAATTTCATCAGCTTTGCTTCAAATTTCCACCCCCTCCCTTGCCTTCACATGGTCCATCTCTGACTCTTTCCTTCCCTTCCTCGACTTCTCTATTTCCATTTTTGGGGTTAGGCTGTCAACCAATATCTACTATAAGCTCACTGACTCTCACAGCTACCTTAATTACACTTCCTTCCACCCCACTTCCTGTAAGGATTCTATTTCATTCTCCCAGTTTCTCCGTCTCCATCGCATCTGTTCTGATGATGCCACCTTCCATACCAGCACTTCCAATATGTCTTCCTTTTTCCTCAACCAAGGATTCCCCTCCACCATGGTTGACTGGGCCCTCAACTGTGTCCATCCCATTTCCCACACTTCTGCTCTCACCACTTCCCCTCGCTCCCAGAACCACGATAGGGTTCCCCATGTCCTCACCTTCCACCCCAACAGCCTCCACATTCAATGGATCATCCTCCACCATTTCCGCCAACTGCAGCACAATGGCACCACCAAACACATCTTCTCCTCTCCTTCCCTTTCAGCATTCTGAGGGACCATTCCCTCCATGACACCCTGATCCACTCTTCCATCACCCCAACACCTGCTCCCCTTCCCACGGCACCTTCTCATGCAAGCGCAAGAGATGAAACACCTGCTCTTTCATCTCATCCCTTCCCACTGTCCAGGGTCCCAAACACTCCTTCCAGGTGAATCAGCGATTTACTTCTACTTCTTTCAATTTAGTATACTGTATTCGCTACTCACAATGCGGTCTCCTCTACACTGGGGAGACCAAACGCAGATGAGGTGATTGCTTTGCTGAACACCTCCGTTCAGTCCACAAGCATGACCCTAAGCTTCTGGTCACTTGCTATTTTAATTCTCTGCCCCACTCCCACTCTGACCTCTCTGTCCTCAGCCTTCTACACCATTCTAATGAAGCTCAACGTAAGTTCGAGGAACAGCATCTCATCTTTGGATTCGGCACTTTACAGCCTTCTGGACTCAACACTGAGTTCAACAATTTCGACCATAACCACTGCTCACATTTTTTTCGGACAGCAGGTGTTGGTAATGATTCTGCTGTTGCCATTTACACCTCCTCTAGACCCATCTTTTGTTTCCTTACTTGTCCCATTACCACCCACTTTTGCCTTGTACCATTATCCCTTTTGTTATTTGACCACTCCTGCCTTCCACCCTATCACAGACCGTCTTTTTTGTTCTTTCCTCCCCTCCCCCCATTCCCTGCCTCTGTACTTACTTAAAACCTGTTACATCTGTAACACTTTCCAGTTCTGATGAAAGGTCACCGACCTGAAACATTAACTCGGTTTCTCTCCACAGATGCTGCCTGACCTGCTGAGTATTTCCAGCATTTTCTGTTTATACTTCAGATTTCCAGCATCTGCAGTATTTGTACTTTCTAATCTTGTTGCCCGGGAGATAATCACCTTGGTACATTCTGCTCAGTGGAAATACAGATGCAAAATATATGTGCATGGTATGCTTACCTTTTCAAACTTTGCATAAAACATTGGTTCCAATAGGTTAGCTATAAATGTCAATATGATATGGAAAAACAATGTTTATTTATTAGAGTAAATTCAATTACATTCAGAACATTTTACATTCAGAACATTTTATATAATTCTTCCATCCCTCTGGTCTCCTTTGAACCCATCAAAATGCAGAGGGAAGAGCAAGATCTGATTCACTTCTACAGTTGAATGAAATATTAATGTGTTCAGCCTTGGGGGAAAAAAATGATGTACAAATAAAATACGATTTATAGCAGCATGTGATGTGGAGATAGGTGTATTAAAATTAAGCTGTAAAATTAAACATGTACTCAAAGAATTTAGCAGCAAATGGATACAATAAAATATTATAGGGAATTAGACAATTCTGACCTAACATCCTAGCAGGAAGAGCAGAAACCATGATTGGCTTGATTCCCTCTCTAGTTTAGGTTCAGTGAGGCCCATCTCAGCTAACCCAAAACAAACCATGGAATGAGAATAGGCCATTCAGGCCCAATAAGCCCATTCACTCCACAGAACAATGGATAATTTCACTATCATGGTCCCTATCTACAACCCAATCCAAAATTCCTAAGAAAGACAATTTATATCAGGTGAAACTACCTAAAAGACAAACAATTGAATTTCTCCCAAGTATTTATATAATTTATTGAATGAAATATCACCTTATTGCATAACTATTTATTCACTTATGCCCAAAATCTACCCTTTAACATCATGATAACCATTATGTTTACCATGGAGGGGGGGAAAGTACTATACAATGGAGCAAATGAGACTTGCTGCAAGAGGCATCAAAGCACATTTCATCACTGAATTCTTCTCTGAAACAAGGTGTACCTTTGACACCACAGCCATACCACCTTCTCTCCCACTTTCAAACAAAAGGACTTGCCCTCAGACCTCTACCTATTCTACCACATGAGAACATGTTCTCCCTCTTTGCCCATACATGACTGTGCCAATCATCATCACCTCAGTGAAGATGTCAGCACCATATAAGTGCACCTGTTCCTGTATTAATCTAACCTCTATCAATAAGTGTCATGTTGGAGCACAGTCTATTTTATTAGTGAATTCCAAAGTGCCCACACCCAACCTACACTTTCTCATTACCATGTTTCTCCTGGGTGCCTACACCTGCCTTTTTAAACCTATACACGTGTTTCTAGGTGCCACCTAAGGGCCAGGATCACGGTGGTTGGTTGCTCATACCCTACAAAAGGCTTAGTGAACTGAAGTGGCCCTTGACTCATGGCAGCTTGCTCCTTGGCAGCTTGGTACTAACTTAGTGCTGCAAGGGCGGGGTGGGGTGGGGGGCAATAACTGGAAGCCTGACATGTGCTGCTGTCCTGAGAGATGACAGTATTTTGCAGTTGTAAGTCCTGGCTGTCTGGCTCCTCATCATCTTCTTCATCTTCATTACCTTCCTCCTTCCATGCTACCCATTGCTATGGTGAATCTGCAGGAAAGGAGGGTTGATGCTAAGAATGGGTGAGCATCAGCCCCCTTTAGGATTAAGGAAACAGAAAATTGGGTGGAAGGCTGTGTCTTTGTGATACTTTACAGGGATGTCAGGATGACAATATAAGTGCTCAGTCAGTAACCTGGTGCCACTGATCTCACCTTATCCCACACCAAGATCTGAGTGCCTCCCCATAAGTTCCATGGTATTCTTGAATGGGTGAGGGATTTAAAGATGGGGTACCATCCTGATGCCCTGCCTATAGTGGGTATTGTGTGCCCATTTTTATTGCAAGGAGATAGAATGAATGAGAGTAAGGCTAGAAGTTGAGTGTGTACCAAGAATCATGGGAGAGGTGAAGTAAGAGATGTGGGTGTATGAGTCTGTTAAAGTGGAGGAAGGGGTTTTAGGATTGTGCATGTAAGTAATTGCTGTGAGGGGAGCTGGGTAACCATAATGTAAGATGCTGAGTTAAAGCTCTCCTTAACAAAACCCCATTGTAAAGTGTTGGTTTAAGAGGGACGGTGAAGAGTGTGCTGGTGCCCAGGGTTCACAAGAAATAAAAGGGATGGTATGCAGAGTGTTACCTTGCCTGTCCTGCTGAGGATGGGAAGCTCTTTGGGACACTATTCTACAGTGCTGGCGGTGCGGGAGTTAGCAGTCAGTGCCAATGTGACCTTCCTCTAGGTGGGATGAGTGATAAATGTGCCACTTACCCCCTGGAGTCTCTCCGTCCTGCCTTCAGTCCCCTCCAAGAAAACTTGCAGGTCTGAATGAGTGGCACTGTGTGTTCTTCTCTGGCTTATTGCCATGCTTTGCCCTCTGGGCACAGATGGTGCTTCAGCGGCCATATTTCTGTAGAAGTGTAATAAAAATATTGCTAAGAGATGCAGTGAAATTATTTCAGAATGAAGTGAAAGAGTCAACTACTGTTCCTCTTACCTGGTTGTCCCCCAGTCTGCTGATGAAGCAGGCTGAAGTTTTTAAAGGCAGCACAGAAGTTTATGGGTTGTTCAGCTGCTTACACCTGTTTTACACCAATGGGAATGCATGTAAGCAGACACAGGAAACTCGTATGTAACTCTCTCTAGCGTCTACTGGTGTATGTCTTTTTTTTTAATAAAAAGGGGCAACAGTGGTGCAACTTACTTCAAAAAAATTCGAGGCCCAGGTACCACTGGAGACTGAGGAGCAGAAACTCATGCCATAGGAAGTCTCCATCCCTTGGCCATTATTTGCCTTGTACTGGGCAGACATAAGTGTTGCCCCTTACAAGACAACCAGGAAACTGTTGGAAACAGTGGAGACCTAGAACAACGGGATCTCCACTGTTTTCTGAGAGGTTCTACCAGTCTCTTGCCGGAGTTACGGCAGGAGAGTGGTTGAAACCCTTATTTTAAAAATCCAACGATCATTTCACATCCAAGAACATAAATTGGCAAGGCCTAGTTTTGATGAGGAATTGAGCATCATGTTTGTATATTCCACCATCCATGTCTTGCCCATGCCATCACTGTTAAGAACATTGAACATTGACAGGAAGATCAACATCGGAATATTAAAAACTCCAATTGTTTTCCACAACTATTGAGGCGGGAATTGCAGAAAGAATTGTGTAGGATGGTTAGTTAATATTTATTTCTGAATCTGAACTTATTTTTACCTACGCATATGGCCAATCAGAAAAATCTTTTTAAAATATTCTCCATGATTTTGAATATTTGTAACAAAAATAACAAGAGTCTGTATGCTGTCATATCCACAACAGTAATTGCTTTTTAATAGTATACGTAATGCGGTTTAATGAAAATGTCAGAGAGTAGCCCTGGAGCTGATTTTAAAATTAATTCATTCTTGTGTCTTGTTCTTTGTAGCTTTCAAAATATGCATGTTTGTCACAACTGCAAAAATAATTTTCCATGAATTTTCTGCTGTTGGATGAAGTAAGATTAGAGCAAAATATGAGACCACAGGGTCTCTCTGATTCCAAGAGTAGCCTAAATGTTGTTGGCAGTTTTGGGTATCAAAGCCTGAAGATTATTTACTTCAAAGACTATCGCAATTGGATTTTGTGTGAGTGATTCTGATCTTCCATCAACTCATTAACCATGTGGAATTGCATATATACATTTAATATGTTAAACAGCAGTTTAAATCTAAAATTGTATATTGCAATACCACTACAATTAATAGGCCCTGCATTTGTAACTTAAATTAACACTGCAATCAATGAATTACAGGCAGATTGTGAGTCTGTTGCAAAATGCTAATTTTAGTGCACTCCTTTAAAGGTCAAATTTTGAATATTCTTACCTCCTCCTGTGAACGTTGGAACAGGTTGGTTTACATAAAGATTTCTATGTTTGACAAGTCACTGATTTCAGAAGATAATTTTACAGATGTTGGCTGGAATTTTTACCTTGAAGTCAAGTTGCGTGGGTGCGGGCGGCGTAGTGGGTTGGGAGCCCGAAGATGTGAACAGCGCGTTCTCCACTGCGACTTTCAGTTAATGGCACCTATTAAACTAGTCTTATGCGTTTGCCGGCCCTATTAAATGGTGCGGGTCTGATGACGTCATCGATGACTCATTTCCAGTGGGGATATTTAAAGCCGCCTTGGCTACATCGCAGTTGAAGGTTCATGTAGGAGTGTGGAGAGAGAGTATTGGAGAGGAAACAACAACAGAAAATGCTGGAAAAACTCAGCAGGCCAGGCAACATCCGTGGAGAGAGAAACAGAGTTAACGTTTCAGGTCAAAACCCTTCGTCAGAACACTTTTGTTTCAATTTTCCAGCATCCGCAGTATTTTGCTATCGGAGTATTGGAGAGGAGTGGGTTCTTGCTGAGAAATAGAAAAATGAGTTCACAAAGACAGAGGGCTGCACTCTGCTTTTCAGATGACTCACTACATATTCTTGTGGAGGGAGTCAGAACACGCAGGGAGATCCACTTCCCTGCTGATGGGTGGAAGAGACCTCCCCAAGAGACCAAAAGGGCTTGGCTTGAAATTGGTGAGGAGGTCAGTAGCAGGGATGTCGTCCGGAGGACCTGGGTACAGTGCAGGAAGAGATTCAAAGATCTGATGAGATCTGGAAAGGTGAGTGCAAAGCCACACTTCCATTCATCCTGCTGTGCCTGTCATCACATCCCCATCACTCTGCCTTCCATAAGCCTACTCCTGCACATCATTCCTCACACCAGCATACCTTGCACGTCCACCCATCCCTCTCTCTCCATGTACATACTCACATCCCCATCTGACTAACCACCCCTCACACTCACCCTCATCCTAATGTAATCGTACCAAGTAACACCACAGAAGGAGGCCATTTGGCAATGTCACCCCACTCCCTCATAGTCACCCTCTACAGATGTAACCCACACATTCCTTACACTCATTCCATCACTCCCACTTAAACTTCTCTTCTTTCCCTCCTTGCAGGAGAAGAAAGCCCACAACAACAGGGAGAGGGAGAGAACCGGAGGTGCCCCTCCAGCCTTCAGCACTTTGACTGCAGCAGAGGAGGTGGCCCTGGAGGTGTCGAGAGTTGCAGAGCTGCTGGAGGTGGGGGACAGAGAGAGGGGACCTCCCAGTAACCTGGTGACAGAATTACATCTCATACAGCATCATGGCAGACAGCAGTCACTCATATAGTGACTGATGTCAGCAGCCAGTGAATGTTCATCATGTACATAATAGTATCGTTACCCATTCTTAATATAATATTTCTAAATCATCTCTTTACTCTCCCACAGGTCCATCAAGAACTGTCCTCCTACTGTCTAGCCGGAGGAGGAAGATGACCCTCAGAGGAACCTCCAGCCGCTGAGGGTGCAGTGTCAGCAGACCCAAGCGCACCCAGCACCAGCGCAGATACGCACACCTCGGTGGGTCCTAGGTGAGATAGACTAGTGTTGTCACCTGGTGTCTCTCACTTCACAAGTGAGCAAGAGCAGATGGTGTTGACAGGAACAGCAGTGGAGACTCCTCGCCAGAGGGTGCAGGACACTCCAAGCTCTGATGAGCTGCATGCAGACACTAAGCCTCGGGGGCCATCGAGGAAGAGGGCGATCCTGGAGCAGCAGCAATTGCAGGAGGCTCTGGCAGGTTTTGCAGCTGCGATGTCTGCAAATGTTCAGAGAATGGAGGAGTCTGTCTCCAACATGAGCACCACCATGTCGCAGGCAATGGCGATGATGTGCTCTTCCATGGAAAGGATGGCCACCTGCATGGAGCAGCTAATGCGCCACTCACATGAGCACATGCTATCTATGAAGGACAGACGGCACAGGCTCATAGACCTCTTCTCCAGGAGAGATGTCAACGTAGACTTGGGTCCTCATGGCCCCTCTGATGTGCAGCAAGGTGCTCTCCAGTTCCTTGCAAGCAGGGAAGTGCGGGTGGCCCATGAGAGGAATGATGATGAGAGGGGACATAGATGTGTGGGCTCCTCTCAAACACTCCCACTTCTCACCCGTTGCCCCCCCCCACTCCCCAGTCAGAGCCCCAGATGGCTCCTCGGATCGCGATGGCCGAGTCTGCTCCTGCACAATCACAGGAGGAGCAGACTTTGGCGGGGCCATCAGAGGCTCCAAAACCCAGAGGACATCCGCCAAAAGTTTCTATGTAGTCGCAGCAGGGAAGTGAGCAGCCTGTCTCTACCTCTGCTGAAGCCACAGGGGTTGCATCTCATAGAAGCACGTGTAAAAGAAAAATTACACAAAAGTAGATGCACAAGGGTAAGCACATGGATGTATAAAGAAGTGTTTTTGTTCAGATTCCGTTACTGTTATGTCACAGATAAAACTATTTTCACCACTTTCCAGTCATGCCCATTTTTGTCTGCTACTTTGGAAGTGGCTTAGTGAGTTGGAGTGAATGGTCAGACATTACGGGCTGGATTTTGATACTGGGGATGGGATGGAGGCGGGACTCCGACTTTTTGGGTTGTAGACCCGCCTCCATCGACTTGTGGCCAACCCATTGTATTTTCCCTTGATTGACCTTGTTGAGCCCACCCAGCGAGCTCAGCAGGCCAATTAAGGGCCACCCGGCAACAGGTGACGTCACAGATTGACATTTCATCTGTCAAGAGCTTTTGACAGATGAAATATCAGCATTTGACAGCTCTGTGAAGCTGTCAAACACTGACAATTTGTCTTCTAACTTGAGTCCTTCCTCTCAGGCTGAGTTAGAAATCATTCCAGCACAGAAAACAAAGGCTGAAACTTTTGACAGCTCCACGGCCTTTCTGCTTTCTGTGCCGGTGAGATTTCTGACTCCCGAGAACTGAAGGGCTGACACCTGCAGGAGGAAGTTAAGGTAAGTAAAACTTTTTCCCACACTTTGCACTTACCTTACACACTTACCTCTGCACACATGCACCCATCACTCACCTGCCCACCGGACATATCGACCCCTCCAACCCCTGCAGACCCACGGTCCGCCTCGCTAACTTGGCGTGGTTGGGAACTGTCGGGAAGCCCACATTTCACGATTCAAAATAGGGATTAGGCAAAAAACTGCCTGTTAACTACCTGTTAACAGGCAGTTTATTGTCACTAATCCCCTTCCCGCCTCGGGCAGGCGGGTCCCAGCACAGGTCGGGTACCCGCCTCCAGCGAAACTGGCATGGAGGCGGGTTGGGGGCGGGATGGGGTCGGGATCCCCGATTCTGCAACTTTAACCCCCCACATGCCTCCAAACCCGCCTCCACGGGTCAATGAAAATCCAGCCCTACGTAACCTCCAGCAATGGGAATCAGTGCGAAAGGAATGGCTTGGTCATTGTAGGGATGCTTTATGGTATTGGTGCGGGGGAACTTGACACAGCATGTGGCAGCCATATGGGTGCATTGCAGGAAGTTAAGTAAATCTGGCCATAATGAGGCCAGGGATGGCCTCCCGGGTAGCAATGTGCTGTGCTGCTGGTGCCATCTGGACCTCAGGTTCCCCCTGTTCCTCCTCCTCCTCATATTCCACCTGCTCCTCCTCTGAAGAGGCTCTGGGATATACGCCTTGCTCCTCATGCAGCTCTAATCCCGCTGCTGCGCTATGTTGTGCAGTAACATACAACGACGATTCTGGAGACCCTGGCTGGTACGTACTGAAGGGCTTCTCCAGATCTGTCAAGGCATCTGAAGCGCATCTTCAGCATGCTTATTGTTTGCTCTATGACACATCTGGTGGATATGTGGCTTTCATTATAACGCACCTTGGCCTCATTGCTTGCCATCCTCAAGGGTGTAATGAGGCACATCTTTAGTGGATAGGCCTTGTCTCCAAGTAGCCAGCTAGTAAGTGTGTTTGGCGGTGCGAAGAGCTGAGGGAGGGTGGACTTGCGCAGCACAAAAGAGTCATGAGAGCTGCCAAGGAATTTAGCACACTCATGCATGATGATCTTCCGATGGTTGCAGACCAGCTGCACATTGAGGGAGTGGAAGCCCTTCCGTTTCACAAACACTCCTGGGTGATGATAGGGTGCCCTGATGGCCACATGTGTGCAGTCGATGATGCCCTGCACCTATGGGAAGCCAGCCACCGTGGCAAAGCCGCGTGCCCGCTCTGTAACTGTGGCGTCATCAGTGGCAAAGTTCACATAATTGGCAGCCTTGTCAAACATGGCATCGGTGACCTGGATGATGCATCTGTGGGCGGCTGACTGCAAGATGCTGAAAATGTCTGATGGAGATCCGTGGAAGGAGCCAGAGGCGAAGAAGTTGAGGGCGGTGGTCACTTTGACAGCCACCAGGTCCTCTGGGCTGGAGGTCTTGCTCCAGTAAGCTGCAAATGTCTGTGATGACCTGGCGTGATAGCCTGAGCCTCTTTTAGCACTGCTGCTCAGTCATGTTGAGGAAGCTCATATTCTGCCTATATATCCTGTGTTGGGGGTATCGCCTCCGGCACACTGCAGCCCTGCGCTGATGCCCTCTCTCCTGTGGAGCATCAGGTCGTTGAGGAGAAGGCTGGTGTGTTGTTGCTGCTGCTGCTGGTGTGCCTGCTGCTGCTGGTGGTGAGGCTCATCTTGGTTCAATTCTGAGGACCAAGGTGAGAAAGTATAAGCGGCACCCATGCTGATGTAATAGATGGCAGGTCAAGTAGAGATCAGAGGACCAATCTGTCAATGTTGTGATAGTTACTAGCAATGTGGTGGAAGTGGCTTCTGAGGTTGCAGAAAAGCCAACCGGTAGTGCCCCGCGGCGCTGCGCCACCGGCAATGACGTCATCGCCGTGCGCAGCGCCCCGCTCGCACCCCGGCCACAATCTTCGGGAGTGCCCCCTGACTTACCGCTGGATGCTATGTCCGAAGAGGTCAGGGGGGCCCACCTGCGGCCAGGGAGGCGGAATTTAAAGGCAAGGTGCGGGGCGGCCATTTTTGTTGCTGGCCGCCTGCCAGCACCTGCCTGCACTCCCGTCCCCGGCCACCTGAACGCCTCCCCCCCCGCCCCCCACGGAGTGCCGGCTGCGCTCCAAGAGCCCGGCACTTCTCTTGAGTGCTGGGCTCTTTTGCCGGCACTCCTGATCCCCGGGGGCCCAGCTGGGCCCCAGGTCGCGTTGCGCAAGGCCCCTCCCCTTTAAGAAGGGGAGGAAGGCCTGCAATACCGTGGTGCAACATGCCGCAGTGCAATAGCACCGCAATATTGACTTGCGGCGCCCCAAGAGGGATGCGGGGTGCTTCCAGTAGTGCCCCACTTCCCTCTTGGGGCGCAACTACTCAAGTTCCGGCGCGGGGGCGCTAATTTTTCCAGGGCACTAAAAGTACCGCACACATCTGCACACAAAATGGAGTCAGCAAGAGCCTTTCCCTTAGGTAAGTAAGCAGGTGTCAAGTAGGAGTATTTATATGGATTTCCATGCTCTCCATTAATGACTTCACACAATGGCCACTGTACTTCCACCTCACGTTAACAGACGAGGTTCCCGAGCTGTTTGATTGCCGTGGTCATCCAGTAAAAATCAAAAGCTCTGGTTAAAAGCCCTGTTAAGAGTCTCGCAACAAGCACTTAATTACTTCTATTAGGTCACCCGCCTCTGCCATTCGGGTCCGTAGCATGCTAGGAAATCCGCACGAGAAAAATGCGTGAGGCGGCGGGATGACGGCGGGTTCCCGACACGCTCACAATTTTACTGCTGAACCGCCTCCAAACCCATACGCCCGGCAGCGGGAAAATTCCGGCCGTTAAATTTCACACAGAATGCAAATAAGAAAATGAAAAAAACAGCATCCAGCATTTTTGACAGGAAGGAATGGAAAAATCTTTCCTTTGGTCTTTGTGAACTGAGGCTAATATATTTTGCAGGTAGTGTGTGTTGGATGGCTAAAATACATGTGTGGAGGTGTGAAATTAGTTGTCAAGTTATCAAGTTAAGGATAAATATGGCCTGCCTTCACCAATGGCCTACTCCCAGAAATATCATTGAATGCGGAGGTCCTTCCTAGTTAATAACCGTTTAAGAACACAAGGATTAATTTAAGGGATTATGAGTGAGCTGTTAGAAAACTTGAAAGCATAAAAAAGCCATACAAACCCACAGGGTGAGAAGGACTGACCTTGAGCTGCTATTTTGCCTCTTTAACATTCTAAAACCATAAGGATTTGAGTCTAGCATGGTTACTAATTTATACAACTATTTATAAAACTATTGTTTTGAAATTATAACTTTTTAGGAGGGGAGATATGGAGTAGGAAGCTTGTTATCTTGGACAATCTTTGATTTTGAAAATAAAGCACCAATTATTGAGCATGCCTCTTACTATAGGAACATAGGAACAGGAGGAGGCCATTTAGCCTCTCAAGCCTGTTCCGCCATTCAGTGAGATCATGGCTGATCTGTGACCTAACTCTTTGTTAACTCTTTACTTGTGAAATCATGCAAATGTAAGCGTAATAATATATAGACTTCGTATTCCCAATCATTACATTGCATTCGTGAGTCCAGCAAGAGGTTGGGTGAAAATATGCAGATTTATTGAAAACGTTTTCTGTGGACATAGAGAGCGTGAAGGCCAATCTTCCTCTCCTGACAGTGACCAGGATTACTGTGAGCGCAGCGCATCAGAAGAATACGGCACATGGAGCATGGCCACAGAACCTAAACTTCCTGTCAGACATAATTTAAGTATTGAGAGCGCATACCGAGCGTATGTCGGGGTGCACTGCAGGGCACAGACCAAAGAGAAGAGGTAGTCTGGGCGCATTCTGGGCCTTAAAGGCACTAGCATAGTTAAAGGGTCAGGCACAGTTAAAGCCCCATGGAAGAGCCAGAAAGATTTTTATTTTGCAGGTAATGCGGGCATGATCCTAATCTTAACCCACCTGATGAAAAATGTGTGCCAGAAGCTGTAAATTGTATGTTGGTGGTCTTTACATTTATTTAAAGTTCCCCTGTGAATGAGTATTTGACTCTGTGCTATGGTTGGGATGGCAGGAGTACCCTAAGCAGCAGTCCAGATGCCTCGGCAGTCCAAAAATAAAGACTTTTCCTGGCAATACCAGCCTGTCCCTTAAGACTGATGGCATTGAACTGGTGGTTCTGGAATCAGTAGCACCAGTGTTTATGGGCGCGGTTTGCCCTTGAACTTCATCTGGTGCTATTAATGGGAATGTGAGTGCAGCCATCTTAATTTGCATGAGGTTTACATTGCTGCACCCTCTTCAGGTGCAGACACCAGAAAGGCCATAGAGGAAGTTTGTGTGCAGTGCTATTCAGCAGCAAAGTGGGACTGAAGCATCAGCATTCATTTTCCTCTGCATTCCACAAATCTGTTGGGTGCTCTTTGGAAGCAGGATAGAGGAAAATCAGCCCTATGGTATAACACATTACCTAGATGATGGATAGTCCTGGATAAGAGACATACATGGCCTGATAACACATTCCCAGTGCAGTGCCACAGCGACCACTGCTCCTTAGGTATTGTGTATCCCTTCACCTGCATCAAATGAGCTAACCTTGTATGATGATGAGTTCGGCTCATTCAGATATTTTAGTTGCACTTCTCAGGAGCACCACTTGCATTATGAGGAGCAGTTTTCATTTGCATTTGGGACCTCTATCAGCTTTGCACACTGGCTCCTAACATCTTGGGTACTTTCACGCTGCTTAGTACTTTGGGTGTGGAGTACGCCTCAGGCCTCTATGTTCAATATTGGGCCCCTGGCTACAGCACTTCAGGTGCCATGGGCCACACTATTGGCCCTATGTCTGTAAATATGTCTATTCCCTGGATTCCATTCATATGCATTATGATTATGGTTCCTTGTATCCATATTGGGCCGGATATTATGTACCCACCCTTAGGGTCATCGGAAATGCCGGTTTTAGGCATGCACTGCGCATGCGCTGGAAACCGGCATTTCCAATTTGTCAAGAAAGCTCTTGACAGATCCTCCGGCTGCCCTGGAGAAGGGCCTCTGCGGGCAGATAGTTCCGCATTTTGGAGACCCTCCGCCCGCAGAAAACACTTACAATACTTACGCCTGGTAAAAGCTTTTACCAGGATAAGAGTTGAAAAAAGTTTTTTTTAAAAATTCCACTGATTTATCATTTAAAAATACTTTAAAGAAAGGTAAGTTTATTTTTAGCCCTGTTAAAAACTTTAATAATTTTTTCCAAAAATTTAATTTTTGTTTAAAATAGTTAATTTATGTAATTTCAAGTCATTTTAGAAATGTGATTTTTTTTTAATTTATTTGAAGTTTTACTATGTTTTGGGGGTGATCTCCATTCATATAGTTGACAGGCCTTCCTGTCAAATGTATGAAGGGAGATTCCCTTCTCTGATTGGCTCCCCATGGCCCACGTGATCCCAGGGACTCTGCGAACTACCTGCACCTCTGGGATACATGGGCCCTGCACACCGGCAGTTTGGAGAGGCCCAGCAGCAGAACTGTGTGCCTGCCAGGAGCCCTCAGGTAAGGGTGCAGATTTTTCAAGATCGCAGCCTGAAGGGATAATTACAAGTCCTAGCCCTTTTCGGGCTACCCCAGATTAGGCGTATTCCCCAGACATTCACCTTCAACTAAAGTTAAAGATAGCCGAATTCTATAAGACGCTTAATTGGGTCTAAAGGTCAGACTACCTCTCCCTAAAGGAACGGAACGACGTGAAGATGTTACCGTCTTCCGGATAGCACTTTTAATAAGTTTAACTAGACTGTAACCTTCCGGATATTATGAGGGTCCGGAATACCCCCCAGAATTCTGCAACTCCTTTGAGTGTACAGAAATTGAGTTCGCGAGTTTATACAGAAATACTCTGAGAGACAATTCTAAAAATATATAAGATTTATTAAAGAACCGACATTTAGTTAACAGTTGTTATGGCAATCGCAACTTTAACCGTTCAAAATACAAATAGCTTACATTTCTTATCAGAGATCCTTATTCTCAAATCTTAACTTCGTTACATTTCCACACTTCTACTTATTTCTTAATCGAGAATATCCACCAAAATCAAATACCTTGATTACCCGAGACTCAGAGTTAAAAACTTACAGAGCGTGCCTGTGAAGTTGAGAAACGCTTGCCCTTCCAGCGATTTCTGACTTTTCATCTGAAAAGCTCTTATTTTTATACTCTTATTTTAGTGGTATTTTCTTTGAAGTATTCTACTGATGTAAGCTAATTGTCTCTAGTGATACTCTATTGAACTGTTTTCTATTCTTTACTGTCAATTCAACTCTTGAAACCAGACTTGTGTCTCTACCTTTAGGTGTTCAAAAACTTATCATTTTTATGGTTATTATTGATTTATCTATTTGATGCCATTCTTAGGAAGTCTTTCTATTGAATTTCTAAATCACCTCTGCTGTTTGTAACAGAGTCCTGTCTCCTTATGTTCCAAGTTTAACACATAAACAATGCAATTGCTTGGTGTCATCTATTGATGTAATATCTACAAAGTCTCTCTGTAGGTACTTTTTACAATTTGTAATTCAAAAACACTTCATCTAGGGTGTTCTTTGCATTTCTTATTTACTTCAATTGGTTATATTAAGAACCATGTCTCCTTGTTCTAAGTTTAACATAAAACTATTTTACAGCAGGTATTTCTTTTACTTGATGTCATTTTTTCAAAGGCACTTGGTTTTTTTAATGTTCTGTGCATCTGTTCGACGTGTTAGATTTTGACACTTTACTTGGGTCATTCCATTGTGTTGGTTCCAATGTTCAGACATAGAGGAACCTCCAGCCTGCTGTTTCAATAGGGCCATGTCTTTGTATTTACAAACATTTCCCATTTCAAAGCTTGTGATGTTTTACAGCTTTGTGTTAACAAACCATCTTATCTCAGAAGCCTGTATTTCTGTTTTACGGCTTGTGTCGTTGAGGCTTTTAGATTTTTAACCCCAGTTTGTCATGTTTTAATATTATCAAATCTGTTTATAGGATGATGTATTTCTTGGAATATGGCTATTTCCTTCACAAGTCCTCTGCCCGCGGGAGGCCTGCGATCGGAATATCTGGGCCATTGTTTCTGTTATGAGTTGTGCAGCAACTCTACTTTGCTGTGCAGTGGTACATTGTCAGCACAGGCAGCTAACATGTCTTTGAGCGCTTTTCATTGTTCATGTAAGACAAAGGAAGCGTTATTCTTCTCTTCCTCTCAACAATGCTAACATTACTGTTTTCTGGATATTTGTTTGTTTTACTTCCATTCTGAGTTGTGAAGTTTAACATCTGCAAAATTTCACATCAGTGCAAGAGAAAAAAAATGCTGTTCCTACTAATTAAAACGTGTGAAACTGCAAATTATCTTCAAAATCATTTACCTGTCAATCATATAAAGCTTATGGTAGAAATTCTTTGTGACAAACTTCAAGCACAAAATGTTTAATTCACTCCTGAGGAGCACTATCTTTACACCGGGAATATTCCATTTGAAATAAATAGGTTAATGCTTGTGTACAAATAGCACACAAAGGAATGTGGCATGAGTCCGTTAAGTTCACCAATCAAAATTCTGCCATTTTATGTCAAACAATCTTATCATAGAATGGTTACAGCACGGAAGAAGGCCATTCGGCCCATCGAGCCCGTGCCGGCTCTCTGCAAGAGCACTTCAGCTAGTCCCACTCCCCCCCCCTTTTCCCGTAGCCCTGCAAATTTCTTTCCTTCATATACTCATCCAACTCCCTTTTGAAAGCTATGGTTGAATCTGCCTCCACCACCCTTTCAGGCAGTGCATTCCAGATCTTAATCAATCGCTGCGTAAAAAGGTTTTTCCTCATGTCGCCTTTGGTTCTTTTGCCAATCACCATAAATCTGTGTCTTCTGGTTCTCGACCCTTCTGCCAATGGGAACAGTTTCTCTCTATCTACTCTGTCCAGACCCCTCATGATTTTGAACACCTCTATCAAATCTCCTCTCAATCTTCTCTGCTCTAAGGAGAACAACCCCAGCTTCTCCAGTCTATCAATGTAACTGAGGTCCCTCATTCCTGGAATCATTCTCGGAAATCTTTTCTGCACCCTCTCTAAGGCCTTCACATCCTTCCTAAAGTGTGGTGCCCAGAATTGGACACAATACTCCAGTTGGGGCCGGACTAGTGTTTTATACAGGTTCATCATAATTTCCACACTTTTGTACTCTATACCTCTATTCATGAAGCCCAGGATTCCGTAAGCCTTTTTAACTGCTTTCTCAACCTGCCCTGCCACCTTCAATGATTTGTGCACACATACCCCCAGGTCTCTCTCTTCGAGCACCCCTTTCAGGATTGTACCATTTAGTTTATATGTCCTCTCCTCATTCTTTCTACCAAAATGTATCACTTCACACTTTTCTGCATTAAATTTCATCTGCCACGTGTCCACCCATTTCACCAGCCTGTCTATGTCTTCCTGAAGTCTATCACTCTCCTCCTCACTGTTCATTATACTTCCAAGTTTTGTATCATCTGAAAATTATGAAATTGTGCCCTGTACACCCACATCCAAGTCATTAATATATATCAAGCAAAGCAGTGGTCCAAGAACTGACCCCTGGGGAACACCACTGTATACCTTCCTCTAGTCCGACAAGCAACCGTTCACCACTACTCTCTGTTTCCTATCACTTAGCCAATTCCGTATCCGTGCTGCCACTGTCCCTTTTATTCCATGGGCTTCAACTTTGCTGGCAAGCCTATTATGTAGCACTTTGTCGAACACCTTTTGGAAATCCATGTACAGTACGTCAACTGCATTGCCCTCATCAAAGAACACAATCAAGTTAGTTAAATACGATTTGCCTTTAACAAATCTATGCTGGCTTTCCTTAATTAATCCACACTTGTCCAAGTGACTGTTAATTTTGTCCCTGATTACTGTTTCTAAAAGCTTCCCCACTACCAAGGTCAAACTGACTGGCCTGTAGTTGCTGGGTTTATCTTTACACCCTTTTTTGCACAATGGTGTAACATTTGCCAATCTCCAATCCTCTGGCACCACCCCCGTATCTAAGGAGGATAGGAATATTATGGCCAGTACCTCCACGATTTCCTCCCTCAATTCCCTCAGCATCCTAGGATGCATTCCATCCGCTCCTGGTGACTTATCTACTTTAAGTACAGCCAACCTTTCTAATACCTTCTCTTTATCAATTTTTATCCTATCAAGTGTCTCCACTACCTCCTCCTTTACTATGTCTATGGCAGCATCCTCTTCCTTGGTGAAGACAGATGCAAAGTACTCATTTAGAACCTCAGCCATACCCTCTAGCTCCATGCATAGGTCTCCTTTTTGGTCCCTAATCGGCCCCACCGTCCTCTTACTATTCTTTTTACTATTTATATGCCTATAGAAGACTTTTGGATCACCTTTTATATTGGCTGCCATTCTATTCTCAAACCCTCTCTTTGCCCCTCTTATTTTCTTTTTCACTTCTCCTCTGACCTTTCTATATATAGCCTGATTCTCAGATGTATTTGCAACTTGACATCTGTCATACGCGCTCTTTTTCTGCTTTATCATATTCTCGATCTCTTTCATCATCCAGGGAGCCCTGACTTTAGTTGCCCTGCCTTTCCCCCTAGTGGGAATGTACCTCAACTGTACCTGAACTATTTCCTCTTTAAAGGCAGCCCATTGTTCCATTACAGTTTTGCCTGCCAATCTTTGATTCCAGTTTACCCGGGCCAGATCCGTTCTCATCCCACTGAAATTGGCCTTCCCCCAGTTAAACATTTTTACTCTAGAAGGTGGTAATGCAACAAGTAATCTTCTCAGGAGGGGAATGGAATATTCAAAATGTAACCTTTAAAGAAGAACACTAAAATTAGTGTTTGCCTTGATGAAATTTGCCACTAAAATATGCAGTACTTAAGTCCTGAGTATGCTAATGCACAGCAGGTTGATCAGTGTCTGAAAAAAGGTTAATGTTTCAAGTGAGGCCCTCCATCAGAGTTCTGGTGAAGGATCACACCCAAGTTATTAGCCTGTCTTGCTCAAAAACAGATCTGCTTTGCATTGCTAACATTTTCTGTTTTTATTTCAGAATTCCTGCATTCACTGTTTATTTTATCACCAATATTTAAATTCAACAGTTTGAACTTTACTTTATTTATTATTTCAAAGGTTCATTTTCATGAGACCTATCTATCATTGTAAAATTATAATTTATGGACATGAATGCTTCTTGTGTTTAGGAATCCGTTCAGTAGATTTTAAATTATCTGTATAATTAGGGCTTTGTACACTCTCCCCTTTGTTTCTAAAGGTCTATTGTCTAAGCATTCACCTATTACTGTGCATAATTATACATACCTTTTATCTCTTAAATGATTTGTGCTTCATACCTTTTTTTGTCCAAAACACACAGGTTTCAGGATATTCTTTGTCCACCACCATCAATCGTATCACTGCTCCCATTGTTTTCGGACAACAGGTGTTGGTAATAATTCTGCTGTTGCCATTTACACCTCCTCTGGACCCATCTTGTGTTTCTTTACTTGTCCCATTACCACCTTCTTTTGTCATTTAATCACTCCTGCCTTCCACCTTATCACAGACCTTCCCTTATCCTCCCCCACTCCTCTTTCCCTGCCTCTGTACTTGCTTAAAACCTGTTACATCCGTAACATTTTCCAGTTCTGATGAAAGGTCACCGACCTGAAATGTTAACTCTTTTTCTCTCTCCACAGATGCTGCCTGACCTGCTGAGTATTTCCAGCATTTTCTGTTTATATTTCAGATTTCCAGCATCCGCAGTATTTTGCCTTTGTACCATCAATCTTTATTGGATCTTTGAGGTTTGATCATAGAATCATAGAATGGTTACAGCACAGAAGGAGGCCATTCGGCTCATCAAGCCCGTGCAGGCACCCTGCAAGAGCACTTCAGCTGGTCCCACTCCCCCGCCCTTTCCCCGTAGCCTTGCAATTTTTTTCTTTCAGGTACTTATCCAATTCCCTTTGAAAGCCACAATTGAATCTACCTCCACCACCCTTTCAGCTAGTGAATTCCAGATCCTAACCACTCGCTGCATAAAAAAGTTTTTCCTCGTGTCATCTTTGGTCCTTCTGCCAATCACTTTAAATCTGTGTCCTTTGGTTCTCGACCCTTCCGCCAATGGGAACAGTTTCTCTCTATCTACTCTGTCTAGACTACTCATGATTTTGAACACCTCTATCAACTCTCCTCTCAACCTTCTCTGCTCTAAGGAGAATAATCCAGTTTATCCACGTAACTGAAGTCCCTCATCCCTGGAACCTTTCTTGTAAATCTTTTCTGCACCCTCTCTAAGGCCTTCACATCCTTCCTAAAGTGTGGTGCCCAGAATTGGATACAATACTCCAGTTGAGGCCGAACCAGTGTTTTATAAAGGTTCATCATAACTTCTTTGCTTTTGTACTCTATGCCTCTATGAAGCCCAGGATCCCGTATGCTTTTTTAACCGCTTTCTCAACCTGCCCTGCCACCTTCAACGATTTGTGCACACATATCCCCAGGTCACTCTGTTCATGCACCCCCTTTAGAATTGTTGCCTTTAGTTTATATTGCCTCTCCTCGTTCTTCCTACTATCACTTTGCACTTTTCTGCATTAAATTTCATCTGCCACATGTGAAACTCATTCCACCAGCCTGTTTATGTCTTCTTGAAGTCTTACCTCTCATGCAATTTTCTATCTTTTCCCATTTTACACAGGCTCAGTATAGGCAGATAGGGAAGTTTTCTCTGCTATGTGTGAAAATGTCATAAAACCATCGATAAAGAATAAGTTTATGACTTTATGATGCACAGAGGAAATGTCCTCTCCCACCCCAAGAATGTTTTAGATACCTCATCAGCACCTTTGTCCGAATTCCAAGGCCAGAAATGTCCTCAGATTTGCTTGGTGAGTGAAGTGCATTTGTACAGTTTGCTACCCAAGTTTAATAATTAAGCACTGCATTTGGGAGAAATTAAAGTTTTCAAATAATTATAAATTCATCATGAACCCAATTTAGTCACAATAATAATTAATTTCCTTGGGGGCTTTTCCCTTCGCCCACCATAACTTTGGTGAAACAACCATTGCCGCCATTTCTCCGTGATTTCCGCCAAACTTCCACCCAAGTTCCGGCAGGAAATTTGGGAACACTGCAGAAACTCTACCCCCATGTTTTCACCTTCTGATCAACTGCTGCTTTTACTTTCTCTGGTAAAGTCAAGACGTTAGACAGTCTCAGAATAAGGGGTTTAGGACTGAGATGAGGAGAAATTTCTTCACTCAGAGGGTGGTGAATCTTTGGAATTCGCTACCCCAGAGGGCTGTGGAGGCTCAGTTGTTGAGTATATTCAAGACAGAGATCGATATATTTCTGAATATTAAAGGGATATGGGGATAGTGCAGGAAAGTGGCGATGAGGATGAAGATCAGCCATGATCTTATTGAATGGCGGAGCAGGCTCGAGGGGCCAAATGGCCTACTCCTGCTCCTATTTCTTATGTTCTTATAATTATCCATATTTGTTTAACTGAAAGAAAGAAAGACTTGAATTTAAATAGCACCTTTCATGACCACTGGATCTCCCAAAGCGTTTTACCACCAATGAAGTACTTCATTGAAGTGTAGTCACTCTTGCAATGTAGGAATATACTGATAATTCACTAGATGCTCAATGTGAGGAAGAATTTCTTCATTAAAATGAACAAAGGTTTATTTATCATGGATAACAATTATGTATGTAATTATCAGTTGAAATAAAACAATAAGAAGAATTTATGTATTATGTGATAATCTTCAGGGATGAAAACAAATTGTGACAACAATATGTGGGGTTTCTATACTTTAAAAGACTTGCGGCAGTTTTACGGTTTCAGTATCATAGTGGAAGTGATTAATGACCTTTGAGGCTCAATTAAAAATTAATGCAAAATTTTGAGTCCATTTACGGAGAAAGGTCAGGCCCTTTCATTTTTTAAAACACTATAACCACTTATAGAAGCAGCTGCTGCACTGTTACCATATAATTTTGAAACTAAATCTTTTAAATTATTAATATAATTGTATAATTAGTAGGCTGTATGTCAGAATAAGGAACAGAGAGCTAGCTATTTAAAGCAGAAGGTAATAGATTATGCTTTTAGTCAGCTAATCTTCCCATACTATTCCAGATTCACTGGAAGATTCATTACATGCCCACTTCTTTTAAATATTGCCAGCTGCTTTTCCTGATACTTTACAATTGTTCTTAAATCAGAATCAGTTAAAGAATTATTATTAAAAAAAATTGTTCTCTTGTTCTGTCCATTTCAGTACTTTTAATAGTCATTGTGGATGGTATTGCAGATGTTGCTCAATTCATTACCAGTGTTGATGTCTTTCCTCAACTGTCCTTTGGATATTCAATATTAGTAGATCACACAATAGAACCTGGACTGAGGGATACTGAGACCTGACCATTTTAGTGAGGTACTATTCTGTCCACTTTTCCTCCTCCTGCGCCCCCCCCCCTCCCCCTCCCCCGCCCCGCAACCACCATGTAAGAGTCTTTCTTAGTTTTGAAGGCTTTGGGCAAAATGTTCTGTCAGAGTATTAAAAGCAAATAGAAAACTTTAAATACAAGGTTCATTCAAATTTAACCTGAAAGGAAAAGGAGAGATTGTTTGAAATATTTACCATTTCAATTGATTTTTGTCCAGAAAAGAATGAAGTTTGCCTCTTCCCCCAATTATAAGCAAGAATTTTAGTCTTATTGTCAGTCACTTAAAAGGGAAATGAAATTCTTTATACGCAAAGTTCAGTTTTGTCTCAGTATACTTATAATGGCCAAACTTGCAAGGTTGCAATCCCAGCATGGAGCCTCATTAGTTAGTAGAGACAGAAAGTTCACTACAAAATGAATTTGCTTTCTGGGCTCCTTGTCACTTGACTTAGTAAAGATGAATGAGCAGGTGCAGAAAAGGTTCTGACAGAGCACCGAAAACATACTGTGTAGACCAGTCACCATACCGTGCATCACATCTACAAGCACAGGTACAGTTATCTGGCACTGACTGAAGGGCACTGCTTCTAGAGGTTTGGGTTTAGCTGTGAGTTACAGAGCTATGCCACCTGTTTCAAGAAAACCTGCAGATACCCTCAAACATATGGCCATAACTGTCAGGAACCAGTAAGGTGATCACAACCTACAATGTGTAGGGGGTGGTGGTTTGTGTCAGCTTTACCTCTGACTTCTGAGCGGTTCGAATCGCTCACACTCCCTTGGTTCTAGACCTTGGACTTATTTGGGGGTTGTGATACAAAGGTGCAGCAGACAACTGAGTTTGATGAAAGAACTTCAATCTTTATTAAAAGGTAAGACACAAATAATAACACTCTTATCACTCTAAAGGTGGGGAACACTTCGGTACAAGCGAGGGAAATGACAGTAGAACAATACTTCACCCCTCCCAACCCCACTTTACTAGCTAAGTTAGGTTTTGAAGGACCAGGGATAATGCTCACCAATCCTTTGACAGTTGGGCTAAATCGCGGTTTTGGGGTTCGCTGTTTATGGCGGTTAGTGTCTGCCGTACCCCGTACGCGGTAGAGGACTTCACCTGAGTCTCTGGTCAGTCTTCGCGAGTCCGCTGATGCAGTAGGATGTCGTTTTGGATTTATCTGGTTTAGCAGTAGGGTTTAGAGTCTTTGGGGAAAATCTTACCCAGGGGTAAGTCAGGAGTAGTTTGTAGTGTGGAAACTTTGCGGTTCTTCAGGTTTTCTTCCCTAAAGTTGGTCTTTGTTGGTCGCGGTGGCCTGCTATTACCCGGTCAGTTGGGGGTAATGCGCGGTTGTTGGTTTCGTGAGGCCTTTGGTTTCCGCGATGGCTTTAGGCCTTGTCTAGTGTGTCGGTCGACCTCGTGGAGCCGTCGGTGACTTGTTGCTGCTTGTTGCTCCGGGTGACTGTGTTGGGACCGTTGTTGGAGGTGCGTCAAGGTGGTATCTTCACGAGCTGGACTCAGGTGTGTCTGAGTGGTGAGCGATGCCGACTCGCTTCCAGCTCAGGTTTTCTTCTTCCTGGTTTCTTCTTCTTCTGATGACCACCGGTTGCGACTGACGACTCGACCGCTCGACCTTGAACTGCTTGATGGGCCTTCAATTATACTAAATTGAAGTGGCCTTATCTACCCGCCAAATCTACTCAGTTCATTGTCTGGGTTTTGGCGGGCTCGTAAATCGGTAACGACTTACTAGCACGTTAACTGGTTTTTTAACAGGCCTTCAATCTCACCCATTGAACATGGCCTTATCTACCCGCCAAATCTACTCAGTTCATTGTCTGATTTTTGGCGGGCCTGTTACCAGTAACTGCTCTGTAAGTGTCAGATGGGTTTTGGGATGGTTTGCATCCTGTCGATCTCCTTGGCTGATCACTCGTGATTGGTTTCGTGTTTTGGGTTTCTAGGCTGGACTCAGTCTTTTCTATAGCCTGGTCCTGAGTGATTTGTATTATGCATGTTTTCTGATGGGCCCTGTAATCGGTTTGATGGGGCCTGTTATTTTGGGTGGGACTGTCTTCTCCCAGGATCTATTGTCAAAATGTTAATGCCTGCTGGGGCTTGAGTGGGGTCATCCCAGTTCCCCAGACAGTGCAATTAACTGCAATAACCAAAACTGCTTTTACAGAGGTCGAGCCCACCTTCCTTCACAGCCTTTTCTCCCTTTACAGGCCCAGACATAGTTTTAAAATGCCAAAACTTGGTTTTTGGTCTTACAGTCTCTTAGGTTAGGCCCAAATGCAATTTTATCACTCTGAGGTAGTTCCAAAGTCCTTTTTCCTTAGGTTGGGGATCTGCAAATTTTGGAAACCTTACAAATGTTTATGTCTCCAGCTCCTTTATAGCCTCGTGCAGGGGACATCAGCAGCACCAGTCAATTTGCTGTTCATTGATTCATCAAACAGGTGACTGATGTTTTATTCAGGAGTACTGATACATTCAACTCCTTTCCCACTGACCAGCAGCAACAGCATTCGAGGGCTGCCCAATTCCACTAGACTGCTGGTGTTACTAAATTACAGGGGGTGACGGTGGCCACCCGGGTCCCTAGCCACAATGCTATGGCTTACACTACAGAAGGTGGTTCAACTGCGTCAATGGCAGCTCATTAGTGACGACCAACATGGTATCACGCCAGTAAATATCTACTTTCCAAAAGTGCCCATGATGTTTTCACTTGGCTACAATCATCTATACCAACCTACTTTTTTTTATATTCGTTCTGGGATGTGGACGTCGCTGGCAAGGCCAGCATTTATTGCCCATCCCTAGTTTCCCTTGAGAAGGTGGTGGTGATCCGCCTTCTTGAACCGCTGCAGTCACTGTGGTGAAGGTACTCCCACAGTGCTGTTAAGGAGGAAGTTCCAGGATTTTGACCCAGCGATGAGGACGGATCGGCGATATACTTCCAAGTCAGGATGGTGTGTGACTTGGAGGGGAACTTGGAGGCGGTGGTGTTCCCATGCGCCTGCTGCCCTTGTCCTTCTAGGTGGTAGAGGTCGCGGGTTTGAGAGGTGCTGCCAAAGAAGGCTTGGCGAGTTGCTGCAGTGCATCTTGTAGATGGTACACACTGCAGCCAGTGGAGGGAGTGAATGTTTAAGGTGGTCGATGGGATGCCAATCAAGCGGGCTGCTTGGAAGGTAAAGGGAGACTAGAATGATGGCTTCTGAGAGACTGGTTAATTACGACCTTGTGGCAGCCCTGGACAGAGTCAGTGTGCAGATACAAGCAAATCCCATGTGCCAGGATCATTATTAAGCATATCATTGACATCTTACAGCAGCATTTCAGGTATCTGGACACATCAGGGCTACCTTTCAGTACAGCCTCTCCTCTAACATCATTGCTGTTTGCTGCATAACTTTGCTATGGAAAGAAGCCGAATTGTGGATTGCGAAGGTCAATGTGAAATGAAAATCAGAGCATAAAGTGGACGCTGACCTTGAGAAGATAGTTTCTGAAACATTAGTGCAGCCAGGAAGACTGCTGCACCAAGAACTGATTCAAGACAAACGTGGCTAAATTCCTGGGTAAGTGAGCTGTGAGGAGGACACAAAGAGCCTGTAAAAGGGATGTAGACAGGTTAAGTGAGTGGGCAATAAGGTGGCAGATGAAGTATAATGTGAGGAAATGTGAGGTTGTTCACTTTGGTAGGGAGAATAGAAAAACAGAATATTTTTTAAATGGTGAGAATCTATTAAATGTTGGTGTTCAGAGAGATTTAGGTGTCCTCGTACAGGAAACACAGAAAGTTAGCATACAAGTACAGCAAGCAATTAGGGAGGGAAATGGCATGTTGGCCTTTATTGCAAGGGGGTTGGAGTAAAGAAAGAAAAAAAGAAAGACTTGGATTTCTATAGCGCCTTTCACGACCTCCGGATGTCTCAAAGCACTTTACAGCCAATTAAGTACTTTTAGACTGTAGTCACTGTTGTAATGTAGGAAACGGGGGCAGCCAATTTGTGCACAGCAAGCTCCCACAAACAGCAATGTGATAATGACCAGATAATTTGGTTTTGTTACGTTGATTGAGAGTTAAATATTGGCCAGGACACTGGGGATAACTCCCCTGCTCTTCTTCAAAATAGTGCCATGGGATCTTTTAAGTCCACTTGAGAGAGCAGACAGAGACTTGGTTTAACATTTCATCTGAATGACGGCACTTCCAATAATGCAGCACTCCCTCAGCACTGCACTGGAGTGTCAGCCTAGACTTTTGTGCTCAAGTCCCTGGATTGGGACTTGAACCCACAACCTTCTGATGCAGAGGCAAGAGTGCTACCCACTGAGCTACGGCTGACACAAGAGTACACGAGTAAGGAAGTCTTACTACAATTGTACAGGGCTTTGGTGAGACCACACCTGGAGTACGGTGCACAGTTTTGGTCTCCTTATCTGAGGAAGGACATACATGTCTTAAAGAGGTGGTGCAACGAAGGTTCACTAGATTGACCCCTGGGATGAGAGGGCTGTCCTTTGATGAGAGATTGAGTAGATTGGGCCTATACTCTCTGGAGTTTAGAAGAATGAGAGGTGATCTCATTGAAACATACAAAATTCTGAGGGGGATTGACAGGGTAGATGCTGAGAGGTTGTTTCCCCTGGCTGGAGAGTCTAGACTAGGGGGCATAGTCTCAGGATAAGGGGTCAGCCATTTAAGACTGAGATGAGATGGAATTTCTTCACTCAGAGGGTTGTGATCTTTGGAATTCTCTACCCCAGAGGGCTGTGGATGCTGAGTCTTTGAGTATATTCAAGGCTGAGATCGATAGATTTTTGGACTCTTGGGGAATCAAGGGATACGGGGATTGGGCGGGAAAGTGGGGTTGAGGTCGAAGATCAGCCGTGATCTTATTGAATGGGGGAGCAGGCTCGAGAGGCCGTATGGCCTACTCCTGCTCCTATTTCTTATGTTCTTATGATCTGCCTCTTTTAGGAATTCTTGGCTGCGAAATTCAGATTCTTTGCACCTCCCGTTAGCGCCTAGTGGGTGTGCTAACGGGGCACTGAGGGGCTAGCGGCCGGACGCGGCGAATGCTGCGACGCCCATGAAATTCAGTGCCAGTTTAGCGCTGGTGCGAACTCTTAACGCCTGGGCCTCTAGCGCCTTGTAGAGCGTGACGTCATCAAGTGCGCACCGCCCCGTTAGCACCCCGGAGGTGAAATTGACTTTCGCCTCCTGCATTATTGCCTCGCGCTGACAACGCCAGCAAGAGGAGACGTTCTGATGTTGGATGGCCGCTTCGGGAGCGGTAATTCAAGGGAATGCTTTTCAGATCGCTGAACCGTTATTATTTGCACCAATCTGGTGCTTGCGCAAAGTTTTCACTCTTTCATTGTTGCAGGATGTCCAAGCCCTCCACTTGGTGACAGTGTTTGGGGCTGTATTGGCAGTCATCTTGCAAGACTGCAGTGCCGACAAATAGCTTCTGGTGCAGTATTGTCCTTTCCCTTTAAACGAGAATAGCAGCCTCTGTGATTGAAGAGTGCCGTCTGGAATGCGCTGCAAATTGTCTCACACTGTGCCTGGTACCACCCCGCTCTCCGACTTTAGCGCCCTAAGAGAAGTGGTTAGCGCTTGATTTAGCACTCCACTTCCCTATTGGAGCGCTACAACTGAATTTTGCAGGAGCCTCTCATCATTAGCGCCTGGCGCTAATTTTTCAGCTTCAGAAGTTTTAGCGGCCCAAACGGGGCTATAATGAATTTCTCCTCCAGGGACTCAAACACCTTCAGCACCTCTCTCTGAACCTCCTCAACTACAATCAATACCCATCCTTTGCAATGCTGAATTTAATGGAATAGACATTAAACCAAACCTACACATTTTTGTAACATTAATGCATCCCCATTTTGAAATAATTACCTGTGAGTGCTGCCGACATAGTGCAAGAGAGGTTAGAGACCGTGTCCATTCCTCACGTGATAGTGTGTTGCTGTTCCCAATTTGTGAATCACAACAATGTTGTATCCTTGCAGGCGATGCTCTATTGCAGCAGATGCATGTTTTTGTCACGTGTTGACTGTAACCACAAATGACAAATGAAGAAGTCATTTCTTTATTTTGCTTAACATAAGGTAATACGCCAGTGACGTGTGAGGTGTTCCTCCCATGTCCAACTTAAAATGGCTATGTTGTCAATCTATGCGGTGGCATATCCACAGCATTTGTCAGAATGTAATCCATCATTGACCAGTTTTGTGGGCGGGGCCAGCTTCCAGCGCGATGTTTTTTAAACTAGCGCAAAGGATCACGGAAACTTGATTTGCACCGGACCTAATTTGCGCTTGAAATTCCTTGATCTTTTGCGCTGGTTTGGCCGATTTTGGGCGAATTGCGCTGAAAAGAAACAGCGCAACCTAACAGAAACTCCTGCCCCAATTGTCCAAAAGCCAAACAAAACATGTACACCACATAGCAAAATATCAAATAAGGATAGCAAATAGCAGTTCTGTGATTGTAATAATGCCCATAAAGAAAACAGTGTTGAACTGCAGTGTTTATTGGAAGCTAATGAAACCATCACTCAGGTTCCCTTCCTGCAGTAACTGGTCTGCTCCTGGTTCTTACTGAGGTGTATGTCACACAAGCGTGGTGATACAGGCTTCAAATACTCCCTTAATGGCAAAGCAACTGACAACTGCAATGTCCCTTGTTGGTGCTTGGAAGTTCCCTGTGGCTTAAATTTAAGGTGGTGACCTTCACTGCCACGGGTAGTGCATTGCGTTTGGTTGACTGTCCTGCAGATCCTCCTAGCTCAAATGGAACATCTCAGTGCTGGTCTTTCTGGTGAGCCTGTGCCTCTCAGACGCTACACTTCATCATGCCTATGTAGTAGACTCTAATTTCGATTGGCCGACTGTCTGAGATAATACCCAGAAGAGACTCCCATATCATATCCAATCCCCTCTCTTCTCTGCCACCATTATATGCCTGGAAATGGATGCTACATCTATGCTCACAGTTAGAAATATCTGGTACTAGTTACTGCTGTTGCTGCTATCCTGTTTCTCATAACTTTTTGCGTGCCCTTCACTTATACCAGATCTGAACTCCTGTAAAACATTCACTTTCAGTGTGCCTCTGTAGCTGTAGAAGACTGCACCAGTTGCTCATTCATAACCTTTTGAACAGCTCAATTAGCTCAATTAACCTTTTTTCCCACTTTGGAAACATTTCTGATATCTATTGTTGCCTGGTAGGACAGACAATCGGTCCACTTTAACTTTCTCCTCACATACCACTCTTTAAACACATTTATTTTTTTGAAAGATTCCTGAACAGAGGAATGCCAGCCCCCTTAGTCTCAGCAGTCACATTATTTGATCAAAGTATCAGTACCTGCTAGTGTGTCTGAACATATGCTCCTTAGTGAAATGAATAATTAAGTACCCGTCAGATGGCAGTTAAAGGCTACACTTGATTTGCAAGGAAGAGGAGATTATGGATAGTAAATACAAATTATAACTATCTGCAAAAAGTGTTGGTATCAAATGTTAATTAAATCAATCATTGCATTTTTATTATTAAAATGTGTACACTGGCAGCAGAACTGTTGTGACTGTGTGCAGACCTTCTAATACTCAGCAACGTATTCTATTCATTGATAATCTGAGTTCTGCATCACTCCCTATTGACGTAAGGCTGAAAGAAAGAACTTTTATCATTTGCAGTGGAATTTTGACACTATTCATCATTCAGAACTAAGTCAAAGCAACTGAAGTGCTGGATGAAAAATGATTTAATTTGAAAGCAATGTACTAAACTAATTCTACCTGGAGATCTTTTATTACGTTTCCAAGATCTGTGGAAACAGAGCCTGGAACCTTGTTTGCTACAACTCAAATATACCTCTGGATCTTCTGATAGCAGAACCAAACCTATGGATAGTTCTAGCAGCTGAACAATGAGAAATAAAACTTCTACTGTTCCCATTGTGAAGCCTGTACTTCCAGCAGACTGTTTCACAGCTGACCTTTTATGATATTTATGATGTGCTGTGCGATGACAAGGAAAATAGTTCTGGATCACAGGGGGTTTGAACTTAACATTTCTTACAAGATTTTCTAGTGATGTGTGGATGCAGTTTTGCAAACAAACCTTTAACTTTTATTCAACTTTTTTTCCCCACTGTTTATCGGAACTTCCATTGCGATTGTGGGCTGGAACACCCCAGAAGATTGCTGCCTGAAATCTTAAATTGGCCTTCTAATAATACTTTCTAGTCAGTTATGCTGGCTTTGTCTGCATGCGGAAATCCAGCACTGCATTTTTCACTACTCCTCCACACCCACCAACCCACCAACCCACCCACCCACACAGGATGTGTCGATGTGTCCAAAATGCTGTGGGTGTCTGATTTATTCAGATTCCTTGATCCTGCCCTCATCCCAGAAACTCTGGGAATCTCTACACAGCAGTGCGTCACGATTCTCTCTCTGCCATAGTTACAGTGGCAGAGTGGGATTGTAGATATTCCATGCTGTTTAGTATCACCAGAGAGTATAAAACAAATTACATATATAATTCACCTGCACATGAGTCACTAAAACCCTTTTGTTACATTTATTTTTGTAACTCTTGATTATAAACCCAGTTCAATCCTGCCAATTTGCATGTTAAATTGCAATTAAAAGTCAAGAGTCCCAGGACCCCATGCACTTCGATTTACCAAACTCCATATGATCAGGAAAGTCCTTCATTATAATAGATAAATCTACTTTGGAAAAATTGAACAAACTGACATTGTTTGCATCAATCCTGAACAGAACGAACATGGGTAAATCCATGACCTTGGAGTGTCTTGTTTTCTGGCTGAACAATACTGCATCAATACTAGACTATCAACCACATGAATAAAGGGGACATTTGGAGAAAAATGTAATTAAGAAGGCAATTCAGGTTTCCTTTAACAAGACCAAAAATGCCCACGACACTTCCCTTTAAATGCATCGGCATGAATTTCTGGGTTATTGACTTGTTGAATTGAATGAGAGCCTCACCAAATAATGGCCTAAATTGGCAGAAAATTGCATCTTATAAAGTGACAGCACATGCTCTGAAAATAAATGTTGACGTTGTCTAAGCATGTGATTGAGGACTGAAAAATTCCACTCACTAGCTGGCCAGGGTTGAGTTACTGTCTAGATTTAATGAGTTGAAAACAAAGCGACTCTTCAGCTTGCCTGCAGCTTCAGTTTCCTCCTTTTGCAGCTCTTCAATGTTTCTTTGTTTTTTTGCTGCATCTGATCCTTTGTTACCTGAAGGAAGCTCTTCCTGACCCCTTTTTATTAGCTCCTCATTAACATCAAAGGTATATTTAACCCTTTACATAATTCATTGACTCTGGTCAAAGTTCATGTCATAGCTTCTGCAGAATCAAATGTTTTTTTAGCCAATTTAGCAAAGACCTACCTACTAAGCATTTCGCATACATTTTCAAGTCATAATTTGTCACAATAAATACATAGTTGATAATGTGTGGCTTTGAAATCAATTGCAATAATATGGCTGTATTTTTCTTGGTTTCCTTTGTGATCTATGGAATGTTGTCGAACAAGTAAAATGGAAACCCATCTTTATTTTATCGAACCCTTATATCTTATAGATTTACTCTTTAATCCTTCTCCAACCAGAAATACCATTTCTGTTTATTTTTGTACTCATTGTCAATGTATTGCTAGTTCTGGCCATATTGAATTGAAGAGGGCTAAGGTGTGTGGTTGTTTAAGTAACTGAGGAAAAATAATTTTTTTATCATATTGATAAAATACTGTAAATATAAAATCAGTTAATTAAACAAATGCATGGCAATATTATATGTAGTTGTGCACAAGGGGAATAATGAATGCTATACAAAAAATACATTTCTATAATGATTTTCTTTAGAAATAAAAATCAATGGCAATTATGTGTTTGTGTGCATATGTATGTATGTATATATAGGGCCGAAAATTGATCCCGGGACGCGAGAGTACGCACTGCATACTCTCGCGTATTCCCACTCCAATTGCCGGTTTTCTGCATGCCCTGCGCATGCGCTGAAAACCGGCAATTGCTCTTCCGAAAAGGGGGCGGGGCCGGAGTGCATCGCGTGCGCGCTACAGGCTGCGCGCACGCTGTGCACTTCATGCTTTGGACGCGCAGGTAAGTACTGAAGATTTTGGAAATGTAAAAAGGAGGAGTAAGACCCGCTTTTAAGAAGGTAAGTAGTGAATTAAGTATTTTTTTGAATTTTTTTTTACAGGTATATCTTTTTTATAGACTTTAAAGACAGGTAAGTTTATTTTTATAACTTTTTAAAAGATTTTAAATTTTTTCAAAAATTTAATTTTTTATTTAAAATGGTTAATTTAATTAACTATACTTATTTTATTAATGTGATGGTTTTTTTTTTAAATTTAATTGAGGTTTAGCTGTTATTTTGGGGGGGTGTAAGATTCATAAGTCTCTCAGCCATGCTGTGAGACTTATGAATGGAAGATGGTGTGCTGCCATTGGCTCTAACTGAGTCACGTGATCCCACAGCTCGCACGAATTAACTACGCCGCTGGGATACGCAAGCCCAGCACAGCTGATGTCTGGAACATCAATTTCGTGCGAGCTGGATCAGAAAAAGCATAAGCGAGGTGAGACATCGCGGGAAAGGCTTACCCCCGCGGGAACAGAGCGAGATCAATTTCTGGGCCATTACCTCATCGGTAGATGTGCAGTGAGACTGAAGATAATGAACAACTGGGTTATATTGCTCCATAAATATTAATATTAATACCATAATCATACATCAATTTAGTATTCCATGGCAAATCCTTTTAAGAATAAGAATCTTAAAAATAAAACCAAATTGATAGCTAAACAAATTATGAATCTTGTCAGGATTTGAAAATGCTGAGCTTTTCATGATAAGTGACTTAACGTAAGAAGTCCACATTATACTACAGGATTCAGTTACTTTTCAATCAAAATATTTGCAATTAATCATATGAACAAATACACAAAAGTTTATTATGATAGTCTTTTTGAATTTGTCAGTAATTCCAATTTTACACTATATTTTATAGTTCTGAGCATACAATATGTCACTGTGTCCTGAATTTATATTATAATTATTTTCTCCATCAACATCGATCCTGCAAGTTAATAGCTCAATATCCAGACACTTACACTAGCACCAACTGTGAATATTATTACAGATATCATGTTATGCGCAGTTTAGCTTCTTTACTTCTCTGATTTCTAGGCTGTGCTGGATTTTGCGGTACAACAACTTGCATTTATATAGCACCTTTAACGTAGTAAAACATCCCAAGGCGCTTCACAGGAGCATTATAAGACCAAAAAAAATTTGACACCAAGCCACATAAGGAGAAATTAGGACAGGTGACCAAAAGCTTGATCAAAGAGGTAGGTTTTAAGGAGCGTCTTAAAGGAGGAAAGAGAGGTGGAGAGGTTTAGGCAGGGAATTCCAGAGCTTAGGGCCTAGGCAACAGAAGGCACGGCCACCAATGGTTGAGCGATTATAATCAGGGATGCTCAAGAGGGCAGAATTAGAAGAGCGCAGATATCTCGGGGGGTTGTGAGGCTGGAGGAGATTACAGAGATAGGGAAGGGCGAGGCCATTGAGGGATTTGAAAACAAGGATGGGAAAAGTAACAGTGAGGCTCTCAGCACTCACCTTTATTAAAGAGTAAATCGGACAACTACTTCCAGCTACTTCCAGCGACCGCACATGCGCAGTTAAACGCGGAAATCAGGAAGTTGCTGTCCAAGTTGCCCTACTCCTCCAGAAGCTTCGCTATAACAGTATCTCATCAAGAGTCTTGGCATTGAAACATATTGAAGTTGCTGTAGATACCCACTAAATATAAAAACATGGAAACATAAAATTACAAATAGGCATTAATAGATTAAGTGAATGGGCAAAACTTTGGCAAATGGATTTCAATGTAGGCAAGCATGAGGTCATCTACTTTGGACCTAAAAAGGATAGATCAGAGTACTTTCTAAATGGTGAAAAGCTAGAAACAGTGGAGGTCCAAAGAGACTTAAGGGACAATGTACATAGGTAACTAAAATGTCATGGACAGGTACAGAAAATTATCAAAAAGGCTATTGAAATGCTGGCCTTTATATCTAGAAGACTATATACAAGGGGGTAGAAGTTATGCTACAGCAATACAAAGCCTTAGTTAGACCACATCTAGAATACTATGTTCAATTCTGGGCACCACACCATTTCAGTGTAAGTAAATTTTTAATGGCGTGATAAGTCTTAATTACTGCCAAACCACCTCTTTAGCACTGAAAATTAACATTTACTATTGTGGAGTCTCATTCCTTCAGATTTTAATTTTTTTGGAGGTTTAAAAAAGTAAAATGTAAATTTTTTTTTTAACTTTTTCTTTCTGTCTCTTTTATAAGAACATAAGAAACAGTAGCAGGAGTAGGCCAATCGGCCAATCAGGCCCCTCGAGCCTACTCCACCATTCAATAAGATCATGGCTGATCCAATCTTGGCCTCAACACCACTTTCCCGCTCTCTCCTCCCACTTGACTCCCTTGTAGTTCAAATGTCTGTCAATCTCCGCCTTGAATATAATGGGCCAGAAATTGATCTGGCTCCGTTCCCGCGGGTGTAAGGAGCAGGCGCGGTAATACATACCGCGTCTGCCGTTTCGTCTTTTCCACGTTGAAAATTCATCCTCTGGCTGATTGAGTGCAGGGCAGCGTATGACGTCACACTGCCCTGCAGCGCAGCGTGCGCGTTGCATCGCGTGCGATGTGGAGTGAAGACACGCCCATTAAGGTCTCTTTTCCATAGGCCACGCCCCCGATTTTTTTCTCCACTGAAACCATTGTACAGCTGCTGAAGACACAGTTTTCTCACTGTTTTAGGTGGAATTTGCAGTAAGTAGGATTTAAATGCATGGTTTTGTAAACTTTTAAAGATTTTTAGTATAATTTGAGTAATGTTAAACATTTGCAAAGAGATTTAAAGTAATTTAAATAGTTTTAAAAGCACAGAAATCATTTTTTTCAGAGATTTAACTGTTTATAATCAGCAAACGAAATTGGCTGCTATCAGCACTATCCAATTTATCAAAATAACACAGAATTTCAGTGATGATGATCTCCGTACACTTCTTGACGAGGTAGAATCGAAACGTTCACGGATAATTGGAACTCAGAAGTCCAAGCCGCCGCGAAAAGGCCAAATGGCAGCGTGGAAAGAGGTTGCTCAAAGTGTGAGCGCAACCTCGACCATTCCACGTACAGCTGAGCAATGTCGCAAAAAATTCAGCGATTTATATCGAACGCTGAAGGTTTGTATAGTTATAACAAAAGTCAATGTTAAAATGTCTTAACATTTAAAATGAAAAGCCTTGAAAAAGTGTTTGTTTGCTAAGCTGAGTTAACTGAAGTCACAAGATGCTCCCATAAATTTTTATGGCTTTTGTAGCCAGACAAGTCTCATAAAATGCTAATGTCATCTTGATTGAAATGCTTTGAGTTGCTTACTGAGTCCTCTTGAAGGACTGTTGCAGAAACCCAATGTGGAAGTGCAGCTTAGTAAAATAAATGAGTCTCTTGAAGGACTCATGCGAATAATTTCTGCTGCAATTACTGTGACTCCATCAGAACCAACCTTACCTGCTCCCAGCGCAGAATCAGTGCAGGTCCAAGAGCCACCAACGATGATGCAATCAAGAAAGCGCAAGAGACGTTAGGGTGTTGCATGTTCCACAATTCACATCCATTGACCCTCAGGAATAGTTTATTTGTGGTAAAATTTTTCAAGTGTTTAATTTTTAGTTTTATTTAAAACTTACATGTTTACATTTTTCTTTATTTATATATATATTTGACACTGAAACTGAAAGTTAGCTTTTCATTGAAAAAGTACAGCCTTTAGTCACTTTATAAAAATTCAAATTGTTTATTTTCAAAAAAAAATTGAACATTTAAACTTGTTTACATTTAGGAAAGAGTTATTTCCCATCTTGAATGTCTTTACTGCATTAACGAAGCAAAAAAGTTACTGAGAACTGTTAACAAATTTTTAAAAAACCTATTTCTGTTTACGATTGTTTACAAAGTTGAAAAGTAGCTAGTTAACATTGAAAAGTTATAAACTATGTAAAGCAACAATGAACCTCAGAAGTCTGTAATGCTGCAATAAAAGAGCACTGTTTCACTTTAAATTGTGTCTGTACCTTTATTTGCCTTGCTGGTGGAGAGGGAGGGGGAGAGGGAGGGGGAGGGGGAGGGGGAGAGGGAGGGGGAGAGGGAGGGGGAGGGGGAGGGGGAGAGGGAGGGGGGAGGGGGAGGGGGAGAGGGAGGGGGAGGGGGAGGGGGAGAGGGAGGGGGAGGGAGAGGGAGGGGGAGAGGGAGAGGGAGGGGGAGAGGGAGAGGGAGAGGGAGAGGGAGGTACAAGGCGACACTACCTCGTGAAGGTGTTGGCTACCAGCTGCTCCCGAGCAGCCTTACTTTGAGCAGCAGTTGGCTCTTCCCCATCATGCCTTCCCACAGGCACATTGGCATTGTCCACGTCCTCCATTTCTGCAGGTAGTTCATCTGCAGCATTAAGGGTCAGTCCTTCCTGCAGGGCAAAGTTATGCAAAGCACAACAGGCCACCACAATCTTTGCCACTTTCTGAGGAGAATACTGCAAGGTCCCCCCTGACCTGTCCAGGCACCGGAAGCGTGATTTCAGAACTCCAATTGTCCTCTCCACCACTTGCCGTGTGGACACGTGTGCCTGGTTGTATCTCTCCTGAGCCTCATTATTGGTCTTGCGGTAGGGAGTCATCAGCCATGGTCTTAGCGGGTAGCCCTTGTCGCCCAATATCCATGCGGATCCTGGAGGCAATGCGTTGAGGACGCCATATAAGTCAGAGTTACGGAGGACGATTGCAAAAGGGCATCTTTCTCTCACACAGGCTTCCTCCTCAAACTGAAAGTTGTAATGAAAAAATGGAAATAGTTGTTAAAGTAACTTTAGTTAAGTGAGTGGCTATAAAATCAGGTCAGGCTATGGTGGGACACGTGCGCTATCAGCTTGGGAACACATCTACCCACCACACGGCCCTAGCTGATTTTCCAAAACTGTAACATTTTCATAAATTCATACATACATACATACATACTTACTTACTTACTCATTTTCATCTTTAAAACTTTTTGAAACGTAAACAGTTCATTTTTAAACTTTCATTTTCACAGATAGATACCTAAATATGCCTTGTACACACCCACAGTTGCTATACTACTCCAAATGGTCAAAACCCGTTTTTAAAATTTTTTTTTAAAACTCTTAACTTATATAAGACTTCATTTAAAACTTTTGTGTCTTTCAGATTTAAAAAACTCACCTCAGTAGCCACACTCCAAAAGGATTTCTTCCTCCTACTTATCTCGGCAAATGTATAAATGGCTGCTGCTCCTGGTTTTAAAATGTGTAACTGCTCGGAGCTTACACACACTACTCTCATTCACAAAATACATGAATTTTCTGACGCACGCGCAGAATCACCAGCCCACGCGATTACTCGCATATCCATGAAACTGACCAGACATGAAGTGCCGGTTTTCAGCGCATGCGCAGTGCATGCAGAAAACCGGCAATTGAAGAGGGAATACGCGAGTGTACGCAGTGCGTACTCTCGCGCACCAGGATGAATTTTTGGGCCATGCAATGTCTCCGCCTCCACAGCTCTCTGGGGTAGAGAATTCCAAAGATTCACGACCCTCTGAGAGAAGAAATTCCTCCTCATCTCCGTCTTAAATGGGTAACCCCTTATTCTGAAACTATGCCTCATTGTTCTAGAAACCCTCACTAGGGGAAACATCCTCTCAGCATCCACCCTGTCAATCCCCCTCAGAATCTTATATGTTTCAATAAGATCACCTCTCATTCTTCTAAACTCCAATGAGTATAGGCCCAACCTGCTCAACCTTTCGTCATATGTCAACCCCTTCATCCCAGGAATCAACCTAGTGAATTGTCTCTGCACTGCCTCCAATGCAAGTATATCCTTCCTTAAATATGGAGACCAAAACTGTATGCAGTACTCCAGGTGCGGTCTCACCAGTGCCCTGTAAAGTTGCATCAAAACTTCCCTACTTTTATACTCCATACCCCTTGCAATAAAGGCCAACATTCCATTAGCCTTCCTAATTACTTGATGTACCTGCATGCTAACTTTTTGGGCTGGATTTTCATTGACCCGTGGAGGTGGATTTGGAGGCGTGTGGGGGGTTAAAATTGCGAAAACTGGCGGGCGGGCACAAGCCCGCCTCCACGCAATTTTCATTAAATCGTGTCTGCTGGTCCCGACTCCATCCTGCCTCTAAGAGGTGGGATAGGTTGTTAAGGCCCTTAACAAGCACTAAATTGCCTCCATAATGCCATTTTGAAAGGCCTTTGTGATTTTAACCCTTTTTCTACGTGAAGCACGCCTGTTCTGAACCACGAATGTGAAACCTGGCAGGAGCACATTTATTTGGCTGGCTGGCTGGCTGGATGGATGGATGGATGGATATATGGATGGATGGGGAGGAGACATATCTGGGTGTGGTGGTGTAAAAATATCTGGGAGCAGACTTAGGGCTGCTGCTGCTCATTTTGCGTCCAGGTCCTCTCACAGCAAAGGCCAGGCAGTCTTTGAAGACCTTCAATGCAGCAGAAATGATGACATCATCAGAGGCGACTTTCAGACTGAAAACATTAATTGGTTCATGGGTTCCCACATGCTGGAACTCAATTGCCCAATTAGGTGAAAATTGCATCAATCTCCCACATCCAATTGCAGTCGGGTGGATAACACGAAAACTGGATGACACGACCCCAACCCGCCCCAGTATCAAAATCCTTGTGTTTCATGTACTAAGACATGGGTTATGGGGATAGGATGGGATATGTTAGGGGGAATTAAATACGTGGGGTTACGGGGGTAGGGTGGGATATGTGTACTGTGGGGATTAAAGCAGGGACAGGGTACTGGATTTGGATGATCAGCCATGATCGTATTGAATGGCGGAGCAGGCTCGACGGGCCGAATGGCCTACTCCTGCTCCTAGATTCTATGTTTCTATGTTTCTAAGACCCCCAGATCACTTTCTACCGCATCATTTTGTAGTCTCTCTCCATTTAGATAATAATTTGCTTTTTCATTCTTCCTTCCAAAGTGGATAACCTCACATTTTCCCACATTATACTCCATCTGCAAAAAATTTTCCACTCACTTAACCTATCTAAATCCCTTTGCAGACTCTTTGGGCTCGATTTTGCCAGGCCCGAGGAGGCGGGATTGGAGGCATGTGAGCTGTTAAAATCGCAAAAAATGTCGGGCGGCTCTGATCCCGCCTCCAGCCCGCCTCCGAGCAATTTTCCCAGAATCGGGGTTTCAGACCCTGTTTCCATCCCACCTCCAAGAGGCGGGATAGGCCATTAAGGCCCTTAAGAACCAGTTAAGTGCCTGTATAATCCCATTTTGAGAGGCCTTTCTGACTTTAACACTTTTCCCCCGTGCTGCACGTCTCCTCTGGAACACGCCAGTTAATCCTGGCGGCCTCACAAGTGGATTGCTTACTAACAGCTGCAGTTCCACCATTAAAAAGGACTTTACAGCAATCATCATTTGCAGGTGGCAGAACTTTGTTGTCTCAGGTCTGGGGGAACTTTTAGCAGGCCTACTCATTGTTGTGGAAGTTTGGAGCCTGAGACCCATCTCCAATGTGACCTCCTGGGAAACCCCTCTCCCCACATTGACTGAGCGCTTCCTCAACTGAGGTATATACCAGAAGAATGGGAACCATTTATTTCCTTTCCTCCTGGACATCAGATTCGGACATAGACCAGCCGCGGTAGCAGCAGAACCCTGAACAACAGCAGCGCCAACAGCAGGAGCAACAACAGGAGTGCCAACCTGCTGCTCAACCACCTGAAGCTGCACAGGCCAGAAGGCGCCAGCGCATGGAAGCACGTCACCGCAGGAGATACCCCCAAAACAGGGTCTACAGACAGAGGATGAACTACCTCAACATGACTGAGCAGCAGTGCCAAAGGAGGCTCAGACTTTCGCGAGAGGTAGTGGGTGACAGCTGCGCAATGCTGCAGCAACACCTGGAGCCCAGAGGAGCGGGTGGACACCCCTTACCAGTGGCCATCAAAGTCACCACCGCACTCAACTTTTTTGCTTCAGGCTCATTCCAGAGATCAGCAGCAGACATCAGTGGTGTCTACCAGGTGGCTGCACACACTTGTATCACGAAGGTAACCGATGCCCTCTTTGCCATTGCGCACAATTACATCAACTTCTCCAAGATCAAGCAAGTGTAAGCACGTGTGCGGTTGGATTCGCTAATCTGGCAGGCTTTCCAAGGGTGCAGGACGTTGTTGACTGCACACATGTGGCCCTTAAGGCACCCCATCACAATCCAGGTACTTTTGTCAACCACAATGGCTTCCACTCCCTTAACGTGCAGCTGGTGTGTGACCACAAGAAGGAAATTTTGCATGTTTGCGCCAAGTACCCTGGCAGTTGCCATGACTCCTTCATCCTGCGGCAGTCTAGTGCACCTCCGCTCTTCAGTCCGCCAGACCAACTTTTCGGATAGCTACTTGGAGACAAGGGCTATCCCCTGAAGACGTGACTAATGACACCATTGAGGAGCCCATCTAATGAAGCTGAGGAGCGCTACAACTCCAGCCACATTTTCACCAGATCCATAATCGAGCAAACCATCGGCTTGCTGAAGATGCGATTCAGATGCCTTGATAGATCAGGTGGAGCCCTGCAGTACTCAGCAGCCAGGGTCTCCAGAATAATCGTGGTCTGCTGTGCACTTCACAACATGGCACAGCATCATGGCTGCAGGTGCCTGAGGAACAAATGGCTTATCGCATAGCCACCTCAGATGAGGAGGAGGAGGAGGTGGAGGAGGATGAGGAGAGCGACAACGAACAGCTTGCGGATGCACATCAACCAGTGGTAGCAGCACGTGAGCACATTGCTGCCCAGGATGCAAGGGACACACTCATCTTGGCCAGATTTGCTTAGCCTGGCCAATCAAACACTTTTGCCTTGCACTTTCTTACCAGAGCATCAACAATGGCCAAGAACCTATGGATTCCTATCATTCTGACCACCATACTGACAATTGCAAGTCGCCCGAAGCCCTCAATGTGGAAGTCCCAGTTGCGAAATGACACAGGCCACAACTTCAACAGTTTGCCATCAGAATTTTTTATCACAACAATCAACTGATGGCATTTCAAAAATAAACACAGCATAACACCCAAGTGACTACCCTTGTGCCTACTTGTGCGTTATCTTCCTCTTACGCGTGCTCCTACGTGGTGCTTCCCCTGTGGCTTCAGCAGATGTGGAGGCCCCTTGCTTACTTTCTTGCTGCTCCTGCCTCGACACCTTTGGCGGCCGTCCTCTGGGATTGCGAGCCTGTGAGGGCTCGGCAACAGTCTGCTGCTCCTATGGCTGTGCAGGGTCTGAGGCGCCAATCTCAGTTGGGTGGGGACTCTGGTAGGGCTCTGACCAAGGGCTCTGCATTGGCATGATTGTGTGAGCGCTTGGAGAGGAGCCCCCACTTCCTTGTTGTCTGCCACCAACATCCCTCTCATGGGTCAGCCCCACTTCAGAGCTAGCAAGTGGCTTGACAGCACCTTGCTGCACTTCAGAGGGGGCCATGAGGACCCGTTTCTGCACTGGAAGTCCTACTCCAGAGGACTTCCATGAAGGTCTGGTTTCTCTGCTCAATAGCTGACCATCGCTCCTCAAGAGATGTCAGTCTATTCTGAACAATGACCATGTTTTCAAGACCCTGGCGACTAGGCTCCTACATGACCATAACCATCCTTTCCTCTACCATAGCCATCCTCTCCTCTACGGTAGCCAGCCTTACCACGGAGGTTGCCATCCTTTCCGTGGTAATGCGTTCATGCGCCAACGCCTCCACAAAGGCACTGCTCATGTTAGCGATGGACTCCTCCATTCGCTCCACACTCGCAGCGACCCTGGAGACAAAACCTGCCAGAGACTCCTGCACCTGTTCCTGGAGTTCCAGCATCATTCTCCTTCTGGATGGACCCGGAGGCACAGGGTCGACATGCAGCGGAGCCGCGCTGGGAGAGTCCTGCGCCCTCCGACAAGGACTCTCCACTGCTGTCCCTGTCTCCACCATCTGCTGATGCTCATTTGTGAGCTGTGATACACCAGGTGACAACTCTACTCTATGTCCCGAAGGTACCGCCGAGGTGTGAGTGTCTGCGCTGGTGCTGGGTGCGCTGAATTCTGCTGACGCTGTGCCCTCAGAGGTTGCAGTTTCCTCTGAGGAGTCTGGGCGCTCAGGCTGTTCCTCCTGGACAGTGGGGAGGGCGGCTGTCGATGGTCCTGTGGGGGAGTAAAGGAAAGAGTTAGACATGTGAGATAAACGTTGCATGCACATTGAATTGTGCAGATGATCATAAGTCAATCTGTTAGAGCATCAGAATCAATATCAGTCACTCATGCAATGTCAATGAGAGAGATGAAAAACTATTCTATCACCAGCTTGCTCTGATGCGCCCGTCTGTCCGTCCCCCACTTGCGCATCCTCATCCACTCCCATGATCTCCAGGGCCGCCTCCTCCGCAGTGGTGAGCTGGGCTATTGAGGGTGGCCCTCCTCCTGTCCTCGCCCTCTCCCTCTTATTGTGGGCTCTCTTTTCCTGCAATGAGGGACACAAGTGGAGTTTGAGTGAGAATGAAGGAGTGAGTGTAGATAATCCATAGCATAGATGCTTAGAAGGACACAAAGTTGGAGTGAGGTGCCAAGACCAAAGGCACTCCCTGTGTGTTGTAAGTTGTTGTCATAGCATAACAGTGATAGGGAATGTGAGGGCTGCATAGTCGAATAGTTAAGTGAATGTGAACATACAGAGAGAGGGAATGGGTAAAGGTGCAGGGATGTAAGGGTTAAGTGGGATGTGGTGGAGGAGGTTGACAATGAAGAGTGCTGGTGATGAGAGGCGATGGGGATCAGATTGAGGGTCATGGGGATGGAATACTCACTTTTCCTGTGCGGAGAAGGTCATGAAACCTCTTTCTGCACTGCAGCCAGGCTCTGCTGCACATTGAAATCGCATTCACCTCCTGTGCCTCTTGCAGCCACACAGCTTTAGTCTGTTGTGGAGGCTTTTTCCTCCCTGAAGAAGGAAAGAGCACTTCCTTGTTTGCTCTTGCTCCCTCCACCAGAGCTTGGAGGGAGGCCTCATCGAATCTGGGTGCACACTTTGGTCTGGTGCTGGACATAGTAGCAGTAGGAATCCCTCAGAAGTATGATGAGAAAGTTGAAAGGCTGAAAAAAAACCAAGGCTGCTTGCAGGCCTTAAATCCAGCTGCATAGATGATGTCATTGGAGGTGAGTTTCAGTATCAAAAGACTCATTGGGCCAGGGGTTCCCACACGCTGGAAATCAAGTGTCCAATTAGGGCAAAATCGCAATTTTGTCCTGCCTCACATCGGAGGCGGGGTCCTGACACGCCGACCACCTGACACGCCCCTAGCCCGCCCCCAATGACAAAATCCAGCCCTTTGTGTCTTCCTCACAACTTGCTAACCCACCTATCTTTGTATCATCAGCAAATTTGGCTACAGTACACTTCATCTAAGTCATTAATATAGATTGTAAATAGTTGAGGCCCCAGCACTGATCCCTGTGACACCCCACTAGTTACTGATTGCTAACCGGAAAATGACCCATTTATCCCGACTCTCTGTTTTCTGTTAGTTAGCCAATCCCCTATCCATGCCAATATATTACCCCCAACCCCGTGCGCTCTTATCTTGTGCAGTAACCTTTTATGTGGCGCCTTATCGAATGCCTTCTGGAAATCCAAATTCACTACATCTACTGGTTCTCCTTTATCCACCCTGTTTGTTACATCCTCAAAGAACTCTAGCAAATTTGTCAAACACAGTTTCCATTTCATAAAACCATGTTGACTCTTATGCCTTTTGATTTTCTAAATGTCCTGCTATTACCTCCTTAATAATGATTCCAGCATTTTCTCTCTTTCTCTTAATCCCCTCTATCTTTCCCTCTCTTTATTTCACTTTCTGTACATGAATTGATATTGAATTAATTATTCTAACTTACACTTCCTGGTTCCAAAAAATGGGTGGATTGGGGTCGGGTGGGAGGTTAAAGAGTTAATAATATGAATCCCGACCCCAATCCACCTCCAATTCGCCCATTTCCGGTTTTAACAGACAAACAGGAGGTGAGTTGACATTTTAAATATTATAATCAGCCTCTGTGCCTCATTTGGAAGCACCATTTTAAATTTACCTCTGGCTGGCCGGGTTTCCCAGGCCTCAGGGAACCTGCTAGCTAAAGGAAGGCAAGGACTGCTAGATCCAGGAGGTAAGTGCCTTTCCACTTACCTGCTGGATCCAGTTTTCCTGCCTCACCAACACCCCCGCGATCTGACAGACACCCGGCCCTTCCGATCTCTCCCGACCTCCCCCCCCCTCCACGAGGCCTCCCAACTCCGACCCCCACTCCAACCTCCAGCCCCCAAACCCGCCGATGATCTGCAGCCCCCGACCTCCCCTCCAACAATCCAGCCCCCGACCTCCTCTCCAATGATCCAGCCCCCGACCTCGCCAACTATTCCCAGCCTTCTGATGCCCCCCACCCCCGATCCCTCCCTCCTCTCTGCAGCCTGTTGCCACAGGACTATGCACCCGTCAGCCAGCCAGCCTCTCCACCTTGCTGGCGGGAAACAGAGAATCAAAATGCTAATCAGGCCCTGCCGTTAAATTCAGCAGAGCCTGAGGGAAACCCATTCTCCCGGGTTTCCCGACCGCTTTCCAGCGTGCACCTCCCTGCCCCGCTCCCAAACCGCCACCAAATTAAAATTCCAGCCAGCTTGCCTCAGTAAGGATTATTCAATTTGATTGGTTAAGGAGATACAGTTTCTTCCCCTGGTCCCACAGGTCCCACATCCCCTGTAGAGGGTGCCGTGCCATAATGGATTTCTAATCATCGCAAGTTCCAATACAAAAGCCCATAGAAAGTCTGTGGGAAAGTACAAGTGTAATGAATAGCTGGTGCCGTTCATTCACCACTGACTGACCAATCCGGGCCATTATGTAAGCTAATTTACATATTGGGCCTGAAATTCAGGTTCCCTGGCTTCCCGCGGGTGCAAGGATTCGCGCGGCACCTACCTTCCGCGCCTGCCGTTGACCCCTGGGACCGCGGGGGATTCTGGTCCTGGGCCTCCTCCAACTGCCGGCGCGCAGTGCTTGCGTATCTCAGGGGCGTAGTTAGTGCGATGCATCCCCTGGGATCACGTGGGCCATGGAGAGCCAATGGCAGCAGACCATCTTTCATTCATAGATTTGACAGGAAGACCTGTCAAATCTATGAATACAGATCGGCCCCAAAACATCCCTAAAACTACAAATATTTTTTTTTATCACATTTTAAAAATAATTATAAATTACATTAATTAACTATTCTAAACAAAAATTAAAATTTTTGAAAAAATTAATTACACTTTTTAACAGGGCTAAAACTAAACTTGCCTTTCTTTAAAGTAATTAAAAAAGATAAATCTGTGAAAAAAATGTTTAAATTTTAATAAAATCAACACTTACCTTGTTAAAAGAAGGCCTTGCGCCTCCTTTTTCAAAGTGTATCTTCTCCGTGCTTACCCTCACGGAGGAACCTGTAAAAAAACCTGAAGTGCGAGGCGAACGCGCTGGCCCTCCAGGCGTGCGTGTTCGACCTCTGAACCCCTTCCTTCAGGGGAACGGAAGTGCCGGTTTCCCGTGCATGCGCAGTGCCTGCAAGAAACCGGCACTTTCGTTCCGTCCACGGGTGAGTACATAGTGCGCACTCACCCGTGGCGAGCCTAATTTCTGCCCCATTATCACATGCAACTTGAAGGTTCTGTGCGAACATAATTTGCTCTACTGCACTACAAGTTACTACACTATTCTTGCATATTGTTTCCGAGAATTTACCAGTTGCCTATACTGCAGTATTTGTGAATTAAGTGGCATTATCTAGATCTATCTGCATGATTTTTTTTAATGTTACTTTGCGTAACAATTTGAATTCTCTTGTCAAATGTCACACATTTTAGCGTGGCAGCAGCTAGTACTTCATTAAACATTTATGGCTTTAATTTCATCCAGCAGCACCCAGATTAATGAATTCATGTAAAATACCTTTGTGCACTATTTGAAAATGGTTATTAACATGTCTAAAACAAATAGCTTAATGACTGTGTTAAAATAGTGCATTGAGGAATTCTACACTGTTTTTGCTGGAAAAACATTGTATAATAAATTCGAAACAAGTCATGTTTGAAGCATTTATGGTGTAGTAAAATAATAAAACCTCTGGCAGCATCTTAGATTACACGTTGTTAACCAGGTTTCCGCCCGAGAAAATGAAACATTGTATTTTTTGTATTTACTATAACTGCTTCAAATTAGAATTCTTTCTCATTTATTATATAATGGCCCGGATATTCCGATGCCTACGGGTGTGTACGCGCTGTGTACCCACCCGTAGGGACATCGGAAATGCCGGTTTCAGGCATGCGAAGCGCATGCGCTGAAAACCGGCATTTCTGATCTGTCAAGAATGCTCTTGACAGATCGGACGCCTGCCCTGGAGAAGGGCCTCTGCGGGCGAATAGTTCCGCTTTCTGCAGAACCTCCGCCCGCAGAAAACCCTTACAATTCTTACGCCTGGTAAAAGCAGGCGTAAGGCCTGCTTTTACCAGCATAAGAGTTGAAAAAAGTAAAAAAAAAATTTCACTCATTTATAATTTAAAAATACTTTTAAAAAAGGTAAGTTTATTTTTAGCCCGTAAAAAACTTTAATTATTTTTTTCAAAAAATTACATTTTTGTTTAAAATATTTAATTTATTGTAATTTTAACTAATTTTAAAAACGTGATGGTTTTTAAAACTTTATTTAATGTTTTAGTGTGTTTTTGGGGTGATCTCCATTCATATATTTGACAGGTCTATCTGTCAAGTGTATGAAGGGAGATTCTCTTCTTTGATTGGCTGGCCTGGCCCACGTGATCCCAGGGACGCTTGCGAACTGCCTGCACCCCTGGGATACGTGGGCCCTGCGCATTTCGAGTTTGGAGAGGCCCAGGAGCGAATGTACGCACCTCGGGCGCCCTCAGGTAAGTTCGTAGATTTTTTTCCGATAGGAGGCATCTGCACGCAGGAAGCCTCCTATCGGAAAGTATGGGCCAATCCCCCGAAAAAATAGATCATTAAAGGTGCCTTTTTCAGTGCATTTTCCTATGTTTACCTGGAGCAGTTCAGCCACCTGAACTGGAAGTGACAATAACTATTACATCTTGCTTGAAAAGCAGGTAATCTGGAGATCGAGTTGCACTTTGTCATTTTCTTTGATTTTCATTTTGACGACCACTTTCAAATTGTATAAAGTTATTGATGTAATCCATATTACTAAAATAAACATATTGGGGGAGAAATCAGTTTTAGCCAGTAACGTTGCCCGTGTCACCGGCAACTGGAGTTAATGGCCGCTGAAAATGGCCGCAACGCTAACGGAGCAAAATTCGTCTGGGGGGATGGAGGTTGTTGGCGCAGCACCATGCAACGCTGCCTGGTGGCGTTACTGGAGGCGTCCAAGCCGAAGTTTGTGTGCAGGAGCAGCATTAGAGCTTCGCACAGTCTCTGGAAGCAAGGCTGTGAAGCTCGCAAGGAATTGTGGGCAATGAAGAGGTCTGAGAATTAAAGGGGCCATGCACACTGAAGCAATACAAGTTAAAGTGAAGTGAAACAATGCAGTTTTCAGCCCTTTCTGACTTTAAAAAAATATTTAACATTAAAAAGTCCCAAATGTGAATATTCAGCTCTTAAAACTGAATTTATTCCTAACCTCAAAAAATGGGAAAAATGCCTCAGCACTAACACAAATGGCTCAGCAAGCCAGGGAAGGGGCACCCAGGGTCTCACACGCAGCACTCCAGCTTTGTGCAGGGGGTCAACACTGCAAGAGCAGCCCTCTACCCACAGGGACCAGGATCCCTCCAGAAAGAATGATGTGGGACTACATCACCGAGGCCATCACTGCCAATAGTGTCGCCCCCACCACCTGGCTCCAGTGCCCAAAGAAACTTCATGACCTCAGACCACTGGTCAGGGTCAGTGAATGCATCTTCAAAAGCCGTCTCCTACCAACTGCACCACTAGCCTCACACACTGCTCAATGCACGACCCCCACCCCCAACCACTCAATTATCAACAATCTGCACCAATCACGAGGCACATCTCCCATTCCTAGCCTCACCTCACCCCCTTGGAGGAGATGGTGCAGGCCATTCTTAGCAGGGGCATGGCTGAGCCCTTGGCCAGCGGTGGGGCTGAAAGGATACAAGATGCTGGTATCCTCATACGTTACCCTCCTTCTGGCATGCACCTCATGCATTCCCACCCTCCCATCACCACAACTCTACCCTTGTGCTTTCCTCATTTCACACAAATTGGGAGAGCTGTTGCACAGAATAGTCAAGCAACAGCCTGACACAGTCATACTCACAGAATCATACCTTTCAGCCAATGTCCCAAACTCCTCCATCACCATCCCTGGGTATGTCCTGTCCCACCGGCAGGACAGACCCACCAGGGGTGGCGGCACAGTGGTATACAGTCGGGAAGGAGTGGCCCTGGGAGTCCTCAACATTGACTCCGGACCCCATGAAGTCTCATGGCTTCAGGTCAAGCATGGGCAAGGAAACCTCCTGCTGATTACCAACTACCACCCTCCCTCAGCTCATGAATCAGTACTCCTCATTGTTGAAAACCACTTGGAAGAAGCACTGAGAGTAGCAAGGGCACAGAATGCACTCTGGGTGCGGGACTTCAATGTCCATCACAAAGAGTGGCTCGGTAGCACCATTACTGTCCGAGCTGGCTGAGTCCTGAATGATATAACTGCCAGTCTGGGCCTGTGACAGGTGGTGAGAGAACCAACACGAGGGAAAAACCTACTTGACCTCGTCCTCACCAATCTACCTGTCACAGATGCATCTGTCCATGACAGTATTGGTAGCAGTGACCACCGCACAGTCATTGTGGAGACGAAGTCCCGTCTTCACACTGAGAACACCCTCCATCGTGTTGTGTGGCACTACCACCGTGCTAAATGGGATAGATTCAGAAAAGATCTAGCAGCTCAAAACTGGGCATCCATGAGATGCTGTGGGCTATCAGCAGCAGCAGAATTGTATTCCACCACAATCTGTAACCTCATGGCCCGGCATATCCCTCACTCTACCATTACCATCAAGCCAGGGGACCAACCCTGGTTCAATAAGGAGTGTAGAAGAGCATGTCAGGAGCAGCACCAGCCGTATCTAAAAATGAGGTGCCAACCTGGGAAGCTGCAACACACGACTACATGCATGCTAAAAAGCGGAAGCAGCATGCTATAGACAGGGCTAAGCGATCCCACAATCAACGAATCAGATCAAAGCTCTGCAGTCCTGCCACATCCAGTCGTGAATGGTGGTGGACCATTAACAACTAATGGGAGGAGGAGTGTCCATGAATATCCCCATCCTCAATGATGGTGGAGCCCAGCACGTGAGTGCAAAAGACAAGGCTGAAGCATTTGCAACCATCTTCAGCCAGAAGTGCCAAGTGGATGATCCATATCGGCCTACTCCCGCGGTCCCCACCATCACAGAAGCCAGTCTTTAGCCAATTCAATTCACTCCACGTGATATCAAGAAACGGCTGAGCGCACTGGATACAGCAAAGGCTATGGGCCCCAACAACATCCCAGCTATCGTGCTGAAGACTTGTGCTCCAGAATTAGCGCTTCTCGACCCAAGCTGTTCCAGTACAACTACAAAACTGGCATCTATCCGAGAATGTGGAAAACTGCCCAGGTATGTCCAGTCCACAAAAAGCAGGACAAATCCAACCCAGCCAATTACCGCCCCATCAATCTACTCTCAATCATCAGCAAAGTGATGGAAGGTGTCATCGACAGTGCTATCATGCGGCACTTACTCACCAATAACCTGCTCACTGATGCCCAGTTTGGGTTCCGCCAAGACCACTCTGCTCCCGACTTCATTACAGCCTTGGTCCAAACATGGACAAAGGAGCTGAATTCCAGAGATGAGGTGAGAGTGACTGCCCTTGACATCAAGGCAGCATTTGACCAAGTGTGGCATCAAGGAGCCCTAGTAAAACTGAAGTCAATGGGAATCAGGGGGAAAACACTCCACTGGCTGGAGTCATATCTAGCACAAAGGAAGATGGTTGTGGTGGTTGGAGGTCAATCATCACAGCCCCAGGACATTGCTGCAGGAGTTCCTCAGGGCAGTGTCCTAGGCCCAACCATCTTCAGCTGCTTCATCAATGACCTTCCCTTCAACATAAGGTCAGAAATGGGGATGTTCGCTGATGACTGCACAGTGTTCAACGCCATTCACAACTCCTCAGATAATGAAGCAGTCCATGCCTGCATGCAATAAGACCTGGACGACGTTCAGGCTTGGGCTGATAAGTGGCAGGTAACATTCACGCCACACAAGTGCCAGGCAATGACTATCTCCAACAAGCGAGAGTCTAGCCACCTCCCCTTGACATTCAATGGCATTACCATCGCCGAATCCCCCACCATCAACATCCTGGGGTTCACCATTAACCAGAAACTTAACTGGACCAGCCACATATATACTGTAGTAACAAGAGCAGGTCAGAGGCTAGGTATTCTGCTGCGAGTGTCTCACCTCCTGACTCTGCAAAGCCTTTCCACCATCTACAAGGCACAAGTCAGGAGTGTGATGGAGTACTCTCACTTGCCTGGATGAGTGCAGCTGCAACAACACTCAAGAAGCTCGACACCATGCAGGACAAAGCAGCCCACTTGATTGGCACCCCAGCCACCACCTTAAACATTCACTCCCTCCACCACCGGCGTACCGTGGCTGCAGTGTGTACCATTTACAAGATGCACTGCAGCAACTCGCCAAGGCTTCTTCGGCAGCACCTCCCATACCCATGACCTCTTCCACCTAGAAGGACAAGGGCAGCAGGTGAATGAGAACACCACCACCTCCAAGTTCCCCTCCAAGTCACACACCAACCTGACTTAGAAGTATATCGCCGATCCTTCATCGTCGCTGGGTCAAAATCCTGGAACTCCCTCCCTAACAGCACTGTGGAAGTACCTTCACCACACGGACTGCAGCGGTTCAAGAAGGCGGCTCACCACCACCTTCTCAAGGGCAACTAGTGATGGGCAATAAATGCTGGCCTTGCCAGCGACGCCCACATCCCACAAGCGAATAAAAAAAAAACAAGAAATGCAGCCTGCCCAGCCAATAGCTGACCAAGAAGAGGAAGAGGAGAGTGAAAAAGAACAAGAAAAAGTTGACTGATTGATTGCCCAGCCACCAGCTCCTCAGGGTCAACCAGCAAGGTCATCCTGCAGTGTCCCCCACTGAACGTCAGCAGCCTTCCACCAGCCATGCTGCAGCCACTAGAGTAGCACTATGTGACATCAGTAGGATAGGCAAAGGCACACACAAGACACTCGCTAAGAGAATGCAAGAGAATGAGTTGATTTCTTGATGTCACATTGGATGGATAGATGTATATAGGTGGATTGGAAAGTTTGCATTGTGGTGGCTTTTATTTCAACATTGTGGCCAAGAGGACACTGTGATGGTCAGTAACAGATGGAAGGTAAGGTGTGGGACTAATCTTGAAAGGGGAATTGGGGTTGCGGTTACTGGGACCGCAGGTGGATGATTCCATCCCGGATATCCCGGCCACAAAGGGGCTGTCTGGCATGCATCCTTCCATCTGATTCCACCTCTTCGGTTTCCTCCTCTTTGGGTTTCTCCTCTTCTGTGTCTTCCTCTTCCCTCTGCAATCGGATGCTGTAAATGTGAAATGACGGCATAAAATGCTGGAAATACTCAGCTGGTCAGGCAGCATCTCCACCTGAGACGTGAACTCTGTTTTTCTCTCCACAGATGTTGCCTGACCTGCTGAATATTTGCAGCATGTTCTGTCTTCTCACAGGCCTTCATTTACCATCTGAGCACATTGCAAGCATCCAGCAGCACTCCTTACACACTTAAAAAACTTTTCACATCTATTGCAGCAAGCCACCACTTCAACAAAATAAAAAAAATCCCAGTCCAAAACCTTAAATCCAAACTTACCTGGACGATGTATGTGTCCCTTTAACAGGTGCAGACAAAGCCACTGTCAGGCTGCTTGAACGGCAGGTTAGCCTGGTGTGCTTAGCACCCAGCGCTGAATTCAGCGCTAGGGTCAAAGTTCACGCTTGTAGCATTAAGTCGGCGTTGCATGCCGATTTAGGTCACAACACCGCCATTTTGTTCAAGATGGCGCTGCCAGTTACCGGCAACGCAAAGGTAAGGATGAAAACGACGGCGCTGCGGGACTCACCAGCAGCTGGCGAAAGAGCGGTGGCCACCATTTTAGCGCCATTTAATGGCGCTACGGAGTGTCGCTAAGGCCATGAATTTCTAGCCTATTCTCTTTTTCAAGACAAACATGTGAGTATAATATGCTGAAATGAATGTTTCAAATACTCAGTACAATACTCAATGTAAAGAATGTATATTTTCACCTGTATGGTTGAAGCTCTTTTTGGTGGATGGGGAATGCTTTCACTTTACATAAAGGTTTTAACTAGGGGAGTTATGATTACATTCTGTGGCCATTTTATATGCCATGATGAAAATACCGTAATTATCAGGTAAAGTACTTTATGAGGTGGGTTCTTTGGTGACGGGGGCGATCAGTATGAAGAGGGTTAGGTATATACACAAACTGCTGCATTCATCTTTAGTCAAAGCTGGACATGGAATGGTAGTTTACAAGCACAGGGTTTAAGGATGGGTTTTATAAAGTGGGGGTGATGAAGGCAGTTGTGAAAGAGAGGGGGACAGTACCCAACAAAACAGAACTATTGACAATGTCAGCTAGCATGGAGACCATGGGTGGTCAGCAGCTAAGTGGGAATGGGGTCAAGGGAGCAAGAAATAGGTATCATGGATAAGATGAGCTCAGTGATGGCTTGAGGAGAGATGGGAGGGAAACTAGAGAAAATCAAGGGTTCAGGGCTAGGGCAAGGGGAAGGCTTGGGGGAGGTTTAGCTTGGTAGACAAGGAATGGGCGATTGCAGCAGAGGCAGTTGAACAGGTATCACTACGATTGAGACCAAAGAAGATCATGAGCTCCTTGCATTTGTTGGTGGTGAGGGTAGAAGGGACAGGGAGATGGATTTAAGGAGATGGTTAGTAATGGAGAAAAGAAGCCAAGTGTTATCCTGGAAGAGGACATGGAAACCTGATAATTCTTGATGTGGTCCAGCCAGATCTGCCGATAGATGGTTAAACAGTTGTGCACGAGATACACTCAAGTCTGCATCTCCAAGAAATCTGCATTTCTCCAACTCTGGCCTCTTGTGCATCCTCATTCCCTTTGCCCCACCATTGCTGGTTGTGCCTTCAGCCGTCTATGGGCTAAGCTCTGAGATTCCCTCCTTAAACTTCTCCACCTCCCTCTCCTCGTTTAGGTCCCTCCTTAAAACCGATCTCATTGGCAAAGTTTTCTGCCACCCTTCCTAATATCTCTTTCTTTGGTTCGGTATCCATTTTTGTCTGATTAAGCTTCTGTGAAGCGCCTTGGGATGTTCTTCTACATTAAAGGTGCAATGTGAATTCAAATTCTTGTTGTTGTTGAATAGCTAAAGTGTTAAGATCATTCAACTTCTGTTCTGAAAGAGGGGAGGTTTTGTGTTATAATTAACCTGGCTTTATTTACATTACAACTTTGGTAGTGGTGCAAAGCTGTTTTGCTTTCTACCAACACTAAAGTAAATCCAGAGTCAAGACCTGAACTGACTTCAGAGTAAAGCAGAGTTAGATTCCCTGGAGGGCAGGGCCTCACTTCGCTTTGCTTTAGACCCTGGCTCTGCATTTACGGAATAACTTCTTACTGGCCGTGTAAAGCAAAACCTCTACACTGACAGTGTTTGTGCAGCTATAGTGCAAATGCAGCCTCTTTTACCTCCAGTCCAACATAACAACAACAACAAGTTGCATTTATATAGTGCTTTTAATGTAGTAAAACGTCCCAAGGCGCTTCACAGGAGTATTATAAGACAGAAAATTTGACACCGAGCCATATACGGAGAAATTAGGGCAGGTGACCAAAAGCTTGGTCAAAGAGGTAGGTTTTAAGGAGCGTCTTAAAGGAGGAAAGAGAGGTAGAGAGGTGGCGAGGTTTAGGCAGGGAATTCCAGAGCTTAGGGCCTAGGCAACAGAAGGCACGGCCACCAATGGTTGAGCGATTATAATCAGGGATGCTCAAGAGGGCAGAATTACAGCAGCGCAGATATCTCGGGGGGATTGTGGTGCTGGAGGAGATTACAGAGTTAGAGAGGGGCGAGACCATGGAGGGATTTGAAAACAAGGATGAGAATTTTGAAATCGAAGCACAGGGGTGATGGGTAAATGGGACTTGGTGCGAGTTAGGACACGGGCAGCCGAGTTTTGGATGACCTCAAGTTTACGTAGGGTGGAACGTGGGAGGCCAGCCAGGAGTGCGTTGGAATAGTCAAGTCTAGAGGTAACAAACTATTAAAGTTGCACATTAAAGCAACATCAGAAAATGTATGATTACAAAGGAACTGAATGGCACAGTGAGTTACAACACTTCCCCTTCCCCTGTGGGATCTGGTTTGGATTCCAAACCAGACTAATCAATTTTCTTTCATTTGATGGTTCTCCATAGCACAAAGCACTGCCCTTAATCTAGCACTAAACTGACAGTTTTATTCAGGTGTCTATAAGGATGGCTCATGGCAAAATGGAAATGTCACGCTGATTCAGTAGGGGGTTACTATTAAGGCACAATGTTAGTTATACTTCACATTGTGACATTGAATGCCTCACAAATCTACTGAAATTCTTTAGGGGAAATAAGTGGACAACAGTCATCCAATAGATGTAATATATTTGGACTTTTCAGCAGGGTTTGATAAAGATTTGGATCAGCTTCCTCAGAACATTTAAATTAGGGAGAGTGAATGAAACTTTACATTGTCTCTGGGAAAGAACAAGCTGAAAGGCTTTTTCTTGCACTATATTTCAAACTATACGGACCAAGCTGCATAGGAACATAGGAATTGCTCGGTCAAGGTCCACTTCACCTGACGAAGGGGCAGCAGCTCCGTAAGCTTGTGATTTCAAATAAAACTGTTGGACTATAACCTGGTGTTGTGCGACTTCTCACTTTTGTCCACCCCAGTCCAACACCGGCATCTCCGCATCAAGGTCCAACTAGTTCGCCATCCTGGTATTCACATTGAATTCCATTCGTTGCATTGAATCTTAAACATTCTCTACCTGCCCTGGGAGTTCTTAATATAACACTGAGTAGAAAAGTAAAAAAGATTCTATTTCCTAATACTGATTTCCCTCAATTCATCAAAGAAAAGAAAAAGTCCAATTCGTCACTAAAATCATGACACATATTCAAAAACAGAACAACCAAATCGACAATATTTTATATGTAAGGCTTCTAAATAATTTTCAGATCGTTCACTTTTAACCACATTCAATGTCAGAACTTCAAAATATGGATGGTAAAAAACGCAAATCATTTCTGCCTTAATTAGTAAACCAAAGTTCAGCTTTTCAAAATCATGATATGAGTGGGATCAGTTAACTCTCTCCAGGCACTAACAGGACCAAATGTTTCCACGTTGAATCTGTTTGTAACATTTTAATTTTGATTTAGCTGCAAAATAATTTTTTTGTAAGTTTCCTACTTTACTAGATACCCATGACGTCAATTATTAATGTAACAAAAGAAACATTAAAAATATATTAGTCATTTAATGTTTAAGGAGCAAAACTTTTCTAACAATATAAACCCATTTGGGATTAAAAACTATAAAATTCAGAGAACAGGATTAGCAAAGGAGTTATGTAAAGAAAATAAATATAATTTGGGCATTTGATTTTCATTTTAAGTGTCTTCAAAAGATCACAGTTCTTAATCTGGCTATAGCTGATACAGAATTCTGTGTTTGGATATTGTCTCAATGAAACATACATGATCAATAAGATATAAATATCAAGGCACATATGGCAGTGAACTCAAGAATTCAAAGTGGTTATTGATCACCATTGCTCTCAAGCTGTCAGTTCTGATAGGTGAAAGACATGAAGTAGTGGGCAATTCTCAAAATGAACACCAATTATTTTTTTAAATACTTTATAAGCTTTAAAACTCAAAAACATTTCTTTTTCAATATGACAGAAATGTTTAAGCATGCATGCGTAGCTATAAATGTTGTTTCAGTTGATAGCACTCTTGCATCTGAGTCAGAAGGTTGTAGGTTCAAACCCATTCCAGGACTTAAGCACATAATCTAGACTGATACATTAGTGCAGTGCTGAGAGGGTGTGGCATTGTGGGAGGCACTGTCTTTCGGGTGATACATTAAACCAAGGACTCCAGTTGTCTGTTCAGGTAGACATAAAGGGGTAGAAATTGGTGTGCGTTAGACCCATTTTTCAGGTGTAAAACAGGCTCAAAGCGTACCAATTTAGCAGTGAGACAGCCTGCACCCAATCTTGCGCAGGCGTTGTGCCACTGCTAAATTTGTTGGCCCCTTTTTTAGGTGTCCTGGGAAGCCACCAAAATCAGGTGTTGGACCTCTTGAATCTGTTAACTAGGGGCCTAATGCCTGTTGAAGGACACCCTGTGTAAAATTAGTTACCAGTGAGCGGGCCAGGTGTCGGGCCAGCCTCGCTCATGATTCTTCAATGGCACCCATGGGCGCCAACTCGAGGTAAGTTTTGTTGTATGAAAAAAAAATCTGCGGCATCAGGAGGAGCAAGAGTGCTCTCCCGACTCCACAGTCCGCACCAGTCCTGTTACCAGCTCCAACCCCCTCCCAGAACGTACCTCAGAGATCACATGGCACCATTCGAAATAGATTTGTCATTCATCTCATTTCCATTTTGTGAGGCGTCGCTGTATTCAGATTGACTGTCATGTTTGCCAGCATTAGCAACCGTTATTGTATTTCAAAAACAAATTCATTGAATGTGAACTGCTTTAGGATGTCCTGAAAGTTTTATATAATGGCAAGATCTTTCTTTCCTCCTAAAGAATTCTGTTGAATGGGTAAGACAATGGTGCCCTAAGACACTGTGCTATGGAATGTTAGGAAACAGGTTCATAAGAACACAGAATATAGAGAAAGTCAGGGATGAAAATAGACCATTTGGTTCATCAAAGCTTGTCACTTATCCATTTTAGTATTCCAACTCAGTGTTCCTCATATATCTTTCTTATGCCACTTTCTATTGAGTATACCTCTTATCAGGGCCCTTTTTAGTAATCTTTCCAGATGAAAAGCTCGAGTTTCTCCAATCTTTCTTGATAAATCAGTCCTTAGTGTCTGTATGACCAGAACATTGATGAGGTTCCCTCTTAATCTTTCCTCATAGCTCATCCCTGTACAGTTGAGATTAGTAATTTTACATCTTTATTCTGGCATGTTAATCAAAATTGAGCACAGTACTCCAAGTACCCATACAGTTCTTCTCATGGCATTGTGGAAAGGTACAAGTTAAATGTTGTTCCCAAGGTAGTGAGGGAAAAATCAGAGCAACAGATCCCCTAGTGCTCCTACAGCAAATCCCAGCCAGTGAGGCCCAAAAGCAAGTCAATCACTTGTCTTTTCAGATTCTTTCTATACGTGTCAGGGCAGGCAAAATTTATACAAAGAATAAGAATAGAAAGTTGAATGTTCAAAATATTGTAAAACTTTATTTCAAACATGTGAAGACTTGTTTTCAGTATCCTGTGTTCTTTTGGATCCCTAAAATAACAAGTTTAAGCAAAATAATTTAAAAAAATAATTTGCCCCATCTTTCTCCCAATTGCTGAAAAAGTATATCCGGTGACTAGCTAAGTCATACAAAAAGGCCTTGTCATTGACCCCCAGTTTTTGCTGAGTTAGCTGATCTTAGCAGAGCTGATGATAGCGGCGCTTAAATTGGCCCCAACACCCCAGGGTTAGGGAGGGGAAAATCAGCCTGGGTTCCTACTCCTGATCACCATCCAGTGACCCCTGCTGGAAGTCAACATGCATGGACATTGACTGGGGACAAGATCAGACTTGGCTGCATTCCCCATCTCCCCCTGTAGTTAAATAGCCTGCTGACACTAGCCACCATTTTAACCTAACACCCCTGGTGGGTTTAGGTCATGATGCGGAGATGCCGGTGTTGGACTGGGGTGGACAAAATTGAGAGGTCGCACAACACCAGGTTATAGTCCAACAGTTTTATTTGAAATCACAAGCTTTCGGAGCTATCGATTGCTCCTTCCTCAGGTGAAGTAAATTAGATACAAAATCGCGAAAGCATATATAGATAGAGAACAAAGCATGTGTACCTTACAATTGCAGACCACTAAATTAAATCATCCTGACTATCTGCCGAGGTGTGATAAAGTTAATCAAGTCAGCCAGGAAGGTACCACATCAAAGACATAGCAAGATACAACTGAGACAATGAGGTGTAGTCGCAGGGGTTCTAACGTGTCAAAAGCTGCCGTCTGTATGTTTAGGTCAGACACCCATTTTGCACCCTGCCTGATTTTACTCTCCACTGACTTCAATGGAGAGTAAAATTGGACGGTGTGTAAAAACGAGCATCCAACCCAAACCCACCCATTCCCACTAGGTGGGTTCAGTTAAAATCAGGCCAAGACTCATGCAAGAATAATGCCAACCCGGCTGCTGCCAATAGAGCCATATCCCCGTACGGTGCTAATGCCTTCAGAGGAAGAAGGGAGAAAATTAAAAGAAAAAAGACGATGAGGAACAAAAATGTTTGTCTTAGTAGCTGACATTTATTATTTGATTTTACTAGGGAGGTAGACCGAGATTTCATTTTGTGTGTTTTATTGCAATTGCAGCATTCATTTTCTCCATTGTTTTTGTGTTCTTGTTCTAACTTTGTTGTGTGATTTAGTGCATACTTATTAGTTTTGCTTCTATATAAGATTAACCCACACATTTCAGCACGTTTGAGAGATTCAATTCAGTGACTATTTTTGAAATTGTGTAGAAATGCGTTGATTGCCCATTAGATAGCAAGTGCAAGTATAAATGAAAATCTAGAATCTCATATAGGGCTGAGAATAACCAAAATATGTGTAATATGTCCTAACATTCCAAAGTCAGAGAATGCAATTTAAAACACATAAAGATTGTTTGTTTGTTTCTTATCTTAAATGCAATTGAATTTTTTGCTCCCAATAGGGTCCACTAATCTATACATATAAATGTCAATCTCTGTTCCTGCCATTGCAACTTGTGTGAACCAATACAAAATATCTGTCCAGCAGCATCTGTGGAGAGAGAAACAGAGTTAGCGTTTCAGGTCAATGACCTTTCATCAGAAACTCTGGCCCTGAAATTGCGGTCAGAGGCGTATCTCCGGAGTACGCCTCCAACCCGGGAAATATTGCCAGCAATGCCCACATCCCAGGAACGAATAAAAAATGTTTTTCCAAACTTACCTCATGGCTCCCAGGCTGCGGAGAGTTCGGGTATCGGGCTCCAGGCATATGCCTGCATAAAGGCCTAAGGTTTTCAGGGACGATAGCAAAATACTGCAGATGCTGGAAATCCGAAATAACAACAGAAAACGCTGGAAAAACTCAGCAGGCCAGGCAGCATCCGTGGAGAGAGAAAGAGAGTTGACGTTTCAGGTCGATGACCTTTCATCAGAACTGGGAAGAGCTGGAAATCAAATAGATTTAAGGCCAGGGTAAAGCTGGGAAAAGGGGGAGGGGATAAAGAACAAAGGAGGAGATGAAGAGACATTAAGAGACATTAAGAGATATGCAAGGCTAGAGGTGGTGTAAATGTGACAGATTAAGGCTGAATGAAGTGTGAAATCTACTGGCAGAATGAAGGACAGCTGCCAGCTTCTAGGAGGAAAAAAAAGGTGGGGGGGACAAATAAAAGGGTGGATAAAATAAAATATAAATGTGATTGGAGCTGAGGTTATGATCTAAAATTGTTGAACTCGATATTGAGTCCAGAGGGCTGTAGCGTGCCTAAACGAAAGATGAGGTGCTGTTCCTCGAGCTTACGCTGAGCTTCCGTGGAACAGTGTATTAGGCCGAGGACGGTGAGGTCAGAGTGGGAGTGAAGCGGTGAATTAAAGTGACAGGCCACCGGGAGCTCGGGGTCCCCCTTACGGACTGAACGGAGGTGTTCCGCAAAGCGGTCACCCAATCTGCGTTTGGTCTCCCCAATGTAGAGAAGCTGGCAGCTGTCCTTCATTCTGCCAGTAGATTTCACACTTCATTCAGCCTTAATCTGTCACATTTACACCACCTCTAGCCTTGCATATCTCTTAATGTCTCTTAATGTCTCTTCATCTCCTCCTTTGTTCTTTATCCCCTCCCCCTTTTCCCAGCTTTACCCTGGCCTTAAATCTATTTGATTTCCAGCTCTTCCCAGTTCTGATGAAAGGTCATCGACCTGAAACGTCAACTCTCTTTCTCTCTCCACGGATGCTGCCTGGCCTGCTGAGTTTTTCCAGCGTTTTCTGTTGTTATTAAGGTTTTCAGGGACGCAGGTGGTTCAGTAGCGTCTGTAGGATCACGGGCGCCCGGTCCTCCAATGAGAAAGGAGGATTCCATTGCAGTCATTTCCGAACAGAATCCTTTAATGACATGCAATGGAATCCCCAAATAATTAAACAATTTAGACAATTCTAATAAATATAAATGTTCTGATTTTCAAATTTATTTAAAAGTCCCTTTATTACACCAAATACAATAAAAATTTATTTTCTGAAAAATAATTTTAAACATTTTAGTCCAGGGCCAATATTTGCATAAACTAATTTTAAGTGTGCATCATTTTTTATTTTTTTATTTTTAATCTAAGATTTATAATAACCCTTACGCTGGCGAAAGGAGGACCTACGCCTGCTTTCACCAGCCATAAGAGTTTCGTGGGCAATTGCTGGGCAGTTTTTGGGCAAATAGCCCAAATCTGCGCCAGGGAAAGTGATTTTCCAGTCGGTTTGTATGAAGTGTCAAAGTGTATCTTGACAGATCACAAGTTCTAAGTTATTGCAAGCGTATGAGGAAACTCAGAACATGCGGGGCCTTTCAGAAGGATTAGGACGGCGTACGCCATCGAAGACACCGCAATTTCTGCCCCAGATCTCTCTCCACAGATGCTGCCTGACCTGCTGAGTATTTCTGTTTTTATTTCAGATTTCTAGCATCCGCAGTATCTCTCTGTTTGTTTTATTGTGTTTTACACAACCTCCCCCAGATTTCCCACCATAACAATTAGTATAACAACCATGTAGTCTCCTGAACAAAAGCATTTTATGTGAGGCTGAATTCATTTATAATCCACGGCAATATAGCCGTAATATTCCAATCCCAGTCCAGTGATCAGTATGTCCCTGATTCCTGTCATACAAGTAGTAAGTATGAATTTTGTCTTTCTAGTCAAAGAATGGAATTTATCTAAAAGTGCTTGGCTTAGGGATTGTCCTACAGTTACCTTACTTATTGAGATTGTTTGTTTTTTGGTTTCTTGATTATACCTGTTTTTAGAAATCAGGGGCTAAAATTCAGGGGCTTAACGCCACCCGTTACCGGCAAAAAGTTGTGTAAAGAGGGTGGCCGCTGCTCTTTCGCTAGCTGGTGGGTGATGGGTCCCGCAGCATCCATCATTTTCCAAGGCCAGGCAACGCTATCGGTAACATCAATCACTCTGCAGATTGAAATGAGGGAGAGGTGACGTTACTCAGCGTGCAATGCTGACTAAACATCACCTCGGCGAACTTGGACCTTTGAGTCCTAAGCTCGCCATGTCAACCTAGCATGCAGCAGACTGACAGAGGCGCTGTCAGCACCTCTGAAAGGAACACACACATCTTTCAGGTAAGTTTGCATTTAAGCTTTTGGACTGGGTTTTTTGATTTTACTGAAGTAGAGGCTTGCTGCAATACATGTTAAAAGTTTTATAAGTGTGTAGGGTGTGCTGCTGGATGCTTTCAAGGCCTCGGATGATAAAGGAAGGCATCTGAGATGAAAGAAAATGCTGCAAATACTCAGTAGGTCAGGCAACATCTGGGAAAGAGAAACAGAGCTCACATCTCAGGTCAAGTTGCTGCTTGACCTGCTGGGTATTTTCAGCATCTTATGCTGTCATTTCAGATTTACAGCATCTACTCACAGAGGGAAAAGGAAGATGCAGAAGAGGAAGATGCGGAAGAGGAAGAAGCTGAAGAGGAGGAAGCAGAAGGAAGGGTGCAACACAGACAGCCCCTTTCTGGCCGGGATAACCGGGGTGGAATGATCTGCCTGCGGTACTCGTGACCACAACCCAAATTCCCCTTTCAACATTAGTCCCACACCTTACCTTCCCTCTGTTACTGACCATCACAATGTCCTCTTTGCCACAATGCTGAAATAAAAACCACCACAAAGTAAACTTTTTAAACCAACTTTATACATCTATCCATCCAATATGACATCGAGAAATCAACTCATCACCCTTATGCATTCTCTTAGTGACTGTCTTGTGTGTGCCTTTGCCTATCCTACTGATGTCACACAGTGCTACCCCAGTGGCTGCAGCATGGCTGGTGGAAGGCTGCTGACTTTCAGTGGGGGACACTGCCAATGGCCTTGCTGGTTGACCTTGAGAAGCTGGTAGCTGGGAGTGTGAAATCGAGTAATGGTGTTTCTTCTGCTTCTTCTTCTTCACTCTCCTCTCCCTCTTCTTGGTCAACCACTGGCTGGGCAGGCTGCATTTCTTGGGTGTGTGAAATGAGGAAGGCACAAGCGTGGAGTTGCAGTGAGGGGAGGGCGGGAAAGCAAGAGGTACATGCCAGAAGGAGGATAACGTATGAGGATACCAGCATCTTGTATCCTTTCAGCCCCGCCACTGGCCAAGGGCTCAGCCATGCCCCTGCCAAGAATAGCCAGCACCGTCTCTTCCAAGGGGTTAAGGTGAGGCTAGGAATGGGAGGGAGGTGTGCCTCGTGAATGGTACAGATTGTTTGTAGGTGAGTGATTGGTAGGGTGGGTGGGAGGGGAGTCCTGCATTGAGAAGTGTGTGAGGCTAGTGATGCAATTGGTAGGAGACGGCTTTTGAAGATGCATTCACATAATATGATAGAATATTATATTGAGTTTGAAAGTGATTTAGTTAAATCCGAAACTAGGGTCTTAAATCTAAACAAAGCAAACTACATAGGTAAGAGAGGCGAGTTGGCTAAGGTAGATTGGGAAACTACATTAAAAGCTATGATGGTAGACAAGCAATGGCTAGCATTTAAAGAATTAATACATAATTTATAACAAATATACATTCCTTTAAGGCACAAAAACCCCACAGGAAAAGTGGTCCAACCGTGGCTAACAAGAGAAGTTAAGGATAGTATTAGATCAAAGGAAGAGTCTTATAATGTTGCCAAAAAGAATAGTAAGCCTGAGGATTGGGAGGATTTTAGAATTCAGCAAAGGAGGACCAAGAAATTGATAAGGAAAGAGAAAAAAGAATATGAGAGTAAATTAGTGAGAGACATAAAAACAGATTGTAAATGTTTCTATAGGTATATAAATAGGAAGAGATTAGTGAAAGTAAACGTGGGCCCATTAGAGGCAGAGACAGGAGAAATTATAATGGTCAGTAAGGAAGTGGCAGAGACATTAAACAAATACTACGGCCATGATTTTGCCGGTGCTCAGAGGACGGGTTTGGAGGCGGGCCAGGAGTGAAAATCTAAATGATTGACGGCGGGTTGTGAACCCACCTCCACACAACTTTGCAAAGTGTCGGGTCTGCGAGTCCCGATCAGACCCGACACCAAGCGGCAGGAGAGGCACTTAAGGCAGTTAAAAGCTTGTTAACTGCCTACATAATCCCATTTTAACAGGCTCTTCCCATTTTACTACATTTTCAGCGTGTTGCACGTCATGCGACAAACATGCTAGCTGATTGTGCCGGGTTCAGCAAGTAGCTGAATTGTTGACAGCTGCTCCTGCAACATAAAAGCGGACCTGCAACATGGCTGACTTTCAGATGGCAGAACTTTGTGTTTTGAGGGTTTGGAGCACATTTTGCAGGTCTATTGAGCTTGTAAGTGTTTCAGCTGAGATCCATATGCACTGTGACCTCCTTGGAAAACCCTCTCCCCACATTGACTGAGCGCTTATAACATCTATTCCTCAACTGAGATATATACCAGTGGAATGGGAACCATTTATGCCCTCTCATCCTGGTCCTCAGAATCGGAGGAAGAGCAGCCGCGGCAGCAGCAGAACCAGGCATAACAGCAGCAGCAACAACAGGAGCGCCAACCTTCTCCTCACCCACCTGATGCTGCACAGGGCAGAGGGCATCAGCGCAGGGCTGCACCGCGCCGCAGGAGATACCCCCAACACAGGGTTTACAGGCAGAGGATAAGCTTCCTGAATATGAGTGAGCAGCACTGCCAAAGGAGGCTGAGACTTTCGCGAGAGGTAGTCACTGACATCTGCACAATGCTGCACCAAGACCTGGAGCCCAGAGGAATGGGTGGACACTCCTTACCAGTGGCTGTCAAAGTCACCACCGCATTCAACTTTTTTGCTTCAGGGTCCTTCCAGGGATCAGCAGCAAACATCAGCGGCATCTCCCAGTCGGCCGCACACAGTTGTATCACGCAGGTTACCGATGCCCTCTTTGCAAAGGCGCACAATTACATCCACTTCTCCGCGGATGAAGCAAGTGTAACCGCGCGTGCGGTTGGCTTTGCAAATATGGCCAACTTGTCAAGGGTGCAGGGTGTCGTAGACTGCACACATGTGGCCATTAGGACACCCCATCACAACCCAACTGTATTTGTCAACCGCAAGGGCTTCCACTCCCTTAACGTCCAGCTGGTGTGTAACCACAGGAAGAACATTATGCATGTTTGCGCCAAGTTCCCTGGCAGTTGCCATGACTCGTTCATCCTGCGGCAGTCTACTGTGCCTCAGCTGTTCTATCCGCCAACCCAACTTTCCGGATGGCTACTTGGAGACAAGGGCTATCCCCTGAAAAAGTGGCTAATGACACCGATGAGAAGGCCAGCAAACGAAGCTGAGGAGCGCTACAATGCCAGCCACATTTCCACCAGAAGTATCATAGAGCAAACCATCAGCTTGCTCAAAATGCGATTCCAATGCCTCGACAGATCTGGTGGAGCCCTACTGTACTCACCAGCCAGGGTCTCCAGAATCATCATGGTCTGCTGTGCACTGCACAACATCGCACAGCAGCGTGGCCTACCTCTACCTGAGGAACAAGTGGCTCAGTGCACAGCCTTCTCCTCAGAGGAGGAGGAGGAGGAGGAGGAAGACATTGCGGAGGCCAGTTCCACCAGCACACGAGCACATTGCTGGCCATGATGCAAGGGATGCACTAATCCATGTCAGATTTGCGTAATTTTACAAAGCAAACACATGTGGCTGCCACATGGAAATGAGTGTCTGGCCGACCTTCTTAACACACCATACACCATCTGTACAATAAACTGTGGGTTCCTATCACTCTCACTACCATCATTACAGATGAAAGGTGCCCTGACCCCTCACTGTGACACTTCCATTTCTGGGCACACATAGGCCAACTCTTTGAATCTTTGCCATCGCATTTCTTTATTACAATTGAAATAACGATGAGAATCTTCACTTTGTATTAGATCAAAACACCCAAGTGACTACCCTTATGACTATTTGTGTGTTAACGTTCTCTTACGGGTGCTTCTATGTGGTGCTTCCACTGTGGCTTCAGCAGATGTTGAGGCACCTTGCTTACTTTTATGCTGCGCCTGCTTCAACACCTTTGGCAGGCATCCTCTGGGTTTGGGAGCCTGGGAGGGCTCGGCAACAATCTGCTCCTCCTGCGGCTTTGCAGGGGCTGAGATGGCCATCTCAGTTGGCTGAGGAATCTGGGGCTCTGACCGAGGGCTCTGCTGTGATGTGGGAGTGTGAGCGCTTGGAGAGGAGCCCACACTTCCTTGTTGTCAACCACCAACTTCCCTCTCATGGGTCACCCGTACTTCAGTGCTAGCAAGTAGCTGGAGACCACCTTGCTGCAAATCAGTGGGGTCATGAGGACCCGTCTCTGACAGTCCTCCTAACATAGAAACATAGAAACATAGAAGATAGGAGCAGGAGTAGGCCATTCGGCCCCTCGAGCCTGCTCCGCCATTCGATGAGATCATGGCTGATCATCCAATCTCAGTACACTGTACCTGCCTTCTCCCCATATCTCTTGATACCTTTAGCTTTAAGAAATATATCTAACTCATTCTTGAATATATTTAATGACTTGACCTCAACTAACTTCTGTGGTAGAGAATCCACAGGTTCACCACTCTCTGGGTGAAGAAATTCTTCCTCATTTCTGTCCTAAATGGCTTACCCCTTATCCTTAGATTATGACCCCTGGTTCTGGACTCTCCGACCATTGGGAACATTCTTCCTGCATCTAGTTTGTCCAGACCTGTCAGAATTTTATATGTTTCGATGAGATCCCCTCTCATTCTTCTATACTCCAGCGAGTATAAGCCCAATCGACCCAATCTCTCCTCATATGTCATTCCTGCCATCCCAGGTATCAGCCTTGTGAATCTTCACTGAACTCCTTCCATGGCAAGAACATCCTTCCTCAGATAAGACGACCAAAACTGCACAAAGTACTCAAGGTGTGGTCTCACCAAGGCCCTGTACAACTGCAGTAGGACATCCCTGTTCCTATACTCAAACCCTTTCGCTATGAAGGCCAACATACCATTTGCCTTCTTCACCGCCTGCTGCACCTGCATGCTTACCTTCAGCGACTGGTGCACAAGGACACCCAGGTCTCGTTGCACTTCCCCTTCTCCCAATCTATTGCCATTCAGATAATAGTCTGCCTTTCTGTTTTTGACACCAAAGTGGATAACCTCGCATTTATCCACGTTATATTGCATCTGCCACGCTTCTGCCCACTCACCCAACCTGTCCAAATCATCCTGGAGTTTCTCAGTATCCTCCTCGCAGTACACACTCCCACCCAGCTTTGTGTCATCTGCAAACTTGGAGATATTACATTTGGTTCCCTTATCTAGATCATTAATGTATATTGTGAATAGCTGGGGTCCAAGGACCAATCCCTGCGGTACCCCACTAGTCACTGCTTGCCACTCGGAAAAAGACCCATTAATTCCTACTCTCTGCTTTCTGTCCGCCAACCAGTTCTCTATCCAAGTCAATACCTTGCCCCCAATCCCATGTGCCTTAACTTTACACACTAATCTCTTATGCGGGACCTTATTGAAAGCCTTTTGAAAGTCCAAATACACCACATCTACTGGTTCTCCCTTATCTATTTTCCCAGTTACATCCTCAAAAAATTCCAGTAGATTAGTCAAGCACGATTTACCTTTTGTAAATCCATGTTGACTTTGTCCGATCCTGTCACTCTTTTTCAAGTGCTCAGCTATTACATCCTTTATAATGGACTCTAGCATTTTCCCCACTACCGATGTCAGGCTTACAGGTCTGTAATTCCCCACTTTCTCTCTACCACCCTTTTTGAATAGTGGGGTAACATTAGCTACCCTCCAATCCATGGGTACAGTTCCAGATTCCATCGAATGTTGGAAGATGATCAGCAATGCATCTACTATGTAAAGTTTCGCAATTATCGCGATTCAAAATAACGAAAGAGAAGCAGATTCGTTTGATCAGTTTATTTAAACGAAATGCTGTCATGATATAAAGGACACAGAAGCCTGTAAAATGGCCGCCGCGCATCGTGGCAGAAGCTTCCAGAATTACAGTGGGCAGACAAGATGGCGTTCGAATAAACATTTCAATATAAGACGGGATCATACTCGATAAACACTGATAAAGACAGGATGCAACCTGTTTGCATTTGTGACAATAGCAAAAGATATGAGTGCTGGAATCGTTTTCCATGCACAAGTAAGGACCATTGTACTGGGCAATCGAAGGCCCATCCAGACACATCAATACACAAATACCCCCACGGCTCTACAATGAGAGAGACATCGACGGGTGATTAAGCAAGCATTCGGGGGCCCCCAAAACCCAGCCAGGGAGGCTCCTAGCCGGTTCAACAATGGGGAAAACATTAACGGGTAGTTGGCCAGTTTCAAGTGCTACCGAAACCCGTTAAGGAAAGAATCGCCCCATGCTGGGAGTTTTGAGCGCCAATATTATACAAAGGACAAACATTAAGATTTGAGTGGGAGATAAGGGAACACAGCACTATAACTATAGTGAACAAATGTCCATCGCTCTCTTATTCTCTTATCTCGCTGCTGACTGCTGAGGGTTTATTCTCTTATTCCCTTGATTCGACTCCTGACTCGCTCGATCGCGGGCTGAAGCTCTTCTCTAGGGCTGGACGGTTATTCGAATGTTGGGTGGAGCTCAATCGGAACGAGCCGCCTCAACAAGGGCAAGTGACCGGGTGCACCATCCCGAGAGTCGGTAAACGGTGTCTGGACCCGAAGGCCCAACAAGACAAGACGAAATGACAAGAAAAGAAGAAGAATCCACATGCCGCCGCGGTCAGTAAACCCCGACCGCGCCCGAAAATATAGGACCCACTTCTTGAATTCTACAGGTTATTGCACGAACCGGTTTTGGGCCCATCGAATCCCTCATAACAACACGTGAATTCTTTGAATTCTACCGACAACTGGTGTCGGTACAGGAAGACTTTTCTTTGAGTTCTACAGCCGGGCCCGAGTTCTGTCGAGTTCTTCATGACAATGGGGAGCCCAGCCTGCTTGCCGCAGCAGCGAAGATAAACAAGTGGGGTACAGAGACCCCTCCAAACACGTGACAGTCAGGCGCTGCAGCGAAACGAGCCGAGTGCCTCACTTTAAAATTCTCCGAAGTATCACGAGTGGTGAGCATGTTTCCCGATCCTACAAATCTAGATGTAGTGTAGGTATTGATAGGGGAGGGTGGTTTTATTAAGGGTAAAGTATAATGTGTTCCCCTTTTTACGATGTGCCGTGCGTTCTTCATTACCATAGACCAAGCTTTAAGAATGTATGTATACTTGTACTCTCGTTAATTTGCGCCTATGACATGTACTTCATGATTTTGGACTCTATGCAATAAAGATTTCCATTTCGTACTATTCAACCGGGTCTATTTGAGTTTTTCTCTGCATTACTGCTCTCGCACCTAAGTCCAGTGTTAGAACTGTAAGGGCGAGTGGGTCGAACCACTCACAGGTGCTTATTGCAACAAGGCTGGCCGGAGACCAGAGCAAGCAATAGTATTAGGCAACGAAGACCTAACCTCGCACCAGCACCGTCTGTGATACAAGCACGACAAAAACCCTTACAACTATTTCTAGGGCCACTTCCTTAAGTACCCTAGGATGTAGATTATCAGGCCCTGGGGATTTATCGGCCTTCAACCCCGTCAATTTCCCTAACACCATTTCCCTGCAAATACTGATTTCTTTCAGTTCCTCCCTTTCATCAGACCCTATGTTCCCCAACATCTCTGGGAGGTTATTTGTGTCCTCCTTTGTGAAGACAGAACCAAAATATGCATTTAATTGGTCTGCCATTTCTTTGTTCCCCATTATAACTTCCCCCGCTTCTGACTGCAAGGGGCCTACACTTGATTTCACTAATCTTTTTCTCTTCACATATCTATAAAAGCTCTTACAGTCAGTTTTTATGTTCCCTGCAAGCTTACTTTCATATTCTATTTTCCCCTTCTTAATTAATCCCTTTGTCCTCCTTTGTTGAATCCTAAACTGCTCCCAATCCTCAGGGTTACGGCTTTTTCTGGCCAATTTATATGCTCTCTCCATGGATCTTATGCTATCCCTAATTTCCCTTGTTAGCCACGGTTGAGTCACCCTTTTTGTTTTATTCTTATACCACACTGGGATGAACAAATTCTGTAGTTCATCCATGCAGTCTTTGAATGTTTGCCATTGCCTATCCACCGTCAACCCTTTGAGTGACATTCCCCAATCAATCCTACCCAATTCGCGCCTCATACCATTGTAGTTTCCTTTATTTAAATTCAGGACCCTAGTCTCTGATTCAACTACTTCACTCTCCATCCTAATGAAGAATTCTATCATATTATGATCACTCTGACCCAAGGGGCCTCGTACAACAAGATTGCTAATTAATCCTTTCTCGTTACATAATACCCAGTCTAAGATGGCCTGATCTCTGGTTGGTTCCTCGACATATTGTTCCAGAATACCATCCCGTAAACATTCTAGGAATTCCTCCTCCACAGTATTTTTACTAATTTGGTTAGCCCAATCTATATGTAAATTAAAGTCACCCATGATGACTGCTGTGCCCTTACTGCATGCTTCTCTAATTTCCCTTTTAATGCTGTCCCCAACCTCCGTATTACTGTTTGGCGGTCTATATACCACTCCCACTAACGTTTTCTGCCCCTTGTTATTTCTCAGTTCTACCCATACAGATTCCGCATCATCAGACGGGGACGTCCATGGACCTCTGGTTCCTCTCCTCAATAGATGCCCATCTATCCTCCATAGCAGACCATCTATTTAGAAGAGTCACCATATTCATTTGCATCTGGCGAGTTATGTCCTCCATGCAGGTTGCCATCCTTTCCATGGTGGCACCTACATTCGCTATTGAGTGCACCACGGCAGTGCTCATGTTTGAGATGGACTCCTCCATTCTCTGCACACTCACTGTTACAATGATTGCAAATCCTGTCAGAATCTCCTCCACTTGTTGCTGAAGTTCCAGCACCGCTCTCTTTCTGGATGGCCCAGAGGCACAGCATCTACATACAGCTGAGCAGAGCTAGGAGTGCCCTGCGGCCTCCGACGAGGACTCTCCACTGCTATCCCTGTCTCCACCATCTGCTGATGCTCACTTGTGAGCTGTGATACACCAGGTGACAACACTAATCTATCTCGCGAATGACCCACCGAGGTGCGTGTCTCTGCGCTGGTGCTGATTGCGCTCAATTCTGCTGACACTGCACCCTCAGAGGTTGCAGCTTCCTCTGAGGAGTCTTCCGGCTCTTGCTCCTGGACAGTGGGGAGGGGGGCTTTCGATGGTCCTGTGGGGGAGTAAAGACATGAGTTAGACATGTGATATTGACGTAGCAGACACATCCAATTGTGCAGATGATCAGAACTCAATCTGTATGAACATCAGATGCAATATCAGTCACTCATGCAATCTAAATGAGAGGGTTGCAAATCTATTCTGTCACCAGCTTGCTCTACTGCGCCCATCTCTCCGTCCCCCACATCCAGCTCCTCAGCACCTCTGACGATGTCGATAGCAGCCTCCTCAGCAGTGGTCAAGTGTTCCATGGAAGGTGGCCCTCCTCCTGTCCTCCATCTTATTGTGGGCTCTCTTTTCCTGCAATGAGGGACACAAGTGGAGTTTGAGTGAGAATGTTGGAGTGAGTGTAGAGAATCCATAGCATAGATGCTTAGAAGGAGACAAAGATGGAGTGAGGTGCCAATACCAAGGGCCCTTCCTGTGCGTTGTTAGTTGTTGTCATTGCATAACAGTGAGAGCGAGTGTGAGGGCTGCATAATAGAACAGTGAAGTGATTCTGTACATAGCGAGAGAGGGATGGTTAAGGGTGCAAGGGATGTAAGGGTAAATTGGGATGTGCAGGAGTAGGTTGACAATGCAGAGTGCTGGTGATGAGAGGAAATGGGGAGCAGATTGAAGGTAAGTGTGATGTTATGCTCACTTTTGCTGAGTGTAGCAGATCATTGAGCCTTTTGCGGCACTGCACCCAGGTGCGACCACACAAAGACCTGGCGCTAACCTCCTCAGCAATTTGCAGCCAGGCTGCCTTGGTTAGCTGAGGAGGTTTCCTCCATCCGTTTGAGGGAAACAGAACCTCTTTGCGCCTCTCACTCCCTCCACAAGAGCATGGAGGGAGTCATTATTGAATCTTGGAGAGGTCTTTGCTCTTGAAGCAGTCATTTCGCTATCTGCCACACTGAGAAGCATCAGAATATGAATGAAAAACCACAAGGCTGCATGGGCCCCTTAAATACAGCTGGATGAAAGACGTCAGCAGAGACGAGCAGCAGACCCGAGCCCACTGATTGAGCCGGGTAGCGCGCACGACGGGCTTCATCAGCCCAGTTAAGGCAAAATAGTTCATTCAGAGCGGCTGAAGCCAGCAGCGGGACCGGAACTCGCCGACCAGCCAACCCAACTCCAACCCGCCGCCGATGGTAAAATCGCGGCCTTTGTATCTGTCTTCACAGTAGAGGACACAAAAAACATTCCGGAAATAATGGGGAACCAAGGGTCTAGAGAGAATGATGAATTAAAGAAATCAGTATAAGTAGAGACATAGGGGGATAAATTCAGTTGGTTTGCGCCTCCCGTTAGCGCCTTAAGAGGGCACTAATGGGGCGCAAAGCAACTAGCGACCGTGCGCGGTGATGTTTGCGCCGCTCATGAAATTAACCAGACATTTTGCAGCGGCGCTAAACACTACCACCACAATCTTTTGCGCCGGCAGATCGTGATGTCAGTCAAGTGTGCAACGCCCCGGTAGTGCCCCGGACCGGATATTGAGTGGCGCCCCCTGCCTTACCGCCTGCCGCTAGCAACGACATGTTGAGGGGAGCGTTTTGCAGTCAGGAAGGGACTGGGGGAGCGCTATTTAAAGCCGAACGCTTCCTGCCTTTTTTTGTTGGTGACATTTTTGCACCATGCATTCTGAGAGAGAGAGAGAGAGAGAGAGACTTCTGGAGAGATTCAACGCTGTGTGAAGGAGTTTTGGGTACTGAGGAGCACTTTGCAGGTTCATTTTGATTTGCCCTTCCTTGTATCGATTTAGAAGAGACTGTGGGGGCTGCACTCTGAGCTCTTTCCCTGGTTCTCTCCATTGTTCTTTCCAGCAGATTTGATGTACAGGTCTCTCCAGGCCGAGATTCAAGGCTGCAATGAGCAGGATGTGGATGGAGATCAAGATCAACCCTCCCCTTTAAGAACTGGCTGGCGCCATTGTGTCTGTGTTCAATTGCTGACTGACACCACATGAGCTTCGCCAGTGCTCTGAGGTAGCGCCTCGCTCCTCAGCCTTTGCGCCTTAAGACAGGTGTGAAGCGCCTGATTTAGCACTCCAATCACCTCCAGGGGCGATAAAAGTCAAGTTTGCAGTAGGAGGTGATAATTAGCACCAGGCGCTAAACTTTGCGCACGGCCGATAATGGCGCCCCAAATGGGGCGATACTGAATTTTTCCCCCATAGTACTGGAGAAATTAATGGGACTAAGTAGTGACAAATCCCCTGGACATGACGACCTGCATCCTAGGGTTTTAAAAGAGGTAGCTGCAGAGATAGTGAATGCACTGGTATTAATCTTCCAGAATTCCCTAGATTCTAGAACAGTCCCCAAGGATTGGAAGGTAGCAAACATAACCTCGCTATTTACGAAAGGAGGAAGAGAAGATACGGTGAACTATAGGCCAGTTAGCCTGACATCAGTAGTAGGCAAAACGCAAAATCTTTTATTAGGGACGTGGTAACAGGGCACTTAGAAAATCATAATAGAGTCAACAGGGTTTTATGAAAGGGAAATCGTATTTGGCAAATCTGTTAAAGAGTTTTTCGAAGATGTAACTAGTAGGATGGATAAGTGGGAACCAGTGGATGTAGTGTATTTGGATTTTCAAAAAGCATTCGATAAGGTGCCACACAAGAGGTTATTACATAAAATTAGGACTCATGGTATTGGGGGTAATATATTAGCATGGATTGAGGATTGGTTAATGGACAGAAAACAGAGAGTAGGAATAAACGGGCCATTTTCGGGTTGGCAGGCTTTAACTAGTGGGGTACTGCAAGGATCAGTGCTTGGGCCTCAGCTATTTACAATCTATATTAATGACTTAGATGAAGGGACTGAGTGTAACGTTTCCAAGTTTGCTGATGATACAAAGTTAGGTGGGAAAGTAAGCTGTGAGGAGGGTGCAAAGAGGCTGCAGAGAGATATAGATAGGTTGACTGAGTGGGCAAGAACATGGCAAATGGATTACAATGTGGGGAAGTGTGAAGTTATCCACTTTGGTAGGAAAAACAAAAAAGCAGAATATTTTTTGAATGGTGAGAAACTGGGAAATGTTTGTACTCAGAGGGACCTGGGGGTCCTTGTATATGAATCACAGAAAGTTAACATATAGGTACAGCAAGCAATTAGGAAAGCAAATAGTATGTTAGCTTTTGTTACAAAGGGATTAGAGAATAAGAATAAAGGGCCTAAAAATTCGGTTGATTTGAGCCTGGGCGCAGCACCGCCAACACCTCCCGTGAAATTCAGCGGGAGGTTAGCGGCAGCAGTAACCGTTAGCACCCCACAGTGCTATACCACTGGTGATGACGTCATCGCCGTGCGCAGCGCCCCGCTTGTGCCCCGGTCGCGATCTTCGGTAGCGCCCCCTGACTTACCACCGGACGCTATGTCCGACAGGGTCAGGGGGGCCTACCTGCGGCTGGGGTGGCGTAAATTAAAGGGGAGGTGCCGGTAGGCCATTTTTATTGCTGGCCGCCTGCCAGCACCTGTCCCCTCTGCCGTCCCCGGCCTCCTCTGCAGCCCCCCCGCGGAGTGCTGGCTGCGCTCCATGAGCCTGGCACTTCTCTTGAGTGCCGGGCTCTTTTGCTGGCACTCCGATCCCTGGTGGCCCAGCTGGGCCCCGGGTCACGCTGCGCTAGGCCCCTCCCCTTTAAGAAGGGGAGGAAGGCCTGCAATACCGCGGCATGTTGCACCGCGATATTCACTCGCAGCGCCCCCAGAGGGAGGCGGTGCGCTTCTAGTAGCAAAACGCTTCCCTCTTGGGGCGCTACCGGTGAATTTCGGCAGCGGGGGGCGCTAAAAGTAGCGCCCCGATGAAGGTAGCGCCCCAATGAAGTTAGCGCCCCAAAGGGGATGCGACTCAATTTTTCCCCCAAGAAGTCTTACTACAATTATACAGGGCATTGGTGAGGCCACACCTGGAGTACTGTGTACAGTTCTGGTCTCCTTACCTAAGGAAAGACATACTTGCCTTAGAGGGAGTGCAGCGAAGGTTCACTAGACTGGTTGATGGAATGAGGGGATCGTCCTATGAGGAGAGATTGAGTAGACAAGGCCTATATTCCTTAGAGTTTGGAAGAATGAGAGGTGATCTAATTGAAACATATAAAATTCTTAAGGGGCTTGACAGGGTTAAAGCTGGGAAAATGTTTCCCCTGGCTGGGGAATCTAGAACATGAGGTCACAGTCACAGAATAAGGGGTAGGCCATTTAGAACTGAGATAAGGAGAAATTTCTTCACTCAAAGGGTTGTGAATCTTTGGAATTCTCTACCCTAGAAAGCTGTGAATGCTCAGTCGTTAAGTATATTCAAGACAGAGGTCGATAAATTTTTGGGAATGAAGGGAATTAAGGGATATGGGGATAATGCGGGATGGTGGAGTTGAGGTAGAAGATCAGCCATGATCTTGTTGAATGGCAGAGCAGGCTCGAAGGGCCAAATGGCCTACTCCAGCTCCTATTTCTTAAGTTCTTATGACCTTGATCACTGGTCTGATATCATGAAGCTTCTTTGGGCACTGGAGCCAAGTGATGGGGACTACATTGCTGGCAGTGACGGCCTCGGTTATGTGGTCCCACATCGTTGTTTCTGGAGGGCCTCCTGGCCCTTGTGGGTGGAGGACCGCTCTTGCAGCTGGAGTGCTCCGCGCGAGAACCTGGGTGCTTCCCTGGCTTGCTGAGCCATTTGTGTTAGTGCTGAAGCACTTTTCCCATTTTTTGAGGTATGGAAGGCAATTCAGCTTTAAGAGCTGAAGACTCCCATTTGGGACTTCCTTTTAATTTTTTTTTTAAAACGCAGTAAGGTCTGAAAACTGCATTTTTTTTTACTTCATTTTTATTTTTATTAGTTCAGAAGTCATTGCCCTTTTTATGAATTGCCCTTTTAATTTCCCACAATGCCTGAACTCAATTGCTTGCAGAGGCTGTTGGAAGATCGAACGCCACTTCTGGACGGCAACTTCGCCTCCGATGCCTGCACTAACGCCACCAGGAGGACATTACACAGTAAGTTAGCGCTGGGCTAAAAATCTTTAGCCCCCAGCGTGAATTTTTCTCTTGTACCGCTTCATCCATTTTCAGCGGCCTTTAACCCGAGGCCGCGGTGACACCGGCAACTCTCGTGGCAGCCACGAATTTTTAGCCCCAGAAGTCCAAAGCACTCATTGCTAGTCAATGTTGCAAAGCTTTATTTATTCTGTGAGTTAGCTTTTAAATACTTCCCAGAATATTGTGGACCTTTGAATGGTAAATAGCAGCAGCTAGCATTTTTACATACACATTTAAAAAAAACCTGCAAATACTGGAAATCTGAAATTAAACCGAGAATGCTGGAAATACACTGTGGATTAGTCAAAGCATCTGTACAAAGAAAAGACCAGATGAAATTTACAGTGTATACCCTTTATTAGACTGGAAATGAAAAGATAACCAAGTATTCTTTATTGGAATACAGTAGTCATTACGGGAATGGTCTGCATCCGTGATGTTGGCTTGTTTTTTCGCTTTTTGGGATTAGCAGACCCGTTGGGTTTTGACAGAAATTTCTGTTCTCATTTCAGACCCCCTTGCCTTTACAATTTTCTTTTCTCTTTTCCTCCAGTTTCCTTCATTTTCTCACCTTTTTATTTGTGTGTGCGTCTTCTATGTCTTTTCATTCTTTAACTAATGACATGTTTATTGGTCCTTTTTAAAGGTTCTCCATCACCTTGCCGATGATCTTTTATATCATCCAATAGTTTTATGGGGTTGAATGATCTGCAGTTTGCAAATCATTCAACCGCATATTAACTCCCTGTCAGTGATTAGCTTATCTGTTGTTCCACCTCCCCCTTTTTCTCTTTCTTTTCCCAACCTTACTAAAATGCGAGTTTATCTTTTATCGTTTTAGTTCTGATGAAGAGTATATACTACTACTACAACTGCAACTTGCATTTATATAGCGCCTTTAACATAGCAAAACGTCCCAAGGCACTTAACAAGAGCGTTATCAATAAAAACATTTTTGACACTGAGCCACAGAAGGAGATATCAGGACAGATGACCAAAAACTTGGTCAAAGAGGTAGGTTTTAAGGAGCATCTTGAAGGAGGAGAGAGAGGTAGCGAGGCAGAGATGTTTAGGGAGGGAATTTCAGAGCTTAGGGCCAAGGCAGCTGAAAGCATGGCTGTCAATGGTGGAGAGATTAAAATCGGGGATGCGCAAGAGGCCAGAATTGGAGGAGCGCAGAGATCTCGAAGGCTTGTAGGGCTGGAGGAGGTTACAGAGATAGGGAGGGGGTGAAGCCATTGAGGGATTTGAACACATGGATGAGAATTTTAAAATCAAGATGGTGGCCCGAGGAATATCTTAGGAAAGCATTAACGATATGAAATGTCAACACTTCTGTTCCTCTTTACAGATGTTGATTGGCCTGTTTTGTGTTGCCGGCATTTCCTGTTTTTATTTACACTCCAGTTACTGTGCAATTGCCCCATGTACCTGGAAAGTAATTTTAATATACATTTTGAGTTTTATGATATTTATTTAGACTGCAATAGTCTTTGTTTTGCTTGACACCTTCACCTAAGACATATCAAAATATTGGAATTCACCATGCGGATTCTATTGAAAGATCGAAAGAAGCTACGCTCTAACCTTGTTTATCTGCCGCCTGTGCTATCATCCGTCCACCCGCTAGCTCAATTGAATCCAGATGATTTGTTTAAAAAATAAAGAAGAGGTGAAATTGAGATGGATATAGCTCATCAAATTCCAAGACTGATGCATGACAGCAATTCTGTTGAAATGGTAAACTTAACATCAGTGTGGACCAAGCACCTGGTCTAATCCCAGAGGATCAAACTCTATTACAATCAAAATGTAGTATAAGCCCTGTCTGTCGCAAGTGTGTCCTTGGAAAAAAGAAAGCATTCCTCATTTTTTTTGTAATTATTTTATTCTGCCCACCATCTCTGTAGGTAAACTTTTGATTACTGCATTTAAAGAAACAGTATCATAACACAGAGCAACGTCAGGTGCTGCACAATTTGTGCCAGTAGCTAGTTTTATCTAGTTAAGTTTCAGCAATGGAAAACTGGAAAACAGCTGAGAGATACTCAAAAAATAAAAACAGAAAATGCTGGAGATACTCAGCAGGTCCGGCAGCATCTGTGGAGAGGGAAACAGAGTTAACGTTTCAGGTCAATGACCTTTCATCAGAACTGGAAAAAGTTAGAGATGTAACAGATTTTAAGCAAGTGCTGGGACAGGGAAAGGGGGGAGGGGAGGAAAGAACAAAAGGGAAAGTCTGTGATAGGGTGGAAGGCAGGAGTGATTAAATGACAAAAGGTATGATTGTACAAAACAAAAGGAGCTAGTCATGCGACAAGTAAAGAAGGCGCCGAACACCTCGAGTCTCTTCGCCGGGAGCAAGCAGAAGCCAAGCGCAAGCAGCGCAAGGAGCGCACGTCAACCCAAGCACCCCACCCGCCCGCCCCTTCAACCACCGTCTGCCCCACCTGTGACAGAGACTGTAGGTCCTACATTGGACTGATCAGCCACCTGAGAACTCATTTTTAATGTGAAAGCAAGTCATCCTCGGTTCCGAGGGACTGCCTAAGAAGAAGAAAAAGAAGAAAGAAACAAAAGATGGGTCTAGAAGAGGTGTAAATGGGTAAAGCAGAATCAACACCTGCCATCCGAAAAAATAGGGGCAGAGGTTACGGTCTGAAATTGTTGAACTCGATGTTGAGTCCGGAGGGCTGTAAAATGCCTAATAGAAAGAAACCACGTGGAATAAGTTGGAGCCAGAGACAGTTGCTGAGAAAAGAGATGTGAAAGCGAGTTTTGGTAGATACCTGATCAAACAGGAGAAGGGAAACAGAAAGTAATGAAGATGATCTATCATATTATGATAGATACTCAATTTGGTTTTGTTATTCTATAGTCAGAAATTATACAGTTTCTGTGACATCACAGCATTCCTTCATTAAACTCTTTTTGGCAAAGCACCTGTTCACTTTCAATAGAATAGAGAAGTTAATGGAATAATATTTTATTTATTTATCTGAATAATTTTTTAAACTGAGAGACGATTTGGATGACATTTTCTGCAACTGTGTGATCTCCCAACTGGCAGGAAATTAATCCACTCAAACGACCCTGGCCACATTTCTTCAGATGCTGCATTCCCAGAGAGCAAGCTTTCCAATGGAGCCTAGTTAAAGTACTCAATGCAACTCCACTATTGGGAAGAGAATCTGATCCTCCCCCTGCCAATACTTTAAAAATTGAAAGTCCCACATTGGATGAGTCAGCATGGTATGAGAAAAAAAGCACAAAGGAGACATCCGCAGATATAGAGTCATAGGGTGGGAAGTACACGGATTTCATGGAGAAAGGCCACACAGTTCGCACAGTAGATAGATTTAGCACCCAACAGAAAAATTGCTTTTAAAACACTTTTTGCATTTGTGCCCTCTGTTACATATACTTTGACTAGGCATAGAGAAAACAGGTCCAGGTAATATGAGTGCATGCAGGTACAATACTAAGAGAAAGGCGATCTGATCTGCAGTAGATTATTTCATGGCCTAAATGCCTGATACCTTGAAAATCACACCCCATAATCTTTCAGCAGGGTTACCGAGGTTCTCCATTTGTTCATTAAGGAATGAACAGTATTAATCTAAGCAAAAATTAAGGGAGTACCGGTAGACTGCACTCTGTCATGTAAATAACTCAATTTGAAATAATCATTGCTCCGCATATTTGAATATCTTAAGCAGATATCAAGTTTAAATTACCATATAGACAAATATTTAATCATAGATTCAAAATATAGCCTTTGAAAGGGAAAGGGCTCTGTTTTCAACCACAAATAGATAATAATTACAAAAAATTGCCTACTCTATTGAAAAGTGTTTCTACTATCATCAAGAATCCAAAACAGTTATGAAACAGACTAGTTTCGTAGTTTTTCAATCTTATATGGTTGTTAAAAGATATAAGCTAGAAGGAGCTCCAAAAATATTTATTCAACATACAAACCTTAATCATTCAGTTTATTGAACCCCTCCACACTAAACGTAAGGTCGCTAATGATATTTCGTGCAGTGCTGCTTCAAGTAAGGATCCAGATTACTTTCATTTAGAAAAGTACAAAGCATATCTCCAATAGCGACATCTAAATTAGCATGCAAAAGACAATTATAAAACTCAGCCTTCATAAAAACCTTTGCATATACTGAAAAGTCTATTGAGAACATATTTAATAGTAGTTTACATACCTCAAAGGTTTTCAAAATTAAATTCATGTGTAATACATTTTTTTTGAATATTGAAGTGTCAAAAATAGGTTTTGTGCTCATGTAGCATGATAATTGAAGTAGCGGAGGAAGTAGATTTACTTCAAGGGGACATCGTGAATTTTACACACATTTTTGGAGACGTGGCCAAATAGATGGTTAAACTGAATGCAGTGGATGGGGTGAAAATATGGATTTTTAGAAGGTGTTTGATAAGGTGTCTCACAGGAGGCTTCTAACAAAAATTCAGGTGCATGGTAAAAGAGAAAACGTAGCGACATGGATAGAAAATTGATTGATGGACAGAATATAAAGGGTTAGGGTAAATGGGTTTTTGCTCGGATTGGAAAAGGGTTGGAAGTCGTGTCCCCCAGGCGTCAGCATTGTGTCCACTCTTGTTTTCATGTATATAGATGATTTGGACTTGGGCATATAGAGCACAATATTGAAATTTGTCGACAACCCAAAAGTAGGGGATTTGTCAACCAGTGAGGTGGACTATGAAAGACTAAAGCAGGACAAATTCATCTTAAAGGAGATCATGTAGTAGCCATTACAGAAACCTGGCTATAACCTAGCCATGATTGGGAGCTAAATATTCCAGGCTATAGGATCTTTAGGGAAATTGGGAAATGAAAGGGGTGTCAGCCAATGGCTTAGTTGGTAGCAACCTCGCCTCTGAGTCAGAAGGTTGTGGGTTCAAGTCCCATGCCAGAGACTTGAGCACAAAAGATCTGGGCTGACACTCCAGTGTAGTACTGAGGGAGCGCTGCACTGTCGGAGGTGCCGTCTTTTGGATGAGATGTTAAACCCGTCTGCTCGCTCAGGTGGACGTAAAAGATCCCATGGCACTATTTCAAAGAAGAGCAGGGGAGTTATCCCCAGTGTCCTGGCCAATATTTATCCCTCAATCAACATAACAAAAACAGATTATTTGGTCATTATCGCATTGCTGTTTGTGGGATCTTGCTGTGCGCAAATTAGCTGCCGTGTTTCCTACATTACAACAGCAACTACACTTCAAAAAGTACTTCATTGGCTGTAAAGCGCTTTGGGACGTCCGGTGGTCATGAAAGGCGCTATATAAATCCAAGTCTTTCTTTTAGCAATATTGATGATAGACTGCGATAGAAAGAAAGGATTTCAGTCAGGGTAATCGGGTGGTGGAAACAATGGGTCGAGTTAAGAAATAGCAAAGGATGCAAGGCTCTGGTAGGAGATGTCTGCAGAACTACTGATTGTAGTGATATAATGGAGGGATGTATAAATACGGAGATCAGGCAGCAAAAACAATGTGGATATAATGGGAAATTTTAATTTTTGCGTAGACTGGAGAAGCAGGACAGCTCAAGTAGTAAAGGTAATGAATTTCTAGAATGTATTCAGGACAGTTAACAGGAACAACAGCCTCGATTTTAACTCCTCCTGCCTGGCGGAAACTGGGTGGGGGGGGCAGCTAAAATGTGCAGAACGACTTACCCTTTCCAATCCCGTTGCCTTCCCAACGGGTCCGAATATTAATCTGCTCTTTTTTGACAGGTGAAGGGGACACCAGTCCCAAATTGTTTAAATATGCAGTCCTGTTTAAATATGCAGATTGATGCCCGATGATGTCATCGGGATCCGATCTGCTAATTTAGTCCAAGGCCTGAGCAGGGGAGCAGTGATGGCTTCACCGTCAGGCCACACCTGTTGGGAGTTGGGTCACTGGCCAGAAGAGGCCCAGGGAGGTAAATTTTATTTTTTATTTTTGGTTTCCTTGTGAGCCAGGAGGAGCAGGAGTGCTTTCTCTGGGCCTCACAAGGACGCTTTTGGCCTCCCTTACCCCAGGCCTCCATGCAGCTCCCGCAATCGCCTTTGCCTCGGACTGAGCCTTGGACTCCCTGGGTGCACCGCCCACTTCAGGGCTCAAGTGCACCCTACCCGCCCACCCCTTTTAAAATCGGGGCCTGAATGTTTAAAAAACTACAGGTCTACTAGATTTAGTGATAAGTAACAAAGCAGAATTACTTAACAATCTGATGATAAGACAGCATCTTCCAAATAGTGACCATCACATGATTGAATTTGATATTACTTTTGAAAGGAAGAAGGGAGGTTTCAAATTTAAGTAACGCAATCCACGAAGGGATGAGAAATAAACTGACCACAGTAAGCTTAGTCAGCCTTGGTCAAACCCAATCTGGAGTGCTGTGTTCAGTCTTGGGCACTGAAACTCAGCAAGGATATGTTGGCCTTGGAAGGGATATAGTGCAGATTCAGCAGAATGATACCAGGGCTTAACGGGTTAAATTATGAGGCCAGGTTGCATAAACCTGGCTTGAATTCCCTTGAGTTTAAAAGGTTGTGGGGTGATCTATTTTGTTTTATTCGTTCATGGGATGTGGGCGTCGCTGGCAAGGCCAGCATTTATTGCCCATCCCTAGTTTCCCTTGAGAAGGTGGTGATGAGCCGCCGCCTTAAACTGCTGCAGTCCGTGTGGTGAAGGTACTCCCACAGTGCTGTTAGGGAGAGAGTTCCAGGATTTTGACCCAGCGACGATGAAGGATCGCCGATATATTTCCGAGTCAGCATGGTCTGTGACTTGGAGGGGAACATGGAGGTGGTGGTGTTCCCATGCGCCTGCTGCCCTTGTCCTTCTAGGTGGTAGAGGTCGCGGGTTTGAGAGGTGCTGCCGAAGAAGCCTTGGCGAGTTGCTGCAGTGCATTTTGTAGAGGATACACACTGAAGCCACGGTACGCCGGTGGTGTAGGGAGTGAATGTTTAAGGTGGTGGATGTGGTGCCAATCAAGCAGGCTGCTTTGTCTTGGATGGTGTCGAGCTTCTTGAGTGTTGCTGGAGCTGCATTCATCCAGGCAAGTGGAGAGTATTCCATTACACTCCTGACTTGTGCCTTGTAGATGGTGGAAAGGCTTTGGGGAGTCAGGAGGTGAGACACGTGCCGCATTTGACCGAGTGTGGCATCAAGGAGCCCTAGTAAAACTGAAGTCAATGGGAATCGAGGGGAAAACTCTCCACTGGCTGGAGTCATACCTAGCACAAAGGAAGATGGTTGTGGTGGTTGGAGGTCAATCATCACAGCCCCAGGATATCGCTGCAGGAGTTCCTCAGGGCAGTGTCCTAGGCCCAACCATCTTCAGCTGCTTCATCAATGACCTTCCCTCCAACATAAGGTCAGAAATGGGGATGTTCGCTGATGACTGCACAGTGTTCAGTGCCATTCACAACTCCTCAGATAATGAAGCAGTCCATGCCCGCATGCAACAAGACCTGGACGAGGTTCAGGCTTGGGCTGATAAGTGGCAGGTAACATTCGCGCCACAGAAGTGCCAGGCAATGACTATCTCCAACAAGCGAGAGTCTAACCACCGCCCCTTGACATTCAATGGCATTACCATCGCCGAATCCCCCACCATCCACATCCTTGGGGGTCACCATTGACCAGAAACTTAACTGGACCAGCCACATAAATACTGTGGCAACAAGAGCCGGTCAGAGGCTAGGTATTCTGTGGCGAGTGTTACACCTCTTGACTCCCCAAACCCTTTCCACCATCTACAAGGCACAAGTAAGGAGTGTGATGGAATACTCTCCACTTGTCTGGATGAGTGCAGCTCCAACAACACTCAAGAAGCTCAACACCATCCAGGCCAAAGCAGCCTGCTTGATTGGCACCCCATCCACCACCTTAAACATTCACTCCCTCCACCACCGGCGTACCATGGCTGCTGTGTGTACCATCTACAAGATGCACTGCAGCAACTCGCCAAGGTTTCTTCGGCAGAAACTCCCAAACCCACGACCTCTTCCGCCTAGAAGGACAAGGGCAGCAGGCGCATGGGAACACCACCACCTCCAAGTTCTCCTCCAAGTCACACACCATCCTAACTTGGAAGTATATCGCCGTTCCTTCATCGTCACTGGGTCAAAATCCTGGAATTCCCACCCTAACAGCCGTGTGGGAGTACCTTCACCACACGGACTGCAGCGGTTCAAGAAGGCGGCTCACCAGCACCTTCTCAAGGGCAATTAGGGATAGGCAATAAATGCTGGCCTTGCCAGCGACGCCCACATCCCATGAAAGAATTTTAAAAAAATACCCAACCTCTGACCTGCTCTTGTTGCCACAGTATTAATGCGGCTGGTCCAGTTAAGCTTCTGGTCAATGGTGACCCCCAGGATATTGATGGTGGGGGATTCGATGATGGTAATGCCGTTGAATGTCAAGGGGCGGTGGTTAGACGTTCGCTTGTTGGAGATAGTCATTACCTGGCACTTCCAGCATCCACAGTATTTTGCTATTGTATTACCTGGCACTTGTCTGGCGCAAATGTTACCTGCCACTTATCAGCCCAAGCCTGAACCTCGTCCAGGTCTTGTTGCATGCGGGCATGGACTGCTTCATTATCTGAGGAGTTGTGAAAGGCACTGAACACTGTGCAGTCATCAGCGAACATCCCCATTTCTGACCTTATGATGGGGGGAAGGTCATTGATGAAGCAGCTGAAGATGGTTGTGCCTAGGACACTGCCCTGAGGAACTCCTGCAGCGATGACCTGCAGCTGTGATGATTGACCTTCAATCACCACAACCATCTTCCTTTGTGCTCGGTATGACTCCAGCCAGTGAAGAGTTTTCCCCCCGATTCCCATTGACTTCAGCTTTACTAGGGCTCCTTGATACATAGATACATAGATACATAGAAGATAGGAGCAGGAGTAGGCCATCCGGCCCTTCGAGCCTGCTCCGCCATTTAATGAGATCATGGCTGATCCTCCAATTCAGTATCCCGTCCCCGCCTTCTCTCCGTAACCCTTAACCCCTTTTGCCTGTAGAAATATATCTAATTCCCTCTTAAATATATTTAATGAGCTGGCGTACACTGCCCTCTGTGGCAATGAGTTCCACAGGTTCACCACCCTCTGAGTGAAGAAATTCCCCCTCATTTCTGTCCTAAATGGTTTAGCCCTTATCCTTAAATTATGTCCTCTAGTTCTGTTCTCACCCGCCAAGGGAAACATTCCTTCTGCATCTAGTCTGTCTAGACCTGTCAGAATTTTATACACTTCTATGAGGTCCCCTCTCAATCTTCTAAACTCCAGTGTGTACATCCCTAAACTACATAGTCTCTCCTCATAGGTCAATCCCGCCATTCCTGGTATCAGCCTGGTGAATCGCCGCTGCACCCCCTCCATGGCAAGAACATCTTTCCTCAGATGAGGCGACCAAAACTGTACACAGTACTCGAGGTGTGGTCTCACCAGTGCCCTGTACAGCTGCAGCAAGGTATCCCTGTTCCTGTATTCCAACCCTTTTGCTATGAAGGCCAGCATACTGTTTGCCTTCTTGACCGCCTGTTGCACCTGCATGCTCGCCTTCAGTGACTGGTGTACAAGAACACCCAGGTCTCTCTGTACTTCCCCCTCTCCCAATTTATTGCCATTTAAATAATAATTTGCCCTCCCATTCCTGCACCCAAGGTGGATAACTTCGCACTTGTCCACATTATAGTGCATCTGCCATTTATCCGCCCAATCACCCAGTCTGTCCAAATCGCTCTGGAGCTTCCTGGTCTCCTCCTCTGAGCCCACCCCCCCTTCTAGTTTAGTGTCGTCTGCAAATTTGGAAATGCTGCATCCGACTCCCTGATCCAGGTCATTAATGTAAATTGTGAACAGCTGGGGACCCAGGACAGATCCCTGCGGTACCCCACTTGTTACTGCCTGCCATTCAGAAAATGAGCCGTTTATTCCAACTCTCTGTTTTCTATCTGACAGCCAGTTCTCTATCCACGTCAATACTTTCCCCTTTATCCCATGAGCTTCAATTTTCCATGCTAATCTTTTATGTGGGACCTTGTCGAAGGCCTTTTGGAAGTCCAGGTACACCACATCTACTGGCTCTCCCCCATCTATTTTACCAGTTACTCCCTCAAAAAATTCCAATAGATTAGTCAAGCACGATTTACCCTTTGTAAATCCATGTTGACTCTGTCCTATCCTGTCCCCATTTGCTAAGTGCTCCGCTATTTCATCCTTAATGATGGACTCCAGCATTTTGCCCACAACTGATGTAAGGCTTACAGGTCTGTAATTACCTGCTTTTTCCCTACCCCCCTTTTTGAATAGTGGGGTAACGTTAGCTACCCTCCAATCCATGGGCACTGTTCCCGAGTCTAATGAATTCTGAAAAATCATACTTAGTGCATCCGCTATCTCTAGGGCCACCTCCTTCAGTACCCTAGGATGCATGTTATCAGGCCCTGGGGATTTGTCCGCCTTCAATCCCTTTAGCTTCCTTAACACCATATCCTTAGAGATATTGATTTGCGTCAGTTCCTCCTTTGCCAATGTCCCTATTTTTCCCGATATCCCAGGGAGGTTTTTTGTGTCTTCCTTCGTAAAGACTGACCCAAAGTATGCATTTAGTTGGTCTGCCACTTCCTTATTTCCCGTTATATATTCCCCCGTATCTGACTGCAATGGACCAACTTTGGTTTTCACCAGTCTTTTCCTCTTGATGTACTTATAAAAGCTTTTGGAGTTAGTTTTTATATTTTCCGCCAGCTTGCTTTCGTAAGCTATTTTGCCCCTCTTGATTAAGCCCTTTGTCCTCCTTTGCTCTATCTTAAACTGTTCCCAATCTTCCGCTCTGGCGCTTTTTTTTGGCTATTTTATACGCCCTATCTTTGGATTTTATGCTGTCTCTAATTTCCCCTGTTATCCACGGTTGAGTCACCTTTTTAGATTTCCTTTTATGCCAGATTGGTATAAACAATTTTTGCAATTTTGTCATTCTATCTTTAAATGCTTGCCATTGTTTATCTACCTCCAGTCCTCCCAGGAACGTTGTCCAATCAGACCTACTCAGTTCCCATCTAATGGCATCATAATTCCCTTTGTTTAAATTCAGGACCTTAGTCTCTGAGTCAATTTCTTCGCTCTCCATTTCGAGTGAGAAATCGATCATGTTATGATCGCTCTGACCCAAGGGTCCCCGTACAACAAGATTACTAATTAGTCCCTTCTCATTGCACAGTACCCAGTCCAATATAGCCTGTTCCCGAGTTGGTTCCTCGACATATTGATCCAGATAACCATCCCTTAAACACTCAAGGAATTCCTCCTCCTCATTATTTTTACTGATTAGGCTAGTCCAATCTATATGTAAGTTAAAGTCACCTATGATGACAGCTGTGCTCTTATTGCACGCTTCTCTAATTTCTCTCGTGATGCCCTCCCCAACCTCTATTTTACTATTTGGAGGCCTATATACCACTCCTATTAATGTTTTTCGCCCCTCGCTATTTCTTAGCTCCACCCATATAGATTCTGTATTAACTGAGTTAATATCCTTCCTTTCAATTGCATTTATCCCCTCTTTTACCAGCAATGCTACCCCTCCTCCCTTTCTTTTTTGTCAATCCTTCCTAAATACTGAATACCCCTGTATGTTAAGCTCCCAGCCCTGCTCACCCTGCAACCATGTTTCCGTAATCCCAATTAGATCATAATTATTAACCTCTATTTCCACAGTTAATTCATCTATCTTGTTCCTGATGCTTCTCGCATTAAGGTATAAAACCCTCAGGCTTTTTTTATGCTCACATTTTTTATGAATTAGTTTGGCCCTTTGTTTTTTGTTCCTCACCCTTTTACCATTTATTTCTGTCTGCCTTTCACTTTCCTCTATTTCACTACATAGGTTTCTAGCCCCCTGCCATACTAGTTTAAATGCTCCCGAACTGCTTTATCAAAAATTACCCCGAGAACATCAGTTCCATCTTTGCACAGGTGTAGACCGTCCCTTTTGTATAGGTCACACCTACCACAAAACTGGTTCCAATGCCTCAAAAATTTAAAACCCTCCCTCTTGCACCACTGCTCAAGCCACGTATTTAGCCTAACTATCCTGTTCTTTGTACTGTTACTAGCACGTGGCACTGGTAGTAATCCAGAGATTACTACCTTCGAGGTCCTACTTTTTAGCTTTGCTCCTAACTCCCTAAATTCTACTTGTAGGACCTCTTCCCTTTTTTTAGCTACGTCGTTGGTACCAACATGTATCACGACAACTGGCTGTTCCCCCTCCCCCTCCAGAATGTTCTGCACCCGCGCCGAGACATCCTTGACCCTTGCACCAGGGAGGCAACATACCATCCTGGAGTCTCGGTCGCGACCACAGAAACCCCTATCTATGCCACATTCGGTCAAATGCTGCCTTGATGTCAAGGGCAGTCACTCTCACCTCACCGCTGGAATTCAGCTTTAATCGATCTAACTGAGTTTTTTAAATTATAAAGGGATGCAATAGGGTAGATACAGAGAAACAATTTCCTCTGGTAGGGGAATCCAGAACAAAAGGATATAGGGCCAAAAATTCGGCACTTGCCGGGTGAGTACGCGCTGTGTACTCACCCGTAAGGCCTCCTGAAGTGCCGGTTTCCTGCATGCACTGCGCATGCACGGGAAACCGGAACTTCCGGTCTCGTGAAGGGAGGCATTGAGAGGTGAACCGCGTGCGCGGGAGAGGCTGCGCGCACGCAGCGAACTTAGGGTTTTTTTCAGGTTTCTCCGGGAAGATAAGTATGGAAGAAGCTGCGCTTTTAAAAAGGAGGCGCAGGACCCGTTTTTGACAAGGTAAGTGGTTAATTAATTACAATGAAAAAAAATTTTCAACAGGTTTATCTTTTTTAGATACTTTAAAGAAAGGTAAGTTTATTTTTAGCACTGTTAAAAAGTATTTTAATTTTTTCAAAAATTCAAATTTTTGTTTAAAGTAGTTAATTTATTTAACTTATAGTTATTTTAAAAATGTGATGTTTTTTTAAAAATTTATTTGAAGTTTAGGTGTTGTTTTGGGGCTGATTTTAATTCATAGATTTGACAGGTCTTCCTGTCAAATCTATGAATGAAAGATGGTCTGCTGCCATTGGCTCTCCATGGCCCACGTGATCCCAGGAGACGCATCGCACTAACTATGCCCCTGGGATACACAAGCACTGCACACCCGCAGCTGCAGGAGGCCCAGGAGCTGAAGTCCCCGTGGGCCCAGAGGTTAATGGCAGGTAGGTGCGCACGGGATCCTTGCACCCGCGGGAAGCCAGGGAGCCTAATTTCTGGGCCCATATGATCTTGTAATGGAGTGATTGCTGCCAACGAACCAGAAGCTACCAGAAACCTCTGCGCATAAATGTCAGGTCCCAAATTTGAAAAAGTAACATTCACCACAACAGAGAGAGGAGCTGATAGCGAAAATAACACTCTCACAATTTGACAACATCCTAATATCACCTTCAAGTCACATCTCCTCGTTAAATTGTACTGGAAGTTTTAGCAGTTCATTCTGATGAATTAATCACACTGCTGCCACTCTTTCTCTTCTCGCTTTCCTTCTCCGCTCTCCCTCTCGTTTTCCTCCTCCTTTCTTTATCTCTCCCCACTGTCTCTACTCTCTTTCTCAACGATCCTTTTCCCAGCCGATTAAATCCCAAATGCGCCTGCATTTTGTTCATCAGCCGCGTGTTCAAACCACAACAGAGGACCTGATAGCAATAAGCACACTCCGTAAGATTAGAATAAAACTCTCACAAGCTGACCAACATCCTAATATCACCTTCAAGTCACATTGCAGACCTCACGATACCTGAAATTTCCACCCCTCACCTTTCTCTCTCACCAATCTGTGGGATGTCGAGCAAGAACAACCAAAAAAAACCACTGGAACTGCGCATGCGTAACTACTTTATGTCATTGGCAGCAGTCGTGTCCATCTTAAAATTAAAGCTAGGCCATTTAGGAGTGGACTCATGAAGCAGTTTTTCCACACAATGGATCGTGGAAATCTAGAACTCGCTCCACCAATAGGTTGTGGATGCCGGGTCAATTGAATTTTTCAAGAATAAGATCGATATATTTTTGTTAAGTAAGGGTATCAAACAATATGGAACAAAGGCAAATGGTGTTGAAGGACAGATCAGCCATGATCTAATTGCCTGTTTTTTTTTATTCGCTTATGGGATGTGGGTGTCGCTGGCAAGGCCAGCATTTATTGCCCATCCCTTTTTGCCCTTGAGAAGGTGGTGGTGAGCCGCCTTTTTGAACCGCTGCAGTCCGTGTGGTGAAGGTTCAAAGGTGGAAAAGGTTCAAGGAACTGAATAACCTACCGCTGTTCCTATAACATGGACAAGTTGCTGGAATGGGCAAACAAATGGCAGATAAAATTTGTTATGGATAAGTGTGAAGTTATGCATTTTAAGAGGAAAAACAAGGAATAGAAGTATACACTCAATGGAAAAATGCTGAAGGGTGTAGATTAACAGAAAGACCTTGGGGTTCAAACACAAAATTCCTTGAAAGTGGAAATGCAGGTAGACAAAGAAATGAAATAGGCCAACTACAAATGCCCAATAATGAATGCAGGGCTGCAGGGTAAGTTTCCATGACTGCTTGATTAATTGTTATCTAAGGATCCTGAGAATAGCAAGATCGAAGACTTCTGGCCTGACTGGGCAGCATTCAAGCAATTTGTGACCACAGGAATTGTTGTGAGAATTAAATAACTGCTGCCTCATAGAAAATTAAGTGCATGTTGAGTGTGTAGACATGCTTCCAGCTTTTAATTAAAAGTTCCAGGCTGAGTGGGAATCAACTACACTATTAATTAGGAACTGTAACAGGACCAAACTGTAAATAACATTTCTACACATACTTTATTTTCCTTTTTTTCTACCTTGTCTTTATAGAAAGAAAAACTTAATAACATGGAGTAGGGCTACATGAGCCTAAATAATAAAACATGTAAACTATTGGAATTTGGCATTTAGGATCCCGAGGGGGTTTATGCTGTCTTGATATTTGGAGAGCTTTATTTAACACTGATCCTACAACTGATGAGTCACGGATTATCCCTGATCATTATTGGCATGTTGAAGCTATGATTGGCTATGGAGTCTGTGTATCTACCTCTGTAAAAGCTGTTGTGCAGTCAGCCATTTGGTATAATAGAGTGTTAAACAGCAGAGATCAATAAAGTAGACTCCAGTACTCTTATAAGAGTAAGTCCTTGACACTTTAATGAGAGGATCTCCAACAAGTTACAGGCAAGTAGCACTGTTAGGGAACAGTAAATGCCAAAGTATTTCTTGTTAAGAACAACATGATGAAATTCAGGGGGATAAATTTAACTCGGGCTGGTCTCCGGCGCAAAATGGATGGTGCGATCTGAAAGCACGCCCAAAGATATCGGCCTGAAGCCTGATCAAAATTGGGCCTCGTCTGCATGAAATCTGATTGCAGCGGATGCCAGATGGCATCCCTATCTAGCTTGCCAGTCGGGGCCTTGGGAATTTTGGCCCGCTTTGATGGCGAGCTGGCCCACAGATAAGGGGAGGCGAAGTGGAGAGGGAGGGGGGCGGTGGCGAGCCAGAGCCATCAGCGGCCTGCAGTATTTTTGTAGAGCCAGGAAAAACACTCCTGTTCCTCTAGCTCCACAGAAATGAAACTAAAAAAACTTTTCAAACTTAATTGTGGGCCCTTTAAGGACTGCTACTTTAACCACTGAAGGGCCGGAACAACTGGGTGGAGAATGCGCAGCTCAAGCTCCACCCATTTGATGACCAATTTTGCATCGGGGTCCTACAAACGGCAGATGTAAGACACCTACCACCTGTTTCAAACAGATGCTCTGCACACCTAAAAGTATTGTCTTCCAATTTGGCAGCTGCCGCACTTCGGGGGGCAATCGGACGACCTAAACTTTGTCCCCCCAACTTTGGGCACAACGATGTTCAATTTCTTACCCTCAGATTCTTTGGTGATATAGTACTGTAACTAAATTAAACATATTGGTGCAGATTTTGCAGTGGGTCAGAGAACGCCGTCATACCGCCTTTGAAATTGACCGCAAGTTCGGTATTGTGCGAAATCCCGAACTTGCGATCTGTCAAGGTATGCCTTGTCAGATGATCAGCACCACCTTGTAAATGCCAATTGCTGGCGCAGAGTTGGGCTAATCTGCCTATCAATTACGTCCAAAGATTTTATGGTTGATGCAAACAGGGGCAGGGCCTGTTTGCATCAGTGTAAGGGGATTAGATAGAGATAGTTACTCATTCTATTAGCTCCGGAATTAATTGAAATGAATTGTAAAACTGTCCGAAACACCTACAATGATTAATGTACAGATTTTTCAGATCTTTGTTTGGGCTCTATTGCATTTATGTTTGTATCACCTGTTCACGTTATTTTATATGAAATTTCACAGAGCTTCAACAATTTATTAGCACTCAAGTTCCTAAATTAGATTTAAGATTTAATTCCCAACAAGTTTTTTTTAGGTGGGTCTGTGTGTGAGAGAGAGAGAGAGAGAGAGGGGGGGGGGGTCATATTGGAACTATTTATTCTCCTAGTCCTATAATTATTCTGAAAATACATCGGATAAAATGCAATATAAGGAAAGTTACCGGTATTGGAGGTAGACACTTTCCCTTCGGTGTACTGATTGGAGCACTAGGCCCACGTGAGCCCAGGTACGCTTCCGCACACGCTACGCCCCTGGGATCCGTGGGCCATTACGCTGCCCTCCACTACGCAGCGTCAGAGAGCAAGTTCATGATCCCCTCAGGGAAGTTCGTATTCTTTTCACAGGGCGGAGGCGAACTCCATAGCTACGCCGCCGACCGCAATTTCTGGGCCATTGAGATAGGATACTATTCAGGGAGCAGAGTACTGATATTCTTCCTAAGTATTGTGTCAGGTTTGTAATACCAGGCGCCTTTATAACAATACCCATTGAATGCATAGCAACAAGGTAAAATACAAATTGATGTATGCTGCTTATATGGTGGTTAGGCAGAGGACAGATTGTTTGATAATGATAGGTGTCTTATACCTTGCAGTGCACAATGTAATGCATTATGCAGAAGGATTCTCTTTTATTCAGTATTTCAATAATATTTTATGTCATATTTTGCTTTTACATTTTAATGTGTCAGATCATATTTATTATTTTTATTCACATTTACTTTTATTTTTGATTAAAATTTTTATTTGACTTTTCTGTTTGTATGGAATTTCGTTTACTAAATAAAAACTGTGTGTTGCTTGTTTTTAAATTGATTTTTTATTTTGTATCATGGTACATGGCTGCCTTTCTCTCCCTGCTCTATTATCCTTACTCAATTTTCTCTATTACTCCTTGCTCCCAGTTACTCTCTGTTCCCTCTACTTCTCTTTCACATATTTTCCTTTAGTCTATGTCACTCTCTTTCACATTCTGGGTTGCATCCAAAACTCGGCTGCCCGTGTCCTAACTCGCACCAAGTCCCGTTCGCCCATCACCTCTGTGCTCGCTGACCTCATCCATGTTTTCAAATCCCTCCATGGCCTCGCCCCTTCCCATCTCTGCAATCTCCTTCAGCCCCACAACCCCCCCGAGATATCTGTGCTCCTCTAATTCTGCCCTTCTGAGCATCCCTGATTATAATCGCTCAACCATTGATGGCCGTGCCTTCTGTTGCCTCAGCCCTAAGCTCTGGAATTCCCTGCCTAAACCTCTCTGCCTCTCTACTTCTCTCTCCTCCTTTAAGAGGCTCCTTAAAACCTACCTCTTTGACCAAGCTTTTGGTCACCTGCGCTAATTTCTCCTTCTGTGGCTCGGTGTCAAATTTTTTGTCTTGTAACACTCCTGTGAAGCGCCTTGGGACGTTTTACTGCATTAAAGGTGCTATATAAATACAAGTTGTTGTTGTTGTTGTCTGAACAATCCTCACAAAACTGTTCTTTCCAAGCATCACACACAGGCCCATTCTGCAGCGGGCACTTTTTATTACAACTACTTCTAACTGGAACTGTTGTTGCATTGCCATTTGGAAAGGTTAGCCCATAAACCAACTTTACAACACAACCTAGCTGCATAATGCCCTTATATTCATAGACAAGCTGGGATGTAGGCTGGACACCTGAGTCTTTTTACATGCTGCGCAAACTTTCAAAATTTTGTCTCTATTTTTCTGTTTGCAACACATAACGGCGGGGAGTAAACCCAAACTGCGAATCTTTGAGTCAGTCTGAACCGACCATTCTTAACATCCTGGGGCCTGATAATATACAGGCAGTGCAAAGCTGCAGGCCGCCATCAAGTTCAAGACCAGTGCCATTCTTTGTCTGTTATTCTTCTGACTAACTCACCTCTCTGGGTGGAAAATCTATAGACCGTGCAGCATTATATAATAATCGTTTAACGTTTATACATTTTTTCAATACAATAAAACATATGAATTTGTACCTAATTTGAAAAGGGCATTCTCAGAATATTGGCTTTGGCTACAATTTAATTTTTGTCATCTTGTATTGCATTCCTCGTTCTCCTTCATGGTTTACATATTAATGTGACTGAACAAGTACATCTGTTCTCATCAAGGTTCTGCCATTGATAAAGCACACCTGAAAAAACACATACATAATTTCTGGACAAAATAGTGAATATTTAGCTGGAGGCCTGAAGCATTCATAAATCTCATTACAAAACTTGCAAAGACATCAGAGAGTCTAAGATTTAAAAAAAAACTAATGGTTAAAACTGTAAAGTTCACATCGCTGCTTCCTAGGGTTTTGCAGACCTCCAATTGTTTCATGTATCAAAGGTATTGTAAGGATTGGATTAATATGAAAACTAGAGGCTGTCAGACTGACTAAAATATAGCTTTGGTTGTTCACTTTGAGTCAAATGAAGCAAATTCAATGTCTTACTGAAACCTTATAATCCTATCGTTCCCCCCCCCACCCCCCCCGTGCCCCCCGCCCCCCCCCCCCCCCCCCCCACCCGCCCACCATCCCCTAACCTCCCCAACCTCCCCTGCAATCTAACTTCAAGTCTGGTTCCAGCTGAAAGTACATTGTTCATTAATTCCAGTCCATATGGATATGTATTAAATCCATGTTTAATATTTACTAAATTGTGATGTATTTTTGATATCCTAAGCAATGTAAATTCTCATAAAGCTCTCACCTTTCGATGTAAAGAGTTGTGTTTTCTTTGATGGCATGTTACCATAGTTTCCCTTTTTTTACTCACTCTCCCACTTTCCCCATTCCCAGTATGCACCTCCTGTAATGAGGATGCCAGAGTGGGTAGCACTGCCATTATTGCCGGATGCCAGGTGGGATGCACAGTCTGCGTTTGGCTTTTCTCAGGGGTTCAACCCTTCCATCAATGAGGCAACAAACAAGCACATCTTTGCACACCAGTATGGAAGCTTAGTGAAGAGGGAGGCAATCCTGCTTTCCTTCACTCCTTGGCATGCCAGTGGTCCTTAAATGCTGTCTTCCACCATGCTGCCCCTAAAATGCTTGCTCGTATTTCGAGAACTATTTTTATAAAACACTTTGTTAAGTTTATATTACGTACTATTTTTCTGCTTCTCGTCTAGTATACTGATAAATTCTCACCCACCACTAGAGATTTTTTGATTTGGGTGGAGGGGAGGTGGAAGGGGGGAAATTGCTTGGGGATACGCTCCACCATATACCCACCTTTGCACTGCATGTTCTTTGAATTTTTCTTTTCAATGATCCCATATATGGGCAGACATATACCAATGGTATGTAAATGACGGAAATACATTATCCAACATATTTCCCTCTATTTGCTTCATTTGAATGATGGGCATCCAGTGTTCTAAGGTCATTGGAGGGGCCCCTTTTTTTTATTATTCAGCCAGAACCTGTGCAAAGTCTCACAGATCATTGCCTTGCACAGGCCAAAGATAGGCTCACAACATTTCAAGAAAGATATTTTCACTTTTTCAGCATGGAGACTTCCTATGTCCCCCATATTGTGGCCAGTGTCATGGGCCTACTGTGGCAAAACTCTTCTCACATTCTGGCATGACTCCCTGGCAAAAGTCAGGAGACCTGCCCCCAAAATGTAAAAGGCCCCAAGACTGGGATTAGGGGCACATCTCTGGTGTGTGGAATAATGTTTTTTGTAGTGTCAGAATCATTTTCTTCGGCATATATCTAATGATTCAATATTTGCTTTGCTATTGCCACTGTGCTTTATGCAAGTTTTCAAATTTATATTCAGATCTTTTACAAAATTCAGCTGTTTTAATATCAGCATTAAATATCATCCACTCAGTTGCTAAGTCTGTGTAAATCTCTGAATTTTAATTATTTTTTCCAACCACCTTGCCTTTCTATAGAACTTTTCATCAGCAAACTTTAACTTTGGGTAGTCCCATTAAGAACATTCATAAATACCCTGAGTACCATAATTCCTATCCTCTGGGGTGCACCAATCTCTACTCCTGGTTACCTATTAGTTAATCAATCAGGATACAACTGCTACAGTGCTGCTCTTTTGAGGAACCTTAGTCAAATGATTTCTCGGACTCAAGGTATGTGATAACAATAACAACAACAACTTGTATTTATATAGCGCCTTTAACATAGTAAAACGTCCCAAGGCGCTTCATAGGAGTATTATAAGACACAAAATTTGACACCGAGCCACATAAGGAGAAATTAGGGCAGATGACCAAAAGCTTGGTCAAAGAGGTAGGTAGATGTCAGCTATATTATGATCGTCCCTCAAGGAATCTGGGCAAATTTGTTAAACATGATGGACTAGAAATTGGGGCGCTAACTTTTGAAAAGTAGGAAAAGTAGCGCCAGGTGCTACTGATTCTCTCCTGAGGGGGAATTCAGCTGTAGCGCTCCAAGAGGGAAGTGGAGCACTAAATCAAGTGCTAACCACTTCTCCTCGGGCGCTAAAGTCCAGGAGCGGGGCGGTAGTGGCAGAGCGCTGAACAATTTGGAGCGCATCCCTAACGGCATCAGAGGTTGCTTCCCTTGCTTAAAGGGATGGGCCAGTGATGTTTCACAACCCACTTCTCGGCAGGTCTGCATTGCAAGTTGACCTGCACGACTGCCATTATAGCCCCAAACACTCTCTACAAAGTGGAGGGCTTGGACATCTTGTAGCAATGAAGCGACCAAAAACTTTCAGCAGGAACCAGACTGGTGGAAATATTAAAGGTTGGCTTACCTGAAAACCCTTCCCTTTAAAAACCGTTCCCCAAGCGGCCAGCCGAGTTGACAACGACTCCTCTTCCTGCCATTGTTCACGGCCGGCGATACAGCAGGGGTCAGAAGCCAATTTCACATCCGGGGTGGTAACGAGGCGCTGCACACTTGATGACATCACGATCTGAAAGGCGCTCGAAGCCCAGGTGGTAAGAGGTAGTGCCAGCGCTAAACCGTAAATGAATTTCGCGGGCGTTACTGCATTCGCCGTGCCTGGTCGCTAACCCCTTAGCGCCCCGTCAGCGCCCCCCCCCCCCCGAGGTGCTAACGGGAGGCGCTAACCAACTGAATTTCTCCCCAATGTTCATAAACTAATGTTGGCTTGATATTATTATTTGATAGTTACAGGCATTTGAACTGCTTTCTGTATAATCAACGCAAATATTTTCCCACTGTAAAACTAACTGCTTATAATTTATGAGGACCATACTGCTGTTACCCGCCCCCGCCCCACACACATCACCCCCCCATTGTAATAACATTAGCTTTCTTCCTGTCGTTTGGCACCAACCCGGTGTTCAGTAAGGTACAAAACATTTCTACCACAGCTTTCAATTCTACCTGATTTCTTTAAGTACACTTAGACGCACCCCATCTGGTCCCAAAACATTCTAGAGGGCTAGCAATTCGTTATAGCCAAGGTATAGGCGGTGTCAGTAGAAAAGTTGGAGAATTAGCACCAGGTGCAAATGCTTTAGACTGCATGCAAAATTCATCCTCACTGCTCAATAAAATGATTGGAGACCTAAATCAAGTCTTAAAGCCCAAGCTCATTGACGTTACCCTTAAAGGCTGGACCAATATCGGGTGCAGTCTAATCAAAACTCATCATTGGCACAGGCTTCTTTCACTACTTAAAGGGAAGGTTCATTGATGCTGCAGCACCTCACACCCACATCTCACACCTTGCACAATGACAGCTATTCAACTATGGCAGCACATCACCCAAACACATTGCTCCACATTCACTCACACACTTTCCATTCTCTTGCAGGGCCAAGGTGGCTCACAACAGGAGGGAGCAGGAGTGCACAGGCAGGGGACAAGCTGACACCCAACCACTGTCTGCGCTGGAAAATAGAGTGCTGCAAATCATTGGGTGCCAGGTGGCGGGCGCCGTGGCCACCGGCGACGTCAACCCCCTTGGGGATAACAACGGTATGTTCATCCCTACTCCTTCTTCTTACATCCCACTTCCCTCTCACCCCACAAGCGTTTCACACTTTACAGCTAATCATGCAGTATGCATGCATTTCTCCCTTCCTGCCCCCTTCCCCTCACCTTAACTGAATTCTTGTGCTGTTATGCTTTCAGATAATCAGGCTGTCCCTGAGGGCATGGTATAGAGTGAGGCAGGAGAAGAGGAGGAGGAAGAACACACTGCATCACAGTATCTCTCACCCGCAGACACCAGCTCAGATACTGGCACTATGTGTGCTTTAGAGGCTAGCATAGTAGCGGGATCTGCACAGGGTGAGGCACTGGGGATGAGTGGGCTGCAGCAAGGCCAGGGGGAATGGGTAACTCGGGGGCCAGCTCCCTGGAGGGTGAGTTCGCGCATGAGTTCTGCTGCACAGGACTCAGATGAGGACCTCGATGCTGAGGCCTTTAGAAGAACGGTGATGGGCATGCACACGGAGATGATAGGTGCAATGGAAAGGGTGGCCGAGAGCCTCACAGCAATGGTAAGGAGCATAGAGGAGTCCGCCTCCAACATTGCACAAGGCTCTGCGCACACCATGGAGCCCATCATTTCCAGTCAGCAAAGGATGGTAGAATCCCAGAGAGACCGTGGCGACCCAGACCTGATGCCGCGTGTGATGGGCGATGTGGCAGCTTTCATTTCAGTGCAGGTGGAAGCGACACAATGTCTCAGTGCTGTAATGGAGTCTATTCTTGGTGGCATCCAATCTCAGGCTACTCTCATGCAGTCTCAGCTTGATGCCACGCAAGCTCTGACTGCTGCCATTGTGGCTGGGTCTACCACCATCGACCGGGGCTTTCACGGTGTCACAGCAGATTGCTAGGGACGCTGAGGTGCTGCCCCGGCAGTGGGTCAGTGGAGCAGGAACCTGCTGTCCTCTCTCACAATGATAGCATTCCTGCTCCGACCACTGCCACTCCGCCATTGCCCTTGTCGCTGCCTGTCATCCAGCCAGCCCAGACTGCTGCCGCCCATGCTGAGGTGGTGCAGTCTACAGCCAGACCTTCCAGGTCCAGAGCTGGTCAAGGACATCCTGCAAGGCCATCTGAAGTCTCCCACACAGACACTCAGCAGCCTTCCACCAGCCGTGCTGCAGCCACTGGGCCAACACTTTGTAGGAGCACTAGAGCAGGAAAAGGCACAGTAACGACAGGCACTAAGGGATTGCACAAGGGTGAAAAGTAAATATTTTTGATGTAAATATGTGTCCACTACTTTTTGATAAGTTTATTCCTTCATTTACCATTCTTTTGTGGTGTGTCTCATTTCAGCTTTGCGGTGTGATATGGCCTGTGAGAGGGATTGAATGATGGGGATGTGGTGAGCAAAAGGGATCTGGGGTTTAAGTCATCCTGGTGTGAGGCTGGAGGTCTGTTTGGAGGAGGCGGCAGAGTTCTTTGGCCATCTCCTTGGTGAGGCAGAGCCGTCTAATACACTGCTCCTGGCTGAATTGAAGGTAGGAGAAGTGCTCTTGGAATACCCTCAGAGGGTAAGGCCTCCTAGTGAGAGCCCTGATGACCCTCCTCCTCCCTCTGTGCACATGTTCCCGTATTTCTCGCTCCCTCCGCTGTAGATCCTGGAGGGCGAGGTGTCCTGCCAGTACAGCCCCCATTAATGTTACCAAGTGTGGCAGTTTGAATCTTTGAAGAATAAATGTAGCTACTTTTTAGTTGCCAGAAGACTCCTGATACAAAAGATCCTTCAAATTACTGAATGAAACTGTTGCAGTGGGTGAAACTAACAAAAAACACAAACTGCACTAACCTGACAGCTGCGAGTGATTACTTATGATCCCTTTAAATAACGTCCCTGGAGCTGGCTTACTGGTGCTGCACGCCAGCTCTCCCTGTTGGTGTTTGCTTCAGGTGGTGAGGTAAGTGGCGAGAATCAATTTTGCAAATTGGGCCGTCAGTGAGCGTTGCACACTCACTGACGTCACGTTTTACCTAGCATTGATATTTCCAGCGATACCTCTTACCGGCGGCACTACAGTGGGGCTGGATTTGGCATGCGGCGCTGGATTCACCTCACCCCAGCGATACTGGTCTAGTGCCCCATTATCATCATCTACTGGCACTAACGGGCTGCACAAAGGGGACAAATTTTTCCCCCTCTGAATATTCAAACACTCTAGTTTTTTAATTGCACTTTCATCACTACTATTTTTTCCACAGACTCAGACACATCCCTCATCCAATCATTTCTGCGGTACAAACTGTTGAAAATAAGTGACATTTGCACTATGCTATTTGCTGCTCCCATAATATATCCCAGCAATTCTTTATTTTGTATTTTGTATTTCCAATTTTCTTTCTAGTTCCTAGATTATCTTGTTTACATTTCTCATTCCTCTATTTAACTAGCTAATGTCATGCACATTTCAGCTGCATTTTCAAATTGATGGTTCAGGGAGCATTTATAATGTAAGTTTAGTATCAGTGCAAGGTGATCTCCACTTTCCAATCAGCCCCTGACCTGATTTCAGAGCAAAGTGGAGAGCGACTCCCTAGAGGTGGTAGCCTCACACAAGATGGATTTGAAACCCGAGTCCCGATTTCAACCTAATCCACCCGACGGGAATGGGGCGGGTTTGGATCGAACTCTCGTAATTACACCCTGCATGATTTTACGCTCCATTGACTTCAACATTGTAAAATGGGTGTCCGACCCAAACCCATCCCGTTCCCACTGGACAGGTTAGGTTAAAATCAGAGTGCACATGGAACATGAATTCAATGCAGTGTCAAAACTGGTTTATAAAGTACTCCGGGGTATGCTTAACCTCTTGGTCACTTTGTATACCTTAATTTAAATGCTTAGGGATTCTCTTGAAATCTGGCAATTAATTTGATAATCTTTTGCTCATAACTATGCTACAGTATTGTGTCAATTGACCATATGTTAATTAATGCTCAAGTGCTCCCAAGCCTTCTAATATTTAATAATTGCAAGCTCAATACTAAATCCCAGATCAAATGTGGTCTCTTCCCTGTTCCGCCACTGTGTCAAGGAGTCCGTATTAGCTCCATGAATTTCTTATCACGTTTTGCTTCTGCTTTTTGGTTTGTTGCTAACTAGCTTGCAGAAGAGGATTCATAGTGCTAGATGCTAGATACTAAAAGGATATATTTTTTTATTCGTTCATGGGATGTGGGCGTCGCTGGCAAGGCCAGCATTTATTGCCCATCCCTAATTGCCCTTGAGAAGGTGGTGATGAGCCGCCTACTTGAACCGCTGCAGTCCGTGTGGTGAAGGTTCTCCCACAGTGCTGTTAAGGAGGGAGTTCCAGGATTTAGACCCAGCAACAATGAAGGAACAGTGATATACTTCCAAGTCAGGATGGTGTGTGACTTGGAGGGGAACTTGGAGGTGGTGGTGTTCCCATGCGCCTGCTGCCCTTGTCCTTCTAGGTGGTAGAGGGCGCGGGTTTGGGAGGTGCTGCTGAAGAAGCCTTGGCAAGTTGCTGCAGTGCATCTTGTAAATGATGCACACTGCAACCATGGTATGCCAATGGTGTAGGGAGTGAATGTTTAAGGTGGTGGATGTGGTGCCAATCAAGCGGGCTGCTTTGTCCTGGATGGTGTCGAGCTTCTTGAGTGTTGTTGGAGCTGCACTCATCCAGGCAAGTGGAGCGTATTCCATCACACTCCTTACTTGTGCCTTGTAGATGGTGGAAAGGCTTTGGGGAGTCAGGAGGTGAGACACTTGCCACAGAATACCTTGCCTCTGACCTGCTCTTGTTGTCACAGTATTTATGTGGCTGGTCCAGTTAAGTTTCTGGTCAATGGTAACCCCCAGGATATTGATGGTGGGGGATTCAGCGATGATAATGCCGTTGAATGTCAAGGGGCGGTGGTTAAATATTTACTTGTTGAAGATGGTCATTGCCTGGCACTTGTATGGTGCAAATGTTACCTGCCACTTATCAGCCTAAGCCTGAATGTCGTCCAGGTCTTGCTGCATGCGGGCATGGACTGCTTCATTATCTGAGGAGTTGCGAATGGCACTGAACACTGTGCAGTTATCAGCGAACATCCCCACTTTTGACCTTCTGAACTAAACTAATCTAAAAAGCTGATGTTATGACTCAATTGAATATATTTCAATGTTGTAACAGTCAGCTATTGAGTAGCGTTACAGAGGCAAGGAAGCTGCCTCCCTTGAGGCAAAAGTGGTGCACAGTGTATAGAGGAACAACAGAAGGGAAGATAATAGGAAACACCTTACAGAACAATAATAAAATGTTGATATTAGGCTACTAAGGGCAGAATCTTCTCTGGTGTGTTATGTCAACAAGAAACTACCCAAAATTAATATTTCATACCTTACATCACCAGAAAAAAAATGTTTAGTATGTTTGAGAAACTTGAGCTGTAGGTGAAAAGTAAAAACAAATTGAAAATATATTTATAGTCTGAACAGAACAAGAGCCCTATAAATAAATAGTACCTGAAACAAATTATGTATTTTTTATGCAGTTTCCTTAAAGGGAGCTCTTAGTTGTTGATCTTTTTTGTCTTGTAATTTGTTCTTCTTTTAGTATAGATCCAAAGCTCTGCTGCCCATACCCTATTCAACACTAAGTCCCACTCATCCATTACTCCGTCCTCACCAATCTCCATTAACTCCATATGCAATGAATTTAAAATCGTTGCTCTCACTTAGAAATCCATCCATGGTTCGTTTTACACAAGCTCTTCAACTTTCTCCAGCCCTACGTGGCAGTCCATGCCCTATGGTCTTCTGACTCTGGATTCCTATGCGTCCTCCTGTCCCAGTATTCCTCACTCAGTGGCAGAGATTTCATCCTTCTAGGTCCTATCCTCTGGGATTCCCTTTTTAAACCACTTCACCTTGCCATTTCCCTTCCCACCTTTAAAAGCCTCCCCAAAACTGACCTTTTTGACTATGCTTTTTGGTCACCTCTCCTAATTCTTCCACTTTTTTGTTCTTTCCTGTTTGAAACACTTTGGGATACTTCATTATATTAACAACTCTATATAAAGGAAACGTGTTGCTGCTGTGTTCTAATATGGCTAGAGACTGGCTTGGCATATGGTCCATATTATCATTAAAGAAGTTGGCTTTCAAAACACAGACAGATGTTGGTCCATCTACTGGTGGGAAATTATACTGAAACCATTCCCACCTCCATGCACATCTGTCTGCTATCATTGTTAACCTTGGTTTTAACAGAGTTGTGACTTTATACATTTTGGAACAAAAGTATTGGCTAACTGTGTATCGAGTCATTCCATTGCTTAATGTTCATGTCTTTCTTTTCCGCAATAGTATGATCTTTCTTAAAGGGAGCTCTTGGATGTTGATCTTTCTGTACGGTGATTTGTTCTGTTTTTAGTATGGGTGTCCGAAAATGGCTAGCGGCAGGCCTGGGTGTCATTGACAAATCTAATGACCTTGCCTAGGACAGCAAGAGGCGATTGCTCACGCAGCTGCAGTTACAGCTCAGGGTCAAGGATGAGTAACTAGCACCACCCTCTTCCTGTGACCATCTATGACCATAACAACACCGCAGTCAGTGGCAAAACAAATGACATTTGCATTTTACAATAATCAATTAATTTAAATGCAGTTTTTGTTCGATGAACAATTGTAACTATGTGTTCCTATGGATGACATTGAATGCAACCTGCATTGCATTCATCCTCTACATTAAATGCTGCTTTACAAGTTTTGGAACCTGGCAACTGTGCATTATTAGCTGATCTAAAGCACCAACCATCACATGATATCAGGAGGTGTTGGTATTGGAAGTTTCTAGTGGGAGCTGGATTTCTTCCTCTCTTAGACACTACTGGAGCTGCTCTCCTTTTCTTTTCCATTGCACTCTAACCTCCTTCTGCTTCTAAGACAAGTATTTAATGTATCACACTGAATACAAACTCAAAGTTCATTCTATAATACTGTCATGAACAACAAAAGTCTTGTTTGCTGTAGTACTCAAAATAGACAAGATCTTCATATTGGTAAGTGTGATATGAAAAGTTTTGTACGATAATTTAGCCTTTTTTTTGGAGACCGTATCAAAGGTTTAAGGAATTTCTTATGTTTTAGATAAAGGCAAGCAGTGCTGAAGGGTAATTTCCATGCTTTCATTCCTGGTATTGTTCATTTTTAAAATGTCTTTGTTAGTTAGATGATGAGACTGAAGTGGTAGTAAATATCTACTGCCCTGCAATTAATAAGGTACTGAATCATAAGCCACAGTGTATAGGTGTTTCACGTGTTAAGATTTCCATGCAACAGCCAACATTTTATCTTGGTAAAATAGATGGGTGCTGTAAATTCCCAATCAATAGCAATATAAGATGCCATGCAACTTTGTTTATGCATTCATATAATCCACTACTGACTATTTCATGCTGTATTTTGATTAAGGGACCATTTACAATTACTCAAGAATACTCAAGAAGCTCGAAACCATTCAGGACAAAGCAGCCCGTTTGATTGGCACCCCACCCACCACCTTAAACATTCACTCCCTTCAACACCGGCGTACCGTGGCTGCAGTATGTACCATCTACAAGATGCACTGCAGCAACTTGCCAAGGCTTCTTTGGCAGCATCTTCCAAACCCGCGACCTCTTCCACCTAGAAGGACAAGGGCAGCAGGCGCATGGGAACACCACCACTTCCAAGTTCCCCTCCAAGTCACACACCATCTGACTTGGAAGTATATCGCCGCTCCTTCATCGTCACTGGGTCAAAATCCTGGAACTCCCTTCCTAACAGCACTGTGGGAGTACCTTCACCACACAGACTGCAACGGTTCAAGAAGGTGGCTCACCACCACCTTCTCAAGGGCAACTAGGGACGGGCAATAAAAGCTGGCCTTGCCAGCGACGCCCACATCCCATGAATGAATTTTTTTTTTTAATTACTACTTTATTATGTGAAATATTATATCTTCAAAATGCCACCACATTTTCACAATAGTTACATTAGTTCAGTATTTAATGAGTAATACTAATATTAATATTGTTGGCTCATAGAACTTTAATCATGCTTTCAGCAATTATTAATTTCAATTGTAAACAAAGCCTTTTTCCTATCATACCTTTTTATCTTAGCAGGATAACTATCATAAACTTAACTTTTGTTTCTTTATCTCTGTAACAAATTGGAAGTCTGGATTCCCTCGGGTTCAGCATCACCGGTCTCTGGCATAAGTCGGCTCTGCATCCCTAACGATCAGGAGTCTACCTTTACTATGCAATATCTAGTCATACAATAGCATGACCCGGGGGCATAACAAAGAACTCCTTTACTATATACTGTGATCTTATACATGCCTCCACATGCACTTCTCCTCCACATGCACTTCTCCTATCTGAGAAGTCACACAACACCAGGTTATAGTCCAACAGTTTTATTTGAAATCACAACCTTTCGGAGCGTTGCTCCTTCGTCAGGTGACGTCAGGACTTCACCCGACGAAGGGGCAGCGCTCCGAAAGCTTGTGATTTCAAATAAAACTGTTGGACTATAACCTGGTGTTGTGCGACTTCTCACATTTGTCCACCCCAGTCCAACACCGGCATCTCCACATCATGACTTCTCCTATCATAAAGGCAGACTAATTAACACTTTAATGAGATTAGGCAGAATGTAATTAAAAAGGTGCTTTACTTTACTATTGTCAAGTGAATGAGCAGTGTAACACCACATAGTCAATCTCATCATGCAACCCTTCTCATAACAATGAACATAATAAATATGCTACAGTACCCCACAATGGCTAAATATAATTGTTTTGACCAAGGTTTCCACTGGACCTATCTTAAAAATAGTTGTCTGCTCCCTGTGTTTCCATCAACAGATCTTCACAACTGACCTGTAGTCCATGAGTTTGGTTCCTTAGCTGTACAGGAAGACAGCAGGTTCACCTCTGACTCTCACACTGTCCAAGGGCTGGCCAGTAGAGATGCCAGATAACCGATCAATCCCCTTCCCCCAAACCAGGTGTAGGTTCCTTGAAACTAACTCCTGCAAATGTGTGAATGCTTACTGGGTGTTTGTAATGACTCGCATTGTGTCAAATTTGAGTATAATATAGGAAGCACTATTTTGGATCAACCTTCATCTCTCAACACTGCTGTTCAGAGAACATAAACCTTCAAGAGAAAATTTTAACTTAACGGTAACATTTTAATATAAATCCTACCAAGATCCTTCCATGGAAAAATAGTCTGTAATCCTGAACACCCTCCTCAGTCAAATGACACATGATCAGTTACAACCCATTGATTACAGCACTTTATCAGAATGTTGTGCCAATGGGCTTTGGGGACATAGAGGCAGCACAGATGGGCAATATTTGTAACCAGGAATAGTTGTGTTTCTAGGTGTGAGAATAGGATCCCAACATTTGCAGGTTAGTGAGCACTAAATGAGATTGTAGGATAAGGGATCAGGTATGATGGTTGTATCCGTCGAGTCAAGTGAATAAACAGTGGTTTTTGTGAGAGTTGCCCACATGTTATCATTGACACAGATTGGCTATGTGATGTTACACTGCTCATTCACTTGACAATAGTAAAGCACTTTTTCAATTACATTCTGCCTCATCTCACTAAAGTATTAATTAGTCTCCCTTTTGACGATAGGCGAAGTGTACGTGGAAGCATGTGTGAGATCACAGTATACAGTAAGGGGGTTTCAGTGTTATGCCCCTTGGGCCATGCTATTGTATGACTAGATATTGGATAGTAAAGGTAGACTCCTGATCGTAAGCAATGCAGACATTATTTTCAACGTAATGAAAGTAAATGAATAGTTACATTAGTTCAGTATTTCATGAGTAATATTAGTATTGCTCATTAAATACTAAACTAATGTAACTATTCATTTACTTTTATTACATTGAAAATAATGTCATTTCCCCAAACTTTTCGATAAGAAAGGGTTTTAATAGATAGCTAACATTGTGCATGTTGAATGCTAAACCTTCGGTCATATCAAATCTAATTGGAAGTATGTGAAATTGACCCCACTTTAAGCACAGTGATCTATATATATTTACCACTGGTAAGCTGAAATGACATGTAGAATGAATGCCTTTTTTTGTCTTGCAGATAGTTAAAGGATATGTCAATATTTCCGGAAGGTTTGGAGAACTGTTGCTGACTGGTATGGATAAGATGATCAGCTTCTCTTACTCAATGTAATGCTGTCTGCATCCATTCCGAGCTGGTTTAAAGTGTAGTTTATGTATAGATTTGGGTGAGGGAATAGCATCCATGTTCACCTGTGGCCTTATGGGGTCGGGTTTGCAAGACTGGGATCAGAACATTGATTTTTCTTTGTAGATACTTGAAATTTACAGACTCGGAAAAACAGCCAAATCTCCAAAGTATCAGAAATGCTCATCTCCTTACTGTATAGTGAAGAGGTTGCATTATAATTTATATTAACAGACTTAATCCCAAATGCAGTATAATTCTAATTCTGTTGTCTACCTTTTCTGTCTAATGCAATGGTGATTTCATAGCTGAACAGTGGATTCATGTAGAGCAAAATTGCTGTTACTTTCCGTATTCTTTTATGCTAAATCGCCCAGAGCAAAAAAACACAATTCTCGGCAGCTTACAAAGGTAATAGGGTTTCAAGGTAAGATTTCTAATCATAGAATTACTCATCTTTCTGCTAACTCCAATGCGCTCATCAACAGCTGGAGAAAATGATAGATTGTAAAGATTTCCATGCACGTAATTAATCTGTACACATGAAATATACTTAATTGTGCATTGCCACATTGGTTCAACTCCTGAGTTATTTATTCTCCTCCATCTCTTATTTAACTCATTGAAAATTGGTGCTGAATTCACAGGGCAATAGTTTCAGATCCTATGTCTTAGCAAAAGGCGTCAGAGCTGTTTTGGTGCCTAAAAACTGAACATACAATATCGCTAAGTAGTAGTATTCAGTCTTTGGTATCAGGGGCCTTGTATTCACTATCCAACACTGCCACCTACAGGTATTTTCAATACCGAATTCAATAATCAGAAGGAATGTTGGGGCTAGAAAGATTTTCATATTAATGAGACAAAATACACCAGGATGCAGAGTTTCTATTTTTTTTATATAAAGTGAGTTTAATGTAACATAATGACCCATAATTTCCGATTGGAGGCTTCCTGCATGCGGATGCCTCCTATCAGAAAAAAATCTACGCCCTTACCTGAGGGCTTCCAGGGGTGAGGACACTTCCGATGCTGGGCCTCTCCACAGTCGTAATGCGCAGGGCCCACGTATCCCAGGGTGCATGCGGTTCGCAAGCGTCCCTGGGATCACGTGGGCCAGGCCAGCCATTAGGAGAAGGGAATCTCCCTTCATACCTTTTGACAGATAGACCTGTCAAATATATGAATGGAGATCACCCCAAAAACACACTAAAACATTAAATATATTTTTTTTAAACCATCACGTTTTTAAAATGAGTTAAAATGACATTAAATTAAATATTTTAAACAAAAATGTAATTAAAAAAAAATAATTAAAGTTTTTTACGGGGCTAAAAATAAACTTACCTTTCTTAAAAGTATTTTTAAATTATAAATGAGTGAAAATTTTTTTTTTTACTTTTGTCAACCTATGCTGGTAAAAGCAGGCCTTATGCCTGCTTTTACCAGGCGTAAGATTTCTAAGGGTTTTCAGCGGGCGGAAGTTCTGCAGAAAGCGAAACTATCCGCCTGCAGAGGCCCTTCTCCAGGGCAGGCGTCGATCTGTCAAGAAACTGGCATTTCCGATGTCCCTACGGGTGTGTACACACCCGTAGGGATCAGAAAATACGGGCCATTAAATTTAGGTAATTGGGCACTGTAGATGAGTCTAATCAGGAAGACACATGCTTTGTGTACATCAGCCTCCACCCTTCATCATATAATCTAGACTTACAATAAAGATGTTTTGGGGACTTATTTTTGCTGATTAAATTCTATACCAATTTAAATAAGTACTAGATATGATGGTCTTGTTGATCAGAACACTCCTTTTCACCAGAGACAGATGGGATGGAATTCTATTTCTTCTGGCTACAAAGAACTCATGTAACATGACTCTGAGGTGTGCAAACTAGTTTCTTTAAGCAGGGTCTCTATGGGGTCAAACTGGCTCTAAGCTGACATGCCTGGTGGTGATAAATTCAGAATTGGTCAACTCTTTGTGGCAGGCTCAGTAACCAGGCAGTTCTGCAGTACTTCAGGGCATTGTCAGTGATTGACCAACCAGATTGGCTCACTAATGGAACCTGGAAGGGCAAGAGATTTCAATGGAGGCTGGAATTCTTCCCACTTGGCTACAGATAGCCTGAAAACTATCGAGCTAATGGGTAGGGTGGGATTTCCGTGCTGCTTGTACTAGCTGGACAAGCAGCACGGAGATTATTAGTGCTCTGTGCTGGCAAGCTGCACACTTTTAACTGGTTAAACTACACAGTAGCCTCTGTGCATACTTGGAGATCCCGAAGCCTTGGATCTGCCAACATGCACCTAAGCTCTTTATACTTGGATAAATGGGCTGTGCACTCTCTTGGGCAAACAGAAATTGTACATGTAAATTTCTCATTACCTCAGTTGACAGATTCTTAAACATTATGGCAGATTTACACATGTGTCAGATATGTAGCTGACCAAAAGGAAAGTTCCTAGTGGGTATGATCACACAATACAAAAGTGTTATCAATTCTGCATTAATTGGCAATCTCGCGAAGAAAGGAAACATGGATTCTTTGGCCGCGATTTCACCAGCCGTGGCGAGTCCGGTGTGGCCGGAGTGGACAGCAGCCTCAAACCCCGCTCCCGTCTTCATCCCACATCCTCCAAGTGATTTTGCCCTGATTGGGCTTGTTAAGCCCGCCCTGCGAGGTACCCGGCCAATTAAAAGGAAGCGGGTCTGATGACATCATCTGATGACGCGTAATCAGCCGATTTCCTTAAAGGGACCATTTCCAAATTTACTTTGACAATTGTGCTGGTAGTGTTTTACAGCACTGAGGTGCTGCAAACACTGACAAGCACTGCACAAAGGTGTACAACTGCACCCAGGCTCTCCCATGACTCCCTCCATATGCTTATGCAGGGAGTCACAGCACGCAGGGAGGTTCTCTTCCCTTCCAATGGGCAGAAGAGATCTCCCCAGGACACCAACACAGCCTGGTTGTACATTGCACAGGAGGGCACAAGCAGGGATGTCGTCAGGAGGACCAGGCTGCAGTGGCGCAAACGTTTCAATGATCTCAGTAGATCATGAAACATTACTGCCAAGCCACACTCAAACTCATCGTGCTGTGCCACTCATCACATCCCCATCACTCTGCCTTCCCTACCCTACTCCTGCACATCCTCACTCACACCAACTTACCTTGGACCTCTACCCATCCCTCTCTATCTACATTATCACTTCCCCATCTCACGAGCCACCCTCACACTCACCCTCATCCTAGTGTAAGCATACCAACTAACGACACACAAAGGTAGGCACTTGGATGTTTTAGCCAATGTTCATGTGAAGTTTTTGTTAATGTGCTGTCAAACATTGAAACCTTTATTTTCAACACTTTGTGTTCTTGGACAGATTTGAGTGCACCTTTGGAAGTGGCTTAGTGAGTTGCAGTGAATGGTGAGACATAACAGTACCACCCCCCGCCCCCCCCACCCTGCAATGGTCATGAGTGTGAAAGGAATGGCTTGGGCATTGTAGGGATGGTTTATGGTGTTGGTGTGGTGTGGTGTCAACCTGGCACATCATGTGACAGCCAGGGTGTACAGCGTCAAGTGAAGTAAATCTGGACATGGTGAGGCCATCCCTGGCGTCCTGGGCAGCAATGTGGTCGGGTGCTGATGCCCTGTGTCCTGTGCAGCATCAGTTGATTGCGGAGAAGGTTGGTGTTGTTGTTGGTGCTGCTGGTGTGCCTGGTGATGCTGGTGTTGGGGCTGATCGTGGTGAAATTCTGAGGACCAATGTGAGATTTTTTCAAGAGCACCGATGCTGGTGGAATAGATGGCAGGTGAGGTTGAGATGACAGAAGCGATCTGTCAATGTTGAGATAGGTTGTTCCAATGAGGTGACACTGGACAGAGAGTTTACTCCAAACACTTGCAAGCTGCATAAAGCTCAATCTGTCTTCCAAATGCAGTAAGCAACGGCTTCTGGAGCTTGAAAAGTGAAGACCTATGAAATGGGAGCTTTTATAGAGCATTTGTAGCTGTCAAGTTAATAAGTCATCGCATGATGACACAACACCCGACCTCCTTACCTGACCTGATCCCCGAGCAGCGGGGAAGCCATTGGCGAACTCTAAAAATCTAAAGGTAAGCTTAAAATAATACTTAATTGCCTCTTAACAATCCAGCTAATAATCTAAATTGCCTCCCCCTGCTGCTTGGTGTCGGGTCTGTTCAGCGCTGACAGACCCGACACCTGGGAGACTAGCATGGAGGCGGGTTGACAGCGGGGTCCCGACCTGCTGACAATCATTTCAAATTTCACAGCTGACCCACCTCCGATCCCGTCCTCTCAGCACCGGTAAAATTCCGGTCTTTGTGTGGGAAACAGACAAATTCTTACAAGTACAAAAGCAAAATACCAAGGATTCTGGAAATTCTTACAAGTGTTCTGTTGAGTGTCTTATTGAGAAATCTTGTTGGGAAAGAGTTTGGGGAGCTATATGCTGGAGCTGGCTGTGCTATATGCTGACACTGGATAACAAAACTGGAAGAAGTGTTTGAATCTTTCACCACAAAAATTCCCCCGTATAAAATGTTCTAAAAGAGAGCACAGGTTGGAGAATCATGGCTACAAGGAAAAATAATGAAATCCCTACTAAATAGAAAATTTTAAAAATCTAGAAACCAAAAATAAAATAATGAATAGTCAGCATTGATTTCAAAAGGGAAAGTCTTGCTTGACCAACCTCATTGAATTCTTTGAAGAGGTAACAGAGAGAGTAGATAAGGGTAATGTTGTAGATGTCATTTGTCTAGATTTCAAAAAGGCCTTTGATAAGGTGCCACATAATAGACTAATGAATAAGGTCAGAGCATGCGGAGTCAGGAGACAAGTAGCAGAATGGATAGCTAGCTGGCTGCAAGACAGAAAGCAGAGAGATGGAGTAAAGGCTAGCTATTCAGAGTGGCAGAAGGTGGAAAGTGGGGTCCCACAAGGATCAGTGTTGAGACTACTGTTGTTCACAATTTATATTAATGATTTAGACTTTGGAATCAAAAGCACAATTTCTAAATGGACGACACCAAATTGGGGGAGATAGTCAATACTGAGGAGGATTGCAACAAATTACAAGAAGACATTAATAAACTTGCAGAATAGGTATATAATCGTGAGGTACTACATTTTGCGAAGAAAAATAAGGAGGTTACATATTACTTGGAAAATAAGAATCTAAATGTGGTAGAGGAGCAAAGGAGAGAAGTAGAAATACACAAATCACTTAAAGTAGTGATATAGGTTAATAAGACTATTAAAAAAAAACAAGCACTCGGTTTATTTCTAGAGGGATAGAATTGAAAAGTAGAGAAGTTATGTTGAACTTGTATCGAACCTTGTTTAGATCACACTTGGAATACAGTGTACAATTCTGGTCGCCATATTATCAAAAGGATATAGAGGCTCTGGAAAGAGTGCAGCGAAGATTTACAAGCATGATACCAAAAATGTGAGCTTATACCTATCAAGAAAGGATGAACAGGTTGGGTCTCTTTACTTTTGAAAAGAGAAGGCTGACGGGTGATCTAATAGAGGTCTTTAAAATTATGAAAGGTTTTGATAGAGTAGGCACTGAGAGAGTGTTTCCACTTGTGGGGAAGAGCAAAATTAGAGGCCATCAATATAAGATAGTCACCAAGAAATCAAATAAGGAATTCAGAAGAAATTTCTTTACCCAGAGAGTGGTGAGAACGTGGAACTCGCTAGCATAGGGACTGGTTGGGCCGAATGGCCTGTTTCTGTGCTGTATATTCTTTGTAATAGCTATTTGACCACACCTTAGGCTACCTCTACTAAACCCTCAATTTATCTTACTTTGTGAAGTATCTTGGGATATTTTTTCTGTGTTAAAGTTGCTATGTAAGTGTATGTTTATCGTTGGCCCGAGAGTAGATTATGCAAGTATCATGACAGAAGTAGCTCAAATGACTATAAAAAAGAATCTTTACCTGAACACAAACCGATTTTCTGGAGATTGTCAATCTTATGCTAAACTGAATGCATTTAGCCTTTATTTATTCATTCTAAATGTAACTTATAGCATGCAGCTTAGTGGTTAGGATATTTACAACAGGCTCGGGTCACAAGGCTCTCTGTAAATTCAATCCGTCAGTTATGGGCATGGTGAATGTTATCAGTTCTGTTGTGTTGAGTGGTGTTACTCAAGCATAAATAGAATGTTTTACCTTGGCGGTAATAGAGGAAAGGTGAGTTGAACATTCCTGCATTGATATTTCAAAAAATAAATTGCTTCTTAACAGAATGTAAGCCACATAAAGATGATCTTCAAAAAATTAAATCGTAGAGATTTATTTAATTTCTCAGGACTAAATTAATATTCCTCAAAACAGTAATTGGTTCTGAAAAGACAGCAACCAAAATTAAACTGTGCAGTACACAGTGTACAGGAGGTGTGAAATTTCCGCCAAACAACATTATACCTTACAAGGAAATATGAAATGTCAGCAGAAGCACGGTTGTTAAAAGAATCACACCTTTCTATCCCAAATAAAAGATAAAATCTGACCCTACGCTCCAATTTCTGACGAAAGGTCATCGACCTGAAACGTTAACTCTCTTTCTCTCTCCACGGATGCTGTCTGGCCTGCTGAGTTTTTCCAGCGTTTTCTGTTGTTATCTCCAATTTCTAAGTTCAATTTACACTTTATCTTCAAGTGTACTATGAATTGACGTTATTTTGCTGATGACAGGAGCTATTTACATAAGCTAATGAGTATGTTTCATTAAGTAAGTATTTTGTGATTAACCAGTAATTTCAACACAAAGCAACATTCTTTTTTTGAATTAACTTTTAAACTAATTGTTAATTTGTTTGTTGGTAATAATAACAACAACAACAACTTATATTTATATAGTGCCTTTAATGTAGTAAAATGTCCCAAGGTGCTTCACAGGAGTGTTATAAGACAAAAATTTGACATCGAGCCACAATAGAAGAAATTAGGGCAGATGACCAAAAACTTGGTCAAAGAGGTAGGTTTTAAGGAGCGTCTTAAAGGAGAAAAGAGAGGTCGCGAGGCAGGGAGGTTTAGGGAGGGAGTTCCTGCGCTTAGGGCCGAGGCAGCTGAAGGCACGGCCACCAATGGTTGAGCGATTATAATCAGGGATGCTCAAGAGGGCAGAAGTTGAGGAGCGCAGATATCTCGGGGGGTTGTGGGCTGAAGGAGATTACAGAGATAGGGAGGGGCGAGGCCATGGAGGGATTTGAAAACAAGGATTAGAATTTTGAAATCGCGGCGCTGCTTAACCGGGAGCCAATGTAGGTCAGCGAGCATAATAATGAAACAGGTATGTATTTGGAACCTGCACTGTAGCTTTCATTTTCAGACCATTAGCTAATATAAATGTACAAATAAATCACTTTTAATATTTAAATTTGAAGAATTTTAAAGTGTATGGGCACGAAATTCGGTTACACCCCGTTTGGGGGCAGTAACCAAATTTGCGCCGGACATTTAGTGCCCGGCGCAGAAGTACCACCCCAGCCGCTAAATTTCGCTTACCGCCCCGGAGAGGAAGTGGAGCGCTATCTCGGGCGCTCCACTTTCTCTGGGGCGGTGTTGGGGGCACAAAGCATCCAGCGCCAGAGCGCTATGCAGCCGCTTCGCGTAGGGCTGACGCGTTTCACCACCCCTCCACTTCTGTTAAAGGGGAGGGCCACTGCGCACTCTACAGGGCCTCCGATAGCCCACACTAGCCCACCAGGGCAGCGTGGTGCCGTGGCCACAGCCCGGCACCGAGACACGGTGCCGGGCTGCGTGATGGTGGCCACAGGACCACGCCAAGGGTCACCACGAAGGGCCGACCTGGAGGTCGGTTAAAAGAAGAAAATGGCAGCGTGGGTCGCAGCTGCACCTCCCCTTTAAATACCACCTTGCGAGTGGAGGTCGGCCCGGTTCGTGACCCACGAGGCTGGTGCTGAGATCACCTGCGGCAGCCTCGCAGGGGTGCAGCCGAATTTCTTCCGCAGGGCGGTAAGGTGTCACCGGCGGCGTAGCGGCCCAGGGCGCTACCGGCAGGGGCGCGCCGCTATTGGGTTTGCCTCAGCAACGCCCCACCGAATTTCGCGGGAGCGCTTTTTTCGCACGCCGGGTGATAATCCCTTTGCGACCCGTTAGTGCCCCTTGGACGCGCTAATGTCAGGGGCAAAGAAGCCGAATTTCAACCCCTATGTTTTCTTTATAATCAGACTTATTATCAAGCCAGGATAAGGCATGCAACAGTCTAAGGGTGTATTCGCTTTTCAATTTTTATCTTGGTGTAAATAGTTTCTACTTTGCACCAATGCTAAACACGTTTAATTTCAATCCGGAATCAGTACCTTACTTGTCCTAGAGGGAAGTAGATTGAGATTCCCTTGTCCAAGGAGTCCCACTCCACTTCCGTCCAGTGTCAAGTTGGGCTCTGACTCCAGATATAGGCTGCATGCATACAATAACGAGCATTGATGAAAAGTGAGACTGCTTCACACATTCACTACACTTATAGCGTAAGTGCACCTAAATTGTACTGGTGTAGATTATCATATTCTAGCTATCATAATAATGAAATTGTGTAAGTGCCTCATTCCTTTTGGTTTAAATGTGCAAAATGTGATTGGAGAACGAATGAAAAATATGTAGTATTAAATGCTATTATATTTCTACACCATACTCCCAGCCATTTTAGAGCCAAGTTAGCTACATTACCATGAGTTCCCCTGTTAAAGATTCTTGTCTGATGAGTTCTAGTCTCAAAACAGCAAAGCCACTTCAATCATGATCCCTAACTGAGGTGATCTTTTATTAACCAACCTTTAGCTAGCTAAGAGTCCCAATTGACAGAAATCTACACATTAACTTCCCTACAATTTCACCATGCCAACATTAGAATTGTTCATAAAGTAAGCACAGTGACAATGTTAATTATTCTTATCTGAATTATCATATATAATACAAAATGTTATAAAGGGAGAAATGTGTATATCCATAGGTGACTCTCAGTCATCTGTCACTGTATTTCATGCTTTAAAACTACTTACTTAAGGTAACAAGGGGATATATTTTTTTCTGTAGCATTTCTTTTACTGTAACATCACGATTGAAGAGTGTTTTACTGTCTTCTGAGTGATGTCACTGGAGAAGCACTTCAGGTTACTGATAGCTAGTAGTTTTAATGCATAAAGGAAATGTCAGAAACACAACAATAAATCTATCAGTTTCTCTTTATAACACTTAAGGGGTAGAAATTAGGTCGCGCCCCATTTGGGGCGCAAATATCGTCCGGACGCAAATATTAGCGCCTGGCGCTAATTATCGGCACTGACAGGAAACTTCACTTTTACCGCCCCGGGAGGTGAGTGGAGCGCTAAAGTAGGCGCTGCACACCTCTCTTAAGGCGCAAAGGCCAAGGAGTGAGGCGCTAACTCAGCGCACGAGCGCAGCGCAGCTGCTGCCAGTTAGCGAGGGAACACAGACACACTGGCGCCGGACACTTCTTAAAGCGGGGGGGGCCACTTGCTCCCCAGCCACACCCTGCTCATTGTAGCCTTGAATCTCAGCCTGGAGAGACCTGTAATCCATTTTGCTGCCAAGCATGGAGAGGGTGAGAGAACGCGCTCATCGCTTCACCGAGCGGGCCTTGGATGCTCTGGTTGACGCAGTGGAGCGCAGACGATGCATGCTGTTCCCGGAGAGTGGCAGGAGGCCTTTGCCACGCGAGTTCAGAAGAGTGTGGAGGGAGGTGGCTCAGAGCATCTCCTCCAGGAGCATGGTGCCCAGGACCCATGTTCAGTGCCGCAAAAAGTTCAACGACCTCACTCGGGTCGTCAGGGTGAGTGGCTTTTTCTCAATACCTCTCCATCCCTCCATCTCAACCTCACTCTATGGCCAGAGGGTCTTAAAACCCCAATGCACAACACTCATGCAACACCTATGGCCCTTTCATCAAACACACACACACATTCCACACTTTGCATACAGTAAGGGCTATTCACCTATGGAGGCACATCAGGCAAGACCATGGCTGCATATTGTAAGGGCTATTCACCTATGGGAGGCACATCAGGCAAGACCATGGCTGTATATTTACTCAGATGCTGTCCTTTTTCTTGCAGGCTAAGCTGGCTCATAATCGGAGACAGCAGCAACGGACGGGTGGAGGGCGGCTTCAGCTGCAACCCCTCAGCGATCTGGAGGAGCGCGTCCACAGGATTGTGGCAAGCCGGGTGATCGGTCCCGTCGCCACTGGAGACGCCGACCCCGTTGTGGACAGCAATGGTAAGGTCATCACCTTTTTGTCCTCTGTCCTTCCACTTGTCCCTCACAATACCAGACTTTGACACTTTCAATCCAACTTGCTAACTCGCTGCACTTATTCCTCCCTTACTGCCACCCTGTCCTCACGCTAAAGCCACTCTTGTACCTCCCTGCTTTCAGATGGTGATTCACCAGCTGAGGAGACAGGCCCTGAAGCTGCCACTGGGAGTGATGCTGCAGCTGAGGAGGAAGAGGAAGCCGGAGCATCAGTGCCACCCTCTCCCGAGGAAGCCCATGCCCACACTGGGAACACGCCTTCCCCGGAGGGGAGCAGGGGTGAAGGGGCTGATGATGGTGAAGCTCCAGGACCCAGCGGGCTGCAGCAACGCCATGGGGGGGGTAGGGAAGAACGGGGGCCTTCTCCCCAGAGGGAGAGTATGCCAGACACTCCTACTGCAATGGACGCAGAGGAGGAGCGGCTGATTGCAGAAATGAACACCCAGGCGGTGGGCATGCACACTGAGCTCATGGGTGCAGTGGGAAGGGTGCCCGATTGCATTGAGTCACTGGCAAGGAGTGTGGAGCACTTCGCTGTAGCACAGGCGAATGCCACACTAACGCTTAGTGCTGCAATTCAGTCACTGGCTGCCCTGATCCCACCTCTGACTGCTCTCATACAGACTCAGATGGAGGCCACGCGAGCACAGACTGCTGCCAACCTCGATGGTTCGTGCACATGTCCCCGGGGCTGTCACCGCGCCGCAGCAGGCCAGCAATCTGTTCTCCGGCAAATTGCTCCGGATGCTGAAGTGCTGCCCCGTGGGAGTGCCAGTGTGTCGGGCGAGCAGGGAGTTGCTGGCCTCTCTCACGATGACAGCATTCCTGCTGCCAACACTGTTACTTCTCCACTGCACTTGCCACCGCCTGTAGGACAGACTGCTGCCGCCCATGCAGAGTTGGTGCAGTCTGCAGCCGGACCCTCCAGGCCCAGAAGTGGTCGAGGCCGTCCTTCAGGGGCATCTGCAGTGTCAGGGTCTGACGAGCAGCAGCCTTCCACCAGCCTTGCTGCAGCCACTGAGGTCCCATTACGGAGGAGCAGTAGGGTTAGAAGGGGGGAAGTGCGCAAGGGAAGGAGATCACCCTCGAAGGGCAAAAAGTAGGAGGTGTGCCAAAATGCTGGTCATTTTTTTATTAAAGGCCGAGGTTCATGGTCCAACTTTTGTTTAGTGTTTTGGACATTATCTCCAGGTTGTGAGAACCAGTTATGTTATTGACTGTTTTTTTGTGTTTATTTCTATGAGTTTGTCATGAGGAATTGACACACACAGAGTTTGTAAAATAAATAAGTTTCTGTATTCAAAATATACATGGCTGGTGGTTGGAATTATTGGTGCCTTGGCCGGCTTAGGGGTTGCGTGCTGGGTTGATTAGTGTTTGTAGCAATGGCAGGGGCCCTAGAAGCGGCTTGCTATTAGTCGTTGACGGACGGCCCTTGCAGTTTGACCATTGTGGGCCGCCCTCCTGCCTTGGTGCTGCTGATGATCATCGTCCTCGTCCTGTTCCTCCTCTTCCTCCTCCTCCTCTGGTGGTGCTCCAAGGCCTGGTGGCATTGGCTGGGTCCTGAGGATTGCCATGTTGTGCAACATGCAGCACACGACTACGAAGTTCGAAACTTGCTCAGGCGAGTACTGCAGGGCTCCTCCGGAATGGTCCAGACAGCGGAACCGTTGTTTCAGCACGCCGATTGTGCGCTCAATAATGTTCCTGGTTGCTTGATGGCTTTCATTGTACCGCAGCTCAGCAGGGGTGTTTGGCGTACGGAGCGGTGTCATCAGCCAGGTGCTCAATGCGTACCCCTTGTCCCCCAGAAGCCAACCAACTGGCTGATGCGGTGCCTCGAAAAGTTCTGCCACAGTAGTCTGGCGCAGGATGAAAGCATCGTGGCAGCTGCCCGGATAGTGGGCATTGACAGCGAGTATCACCTGTCTGTGGTCACAGACCAACTGCACATTCAAGGAATGGAACCCCTTTCTGTTCCTGAATTCCTCTGCATTCTCTCGCGGAGCACGCAAAGCCACATGCGTGCAGTCAATGGCGCCCTGCACCATGGGGAAGCCCGCTACCCTCGCAAAGCCCATAGCACGGTCACGCTGCTTGTCTGGGGTCATAGGGAAAGAGATGAAGTCTCGTCTCCTTCTGAAGAGGGCATTGGTGACCTGCCGGATGCAGCGATGCACCGCAAACTGGGAGATATTGGCGAGGTCCCCAACAGCAGCTTGGAATGAGCCAGTGGCGTAGAAGTTCAAAGCCACTGTGACCTTCACTGCCACCGACAGAGACGTCCTGGACCTCAGCTGAGGCTGCAGATCTGGCTGCAGCAGGTGGCAGAGCTCAGTGACCACCTCCTTGCTGAATCGCAGCCTTCGCAAACACAGCTCCTCGGACATATGGATGTAGGAGAGCTGTTCACGATATACCCTGGGAGGGTAAGCTCTCCTGTACATGCGCCTGATGGCCCTCCTCCGTCTGGCCATCATTGCCACTCTCTGTCTGCGTCTCAGTATCCTCCGATTCAGCTGGAGCAGGACGACGCCCCCAATCATTGCAGCCCCCATATTCTCTTTGCCAGAAAAGTAATGAGGTACAGCAACTAAAGTAGCAACAAAGTTAGGATGAACTAGGCAAAACTACCTCACAAAGCGTTGAGTCAATGTAGAAGTCTCTCTCTCTCTCTCTCCGAATCTCTCTCTCTCTCTCAGAACGAGTGGTGCATAAATGTCGACCACAGAAAAAGACAGGAAGAGGCCCCCTTTAAATAGCGCCCCCCCCAGCCCCACACCGGTTGATAACGTTCCAGTCTTCCGGTCGTTGGAAGCGCCAGGCGGTAAGGCAGGGGGCGCCACTCAATTTCCGCTCCGGGGCGCCCCAAGGGCGTTGCACCATGGAATGACGTCACAATCTGCGCGCGCAGGTGGTCGCAGCGGTAAGTTTTAGCGCCGCCGCACAATCTCAAGTTAAGTTCTCGAGCGGCGCAAACAGCGCTGCGCCCGGGCGTTAGCGGCTTAACGCCCCATTAGCGCCCTCTTAAGGCGCTAACGGGAGGCGCAACCAAGTGAATTTTTACCCCTTAGGATTACATGGACATTCACGTAAATAAATGACCCATTAATAATGAATAATCATTTTTATTCACTATTAAACACACTGATTTTCCACACGTCAGATCATTTTTTCCAATATCATCCTGAAAAACTGCATTCTGATAGAGAAAAATCTAACATAAATATAATAAAAAACTAATAAAATATTCATGCATTTATTTTCCTCCATTTATTCCCTTGTTCTTGACATCTATGGTCAGTCGGACAGAGCAGCCCGGTGTGCAGATGCTTGGTGCTGCTGATTCCACTCTTTTATCAATATGCCAGGCATTTCTCTCTTGTTCTCTCCAGATACATCAGCCAAGATTTGGGAAACTCTTCCTCAATTGAAAATTGCAAATGTTGGTTAGGATTGAGATTTGGACTCAGTTCTCCCTGTAGCAAAGCTAATGCTGAAGCTCAGTAAACAGAGGTGACCAGAAATTGAGAGAGAATTGAATTTGCTTTTAGCAGCAATGAGGATGCTATATGAATATAAAAAAAAAACAATTAACAGAATTAATTGGCAACTTGTGCTTCTGGAAAACGACACCTGTTTCTCCTCCATTTGAAATTTCAGGATTAGGGATATCATCATGGAATATTGATACAGTACGCACTGAATCTTTTTAGGGGAAATCCACTGTCATTAAATTATCACTTTGTAATGTCAGTCACATGACGGCATAATTCTTCAAATGCCATGTGGCAGGAGCCCCACGCTACAGTCTTTGACAGGAAAGTACATGATGAATGATGCCACCTTTGTCGAAATGCCCAGAACCAGGATCTAACAGCTAATCCTCGATCTAACAGCAGCCTATGGCACTGTCTGGCGTACTGCTCTCCTGGCAAAGATATCAAGAGTCCAGCCATATTGGGCCACCTACTCGCTTGAATTACTGCTCCGATGCCAACGTTTCAGAGTACACATGGCTGACCACATCAGCTCGTGGAGATACCAAATCAGTGGCCTTCCTCAGAGATCAGTTCTAGCACCACTCCTTTTTAATCTAAACATAAACAACCAGCCTGTGACTAAATTGTGGAAATTCATCGATGCTGGTGACAGTGCATTTGCCACTCAAGCTAGTGATTTTTCCACCTTGGAAACCCCACTCACTAATGGTATAAAATTTATGACGGAGTTCTGTCTGAAATAGCATCTTCAACCAAATTTTGCATGTAGCCTCACTATACAAGAATGTGGATCAGAGATTCTGGCAGGGAAATTAGTATGCTTGATTTGTGGCATTTCTGATTTTTTGGAGACTAATTTTAATTTCTGCATTGATGCAGAAACTACAGTTTAGCTGTTCTTTAAATAATAATTTCTTTATACTTTCAACCATTAACTTATGGAATTGACTGCTACTCATTGAAGCAAATGTGGACTATTGAAAAGAGAATTTGATCCATTTCTGATTTAGCAGGGAGTAACTGGGTATGGGTTTGGAATCATTTGGTAAAATTGGATCCAGATAATGGACCAAACAGGACAGGGTGAATGGCCCTTTTGCGTTCTTATGTAAAACATATAATGGAAAACCATTACTTTTGTCCCCCAAAATCAGGTACATTGGATGGCGCTACAGAGTGGAAAATGCAATTTCACACCGCAAACTTTTATTTACTTATTGTCAATAGTGAAAACAAATCGAAAGAAAAGAAGAAAGAAAGACTTGCATTTATATAGCGCCTTTCATGACCACCGGACATGTCAAAGCGCTTTACAGCCAATGAAGTACTTTTGGAGTGCAGTTACTGTTGTAACGTGGGAAACGCAGCAGCCAATTTGCGCACAGCAAGCTCCCACAAACAGCAATGTGATAATGACCAGATAATCTGTTTTTGTTATGTTGGTTGAGGGATAAATATTGTCCAGCACACCAGGGATAACTCCCCTGCTCTTCTTCGAAATAGTGCCATGGGATCTTTTACATCCACCTGAGAGAGCTGACAGGGCCTCGGTTTAACGTCTCATCCAAAAGACAGCACCTCCAACAGTACAGCACTCCCTCAGCACTGCACTGGAGTGTCAGCCTAGCTTTATGTGCTCAAAACAGAAATAGGGTAAATGAAAAATTAAAAAATAGTGAGCAAAGGCAACAAGTGATTCTTTTCATTATGGTAACATTATAGGGATTTAGTCAAGCTCTCAGATAGTAGTGGGAAATTTGGTTTGTAACCTGCACCACAGGAAACAAGAGAACTACAGAAGACTGCGTTTATACTACAGTCTAAAATTTGAATTCTCATCTTTGTTTTTAAATCCCTTCATGGCCTCTCCCCTCCCTATTTCTGTAACCTCCTCCAGCCCTACAACCCTCCGAGGTCTCTGCGCTCTGCCAATTCTGTCCTCCTGCGTATCCCCAATTTTCTTCGCTCCACAATTGACGGCTCTGCCTTCAGCTACCTAGGCCCTAAGCTCAGGAATTCCTTTCATAAAATCTCTCACATTTTCTACCTCTCTCTCCTCCTTTAAGACGTTCCTTAAAACCTTCCTCTTTGACCAAGCTTTTGGTCACCTGTCCTAATATCTTCTTACCTGGCTCGGTGTCAAATTATGTTTGAGAATTGTTTCTGTGAGGTGCCTTGGGACATTTTACTACGTTAAAGGCACTATATAAATGCAAGTTGTTGTTGTTGTCTGGGATCTGTCTTTCAGGTGTGAAACCACCAGCTTCTGGAAGATTCACTTCAGCTATTTCAGTGCAATCCACCTTCAGATTACAGATGACAATTTTTGTTTAGACACCAGCTTTGCCATCATAATGAAGTGTTTTCCTAAATCTTCCACCTTCCATACTAGTGCTTCCAATATGTCTTCCTTTTTCCTCAACCGAGGATTCCCCTCTACTGTGCTTGACATGGCCATCGACCTTTCACCCTACCAGCTTCCACATTCAACGGATCATCCTCTGCCATTTCCGCCACCTCCTGCGTGATCCCACCACCAAACGCATCTTCCCCTCCCCTCCCCTTTCAGCATTCCGAAGGAATCGCTCCCTCCGTAATACCCTAGTCCACTGCTCAATCATCCCCAAAACCCCCTCCCCTTCCCACGGCACCTTCCTGTGCAAGTGCAGGAGATGCAACACCTGCCCTTTTACCTCCTGCCTTCCCACTGTCCAGGGCCCCAGACACTCCTTCCAGGTGAAACAGTGATTTACTTGTATTTCTTGCAATTTAGTATAGTGTATTCGCTGCTCACGATGCGGTCTCCTCTACATTGGGTGACCGCTTTGCGGAACACCTCCGTTCAGTCTGTAAGCATGTAAGCGTGACCTCGAGCTTCCGGTCGCCTGTCACTTTAATTCTCCGCTCCACTCCCACTCTGACCGTTCCATCCTCGGCCTCTTACACTGTTCCAATGAAGCTCAACGTAAGCTCGAGGAACAGTACCTCATCTTCCGATTAGGCACTTTACAGCCTTCTGGACTCAATATCGAGTTCAACAATTTTGACCATAACCTCTGCCCCTATTTTTTCACATGGCAGCTGTTGATGATTTTGCCATTGCCATTTACACCTCATCTAGACTCATCTTTTGTTTCTTAACTTGCCCCATTACCATCTCCTTTTGCCTTGCACCATCATCCCCTTTGTCTTTTAATCTTTCCTGCCTTCCACCCTATCACAGACCTTTCCTTTTGTTCTTTCCTCCCCTCCCCCCTTTCCCTGTCCCTGCACTTGCTTAAAATTTGTTACATCTTTAACTTTTTCCAGTTCTGACGAAAGGTCATCGACCTGAAACGTTAACTCTGTTTCTCTCTCCACAGATGCTGCCTGACCTGCTGAGTATTTCCAGCAGTTTCTGTTTTGGTTTCAGATTTCCAGCATCTGCAGTATTTTGCTTTTGTTTTCCTAAATCTAGTTGCATTTAAACACAATCTGTAAATTGAAGCTCACTTGCTGTAAGCAATATAACTGGCATTCAACAGAAAAGGCACAGGATTAAATAAAACACCCTCCAGGGAATCTAAATTGATTAGCTGAAATTGAAGAGTACAAGGAATCCTTTTGACATCCTCTTGTTTCACATTGTGGACTGGTATTAGTCCAGACTTCAGATTGTTTTAAGCAGTGATACAAGGTCGTTCACTTGCAAATTAGAATCTATACTGTGATTATTTCTTCTTTTAAGTTTTACGTAAGAACACAAAAAGGGCCATTCAACCTGTCCCGTTTGGTCCATTATCTGGATCCAATTTTAGCCATTAATCCCAAATCCATACCCAGTTACTCCCTGCTAAACAAATTCTCTTTTAAATTATTGAAAATAGTCCACATTTGCTTCAATGAGTAACAGTCAATTTTGTAAGTTAATAGAGAAAAAGTATGAAGAAATTATTATTTAAAGAACATACTGTAGTTTCTGTATCAATGCAGAAATTAAAATTAGTCCCCAAAATATCAGGAATGCCACAACTCAGGCACATTGATTCCTCTTCCACAATCTCTGATCCACGTTCTTGTACAGTGAGGCTACATGCAGCATTTACACTTATATGTAAGCCATGCTGCATTTATCCTGTTGAGTGTTCCTATGATTCGTTTTATTCATTCTTGGGATATGGGCATCGCTGGCAAGACTGGCATTTATTGCCCATCTATGGTTGCCCTCGGTAAGCTGGTGGTGAGCCCTGTTCTTGAATAGCTGCAGTCCATGTGGTGAAGGTGCTTCCACAGTGCTGTTAGGTAGGGAGTTCCACATTGGTGTGGCACTGGAGTCACATATAGACCAGACCGGGTAAGGACGGCAGGTTTACCTCCTATATGTTGTGATACTCTTTTTTTTTTAATTAAACCTTTCTATTACTTGATTTTTGGTTTTGCCTGTAGGTAAATCATTGTAAAAAAAATCTTAAAGAAACATTTTTTTTTACAAAGTTCCTAGAACAATAGTGGAAACTTTTTAATTTAATTTTCAGTTGTTTAAATGCGAGCAAAGAACTGACTGTGCTCTATTTCAGAAATAGCAATTAAGTTACGTTGTCCCTTTCCCCTGAAATTTTGGGATACAAAGGCCGCGATTTTCCGAGTGGAGGTGGGTTGGAGGCGGCTTTGATGTTCGGTGGGTTCCGGTCCCGCTGCCGGTTTCAGCCGCCCTGGAATTAAGATTTTTGCGTAACTTGTCTGATTGGGCCGGGTAGTGAGCACGACGGGCTTAATCAGTGGGTTCGGGTCTGCTGCTCGCCTCTGCTGACGTCTCTCAGCCAGCTGTATTTAAGGGGCCCATGCAGCCTTGTTTTTGATCCATCCTTTCCTGCTGCTTCTCGGTGTGGCACTTCTGAAATTGACTGCTGCAAGACCCAAGGCATCGCCCAGATTTGGTGATGACTCCCTCCATGCTCTTGTGGAGGGAGTGAGAGGGCGCCAAGAGCTACTGTTCCCCTCAAACGGATGGAGGAAGCCTCCTCAGCAAACCAAAGCAGCCTGGCTGCAAATTGCTGAGGAGGTGAGCACCAGGTCTTTGTGTGGTCGTACCTGGGTTCAGTGTTGCAAAAGGTTCAATGATCTGCTACGCACAGCAAAAGTGAGTATAACATCACACTTACCTTCAATCTGCTCCCCATCTCCTCTCATCACCAGCACTCTGCATTGTCAACCTACTCCTGCACATCCCACTTTACCCTTACATCCCTTGCACCCTTAACCATCCCTCTCTCTCTATGTACAGAATCACTTCACTATTCAACTATGCACCCCTCACACTCTCTATCACTGTTATGCAATGACAACAACTAACAACGCACAGGGAGGGCCCTTGGTATTGGCACCTCACTCCATCTTTGTCTCCCTCTAAGCATCTATGCTATGGATTCTCTACACTCACTCCAACATTCTCACTCAAACTCCACTTGTGTCCCTCATTGCAGGAAAAGAGAGCCCACAATAAGAAGGAGAGTGGTAGGACAGGAGGAGGGCCACCTTCAATTGCCCACTTGACCACCGCTGAGGAGGCTGCTCTCGACATCGTCAGAGGTGCTGAGGATCTGGAAGTGGGGGACAGTCAGACGGGCACAGTAGAGCAAGCTGGTGACAGAATAGGTTTGGAACCCTCTCATTTAGATTGCATGAGTGACTGATATGGCATCTGATGTTCATACAGATTGAGTTTTGATCATCTGCACAATGGGATGTGTCTGCTACGTTAATATCACATGTCTAACTCATACCTTTACTCCCCCACAGGACCATCGAGAGCCCCCCTCCCCACTGTCCAGGGGAAGAGCTGGAAGACTCCTCAGAGGAAGCTGCAACCTCTGAGGGCGCAGTGTCAGCAGAATTGAGCGCACTCAGCACCAGCGCAGAGACGCACACCTCGGTGGGTCCTTCGCGAGATAGAGTAGTGTTGTCACCTGGTGTATCACAGCTCACAAGTGAGCATCAGCAGATGGTGGAGACAGGGACAGCAGTGGAGAGTCCTCGTCGGAGGCCGTAGGGCGCTCCCAGCTCTGCTCAGCTGCACGTGGACCCTGTGCCTCTGGGGCCATCCAGAAAGAGAGTGGTGCTGGAACTTCAGCAACAAGTGCAGGAGTCTCTGACAGGTTTTGCATCCATGGTAACTGCGAGTGTGCAGAGAATGGAGGAGTCCATCTCAAACATAAGCAATGCCATGTTGGAGGCAATAGTGCATGAACGTGCCACCACGGAGAGGGTGGCAAGCTCTTTGGAGGACATAACTCGCCAGACTCAACAGAGCATGGTGACTCTTCTAAATAGATGGTCTGCTATGGAGGATAGATGGGCATCTATTGAGGAGAGACACCAGAGGTACACGGATGTCCCTGTTATGAGGACTGTCAGTACAGAGATGGGTCCTCATGGCCCCACTGATGTGCAGCAAGGTGCTCTCCAGCTACTTGCTAGCAGTGACGTGCGGACGACCCATGAGAGGGATGTTGGTGGTCGACAACAAGAAAGTGTGGGCTCCTCTCCAAGCGCTCACACTCCCATGCCACTGCGGAGCCCTCGGTCAGAGCCCCAGATTCCTCACCCAACTGAGATGGCCGTCTCAGCCCCTGCACAGCCGCAGGAGGAGCAGACGGTTGCTGAGCCCTCCCAGGCCTCCCAAACCCAGAGGATGCCCACCAAAGGTGTCGAAGTAGGAGCAGCATGAAAGTGAGCAAGGTGCCTCCACATCTGCTGAAGCCACAGGGGAAGCACCACATAGAAGCACCCGTAAGAGAAAGTTAACACACAAAGAGTCACAAGGGTAGTCACTTGGGTGTTTTGATGTAATACATATTTAAGATTATGTTCGGCATTTCAATTGTAATAAAGAAATGCGATGGCAAACATTCAAAGAGTTGGCCTATGTGTGCCCAGAAATGGAAGTGTCACAGTGAGGTGTCAGGGCGCCTTTCATCTGTAATGATGGTGGTGAGAGTGATAGGAACCCACAGTTTATTGTACAGATTGTGTATGGTGTGTTAAGAAGGTGGCAGCCACATGTGTTTGCTTCATAAACTTAAGCGAATCTGGCATGGATTAGTGCATCCCTTGCATCACGGCCAGCACTGCGCTCGCGTGCTGCTGGAACTGGCACATCCGCCTCTGCAAGGTCTTCCTCCTCCTCCTCATCTGAGGAGGCTGTGCGCTGAGCCACTTGTTCCTCAGGCAGCGGTAAGCCACGCTGCTGTGTGATGTTGTGCAGTGCACAGCAGACCACGATGATTCTGGAGACCCTGGCTGGTGCATACTGTAGGGCACCACCTAATCTGTCGAGGCATCTGAATAGCATTTTGAGCAAGCCGATGGTTTGCTCGATGATGGCTCTGGTGGAAACGTGGCTGGCATTGTAGCGCTCCTCAGCTTCCTTTGATGGCCTCCTCAATGGCGTCATTAGCCACGTCTTCAGGGGATAGCCCTTGTCTCCAAGTAGCCATCCAGAAAGTTGGGTTGGCAGCTTGAACAGCTGAGGCACAGTAGACTGCCGCAGGATGAATGAGTCATGGCAACTGCCAGGGAACTTGGCGCAAACATGCATAATGTTCTTCCTGTGGTACCTCAACAAACTGATCTAGAAAACTTTTTTGTATACATTCCATGAATTTGTCCTCCACACTATTACTGCAAATTTGCTTTGCCCAGTCTATATGTAGATTAAAGTCCCCCATGATTAATGTATTACCCTTGTTACATGCACCTCTAATTTCCTGATTTATATTCTGCTCTACATTACAACTACTGTTTGGGGGCCTATAAACAACTCCCACCAAATTTTTCTGCCCCTTGCTGTTTCTTAGCTCTATCCAAACTGATTCTACTTCTTGATTTTCAGAACTAAGTTCCTTTCTCTCTACTGTCTTTATTCAATCCTTTATTATCAGGGCTACCCCTCCTCCTTTTCCATTTTGCCTATCTCTTCTAAAAGTTAAATATCCTGGAATATTTAGTTCCCAACCTTGGTCACTTTGCAACCATGTCTCCATAATGGTTATTAGATCAAACCTATTAATTTCTATCTGCCCTATTAATTCATCTATTTTGTTGCAAATGCTTCGCGCATTCAGATATAGTAACTTTAGCTTTGACTTTTTTCTATTTTTCCTGATGTCACCTTCGTCACTGATGCCCTATTACCTTTGTTAAGATGTGGGTAAAAAGAGATGTAATATCAGGCTAAAAGCACCACCAGATTAGTTATCTATATTTAACATTGTTCTGAGGAGTTCTGCCCTATCCAGAAAAAAATGTTTTAAAAGTGCAGGAATAAAAGTGAATTCTTACTTCTTCGACAGCACCTTCCAAACCCGCAACCTCTACCACCTAGAAGGACAAGGGCAGCAGGCGCATGGGAACACCACCACCTCCAAGTTCCCCTCCAAGTCACACACCATCCTGACTTGGAAATATATCGCCGTTCCTTCATCGTCACTGGGTCAAAATCCTGGAACTCCCTCCCTAACAGCACTGTGGGAGTACCTTCACCACAGGGACTGCAGCAGTTCAAGAAGGCAGCTCACCACCACCCTCTCAAGGGCAATTAGGGATGGGCAATAAATGCTGACCTTGCCAGCAATTCCCACATCCCAGGAACAAAAAAAAATTGCTAACACTCAGTTTAAACTCATTAAGGATAAACTCCTGCACACGAGTTTACTGAAGGGAAACATTTCAAAATGTCACCATAACAATGAAAGAAGGGAATAGTATAGAGGAGCATTCTGCCTGAGTGTAGCAGCTGTTGGTGGGTAAATCACAGTGTAGCAGGAGGAGGAGGAGGAGGAGGCTAAGTATAAGACCCAGGAGTGCAGAGGACATTCATCATTCAAGGATTAATTGAATAATTGAAGGCCAAATACTCTCAGAAAATCTATAATGTGTTTGAATGTTCATATGTTTCTACTGAGCTATTATATGGCTTATGATCCCTAAAGTGAATGCTGTTATTGAATATCATTTAATAGTCCTTTAAGTGTTTGTGCCTTAGGGTTTTGAAGGTCATTTAGACATCTTGTAGGCCTTTTGTGCATATGGGAAAACTTATTTGTTCACTTATTTTCATTTTAACCAAGCCTCATTTGAAGTGCATGCTTCCCAAACAGTAGATATATGGCAACCGTGTCAGGTATCTGGGCATGATAAAGGTGCAGTGTGAGTTTTTTTTAATTCTCCTGGAAGGCTGTGACTGAGATATGAAGACCTGCAGGGACATTCAACCAAATGCCGTGCACTGCCACTGGCAGTGAAAGTCACCATTTCCTTCCCCCTTCCTCCATATGAACCTTCCAAGGAACATCACAGGTGTTAGCCATTTTGATATTTGGATATCTGATGTTTTCATGTCTGCATAAGGAAAGAATGAAAGACTGCAAGGCATATTAAAAGTGAATTAATTTTAGTAGGTTTTTCAGTGCTTGTGCACGAAGTGTTCAATATTTCCTTGTGCTCATGTTTGATATTTGTGTGTTGTCAACTTCTCTTGTGTTTATTGTGGTTGTGCCTTACCACAAAGTGCTCCCAGTAAGATGAGAGTAGCACTGATGGATGGCTGCAAAGCCAACTGTGAAACTGCATGGGGTACGAAAGGTCCACTACCCTTATCTGAATAACACCTTCATCAGTGCCAGTGCTCTCTTTTGCTGGAGTCACTGTGGGCTATGTCACTTGTGCAGGGTTATCTGGTGTCTTAGAATTGGCCCTGACATGTGTGTCAATTGCTACTTCGGGCATGCCATTGCTGAAGGCGTCTGACAGCAATTTGAAGTTTTTTTGAAAAAAATCGTTGTTGCTTGCCTGTCTTGTACTGCCAGACACTAACCCCTGTTACTCACATGCACTGATTAACCTCAGTTCACAACGGACCAGATATTACTTCAATATAGTATGTCACTGTCAAATGCAGGATGAATTATTGGTGTGGAAAACACATAAGATGCTTCAGGTAATCCTTTTCCTCCTGAATTTTCCTGGAAAGGTCAAATCATCGTCTGTATGAATAATTACCTTATTGCCAAGCTCCAAAAAGATGAGAATTTTCTAAACCTCACGTGTGTCAAGGAAATTTCAGTGGTCTATATTGCATACAACTGTTAAAAATAAAGCGTGATTGATAGCTAGTACCAATAATTGTTATTTCCAACACCAATAGAGGTGATTCTCCTGGAGTTAGGGAGACGCAAAAATGCAATCACAAATAATTCAGTATTGTCATTCAGTTCCACTTTTTGTCATTTGTCTTCATTCCCTACTGAAGAGTTTGCTGTCTTTCCACTACAATGTCTGGTCTTGGGAAAATGCCAGATTGCATCATTTTTGCAGTCATGCAGAGTGGATATAAACTTCATCAAGTGCTATCACAATGACATTGTAAAGTGAACAAGAGGACAGATGTCCTAGTGCAGTGCTTGTACATCAGCTGAAGTATAGAACATGGCTACAGTCTTTAGTGAGTATTTGGAGCTTAATTAACTTCACCATTTAGTTAAGGGCTCCTGGGAAAGGATTAGTTGCAAATAAGTAAACAAATTAGAGCTGAACATGGATCTAATTCCTTTCACTCACCCCCAAAGACTGAAAGATGGGGCATATATTCCAGTCGGTGGGATCGATCCAGTCATTGCGGAATGAGCAATTGGGGGCCAGGAAATCAGTTGGGAAATCCCTTTTGTTGACACACAGCCCGATTAGTGGACAGTGCGTTCTTTCAGTCAGCAAAGCAAGTGGTCTAAGCTGCTCTTTCACTTTAAATATCGGTAAGTATGTTGCAGTAGGAATGGGAGGAATGGTAATGAGAGCTAGCGCGATTCCCCAACTTCTCACAGGAAAATGAGCAATGAATGTCAACATTCAAAATCAGGAAATGGGAACTCCTTTCGGTATTTCTCTCTTTTTGTGTTGTATGGAAGAAGAGGATGAAAAGAGGGCTGCAAGGCAGGTCCTCATTGTACTGCGCCTGCACCTGCCCATGCAGCCGTACCTTCAGACTTAGGTGCACTTACCTGGGAATGCCTGAGGAAAGCTGAATTCCGAGTTATCAGGGAGACAGTTGTGCTGTCTGCTGGAATCTGACCAGCAGACAATGTTAACCAGGTATTATCTGTGGCAGTCAAGCTCACCACAGGTCTGAACTTTTGTGCCTTAGACTCATTGGAAGCTACTACTGTACCGGGGATGTCAGTGACATCAGTCAATCTGCAGTGTACAGATTCATCAAGCAGGTAACTGATGCATTGTTCACCATGGCAAACATCTTTGTGACTTTCCTTACAGAAACCCTACAGCAGAATAAGGCAGTACTTCAAGATTCCCCAAAGTCCAGGGCATTTTCAATGGCATCCAAGTGGCATCAAAGTCCTGGCATACACTCCCATGGCCCGTATGAACCACAAGGACTTCCACTTCATCAATGTGGCATGTTAAGCTACATAGTGAATTGGACTGAATATAAAGTCCCTGAATATTATCTTTATGGGCCAGAAATTCAGCTCCCTGGCTTCCCGCGGGTGCAAGGATCGTGCGCGCACCTACCTACCGCGCCTGCCGTTGACCTCTGGGCCCACGGGGACTTCGGCTCCTGGGCCTCCCCCAACTGCCGGCGCGCAGGGCTTGTGTATCCCAGGGGCGTAGTTAGTGTGATGCGTCCCCTGGGATCACATGGGCCATGGAGAGCCAATGGCAGCAGACCATCTTTCATTCATAGATTTGACAGGACTGTCAAATCTATGAATACAGATCGGCCCCAAAACATCCCTAAAACTACAAATAATTTTTTTTTTTAAATCACATTTTTAAAATAACTATAAATTACATTAATTAACTATTTTAAACAAAAATTTAAATTTTTGAAAAAATTAATTACATTTTTTAACGGGGCTAAAACTAAACTTACCTTTCTTTAAAGTAATTAAAAAAGATAAATCTGTGAAAAAAGTTTAAATTTTAATAAAATCAACACTTACCTTGTTAAAAGAAAGCCTTGCGCATCCTTTTTAAAAGTGTAGCTTCTCCGTGCTTACCTTCACGGAGGAACCTGTAAAAAAATCCAAAGTGCGAGGAGAACGCGCTGGCCCTCCGGCGTGCGCGTTCGACCTCTGAACCCCTTTCCTCAGGGGAACGGAAGTGCCGGTTTCCCGCGCATGCGCAGTGCATGCAAGAAACTGGCACTTTCGTTCCGTCCACGGGTGAGTACATAGTGCGCACTCACCCGACAACAGCCGAATTTCTGCCCCTATATGTTTGTTGCTGAGCATATGTCCTGTATATATAAAGTCACATATTGAAAAATAAACTTTCCTGATTTGACATATGACAGAAGCTCTGCTTTTGTTACAAGCTCAATTCTCAGTGTGGAAATTATTTTTCAATTATAGTAAACATATTTTCGAAAATTATTTCAAACTGTTAACATAAAATGCACCTAATCTGTTACCTCTCCTGCAGTCCTATCTTTCTCTCTGGCCTCTCTCTCTCTCTCTCTCTTTGATGATGTCAGATACACTATTCAATCAAACAAGACAGGCTGAGAAATAGTTGTCAGAATTTGACTAGGATAAATTAAATTTAAATATGTATCCCTTAAGTTCAAACAAAGCATTCAGTCAAATATATAAACAAATCCACAATATGAAAGCAAAATACTGCGAATGCTGGAAATCTGAAATAAAAACAGAAAATGCTGGAAATACTCAGCAGGGCAGGCAGCATCTGTGGAGAGAGAAACAGAGTTAACGTTTCAGGTCGATGACCCTTCGTCAGAACCCACAATATGGTTGTAGCTGAATTGAATGGCTTGGCTGTTTCCTCAGACATGACTAGTACAGTAGGTTAGTGAACAAAAATAACTTCGAAATTCATTGTACTTTTTCCTTGATCTTTTAAAGAAAGACAGGAACTTTCATCCTTAAAACTTAAACCCTCCCCTATCAATACCTGCTCTAAACTAGACTTGTAGGATCGAGACTCATGCTCACCACTCGTGATAACTCGGAGAATTCCGAAAACTCTGATCGGATGTTTTTTCACCGCAGCACCTGATCACCCACGTGTTGATCAGGGGTCTCTGTACCCCACTTGTTTACTCGTTTCTGCTCCGGCTAGCAGGCTGGACCGTCTGCTGTCATGAAGATCTGTGTTGTCCTCGGAGTTCCGACTCTACTCAAAGAAGAGTCTTCCTGTGCCCTCGCACTGATGCGATAAAATTCGAAGAATAGTCTTCCTGCCAGTTCTGTAGAACTCAAAGATGGTCTTCCTGGGCAAGGAAAGTGTCTATTCGACCTACAGGCGCGGTCGGAGCTTACTGACCGTGGCGATACGTATGGTCTTCTTCTCTTCTCATCTCATCTCATCTCATCTCGGGCCTTCGGTTCCAACACCGTTTACCGACTTCTCGGGATGGTGCGCCCGTTTCAAGGCTTCACAGCCCGGTTCCACACAGATCTTCGCGGCAAGCCACGAGGCAGATCCTGGCGGATCGTAAAGTTCATCAGTCTTTCAAGCTGCAAGAGGCAGAGACACGAGGCAAGCGGCAAGAGGCAGGAGAATAAGAGCACAAGAGCAGCCACGAGGATAAGAGCCAAACGAATAAGAGAAAGATGGACGGTTGTAGCTTGCAGTTATAGTGCAAAACTCTTCCTTTTCCCGCCCAACCTTAATGTCTTTTCTTTTGTTAGGGTTTGGCGCTCAAATTTCTTGTATAGGGTGATCTCTGTTTTAATGGGTTTCGGGGATACTCGTAACTGTCTGAGTACCTGTTAATATTTCTCCCATTGTGTAATCGGTCGGTATTCTCCCTGGAGGGGTTTTGGGGCTTCCAAATGTTTTCTGTAACTACCCGCTAACGACTCTCTCATCGTAGAGTCGTGGGGATTTTGCATATTAATGTCTTTGGATGGGTTCTTGATCACTTGGTACAATAGCCCTTATTCGCACCTGGGAGACCGATTTCAGTATTTATGTGTATACTGCAAACCCATAATGTCTCGTGTATTATCTCAAATGTGCTGAGTCTTGATCGATCCCGCACAAATGTTTATTGGAACGCCATCTTGTCTGCTTATCGAAAAGTCTAGAATGTTCTGCCACGAGGCGTGGCGGCCATCTTACAGGCTGCTTGTGTCCACTTTGAAAACCTGACAGCATTCTGCTGAAATAAAGCTGTTTGAACGAAACATTGGGCCGAAAATTGATCCCGGTGCGCGAGAGTACGCACTGCGTACTCTCGCGTATTCCCACTCCAATTGCCGGTTTTCTGCATGCCCTGCGCATGCGCTGAAAACCGGCAATTGCTCTTCTGAAAAGGGGGCGGGTCCTCGGTGCATCGCGTGCGCGCTACAGGCTGCGCGCACGCTGTGCACTTCATGCTTTGGACGCGCAGGTAAGTACGGAAGATTTTGGAAATGTAAAAAGGAGGAGTAAGACCCACTTTTAAGAAGGTAAGTAGTGAATTAAGTATTTTTTTGAATTTTTTTTAACAGCTATATCTTTTTTAGAGACTTTAAAGACAGGTAAGTTTATTTTTATAACTTTTTAAAAGATTTTAAATTTTTTCAAAAATTTAATTTTTTATTTAAAATGGTTAATTTAATTAACTATACTTATTTTATTAATGTGATGGTTTTTAAAAAAAAATTAATTGAGGTTTAGCTGTTATTTTGGGGGGGTGTAAGATTCATAGATTTCACAGCCGTGCTGTGAAACTTATGAATGGAAGATGGTGTGCTGCCATTGGCTCTAACTGAGTCACGTGATCCCACAGCTCGCACGAATTCACTACGCCGCTGGGATACGGAAGCACTGCCCAGCTGATGTCTGGAACATCAAGTTCGTGCGAGCTGGATCTGAAAAAGCACAAGCGAGGTGAGAGATCGCGGGGAACCCTTACCCCCGCGGGAACAGAGCGAGATCAATTTCTGGGCCTATGTGTTTTCTCCTTATTTATAAAATCGCGATATATTGCGAATTCTACATTAGCACAGATCAGGGTGGATTTAAACTGCTAACATAACACGATTGAAGTTACCAGCTACAAATTTTACAACTTTATCAGAGAATTTTTGTTCAGTCATGTTCCCAGCTTTTACTTGAACTCCAGTACAAATTCTACAAACCTGTGCCAGAGGGGGTGTACTTTCCCATACCATTGCAGCTAATAGCTCGTCTGCACTGCATTGTGCAAATTATTTGGAAGCATAAGTAAATTTGAAAATGATGCCATTGATAGTGTACAGCACATTATCAGTGATACACAAAACTCCTTCTTCCCGATCGAGGTGAATTTCCATGGGGATTCTCCTGTTTGATCAACATTTACGCCATATTTCTGGGGATTCCGCGGCTCTTCTGCCAAAATTACAGTGGACGAGCAAAGAAAACTCAGTCAGAACGTTGTGGATTTAAATCCTACTCCAGAGACTTGGGCCCAAACGGTCCACTGGATCTCGTCTTTAATGTTCTTACAATCTTACAATTGCGTCAGTCATGGCTCAGTGGGTAGCATTCTTGCCTGTGAGTCAGAAGGTTGTGGGTTTAAGTCCCACTCCAGAGACTTGAGTACATAAATCTAGGCTGACACTCCAGTGCAGTACTGAGGGAGTGCTGCACTGTCGGAGGTGCCGTCTTTTGGATGAGACGCTAAACTGAAGCCCTGTCTTCCCTCTCAGGTGGATGTAAAAGATCCCATGGCATTATTTTGAAGAAGCGATGGGGAGTTACCTCGGTGTCCTGGCCAATATTTATCCCTCAATCGACATCACTAAAAACAGATGACAACATAACTCTTTATAATGGAAACTGCTCATGTAAACTTGTCACACTGTAATTACTCCTTCTCACCAGCAGTGCTGTAGTTGCTCAGTTTTGTGTCTCCCAGCACTTTAGCTGTACGGCAGAGAAACTCCTATTCTCCAAATCCCATTTTGCTATTTAACTATATATCATGGGGGTGAATTTCCTTGGGGTTTCTCCCACTTTGCCATCATAACTTTGGTGTAAATTGGTAGCACTCTTGCCTCTCAGTCAGAAAGTTGTGGATTTAAATCCCACTCTAGAGACTTGGGCACAAAAGCTAGGCTGACACTCCCAATGCAGTACTGAGGGAGTGCTATACTGTCAGAGGTGCCATATTTCAGATGAGATGTTAAACCGAGGCCCAGTCTGCCCTCTCAGATCGATGTAAAACGTCCCATGGCTCTTTTTTTTTTAAGATAGATAGATTTCTAGACACAAAAGGCATCAAGGAGTATGGGGGGAGAGCGGGAATATGGTATTAAGATAGAGGATCAGCCATGATCATATTGAATGGCGGAGCAGGCTCGAAGGGCCGAATGGCCTATTCCTGCTCCTATTTTTCTATGTTTCTATGTTTCTATACTTGGTCTTGACTCCTCATGTGTTACTTCATTACTGGTGTGAACATTACTGTTGGCAGAAATTTAAGCCATCCATTCAGATGCTGGTTGGCTGTGTACAAACTCACTGTGACTGCTGATGTAAATGTGGAAGTTGATCTTTGCAAATGAGGTGACTTAGTAGTCCGGTGGTGGTAAGCATTCAAAATGGTAAGAGAGAAACAATATCGGAGGCTGCACTTAAGCAAAATGGAACTTTCTGCACTTGATAGCAAAACAGAAAATGTAGAAACAGAATCTTTACAATACAGTATTTTACTATAAGAGCATGGTATGGTATGGGCCAGTATTACTGGAAAGGTGAATTGTTACTCTGAAGTCCACAGAAAAGACTACAACCATCAAAAGATAATACATGACTTTAAACATTGTGCAAGGTGCATAGTGGAACACAACAGAAGGATCAAAGAAACGCTCTCTGATTTTAAGGTCACCATGAACATCACATTGTGCAGATATTTCAGCTGATGTACAATGATGACACTACCTACTCCTGTGAGGCTGCTACAATATCTAGAAAGTAATTAAATAATTGTTACCTTTGCTATCATAAATATACAGTCTCAATGTAATAACCTCCACTGTTACCTGTGTACCATCATAATTCAATGAAGTTTTGCCAGTTCTCAGATGTCTTTAGGTTTTCTTTTGTTTGTTATATGCTAGGAAATAGTGTTTTTCTTTCTTTTCTAAAAAATCTATCATCAGAAGTCCACGCGGACTTCATTTCTAGTAAAGCAAACTGTCATCTCTTCACACATCATTCCCACTGAGCTAGTTCATCACTTATTTTATCATGGACGCTGATATTTATATCTCTCACTGGAGAAAGGACAAATGCAAATATTCACTGGACTCGGGTTCTCAACGTGTGGCTGTGCTGCCTAGCAGTGCAAAAATATATCCCTGGGGGAAAATCCTCCACAGGGCTTTATCTTAGCCACCTTTTCCTCAATTCTTAAACGTGGAAATGATGAGCACAGGTTAAGTTTACAAAATCTCCATTCCTGGTTCTTAATTTTTATCACTGGAAATTGTTTTGAATATCAATTATGTTATGAACATGGTTTTATATTCATGGTAATGCTGAAGGACTGAAATTTATATAAAATGTAAAAGAAAATAAAAGACTGACAGAGAAACAGAAAAACCTCAATCACCTCCTCCAACCATAAATGTCACCATCATTGTTAAGTCCCCAACATCTTGGGGAGGTCATCATTGACCAGAAACTTAACTGGCCAGCCATATGAACACCACGACTACAAAATTAGGACAGAGGCTGAGTACTTTATGACAAATAGCTCATCTCCTGATCCCTCAAAGCCTCTCTACCATCTACAAGGCTCAATTCAAGAGTTGATGGAATACTCACCACTCGCCTGGATGGGAGCAGTCACGAAAACACTCAAAAAGTTTGACCCCATCCAGTCCACTTCATCAGCAATTTTCTGCCAATGGACTAAGTATCTACCCCTTCCATGACTGGTGTACTGTGGCTGCAGAAAGTACTAGCTACAGGATGTACTACAGGAACTCACCAAGCTTACTTCAACGGCACTTCCCAACCCTGCAACCTCCACTACTGAGGACAAAAGCAGCAATCTCATAGGAATAGCATTACTTCCAAATGCACTTCCAAGTTACAACCATCCTGATTCGAACTAATATGACCATTCATTCATTATTCTGGAATTCCTTACCTAGCACCATCATGGGAGCACTATTGGCACAAGGTCTTGCAGCAGTTTGATTAGGCTTACCACCACCTTCTCAGGGGAGCAAGTGATAGCCAATAAATGCAGCCTTGTCAGTGATTCCCACATTCTGAGGACAAATTTTAAAAATTATCAGATTGATAAACTGAAATTGGTGTATATACATTTATAATATCAAGATAGTCACTTTAAATTCCACTCATTTTAAATCTAAATTTTGTATTTAAATGCTGTAAATCCAAAATTAGAATTGTGCAGTTAGTATCTAGTTTACAAAATTGTTATGATTAGTGTACCTTTGATTAATCTCTGGGCAAGAAAAAATATATTGCATTTGGATAAATGTTGAAAATTTTAAATTAAACATAAGTAATGCATTCTTGCTTATAAATATTACATAGAACTACTTCATTGAACACCAAGAGGGAAAAATTCAGTTGGTAAGCTCCTCCCGTTAGTGCCGGGGCGAGGTAAATCCAGCACCACATGGCAAATCCAGCTCCCCCCACCACACCATAGTGCCGCCGCTAACAGTTACCACCGGGGACTTCAATGCCAGGCAGATCGTGACGTCAGTGAGCATGCAATGTTCTATCTGCAAAATTCATTGTCACCCCCTGCCTTAGCACCTCACCCCCAACAGCAATAGGGAGAGGAGGCATCAAGCAGGCAGATGCTGGCTCCAGGGCGCTACTTAAAGGGATCATGAGTAATGAGTCGTAGCTGTCAGGTTAGTGCTGTTTCACCGCCTCCTTTTCAGTTTGACATTGTGTAACAGTTTAATTCAGTCATTTAAAGGTTGTTTAGTATCAGGAGCATTGTGGCTACTAACAATTAGTTACATTTATTCTCAAAACATATCAAAGTGCTACACTTAGTTACATTAATGGGGGCTGTACTGGCAGTCGACCTCGCCCCCCCCAGGTTATACGGCGGAGGGAGCGGAGCCAGCGAGAAAGGAACAGAGGGAGGAGAATGGCCATGAGGGCTGCATCTCCTTCTCCTTGACCTGCTGCTGCTGGCTGAGATAGCTGCACAGCCATCAATGATGAGAATGAGGTTTTGCAGCATCAATGAACCTCCCCTTTAAGAACTGGAAAGAGCCTGTGGCAATGATGACTTGTGATTAAACTGCACCTGATATTGGTTAGTGTTTCCAGTTTAACACCACTGAACTAGGCCATTAGCCATGGATTTAGTGCTCCAATCCTTTCTTTGTGCAATGAGACTGAATTTTGCATGCAGTCTGAAGCATTAGCGCCTGGTGCTAATTCTCAAACTTTTCAAAAGTTACCGCCCATTCCTGGGCTATAATGAATTTCTCCCCCTAAATATATAGTCAGCTGAGCAATTTAAGCACATGAAATCATCAGTAAACTGACATGAATTTAGACATTGAGCTCTCTCAATCTAGAATTATACCCCCAAAAAATACTTAAACTTCAAAAACAAAGTCCTCATATCTGGTGTATAAAAGTACAGAGTAAGTACAACCTTGGCAGGTGACACATCAGAATCAGTGTGCTGCTGTCTGTTATTCTCATGTTGCTACAAGCAAGCCTGTCTTCCCTGTTTTTTTATGATGCCATCTACAAATTACACTGTGACCAGAAAGCACCACCAGAGAAGCAGATCCCTTTGAGAGTCAGCCATTACAATGACGTGGCGATAGTTCTGATTCAGATAATACAATGTCATTCATTTTGAATGATATCTTTGTGTGTGTCTAACTGTCCCTTCATTTATGCATAGAACAGAAAAAAATAAGAAAAGATTGCACTAAAGTGAACTAGGCTACCTAAATCACCCTAATGTAAACGAGATTACCTAAATCAAGTACCTTTATTTTTTTAAATTAATGGGGTTGAATGCCGAAGAATAAAGGCATCCTGGCAACTTCCTTCCCTGCTGTCATTTAGATTAATTGAGAGTCACACTATTAAACCAAAAGAAAAAAATGTGAGAAGTACCCATTAGGTCAGTAGGCAAATTTAAAGAGAAAAGAAGTTAACATTTTGAGTATAACCCTTCATCAGAACCAAAGCATTTCCAGCAGGAATAGGGAGCTTTGTAACCTAGTTTCATTCAATGAAATACTTTTTCCCTACTCAGTTTTTCCCTCTAACTTTCTCCCCTCCTCTTCTAAAGGTGGCATCTCTTGTTGGGGGATAGTTCGACAGTACCAACTGCCTTCTGATACCTCACCCAAGCTGCCCTTCTCCTATGGACTATGAAGGCTGGTGGGCTAGGTGGCCATAAGACCATTACAGTCAAGGCTGATTCCACCATCATCTGGCCTGTACTTGCAGCAGGGGTAGCCAGATACTGATCAGCTGTGGCACACATCGCAAAAGTGGCTTTCTACAATCCCTGGTGGAAGTGTATACATGAGGATGTTGGGTAAGAACAAATCAGAATTAGCTGCGATGGCTACCACAGCCAAATAGCTCACCAAGCTCACATATAAAGAATGACAGAATAAGGAAGATACCAAAGTAGGAGGGGTGGGGGTCAATGGCTATCCGACCAAAGACAGTAGGAGAGGAGAGGGCAGGGGGATATTATCTGAATGGCAATAGATTGGGAGAAGGGGAAGTGCAACGAGACCTGGGTGTCCTTGTGCACCAGTCGCTGAAGGTAAGCATGCAGGTGCAGCAGGCGGTGAAGAAGGCAAATGGTATGTTGGCCTTCATAGCGAAAGGGTTTGAGTATAGGAACAGGGATGTCCTGCTGCAGTTGTACAGGTCCTTGGTGAGACCACACCTTGAGTACTGTGTGCAGTTTTGGTCGCCTTATCTGAGGAAGGATGTTCTTGCCATGGAAGGAGTTCAGCGAAGATTCACAAGGCTGATACCTGGGATGGCAGGAATGACATATGAGGAGAGATTGGGTCGATTGGGCTTATACTCGCTGGAGTATAGAAGAATGAGAGGGGATCTCATCGAAACATATAAAATTCTGACAGGTCTGGACAAACTAGATGCAGGAAGAATGTTCCTGATGGTCGGAGAGTCCAGAACCAGGGGTCATAATCTAAGGATAAGGGGTAAGCCATTTAGGACAGAAATGAGGAAGAATTTCTTCACCCAGAGAGTGGTGAACCTGTGGAATTCTCTACCACAGAAGTTAGTTGAGGTCAAGTCATGAAATATATTCAAGAATGAGTTAGATATATTTCATAAAGCTAAAGGTATCAAGGGATATGGGGAGAAGGCAGGTACAGGGTACTGAGTTTGGATGATCAGCCATGATCTCATCGAATGGCGGAGCAGCATCGAGGGGCCGAATGGCCTACTCCTGCTCCTATGTTTCTACGTTTCTATGAAAAATAAAAAAGGGACAAATTTGACAAGAAAAAGAAATTCATCTGCAATTCCTCTTCATCCATTTAACATTTAGAGCTCCAAGATATTCTGTGCTCTCAGGGGTGGCCAGTTTAACATTTTATTTGTATAATGTGTTACTGAAAATACAGCAATAGTGCTCAGTGATCACACTCAGTTTAAATTGAGTAACACTCTTGCAATTATGCAGGAGAAGCCCTATTACTATAATAGAACTTTTGAATTGCTAAAATAAAAGTGGGATATGTCAAAAAGTCTAAAGTGTGACAGGAGCACCATCAGAGCATATGAGCTGGGTGCATACAGTTACCCAAATAAGAGTTCTGTACACAAATGCACGTCGCATAAGGAATAAAACAAGTAAGCTAGAAGCAGAAATTCAGCTTAAAAGCTATGATGCCATAGTCATTACAGAGACCTGGCTACAAGCTGGGCATGACTGGGAGCTAAATATTGCAAGCTATAAGAACTTTAGAAAGGACAGGGAAACTGGGAAAGGAGCAGCAGTAGCAATATTGATAAAATACACAATTACAGCAGTAGAAAGAAGGGATATCAGCAATGGCAATCAGGCAGTGGAAACACTTTAGGTAGAATTAAGGAACAGTAAAAGATGCAAGACTCTGGGGACATTGTAATGTAATGTATAAATATGGAGATCAGTGAAGCATGTATTAAAAAGAATGCAGTTATAATGGGAGATTTTAATTTTCACATAGACTGCAAGAAGCAGATGTAGTCAAAGCAGTGGATTTCTAGATTGTATTCAGGACAGTTTTCTGGAACAAGTTTGAGTAGGAGAAGGGAGAGTCACAAACCAAAGTATTACATTTAAGTAAGACAAACTTCAAATGGCTGAGATATAAATTCACCACTGAAAACTGAGCTGAACTGTTGATGGGTAAAAGAAAACCCATTTTTGTATATTTTTATTTTAAACAGATGCAATATTTTAAATCCATCATTCTTTGTAAGAGCAGGATAAATGAAAGGGAATGTTCATTAGATTATTTCCTTTGATACAATTGAAATTCAGGTCATTTTGGCTCACTTAAGACTCTGTGGTACAGTATATGAATATCACTGTTGGCTGCTCCATTTGATAATGGAACAGTGATAACGCTGTAGATTGAAGAAGTGCCTGCTATAAAGGAGGTAATAAATTATTCCATGAGCATTTCTTCAAATCTGTGATCTGTAAATATGTGTTTTTAACTGTGGTACATGCGTGGGAATTTGTGCATTTCTTGAAAAATTCTATAAAAACAAATAAACTATGGTTTTGCTTCATATTTTGACAGTGATTATTTATAACAATTGCTCCATCTAAAATACTTTCAGGCTTAAAATTTTAAATAACATACTATTTGCGATCATCTACCAGTGACGGAACCCAACAAAGAAATAATTTCACAAAACTTCACAATTTGGATAATTACTCGAAAGCAATAAAACTCAACAAAATTGAATGGAAAAGCTGGTTTGGACCCTGCTTATCACAAATATGTTATTTCATAATTTGTATTATCCATTTTCAACTGAAAATGTCTATAGAGTTTTCATTATTTTTGATGCATATTTACAACCATTCTTTACTGCTTTGGGTGGGAAAGATTTAATTTATGGATAAATTCAGAAGTTTAAAAAAAAGCTTTACAAGGCGGAGAGAAAATAATTAAGCATCCTATATTGTCATTACATTACCAGATGTGAATTAGCATATTCAAGCATGATTTTCTGTTATTTCAGAGTTAAAAGTGGCCGTCAGTAAGGGAAAATATATTGGCCCGGAATTTGCTGGAGCGAGCCATCTCGCAGTGAGCACCGGGAGTTGGATTTCTTTTCCTTATCCTTCAGCTCCAATTAACATTGCACCACAATTTGCTGGAAGTGTGAGCTGATAACGGGGCATTTGGGACCTTGCTGAATGACAGGATCAACAGTATATCTCCTTAACCAATGAAATTTAAGGATTTGAATGGTCGGCAAATCTCTGAAGTGGCAGCTTGATATTATTTAAACAAAGTTTATCACCAAATTACATGCAGGAAAATGCGTAGTTCTAAGTTTTTTTGCCTATGGAACATGACACATGAACTTATGAATAAGACAGCCTCCTGCTCAGGGTTCAGAATATTATTGTTCTTTTAATTCCTGTTACTTGCGTAATCAGCAAAGTGATTGTTGGTTACTTACAAAGTAGTGGGCCCACATACTTTGAGGTGGGGGTAATTCTAAATCCTGACAAGCTGAAATGAATTTAGCAGTGCCTTTACTCCCAGCCAGAATCCACAATGAATCAATTTAACAAATCAATTTAATCAGTTTAACTTGCATCCTGGTTGCGTGCTTTATGTGGCATATGCAGAACAATTATAATTTAATCTCTAACCGGTTTCAAAGTGGAAGGCCATTGGAAAAATAAATTACCCCATTAGCAGGGTCTTTACACTGTTAAATAGCAGCCCTAACTTTCTCCGCAAATTTAATTTGCATTTACTGTGCAAATGCAGCAATTTCTTGACACACATGGGAAGGTTGACAGTAAGCTCTGCTTTTTTGCGAGGCTAACGGATGAGCGCCGTAAAACATTCAGCAATCTGTGGCGATTCGCAAATCACAGCGTATCTGTTCCTCACCACAAATTGCTGGGTTTCTAATAAAATGGTGCACCTTTAAATCATCGTTATTTTTCCAGCAAATTCTGGGCCATTGTTGGAATTTAGGACATGATTATTGTAAGCCAAGAGCAGGTCAGGAATTTGAGTCAGTGGTTATGAGCCGACAGTAATCGGCTGCACATTTTAATTACTTCAGCAAAACACCTTTTTTTGATTCACAAGGACAGATGAGGAAGTCCAGTTGGCCCATCTTAGCCCATCCATCATATCCAATTAATCTACTGTTTTAAATGAGGTGTGTGCCAAAAACTCTTTGACGATAATTGTGATAATTAGTGATATTTTGAAAGCAGAATGAACTAGCATAGAATATTTAAAGATCACTGCAAAAGTGAAGGGAAGGTTAATGAGACCAAGACAGTACACAGAAGCTTATACCATTGCTTCCAGTTTTAGAGGTACAGATATCAGGGAAAATTTTAACTCCCCACTCAGCGGGAATAGAGTGGGCGAGCACTTAAAATGAAGTGGCTTCATTTCCCACTCTGTTTCCGACAATCTCCGATTTTAACGCAGCTGAATTGGGCGGGGGATGAGAAGCCCGCCAGACTCAGGCGGAAGCTTGAAGCATAAATATGAATCATGGTCCGATGACGTCAATAGGACCCCGATAGCATTTTAACTGGAGCCAGAGCAGAGAAGTCACCAAGGCTTCCCTGCAAGGCAGAAGCAGGTCGGCAGTTGGTGGGAAGGAGGAAGAGGCCCACCTGTTGAGTGAAAAAATGTAATTCGCGGAGCCAGCAGGAGCAGGACCTAACCTGCCGTGGGAGACTGACACGATCAGATCGGTCGCCTGTTTCACACGCCACCTGATTTTACTTTTGATTGAATAGAGCCTCTCAGAAAACTTGGCTATTCGCCACACTAGTTGGCAGTGGCTCTGGGTGTTTCAATGAGTGTCTGGAATTAGACATGTATCCACCATCAGGCCACGAGGCAATTGGGCAGCAGACCTGTCACTAAAATCAGATATATACCAAGTCACTAGATAACCCAAAGCACCTGACAAAATTATCCTTTTGATATGGAGTGTTATAATCTCCTTTTCCCTCCCCTGACTTTCCCACACTGCACATCACATATGGATAAGAGAGCAACCTGATTCCAATTCTCCATCAAAGTTGTTCTAAACAGGCCACGAGGAGGTACGTGGGCATGTCTTGAGATGCATTTCCTTTTGATGTTGCTCTCTCCTGTGGAGAAACACTTGGGAATACTCATAGCTCTCCTTTACAGCGCCCCAGCTGAGATTGAAAATTGACCAGAATGCGGGCAATCAAACCAGTGGTAAAGCAACATACTTCCAAAAAAAAATGATCTTCCTAATGTGATTATTTTTGATGGCATTTACTTTTAACTGTGGAGTTAAGATATTTTATTTCTGTTGTTGAATCTTGATACTCTGTCTGGCAGTAATTTGGGAGAGGTTAGCACTTCTCTGTATTTCTCTGCATTTTGATGGACCTCCAATTCTAAAATGGGAATCACTTTAAAATAAATTAGATTTGGAATGTAAATGTTGTTGTAGATTTTCAGCTTCACTTCTGTTCTATCAACACAAAAGATAATTCTCAGATACCTCAAGCTTAAAATAGAGTAGGATCTTGCTTTTTAACAGTTGGAACCTGCCAGACATGCCAGCGCATATTCGCTGTACTTCTTTTGCAGTAAGTTTTCAGTTTGAAAGTATTAGAGGATTCTGAAAATGTCTAGAAACAAGATGAGTTGGTTTTTCTCATGGAACATAGGAACCATCGTAACAGGAGTAGGCCATTCGGGCCTAGTTTGACCCCTCAGGCTTGCGCCGCCATTCAGGGCCAGTAACTAGATTTGTCATTGATACCAACCAATATTTTCTCTGCGTCTCTAGAACCAGGAAATAATTAGAAGATTTCAACATGTTTTGATAGGCAAGCATTTCTAACCTCATCGATGTAAGTAATGAAGAATGAGTGAATAAATTTCACATCGAGCATAATTGGGGTTAAAGTAATTTTGTGCGAAGGTATGTTGCATATGGATAGAGTGTAATGCAAACCTCATGAGCTGTGGGCAATTTCTGTTACAGGTGATGGAAGGAAGAAGTCTATGAAAATTAATGATTTAGTCAGGAAGATACTAATAAATGGAAATGAGAAGGCAAACAAGGTGATATGTAAATGAGCATCCAGATTTGATTGCTTGCATCTCAATTAATTGTCTCATTAAACACAGGCATTTCAATTTTCACTTTGTTTCATAAATAATAATATACCAACAATTTTTAAGAAACTTACGACAACCTCACGAATACTGTTTAGATACACAATTTTCTCAAAATATCTGCAACCTTACATTAGTGATTATGCATTAATATAAAGGTTGCATTTAATATAAATGCAACCTTTATATTAATGCATAATCACTATTAAATACTGCTGCATATTAAATGTAGCGGAACCTTCTTATCACCACTGCTTAAAACAGCAGTGTGTTGTTTTATTATTTATTCTTATATATTTTAATGAGATTAATATTGTATCCACACCCCTTCAGAAGTTCCTGCTACATTTTTGATATATATTTTGTTTCCAAATTTACTTTGCGACTCCCACTTCCCTCCAGATCAGCTTAAGTTACAAGCCTGGAAAATGCAATGTAATTATTACTATATGAACACATTCGTATCAAATTCCTTTAGCCACTGTTTTAATGTTGGCATTAATCCATGTATTTGAAATGTATCCACCAAAATAGCAGGCAAAGGGATATGGTACAAACCTGTTAAGTGTTCATATTATCATATCATGCAGGATAATTTCCAGGTTCTGGTCAATCAGCCTTTTACTTTAGTCAGTATCCCGTAAGCAGCCTGTGAAATGGCCATCATAGAGTTACTGGGGATGGAGGAACTAGAAATCAGATCTGGTGATGATGCTATTCTATGGCTAGCAACATTAACCCTCAATGTCCCCAGACTAAAGAAGAAAAAAGTCACCCAGGGTTTCTGCTTTTGATCACCGTCCAGTGATCGCTTGTTGGAACATGCATGTGTAAACATCCGATGAAGTCAGAATTGGCTCAGCTCTGAAGCTTCCAAAGGTTGAGCAACCGGATGGTGCTCACTGTCGAGCCTTATCCATGAAGTGTGTACAGTTTGGGCAAGGTGCCAGGTGGCTGCCAATGCTTGTGGAACTGTACCCTAGTTTGATTCATTGGGCTTCTGGAATGAAAGAGATAAAAGGAGATATCGTTAGAAAGTAAAAGCTCCACTGAACCATTGGGGGTGATTTTGTGAATGGAGCCGCGTTAGAGGTGGGACTGCTGCTTGTCGGGTTTCAGTCCCGCCTCCATCGAGTTGTGGCCAACCCACGCTATTTTCCCTTGATTGACCTTGTTAAGCCCACCCAGTGGGTTTAGCAGGCCAATTAAGGGAAAGCCGGTTGCAGAGCACGTCAACGTATGATGTGTCATCTGTCAAAAAATTTTGACAGATAAATTGTCATCGTTTGACAGCTCTGTGAAGCTGTCAAACACTGACAATCTCTGCAGTTTGATGAGGTCTTGCATACAAGACCTCATCAACCTCTTTCTTTTACAGAAATGAGATGTTTGTTGCATCTGAGAATGCAACGGACATCTCTCATCTGCAACACGGAGGTGCGAGACTCTCCGTATAGAAACCGACTGAAGCCTGCAGGAAGAAACAAAGGTAAGTACACTTTTAAAAACACTTAGGATTTACCTCAGATACTCACCTCTACACTCTTGCACCCATTACTTACCTTCACACCACACTTTTGCACCCCCCCGGCCCCCGCAGACCAAGTACTCGCCTCGCTGAGCTGGCGGGTTTTGAAGTTATCGGGAAGCCTGCACTTGTGAGGGCAAAAATGGGATAATCTTAATTTCTGCCTGTTAACTACCTGTTAACAGGCAGTTAATAGGCTTTAATCCCTTTCTGCCTCCAAGGAGATGGGACCCGGTGCGGGACAGCAACCCGCCTCCTGGGAAGATGGCATGGAGGCGGTTTGCCATCTGCCCCCAAATTCTGCCATTTTCCCGGCAGTCCCGCCTCCATACCCGCCTCCTCGGGGCTGAGAAATTGTATTAGTGCTCTTGTCATTTTCCAAGCCTTATAGGCAATAGAAACTTCTTAACTCATTGTGGACAGACAAATTGTGCTTTATTAAGCTAATTCATTTACAAGGCTGCTTAGAGACCTTACTTACATAAGAACATAAGAAATAGGAGTTGAAGTAGACCATTTGGCCCTTTGAGCCTGCTCTGCCATTCAACAAGATCATGGCTGATCTTCTACCTCAACCCCACCTTCCCGCACTATCCCCATATCCCTTGATTCCCAAAAATGTATTGACCTCTGTCTTGAATATACTCAATGACTGAGCCTCCACAGCTCTCTGGGGTAGAGAATTCTAAAGATTCACAACCCTTTGAGTGAAGAAATTTCTCCTCATCTCAGTCCTAAATGGCCGAGCCCTTATTCTGAGACTGTGATTCCGTATTCTAGATTCCCCAGCCAGGGGAAACATTTTCTCAGCATTAACCCTGTCAAGCCCCTTAAGAATTTTATATGTTTTAACTGATTGTGTGGGGTTGATTTCCTCTGGTGGTCATTGTAAACAAATATGTGAAGATTTCCTCTGCTTGGTATTTCTAGCAAAAGCACAAAGCATGTCATTTTCCAATAAGGAAGAAGGAAATTCACTGGCATCAAAACAATGAAATTAACTGAGATTCCTGAAGGACACACAGTTGTGACAGACACTACAGATATAAAACCTTTATTACATAGATAGATTCTAATCAGCACAATTAGCAATATACCCTAAGATGTTTCCAGGAAGAATAGTATATCACCAATAAAAAGCTTAATTCTGCAGTTTGGAACAATCTCCGTGCGCCTTATTGAGCTACTGATATCCAGGCCAACTAGTTTCTAGGTAATGTCCTCCCACTACAAATCATACTGTTATTCGGAGGATTTATTAATGTGAATAACATTTGGGTAAAATCACTAATGAGTCTGCCTAATTTTGGAGCCTTTCAGCTGTGACTTGATGGCTAATATGAGGCCTGAACAAGTCGAGGTAAGTTTGGGTTCTTACTCAATATTTTCCATTAACATTCTGATTTGTTGAATTTCTAGTTGAAACTACATGTATCTCCAAACAAAAAAAAGTTTTCACGGTAACTGTGAGATGAACAGAGAATTGAGATAACGCCAGCAGAGCTGTTACTTCCATAATGGATTAGTGTTGGTCAGCCTCTGAAAGCTTAAGGACAGTCTCATTCCTCAGCAAGTGGCAACCTCAATGACATTATCTACAACAAACAAGCACCAATCAGCAAATGTATCTCGAGTCATCCAGACAATGGTAGTTCTCATTATGAAAGCTCTTTTGTGATGTGGACAAAATATCTGAGAACAGATGCATTTAATTTCCAATTCAACCAGTCACAATGGAAGTAGCTTTTAAATATAGAATCATAGAATCATAGAATGGTTACAGCACGGAAGAAGGCCATTCGGCCCGTCGAGCCCGTGTCGTCTCCTTGCAAGAGCACCTCAGCTAGTCCCACTCCCCCGCCCTTTCCCCGTAGCCCTGCAATTTCTTTTCTTTCAGCTACTTATCCAACTCCCTTTTGAAAGCCACGATTGAGTCTGCCTCCACCAACCTTTCAGGCAGTGCATTCCAGATCCTAACCACTCGCTGAGTAAAGAAGTTTTTTCTTATGTCGCCTTTGGTTCTTATCCAATCACCTTAAATCTGTGTCCTCTGGTTCTCGACCCTTCTGCCAATGGGAACAGTTTCTCTCTATCTACTCTGTCCCGACCCCTCATGATTTTGAATACCTCTATCAAATCTCCTCTCAATCTTCTCTGCTCTAAGAAGTACAACCCCAGCTTCTCCAGTCTATCCACATAACTGAAGTCCCTCATCCCTGGAATCTTTTCTAATTGAGATATAAACTATTTAAGTAAACACTTCTAGAAGAGAAATTTCATCCATGCTGCCAACATCCACAAACTTGGGACACAATTCTCAACTGGTATAGATTTGCTGATATTTTGACAATATTTGTCACATTTGCATTGTGTTTTCTCTTGGCAACAAAACACAAACAGTACTTTCAAAGACCTTTACTTTCCTACCTGCCACACCTCTGCCTCCCAATTTTCTTTGCTCATCTTTTGAAAGTGCCGGTGAACAGCTCCACAGGTGCCAGCCGCTGTCTGGTACCTTGCCCAAGCGACCATTCTTTCTGCACAAACCTAGGCAGTGAGGGTTGGCAGGCCATTCGACTCGGGGTGGAGGCCATCACAGGCAAATCCAATTCTGTTCTCACCCGGCGTCCACAATGGTACAAGTTCCAGCAAGGATCACTGGATAGCAATCAGCAGCAGGAACGGCAGCTGGGTTTTTCCCTTCCCCAGCCCAAGGGTACTGTTGCCAAGTGTTGTATCTTACTGCTTCCCTGGCTGAGAACAGCTAATTCAGTACAAGCCAAAGATTAAACCACAAATCTTCTTGGTCTATGTGGATCACTACCACAGAGCCATCAACTCTGTAAATAATAAGTGGATATTAAGGGAATCAAGGGATAGGGCAGGAAGGTGGAATTGAACTAGATCAGCCATGATCTTATTGAATGGCGGAGCAGGCTCAAAGGGCCGAATGGCCTACTCCTGCTCCTATTTCTTATGTTCTTAAGTTCTTAAATGACTTTTGATTCACATTATTATGGATCTACTAAGAAATGCCTTCAACCTTCCTTTCTATTCTGTTGTGTAAGATTTTGAGATCAAAAGCAAAAATGTCAAGTACAATAAAGGCAGGAAAATGTAAACTTACAGCAGTGTGAGATAGCTCTGAGAATTGCATACGTAGCACAATTAGAATTGATACTCTCCTAAATTTCCATGCAAATGATTAGGAACCTCCTTTTACTTATGATTTACATTTTCCAGCAACATGATGTTTGGCAAAGTCTCACAACTGAGATTTTTAGCTGAGTAAATTATTAACAGGTGATCCACGTGTGTTTTGAGAATATAGTAATTAACTAGGTTGTAGCAGGTTATCATTACCGTGCAAAATTCTGCAAGTTTGAAGCTACAAGACCAGTTCATTTCAGGAGATGACCAAAAGTGAAGGAAGCTATGAGCAGTAGAAATTAACTACCCTTTCTGTCAGTTAGATTGTACATAGCAATTTGGTGTCAGGTTGCATGAAATTAATATTCTTGTTAATATTTGTACAGTTCCCAAATTCGCTGAATTTTCTTCCTGGAGATTAATATGTTATAGCCTGGTTTTGATATTTTATTGTTTGCTAGTGCATTTAGTAGGTGAGAACTAGATCCACTATGTTACAGACAAGAGGGACAATTATGCTGTCAAGTGAGTGGGGCAGAGAAATGGGTGAGCCGGCCTTAGACCTATTTCTCGGTTGATTCGTAGAGAATGGCATTTTGCAGCCAAGCCACATTTCTCTTGCCAGTGGATGATTCCATTTTTCATGGTATCACCAGATGATTATCATAATGTTACATTCAGGGTGTAAAGGTTGTGATAATCATCTGGTGATACCATGTCTTATGTTCAGTCAGGAATGCACTGAAATCACTGAGCACTGAGTTAAAATTGCTGATGCTTTGGAAGCACCATCAACCATTTCAAATATTAGACTCTTCAAGGCCTATATTAACTGTAAAGCTTCATTCTTCATTGAGTTTTTTTTTGCACTGGTTTCATTCCATTTGCTGCTAGTTTCGGTGGTGGCCTATATTTAGCAATTCTGCAAGCTACAGTTTAAGTTGCCATAACTACGGTTCTGAGGCTGGGTGGCCTGCTGGATAGACCTCTCTATTTGCTGGTTGCGGAGGAGGCCACAATGAGAGACAGCTCCATTATCCATGCAAACCCTTGCCATTCCCTTGCTGCTGAATGCTCCCTCAGTATGTCGACAAATTTGTGTGGGAACAAATTAATGGGCAATAATACTGAAGCTACATATTAATGCCTTCTCCATACAATTCCCCAGAATTCTGAAAACTGGATAAGAGAGATTGCTGTATATTGGAGTTCAATGTGACTATCGCCCCAGTGAGAGCATTTATTAGTGAAACCGAGCCTGGGCCTCAACCACTAGGAACGCCAGTGTAGAAAACACTGGCGTGGCCATTCTCTCCATGGCGGCCTGCAGTTCATTTCGGCAGGAGTGCATCACTCCACGGATGTGTGTGGTAGACTCCACCAAAGTGGCTACGAGAATTTCCAGGTTATTTGACACAAACTCAAATGTCCTTCTGTTCCCATCACCTACAGACATGGGAGATGGCATTGATTCACCAACCCACCTCCACCCAGGAATTTCTAACAGTGTTTCTAATTGGAGGGAGGGGGGGAAACATTGAGCTCCAAAAAGGGCAGCTCTCCTTTGTAGCAACTCCTGGCGTAAAACCTCCAGTGCAACATCCTCAAGAGGAGTAGTCCTACAGCTCCCCCGCTCCTTCCATTCTCAACTGTTAGCAGCAGGGCTTTACATTTTTGAATGTGCGACTGTGCTTTAATTGGAAGTTGCAGTTGCTTAGGTGCTGCTGCCTTACTGGATATCCTGCCCACTCTCCCAACATGTCAACAATCTGCTCAGGAATCCGAAGCTAACTATTATAATGAGCTGACCTCTCGAAATCATGCATGATCAGCTCTCTCACTGCACACCATGTGCAATGTGTGTAGTCCTGCTGGCACTGCAATGGAGCGGCATATTCTGCCTTAATATTTTTTGTATAAATGCAGCAAATATTCTTTCTGATTTAGTGTTCAATTTGCTTATTGGAACATGACTTAAATTAATCATTTGGTTTTGTTTCTGCTAGTATTAACTTTTTGCAGGGAAAACAATTTATAAAATCTTTTGGGATAGCTTAACACAAAGGGTCAGTTACCTTCCCTACAGTTATTGATTAATATTACTAATTACCTACTGGTCAAGAACAATATGATAACTATGTTGCTAACAAAAACTTTATTAATAGGTTGCTGCAACTAACAGTAGAATACTCATTCTTTGAGTCAGAAGTTTATGGGTTCAAGTCTTTCTCCAGGCATATTGTCCGAGGTGCTATCTGTTGGATGAGCCGCCATCCGGGACCCATGTCTGGGAGCAACTGGTCTGAGCAGAAGCCTTGAAGTAACCTGCCACATCACTCCCTGGAGACTTCAGCAACTTCAGATTAGATAACAAACCACCAAACACTTCTACAAACTCACTGAGAGCCAACAGAAATCAGTCAGCAACTATCCTGAAAGCAGTTGATAATCCCTTTAAATAGTGCTGCTGGGGGAATCTTCCTGCTGCTGAACGCATGCTCAGCTGTGCGTGTTTAAGAGAGGGCATTAGCTGGAGCGCTGAGGTCGAAAATGGCAACACTAGCGTCAAATCGGCGTTACATGCTGCCCACTCTGCATACTTCCGACGCACACACCCCGCGCCCGCGCTAATGACCTCACCAAAATGGCGCCCGGTGCGGCCTGCACCAGAAGTGTGCGTGCGCAGCGTGGACGCCATTTTGGACTCAAAACGGCACCCGTAGCAACTGAAAAAATGGGCACTACGGAGCCACATTTCATGGTCAATATATCTATTGAAAAATGAAGAAAGGAATTTTGAAGAGTCAGTCATTATTCGGGGAGCTGAATTTCAAGGTTTATGTATTCAGGTCTGGAATTTCCACTCATGTCAGAATATCTAAAGTTGCAAAATGTCATTTTTCTCCCTATCCTTTTTACATGAATACAGCAAAATAAATATAACAGTCCTAAATTTTCTGATTTATTTCTCTTTAATTTCAAGATAAAAATTTTCACAGAAACATGACTTCTTATCTCTTCAGTGTTACATGTCACTGCACACAAGGGCTAAGGGTGATCATCGAGATAGATATTTGCTGCTACACTTACATTTTGAATGTTATATTCTTTCCCTGCTAAACAAGGAGCATTTGATTTTTTTTATGCACACATTATGCCAGAAATTGTGAAGGCGCCACCCAAGAGCAATGTGAAGGCCATTTATCTTCTTCATTCCTGCAGATATCCTTGATACAGATTCATGTCTTAAAATAGCAGACCTGTGTAGGGATGTTCCAGCAGCTGAGATAAACACCAACAGTCTCCAGCCCCATGGGTTTTCAGAGGAGGAGCAAGGGAGCAGAGACGTCTGTGGCTGGCATTGGAGTTAATAATGAAGAGCTATCTCATGAACAGGATTTTAGAAACATAGAAACACAGAAAAATAGGAGCAGGAGTCGGCCACTCAGCCCTTCGAGCCTACTCCACCATTCAATATGATCATGGCTGATCCTCTATCTCAATACCATATTCCCGCTCTCTCCCCATACCCCTTGATGCCTTTTGTGTCTAGAAAATGTTCTTTTTGCATACCTATTTCCTTGTGGATGGAGTAAGTGATTGGAAGGGAGAGGACTGTTGGCTGGAAGAGCCCTTGGCTTTAAAGTACTATAGATTTTTTTTTAATTTGCAAGCAATTTTATTTTCCTAATCTTCAACCAACACCACTCTTATGCCGACTGTTCAGGAGGTGTGCGAGAACATCCTAGAGGTGACAGGTTCACTGCTGTCCCTCCTTCCACATGGGAATTGCCTGATCGCTGTTCAATACCACCCTCTGAAGTCATAACGGAGTTTGGGTATGTACCATGGGTGCAACTGTGTTCTACCATTCTGGTATAACTAATTAATTGAGAACTGTAATTACATTTCATGACAAAAAAACAACAATGTTCAAACAAGTTGAATTTTGTACCTTGTCACAAATTACATAATGGAAAATGGATATCCAAAACTGGCTAGAGTACGAATTAATGATAACTCTACACCTGCCAATCACAAAACTTTCAATTATGGAGATTTATTTTGCATGTCACAGCATATATCTAGAAAAATTTTCACCAGGATAATGAAAATGCCAAGCAAACATTTATTTGTCACATTTCATTGTCTCTCTTATCTGTGAGTTGAAAGATCTGCAATCACCAGTAGCTTTTTTCCTCACATACATCAAAAACAGTTTTCTGTTATTTGATTTGGCCCATTATAGGCTGTAAGGAATTATAAGGCTTCAAGTAAGAATTCTAGCTGGTTCACCGTTCCCATGAGCTCAAATGAATCGCTTCTCTCCAGATTCAAAGACTCAAACCTTCTGACTTCATAAAAGGCTGCATGAAGAAAGGCTTTACTTCTCAGACGCTGGGCTTTCATTGTTGGCATTCACAGCAATTCATGTTTAATGAATTGCCCTTGTACTTTCTATACTATGATGGAAGAGAATTTCATCCAGGCAGCAGGAACTAACTGCAGGCATTGAAGAAAAATATTAACACAGACTGTTGACAATTGAAAGTTAAAGTTAGAAGAGGGTTGTGATAAGGAAAGTCACATGGGTCCTTCTTTTCTGTTCAAATTTGGATTGGATATTTGAACAGTTCTTGGCAGGAGAATCTAACTTCCGATGTTGAAGTGCTGCAACTATTACTAAGTATTTAGGATATCATGGTTGCTGCTCTGTGATCAGTGAAACTTCCTCGTGATGTTGTAAAACACTGTAGCCATCTTCACTGGGATTTTTAACACAAAGAAACATTTAGGCTGCGATTTTATCGGCACTGAAAGGGCGGGTTTGGAGGCGGGTCAGAGGTTAAAAACTTTTTGATTGACGGCGGGTTGCAAGCCCGCCGTCAACCCGCCTCCACGCCACTTTGCCAAATGCCGGCTCCCAGACTCCCGATCGGTCCCGCCACCCAGACTCCCGATCGGTCCCGCCACCAAGCGGCGGGGAGGCCCTTAAGGCAGTTAACAGCTTGTTAACTGCCTGGATAAGCCTATTTTAACAGTGTTTTTCGATTTTTGCACATTCTCTGCGTGTTCCACGCCAGCTGATTGTGCTGGGTTCACCAAGTGCCTGACTTCCTGACAGCTGCAGCTCCAGCATAAAAACGGAGCTCGAACATGGCTCACTTACAGATGACAGAACTTTGCTTTTTCAGGTCTTGGAAAACTTTTTGCAGATCTACTGATCTTGTACGTGGTGAAGCTGGGATCCATCTGCACTGTAACCTCCTGGGAAAACCCTCTCCCCACATTGACTGAGCGCGTATAACTTCTAGTCCTCAACTGAGAGATCTAGCAGCAGCATGGGAACCATTTATACCCTGTCATCCTGGTCCTCAGATTCGGAGGAAGAGCAGCCACGGCAGCAGCAGAACCAGGCACAACAGCAGCAGCAACAGGAGCGCCAACCTCCTCCTCACCCACCTGATGCTGCACAGGGCAGAGGGCGTCAGCGCAGGGCTGCACCACGCCGCAGGAGATACCCCCAACACAGGGTTTACAGGCAGAGGATGAGCTTCCTCAACATGACTGAGCAGCAGTGCCAAAAGAGGCTGAGACTTTCGCGAGAGGTAGTCGCTGACATCTGCGCAATGCTGCACCAACACCTGGAGCCCAGAGGAGCGGGTGGACACCCCTTACCAGTGGCTGTCAAAGTCACCACCACCCTCAATTGTTTTGCTTCAGGGTCCTTCCGGGGCTCATCAGCAGACATCAGCGGCATCTCCCAGTCAGCAGCACACACTTGCATCATGCAGGTTACCGATGCCCTCTTTGCAAAGGTGCACAATTACATCCATTTCTCCACGGATCAAGCAAGTGTAACCGCGCGTGCGGTTGGCTTTGCAAAGATGGCAAGCTTGCCAAGGGTGAAGGGTGTCATAGTCTGCACACATGTGGCCATTAGGGCACCCAATCACAACCCAGCTGTATTTGTCAACCGCAAGGGCTTCCACTCCCTTAGCATTCAGCCGGTGTGTAACCACAGGAATGACATTATGCATGTTTGCGCAAAGTTCCCTTGCCGTTGCCATGACTCGTTCATCCTGCGGCAATCTACTGTGCCCCCGCTCTTCAAACCGCCAACCCAACTTTCTGGATGCCTACTTGGAGACAAGGGCTATCCCCTGAAGATGTGGCTAATGATGCCGTTGAGGAGGCCATCAAACGAAGCAGAGGAGCGCTACAATGCGAGCCACATTTCCACCAGAGCCATCATCGAGCAAACCATCTGCTTGCTCAAAATGCGATTCAGATGCCTTGACAGATCAGGTGGAGCCCTTCCGTACTCAGCAGCCAGGGTCTCCAGAATCATCGTGGTCTGCTGTGCACTGCACAACATCACACAGCATCGTGGCTTGCAGCTGCCTGAGGAACAAGTGGCTCAGCGCATTACCTCCTCAGATGAGGAGGAGGAGAAGGAGGAGGAGGAGTAAGACCTTGCGGAGGCGGATGAGCCAGCTCCAGCAGCACGCGAGCACATTGCTGCCCGAGATGCAAGGGATGCACTAATCTTTGCCAGATTCACTCAGGTAGATGAATCAAACACATGTGGCTGGCACCTTCTTATCACACCATAGTCAATGGACAAGCTGTGGGTTCCTATCACTCTGACCACCATCATTACAAATGCAAGTCACCCTGAGCCCTCAATGTGCAACTTCCATTTCCCAGAACACATAGGCCAGAACTTCAACTGTTTGCCATCACTTTTGTTTAATACATACACAAAAGGATGACAATGGCAAAAATTAAACAGAACAAAATACAACATAACAGAACACCCAAGTAACTACCCTTGTGACTAATTGTGCTTCATCTTCCTCTTACGCGTGCTTCTACATGGTGCTTCCATTGTGGCTTCAGCAGATGTGGGGGCACCTTGCTCACTTTCATGCTGCTCCTGCTTCGACACCTTTGGCGGGCGTCCTCTGGGTTTGAGAGCCTGGGAGGCCTCGGCAACAGTCTGCTCCTCCTGCGGCTGTGCAGAGGCTGAGAGGGTCATCTCAGTTGGGTGAGGACTCTGGTGAGGTTCTGACCGAGGGCTCCACAGTGACATGGGAGTTTAAGTGCTTGGAGAGGAGCCCACACTTCCTTGTTGCCTGCCACCAACATCCCTCTCATGGGTCAGCTGCACTTCAGTGCTAGCAAGTGGCTGGACAGCACCTTGCTGCACATCAGGGGGGCCATGAGGACCCGTCTCTGCACTGGCAGTCCTCCTCAAAAGGACTTCCATGAAGCTCTGGTTTCTCTGCTCAATAGCTGCCCATCGCTCCTCCAAAGATGTCAATCTATTCTGAACATTCACTATGTTTTCCAGACTCTGGGGACTTATTTCATAGAAACATAGAAACATAGAAGATAGGAGCAGGAGTAGGCCATTCGGCCCCTCTAGCCTGCTCCGCCATTCAATGCGATCATGGCTGATCATCCAAATTCAGAACCCTGTCGCTGCTTTCTCCCCATATCCCTTGATCCCTTTAGCCTTAAGAAATATATCCAACTCCTTCTTGAATATATTTAATGAATTGGCCTCTACTGCCTTCTGTGGTAGAGAATTCCTCAGGTTCACCACTCTCTGGGTGAAGAAATTCCTCCTCATTTCTGTCCTAAATGGCTTACCTCTTATCCTTAGACTGTGACCCCTGGTTCTGGACTCCCCGACCATCGGGAACATCCTTCCTGCATCTAGTCTGTCTAGTCCTGTCAGAATTTTATAAGTTTCAATGAGATCCCCTCTCATTCTTCTAAACTCCAGCGAGTATAAGCCCAATCGACCCAATCTCTCCTCATACGTCATTCCTGCCATCCCAGGTATCAGCCTGGTGAATCTTCGCTGAACTCCCTCCATGGCAAGAACATCCTTCCTCAGATAAGGAGAACCTCCTTCCTCCATGACTATAGCCATCCTTTCCTCTGACGTAACCATCCTTTCCACGGAGGTAGCCATCCTTTCCATGGAGGTTGCCATCCTATCCATGGTGGTGCGTTCATGCGCCATTGCCTCCACAAAGGCACTGCTCATGTTTGAGATGGACTCCTCCATCCTCTCCACACTCGCAGTAACCCTAGATGCAAAACCTGCCAGAGACTCCTGCACTTGTTCCTGGAGTTCCAGCATCGCTCTCTTTCTGGATGGCCCCAGAGGCACATGCAGCTGAGCAGAGCTGGGAGGGCCCTGCGGCCTCCGATGAGGACTCTCCATTGCTGTCCCTGTCTCCACCATCTGCTGATGCTCACTTGTGAGATGTGATATACCAGGTGACAACACTACTCTATCTCGCGAAGGACCCACCGAAGTGTGCGTATCTGCGCTGGTGCTGGGTGCGCTTAATTCTGGTGATGCTGTGCCCTCAGAGGTTACAGCTACCTCTGAGAAGTCTTCCAGCTCTTCCTCCTGGACAGTAGGGAGGGGGGCTGTCGATGGTCCTGTGGGGGAGTAAAGGCATGAGTTAGACATGTGATATTAATGTAGCATGCACATCGAATTGTGCAGATGATCATAAGTCAATCTGTATGAGCATCAGATGCCATATCAGTCACTCATGCTATGTAAATGAGAGAGATGCAAATCTATTCTGTCACCAGCTTGCTCTACTGCGCCCGTCTGACCGTCCCCCACTTCCAGATCCTCATCATCTCTGATGATTTCCAGTGCGGCCTCCTCAGTGGTGGTCATATGGGCAATGGAAGGTGGTCCTCCTCCTGTCCTGGCCCTCTCCCTCTTATTGTTGGCTCTCTTTTCCAGCAATGATGGACACAAGTGGAGTTTGAGTGAGAATGTTGGAGTGAGTGTAGAGAATCCATAGCATAGATGCTTAGAAGGAGACAAAGATGGAGTGAGGTGCCAATACCAAGGGCCCTCCCTGTGCGTTGTTAGTTGTTAGCATTGCATAACAGTGATAGCGAGTGTGAGGGCTGCATAGTCGAATAGTGAAGTGATTCTGTACATAGAGAGATGGGGATGGTTAAGGGTGCAAGGGATGTAAGGGTAAAGTGGAATATGCAAGAGGGGGTTGACAGTGCAGAGTGCTGGTGATGAGAGGAGATGGGGAGCAGATTGAGGGTAAGTGTGATGTTATACTCACTTTTCCTGAGTGTACCAGGTCATTAAACCTTTTCCTGCACTGGACCCAGGAGCAAGTACACAACGATCTGGAGCTGACCTCCTCAGCAATTTGCAGCCTGGCTGTTTTGCTTAGCTGACGGAGGCTTCCTCCGTCTGGAGGATGGGAAGAGTACCTCCTGGCGCCCTCTCACTCCATCCACAAGAGCATGGAGGGAGTCATCATCAAAGCGGGGAGAGGCCTTGGCTCTTGCAGCAGTCATGGGTCTAGTTGCCAACACGAAAACCAGCAGCAAAGGATGAGAATGGAACAAGGCTGCATGGGCCCCTTAAATGCAGCTGGCTGACAGACGTCAGCAGAGGCGACGCAGCAGACCCAAAACCACTAATTGGGCCGGGTAGCGCGCACGCAGGGACTCAATAGGGCAATTAAGGTAAAATTTCACATTTTGACTGGCTGAAAGCGGAGGCGGGACCAGAACCCGTCGACCACCTGACCCACACCCAACCCGCCACCAATGAGAAAATCACAGCCTTAATGTAACTTTTTGAAGAAACTAATTTATATGGCATTATTTTCACCATGGTAGAAACAGAATATATAATTCTTGTAAAATTTTCAAAACAGATATATGTTTTTATCTTCAGCTATGAGGCCTCCTCGCTCCTGGAAAAACTATTATACCCCTTCCTTCTACTGTGTCTTTTACTTGCTACTGGTAAACTAGTTCCTTCTTGGGTGTAACTAATGGGCCAGATTTTGCTGAAAAAATAAGGACGGCAGAACAAAACAAACCATTATTAATGTACAAATTGTCCAGTAACTTGTGACGAGGAAGAGATACCCTGTGAATGGCGAATCGCCACAAGTTGCTGGATGATTTGTGCTGCTCTGCCAGTAGCTTCGCGAAAACGGCATCTCGTGCTTAACCTCCATGATTTTCATGAAGATGTTGCATTTGCACATTAATTGACCATTAAACTCATCACAAAAAGTTACTTGCATTTATAAGTGTGGAGTCTCACTCCTTTAGGTTGTGAATTGTTTTAGGAGATTTTAAAAATGTCAAATTTTAAATTTTAAAATGTTTTTTCTTACTTTCCCTATCTGTCTCTTTTCTCTCTCTCTCTCTTAATCCAATATTTTCTTCCCTCTCTTGATTTATCTTTCTGTACCTGATTTGACATTGACTTCACCCACTTTAATTCACCCTCCTTCTCAACCCTTCCTCTGTTTATTTCTCAATCCTTAAATCACATTGGTTAAGGAGATGCACTGTTTGTTCCATTGTTCACCAAGGTCCCAGATGCCCTGTTGCCCTCACTATGCCATTATCAGATCACACTTCCAGCAACTTTGTGGGGAAAAATATTTGAAATCTATACATGCATGAGCAAGTCTAACTAATGGGGCACGCCACAAGATGCCCCACTCCAGCAAAATCGGGCCCATTGTCTTTCTGCTAATCTCCAATTGTCACCAAGATTTTGGGATATCAGCAGTCTCTAGCAGTATATTCCACCTTTAGTAGTAATATTTCCATACACCATCTTATCAATGACCCATTAGTTTATGCACCTTCTTTTTTTATACTTTGCCTTGTCCTTATGCAATGATAGGTATTTGCCTAAGCATGGTAACCTTATAATTAGAGATCAATGTACATGTTCATACCTGGTTTTCTGCAACTAATTCAGCTGCCTTTAAAAATAAACTAATATCAATTGAAATAGCAGTAGACAAGATAAGCATTGTGCAATTCAGTATTTTGTCCCAGAGATCACCTCAGTAGTTCCCACATCACAACATGATATTGCACTATTGGATTCAAGATGATAAGTATTTCCAAAGGGCTGCCAGTCAAATGATAAATGTCCTGTGTTGGTTTAGTGGCATCACTTTCACAGTTGTACATTAAATTGGTTTTGAATATTCTCTTCATCAATACACTTAATAATAATGATACTATCAGTGCTGTGAGTGAGCAGCTCGTGAAGATCCAGCCAGTTGTTGTTTGTTTGGAGAATATCTTTGTTTTGATTAGGCTGTAACTTGTCTATGATGGATAGCTCGAATTCAGTTTATGATACCAAGTATGAGAAATTGACACACTTTGAAATCAAAGGATTTTATTTACGCAAGACACAAAATGTGCCCGATCATTATATTCAAAATTAATAAAATTCTGGCTACATTTTCACTTAGCACAGTGGATAAATGTAATAAAGTTAGTTACATTTATGTCATTAGCATAATCCATTTATAGCAGATGTGTCATTTACAAATGATGCCATTTTATTTAAATTTCTTTAACGTGCCATGAGAAAATCAAACACAATAATCCAAAAATACCCATATAGTCTGTGGTCACCAAGATTGAATGCTTTTTCACTAGGACCACATTATTGATTACTTTACTCCTTGGATTATTTGTTACATGTCCTGAATAAGAAGATAAAAAGCTAGAATTTTCTGATGATTGTGTCAAGGATGTCTGTGAGAGGAAATTACAACTGTTGGAGATGGATGACCATTGGCTTAGTATAGGTGATATAGGAGAGATGTATGTGGCTCATCTAGTTTTCACAGTGTACGGGGTAAGGAAACAAAGGATAGTCAGAATGACTAGAGGAGGAAAACAAAGTACCAATCGTGACTGTTGATTACAACATCTTATGGTAGCTCTTTTTACCCGGAACAGTCAGCTGAGCACATAGTCTGCTATAACTTATAGGAATGTAGAACTGGGATGCTTTCAATGTTCCTTTGTTGCATGAATCATCAGTTTGTGTCAAGTATTTTAGATGATGTGAAAAACTCATGTTAATTGGCAATTCTTCATAATATGCACAGAAAAATAATTCATCATTGTTTCCCACAGAAATGTTTAGCATTTAGCACTATGAAAGTAGTTCCATTTCCATTTTAGATGACCCACTGCATTCTGTGGTTCAAATTATATTGTACATACCAAATAATTCAGATTACAATGCTATGGTGTCATGTCACTTCTAATGCAATGAAACAGAGCTCTATTACTGACTTAGATATAAATAGGAAACCCTCCAAACATTAGACATGGAGAATTTGTTTTTACTAAAATATAAAGACAACATGGTAAAGCAAATCTCATTAAATGGGAACTCCACCCCTTTTACTGTATATTTTGATACTTATAATCAAAATTGTTAGTGAGATCTGTTTTGGAGAATGTCATCTGTTAGCATTCGACTTTGGCATTCCATTACTTTTTCCTGATGAAGTGAATTCTGGTTAATATTCCATTGTATAATCTTAAGTTTTGCTTTACAATATTATGCAGCATATAAAGTGGAGGAGACAGTTGAGCCCTGAGCCTGCTTGGCCCCAGTATGAACATCCCTGAGAAATTCTACTACTGGCCATAGAGTCCTGCAGTGAGGACCCAGCTGCAGCTGCCATTGCGGTGACCACAAGCTCCATGGTTGACTGCACGTGTTGATCCCATGTGCCAGAACCCCACACGAGTGGGCGGTGGACCCCTCAACAATCCAACTTGTTTTGATATTGTCCCAATTTCCAAATTGGGTGTTGGAGGCCGTGCAAAGAGAGGTCCTACAAGGATGGAGGATGACCCTATGTGGAGGAGAGGACCACCCAGCAATAACTAGTGCAATTTTTCTGGCGGCCTCCCTTGAAGCACCCATTTCAAACGGTGCTGAACATCTGGACTGCTGTTCATGCACTTTCATGAAATTCGGAGCCCTTATGAGCCTTGTACACAGTACTTCACACTTCACAGGGGGCAAGAAGTATCGCAGAATCCCCACAGTGCAGATAGAGGCCATTTCGGCCCATCGAGCCTGCACCGACACATATCCCACCCTATCCCCATAACCCCACGTATTTAATCCCCCCTAACACTAAGGGTCAATTTATCATAGCCAAATCAACCTAACCCGCACATCTTTGGACTGTGGGAGGAAACCGGAGCACCCGGAGGAAACCCACGCAGACACGGGGAGAATGTGCAAACTCCACACAGACAGTCATCCGAGGCCGGATTCGAACCCGGGTCTCTGGCGCTGTGAGGCAACAGTGCTAACCACTATGCCACTATAAGAAGAAGGCCTCAGATCCCCATGCCCCAACACGGGGCTCTTTCTATCACATTATTGGCTCCACTGACCAGAGAAAATCATCCTCACTGATTTCAGGGACCACTGGTTCCACAGTATTCCATGAAGTCACATGCATTGTCCAATGATAATACTCAAGTCTGTTAAGATTCTCAAACGAAGCCAACAGTACCACCAAAACAGATTATCTGCTCCTTTCTTTTATTGCTGTTTGTGGGACCTTTCTGTGTGCTTATAGGTGTCAGCTTTGGCTCAGCTTTAGCACTCTCACCTCTGAGTCAGAGGGTTGTGGGTTTAAGTCCCAGTCCAGCAATTTGAGTATATAATCTAGGCTGACAATTCAGTGCAGTACTGAAAGACTGCTGCACTAACGGAGGTGCCACCTTTTGGATGAGACATTAAACCAAGATCCCATTTCCCTCTTATTTTGACAGAAAAAGTCCCATGGCTCTATTCTAAGCAGAGCAGGGGATTTCTCCCCAGTTTCTTGGCCAATATTTATCCCTCAACCAACATCATTAAAAACAGATTATCTGGTCATTATTTCATTGCTGTTTTTGGGGCCTTGCTGTGCGGAAATTGGCTGCCACGTTTCCTAAATTACAACAGCGACTACACTTCAAAAGTACTTGATTGGCTGTAAAGCACTTTGGAATGTCCTGAGGTTGTGAAAGATGCTATACAAATGCAAGTTCTTTTTTGTTTCTCAATATCAAAACAAAATTAATTGGTATCCTGACTATTTCAATAGTCTCTTTAAAATAAATCTTTATTAATGAATGTTTTAAGCATTCAAGATTATACAAGAATCATATAATAAAATTATGCCAGTTACAGAGGATAAATAAGGTAGAGAAGCAAAGTAATACAACCATTTAATATTTGTGTCTGTAATACATTCACGAGGGCAAGACTCCAGTCGCCCTGAGAGCGCCTTATGATTTTGCATGGCATATCCTGGACTATAGACCTCATCCTTTACAGCAAAATATATTTGTCAAATATATGCACATTTGTCCTCAATGTTTTGCATTGTTAAGTATTAGAAGACACAGGATTAAATATGATATACGGCACAGAAACAAGCCATTCGGCCCAACGAGTCCATGCCGGCGTTTATGCTCCCCTCGAGCCTCCTCCTGTCTTTTCTCATCTAAATCTACCAGCATAACCCTCTATTCCCTTCTCCCAAATATGCTTGTCCAGCCTCCCCTTAAATGAATCTATACTATTCGCTTCAACCACTCCCTGTGGTAGCGAGTTCCACATTCTCACCACTCTTTGGGTAAAGAAGTTTCTTCTGAATTCCCTATTGGATTTCTTGGTGACTATCTTATATTGATGGCCTCTAGTTATGCTCTTCCCCACAAGTGGAAACATTGGGCAGAATTTTCATTGACCCGTGGAGGCGGGTTTGGAGGCGTGTGGGGTGGGAAAATAGCAGATTCGGGGGTCCCGAACCCATCCCGCCCCCAACCCGCCTCCATGCCAGTTTCGCTGGCGGCGGGTACCCGACCTGTGCTGGGAGCCACCTCCCCGAGGCGGGAAGGGGATTAGTGACAATTAACTGCCTGTTAACAGGTAGTTAACAGGCAGTTTGTTGCCTAATCCCTATTTTTAGCCCTGAAGTGTGGGCTACCCGACAGCTCCAAACCACACCGTTTTAGCGAGGTCTGCAGGGGTTGGAGGAGTCGATATGTCCGGTGGGCAGGTGAGTGATGGGTGCATGTGTGCAGAGGTAAGTGTGTAAGGTGAGTGTAAAGTGTGGAAAAAGTTTTACTTACCTTAACTTCCTCCTGCAGGTGTCAGCCCTTCTGGTCTCGGGAGTCAGAAATCTCACTGGCACAGAAAGCAGAATGGCCGCGGAGCTGTCAAAAGCTGCAGTCTCTGCTTTCTGTGCTGGATTAATTTTTAACTGAGTCTAAGTACAGGGACTCACGTTAGAAATCATATTGTCAGTGTTTGACAGCTTCACAGAGCTGTCAAACGCTGAAATTTCATCTGTCAAAAGCTCTTGATAGATGAAATTTCAATGGCTGACGTCACCTGTATCCAAGGGACCCTTGATTGGCCTGCTGAGCTCACTGGGCGGGCTTAACAAGGTCAATCAAGGGAAAATACAGTGGGTTGGCCACAAGTCGATGGAGGCGGGACTACAACCCAAAAAGTGGGAGTACCGCCTCCATCACGTCCCCATTGACAAAATCCAGCCCATTCTCTTTGTATCCACTCTATCAAAACCTTTCATAATTTTAAAGACCTCTATTAGGTCACCCCTCAGCCTTCTTTTTTCAAGAGAAAAAAAGAGACCCAGCCTGTTCATCCTTTCCTGATATGTATACCCTCGCATTTCTGGTATCATCCTTGTAAATCTTCTCTGCATCCTCTCCAGTGCCTCTATATCCTTTTTATAATATGGCGACCAGAACTGTACGCAGTACTCTATGTGTGGTCTAACAAAGGTTCGATACAGGTTTAGCATAACTTCCCTACTTTTCAATTCTATCCCTCTAGAAATAAACCCTAGTGCTTGGTTTGCTTTTTTTATGGTCTTGCTAACCTGTGTCGCAACTTTTAGTGATTTGTGTATTTGTACTCCGAGATCCCTTTGTTCCTCTACCCCACCTAGAATCGCACTCTCCAAGTAATAAGTGACCTCCCTATTCTTCCTACCAAAATGTAATACCTCACATTTATCTGTGTTGAACTTCATTTGCCAATTATATGCCCATTCTGCAAGTTTATTAATGTCATAGAAACATAGAAGATAGGAGCAGGAGTAGGCCATTCGGCCCCTCGAGCCTGCTCCACCATTCAATGCGATTATGGCTGATCATCCAAATTGAGTACCCTGTCCCTGCTTTCTCCCCATATCCCTTGATCCCCTTAGCCTTAAGAAATATATCTAACTCCTTCTTGAATATATTTAATGAATTGGACTCAACTGTCTTCTGTGGTAGAGAATTCCACAGGTTCACCACTCTCTGGGTGAAGAAATTCCTCCTCATCTCAGTCCTAAATGGTTTACCCCTTATCTTTAGACTGTGACCCCTGGTTCTGGACACCCCCGCCATCGGGAACATCCTTCCTGCATCTAGTCTGTCTAGTCCTGTTAGAATGTTATAAGTTTCAATGAGATCCCCTCTCATTCTTCTAAACTCTAGCGAATACAAGCCCAATCGACCCAATCTCTCTTCATACGTCATTCTTGCCATCCCAGGTATCAGTCTGGTGAATCTTCGCTGCACTACCTCCATGGCAAGAACATCCTTCCTCAGATAAGGTGACCAAAACTGCACACAATACTCAAGATGTGGTTTCACCAAGGCCCTGTACAGCTGCAGCAAGACATCCTTGCTCCTGTACTCGAATCCTCTCGCTATGAAGGCCAACATACCATTTGCCTTCTTAACCGCCTGCTGCACCTGCATGCTTACCTTCAGTGACTGGTGCACAAGGACACCCAGGTCTCGTTGCACTTCCCCTTTTCCCAATCTATTGCCGTTCAGATAATAATCTGCCTTCCTGTTTTTGCCACCAAAGTGGATAACCTCGCATTTATCCACATTATACTGCATCTGCCATGCATCTACCCAATCACCCAACCTGTCCAAATCCTGTCCTCCTGTAACTTGTTGCAGTCCTCCTCAGTATTGACTATCCCCCCCAATTTGGTGTAATCCGCAAATTTAAAATTGTGTTTTTGATTCCAAAGTCTAAATCGTTAATGTAAATTGTGAACAACAGTGATCCCAGCACTGATCTTTGTGGAGCACCACTAACCACCTTCTGCCACTGTGAATAGCTACCCTTTACCCCTACTCTCTGCTCTCTGTCTTGAAGCCAGCTAGCTATCCATTCTGCTACTTGTCCCCTGACTCCGCATTCTCTGGCCTTGTTCATCAGTCTTTTATGGGGTATCTTATCAAAGGCCTTTTGAAAATCTAGATAAATTACATCTACTGCATTACCATTGTTTACTCTCTCTGTTACCTCTTCAAAAATTCAATGAAGTTGGTCAAGCAAGACTTTCCCTTTTGAAATTCATGCTGTATATTCCTTATTATATTTTTAGTTTCTAGATGTTCTTCTATTCTCTCCTTTAGTAGGGATTCCATTATTTTTCCTACCACCGATGTTAAGCTGACTGGTCTTTAATTCCCTGGACATGTTCTATCCCCCTTCTTGAATATAACTATTATGTTAGCTATTCACCAGGCTTCTGGCACTACACCTTTTTCTAACAAATTATTAAATATGTGTAGTAATGCCTCTGCTATCTATTCCCTAGATTATTTTAAAATGTATGGATGCAATCCATCCGGACCAGGGGCTTTATCCTCTTTGAGTTTGATTAGTTTATTTAATATATCCCTCTTTTTATTTTAAATGCACTTATCTCATCACTAATCTCATCATCCAGTGCCATGTCCACCTGTTCTATCTCCCTGGTAAATATTGAAGCAAAATAATTATTTAATATTTCTGCCATCTCTCTATCGTTACCTGTGGTATTATCCTGTCTATCCCTTAATGGTCCTATTTCCATCCCAACCTTCCTTTTTTTATTGATGCACCTGTAAAATATTTTACTATTTTGTTTTATGTTTCTTGATAATTTAATTTCATAGTTCCTCTTTGCCTCCCTAATTGTTTTTTTGACTTCTCTCCTAATCTCTTCTGGGTCCTGTCCATAGGTTAAAATATTCTGGTATTATTTGCCGTGAGGAAATAAATATTAGTGATGATTTACTTTCTATCTACAAAAATAGGGACAGAACTTTGAGATGGAAAGTCTAATCCCTTGAGGAATAATAGACATAGCCATCATTTCTTAGCTCATTATTCCCTTTTGTTTTTATAAATCATATTTTGGAAGCATTTCTATGGCTTTTGTTTCCTAACTATTTTGTAGGTTATCAAGATCTCACATCGGTTCCAAATCAAGATAGTGATGGTAAGTAGTTAGAGTAAAGGAGTCAGCAATGCGATTTAAAATCTGTAACAGTAGTTGCAGAGCTAAAGTAAATGGTGAAGCAATTATCATTGCAGTTATAAGCCACATTGTGTTTTAGATATAAAGCTTATGTAAACTGGTTTAGTCAGCATTGGGGTTATACGTTAGCATGTGTTGAAATGACTACACTGTGATTCTGACCATTGGATCAGTGAGCTATGTAGGTAGATATACCGAAGTAGTGAAGTCATAATGGGCCTACACACCCAACACTCTGCTTCCATCAAAACTCTCAGCACCAGTACACATGTGCAGGCAACTGTACGAACAGTAACCCTGCATATTTCAGAAGAAGCCAATATAAACCAAATATTCAATGCACCTTAACAGTCAAGATTAAAGGGACGATTTTCTGAATGCATGTGGAGTCTTACAGTGGTGCAAATTAGGAAATCATGGAAACACCCCTCATGATCTCTCAAAATTAATTCCCAGTGGGCAAGACTCTGCACTTGAAGGAGAATTTGGAAAATTGTCCTTTAGGTGTCACAAGTTAGATACAGCAATGTCAGAAGAGTAATCATATAAAGAAAACATTTCCATTGATCTCTAATATACTAGTAAAATCATAAACACAGCCTTCTCTGTAGTTGCAGAATTATGTTAACTATATTATAGCCAGCAATGGGTTAAAAGTCTAATTGAACTGTAGCAGTGTTGATGTAATCTATTACAAAAGCAAAATACAGCAGACGCTGGAAATCTGAAATAAAAACAGAAAATGCTGGAAATACTCAGCAGGTCAGGCAGCATCTGTAGAGAGAGAAACAGAGTTATCGTTTCAGGTCGATGACCCTTCATCAGAACCTGCTGAGTATTTCCAGTATTTTCTGTTTTTATTGATGTAATCTATGTTGCAGACAGCAATATTGTAGGACAATGATTCTACAATAATTGAATTGATTGTTGTGTCCTTCCTTATTCTCCCCTCCTGCCTTTCCCACCAACCCCCGCATCCCCCACCACCCCCCACCTCAACCCCCCACTCCAACCTCCGCCAAATTACGAAGAAAGCTTGGGAACTTGCTTGAAGGGCATCTCAGTTCTTAATTAGATATTACCGTCTGATCATTTATAAATGTTAACCCCTGATGACTGTTGTTAACTTAGTGTACAGCTTCCTTGGCTCCAGATTTGAGCTTAACATATTTCTAACCGTATATATTTCTTTGGCTCTGCACACGTCAGTGCCGCGTATATATATGTAACTAATAACAATGATGTTTCATCTACAGAATCCACAGATTGTAAATAATCACTGTAACCACAGTAAGATTATCATTTTTTTGTAACAGACTAGAATATTGGTCCCTTATCTATAAATATACTCAACATTGAATATTGTAGATCACACAAGTGCAGAAGTAAATAAATGACATTCAGAGGGAGAGTTCATGATTTTCTATGTGAAGAGACTATTCTGTTAACTCCATATGAGGTTGATACCCTGGTGCACAAATATTGATGTTGCACGTGTCTATCTGGCACTATCCAGATGTCCCGATTTGGATTTCCATTCATAGGAAGAACTTAACAGAATGCCAGCTGAGACCAGAATAGTCTGTTGCTGTGGATAATTCAACAGTCTGAAAGTTATATTCAATCCATGTGGCACTTATGTCCATTGAAAAAATCCCAATAATGTATTGCATATAAATTGTTAATACATTTGTCGGCAACAACAGGATAAATTCTTATCTCAGTGATGTTCACAGCTTTTCAGCTCAGCAGCAACAAGGTGTCCAGGCTTAAGTTCTAGCTAACAAATCAATGATTGACTGTCCCTAAAGTCCTGCACAAGGATCCGCTGAAAGAATATCAGTCGAGTAACACAGATAATTTGCTTGTCATACAATGTGAGCTGTACTATTCTCACATGGCATTCTGCAATGTCAGAAATTGACACTGAATAGATTACATGGATCTATACATGGGTTATATCTTCCAGCCGTTAGGTCCAACTGAATTGATTCATTTTTAAGATAATTCAATAATTTCACTATTAAAGCAAGGGTGTTTGGAGGTTTCCAGTGCTGACTTAAGGTCATTGTTCGTGCTTAATATAGTCAATTACATTTGAGTGAATATATTTTTGTGAAGTCGATGGATAGTGAAAATCCCAAACCACTATTTGCTCGGGTTAAATAGATTTAGCTGTAAAGCACTGTTAAGTAAATTTATTTTAGATACCACTTTTACTATGTTTACAGGCAAAATTACACGCAGTTTTCTCTACAATATGTCACGAGAAGTGTTTAAAATGTCTGGTAAGTTAAAAGTAATACAAATACAAAAAATTTAAAGAGGAAGTAAAATGTAGGAGGAAGTGTTCAAAGGAAATAATAGCCAGAGGAGAATTTTGATTGAGGTTTTTCCAATAAACATTAATTTTCTTACCAACATGGATCCCTAGTATTAATAACAGGCCTTCCTCCCTGCTAGGCTAGGCCATTGACAGGGAACGGCTTCCTTGGAAACATCGGGGACTGTGATTTATAATCAGCTTCAAGCCACTCCAGAAGTAAAGGGCAGTGAAATTGGATAGCCCCCAAAAACGGGCGCGGGATCGCGATGCACGATTACCCCGTGCCCGTTCAATGTGATGCAGGCAGCACACCAGCTACTAATTGTAGCGTGTAGCCAGCGCTAGCATTGAGTGGCTGCTCACCACAGCAGGGGGCCCAAAATTGTGAGAAGCTAGCACGAGTTAAAGCTAGCCTGCACTACTTAAAGCCAGCCTGCACCTCTTTAAGGGGAGGTGTATTGTGGCTGGAGCAGGTGGTGGAAGTCCTTGTACAATTCACGCTGACATTGAAAAAGACTGAATAATGGCACAACATGAGAGAGCATGCTCCAAGGTTCTCGGACGCTGCATTGGAGACCTTGGTGGAGGAGGTGGAAAGGAGGAGAGAAGTGCTGTATCCACAGGGAGCCAGGAGGCCCTCCAGACAAACATTCAGAAGGCAGTGGGACCAGAGAGCTGTGGCGGTCAATGCCAGGAGTCAAGCCCCGAGGCAGTTCCGTAAAAAGTTCAATGACCTCACACGAGTGGTCAAGGTCAGTGAATTCATCTTCAAATGCCATATCCCACCAACTGCACCATTAGCCTCAAACACTGCTCAATGCACCACATCCCCTTCACTCGCCTACCAACAATCTCTATCAATCAGGACTCATACCTATCATTCATAGTTGCACCTCTCGCTCACACACTTACCACTGCTGCAAGCCTCACACCCACATCTCACAGCTTGCACACACTGCCAGCTATTCAACCATGACAGCCACATCACCCAAACAGATTGCACCACACTCACTGACACACTTCCCTCTCTCTTGCAGGACAAGGTGGTGCACAACCGAAGGCAGCAGGACCAAACTGGTGGGGGACAGGTGAGCCTGCATGTCCTTACCCCCATGGAGGAGACGGCACTTGCCATCATTGGAGTGGCCATTGGTGAGGCTCTGGCCATTTGCGGGGCTGAAACCATAGAAGATAACAGTATGCTCATACCTAATCCTCCTTCTCACATCCCACTTCCCCGTCATCCCACAAACTCTTCTGATTTACAAGCTGCAGATGGTGTAAGCATGCGCCTCTTGCTTTCCACCACCCCCCCACCCCGCCCCCCACCCAACCCCTCACCACAACTGTACCCTTGAGCCTTTCTCCTTGCGAATACCCAAGAACTGCCATCTGGCCAGGCAGTGGTGAAAGAGAAACAGGTTGAAGAGCAACAAGACACTGATGATGAAGGAACACAGTCACTCGATTTCACACTCCCAGCCACCAGCTCAGATACTGACACACCAGGGGAAAAATTGGGTATAGCCCATTTTGGGGCGCTAACCTCGCCGGGGTGCTAATTTTAGCTCCCCAAAAAAGTTAGCATATGAAGGGAGTAATGGGAGAGCCTGGGTGCAGCCGTGCACCTCTGTGCAGTGCTTGTCAGTATTTGCAGCACCTCAATGCTGTAGAACACTGACAGCACAACTGTCAAAATAAATTTGGGCATGGCCCCTTTAAGGAAACTGGCTGATGACGTGTCATCAAATGACGTCACCAGACCTGCTTCCTCTAATTGGCTGGGAAACGCGCTGGGCAGGCTTAACAAACCCAATCTAGGGAAAGTCATTTTACAGAGCGGGATGGAGACAGCAGCGGGGCCAGGACCCGCCACCGACGTCGTCCGCCACAGACTCGCCGAGGCCAACAAAATCCCAGCCGTAGACTTTCCTTCCCCTTTGAATTTTTAAAATCTTGCATTCCAGTGACAAATATGCAATAAAATCTGTGTGCATGCTATCGGGTCAGATGCCAATAATTTGAATAAGTTAAAGAATTTTCCCACATTATCAAAAACTGTTGGAGTATGCTGAACAAATGTGTGTAACATGTTTCTCTTGAACATATTTTCTTGTTTGTATGAATATTATTATTAGTACATTTCCCTCAACAAAACAGATTATTATGCACTGAATCCCAAACTAGTGTATGGCAATGTTATTGAGATTAATTTTGGTATTTCAACACATTTTAGACATACTCAGGGATATCAAAAGTAAACTTAATCTGCTCCAATTACCTAGAGGGAAATATCAGAGAGTTAACATAATAACCATCAGCAAATGAGAAATTAATCTCGGATAATCTTGGATTGAAATAAAATCTTAAAACTATAGGTAAAAGGTGCTAAAACATATTAAATGGTTGAATACTTCCACCCTGAGTACATGAAAGACACTAAATAAATGTTCCAATGAAGCTCAACGTAAGCTCGAGGAACAGCACCTCATCTTTCGATTAGGCACTTTACAGCCTTCTGGACTCAACATTGAGTTCAACAATTTCAGACTATAACCCCTGCCCCCATTTTTCAGGCTGTTGATGATTCTGCCATCCCCATTTGCAACATTTAATCTCTCCTGCCTCCTAACCTAGCACAGAATATTCCTTCAATTCCTTCCTCCCCTCTCCTCCCCTCCCCTCCCACTTTCCCTGCCTTTGCACCTGCTTAAAATCTGTTACATCTCTAACCTTTTCCAGTTCTGATGAAGGGTCCCAGACCTGACACGTTAACTCTGTTTCTCTCTCCACAGATGCTGCCTGGCCTGCTGAGTGTTTCCAGCATTTTCTGTTGTTATTTTATCCTAAATAAATGCACGTTGGTTCTTTCTTCCATAAAACTACATAGAACCCTAGCAACTGAGAATGATTGACATTAAAACCTGATTAAGAAAATATTTTTATGGTGCAAATCTATCTCCTTGAGGCCTGACTGGAGAATAGATTAATGGAACAAGCTTGAACAAATTATGTCAGGCAAAAGTCAAAGATATCAGATCAGAGGGAGCGTGTGATTTAGATATAACAGGCATTTCCATTATCAAGTGGATAAACTGTTCTTCAACAGTAATAACCCAAATAAAATGGCATCTGGTTTTGACTCTTGTACCTTCACAATTGCTTGTCTCAGTTGTCAGTGATTGTGCGGTGTTTATTCTGATCAATTTAAACCAATATTTTAAAAATGTGACATTGTTACTCAGTTTCCGATTAATCTTCAGATTGATGTTGTTATGTTGATGCAGTCAAGTGAAATGCTGTACAGCATGAAAATAGTTGCCCATGACTTTTCAACCTGACTGTCAATAATAGAATGAAATTGCACTGTGCAGAATGAGTGTGCTAGTGCTCAATGCATCGGCATGAAACTCCTTTGTCCATTATTTACAAGGAGGCATTAACTTAAATCAAATAAACAGGTTAACAGCTCCATTAAAATTGCACCATATAAACAATGATGTTCCATGGTTCAGATTTTTAGACCACCACAAGTTGATTTTTTTTTACGATGCAGATTAATAGTAATGCATTTTGAGTAAACAAGTACTCTAAATGCCCTAATTTAGCTGACAACATTTAAAGAAGAGTGGGGACATAATTTATAGGTATTATAAAAGGTTCAGGTGTTGAGCATCATGTAGCATAATACTATAGGTAATCCACGCAGTCCCAGGCAATCCAACCTAACTCATGTGAGAGCAACCCAGCTCTATAGTGGACATATACATAGATTATTATGTGGCATGCACTGCCTGAAAAGGTGGTGGAAGCAGGTTCAGTAGTAACTTTCAAATAGGAATCGGATAAATACCTGAAAAGGAAAAATTTACAGGACTATGGGGAAAGAGCAGGGGAGTGGAACTAATTGGATAGCTTGAAGGGATAATTACTAGTCCTAGCCCTTTTAGGGCTACCCCGGATCAGGCGTATTCCCCAGACGTTCACTTTCAACTAAAGTTTGAGGTAGCCGAATCCTAAAGACGCTTAATTGGGTCTAAAGGTCCGGACTATCTCTCCCTAAAGGAAAGGAACAACCTGAAAATGTTACCGTCCTCCAGATAGCACTTTTAATAAGTTTAGCTAGACTGTAACGTTCCGGATATTATGAGGGTCTGGAAAACTCCCCCAGAATTCTGCAACTCCTCACCAAAGAGTGTACAGAGATTGAGTTTGCGAGTTTGATACAGAAGTCTTATGTGAGACAATTCTAAAAATATATAGATTTATTAAAGAACCGACATGTCATTTACAGTTGGTGAGTCAATCGCAACATTAACAGTTCCAAAAAGAGAAAGCTTACAATTCTATTATCAGAGATCCTTACTCTCAAATCTTAACTTCGCTACAGTTTTACAGTTCTTAGTTTTCTACAGGATATCCACCAAAATCAAATACCTTTGATCCTCGAGGTACAAAGAGCTGAAGACTTACAGAGCCGCCTCTGAATCCGAGAATAACTTTGCCCCTTTAAAACGAGTCTACTATCCCATTTGAGAGTTCAATATTTATACCCTTTTCTAGTGGTATTTCCTTTAAGATTTTCTGCTGAAGTAAGCTAATTATCTTTCGTCATTTTTCTGCTGACCCCTGCAATTCTTACAGTCACCTCAGCTGGTAGCATTACAGAATCATGTCTCCTCTCTAGGTGTTCTAAGTTTACCATAAAAAACGGTGTAACGGCAGGTGCGTTTTACTTGATGTCATTTTTACGAAGGCAGATGTTTCTTACTTTTATGTGCTTCTTTACGAAGTGTAAATTAGAACACCTTAACCAGGGTGAACCATTGTTTTATTCCAAAAGGTTCAGACTACCGGAGCCTTTAACCTTCTGTTTCAATAAGGTTATTGATTCAGTGTCAACAACTATCTTATCTCTATAGCCAGAATGCTTTCACAGCTTTTTCATAGTTAAGTTTCTAGACTTCCAGACCCAGTTTATCATGTTTTAATAAGGCCAGAATTCTTTCATAAAATGGTGTCTTTTTCTGAATAGGTTATATGGCTTACTCCTTCATAAGCTCTCTCAAAGAGTCGGCACAGACGCAATGGGCTGAATGGCTTCCTTCTGTGCTCTACAATTCTATGATTCTATAATTATTTTAAATGTTAAGATTTAGAATAGCTGAGTGAATGGAACTACTATCACCTGCTGAATGACTCTCAAATGACTTTTAAACTGAAAATATTATGTGCCCAATAGGCTGCATAGGGGACAATATAATGATTTTTCCTTCCAGGTAGGAGAGGTTTAACAAGAATTCGATGAAATAATTAAAAGATGGAAGTGATCTGAACTGAAAGTACTCCCCCACCAGTAATGTTCTCTTTAAAAGAGAAACACTTTATTTAGGTTTAAATAGATCTGATGAAAGAAGAATAGAGAGAAAGATACATTTGTTTTACTAATACGGACCAGGCAGTACATAGCCACGTGTTTTCATTTGATATTGTTTCTAGCCTGTTCATTCATCAAGTACCAATTGATTCCCAGTGGGTTTTAATTAACACAGATTGACTTTACATATTTCTAATTATTTAATAAGTGGAACAATTTCACTTCCATCAGAGTATCCCATGGTTTGTCTATGAAGCTATCTTGTTATTCTTTCTTAAGAAAGATATTGATAACAAGAAAGCCTTTGGTGTGAGGAACAAATGTTGAATATTAGAGATGCCATTACAGTCTCCAAATTACACCCAACTGAATGAAGTAGGGTGAGTGCATTGTATGCTCTATTGTTTTCCCGGGCCAATTAGAGGAAGCGGACCTGGTGATGTAATTTCATGACGTGTCATCTGCTGGTTTCCTTAAAGGGACCATGGCCAACTTTACTTTGTGCTGTCAGTGTACTACAGCATTGATGTGCTACAAACACTGACAAGCACTGCACAAAGGCACAGGGCTGCACACAGGCTCTCCCATGACTCCTTCCATATGCTTATGGAGGAAGTCACAGCACTCAGGGAGGTCCTCTTCCCTTCCAATGAGCAGAAGAGACCTCCCCAGGAGATCAACACAGCTTGGTTGCACATTGCATAGGATGCACAAGCAGGGATGTGGTCAGGAGGACCAGGCTGCAGTGGCGCAAACCTCTCAATGATCTCTGTAGATCACAAAATGTTAGTACAAAGCCACACTCAACCTCATCCTGCTGTGCCTCTCATCACTTCCCCATCACTCTGCCTTCCCAACCCTACTCCTGCACATCCTTACTCACACCAACTTACCTTGGACCTGCACCCATCCCTCTCTATCTATATTATCACTTCCCCATCTCAGTAACCACCCCTCACACTCGCCCTCATCCTAGTGCCATCATACCAACTAACAACACACAAGGGTAGGCACTTGGGTGTTTTATGCAATATTCATGTAAAGTTTCTGTTAATGTGGTGTCAAACATTGAAACCTTTATTTTGAACACTTGCATTCTTGGACAGATTTGTGTGCACCTTTGGAAGTGGCTTAGTGAGTTGCAGTGAATGGTGAGATATAACGATAACTCCTCCCCCCCCCCCCCCCCCCCCACCTCCGCACTAGTCAAGGAATGGCTTGGGCATTATAGGGATGCATTATGGTATTGGTGTGGGGTGATGCCAACCTGGCGCATCATGTGACAGCCAGGGTGTACAGCATCAAGTGAAGTAAATCTGGCCATGGCGATGCCATCTCTGGCCTCCCAGGCAGCAATGTGGTCGGGTGCTGATGCCCTCTGTCCTGTTAAGCGTCAGTTGATAGCGAAGAAGGTTGGTGTGGCTGGTGCTGCTGGTGTGGTTGGGGCTGATCGTGGTGGGATTCTGAGGACCTGAGCTGAGAGAGTATAAAGTGCACCCATGTTGATGGAATAGATGGCAGGTGAAGTTGAGATGGCATATACAATCTGTCAATGGTGAGAGAGGTTGTCCCAATGAAATGACAATGGATAGAGAGTTTGCTCCAAACACTTGCAACCTGCATAAAGCTCAATCTGTCTTCCAAATGCAGTTAGCAACAGCTTCTGAGCTTGGAAAGTGAAGACCTGTGAGATGGGAGCTTTTATAGCATATTTCAAGCTGCCATAGTGGTTATGTTACTGGACTAGTAATCCAGAGGCCTGGAATAATGATCCAGTAGACATGAGTTCAAATCCCACCACAGCAGCTGGGGAATTTAAATTCAATTAATTAAATATAACTGGAATAAAAATCTAGTATCATTAATGGTGACCATGAAACTATTGGATTGTCGTAAAAACCCATCTGGTTCAATAATGTCCTTTAGGGAAGGAAATCTGCTGTCCTTACCAGGTTTGGCTTATATGTGACTCCAGACCCACAGCAATGTGGTTGACCCTCTGAAATGGCCTAGCAAGCCACTCAGTTGTAACAAACCGCTATGAGAAATAATCACCCCATCCACCACCTTCAACATTCAGTCCATCCACCACTGACATACTGTGGCTGCAGTGTGTACCACCTGCAAGATGCACTGCAGCAACTCACCAAGGCTTCTTCAGCAGCACCTCCCAAACCTGTGACCTCTACCACCTAAAAGGACAAGGGCAGCAGGTGCATGGGAACACCATCACCTGCAGGTTCCCCTCCAAGTTACACACCATCCTGACTTGGAAATATATCGCCATTCCTACATCGTCGCTGGGTCAAAATCCAGGAACTCCCTCCCTAACAGCAATGTGGGAGTACCTTCACCACAAGACTGCAGCAGTTCAGGAAGACGGCTCGCCACCACCTTTTCAAGGGCAATTAGAGATGGGCAATAAATGACCGCACAAATAAAAAAAATCAGCTGATTCAATGGCTATTCATCTCCCGCCTCAGCTTAACAGACGTGATCCTCGAGCAGCGAGGACCCCGTGGGCGAGCACATAAAGTCAAAGGGTAAGCTAAAATGTATTCTTAATATGATGTTTAAACAAGGTCATAATGAGTTGAATTGGGTCCCCTGCTGCTGCATGTCGGGTCTGCTCAGCGTTGACAGACCTGATATTGGGAAAGGCGCGTGGCGCTGGGTTCACAGTGGGGTCCCTGACCCGCTGTGAAAAAAAACACTTTCATCACCGATCCCTCCCGCTGACCCCCTGGAAAATTCCAGCCTAAGTGTTTGTACGTTTGTAAGTTCAGCTGCTGTGTCTCTGAGAACTGGATCAATCAAAGTAACTTTACATGGTGAACAACTTAACTCCAGCAGCTGCAAGGAACAAATACATTATGTAAAGATCATTACTGAGACAATATTTAAATAGCCCATTACTCCAAGAAGTGTAATCATGAAAAAACAAAGTGGTCAGATCATTTTAAACTGCAATCCCATAACATCTTTTGATCAGCATAGTGTCTGACATTTTTTTTATTCATTCATTGAATGTGGGTGTCGCTGGCAAGGCCAGCATTTATTGTCCATTCCTAATTACCCTTGAGAAGGTGGTGGTGAGCAGCCTTAAATCGCAGCAGTCTGAGTACTGAAGGTACTCCCATAGTGCTGTTAGGGAGGGAATTTCAGGATTTTGATTCAGCGACGATGAAGGAATGGCGATATATTTCCAAGTCAGGATGGTGTGTAACTTGGAGGGGAACTTGCAGGTGATGGTGTTCCAATGCACCTGCTGCCTTTGTCCTTCTACGTGGAAGTGGTCACGGGTTTGGGAGGTGCTGCCAAAGAAGCCTTGGCGAGTTGCTGCAGTGCATCTTGTAGATGGTACACACTGCAACCACGGTGCGCCGGTGGTGGAGGGAGTGAATGTTGAAGGTGATGGATGGGGTGCCAAATCAAGTGGACTGCTTTGTCCTGGATAGTGTTGAGCTTCTCAAGTGTTGTTGGAGCTGCACTTATCCTGACTTGTGCCTTGTAGATGGTGGAAAGGCATTTGGGAGTCAGGAGGTGAGACACTCGCCGCAGAATACCCAGCCTCTGATCTGCTCTTACTGTCACAATATTTGACAGTAAGTGATGGAAGGTGTCATCGACAGTGCTATCAAGCGGCACTTACTCACCAATAACTTGCTCACTGATGCCCAGTTTGGGTTCCGCCAAGACCACTCGGCTCCCGACCTCAGTACAGCCTTGGTCCAAACATGGACAAAAAAGCTGAATTCCAGAGGTGAGGTGAGAGTGACTGCCCCTGACATCAAGTCAGCATTTGTCCGAGTGTGGCATCAAGGAGCCCTAGTAAAACTGAAGTCAATGGGAATCAGGGGGAAAACGCTCCACTGGCTGGAGTCATACCTAGCACAAAGGAAGATGGTTGTGGTGATTGAAGGTCAATCATCACAGCCCCAGGATATTGCTGCAGGAGTTCCTCAGGGCAGTGTCCTAGGCCCAACCATCTTCAGCTGCTTCATCAATGACCTTCCCTCCAACATAAGGTCAGGAATGGGGATGTTCGCTGATGACTGCACAGTGTTCAGTGCCATTCACAACTCCTCAGATAATGAAGCAGTCTATGCCCACATGCAACAAGACCTGGACGACGTTCAGGCTTGGGCTGATAAGTGGCAGGTAACATTCGCGCCACAGAAGTGCCAGGCAATGACTATCTCCAACAAGCGAGAGTCTAACCACCTCCCCATGACATTGAATGGCATTACCATCGCCAAATCCCCCACCATCAACATCCTGGGGGTCACCATTGACCAGAAACTTAACTGGACGAGTCATGGCAACTACAACAGAACTTGGCGCAAACATGCAAAAGTTCCTTCTTGTGGTTACACACCAGCTGTACGTTGAGGGAGTGGAAGCCCTTGCGGTTGACAAAGACAGCTGGGTTGTGATGGGGTGCCCTAAGGGCCACATGTGTGCAGTCTATGACGCCCTGCACTATTGGCAAGCCTGCCATATTTACAAAGCCAACTGAATGCGCGGTTACACTTGCTTGATCCCTTGAGAAGTGGATGTAATTGTGTGCCTTTGCGAAAAGGGCATCGGTAACCTGCGTGATGCAACTGTGGGCAGCTGACTGGGAGATGCCGCTGATGTCTGCTGATGATCCCTGGAAGGAGCCTGAGGCAAAAAAGTTGAGTGCAGTGGTGACTTTGACAGCCACTGGTAAGGGGTGTCCACCCGCTCCTCTGGGCTTCAGGTATTGGTGCAGCAGTGCGCAGATGTCTCCGACAACCTCTTGCGAAAGTCTCAGCCTCCTTTGGCACTGCTGCTCAGTCATGTTGAGGTAGCTCATCCTCTGTCTGTAAACCCTGAGAGGAGGGTATCTCCTGCGGCGACGTGCTTCCATGCGCTGGTGCCTTCTGCCCTGTGCAGCATCAGGTGGGTGAGCAGGAGGTTGGCGCTCCTGCTGCTGTTGCTGCTGAGCTGCCTGGTTCTGCTGCTGCCATGGCTGCTCCTCATCCGAATCTGAGGTTCATGATGAAAGGAAATAAATGCTGCTGGCAGATACCTCCTTTGGGGAAGCGCTCAGTCCAAGCGGGGACAGGGTCTTCCAAGGAAGTCCCATAGTTGAGAGATAGAAGCTGCAGCACCTCTGACTTCGGTAGGCCTGCTAAAAGTGCTGAAAGACCTGTTGAACAAAAGTTCTGCCACCTGCAACTGCTCCCTGATGAAAGCTCCGTTTTATTGGTAGAGCTGCAGCTGTGAGGAGGCCACCCACAAGTCAACCCGCCAGGATTAGCTGGCGTGGTTTAGGAGGGTTGTGCAACACGCACAAAATGTGGCAAAATAACAAAGGCCTGTCAAAATAGGATTATAGAGGCCCTTAACGACTATTTAAGGGTCTTAATTACCTCTCCCGACTGATGGAGGCGGGACCGAATCGCACCCATCAAACCCGCTTACCAGAGCCTCCTTGGCACTGCCAGCTGCACCTCGAACTGAGCTCAGTGACAAAGGGGCACTATGGGCTGGATTTTCAATGACCCGTGGAGTCGGGTTTGGAGGCGTGTGGGAGGTTAAAGTTGCAGATTCGAGGGTCCCGACCCCATCCCACCTCCAACTCGCCTCCATGCCAGTTTCGCTGGCGGCGGGTACCTGACCTGTGCTGAGACCCGACTCCCCGAGGCGGGAAGGGATTAGTGACAATTAACTGCCTGTTAACAGGTAGTTAACAGGCAGTTTTTTGGATAATCCCTATTTTAAAAGATTTTGGGCTGGATTTTGAATGCCCCATGGAGTCGGGTTTGGAGGCGTGTGGGGGGTTAAAGTTGCGGGGTTGGGGGTCTCGACCCCAACCCGACTCCATCCCGACTCCACACAATTTTGACAAAATCGGTCACGGGGTTCCCGACTCCGCCCCGCCTCCAAGAGGCGGGAGAGGCCATTAAAACCCTTAACAAGCCCTAAATTGGCTGTGTAATGCCATTTTGAAACGTTGTAGCTAGTTTAACCCATTTCCGACGTGAAGTACGCCTGATGTGAAACACTCCAGTGAAACCTGGCGGGAGCACAAGTGGATAGCTGACTATCAGCTGCAGCTCCACTATTACAACGGAGATGTGATGAAGGTAGGTGTGAAAGTCACCTGTGATGCTGCTGCATTGAATGTCTTGAGAGACTGCCTGGGAGGACTTGGTTGCAAAAAAAATTAATTCTCTCTCTCTCTCTCTCTCTCTCTTCTTCCCCCCCCCCCCCCGTGCTGCATCCAGGTCCACTCACAGCAAAAGCCAGGCAGTCTCTGACCTGACCTGCAATGCAGCAGCAATGATGACATCATCAGAGGTGACTTTCAGACTGAAACCACTAATTGGTTCATGGGTTCCCACATGCTGGAACTCAATTGCCCAATTAAGTGAAAATTGCATCAATCTCCCACATCCAATTTCAGGCGGGTGGATAACACAAAATGCGGATGACACGACCCCAACCCGACCCCAAGACAAAATCCAGCCCGAAATGTGGGCTTCCCGACAGGTGGCAACCACGCCAAGTTATCGGGGCGGACCGTGGGTCTGCAGGGATCGATATGTCCGGTGGGCAGGTGAGTGATGGGTGCATGTGTGCAGAGGTAAGTGTGTAAGGTAAGTGCTAAGTGTGGGAAAAAGTTTTACTTACCTTAACTTCCTCCTGCAGGTGTCAGCCCTTCAGTTCTCGGGAGTCAGAAATCTCACCGGCACAGAAAGCAGAAAAGCCATGGTCCTGTCAAAAACTGCAGCCTTCTGTTTTCTGTGGTGGAATGATTTCTAACTCAGCCTGAGAGGAAGGACTCAAGTTAGAAATCATATTGTCAGTGTTTGACAGCTTCACAGAGCTGTCAAACGCTGATATTTCATCTGTCAAAAGCTCTTGATAGATGAAATGTCAATCTGTGACGTCACCTGTTGCCGGGTGGCCCTTAATTGGCCTGCTGAGCCCACTGGGCGGGCTCAACAAGGTTAATCAAGGGATAATACAGTGGGTTGGCCACATCTCGATGGAGGCGGGTTTACAAGCCAAAATGTGGGATTCACGACACCAACCCGACCTGAGTATCAAAATCCAGCCCTATGCCTTTTGACTAGTTATAGCTACATGTTAGGAAACTGTGGATTGAAGTGTGGGCTCTCTCTTAACATTAAGAACATTGAAAAGTTAATTTAAGTAGTAAGTCAACTGATTGCTTGGGCATTTCTCGTGCACCTCCGTGCTGGAGTTATATTGCAGCCAGTACAAAGCCAAAGTGCTGTGTGACTACCTATTAGAGATGGTCCCATGCCTTTTGCTTGAGTCTGCTCAGGAGACAGGTAGACAACCTGACTCCTGAGTTATACTGCTGATTTTACGTTGGAAGTGTATCTGAAACTGCTTTGATAATTTCATATGTATCACATCAGGCACAGCAACAGATGTACCTGGTACGATAATAAAGGAAAAATAAACTAGAACATGGTTTAATTTATATAGTAGGACAATCTTTATGTTGTTATGAGGTTGCCAAATTCCTACAAAGCGTAGTCAGTTTAATCAAATTTATGTGGAGGGCCCAAAACAACCAGAAACTGGTTTCAGAATGTGCAAACTATTTTTTGCATGGGATCTTTAAATTCAGTAGATACTTTCATTCCATTAGTCCTGGCTCGATTTAAACTGGGTCCCTTAAATGAAAGGGTAGTGTATGGGGGCTCAATCTTAAATAATTGGATAGCGAATGATGCCAAAACCAAATCTCCCAATTTTTATAAATAAGAAGTTTTAAATAGAGTTTGCAGCAATCAGTTTTAATCATCTGCAGCCAATACAACCATCTGCCTTCTTGATACTAGAGGTTTAATGGTTAAATAGACTAAATATGGGGAATCATTTACACCAATTATGTTACACTAAAAGAAAGTGTTGATAAACACATCTAGGTTTTTAACAACAGTGTACTCCTCCAAATTTGAAGTTGCTTAATTCGAACTACCTGATAATTTGATTTTTTTTGAGCATTAAATTCCTACTTTGCTGACTTATTTATGTTGCGGAATTCAAATTACTGGATAATTCATTTTTAGTGCAAAAAAATTACTTCAAATGATCAGAAGTTGACTGTAAATCCAATAACTATAATTTTTGAACTGAATGTATCTTACTTGCTGAACGAAAAATGTAAATGACTAAACTTGATTTCAAATGTAAGAATTACATAAATATTCTTTAGTCCACAACAAGAGCAATACAACATCACAGGAGAATATTTTGTTTGTCTAATTATTTCCATTCATTATTGACAATTGTCTGATGAAGTATATACACCTAAAACATCATAATCTGCCTTTCCTTTTTACAAATGCTAACTGACCTGATGTGTATTTCTGGCATTTTCTGCATTTTATCAATAATTGTAATCGTGGCTTGATTACTGTCTTAAAATTCTACACTACAACGCATTATTGATGTGTATATTGGGCCTAACATAGCATAAGATGCATTCTATTAAAATCCTTAATTATGTTTATTTTATTCTGTTTGATCTCTCAACACAATTTTCACAAATGTTCTCTATTTATAGTAATAAATTAAAGGAGATGCAATGTCCCATTTAACACTGCACATTGGTAGTAAACAGTTACATGAAAATATTATTGTATTAACTTCATTTCAGTCTCGTAGAAACTATTTGATACACACAATGATGCATATTAATGCGGTAATTATTTTCAATAATTGCCTAAACTTTCATAAAATTGTGCGGTGAGCTTTGTTAAATTAAGGCAATGGCTCAACATAAGAAACAAATTGTTATGCAAATATCAGGCAGAATGACCTCCAGCATTTTTACATATCTGCTTCAGCATTTAAATCCAATGACGATAAGTACCTTGTGTTAAATACTATGATAATGTAGGTTTACACAACTATGGCTCAAAGAAACAGTGAGGTAGATTTTCAACTTGCTGCCCAGGCACCATTATAACAAGACTTTTTCATCAAAGAATGCAACTGTGTTTCTCGTAACTAAGGACTTTTAGGGTCCCACTCTAAGCATAAGGGTTTTCATAACTTCATCGGAATCAGGAGTAGGACTCTTAGGCAAATGTAAAATTTACATCAAATATACTTAAACATATACTTTATTGACCAGTTATTCTACACAGTTTATGTTGCTACGAATCATATTTGACAAACTCCACAGTGTAATTCAGGCATGAAGTCATCTAAATCGCATTAGGAGTTATTTCCACATTGCTTAGGCTTCACACCTGCAACATATCTGCAACGTTAGTGATATCTGGGATGACAGAGACAGCTGCATTTTGGCTAACCAGCGACTCTATGACCCTCATTTCAATGGATTGATGTTCTATATTTTGTTTGTCTGTACAAGTTCTGTCAAATCAAATCTCAGACAGTCAAATGCAAATTGCTGTATCTTGATATATTACTATTTATTGATATTATTCTTCATGGATTTGTAGAAATATCTGTCGACTACACATAATGGGGAGTAATTTTCACTTTGTGTGTGGGTGGAAAATGGATGGTAGTTCTATCAGCTGCCCATTATACACCCTGTCCGATTTCCTTTTCTATTAAAGTCAATGGAAAGGAAACTCAGGCGGCCAATCCGATACTGTCACGCTCCCTATTAGTAGCCTGCCCAATGGGAGGGTGGGAAATCTGGCAGGTTTGCCGCTAATTAAGGCAGCCTGCATCTCTTAAAGGGGAACTGAATTTTTCATAAGATGGATACTAGAATTTGTTGTTCCACAGTCTGTCAACAAGAATTGTGCAACCAGAGCCCACAAGCTTGCGAATGGTGCCCTGGAGGTGCTTTTGATGCAAAAGGGGACATAACTGTGTGACAGGCTCACTAGAAAAGCACAGCCTCTTTATGTACTGCACCTCAGAGAAAAGCAGATATGTTTTCCTGGGCATATAAACTCTGGGAATGCTCGCTCAATCCAGGTTGGGATTACGGAGGAGAATTCCACCTTCTGTCTTGTTCTGGCCATTGCTCTTCCAGGCTTACATTGGCAGAAAATGAATAAATGATAGAGTGCTGGCTTCAAGAGATACCTGCAAACAGAGTTTGTAGAATAGTGTGAAAGATGTTTCCGTGCTTATGTATATGTCAGCATTGGAGGGATTGAGAAGGAGGATGAGACACAAGTGGAGGATGGTATTAGTCCTGAACTTGGAAGATGTCTGTGCTTTCACATTCCTCTCCTGCGTCCATGTTCATGCAAGGATGTCCAGAGTGGCTTGCTTCAAGAGCTTATCCTTTCTAAGCTCTCCTCTACTTCTGTTCCTTTGTATTAAGTGCTATCTTTTCCCACAAACAGAGAATTAATCTTGACATGCTGTATGTTGAAGGAGTATGTACACAGTGAAAGAGATATGCCTAATTTGCAGCCCATTCTGTTTGTCAGTAAGTGGCCATGTAGATATCAGAGTGCTATGGCCTTCAATTGTAAGTTGCAGCTTGAATGTGTGCTCTGCTGGAGTATAAGTATGCAAGGTAAACAATGAAAGGTTGCGTGAGGGCTTGGCATGGGCCATAAGTAAATGTACAACAGATTGATGAGCAACAATTTATGGTCATCTACCTGGTAAAAGGTACTGTTGTGCAGTAATATTTTGGCACCATCTTCAAGGTGCACCATCTTCTTCTCCATCAATTATCGGGTCCAGTGAATAGCACACACAGTGTTGACCCTTTCGGCCACCTCCTGCCAGGCTTCCTGCAATGCTGTTTTCTGGGCAAGGAATGCCAAACAGGGCAAACCTCCTTGCAACATGACATCCACTTTTCCAGCCACCAAACAAAGGGTTTGGGTGTTGCTCTGCTCCTTCATTTACCTGCAGACTTCATTCCCTGCCTCCGCATTTATTTTGCCAACTGTCAGGCACACGGGGTTAAAATCAGCCCCTTCGTGCCAGTGAGAGACATAACTACAACAACAACTTGCATTTATATAGTGCTTTAACATAGAAAAGACATTTTACAGAGACAGGAAAGAACATAAATAGGCAACAGGAGGTGAGCTACATCCTGACTCACTGAGAGGCTTTGGAACAAAATTTAACGGTGAATCAAAACTAAACACAACTGAATTATAAAAAAAAACAATTGCAACGCCTCAGTAAACTATACTCGTATGCAAAAAAAGGCATAAAATAGTCTTATGTGACAATTATAGTGAAATAAAAATGGTTAAGAACATTCTAAGCAATAGACAATCATTTATGAATCATTTAATTACGGTTTGCATTTTCTCAGTTAAACGTTCCATTGTTCAAAGAGCAAAATGCTGCAGACATTGGGAATCGGAAACAAAACAGAAAGCACTGGAGACACTCAAGCAGGTTAGGCAGCATCCGTCGAGAATACACGAGCCAGCTGATGTTTCAGATATAAACCCTTCCTTAGAACTGGAAGAAATTGCAGCTCAACAGCATTTAAGAAGGAATCTGTTCGCTCTTCAATGCTGTTCATCTGCAGTGCTTTCCTTTTCATTGTTTTGACATACTGCAAACATCAATTGGTCTGAAGCTCATTCGAACTACATGCTAAAACTAAACAATTCAGAAAATTGAATATACAGTAAAACATGCAATAAGTGCTGGACTTACTTATACAAAATCTAGGATTGAAAATACTTGACCATACAAAGGAAATGCTTCTTCTCAAGGTTAATACTACACTACCAATGTAATTATTTTATCAATTACAGTACATACCAGATAACATCTAAAACATCCCCTTAGGGCCACTCCTTCACTTGGCTGACTACTATGTCAGCAGCTTCTGATGTTAACCAGATATGTTAAAGCAGTGCTTATAGCATCTTCTGTCATTTTCACAATATGCTGCTGCAGCATCGACCCCTTGGAATGCAAAACTATAGCTAGGTTTTAACCTTATCAGCTGAGAAACAAAGAGAGATTAAAGACAAGGCCTCGGCTATAAGTTAGCCTTTTTATCTCAGCTCAGCAGTATTTCGATTGATCTTCCAGGTTTGTGCATCTGTCAGATCCCACCAGCACAGGAAATCAATGCTGTAAGAGCTATCGTGGGTGTGTGACACTCTTTTTGATCAACCCAGTTGATGTATTTCACCAAGGCTCCAAGTGTTCAGTCTGCGAACAGTTTTTTCTGAGGTCAAGTGAATTAGCTTCTCCGTTTTAGACCATGTATTTGGTTATCAGAAATATCATGCGTGGTATCCTGTAAAATTACATTGGCTGTAATATCTTGATTTAAATCTCCAAGGTGCATTTGCTGATTACAAGATTTCACGGCTGAAAATGATAGTGTTGTACAAATTACCTGCCCTGTGCTTATCTGATGTCATCAAAGGCACAATAGACTGTGAGTGTCACATCATAAATTATTTATTCTTGCTGTAGGTTCTGTTTTCCTGATGTTAAAATATTCTGATTATACTAGCGCTGGAAATTTACATTTGCCGTGAAATTTCAACGTAGCTGGATAAATACATTGTTTCGAGATGACTTACTTTTATTAGGCTTGGAGTTCAAACACTTATATCCCTTTGTTTTGTTGTGAACTATACAACAACAACAACAACTTGTATTTATATAGCGCCTTTAACTTAGTAAAACGTCCCAAGGCGCTGCACAGGAGTATTTTAAGACAAAAAATTTGACACCGAGCCACATAAGGATAAATCAGGGCAGGTGACCAAAAGCTTGGTCAAAGAGGTAGGTTTTAAGGAGCGTCTTAAAGGAGGAAAGAGAGGAAGCGAGGCGGAGAGGTTTAGGCAGGGAATTCCAGAGCTTAGGGCCTAGGCAACAGAAGGCAACAGCTGAATAATTGAAGCTAGTGAGCAGAAAAGCCTGACACAATCCTATTATGGATAATGGAAGTCAACACATGGGCAAAATAGATAATTTTCTGTAACTCCTAGAACATGGGGGTCATTTTCACTTTGAGTGCAGATAGAAAACTGGCAATTGCGGATCAGCTGCCCATTACACACCCTGCCTGATTTTCCTTTCCACTGAAGCCAGGTTTCTGCCACTGCTGAAAGTGAAAATGACCCCCGTGACCTTACTGGGGAAAGCTCTCAATGTGAACTCATCATGATAAGCATGACTAAAATTGAAGATGATCTTGTGGATCTATAAAGTGTAAACAGGGTTAAAGACTATACCCAAACAAGTTGGCAATTGAAGAAGAGAACCGACAACTATCACTTTATCACATTCCCAAGATGTCCCAACGCATTTCACAACCAGCAAATTATTTTTTTTTGAAGTGCAGAACTTTTGCTATGTACACAACTGTGGCAAGAAGCTTGCTCACAGCAAGATCCCACAAACATCAAATTAAACAAATAACCAATCTGTTTCTTGGTGGTGTTGGTTGAGATAGGAATGTGGGCAGGACACCCCCCTGCTCTCCTTTCAACAGTGCAACAGGATCGTTTAGAAACACCTCAACCACCAGACAAGACCTGGAGTGGGGTTTCAATCCACAACCTTCTAACTCAAACCTGGTGTTGTGCGACTTCTCATTTCTAACTCAAAGGCAAGAGTGCTACCAAGATAACATTTAAGAAAATATTTAGCTATAAGTGCTAGTTTGAGTTAGCATAGATCATATGAAATTGAGAGTCTGTCATAGCAATGCAGTCTAGATTACTGAATAAGAATTTCAGACAGTAGTTTTGAAGCCCATCTGATAAATGTCCACCTAAATGTAAAAGTCCAATTCAAGTAATAATGACTGTGGTTTGCATTTTAAAGCACAGATTTAACAGGTGGATAAAATGTTAATGTCAATGCATTAGCAACAGCAATTAGGCCAGTTTTTGGAGTCTACATTCAATTAACTTTAACCAGACTGCGATGCCAAAGGTGTTACTTAGCACATGTAGCTGGATTTTAACTGGGCCATAATTTAATACAAGAGTACAAAGTTAGTGCAGAATGAGAATTTAAAACTGAGTAGCCATCAGCACAAGGATTGCAGCAGTTCAAGAAGAAGGTTCACCACCACCTTATCAGGACAACTAGGGATGGACAATAAATGTGACCTTTGACAGCATTGCCTATATCCTGAGAATTAAAAAAAATGTGCTGTACTGATGCATCATGCATCAACACAGAGGACAAGAAATTTGATCACACTCGAAAAACGAGCGTATAGGGGGTAGAACTGCATATGCCTGTTTATGTGGGCTCTACGACAACATGAAATATCGCGCTTGTAGCTCATTATCAGGTGCAATGTTCTCATTAAGCTGTCCCGCGCAGGCCGCTTGCCGGCTTCACAATGGGAAAAACCGCGCACGCGGGGAAATTTGAATTGGGTGCGTGGCCCACTTAAAGGGGCCACGCACCCCCCCAAAAAAAATTAGAGGGAACATTTGTCAGGTGTGCAGTCAGTGCTCCCCACAGTGCTTATTGGCTGCACGCTTGTTTGAGGGGCAGGAAATTGGGCTTCTCTGACACCATTTATAGGCCACCAACATCTCTTATAGGGGAGGTGCACCATGGCTTCAAATAGTAGGAAAACCTCGGAAGTTGAAAAAAGGCTGAGAGGGGTCCAGAGCAGGCACCCAGTGTAAGGTTTCCAAAATTTGCAGATCCCCAAAACCTAAGGAAAAAGGACTTTGGAACTACCTCAGAGTGATAAAAATGTATTTGGGCCTAACATAAGGAATTTAAGACCAAAAACCAAGTTTTGACATTTTTAAAACATGTCTGGGCCTGTAAGGGAGAAAAGGCTGTGAAGGAAGTTGGGCTCGACCTCTGTAAAAGCAGTTTTTGGGTATTGCAGTTAATTGCAATGTCTGGGGAACCAGGATGACCTCACTCAAAGCCCCAGCAAGCATTAACATTTTGACAATAGACCCTAGGAGAAGACAGTCCCACCCAAAACAACAGGTCCCATCAAAACCGTTTACAGAACCCATTAAAGACATGCATAAAGCAAATATTCTATGAAGTCCTAGGCCCAGTCAAGAAACCCAAAACATGAGGACAATTCAAACTCTAATTAAACAACAGATCGACAGGATGGAGCTATCCTGAAACCACTTCACACATTTACAAAACCAGTTAACACGCTAGTAAAGTCGTTACTGTTAACGAGGCCTCAAATTGAAAGGCTGTTTTCTCAAGAAGGCAGTTCGGCAGTAACAACAGTTCAAGTTCAACAGAAGGCAGTTCTGCAGTTTGGAGTTCAATTGAAAGCCTGTTTTCAGCAGAAGTCAGTGCTGGAGCTACAGAGTTCAGGAGAAGCAAGTTGGGCAGTTAAAGAAGACAGTTCAGTAAGAAGGGAGTTCTCCAGTTCTCCAGCACAACAGTTACAGTTCTGCAAGAAGGCAGTTCCACAGCTCGGAAGAAGACAGTTTAAACAGAGGCAGAGTTCAACAGAAAGAAGTTCAACAAAGAAGGCCAACAGCTCCAGAAGCAGGCCGACATGCAAGAAGAAACCAGAGCGACCGCCTCAGTGACCATCGGACACCTTGCAGCAACAAGGGCCTTACGAAACTTTTTACTCAAATGACTCTAAACCCTAACTCTCAACTGTCAAGGATTCGTTTGGTGAGCATTATCTCTGGTTCTCCAGAGTCCAACCTAGCTAGTGAAGTGGGATTGGGAGGGGTGAAGTATTCTTCTAATGTTATTTCCCTCGCTTGTACCGAAGTGTTCCCCACCTTTAGAGTGTTAAGAGTGTTTGTGTTGTGTTTTATTTTCTTGAATAAAGATCAATGTTCTTTCATCAAACTCAGTTGTCTGCTGCACCTTTGTATCACAACCCCCAAATAAGTCCAGGGTCTAGAACCAAGGGAGTGGGAGCGATTCGAACCGCTCAGAAGTCAGAGGTGAAGCTGACACAAAACACCACCCCCTACACCAGGTTATCAGATGCTGCATTGGAGGCCCTGGTCCAGGCAGTGGACAGGAGGTCCTTGCTGACTGTTAGCAATTGCCTGGGTGAGTTTATCACGTGGCGAGTTAGGCAGGAAATTTCACAAAATGGTCCTACAACAAGTTTTAAAACTTTTATTTTAATATTGTAATGAGGCTTTTTAATACTTCAGGCACAGCGCCCTGGACGCCTACTGAGTACCCTGATCCAATATGGCGGGTGGTGCACCTCCAGCACGGGATTAACGGGTGCACTGCCACCCGCCATATTGGAAATTTGTACGCCTGTAAAACGGGGGCAGCATCATCAAATTTCTAGGCCAGAGGATTGGCAAATACATTTTTGAACATTACTTCATGTTGTGTGACCCTCTTATATTATAGTAGTGGCCATGATGCGGAGATGCCGGTGTTGGACTGGGGTGGACAAAAGTGAGAAGTCGCACAACACCAGGTTATATGACCACGACACCACACAACCCTGCCACGGCAACCTCTGCAAGACATGCCAGACCATCAACACAGATACCATCATCACACGTGAGGACACCACCCACCAGGTACATGGTACATACTCATGTGACTCGGCCAACATTGTCTACCTCATACGTTGCAGGAAAGGATGCACCGGAGCATGGTACATCGGCGAGACCATGCAGACACTGTGACAACGTATGAACGGACACCGCGCAACAATCGGCAGGCAGGATTGTTACCTCCCAGTCGGGGAACACTTCAGCAGCCAAGGACATTCAGCCTCGGATCGGCGGGTAAGCGTTCTCCAAGGCGGCCTTCGAGACACACGACAACGTAAAATCATCGAGCAGAAACTGATAGCCAAGTTCCGCACCCATGAGGACGGCCTCAACCGGGATCTTGGGTTCATGTCACGCTACATGACATAGAGTCATCCAGACTCGAGTAGTCGTTGGCTTGTTCACAGATGTGATTTCCAGTAAAAAAAAAGTAAAAAGTTAAAGTTTATGGTTTTCCATACAGACTGCAGCATTTGACACATTAGACCCCCTGTGACCACACCTCATTGTCTTAGCTGTATTTTGCTGTGTCTTTGATATAATGCCTTCCTGACTGATCTGATTGTCTCTCTGCCGAGGTGTGATAAAAGGCAGTCAGAGAGATTAACTGTAGTCGTCTGACATTGTACGCTGCACAGGCATTGTTCTCTGTCTATATATGCTTTGCCGATTCGTATTCCTTCACTTCACCTGACGAAGGAGCAGCAGCTCCGAAAGCTTGTGATTTCAAATAAAACTGTTGGACTATAACCTGGTGTTGTGTGACTTCTCATTATAGTAGCGCACTATTTTGAATACAGAATGCATATTTACACGGAAAACATAATTGTACTTTCACAACTAGAAGCAGGCAGGAAACTCTCCATATAAATATTGTAATATTGGTGTCCCACAGGAGGAATGAGCATCAAACCAGAGTGACCATACCAGGAACAGATACAGTTGCACTCAGAAGGCTCAAATAAAATGAAAAATATGAAAGGTCTTTTCCTGTAACAAAATTTACAGGCAAGTAAAATGTAATTATTCAATAGATTTTTTAATAATACATTTTTAATGGTACCTATCTTCAATACAATGTGTTTATGAAACAGCAAAAAATTCCTGATTAAGGAAGGCCTAGTAAGGCCTTTTTAAAGATCGATCGCAAAACGTTCCAGTGGAATTCCATGTGGTCGGGTAGGAGTTGGATGGTATAGAAATATAAATTCAGATATTTTCTTGTATTCAGACCTGTGAGTTAGTTATTCACCGGGCAAGATTTCATAATATAGAGTCATAGTGGTAGGGGGAAAAATTCAGTCGCGCCCCGTTTGGGGCGCAAATATCGCCCAGGCGCAAAAATTAGCGCCTGGCGCTAATTATCGCCACTGACTGGAAACTTCACTTTTATCGACCCCTGAGGTGATTGGAGCGCTAAATCAGGCGCTTCACACCTGTCTTAAGGCGCAAAGGCCGAGGAGCGAGGCGCTAACTCAGAGCGCTGGCGAAGCTCATGTGATGTTAGTCAGCAATGGAACACACACTCAATGGCGCCGGCCAGTTCTTAAAGGGGATGGTTGATCTTGCTTTCCATCCACATCCTGCTCATTGCAGCCTTGAATCCCGGCCTGGAGAGACCTGTACATCAAATCTGCTGGAAAGAACAATGGAGAGTACCAGGGAAAGAGCTTAGAGTGCAGCCCCAACAGTCTCTTCTAAATCGATACAAGGAATGGCAAATCAAAATGAACCTGCAAAGTGCTGCTCAGTACCCAAAACTCCTTCACACAACGTTGAATCTCTCCAGATGTCTCTCTCTCTCTCTCTCTCAGAATGCGTAGTTCAAAAATGGCACCAACAATAAAAGGCAGGAAGCGGTCACCTTTAAATAGCGCTCCCCCAGTCCCTTCATGACTGCAGAACGCTCCCCTCAACCTGTCGTTGCTAGCGTCAGGCGGTAAGGCAGGGGGCGCCACTCAATATCCGCTCCGGGGCGATACCGGGGCGTTGCACACTCGACTGACGTCATGATCTGCCGGCGCAGGAGATCGTGGCGGTAGTGTTTAGCGCCGCCGCAAAATGTCTAGTTAAGTTCGCGAGCGGCGCAAACATCGCTGCGCCCGGGCGCTAGCTGCTTTGCGCCCCATTAGCGCCCTCTTAAGGCGCTAACGGGAGGCGCAACCAACTGAATTTTTCCCCCATAGAGTCATAACGGCACAGAAGGAGGCCATTTGGCCCATTGAGTTCGTGCCAGCTCTCTGTAGAGCAATCCAGTCTGTCCCATTCCCCCGCTCTATCCCCATAGCCCTGCAAGTTTATTTCCCTCAAGTGCCTATCCAGTCTCCCCTTGAAAACATTGAGTGTCTCCGCTTCCACCACTTCCATCAGCAACGAATTCCAGGTCATCACCACTCGCTGCGTAAAAAAGTTTTTCCTCACATCCCCCCTGTATCTCTTGCCCAAAACCTTAAATCTGTGTCCCCTAGTCCTTGTACCATCAACTAGTGGGAACAGCCTTTCCCCATCTAACCTATCCAAACCCGTCATAATCTTGTAGACCTCTATCAAATCACCCCTCAACCTCCTTTGCTCTAATGAAACCAAATCCAGCTTCTCCAACCTGTCCTTGTAGCTAAGATTCCCCCATCCCCAGAACCATTCTGGTAAATCTGTTCTGCAAACTCTCAAGGCCTTCACATCCTTCCTAAAGTGTGGTGACCAGAGCCGGACGCAATACTCCAGTTGTGGCCTAACCAGCGCTTTATAAAGGTTCAGCATAACTTCTCTACTTTTGTTCTCAAATGAATGCAGAATTTGAAAAAAATTGGAATAAATAACATTGAAAACAATGTAATTTATGAATAAATGGCCAGATTTTGTGGAGTGGCGTGCCCCATTAGTGAGACTTTTTCCCACACCCTTCAGCTCAAAAATATTTTGCCCTGTATGTCGTTGGAAGGACGAGCTGATAACAATGTGGTGAGGGCAATGGGGCATCTGGGACCTTAGTGAACGACGGGACCAACATTATAGTGTATCTCCTTAACCAATGAGATTTAAGGATTGAGGAAACAGAGGAATGATGGAAAAGGAAATAGGGTGAATTAGAGTCAAATCAGGTACAGAAAGAGACATAAAGAGAGGGAGAGATATAAAGAAAGAGACAAAAGAAAAGTAAGAGAAAATTTTAAAATGTAAAATTTTACATTTTAAAAGTCTCTAACAACAATTTAGTACCTGTAGGAATGAAACTCCACAGTTTCAATTGTTCCCTTTCTGGACCAGAGAGGTTGATTGGCATTACAGGAACATAAATCTCATTAAAAAGGTATTTGCACTGTTAAGTAGCTGCCCTAACTTTCTATTGGTAATTAATGTGCAAAAGCAGCAACTTCATTAAACTCATGGGGAGGTTGACGGTGTGTTGCCGTTTTTGTGGAGATAACAACGAAGAAGCGCAAATGGTTCAGCAACTTGTGGCGATTCACAATTCACAGGATATCTCTTCCTCACCACAAGTTGCTGGACAAGTTACACATTAATAAAGGTGTAGGCATTAAACTAGCTGTTATTTTGGCAGCAAAATCTGGGCCAATATTTTCCCAAGGAAAATTTACGGAGCTCTATAATAACATCCTAATAATAGTATATTTTGATACCTGTCAAGTTCTCATTTCAAGTATTGTGATGGAATATCTGTATGTGTAACCAGCAATGAACAATATGGGCCGAAAATTGATCCCGGGACGCGAGAGTACGCACTGCACACTCTCGCGTATTCCCACTCCAATTGCCGGTTTTCTGCATGCCCTGCGCATGCGCTGAAAACCGGCAATTGCTCTTCCGAAAAGGGGGCGGGGCCTGGGTGCATCGCGTGCGCGCTACAGGCTGCGCGCACGCTGTGCACTTCATGCTTTGGACGCGCAGGTAAGTAGGGAAGATTTTGGAAATGTAAAAAGGAGGAGTAAGACCCGCTTTTAAGAAGGTAAGTAGTGAATTAAGTATTTTTTTGAATTTTTTTTTACAGGTATATCTTTTTTATAGACTTTAAAGACAGGTAAGTTTATTTTTATAACTTTTTAAAAGATTTTAAATTTTTTCAAAAATTTAATTTTTTATTTAAAATGGTTAATTTAATTAACTATACTTATTTTATTAATGTGATGGTTTTTTTTAAAAATTTAATTGAGGTTTAGCTGTTATTTTGGGGGGGTGTAAGATTCATAAGTCTCACAGCCATGCTGTGAGACTTATGAATGGAAGATGGTGTGCTGCCATTGGCTCTAACTGAGTCACGTGATCCCACAGCTCGCACGAATTCACTACGCCGCTGGGATACGCAAGCCCAGCACAGCTGATGTCTGGAACATCAAGTTCGTGCGAGCTGGATCAGAAAAAGCATAAGCGAGGTGAGACATCGCGGGGAAGGCTTACCCCCGCGGGAACAGAGCGAGATCAATTTCTGGGCCAATATATATTTATCTGAAATTCAATGAATGCAACACAGCTTTCTGACATAAAGCTGGTTTCAGATGCAATAGTGCAACTGTCTGTTATTACAGTTTCAGTGTCTGTGGTATACAATCAGAGTCTATGCAGACATGATAAAGACTTAATGCAGAAGGATGAAGTGTAATTTGAAAAATGAGTGTGATTGCTTATTATAGGATAAATTACTGTGACAGATAATGGGAGCTCTGCAGCACCAGCTGTGCTATACGGCCATATTATTAGAGATAAGTGGTCATATTCTCTATGGTAATCACGATACTTTGCAAAAAGTTGTCTCTCTGTTGGTACACAAACTGTGTGCTATCGTCCCTTTCCTTCCACTCGGAGTTAACATTATTTGTAATCGGATTACTGCACATGGATACGTAATCATAAGAAATAGGAGCAGGAGTAGGCCACTTGGCGCTTCGAGCCTGCTCTGCCATTCAATAAGATCATGGCTGATCTTCTACCTCATCTCCACTTTCCTGAACTATCCCCATATCCATTGATTCCCTTAATATTCAAAAATCTATCGATCTCTGTCTTGAATATACTCAACAAATGAGCCTCCACAGCCCTCTGGGGTAGAGAATTCCAAAGATTCACCACCCTCTGAGTGAAGAAATTTCTACTAATCTCAGTCTTAAATGGTCGACCCCTTATTCTGAGACTGTGACCCCTGGTTCTAGACTCCCCAGCCAGGGGAAACATCCTCCCTGCATCTACCCTGTCAAGCCCTGTAAGAATTTTGTATGTTTCAATGAAATCATCACTCATTCTTCTAAACTCTGGAGAATATAGGCCTAGTCTACTCAATCTCTCCTCATAGGACAATCCCCCCATCCCAGGAACCAGTCTAGTGAACCTTCGTTGCACTCCCTCTATGGCAAGTATATCCTTCCTTAGGTAAGGAGACCAAAACAGTACACAATACTCTAGGTGTGGTCTCACCAGGGCCCTATATAATTGCAGTAAGACGTCTTTACTCTTATACTCAAATCCTCTTGTAATAAAGGCCAACATACCATTTGCTTTCCTAATTGCTTGCTGTACCTGCATGTTAACTTTCAGTGATTCGTGTACAAGGATACCCAGGTCCCTCTGAACACCAACATTTCCCAATTTCTCACCATTTAAAAAATACTCTGCTTTTCTATTTTTCCTACCAAAGTGGATAACTTCACATTTCTCCACATTATATTCCATTTGCCATGTCCTTGCCCACTCACTTAGCCTGTCTATATCCCCTTGAAGCCTCCTTGCATCTTCCTCATAACATATTCCCACCCAGCTTTGTATCATCAGCAAATTTGGATGAGTTTGCACAAAAGTTAAGCTGAGATATAATTCTACTTCATTATGATAATATTTATTAGAAATTGAAAGAGCATTCAGTAACTTCACCATGTTATGTTTTTCCTTTTATAAATATAAAACGATGCATACTCTCAATTATGCGCAGAAGTAAGGGATCATTCCTGAGGGAAAGAACAATCCACACCTCTTTTTATCTATGACAAACCATCTCCTCAAACTGCTTCCCCTGTCCCTTCTACCTGCAGGTCAACAACAGCAACAATGTTGTGATGGGCGAAAGATCAGATGAAGAGGAATCAGAAATTCGATGGTTGATTTGTTGAGAGAGCTGGGAGAAGCTTCTTCCCGGGGTGGAGGCTAATGGCAATGGGGTTGAAGGCAGGTAGGGAGATCTGAATGGTAAGGCACTTAAGGAGGTGGTCAAAAATAGCTAAATCAGGGGTTTAGATCTCAAAGGTGGGAAAGTCATATGAGATGGTGAGATTGAGGGGGTTGCTATGGTTGTTGGTGGACGAGTTGATGGGAAGAGTGAGGTTAAAGGAGGACAGGATGATAAGGAAATCACATTATCAATCTGTTATTTAATGATCAACATTTTACACATTTTCTCTATGCAGTATTTTTACAGCGAAAGTCTGAGTCTGCCACCTTGTTACACTACAGTTGACGACAGACACTCCCAGTACTGTATTTTGAAATGGTGTTAATTTTATTTGTATGCCCATTTGTGGCCCTTCTGGCACATACCTACCATATGTCTAGTGGGAGTGCAGTGGAATGCTCAGAAATTTTGCTGGGGTCCAGGTACACTGGTGCCAGCCTTCCCCGTCAGTCTCTGCAGGCCCTTGTTTGGGATGAAGCCTCTGTCCCAAACAATGATACTGGCATAAGAGGGGGGTGTTGCTAGGAGAGAGGTCTCCCAGGTTAGGAGATTCCTCGTCTGCAGTCTGCTGGAACATCAGCAAGCTAATAAGCCAAGGAACAGCAGGTGTACCGACCTACCAAACGGCAGATATAGATATAGAACCAAGCTGGTGGTCCAGGTCTGGGACATGGCTTAAACCTCAGAAGATCTATTGGTCCCGACCCCTACAGATTTTTGAAGATTACAAAGGGTACCGATCGGCATCCAACGGCACAACAGAATTGTTTCCAGGGAGGATGTTCCACCCCCAACCCCCTCTTCAGAACAGGGATTCCAGGCCTCCCCCATCTGGTGGGTGCCTAAGCTGTACCCTTAGTGACTGCTTTTGACATTTAAGTAAGATGGCATTTGGCAGTCATGGACTGTCAGATCAGCACTTTAGGCATGATTGATGGCTCTTGGATTTTTGGGCCCATGTACGCTGATGAAAATTTGTACTGATGGCAAAGGGTAAAGGTCAGGAGAGGAAGAGATTGCCTAAATCTCACAAATCTAGTGTGACACTCAAGAATTTCTACATGGTTTACTTCATTTATACAGATGATTAAATTCTAGTCTCATATATTTCACTGTTCAGGATGTGTATGGATTTTGTTATTTTACAGAACTTGTTAATGGGGTTCAGTAAGTAATTTTTACACAGAATGCATTGGTGACTAGAATTTGTCCTGCAGGGAAAAAAGTCGTTGCTTTTAGTTTACATTTGTGCAAAATTATGTGCCACCTTTTGTTAGTGTTAGAAATGTCCACTGGGAGCTAATTACACTGAGAGGATCTGCCAGTATGCTAATTAGATTAGCTTGTTAAAGGACAAAGTCATGCTACACCTGCATAGCTGCTCCAACCACAAAGTTTTTCTGAAGATTTGTGACGATTTTGTATTGCTCAGGTCACGGCTTCATCACAAAAGGAGTTTTAATGAGACAATCTTCTAGTTTCGGTGAATTATAAATGTATCTGAAACCTTTCCACTTCTATTATCCAATAATGTGTCATTCGTTTGCAGGAAGGAAGGTCTTTAATATTCATCAGTTAGATTGCGGAAAGGGAAGAATTCCTCTGTTTCTTCTACTACCTTTTGCTCATGTATGATCTTCCTCCAATTTTCCCTCTGATTTCTTCCCTTACCCATCCTCTCCTGAAAGTGGACCCTTTTGCTGAGGTCTAGTTCTTTAAGAGCCAGCAGCTGTCTGGAACCTCTCCCCAATAACATTCATTGGTTGAGTCCAGCCAGTGAGTGCCAGTAAACTATTTGATCATGCAAGCAGCCCAGCTGAGTTCAATCCTATTCTCCCCCGACTTCACACACACATACAGTTCAGCAGAGGTAACTGGGTAACGATTAGAATTGCTGACCTTGACAGATACTTTTCCTGTTTAGGGAATAAGTCTATTTGTGTTTGCTCAAACAACTCCGGGACTGAGAGTAGATTTCCTGATTTATATGATGCAGTGCCACAAATTACATGATGTAATTCAAGGAATCTACCCATTCTTTTTTTTCTTCTGAATATCCTCCCTGTGTATCACAACTGTGTTCAAACTCACACTGTCAACAAAAAGTCCGTTCCCATCGTATCTGTCACCTCAAACTAGTCCCACTGCCCTGCTGTTTCCCCACAGCCCTATATCTTCTGCTTGAAATATGTATGCACTTTCCCCTTAAGAGATGCAATGGTCTCTGGTTCAACTGTCCCCTATGGCAAAGCATTCCATTGTTCCAACAACTCACAGCATAAAGAACTTTCTCCTATCGCTTTACTCCCTCTCTTCATAACAATTTAAAATTCATGACATTTCATCATTGGCTCGAGCCAGAGGAAATGTTATTTTTTTATTCATCCCTTCAAAACCCTTTATAATTTTGAAAGCCACAGTTAATTCTCCTCAGCCTTTTCTGCTCCATTTAAAATACTCCCACTTTCTCGAGTATCTAATCATAACTACATTTTTTCATCCCTGGTATCATTCTAATAAATCTATGCTGTATAGTATCTACGGCTTTAACATCCTTTGTAAAATGGGCTGCCCAAAATTGCACCCAGTGCTGTAGCTGTGGCCTAATCATTGATGGAGGGGGGAGTCCCCAAACGGCAGCGGCCCAGGCAGGTTTTGTGGAGCTTGAAGGAGCACCTCAGCCCTACAAAAATAAATACAAACTTACCATGTCAGCTCCTGTCCGCCGGGACCACCAGCTGATACTGCGCGGAGCCCAGTACTGTCCTAAAATGGCAAACAGGGTCCTATGTACGTCATATAACCCTGATTTTTATTTTAAATGGGCCGACCGCCTGCCAGGCGAGTGCTCCGGCCACCCAGCGGTTGGCCCAGGGGAAGATTGCAGTGGCCATAGCAACAGCGGGAAGGGTAACGTGAGTCGCTCACCACCATTTTCTGGGCGTTACGGCCCCATTTCTGTTGGGCTGGCGGTCTCAAAATCTACTCTCTAAAATCTCCAGATAGCTAATTGCAGTTTTTGTTTGTTAATCACAAATTTCATTCTAATTTTTTTTAACATTATCCATAGTAATGTCAGAATTACTTTAAAACAGCTTATTGTGCTGTTATTTCATCAAAACGGGGTAAAAAAAAAACATTGGGACTCTGATCTGAATGATGGACGGTTGTGTGAAATTGATAATCTTTCAAAAAAAATTAGCGTAACTCGTACAAAATGCATTTTTATCATTGAAAGTCGAATTGTTCACAATAGACACTCATTGGTTTTGACACTTGAAGGACATTGTAGAACAGGCATGGTTAGACAAAGTACAGCTATAAATCACTTTACTATTCATTAATGTGCTATCTTTGATATCTATGCAAATGAGAATCAATACAAAGGTTTCCCTAAAATAAAGCACAAGGCTAACTCGTATCTCGAAGGTGAACTGTAACACAAGAAATGATCTAAAGTCAGCAAGCTGTCATTTAACCTGAGGAGGACATTCGCAAAGCTAGATCTTTTGTGCCAGTTCCTTGGGATGTGGGTGACTTAACATATTTAAGCTCTAACTTTAACCAGGCTAGTATCATTTGCTATACAAGATCAATCGTGGCTGACAGGATGTAGTCAAACTTGAAATAAATTAAGCCAGGTTTACATAAAGTCCCTTCCAGCTCGAAATTCAAGCTTACAAAGGATAATGTTGGTCTATGCCTCTCACTGTCATTAATTACTCATTATTGATTGATTTAACTACTTTCCTTACAATTTTTTCAGTCAAGTCTAAGAAAATGATTATTGCATGATAAGAAAAAGAAAAAAGAAAGATAAGGGTCACAATAATGTAAAATCAAGCAAAATGGTGCTTACAACAACAACAACTTGTATTTATATAGCGCCTTTAACATAGTAAAATGTCCCAAGGCGCTTCACAGGGGTGTTATCAAACAAAATTTGACACCGAGTCGCATAAGGAGATATCAGGGCAGATGGCCAAAAGCTTGGCCAAAGAGGTTGGCTTTAAGGAGCGTCTTAAAGGAAGAGAGGTAGAGAGGCGGGGAGGTTTAGTGATTTACTAAGAAACACAGAGCTCTATCTTGCATTGGTATTGACAGTGGGAACTGTATTAGTGAACAGACGAAGCAAGTTAGAAGGACCCCCCCACCACCACCACCGCCCGCCACCCCCCACCCTGAAGCACTGGGAAATATATAGGTAAAATAAGTTTAGTAAGAAGAGAGTAGCAGCCCGGGATAGGAATGGATCAGTAATAGGAAGGGACCTTCCGTGCTCTCTTCACCCTGGTACTCATGTACCTTCTCAGCCTGATTGACTCCGGCACCACCTGCCTCCTTCTTCACCCACTCCAATGCCAGCAGGTATTCCTCACCGATATTCAATGCTATCCACTTGCCTTTGATCTCTGCCACTCCTGGGCTTACTGGCTGCTCTTTGCAGTTGGAAAACCAGCTGTTTACTTCTTACAGTGCTTGTAATTTATCTGCTGAATAAAAATGACTTAGTAGATATATTATAGGCATTGTGAGCACTTTAAAAATGAACCAGCCAGTTTCCCATCAGCAAAGAGCAGTCAGCAAGCCCGGGGTGTTGTGGGAAAAGGCCGCAAGGGGGAAGGCTGAGCCGAAGGGCGAAAGAAAGGGGAAGGAGTAAGGAACAGGAAAACAGTGAGAGGCAACCACGAATGGAAAGGAAAGTACATTGCAGCTGTCCTTCAATACTGCAGTGGAGTGTCAGCCTAGGTGATGTGCTGAAGGCCTGCAGTGGGGTTTGAGCCCATATCTTTATGATCCAACAGTGACCCTCACTGGAGTTTGCAGGGTGACTGAGAGGGCACCTCATTTGCATGGTGTACGTGGGCACAAATGCCACTTTGGGGGCATCTTTGGCAGCTGAAAGCTCCATGCGCCTGGAAACGTGGATGACCACCTTCCCAATGAAAGGGGGCTGCCGAGAATCCGCCTTTCCTCGAATCTGCCACTGCTCCCATCAGCCCCTCGAGCAATGGGGGAAATGCAACAAAGAAAATGTTTTCATTTTTTTTTCTCTTCAGGGTTCCAGGCTGCTTGTCCAGGCCTGGACCCCACTGGTGAAGCCCACTTTACCCTTGTGGAGGCCAGTATTCTGCATTTCTCTTCATGCACTGGCCACCACTACTACACTCATTCGTGGCCAGACTGGGAACTCCCATTTTAGGGAATTCCTGGCTCTGACCCCACCCCCAGCCCATCGTTTGCCTTGTAAAGGGGCAAATGGAAGTTCTGTCCCTTACAGTACAGAAACTCCCAAAAACAGCAAAGACCCAGGTAACTAGGTCTCCCCGTTTCCATGGGGTTTCTGTCAGTCACCTGCTGGAGTTACAGTGGGAGACCAGTAGAACCTCCGCAGAATTTTGGGGTTACCATATATATTAACCACTGTGCTATGAGGGATTAGGCAGTAGTATCAATGCATGGCTGGGGGTGAGCCGAAAATAATATTCATGGCCACATAATTAGCTAACGTATGCTACTAGGATAACCAATTATATTTCAAACTAGTTTACTGTAATATTAAGGATAACACTTGTTTTATGCAACAAATTAATATGGCATCTAAATGTCTCATAGGGAGTTACTGTCATATCCCAGTTTCATTGCTATGCTGTCATTTTTTGCAGCAAGCCACCGCCATGCTCTTCTTTACTACAGGGATTCAACTCCAACAGTCTCTATTCTCAAAGGAGCATTGACCACAATGGTCTTACTTCTTGCAGAGATTCATCACATCGCTGCTGACACTCGAGTTTCTCAGAGCAATTTAAAATGATGCTCTTTGCCTCTCCCAGTAATTTGTCACAGTGTTCTCATTTGTCATGACAGTTTCCTGGGATGCTCTCAGTTTTTGATATCTTCCTTCCACTTGTTGCAGAAACTTGCTTCAACATTTTCCTTTCTCCTAGTGGATTATCACATCAGGCATTCGCTTCTCACTGTGTTTCTTTGTGGAGCTTTGATTTCTCATTGTGGTTATTCACAATGTTCTGATTTCTCACAGTGATTCTCCATTATATGCTCATTTCTCACTGCAATTCTCCATGAAGCTTTGATTTCTGACAACGATTCTGTTTTCATTTCTCCGTAATTGGTTTCTTGAGTAATTCTTTCATGGAACCATTTCTCACTATTTTTTGTGAAGCTCATATTTCTCAGCCGGAAAAATATGTGCTGCACTGTCGTATTTGTAGGCCTATGTGTATTTATTAAAGAAATTATATCAGGGTGGGAGTGGGGAGTACTGAGTGGTATTGGCACCAGCTCTGTTTCTAATTTACATTGATGACTTGGATTCAGGAACTTAATGCAACATGATCAAATTTACAGCTGAGGCCAAATTAGGAAGGGCCGTGGATTCTGAAGAGGCAGCTCAGAAAATACAAAATAAGTTGGGCAAAATATATAAGTGACAGAGGACATTTAATGCGGACAAGTGTAAAATACAACACTTAGAAAAGACAAATGGTGATATACATATTCCATGAATGGTGTTGAAATAACAAAGGATAAGAGGCCTATTAGTCTTAGTAGATTAACGCTCACCATGTCCAACCAATGCAAAGCAGCAATCAACAAATCCAGGAGAATGTTAAACTATATAGCCAAATCAATAGAGTGCAATCAGACAAAGTCATTCTGAAAGGGCACTAGTCAGACTATACCTTGTACTGTGTCCAGTTCCAGTCACTGAGGCACAGGAGAGACATTCAAGCACTGGAGGCTGCGCAGAGAAGTGTCACGAGGCTGATCCCTATGTCAGAGGTCTGAGTTATGAGGAAAAGATTGTAGAAACTTTGGAAAGAGAAGACTGAGATCTTATAGAGATATATAAGATACTAAATAGTCGGTGTTAGGACCACTGCTTTTCTTGATATATATTAATGACTTGGACTTGGGTGTACAGGGCACAATTTCAAAATTTGCAGATGACACAAAACTTGGAAGTATAGTGAACAGTGAGGAGGATAGTGATAGACTTCAAGAGGACATAGACAGGCTGGTGGAATGGGCGGACACATGACAGATGAAATTTAATGCAGAAAAGTGCGAAGTAATACATTTTGGTAGGAAGAACGAGGAGAGGCGAAAGGGTACAATTCTAAAGGGGGTGCAAGAACAGAGAGACCTGGGGGTATAGGTGCACAAATCGTTGAAGGTGGCAGGGCAGGTTGAGAAAGTGGTTAAAAAAGCATAAGAGATCCTGGGCTTTATAAATAGAGGCAGAGAGTACAAAAGCAAGGAAGATATGATGAACCTTTATAAAACACTGGTTCAGCCTCAACTGGAGTATTGTGTCCAATTCTGGGGACCGCACTTTAGGAAAGATGTGAAGGCCTTAGAGAGGGTGCAGAAAAGATTGACCAGAATGGTTCCAGGGATGAGGGACTTCAGTTACGTGGATATACTGGAGAAGCTGGGATTGTTCTCCTTAGAGCAGAGAAGGTTGAGAGGAGATTTGATCAAGGTGTTCAAAATCATGAGGACTCCAGACAGAATAGATAGAGAGAAACTGTTCCCATTGGTGGAAGGGTCAAGAACACAGATTTAAGGTGATTGGCAGAAGAACCAAAGGCGACAGGAGGAAAGCTTTTTTACGCAGCGAGTGGTTAGGATCTGGAATTCACTGCCTGAAAGGGTCGTGGAGGCAGATTCAATCGTGGCTTTCAAAAGGGAATTGGATAAGTACCTGAAGGAAAAAAAAATTGCTGGGCTACGGGTAAGGGTGGGGGAGTGGGACTAGCTGAAGTGCTCTTGCAGAGAGCCAGCACGGGCTCGACGGGCTGAATGGCCTCCTTCTGTGCTGTAACCATTCTATGATTCTATGAAAAAGTACATTTGTAATATTGCTTCAAACAATATTCTGAAAGTAAGACACGGAGACACAGGTTAAAACTAGTAAATCTGATATCTGATATCAGAAAGTTCTTCGCACTAAAAGTGATCAACAGAGGGAATGGATTTTCAGGTAAAGCACTGGAGACAAAAAGCTCAGAATCATTTAAGAAAAGATTAAACATTATACTGGACGGATTGTAGTGTCTTTCGTGTGAAACTAAGCTGGGATGAATGGTCTTCCTCGTCCATATTTATCCTGTGATCTTTCATCATGCTATAATTTTAGGATGCTGCAATTTCTCACTAAGGGTTACACATGTGGGGATCTGGGGAATAAAATTCCTTCAGTCTAGAATTTGTACTCACAATGGATTTTTCAGCAAAACTATTGACAAGAGATATGTCACCCTCCTGGTTTCCTGGAGAGATTTGCATCTCACAGAGTTTATACCATCACACCTGCTGCTATTCACTGCATTGCTTACTTGCAGGAATTGTCCCCACATTCTCAGTTATCATATTAATGCACATATTTATCACTTCTAACCACAATCCACAATACTTTTATCGCTGTGCTTATTTCTCACAGGGAGTCAATGCTAAGTTCTTCTTTCACCTTCGTTTGTCAGCGCCCTCTCATTAATCACAGAGATTTGTGACAGCATATAAGTTTCTCACTCCCTCCCCCATTTCTAGAAGCAATTCGCTGACATTTTAGCTTCTTTCTGGCTTTCACTCTGAGTTTTCCGGCCTTTTCTCCATTTATTCATTTCGCCACTGCCCCCCCGTTTTATGCCCAGGGATTTGTCACTGTTTGTTCCTTACAGAGGTTCACTAATGCACCTTCATTTCTCACTTTTATTCTTTTATCCGAGAGATTTGATATTTTACTTGGTGCTCCCTGGGATTCACTACAATGTTCATGTTTGTTGTAGCAATTTGTCCAGACTCTTAAGGCTCTTTTTCGTTGATTTAGGCTGCGGATACGGGTCTTGGGAGAGCAATACTCCCCTGCCTTTCTGCAGTGAAGTGGAGCCGGCCTCGGTGTAGGATGGGCTATAAAATTAAAAACCACGGCTCTGCATAAGTGCAGGTCGCTTCTGAGCATTTGAGCACTCTGCAGGCATAGCAGACAAGCCTGCCTGGAAAGCTGAGGCTGAGCCGGTACCATGTGTCGGCATGCCTCCATAATGATGCTACTTTGCCTCATGATATAAGCATGCTGATGCGGTGAACTGGCTCAGCACAGCTACAAGACAGACCAGAGAACTTCGAGTACTGCTGGAAGATCAAGAGACACGTGAAAAACTGGTGTTACTTTTACACTGGTCTTCAGCAAATCATTCCTGGAGCTTTCTCCTCTTGCAGCGGGTGGTTAAGTGAAGATAAAATGGCTGTTTTTTTTAACAGGGTCTGAGCAACTGCAGCCCTGTCTAATTCTGGTTGCTAAAAATGCTGCACCAGCACAATCTGAAAGTCTTTTCAGAAAAATCCCCTGCTGACATCATGACATTACAGCGCAATGTCATTATTTATATGCCACCATAATGATGACATCAGAGTAAATTCATTTTATCTTACTAGATCTTTTGTGCATCATCTATTGACATCACAATGCAATTATGTTGCGCACTCTCTGTGGCCAATTTGTCATTGGCTGTCCTATACATGTAAAACCACCCGAAATGCACTTTACTGTGGGAGAGCGATTGGAGATGTGCGTGCAGTGTGAATTCTGGAGAGCAACACCCTTCCATTGCAATCCCAAGACCTAGTGTAAAGGGCCTTGGGTCTTTGTTGCTGTTGGATGCACAGGATCCATGTGTGGGGAATTTAGAGAACTAATTTTCCTGTGGACTTTGGGTACACTTCACCTGAAATGATCTGAACTCCCCTGTATTAGCAGGTTCAGGTCCTTTAAATGGCCCAGACATTCCTCGGCATTGGCCTGCTCCTGGCAGGGCTCAACACCTGGAAATGATTGAGGAAAATCAGCCACAGAGAGGACTGCAGCAGCAGCAGCAGCAGTGGTCACAACCTTCTGGTTGCTGTCCAAAGACAAAAAGCCTCCCTGGCCCAGTGTCCCTGTTAAGTGAAACAATGGGACTTACCATCAAATCTGCTGCATGTTGCTTTCCAGTCCTTCGACTGAAGAGGGGCTGGGCGCAAGGCCTTAGGCCCACTTCTTCAGGGGACCCCTCCAAATGGCCACCCAGCTGTCGAAGGAACAGGAAAATGAGGCAGGAGGGCCCGCTTCACTTAAATGATGACCTTTGACCTGCACATTTACTGGCACAGGCCACCCGCCCCCTTGGGGAATGCCCCTGAAATTCCAGGGCAGCGTAAAAGTGGTGGCGGTCAGGCAGCTTGGGCTTCTAAACCTTTTCCCCGTGCTTGTACTTAGGGAATAAACTCAGGCTCTAATCACAGAGAAATTGGCCCTCTTGTGTACAGAGGTCTAATGTACGTTACTGTGATTGTAGGATAACGAATCTCTAACATTGGTGATTGGTGCATGCTAAGTGACACCACACACCAATCAGATTATTGGAAACAATAGAGTTACATGTAGGAAGTCGCTACACCTTTGCTTGAACATGTAACTATGGGCGCTAAAGGAAAGACTAATCAGTGACAGAATAGTTATTGGGATAGAGAATAATTTTTATTAGGAAGAGACTTTTACAAGAATTCAAATTGACATTGAAAGCTTGCATTGACTTTTGTAAAGCCAGTTAATCGACAGCAAAGCAGCTGAGAGAAATAAGCACCCAAGAATAAGTACAATATATAGTAAGGAAAAGTAGAAAAAGTGGCTCCATTGTGAAGCACAAGGCATTTTTGAAAGCTCCTGTAAATACTGTGGAAAATGTAATATCAAAAAGAAAGAAGCTTGTCCTGCTTGAGGTAAAAAAGTACTGTATAATGCATGAAGCATACTAAACCAATTCTCAGCCAAGTGTTCAAAATCCAAAAATTGGAACAAAGGAAAACAGCAGCTACATACTGCAGATGAAGCTAATTGTGACTCAAATGAAGATTATATTATTTCACTTGAAGTTGGACCAGTGGAACCTCTGATGGAAGAGGCTCCCATCAGCACTACAAATAACAAACCCATTACCTTAAGAAGAAGGCATAGTAACATAGTATGAAAACCCAGAACAAGGAATTAATCTGTCAATGACTTTGCTTGATCTTTCACAGACCTTCCCTTTTGTTCTTTCCTCCCCTCCTCCCTTTCCCCGCCCCTACACTTACTTAAAAATCTGTTACATCTCTAACTTTTTCCAGTTCTGACGAAGGGTCATCGACCTGAAACGTTATCTCTGTTTCTCTCTCCACAGATGCTGCCTGACCTGCTGAGTATTTCCAGCATTTTCTGTTTTTATTTCAGAGTTCCAGCATCCGCAGTATTTTGCTTTTGTACTTTGCTTGATCTGTTAATACCGGGACTGTTTGAATTCATAATTGATATAGATTTTATTGCTACAGATGAAATGTTCTTATTTAAAAGTTTAATATTCTTTTGAGGAGGGAGATTTATTAATATTGGTGTAACATTGTATCCATAGCGCAAGAAGTTTCCTGGCTCAGAAACCGTTGCTTGATTGAAAGCCTCATGAAGTTTATTGAAAAGGCACATGTTTGGAAACTCTGAAGTCTCTTCTAGTTTGTTGCAAACTAAACTTAATAACTTAATAGTTCCCGGTTTCCTTCTGCTATTAATCTTCAGCATTCCCAGCATCTAACCCTATCCCCAAATTCTCCTGCTCTGCTTTGCTCCCTCCCGCACTCAGGCTCAATCTGACTGCTGCAGTTTCTACTTCGGTTCCTCCACTGAGATTTGCCCTAATTGCTTCTCTCTATTCCTGTCCCAATACGGAGTCTGACATCCTCTAGCTCAAAGTTTGCCCTTCCCACACTCTATTGTGCCTGATGCTGCAGGACATCCCTAGTATGTTATTAATAAGCTATCTCTTCTGGTATAATGAACAAAGTTTCTAAATTTATAAAAGATGGACTTACAAGTTTTGAGTTCCAGAGGAAAGTCTATTTTAATTAACCTCATTTGCAAATGTAAATTGGGTGAAGCCAGTATAATTTATTCATGCATGCTTCCCTTAACAGAATGTTTCTAAACTTCATAAAGATAGGACGTAAGGTTTTTGAGCTTATTTTTTAACTGACCTAGTTTGTATGAGCAAGAAGAAATTAAATGTAATAACAGACTTTCTAACATGTTCTCCTTTTAGCATAATGATCATTCTCTTTTTAATTCATAAGAATAAATATTATAGTACACCTGGGAGACCCAGTGTCGCAATAAAAACAGAAAATGCTGGAAATGCTCAGGTCAGTCAGCATCTTTATTTTTATTAATTCAAGGGATATGGGCGTCGCTGGCAAGGCCAGCATTTATTGCCCATCCCTAATTGTCCTTGAGAAGATGGTGGTCAGCCTCTTTCTTGAACCGCTGCAGTCTATACATAAGAACATAAGATCATAAGACGTAGGAGCAGGAGTAGGTCATTTGGCCCCTCGAGCCTGCTCTGCCATTCAATAAGATAATGGCTGATCTGATCTTGGCCTCAACTCCACTTCCCGGCCCGCTCCCCATAACCCTTGACTCCCTTATCGTTCAAAAATCTGTCTATCTCCACCTTAAATATATTCAATGACTCCGCCTCCACAACTCTCTGGGGAAGAGAATTCCAAAGATTCACAACCCTCTGAGAGAAGAAATTCCTCCTCATTTCCGATTTAAAAGGGTGCCCCCTTATTCTGAAATTATGACCCCTAGTTCTAGATTCTTCCACGAGGAGAAACATCCTCTCTGCATCTACCCTGTCAATGTGGCGAAGGTACTTGTCGTAAGAATGAGACTTACGCGTGGTGAACTTAAAGTAAGCTTTAATCAACTAAAAAGGTGCTACATACAAAAGAGGTCTTACTCTATGCCTCTCCAGGATCCAACTGATCAGTCCAGTATTTATCCTGGACTAATCACAGGAAGTGATGCAATAAAGTTCGAGTCACAGGAAGCTGTATTGTGTTACCACATTCTCCCCCCCCCAAAAGATTAGGAGGCCGGGATGCTCCCTCCATTTCGTAGCCGCTGGACGAGGGAGAGCCGCACCCGTTTGGGTTCTCGTAGCGGTAGAGGGCCCCTAGCCCGTTTACCCGCCGCGGGCCGTGGACCAGAGTCCGAGTGATCCAGCCCGCTCTGTGAGGGGTCAGGACGATCCTGACTGTGTACTGGTGCCCGAACGGGTGTCGGGCAGGGCTGTGGCAGATCCGTTTCCGAGCGTATGGTACGGGGTGGATCGTGGCTGCGCGTGCGAGCCCCGACGGGCTCATAGTCAGTCTGCCCCAGGTCGGCACGCTGGAGTGAGGTACCAGCCGGCGTCAGATCCAGATCATGATGAGAGGCACCTGGCGAGCCCAGAGATGTGCCTGGTACAATATCATCCCCTGGTGTCCCTCTATGTTTCGGCGGGCAGGGAGCCAGATCCCACAATGACACGGTAGATTCCCGACCGTCAGGATACCGAATATAGGCGTAGGTAGGGTTGACGTCAGTGAGCTCAACTTCATCTACCAGGGGGTCATTCTTAGACGCCCGGACATATCTTCGGAGTAGCACTGGTCCCGGTGTAGTCAGCCACGACGGGAGAGATATCCCATAGGATGAGCGACGCTGAAATCGGAAGAACCGTTCATGAGGCGTCGTATTTGTGGCGGTCGAAAGGAGGGACCATGTGGAGTGTAATGCGTCTGGAAGTACTGCTTCCCATTGCTGGTTGGGTAGGCCCCGAGATCTCAAAGCCAGACATACCGCGTTCCAGATGATAGCGTTAAAACGCTCGACTTGCCCATTCCCGACCGGATGATAAGGCGTCGTTCTGCTGGCAGCAATACCCCGTTCCGAGAGATAGGCCTTGAGTTCTCCTGACATAAAAGAAGGGCCCCGATCCGAATGAACATAGGATGCCATGCCACAGAAAGCAAATACCTGCTCAAGGCAGCTGATAACCGTGGTCGTCAGCATATTGGGGCAGGGAAAGGCAAACGGAAAACGGGAATACTCATCGACCATGGTCAATAGATAAGTGTTGCGAGTTGAAGAGGGGAACGGCCCCTTAAAATCGATGCTAAGCCGTTGCATTGGCTGGGTCGCATGTATGAGTATACCACCCGAGGGGCGGAAAAACTGAGGTTTCAATTCCGCACAGACTCTGCAGTCCGAGCACATCTTCTTTACATCCCCGGTAGAGAATGGGAGATTTCGGGACCGCACGAAGTGTAGCATGCGAGTAACGCCCGGATGACACAACCCATCATGGATGTCTACGAGCGTAGAGGGTGCCATGGCGGAGCAGAATGCTCGTGTGAGGGTATCCGGAGCCACATTCTCCTTGCCAGGTCGATAGTGGATGGTGTAACCAAAAGAGGCCAATTCCAGCCGCCAAAGCTGGATTTTATTATTTTTAATTTTGGTCCGTTTTCGATTATCGAGCATGAAGGCGACCGATCGCTGGTCCGTGATTAAGGTAAAGTGCTGGCGAGCTAGGAGATGACTCCACTTCCGTACTGCCTCTATGATGGCTGTAGCTTCTTTCTCGACTGGAGGATAATGTAGCTCAGCCCCTTGAAAAGTCCTGGACAAAAATACCACCGGACGACCTTCCTGATTCAGAGTGGCCGAGATCGCCACCTCCGAGGCATCACACTCAACAACAAAAGGAAGACTCTCATCGATGGAGTGAAGAGCCGCTTTCTCCAACTGTTTTTTCAGGAGGTTAAAGGCTGCAACAGCCGCTGTGTCTAGTGGGAATGTGCTGGCCTTCAGTAGAGGTTGGATTCGGTCCGAGAAGTTAGGAATCCATTTAGCATAGTATGCAAACAGGCCGAGGGCCCGGCGCAAGGAGGCCGGATTCTTAGGTGGCGGGAGTTCTTGGAGTGGGCGAAGCCTTTCAGGGTCAGGTTTAATGATGCCATTGCCCACACAATAGCCAAGGATGTTGATGGTTGGTTGAGACTCAATGGATTTAGCCGCATTTAATGTCAAATTACGGTGCTGGAGTGCATCCCAAAATCTTTGGAGATTGGCGTCATGTTCCCGCTGATTGCGACCTGCGACAGTAATATTGTCCAGATAAGGAAACGTATCCTTCAAGTCTTCCTGTTTGACCAGGTCATCCATTGCTCGCTGGAAGACAGCCACTCCATTAGTGACCCCAAAGGGGAGGCGACAAAATTGATACAGCCGTCCATTGGCTTCAAAGGCCGTATACTGCTTGTCTGAGACCTTCAAGGGTACCTGATGATAGGCACTTTTCAGATCATATGTTGAGAACACCGTGTACTCAGCCAGTTTATTAACCATATCATCGATGCGCGGCAATGGGTATGCGTCCAAGTCCGTATATTGATTGATGGTCTGTGAATAGTCAATGCACAGCCGTTTCTTGTGAGGTTGTAGAGGGTTCTTAACAATAACGACCTGGGCGCGCCATGGCGACGAACAAGGCTCGATGATATCCTCTGCTAAAAGCCGAGAAATCTCAGCCGCAATAAAAGACTGGTCTTCCTGATTGAAACGTCGTGACTTTGTTATAATCGGTTTGCATCGAGGAGGGATACTGGTAAACAGTGAGGGTTCATCCAGTGAAGCTGCTGACAATGCACAGAACGGTAATCGAGGTCGTATATTAGAAATAGTGAGTTCAGGTTTGGATCCGCCGAACTCAATGGTGAGCTTTTTATGCTGCTTTTGAAAATCCAGCCCTAAGATAAGATCACTACATAAATCCTTGAGCACCGAAAGCCGGGTGGAGGGATACCTGTGACCATTAAGTGTTATTTCAACCATACAAAAGCCAGAAATTCTGGTATTAAGTGATGACTGAGCCATCGCAATTGCCTGGTCCGATGGGAAAACATGTAGCTTTAACTCTGCAACAATCTGTTCCCTAATGAAACTATCAGTGCTACCTGAGTCAATTAAGGCATCTAAAGTATGTCCATTAATTGATGCTTTTGTAGCTGCATGGAATAGGTTCTGAGGACAAACAGCTGTAATTGGTGTCGTTGCACAAAGAGTGGCTGAAACTCTAGGTGTGTTTCTTCGAGAGGAAACCCGAGAGGAAGCACGATAGATTCCAGCCGGAACATCTTGATAGGCCCTTACCGGGGCAGTTCGGTAGGACTTAGCTTGATAAGCCCTCGTAGAGGCTCTTGATAGGCAAACCTTTGCAAAATGACCCTTTTTGTTGCAATGACTGCAAAACGCATTGCGAGCAGGGCAGAATTTCCGAGGGTGAAACTCATCACCACAAAAGAAGCATTTCTTAGATTGCCAAGAGGCTGCCACAGTGGGGTCATCATCCTCTTCATCAGTGAAGTCATCAGATTGATCGTCAGGGATAAAGACCTCCCTAATAGAGTTCACCTGTGGCCTCTTAAATTGCCTGACTGTAGTTAAGGCAGTAGACCGAGATCTGGGCACTGTATAAAGATCTGCATTTCTTTTTGCCAGATCTAGAGAGCAAGCCATGTCATAAGCTCTCTGAAGCTCAAGTGTCTTACTTTCCAGTAGACGCTGGCGTATAAATGGGGAGGCAAGCCCGCAGATGAAAGCATCACGGATCATTTCTTCACGGTACAGCTCAGCTGAGGCCGCCTGAAAGTTACAGTCCATACTAAGTCTGCGAAGCTCTTGGAGGAATTTATCAATGGATTCCTCCGGCCCTTGTTGGGCTGTAGCTAGTAGATGTCTGGCATAGACCTCATTCGGTGTCTTAGTATATAGTCTCTTAAGCGTCCGAATTGCCTCCTCGTAACTGTCCCATTCCTCCACATACTGAAATACATTCGGGGTGACACAGTTGATGAGTATCCGTAACTTTGAGTCATCATCAGCCTTGCAGTATTCAAGAAAATTATCAAACGTGCGATACCAGTGTTTCCACACCTTACCGGCTGCTGGGGTGTTTGGGTCCAAGTCAAGACGTGATGGTTTAAGGATGTTTTCCATGATGGGTGATTCCCTGGATCCTTAGTTCCGAGTTCGTCCAAAAAGTTTGAGTGCGAAGTTTTCCAAAGTTGATTAAATTGTCGTAAGAATGAGCCTTACGTGTGGTGAACTTAAAGTAAGCTTTAATCAACTAAAAAGGTGCTACATACAAAAGAGGTCTTACTCTATGCCTCTCCAGGATCCAACTGATCAGTCCAGTATTTATCCTGGACTAATCACAGGAAGTGATGCAATAAAGTTCGAGTCACAGGAAGCTGTATTGTGTTACCACAGTACTCCCACAGTGCTGTTAGGTAGAGAGTTCCAGGATTTTGACCCAGAGACAATGAACGAACGGCAATATATTTCCAAGTCAGGATGGTGTGTGACTTGGAGGGGAACTTGGAGGTGGTGGTGTTCCCATGCGCCTGCTGCCCTTGTCCTTCTAGGTGGTAGAGGTCGCGGGTTTGAGAGGTGCTGCCGAAGAAGCCTTGACGAGTTGCTGCAGTGCATTTTGTAGATGATATACACTGCAGCCATGGTACGCCGGTGGTGGAGGGAGAGAATGTTTAAGGTGGTGGATGGGGTGCCGATCAAGCGGGCTGCTTTGTCCTGGAAGGTGTTGGGCTCCTTGAGTGATGTTGGAGCTGCACTCATCCAGGCAAGTGTAGAATATTCCATCACACTCCTGACTTGTGCCTTGTAGATGGTGGAAAGGCTTTGAGAAGTCAGGAGGTGAGTCACTCACCGCAGAATACCCAGCCTCTGACCTGCTCTTGTAGCCACAGTATTTATGTGGCTGGTCCAGTTAAGTTTCTGGTCAATGATGACCCCCAGGATGTTGATGGTGGGGGATTCGCTGATGGTAACGTTGTTGAATGTCAAGGGGAGGTGGTTAGATTCTCTGTTGTTGGAGATGATCATTGCTTGGCACTTGTGTGGCATGAATGTTACTTGCCAATTCTCAGCCCAAGCCTGGTTGGTGTCCAGGTCTTGCTGCATGTGGGCAAGGATTGCTTCAGTATCTTAGGAATTGCAAATGGAACTAAACACTGTGCAATCATCAGCGAACATCCCCACTTCTGACCTCATGAAGCAGCTGAAGATGGTTAGGCCTAGGACACTACCCTGAGGAACTTCTGCAGCAATGTCCTGGGGCTCAGATGATTGGCTTCCAACAACCACAACCACCTTACTTTGTGCTACGTATGACTCCAGCCAATGAAGAGTTTCCCCCCTGATCCCCATTGACTTGAGGAGAGAGAAACAGAGTTAACATTTCAGGTCGATGACCTTTCATCAGAACTGGCAAAAGTTAGAGATACAACAGGGTTTAAGCAATTACAGAGACAAGGAAAGGAGGGGAGGGGAGGAAAGAACAAAAGGGAAGGTCTAATAGGGTGGAAGGCAGGAGTGATTAAATGACAAAAACGAAGATGGTGCAAGGCAAAAGCGGCGGTAATGGGACTAGAAAAGAAACAAAAGATGGGTCTAGAGGAGCTGTAAATAACAGCAGCAGAACCATTACCAGGAACTGCTGTCCGAAAAAATGGGGCCAGTGTTTATGATTTGAAATTGTTGAACTTGATGTTGAATCTGTTTGCATGCAGTATGGCATGATTTCATTTATAAATTTGGTTTGGAATGTTTATTTTGTGTTGGCTTTTATTTTTGCATTGTGGCCAAGCGGTCGCTGTGATGGTCAGTGACAGAGGGCAGGGACGGTGTGGGACTGTGGGTGAATGGGGAATTGGAGCTATGTTTACTGGTATCACAGCCGGATGAGTCGATCACAAACAGCCCAGCCAGAAAGGGGCTGTGGGGGTTGCCTCCTCCCTTCCTCTTCCTCCTCCCCCCACCCTCCCTCCTCCCCCTCCCTCACCATATTCTCAGGCAAAGTCAAATTTTTAGGAGGGGGAGGGGAGGAAAAGTGAATGATGTGCTCATCACCATGAGGCTATGGTTGACAGTGCTGCAGAATAGAAAACGTTTCCATTATTGATAGCCAGTGTCAACATCAAGTGCTTCTAGATCAAGTATAGCCTGGACCAGAGGAAGTATTCTGCTTCAGCAATGTCACTCAGAAAAACAAAACCCTTACTGTACTGGGTTGATTTTTCCCTCTTACACCATCAATCTTTGAGAGTTCTTTGAGTAAGAATTGTAATTTTGCGCTCATTTCTATCTAATTATGGGCACTTTTCTAGTGATAAGCTTTGCACATTTTAGAAACCCTTATCTCTTTGTTCTGTGGTGTATTCAAACACAGGTCCTAGAAATTTAAGGGCAGGCTGCTAATTCACTATACCAACCAGTCCCCTGGGATCAACAACAACCACAACAACAACTTGCATTTATATAGCACCTTTAATATAGTAAAACATCCCAAGGCACTTCACAGGGGTGTTATAAGACAAAAAAATTGACACCGAGCCACATAAGGAGAAATTAGGGCAGGTGACCAAAAGCTTGGTCAAAGAGGTTGGTTTTAAGGAGCATCTTGAAGGAGGAAAGAGAGGTAGAGAGGCGGAGAGGTTTAGGCAGGGAATTCCAGAGCTTCAGACCTAGGCAACAGAAGGCACGGCCACCAATGGTTGAGCGATTATAATCAGGGATGCTCAAGAGGGCAGAATTAGAGGAGCGCAGATATCCCTGGGGGTTGTGTGGCTGAAGGAGATTACAGAGATAGGGAGGGGTTTGAAAACAAGAATGAGAATTTTGAAATTAAGGTGTTGCTTAACCGGGAGCCAATGTAGGTCAGCGAGCACAGGGGTCATGGGTGAACGGGTGCGAGTTAGGACACGGGCAGCCGAGTTTTGGATCATACATTTACTAATTGACAACTCTTGCATATGTTAACTAGGATACTTTAGTACTAGTTTATTATTTTGACATAATAAATACAGCAACTGTTAATGGTATTAACATAATGAATATACCCTCTAAGTTTTGTAAAGTAACGGTTCAACGTTAATGTAAATATAGACAATTGTTTGATTGTGTAGATGCTGATCCCATTACTGACAGTCATTCTTTCCTCCACCTGCTTTTGTTCTTTGCTGTGCTACATAAGTAAGATTATTCAACTCCTGGGTGCAAAGCCATCGAACTTCTCACCCAGGAGTGTCTGTGGGAGGCGAGGCTGATTTTAACAGCCGGGCCTCATTAACATCCTACCGGCCAGCTGCCCATCCAAAATGGGCCCAAAGAGGCTGCATGATGGCTTCTGGCAGGCAAAGACTGGACAGCCCAGAGGCTGCTTGCTGGCACTCGGATAAGGTAAGATACAGTGCAATCTGGGGCGGGGGTTGGGGGGGTGGGCATTGGCGGAGAGGCAGGAGCAGTCAGCAGGGCTCTTCGGGTCGGGAGAGAAGGGAGGCCAAGTCTTGCCTTGTGGGGCATGGAGGAGCCCTCTTGTCCCTCCCGTGCCTTCTGGCCCTTCAAAGAAAAGTTGTTTACTTACCTTTTTGGGCCTCTGCTGGGGTGTCTGGCAGGTTTCACTGGTTGAAGCAAATACGCTACGGCTTGTAGGTTGTTAAAATTGCCCGTGAGTGATAGGACCCCACTTAGCATATAATAATGAGGAGCCCGCCTGGCACAGGCAGACGCCTCAGTTGCCTGGTGTTAAAATCGCCGCGGAGCGATAGCGGAGAAAAAGAGCCATTTTCCGTCAAATGTTTTAAACTGTGTGGAGCTGTGCTATAAAGTAATTCAGATGTAACTCTGCAGGTTACCTCCACATGGAGTGGTGACATTCTGCCTCCTTCCGGCTGCTCGATGTCTTCATTGTGGCCGGGTTTTTCAGTAAAAATATAGTCTCAGCTGGGACACATTATGCAAAATAGCTGGCCTGTAAAACACTGTGCTTTGGGGATAAATGCACCTGTTGGCACTAAGTATTTAACTTTTTCCCGCTGGTAATGTCAACTGGTGAGTGAAACAAATTTGCAGCTGTCATTAATCATGTACGATCAGCCCAGCTCCTGTTTATCCAGTTTTTCAATTTCAACAGAGGTAAGGCCAAATTCATACTTCATACCTTTACAGATTCACTGCAAGGAAAAATGATTCTACAGTATTTTGAGACATTGGTGCTGTTGAATCCGCACTGTTTATATTACATTATAACGGTGACTTCACTTCAAAAGTATTTCATTGGCTGTAAAGCTCTTTGGGACATCCTGAGGTCGTGAAAGGTGCTATATAAATGCAAGTCATTCTTTTTAAATTAGTTACATTTAATCTTGTATTTCCGACTCCTCATTCTAAACCCCCAGAAACAGCCTACTTCTATCTCACATCCTTTCATAATTTTAATAATCCTTTCTATCACATCACCCCATAATCTGCATTGTTCTAATGGAAGAAGTCCCCATTTTTCAACTAAAACCCAACTTTCAAGTGTTAGGCTCTTGGCTGTAGTACCTTTGATGCTTTTTTACTTTGGTGAGGTAGTAATACTAGAGAGGCCTACATACATGCCAACTAAGAGAATTAACAAAGGCTGGCCAACAACTTCAAAAAAGATGTCAAAGTTTCCAAAAAATCCTGATGACTCAAGAATGGTCTGGACATATGAAAACATGGAGTCACATGTAGGGCTTGTAAGTTAAACTCCAGGTATATACACGGTCCCAAAAGTCCAAGGCTACTTCAGCTGAGTTCTACCCTAATTCTGGCAGGAGTCCACCGAAACAGCTAGAAACTAGGCTGGGGCCTGAACATGTTGACTCCTGGCTTTGTGCTGAGATTTCCGTGTTGGTGAGACCAGATGTACCAGCGACTAACTGATGACTGTTGGGCCTACCAGAGGTCCAGGCTGGACCCCCCCAAAGATTTAGTGGTGCTCTATGTATGGAGAATGCGGAGGCAGCTTAAATTTTCTTCTGGGGGAACCCAGCATCCGTCCCCTCGGCCTAGGAGTCTTCTGTCAGACCTTCTGGCCACTTCGGTGCTCCAGTCATGCCCTTGACCCACAGATGCCATGTAAAGCGGGGGCCTTCCCCGTACCACATAAACTTCAGTGAGGTCAGCAGTTGAGGTCAGGAGCAGGCACTTGTGCTGTGCTGCATTGCTCTGTGGATTTTTGGATCCTTCACTTGTATTGGAGAGAAAAAAAAGGAAACCCAAATGATAAAGGCATATGTTAAAAAAATTAAGTTTGGCATTCTACTTCATAATTAATAGATTAATTATGAAGGAAAATAAAGTGACATTAGGATTTTCAATAGCCCAACCAGACCATCACTTATCAATAAGATAAAAATTGGGCGGTTTCTACCAAGGTACTTCCCAGATGGCAAAGTTGAAAATTACCCCCATTCTATCCCATCCAACTCCATATCCTATTGCAGAGACACTCTATTCTCCTCCAATCTTCCCAGCTCATATTCTCTCTCTCCCTTTCAATTCAACCTGGCCATGTTCTCTCCCTCAAACGCAGTCAGTTGTTACTCTTCTTCCCCTTTCCCCAATTCATGCTGGCACTCTCCTTTCCCCCTCCCTCTTTGTTGATGTCAGCATTCTCCTTCCTCCCCATCGAAAGTGCCACTCTCAGCTTCTCTTCCCTTCCCCCCCCTTTCATTGTCATCCATTCCTTTCCCCTTCAATTCTCCCTTTCCCTCTCCAATTCATTACCATTCATTTCCCCCTTCTCTCTCCTTCAGTTCCCTCTTCCTTGTTCCCTTCACTACCATCCATTCTCCCTCTTCCTTCTCCCTACATTTCCTCCTTCCCTCACCCTTCATTGTCATCATTTTCCCCCTTTCAGTGCCATCCATTCACTACCACCCAGCCAGTCCCAGTCCTACCTGAGTCCAGCTGCTAATACATCAGACCAAGTCCCTCTCTCCTCTTAGCACTGCTGCTAGCAGGAGTGGCAGGGATTGCATCTTCTTTATACTATAGGTAGGAACTTCTATTCTTCCACAAATTCCTACCTACAGTACACGGAGATGCCATCCCTAATATTACCACTTTGCAGCGCTGAGAATAGAGAGGGCAGAAAGACTGGGTTGGAGTGGGATTAGGGGGAGAGGGGCTGAGTTGGTGCTGATTTTGATCAGCAAACTCTGGCATGCTGAACAATATGCTGATTATCAGTGCGAATCGATGGCAGTCGGCATGTAATGACCTATATTGCTGAGCTTCATTTTCTTTCTCTTCAACACAAAGTGAATCCTGCCTTCAGTAAGGCAGGAGTAAGCCCAAAGTTCAAATAGTGCAATAAGTGAAGAGTCTGTAACAAAGAAATTGACCTTGTGCAATCTGACCATCGGTAACCATTAAAACTTTCCCCAAAGAACACTGCCAAATGAACATTCAAATACTTTACTCAGGCAATTACCAGTACTGTAAAATGGTCAGTAATTTGCCACCAACATCAACACATTGTCATTTGCTGAGAGGATGCTCCAAACCAAGATTAGAGCTGGTGACTCATTACAGCATGACATCCTGTGACAAATCCTGTGATTTCTGTAACATACTGTGACAAGTGTGATTTCCCTTGTCACATTTGTCATAGTGGATTGCAAGTCTAATCAGTGCAAAAGATTTTTTTTAAATAACAGGATGTTTTTGTTTCAGCACTGTGTGCTCTAAGTATACCCCTTGGTGGTCTGTGTTTGACTCAGGCCCGATGAGATGTACACGGATCCAGCTCCTTGTGGTGAAAGGACGAGGGTCACAATATTACAAAGGTGCGTCATGCTCTTGAAGGTTTCTTTCCAATGTAAAGTCAGACACACTAATCTCAAATCTTTTCATAATCGATTTTAGAAAATCTGAATAATTTTAATTAGACAGAATTTTATAATGTTTGTATATTCCTATCGCCATTATAAATTGGGGGATCTTTTTATTTGTAAGAGATTGATTCTCAGACTGTGCACGCTTGTCCTTGATGCCCATGCAGGAATTTCATTTTGGAGTAAAAATGACCTAAGTCCAAGTTAAGATGTTGAAATTCCTGTAATATGTGAGAATGCACTGTACTGTGGGGTGGATAATATTGTCTTCTGTGAAATGCTGTTGGGATCACTGTTCCTGAGGCGTTGCACGTGACTGAATCCACATCACATGATCGGTGGGCACCGTCAGGAATAGGGTGTCTAATTAACATGAACAATAGTATTACAATGTAGCTTTATAAGTTCCCTTCTGTTTGGTTGAAAGTATATTTTATGGTTACGTTCCTTTATTAGTTGTGCCCCTTTAAAAAAAAAGAGAGTCAGGTGTAAATTTATTTTTCCAGTTGATGACACTTGGGAAACTCAGTGTTGTCCTTGTGGATCAATTTAAAAAAAAGTAATAAAAAATAACAACAGAAAACGCTGGAAAAACTCAGCAGGCCAGGCAGCATCCGTGGAGAGAGAAAGAGAGTTGACGTTTCAGGTCGATGACCTTTCATCAGAACTGGGAAGAGCTGGAAATCAAATAGATTTAAGGCCAGGGTAAAGCTGGGAAAAGGGGGAGGGGATAAAGGAACAAAGGAGGAGATGAAGAGACATTAAGAGACATTAAGAGATATGCAAGGCTAGAGGTGGTGTTAATGTGACAGATTAAGGCTGAATGAAGTGTGAAATCTACTGGCAGAATGAAGGACAGCTGCCAGCTTCTAGGAGGAAAAAAAAGGTGGGGGGGACAAATAAAAGGGTGGATAAAATAAAATATAAATGTGATTGGAGCTGAGGTTATGATCTAAAATTGTTGAACTCGATATTGAGTCCAGAGGGCTGTAGCGTGCCTAAACGAAAGATGAGGTGCTGTTCCTCGAGCTTACGCTGAGCTTCCGTGGAACAGTGTATTAGGCCGAGGACGGTGAGGTCAGAGTGGGAGTGAAGCGGTGAATTAAAGTGACAGGCCACCGGGAGCTCGGGGTCCCCCTTACGGACTGAACGGAGGTGTTCCGCAAAGCGGTCACCCAATCTGCGTTTGGTCTCCCCAATGTAGAGGAGTCCACATCGTGAGCAGCGAATACAGTATACTAAATTGCAGGAAGTACAAGTAAATCGCTGTTTCACCTGGAAGGGGTGTTTGGGGCCCTGGACAGTGGGAAGAGGGGAGGTATAAGGGCATGTGTTGCATCTCCTGCGCGTGCACGGGAAGGTGCCGGGCGAAGGGGAAGGGGTGCTGGGGGTGGTAGAGGAGTGGACTAGGGTGTCGCGGAGGGAGCGGTCCCTGCGGAATGCTGAAAGGGGAGGTGAGGGGAAGATGTGTTTGGTGGTGGGATCACGCTGGAGGTGGCGGAAATGGCGGAGGATGATCCGTTGAATGTGGAGGCTGGTGGGGTGAAAGGTGAGGACAAGGGGAACCCTATCGTGGTTCCGGGAGGGAGGGGCAGGGGTGAGGGCAGATGTGCGGGAGATAGAACGGACACGGTCGAGGGCCGTGTCGACCACGGTAGAGGGGAATCCTCGGTTGAGGAAAAAGGAAGACATGTCGGAAGCACTGGTATGGAAGGTGGCATCATCAGAGCAGATGCGGCGGAGACGGAGAAACTGGGAGAATGGAATAGAGTCCTTACAGGAGGCGGGGTGGGAGGAAGTGTAAAGTAACACTGGTCTTCTCATTTAAATATTTTAATTCTGGTTCCAATGATTAGCATACAACAAACTGGGAGAGCCACAGGAGCTGGGGCCAAATGTCCAAGTGCTGCTGGCTGTCTTGATCGTACTGCCATTTTTAAGAACCAGCTCAGACCCCTTCATTGATTGGCAATTGGAAGCCAAAGAAGTGATATGAAAAAAGACTGGATCTATTGGAAGGAAGGGTCCATCCTGGAGATTAAGACAATTTTGAGTGTGAGTCTCCCCTGAAGTGCACCCTTCCAAACATGCCCTTAACATCTGGAGATCTGCTCTGGCACACCAGCTGTGCTATGGGGAGGACCTCTAATTGGCATTAAAACTGGGATCACAATGAACCTAATGCACAACGGATGCCCTGGCTCTGAGCAGCACAGACACTTCATGCACCAGATCAGCTCAGCAGGTTCAGTCTTCTCCCACTCCACTGCCATACCTTCGGCAAGAAGTGTGGCGCAAACTCCAATTATACATAAAAGGGGGTTTCTGCGGAAGTTACTGTGGAGGAGCGGAAGGAGCTTTGAGGGAAATCCCCCCTCTGTGTTTCCGGAGATTAGATGAAAGTGGAATCCTGGCCATAAATGTTACAGAACTGACAGCTATGGCTCTGTTCAGATTGTCTTGCCATGGCTCAGAGAGATAAATTATGTAATTTATACAAAGACCGTATTCTGTTTTGCTAAGAAACTAGATTGTTTTCTCTGAAAAGTACTTATTTTCAAGTTCAGTACGAAGATTAGGCTTATATTCGCTAGAGTTTAGAAGAATGAGAGGGGATCTCATTGAAACTTATAAAATTCTAACAGGACTAGACAGACTAGATACAGGAAGGATGTTCCCGATGGCGGAGGAGTCCAGAACCAGAGGTCACAGTCTAAGGATAAGGGGTAAGCCATTTAGGACTGAGATGAGGAGGAATTTCTTCACCCAGAGAGTGGGGAACCTGTGGAATTCTCTACCACAGAAGGCAGTTGAGGCCAATTCATTAAATATATTCAAGAAGGAGATAGATATATTTCTTAAGGCTAAAGGGATCAAGGGATATGGGGAGAAAGCAGGGACAGGGTACTGAATTTGGATGATCAGCCATGATCTCATTAAATGGCGGAGCAGGCTCGAGGGGCCAAATGGCCTACTCCTGCTTCTATCTTCTATGCTTCTATTTCAAAGGGCCTTATTTGACTGGTTTGTTTAATTAACTTGTGGATTTTTTCCATTCATCTAGTATGTATTAGCCTGTTCACTATTTTGGTGTAGAAATCCCAATCTCCCAGCGTAACTTTAGTGGAAGATTGACAGAAACCCTGGAGAAATTATGCAATTAGCCATTTACGCGATTTCTCCACGATTTTACCTGTTCTTTCATTGAAGTTAGGGCCGGAGATTGGGAGAACCCCCACGGAAATTCCAGGCATTTGTCCGTATTGCTGGATTTTGTGAGTAACACTATTCATGAAAAACCTGTTTAATAGTTTACCCTAATACGAAAAGTATTTGGTATTACTGATATTATCAGCCTCCTGAAGTGATGCGAGATGTGGTAGAATCTTACATACCTACTAGCAAGTTGACGATTAGAGGAACAGTGTTTGCTTGCGGCACATTATATCTCATGTACCAAATGCATGAAGTTAAGTTTTAGAAGGGATGGTACGCCTGCCTCTTGAGAACAAGTACAAATTATTGGGAGTGAGCCCAAATTGTGACATTAGTATTAGTAGCACCTCTGTGCTTTGGGGTATGTATCCCACCTGGAATGGCTTTTACTGGGACTTGCGTTTTAAATAATTCAGCGCTCCCCTTTAAACTGATTGAACTGTGATAGTAATGTGCTGTATATTATGTCTATGTTCAGAAATTGTAGTAGTTATGATGAAACAGCTGTGACTGGCATCCATGTTTCAATTCATACCTTAATAAGATTTGAGATTTTACTTTTTGTTATTTTTTCTGACAACAGAATTTTCTTTGCAGTTTTCAAACAAAACTTGCTTTTTGTCAGATTATATGTGCATAGTGTCCTTCAGGCATTAAAACAAAATATTGCCAGTTTTCTCTATTTTACTCTTATCCCAAAGGTGGTGACTCCTTTCTGGGATGCAGTTCCACAGAGGTCATTGGCCTTCAATAGTTTATCCATTTTGCTATTATTCATGTGTGAGCCTTTACAATGAGTGTCAGCAGGCCATTAATCTGCAGGGATTATCACTGAACAGCCCAATCTTCTCCTTGCCTGACGTCTGCACATGTGAAATTCCAGCAGGAGTTGCTGAGTAGCGATGAAGAATGGAAACTCTGATCAATTTTCCCCTCCCAACCCAGAGTCAACTGTAGTTACCTGTTTGTTGTCTCAGCTGAGGTAACACTGACCTGGGATCGAACCTTGGACTTTGCTGATCTTATATGACTAAGCTCATCTCTGGGCAAACATGTTGCACCATCGGAGGAGCCCTTTGTTTATTTCTAATGTTAACCGGGTGACTGCTGTCATGGCAAAGAACCTTGCAAGTCAATTTATTACATGTATATCAACAGACACAGGGCACCGTTGGCAACATCATTCTATTATTTCAACACCACTCATGTTCAGTGCTTTCAAATTTATCATTTTTTTCTTAGTGAAATAAAACTTAATACTGAAATTGAAAAGTGTGCTCACTGGACCATATATACTGCTGCAGCACAAACATTTTTTCCGCGGACATCATGAAGCAAATTTTCTTTAAAACTCCCTAAAGAGGTAATAACGGCATACAAATTTTAATGGGCTAGGGTAGGGAAGGCAGAGTGATGGGGATGTGATGAGTAGCACCGCAGGATGATGTTGAGTGTGGCTTTGCAGTAACGTTTCGTGATCTACTGAGATCGTTGAAAGGTTTGCGCCACTGCCGCCAGGTCCTCCTGACGACATCCCTGCTTGTGCCCTCCTGTGCAATGTGCAACCAGGCTGCATTGGTCTCCTGGGGAGATCTCTTCCACCCATTGGAAGGGAAGAGGACCTCCCTGCGTGCTGTGACTCCCTCCATAAATGGAGGGAGTCATGGGAGAGCCTGGGTGCAGCTGTGTACCTTTGTGTAGTGCTTGTCAGTATTTGCAGCACCTCAATGCTGTAGAACACCAGACAACACAACAGTCAAAGTAAATTTAGACATGGCCCCTTTAAGGAAACCGACTGATGACGCATCATCAAATGACGTCATCAGACCCGCTTCCTTTTAATTGGCCGGCAAACACGCTGGGCGGGCTTAACAAGCCCAATCAACGTAAAATTACTTCAACAGAGCGGGATGGAGCAGGCAGCGGGCTGGAACCACGCTACTGACCCCGACCGCCCCGAGCCCGCCTTGGTAGGCGAAATCGCTGCCAACCTCTCAGGAATCCAGAATGGGAAGAATACCAGTCAGTGCAGTGAATGACAGATTCAGTATTGTGTAATTTGGCAGGTTGATGTCACCTCTATTTGACTCGGGGAGAATAGAAATAGTTAAGAAAATTCAAATGCACAGGAGCTGACCTACCTGACAATTCCTGTTATCATTTTCTTTTATCAGAATATTCAGACATTCATATCAGTAAATCAATAGAATCTGCCAGCAGCTATATTTTCCCTCTGATTAAATTTTTCTATCATTTACCTATATAATAAATCATCTTCTGTCATACAAAGAATATGTCATAGCTTTAGGGATTGACTGAAGTTAAAGAAGAAAATCCTTTATTGTTTGTTAAAGAAAATCTATTTGTTAAAAATGTAGAGAAGAAGGAACACGTGTTCTTAATGTGTGAATGGTCTGTTTTATAGGTACACCAAGGAAATTTGTAACTTCACTCCTAACCAATTGGATTCCATTATTGCCAGGTTTTTGAGGGGCGGGTCATGACTATCAGAAGCATGCATCTGAATCTGGCTTCAAAAATGATGCACAGCCTAAATGTAGTTACTTACATCTTCTGTTGCTTAGCAACTAAATGTAATATGTTGTCTGTAATAAATGCTAAAAGTATCTCATTTTATGTTTTAAATCTGAGAAGTAACCCAGTGCCAGTGAATTGACGTGGTTTCCATGGTCACAATGTATATAAACAGCAACCAACATGGTGGCTCAAATCTACTTCTGAATGATGACCAAACTTTCCCTCTACCAAGACGCTGCAAAGGTTGTAGCAATTAAGCATGCTTTCCAACAACTAACGCACAGAATCTATGAAGCAAGAAGGCAGTTTGGCTTAAGCACGAATACAGACAAAAAATACATTTCCAATTGTGTCTAGAGCACTGGAAAATCCAAAGATAAACAAAATAGAGAAGAAATACAAGTGGATAAATTTATGAATTGAGGCCGAATCACTTAAGAAGATGAGAGGTATAGTGATCGAATCAAACAAAGAAGTATCCTGGCCGTTGCCACTTGCTGCAAGTTGATGATAATGAAAGCAAGGAGTATCTTGCAATCTGATACTGTTTGTTTTACTGTATGGTAGTAAAGCATGGTACCTTATGGAAATAGATGAACAAAGATTGTTACTGGTGAAGTGCCTTACCTGAGATTCATTCTAGCTATTTCTAAGCTCCAGAGGCTTAGAAGCAACAAGTACGTAAAAAGGCTTGGACTAAGCAAAACAATAATGGAGCAAATCACCAAAAGATGATTTTGGACATGTAAACATAGTGATTGATGGTGGAAAATCAAAGGCTGTTATGAATTCTTATGCAGAAGAACAAGAATGAGAAGAAGCCCACAAAAGTGTTGGGCAGACTACATCAGGATGATATTAAAGCCAAGCAATGTAGTTTTATGAAAGCAGTATACTTTATATGTGGTAGAAAGAATTGGAGTCAGCTTTATTCATTCATGATTGATTTAATTGATCACTGAACTGATAGAGAAAATCATGTGGCCTCACCATTGGCTTCATTTTTAATGTTAATGGCCAAATTTTAACTTTAACTTAAATTCAATGCCAGCAGGTCTCATGAACTAACAACATCTTTCTTGCTTCTCAGAGTAGGTTGGTCACTGAATTTAAATTGCTACAGTCTGCATTTGATGAAAACAGCAGCACTAGATGATAACAGGAACAGTTCAGCTCTGGATTCTGAAATTGGAGTCAGACTGAGTAGGCTCCTTAACGTAAGGCTTTGCAAGAACATTCAAATCTGACAACCAAATATGGTTTGCAACGTAATCCTTTTATTGTGTTTGACCAAGTCTTTGACACATGCAATGTCTCTAAGCAGTAGATATACAGAGAAATAAACACAATTATCCCATTTTTCCTCTGGGTAGAGATATAACCCTTGTTGATCCTTTTAATCCTGACTCTACAAATTGTTAGGGAAAGCTCAAGATCGTTACAGGTCTCTAGTCACATGCACTGTTCTAGATGATTCATTATATCCTGATAACAGTTATTGTGAACAAGGCCCTCAGAAATGAGGTAGTTCCTACAAAACTTCCAGATGCCAACTTGCTTATCATCTTGGCCCATTGTCCCGCTTCCTATCGTTATCTTGGGCTCATTGTATTGACAAAAACAAGTCAACAGGCACGAATCACACATCCTGCACTTTCAGCAGAAGCTAAATTGTACCCTGACGCATTAAACCCTAAAGCATCCTGGGAATGAACAACTTTAACCAATTCATTATTTCTAGCTACAAGTCATTTATAAGTAAAAAGAAAGCAGAAACCTTAATTATATGAGATTAAACCAATTCCTAACCCTATGTATACATGAATAGGGTATCTTATAGCTTGCATTATAAACATCATACCAAATGAAACAAATGTAAGCTGGAGAAAGAGAATGGAGATTGCTGTCGCTGAGGGTCATTAAGAAGTTTGTTGTTTGAAACAGAAAATACTTTTATAGTATTTCAGGACAAGCCATTGAATAAATTAACCCCCTATATGCTTTATTGAAATGTTTCAATCTCAATCGGAACTACTGTTGAAACTACTGAGAGAAACAGTTCGATATAAATCTGAAACTGTGCATTGTATCCTGCTTTATGTGACAGTTAGATTCTGGTATATATAAAGACTGGAGGTGAAGCATGTTAAATGTTTAAATCACTGGGATATGGCTAGGCTGGTGAAAGAATGAATATATATAAAACAGCAATTTATGAAAGGTTGATCATATTTGTTCAGACTCAGATTGTTGTTTCAAGATTGTAATCTCTCATCTATCTTGGCTAATGTCTAGCAGTTCCATAAACATGAGCGAGCCTTCAAATTATATCCTCAGAAGACAGAAATCTACAACAAATATTCTAAATTCAAAATGACTTTCAACAAGGGATAACATAGCAATGCAGTACCATCTTGATGATAACACTATGAAGTAGTAGGCCTTCTGATATGAAGCAAATTGTGTTTTATTGTGTTCTTTGTTAAAGAGAAAGCATATAACATACACCTCTTCCCTATAAAATAGTTTATCTGGCTCCCAAAGAAAACACTATGGAGAGGCTCTTCTGTGCTTGACTGGTGTCACTACTGCTCTTCAAAAATAAATCATAAATTGTGACTCCAAAAGACATTTACAGCTCCCATCATTTCCACAACTGTTTGTAAATGACTTATTTTCAACTGGATTATTTTGGCAATTTATTTTGTTACTTCCACCTTTGCCTTTCTTAAATTTTCCTGTAACTTCTCTTCCTGAAAGGCAAAATAAAGATCTGCACCAAGGTCTCTGTTAATGTAGCATTAAGAAGTACATAATAGCAACCTGGTGTAACCAGACCTCTGATTTTAATTCACTTTCTATGGGGAAGCGCTTGGCGTCTAAGGCACCAATATAAAGCAAAGAAAAGCATCTCAAAGAAAGAAAGAAAGACTTACATTACAAAGGTACTACAACCAAGAGACTAAGGGGATAAAATTCGGTACCTTAGCGCCTCCCGTTAGCGCCTCCGGGGGGCGCTAACGACTTACCGCCCGGACACGGCGAAAGAAATGACTCCCGCTAAATTCACGTGGAGCTTTGCGGCGGCGGTAACCCATAGTGCCATGATCTCCTACGCCCGGAGATTGTGACGTCATCATCCTGCGCAGTGCCCCGGACCCGAACTTCGGTTCCACCCCCTGCAGCATCGCCGGTCGAAAACACCGACAGCTGCAGGAGGCGTTGTTCGGGAAGCTGGGTGCTTCGGGAGCGCTGTTTAAAGGGGATGATGGCTGCGGGGGAAAAAAAAAATTTTGCGAAGCTTAACTCTAATTTTTAATGATTTTCTTGGGCCGCAATCGATCAGCCCTGCACTCTGCTACAGTGCTTGGGGCTGATCGTGGCGGTTCGCGGCTGCCGTTGATGACGAGATACCTAATTTCATTGGAGAGCCTGCAGCGATGGCTCTTCCCTTTAAGGGAGGGAAGGAGCCTCCGTTCCCGATGGTGCTGCCCTCGACATTGGGCAGCGCTGCACCGCTACCGCCCTTCCTGCCAGTTGTTCGTGCTCCAAGGGAAGTGGTAACGCTTGATTTAGTGCTCCATTTCCTTCCTGGAGCTCTGACACCCAATTTCGTGGAACCTGAGAATGATTATCGCCTGCTGCTAATTTTTCAGCGTTTCAAAAGTTACCGCCCCAAACAGGGTGATACCGAATTTCTCCCCCTAACACTTGAAAATTGTGTTTTAGTTGAAAAATGGGGACTTTTTCCATTAGAACAATGCAGATTATGGGGTGATGTGGCAGAAAGGATTATTAAAATTATGAAAGGATGTGAGATAGAAGTAGACTGTTTCTGAGGGTCTACGCTGAGGGGATCTTAAATGCAAGATTAAATGTAAGTAATTTAAAAAGAAAGACTTGCATTTATAGAGCGTCTTTCACAACCTCAGGATATCCCAAAGCGCTTTACAGCCAATTAAGTACTTTTGTTGCGTAGTCACTGTTGTACTGTAGGAAACATGGCAGCCAATTTGTGTACAGCGAGATCCCACACACAGCAATGTGATAATGACCAGAAAATCAGTTTTAGTAACATTGGTTGAGAGATAAATATTGGCCAGGACACTGGGGAGAACTCTTCTTCGAAATAGAGCCATGGAATCTTTTACATCCATCTGAGATGGCAGACAGAGCCCTGGTTTAATGTCTCATCTGAAAGACGGCGCCTCTGATTGTGCAGCACATCCTCAGTAATGCACTGAAGTGTCAGCCTAGATTTTGTGCTCAAGTCTCTGGAGTGGGACTTGAACCCACAACCTTCTGACTCTAAGGCGAGAATGCTTCTACTGAAACACAGCTGACACATTTAGAACATAAAGCAAGATAAAAATTCCTTACACGGAGAGTTGTGAGGCTGTGAAATTCAGCCAGGGTTAGTGGAGAGGCAGAAAATCTGTCTGCGATTTTACTAACCTCGGCGGGTCCATGGCGGGTGACGTCGGTGGTGGGTCCCGACCCCGCTGCTGGCTCCAGCCTGGCCTCTGAAATGAATTTCCTTAGATTGCGCTTGTTAAGCCCGCCCAGCGCGTTTGCCAGCCAATTAGAGGAAGCGGGTCTGCTGACGTCATTTGATGGCATCATCAGCCGGTTTCCTTAAAGGGGCCATGGCCAACTTTATTTTGACATTTGTGCTGTCAGTGTTCTACAGCATTGAGGTGCTACAAACACTGACAATCACTGCACAGAGGTGTAGGACTGCACCCAGGCTCTCCTTTGACTCCCTCCGTATGTTTATGGAGGGAGTCACAGCATGCAGGGAGGTCCTCTTCCCTTCCCATGGACGGAAGAGACCTCCCCAGGATATCAACACAGTCTGCTTGCACTTTGCACAGAAAGGCACAGGCAGGGAAGTGGTCAGGAGGACCTGGGTGCAGTGCCGCAAACGTTTCAATGATCTCAGTAGCTCACGAAATGTTAGTACAAAGCCACACTCAACCTCATCCTGCTGTGCCTCTCATCACATCCCCATTACTCTGCCTTTCCTACCCTACTCCTGCACATCCTTATTCACACCAACTTACCTTGCACCTCCACCCATCCCTCTCTGTCTACATTATCACTTCCCCATCTCACTAGCCACTCCTCACACTCACCCTCATCCTAGTGCAATCATACCAACTAACATCACACAAGGGTAGCCACTTGGGTGTTTTTGCAATGTTCATGTAAAGTTTCTGTTAATGCGGTGTCAAACATTGACACCTTTATTTTCAACACTTTGCGTTCTTGGACAGATTTGTGTGCACCTTTGGAAGTGGCTTAGTGAGTTACAATGAATGGTGAGACATAAGGGTATCCCTGCAATGGTGATGAGTGTGAAAGGAATGGCTTGGGCATTGTAGGGATGCTTTATGGTGTTGGTGTGGGGTGCTGCCAACCTGGCACATCATGTGGCAGCCAGGGTGTAAATCTATCCATGGTGAGGCCATACCTGGCCTTTCGGGCTGCAATGTGGTCGGGTGCTGATGCCCTGTGCCCTGTGCAGCATCAGTTGATTGCAGAGAAGGTTGGTGTTGTTGTTGGTGCTGCTGGTGTGTCTGGTGCTGCTGGTGTTGGGGCTGATCGTGGTGGGATTCTGAGGACCAAGGTGAGAGAGTATAAAGGGCACCCATGCTGATGGAATAGATGGCAGGTGAAGTAGAGATGACAGAAGCGATCTGTCAATGGTGAGAGAGATCTTGAGGTCAGACTGGATGGAGACTTGTGTAAAGACCTGCAGCATGGTGAATTTGTTGTGGAAATGCAGTGAGGAAGAGTTTGTGACTGAGGGAAGATATTTCTGTAAGGTGGGAGCTTTTACTGTACATTTGAAGCTGTCAACTCAACAGCTGATTCACTGGTCACTGAACTCCTGCCTCAGCTTGACAGGCATGGTCCATGATCAGTGTGGACCCCGTGGGCAAGCTGTCAAATGCAGAAGGTGAGCTGAAATTCATTCTTAAGTGGCTCTAAACAAGCCACTAATTACCTGAATTGGGTCCCCCACCGCTGCGTGTCGGGTCTGCTCGGCGCTGACAGACCCGACATCGGGGAAAGGCGCGTGGCGGCGGGTTCACAGCGAGGTCTCGACCCGATGGGGAAAAAAAAACACTTTCCCACTCGACCCACCACCGATCGTGCCTGCTGACCCCCTCAGAAAATCCAGCTCTATGTCAATATTCAAGATTAGATTAGATAGGTGAATGAAGGAAAATGGTTTGAAGGGACATAGGAACAGGGTGGACAAATGTAAGTAGGACTTTTTGCCTAGGAAGGTAAACATCGACACAAACTGGTTGTGCCGAATGGCCTGTTTCTGCGTTGTAAATGATTTCTATATATAGCTGCTCCATTCACGTTCTATGAGATCAGTCATTTTAAAATTTCAATTGATGATATATTTGGAATTTGCTGGTCCTGTAAGTGCAAATATACCAATCAAGTCACCACTGCAATGAATATGGAATTCGATATGCAGCTACAAAAGATTAGTATTTAATTTTAATGTAAACAGTACACTGCAAATTGGACCATTTTAAATTTATTTGCAAAAAGTCAAAATAAATCTCTTCAGCAAGGACAGACATTTTCCTCTAGGTCATTTTCTGGGTCTGTCTACATATTTACCGCTGCTTTGACAATATGAGGATGTCTTGCTGCTATCTGACACTGTGGTATTTTTTAATAGCCTATTCATAACAATAAAGCATTTTTTCCCCCCTTGTGTACGAGTGAGATCTAACCCCCATCAGTGGAAGGTGTCCCGTTACATGTGACTTTGTGGAAGGAGGGAGCAATGCACTCTAATTGTATCTGGTTTGTTCTTTTCTTTTTCTATGTTTTAATTCACGTTGGTTTAATGTGGGGCATGCAGTTCTTGACAATCTAGAGTTAATAATAAGGGTGATCATTTAATTTACTGCTCGCCTCCAGTGGTGAATGTCCACTCTCTCTGGCAATCTAGTGGGATAATTTAACGATATAATTTAACATTTCATGGGAGGGAGATAATATATATGGTTGGAAATTTGTGACAGCAAAATAATTAACATAATTATTGGAAAGATTTATATACCACAAGGGAAAATAACAAAACTGATGTAGAATTATTGAAAAAACTGAGGGCAGCATTCATGAAAGGGAGGGTGCTGGTTATTGGCAATCTGTATTGATTGCAATCCTTCAATGAGGGAAGGGAGAGAAGTAATTATTCAGGGCTTAAGAGGTTCCATTTTGTTATGGTATGATTAAAATATTACCAGGTAAGAAACCTTACTTAATCTCCTACTTGGTCATGTTTCAAGGCAACTTTGAAGTTAGGGGGGAGGGGGGGCAGTTCAGTACCAGTAATGATACATTTTGAACTTGTGATATGAGTTGGCTATGAATTATGTGAGCATCGTCCCTGAAAATAGATTTATGTATCAAAATTAGCATTCACTTTCTGAAAGTCTGTGGTGTTCATAACATTTGCTGAAAATACCAGACTGGCAATATTTGACTTTATTAAACTGCAAGGGCTGTCTGTAAAGTATTCTGGATGGAGGGATTGTAGAGGCATTGCTGTTTATCTCACCAAAGGAATTTTAATTTTCTTTATTTCTAGAAAACTCAGTAACATGCCTTATAAGAATTCCAATAGCACTTGTCGCAAGACATCTCCACTGTAAACATCGACTGTATCAATAAACTTCAATGGTATTTGGTTTAACTTAATGCCATTTAAGTGTTCTTCAAATGCTCACAGTATGAAAAGGGATTACTTGCAAATTCTGCTCTCATACTTTGTTGAACACTTGACAGTTCTAATAGAAAATGGAACAATGGCAAGCCAATGAATAAGAAGGTGGTACCAGAGGCTGGTCACCTTAGAGATAAAAGATAATGACTTTTCCAGAAGGGAATCTTTATACAAGGATCAGATTCTTTATTCATTTCATCTGTTCCTCCAGAGGGACCAGTTAACTGAATACCACTGGGAGTTATATCCAATAGACTCTAGCAAGTATTAGTTATGGGCACTGTCAGGTTTGACAGTCAGTTTGTTATAATAATACAATCAGGTTCACCATGAAATGGAAAACTGATAGAAAATGTGATATCTGGGAAGGATGGTTCCTGTACTAATTACAAAACCTGCACTTTGCTGTTTCCCTGATCATGCTGTACATTATAACATTTCTGGTGACATAAAAAAGTAATAAAATCATATTACACCAGTCAATTACAGTCACTATGCTTATAATTTATGATATTAACCAAGTTGTCTTGAGAACAGTTGCAGAATAATTTGAGGGAGTTGCTTCTACTGTAACTTGCTTTACCCAAGGTATAAAAAAATAAAGCAGTACTCCTCTTTCAAACCAATAACTGCCACACTATTTGGTCTGATTACTGTTTATGATCTTAAATTGTGTTAGGATCTAAATTTTACAAAGGGCTGCTGTACTGACAGCTCAAACCCATACATGGATATGTTTCTGCAATGAAGCCAAATTCCCTCCTCCCACGACAGGGTGAGTCTAAGCAAGCTTAAGCGCCAGCTTTTAACTGCTCTTCCTATTAAGAAAGAAGAAATAACAATGCAAAATAAATAAATCAGAAAACGCTGGAAAGACACAGCAAATCCATCAGAATCACCAAATCACACCTTGGTCTGTCCACCTACTCTTCTGGCACCTTCTCCTTGTTCTACCCCTCTCGCCTCTCCTTTAAAAATCCTCGTTCTCTACCACCCGCACAAGTACCACGGCAAGTTTCTCACGGAAATATCTTCACTGCTTTCCTCCCTCAGCCTCTGCACCGAGCGACTTCTCATCCTTGGTGATTTCAGTCTCCTTCTCAACTCATCTTGCCCTCTCTCCTCTGAGTTCACTGCCCTCCTATCTTCTCTTAATCTGTCCTTCCATATAAACTCACCTACCCATATTCACGGCCACCCCCCTGACCTTGCCATCTCACGTTACCTCTCTACTCCCATTATGTCAATCATAGATGAGGCTATCTCTGATCACTTGCTTGTATCCCTCTCTACTCACATTCCGCTTCTCCCTCTTAACCCCACTTCCTTCTGTATCCACCCCTGGAAAAAAAACTCTCCCTCAGGTCACTTGCAATGACACTTTAAAATTCCCAGCTGTCCAGCCTTCGGCCCTCCATTTACCACGACATTTCTGCAGCTACCGATCTGCTCAATCAGAACCTCACCTCTATCTTTAATGCCCTTGTTCCCATTAAAACCATTATGCTCCGTCACCCTGATCATTCCCATGGTACAGCCCCCATCTCCGCTCCCTTAACTCCAAGCGATGCAGACTTAAACGTTTATGGTAGACAACAGGTTCTGTTACCAGACCTGGCTGGAACACATAAAGTACTATTGGTTCCTGCTCTCCTCTGCCAAAACTGCTCACTATTCCAGGATCATCCTGGAATGCAAAGATAACCCCCGACTTCTCTTCTCCACTACAAACGATCTTCTTAAATCCCTCTCCGCTGTCTCTCCACCCTCACCTCCAACAAAAAGTGCGAGGAGCTCATCGACTTCGTTATCACAAAAATTGAGAACATTCGTTCAGGTGCCTCTGCCGCTTCCCTCCCTTACCCTAGCCCACCAAGTCAAACTTCCCCTAAGGATCCCCCCTGCCCTAGCCCTGAACTCACATCTTTCTCTAGTTTCTCTCCTGTCTCCCCTCAGCCTTCTCCAAGCTCATCTTGTCGATGAGACCCACCTCCTGATCCCTCGATCCTATTCTCACCAAACTGCTGACCACCCTATTTCCCTTCCTGGCCACCATGTAATCTGATGTTGTTAATGGTTCCCTCTCAGGTACTGTCCCCCACCCCTTCAAATCTGCCACCATTACCCGCCTCCTCAAAAAACCTACCCTTCTGTCCTTGCAAATTACCGTCCCATCTCCAACCTCCCTTTCCTCTCCAAAGTCCTTGAAAGTGCTGTCACCTCCCAAATCCATGCCTATCTTTCCCATGTTTGAACCCTTCCAATCAGGTTTCCTCCCCTGCCACAGCACTGAAACGGCCCTTATCAAAGTCGCAAATGACATCCTTTGCGACTGTGACCATGGTAAACTCCTCATCCTTCTCGACCTTTCTGCAGCCTTTGACACGGTTGACCAGGTCATCCTCCTCCAACAGCTCTCCTCCATTGTCCAGTTGGGTGGGACTGCCCTTGCCTGGTTGCATTTCTAGCTTTCCAATCAAAGCCAGAGAATCATCCGCTCCTGCACCGTTACCTCTGGAGTCCCCTGAGGATCTATTGTAAGACATGCAGAATTACCCCTCGCCCCATCCAACAGGTTATAGAGTTCGGACTTGACACTTGTGAGAAATTACACCAGACACATCGGTTCTGTCTTTAACCTTTTATTGTTCCTAAGACAGATTCAAAACCCCAACCACTATTCAAGCAGTACATAGAAGCACTCCCTCGCAATTAATATGCTCACAATTTACCGTACATAAAAGTATTCTCTAGCTCTATGTCTGACTTTCATACATACTCTTTATCCCTTGGTGATCAGTCTGGGAAAAAGTAATAGCTTGCAAACATGGACTGGCCAGTCAAACTGCTTTCTTTGTCTCTTCTCTGTCTCTTCTCTTCTTCTTCTTCTTCTTCTCTTCTGAATTTCCTGCTTCTGGGTCATTCCTTTATAATGCCTTTCTGCCGGCTCCTCTCATATTTCTTCGTCCGCCTCCCTCTGATAGGTCAGTTTCACTCCCAACCTTCCCTGATTGGAGTTCCTTCTGCATGACACGTTCATGTTCTTGTGATGTGTGTGGGGGCGGGACTTCCTCTTTATCTGGTGTTTCTCCTTCCTGTCCACATGGTCTCACAAACAAAGGGCCATATGCTGACCATGTTGAGTCCTTACAGGTAAAGGACCCCCTGCTGACTTCCTCTATTTTGTGTCCTCGCAGACAAAGGAACACATGATGGCTTCCTACATTTTGTGTCCGTCCGTTACCATTTCACAATTTCGATCTCCACACGGTAGCAGCGGTTTTATTATGTTTTTTTTAGAATCTTATAGTCCTCCCTTAAATGTCTCTCATGTTTATTCATGTGCAGACATTTCACCAGAGTTGGAGTAGTATGTATTCCGATTGGACATAGTCCCCTTTTATCCCCTACAATACAATATCTATACCCCCATTTCACATTGTTAAAGCTGATCCCGTAACAGTTCCATCGCATGCTTAAGTTTTCTTCCCTTGTTCTTTCTTTGTTTATGTCTTGCCCACATTCCCCATTCCCACATAAGCACGATCACACACATTAGCTGTAACCATAGCCGAGCTTGTGAGCACAGTCTTACCCATGGAGCTAGTCTATACGATTAAATCCCAAATCCCACCAAGAAGTCACCTCATCCATTAATCAGGTTATTATTCTGTCATTAGCATCATTCCTCCCTTTCAATACTCAGAATGTCCTTCCCACTTCTCCAATCCATTTCACAAACTCAGTGAGATTTTCATTTATCCAAGGTAACCCATATCCAAAGATGGACATGTATTTCTCCAAATCTTCTACCTCAGTTGATGCCTTAACATGCATTGGATTCTGATCCATTAAAGGCAGAATAGTCCTGTTCCTGATTTTTACCATCCTTTTAGGTTTAATACACATAGTACTGTTAGATACCAGACATATTGTAGCATTCTTTTGCCCATATTTATACTCTGTTTCTGTGGTGGTCCAACAAGAGAAACCCTGTTCCTTATAAACAATGGTGGTATATTGAGTTGACCTTACAGCAGTGACCTGACACTGATACTTGGATATCCTTGTCAAGTTAAATCAGCATAACGGCTCTTCATCATCCAAGACATTATACATACACATGGTGGTTCTTTCTTGGGTCTTACATAGATGTAATTTTACCTCATAGAGAGATTGGATATATTTAACAACATATCTGAGCGATGATGTATATTTATATAAAACACCATCTTTCAGGAAACCCATATTGGCCACCTTATACACACGCAGTGGTGCCCAAGGTTTGGACATTACGGGCATTCTTAATATGATTCCTATCAAACTATCATCGCTAGTCTGATTACATTCATGTGGTGCAACGTGTACCAGAGTAAGACTTTGCAAATGACACACTGTCAAATTTGACTGATACCTTTCCGATGCCTTAAGGTGTTTATCTTCCATCCAAGATGGAACCCTTCCCTCAGCTATTCCATTGAAATTCCTCCCTATGTCCTGTAGAATCCAAGAACTCATCATCGCGCATGCATCATTTTGTGCTGCCTGATCAGAGGTATTTCTATCCTCCCTTATCAAATTGTTTATGGCCTGTGCCTGATTTTCCAACAATTTGACCAACCCCTGCATGTGAATTGGCAAGGTCAATTCTGCTTCTAATTGTACTTTACCTATGCTATTCTGGTTTCTTAATGCCTGCTGTACCTATTCTCTCAATTTTTCCAATTGAAAGTTCAAGCTCATAATATCCCCTGTATTTACCCATCCTAACGCGGTATTCCACATTGTCCCTGAGCTGAGCTCCCAAGCCTATATTCCCTCCATCACCAAGACTGCCTAAATCCATCTCCGTAATATCGCCCGTCTCCGTCCCTGCCTCAGCTCAACTGCTGCTGAAACCTTCATCCATCCCTTTTTTACCTCTAGACCCAACTATTCCAGTGCTCTCCTGGCTGCCCTCCCACCTTGCATCCTCGGTAAACTAGAGATCATCCAAAACTCTGCTGCCCGTATCGTAACTCGCACCGAGTCCTGTTCACCCATCACCCCTATGCTCATGTCCTACATTGGGTCCCAGTCCAGCAACACCTTGATTTAAAATTCTCATCCTTGTTTTCAAATCCATCCATGACCTCACCTTTCTCTATCTCTGCGCTCCTCCAATTCTGGCCTTTTGCGCATCCTTGATTTTCTCTGCTCCACCATTGGCGGCTGTGCCTTCAGCTGCCAAAGCCCTAAGCTCTGGTAGTCCCTTCCTAAACCTCTCTGTCTCTCTACCTCCCTCTCTCCTTTAAGACACTCCTTAAAACCTACTTCTTTGGTCACCTGTCCTGATATCTCCTTGTGTAGCTCGGTGTCAAAATGTGTTTGATAATCGCTGCTGTGAAGCTTCTTGGGATGTTTTACTATGTAACTGTGCTATATAAATGCAAGTTGTTGTTGTTGAATCTGTAAAGAGAAATTATGAATTAATGTTTTGGGTGTAGACATTTCATCGGAAGTTAAACATAAGAAATTATCCCTATATAAAAACTTCAGCCCTAATTTTAACCCTCCCTGCACCCGATAAGAATGAGACGTGTGCGAGGTTAAAATCACAGCAGCATGTTATTCACCTTCAACATGCCATGTTCGGGCCCCGTCCCATTTTATAACATGCGTTTTGGACAGCACTGGATGCCTTCACGCCAGGCAGGCGAGAACCTCACTGAGATGCAATGGTCGGGGTCTGTTGACATAATTCAGATGCTGACGCCATTTTAACTTTGTGTCGAGCGTTCGGTGCCCGGTGCCAGCCTCACCAGGGAAACCCGATGCCACACAGAACTAGGCCCAGAAGAGGGTCAAGAAGGTGAGTAAATTAAATTTACTCCTCCGGGCCCCACAAGTAAACCTTGGGCCCGCCCTGTCCCTGGCTTACTTCCCTTTTAGTGACCGTGCTCGCCTGCTGACCCTCTCCGACGCACTTACCTGACTGCTGGGGACCATTCCTGTGGGTCCGCGGCAGGTGGCCTCCTCCTACCACCCGAATTGCTGCTCCCGCCCGCTATCTTCCATGTCATTCCCACCGTGTTCAGGCAGGAACTGAACCTGGACCATGGTAATGAGGCCCAGGAGTTAAATTGGCCCTCGGCCTAATGTTGCCGAGTTGGACCGAGCCTCCCACTCACCCCACTGCCCCACATTGAACTCTCGAAATAAAATCGGGCCTTTCATTTTGTTTTTGGGCAGGTTAACCATAAATGGCATTTACAATTGGGAAACTTAATGTAATACATATTGATGAAGGAATGATTATACGTACAACAATAACTTGTTATACCTCATTCAGCCATATATCTGAATTAAATTGGCAAGTCATGCGACATAATCGCGTATTATAATCTGAGATTGGTAGCAGTAACAGGAAAATGGTAGAGGTTAAGCAGATACGGACACAAATAAGAAAACATAACAAACACATTCTATAAATACATATTAAATAAATTACAGGCTGTAACATAATCTCTTGATTCTAATAACTATAAAAAAAATTCAATCTTGCAGATTATAACTGACAGTTTTGGAACACATTCGCTATTTTGGGTTCCCTGCTTTTTGTTGATTCTCCATGTTTGCATACTTTTTTTTTACATAATATCAATGGATTGTTCTACAAAGTAAGTTACTTTTGCACTAGATTTCATGGTTATACGTTACATGTGCAAAGTGACCCAGAGTGGTCCAGCACATGTTCTGTCATCCACATTGGCTTCTTTGATCAAACCAAGTGGACAGACAAAAGGTGAAAATAAAATCTACCCCATCCCTCACACACGTACACTCAGTGAACCAAACACCTGGCTTATGCGCTTTCATTTAAAGAAACATAAGTAGTCCTCTCAGACTTTTACGTGACTATTGCAGAGATGTGAAAGAAAATGTGAAACATGATTCAGCAGTGCCACTCTGTGGTAGTTGCTCAGGCTTTAATAAAATTCCAATAAAAATTGTGGAGATACTGTCACAGAACCAGAGCTGCAATGTTGAATACATCAGCATGATGGTAGATAATATGAATGCTGCTCTACTAATGGACATAAGCCTCCACCTTAGATTTACTGACTAAAGTATTTTCTAACAACCATTTTATTCGGTGACACAGAAAAAGATTACTTTGCATCAAATGTCACCATTGCCATTTGCTTAAATTTAAATTGACAACTGAATGACCTCGTCCAGTTGAAGAGCTATCTGAAAAAATTAGGGTGGCTGAAATAGGTGAAAAGAATTAAACTGGGAAGCAAGTACACAAAGTCATAAGGAAAAGGGCAAGAGTCAAAAAGGTGGGGATAGGAGAGTCAGGTTGGGATTATAATAAAGGACACAAAGAGAGAAAAAAATCAGCTATGCACTGAGAAGTGAGAAAAATACAGGGAGAAAACAGACAGATTAAATGCAGTACTCAGCCAAGATTGAGTCCCAGCTGCTGTGGTGAATTATATAATATTACAGCAGGTAGAGTGATAATAAATAATATAAAAAGGGGAAAAAATGAATTAAAACTTGCTCTTCTTAGTTCAGAGATTTCAGAAAACCCAGTTCAGAACAGTTTGTTTTTCATATCTTCACACTCTTCCCTTGGAGAACTGCAAAGTAGTGGAAGGTCTCAGAGGCTGATTAACAGTCTGACATGCTGAGACGAGAACGCTCCCTCCATGGCCGTAACCATCTTTATACCAGCTCATGTGGACCATAAATGCCGCCATACACCAGTTGGGCTGAATGGCCTGTTTCTGTGTTGTAGACTCGATATAATAGGGTGCTTAATCCTGTACAGTTCTCACAACACATACGATGAGGGGGGGCCACCCACACCAGACGCAAGCATCCCACTGGATGTCAACTCAGAATTTAGAACAGTAATTGAGTTCACTAGCTGGGACTCTCAGGGGCAGGGTTTGAAGCCTACACTTTCTGACTCAAAGGCAGGTATGTTACCACTAAGCTTAAGGCTTACTCCAGTATACAGCACTAATAAGCAACATCAAAACTGAAAATAAGAAGTAGTCAGAATTGGACCAAAACTAACCCTGTTGTGTTGCCCCAATATAATTTTGTAAGTCGGAAATTTGGTCCTTCATCTTCTTCTTCTTCTTAGGCAGCCCCTCGGAACCGAGGATGACTTGCTTCCACACTAGAAATGAGTTCTCAGGTGACTGATGAGTCCAATGTGGGACCTACAGTCTCTGTCACAGGTGGGGCAGACGGTGGTTGAAGGGGCGGGCGGGTGGGGTGCTTGGGTTGACGTGCGCTCCTTCAGCTGTTTGCGCTTGGCTTCCGCTTGCTCCCGGCAAAGAGACTCGAGGTGTCGGCGTCTTCCCGGATGCTTCTCCTTCACTTTGTGCGGTCTTGGGCCAGGGATTCCCAGGTGTCGGTGGGGATGTTGCACTTTTTCAAGGAGGCTTTGAGTGTGTCCTTGAAGCGTTTCCTCTGCCTACCTGGGGCTCTCTTGCCCCAATGTAATTTTGTAAGTCGGAAATTTGTTCCTTCATAGCTGATAGACTATAGGTAACAATGGGACTGGGCTGAAAGGAAATAATTTCCAACAGTTAAATAGTGTTATAAAAACAGAAAATACTGGAAACACTCAGCGCATCAGTGAAGTGAGTTAATGTTTCAGGGCGATGACCTTTGTTTTTATTTCAGTTCAGTAGTGTTGATGGTCTTTTACTTTTCTTTTGTTCCATGTCATTTTAGTGCATTTCAGTACCTTTCTGGGGTAGGGGAGGCTGAAAGGTCTTGTGAGGTGGTCATGCATCCAAACTCACTGGTGGATATCGTTCTCCTTTGTTGTTCTTGCCTGCTATTTTCAGAGTTCACATTCAAATTCAGAGCCAGTATATCCAGTGAAATAAAGCAGATGAAAAGAAGAAAAAGCTTTGTTCCAAATACAAGGGTCAAAGAGGAAAGGTTTGGGTCTGGATATACTCAGAGTGGCAGAAAATGAAGGTAGATGGGTTGGGAAGGCCGATAATTGCATCCCTGCCTCTGCCAGGGACAGAGTAAATTCCGCTACCCTCAGCTTAAGGGGTCTCGGCTGCGTATGTCAACTGAGGGCTATTATACCTGTTTTAGCCCCCGTTGCAGAAATTTAGCTCCCAGAGCTAGCCAGGCCTGCTCTGCTCAGAATTTTTCAGCAAGCACAAAGGTCGTTAGTTCTTTATAACAATTTCAAAAGATCTTGCTGTGGAGGCAGGGGGAGCAGGAGTGCTCCCCCGACTCCACAGTACTCACGGTCACAGCCCTCCCATCTCTATTGCCGCTCCACTCCCCGACCCTGCCACGGGACTTACATAAGGGCTGCTGCTGGTGAGACCGACATTCGTCTTTGGAAAAATGGCCGAGCTGCCTGCGGAGGTGCATTTACTCACACACGCTCACACGCGCTCACACACACTCACACACACACACGCACTCACACACACGCTCACACACGCTCACACATACACACGCACTCACACACACACTCACACACGCTCACACACACACACACGCACTCACACTCACACACACAGACATATATTGCAGCAAATCACTGTGACATACTTTAGATATCCTAAGCTGTATTTCAGCCAGCATTCAACTCTAACTTCTGTTGTTTTTATAGGCATCCCTGACGGTCCCAGTGGTAGCACAAACCCAGCACTTCATAGCACTCAGCAAAACCCAATCTATTTGTAGTCAGAACCAGCACAGTTATAACCAGCCCAGGGAATTTCGAGCATCAGCATGAACTACAGAGCATGAGTGAGCCGGATTATGTGGTAGAGGCACAGGAGGAGCAGCTGGCCAGAGAACCAACTTGGGTCCTTAATTGGCTGCAGAGTCCACGGATCCAAACCCCATGAGGCCTGCATTTTCCCCAGTAATTGGAGGGTATGTGCAACATCCTGAAAGGCCAGTGGGGACTTTGGAGGAGTCCCCTACATCTATGCCTTCATACTTAACTGTTTAACTGAACTGCAGTACAGTGTGGACTGTATGGGCTATCTGCAGCAAAGTCCAAGTGACAGAGATCCCTATGGCTAGTTTTAGTATCTCTCAGGAATGCTCAGACCGTTGCTATCGATGCCTTGAGTTCCAATCTCCAATCGTCCATCTTATGCAGTTTCAATATCCTGGGCAAATTGGATGAAGATTATGCTCTTATTGCTATTCAGAAGTCTGTTCCCACATAGCTCACTGAGTGAGTAACCAACAGCAGGGCCATGACTGGAGCAGATATGGATGAGACAGTTGTCTTTCAGTGTGGATTCGGTCTCTCAAGTTTTCACTCCTCTAGCACCCCCCCACCCCAGCCAATGAAATAAGATGTGTCAGAAAGTGCATAGGCTGAGATATCGACCACACAAACAGAAATGACAAAGCTAGTTGCAGGTCAATCTCTTGACATGGCATAAGGAGGCAAAGGCACCCACTGACACCTCAGAGGTAGTGCAGAAGGTCAGGGTTGGTGAGGATACCATTGGCTACACCATTGTAGATATGAAGAGGACTAACACTGGGTGGATGGGTACTTAGTTGAAGGTCTCAACAATGAGAGCCGTTCAGCAGGAATCTCTTTCGGTTCCTTGTGTTGGCCTTGCTCTGCTCTTGGCTGACAGTGGGCGCCCTCCTCCTCTACCCACTTCATGCTCATGCCTCTTTAGATGACAAAAATGTGAAACATGCAGCTGACTGCAATGACCTAGCAAACCCTGACAAGGCTGCATTGTCTAGATCTGAAGTGCTGCTTCAAGCTGCTGAAAGTGTGTTCATTAATAATATTGGTGGCTGCATCAGTCTTGTATCTGCTCTTACTGCTGTTTGTCACTGTCTTAGAAGTGTCAGGAGCAGGGCTATTGCTGACACATTGGGTCTCCATGTACTCTGATTTCTCCATCAAATAAGCATGGCACAGTGGATTAAAATGAAGGCAACACAATTGCTGCCTGGGATTGTCACAAATGACAAAGATCACATGCACATTAATGGAGCAAAAGCCCTTGCAGTTCACGAAGAGCATGGCACTGTGTGCATAGGCCTTTAGTGCCACCTGCTTCCCTCAATGGTACTCTGAATTTGGGGGATTTTTAACAACCAAAAAAGAAACCGCACAGCCTTTTCATTATTCTGCCAGCATCCCTCGAGGAAATTGGTTGCTTCAGATATTGAGGCAAAATAAGGCATCTTACAATACATCCCTGTCATACGCAGACAGACCCTCATACTATACATGCCCCCACCATGCACTAAAGATGTAAGCCTGGTCCAACCCCATGAATGAATGCTAATAATCCCAATTCTCCATACATTGAAAATCCAAGCCCTCTCCAAATTGTAAAAATCTCCCCGTATACATTAAAATTCTGACTCCAATGTACATGAAAAATTCAACCCACCACTGCCATACACAGAGATTCTGTGCCTCACTGACCCTTTCACTCTTCACTTACTGATCATGTCTTCTCCACCTCCTGTCTTCTTTCACTGCCTGACCTGGTCCACCATTTCCCATCTCCAGGTGTTCACTCTGCTGCCTTTTGATGCTTTCTTTGCAATGAGTTATGTTTGATAACACTCCTGTGAAGTGCCTTGGGATGCTTTGCTATGTTAGAGGCGCTGTATAAATGCAAGTTGTTGTAGTGTTGTTGGCACCACTGTTGATGCTCTGCTATAATCACCACCACCGTTGCTCCTGGTGTACCTGCAGCTGTTGACATCCTGCTGCAACCACCGCTACAAATTTAACACTACTGCCTGGAAGTTAGAATTGTCCCTATGGCCCTTCAAAAGCAATGTTAAACCAAAACCATATCTGCCTGTTCAGAGGGACATAAAAGATCCATGGCAATATTTGAAGAAGAGCAGGGAATTCTCTTCGTGTCCTGGCCCAAATGTATCCTTCAGTTGACACACCAAAACAGATTAACTGGTCATTTATTTAATTTGCTGTTTGTGGAAACTTGCTATGGCGGAACAGGCTTGAGGAGTTCAATGGCCTGCTCTTGTTTCTATGCTGTGCACAAATTGGTTGTCGCATTTGCATTTGCATTTACAAAACAGTATTGACTACGCTTTAAATGTAATTCATTGGCTGTGAAACATTTTGGGATGTGCTGATTATGCGAAAGAGGCTACATAAATGTAAGTTTTTCTTTTTTCTTTCTGTTTCAAGAACTATCTTTGAATTTGTCTTTTAAGAATTCAACAACAGCACAACGGATCAGCCATCTTATTTACTAGTTTTCATGAACTCTTTTGTTCAGATATTTAGGGTCTTTACACAAATGATATTCTTTATCCAGTCAATAAGTTTAGATTTAGACCACATCCCAGGGATAAAAGACAGTGGTCAAACCGACTGTGGCACCCAATCCCTCATACAACTGGATTTTACCATATTGGGCACCTCTCCTTTATATCTAATATAGCAGGTGGTGATCAAGGTTTCTTCACAAAATAAACCACAACTTTTATAAGTCCTTGCACAACATGTTAAAGACTAGTAGCCTTCCTGCGCAGTGTCTTGATGATTTATGCAGTGATGCAACTTCTGTGAAGAATTCAATTCAAGTTATTTTGGTAGGGTGAGAGCAGCAACACCAATCCTGTCATCAACCTTTGATGGTGCTTGATATGTTGTTGATTCACCCCTCTCCCCAAGGTATTTCAAGTGGCTCAGTAACTTGCTTCAGGAGCTGAAAAAAAACAAACCTGCATCTTTTATGGTACGGTACCTTCAAACTTTTCTATATTGCTAAATTAGCTATTGACATCAATTACAAATATTGTGCGAAAAAATGACAAAGCTTCTGAAGTATTAATGATTCCATCTGTGGCTACTGTACAGTTCATCAAAATTCTGCCACATGTCCAATTCAGTTATTCTGTTACATTCACTTCCACTTTTTGATTCATTCTTCTTTGAGAGACTTGCATTTCAAATGCTTCTCTTTTGTGAGGGCAAAATCTTTCAACGCTTTCTCAAGAAATTATCAGTAGGAAAAGAATACTAAGGGGGCGATTTTCCCACTGGAGGCGAGATGGAGGCGGGTTTCAGTTTGGGTGGGTTTGAAACCCGCCTCCACTGATGGGAAAATCGCAAATTTTTGAAACCTATGATTGGCCACTTGGTTTCAGAGGTGTGGGATGCCCTTGCTCAATTAGTGTTTTGGGACTGAAACTCGCCTCTGTTGACAGCACTTTTCCAGTCTGATTTTATGGCTTCTTGCTCCCTTGGCTCATTCCACAGCATTTCTACGTCTCCTGCACCACCTTCAACATATTCTGAGAAACCATTATGTCCAATTCCAAGGCAAGGGCCTACCTGAGGCTTTCGGATGAGGCGCTGCAAATGTCGTTGGAGGGGGTGACAGCTAGCATGGAGGTGCTCTTCCACTCATCTCGGAGGAAGAGGCCTGCCAAAGAAACCAAGGCTGTGTGGGTACAGCTGGCAAGGAATATAACCTCCAGATCTGTGTGCAGATTGGGAGACTGTTTCTGTGTTTTGATGAAATGCCATCCCTGTTGGAAAGCATTAAAATGATTTGAAGCCAAAATGTTGGCGTTATGCCATCTGTTCTTTCGCCTTAGGCAGCTCCACATTGCGGGCACCGCCACACTTGCGTTGTCAGGTTGGTAGCCTGAGTAAAAGGAGGCCAGAGAGTCATGTCCATTGTCAATGATGTCCTAGGATGGAGCCAAGGACATGTGCCAACTTGGGCAACCTATGCAAATCTGGCCATGATAAGTTCATGCCTTGCATCCCAGGCAGCCATGTGTTCGAGTGCTGCCGCTGCCGCTGGTCAATACACCGGCGCTCTGACCTCCTCCTCCTCCTCCTCCTCATCATCCTCATCTGAGACCCATGCAGAAAGAAAACAAATGATTCCTATGCTGATTGTAGATGCCTTCTTTGGGGAAGCGCTCATTGCAAGCAGGGAGAGGGTCTTCCAAGGAGATCCCACAGTTGATGGAGTCAAGCTGCAGCACCTCCGACTTCAGAAGGCCTTCTAAAAGTGCTCAGAGACCTTTTAAAGCCAAGGTCTGGCACCTGCAAGTAATCCTTGCTGCAATAAACAATGTCTTGTTAGACCTGCAGCAGTGAGGAGGCCACCCACGAGTCAACCCGCCAGGTTTACCCAGCATGGTTCAGGAGGTGCGTGGAGCATGCCGAAATGCTGGAAAAATCAGGAGGGCCTCTCAAAATAGGCTTAGAGAGGCCCTTAACGAGCATTTAAGGAGGTTAAATAGCGCAATGGCCAGCTGGAGGCGGGAGCGTTCCCGACCTCCAAAACCGTCACCGGCAAAATCCCGCGGAGGCGGGTTGGAGGCAGGTTCCGAACCCGACCTCTTTGAATCTGATTTTCCCGCCTTTCCCACCTCCAAACCCGCCTCCTCCAACGTCAGAAAATCACCCCCTACCTTTTCTAATCCATGAAAGATATTTTACCCATTGTCCTTTTGGTACAAGCCAAATAAATCACGGGGCCAATTTTTGTCATCCTGTTTTTAGGAATAAAGGGGGTGGTAGAGGAGCAAAAATTTTTAAATGACTTCAACCTTTCCAACCTTGCAGGCAGGCCTCGATTTCAGCATCCAGCGCTCCCACCCAAAACAGATGGGGGCCTCATGGGTATATGTAAATCAGAATCAAAAGATGTTGTCAGGTCCCGGATTCCATTTTGGTCTTGATCTGCATTGCTACCACCACTTCCTCAACTTGCCCAGAAACTATGAGTGGTACAAGTTGGGAAGTATCCATTTTGAGCAGTATTCTAAAGGATCCTCAGTTGTTCTCAGGTAAAAAAAAGAACGACTTACATTTATATACTGCCTTTCACAACCTCAGGTTGTCCCAAAGTGCTTTACAACCCATGAAGTACTTTTTTTAAAAATTTTAGTCACTGCTGTAATGTAGGAAACATGGCAGCCAATTTGCGCAACAAGCAGCAATGTGATAATGACCAGATAACCTGTTTGAGTGATTTTGATTGAGGGATAAATATTGGCCAGGACACCGAGGATAACTCCCCTGCCCTTCTTCGAAATAGTACCGTGGGATCTTTTACGTCCACCTGAGAGAGCAGACGGGGCCTCGGTTTAACGTCTCATCCGAAAGACGGCAACTCCGACAGTGCAGCACTCCCTCAGCACTGCACTGGAGTGTCAGCCTAGAATTCTGTACTCGAGTCTCACTAGAGTGCGACTTGAACCCACAGCCTTGGTCTGATTCAGAGGCGAGGGTGCTACCAACTGAGCCACGGCTGACACCAGCAAAATGCTGGAATGTTTTGGAAGACACTTTGCTTCTATTACATTGTGGTTTTTGGCTACAGACAATTTCAAAGTACTTGTAGAATGTTGTGAATACTGGGGAGCTTCTGGGAATACACAATTTTCATCACGGGGGCTTTTATGTCAATTCTACCATGGCTAGAAGAGGAGAAGGAGGAGCAAGAGATTGGAGTGTACAGAGCCGTAGCTGTAGGGATACCAAACAGAAGCAGGCATTCTCACAGGAATCCTTACCCTCCCAAAGGAGGATATAGGCCCAGGGCAACATACTTACACTTCTCTGAAAAGTGTTGGATAAGGAGTTGACTGCAGGCAGAGTTCTTCAGTAGCAGCTCATCAAAGAGCACTTCAGCTGGACAATCCCTCCTCTCCTCTATTAACAGTCATATCTATCATCCCTTTGGCTCCGTTCACCCTCAAATAAACTGCATTCGCCCAAAGACCAACATTGTTATTCATGTCAACTAACATGATAGGCTCACCAGCTACTATACGAATCCTCTCTGCACATAGAATTTCAAAAAAGATTATAATTGTCATGGCTGACAACAATTCCTAATACTAATTGTCACTATGATGTGAGTTGCTATTGCACGTCTTAAAGAAAGAAAGATCTTCCATTTATATAGTGCCTTTCACGACCGCCTGAAGTCCCAAATCGCTTAGCAACCAATAAAGTACTTTTGAAGTGTTCACTATTGTAATGCTTAACTGCTCTCTTACCTACTCCAGTACTGCTGTGAGATGCTCTCCCAGTTGTTGCAGCATGGGAGGTGGAAGGTTGCTGTGGCTCAGCCATTTACTCCTGAGATGCTGGTTGTTGACGACCCCTAGGAGGTTGGGAATGAGAATCCAGCAGAAGACTGCAGCAACTCTATGGCTATTGGGAAAGTCTGCCCCACTGGATTTCTGGGCATCGGTTGAGGAGATGGCGAGGCTCCAGATGCGCTGTTATCCTGAGAGACGACAACACCTGCTATGGGGCTGAGGCACAGCTCTCCCACTCATCTGTGGGTGAGGAGACTGTGATCTGATTGAAGCCATTATCTATTTTGTCCCCCAGTCTTTCTGGAGCTGATCAAAATGCACAGCAGTAAACTCCTTAAAGAAATGCTGCTGTTATCGTAGGAATATTTTTAATGGTTTCCACCCGAGGCATAGTCTCATGCACACACTCTTTTCACAAGTACCTTTGTTTCAGAGCAAACATTTTCTATTATGGATGTTAATGACTATCTCCAACAAACGAGAGTCTAACCACCGCCCCTTGACATTCAATGGCATTACCATCGCCTGAATCCCCCACCATCAACATCCTTCAGGTCACCATTGACCAGAAACTTAGCTGGATCAGCCACATAAATACTGTGGCAACAAGAGCAGGTCAGAGGCTAGGTATTCTGCGGTGAGTGTCTCACCTCCTGACTCCCCAAAGCCTTTCAACCATCTATAAGGCACAAGTAAGGAGTGTGATGGAATACTCTCCACTTGCCTAGATGAGTGCAGCTCCAGCAACACTCAAGAAGCTCGACACCATCCAGGACAAAGCAGCCTACTTGATTGGCACCCCATCTACCACCTTAAACATTGACTCCCTCCACCACCAGCGTACCGTAGCTGCAGTGTGTACCATCTACAAGATGCACTGCAGCAACTCGCCAAGGCTTCTTCGGCAGCACCTCCCAAACCCGCGACCTCTACCACCTAGAAGAACAAGGGCAACAGGCGCATGGGAGCGCCACCACCTCCAAGTTCCCCTCCAAGTCACACACCATCCTGACTTAGAAGTATATCGCTGATCCTTTATCGTCGCTGGGTCAAAATCCTGGAACTCCCTCCCTAACAGCACTGTGGGAGTACCTTCACCACACGGACTGCAGCTGCTCAAGAAAGTGGCTCACCACCACCTTCTCAAGGACAATTAGGGATGGGCAATAAATGCTGGCTTTGCCAGCGACACCCACATCCCATAAATAAATTTTAAAAAAATTTAAAAGTAAGTATAAATAGCATTCGCATGACAGGTGCGTATCTGGACACTGTCTTCAAATTAGCTGCTTCATATCTGAAGCAGGCATGTCAGTAAATTATCAGGAAAACCTGGACCTTTTTCATCAAAAGAGATCTTTGTCAATGATAAATACTTAGGTTATAATGTGATCAGGATCATTCCAGGCCAAACCTAACCTTATAAAAGAGACAGCAGGAACATCTGGCAGACTTTGATATTATTTGTCATGTCATGAAAACATTAGGTTTCAACCCAACCTTGCCTAGGGCACTATAATTCTACATTAATAATACTGCACACTCCACTAGATGCAGTAAAGGGGTTTAGAAGTAATCTACTGATATTGAAAATTCTTCTTTTGGCTAATACCAATGCTTCAGCGAACCTAAAAATGCCTGGGATACATGTACAAGAAAGTAACTGCATGCCCGCATTAAATAATTTTTAACAACCAGCATTAGTCCACCACTGTAGTATACAATATTGGCCCCAGTGTGATACTATGGACCTGAAAATCCGATGCTAAGCATCGTAGCACTGAGGCATGAGACCTACCCAGCGTCCATTGTGCTCCATGCTCCATAATATACACTGACTGCATAATAAGTGCATAGCGCCTATGCAGTGAATGTGTTCAAGGATCATTAGGCCCCACATTTCAATACAAATTAGGCCAAATCAAGCCATAGCTCTATAATGTAGCTGGACTGCCTGACTATAGCTGCAGATGCTATGCACTCATTTGGAAAGGGCGCTTAAGGGGATTCCTGATCAAAAAATAGAAATTGTGCTCCTGGATGGCTCTCTCCTTGTTCCAGGGTCTATCCATCCTTGCTGTCCTTATTTTTTTTGGCCTCTAATAGCTAGCTGCAGCAAGGGTACTTCGGTCCACACTGCCTTAATCCAAAAGCGAAAGGGCAGCACTGTTCAAGCAGCCAGTAGCCTTCACTGACTGCTGGCATCTGATATTCCTGCCCCCCAATCCATGTGGTTCTCCCAGCACATCATGCGGCCTGTGCCAGGAGCACCACTTAAACAATGAATGAGCTAAGCTCAGTGGGGCGTAGTTGCACGTAGTGCCTGAAGACCAGTGATCTCAGGCTGTTCCATGTTAGGACTACATTATCTGCCTTTATATTTAAACAACTAATGAATCTGGTCAGACACAACACCCTTGAAACTTTGTCATTCTCATATTGTACGCAGTCAGTTCCACTTATTGTGCTCCCTGACCTCATACACAGTTAGACAGTTTGGAATATATGATAAGTGGCGTGCACATTTAATTGAAAACTCACTGGCCCAGAATTTGCTTAAAAAATAACGGTGTGTGAACTGACACAAGCCGTTATTAATGTACAAATCGGCCAGCAACTTGTGGTGAGGAAGAGATACCTCATGAATTGCAAATCGCCACAAGCTGCTGGCCGATTTGAGCCGCTCCACAGTTAGCTTCACGAAAACGGTATTGTGCACTTAATCTCTCCGTGAGTTTCATGAAGTTGCTGCATTTGCACATTAATTGCTCATTAAACTCACCACAGAAAGTTAAGTCTAGTCATTAATATTGTAAGTACCCTTCTAATGGCATGATAATTATTAATGACTGCCAATCAACCTCTCTGACCCAGAAAGTGTGGAGTCTCATTTGTTCAAGTAGTGAATTGTTGTTGGAGATTTTAAAAATGTCAAATTTAAAAATAAAAAAAATTACTTTTCATTCTGTCTCTTTTTTTCTCTCTCTCTCTTAATTCAATCTTTCTTTCCCTCTCTTTATTTCTCTTTCTTTAAATGATTTGATGTTGAATTCACCCACACTAATTTGCTCTCCTTCTCAGTCCTTCCTCTGATTATTTTTCAATCCTTAAATCTCATTGGCCCAGTCAAGGAAATGAACGGAATGCGCACTTACCTGATGGGGACCCTCCTTTGAGAACTTGCTGGCAGGCACTGTGTAGTAGAGGAAGCGTAGTGACCCACGGATCCCAGGGGCGCACCGTATGCGGAAGCATACCGGGGATCACGTGGGCCGGTGCTCCAATCAGCAAACAGAACGTCTCTCATTCACCCCAGTTTCTCACTTACGAGCCAACCAAATTTTTATCGTGGGAAATTACTTATATGTAAATGCTTGCAACATTCAAGTAAAATGCAGCAACTTTCTATTCGCATCCAAAGATAAAAATAGATGTTATATGCCAGGCTACAGTGGAATGTTATTTTGTATATTATTGAAATTTTTTGGAAGAGTTTTCTACTCTGATGGGGGCTGACAGTAAGTTTAAAAGACTGGCTTGTAGTTTAAGCTTTTAAAATTAAATATATACTTGGATTTCCAAAAGGTCCTTTTCCAAACAGGCCTTGTGCCAGTTTGCACCAGCCGTAGAATTTTTCATACGTAATTGCTGAGCAGTTGGTGGGCAATTAGCATAACTCTGCACCAGCAATTAGGTTTTCAATGTCGGAGCAGATGACCTGTCAAGTCAGAACTTGACAGATCGCAAGTTCAGGATTTAGCGCATGCTGTCCATTTCAAAGGCGGTAAGATGGCGTACTCTCAGACTACGCCGTCATACCTACTCCAAATTCTGCCCCCGTGTTTAAGGAGATGCACTGTTTGTCCCATTGTTCATCAAGGTCCCAGATGCCCTGTTGCTCTCGCTGCGCTGTTATCAGCATACGCTTCCAACAACTTTGTGGACAAAATATTTTTGAGCTGAGGGTTAGTCTAACTAACAGGGTTGCCATTAGATGCCCGCTTCAGCAAATTCAGAGCCAATATGAGTAGTTGTAGTGCCTGTTTCTGCTGTAGGTGGCACTGTGATAGGTATTTTCAATGTTAAATGAGTATTGTGACACACAATAGCTGCTATTTTATAAAAGTGAGAAGTGACGAAGGAGCAGCCGCTCCGAAAGCTTGTGATTTCAAATAAAGCTGTTGGACTATAACCTGGTGTTGTGCGACTTCTCACATTTGTCCACCCCAGTCCAACACCGGCATCTCCACATCATGCTATTTTATAGTAAGAGTATATTACCATGTGATTGCTTACGCTGGCCATTGGGTTTCACAAACTGATCAAAGTGCCTAATTTCAATTGCATTCAGTAACTAAGGGGTAGAGTTTCCGCTTTGGGTGCGATCGGCGCCAATAATTGCTGGTTTCGAGAAGTGGATCCTTTTCTCAAGCTTCCCCTCCAACTCATTTGCATGTTGCCGAACGTAAAATCTGCCAACACAATCGGGCAGCATTTCAGAACGTAATTTTTTGAATACATCTTTTGCTTCAAAAAATATTCCTTAATATATTTAAAAGTGGTAACTTTGTGCAGTTTGATTAATACAGCTGAAAATGGGTTTATCACAAAAAATAAGCTTTTAATCAGAGTGTCTCGCCCAGAGCACCTGTGAGAAACCCGATTTTAAATAACTGAAAATTGCTTTTAAAAACTATGCAGAACCATTTGCTAGTTATATTAGTGTAGGTAGTCAGTTCCTTAGTAAAAAAAAAATTTACATTCAAAAAAACTTTTAAAACGTGCCTTTTAGTGTCCTTATGTATGCCTAAAAAACCTTAAATTTTGGAGCTTCCTCAAAGGCCCGCAAAGGAGAGCAATTAGTGGAAACTCTCAATGGCAAATAATTCAATCTGGGGCAAGGCCAGTTTTGTGGGCGGGGCTGGCTTCTAGCGCAATTTTTTTTAAACGAACGCAAACGATCGTGGAAACTCGATTTGCGCTGAGCGTAATTTGAACTTAAAATTCCGCAATCTTTCGCGCCGGTTACGCCAATTTTGGACAAATTCCGCTGGAAAAAGCCCTGCCCAAAACATATAAAATAAAAGGGTTTAAACAAAATGTTTTAAAAATCAAAAAAATGACATATTTCATGATAACATAATTGAATTTATCCATTGAATTATCTAATGCGACTTCTTTTATGCCTGGGTTAAAGTTTTTACTCGAAGGCCTCAGCCTCTCCCAAAAGCCTGATATTAATATTTTTGCCCAGCACCGTGGCTCAGTGAACTGAATTTGGATTGTATAGCCTGAGCGTGTGCAATGTGTCTCACGTCCCAGTGTGCATTAGCACAGTTTAGTCAGCTATATTAATTAAATAGTTTCCTTCAGCTTCTAGCACTTTCTGTGCAGTAGTTTTTCCTCAAATAATTTTGAAAATCAACAGGATGGGGATGAGGGAATGGAAACCAAGTAAGGAGATGGTGGAAAAGTGAAGGGGTAAGGGACGTGATGGGAGTAACGGAGTGGGGGGTGGGGGGAGTCCTGTGTACTTAGGGAGCGGAGCTGCTCAGCATTACATTTCCGTGCGATTACACCCCAAATACAGCCTGTAGCTGTTGGTGGCTATTCTCCCACTACACTATGCCAAAGCAACCACTATCTCCCACCTGAAATGAAAAAAAAGACAGTGAGAAGTAGAGAGAGACACGCAAAGAGTTAAGGGAAGAGAAGCAGAAGAGAAGAGAGAAACAGCAACATAACGACATCAGAGACAGGTATGAGATTGGCCATATTCTCCAACTTAACGTAGGCAATGTCATTGGAAATATATGTGTAGATAGAATCATAGAATGAGACAACATGGAAGAAGGCCATTCAGCCCATCGTGCCTGGGCCGGCTCTTTGGTAGAGCTATCCAATTAATCCCACTCCCTTGCTCTTTCCCCATAGCCCTGTAATTTTTTTTCCCCTTCAAGTATTTATCCAATTCCCTTCTGAATTTTACTATTGACTCTGCTTCCACCACCCTTTCGGGCAGTGCATTCCATATCATAACAACTCGCTGTGTAAAAAAAATGTTTCCTCATGTCACCTCTGGTTCTTTTGCCAATCACCTTAAATCTGTGTCCTCTGGTTTACACTCTACCTCATTTATTCAATGCAGTTTGTCGCAAAACTGTTGCTATACTAATATTCTAGGTTGCTGAACCAAACATCTCATTTAAATAACTTTACTCGCTCAATGGAAATCAGTTTTTATGTTCTATGATAAGTGAGATTGGATTAGCTCGCGAAGAATGTTGATATTGGCGGGATTCTCTCATCAAAATTGGATTCAAAAGATTCATTTGTACGGCTGTTGCTGCTGTCAGAGTGAAAAAATAACTATTAATGCATTGTTCAAGTGAAAAGCTATTTCGCACATTTGCTTCTGACAAATTTGTATCAAATATCACTGCAGATGGAACAAGAGCTGAAAAAAAGAGGTACGATTACACCAGACTTCGTGAATGCTGCTGATTCAAAGTAAAAATGAGAAGTCGCACAACACCAGGTTATAGTCCAACAGATTTATTTAAAATTACAAGCTTTCGGAGCTGTCGCCCCTTCGGCAGGCAAAGTTACTGTGAGAGAATCTATCAGAATTCACAGAATATAAAAACACAGAGAAAATGCATAGATTAAATCTTTCCCTACATCAAAGACACACTAAGAGCACAGCCAAGTAAAGTCAGGTAAACCACACGGCCAGCCTTCAACAGGCTCCCCATTCTTTAATGTTCAAAGTTGATATGTAAAGCGCAAAAGTTCATGTTCTGAACTGAAATCAAGTGGAATATTGGACAATAATAAGCATTTTAATTTTTCTACTGGTAATCGTCTAACTGTCACTATTTCCATAACTGTTTTAAATGTAACATGGACAAATTACATTCAATTGTGTTGGAAGATACAGGATTGAAATTCTACTTCTTCACAATTCCTTAATAATTTTTTTATAAATGTTTATATTTACTTTATTACCTGGCTCTTACACGTTAGTCTGACTAGAATGTTCAGAAAGCCCAACTCTGTTGAAACCCACTTTAACTACCTTTTGCAACCATTCCTGGCTATAGATAATTGCCTGGCCTGGAATAGCTTTATTGCAAAAAATTGAACTCTTGGCTTAGCCTGGCTCGGTCTGACCTTTCCTACCTCAGCCAAATGGTCTATAGCTTGTTACATCCTTCCGGTTTGGGCTACCCTTAATGTGGAGCACAATGGCCAGTATGATAAATAACATAGGAAAGTCGCAGTACAGGTATAAAATTGCTTTGCCAGAGCAACTACTTGGTGGGTTTAGAGTTATCCAGATTTCTATCCTTAACAGGAAGGTGTAATCCACGGTTATCATCCCACTTGACAGATTAGGATTATTTAAAATTTATCAATCAAGTTAACATACTTCTGAAATGGCACACGCAAGCTTCCGCTTTCTAATACATCTATCGGTTCCCAGGTTTCTGTTTACTTGTCAATAGTCTAATTCTGAGAAATATCTCAAAATTAAAATTCTTATCGGCTCTTGTGCTTCCACCTGTGCTTGGGTTCATAGTATTAATTGGTCAGTTTCCATTTGTGCACTTCAATTATGGTGGCAATTTTAGTCCAGATTTATAAAGGGGAATTTTCCAATTTCACACTCCCACTGGGGAACCTATAAATGGCCGGAAAATCAGGGCAGTGGTCACCCAAATTTCCGATATGCAGTCATTAGCTGGAAAACCTCTTGCCACAGGTGTAAAGTTAGAAAGCTATCCATTTCTTGCACCCATGCTAGTTATCATGCACAGGGTGTGTTTTTGTAACTTAAGATGCTGGCAGCTGTCTCAATATTGACATAATCTATCAATTGGTGGTCTTGCATATGTATGTCTATTTTTCCAATCTATGATCATTTTTTGTTTGCTTTCTTTGTTTATGTAGGATTACTGACCTTCTGGTAAATTGTCTTTCAATTTGTCTTTATCCATAAAGCATGTCCTTGTTTCCAGAATTTTGTTATTGACAAAATAAAATGGTATAATAAAATGCAAGCATAAAAAGAAAATAACAGGTAAGTCATATTCATAAAGTTCTGCCAGTGCATTTCACACTTCTTTTAGCCTTAACCTGTCACATTAACACCACCTCTTGCCTTGAATATCTCTTAAAGTCTCTTAATGTCTCCTTTTGTTCTTTCATCCCCTCCCCCTTTTCCCAGCTTTATCCTTGCCTTAAATCTATTCCATTTCCTGCTATTTCCAGTTCTGACGAAAGGTCTTCGACCTGAAACATTAACTCTGTTTCTCTCTCCACGGATGCTGCCTCGCCTGCTGAGTTTTTCCAGCATTTTCTGTTGTTAAGTCATATTCAATACTTTGCAGAATTGATCAGATAGCCATATTTGCACCAACCTTTAGGCAGACAAATAACTAAGATATTCAAGCAAGTGTTATGGATGATGTATGTCCTCTTTAGTCTCAAGCATTGGCTAAGGCGTTCTTTCAGACACATTTTCATTTGTATCTTGTGTATATCCTGGATGGATTTCTGTTACAGATTGTTAAATTCAAGTCATTCTGATTGTCATTAGGCAATTAATGCATTCATTTCTTTTGAATGTTGTGATTCTAAGAAAATAAATCCTCTATTGAAAGGGATCAGTTTGCCAAGACCACTTCACAGAAAAATATAATTGAACAATATGACAGCTTATCCCCATTAATCTTTTATCACATATATACTGGCTGTTATTTGTCAGAAATCAACTATAGTTTATCGATAATCAATAACATAGTAATTATATCACAATGTCTCAATTATTGATGTCCACTATACCACTGGCAATTAAAAATGAAAGGATATAAAAAGCAGAGAAAACCTTTTCCCCTATATTCCACTGTATAAATTATTTTTAAAATTGATACCCAGTGGATTTCCAGTAACATTCCTCATGCTGCGAATATCAGGGAGTAGGGCTCAAGAGTGGATTTGGGACTCAGAGTGAGGGTTTTGAGTGAACACACAGCCTAGCATAGTGTGGGGACCAACAGGCCAGCCGATTTTCAGAAGATTAATACTGTTACATTCTGAAAATCAGATGATCTGCTGCTCTTGATTCTGAGTCGGTCTGTGCAGATGCTAAAAGTTCTGCTCCTACTTTGCTGCATTAGGCTACTGTGCTGCTGGTTGAAGTGGGAGATAGCTCCACTGGTCTTCAGAAGAAAAATTGGGGCACAAGATCCAAGGGTGGGTACAAGGGACTGAGGGATCAGGTGGTAGACAGGACCGCAAGTAAACAAATGCAAGACCACCTGGGCCTGAAGAATCGCTCACTGTAGCATATCCAGCCTCTGTCCTGCTAAAGTAGCCACGGCATTTATGTGGCTGGTCCAGTTGAGTTTCTGGTCAATGGTGACCACTCAGGATGTTTTAGGTGAGGGACGCGGTGATGGTAGTGCTATTGAATAGCATGTTGGAGATGGTCAATGCCTGGCGCTTGTGTGATGAGTAAGTTACTTGCCACGTATCAGCCCAAGCCATGCTGCATGCGGGTATGGACTGCTTCATTATCTGAGGAATTGTGAATATGTAATCATCAGTGCATAGCCCTACCTCTGACCTTATAATGGCGGAAAGGTCATTGATGAAGCAGCTGTAGATAGTTGCGCCTAGAACATTACTCTGAGGTACTTTTGCAGTGATAACCTGGGGCTGAGATGACTGGCCTCCAATAATCACAACCATCTTTATTATGTGCCAGATATAACTCCAGACACTGGAGAGTTTTGCCCCTGATCCCTATTGACTTCAGTTTTATTGGAGCTCCTTGGTGTCACACACAGTCAAGTGCTGTTTAGATGTCAAGGGCAGTCACTTTCATCTCAAATCTGGAATTCAGGGGCTAGAAATTCATTATAGCCAAGGAATGGGCGGTGTCAGTAGAAAAGTTGGAGAATTAGCATCAGGTGCAAATGCTTTAGACTGCACACAAAATTGGTCCTCACTGCTCAATAAAATTATTAGGGGTAAAAATTCAGTTGTTTGCGCCTCCCGTTAGCGCCTTAAGAGGGCGCTAATGGGGCGCAAAGCCGCTAACGCCCGGGCGCAACGATGTTTGCGCCGCTCGGGAACTTAACTAGAGATTGTGCGGCGGCGCTAAGCTTTACCGCTGCGACCACCTGCGCGCGCAGATTGTGACGTCATTCCATGGTGCAACGCCCTTGTGGCGCCCCGGAGCGGAAATTGAGTGGCGCCCCCTGCCTTACCGCCTGGCGCATCCAACGACCAGAAGACTGGAACGCTATCAATCGCTGTGGGGCTGGGGGGGGCGCTATTTAAAGGGGGCCTCTACCTGTTTTTTATTGTTGGTGGCATTTTTGAACTACGCATTCTGAGAGAGAGAGGGAGAGACTTCTGGAGAGATTCAACGTTGTGTGAAGGAGTTTTGGGTACTGAGCAGCACTTTGCAGGTTCATTTTGATTTGCCATTCCTTGTATCGATTTAGCAGAGACTGTGGGAGCTGCACTCTGAGCTCTTTGCCTGGTATTCTCCATTGTTCTTTCCAGCACATTTGATGTGCAAGTCTCTCCAGGCCGAGATTCAAGGCTGCAATGAACAGGATGTAGATGGAAAGCAAGATTAACCATCCCCTTTAAGAACTGGCCCGTGCCATTGTGTGTGTGTTCCATTGCTGACTGACATTACATGAGCTTCGCCAGCGCTCTGAGTTAGCGCCTCACTCCTTGGCCTTTGCGCCTTAAGACAGGTGTGCAGCGCCTGATTTAGCGCTCCACTCACCTCCCGGGGCGGTAAAAGTGAAGTTTCCAGTCAGTGCCGATAATTAGCGCCAGGCGCTAATATTTGCGTCCAGACGATATTTGCCCCCCAAATGGGGCGCGACCTAATTTTTCCCCCTTAGAGTCCTAAATCAAGTCTTAAAACCCAAGCTTATTGGTGTTAGACTTAAAGGGTGGACCAATATTGGGTGCAGTCTAATCGCAACTCATCATTGCTACAGGCTTTTTTCACTACTTAAAGGGGAGGTTCATTGATGCTGCAGCACCTCATTCTCAGCATTGCTGGCTGTGCAGCTGCCACAGCAAGCAGAAGCAGAACAAAGAGAAGGAGCCGGAGGACTGAACCAGGTGTGCTCATGGCAGGTCCATGCCCCAGGGAGAGAGCCTGCAGATTCTCTGATGAAGCATTGGCGACATTGGTTTACACTGTGGAGAGACGGAGGGTGGTGCTCTACCCAGCAAGTGGTAGGAGGCCCTCACCACAAGTCTTCCGCACCATGTGAAGGGAGGTAGCGCAGTATGCCTCGGGCAGCACTGTGGTCCCCAGGACCCACACACAGTGCAGGAAGAAATGTATCAACCTCACTCAGGTGGTGAGGGTGAGTGAATGCTTCAACAAATGCTATACACCACCATCTGTAGCACAATCATCACACACTGCCCAAAGCGCCACACCCCCAACACTCACCCACCAACAATCTCTACCTACCAACACTCACACCCACCTCTCACGCCTTGCACACAATGACAGCTATTCAACTATGGCAGGCACATCACCCAAACACATTGCTCCATACTCACTCACACACTTTCCTTTCTCTTGCAGGCCAAGGTGGCTCACAACAGGAGGGAGCAGGAGCACACAGGTGGGGGACAAGCCGACACCCAACCACTGTCTGCGCTGGAGAATCGAGTGCTGCAGATTATTGGGCGCCAGGTGGTGGGTGCCGTGGCCACCGGCAATGTTGACCCCCTTGGGGATGACAATGGTATGTTCTTCCCTACTCCTTCTTCTCACATCCCACTTCTTCCTCACCCCACAAGCGTTTCGCACTTGTTAATCATGCTGTATGCATGCATTTCTCCCTTCCTGCCCCCCTCCCCTCACCTTAACCCGACTCTTGTGCCCTTATGCTTTCAGATAATCAGCAAGCATCTGAGGAGCCTGCCCCTGAAGGCACAGTAGAGAGTGAAGCGGGAGAAGAGGAGGAGGAAGAACACACCATGTCACTGCATGTCTCACCCGCAGGTACCAGCTCAGATACTGGCACTATGCATTCTTTAGAGGCTAGCATAGTAGTGGGCTCTGCACAGGGTGAGGCACCAGGGACAAGTGGGCTACAGCAAGGTCAGGGGGAAAGGGTAACTCAGAGGCCAGCTCCCCAGAGGGTGAGTTCACGTGTGAGTTCTGCTGCACAGGACTCAGATGAGGACCTCGATGGGGAGGCCTTTAGAAGAAGGGTAATGGGCATGCACACGGAGAAAATAGGTGCAATGGCATGGATCCCAGAGAGACTCTCGGCAATGGTAAGGGGCGTGGAGGAGTCCACCTCCAGCATTGCACAAGGATCTGCGCACACCATGGAGCCCATCATTTCCAGTCTGCAAAGGATGGTAGACTCCAAGAGAGACTGTGGTGACCTAGACCTGATGCCGCGTGTGATGGGCGATCTGGCAGCTTCCATTGCAGCACAGGCAGAAGCAACGTAATGTCTTAGTGCTGTAATGCAGTCTATGCTTGGTGGCATCTAATCTCAGACTCCTCTCATGCAGCCTCAGCTTGATGCCACGCAAGCTCTGACTGCTGCCATCGTGGCTGGGTCTACCACCATCGACCGGGGCTTTCACGGTGTCACAGCAGGCCCGCAATCTCTGCTCCAACAGATTGTTAGGGATACTGAGGTGCTGCCCCGGGGGAGTGGCAGTGGCAGTGGGTCAGTGGAGCAGGAAGCTGCTGTCCTCTCTCAGGATAACAGCATTCCTGCTCCCATCACTGCCACTCCGCCATTGCCCTTGTCGCTGCCTGTCATCCAGCCAGCCCAGACTGCTGCCGCCCATGCTGAGGTAGTGCAGTCTACAGCCAGACCTTCCAGGCCCAGAGCTGGTCAAGGACATCCTGCAAGGCCATCTGAAGTCTCCCGCACGGACATTCAGCAGCCTTCCACCAGACGTGCTGCAGTCACTGGACCAAAACTTCGTAGGAGCACTAGAGCAGGAAAAGGCACAGTAACGAGGGGCACTAAGGGATTGCACAAGGGTGAAAAGTAAATATTTTTGGTATAAATATGTGTCCACAACTTTTTGATAAATTTATTACTTCACTTACTATTCTTTTGTGGTGTGTCTCATTTCAGCTTTGCGCTGTGATATGGTCTGCGAGAGGGATGGAATGATGGGGAAGTGGTGAGCAAAGGGGCTCAGGGGTTTAAGTGTTCCTGGTGTGAGGCCTGATGTCTGTTTGGAGGAGGTGGCAGAGTTCTGTGACCACCTCCTCGGTGAGGCAGAGCCATCTAATACTCTGCTCCTCGCTTAACTGAATGTAGAAGAAGTGCTCTTGGAATACCCTCGGAGAGTAAGCCCTCCTGGTGAAAGCCCTGATGTCCCTTCTCGTCTCTCTGCACACATGTTCCTGTATTTCTCGCTGTCTACGCTATCCGCCGTAGATCCTGAAATGCGAGGTGGCAAGCCAGTATTGCCCCCATTGATGTTACCAAGTGTAGCAGTTTGAATCTTTGAAGAATAAATGTAGCTACTTTTTAGTTGCCAGAAGACTCCTGATACAAAAGAACCTTGAAATTACTGAATGAAACTGTTACAATGGGTGAAATGAACAAAAAAACACTGAAACTGCATTAGCCTGACAGCTGCGAGTGATTACTGATGATCCCTTTAAATAACGTCCCTGGAGCCGGCATCCTGGTGCTGTAAGCCAGCTCCCCCTGTCAGTGTTTACTCCAGGCGGTGAGGTAAGTGGCGAGAATCAATTTTGCAAATCGGGCGGTCAGTGAGGGTTGCACAGTCACTGATGTCACGATCTACCTGGCGTTGACATTCCCGGCGATACCTCTTACCAGTGGCACTACGGTGGGGTGGGGGGGGGGGGGCACATTTGGCGTGCGGTGCTGGATTCGCCTCGCCCTGGTGATACTGGTCTAGCGTCCCATTAGCGCCATCTATTGGCGCTAACGAGAGGTGCTAAGGGGACGATTTTTCCCTCTCAGGTCTTATATCCATGTTTGGACCAAGGCTGTAATGAGGTCTGCAGTCAAGTGGTCCTGGCGGAACCCCAACTGGGCATTGGTGAGCAGGTTATTGGTGATTAAGGGTCGCCTGATAGCAGTTTAAATATCTGCGTTTAAATATCTGTTGTTTCTTTGAAAAAGCTGGCTTTTGAAGTAATTTTACTTAGAGCAGATATCCAGTCTGTGGAGTTAACCATCTGTTTGAGATAATAGCATCAAAGCAAATAATTCCCTTAAAGGGCAAATCACTACAAATAAAAGAGCTCCTCTGGAAATAATATAAAGAATGTTCTGTATTCATATCGATAAAGAAACCTAGAATGTTATGGTGCTGATTTCTGAATATCTTTCCAAATAATTAAAAACGATCAATGTTAGAAATCTGAAATAAAGACAGAAAATGCTGCAAATACATAATAGGTCAATCATCGTCTGAAATAGAAAGCAACGCTGCTATTTCAGGTGGACCCCTTCATCATACTAGACAGGAGAGCACTTTTATAGGACTAACCAAACAAAGTGCAGAGGGGAGGACAATAAATATGCTACAAAGAGATGGCTAGTGGATTGCACAGCCTTAAGTATTATAAAATCCCAGAGAGAGGTATGGAACGCTGTACATTATACAAAGGCCATCCCAGTAAGGCACAGGAAAGAGCAAGGGTGAGTTAAACAATGCTCCTAAATGGGAATTTTTTTAAACTGAGTAATGTGAATGGGAAAATTCAAGAGATAGCTAAATGTTAAAGGCAAGGTTTAGATTGAGTACAAATAAGGTTCTGCAGCACTCGTAATAATGAGTTTCATCATTACAGAGATTCAGAGCTAATCATTGGTCATTGTGAACATAGAAGAAATACACAGGATGGTAAGAAAGTGACTGCTCATCTCCACGATAATTGTGTTCCTGGAAGCCATGATATGATTGTCTTCAGCAGTACGATCCATTCATAAACTAATCAGATAATAGTAATGCTGCTCATTGGATTCCATTATGAGCTGTGCAAAAGTATCCAGTCAAATTCAAGGATAAATTGTGCTTCACTTATTGTTCAACCATAGTGAACCTGATAAACCCGTATAGGACATGGGCATGCTAAAGGTTACAATTCTTATTCTAAGAACATAAGAACATAAGAAATAGGAGCAGGAGTAGGCCAATCGGCCCCTCGAGCCTGCTCCGCCATTCAATAAGATCATGGCTGATCTGATCCTAACCGCCAATCTACTATCTATCACAGAACCATCTCCTGCATCTAACTGAATTGCACACACGAAATAGGTAAATCAGATCTAGCTATATATCCAATTGACAGCATTCTAATTAGACATAAGAGAAAAGATCAAAGATGCCTAAATTAGCCATCTTTTCAATACAATTTACTTTTTTGAGTTTACAACTCTTCTTTTGTTTCTATTTTCTCCACTGTCTTTTTTTTTGAATGGTCTCCCAGCATCACACTCCATCCAGCACTCAAAGAGCAAGGCTATAGATTTAAAAATAAAACCCCTTCCTCTTCTACAGTCAGAGAAGAGGCAGTCGGACTTCCACAATGACTTGTCATAGTACTGATCCATGCAGACCAGAAAAGTTTCCTGTTAGATAACAGAATGACTGGGATTAGAAATTCAGTCTGTTGTCATCTTATAGGGATGGAGAAGGAAATTCCAGGGTCCCGCTGTCCCAGCCTCTATGGGTAAATGCACCATGTGGTGTGATACAAGCCAGGAACCATCTAGGTTTGATCCCCGGCCGGTGCTGAGTTGGCCAACCTCAGGTAGGGTGTCAGTGGGAACTCTACAGTTAGTGATACCTGCGGGAGGGGACTTTACATCGAGCAAATACGGGATTGCGCTCACTTATGGTGGCTCTGATAATTAAATAACCTGCAGACATTTATTATCCAGGTTCACATATGAAGAATAGATAGTGGGATGAGATATCACAGCCACACAGATGCAAGTGCCCAATGCTCCACCCTGAATCCACTCACAGGGATCACTAATTGTTTGTTAATACAGCAGGAACAATCAGTGTCAGTTCAGATCTGAACCCATGTTCTTCTTGCGGCAAGGTAAAAAAAAACTACAAATTAAAAAGGACTTGCACCTAATGATGGCAATCTATGAGTTATTCCCAACACAAAATCTGAAAGCATAGTAAATATAACTCCATTGCAAAATGTCCATTTTTAAAAAGAAACAAAAACAGAGAGTAGTGGTGAACAATTGTGTTTGAGACTGGAGGGAAGTATACAGTGGTGGGTATTAGGACCAACTACTCTTTTTGATATATATTAATGACCTAGACTTTGATATAGGGGACACAATTTCAAAGTTTGTAGATGACACAAATCTTGGAAATGTAGTAAACAGTGAGAAGGATAGTAGCAGAATTCAGGAGAACATAGACTGGTGAAATGGGCAGACACATGGCAGATGAAATTTAACGCAGAGAAGTGTGAAGTGATGCATTTTGGGAGGAAGAAAAAGGCGAGGCAATATAATCTAAATGGTACAATTTTAAAGGGGGTGCAGAAACAGTAACTCTTGGGGATTCACATAAACAAATCTTTGAAGGTAGCAGGGCAAGTTGAGCAGGCTGTTAAAAAAGCATGTGGGATCCATGGCTTTATAAATAGATGCATAGAGTACAAGGAAGGAAGTTATGCTAAACCTTTATAAATCACTAGTTTGACCTCAGCTCGAGTATTGCGTTGAATTCTGAGCACGACACATTTGGAAGGATGTTAAGGCCTTGGAGTGGGTGCAGAGGAGATTTACTAGATTGGTATCAGGGATGACAAACTTCAGTTATGTGAAGAGATGAGAGAAGCTGGGATTGTTCTCATTAGAGCAGAGAAGGATAAGGGGAGAATTAATAGAGGTGTTCGAAATCATGAAGTGTTTTGATCGAGTAAATAAGGAGAAACTGTTTCCACTGGGGCAGGAGGGGCAGTAATTAGAGGACACAGATGTAAGATAATTTGCCAAAGAACCAGAGGGGAGACGAGGATTTTTTTTATGGAATGAGTTGTTATGATCTGGAATGCAATACCTGAAAGGGTGGTGGAAGCAGATTCAATTGAAAGTTTCGAAAGGGAATTGGATATAAACTTGAAGAGGAAAAAATTGCAGGGCTTTGGGGAAAGAGGGGGGAGTGGGATTCATTGGATTGCTCTTTCAAAGAACCAGCACCGACACAGTGGGCCGAGCGGCCTCATTCTATGCTATAAGGTTGTATGATTCGATAAAATTACATGTGTTTCTAAATGTATGCTAAATCAATGCTCAGGTACATAGAATTGTTGCAAAGTCATTGGATAACTAAACAAAGGGAAGATAACTATGGTTTTGAAGAAGCTTAAAACCCCGTAACTGCAAGGTTCACTTTGTGCCGACAGAGCAGAATTAAAGGAGTTAAGGAAGCTGAGTGCTGGGGACACAACTACTGTACAACTACAACAACTTGTATTTATATAGCGTCTTTAATGTAGTAAAACGTCCCAAGGCGCTTCACAGGAGTATTATAAGACAAAAAATTTGACACCGAGCCACCATAAAGTATATCAGGGCAGGTGGCCAAAAGCTTGGTCAAAGCGGTAGGTTTTAAGGAGCGTCTTAAAGGAGGAAAGAGAGGTAGCGAGGCGGAGAGGTTTAGGCAGGGAATTCCAGAGCTTAGGGCCCAGGCAACAAAGGCACGGCCACCAATGGTTGAGCGATTATAATCAGGGATGCTCAAGTGGGCAGAATTAGAGAAGCGCAGATATCCCGGGGGATTGTGGGGCTGAAGGAGATTAGAGAGATAGGGAGGGGCGAGGCCATGGAGGGATTTGAAAACAAGGATGAGAATTTTGAAATCGAGGCGCTACTTAACCAGGAGCCAATGTAGGTCAGCGACCACAGGGGTAATGGGTGAACGGGACTTGGTGTGAGTTAGGGCACGGACCGCCGAGTTTTGGATGACCTCAAGTTTACGTAGGGTGGAATGTGGGAGGCCAGCCAGGTGTGTGTTGGAATAGTCAAGTCTAAAGGCAACAAGTGCATGGATGAGGGTTTCAGCAGCGGATGAGCTGAGGCAAGGGTGGAGGCGGATGATGTTACAGAGGTGGAAATAGGCGGTCTTAGTTATGCCGCGGATATGTGGTCGGAAGCTTATTTCAGCGTCAAAAATGACACCAAGGTTACGAACAGTGTGGTTCAGCCTCAGACAGATGTTCGGGAGAGGGATGGAGTCAATGGCTAGGGAACGGAGTTTGTGGCGGGGACTGAAAACAACGGCTTCAGTCTTCCCAATATTTAATTGGACAAAATTTCTGCTAATCAGAACTGGATGTCGGACAAGCAGTCTAACAATTTAGAGACCGTGGAGGGGTCGAGAGAAGTGGTGGTGAGGTATAGCTGGGTGTCGTCAGCTTACATGTGGAAACTGACGCTGTGTTTTCGGATGATGTCGTCAAGGGGCAACATGTAGATGAGAAATAGGAGGGGGTCAAGGATAAATCCTTGGGGGACACCAGAGGTAACGATGTGGGAGCGGGAAGAGAAGCCGTTGCGGGTGATTCTCTGGTTACGATTAGATAGATAAGAATGGAACCAGGCGAGTGCAGTCCCACCCAGCTGGATGACGGTGGAGAGGCGTTGGAGAAGGATGGAGTGGTCAACCGTGTCAAAGGCTGCAGACAAGTCAAGAAGGACGAGGAGGGATAGTTTACCTTTGTCACAGTCACAAAGGATGTCATTTGTGACTTTGATGAGAGCCGTTTCGGTACTGTGGCGGGGCGGAAACCTGATTGGAGGGATTCAAACATGGAGTTGCGGGAAAGATGGGCACGGATTTGTGAGGCGACAACACGCTCAAGGACTTTGGAGAGGAAAGGGAGGTTGGAGATGGGGTGGTAGTTTGCAAGGACGGAGTGGTCAAAGGTTGGTTTTTTGAGGAGAGGGGTGATGACGGCAGATTTGAGGGAGAGGGGAACAGTACCTGAGGAGAGAGAACCGTTAACAATGTCAGCTAACATGGGAGCTGGAAAAGGAAGTTGGCTGGTGAGCAGTTTGGTGGAAATAGGGTTGAGGGAGCAGGAAGTGGGTCACATGGATAAGATGAACACGGAGAGGTCATGAGGAGAGATCAAGAGATCAGTGAGAAATTGGAGAAAGATGTGAGTTCAGGGCTAGGGTAGGGGGGAACCTTAGAAGAAGTTTGGCCTGGTGGGCTAGGGGAAGGAAGGGAAGTGGCAGAGGCAGCTGAATGTATGGTCTCAATCTTAGAGACAAAGAAGTCCATGAGCTCCTCACACTTGTTGTCGGAGGCGAGGGTGGAGGAGACAGGGGAGAGGGGTTTAAGAAGACAGTTAGCAGTAGAGAATAGAAGCTGGGGTTTATCTTTGCATTCCAGAATGATTCTGGAGTAGTGAGCAATTTTGGCAGATGAGAGAAGACCCGATAATGCTTTATGTGGTCCAGCCAGATCTGGTGGTGAATGGCTAAATCAGTTGTCGGCCATATTAATTCAAGTCTGTGTCCCTTGGACTTAAGAGAGCGAAGATGAGGGTCATACCAGGGGGAATGGCCAGAGTGAGAGAGAGTAATTGTTTTAATAGAGACCAAGGCATCAAAGGTGGTGGCAAGGGTGTGGTTGAGCATAGTAATCTACTAGCAATGTCTTTCATATGTATGTTAGCATTCTAAGTTAAGATATAAAGTGTGAAATAATCATGCAATTAGATTTTAGGACAGTTAACATCCAGATGTAGGTCCAAGTACCTCAAGAGAGGCCTGGTTACATAGCCCAGCCACCAGTACCAGCTTTGGACTGAATTTGCTAAATATGTCTAGGTCAGTTTAGCATTTTTCTAGTGTATGTACAACTAGTGACCATTCTGGTAATTAAGAAGTTTTGTACCAACATTTGGCTCGGAATAAATAGCCTTGCCATTATATTTATGTATTTTTTTTGTATATATAATTCATGTGTAAGGTTTCTGGTCTAGACAGATATATGTGCTCACCTTCACCACCAACGGGAAGCATAGCTACAGAGATAACGGTTCAATTCCCATCAGCAGTAAATGGCACTACAGAAAGTAATGCAGATAGAGATTCAGATTCATTCTTCTAGACAATCAGGTCTTGTGCCCACCAACATAGGGTCTCAGGTTGCTTTTACAATTGAAGTCCCAAGTTCCAGTCAGAATATGAAGAACAAGTAGGGAAGATATAAAGGCAGAAACAGGAATTAAGGCAGCAAACTAAGGAGCAGCTTGGATGAATCATGAAAACCAGCTCATTTCAAACAAGAAAAGACAGAGGTGCAGGAGAATGGATGGAAGGAGAATCAGAGGATGCAGGGAAAGAAAAGGAATGTTGCTCATGGGGGGTAACGAAGAAAGCTATACAGTGTACACATAAAAGATGGTGAAATCAAAGGGCCCAGGAAGTAATCTTTCCACCATACCATCACATGGTGGCCATCACATGAAACGGTTTGCAGACTCAAAACAGTTCTTTTCAAGTATTTGAGAATCGTAGCCGGTCACGTTAATAGGAAAATCCTATTAAAAACATGACAGGCATCACGGAAAAAGGGCTACATACAAATGCAACAGTTTGGTGTGGACACATTTAAAATGGGAAATTCCACAGAAAAATGTATTATGGGAGTTTTCAATGGAAGACATAACAAATATCTATTTTAATAATATATAGTTTTTAAGTGGCTTAGCTTACAGCAGCGGTTCCCAAACTTTTCCTTTATGCGGACCACTACATCGTCATCAAAAGCTTTTGCGGACCACAACGTAAGCAAGCCGTTTAAAACATTTTGTGAATAATGTCACAACTTACCTCTGGCACTATTATTACCCTCCTCTTCACTTGCCATGTTCAATGTGAAATTCTTCTTCGCCTTTCTGTTGCAGTTTTTACACTCTTATCTTGCCTTATGGTTTTGAAGCTGCCTGAAGTCTGTGCCATTTACCGTCATGGCCTTAAATCCCTTTTTCTCTTCTGGATGAATTGTTTGTTAGTTCCGTTGAAACAGGCTGGACTGTAATAACGCTCAGTACCTTTGCTTTGCATGGGTACACGTTGATCCATTGCATTCAGAATCACCTCCTTGAAGGAACTCCACAGAACAACTACAGTAACAACCTCCACATCTAGTTTAAACACTCACCACATACTATCTGTCCTGCCGGCCAACACCTCAAACCCTTTTGTTTCGGTGGAACCCATCAGGTCTCTATAAGCTCCCTCTCTTCCGAAAGCTGTAGCACTGTTTCATGAAACGAACCCTTGATTCACTACAGCAAAGGCTCAGCGACGCTTGGTCTGTCTAATTCCCCTCTGAATTGAGGGGGCACTGGTTGGGTTTATATGATAGAGTGGAGCAGTACTTGCCGTTGTGCGGTAGTGAGGTGGGAAATATTTTGGTGAATTTGTCTGGAGCTGATTTTTCGGCCCAGTTGATTTGCTCCTTCCAGAAATCCAACCCGCCCTCCATCCATGGCAGGTTTTCACTTCCATCAGCTCATCCCCAAAACCCAGCTTTAAACAGCAATAAAAAGACTGGAACCACACGGCGGGTCATTCAACATCTGTGGAGACAACAGACACGTTTATTTTAGGGGTTTGGACCATTTTTTCACGGACCACCTGCAGTACCCTCGCGGACCACTGGTGGTCCGCGGACCACAGGTTGGGAACCACTGGCTTACAGTATACTTACCACCAGAAAATGGGACTTTTGGCAATAATGGTACTTCTGGGATGGAACACCTTCACTCCAAATGCCCCTCTCAGTCACACACCATCTTGATTTAGACATATGTTTCCATTCCTTCATCATCACTGGGTCAGTATCCAGGAATTCCCTACTAACATCACTGTGGGAGTACTTTCACCACAAGGACTGCAGCGGTTCAAGAAGGCCCACCACCACCTTCGCAGGACAACTAGGAATGAGCAATTAACACGACTGTATCAGCATTGCCCACATCCTAATAACAAATAAAAAATGACTGTCACATTGCGTTTTCTAACAAGGATTTAATACAATTATTGCAGATAATAGTTTCCCATGGAGCGTAAACTCACCGTATGGAATAATTTCCTGCAATATCTGGTGGGTAGATGAGAACTTATGAGAAAATGATAGAATCAAAGAAATTTCTCTGCTGAAGGAGGTTGTACGTGTCTGTGCTAGCTCCCTTACCAAAACTTTCGCTCCTAATCCCACTTCCCTGGTCTTTCCCAATACCCTCGAGTAATTTTCCTCTTCAAATGTTTTATCTAAGTTGCTCTTATAAGATCAGCTCAATTTTAATAGTCAGTTCCATATTCTCCTAACCCATAAATAAATTTATTTTAAGCTCTGCTCTTCCATTACTAGTGCTATTCCTAAATATATGGGGGGAAAAATTAGGTCGCGCCCCGTTTGGGGCGCAAATATCGTCTGGATGCAAATATTAGCGCCTGGCGCTAATTATCGCCACTGACTGGAAACTTCACTTTTACCGCCCCGGGAGGTGAGTGGAGCGCTAAATCAGGCGCTGCACACCTGTCTTAAGGCGCAAAGGCCGAGCAGTGAGGCGCTAACTCAGCGCGCGAGCGCAGCGCAGGTGCTGCCAGTTAGCGAGGGAACACAGACACACTGGCGCCGGCCAGTTCTTAAAGCGGGGGGGGGCCAACTTGCTCCCCAGCCACACGCTGCTCATTGCAGCCTTGAATCTCGGCCTGGAGAGACCTGTGAATCCATTTTGCTGCCAAGGATGGAGAGGGTGAGAGAACGAGCTCATCGCTTCACCGAGCAGGCCTTGGATGCTCTGGTTGGCGCGGTGGAGCGCAGAAGATGTATGCTCTTCCCTGAGAGTGGCAGGAGGCCTTTGCCACGCGAGTACAGAAGAGTGTGGAGGGAGGTGGCTCAGAGCGTCTCCTCCAGGAGCATGGTGCCCAGGACCCATGTTCAATGCCGCAAAAAGTTCAACGACCTCACTCGGGTCATCAGGGTGAGTGGCTTTTTCTCAATACCTCTCCATCCCTCCATCTCAACCTCACTCTATGGCCAGAGGGTCTTAAAACCCCAATGCACAACACTCATCCAACACCTATGGCCCTTTCATGAAACACACACACACATTCCACACTTTGCATACAGTAAGGGCTATTCACCTATGTGAGGCACATCAGGCAAGACCATGGTTGCATACAGTAAGGGCTATTCACCTATGGGAGGCACATCAGGCAAGACCATGGCTGTATATTTACTCAGATGCTGTCCTTTTTCTTGCAGGCCAAGCTGGCGCATAATCGGAGACAGCAGCAATGGACAGGTGGAGGGCGGCCTCAACTGCAACCCCTCAGCGATCTTGAGGAGCGCGTCCACAGGATTGTGGCAAGCCGGGTGATCGGTCCCGTCACCACTGGAGACGCCGACCCCGTTCTGGACAGCAATGGTAAGGTCATCACCTTTTTGTCCTCTGTCCTTCCACTTGTCCCTCACAACACCAGCCTTTGACACTTTCAATCCAACTTGCTAACTCGCTGCACTTATTCCTCCCTTACTGCCACCCTGTCCTCACGCTAAAGCCACTCTTGTACCTCCCTGCTTTCAGATGGTGATTCACCAGCTGAGGAGACGGGCCCTGAAGCTGCCACTGGGAGTGAAGCTGCAGCCGAGGAGGAAGAGGAAGCCGGAGCATCAGTGCCACCCTCTCCCGAGGAAGCCCATGCCCACACTGGGAACACGCCTTCCCTGGAGGGGAGCAGGGGGGAAGGGTCTGATGAGGGTGAAGCTCCAGGACCCAGCGGGCTGCAGCAACGCCATAGGGGTAGGGAAGAACGGGGGCCTTCTCCCCAGAGGGAGAGTATGCCAGAGACTCCTACTGCAATGGACGCAGAGGAGGAGCGGCTGATCGCAGAAATGAACACCCAGGCAGTGGGCATGCACACTGAGCTCATGGGTGCAGTGGGAAGGGTGCCCGAATGCATTGAGTCACTGGCAAGGAGTGTGGAGCACTTCGCTGTAGCACAGGCGGATGCCACACTAACGCTTAGTGCTGCAATTCAGTAACTGGCTGCCGTGATCCCATTTCTGACTGCTCTCATGCAGACTCAGATTGAGGCCACGCGAGCACAGACTGCTGCCAACCTCGATGGTTCGTTCACATGTCCCCGGGGCTCTCACCGCGCCGCAGCAGGCCAGCAATCTGTTCTCCAGCAGATTGCTCCGGATGCTGAAGTGCTGCCCCGTGGGAGTGCCAGTGTGTCGGGCGAGCAGGGAATTGCTGTCCTCTCTCACGATGACAGCATTCCTGCTGCCAACACTGTCACTTCTCCACTGCACTTGCCACCGCCTGTAGGACAGACTGCTGCCGCACATGCAGAGTTGGTGCAGTCTGCAGCCGGGCCCTCCAGGCCAGAACTGGTCGAGGCCGTCCTTCAGGGGCATCTGCAGTGTCAAGGTCTGACGAGCAGCAGCCTTCCACCAGCCTTGCTGCAGCCACTGAGGTCCCATTACGGAGGAGCAGTAGGGTTAGAAGGGGGGAAGTGCGCAAGGGAAGGAGGTCACCCTCGAAGGGCAAAAAGTAGGAGGTGTGACAAAATGCTGGTCATTTTTTTATTAAAGGCCGAGGTTCATGGTCCAACTTTTGTTTAGTGTTTTGGGCATTATCTCCAGGTTGTGAGAACCAGTTATGTTATTGACTGTTTTTTTGTGTTTATTTCTATGAGTTTGTCATGAGGAATTGACACACACAGAGTTTGTAAAATAAATAAGTTTCTGTATTCAAAATATACATGGTTGGTGTTTGGAATTATTGGTGCCTTGGCCGGCTTAGGGGTTGCGTGCTGGGTTCATTGATGTTGTTAGCAATGGCAGAAGCCATTTCCACAGCAAGGGCCCTAGAAGCGGCTTGCTATCAGCCGTTGACGGACGGCCCTTGCAGTTTCACCATTGTGGGCCGCCCTCCCGCCTTGGTGCTGCTGATGATCATCCTCCTCGTCCTCTTCCTCCTCTTCCTCCTCCTCCTCTGGTGGTGCTCCAAGGCCTGGTGGCATTGGCTGGGTCCTGACGATTGCCATGTTATGCAACATGCAGCACACAACTACGAAGTTGGATACTCGTTCAGGCGAGTACTGCAGGGCTCCTCCAGAATGGTCGAGACAGCGGAACCGTTGCTTCAGCACGCCGATTGTGCGCTCAATGATGTTCCTGGTAGCTTGATGGCTCTCATTGTACCGCAGCTCAGCAGGGGTGTTGGGCGTCATCAGCCAGGTGCTCAATGGATACCCCTTGTCCCCGAGAAGCCAACCAACTGGCTGATGCGGTGCCTCGAAAAGTTCTGCCACAGTAGTCTGGCGCAGGATAAAAGCATCGTGGCAGCTGCCAGGATAGTGGGCATTGACAGCGAGTATCAGCTGTCTGTGGTCACAGACCAACTGAACATTCAAGGAATGGAACCCCTTTCTGTTCCGGAATTCCTCGGCATTCTCATGTGGAGCACGCAAAGCCACATGCGTGCAGTCAATGGCGCCCTGCACCATGGGGAAGCCCGCTATCCTCGCAAAGCCCAGAGCGCGGTCACGCTGCTTGTCTGGGGTCATGGGGAAAGAGATGAACTCTCGTCTCCTTTTAAAGAGGGCATTTGTGACCTGCCGGATGCAGCAATGCACCGCGAACTGGGAGATATTGGCGAGGTCCCCAGCAGCAGCTTGAAATGAGCCAGTAGCATAGAAGTTGAGAGCCACTGTGACCTTCACTGCCACCGACAGAGACGTCCTGGACCTCAGTTGAGGCTGCAGATCTGGCTGCAGCAGGTGGCAGAGCTCAGTGACCACCTCCTTGCTGAATCGCAGCCTTCGCAAACACAGCTCCTCAGACATATGAATGTAGGAGAGCTGTTCACGATATACCATGGGAGGGTAAGCTCTCCTGTACATACACCTGTTGGCCCTCCTCCGTCTGGCCATCATTGCCACTCTCTCTCTGCGTCTCTGTGTCCTCCGATTCAGCTGGAGCAGGACGACGCCCCCAATCAGTGCAGCCCCCATAGTCTCTTTGCAAGCAAAGTAATGAAGGACAGCAACCAAAGTAGCAGCGAAGTTAGGATCAGTAGGCAAAACTACCTCACAAAGCGTTGACTCAATGCAGAAGTCTCTCTTTCTCTCTCTCCGAATCTCTCTCTCTCTCAGAACAAGTGGTGCAAAAATGTCAACCACAGAAAAAGACAGGAAGAGGCCCCCTTTAAATAGCGCCCCCCCCAGCCCCACAGCGATTGATAGCGTTCCAGTCTTCCGGTCATTGGATGCGCCAGGCGGTAAGGCAGGGGGCGCCACTCAATTTCCGCTCCGCGGCGCCACAAGGGCGTTGCACCATGGAATGACGTCACAATCTGCGCACGCAGGTGGTCGCAGCGGTAAAGTTTAGCGCCGCCGCACAATGTCTAGTTAAGTTCCCGAGCGGCGCAAACATCGCTGCGCCCGGGCGTTAGCGGCTTTGCGCCCCATTAGCGCCCTCTTAAGGCGCTAACGGGAGGCGCAACCAACTGAATTTTTACCCCATGGCCTCTTGTTACTAACTCACTAACCAGTGAAAATATTTTTTCAATCTTTACTCCCTCAAACTATCAAATTTTGAACATTTCTATTAGATCTCCTCACCTTAACCTCCCCTACTCTGGTTTTCAAGTTTCCCATAACAGTTTCCACTTATCCCTGGAATGACCGTGACAAAATAACATTGCACCTTTTCCACAGCTCTGACGCAAACACTGTCCTCGCTATAAGCTTCCTAGAATACTAGAAATCAAAATATCACTACTAGCACTGTCTTTGCTCAGTGTTTCACCCTCCAGATTCCATTAATAAACTTTTCTTTTTTGGGGGGGAAGAATAACAAAATAACCCTGATGAATCGGACCTGGAATCACTTTTATGTTCAGACGTTCTCCTCTCAAGACAATGGAAAACAAAAAACAACAACTAATTATCAACATTCAGTCACAGTCAATCTTCTTTATATCAAACCTGTTGCTTCAGGAACAAAAACACTTGAGACAGAAAAATACAATCACCCTTAAAGCTCATCAGGCCTCATTAAGCAAACAAGCAACCTTTCCACGCAGAATCAGCTTATTGTGAATAAGATAGTAAAATGTGAGGTGTAAATGTAAAAAAAAAGCCAAAAAGTGAAATAAAAATCACTTGAGTATTTTGTATCGGTTGATTATATTACTATTTCATTATCTGACTGGCCCCAACATTTTGGTTTGTTACATTTTTCACTTATTACATGAAATATTGAAAATGTTGGTGCATTCACTTTAAACAATAAATTATAAAATAACTTGCCACAGTCCTCATAGCAGTTCTGTGGCTCTTTAAAAAATAGAAGAAACCTTTCCTGCAATGGCTTTACAAAGTTTTCTGTGTGTGTGTGTGTGTAATAATCTAGAGAATTGTCAAATTGTGCTGCAGGGCAATTTTATACAAGTATACCACTAACAGATAACTACCTGACGACTAGGAAGGAGTTTACTTCCTCAAGGTTATAGGTAAGATGTTGCTGGAATAGCCACAGACAAACTGAGAACACACAAGAGACATAGAGAGTTCCCTCAGTAATAAGATGGTGCTATCTGCATACATTTGGACTTCAGTTTTGCAACAAACGTCAGGGAAATCATTTACATATAGTACAAAAAATGGGCCAAGGACAGACCCTGAGCAAGACAAGCAGATCATAAGTGTTGCGTCTTCACACAGACAGCACATTTTTACTGTGTTTTCTTTGCATGCATCAGTAAAAGCATTTTTAGAAACGTGCCATAAATTCAAAATGCATTACATTTAAAAAAAAATGTTGTTGATATATTTTAAACTGGACCATAGCAAAGGATCTAAAGATAAATGTGTACATGCATCTGTTTTTTTTGCACATTACTGTATCCATAAAGCTAAGTTCCACTGCACTCCTGAGAAAAATTGTTATCTTTCAACCAACACCAAAAAACAGCTGATCTGGTCATTGTCACATTGCTGTTTGTGGGAGCTTGCTGCGCACAAATTGGCTGCCACGTTGCCTAGATTACAACAGTGACTACAGTTCAAAAGGTGCTTCATTGGCTCTAAAGCCTGAGGTTGTGAAAGGCGCTATATAAATGCAAGTTTGTTTGTTCTTTTTTCCATGTGCGCTTTTTTAACACATGAAGAAATTAGAGGTTTTGAATACTTCCTTGCATCTCAATATATGTGGGGAAGAAAAGAAATAGTGGCTGCTTTGGGTGCGAATCAATTTTACACTTGTCCTATAAACAAAAGCTATAGGGCAGATTTTCTGGTCAGCTGTATGTGACCGCACGTTTACAGTGTATGTATGTGAACGCACGAAGCGTAGTAAACACGGTAAGTGAGCTGCAGACACAAGTAGCCACATGGGAATATGATGTTGTGGCAATAACTGAGACCTGGCTCAAAAAAGGGCAGGATTGGGTATTAAATATTCCTGGTTATAAAGTGTTCAGGAAAGATAGGGAAGGAAAGATAGGAGGTGGGGTGGCAGTATTGATCAAGGAGAATGTTACAGTGCTGGAGAGGCAGGATGTCCTGGAGGGGTCAAGGACAGAATTTATATGGCTAGAGTTAAGAAATAATAGAGGTGCCATTAAACTACTAGGTGTATTCTATAGACCACCTAATATTGGGAAACATATGGAGGAGCAAATTTGCAGAGGAATTACAGAGAGGTGCAAGAACCACAGAGTAGTAATAATGGGGGACTTCAACTGTCCTAATATAGACTGGGATAGTAATAGTGTAAAGGGCAGAGAAGGGAAGAATTTCTGAAGTGTGTTCAGGGGAACTTTCTTGATCACTATGGGCTAGATTTTCAATGACCAGTGGAGTCGGGTTTGGAGGCGTGTGGGGGGTTAAAGTTGCAGATTCGGGGGTCCCGACCCCATCCCGCCTCCAACCCGCCTCCATGCCAGTTTCGCTGGCGGCGGGTACCTGACCTGTGCTGAGACCCGACTCCCCGAGACGGGAAGGGATTAGTGACAATTAACTGCCTGTTAACAGGTAGTTAACAGGCAGTTTTTTGCCTAATCCCTATTTTAAAAGGTGAAATGTGGGCTTCCCGACAAGTGCCAACCACGCCAAATTATCGGGGCGGACCGTGGGTCTGCAGGGGTTGGAGGGGTCGATATGTCCGGTGGGCAGGTGAGTGATGGGTGCATGTGTGCAGAGGCACTGGGCGGGCTCAACAAGGTCAATCAAGGGAAAATACAGTGGGTTGGTCACATCTCGATGGAGGCGGGTCTACAACCCAAAATGTGGGATTCACGACACCAACCCGAACCCAGTATCAAAATCCAGCCCTATGTTTCCAGCCTGACGAGGGAGGAGGCATTGCTGGATCTGGTTCTGGGGAATGCGGTGGGTCAAGTGGAGCAAGTGTCAGTAGGTGAACATTTACGGAACAACGATCATAGTATCATAAGGTTTAGATTAGCTATGGAAAAGGCCAGAGAGCCATCTAGAGTAAAAATGTTTAACTGGGGGAAGGCCAATTTCAGTGGAATGAGAACAGATCTGGCCCGGGTAAACTGGAATCAAAGATTGGCAGGCAAAATTGTAAAGGCTGCCTTTAAAGAGGAAATATTCAGGTACAGTTGAGGTACATTCCCACTAGGGGGAAAAGCAGGGCAACTAAAGTCAGGGCTCCCTGGATGATGAAAGAGATAGAGAATACGATGAAGCAGAAAAAGAGCACATATGACAGATGTCAGGTTGCAAATACATCTGAGAATTAGGCGATATATAGAATGGTCAGAGGAGAAGTGAAAAAGAAAATAAGAGGGGCAAAGAGAGGGTTTGAGAATAGAATGGCAGCCAATATAAAAGGTAATCCAAAAGTCTTCTATAGGCATATAAATAGTAAAAGCGTAGTAAGAGGAGGGTGGGGCCAATTAGGGACCAAAAAGGAGACCTGTGCATGGAGGCAGAGGGTATGGCTGAGGTACTAAACAAATACTTTGCATCTGTCTTCACCAAGGAAGAGGATGCTGCCATAGACATAGTAAAGGAGGAGGTAGTGGAGATACTTGATAGGATAAAAATTGATAAAGAGGAGGTATTAGAAAGGCTGGCTGTACTTAAAGTAGATAAGTCACCCGGAGCGGATGGGATGCATCCTTGGATGCTGAGGGAATTTAGGGAGGAAATCGCAGAGGTACTGGCCATAATATTCCTATCCTCCTTAGATACGGGGATGGTGCCAGAGGACTGAGAATTGCAAATGTTACACCATTGTTCAAAAAAGGATGTAAAGATAAACCCAGCAACTACAGACCAGTCAGTTTGACCTCAGTAGTGGGGAAGCTTTTAGAAACAGTAATCAGGGACAAAATTAACAGTCACTTGGGCAAGTGTGGATTAATTAAGGAAAGCCAGCATAGATTTGTTAAAGGCAAATAATGTTTAACTAACTTGATTGAGTTCTTTGATGAGGGTAATGCAGTTGAAGTAGTTTACATGGATTTCCAAAAGGCGTTCGACAAAGAGCCACATAATAGGCTTGCCAGCAAAGTTGAAACCCATGGAATAAAAGGGACAGTGGCAGCATGGATACGGAATTGGCTAACTGACAGGAAACAGAGAGTAGTGGTGAACGGTTGTTTTTCGGACTGGAGGAAGGTATACAGTGGTGTTCCCCAGAGGTCGGTACTAGGACCACTGCTTTTCTTGATATATATTAATGACTTGGACTTGGGTGTACAGGGCACAATTTCAAAATTTGCAGATGGCACAAAACTTGGAAGTATAGTGAACAGTGAGGAGGAGGAGAGTGATAGACTTCAAGAGGACATAAACAAGCTGGTGGAATGGGCAGACACGTGGCAGATGAAATTTAATACAGAAAAGTGTGAAGTGATACAATTTGGTAGAAAGAATAAGGAGAGGACATATAATCTAAATGGTACAATCCTGAAGTGGGTGCATGAACAGAGAGACCTGGGGGTATGTGTGCACAAATCATTAAAGGTGGCAGGGCAGTTTGAGAAAGCAGCTAAAAAGGCTTACAGGATCCTGGGCTTCATAAATAGAGGTAGAGAGTACAAAAGTGTGGAAATTATGATGAACCTGTATAAAACACTGGTTCGGCCCCAGCTGGAGTACTGTGCCCAATTCTGGGCACTACACTTTAGGAAGGATGTGAAGGCCTTAGAGAGGGTGCAGAAAAGATTTACGAGAATGATTCCAGGAATGAGGGACTGGATAAGCTGGGGTTGTTCTCCTTGGAGCAGAGAAGATTGAGAGGAGATTTAATAGAGGTATTCAAAATCGTGTCTGGACAGTGTAAATAGAGGGAAACTGTTCCCATTGGCAGAAGGGTCGAGAACCAGAGGACACAGATTTAAGGTGATTGACAAAAGAACCAAAGGCGACGTAAGAAAAAACTTTTTTACGCAGCGAGTGGTTAAGATCTGGAATGCACTGCCTGAAAGGGTGGTGGAGGCAGACTCAATCACGGCTTTCAAAAGGGAGTTGGATAAGTATATGAAGGAAAGAAATTTGCAGGGATATGGGGAAAGGGCGGGGGAGTGGGACTAGCTGAAGTGCTCTTGCAGAGACCTGGCATGGGCTTGATGGGCCGAATGGCCTCCTTCCGTGCTGTAACCATTCTATGATTCTATGATTCAGGCTTGGTCCCACCAGTGGGATTTGGGCATCTGGGGACTGGGAATTTAGGTGTCGAGTCATGTCGTCCAGTCCCTGCTGATAATTTTCTTATCAGGTTTTACACTCATGTAATTTGTTCTTGTGGATGCTGAGTTGAAGTTGCTCTGAGTTAAAATTGACCCCTAGCTGTCCAAGGAAGAAAAGTGTTTTAACATTGAATGAATGGGGAAAGGGGAATTGACATTGAAGTAGTAGCACCACAAAGATTGCATTAAAATACTACAGTGCCATCCTATCAGCTATTAATATCTGCTGTCATTTAATTACCTACAATGTCCAGATTGTACAGGTGATATGTTGTTAAAGAAGCAGTTTATGTTAGAAAATACTAATCCACATTTAACAACTCACTGGACAGAAGAGTTCATTATAATTTTTAATTTTTTCCTCACTAGGCTATGAGAGATTATTCCCTACAGACAATTAAAATGAAAAGAAAGAAAGACTTTCATTTATATAGCGCCTTTCACGACCACCGGACGTCTCAAAGCACTTTACAGCCAATGAAGTACTTTTGGAGTGTAGTCACTGTTGTAATGTGGGAAATTATATAAATATATAAAGTTTAGTCATTTACTTTTTGAAACCTAGATGCATGTTTCATCTTTGGAAGACTAGGAATCCGTTATTACTTTTTAAAATTCATTCACGGGATGTGGGTGTCACTGGCAAGGCCAGCATTTATTACCCATCCCTAATTGCCCTTGAGAAGGTGGTGGTGAGCCGCCTTCTTGAACCGCTGCAGTCTGTGTGGTCTGCTGTCACAACAAATAGGAAATATAAAAAACATGCCATGTCAGAGTGCTCAAACTCTCAAAGATACATTTTACAGGAATGTGAGTTCCTTCGCTGCACTAAAAACCTAGCATGTAATCGTAATGCCACTCAACCAATATAAAAGTGGAAAAGATTGATAATGCAACAGTGGAGTGAGCAATTGTGGAGAAAATGTCTGAACATCAGCAGAGAAAAGATCAATTTAGCAACTGCACATGTCGATAAGGAAAATAATAGCACGGAGGAAACCTTGCTTTTGGTGAGGAAGGTCAGGAGGATAAGATGACATGAAGCATGGCAATACCATCTCTACAACTTGGAAAACCTAGCAGGAGGTCGAAAAGAAGGTGCATGACTTAAAGGTATGAGTATTACAGTAAAGTAGCCACACAGGAAATATAGGCACATGCGGGGAATTTATTAAAGATATATGCAAAAATACAGCATGGGCAGAAAAAAATATTAACATGGATGTGGTAAATGTAGTATGAGGAGTAAAAGTAGAGGGATTATGCAATTGCATTATACAAGCTACAATGTGAGACAGATTGCACTGCAGGAAGGAATTTCCAAGAGCCAAACCACCATCGTCAATCCCCACTGCTTTTTTTTCTGGCCTGGACTAATGATCCGGAGACTTGAGTTCAAATCCCACCACGGCAGCTGGGGAATTTAAATTCAGTTAATTCAATAAATCTGGAATAAAAAGCTAGTATCAGTAATGGTGACCATGAAACTATCGGATTGTCGTAAAAACCCAGCTGGTTCACTGATGTCCTTTAGGGAAGGAAATCTGCCGTCCTTACCTGGTCTGGCCTATACGTGACTCCAGACCCACAGCAATGTGGTTGACTCTTAACTGCCCTCTGAAATGGCCGAGCAAGACACTCAGTTGTAACAAACCGCTACGAAAAACAATAATGAGAATAAAATCGGACAGACCACACAGCATCGACCTCGGCACCGGCTTTGGACATGACAACGGCACACCCAGCCCAGTCAACCCTGCAAAGTCCTCCTCACTAACATCTGGGGACTTGTGCCAAAATTGGGAGAGCTGTCCCACAGACGAGTCAAGCAACAGCCTAATATAGTCATACTCACAGAATCATACCTTTCAGTCAACGTCCCAGACTCCTCCATCTCCATCACCATCCCTGGATATGTCCTGTCCCACCGGCAGGACAGACCCACCAGAGGTGGCGGCACAGTGGTATACAGTCGGGAGGAAATGGCACTGGGAGTCCTCAACATTGACTCCAGACCCCATGAAGTCTCATGGCTTCAAGTCAAGCATAGGCAAGAAAACCTCCTGCTGATTACCACCTACTGCCCTCCCTTAGCTGATGAATCAGTACTTCCCATGTTAAACACCACTTGGAAGAAGCACTAAGGGTAACAAGGGCACAGAATGTACTCTGGGTGGGGGACTTCAATGTCTATCACCAAGAGTGGCTCGGTAGCACGACTACTGACCAAGATGGTTGAGTCCTGAAGGACATAGCTGCCAGACTGCGGCAGGTGGTGAGAGAACCAACACGAGGGAAAAACCTACTTGACCTCGTCCTCACCAATCTACCTGTCGCAGATGCATCTGACCATGACAGTATTGGTAGCAGTGACCACCGCACAGTCATTGTGGAGAAGAAGTCCTGTCTTCACACTGAGGACACCCTCCATCGTGTTGTGTGGCACTACCACAGTGCTAAATGGGATAGATTCAGAACAGATCTAGCAGATCAAAACTGGGCATCCATGAGGCACTGTGGGCCATCAGCAGCAGCAGAATTGTATTCCATCACAATCTGTAATCTCATGGCCCGGCATATCCCTCACTCTACCATAACCATCAAACCAGGGGAACCAACCCTGGTTCAATGAAGAGTGTAGAAGAGCATGCCAGGAGCAGCACCAGGCATACCTAAAAATGAGGTGCCAACCTAGGGAAACTGCAACACAGGACTACATGCATGCTAAACAGCGGAAGCAGCATGCTATAGATAGAGCTAAGCGATCCCACAACCAACGAATCAGATCAAAGCTCTGCAGTCCTGCCACATCCAGTCGTGAATGGTGGTGGACAATTAAACAACTAATGGGGGGTGAAGGCTCCATGAACATCCCCATCCTCAATGATGGTGGAGCCCAGCACAAAAGTGCAAAGACAATGCTGAAGCGTTTGCAACCATCTTCAGCCAGAAGTGCCGAGTGGATGATCCATCTCGGCCTCCTCCTGAGGTCCCCACCATCCAGAAGTCAGTCTTTAGCCAATTCGATTCGCTCCACAAGATATCAAGCAATGGCTGAGTGCACTGGATACAGCAAAGGCTATGGGCCCCGACAACATCCCGGCTGAAGACTTGTGCTCCAGAACTAGTCGCACCTCTAGCCAAGATGATCCAGAACAGCTACAACACTGGGATCTACCCGACAATGTGGAAAACAGTCCAGGGATTTCCTGTCCACAAAAAGCAGAACAAATCCAATCCAGCCAATTACCGCCCCATCAGTCTATTCTCAATCATCAGCAAAGTGATGGAAGGTGTCATAGACAGTGCTATCAAGTGGCACTTACTCACCAATAACCTGCTCACCGATACTAAGTTTGGATTCCACCAGGACCACTCGGCTCCAGACCTCATTACAGCCTTGGCCAAACATGGACAAAAGAGCTGAATTCCAGAGGTGAGGTGAGAGTGACTGCCCTTGACATCTAGGCAACATTTGACCGAGTGTGGCATCAAGAAGCCCTAGTAAAACTGAAGTCAGTGGGAATCAGGGGGAAAGCTCTTCACCGGCTGGAGTCATACCTAGCACAAAGGAAGATGGTTTTGGTTGTTGGAGGCCAATCATCTAATGCCCCAGGATATCGCTGCCGGAGTTCCTCAGGGCAGTGTCCTAGGCCCAACCATCTTCAGCTGCTTCATCAATGACCTTCCCTCCATCATAAGGTCAGAAGTGGGGATGTTCACTGATGATTGCACAGTGTTCAGTTCCATTTAAAACTCCTCACATAATGAAGCAGTCCATGCCCACATGCAGCAAGACCTGGACGACATCCAGGCTTGGGCTGATAAGTGGCAGGTAACATTCGTGCCACACAAGTGCCAGGCAATGACTATCTCCAACAAGAGAGAGTCTAACTAACACCCCTTGGCATTCAACGGCATTACCCTCACTGAATCCCCCAACCTCAACATCCTGGGGGTCACCATTGATGCCTCATTTTGTGGCGAGTGTCTCACCTCCTGACTCCCCAAAGCCTTTCCGCCATCTACAAGGCACAAGTCAGGAGTGTAATGGAATACTCTCCACTTGCCTGGATGAGTGCAGCTCCAATAACACTCAAGAAGCTCGCCAGGACAAAGCAGCCCACTTGATTGGCACCCCATCCACCAACTTAAACATTCACTCCCTCTACCACCAGCGCACCGTGGCTGCAGTGTGTACCATCTACAAGATGCACTGCAGCAACTCACCAGGGCTTCTTCAGCAGCACCTCCCAAACCCGCGACCTCTACTACCTACAAGGACAAGGGCAGCAAGCGCATGGGAACACCATTACCTGCAATTTTCCCTCCAAGTCACACACCATCTTGACTTGGAAATATATCGCCGTTCCCTCATCGTCGCTGGGTCAAACTCCTGAAACTCCCTCCCTAACAGTGCTATGGGAGTACCTTCACCACACGGACTGCAGCGGTTCAAAAAGGCGGCTCACCACCACCTTCTCAAGGGATATTAGGGATGGGCAATAAATGCTGGTCTTGCCAGCGATGCCCACATCCCAGGAACGAATTTTTAAAAATCCCCACTGCTATTGTGTTTAATGGTTGATTTATTTGGCAGGGAGAGTTTAGAAAGTTTTGCAACTGTGCAGATTTCAAAAAAAGAACAGCAGTAGTGATATGTACATTATTAGTCGCATATGCTATGAATTGCATTGTATATTACAGGAACATGAACATACACTCTGTACACAAGTGTATAAAAGTAAATGCACGAGAATCTAGTACCTAAATGCATAAATGTGCATAAATACACATGTGGAGCAAAATGCTTTCTTCATAGACCCAGAATAAAACTAGTGGACTATTAGCTGCCTATGCACAATGCTACATGACTGAGCACCACCAGATACATTATGGATTCTGTATTTTGTCGCAGTCCTCCTCTGTATTAACTACACCACCACCACCCCACCACCTGCACCCCCCCAAATTTGGTGTCATCCACAAATTTTGAAATTGTACTTCTGAGTGCCGAGCCTAACTTTTTTATTTAAGTGGTGAATGGCAGTGGTCCCAGCACTGATCCTTGTGGAACATCACTTCCCACATTTTGCCAGTCTGAGTAACTACCTTTAACCCCTACTCTCTCTTTTCTGTTTTGTAGCCAGCTTGCTATCCATTCTGCTACTTGTCCCCTGACTCCACATGCTCTGGCCTTAGTCATGAGTCTACTATGCTGTACCTTTTCGAAGGCCTTTTGAAAATCCAAATATATTATGTCTACTATGCTACCCTTTCTGTTACTTCTTCAAAGAATTTAATAAAGTTGGTCATGCATGATCTTCCCTTTTAAAATCCATGCTGACTACACTTAATTATATTTTCTGTTTCTAGATGTTTTTCTATTACATCTTTGAGTAAGAATTCCATTATTTTTCCTACCAGCGACATTAAGCTAATTGGTCTATAGTTCCCTGGACTTGTTTTATCTCATTTTTTAAATATAGGAATCACATTAGCTGGTGCCATGTCCCCTGGCACTCTTCCCTTTTCTAATGAATTTTTATATATATGCAATAGTGCCTCTGCTATCTCTATAGATTCTGAGCAATTTGCTAAATCCAGTCAATTAAATTTGGAGCACATTCCAAAACTAAGCAGGAAATTTCCAAATGCCAGAGCAAGAGTGAAACATATATTCACTCAGAGAAGATCATGTTGAGCATGTTCATATTGCCATACTCCACCAATCTGAGCCAGTTAAAGACATTACTGGGGTTTCACAAATAATGTGTAGGGCCATATTCTTATGTGATGGGACATTCCATCTCCTAGACAGCAGAATTTACCGCAGAGGAATCTAGGGAAGGTGCAGGCCTTACCAGAACTTAGAATACTGGATCTTAATTTCAGTATAGTCCGGGAGAGGTCAGGTAGGTTGGCACTCTATTCTGGAAGGTAAACAAATTGCAGGGACATGGTAATATATGTATCAGGAAAGTCTCTACTATCTTTAGGGTAAAACGATATATTCAGCTAGTGGTGCTATTTAGAAGTATTGGGATTGATTTTAACTTACCGAAATCAGCGTTAACGGGTGGTAATGGCCTCGAAATGGGGTCAGTAAACTTACCACCACGTTAACACTGACGATGAGCCCACTGCCACTTTAAGAGTGGCCTATCCCCGGGTGGCCAAAGCACCTGCCTGTTCAGGCGGTAGGCCCCTTTTAATATGTAAATCGGGGTCCTACGTGGTTACCATTTTAGGATAGAACTAGTCTGAGTGGTATGTACTTTCCATCCAGTGTCACTGATGATAGAGCAAAAGAGGCCCTGAAAAGGTAAGTTTCAAATGATTTTTGTAGGGCCAGGAGCTGCTCGATTTTGGGTTGCATTGGAATGTCTGTTTGGCAGCCACAGCTTGCCAGTTCCATTTAAATGCGACTCAAAATGGCTCCGGCATCATTACCCCCAGAACGAACAGGCTGCTCGCACCCTCCGCCAGTCGGCAGCACGGAACTTAAAATTGACCCCACTGAGTTACATTACAAGGTCAAATTGACTTTCCTTTAGTCAAAGAAGTGACAGGAAATTCTTGTCTAAGGGAGAGATATCACTACTATTCATAAAACAGACAGATAAGTTATCTCAACTAATTGCTTAGAATTGGCAAATAAGAATTATATTTAAATCATATAAGAAAAGTATTCAAAACTACCATTATAGACACTACTATATTTTAACTGACTGAGTAGGGTCTTGATCAGCTGGGTAACCTTGTCAAAATTTCAGAAACCCAGAAAAGGGTAAATTACTTTCTAAAGTGCTTTATTGGATTTTATGACTGACAAAATGTAACATTTGTTAATTATAAACAACCAGAGGGCCTGTTATCTGATTCCAATGTGTATAAAAGAGCATCTGAGGACAAAAGTTAGTTTCCTATTTTAGGTTCTGAACCTAGACCGTGTATTTGAATGTATATAAAGATTCTTATGAAGTCAAATCTGGTATTTATTTTTCACTCTGCATCTTTTGGCAAGCATCCACCTGTTCTGTTCTAAGTCAGATAAGAAAAACAGATTGTTCATAATGCTGACTGGGTTGCACTGTGGCAGACAATGAAGACAGTCTTTATCTTGAAACACATATTTATCAATCCAATTAACCAGTGGACTGCTCAATTGCTCATTGTCATAAGAAACACAACACAAAATAATTTCTACACATTACTTAATTTGTAATTAAAGATGCTGTATGTCTTCATTGTCAAATCATTTAAAGTGCAATTAATAAATAGTTAGATGCTTGTCAGTATAGTATTTTGGCTACAGAACATAAGAACATAAGAAATAGGAGCAGGAGTAGGCTATTTGGCCCTTGGAGCCTGCTCTGCCATTCAATAAGATCGAGGGCTGAATTTTCCGTGGTGGTAGTGGGCGCGATCGATGGCGGGTCGGGTGGGAAAGTTGGTTTTTTTGACAGCGGGTGGGGAACTCGCTCCCACGCACTTTTCCCACCAGGTGCACCTGTCATACTGGAGCTGACCCGACCTGCAGCAGTGGGGGAACCAATGAAATCATTATGAGGTACTTTACAGGCATTAATGAGCCTTTTCCTCCAACTTTTTAAATTTCCCTGCATGGCCACGGGTTTCACACAGCTGGGGAACCACGTCTGTTAACCTGAGGCATGAGTTCCGTGGCCATTGCTCCAGCTGATTACTTGACAGCATGGAAAACAAATCAGAATAAAAACATGTTGATTACATCAGCTAACAGAATGATGGTGATTCTGTACTACTTGAGAAGCTAATGGTAAATGTTAATTTTTCACTGGCCATTCTCAGCTGTTGCCTTCCAACTGAACAGTAATTGCAGTGAATTGATCTACACTATAAAAAATGACATATACCATTTTAATAAATTTTTGTGTTGGTTCTGGTCAGGTTTTTCTCACAGTATACTGTGATTGTCCAGTTACACATTAAATCAAGTCATCAGCCATAACAATTTCATTCTCATCACTTATTCCGCTGGTTCAATTTGCTTTCAGTCCCTGAATATGACTAATTTAATTTTTCAGTCTGAGACTTTAGGGTGAATTTCTGTGGAGGTTCTCTCACTTGTCCATTATTAACTTCAACGGAAGAGCTGCAGAAATCCCAGAAACACATTGTAAGCACCACTTACACTGTTGATCAGGGATTCCGCAGCTCTTCCGCTGAACTTGCACAAGATTGTAAATCCACCCCTTTACAATTACATTTAAAATCTGCTTAATTTTATGTATTACCTATACACACACACCTTTTATTTGTACCAGTTACTGATACAAAAGTCTATAGATTTGTGACTAAAGCACCAATAACTTCCCAATTAATGTACTTTTTTAATTATGTTCTTGATCGTATTTGTAGATGGAGTCATAGTACTTAATAATTTTATTGAAATATTTCTTTGTCACTCATATATAACTTTTTTTTTATGATGTACAGTAAATATTCAACACCCACTATGTTAGATTGAACTTAAAATTTAATGTGGCCATGGTCCCTTTAAGGATCCCAGCTTGAAAACACGTCATGAGTAACGTCACCAGACCCGCTCCATCTAATTGGGCCAGGTAACACGCTGGGTGGGCTTAACAGGCCCCATTAAGGTAAGTTCATTCTGTACAGCGGGATGGAGCCAGCAGCGGGGTCGGGACACGCCACAGACACCGGCCACACCAGACCCACCGGGGTAAGGAAAATTCTGGCCCATGCTGATCTTCTACTTCAACACCACCTTCCCGCACTATCCCCATATCCCTTGATATCCAAAAATCTATCGATCTCTGTCTTGAATATACTCAATGACTGAGCATGCACAGCTCTCTGGGGTAGAGAATTCCAAAGATTCACAACCCTTTGAGTGAAGATATTTCTCCTCATCTCAGTCCTAAATAGCCAACCCTTTATTCTAAGACTGTGACCCCTAATTCTAGACTCCCCAGCCAGGGGAAACATCCTCCAGCATCTACCCTGTCAAGCTCCTTAAGAATTTTATGGGCTGGATTTTATTGTTTCCCACCCACCTGGAGCAGGCGGTGGGGGTGGGGCAGCACCAGTAGACCATGAGAAACCCGGAGTTCCGGGTTCCCCCGCACGCTGTGGATTTGTAACACCACAGCGTGCATGGGACATCACCGGCAAATTAGCAGGCTGGCTTCCCATCGGGTGGGGAACGCTGACCAGGACGCTGCAGGACCAGGTAGGTGTGGGGTCCAGGGGAGTTTCCAAGGCCGGGGGAGTGAGATCGATCCCCGGCCTGGGGGTCCGATCACCAACCCGGGTGGGAGGCCCAATCCCTGGGAGGGTCCGATCCCCAACCTCGGGCAGGGCTGCTGGTGGGTGAGCTTTGTGGGCCAGGAGGAAGCACTCCTGCTCCTCCGGGCCCACAAGGATTGCTCCCCGAGGCTGTGCCCGCCTCGCTGCAGCTATCGGGAATCCCGAGCCCCGGGATCTCCAGCCACCAGCAGTAAAACCTGCACAGCAGGTTAAAGCAGAGGCTTCAGGCCTCATTATCATATTTAAAATACCAACCCGCCTCCTGGCAGCGGGTTGGCTGCCCACCCCCCGTCCCGCCTGAGTAAAAGGTGAAAGTGGGCGGGTTGGGGTCGGGTTTTAGATTTTTTAAACTTTAATATCTACCCCCCCCCCCTCCAACTCACGTGTTTTTTTTTCATGTTAAAATTCCCCCCTATATGTTTTAACGAGATCGCCTCTCATTCTTCTAAACTCTAGGGAATATAGGCCTAGAAGTTAAATAATTTTAGGTTATCATAAGAACATAGAACATAGGTTATCCTGCTGTTGGTCATAACTAGAGCTGTGCCAGGTGATTCTGGAAGTTTAATTTTGTTATGTACATGATCTCTAGAATTATTATATTATTCTACATGTAATAAGTGAGCTTAATTCAGTGATATACAGTATTTCATGTCAACACAGTGAATTGAGCTAAGGGTTGTCTAACAATTTATCAGTACAAGACTGTGCTTTTAATAAACTCTAGCTGTGATTTTTTTCCCCTTTATTTGAGTCAGTTTTATATAATGACAGATCAGAGTTCGAGCTAAAATATTTGGAGGAAGTAACTAACTCTTGTTACAAATTCTAAATGAACCTTTCCTTCATTTAAAAAAAAATCCAACAGTAGATTTACATGGGCTGGTAAAATAATTAATATTCACACAGTCTTTTTTTTTTTGCTATTTATATCCGCCTTGCAGCTGAAAGGATGAGACAGTCTGAGCTGTAGACTTATCCGTGGCTTTCAACCAGAGATTAGAATTTGCATGCAACATAAAGTTTTCCACTTTGGGATTTGGTGATATTCAGCTGTCCCAAAACCAAACTTCAGGTTTTCTTGTTTGTCTCCAAAGAGCAACTTCCAGACCATCAAAAATGTGACCAACATTGGGCTTTGACTATTTGAAGCCAAAGATCAAGACCTGAATGCTCATTCATGCTTTCAGCACCTCTTGCTGTTAAATAAAACTGTCCTAAGATTCAGAGTCTGTGAGCTTGGGAGCTGCAACACGATAGAATTGCAAAAGCTTTTTCATCTCAACATTCTAAATGGTACTCAGTGACAATGAAAGGCTTTGTTCCTCTTATATAGACTGCAATTATTCAAAATTAGTTTGCAGTTATCTCTTGAAAATAAATGGGATCTGGTTCCCAGTTAAATATTTCATGCTGCTGATCACGTTGTAATTAGAAAACTATTGTGTAGCTTCAACCCATCTGAGCTAGGCTAATCACGCAGAATATCAAGGCTTTTTGTGGCAGCAAACTAGGCTCATTATGACATGCAATTAATATGTGCACAACCATTATATACATCCAATTATTTGAAATATACCTGTAATAATGCAATTATTTTTCCACGCAGTAACTTTTATATCACTTTGTGAAGTGTCTTATTACCAGTGGCCAAACTCAAGTAAAAGAGAAACACACTGTATCAGTACAGAGAACAGAATTTACAGCATACACTGACTACACCGTTTGCAGTATAATTGGGTATGTCATTATATCCTACATGGTTTTTACTCAAGTTTTGTGACATTGTAAAGCAACAATGCGAAACTCCAAGACCAAAATATATACTTTCCTATATGTGGAAGGCTCAACATATGACATGTTCGATTTAGGTGGTGAGACCAATGACTGGTGTTTGCTGCTGATTTTAATTCTGCCTCTAAAGAAAGTGTCTTGCCATTTACTCACCACCTGCCCCAATAACATGTCTGAAATTGGAAACCTGCTGGCCAAGAAACCATGCAAAGCTAACATTCCATGGTGCAATGCATTGGGCCATATCCCTCTTTTCCTCCAAGTAGGTGAATAGCCCTGCCATAGGAAGGCAATTCCGAAAAATGTTCTCTACGCATAAGTGCTTGTCCATTACATGTAATGCTACAGAAACCACAATCTAACAAACAGTAGAGAAGATGGTAGAGCAGTTTTAGTAATGCTATGTACGATGATTAATTTTATCTTTCCTATGAAAGAACAGAAGTTAGTGTAGAGCCAGAAAAGATCATTTGCTTCATCAAGTCTATTCCATTGATTATCAGCGCTAACTTAAGGATTACCCATACGTAACAACCTAATAAACAGCAGTCGCCACAAGCTGCTGTGTTGCTACTAAAAGTTTAACAAGGCCGTACAAAAAGCAAACAAAGCACTGGAGGGACGGAATTGAAAAGCAGAGAAGTTATGTTAAACTTGTATAGAACCTTGGTTAGACCACACTTGGAGAACTGTAAACAGTTCAGGTCTCCATATTACAGGAAACTTTTGTTTATCCGGCATCGACGGGACCGGCGTGGTGCCGGTTTATCGAAAGTACCGGATAACGGAGAGTTATATCTACCGAGGCTATTTTTAACAAAGAGACTCCAGGCAGCACGGGAGAATCAACTCCTGCTACTGTAGTGTTTCGGACTTCCGACAGCGCCAGGAGGCCGAGTAGTGGCACTTTTGAAAAGTACCCCTACTGACTAAATCGGCGTTCGCGGACTCGGACTCGGACTCGGGATCGGCAACATTGCCGGTTATTTGAGAGGAGTTTTCGGAGCACTCGGCGTTCGCGGAGACTCGACTGCGACTCGGCAACATTGCCGGTTATTTGAGAGGAGTTTTCGGAGGATGATTTTTGCCGGTTAAGCGAGAATTCCGGATATTTGGGTGCCGGATAAACGAAAGTTTCCTGTATAAAAAAAGTTTAGATGCACTGAATAAGGTGCAAAAAAGATTTGCAAGGATAATACCGGAACTGAGCGGTTATACCTATCAAGAAAGATTTAATAGGCTGGGACTCTTTTCTCTAGAAAAGAGAAGGCTGAGGGGTGACCTGATAGAGGTCTTTAAGATTATGAAAGGGGTAGACATAGAGAAGATGTTTCCACTTGTGGGTGGAGACCGAAACTAATAAATCGAATAGGGTTCAATTCGTACCAGGAAACAGAATTAAGCACTGGCTCGTAGGAGACATGGGATACCCACTTCAAACTTGGCTCATGACACCTGTGAGGAACCCCACAAGTGAGGTGCAAGAGCGCTACAACGAGAGCCATATGACAACCAGGTGTGTCATTGAGCAAGCCATCGGCATATTTGAAGATGCGCTTTAGGTGCTTAGATAGGTCTGGAGATGCCCTTCAGTACTCGCCAGCAAGGGTCTTCAACATCCCAGTGGTCTGCTGTATCTTGCGCATCATTGTTCAGCAGAGAGGATAAGAGGTGCAGGACAACCAAGGTACTCATTAAGCATCTTCTGTTGAGGAGAACATCGAAGAAGAGAGGAGGAGGATGAGCACAATGAAGGTGGGGCTCCCATCACCAGACCAGCGGCGTACATTGCTGCCAGGGATGCACCAATAGCTTTAAGGTTCAGCTAGTGGTGAGTCTCAGAAGAAAAATAATAAATAAAATCCTCTGGCCCGCTCCCACTACAACCATACAACCCCCTCCCCTTTTGTGCAAAACATTGCTTCAAATACGCATACACCCATTGCACATCCACCCAGTGGGTCCCGTCATGTATTGAAATTTATCATGAAGCAAGTGAAAGGGCGAGTTGGCACTCAGGACACAATAATGGGCAAGATGTGGAATTGCTCTAATCAATAAATTTTATGTGCTGTTATTCAAAACAGGAAACTTGCCAATATAACATTGTGTCAAACACCCATGTGCATACTCTTGGTGAATTACAATTGCTCTAACTTACGCTACCTGCCACTTCTACGTGGTGCATCCAGTGTGGCTTTAGCAGCGGTAGAGGCAGGCCACTCTGATCCCTGCTCTGACTGTTGAGATGCTTCTGACCCTCTGGGTTTTGGAGCTCCTGAGGGCCCCACCAAAGACTGCTCCACTTGCACTTGTGTAGAGGAAGACTCAGCCATCAGGAGACGAGACAACATGCCGGGTACTGGCTGAGGGGGTGGTGGGGGTGGGCGGTGGGGGCTGGGGGTGGGCGGGGAAACGAGTGAGAAGTGGGAGTGCTTTGAGTGGAGTTTCCACTTCCATGTCCCCTTTTGCCATTATCCCTCTTCTGGGCCAGTGCCACGTCACTCCTACCACTCTGCTGGAGGGCAGCTTGCTGAAGAACAGTGACGCATTGTAAGGCCACGGATAAGGTGTCTGTCATCCTGTTTATGGCAGCAGACATCTCCCGCATGGCCATGGTCATGGCCTGCACAGACTCAGTTGAGAGCTGTGCTTGAAGCTCCACGGAAACGGCCACTCTCTTCATGGCAAACTTTCTCGCAATTACCTGCGCCACCAATCCACTACTGTTGAAACTGGACTCCTCCATCCTCTCCACTATTGTGGAGAGTGTGCATGGCACGTCTGTCATTATCTTGCTAAGTTGCTGATGCACCTCTAGCATTCTCCTTCTCAACGATGCTCCCCGGGGTTCAGCATCTGTGTACAGCTGAACAGAGCTTTTAGAGGATTGCAACCCCAGGCGCGACTGTCCACAGCTGTCCCTGCCACCAGTATCTGCTCGTTCTCACTTATGAATTGTGAATCACGAGGTGAAAACCTAACTCAATCTCTAACTGGACCCACCAAAGTGTGAGTATTTGTGGTGGTGCATGGCTGTATGTCCTGTGATGGTGCACCTTCAGAAGGAATGAGGTGCTCTGAGGAATCGTCGTCATGCATGTCCACAGAATCCTCTTGCTCTATGCGTGAAGGCCCTGGAAAACAAAAGAAACAGATATGAATCAATCCTGGCAAAGTAACAATCTTGACCATCACCATATTCAGACTTCTCATAGTTCAGTCATTGATAAAATAAAGTCAGCATGTGTGTCAGAGATATTTTTAATTCTCTCACCAGCTATCTGCGAGTTCCCAGTCTCTCCATCTCCGATTGACAGAGACGCAGGTGTGCCACTTATCTCCATAGCTTCCTCCTCTGCATCTGTGAGCTGCACAATTTGTGATGGGCCACCTCCAGGCCTCTCCCTCTCCCTTGGATTTTGCGCTCTCTTCTACAAGAATGCTTGGCAAGGAAGATTGGGGGAGGCGTGGGGTGGGGCTTGTACAACACAGGACGTAGGTGAATCAGCAAGTGTACTCACTTTTCCTGACCTGGTTAGGTCATTAAACCACTTCCTGCACTGCATCTAAGACTGGGGCACTAAGCTCCTGCTGCTCACCTCCTCAGCCACCTCTAACCAGGCCTTCTTAGTAATAGCAGTAGGTTTCTTCCTCCCATTGCCGGGGTAAGTATGTCCCTCCAGCTCATGGCTGCACCCGGCAGTAATTCAAGGGAAGCACCACTGAATCTGGGTGCTGGCCTTGCTCTTTGTGAATCCATGGTCAACACCTCCTGGCTCCTCCAAATTCCATTTTTGCATTGGCCCTTTAAATAGTCGACTTGAGGTCGTGTCATACCCGCTGCGCTGCTTGGAGACGTGAAACCCGGAGGGAAACATTGAATCATTCAATCAAGTTTAAATTGGAGAATCCGACCCGCTAAGTTTTCTTCCAGGTTTGGCGCACGCAATTCCTCCACGCCCACCACCGCTTGGAACCCATCTTTGCATTAATATCGGGGCCATACAAACTGGACTGTTGAAGGCCATGAAGGACACTGTACACCGTGGAAGCATAATTGTAGGTGGCTGTATCTGGACTTTACAGCACAAATGAAATGGTAGGATCTTCCTACACTGTACTCTCAGAGAGGAAGACATCTAATTATTCTAGTCTATCGGGACTAGACCATCTAAAAAGCCTCAGGAAACATTGGCCTAGAAATTGGACATCAACAGAAACCTGCCAATGTCACCGCAGCCTTGGGTTTACGGCCGCTGAAAATGGCCGCAGGGCTACCAGCCAAAACTTGCACTAGGGGCTGGAGACTTGTAGCGCAGCACTAACTTACCATGTAACACCCTCCTGGTAGCATTAGTGGAGGCATCCGACCTGAAGTTCCCATCCAGGAGCGGCATTGCAGCTTTTTACAGCCTCTGGGAGCGAGGCAGTGGAGTTCACAAGGAAATGTGGGCAATTGAAAGGGCTATGAATTAAAGGGGCAATGCATCAGAACTAATAAAAATTAAAATGCAGTGAAAAAAATGCAGTTTTCAGCCCTTACGGCCTTTCAAAAAAAAATTACCATTAAAAAGAAGTCTCAAATGGGAGTCTTCAGCACTTAAAGCTGAATTCTCTTCTGAACCTCAAAAAATGGGAAAAGTGCATCAGTGAATACATCTTCAAAAGTCATCTCCTACCAACTGCATCACTAGCCTTACACACTGCCCAATGCACGACTCCCCCCGCAATCACTCACCTACCAACAATCTGTACCAATCACGAGGCACATCTCCCATTCCAAGTCTCACCTCACCCCCTTGGAGGAGACGGTGCAGGCCATTCTTGGCAGGGGCATGGCTGAGCCCTTGACCAGCGGCGGGGCTGAAAGGATACAAGATGCTGGTATCCTCATATGTTATCCTCTTTCTGGCATGCGCCTCTGGCTTTCCTGCCCTCCCCTCACCACAACGCCACCCTTGTGCCTACCACATTTCACACACCCCAGAAATGAAGCCTGCCCAGGCAGGGTTGGCCAAGAAGTGAGAGAGGAGAGTGAAGAAGAAGAAGAAGGTCACTCGATTTCACACTCCCAGCCACCAGCTCCTCAAGGTCGACCAGCAAGGCCATTTGCAGTGTCCCCCACTGAAAGTCAGTAGCCTTCCACCAGCCATGTTGCAGTCACTGGGGTAGCACAGGGTGACATCAGTATGATAGGCAAAGGCACACACAAGACAGTCACTAAGAGAATGCATAAGGGTGATGAGTTGATTTCTTGATGCCATATCGGATGGATAGATGTATAAAGTTGGATTGGAAAGTTTGCTTTGTGGTGGCTTTTAATTCAGCATCATGGTCAGTCAGTAAGGTGTGGGACAAATGTTAAAAGGGGAATTGGGGTTGTGGTCACTGGGACCGCAAGCGGATGATTCCATCCCGGATATCCCAGCCAGAAAGGAGCTGTCTGAGTGGCATCCTTCCTTCTGCTTCCTCCTCTTCAGCTTCCTCTTCTTCTGGTTCCTCTTCCTTAGCTTCTTCCTCTTTCTGTTTCTTCCTCTTCCCTCTGCGAGCGGATGCTGTATATCTGAAATGACAGCATAATATGCTAGAAATACTCAGCTGGTTAGGCAGCATCTCGACCTGAGACGTGAACTCTGTTTCTCTCTCTACGGATGTTGCCTGACCTGCTGAGTATTTGCAGCATTTTCTGTCTTCTCAGAGGCCTTCCTTTACCATCCAATGCCTTGCAACTGTTCAGCAGTATTCCAACACACTTAAAAAACTTTTAACATCTATTGCTGCACCTCTGTCAGACTGCTTGCACACTGGGTTTAGCTAGCATACTTAGGACCCACTGCTGAACTCAGCGCTAGGGTTGAAGTTCTCCGTGGTGATGTTAAGCCGGTGTTGCATGCTGACTGATGTCACCACGCCACCGTTTTTTCTTTGCTGGGCACTACTTCATAACGGCAGCGCTACCGGGACTTTGAAAATGGAGGATGCTGCGGGACCCGCCACTAGCTGGCGGAAGAGCGGCGGCCACTGCTCTCTTGACATTACGCCGTGCTAGCAGGTGGTGCTAAGGTAGGGAATTTCTCGCCCTTAATTTTTATTTGACACCAAGCGTAATGGATCTAATGTATTCTCACTTAGATGATGTCTGGTAAATTCATGCCCTCTTGTTATTTCGATGTTCAATTAGACATTTTTTGGAGAGTTGGAGTGCATTTTTATATACACTTAAAATTAGCATAATTTCCAATGTAATTTTTCTGTCGTCAATGATTACTGCCAGTGTACTATCCAGTTAACTCAGTTACTTCAGAACTTTTTATGAGCAGGGAATATCCGCACATTGGATTTATAGAAATTATTACAGCAATGAAATTGTCAGTATAAATGCTAATAAGCAAAAAAAAATACAATTATCTGTAATGACAATCCCACAACAATACTTATAGATTTACATCATTCGTACTTTTCAGGCACTTGGGTGCATAGCTAGATTAGTCCATAGCAACCACATCAAGATACCAGTGAAGTAGTTTTCGAAATACAGATGAAGTTTTAATGATTGAGAATGCAATTAATGTGCAAGAACTGGAGTATCCAGTGAGTGCAAAGGATTAAACAAAGAACATGCAAGAGGTAATGACTAATATATGACAATATTGTTAATGTACAAAAATTTCAATTTATTCACTGCTATAGCACAGGATAAAAATGCAGTCGAGCACATAAGCAATGCAATAATGTTATTGTGGTGCAATGCATTTCAAGGTGAGGTACATCATTGTGTCGTGTCTTGACAACCAGAGGAAAAATAAATTTGGTGAGCACTTTTATACCATTTAATGGTGAATGCAGTAAAGTGGAATTAGACTACTGTATAGTACCATAGAAAATGTACTTTCATGTTGAAGGGTTCATTAGCAAAGGTAGCAATTAAGAGTTCATATCTTAGCTTAAAATAAGAAAAAGATTATGATTTGGACAAAATTAATAGTGTGCTAGTCTTACTGAATAAAGAATAGATTAGCTTTCAATTACTTGCCCAAAAATCTACATGTTGTGCTGTACTGAACATGTGTTTTGGATAGAAATTCTTTAATGTAAGGGTGGCAGTAACCTAGACTAGCACTGGCAGTGGTGTCCTTACAGTGCAGGTTGGTTACTGGTCTGTAAAGGCAGTTCTCCTCTGTAATTGCCTGCTAAGTACGCCAGATCATGCAAATGTGGTTAGTGTCATAATGGTAGGTGCAGACAATTGGCCCTGGTGCCTGCTGATCTTCCTGCCATGCCTTCTTTCATCCTGTACCACTTTAACCATAACATACTATATTTAGGGCAATTTAAAACCATCAACTCCCATCATTAATTTTAACTTGACTTGGGACAATTCAATTGGATGCTACCTAGCACCTGGATGTCTTGTCAAACCCTGAGCTTCAGTGAAGGTTTAACTTGTAAGAGCTCCTTTTCATGTCTTTTTTTCAGCTCTTCCTGTTGTACTGAAGTTCCAAAAAAGCCCATAAATCAGCAATAAAGAAGCATTGAAAAAAAATCATGCAAGAAAGCCCGTGGCTCTTTAAGTGGCCGTTTAATGGGTGGAAAAGCATAAAGACTATGGGGTAAATTTTTATCCGTAGCATGCCCAGTGCACAGCTTGGCTTACCAGCAGTACTAAGGACAACATTTAATCACTATAGGTTAAAATCCCCAGCTGGCAGGGTATGTTCTATCAGTACAGGGGCCAAGAAAGAGTGGGATGTTCCCTTTCACTGAATCTCTAAGCGATTAGTTTATTACTTTACCTTTACGCCCACTCTAGCTGGACGAACAGAACACACATTGCGATTCCATCTTAAACAGATGGGAAATTGTGTTGCAGCATATGTACATGTATTTAAATTGATCGTACTATTATAAATGAAGCTATAATACATTTTGTGTAAGAGCACTTTAGGTTGGCCAAATTGGGACTAAATTCTCCAATTACTCTGGAGTAATCCTGGAGAACAGCCCCACGTTCTGCTTCACCATCATGAACATCCCATACCATCTATCTTCACCTCTGATACTAAATGCAATGAGATCATTGCCTAGCTCCACTGACTCCCTTGTACCCAGTGAATTAACTTCAAGATCCATGTCTTCAAATTATTCCATGACATCACTGCACCTTGTCCAAGCAACCATTTCCAGCCAATTATCTTGATCACATCCTCAGCTCCACTAACGCAAGATTGCTGCTACAACAACACAAAAGCAAAATACTGTGGATGCCGGAAATCTGAAATAAAAACAGAAAATGCTGAAAATACTCAGCAAGTCAGGCAGCATCTGTGGAGAGACAAACAGAGTTAACGTTTCAGGTCGATGACCTTTCGTCAGAACTGGAAAAAGTTAAAGATGTAACAGATTTTATACAAGTGCAGGGGCAGGGAAAGGCGGGGCGGGGGAGGAAAGATCAAAAGGGTGGAAGGTAGAATTGACTAAATGACAAAAGGTACGATAGTACAAAGCAAAAGGAGATAGTTATGGGACAAGTAAAGAAACCAAAGATGAGTCTAGAAGAGTTGTAAATGGGGATGGCAGAATCATCAACAGCTGTGAAAAAATAGGGACAGAGGTTATGGTCTAAAATTGTTGAACCCGATGTTGAGTCCAGAAAGCTGTAAAGTGCCTAATCGAAAGATGAGGTGCTGTTCCTCGAGCTTACGTTGAGCTTCGTTCGAACAGTGTAAGAGGCCGAGGACAGAGAGATCAGAGTGGGAGTGGAGTGGAGAATTAAAGTGACAGGCGACCAGAAGCTCGGGGTCATGCTTACGGACTGAACGGAGGTGTTTTGCAAAGCAATCACCCAATCTGCATTTGGTCTCCCCAATGTAGAGGAGACCGCATCATGAGCAGTGAATACAGTATACTAAATTGCAAGAAGTACAAGTAAATCTCTGTTTCACCTGGAAGGAGTGTTTGAGGCCCTGGACAGTGGAAAGAGAGGAGGTAAAAGGGCAGGTGATGCATCTCCTGCACTTGCACGGGAAGGTGCCATGGGAAGGGGAAGGGGTGTTGGGGGTGATTGAGAAGTAGACCAGGGTGTCGCGGAGGGAGCACTCCCTTTGGAATGCTGAAAGGGGAGGTGAGGGGAAGATGCGTTTGGTGGTGGGATCACGCTGGAGGTGGCGGAAATGGCGGAGGATGATCCGTTGAATGTGGAGGCTGGTAGGGTGAAAGGTGAGGACAAGGAGAACTCTATCGTGGTTCCGGGAGGGAGGGGAAGGGGTGAGAGCAGAAGTGCAGGAAATAGACCAGACACGGTCGAGGGCCATGTAAACCATGATAGAGGGGAATCCTCATTTGAGGAAAAAGGAAGACATAGCGTAAGCACTAGTATGGAAGGTGGCATCGTCAGAACAGATGCGACAGAGATGGTGAAACTGGGAGAATGGAATAGAGTCGTTACAGGAAACGGGGTGGGAGGAAGTGTAGTCCAGGTAGCTGTGGGAGTCAATGGGCTTATAGTGGATGTTTGTCAATAGCCTATCCCCAGAAATGAACACAGAGAAGTCGAGGAAGGGAAGGGAAGAGTCAGAGATGGACCATGTGAAGGTGAAGGAAGGGTGGAAATTGGAAGCAAAGTGAATTAAATGTTATAGTTCAGGGCGAGAGCAGGAAACAGCACTGATACAGTCATCAAAAGAGATGAGGGAGGGGACCTGAGTAGGACTGGAACAATATCCCATGAAAAGGCAGGCATAGCTAGGACCCATGCGGGTTCCCATAGCAACACCTTTAATTTGGAGGAAGTGAGTGGAGTCAAAGGAGAAGTTGTTCAATGTGAGAACAAGTTCAGCCAGGCGGAGGAGAGTGGCGGTGGATGGGGACTGGTTGGGCCTCTGTTCAAGGAAGAAGCGGAGCGCCCTCAGCGTCCTGGTGGGGGATGGAGGTATAGAGGGATTGGATGCCCATAGTGAAAAGGAGACGGTTGGGGCCAGGAAACTGGAAACTTTTAAAGTGGCAGAGGGTGTCAGAAGAGTCGTGGATGTAGGTGGGAAGTGACTGGACAAGGGGAGAAAAAAGAGTCGAGATAGGAAGACATCAGTTCCATGGGGCAATAACAGGCTGAAATGATTTCCTCCCCTCCCCCCTTTCCCTGCCCCTGCACTTGCTTAAAATCTGTTACATCTCTAACTTTTTCCAGTTCTGACGAAAGGTCATCGATCTAAAACATTGGGCGGAATCTTACCTGGAAGGCTGAGTTCGAGGCAGGACTGCTGGTTTTCGGGTTCCAGTCCCGCCCCCAGCGACGTCTGACGAGCTGACACTATTTTCCCCTGATTGGCCTTGTTAAGCCCGCCCTGCGGGCTTGCCGGCCAATTAAGGGAAAGCCGGTGTCAGATGACGTCAATTGATAACGCTTCATCTGACTATTTTCTTAAAGGCATATGCACCACACTTGTTTGACAGATGATTTGACAGTGTTTGACAGCATTGAGGTGCTGTCAAACACTGACAATCACTGTCCAAAGGTGAGCCCTTTCACCTAGGCTCTCCAATTACTCTCTCCTTAGGATAAAACAGATGGCAGCTGTAGCTGAGCTTGCAGAAGCCATCTGACACATCTCCCACTGAGATGAGGCTACACAAACACTTCACAGCTTGTCACCTGCAGAAACATCTAAACACATTAAAAATTACTTTCACAACATGTCCTTACCTCTGATACTCACCAGTGTCCCATTAAATCCTTTAAACCATTTCTGCAGCTGTCATATATACACAAAAATTACAGTAGACCCACATCACGCCTCACTTACCCTGACAGGGTTCCCCGACATCGGGAAGCCCGCAGCAAAAGGCTCAAAATGGGAAATAGCCTCTTAACTGCCTGTTAACTACCTGTTAACAGGCAGTTAAGTGGCTATAATCCTCTTCCCGCCTCTAGGAGTCGGGACCCTGCGCAAATCGGGGACCCGACTCCCGGGAAGATTGGTTGGAGGCGGGTTGGGAGCGGGTTTGGGACCCGCTCCCATTTTTGGGGATTTTCCCAGCAGTCCCACCTCCAGACCCACCTCCTCAGGGCTGGTAAAATCCAGCCCATTAACTCTGTTTCACTCTCCACAGATGCTAAATTGCTGCTAGTTTCCGACTCCCTCTGCCTCACCATCTGAAGTTGTATCATTCAGTCACAATACCACTGCTCTCTGGAATTATCTCTCAACACTGCTTTGCCTGTTGTCTCCCTTCATTCCTTCAAAAACAATTTTTGCAACCATGCATTCCATGTTTCTCAGTATCTAGAATGGAGATACACTATTATTAAGCCACACATTTATGGTAACTCAATTTTTGATATGAAAAGCAAGACATTTTGAAACTGTTCCCTAACATCAGCATTTTTGAAAGGTATCACATTGATCCACATTCTGTTGGTTCACACTTGGCTTGACTGCAAGTTGATTTAAATTTTAATTGAAGACACTAGGCAGATTGACAGATATGTCTTAACAAAAGGGTGACATTAAATGAGGCTTCAGTAGTGAATACAGCATTGGCTAAGATTGCCAGATGTGTATGAATTTCACTTTTAGTTTTGATTCGTGCAGACAGAGGACCATTTTGAATGATGTGGTAACATTTGATTGAGTCTTTTTTTTTAAACAAATACACCGTGGCAATAGTTATTTTAAAAGCGCAGTCTACAACTTCTGTCCATATTAAGTAGCATAACAAGGAGGTACAACTAAAGACAATTGTAACAAAGGCGGATACTTTACCAAGTTGAACTCAATGGTGAAAGGGAGATGTTACAAATTTCTGGAATTTCATCGATACCATCTCGGGTTCAGTGGCATCAGTCACTCCCGTAAGTGGATTCCACATCTCTTGCGTTCCAGAGTTGAATCACTGCCCAATATCTGCCTAAACGATAACATAACCCAGGAGCTGTAGCAATGCATTCCCTTTGACAAATGAACTCAATACTGTAAGCTTACACATGCCCAATCATACAATAGGTGGTACTGATGAACACTGAATACACGTGACTGAACAAATATAGAGGTTCCAGAATTTCTAAACTTCTGCAATGTTTCCCCTAATATTAACAAAAGCAAGCTATGCTATCCTGAATACTAGTCATGATGCGGAGATGCCGGTGTTGGACTGGGGTGGACAAAATTGAGAGGTCGCACAACACCAGGTTATAGTCCAACAGTTTTATTTGAAATCACAAGCTTTCGGAGCTATCGATTTGCTCCTTCCTCACAAAGCTTGTGATTTCAAATAAAACTGTTGGACTATAACCTGGTGTTGTGCGACCTCTCAATTTTATCCTGAATACTAGACAGTGCATTCATGTTTTGTTTCATTTCCTTTCAGGTCAGCTTCTGGCTGGGAAAACCAATCTACTAGATCTAAAACAACAGCAAAATACTGCGGATGCTGGAAATCTGAAATAAAAACAGAAAATGCTGGAAACACTCAGCGGGTCAGGCGGCATCTGTGGAGAGAGAAACAGAGTTAATGTTTCAGGTCAGAACCGTCCTGATGAAAGGTCAGCGAACTGAAATGTTAACTCTGTTTCTCTCTCCACAGATGCTACCTGAACTGCTGAGTGTTTCCAACATTTTCTGTTTATACTAAGTCTTAAATCCCAGTTCAGGCCAAGAGTTGCCTCCTTGCAGCCTTTGTTAGATCTGACTAACACTGAACATGAGTTTTTCTCCTTTTCTTGTTAATTCTTACTCCAGGAGGTGGAATCTCCTGGTGACAACCAATGCTGAACTCAAATAAATCGAGCCATCTCAACTAAAATAGGTGTGAACGATCAGTGAAATGTCCAAACTAATGTTCAATGTTCCTGGCTGCAGGTGCTTTCCTCTTGCACCCGCTACATGGTTAAAACTCTTTGGATCGCGCAGTTGGGCAGCGCACAGCACAAAACAAACCAGTGTGTTTGTCAGCGGTGAGTGCTTTTTATGAATAGAACTCATTTCTATTATCTATGTCTTGGTGTGGGAGCGGAAGGATTGTCCACCATTGAGTAACTGATTGACCCTGGTTTCTACAGTCTAGCTGAATATCCCTGCCCCTTACTGTCAAGGGGCTCTTGGACCCTGCCCTCAGCCTATGACAGCATCATTGGCATCACTTCTCATCATGCCCTAGGCATATTAACCACTTCTAACCTGCCAACCCACCTCATTCCTGATGCTGCAGCTTCTATCTGCCACACAAGTCCCTGCCTATTGTTGCCTCTAACTTGGCCACTCACCAGAGCCCAAGTGCTGCTGCCACTTACTGTCCACAGTTACTGAGACAAAGGCCCGATTTTAACTCCTGGACAGATTTCAGCAGGTGAGCAGTGGTGTGAGTTAGAAACTCACCCACTGCTCCAGAAATGAGGTCCAGGGTATTTTAACTCCCAGGCCTCATTTAAATCTCATCGATCGACTTTCCAATCGTTCTGGGCGGAGAGTTGGCAGCGGAATATCTTGCGGCCTGGAGGCTGACCACCGACAGCAGGGAAGTGGCGGGATCAGGATAGGGAGCGAGTGCGTGTGAGGAGAGGCCAAGCTTTCTTTGTGGAGCCCAGAGGAGCACTCCTGCTACCCCTGACCCCACAAGGAAAGTAATAAAAGAATTTTGAAACTTCATTTTTGGGGCGTTTTCTGGCCGCGACGCTCATCGCGGCGGAGTTGGCCTGGCGGGAAACTCACTGCCACTTCCTGCTCAGGCCGCCTAGTAAATATTGCAGTTGGGTCCCAATGACACCATGGGACGTGTTAGGCATATGTTAAAAAGGATCCCGTCGGTGAAACTCGGAACCGGTCAGCTCCCAGTGGCTCAGGTGGGTACATAACTTGAGTGATTTCAACTGGCCACCAACCCGGTTTCCGCCGGGTGGTAGGGTTAAAATCACACCAAAGGGACAAAAACAGAAGAGTAAGAAAGGGAATGAGAAAAAAGAAAAGTAAAAGAGCAGAGAGGTTAGAGAGACTGTAGTGAAGGCAGAGAGGGAAAACGACAGAAATGAATGAGCAGAGAGACACTCATAAGTGAATGAGATCAGAGGCTGAAGTTCCAGATGCCAATTATCCTGTTACCTTGCCAAATTGGCTGTTTTCCATGTGTCAGCCTTGGCAATGAACGTTCACAAGGTATTTGACCGTGGGGGACAGGCCATCACAGCTGGATCCAATCCTGCTCTCACCATCTGTCAGGGGTCACTGGATAGTGATCAGGTGTAGGAACCTTGGCTGTTTTCCCTTCCTAACCACGGGCACTAAGGGTAATTGTAACACTCCTACTCCAGCCAAGATCAGCTAACACAGCAGAGTGTACACTTTGTGCCTTAGCTACTCGCTGAATAAACTTGATCCGTCTTGAAACATATTCTATGTTTAATTTTGGTCACCACACTAATAGGTCTACAAATCATAGCAGTATTATATATAGCAGTACATGTACAGCAGATTTCTGATTGCATCAAAGGAAAGTAATAAAAACTATTTATAATATGCATATCTCCTACACAAAGAGCTGTACACAATAACAATTATTTATTTTCATCCAGGCTACTCCTTTATAACAGGCTAGACTTTCCGCAAGGGTTCCCCAATCTTCTCAATCTTCCACTGTAAATTTGGCGGAAGATTGTCAGAAACCCGGAGAAACAGCGTAAACACCCTGTAAGGGGTGAGGCCTGTGGCTCTGTGCTTAGCCTGGGTGCTAGTGCGGGGTTAGGCCTTGTTGCCTGTTCTGGTCTCCAGCCAGCCTGGTAACACTAGACACCTGTGAGTGGTTCGACCCACTCGCCCTTACGGTTCTGACACTGGACTTAGGTGCGAGAGCAATAATGCAGAGAAAACTCAGGTAGACCCGGTTGAATAGTGCGAAATGGAAAATCTTTATTGCATATTATTCAAGATTACGAAATACATGTCATAAGCACAGATTAATGACAGTACAATCTTACACGCAGTTATGTAACTAATTTTAGGGAAACGAGGAGTGCACGACACATCGTAAAAGGGGGCACACATTACAATTATCCTTAAAACTTAAACCCTCCCCTATCAATACCTGTCCTAAACTAGATTTGTAGGATCGAGACTCATGCTCACCACTCGTGATAACTCGGAGAATTCCAAAAACTCTGCTCGGATGTTTTTCCTGCAGCACCTGACCACCCACGTGTTGATCAGGGGTCTCTGTACCCCACTTGTTTACTCGTTTCTGCTCCGGCTAGCAGGCTGGACCGTCTGCTGTCATGAAGATCTGTGTTGTCCTCGGAGTTCCGACACGACTCAAAAAATAGTCTTCCTGTGCCCTCACCAGTTTGTAAAACTCAAAGAATGGTCTTCCTGGGCAAGGAAGTGTTTATTCGACTTACAGGCGCGGTCGGGGCTTACTGACCGTGGCGATACGTATTGTCGTCTTCTTCTCTTCTCATCTCATCTCATCTCATCTCATCTCGGGCCTTCGGTTCCAACACCGTTTACCGACTTCTCGGGATGGTGTGCCCGCTTCAAGGCTTCACAGCCCAGTTCTTCACAGATCTTCGCGGCAAGCCACGAGGTTGATCCTGGCGGATCAGAAAGTTCAATAGTCTTCCAGCAAGTCAAACAGCAAGAGGCAGAGGCACGAGGCAAGCGGCAAGGAGTCAGGCGGCAAGAGCAAGAGGCAAGAGACAGATGGACGGTTGTACCTTACAGTTATAGTGCTGTAATTCCTCTTTTCCCGCCCAATCTTAATGTCTTTCTTTTGTCAGGGTTTTGGCGCTCAAACTTCTTGTATAGGGTGATCTCCGTTTAATGGGTTTCGGTGATACTTGTAACTGCCTGAGTACCCGTTAATACTTCTTCCATTGTGGAACCGGTCAGTATTCTCCCTGGAGGGGTTTTGGGGCTTCCAAATGTTTTCTGTAACTACCCGCAAACGGCTCTCTCATCGTAGAGTCGTGGGGATTTTGCATATTAATGTCTTTGGATGGGTTCTTGATCGCTCGGTACAATAGCCCTTATTCGCACCTGGGAGACCGATTCCAGTATTTATGTGTAAAATGCATACCCATTATGTCTTGTGAATTATCTCAAATGTGCTGAGTCTTGTCCGATCTCGCACAAATGTTTATTGGAACGCCATCTTGTCTGCTCATTGAAAAGTCTAGAACGTTCTGCCACGAGGCGTGGCGGCCATTTTACAGGCTGTTTGTGTCCACTTTGAAAACCTGACAGCATTCTGCTGAAATAAAGCTGTTTGTACGAAACTTTATGTCTCCTTCTTAATTATAAAATCGTGATAATTTTGCGAATTCTACAGTCCCTCCTGTTGATGCGAATAACTCCGCTTATCGTATCAAAACATTGTGGTGAGCAATATTATCTCGATTCTCCACATCCAAAAATTCCCATAACTTAAAACTATCTAGGGTCTCCGTGTCGTCCTTATTTCCCAGGAAAACGACATTCTTATAACACCGTAGGCAGCATTTGCCTTTAACTTACACCACTTGTATTTTCTTTCCAGGTGTAACCAGGCCGATGCCTCTCGCACCACCTGCATATGCATATTTTTTATTCAAGGAAAAAGAAAACAAAAACACCCAAACAATCATATTCAACAACACCAACACCAAAATAATCAAAACCAACTCTTAATCATGTAGAGTCCCAAACTTCATTACAGTTTCTGAGAAAAATCACGATCGATTACAACACTTCCGAGGCGCACGTGGAAAACGGGAGTGACGCCATTTTGTCTGTTTACACGGTGCTTTCATCGTGCACGCGCACGTAACGTTCTCGCCACTCTCCCGTGTTTTCGTTCTTGGTGAGGCGTTTGCCTCTCTTACAATGCACGACCAATAAGTATGTCACAATAAACACTTGGCATACTACTAAAATGTGGGAGGCTATTCTAATCCAGGAAGGCACTTCAATGTTGGTGAACAGATTCCACCACGGTGGAATTACTATGTCCAGAATTTCTGTCCCTATCTCGACAGTCTTTTGTTCTAGGGTGTAAAAATGTTTTTGCGATACCGCGACGGCTTTCAAGAGCTTGGTAAGGTGTTCAGGGAGAGGGGGAATGAGGTATCCGAAATGCGTGACGAATCGCTGCAGGTCGGTGAAGTTCTCTTTTACGGTAAGATGAACCGTGGATGGTTCAGGGATTGGGACAATTCGCTGTTGTGCTACTTGAACTTCCGCCCTGGGTTTAAAACAGAAACTGCTGTCACTCACCGGACACCGGCTACGGTTTCCATGCTGGTAGTGTTGCGCTGCAGTGGTAACACAATATGTTCCACCCCCGATGTATGCTACCTGCGGAGGCACATGATCTTGTGCCATTGCCTCCATGGTGCAATTCATGGGCTTGGCGCCAGCCGTTCTGAACCCGCACTGTGGTGTTAAAAAGGCATTCAAGTGCTGGGGACACAGTATTATGTGTGCTCCCCGGCCACGACAACCAGAGAGATCTGTACCTGTCATCGTTTGCTCCCAGCGGATGACGTAAGGTGGAACCGCTGCATAGCGAATGTGGGCTCCCCCCTGAATGACACCAATGTTCTCTACCCGGTAAACCGGGGCGGGCTTTGTTGTGTCGCCCAAAACCGGCATACGTAATACTATACCCATGATGGTATGGTTTGATCGTCCGCAGTCCACGGGGACTGGGTATGCTTCTGAAGCTAGTCTGAGCTGGCACGGGTTTAATGCATTCTGAAAAGGGTGGAGCGCCTGCAGGTGTTTGTTACTTATCCAGGACGGGACCAAACCTTGTTTTAAATCCTCCAAATTACTGCGGCCCTCGCCCAGTAACCACGCCCCGTAAAGCACGCACACCTCGTTCTGCGCAGCCTGATCGGATGCATTCCGATCCTCCCTAATCAGGGCATTTACCGTACGCGCATGTTTTTCTAGTTCGGCTATTATTTCTTTTAAATGGAGAGTCATGGCCTGGTCCTTGTGTAACCCAGACCCAACCACCTTATTTTCATCTGTGAGAATGCTTTTTAATTGCGTTTTTAAGCCATTAATCTGGGTCTGCAGCTCCACGCTGTCTAGAGCGTTGACCACAGATGTACCTGTGTTGAAAGCAGTGAACACGTCGTTCACAACACCCCTTCTTTGTCTCCCCACCTGATCCAAAACTTCATGTGGTGCGGTGTACAAACTTGTTTTATCAATTTCCGCGAAATCGAACTCATAAAATTGTCTAAACATCTTGGTCAACAGGACCTGATATAACTGTTCCGTCTTTTTGGGGCACCACTCTGGTAACCGCACCTCGGTGAGATTTAAAATCACTGAGGCCACCGTGTAATGTACCCCCTGAAATAGTATCTGGTCTGTGGGGACCAGTACCAAACCATTCCCGGGTCCCTTACTGGTTTTAGAGCACCCTTCTTCCTTAGCTAGAACCACCGGAATCGTGGGCGGGGCTTTGCGTGGGCGCGTAATGAGTTCAGTGGCATTTACCGGGATCGGGGAGTATGGGGCTCCGCACCCCCTGGTGCTCGCATTCCACCTCATCCCCTGTCCATTATCCTGCCATTGATTGATGAAAAATATGGAGATGCCTTTGGGGCAAACGTACTTTGACCCCCACATACATACATAAATTCCCTCATCCGGTTCCCACCATTTGTCCCAACAGACTCTCACTTGTCCATTTGTCCCCGTAATTGTCCGATGGGTATTATTACCCAGTCGCTCCCACTCGACCGAAGAGTTCCTCATGTTTTTGCTCAGTTTTCGTAGCCACCACCATCGGCTCAATGGGACATTCCCATTACAAGTCAAACAAATCCGTTTGCCGACGGTGACGCTGACTCTGGGTGCGATGATCCTTACTTTGGGGCACATTAAAGACGTCTCTTGGTAGGCAAAACCCGATGTACTGGAATACTCAGTTGAATTCGTTCCCAGCCATCCTGGCCACCTTCCCTTGTGGAAATAGATGGTGGTCTCCTCAGCCTCTCGCCTTCCGGTCCCATCCACCGCGATGGGGGCCGTGTCCCCGGAGCATCCAAACACCACGACATCCTTGGTGTGGCCTCGATAGGCCAATCCACATCCGATTGCCGCGAGCAATACTAGAATTCGTTCCATCCTTCCTTGGTTCCTGTGATCAGATAGAATGAGGTAGCCAGCCTCCCAAGAGTCTCTGGCTTTTGTGAAGGGTGAGCGGGTCCCCTGACCTCGCCTCACGTAAGAAAACATGGGCGCTGGATAGACTTTAACTATTCCTATCTCTAACAAACTCCCACCATTTTACCTCTTTCTGTTAAACAAAATTAAACTACCGACTTAAACCGATTTAAAACTATAAACTTATAACCTGATTTAAAACTATAAACTTATACTTAACCTGATTTAAAACTATAAACTTATAACCTGATTTAAACTATAAACTTATAAACTCATTTAAAACTATAAACTTATAAACTCATCCTAAACTTATCACTGTACAGCGCCGCCCGTTCCCAGGGCGGCCTACTCAAATTCTGCGGTCGCTGCCGCAGGCTTCTCCCAACGGTGGGGGGGCATTGACCCCTCCCTTTGATCTGCCGCAGCCTGTTGCTGCTGCGCTGCGACTGGACTCTCCCTGGGCTGCCTTAGCCTTGAGCCTACGCCTTGGGACACTCTGGGGACTTGACCATATCTTCCTGGGCTGGGGTATCCGACTTGACCTACGGAGAGCTACCGGGGGCAGGAACTCCAGGACCGACGGACCGGGTTCCGAGACTTCCACCGTGGCGACCTGTGGTCCCACCACAGTCGCTGGCTCCGCCTCCCCTGACTCCGCCTCCCTGAACTCGGGATCTGCAGCTTGTGGCACCGCCCTACTTGGCCCAGTAGGCGGCCCTTCACTCGCAGTCCCTACCTCCCTCGAGGGCAAGACGTTCAAGGCGGGCGGCTCGGGCTCTGAGGCTTCCATCGCCACGCCCTGTGGTCCCACCACAGCGGCTGGCTCCGCCTCCCCTAGCTCCGCCCCCCTGCGTTCAGGACCTGCAGCTTCGGCCTCCACCCTTTGTGGATCTCTATCTGCAGCCCCTGTCCCCCCTATACTTGAATCGGGGGCGACCCTTTCGTCCTCCGATTCCAGCTCCTCCTCGCTTGTGTCACTATCTTCGTCGAGCTCCTCGAGCTCTTCCTCATCTGTCTCCCAACCCCAATAAAATATCTCACATTTTTCTAGGATGTCCTCTCCCCTGATGCAAGCTGCTTTGCCTGCCTGTGTGCCCTGTGGCCCTACCTGGGGCTGCGAGTCCCCACTCACAGGTTTGGCCCCTGTGGTAGGCCCTTGTGCGCCCGGCTTATACAGTTTGCACTGATTTATGTGGAACCACTTAGTGCGCCGAGGTACCTTTACGGCGTATACCATGGGGCTCGCCTTATCTACAATGCTGTAGGGCCCCATATACAGTGGTTCCAGACTCCCTACTCTGGCGTAGTTTCTGACCATGACCTGGTCTCCTACTTCCCACTCCCGCCTTTTGCGGGGTTCCAGCAACAGGCGATTGCCCTGATGCTGCCTTCCCATGTTCCCAGCCGCCTGCTCATAAACCTGCTTCAGGCGCTCCAAGAGGGTCTGGACGAACTTGTCCCTGCTTATCTCTTGGAGCTGACCCTCAGTGAGCACCGGCGCTAGCACATGGGTGGGGGTTCGCATGATCCTCCCAGTCATCACCTCGTGCGGGGAATACCCCGTACTTTTCGACTGACTGGCCCGGACCCCCATGAGGACTAAAGGCAGAACCTCCGCCCATTTTTGGGGCGAGTTCATAGTCTCTTTCCTCAATTTATCCTTCAGGGTCCGGTTCATGCGTTCAACAATCCCGGATGACTGGGGATTGTGCGCTACGTGCCATTTCCCTTCAATGCCCAAAAGCATGAGGGTGTTCTGCATCACCTGGCCGGTGAAATGACTCCCTTGGTCTGACTCCACAAAACGGGGGAGTCCCCACCGCGAGAACACTTCCCGGACCAAGATTTTTGCAGTACCCAGTGCCGTAGCTGTTCTACAGGGGAAGGCTTCCACCCATTTGGAAAACACATCCACCAAGACGAGGCAGTATTTAAAGCCTCCCTGGGTGGTGGGCAGGGGCCCTATATAGTCGATCTGTATCGACTGCCATGGTCCCTCTACCCTCCTGATGTGCCCCATGGGCACTTTCCTTTTCTGGGGGTCTGGGTTGTTTGCAGCGCACACGAGACAGTTTGCACAGAACTCGCGGACCTGCTCCCTGAGCCCCGGCCACCATCCCGCTTGCTCTACCCGTTGCCAGGTAACCTCGGGCCCGGGGTGCCCTGCCCCCGGTCCCTCGTGAGCCAACTGGAGGAATTCCCTCCTGTGCTGCTGCGGCACAACCCACTGCTCCTCGCGGAACAGCATGCCTTCCTTAACGGAGAGGGTTGCCGTACTGTACGGACCCTCTACCTGCTTCCCCTCAGCAAGGGTTCTGAGGACTGCTTTTAGGGCGGGATCCTGGTTCTGGACGGTCTTAAGGTCTAGGGGCAATGCTACCCTGGTGTTCCCGGGAGTCCCGTCCCTGCCTTGGATCACTGCCACAGGTCTGGGCCCATAGGGGTCCCAGAAAATGCCGTTGCGGGCACCCTCCCTGGCTAGCGCATCCGCCTGCTGGTTGCCCTCCCCACGGGGCTCTGTGGAGGAGTGAGCCTTCTCCTTATGGATGAAAATCTCCCCTTCCTCCCTTACTGCTGCTAGGATCTTTTCCAGCAAGAACTTCACCGTTAAAGGTCGTCCGTCCGCGGAGGTGTATCCACGGCGGGACCAAATGGCCAGGTATTCCGTACACGAATTGCATGTGAACATACTGTCCGAGCAAATCGTGTATGGGGTTGGGAAAGTTTCTGGGTGGGTAACGACGTACACCACTGCAGACAGCTCAGCCTGCTGCGCGCTCATGGTGCTGGGGAGCTTAATCGCCAGGGCAAGGTTTGCCGCAGGGTCATAAACTCCACACCCTGTGAGTCGTTCGCCAGCGGACACTGTGCTGGAACCATCAACATAAATCTCGCGCCCAGTGGGATGTATCCCGGCCCGCAAACCTATGTTGACTTCCCACACCCCTTCCACCGAACACTGGTGGGCTGTACCGGGGTATACCAAATTGGCCGCAAGCCTGGGCTCGCAAAGACCTTTAACTCTAAGATCCATCTGGGAAAGGAGAAGGGTCCAGCGCACAATACGCACGCTGCTTACGGTCCCATCTTTAATCCTCCCATCTAGAAGCATCTTAGTTGGTGTGTGATGGGTGAGGAGAGTGATGGGAGAGAGCCCTGTGAAGATCGCTGATCTTTTCACAGCCCAATGCGTGGCTAAAAGGTGCCTTTCGCAATTGGAGAAACTTCTCTCCACATCCGTTAACACCCTGGACGAATAGACAACTGGCCTCAGCTTGCCGTGGCGCTCTTGGAGCAGCACAGCGCTCAAGCTGTCCCCGCTGGCAGCTACCTCCAGGAAAAACTCCTTCCCCCCATCTATGGCCCCTAAAGCTGGCGCGGTCTGCAAATCCCTTTTTAACTTCTCGAAGGCTGCCTGGCATCCCTCGTCCCAAGACCACTCCACTCCCTTATGGAGGAGTCGGAGCAGCGGCGCCGCTGTGGCCGCATAGTCTTCGATAAAATCCCTGCAGTAACCGGTCAGTCCCAAAAAGGACCTCACACCCCTTATGGTGTTGGGAATCGGTAACTCTTGCACCGACTCCCTCCTAGCCTTATCTATGGCTCTTTCCCCAGCGCGAATGGTCAGCCCCAGGAATTTTACTTCCTGCTGACCGATACGTGCTTTCTTAGGGTTCACTTTAAAACCCTTTCTCGCTAGCAGCTCCAATAACTCGGCCAGCAGTGGTCCATGCTCCTCCCTTGAATCCGTAAATAGGAGCAAATCATCCACGTACTGCACTATCTGATTGGGCTGACTAAACTCCTATAAACTTCCTGCCATACACTGATGGAAAATACTGGGGCTGTTGTGGAAACCCTGTGGCAGACAGTTCCATGTGTACTGTTGTCCTTTGAAAGTAAAGGCAAACTTGTACTGGTCCTCTCGCCGCAGCGGGATGGACCAAAAACCGTTCGAGATATCCAGCACCGTGAACGTGGTCGCGGACGCTGGGATACTCCCTATTAGGTCAGCGACTGCTGCTACCGTGGGCACGCAGGCGGGAATGTTACTGTTAAGGACTCTGTAGTCCACCGTGGCCCTCCACGAATTATCCGGCTTCCTAACCGGCCATAATGGGGAGTTCACGTGTGTGGCTATCGGCCTCAACACGCCCTGCTGCACCAAGGAGGACATTGCTGTCTCCATATCGGGTTCTGCTTCTTTGGGGAAGTTATACTGCTTTTGGGGCCGAGTCATGGGGTCCCCATCTACGCTGACCTCAAACCCGGTAACCCTCCCACAATCGTGCTTGTGGGTTGCAAACGCGTGCATATTATCTGACACGTACGTTTGCATGTCCGTTGGGACATCCGCGACCATAAGCCCGAGGTCGTAGCCTCCGGATGGCTTCATGGTACACAGGGCCCCTGTTCCTTCCTCCCCCGGAATTACCACTACCTCGCCTTCTTCACCCTTAGCCCCCCAGAGACAGTGATTCCTGAGGTCCACGAGGATCCCGTGCCCCGATAGGAGGTCTGATCCGAGGATGCCTCTCCCACCCCCCTCTTGCCATTTCATCAGTATGCACTTCCACGTGGCGTGGCGTGCTCCTAAATGAATGGATAGCGGAAGGGAGAACGCGCCAGCCTGCTCTTTTCCCGTGAACCCCGCTAATGTGAATGGGACCTTGGTAGATAGCGGTGAGTCAAAAGGGCTATCCGTATGAATCACGGTGCATGAAGCTCCCGTGTCCAACAAATAACTACCCTTCTGTTGCTCTACCTCCATCTCCACCAGGGGTCGCTTCCACGAATCATAGCTGAGCGGACACAGGTAGACGGGCTGTGCGGGCTCTAGTCATTGGGTACTATTGGACGGGGCTGCGGCATCTGCGGGGCCGGTAGCAACCGCCACCCTTCCATGCGAACTCATGAGGGTGCGCATGGCTCCCAACACTGATTCGATCGCATCGGGATGGATAGGTGCACTAGCTCCCCTATCAGAGACAGGCGCCTGGGCTTGGACTGCGGGATTTTTATCCCTGGACTCCTTCCAAGGGTTCCTGCAGTTCTTGCGCCAATGCCCTGTCTTCCCACACCCGTAACAAGCATTACTGGCCTGCGGGGCGCGGTTACCCTCCTGATGCCACTCCTTTTGAGCCGGGGCTGCGGGTCGTGCCTCATGCACCTTTCCCTTAAGGGGACGTGCTCCCATACTTCTGGTATTACGGTACCCCACCGTGAGTCGATTTAGGACCGACTCCTCTGTAGTGGCGGGGTTAGTGGGATCAAACCACGCTTTTGCCTGCTCCCTGACGGCTGGCAAACTGTTGGTTACTATACACCTGAGCCAATGAGTTAAACTGGCACCGCCTATGCGGCTACGCTGGTATACTGGCCACAGCCTGTCGGCGAAAACCTTCGGGGGTTCTCCCTCCATCTGCACTGTTCGTCCCAATCTAACGAACGGACCTTCATCGTCCATTCCCAACACTTCTAGGACCTCATCTCTTAGCTCCCCATAGGTATTAGTTCCCCTCTTGCTCTCGTCTGAGAGACACTGAAGGATCGAGCTGTCTAATGAGAATAACAGCATTTTTGCTTTTTCCCCATCATCGCAGCCGTTAATGGCTGCGGTTTGCTCTACTTCCCTGAAATGTACGGAAGGGTCGTCTGACTCGGCCAGCTTCCGTACGTGACTGATCATAACCCTCAGCTGGTGTGAGCTGTGAGGCAACACAAGCTGGTTGAGGAGATCCCCCTCTTCCCCACCTGCTCCGTTCGGCCCCTCTTGATACCCGTGACCGGACACAACGGTCCCGGCTTCACTTCTACCTCAGTGGGCTCTTTCTCTACTTTTACCACTTCCTCCCTCACCCAGGTTGCCGAATAGCTGGGTGGTGCGGAGGGCACAGTGGCTAATACCTCCTCTGCTTTGTTCGGTGGGGGTTTCTGAAATTCCTCACCCACTAGCGGCTGGTGTGCTGACGGGCTGATAAGGCACACCATGCCGTGCGCTTTGTTCAAGGCCTCTTTAAGGTTCCCTATCTCCTTTTGGCAGATGCTGTGATCGGCCCCCTGAAATTTATCCTCGAGGGCCATCTTATATGCCGCCCTAACCCCCGTTAAGCTCTCTTCCTGGACTTTTATTTGGGCAGCTAGGCGGGCACATCGTTCCTTTAGTCTGCCCTCATTTAACTTTGCCTCAGTGACCTGGCACTCGAGGTAATCTATTTTTGCCTCATGGTGGTTGGCGACTAACTGGCGTTCTTGATGCAACGCATTTAAAGTCGCGATGAGCTGCTGCTCCCCCGCGACCTTCTCGTCCATTTCCACCTCTAAACTCTTGATCTGAGCTGCCTGCGCTAAGATGACCTGGTCCGAAATTTGGACTTGTCTTTTATAGCACATCAGCCAGACCGCTTTCTCCACTGTTTTTTTATGTTCCTTGCTATCTGTCCACCTCTCGGCTGCCTCTAGTGGACGCTTATCCACCAGCAGGTCACTTATCCATTTCTTGGTCAAATTCACTTTTCCAAACACATAATCTGCTATTCTCTCTTCCATGACATTTCGCCCATTCATACCAGGGTCTAACACATTATTTTCTCGCTGCCAGTGTCTTGCCGCGGTCGCCATTTTCTGTAAGGGGTGAGGCCTGTGGCTCTGTGCTTAGCCTGGGTGCTAGTGCGAGGTTAGGCCTTGTTGCCTGTTCTGGTCTCCAGCCAGCCTGGTGACACTAGACACCTGTGAGTGGTTCGACCCACTCGCCCTTACAGTTCTGACACTGGACTTAGGTGCGAGAGCAATAATGCAGAGAAAACTCAGGTAGACCCGGTTGAATAGTGCGAAATGGAAAATCTTTATTGCATATTATTCAAGATTACGAAATACATGTCATAAGCACAGATTAATGACAGTACAATCTTACACGCAGTTTTGTAACTAATTTTAAGGAAACGAGGAGCGCACGACACATCGTAAAAGGGGGCACACATTACAATTATCCTTAAAACTTAAACCCTCCCCTATCAATACCTGTCCTAAACTAGATTTGTAGGATCGAGACTCATGCTCACCACTCGTGATAACTCGGAGAATTCCAAAAACTCTGCTCGGATGTTTTTCCTGCAGCACCTGACCACCCACGTGTTGATCAGGGGTCTCTGTACCCCACTTGTTTACTCGTTTCTGCTCCGGCTAGCAAGCTGGACCGTCTGCTGTCATGAAGATCTGTGTTGTCCTCGGAGTTCCGACACGACTCAAAAAATAGTCTTCCTGTGCCCTCACCAGTTTGTAAAACTCAAAGAATGGTCTTCCTGGGCAAGGAAGTGTTTATTCGACTTACAGGCGCGGTCGGGGCTTACTGACCGTGGCGATACGTATTGTCGTCTTCTTCTCTTCTCATCTCATCTCATCTCATCTCATCTCGGGCCTTCGGTTCCAACACCGTTTACCGACTTCTCGGGATGGTGTGCCCGCTTCAAGGCTTCACAGCCCAGTTCTTCACAGATCTTCGCGGCAAGCCACGAGGTTGATCCTGGCGGATCAGAAAGTTCAATAGTCTTCCAGCAAGTCAAACAGCAAGAGGCAGAGGCACGAGGCAAGCGGCAAGGAGTCAGGCGGCAAGAGCAAGAGGCAAGAGACAGATGGACGGTTGTACCTTACAGTTATAGTGCTGTAATTCCTCTTTTCCCGCCCAATCTTAATGTCTTTCTTTTGTCAGGGTTTTGGCGCTCAAACTTCTTGTATAGGGTGATCTCCGTTTAATGGGTTTCGGTGATACTTGTAACTGCCTGAGTACCCGTTAATACTTCTCCCATTGTGGAACCGGTCAGTATTCTCCCTGGAGGGGTTTTGGGGCTTCCAAATGTTTTCTGTAACTACCCGCAAACGGCTCTCTCATCGTAGAGTCGTGGGGATTTTGCATATTAATGTCTTTGGATGGGTTCTTGATCGCTCGGTACAATATCCCTTATTCGCACCTGGGAGACCGATTCCAGTATTTATGTGTAAAATGCAAACCCATTATGTCTTGTGAATTATCTCAAATGTGCTGAGTCTTGTCCGATCTCGCACAAATGTTTATTGGAACGCCATCTTGTCTGCTCATTGAAAAGTCTTGAACGTTCTGCCACGAGGCGTGGTGGCCATTTTACAGGCTGTTTGTGTCCACTTTGAAAACCTGACAGCATTCTGCTGAAATAAAGCTGTTTGTACGAAACTTTATGTCTCCTTCTTATTTATAAAATCGTGATAATTTTGCGAATTCTACAACCCTTTAAGCTATTTCACTGGGATTTCTACCAAAGTTATGTAGGACAATCAGGGAAAACCCCGCAGAAATTCCAGGCGAGTAAGTTTAATTTCCTGGTCAGTAGTTGATTACTCCTGCGATTGCACATCTTTGCACAATTCTAATTGTTGAATGTTGAGGTGTAGCTGTACAGTGTATTGCTGCAGTAGCAATTCTTTGGTAATTGCAAATTAAAGCAAATAAATTAATTATATTGAGATACTGTTATAATTTGTTTCTACCATTAAAGTCAAATCGGTAAATATAAGGGCTGGGATTTTGCTCACCTCGGCAGGTCCAGGGCGGGCGATGTCGGTGGCGGGTCACGGCCCCACCTCAGGCTCCATCCCACTGCCTAAAATGAATTTACGTTGATAAATCTTGTTAAGCCCGCCCAGCGCATTTTCCAGTCCAATTAGAGGAAGCGAGTCTGGTGATGCCATTCATGACGTGTCATCGGCCGGTTTCCTTAAAGGGACCATAGCGACCTTACTTTTGATGTTTGTGCTGTCAGTGTTCTACAGCATTGAGGTGCTGCAAACACTGACAATCACTGCACAGAGGTGCAGGGCTGCACCCAGGTTCTCCCATGACTCCCTCCCTATGCTTAGGGAGGGAGTCACAGCACACAGGGAGGTCCTCTTCCCTTCCCATAGGCGGAAGAGACAACAACAACAACTTGTATTTATATAGCGCCTTTAACGTAGTAAAACATCCCAAGGCGCTTCACTGGAGTATTATAAGACAAAAAATTTGACACCAAGCCACATAAGGAGAAATTAGGGCAGGTGACCAAAAGCTTGGTCAAAGAGGTAGGTTTTAAGGAGCGTCTTAAAGGAGGAAAGAGAGGCAGCAAGACGGAGAGGTTTAGGCAGGGAATTCCAGAGCTTAGGGCATAGGCAACAGAAGGCACGGCCACCAATGGTTGAGCAATTATAATCAGGGATGCTCAAGAGGGCAGAATTAGAGGAGCGCAGATATCTCGGGGGGCTGAGGGGCTGAAAGAGATTCCAGAAATAGGAAGGGACGAGGATGATTTGAAAACAAGGATGAGAATTTTGAGACTGCCCCAGGAGACCAACGCAGTCTGGTTGCACATTGCAGAGGAGGTCACAAACAGGGATGTGGTCAGGAGGACCTGGGTGCAGTGCCGTAAACGTTTCAATGATCTCAGTAGATCACGAAACATTAGTACAAAGCCACACTCACCTTCATCCTCCTGTGCCACTCATCACATTCCCATCACTCTGCCTTTCCGTACCCTACTCCTGCACATCCTTACTCACACCAACTTACCTTGCACCTCCACCCATCCCTCTCTATCTACATTATCACTTCCCCATCTCACTAGCCACTCCTCACACTCACCCTGTAGGGTTCTCAAAATTCCCACATTCCCCAGAGTTATTAATAAGGGGTACCCTAGACAAAGTGGCTTCTAGAGCTCGTGGCAGAAGCCTGCGACATTGAACAGAAACCAGGGCCCTGCAAAAACAGCAGGCCAGGTGACATGCCTGGGTCTGTAAGAGAGTTGCAAAATTCCCAGACCCCCAAAAGACTCGGAGGAAAAGAGAGAGACCCGAAGAAAAAGGGGCTTTGGACATTTTAAAACCAACTGAGTGTATTGGACCAGGGACATTTTAAAACATGCCTGGGCAGACCTCAGTACAGGCTGCCAAAGGAAGCGGGGCTGGCCTCTACAGAAACAATGTTGTATATTACAGGTGGTCGGCCTGTCTGGGGAACCAGATGACCCCACTCCAGCCCCATCAAACTGCTTAGCATTTATACAAAGAAGTAAAGGAATGGAGTACTCAACACAAATGAACAACCATCAGACCAGCAATCATCCTCCACTTAACAAATATTTAATATCGTTAAAGGCCATCTCCTGCCATTAAAGTTAACGACCTTAACGAGCCCACCAGAATTAAACAAAGCACTGGGACGATAAGGAACAATCCAAGAGTATAACTTTAGACCTGTGCTGGAACAAGGCGGAGTTCTACAGAGACGAGACTGGCAGTTTTGCAGCCTAGCAGTTTTAAACAAGCTGTTCAAGTCACACAGACAGACCACAAGCAGGACAGCTGAAGCACAGGAGTTCTCCAGTACACAGTTCAACAGAAAACAAGACCGTTCAATAAAGAAGGCCAGCAGCTCCAGAAACAGACCGACATGCAAGAAACCAGAGCAACGGTTCCAGTGACCATCAAACACCTCGAGGCACAAGGGCCTTATGAAACTTTTTTTACTTAAAAGGACTTTAAACCATATCTCAACTGTCAAAGGATTCGTTTGGTGAGCATTATCCCTGGTCCTCAAGAGTCTAACTGAGCTAGTAAAGTGGGGTTGGGAGGGGTGAGGTATTGTTCTACTGTCATTTCCCTCGTTTGTACCAAAGTTAAGATTGACATGTTATGTTTCATCTCTGTTAAATAAACATTGGTTTTCCTCGCACCAATCCACGGGTCTGTTCGTTTGTCCTTATCGCCACTCGATAAGTCCTGGGCTCAGAGCTAGGAAGGGGATAGCGATTCGCAACCGCACAGTGGGCAGGACAGCCCAGGAAAACATAACTGTCTGACCTACAAATAAGCCCGAGACAAAAACCCCTTACACCCTCATCCTAGTGCAATCACACCAACTAAAACACACAAGGGTAGCCATTTGGGTGTTTTATCCAATGTTCATGTAAAGTTTCTGTTAATGTGCTGTCAAACATTGAAACTTTTATTTTCAACACTTTGCGTTCTTGGACAGATTTGTGTGCACCTTTGGAAGTGGCTTAGTGAGTTACAGTGAATGGTGAGACATAAAGTTACCCCCACAATGGTGATGAGTGTGAAAGGAATGGCTTGGGCATTGTAGGGATGCTTTATGGTGTTGGTGTGGGGTGGTGCCAACCTGGCGCATCATGTGGCAGCCAGGGTGTACAGCATCAAGTGAAGTAAATCTGGCCATGGTGAGGCCATCCCCGGCCTCCCGGGCAGCAGTGTGCTCGGGTGCTGATGCCCTGTGTCCTGTGCAGCATCAGGTGATTGCGGAGAAGGTTGGTGTTGTTGTTGGTGCTGCTGGTGTGTCTGCTGCTGGTGTTGGGGCTGATTGTGGTCGGATTCTGAGGACCAAGGTGAGAGAGTATAAACGGCCCCCATGTTGATGGAATAGATGGCAGGTGAAGTAAAGATGACAGAAGCATTCTGTCAATGGTGAGAGAGTTCTTCCAATGAGGTGAGAGTGGATGGAAAGTGGGAAGCCTGCAGAATCAGAGCTGGAAATAGACTGAAAAACAGCTTGTGGCTGAGGAAAGTGATGATCTGTCAGGTGGGAGCTTTTATTGTACATTTGAAGCTGTCAAGTAATCAACTGGAGCAATGGCCACAGAACTCCTGACTCAGGTTGACAGACATGGTCCCCAAACAGCATGGTTCCCGTGGCCATGAAGTTAAAGTTAAAAAGTAAATTTAAAAAGCCTGTTAAGGGTCTGTTAACTACATTATAATGAGTTTAATTGGGTCACCCGCTGCTGCCTGTCGGGTCTGCTCAGCGCTGACAGACCCGACATTGGGAAAGGCGCATTGCGGCGGGTTCCCGACCCACTATCATAAAAAAACACTTTCCCATCCGACCCGCCACTGATCCCGCTCGCTGACACCCCAGAAAATTCCGGCCTAGGTATTATTTCAGATGGAAGGTAAAGATCGATTGTAAGAGCAGGAAATTAAGCACAGTCACAAACTAGATGAAATCTATTAATTTGGAGCAGGTCTACTGTAAACATTAAGAAAATGGCAGATTTACTTTTGCAGTCTTCTTCTTAGGCAGTCCCTCGGAACCGAGGATAACTTGCTTCCACATTAGAAATGAGTTCTCAGGTGACTGATCAGTCCAATGTGGGACCTACAGTCTCTGTCACAGGTGGGGCAGACAGTGGTTGAAGAAGCGGGTGAGTGGGGTGCTTGGGTTGACGTGTGCTCCTTCCGCTGTTTGCGCTTGGCTTCCGCTTGCTCCCGGCGAAGAGACTCGAGGTATTCGGCGCCTTCCCGGATGCTTCTCCTCCACTTTGTATGGTCTTCGGCCAGGTTTTCCCAGGTGTCGGTGGGGATGTTGCACTTTTTCAAGGAGGCTTTGAGGGTGTCCTTGAAGCGTTTCCTCTGCCCACCTGGGGCTCTCTTGCCGTGTCGGTGCTCCGAGTAGAGCGCTTGTTTTGGGAGTCTCGTATCGGGCATGCGGATGATGTAACCCGTCCATCGGAGCTGATCGAGCGTGGTCAAAGCTTCGATGCTGGGGATGTTGACCTGAGCAAGAACACTGACGTTGGTGCGCCTATCCTGCCAATGGATTTGCAGGATCTTGCGGAGGCAGCGTTGGTGGTACCTCTCCAGTGCTTTGAGATGCCTGCTGTACATGGTCCATGTCTCTGAGGCATACAGGAGGGCAGGTATTACTACTGCTCTGTAGACCATGAGCTTGGTGCCAGGTTTGAGGTCCTGGTCTTCAAACACTCTCTTCTTCAGGCGACCGAAGGCTGCACTAGCACACTGAAGGTGATGTTGGACTTTGTCATCGATGTCTGCCCTTGTTGACAATAGGCTCCCGAGGTATGGAAAGTAGTCCACGTTGTCAAAGGCCTTGTCATGGACTTTGATAATCGGGGGGCAGTACTGTGTGGCGGGGCAGGTTGGTAGAGGACCTTTGTCTTATGGATGTTTAGTGTAAGGCCCATGCTCTCGTACGCTTCGGTGAAGGTGTCAACGATGGTTTGGAGTTCGACCTCCGAGTGTGCGCAGATGCAAGCGTCATCTGCAGACTGTAATTCAACGACAGAGGAAGGGACGACCTTGGATCTGGACTGGAGGCGACGGAGGTTGAACAGTTGCCTGTTTGTTCTGTAAATTAGCTCCACTCCAGCGGGGAGCTTACTGAGGGTGAGATGGAGCATTGCCGCAAGGAAGATCGAGAAGAGCGTTGGTGCGATGACACAGCCTTGCTTGACCCCGATCCGTACATGAATTGGGTCTGTGGTGGAACCGTTGGTCAGGATCAAGGCTTGCATGTCGTCATGAAGCAGGCGGAGGATGGTGACAAACTTTTGAGGGCTACCGAATTTGAGGAGGACACTCCATAATCCCTCATGGTTGACAGTGTCAAAGGCCTTTGTGAGGTCAAAGAAGGCCATGTACAGTGGTTGGTGCTGTTCCCTGCATTTCTCTTGTAATTGGCGCGCGGTGAAGATCATGTCCATTGTGCCTCTTAGTGGGCGGAATCCGCATTGCGACTCTGGGAGGAACTTTTCAGCCACTGGGAGAAGGCGATTGAGGAGGATTCTTGCGATGACTTTCCCTGTGGCAGACAGCAGGGAAACTCCTCTGTAATTACCGCAATCGGACTTGTCACCTTTCTTGAAGATGGTCACAATCACGGCGTCTCTGAGATCCCCTGGCATGCTCTCCTCCTTCCAGATAAGAGAAATGAGTTCATGAATTCACACCAGTAGAGCTTCTCCGCCATGCTTTAGCGCCTCGGCAGGGATTCCATCTGCTCCTGAGGCCTTGTTGTTCTTCAGTTGTCGGATGGCCTTTTCAACCTCATGCCGGGCTGGGGTTGTGCGGAGATGGTGGCGGGTAGCATGCTGTGGGATGGAGTTGAGGACACTCGCGTCGAAGACAGAGTCTCGGAAATTAAGCACAGACACAAACTGGGTGAAATCTATTAATTTGGAGTAGGTCTACTGAAAACATGAAGAAAATGGCAGACTTACTTTTGCAGTAAGAAAAAAATATCTACCTTATATTTTCAGGTTTTGAACAACTTTGTTCACAGGAAGATTTTATAGTTGGATTCATATCAACAATCACTGAATTCCAATGAATCAGATCATGAAGTGAAATGTTACTATTGCTGCAGTTGTGATGGGAGGAGTCACTGTGTAAAACTCAGACACCCGGAATTTCCACAGGGGTTCTTCCAATCATCCGCTGTGGATGATTGGTGTACACCATCGAGAACCAGCATAAGCAGCAGTTTACTTTGTTTCTCTGGGATTTCAGCCAAAGTTACGGTGAAGGATTGGGTGATCCCACACTGAAATTCTACCGCAGGATCCCCAGCCTTCTTAAGAACATAAGAAATAAAAGCAGGAATAGGCCATACGGCCCCTCGAGCCTGCTCCGCCATTCAATAAGATCACGGCTGATCATCAACCTCCACTCCACTTTCCTGCCCAATCTCCGTATCCCTTGATTCCCCTAGAGTCCAAAAATCTATCGATCTCAGCCTTGAATATACTCAAAGACTCAGCATTCACAGCCCTCTGGAGCAGAGAATTCCAAAGATTCACAACCCTCTGAGTGAAGAAATTCCTCCTCATCTCAGTTTTAAATAGCCTACCCCTTATCCTGAGACTATGCCCCCTAGTTCGAGACACTCCAGCCAGGGGAAACAGCCTCTCAGCATCTACCCTGTCAATCCCCTTCAGAATCTTGTATGTTTCAATGAGATCACCTCTCATTCTTCTAAACTCCAGAGAGTATAGGCCCATTCTACACAATCTCTCATCATAGGACAACCCTCTCATCCCAGGAATCAATCTAGTGAACCTTCATTGCACCGCCCCCAAGGCAAGTATATCCTTCCGAAGATAAGGAGACCAAACTGTGCACAGTACTCCAGGTGTGGTCTCACCAAGGCCCTGTACAATTGTAGCAAGACTTCCTTACTCTTATACTCCAACCCCCTTGCAATAAAGGCCAACATGCCATTTGCCTTCCGTATTGCTTGCTGTACCTGCACACTAGCTTTCTGTGTTTCTTGCATGAAGACACCCAAATCTCTTTGAACACCAACATTTGAAAGTTTCTCACCATTTAAAAAATATTGTTTTTCTATTCTTCCTACCAAAGTGAATAACCTCACATTTCCCTACATTATACTCCACCTGCCACCTTACTGCCTATTCACTTAGTCTATCTAAATCCCTTTGCAGACTCTTTGGCTGGAATGTTGCCGGCGCTTAGGGGGCGGGTTTGGAGGCGGGACATCCGGCAAAATCGCAAAGATTGACAGCGGGTCGGCAACCCGCTGTCAACCCGCCTCCAATCAATCTTCCCAGGTGTCGGGTCCCCAATTTGCGCATGCACCCAACACCTAGCGGCGGGAAGAGCATTATAGGCACTTAACTGCTTGTTAACAGGTTGTTAACAGGCAGTTAAGAGGCTTTTTCCAATTTTGACAGGTCTACTGCGGACACCACGCCAGGGTAAGTGTGGCATGCTGTGGGTCTACTGTAATGTTTCTGCATTGATGACAGCTGCAGAAGTGGTGTGAAGGATCCAGTGGTACACTGGTGAGTTTCAGAGGTAAGAAAATGTTGGTAAAATCATTTTTAAAGTGTTTAGACTTTTCTGTAGGTAACAATTTTTGAAGTGTTTGTGTAGTCCCACCTCATTGGGAGAACCTTTGTCACCAGTGACAGATCGCTTCTGTAACCTCACCTGCAGCTGCCATCTGTTCTAGCCTAAGGAGGAAGTCACTGGAGAGCCTGGGCGCAAGGGCTCACCTTTGTACAGTGATTGTCAGTGTTTGCAGCACCTCAATGCTGTAAACACTTAAAAATTCAACTTTAAAAAAAGTGTATGTGGCCCCTTTAAGAAAACCAGCAGATGACACGTCATCAACTGACGTCATCTGACACCGGCTTTCTCTTAATTGGCCGGCAAGCCCACAGAGCGGGCTTAACAAGGCCAATTGATGCAAAATAGCGTCTATTCGTCGGACGTCGTTAGGGGCGGGAGTGGAACCCGGAAGGCAGCTGTCCCGCCCCCAAGCCACATTGAAAGGTAAAATTGAGCCCTTTGTGTTCTCCTCACAGCTTACTGTCCCACCTAGCTTTGTATCATCAGCAAACTTGGATACATTACACTCGGTCCCTTCATCGAGGTCATTAATATAGATTGTAAATAGCTGAGGCCCCAACACTGATCCTTGCGGCACCCCACTAGTTACAGCCTGCCAACCTGAAAAAGATCTGTTTATCCCTACTCTCTGTTTTCTGTCCGTTAACCAATCCTCTATCCATGCTACTATATTACCCCCAACCCCATGAGCCCTAATCCTGTATAATAACCTTTTATGTGGTACCTTATCGAATGCCTTTTGGAAATCCAAATATACTACATCACTGGTTCCCCTTTATCTTCTTTGTGTGACTTTGTGATCCAGGCAATAGAGATGAATGGATTTGGGCAAATTATGCCTTATTTTTTAATTTATTCATTAAACGATTTGGATGATCTATGAGATTGAGGAATTTTATCTCTCTTTCAGACTATGAACCCGCTCTCACTCAGCGGATCAAACAGTTGGAATAGAAATATTTGTCACAAAATTACCCTGTATGATATTTATCTGTTGCTCTCACAGTCTGCTGCTGCAATCTTCAGCCAGACTGCCTTTTTGAGGCTGCAGTCTAATTTTCAAGCACCCCAGCTGATTACTTCTGTTTTACACAGATTTTACACAGATTTTACACCAATCAAAATTCCAACTTATATGTAAATGAGCGGATGCAGGAAACTCCTGTTTAAATACCTTTCCAGACCATCAGCAGGTACAACTCTTTTTTTTTTCCATTGGCATAAAAGAATGCAACTCACTGTATGGACATCTGGATTTAATGCTGGATTATTGATTGAAATCAGTGAGGAAATGAGATATATAAGCTGCAACCTGTTGGCAAGAACCATGGTCCAAGCCATGCGAGGTATCATTATTTGTTACAAGATCTTTCAGATCCATTTTATTTTAGACATATTTATGCATTTCCTATTTACATCTGTAGATATAATGAACTGCCCTCCGCTTAAAGTCCAAAGATACATAAATTTCTAGCATTCTGTTTGTACTGATAAGAACTGACAATCATAGAAAATGCTGCAATGATAATCGTCCTGCACTCAGCAATTATATTTTTCATTTATACTTGATAATTCTTATCTAATTATCATTTCATTTTCAAACAAGATTAGAATTCATTTGATGAAAATAAACTCTCCTTTGAATTGATTAGGGTTGCAGAAAGAAAAAATAATTGTATTTTTCAATTTGCAGTCTTCTTCTGGTGAAGGTGCTCAACAATTCAATTTTTCTTGAATGGCCACATAATTGTTTTTTGCTCAGGAAGGTGGCAAGTAATTGTCTTGAAAGGAAAAATCTGCATTTTAATGGAGCTTTAAATCTATTTATATATTTAAAACTCTTGTGTCCAGCATGTATATGTCACATCTCAATGTGTCACACTTGAAAGTGTCACATGTGCAAAGTGTCTGTCACACTTAGGCAAGATTGGTTCAAATATCATATTCATAAAACGCAACTGAACGGGTAGGAAATCTGCCAATGAACATGTAGCAAGAAGGTAGGAAAACTACCAGCCAAGAATTAGCCATCCACGTCCTTCATCCAACAGAGGCCTACCTTCTAGGTCCCCTGGGAGGAGGAACTTTGGGGAAAAAAAATAACATGCGGGCCCCTTACCAAAAGGAGCCAGTCAGGCCAGCTCACCTAAATTATTGAAATGAGGCCTGAGGGCCCATTTTGGACCAGCCACAGGCCTCCCAGTTAGGGCAGATGCTGTCTGCACAGTGCCAATTCTTGGCTCAAAAATGGGCCCCAACGATTTCTACCCCAATGCCTTTAAAATTTTATAAAAAGAGACTTGGCTAATTGATGATGGGCAGTTTACCTGCAGTCTTCATTAAAGTAATGAAATGTGATGTACATCTTCAAAGAATGTGACTTTAATGTAGGACAACGGATTACTTACATCACTGAAATTCATGATGATTCATTGTCCTATGAATATTAAATTTAAACTGTTTCAAGCCTGGCAATGGCATAGTCCTCCACGTTACCATATGACTCAAGGGCTGGATTTTCTTTTCCTGTACCGCCCAAAATTGGAGTGGAGGAAAATCAAGCAGGGAGGCCTACTAGTGCCTCTCTGCCCAGACCTACTTTTACTGGCCCTGCCCCAGAAGAATAAGCCGCCAGCTACTTCTTCACCAACCCACCGCATATAAGCCGACAAATCCCCTGGACCTGATGACCTATATCCTAGGAGTCTAAAAGAGATGGCTGCAAAGATATTGGATGCATTGGTTGTGATCTTCCCAAATTCACTAGATTCTGGAACGGTCCCGGTGGGTTGGAAGGTAGCAAATGTAACACCGCTATTTAAGAAAGGAGGGAGAGAGAAAACCGAGAACTGCAAGCCAGTTAGCCTGACATCAGTCATCGGGAAAATGTTGAAATTCATTATTAAGAAAGTGATAACAGGGCACTTAGAAAATCATAATAGATTAGGCAGAATCAAAATGGTTTTATGAAAGGGAAATCGTGTTTGACAAATCTATTAAAGTTTGTTGAGGATGTAACTAGCAGGGTAGATAAAGGGGAACCAGTAGATGTAGTATATTTGGATTTTCAAAATGCATTCGATAAGGTGCCACACGAAAGGCGCACAAGATAAGAACTCATGGGGCTTGGGTAATATATTGGCATGGATAGAGGTTTGGTTAAAGGACAGAAAACAGAAAGTAGGAATAAACAGTCATTTTCATGTTGGCAGGCTGTTACTAGTGGGGTGCTGCAAGGATCAGTGCTGGGGCCTCAGCTATTTACAATCTATATTAATGACTTAGATGAAGGGACCGAGTGTACTGTAGCCAAGTTTGCTGACGATATAAAGCTAGGTGGGAAAGTAAGCTGTGAGAAGGACACAAAGAGCCTGCAAAGGGATATAGACAGGTTCAGTGAGTGGGCAATAAGATGGCAGATGGATATAATGTGGGGAAATGTGAAGTTATTAACTTTGGTAGGCAAAATAGAAAAACAGAAAATGTTTTAAATGGTGAGAAATTATTAAATGTTGGTGTTCAAAGGCAATTGGGTTTCTTTGTACATAAAACACAGAGGGGGAGCAGAGTGCCGGGCTGACAGATCGCGGCACAGGGCATTGGTGAAACCACACCTGGAGTACTTTGTACAGTTTTGGTCTCCATACTTAAGGAAGGATATACTTGCCTTAGAGGGGGTGCATCCGGAGGCGCAAAAAAAATGTTTTTTAAAAATCAGGGCAGCCGGCTACCTCACCTTTAACTTCCACCCTGCTCGCGTCCCCCGTAGCAGTTGCTGCCATCACCCGGCGCTGCTGCAGGGGGCGAAGGGGAATTTTTGTTCCGGGGCGATGTGCCTGGAGATGGCGTCATGATCTCCGGGCGCATGAGATTGGGTCGCAACCCAGTAGCGCCGTCTTCAACCTCCTGTGGAATTTGGCGGGAGGCGTGGTCAGTGTCGTGCCCGGGCGAAAAGGCCTTTGTGCCCCATTAGCGCCCCCCACGGGAGGCACAAAGGAGGGGAATTTCTCCCCCAAAAAGTTAACATGCAGGTACAGCAAGCAATTAGGAAGGCAAATGGTTTGTTGGCCTTTATTGCAAGGGGGTTGGAGTACAAGAGTAAGGGAGTCTTTCTGCAATTGTACAGGGCATTGGTGAAACCACACCTGGAGTACTTTGTACAGTTTTGGTCTCCATACTTAAGGAAGGATATACTTGCCTTAGAGGGGGTGCAACAAAGATTCACTAGCTTGATTATTGGAATGGGAGCGTTGTCCTATGAGGAGAGATTGAGTAGAATGGGCCTATACCCTTGGGGGGAAAAATTCAGTATCGCCCCATTTGGGGCGCAATTATCGGCTGGGCACAAAGATTAGCGCCTGGCACTAATTATCGCCTCCGACTGCAAACTTGACTTTTATCGCCCCGTGAGGTGATTGGAGCGCTAAATCAGGTGCTACACATCTGTCTTAAGGCGCAAAGGCCAAGGAGTGAGGCGCTAAGTCAGAGCGCTGGCGAAGCTCATGTGATGTCAGTCAGCAATGGGACACAGACACAATGGCGCCGGCCAGTTCTTAAAGGGGAGGGTCGATCTTGCTCTTCATCCACATCCTGCTCATTGCAGTCTTGAATCTCAGCCTGGAGAGACCTGTACATCAAATCTGCTGGAAAGAACAATGGAGAGGCCCAGGGGAAGAGCTCAGAGTGCAACCCCCACAGTCTCTTCTAAATCGATGCAAGGAAGGTCAAATCAAAATGAACCTGCAAAGTGCTGCTCAGTACCCAAAACTCCTTCACGCAGTGTTAAATCTCTCCAGAAGTCCCTCTCTCTCTCTCAGAATGCGTGGTTCAAAAATGTTACCAACAAAAAAAGGCAGGAAGCGGTCGCCTTTAAATAACGCTCCCTCAGTCCCTTCCTGACTGCAAAACGCTCCCCTCAACCTGTCGTTGCTAGCGGCAGGCAGTAAGGCAGGGGGCGCCACTCAATATCCGCTCCGGGGCGCTACCGGGGCGTTGCGCACTCGACTGACGTCACGATCTGCCGGCGCAGGAGATCGTGGCGGTAGTGTTTAGCGCCGCCGCAAAATGTCTACTTAATTTTGCAAGCGGCGCAAACATCGCCACGCCCGGGCGCTAGTTGCTTTGTGCCCCATTAGCGTCCTCTTAAGGCGCTAACGGGAGGCGCAATCAACTGAATTTTTCCCCCTTGGAGTTTAGAAGAATGAGAGGTGATCTCATTGAAAAATATAAGATTCAGAGAGGTCTTGACAGGGTAGATGCTGAGAGGCTGTTTCCCTTGGCTGGAGCGTCTAGAACTATGGAGCATAGTCTCAGGATAATGGGTCGGGTATTTAGGACAGAGATGAGGAGAAATTTCTTCACTCAGAGGGTTGTGAATCTTTGGAATTCTCTACCCCAGAGGGCTGTGGATGCTCAGTTATTGAGTATATTCAAGGCTGAGATCGATAGATTTTTGGACTCTAAGGGAATCAAGGGATATGGAGATCGGGTGGGAAAGTGGAGTTGAAGTTGAAGATCAGCCATGATCTTGTTGAATGGCAGAGCAGCCTCGAGGAGCCATATAGCCTACTCCTGCTCCTATTTCTTATGTTCTTATAGATGATGGTGGAGGCCTAGAAACCCATTCGATTTCTCTGCCTTTCGCTGCTTATGCCACTGCCCTAAAGACCACCAACAGAAGAGTACTGGTAGACCCTGGGTTAACAATGGAAGGCCCTTTGAATCCCCTTTTGGAGGAAGAGGACAAAACCGCTTCCTCTCCTTGGACCCAACAAGCTATCGCGTTTATAATTCCCTGGAATTTTTCGATCTCCCTTTTTAAATATAGGAATTACATTAGCTGTCCTCTCGCACTATTCCCTTTTCTATTGAAATTTTAAATATGTATAATAATGCCTCTGCTATCTACTCCCTAGCTACTTTTATTATGCACAGATGCAATCCATCCAGACTAGGGTTTTTAACCTCTTTACGTTTGTCTAGTTTATCAATTATCTCCCCCTTTCAATCTGAAATGTCTTGATATCCTTTTTGATCTCTTCTTCCCTTCTTCTAATGTCATGTCCAACTTGTTAGTCGCGCTGGTATATACTAAGGCAAAGTAATTATTTAATATTTCTGCCATTTCTTCTGTGAGTTTATCCTGTCCATCCCTTAGTGGCCCTATCCCTACCTTAACTTTCCTTTTGTTATTTATGTGTCTGTAGAATACTTTCCTATTTCTTGTTATATTCTTTGATAATTTTATTTTGTAGTTCCTCTTTGCCTTCTAATTGTGTTTTTGATGTCTTTCCTAACCACTTCATATTCATTTTTGTCATCCTCTCCTTTATTGTCTATATACGTAGTGTATGCCTTTTTCTTTAGTTTCAATTTTACCCTTGTGTCTTTATTCAACCATGGTGTTTCATTATTGGCTAGTTTGTTCTTGTTTTTTTTAGGCAAAATATGTTTCTCCTGAACTCTATTGATCACCTTCTTAAATATTTCCCACTGCTGTTCTATCTCTTTGTTTCTCAATATTTTTTTCCAATTTAACTATCCCATTCCATCCTCATCCCCTCACAATTAGCTTTTTTTTCCCAATCTATTAATTTGGACTTTGTCTTACTTATATCTCTCTCAATTATTGTCTTAAACCTTTTTATGTTGTAATTATGCTATTATCTAGATGCTTCCCTACGCTTGCTTTTCTCATCTATTCTGGTTCACTTCTCAGTACGAGATCCAGCAGTGATTCCACTCCAGCTGGACTTCTTACGTACTGGACAAGAAAGGAGCCTTGTGCACACTGTAAAAACTCCATTCCTTTTCCCCTTTCATTACCTTGTCTTGTCAGTTTATTTGGGGGTACTTGAAATCTCCCAAGATTATTATTCTATGAATTTTACCCATTTCATAGATTTGCCTAGACATTTCTCCCTCCACTTCCCTTCCACAATTAGGTGGCCTGCAGTAGATCCCTATTAGCATGATCAATCCCTTTTTATCCTTTATCTCAATCCATATGGATTCTGTTTTGATCTTAATGTTAGTTATGTCCTTTTTTTTCTACTGCCATTATGTTATCTCTAATTAGTACAGCTACCCCACCATCTGCAATCATTTGAATGGCACTGCATGTTATTTACAGCAGGGACCAAATGTTATTAAAGTCTTTGCCAAATGTTTGCTGCTATATGTACTATGATCAATTCTATCAGAACAACTTGTTAATTTGTTCCCCTGATGTATTCTTTTCAGAGTAAGAATGGCACCTAATCATAACTGTAGTGCACTATCAAATATCAGGTGAGGAAAATTAGCAGATAGAGACTATATGAGTATCATGTAATTCTCAATCTATTAATAATAAATTACCCTACAGAATATGTTTGTTGCAGATTTTGAATAGAAACATTCTCCTGCCTTATAAACATGTTAATCATGTCTTTTGTTCTGCAGTAAACTCTCTTGATTTTAATTAATTTAGGTGAATTAATGTGCTTTGCTATGACTGTCAGTTTACAGACCAACATACAGCAGCAATTAGAAGCAAAAACGCAATGGGTAAAAAGCATAACATCAGCCCAATAGCTGGCTCATGCATATTTAAATGAAGGCACGACCCCAAATTAAATCATTGATGAGCTGAAAGGGCACTTATTATTGTGTTCATTTATAAAGAATTTATTTTTTCTTCCCCCACAATGCATCTATGCCCAACAAGAATGGTGGTGGGAAACTTGCATCCAGCTGCTATTAATGCAATTTTGCAACCAGAGAAAGCATAAGAATGGTGCATGTTGTCTTTCTTTCAAATTGCACTGTATTCCTTAGGAGAAACAGCCTTACTTCATGGTTTCAGCTGAAATTGGAAACTTAATTATGGTCAGCGGGTTGGGCGCATGTATTGGTCCCACTCCCAAATTCATGGAGCCCATTGTTTAGGCACCCTTCCCTCGCCTTCACATGGTCCATCTCCGACTCTTCCCTTCCCTTCCTTGACTTCTCCGTCTCCATCTCTGGGAGTAGGTTATTGACCAACATTCACTACAAGCCACTGACTCCCACAGCTACCTGGACTACACTTCCTCCCACCCCGCCTCCTGTAAGGACTCTATTCCCTTCTCCCAGTTTCTCCGTCTCCGCCGCATCTGCTCCAACGATGCCACCTTCCATACCAGTGCTTCCGACATGTCTTCCTTTTTTACTCAACCGAGGATTCCCCTCTATCGTGGTTGACACGGCCCTCGACCGTGGCCGTTCTATCTCCCGCACTTCTTCCCTCACCCCTGCCCCTCCCTCCCGGAACCATGATAGAGTTCCCCTTGTCCTCACCTTTCACCCCACCAGCCTCCACATTCAACGGATCATCCTCCGCCATTTCCGCCACCTCCGACGTGATCCCACCACCAAACGTATCTTCCCTTCACCTCCCCTTTCAGCATTCCGTAGGAACCGCTCCCTCCGAGACACCCTAGTCCACTCCTCTATCACCCCCAGCACCCCTTCCCCCTCACCCGGCACCTTCCCGTGCAAGCGCAGGAGATGCAACACCTGCCCTTATACCTCCCCCCTTCCCACTCTCCAGGGCCCCAAACACCCCTTCCAGGTGAAACAGCGATTTACTTGTACTTCTTGCAATCTAGTATACTGTATTCGCTGCTCATGGTGTGGTCTCCTCTACACTGGGGAGACCAAACGCAGATTGGGTGACCGCTTTGCGGAACACCTCCGTTCAATCCGTAAGGGTGACCCCGAGCTTCCGGTCGCCTGTCATTTTAATTCACCGCTCCACGCCCACTCAGACCTCACCGTCCTCGGCCTCTTGCATTGTTCCACGGAAGCTCAGCGTAAGCTCGAGGAACAGCACCTCATCTTCCGATTAGGCGCTTTACAGCCTTCCGGACTCAATATCGAGTTCAACAATTTCAGATCATAACCTCGGCCCCTACCATATATATATATATTTTTTTTTTATCCACACTTTTGGTTTGTGCCTTTTCCCTTTTGTTTCTCTCTCCCACATGGCAGCTGTCTTTCATTCTGCCAGCACATTTCACACTTCTAGAGCCATCTTTTGTTTCTTAACCTGTCCTATTCCCATCTCATCTCGCCTTGAGTATCTCTTAATATCTCTTTACTTCTCACATACCTTCCCTTTTGTTCTTTTATTCCCTCCCCCAGCCTCCAAACTTGCTTTTTCATCTGTTTCATTTCCTTCTTTTTTCTCAGTTCTGACAAAGGGTCTTCGACCTGAAACGTTAACTCTGTTTCTCTCTCCACGGATGTTGCCTGGCCTGCTGAGTTTTTCCAGCGCTTTCTGTTGTTATTTCAGTTTTCCAGCATCCGCAGTATTTTGCTATTGTACCATTGTTTAGGCATCCCTGGCAGATTCCTAAAACAGACATAGGTCCCTTTTATATGTAAATTAGGGACATACGCCTGTTAAAGGAACCCTTCCACAAATTAGTCACGTCATGAACGGAGCAGGCGTCAGATTTTTCAGCAGCTGGCAACCAAAGGTAAGGTTTTGATTTTTTTCCCCAAAATAACTTCCTATAGAGCCAGGAGGAGCAGGATTGCTCCCCCGATTCCACGGGAGTTGAGATCCTCCCACCCCCTGCCCAAAGCCCACAGCAACCCCCTTCCAGGACCTAGCTGAGGGCCGTTGCCGGCAAGGCCTGTGGCCCAAACTTGGTTTCTCCCGTGGGATGAGCTGCCTGTGGAGTCGCGACCAGCGACAGCAGCTCACCCTGAATATTCAGATGAGGCCCGAGGACCAATTTTGGGCCTATTGCTTTGGGCACGCACTGCCGAAAACAGGTCGACTAATTTCTACCCCTCTATCTTTATCATTTAGGTTTTGATGTGCAGAATTTCTAGATATATACAATCTAGTTCATGAAACCTGTAATTTTGGAAAGAATAATTTTACACTTAAGTCACTATAAACTGTTATTGTACTTATTTGTCTGAATGAGTTGTGTGAACATGTTTGAGTGAAAATGAGCAATTACATATTTGTGCTCCATTAAACAAACTTGACATTCATCCTTTGTATGATTGCATTTATTAGTATGACTTTTATTCTGTATTGTTGCTGAAAGTATTCAACCAGAACTGTAGAAAAGTATTTGTGCATGACCACATCTAGCTATGCATTAATCTTTCGATCACTGTCAGTCTGTAATTTCTTGCCCTACCACTATTGCATTATTAAATACAAAATCTGGTTGTACCGGAGTTGAAAAGCTCTAATGCTTCATTCAATCCCTCATTAAAATGGCTTAGACTTAGTCTAAGCACTAATTTGTCAAAAGTGTTGTACCTGCACACACTTCCTGTTCTCTAACACTTATTTCCTGTCACAGTCACACTGTTCTCCTTAGAGCAGAGAAGGTTAAGAGGAGATTTGATTGAGGTGTTCAAAATCATGAGGGCTCTAGACAGAGTAAATAAAGAGAAACTGTTTCCAGTGGCAGAAGGGTCAGTAACTAGAGGACACAGATTTAAAGTGATTGGCAAAAGAACCAGAGGCAACATGAGGAAATATTGTTTTACGCAGCGAGTTGTCATGTCTGGAATGCACTGCCTGAAAGGGTGGTTGAAACAAATTCAATAGTAACATTCAAAAGAGAATTGGATAAATACTTGAAGGGAAAAAAGTTACAGGGCAATGGGGAAAGAGAAGGGGAGTGGGATTAATTGGATAGTTCTACCAAAGAGCTGGCACAAGCATAATGGGTCAAATGGCCTCCTTCTGTGCTGTATCATTCTATGATTCTATGCTCCTAATATTTTATCTGCTGAAAACAAGTTCAGAGGACTAAGGAAATGCCATTTTGTGTTTGTGCAGACATTTCTGCTGAAATTATTGACAGTGGAATTTCACTCCATCTCATGTTGATGCTAGTCACCCTTGACAATGTTTTATATACTCAGACTGAATTGAAATAAAATAGATATGTTGAGGAGACTGAAATGTAGTTCTTGAACTATCTTTATATTTAGACTAATGTAGATGGACAAGTGTGTACTTAGAGGAGAATGTTGAATTCATCGTGCCAAAATGCAAGCAGAGGAAGCAACTCAAGCAGGTTGTGACTGTATTAAAAGAAGAAGCCATATGAGTTGTATTTCTAGTTATTTCTCAGTGTTTCAAACTGCAGAGGATGCCTGTGAAATTATTTCAGTGAGTGCTTATACTGCGCCATTTTCTTTGTAACATAAAACAAATGCACAATTTGATGACATACTTGATAGAAGTATATGCCAAGGTCAGTTTTTGCTTTGAGACACCAAGTTATTCATCATCATCATCTTATTTTCATAGATCTATAATATAATATTATTTGGTTTGTAATTTGCAGATCCAATTAACATGTTACAAAACCCTGACTTAAAGTCACTGCGATGAGTAGAGGACATAGCTAGATTCTGCTGTTGTCCTATTGATTCCTTGGGTTTGATTAAGTCCATTTTCTGCAAATCCATGATGACCTTCAATGTGTTTACATTTTAGAAGCTGTAATTAGGATCTATTTGAGCAATGAATATTGAATACACAGCAAAGCAGAACTTTAAATGTCCAACCTTATGATTCATGCTTTAGCACGCAAGAGATAAAAATGCATTTTAAAGATAATCGGGTAAGAATCCAAATAATCACCTGCACACCATCCTTTATTGAAAAGTTTCATGGAATGCTTATTGCAGGTTTGCCCAAATGCAGCATGATTGATGGGCAGTTGTAATGTATTTCCCTCCAAGTCTATTGTGTATCATTAGTTGGCATTACACTGATGACATTTTTCTGAAATAAACTAGAAGTAGATTAAACATTTAATTTTTAATTGGTTTTGTAGAAAATATGTCAACATTAACACCAGAGTACACTGTGTTTGGAATCCTGACAAACACGTAAGTGGTTTGCCAGGAAATGAGATGCATGGTAGAAGATTGTTTTTGCATCAGGAGTTCTGTATATTAGAGGTTAAAAATAGCTCATTTAAAAATCTATGTACCACAGCCTGATTAATCATTTATTCTTCCGTCAATGTAACTGAATATCAGGTGGGGCGTATAACAGATGGCCAATGCGATACTGCCTGTTTGGCGATGCCGACCAACTTGAATTTCTACCCCATTATCACTGTTGCTCCTGCTTAATCAAACAGGAGCCATATTTGTGACAATTATCCCTCCATTTCCATCAAGATTGAATTTGAACTCAAGTCTCCACACAGGAGTCCAACATTTGAACAGTAGAGCGAGCAGGCTGCCTCTCTGCTTAAATCATTGAATAAACATATTTTATAAATCGTTCCAGTGATGGGGATTTATGACATCTTTTCTCAGTTGTGAAAAGCTCAAGAGTCAGAAATACCCAAAGTAGTGACAATCATCTTTTAAACAGGTGAAAGAACAGTGTTAATGGTATGATGTTTTATTTATTCTAATTACATTCTGTTAAATACATTCTGGGATATGTCATGTTCAGCAAACCATTAAATCTAATTAACTGTTGTTAGTAATTCCTTTTATTGCAAAAGTTCCATCTAGAGGTTGTTGCTAACACTTCTGGTATGTTTTTTTGAAGAGATGGAGAGGAGATGTTCATATGATTTATAAACCAAGTCAGTAATGTCATATGAAAATTCTACAGTCGCGAGAGAAAACACCAGATATGCATTATCAGGCTTTGATTGACTTTTCTTTTTAATCATGTTCTTTTTAATCTGAACATTATCATCAAAGCTGCTGCCCACCTTCCATACAAAGAAAAAAGAAACATGGATAGCAACGGCTTTGCATTCCCAGAACACAGAGATTCTGTACACCTTGCTTAAGTCAATTTATAGTCAAATATTTACAAGAAATACCCCAACGCCTGAGGTCTCCTCTCAGCATTCATCAGATTTTAAAACCTCATATACTTTTCATCATGTTTATATAGGAACATAAGAATATACAGAACCAGAAAAGGCCATTGTGGTCCATCAGATTTGTCTCAAAATTCAGAAAAAAAAACTAGCCCCTCAATCAATTGTTTTTCTGAGAAACTAACCAGTTTCCTTTTGAATTTTCCAACATTATCTGCCTCCACTGTTTCCCTGAGAACTCCGTTCCACATATCACCATCCTCTAGTTAAACCCAAACTGTCTGTTCGTCTTCCCTCTCCTGGAGTTTGCCCCCTACTTACAGAGTCTGTAACTATTTTATCAGGATTCAGTAATCTATACCCTTTTGAACACTAAAACTACAATAAGATCCTCCTACTACGAGTACCCTAGTGTCCCTATACAAGACCTGGGTTAGGCCCCGTCGAGAATATTGTGTCCAGTTCTGGTCCCTTTACATGGTGGGATATATAGAGGTCCTAGAAAAGGTTCAGAGAAGGGCCACTAGATTCATTCCTAGTTTAAAAACCCTTAGCTATCACAATAGGCTCAGGGAACTGTGTCTCTTTACTCTAGAAAAGCATACATTTCAGGGAGACTTGATTGAAATATATAAAATGATGAAGGGTCTAGACTGTGCACATGTGGACAGATTATTTGAATTAGAATGAGGGGACATGTGTACAAGCTGTGCAAACAAAGAACTAGGTTAGATGCCAGGATTATTGACCTTTGGAATAGATTGCCAGCTCATGCGGTGGATGCGATTCACTGTAAATGTTCAAAGGGGATATGGGTCAGGTACCTGGAGGAGGCTGATATTGTTGGAATGTTGAGTAATGAACCTCATGGTCATTGTTATCTCATGGAACTCATGTTTGATCACCTTTGGGAGTCGGAGACAAATTTCCCAGAATTATTTTTTTCCCAATTGGATTAGGCATTTTTTTAATTTGTTTTTTTTTGCCTCTCTGAGATAATTCCATGGCTGTTGGTGGGTGGGAAGTATTTGGGGTTGCATTGCTTATTTACAGCATGAATGAATGAGACAGACTCAATGGAGCAACTGATCTTTTTCTGTTTGTCCTTTCAAACGTATGTATACACCAAGAGCTTTCTTTTCTCTAGTGTAAATATTCCCAGCTTTCTAAGTTTATCCTCAAAGCTCAAATGCCTAACCCTCTGACATAGGTTTTGTTGTCCTCCTCTGTAATTTCTCCCAAACCAGGATGTTCTCACTGTAGTAGAGTGACCAGAATTATACACCAGATGGGACTGAACCAGTGCTCTGTACATTCTCAATAATTGTCGCGGGACTCATGTTCTATCTTCTAGCTATACAGAAAGTTACCGAAAAAAACATGTTCATGTTTTGGTTAAACTGACAACTCCTTGCTATGTAGAACAGCATTGCTCAGTATCATCCAGCAATCTGGAAAGAGAATCTGTACTTTCCAAATGGCTAACTTTAATCTATTTAACGTGCAGACTTTAGGAAGGATGTGAAGGCATTGGAGAGGGTACAGAAGAGATTTACTGGATGGTTCCAGGGATGAGGGATTACAGTTATGTGGACAGACCGGAGAAGCTGGGGTTGTTCTCTTTAGAGCAGAGAAGGGTAAGAGGAGATTTGATAGAGATATTCAAAATCATGAAGGGTTTAGATAGAGTAAATAAGGAGAAACTGTTTCCAATGGCTGAAGGGTCGATAACCAGAGGGGACAGATTTAAGGTGATTGGCAAAAGAACCAGCGGCGACATGAGGAAAAACTTTTTTACACAACGAGTGTTTAGGATTTGAACTGCACTGCCTTATAGGGTGGTGGATACAGATTCAATAGTAGCCTTCAAAAGGGAATTGGATAAACACTTGAAGGAGAAAAAAATGCTGGGCTACGGGGAAAGGGCGGAGGAGTAGGACTAACAAGATTGCTCTTCGAAAGAGCTGGCACAGACTCGATGGGCCAAATGGCCTCCCGCTGTGCTGTACTATGCTATGATTTCCTCTGAGTTTATGATTTTATGATTAAATATGTTACATTTTCCCCCCAAGACTATACCTTATTGCTGGAGTACAAATAATATTATTTAGTTTCAAAGTTATTTTTCTATCAGTTCATCCAGTGGTATAAAATATATTGAAAATTGATTGGGCCTCGCCAGTAAAGCTGTAACACCTCTTCAGACTAGAGGACAAAGAAGTTTTCTCCTATTATTATGGTTGGTGAGCTGGCTTGACATCAGGGAGCACAGTACAATATATCAGTTCTGCAATTGCTATATGTAATTTTAACATTCAGTAAAAAGAATTGCAGCCGCAACACTTTATTTTCATGTATTATGAAAAACAAGATGAGAGAGCAAAATATTGAGAATGGGCTTATTATTTCACCGCTCCTTGCACACACAACATCTTTCATTCATATAGCACCTTTAATGTCATAAAATGTCCCAAGGCACTCCAGAGGAGCATTAGGAAACCGAGCCAAAAAAAGAGATATTAGGATAGGTGACCAAAAGCTTGGTCAAAGAGGTAGGTTTTAATGAGGGGCTTAAAGGAGGAGAGAGAGGTAGAGATGCAGAAAAGTTTATGGAGAGAATTCCAGAGCTTAGGGCCTAGGCAACTGAAGGCACGGCTGCCAACGGTGGAGCGAATGAAATCGGAATCTTCAGCCCAAGTTAGGAACAGCTGATGTGTTGAAAATCTGCCAAATGATTTCTGAACTTTCACAAACCTTTGACAGCAGGTTTTCAACAAAATGTCAGAGAACACACAGCCCAAGAAACACATCACAGCACATTGATGATCCGAATTGCTAAATTAAATCAAATAAAGTGATAAAACTATTCTTGCAGTATGCCAAAAATTAGCTCTTGCATGCAAACCTAGCACTCATATTGATTGTTGCACATCCTACAATTTGATTCCAAGGTTTCAATTCTTATGGGTCACAAATAATTTTCTCCACATCCTCTCGTCTTCGAGTATCCTAATTCAGACAAACAGATTAAGGTGCTGTAATATCATAGTCTAGGAGCAATCAATCAATTTCACACACAGTTATCAGCTTATGCAGCAAGTAAAGCAAAAATCATTGTCAACCAAAAGCTCTTCCCTTGAGACCTTTCCCACAGCAGTTACACATTCATTGTTTCACAAACAAATACTCAATTTGCACATCAAACAGTGAAGGCTGAACGAATGTTGCAGGGACTTGCATTTGCTGAAGATTTTTTTTCTCTAAATATTGAAATAACTGTCATTCAAAACCTTTCCTTATTACCCTCGAGCTACAATTAATGTGAAGCTGTTGCTTACCTTTCTCCCCTCTCTGTTCGGTGACACATGCCGAAAGCAGGTAAAATTGTGACCTGATTAAAGGCATAAAGGACACACAATGAGCAATAGTGGATTGGGAAATGTTATTCCGTTCACCGTGACAAAACCAAAATTGGCTTTCTGTGAAGTCTCGATTCTTGACAGCAGGGTGCACTCTGTACCACCAACTTACACCTGTAATGGGTACATTTTGCAAGGTCTTGCACTGGCACTGGGATCTTGCATACACCCAGTGAATATTGGAAAATCGTGGATGTATCGGCAATGCAGAGCTTTAAAAAATTTGCCTTTAAGAGCACAGTCTGTCACATTCTTAAAGGGAATTCACTGCAAACCAACCCTTCCATCTCAATGCAGCTACATGATGTATGCACACATTATCACAGTGACTATGGACTGCACCTTGACACTTGTGTATGAATGTATTGGAATGATAATGTAATGGATGGAATTGGGCAATAGTTCCATATAATATAGGCATAAGGGGCTGAGGCCTAATATGCCCCTAATGCTCTTTGCATCCCAGTGTGACTGGCCTACACATTCTACTATAGTATTGCCTTCAGTATTACCATAATTTTTCAGCCATTAACAGCCAGTTCCAGCAAAGGAACTTGAATCCCAGTGGCTGTATGTAAAAAAAATTATAATGGCAGCAATGATCGGACAGCCAGAAGCCCTTTAAGTACCCGCAACCTTTCCCCCATGCCCAGACTGGTAGGGCTTCCAGTACAACATTGACTTTGTACTGCAGGTGCTGCTAAAATATTTAACTGACTGTGCTGACCTTGCCTTATCATTAGTAAACTGGTGGCAGGTTCTCTGACTTCAGACTACCGACCAATTTTGAAGCAGTTACCCTTCAGATCTTAGGCCAAGGCCGCATTGAGGAAGTTGCTGATTAAGTGGAATGGTAGCATGGTGGTAATGTTACTGGACTAGTAATCCAGCAGGCCTGGACTAACTTGATCCAAACATGAGTTCAAATCCCACCATGGCAACTGTGGAATTAAATTCAGTAAAGAAAAGCTAGTATCAGTTACTACTGGATTGTTGTAGAAAACCCATCTGGTTCATTAATGTCCTTTAGGGAAGGAAATCTGCTGGTCTGGCTTATATGTGACTCCAGACCCACAGCAATGTGGTTGACTCTTAACTGCCCTCTGAAATGGTGGATCACCTTCTGATGGGCAATAAGTGCTGGCCTTGCCAGTGATGAACAAATACAAGAAACCAGAGGCCTACCCCAGCCTGGAATTAGTACTTTTCTTATCAAGCTCTTCATTGCACCCCACTCATTCAATTACTCAGTCGCTGCTGCAGCATACAAGCAAACGTAATGCCATGTGACTCGTGCTAAGGTAGATATCAAATGTTGCCCCATGATGGTATTGTTACCTATGTTCCCCTTTGCTGTCTCCAAGTATGTCCCAGGAACCAGATCCACAGCCTAGTCAGCCAGACATGCCAGCATTCCACAGCGTCCAGCATCACACACTCCTACTTCCACAAGTACTAGTTCAGGTACATCTACCCCTGGAGATTTGTTTAGTGGGTTAGAGGATGATTCACCAAATAAATCACAGAGCACAGCTGGCCAGGAGCTGATGGCATGAAGAACAATAGTGAACCAGTTGGGTTTTCATAATAATCCACAAACCTTCGTAGTTCTTTTTCTGGTGCTACCCCATAAATGATCCAGTTTTATTGAATTCAGTTTCACAACTTGCTACGGTGGGAAATTTACTCATGACCTCTGGGTTGCTAGTCCAGTATCGTAAGCACTACGCTACAGTACCTGTATGTTAGATAAAATTTACTAAATTGGATATAACATACAGAATGCTTCACATGAATGCAATTAGGGCAATGCCTAATGTTCAATGTACTTTAAAATTAAATCTATATTCAACAAACTCACCAAGACCATATCATCACTTTTTCCGGAACTACGAAGATGTATGAGTGTCAAATCTGTGAGTGACGTTAACCGCATTATTTTTAAAAAATATGGTTCATTTCTATCACCTCTATGTAGAGTTAAAATAATTCCATTTTAAATTGAAAAGTTTAGTTCAGCCCCAAACCACAGTGGACATAAATTGAATATGGTTTATATAACTTCATTTCCCATAACGGGTTTTTATATTGCTTGAATCCTGATGCATTCACAGGCGTTGACTCAATTGTAGCATGCTTCAGTGAGCATTTGATAGGTCTGCATCTGAATCAGGTTCCATCTCGCGTGCCATTGGGCAAACAAATACTTTATCAGGATTGGGATGATTTATTCTTACTGAGAGAATGCAGCTCCCTTTTTATCATACAGTAAAAGTGGGGAAGGTATGCCAGCAGTGTCAAGAAGTTAAAATTAACAGTCAATTCCTGAACTGGGAGGAGAGGATGGAAAATGACCTGCAGTCATTTATGGATTAGGAAGGCCACTCAAACCATTTATTTCATCCATTCAGAAAGATCTTCAAGTTCCCCTACTGCAGCATTAGTAGTTTCTCAAATCCCAAGCTACAAACAAACATGAAAAAATATATCTGTGGGAAGGGGAATAAAATAAAATAAAAGATGACAGTACTTGACAGTGACAGATTTTTTTTGCTACTTCCAAATTTATAAATTTATTTGTCAAAACAAGCAGTAAGGCGGCACTGAGCACTAGAGTACAGTACTAGCACTAATTGTGACAAAGTGTGAAAACTACAGGCTAATTTACTCAGCTCCCCAATCTGAACCGTGCCTACCAGGAGGACATTGAATGGATGTTGCAGTGTCTCTTGTCAGGGTGAAAGAAAACCAGACCAGGTAGTTCTGGGCTTTGTGATCAAAGTGTAGAATAACCTTCCACTGTTTTGGCAGCAGAGACATGAGGCCAGATGGACTGAAGAGCAATGATAACAACATGGAGTTATAAAAAAAAAAAAAAAAAAAAACCAGAAGAGATGATTCCACAGCCTGGTGCCCTCAGCAAGAAACAACATTCGCAGAGAGAGTGCGTTTTCGGAAACCGTGGACACCCAGCCAATGATTTTGCAACCAAAAGATCCCATGCCACTATTTTGAAGAAGAGCAGGGGAGTTCTCCCCAGTGTCTAGGTCAATATTTATCCCTCAACCAACACATGAAAACAGATGAGCTGGTCATTATCAGATTGCTGGTTGTGGAACCTTGCTGTGCGCAAATTGGCTGCCAAGTTTCCGACATTACAACAGTAATTTACAGTTCAAAGAAGTACTTCATTGTCTGTAAAGCACTTTGGGACATCCTGAGGTCATGAAAGGTGCGATATAAATGCAAGTCTTTTTTTTTAATTAATCATGAACTGTATACTGCTGATTTCCTAAGATGTCCTCCCTGCTGGAAGTGCAGGATGGCAGAATATCCCTAAAATCGACTCATCATTTGGGCACATATATATCCCCAATCTGGATAGCTGGGTGTCTGGCACATGAAGAAACCCAACATCATGCTTAAAAGTCTCCAAACCAAACTACTGAGAACTTCACTAATGTAATTTCCATTTGCCCAATATGAAGTGCACACTCTCTCCCTGTAGGGATAGATTCCACTTACCTAAGCCCAGAGAGCTCATGCAACAGTTTAGCAAAATCCAAGGTTCAGGGAATCTCAAATTAACTTCAGGTTACTGCCAAGTTTTATCCTGCTAAAACTGTGCAGCACAAAGCACTGCTTGTTCAGCCAGGGCCACCTTTCCTGTTAGGGCAACAGCAAAATATTGCGGATGCTGGAAATCTGAAATAACAACAGAAAATGCTGGAAACACTCAGCAGGCCAGGCAGCATCCGTGGAGAGAGAAACAGAGTTAACGTTTCAGGTCTGGGACCCTTTGTCAGAACTGGAAAAAGTTGGAGATGTAACAGGTTTTAAGCAGGTGCAGAGGCACAGACTGTCCCTTTAGTTCCTTCCTCCCCTCCCTCCCCCCTTTCCCTGCCTTTGCACCTGCTTAAAACCTGTTACATCTCCAACTTTTACCAGTTCTGACAAAGGGTCACAGACCTGAAACGTTAACTCTGTTTCTCTCTCCACGGATGCTGCTTCCTGTTAGGGCATTGACTTGTAGGGTTATCTGGTCATGAATGGGGAGGACTACAGCACCCAGTGACAGGTTTACTCTTCCAGGTCCTATCAATGAGCCTGGCCTGCTCATGTGAACATTCATTCTTACGTATGGTATAGTCATATTAGCTTTTTCTTCAGACAAGTAATTTTATTATTAATGAATGGTTTCAGTGCCAGCAACAAAACATAGCTCTGTTCCAAAAGTTGTAACAATAACAAAATTTCAATCTCACCTAATAGTGCATTAGAGTGAAGTTCCCATCTCATGTAGAATTGTCTAAAGATTTCAACATGTTGAGTAGCCTATTCTTCTTTATCTGTATAATGTCTAATTGTGTAGTGGCTACAAAGCCATGGTTTTAAACTGAGACTTTACAATATATGGATCTAGCGCTAATGGAACTTTTAATGAAAACTTAAAGCAAAAGCATTCACAAAGGAGTAAACTAGTAAACATGGTCCTCGTACTATTAATTAGGAAAGAATTGAATTAGTCTTTTATAGAAAACCCAATAGACACTTCAAATGATTCTTTGAATCCTATCAAAGAGCCTTATGCCCTTTATTTCTAAATGTCATTTCTTCTGAAGTTTTATGGGCTGCCTTGGCCAAGGGGAAATGGAATTACATTTGGTGACAGATAATAGTAATACATTGTTGGAATGAGATGCTCATCGCAGCATTTCTCTGAATTAATATTAAGGATTAGCATTGCAAGTATGTTTTCAGTGAACAGCCTATGAAAATAATGTTGAAGAAGAAGAGGAAAAATAAAATATAGACTGCTGAGATGCTTGTCCAAATCAAAAATGTTGTTTTATTATCATTTACAATCAATGAAATATTTAGAATCTGTATTTCAGCAAATGGGATTCAGCAGATTAGTGCTTTGCATTGGGTTGGTTATCCTATTTTTACAGATTCAATTAATGCTTTAAAGTAAAGACTGAGCAATGAGATTTGCAGAGGCAGCTTCTGTCAATATGGCCTCTGGGACTTTCTTTTTAACTATTGCTGCTTATAAGGTCATGGTAAGGGTATCTGATCAATGAATACTCATAAATAACAATGGTTCGCCGTCTAAAACTATTGGTAGTATCTGTGAAATTTGGGAAACAACCCAATTAATTGCCCCTATTGCAGTTAAATAAAGAATTAACACTACTATTGTGCTTGAACACATGGTAAACAATTGAAAAGTCAGGTTTTGAATGATTTGGGGAATAAAGGCAGGAATCCAGAACTCATAAATCATTTACAAATTGTGCTGGCATCAGGCTGATTTTTAGAGTACACTACTGTTACACGGCAGCCACTGTTAGAATGATATGGGGCCAGCAGATCTCAGTTATACAGATGGAGCTGCGTCGTTTGTGGTTGAAGAAAACCCAGCATGTGTGCTCAGAGCTCCACTCGCCAACATCTGAATGTTGGTCAAATTTTAATGCCAGCAAAGAGACAGTGGGACATTTGGCTGCTTGTCGCTATTACAGGGAACAATCAGCAAACCTGTACTACCGGCACTGAATCGCGCTAGATGGAAGTGCAGGTCGGGAGAATTAGTGATACATAAAATTGCAGCCCTACCTCTGAGCTGCACTCCTGTATCATTAGACTCAACGCTGGGAGCTAAGCATTTACTGAACAAATCCTTACGAAGATTAAAAAATAAGTCTTGCAACTTACTGGGATGTTTTTTTTAAATTTTGTTTTGCAGCTGGTGTGAAGCCAAAGCAGTGAGCAAGTTTTGGGAGAAAGTTCCAAAGAGGCAGATGAAAGCTCTTCCACCAAAGGAACAGCAGAGAGATGGGGATGGACCCCGGGTCAGTGTCAGATGATGTAAGAAAACGACGGACAGGAACAAACCAACTGGTCCAGCTAGCTTGGCCCATACAGATATGATGCCTCATGACTCAGGACAAGTGACTCCCAACTCCTTAGGTGCCATGTAGGCTCCTGGAAGCGGTGAGCAACCAGATCAAAATCCCAAGTATAATTAGGAGAAAAAAAGGGAAATCTCCTCTCCAATCCCTCGAGGCGATTGAAACTAGTCCAGCAGAGCGCATTGACCATGGCTTATATTATTTGGTAAAGAAAGAACTTGCATTTATATAGTGCCTTTCACAACTTCAGGATGTACCAAAGTGATTTACAGCAAATGAAGTACTTTCCAAGTGTAGTCACTGTTGTAATGTTGGTACCTACCTATTGTATGACTCGATCTCCGCCCCAGCCAGGAATTGGTCCAACTCCCTGTTGAAAGTATGCAATGAATCAGCACTCACTACACAAGCCAGCAGCTTGTTCAATAGGTCTACTAATCTCTGGGAAAAGAAGAACCACCCAACATCGAATCTATTTCTTCCCTTGTGTCATTTATACGTGTGATCCCTGGTCCTTCCCACACTATCTGATTGAAATAATTTGTCAGCATGCACACAATCTATTCCTTTCATTATTTTATAGACTTCAATCAAATTGTCCGTTTTGATCAGGAAGTCGACAAGCAGCGTGTTAATGAAGCCTGGCTGTTAAAATTGTCTGAGGCTGCCTGCTACCGTTCCCGGACGGGCATGTGGCTCGCTTTGCTGCGTTCCCACCCGGGAGTTAAAATCAAGTCTGGTATTCGAAATGAGGCTAACCAAGGTCTTGTACAAGAACAAAACGGTATGTTTTAATTTGTAATGGATAGTTTCCTATTTGCTTTAGCTTCACGTCATTGGTCATGAACCTTTAGAGCTGTTCTGAACTATGATCCCAAGATCTTTTTCTTTCACCATAGGCTTCAGTCCCGTTCCTTGTAGGTGTAAGTATGCTTAGCGTTGGTCCTGCCCACATGTATAACACTGCACTTCTCTAAGTTAAATGCCATTTTCCAAATACAGGTCGACCCCTCCTACCCATGGAAATCTGCTCGCAGTTGTTTTGTCTCCTCCACAGTCCTAAACACCTGCACAAATCTTTGTATCATCCACACACTTGCCCCAACACCTTCATCTAGATCATTAATACAGTTAGTAAAGAGAAAAGGCCCTAACACTGATTCCTGCAGACACCACTAGTAACGGGTCTCCAAGCAGATCCACAGCCATTGATAACAATTTTCTGCCAGCAGGCAAGCAGCCAATTCTTTAACCACTGTAACAGATTCCCACTAATTCTTTCTTGTGGAATAACCTATTATGAGGTACCTTATCAATGCTTTCTCAAAATCCAGGTAGACAATGTCTACTGAGCTACCTTGATGGACACAGGAGGAGATGTAAGATTGGGGAAGGTTGCAGAAGTAGGGTGAGGCAAAGCTGTGCCGGGATTGGTAGACAAAGACAAGGATTCAAATTTGATCTGTTGGGGGATGGGGGACAGTGTAGGTCAGCGAAAATTGGGGTGGTGGGCCAGGGGGGCTTAATGCAGGATGGAATTATGGTGACCAATCAAGAGAGGTCCCACTGAGGTACCTCATAGAAGACAGGCGGTAGACGAGGATAGAGTCATCAAATATGACAAGCATTGCAGAGAGGCCAAGGAGGACACTGAGGTTCATTTTGACCAGTACTGTGAGCAGGACAGGAAGTGGACCAACAGGATTTAAACAGGTAGTTGTGGAAAAGCAAGCACGCAACTGGGAGGCAATGACACATTCAAGAACTTTAGACAAGAAGGGAAGGTAAGAGTTGGGACAGCAGTTGGAGGGAAAGGGTGAATCAATGGTGGGCTATAGGTGAATTTTGAACACTACACAATTTACCACTGAGGTATTTGCATTAACACAAGCTGTATAATATAACTGGCCTATTATACATTAGTACTCTCTTTTGCTCTAGTATTTTTAATCTGAACTCTGTTTTGTTACCAGCAAAGGAAGAGAAAAAGCTATGTAAAATCATTAGTGAAGTGATTTGTTATCAGAGTCAATCTCTTATCTCAATAACTAAGCAAAAGCCAGCTCTATGGATTCACAATGGCAATTGTTACTTTCTGTTTAAAAGTTTTATATTATGGGTGATATAAAATGAATGGGCCCCACTGCTGTATCTAATGAAGGTCATTTCTGTCATGGTATGCTGTAGGATAGCTCCATAATCCCACATTCTTTTACTGTTCAAATCAATAGCACTTTCTAAACTACATAGCTCCAGCAACAATAAGAAATCATGGTTTCAATCCATTCTGTTTTCAATATTGTTATGAAACATCCACTCTAATATAATTAATAGTGGTTGCTTTTCTTTTCCAATTGTAAATTGAAGAAATTAAACCATCTTTTTTATCTAAACAAAGGAAACATCACAGCTTCTAAACTGGCTGTGATTTTGGTGAGCAGGATGGAATGACCATCAGGAAGATTCAATTACAGAGGGTGCAATAAAAGCATTTCACAGCAAATAGACTTTTAAACATTTTGGACCATTTTGTAAAACAATGTAAACTACTGATTTTGGTTAATATTTTTAGGGGGAGAAATTCGGTTACGCCCCATTTGGGGGCGGTAACCAAATTAGTGGCAGCAATTTAGTGCCTGGCGCGGGAGTACTGCCTCGGCCGCTAAATTGGGCTTGCCGCCCTGGCAAGAAAGCGGAGCGCTATCTCGGGCGCGGTTACTCCGCGTAGCGCTGATGCGTTTCATCGCCCCTCCCCTTCCGTTAAAGGGGAGGGATGCTGCGCATTCTGCAGGCCATTTGATGGTGCCGGGCTGCGCGATGGCGGCCACGGCCCACGCCAAGGGCCACCACGAGGGGCTGACCTCCAAAACAATGAAATGGCAGTGCGGGGCGCAGCCAGGCTTCCCCTTTAGTTACCGCCTCGCGAGCGGAGGTCGGCCCGGTTCGCTACCTGCGAGGCTGTCGCTGACATCGCCCACGGCAGCTTCACGGGGCGCAGCTGAATTTCTGCTGCAGGGCGCTAAGGGGCCGCGTCGCTCGGCGACGATGTCATCGCCGGCGGCGCAGCACCACAGGGCGCTACCGGTGCCGCTAACCTCCCGCTGAATTTCGCGGGAGGATGTTAGTGGTGCCGCGCCCAGGCGCTAGGGGTTTTGCGTCCCGTTAGCGCCCCACGGGGATGCTAACAAGAGGCGCAAACCAACCCAAATTTTCCCCCTGTTTAACAGTAATTTTAGCTAGGTGTATAGATGTGTCTTCCAGCTTCAATGCAGGAAACTAGCTGTTCCTAAGAAATCCTAAGCTTTAGTTACTTGGTAAGTAAATGGCAAAAAAACATTGGTCTGCCTAGCCAGTTCGTTTCTGGTATAACAATGTTAGGTTTGGATGGTACTAATAATTAGGGATAGACTCTTGAGCGATAGATGGTATTAGTACCCTAATATAGGTTTTTCTTTGAAAATATCTGCCGTATCTACTCGTAAACAGCATTGGCTAATTTACGTTCAAAACAAGGCATCCTGTAGGGCAGGCTCTGAAATAGAAGAAGATCCAGTTTTTAATTAACACTTTTAATTACACTTATATAGTGAGTTAAAAGAAAACACTTATTTGGATTATCATGCAAGTGTTTTCACAAAACAGTTACAACGACAGCTCGTTTCCTCGCAAGTCTTTGTAAATTAATTATTTTGAAAATGAATAAGCGATTCTAAAAAAGTTATAGCATTATTATAATACAGCAAAATATTTGAAAAGACCACATATTTAGAGGAGAAAATGTTAATGAAAATCAGAATTTTGTTTTTAGATTAACATTTAAGGAAGCAAGAGTGGGCCATATCCCCATAGTGATTTCATATTTTATCTTTCTAAATGAAACCCTGGTTCTTAATATTTGTAGCAGTACTCACTCTTCCCCAAAGATATTTTAGAACAGAAGTTGATGCAATGTACATCAAACTTAAAAAAACATATATCTTTACTTATAGGTCTTGCAACTAGCACACATCCATCTCAACACACTCCAGATGTCACACCCCAGATGTCGCATTCCAGAGGTTGCACTCCAGACATCACTCACCAGATGTCACACTCCAGACGTCACACTCCAGATGTCACACTCCAGATGTCACATTTTGTTACAAATGTAAAATAGGGGGGGAAATTCAGTTGGTTAGCGCCTCCAATTAGTGCCTGGTGAGGGCACTAACGGGGTGCTGATGCAGTAGTGCCAGGGCGAGGTGAATCCAGCAACGCACGCCAAATCCGGTCCCCCCGTAGCGCTGCCACTATGCATAACCACTGGGGACCTCAGCACCAGGCACATCGTGACATCAGTGAGCGTGCAATGCTCACTGGACGCCCGATCTGCAAAATTCATTGTCACCCCCCTGCCTTAGCGCCTCGCCCCGACAGCGACAGGGAGAGGGGGCATCAAGCAGGTGGATGCCGGCTCCAGGGGCGCTACTTAAAGAGATCATGAGTAATGAGTCGCAGCTGTCAGGTTGCTGCTGTTTCACTGCTTCCTTGTCAGTTTGACATTGTGCAAAAGTTTAATTTAGTCATTTCAAGGTTATTTAGTATGAGGCGTGTTGTGGCTACTAATAATTAGTTACATTTATTCTCACGACATATCAAAGTGCTACACTTGGTTACATTAATGGGGGCTGTACTGGCAGTCGACCTTGCCCTCCAGGATCTATGGCGGAGGGAGCAAATTTGGCTACAGTACACTCAGTCCCTTTATCCAAGTCATTAATATAGATTGTAAATAGTTGAGGTCCCAGCACTGATCCCTGTGGCACCCCACTAGTTACAGTTTACCAACCTGAAAATTACCCATTTTCCCGACTCTCTGTTTTCTGTTAGTTAGCCAATCCTCTATCCATGCTAATATATTACCCCCAACCCCGTGAGCTTTTATCTTGTGCAGTAACCTTTTATGTGGCATCTTATCAAATGCCTTCTGGAAATCCAAATACACTACATCTACTGGTTTCCCTTTATCCACCCTACTCGTTACATCCTCAAAGAACTCTAGTAAATTTGTTAAACACAATTTCCCTTTCATAAAACCATGTTGACTCTGCTTGATTTTATTATGATTTTCTAAATGTCCTGCTATTACTTCCTTAATAATGGATTCCAGCATTTTCCCAATGACAGAAGTTAGGCTAACTGGCCTATAGTTTCCTGCTTTCTGACTCCCTCCTTTCTTGAATAGGGGAGTTACATTTGCGGTTTTCTAATCCGCTGGGACCTCTCCAGAATCCAGGGAATTTTGGTAGTTTACAACCAACGCATCCACTATCTATGCAGCCACTTCTTTTAAGACCCTAGGATGTAGGCCATCAGGTCCAGGGGACTTGTCCACCTTCAGTCCCATTAGTTTGCCTAGTACTTTTTCTCTAGTGATTGTTTTAAGTTCCTCCTTTCCTATAGCCCATTGATTATCAATTATTATTGGGATGCTTTTAGTGTCTTCTACCATGAAGACCAGTACAAAATATTTGTTCAAAGTCTCTGCCATTTCCCTGTTTCCCATTATTAATTCCCCAGTCTCATCCTCTAAGGGACCAATGTTTACTTTAGCTACTCTCTTCCTTTTTATATACTTGTAGAAGCATTTACTGTCTGTTTTTATATTTTTTGCTAGTTTACTCTCATAATCTATCTTCTCCCTCTTTATTATATTTTAGTCATCCTTTGCTAGTTTCTAAAAATTTCCCAATCCTCAGGCCTACCACTAATCTTCGCAACATTGTATGCCTTTTCTTTCAATTTGATACCATCCTTAACTTCCTTAGTTAGCCATGGATGGTTCAGCCTTGGGGAGGCCTTTAGGGGATGCAGCGACAAGGACAATGGCGGAGTGGCAGTGGTGGGAGCAGGAATGCTGTCATCCTGAGAGAGGACAGCAGCTTCCTGCTCCACTGACCCACTGCCACTCCCCCGGGGCAGCACCTCAGCATCCCTAGCAATCTGTTGCAGCACAGATTGCTGGCCTGCTGCAACAACGTGAAAGCTCCAGTCAACGGTGTTAGACCCAGCCACGATGGCAGCAGTCAGAGCTTGGGTGGCATCAAGCTGAGACTGCATGAGAGCAGTCTGAGATTGAATACCACCAAGCGTAGACTGCATTACAGCACTAAGACATTGCTGCAATGGAAGCTGCCAGATCGCCCATCACACGCAGCATCTGGTCTGGGTCGCCATGGTCTCTCTGGGCATCTACCATCCTTTGCAGACTGGAAATGATGGGCTCCATGGTGTGCGCAGAGCTCTGTGCAGTGTTGGAGGCGGACTCCTCCATGCTCCTTACCATTGCCGAGAGGCTCTCGGGCACCCTTGCTATTGCACCTATCATATGTATGCCCATCAACCTACTTCTAAAGGCCTCCCCATCGAGGTCCTCATCTGAGTCCTGTGCAGCAGAACTCACACGCGAACTCGCCCTCTGGGGAGCTGGCTCCTGAGCTATTCTTTCCCCCTGGCCTTGCTGCAGCCCGCTTGTCCCTGGTGCATCACCCTGTGCAGATCCCGCTACTATACTAGCCTCTAAAGAATGCGTAGTGCCAGTATCTGAGTTGGTGCCTGCGGGTGAGACTTGCAGTGACGCGGTGTGTTCCTCCTCCTCTTCTCCCGCCTCACTCTCAAAGGTAGCCTCAGGGATAGGCTGCTCAGGTGCTTGCTAATTATCTGAAAGCATAAAGGCACAAGATTCAGGTTAAAGTGAGGGGAAGGGGCAGGAAGGGTGAAATGCATGCATGCAGCATGATTAGCTGGAAAGTGCGAAATGCTTGTGGGGTGAGGAGGAAGTGGGATGTGAGAAGAAGGAGTAGGGATGAACATACCGTTGTTGTCCCCAAGGGGGTCAGCATCGCCGGTGGCCACGGCGATGTTCACAGTAGAAAGACGGAGGGTGGTGCTGTACCTAGCAAGTGACAGGAGGCCCTCGCAAATCTTCCACACCATGTGGAGGGAGGTAGCCCAGCATGTCTCGGGCAGCACTGTGGCCCCCAGGACCCACGCACAGTGCAGGAAGAAATGTAACAACCTCACTCGGGTGGTCAAGGTGAGTCAATGCTTCAACAGCCCACCACCTGGCGCCCAATAATCTGCAGCACTCGAGTCTCTAGCTCAGACAGTGGTTGGGTGTCAGCTTGTCCCCCGCCTGTGCACTCCTGCTCCCTCCTGTTGTGAGGCACCTTGGCCTGCAAGAGAAAGGAAAGTGTGTGAGTGAGTGTGGAGCAATGAGTTTGGGTAATCTGCCTGCCATAGTTGAATAGCTGTCTGATGTAAGAAAACTACTAGGCACTTGGTCTAAGCATTAAACAAAGCTGTAATCAACTGTTTTACAACATGGAGGTCCAGTTGTGTCCTTCACTAATTCCTGTTAAGAATGTCCCGCGCAAGCTGGGCCCGTGCCTGAGTATTTATACTCTCCCTGGACAGCGCCACCAGCAGGCCACTCAGTATTATTTCATAAGTCATTTCCACATGAATGACAAGATTCATGTCACTGTCATTGTGTGCAAGGTTTGAGATGTGGGTGTGAGTGTTGGTAGGTGGAGATTGTTGGTGGGTGTGTGCTGGAGGTGTGATGCTTTCGGCAGTGTGTGCAGACTGTGGTTCAGATGGTGGTATGCTGCATTTGTTGAAGCAGTGACTCACCCTGACCACCCGAGTGAGGTTGTTACATTTCTTCCTGCACTGTGTGTGGGTCCTGGGGACCACAGTGCTGCCCGAGACATGCTGGGCTACCTCCCTCCACATGGTGCAGAAGATTTGCGAGGGCTTCCTGCCACTTGCTAGGTACAGCACAGCCCTCCATCTTTCTACTGTGAACATCAATGCCTCCAATGCATGGTCACAGAATCTGCTGTCTCTCTTCCTGGGGTGTGGATCTGACATCATTACGGCTGCTTGAGTCATCCGGCTCCTTCTCCTTGACGTGCTGCTGCTTGCTGAGACAGCTGCACAGCCAGCAATGCTGAGAATGAGAATGCAGCATCAGTGAACCTCCCCTTTATGAACTGGAAAGAGCCTGTGGCAATGATGACTTGTGATTAGACTGCACCTGATATTGGTCAGCGCTTCGAGTTTAACGCCACTGAGCTAGGCCATTAGTGCTTGATTTAGCGCTGCAATCCCTCCTTTGTGCAATGAAACTGAATTTTGCGTGCAGTCTGAAGCATTAACGCCTGGCGCTAATTCTCAAACTTTTCAAAAGTTACTGCCCATTCCTGGGCTATAATGAATTTCTAGCCCTTTAAAGTCTTTTTGAAAAAAACAGTCATTGACCACAAGCCTGAAATTCACAAGCAATTTATTGACTTCTAATAGGCCTGTGCAACAAGCAACCACAACCACTTACATTCCCACTGGGACTACTTGAACCGTGGCCTTGAACAGACAGCCCAGCTAGTGGCTAAACATCACAGTGCTGTAAACAGTGCTCCGCGTCCCTGACTACCCATAATCAATGCCACAGGGGTTCTGCTAGTTCATTCAAAATATACACACAATCAGGTTTAAAAGTATTGCATTAATGTGCAACTGCTTCACATTTCTAAGTTTGCATGATATTCCAACTTGCCGGCTGTAATGAGCTGTACTATCCATCAGTCAGGTGTGATAATAGAACATCTGTCCCAAGGGAGGAAAGGACACTGCCCAGTGCTGGGATAATCAGCATATTCAGCTTGTCTGCACAAACATTTGTGCAGGTTGATTTCTATTGAAAATCTCAACAGGGATGAGCAAAGAGTTTATACTTTGTCAGGCTCCTTTCATCATACTACTTTTACTGGCATTAAGTTTTTTCGACTGACAAATTACTTTCCCATGATGGAAAAAGTATAAAAAAAGAGATATTTCATTTTAAATTGTGGAAGATAAACAGGTGTATGTGTGTCAGTTACAGACAAGTTAGCACATAGAATTACATAGAATCACATAGGATATACAGCACAGAAACAGGCCATTCAGCCCAACCAGTCCAGGGCAGCATTTATGCTCCAGTCGAGCCTCCTCCCATCCTTCCTCTTCTAACTCTATCAGTATAACCCTCTTTTCCCTTCTCCCTCATATGCTTATCTAGCTTCCCATTAAATGCATCTGTGCTATTCGCCTCAAACACTCCCTGTGGTAGCGAGTTCCACATTCTCACCACTCTCTGGGTAAAGAAGTTTCTTCTGAATTCCTTATTTGATTTCTTGGTGACTATCTTATATTGATGGCCTTTAGTTTTGCTCTTCCCCACAAGTGAATTTCAGGGCTGAATTCTGCCGGCGCTCAGAGGGCGGGTTCGGAAGTGGGTCCGCTGTCAAAATCCAAAAGTTTGACAGCGAGGCGGTATCTCGCTCTAAACCCGCCTCCTTGTGAGTTTCCCGAGTGCCGGCTCTGCCCGCGCTTTGCAGACACGGCACTAAGCGGCGGGTCATCCAATTGTGCGAGTTAAGAGGGTATTTAAACCAATTTACTCACCATTTTAGCAAGCACAAAGTATTTTCCCAAGTTTTCCACGAGGTTCCCGTCGCTTGGGGATCATGCCAGGTAAGTATGTCGGGTTCTGAACAACTCTTTATTTCTTTAATTCGGTGACAGCTGCAAAAGTGGTTTAAAACCTGCCATTTTACAGCTGCTCACTTCCCACTCTCAGAAGCTTCAGCCTTCAGTATTTGGAACCCACTTTTGAGCTTTATGCACTTTTGAAATGTTTGGAGTAATCTCTCTATCCAATGTCACCTCCTTGGAACAACATATCTCAACATTGACAGATTACTTCTGTCATCTCAACCGCACATGTCATCTATTCCATCAGCATCGGTGCCCTTGAAAAAATCTCACCTTGGTCCTCAGAATCCCACCACGATCAGCCCCAACACCAGCATCACCGGGGCACACCAGCAGCACCAACATCCACATCAACCTTCTCCGCAATCACCTGATGCTGCACAGGACACAGGGCATCATCACCAGACCACATTGCTGCCTGGGACGCCAGCGATGGCCTCACCATGCCCAGATTAGCTTCACTTAACACTGTACACCCTGGCTGCCACATGATGCTCCAGGTTGACACCACCCCACAAAGCATCCCTACAATGTCCAAGCCATTCCTTTCACACTCATCACCATTGGATGGGGAGACGGTATGTCTCACCATTCACTGCAACTCACTAAGACACTTTCAAAAGTGCACACAAATCTGTCCAAGAACACAAAGTGTTGAAAATAAAGATTTCAATGTTTGACAGTACATTACCAGAAACTTCACATGAACATTGGCTAAACCACCCAAGTGCCTACCCTTGTGTGTTAGTTGGTATGATTGGACTAGGATGAGGGTGAGTGTGAGGGGTGGCTAGTGAGATGGGGAAGTGATAATAAAGATAGAGAGGGATGGGTGGAGGTGCAAGGTAAGTTGGTGTGAGTAAGGATCTGCAGGACTAGGGTAGGGAAGGCAGAGTGATGGGGATGTGATGAGTGGCACAGCAGGATGAGGTTGAGTGTGGCATGACAGTAATGTTTCATGATCTACTGAGATCATTGAAAGGTTTGCGCCACTGCAGCCAGGTCCTCCTGACAGCATCCCTGCTTGTGTCCTCCTGTGCAATGTGCAACCAGGCTGCGTTGGTGTCCTGGGGAGGTGTCTTCCGCCCATTGGAAGGAAGAGAACCTCCCTGCACGCTGTTACTCCCTCCATAAACATATGGAAGGAGTCATGGGAGAGCCTATGTGCAGCCATGCATCTTTGTGCCGTGCTTGTCAGTGTTTGCAGCACCTGAATGCTGCAGAACACTGAGAGCAGAAGTGTCAAAATCAATTTGGACATGGCCCCTTTAAGGAAACTGGCTGATGACGCATCATCAAATGACGTCATCAGACCCGCTTCCTATTAATTGGCCAGGAAGCTCACAGGGCGGGCTTAACAAGCCCCATCATCGGAATATCTTGTTGGAGGCCGGGATCGACACAGATGCGAGATCCCCACACGCCACCGACGTTGTCCACCCCGGACCCGCCAAGGTTGGAAAAATCCAGCCCTCTGTATCCACTCTATCAAAACCTTTCATAATTTCAAAGATCTCTATTAGGTCACCCCTCAGCCTTCTAACAGATCCAGCTTGTTCATCCTTTCCTGATAGTTATAACCTTTTCTGGTATCATCCTTGTAAATCTTTTTTGCACCCTCTCAAGTTCCTCTATATCCTTTTTATAATATGGCGACCAGAATTGTACACAGTACTCCAAGTGTGGTCTAACCAAGGTTCGATACAAGTTTAGCATAGCTTCTTTACTTTTCAATTCTATCCCTCTAGAAGTAAACCCTAGTGCTTGGTCTGCTTTTTTTTTATGACCTTATTAACCTGCGTCGCTACTTTTAGTAATTTGTGTATTTGTACTCCCATTAAAAGTATTTTGAGCTCACCTTATCATTTTATGAGGTCATCCACGGGGTCCACGCTGCTCGGGGATCACGTCAGTAAGAGGTCGGGAGTTGTATGACCATGGAATCATCTCATTACTTGACAGCTGCAAATGTGCTATAAAAGCTCCCGTCTCACAGCTGTTCACTTTCCAAGCTCAGAAGCTGTTGCTTACTGCATTTGGAAGACAGATTGAGCTTTATGCAGGTTGCAAGTGTTTGGAGCAAACTCTCTATCCAGTGTCACCTCATTGGAACAACCTCTCTCACCATTGACAGATCGCTTCTGTCATCTCAACTTCACCTGCCATCTATTACATCAGCATCGGTGCCCTTGAAACTACCTCACCTTGGTCCTCAGAATCCCACCACGATCAGCCCCAACACCAGCAGCACCAACAATAACACCAACCTTCTCCGCAATCAACTGATGCTGCACAGGACACAGGGCATCAGCACCCGACCACATTGCTGCCCGGGAGGCCAGGGATGGCCTCACCATGGCCAGATTTACTTCACTTGACACTGTACACCCTGGCTGCCACATGATGTGCCAGGGTGTACAGCAACACGACACCAACACCATACAGCATCCCTACAATGCCCAAGCCATTCCTTTCACACTCTTCACCATTGCGGGGGGTACTGTTCTGACTCACCATTCACTGCAACTCACTAAGCCACTTCCAAAGTTGCACACAAACCTGTCCAAGAACGCAAAGTGTTGAAATTAAATGTTTCAATGTTTGACACCACATTAACAGAAACTTTACATGAACATTGCATAAAACACCCAAGTGCCTACCCTTGTGTACTGTTAGTTGGTATGCTTGGACGAGGATGAGGGGTGGCTAGTGAGATGGGGAAGTGATAATGTAGATAGAGAGGGATGGGTGGAGGTGCAAGGTAAGTTGGTGTGAATAAGGATGTGCAGGAGTAGGGTAGGGAAGACAGAGTGATGGGGATGTGATGAGAGGCACAGCAGGATGAGGTTGAGCGTGGCTTTGCAGTAACATTTCATGATCTACTGAGATCATTGAAAGGTTTGCGCCACTGTAGCCTGGTCCTCCTGACGACATCCCTGCTTGTGTCCTCCTGTGCAATGTGCAACCAGGCTGCGTTGATCTCCTGGGGAGTGCTCTTCCGCCCATTGGAAGGGAAGAGAACCTCCCTGCGTGCTGTGACTCCCTCCATAAGCATATGGAGGGAGCCATGGGAGAGACTGGGTGCAGCCCTGCATCTTTGTGCAGAGCCTGCCAGTGTTTGCAGCACCTCAATGCTGTAGAACACTGAGAGCACAACTGTCAAAATCAATTTGGACATGGCCCCTTTAAGGAAACCGGCTGATGACGTGTCATCGAATGACATCCTCAGATCCGCTTTCTTCAATTGGCCGGCAAACGTGCTGGGCGAGCTTAACAAGCCCAATCAACGTAAAATCATTCTACAGAGTGGGCTGGAGCCAGCAGCGGGGTCGGGACCCGCCACCGATATCACCCGCCCTGGACCCACCAAGGTAGAGAAAATCACGGCCTAAGTATCTAAACATTTCTTCCTTCTTTCTAAACAAGAAATCTAATATTAGGAAAGAAAGAACTTAGCCACCTGGATGGGTTTGAAGCAGATCACTGTGGGTCAGTCATTCATTCTTTCTAAATTTCCATTTTGGATTGTACCACAACTGGCTCTCGACGGGTGTTATTGTCAATAGGATTTATTTTAGTTGCTCATTTGAAAACTGGGCAGTGCCCACAACATTGTGTACTTATGCACACTGTTGCTGGTCTGTCCATTGTTTTCCTATAACTATCATTTGTGTAGCTGTTATCTTAGCCTCTCTCAGTTGTCATTTTGATCCTGATGTAATCATTATAAGTTTATTATAAGGGGCTTTCCCTTAAAAGAATTCCCAAATTTTACTGCCAAAATCACCTGCACTTGGAGCTACTTCAGGGCAACAGGGCATCTGGTACCTTAGTGAATGACAGGACCAACAGTGTATCTCCTTAACCAATGAGATTTAAGGATTCAGAAAGAAAAAGAGGAGCAACAGTAAGGAGGGTGAATTAGGGTCAAATCGGGTACAGAAAGAGAAATAAAGAGAGGGGAAAAAAGATTGAATTAAGAGAGAGAGAGAATAGAAACATCAAGGAAAAGCAAGAAAAAAATTTCAAACAACAATTTACTACATGCAGGAATGAGATTCAACAATTTCAATTGTTCCCTTTCTGGGCCGAAGTAATTGATTGGCACCGCATTAACAATTATCACATTGTTAAAGGGTATTTACACTGTTAATTATGAGCCCTAACTTTCTGTGGCGAGTTTAATGGGCAATTAATGTACAGATCCAGTAAGGTCTTAAAAATAACAGGGAGGTTGAAAGCGAGATGCCGCTTGTGTGGGGCAAATGGCGGAGCGGTGTAAATCGACCAGCATTTTCTGGAGATTCGCTACTCGTGGCGTATCTCTTAACCCCCTAAACTTGCTGGCTGATTTGCGCATTAATAACGAAGTGCGAAATGTACAAATGTATTTGGTGTTTTCTTGGATGCCACAGCAAATTAATTTCGCTATTTAAACCATTATTTTTCCAGGTGATTTGGCCTGAGATGTTATCTTAGCCTCTCTGAGTTGTAATTTCGATCTTTGATGTGATCTTTAGAAGTTTATTTTGGGCTTTTCCATCAAAGCGTTCCTAATTTTAACTGCCCACATCACCTGCACTTCTTGTAACTATTTGTCATCCATATGTATTCTGTCTTTTATTTGAGTTCACTGCTGTGTCTTTCCTTATCTGCTGCAATGTAGAGTGATCTGTCCAACATGATTATTCTGGAACATAAATACCTTGTCAGATCTTTAATATTTATTTTTCCTCTGTCTGCTTTGTAGTGTATTCAAAACAAATGTAATTAATGTGAAAATACTTTATTATGAATACTTTGTTATTGCTGATTCATACAATGCATAAATTCCCCTGTTGTCTTTCTATATTTCAGGATCACAAATTGGAGGATTATATTGTGTTTCTTCTATGCTTTACAGCAAACTAAAAAAAGGTTAAAGGCAACCAGAATTTCTCCTTGAATAATCCTGGCATTAGCAGCTGCTTCTTAACTCACATCCATCAATAGTATTTACGGCTGTATCAGTTAGCTTCAACAGAGTGCCATGTGGTTTTAGTGACATCTAGAGGTCTAAATGAGATTTTAAAATTGTCAAAACAGGTATATATCAGAAAGATCATCAGAATCGGAGGAATAATCAGCATTCCAAAATGAGTAAATGGATTAACCTTAAAACGTGAACGCTTTGGTAAAAGGTAAAATTGTTTTAATTACATTCAATATACTTAAGTGAAAAAAGAATGAAAGTTAAAAATGTGCAGAGCCCTTGCTTGCCTTTTTGGTCTACATGGACAGTTGGAGTTGATACTCAGTGAACTGGTTTAGCCGAGTATCAAACTGAATAATAATATTCAGAATTTCCAAGCTGCAACAGTTAGGAGGATATTATAATTTTAAAACAAACATTTCTCCAAATTGCATCTGGTCAACTATATTCTTCAATGTAGGACTAGGACATTTGTTCAGTTAGATGCATGTTTAATATGTTTTATAGCTTCGTGGGCGATTGAATTCCTTAACATACCATCTAACATAATAAACAGCAAACGTATTTTTCACAAATGCAAAGTATCATTTATTAATATAATAAATGTTGTCTTACAAGGCTTATCATCACCACCACAAACTCCAGATCAAAAAATAGAATTGAATTGAACACCTTTTAACAACTTTCAAAATGCATCGTGTTTACTTCAGTTCATTACTTTTGCTCCCTCACACGTCAAAGAGATCAGTCACATTAAGTTACACGCAAATGTTCTCTGTTGGGAAATCTTTTCTTTGCAGGAGAGACTTGCAGATACATTATTCAATGCAGCTGATATAATTTAAGAAATGAGAGAAGGGGAATGTGTTCCTTGTGTTGCTGTTTATGTGTAAATGTAAGGATGTTAGTAAGAAGTTACATTGTACAAAGATAATAAGAGAAGAAAGGAGATTTATTGATATGACAGTATATTGTGCCAGTGAGGGATGGTTATTCATGTATTGGCAAAGTGGACCCTTGGAAGGTCATTGAGGGACAGGTTAGGAAATCAAAAAGCGTATACCAAAAAGAAATAAATAAAATAAAAAGGAAAGACTTTTGTTTTTTTTACGTTAAGCTCAATCTATATGCTAATTCTGTATGTAGGGGTTGTAATTTTGTGAGTTTAATTAATTGAGCATCATTATTTTTTTCATACTCCTGAGAGTAAATATTTCTGATGCACTTTAAAAAACAGATGAAATATTAACATATTTGTGTTTGCTGACTGCTTCCAATGCAGAAATTATCAGGAAAGGTACAAATGTATTTGGTGTTTACTTGGATGCCACAGCAAATTAATTTCACCATTTATACCTGGCATTCGTTTCTCTCGTTAAACCTGGAGGAATCTGGCAGATTTCAGGTGGTAAGCACAACAGGGGATATTGGCTAAAGGACGAGTCTTTGGGTAAACTCTGTACATGAGTGTTGTATCAAGTCTGTCAATGTAGGAGGATGAAGGTGGTGATGATGAGGAGGAGGAGGATGGCAAGAAGGAGACCTCAGAAGGCAAACTTTCAGGACTTAGTGCTATTTAATACAGCATGAGTACTGCCGACATATGACTTACCTGAACCTTAGTGAGGAACAGCATGTAAGGAGGCTGCACCTCCACAGGGATGCAATCTCATACCTGCGTCATTTCCTTGACCAGACCTGCAGTCAAGTAGCAACGTCCAGACATTCTAAGTGTAAGTGAAAGTGACAACCACCCTAACTTCTATGCCACCGGATGATTCCAAGCACCATTAGAAGGCATTATTTAGATCAGCCCCGATGCAGTTCACGGTTGCATCACTAACAGATGCTCTCTTCCTGCACCCGTTGACATACATCAAGTTCAACAGCAACGTGCAAACACCAGCTGGAGAGACAGAGCCAATTTCATCAATCGTATGGTATTCCCCAAGTACAAGGCGCAATTGATTGCACACGCCATATGCGTGCTTACAAAAGGGTTATTGCTCCCTGAAAATTCAGATGATTTGCAACCATCAACAAAAAATAAATGCGAGTTAAAGCTTGTTTTCCAGGGAGTGCTCATGACATGCACGTGTTATGGAAATCAGGCATTTCCCAGCTGTTCAAGAGACTGAATGAAAAGTTGGCTGCTGGAAGACTTGTGTTATCTGCTGTAAATGTGCCTAATGACACATTTGTGCAACATCCCACCATGCAGCGACCTACAAGGTACTAAATGCAATTGACCAGTGCTTTGGCCTCCTAAAATGATCATTCCAATATTTGGTCCACTTTTAAACATAAGCTAGAGTGAACTGGCAGAATAGTTGTAGTATTTTGCATACTGTATGATATTGCCACACAAAACGTCATTGCTTGCCGAAACGTAGGACTCAGGAAAAGTATGAGTGGGAACATGAATCCTCTGTAACACAGCATCCAGTGCCCAAGTAGCATAGATGCAATGGGTACTGATCCATGATTTTTTTCCCTTGATGTACAAGGCCCTTTCTGCAAACAGAAGGATGGAATGCACTTTAGCTGAAGTTGATCAAGTTGTTTTTGGCACAATACTAAGTAGGGGTAACGTTCTGGCTTTGTGTTCCTGGTGGGAACCTCACCTTGCAGGAGCACATATCATAAATTCATGCACACACCTGAATGTTTGATATGTGCTCATGGCAGAACCGCAAAATCATAAAATGACTCCTAGTGTTTCTTTCATTTTAGTTCTGTACCATTTTTATTTTACATTAATGCTATATTACAACGCACTGCAATCTTAAGTGTTCAGCAGTTGTTTTTATTAATGTTATATGCGCAATATGTTGAATGTGATGCACTGCCGCGTTGTTCCTTTATGCTATATATATTGGTGATCTGCATTCTTTCTCATCTACTAATCCCAAGTGATATCTTACTGGAAGAAGGATTCATATATATATCAGCAGTCTGAGTTTTATGTGGACCATCTGCATATTCAGGACATTGCTCGCATTTGCAGGTGGAAATTCAGCCCTGCTCTGGCTCTTGCCTTCTAGTGCTGCTATTGCATATTGAAAACTGCTGCACACAGTGGATAGGAATTGGTGCAAGATTAAGAAATCCCCACCCACAGTGGGCAGTAGCATTCCTTTGCAGCAGTAGGAGATATGAGGTGGGAGTAGCAATCAGGAAGGAAAGAAAGAAGGAAGGAGAGAAAGAGGAGGTGAGGAAATGAGGAGGGAGAGATTGCCAGTATAAAGTGAATGGAGAGGGGAGGTAAGCTCAAAGTGAGGAGTCAGGGGGAAGAGAACTGCCAGCATGAGCTGGAGGGGAGAAAATTGTCAGCTTGAAATGGAAGAGTATGCCGCATGATATTGCCACGCAAAAAGGCATTGCTTGCTGAAAAGTAGCAAATTAGGACTCAGGAAAAGGATGGGTGGGAGCATGAATCCTCTGTAGCACATATGCAATGGGCATTGAGAGGGGGAAGGAGTGGGGCGGGCAGGAGAAGAGCCTCAGCATGATCTGTGGGGTGAGAAGAAAAGAAAGATCTTGAATTCCTCCTTGAAGGTCAACCCTAGTACGTTCCTAAGCAAGGCAAAAACCCCTGTGAATCTCAATGTCTTGATATCATCAGTGGCAGCATTCATGACAAGATGATCCAATTATGCTGTTCCCCTGCATATCAGAGGTCCCTAGTCCAGATGTAATTACAGTAAATGTTATGTTTGGTGGTGGAGCACAAATACTGCTTTGAACCTGATAAAAGTAGAATTCATTTCCACAGTGAACATATGTAAATACCATTACACTGATCAGGAAGGAACATTGTAATTTCGACAAACAGCAGGAGCCCTAGTACATGTACAGACTCACAGCCTGCTTGTAGTGAGTAAGACATTTCATTTTGTGGATTGTACGTCAGGCACATTGGCACAAGTTGAATGCCGTCTTATTCTGTAAAGAAGGGACAATACGCAATATGCTTATCAATGTAACTTTGCAAGGGAAAAGCAAATTCTGCACAACAGTTATAAATATTGCCAGGTCTAGTAGAGTATGAAAAACATTTCCAGCTGAAGATGAAAAAGCAAAGCGAGTACTTACACGTAGTCAGTTTTATTTGTGCTTTAGGATAGTTTGTGAAAAATCTTTCTCAGCTGCTAGTAAGAATGTCTGTCTTTTCTAGCTTGTTGCAATACTTCTGAAATATCTTCATGATCATTTTTTTATGCTCCACCAAGTTACTGGCAAAACTATTCATGTGAGCATCATTGACATCTGAAAGCTCCACGGATAAGCAATTCTTTTAATGTTAGATAGTTGCAACATATACCCATATATAGCATTGCAAAATAATTTCCAGTCATATCAATGTATAATTGATAGTAATCTTTATTGCTTACCATGGCATTTTTCTTCAAGTCAGCCACTTTCGGCTACACATCCTTCATGCTTTGACTTCCCACATGATTTCCTCCCATGCCTGCTGGACCCTCTATTTTGTGATAGTTTGCCCTCCTGACCAGTAGAGGGCATTTCTCCATTCCCTCATACAGTCTATAATAATATGAAGAGCCTCATCAATATGCCTTTGTATCCCTGTCACGATTAGGGATTGTTGACTATTTCACCAAGGAGGGATTTTTGGTTTCAGCTCTAATGGCCCAAAAATTGTGGTCCGCGGTGTATGCGAAAAGAATATGCACCTACCTGATGGCGGCCCTCCTTCGTCAACTTGCGCTCTGACACTATGTAATGGAGGGCAGCGTAATGGCCCACAGATCCCAGGGACGCAGCCTGCGCGGAAGCGTACCTGGGATCACGTGGGCCTGGTCCTCCAATCAGGAAACAGATTGTCTTTCATTCATTTAAGTTACTACATTACTTCATTACTACAGCCTTTAAAATACATTAAAGATTTAGGGGTAGAAATTAGGTCGCGCCCCATTTGGGGCGCAAATATCGTCCGCGCGCAAATATTAGCGCCTGGCGCTAATTATCGGCACTGACAGGAAACTTCACTTTTACCGCCCCGGGAGGTGAGTGGAGCGCTAAATTAGGCGCTGCACACCTCTCTTAAGGCGCAAAGGCCTAGGAGTGAGGCGCTACCTCAGCGCACGAGCGCAGCGCAGCTGCTGCCAGTTAGCGAGGGAACACAGACACACTGGCGCCGGACACTTCTTAAAGCGGGGGGGGGCCACTTGCTCCCCAGCCACACCCTGCTCATTGCAGCCTTGAATCTCAGCCTGGAGAGACCTGTAATCCATTTTGCTGCCAAGCATGGAGAGGGTGAGAGAACGCGCTCATCGCTTCACCGAGCGGGCCTTGGATGCTCTGGTTGGCGCAGTGGAGCGCAGACGATGCATGCTGTTCCCGGAGAGTGGCAGGAGGCCTTTGCCACGCGAGTTCAGAAGAGTGTGGAGGGAGGTGGCTCAGAGCGTCTCCTCCAGGAGCATGGTGCCCAGGACCCATGTTCAGTGCCGCAAAAAATTCAACGACCTCACTCGGGTCGTCAGGGTGAGTGGCTTTTTCTCAATACCTCTCCATCCCTCCATCTCAACCTCACTATATGGCCAGAGGGTCTTAAAACCCCAATGCACAACACTCATGCAACACCTATGGCCCTTTCATCAAACACACACACACATTCCACACTTTGCATACAGTAAGGGCTATTCACCTATGGGAGGCACATCAGGCAAGACCATGGCTGCATATTGTAAGGGCTATTCACCTATGGGAGGCACATCAGGCAAGACTATGGCTGTATATTTACTCAGATGCTGTCCTTTTTCTTGCAGGCTAAGCTGGCTCATAATCGGAGACAGCAGCAACGGACGGGTGGAGGGCGGCTTCAGCTGCAACCCCTCAGCGATCTGGAGGAGCGCGTACACAGGATTGTGGCAAGCCGGGTGATCGGTCCCGTCGCCACTGGGGACGCCGACCCCGTTGTGGACAGCAATGGTAAGGTCATCACCTTTTTGTCCTCTGTCCTTCCACATGTCCCTCACAATACCAGCCTTTGACACTTTCAATCCAACTTGCTAACTCGCTGCACTTATTCCTCCCTTACTGCCACCCTGTCCTCACGCTAAAGCCACTCTTGTACCTCCCTGCTTTCAGATGGTGATTCACCAGCTGAGGAGATGGTCCCTGAAGCTGCCACTGGGAGTGATGCTGCAGCTGAGGAGGAAGAGGAAGCCGGAGCATCAGTGCCACCCTCTCCCGAGGAAGCCCATGGCCACACTGGGAACACGCCTTCCCCGGAGGGGAGCAGGGGGGAAGGGGCTGATGATGGTGAAGCTCCAGGACCCAGCGGGCTGCAGCAACGCCATTGGGGGGGGAGGGAAGAACGGGGGAGCAGGGGGGAAGGGGCTGATGATGGTGAAGCTCCAGGACCCAGCGGGCTGCAGCAACGCCATTGGGGGGGGAGGGAAGAACGGGGGAGCAGGGGGGAAGGGGCTGATGATGGTGAAGCTCCAGGACCCAGCGGGCTGCAGCAACGCCATTGGGGGGGGAGGGAAGAACGGGGGAGCAGGGGGGAAGGGGCTGATGATGGTGAAGCTCCAGGACCCAGCGGGCTGCAGCAACGCCATGGGGGGGGGAGGGAAGAACGGGAGCCTTCTCCCCAGAGGGAGAGTATGCCAGACACTCCTAATGCAATGGACGCAGAGGAGGAGCGGCTGATTGCAGAAATGAACAGCCAGGCGGTGGGCATGCACACTGAGCTCATGGGTGCAGTGGGAAGGGTGCCCGAATGCATTGAGGCACTGGCAAGGAGTGTGGAGCACTTCGCTGTAGCACAGGCGGATGCCACACTAAAGCTTAGTGCTGCAATTCAGTCACTGGCTGCCAGGAACCCATCTCAGACTGCTCTCATGCAGACTCAGATTGAGGCCACGCGAGCACTGACTGCTGCCATCCTCGATGGTTCGTGCACATGTCCCCAGGGCTGTCACCGCGCCGCAGCAGGCCAGCAATCTGTTCTCCGGCAAATTGCTCCGGATGCTGAAGTGCTGCCCCGTGGGAGTGCCAGTGTGTCGGGCGAGCAGGGAGTTGCTGTCCTCTCTCACGATGACAGCATTCCTGCTGCCAACACTGTCACTTCTCCACTGCACTTGCCACCGCCTGTAGGACAGACTGCTGCCGCCCATGCAGAGTTGGTGCAGTCTGCAGCCGGGCCCTCCAGGCCCAGAAGTGGTCGAGGCCGTCCTTCAGGGGCATCTGCAGTGTCAGGGTCTGACGAGCAGCAGCCTTCCACCAGCCTTGCTGCAGCCACTGAGGTCCCATTACGGAGGAGCAGTAGGGTTAGAAGGGGGGAAGTGCGCAAGGGAAGGAGATCACCCTCGAAGGGCAAAAAGTAGGAGGTGTGCCAAAATGCTGGTCATTTTTTTATTAAAGGCCGAGGTTCATGGCCCAACTTTTGTTAGTGTTTTGGACATTATCTCCAGGTTGTGAGAACCAGTTATGTTATTGACTGTTTTTTTGTGTTTATTTCTATGAGTTTGTCATGAGGAATTGACACACACAGAGTTTGTACAATAAATAAGTTTCTGTATTCAAAATATACATGGCTGGTGGTTGGAATTATTGGTGCCTTGGCCGGCTTAGGGGTTGCGTGCTGGGTTGATTCGTGTTTGTAGCAATGGCAGGGGCCCTAGAAGCGGCTTGCTATTAGTCGTTGACGGACGGCCCTTGCAGTTTGACCATTGTGGGCCGCCCTCCTGCCTTGGTGCTGCTGCTGATCATCGTCCTCGTCCTGTTCCTCCTCTTCCTCCTCCTCCTCTTGTGGTGCTGCAAGGCCTGGTGGCATTGGCTGCGTCCTGAGGATTGCCATGTTGTGCAACATGCAGCACACGACTACGAATTTCGAAACTTGCTCAGGCGAGTACTGCAGGGCTCCTCCGGAATGGTCCAGACAGCGGAATCGTTGTTTGAGCACACCGATTGTGCGCTCAATAATGTTCCTGGTTGCTTGTTGGCTTTCCTGGTACCGCAGCTCAGCAGGGGTGTTTGGCGCACGGAGTGGTGTCATCAGCCAGGTGCTCAATGCGTACCCCTTGTCCCCCAGAAGCCAACCAACTGGCTGATGCGGTGCCTCGAAAATTTCTGCCACAGTACTCTGGCGCAGGATGAAAGCATCGTGGCAGCTGCCCGGATAGTGGGCATTGACAGCGAGAATCACCTGTCTGTGGTCACAGACCAACTGCACATTCAAGGAATGGAACCCCTTTCTGTTCCGGAACTCCTCTGCATTCTCTCGCGGAGCACGCAAAGCCACATGCGTGCAGTCAATGGCGCCCTGCACCATGGGGAAGCCCGCTACCCTCGCAAAGCCCATAGCACGGTCATGCTGCTTGTCTGGGGTCATAGGGAAGGAGATGAAGTCTCGTCTCCTTGTGAAGAGGGCATTGGTGACCTGCCGGATGCAGCGATGCACCGCAAACTGGGAGATATTGGCGAGGTCCCCAACAGCAGCTTGGAATGAGCCAGTGGCGTAGAAGTTCAAAGCCACTGTGACCTTCACTGCCACCGACAGAGACGTCCTGGACCTCAGCTGATGCTGCAGATCTGGCTGCAGCAGGTGGCAGAGCTCAGTGACCACCTCCTTGCTGAATCGCAGCCTTCGCAAACACAGCTCCTCGGACATATGGATGTAGGAGAGCTGTTCACGATATACCCTGGGAGGGTAAGCTCTCCTGTACATGCGCCTGATGGCCCTCCTCCGTCTGGCCATCATTGCCACTCTCTGTCTGCGTCTCACTATCCTCCGATTGAGCTGGAGCAGGACGACGCCCCCAATCATTGCAGCCCCCATATTCTCTTTGCCAGAAAAGTAATGAGGTACAGCAACTAAAGTAGCAGCAAAGTTAGGATGAACTAGGCAAAACTACCTCACAAAGCGTTGAGTCAATGTAGAAGTCTCTCTCTCTCTCTCTCCGAATCTCTCTCTCTCTCTCAGAACGAGTGGTGCATAAATGTCGACCACAGAAAAAGACAGGAAGAGGCCCCCTTTAAATAGCGCCCCCCCCAGCCCCACACCGATTGATAACGTTCCAGTCTTCCGGTCGTTGGAAGCGCCAGGCGGTAAGGCAGGGGGCGCCACTCAATTTCCGCTCCGGGGCGCCCCAAGGGCGTTGCACCACGGAATGACGTCACAATCTGCGCGCGCAGGTGGTCGCAGCGGTAAGTTTTAGCGCCGCCGCACAATCTCAAGTTAAGTTCTCGAGCGGCGCAAACAGCGCTGCGCCCGGGCGTTAGCCCCTTAACGCCCCATTAGCGCCCTCTTAAGGCGCTAACGGGAGGCGCAACCAACTGAATTTTTACCCCTTAGCTTTTATCGTGGGAATCCAATTCATTACTCATAATTCCCACTTCTAAACCAATACTGTGCACTGTGCAGAAAGTTATGAAATGTAAATGTTATTTTAAAAATACCTGCAGTTTTAACGTACACTAGGATTGCTTCTCATTAAAGCTTTTAATGTTCCTGGATATCATTTAATTTTTTTTAAAGCATTTTTTTCATTTCAGGTATCCCCTTATGCTGTGGAAACAGGCCCTGCACCTGTTTCCACCAGCCGTAAATTTTCGTACATAATTGCTGGGCAGTTGGTGGGTAATTAGCCCAACTCTGCGCCAGCAATTAGGTTTACGGTGGCAGTGCGGCTGGCCTATCTACGCGTACGTTGACAGACCCCAAGTTCAGGATTTAGCGTGTGCAAATCCCAAACCTGCGGTGGATTTCAAAGGCGGTATGATGGCGTACTCTGAGAGTACACCATCATACCGACCGCAAAATCCGGGCCAACGGTGTTTTTAAGGATACCACATATCCGCGGCATAACAAAGACCGCCTATTTCAACCTCCGTAACATCGCCCGTCTCCGCCCTTGCCTCAGCTCATCCGCTGCTGGAGCCCTCATCCATGCCTTTGTTACCTCTAGACTTGACTATTCCAATGTACTCCTGGCTGGCCTCCCACGTTCTACCCTACGTAAACTTGGTGGTGGAGGCAGACTCAATCTTATATTTCAAAAGGGAGAAGTATTTGAAGGAAAAAAAATTGCAGGGCTACGGGTAAAGGGCGGGGGAGTGGGACTAGCTGAGAGTCGGCATGGGCCGAATGGCCTTCTTCCATGCTGTAATCATTCTATGATTCCATAACTTGAGGTCATCCATAACTCGGCTGCCCATGTCCTAACTCACACCAAGTCCCATTCACCCATCGCCCCTGTGCTCACTGACCTACATTGGCTCCCTGTTAAGCAATGCCTTGATTTCAAAATTCTCATCCTTGTTATCAAATCCCTCCATGGCCTCACCCCTCCCTCTCTCTGTAATCTCCTCCAGCCCCACAACCCCCCCGAGAGATCTGCACTCCTCTAATTCTGCCCTCTTGAGCATCCCTGATTATAATCGCTCAACCATTGGTGGCCGTGCCTTCTGTTGCCTAGGCCCTAAGCTCTGGAATTCTCTGCCTAAACCTCACCACCTCGCTACCTCTCTTTCCTCTTTTAAGATGCTCCTTAAAACCTACCTCTTTGACCAAGCTTTTGGTCATCTGCCCTAATTTCTCCTTATATGGCTCGGTGTCAAATTTTTTGTCTTATAACATTCCTGTGAAGCGCCTTGGGACGTTTTACTATGTTAACGGTGCTATATAAATACAAGTTGCTGTTGTTGTTGATAATTCACATCGGTCCAGTATCCTTCCTGTTATTTTGACGGAGGGGGGCTATTTGAACAAAATAGCGCATCAACTGTCTTAGTGGGTTCTCTTAAATAAATGAGCCAGCCATTGAAACTCTTATCTTTATCAGCTTGAGACAAAAGTCATGAGCATAATCAAGCACTTGCAATGGGGATTCACACGTGAGATGTTGGGAGGAACTGTATTCATGTATACACATCATGAGGTTGTCTGGCTGGCCCCACATCCTAGGCTGGCAACTGGTTTGATTGGCATCCCGACTGGTCAACACCTGCACAGAGAGGGAGTTAGAATTCAGCTGCTAACTTCAAGCCCAGCTGGTGGACAGAAGAGCAGGGAAACACAAGAGCAGGTCTTTTTTTTTGTAAGATCTGGTAAGGGAGACAAGGGGTGGATAGATTGCCCTCAGATTATCAGTCAGAGTCAGAGAAACAGCGCTGACCAGGATAAGATGATTGAAAAGCCTGCTGTCCTGGGCAGTGTGGCATATTCTATTAGTTTATTTCTCTTGAGCAGGATATGGAATGAAGATATAGTGTGGTGAGGTTTACTATAAATGTTTCCCTGTTTGTTCACTTAACAATTGCAAAGTAAACTAACTTGTGGTCTCATCTCCTTAAAGTGTGAATCAGTCCAAATTTTGGAAGATTGGAGAACCACACATGTGGGCACATATAATAAGGAAGATTCATTATATGCTGTCATATGACTTTATATTGAGCAATAAAGGTAAACTCTGATCATAATGGATGTGAGGTCCATTTATGGGAGAAAACTGAACCCAAGAGAATATCCGGAGCTCATCCAAAATTTGTAACACTGCATTACACGCTCCTTCAGTGCTCCAAATTATGTTCTACTATTCTGTTATTTATAGCACTTGCGAGCTCATTAAGAGCGCTAATGGATGATTCAGCTCCATTTTTGCAGGTTTTTTGCTTCACAACCAGTGAGGTACTTTTGAAGTGTAGTCATTATTGTAATATAGGTAAACGCAGCAGCCTATTTGTGCACATCAAGGTCTTACAAGCAGTAATGAGATGAAATGACCAGATAATCTGTTTTTGGTGTTGTTGTTTGAGGGTTAACTGTTGGCCTGGATAGCTCCCCTTCAAATGGTGCCATGGAACCTTTTACATCCACCTGAGAGAGGAGGCAGGGCCTCACTTTAACATCTCATCCAAAAGACGACAACTCCAACTGTGCAGCATTCCCTCAGTGCTAGCCTAGATTATGTCCTTATGGCTCTGGAGTGGGGTTTGAGCCTATGACTTTCTGATGCAGAGGCAATAGTGCTACCATTGACACACAGAAAAGCACACTTGAGTAAAGGTGTATCAACATGAACTAATAACGACCAAGTAATTGTGGTGGGGATTCAATAGATGGATATGTGGATAGAGAGGCATGTAGAGGAGATAGAGTAAACTAATAGTTTTTATTTACAAATAACTAAGGTGAGTCACACTACAGATCGCAATGTATGTTATGGGAACATAGAAATATGTCTGTGGTGGTTGACCATATGGAAATAAGTAATATGGACAACGGGCAAGCTGAAATCCTAAAAAAATAAATGTGTAATGAAATGGTTAGTGAGTCGCAAAATAAAAATGTAAAGTTATGCTATTTGGGAAAACAAGGGATAAGTCTTGGGATATTAGGGACATTGTCAATGATTAAAAAAAGGATATGATCCTTGCTTTTGAACATGAAGAAAATCAATATGATGAATATAGACAGGTATTTGTGCAAATTCAAGGCAGAAGAACAAAAGAATATGTTTGTAAGTTAAAGAAGCCTGAACTAAACTTCAGGACAGCTTCCTCAAGCTTCGGATTGTCAATTTATTTAGTGCAGTAAATACTGACTCAATTCAAGAAGGGAATTGGATTTAATTCATGATTCATCTGAAAATACTGGGATGTTAGTCTGGGGATAGGAAAAGGTGTAAAATCAAACAGAGGAGAGCTGGATAGGCTACATTTTCAAAGCTGAATGCATTGAAATATTACAACATTAGTATAGTGAGGAAGTTGCTGTGACACAAAAGTCTTTGACATCATAAAGAATTATTAGTATTTTTACTGCCCTCCTCAAATTCTAGCTTAGATCAGTAAATCTACTGAACTGATTTGAACTGTTATCAACTGGTATCTAGAGTTCTTTAAACACCACTGAATATATAACAAGATTTTGTATTTTTGCAACAAAAAATGGAAAGGTGTGTTTAGCCTTTCCATTTTTTTTATTCATTCATGGGATGTGGGCGTCACTGGCAAGGCCAGCATTTATTGCCCATCCCTAGTTTCCCTTGAGAAGGTGGTGGTGATCCGCCTTCTTGAACCGTTGGAATCCATGTGGTGAAGGTACTCCCACAGTGTATGTAGGGAGTTCCAGGATTTTGACCCAGCGACGATGAAGGAACGGCGATATATTTTCAAGTCAGGATGGTGCGTGACTTGGAGGGGAGCTTGGAGGTGGTGTTGTTCCCATACGCCTGCGGCCCTTGTCCTTCTAGGGATTCCATTTCCCTGTGCTTGGTATTCACCTTATCCTTTCATCCTTATTGTGAGGTGCTTCAAGCCATCTTCCTGCACTTGAGGGCATCTTTCCCTGTTTATGATCAGATTCACCATGGCAAAGCTATTTGGCAAAGCTGAGCATGAGCATTGTCCTAAAGCCCAAGATAAATCCATTATTGCCATTGGATTGGAGTGTGGACATATTTTATTCAAAATAAGATTTAGATTGTTGTTTGTGATCACTCTCACTTCAAAGTACCAGCTCCATTGCAGAGCAATTAGGTTGAATGAAGCTGCATTTAGTGTGGGCGTTACAATAGTTCTACACTGATCAGAACAATACTTTATCTCTACCCACCATTTAGTATATAGGATAAGCCATGTGTAAAAACAACTAGTGATTTCAAATGCTGTTAAAAATAGTTTTTGTTACTCATAAGTAAGAAAGGTAATGGGAGCATAGTGATTATATTACTGGACTAGTAATCCAGGGGCCTGGACTAATGATCATAAATTCATAATCCACAGCAATGTGGTTGACTCTTAACTGCCCCTCTGAAATGGCCTAGCAAACCACTCAGGCAATTAGGGAGGGGCAATAAATGTTGGCCTTGCCAGAGATGCCCGCATCCCTTGAATGAATAAAAAAAAGGTTTGAAACTCTTGAGGTAAACACTTTCATGACTGTGTTTAGAAAATCTGTCAACAATAAATTCTAATGAACAGAATAAACCAGCCAGTTACTGTAATGCAGAAGCTCTCAGTGCATTGCTAAGTTTTGGCTAATTTGAAAACTTCTTAATTGCTGACAATTAGTTTAACATTTTGCTAGAATTTCTTTGTGGCATATGAACATAGGAACAGGAGTAGGCTAATCAGCCCCTTGAGTCTGTTCTGCCATTCAATTAGATCTGGCTGATCTGTAACTCAATTTCATTTACCTGCCTTTGGTCCATATCCCTTGATCACCTTACCTGTCAATCTCATTCTTGAAAATGTCAATTGACCCAGCATCCACAACCTTTTGGAGGAGTGAATTCCACATTTCCACTACCCTTTATGTGAAAAAGTGCTTCTTGATTTCACTCCTGAATGGCCTAGCTCTAATTTTAGGGTTGTGCCCCCTTTGTTCTGGATTCTCCCACCAGAGGAAATAACCTATCCATATCTACCCTATCGAATCATTTTATCATTTTAAACACATCAATTCAATTACCCTTCAACCCTCAATCCAGGGACTTGAGCACATAAAGCTAGGCTGACACTCCAGTACAGTGCTGAGGGAGTGCTGTACTGTCGGAGGTGCCGTCTTTCGGATGAGACGTTAAACCGAGGCCTTGTCTGCTCTCTCAGGTGGATGTAAAAGATCCCATTGCACTATTTCGAAGAAGAGCAGTGGAGTTATCCCCGGTGTCCTGGCCAATATTTATCCCTCAAACAACATAATAAAAACAGATTATCTGGTCATTATCACATTGCTGTTTGTGGGAGCTTGCTGTGTGCGAATTGGCTGCCGTGTTTCCCACATTACAACAGTGACACCACTTCAAAAGTACTTAATTGGCTGTAAAGCACTTTGAGACGTCCGGTGGTCATGAAAGGCGCTATATAAATGCAAGTCTTTCTTTCTTTCTTCTTTCTCATCTCAAGTGTAAGACGTGCGGAATTACCCCTCGCCCCGTCCAACAGGTTATAGAGTTCGGACTTGAGACTTATGAGAAATTACACCAGACACACAGGTTCTGACTTTAACCTTTTATTGTTCCTAAGACAGATTCAAAACCCCACCCACTATTCGAGCAGTTCACCAATAATATTACAGGAAATCAGACATACAACCACCCGCCGATGATCGGTCCAGCATTGATTGTAGGTCCTCATAAGCGAAAAGACTGGCCAGGCCCCACCTTCCTCTGACTGCAGCCTGATCCTCATAGGCGAGATGACTGGCCAAGCCACCTTCTTCTGACTGCAGTGCTGATATTCTTTAGCCACCGTGTTTTATACAGCTTTCCTTGTCTTTTGTATTAAATCATTCATTCAGAGATAGTGAAATGTTCCTTTAATGTTGGTCTGAGCTGTTTTGAGCTGTCAAACGTTTACAATCACACATCCTGTGTGGCTATTATTCAGTTTGTCCTTATCACAGCCCAAAATTGTTCATTTACTCTGAAAGTTTACGAAGGTGGCAGAAAACCACTTGGTTCGATTCATGAGTTACCTCGTATTCTGCATTTCAAAACTTCAAAGGTTTGACTTCTCACCTCAGAAAGGTCACCAGAGACACCATGTCTACAATCTAAGAGGGTTTGTTTATCTCTGTTGACTATCATTACCCCCTGCAGTCACAACCATGTTTCCTGCCTTATCAGTGATAGCATCAACAGGTTCCATCCCACCATCAAACTCACCATGGACTACTCCTCAGAATCGGTTTCATTCTTGGACACACGAATCTCCATCAAAGACGGACGCCTCAGCACTTCACTCTACCGCAAGCCCACGGACAACCTCACGATGCTCCACTTCTCCAGCTTCCACCCTAACCACGTTAAATAAGCCATCCCCTATGGACAAGCCCTGCGAATACACAGGATCTGCTCAGACGAGGAGGAACACGATGGACACCTACGGACACTGAAAGACGCCCTCGTAAGAACGGGATATGACGCTCGACTCGTCGATCGACAGTTCCGACGGGCCACAGCGAAAAACCGCATAGACCCCCTCAGAAGGTGAACACGGGACACAACCAACAGAGTACCCTACGTCATCCAGTACTTCCCCGGAGCGGAGAAACTACGCCATGTTCTTCGCAGCCTTCAACATGTCATCGATGATGACGAACACCTTGCTAAGGCCATCCCCATGCCTCCACTACTCGCCTTCAAGCAGCCACCTAACCTCAAAAGTACCATCGTTCGCAGCAAATTACCTAGCTGTCAGGAGAACAGCGACCACGACACCACACAACCCTGCCACGGCAACCTCTGCAAGACATGCCAGATCATGAACACAGATACCGTCATCACACGTGAGGACACTACCCACCAGGTACATGGTACATACTCATGTGACTCGGCCAACGTTGTCTACCTGATACGTTGCAGGAAAGGATGCCCCAGAGCATGGTACATCGGCGAGACCATGCAGACACTGAGACAATGTATGAACGGACACCGCGCAACAATCGCCAGGCAGGATTGTTGCCTCCCAGTCGGGGAACACTTCAGCAGTCAAGGACATTCAGCCTTGGATCTGCGGGTTAGCGTTCTCCAAGGCGGCCTTCGAGACACACGACAACGCAAAATCATCGAGCAGAAACTGATAGCCAAGTTCCGCACTCATGAGGACGGCCTCAATAGGGACATCGGGTTCGTGTCACGCTACAGAACGTGACTCGACATCGTTGTCTGTCTTTCCAGTTTTTAAAAAACAAACCCAAAAAAAAAAAACCCAAAAAACAAACCCCAAAAAAAACACTGCAGACAGCAGGATTTGACACGTTGGACCCCCTGGGACACATCTCATTGTCTTGGCTGTGCTCTTGGTGTGTCTTTGATGTAAGGACACCTTCCCTGAAAGATTGTATCTCTGCAGTTTCTGTGTTTATATTCTGTGAACTTTTGTAGATTCACTCATTGTAACTCTATCTGAGGAAGGGGCGATAGCTCCGAAAGCTTGTAATTTTAAATAAATCTGTTGGACTATAACCTGGTGTTGTGCGACTTCTCATTTTTATCAGTGAAAGACTGCTTGTTACATTTACCAACTTTATTTCACTTTGTTAAACCCTTTTGCCTGGCAAAGCATTTCAAGAAATATTAAAATTAAGGGTCTGTATATACTTTCTACACAAAGGAATACAATCCAAGTTTCTGCAACCTCATAACTTAATCCTTTATGCCCTGGTATCATTCTGGTGAATTTATGTTGTACCCCCTCTAAGGTCAACATATCCTTGCTGAGGTGCGGTGCCCAAAACTGAATGCAATACTTCAGATGGGGTCTGATCAAAGCTCTGTACAACTGAAGCCTCACTTCCTCCCCTTTGTATTCCAGCCCCCTTGAAATAAAGACCAACATTCCATTAGCCTTTTTGCTTTTGCACGGATGTATCATTATCGTGGCAGGCTGCAGTGGATGCGGAATGCAGAGAAGAGGTACCATAGTAGCAGATTGTTTAAACCAATAAAATGAAGATGTCCGAGCAACCCGAAATATGGTTAGTCTCTGCTAAAGCGGATTCTTTTTCTTCTAGTTCTAAAGGGTTAACTTATTCAAGCTACTCGTCAGAATTTGGCATCATTCCCACCACAATCCTTGTCCTGGGATGATGATGGATGGTATCATTATCATGGTAGCCCATAGTGGATCTAGACTGCAGAGAAGAGGTACCACAGTGGCAGTGTGCAGTGAATGAGTTAACACGATTAACAATGTTCAGGGGAAGACCAGTGCGCGCCTGCTGTTTGTGGCAGCTGCTGACTCCCTTATGAATTATAATTCACAAATACAATTTTCACAAAATGATTATCAATGAGAAAAGCATATTTACAAAAAGAAATCTCTATTATCATTGACAAATTAGTTGCTGGAATTGTTAACGTAAATATCCCTCCAAACTGTACAAAACATGTGAAAAAGATCATTTTCAGCAACGTTTTTTTGCCTTTCTCTAAAAGCTCCCTCAATTCGTGACCCAAAGCATCAGTGGATCACCCTAAGTTGTGCTCTGTAATGGCCAGTATAACATTTCCAGCTGGATATATTGATAAATGCCTCTGCTGCCAGAATTCATTCATTTTGCCTTCCTGGCGGTCACTGCAAAATTTAACTTGCTAGTATTAGGTTCGTTTTTGGCACTTTAGTGGCCATTTTTTCTCAACTGGAAAAACTGCTTTAAAAAACTTTTCTCACTTTGCTCATGGCGCCGGGCCTGCTTAGTTCAGGATAACCAACTCTATAGTGGTCCTTAAAGGGACCGCTGCAGACCGTCACCATAAAGGTAAGTTCTAAAATATATATTTACCTGAATGTGGAGCTGGGAGCAGCAGTAGTGCATCTTCCAGCTCCACAACAGTCCTGAAGACTGTTGCTGAACCCGCTAGGCCCTCTCCTGATCGCCTCCTCCTCTCCTGATTGCCCCCTCCCTCTCAAAAACACCTGTTATTTTTGACAGCAGGTCAGGAACCCGCTGTCATCTCACTTCCACGTGCCTTTCCCCCAGGCACGTCTGTCAGCACGGACCCGACCAGACCGACAGAGGCGGGCAACCCAATTTAAACAATTATTAGCTTGTTGTCAGACCCTTAAGAGTGTTTTTAAACTTGCCTTTTAAATTTAGCTGAATTCCCACGGAGACCACGCTACTCGGGAACCACGTCTGTAAACCTCAGGAGGGAGTTGAGTGGCCAGTGCTCCAGCTGATCAGTTGACAGGATGAAATGTATTATAAAAGCTCCCACCTGACAACTGATCACTTTCCTCAGGCAGAAGCTGTTTCTCATTGCATTTGCAACACAGATTGAGCTTACTGCAGGCTAAAAGTCTTTCAAGCAAAGTCTCCATCCACTGTCACCTCATTGGAAGAACCTCTCTCACCATTGACAGATTGCTTCTGTCACCTCTACTTCACCTGCCATTTATTCCATCAGCATGGGTACCGTTTATACTGCCTCACCTTGGTCCTCAGAATCTGACCACGATGAGCCCCAACACCAGCAGCACCAACAACAACACCACCAACCTTCTCCTCAACGCCCTGATGCTGCACAGGACAGAGGGCATCAGCGCAGGGCTGCACTGCACCGGAGGCAATACCCCCAGCACAGGGTATACAGGCAGAGGATGAGCTTCCTCAACATGACTGAGCAGCAGTGCCAAAGGAGGCTCAGGCTATCGTGCCAGGTCATCGCAGACATTTGCACATTGCTGGACCAAGACCTGCAGCCCAGAGGAGCTGGGTGGACACGCCTTTGTCACCATTGTCCTCAACTTCTTTGCCTCAGGCTCCTTCCAGGGATCTGCAGCAAACATTGCAGTATCTCGCAGTCGGCCGCTCACAGATGCATCACACAGGTCACCGATGCCCTGTTTGACGAGTCAGCCAATTGTATCAACTTTGCCACTGATGAAGCCAGTGTTACTGAGCAGGCGCTCGGCTCTGCCACTCTGGCTGGCTTCCCACGGGTGCAGAGCATCATCAACTGCACACATGTGGCCATCAGGGCACCCCATCATCACCCAGGAGTCTTTGTCAACCGCAAGGGCTTCCACTCCCTCAATGTGCAGCTGGTGTGCAACCATAGGAAGATCATCATGTCATGACTCTTTCGTCCTACGCCAGTCCACCCTCCCTCAGCTGTTCACACCTCCAAACAGACATTCCGGCTGGCTACTTGGAGACAAGGTCTATCCACTGAAGACATGGCTCATGATACCCTTGAGGAGGCCAAGTACTGAGGCCGAGGAGAGATATAATGAAAGCCACATCTCCACCAGGTGTGTCATAGAGCAGACAATAAGCATGCTGAAAATGTGATTTAGATGCCTTGACAGATCTGGAGGAGCCCTTCAGTACGCACCAGCCAGGGTATCCAGAATCGCCATGGTCTGCTGCGCCCTGCACAACATAGCGCAGCAGCGGGGATTAGTGCTGCATGAGGTGGCAAGGGGGGAATAGTGTGAGCACTTGGAGAGGAGCCCCCACTTCCATGTCCCCTCTCACCATCATTCTTCTCATGGGCCACCCGCACTTCCCTGCTAGCAAGGAGCTGTAGAGCATCTTGTTGCACATCAGTGGGATCATGAGGACCTACGTCTACACTGACATCCCTCCTCGAGAGAACATCTATGAGCCTCTAGCATCTATTCTCCATAGATACCCATCTATTCTCCATAGATACTCATCTATTCTCCATAGATACCCATCTATTCTCCATAGATACCCATCTATTCTCCATAGATACCCATCTATTCTCCATAGATACCCATCTATTCTCCATAGATACCCATCTATTGTCCATAGATACCCATCTATTGCCCATAGATACCCATCTATGCTCCATAGATACTCATCTATTCTCCATAGATACCCATCTATTCTCCATAGATACCCATCTATTCTCCATAGATACCCATCTATTCTCCATAGATACCCATCTATTCTCCATAGATAACCATCTATTCTCCATAGATACCCATCTATTCTCCATAGATACTCATCTATTCTCCATAGATACTCATCTATGCTCCATCAATAGCCATCTATTCTCCATAGATACCCATCTATTCTCCATAGATACCCATCTATTCTCCATAGATACTCATCTATTCTCCATAGATACCCATCTATTCTCCATCGATAGCCATCTATGCTCCATAGACACCATGTGCTCCTGCGACTGGTGCATTCGCTGCTCCATGCAGGTGGCCATCCTATCCATGGAGGAGCTTACAGTCGCCATCGCCTGTGACACGGTGATGCTCATGTTGGGGAAGGACTGCTCCATTCTCTGAACAGTGGCAGTCATTGCGCTCGCAAAACCTGTCAGAGCCTCCTGCACTTGTTCCTGCAGCTCCTGGACTGCCCTCTTTCTGGATGGCCCCCGAGGCTCAGCGTCTGCATGCAGCTGAGCAAAGCTAGAAGAGTCCTGCGCCCTGTGACGAGGAGTCCCCACTGCTGTCCCTGTCTCCACCATCTGCTCTTGCTCACTTGTGAGACACCAGGTGACAATACTACTCTATGTCGCGAGGGACCCACCGAGGTGTGCGTATCTGCGCTGGTGCTGGGTGGGCTTACGTCAGGTGACGCTGTGCCCTCAGAGGCTGGAGGCTCCTCTGAGGAGTCGTCTTCGGCTTCCTCCTGGGCAGTGGCGGGGGGAGCTGGGGGCTCCTGATGGATCTGTGGGAGAGTAAAGAGGTGAGTTAGATATGTCATGAGTACATTGGGCACAAATAACATTATGCACATAATTATCATTCAGTGGCTGCTGACATCAGCCCCCATATGAGTAACTGAAGTATGCCATGTAGCTGTATGAAAAGTGATTCTGTCACCAGGTTACTGAGATCTCCCCCTCTCTCCAAGTCCCACTTCCGGGTGCTCGGACACTCCCGACAGCTCCAACGCAGCCTCCTCTGCAGTGGTCAGGGCTGCGAGTGATGGATGTCCTCCACCAGTTCTCTCCCCCTCCCTCTTATTGTGGGCTCTCTTTTCCTGCAAGGAGGGAAAGAGAAGGTTGAGTTAGAGTGGTGGAATAAGTGTAAGGAATGGATGGGTTACATGGGTAGAGGATGACTATGATGGAATGGGGTGGCAATTCCAAGTGGCCTCCCAGTGTATTGTTAATTGGTATGATTGCACTAGGATGAGGGTGAATGTGAGGGGTGGCTAGTAAGATGGGGATGTGATAATGTAGATAGAGAGAGAGGGATGGGTGGAGGTGCAAGGTATGTTGGTGTGAGTAAGGATGTGCAGGAGTAGGGTTGGGAAGGCAGAGTGATGGGGATGTGATGAGAGGCACAGCAGGATGATGGTGAGTGTGGCTTTGTACTCACCTTTCCTGATCTCACAAGATCGTTGAACCGTTTGCGGCACTGCACCCAGGTCCTCCTCACGACTCTCCTGCTGTTCACCTCCTCGGCTATCTGGAGCCAGGCTCCTTTGCTTTGCTGGGGAGGTTTCTTCCACCCATCAGGAGGGAAGAGGACCTCCCTGCATGCTCTGACTCCCTTCACAAGCACGTGGAGGGAGTGATCGGAGAACCTGGGTGCAGCCCTCTGCCTCTGTGCAGTCATTTGTGCCCCCGTGTGCAGCAGTGGAAATCAATTGCACTGACTGCACACTCCTAGATGAACCTTCAAATGTAATGTGGCCACGGTCCCTTTAAATATACTGGCTAAAATCGCGTCATCGATGACTTTAGCAGACCCACTCCATTTAATTGGGCCAGGCAACGTGCAGGGCGGGCTTAACAGGCCTCATTATCGCAAAATCATTCTGTGGAGCCGGATGGAGGTAGCAATGGTCTCGGGACCCAACATGGCCACCGCCTGCAGCGGACATGCCATGTAGGCAAAATTCCCATCATAGTATACTTCAGAAAACTCTTAGAAAATGAAATTTAACTACCATATTCTGAAAAAAATATGTATACAAAGAAAGACTGAACTCTAGTCCTAAAATTTAGGGCACTTAGTAGACCTACTGGGATGAAAACTTTATCCTTCTTTCAGAAGCAAAAGGAACTGTAATATTGGCTTTGGTTTCCACTCCACAGAGACCCCTTTAGCTGTGCTGATATATAGGTCACATCCCCAGGGTCCAAATGAATATCTTTCTTATACTGCTTTTTTTTCTATGTTTAATCATATTTATCCTTTGCTTATCTTTGTTGGTTCCCATATGTTATAATAATGAGATTTATCTGAAGTTATGTATATACTATATATGTGTTTTTTTAAGAGATGACAATGCTAACTTATGCATTTTGTAATTCTATATGTATACTTGATAAATTTGCAAAGAAAAGAACTACCAGAGAGTGAGTCAGTGAATAAAGAGTACAATTTGAGATCATTTAGCATTGTAAGACAGTCTGGGAGGAATTCTAACTCTCGCTGCTCAGCATGAACAGAGCAGTGAGCAGCTCTGTTTCTTGTTCCATTCCAGCCCATCTCCAATTTTAACACCGCTGATTTTGGCGACGGATGAGGTGCCCACTGAACTCAGGTGGGAGCCTCATGCATAAATGCTAATCATGGTCCAAAGGCGTCAATAGGACCCTGTCGACCCTGCCCTGGACTCACCCGCCCCCATCCCTCATGCAAGACCTTCCCGAAACCCCTTCCCATCACTTACCTGCAAGCCGGCGAGGTGGTCAAGGGCCATCCGATCTTCCCCTGCCAACAGCCGCTCTGCACCCTCTTCCTGCCCATTCTGGTCATTTAAATGAGGCCCAGGTGCTAAAAATACCCCAGGCCTGATACTTAATCCAGTGAGGGTGTTTCGCACCCACCCCTACCCGCCTGAAACCCGCTTGGGTTTAAACTCGAACGCTCCGTGTTTGTTGAGATAATAAACTTTCTGACACATTTGAGTGTGAGAGAATGCAACAAACCAATATGTGTTAAATGAGCAGCAAGAAAACTCTCCTACACAATGGGCAAACCTGCTATCTACTGTTCCATGGCGTGTAATAGCCGATGATAAATAAAGTTTTAAACAGTTTTATTAAATTTTAAACAAGAACTATTTTTTGTACTTTATATTGGGGGAAAACAGTACCTCTAATTAATAAGCCACTACTGCCTGAATCAGTACTTTTAAAAACATATATTTTGCCCTCTGAGCAAATATTTTGCTGCGATAATGCATTCCATGTGCTGCACATCTTTCAGCTGTGCACTTTCATCTCTACGAAGAGCAGGGATGTAATCGTTACCCCATAGGCTATAGGAGCATAACAGACCTCTGCTGTACCAATTATACCAGGTCTCATAGGAATCCATTACAGGCACTTAACCTTCCACAGTTTGGTATCATTAAGGTGGCCTGTGTCAAAAGCTTGAAATTCTAGTAGAATTCTGAGGTGGGATTTGCACAAAAAGCTACTTCATGGTTATGGCTTCAAATATTGATAAGAGGAATCTCTTTGAAATGCTAAAATTTGCTCTATCATCTCATATTTATTTCTGCATTATTCTCCATTATTCATTTGTTGGCTTGGAATTAAAATATGTGAGAAGGAATCCTTTAGAAACTGAAGTACCAAGCTTCCCCCCAGTTTCTGCAACTACCAAAAATTACTTTAAAAAAACACTTTGTTTTCTATTTTGTAATATTGAAAGAAGCTCTTATATTTTTATGTCAAGGTTAATACATTTGAGTTCCCTGCAGGTCATTGGTATATTTATTCAGAAAATATTAAAACCAAGAAATAAATTTGAGAAATATATTTTTGCTGGTTATTTCTGATGATCGATTTATTTGTTTCACAAAATTGTACAAAGTACAGCATAGAAAGATGCCATTCAGCCCATCTGGTCTAATTCATCAGCTGGAACTACTTTAATTTATGCAACTATGGTACTTATTTATTCATTCATTCATGGGAAAGGAACACACTATTTACTCATTTTCAAGGAACTAATCAAAAATACATGCCTTAAAGGAGACCTCTTACAAACCTCTCTCCAAATTCTTTCAACGGAGATGTGCATCCCTCCCCTACTTCCAGCAACCCTCCCCCTTTCAACGCCACAACCTCGGGACATCTGCTATTCCATGTTACACACAATGTTATCACACAAAAAAACTTCTTAAGAGTGCCGGATAATTGAAGATCAGCACTATAAAGGAATAACTGCATTACCCTACCCAAATGAGACTCTTCAGCATGGTCTGAAGTTAATAGAAGTTGCTGTAAGCTTAAGTGTGCGAGATGGGATAATTGTATAATAAGAAAACCCTCAATAATCTATTTTGTAAAGGCATGAATTGGAATGACCGAAATTGTTAATTGTTCAAATGAAGCAGGACAGTGCACTTTAATCCCACGCTCTACTTTGTTTCCCCAGTTTAGGGAAAATGTTATTGGTCCTTCTTTTTATTTTTAATATCTCCAAAGTACAGAACATGGAATCAATGATTACAAGTACAGAATTGAGTGTGGTCCTTTCATTAGAAGAAATAAGGCTAAGAACATAACAGGAAATCACAAAAGCAATAATGATCCCTCAAAATGTTTTTTTTTAATAAGGGATGAGACCCAAACTGGGAACATATGTGGCCATAATAAGTTAACTCCATCTAAACAATACAGATAAGCTGTGAAAGCTAGAGAATCAGTCATGGCTAATTTGTTCTCTACACAATTAAATTATTATAACATATGGTGCTGCTGGAGAAGTCATTTTTCTTTCCTGGTAAGTGGAACATGTGACCTTTCCTAGGCTGTTATGACCACAATCCAATATTAATCTAAAAAAGTAGTAAAACAGTATTTGCTTAATTGATTTCCAAATTGCCAGTAAATTTGAGGCAGTGGAAGTCACAAATCTTCAATAAGCAAAAGTTTAGCATTGCACATTAGAATTAATGGGAACTTTAATAACTTCTTTGCACAGAGAACTTCAATTTAAAGCAATTCTTTTGTAAAATATTGTCCTTGGAAGATAGAATTCTGAAACATATTTCATAATTTATTATACAAACACGAAGTATGTTTGACACTAGTGCTTAATTGCATTTATTATTACCCTGTGATTACAGTGCTTTACTAATTAAAGGAATCAACCAATCACTCAAGTAAATGCTGGGTGAAGTGAAAATAGTCACCAGTAAAGGCACCGTTATACTGAAGTTTAGGGTTTGAGCAACATGTGGTGTACAGATTTAAATTACAGTTCAAGCTCCCTGGCCACACAATGCAAAGCTTTGCACACACATGCCAATAATATACACAGAACTCTGCTCACTGAATGCAGGATCGATATTAATGTTAATAAACAAAAAAGAGGACAGACAGCACTTTGCTAACATTCTAAAAGTTCAAATTGGCGTTTATAAAGTTCCCATATATTCTGCTTACCAAAACCATTTCATAACCAGCCTAGACAATAACCATAGCTATTATTCCTTAAGTGTCAACTTAGTTCTGTCAAACTCCGTGCCCTCACGACTGATTCCATCCCCTTCCTGGCCACTTTCTCAGGCTGAAACCAAACCATTCGCAATCTCGGCATTCTATTCGACCTCGAGCTGAGCTTTTTAGGATTTGAAATATGGCTGACTTCTTGTCCATCACAGTTCGTATTCAAATGAAAATGGTAATGGGTAATGGTAATGATCTGGAATGCTAGTGTGTAAATCATTAAGCTTTTGTATTAAATTCCTTCCTCTCTTATTTTAGTGCAGGAGGTTAAAATAGTGTAGGAAGAAATTCTATTGCAATGCATTAAGCATTCATAGAGCCAAAGAAATTCCAACATAATAGGTGGGTATTTGGCCCATTGTGCCAATACCTGGGCTGGTGCCAGCTTTGCAAGTGGGCTATCTATTTTAATTCGATGTCCCTGCCTCATAAGCTCAAATCCCACAATACAATTTCAAGGCCTGGTTGTGTTGATAACAAGTTTTACCTGTAGAATGCGACACAGACAATTGTCCTTTTAATCTAATTTATCTATTATTTTACATACACGAGCAGATAAGCAGAGCTCCTCTTCCAGCAGTTAAAGATTTAGAGGATAGGGACAGAACTGTCTGCATGCTCTAAACAGTAAAACTTGCTGAGGGAGCCCAAAGCATCCCCTCGAGTGCATCTTAAACCAGGTTTGACACCTCATTGATGTCAAATTTAAGTGGTGTGAGACTTCTTGCTCAAAAGGGTCTCACAGCACTTGTTTCCATAGTCACATTGAAGGCACCCTTAATGATCCTGCTGCCCCATATGGATTGCTTTACAGGGACTAAAATAAACATCCTTTCTGTAGTAGTGTTACTATGTTCTTTAGGGGAGCAATATCATGTACTTTTAACTTGGAATAGACAAGGTTGTGTATTTCAGTTATTTACATCAGCCTAGATATCATAATGGATATACACAATCTTCAGCATTATATATTAATTACTAAATAATATTGATATAATCACTGTATCAGTACAGGAACCATAAATATGCACAACCCTTCATTAATGAGCCATTGTAAAATGATAGTCCATAGACTTAGGATACATTACACATACTGATCGAGTTCATCATAGTGAAATTGCTATTACAGAGATGCATTTCAGAGTGAATATTTACTTGTTGCTAATTTCTTTTTCAAAAAGATTCTGCATCTTAAAATATACTAAAGTCGGTTTTGTTATTCAAGAGTGTCCCCGATCATTCACGTTTGAGATATCTTTTCCCTCATGAATTATGGCATACCTGTTCATTTCTGAAATTTTCTACTGCAAATGTGCACATTACCAACCTAATAAATAATTTACAAGTTAGAAAACGAGGAATATTGTTTGTCTTTACAGTGTCGCAGTTATTTCCCTGAGCTTCCTTTAAAACACTCATGGAACATTTACTATCAGATTATATTACCTTTTCAATAAATATTCATTTAAAATGTTAATTATTATCACCACCCTCCTCAACCCAGCTCCAAAAGTGACTTAACCGTACAGCTTTGCGGAACACCTCCGTTCAGTCCGTAAGGGGGACCCCGAGCTCCCGGTGGCCTGTCACTTTAATTCACCGCTTCACTCCCACTCTGACCTCACCGTCCTCGGCCTATTACACTGTTCCACGGAAGCTCAGCGTAAGCTCGAGGAACAGCACCTCATCTTTCGTTTAGGCACGCTACAGCCCTCTGGACTCAATATCGAGTTCAACAATTTTAGATCATAACCTCAGCTCCAATCACATTTATATTTTATTTTATCCACCCTTTTATTTGTCCCCCCCACCTTTTTTTTCCTCCTAGAAGCTGGCAGCTGTCCTTCATTCTGCCAGTGGATTTCACACTTCATTCAGCCTTAATCTGTCACATTAACACCACCTCTAGCCTTGCATATCTCTTAATGTCTCTTAATGTCTCTTCATCTCCTCCTTTGTTCCTTTATCCCCTCCCCCTTTTCCCAGCTTTACCCTGGCCTTAAATCTATTTGATTTCCAGCTCTTCCCAGTTCTGATGAAAGGTCATCGACCTGAAACGTCAACTCTCTTTCTCTCTCCACGGATGCTGCCTGGCCTGCTGAGTTTTTCCAGCGTTTTCTGTTGTTAACCGTACAACTTTCCATTCAGATCCACAATGTTTATAACTTAAAGATTTCCAGCAATAGTCTCTACTAGAATGAGCAATACTATGTATATATTGGACCTTACATAATCTAGGCCACGATTTTGCCGGTGCTCAGAGGGCGGGTTCGGAGGCGGGTCCGCTGTCAGAATTGAAATGATTGACAGCAGGTTGGGAACCCACTGCAAACCCGCCTCCATGTAAGTTTCCAAAGTGTCGGGTCTGCGATTTCAGAACAGACCCGACACCAAGCGGCGGGGCAGGCATTTAAGATACTTAAATGCTTGTTAAGTGCTTGTTTACTACTATTTTACCAGCCTTTTTCTATTTTACCACATTTTTAACAGGGTTCACGTCATTCGGCGATCACGTCAGGTAAGTAGCTCGGGTTCTCTTTGTCTCCCTATTGCTGTGAATAGGGGACAGCTGCAAAAGTGGTATGAACGCTACCATTTCACAGCTGGTCACTTTGCAATGTCAGAAGCTTGAGCCTTCAGGACTTGGGAGACACTTTTGAGCTGTATGCAGTTTGGAAGTGTTTGGAGTAAACTCTCCATCCATTGTCAGCTCCTTGGAGCAAGCTCTCTCACCATTGACAGATCGCTTCTGTCATCTCAACTTCAGCTGCCATCTATTCCAGCAACATCGGTGTCCTTGAAAATATCTCACCTTGGTCCTCTGAACCCCTCCACGATCAGCCCCAACACCAACATATCCAGGCACACCAACATCACCAACAACAACACCAAACTTCTCTGCAATCACCTGATGCTGCACAGGACACAGGGCATCAGCACTAAACAACATTGCTGCCCGGGAGGCCAGTGCTGGCATCACCTTGGCCAGATTTACTTCACTTGACGCTGTACATCCTGGCTGCCACATGATGCACCAGGTTAACACCATCCCAAACCAACACCATAAAGCATCTCTACAATGACCAAGCCCTTCCTTTCACACTCATCACCATTGCGGGGGACACTGTTATGTCTCACCATTCACTGCAACTCACTAAAACGCTTCCAAAGGTGAGCACAGATCTGTACAATAAGGCAAAGTGTTGAAAATAAAGATTGCAATGTTTGACAGCACATTAACAGAAAATTTACATGACCATTGCTTAAAACACCCAAGTGCCTACCCTTGTGTGTTGTTAGTTGGTATGATTGCACGAGGGTGAGGGTGAGTATGAGGGGTGGCTAGTGAGATGGGGAAGTGATAATGTAGATAGAGAGGGATGGGTGGAGGTGCAAGGTAAGTTGGTGTGAGTAAGGATGTGCAGGAGTAGGGTAGCGAAGGCAGAGTGATGGGGATGAGATGGGTGGCACAGCAGGATGAGGTTATGTGTGGCTTTGCAGTAACGTTTCGTGATCTACTAAGATCATTGAAAGGTTTGCGCCACTGCAGCCTGGTCCGCCTGATGACATCCCTGCTTTTGCCCTCCTGTGCAATGTGCAGCCAGGCTGTGTTGGTGTCCTGGGGAGGTCTCTTCCACCCTTGGAAGGGAAGATAACCTCCCTGCATGCTGTGACTCCATCTATAAGCATATGGAGGGAGTCATGCGAGAGCCTGGGTGCAGCCGTGCACCTTTGTGCAATGCTTGTCAGTATTTGCAGCACCTCAATGCTGCAGAATACTGACAGCAGAACTGACAAAATCAATTTGGACATGGCCCCTTTAAGGAAACCGGCTGATGACGCATCATCAAATGACGTCATCAGACCCGCTTCCTTTTCATTGGCCGGGAACCCCGCAGGGCGGGCTTAACAAGCCCCATCAATGGAAAATCCTTTTTACAGAGCGGCTGGAGCTGGGAGCGGGACCGGAACCCGCCAGCTACCTCTCCCGCTGCGAACCCGCCTCCGCTGGGAAAATCCAGCCCCTAGTGAGGGAACTTTTCAGTATTAGTCATGTAGTCATCTATGCTATCTAATAGAACTCATAGAAAACCCTTCCCTTGTGAATAAATACACTCACATGGAATAATCTCACATGAATAATTTAATAAGGCCTCTTTGTTAACAATTGTACTCAGGAACATTAATGGATCATTATCAAGGTTCAGAGTTGTACGTTCATTCTTCCAAGAAAGAGAGCTAGACATAAGGGGGAGCGATTTCCATCCCCCTACTTCCCTCTTTTACAATGTGAATGTGGTGTTAGTGGGAAGAAAATTGAAAAAGAAAATTATTGCCCAAGGCCCGGCTGTTGCAAGTTTCGAGCGGGCCTCGAGTTAGGCAGCCTGCACTTCCACTGGGAATGAGCAGGAGCCTCGTGCATATATTTAAACCAGGGTCCTGTGATGTGTTTAGGACCACAATGCTATTTTGGGCTTCCATTGGGCGGAGTACGCACTGTGCAAGCCTCGCCAGGTGGAAGTGATTGTAGAACAGCCAAACCTGCGGTCCTTAAAGGGACTACCGGAGGTCACTCGGAATACATGACAATACATTTTTTTTACCAATTTTTGTTGGACCAGGAGGACTCCTCCTTTAAAAATCATCCTACCCACTGCCATTCCCTCTGTGGCTCCCACCCTGCTATCACTTGCCCCCACAACCCTTAAAAATCTCCCTGCTGGCTTCGCTCCATGGAGGAGCTGCCAGATTTCCCTCCCCACCCGCCACCCCTTCGATCAGCGAGCTGCCTGTCATCATTCATTTAGTGTTGGTAACTCACTAATTTTATTTAAGTGAGACGTGATCACCAGAAACGATCAAACCTCCTGCCAGTGACATTGGGCGGGAGGTATAATTGCCCACCTGACTTGTACTCGAAATGGAAATCTCCCCCCAAGCGATTTTAATCTGTGTGTTGGTCAGAAGCTTACATGGAGTAGTCTCCCCTGACAGCCTTATGCTGAGTTGGCCATCCATAGGCAAACAAGAGGTGATTTAAATGCAGGATGGTTAGTTGTTTTACACAGATCCCAAACAATGGAGGATTTGTTACCAATATCTGACCATTCAGGAAGACATCTAGCACCTTGGTATTAACAAATTTGTTTAATCTCTATGGAGCAAGGCTTTAAAAAAATCAGAACACAAGACACCAAAAAAGTCTTGCAGGCTGAAAGGAAAGAACTAGTGGCTAAAGTATGCATGTTCTATACTGTGTAACATATGTGAACAGGTTATATTGATCATATAGAGAGTCTTTCATCATACTCAGTGTTCTGATCATTTTACCTATTGTGGAATGAAATAGCTTATGAATCAAAGCCATCAATGTTTTACCTGGTTGGTCCACCTTTGGAAAGATTAAAAAAGTGCAAGAAGATCTGGTCCAGATCACAAGGGAGTTTCATTCTGACACTCCTGGGTACCACTGCTACGCTAGCAGATACAGATAGTGGGAGTCACCTTCTGTAAAAACACAGGCAACCAGGCCATTTATGGGAGCTACTGACACCACTGAACTTTAGTAGGTACCAGTGGCAGACCCAAATTCATAACAATCATCTCGAAAAACACACCACAAGGCTAGAAACAATAATTTTCCAATTACTGCTAACTCCCCATCACAGTGTACAATTAGACAGAACACAAGCTTTTCTACAGTATTTTAGAGTTACTCTCTGGACCCGTGAATTTCAGATTTAAAAAGCCTAGTCCAAGCTTAAAGTAGGTAAATTATGACTGCCATGGTATTAATGATAGTGAACAAGAAAGGAGATAAAGGAGTTGGCTTCTTTGTGAATAATGTTTCTTCCAGCTTTTTCTGATCACAGCCCTGGTCTTGTATATATAGCCACTTCAGTGAACCTGGATAAATTTGTGACCACCACTGCCTTTAATTAGCGCTCCCCAAGCGGCCAGCTGAGGTGACGACGCCTCCTGCAGCCGCCATTGTTGACGCCTGGCAATGCTGCAGGGGGCGGAAGCGAATTTTACATCTGGGGCGATACAGGGCGCTGCGCACCGGATGACGTCACGATCTCCGGGGCGCGGGAGATCGAGACGGTAAGTTTCAGTGCCAACGCTAACCCGCCATGGAAGTTTGCGGGCATCGGTAATTTCACCGCACCCGGTCGGTAAGCCCTTAGCGCCCAGTTATCACCCCCCCCCCCCCCGAGGCGCAAACAGGATCGCAAAGGAGGCCAATTTCTCCCCAAAAATCTTTTAAAACATGCGTATTGGTGTCCTTGTGCCTTTAAAAAAGCTTCATTTTAAGAGCCTCTTTGAAGGCCCACAAACGGGAGCAATTAGCGGAAACTCACAATGGTGATTATTTTGATCTGGGGGCCAGTTTTGTGGCCGGGGCCAGCTTCTAGCGTGATGTTTCATGAACTAGCGCAAAAGATCGCAAAAACTCGATTTGTGCTGGATGTAATTTGCGCTTGAAACTCCTCAATCTTTTGTGCTGGTATGGTCGATTTTGGGCGAATTGCACTGCAAAAACACCACAACCTAACGGATACTCCAGGCCAAAGTGTTTATTGTTAATCTTATTCCTAGATGTCAGAACAATTTAAATTAAAAACTGACCACCTCAGAAATGATTGAAAGAATAGTGCAAAAATTATAACAATATGTCAAATTCTGCAACGCGCGTACATTACCATGCCCTGAGTGTCTCCAAATATTTTAGACAGTTAGTCCCCTCTTTTATTTCCTTTCCTCATCTGGCTGGCCTAACACCGAGTGAGTGATACACAGGCTGCTTCCAGTCCCAATGCTCTTTATCGCCAGCCAGAGACCACCCAGGAACTCCACTCAGATTTCTGTGCCCCCTGCTGTGGGCTTGCTACAACTCTGCTCATCACCTCCCCACTCAACGTGGCTCAGACCTTGCACCACATCAGAGCAGAACTCAAATTTGTGTCCACTCCTGCTCTCGAGTTTCATAGAAATATCAGGGTAAGTGTATATCTACTGCAATCTGAAGCACAGCTCTCTTCCTTGGCCTAGATCTCAAGCTGAAAAGTTAATCATGTCTCTATGCAAAATGCACAACAGGCAGAATATGATGAATCTTAGCTATTCACTCCTTGGGTCTCTGCACAATGTGCTACATCAGTTTCATTACTATGGAAATCTCTGTGAGGAAGCTCTATAGAAACTGTACTGGGATTGGGTACATAAATCCCCTTCAGGAGTTCCCCCTCCCCAGCTTCAATTATTGCAAAGCAATTTGTAAGTTGTTCCAGTGAATACCTATCTTGGTCTTCAATGTATCCAGTTTCATTATCATCTATTAAGTTGATCCTCATAATCAATGCTTGGCCTCATTCTGGTTGTGTGGTGCAGCCCTTCAACACCCATCTAAATTTGAAAGAATGGGTGTTTTGCATCACTGTCACCTTTGTAAGAAAGCTGCCAGTTATTACCCAGGTATCCGTCATATGCCCACAAGATTTTAGGAATATAAGCAGTGACACCAAAGCTTGAGGCCTCAAATTGTATTTTTTATTGCTGCCCAAATTTGCTGGATCTGCCAAATCAGCAGATTTGCTGAATCTACATTTCATGAATTGCGGATATTGTAAATAGTAATATTGGAATTAATAAAATTATTCTGCAATTTTTGTTGGATTGCAATATTGCGTAATTTAAAATTATTTTGTCTTTCTTAGGAAAATACAGATACTGTAAATGTTGATGACAATGATTTCAATATCGGTCTGACCATTCCCAGAATCTATGGCCAGAATTTTCTGGGGAGTCAGCGGGAGGGATCGGTGGTGGGTTGAGTGGGAAAGTTTTTTTTATTCACAGCGGGTCGGGACCCCGCTGTCAACCCGCCACCACACACCTTTCCTAATGTCGGGTCTGTCAGCACTGGACAAAACTAAAGGCTTTGCATCTGAATGCACGTAGCATTCGAAACAAAACAGATGAACTGATAGCGCAAATAGAAATAAATAAATATGATCTGATAGCCATTACAGAAACATGGCTGCAGGATGACATAGATTGGGACCTGAATATTGATGGGTACATGACATTTAGGAAGGACAGGAAGGTGGGAAAAGGTGGAGGGGTGGCTCTGTTAATTAATGATGGTATTAGCACAATAGAGAGGGATGACCTAAGTTCAGGAAACCAGGATGTAGAAGCGGTTTGGGTAGAGATGAGAAATAATAAAGGCAAGAAGTCACTTGTGGGAGTGGTGTACAGGCCCCCTAACAGTAACCACATGGTAGGATGGAGTATAAAGGAAGAAATAATGGGAGCTTGTCAGAAGGGTACGGCAATAATCATGGGGGATTTTAATCTGCATACAGACTGGAAAAATCAGATGGGCAAAGGTAGCATAGATGAGGAGTTCATGGAATGTTTTCAGGATAGTTACTTACAAAAGCACGTTCTGGAGCCAACCAGAGAGCAGGCTATACTAGACCTGGTATTGTGCAATGAGATAGGATTAATTAATGACCTCATAGTGAAGGCACCCCTAGGTAGCAGCGATCATAATATGATTGAATTTTACATTCAGTTTGAGAGAGAGAAGAGTGGGTCCAAGACTAGTATCTTAAACTTAAATAAGGGCATTTATGAGGGCATGAAAGCTGAGCTAGCTAAAGTGAACTGGCAAATTAGGTTAAGGGATAGGTCAATAGAGTTGCAGTGGCAGACATTTAAGGGGATATTTCAAAATACACAGAATATATACATTCCAACAAGAAAGAAACATTCCAAGGGGAGGACCCACCATCCGTGGTTAACTAAAAAAGTTAAAGATAGTATTAAACTTAAAGAAAAAGCATATCATTGCGCAAATATGGGTGGTAGGTCAGAAGATTGGACAGAATATAAAAAACAGCAAAGAATGACTAAAAGATTAATAAGGAGAGAAAAATTAGAGTACGAGTGAAAGCTAGTTAGAAATATCAAAACAGATAGTAAGAGTTTCTATAGATTAATGAAAAAGAAAAGAGTTAACAAAGTGAGCGTTGGTCCTAGTGAGTCTGGAGAATTAATAATGCAAAATAAGGAGATGGCAGTTGAATTGAACAGGTATTTTGCATCAGTCTTCACTATAGAGGATATAAGTAACATCCCAGAAATAGCTGTAAATCAGGAAATGGAAGGGAGGGAGGAACTCAAGAAAATTATAATCACCAGGGAAGTGGTACTGAGCAAATTGTTGGAGCTGCGGGCTGACAAGTCCCCGGGTCCTGATGGACTGCATCCTAGGGTCTTAAAAGAAGTGGCTAGTGAGATAGTTGATGCGTTGGTTTTAATTTTCCAAAATTCCCTAGATTCGGGGAAGGTTCCATTAGATTGGAAAATAGCAAATGTAACTCCTTTATTCAAAAAGGGAGGGAGACAGAAAGCAGGAAACTACAGGCCAGTTAGCTTAACATCTGTCATAGGGAAGATGTTAGAAGCTATTATTAAAGACGTTATAGCAGGGCACTTAGAAAAGTTCAAAGTAATCAGGCAGAGTCAACATGGTTTTGTGCAAGGGAAATCATGTTTAACCAATTTATTGGAGTTCTTTGAGGAAGTAACATGTGCTGTGGATAAAGGGGAACCGATGGATGTACTGTACTTAGATTTCCAGAAAGCATTTGATAAGGTGCCACATCAAAGGTTATTGCGGAAAATAAAAGCTCATGGTGTAGGGGGTAACATATTGGCATGGATAGAAGATTGGTTAGCTAACAGGAAACAGAGAGTAGGCATAAATGGGTCATTTTCTGATTGGCAAGATGTAACGAGTGGTGTGCCACAGGGATCAGTGCTGGGGCCTCAACTTTTTACAATTTATATAAATAACTTGGATGAAGGGACCGAAGGTATGGTTGCTAAATTTGCTGATGACACAAAGATAGGTAGGAAAGTAAATTGTGAAAAGGACATAAGGAGGCTCCAAAGGGATATAGATAGGTTGAGTGAGTGGGCAAAGATCTGGCAAATGGAGTATAATGTGGGAAAATGTGAAGTTGTCCATTTTGGCAGGAAGAATAAAAAAGAAGCATATTATCTAAATGGTGAGAGATTGCAGAGCTCTGAGATGCAGAGGGATCTGGGTGTCCTAGTGCATGAATCTCAAAAGGTTACTATGCAGTTACAGCAAGTAATTAGGAAAGCTAATAGAATGTTATTGTTTATTGCGAGGGGAATTGAATACAAAAGTAGGGAGGTTATGCTTCAATTATACAGGGCATTGGTGAGACCACATCTGGAGTACTGTGTACAGTATTGGTCTCCTTATTTAAGGAAGGATGTAAATGCATTGGAAGCAGTTCAGAGAAGGTTTACTAGACTAATACCTGGAATGGGCGGGTTGTCTTATGAGGAAAGGTTGGACAGGCTAGGCTTGTATCCGCTGGAGTTTAGAAGAGAAAGAGGTGACTCGATTGAAACATATAAGATCCTGAGGGGTCTGGACAGGGTGGATGTGGAGAGGATGTTTCCTCTTGTGGGAGAATCTAGAACTAGAGGACACTGTTTAAAAATAAGGGGTCGCCCATTTAAGACAGAGATGAGGAGAAATTTTTTCTCACAGAGGGTCGTGAGTCTTTGGAACTCTCTTCCTCAGAGGGCGGTGGGAGCAGAGTCTTTGAATATTTTTAAGGCAGAGGTAGATAGATTCTTGGTAAGCAAGGGGGTAAAAAGTTATCGGGGGTAGGCGGGAATGTGGAGTAATCGGATCAGCATGATCTTATTGAATGGCGGAGCAGGCTCGAAGGGCCGAGTGGCCTTCTCCTGCTCCTAATTTGTATGTTCTTATGTTCGTATGTTCATTCACTGCAACTCACTAAGCCACTTCCCAAAGTGCACACAAATCTGTTCAAGAATGGAAAGTGTTGAAAATAAAAGTTTCAATGTTTGACACCACATTAACAGAAACTTTACATGAACATTGCATAAAACACCCAAGTGCCTACACTTGTGTGTTGTTAGTTGGTATGATTGGTGAGATGGGGATGTGATAATGTAGATAGAGAGGGATGGGTGAAGGTGCAAGGTAAGTTGGTGTGAGTAAGGATGTGCAAGAGTAGGGTAGGGAAGGTAGAGTGATGGGGATGTGATGAGAGGCACAGCAGGATGAGGTTCAGTGTGGCTTTGTACTAATGTTTTGTGATCTACTGAGATCATTGAAATGTTTGCGGCACTGCACCCAGGTCCTCCTGACCACTTCCCTGCTTGTGCCCTCCTCTGCAATGTGCAACCAGGCTGTGTTGATCTCCTGGGGAGGTCTCTTCCGCCCATGGGAAGGGAAAAGGATCTCCCTGCGTGCTGTGACTCTCTCCATAAGCATATGGAGGGAGTCATGGGAGAGCCTGGGTGCAGCCGTGCACCTCTGTGCAGTCATTGTCAGTGTTTGCAGCAACTCAATGCTGTAGAACACGGACAGCACAAATGTCAAAATAAAGTTGGCCATGGTCCCTTTAAGGAAACCAGCTGATGACGCATCATGAAATGATGTCACCAGACCCGCTTCCTCTAATTGGCCGGGAAACACGCTGGGCAGGGCTTAACAAGCCCAATCAAGGGAAATTCATTTCACAGAGCGGGATCGGGACCCGCCACTGACGTCGCCTGCCACCGACCCGCCGAGGTGAGCAAAATCCTGGCCTATATTTGGGTGCACTTTAGGCTACATTTACCCACATGTTAAGTTAAATAAGAAGTATTTAGTAAACTATTATTGTAAACTCATGACATTTTAGTAAAAGATTTGTTTTTTGAAAATATACCCTATGGAGTATGAAATATTTGAAAGACTTGCATTAATATAGCGCCATTCATAACCTCAGGATGTGCCTAAGTGCTTTACAGCCAATTATGTACTTTTTGAAGTGAAGTCACTTGATGCAATGTAGGAAACGCGGCAGCCAAATTAGTTCCCACAAACAGCAATGTAATAATGTAAGATACCTTAGTTGTGTACGCATATATATGTAGGGTTAGGATTTGGTTTAATCGCATATGATTAAGGTTTTTGCTGTCATTTTATTTATAAATGGCTTGTGGATTTGTACTGTACATAGAGATAATAAAATGTTTCAAGTTGTTCATTCCCAGGATGCTTTAAGGTTTGTCTCGGTACAATTTAGCTGACTTTTTAGCTTCTGCTGAAAGTGCAGGATGTGTGATTCGTGTCTGTTGACTTATTTTTTTTGGCCACATTCTGAAATGAGATAGCCAATGCCGACTTGAGATAGTGGGACAATGGAGCTCAGGATAATTAGTTGCATCCTAGATGGTAAACACGTTGGGATCCGGTGTTTTGAAGGAAGTATCTTATTTCTGGGGTCTTGTTCACAATAACACTTGTGATGCCATAATGTATCAGCAAGGACAATGTTCGTGAGAAGTGGCCTATAAAGATCTTGAGCTTTCCTTGACAATTTGTAGAGAGAGTCAGGATCAAAACGATCGTGGTAATATTGTTTATTTCTCTGTATGTCTACCGCTCGAGGACATTGTTTGTGTCTGGTAATTGGTAATTGGTAACACAATAAATGGATTTTTATTGTTGCAACCATATTTGGTGTCAGATTCGAACTGTCTTACAATAATGACTAGATAATTTGTTTTAGTGACATTTTAAACAATATTTTAACAAGATTGGACCTAATATTCAGCCATAGAACTAAATATTTTAACTAGCTATTTGAATAACGAGGAAACTATTTTATATTTTGAAATACGACAGATTAATTATTTTACATAAATCTGATGGGATTTCCAAAATGTAGTTATTTAATGGAAGTTATTTAACAACTGCAGAATAATATTTGTTACTCTATATAATTTTGACCATGTCATTAAAATGTAAAGCTATTTCATCTGGTTTCTCAGAGTTAAGATATGTTGAACTCAAAGTTACAGTATATCTGTGTTACAGTGACTGGTCATTTTACAGATATCAAAGCACCACCGGGATGAGGGATAGTATTGCAAAGGAACGGAATCATTTTCCACTTTCCGTCTAATGAAATTATTAAACCCTCTCAGGTCAGGTATAATCCAGGTCGATCATAATGCATTGATTTTCAAAAGATTTTTAATAATATTTTCAGCATCCTTATAGTGATTTTTGATTTATATTTAAATTATGGTATAATGGCATGAATAATACCACAGCAGGACACTGGCATATCCGTATTACCACTGGAAATGTTGAAAATGTTCATGCTGCAGAGGACACAGTTTCTGAAAGAGATAGAAATTTTAAACAAAATATTTGTGACTTGGAACCAGTTGCTGAAACTCTGATGGTGATTCTAATAAGGGGCTCGCCCCCAAATAGCTGGAGGTTGTAATTTTTGGTTTGGTGCCAATTCCTTATGCCAATTCCTTATGCCTATCTAATTCCACTACACCCCGCCCTCCTCTAAAAATCTAAAGGTAAGCTTAAAATAATATTAATTATCTCTTAACAATCCAGCTGATGATCTAAATTGCCTCCCCCGTCGCTTGGTGTCGGGTCTGTTCTGCGCTGACAGACCAAACACTTGAGAGACTAGCATGGAGGCGGGTTGACAGCGGGGTCCCGACCCGCTGTCAATCATTTCAACTTTCACAGCTGACCCGCCTCCGATTCCATCCTCTCAGCGCCAGTAAAATTCCGGCCGTGGTCACCGAACAGCGTGGTTCCCCTGGCCATGAAGTTAAAGTTATAAAGTAAGGTAAAAAAGCCTGTTAAGGGTCTGGTAAGTACATTATATTGGGCCAGAAATTCGGCTCTTGTCGGGTGAGTACGCGCTGTGGACTCACCCGTAAGGCCACCTGAAGTGCCGGTTTCCTGCATGCACTGCGCATGCACGGGAAACCGGAACTTCCGTTCCCCTGAAGGAAGGGGTTTAGAGTTCGAATGCATGCGCGCGAGAGGCAGCGCGCACGCAGCGAACTTCGTTTTTTTTTTCAGGTTTCTCATGAGGGTAAGTATGGAGAAGCTGCACATTTAAAAAGGAGGCACAAGGCCTGTTTTTAACAAGGAAAGTGATTAATTAAGTAGAATTTAAAAAATTTTTCAACAGGTTTATCTTTTTTGCATACTTTAAAGAAAGGTAAGTTTATTTTTAGCACCGTTAAAAAGTGTAATTAATTTTTTCAAAAATTTAAATTTTTGTTTAAAGTAGTTAATTTATGTAATTTATAGTTATTTTAAAAATGTGATGGTTTTTTAAAAATTTAATTGAAGTTTTAGTGTGGTTTTGGGGCCGATCTCTATTCATAGATTTGACAGGTCTTCCTGTCAAATCTATGAATGAAAATTCCCTGCTACGATTGGCTCTCCATGGCCCACCTTATCCCAGGGGACGCTTCGAACTAACTGCGCCCCTGGGATATGCAAGCACTGCGCGCCGGCAGCTGCAGGAGGCCCAGGACCCGAATTCCTCGTGGGCCTGAAGCACAACAGCAGGCGCGGTATGTAAGTACGCGTGCGATGCTTGCACCCGCAGGAAGCCGGAGAGCCGAATTTCTGGCCCAATGAGTTTAATTGGGTTGCCCGCCGCTGCCTGTTGGGTCTGCTCAGCGCTGACAGACCCGACATTGGGAAAGGCACGTTGCGGCGGGTAGACAGCGGGTTCCTGACCCGCTGTCAAAAAAAAAACACTTTCCCACCCGGTCCGCCACCGATCCTGCCCTCTGACACCCTGAAAAATTCCGGCCAAAGCCTTGACTTTTCAATGTGTCTCTTAGTGTATCGTGAATTGTTGTGGTGCAAACATTTATTGAGGCATACAGAATGGATGGCCTCTGTGCTGACTGAGGCTCAAAGGTCAATATATGACATTAAGTTTCATTATTTTTATGAGTGATTAATTAAAGATCCAATTACATTATTGTAAGTAATTATAAACATATTTGTGACCTATGTTCACCTTAGGAGTGAGTGCTCCTATATAATTTGTGACATTTGTACCAAGTGCTCACAAGCCAGTTTGCTTTGCATAAAATGTTAGTTTATTTCTTTCACATCGGAAAATGTTTTGAATACTTCAGAAACAGTGAAGGCTGATAAGATTTAGAACACATCAGTGTATCCTCTCTTCATTCATCATAAGAAAATGTAACAATAAGAATTAGAGAAGATGACTGACAGGTAATTACTCAACTAATGAATGCCTTAATTACAAATATTTATGCAGTCAATATACCAGCCTCCTACTTCGATCATTTAATCTAACAGGGTTTTTTTTAATGATGTTTTAACCAGCAATATTTTTGATGCAAGCATATAGGTGAATTGGATTTGAAAATGATTGAAATACATTATTTAGATGCAAATCACTGAAAGATATTATGAAATATGTTTGCCTTACTATCATTGTGTTACAGCCTTGCTCAATCAAGGTCTGTTCCTAGTACCTTTTAAAGTGTACATTGAAACCACACAATGACAGCTCTGTTCTGAAGTAGTCAGGTTATGCAAACGAAGTATGCCGCTGGTGTCAGCAGGCATCCAGTTCTCTGAACCAGCAGAAAACTGTGTTAATCTTCCTCCAGGACCTTAATCCCATTCTCACTGCAAATGATCATGTAGACAATTTAAGAAGATTTAATATGTGACTAAAATTGAGAATGTGAGATAGTGCTGAATAATGCAGCTGATGCCTGGTGCTGACAGCAATTTCATATGTGCAGAGAGTTAATCTTACAAATCTAACAAAGGAGCCCTCTGGCCCAGCCCTGAGGATCAAATCCAATTCTACCAAGATACACATTAAGTCATGTCTATCATGACTTTGCCCTTGAAAAGAAGAAGAATGATTAGATTCACCTCATTCTACTTGTTACCTAGGAGAACGAATAAGAGAAACTTAAATGTTTGCATTCCTTTATAAAAATGTCAGCTTTCTTTTTTTAGTAAGGTTTGAAAAGATTCACTACTAAGCTACTTCTATCTCTCTGTTAAATATCATTGCACCGTTAATGGTTTCAAAGTATTTTCATGTATAAAACTGGCTTCAAAATGTACATCCATGTAAGTAAAATAACAATAACTTTTATAGATCTGTCATTTCTAAGACAATTAACGAGTAAAAATCGTATTGTAACAGATGTGGGAACTACAGCATCTCAACTGTCAGAATAGTGGTAGCAATGTGTATGCCACTGTTGTTGAGCTGACACAAGGTCTATAGGGATAGAGCTGAAAGAGGGAGAAACCAGAGGCTGGGCGATTGCGGACTAGATGAAAAATGAAAAAGCTGTGAGGCCGCAGGATTGTGAATTGAAGGTGGAAAAGGATAGTGATAGACATCACAGGGGCATACCAAGGGAAAGAGAAAATGGCAGCATGTGATACGCTGTGTCAGAGCTTAATTGGCTTCATCTCAAAGTGGTAGGAGATGAGCTTCCACCCGAAAATTCTCCACAGGGTGAGTTCTTGAATCTCAGCCATGCCATTGTTGCCAAGCAGAATCTAGGCATTTTCCCACTGACAGGTAGGAAAATTAGAGGCAGAGTCATTTGAGGCTCCATTAATGCTCTTCATATCGCATCTGATGATATAGTGGCATAAGCGGATCCCTGGCAGAATATCACAGAGAGACCAGAAAAAAAAAGAAAGAGAAGAATGCAGCAATAAAAACAGGTAAGGATACAAATGCTGACAACCTTAATCCCATTCTCACTGCAAATGATCATGTAGACAATTTAAGAAGATTTAATATGTGAGGAGACAAAGCCATATAAAAGACAGCTAGAGAAACAGAAAGAGGCAAGGAAAAAGAAGCAAAAGTTAAACAAAAATAAGTGGAAACAAAAATAAGCGACAAAAATAAACAAATAGTTTAGCTCCCTGCACATAGCGAATGATGGAGAGGTACAGGTACAGAAGAAGGTGAGCAGTATGATAGCGATCCTAAGGGCTCTTAGTAATGAGGATAGGTTCTAAGAGCTAGAGTTATTTACATTGGAGAAAGGCTGACTTAGAAAGTCTATGACTGAGGTTTTTAAAATGATGAATAAATTGGATTCAGTCCATTATTTGAGAAAGATAGGGATAGTAAGACTAGAGGGCATGCATATAAAATCTGTAAGCAAAAAGTTGCGTTAGATGCCAGGAAGTATTTCTTTTCACAAAGAGTCTCTTCCACTAGATCAGAATGCCAAAGCATGTGATGGGTCAGACGTAAACTAATAAGAAGGGGGGAGGGATCTACAAGAAACGTAAGCAGCCTAAATATAAACAAAACAGGTAAAGTGAGCATAGGAAAGAATAAAGTAAGGGAGGACATTGACGGCAAGGGAGCAAATAGAGTTATAGAACAGGTGTCTAAAAAGATCGTTAAACATAAAGCGAGAGGAAATCCAATTAAAACTGAGTTAAACTGTCTGTACAGCAGTGCACACGTGTCCATAATAAAACAGGGGAGCTGGAGGCAATCATGCGTTGGGAGGAACTAGACATAGTAGGGATTACTGAGACATGGCTACAGAAAAATCAGGACTGGGAATTAAACATTGCAGGGTATAACATATTTAGAAAAAATAGAGAGGGGAAATGGGGAGGTGGAGTAGCTGTACTTATTAGGGATAACATAATGGCAGTAGAAAAAAGAGACATAGATATCAGCAAGACTACTGGGGGATTTCAACTACCCCGATATTAATTGGACAGAAGAGGTAGGTAAAGGGGATAAGGGAATGGAGTTCCTACAATGTGTACAGGACTCCTTTCTAACCCAATATGTAAAAAGCCCAACAAGGGAGGATTCGCTATTGGATCTAAAGTAGGGGAACATATAGGCAATAGTGACCATAATATAATATGCTTTAAGATGATAATAGAGAAGGACATAAATATGACAAAAACCAGGTTAATAGATTGGAGAAAAGCTGAATTTGAGGAGCTAAGAATAGAACTTGGGAAGATAAAATGGGCAACAATATTGGCAAACAATGATGTAGAACAACAATGGGAAACATTTAAAATGGTGTTCAACAGAGTGCAGGAAAAATATATTCTGCTAAAAGGAAAGAACAAACTAAACACTAATGAGATTTCCTGGATGAATAAAGACATAAGGGAACAATTGAGGGTAAGAAAAGAGGCATACATTAAGTACATAGACAGCAGATCTGAGGCTGAATGTCCTTGACTGCTGTGACTCGGCCAACGTTGTCTACCTGATACGTTGCAGGAAAGGATGCCCCAGAGCATGGTACATCGGCGAGACCATGCAGACACTGAGACAACGTATGAACGGACACCGCGCAACAATCGCCAGGCAGGAGTGTTCCCTCCCAGTCGGGGAACACTTCAGCAGTCAAGGACATTCAACCTCGGATCTGCGGGTAAGCGTTCTCCAAGGCGGCCTTAGAGACACACGATAACGCAAAATCATCGAGCAGAAACTGATAGCCAAGTTCCGTACTCATGAGGACGGCCTCAACCGGGATCTTGGGTTCATGTCACGATACATGACGTAGAGTCATCCAGACTCAAGTCGTCGTTGGCTTGTTCACAGATGTGATTTCCAGTAAAAAAAAGTAAAAATTTTAAAGTTTATCGTTTTCCATACAGACTGCAGCTTTTGACACATTAGACCCCCTGTAACCCCACCTCATTGTCTCAGTTGTATCTTGCTATGTCTTTGATGTGGTGCCTTCCTGGCTGACCTGATTGTTTCTCTGCCGAGGTGTGACAAAAGGCAGTCAGGAGGATTAAATGTAGTCGTCTGTCATTGTACGCTACACATGCATTGTTCTCTATCTATATATGCTTTGTCGATTTGTATTCCTTTACTTCACCTGATGAAGGAGCAGCGCTCGAAAGCTTGTGATTTCAAATAAAACTGTTGGACTATAACCTGATGTTGTGCGACTTCTCACTTTTGTCCACCCCAGTCCAACACCGGCATCTCTGCATCATATTTAAGAAGGGGGATAGAACATGTACAGGGAATTATAGACCAGTCAGCTTAACATAGGTGGTAGGAAAAATAATGGAATCCCTACTAAAGGAAAGAATAGAAGAACATCCAGAAACAAGAAGTATAATAATGAATAGTCAGCATGGATTTCAAAAGGGAAAATCTTGCTTGACCAACCTTATTGAATTTTTTGAAGAGGTAACAGTGAGAGTAGACAATGGTAATGCAGTAGATGTAATTTATCTAGATTTTCAAAAGGTCTTCGATAAGATACCCCATAATAGACTGATGAACAAGGTCAGAAAATGCGGAGTCAGAGGACAAGTAGCAGAATGGATTGCTAGCTGGACAGAAAGCAGAGATTGGGAGTAAAGGGTAGCTATTCACAGTGGCAGAAGGTGGATAGTGGTGTTCCACAAGGATCAGTGCTGGGACCACTGTTTTTCACAATTTACATTAACGATTTAGACTTTGAAAGCAAAGACACAATTTCTAAATCTGCGGATGATACCAAATTGGGGAAGATAGTCAATACTGAGGAGGACTGCAACAAATTACAGGAGGACATTAATAAACTTGCAGAATGGGCAAATAATTGGCAAATGAAGTTCAACACAGATAAATGTGAGGTATTACATTTTAGTAGGAAGAATAGGGAGGTCACTTATCACTTGGAGGGTGTGAGTCTGGGTGGGGTAGAGGAACAAAGGGATCTCGGAGTACAAATATACAAATCACTAAAAGTTGCGCCATAGGTTAGCAAGGCCATAAAAAAAGAAAACCAAGCACTAGGGCTTATTTCAAAGGGATAGAATTGAAAAGTAGAGACGTTATGCTGTATCGAATCTTGGTTAGACCACACTTAGAGTACTGCATGCAGTTCTGGTCGCCATATTATAAAAAGGATATTGAGACACTAGAGAGGGTGCAGAGAAGATTTACAAGGATGATACCAGAAATACGAGGGTATACATATCAGGAAAGGATGAATAGGCTGGGTCTCTTTTCTCTAGGGGTGACCTAATAGAAGTCTTTAAATTTATGAAAGGTTTTGATAGAGTGGATACAGAGAGATACAGAGAGAACGTTTCCACTTAGAGCATAACTAGAGGCCATCAATATAAGATAGTCACCAAGAAATCCAATAGAGAATTCAGAAGAAACTTCTTTACCCAAAGAGTGGTGAGAATGTGGAACTCGCTACCACAGGGAGTGGAGAAGGGAATAGAGGGTTACGCTGATAGATTTAGCTGAGGAAAGGCGGGAGGAGGCTCGAGTGGAGCATAAACACCGGCATGGACTGGTTGGGCCGAATGGCCTGTTTCTGTGCCGTATATCCTATGTAATCCTATGTTGTTATAGTCCTTTAAAAGAGAAATTGACAAGTTCCTAGGAGAAGAGAGCATTTCCAATTATAGGAGGTAAATTACTAGTTAGCAAGAAAGAGAACTTATGGACAACCACAGAATCCTGGAGCCTTGTTTGCTTGCGTAAGGAATCAGGGAGGAATTTCAGAGTTTTTCTTGAATTGGCCCAAGTTTTTTTATCTCTCCTAGGAGCTTATATGGTTAGGTGGTGGTTTAATAATGTACATGATTGCACCATTGTTTGGATAAGATGGGACCTGATGGTTTTTTTGATGTGTGAGTTAAATAAAGAAATGAAAGAGTAAGTAAAGAAGAGAGATGGAACCCATAATTGGGTAAAAGAAATTACAGTGATATTTCAAAGCAGACAGAGGTATTAAATGGGACCACAGGCAGTATTATTATAAATGTGAGAAGTCGCACAACACCAGGTTATAGTCCAACAGTTTTATTTGAAATCACAAGCTTTCGGAGCGCTGCTCCTTCGTCAGGCATATATGCTGTGCCGATATACATCTCTTCACTTCACCTGACGAAGGAGCAGCGCTCCGAAAGCTTGTGATTGCAAATAAAACTGTTGGACTATAACCTGGTGTTGTGCGACTTCTCACATTTGTCCACCCACATCGTCAGTATTATTATACATTGACGTTAAGCTATCTCACATATTAATTAGAAGATACATTTTTATTTGATGTACCAAATGTTCCAAGTGGATATGTTTGCATTATACTCTATTAAATGTTGTAAATGTAATATAGAAAACTAGCATAAAGAAATATAATTAATAAATGTTTATTGTTCTTTAAATTGTAATATTTATATTAACAAATTAAAAATAAGACAGTGTAGAAAAGTTGAATACTGAATAGCTTACACTATGACTTTGTGCACTGAATAGTATATTGCATAGAAAGATTGTATTGAAGCGATAAAGATCATTAAAGTCAGTTTTTATTGCCAATTTAAAATCCCAGGTTTTTTCAGAGTTCGTTGTTAGTGTAAGAAAAGGAAACAAAATCATTGCGAAAAATTGGACTTCAAAATGGGGTCAGTAGTTCCGGCTGACACCATTTTTAAACGGGCCTTCCCTTGGGTGGCCAGAACACCCGCCTATTTCAGGCAGTAGCCCTCTTGATTATGCAAATCGAGATTCTTTGACATAGTTAGGATCCTGATTTCACTTTACAGGGACACATGGGAAGAGTATGTGCAGCGCACACTCCATCCATGTGTCCTGGCATTGAGCGACCTAGCCAGCAGTCCTTACAGGGACTGCTGCTGATCTCCGAAAACACCCCAAAAACATTCCAGGTTATACTTTTTGTAGAGCCAGGAGAAGCAGGAATACTGTGAGTCACTGATGGCCCAGGCTCGTTCCCCTCTGTGTTCCCCTATCTCCACTCCCAGGACCAACCTGCGGGCTGCCATGGTGTACGAGCAGCCCGGTATTGCACCAGCCCGGAGCCGCTATAGAGGGACGCCCATTCAGGGCATGCAGCTCACTGGTGAGATTTACATGACACCCAAACTCAAAATGGCTTGGGCCTCCTCGCCCATTTGCTCGCACCCTGCCAGAATGCAACCCAAAAGTGAAAATCGGTGCCAATAATATTTGAATGGGGTTGATTTGCACTTTTGGTGCGGGCGGTAAACTGGTTGTTGCAGATCAGCGGCTCGTTAAAGGCCCCGTTCAATTTTCAGTTCCAATGAAGTCAACAGAAAAGAAAATTGGGTGGGGCGTATAATGAGAAGCCAGTCTGCAACCGCCAGTTTACTGCTTAGGCTGAAAGTGAAAATTACCTCTATTATCCCGAAAGGGTAAAACTTTGAAAAATCTTTCTTTTCCTTATTCCTTTTATTTGGTGGGGGTGGGGGTGGGGGCAGAGTTTTACTCCAATAATTCTGGTGTAATATGTCAAAGGAAAAGGAGGAGGGGTAGCCCTGATAATAAAGGATGGGATAAAGATAGTAGAGAGAAAGGATCTTGGCTCCGAAAATCAAGAAGTAGAATCAGTTTGGGTAGAGCTAAGAAACAGCAAGGGGCAGAAAACATTGGCGGGAGTTGTTTATAGGCCCCCAAACAGTAGTTGTAATGTAGGGCAGAGTATAAATCAGGAAATTAGAGGCGCATGTAACAAGGGCAATACAGTAATCATGGGGGACTTTAATCTACATATAGACTGGGCAAACCAAATTTGCAGTAATAGTGTGGAGGACGAATTCATGGAATGTATGCAAGATAGTTTTCTAGATCAGTATGTTGAGGAACCAACTAGGGAACAGGCTATTTCAGATCTAGTATTGTGCAATGAGAAAGGGTTCATTAATAACCTTGTAGTAAAGGGGCCCTTCGGGAAGAGTGACCAAAATATGATAGAATTTTATATTGAATTTGAAAGTGATTTAGTTAAATCCAAAACTAGGGTCTTAAATCTAAACAAAGCAAACTACGTAGGTATGAGGGACGAGTTGGCTAAGGTAGGTTGGGAAACTACATTAAAAGGTATGATGGTAGATAAGCAATGGCTAGCATTTAAACAATTAATACATAATTTACAACAAATATACGTTCCTTTAAGGCTCAAAAACCTCACCGGAAAAGTGGTCCAACCATGGCTAACAAGAGAAGTTAAAGATAGTATTAAATCAAAGGAAGAAGCTTATAATGTTGCCAAGAATTTGATGAAGAAAGGGAAAATAGAATGAGAGTAAACAAGTGAGAGACATAAAAGCAGACTGTAAAAGCTTCTATAGGCATGTAAAAAGGAAAAGATTAGTGAAAGTAAATGTGGGTCCCTTAGAGGCTGAGACAGGAGAAATTATAAGGAGGAAAAGAAATGGCAGAGAAATTAAACAAATACTTTGGCCGTAATTTTGTCAGCTCTCAGAGAGGCGGGTCAGAGGTTAAAGTGCTATTGATTGACGGCGGGTCCCGAACCCGCCATCAACCCGCCTCCAAACAGCTTTCCCAAGTGTTGGGTCCCCAATTTGCGAATGGACCCAACACCTAGCGGCGGGAAACGGATTAAAGGCACTTACCTGCCTATTAACAGGTACTTGTCAGTAGTTTTCAGCCTGATTTTGGATTTTCCCGCTTCTGGGTCAGGTTTCCCGACATCCGGACTTCCCGACGTTCGGACACCGCGCCAGGTAAGTGTGGCATGTTGTGAGTCTGGTGTAATATTTGTGAAAAGATCACAGCTGCAGAAGTGGTGTGAAGGATCCAATGTTGCACATGGTGAGTTTCAGAGCAAAGAAAATGTTGGTTACTGCATTTTTAAAACATTTACAGATTTCTTTAGCTTACAAGTTTTTAAATCCATGTCCAGTGCCACCTCATTGGGAGAACCTCGCTCACCAGTGACAGATCACTTCTGCCATCTCACCTGCAGCTGCCATCTCAGCATATGGAGGGAGTCATTGGAGAGCCTGGGTGCAAGAGTTCACCTTTGTGCAGTGATTGTCAGTGTTTTCAGCACCTCAATGCTGTCAAACACTGAGAAATCAACGGTCAAAATAAAATTGTGCATGGTCCCTTTAAGGAAACCAGCAGATGACACGTCATCAAATGATGTAATCAGACCCACTACCTGTTAATTGTCCGGTAAGCCCGCAGGGCGGGCTTAACAAGGTCAATCAAAGGAAAATCACGTCTGTGGAGCGGAAACCAGCTGTCCCGCACCCATCCCGACACTGCTGACAAAATCGTGGCCTTAGAAAATAATAATAAGATTGGGCAGAGTCAACACGGATTTATGAAAGGGAAATCATATTTGACGAATCTGTTAGAGTTTTTTGAGGTTGTAACTAGCAGAATAAATAAGGGGGAACCAGTGGATGTGGTGTATTTGGATTTTCAGAAGGCATTTGATAAGGTGCCACACAAGAGGTTATTAAACAAAATTAGGGCTCATGGAATTGGGGGTAATATACTAGCATGGATTGAGAATTGGTTAATGGACAGTAAACAGAGAATAGGAATAAACTGGTGATTTTCGGGTTGACAGACTGTAACTAATGGGGTACCACAAGGATCAATGCTTGGGCCTCAGCTATTCACAATCTATATCAATGATTTGGATGAGGGGACCAAATGTAATATATCCAGGTTTGCTGATGTGAGAATGTAAATTGTGAGGAGGATGTAAAGAGGCTTCAAGGGGATATAGACAGGATAAGTGAGTGGGCAAGAACATGGCAAATGGAATATAATGTGGAGAAATGTGAAGTTATCCATTTTGGTAGAAAAAATAGAAAAGCAGCGTATTTTTTAAATGGTGAGAGATTGGGAAATGTTGGTGTTCAGAGGGACCACCTGAGTGTCTTTGTACACGAATCACTGAAAGTTAACATGAAGGTACAGCAAGCAATTAAGAAAGCAAATGGTATGTTGGCCTTTATTACAAGAGGATTTGAGTATTAGAGTAAAGATGTCTTACTGCAATTATATAGGGCCCTGGTGAGACCACACCTGGAGTATTGTGTACAGTTTTGGTCTCCTTACCTAAGGAAAGATATACTTGCCATAGAGAGAGTGCAACGAAGGTTCACCAGACTGATTCCTGAGGTGGGGAGATTGTCCTATAAGGAGAGATTGAGTAGACTAGGCCTATATTCTCTGGAGTTTAGAAAAATGAGAGGTGATCTCATTGAAATATACAAAATTCTTACAGGGCTTGACAGGGTAAATGCAGGGAGGATGTTTCCCCTGGCTGGGGAGTCTAGAACCAGGGGTCACAGTCTCAGAATAAGGGGTCAGCCATACAGGACTGAGATGAGGAGAAATTTCTTCACTCAGAGGGTGGTGAATCTTTGGAATTCTCTACCCCAGACGGCTGTGGAGGCTCAGTCGTTGAGTGTAATCTAGACAGAGATCGATAGATTTTTGAATATTAAGGGAATCAAGGGATATGGGGATAGTGCAGGAAAGTGGAGTTGAGGTAGATCAGCCATGACCTTATTGAATGGCGGAGCAGGCTCGAGGGGCTGAGTGGCCTACTCCTGCTCTTATTTCTCATGTACTTATGTTCTTATTCTCTATTTGCACTTATTGCACATTTAGAATATTCAGGAATGTTTTGAGAATACCAATCACAACTTGAACAAGTCAAGTGGACGCTCCATCCATGAGTCCTTGAAAATTGCAATCGGATTCTAACATTCAAAATGTTCTTGATGTGCTTTGAAAGTATACCTTACAACAGATTTTTAATTTAAGTTATCTCTATAATAATATGCATTTCTATTTTCAGTCTCTTTTTTGTCTTTGAATTTTAACCAGACTTCAAATCCTATGAATATCTCTCTTTACAAAGCCCCTTCTATTAACATTCATTGCTGAAGGGCTATTTTGTGAACACTGAACACTTTTATAGATTATTAAAGAAAAAATTATATATATAATTCAATTAGAAAAACTTTATTTTATTCACTACGTTCTTGAAGAAGTGACAAATTGAAAAATGATATAAATGTTAGATTAATAAATCGATGATGTCGCAGGCCTAGATATTACTGGGATTATTTCACTTGTGAGAAAGATTTCACTCACAGTGTCACTCTCACTCATGCCTCCAGTCTTTGTGAATGTGAGGCTTTTTGCAGTCATGGCATACACCCAGTAATATAGCACTGCTGTAACAATATCCCCTATTGATTATCCTTAAGTTTACACATGTATTATTACGTTAAGGTCTCTTGCCCTGAACCTGCGGAGGTGATTTTGCCAGCCCTGGGGAGGCGGGTTTGGAGGCTGGACTGCCGGGAAAATGGCAGAATCTGGGGGCGGGTACCCATCCCGCCCCCAACCCGCCTCCGTGCCATCTTCCCAGGAGACGGGTACCTGACCCGCGCCGGGTCCCGTCTCTTCGAGGCGGGAAGGGGATTACAGCCACTTAACTGCCTGTTAACAGGTAGTTAACAGGCAGTTAAGAGGATTATCCCCATTTTTCCAACAGAAGTGCGGGCTTCCCGACGTCGGGAAACCCCGCCAGGGTCAGCGAGGCGAGCAGTGGGTCTGCGGGGGTGAGAGAAGTCCAAAAGTGCACTGTGGAGGTGAGTGATGGGTGCAAGTGTGGAGAGGTAAGCATGTGAGGTGAGTGAAAAGTGTTAGAAAAAGTTTCCTTACCTTTGTTTCTTCCTGCAGGCTTCAATCGTTGGGGATCCGGAGGCAGAGATGACAGAATGGCTGCTGCATTCTCCGATGCAACAGCCATCTGATTTCTGCTCAGGAAATAGGTTTGGTGAGTCTTGAATACAAGGACTCACCAAACAACAGAGAATGTCAGTGTTTGACAGCTTCTCAAAGCTGTCAAACGATGACAATTCATCTGTCAAAAATTTTTGAAAGATGAAACGTCATACACTGACGTTCTCTGTCACCGGCTTTCCCTTAATTGGCCTGCTAAGCCCGCTGGGCGGGTTTAACAAGGTCAATCAAGGGAAAATAGCGTGGGTTGGCCAGACGTCGATGGAGGCGGGACTAAAACCGGACAAGCAGCAGTCCTGCCTCCAACGCGCCCCCATTGGCAAAATCACCCCCTGTGTTACTTTGGAGGCACTGATGAGATGCTGTTCATTTTTGTAGCGGTTGTTCTATGGTTAGCAATAGCAATGTCTTTGTGTCATTAGCCAACCCTACAGAGTAATGCAGGAGTCTAGCAAGTAGTAGGAGCAGCAAGTGATATTTGTGCATGCATATAATATCATCTCCAATAAATTGCAACAACTTTCATTTACATATCACCTTTAACATCGAAAAATATTCCAAGGCACTTCACAGAGATGTAATCAAAAACAATGAGATAGTAGCTGACCAAAAGAGATGGGTTTTATGGAGGGTCTGAGGGAAGTGGGGAAGCAAAAGAGGTTAAGGAAGAAATCGCAGAACAATAATACATTATAATCTTTTCACTGGGGTTACAGAGACTTTTATCATTTAAGATTGACCAAGAAATAGCAGGACTGATAGCATGTGGCAAATTCTAGTGAATCAGATCGATACAGATGCCTCCAGAACAATTCTTTTTTATCATTTGTTTCTCCTTTGTGCTCTTGAAGGCCATAACTCATGTTCAAGTCAGTTACACAGATGAGGCTGGCCGCCTGTAATTCACACAAATGCCCATTACTCGTGCGTGAACCACTTGAACCAGACTATTTAATTATAGGAACATTATGGACAAGTTTGATCCTGTGCTCACCTAATGTCCACATGCACGCACTTTCCAGTAGCAGTTACTGGATAGCAATCAGGATTAGGAACTCTGCCCGCTTTGTACCTTTTCTCCCTCCTTACTTAAAGACTTGAGGTCAATTATAGTGACCCACTGTCACCCCTGGCTCAGATCAGTTAAAAGCACAGACCAGGGATTGATTTGCACTTTTGGTGCAAGCGGTAAACTGGCTGTTGCAGATTGGCCACTCGTTAATGGCCCTAAAGACTAGACCTCTCTAGTCTATATGGCTCATCACCAATCATTTAGTGTATTTACTCAATGAGCCATTGGGAAAGCCTCATGAATGATTTATAGGTTATACTGTTCTGAGATTTCTTCCTTAACCCCTTTTGCTTCCCCACCTCCCTCAGACCCTCCATGAAACCCATCTCTTCAACCAAGCTTTTGATCAGCTACTATCTCATTTTTTTGCTTAGATCTCTGTGGAGCACCTTGGGATATTTACCTCAAAAAGCTGCCTCTGACTCCAGCCCAAACTTTTGCAATAGTGCTGGGGAAGTATTAGCAGCCAGAAAATAAAACTGTGAATCATGACTTATCTGTTACTGTAGAATCCACCCCACAATATAAACAGGGTGCAACCCACAGTACCAAGGGATGTTAGAAAATTGCTTCTTCTTAGACTGCACTGGGTATGGTGAGCAAGGAAAGGATCTTGGTTCTCAAAAGACTGCATTACGAGAAGGGAAACAATTAATCAAAGCTAAAACAAAAAAGAGCACAGTGATATTTATATTTATACACTTCCGAACATCATTGTAAATTAGAAAATAATTAACTCCCATGATGGTAGATTGGCAGGTGTCCAGCAATAAGCACGACCCAAATGACTAACCATACCGACACATGATAAATTATTTAACAACCTATCAATAATGCAAGAGAAGGCAGTTTTAGAATGCCAGTTAATTTTTGTGCATATATTTTAAATTAATCTGCGCATCTGTTAAGCAATGAAAGCGTTGCTGAACCATTTTTACATTAGTTTAAAAAGAAAGACAACATATTATTGATTTCCATATCTTTGCCTCTATGTTGAGTGCCACAAAATAGCGCAGCCGAGAAATGAGAAGAACAGCCTTGTTTAATTTGGTGGTTATCTCAGGAAAAAGAAAGATGATGTGAGGGTTACAATTGTTAAAAGCAGAAACTAATTTGAGTTTTGAATTGTTACAGATTTCACTTCCACAGAAAGTATTGCCAGTATCATTCAGGGCAGAACAGAATACTTTAGAAAACACTGCTCTTTCATTCTTCAGGAGCTGAAAGCTTCAGAGCTCTAATCAATCGCTTCATGAATTAGCTTCCTCCGTTGTGTGGCGGTGCCTAGTCATGCTGAGCTCATCAAAGCTTCTCTCATATTTGAAGACCTGTGTTACCTGATCCTGCTGTGTGCTAATGTTCCAATAAAATGAATTGCTTGCCGATTTGAATTTTGCCCCTGTTCCGTGCAAGGGATTTGTATATTTTTATTGAATCATTCAAAATTTTCAATAAAGTAATCTGTTATTCAAAAGAATGAGAGAATAATTTTCTTCGTATTATTTCCCCACTGCTGGGCTGTTAAAATTGGCTTGGATGAGAATGCACTCGGTTAACAAAAAACAAGATAATGCCTATTTTTGTCCATAATTAAAGACCCACTGGTAAAATAACCAGAATGCATGGCTTTCAAAGTCCAATTTGTGAGAAAGCAATTTTCTTAGTGGGTTGTTAATTTGAGAAAAACACAGGCATCATCATTTTTATGGGTAATTTCATCCCCTTTAGTACTTCAGGGCTGGGGATTTGATGTCACATGCACAATCAATTGGTTATGACACAAAATATCATTAATCTTATGACAGTCATTGGTAAGAGGGGAAGTTGGAATGATACGATGCTGAAAGAGGCTACTGACCCAAATTCTGACCAGCACAGGCCCTCCCTTAGTTACCCTGCTAGAGTCCCTGCCTTGAAGCCTGTAACTCTAAACTATGCTTTAGCATCAGAAGTGAGCCAGAATACTTTGGTGCGTCATTCCAATTCTTACCTTGACCAGTTCTTATAGTGCCACCTCTTGAATTCAGATGCTTTTTCATTGGCAACTACTAATTTCCTGAAATTAACAGAAACATGGGGGTAGACTTTTGTCTTCACTGCATGGGCAGTGACCTGCCTGATTTTCATTCCATTAATCTGCTCCATCAGATTACAGGGAAATGGATTAAATGTGGGTAAATGGAGTTAAGGTACTGATTAGCCATGCAGTGATAGAATGGTGGAACAGGCTCAAGGAGCTGAATGGTCTACTCATGTTCCTGTGTACTGGTGTGTCAGTTGTGGTTAGGTGGTAGCACTCTTGCCTCTGAGCCAGAAGGTTGTGGGTTCAAGCTCCCACTCTGGGAGACTTGAGCATGTAATCTAACCTGACACTTCAGCGCAGTACCCAGGAAGTGCTGCACTGTCAGAGGTGCTGTCTTTAAACTGAGGCCACATCTGCCCTCTTAGGTGAATGTAAAAGATCCAGTGGCATTTTTCAACAGCATGGGAGTTCTCCAGATGTCCTAGCCTACATTTATCCTTCAACCAATATTATTAAAGCAGATTACCTGGTCATTTATCTTACTGCTGTTTGTGGGTCCTTGCTGCGCACCAGTTGGCTGCTGCGTTTCCCGACATTACAGCAGTGACTACTTTGGGAAGTCCTCAGGTAATGAGAGCGCTATATAAATACAAGTTTGTTTGTGCTGCATTCTTTTGCACACCTGTTTCCATTCTGGTTGTTCTGTTTGATATCTGCTTCAAGATTGTCTTCCCCTATTAGTTAGTGCAGGTAACTTTCAATTTTGAAGATTATCTTTTTTAAAGGGTATTCTTATTTTGAATGTAATCTGTCTTGCTGAGGTCCTGTGGTTTTGCTTGTCCTGTTCTGTGTTAGCCTGGGCCTTGCTGCTCCTGCTCCCACCATAGCTCGAGCCTCATGCTGTCCTGCTGCTGTTCCCACCCACTGGCCTTACTAGTCCTGCTGTTGGCTTGCAACAATGGCCTCGTTACTCTTGCTGCCAGCTTACTTCTGGTGACCTTGGCAATAAAGGGGAGAAGGGAGAAGATAGGGAAACATTGGAGCAAATGTAAGGAGAAGCGGCACACCAAATGTGCTTGTTTCATTCTTTTCAATAAAATCAATATATTAAGTGCTCCATTATCTAAAAAAAAAGCGAAAGTAAATATACTGTGGCAATGTAGAGCTCAGAATGCATATTTTAAGAATTAATCTTCAATATCTAATGCTTTGTTGACTTTGGCTGGCCCATATCAGCCTAAGTTCAGCCACCAATTAACAAGTATCCTGTTGAAATCTACTTCCAAGTTGGTCCTGGCATAAAGTAAAACCTACCTCGAGATATGGGATATGTTTCATACTTGCAGCAATTTGGAAACAGTCCATTAAAAACAATATCCAGATTTGTTGTTGCACCTGGCCCATTATATTTACCACATTAATTCTGGTCTGATATTAATAAATACAATTCTTTATTTGCATATGTGCAATATTACTTATGCCATAAAAATGATCCACTTCAGTAATGGGGTCATCTTGTTATGAACTAGCAATATAAACAATCCTACTCCATTCAATCCAATAAAGTAAATCATTTTGTGGGTGGGGGTTAAAGGTTACATAGCAGGACTGAGTAGCCCTTCTTTAATAAATTCCAATTAACCATTGATAATGCAGGCACAATTATTTCCACCATCGTGTCAGATGGAAGAGTAAATCGCTGCCTGTACATCTAGCTTTCCCACCACATTTTTGAATTCTTGTCAAAACTGTCCTTCTGTTGCAAAGATCGAGTGTTGCTTGTTCTAATTGGCTAAATGTGGATTGTCTTTTTGCTGCAAACTCTATCTAAAAAAACACACAGCTGACAAGGAACTTGTACAGAATAAAATGTCAAGGAAAGATGTCATTGGCCCTGAATTTGCGATCAGTGTGACTGCCTTTGAAATTGACCGCCAGTCTGGGATTTCCGCATGCGCTAAATCCTGACCTTGCGATCTGTCAAGTTCCGAATAGACAGATGATCCGCTGCGACTTTTAAGTCCTCATTGAAATGATGTGCTGGCGAAAAGCTGGGCTAATTGCCCACCTACTGCACATCAATTACACTGGAAAATTTTATGGAGCAGGAGCCTGTTTGCACAGCATAAGGGGTGGGCGGGGGGGGGGTGCGGGGGGCGGGGGGGGGGGGGTGGGGGCTGGTGGCTGGTGTGAGAAAACTGTATAATAATTAAAAACGAACACATAAAAGAACCTACCAGGCAACTGTAAAGGCTTGGTTTGAGGGATGAGATTGTTTGAATCTCTTTTTTTAATCTTGCAGTGTCTTGCAGTAAATAACTGTACTTACTCCAAACTATTCCCTGTGCTTTTTAATGCCAACTACTGTACTTGGCAAATACATATACCGTTTAATTTACAAGTTCTTTGATGTCGAGTTGAAGTGTTTCCTGATTGGCTAGTGAAAGGAGCACCGCCCCCACGTGATCCCGGGTACACGTACGCACAACGGTGCGCCCCTGGGATCCGTGGGCCACCACACTGTGCACAACCCCACAGCGTTTCAAAGCAACTTCTGGAAGGGGGGTTTGCAAGCAGGTAAGTGCGGATTCTGTTCAGAGGTTGGTGCCGTACTCCTCAGCTACGCCGCCAACCGCAAATTCAAGGCCATTATGTCGTTTGAATTATGCATATCAATTCTCAAATTCATACAGGATGAGAGTTTCAATCTGTTTTAAATTGCTGTGTATGGTAACATTAACATGAATAGCAGAATAACAGTATTGAGGACCCTACAGCTGTCAGAAAATAAACTTAAAGAGAACCTTTTAATAGGCAAATAAATATGTTGGTACATTGAAGGCCAATTTTTGAACATGCGGTTTGTGCACTGATTTCTGCTGTTTGCCTCTAATTCCTGATTAGTGTCAAAGATTGAATGTCAGCTACGTCAGTAAATAAATGGTGCATTCAACAACCTTATCTTTTCTGTAAAAACTTCAAAACTAAGAACTTTTTCTTCTCTTCTCCTCACCCAGGTCTCCCCATGATATGACCATTCCTCTGCTGTCTGTATGTTCAGTCAACAGGGTCTCAGGTTTCTGCAGCTAAGGCTGCTTTGTAATCAATCACTAGGAGTGCTCATGGCCTGTTGATTCACTCTTCCAATGGGGAATTGCATGGGCTTTATTCACTACCTCTATACATTATCGATATGGAGAATTAATGGTGTGAACCATGCTCTATTAATCCATGATACATCACAATAGTGCTCTAACCTATTGCAACTTCAATCCGGAAGATTTGTAACAAATGTATTTATTTATTTAGCACTTACAAAATAAATAAATTAAAAAGATTCCAACAACTGTGAGTCAGAGCAATTTTAAATATGAATGACCTCAGGGAGTGAGTGGTCCAGTGGACTGGGTTAAGATCCATTCTGGACTGATGGGATGAAAGTCGCCTCTCTCTGAGTGAAATGAGTTTGACCAGTCTCAATTCAATTCCTAGTCAATTCAAGTCAGCAGCACAAGTCTATCCATAACTTGACACTACTTGGAATAATATTCCAGATTCTATCAGATAGCACACAATGATGGTTTGGTGGTTGCAAGTGTGACGCAAATGTGCTATGAGGTGTTCATTTGAGCTTGATGATGACTCTGGGGGGCAAGTAGTAGCAAATCTTCCAAGCCCCAACATAAGACATAAGAACATAAGACGCAGGAGCAGGAGTAGGTCATTTGGCCCCTCGAGCCTGCTCCGCCATTCAATAAGATCATGGCTGATCTGATCTTGGCCTCAACTCCACTTCCCTGCCCGCTCTCCATAACCCTTGACTCCCTTATTGTTCAAAAATCTATCTAACATTAACATCATCCTCCATTTGAGCATGAAACTCACTAAAATGAAACTCAAAACTGTTAAACAATTAGCTTGAAGAGCATTTAGTTTTGTTAGCTTACTTAAAAAACTTTGAAGTATGATAAATCAGTCTCAAATTTAATCTTTCAGCCTCTTAAAAAAACTGTTCTGTGCAGTAATATTTTAGTGGTTTAATTATTTTAATGAATATATATCCTTTCCATAAATCAAGATTTACTCAAATGTTTTCATGTCAATTAATGTTAAATATCCCAATATATAACGAGAGTAATGCATTGAGACACAAGGCATATCTTAATGTGTAGAGCTGTTAGCAGAAATTAAATGCTGTATCATTACTTTTATTATTTTGTTGCAGACGTGCTTGTTCAATCCTCAAGTTTTTCCAAATTCAGATCTAACTTGGCCCAGTGTAGACTCCACGGGATAAGTTTTAATACGTTTTCTGAATCCAGGTCAGTAATAACGTACATTGTCCACAGCTAGTGCATATCAGAAGATCGTGGGATCATTTGCTTGTGATTTCCGAAACATGCTGGCGATGGGCTAGATACCTCGCCACCAGCACAGACTTGGAAAATTTAGGCTCAAAAATATTAACAGAACCTTTTTAAAATCCATTCTTTGAGCTGTCCTGATAGCTCAGGGGTGAAGTATATCTCTGAGTCCTAAGGGCCAGGAAGGTCATTGCTGTTTGATCCGTATCTGCACTGAGTTAGCTGGTCTCGGCTGAGGTACGAGCAGTGGATCTACAACGGAATTCAGTGCCCTGAGCTGGGAAGGAAAAGATCACCAATGTTCCTAGTCCTGATCATTATACACCAACCGTTACTGGGGGTGCACGTGTGGACAGCAGATGACGCCAGGATTGGGCTTAGTTGCGATTTCGATACTTACTGGTATTCACCGTCAAGGCCTACATGTGAAATAAAATCAGAATATGCTGGGAATACTCAGCAGGTCAGGCAGCATCTGTGGAGAGAGAAACAGAGTTAACGTTTCAGGTCGATGACCCTTCGTCAGAACCTACATGATGGCCACTTGGAGGGAGATTCCTGCCTGTGGACCTGAACCTCAGCGAAGCAATTAATGCCTTCAAGGAAGGCAAAGTGAGAAGCATTGAAGAGAAAAGAAGGTAAAATTCAATCTTTAAAAATGTTAAACGAAGAAAAATGTATCACATTTGCATTCCCTGTGATATGATAATCAGTTTTTTTTATCATCTAACTATTTTTCTTCTTTCCTTTCAGTATCCGGAATATAAATCGATGCATTTCATACAGCAGCTTTACCAATGGATTTAGCTAAAATGCAAGAATGTCCCATCCTATTAGTTCCAGCCACATCCTATTTGAATGTTAAGCAAATGGCTTTTATGCACCCTGTACACATAGATAGAAAAGACTACTAGAGGTCTTCACTGAATATAATAATGTTGCTGAAGCCTCTATAATGCTAAATGTACCCTCATTTAGCACACAACAGAGCTAATGATCTTGCAGATCAAAGTCTCTCCTTTAACTTATTCAGCAAACACTCTAACCAACTTTCATTGAAACAGGATTCAGGATTTATTAACATTATTTTGCTGCATAATTGAATGTGAATATGCTTTTTTCATAGCTCATGTACTCTGAGCATCTTTGGATGAGCACAGCATTAAACAGGCAAAAGGATATTATTATTTGTTCATAGAGGTCTCTGTCAAACCTTCCTTAAAGGGACAAGGCAAAAAAAAAATTATGTTCAAAATTAATTTTTTAATTTAACTATTTTCTCTTCACTTTCTTTCAATTCTGCCACTTATTTCACAGACAACAACAACTTGCAGTAATATAGTGCCTTTGACGTAGTGAAATGTCCCAAGTCACTTCACAGGAGCGTAATCACAAAAGCATTGACACTAAGCCAAAGAAGGAGACATTAGGACAGTGAAGAGATAGGTTTTAAGGAGTGTCTGAAAGGAGAGAGAGGTGGAAAGGCAGATAGGTTTAGGGAGGGAATTCTAGAGCTTAGGTCACGGACAAGGCACAGACACCAGTGATGCACAAGAGGCCAGAATTGGAGGAATGTAGAGTTGGAGGAAGGTTGTAGGGCTGGAGGGAGGGGCGAGTCCATGGAGGGATTTGAAGACAAGGATGAGAATTTTAAAACCGGGAACTGATGTAGGTCAGCGAGCACTGGGGTGATGGATGAACGGGACTTGGTGCAAGTTAGGATACCGGCACTCATCTTCAACCAGAGTTAAACTGCAGGCTCCCCAATGATTTCTGATGCTAGTGCTGGTCTGTGGTAGGACCCATAACAGGAATTCTCAGTGACAACAGAAGATTCTTCTTTGAGTTGGAAGATATAACCTCTGATTTTTCAGGCCTTAGGCCACAGAGCTATGAGGGAACATCTTTACTACTGAGTTTATCAGACCCTTGAAAGTTTAAAATCAAAGGCTAGAAATGGGATGCATATTATGGAGATTAATGACAGGTCTTTCAACTTTGGTGGGGGGGGATACGGAATGGGTAACTCAGGTAGTGGATCGGCTGCCTGTTAGACACCCTGCCTCATTTTCCTTTCCTTCTGACATTAATGGAGAGGAAAATGGAGCATTTTTTATAATAGGGGGCCGATCCGCTACCGTTTTAAGCCCCCCACTCCACCAGATTTGAAAGCTCTGCCCTGTGAAAAACACTATAACATATATTTAGGAATGTGCTGCAAGGTTAGATATTATCTTGAATTTGAGATAAATCATAAGAGTAAAGCCTACTGTTAGAAATGAGGGGTGTCCAAAATGTATATGGCTATGTGAACAAAATTGTGACGTGAATAATGTTGTGTTTACATGATTGTATTAGAACTTGAGACAAAAAGTCTCTTCAGACTAGTCTTAGAATAATTAGATAGATGCTTAGAATCTGCTTATGTTTTGGTTCCCTGTGGATGTTATAACATTTTGCACTGTGACAGTCAGATATGACCTTGTTTCCAGGCTAGCTGTCAGCTGTTTATGTGCTAGGAAGGTTGTTTTATGTATCTTTAATTTGACCAACCAAGGCCCAATGTTATATTTCTTCCATTACTGCTAATAACCATATTATAATGCTAAATTAGGATTTTGACATTGTTTAACAAAACTGCTTTAAGATGCATAAGTTAACCAGTGTATGAGAATAGAATAGAAGATATCTTTGGGAATTTAATGATTCATTCCATGGTACAATAGTCTGATAACAAAATAGTCAGTTTTGCATAGCTAAAGCTGCATCAACAGCATGAACATAAATAATTGATAACAAAGAGCTACGAACATCTGATGGCCGAGAATGGCATATCTGACTCCATACTAGGGAGGATAGGGACAAGGGAGATAAGAGAAATTCCAATGGGTAGGTCTTCAAAACATACAAACAATAAAGCATGTGTAATGATTGTGAAGACCCCTCCTGTAGGGGAGGGCTTTCATCCAAGAATCGAGACAAAGAACTTGATACCCCATTGGGTAATGAGGTTTATGGGGAACCTAAAAAGAGAATAAAAGTAACACCCTGAGGACTTGCCCACACAGACGGTGGAGGGGAGAGCCAAGCAGAAGTTGAGCTGGTCGAACGCTCTTTTGAGAGTGATCTCATGCTCACCAACTCGGAGGTTCCAGACGTGAGAGAGAGAGAGGCCGGAAGCCTGAGAATTATTCACGCACGCCAGCCGCCTGTCCGATTGGGACCGGTACCAACTGCTTGTCACGGTCGTATGTTTTTGTTGTGTCTTCTGTTGCCTAGGCCCTAAGCTCTGGAATTCCCTGCCTAAACCTCTCCGCCTCGCTACCTCTCTTTCCTCCTTTAAGACGCTCCTTAAAACCTACCTCTTTGACCAAGCTTTTGGTCACCTGCCCTAATTTATCCTTATGTGGCTCGGTGTCAATTTTTTTGTCTTAAAATACTCCTGTGCAGCGCCTTGGGACGTTTTACTACATTAAAGGCGCTATAAATACAAGTTGTTGCTGTTGTTGTATAACTAGCATGTTATATTCCGTCTTAAACTCTGATTAAACACAATATACCCACCATATTGGTTTGCAGTCGATCCTGAGTATTTGAAAGACTAGAGATAAGCTACTAATTGGCCTAATCTCTACACTACAGATTTTATGAAAGCCATTTCAACCCCAATATATTTAGACATTGATTTAATTATATATTTAAACCATACCTGTCGTAGGAATGACGTCTACTTGTTCTTACAAAATTTGCATTGCAATAGAGCTATATATAAGTGGGTTTAGGGGAGCATTTTCAATGTATGCTTACCCATACTTCTCAGTGTATAAAACCTCCTCTCCAGCCTTATGCAGTGGTTTTTACCTGTGTTCAGAACTGAACTAAGCACTGCCTCTTAATAACTCTTTCTTGGTTAGCTTTTTCCTCCTTCTTTCAGCTTCTATGTCCCTCTGCTGGTTGTTTTCCCTGTTCCAGTGTTCTCCGAGCCTCTTTCTTGCTGTACTGTGTTGGCTTCTCTCTTGCCCACCAGGTTTCATTTTAAGTGTCGCACTACTCAAATACTTACCATAGGCATGCACCCTAGGTAAAGCCATTCAATAAATGATAACATGCTGCAAGGTGTACCAAGCCACTTAAAAAAAAAATAGATCGGTGTAGTGGGGAATTTGGCTGTGAGACTTGACAGTAATTGGGAACTGACTGGAAAGACAAAAAAAACACCAACAGCAGCTTGAGCAGCATAGAAGCCTGACTGATGGAAATGATGGATGCAGCACATACAGTAACTCATATCTTTGGATGCAAAAAATTCTTCTGAATGAGCAAAATAGGATATTTATTCCAAACCATATTCAAAATGAGATTTGGAGATAATATTGGCTGGGATCAGAAGAATGAACAGCTCTATCCTGCAATGTACACCAATAGTTTGAGCTCCCCCCTACTTTAAGCCATAGATAAAGAGGCCTTTACCAGAAATCTCCACTATGCTCCGTCCATTTTATGATAGTCATCAGATCTCTTACTTGCGTTCTGATTTGTGACGAGTTGGCAGTGATAAATACAAAAAAGTTCCTATTCTGCTGATTTTAACTCAGCCACATTTGGGGAAGTCATGTATGCTGAAATGAATAGATTCCTTTAGATTAATTGCTGTCAGTAAAGTGAATTGGGCCAAACTAAAGACCATGCTGGTTGTGGCACTGTACACCATAATTAATTACCTAATTCCTCTTTGCATAGAACTCCCTAGAAATGTTATACTTGGGAATCATGATAACTCCAGTTACAATATTCCTGAAACCAATTATAAATTAATTTAACAAAACAGTAAAGTAAATTGATAGAAAGGCATTGCCTTCCACTGTATGAAGCAGGATTGAACTAATTTGGATAAATGCTGTTCCCCAAATAAACTATCTCAATATGTTGATTATGTTGGATCCCTCGAAAGGGATTTTCTTAAAGTTCAACAATATGTTGACATTTTATATGGATGTGAAGCTTAATAAGGCAAAATGTCTAGGCTTTGTGTTCGTGTATTAATCATATTCTGTGGTACTTTATTTCTTACATCCACTAACTGGCGGAAGTGAACTTTTCCTTTAATTCCTTGTTAGGCCTTTCCTTTTATATCTTGTCACAGTGCCCTTTTGGTCTGCACTACATGGCCAGAGTGAAGGACTTATAAATTTCCATTTTATCAATTCCTCTCACAAATACTTGTATAATACCTTCTCTTAGCCTTCTTTGCTTCAAGGAAACTAACCCAACCTCCTTCAACCTATCCTCATAATACTTTGAATACTTGTTAGTCATTTTATTTGTTACCAAGATACAATTACCTACTATCTACTATTCCATGAGTTAAATAATTATGTTATTTTAATGTGCCTGTGAAAAATAGATGGTGAAATATGTATTTTGCCAACAATGTGTGAAGCAGTTTTTATTGCTAATAGGCTGTTTTTTTAAACTGGTACAATACTGCCATCTGGTGGATGTTGATGAGAAATTCATGATCTTTCTGGTAAAGTGCCCTTCGATAATCATTGTGTAAAAGAGTTGAGTGCATCTGTAAAATGAGTATTCATTATGGATCACTGTGGGCCACATTTTCTTCTGAACAGCTGACATAAAGAGGTTTATTTTATTTCCAAAGATGAAAGTCATGCACATTGTTTCATGTTTTCAAGGCCCTGCGTCTCAAAGTCTCTCCTCTGTAGTATCAGTAAAAAAAAGCAAAGTGATGCAATCCCTAAACAACACTGCACCCCCAGAAGAATTATTTACTGGTAGTGGTGTTCTGTAAGCTTATAGTAGATAAAGGGTAATGTGGAATTATAAACATAACAATTTAAAAAGCAATATAATTCAGTTGAAGAAGCCAAAAGACAAAATATTAGGAACACAGCAGATTCATTCGCATCTGGAAATAGAAAAGATGCAGACAGCATCTACATTTTCCATTTTCATCTCCACCAAGATATAGTTACAGTTAACTCTCAATGTTGATGTTGCTTTTGTTTAACGAATTTGGGAATTTTGTTTGTTTAAAAAATGGAAAGATATGTAAATAAATGCATTCCTTGGTAACCTGCAGCATCATTAACATTCAGAGGAGTACAATCTATGTTGATGCTGCCATAAGATGTACAAATACCAAATCACTGGATACACTGGAGTACCATTTTACAAGGAGAAAAGCAGGAAAATAAGAAATGAGCATTTCTTGTTAAGGAATTGAATCGCAATTCACATCAATTGATAATTTTAGACCAAAGTCTCCCGACTACAGATTCTTGAACTTTCTTTAATTATACATTTATAGCTGTCATTCTGACAACTTCCTCCAGTGATTACTGGAATGGTGAGTAAAAAAAGAGATGGACAACACGTTGGGAAATCCTAATAAGCAAAAAGAACATTGAAAAGATAACCACCAACATACTGGCCCGGAATTCGCGGTGGGTAATAACAGTGAATGAACAGCGTTCGCCATTATTATCCCTTTGACACAGACCACAACTTCAGGATTGAGCGCAGGCGTATCCGAACGCGGAAATCCTGAAGTTGCCGTCAGTCATTCACTGCTCCGACACAGGCTGCGCTGTGGCCCCCCCATAGCCGGCAATCAGTGTAATCTGTGAAATCAGGGAAGCTGATGAAAACTTCGGCTCTTCTGCAGTAATAGCGCTGTTAAATACCCCGTTAAAAATTAGAGCCTTTTGGATTAGTTGTAACTGGGGTTTTAACAGCGTATTGACTGCTAAATAAACATTACGGCCCTGAAAAACTAATTTTAATTTTGTGGAGTGTCAAATTTATCCATTTCTAGACACAAAAGGCATCAAGGGGTATGGGGAGAGAGCGGGAATATAATATTGAGATAGAGGATCAGCCATGATCATATTCAATGGTGGAGCAGGCTCAAAGGGCCGAATGGCCTACTCCTGCTCCTATTTTTTTTTCTATGTTTCTAATTAAAATTTTTAAGAAACTTTTTTTTTAAATATTTTTTTCTAAAGTTTGTTCATCTTTATTTCAGATTTGTCTTTTCCCCATGTGAGACCCCTAATATTTGTTTTGCTCTCTATTAAGGGTTGTAATTTGCGGCCCCTACGGGTGCGTACGAGGTGCGCATGCGCCTGTAGGGGCCGCGCAAGTTCCGGGTTTAGCTATGCGAAGCGCGTGCGCAAAAAACCTGGAACTTGCGATCGTACAAACGGAGCCTCCATAAGTATGAATGGGGATTCCCCCTTCTTTGATTGGTTGGGCCAGCCCACATGATCCCAGGGGCACTTGCGAACCGCATGCGGCCCTGGGATACGTGGGCCTCTATGCAGGCCTACGCGTAGAGGCCCAGAACCGCGAGTCTCCGAACCTCCGGGACCATCAGGTAAGTTCGTAGATTTTATGCTGGTCGGAGGCATCCACCCGCGGGAAGCTTCCGACCGCAAATTCAGTCCCAACATTTTTTAAAAGTTAGAATCAAAGGAGCTTACTCACTTCCTGGTTTTCAGTCTGTGAGAATTCTGCATTGTGATTGGCTGCTTAGACAGCTTGTTGACGTCACAGCAGTTCGCATTAGGGATTCCTCATTAACTTACGCTGACTTCAATTGCATGTCGGAAAAGCTGAACTTCTCGCCGCAGAGATCGCGTGATCTTTGTGGGAAGCTGACTTCTGGGCCAGCAGCGAATGCCTTTGCTTCGCCGCTGGCCGCAAATAACGGACCAGTGTGATTTGTGGAACAATGGATCCAGTCCCTGTTTTTTTTTTGTAACGACTAATCTCATGTTCATGGCTAGCTGGCAATTTCCTTACACTGGGCAAGTACTTTATGAATCATGTACGTTGACGACACCCAGCTCTACCTCACTAACAATTCTCTCTACCCCTCCACGGTCTCCAGATTGCCAGACTGCTTGTCCGACATCCAGTTCTGGATGAGCAGAAATTTTCTCCAATTAAATATTGGGAAGACCGTAGCCATTGTTTTTGGTCCCCGCCACAAACTCTGTTCTCTAGCCACTGACTCTATCCCTCTCCCTAACATCTGTCTGAGTCTGAACCACACTGTTCACAACCTTGGTGTCATTTGACCTTGAAATGAGCTTCCGACCACATATCCGCAGCATAATTAAGACCGCCTATTTCCACCTCCGTAACATTGCCTGTCTCCGCCCTTGCCTCAGCTCATCCGCTGCTGAAACCCTCATCCATGCCTTTGTTACCTCTAGACTTGACTATTCCAATGCACTCCTGGCTGGCCTTCCATATTCTACCCTACGTAAACTTGAGGTCATCCAAAACTCGGCTGCCCGTGTCCTAACTCACACCAAGTCCCGTTCGCCCATCACCCCTGTGCTCACTGACCTACATTGGCTCCCGGTTAAGCAACGCCTCGATTTCAAAATTCTCATCCTTGTTTTCAAATCCCTCCATGGCTTCACCCCTCCCTATCTCTGTAATCTCCTTCAGCCCCACAACCCCCCGAGATATCTGCGCTCCTCTAATTCTGCCCTCTTGAGCATCTCTGATTATAATCGCTGAACCATTGGTGGCCATGCCTTCTGTTGCCTAGGCCCTAAGCTCTGGAATTCCCTGCCTAAACCTCTCTGCCTCGCTACCTCTCTTTCCTCCTTTAAGATGCTCCTTAAAACCTACCTCTTTGACCAAGCTTTTGGTCACCTGCCCTAATTTCTCCTTATGTGGCTCGGTGTCAAATTTTTTGTCTTTTAATAATCCTGTGAAGCGCCTTGGGACGTTTTACTACGTCAAAGGTGCTATATAAATACAAGTTGTTGTTGTTGTTGTTGAATCAAAGCCCACATCTTTATTATGAACGGACACCGCGCAACAATCGCCAGGCAGGAGGGTTGCCTCCCAGTCGGGGAACACTTCAGCAGCCAGGGGCATTCAGCCTCGGATCTGCGGGTAAGCGTTCTCCAAGGCGGCCTTCGAGATACACGACAGCGCAAAATCATAGAGCAGAAACTGATAGCCAGGTTCCGCACTCATGAGGATGGCCTCAATCGCGATATCGGGTTCATGTCACGATACAGAACGTGACTTGACATCATGGCCGGTCTTCCCAGGTGTTTTTTTTTTTTTAAAAAGACTAACACAAGAACACAAATTGACAGGATATGCAGCCAGCAGGTGGTTTGACACGTTGGACCCCCTGGGACACATCTCATTGTCTTGGCTGTGCTCTTTGTTGTAGGGAATAATGTGAATAGATTTTGTCTGGGTTTAAATTGTGAATTCTGGGAGATTCTCTCATTGCTAACTTACCTGACGAAGGAGCGAACTGCTTCGAAAGCTTGTAAAATTAAATAAATCTGTTGGACTATAACCTGGTGTTGTGCGACTTCTCATTTTTGTCCACCCCAGTCCAACGCCGGCATCTCCACATCATGATCTTTATTCTCCACAGTGTATGAGTTAATGTGCCCAGATTGAAGAGTTAGGCGAAATTGGGTGCCTTTGAACCTCCCGTTAGTGCCCCTGGGGGCGCTAACAGGGTGCAAATGGCTTTGTGACCAGGTACGGAGTTGACATCGACTCCCACCATATTTGGCGGGAGTTTTGCGGCGGCGCTACGGCGTTGCACCCCAATCTCCTTCGCCCCGAGATCGTGATGTCATCACCGTGCACATCGCCCCGGTAACACCCCGGACCCAAAATTGACTTCCGCCCCCTGCAGCAGTGCCGGGCAGAAACACCGACAGCTGCAGGAGGCGTGCATCGGGCGGCCGGCCACTTCAGGGGCGATGATTAAAGGCGAGGTGGCCGAGGTAAGTAAAAAAAAACTTACCTTTCTTGTTCCACTTTTTTTCGCGGGCTCCTGCCCACAATCGATCAGCTCAGCACTCTGCTTGAGTGCCGGGCTAATCGTGCAGGATCGTGGCTGCCTTGGTGGTCCAGGTAGGTACTTTTTCTATTGCAGAGTCTGCAACGATGGCCCTTCCCTTCCCAGTGTGCAGCGCTGCTGAAGTCTCCGCCCCGCCTGCTGCCGATTGTGCTCCAAGAAGGAAGCAGAATGCTTGATTTAGCGCTCAACTTCCTTCTTGGAGTGCAAAACCAAATTTTTTTTAAGTTTAGAAACATTAGCGCCTGGCGCTAACTTTCCAAACTTTTAGGGGTAAAAATTGAGTCGCGCCCCATTTGGGGCGCTAACCTCGCCGGGGCGCGACTTTTAGCGCCCCGAAAAAATTAGCGGCCCCGTGCCGGAACTTCAGTGGTTGCGCCCCAAGAGGGAAGCGGGGCGCAACTGGAAGCAGCCCGCATCCCTCTTGGGGCGCTGCGAGGGAATATCCTGGCGCTGCGGCACGTCGCGCCGCGGTATTGCAGGCCTTCCTCCCCTTCATAAAGGGGAGGGACCCTGCGCAGCGCGAACCGGGGCCCAGCTGGGCCCCCAGGGATCGGGAGTGTCGGCAAAAGAGCCCGGCACTCAAGAGAAGTGCCGGGCTCTTGGAGTGCAGCCGGCACTTCACGGTGGGGGGGCTTCACGGGGGCCGGGGGCAGGTGCTGGCAGGCGGCCAGCAACAAAAATGGCGGCCTGCCACCTCCCCTTTAAATATCGCCGCCCCGGCCGCACGTACGCCTCCCTGAACCCGTCGGACATAGCGTCTGGCGGTAAATCAGGGGGCGCGACTGAAGATCGCGGCTGGAGCGCGAGCGGGGTGCTGCGCACGGCGATGACGTCATCGCCGGCGGCGCAGCGCCACAGGGCGCTACCGGCTGGTGCCGCCGCTAACCTCCCGCTGAATTTTACGGGAGGCGTGGGCGGCGCTGCACCCAGGCGTTAGCTGCTTTACGCCCCATTAGCGCCCTCTTAAGGCGCTAACGGGAGGCGCAAGCAGCTGAATTTTTCCCCCTTAAAATTTAGGGCCCCAATCGGGACTATAATGAATTTCTCCCCCTTAATCCCTAAACACACGCTGCTCACTGGAGAATACATGGGATATCAACCACAGACTCCAGTCACTTTCAAAAGTAAAAATAATACATCATCAGACCAACGTGAACAGGCTAAAACTGCCTGGTCAAGTATATTAACAAATGAAATAATATACAGAAGCAAAACGACCCAGCAAGATACTTAAAAACATAGAATAACTAAATGTATATATTACTTGAATTGTTTTAAAACCAGAAGAGGAAGTCTGAAATTGTAGAATTTACAGCATAGAAAAAGGCCATTTGCAACTTATCTATGCCAGTGTTTTTATGCTCCACACAAGCCTCCTCCGACCCTACTTTATCTAACCCTCTCAGCATATCCTTGCAGTTTTCTCTAGAAAGACTTGCTAACAATATCTGAAAGATGATCACAGGAGGAGATCACTTGAAGAGCTTTTATTTGTACTTTGTGTGAGGTTCGCTGAGATAGAAGTCTGGTGGGGCAGTAGATGTACTGTAGGACGTGCGGAATCACCCCTTACCCCGTCCAACAGGTTCTAGAGTTCAGACTTGAGACGTATGAGAAATTACACCAGACACACCGGTTCTGCCTTTAACCTTTTATTGTTCCTAAGACAGATTCAAAACCCCAACCACTATTCGAGCAGTTCACCAATAATATTACAGGAAATCATACATACAACCACCCGCAGATGATCAGTCCAGTATCCATTGATTGTAGGCCCCTCCTTTCGACTGCAGCTCTTCTAGTTGAGATGATCAGCCAGGCCGCTCCTTCTGACTGCAGTGCCGATATTTTTTGTCACTGATTTTTATACAGTTTTCCTTGCCTTTTGCAGTAAATCAATCATTCAGAGATGGTGAAATGTTCCTTTAATGTTCGATGTAAGTTGTTTGAGCTGTCAAACTTTCACACTCACACATCCTGTGTGGCTATCCATCAGTTGCCTTTATCAAAGCCCAAAATTGTTCATTCACTCATAAAGTTTACAAAAATGGCAGAAAACCATTTGGTTACATTTGATGTGTTACGTTGTATCCTGCATTTCAAAACTTCAAAGGTTTGACTCCTCCCCTTTAGCCACCAAAAATTGTTCTACAATTTTGTAGCCTATTTTGTTGTGGACACGATGTCTGCAAATCTAAGGGGGTTTGTTTATCTATGTTGCCCCTGCAGTCACAATCATTAGTATCTGCTTATCCGAAACACAGCTCTTGAGTTATCTTCATCACACAGCTTGCAAATACAACAGTTCCTTTTGAAATGTTTGCTGCCTTTTAGTAAAGCACATCAAAGCACATTCCATGTCCACTAATCAGTGAAAGGCCGTCTGTTACAACTTTATTTCACTTTGAAAAACCTATTGGCCTGGCAAAGCATTTTAATATATACAAAACTTAAAAATTAAGGGTATGTGTATGCCTACAGTACTCTGGATTATTTGAGTGTCCTTTCTTTGATGTAAAAGTAGGCCTTTTGAAGATTGTCCTTAACAAAACACACAACACAGCAAACTGTGTCCAGGAAGCAAGTCTCATCTCAGTGGTGTTCACACTTTCTCCTTATAATGGTTCTTGATACCTGACCACAATCCAGTCTCGGTAGTTGAAATGAACAGCATATAAAACACTTTTGACCTTCAGCGAACCTGTGATTTGATTAATTTAGGCTTACTGGAGCTTTGACCCAGACACACTGGAGTAGATCTTCATCTTCAGCGCCTGGGCAATAATCTGGTGGAGTGGATCACTCGTCCATTATACCACCTGCCTGATAGTCATTCCACCGCCCATCTAGTGTAAACGAAAATCTACCCCCTGTACGCAACATGCATTTTTCCCAATCTTCAGTTTTAACCTCGACAGTAGATTGATGGAAACCCTGCAGAGTTTCCACTGATTTTCCATCAAGTTTACGGTGGGAGATCAGGATAACTCCTACGGAAATTTCACATCTATCCAGATGAAAACTCTATTTACCTCACTGGAAGCTCTGGATCCTTTATAGTCTCAAGATAAGTAGGTCTGAATCTAATTCTCCGATGATTTATTGATGGATTTGCATCTGTATTCTCTTTTAGTTGATGGGCTAATTCATCTGCGAGGGCAGAGACTAATCTTCAGTGGTATAATGGTGCCATGTTTCGTAGCTGTTGATATAGGAGTATGTAGCTATACTGTGTAAATACCAGACAAAGTTTAACAAAGTTAGATAGAAACTATTAGCCATCATAAATTAAAAGAGTATAGGCAGACCTTGGGTAGGAGGGAGAAATGTCGATTGCCATTGTCTTTCATAGTAAAGTTTACTCATTAATTATGACTCAATGAATTTTCCAGTATAATAGTGAACAACTGTTTAAAAAAAAGACTTGGGGGGGAAATTCTGTTGATTAGCGCCTCCCATTAGTGCCCTAAGAGGGCGCTAAGAGGGCGCTAACGGGGCGCAAAGCAACTAGCGCCCGGGCGCGGCGATGTTTGCGCCGCTCGTGAAATTGACCAGATATTTTGCGGCGGCGCTAAACACTACCGCCATGATCTCCTGCGCCCGCAGATCATGACGTCAGTCGAACGTGCAATGCCCCGGTAGCGCCCCGGACAGGATATTGAGTGGCGCCCCCTGCCTTTCCACCTGCCGCTAGCAACGACAGGTAGAGGGGAACATTTTGCAGTTGGGAAGGGACTGGGGGAGCGCTATTTAAAGGCAGCCGCTTCCTGCCTTTTTTTGTCGGCGACATTTTTGCACCACGCATTCTGAGAGAGAGAGAAAGAGAGACTTCTGGAGAGATTCAACGCTGTGTGAAGTAGTTTTGGGTACTGAGCAGCACTTTGCAGGCTCATTTTGATTTGACCTTCCTTGCATCAATTTAGAAGAGACTTTGGGGGCTGCATTCTGAGCTCTTTCCCTGGGCCTCTCCATTGTTCTTTCCAGCAGAATTGATGAACATGTCTCTCCAGGCCGAGATTCAAGGCTGCAATGAGCAGGGTGTGGCTGGAGAGCAAGATCGACCCTTCCCTTCAAGAACTGGCTGGCGCCAGTGTGTCTGTGTTCCATTGCTGACTGACATCACCTGAGCTTCGCCAGCGCTCTGAGGTAGAGGCGGAAACTAGCCAAAGAATCCAACAAGGCCAGGGACGTGGAGGCCCTGCACACGTTAAGGGCAGGGGTTCATTTGCATCTTGGAGGGCGACCTCCCGCCCAGCAGTCGACCAAATGGACAGCCAGTCTGGCAGGCGGGAGGCTGGGGGGAGGAAACCTGCGAGTGGGAGGACTGGGCGGAGGGAGGAGGCCCAGGATCGGGAAGACTTTGTTTTTATTCGTTCATGGGATGTGGGCGTCGCTGGCAAGGCCAGCTTTTATTGCCCATCCCTAATTGCCCATGAGAAGGTAGTGGTGCGCCGCCTTCTTGATCCGCTGCAGTCCGTGTGGTGAAGGTACTCCCACAGTGCTGTTAGGGAGGGTGTTCCAGGATTTTGACCCAGCGACGATGAAGGATCGGCGATATACTTCCAAGGCAGGATGATGTGTGACTTGGAGGGGAACTTGGAGGTGGTGGTGTTCCCATGCGCCTGCTGCCCTTGTTCTTCTAGGTGGTAGAGGTCGCGGGTTTGGGAGGTGCTGCCGAAGAAGCTTTGGCGAGTTGCTGCAGCGCATCTTGTAGATGGTACACACTGCAGCCATGGTGCACCGGTGGTGGAGGGAGTGAATGTTTAAGGTGGTGGATGTGGTGTCAATCAAGCAGGATGCTTTGTCCTGGATGGTGTCGAGCTTCTTGAGTGTTGTTGGAGCTGCACTCATCAAGGCAAGTGTAGAGTATTCCATCACACTCCTTACTTGTGCCTTGTAGATGGTGAAAAGGCTTTGGGGAGTCAGAAGGTGAGACACTCGCCGCAGAATACACAAAATAGCTTTATGTTAAACTTAGAACAAGGAGACATGATTCTTAATACAACCAATTGAAGTAAATAAGAATTGCAAAGAACACCCTAGAGGAAGTGTTTTTGATTTACATGTTGTAAAAGGTACAAATAGGAAGGCTTTGAAAATATTACTTCAATAGATGACACCAAGCAATCACATTGTGTTTGTATTGAAAATGGAACAGTTGGGAGACGCGAGGTCTCGAATGCAAGTAGCTAAAGTGATTTAAGAATTCTATAGAGGAACCTCCTAAGAATCGCATCAAATAGATACAACTGTCAAATTGTTTTTTATGATAAGCTATGAACACCTAAAGGTAGAGACAGAATTCTGAAAGCTAACAGCTGAATTAACAGTAAGAATAGAAAGAAGTCAACAGAAAGGATGACTAGAGATAATTAGTTTACATCAGCAGAAAACTTCAAAGAATATACCAGTAAAAAAGGGATAAAAATAGAGCTTTTCAGATAGAGAGTCAGAAGTCGCTGGGAAGGGGCAGAGCGATTCTCGCCTTCAGAACCACTCTGTAGGCCTACAACTCTGAGTCTCGGGTAATCAAGGTATTTGATTTTGGTGGATATTCTGGATCAAGAAATAAGTAGAAGTGTGGAAATATAATGAAGTTAAGATTTGAGAATACGGATCTCTGATAAGAAATGTAAGCTATTTGTATTTTGAACGGTTAAAGTTGCGATTGTCATACCAGCTGTTAACTAAATGTCGGTTCTTTAATAAATCTATATATTTTTTAAATTGTCTCACAGAGTAATTTCTGTATCAATCTCATGAACTCAATTTCTGTACACTCTTCAGTGAGGAGTTGCAGAATTCTGGGGGGTTTCCGGACCCTCATAATATCCGGAAGGTTACAGTCTAGTTAAACTTGTTAAAAGTGCTATCCGGAGGACGGTAACATCTTCAGGCCATTCCTTTCCTTTAGGGAGAGATAGTCTGAACCTTTAGGCCCAATTAAGCATCTCTAGGATTCGGCTACTGCTAACTTTAGTTGAAGGTGAACGTCTGGGGAATACGCCTGATCTGGGGTAGCCCGAAAAGGGCTAGGACTTGTAATTAACCCTTCAGGACTGCTTCATTATCTGAGGAGTTGCGAATGGCATTGAATGCTGTGCAGTCATCAGTGAACATCCCCATTTCTGACCTTATGTTGGAGGGAAGGTCATTGATGAAGCAGCTGAAGATGGTTGGGCCTAGGATACTGCCCTGAGGAACTCCTGCAGCAATGTCCTGGGGCTGTGATGATTGACGTCCAACCACCACAACCATCTTCCTTTGTTTTAGGTATGACTGCAGCCAGTGGAGAGTTTTCCCCCCGATTCCCATTGACTTCAGTTTTACTAGGGCTCCTTGATGCCACACTCGGTCAAATGCTGCCTTGATGTCAAGGGCAGCCATTCTCACCTCACCTCTGGAATTCAGCTCTTTTGTCCATATTTGGACCAAGGCTGTAATGAGGTCTAGAGCTGAGTGGTCCTGACAGCACCCAAACTGGGCATCAGTGAGTAGGTTATTGGTGAGTAAGCGCCGCTTGATAGCACTGTCAACGATACCTTCCATCACTTTGCTGATGACTGAGAGTAGGCTGATGGGGCGGTAACTGGCCGGATTGGATTTGTCCTGCTTTTTGTGGACAGGACATACCTGGGCAGTTTTCCACATTGTCGGATAGATGCCAGTGTTGTAGCTGTACTGGAACAGCTTGGCTAGAGGCGCAGCTATTTCTGGAGCACAAGTCTTCAGCACGACAGCCGGGATGTTGTCGGGGGCCCATAGCCTTTGCTGTATCCAGTGTGCTCAGCTGTTTCTTGATATCACGTGGAGTGAATCGAATTGGCTGAAGACTGGCTTCTGTGATGGTGGGGACCTCAGGAGGAGGCCGAGATGGATCATCCACTCGTCACTTCTGGCTGAAGATGGTTGCAAGCGCTTCAACCTTGTCTTTTGCACTCACGTGCTGGGCTCCACCATCATTGAAGATGGAGATATTCATGTATTCTCCTCCTCTTGTTAGTTGTTTAATGGTCCACTATCATTCATGACTGGATATGGCAGGACTGCGGAGCTTTGGTCTAATCCGCTGATTGTGGGATCGCTTAGCTCTGTCTATAGCATGCTGCTTCCGCTTTTTAACATGCATGTATTCCTGTGTTGCAGCTGCCCCAGGTTGGCACCTCATTTTTAGGTACGCCTGGTGCTGCTCCTGGCATGCTCTTCTACATTCCTTATTGAACCAGGGTTGGTCCCCTGGCTTGATGGTAATGGTAGAGTGAGGGATATGCTGGGCCATGAGGTTACAGATTGTGGTGGAATACAATTCTGCTGCTGCTGATGGCCCACAGCGTCTCATGGATGCCCAGTTTTGAGCTGCTAGATCTGTTCTGAATCTATCCCATTTAGCACTGTGGTAGTGCCACACAACATGATGGAGGGTGGGGGGAGAGGAGGCTGGAGATGATGATGTCATCAGACCGTGACTTTGGTATGTTAAGTAGGCCCCTGCCGGCGGGGGGGAGGGGGGGATTGTAAAATCAAGGCTTCTGATTTAGTATCTGCAGATAGCATGGGATTTTATCTTATAATTTACTATGCTTGGTGATAAGTACAATATGATGCAGCATTTATAGGTTTCATCTCATACAATACATACTCTTTCTTTTCTTTACTGAAAACAGCCACAGTCAGTTGATGACAGTGTATATCAACTGGTGGGAGGTCACAAAAAAGCCAACTCCTCACCCTTAATGAGGGCTCCATAAAGGAGATCATTGGGTGGGAGACAGTACATGGCCTGGGTGTTGCAGAACTTTGTGCAAAGCCCACTCTCAGGATTTGTGCTACATTCATGACAAATGTTCACTCTGTTAATGATTGTCACTTGATTCATATTAAAAACAATTTTTCTGCCCCTCATGCAAAAATGAAGCAAAATATTTCAAAATACCTAAATAGCAAATGTTTTTCTTTTCTTATAGAAGGGCACAAAGACCCAATGAGGTGAACCTGATCCCTCAGGGCTGCACCAAAGCAGATTGCATCACCCAAATCACTCCAAACGGGTACCCACCCAGCACCACATATTTGAGGCTGGTAGTGACCTTCAGCAGGGTATACAAGGTGAGTCACTGACGATGGGTAAGGAAGGGGAAGAGTTAGTAGGTACAGTACTGAGGAGCAGGATCCTACTGAGAGGAGGCTGAGCATGGCCAGGGGGCATGCTGAGTCACTTCATGATTCTGCACTCACTGGGTCACCCCTGAAACACAGGTTACTATATTAGAAAGAATAGATGAACAACTCTGGCCCATCGTGCCTGTGCCGGCACTTTGGTCGAGCTATCCAACTAGTCATACTCCCCTGCTCTTTCCCCATAGCCATGCAAGGTGGATCCTACCATCTAGTTCACTACCTCAGTGCACTAAAGTTTTGAGCCAGTAGCCCATGTCTTCCAGGAACTGTACAATGTGCTTCACATCCTAAATGGTTGTGGAACCTTTGATTCTAACAAGATGTGTCTTTTATGAACACTGCCTGGAAAATGAGCAGTTTCTTACATAATTGTCTGCTGGTGGTTGCGTATCATATGTATGTTAATCAAGGAGTAATCCTTTCTATTGACAAATGGGAAGGAATTGCAGTGTAGTGCACAAATAGTGATATGTGTGCAATCAACACAGGCTTGTACTTGTGAAATGCGTGGGAAGAATGCCTAACCAATGCTGCTCTGCGCTGCTGTTGAACTGTATGTATGTAGCGGCATGTTGAAAGAGGGCACCTGTTACTTCTCTGGTGAACTGCATACTGAATTGATCTTGGTGAGGTCTCCAAAGGCCCAGTTGTGTTGAAGGTTAATCCAGTTCTTGTGTAATCATGTATCAGTCTGATCGTGAGAATTTTGAGACCTTCCCCGAACATCATTCAGTGCTGTCCCAATGTTGCAATTAAACAACTAATGATATCCAGAGTGGAAAAGATAGTCAGTCTGCAAGAAAGAGTTTGTAAGCTAGTAATCACCTGATGTAAAACTGTTTTCAATCATAATAAATCTAGTTGTTATTCCATTATAATTCAATGCTGGATTTTTAGGAAGTCTTTAAAAAATATATCAACATAATTGTTGTAGGAAGTTTGCTGAGGTACAGCCTCTTCACGGGCTGGTCATTACTGGGGTCATGGTAGCTGCTATGTACACGATACTCTCAGTGTCTCTGTAGTACAGAACGTCCATCTATCTCTGGAACTTCCTGGGCACAATCTCCTGTTGTTCCTCCTCCAACATGTCCAGCTATAGATTGATACTGCTGCATGGTGCTTAAGCCTGCTGTTGTCAGTAACTATAATTTATGTGCAGCTCACCAAACAAAATCTGTCTGTTCCCTCAGCTGCTTTGTCCTAGTTAAAATTGGAGTGATTACTACAATGTGAGAAAGCAGTAACTCTGTTGGAAACTGGCACTTTTCCCTTTAACTGTTGTTAACATGCAAAACCAGCATTACGGTTAGGTGTGTGCATTTTTGTGTGTTACACAAGTTTCAATAATTTTTAGAACATGCCCTAAAGTTAACGTCTGACACTTTAACAAGGAATTAGAAGCATTACAACAGAATTTATTAGGCTCAATTTTTTTTTGCAATGCTATAAATAATTGCAAATTGTTGCAAGGCATATTTATGGTATTGTATGAAGACACATAAGGATAAGATGGAAAAAGTGTTAAGGTGTATGCAGGTCAGGAAAGAGATTAATTTATATCCCAGTGAATTAATACCTAAACTATTTAATATAATTTCTGACCTGCTGAACTGCTGTCGCTAAAAACAAAACATAAAGCAAACTGATCTGTGGTGTCCATCGCCCTAATCTACAGTTCATAAGGCTCAATCTCATTTTGGCAACTTGGCCCGTAATTAATTCAGGCAAGCAGATGTTCTTGCGCGTTTAGGCTTTTAAAGACAATGCACTATTCCTTGTAACCAATTAACCTAAATTTCCCGAGTATGCAACAGCAATGAGGAAGCTCTGACATGAGCTGATGGTGTTCAAGGCTTCTCGCCACTAGCACATGCTGTGGAAATTTAGGCCATTACCTTATTATACAATGGGGTTGAATTTTCACAGTGGTTCTCAAGATCGTCTGCCCTAACTTTGGCAGAAGATCCGCAGAAACCCTGGCGAAACAACGTAACTGCTGTTTCTCCAGATGCTCCATCCCATGGAAATTCAACCCCAATGTGTTTATTCACCTTACTTCAGCTAAAACTGTACTTCCACATCAGTGTCCTTCTATTAAGTCTTTCCTCTACTTTGTTCTGTGCTAGCAGTCTCGTACCTCATTAATTAAAGAAATCAGTTGGCTTACAAACAATGGTATGGGATATTCAATCCCCAGTGTGTGCTAGCTGATCTCATCTGGCTAACAATGGGGGCTTTGCAGCTGGCTTTTAGGCTAGTGAAGGGAAAAATTAGCCAGGGTTCTGGTTCCTAATCTTTATTCAGGAACCCCTCTTCGACAGAATCGGGCTCAAGTGTGATGCCCTCCATGGTAAATAGTCTGCTGACACTCAAGCCTAAATTTTCTGCTCTCGGATGCCTGTCCAGCAGCATACAATGGGCAACCTGGAACAGAAAATGAGCTCCAGCAGAACTCTACCCACTTTTGTGCCCAGTCCCGCTTTTGGACATCATTTCCATCAATTGAGGCAAGATTCAGTGCACTTTTGGGCAGTTCAATGGAAATGGGGTGGTAATGGCATGGGGACATCAAACATCCCATTTTCTGTGATTAGCGCTCAGTCATGTTCCCGTTCATATAAAATTGCAGTCCTTTCACCCTCATGTACTTATTTAGCTTCTGCTTGAATGCATCTATGCAATTTTTTAACATTTTTATTCGTTCATGGGATGTGGGCGTTGCTGGCAAGGCCAGCTTTTATTGCCCATCCCTAATTGCCCTTGAGAAGGTGGTGGTGAGCCACCTTCTTGAACCGCTGCAGTCCGTGTGGTGAAGGTACTCTCAGTGCTGTTAGGGAGGGAGTTACAGGATTTTGACCCAGCAACGATGAAGGAACAGCAATATATTTCCAAGTCAGGAAGATGTGTAACTTGGAGGGGAACTGACAGGTGATGGTGTTCCCATGCGCCTGCTGCCCTTGTCCTTCTAGGTGGTAGAAGTCACGGGTTTGGGAGGTGCTGCCGAAGAAACCTTGGCGAGTTGCTGTAGTGCATCTTGTAGATGGTACACACTGCAGCCATGGTGCGCCGGTGGTGGAGGGAGTGAATGTTTAAGGTGGTGGATGAGGTGCCAATCAAACGGGTTGCTTTGTCCTGGATGATGTCGAGCTTCTTGAGTGTTGTTGGAGCTGCACTCATCCAGGCAAGTGGAGAGTATTCCATCACACTCCTTATTTGTGCCTTGTAGGTGCTGGAAAGGCTTTGGGGAGTAAGGAAGTGAGACACTCACCGCAGAATACCCAGCCTCTGACCTGCTCTTGTTGTCACAGTATTTATGTGGCTGGTCCAGTTACGTTTCTGGTCAATGGTTACCCCCAGGATGTTGATGGTGGGGGATTCGGTGATGGTAATGGTGTCAGCTGTGGCTCAGTGGTAGCACTCTCACCTCTGTCATTGAATGTCAAGGAGCGATAGTTAGACTCTCGCTTATTGCCTGTGGTAGTGTGTTTCACATTCTAACCACGCTCTGGGTAAAGAGGTTTCTCCTCAATTCTCTATTGGATTTATTAGTGACTATCTAATATTAATGGACCCTAGTTCTGGTCTCGCCCACAAGTGGAAACAGCTTCTCTATGTCTACTTTATCAAACCCTTTCATAATCTTGAATCAGGTCACCCCTCAGTCTTCTCTTTTCTAGAGGAAAGAGCCCCGGCCTGTTCAATCTTGTCTGATAGGTATAACCTCTCAGTTCTGGTATCATTCTAGTAAATCTTTTTTGCTTCTCTCCAGTGCCTCTATATCCTTTTTATAATATGGAGACCAGAACTGTTCACAGTACTCCAATGGTAGTCCACCATGCCAGCACTCTTTGATCTGGAAAGACACGTTTTCCAGTGGCTTCTGGGAGATCAGTGCTACCTTCTGTCGCTATGACTCACAACAGCTGTGAGGTTTCCCAGGACATCAGCTGAACACCATTATGATAAAGTCCTTGCAACCACCAGGCTGATAAAATAACACATCATTGGCTGGTTGAAGGTGTACTTCAGGTTTCTGGGTATATCTAGGGGTGCCCTGCACTATATTCTGGCTAGGGTCTCAAGCGTTGCGATTGTATGCTGCCTGCTGCACAACCTTCCCTTTATGGTGACAGCTGTGGTTCAGTTGGTAGCACTCTCGCCTTCTGAGTCAGAAGGTGTTGGGTTCAAGTACCCACTCCAGAGACTTGAGCACAAAATCTAGGCTGACACTCCAGTGCAGTACTGAGGGAGCACTGCACTATTGGAGGTGCTGTCTTTCAGATGAGGCGTTAAACCGAGGGCCCCGTCTGCCCTCTCAGGTGGATGTAAAAGATCCCATGGCACTATTTCGAAGAAGAGCAGGTGAGTTCTCCTTGGTGTCATGGACAATATTTATCCCTCAATCAACATCACTAAAAAACAGATTATCCAGCCATTACCACATTACTGTTTGTGGGACCTTGCTGTGCACAAATTGACTGCCGCATTTCTCACATTACAACAATGACAACACTTCAAAAGTACTTAATTGGAGGTAAAGCGCTTTGGGACATCCTGAGGTCATGAAAGGCGCTATATAATTGCAAGTCTTTCTTTCTTTGTTTTCTTTCATGAAGAATCCTCATGTTGGAAGCCCTGGTCAGCAGGGAGCAGCAGCTTGAAGAGGACAAGCTGTAGTCAGTTACAAGAGTCATTCATGTTACTGTCATATAGGAGGCATCTTCTTGACTCCTATATTTGGCTACTGCATTAACAAACTGGTCTACATCTTCCCTCCACAAAAATGCCATCATCTGCAGTCTTTCACTTGCTCAACAATTCTAAGCTCCCATTCATGCTACCCATGTGGACACATGAGCTGCATATCCCCAAACTCTTCTGCCAAAGAACGACTTTTCCTGTCCCTAAAGCCAGCAACATCTTCCTTCTTATAACATAAAGACTGGCCGCTTGGGTTAAGTGCTAGAGAAGTGCGTCCAACAAAAGAACCATAATCAAGCACAGCCAGTAACCTCAGGAAAGAAAAAAGTGAGGAAAATGGAAAATAGAAAACAGAAGTGAATAAATACACTCATAAAATAGACTTAGTACCTAATATCTAGCTATAGGTAGCCACAGATTTAAATTGGAAATACTTTTCCAGAAACATTCACAGTTTCTAATAGTGATTAATGTCAAGGTCTAATAACTTGCTTTATGTTCTGCAGGTGGACATGTTTTAGATAGAATGCAAGGGAAATAATGCATTTCAAGTGGGCTTAGCAGAGTAACAGATGGAATTTGTAAAGTATATCAAATTAACAAGGCTTTGCAAATATACTTGACCACTAAACCCTCAGGCCCAGGGGAAGTGGCCTTCCTGGAATGGGCCTTCTTCTACACACATCACATGCGGTGTGACACTTGTGAGAACTGATGCTTTTTCTTCATTTAAAAACAGGCTATTTTTCACAGCGCTGTGATAAATAACCAGAAAATAATTTGTAGAGATTCTATTTAAAAATGGCTAGGAGTTTATAGCTTAAGCTGGCTGTCGCAAAAACGTTGTGGATTGTTGGCTTGTTAGTGTAGATCAGCTGACAATACTCG